>CM028132.1:780920000-785920000 GCA_016271365.2 Neoceratodus forsteri | reverse complement strand
TCCTTGTCCTGTCCCATCCCCTTTTGAAATAGTCCACTGTTCTACTGGATTCCACTTCTGCAGGTAACGCATTTCACCCAGCTACTACCCTCTCTGTAAAAAAGTGTCTCCTCATGTCCCTCCTGAACCTTCCTCCCTCCAGTCTCATATCATGGCCCCTGGTGTCCTTCCCCTCCCTTACTTTGAACAGCCCCTCTGTACCCATTTTGTTTATTCCTTTCATGTACTTAAAGGTTTTAATCATGTCCCCCTTGTCCCTCCTCTCCTCCAACGAGTACGTGTTCAATTCCCTCAGCCCCCTCTCATATGATAAGTCCCCCAGCCCCTTGATCATCTTTGTCACCCTGTGCTGCACTCCCTCCAGTAACTTAATGTCCCTCTTCAGATACAGGCACCAGTACTGGTCTAACCAATGACCTATACAATGGCAGAATCACCTTCATTCAGTGAGGGTCCCTTAAGATTTGCGGACCACTTTCTCAAGCAACTAGTCATTAAATACATCAGGGATAATGCCGACTTGCTCAGCAAAAAATATGGTTTTTAAGTGGGAGCCGGCCCATCGGTGCAGCAGTAGCACTACTTCTTGCAACACCAGTGACCCAGGTTCAGAAGCAAGCCTCAGACATTGGAGAACCTGCTGGGTGCAGGACAGCTGAGCGTCCCATGTACACTAGCCTTCTCAGGGGTGGAAGGGAGTTGGACTCTGCTGCAACATCTCCCCTGGGTGATCACAGGTGGTGGTGCAAGCTGGAGCCATGGATGGGGGGTGTGTGACATCGGCAGCATGAGATACTGCATTGGCCAGGTTCTTCCCAACATCCTAAGGGAAGACAATCAAGAAAAACACCTCCTGACCATGCAGGATGCCATTTGTTGCCTGCCACAGGCCCAACAGCACTGACTTGAGTACTCCACCCCATGACCAACACTGCAACTCTGCTCAGAGGAGTAACAGCCTGCCCCCAGGGCAGCCCTTTCCATGGGGAGTCATCCATGGGGGACAAAGGAGTGGGGGTAAATCCCACAGGAAGTGGGTGACAGGGCTGGGTTGAGCGGCAGGACTGATGGGGGCCTGTCAAAGCTGCCAGGGGAAAAAGCAAAGTAAATAAAAAAAGGGGGGTTGAGTGGTTCACAGAGTACTGCTGGCTGGCAATAAATATTACATTCCTATACACCTGTATAAAACATGAACATGGGATTACAGACAGCAGTCACTGTTTGGATGAAGAGACTACCATAGCCTATGCTCCTAAAAAATTATCATTGAACTTTTCAGTTTTGCCTTATCTCACAATTACTTTTGTTTTGGCAGGAAGATGGATTTGCAACGACATGGCATAGCTATGGGGGCAGTGCTAGCCCCATCATATGCTAACCTGTTTCTGGCATGGTGGGAACAGGAAATTGTTTTCTTAGACTCCAACCATCACCTCAGACACATAATTATGTGGCATCTCTTTACTGATGATATAAAATGTGTCTGGGGTGGGGGTCTTGATCTGGCAGAAGAGTTCATGAGATGGCCCAACAATGAGCCACTAAATTTGGCTTGCACTCAAGGAACTGATCCTATGACCATAGAAATTTTAGATGTAAAACTGTCTGTAAATAATACAGGTAAAGTAAAGACATCCCCAGAGAGAAAACCCATCTCAAGGAATAGCCCCTTGAGGGCTGACAGCTGGTAAGCCATAAGCCTGGTCAACAGTAACATAGAAACATAGAAACATAGAATTTGATGGCAGATAAGGACCGCTTGGCCCACCTAGTCTGCCCATTTTCCTACCTAACAGATAAGCTGCAGATCCTAGTTAACCAACAGCTTACTTCCTCCTACCCCCCACTAGTATTCAGTACAACAGTATTCCTTTTGGACAATTCCTTACAATCAAAAAGTACGATAGTTTAACTGAACCTTTTTGAAAGATGTTCAAATGTTGTCGACCAGGTTTCAGGAGAGGGCGTACTTGGCTGAAGTAATACAAAAACATTTGAAAAGGTCTCTGAGGTTGATAGACCATCTTTCACATAGGCCCAAACAGAAAGTCATAAATGAACAATCGCACAACGTCACTTTTGTAATGAAGTACAATAGCTCAGCTATGGTTATTTGAAATATAATGAGAGAGAAGTGGTCCAGCCTGTCACTGGATGAGGAACTTGGCCCAATTATGGGTACCATGCCACATATTTCTGTACAAAGGAAGGGGAACAGGAAGGACCAACATTAGGGGGTAGAAACACATGGCAGGGTTTGTGAGGTGAACCATAGTCCATTCACAGAGGACAGAATCCTAAAGGAAATCTCAAAACTGAAAGTGGACAAGGCAATGGGACCAGATGGGATACATCCCAGAATACTGAAAGAGCTCAATGAGGTACTAGGGGCACCACTGACAGCCCTACAGTATTTAACAAATCACTAGAGAAGGGAGTGGTACCAAAGGACTGGAAGAGGATAAATATGGGAGGCTGGAAATTACAGGTCGGTCAGCTTGACCTCAGGGGTGGGGAGAATTATGGAATCCATGTTAAAGATCAATTGCAGATATATTACAAACGTATTATAAATTTTACTCTTTTTCCCTAATATAAGGACAACCAGGCCTTATTTATTACATATGAAATGAAGAAATTGCCATTTGTCATGTACAGATACTATTTTGATGCTCTCCTATTTGATGGTTTCACAGAAAATCCCTCAGACATTTTTAAACCAGCTGGCGGAATCTTGGGTGAGTGCTCATTCATTTCAGACAACAATTACATTATTTTCCTCAAGGTCCTGGCAGCTCAGTACACAGACACACATGCACGCACGCATGCACACTAAAGTACAACAGATTGCAAAATGGCAACAACTCATGTTTGCTTTCAATTGTCTGAGTATCTTTTCTTACTGATTTTTTTTTGATACAGCATTACTGATAAATATTTAATTACTTTCACAAATTAATCAGTATTTTTAAGGGGTCAGTACTTTAAAATAAGGAGCAAGCTGTTGGGGCTTCATTCAGGGCAGGAAGAGATTTTTTTTTGGGGGGGGCAATACTGTGCACAAAGTGCTGATCAGCTTAGGGAAATTGACAGATATTTACTCATAGGTCTGGATATTCAGACTGTACCAGGCCGTGGCGCAAGCCTGAGTGCAGCACAACTTGGCTGCGCAGGGGCGTTGACAGGGTGATATTCAACTGAGCTGTGCCATAGCACAGCATCGCTGAATATCGCACACTGGCCACCCGCAGTGTGCAAGGTTCAGTGGCACTTCGCCAGTGCAAGTGGTCAGAGTGGAGCAGGGGGATGCGCTAGCGCAAGTTCCATTGCGCTAGGTGCAACAACCATGATATTCAAAAGTGCACATGCAAACGGGGCCATAATGCATGCAAGGTGCAAATGGGACCATTTGCATGTCATTATGGCCTCATTTGCATGCAAGTGCGCCAATCCATGGCGACTTGCTTCTGGCGCCTTGCCAGGCTGTAGCCGTCAGGGACCCATGCCCCCTGCACATCGTGGAAAAGTGCCCCAATGCCTGAACGTGGGCATATGTTGAATAAAACAATTGTCCAATATCCCTGGTGGTCCAATGGACCACTTGCAGCCTGATCACGGGCATATGTTGCATAGAATAAACGTCCTATATCCCTAGTGGTCCAGTGGACCGCTTACAGCCTGATCACAGGCATAAGTTGAATAAAATAAACATCCTATATCCCTGGTGGTCCAGTGGACTGCTCGCAGCCCGATCGCGGGCATATGTAAATGTAAATAATCGTCCCATATCCCTGGTGGTCCAGTGGACCGCTTGCAGCCCGATCGCGGGCATATGTTGAATAGAATAAATGTCCTATATCCCTGGTGGTCCAGTGGACCGCTTGCAGTCCAATCGCGGGCATATGTTGAATAGAATAAACATCCTTTATCCCTGGTGGTCCAGTGGACCGCTCGCAGCCCGATCACGGGCATAAGTAATAAACAGGAGAGGTCCAATATCCTGGTGATCCGGTACCCCTCTCCCCACCACCACTGAGCCCACTGACCCGCTCCTACCCTCGTTAGCGGCGAAGTCGGCAGTTTTCCATGACCTGCCGCCTCGCTGCCTACCGACCGACACAGGGTTGTACATTTTATTGGTCCACAGTGTGGGCTATCGGCATGCAGCCCGTACATTATTAATAGTCCAGATATGAATGGATCCATTCACATATCTGACTGTGTAGTATGGCACGGGATACGCCCATTGACACGCCTGTGGGACCAACGGGCGACATAGCCTACCATACCGTGTCATCGGCAGGCGCGCGGGGCTGCAGGCGGGTGAGGTGCTGCCGCCTGCCACTGACGGGGAGGGGGCGGTGGGCCCAGGGCAGGTGAGGGGGTACCGCTGAACCACCAAGGATATTGACCTCTGTTTATTACTTAAGCCCGCGATCGGCTGCAAGCGGTCCACTGACTACCAGGGATATAGGACCTTATTTTATTCGACTTATGCCCAGTAACGGCTGCGAGCGGTCCACTGGACCACCAGGGATATTGGACGATTATATTCTTCTATGTATGCCCACGATCGGGCATGGGGGCGCCCCGCTACGAAGGTGCAGCCAGAGCTCGGTGGCCACTCACAGGTAGCAGCTGCAGTGTTGCACCCTGCAATACGGCAGCTCACCTGTGGGTGGCCAGCCATTTTTTTTGCTCACCTGTGTGCAGTGCAGGTGGGGTTGCACATGCTGGGCTCAGCACATCCCGGGCTGAATATCGGGATGCGGGTATGTATCGGGATACCCCCCCACCTGCACCGCGATACATTACTGATGCGCCTCCGCACATCGGGATTTGTGCCAGGCTCAATCCCCGTTTGAATACCGTGCCAGGGCACATCAGTGGGTTGCGCATGGCACAACACTGTTACGCCATGCGCAACCCTTCTGAATATCCAGCCCATAGCGTTTTACTGGAACAATTTGATTAATGCAGGCCACCACCAGAAAATTGGGAGCAAAGACTGAGTTTTGAATGTCATAATATGATGTACAGAGCTGCCAGGACATTGAGGAAATTTATGTCATTGTTGCTTGAATAGAATTAGTACTCACCAAAGATTCTGCCAGCTAGTTTGAAAATGTCTGAGGAATTTTTCGTGAAACCTTCAAAAAAGACAGGCAGTAAAACAACATCTGAACATGAGAAATTACTGTTCCTGCACATTACTTGCAATATGTATGGAGTGTTTGTTCTTATGGTGAGCAAATAAAACAGGTTAAAAGCATTTAAAAACACTGCAATTGATCTTTAAAGGAAAGGATTGTGGCATACCTGGAGGCTAGTGGGGCACAAGACCTGAGGCAACATGGATTCACTGCAGGGAGATCTTGTCAAACAAATCTGATATATTTCTTTGACTGGGTAACCAGGGTGGTGGATCAGGGAGGGGCGGGGACATGGCCTACCTATATTTTAGCAAGGCATTTGACACTGTCCCACACAGGAGGCTAGTAAACAAGTTGCGCAGTCTGGGAGTAGGTCCCAAGGTGGAACATTGGGTCTGAAATTGGCTGAGCAACAGGACACAGAAGGTGGTGATAAATGGAGTT
This sequence comes from Neoceratodus forsteri, assembly GCA_016271365.2. Lineage (NCBI taxonomy): Eukaryota > Metazoa > Chordata > Ceratodontiformes > Ceratodontidae > Neoceratodus > Neoceratodus forsteri. The sequence continues at coordinate 785,914,403 of CM028132.1, read as the reverse complement.
CAATCCCAGGAGAGGGGGTGACAAGTAGGGTGCCACAGGGCTTGGTCCTGGGACTGGTCCTCTTCAATGTCTTCATTAGTAACATTGCGGAGGGTCTGAAAGGGAAGGTAAGCCTCTTTGTGGATGAAATCAAGATTTGCAAAGGGTAGACACTCCATACAGGGTGGAAAAAATGAGAAGAGACCTAGGAAAATTGGAGGAGTGGTCAAGAAAGTGGCAGCTGAAATACAATACAAAAAGTGCAAAGTCATGCACTTGGACCACAGGAATTCTGGAGAGGAATACAGAATGGGGGGGAGATACTAACAACAACAAAACTGGAAAGGGACCTGGGGGTAAACATAACGGATTACCTGAAGCTGGTAAAGCAAAGTGAAAAGGTGGTGGGGAGGTTTGGAGGGAAGCTGCATTGCATAGAGAGGGGTATCACCAGTAGAAAACAGGAGGTGGTGATGCCACTGTACAGGCAATTGATCAGGACACATTTGGAATACTGTGTTCAGTTCAGGAGACCACATATCTGGGAGGATATTGGCAGAATGGGGGGTGGTCCAGAGAAGGGTAACAAAAATGGTGCAACGAATGCACCAAAAAACATATGAGGAAAGACTGAAAGACCTCAATATGTATACCATGGAGGAAAGGAGGGAGAGGTGGGGATATGATAGAGACATTCAAGTACCTCAGAAGAATCAACAAAGTCCAGGAGGGCAGCAACTTTCAAAAAAGATATGTGCAAGAACAAGGGGTCACAATATGAGGCTGGGATGGGGGAGACTCAGGGGTAATGTGAGGAAGCATTTTTTTCACAGAAAGGGTGGTGGATGCATGGTACAGCCTCCCAGTAGAGGCTGTAGAGGCTAAAACAATTGGTGAGTTCAAGAGTGCATGGGATAGACAGAAGGCAACCCTAGTGATAGGAAAGAGATCTACGATGCTGAGTCGACAACTAACTCGTCGACCGGCATTGCAGCGCCAGGATCCCTGTTGACTGTGATTTGCAGTCGGCAGGGAGCTGCGGACAGCAGGGACTGTTTTTTCTTTGGGGAGCTTTGCCCCCACCCCTGTTACTATAGATACCAACTCCGAGTCAGAGTTGGTTCAAGGAAGGGGTGCAGCATGGGGGAAAGTGTTGCCGGTCCCAGGGCAACCCCTACAGCGACATGGCGCTGTTGTCAGCAGCAACATATGTCACTGTAGTGGTTTTGCCATGGGAGGTGCATACCATAGGAAAGAGAGGGTAAGCTGCTGATCATTTAGGATCTGGAGTTTAAGTACAGTAGCTAGGGAAATGGGCGGAATAGTTAGGCCAGGTGGTCCTTATCTTCTGTGACAATCTATGTTTCTATGTTAAACGTGGCACTAGCCTCAGAGGCCATCTCACTAGTAGCCATTTTAGGTGCATTTATACATACATACTCTATTGGGGAGCTGCCATCTGCACTGTTCAGTCACCACTACTCCTCAAACATTGCCAGCTCATGTACACACGCCCAATGGTGTGCATCATTGCAGGAAGATTTTGTGTGTCTTACAGGCATTTCTGCCAGGTTTGGGCTCCAGTTCATGGGGGTGCTAAACCATGTCTGCCTCATCAGTAAAGTGCTGTTTAAAGCAATGGAATGTTTCTGTTATGTGACAGTGCTCTCAAGAACAACAGGAATGGGCTACAAGCACTAGGGAAAGGGACTCATCAGGCTGAGATTTGGAACTGGTATTGGGTGCTGTGGAGCTGTGCTGATGCAGGCAGAGCAGCGTGTTTACATGCTATCTTAAAACATCTGCACCAGTACATGTTCCCACCAAAGCATGAAACACTTTGCTCTGCAACAAAGTGACTTGCAATTATCCAGCAGCGGTGCAGATCTGGTAGTATAAATACACCTTTTGATGATACTGCCTCTAGGACCACTGCCACCAATAGAATTATCTTCTATAGCTGCAGTGTTTCTTGGTTTGCCCATACAGGTCAGAATATTACACATCCAAAAAGTGAAACCAAACTGAATGTGTTGTCTATGCTGCATGGTGTCTATGTTGCCTTGTTTATGTTGGGAGAACTGTGTTCCCCCTAAAATGCAGGATCCAGGGGCACATTTCTTCCATTATTAATAAAATTATTAATAATGCAGTAGGAGCCCATTTTTTGGAAATGCACAACTCCATCACACGAAGTCTAAGATTCAGAGCTCTGGAGTGGGTCTGCCTGCTACCTAGGGGTGGAGAGAGGCTCAAAATCCTGTTGCAAAGAGAGACTGTGTGGATCCTGACTTTAAAAGCTATCTCTCCCCATGGTTTAAGTGATAAACTAGACTTCAGTTTAAACCCTTTTTATGTTTCCTTGCACTTGCACAAAAAAAAATTTGTTACAGAGAATGGCATTTCAGAGGTGTGTCATTACACTGACTAGTCAAATGCAGGGCAAGCTACATTGGGTTCATCCTTGACAGACCAATGACCAAGCAAGCTAAGTATGATGGTGGTCACAGTTTTATGGGCAGAAACTTTGTGTACTTGAAAGGACTGAAGCGCTCCAATGAGAGAGTACTCCAGTACTTTCATTTGCATAAAGCCAGCTGGCAAGCAGCTGAGCGGCTTTATTACTTTTTAATCCATGCTTGCTCCTGCTATCAGTGGAATGCAATCAGCACAGCAAACAGAACAGTTAGACACAATTTTGACAAGAGCTGCCCCCGAACTGTGATCCTTGGTGTGCTTTTCCTAACTTGTTCTGCCTTTCTACAGTAAGGACAACGCATATAAGCTTTACTTCAGGAAGAATAACATCACGGGGGTGCCCAATACTCCATGCCAGCTGCTACCTCTACCTTGCCCATTTTAGTTAGGCAGCACTGGGGACCCCACTCCTGGTGCTGCCAAATATAACAGTGACACTGAGGGGGTGCCCAATCCCCCAGTGCCTCTCCCTCATTATTTCTTTTCCTTTTTTTTATTATTTCAAACCTGTAGAAAAGAAAAACTGGTAATTGATGTCTGTTCCAGCCCCTGCCGTAAACCCCCATCCCAAACCAGTTATTATTAGGGCACAGGTTGCCCAATCCTTCCCAATCCTGCCCTGCCCTGCCCTGCCCAGTCCCCCATGCCAGCTGCCACTCCCCACCCTGCCCCTTTAAATATTGCAGCACCAGGGAGACTGCCTCCGGTGCTGCTAAATTTAACAGTCACACTGAGGATGCCCAATCCCCCAGTGTCGCTACCTGTAACAGAAAACTGTCCCACATTGTTTTTTATTTATTTACTTTTTTTTATTTTGTAAACCTGTAAAAAATAAGACTGTCCCTTGATGTCTATTGTACCATTATTCCACCTCCACCTGACCCTCCCACTCAGCACCCACCACCCCACACTCAGCCCTTACTTACCTACTAGGGATCCAACGCTGTACTCCTTTCTTGACCACAGACACATCTTCACTCTTCAACGCCTGACCACAAACTGAGGAAATCAGGTGTGTGATTCAATGTATTTCAATGGGGTTTTGAACTTTTGATTTGTTTTTTTCATAATTCAGAACTAACCTTTGAGTAAAATGTTCTTTTTCTAAGGTTCCAAGTCAAATAAAGTACATGACAATACAATAGGAAGTTACAATAACAGTAGCTTAACTCAGTAGCAGAACTTGACCATTTTGCAATATTTTTGCCCAAAACTTTCAACATACCTTTTTTTGGGACATCATCTTATGAAAAATGCAAGTGACATTAGGTAAATCTGTCCTGAAAGGTGATTTCATGGTTGCTGCATGAAATCATCTTTTGGGCAAGAGTTAATTTTTTTTTTCCACCACTGTTCTTGAGGTGGGGTCATAAGAAGGCTATGTTGAAAATTTGGCATAACAATATTAAAAAACAACAAAGTTATGAGCCTACATTGAAGTTTGCAAACACAGGCTCATAACTTTGGTAATTTTCAATATTTAGCCCCAAATTTTCAAAATAGCCATTTCTTCCCAGCACCTCATGAATGTGAAAGCTGTCATTTTTCAAATCCTGGCCAAAATGTGTTTTCGCATCCTGAAAGATGATTTTGAAGTTGCTGCACGAAATCACCTTTCGGGCAGGAGCTGAACATTTTCTCTACTATTGTTCATGAGGTGGGGTTATAAGAAGACAATGTTAAAAGTTTGGGGCAAAAATGTTAAAAAAATATAAAGTTATGAGCCTATGTTGGAATTTACAAACACAGGCTCATAACTTTGGTAATTTTCAATATTTTGACCCTAAACTTTCAACATAGCCAATTCTTCACAGCACCTCATGAATGTGACAGCTGTCATTTTTCAAATCCTGGCCAAAATGTGTTTTCGCATCCCAAAAGGTGATTTTGCAGTCGCTACACGAAATCACCTTTTAGGCAGGAGCTGAACATGTTCCCCATTATTGTTCATGAGGTGGGGTCATACAGGGCTCCAGATAAAGGGAGTACCTACCTGTTTTACTCATCTCATTTTAGCAAATACTCTTAAGCAAAATGTTCTTATGAGTACCAGTACTCACCCAACATTTGTAAATACTCCACATCAAAGAACAATGCTTCATAACATAACTGGTGATTCAAAAGGAAAAGTTTTAAGAGATTTACCGCACTCATATGCATCCCAGTTTTGTTTTACTCACTACAGTTTAAAACTGGTGAGTAAATTAGTCCTACCTACCAACATTATCTGGAGCATTGTTGGCACTTGATCAGTTCTTATCTAGAAAAAAAAACTACACTGTTTTTAAAAAGGTACTCCTCACTCCACTCTGTCCAGACATTTGTATGCATCTGAATTTGATTTTACTCACCTCACTTTCAAAATTAGGAATACAGAACTCATCCCCAAAAATCTTATCTGGAGCCCTGGGGTCATATTATGGCTATTTTGAAAATCTGGCATAAAAATATTAAAAAACAACAATGTTGTGAGCCTACGTTGAAGTTTGAAAATACAGGCTTGTAACCTTGGTAATTTCAATACTTTGCACCCCTAAATTTTCAACATAACCATTTCTTCATAGTACCTCATGAATGTGACAGCTGTCATTTTTCAAATCCTGGCCAAAATGTGTTTTTGTATCCCGAAAGGTGATTTCACAGTTGCTGAGCAAAACCATCTTTAGATCACACTGCTTCCATTTGTTATAGTACATTAAAGATCAAGTAAGTAAAATCTCTGATTACTGTGAACATGTGCTTTTATTCCTTTAGATGGCAGCTGGCCAATTTGGTGAGAGTAGGATCTCTCTTTGCTGGTCACAGTCCACTTTTAATGCATCATACTTACTAAGAACTTTAAGTAAATCCTGACTTTTACCAATATAGTGCGCCAATTTTTTCCCTTTACTTCAACTAACACAATACACCCTTGCCACATACTGTACACCATGCAAGGAAATGTTTGGCATTGGCAAATGCTTGTTATAAGCTTTAATTAATATACTTAGTTGCACATCTTTGCCACAATATACTTACTGTACTTCATTTTGTTGTAATGGCCACATAATGTATCTAAAATGTAAAATGTGTATTATGCAGCCCTGTTGAATGAACTTCCTCCTCTGATATTCAAAAGTCTTGCCTCACTATGCACTTATTTCTTTTCCCCACTCAACCCCTACCTTTCCCTCACAGCACCACCCACCTAAAACCCACATAACCCTTTCTAACCCCATTCCCTCATACAACCCCTACCCATTTCTGCAACCACCACCCGCATAAAACACCCCAACCCCAACCTCACAACAGCCCCCACCCCTTTTCCTTCTCATTAACTTTTTACTGTCCTTTTTTCAACACTGATTACTCTGAGGTTCATCTTAGCTGTCATTTTAACCGTTAACTCTGGTATAATCTCACTGTGTGCTTTTTTATGTGATCCCCATAATTGACAATGTATCAGTTTCATAATTAAGCAATAAGGCACGACAGGGTGTGGTATATCATGGGATATCGTCACGCCTCATGTGGTTGGGCATGAGGCCGCAGGCCGAGTGCATCCAACCGTCTGAGAAGTGATGATATCCCATGATATACCACACGGTGGAGTGACTTATTGCTATTATGAACTGGATTACAAAATTGTTGTAAATAAAAAATTAGCAAAAAACCTCCCAAATATTTAAAAAAGCTTTGGAAGGGACAGTGTAGGAGTACTGTTTCAGAAAATAGTTCTATTAGGGTTGCAGTCAGGAGGTGGCGCTATTGTAGGAGCTGGTAGGAGGTAGTGTAGTGTAGGGACATCTCCCTGTGTGTTCTGTTGTGTCATCTCCCAAACCCAGCATGAAAAAAACATTTGTAACAGCTGCCATGGTATGTCGTGCTTTTGAGGGAACAGTAAATGTAAGCCACGGCACTTTAAAGTCATTGTCTTGATGGGGAGATTGTGAAGGAGCAGTTCATAGATGTACATGAACTGCCATTTGGCATGAGGCAGCATGCTGTGGGGAAAATGTACTGGTGTGAGGGGCTGTTTCTATACTGTAGTAGCTGGTGCTCTGAGCGGAAGCTGGGTTAGAATGAAAATGTCTTCTGTCTGGAGAGCGGGTGCTGTGGGGAAGATGGATGGGGGATTTGGTTTTAAGCCGACTAGTGGTCTCAGTCACTTCGGATTGTGACACAGAGAGAAACTTTGCACAGTAAGTGAGGAGGCTGGTGACCGGAGGTTTTCTGAAGCTGTGATGATGTAGCCCGATATCATCACAGCTTCCAAAACCTCTCAGCCAATCAGCTTCATCCATTTACGATCGCCAGTTCATAATTGACCATATCTTATAGTCTTTCACCATTGCTATCAAATATCAACAATGAGACAACAGTGCAAATGAGCCATTGTAATGTATATACTTTCTTTGTTATTCAGTTTGTTTCATTAACCGATGTTTGGATTGTATTTGAATTTTTGTTGTCACTACCTCACTGGTCACTTCTTCTTGTAATTAACCAATGAACACTTGTCATGTCTTATAAAGGGGTTTAACAGAATTGTCAGTCTAGGCTGACTCCACCCCCTGCAGAAGCTTCCCTGAAGAAGCAATACGCAGGGGTATTAGCCTTATATTTACATGTAGTTTGTGAACAAATAAAGCCTAACTGAGATGGTACCTGTTGGTGTGTGTACAGCATTTCTCATTTGCTTCACATTACTGTGTAGCTGTGACACCTTTATGGACACTGGTGTGTGTCCCTTTCCTCTGAGCCAGATTTGATACTTTACTTTGCTTGCTAGTGGAAGCCAATTTGTTTGTGTGTACAGGAAGCGGCTCTGAGTATGTTTGTCAGTCCCTAGCACAAATCAACAGGCCTTATTACAGATCACATAAACTCTGTTTAACACAGAGTCACTTGCAGCTGAGTAGATGGTGAGGCATAATTAATGAGTGACAGTAGAACTAGACACAGTCTGTTATCTGGCTTCACAGTGAGGTTAGTGTGATTCCTGTTCAGTTAACCATCAGCATCAGGCTGCCCACATGAGGAGCAAAGGATAGGGTATCCTCTAGTATCACCCCAAGGTATTAAAAAAATCCACTTGCTCTAGTTTTAGACCCTTGGCATTAAAGATATTAAGGGGGGTACCATTTGCTTCAGTTGTAGGCAGGTGAAAAGCATGGTTTTAGGTTTTTTTTTTTTTTGTTGTTGAGGACCAATTTGTTGTCTGGTAACCACTGTTCAACAGATTTTTAATTGCATTTAAGGCTGGAGGTGAAGTTGCCTGTGACAAACTTTTTGGTGTAGAATACTGCATTGTCAATGTACAGTAGGACATTGGCAGTCTGACAGGAATCTAGCAGGCAATTGATAAACAGACTGCAAAGTAGGGGCCTAGAATAGAGATGCAGCAAATTTAAAATCCACCCGGGAAGTGAACGTGAACTGGTCACTTTGCGTTGGCACTTCGCTACGTGGAGTGTCCCATAGAAAAGGCACACTTCACCTTATTATTACTTTGTGTTGTCATTCCACCTTAAACACGAAGTAAGGCAGAGTGACAACAATTCTGGCAGCACCCCACCCATGCAGTCACCAGAATTAATGTGCATTCCCAAAGTGCTACTGTCTTGTGTCCAGAAACTCCCCAGTGCTGATGAAGTGAAATGAGAGTGCAAAAAGAAATGCAAAGTCTCCCAGAATTAGTGGCACACTCAGTCATATGCACAGTGGTCACACACAGAGTCACCAGAATTAATGTGCATCCCCAAAATGCTACTGTCTTGTATCCAGAAAATTCCCCAGTGCTGACGAAATGCTACTGTCTTGTGTCCAGAAAATTCTTCAGTGCTGATGAAGTGAAATGAGAGCATAATAGGAAATGCTGTCTCCCAGAATTAATGGTACACTGAAAACACACAGACAAATTAAAATTGCGCTGCACATTTAAGGGATGCATATGAAAAGGCACAACAACACCTAACCAGTGCTCACAGGTCACAAGTCCAAATCTGGAAAGGAATTGCTAGTTGGAGATTAGTGCACAGCAGTAACAATCCACTACCAGTAAAGATACCACAAAGCAGTATAAAAAATTCATGCAGGTGCAGTGGATAGCAGGTTCACATTGCTGCAGTTACTCTATGGCACAATAAAAAGGGGTCTGATTTAATGGCACGCATCACACACACACTCACACACACACTACAAGTATTGCGTAGCAAATTAAAACCTTTAGTAATATAACCAAATGTTTTAAACAGACAAATTATACACTGCTGCACCACAACAATTAGCAAAAAAATTTCAAGAATTACTGAAAATATTACTGTGTGTACATTAACACAATTATACTAGAAAAATATAACCAAAACAGAAAGACTGCGTTTTCTCCCAGTTAATGTACCTACACCACAAATACGCCCCTCCCCAAAGCACACTTCACAGTACACAGACTGACTGTTCTAAATTAACATTCAAAATCCACACACAACAATATACACTCGATGATATGAGCACAAAAGGGTTTCCTATAATTGATGTAGTCAATTTTGAGCAAAAAAAAAAAAAAAGACTCAAAAAGGCATTTTAAACAGCTTTTAGAGGTTTTGAATCGCAGAGCTCTGAGAGCAAACTGTCTCCAGCTACCACTACATACACACTGCCCAGGCCAGAACTGAGGCTGTGCAGAACAATCTAGAGCCCATGTGACCTGCAATCCCATGAATCACTGCAGCATTTCATTTGGAGCTCAATTACAAGGTGAAGTGAGGTGAATTACATTGATTTCAATGTACTTCACCTTAAAATTGGTGGAGAAGTGGTTTGGGGAAGGTGGAATAATGCAAAGTCATTAGTTTCAATTGACTTCTTGTTCCTCATTATGAAGCAAAGCACTCCACTTCACATTGTGGAGTACTCCACGGATTCCACGTTATTCTGTGAATCACTTCACAGAGCAAATTGGGGCCACTTCACCCACCGCTACTTACAGTACTGTAACTCACATGCTGTACAGGAAGGAACGCGAATGCCTATGGCTGAACTTCCCTGATGAGCTGAGCCTGTATCATAAAACTCCCTAATTTAAAAACTCTTATTAATGAGTACAATGCTGGGGTGGTGAAGCCTGGAGAAATACTACAAAACAGGCTTACAATACATCCAAGTAACTAGTAATAAAAATAATGTTGTGATTTGTGACGTGATCGTGAATTGTGATTTGTGACTGCATTTGTGACCATGATGATGAAGAACGTGATTCGGTGTCGATGGTGTGAGATAACCAATATGGAACTGTATTGGGAATGCGAATGCCTATGGCTGTACTTCCCCAATAAACTGTAGCAAAGAACTCCCCGACTTAAAAACACTTATTAATGAGTAGAATGGTGGGGTGGTGAAGCCTGGAGAAATACTACAAAACAGACTTACAATGCATCCAAGTAACTAGTAAAAAATGAATGTTGTAATTCGTGACGTGATCGTGAATCATGATTTGTGACTGCATTTGTGACTGTGATGATGAAGAACATGATTAGGTGTCGACGGTGTGAGATAACCAATGTGGAACTGTATTGGGAATGCGAATGCCTATGGCTGTACTTCCCTGATGAGCTGTAGCACAAAACTCCCTGACTTAAAAACTCTTATTAATAAGTACACTGGTTGGGTGGTGAAGCCTGGAGACATACTACAAAACAGGCTTACAATACATCCAAGTAACTAGTAAAAAAATTAATATTGTGATTCGGACATGATCGTGAATCGTGATTTGTGACTGTGGTGATGAGGAACATGATTTGTATTACGAGTGACTCCTGATGGTGGTCATGATTTAAAAACGCATATTAATGAGTACAATGTTCATGCAAAATTATGCACCACACCAGTCCAGTACTCTGAAGGGAAGCCAAAGAAACAACTGTGACTTAAGTTACAGATGGAGATTGGGCCCTAAAAGATGCAAATGCACAGACAGATTAAGATTGTGCTGCACATTGAAGAGATGCAGATGCAAAGGCACAACACCTAACCAGTGCTCACCATAAGAAATTTAAATCTGGAAAATAATTATTTTGCCAGTTGGGGCGGGCTGCAGGGGGAGGGCAGGTGTACTGCACTGCTGCAGTAACAGTCACTACTACTAGTACCAGTAAAGATACCACAAAGAAGTACAAAAATCACATAGCTGCAGTAGATAGCAGGTTCACATTGCTGAAATTACTATGTGGCACAATAAAAGGTATCTGATTTGATAACACACGTCACACACATACTCACACACACACTTAGTAATGTGTGGCAAATGGAAAACTTCAGTAATATAACCATGTATTTTAAACAAACTAAAATTATGCACTGCTGCACCACAACAATCAGCAAAAAAAATGGCAAGAATTATTGAAACTATTACTGTGTGTACATTAACACAGTTATACAAGAAAAATATCACCAAAACAGAAAGAACTGTCTTTTTCTCCAAATTAATCAACCTACATCACAGATACACCCCTCCTCCAAAACACAGTTCCACTGTCTCTCAGTACACAGACTGAATATCATACATTAACATTTAAAATCCATATACAAACAATAAATGCTCGGTGATATGAGCACAGGAGGGTTTCCTACAATCGATGAACTAAAGTTTCAGCAAAAAAAATTACTCAAAAAGACTTTTTTAATAGCTTTTAGAAGGTTTGAATGACAGAGAGCTCTCAGAGCAGACTGTCTCCTATAGCTTCCTACACACACTACTCTGAACTGAGGCTGTGCAGAACAATCTAGAGCCCATGTGACCTGAAATCCAATGAATCACTGCAAAATTCGCCTTTGGAGCTTAAAAACAAGGTGAAGTGAGGTGAAGTACATTGTTTTCAATGTACTTCACCTTAAGAATTGGTGGAGTAGTGGTTTGGGAAGGCAGAGTAACATGAAGTCATTGTTTTCAATGGACCTCGTTTTACCCATTATAACACAATGTACTCGGCTTCGTGTTGCGGAGCACTCCGCAAATTTGCTTTCGCTTCATGATTCACTTTGCAGAGCAAATTGGGGCCACTTCATCCATCTCTAGTCTAGAATGGAGCCTTGGGGCACTCCTATGGAAACATTACTATTGTCAGAGGTTGAACTTATATCTATATAGATATATATAGGCCAATATAAAGTATTCAAGAGACTTATACCTTCTGCATATTGACACCCTTTAATTTTTTTCTGAATTGTCAAAATGTTAAAATAATCCCCCTCATTTGTAGTGCCCTAATAGGAGAGATATTAAAAATAAAATCACCTGGGTTGGTCCTACAATGTTCTCTCCATTTTATCACAAGCATCTATTTACCCTGTTAAGTAGGGCTCCATTGTGTGACATTGCTGACAGACCCATTTAGTGTACTTAATTATTGGTCTTTACTGTGCCCCACAAACACAGCTGATGTGCAATTTACTGCCTAATTGTTAAATTTTACTATCCCCCCATGAACTCCATTCGCAAAATAAGTTTTAACTGTCGTTTTTTTTTTTACTTTAATACTTCCTTAACGTTCCCTACATGTGGTGTCTTTTTTTACCACATCCCTAACTTGCCTGTTTGTGAGATAACCAGCCACTGTGGTCCTAATGCAACAAATTGAGAGTGGACCTTTAATTTTTATTTATCTACTGCCCAAAACTTGCCAGTCATGTCCCTCACTTTTAGATGTTGTTTACATGTTTGCCTGACTACCCAGTCTTGTGTCCTTTTGTGATGCACGCTTGCATCAGCCCGTGAGTTGATCCAGATTCAGGAGAACTGGAAGTGCATGCCAGCACCTGAATTCATCACTATAGGGCTCTTGAAATCTGTTGTGATCGTGGTTCAGCTTTCTTTTCACTACCGCCTGCAGTACTGAGAAGATGCGTTGTCCATTCAGGAGTTCGGTGTTAGGAATGTTAGCCTTTGCTCCTGCCCTTCTACTTGCGGAGGAGTGCCTTTTCCAAGGTATAGTATGCTCCAAATCTGGGTTGTGGAGACAGAATATTAAAAAAAAAGGCCCAGCTCTTGCCTCGTGGTGCCGAGATGCTCTGTGTGTGTGTGTGGGGGGGGGGGTGTTTGCAACTTGCAACGCTGGCACTGAGGGAAAAAAGGCAAAGAAGAGTCAGCATTTTACAAGGCTGGCACTGAGGGGGTGGGTACTGTGGAAAAGAGGAATCTGCATTTTACAGGTTTAGTATTAAAGGGAATGAGTACTGGGGAAAAATAAGGCAAATGAGTCTGCATTTTGTAAGCTAGCATTAAGGGGAATGGGTGCTGAGAGAATAAGGGGCAAGAGGAGTCTGCATTTTGCAAAGCTGGCACATAGTGTTTTTGTCACATTTCAGTTTTCTGGCTGGTTATTGTGGGGAAAAGAGCAGATTGTGTAGTTTGCTGGTACAGTACTAAGGTTGTCTGATTAAGCTCTTGTTTTCAAAGAAACCCTGCAGTTGACAATCCTGGTACTGAAAACAAAACAGCAGGTTGTCTGATTAAATAAACTGGGCATGGTCTCTAAAGTTTACAAAGCTGGTACAGAAAACGAAACCCTGTAGTTTTCAAAGCTGGTGCTGAGAACAAAACATCAGGTGTTGGGGGTTAAATGACCTGGACCTGGTTCTGCATGGGACTCTTTTGTATGGGAGGCATTAGAACACAACTACTCTTCAATAGCTGCCTGCTTGTAAGATCCTCTGCTAAAAGTTCTCCAAGTTGAATCTTTGGGAAAAATCCTATTTTTGACTTTTCTTATGCACTACTCTATGGCCCATTATTGGTGGGGGGTCTTACTGGGTATAGGATTTTGTCCTCGATACCATTTAATGCAAGTGAGATGAAACTGAGATGGGAATGGGACATATTATTACCACTTAAAAAGGTACTGTAAGTAATGTGTGTTAATGTCAACAATGTTGGCCCTGGGTGTTTTTTGTGCCCATTTCAGCTCTTTTGGCTGTTGCAGTGAATTGCACCGATTGTTTGGGACATGTGCTTTATGTTGGGCCTAACATGGCTTCCATGAGGGTAAATGTGAGGTAAAGTAATAATTTCTTACTGGGCAAGATGCTGTTGGAGATCCCCACTGTCACCCTTAGTTCTAGTACTTCTGCTTGATTTATGTTCTTTTGGCCTGTTGTTTGATTGTTGCAGACAGTGATGTTTAGTAATTTGTTTGGGCCAATTGCGGAATGGTAGGCCCACCAGCATCACCCAACCCCCACCATAAGAAAAAAATATTTTGCATTGGGTTTACTACCACAGAAGCTGTGCTGGGCCTACCAAGCAGCACATGCCCAAACAATTAATAAGATTCACTGCAGCAGCCAAATGAACCCCAAAGTGCAGAAACACTCATAAATGATCCAAAATTACTAGAACCAAGGCTGACGCTTATGCAGTCACTGCCAGCAAGCAATCCAGTAACATTTGTTTTTCTTTCTGGTGGTGATGCTGGTGGTGACTGCCAAAGTCGCACCCTTGGTTTTAAGAATTTTGCATCTTTTGGGTCTTCTTCAGCACTTTAGAGTTTTTTTGGCTGTTGCGGTGAATCTTGTTCATTGTTGGGCCATGTGCTAAATGGTAGGCCCAGTATAAGGGTCAGTTTCAGCATTATTTTCTCATCCAAAACCTAGTGCATATTAACCTAGAGTAGTGCTGCTAATTCCCAGCTTGTCTTCCTTGCCTAATGCAGCTTTTCCATGGCTGTTAATGAAGTTTTAAGTCTCCATTTTAGCAAACTCTAAGCCTCATGCTAATCTATCTCAGTGCTCCAAATGGCCTGAAGTGATAAATAGCTCATTAATAGCTGCAGTTATCTGGCAGGCAAAGAGGGGGATCCCACAAAAGACTCAATGTGAGTCATTATCACTCCACCGTTAGGACCATTCAGCTTTGTCCAGACTTTGTTAAAGGGTGGAGTGCTGTTGAGCCACAAACTTCAAGTTTTCTGAATGTGTCTGTCTGATGGTTTGTCCCACATTAAGACCAGAGCCCCTACATTTATTTACAATTATTATTTTGAATATCTGTACTCAACATTTTAGTGACAAAGTGGTAAGGTATACATACCTGCAGGTTGTCAGTTTTATCCCATGATCAACATGGCTGCTCCCTCTATCCACCAAATCTCTCAAATCTCCTTTTCCCTGGACACCACTGTAGACCAGATTGTGAAATGATCATCCATACACACACAGCTGCCACTACTGGCAAGTGTAGGGGTCCACAGCTCTTCTAAATGGACCATAGCAATCAATGCAGGTGCTAAAATTTAGTTTTCCAGCCACTAGTCCATAGGGCTTGTGATGGGGAAAATTTCCTAGCCCCACAGCCTTTTCCACTGGCCCAACTGGTTTACTTATTGCAGTGTTACCTTCTCAAATACAAGCCCAGATGACTTGTTAAAGGGGAAATTATAAATCAACTTGTCCTGCTGGCTAGTTTCAGAAAAGGTTAAGGGTAAGGTTGACCTCTGCCAGCATGGCTTCAGCATGAGTAAACATGATGTGAAATGTTTACTTACTGGGGGTGATGCTGGTGGTGACTGCCACCCAGTCACCCTCAGTTATGGACACTTTGCACCGGTTTGGGTATTTTGCTGCACTTTAGGCTGGTTTGGCTGTTGCCATAAATGTTCATTACAAAGGATGCCAAAGCAGGCACGTCCTTTGTAATGAATGTTATCTCGGCAATTGCATGGCCTATAAGCACTGGTGTACATCCATTTACCCTCAGGCCTGCAGAGGTTCAGCAAGTGCTCTTGGAAGTACCATTTGTGTGTCATGGGTATACTGATTCTTTCATTTCTGAGCCATTACTGGCGTATCTTTCTAATTGTTTGGGCTCCCATGTGCTGCACATATTTACTTACTGGGAGGGGGTTCAAGTTCAAGTTCAAGTTTATTGCAGGAAAGACTCTGTTGAGCAAGCTCATTCACAAGAAGGTCCTGAGGCACATACACATACAGTTCGCAATTACATAGACAGGAGATATAAAATGTAGAACAACAAAGAAAAAATATATAATACAAGAGGTATACACAATAGAGGTCCTTATGCTATATATGCAGTACATTCCAGCTTTAACCTTGCCCTAAATTATGCAACACATTTCAGCTTAATAAGTAGAGGGCCAGTTGGTACCTAGGAAGTTGACTTGGCATTGGGGGTCTAGTAGCACCTACATATGTCTTTTAATTTAGAGATAGCTAGTGTTTTGTAGGAGTTAATTGATACGATGCTGGTTAACTTCAGCATGGCTTGTAGTTGGTTCCAAATGTTTGGGAGGGCGTATGAGACAGCTCTTTGGCCAGCTGTGGTATGTGTCCTGGGAACATCTGGTGGTGATGCTGGTGGTGACTACCACCCAGTCACCCTCAGTTATAGACATGTTGCACCAGTTTGGGTGTTTTGCTGCACTTTAGACTGGTTTGGCTGTTGTCATTAATGTTCATTACAAATTATGCCAAAACAGGTGTGTCCTTTGTGATGAACATTATCCCGGCAATTGCACAGTCTATAAGCTTCAGTGTACACCCATTTGCAATCAATACTTACAAAATCAAGGGATCAACATGACAAAAAATGATTCATTTTTCGGATGGTACTCCAACACAATCCAAAAATAAAGGCAACTTTGAGGATGCATCATTTGGAGAGTCTGACCAGGGAGTTCCTTGTGAGAAACTTTGGCTGTCGCCATGGAAAAGGACCATGTGACGGTGAAGTTGGTATTCTCAAGAAGAGTGCTTTTACAGCAGTAAGTGCAAGAAGAGCCATAATAAGTAATGCTCATGATTTGTTCATTTATGGAAAATAAAAAAATGAGCATGAACATGTGCATGTGAGAAGAACATTCTTCCTTGTCAAGGAGGGGGAAGTGAACCGCAGACGTTCACAAAGAATCAATGTAAAGACATTGCCAAACACACGGATGACACACATTGTGTCTGTGGAATTGAACCATTTGCTGACTGTGTGAGAGACCTTTCAGTACCATGCATTTCTGCTTAAAGTTGAACTAGCATAATATACTATGGTGATTTGCATATACAGCCCATGGTGCTTTGCATTATGAGGGTATGTGTGATTTTGTATTTCTTTGAAACTGGGTTCCCTGGTCAGTGCCCTTTGGGGTAACCATTGCCTCAGTGCTTGCACGCTGAGGTTCTTTGTCTTTGAACCATATGTTGTTTCTGCAAGAGAAAGACGCTGTTTCTGCACATATTGCATAAGCAACAAAGGACAGTGCAGCAATGCGAAGTTTACGGGAGACTGGAGATTCTTTTGTTTGAAATCTGGGGCAGAGTTGGCTAACAGAACACAACACATGGGATCTTCTTCACCACTAGCAGCTTGGCCGAGGTCCCTGACTCCACCATCGCAGAGGTCCCTGACTCCACCGCTGCAGAGGTCTGCAAGTCTACCAGTGCCATGATAAAGATCTCAAAATTTGCAACAACCTCCTTCAGATGAAGATGTGCCCTTGCAACAGGAAAGCTCAGCATTAATGTAAGTTTTAACATATATTCTAGTGGATGGGATGTAGGTGTTAAGTACAACACGAGATTGCATCAATTACAATACAGGGTGATCTTATTCCTGATGAGAACCCCTAATTTCTTGGGGCTTTCTAAGTTTTGGACATGGCTCTGCAGGTTGCATACTCTCCTGAGGCCTGAATGTCAGAAGGCTGTTGGTTCTATCCCCACACCAAGCAATTGGGTTAATCACAATGCTGACACTAGTGTAGCATGAGGGGATGCTGCTCTCCTGAGATGCTCTCATTTGGAAGAGATGTTAATCAGAGTTCTAGTCTGTGGTTATTTCAGATGGACATTAAAAATCTCATGGCACTTCTCAAACAGTATTGGAATTTCCTCGGTGTCCAGCCAAATTTCTACTACACTGCAGCTGTAGAGTGGCAATCTTCTAGGAAGCATTCTGGAGAATGCAGTGTTGTCCCACCTGCAAGCACCTCTCTTGGCTGAGGGAGAAGGTTGCTGATTGTTAGTCTCCAGTCTGGCCAGAATACGGGGGACCTCTCCCACCCAGGGACCACCAGGGCCACCACCACTGCCTCAGAGGTCACCAAGAAGGAGGGGTTGGACCACATTTGGCTCAGGGAGGGTGAGGGTGGTAGAACAGAGGCACATCCCACTAGTTATACCACACTAAGAATACCACCAACAGCTCAATCTGGTTCACTGTCAGTTGGCATCCATCTGTAAACCCCCAACCCCAGGATGAGGTAGTAGAATAATCTAGTCCTCCTTTCCTGGTTAACAACAGCAAAATAAATAAAACCAATTTGACAGTAGTCCCCCCACCCCACCCGAGCTGGAGATAATTATCGGAGATGGTTATTTTATTTCTCAATTTCTGTTATTTGTGTTTTTTTAGGAAAATTAATAAAGGAAACTTTGTGGCTGAGCAGTTTACAACAGGGACAAAAATACACTTGTTATATACCTTGCTGAGGTTGTATCTTCTTCAGATACACAAGTCACCATCAAATGTTTGCTAAAGAATAAAAAATACACCTAAAGTGAAGCTAATGAGGACATGGCTGAATATTCTACACAACCATTAAAATACATTGTTTGGAAATTTGGTGACCCTGTACAGTCACCAGCGACTCATTAGTTGCACTTTCCAGAACATGACTTTCTTCGATTAAACCATACCCTGTTTGGTTTTAAACTAATTTTCAAATAAATGTCTTCTCCTGCTGTGGTCTGTTTATCATGACAGACATGGACTACACTAATATTTAGCCTACTAGCTAAGTTGTACACCTAATGGATTCCCTCTGTTCTTCTGCTTTGGGACCAGATGCAGTGATTTATGGTGATTAGAAGTTTGTTTACTACTGACACAGGTGAGATTTACTCTGTGTGAATTAGATGATTAAAGAGTGTGTTTCACTGCTTTTACAGTATATTAGGGGTATATTAGGGTTAGCTTTATCTTCCATATTTGTTATGTGTAAGCCATATTTATAAAGTGCTGGATAGGTAAAGGTATAGTTAGATAAAACATCTGTGGTGTGTCCCTGTTACTCATGTTATGTGTTGTGGTGTCCCTGTTACTCACGTTATGTGTTAGAAAATATTGTGTTAAAAGAAAATATGCTTCACATTTCAAAGAATTGTTGGTGTCTGTCTTAAGCATATAGTACAACATATATTTTCAGCAAAGCTGGCCTGGGGAAAGCAAAGGGATGTAAGAGAAAACTAAACTACGATTAGCTATGGGCTGAGATTTAATGGTGTCCCATAATGGACGGTCCAGTAAAGGGTGACGGGTATGGTGTGAGACCAAATGATGAAAAGTTGCTTACTACTATACCAAAGCAGAAGACCCAGACATTGTGATATCAGTTTTATGTTAATAATAAAAATGGCAAATTTGTTATCATGGACACCATGTTACCCACGTAAAATTTTTCTTCAGATACTTTTCAATCTTATTTTCTTAAACTTAGAATTGACAAACTATCTTTATATTTTGGATTAAACAACTACCACATATAAGTTCTCAAAACAATCCACAGTCATGACATTTAAAGAAAGTTTTTTTTTGGATCATGAATGTCACACTTGCTCTCTCGAGTATTGTATATATGCCTATATATATATATATATATATATATATATATACACCATATATCTTTGATCTGAAACTGCCCTCTATTACACACCACCCTCGAACTTAAGATGCAGCAAAAACCAAAAAGATCTAACACAAGCCACCAACAAACATTGGCCGCTATCGATACAGGAGGTGTTTTGCATGAAACACATAGAACAACTGGGATATGGGTTTGCACAGTCCACAGTAACTCCTGTCACATTTGAACAATCTAGAGCCCATGTGACCTGAAATCCAATGAATCACTGCAAAATTCGCCTTTGGAGCTTAAAAACAAGGCGAAGTGAGGCGAAGTACATTGTTTTCAATGTACTTCACCTTAAGAATTGGTGGAGTAGTGGTTTGGGAAGGCAGAGTAACGTGAAGTCATTGTTTTCCAAATGAACTTGGCGTTACCCGATACTCTCTTATAAAGTACTAAACTCCGCGTTGTGGAGCACTCCATAAATTTGCTTTGCTTCATGATTCACTTTGCAGAGCAAATTGGGGCCACTTCATCCATCTCTAGTTTAGAATGGAGCCTTGGGGCACTCCTATGGAAACATTACTATTGTCAGAGATTGAACCTATATATATATATATATATATATATATATATATATATATATATACATATACACCATATATCTTTGATCTGAAACTGCCCTCTATTACACACCGCCCTCAAACTTAAGACGCAGCAAAAAACAAAAAGATCTAACACAAGCCACCATCAAACATTGGCCGCTATTGATATAGGAGGCGTTTCGCATGAAACACATAGAACAACTGGGATATGGGTTTGCACAGTCCACAGTAACTCCTGTCACATTTGAGTCACATTGTCACATTCATGTCCTAGGATACTGAGGGGCTCAAGGAGATGCTGGTTGCACCTCTGACAGCTCTGTTCAGAATATCATTAGGAACAGGGGAGGTGCAGGGGACTGGAAGAGAGCAGATGTGGTCCCACTGCACAAAAGTGGAAATAGGGATGAGGCAGGAAATTACAGACCTATCAGCATGACTTTGGTAGCAGGTAAAGTAATGGAATCACCACTGAAGGAAATGATTGGGGAATACCTTGTAACCAGTAGATTATATGATCCAAGACAACATGGTTTCACAGGAGGGAGGTCTTGCCAGGCAAACCTGATCAAGTTCTCTGACTGGGTGACCAGGGAACTGAATCAGGGAGGAGCAGAAGATGTGGCCTACCTGGATTTCAGTAAGGCCTTCTACACAGTTCCACATAGAAGACTGGTGAGCAAGCTGGAAAAGCTAGCAGTGGGTCCAAAAGTAGTAAAATAGGCAAGAAGTTGACTAAGCAATAGGAGTTAGAGGGTGGTGGTAGATGGGGTATACTCTGAAGAAGGCAAAGTGATCAGAGGGGTGCCACAGTGGTCAGTACTATGCCCCATTCTCTTCAATATCTTTATTAGCGACAGCATGAAAGGGCTGGAGGGGAAAGTATGCCTGTTCATGGATGACACAAAAATCTGCAAAAAAGTGGACACACTGTGGAGGGCAGAAGGAATGAGGGATGATCTCAAAAAGCTAGAAGAATGATGAGGGAAATGGCAGCTGGGTTTCAATGCAAAAAAGTGCAAAATCATGCACTTAAGACATAGAAACCCAGGGACAATATACCAATTGAGCAGGCTGGTATTAGCAACCATAAAACAGGAAAAGGACCTAAGAGTAATTATTTCTGATAAGCTGAAGGTAGCCAAGCAGTGTGATCAGGCAGTGGGGAAGGCTAGCAGATGCTCGGGTGCATAGGGAGAGGTATCACCAGCAGAAAGAGGGAGGTAGTATTACCCCTGTATAGATCACTAGTAAGACCCCACCTCAGGTACTGTGTCCATTTCTGGAGACTCCGTCTCTGGAAGGACATAGATAGGGTGGAGGCAGTACAAAGGAGGGCTACCAAACTGGTGCAGGGCCTGCATCAAAAGCCCTATGAGGAAAGGCTCAAGGAACTAAATATGTACTTTTTAGAGGAAAGGAGGTAAAGAAGGGATATGATAGAATCATTCAAATACCTCTCAGGTATTAATAAGGTACAGGAAAGTAGCATTTTCCATAGAAAAAGATGCTTCAGGACAAGGGGTCATGTTATGAGTCTGGATGGGGGGGCTCAGAAGAGATGTGAGGAAACACTTCTTCACAGAGAGGGTGCTGAATGCCTTGAACTGCCTCCCAGCAGAGGTGGTGGGTGCAAAAATGCTAACAGGATTCAAGCATGTATGGGATCGACACAAGGGAAACTTAGAAGTAACACAAAGGTGGTGGAGCGAAGACCAGAGATCAAGTAGGATCTGCGGTGGAACAGTTGGTAGGGAATGTGTTAGGTTGAGGGGAAATGTGAGGAAGTTTTTCTTCACAGAGAGGGTGGCGGACATAGCCTGTCAGAAGAGGTGGTAGGAGCAAAGACAGTGGAGGGAATTTAAACATGCCTGGGACAGGCATAAGGGAATCTTAGAGGTGGGAAGGAGAGGTCCATTTACCAGGTAGGGTCATAGGCCACATACAAGTGTAGGGCTTATGGGCAGACTAGATGGGCCAAGAGGTCCTTATCTACTGACAAATTCTATGTTTCTATGGTTTCTAATTTGCAACCAGTTCTTGCCATTTGCTGTTGATTTAGTAACAACCGACAGCTGGCCGGTGTAACTTGGTGGTGAGGTTATGTGTGGAAAGTCATGAGTGAATGAACAGTTTATGTGAGCATTCAGAGACAGTTCAGGAGATGGAGATCCACTAGACTACAAATGCCGATGATCTGCATGTGTCAGTGAACCAGTGATCCATCATGCAGGGTGTTAGGGTTACAAATGTAGATGATCAGAAGCTGCATACTGCAGTGAACTTATGATAGGGGATTGGGGTATCCACTAGCCACCAGGGAACAGGGCACACTGATACAGCATGGGTGATCATGGGGTGAGTGCCAACTAGTGTACAAGAAAATGGATACATGATCAAAAGAATTAAAAAAGATTCAGACCCATTATTGTGCCCTGCTCACAGTTTAGTTTACAGACGGGGCTTCCCTTATCCTGCCCTGCTCAAAGTTTAGTTTCCGTATGGGGCTGTTACTTAGAAAATCATCAAAGTAGACTACCCAATGGTGTCACAGGACTGGCAAATAGGAATTCTGGCTTCACAGAAGATGGCCTGGCATACAGTTACTATGGTGGCCTAAGGAAATGTCCAGTTTACTTCAAACACGTGGGATGTGATAAGGCAGAAAAAAATAAAACACACACACAGTGCCAGAATCAATTGCTAGTGATGACTTATTTGCAAAACAGTGCTGCAGCACTCTAACCCTTGCTCCCAAATAGCTCAGTAAGGGTCAGAGTGCTACTGCAATGCTTTGAAATAAAACAACACTAACAACTGATTCCAACACTGTATGAGTGAGTTAGATTTTTTTCCCTGCTTGTAACTGCAAATGAACCATAGGGCCCTGAGCTGCCTTGTCTTTGCTGGATGTGATAAAGTAATTGGCTGATCTGTGACAGAGATCTGGGCCTGGGGATTATATTCTCCATATGGATACAGAGTAAAAAAGTCCTGATTGGCATACTTGGAATGCACAAGTCGGAATGTACAAACAGCCATGTCATTATTTTATATTATTTATTTTTATTTAACAACATTTGGAATTACAACCCTTTGAGTCATAGACACCTTTACAAGGGCTCCACATCAGAGAACAATGAAGGATTTACTTACAATATTAAGCAGTACAGAGTTCAGGTTAGAGAAAACAAGGAATGAAATTATGCATACAATATTATCAATACAATGTTCAGAAGAAAGAAATACAAAAAAACACACAGACCGGGGAACAGAACAATTGTCTTAGGGTGAGAAGGACCCAGCGTTATCCATAATACTTAGATAATACATGTTACACATTTATGTCCATAATATATCATAACCATTTATGAGGTGGAGTTATACTACAAAGCCCCGACAGCAAATCCGTTCCGACTCTTTTGCGCATATCATAGAATGGTGAGGATCGCTAACTATAGTTGTGGATGGTTTTGTTAAAAATTGTCAAAAAATGAGAAGAAGAGAAAATCAGTTGTTTAAAAAACAGTTTTAAGGATCACATCAAGCTGCTGTAACTGGTTACTACACAAATGCTCGTTCCTGTCTCCTTTCATGACACTACGGGAAAAGGAAAAAAAGCTGCTTACTCCCTGCTTGTGTAAATTGCAGACTGGTGCGTCAAACAAAGGGCACAACAAATAAAGAGGCAACACAGTATTAAAAAAAAAAGGTTTTTTTCTATGTGCTAGCTATGTTGTGTGACCTTGTGACCGCCTTTCGTGACACATACAGAAAAGCCTGAATCTTTGATCAGATCAGCTGGCTGACAACTCAGAAGGAGTATCAGAATGTGGGGGGATGACAGATTCCAAACAGATGTGGAAGGACTATTTGCCATTGAAATGAAGAACACTTGACTGTAAACATAAAACTGTTCAGTGGAGATAACAAATGTTGCTTTCTATGTTGCTATAAAAGCAGTAAGGTACTCTCATGGGTTACATTAATCATCTGTTACCAACCCCTTGGGGCGTGTGGCACTCTGCTTTGTCTTGTGCCCCATTATGCCCAAAGGGGTGATTAAATAAGCATTAATACCAGAGAAAGGATGCATTTACTAAGAATTAATGCATGGTTGGGGGAGTGCACAAGGCCGAAGCATGAAATGCAGAGTGTTGCAAGTTCAGGAAAATAGCTCATTTCACAGTGGTGTGTCATACAAGAAGCGTGAGTGAATTATGTATGAAAAAGAGTGAAACCAAGTCATTCTTTCTTGGCTCAGTTACTTGTCATGATGATGCCAGTGAGCCATGGAGCATGGATCTCATACTTAATGGTACCACACTAAAATTTAAAATTGATACTGGAGCTAATGCAAATGTTATTTTTGAGTCTGCTTACCTGAGTTTAAATAAACCTCCATAATTGAAGCACACTACCCCAGTTTTGGAAAGTTCAGGATGGATAGTTAAAGAGCTACTAATGCCTCTAAGAAAGCCTTAAAAAAACATAATAATTAGGTACAATTCTGCTTGTGTTCCATTTATATTTTATATATTTCTCCTCCCCATAATTTATTACTAAAGAAATGTGTATGAATATATGATTGTTGTCCCATATAGTTAATTTTGAGTTCATCTGCCTCTGTAGCTTACTCCTTACTTCAAATCATAATCCTCTGTTGTGACATCACAATCAGTTGCCATGGGCGTAACTGTGAGGTCATAAACAGCACTCTATGACTTTATGTAGAGAGAAAGCAGCAGAAATCAACAAAACTCTTCAGGACCAAATATTCTGTTTTCACGCAGATTACCTCAGTACTAAATAATGGGGAGGAGGAATACAGAACTAATGGGAAAAGCAAGCTGGACAGTGCCTAAATATTATGTTTTGTTAAAGTTCTCCTGAATGTGTCTGTGGCTGCTACTGTATCCCTCTTTAGGAAGATTGTTCTGTTCTAAATCACTGTTTACAACAATTTATTTTTGGTTTCACCTGTTTACATTGCAAGAAGAACAGTTCCTTATGTGCCCCACATTTTCAAAAATGTCAGTGTAAGCCTAGCTCACGAATAATCATGAGCTTATTTGCAGACCCTCGCTTTAAAATTGAGAAAATTTAGAAAAACTAGCTAGATATTTCTGTACTCACAATAGAAATAGGAGACTACTTCTCATAGTAAAGAAATAGGCTATACAGTCTATGCACAGTGCCTCATTTTGAAAATAAACATCTGAGATCTTATATTGTTGAAACCACTACATAAATAGGAGACTGGGCCTCCCAGTAAGTAAAACAGAGGACAAATTCATATTGTCCCCGCAATGCCTTGTTATGCACATCTACATATTAGGTGCTATACTGCAGTCATCACTGCTGAAATAGGAGAATGCACCAATGAATATCAAACATTTAAGTAACCTTTACAATCTACCGAGTATTCCTCATTGCTGTTTGTAAATCAGCCTATCAGCTGTTACACTGCTGTAACCATTACCGAAATAAGAGGTGATTTAACAAAGAGGGACTACTTTATGTCTAAATGCTGTTACAATAATAAATTATATAAGGAATAAAGTACGAGCACCTACTGTATATGCATTGAGCCTGTGTTTCCATCGAGAGGTTGAGATAACAGTATATGGACCTTGAGAGAGAAGCTCGAGAGAGCCATGCTTGTATCTCAACCCTAAGATGGAGGAAACATGGGTCAAGTTGTCTATTGGCACCCACACTTTATTTTTTATAGTATATGGTTCTCCGGGATTCTTTTAAAAGTTATTTTTCTGACAGTTTAACTGTAACAAGGTTTCATACCTTGTGTTTATGCTACCCATTGTTGTTGGCAGCTCTGTGTGCTGTGAAGTCTGTCAGTACAGTGTAGTTCCATTCCAGTCCTGACAGTTGAAAGATTTGGGTCAGCATTTGATTAAAAAAAAAAGTTAAATTATTACTGTCTGGTAACACGGAGCCAACTTCTGCAGTCCATGTCCAAACTGTCTGCATGAACTGCTCGCTAACCGGTGCCACCATGTTTGTTTGGATTTTTCATTTCAAGAGCTACCTTTGGTCCAGTCATGTGGCAGATAGTGGAGGGGTGATGAATATTTATTAGGGGCTGCTACATATTTATTATAGAACATGCACAAAAATGATTACAATGTGCACAACAACCTTTAGAACGTGCAAAAGATTTTGGCAGCCACTGATTTTCATACACAATAAACCCTAACCATATAGTATAATGTTTTTGAAAGAAGCTTTATGATTATATTTTGTTTTAATTTTACATCTGTAACAAGTTTTCTATACATTATAATTTATAATGGAACTTGTGTAATTCAATGACAGCTATGCAGATGGCAGTAGTGAGCGTCAAATTTGCACCTTTAATATCTTTGCAAGCATAGTCTTGTTGGGTAGATATCTTGATGTGCCAAATTTTGTTCCAGTTGGATGTGTAGATTCTGAGATGCGGATGGTGAAAAAATGTAAAGCAATTGCTGTTTTTTTTTTTTTTTGTCATCACCTTGCGCCCAGACGGTTTGGAATTTGTGTCTGAAATTTTCAGAGTAGAAAGGGCTTGGTCCACAGATGTGCCATTTGTTGGTTTGGTGAAAAATATTAATTCATTCCAAAATGATTATTTGGTGTGTGTAAATCTCACAACAAATTCTGCTCAGTATTTGCTGAGGAGAAGGTAGTGCAGGGCCCACAGCTTAGCACCATGGACATAGGGGGGAGGGAGGTGTGCACAAGTCCGTTCACAAAAGAAAGGGTCCTACAAGAGCTCACTAAGCTTAGGGTGGACAAGGCAATAGGACCTGATGGCATACATCCCAGGGTACGAAAGGAGCTAAGGGTGGAACTAGAAGAGCAGTTAGCAGAACTGTTCAGCGAGTCTCTGAGCACAGGAGAGATCCCAGAAGCCTGGAGAAGGGCTCATGTGATCCCATTCCACAAGAGTGCCAGCAGGGAGGAGGCAGGGAACTAAAGACCAGTCAGTCTTACCTCAGTAATGGGCAAGATTATGGAGGCACTCCTTAAGGAAAGGATAGGGTAACAACTGGAATCCATAGGAGAACTGAATCCAAGACAGCATGGGCTTACAAGAGGAAGGTCCTGTCAAACTAATCTCAAACATTTCTTTGACTGGGTAACCAGAGTGGTGGACCAAGGGGGTGCAGTTGATGTCACCTACCTTGACTTCAGCAAAGCTTTTGATACTGTTCCACACAGAAGATTGATTAATAAGCTGGGTAGGCTCGGGGTGAGTCAGAGGTTGTTCAATTGGGTGGCAAACTGGTTGGCGGGCAGAAAACAGAGAGTGGAGGTAAATAGTATACAGTCAGAAGAGACGCAAGTCAGAAGTGGGGTACCTCAGGGATCAGTCCTGGGGCCAGTCCTCTTCAATATCTTCATCAATAACATTGCAGATGGATTGGAGGGTAAGGTTTGTCTGTTTACAGATGACACCAAGGTCTGCAGCAGAGTAGATGATCCAGATGGGGTGGGCAGAATGAGAAGAGATCTGGATAAACTGGCAAAATGGTCAGAAGAGTGGCAACTGGGGTTTAACACAAAGAAGTGCAAGATCATGCACATAGGGAAGAGAAACCCTGACGCTACCTATAGGTTGGGAGAGGAGTTGCTGGGACTCACAAGGGAAGAAAGAGACTTAGGCATCATAATCACAGATGACCTGAAATCATCCAGTCAGACCACTGAAGCAGTAGGTAAGGCTAGAGGGAGGTTGGGGTGTGTTAGTGGGGGTATCACAAGTTGTAAGAGGGAGGTAACAATTCCTCTTTACAAGACACTGGTTAGGCCACATCTGTAGTACTGCATGCAGTACTGGAGGCCACAAGGACGTTAATAAAATGGAGGCAGTCCAGAGAAGGGCAACCAAAATGGTGCAGGGACTGCATCAGAAAACATATGAGGACAGATTGACATATTGACAGAGGACATATGAGTACACAAACTGGGGAATATGGGTGTGGGCAGGACAGTAGTGTGGTGGGTAGGTAACTGGCTGGGTGGCAGGACACAGAGGGTGGTGGTAAATGGCTGTCACTCCACAGAGGGAAGAGTGACCAGTGGGGTACCACAGGGATCAGTGCTGGGACCAGTCCTATTCAACATCTTCATCAGTGACATTGCACAGGATATAGAAGGCAGAATTTCACTGTTCGCTGATGACACAAAGCTCTGTAATAGAGTAGACACACCAGAGGTGTAGACAGAATGAGAAGGGACCTGCAGAAACTTGAAGAATGGTCAAGGGTTTGGCAGTTGAAATTCAATCCAAAGAAGTGCAAGATAATGCATATGGGGCACAAAACCCTGGCACAATATATCAGTTGGGGGTGAGGATATAGCATGCACCAAGCAGGAAAGGGATCTTGGGGTTGTCATCTCTGATGACCTCAAAGTGAGGAAACAGTGTGACTAGGCATCAGGTAAAGCAAATAGGATGCTGGGATGTATAGGCAGGGCATCACCAGCAGGAAAAGGGAGGTCATAATTCCGCTATACAAGACACTAATGAGGCCCCACCTGAGTACAGTGTACAGTTCTGGAGACCATACCTCGTAAGGGACATGGACATGAAGGAGGGCAACAAAGATGGTGCATGGGTTGCATCAAAGTCCTATAAGACAGGTTGAAGGAACTGAACATGTACTCCCTGGAGGAGAGGAGGGAGAGAGGGATATGATAGAGACATACAAGTATCTTACAGGGAGGAACAGGGTGCAGAAAACACTATCTTTAAGCGAAAGATGTTTCAAGACTAGAGGGCATGGGATGAAGTTGGAGGGAGGACGATTCAGAGGAAACATGAGAAAGAATTTCTTCACAGAGCGGTGGTGGACAAGTGGAACACCCTGCCAGAGGAAGTGGTGGGGGCTGAAACAATCACGGGATTTAAGAATGCATGGATAGACATAAAGGAATTCTAGAGGTCAGGGGAAAGGGGAAATAGACTTCTAGGAAAACAAACTGAACTTACAAGCTCAAATGGGCAGACTAGGTGGGCCATAGGCCCTTATCTGCCGACACTGTCTATGTATCTATGTAGATTAACAGAGCTCAATACGTGTACCCTAGAGCAAAGGAAGGAGAAAGGTGATATGATTGAAACATTCAAACATCTTAAGGGCATTAACAAGATGAAAGAGTCTTAACATGTTTCAATATAAGAAAAATAGCAGGACAAGAGGACACAGTATGAGATTAGAGGGAGGCTGATTAAGAGGTAATGTGAGGAAGTTCTTTTTCACAGAAAGGGCAGTGGATGCATAGTATGGCCTACCTCAGGAAGTGGTGGATATGAATACAGTGCAGGGCTTCAAACAGGCATGGGATAGGCATAAGGGTGCAATATAGATGAGTATGATTGTATAGGCCATTGACAGAGTAAAGGCCTATAGCACATTCATAAGGTAGACAAAATGGACAGACTGGATGGGCCTTGTGGTCCTTATCTGCCATCAAATTCTTTGCTTCTATGTTTCTAACCTGTCATGCATTATTGCTTAAATGGAACTCATGTGAAATTCAGTACCTGTCTACAGATGGCAGGAAGGATCAGTTCTATCCTGGTAAGTGTATAATTTATAATGGAACTCTTGTGTAATTTAGCAGCTGCTCTACTGATGACTGGAGGGATTAGTTCTAGCTGTGTCTGTGTATAAGTTATTACAGAACACAATTGCCCTACAGATGGCAGGGGAGATCAGTTCTAGGCAGGTAAATGTATTTTTTTAATTTCGATTTCTATGTTCCTTCTGATGGAGGTGGCAGGTAGCTTCGGCCCCTTCCTTGGAGAGGCTTGCTTTCCAGCCCCTGCTACTCCCACACCCAACCCTCCCAGAAGATCCCCCATGGGTTGCCCCACATGGCATTACCAGAGATAAGGGCGTCAACTACCCTTTACCCCGGGAGACCAACATCTAGATTCCAGGTGGCTGGCACAGAGCTGCCAGGCAATCAAGGAGCCTGCAGGCCCCTTTTTCACTTTTCTCCCCATTTCCCCTCCCCTTCAGAATCTGGCGTAAGTGCACATGTGTGGGGGCACCCGCATGCCACGCCCGCTGGCTACATGCATCCCAGCCTGTAGCTCCCCCCAGCCACCAGCAGAGGGCAATCAGCAGGCAGGCTGGCAATCCCTCCCTTCCTGAGAGAGGAGAGCAGCCCTCCAGATGCTTGATCCTCACTCACCCCTGCTGACCCCCAGCAGCCTGGGCTTGTTCCAGAACCCGGGTCACTGGCATGGCACTAGGTGTCATCCAGTGCCTCAGCCTCCAGCGCCATCGGGCCGGCTGAGTAAATGTATAATTAATAGTGGAGCTCATGTGTAATTTATTGACTGCCGTACAGATGGCTGGAGGGATCAGTTCTAGCCAGAATAAGTGTATAATTTATAATAGAATTCATGTGTAATTCAGCTACTGCACTACAGATGGCAGTAGTGAATGTTAAATTTTGCACTTTAATATCTTTGCAACCGTTTAACAGATTTGCACAAAATTTAGCAAGCATGGTCTTGTGGGGGTAGATTTCTTGACATGCCAAGTCTTGTTCTGGTCATTTTGTGCAGATTCCGAGATGCAGATAGTGAAAAAGTATAAAAAAAAATTGCAGTTTTTTGCTGTTTTATGTCATCACCTTGTGCCCAGACAGCTTGGAATTTTGGTCTGAAATTTTCAGGATCAAAATGGCTTGTCACACAAAGGTGCCTTTTGCTGGTTTGGTGAAAAAAAATTAATCTGTTCCAAACCTATTAAATTCTTTGGGCTTTGTGTATGCTCAGTAAACACTTCAAAATATCTATATATAGGGGCATGGTTTAGACGCCTTTAGTGACCTCATAGATAATGCATAATAATGAGCTTATTTGCATACCCTTTTTTTATTTAAGGATTTAGAAAAATTGGGTGAAAACTATAAGCTATTCCTCTTTGGGAAGCTTGGTTGGTTCAAGATCGCTGCTCACAATAATTTATTTTTGGTTTCACCTGTTCACATTGCAAGAAAAACAGTTCCTTATGTGCCTCCACGTTTTCAAAAATGTCACTGTAACTGTAGCTCATGAATAATCATGAGCTTATTTTCATGCCTGTTTTTTTTAAATTGAGGGATTTAGACAAATCAGGTGAAAACTACAAGCAATCCCTCTTTGGGAAGTGTGAATTGTTCTGAACCAGGGCTACAAATGAGTATGTTAAACATTAGGGCTACAGAAGAAAACTTATGTTACAATTAAGCAATAATGCACAACGTGGTGTGGTATTTCATGGGATATCGTCATGCCTCAGGTGGTTGGGCATGAGGCAGCAGGCCGAGTGTGTCCAACCACCCAAGAAGTGATGATATCCCATGATATACCACACCCTGGAGTGCATTATTGCTATTTTGAACTGAGTTTAACATTTTATAAATAAGAAAAATAAAGGAAACAGGTTTTAAAACATTTTATGAATGAGTGTTTGGGTGGTGTAGGAGTACATTTTGATAAAATACTTCTCAGACAGTAGGTGGCGCTATTACATTAGCAGTTGATAGCAGAGATGGGGCTTTTTTGTTAGTGTGAACTCATCCTTTCCTGTACATCTCACCTGGATGTGAACTGTAGTTAATTTAAAGAGGTTTCTATTTATTTTTGATAGTGAGTGGCATGTAAGGGATTTGTATTTGGTTGGAGATTACTGAAGACTAAAATGACATGCGCTGAAATGGAGCACTGATGCCACAAGTCAGCACAGAGAAGTCAGTTCAGAGGAATGTGGCTGGGGTGAGAGAATGGACAGTGCAGTAGTAAGGAACTGCATGGGTGAGTTTGAAGTGGCTGTGTAGTCCTGTGAACAGGTAGTGGTGTTACTCTTTGGCAGTGAGTGGCCATTGTGTCATTGCAGTCCTGCTTGGAAAAAAAAAGTCGCCAGTTGCTGCCACTCGCACACTGCTAGTATAGAAATTGCGAGTGAGGAGTTACCGACTGCAAGTTCAGTGCCACTGCACCTTGCAATCGGATTGCTTTGTTGTGTTTTTTTTTTTATTGTAGATTGAAATTTGTGGTTGGAGTATATAGGAGGGGTTGTTCTGGTGGGAAGAGTTTTGTAAAGCATGGTGAGGGACCTAGGGAATGCTGCTGATGGAGGAGTTTAATGGTAGTGAGGAGGCTAGTGGCCAGAGGTTTTTTGAAGCCGTGATGATGTAGCTCGATATCATCACAGCTTCAAAGACACCTTGTCTGATCAGCTTTCTTCTTTTAAGGCAACCAGTTCATAACAGACATTAGAGTATTGATATGGTGCTCATGTGAATTACATATGAACATACGAACATATGAAGATATCAGCAGATTAGGCCAAATGGTCTATCATGTCAGCTTGTGTGCTGCAGTCATTTCAGTTGATGCAGCTTCCACCTCTATCTTTATGCTCCCCACTCTGAAAGGTGTCCCTTCCTCAATTCCCATATCTTTTTTTCTTCCCCCAACCTGTACCTTGCCCATGTACCTGTCCCATCCTTTCTTGAAGCTTATCACTGATTCCAAAGAAATCAAATCCTCAGGTAACTCATTCCAGGGAGACACCACCCTTTCCATGAAATAGTGTTTTCTCATTTCCCATCTGTACCTACCTCCTACCAGCTTCGGGCTGTGCCCCCCTCATGGACCCTTCCATCTTTAAATTGAACAACCCCTCTGTGTTTACTCTACTGATTCCTTTCAAGTATTTGAAGGTCTCTATCACATCCCGTCTGTCCCTTCTATCCTACAGTGAGTACATATTCAGCTCCCTAAGTCTCTCCTCATAGGACCTTTCCCACATGCCATGGATCATCTTAGATGCCCTCTTCTGTACATGTTCCAGGAGCATGACACCCCTCTTTAAGTAAGGTCATCAGAACTGCACAGAGTACTCCAGGTGTGGTCTAACCAAAGAATTGTACAATGGCAGGATACTCTCCTTCCTTCTTGAAGTGATCCCCCTAGCAGTGCACCCCAGCATCTTCTTTGCCTTTTATGCAGCTCTCCTGCACTGCTCTGAGTGATTCATTTTGGCATCCATCATCACCCCCAGATCCTTTTACACCTTCAAGACCTTCAGATGTCCCCTCCCCCCCAATATGTAACTGTACTCTGGGTTTCTAGCCCCAAATGCAGGATGCTGCACTTCCTAGCATTAAACCCCAGCTGCCATTTGTGAGACCACCATTCCAGTGTTTCCAGGTCCTCCTGGATAATCCTCCTCCCCTATTCACTATCCACCACTACTCCTAGTTTGGAATCATCAGCAAATAAGCACATTTTGCTCTGACTCCCCCCCTGCAATGTCCACTATAAATGCAGTAAACAAGAGCTGACCCAGGACACACCCTTGCGGATCCCCCCAATGGCCCCTATGGGTGCAGAAAGCTTCCCCCTTACCACCACCTGCTGCTGTCTATTACTCAGTCAGTTCTCAATCCAATGTACCATCGTTACCCCACCCCTAAATTCCTCAGTTTACCTAATAGCCTCCTATGGGGTACAGAGTCAAATGCCTTGCTGATGTCCAGGTACAGGACATCAGCTAGGTGCCCAACATCCAGAGATCTTGTCACCCAGTTAAAAAATTTGACTAGGTTAATCTGACAAGATCTCCCATTGATGAACCCGTGTTGCTAAACATCATGAAGGCCACTTACCTCAAGGAACTCCACCAGCCCCTCCTTCATAATGGTCTCCAGGAGATTCCCAAATATTGAGGTCAGGCTGACTGATCTGTAATTCCCCGGTTCATCCCAAGGACAACTCTTGTAGAGGGGCACAACATGTGCCATTCTCCAGTCCAGAGGTATGCACCCCAATTCAAGGGAGGAAGTGAATAATTCCATCAGCTGTGCCGCCAGGACATCCACCAGTTCCCTCAAGACTCTGGGGTGAATACCCTCCGAGCCTGGGGATTTGTCTGTCCTCAAGTCCTTAAAGGCCTTCCACATTCTGCTCACCTAGATCACCTCATCTGTTAGAACCCCCTATCCACAATCCCAGCCTCCCCCTCCCACTGAGGTATGGGCCCCTCTAATTCCCTAGTAAATGCAGAGCAGAAGTACTCATTTAGAACTTCAGCCCGATCTATTGCTCCCTCTGCCTGTCCACCATCTTTTTTTAACAGGGTGATCTGCTCCCCTTTTCTTCTCTCCCATGTGTATCCAAAACACTCCCCCCACCACTCCAATCCCCTGGGCCAACCTCAGTTATCTGGATGCCTTGGCTGATCCTACCACCCTACTAACTTCCCTTGAAATTCTATGTTATTCCTTCTTGTCATACTTCCCTCTGGTCCTCTTGTATTTCCAGAAAGCTATCTGCTTCACTCTAACCTTCTCCTGCAGCTCCCTAGTCCACCAACATGGCTTCCTAGACCTGGAGTTCTTACATCTGGTTTTAGTGCATGTTTTAGTGGCATCTAAAAGACCCAACTTCAAAATTTTCCATCTACATTCTGTGTCCATATCCGGTTTAATTTTCCTCAAATGCTCTTCCAGTATGGAAGCAAAGTCCCTGAAATCCACCCCCCTAAAGTCCACTGCCTTGACATTTGACTGACTTCTGCCCCCCCCCCCCAAGTCCAGGGAGTATCACACTGTAAATTGAAAAAGTTTCAGACAATTCAACGGCTTAGAAATATGCAATGTTAAAAAAAGACTTGGCAATACAGAGAAACAGGAAACTATTATTGGCTGCTTTAGTTTGGATATGTCTTGACTTAGGATAAGAGAACACTGACACAGTGATATCAAAGGAGGCAATGTAGTGTAGTGCCTAAGGCTCTGGGCTGCAATCCTAGGGGCCAGGGTTTGAATCCCATAGCCCCCAATGAATATTGTCAAAAGTTGTTGTTTTTTATAGTAACTCATGTGTTGAGAAAAACTAATTATAGAGAAGCATTCATGCGTTTATAAAAGAAAACAGAAAAAGCAGTATCTTAAAAAGTAAGGAAATTCATGGCAAAAAACTCAGTATTGCACTAGTTAGGGTTAAAGCAACAAAAGTAGGGAAATGTGGCATGAGGGTTTCCAACCCTTACACCCCACCACCAACCTGCAGACAGCAACAGGTGTGTGGTATGCCCTGGGGTTGTCAACCTTAATGCTCACCCCATTCTCATATACTGTACCCATGTCAGCTGACTTACTCATTGAAAGGAGTGAGCGTTAGGGTTGACAACCCCAAGGTACACCCCATGCCTGTTGCTGCCTGGGGGTGGGGTGTTAGGGTTAGAAACTCTAATGCCACATTTCCCTACTTTTGTTGCTTTAACCCTAACTAGTGCATTAACTATGTTTTTGCAATGAATATACATTATATAAATATACAATATTACAGTGGCATGGTAGTGCCACTATAGTAAAGGTTGAGCAGTCTGTTTAATGTTAAACCCCTAAATTTGCACTTTAATAGCTTCACAACTGTTCAACGGATTTGCACAAAATTTTGCATGTGTAGTCTTGGGGCCAAGATCCCTTAAGCTACTAAATTTTATTCCAGTCGTATGTGCAGATTCTGATAACTGGATAGGTGAAAAAAAGTGAACAAAATTGTTTTTTGGGGTTTTTTTTTTGCTGTTTTTTTGTCATTGCCTAATGCCCAGACAGTTTGGAATTTTGCTCTGAAATTTTCAGAGTAGAAAGGGTTTGGACCACAGTGGTGCCGTTCACTGGATTGGTGAAAATATATTAATCCTTTTCAAAGCTGTAAATATTTGAAATGTTAGTTCTGAGCATGCTCACTATGGTCTTTAGGATAGCTGTTTCATATGAAAAAGAATTTGGCCCATCTAGAAAAAGATTCTGTTTCATACGGTAAACTTTTTTCATGAGAAAAAAATATTTTTTCATATGGCATCCATTTGTTTCCATTTTTTTTATTTTTGAAAAGCTCCCCTTTGGTGGATTTTGCAGGTGGTGTTTGGAAAATCACCCAAAAATGTGTTTTTAACACATTTTTAAATCTTTCTGACTACCCAAATTTCTTTTTTCATATGGTCATATGAAAAAAAAGGTTCCCTTAAAAAAAAAAATAATTTGAGCTTAGTTGTTTTTAATGCTTTTTATTCTTTTCATTTTATTCTTGTTGGGAAATTAATAAGACCCACTAGGCACAAGTCCCTGTTTTCAGGGACAACCCAGGAGCACTAGGTGGTAAAGTGACTTGCTTAGAGTCACACAGTAAACAAGTGGAGGTTGTGGGAAACAAACCCAGGTGTGCTGGATGTACCAAGCTAATCTGCAGCTCATTGCTCTACCTCTAGGCTATACTGCCAGCCCTTTTTTTGTATGAAGGAATCATATATACAGTAGTATATACTCTAGCCCTATACATGTAAAACTGCAGACAAAAGTACTATATGTATATTTAGATGCCCCCCTCCCCTGATCTCAATGTTATACATATAGCAAGCCTGCAGCCCTTTTCCTGACTATACATCATCAAAGTGCTATTTTTGCTGTAGCACTTGGCAGCAGCTTGGTTCGTACTCAGAAGTTACAAGCCAAGCTTTCATCGTAAGATTTTATTTAATTAAGAAACTAAAAATTTTAATTTTGATCTTTATTAGCTTCTCAGGAAGGCAGCTACTTAGTATGAGTTGCCTGCCTGACACTGAATATGGTGATGGTTGTTCTTTAAAGCTGAATAAAGGGAAATGCCTACTGCGCCAGAAGCAGTTCTACTACTTGAAACACAGAACAGATGAACATGGCATTAGTCCTGAGACTGTAAGAGCCATTAAAGAAATACAGACTGTTAGTTCTCTTATTGAGTTAAGGCAATTTCTATAAATGATCCACTACCTGGGTAGGTACTACTTACCTAAGCTATCAGAGGTGACACACCAACTGAATGAACTTCTGAAAATGAGACAATGTAGAATAGAGGCCATTTACAGCAAAATGCTTTTAACAAGGTGAAACAACTTGTATCTGAAGTATCCATACTTACTTTTTATGATGCCAGGACACCTGTAATAATAAAAGCTGACACTAGTAGCTATGACATGTGTAGGTGGAATATTATCACAAGATCATGATGACAAGCAGAAACCAGTGGCATATTATTGCTCCTGTACACTGACAGATGCTGGACCTTCCTTATGCACAGATTAATAAGGAATGCCTTGCAGCAGAGTGGGCAAGTGAAAAGTTTGCAAAGTATTTGTACAGATTGGATTCTTTCAAGCTTTTGATAGACCACAAACCATTGATACCACTCATGAACTGCAGACAGTTAGACAGAATACCATTGAGGTGTCAATGACTTCTCATGCAGATGCTGAGATACACTCCCCAAGCAGAACATGTGCCAGGCAAGGCAATTGTGGTAGCAGATACCTTATCCAGATATCCAATGACTGCAATACAGTCAGAGGTCTATACTAGGATTAAGGAAATTAAGTTCTATGAATAATCCTTACAATCCTCAAAGCCAGTGTTGAGTTTGAAACTGCAATGAGTTAAACAAAGTACATCTGGAGATTCTGAACTCTAGACAGTACTAGCCAAGATACCTCAAGAGTGTGCTTAATAGTTTCAAAACATTCTTTCTAGTAAGAGGCAACTTACAGAATCTAATGGACTGCTGCTCTGTGGAGACAGAATATTCATTCCAAGAAAAATGCAGCAAGACCTGCTAATAAGACTCCACAAGAGTCATCAAGGTATCACCAAATGCCATGAATGAACACAGATGCCTGTCTGGTGACCATCTATTGGAAATTATATTCAAGTGACACTGGCAGCATATAAATTGTGTCAGGTAAACAAGCCAACTTAGTGCAGGGAGTCACTAACTCCATTACCAGGCTACCCTTGGAAGAGGGCTGTAGCTGATATTTGTAAGCTGAAGGGAAAGAAATATTTGATTGCAATAGGCTATTTTTGAGATACTTGCAAACTACTCATTTAGCAGACCTTTAAAGCTCTAGTACCACAAACTGCCTAATAAATAAGTTTACACTGTGGGGATATCTGGAGGAGCAAGTGTTACTGATAATGGTCTACCGTTTACAGGGAATGGGTTTCAAAGTTTTATGCACAAGTATAATGTTTGGCATGTTACAACAAGCCCTCATTACACACAAACTAATGGCAAGGCTGAGAGGGCAGTGCAAGCAGCTAAAAGAATTCTGAAGCAGGACACTCTATTTCTCACTTTACTAAGCTAGACAGCTACTCCAGTGAATGCAACAAAATGTAACCCAGCACAGCTGATGATGGGAAGACAGCTGAGAACACAAGTTTCTATGCTAGAGACTAACCTGAAGCCACATTGACCAAACTTGAAACAAGCTCAAGACACTAACAGGTCTGCAAAAGCAGCATAAAAAGTACACTTTGATGAAGAAATTCTGCAAGAATGCTAATTAAACTGCATCAGGGTTCCCAGGTTAGAATTAAACTGGATAGACAGAATAGATGGACAGTAATGGCAGTAGTACAAGAGAAGTGCAATGTGCCAAGATCCTATCTTGTGAAAACAGAGGCACGTTCAGAAGGAACAGATGACATTAACAGTTTGTTCCAAAACCAAGAGCAGTATTTCAGCAGAAAACTAGTTCAGACTCTAAAGTTTTGGAAGATACCAATCACTCCACTGAACAAGGACCAGTGACTGTAACAGATGCCTAGATTGATTTACCTGATGTTCCAAGTCCAGGAAGGGGAAACAACTGTCCATTTTCAACCTCAGAGTCCTGTGCTGAAAACCTCAAGTGAGAGAGTAATTAGGAAGCCTCTACACTACAGAGACTAGTTTGTAGCTAGACAGCATAACATATGTAATGGGGCAGAATAATCTGTTGTGTGTTGTGTGGGGTGACTGATAGTCTACCCAGTACCCCACATTAGACAGCTTTACTGTAACAGTTGTGTGAAATGTGTTTTGAAATGTAAATTAAACTGTGATGCTTAATACTCAAAGAATATATATCCTTAAGCATGTTAACTAATTAGTAACTCAATGAAGGAGAAATGTAGTGATAAGTAGCAGAGTGTTCTATGTATAACCACTAGGTGGAACCAAAGTATGGGGTATGTACTGTGGTAGGAACCTTTTATAAAGAGACACTGGGGAAAGTGCATGTAATGGAATGTGCAGAGAAAACATGCTTGCTACAAGAACCTTGCTGTGGTGTGTTGTACTAAAACTGAAGTTAATCTCTCTAAGCCTCCTGAGCATTGCACGAGAGACACTTTCTCTTGACTTCAAAAAAAAAGTTTTAAGCAATAGGTTTTTCAAAGGTTTCACACTGTGGTACACATTCACACCAAATAAAAAAGTCCCCACTTATTTTTGGCAATCATATTTCACTAGCAAAGTACAGCACCATAACCATGTCACAAAAATCTTCTTTTCATGTTCCATGATCTTAACTCTTCCTCTGCTTTTGCAGACTTTGCCTACGAAAGCTGCACAGGATAACATTATATAATAGCACTTTATTTGCTGGTAGCAGTGGAATGATTTCTAACGCATGAAAGACATACCTTATCTTTAACAGTGTTGCCGTCCTCCTCATCACTATCAGCATCAAACAAGCTCAGAGGGACGCCACCTACATTTCCAGAAATAGAGTCTGGATACATATTTGATAACTGAGATGTAGAGCGAAGGCGGAGTGTGTTTCTATGGGATATGAAGAGAGATTTATTTGTCTAAATAATTTAAGAATATCATTATTAGATGTTTAAAAAGTCCAAAGCAAAGAAATACAGCTCAGTATAAATCTTTTTTTTTAATTTAACATCCTTTATTGATTATAACAAAAACACATGGTAACAACACATGGCATGCACTGACCACTACAAGTAGTACATATTGAAATGGAAATAAATAACAGGAAAAAGGTAAGACATTTGGAGAAAATAATAACTAACACTACCTTAAACAAAAAGCTCAGTATAAATCTGAAGACCTAAATTATTGATAAGTAGTACCACAAAGATGTCACTTGATTTTTTTTAATAACATAAAAGCAGCTGTACTAACATTAATCATTGAAATATATTAGCCTACGGTACAATAGAGCTTATGAAAATGCTTTGTGGTGCTCAAAATACATTAAAAAGCAGTTAATCCTATTATCTCCATACCCCACCCCTAAAGAACAAAAAAGTAGTTTCTGTGTATGTACAGTACTGAATTGCACACATAACTTAGCAGAATAATGTGTTCTCATCTACTCAAAGCAGTGCATGCAATAATTACTGAAATTCTGCAAATGGTAAAAACCAGAACCAACAGAACCTCAGGAATGGGCACAAAGTTGAATGTCTTTCAGTATTCATGCAGTTCCTACCATTTTAAATTTTATCCACTTGTGTGATGGGGTACAATCTGGAATGGGCCCAAAACAGCTAGTCTGACTTTAAGAAAACTGCTACACTCTCTGGAATGGCTTCCCTGGCTCCCAGAATAACCCCCATCTGTAGAATGTTCACCCGGACCTTCTGCAATACCCCCCCCCAGTGGAATGTCCCTCTCAATAAATGACTGATCACCCAAAAGACATAATACCCACCCTAGTGCCAGAATGGACACCTTGTGTGCAGGGCCATAATCCTCCCCATGTGCCAAAGTGCCCACTCTAGGATTACAGTGCCCACCCGGGGGGCCTTGTGTACACCACAAGGTGTACATTGCCCACTCTAGGGCCATAATTCCCACACTGGACGCCAGGGCCATGAAGCCCTCCCTATATGCCAAAATACACACCCTAGGGCTATAATGCCAACTGTGGGGCAAACAGGCACACCTTGAGGGGGTATGGTGCCTACAGTAGGGCTGAAACTCACACACTGGGCACCATGGCCATAATGCCAACCCTATATACCAGAATACCAAGCCTAGGGCTATGATGCCCACCTTACTCCAAACTGAATTCTGTGGATAAAATGTTATAGAGGTAGTGTACTGAGGGGAATGAATTGTAGGTTTTTTATTCAGAACTAGTCAGCAATCACTTCAAATATCTGAAGTATTTTTTTCTTTTCTGTTTGCTTTTCAGAAGATTTTCTGACAGTATTAGTGTGAAGTGACACTTTACCTGGAGGCTGACATAGTTCTGTTGCCCACTATACAACATCAGAAATGTGACCTCAAGACAGTGACATCACTAGTAGCCAAAAAGAACCAATCTCCTGCTGCTTGGCTCGCAAATGTGTGACACATGTTACCGATCAATAACAGGGCTTGTGATGTAACAATGAGTGATGTCTGATGCTGATGATGTCGTGGGTGGAATAGAACTACATACTGTATATCTGCTTTCAGGTAAGGTTCAGTTTTTCATATCACATCTAATACTATTAGGTAGAAAACCATCCAATGAGTATATATGAAAAGGAAAAACACTTCAGAAATAAAATGTAATAAGAGACTACTTTTAAAATGTACTTACATTGTCTGCCTATTTGCACTACTAGCTCTCTAAGGTTACAGTACAAATGGTACTCCAAAGGAGTAGGGCCTAGGTGTGTCCAAGGGAGAGGGGGGTGATTAAATGTTGGCAGGAGATAGGTTTTGAAAACAGCACTATCAAGAAAGTGACCCCCCCCAAAAAAAACACCTCTCTATTGGAATATGGGGGGATGCAGGCTTGGGAGATTACTGTAGTTTGGAAGGGATGACTTTACGACTAGCCTGGCCTCCTGTAGAGAGACAGAGTTTTTTTGTTTGTTTCCTGCATTTGTGGACCAAGTAATGAATAACTGTGCAGCTAGCTGTCCAAGTATCTGACAGGCACTTAGAAAACAATGCTCACACATAGGTCTGATATGAATAGTAAATTTATGTGCTATGTATATTAATTGCATAGCGCACACTGTGCAAATTTGCCACAGCTGTGCAAATTTTATTCTGCACTTTGCAACACATTTTTGATGCGAATTGTAGCAAACATTTGCTGCAAAGTGGGTGAATCGTGTCAACTGGCATAGTTAAATGTATGCAATACAGCAAATTTCATTGTGTGAATTGATGAAATTCATGCTACACTCTGTGAAATGCATTTATTTAATTCACCCACAGCTAATCACACACCCCTTACAACAACCATGAGGCATTTTCTTCAGAATCAAGAAATGGAAAAGAAGAGCTGGAATAAACTGCTTACCTAAGGCTTGAATAATAGCTCCCTCTTCGGAATGATCTAACTCTCTCCAGCGCTGGTTCCTCAATACAGATATTTCTGGATACTGAATAAAGAAACTATAGCACAGTAAACTAGTGTTTTGGTGATGGAAGAAACAGAAGGTTCATCTTGTTGACACTTCATGACACATGGCAATAACATTACCCAATGTAAATAAGTACACATATTCAGGTTTATCAGTCAGAATGCTACCCCTAATCATGCTGTGTAATCCTCAGTGCCATACTCCTTGTCATTTTTAGTGCCATACTCAATGTCATACTACTTGTCTAGTCCTGCTTTGAAAACCTAAACAGTACTGGATTCCACAACCTCAGTGGGTAGGTTAGTCCACACATTAACCACCCTCTGGGGGAACTAATGCTTTCTAATGTTTCCATCCTGTCTCCTCAGTTTGAGTGCATGTTCTCCAGTTCTGCTTTGAGCTGGGCAAAATTAGAAAATTTATTGTGGGCAATTTTCACAACATGTTCATTCAATTTTACTTATTTGACATGCATTTTTGAAGTGACCATCATAATCCTAAACAAAAAGGTAATATTAAATGTAAGACATAAAGGTAATATTAAATGTACACTGAAAATAGAAAATACAGTTAGAATCAAGGTTTCAACCCTAGGTCTTCTATAGGAATTATTTAGAAGAGAAGAAAACGAAGTTGGTGAAGCAGTAAGGGGAAATAAGGATATGTGAGGAAAGAGAATGGGGGAGGATCTAAGATACAAAAGTGATAATAAGCAAGGTAAGAACAGAAACTGGAAAACAAAAAGGTAATAATGGGTATGAAAGGGCATTGTGGGAGTGAATGAGCTGAGTAGTCCTCAGGTGGAGACTAATTAACAGGGCACAGTAAGAAGGCTGAAAGTTGACAATGGTTGGGGAAGGGGACAGAGACATTTGGAAAAAAACTAAAACACATATGCACACATAGCTGGAGTGCCCATGTGAGTATCCCCCCCCCACACACACACACTGGATGGAAGTATGTGCAAGCACTCCCCCAAATGCAAACGTACCATGCATACATGCAAGGACAAGGGTCAGGGGTAAAAAGGGCAGACTATAATGGTAAACCATACGGTGGTTGAAACAAGTTAGTACATTTGTAATTATACATGTACCATGTGATTCTATATAAGCTTGTTTTAGTGGGTAATTTTCCTTTTGTATATACCTGACATAGGTAGTGGAACCAGGGGGTCAGGGGAGTCAGCTGACCACTCACTTTCAAAAGTAAGGGTCAGAATGTACATTTTGATCCCCCACTTCTGGTACAGGATTTACTAGCCTGTTAAGTCTGCGGCACACACCACATACATTCACCGAAGTCAGTGAGAGCTAAGGACAGATGAGCTCACTGAAATGTTGATTAATTGCTACTGTACATACCCTTCCCCTAATGGTACACTAAAACATTTTTTTCAGCCTTTCCCTAGGAATGGAATGTGACAAAGGCTATATATTTTCAAATGCTTAATTGCCTCCCTGAAAATGGACACCAAAGTGTGTGTGTGTGTGTATGTGTGAGAGAGAGATTTTGTTTTTAAGCACAAACACATTCTTTGTAAAAATTCAGTTTAATAAGTGACTGTCATTAATCTTACCCCAAAGGACATCCAGCAATCAGCTTTGCCTCATGACCCCATACGGATACACTACTTAATAGTAACTGTACAGCTGGTGATGCCTTAAAGAAGCCCTACCATATTGTGCCAACTTTGAAAATGTATTTAGACCAACTTTGTCTTATATTTCATATATTGTTCTTAGTTCCGATCCATCTTTTTTATTATTAAGTGCATTTGAATGAAAATTGGATCTCTGCCCCCATTGCTTTTCTGCACATGACATAAACCTCTGCAGGGGTTCTCTATTTTTTTTTTTTTATTTTAGTTTTTGTTGACCGGGTAAGTGCACTAGACAAATCTTGCCTATTTTCAGGCACGACCCGGAATGTACAGTATTTCAAAAGTTTTATCAGGAATGATAAACAGCTAGTCACAGCATGTTTCCACATGCATTCGGGGGAAGGGGAAAACAGTGCAAAACAGCAATTCATATAAGGTGCACACAAAATAACTTAAAACAGCATAGTAACTATACAGAGGAACAAAGGTGTAAGCAGTTGTTGTACATATAGGGTTGTGTGCCATTTGGGAAAATATGGTACCTTCAGGGATTTTATTGTGAGAACATGCACAGTGTTTCCATTGCACATATCACTGAAATGGCTAACAGGTGGTTTGTCCATTTAATACAGTTACTGACTACTGTATGTGGGTATGTATACATTAAGACTAGCTGCTCTGTACCAGTGCTCAGATATCCTGAGTTATTCCTGAAGAGTCTTTTTCTTGTCTCGTGTGCTTGGATGGATTTTAATAATTACTGATGCGGTTCTAGAATCCAGTGACCTTATTTAAGTGGAGGGCTCTGTACCCTGTACTGAAGCAGGAATCATGATCCTCTGCACAACTGACTCCCCCAGGTCCCAGAAGGGATTACAAAGAATACAACTAAATATCAGGAAAAGAAAAGCTATAGCAACAACAGGAAATAATAACAGTGGTGTAAAAGGCAGCTGATAATTTCGGTAAACATAAGAAAACAAAAATGACTAAAAGGAAAAAGGATTGTGTTGTGTGCATGCATCTAACTCTCATGGATTAAAAACTGCTGTTTTCTGTTGGTTTGTTGGAGAGCTGGATGGGGCATTGGGCAGCAAATATAAATAGATCAATGTTTAATAAAAGCATAGTATTTCTGTCTGTAAACAAAGATAAAGGATACCAGCAAGTTTTAGGCAGGAGTACCTTCTGCACAGAGTGCCTAGTTAATAAAAAAAAAAAATGATGGTTATGTTTCTGAGACTCTGGCTATTTTTAGTTAACAATAGGAAGGAGGCGGTGTCTGTATTTGACAGAGCTTTAG
Source organism: Neoceratodus forsteri (assembly GCA_016271365.2). NCBI lineage: Eukaryota > Metazoa > Chordata > Ceratodontiformes > Ceratodontidae > Neoceratodus > Neoceratodus forsteri. The sequence continues at coordinate 785,869,616 of CM028132.1, read as the reverse complement.
TTACATTTTAAAATAAATAAAACATGCAGCAAACAGATGGGGCTGTTAAGGGATGAGGGATCAGTATTAGGGAAGATCTTGCCAAATATGTAATTAAAATATTAAGTAAAGGAAATGAGGCAAGTATTGTTTCCACTGTGGTGTTTTTGATCAGGGGCCTGGGGGCTGAATGCTGTTTAGATCTATGAGTGGACGGAATAAACCTACTAATTGATATACATATATATTTACACACACATATATCCACTCTTGAATGTTGATACATTATGTAACTTGGTTGTTGTGTAAGCAATAAGACACAATGGGATGTGTATTACTGTGTGATAACCACACTCCTAGGGGTGTATTTAGGCACAAGGTCATAGGCCGAGTGTAGTTCACCCCAGGGGTGCGGTTATCATACCGTAATGCACACCCCCGGAGTGTCTTATTGTGCTTATAAAATGGCCCTTTATGTTAAGCAGCAGGTTTTTTTTCTAAAAGCACATTTTTTAATAAGTAAAACTGTAAAGGAGCATGTGGTTTTAACATAAAATAGTCCTTCCGCCAACTTGGACTACATTTTTTTTACTGTTTTGGTTTAGGTCTTTCAACCTAATTCAGATTTCATAATTGTAGTTTTGTAGTTTCCCTGCCCCCCCACTCCCCCACCTTCCAACAGAACGCTTGCAAGCCCTGTGCCTCTTAAAAACTGTGATCGAGTGTCTCCTAATTTCTTTTTAACTCAGTAGATGACATCTGTGTAGAGTGAGACGGGGCAGGACCTGTTACAGGTGGCAGGAAAATGAACAGGAGATCAAAAGTTTTATGGGAAAAAACATACAGTACCAAGCCTAACACAGCTCATCTCCAGACATTTCTATGTCTATGTCTTGTTTAGCAACCGCCAACTATTTGCTCACTTCTCTTTCCCTCGCTTTATAAGCTGCTTGCTTGACACCCCCCCCCGACACGCGTGCTCCTTCACTGAAGTTCGGCTCTATAGATGAGCACATTTATTTAGCTATTTAGTTGTTTCAAAAGTTTCATGGGGAAAAACATATCTAACTGAAACAGCTCATTTCCAGACATTTCTAACTATTGTGTTGTTTCGTAGCCGCCACTGGCTAGCTTGCTTCTCCGTCCCTCACTTTAACAGCTGTTCACTTGGAACTCTCCCCACACACTTGCTTTTTCACTGATGTTAGGGGTAAGTCACAGTACTTTGGAAAAAATTGCTTTTTTAAAAAAAAAATGATTCATGGGCAATTTGTCAAGAGCATCGCAAGAGTGAGAGAGTAAGAGATTTAAAACGGTTTAGGGTGACATCGCCCAAAGAGTGAAAGCAAGATCACCATGACAGGCTATCACTATGGTCCCATCTCCTGCTGGAAGCACTGTTTATTGTTTTGTTTAAGCAGTTATTCAGTTAACTTAGGAAAGATGTATCGGGTGCTGGTGAGCAGTGATTTAGCAGTGAGAGAGGGACAGACAGAGAGGGAGAGAGCACTACTGAAACAGGTTTGGCATGTCTGTGGAGTGAAGTGAGATGACAGGACATCAGTTTGGTGTTTATGTGTTCCTTTCTACTGTTGGAGCATTTGTATCAGGTCGAGTGCTATTTCTGTCTTTTTAACTAGGTTTTTTTTAAACTAGATTGTTTATTTACATTGTTAATAGAGAATGTGCGTGTATGTATGAACTTCACTCGGCTTTTAATGAGAGTAAAAAAATGGCAACTTCAAACCACTACTACATTCTAAATAGAATGCATAAAAAAATGAATCAGTGAGCCATTAGATTCTGTGCTGTGACTGTTTTACTGGGACTAGTTATTTATAGTGCGACATTGTCCCATGTTGCACTATAAATAACCAATCAGATTTCTCCATTGTTCTATGCCATTTTATAAAGTAAGATGAACTACAGTATATTGTTGACAGAGGCATAACTGGAGGACAAAGGGTCCAGAAGCACAACCACTCTAAGTATGGATCAAGCTCATGTGAGTGATCTGATTGTAATGGGGACTCTGCCCCCCCACCCCATTTTTCTTAATTTAGGTTAAATATACCTTATCAGGGGTCACATTTCCTATTAAAAAGAAAATATCTATACCATATTCTGAACTACATAAGTACAGTAGTAGACACAAAATGCTTTATGCCTGCAAGTCTCCAGTTAAGCCACTGCATGCATCAGTTAAAGTCACTGTTGATGGGTGAACACAAAGTTTTAACAAGTAAAAAAAAATACTCTAAGGGCCACAAAGACATGTTTGCCATATAGACTGTTATAAGAAATAAAAAAAAAACTTTTTGGGGCATGGAATATGGATAAGGAAATGTTTCTGTGTGCGTGCGTGTATGTGTGTGTGTGTGTGTGTCTTGCAATTGTTTCCTCTTTGTGTGTAAGACAATAAATTATATTATTTAATCATACCCATCTTAATATGATATGATACAGAATTGCAGTGGGAGGAAAGGTGCAAAAGATGGGGAGGGTGTGGATTACAAGGAACTGGTGGCCCACAGGCACAGGGCCCCAGAATGCTTAAGGCCAGCCCTGGTTCTGACCCCCCTCCCATTTTGAACCCTCCTCTGCCTATGATGCCTGGTATATCTTGTTGTTGTAAAGTATTGTCTGTGATGTGTTGATGCATTTCTGGTTCTGCAATAAAAAGCTTAAATACACAAAAAAAGTCTGTAATTTAAACCAGTGGGCTACTGTTAGTCTAAGCAGATGATAAGCTTGGTTTCTATGTTTATTCTTTGGTTAGCCTCCTGGAAACCCCACTGAAGGACACAAACAGAAATATAATTGAAAGTTTGGTCCCTGGAGGAAAAATGGGATACAATGAGATTATCATTGCCTCCATTCCTGACTGCCCTGTAATATTCCCTGGATTGGTCAGCTAGATTTGTCAGGTTTCTGCACTGTAGATAGCATCATATTTTCTGCAGAGAATACAGTGTAACACATTACTGGAAGTGCATGAGAACTCTTTGGAGTTTGGCAGATTTAGTGTCTTTGAGACACTCCAGTGTCTCTCCTGTTACATCAGTAACCAGCAAGAGCCCCCCAGTCAGATACAACCTTACAATTTTGGTATTTTGCATTCCTCCAGATCTCCCCGACACTAGATGAGTGATCTCTCCTCAGCAAGCAACTCTCTTTTGTGCCCATACCTAGACATCTCAACATCCTTCAGGTTCAAGTTGATCTGCAGCGCTTCAATTGCAGAGTACATCTTAAAGCTCATGTTTCTAATGAGACTTATCTTCCTGAAGATGATGATAACACTATCAAAATAATCAGTGTCATCAATCCCTGATGTAGTGCATGGATCCCACCTCTAGGATGTTTTGCTGCAATAGTTTATTTTGTTAACCAATGTATGAAAGACATTACTAACTTCAATTTTCATTGCAGGCACTATCCCCCCAAGTTGACAGCTGGTGAACATGCAGCACTTACATCTCAGCAACACAAGGAATTATATTATTATAAAACTAGCTGGTACGAAGGGAGTTGTTGTGGTCTAGCACAAGGAGCTATATATCAATGAAGTCACAGAGCAACTCTCTGAGACCATTCTTTTATTCTCCTCTTCCACAAGACTCAATGCCAACTATCAGTCAGAAGTTACCACCACCATTATCTCTGCTATTGAAAACAAAAAAAAACTCCCTGACTCTGCTAAGAGACTCATAGTTTAACATCCTCAGGCAGCCAGGTTCTATCTCCTTCCCAGAAACCACAAAACAGGTAACCCTGAACACCCTATTGTGACTGCCTACTCTTGCCCCATATCCCACATCTCAGCATTTCTGGACAGCCTCATGAGACCACTCATTGAATCCCTGCCCTCCTACATTAAAAACACTAACCATACCCTCTAGTTACTTGAAAGGGTCAGATTCAGTGGCTCCCATCAGCTCATCTTTACCATGGATATCAAATACCTTTACACAGTGATCCCCCACAATGATGGCCAGACAGCTCTGCAACATTTTTTGAATACATGGGAAGCCCATCAGGCACCCACACATACATTACCCCAACTGGCTAAACTTGTTCTTAAACTTGTTGCTTTTTCTTTTAATAACAGATTTTTCTTCAGCATGTCAGTGTAGTTGCCATGGGTATGAGGATGGGCCCCTGCTTTTGTCAATCTGTTTGTTATTTGAGCTGAGGAACAGGTCTATCTCTCCGTCAAAGGGTTTGTGCCTGACCTCTACAAACACTTCATAGATGATTGAGGGGAGGTCACCTCCTGCTCAAGGGAAACCCTTGTTATGCCTGGGTTATGCCCCCTATCATCCCACATACACCTTACATATATGTCACACTGTATTCCTGGTCTATTGTACTATAATACTGATATTTTGCACTATGCTAATACTGATCATGCATGATTCATTATACCTCACTATAATACATTTATCTAAATTATGTTTGTCTTTTTCATAGATATTCCATATATAATCTACCTAATCACTGATATGATGACTCTGAGGGATCATCAGTTATTATTATATACTTATATTCTCATATAATTATATGTAGTGTGTATTTTACACTCAGCATATATGTCAGCAGTTCTCTTTGTCTAAGCAAGCTGACACAGAGAAAAAGCCTTTGTTATGTCTATGTTTTATACTGGTGAAAGTAAGAAATGCCACATGTAGTTTGAACCAGTCAGCATTTCTTTTGTCTAAGTTATAATGCTAATGGAAGCATATTCTGTCTCATATGATACTCATTAGTAATTCTGTCTCCTAAGTCATTCTCCAATGGAGAATGATTTAGGACCAATACATATTGTTCCTCATATCTGTAACTATGAGGTAATCTCTGTTACTATGCTGTTTACTGTAGTATATAGTTGTCTCCAACCCACTGTAGCTCTCTAGACACTACTAGTTCAGCTCTGGAAGATTAGTACTCTAGAAGAGCGGGAAAGAACACAAGACCTTAGAGAACCTAAGATCTACAATCCTGGAGATTATGTACATTATTCAGGAGAAGTGGTGAGAAATCCATCTCCTTGTGAGTTTCTTTGTCACATGCTTGACGTAAGTAGTAAAATAAACTTTATTAGTACTCCTTGCTTGTTTATGAATGTTTCTTGGCAGACTCTGAGACACAAGAATCTGTGTTATTATTATTTACCCTACACACCAAGAGTGTTTAGATTACACCCTTTAAATCTTCTTGGATAAGTTTACCATAGCCTATCCTTCCCTTCAGTACACTGTCAAACTATTCTCCTCTACACTGCCTTTTCTACATATCAAGCTGTCGGTGAAAAACATTGGTCTGAAGACATTGGTTTATTACAAGCCAATGGACTCATACAACTTTCTCCTCCACAGCTCCTCCCATATTGAACATGTTAAGACTTTTTATACCATATTTGCAGTTTCGTAGACTTCCCAGGTTATGCAGAGAAGATGATAACTTTGCTGAGCAAGCTCAAATAGTGCACAGCTTTTTTTATTAACAGGGGATATACAGAAAACACAGTGGACAGGGAGTTGTTCCAGGTCAGTTTTATGCCTCCTAACCATGACCCTTACAGGAGGAATACTCTCAAGCAACAACAATGACAGATTGCGCTGGTGCTTCCCTTCCATTTTAAGACTCTTCTTCAGAAGACCATCACTAGGAATTTTCATATTCTGCAAACTGACCCTAATTTTGGAGTTTCCTTTACAGAGCCACAAATTTCCTCCTACCACAGACCACCCAAAATGTGGAATCTCCTGGAATGTAGCAGCCTCCATACTCCTTATAATTACTTCCTACTGGGTACCAAAACTTGCAACAGAAGCAGCTTTTATATCTGTAAATTTATTTTTAGTGTCACTGAAATTGAAGGTCCTACTTGTGTTGTTCACATCACCAAAGAGTTTTCATGCATGCACTACCAATAATGTAATATACTGTATTCTTTTTAAGAAATATGAAGCTATTTATATCAGAGAAACTGGCCAATACCTGCCTGACCAATTCAGAGAACATTACAGGGCAGTCAGGAATGGAGACACTGATATACCCATTGCATCCCATTTTACCTCCAGGGATCATAATGTCAATGATCTTTCTGTCTGCATCCTTTAGAAGGGGTTTCTGGGATGCTGACCAAAGAAAATACACAGAAAACAAATGTATTATCTACTTAGGCTCCCAGCAGCCCTCTGGTTTAAATGACAGACTTATTTTGTACTATTCTACACTAATCTGATTGTACATGTACCTGTATGTTCTTTTCACTTTGTATTATACATGCACTCTCCTTTACCCTTTTCCCCCAGGACGCATCTGGAATTGAGCAGTACTCTGCTCAGCATGCCTTCCTGGGAAAACTTTTCAATAAGTAAAGAAATTTTATAGTAACATCTGTCAGCCACCTTATGACTCACCACTGTAGTCTGCCTTTTTACCCATACCCCTCATCATATCTTTGCTTACATGACTGCATGGTATGTTAGCATGTCTCAGTATGCTTGCACACCCTTCCATCAAGTGTGTGTGTGTGTGTGTGTGTGTGTGTGTGTGTGTGTGTGTGTGTGTGTGTTTTGGTGGGCATAAGTACATAGGCAATTCAGCTATGTATGCATATCTATTTAATTTTCTCCAGATATCTCTGTCTCATTCCCCCACCATTGTCACTTTTCAGCTTTCTTGCTGTGCCCTGTTAATTAGTCCCCACTTGAAGGCTCCTTGGCTCATTCACTACCACTATGTCTTTTCATACCCATCATCACCTTTTTGTTTTCCAGTTTTTATTCTTACCTTGCCTGTTATCACTTTTTCTCCTAGATCCTCTCCCTATTTTCTTTCCTTACATATACTGTATATCCCCTATTTCACTTACCTCTCAACCAGCTTTACTTTTTTACTCTTTTAAATCATTCTTGAAGAAAATCTATGGTCGAAACATTGATGCTAATTCTACTTTCTATTTTTAGTGTGCATTTAAAGCAGCAGTGCAACATAATCAGGAAATGATTATCAAAATTATTTTTTATGGTTCTAAGCATGTCGCCATAGATGAGGTGTCCATATCTGTAAATATTTTTTTCTAGCTGATCTTTAGTTTTTTAGGTATTTAAAATTGATTTCAATTGTTGTGGCACCACAACAAATATGGCAGCTGCCTAATTTTCAGCTACGCTCCCCCTTCACATCACATCACGTCTTTTGGTTACTGCAGTGGGACCCTGTGCTGAATGTTCTCAATGTCCCCGTGTAGTACTGCCAGTAATACAAATGTGCAGTTGGCAGCAGAGGGGGTTCCTGTTCAACATGGCTGGTGGCAAAAATGTAAACAAAAACAAAGGATAACTGAGAAAATTACGGTATGATAGTACAATGACAGTGGGAAAGAGTACCAGGTAAATGTTCAGCAGAGCACATGGAATAAGCTGTTGAAAAAGCACATTTGTTTACATTGCACTGCTGCTTTAAGATTACCTTTTTGTTTTGTTTTCAGCCCATATGTTGACACAGCATTTATTTATTATATTTTTGTTATAGCTTAATCCTAAAGTGCAACATTGTATAAATAGCATTTTTTAAATGTGCATTGTCTTACAGTATATCATGGCTCAGATATTCAAAGAGGTTGCACATGACGCAACAGAGATGTGCTGGTGCAACCCCGCATTGCACCCCAGTGGGATACTGGAAAGGCTGCCCGGTGCAGTGCAAATCCTGATGCACTGGGGTGCAATGTAATTGCATGTGGTGCAGATGCAGGGGGCATGCCCATGCTCATGTGGCACATCCCGAAATTCAGCCTGGGATATGTGGCACATATGCTGGCACAACCCTGCATTTTGCCACATAAGAGGTTCAAAGTTGAGCCCATGAAAAGTGGGAACAAATCCTGGCCACCCACAGGTGGGCTGCTGTTTTGCAAGGTGCAACACAGCAGCTGCCAGCCATGGGTGGCCACCCACCCACCCAGAACACCATCATGTAGCACCCACATAACCCTGGTAGTCTAGTGGACCCCCCTCCCTCCTGTGTCCCTGATCTCTGGTATATGACATATATATAACTCCCTGGTAGAATAGTGGAACCCCCCCACCTGTTGCCGTGATTGCGGTACAGCACGGTAACATAATTCCCTGGTGATCAGTGGCACCCCACCCCTCCCACCCACATAGACCCCTTGCCCACCCTGCTCCCCCATCATTGGTGGGTGGCTGCAACCTGCCTGCATAATGCCTGGCTGCCCACTGACTGATAGTTACAGTATGGGCTGTAAGCCCATTGGTTCACATATTCGGGACTCTCTAGTACAGTATGCCCTACAAGTCCATTGGTCCACACTGTGGACCAGTGGGCTTACAGCCCATACTGTACTATGTGGGTGGGTTGCAACTACCTGCCAATGATGGAGGAGGGGAGGAGATGGGTGGGCAAGGGGGTCTGTGTGGGTGGGAGAGATGGCGGGTGCCACTGGATCACCAGGAAATTATGTTATGGCGCTGTATTGCGATCATGGCAAAGGGCGGGTGGGGTTCCACTAGACTAACAGGGAGTTAAATAAATGTCATATACTGGTGATCGGGGACACAGGAGGGAGGGGGTTCCACTAGACTACCAGGGAATGTCTTATTATACATATGCCATGATCGGGGAATCGGGTGGGAAGGGGGTACCACTAGACTACCAGGGAATTACATTATGGAGCTTTACCGCGATCATGGCTACAGGGTGGGGGATGCTCTGGGTCCCTCACTGTGCACACGTCATGCTGTGCAGGGCGCCAGGTGCAAGTCACCAGGCTGCCCTGTGCAAGGCATGCAAATGAGGCCATAATGACATGCAAATGGCTCTATTTGCACCTTGCATATATTATGGCCTCATTTGCATGCCCCCCCATTGAATATCGTGGGTGATGCACCTAGCGCAACTGCATTTGTGCTGGCACATCCAAATGCTCTCTTTCTGTGGCTTGTGCTGGTGCAGTGCCACTGCACCGTGCGCAGTCCATGCCATATTCAACGGTGCTGCGCCGTGGCACATCACCGCCACTGCCAGGCGCAGTCTGAATATCCGGGCCCATGTGTATGGAATTACAAACTGTATATTTTGCAAATTGGTCAGAAAGAAGCACGTTCACTTTTTTCACAAGAACATTCTGAACTGATACATTTTTTTGAAACCTAGTTTAAAAAAATGAACAATTTGGGGGAAATAATGCAATGTTATGTGCAGTATATTAAGCAAACATTTTCTAATTGCACATGTTTTACAAACTGGCGCTATCAAACATGCAATTTGGACTAAATGCACCACTGCTGAATTTGCACAATGGTCATGCAGATTTGCTAAAATTTCACATACAGTATGTGAAAATGGTGATTTCATTCATTTCACAGGCATGATTAACATTTTACCCAGCACGTGTTCTGTTTGCACTCACCAGCTTACCAGTGAAAGACGTGTATAAATCATCTGCCAATCCCCTGTAGTATTTGTAACACTGTAATATTTTCCTCTCAATCGTTCCTTCTTTGTTCTAAATAATTTGTGTGTAGCCATTTTATCTTCATATTTCTTTACTGCTAAACTACTAATCAGAATGGTGACGCTCTGCTGGCTCCTTATAATCTTTTCCATGCCATTTCTGTACTGAGATACCCAGAATAGCAGGCAGTACTCCAGGTGTGGTCTGCCCAAAGCCTTGTAAAGGGACAGGATCATCTTCTTGACCAGCTATTTACTCCTCTCCTAAAGCATCCAACCTAAAGTTGGGAGAAATTGGTTCAGCTCTTTTCATGGAACTTTCCACAGCCACAGAGAGGAGGAGCCTGTAAAAGGAAGGAGAGCTAGCCCCAGCAAGCACCCCCCCCCAAATGGAATAGGTTGGGTGTGGGAAAACATGATGCAGCCTGCAGGAGGCATGGCAAGGCAGAGAGCCCCCTCAAGGAGCAGCCACCATGGTCAGGTAGCAGAAAGCAGGCAAGATGCCCCTCTGCATGAATCAAAAGTAACAAGCAACAAGCTGAACACCCAAGCACGTGGAGAAAATGCATTCAATGGTACAAGCAGAACAAAGCTAAGGGGTAGCAGGTATGGGAAGTTGAACCCACATGAAAGCCAAAAGGCAGAGCAGGAAACTACAGCCCTAAGGGAGCATAACAAAGCAGCACCAGGAATCCAGGAGCAATCAGGGGCCAATGGGTAGTCACAGATGTCCACAAACAAGACAGACAGCAGTGATGAAGAGTGGCCCCATCAGAACAAATGCTTGGAGATCAAGCATGCAACAAGGAAAGCGTTATGTCAGAAAGCACAGAAAGGCCTGCACCAACATGTACAGAAGGCACCTATGTAGATAACAGTAATATAGATAACAGTAATATAATGAAAATTTATTTAAAATGTGCAGACAGTGCAAAACAACATTTCCATACAGAAAGTTAGGTAGCCACCTGGTTACAGCTGCTGGCTATCTGACTGTATGAAAGTGCTGTTTTGCACCGTCTGCAATTTTTAAATAATTATCATAGTATTACTCTACTCTAAATAGTTAGGGCCTTTTGTACATTCTGGTGCTAGTCTTTCTGTGCTTCCTGACTATTGTTTTGGCCTCTACACAGCATACCAGGAGTGGTCTTTAGCTGTATTAAATGGCCTGGTCAACAGACTTCCCCAAGTGGAGCAGGAGTGGGTGGAAAAGAAACAAGTGGCAGGAGACATAAAAGTGGCTGGGAGCTGCAGGCAAAGGCAGAAACATCAGAGGATAAGGGACAAGGAGGAAAGATATGGGATGCACCATGCTGTAGCCACACTGTAAAAAGTAGGACATGGATGGGGATAGAGGACAGGGACCAGCAGCCACATGGCTGCAAGCAAATAAATGAGTATCCAAAGGGTGCTTGGGGTATGTGCATTAAAATAATCCTGAAGGGGGGTGGAGAGTGTTGTCCTCTGACCTACCAAACCACAGACAAAGCCTTGCAATTACTGTCAAGTCTTAAAATATGTAAGAAATAAAAGACTAATTTTACTTTCCTGCTCTAATTTAAGTATGGGTCTAAGCAGTTTATGAAACTACACCTCGTGGTTTGACTTGAGAATGCAGCTACGTGAACTGACAATGCCAAGTCACAGCTGTCAAAAACCAGTCTAATAAATAAAATGTGTATGTAACCAGGCCTTCCCCTTCCTAGTAGAGCCAAATTAGTAAATTGTTAAAGAAGGAACAGAGATCCTGAGTCCTGGAAGTTTCCAGACTCTTCTTTCCCCCTCTGCTTTTGATAGACTGTTGCATTATGCATGGCCTGCACATGTACAGTAAGGTCTATGCAAATGTTGAGGGGGTTCCTGTCCCCCCATCCATTATAAAATGAAAGGGCATGCACACCATTCAGTTATTGAGCTTTTCTGGGCTGATATGAGTCTCTGCTCAAAGGAGTTTCTGGGCTGATATCAATTACTTCTCAGAGGAGTGCAACGGACTGGTATGAGAAGAAAAAGAGAAACAGAATCTATCCGCTTCTTCCCCTCCACTTGGTGTGGAGAAGGTACTTTTTTGGCCAGAGGCAGTAAGGAAACTGAATCAGAGGAAAGGAAAAATCTCAAGAATGGAAAAGAGAAAAAGGATTGAGAACAGAGAGAAAGAGAGAGAGATAGAAAGAAAGAAAGAGAAAAAGACATACTGAAAGTGAATCTGAGAGAGTGTAAAGGTTGGAGAAAAAATCAGACATATGAGGAGAAGTGAGAGTTAGGAGGCCCCATGGTAACAAAAGAAGGAGAGAGAGAGAGCTACAGGTGGACAGGTATCGGGCTCCCTGCAAGGGAGTCATCCTGGATTCATGAGGACCCACTGCAGGTTACATGGTGGTGGAGGATGGCATCCTAGGAAATGAGCAATGAGGGAGTCAATGAGAAATCCTTGAACCAAAAGCCATTGAGTCACTCTAAATGTGAAGTTCATACATGCATTCTAAGTGTTTCCCAACAGGTATGTATCTGTACTCCAGGAGGCACAAGAAGGTTCACACCACAGTGGACTGGACCCGAGGGTAGGGTGTACAGAAGCCTGGAGAAAATGATTCCATTAAGTAAGGCTTCCAAGGGGAAGGTAACAACAGCTCCTATGTAACACCAGAATGATTGTGGATGAAAGATTTTAGGGCCTGACCACACACTGGGTGCAGCACTGAAAGTATTTTAATGGGTGAAGGGCATTCATACTGTGTAGAGAGGGTGCCCTAGACAAAGTCCCCTAAGAAGGTATGCCATGAAGTGAAGTGTCTTATGCAAAGTGTAACACTGAGGGCAAAAGTAATGCAGAGAGATCACACAGCCTTGGACCCCGTTGGCATATAGTATGTGTCCTGTGTGTAAACATAGAAACATAGAAAGTGACAGCAGAAGGGGACCCTAAGATCTATCTAGTCTGCCCATAACCATAACACCCTCCCCTAACTGCTACTATTGGATGAGGTCTCAGTTGTACCTCATATGTATTGTATTGTATTGTATGTAGTTTGAGTTATGTCCTGGTCTCATGTATGGAGAGTAATAAATTTAAGTAATGCTTGACGTTTGTGCCCTCATGTGGGAAATGGCATTTGTAAATGATTAAAGCTTTATTGCATTTAACAGCAGCCTAAATGGACCCCTTGTTAGCCCCAATGCCTGCACACTTATAAGAGTAATGACCAAGTTCTCTTCTTGTGAGGTGTGCCCATATGCACTCAGTGTCAGTGCAACAGACTATGTGAAAACAACTGAATAAACTGCAGAAACTGCACAATTTAAGTTGTTCCTGAGACTCCTATTTAGTTCTGCCTATCCTCCTTTACACTTGATAAACAAGTTTTAGCAAGAGCCATTATAGCTGCACCTGAGGGCTCTAGCTGAGGTCTGGTGGAACATGTACTCTGCTGCCGTGGTCAAGAGTGAACTCCAGCATCATGGTGGCACAGTCCGCCATATCCAAGATGGCCACTGGAGTTCTCTGTGCATGCATGAGTTGTCACACATGTGCAGAAAACTCCGCACCACCATCTTGAATATGGCATACATTGCCATTCTTCACTGATGCTGATGGACAAAACAATGCGGTGAACATGCAGTATTTGCCGTTCACCTCCACTATTTTAAAAGTTTGTTTGGTATCTGGTGGTCTCCTGTTACTCGAAAGAGATTGCAAGATGTCAGCAGGGCTATGCCACTGCAGCTGTAATAATTTACACCACAACTTTTGGAATCTCCTGTTAGTGGCCTTTTCACTGGCAAAACAATGTGACATTTTATGTTGCATTGTGTAATAAGGGAACATTATTCCTGTTCTCTGTTTTGTTCCCCCAGAAAGTACCTGGAAACAAGCTGTTCTCAGCTCAATGTGACTTTGTGCCCAAATATTGTAAATATAAAAATAAAAAAATAGTAAATTACCATCATTTTCTTTTTTCTTTGGTGCTTTGTCATCTTGGCTCTGCAATGTAACTAATGTGAAGTACACTCCTTTCCTTTGTAATAGCTCTTCATGGGTACCACTTTCGACAACTGTTCCATGCTCAAATCCTTTTATGACATTTGCATTCCGGATTGTGGACAGGCGATGAGAAACTGAAATAGTGGTTCTGTCATGATGAACCTAAATTTTAACACATTCCATGATGTGAAATTAAAACATTAGCCTCTGCATGCTTCATGTATAATTGTATAAGAAGACCCTATTCTGAGAATAGGCCGATTCATGATACACCAACTTACAAATTGCCTGCATTCAACCATTATGCCTGATGAACAAACTGTAAATACTGTTTATATTGCCACTGTAAACTGCTTTAACTAATGTACATTGTATACTTATACTGTTGATTTAACAACTGTAACCAATGTAACACATCTTACCTGTTTAACCCGAATCTGTCACTACTGCAAGTAATGCACTATCCCTCAACACAGGACAACTTTGAAAACAGGACCTTGGTTGGCCCTAACATTTTTATCCTGTCAAAAAATAAGAACTGCAGCTACTACTATGGTTGCATTATGGGAGTTTTTCTTCTAGCAATTTTTTGAATGTAGTCACATTTTGGCTCTGCAGTTGGTACTCTAAGGTGGCAGGAAGGCAGTGCTGGCTGATGTTTGGTTCAAAAGAATTTTTACATTGTGGAAAAAGGAATTTTGTCTGAGAATTGTGAGGAAGGGCAGCTGTCCTATACCATGCCCCTTGAAACCCAGTTTCTAAAATGAATATAAGACAATGGAAATCATATTTCTTGAGCCAAGAAAAGCTTATCAATACTGAATTGTTAAAATGCCTGCTTAGCGTAGTTGTTTAAGGAATGAGGGTCATTAGAGTTACCACCGATCCTAGGCAGTCAGAATTCCTCTGATCAGCTATGAGGGTCACAACTGCCATTGAGGCATCCAACGCAACAGTCTTGGCCCAAATTCTGCTTTTCTTTTTATAAAATAAGGTAAAAGACACTGTGACTTGAACCAGAGACTGACAGTAATCTCCAGTGAGTCACCACTAGTGCATGCACAAAACATCCACCTATCCTGTTCAAAAACCTTTACATACTAAGTACTAGGATGATTTTTCCAGTGGCCACAGCACCACACTGATGTCCCACAGGAAGATGCTTGCTAAACACTTAGGGCATGATTCTCAAAAGGGCCCTAGATTGGCACAAGCTGTAGCAAACAGCATCTTGCGCTGAAGTCCAATGTGCCAGGAGATTCTGGTACAGGATGGATCCTGGCACCCAAGTCCCCACATTTGCGGCAACCTCTCCCATGTGACATACACCTGGTGCACTGGAGGGGTTTGCCACAAGCACCTTTGGCAAAGGTAAGCACCACCCCCATCCCTGATTCCCAGATCACAGTATTAAACCTTTCCCTGGTGGTGTAGTGGTTCCCCTGCCCTGATCCCCAGTGTCACCAGTGTTTTAATAATTTATATATTCCCCCATCCCTGGTGGTCTAGTGGCCACCCCATCCTGATCCCCAATGCCATCAATAATGAACTATAATATAAAGAATCCCCCCCAGTAGTCTAGTATCCCCCACCCAATCCCCGCTAGCGCCCATAATGAAATATAAAATTAATATTCCCCTCCTGGTGATCTAGTGGCCCCCACCCTGATCCCCCCAATCTGAAACACAACTGATGACTGGCACAGTCTACCTCTCACCTCCGGGGCTGGCAGCCAGGCTGAACTGTCAGTGAGCATGTACTGTATAGTGTACATGCTCATGATTATTCATGAGCACATACACTATACAGTAGGAACTCACTGACAGTTCAGTCTGGCAGTCAGTGGTGGAGGTGAGAGGTGGGCTGTGCCAGTCACCAGCTGCATCTCAGGTTGTAGTCGATCTGGGTTGGGGGGCACTAGACCACCAAGAGGGGAATCTTAATTTCATATTTCATTATGGATGGCATCGGAGATCTGGGTGGGGGAGTGGCTAGGCCACCAGGATGGGGAAATATATAAATTATTAAAACACTGGTGGCATCAGGGATTGGGGTAAGGTGACTGTTAGACTGTTAGATCACCAGGGATGGGTGAATATATGTATTATTAAAACACCAGCAGCATTGGGTGCCCCAGGGATGGGGGGCCACTAGATGGCCAGGATGGGTTTGTTTATGCATTTTGATTACTGACCACATCTGGACTATGTGGGGGGGTGGCACATTGCCACAAACAAGAGATTTTTCTAAGTGCCCCTTGACCAGCCCTGGCTGGTCTAAGGGTACTTAGAATTTTTCCCTCTGGTAGAGTTATGAGAATCCTGCATTAGGGAACATGGCAGCCAGTGTCTGCCACAAGCTCCCTAGCACAATGCTATAGCCCATTGTTGGATGTACAGGTGGCATAAGTCCCCTTTTGCGCAGACAGCCTGCAGTTATCACAGGCTGTCATTGAGAATCACTCCTGGTGCATCTTTTGGCACAAGGGGGCACTTTGCACCATTCTTTGTGGTGCAAGCCCCTTGCACCATACTGAGAGCTTTGAGAATTGAGCCCTTAACATTGCATCAAAGAACAGGAGAGGTGTGGCCTTTTCCTAATTAGTAAGCTCCCCACTGGCCACTGTGAGCCACTTATGGGCCAGAACACACTACATAATGGATGCAGCCATAGAGTTGTTTCCACATAAGAAACAGACAGAAAGCTGTGGGACCCCAGCTCATATTAGCATGACAACATCGAAAGTGTAGATACCTGTCCTATGAGGTTGTCATGTTGCCATTGTGGTCAGGCTTATCACAACTTGGCTGAATCATGAGACCAAGAACCCCTTTAAAATGTTAAAATAAAAATAATAAGTAAGAAAGGGAATTAAAATAAATGAGTTACAGGCTTTTAAGCAGCTTTTCTTGGAGGGGAGCACTGGCATCATAAGGGTCTCATAGGAAGATGCGCCACTGTGAAGTATGCAGCAGAAAAGTCAGTTTTCAGTGCTTGCAGTATAGCAAGATGAGAGAGCGGTCAGGGTTTGATGCATATAGCTCTTTTTACCTTAAGTTGATCAGATACTCACAGTAGCTAGGCTTTTATTCTGATTGAATCAGTTCCTGTAAACTAGTTAAAAGCCCTAAGTAACAAAACATGTGAAGTGATAGGGACTTACTGAGAGTTGGGACTTACTGGGAGTTGAGCATTACCAGAGGATTTTTTGTGAAACATTAAGGACAGTTGGTGAGACCCCATCTGGAATACTGCATGCAGTTCTGGAGACCTCATCTCCACAAGGACATAGGCAGGATGGAGGCAGTCCAGAGGAGGGCAACTAAAATGGTGCAGGGTCTGTACCAGAAACCATATGAAGAGAGAATAAAGGAGCTTAATATGTATACCCTCAAGGAAAGGAGAGAGAGGGGAACATGATAGAAACATTGAAGTACCTCAAGGGAATCAATAACATCCAAGAGGGTAGCATCTTTCAGAAAAAGAGATGTGCAAGAACAAGGTTGCACAATTTGAAGATAGAGGGGGACAGCTCAGGGGCAATGTAAGGAAGTATTTTTCACAGAGAGGGTAGTGGACATATGAAAATGCCTTCCTGAGGAGGTTGTGGGGTCAAAAACAGTGGATGAATTCAAGAATACATGGGACAGACATAAAGCAATTCTTGTGGGGGTAGGAGGAAGTAGGCTGTTGGTTAACTAGGATCTGCAGCCTATCCATTAGGTAGGGAAATGGGCAGACTGGGTGGGCCAAGTGGTCCTTATCTGCTGTCAAAGTCTGTGTTGCTATGTTTCTATGTGGATGGAAGATAGACAAGATGTGCATTAATCGGAGGCTTGTTGGCCTGCTGGAGCTGTACTACTGATCAAGGGAGGGAGGGAGTGAGTGAGTGGGTGAGTGAGTGAGTGAGTGAGTGACCGCTTTGCACCATGTTAGCCCATAATTCTCAATTTTGACTTTGAAATGCAGAACTGGAACAATAGGGACAGCAAAACACAGATGTGATAAAATGGAGGACATTGGCTTTAATGTTGGACACATTACAAAATAAATGGATACATGTACTAACTGTAGTGGAAATAGTTTTTCTTATTTTGTGAAAAGTTTAATTTTGATTTAGAACCTGCCACCTGTACCATATAGTATTAATTTCTTCTTACAGTAAGTTTAATGGTTTACGGTGAAGGAGACAGCACATTTCCTGCATAGACAGCTGCACCTTTTCCATTTTGGACAGATGTGAACATACATGAGCACCAGCCAGGATTCAATGCAGTAATGCTGCAGTATGTCACAAAATGCTGCAGCATACTGCAGGGAGCAGTGTAATTCAATAGCACCTAAGCCATTTTGTCATGCAGTATTTTGTGACAAGTCACTTACTGCATTAGATCATGGCTGGCTCTGCTGTAGCACTGCCTTTTGATTGTTTATGGTTTGACATACCTAGATTAGAAGACATATTGGCATAGCAATATGCTCTAAACAAATGCTTTAACACAATGGGGCATCTAAAGTCCCAAACCACTGGTACATTGTAATGATTTTGCCTCAGTCAAATTTGATCTCCAGTTACACCACTGTCCTTAAAAAAAAAAGAGAAATGTGGTAGCTGTGTTAGTCCAGTCAACAATGTAGAGAAAATAAATACAAGAAATATGTTGCAGGTGATACCTTTTATTGGCCTAACAAAATGATTTTTAAGACTAGCTTTCAAGAGAAGGTTAGTCTTAAAAATAATTTTGTTAGTCCAATAAAAGGTATCACCTGCAACATATTTCTTGCATTTTTTTTCTCTACTACTATCCTTATAAATTCATTAAGGTCCCCCTGGATCACCCAAAGTGGAACAAAAAATAAGGGGAAATGCTAGTCACTTAAATGTTTGCCAGGATGGCTCAAGTCTAGGTAGCACTCTCATTTTCACTGCTGCAGTGAGCGGAGCCTGCAGCCATCTTGCTGTAGCTCTGAAAACGGGATATCAAAGCACAAATTTGGAGTTGCAGAATATGCTACTGCAACTCCAAATCACTCTGCTCATCCCACCACCGGTCAACACACTAGTTTTGCTACCGTCGCCCACTGTGCTCAATATGGCCACCTAATTTTATGGACATGAGTGAGTGGTCACACATGTGTGACTTCACTTCTGCAGTTGCAGTGAAGTCGCACATGTGCACTGAGCTCACAGCAGAACATTCCACTGTGCCCAAGATGGATGCTGCAGCTCAGTGCGCATTATGGAAGTGAAGTCGCACATGTGTGGCTACTCGATCATATGCAATAAAGTTTGGTGGTTATCTTGGACATGGTGGACTGTGCCATGCTCTGCCATGACCTCTCTAAGCTTGGCTGCAACTGTATTGGCTCTGATCAGAATTTGTTATGTCAGACATCTGCAGGCTCAGATTTCGTACCAGAGATGGGTTCATACCCAGTGTTGACACTGAAGTGCATTATAAGTGGTAGTGCTACAGATCAATTGATCATGGATATGTGTAGACACCTGCTGAAATCATCTTGGCTGCTGCATTTACCTGCTGGCAGTACATTCACTGTACTAGAATGCAGGTGATTAGAATGCTGTGTACTGTAACTGGTGAAAAGCTTTTCCAGTGGTGTAGTTGTACATAATTTTATATTCCAAAAGCCAAATATTTTCTGCACAATCATGATATTCCTAGTTGATAGTTTGACCCTGCCCAGTCCCAATTCCTGCTGGCAAAAGAGTTGCTATTGTGGCTTAAATATAAACAAAAATCATCTTACCCTCAACAACAGCTTTTATATTCCTTTCTAGTACCATAATCCATCACTGGGGTTGTGATTTGTAATGGAAAATCTTGAAGAAAATCATGTACTGTCATGGGCAAAATGACAGAGGTCGAGGAAATGATTGTAAAAGTCATAAAGTCATTATGTGTTCAACCCATTATGGGTTGGGGAGTTCAATGTTTATGTCTAGATGAACTTTTGTGTTGCGTACAGTGCTAGATATGACAGCAAACTGCACACTGTAAGTTGACATTTTTAAAGTTTGGCTAAGTTCAATATGTAAATTTGTGAGTCAGTTATGTCCAGTTTTCAAAGTTCAGATATACTGTAGTTGCATCTGGACATAAGTGCCAGACCACATTTATCCTGGTCCATCATTTACTTCTTGTTTTAGCAGTAGACATTAACATTTGCATGTAAGCAACTATAATACAAGTTGAAATGCTCCAGACATGTCCATCCTTAGCAAAAAGCTTTGATTAGATAAATATCATTCTAGACATATCAGGGCAGCTCTTCAAAATTACCTAATTAGAAGTTACATCCATGTTAGAGGCTTTTGGATGCCATGCTCCTAATCTCATCTTTTTTTTTTTTTTATCATCTCCTTGTTTATGCGCCTCTGTAGCACTACAGGTGGGGGCATCCAGATGCCGGCCCCCACCAGCCCGGATAGCAACAGTCTCACTCGCATGATGTGTGGAGTGAGTCCATCAAGCTGCTCAGTCACACCCAGCCTTTCTCCTCCATTTTTGTCCCCAGGAACTGGCAGTGCAATGACATGCTGCGTGTACGCAGACATCTTGCCATGCTCCACCCCTTGGCACTGCAACTGCGCTGCCCCTAGTCATCACCAGAGGCCACTCCAGCACAACGTGCTTCCCCCAGCCCACCTCAGAGGGAAGAGAGCAGTCCAGAGATGCTCAATCCACCCTCTCCCCTTCCAACCCATGGCAGTCTAAGTCCATTCCCAAGCCTGGGTTGCCAGTGTGGTGCGAGGTGTGGCATCCAGTACCTCAACCCACAGCACCACTGGGCCAGGCCTAATCTCCTCTTGAGTTTCATTATGCAAGTTCATCAAAGAGTTAAATGTTTTGAAAATTGTATTGTTAGGCTGGCCTAGTGGCAAGAGGCAGCTCATTGTCCTGCCAGCTGAGAGCCTGGGTCTCACTTACAAGCCCCTGAATCTCACATTGGGGTGGATCGAGAACCCAGCATATTGTGGTGGTGAGGCCCGAAAGTATAGATCTATTATTAGCAAAAAAAATATATAATTTGTTCAGGGGAAATACCAAAAACCGTGGTGGTATCATGGAAAAAGTCAAAAATCATGGACAGTTCATAAAAAATAGGAAAATGTTTTCATCTTCTGACTTCCATGACTTTTCTGACAAAGGTAAAGACCATTGTTAAGGAATCAGATGTAGCAGTCATACTACAGTGCTTCCCAAGTGTAGTTTGATGCAGAGTTGTCATGCCCATAGAGTGTGGGGGCATGTGTCTCCCCAAAGTCCAGTCAAAGTATTGCTTTTTCAATGGAGGAAGAACTGTAAAACTACAACTTAGTGCCCTCCATTGATTTCATTTCATTTGTGTACCCCCCCCCCCACATACATTTTCTTGTCTTGATGTCTCTGGCCTGTATGGCAGAGGCAGGTTAGACCACTCAGACACTGGATTGTGTTAAGGACTTGCCTTTTTTGAACCTTTTAGGGCAAAAATAAGAATGGTGCCTTGCGATGGATGTTCAATAGCCAAAAACCCAGAAGTGGTTATTGGAATTGTGCTGAGGGGCAACAGGTAACATTATTCTTGTTTATCTTCAGATTATTATGGCAGCTTAAGTAAACACTCCACCTGTCAAAATTCATGACACTTGCCCAGGACCAAAATGGTGGCCCTAGTGCATTATAGGTTAAAAGAGTACTTCTAATATAGCACCATCTAAAACCATGCTGCAATAACCATGTATGCCTGGGTGACAGGGGTAGGATAGCGAATATCAACTATCACTAACTACTGCTACCCCAGTAGCTTTCAGGCAATGGAGGAAGTGGACAAATAAGAAACAATTGTGTAAACTGGCTAAGCTACACCTGTGTCAGAGAGGGCTAAAGCAGAAGCAGCTCAGGCAGTACAGGTGGGAGACCAGGGTTCTGTTCCCTGTCTCCCTGCTCATACTTCTTCCATCTTTCCCCCTCCCAAAGTATGTTTTTTTCTGTTCTTTTTGGAAAAAGAATGCCCCCCCAAGTTTGTAACTTTCCCCAAAAACTATCCCCCCTTGGAGTTTGTTATTTTAATACGGAGTGGAGGGCAAACCAAACAGTACATTATGTGTTTTTTTAGCCATGGTAGCAGTACCCAATATGGTGTCAGATCACTACCTTTGGTGCTGTTTTATCCATCAGTGTTTTTACTGGTGCTGTTTATGACAGTACTGTATTTATTGCACAGTTGTTGATGGCATGTTTATTGTTGTTGCGCTCTAGACCTAGTGCCACCCATGTGGGAAGGGGGTTGCTGGTATAATTCCAGTTGCACCTGCATAACTTCTATTAAGAAATTAAATTCCAAAACAGATTTGCCATGGAACAAAATTCATAATTTTGCCCACTTGTGTAAATATCATTACAATGCATAATTAAAGCCATTCACATTGGAATCATTAAATGATATACATTGCTCATACATGTGGGTCTGATGCATTTGTTTAAACTTTGAACTGCTTGTACCTTTTCAAGTGCTTCCTGTACTATGGCCTCACTCTCATTATCCAGTGCAGAGGTAGCCATGTCCAATAACAGGATTTTCGGATTTCGAACTAGGGCTCGGGCAATGGCTATTCTTTGTTTCTGACCACCACTCATCTGCCCTCCACCTTCTCCAACCAAAGTATCAAATTTCTAAAAAAAAAATACAGATTGCAACTTTCATGTTTCTCTACTATGGTAATAAGCAGTTTCTGGAATTTGCTTTTTTAGCTAAATCTAAAGGATGTCTTAATACTGGGGCTTAAATCTATCATGAGACTAAACTAGCTTGAGATCATGTTCTTTTTAGAGTTTTTAAACCTCAACTGTGCACTGTAAAGCAGCAGTTTTATTTTTTATTCTCAACATTTCTAAGTGTATTCCTGAATCACCATCTCTTTATACCCATTGTAGATCGAAAGAGATCTCCCGATCAACTGGAGTGCTCCTTTCTTATGTACATGAGACACTCGTATTTTGGGAAAAGTGTCTCTCAGATGCAATTGCCCTGAAGTAGGATCATTTGGGGCAGCTTTTTACAGATTTTAATATATTATAGATTGATCTTGATCAATAATATATTAGTACTGTCTCCAAGACCACTCTTACAGTTGTAAGAGCGGTATTACTTATATCCTTAGGGGAACAAAACTTCTCACCTTCAGTTGTGGTTCTCATATCCTTAGAATGGGCATGAAGCCACTCTTATAACCCTAAGAGTAGTCTCAGTAGAGGTATTAACATACTTTCCTAGAACACTGTTCAACGTTACTAATGTGGCAACAGTAAATCTTCCCATCTTTTTGTTTACCATTTGCATTTCCAGGAGGATAGTTACCAAGGAAAGTGTTCCTCCTTCCCTGCAGTAGGACACTACCCAACCTATACTGTAGCACTTTGAACTAATTTGTGTCTTAGAGCAACAACTCTGTTCTCAGAGCTGTAATTCAAACACAAGATCATTTAACATGAAAACAAATGAATTGGTGTCATCTAAAGGTAGCTGACATAATTAAGTGGAAGTGAGTGGACTGCCAGGCAGGGTGGTTCAGAGCAGTTCACATGTATCCTTCAAAACAGGGCACAATACATATATTGGAACTATGAGAATTAAAGACCAACTACTGATTAGCTAATAGCAGAAGTGAAAAGTTTAGCAGCTTCCTTTTATTTGATATTCTTATGTTCTTAAGTGCATGGGTTATACCATATACAATCCATATCCCATTTTTGTGACTTGATTGGCCATCTAAAATAGCATGAGCTGTCCATACTAACAGTTACCTGTGGTAAATCAATTATAAAGTTGTAGGCATTGGCCTCCTTTGTCGCTTTGATAATGTCATCCTCTGTTACATCTTCTCGGCCATATCGAATGTTCTCTGCAATGGTGGTAGCAAACAGGACGGGCTCCTGTTCAACAATGCCAATCAAGGAACGCAGCCACTGGATATTAAATGATCGAATATCATGGCCATCCAAAGTGACCTACACAAGCATACCATGGTTAAAATCAAGGTTTCAGGTAACTTCAGTTTGGAAGTATTTGACTTACAAAAATAAGGTAAAAACTTCAAAACTATGGGGAAGGAAGCATCTGACTTCCAAAATTGAAGAAAGAAAATTAGGTTAACATTATTTAGGCATGGAAGTCAAAAATGGTTGATTTGTTTTCTAAACAAGGCTTATTTTTCCAGTAATATTTCCCATAACCTTCCAAAACGTTATCTCTTAACAACCTTGACATTCAAAGTCTGGGACCCATGAAGTATTTTAGCTTTCAAATAACTGAAATTACTTCAAAATTGGAGCCATGGAAGTTTATGACTGACACTGGGGAAAAAAAACTGAACCCCTGGTTAGAACGTTAGTACTGTGTGTTTTACAGGAAATTTAACTATGCAGGTTCTGGAAATAAACTCTTACTTTACAGTAGGTCTACTGTAAGTGTTAGGTAAATCAAGATACGTTACAGAAGCCTAGCTTTAATGTGCCATTTTTCTTAAAAGCAGGATAACTGCAGATGCAGATCAGCAGTCTGGATAGTCAAAAAGGCATGAAAGGGACTCATAAAAGTGTAACAGCAAAATTTCAAAATTCTTGGACCTTAAACTAGAAATCTGCACATTCATGCAATTCGGAATAAGATCAAGATCAAATATACACACACACACACACACACACACACGCGCATGCATGTACACCTGTATGCATGCACACACACACACACACACACACACACACACACACACACACACCATTCGCATGCAGAATACAGGGACACATAATATCACCTAAAGTTTTTTCCCTAAATCAAGCTTATCACTTTTTAAAAAATGCCATATTAGATGTAGTGTCTCATAAAAATGTATAAGCAACACAGAAGAACCCAATGCTAGTGCACCTTTGGTTTTAAAGAGTAGAGATTAGAGCTGGGAGAAAGTTGTAAATTCCGATTTAGGGAACTTTCATGAAATTTCAAACATTTTCGGAACATCTGCCATTAGTGAGATTGGAATATTTAGAATGTGTTTGTTGGATTTTTGCCCTGTTCCATGAAATTTCTTGGCTGAACTGTGTAATAATACACATGAACTGCAGAATAATAGTTCTGAGGAATTTTATTCCACAGTTTAATGGATTATTCCTCAACACATGTAATTATTCCATGGTTCAATATTAAATGTTGTGAACTTTTTTCTGCAGTTTAACACATTAATCCACAATTCTTGCATTCATTCCACAGTTCAGTGCCTCAGTGGACTACAGAATAAATGTATGAATTGTGGATTATAGTATTAAACTGCAGAAAAAAAAATCAGCAGAACAGACCACTGACAGTGATCAGTTCTGCAGAATTTTTTTTCTGCAGTTTAATACAATAATCCACAAATCATATGTTTATTTCACCATTCTTAGCTGGAATTTCTGTGAAAGTTGCTAATTTCATTCCAAACTTTCACAGAAGCCAAAGTTTGACTTTCATAGAAATTCCACCAGCAGAAGTTTTTTTCCTGTATGCACTGCTCTAGTAGACATGCAGTATAAACTGCTGAGGGCACTGATCTCTCTATCTAGTGACCCATGTTTGAATCCATCCACTATTAGTTGCACATCTGATGGACTTGATTCAGTCACTTCATGATCTGATGAACATCAAACTGCATTAAAAATACAATACAGTTACCAAACACCATACTGGAATGGTGTGCAATATACTGTATATCTTGTATTGCATTGCACAAAATGTGATTTGAACTCACCAACAATTGTTCAGGTCTCCCCCTACAGTATGTGTGCTTCTCGGTAAGCTTGTACGCAAAAATTCATTATTGTTAATGATGTATGTGATATGGTAGCCAGCCCTAGAAAGCTGGTTGCTGCACAGATAAGTAAGAGGAACACCCCCCTTGCAGCTGCAGTTACGCATACATGCAAAAATGTGTATTCATACCCGATCTACACTTTGCACGGCTATTAGTTAAATTTCAAGACAATCATCTTAGAATGAATAATTATTAGAAACCCTATCATCAATTGTTAATAGCATAACTTCTGAAAGCATTTTATTGCACAGCAGATTCTATAGAGAATTTTGATTAAAGCCATGTACTATAGATTCAAAAGGGTTCCAGAATGTTCAAGGTACCTACAGTATGTGAAGAAAAGTATAAAATGTGAGGAACAGTGTGTTCACATGGTAACAACCCTATCAGCATCAAAAGAGTGACAGTCACTCAAGAAGATCAAACAAACTGTCATTACAAATAATTACATATGCCATAGGGCCCAATTTACAAAGGGTTACGCCTGAAGTAAACTAACTTGTACCAAAAAAATGGTGCAAGTAGCAGTTTACACCAGGAGATGTGACATCTGGTATTCTTTTTTTTATTTAATAAACTTTATTGAGTTTCAACAAACCAAATAAAACAATACAACAATAAGACAATATTACCAGCTATTAGATCCATCAGTTTAGGTATTAGCACAAAACATAAAGTCATCTGAACAAAACCCACCCCCCCCAGAAAAACAAAAGAAAGAAAACGACTAAATAGCTAAGCCCCCCTCCTCCCAAACCACACTATTATATACTTTGGGACCAGAGCCAGAGGGTAGCCCAAGCCATCAAGGCTTCCATACTGCTAAAGAGCCTCCAAATTGCCCCAAATCGATAAGTAGGCTTTTATTCTATCTTGCATACAGGCAATGTGCCTTTCCAATTGCAACACTAACATGACCTCCCTATACCATTCCATTGTAGAGGGGAGTTTGTCTTCTGTCCAGTGCCTCATAATAACCAGTTTAGCCACCGCAGAGATAAGTAATATATGTGCTTTTCTGACTCTAGGGGTGCCAAGGAGGAAATAATTTAACAGACACACCTCCGGGGTAAACAAGGTCTCTAGTCCCAAAATGGGGTCTAGGGTTTCCCTAATGGACTGCCAGAGCACTTGCACCCCAGGGCAAGTCCAGAGCATGTGATAAAGTGAACCCATGCCATCCTTGCACTTGCCACAAAGTGGTGATGCCAATCTCCCCATTTTAAACAACTTCACTGGTGCGAGGTAAACATTATGCATAATATTAAAATGAATTAACCTGAGCCTGTCTTGTTTTATGTATCTGTATATTGCATGCCAGAGATTCCCCCATAAAACAGGATCTTCAGGAATACTCAATTCCTTCGTCCAGTAGTAGCAAATCCCGGTTGGTAACTTAGAATCCAAGACTTGTAAAGTTTTATAACAGGTAGAAACTGAGTGGGGTTGGGAGGCCATCTGGAGGAGTGAGGATACATCCAAACCCACTGAGTCTTTCAATGGAACATAGGAAGAAAAGGAGGTAAGGGTCTTGCTGACTTGAACATATTTAAAGGCGCTTTTATCTGAAACCCCAGTGGAGCTCTGGAAGTGGCTAAAGGGGAGTGGTCTCCCATTCAACCAGCAATCAGACACCTTATAGTAATTCATCTGAGGCCAAAAAGTGGAGGGTATTGGGTCACCTCCGATCTTAAAATGTAGGTTACCTATAATAGGCTGGTCCACTGATTGACACCACCTCACTCCAAAATTTTTCTGTATCTGGAGAGAGGCCTTAAGTGACCACCCCATAGGGTTGTTCCTAAGAGGCTTAGGAATATAGGATGGAGAAGTATATAAGAGGGCCCCTAGTGAGCAGTTAACTCTGGCCACCAGATGTTTCTCTATATTGAGCCATAAGGGGAAGTATTCCGATGGTCCAAATTCCTTATTCCAAAAGGCCAGTTTACTAAAGTGAAACGCTATATAATATAGGAAGAAAAAGGGGGCTGCAAGGCCCCCTCTAAACTTCCAGACCGTTAATTTAAAATAGGATCTATGAATACCTTTCCCCCTCCAGAGGAAACCATTCAATAACCTTTGGAGTTTGGAAAAACATGTTTTTGGTAAAAAACTCCCTAGCATTCCCATTGGATATAAAATCCTCGGTAGAATATTCATTTTAACTACTTTCAATCTACCCCACAGGGAGAAGGGGAGCAAGCCCCATCTCTCCATATCCCCAGCTATCATTTTGATTAAATCACTGAGATTATCTTTAATCATGGTTCCAATATCTCTAGAAACTTTTATACCCAAATATACTATGGACTTTGCTTCCCAAGAAAGACCGTAAGGGGACAGTTCCGCCTTGCTCACTCTACTGTTTAAGGGAAAGACCATAGTTTTGGCCCAATTCAGCTTATAAAATGATACTTTAGAAAACTCCTCAATTTCAGCTAATATGGCTGGAACTGATAGACTAGGCTTCTCTACGTGAAATAAGATATCATCTGCATATGCTGAAAAGGCAAATCTCACGGCTCCCACCCGGATCCCTTTAATACTAGTGTTGTTTAGGAGCCTACGAAGCAAGGGCTCTAGGTATAGGTTAAAGAGCAAGGGAGACAGGGGACACCCTTGCCTTGTGCCCTGAAACAACTGAAAAGTAGGAGATAACACTCCATTGCATTTAACTTTGGCTGATGGGGCGGAGTATAGAAGTTGTACCCATCTCAGGAACTCATCAGGCATGCCAAGGCAGGTTAGGTTGGCGAAGAGAAAGTCCCAGGAGACCCTATCAAATGCCTTTTCTGCGTCCAGGGACACCAGCACCATAGGTATGCTGGAGTCCCTGGCGGTGGAAATAAGATGTAACAATTTCCTCATATGATCTCCGGACAACCTTCCAGCCATAAACCCCACCTGCTCATGACCTATGAGGTTGTCCATTACTCTTGAGAGTCTGGTAGCCAGGATTTTCGCCAATATTTTTATATTCGAATTCAGTAGAGAGATAAGGCGGTAACTGCCAAAATTTAGTGGGTCTTTCCCAGGCTTCAAAATTAGTGATATTACTGCTTCCTGAAAGCTAGGATCTGATATACCATTATCATACCAATAACTAAATATATTCCTTAATACTGGGCTTAATATGGATTGACAAGTCTTATAGACATTGTTTGGTAGTCCATCAGGCCCAGAAGACTTATCAATAGGTAGCTGATGAATAGTCTGTCGAATCTCTGCTGAGATATTGGAGCACCAAGGGAGGCAGCCTCCGCAGCTGTAATCTTAGACAAACTCACTGAGTTGAGATAACGTTCTATATCGGCATTAGTGGGGCGCAAAGATGGGTCCACGGCATAAAGGCCCTGGAAATATCTACCGAACCCTTTTGCAATTTCATACAGGTCGGTACATACCTGACCATCTTGGCCAGGACTAATTCCTGCAATAAATTGTGAAGTCTCTAACTGCCGGATACGCAGAGCAAGTAGCTTCCCTGATCTCTCCCCCATCTCCAGGTATTTAAATTTAGTTCTCTGGAGAGCCAGATCCGCTCTCTGAGATAGAAGTCCTGTATACTGGGCCCGCATCTGATGCAATCTGGTCCACATATCTGTCAAGGAACCCCGGGACAGATTGTGCTCCAGACTTTTAAAAGATGCAAGGAGGGTGTCCATTTGAATCCTCTGACACTGGGCCCTTTTCGATGCCATTCTTATAAACTCCCCCCTCAGAGAACATTTTAGAGCCGCCCATACCAAATCGTACTTAGTGACTGACCCCTGATTACTAGTAAGGAAAGACGTGATAAAGTCTCTGATATGTTCCTGAGAAACATGGTCTCGCAGTAACTCAGTATTCAGTAGCCACAGAGGGGATCATTTACCTCCTGCCCCTAACCAGAAGCTCATGCTGACAGGCGCATGGTCAGATAGGACTCTGGCCGATATCTTCACTCGAGAGACCCCAGCCATTGCAAAAGAACTTAGGAGTAAGTAATCAATTCTGGAGTACGTTCCATGCGCCATGGAGAAAAAGGTGTATTGCCTCTCTGTAGGGTTAAGGACTCTCCACACATCCAGCAGAGCTGCCTCATTAAGCAGGTCTTTCATAGCACACTGGACTGGAGAAAGACCATGTTTACCACGATCTGATCTATCCAGCTCAGCCTGGAGTACTAGGTTCCAGTCCCTGCCTAATACTGTCAGTTTTGGTGGGTTAGTCACCACTAAATTTAGCAAGTGAACGAAGAATGAAGGAGAGTCAATGTTCGGCCCATAGATTGAGCCAAGCAGAACCGGGTGGGATTCTAGCATGCTGTGTATCAGGACATAACAGCCCTCTGGGTCCCAAATTTCTTGAGTTAACTTGAAAGGAACATCTTTTGCTATTAATATCGTTACCCCCCCCTTATTTGTTGCTCTCCCTGCTCCAAAAACTTGCCCCACCCATTGCCTTCTGAAAAGGGTGATATCCTCCCTTTTCAAATGGGTTTCTTGGAGGAACACTATTCTTGTTCGCAGCTGCGATAAATGCTTCAGTATTATTTGCCTCTTAGCTCTAACCTTGGCCCCTTTGATATTCCAGCTTACAAAAAGATATTGATTACTCATGTCCCAGGAAAACTGTGGAGGAAAGGGTAGTGGAAGACAGGAACATAAAACTAAGAGACCGCAATTGCCCTTGCCTAGCAGACATCGCTAGTCCAGGATTAAACTGCGGATTCAGTAAAAAAGCTACGCTGCCCCTTGAAGCATTCCTGGACCAGGAAAAATAATAGTGTGTGGCCATACCCCCTTTTCCACAGCCACTCCCCCTAAAAATAACCCCAATGACTCCCCAATAACTATCCTTTTCATAACCTACATACCCCAACTTAAAAAAACACCCCCAGTTCAATATAACTGCACTCCAATCATCTACTTGCCACATGATGTTAAATACTAGCAACCTAAGCATAACTTCTCATCCCCACTAGCCCCCTCCCCACCCAGTTACTCATCTATGTGAACGGAAAGGCGTAAACTGCCTAAGGATAACTTGTGAAATGTTCCTTATGTCCTTTATATTCGTACCAGATCCAAAATACAACAGTTCAGAATTTCAGAGATTGATGTCCCTGTGAACATTCAATGAAACTCTATTAATTAGATTAACAGACTTCATTTCTGTAAGACTGCACATGAATATGCTCTAGTGCTAGGCTACTCTAAATAGAAAAAAAAACTGTTAACCATAAACACAACAATAGCAGACTCCTTATCCCTCCCCCGATCAGGAAGAAGGGCCCAGGGTAAACAACCATCACCTAAACTTATGCTCCCGCCACAGGATAGCCTGCTTGGATCCTGTAAAAGATTATAAGCCTTGAATCATATTGGACAGTCCGCCATCTAAAGAGAAGGAGCAAAGCACTGACCCTGTTCGAGACCTATTGAGTCACTAATTCGGAAAGGAAAAACTGAAGACCGTATATGGGATTCGGGAGCTCTTGGTGCCTTCGGCTGCTCCCTTTCCTCGATTAGTCCTTCAAAGTTGGAGGCTAACAAAACAAATATCCCCTTTTATATAAAGTCTCCATAAAAGGTCAGTCATGATAGCCAAGCACTTATCCAGCCGCCTTTCTCAGCTTCAATGTGGCGCTTCCTCAGCTTTACCGAGATACCCCAGGACGTCATTCTCATACTCTTGAAAGGACTTACCACTGAATAAAGGCTTGCTGCGAGGCATCCCTCCTCGATGTACTGATATGGACACTTGGGGAATAAAATAAATTCAATCTACTCTCTAGCCCTTGCCTTCACTGCAAAGGAGTAGAAAAGAGTTCAAATTAAGCACAGTCACTGTTACAAAATGAGAACTCAGTACTTTGTTCCTTTATTCATCTGTAGAGATCCGGGAGAAGCTCTTTCAGTTCTTTCAGTGCTTGTGCAGGGGAATCAAATGAATACCATCTATCTTCATGCTTGACCAGGAGAACTGCTGGATATTTGACCCAAAACAATTTACCAGCTGCCAACAGCTTGGAGACTACTGGGTGAAGCTCTTGTCGCCTGAGGCGAACCGAATGAGGGAGATCCTGCGTAATACAAATTTTTCGATCTTCCCAGATTACTTCCCTGATCTCCTTGACTTTGGCTAAAATATGCTGTTTATCCTGAAAGTTTAGCAGCTTAAAGATGATCGGTCTGAGTGGCTGTCCTGTCGCTGGTGTAGGGCGTAGCACCCGGTGAGCTCTTTCAATTATGCAGTCTCCGCCACTCAGGATGGCCCGGCAATTTTAACACAAAGCTTTTGTAGAAAGACAATTGGCGCATTCCCTTCCCCTTTCTCTGGCAATCCAATAATTATTAAGTTATTTCACCTACTGCATTCCTCCAGGTCTTCGAGCTTATCTTCCAATTTCTTAAGCCTTCGTACAAAGCTCGCCGTTTCCATTCCAGCTTTTTCTTGTTTCCTCTCCAGAGACATGATTCTGGCTTCGGAATCTCCAACTCTCGTTGACAGAGAAGCCACCGAACTCTTAATTGTTTGCAGATCCTCAGAAATCATAGCAACCACTGCCTGTAGCGGCTGCATAATTTCCAAAAATCTCTCTTCCGAGAGTGCTGGTGCTGTTGCGGGCATCTTCTGTAGGCTAGAGGCTTGATGTTTAGGCCACTTCACGGCCGTATCTTTCTCAGGCGTGAGAGGTGGAGAGTGCCTTGGCTGCACTTTTTTCATATAAATTTCCATTCGGCACTCAGCCTGGAGGTTCTCGATTGTGTTGTCCCAATAAATGGCTGCAGAAGAGAGTAGATTTAACTCTCCAATCCTGCTAAAACTGAAGAAATAGCAAGTGGAAGACGGAGCTCCAGGGACAAGCTGCTTCAGCTCAGGCTGCCATCACGTGACCCCCCCCACATTCGGTATTCTGCAAAGCAGCCTGCAACATGTCACAGGCTGCTTGCACCAAAGTGGACTTAAACCACCAGTTATGCCAAAACCCCCCTGTGACATGGCACTAGGGGGTTTACGGCAGCAGTTGTACCTTATTCTGGAAGGGCAGCCTCCAAGTCCCTGATATTGCTATTCTAAAACAACCCCCAGATGACATCCATCAAAGCCCCAATCCCCCAGTATATGTAACCCACTCATCCCCATCCACCAGTCAGTAGAATAAGCCCCACAGGGCTATTAAACACCCCCTGCTCCCAGTTCCCCAAAACTATCATAATAGCCCCTCAGGGGTATGTGACCCCCTGCCCCCAATCTCCCCACAAGATTAAAATAAGCCCCTCAGGAACATCAACCCCCGAGTTCCCAAGTGCTGTGTAGAGAAACACCCCTCAGGGTTCTAGGAACCCCCGAGTCCCCAATACTGATGTTGAACAAAAGCTCCTCAGGGCTATCAGACCCTCCAGTCCCAATCCCAATCCCTATAATGTAGTAGTGTGCACTAGAACTAGTCATGCCCCACAAGACATGGCCCGATCCCAAACCCATGTCCTGCTGGTAATAATGCAAAAAAAAAAATGCCGTTATCCCTAGTAATCTAGTGGCTCCCCCACCCGGCTGTGCCAGACCACACTGATCCCCCCCGACCCATCACCAGCCGGCAACTGGCACAGCCCACCTCTCACACCACAGCCAGACACTGACTGAGCTCCGTATGAATGTGTACTACTGTACATAGTATGCACTCAATGAATGAGCTGTCATTCAGTGAGCACATATTATGTGCAGAAGTACGCGCTCATACGGAACTCAGTCTGTGGCTGGCCATGGTGGTGAGAGGTGAGCTATGTCAGCCGCTGGCTGGGGACGGGTCAGGAGGAGAGGGGTAGTCTGACATTGCTGGGTGGGGGGTTACTTGACTACCAGGGATAATGGGACTTTACATGCATTAATACCACAGGACATGGGTTTGTGGATCAGGGGTTATGGGTTGGGGAGTTCGATCAGCCCTGTGGGGCTATTATTAATACATTATGGAGATCAAGATTGGGACTCATGGGGTCTGATAGACCTAAGGGGCATTTGTTCAACACAGTATTGGGGGACTCTGGGAGGTGGAGTTCTATAGCCCTGAGAGGCATTTCTCTAAACAGTATTGGGATTTATGTGATAAGGGTGAAAGCGCAATTGTGATCGGTGGCAGCGAGAGTGTACATCACTGAAAATCAATTTCAGCTATGTGCATCCCTGGCGCACAAGAAGACGGCACCGGGGGTCTCGTGATGGCTGCCTAAGTGAGAGCTTCTGCCTACCCTCGCTCCCCGGCAAATCTGGTTACTTCAAACCCGTAGTGGCTTTACCCAGTGATTTTTGGGGCAGGTTTCTGTTGTTCCAGTTTTTAGAATGCCTAGACAGCAAAAGGGTGAAGACAAATGGAGGCAGAAATCCGGAAAGCACCGCCGCTCTATACACCCCCACTGACTCCAGAGAAGGAGAAGGCCCCCAAGAGGCCCAAATCACAAACCGCGGCATCGAGTAACCCTCCTACACCCAGGTAGTGCTTACTGAGGAGCACTTTATTGAAGTGATGCAGCCCTTCCAAAATTCCATTGCGACAATCTCAGAGGATGTTCAATCCATTAGGAGAAATCTGGATGCACTTAATCTGCGTGTGGGTGATGCTGAAACCCGACTTATATCTCTCGATAAGTGGAGGGATAAAATGAACCTAGAGAATTCAGCTTTGAGACAGAAGATTCGGAAGACGGAGGACAAACTTGAAGATTTAGAGGGGCGCAGTTGGCACAATAATATAATAGTGTTTGGTCTACCTGAGAAAGAGGAAGGCAGTAACCCTATCCCTTTTGTACAAAAGCTGTGTGAGCGAATAGCTGGTCCATCTCCTAATAGTACTAGTTATGTGGTGGAAAGAGCGCATCGGTCCTTGCCCCCCAGCCAGGCTCCCCCCCTCGACCTTTGGTTTTTAAATTTCTCAATTATCTTGATAAACAGCATATTTTGGCCAAGGTCAAAGAAGTCAAGGAAATACAATGGAAGGGTCGCAAATTGAGAATATCACAGGACTTGCCCCAGTCTGTTCGCCTGAAAAGGCAAGAATTCCATCCAGTGGTGTCTAAACTTATAGCAGCTGGTAAAGCATTCCGAATGCGTTATCCTGCAACCTTATACTTGAAGCACAATGAGAAATGGATCAGCTTCGAATCCCCTGCTAAAGCCTCTGAGGAGCTTAGAAGCCTTTTCCCTGATCTCTTTAAGTGAAATGGTGTTCAATTATGAAAGCCAGTGAAACATTTGAAGGAAGCAATATGGTTGTGCAGCATAATTCTTAAAGTGTCTGTACTAACCTTCATCTTGGAATATGATGAGACTCTAGCCCTTGAAAGTGTGCACTGGGAAACCGAGAGAATCCTCTGACTAATGCTCTGAGAGACATTCGCTGTCTGGTGCATGCATGGCTCATTTTCCAAATGAGAAACAGCGAGTTTGATCCATCTATTTAAGATTTTGAGCTGTTGAGCATTTGAAGGGATGCATGTATAGCTTCTCAACATAGCCTCTTCATCGCTTTCATCTAGCTTCTCAGATATAAAACTGATGACTGTGGGAATTGGGGAATATTTTCCTTTTTCTGCGATTTATTTTCTCTTGGTGTTTTAAAAATTTGGGGGTGAATGCGAGTAGTCTCCGGATAAATAATTATATGCTCTAAATATGGTTAGGTGATGGAATCACTTATAATAGTAGCCACGAGGGGGCAATATTTCATTATTTTTTTTTTTATATGACGTTTGGGTTTGGTCAAATCCTTTTTCTGCTAGGGAACTAATATTGTATTCTCTAACAACTTTCATTGATCTATGGCTACTTGGTTTATTTTAAGGGCATGCATAGTCTTTTCTTGTGGGGAGGAGGGAGGGTGGGCCTCCATATGGTAGTGGGAAGGAGGTTTCACGTGCCTTTGAACATTGTGGGAGGTCGGTTATTAGAACCAGGTAAGATAGGTGTTGTAAATAGTTGGATTGCAGTTTAAAATGCTGTACTGTTCATTTTAGGGTAAGGTGAGGGAAGGGGGGAATTTCTGGGGGTTGGGGGATTTTCTTGAGTGGGTTTCTCTATCAGGTTTCAATTAAAATCTTGCTCGGTTGTCGACTTTGGGGGCTGGGATAAGTCTGCGCTCATCACAGGAGTTTCTTTTGATCATGTGCAGCAGAGAGCATTATGGAAAGGAGTGCAGTGGTCCCGGTGTTTTTCTTTCATTTCTCATTGCTACTGGTGCTTTTGTTAAGGAATGAGTGGCTCGTATATCTTTATTAGCTGGAATATCAAAGGGGCTCATAGTAAAAGCAAGCGGATTATGATTTTAAAACATCTATCCCTGTTTCATGTGGGAATTGCTTGTTTACAGGAAACACACCTATTAAGGGATAATATTTCTCTATTCAAAAAAAGTTGGGTGGGTCAAGTTTTTGGAGCTGGTAACTCCACTAAACGCAATGGTACCATTATATTAATTGCTAAAATGGTACCTTTTGTTATGTGCAGGGAATGGTGGGACCCAGAGGGGCGATACATTATAGTACAGGGTAGGTTGGGTTCCTCTCCAGTAATGCATCAATATATGGTCCTAATACGGATTCTCTTTCATTCTTTATCAGGTTAATACCTCTACTAGTCTTGAATCCCCCCCTCCTGATGTTTCTCGGTGGGGACTGGAATTTAGTCCCTAACTCAGTGATAGATTGCTCAGACAATAAAAGAGTGGGGCTATCACCAGCACAGAGAGCCCTTGGCAACCTCGTTTCTGGGGTGGATGTGGTTGATGTGTGGTGGACTCTTAACCCCTCGGAGCGACAATACACCTATTACTCCCCACCACATGCCACCCTTTCCCGGATTGATTTTTGGTTAGTGAGTTCCTTCGGACTCCCAGGAGTTATAGATGCTTCTATCTTTCCGAGGGTACTTTCTGACCACTGGCCTGTGGGGGTAACCTACATGTTATATCCAAAAGCTAGGGAAGGGAAAAGGTGGTGTCTCAATACCCAGTTACTCAAATGTGCTAACACATTGAAACATATTCAGGACTTTGTAGCAAACTTTATTAATTGGAATTTAGGGACAGTCGAAAGAATTGATTCGGTATGGGCTGCTCTTAAATGTGCTGTATGGGGAGAGTTTATACATATATCGGCTACTTGAGCCCGAAAGGATAGATGTGCTCTGGACTTGCTAACAAAAGAGATTCAGCAACTGGAAGGCCAATTAAATCATACTTCCTCTATGCAGGAATGGGCATAGCTTTAGCAACTGCGTTCAAATTATTATGATCTAATGGTTCAAAAGGCTGAACTGGCCATCCATCGTACCAAATTAAAATACCTAGAGGCAGGAGTGAAAGCAGGGAAGCTTCTCGCATTAAGACTGAGGCAGGCCGAAATGTCCAAATTTATTTCTGCATTGAGATCCCCTATAAGTGGTGACCTGGTCTCCCATCCTAAAGATATCATTGGCATTCTTGGTGGGTACTATG
This sequence comes from Neoceratodus forsteri, assembly GCA_016271365.2. Classification (NCBI taxonomy): domain Eukaryota; kingdom Metazoa; phylum Chordata; order Ceratodontiformes; family Ceratodontidae; genus Neoceratodus; species Neoceratodus forsteri. The sequence continues at coordinate 785,832,836 of CM028132.1, read as the reverse complement.
AGTCCCTTTACTCCTCAGCGGACTCAATAGTTGTGACAGACCAAGAAATCACAGATTACTTGGGTTCAACCAGCCTTCCTATGCTTTCTCCTCAAGTGGTGGAGAATCTAGGAGCACTTGTCACCCTAGCTGAAGTAGAGCAGGCTATTAGACAGCTGCCCCTGGATGAAGCTCCTGGGCCGGATGGGCTACCCAATAACTTTTTTAAAAGTTGCCTTCCTCAGCTGGCTTCCCTTTTAAAGGATGTCTTTAATTTTTGGTTTCAAAAAGGAATAAAAGATCCATGATTTTTAATGACATGGATTACTTTGATTCCAAAGCCGGATAGGGACTTATTATGTCCTGAAAGTTACCGTCCGATATCACTGATTAATTCGGATGTTAAGATTCTAGCCAAAATCCTGGCGAATCGTTTAGCCCCAGTACTTGGCGGGATTATTGGTCGGGAACAGGTCGGTTTTATGCAAGGGTGCTCCTCAGTGGACCATATGAGAAAGATCATGTATTTAATAGCTGCATCGAGGGGTGCTGAAACCCCTGCGGCCTTGGTATCCCTCGATGCAGAGAAAGCCTTTGACCAGGTATCTTGGCACTTTTTGTTTGCATCTCTCCGAGAATTTGGAGTACCTGATAGTTTTGTACAATGGGTTAAAATACTTTACTCCTCCCCTAGAAACATAGAAACATAGACTTTGACTGCAGATAAGGACCACTTGGCCCATCTAGTCTGCCCATTTCCCTACCTACAGGATAGGCCGCAGATCCTAGTTAACCAACAGCCTATTTCTTCCTACCCCCACAAGAATTGCCTTATGTCTGTCCCATGAATTCTTGAATTATCTCACAGTTTTAGACCCCACAACCTCCTCAGGAAGGCTGTTCCATGCATCCACTACCCTCTCTGTGAAATAATACTTCCTCACATTGCCCCTGAACCACCCTTCTTCTATCTTTAAATTGTGTCCCCTTGTTCTTGTACGTCTCTTTTTCTGAAAGATGGTACCCCTTGGACTTTGTTGATTTCACTGAGGTACTTAAAAGTTTCTACCATGTCCCCCTCTCCCTTCTTTCCTCAAGGGTATACATATTAAACTACTTTAGTCTCCCTCATACAGCTTCTCTTGCAGACCCTGCACCATTTTAGTTGCCCTCCTCTGGACTACCTCTATCCTGTCTATGTCCTTGCAGAGATTGGTCTCCAGGAACTGGACACAGTACTCAGATGGGGTCTCACCAACTGTCTGTACAGAGGATAACAACTTCCTGTTTTCTGCTGATGCCTCTCCCTATACATCCCAGTATACCCCCAGCCCTCCTTACTGCCTTCTCACATTGCTTGCTAACCTTAAGGTCATCTGATATGATTACCCCCAGGTACCTTTCCTTTTTTGTTGTTGTTACTACCTCCCACCCATTGTGTATTCTTCCCCTGGGTTCTTGTTTCCCAGGTGCATTATTTTGCACTTCTTTGCATTGAATCCTAGCTGCCATACTTCTGACCATTCCTCCAACCTTGCCAAGTCCCTTTTCATCCTTTCCACGTCTCCTTGTGTACCAACCCTGTTGCAGATCTTTGTGTCATCTGCAAAAGGCATCACTTTCCTTCCAGTCCCACTGCAATGTCACTGATGAAGACATTAAAAAGGACTGGACCCAATACTGAACCCTGCGGTACCCCACTAGTAACCCCTCTTTCTTCAGAGTGGACTCCATTTACAATTACCTTCTGTGTCCTGTTGTGCAGCCAATGTTTTACCCAGGCTACCACCCTGGGACCCACTCCCAGGCTGGTTAATTTGACTATTAACCTTTTGTGTGGGACTGTGTCAAATGCCTTGCTAAAGTCTAGGTAGGCCATGTCCACAGCCCCTCCCTGGTCTACTACTTTGGTCACCCAGTCAAAGAAATCTATTAGATTCATCTGACATGACCTTCCCGCTGTGAACCCATGCTGCCTTGGGTCCTGTGCCCCACTGGCCTCTAGGTACTCAACTATTCTTTCCTTCAGAGTGACTCCATCACTTTCCCTACCACAGAAGTCAGACTGACAGGTCTGTAGTTTCCTGCCTCTGTCTTGGTCCCACTTTTGTGAGCGGAATCACATTCGCCTTCCTCCAGTCCTCGGTTCCACACCATCCTCCATGATTTATTAAAAAGAGTAGCCAGTGGTTTCACTAGTTCCTCCCTTAATTCTTTTAGAATTCTGGGGTGAATTCCATCAGGACCCATTGCTACCTTCAGTTTTAGGAGTTCTTGCAGAACCCTTTCTTCTGTGAAAGGACTGGGATCGACCCCCCTCTCAAGAGTGCTTCTGTTAATTGGATTAGGCACTTCCCCCTCCTCTTTTGTGAATACTGAGCAGAAATATTCGTTCAGTATCCCTGCTTTTTCACTGTCCCCCTCTGCCCACCCACCATTCCTTCTATTGAGCCTCACTGTCCCTCCCTTTGTCTTTCTACGCTTGCTGATGTACCTATAAAAGGTTTTATCCCCCTTCTTAACTGAGTAGGCTGTCTTTTCCTCAGTTTGGGCCTTTGCTATTCTGACTTCTCTCCCTGCTTCCTTCTGCCTTAACTGGTACAGCTCTCTGTCCCGCTCCTTCTGTGTTTCCTTATACTTCCGGAATGCTATCTTTTCTTCCTGACTTTCCAGCCACCTCTTTTGAGAACCATAGTGGCTTTTCTTTCATTTTGATTTGTTTATTTGCTTCACACAAAGGCTTGTTGCCTCTGTGATGGCAGTTTTGATGATTCCCCATTGTTGCTCCACACCTCCTTCTAGCCTGTTTGCTAGTGCTTTTCTGAGGCACTCTCCTATCTTGCCAAAGTCAGCCCTCCTAAAGTCCAGTACCCTCACTTTTGTATGGCTTGACTCTGTAGCTGAGTTTAAAGTGAACCAAACTGATGGTCACTTGTCCCCAGATGGCAACCCACTTCTAGATCTGAGATCCTCTCACTGCGCCCGTTTGAGAGTACGAGGTCTAAGATTGCTCCCTCATGAGTGGGTTCCAAAACTAGCTGTCTGAGGCCTGCCACCTGTAGGGCATCAAGAATGGCCCTGCTCTTGGATGTGGCTGCAGCAAATGTGCTCCAGTTAATATCTGGCATATTCAGGTCTCCCATCAACAGTATCTCCCCTTTCTCTGCCATTTGAAGAATGCCTTCTATAATATCCTTGTCCATTCCCTCCCCCTGACATGGGGGTCTGTACACAACCCCTGTGTGGATTGTGGTGCCCTTTCCAGTCTCCAAGGTGACCCACAGTGCCTCCACTCCTCCCTGTTTACTCTTTTGTTCAGTTGCTTTTATCCCTTCCTTTACATAGAGAGCTACTCCTCCCCCTCTTCTCCCCTGCCTGTCTCTCCTAGGTTATGTACCTAGTATGTTAGCATCCCAGTCATGGTTCTCTGTACCATGTTTCTGTGACTGCTACAATATCCAGGCATCCCTCTTCCATCAAGGCCACTAGCTCAGGGGCTTATTTGCCCAGACTACAACACTGGTACTCATTACCCTCCATTTCCTGATGGCCTTACTCCCTTTTGCCCCATCCCTGTCCTTCTTGCCTTTGTCACTTTCTCCATTTACCCCAGCCCTTCTCCCTATTGACACCTCTATGTTGGTGTTTGCCGCACTTACTACCGTGATTATTTAAGAGGGCTAGGATTTCCCTGCTCCTTTCCAGTGCCTCCCCCCTTGGCTAGTTTAAATGCTTGCCAATGAAGCATTTAAATCTATCACCTAGGATTCTGGTTCCCCTCCCGGACAGATGCAGCCCATCATGCCAGTATAGGCTTGCATCACTCCAGGTGGACCCATTCCCCAATGAAGCCAAATCCCTGAGCTCCACACCAGTTTTTCAACCACTGATTGAATCCCATGGTGCAGAACACCCTAGCCTCTCCTATGCCATAGATGGGCAGCACCTCCAAGAAGGTTACCGTGCATGCTACTTGACTAAGGCCCCTCCCCAATTCCACAAATTCTTCCTGCACTTTTCTAATCCCTTTCTTAGCCAGGTCATTTGTCCCTAGGTGGACAATGACATCCAGCTCCCTCCCTTGTGCAGCTGCTCTGGCAATCCTGAGGATTCGCTCCCTGTCCCTCCAAGCCATGGTGCCAGGCAGGCACCTTACCTCCCTCTCCCCTTCCTCCCCCAGTTCTACCTTCCTAACAATGGAGTCCCCCACCAGGAGTTGTTTCCTTCCCCTTCAGGGTCCCCTGCCTCCCTCCTGTGGGTCTCCTTTGTGGACGTTCCCAGCATCCTCCTTGGTCTCCACTGCGGGTGCCTCCATAGAGGAACCACACTTTGCCAGAATGGCATAGGAATTGTGGAGAGGTACAACTGGAGGGATGCACCTCTGTTCCACCACTCTCACCCTCCCTGAGCCCACTGTGGTCCAACCACTCCTCTTTCTTGGCAACCTCTGAGGCAACGGCAGTGGCACTGGTGGTCCCTGGATGGAAGAGGAGGTCCTACAAATCCTGGCCAACTCAGCCTGGAGATGAGCAACCTCCTCCCTCAGCCCAGAGAGGTGCCTGCAGATGGGACAACACTGCATCCTCCAGAACACCTCCTGGAAGACTGCTGCTCCACAGTCACTGCACTGCACCACTTCAATCGTGTCTTATTTCTGGCCCCTTAACTGTTTGCAATCCTTACCCTTTCCTCTGTTTTTTTTTTCTCTCTCTCTTTACTTTCTGCCTGTGTGCCCTTTAAGCTCCTGATTGTCCTGTTCTGAGACAAGAATATCCTATATTTCTCAGTAGACCACTTACTTGCTCAGAGGCAGACCTCCAGCAGCTAGACCTAGAGCTAGAGTATTGTGTAATGGATACCTCTCAGATCCATTTACTCTTGAGAGAGGCACCCATCAAGGCTGCCCGCTTTCCCTACTCCTTTTCAACTGCTACTTGGAGCCTCTGATATGAAGATTAGTTTAGTCTCCCTTATTGAAAGGTATCCAGATTCAAGGAGAGTGGTATTTGGTCTTAGCATATGCTGACAATCTTCTATTACACGTTGAGAACCCTGAGGACTCGATTCCAGCATTACTGGAGGAATTAAACCAGTTTTCAGTGGTATCCACATACAAACTGAATCTTACCAAAACAAATTTTTTTCCACTAAACAACCTCTCTGATAAGCATATATGCTCTTCTACGGGTCTGTCATGGGAGCCTAAGGTGTTAACATACCTATGGATTAAAATCGCCAGGAGTGTCCCCTTAATGGTTAACCTTAATTTAACAAATCTTATATGTTCAGTGCCATCTGATTTGGAGAGATGGAATGCCCTCCCACTGTCACTCTGGGGTCGGGTCAATATCCTGAAAATGAATGTTTTACCGAGACTATTATATCCTTTGGGTATGATGGGTGTCGTCCTTCCAAAGTCCTGGTTCTCGCAAATTCAAAGAGTATGTAATAGATTCCTATGGAGGGGTAAGGCAGTGAGAAGGGCATATCTTAAACTAACTGCACCAAAATCTAATGGAGGCCTTGCTCTCCCATCCTTGTTCCTGTATTACGGTGCCCAACACTTGAGCAGGATAGCCTACTGGATGAATGATGGAGCCCCTCGGGTGGAGTTCTCATATATACCAGTATGGCTTGATATAGAGCATAGCCTAGCCCGGAGTATGGCAAGTACACTCTATGCCCTGATATTTATGAAACCTTCTCGTCTCCCCAGTCAACTTAAAGCATTCCCAATAGCCTGGTCTCTCAAAGATTTCCAGCAAATGCAAATGCAGTTTTCAGAAAAATGGCATATTTCTTGGGCCCAACCACTTGTCAGTAATTGGCACTTTCAAGTTGGTTGTTGTCCTATTTTACCCTCCTTTCTCCCTCAACTTAAGCATTGTAAATTGGAGGATCTTCTCCAGGGTACAGATTTGGCTCCATTTCAAGTATTGCGGAGTCGCTTTCAACTAAGATCCCAGGAATTTTTCAAATATTTACAAATTAAAGCGGCAATACGGACATTTAAAGGCAAAGAAGAATGGACCTTGCAATTGCCAGAAGCCTTTTTAAGGCCCTTCAGGAAGCGGGGCAACCCCATGCAGTTTCTAAGATCTATAAGCATCTTCAAGATCTAGATGCATCTCTCCCTAGAGGGGTATGTTATTACTGGGTGCGTGAATTGTTCCTGCTTGCAGACTCTGAATATTGGGAGAAAGTATGGGGTGGGATCTATAAAAACATTAAACAGGATAAACTCCGGTTGATCCAGTTTAATATTTTACATAATATTTACTACACTCCGGATAGGCTATATAATATGGACCTGGCCTCCTCTCCTTTGTGTTTTCGAGGTTGTCAGGTTTCTGGGTCGCAATATCATATGTTATGGCTGTGTCCACATATACAGAAATTATGGGAAACGATACAGCAGGTCCTGGATCCAATTTTGGGATTGGATCCCTTTTATACCCCGGAAAGTTGTCTGCTGGCAATCTTCCTCCCTGGGACTCCCCAGATACGCAGAGCCCAGATACGCAGAGCGCATATGTCATTGATCTCAACTATGGCAAAACTGGTCATGTTAAGGCACTGGAAGGAAGGATCCCTTCCTACCATTATCGAGTGGTACCGTGAAATCTTACTAGCAATTCAGGTGGAGAAAAACATATCTAATCTGCGACACTCATATCACAGGTTCAAAAAGATTTGGGAGCCACTCTTGTCCTATTGATGTTAGTGAGACTTTAATACTCTATATTAATCTGGCAGAATATGGCTGCTCTTATCAAGATTATCATGTTTGAATTCTACTCCATACTAATAAGTCACAAGTATGATGAGCGCAGATGGGGGAGGGAGGGCATTTTTTTGTTGTTGTTTTGTTGTTGTGTATTAACTCTGTTTAATGATCCTACCTGTATATTCTCTGATATATGGCTTAAATGTTAATAAAGTACTGTATATTTAATTAAAAAAAGAAAACAGCACCGGGGGCTTACATTTTAATTGTTCATGCAGGGAACTGTGCCCCCCAACCCCCCCAGGGGGCTTCTCCCCCTGCACCCTCTACTAAAGATTTCTTAACTCCAGGGGGGTGCATGTTGGGGAGGTGCTTATTCTTGCAAAATAAAAATTTTGGGTGGGGCACACAAAAATGTAGGTGCACCTGAACCCGAAACCAGGACCTTTGCAGAATTAGGCTGCCACCCACCATGCAATGGGGCCAGCTCAGCAGCCCCATGCCAACCATGCCCGGCCAATCCTCCCTCCCTTCCATCACGCTTGCTCCCACCTTGCACATGTATACATATGCTGTTGCTACGTCCTGTCACTGTATGCACTCAACTCCCCCATTCAGTTGCCCTTCCTCAGCAGTAGCCCCATTGACGTGTGTCAGGATTGAGTCACCATCATGGCAAGTGCTCAATTGCTGATGCCCATGTCACGGGCTACCCAGCATTGGGGAACTCGGGGAGGGGGTCTGATAACCCCAAGGAGCTTTTTTTAATCATTATTGTGTGATCAGGGGCGGGGGTTCACATAGCCCTGAAGGGATTTTCAGGCTTGGGGACTGGCACTTGTACCATTCCTGTGTGCATGCCACAGGCATGTGGCCAACTGTTCAGGTACGACCTCTGTTTAGTGTACCTGTACAGCTGGTGCAAGTTGCAGGACTTAGCCATGGGGACCCAGCCCCCTACAGAATTGTGCACAGGATCCTTGGTGCAACTGCGCCCCTTGCATGTCGCAACTTGCAACATGCGTAGAGGAGCTTATAGAATCAGGCCAATGGCGTGCAATATCACCTAAGATTTGTATGCACTATAGTGGGAAAATTTAGGTGGTGAGCTGGTAATGAGTTTGGCCACTAGCTTTTAAAATCTCATAACCAAATCAGTATTTTACTGGCCATTGTTTTTATGGGCTTAAAGAACCACTTCATGAGCAGGTACCTAGTTGGCCAATAAGTTTAAAATCTGGTAGCCAAATCAACTCTTTTAGTGGTTATTGGTCACCTGGCTATTTGATCTGTGCCACCCTGATATATACATCTCATGATGTTGTATTGTATTTCATGTTTTTATGAATTTATGCATGTTATGCTGCGTTTATTGTATTTCTTCCTTCCACGTGTATGGCTATAAATGGGTCTTGAGATCCATGTTCATTTCCTGGTCAAATTAATAAATAAAAAATATACTAAATAATACATTTTGTGGCCCCTTGTTGCTTCTTCAGTGTTTCTTAAGCAGCAATACTAGTTAACACAAATTTAAATAATTTGATTGGCAGTTAGGACAAACCAAAACATCAATGTACTGTATCTGAAGTTCTTTTTGCCTTATTTCATTCCTGGGGCAAGATATAGGATCTTGAAGGTCTTAAAAAATGATTGGCCCTTTGCCAAGTCAGCCATCATATATGTAAGCAGATCAGGGAGCTGCAGTGCTGTTGACCAATAGACACGTGGGTTGGCAACACTCTGACATATCTGCAATATAAATACACTGGGTGCATTTAGTGTGACACCCTGACACATCTGCAATATAAATACAGTTGGTGCAGTGATCTCTAGGGAAAATATTTTTGGAAAGTTGCTGGGGGCTGCCATTTGTGTTGTAGATCCATGCAAATTACAAAGTTGTAATCATGGTCTTAACAATAGCTGACTGAATTTAAAATACCCCAATAAACAATCTAAAAATTATTAGGAACACATTACTGCTAAACACAAGTTCAGGCTAGAGTTGATAGGGCTGCAGCTGAGGAATTTGTGGTAGAAATGTTGAACATTTGTTATATAATATTTTAACACCAAATTTTCAACATAGTCTTATTATGACCCTGCCTCGTGAAGAAGGGCAGAGAAAATATTCAACTCCTGGCCTAAAGGTGATTTTGTGCAGGGACGGCAAAATCAACTTTCAGGATGCGAAAACACATTTTGGGTAGGAGTTGAAAAATGACAGCTGTCACATTCATGGAATGCCACAGAAACGACTATGTTGAACATTTGGGGTAACAATATTGGATATTACCAAAGTTATGAGCCTGCATTTGCAAAATTCAATATAGCCTCATAACGTTGTTTTTTTTATATTTTTACACCAGATTTAAAACATAGCCTTCTTATGACCCATGCCTCATGAATAAGGTCAGAGAAAATTTTCAACTCCTGTCCATTCGGTGATTTCATGCAGGGGCTGCAAAATCACCTTTCTGGATGTAACAAAAAACATTTGTGTCAGGATTTGAAAAATGGCAGCTGTCACATTCATGAAGTGCTGTAAAGATATGGCTATGTTGTAAATTTGGGGTAAAAATGTTGAAAATTGCCAAAGTTACAAGCCTGCATTTGCAAAATTCAGTGTAGGCTCATAACTTTTTTTTTTTTTTTTTTATATTTTTACATGAAATTTTCAACATAGCTTTCTTATAACTCCCACCTCATGAACAAGGGCAGAGAAAATTTTCAACGCCTGCCTAAAAGGTAATTTTATGAAAGGACCACAAAATCACCTTTCAGGACAGATTTGTTTAATGACAGTGCAATTGCTCATGAGGTGGGGTCCCAAAAAAGACATGTTGAAAATTTGGGCCAAAAATATGAAAATATTGCCAAATTATGCCATTAAGTTCAAAACACTATTGAAATACATTGAACCACATGCCTGTTTCTTCAGTTCGTGATCTGGCTTTGAAGAGTGAAGACATGTCTGCGGTCCAAAGAGGATTACAGTGTTAGACCCCCAATGAGTAAGTAAGGGCTTCGGGATGTGGGGTACTGGTGTTGAGTGGGAGGGCGGGTGGGGAGTGTAACAGCCACAAAAGCATTGATGGATGGGTTTTTACAGGTTAAAAAATAAATGAAGATTCCTACATTGGGGACTGGGCACCCCAAGTGCCACAGTTACATTTCTGGGTGGGTGGGTGGGGTAGTGCATGCTGAGAGGGAGGGTTGGGTGGGAGGGAAGAAAGGTTAAATAACCACACATGCATGGTAGTGGATGGGGGAGTCAGTAAGAGGATTTGTGATCAGGACAATGGGGGATTGGGCACCCCCAGTGTCACTATTATGTTTCTAGGTGGGTGTTAGGTGCTGAGAGGGAGGGTCAGGTTGGGGAGGATATGTATAATAAAAAAAAGAAATCAGCGGTCACGGGGTGAGCACAGCAAAGTCTGCTGTGACAAAGATGACTGCTGCACTATAGTGCGCATGCACTAGTAGTCATGCATGTAAAATACAGTTTGATGTCCACATTGGACATGGCAGAGTTGCCATGTTTTGCCGTGACTTCTGACAGGGTAAAGAAAATAGTGCAGTGCGACTTCCAATTGAGACAATGAGCATAGTGCTTCACAGATGTGGAGGTGACTGTTGCAACTCCAATATGTTGTTCAGTCAGAAGCAATGCACTGAGTTATTTTCTGTTAGCAAGAGGAGTGCAGGGCTATGCCCACTACAGCTCTAAAAAGGTCAGGATGACAGGATGACATTTTTTTCTGGTTAAAAAGTACTGCTGCTTTAAGCAGCTTGTCCATCTCAGTCATAAAATGTTACTTCTCACTTTTTCTTTGTTTTTGTGGTAATACAGCAGATTAATTCTGTAACTTGTGTCACTTTCTTATTACTTTTAACAATATAGTTACAGCCAGTAATGAGGGGCATGCAGCATGCTGGGCCAGTGATTCATACTGGCCAGTTATTGGCCAGTTCAATCCTTTGGCCAAGAAGTGTGAGTTGGTCTGACTTGATTTGAATGCGAGTTGTTTTTTTTTTAAACAGTGAAATAACGAATGCCCTCCCCCAGCTGGAGTTGGGGGTGGGGCTCCCACCTCCCAGTCCTCCACATTCCATTTGATTCATGCAGTTACCTACTCAAGTAGCCAGCAGTTTCCAGGCCCCATGAGAGGAATTCCTGGCTCTGGGAAAAGTTCATACTCTGGGACCCCTATGCAGCTGTATACAGTAGCATGCTGGGTGGTCTAGACCCTCCCTTGGGGTTTGTCTAAAGCTCCACCACCCTCTCATGGACCCTGGGTACAGGCCATGTGCTGCTGCTACAGCGTACAGAGGGGAGATGGGAGAGGGAAGGGTCTGGTGGTCTGTTGCCCAATGACTAGTACTTTGCTTGTGCTAATAAGAAAAGAAATCTTCAGGCTGGTGGCTAAAAGTAAAAACTAAACTAGTCTGTGACTCCTGCAGTTTCAATTCTGTGACAAAAATTAAAAAGGTAAGACTGACACATTAATGGCATCCAGTAAAAACCTACTGTCCACAATTGCCTGGCTGCCCACTGCCTGGCCCCTGCCCTGCTTACCTCATGCCCTGGGTGGTACCTCCAGTCCCGGCCATCCTGGTCCTTTCAAGGTCATCAGCCCTGCAAGTCACCATCCAAACTGGCAAATTCCAGTGTGCTGGCTGGGCATGGGAGGGACCATGCCATGGGGACTATACTGTAGAGCTGGACCCTCAAAGAAGTGAGGAGTTAACACAATGAATTAACGCGCCGGCTTGGGCCCAATCGTCACCTGTTGGTGCCACTGACCTGCCCACTGACCATAACCTGTGTGACCTGAGAGACCTGTGCAGACAACAGAGTGTAGGCTTCAGCTGCAGCAGCAAACAGCCCTGTGGTCTGTGGTGTGTTGTGGACCGGTGGGCAGCTGTCGGAGAGGAGACTGTTCAGACTCAGACACGGGACATTGGCTTTTCCTTTCCTTTCCTTTCCTTTCCATGGCTGCTGAACTCAAACTCTGCCTGACCTGTGCTAGTACTACTGGACTGGTTACTGCATCCCATGAGCCCGATGGTGACTGCCAGAAACTGGAAAGGCACCCGGCAGAACTGGAAGTTGTAGCCACAGTCAGCCAGTGTGTGCTTCTTCTTGCTGAGCTCGGGGCTTCTCTCCACCAGGGAAGACAAGTTTTGCCCATGGTGACAGACAGTTCTTATTCCCGGGGGGAGGGGCAATGGTGTGTGTGGCACATTGGCAACTAACTGAGGCAGCTGACTGCATGATGGGGCCATCGGTGACTACTGACTCAGGTGATCAGGATTCAATGCCGCTGGGAAAGAATGATGATACATACACTGCTTTGTACCAGATTTGAATAAGACATACATAAAGCCTCTCAGTTGCTTGCAGACTGCTTTTATGCAAATGACAGTACTGAAGCACTCTCTCATTGGAGCGTGTCAGTCCTTTCAAGTACACAAAGTTTACACCCATGAAACTGTGACCACTGTCATACTCTGCTTGCGTGGTCATTGGTCTGTCAAGGATGAGCCCAATGTAGATTGCTCTGCATTGGGCTAGTCCATGACACACCTCTGAAATGCCGTTCTGTGAAACAAAATGTTTCTTGCGCATGCACAAGGAAACATAAAAACTAAATGTTTCTTGTGCACACGCAAGGAAACAATAAACTGACCATGTAAAAGTTTATTAGCTTTTCACTAGTGATTAAACTGGAAAAGTTCATTTAGACAATTTTTTCTGTTCCAAAGATTACAATTCATTTGTGGCATAGACTCAGGTTTCACAATCCCATATATGGACTCCTTTACACTTTCTCCACTCATATCAAAACTATTATTGGTGTTGTTCTTCTTGATTCCCATGCTGATTTCTGACCCTGTGACCAGGCTGCTAACAGCATGACCACTTCACTATACAGCCTCCTGCTAGGACATATTTTAACCCTGTCTCATCACCAGCATTTCTCATTTCGTCTGAATATTTGGTTAGAACCGTAACACTCTCTCTCCTTTCTTGATATGTACTTCTTGTGCCATATAAGTGATCCCATCTGTCTGCCAGAGTGAGCTCACCCAGCGGATCCCTGTTTTCTCACTGTCCTTCCTGTGCTATGCAACTGGCATTGTTAGATTGCTATGAGATTGGCACACCCTCTGCTCCTGCTGCTGTCACAGTTCCCCTTGTGATATCCATTTCTGTTTTCCTGCAGCACTTCCTGTAATCAGCTATGCCATGAGAGCACGTATCCCACTGTCAAGCTTAGTTGTTGTCAGGGTAGACCATCGGTAGTCGATGCCTTCAACTGCATAAAACCCTCCAATTCCCCATCTATCCTGAGGTCCTGCTTGACTGAATTCACAAACAGCTGTGTGTGCTGTTTGGTGACCATTGACCAACTGGCACAGATACCTTCTCCTGTGAATCAGGCTGGTTGTGCCACTGCTAAGGGACATATTTTGTATTGTTCTGTGTTGCATTGCACTCTGCTGCTCTAAGTGTGCTTGATACATTAATAATAAATAATCTAGATCAGCAGACATGCAGACAGCTAAAAGTGAATAACACAGGGAAGTAGTTTAGCCTAGTGGTTAGAGTACAGAGCTGTCAACCTGGACCAGGTTTGAGTTTCACCACCATTACTTATCCATTATGTGATCTTGGGCAATCCATCTGAATCTCCCTGTGCTGTCCTCCTCTCTGTCTCTCATCCTTTGTAATTATTTCTTTTCTAGCTGATTACAGTGAGCAGTTTACCCTCTTTCAGCCACTCTCTGGGCCTGACCCTCCATCTTTTGTGAGGTTACTGCTTGAACATTAGGGACCCTATGTGGCCTTCCCTTCACTACTAGTGATGAGCCATCCATGGTGGTTCCAGCAGCCAGCGCATGATCAGAGACAGGGGAGGAGGCAGCGCTCCTACTGGGTCAGTGCATCCCAACTGAGTGTGGCTGCAAGGCACAGTCATCCACCTAGACCTCTCCCCTTCTCTTTCTCCCAACTCACCCCTCCCCTGAATTGAGTCAGGAGACAATGCTCACCCTAACAATCCCTCCTCTACCTCATAGGCCATACACTGGTGCCTCTGATAGCATCAGGGGTCAGTGTGATGGTGGAGGATTGTGTCCACCTCACCAAGAGGAGGCATGCATCCTGTGGGGTGCATAATCCTCCTCCTCCTGTTGGTCTTTAGCAGTGTTTAAGGACTTCCAGGATATGTGGCTCAGTAAGTGACTTCTCAGCTGCTGTGCTACGGGCTGGCCCACTTTCTTTTTTTCTCTATTGGGTTTTCATTAATAATAGTAATATCCTTTTTTTGAAACAAAATGCATTCCTTTAAAACAATTAAAAACAATAAAGTAATACATTACCATACTTTCCTGTACTTCCTTGTACAGTATGCATATCCAAATAGAAGGAACCAATAATTTCAAGGGATGGGCAAAATTGACTTACACAGTTACTGTACAGTATGTGATTATTTTTTTAGTGAATTACCAAAGTGCTGAGAAGACTACTGTTTAAAAATATAGTGCAAAAAGTACCATTTTCTAGTAAAGTCTTATTTTTCAAATGAAAATTGCTGGTGATACAGTAGGTTTGTGCAACAATTTGCAATCTCACTTGAGAATGGGCTCTGTTTGAAGAATTTTGCCTATAATAGATTTGAAATGACAAAATTCTTGCAATATTAGTGATAGCTATCATGCAAAGTGATTTTCCGAATGAAAAACAAAAATTTACCTAGCCTTAGAATTTTCACACATACACGCCATTTTCCTTTTTGTTTTTTATATTAAATATTGACCGAACACTTTTTTTGAGCACATTGTAAGATTAACAGGATTAATCACATTTTTGTCTAACATACTGTATCAGCAACTGGTCTGTTGTATCTCTGGACATGGGTCTCATTTTCTTGGCTACAGGATAAATTAAAAAGCCAGACCCAGGAGCTGGCCACTGCTACACAAACATTCTATAGTATAAGGCGCCTTTCTGACAGAGTCTTAGGCCCTGGTCTTATGTTTATATGCTATGCCCTTTCCTGATGTGTGTGTGTGGGGTGGGGGGGGCTGCTACCCTGCTGCCCAGGCTTGCTGCAGACTGAAAAAAATAAAGAAGCAATGGGTCGGCAGATGGACGGACCTGGTCACAGTCTGATGGGAAGATAACCCAGGATCCAAACCAGCTTTTAATAAAGTACATTTTTGGGGTGGCTGACATACAGCAGAGCAGGTAAACAGGTGCAGAAATAAAGGGGTAGAGGACCGGGGAGAGGACAGAGGCTAGAGCAGCAGCAAAAGCAAAATGTCTGGGGACGCAGCAGTAAGAGGCGTAGCTCACTGAGAGCAGAATCAAGGGGGATCAGATGACTTGTTGCTAACCAAAGGAAACAGAAATGGCAATAATAATAATAATAATAATACAGGAATAATACATGTCCATCCAGCATTGCTTGAGGAGTAGAACCGGGAGTCAAACTGTTTCTGTCGCCGAAGTCTCTCACCACAGCAATGTGATCTGCTGCTGTTACAGTGGCTTGTTTAGGAGGAGAAACTTGTTTGTGGAAATGTGCAGACAAATCCTGGAGACAAATATGAACCGCCAAATTGCGTGCAGGGTGTCAGTTGTCAGAGTCAGTAAGGATCAGCTGGAAAAACTGACGGGGGGAGGTAGCAGCAGCCCAGAGCAGCAGCAGAAATAACATTTCAAGAAATATGGGAACTGAGAGGGGAGCTGAGCAAAAATATTATATGTCTATATCTAAATATTAAATGATGCCCCTACCACCTAGCCACCAGTTCAGGTATTCAGGCATAGGTGTGGCTCACCTTGACACATTCACCCATCTTCACACATCTGTCACATTTATTTAAAACCATTCAGAGGAAGGCATATCCCGGGGAAGACTTACACTTACCGTTTTTGTCGGCTCCAGGTGTCGGCTGCTCAGGGGAGTCGGGTCAGGTCCAAGGTCAGATCTTACTCTCGGCCACACCTCCCAGCACACACCGCATGGCACAGTGCCTCTATCTTGTTTTTTTTCTACCTTTCCTCTCATTCCTACTACATAAGTACTCAGTACGTACTCAGTTTATCTGCTTTGTATCTAATGTTAGTGAATATTATTCCTTGTACTCAGTTGTAATGCCTAGCACTTACTGCTTTTGTAGTTACTATAATTCCTTTTTGCATTGTTATACCATTGTTTGTTCCCCCATCCACTGTCACCCCCTTCCCCCAGGACACATCTGGAAATGAACAGTTTTGCTCAGTATGCCTTCCTGGTGAAACTTTAAATAAAATAAAATAAATTCTGTTTTCTTCAAAAGGAGGTGATACGTTCACTCAGAAATTCCCAATAGATGCACTGCTGGAAGGTGCTCCACAGATTCACAAGGAAGAGGGCATGTGTGGCAAGTTGGCAAACAACAGATGCAGCTGACTGGGTGATGGGGAATTGGTGACTACTGATTCTGTTGAGCAGGATTCAATGCCGCTGGGAATGAATGATGATACATACGCTGCTTTGTACAAGATTTGAATATGATGTACATAAAGCCACTCAGCTGCTTGCCAGATGGCTTTATGCAAATAAAAGTACGGAAGTGCTCTCACTGGAGTGCTTCAGTCCTTTCAAGTACACAAAGTTGATGCCCATGAAACTGTAACTACCATCACACTGTACTTGGGTGGTCTGTCAGGGACAAGCCCAATGTAGATTGCTCTGCATTGTGTTAGTCCATGACACTCCTCTGAAATGCCATTCTGTGAAATAAAATGTCTCTTGCACACACATAAGGAAACATAAAAGTGGGCTAAAGTCAGATCATGGCTCTCTATCAGCTTTCTCCAGGCTACCAGTGTTCTCCTGCCTGCACTCCACTTATTTTTCACTGTGGCACCTACCCAATACATTGCCACTCACAGCACCCACACACACACACACATATACCCATACACACACACACACACACACACACACACACTGCTTAGAGGGAGCATGGGACGGAAAGTCTCCTAAAACCCTATTCTGTCTAGCAACAGGAGAAACATTTTTTTCTATAGTGGAAGTGTACAACACAAACATTAAAAAAAAAACTGCTTTTTAAAAAACATTAACATTTTTAATTATTTCTATAATGCTTAACATTGCATAATTACAATAATCCACTCCAAGATGTGGGCTGTGGTGGGATTTACTCACTTCTGGTATGATTTAGTCACTCAGCCTGCAGCCTCATAACCAAATCACAACAGGCATGGTAAATCCCACCACAGCCCATGTCCTGCCATGGATTATTGCCTAAGTGTCCAATTATAAAGGATGATCTTATACAAATCCCACCACCAGGCTGCATCACTGACTCTGACTAAATGCCTAATGATTGCTGTCTGTTTGTGTGGTCTTCAAGCCCGTTTGTTCTCATGGCTCTTATCCTGCTGCCCCTTCACCTCACAATGAGGAATCAGGGAGAACAGCTCGTGGACTTGGGGGTCAGAAGATAGGGCACACTACTGTGCCCCCAAAGTTTGGGCATTACATTTTGTTTAAACTGGGGGTGGGTGAGAGAGAGGTTCAATGTTGAAGGCAAGGGCCATATGATTCACATTGTGCTGTGTCCTAGTAACTAGGCATTGGGGATGTGTATGGAATGGGGGGGGGAGTTGGAGGATGGAGGACATGTACAACTGTGTCTGTAAAGACTGGACTGTCTAAGGCAAGCTGTATCAACAGGCCTGTTGAACTCTATGACAGTAGTGAAGACTTCCAGTCAAGAAATCAGAGGAGAGGATGGGGTTCTAAAGACATCAACATGGTAAGGCAGCAAGGGCAAAAGGGAAGTTTGGTGATGGGAGTTGGCTTAAAAGAGGAAGGAAGAAGTTTCCTCTTTTTTTTGCATCTAATTTACTCAGGACTGCTCAGCTGAAAAACAGTATCTTTTTTTCCAAACAGCACTCCCATCCATGTTAAAGACTGCTGTAGCACATTTGGTCCCATCCAAGTTAAAGACTGCTATAGTACATTTTGTGCTCTCTTCACAGACTGGCCTTCCTCCTGCCAGCATCACTGTGGTTGCAAGGGGGGGACCTGGAACTTGAATCCGCTCCCCACCCCTGTGAATGCCTCCAAGAGCCACCTAGCCTTCTGGACCCTTTATGGCGCTCTGAGCCCTGCCAGAAGCAGCAACCAGTTGGGTTGCAGAAGAGTGGAGTTCCAAGCAAGAGTGCCATTTTCAAACAGCACTCCCTTCTTAGCTAAAGACTGCTGTAGCATGCTTGCCATTCACTTCACGCACTGCCCTTCCTCCTGCTAGCATCGTCAGGCTCATGAGGCATGGTTGGACAGTGCTGTATGAAAATAAAATTCAGCAGGTGGAATTACCACAAATGTTGGAATTTCATTTCTGCAAAATTTCAGAATACACTATGGCAACGTTCATGGAAATTCCAACTCAGAATGGTGCAATGAATATATGAATTGTGGATTAATATATTAAACTGCGGAAAGAAATTCTGCACAACAGATTACTGTCGGTGATCAATTATGCTGAATTTCTTTTAGTAGTTTACTATATTACTCTGCAGTTCATACATTAATTCACCAGTTTTGTGAGGCACTGAGCTGTGGAATGAATGTATGAATTGTGGATTCACGTACTATACGGCAGAAAATAATTCCATAGAACCGATCGCTGAACTGCGGAATTATTACATGTATTGCAGATTGATGTATTACACTGTGGAATGAAAATTCTCAGAACTGTCATTCTGCAGTTTATGTGTATTATTCCACAATTCGGACAGAAAAGTTTATGGAATGGGGCAAAAGCTCACCAAACACATTTAGAAGATTCAGATTTTGCTATGGTGTAATTTTGGAAAATTTCATGAAATTTGAATTTGCAGAGTCCGTTCAGCTCTATGGATGGACTGAAGCTTGACTCCACTTCCACCCCACAGAACACCTTCAAGAGCTGCTTTGCCTTCTAGACCATTCCTAGAGCTCTGAGCCATGCCTGAAGTGGCAACCAATTGGGTTGCAGGAGTTCACAGCTCTAAGCAAGAGTGCTATTTTCAAACAGCACTCCTGTTCTAGTTAAAGACTGCTGTAGCACATTTTGGTGTGATCTTCACGGACCTGCCTTCCTCTTGCCACCATCATCACGTTGCAAGGCATGAATCTGGAGTTTGAAACCCCCCCCTCCCCACCAAACACCTCCAAGTGCCTCGTCGCTTTCTGGACTCTTTCCAGAGCCCTAAACCTTGCCTTAAGCAGAAACCAATCAGGCTGAAGAAGGGCAGAGTCCCACTCCCTCTTAACCCAGGCCCCTTCCAAGCATGCCACAGTGCTGCGGGCCATAATGCTAAAGGCTAGAGAGGAAAGAGCATCACACTGTGGACATAAGCTGTGGAGTCAACTGTTAGCTGGCTACTCTGCCCACTCAGTGTTTGCCTTTTGCATCCCTTTGCAAGTACTCTGTTGGTTTGTAATCATCTAGTCTGTTTCTATCAGCCTCAGATGGATTGAATGCATTTGTATAATCTCACCTTTGTTGCTGAAGCCCTCTTTGCTCCTTGCTGGTTATAGGTACTGACAGCTTGTCTATTTTGTATTGCCACTGTCTAATTGTCTTTACTTGGGTGTCTTAAAGTAATCTATGCTGGTTTCTTGTTGATACTCGCTGTCTGGGTGTCTGGGTAACCCTACGTAGTTGCTTTGTACTAGTTCTATTATTGTAACCTTCTTGTGCTCCCTATCTAGGTAGCCCCTAAATAGCTGCTTTGTGCTGTCTCTCTCTCTCTCTCTCTCTCTCTCTAATCCCTTTTAGTTGCAGTGTAACTACTTTCGTAGTTGCATTTCTGCCACCTATCTAGGTTGCTCCTACACAGCTGCTTTATGTTCCCTATCTATTGTATGTAGCTCATCTTAGTTGGATTATAACTAGTTCCATAATTGCAATCACTTGTATCTGAATATAACCTCCTTGTGCTCCAAATCTAGATAGCCTCAATTTTATTCACCCTCTATTTAGTCTGCGTTAGAAACCTGATGGTTTTCCCAATCTAGATAGACCTATTTTGGCAGATTTAAAACAGAGGATCAAACCTGAACATGTTAGGAAGATTTTAGGTTCCACAGCCTCAGTGTAAGTTTAGCTGGAAGAAATTTTCTTATTTTTGTAGCAAACATTTGGCAGTCTGGCACTATGAGTCTATTAGGATAATAAAATGGGGACACTGGGCATGACAGCATCTTGGTTATCCTCCTATGCAAATCTCCACTTTGTATCTATTCTTCTTTAGATGCTTTCTTAATGACTACACACAGTACTCCATTCAATGATGAACCAGTGACCTATACAGTGACAAATTGTAAGTACACAGTCACCACAGCAAATTTAGGCACTTTAGAGTGAAATTGGAACTACAACAAAGCTAGGCAATGTATTGGCAGTTCAGCACCAAAACAAAGCTAGGAATTTTATAGGCAATTTGGCACTGCAGCAAATATGGGTACTTTAGAAGCAATTCAATACTACAGCCTAAGTTGGGCACTTTATAGGCACTTCAGTGCTATAGCAAACCTGGGCACTTTATGGGCAATTCAGCACTAGAGCCTAAGCTTGGCACTTTACACTCAAAAGCAGTCAGAGGTAGAACTACAGTTTAAGGCCCTGTTCACACTGGACTACTTAAAACATTTTATCCACTGTAAAACATTTTAAGTAGTCTCAAGCATGGTTTGGGTTCACACTGAACTTGACTTTAGAACTGTTTTAGTAAACCATGCTCAAACCCTGATTAGAGGTAGGCTTGAGCATGGTTTAAAAAATGGTTCCAAAGTTAAATCAGACTAACCTGCAGTCCGGACAGTCTGGCACACTTCCCTTGATGAAGCTGGATGTCCCCGATTTGGAACCGGTTGATGGTTAATCCAGTCCTGAGGCAGTAATGCAGATGCTGTAAACTGTTTTTAATAACAGTTTACAACATGCTAGTAACAGTGCAGACAGAGCAACACGGATGCTACAATGCAGTAATTAAACTGTATTTAAAAACTTTTAAATTACCATGCTGTAGTGTGAACAGGGCCTAACACTGACACTTGAATATCATTAGCAGGACAATTTTTCATGGTAACTAATGCTGGTCTCAGAAGCAATTTGAATCCTTCTGACTCTTAGAAAAGGCACCACCTTTACGAGGAGCATGGGCCAACATCACACAGTCACTCTCATACCTTATTATAAGAACTCATATTAGAAACTTTCTGGGCTCACATTGCCACCTGGAACCTCTGATGAGGGGAATGTCTGAAGAAATAGTTTCTGCCATTCCATATGGGAAGAGGCAGTGCAGTTTTGTGTAAGAAGAAACAAAACTTTTTTACTCTGCCCTTTTCAGATTACATTACATCTCTTGACTGACTCATCATGACAATTTAAAAGACTCATGCTACACAAAGACAGTCAATCTGGCTCCACCCTTTATCCATTATCCATGTTACAAAGCCTGTCCAGAAGGAACCCACTGCTCAACCTTTTAGGTGCCTAAGCAGTCACTCATATGATAACCCAAGAGGGTATTTATGGGTAACATAATGGGAGAAAAATGTAGCATTAGGGCATTTATTGACAGTGTATACAGTGGTCCCACTTTATAAGGAACACCACCAGAGCCAGCCAATTTGTTCACTATAGCAAGGTGTTAAAATGCCTAATTAAATAACAATGGTAGCCATCACAGGTGTTCACTATAACAGAAATTCCTTACAGAGGGGTTCGCTATAGGGAGGGAGCACTTGTATTTTTTTTAACTCATCTATTGAAATGCTTCAAAAAACACAATGCCATTTTAAAATGAAGAAATCATCTGGTAAATACTTGAACAAATAAATTTTATTTGCATTTAGAACTAGTCCTTCCTGCATTTTATAAAGAATACAAAATATAATTTATTTATTTATTTATTTATTTATTGGAGTTTGTTATCTTGGTTGGCTCACTGAGGCTTGCATCCCCCTTTTCAGGACTGACATGGGATAAATTACATACAGTATATGGCTTATTTTCACATTGGTACAGTATCATGTACAATTAAACAATATTGAGGACATAGTGACAATAGTAGTTACACTAGGTGAACAGTATGGAACAACAAATTGCATAACAACATTCTGCAAACAAACAATAAGACAAAGTGCTTTGTGCAATATTATAATACATAGTTCAGTAAATCAAGTTCAATGGATTATTCATGGTTGACGCAGAGAAATGATCACCTCGGCTGCAGTTTGGAACAGCAGAGGTAAGGTTAGGCTTTCCCAGTAAGAAAGTGGACATTATATAATAAGTTAATGTTTGCTTTTTTAACAATGTTTTCTTAGGACTGCCAACCCCTGAAGTACCGTAGTGATGAATGCATTGCAAAACGTTGGTGTTTTGTATTAACAGTGACTAGATGTACAGAGTAAATTGTTTGAGGTGAGTACTCTTTCTTCATGTTTCTTCTCCCTTCTCCCTTAAATCTCTTCTTCATGACTTTTCTAAACCCACCCGCAACTGTCCTTGATCCCTTACCTTAACTGACTCCCCAGTCACCTACACTTATTTTCCTGGCCATGTTTGCCTACCCACCCACTGATATGCCTGTCCAAGCTCAATTTTTATGTTTGTTTGCATGCATGCAAACATATTGTTACTGTAGTGTAGGGGACTGTGTACTGTGGGTGTGTACTGTATAAGCCAATGGATGTAGAAATACAGGAGGTTTGCCACTCAAAAGACAGTGCTAAGAAAGATGATGATGACAGCATCCAGCTGACTGATGGGTGTAACCTTTTTGTAGTTCAAAGGATAAAGTACTATCAATCAGGTTGGTTTGCTGACCTTAGCCAGCTAGCATACATCATCAGGCTTTGAAGATAAACATCAAGATACACTGTGTGTGTGTGTGTGTGTGTGTGTGCGTGTGTATGTGTGTGCATTTCTGTTTCCCCTGGTTACAGACAGGAAGTGTCTATTTGAAAGCACTAAACACAGCTTGGGAAAAAGAGCATGCAGAATGCAAATATAATAGCTTCAGATATGCTAACAACATGTCAGTAATAAACAGAAAAGACCAGTAATAGTTTATTTAAATTAAATATTATTTATGTTCCCTTTAAACAGATTCTGATACCAGTAAGATCATTTTGAAAAATGTAAGAGTTAGACACAATTCAATTTATCATTCAAATATGTTTGCAATCCATGTTTTTATATGGACTTTATCCTCCTGCCCCTCCCCATCTTCTCCTTTCTGCTGTTAACCCCCAGTCCCTTTTTCTTCCTCCAAGATTTACTCCATCTACTTCTTACCTTATTTTCTGAGTTTGTGCCATGGATGGTGGTGGTGTGGTGCCTTCAGAGTCTCAGAATCATCCTACAGGCAGGGGTTATTTTCTGCCCATTACCACCCTTAAGCCAGAGCCAGCAGTGTGCAATGGCACACACGTGGACCGCGAAGATTGCGCACGCTTTCAATGCCCACCTATGACTTTCAATTCTGTTTACTGCTGCTGTGCCACCTACCCTCCAATAAGTGGCAGCCAAGAAGCAGTACACACTGTCCCCTCACACTGAAGGAGATCCATCCATGAAGGCTAAATCCTCTTTCCCCTGCCAGACCCTGAACAACTTTAGTCAATTCCTGAACCCAGGCCAGGTATCCAGTGTGGTGGG
This sequence comes from Neoceratodus forsteri, assembly GCA_016271365.2. Classification (NCBI taxonomy): domain Eukaryota; kingdom Metazoa; phylum Chordata; order Ceratodontiformes; family Ceratodontidae; genus Neoceratodus; species Neoceratodus forsteri. The sequence continues at coordinate 785,809,378 of CM028132.1, read as the reverse complement.
AGGTGAGGCAACCAGGTATACTGTAGCTCTAATTTTCTTACACAATATTGTTTGTGGCCCTGAGAGGGACTGAACATGAAACTCGTCGCTTTACAATTCTGTGCTTTTTTTCCTTTGTTTCATTCAGCCAGAACTATGTTTTTGCAATTGTTTTCCATTTTTCTTTAATATTGTGGGAACTGACTTAAGAACAAGATTACTATCTCTTGGACTTTAGTAACTTTGGCTGCTTCTCTGCACATGACATCATAGTGCCCTGTTTATGACATCATAACTATATCTACTGCAACAGATTTAAATGTCATATACACAACTGCGACTGCAGAAGTAGGCAAGAAGACAGGGCAAATAGGGCATTGTTCCTGTTCCCATGCAAATGTCCTTTGTAATAAACAAATTAGGGTGACAGTTACAAAAAAGGATGAAATATAAGCCAAACTGTCTACATATTATGTTTTTCAGAGTAGTTCTAACAACATCAAGGGCTCTTTAAGCCCTGTAACACTGCAAGCAAGTGTTCAGGATTGATGCTTGTTATATACTTCACGCACCTTGATGTGTTGTCTTAACCTGCCATGATTAATATTATCCTCCTTTTTGATGTACTGTATTGCCAATTGTTTTTGTATTTCTGGTAATATATCTTTTTTTTTTCCTTTTGTACTATCTTCTATACCTCTGCCCCTAGGATGCATCTTGAAACAAGCAATTACCAGCTCGGTGTGTCTTTCTAAGTAAAACTTTTCAAATAAATAAAAAATGTTTACTTTGGGTCATCATAAGAACTGGCACTCTTCCCCAGAATTAACAACATTTGTTCCCCACTTCTTTGTGGGAAACTGCAGCTACCCGGACACCCACATTTTGATGAATGAAGCTATAGAAAATAAAACTTAAAACAAACTGAAATGATCAAATCCAGGCAGGAAAATGTATTAGTTCAAGTGAGGTCCTCTATACTTACCATACCTTCTGCAGGGTCGTAGAATCTCTGAATGAGCTGCAAGGCAGTACTTTTCCCAGATCCACTGGGCCCAACAAAAGCTGTTGTTTCTCCATGTTTGACAGTAAGATTAAGCTTATTGAGAATCTGCAAGAGTTCAAAAATATTGGCGAGATGTTACCTACTGTATACTGTATGTAGCACTGCAGCTGCAGACACAACTCATATAGTATCATATTGACTCTCACTGAATATGGCACTCAGCCATGTAACTTATACAATAACAGTGAGCAAAAGAAAATTTTGATTGGCTGAACCACATCATGTGACAGTGCAGTAAGATTTGTCTTATTGCATCTATTGTTCAGATTAAAATTTTAAATATGTCTATCAGACATTTTGTGCCTAAACAAGCCAGTTAATAGTTTAAGTACCTTACACTTTACTGCCCATGTAGGACATGCAATAAGATTTGTCTTACAGCACATTCTATTGTGGATTTCTTACTTCTCCACTACTAAAGTAATTAGAGAGTTTCTAATTATGAGACAGAGTGTTACTACTGTCAATGTTCTTTCTCCCACAACCCTCTTATAAACTAGATGGTGCACTAAATGCTGCTATCCTAATACAAATATTTTAATAACTAATAAATGAATATGTTGAGGTAAATTAGATAATATATATAATATATTAATTTTGTAAATGACAAAAAAGCAGTCTGTGTGAAGCAGTGCTAGTCACAAAAATATAGAGTGATAGCATAAAAAGGCATGGCAACCCATCCAGTCTGCCCACCCTACTTAACTATACTGTAAAAGCCCTAGTAGCCATCCCTTCCAGTTACCTCATCCCCTTTTCCACTTACTATGGCCATTTTTCTGACCCACACAAATTGAGCTCCGCATTGATCTAGTCTATGCCCTCTGGGCAGCCTGTTCCATTCATTGACCAGTCTTTTGATGAAAAAGTGCTTGTGCACATCTTCTTTGAACCCAACTCCTGCTAGTTTCAATGAATTCCCCCTCATTCCTGTGTTCTTGTTTAATGTGAAAATGCCACTGAAATCCATCTTACTTATCTTGTGCAGGTACTAGTAATTTTTCATTATATTTCCCTCTCCCTCATATTCTCTAGTGTGTACATGTTAAGGTCCTGCAACCCCTCTTTGTACACCTTTCTCCCCATCATCTCAGCCATTGTAGTCACCTTTCTGTGCACTACTTCCATTCTTTTGCAGTCCTTGTACAAGTGTGGAGCTCAGAAAGTAGTTCAGTTCTCCAGGGCCTGATACTGAAACATGACCTCAAGTGCATTGCAAATATTTGCTCTGTGCTTATGCTTGTGCCTGACCTGGTAGCTGCTGTATTCAGTAGGATAGTGGGCCAGCACTATCTGACTGAATAATGGACCACGTCAGCACAGTGCTAAGTGAAACTGCACTGCCCTGACACAGATTTCGGCAGTTTATAGTCCACAGGGAAAGGTACTACCTGAAATGGATATCACTAAGACCCCTGTTGGCAATATTCAACCACAACAAGCAAATGAGCCCATTGGGCATGCAATGTGCTAAGGGGTCATTTGCATGCATATTATGGACTCATTTGCATGGTGCACAGCAGTACATTAGTGCCTATCCTGTGAGTGTCTTGACACATCCCCTGGTGACTAGTTGCACCCCCTCAATCACCCGTTCCTTGCGAGCTACTGCAATACCCGGTGTCTAGTGGCATCCCCACCCCGATCACCGATTCCATAGTATGTATAGTAGAACCCCTCAACCTCCCCATTCACTTGTACTATGTAATGTCTGATATCCCTGGTGTTTAGTGGCACCCCTCACCCTCCTGATCAACTGTATACAGTGATGATGAATGACTTGGTGTGCAGTGGTTCCCCCGCACCCTAAATGAATCCCTGTTGACATAAGTAAAGGTAATCATTGGTGGCTGAGCATTCCTTGATTCACCCCGCCCACTCACATAACTCCACCCATCACTAGCCCTCTTGCCAGAGTATCTGTCAAGGTTCAGTGAATCCCAGTACAGTGACTAGCATAGCCCTCCTCTCACCTCCTCGGCCAACCACCATATTACCTGTTAGTAAGGTGTGTACAGTATAAATACTGTATGCACACTCACTGACAGCTCACATGGTGACCAGCCAAGGAGATGAAAGAAGAGCTGTGCCAATCACCATATTAGGATTCACTGGATGTCCACAGATACCTTGGTAAAGGGGTGGTGTTATGTGTGCAGGCAGAGCAGGTGAGGGGACGCTGGACCACCATTGATTACCTTTACTTATGTTAATGGATGTTTGATGGAGGGGGTGACCACTGGACAATAGGGTGTTCTTCATAATTGTATATGGGTGACTGTGGTTGGAGGGTGCCACTGGACACCAGGGCTATCAGACATCATAGGATATGGGCAGTTGAGGGTGGGGGTGCCAGTAGATACCACGGATATCAGACATTACATGGTACAAGTGATCGGGGTGGTGGGGGATGCCACTAGACACCAGAGATATCAGACATTACATGGTATGGGTGATTGGGGGTGGGAGGCATCATTAGACACCAGGGATTTCTGACATTACCTGGTATTGGTGATCAAGGGTGGGGGTTCCACTAAACACTAGGGATGACTGTACAGACTATGGAACAGAAGTACTCCTGCCCTGCCTTCAGGTGGGTGGGAGCACACTGTTAAGAGGTGGTTTTCAGTATCAGTATCAGTAACTAGCACCACTCTGGGGTCTGTTTACTGCTGCTGCAAACCTTTGAAGATACCATTGTGCCAGTATGCATGGGGACCCACTTATTTGCATTGGTGTGGTGGTATTATAGCGCTTTGGCACTGCAGATTCAACAGGTGCTCCCGGGGCTTCTGAATAGAGTCCAGCCAGGAGCACCAGCACAGTTCCAGATTAGCACACTCACAAATTCTATTTAATAGAGTGCTAATCTTTGAATATCAGTCAACAGGTGTGGTAGCACCAGTGATCTGTATAGAGAGAGGATTATTACCCAGCTTTTGTTGCTGATTCCCCTCCCAAAGCACTTCAGTATCCTGTTTGATACCTACCTGTACAACATGGAAATGCATTAGAGAGGACCTTCTAAGTCCATATAAGTTAATGATTTATTGTTGTCCATATTTTGTGAGATTGGAACCCCAAGTGATTTTGTGAAAAGCAGCCTGGCTTGTGATTGTTACTATACCTGTGGACTGCTTGACTCAAGCACAATTGAGAGAAAAGCTCCCCTGGTAAACACTGGACTATTACAGACAACCCTGAATTTGTTAGTGATATCTGAGCTCTAAAGGAGTGAGCCAAAAACTGAGTTTTGTGTCCCCTTAGTGAGACAGACATGCACATCCAAACGAGCTCTGTGGGAGTAAGGTTGCTATTTATCGCCCCTCCCCCCACCTTTCCCTCTACTCCATATGGGGATGCAAACATTTTAGGATCCCATTTCTGTGTTCATATTTTGAGCTATGTTTGGTCATGTCTTCAGTAAGGAATAAGACACAATGAGGTGTGGTTTAAGGCCTGATAAGAACACGCCCCAGGTGTATAATGAAGCATGAAGCACTTGCGCCGAGTGCCTTTAGCACCTGTGAAGTGCTCTTATCAGGCCATAAACCACATCATGGAGTGTCTTATTCCACTTATACAATGAGTTCCCCAGTAAAGTAGTTAATTAAAAAATGTACATAACAAGTTTACATAAAGATATTAAAATAAATATGGTCATACGACTGCAAAAAACAGAAAGTAGTCCTTGTCATTGTATTGGAATGGGCTGCTCTAATTAGGGGTGATGTTTCTCTCCCCCCTCCCCCCCAAAGATACACAAATTCTTTTTTGTGTGTCTTTTTATTTAATCTGAATTTCGGTCTTTAATTGGCTTCATTCATGTTGAGCAGCTGGCTTGACTGGGAGTGAGTTTGTCTCAATTGTCGCCACATAGACTGGTTTGTGCTGTTTTGTGCCACCCCCCTCCCAAGATACACAAACTCCTGTGTGTGCATGTGTGTGCATATGTGTGTGTGTGTGTGTGTGTGTGTGTGTGTTTTTTGATTATTTATTTGTTAAGCTGAATTTTGGTCTTTCGTTGTTTTCATTGCTGTTGAGTGGCTGGCTTAACTGGGAGCAAAGTTCCTCGGCAGCCACTGTACAGACTGATTTCCTGGGTTGTGGTTTTCAAACTGTAACTGTCACTGAAGTTGAACTGATATTTAAACATAAGTTATTTTCTGCTTTTCTTTTTTGAGGGGGGTGGCAGTAAAGCCCTGAATGCCTTGTCTGTTATTGCAGCTCCCATTTAAAGAACAGCAAGAATGGAGGTGGGGTGGAGGGAGCGGGGAGTCCAGAGATCCAAGAAACAGTCCGTGTTAACTGGGCAGACTATTCAGTAGCAGGAGCGATGGAACAGATGGGCAGTCACAAAAATAAAGTAACTGTTCTGATGATTAAAAGTTTGAAACACCAAACGCAGAAATGGGAAACCCTACATACACTTTTTTTTTTCTTGTTTCTCTGATGCTGCCACTGGTCTCCCCCCTGCAGCTGATCCATTGGATGGGGTTGGGGGAGGGGGTAGGAGCAGGGAGTCCACAGATCCAAGAAATGGTCCATATGTGCTGGGCAGACTATTCAGTAGAGGGAGTGACAGAATGAAAGGGCAGTCACAAAAATAAAGTAAGCTGTTCAGATGATAAAAGTTTGAAACACTAAATGCCAAAATGGGAAGCCTTGCATATGATGAGTGTTTTTTTTTCTTGTTTCTCTATTGCTGCCACCACTCTCCCACTGCAGCTGTTCCATCTGATGCTAGCTGAGAAGGTGCACTGGGATAGTGGTAGCACACATTGATTTTCCCATGTTCTGTGTCTTGGATTGCAAAACTAATGCCCATTGTTAGGTTATGTCCTCATAAGGACACTGCTGGAAGTGGCTTCCAGCCAATCAGGTTTCCAGATTTTTTTGCCCATTTGATACCTAAGTTTATCTGATATTGGCGAAGTTGCCCTAATTGCCATTTTCTATTTCTAATGCCCTTGCACGTGAGATACACACGTTTTAGAAAAATAATTTGTGTTTTGCACTTGCACTTTGCGTATATGAGGATCTGGGTCTAATTTACACACTAGGAATGTTTCATACTGCAAAAGAACAGCATCTATGATGGTCAATGGAAAAATAAGACTATTTACTAATTTTTTTATGAATAAGAAAAGAAGCCCTTTTGGATGCATATTACTTTATGAAATATACTGGATGAGATTTTTTGAGCTGAGGCAAATAAGTGTGACTGTTTACAAATGAATTTTTTTTTTGTTTGTATTTTATCTTCTTCCCCTGGAGACCCCAACAGGCAGCTTCAGCCCTCTAAACGGAGGACACTTTCTCTGGGCCGCCCGTATCTGCACCTGCCGACCCCAGTATTTCCCTTGGTTGCCCCCGCCAGCGGGGAGCCAGGAAGGAGGCGGTATGCTACTTCCCCTGGAGACCCAATCCAGAAGCTGGGGTCAGCCCTGGAGTGTGGCCGCTATCATTGAACGCCTGCCAGAGCACTCCTCATTTTCCATTTTTTCCCGTCCCACCTCCCTACTGATGTAGCACATTGGAAATGTGCTTCCTGACCCATACTGTCCTCTGGCTTCTGCCAAGGGGCAGTTACAGAGTGGGATGACAAACCTCCTTCCCCGAGGGAGGAGAGCAGTCTTCCAGATGCTCGATCCTCTCCCTCCCACCACCCCCCTGTGGCCCGAGCTCACTCACAAACCCGGGTCACCAGCGTGGCGCAAAGTGTGGTGTCCAGCACCTCAGCCCTCAGCATCACAGGGCCAGCTCTTACAAATTAATTTTTATGCAATAAGGTTTTGAAATAAATACTTTTGATATTATTCCTGTGAGTGATACTTTATTTTGGAGTCCCTCTAACAAATTGTTAACCCCAGTTATGTGCTGGTAATAATCAGGTTTTTGGATAGTGGAGTGACCAGATTTAGTTGAGAAGTTCTCCATCTTAAATACAGTTTGTACACTATCTGGAAGCATCTAGGAGCTGGGATTCACTTATGTTTGCTTGCACGCATGTGCAAGAAACATAGTGCCATCATCCAAGTTTTTGTAGGTGTGGCATCCTGCCTTCCAATTCAGTCAGTGTGTTTGCAGGCATGGCCACAGTTCACCAATGAATGCTGCAGCTGTCTATGACAGAAGTTGAAAATGCATTGTCATACAGTTGAAAGGGAGAGCTCCGCTTCAGTGAGCAGCAATAAGATAGTGTTGATTAGCATATTGATGGCAATCCTGCTTGTATACGTCTCCTTTCTCTTCCTGGAACATAAATTCAGTTTGAAGTGAACTGTTCCTAGGACTATCTTTCCAGAAGGAGGTGACAGGGGTGCCTAATCCCCCATTGGCTCAATTAAACCCTCCCAAAAGAAATAGACTTCCAGTTGCCACGCTGGGAGCCCACCCCAGTGTGGCACATGTCTATATGGCTGACGGGGGTGCCCAATCCCCCGTTGGCTCCATGCCCCCCCCAAAAAAATCTTCCAGCTGCCATGCTGGGAGTCCACCCCACCATGGCACAAGTCCCACGTCGTCCTCCTAAAAAGAAAAGAAACACCTGAAAAGAAAAAAAACAGCCCTCATTGATTGTCTTGCCTCCAAACTTGCATCCACCCTCTGCGCATCCACCTCCCTACACCCCCACCTCACCCCATACTTACCTCTGGAGGCCGGTGCGATGATCTTCGGTGGACCGGGAACACGTCTGCACTCTTCAAAACCGACCATGAACTGAAGAAATGCCGGTAAACTGTATAATGGAATAAATAGGGTTTTTTCAACTTTGATGCATATCTCAGGCATTTTTTGGGGAATTTTGGCACCAAATTTCCAACATGGGGTTCTTCAGACCCTTCCTCATGAATTCTGGCACTGTCATGGCATTAATTGGCCCCAAAAGGCGATTTTGCGGTCACTGTGTGGCACCACCTTTTAGGACTGATTTACGAAATGACAGTGTCACAGTTCATGAGGTAGGCCCCCAAAAACCCTATGTTGAAAATTTGGTGGACAAATTCCCAAAAATGGCTGATTTACGAGCATGCGTTGCACAGTTCCTACACACGCTCATAAGTTCGCAAATTGTTAATATTTTCACTCTAGATTTTCAACATTGACATTTTACCACACCTCCTTATGAGCAGTACAGCTGTCATTTTTCACATCTCACACAAAATGTGTTTCCACTCATGCAGTGCACAATGCCGCAGTCGGTGTGCGAAATCAATGTTTGGGACAGATTAAGAAAATCATAGTGACACTGTTCATGAGCAGAGGTCTTAAAATGGCTGTGTTAGAAATTTGGTGACAAAAGTCCATAAAATAACTGTGTTATGAGTGAGCATTGCGCAGTTTCCATGCACCCTCATAAGTTCATGAATTCATAATATTTTCAGTACAGATTTTCACCACTGGCATTTTTCCACACTTCCTTATGAACAGTACAGCTGTCATTTTTCACACCATGGCCGAAATGTGTTTTCGCACTTCCAGCGCAGAAATGCATGGTCGCTGTGGGAAATCACTGTTCGAGACAGATTAAGAAAATCACAGTGACACTGTTAATGAGAGGAGGTCCCAAAATGCCTGTGTTGATAATCTGCTGTAAAAAAAATCCCCAGACTAATTACATTATGGGTGTGTGTTGCACAGTTTCTACGCACACTCATGACTTCACCAGTTTTTTTTTATATTTTCACCGGAGATTTTCAACATTGCCATTTTTACACCTCCCCATGAACAGTACAGCTGTCACTTTTCACATACTGTTCGAAATGGTCTTTTAGCGCCTGTGGTGCCAAATGGCATAGTCGCTGTGCAAAAGCAGCTTTCAGCTAACAAACTGATATTGCCACTGTTCATGAGGTGGGGGGTCACAAAAGAGCCATGTTGAAAATTTGGAGTGAAAATACCAATGAACGCCTGAGGCGTTAGGGTTTCTGACCATAATGCTCCACCCTGTAGAGAATGACAGGCATCAGGGGTGTGACTTGGGATTGTCGCCTGTAATGCTCATACCATTCCACCCCCATCCATACCCTGCAGCCAGTGAGAGGCATCAAGGTGTGCCTTGGACTCTTCAGCCCCAAAGTTCACCCCATTCTCCTATACATCACCCATCTCACCATATTTCCCGATGGAATGGGTGAAATATAAGGCCAAAGACCCCAAGGCACACCATGACACTTGTCGGTGTCTGCAGGGTAGGTGGTGAAATGGCGTGGCCGTTATGCCTGACAACCCAAAGGCACACCCCAATGCCTGTCAGTATCTGCAGGGTGGTTGTGGGGTTGGCTTCAGTTCAATACTTCACTACCATTCCTATTATGCAGCTCTGTAACTCCTACACTACCAATGCCAATGCCAGCAAGCAAACATTCTGCATCAACAAATGCTTGTTTTTTTATAAGTACTGTATCATCAGCATACACCGGCACTATCTGACTGAATATAGGGTTGTGTCAGTGTAGCACTAAGTCAAGTAGTGCTGCCTCAGGATGGATCCTGGAAGTGCAGGGAACAGCACCTAGACCCAATAGTGCTGGGAGCCCCCAGTACGATATTCAGACGGCACCGGGCAAATGGGTCAGTTGGGAATGCAAGGCACCAAGAGGCCATATGCATGCCCATTATGGGCTAATTTATATTGGAAATGGTGGCAGGTTTGCACACCTCCTTTGGCTGACCCCACCCACTCTTATTCCCTTCCCTGTTAAAATAAATACAGTTTAAAGATGACTGGAAACTTAAAATACTGTCTATGGTGTTTTATTTTTACTGATGGGATGTACTAGCAATAACAACTGTGTTTAATAGAAAAAAAGACTCAGATTTACAATAGGGTTATGTCGGTGTGTTTTCTTCATGGCCCTTCCTTTCCTGATCTCTCAAGCCCATAATATTCTAATGTCAGTTTAGTCCTTGTACTAATTGGTCAACAAGGTCACTGTAACCAATACCAACAAGACTTTGCGACCCCATTAAGCTGTGCTCAACAAGGATTGCAGTCCTTTTCTGCATGGTTCTAAAAGTGTGTGGAAGCATGCAGAAAAGGAGGCAAGGGTTGCTATGGTAACAGGCCATACACAGAGGAGTGGTGGCTGCTGGTACAGCCTCCTGCAATGCCCCCACCTACAGAACTCCTATAAGCAAGTGGGGTGTGGTCACAGTGCTGTAAGTGAAACCTGATCAGTAGGAGGGGAAGGACTTTAGACAGGGATACTGGAGAAGTGAGGATGGGATGAAGGACTGGGGTAGCAGGGTTACATCTGGATACCAGGAATATGGTTGTTTTCAGGAAGCAGGTGATAAATCCATTGGAATGCTAGGAATGGGGCAATTCAGTTAACACCACGAAGGGAAGCAATGGAGCCACATGGACCATGGAATGGGGGGGGGGGTTATGAATGGGTACACTTTTGGGTGGCACTCCCATTAGCAACTGAGTCACAGCACAGTACTACATGACTAGTCCTGTGACTGTGGCTAGTTCTTACTGGTTCCACACCCACTATTCTATGTAGGGTTCCATTTATTCCCTTGATAAGCAGAAATGTATCTAGGCTTACCTTTCAGACCTGTACAGTCTTCATATCTACTGTCTCTGCTGGTAGACTATTCCACAGCTTTGCCACTGTCTGGAAAAAAATAGCTTCTAATGTTACCCCTCAGTTTTTCAGTTCTCAGTATCACAGCATGATCTTGCTGGAGGACACTAGATCAAACAACTCTGTAATTTCAAGCTTTTTGATACCCCCGACTATGTGAAAGATTGAGATAATGTCCCGTCCCAGTTTTCTTTCTTCAGGGTGAACATTAATAATGCCACAAACCACTCCTCATAACTTTTGTCCCCCACACTCCTGATTATATCGGTGGCTCCACATTGCACCTTCTCAATTGCTTCATTGCCCTTTAGTATTGAGGAGCCCAGAAATGCATGTTGTACTCCAAGTGGTGCAGACCAGGAACTTGTAAAGTGGCAGGATTACTTTCTTTGCTCTCTAGGTCACTGCATATTTGATGCACCCCAGGATTCTCAGCCACAAAGGTGTTCAGGCACTCACCAGCCTTAAAAACAATGACACCACCAGTTCTGATAAGATTATCTCATTTACTGAAAAATAAGACTGACTGAGTTTTATAATTACATAGGGTCAATAAAAGGAAACATTCATGGAGTGGGTCCGCTCATCAGAGATCAGACTTTGATCTCTGATGAGAGGACAATGGCCTAGGAGTTTAATAACTACTTCCTCAGTGTCTTTAAATCAAAAGAGGAAATATGTCTTAAAACCTTGGAGAATTCACTAATTCAGTTATTATTTACTCAAGAAGAAGACTTGTCAGCCATCCATGGCACTAAACCTAATACCTCAGCAGGGCCTGATGGAATTCCCTCCATCTTCATTAGAAATCTTTCATGTGAACTAGCTGGAACACTTACATTAGTATTCAACACATTTATTACAGAGGGGACTGCAATATCGGATTGGAAGTTTGCAGCATCACCCCAATACATAAAAGTGGAACCAAACAGAGTGTCGTCAATTATAGACCAATAAGCCTGACCTCCTGTCTAGGCAAGATAATGGAAAGATTGTTGCAACAAAAAAATCCCCTCACACTTACAAAATACTGGTAATTGCGACATATCACAACATGGGTTTATGCAGGGTAGATCATGTCAGAGCAATCTAATTGTTTTTTTCGAACCTGTCAGTAAGGCCCTAAACATAGGCTTTCCTATGGATAGTATATTTATTGACTATGAAAAGGATTTTGATTCTGTCTCTCATAAAATCTTAATAGAGCAATTAGAATTAAACTTCACCCAAACATTCTTAAGTGGATAAACTCATGGCTGGAAGACACACAGCAGAGGGTCATCTTAAAAGGACATAAATCTGATTGGGGTAATGTCACAAGTGGGGTCCCACAGGGCATGGTCTGGGTCCCATATTGTTTAAAATCATGATTTCCAGTATGCAGACATGCAATGGAGTCTGGATACAGAAATATGCTGATGACAGCAAAATCGGATGTATGGTAAATGATAAAACATCAATTAGATCCTTGCAGATAAATTTGAACAGATTGACTAAATGGACATCAGAAAATAAGATGGTATTTAACACAGCCAAATGCAAGGTAATGCATTTGGGTAAAAATAACAAACAAGCAGATTATACCATAAACGCTACAGGTAGTAAAATCTGAAAAGATCTAAGTGTTACTATCTCTAATAATCTTAAATTCACTACCCATATAAATAAAACCACCAAAAAATTCCATGGGATAATAAGATGTATTTTCAAGCATATTAAAAGTCAGGAACCTGAGGTTATTCTCCCACTATACACTAGTCTGATCAGATCCCATATTGAATATTGTGCTCCCTTTTGCTCACCCACTGCTACAAGTGACAAAGTAACTGTTGAGTCAGTCCAAAGAAAACTCACAAAGAATGTGGAAAACTTATATTCATCTGGGTATGAGGACATGTTAAGAACTCTGGGACTATATTCCCTAGAATACAGAACTCTTAGGGGTGAATTATGCTTGATATATAAAGCATGTCAATATCCATTATTGTTTGAGACAATCTGCCATGTTAGGCAAGCCTCTATAGATAGCACACGATCTCATAAGCTAAAATTACAGGTCAAAACTAACAGGACTGCCAAAAGAAACAACTTCATTACTCAAAGAATACCCCCATTATGGAACTCTTTACCTGCTACTGTTGTAACAAGTAAAAATATTGAACAATTTAAACATAGACTTGATCTATATACTGTATGGATGATAGAAAATTTATTTTCCACCGTTAGGAAACAACGGTGGCGAGTTCATTATGGGCTTTCCCTCGAACTTGTACTATCTATGAACCTATGAAACTTGTGGTCAGTCTTTTTTTTTTTATTTTATTTTTTTTCAATAAATGAGTTAATCTTATCAGAACTGGTGGAGTCATTGTTTCTAAGGCTGGTGAGTGCCTGAATGCCTTTGTGACTGTGTTTTACTATTTTTCGAGAACACCACCACCCCAGTGTGCACTTCTTTGTTGAGAAACACCAGGATTCTGTTGGCCCTCTTGACAGCAGCCGTACACTGCTTGTTCTGCTCCAGCCTCATGTCTCATTTGATCCGCAGGTCCATTTCCTCCTCCACAACAGGAAGATGATCCCCACACAGCATGTAGGTCTTACAATGTTTGTTTTTTTTCTCCCCATTTATAGCACCTAGCAGTTTGCTATGATATATTGCATCAGAAGCTCTAGGAATCTATCTAATCCTCCAGCTTGTTCAGATCCTCCTGAATTCTGTCCCAATCCTCAAGGGTGTCTACCACACTAGCCATTTTATTGTCATCAGTGACCTTAAGCAGCCTGCTGATGAACCCAGCTTCCAAATTGTTATTCAAAGTGCTAAACAGCTGTGGTCCCAGTACCAGTACCAGAGGGGGGCCATTTAGTACACATCTTCACTCAGATTAGTGCCTGTTCATCACCACCCTCAGCTTCCTGCCCCAAGCCAGGCAGTTACCAAGCCACCTTAAGTATGTCTCATGTATACCTCACTGACATACCTTCCCAGAAGCTTACCATATGCCACAATATTAAAGGCCTTGCTGGACTCCAGATAGACTACACTCATGGTACTGCCACTGTCCTCTACCATGGTTACCCACTTGAGGAATGTAATCAGGTTGGTTTGGCAGGATCTGCTCCTCATAATCATAAAGCCATGGTGAGAAGGGAGGCTTCTATATTCTAATCTTGATAATGACTTAACAGGATGTTGCCCAGCACTGGTGTGAGGCTAACTCACCTGTAGCTACTTGTTCCTGACCCTGCCCCCTTCTTGAAGATGGGGACCACATAGGCCACTTTTCATTTCCCTAACTCCAGAACTGTCGGCATAGACTCTTGAAGGTTAATGCAGTAGTCCATGCCGATATTCCCATAGCTCCACAATGATCTCATTGTGTTTCCTGTCCACCACTTGGGACTTACCAAGCTTGACCTTTGCCAAGTAGTCAGTTACCAGTTCAGAAGTGATGCCTGCTGGCTATGCCATAGGGCCTCTCAATGAACACTAGCACCCAAATTGGGGTCCCTTGTTGAACACTAAAACAATTTTGTAAAGCATCTCAGTCATTACCTCCTACTCTCCTGCAGGTTGCCCCCCCTTCCCTGTTTTCAGAGGCCCAATCCCTTCCTTCACTTCCCTCTATCTATTTCTATACTGGAAGAAAACATTGGTGTTGTCTGCTGTTATCTCCAGCTCCTCTTTGGCTTTCTTAATTCTAATCTTGCAGTTCCTCAGGGCTTCTCTGTACTTCTCTCTGGCATGGAGGCAACCAATCTCTTTCCAGTGGTCATACTGCAGATCTTCTTTTTGTTTGAGATCAGTTTCCTTATATCCCTGTGACTGCACATTTTGGCCTTTTTTTTCTTATTATTTATAGGGAAGCAGACCTCTCCTGATGTTTCCAACATGTTTTTCAATCAAACCTACATGCATTCTGCATTACTAGCTGTTCCTCTAGACCCTGGGACACCAGGGGCCCAATTCCAAAGGCAGCTTGCACCAAACGCTGATGCACCTGAGACCCTGTGCCCGATTCTCTATTGGGCAGGGTCCTCATGGCTAAGTTCCATGACTTGCGCCAACCTGACTTGCACGCCAGAGGACATACTGGAATGGGAGGCCACAAGCCTGTGGCATTGAAAGGGGAAGAGTGCAAGCACTTTCCCATGCCCCAATCCTGAAGGATACATGCTCTTAATGCCCCACAGGGCTATGACCCCCCCATGCCCCGAGTCCTTCCGTTAATGCACCACCGAGCTATCAGACCCCCCCACCAGCCCTGATCCCCAATCCCTGATAGAAAAATGATGGTCTGTGGAGTAATAACATAAAAAACCCATTCTGGCAACCCCTTTAGCCCTGGTAGTCTAGTGGCCCCACCAGCTGGCAGTGACAGACCACCCGCTCCCCCCTGAATTGTTCCCAGCTGGTGACTGGCACAGCCCACCTCTCACCACCTCGGCCAGCCACTGACTGAGTTCTACTATGAGCACGTGCTGTAAATAGTATGTGCTCAGTGAATGGCTGGGCAATCATTCACTGGCGTGTACCATTACAGTACACACTCTGATGGAACTCAGTCACGCTTACTGCCATGGTGGGGGGAGGTGAGCTGTGCCAGCCGTTAGCTAGGTATGGGCCAGGGGGGAGCTGGATAGTCTGGCACTGCTGAATGGGGGGCCACTAGACTACCAAGGCTAAAGGGGTTGCAGGAATGGGTTTTTCATGTTATTACTTCACATACTGTCATTTTCTTATTGGGGATCAGGGCTGGTGGGCAGATCTGATAGTCCTGCAGAGCATTAATGGCAGGACTTGGGCCATGGATGGGTCTGAGTTCCCTGGGGGGGCATTATAAGTAGGAATCAGGGCATGGAGGGGTTGGATAGCCCTGCGGGGCATTTCCAGAATGTATCTATGGAGAAAGGGGCATGAGGGTTATGTGTGGTGCTGAGGGGGGGGGACTAAATGGATTGCTCCTACTTGCAGCACATTGGCACAACCTCCAGTGGATGCAAGCTACACATACACCAGCTAATAGCTGCTGTAAATGTACTTTGATGGCTGTCCTCCAGAGGTTGTTGTAGAATCCCAAATTAGGGGATGTGGCAACCGCCCTTACAGAATAGGGCATAACTCCTGCTGTAAACCCCCTTGCACCATGCCACAGGGAGTTTATGGTGCAAATAGTGGCGTAAGTCCAGTTTGGCGCAAGCAGCCTGCAGCATGGCATAGGCTGCTTTGCAGAATCCTGCATGTTACAACTCATGGTGCAAAGTGCTACTTGTGCCATTCTCATTGATGCAAGTCACTTTGCGCCATGTATTACCATTGTAGAATTGGCCCCCAGGTTCTTCACCTTGGAAAAGTCTGCCTTTCTGAAATTCTGGGTCTTGGTGGGTAAATTCGGGCTCATATTCTATCACCAGGTAGAAGGTTACCTGTTTGTGGTCACTATCTCACACAACTGCTGGCACACTTACATTGGGGATGACTCCATCCCTACTGCTGGGAACAAGGTAGAACTGGGCAAAAACTGCAGATTCCAAATTTGTGGAAATGTAATACATTTTGTGAAATTTTCCAAAATTCTGACTTTGTCGAAATCTGAATCTTCTGAATGTGTTTGGCAAATTATCACCCCATTCCAAAAACTTTTCTGGCTGAATATTGTAATAATACATGTGTACTACAGAATGACAGGTCTGAGGAATTCCATTCTGCAGTTTAATACATTAATCAGCAATACATGTAATTATTTGCAGTTCAGTAATAAGGTCTGTGGAATTTCTTTCTGCAGTTTAATATTCACTGAACTGTGAAATGAATGTATGAATTGTGGATTAATGTATTAAACTGCAGAAAGAAATTCCACAAAACAATAATCCACTATTCTTACATTCATAATGCTGTTCTAAGTCAGAATTTCCATGAAAGTTGCCAAAGTACATTCTGAAATTTCACAGAAGCAAAATTCTGACTTTTGCAGAAATTCTGCAGATGGAATTTAAATTTCCCACAACCCTAGAACAAGTTCAAGGGTGGCCCCAAACTTAGTCCACTAACTGGACATGGTACTCTTGGAAGTAGTCCTTAAAAGAGGACAGGAAGTTGGTTCCAGTCCTGACAGTAGCCTTTTTAAATCATCAGTCTATGCCTAGAAGACTTAAGTTCTGAAGGACCACCACTACATTCAATTTGGCTGCTCTGTACACTTCCTCAGTCATATGGGCATCATGCTCTGCCCAGCTATTTGGGAGTTTATAGCACACCCCCAGGCTGAATCAGTGGCTCAACAGGTAGCACACTCACCTCTGTGGCCTGAAGATCAGAAGGCTGTGGGTTCTATCCCCACACCAGGCACTTGGATTAAATCCCAATACTGACACAGTAGTGCAGCACTGTGGGGGGTGCTGCACTCCTGTGGTGCCATCTTTTGTATGAGACGACAACCGAGGTCCCATCTGCCTGTTCTGGTGGTAGTTCTGGTGGATGTTAAAGTTCCCATGGCACTTCTTGAAAAGAGTAGGGGAATTTTTTATTGTAAAATAATAAAACAAAGTAAACACGTATTATTTTACATCAGAACCATACTGTTTCAATACCATAAGACCCATGCAAAGAAAAATCTTCTACAACTAAAAACCAAGTGGCTGCCCTGCATATTACATTTCATATACTAGGAAAGGTTGGGAAAACAAAAAATAACCTTTAACAAGACAAATAAATATCTACCCCTCAGACTCTTTGCCTTGGGTCTATTCCTCCCCTTATTCCTAATCCTATAAATAAATCATCATTGTATTTCATAACTAAATATTCTCATATTAATAACCCAGACTGTCATCTCAGTACCATACTGAAACTCCTTAATTTTATGTAACCCCCTCAAACAAAATTATAGGTAGGGCTCTCCACCAATTTGCTATTGGTGGTGAAGGCATTGTAGACATTTCCTGAAGATAAATCAAAGATACTTCTCTCGTGATTTTCTCCAAGAGACCTGTGATTGGTGTAAATTTCTGCTGTAAAACAAACTGACATCTAGTTTGCCAGATGCACCATTTTATCACCCATATATCACCCTTAAGGTGCCTGGATAAAAAAGTTTTGACTCACAATCATAGTTGCCATATACTAACACTGTATATGTCATATCAGAAAATGTTGTGGCTGCCCTAGTTTGGGCCAAAAGATCCCAAAAATGTGACATATACGGGCACTCAAGAAATAAATTCTGCATACTTTCTACTTGCAGTATACAATTTTATCGTATACAAATTCTTCCTTCCATTGTTTAATGGAAATGATTACCCCATACATCTAACTTAGTATGGCAGCACAACCATATTGTGTTCCACATTTTTTTTGAATCCTTACCTCTGTTAACTGATTTGTTAAACACTTATCCCCAATGCCAGGAGTACAAGCAAAGCAAGCAAATGTCAAAAAATTATCTTTTAAAATATGTTCATACATTTCCTTACTATTATATATCTGGCACTCTTGTATGGATATTCTCCACAGTGTTATTTTTTTGAAACACTCAATTAAGTACTCAAATGTCTCAGAAGGAATATTTCTAAAGGCACCCCATTTAGGGGCTTCCCATTTTTGAAAGAAATAATAACATCTTGTCCTGAAGCTATTCACCAATGCCTGTTGATGCCCTAAAATAATAAGGAGTATATTGGAATATAAAAAAATTGAAAAAAAAAAGAACAGGGTTCGCCATGTTTAAACCTCCCTGTTTTATGGGCCAATAAGTAACAGATCTTTTTACAGGGTTCAGCCTACTACCCCAAAGTAGGTGGAAAAATAGATTATGTACTTTGGAATTCTGAATGTTTTAAGCATAAATATATATATACGTTTTGCTCTCGGCATAGGGTATGCTTTTCACCTATTTACTTTTCCTTCTGCTATTTCTAAATTTTCCATCCAGTTTTGAGACCACCAAAGGAAACCCCTAAAATCTGTAACGGTTCTGTTTGAAGTTGTATTCCTTCGATATCTGTTACTTGCAGGTCAGGATGTATTGCTATTGCTGCACCAATACTTTTTTGTTTATTTATCTGAGACCCTGATACCTGTGAGAAGGACTTAATTATTTCTAAGGCTTTAGAACCATACCAATGATCTGCTACCAAGAGACAGATATTGTCTGCATATGCAAATACATTAGGAAAATACATGTCTGCAGGGCTGACCACATGTTTTATGGCTTGATCTGTATTTAGCTTTCTGAGCAAAGGGTCGATTGTGAATACATATAATAAGGCGCTAAGGGGACACCTCTGTCTAACCCCTCTCCTGATACTGATGTGTGAACCTAACTGACTGTTAACTAAGGGGGTCATGGAAGCATTTTTATATAATATTTGAACCCATTTAATGAATTCTTGGAGTATCCCATAGTATTTCAGTACTTCAAATAAATATGCATGGGGAACTAAATTGAAGACCTTTGTTTGATCTAGACTGAGAACATATCCACTAGCCGTAGAACAATCATAAATCTCCTTTAACAGCCTTAAGTTATTTAGCATTGATCTTTGAGGTACTGCACATGTATGTGTTGGCAATAGCAAGATAGAGGGAGCCTGGGCTACTCTATTACATATTATTTTAATTAATATTTTCCAGTCTGCATTAATAAGACTTATTGGATGCCGGTTGTTAATATCCTCCTTGGAGCTCTTTTTATTTAAATAGATCAGTATACTATCTGCTAGTACCGGTGGCAGGGGGCACAGGCCATTTACAGTTTCATTATAAATGATTATAAGGTAATCCAAAATAATGTCTATAGATTTTTTATAAAATTCACTAGAGATCCCATCTGGACCAGGAGAGGTACCATGGCTACCACCCTACTTATTTCAGCCCCAGTGATTAGTTTAATCATGTCTTCCCTTATACCTGCTGATAAGGGAGGAATATCTAGATATGAATGAAAGTGTCCAAGGTTGATGAAACCGGTGATTGCTGCCCAAATGATCTAGAATGACAAGTTACCACTTTTAAGATATCCCTATTATTCTTTATTAACTCACCCTCATTGTTTTTCAATTGTGCCATGTATTTTGTATCTACATGTTGGTTACAGTTATCATATGGGTTAACCAACTGAGCTTTTCCTTTCATTCCAAATTTCGGTGCTACAAATAAGGCGATAGCTCTGTCATATTGTACTCTGTACATCTTTTTTTTTCATATGTGCAATTTGTGCAGAATAATCTAGACCAAATTCTGTGGTTAAAGAAGTCAATTTTTGCAAATGTCTTCTATGTTCCAAATATTGGATATATTTATTTTGACTACTGATTTTGGCTGCTTTTTTACAATGGCTTTTTATTTCAAGTTTGGTTTCCTGCCACCATAACTGTGGATTCTCATAGAGTTCAAAAACAGAAATTTTGGCTGTAATCACCTCTTTCAAGCCACACCACCCTTTTGTCTCACCCAGAACTGTAATATTAATTTCCCACTGGTTATAAGATCCTAGCTTGTTCCTGGTCTGGCCCAGTCTGATACACAGTAAACTATGATCAGATGTCTTGATAGGGATAACTGTGGAATTTGCACAAGGTATCCATTCAGATAAGAAAAAAATAATCTATTCTTGTGGAAGATCTTCCTTTATGGAAAGTATGCTTACGAGGTAACAACCCATAAGTGGCACTGTCTACCAATCTGGCCATTTTGTACATACAGCATAACAAATTAGAGTCATTATACAATGTTTGTGTTGTCCCTGTTTTATCAGAGAGGGAAAGGATGCAATTAAAATCTCCTCCAAATGTTACAGATTTAGAAGTATGTAAGGCTGAGTTATTTTAAAAACATCCACTTTTTGTGTCTTGATTTGGGGATTATAGATATTTATTAATCTCCATTCCTGTTCATTAAAAATTATGTCTAAAAGAAGAACCCTTCCTTGTATGAGATCCAACAACCTTGTCACAGTTACCCCTGGTGTATTAAACAAAATGTCAACACCTGTACAAGGCTCTTCCCCCAAGGACCAAAAAGATGGCCCACCCAGCCAATCCAGTGCAGCTTGGTTAGTTTCCCTATTTAGATGTAACCTAGTATCCTGCAAAAAATAAACCAGCAGCTTCAAATCCCTTAATATGGCAAAGGTAGAATGCCTCTTCTTAGGGTTTTTTATGCAGTTCACATTAAGGGAACCACAGGCAAAATTGTAATCCATAAACAGTTGTAAGGAATGTCAGTGGTGACCCTTCCCTGGAGACTTTGGCTTAAATTTCTCTTTGCTAGATGTTCTAGAGACACTAGATATCATCTCTGTGTCCATCATGGTGTCAGGTTGAGAGAAGGCTATTGAGAAGGCATCAGAGTCATCCTAAGTGTCGGCCCACTGCTTTGTTTTAGATAAAGGAGTGTATTGGTTTTTAGTCAGAAGAGGGTCTTCTGAACGAAGTTTGACCACTAGGGCAACTCTGTTTGCCCTACTTCTAGTCAATCTTCTGGAACCATGTTGTTCCCATGTGGACTCCTCAGGTGAAGGCATCTTCTGGACTTGCTCTTGAGTATGGTTAGGTAGTGAAGCTGGTTGAGGGTTGGTGTCAACCGTATGAGCCTCTTGTTCAGGGGGGATATCTGTTGTTGTTTCTAAGGGTTGATTTGCCCCTGCAGGCTCTTTTGGCATAATCAAAGTGTTGTCAGATGCCTGGGCCTGTGTCTGAATGTAATCTACTGCTTGTGACAGGTTGGTATTAAAATGATCTGAGTGGCTGGCAGGCCCTTTGGACCTAGATGCATTGGTGAGCCTCATAGTAACATGATGCTGAGCCCTGGTAACCACTTCATCTTGTTCATCCTGATCCTGTGCAGGATTATTATGAAAGGCCCAAGGGCAATTTTTATATAAATGAGTCATATCACCACATAGATTGCAGTACATTGGATTATGGCAATTGATGCTTGAGTGCCCAATTCCTACAGAAAGTAAACTCTTAAGTCTGTCACAGGCACTGTTTAGGTGGGTGTATGCCCCACATCTAAAACTGGATTTCAGCTAACCTGCATAAAAAATAAACCCACAGTCCCTGCCCAGGCAGCAGCAACTGGGCAAATGCTGTATTGCCCCATTCATTTACGGAAGCCTGACACGCATCAGTCATCCTCCAGTCCATAGTTGTGCTGAATCTATGATGGGATCAGAGAGCCCCAATACTGTACATTTAGTTTTCTTCCACTGCAAGATGTCAGCCACGGCCACACCCTCATTTTTGAACAGAACTGTTATAGTTCTGAAGGCAGATTTAGTCAGAGGAATGGCCACGAATGGTGACCATAATGATGTGCATTTGACCTATTGGTATCTTTGCCAAAAGGTCTCAAGTCCTGCAACTGTTTTAAAACTTAAATCAAAATTAGAGACTCCAGATGTATGAATTAGAACATAAATTTCAGTTGGCATAAACTGTAGGCTTTCTTTGACCAGCTTATGCCCCACATACACACAGTCTGGAAATGTATCCAAACTGCCTCAGTACCTGATGAGAACAACGTTTCTTCTTTTGGCTTGTTCAGGAGGTGTGTGAAATAAGCCTGCATATGTGTGCACTTTAGGGCATGCACTTTCATTTGCATTAGAATTGACTTCAGATCCCTGGTTGCTGTTGTCATTAGAGGCAGAGGTTGAAGGCTGGGCATCACTGTGCTTGTGGGGGTCTTTCCCCTGACTGGCCAGTCTCCCCCTCAGTTGAAGGAATGTAATCCATCTCCTCAACTGTAGTCTGTGACTGAGCGTCTATGAGTACATTCTCATTTATTGGGAGACGTAATACAGGATTTGAGTCATATTCAGAGATGGAGGGATTTCTAGTGGATCTTCCACTTCTGCCATTACCTCATCATGCTTAGATGCTACATATACAGGTGATTTCTAGGGCTGATCTTTATTCGGTCTTATCCAGCCTGCCCCTTTAAGAGCATCCACTATTGTTAAGCCAGTTACAGACAGCAGTGGTCTAAGGCTTTGAGCTGCAAATCTGGTGACATCCAGCAGACCAGACCTGGGTTTGAATCCCACAGCTTCCACTTGCATACTGTGTGACCCTGAGCAAGTCACTTAACCTCCTTGTGCTCCCAGGTTGCTCCTGTAAAAAAGCTTTCAGCTTAGTGTGCTATACCTGGTTAAATAACTAAATAAAAAAAAAATAATAATTTGGGGGGGGAGACCGACCCTTCAGCTGTGGGAGAATCACCCTGTTTATTTTTAGATGTCTCAAAAATTTCTGCAGCACTTAAATCTGCAGCATTTGTTTCTGATCCTTCAGGACCCTGTGACCCTTTTCCACGCTCTCCTTGACTCCCCCTTTGATCTGTGATCCCTGAGAGTCCCCTCGCTGTGATCACAACGTGTGTGTCCATGGAGTTTAAATTCCCCTTCGTTATATGCCAGTAGACTGGGTTTTGCACCTCTTTAATAAGACCATCTGCTTTTTTTGGCAAATTAAGAGAATTATGTACAGTGCCTTCAGAACCAAGCTGTGGCTCTTTTGTGTTTGCTGCTGCAATTCCAACTTTTGAATCTGAAAAGAGTAGGGGAATTCCCTGGTGTCCTGGCCAACCTCTCATTCACTAAAAATACCACGAACAGCTTAATCTGCTTCAAGGTCAGTTGACATTTATCTGTATCCCCCTCCCCCGGGTCGTGCCTGAAAATAGGAAGAATTTGTCTAGTACACTTACCTAGTCATCAAAAATTAAATAAAATCTGCACTTTTTTCTCCAAGCTCAAAACAAAGTGACTCTGTGGCACTGTTTGCTTCTGTGTGTTCTCCTTATCCTCTACAGAGACTCCTTCCCTTCCTGTCAAGCTTATCATTTCAGATCAGTCTGTATCCCTCTATCCTTGTATCCCAGTCATTTTCTTCCCCTACCAGGGTTCAGTGAGCACCACTAAGTCCTTGCCTTCAAAGTTCATAAGCCCCTCAAGCTCATCCATTTTACTTTGTTGGCTTTTTGGCTTGTATGCAAGTGAGAGTAGTTATCCCTCTATGCTTGCACATCCTGTTTCCCCTCCAGATTCTCTCCTACTATGCTGCCCTTGACTTGCTCTTCTCCTGAATCTGTCTCCTGATTTTGGTGATTCCCTGCACCTGCTCTCTCCTCCCATCCTCCAGATTAAATCCACCTTGACTGCCTTGTCTATTTCCTGGCCAGCATCCCCACTCCCTCAGGGGACAGGTACATCATATGCTGGGTGTACAGGCATGCCTTGCCCCAGAAGGCCTTCCAGTCTGGCACACAAACAAGTTCCTTCCTATAGCACCAGACCCTTAGCCAAGCATTTTATGTTTTCAGTGATCTTAAACTAAGTATGATCTGTCTAAAACAGTGTTTCTCAAATAAACTCAGTGTGGCAGTCTGCAGCCACTGGCATTAAAACAGAAGGATATTTTGGTTCAGTCAGTGTTCAAATCACTATGTTGCTCTACCGTAAAATGATAATAGCCATTTCCAGCTCCAGAGTGCTACTACATGGAAAGTTATACATCTGATCTGTCCTGCTTCTGCCATAGCCCAACATATCAAACAGACTGTTCCTAAAGGCCTTGATAGTCATTATTTAGCCCTTGTCTGACAACTGACAACACTCTTTGCAGCACTCAGAGATAAATAAAAGAAAATGTTTTTTTATAAAGAAACCTGATAAGTTACAAGGTAAGTGGGCATGTTGTGATGCATTTCAAAGCATGCAAATGATAATAAGATACCCCACAGTAAAGGTATCTCCTGCAACCCCTCTTTCATTTAAGTTGAGCAATAAAGTTTCAAGTGACTCGTAACAAGATTGGGGGTTAGGGCCTGAGGAAGTACTTCCACATCGTACGTCAGACCTCTTTGCTGAGCCATGTGTGTGTGTCTCCACTGCTTTACAGGTACTGTAACTTTCTTTAATTTATTATTCTTTGTAAGATGCCATGATAAAAGCATTGTACAATTTTTGCAGTTCATAACTCTAAAGCGGAGCTGCTGTTTGAATCTGATAATGCTGTAGCAGTTTCCAAAACTTTACTAAGACTGAAGTTAGCAGCCTGCATCAATTTTTAGAAGCTGTGTTGTAAGTTTGCTGTGTTGACTAGATAAGTAGTTCTCCAGATTAAGTAGATATAAATGTATGTGTGTATTTGTGTTCACATAAAGTTGCATATTAGCTCTTCTACTTGTAAAAGAGAGCATAAGAGTAAAACCATAAAACCTAAGTGTTGTGCAAGCTGTGCTAGGCACTTTGAACATTTTTTTTTCAGTTTTTATACATTGGAGTTAAAGCAGCAGTACTAGTTAGTTATCCAGGAAGTGTTTGTCACTTCCCAGATTTTTGCACTGCCTGGTAGGTTAAAATTCCAGATTTAACTTTTGCTGTTTTGTTTGCTGATCATTGGTTCCCTTGATTTTTAATACATTTATAATGTTGCGTGGAGTCACGGGAAATATTTTAATTTATTTATTAGCTTTTGGTAACCGGGTAAGTGCACTAGGCAACAGTCCTGCCTATTTTCAGGCACGACCCAAGAGAGTACAATAAAATAATACAGTGATGACATCAGCAAAATACAGTAAAAAATCAATACTGTCACAACAGTATGAGAGGATGCATATGATATAAATAGCTAAACAGTACACAATATGCTATAACAAAAACTAGATGAAACAAGATATAAATAGCTAAACAGTACACAATATGCTATAACAAAAACTAGATACAACAAGATAGGTAATGCCTAGATGTCCTCATGGCAGCCCTCATACCATTTCCTGTTTTTCACCCTTTGTTTACATTGCTTGTCCCATAAACAAACAGCAAGCAAAGGAAGGGGAGGTGCAATCCAGTTACATAACATACAGTTACAAAACAGTGTCAGTGGCTCAGTAGGTAGCACACTCACCTCTGAGGCAGGGAGATCAGAGGGCTGTGAGTTCAGTTCCCACATCTGGCACTTGGATTAATATCCCAGTACTGATACTGTAGTGCAGCATGAGAGGGGTGCTGCACTTCTGAGGTGCCGTCTTTCATATGAGATGTTAAACCGCGGTCCCATCTGCCTGGATTGGTGGTAGTTCAGGTGAATGTTAAAGATCCCATGGCACTTATCAAAAAGAGTAGGGGAATTTCCCCAGTGTCCTGGCCAAATTTCCCTCATTCACTCAAAATACCACCAACAGCTTAATCTGGTTCAAGGTCAGTTGGCATTCATCTGTATCCCCCTCCCCCGGGTCGTGCCTGAAAATAGGCAGGATTTGTCTAGTGTACTTACCCGGTCAACAAAAACTAAATGAAATAAAAATAAATAAATAAGACAAAATAACCAGAGAGAGAATGGCACTGCCCCATTCCCTCAGAATCTAATATGGTGCTCCTGGCAAGGGTCTGTGCTAAACTGTCAGAAAAAAAGAAAGGATGAAAAGAAAAAAAGATGAAAACAAAAGGATTCAAGTTTTGTCATTTGTGGGGCTTGTTTTACTTAACTATTGTAAAAAGTAAATATTTATTAACTCATACTGCTGCTTTAAGTTGCTTCCTGGTTTATTAGTTCAAAGCAGCGTTAAGTGAGCTTATGATACATTTTAAAAACAGTTAAATGCAGTTTAATCACAGCTGTCAGATGTGAAAGCACAGTTAACTTTTTTTATACATCCTTGTGTCAGACCCCTCTGCCAAGCCATGTGTGTCTCCGCTGATTTACGGATGAATAAAGACATGCTAATTTCAAGACACTCATGTGTGCATGTGTAACATTTGGTGAGCCAGCCAGAAGAAGTGCATTCAGGAGTGAGAAAGTGCTGCCATTAAATTTATTTATTTAGTTTCATTTTTGTTGACTGGGAAAGGAAGACTAAGAAATGTTGTGCCTATTTTCAGCCTTTTCATGGGGATAGATGGAAACCAACTGAATTTGAACCAGATTCAGCTATTGGTGGTATTTTCATTGGATGGGGAAAATTTGGCCAGGACACCAGGTAACTTTCCCATCTCTTACGGGCAGACTAAATGGGCCTGGTGGTCCTTATCTGCTGATATTTTCTATATTTTTATGTTTCTTTTGGAGGGTAGGGGGAGTGCATTGGCATGTATTGGCCACTGGCCATGATGGCCAACCCTGACAAAGAATGAAATGCTTGTGGAATGCCACAGAAACCAAACTTCTACCCTGCCATAGAAACAACAGAGGGCACTTAACAGAACGTTTCTGCTCTAGAGATTGATAAGCTTGAAGAGCATTTGGATGTTTCATTTGAAGAAAGTGAAAGCGATTCTGTGGGTCTGTAGTCAGTAACCAAACTGTGGGTAGAAAGTCAAAAAAGTGCAGCACAGCAGTAGCAATAAAAAGCTCTAGCAGAGAGACAGAGAACAATTCTAGATAGCTTTTTTTTTAAACTATATTTCTTGCCCCTCAGCCTGGAACTCTCTCAGGCTTCCTGCTCATGCCAGCTTGGTCTACCTCCCGCTGTGTTCCCCGATCATCTTCAAGGTCGTTGCAGTTCCCCAGGTCAGGCAGGTCAACCCAGAGAGACCATGGGGGCAGTGATGGGGAACCAGCGTTGGGAGTGTGGCAGTGATTATGGCAGGGGCAGTCACCTATCCAGGGCTGGAGGGGGTATTTTTGGTAGTTAGCCCTGAGATCCCCCCTCCCCCCTGTGTGGGCACTTCTGATGCTGGTGCAAGGCAACCCTGCCTCTGTCAGCCATGCTCTGACATGCAGCCTGGCAGCTCAATGGTGCCTCCAGTCACCTCTGGGGGTAGCCAGAGCACCAGGCATCCCTAACCCTCCCACCCAGACAGGAAAGCAGCCCAGAGGGTGCTCAATCTGTCTCCCTCCCTCCCCTGCCAACCCCTGACTCCCAAGCTCGCCCCCGAACTTGGGTTGTCGGCGCGCCGCGGAATGAGGTGTGGCGTCCAGTGCCTCAACCCTCAGCACCAATGGGCCAGCTTAAAAAAAGGAGCAGTCAGCACCCGTTTCCACACCACAGTCAGAGGAGCTGCAGGTGGATAAGGCACTGTTAAAATCAGCTGATTCAGTGACTCACATGAAAGAAAATTAGCAGTGCCTGGGTTTGTGAAGAATAGGACTTGCAAAGATAGCACCTAGCAACACAGAAGACAATAATGCAACTCGGAGGATGGGTGGGGAGCAGAAGACTGTGCAACAAGGTTCTTGATCTCTGGGGACAGCTTTAGAACAAGCAGGTTGGTGGCAGGATGAAAGCAGAAAATGGATACCTGATAATTCAGACCCAAACATTGCACAATATAAGGATGACTTTTGGACAGCCAGAAAAATACTGGGCAAGGTTAAACTGTAGTTTCTGGGATTATTTTGGTTTTACCATCTGCACACTCTTGTGTTAATCAGCCCAATAAAGAGACTGGGGAGGATAGTGGGGTTGGTGCAAAAACACAGAATAATTGTTCTGCTGCTAAACCTGGTGTGGACATGAACTCTAACAGTTAGTCTCCCTCTGACTCCCTTATGGAGGGCCCTTCAACAGCTGATTACACACAAGTAAGACTGGGGCTTAACAACATGGATATTCAAGGCCCAGCAAGAATAGAACTTTTACAGCCGCCATT
Source organism: Neoceratodus forsteri (assembly GCA_016271365.2). Taxonomy (NCBI): domain Eukaryota; kingdom Metazoa; phylum Chordata; order Ceratodontiformes; family Ceratodontidae; genus Neoceratodus; species Neoceratodus forsteri. Next base: position 785,781,134 of record CM028132.1, on the reverse strand, counting down.
TAAACTTTCTGACCTTTTCCAAAATAGAGGGGAACCTACTCCATGGAGAAATGTTTTTAGGCTATTACACAGAAGGGTTTGGAGGACACCCCGGGCAGGGTATATGTTGCACAGACACTGCTTAAAGGGTCTATGAAATTTATGGCATCTGATATATTTGCTTTGATTCTAATTATGGTGTTAACTTTAAAACAGTGTCAAGTCTGGATCCAAATTTTTGGGCTCAGTGCAATACTTTAAAAGATGCGCAAATATGGAGCCCACTTTTGGCCATCCCCTTAACTAAATCCATAATCAGAACTATCACAGTTTCTTTTAGAAATGAGGGAGTTAATATTTCTGATATTCTTTTTGGGCTAAAACAGCACTGTGAAGTCTTGGACAAACACATACTAATCATGGACGGTGAACAGATATGGATGGAGGGGTGGAGGATTAAAGTTGAGTTGTGTTTGTCAAATAATGGAGTGGTACATCCTCCCAGCAGTTTTAACCTTAGCAGAGACAAAGGTATTCTTTTCTAGTAAGGACAACCAAAGTCTTGCCACAAGTGTGGCTCTCAACTATATTTGAGTAATGCTTCTGACACTCCATGCTGTACTTATTGGTTGGATTACAACCATTTGGCCCCAGCCTGCACAAATACTGTATATTTAGATGCAATTTATGTGAAGGGAAATGACACTGTTATGTGAGATGTCCATGGGGTTTGCACAGTAGAGATGATAGCATTTCTCAAGACATGAATTGCAAGGGCGCAAAAATAGCAGGCAAAACAAATGGCACGGAAAGGTAAGGTTGCAACACAGAAAGAACAGATAGTGAGGCCTGGGAGTGGCAACTCTGTGACAAATGTCCCTCAGGATGTTGTAGCAGTTGAACCACAACAACATGTGGTACAGGGAAGAGAAGAAGGCTTTACACACGCTACTGTAACTAATAGAACTGATGATTATGCAGGTTCCCCTGATATAATGCAGACTGAACCAGTAGTCAATGAGTGTAATTCAGACATGCCCCCCACCTCCTAAACAATCTTTTATGCAAATTAGTAAGGCTGAGTGGTCAAACCAGGTCAGCCGTGGGTAAATCCCAGCATAACCCTCATCTTGTAGTGGTTTATTGTGATTATACAATGTGCCTCTTTTTTGGGGAGCAAAAAAGCTAGTAAGAAATACATTTATTTTGTATTTTATTATTCTTTGTATGTAATGTATTGCTGTGCCAGACAAAATAGTCCTGGGTTGCTAGGGCTTCCCCGTTATTGTGCATGCACAGTGCTGTTTCTCTCATTCCCAGAAACTATTGTTTTCTTGGGCTGGGAATCATTTGACAGTGTGCCTCCTGTAACAGTTTATGTGTCCTGGCTGCATTTTTGTTAGAGTAGCACAGACAGCCTTTAGAAGTTGTTTTTTTTTTGCCTGACTAACTGGTTTGTAGTAGGGAGCAATGACTCCATTTTTGTTGTTGTTGTTGTTGATTGTGTGCATGCACGCACACTGCCGCAGTTTACAACTTGTTCTCTGGTTCTCATCAGCTTGTGCCCCTCCACCTGGTGCAATGAAGGTTTTTTTTTTTTGAATATGGTCTCTGCCCCCAAAACTGTGTAGAGGGTATGAGAAGATATGAAGCTGAGCTGCAATGGCCGCTTGTTTGAACTGAGGAGTCAAGTCTTCAGAGCAGGCAATTTGAGCTGTTTTGATTGATTTGGGAACCTGATTTTGAGAGGTGAGTGAAGTGGAAGTGGTTTTGGGGAACAAGTTTGCACCCTTGTTAGTTTTCCTACTATGTCTTGTAGCTGCTAACTTCAAAACTGCTGTCTGTACCATAGTTGATTCAAAACTACAGTTTACCGTCATGGAGTGGGTACCCAATGTGGCAGTCTGTCACATAAATTTCAGGGGTTGGAGTAATTTTAAACAGTAGATGTGGCTGGCTGGCACTTTTACCCCTTGGTATATCACAGGATTTACCATGGGTAAAATATGCCAGTCAGCCAATCAGATTCTGGAATTCTGGGACCCCACTGTATAAGTATTAATAAATCATGGGGTAGCATATACTACTGTAGTACATTTCCAACTAGGATTGATTTTATTTTTGTATTACAAGCTGTAGAACATTTGAATAATAAAAGTGTTGGCTTATGAGTATATCAATTATAGGGCAGTATAAATTAAGATAAATTGGGGTAACAGTCCAATTTGCTGTAAGGGACTATGGAGACTGAATTGTAATCTGTTAACAAATGAAACACTGGTAAAAAAATGGCAACATGTCGCACTGCCAGAATTTTAGTCTTATTTTTTCATGATAACTTTGGAACTTGGAGGGAAGACATTAAAAAATCCTTTGTGAATTTTTTTCAGAATTTTTCAGGGAAGAAGGCTAATAAAGAATTAAAAAAATCACACATGCCCACACAATGCAAAGCATCATGGGCTGCATATGGAATCACCACAGAAGATTATGCTGGTTCAACTTTCAACAATTTGCAAAGGCTGCTAACAGATGACATAGACACGTGTTTCATCCTACCAGGACTCATCAGTATGCCTCATCTGTTTGACACCCCAGTGGAAGTCCTGGTAGGACAAAACACGTGTCTATGTCATCTTTTAGCACCCTTTGCAAATTGTGTGAGAGGCCTTTCAGCACCATGCAATTCTGCTTAAACTTGAACCTGCATAACATTCTGTGGTGATTTACATATGCAGCCCATGGTGCTTTGCATTGTGTGGGCATGTGTGATTTTGTATTTTCTTGAAATTTGGCCGGAAAGCCAAATGCCCTTGAGGTAACCTTGCCTCAGAGTTTGTGCACAGAGGTTCTTTGTCTAATAAGGAATACCTAAAATATATGAGCCTTAGCATTCAACTGCAAAATGTGATTGCTAAAACAAAGACAAAACGATTAATTATAGTAACCAGACTAGCCAGGTTAAAAAGGAAAGGTTTTCATTGCAATATAAAAGGGCATAATCATTGCACCAGGGAATGCAGTTTGGGACACAGTGTAAAAAACAAATGCTGGTAGGCCGTAGCATTTTTCTTATAATGATTTAAGCACTTCTGCCATTGACCACAATGTCCCTCCCCCACGGGTTTCCTCAAGTTCTTTTGTGGACTCCCTGTTAATACATGATGGTGTTAATCTATTTTTTACGGAAACAGACCCCAAACATGCAAAACAGGGGAGATTTGAACATGGAGTGGATTGAACCAAGTGAGCTATTGGATATAAAAAGAGCATTCATATTGTTGGAAAAAGTGGCCTTAAAAGCTCAACACCTTTAATGGTAAAAGACCACTTTGACAGCCTATTTGATGGTGAATCATGCACCGCATGGTCTGAGGTGAACTTTAACCCCTAGTTTTGGGTTGGACAGAGAAGTATTTTGGCTGGGTGGAGAACTACCTTTTGCAATCTACAGCTAGCTTAACTGAGTACATACTTCAGGACAGTTTGGAACTTGAAAAGAGATTTGGGCAGATTTAATTGAGAAAGAAAAAATAGCCCTGACTTTTGAATCACATGCGGAATATTCTAGTTATAGAAAGAAATTAGATGAAACAATACAAAGACAGGATGTCAGAATTAAAAAATTAAAACTAATAAATTTGAACATGATCAAAGGGATTATGAGGAGGGCCGGATCTGTAATTGGAACGGTCATAACACACTTAAAAAATCTATTCTCAAAAAGACAAAATCTGGCCCATATCAAACTCAACAGAAAGATGTGTTCACCAGTGGCTCTGATTCAGATAATAGTTCTTCCCCTTTTTTAGTCAACAGTCAGGGGGACACCTCATTAAATCAGTAGGCCTCCAAAAATCCTTCCAATCAAGGAATGGCAGGCACTTCAGTGATACAACAGATGCAATGCCCACAAAATGTATGCATACACAATCAGCACCTGAACAGGCATCTCCCACCTGCTCCCTACACCCACTGCCCCAGACATTGAACAATCCTCTGATGATGTATGGCAAGACTATTCAGTTACCAGAACAAATCCCCAGATGAAGTCCGAGAATAGCAAGATTCTATTTAAACAAACCAGGTGGGGAACAAAGGCCAAGGGGAGAATATATTGAGGGCCGAGGAAGGAGCAGCAACAATACCTATTACAAGCATCCAAGAAGCCATCACTGTTATCAGATAAGAGGGTACAGATTTTGAGATCACAGAGCAGTCAGCAAGTAGATGAGCAGAATAATATAGTGTTCAATATATCCAATCATATCCTGACAGATGTGGAAATGCAAGTATTTAAAAAGGTCTTTCATTTATTCCTACTTGGAACTTACATTTATTTGACACATTTGTGGATATTTATAAATTTACATGGAAGTTGAACCTTAAAGTTCTGTTCCATAAAGAAAATATAAATGAATGGACACAGCAAGAATCTGTCCTGGGGAATATGATAACTAATAGAGATTCTGATAACCTAACACTGGACGTTGACTAAAATAGTCATTTTAAACCAAAATTGACTGTTATAATCCCCCCCCCCCAAATGCTGTGGTTGAAATATTTGAAAAAGCTTGCATAAGGGATTTAGAAAATCTGGAACTATCAAGAGCTAGATATTACAACTGTACTACTGCGGAAAAGGAAGTGATTGTCAATCTTAGAAAGAATCAATAAATCATTATTACACCAGCAGATTGGGGGAGGGACAGTGGTTTGTAACAAAATGGATTATGAGGCAGAGCTATTGGGACAATTATCTGATAACAATTTTTATTTGTGTTTGAATCATGATCCTACTGATGGTTATAAAAAAGAAATTGATTTTATTTTACAGGATGCTTTCTTGGAAAATTTAATAGATAGCGACACTTGTGACTTCCTCACAGTTAAGAACCCTATAAGAGCAGTACTATATGGACTGCTAAAGGTTCATAAGAGCTTGGTAAATCCACTGGCTAGGCCGATAGTAGCTAGAATTGGATCTTTGATGGACAATTTGGCCAAGTTTCTGGACTACCATATTTAACCTTTGGCAACCAGCACAAGGTCTTATTTGAGGAACACTGTCGATATGCTGAATTTTTAAAATGACATTGAAATTGAGACTTCTTCACTATTTGTCTCTATGGATGTTCATTCTCTTTATATGAACATCCCTTTTGACAAAGGTTTAGAATGTTTAAATGAAATCTTATATTCAAAAACATCTTACTCACAGCATATGTTGAATTTCTTCTTACTCTTACAGAAAAAGTATTAAAGTGCAAGACTTTTTTGTTCAAAGAAAATATGTACTTGCAGCTAAGAGGTACAGCCATGGGGTCAGCCATGGCTCCAAATTATGTTATATTGTACTTGTCCAATTGGGAAGATAGAGCTATTTATAGTGAAATTAATCCTTTTATGCATTTAATTGACTTTTGCAAACATTACATTGGCATTTTTTTTTATTTGGAAGGGCACAGCACAGGAATTGGACTCTTGTTTAATATTTAGAGATAAACAATCAAAATCTTAGGTTTGAATTAAAAAGTGATGTGCATGAAATTAGTTTTTTGGACCATTTCATTTTTAAAAATACTGATGGTAGTATAGGGACCAGGCTCTATCGTAAGTGTACAGATAAAAATTCATATTATATTTTGAGAGCTGTCACCCAGCATATGTCACTAATAACATCCCTGTAGGACAGTATTCAAGAGTGAAACAAAATTACTCGGTGTCTAAATGATTATGAGAGAAGTGCTGATGACTTGACAGAACAATTTCTGGTTAGGAGATATAATTCTAACAACTTCTTAAAAACAAAAGAGAGAGCAGACTCTAGAAGTAGATTGGACCTTCTTTTACACAAAGATGGTGCAGGACAACAGAATGTAAATGAGAATTATGGAAATAAGGTTAAATTTATCACTACCTTTAGTCCTCAGGCACATATGGTAAGAGGCATTATTAAAAATAATTGGCATATTTTAACAACAGGGAGACAACTGGACCAGGTCACAAAGGAATGATTTCAAGTTGTATATAAAAAAGCACAAAACTTGAGAGATTCTTTGGTGCAGAGCACCTACTGAACAAAACGAAAGAAAAAGAAAAAGGAAATGTTTCCTCCTACTGGTACTTATAGGTGCGGAAGTTGTACCTTTTGTAGATATATCAAGGTGGGGTAATTTTTCAAACATTCAGTTACAAGCTATACATATCAGATAAAGGATTTTTGTAATTGCAGCATGCAAAACATTATTTTTTTCTTTTGCAGTTAATTTGTTTATTAAGATTTATCCTTAACTTATAGTACAGTACACATTGTCTGAGATGAAAAATATTTCACATTATATACTGGATTATGTAGGTAATAAAGTATTAGGCATATTAACTTATGCAATTTCCAGCATATTAAATCACACATTTGTACTATAATATCATTCTAACATAAAAAAAGAAGAAAGATTACAGATGAAAAAAAAAATAAAAAAAAAGATTCAATTAATATATATAAAGTACTACATTAAATCGAGAGCTGCATGGAGGTAGTTTATGTAAGTACAATTATATTTAAACTATATCTGCTGATATCTTTCATTGGATGGGGAAAATTTGGCCAGGACACCAGGTAACTTGCCCTACTCTTACGGGCAGACTAAATGGGCCTGGTGGTCCTTATCTGCTGATATTTTCTATATTTTTATGTTTCTTTTGGAGGGTAGGGGGAGTGTATTGGCATGTATTGGCCACTGGCTATGATGGCCAGCCCTGTCAAAGAATGAAATGCTTGTGGAATGCCACAGAAACCAAACTTCTACCCTGCCATAGAAACAGCAGAGGGCACTTAACAGAACGCTTCTGCTCTAGAGATTGATAAGCTTGAAGAGCATTTGGATGTTTCATTTGAAGAAAGTGAAAGTGATTCTGTGGGTCTGTAGTCAGTAACCAAACTGCGGGTAGAAAGTCAAAAAAGTGCAGCACAGCAGTAGCAATAAAAAGCTCTAGCAGAGAGACAGAGAAAAATTCTAGATAGCTTTTTTTTTAAACTATATTTCTTGCCCCTCAGCCTGGAATTCTCTCTTAGGCCTCCTGCTCATGCCAGCTTGGTCTACCTCCCGCTGTGTTCCCCGATCATCTTCAAGGTCGTTGCAGTTCCCCAGGTCAGGCAGGTCAACCCAGAGAGACCAAGGGGGCAGTGGTGGGGAACCAGCGTTGGGAGTGTGGCAGTGATTATGGCAGGGTCCGTCACCTATCCAGGGCTGGAGGGGGTATTTTTGGTAGTTAGCCCTGAGATCCCCCCTCCCCCCTGTCTGGGCACTTCTGACGCTGGTGCATGGCAGCCCTGCTTATGTCAGCCACGCTCTGACATGCAGTCTGGCAGCTCAATGGTGCCTCCAGTCACCTCTGGGGGTTGCCAGAGCACCAGGCATCCCTGACCCTCCCACCCAGACAGGAAAGCAGCCCAGAGGGTGCTCAATCTGTCTCCCTCCCCTGCCAACCCCTGACTCCCAAGCTCGCTCCCGAACGTCGTCATGCCGGGACGAGGTGGTGTCCAGTGCTCAACCCTCAGCACCAACGGGCCAGCTTAGATAGCTTGTTGATGAGGATATTTGTTACCTAAAGGATAAGAAACATCTAAAAAAAGGAGCAGTCAGCACCCGTTTCCACACCACAGTCAGAGGAGCTGCAGGTGGATAAGGCACTGTCAAAATCAGCTGATTCAGTGACTCACATGAAAGAAAATTAGCAGTGCCTGGGTTTGTGAAGAATAGGACTTGCAAAGATAGCACCTAGCAACACAGAAGACAATAATGCAACTCGGAGGATGGGTGGGGAGCAGAAGACTGTGCAACAAGATTCTTGATCTCTGGGGACAGCTTTAGAACAAGCAGGTTGGTGGCAGGATGAAAGCAGAAAATGGATACCTGATAATTCAGACCCAAACGTTGCACAATATAAGGATGACTTTTGGACAGCCAGAAAAATACTGGGCAAGGTTAAACTGTAGTTTCTGGGATTATTTTGGTTTTACCATCTGCATACTCTGGTGTTAATCAGCCAAATAAAGAGACTGGGGAGGATAGTGGGGTTGGTGCAAAAACACAGAATTATTGTTCTGCTGCTAAACCCGGTGTGGACATGAACTCTAACAGTTAGTCTCCCTCTGACTCCCTTATGGAGGGCCCTTCAACAGCTGATTACACACAAGTAAGACTGGGGCTTAACAACATGGATATTCAAGGCCCAGCAAGAATAGAACTTTTACAGCCACCATTTAGACTTTCTGACCTTTTCCAAAATAGAGGGGAACCTACCCCATGGAGAAATGTTTTTAGGCTGTTACACAGAAGGGTTTGGAGGACACCCCGGGCAGGGTATATGTTGCACAGACACTGCTTAAAGGGTCTATGAAATTTATGGCATTTAATATATTTGCTTTGATTCTAATTATGGTGTTAACTTTAAAACAGTGTCAAGTCTGGATCATTTTTGGGCTCAGTGCAATACTTTAAAAGATGCTCAAATATGGAGCCCACTTTTGGCCATCCGCTTAACTAAATCCATAATCAGAACTATCACAGTTTCTTTTAGAAATGAAGGAGTTAATATTTCTGATATTCTTTTTGGGCTAAAACAGCACTGTGAAGTCTTGGACAAGCACAAACTAATCATGGACGGTGAACAGATATGGACGGAGGGGTGGAGGATTAAAGTTGAGTTGTGTTTGTCAAATAATGGAGTGGTACATCCTCCCAGCAGTTTTTACCTTAGCAGAGACAAAGGTATTCTTTTCTAGTAAGGACAACCAAAGTCTTGCCACAAGTGTGGCTCTCAATTATATTTGTTTAATGCTTCTGACACTCCATGCTGTACTTATTGGTTGGATTACAACCATTTGGCCCCAGCCTGCACAAATACTGTATATTTAGATGCAATTTATGTGAAGGGAAATGACACTGTTATGTGAGATGTCCATGGGGTTTGCACAGTAGAGATGATAGCATTTCTCAAGACATGTGAATTGCAAGGGCGCAACAATAGCAGGCAAAACAAATGGCACGGAAAGATAAGGTTGCAACACAGAAAGAGCAGATAGTGAGGCCTGGGAGTGGCAACTCTGTGACAAATGTCCCTCAGGATGTTGTAACAGTTGAACCACAACAACATGTGGTACAGGGAATAGAAGAAGGCTTTACACACGCTACAGTAACTAATGGAACTGATGATTCTGCAGGTTCCCCTAATATAATGCAGACTGAACCAGTAGTCAATGAGTGTAATTCAGACATGCCCCCCACCTCCTAAACAACCTTTTACGCAAATTAGTAAGGCTGAGTGGTCAAACCAGGTCAGCCGTGGGTAAATCCCAGCATAACCCTCATCCTGGAGTGGTTTATTGTGATTATACAATGTGCCTCTTTTTTAGGGGAGCAAAAAAGCTAGTAAGAAATACATTCATGTTGTATTTTATTATTCTTTGTATGTAATGTATTGCTGTGCCAGACAAAATAGTCCTGGGTTGCTAGGGCTTCCCCGCTATTGTGCATGCACAGTGCTGTTTCTCTCATTCCCAGAAACTATTGTTTTCTTGGGCTGGGAATCATTTGACAGTGTGCCTCCTGTAACAGTTTATGTGTCCTGGCTGTATTTTTGTTAGAGTAGACCAGACAGACTTAAGAAGTTGTTATTTTTTTTGCCTGACTAACGGGTTTGTAGTAGGGAGCAATGACTCCATTTTTGTTGTTGTTGTTGTTGTTTGTGTGCATGCACGCACACTGCTGCAGTTTACAACTTGTTCTCTGGTTCTCATCAGCTTGTGCCCCTCCACCTGGTGCAATGAAGGGTTTTTTTTTTGAATATGGTCTCTGCCCCCAAAACTGTGTAGAGGGTATGAGAAGATATGAAGCTGAGCTGCAATGGCCGCTTGTTTGAACTGAGGACTCAAGTCTTCAGAGCAGGCAATTTGAGCTGTTTTGATTGATTTGAGAACCTGATTTTGAGAGGTGAGAGAAGTGGAAGTGGTTTTGGGGAACAACTCTGCACCCTTGTTAGTTTTCCTACTATGTCTTGTAGCTGCTAACTTCAAAACTGCTGTCTGGACCATAGTTGATTCAAAACTACAGTTTACCGTCATGGAGTGGGTACCCAATGTGGCAGTCTGTCACATAAATTTCAGGGGTTGGAGTAATTTTAAACAGTAGATGTGGCTGGCTGGCACTTTTACCCATTGGTATATCACAGGATTTACCATGGGTAAAATATGCCAGTCAGCCAATCAGATTCTGGAATTCTGGGACCCCACTGTATAATTATTAATAAATCATGGGGCAGCATATACTACTGTAGTACATTTCCAACTAGGATTGATTTTATTTTTGTATTACAAGCTGTAGAAAATTTGAATAATAAAAGTGTTGGCTTATGAGTATATCAATCATAGGGCAGTATAAATTAAGATAAATTGGGGTTACAGTCCAATTTGCTGTAAGGGACTATGGAGACTGAATTGTAATCTGTTAACAAATGAAACACTGGTAAAAAAATGGCAACATGTCGCACTGCCAGAATTTTAGTCTTATTTTTTCATGATAACGTTGGAATTTGGAGGGAAGACATTAAAAAATCCTTTGTGAATTTTTTTCAGAATTTTTCAGGGAAGAAGGCTAATAAAGAATTAAAAAATCACACATGCCCACACAACAAAGCATCATGGGCTGCATATAGAATCACCACAGAAGATTATGCTGGTTCAACTTTCAACAATTTGCAAAGGCTGCTAACAGATGGCTTGTAGACGATGTTTCACGTCCTACGAGGACTCATCAGTATGCCTCATCTGTTTGACACCCCAGTGGAAGTCCTGGTAGGACAAAACACGTGTCTATGTCATCTTTTAGCACCCTTTGCAAATTGTGTGAGAGGCCTTTCAGCACCATGCAATTCTGCTAAAACTTGAACCTGCATAACATTCTGTGGTGATTTGCATATGCAGCCCATGATGCTTTGCATTGTGTGGGCATGTGTGATTTTGTATTTTCTTGAAATTTGGCTTTCCAGCCAAATGCCCTTTGAGGTAACCCTTGCCTCAGAGTTTGTGCACAGAGGTTCTTTGTCTAATAAGGAATACCTAAAATATATGAGCCTTAGCATTCAACTGCAAAATGTGATTGCTAAAACAAAGACAAAACGATTAATTATAGTAACTAGACTAGCCAGGTTAAAAAGGAAAAGTTTTCATTGCAATATAAAAGGGCATAGTCATTGCACCAGGGAATGCAGTTTGGCACACAGTGTAAAAAACTAAACCTGGTAGGCCGTAGCATTTTTCTTATAATGAATTTAAGCACTTCTGCCATTGACCACAATGTCCCTCCCCCACGGGTATCCTCAAGTTCTTTTGTGGACTCCCTGTTTATACATGATGGTGTTAATCTATTTTTTACGGAAACAGACCCGAAACATGCAAAATGGGGGGATTTGAACATGGAGTGGATTGAACCAAGTGAGGTATTGGATATAAAAAGAGCATTCATATTGTTGGAAAAAGTGGCCTTAAAAGCTCAACACCTTTAATGGTAAAAGACCTCTTTGACAGCCTATTTGATGGTGAATCATGCACCGCATGGTCTGAGGTGAACTTTAACCCCTAGTTTTGGGTTGGACAGAGAAGTATTTTTGGCTGGGTGGCAGAACTACTTTTTGCAATCTACAGCTGGCTTAACTGAGTACATACTTCAGGACAGTTTGGAACTTGAAAAAGAGATTTGGGCAGATTTAATTGAGAAAGAAAAAATAGCCCTGACTTTTGAATCACATGCGGAATATTCTAGTTATAGAAAGAAATTAGATGAAACAATACAAAGACAGGATGTCAGAATTAAAAAATTAAAACTAATAAATTTGAACATGATCAAAGGGATTATGAGGAGGGGCGGATCTTTAATTGGAATGGTCATAACACACATAAAAAATCTATTCTCAAAAAGACAAAATCTGGCCCATATCAAACTCAACAGAAAGATGTGTACACCAGTGGCTCTGATTCAGATAATAGTTCTTCCCCTTTTTTAGTCAACAGTCAGGGGGACACCTCATTAAATCAGTAGGCCTCCAAAAATCCTTCCAATCAAGGAATGGCAGGCACTTCAGTGATACAACAGATGCAATGCCCACAAAATGTATGCATACACTATCAGCACCTGAACAGGCATCTCCCGACCTGCTCCCTACACCCACTGCCCCAGACATTGAACAATCCTCTGATGATGTATGGCAAGACTATTCAGTTACCAGAACAAATCCCCAGATGAAGTCCGAGAATAGCAAGATTCTATTTAAACAAACCAGGTGGGGAACAAAGGCCAAGGGGAGAATATATTGAGGGCCGAGGAAGGAGCAGCAACAATACCTATTACAAGCATCCAAGAAGCCATCACTGTTATCAGATAAGAGGGTACAGATTTTGAGATCACAGAGCAGTCAGCAAGTAGATGAGCAGAATAATATAGTGTTCAATATATCCAATCATATCCTGACAGATGTGGAAATGCAAGTATTTAAAAAGGTCTTTCATTTATTCCTACTTGGAACTTACATTTATTTGACACAGTTGTGGATATTTATAAATTTACATGGAAGTTGAACCTTAAAGTTCTGTTCCATAAAGAAAATATAAATGAATGGACACAGCAAGAATCTGTCCTGGGGAATGTGATAACTAATAGATATTCTGATAACCTAACATTGGACATTAACTAAAATAGTCATTTTAAACCAAAATCAACTGTTATAACCCCCCCCCCCCAAATGCTGTTGTTGAAATATTTGAAAAAACTTGCATAAGGGATTTAGAGAATCTGGAACTATCAAGAGCTAGATATTACAACTGTACTACTGCGGAAAAGGAAGTGATTGTCAATCTTAGAAAGAATCAATAAATCATTATTACACCAGCTGATGGGGGTGGGGGGGATAGTGGTTTGTAACAAAATGGATTATGAGGCAGAGCTATTGGGACAATTATCTGATAACAATTTTTATTTGTGTTTGAATCATGATCCTACTGATGGTTATATAAAAGAAATTGATTTTATTTTACAGGATGCTTTCTTGGAAAATTTAATAGATAGCGACACTTGTGACTTCCTCACAGTTAAGAACCCTATAAGAGCAGTACTATATGGACTGCTAAAGGTTCATAAGAGCTTGGTAAATCCACTGGCTAGGCCGATAGTAGCTAGAATTGGATCTTTGATGGACAATTTGGCCAAGTTTCTGGACTACCATATTTAACCTTTGGCAACCAGCACAAGGTCTTATTTGAGGAACACTGTCGATATGCTGAATTTTTAAAATGACATTGAAATTGAGACTTCTTCACTATTTGTCTCTATGGATGTTCATTCTCTTTATATGAACATCCCTTTTGACAAAGGTTTAGAATGTTTAAATGAAATCTTATATTCAAAAACATCTTACTCACAGCATATGTTGAATTTCTTCTTACTCTTACAGAAAAAGTATTAAAGTGCAATACTTTTTTGTTCAAAGAAAATATGTACTTGCAGCTAAGAGGTACAGCCATGGGGGCAGCCATGGCTCCAAATTATGTTATATTGTACTTGTCCAATTGGGAAGATAGAGCTATTTATAGTGAAATTAATCCTTTTATGCATTTAATTGACTTTTGCAAACATTACATTGGCATTTTTTTTATTTGGAAGGGCACAGCACAGGAATTGGACTCTTTTGTTTAATATTTAGAGATAAACAATCAAAATCTTAGATTTGAATTAAAAAGTGATGTGCATGAAATTAATTTTTTTGGACCATTTCATTTTTAAAAATACTGATGGTAGTATAGGGACCAGGCTCTATCGTAAGTGTACAGATAAAAATTCATATTATATTTTGAGAGCTGTCACCCAGCATATGTCACTAATAACATTCCTGTAGGACAGTATTCAAGAGTGAAACAAAATTGCTCGGAGTCTAAATGATTATGAGAGAAGTGCTGATGACTTGACAAATCAATTTCTGGTTAGGAGATATAATTCTAACAACTTCTTAAAAACAAAAGAGAGAGCAGACTCTAGAAGTAGATTGGACCTTCTTTTACACAAAGATGGTGCAGGACAACAGAATGTAAATGAGAATTATGGAAATAAGGTTAAATTTATCACTATCTTTAGTCCTCAGGCACATATGGTAAGAGGTATTATTAAAAATAATTGGCATATTTTAACAACAGGGAGACAACTGGACCAGGTCACAAAGGAATGATTTCAAGTTGTATATAAAAAAGCACAAAACTTGAGAGATTCTTTGGTGCAGAGCACCTACTGAACAAAACGAAAGAAGAAGAAAAAGGAAATGTTTCTTTCTACTGGTACTTATAGGTGCGGAAATTGTACCTTTTGTAGATATATCAAGGTGGGGTAATTTTTCAAACATTCAGTTACAAGCTATACATATCAGATAAAGGATTTTTGTAATTGCAGCATGTAAAACATTATTTATGTAGCTTCTTGCAACACCTGTCAGGGTTTTTACATTGGTAAAACCACACAAAAATTTAAACAGAGGATTGGACAGCACATTAGAAGCATTACAAATCAGGATGATGTGAGTGCTCTCACACAACATGTAAAAATAAAAGGTAGTAAACACAGTTTAGCCTTTCAGATGTTGGATAATGTTAGAGAACATATTTGTGGGGGTGATTTAGATAAAAGACTTAGGCAAAAGAAATCTTTTTGGTAGTATAAAACTAGATCTTATACTGTACCAGGGTTAAATGACTTCTTTCAACTATCCCCCTTTTTATAAAGAAGGTTATTTATATATAAGCTCCTTGTTTCTGAATGTTCTGTAGTAATGCTAACAGAATATTATTGAGGTCATTTGAAATTCAGCAATATGTGATACTAAATTTATATGTGATGTCCTTCACTTATTTTATGTGTTAGTTGTAAGAGTATATGTTTTATAAACATGGCTGGAATGTATTCTCATATTGTATTATGAATTTTGGAAGTCCTTCTAGGTGGCTATAGTGTGTTGAATTCAAATATTCTTGGTGAAATGGTGTATGTTAGCACTGTCACTTTAAATACAATTATTTATAAGGTGCAATTTACAGAACCACCTCAGTCTTGAAAAAGCACAAGGTTTGGCGCAAAAACGTTCAGCTGTTTGTGGGGTGGGCACACTTCATCTGTGTGCCTGGCATTTCATGTGCAATGAAGAAGTTTTTTATGCATTTATCCCATGAATAATCTGCATTTTTGTTACCAGCAGTGATGTGTAGCCATGCTGCCATCTGCTCTGAGTGAGTACACCTGCATGTTTTGGTTCTATCTTTTGCTTAGCAGCTGCCTGTTTGGTGGTTATAAAAGGGCATAGTCATTGCACCCACCAGGGAATGCAGTTTGGTACACAATGTAAAAAACAAATGGTAGATACATTTAAAGCAGAAGTACGATGAAAAATGTTTTCCCCAAAAAGCTAGTTTCAGCTACAATTATGACAATTATTAACATACATGTCAAATGTGCTTGGTTAGATATCTCCTATGCTGTGCTCCATTAGTCTTTTTTTACTTTTTCGATCCTAACCCTTGCCAGGTATACAATTTATTTATTTATTTAATAGCATTTGGAATTACAACCCTTTGAGTCATAGACTACTTTACAAAGGCTCCACATTAAGTAACATCAAGGAATGGAATTATGCATACAATATTACAAATATAGTGATCAGGGAAGAAAGACGATACACTAAACCACACAGACAGGGGATACAGAACAATAGTCTTTGGGAGAGGAGGGCAAGTATGGTACCTAAGATGGGCTTCAAATGGCAACCATTCAGCAGACTTGTAGAGATCACAGGAGTGTGTCTATCTGCCACAACCTGTGACCAGTCAGCATGCTTTGTGAAGGGTGACTTTGATGCATCGCAATGCAGTGCGGTCAGCAGTGCCATAAATGACTATGTCATAATCTACCAGAGAGAGGACAGAAGAAGTAATGACCAGACAGATAGTCAACAGGGGAAGGCAGTGTTTGTGATGGTACAGAAGCTTGAGTCTGGAATTGATGGTGGAGGACAGTTGTTGGATATGTGCATGGTAGGTGAGGGACCTGTCAAAGGTGACACCTAGATATTTGAATGACTCCACCAGCTCAAGTGGGGATCCTAGTGAGTTGATGATGGTCAGTGGGAAGTCATGATGAGGACTCTAATGGTGGGCAAAGATCATTGATTTTGTTTTCCTTTTTTTTTATTTTATTTATTTATTAAAATTTTAGATAACACCTTTGAGAACAAGTTCGTTTCATAGGTTCTGTGACAACCCACCTCTCCCTCTGGGCTGAAACAGCTTTTAGAGAGGTGTGTGTCCTTGGGTATTCGCTGCCACCAGCCGGACTTTCTTTCCGGCACCTCTTTCAAGTGTACAAACTTGAAAAATCACATGTGCAATTGCACAAGTTAAAGTCTGGTAGTGTGTCTCTTTCAGGTGGCGGATGCTACACAGAGTTTACCTTAGCCAGTGGAAAACCAAATCTTACCTTAGAAAAATGACATCAGAGTCACAACTGTTGAGCAAATAAATAGCTTTTACTTAACAGAAAGTGCAATGAGCATTTACAGGAAATGTATTTACAACACAAGAGAATAACACTTATACAGGAAAAGTAAACAAATGTTTTTAAACAACAGATGGCAAAAGAAGAAGGCTATTACTGAAATATACTATCACTAAACTTACCCTTCCCTGTCCTTACAAGAGACACTGGACCCTGTTCTAACTGCCAGCTCCCACGGACATACCAGGTAGGCTCCAAGCTTATGTTTCCCCCCTCACAGCTTCCAGGGCAAGAGAGAGTTCTCTGTCTTACAGAAGCTTATATAGTCTATGGAGACTAGGTCATTCCTATTCTCCCCTTAAATGCACCAACCAACTAACATGTATGTATTTAATTGTCCCAATCAGAGTGAACACCTATTGGTGACCAATTATATTCCCCTTTTCACCTTAAGTTTATATTTGAATGATCCAATCCATTCAAACTGCCCTGTGTCTGTGTCTGCAAGGTCTGGGTGTGTCTAGAGATGTCCACTCAAGATTTATGACCCAGCTCTTATCTAGCAGCTAGGAATTCCACAAGCTGGTTGCTGCTGGAAGATTTCAGCCTCAGTGTATTTTTTCCACACTGCTAAAAAAATAAGGCATCTACAGAATCCAAACCATTAACTCTTTCCTTCCCATTTCTGTCACATCTCCCCCCCCAGATAATGAAGGTGTGTCCCTTGGGCTACCCCAAGTGACACAGCCGTTCATGCAATTACTGGGGAGTGCCCAAAGTATCCAGCCAGGCCATTAGCCCTGCCTAGATAGCCCATCCGCATTTGCATTTTGTTTGCCACTGTGATGCTGTATGGTCATGTTGTATGCTGCAGTACCAAACTCCAATGTAGTAGCTTACCATTTTGTCCACTGGACCTATGAAGCCAAATCAGGGGATTATGATCTGTGACCACAGTAAATTCTCTCCCATATAGGTAAGGCTGCAGCTTCTGAAGGCCCACACTATTCCCAAGCATTCCTTCTCAATTGTGGCGTATGCCTCCTCTCTGGGCAAAGCCTCGGCTGAGGTACACAACCGGTGCTCTCCCTGCTGAGTAACTTGGCTCAGCACAGCCCCAGCCCATGGTCTGAGGCATCCACATGGACCATAAACTTTAAACTATAATTGGGGCTAGCCAATACAGCTGGGCTGCTTAAGGCCTTCTTTAGCTCCTGAAAAGCAACCTCACAGCCTTCTGACCACTTCACTGCATCTGGCTTTCCTTCTTGGTTAGGTCTGTCAGGGCTTAGCCATATCGCTATAGCTGGGAACAAACCTTCGGTAGTACCCTGCAGTCCCTAGAAATGCCCTGACCTGTTTCTTTGTGTGTAGGAGTAGGCCAGGCCAGGATGGCATCAACCTTGGCAGGCTCCGGACGGATGTGTCCACTACCCACCCGTGCCCAAGGTAGGATACTTCGCATACCTATCTGGCACTTCTCTGCCTTGACTGTCAGACCTGCCTTCTTTAACCTGTGGAACACATCCCCACATTCTTGATGTGCTCATCCCAGGTCTGGCTATATGGCTATATCATCCATATAAGCCAATGCAAACTCACCTTACCCCAGACCGAATGCGATCTACAAGCCGTTGAAAGGTTGCAGGTGCATTCTTCATTCGAATGGCATTACCTTAAATTCATATAAACCAAATGGAGTAACAAACGCTGATCTTTCCTGGCCGCAGGGGTCAGAGGTACCTGCCAACAGCCCTTTGTTAGGTCTATTGTGGTCAAATACTTGGCTCCCCCCAGTCGCTCCAGGGTCTCATCTGTTCTGGGCATGGGATAAGCATCAGACTCCATGCAGCTGTTAAGCTTCCGGTAGTCCACCCAGAATCGTGTGGTGCCATCCCTTTTGGGGATCAGTACCACGGGTGATGCCCCGGGGCTACTAGATTCCTGGATTACCCCCAGTTCCAGCATCTCTTTGAGCTCCTCTTTCACAGTCTGCTTAACCTCCTCAGGTACCCTGTAGGGGGACTGTTTCAGGGGATCCTGGGTCCCTGTATCCACGTGGTGCTCTGCCATCGTGGTGTACCCTGGTTTCCCTGTGAACATGTCTTCAAATTCTCTCAGCGCACCCCTAATTTCTTGCACCTGGGCTGGTGTCAGCTGTTCCGAGAGGGTAAGGCTGTCCACAGAGGATGCACCCCTGGCCTCCCAAGTAGGTCCACCAGTGGATCTACCTCAGTTTCCTCCTCTGGAGCACTGCATACAGCGAGGACCATTTCCTCTCTGTCATGGTAGGGCTTCAGCATGTTAACATGATACACCTTTCGTTTGCATCTCCTGTCCGGGAGCTCTATCATGTAATTGACGGTCACTAACCTTTTGGACAATGGAGAATGGCCCCTCCCATGCTGCCTGTAACTTATTCTGTCGGACAGGGATGAGTTCCATCACTCGCTGTCCCACCACATATTCTCTGGCTCGGGCCCCACGGTCATACCAGACTTTCTGCCGCTGTTGTGCAGTGGCCAGGTGCTCCTGAGAAAACCCCATGAGCTCCCTAAGGCGGGTCCTGAAGTTCAGGACATACTCCACAACAGACTCCCCTTGGGAGGCACGGTCACCTTCCCATTCATCCCGAATCAAATCTAGTGGCCCCCCGCACCCTATGACCAAACAGGAGCTTGAAAGGTGAGAACCCTGTGGACTCCTGTGGGACTTCCCTGTATGCAAATAGGAGATGAGGCAAATATTTTTCCCAGTCTCTCTTATGCTGGTCATCAAAAGTCCTTAGCATGGTCTTAAGGGTTGAATTAAATTGCTCCACTAGACCATTAGCTTGGGGATGGTATGGGGAGGTTTTGAGCTGCTTTACCCCACACTTCTCCCACAAACTACTCATTAATCCTGACATAAAATTGGCACCCCGGTCTGACAGTATCTCCTGTGGAAAGCCCACCCGGCTAAATATTTCCAACAGTGCATCTGCCACTGGTCCTGCCTCAGAGGATGTTAGGGCCACTGCCTTGGGTATCTAGTGGCATAGTCTACAACTACCAGGATATACCGCTTGCCAGTGCAACTGGGGTGCCTAATGGCCCCACTATGTCCACTGCTACCCTCTTGAAGGGTTCATCAATCATGGGCAGGGGCACCAAAGCTGCCTTGGCCTTGTCCCCATTTTCCTACCCACTGGCACTGTGGACAAGTCTGGCAATAATTTGCCACATCCTTGCCAATACAGGCCAGAAGAAATTGTTGGTGAGGTGCTTTTAGTGTAGCCTCACTCCCAAGTGCCCTGAAAAGGGATATCATGTGCAAGGGCAAAAGCTGCTGGACGGTGAACCTTAGGGACTACCAGCTGCTGGAGTACCTCACCATCTAGCCCTTCCTCTGTTGTACATTCTCTGTACAACAGCCCATTGTCCCAGTAAATGGACTCTTTACCCCCCTGAGAATGCTCAGCCCTATGAGCTATTTCCCTCAGTTTTTCCAGGGTAGGGTCAGTTTGCTGTGCAGCACTCAACTGCCCTCGTCTGACCCTTCCCAGTGCCCCTTCTGAAGGAAGTCCTGTGGGTTCCTCTATTTGTGACTGGGGTTCTGGACTGCAGCTTCTAGCCAGGCCCTCCCCTGTGCTGGACACTTCCTCAGCTGCTGAGGGTGTGGCTGGACCACCCAGAGTCAACCCCTCTTCCCCCTCAGAAGCTTGCCCTTGTGCCTGACTACGAGTTACAACACACACCAGTTTTTTACTGGGGTCCAAATCCTTCCCCACAATCATACTTACAGGTAGGTCCTCTACAACTCCCACCTCCTTTTCTACATGGCCCCCTTCCCAGCTCAGGAAGACTCTAGCCATTGGTAATGGGACTGGTGGCCCTGTGAATGACCAAACCTTGAGTATTTCCCAGGCATGATCTGCTCTGCCGAATGAGATCTTGCCTTACCAGGAGATGTTAGCACCTGTGTCCCATAGTCCCTGTGTTACTATTCCATTAACTGTAATGGGACGCAGATTCTCATCAGAGGAGAGTGGTTCTTCAGACTGGACACACACAAACACACCAGTGCCCTTTTGATCACCCCGCCCCAATATCTCTGCCCTTAACCAGTTTCTGAGGGCAGTTATATCTCAAGTGTCCCACTTGATTGCAAATATGACATTTCTGGGACCTATTTCTTGAGTCCCCTTAGAACCAGAGGGCTCTACTTTGGGCTTAGGTGCAGGCTGGTTTCCTTTGGGCTGCCCTCTTGGGATCCCTTATACCCATGTGCTGCCCCCATACCATAAGACTTACGCTGTGTGTGGTCGGCTAGACAGATACTGCCAGCTTCCTGACACCTCTGTGGAAGAGGCGATGCCCTGTCTATGAGCCATACACGATGTCCTCAGGTACAATTTTAAGGAATTGTTCTCTCACCAATACATCTTTAATCAGTTCCACAGTAGTTGCTTTAGCCCCTCCATCCACCTATCAAGGTAAGTATACAGTTTAACCTGCAGTTCTGCATAACTGTCTTCTGGGCTTTTCTTTAACTCCCTAAATTTTCTTCTATAAGCCTCAGGAGTTAATTCAAAACGTTTCAACAACACTGTTTTTACTTTATCATAATCAGCATAGTCTTCATTACTCATTTTAGCAAATGCATTCAGCGCTCTCCCGTCAGCAAGGGTGCGAGATAAGTTGACCAGGAAGCCTTATTTAATTGTAATTGATTACATACTCTCTCAAATGACCTTAAAATAAATCAAGGTCATCTCCTCTTTAAACTGAGGGAACAATTTAGAATTCATTTGGCTTCATGAGGTAAACTCACTCCACCATTACTCACGGTTTGCTGACTGCGGAGGGTCATCATCTCCTTCTCGTGCTGTTGTCTCTGGAGTTCATGCTGTCGTTCTTTCTCTCTGTCTTCACGTTCTTTCTCTCTGTCTGCCAGTCTCTTTTCTTCAAGTTCTTTCTCTGCTTCCAACCTTCTTGCTTTTGCTTCAGCATCCAGTCTTTTCACCTCCAATGCCTTGTCCTGCAGCAATAGCTGCAGTCGCAGTGCCTCAAGCTGGTTTGGGGGGCCTGCTGCCTCAGTTCCTGATTCACCCCCAATGACTGCCTGCTTCAGATCATGTGCCAAGAGAGTAGCTATGAGATCTGCCTTTTTCTTCTGCTTCAGACTTTCAGGCTGAATCCTCTTTTCCTGGCACCTTTCAACAAGCTGTGGCACAGTAAGTGAGTCATACTCCGTGGAGCTCATTCTCTACTGCTACACTATACTGTGCTATCTAGAAACAAATAAAACTGTTGTACAAATGTATCCTCTTGTATATCCTGTTTTGCAATGCTAAGGTAACTGTTCCACTGGCAAACTCTGTATCAGTGTGCTACACAGTCCGCTATCATCATCCCACCGCTAACACCAATATGTGACAACCCACATCTCCCTCTGGGCTGAAACAGCTTTTAGAGAGGTGTGTGTCCTTGGGTATTCGCTGCCACCAGCCGGACTTTCTTTCCAGCACCTCTTTCAAGTGTACAAACTTGAAAAAATCACACGTGCAATTGCACAAGTTAAAGTCTGGTAGTGTGTCTCTTTCAGGTGGCGGATGCTACACAGAGTTTACCTTAGCCAGTGGAAAACCAAATCTTACCTTAGAAAAATGACATCAGAGTCACAACTGTTGAGCAAATAAATAGTTTTTACTTAACAGAAAGTGCAATGAGCATTTACAGGAAATGTATTTACAACACAAGAGAATAACACTTATACAGGAAAAGTAAACAAATGTTTTAAACAACAGATGGCAAAAGAGAAGGCTATTACTGAAATATACTATCACTAAACTTACCCTTCCCTGTCCTTACAAGAGACACTGGACCCTGTTCTAACTGCCAGCTCCACGGACATACCAGGTAGGCTCCAAGCTTATGTTTCCCTCACAGCTTCCAGGGCAAGAGAGAGTTCTCTGTCTTACAGAAGCTTATATAGTCTATGGAGACTAGGTCATTCCTATTTTCCCTTAAATGCACCAACCAACTAACATGTATGTATTTAATTGTCCCAATCAGAGTGAACACCTATTGGTGACCAATTATATTCCCTTTTCACCTTAAGTTTATATTTGAATGATCCAATCCATTCAAACTGCCCTGTGTCCGTGTCTGCAAGGTCTGGTGTGTCTGGAGATGTCCACTCGAGATTTATGACCCAGCTCTTATCTAGCAGCTAGGAATTCCACAAGCTGGTTGCTGCTGGAGGATTTCAGCCTCAGTGTATTTTTTCCACACTGCTAAAAAAATAAGGCATCTACAGAATCCAAACCATTAACTCTTTCCTTCCCATTTCTGTCACAGGTTCCACATCAGAAGAACAATACATATTGGAAAAGTATGAGATGGAAAACAAACAAAACAAAGAATTATATAAAACATTACAACAGTATATAACTAAAGATGTTCCAATACATGTGGCATTGTACAATGTATGCCAAGGTGCATATCTGATTAAAACCTGGAATTCAAAGGGTCATGTTAGAGGGGGTGGGGTCTTATGAAATGAACCTTTACAGGAACTTGAGAACAGACTCAGCCTAATATCTAACAATTAACAAGGTAAGGGATGGCATCAGCCCAGGGGCCTCATCAGAGGTGGGACATTATGGGACAAAGCATTTTAAAGTGAGCAAGGGAACTCAGGAGATATAACAAGGGGGGAGGAGGGATGGGGAAAGCCATAGAGGGGTGAGGGGAAAGAGTGGAAAGGATCAAGAGAAAATGTGAAAGGAGAATGATTAGCAACTTAGAACAGTTATTTTCATGCTGAGAACAGTTATGCATAAGGTTAGGATAGCATAAGGTTAGAATAAGTGCTGGTCACAAGAAGGAAGGTTATTGGAAGCAGTCACAACTGGCATCAGCAACTAGCTGTTGCTTAAGTTTAACCCTGAAGGAGCCCAAGGTGGATGCTGAAGTGATGTCATGGTGCAGCAAGTTCATCCATAGTGGGGCATGGTAGGCACAGAACCTTTGTCCCAGAGAAGTGTGACAGTGGGGTATATTAAACATCTGGCTAGTAGAGCTGCTGGTGCAATGACAGTTGATAGTGGGGGCAATAAGCTTTTGTACTCCTTGGGGCATTTTGCATAACCTTACTTTTTTGGAAAGTAAACATGTTTGGCACATTAGTCTACCTTTGAATTGGAGCCAGTAAGCCTGAGCGTACATGTAGCAGGTATGGGACAGACGACCTGAGCAGGTATGGAGCCAGCATGCTTTGTTGAGTGCAACTATGATGCAGCAAAGAGTTGTTTCCAGCCAATCCATAGATTGGTAAGCCATAATCAATAAGCGAGACAAGAGAGCTTTGAATGGCCAGGTTAACAGCCTCTGGGGTCAAACATTGCTTATGCCAATAAAGTAGCCCAATGCGGGTGTTAACAGCCTTAGCAATGTTGTAAATGTGATAGGCATAAGTCATCGTACTGTCAATAGTAATCTACAGATATTTAAAGAGCTGAACTAGCCCCAGGAGAGAGCCCTCTTCATTGGTGATAGAAAGAGGGTAAGTTCTGTGCCTATTTTGGGAGCTGGAGAACAGCATAGTTTTGGTCTTGTTGTAATTCATAACTAACTTGTGCTTATGGAACCATCTTTCTACGACTACAAAATTACTCTGTAGCCTGGATTCAATAACCTTAGGGTCTGGATCATTGGTAAACAGGACAGCATCATCAGCATATAGAAGGATGTGACCCTGACAGGAGTAAGGAAGGTTGTTGAGGAAAATGATAAACAAAAGAGGGCCCAAGATGGACACTTGAGGTACTCCAGATAGGACAGGTCTGCTATCCAAGAGGGTGTTACCAATCTTCACCTGCTGTGTACAGTTGTGCAGATAACTTTCAAATCAGGCTACACTGTCACGAGCTAGGCCAATGGTGGTAAGCTGTTTGACCAGGAGGGCAGATTAGAA
The DNA here is from genome assembly GCA_016271365.2 of Neoceratodus forsteri. Classification (NCBI taxonomy): domain Eukaryota; kingdom Metazoa; phylum Chordata; order Ceratodontiformes; family Ceratodontidae; genus Neoceratodus; species Neoceratodus forsteri. The sequence goes on along the minus strand of CM028132.1, from coordinate 785,756,613 downwards.
CTAAGTGGTGGGAACTGAACATTGTCTTAGCTTCAGTGAAAAAACCTGCAGGGCACACTGGAGAGAATCAGGGCTGGGGTGGCTCCAGAAGATTACCACGTAATCTGCATAGAGCAGAATTTTTCCAAGGTACAAGCTGGGGAGGGAGTTCAGGAAGAGGCTGAAGATGAGGGGTCCCAAGATGGAGCCATGGGGTACTCCTGAATGGACCTGAAGGCTGTTTGGTAGATTGGAGCTGATTTTCCCTGCTGGGATCTGTCTGAGAGGTAACCTTTGAACCAGGTTATTGTTTTGACTGAGAACCCCAGGGAGGGCAGGGAGGCTAGAAGCATAGCATGATTAAGGGTATTGAATGCCTTAGTGAGGCTGATGTACACCAACCCCACAAGGTGACCATGTTTGAGGGCACCATGGATGTAGAAGGAGTATTCTAGGAGGGCAGTGGTGGTGGTGCTCTGGCCCTGGCAGAAACTATGCTGTTTGGTGCACAGTAGGCTATGTTTAGACAGATGGTCCATCAGCTGATCAGCCACTGTTTTTTCGAGGGCCTTGAAGAAGGGAGGGAGAAGGGAGATGGGATGATAGTTATTTGGGTTCAGGCGGTTTGCCACTTTTGAAAATAGGGGTGAGTGATAGCTTGTTTTTCAGAGGGTGGGGAATTGTCCTAGACTGAAGGACAGGTTCAGTAGTTTGGTGAGGGGTTGTAGAACCTCTTTGAGGGCTAGACAGAGGAGCTTCAGGTCAATGGAGTCACCACTGATGTGGTACTTGGCAAGGACTTTGGAGAGGTAACTCCTAGCCTCCCATGTTGAGATGCTTCAGAGGTGAAAAAGGGGGATGTTTGAAGTGGGCTGCAACCAAGGATGGGATCTAGTGGGGCAAAGAAGTTGGGGGGCAGGCTACAACTGAGGTCAGAGGATGTGGTGTTTAGGGTGTCTGCAATGAACTGGGGGTCCTGTGTTAAGTTACAATTAACCAAGAGTTGTCCATGTGGGGGGTTGGCAGATTTCCCATTTAGTTCCTTTATGTTTTTCCAGAAATGTATTCCTGAGCCCCAGGTGGAGGAGAGTGCCTGTTGATAATGGGTCGCCTTGGCTTGGTAAATGGCCCAGGTACATTTGTTTCTGGCCTCATGATATCATTGTCTATCCAGTGGGAGTTGTGAGTCTAAGGCCTTATGCCAGAGATTATTACAGTGTTACATTCTGGTTAAGCAACTGTTGAGATATTCAGGGGGTGAAACATATTTTAGTGATTTGTTTTGAGAAAGGGGCAAAGATGTCACAAGCGTCGTTCTATGCGAAATGCTATTTTTATGCAAAATGTGGCGGCCACCTTTTTATCCTTGTGAAAAAATACAATTAAAACATTTATAAAATACTCACATTCTGGTGAAATTAGAAAATTGTACCACCAACTAAAACTGGAAGATGCCTGAAACCTTTTATAGTGAAAAAAAGGTGGGTCAAATATTTTGCCCAGTTTCATTGCACTGCTGCTTTAAGAATTATAGAGGAAGGACAGAAAAACAGATTTTTTAAGGAATTAAAACAGAGGAAGTAGAGATAGTTACTACAGCAGTGGGAATGCTTAAAGAAGTAGAAATGTATGCTGCAAAAGCTTTTGGGACTCTGTCAGAAGCTCGTCTAGATCAGATTTTTTTTATGCATTTAACTGAACTTTAGAAAAACAACAAAACTTAATGGAATGGATAACTTCTAGGAAAGTGGAAGCAGCCATTGCTTCATTGCATAAGGATACGGTTCAGACATGGATGGCCTGAGTGCAGAATTGTATAACGTATTTTGAGACGAGTTGGTCCCAGCTTTAGTTCTATTGTATAACTCAGTTTTAGAGTCTGGTACTCTGCCCTTTTCAGTGACACAAGCCGCTTTAATTATGATACTTAAGAAAGGAACTAAAACAGATTTAGGGAATTGAAGACCACTCTGTTTACTGAATACTTACTTCAAAATGTTAGGAAACATTTTAGCTAATAGTCTTAATAAGATAGCTGGGCACCTAATAAGTATACATCACACATGTTCCATCACCAACCATAAAATCCATGATAATCTGCTTCTCTTAAGGGAGATATTTCATAAAGTGAACTTAGGTGAGTTGGAAGGATATATGATAGGGTTAGATCAAGAAAAGGTTTTTGATAAATTCTTTCACAAGTGTTTATATAGTACTTTAGGTGCGTATGGCATTCTTAGTAAATTAATCAAATGGGTAGACATTATATGTCCTGTGGCTAGGCAACAGTAACCTGCTCTGAGAATGAATGAATGGGTAACAGTATCCATGTTAAGAAAGGGGTATGACAAGGCATCCCAGTGAGTCTGTTGCTTCATGTTTTTAGTATAGATCCTTTATCGAGCAGACATGAAAGACTATTAGGCTTACTTTGCTGACATTTTAATGAACTAAAAGGGCACAAGGATTTTGGATTAAATAAATTTTTCAAAAAGATACTGGGCCTACCAAACAGTGCCCCTTCTGCCTTGGTTAGGACTGAGATTGGAGAGCTTCCCTTAGAGAGTGCTTGTGTGCAGAGACAGATAAATTACTGGATTAAGATATTCAGAATGCCTCCTGACAGATTCCCACGAATGTGTTTGGAAGAGGCCATTCTTTACCCTCATTTTAACAATACTTTCCCAAGTATGGTGGTTTTGGAAGAACTCATTAAACCATATAGGCTTCTACATATAGTTACTGATTGTCTAAGGCTTCCCATTGAGTACATCAAAACAACAATAAATAATAAAATTAAAGACAATTTTGTCCAAAAAGACTTACAGTCCTGCAGACTATCTAAAGCATGTCCATGGTTATCAAATAACAAAAGAGAACACAAGTTTGAAAGAAACCTTCATATCCTACACTCTCCCCGGGGGAGGACCCTTTTTACTAGGTTCCGCTTTGAGGTATTTGAGAGTAACAAAAAAATTGGTTTATGTCTAGGGGAAAAGAACAAGAAATGTAAGTGTAAGTGTGGCTTGAGAGAATATAACCTAATGCATTTAGTGATTTTATGCCACCTCTATGAGAAACATAGGGCCATCTGGTTGGGCAATATACTCAAATCACTATCCTACCAGCCAATGCAATTACTGACATATTTATTTACAAACACTGATCCCATAATTCTGAGCTCCGTGGTCTCTCTCCTTAAAATAATTGATCAGAGAAGGCTTCATTTGACTGGATAAATCTGAACTGACTATTAAAAGGGCAGAGCATAAAGAATAATCATAGATTAACCAGGTGCCTATCAACCTTGGGACCACTAATGTAAAGGTTAAACTCTTTGCTGTGGATTCTATAAGTTTTACATGATTTTATTATTCACATTACTACAAGAACTTAATCACTTTTATGAAATAAGTAACAGCATTTTAATGTGTAATAAGTTTTTATGTCATTCTGTACGCAGAATACTTTCACTTTAAAACTGCTTTTCTTTTATTTATTTACTTATTTATTTATAATGGCAATGTTGCTGACCAATAAACTTAAACTAAACTAAAAAAAAAGACACCTTGTTTTACATAATAGGATTACAGGTCTTCATGTACATAACAGTTACCTGCCTATAAAGGAACTGGCCTATGTAGATGATGTGGTTTTAACACTGGCAAAAAAGCATCTAAAACTGCAATACTGAGAATTTTAGGCACATTTTCTAAAGTATCAGGTTCCAGGATTAATTATAATAAAAGTAAAGGCACAGCAATAGGAGTAGCACCTATTGCTGAGAAACAGACATTAGCTATGATAAACATTACAGAGGATGATATACATATCTAAGGAATAGATTTTGGAAAAGGTGATACGTCTTTTGCAGACTGGGAGAAACGTTTGCAGAAAACTGATTTGGTTTCAGTAAGACAGAGGAGAAATGTAATATCCAAACAGAAATTGGTGTTTTTGATTAAAACTCAGCTCCTTCCACTATGTTTATATTAAAATTATATTTTCCCTCCCCTTTTGCAGTTAGAAACAAGACTTACGAGTATATTGTTTCAGGCATTTTGGGCCAGCAGACAGAACCCTGTAAAAGGTAAGTCACTTACAGGTCCACTAAGGAGGATGGAGTGAATATGACAAATCCATTAATATTTTATTATAGTATTTATATTTATACCAACATTTGTACAGCTATGAGGCCAAGGGAACATATATAGTCTGGAATCTTGCAGAAATGGCTAGTACCATGCATAGATGCATGGAAGTCTTTAAATCAGAGGAAATTGTCATAAATTACTGAGGTTCCTTTATGCATCAGAACAAAAGTGCAAAAATGTGTAAAATAGGGTATAAGGCATGAAAATATGCAACCTATTTCTAGGAAAGTCCTGTATAATATGAATATTAATAATGCTTTTCTATGTGAAGTTAGTTTCCCTTACTGCCCAAATATGCAGGTTAAAGCAGTGTTGACGCAATTGGGAAATGAAAGAATGCCAAAATTTGTATGGGATGTACTTTGGCTGTGTAGCCACTGAAGATTTGGAGTCAAGAATAATCAGAAACATAAAAAATCTAAGGACAGATTTTGTGCTAGGTCTGGCTGTGATAAAATACTGGAAACTCAGTAACATTTATTTTTTGAGTATTTATATATCAAGACCTTTTGGCAGTACATAGCAAAAGAATAGAGGGGACTGATGTATGAGAATTTACCTTATCAGGAATTATTTGTTGGGTTGTTCCATGCATCCTGGGGAAAATATGATGAAGGAACTCTGCAAATTATATTTGCTATTTTAAAACATTACATTTGGCAAGCAAGGTGTGATTGGGTTTTGAGACAGAGTATAGTAACTCTTCCAGAAATAAAGTCTGTCATTATGTCAGTTAAAAACGTTAGAGAAGGTAATGAGAACAATTTATCTAAACAGAAGTCACAGGATGTATGTAAGTACTGTCATTTTTTGGATAATTGAATGGAATATATCTAACATAAATAGGTTAAATACGTGTACAGGGTAAGTTAAAGCAGTGAAAAAAACTATATAGTTTCTTTGGTGTTCTTACCGTCTCAATGTTATTTCTTTAAAAATTAGTCCTGATAATGTAATGTATAAGTTTTTGTTGTTGGATTATTTTTACAATAAAAATGCTCCTACTATTTTCATGAAGTGCCAAGGGATCTTTAATGTCTACCTAAACTCCACCGGAACAAACAGATGAGACATCAGTGTAATGTCTTTTCTGAAAAGATGGCACCTCAGAAGTGCAACACCCCCCCATGCTATCCTACAGTGCCAGTGTTGAGATTTTACCTCAAGTTCCTGGTGTGAGACAATAACCCAAAGCCATTTCATTGTCCAGCTTCAGAGGCAAGTGTATAGCCTGAGCCATTGACACTGACAATACCTCTTTAGCAGATGAACCTACTACCAGAAGTATTGTAATTGGCTATGGTGCAAAGGGAAACTGCAAGTCCTGCACATACTGTAGATAGTTAATGTCTGCAATCTCTCCAAACTGGTCATGGTCTGGGAGACAAAGATTGACGGTTCCGCTGGCAAGGAAACAAATTGGTCTAGTCACCATTTCCGACTGACACTGAAATAAAGAATGCTTGCTTTGAACTAGAGAGCCTCCTCTACCAGCTGTAGGAGGAAAAACTCACAGACATTGATGACCAACTGAATATCTCAGGCACTGGTCAGGCTAATAATTCAGGGAAAAGTCATTTTTCTCTTATTAAGTGTGTTTGCAATTACTTCTGTAGTGGGGAAAGAAGACCTGAAAGATAAGAGTAGGTCACTGATGCTGGAACTTAAAGATAAAATATTTGAGATCATTAGTGGTCTAGTACCACAAAGCTATGCAAAAAAAAATAGAAACCATGGAGCTCCAATTTAGAAAACAAAGGGATGAATGGAAAAGAGAATTAATGTTTGCCAAAATGAAACCCCACACAACCATAAGAACTGAGCCTGGTATAAAGGACGTTTTTAACATTTGTGGGAAAATTGAAAGTAGATCACAAAAAAGACAAGCTAAGTTTCTACAGTTCAGCACACTAAACTGAGAATGGACATAGTAAGGGTTATAGTGCAGCTGAGATTACTGAAGTAGTTATTAAAGCACTTAACCTCGGAGTGAGCCTTTAAAGTTATTTTGAAGGTAAAGCAGATGTGAACTTGCCTAAACTGAAGAGAATCCTGAGAATGCATTATTAAGAAAAGGATGCAACTGAACTTTACCAGCAGCTGACAAATTTGGTGCAGACATCTAGAGTGACCCCTCTGGGCTTTCTGGATTGAACCCTAGATTTGCAAGAAAAGGTGCTGTTTCCTTTCCAAGAAGCAGATTCATGATTGAAATATGATCAGATATTAGTCTGGAACATGTTTTTCCATTCTGTACTGACAGTACTGCAAAATGACAGCATTTGAACAGTTATGCAATCTTATCTTCAAGTCAAGGATGTTTCAGATGAAGCCTTATTTGAGTGGTTGAATCTTGCAGTGAGTAATGAACTTGTGAACAACAAAAACATGGAAATGGTACTCTTGTGAAAACAACAAAAGTTAATGTTACCCAGGACACGAGATGACTCTGACAGTGTACAGCCATTCATACAGAAGGGAAAGAAAAGACAAAAAGGCAACACCATACTGAATAAAACTGGGTAAGTTAAAGCTAGTGAGACTAGAATGGAAGAGTTCACAATCAAACTGGCATCTATTAAAAAAAGCACTTAACCCCTTTCAAAAATACAGAAATCAATGTGATTTTGGAACAAGAAAGAGAGGGGATGGGTGATACATGTGACAACCGTCATTGGTGTGGAAGTGAAGAGCATCTTCAGTCTGGATGCAGAGCAAAGAGAAACATGGACAAAGTGGGACACTGGAAGTTGTCACTTCTTTGGGATCAGGAGTGTACTACCCAACCTCAAACTTACTGTATCTACAGCTGAAAAGTAAATTTTCAGACACCAGAAAACAGCTGAAAATAAGAATGAAAAAGGAGAAACTTAATTCTACTGAAAAACCCACCTCATATGTTTACCATATAACTCCGAAGTGATATAACAGAGTGAATAATCTAGTAATTGGCAAAAAAAGTAAGGCAGACTATATGGGACTACTGGTCCTTTTTTGCAGACACATTCTGTTTCTATGTTTCTAATCTACTGTAGTTGGAAAGAAGTGCACAATTAAACAATTCTTTACTGATTTTAAAACACAGGCCCTGTGAGATACAAGCACCCAAGTCTGCATGGTATCTAATTTGATGATTAAAGAGAATCTCCCATCTCTCCTAATCAGAAATCTTAAAGAATTACTACAAGTTAAGGAGGAATTTGTTACGGCAGTAAATAGGACACCAGTCAAATATCAGGTGTGGGGTAGATGCAGTCTTGCTTGACTCCGAATCAAGAAACAGTAAGATAAAGATACACATGAACTTATCAACGTTATGAAAGGTAGTCATTTGGATAAGTTATGCACAATTATGTACAATTAGAACTGAGAAACAGGCTTGGTCACGTGATGTAGTGCCGACTACAAGCCGCTACCGTTCCCTCCAGTCATCTGATCGCTATTTTGATTTAAATTTGTGATTAATACCTAATTAAGTCTCGCTGAGGGGGAAGTGAAAGTTATCTTAAGGGCTCTACGCGATTTGAGTCACAATAACAGCTTGTATGGAGAATGAAATGAGGAAGCATCTCCCCAAGAGAACGTCGCCTGCTACTCTCGAGAAAGGCCCTAAGAAGCCTAGGCCTCAAGTTCTGCTGATGTGGGCGAAGCAACCCTTGACCCTGCTGAGCAAGAACCACTAACCCTGGCAAAGTTTCTTTCGGAGTTCAAGCCTTTTAAAGAAGAGATAACATCTATGATGGCTGAAATTAAAAAATTGTCTTCAGCTATAGAAGAAATAGTGAGGCGAACCTCAGATGCTGAAGAGAAAGTTCACTCTTTAGAAAAAAGAGTTGAGAAAGCTGAATCCGAGCTGACATCTGTGAGGCAGAAGATGACTAAAATGGAGTCTAAATTAGAGGACCTTGAAGGTAGAAGTCGAAGAAATAATGCAGTCCTGATCGAGCTGCCCAAAACAGAAGAGGGGCAAGATGCAGTTCTCTTCATTCAGAAGTTTGTAGAGCGTGTGGCTGGGCCTTCGCCTTATGGGGCCAACTATGCAATTGAGAGGGCTCACCAGGCCCTTAGACCACCTGCCCCCTCGGGTTCACCTCCTAAGCCTCTGATTTTCAGGTTTCTCAATTTTCATGAGCACTAGTATTTCCTAAAGAAAGTTAAGGAGGTGCAGGGTATCACCTGGGAAGGCAAAAAAGTGAGAGTGGCTCAAGATCTCCTGGCCACGGTTCGGCAGAGGCATTCTGCCTTTCATCCCTATGTGTCCAAGCCAATAGTTGCTGGTACCCGGTTTAAAATGTTATACCCAGCGAGGCTACAAGTATGCATATCGGGGGAATGGCACAGTTTTAATGATCCTGAAATAGCCCAGTCCGGACTTAAGGAGTTGCTTCCCGACCTCTTCCAAGAAGTCTGATCCCTGCTTCTAAGTGTTTTTGGAAGCGCAATGACTTTTGGTGTTAAACTGGGGATAGCAGCCCTTTTTGCTTCTTGCCGATGAGATGAAGGAAAGAGTTACCTTCTGAATGTTTTGCGGATCTTTTTCAGCAAGAAGAGTGTGGCAGAAGCAAGTCAATCTCGTCGGGGACTTATGTTCTTTGCTGGACTTTTATTTGTTGCAGGTTTTTCCAGCGATTGACTTTGTTAGAGTTTAGGATTAATGGAGATACTGTAAATCGGTTTTCTGTAGATGATGTATTGATTTAGAAGGGAGGTTGGACCTATTGAATAAGTATAACTGGTTATTTGCTTTCTTTATGGGTTCCCTCCCCTCATTGTAATGTAATCAAGCTTGGTGACCCTCCGGTATGTAAGTATTTGGGTCCAAAATAGGATGGGCTGAGTCGTTAAATTTCATATGGCTTCAGAAACGGGGATAAATCCGGTTTGGTTTTGCACGAGGAAGGTCTCTTCCTTTTCTTTTTCGGTGTTAGCTCTCCCCAACCTACGGGAGCATATCGGTTGTAGCTCAGTTATGCCACTAGAGGGGGATATTATATTACTCTGCTATTTCACTGGGCAGCTTTACTTATCTTGCAAACGCTGCTGGATTCGGAGTTAGCATTTGATTTCCATCCCCCCATTAGACTTGGGGTGTGTTGAAATTGTGATCATAAAATGGGGAGTGTGTGGCATCTTATTTAATATTTAATAGCCAAATCCATTTTTGTAGAATGCTGGTCAATTTTGGGATGCATTTGATGTTTGAAGTAATAGGGAGATCCCTGCCCGAAGTCATTTCTAAGGGATGGTGTTTTTTTTTAGTTTACATCTTGTACCTAGTTCAATCTTATGGTTCACTTATAAACTTAGGATTCTAAATGGGATAGACTAATATCAACGAAGCTAGATGCTGGCAGGGGCTCAACGCAGTAAAAGCAGTTAGGCTTTTGCCTCAAAGGAAGTGAATTGATAGTTCTTATCAGAGATTTTGGTTTTTTAACTGAAACCACTTACGGGGATTTTAGTAGAGGCCAATAAACAAAGCTTTATAAATATGGAATGGTTACTGGCACTGGGGTTATAGAACTAATATTGCTTAGGACTCTAAATGTAGGCAAGTTTAGATAGTTCATTATAGCATAGCTTACATTCTTGGGGTGCACTTTTATTTCGCTTAGAACGCTAAATGAAGCGCAATGAATATATGTTAATTGGGGATAAAAGTACTTTTACAACGAAAGAGCTGGGATCATTAGAGATGCTTATCTACTGTGTTAGGTTGGGCTTTAAGGATATTTAGAGGGGTAATCACAATATGCTTCCCTTGTTAATTAAGTTAGTGTTCAAGGGTAGGATTTTCTGAGGGTGGCTGGGGGTTGGGGGCGAAGGTGTTGGTATGCTGCGGAGCAGAGCCTATACTAATTGGGGGTGGAGGGGAGGGGGTTGTTCATGTTTATTGTTGTTTTTCTAAGGGGTGGGGGTGGGAGGTGGGTCAGGATTAAGTTGGGGCGGTCTCAGCACAGCTCATAGGGGAATTTCATGGATGTATATTAACGAGGGACTTATATTGTGCATTGTATGTTACTAAGAGTTTATAATAATGGCTAATGTCATAAAAATTGCAACATGGAACGTCAAAGGATTAAGGCAGCATGTTAAGCAATATAAAATCCTTAAGCACCTCGCTTTACTGTCCATAGACATTGCAGTTATACAAGAGTCACATTTATTAGACCTGGAAGCTAACTGTATGAGGCGGCAGCAGATTGGCCACTTTTTCTCTGCTGAGGGAACTACTAATAGTGCTGGGGTTTTGATACTGATTAATAAGAAGATCCCATTTATATTGAGGCAGGTGCTTAGGGACCCTCAGGGTCAATTTTTGTTTATCCATTGCTACTTGCGTGCCACTGAAATCCTCCTGGGAACTCTGTATGGACCCAATCTGGATTCTCCTGACTTTTTTGTGAAACTAATTGATATACTATAGCCATACTTAGCCTTACCAATTATCATTAGGGGAGATATGAGTACTGTCATGGATCCATCGATGGATTATTCCTCTCCCTTGAGAAGAGGTTACTCCCCGGCTCAAAGGGCCCTATTAGAATTTTTAGAACAATATACCCTGTGTGATGTTTGGAGAGTTTTACATCCTTCAGAGAAGAAATGTACTTTTTTAGCCCCAGTTCACAAAATGGCCACGCGCATTAATTATATATTTCTCTCTCAGATTCTCCTCCCTGGAGTGATTGAAGCTTCCATACAGCCAGGTCCTCCTTCGGACCATGCACTGGTTATGACTCAGTTAGCGCTATCTTCTTTTTCTAAGAAGTCTCCCAGGTGGAAGATCAATAATCAGATGTTAAAAGATGATCATGTTGTTAAAATAATTAGCAAGCATATACAGCAATTTATAGAAACTAATACTTGTTCAATCTCCCGACCAGATTTGTTGTGGGGAGCTTTTAAAGCATTTATTAGGGGGGTCTTAATTAGTATAACTACTTACAGAAAAAAGGAAAAAGATAAGTTAGTTACGCTATTGGGACAAATTCAACTTAAGGAAACAAGGATAGGCCAATCTTTTTCGGAATCTGAACAAAAGGAATTGGTTAAGTTAAAGGAAGGTTACTTGGAGTTGTTAGGGGACAAGGCCGAATCTGCGATTCTTAAAGCCAAAGTGGCGTATACAGATCAGGGCGAAAAAGCGGGGAGACTGTTGGCGCTATGGATTAGGCAAATGGAAGCAAATAGGTATATTTTGACAATACGCTCCCAAATAAATAACGCTCTAATAACAACTTCAGAGGAGATAATTTTAGAGTTTCAGCGGTACTATACCTGCTTATATAGTTCTAAAATGAACTCAGTGCCTGATGACAATATAGATAATTGTTTGGAGGCTTCTGGTCTATCTCCACTTTTGGAGTCCCAGCAGGAATGGCTGGTTTCTCCAATAACGACTGAAGAAGTCTCTAGGATTATTAAAATTTTGCCTTCAGACAGATCACCTGGTCTTGATGGTTTCTCTGCAAATTTTTATAAGAAATTTTTAGGTGAGTTACTTCCCCTATTAATGCCCTTATTTCAGTACATACTATCGGGCGCCCAGACAGATCCTACTTTGTGGGAGGCTCTAATAGTTCTTATCTTGAAGCCTGGGAAGAACCCAGAACTGCCTTCGGGCTATAGCCCCATATCCCTGATGAATCAAGACATCAAAATAGTGGCCAAGATTTTGGTGGCTCGCTTGGCATTTGTGATGCCTGATCTGATTGGGCTGGAGCAGGAAGGATTTATGAAAGGGCAGTCCTCATTAGATCATCTCAGAACCCTGTCACACGTTCTCTCGGCAACCAGAGATGCCTCATTTCCAGTGGTCCTGGTGTCTTTGGATGCTGAGAAAGCATTTGATAGGGTGAATTGGAATTTTTTATTTAGGGCCCTTAATGCTTATAAGTTCCCTGAGCTTTTCCAGAATTGGATTAAAGCCCTTTATAATACTCCCTCAGCTAGAGTAATGCTTAATGGTGTTATTTCAGAAAGATTTCTGCTGTATTCAGGAACCAGAGAGGGCTGTCCTTTATCACCTTTACTTTTCAGTTTATATCTGGAACCCCTCATTCATCGGTTGACACTCTCTCCAGTGGTACAAGGTATAACTATTCAGGGATATGAGGTTAAAGTGTTGGCATACGCTGACGATTTATTGCTGCAGCTGTCTGATCCAGGTAATTCAGTATCGGCCTTGCTGACGACAGTGCGTGAATTTGCTCATTTTTCCAATTATAAATTGAACATTTATAAATCCCTTGTGTTTCTGCTTAATTATAGAGTGGTTAAGTCAAGTGTTGTAGAATATGGTATGTCATGGGTGCCAAACTCTTTAAAATATTTAGGAATACAAGTTGTTAGGAACCCTGCCCTGATACAAAAGCTGAATCTGGATGATCTAGTTAAAATCTTAAGAGCAGATCTAGACAGATAGACCAAGCTACCTATCTCACTCTGGGAGCGTGTGAACCTAATTAAGATGTATTTTTCCCCAGGATCTTTTATCCATTGTATTTACTTAATAATTGGATTCCCATTTCATGGTTCCTTAAAGTTAATGCTTTGATAACAAAATTTATTTGGGCTAATAGACAACCCAGGATTGCATTTCATAAGCTGGCGGCCCCAAGGATAAAGGGGTCTCCGCCTTCCATATATGATTTTTTACTACTGGGCGAGTCACATGGTAAAATATGTTAGATGGATGGAGAGTGTGGGAGAACCAGAATCAGAGGGTTGGTTGCCTATCTGGCTCAAAATAGAGCTATCTTTAATTAAGCAGTGTGGCCTGTTGCCAGCTTCGTTGTTCTTCATCAGGCCGAATGCCCTCCCCCCTTTATTGAAATCTACTCCCGTGGCGACTTCGGTCAGGGTGCACTCCTAGATGTGTTCATTCATGGAATATGATCATACGGTTGAATTAGCTCAACCTGTTGGGGATAATCCTAATTTTAAAATAAGTAATAAGCCGATCATGTCAAATTGGCTCCCACAATTGGAAAATGTTAAGCTTGCTCAACTTGTTGCTCCGGATGGTTCATGGCTATCAGTTTCTACCATATTGAGTAGTCTTAACAGTCCCATTAAATCCATTTTTAAAGTATTCCAGTTGAAACACTTGATAACTAAGGTATGTGGCCCGGTTCCATCTCAATGCGGTATGAATATGTTCCGGGACATGCTGCTCTCGATGTTTGGTAGTCCCCATTCGGTATCTGATATATATATAAGTTTATATAGTTGTAAATATCAGGAGGTGTTCATACCGCAGAGATACTGGGCAGCATATTTTCCTGATTCAGAGATAGATTGGGCAGCATTGTGGGTAAATTGTCATAAATATATTACTCAGGATAGGTTACGTTTGGCACAGTTTCATATTTTACATAACATATATTACACTCCCCAAAAATTATATAGGTATGGTCTCATTGATTCCCCTTCCTGTTCCAGATGTGGGCAGGTGGATGGTACATTTTATCACATATTTTGGTCATGGTCTAAGGCTTCCACCCTCTGGGGGGACATCCAACAGAGGATGGATCCCTTGTTGGGCCTCTCTGGCTTTTTCAATCCAGAGGTATGTTTGTTAGGGGATTATACCCTCATTCCTGTGATATTGAGAAGGTATTATATGGCACTAATCTCTTTATCAGTTAAGAAGATTATCCTTTGTCACTGGAAGGGTGATGTAGATATTCCTTTCTCGGAATGTCTTAAAGAAATCTTGGCTAATCTCAGGATGGAGAAAATGGTGGCTAGTCTCAGTAATAGAATGTATAGATATAGGCAAATTTGGGATCCCTTTTACATGCTGCTCTACATTTAGATTATTTTAAAAGCAATCTCATAATTCTGGATGACTCATCATCTGAGTAGTACGAGCTGTGCTGAGGGGGGGAAGTAGGGTAGGGAGGGGGGACTGGGTATGGGGGAGAGCAGCTCAGAGATATGTAGTGGAAATTCATTTATGTATACCCTTGTTGGGCATGTCCTTAGCTGTTCTTATATGTATGTATGAAAATGAATAAACTTTGAATTAAAAAAAAAAAAAAGAACTGAGAAACAGGCTGTGATTATCCCACAAAAATAAAACCATCAAGATACATTGTTATGCCCACACTGGTCTTGATATTGAGGGTGTACAAGCAATATTTGAGCCCAGTGAGACCTCTGCAGAGTTGAAGGACTTATGTATCAGGGAAATACTAGTTGATGTTCCAAGGGGGCCATCATGTAGGATAACTGTTCCTATTAGCAGCTGGACTCAGCATGACACTACTGTAAGAGGTCAGAACATTTTGGGAAAGCTTAAACTGAGTAAGTTAGCTATTTCTATTGATGTACAGTGAAGTGAATCTTGCTAGACCCAGACAACAGAGAACTGTAAAGTCAGTACAGTTGGCAAGATAACAATCAGCAATGTGACCAGTAATTCCTTTTACTATGTGACTGATGTAGGTGATTAATTTGGGAGCCACCTGTAATCTTCACATTCTGAATGAAAACCAGAGGGACATTGTCGGACAAATGTTAGGAGTCATAAGTATTTTCAAGGGTCCATAATGATATGAGTCAGATAAGCTAGGCAGAGGCAAGGACGACCGCCTCACTTTTAAATACAAGATCAGGAATAAGCAAAAATAGCACCACCACAGTCAAATAAACAAGCATTTGTCAATGCCGAATGTTGGCTTGCTGGCATTAGCATTGGCAGTGCAGGAGTTATCGAGATGCATAATAGGAATGGCAGTGAAGTATTGAACTGATGCCAACCCACCCCCATCCTGCAGAGACTGACAGGCATTGGGGTGTCCCTTTGGGTGTTTGGTAGTGCAGTGCGGGAAAACATTTTGGGCAGGATGTGAAAAATGACAGCTGAACAGTTCATAAGGAGGTGTAAAAAAATGCCAGTGTTGAAAATGTGGCATGTAAATATAGCAAATTTGCAAAGTTACAAGGATGCGTGGGAAATATGCAATGCACGCTTGCAACAGTGCAATTTTATGTGCGTTCAGCACCAAATTTTCAACATAGGCATTTTAGCACCTCTGCTCATGTACAGTGTCACTGTTATTTCCTCAAAGTGTCCCAAGAAGTGATTTTGCACAGCAACCAAGCTATTCTGCGCCAGAAGTGTGAAAACACATTTTGGGCAGGATATGTGAAATGACGGCTGTACTGTTCAACAAAAGGTGTGGAAAAATGGCAATGGTGAAAATCCAGAGTGAAAATATCACAAATGCATGACAGTACGAGCATGCGTGCAATCTGCCAACGCACGCTCGTGACAGTCATTTTATGGAGTATCATCACCAAATTTTCTACATAGGCATTTTAGGACCTCTGCTCACGAACTGTGTCACTGTCATTTTCATAATCTGGCCCAAACACTGATTTCCCACAGCGACTGCACAGAAGTGCGGAAACACATTTTGGGCAGGATGGGGAAAATGACAGCTGTACTGTTCACAAGGAGGTGTACAAAAATGGCAATGCTGAAAATCCAGCGTTAAAATATTGTGAATGTGTGAAGTTATGAGCCTGCGTAGCAGCTGCACAATGCACGCTCGTAAAACAGGCATTTGTTGGATTTTTTCCACCAAATTTGGAACATAGGCTTTTTGAGAGGCCATGTCATGAACACTGGCACTGTCATTTCGTTAATGGGTCCTGAAAGGCGATTTTGCACATTGACTGTTAGAATTCATGAGGAGGGGCCCCCAAAAACCCCATGTTGAAAATTTGGTGCCAAAATTCCAAGAAATGCCCGAGATATGCAGCAAAGTTGAAAAAACCCTATTCATTCCATTATACAGCTTACCTGCATTTCCTCAGTTCGTGGTCGGCTTTGAATAGTGCAGACATGTTCCCGGTCCACCGAAGATTGTTGTGCCAGACTCTGGAGGTAAGTATGGGGTGACGGGTGTTGTGGGGAGGCAGGTGTGCAGTGGGTGGGTGCGGGTGGGGGCAGGAGACTACGAGGACCTTTTTTTGTTACAGGAAGTAAAAAAAAATGATATCCTGGGACAGTTTGTGTTTTCAGGGAACTTGGCACACTGGGGTGGGCTCCCAGCATGCCACCTAACTGTTTTGCGGGGTGCTGCAACTGACGGGATTGGGCACCCTGCCGCACACAATGACAGCGGGGAGGCAAGAGCCGAGGGATTGGGCACCGCATATAAGAAGTGTGGAAGGGGGGCTGATTTATGCTGACAGGGATTGGGCTCCCTCATCGGCACACAATGAAAGTGGGGGGAGGCAAGAACCGAGGGGGATTGGACACCCCCCTCAGCATATAGGAAATGGAGGGGCTGCTCTATGCCGATGGGGAGTGGGGTCCCCCATCGGCAAATTTGTGCAGAAAGCCAGCTGGGGGATTGGGCACCCTGGGGTGTAGCCAGGAATTTTGGATCTGCACACCAAGTAGAGTCGCTGCTACCCCCTCGTTAGGATGGGCTACCCCTCCCCCATCTGCCCACTTACCTGACACACGCATCATTTTTTGTATTATATACCAGCACACCTCTAGCCACACCACCAACAGGTGGTAGACTAACAGACTGGCTTTGGTTACAATATTGCACTGTGACCAGGCTATGTACCTCATCAAGCTAGCCAGTCCCACAGAGGTCCATTCTCACCACAATGGACATGCCACCACAGGTTTCAGACTAATAGACTGGCTTTTGGTTATAATATTGCATTGTGACAAGACTCTGTACCACATCAAAGTAGCCAGTCCCACAGAGGTCCATCCACAAACCACACTAGACATGCCACCACACCACACTGACTGGCTTTTGGTTACAGTGTTGCATTGTGACAAGCCTCTGTACCACTGCCACACAGTTACACACTTACAACAATGAATTAAACACCCACCCCTAAGAAAGTCTCCTTTCCAAGCAGTACTTAAAAATAATGATGAACTGCACATTTTAGCTACCTAATTTTGTAGCAGTCAGTCAGCACCTGGATAATGCTATTTTGTTTGTGGACTTATAGTATTAGAACGAGCACTTCTGTAATAAAAATTAACACATTAGCAAATGAGCATTATCCTAGTTCTGACAACTGCAAATGTAAACTTGATAAAACAAAAAATAAACTAAACCCTTGTCCTCATGAAATGCAAACTTTATCTCTCCAGCTCCCTTTCTCCCTCTTTCTTTCTCTGTAGCACTTTATATTATGGCAAAAAAGTTATACTTATATCTTAAAAATTAATTTTTGAGTACCCTTTTTTCTGTCTTGTAAGGTACGTTTTCCTCCATTTTGAGTCAGCTTTAGCAGTTTTTAAATGTATAATAAAAAGCAGTGAGTGAGTCGCTGTTACACGTCTTTTATCAGTGTTCTCACCCATATTTGGACATCCAACCATTTAACCCTGCTTTTCTTCTAACATCAACTGAACTAGCAAGCAACCATGACACGGGAGAATCAGGGCTAACTCCAGACCATACCTGAGCATAAAATTAAACGTGGCACCTAAGAATAAAAGTCCAATCGATTTTTAACTGAATCAATGAATAAAAAGAAACTTAGAAGACTGTCTTTCCTTATAGATTTGCACCACAGTAACCCTAGGTGACAGTTCCCTCAATAGAGTTTCACTAAAATAATCCTAGGTCAGAGTTTATTTAGTAGATGCATAGAAACATAGAATCTGATGTTCACCAGAATAACCCTTGGTGACAGTTACCATAGTAGAGTTTCACCAGAAAATCCTAGGTGACAGCTTCCTTAGTATATTCCTCCACTCCTAACTTCACTGTGAGAGAACAGTCCCTCAAGTCACAAGAGGAAGTAGTAATTATAAAAAAAAAAAACCACAATATGGGCAGCAGCATATGTTTTATTATTTTACATGCCCTGTGTTTGATACCTGAAAAAACTTTTGCTTCATTCTCCAGAACTATGTGGTTTAACACCTCAAATGTATAAAAAAAACACTGCTCTCCAATCCCTGATACATTATTCTACATGCATTGCACTATAAACAAATCACTTTCTTGCACCTTGCTGTACCAAGAGCTCCACTCTTATACAAAAATGAGATACTGCATCTTATCTGTCCATCCAGTCTAATGGGAATTTCAACTGAAAAAAAAAAAATAAAGCCCCCTTATTATTCATCAGAATCACTGAATAAAGCCAGGGTGTTAGGGTGTTAGTTCCACATACCCCCAAAAAAATAACAGTTATAAACATAAGCAGCACTTCACTGAATATTAACCCCTAGAAAAGTACCTGACTGAGGCTGAGCTGAATGCTGATGGATGATCACTTCACTGATGAGAAGGTGGACAGTGCCTTGCTGGTGGAGTGGTCTCTGGTCTACACAGCAGTCAGTGTGTGATGTACACCTGAGGGTGGTCTCTCTCCTCTCCTCTCCCCTCAGAAATGCAGAATCACTCAGTGGAGTGCAGCTCTTTCTGGAGTCCTGACCTGGACGGCGGGAGAGAGGAGAGGATTACTGGCATGATGGAGCACAGGTGCAGCACAACGTTACTCAGCCTCCCTCCATTCGACTCCCACCAACTCCACCTGGCCTGAACTGGCTTGTGGTGCTGTGCAGCAGCAAGCAAAGCTCACTTGGAGGAGTCAGAGAGGAGAATGGATCAGATTCAGAGGCAGAGCATCCATGATTTGACCAAGCTGTTAAAATAGCTGACACAGCAGACAACAAAGCCAGGGTGGTGTTACGTGGCAGCGCTCTCCCGAGTCTACCGGCAATGGCGCTTCTCTGCTCAGTCAGTCTCTCTCAACAACTCCTCCTGAAGCTGAAGAACTCATTGACGTGTGCACGCTCTCAGGCCCAACCGCTCCAGATCCTGATGGCTTGCACCACTTGCTCGACCGCAGCCATAGGTAGCTACAATTACAATCAGTGTCTGCAGTGCACAGATGCACTCAGTAGTGTAGTCTGCACTAGTTGTCCAGATGACGACGGCAGCTTCCACCCGTCCCGACCCACCCAGCCTTAAGTCCATCAACGACCAGCAGAGCAGAAACCAGCCCACCACCTGCCCACCACACACCAGTGAAGTGAAAGAAACTGACTTCAGCTCCCAGTCCTAGGCTCTAACTTGGACAGCAGTTAACCTTACTTACTCACCACTGCAGCCGCAGCCCTCTCAGTCTTTGAGTCTTAGGCTCTACTCCGGTTCGATTATGGCATGCCGTACGTGCGCTGCTCAGCTCTGTCTTCTTGCCACCAGTCTTGACTCAGTGCTAGCTAGGTAGGTAGGTAGGCTGTACTCGGACTTGTGTCATCCTCAGCAGGCTCTGCTCCTCTACACAATTCCCCAACGCCGATTTAGTCCCGACTCTAAACAACAGACTGAACTAGTTTTCCTGCAGACATTTAAAAAGCCCACCCGACCCGCCGCCTTACTAGGCATGCCTTCTTTCTTCACAAGGGACCTGATTGAAATGCCAACATATTTCTCAATCAGGTCCGATGGGGTCACATCACAGTTTTAGACCCCACCCTTCATCCCTTAAAACATTAGAAAAGGCTCTCAGAGCTGCTGGAAAGCCTGCGAAGAAAAAAAACCTGCAAACAAAGGAATGCAAACATGCCAGTGCTTCCGCTACCCCTTGTGATCTGCTGCAGCACTCCATGGCATGCCAGGGTAGCTATGCCCTTACTTGGCAGTTGGGCAGCCGCCCGCCATGCTGCTAATGTGGCAGCATGCACGAAGGGTCCGCTGAGTCTGACGAGCTTTGCTCGGATTGCAGCGGACCTTTCCTCAGATGTGCTCGCCACATTAGCATGCATGATGTGGCACCGGCATGCAGGCTGATTGGGGAATGAGGGACGCACCTACTGATGTGTGCCCTGTATTCGCCCAACAGCGGCCGCGCCCCCAAATCTGCACTCTCCCAAGATGTTGACTTGTGCGCAAGTGCAGCAAGCCAACATAAAAAGGCTGCAAAATACTTTTAGTTTCAGGTAAATTAGAGACATAGAAACATAGATGATTATGGTAGAAAAGCTAAGGGAAGACAAGGCAAAATTTTATTTTTAGGGCACCCATTTCCTGAGGCTCTGGGTGCCTAACAAACATATCAAAAAATAAAACAACAGATAAAAACAAAGTAAACATTTATTCAGAATAAACAGAATTCAAATTAACTGCTTTGAGGTCAGCATCAAATAGCTGGGATGGTTTGGCTGGAAACTCAGTCCACAAATGCCAGGCTAAAGAGGTGGGCCTACAGCCTCAGCTTGAAAACCCCAATCGAGGGGGCCTCCTGGACTGCAGTTGGAGGAGAGTTCCACAGGGTTGGCCCCAAGACACTAAAAGCATGGTCACCTAATGTCTTGTGCTGAACCCTGGGAATGTCCTGGAGGCCCCTCAAAAAGGAGCAGAGGGAGCAAGCAGAGGACACAGGTGTGAGGAGCTCTGACAGGTAATCAGGACCCAGTCCATATAGGGCCTTATAGGTGAGTAAGCCCATCTTGAAAAGGACCCTCCACCTGACAGACAGCCAGTGAGGAGCATGCAGGACTGGGGTTATGTGACTGGACCTAGACAGGCTCATCAGCAACTGGGCCACCGCGTTCTGCACCAGCTGCAGTCTATGAAGGGTCCTTCCCATGACCCTGAAATATAGAGAGTTGCAGTAGTTGAGTGTAGAGGTGACAAAGGCATGTACCAGAGTCAGCAGATCCTCAGTCAGAATGAGGGGCTTGATCCAGGAGATGTTTCACAAGTGGTAAAAAACACTTTTAACTACAGCCGATACCTGATCTTCAAAGGTCAGCCTTCTGTCCAGGATCACACTGAGATTACGTACCCTCAGAGAAGCCAACAACAGAGCAGACCCGAGGAAAAGACCTGTGCTTGCTCCAGGTGGTAACCCGTCACAACCAGGACCTGGCTCAATCACTAGCACCTCCATCTTATCCGGGTTTAGTCTCAGCTAGCTGGAAGTCCATCCATTTGTTGATTTTAGCAAGACAGCTGTTTAGCATGTCAACAGCACCAGATGTTCGGGGTGCAAAACAAAAATACAGCTGGGTGTCATCTGCATAGCAGTGAAACTCCACGCTATATTGCTGAATGATCTTACCCAGGGGGAGCATGTACACTGCGAACAGCATTGGCAACAAGATCGAACCCTGTGGTACTCCACATGACAGGGGCATTGGTGAGGAGGAGAAATTCCCCATAACCACCTGCAGCACCCTATCAGAGATATAGGACTTAAACAATTTCATGAAAGTACCTGTGAGTCCACAAAACTCACTGAGCTGATTGAGAGGCATGATGTGGTCCACAGTGTCAAATGATGATGAGAGATCGAGGAGTATGAGAACTGACCTGTCTCCTCTATCTCTAGCTCTAAGTAGATCATTATGCACAATGACTAGAGCTGTTTCTGTGTTGTGTCTAGCCCAAAAAACAGACTGAAATGGCACATAGATGTCAAAGGACACAAGGGGATCCTCGAGCTGCTGTGCCACCAATTTCTCAACAACCTTGCTCAAAAATAGCAGGTTGGAGATTGGACGGTAATTCGCCAGGACGTCTGGGTCGAGGGAAGGTTTCTTAAGAAGGGGTCTTGCCAGTGCTTTTTTTTAAAGCCACTGAGAACACCCTCTCTGCCATCAAGCACCTGGCATTCCTGGCCAAGACTGGGCTAACAGCCTTGGCGCATCCCATTAAGAAACGTATCAGGGCAGGGTCCAGTTCGCAATATGTGTGCTTCAGCTCTAAGATCACCCCAGTCACTTCAGATACCTCCACTGGCCTAAACTCCTCACAGACAGACAGACTGCCTCTGTTCCTCCCAGTCCAGTCATTGTGAGGCAAATGCCTCCCTGAATGAATCTCCGACTGGATAGACAACACTCTGTCACAGAAAAAAAGGGCCAACTCTTCACATAAAGTGGTTGAGAAAGTTTTCTTAGGCTGTAGACAAGCAGGATGGAGAAGTCTATCCACAGTCCAAAAAAGCTGAGGAGGTATGTTTCTCCCTGCAGCAATCCTCCTGGACAGGAATTCTGCCTTCTTATTGGAAATTGCCCCCTGGCACTCACTTAGTGAGCACTCAGGGCCAGTTTGTCAGCCTCCAACCGGGTCTTCCACCAGCAATGTTCCAACTTCTGACCCTTGATCTTTATTGCCTTGAGTTCCCCATCAAACCAGGGAGATCTCAAGTGAGAGGATCTGGGTCATATACGAACTGGAGTGATAAATCATTCAGTGCCTTGGATACCACTCTATTATAACTGGCCACCGCCTCACTAGTGCCAATCGCACAAGCCACGTCTACTCTAGATAGGTCAGCTAACACCAATAATCCCTCTGGATGCAGACCCCTTAAAGGGTGGTAGCTGACCATCTCCACAGAGGAAGGGCTTTCAGAAGGACCCCAAATGTGAACTCCATAGTGCAGTGATCAAACCAGGAGACCCAATCAGTCTTGAGGCTATCAACTCCAAGACCCAGCTGGAACCCAAGATCGAGTGTGTGGCCATGCTGGTGGGTCACAGAAGCAACCACTTGTGTCAGGCCCAGTGATGATATCAACTGGAGGAGGTCATAACTGAAATGCAAGGATTCATCATCGATCCAGGAGTTGAAGTTCCCCAGGATTAAACTCCTGGGGGACTCCAATACCAGATTGACGACAAAGTCCGCTACCACCTGCAGGAATTCTCCTTCTGACTCTGGAGGCCAGTAAACAAGGAGAATCCTGCAACCTGCACCTAGACCCCCACGCAAGGCAATGCACTCAAAAGACCTGGTATTGCCAACTGGATGCACCATGAAGCCCACGCTGGATTGAAAAATGATGGCCATTCCCCCACCCCTGTGATCCTTCCTCAGGCAGTGCACTATGGAGTACCCAGTGGGGACAGCAGCCTCTAGAATGGGGTCAGCATCATCATCCAGCCGGGTCTCTGTATTGCAAGACAGGTTTACAGAGGAAATCAAGTCTGCAAAAATGGCGGTCTTGTTCCTTATTGACCTGGCATTGTAAAGCACTGCTGGAAGAGGATTACCGGGCATGGCCAGCTCTCTAGATGCCTGCCCACTCAGCCTGATGGGACCCCTGGGTTCGGAGAATCAAACACACCTGGCCTCTCCCAAGGCTTCATTTAAACCCAGGGTGTCTCCTGTACCTGACAGCCTGAGTGCAACTCACTACTCCCTCCTCAGCTGCCTTCCACCATTGCTGACCCACCGGCCCCCTCATAATACCAATCTTCCTGCAATGCCTGGCTGTGGTGGATGAAACTGGGAGGTCAGTGAAGGGGCAGAGATCAAGAAGCAGAGAGGCAGCATAGATAATACATGCTGGGCCGTAGTCCCAAAACATCTCTGCCTGGCACACCAGCCCAAACCGGAAAAGCCCTGTCTAAAACAATCTTTAACCAAACACATTGTATAGTTATATATAAACACTAAAACTAAAAACCACAGAGCTACAAACAGCCCCACTCACTCTGATTATACAGACTCTAAACATACATACACCTCAATTACACCCCTCCCCCCATACCCACTACAAACAAAAATAATCCAACCACAAAAATAAAATAAATAAGAAGAAGAAACAACAACAGAAAGAGTATGGGCTGCAGAAAATTCAAAGAAAAAAATGTGCAAAATGTCCAGTATGAATGAAATGTAGCTGTCCACTCCAAAAGTCAAGCCTTTCTTAGGCTGGTACTGTCTTATAGGGCAGATAGAAAAAAGGTGCTCACACCACCGTTGTTCACAGAACTTTAATGCTGCACAAAAACAAGAAACGATTTTAGTCTTCAAGGATCCCCACTAGGAATGCAATACAGAGGCATTTTCAGAGCAGTTTCAGATGTAAAAACTTTCCAAGATGTAGGCAATCACCCCTATAGGCAGTAAAAGTGCTAA
The DNA here is from genome assembly GCA_016271365.2 of Neoceratodus forsteri. Lineage (NCBI taxonomy): Eukaryota > Metazoa > Chordata > Ceratodontiformes > Ceratodontidae > Neoceratodus > Neoceratodus forsteri. The sequence goes on along the minus strand of CM028132.1, from coordinate 785,732,591 downwards.
AACAGGAGACCAGCTCTCACCAAGTCCTCTGTTCTGAAACCCGCTGACTTAGAAGCAAGGGCAAGACAGGTAGGCAATCCACAGAAAGACAGAAGAAATTTTCCAGCCGGACCAGGAAGGAGTCCCTCAGGAAGATGTTCCGCATCCCTGATAGTTGCAACAAATGGGCCACCTCTCTAAGGCCCAGGATATGCCTCACAGCCTAATTATGGACAGCGGGAGACAAGTGAGGTTCTCCTCAGGGATAGCGGAGCTCCCACTTCCTGCCACACCAGTTACCCCAACCACTCAACTGCCAACTAGTCCAGCAGGACCCTCAAACACCCTCAAGGTGGCCTCCGACAACAGTCACCAAATTATCCAGCAGTCCAGCACAGAGTGACTGGCCAGAGATTCCAACAAAAATGACTAGCGCTCCAATCCTCCAGCAGCACCTGCTCTTCTTTCTCCTGCCGACAGGTGAGTGCCCCAATTCTTAGATTTGCTCCTTGATGGCAGAAAACCAGAATTTAGAAAAAGCTGCAGCACAACTCTTTGGTACTCTCCGGAGTACACCCTCACTAAAAACAAAACCTAAACTCCTATTTCTTCATCACTGTAATGCCCTGCCTAAAGCTAAAATCCCCTACACTAATACTAAATAAAATCAAACTACAGGAACTCTCCTCAACTGCTGATTTTAAAAGCCCTAATTTGTAGTTGCAAACACTACCTCAAGAAGCATTTAAAAGCATTTTAGCAGCTCAGGTATCAGAGCCCAAGCTGATGGCAGCCCAACGTGGCCTCCAAAAAGACTGATGGGCCATCAGATCAGCCCATATCACCCTAACGTACCCCAGGACCTACAGTCTCTGTGGGGTCTATGCTTACTGTATTCCCCCTCTTATTCTCCATGTTTTCAGCTCCCTCATATTGCTGAGTGGCTACTATACACTTTGCTCTGTCTCAGCCATGTTTGAAGCTATCTGTTTCTGACACCCACCACCACTGCTGGCAGACCACTCCATGGCTAAACCATTCTCTCTATAAAATAATATTCCTGTAAGTCCTTTTTAAACCTTCCCCCACTAACTTCCACTAGCGACTCCTTGTCCTAGCTTCTCTGTTCCTCGTAAATAGCTCTTCACCTTTCACTGAGTTTATTCATTTCAGGAACTTAAAGATTTCTATCATATTCTTCCCACTCATCTGCTTACAAGTGAATACATTTTCAACGCCTTTAGCCGATCCTCATAGGATCTGCCTTCCTTGCCCTGAATAATTTCGGTTATGCTGCATCGTACCGTCTCTAGCCTTGACCCAGTCCTTTCTTAGGTGGGGGCTCTGGAACCGGACGCAGTACTCCTGGTGTGGCCTTACCAGTGACCTTTACAGAGGTAACAGTACCACCTGCTTCCAACAGTTGAATCATCTCCCAGTGCTCCCTGCATCCTTTTAGCCTTGCTGAAGACCTCATTACACTGACTGGTTTGTTTAAGGGAGTCACCAGTAATGACTCCTAGGATCCTTTCCCCTGATGTTGTGCCCAGCTGAACCACTCCCATCCAGTACTGTGTTCTTCACTTTTTTATGTCCTAAGTGCATTACGTTACACTTCTTGGCATTGAATTTCAGTTGCCAGATTTTGGACCAATTTTCCAACTTTTGCAGGTGTCTCTGCAATCCCCTCATCCCCTCCACATTGTCAACTCTACCACAGAGTTTAGTGCCCTCTGCAAATAGACACAACCTTACTTGAATTCCCTCTCCTATGTTGCTGAGCAACATATTGAAGAGGACTGGGCCCAGGACAGATCCTTATGGTACTCCATTGTTGACCTCTTTTTCCACAGATCTGACCCAATTCATCACAACTCTCTGATACCTCCCTTCCAACCAACTCCCTACCCACTTTACTGTTTCCCTAGCTGTACTCAGATCCCCCATCTTCTTCAGCAGCCTTTGGTGTGGCACCAAGTTGAATGCCTTGCTGAAGTAGATGTATAAAGATTCTACTGCATGCCCCTTGGCAACTACCCAGGTAACCCAAAGAATACAATCAAGTTGGTCTGACAAGACCTTCCTACCATGAATCCATGTTGTTTACTAGCCTGAAGCCCATTGTTCTCCAGGTACTCCACTAGGTCAACTTTAACTAACGTTTTCATCAGTTTCCATGCCACAGAGGTAATGCTGATGGGTCTATAGTTCCCAGGATGCTCCGTGTCCCCTCTCTTGAGTAGTAGAACTACATTCACCACCCTCCAGTCCTTGTGAACCACCATTTCTCCAAAGAGCTATTGTATAGCCCCAACAGGGGTTGGGCTTACCCTGATACCAGGTCCCTTATTAACCTCAGATGCATCACATCTGGTCACAGGGCATTGTTTCCCTTCAGGGCTACTAACCCTTTTCTCACTCTCTTGCTAGTATACTTCTGCCATCTCATTTCTGGGACCCTTTATCAGCTGCATTTGTGCCATACTGTTGTAAGAGCTCGCTGTTCTCCTTAGAGAATTTTGAACAGAAGCAGTTGTTCAACATGGATGCTTTCTGCCCATCTTCCTCAATTCTGCTACTCCCTTCTTTTAGCCTGACAGTTCCCCCTCCATCATTCTTGTTTCCCCTTGTATCTCTAAAGAACGGTTTCCCTCCCTCCTTGTACCTCTCTGCAACAGGCAGTTCTGTGTCTGCCTTTGTAATCTTGACTGCCCTCTTGGCCTCTCTAGTTTTTTCCTGATACATGCCCCATTCCTCATCCCCTGTTATTCTTTATACCTAATTACGGCCTTCTTTTTGGCCCTCACTGCCTCCCTGATGTTTTCAGAAAACCAAATTGGTCTCTTAAACTTGTTTCTCTTGATAACTGTTCCCATGCATGTTTTTATTCCCTTGAGAACAGTTACTTTTATGACAACCCATCTTTCTCCTATTCCCCTGCTGCTGTCTACCCCAGCAAACCAGCCCAGGACTAGTTCCATCATTTGGTTGAAATCCATTCTTCGGATGTCTAGTACAGCGCAAGCCCCTTACCACTGACAGCTTTGTGCATTTCATTGTTTGCCTAAAGCAATGTCCACAGTTGCCACTAGGTGGCTCCACTGCCCAACACATGATTTAAAATATGCCACTCGTGTTACAGTACAGTACTGTAATGGTTTTTATCAAAAGCAATTAAGAAAAAAAAAGCATGGAGAGCACTAACAACCTGTTGATAGTACATTGAACATTTCAGGAAATGGATTTTTGACTTTTTCAGGGCAATGAGAGCACAGAATAGCAGACAAAAACGACAGTTGCCAGCAGATTACCTAAGGAGCTAACTCTGGAATCACTTAAGTAATCACCGTTTAATATCCTGCAATAATAACTGGCTTTCCCTTTTTTCCATAGGGAAACCGTGGCGTAATTTGCCATTATAAAGGAGTGTTTATAACGGCAAACACGCGCACGATTTCCCTTGCTTGTGCGCATGCTCAGGCAGCAGCGCACGACCAGTCCAGACCACTCAATGCTTCCATCTCGCACCAAACAGACCCGCCAGAAGAATGTATGTAAGTTATTTTCCCCACATACACTGTAACACATACAAGACCTGCTTAAAGGAAGAAAATGAGTTTAAAATATGGCAAATCTCGCACCGCTAAAACTAAACCGAACTGAGGACACACCTCAAGCTCTCTATTTTATATAATTGCTGAGGCAAAAGGGAAACCAAGCAATATATAAAATAAAAAATGGTGGAGTGTTAAACTCGATTTTACACACTCCTTTTCGTGGGTGATTTTCATAAACCCGGGCTCGCCTCGGGTTTATGTAGTATCCTCACAACTCGGGTGTGTGTAAAATCTCGTTACACACCCCGACCCATACTTTATTCTATGTTTAGTACATTTAAAATCTGTTAAGTGAAACAGTTATCACCGCTGGGTGCAATGACTGGCTCAGATAGCACTGATGACCCCGATCAGCTGTCCACATTTGCCAGCATGTAACATCCACATAAACAGGTACAATATCTACTGCAGCCTATGGGGATGGTTTGGGTTTTCAATTACTGTCTACCTTCCCTGATTGTCCGCGGTATCCGTATCCACCATCTGTGGAGTCTACAGCACCTCAGCCTTAGACAAAGATTTACTATTGCCCAGTGCTAACTCGAACAATATAGTATTATGGTTGCTGGACCCCAGTGGTTTCCCAGCCCACACTCTACCCACTCTTTCCAAGTTGGTGATTACAACATCAAGAATGTCATATTGCCTAGCGGGTTCCCTGATCTGCTGCAGCAGTATGCAGTACTGCAAAGTATCAAGCAGGGTCTGGCTTCTGGGGAAATCCTGCCTGCTGGGATGGCCCAGTAGATGTCTGGCACTTTGAGATCCCCTGCTACTACAACCTCTTATTTTGTCCCTTTTTTTCCTACATCTGCCCCTAATTCCTTATCTGTCTCCTCTTCCCTCCCTGTCCTAGTGGTCTATAAACCAGCCCCAAGTTAAGTTTCTTACCTGATGATTCTGTGATCTGTAGCCACAGGGACTCTACCTACCCTTTCTCTCCAATTGATGCATCCTGTACTGCCTCTATTCCTTGCCTGATGTAAATGGTCACCCCTCCACCTCTACTCATCCCTTGATTGTGTATGCAATAAGACACGCCAGGGTGTGTAAATATGCTTTCATAATTTCACAGCTCGAGGGTGTTTTCAGGCATGAGGCTCTTGCGCCGAGCGCCATTAAACACCCGGGAGCCATGTGCAATTTTGAAAGCATATTTACACATCCCTGAAGTGTCTCAAGGCACTTATAACACAGTGAGGAAAAAAAAGTCATTCCAGTCAACAACTAAATTGAAAATAACAAACTTAGAGCTGAAAGGAAGCTGAAGTTATTTATGATTAAATAGTCCCTGTAAACGGAGTTCAACGAAGCTACACTGTGCAAACAGAGGCAAATATTTAATGTCCTGTTAATAAAAGTGGAAGACAACATCACCAGTGAAGGTACAGTTCTGCACAGCTGTGCTTTTATTCGGGATTCTGGATTTCATTGTCAGGAGTGATCTCGGCTATTTCTGCTGTGGTGCTCATAGTGGGAGGGTTTGCAACGTTGCTGACTGGAGCTGCTAACTGTGTTTAAACTGCAGCTGTGGTTTCCATAAGTTGTTTTCTTTTGGTTGATGTCACTTCCTTTGCCCACATTGCCAAATGAAATCTGGTTAGTCAAAGTATTTAGTCATTTCATAAATTTTCTTTCCAGCGTTGACAGCTACTGTCAGGTTCAGAATTAGAGTGCAGTGTACTGATATTCTGCTGTTGCATGTGCTTAGGCTTTTTGCTATGAAAGAAGCACCAGAGTGTAATTATGCTTTCATAATTATACTCCTGTACTTCTCTCTCAGCCAATTAAATTGCTCAGTTTTTTCTCGCTGTGTTATAAGCCTATATAAGGTATAGCCAGGGATCACCAGGTCCTAATCATTGATCTCATTAGCCCAGTTCTCTAAAAATGCACATTAAGTTAGATGATCCCTAGCCAGTCCAGAAAATGTGAATTACAGAAATTGCAGGTCTACTTAACTACTACATGAAATATATAAAAGACTTCAAGAAAACTGCTGAACCCTTGTACAACTTGTTGTCTATGCCCAGCCTACAGAAAAACCACTGACTAAGGGCACAGGTAAAGGAAAGACAAATGTAAAAAGGAAGAGATTCTACCAAAGCTTTTCAACTCAGGTCCTTGGACGTGGGGACACCAGATGGTACTACATTAGTCACTCAGCTGTTTCACACAGCCACCAATAATCACACATCTGGAATTTATATTGCCATTTACAGTATACTGCATGTAGGTGTCCCAGCTCAAGAACTTGGTGCTGTACTTTACCACAGACAGAATGGCAAACCTTAGGCCATTGCTTACAGTTCCAGGACCCTGCCTCAAGTGGAGAAAAACTACCACATAGACTCAGGAAAACTGGAGTTTCTGGCCTTAAAATTGTTGGTTACTGAAACATTCTGGGACTGTCTGTACCACTCTTTGCTATTTACTGTTTATACTGACAACAATCCCTTAAGCTATGTTTTGACATCTGCAACATTAAATACTTCTGGACATAGATGGGTGGCAGAATTAGCTGACTACAATTATTCTATCAAGTATCAGTCAACAAAGCATAATGTTGATGCAAATGTTCTATCCAGAATCTCACTGAATATTGAACAGTGCATGTCAGCATGTGATGAGGATGTTTCCAGTGATGTTATAACTAATACACTACATAGGTTATGCAAGGGAGTGGAGAAGCTGCATGGATCACAGTTACAACGTGTAGTCCTGCTGCACTGCAGTGTGAAACACTGAATGGTCACTCAACCTTCAAACCTTTAAGTTATGAGGAACTTGTGGCACATTAGAAATAGGACCAGTAGCAGGAAAAATCCTGAATTACAAAACTAAGGGTGCAAACAATATGACCCAGAAAGGAAATGTGACTCAATTCAGACAAGAGCCCTGCTACATGAATGGATTAAATAATACAGGGATGAGCACAGGATACTTAACAGGAAGGGGGATATGAATATGTATTGGTGCTGATTGATCATTTTACAAGGTTTGCCATAGCTAACCCTACTAAGAGTAAAACTGGTAAAACCATAGCTGATAAAATCTTTAATGACTTTGTTTTACAATTTGTTTTTTCACAAATGCTTCACCATAACCAAGGATGTGAGTTTGAGAACCATTTGTTTCAAAGACTGCAGCACTACTGTAAAACAGAAGGATCCAGAATAACACTGTACAACCCCTAGGGTGATGGGCAAGTGGAGATGCCTAACTGAACACTGCTGGCTATGCTAAGAACACAACCAGAGGATAGGGTTACCACCTGCCCTGATTTTTGCAGGACAGTCCTGATTGGGGCAGTTGTGTCCTGCAAAAAAACTTAAAAAATGCTACATGACCTGACTTTATGGTAGAAAAATACTTTCTAACGTTTCACTAAAAGTTGCAGAAAACTGTAATACCTTAACAAAAATACCTTAACATGATAAGAAACAACAGAATAAACCAAGAAACTACAATACTTAGCCTTAATTCTCATTATATAAAGAAAACAAGTCTGTTGCATTGGTAGAGGGCACATACTGTCCCACGAAAAATCATGTTTCTGTAAGAAATGTCCCACTTTGGGATTCTTAAAAGGTGGTAACCCTACCAGAGGACCAAAAGTCACATTGGAAGGAGTCTCTCATCAAAGTAGTCTTTGCATACAACTGTACTCAACAGGAGAGTGCTGGGTTTTCACCTTTTTACCTATTGATCGGAAGAGCCTTCATAATGCCTATTGACATTCTTTTCATGTTGATTCCAAATTCAGCACTAATTGGAGGAAATCGTGCAAATAATGTGCAAAAATGGCAAGAGCAGATGAGACAAACATATGATCTGGTGGCTAATTATTCCCAAAAGGCAGCTGCCCACAGTAAAGAGTATTACAACCAGAATGTACATTGTAAAGCACTTATGCCTGGTGACTCAGTATTGATGAGAAACCTCTCTGAACGTGGTGGACCTCTAAAGTTGAGAGCATACTGGGAAGACAGAATTTATGTGGTTGTTATCTGAAAAGGGGACGCCCCTGTTTATGAGCTTAAACTGGAAGATGGAAAAGGGAACAATAAGATTATTTTCTGAAATCTCCTTTTACCCTGTGATCACCTAAACCCAGGTGAAAAAGGAAACAACAGATCAAAAGGGATAAATATGACTCCAGACAATTATAGTGGAGTGTAAACAGATTCAAAGTGGTTCAGATAGTGAAGAGACCAATTGCAAGTTTACACAACACTGCAGCATGAGGCAGTGTGCAATGATCAAGGGAGATCTGCTCCTACAAGTGACAATGACGTTCTAAACAAAGAAGCAGACCCTTTTCATCCTGCTATACATCCTGCCGTTATAGAAACTACAAACAAAGAGAATACAGATAGGGATGGCCTGCTTGACCCCTCTGTTCAGCCATTTGTATGTCTCTACTGCTTTACAGATGAATGAAGATATTACTTTCAAGACACCAGTGTGTGCAAGTGTAACATCTTCACCAATGCTGCCACCCGCCACCTGTTGCAAATTTAGTACTGGGCTGTTCCCTTCTTGTCCTGCCTTCAATCACACAGAACCAGGCCACTGGACACTGGGATTATTCTTTTCTTCAGAAACTCCTGAGCCTTTTATTGTAGTAGAAGTTGTCTCACTTTAACTTCACTATGGGTTCCCAGATAGAACACAGTTTTCCAGTGAAATAAATGGCCTGTAATCTTCTTTTAAAATACTGCAGTCACAGGTGACTTGAAATATTTATTATTTACAGAGTACACAAGATCACAGATAACAAACTAGAAATATTGAACACACTAGAAAAATCAAATGCATAGGTTTTATATGAAAGACACACATATGGAAATACCCTTCTAAACTAAATTATGTTAAGAATGTAATATTAATGAACTGCATTATGTATCTGTATGTAATATGTTCACTGTCTTAGTAAAGAATGTAATGTAAATGTGTATCTGCATAAAGTATCTACATGTAGTACTTCTTCTGTGCTTTCCCCCAAGCTTTAAACAAGAAATAAGACCTCCTGGACTGCCCCCCAAGTAAAATATGTTTCAAATAAATACATATATTCTATGTTTTACCAGTCAGATATTAGAAAAGGTCTTTTCTCACAGTTTGGCACAATAATTGAGACAGGTACCACTTGCTTGCAAGATCCAGCAGTGTTCACGCAACACTCTCCATATTCCAGGCCTTACTGACCCAGAAATTTCAAAATAAAAAGAGCTTTCCTTTCCCAGAATTCCACAGGATTTGCCCACTTCCTTGTTACACAGGAGGTCATGAGATCTGACTAAAGAAGCTGTTTCCTCTTTCCTTGTGAATCCTCTAGACACCTCAAGGCTGCCTGCTCTTTAGATAAATGGAAGGCTTTTTAAAAACAATTATAGATCACCGCAACATCAACAAACAACCAGTGTACAGGATTTAGGATGTATTAAACACTTTTATATCCGTAAGAGTATTTCTTGCGCACCCTGCTTACCAGCTTTCCCTTATGTGCTTCATTCATCAAACTGTGAACATATATTTAAAGGATGTTGTGTGGTTATCATAGGAACAGAAGCTAAGCTGTATTCCTGATGCCAAGTTTCTGTTCATGGTATAATAGCAATCAGGATTGTGGATTTCAATGTGTGTGTGTGTGTGTATGCGTGTGTGTTGGGGGATACAAAGTGCACAAAAAAGTAACAGGAGAGCATGTTTAACAAGCATTTGTCAACGCCGAATGTTTGCTTGCTGGCATTGGCATTGGTGGTGTAGGAGTTACAGAGCTGCATAATAGGAATGGCAGTGAAGTATTGAACTGAAGCCAGCCCCATCACCACCCTGCAGATAGTGACAGGCATTGGGGTGTGCCTTTGGGTCATCAGGCATAACGACCATGCCATTTCACCACACCCTACCGTGCAGACACCGACAAGTGTCACGGTGTGCCTTGGGGTCTTTGGCCCTTATGTGCACCCCATTCCATCAGGAAATATTGTGATATGGGTGGTATAGGAGAATGGGGTGAACTTCGGGGCCAAAGAGTCCAAGGCACACCTCAATGCCTCTCAGTGGCTGCAGGGTGTGGGTGGGGGTGGAATGGTATGAGCATTGCAGGTGACAATCCCAAGTCACAGCCCTGATGCCTGTCATTCTCTACAGGGTGGGGTGTTATGGTCGGAAACCCTAACGCCTCAGGCATTCATTGGTATTTTCACTCCAAATTTTCAACATGGGTTTTTTGTGACCCCCACCTCATGAACAGTGGCAATATCAGTTTGTTAGCTGAAAGCTGCTTTTGCACAGCGACTACGGCATTTGTCACCACAGGTTACAGCAGATTGTCAACACGGGAATTTTGGGACCTCCGGTCATGAACAGTGTCACTGTGAGTTTCTTTATCTGTCCCGAACAATGATTTCCCACAGCGACCACGCATTTCTGTGCTGAAAGTGTGAAAACACATTTCGGCCATGTTGTGAAAAATGACAGCTGTACTGTTCATAAGGAAGTGTGGAAAAATGTCACTGATGAAAATCTGGACTGAAAATATTACAAATTCATGAACTTACGAGGGTGCGTGGAAACTGCACAATGCTCACTCGTAACACAGTCATTTTTAGGAATTTTTTCACCAAATTTTCAAAATACCCATTTTAAGACCTCTGCTTATGAACAGTATCACTGTGATTTTCCTACTGTGTCCCATACATTGATTTCACACACCGACTGCGCCATTGTGCGCCACATGCGCGGAAACACATTTTGGGTGAGAAGTGAGAAATGACAGCTGTACTGCTCATAAGGAGGTGTGGTAAAATGGCAATGTTGAAAATATGGAGTGAAAATATTAAAAATTTGCGAACTTACGAGAGTGCATAGGAACAGCGCAACGCAACTCATGCTGGTAAAATAGTCATTTTTGGGAATTTTTTCACCAAATTTTTAACATAGCTATTTTAACACCTCTTCTCATCAACAGGGTCTCTGTGATTTTCATAATGTGTCCCAAATCATTGATTTCTCACACTGACTGTGCCATTGTGCGCTACATGCGCGGAAACACATTTTGGGTGAGATATGAAAAATGACAGCTGTACTACTCATAAGGAAGTGCAGTCAAATGGCAGTGTTGAAAATCTGGAGTGAAAATACTGAAAATTTTCGAACCTACGAGCTTGCGTAGGAACAGTGCAACGCACACTCGTAAAACAGTCATTTTTAGGAATTTTTTCACCAAATTTTCAACATAGGCTTTTTGAGAGCCCACCTTATGAACACTGGCACTGTCATTTCGTTAATCAGTCCCAAAAGGTGATTTCATGCAGTGACGGCAAAATCACCTTTCAGGCCTGATTAACACCATGACAGTGACAGAATTCACGAGGAGGGGTCCCAAAAACCCCATGTTGAAAATTTGGTGCCAAAATTCCAAAAAATGCCTGAGATATGCAGCAAAGTTGACAAAACCCAATTCATTAAATGATACAGCTTACCGGTATTTCCTCAGTTCACGGTCGGCTTTGAAGAGTGCAGACGTGTTTCTGGTCTACCGAAGATCGTCGCGCCGAGCTCTGGAGGTAAGCATGGGGTGAGGTGGGGGTGTGGGGAGGCAGGGTGCGCAGTGGGTGGGCGCAGGTGGGAAAGGGGGTGAAGACAGCAGTGAGGGAAGGCTTTTTTCTTTCAGGTTTTTTTTTCTATTTGGACTACGCAGGACGTTTGTCATGCTGGGGTGGGCTCCCAGCATGGCAGCTGGAAGGCTGTTGGGAGGGCAGTGAAGCCGATTGGGGATTGGGCACCCCCATCAACCATAGGACCTGTTGCCACGCTGGGGTGGGCTTCCAGCGTGGCACCTGATAGTCTGGGGGGGGACAGTAGTGCTGACGGGGGATTGGGCACCCCCATCAGCCATACAGACTGCGAGGGGGGTAACAGTAGAGCTGACAGGGGAATTGGGCACCCCCATCGGCCATACAGTGTGTGCTTGGGGGAGGTAGGAGCGCATGAGCATGCAATGTGCGTGCACGCGTGTGTGTGTGGGGAGGGGGAGCGCTGCTCACTCAAGTGGTGCTCTCCCTTTCAACTGTACTGCACTGCATTTTGGATCATCGCACTATGTTTCTTGCACATGCATGCAAGCAAACATAAAAATGGCAATTAAAATAGTAAAAGTCAAGTGTCACAGGGCCATGCACATACTTGCTATCAAGCAGCAGTGAGTCATACTAGTACTGCTAGAATATCCACTCATGCTGGCTCTGTATAACCATGAAAAACAAAGCAAAAACTAAATAAAAACACATGTCTTAACCCTGGGAATTCAAGCAAAAGTAACAGAGATCTATAATGAGTTTATTGGTGTTGTTAGAGGCCCTCTTATGGCTATAAGGGTATTGCCTCTTGTGTTCTTAGGACACCAGAACTGATCACCTTTGGTTCACTGCTCTCGTGTCCTATGAACGTGTGAGGTGATACTCTTATAGCCATAAGAGGGCCTCCAACAGCACTAATATACATATTAAATGGTCCATTAGTATTCTAACAGGAGATAGATAAACTTCAGTTGTCACAGACTAACCTACTTAGTACAAACCAGCAAAAGAGCCATTGGCTTTGTCTACTAACAATGTACCCATTAGAGGTTAGAAACCCATTATGGGGCTTGGCCACCATCAGTCATGTGACACCTATAGCCTGAACAAAGGAAAGCCCCCTGCTTAATAAAGGTTTAAAGCATGGACTTAGAAGTGGCAACTCTGAGATTAAGAAAAGCTATATGTACAGTTAAGAGGAGTCTGTCACACAAATGCTACTAGCAGTTTTCCAGTGTATTGCCAATGATATAACAGAAAAGAGGGTAGCTGTTGTGAGAAATAAGGTACATGTGAACTGCCGGGGGCATTATTTCCCCCTTGCATTCAGGCAGTGTAATTAACATTTTTAATAACTCTCATTTACACTGTTAAACATTTGAAAGGTGCCAACACTTTGTTTTTTTTTGTAGTAATATACAGTACAGTAGCCACCTTGTTACTACTACTGAGTACTGCCAAATATAAGTGATAGTGAGCAACTAGAGTAAGGAAATTATGGGAAGAAAATACATATTTTGAACAGCAGAGTTTTCTATTCTTGTTCCTCTTTTCCAATGTTTCCTATTACTGCAGTGTTATCACAGCACACTCACACAGGTAATACAGGAGCATCAAATATCAATGGAAGTTGTAACTAATTAAACAGTGTAAATGATAAAGAAGATAATGTGAGCAATATCCAGAGCTGGCATTTTAAATGTAAAATATGAATTACTATGGTTTAAGAGATCATCAGCATTGCCATGGCAGTCAACTGACTGAGAGCATAAACAAAACTAGAGGACTAGACTGCAATCAGTGAGCCACTGGCAGTGGACAGCAAGATGTCATACCTAGTCTACTGCATCATCATCATCATCATCTATGTTACAATGAAGATGTGAGGATGGATAGCGGTGCCATTCCTGACACAAAATAAATACAATAACAAATATAAGTTAAAGTCCTAATATGAGGTAGAATTAAGAAAGATACCTTCACATCCGGTCTGGATGGGTAATAAAAAGATACATTATGGAACTCAATGACACCCTTCACTTTATCCAGTTTGTATCCCTCTTCTGACATGCAGTCAATCACTGGCTCCTGAAATTGAAAAATGTAATTTCACAATTTTTTAGTAGAACAGGTTATTGAATTGACTTTATAAAAGTCAGTTTCTCTTAAGAGATCAGCAGAAGAGGTAGAATCCTAAAACTTTTAATAGAATAAAAATTGAAATTTTGATTTATGAGGATCCATATTTTGGCCAGAATACCCTAATTAATTCTGATACACATTATTCTGACAGATTCTGTAAGAAATGAGAACCTTTGGTAAAGATAAAATAGTTGAAAGTTTTAACTATAACTACTATACTATATACTACAGCAGCAACAAAAGAACAAAGCTGCACAGAGATAGGGGCACTGTTAGTAAGGAAACCAGTTCTTCAGTGCAAAAGAACACTGGGCACTCACCACCAATCATACAAGCATTTGTGAATGTTGAATGTTCACTGCCTGCATTGCTGTTGTATTGGGTCTTGCCTGTATGCATATTTCCCATATATTTACCCAAGACAGACCAGGTGAGATATGACATGTCATTTGCAATGGGATCCTGATTTTATACAGTTTTATATTGCATTTACCCAGGAAATTAGAGGTGAGATGAGATATCTCATTTTTAGTGTGGTCCTGCTTTTATAATGCATTTTTCTAGGATGGTAACCCATGAAGTGGGCGCATGAGGTAGGGCGCCATCTGTTATGGTGACTCCTTCCCACGCAGTCCACTCATGGTGATGGAAAGGTAGGGTGACTGGATGAGGGGTGGGTGGGTGAACTAGGCAACAGGATGTCACTATATGTACGCAAGCGGGGGTGGGAGTGAGCATGGCGGCGTGGGCTGGGAGGAGTAGAGAGGCTGTAGGGGGTGGCGCTGCAGTTGCTGGTCGAGCTGCGTCATGGTGTCGGGATTGGCTAGTGGCTGGGGTGGCTGAGGACTGGTCCGGGCGCTGCTGTGATTTTTTATTGCTTCCTGCCCAAACCTTTATTTTTACTGCTTTACCCCCCGACATGCACCCCTGGAGTTGAGACTCCTTAAGTAGGGGAATGCAGGGGCAAGGCCCCCACGAGGGGAGTGGGTGGGCGCAATGCCCCCCACAGAAAGCAGTACAAATCTGTCCTGGCACCATTGTTCTGGTATGCCGGGGTTGTCAGAGTGCCGAAAATGTGTTCGGCACTCTGACTGAGTGATAACGGTGATCGCCTTTAGGCGTACGTCGTTATCACATAGACCCTTCTAGGATGGATCATTTTAGATGCAACATTTCCTTTTAAGTAGGATTCTGTCATAGGGTCCTGTTTTTACACAGTTTTGCAATATGTTTACCTGGGCTAACCCAGGTGAGATGCAATATCTCATTTTCAGTGGAGTCCTGCTTCAACACTTCTTTGTACTGTATTTATACAGGATAGAACAACTTAGATACTATCTTGTTTTCAGTGGGACCATGCTTTCCCCACTGCTTATTCTGTATTTACCCAGGATAGCACAGCCGAGATGAAATATCTCATTTTCAGTGGGTCCCTTCTTTTTCCTATTTTTATAATATATTTACCCAGGATAGCCCAGCAGGCAAGTTAGATTTTCAGTGGAGTCCATCTCTTATAATGTCCCCAAATGGAGCAGCAAAGAAGCAGATTTCAGTGGGGGCTTATCTATACTGGGGTCCTGATTTTACACATGTTTACCATATTTCCCCAGGATAGACAAGATGAGATGAAAGTATTTAATTTCTAGTGCTATCATGCTTATTACACATTTTAAAGATTATATTTACCCAGGACAGTCCAGCTGAGAGGAAATACTTAATTTTTAGTGAGCTCCCACATTTTATCCCCAAATTTCCAACAGTCTTTTTAATTACTTGATGTTATGATCAAGACAGGTGGAATTTTTTAAATCCTATCCAAAAGGTGATTTTGCAGTCCAACTGCAAAAAAATTTTTGGAAGGAATTTGAAAAATGACATGTGTCATGTTCAGGAGGTGGGGTAACACAAGGGATGTGCTGACCATTGGGGCTAAAATCTGCAAAGAATAAAGTTATGTGTAAACGTTGGAACTATTCAACGTTTCTTCATAACTTTGTTGGTTTTTTTTTCAAATTTTGACCCCAGATTTTAAACATAGTTTAAGGTCCCTCCTTCTTACCATGACATGTGTCATTTATAAACTAGTGGCTGAAACATCATTTCACACCACAAGTGCAAAAACAGTATTTTGGCCAGGATTTGAAAATGCTGAAAATTTGGGGTCAGAATATTGACAATTCCAAAAGTTATGAGCATGTGTCAAAAAATTTCAATGTATGCTCACAACTTTGTTGTTTTTTAATATTTATACCCCAGATTTTCAACATAGTCTTCTTATGAACCCACCTCATGAACAAGGGCAGAGAACATTTTTAAATCCTGCACAAAAGGTGATTTTGTGCAGCGACCTCAAAATCATCTTTTAGGATAGATTTGAATAATTTCACCATCCTTGTTCATAAGGTGGGGTCCCAAAGATGCCATGCTGAAAACTTGAGGAAAAATATTAAAGAGTTATCAAATTAGGACAAGTTCAAAATGCATTGAAATATACTGAAATATACCGCATTCCTAATTTTCACAATTCCTGGTCTGGTGCTGAGAGTGAAATCACATCTCCAGTCCAAAGAGGATTACAACATTGAACAAGGCAAGTAAGGAGTGGGGAGGTGTGAAGTGATGGGTACTAAGAGAGAGGGTCAGGTAGAGGGAGACTAACAACAGCAGTAGGCCAATGGGGTAAAAGACATTGATGGGCAGTTTTCTTTTTTACAGATTGTATAAACGTAAAAAAAGACCACAAGGAGTGGTTTTCTTTATTTCATGTACTGACACTGGGGACTGGGCACCCCAGTGTCGTTTTAACCTTTAGAGGCATGGGAAGAGATGGAGAGGTGGGAGGCATACTTGGCAGAGGGTAGGATTACAGCAATTTAAAAAAAAATAACAATAGACTACAAGAGATGGTTTTCTTTATTTCAGGTACCAGCTCTGTTAGTGTTAAGTTTGGCAGCAGTGGGGTAAGCTCTGCAGTGTTGCACAGTGGAAACGAGCAGGGTGCAGAGTAGTAGCCAGCACATTGGTCACCCCATTGTCAGAAATTTAAGGAAGGGGGAAGCAATGGGAGGGGGAAGGGATACTTGGCAGAGGGTGGGAGGGATTGGTTATTATGTTCGGGGGGAGGCCCACAGCAGCCAGATCATGATGCTGATCAGCTCTGTTTGCTTGGTGGCTTATGCACATCAAAGGAAAGAGCCACCCTATGATTTGTACACCTCTTTGCTTTGAACTACATGATGTTTCCACCCAGCAAGATCAGGACACTGTCATGATCAGCCTGGCTGATGATTGGTCTGAGACTGTTATGCCCCTTGCAGACTGCTTTGCATTGGGCCAACAGTGACACACCTCTCAAAATCCACTATCATACCAATATGTTTGCTTTGTGCAAGTGCAAACATAAAAAGCAACGTTTTTCATTTGTGGTGAGAACCCAGTTTTCTTTTGTATTGATGAACAACTATAATGTGTTTTGTGTTAGCAACTATAATCTGTCTAACAGTACCCTCTTAAACACTAGGCACGATTCCTAAATATGAATTTCCTAGCTGGCAAATTTTAAATAAATATTAAACATAAAAAGAGATATCCCTTGGAATGATCAGGTAACATTTTAATATTATCCACTACTTGCATTAAAAGCATTTCTTCTTGGGTAGGAGTGCTCAACAGAAAAGCAAGTATCAGTTTTACCTGCCTTGCCTTGTTTACAAAATGAAAATGCTTTAAAAACTGATTGCATTTTTTCTAGGCCTTCCCCAGGCTGCTGACAGCCCTATTTCCTATATTTTCAACCCACTAACATGTGAAGCTTAACAACAACATTCCAGTGACCTAATAATGTGATAGAAATATTTCCTTAACTCCCTCAGTGCTGGATCTCAGTTTTTTCAAGGTTTTTGAGATTCAGCAGTTAAATTGTTTTTTTATGTTCCACACAAGCACCTTTTTTCTAGCTTTCTGTGGTGTCTGCCATAGCACTGAATCCCCAGTCCAGGCATCCTTGATGCAGCAGTCCTGTACATGTGCTTGGAACAAGGGCCATCATTGGAAATGTCTATTAGAATCCAGCTGGTATGCATATTATAAGACTCACAAAAGGCCTCAACAATGGACAGGGTGTCATCCATAATACTGCAGGGGAGGGTAAGTACCTTTGCAACCCAAGAGGAACATTTGGTCATGGTGACCTTAACCCACCTCCTGGAAAGGACATTTCCATTGCAACTGTTTGTCATAGCCCACAGTTATTTGGAAGCATTGTTAGGGATTCACTTGGACCAGCAGCATGGCTTCTCAGCATCGTTCTGCTCCCTATGCTACTCATCATGTTCTGCAATAACTCTGCAGTTGTACTGATGGTTGAACTGAGGCTGAGGGTGCTGGATAGGGACATCTGAAGATGAGCTAGCTAGCTTGTCTGCCCATTCCTGATCTGGGAAGTATGAACAGCACTTCTTTATTTATTTGTTTATTTATTTATTGAATTTTGATGACCAGGTAATCCCACTGAGCCCCGAAGGTCCCTTTTTCAGGGGTGATCCAGGATACAGTACAGTGTCAGACAGTCAGGTACAACAGGTTACAGAGAAAGTACAGATGATAACAGGGTTACAATATAAGCAGTAATTCGGAATCAATAAAACACAAGTCTTTGAACACAGTAACCTAAGTATGCACAGTCAGTCCATATATAACACCTTTCTTTTACTGAATAATATGTTAACCACAGGTCAGTATGACTTACTTGGTAGTAGTTTTGTCTCTGATACAGACGGTTGAGGGTTCAAATCCTACACCTGCATTTGAAGTAATATCTTTTTTCTTCTTTTTTTTATAAAATATTTTCAGAAGTTTTTTCATTAAAACAGTATTACATCATTCTCAAAATATATATTTCAAACGATACTCAGACAAAACATAAAGCAAGGAAAGCAAGATAAATAAAACTTTACACCTAAATTAAAGGGATGCTGCCAGCTTTTTGAAAGATAGTCAGTGTCCCTTTACTAGTTGTGCCTGTTCACAAATCTTGACTCACTTATTGCTTACATACTGTATATAAGGCATCATTTTTATGTGAAATTAGTATTTTCTCCCCAAAATGAAGTAAAAGGCACTAGACCTCATGTGCTACCACCCATTGCTTACCAACACATCTATTACAGTACTATGATGCTGAATCATGTTAAATTTATGCATGAACACATTCAGCGATTTTTGGGGCATATCAAATAGACATATGTATGCTATGTACTGAACTGAGCTCAGCAATATAAGTATTTTTGTAAAACAAGGGTTGCATCACATTTAAATCCTTGTTTGAAAGTGCCGTAGTGGCTATGGGCATGTGCGTCAATGTCAGCATCAACATAAAGTGCAGCAATGTGATGCCACAGCTTCCCAGTCACTGGGTGTAGCAGAAGGATGGCATTCAAAGCCAAAGCTGTCCATGCATAATCTGGGTTCCTGCTATTGCATGAGCAGCCAAGTTGTAGTAAGAAACCAGGCAGCAAAAGGTACAGAAATTATTCAGAGTAGCAGTGCTGCTAAATACTTTGAAGCCTTTCAGTACCTTTGGTACGTGATTCTTTATGTTGTGTTTACAGTAGGACTTCTCTTCTTGTTTCTTTGTCTTCGTGCTGTTGTATTGTGTTATATAGCAATCATCAAGAAGTGTTTTTAAAAGAATAACAATACTTAAGCAACTGAGATATCAAATTTTCTCAAAGGATATTTTATAACTGGATATTCAACTAAGTTTTCAACCTTACCCTTTCAATTGTCTCATATACAACAGTTGCAGCACCACGGCCAGATGCAAAGGCTTCTAAACATGGGGAGGCCTGACCAAGGTTCATAGCACCAATCAGCACGCCAAAAAACACCTGTATAAATGAAAGCCGGTATTGTTATTGGTAATGGCTTCCCTGTTATGACAGGGCAGTTTAGAGTTAGAGGAGGTAATGCTTTTTTTTTTCTTTTTGTTTGTTAGATATTATCATAATTTACAAAATGAGGAGTGATAAATTCTGCCTCCTCAATCGTCAAGTGCAAGTCACATGGAGCTATGATATCCTATAGAAAATGCAGTGCTAGAGGAGAATAACTTCCTTGCAAGAGGGTCAAAAGTTCATCATGCAAATGAGACAGAACCACATGACAAACTTCCATGTAACAATCACCTGCCTACCTAACAAGGAAAAAAACAACCTGAAAAGAAAAAAAATCAACAAAAATTGAAATTACTGTATGATCTAACACAGACATTCTTGTTACCGTATTGGCCCTTATAACACAAGATCCACAAAATGGACGATTTAATACCTTTTATTGGACCAACAGAGTTGTTAAAAAAATAGGTGCTTTGAGCTTTAAGATTACACAGAATCCTTCAGCAAAAAACAATGACAGTTAGTTTCACAACTTTTAACAACTTTTTATCTGTTTTTTTTATGTATGATATGGACTTTAAGAAAGTGTATTCTTCCAAACCAATTATCATTGTTTTCTGATGAAGGGTTCTGTGTAATCTGAGAGCTCAAAGCACCGATTTTCTTTTTTAATGGCTCTATTGGTCCAATAAAAGGTATTAAATCATCTATTTGTGTGAATCCTGTACGATCTAAGTAACTTGAAACCTTCAGAAACTGAGCCAAAACACCCTAAAATGGAAAATATACCTAAAGTTCCACCCCCTGAAAAACAAACATTGCACAGAATAAAACACTGTAAATCCTAAATGAACTAAAACCTTCAGAAACAGATGCAGCACAGCCTAAAATGTAAACCCTACCTAAAGATCTACTGGAAACACAAAATCATATACTAAACAAAGCACTGCAAGATCTCACACCAGGAAATACAACTGAAGTAACAAAGACAATAAGAACCACCACCAATAAGCATAGAAAACATTACAACATGTTGAAAACTAAAGAAAAAAGCGAAACAGCAGTCAGTAAACAATCTCCGTTTCCATATATCCTCTTTCTGCCTTGAAAGCTTCTCTCTAACAGAGAACACATGCACTCCCAAACACCTGGCATAGACAGACAACACAGCATAGAAGTGAGAACTACAGAGAAAATCTGAAAAAAAATAAATCACTCACCAAGACATGCTCTACCTCTATCGAAGGACACACAGTAAGTACAGCATATCTCTATACTGAATCATCAAAAATGTTCTAGCAGTCTTAATGTGGATGACCCAGGAGATTAGGTGACTTGCAACTCCTTGTTGCTGGGATACAGACTGGGATGGGGTGAGGTGCATTTGGTTTTGGTCAATTTGCTATACAAATATTAAAAATCCTCACTTATTGTACCCAATGTACAAGTGTAAATATTACATCGGTTAAGTGATTAATTTTCTGTTTTATCAAATTGCCATGACATTCAAAAGAAAGCAGCATAGTACTGCTTGTTGCCCTCAGCTGCATAAAGATCTCTATCTGCAGCTCTCACTTCACAGACATCATCACGTTGCATGCCAGCAACAATTTTAGACATACACAGGAAGGAGTTTTGATTAGGGAGAGGATGTTGTTTATATTTTGCAAATAATGAAAAAAAATGCATTTATCTTACAGTAATGAAACAAAATGTGTTTCAGCAATAATGTAAAAAATGGTCCTTCCTTTAAAAGGGTACAAAGTCATTTTAAAACATAATATGTTACATATATGGAACTTATGTATCCTTTAAAGGGACACTGTCAACCCCATATGGCCTCAAAGTGTCCCTAGTTTAAAAAACACATTTTATGATTGTTCTCATTCTCTAGAGACTACTGATGTAGATGGTTGTTTGATTCAGACTCCTTTTTCATTTTAAAAAGTAAAAACACTGAGTGCCAACCATATTGGTGTTACCACACCAACACGTTTGTTTACATTTCTTGACCAAGTACAACTGCATCTTTCCTGAACACAGAAACACTATCTAGCTGCTCATTACGCAGTGGGAGGAGTAGATGGAACTATTGTATTACGAGTGGCTGCACTGTGTGAGGGTGTTTCTAATGTTCAGGAAGTATGCAGTAAGCTTAGGTAAACAATTTGGAGCAAAACAAGGCTGTGCATAACTATACAGTACATTACCATGCATTTCAGTTCTAATAAGCAGTGAGGCAAGTGAGGCAGATTAAACAACCAGCAATATCAATGAATTTTAGAGAAGGTACACAATCATAAAATGTGGGTTTTTATCTAGAAATAATATGATGCAAAAATATTATATTGTCAATTTAAGTCTAAACAAGTGCAAAATAACATTTCAACAAAGGCTGCAGTAGTAGAGGGGGTCATTTAAGAATGAATTGCAAACATATAAAATGCACACCAATTCAGCTCGTTGAAAAAGAAGTAACATATCAGCTTCACTGTACTTCAACTAAATATTACCCTTTGGCCATTACTGGACACACATTAAAATACTAAATATTTAAGATGCCGCTAGTAACCTTAATTTTGAACTGTCTATGACTATGAACAGTAAAAGCCCAGGTATTCTTGATCATAGTTGCTAGAGGTGTTTAGATTATGCATTATTTTATTGGATTAGATTTATCTCATTAGATAAAATTATCCACCAGGTATAATTAATCTGTGCACTGTTCTAATTTTACAAATGTATTTATTTTATGATTAACCTGAGATTATACAATGGCAAGAAAGAATCCTGACTTCTGATTAGTCAGTTGGCCATCACAGCAGGGATGTTATCCTGGCATAACATCACAGCTCATTTTTTGTTGCATTTCCCTTTCTTTTATTTGCGTCTTCTCTTAAAAAACAAAAATATTTTTCCAGACTAACAAAAACATTCTTTACAATTATTTTTTTATTCTGTATATAACAACAAGTCCTTGTATAATAGGAATAATGCCCTCCAGGGTGGGTGTTATACTGGGCCCAACCACCCGAGGTGGGATGTTATCCCAGCATAACACCCACCCTATCGGGCATTATTCCTTTAGTAACTTGTCCCAATATTGCCCCTCCCCCAGGCTGCACCTGGAAATGAGATTTTCAAGGAGTCCACAACTGGGAAAGTATAGGGAACAGAGCAGTTTTCTCCACTCTAGGGCTCAATGCAAAGAAGTGCAAGGTATTGCACATGGGAAACAAAAACCCAGGGGAAGAGTACACAATGAGGGGTGAGATACTGACAACAGTAAAACTGGAAAGGGACCTGGGGGTAATTATATCAGATGACCTAAAGCTGGGCAAGCAATATGAGAAGGCAGTAAGGAAGGCCGGGGGGATACTGGGATGCATAGGGAGATGCATCAATAGTGGAAAATAGGAAGTTGTTATACCTCTGTACAGACAGTTGGTGAGACCCCATCTGGAGTACTATGTGCAGTTCTGGAGATCCCATCTCCACAAAGACATAGACAGGGTGGAGGCTGTCCATAGAAGGGCAACCAAAATGGTGCAGGGTCTGCACCAGAAGACATACGAAGAAAGACTAAAGGAGCTTAATATGTATACCCTTGAGGAAGAAGAGAGAGGGACATGATAGAAACTTTCAAGTACCTCAAGGGAATCAACAAAGTCCAAGAGGGTAGCATCTTTCAGAAAAAGAGATGTGCAAGAACAAGGGGGCACAATTTGAAGATAGAGGGGTGGTTCAGAGGTAATGTGAGGAAGTATTTTTCACAGAGAGGGTTGTGGATGTATGGAACAGCCTCCCTGAGGAGGTCGTGGAGTCAAGAACAGTGGGGGAATTCAAGAATGCATGGGACAGACATAAGGCAGTCCTAGTGGGGGGGTAGGAGGAAGTAAGCTGTTGGTTAACTAGGATCTGCTGCTTATCTGTTAGGTAGGAAAATGGGCAGACTAGGTGGGCCAAGCGGTCCTTATCTGCTGTCAAATTCTATGTTTCAGGCAGCACACTAATAGAGGAGAAAGGGGAAGAGCTTTGCATGGTTGAGCTGGCTGGGTACCCTTCGACTGTGACTTAGTATGGCTACAGGAAGACCAGCTTTGTACTTCTGCCATGGGTGGATCTCCAGAGAGACCCAGGCTTGGCCTGAGTGGCTCCCAGGGGGTTGGGTGCTGCAGTGTTCTGCTGGCTTTATTGAACCAAGGCTGTCAGGTCATGTTAGAACTATACTTCTCTACTGGGGCTATACTGCCCTCCTTCCCTCCCCCACCCTTAGTCAGTTCTACTTTTATAGGCACAGGATTTGATTGACAACAGGAACTTCCTGTTTGGGAGTAGGAAGGGAGTGATCACAGAGCCACAAAAGACTCACCAACCTAGCAGGAAAGGAGTAGCTCCCCCCCCCCCCAGCTGCTGGAGGTCTGATTCTGAGCAAGTAAGGAGACTACTGAGAAATGTAGGAACTTCCTGTCTCAGAACAGGAAGATCAGGAGCTTTAAGGGCATGAAGGCAGTAGGTAAGCAGGGAGAAAAAAAAATTATATACATAAAAAAATAAATAAATAAACAGAGGGGAGAGTAAGTATTCAAAACAACAGTTAAGGGGCCAGAAATAAGACATGATAGGAGTGGTGCAGTGCAGTGGCTGTGGAGCAGCAGTCTTCTGGTAGACATTCTGGAGGATGCGGTGTTGTCCCATCTGCAGGCACCTCTATGGGCTGAGTGAGGAGATTGCTCATCTCCAGGCTGAGTTGGCCAGGATTTGGGGGACCTCCTCTCCCACCCAGGGACCACCAGGGCCACTGCTGCTGACTCAGAGGTTGCCAAGAAAGAGTAGCGATTGGACCACAGTGGGCTCAGGGAGGGTGAGGGTGGTGGAACAGAGGCACATCTCTCTAGTTGTACCTCTCCAAAATTTGTATGCCACTCTGGCAGAGTGTGGTTCCTGTATAGAGGCACCCACAGTGGAGACCAAGGAGGATGTTGGGAACCTCCACAAAAGAGACCCACAGGAGGGTGGCATGGGATCCCACAGGGGAAGGAAACAACTCCTGGTGGGGGACTCCATTGTTAGGAGGGTAGAACTGGGGGAGAGAGGGGAGAGGGAGGTAAGGTGCTTGCCTGGCGCCATGGCTTGGAGGACAGGAGCGAATCCTGAGGATCATGGAAGCAGCTGCACAGGGGAGGGAGCTGGATGTCATTGTCCACCTAGGAACAAATGACCTGCCTGGGAAAGGGATCAGAACAGTGAAGGAGGAGTTTGTGGAGTTGGGAAGGGGCCTTAGACAAGTAGCCCACACGGTAACCTTCTCAGAGGTGCTGCCTGTCTATGGCATGGGTGAGGCTAGGGTGCTCCACACCATGCAATTCATTCAATCAGTGGTTGAAAAACTGATGCAGAGCTCAGGGGTTTGGCTTCACTGGGGACTGGGGCTCCACCTGGAGTGATGCAGGCCTACACTGGTATAATGGTCTGCATCTGTCCAGGAGGGGAACCAGGATCCTAGGTGATGGGTTTAAATGCTTCA
This sequence comes from Neoceratodus forsteri, assembly GCA_016271365.2. NCBI lineage: Eukaryota > Metazoa > Chordata > Ceratodontiformes > Ceratodontidae > Neoceratodus > Neoceratodus forsteri. Next base: position 785,707,843 of record CM028132.1, on the reverse strand, counting down.
TTGGCAAGCATTTAAACAAGCCAGGGGGGGCACTGGAAAGGAGCAGGGAAATCCTAGACCCCCCCCCCAAAAAATTAGGGTAGTTAGTGAGGTAAACCCCAAAATGGAGACGTCAATAGGGAGAAGGGCAGGCGTAAATGGAGAAAACGACAAAGGCAGTAAGAACACAGATGAGGCAAAAAGGGGTAAGGCCATCAAGAAATGGAGGGTAATGAGTACCAATGCCTGTAGTCTGGGCAACAAGCTCCCTGAACTGGTGGCCTTGATGGAAGAGGGATGCCTGAATATCTTGGCAGTCACAGAAACATGGCACACAGAGAACCATGACTGGATGTTAACATACCAGGGTACACAACCTACAGGAAAGACAGGGAGGGTAGAAGAGGGGGAGGAGTAGCTCTCTATGTAAGGGAAGAGATAAAAGCAATGGAGCAAAAGAGTAAACAGGGAGGACAGGAGGCCCTGTGGGTCACCTTAGAAACTGGATATGGCACCACAATCCACACAGGGATTGTATACAGACCTCCATCTCAGGGGGAGGGAATGGACAAGGATATGCTAGAAGGCATCCTTAGGATGGCAGAGACGGAAGATATTATTGTCGAGGGACCTGAATATGCCAGATGTTTATTTATTTATTTATTTGCTTTCGTTTACCGGGTGAGCGCACTAGACAGCCAAGTGCCTATTTTCAGACGTGACCAGCAGGCATAAACAGGGTTAACATACATTAGGTTCAAGCACATGATAAATCATACGAATAGGGTACATAGATTAAGGCACTTTTGTAACATATGGATAAGGTACATAGTCGAGGTACATAGATCACATTTGACCGAGCACAATGAGTGGAAATCATCAGTGAGGTAGCATGGATAACTACGTAAGTTGGCATCCAGCCGAGTACAGGAAATAGGTGACGGTAGACTCCCAACAATCTTGAAGAATACCAAAGTACAAGGCAGCAAGATAAGTCAGAACAGGGGTTAAGAGAAGAATCAGGTAGATTACCATCCAGGACCAGTCACTGCAGGGTAATAGAGCACCAGGCAGGGTATGACAGGAGACACGGGTGAGTCCAGTGGGGCAAAGTGCTGGTTACAGCCATGGACAGGCCACCCAGAGATAGGTACCAGGAGAAGCAGCTCAGGCACAGAGACACGTGGCGGCTGATTTCAGGAAGCCCCATAGGGAGGTTCTGAAGTCGGAATGTGATGGGGAGATGTGAGTGCAGGCTGGCAGGGAGTTCCACAGCTTTGGTGTGAAGACAGGGAAGGCCTGGTCACCCATACGAGTGAAGGTTTTGGGAACCAGGAAGACCTGAAAGTCACTGGATCTTAGGTGGTGGGGGGAGTGGCAGGAGTGAGGGACAGAGCAAGTGCAGAAGGGGTAGCAGTACGAATGATGTTGTCAAAAAGTTGCCAAGGATGAAGGTGGGGTGGGACTCTGGTGGGAGCCACTTCAGGTTGAAGTAAAGATCACATCAATGAGTGAGGTGGGGAGCAGTGAGAGTAAAGCAGCGTACACTGTTGTACGCTATGTCCCATTTAGAGAGACTGGATTTAGGGACATAGGCAAAGGATACAAGGCCATAACAGAGCATGGGTAGGAGGAACCCCCTGGCTAGGGCTAGTCGAGCTGCCGGGGTGAGGCACAATTTTGCTCTGTAGGCCAGGCCCAGCTTGCAATTTGTAGCTTTGCAGATGTTGTGGATGTGCAGGGTGAGATCCAGCTGAGGGTCAAGAGTAACCCCCAGGTACATGTTAACTGGAGTACCTTTGCTGAAGCCACATCCAAGAGCAGGGCCATTCTCAATGCCCTACAGGGGGCATGCCTCAGACTGCTTGTGTTGGAACCCTCAGATCTAGAAGTGGGTAGCCATCTGGGAACAAGTGACCACCAAACAGTGTGGCTCACAATAAACTCAGCTGCATAGTCAAGCCATATAAAAGTGAGGGTACTGGACTTTCAGGAGGGCTGACTTTGTCAAAATGGAGAGTGCCTTAGAAAAGCACTAGCTAACAGGCAAGAAGGAGGGGTGGAGAAACAATGGAGAAACATCAAAACTGCCATCACTGAGGCAACGAGCCCTTGTGTGAAGCAAATAAACAAATCAAAATGAAAGAAAAAGCCACTATGGTTCTCAAAAGAGGTGTCAGGGAAGGCTAGGGAGAAAAAGTTAGCATTTAGGAAGTATAAGGAAACAGAGAAGGAGCAGGACAGAGAACTGTACCACTTAAGGCAGAAGGAAGCAGGGAAGACAGCCAGAATAGCAAAGACCCAAACTGAGGAAAAGATAGCCAACTCAGTTAAGAAGGGGGATAAAACTTTTATAGGTACATTAGGGAGTGTAGAAAGACAAAGGTAGGGATAGTGAGGCTGAATAGAATGGGTGATGGGTGGACAGAGAGGAATAGTGAAAAAGCAGGAATACTGAATGAACACTTCTGCTCAGTATTCACAAAAGAGGAGGAGGGGGAGGTACCTAATCCAATTAACAGAAGCACTCTGGATGGGGGGGGGGTCGATCCCAGTCCTTTCACAGAAGAAAGGATACTGAAAGAACTTCTAAAACTGAAGGTGGACAAAGCAATGGGGCCTGATGGGATTCACCCCAGAATTCTAAAATAATTAAGGGGAGAACTACTGACACCACTGACTACCCTTTTCAACAAAGCATGGGAGGATGGTGTGGTACCTGAGGACTGGAAGATGATGGATGTGATTCATCTTCACAAAAGTGGGAGCAAGAAAGAGGCAGGAAACTACAGACCTGTCAGTTTGACCTCTGTGGTAGGGAAAATGATAGAATCACTTCTGAAGGAAAGAATTGTTGAGTACCTAGAGGCCAGTGGGGCACAGGACCCAAGGCAGCATGGGTTCACAGTGGGAAGGTCATGTCAGACGAATCTAATCGATTTCTTTGACCGGGTGACCAAAATAGTAGGCCAGAGAGGGGCTGTGGACATGGCCTACCTAGACTTTAGCAAGGCATTTGACACAGTCCCACACAAAAGATTAATAAACAAATTAGCCAGCCTGGGAGTGGGTCCCGGGGTGGTAGCCTAGGTAAAACATTGGCTGAACAACAGGACACAGAGGGTAATAGTAAACGGAGTCCACTCTGAAGAAAGTGGGGTTACTAGTGGGGTACCATAGGGTTCAGTACTGGGTCTAGTCCTTTTTAATGTCTTTATAAGTGACATTGCAGGGGGATTGGAAGGAAAAGTATGCCTCTTTGCAGATGACACAAAGATCTGCAACAGGATTGATACACACGGGGGGGGGTGGAAAGGACGAGAAGGGACTTGGCAAGGTTGGAGGAATAGTCAGAAGTATGGCAGCTTGGATTCAATGCAAAGAAGTACAAAATAATGCACCTGGGAAACAAAAACCTAGGGGAAGAGTACACAATAAGGGGGAGGTAGTAACAACAACAAAAATGGAAGGGACCTGGGGGTAATCAAATCAGCTGACCTTAAGGATAGCAAGCAATGTGTGAAGGCAGTAGGGAGAGTTGGGGGGATATTGGGATGCATAGGGAGAGGCATCACCAGCAGAAAACAAGAAGTTGTTATCCCTCTGTACAGACAGTTGGTGAGACCCCATCTGTAGTACTGTGTCAAGTTCTGGAGACCCCATCTCCGCAATGACATAGACAGGATGGAGACAGTCCAGAGGAGGGCAACTAAAATGGTGCAGGGTCTGCAAGAGAAGCCATACAAGGAGAGACTAAAGGAGCTTAATATGTATACCCTTGAGCAGGGGTTCAGTTAATTTATTTTCAGTGGAAGTCTAAAATTTCCAGGAGTTGAAATTTGGAAGTCATTCCAATTTTTTGGAAGTCAAAATACTTCCAGGATCCCACTTTTGGAAGTCAGTATTCTGGGAAGGACAATTCTATGGATGTTTCTATAATATATTAGTGGTAAAATACAGTTTCTTTCAGAACAATCCATCATTTCTGACTTCCATGCATGCAATTTTGGAAGTCATCTAATGTTTTGTTTGATATCTGGAAGTCAATGACTTCCTCCCTCTTTATTTTGGAAGTTTTTGCCTTATGTTTGGAAGTCAAATACTCCCAAAATGAAGTTAACTGAAGCCCTGCCCTTGAGGAAAGGAGGGAGAGGGTGGACATGACAGAAACTTTTAAGTACCTCAGTGGAATCAACAAAGTCCAAGAGGGTAGCATCTTTCAGAAAAAGAGATGTGCAAGAACAAGGGGACACAATTTGAAGATAGAGGGGGGACGGCTCAGGGGCAATGTGAGGAAGTATTTTTTCACTGAGAGGGTGGTGGACGCATGGAACCACCTTCCTGAGGAGGTTGTGGGGTCTAAAATGGTGGGAAAATTCAAGAATGCTTGGGACAGACATAAGGCAATTCTTGTGGGGGGTAGGAAGAATTAGGCTGTTGGTTAACTAGGATCTGCAGCTTATCCAGTAGGTAGGGAAATGGGTAGATTAGGTGGGCCAAGCGGTCCTTATCTGCCATCAAAGTCTATGTTTATATGTTTCTATGAAGGCCACCAAGGGCACTGATGTCTGTTGATTGATCACAGAGGTGATAGAATTGAACTTCGGCAGGACAGAGCTGCCTGTGAAAGAAAATGTTCTGTGAAATGAAAAGTGCTGTGAACTTGGACTCTGACCTGAGCCTCAGAATGTTACGCTGAATGAGTCTGGGAACAATTTCATACTTGGGGATAGTGCTGTTTGGGGCTATGCAGAGACCCCCGATTCTGATTTAGGTCTGAAAGCAAGAAAGGAGAGCCTGGGGTCATAATGTCATGGCCAAAACCATGCAAATCAATACTGCCGCATACAAAATGGTGTGTGCTAAAACAAGGTTGGAAAAAAATGCAGACCATACCAGAAACAGGGCACAAAAAGAACACTATCTTGTTTTTTTTTGCAGGGGGCTCCCCCTGCACACCATGACGTGGGGGGATTTGCCCCCCAAGCCCCCAAACTTATCTTATGTCTAACTCCAAGGGGGTGTGGACTTTGGAGAGGGGGTGAAGCACTGGAGAGAGAATTAAAAAAAAAAAAAAAAGCTGCAGCACTATGGTACCTGGGGGGAACAGAACCACAGTCTCCGGTCCCGATGTCTCCAGGTGCTGGTGCTCTAGCCACTCCACCACGGGACCAGCCTATCTATGTACCCCACTGGCAGCCTCCTGGACCCTCCCCCATGTGAGCCTATAGCGATAGGGGTAGCAGTTATTACCGCACACTCAGAAACCTATGTCGCTGCAGAAACTTCAGCGCTTTCTGCAGCACGGTAATTTATGCACTGTTTCAGCAGTGCTATATTGACCCAGTACCAGAAAGGAGTCTTGTTCTGTGATAATTGACAATGGGTATTGTAGGAACTTGCAAGTCCTGGCTAAGTGTGGCAATTTCTGAATGGACATGCCGTTGTTATCTGCCATCATGGACACTTATATTCAGGACTACGCCTAGGTGGAATACCACCCTTCTCATGAACTGCCTTGTTTAATGATTGTTGCTGTTATTTATTTGTTTACTGTTACTCTGTGTTCTTCTCCAGAACAGTACCAATGTTCATGTCAGAGTGCTCTCTATTCCAATTAAGGATGACCTGCAGGTGATGTCTAGTATTGAATAAACATGTAGCACTGTTGCTTCTGCATCCTAAGCCTCTCTGAGGACCTGGGTTATGTAACTCCCCATGCTAGTGGGGTGTACCTGTACTGTTAAGTATGAAACTATTTTGTGATATGGACAGTTTGATATCTCTCCCATCCTTTAGGGATTGTGAACTATTCAACTGTGGTCATGGAATGAATGAAGAGGGGTGCTACTGGTTCAGCACTTCCTGGACCTGAACTGTTTGCTGAGTAAAAGCGTCAAATGTTTTGTTTTTTCCTGCCACTGCTGATGCACAATCTCTGATGTTTGTGTTGGATGGCACTTCACGAGAACTGCAGTGCCGACAAAGACAATGATGCTTGCCCATGCAGGGATGGAGCAAGATACTAAGTAAGTTTCAAAGGGCCAGGTTATAAAATAAGAATTTTTGGAAATAGTGCCTTCAGGACTGATGGTGACTACCATCTGTAGCACCTCTGAACCATGCCAATTACCAATCATTGTCAGAGGACAGCAAGTGACCAATCAAATTGTGGAGCATGCTCTGGAGCCATCAGAGAGCTCATGGACTACCACAGGACATCAATAATTTGCTAAAGTAGAAGGGACCCAATCAGCTGTCAGCAAGCCGAAGGACAATCCCTTTCATATGACTGACATTTGCCTTTGGCCAGAAGGGAGCCTACCTTGGGTTTTGTCACTGAAGTTGTCCTTCTTGCAGAGTGCATTCCTGCCTGTCTGAGAAAGCAGACCTACCATCTCTGAGTGCAAAGCCAGCACTGTACAGGCCTAAGTGAGAGGGAGCAGCTTGCTTTGTCAGTCACTAAGGAGAAGCTGCTAAATGCATGACTACTGTAATTTGACCAATTGATCATGAACTGTCAGATTCAAGCTGTAGGGCTGTGAAGGAGCTGCCTTGCAGTCACAATGGAGACAGAAAAGGGAAACTGAGAGACTTTATTCCAGTTAGGCCAGAGCAGCTTGCATTGCAACTGTGCCAGAGAGATCTGGAAAGCACCAAACCCATTATCACTACCTGGTGATGGCCAGCAGGTGGTGTGCTGCCAGCATCTCATCCATCTGACCTCCCTGAGAGCAGGAGTCCTGAAGGAGAGTCCAGCTGATCAGCAGAGTCATGGGAGATGACTGTGAAAAGCTGAGGAATTAGAGATCTGATCCACTCTGCAGATGTGAGGAGCTGGTACATACAGCCAAGACTGCAGAGACAGAAAGGTGGTTGCTGTTGCTGTTGTATAACCATGGGTAAAAGTGACTAATTAAACAGGGCCCCTAGGTCCTGTGACACAAATTCTGTGTCATGTTCTCTGAAGCCCCAAGCTAATTTAAAGATGTTGGAATAGGCCATCTGACTAGGATTACTACTGGGGAGTACTGCTGCAAAAAGTTTGTTAACTTAAATGCACCAAGGCCAGTCAACCATGTGAAAACTGCGATAAGCCTACACTAATTCAGCACCTGGGTACCTAGGCTTTCCTAGGTGCTTCATAGGACTAGGGTGATACTGGTACCTGGGTTAGTGCCCAACAGTTCAGTTGAGCTAAGCACACTGTGATTGCTGTGGGGATGGTCTACACTGTCTGATAAATATCATTAAAGGGGCATTGAATGCATGTCATTTTATTTAGATTTAACTTCTGCTTTTCTTCCTGTAGGACCTCATTCCTGACCCCCTCCATTACATCCATTTCATTCTTGTTCGACTGATTGTCTCTCTCACCTGTTATTCAAAGAGGTTGTATTACTATGGGGACCAAATGATTTTGTCTTTTGTGGGATGTGGGTAGGGTGTGCCAGTGGGGACCACAGCAGGTTAATACGTTTCCTAGGGGGTAGTACTGGTTGTGAGTTAGTCCACTGAAAAACTAAGGGAACAGGCACCACACAATTAATTTTCAACTTCACATCTTTGAGTAACAAATATCCACAGGAGTTAATGACCCAGGCCCCTCAAATTTATTTGAGTCCATATATCAGGGGTAGCACACATACATCTACTGTGACCTGGTACTAAATAAACACTCTGGCATGAAAAAAACACACGTTTCAAGCCCTTTGCTAGCTCCATTCTTTGTATTTTATTCTCTACAAAGCAAATATGTTTTTATCTTGTCAAATCTGTTAATTGGCAATTCCATGGACAAGCATAACACAGTGCATGTACAATCTGAATATACATTTTGCTGGAGAACAGGAGAGAAAGAAAGAAAGCTCTGGGAACCCCCAAGGTACACAGTCCAAGAAAACAATTGGTTAATTGAATACAATTTTGACAGCAGTAACAATACCACAGACTATATTCAGAGCCCAGTGCTAAGAAATGTCTCACCCCCACATAACCACTAGAAAGCAAAATTACATAGGTATCTATAATCAGGTACATGGAAACCATGGGGCTGAAAGGATGTATTTTATAGGGGACAATTTCTGTCATAAATACAGTAGATACTTTATTCAGGGAGGTCTACCGAGCTTTTTCCAATTTCATGCAGTCTCAAAGGGCTCCCACCCACTGGACTGTATTGGGAGAATCACTGGCCATCCAATTTTGGGCCAGGAATCTTTTCCCTATGACTATACTGAGGCACCTCAGAGGGTGACTTTAGTACATCTGGCATTTGGTCATTGGGCCAATGCAAAGAAGGACTCACTTGGCAGTGAACACAGGCTCGATGCCCAGCACCTTGGACAGAAGGTTGATGGCATCTCCCCAGCCCATCTGAGACACTTGAGAAGGGGTCATGTGGAGTCTGTCATTGTAAGGCTCCTCCTTCCCTCCAACAATCCACAGCAGTAGCATCAGCATGAAAGCACCCCTGGACCTTATGAATAGCTCTTCAGTGTCAGTCAATCAGGAGCTGCCACACCAGTGGGACATCCAATTGGGCTTCCTGGGACCAATATTTGAGTTGTGCCTTTATTTTCCACTGAGATAAATGATGAAACCACAGGTGGCAAGTTTCACTCCCCAGCCCATGCAGGACACTTAAGAAAGGGTCATGAGGGGTCTGTCCTTGTAAGGATCTACTCCCTTCCAATGATCCAGAGCAGCAGCACCTACACAAATGGACCCCTGGGCCTCACAGATGTTCTTCAGCATCAGCCAGTTGAGAGCTGGCATGCCAGTGGTACAGCCAATTGGACTTCCTGGTGCCAAGATTTGAACTGTGCCTTTGTTTTCTGCGAGATAAATGCTGAAACTACGGGCAGCAAATTTCACTCCCAGCCCACCCAAGAAGCCCAAGAAGGGATCATGAAAGGTCTGTCCTTGTAAGGACCCTCTCTCCCCAATGAGCCATGGTAACGGCACCCATACAAAGTGGGAATCACACATGGTTCTTGAGCACCAGTTAATTGAGACGTGCCACCAGTGGGACAACCAATCAGGCTACCTGGTGCAAGTTTTTGAACTTTGCCTTTCCTTTCCACAAAGATAAATGCTGAGACTGTGGGTAGCACGTTTCACTCTCCAGCCCAGCCAAGACAATCAAGAAGGAGTCATGAGGGGTCTGTCATTGTAAGGAACTCTCTCCCCTCCATTGATCCACAGCAGCAAGATCCACATGAATGGACCCCGGGGCCTCACAGGAGCAAGCCTTGGCTTAGTGTTCCCTTACTGGCCAATAACAAATAGAATAATAGATGCATTCTAATTATGTTGTTAAAGACAGTAATTCATGAGAGGATCTGGGGCACAGTAAACCCTAGAGCGGTTTCAGAGGTTTTAAGTGCCCCCAGATCCTCGAGATGAATTACTGCCTTGTTACACCAGAATGCATTTGTTATTTTTTGTAATATATGGAAAATAAAAATAGTAGTTTCTTACCTTTGCAATAGTCAGGAATGGTGGGTCGAGTTGGTGGTGAAGTAATTCACAGCCAATGATTGCGGCAAGTTTGATAACTTTTGAACAGTTTAACAAAGAAAAGCAAGCAGTGTTAATGAAACTGCAAACAAAACAGTAGTAATTTTTCTTTTTTTGTTGTTGTGGAACCAGTGACACCTAGTACAGAGTGTTACTCGGAGTCGGAGTACATCACGTAGTGTCTTTGAAGCAGCCCTAGGTCGAAAGCTATTTTTTTTGCAGTGTTTCTGTTTTCTTGCTCTTTTATAAAAGTTTTCCTTTCTTCTGACAGGTTTTGTTCTTTTGCCACAGACATTTTTAGTCAGACGCTTACGCTGATGTGAATCTGTAGTCGGCTTTTACTGTATCGCGACAGTTACAGTAAAAGCCGGCTCGCGGTCAGTGAAAGCTGCTCGAGTTGTCCGGTGGCGCTTGCGCTGTTGTGAGTTTGCAATAATACTATCGTTGAGATCTTCAATCGATAGTATTACGAGATTTCAACAATAGTATTATTGAGTTCCATCGATGGTATTACTGCGTTTTGGGTGGTGTATTACAGGGAATTTTTTGTATGTATTTTGGGGGTATTATTTTTATTTTCCATATATTACAGTAAAATAAACAATAATTCTAGGGTTCTAATCTTCTTTAGAAAGCAGACCCTTTTGTTAATGCACAGGAGAGGAAAAACAAAAAGATACCGAGAGGGGAAAAAAAAACATACATGAAAGGCCTGCCCTTTCAGCACAGCAAAAATATTGTTTCACTGCACAATCAGTAAAGAGAAAATTTTGCAGATAATGTAGATACCAAACATCACAATTCCATGTGTTTGTCACATCTACATATGAGCAGAACATTCTCATATTTCGTCTCTCTAAAACATTTTAGGATGCAACTCCCTACAACTAGTTTATTTTTCAGGTTGGCATCTCCTGTATTATTTAGTATTTAGAACCCTTAATGTTTAGAACCCGTGGGTGTTCTAGTTCTGAATTAGATCTTGAACCCTTGAGTTCAAAGGGTTCATATATTTTGTAGAACTACTTCTGACAACCCTCTTCCCAGTCCCCCTCCATCATTCTCAAGCTTCCCAGGTCCCTCTTCCATTTGGAGCATACCAGTTTTAAGGAGTCAGGTGAGCTCCCCAGGAAATGGTAGTACAATTAGTGGACTGGTCTTTGCCACCTTCCCAAAGTGGTCCAGATAATCTCTTCCCCTGGAGATCTTCCCATAGAAAGAACTTGAAGTTTGTCTTGGAGTCTGTGACACAAGAAACCCAAAACATCCACAGGCTGAAGGCCAAACTTGTTTGACAATGGAAAAGACTGAAGGGTCCCACCCTTATAGAGATCAGCTACTATGGACAGACTATGTGACCTCCACCTACCTGATGTGTTGCCCAGCAAAGGGGAAAGGATCCTGCAGTGCCATAGATCCCTCCAGAGATCAGCTGCTAAGGAGGTAGTCCTGTGGTATTTAAGATAATCATGTGCAGTTAACCATGTTCTAGCTGTCATTCTGAGGTACAGATTAGGGATTTGTTTTGTTAAGCCACCCTGAATGGCCGCAACCAGGAATGTTAGAAGCATGTACCCAGAGGCTCCTCCTCCATATCCATCAAGACTGGGCATTCCAGTCCAGTGATAAGTGCATCTTTTAAAAAAAGCTAACTAAGTGGCCAAGTAATAAATTTGGGAGGCCCAAACCTCTCTTCATAATAGGATACCACAGCATACATTGTTTCACTTTCATTCATTTTCTCTGCCACAAAAAAGAGATGAGGCACCCCTAATGGAGGCGAGAAATTTCAGTAGGAGATGACTAGGTAAAACTCAAAACATGTACAGGAAGTGGGGCAATATACACATTTGAATTTTATTTACCTGGCCTGTCAAAGTGAGAGTTAATACATGCCATCAGGCACAGTCTTGTCTTATTATGGAAAGAACTGGCTGGTAGTTGATAGTACTTGGATTTGATAGTGTCCCTGGGAGGAGGACTCTTGAATATTAAGTTTTCTGACTAGGATCAGCACAACATCTGTGACCTTCAATAGGATAACATGTCCCTTACCCAACGGGAACCACTAATATTTGGCCTAATTTATGATGTGGCCTGACAGTGGTCCATGGACCTGAAAAACATCCATCAGCACCTGTCCTGCCTGCTGTGGTTCTACCAGGTATGGGAGGACATCATCAGCAAGAAGACTGATGGTGTGGTTCACCCCCTTAAAATTTAGTCCCCAGATACTGGGTTGCTATCACTAGAGATTTGATGGTGAACACATAAAGTAAAGGGGAAAGGAGGCAGGCCTGACGGGTCTTTCTGCATAGTGCAAAAAAGCATTACAGAGTCCCATTCATTAGGATTTTGGCTCAGGGTACCTGGTGGAGAGTGGCAATCCAGGATCTGATTTTTGGGCCAAAGACAAAATGCTTCAAGGTTGTGAACATGAAGGGCCACTCAATTCGATCAAAGGCTTTCTAAGCATCTAGTGTCAGTAGGCTGGGTCGAGCAGCCACCACATTGAATCATCTCCCCATGACATTCAATGTGCATTTGATATTGTTCTTGACATGGCTATCTTTAACAAATCTTCCCTGATCTTTGTAAATTAAACCTGGTAAGATCCCCTCCACCCACTACAGCCCAAAACTTGGCCAGAAGCTTATAATCTGCATTGAGCAGCAAAATATGACAGTAAGAACTGCATAGAGTAGGGTCCTTACCAGGCAGAGATTAGACAGTGATAGTAGCAAGACGCTAAGAAGGGGATAATACTCCATGATCCAAGGACTCAGGGTTCTTGTCCATAAAGGGTTTTTTATGAATCTCCCAAAACACCCTATAAAATTTGATTGGGATGCCATCCAGGCCTTTGCCTTTGCCCAGCGTAAGAAAGCACATTGCCCTATGGACCTCTTCCTGTGCAGGGGGGCATTCTAATGCTTCCCTCTCCCCCACCAATAGGGTGGGTTTAGGTAAAGAATCCAGAATGGAATCCAGACAGGGGTTACCTGTAGTTATCGCAGGTGTGTAATGTTTCATAAAAACTGTTAAAAGAATCCCTGCTATCACTCTGATCAGCTAAAAGAACCCCAGCAGCAGTCTTAATGCACAAGTTAGACTTTCCTGACACCTTCTTTTTGAGCTACCATGCCAATCATTAACTGCTCCTGACTCCCTCAAAGTAAGACCCTGTGTGATACAGCAAGATACTTCTTTCCAGTCAGGCGCAGACCATTTGGTTCAGTTTGCCTTTCAGCATCCTGAGTTCCATCAGGAGGGATGAAGAAGGGCTGCCCATTTGCTTCCACCCTAAGGTCAAAGTCTGTTCTTTTAGGTCCTTCTCTTTCTGAGCCTCAAGTTTTTTTATATGCTGTTCCAGAAATAGTAACTTCTCTAGAAAAGGCTTTCATCACCTTTCACCTGATGAATGTCAAAGTTTCTGCCTTTATAAATCTTTCAGGACCTCAGATAGTTTGGATATAAAGTCAAATAGTAACCTGAAGTCAATGCACACTGGCATGTATGGGTAGGGCCACTCCTCCCCCAACCCACAGGGGTGAACAGTAAAGGGGTATGATCTGAGTAAAGGATAGGGCCACAGAAAGCTTCCTCCAGACAATGTAGCAAATTGGAAGTGAGCAAGATAAAGTCTGTGGGCATGGGAAAAGAGAGATTTCCCTGTCCATTGGGTGGAGATTGTGCCATGCATCAATTAAGGATCTCTCAGATGCCATTTGTCTAAGAAAAGCTTGCAAGTTCATTGAGGGAGGGTGAGTTGGTGGGGCAGACTGGTCCAATACAGGGATCCAGGGAGTGCTAAGTTACCCCACCGAGCACCAATGTGTCAGGAACATCCACCAGGGTGAGAGACAGATGGTGAAAGAATCTGAGTGATCAAGGCTTGGTTGGTAGACCCCCACCAGGATAAGTAACCCCCCCATCTATACCACAGCAATAAGGAACCTCCTCTACAACTCTATCACTTGCTTGATTAGGGTAACTGACAGCCTTTGGTGAAATCATATGGCAACACCTCTAACCCGTAATGGTGCAGGGTCTGCAAGAGAAACCATACGAGGAGAGACTAAAGGAGCTTAATATGTATACCCTTGTGGAAAGGAGGGAGAGGGAGGACACGATAGAAACTTTTAAGTACCTCAGTGGAATCAACAAAGTCCAAGAGGGTAGCATCTTTCAGAAAAAGAGATGTGCAAGAACAAGGGGACACAATTTAAAGATAGAGGGCGGGCGGTTCAGGGGCAATGTGAGGAAGTATTTTTTCACAGAGAGGGTGGTGAACGCATGGAACAGCCTTCCTGAGGAGGTTGTGGGGTCTAAAACTGTGGGAGAATTCAAGAATACATGGGACAGACTTGAGGCAATTCTTGTGGGGGGTAAGAAGAAATAGGCTGTTGGTTAACTAGGATCTGCAGCTTATCCTGTAGGTAGGGAAATGGGCAGACTTGGTGGGCCAAGTGGTCCTTATCTGCTGTCAAAGTCTATGTTTCTATGTAATATAAAGCAAGGGTGGAGGAAAGTGCTCCCCAGGAGCATCTGAGCTTGAAAGATTCCTCCCGAACAATGTCGGTCTCTGGTAAAATAAGCAGGTCCCATTGGTCTTTTTGTCATAGGTCCATATTTCTTTTACATTTTATTATGGTCTTAAGGCCATTCTCATTCCATATCAGTATTCAATGGTCCACAGCCACGGTTGCTCGAACTTCTGGATATGTTTGCCTCCAGGCCAGTGGTAGCCCTCCCATCCTCTCTCCTAGCAGCAGAAGACTTCTCCATTCATTGCCATTTTTTAGAGATGAAAAGAGAAAAAAACAACAAACCCTCAAACTCCCAAATGAATCCCTTCTCCCCAGTCCCCTAGTCCTGAACAACAGGCTCAAACCCCAGAACTGGAGCAACAGGCTCAACAGATAAAAAAGCCTCCCCCTCTCCCAAGTCCTCAGAGCTCAAAAGACCTCATACTCCCCATATTAGCCTCATGAAGGGAGTTGGTGTGGGACATTCTGCCACCAAACTGAAATAAATTAACACCATCATGTGAACCTGTAGCCATCCAGGTTCTGACAGAGTACAAAGAAAGAAGGAAACAGACTCTGTTAGCAAATGCACTTAGTCGTAACACATAGAGTGCTGCCTTGGGTAATTGAGAGCATTTTCTGTTAAAATAAGGACCCCATTACTGTGCAGCTCAGACACACAGAAGAGCCATATACATGCACGAGAGGAAAATATAGGGAGGGGCATCCACAGGCCCTTATCCAGGGCTCACAAATATCTGCCCTCCCTTCTACCACGCACCTGACATGATTATGCATATTTACATATTTGCAGTAATTGCACTTTGTTCTAGTACAAAAGATTGGGTGCATCACGCAAAAAAAATTATACCCACACAATGAGCACACTTGGGCATAACTAGCCTTGCATACAGCACAAAATTTCAGTCTCAAAAGCAACTGGCCACAAATCATCCAGTATAGATGCTGTACTTAATGAAAAGTAGAAAACGCTATTAGAATACAAATATCATTCTTGTGAAATAGTACAAGTGGACTTAGCTGTCCCCCAAAAAGGGGGGGACCCAGGCTCAATAGAGGTTCAATTAACTACAAAGTCATGTTATACAGTCTCAAGTGTGCCAAGTCCTCGCCCCTATTCCCACTATGGTAGGTGCTCTACTATGCAGCCAACCACTGTATGGGTGCAGGGACCCCACAAACCATGTCAGCAGGTGATTCCACAGCTATAAGCAGTTGTCAAGTTTGTGATTCTTGCTCGTTACCACTGCAAATACAAGTCCCAGTGATAGCCTCAGTGCCTCAGAAGAAAAACAGATCTCCCTATATGAACCTCTACTCTCTGCCAGTGTGTGTCCTCCTGGTTTTTCAGGCATAGGCCCCATTCTCCATGCTTCTAAACATCTCTCTTTAGCTGCTTACTCTGCATCCAGGAAAGCCATGTCAGACAGAGTAAATATTTTAGGAGGTGATCCCTGCCACCTAATGAGTAACTTTGAATGGTAGATGTGAGTGAATTGCCACTGCTGCTCATGTAAGTAATGTTTTATGGGGTTAGATTCTTGTTAAGCAGCCTGGAGATAATGACTGTAGTCTAGGTAAAAGCTAACAGTCTGATTCCCAACTCTGATTTGTCTCTTGTGTCACGTCACCTAAAGGACTCATTGATGATCTGGGTATTATAAAAATGTAATTAAGAAATGTCAGGACCACTCCATGAGAGCTGGGTGCTTTCTAGGCAATCTATAGTCCCACTCCACCTCCAGCACAGTGTCCTTGTCCAGTCCCAGGGTCTCAGATAGCCTCGAGGAGAGAAAGGAGATAGGGTTGGTGCCTTTGATCCTTTGGACCTGAGAGGTGTTCTGCAGTTATGCCTCACAGTTTATATTCTTCATCACTGAGGCAGGTCTCCAGCTCCTCTAGCTGCCTACCATGCACCTCCAAAGCCTTGCTTAAAATATTGACTATGAGCCGAATATGGATAAACAGAGCATTTAAGTTCTCAAAACCAGTTTGGACCTTTCAATTGATTGCTTCGGTGGTGAAGAGGTGGCCATAATGGCTGCACTATGCTCGGCTGGCACACCTTATCCTCCTCTGGTAGGCTTCACAGGGCCTTCCCCTCAGACAGATTCTTTTTCTGATTTAACAGTTATTTGATGTTGTTGTCAGAACTAGTTATGAAAAGATTAGAGCCCTTTTAGGCCCTGTACACACCAGGGAATGTAAAATGGTTTAACTGCCTGAAACTGTTTTAAGCCCTTCAAACATGGTTAGTATCCACATGGTAGCACAGTTCAAATCATGCTACAACTTTGTCCTAAAACACTGCTAAGAAGGTAATCTTTAGCATAGTTTTAGACAACCATGGTAGCCTTAACCCATGTTAACAGCAGGGTGGACATGAACATGATCCATGCTGTAACATGCTTTAAGACAACCGTGTTTAAACATAACTAGATTTTGGCCTGCACTATACCCCAAAAATATATTGCATACATGGCAGTGCTCCTGGTATGCTCCACATTCTGAAGATATGATTTCCCCATGATCTGTTAGGACACCCAATTGCTAGTATCTCATCATGCATTGTAGCACCTGCAGTGCTTTGCACTGGTGCTGTAGTCATGCCTAGGAACTCGCTCAGGCAAACACGATTTCAGAACACAGTGTGGATGCTCCAACAACAATGATAGAGACTGAATTATAAAATGTTCTTAAAAATGTTTTAACATTGTTTCCTAGTGTGCACAGGGCTGTTGAACCTAGAGGTTCAAGTTCAAATTTAGAACTAGAACAACTATTGGTTCTAAGTATTAAGGGTTCTAAATACTAAGTAAAATACTTTTTTTGTTCAGGCATTTCAAAAAACAGAAAGTGGCAGCCTGGAAAGCAAACTAATTGTTGTAAACTACATCCTAATTTGTTTAGAGAAAGGGAATATGAGAATGTGCTGCAGATATGCAAATGTGGCAAATGCAGGAAACTGTAACACCTGGCATTTGCATTTTGAAGGTCACAATCTCTTTTCCGTGTGTGCGGTGGAACTATGCTATTGCTGTGCTGAGAGGCTAATGCTCCTCCCGGCTGTTTCCGGGAGGCTGTTTGCCCAGTGGCCACAGCCAATCCCTCAGCCTGACCTTCCAAGGCAGAATGGCTGGGAAGGTCTTGCCAATGACCTTTTGTCCCGACACACAAGGGGGGCTAGGAGTAGCCACAGAGTGGGTGGGGCAAAGGGTCTACTTAAAGATCAGGCAGGAGAGGGTCAGCCTCTTTCAGCCTAGACATGAGGAGGAAATGCAGAAAAGGTAATCACTACCCCTATACTCAGACAAAGGAATCCAGTTCAGACAGGCTTTGATATTTTTGTTTGCTATTTCCTACTATTACTAATATAGGTTAAATTTGCCCTGGGCTGCATTCTGGCTGGCCAAGGCCATGCGGTCGTCAGGTACAGGAACAGAGTCAACTCTCAGGCTTTCTATCAAATTTTCTGTTCTGTTTTGTTTTGCTCTGTTAGCCAGTGTCAGGTTTCAGAAAGTGTGGTTTACATTGCTTCACATAAATCCAAATAGGCCCCCAGGTTATTAGGCATTCACTGCCTCAAGCAGGAATGTGTGCTGCTGGGGTACTCCTGAAAACCATTAACTGGTGACCACAAAGCTCCATTTTGGGGAACCCATGGGCAAGTGTCCCCCTCTGCTCCTTGCTGCAGGGCTCTGAAACTGCAGAGATTCAGAGATTTAGATGCTTTGCTATCAGGCAACAGCTCCCCCTCCCCACCCCTTACAAGCGGAGGATTTTCACTGACTCTGTTCTGGTGAATGTACACACATGCAGCACCCACTGTTTCCATGCAGCGAGGCCATACTGACATTACTCTTTTACCACAGCACCTACTTGGTGATTTTCTGGTTTATTTATAGGTTGGTGACTTGTGTGCATGCTTCGGCAGGCAGTGCAATGCTATGGGTTAGGGCAGGAAGTGGCTAACCTTGAGAACCAGGTTTGGGTCCTACAACCGCCATCTGCATGCTGGGTGACCCCAAGCAAGTCCCTTGGCCTTCTCATGCTCCAGGGTTACACCTGAAAACAGGTGGTGGCTTGGCACACCTTTTTTGGTTAAACTATTTCTCCTCTCCCTTTCTCTAGGTCCCCATTCCCCAGTAACCCCTCACCCGCCAACTGGAACAGTGCCTCAGATCGTTTTGCCTCTCCTGATCACTAATCAGCAAATAGGCTTAAATACAGTTGACAGCATGGTTTCTGACTTCTCTACAAACTACCAATGCTTCTGTAAAAAAAAAAAAAAAAAACAGGATTATGAGGGGTCTGATAGCATGGGTGTAGCACTTCGAGCATTGGAGCGACACGATGGGCACTGCCCCCAATGGTTGCCATTTGTCACACCCCCATCCATCCCATACATTCCAGGGAGAAAGAGTGTTTATTTTTTCATAGCTTTTCCTAGCAGAGGTACCTGGTCATTTCAAATGGGGGCCGGCTGGTCGAACCACGCTGAACATCCGTCCGAGGGCTGATGCTAATAGGGTTCTGTTCCCCTCTCAAAATAGTAATCATTTCTTCTTGGGAAGTCAGGCCTTTGTCCTCCATGGATTTGTGCTCTTTCACCTGTCCCTTGTTAGCACAAAATTCACACTTTCAGCATAGCGCTCTTAGCACATGTGCAACCACGAAAGCACCACCCATGTCGGACGCAGTGCCACTTAAACAGACAGCTCAGTGAAGCCGCATACAGAGGCATTTCACAAGGAAAGCTGTCCGAACTCCCCGCTCAAAGAATGGGTTGGGTATCCCATAAGGGAATGCTACTATATGTCACCACCTAGATAACCAAGATGGTGACGGCAACATGTCGGTGTCCATCTTGGGAAGGTCACAGTGGCCCTCCTTCTAAAGGAGGTTATATATCCTTAATAGCCCTCAGCGGTGCACACAGGATGGTGGCGGGTTTTTGGCTAGGGCCATGTTAGGTGAGGCATTCTTCTTCACTCTTAAAGTGAAATACTCACCAATACATCTACCTTCGCCAGAAGGATACCGTAACAGGGAGCATTATGAAATAAGACCCTATAGGGAAAATTACTTTGGATGGCACCCCATATCAGAAGGCTAACCTGTATAGAGCACCACACTTATATTAATAATGCAGAATTTTTGAGGCTGCCTTCTCTTATTTCCCAGGGTTCCCACATTGCATTGGCATCTCCCTGTAACTCAGAGGGATTTCCAGCGTTTGCCGCTATATGACATTATTTCATAGGGAAGATGAATTCATCTGTCTTTTTACTGTTGGCCTTAGATCTTGGTATGGCACAGGTATCCCTGTAGACCTAGGAGTCCTATATTAGGCAAGGCACAAAAAAAAAAACAAGAAACTTGGTCACCTTTTAAAGAACTTCCCTCCTGTAATAAAATCCCAGTGGGTCCTCATCATTTCCACTACTGTGTATGAGCGATCATGAGGGAAAGGTCCACTGGTTAAGTTGGAAATGTTTAGGGCAAGGAACTATCCCATCTAGATTTCTAGGTTGCACCCACCACAACAGACCTCACTGCCCTTCATGCAATGTAGAAGAGTTAGATCAGACTTATAGCAGCAGGAGCCGCATGACCACAGGATGGCAACTGGACCCCTTATCTCTCACACTGAGGCAAGATACAAACAAACTAAAACAGAAAAGCCATCCACCAAAGAATGCCAGCAAACTGCATGCTTATGAGGGGTGAGGCTAGAAGCATAGCACAAGCTACTACTAAAGATTTGACAACAATCTCAGGAAGGTCCACAATGGCCACAATGGCCTGGGACACAAAAAGAAAAGGGGGAGGCCATGCTGCTGATATCACCATTCAGCTTCTCAAAGGCTTTACTCACTCTTCCCCGCTCCTATCAGTCATTCGGTACTCCTTGCCCCCCCCCCCCCATTTATTGCTAGGATCTCCATGATTACTATAAATTACATATTGGTGATCAGGGATCAAAAAAAAAAGAAATTAATTAATGAAAGAACCTATGTCTATATATCTAAATAACATAACCGGGAAGGAGATTGGGGCCTCCCCTGCCAGTGGCCTCAGAACCAAAAGGTGCCCTGGAATACGCTATGAAGAAAGGGAGGGTGATGGCGACATGCGCATGGTATAGCTCAATAATGGCAGAGATACAACCCGCCACTCAGTCTATTGGACGGATAGAGTCATGTTTAGGCTGTTTGCATCTGGCTTCCCCACCCATTCACATCTGGATGAGGATCCAAGTGGGGCAGCATTGTCTACACCTCCATTCAAAAAATATAATAATAATAATACAACAAAAGGAGAATGTAATTTTGCATTTTCAACAAGCTACCGAGGAAGCTAGAGAAAATAATAAAGTTATCTGGGGTGCCCAAATTAGAAAGGGTACTTATCCATTACATTTCTGCCCTGCTGCTTCAAATACAACTAGATGCCTCTGTGGCCAGGGTGAGTAACTACCACAAAAGTATTTAACTTTCAGGAGGAGATAATGCACCTACAGATCTGGGTCTGTCTGAGACGGGACCCAATCCCCTTTTACAGTAGCAATGCTTTGCTTACAATTCGTTACTAGGTTGTATTTGGCAGGTCTGTACCCAAGTTCTTCAGGGTATTAACTAGAAGCAGCAGACATCAGAAATCACAGTGGTAGCATATATTGCAGGTTACCTGTTTGGTAGTAAAGGCACACCCCATAATTAGGTACGTTTAGGTGACATTCAGAATGTTGCATGCCCAGGGCCTGTGTTTTTGACCTATCTGCAAAAATGCAAATAGCAATTGGATCAGGTTTTGGATAGACACATGAGGCAGGCACTCTAGCTGTGCAGGACCAAGTTGGGTTTATTACTGCATGCAACTGATAAGCCTTTACCATGCCTGACAGTTATATAACAACTGGCTGATATGGGGTGTCAAGGCCACTCTAGAGAAAGTCATCCACAAGGCTCACTTCCCATAGTTGCAGTGGCAAAAGACAAGAAGGAGGTATGGTGTCAGTTAACAAGTAAGCTGAAGCCCAGATGGACTGTATAGTGGGTTGGGGGAAGTAATGAAAAAGATGCAGCTGGTACAGCCAGCTAGCATGAGGTTTTGATTCACACAGTATCGTGAAAATAAGGTGACACAAAGCCCAGGTCATTTCATCTATACAGTGCTCCAAGGTCACCCAGAAAATCAGGCAACCATGCCTTAGGGCTTTTGCCCAAACTAAAAAATAAAAAAAAGGAGATGAAGCAGACAAGCCTTCCTCCCTCTGCCCAACTTGCTTGACTTAACCATTCTACCACAGTGAGAAAAAAATGAGGGGGAAAACCCAGTTTGTGCTACATATGGGCTGAAAAGTTTCTGGGGCCACAGGATGCTTCAGCATTGATTCTAGCGTATATAGCACAGAGTGTGAAGACTACCCCATTTAGATGGAAGGCAAGTAAAGGTGCAGGGCCATAGTAAGGTAGACCCCTTTTTTCTTCATCAGACACAATACCTGCTATCTCAAGACATTGGGGTTTATGGGGATGATGCTTGTTAGAAGAATGAACCGGACAGGAATATTCCTCTGTCAGTAGTAAGAGTAACCTGGGGAATAAAAAAAAAAAGTAGGGGTTAATTAGAAGCACCCTAGTTATCCATGACCCAAGCTGGTGAGTTTAATAGGTCTGGTTTTCCTTTTTCTCTAAATATTTATATATATATATATATATATATACACGCTTATTTATGTCCTTCTACATGGGTGGATTGTGTAGACAATCACAGACTGTAAGGACCGTCTAAGGGCAGAAAGGAGCTCGAGGCCCATTAAATTCAGTTCTGCACATGCATGACTGGAGAATGCACACACTCTTTATGAGCACCTATGCAGGTCTTGTGGGAATGCTGTGCAAAAAAAATATAGATTTTCATGGTGGATAAGGACCAGTTGGGTCAGCAAATATGCCCCAAAAGGAGGTGATAGGCTTTGGTATACAGACCTCAACTGAGATGAAGTACGGAAAGGGGATGGAGGTCATAGTTAGACTCCAACACCATAGACACGTCACGCATACCAAGACAATAGTCAGGGGCCAGGTTTACCAGATCACACATTGGATCTTTTTACTTTTTCTGGTAAGGAGGGGGCCCTTAGGGGGTGCAAGGTGGCAGAGGAACAGTTATTCCCCATTTGTCTCTGGGATATGGGTTAGGTACCAACTCACATCATGCAATGAGTTCCAGCCACCAACACCTCCATAGTAGGGAATGGACTGTGTCAGCTGCGCAAGACCTGTCAAAGTCCTGCCCAGGAATGGAAAGGCAAGGTATGTGGTTCATGTGGGCTGTAGGCCACCTCCATGAGGAACACAGCAAGGGGCAGTGTCGCACCCCGGTGGAACTTCCGAAGGGACTAATATCTCCCTAGGTAAGGGAGCATTCGGTCTATTAAGTCGACAAAAATAAAAGCTGTGGTTGGTTTGATATCCTTGGGATAGTCATAGGCCAATAGCAGATTATTGTGCCATGAAAATGGAGCTGGGCAGCACCTGTGGCAGCCCCAGACTGGAAGTAGCAGGCAAGATACTCATCGGGGCCTCTACCAACTATGGACATCCCAGTCCTTCACAGCAGCTGAAGATGGAGGCTGGGTTCCCCAGCTTGGCCATTACAAGGGATAACAATGTTTGCTCTTTAAGTGGGGTAGGTGAGGAGGTAATACTCAGGCAGCCCACAAAGGAAACTCAGGTTGAAAGGCAGATGAATGCAGGGGCTGCCCTATGAATGGACATAACCACGATGGGCCAACCATCATGGGATTTCAGTCGTGTGGTACGAAAAGTTTGTATGCCATATCGTAGCTTCGTAGTGGGATGCAAGTCTAGGTGGTGCATCCGGTTTATGAGTGGTAACAGTTTTTCCTCAGAGTAGCCCTCTCAGACACTAGTCATGGACATAAAATGAACCGGGAAAATGCAATATGCCAGGCAGCTCTGCTGAACACCAATTCATTAGTTATTGCTAATCATGCCTGAGAGTGACAAGTTTCACAAGCTCTGCAAGCTTAGTTGAGGAATTGTCCCCATTCTTATAAGGTGATAGTCGAGTAATGGGATCATTGTAAAGTGCTCAAACACTACGGGCAGTGGGCTTCTTGTTTCTTCTGTGCAGCTGGCAGAAGGAGATGTTTTTGGGGTCATTGATATAGAAGGTTCTCATGTTTCTGATTGTCTTGCAGGTTGGGCTTCCAAGCCAGAAAAGTCACAGATCACCAATCAAATACTTCATGTCAGAGCAGCATGATGGGGGAATCGAGCTCTGCACTGGAGTGGTGAACGGGGCTTCATGCCGCAATATTTAGGATGCACAGGCCAAGAATTCTGTCTGTCAGATGGGAGACATGATTTGTTCAGTAACAGTAGTCATGAGGTGGAAAAAAGCTCGATATAGGGTATTTACCCCAGGGCATTGTTTTGGGAGATGCTTAACTGCATTACCCATCCTGTGGCAGATGATTTGGGCAAGTGAGAGAAATACTGAGGTAAAACCTGATGAAAGGGGGTGGCCCAGTGAGTGTGCACTCCGGAATTGGTTGCTAGTGTATTGGTACACAGGATGGAGCGGGGGACCGCAAGAGGTGATGGCTAGGCAGATGAGGCCCTGTGAGGGCAGCATTGCATGGCTATGGCCTAGTGAGTCCAAATCCATCAGGTCAAGCCTGTCAAAGGGCTGGCTGGCCCAGTGGGGGCATGCCAGGCTACCTTGGCCAAAGGATGTCTGGGTGCATGTAGATATAGATTTACATGTTTGGTTGGATCAGGCTCAAATTCATCAGCTGCACTGGGGAAAATACCCTATAGCGTCTTGTACTGTATAGAAGTGAATTTTTGTGTATAACCTTGATTAAAATGGATGATCATGTATGCCTTTTGAATCTGTCAATTAAACATCAGCCTTTCCCCAAGAATGGTGTCCCGTGTCTTATTGGGATAATGAAGCGGCTCTATCTGGGCATGCCTTTTACTTCTTTTTCTCCTCTCAGTATCTTTTCTGTTCTTTCTCTGTAGTCCTATACACATTATAGATCAAGAGAGCACTCCTGGCCAGACAGAACGCTCATTTCCTCTGTGCGTGAAACATTTATTCTGTGAAAAGTGTCTCATGTGTAGCTACCCTGGAACTGAGCAAGTCTGGGTAAGGTTTTAAAAAATATTACATATTATTAATCAAACTCGATCAATAATATATTAATACTGCCACCAACACCACTCTTATGCCTGGTTAAATAAAGTGATTGATTGATTGATTGATTGATTGATTGATTAATTATGGCTGTAATAGTGCTCTTACTTACATTCTTAGGGTATCAGAACAACTCACTTTCAGTTTACAGCTTTCATACCCTAAGAATGTGTGTGAGACAGCTCTTACAACCATAAGAGTGGTATTGGTGGTGGTATTAACATACAAAAGAGTTCAAGTTGTAAAGGTGATTAGAACCCAAGAACTGTTTGTGAAGTTCTAGACCAGAACCAGAAATCAAGAACTTCAGTGGGTTCTGACAACCCTGCTGTCTGAGTTTGTCTTTTAGCTGCTTTTTTATCAGAAAGCCTCCCGCTGCACACACGCTCCATCTGGGGCCAGGGACAGCAACCGAGAGCCTAATAGGCCTCTATTCAAACACCCCCCCCACTCCCCACCCCCGCACACAAGCAGAAAGCCTCCCGCTGTACACACGCTCCATCTGGGGCCAGGGACAGCAACCGAGAGCCTAATAGTTAAAGAGCTACCTCCTTCCTCCTGGCTTGTTTCTTAAGGGGTGTTGTAATATTTATCCCCACACAATGACTGATTATTTTTTGCAACCAGATGATCATTCAGGCTTCCGGGATTTCAGCAGGAGCTGTGGGACACTTTATGGGCTTTAGCTGCCCTGTGTAAACAAACTAGCGAAGGATATTGTGCTCTGTTCCTTAGCGACTGCATTTATCTATACTTCGTTCTGTGTTTGGAATATGTCTAGCTATATGTAGTTGATCTAGGACTCTGGGGGAATGTTATTTGTAAAGTAGTTTGTCTCTTACCTTCTGAGCCTCTCTAGGACACCATTGTCTCAAGACATTTCTCACGCATGCGCACAAGGGACCCTGTCCCGATACCCAGACTAAGTCCGTGCGCAAGCGCAGCAAGGGTCTCTAGGCCCCTAAGCCTCATCAATCTCTTAGTTCTCCCTTCCAGGCCTCTGTTCAAACCCCCCCCCCAGCAGAAAGCCTCCCGCTGCACACATGCTCCATCTGGGGACAGCAACCGAGATCCTGATAGTTAAAGAGCTACCTCCTGGCTTGTTTCTTGAGGGGGTGTTAGCAGTCAACACTGTGTGTCAACTGCCCAGCCACCCTCCTATCCAAGGCTGGCCCTCCTTATATTGTCTCCTTCCTATGACATCACTTCTTGGCACTCATTTTTCCCATTTGCAGGTTATACCAGACAGCCACTAGAGGGCTTAGTCCTCCTTTGCTAACCCACTGCCACTCTCTTGAGCTAGAGCCCTTCTCTCCCATCCCACCACTCCGCTCCACATCCTACGCAGTTATTGCCCTTAGCTATCTCCCCTTCTACAACCTGATCTTTCATCTCAGCCACCACTTCCTCTACCAGTTCCGCACCAAACCCCTCCTCCTCCCCCCCCACCTCCCTGCCAAACCACCCACTCCACTTTGCAGCCATTAGGAGTCACTATTTTGCACTGTTTCCAGCTCATAACCCTGCCTTCCCAGCCACCATGGACACCTGGACCTCTATTCTACCACAGCCCAAAGACACACACCCCATGGGGTCTTGAACCAGGTACCCTATGCACCAAAGTCCACAACCCTACCACTACACCAAAGTGGCAGTCACCCTTGCTGAAGCACAGCACTGACCCTTATTACCTCTATCAAGACCACCACTAAAGGCAACATGCACTCTCATTCATTATCACTGCACATTACCATCCTGGCCCTCATGGTGCTCGCTTCCATTCAATCAGACCACACAGGTAGTCCACCGAGGTCAGCACCTGATGACCACCATGTCACTCCCTACCCCCCACCCTCACCATAGTTCCTACTGTCAAACTATTCTCACCGCCACTTGGGGGTCTGCTTGGATCTTCTGGAGTAATATCAAAGAACACAATGGGAAATCACGCTCCCCACCTCCCTCCCAGCTCTCCATAGATGGCACCATTTCCACTGACCCTCTTACCATAGCAATCTGTCTAAACTCCACCTTCACAGATCTCAGCTCTGTTCTCCCCAGTTGTTTTTTGACTCTGTGCCCGAATCCCAACCCCCAACCCTGCAGCACCCTCATTTCCTCCTGCACAAAATAACTACCCATGAAGCCCGCCCATACCTGCAAAATGCACTAAACAGGAATAACCCTAGCAATGATTCCCTAGACGATAGGCTCCTTCGGCTAGTCCTCGATGAGGTCCTAGTCCCTCTAATGGACCTACTCAACAGATCCCTTTGCCTGGGGCAATTCCCCAGTACCTAGAAGACAGCCGTCATTACTCCCATTCATAAAAGTGGTGAAAAATCCTCCCCCAGTAACTATCAACCCATCTACATTCTCCCTGACATATTATGTCCAGAGCAGCATGGCTTCCATTCTGGCCATAGCACAACCACAGCCCTCCTAGAATTCACCAACTTCATACACTCCTCCCTAGACTCTGGTAACATTGCTGGAGCTGTGTTCATAGACCTTTCCAAGGCCTTTGACATGGTCTCTCATCCACTCCTTCTTGATTCCCTCTACCAACTCGGTTTCTCCACGGGCCCCCTGGCATGGTGTGCCAGTTACCTCTCCACCCGGTCCCAATGCATCAAAATAAATGGGACCCTATCTGACACACTACCTGTCTGCTCCAGGGTGCCGCAGGGCTCCATCCTGGGTCCACTACTCTTCACACTCTACTTAAGCACCTTGCCAAAGGCCTGCTCCAAAAAAATCCTACTGTATGCGAATGACGCACTGCTCTGTGCCTCGCACCATAAACCCACTCTCCTCCAGGACTCCTTCCAACACGCCTTCCTTCAGGCTGAAACGTGGTTCAAGGACCGTAGACTGGTCATAAACCTAAAAAAGATGAAATCAATGATTTTCTCCACCACCAAATCAAAGCAAAAAGTGCACCTCTTCTCATCCTCCCCAGCACCCAGTACCCCCTTGATCAGGTATCCACCTACAAATACCTTGGACTTACCCTTGACTCTGCCCTTACCTTCCATGACCACATAAACACACTAACGGCTGCTACTAACACTTGGATTGGACTCTTTTACAGGCACAAGTAATACCTCCCTCCTTATGTTCTTAGGCTTGCCATCACTTCCTCTATACTGTTCCTAGTGGATTATGGGCTCCCTGTGTATGGGGCAGCAGATAATTCCACTCTCCAGAAAATTAAAATCTCCCTCAACAAGGCCTGCAGGCTCCTAACTGGTGCCCCTAGGCTCACTCACACCTGCTCCCTCTATTCCACTGCCAATCTCCTCAACTTCAATGAAAGACTCCACTACCAGACCTGCCTACTGACTAAGAAAATTCTTCTCGGTCTCTCCCCTCCTGGGGTCACTGCCTCCCTCCAACATGCCACCCTCTCCATCTCCACCCAAAACTCATACAAAGCTATCCTGGCAGTACCCAGGGTAGAAACCTCCCTTGCCCAAAGATATTTCTGCTACAGGGTCCCTGTTTGGCTTAATGCAATCCCAGCAATCATCACCAGCACACCCAAGATTGCCCCTTTCAAAATCGCTCTCCGCAAACACCTCCTCAATGTTCGCTGCTGTAACTACAACATGCTTGTGCTCTAACACCCCCTAGGGCCCATACCACCCCCTAACAAGGTCCATTATGGGCTGCCACCACTTACAACAATGTCTAATCCACCTCTGGCTCATGAATAAGATGGAATATACTATAACGGATGTTCCCTCATGGTAACAATGTTTTTTTTCCTGTGCTCATGTAAATAACTGTATCCAAAATTGTATATAATGTTTGTAAACAATGTCTGTAATCATTACATGATGGCTATTCCTTTGTAACTATACCATCTCTGTTTTTTCTCTGTCCTCCATGTGATGAGGTACCTTTGTAAACTAACCATTGGCTCAAAGGTTGTAAATCCGATACTCTCAAATAAAAATAAAAATAAAATTTTATTGAAATAAATACCTCAGTACAACATATAGAAATTCATACAAGTAAGCATGTCTTAACATAACTATACAAGCTCTAAATCATTATTACCAAACAGTATCCATTACTTTACATGTTAGGTTTCATACTGCATTTACTAATCCTTAGCAAACTGTGGCAACTCATTTTACCCTTTTTAATATTTAATTTCTAGTTTAAGAAAATTAACAATAGAGACACTGTAGGAAAGCCAGAAAGAGTAGCAAAGGAATCCCAGAGTCTGTGCCATCTTTAAGCTGCTTTGCTTGAGTTGCTATATGTAGCTTTAGATGGGAAGATGAGTCTGTGTTTGTAGTTTAATACAGCATGTGGATGGCTAGGATTAGAGGCAGATTGCCACAGGGCCTCAACCTCAGATGTTCATCTTGGTCGCTGGCAAGTCATGCCCCCCTGAAATCAAACACTGACTGAAAGAATTTTGACATATATGTAACACTCACACACACATAGACCAATGTCCTATACACTCCCTTATGAAACCCTTGGGATTCCAACTCATACCACTGCAGAAATATCTCTAAAGGCCATTCAGACTACACTGCAACACATTTGATAGTTCAAGAAAACACAGGGTAGCCTTGCAGATTGCAGAAATACTAAATAGTCAAAAAAAGTTAGACTTTTTTCCATTGATTTAATAGTTTCAAAAAAACTCTTAAAGAAACACAACATTTTCTCAACCGAATAGTTTGTTTACCATGTGTTTAGCACCTGGTTTTGGAAAATATTGTCCTGAACTCTTGAATGCTGCTGCATGCTATTGATTTATTTATTTAGTTTTTGTTAACCGGATAAGTACACTGGATAATGAAATGCCTATTTTCAGATATGAGCTGGGAGATTATAACTAGAATGATAAACACTGTTTCAGGCCTGTGATGGTGGGGTTCCCCCGGGATCTATCTTTGGTCCCCTTCTCTTCAGTGTCTTTGTTAATGACTCCCCAGTGTTTGCTCTTCCACAAAAATATTCCTGTATGCAGATGATACGGTCATCATGGATACACACAGCAACCCACCCTTCATCCAACACAGCCTCCAAACCAACGTCACAGCTATCTTTGACTAGTTCACTAATAACCTCCTCATCCTGAAATCAAAGAAAACAAAATCCATGCTTTTCTACTCCAGATGCAAAACCCTGCGCCCCCCCACCTTAATCATCACCACTGACCACCCAGGCGAATTGGTAAATCATCAATCATGATTTTTGAAGGTCAGTCATGACAGATTATTGTTAATCATCAAATGTTACCATAAGATCATCAAAGGAGATCATGCTCTAAGATCACCATCTAGATCATGGTTTAAGCATCAAATATGAACTTTCAAATCACCAGCTGCTGATTATTGATTGGTTTTGTAAGCTTAAATCAGCATGATGGTTGTTGGTGATCTGTGGATGATCAAGGGATGATCATTGATGATTATATTAGTTATTAATTATAATATTAGTATTATAAGATTGCAAGTCACAGAAGTAATAATGTTTTATTTGTTAATTATGAAAATATGAATGCCACATATCAGCAAAGACAAATTAATTATGAATTATAATGTAAATCATGTGAAGACAAGTTTTAATCCCATTAGGAAGAGTACATACAATGTCTGGTATAGGATTCATCTTTGCATACCTAATTTGCATATTTCAGCAGCACGGTTTATGGAACAAAACAATGGTAATTTCTATTTTTAAATTAAAATTGCATTGACAATATTAGTTTGCAGACCATTAGGAAAAGTTTTGAACACAAACTAAGTACTTTTTGGAACTCACCATAACCATAGAAGGAACCACTTAATGTGGATATATAAACCAATATGAGTCTTTTTGACTCTAATAAGATATAAGGTACTATATCAGAGTAAGCATAACTGAAAACAGCAGGCTCCTAAAGAAAAGATATCCTAACTGATCATTTTGGTAAAGATATTTAAATACAAGATAAATTCCAAAAGATTAGAGAAAAGATAAATTGAAGTTTTAAATTTATTTCTGTAATCTTGACCATGGGCAGTCATGAAAATTCATGATGATATTCGATCTTCATTAATCATAATCACCATCCCCATAACTTCATGTTTTTTTGTTGGTGGCCATTTAACATTGATGGTTAATTATTGTTAATGATGATCGCAAATTATGGTTTTTGAAGCTTAAACATGATCTCTGGACATAGTCGCATAATGATCATTCATGATAAATCATAAAAAAAACCATCATATTTTCAGCTGGGCTAGGTGCCCCAATCAAGTAAGTAACCACTTTCAAATACAATGGGGTGACCCTTGACTCAGGCTTGACCTACTCAGATCATGTGGATGCATTCATTAAGTCTGCTAACTCTAGACTTGGCATGCTGTAGAGGCACCAAAATGCAGTTCTCCCTGTAATCAAACAACAACTCCTCAGATACTACATCCTCAGTCTTGTAGACTATGGACTGGTGATCTATGGTGCATCCTGTAGCAAAGTGCTCAACAGAGTCCGGTGCTTAATGAATAGGGCCTGCCATTTTGCTCTCAACCAAAAATGTGACTGTCATAAATGCACCCTGTATAATGACCTAGGGTGTCTCGGTCTTGACGCCCAACTACATTATGTTACCCTTGTCACAGGCAAAAACGTTTTATTTGGACAACTATCCACAGGTGTCCTCTCCCTCATTAGCCCCATGGCCTTCAGGTACATGACTAGAGGGGTGCAGCACAACTCCATGGTGCTCCCTAGAAGGAAAACCTCCATGAGACAGTCTTGTTTCTCATTTAGTTTACCCTAACTATGGAACTCCCTCTCCCCATCACTCAGAACCTCTGGCTCACTTGCCAACTTTAGGTCACAATTAATAGCCTCACTCACGCCTCATAACCCCTGTGGTTGCTATTGCTGACCCAGTTACTGCATTCCCCTATCCTACCTTGACCTCTATGCCTTCTTCCTCCCCCAGTTGTGGCTCTTGTGCTGCACACTTTTACATTATGTTCCTATGCTGTGATACTCAGCTGCCTCCTAACCACTACTAGGTGAAACTCCTCAAAATGTAGATACTTATTTTCTTCTGAAATGTCTGCACTGTGTCTCTGTCAAATCACTGTTGTAAAATGCACAGTTCTTGTTCCTACACCAAGCCGTGTCCTGTGCACACATGTTGCATTACTCAGCTGTGATTTACTATCACAGTCATGTTGTATTACTCAGCTGTGTTTTACCATGTCAGTTACTACTGTAAATATGTAATATAACTGTCTTTACCTTGTCATTCACTGCTGTAAATACGTGATTCTAAACTAAACTGTTGTATATGACCTTAGACCCTTTGAAAATATGCTCTGCATAAAGGATCTTATGAGTAATAAATAAATAAAATAAATAAAAACAAGGGAATACATAGAAGATGTTAATAATGAGATACAATAAACAATGAAGTTGAAATGAGATAAACAAGGCATTACATTGTTGCAAGAAATAAAAGAACAGAAAAGAACATTAATGACATTACAAGGCTGATATTGACTATTACTGTATCAGACAATGGCTATAAATCAGGGGTCCAGCAAGTGATTTACCGATTGCCACATGACAGCAGTTGATCTAGGTAAATAGACCTAGTAGATTACTGTTTGTTTTTTTGTCAGTGACTGCAGAATCACAGCATGGCTTACCTGTATGAGGGTTCCTGGAGATAATTCCTTTTCATCTAAAACAAGTTTTGACCCATACCAGAATGCCAAGGCATAGCACAGAAAGATTATGCTCCACAGAAATCCTTGGAATCCACCTGTTATTGTGCCTTTCTTCACACCCCAGTTCTGTGCATCAACTAAGTTTCTGTCATACCTGCCACAAAATGAGAACACAGTTGAAAAGTAGAATATATTCTAAAATCATCTGTAAGAGTATAAAAATGTTTATTACCCAATTACTTTACCAAATTCTCAATATGGATTGGCAGACAGCCACAGGGATCATCCCTGCACATACCCACAGTAAAAAAATAAAGTGCCAGCCAACAGTCTTTTCATTAACCTTTATTAACCTGATTTAGCTAGATTAGAACAACCACTGATGCATATCTCTCCCAGTCCTAGTTTTCCAACACACCATATAAGCTGCTGCAGCAACACTCTGAGGCTCTAGGCACCTGCCACGCAACTAGAATGGGTTGGTCAACCAGTAGCTACCATCCAAACTCAGAACCTTCCATCCTCCTACCATTACCATAGCTCTTCCTGCTCTTCTCTCCTGTGGAACATACTACAACAGTACTACCTACTGGTTTTATATAGCAAAACTTTTTTTCTAAATGGACACCTGCAAAGTAAAAATCATTAAATATATTTTCCTGGGTGTGGTACATGACGAAATATTGCCACTTCTCAGGTGTATGAGTCACTCGACCTGCAGTCTCTTGATTCACAATGCACCTAAGGTATGGCAGTATTTCATAATATACTACTCCCTGTCATACATTATTCCTTAATCATGTGATTGGCATACAAAATTAAAGCTCCTGATTTGGTTCACACTTCACTTTACCTGTTGATAATCCATCATACCAACTGATAAAGTTCAGGTTGACCTAATCAGAATCTCAGTGCTCCAAAATAAATCAGTACACCAATTTCAGAACTGTTGACAAAATTTCAGTGGCCTTATTTATTCTCATTTTGCTGAACCAAAACATGACTGGGTTTAGCCTAAGCTTTCAAATAACAAATGTGGAACTTGAAGAACTGTTAAAACAGCCTTATTAACCAAGAAAAGGCTACTAGCAACTCCTTAGACGCTGTATCAGCCACTGTAGATGTAACAGATGAAGTATTGCTATCCACTGAAAATCCCTCTGAAGCAACACCAAAAATATAATTCTGTCAGCGCTGACAGCTCCCATAGCAAGTACAGTTCGGCTCTCCTAAGCTGTGGTTTGTCCTTTCCCTTCAGTTCTGAACTCTGTACTGCAGTGTGGTATATACTGTATTCCTTTCATTCTCCAGCTTTCCCACAACTGCCTGCACAGAACAGCTCTCTCTCAATAGCCATCACTCCACATATAGCAGAACACTGCCCACTCAAGATAGCTACACTTACTCTCCAGCCCTCTCACAAACATTATCACTCCCTCTAAAGCTACAGTAACTAACAGAAATAGCATTGAACACAATACTTTACGTGTAGGCTGACACATCTAATTCTATTCCCCTCATACCTCATCAGCATTGGAACCTCACTTATGTAACATCCTAAGTGAACAATCTAGCAGCAGGTGATGGACTCTTGGTTAGTTGTCATGTCCTTGTTGAATGAGGTCACAAGGCTGATGAGGTATAAGGAGGAACATAACTAGATAAAGTATGTCAGCTTCTGGGTACAGAGCTGTTCCCTTACATAAATATAAATGTGCTGTGTACATGCAGAATGCATATCACATGCTTACTTGTGCAATGTTTGCATGTGGTTCACATGCACAAAGTGAACCTAAGTGAACCAGGTCTAAAAAGCAAATTAGGTTCACATGTTGCAAGTTTGACATGTGTGCATCAGGTAAGCTGGTGTGAACAAATTCTAAAAATCACATCAGGTTTGTGTGTTGCACACCTGTCATGAGTGCAGCAGTTAAGCTAGTGTGAACATCATTTAAAAACCACATTAGGTTCACATGTTGCATGCTTGCATGTGTGCAGTGGCAAACTGGTTGACGGGAAGAAAACAGAGAGTGGTGGTAAATGGTATACAGTCAGAAGAGATGCAAGTCAAAAGTGGGGTACCTCAGGGATCAGTACTGGGGCCAGTCCTCTTCAATATCTTCGTTAGTGACATTGCAGATGGACTAGAGGGTAAGGCTTGTCTGTTTGCAGATGGCACCAAGATCTGCAACAGAGTAGATGATCCAGATGGGATGGGCAGAATGAGAAAAGATCTGGATAAACTAGCAAAATCGTCAGAAGAGTGGCAACTGGGATTTAATGCAAAGAAGTGCAAGATCATGCACATAGGGAAGAGAAACCCTGAAGCCATCTATAGGCTGGAAGGGGAGTTGCTGGCAGTCACAAAAGAAGAAAGAGACTTGGGCATCATCATCACTGGTGACCTAAAATCATCCAACCAGATCTCTAAAGCAGTAGGTAAGGCTAGAGGGATGATAGGGTGTATTAGTAGGGGTATCACAAATCGTAAGAGGGATGTAACAATCCCTCTTTACAAGACACTGGTTAGGTCCCATCTGGAGTACTGCATGCAGTACTGGAGGCCACACCTTCATAAGGACATTAACCAAATTGAGGCAGTCCAGAAAAGGGCAACCAAAATGGCGCAGGGACTGCATCAGAAGACATATGAGGACAGATTAACGGAGCTCAATATGTATACCCTTGAGCAAAGGAGGGAGAGAGGTAATATGATCGAGACATTCAAATACCTTAAGGGCATTAACAAGGTGAAAGAGTCTAACATGTTTAAATATAAGAAAATAGCAGGACAAAAGGACACAGCATGAGATTAGAGGGAGGCCAATTAAGGGAATGAGAAATTCTTTTCACAGAAAGGGTGGTGGATGCATGGAATGGCCTACCTCAGGAAGTGGTGGCTATGAATACAGTGCAGGGCTTCAAACAGGCATGGGATAGGCATAAGGGAGCAATACAGATGAGTATGAATGGATAAGCCACTGACAGAGCACAGGCTGATGGCACATTTATAAGGTAGAAAAATAAATGGTCAGACTGGATGGGCCTTGCGGTCCTTATCTGCCGTCAACTTCTATGTTTCTATGTTTCTAAGCTGGTGCAAATCTTATCTAAAAACACACATCAGTTTCTAATTCTCATACTACCAAATAAAGCTATTAAAATACGTGTTTTCTTTGATTTGCCATTAAAATTAGGCAATCTCATTTATTCTGATTATTTTGCAAGTTGTTTAATGGCTTTTAATTTTTGTCATTAAATTTCCATTAATTTGTAAAGTATTGTTTGCTTACTGCAAAAAATACCTAGGATATAGTCAGTCAACATCCCCAATTCTAGATGTGCAAAGAGGGGCCTCTGTGCTGTGAAGTCTGACTTTTTTGTTTTTGAGCATGCAAATCCCCTTATGCATACAGCATTTAATGCTACAGATGTGTTTCTCTATAACTGTTCTGGCTACTTATTTTACCTTTGTCATTCTGTATGGATCATATACACTATGGCCATGTTCGGGCACTCTTCGTGCTGAGTAGGGTCTTGGAAGCATTCACCATACCTCACATTTTGTCACTGAAATGAGGGACTTGAACACTCAAAATGAGGGGCAATGAGGAGTGCTAACCCTTACTAAGATCAGGACACATCCAGAAACATGGAGATACAGTACCTCAGAACAACGTTTAAGCCATTGTATTTACTTGTACCGATATTAACACCCAAGAATGAATTTCTGCCATAAAGCAGAGGTGCCATTTAAGTAAGGCAGAGGGGGACAGTTGCCCCCCCACCCACATTTGTGCCTAAGTTGTTCTTGTGGTGTGGCAATTAAGGCATTCAATTTGGATGTAATCTTTTGCACAATACGTTCCCCCACAGCCTGTGTGCGCTCACGCTGCCGGTGAACTCATGACTCGACTGTTTGTTTTGTGTCCACTCTCTCTCCACCTATTAGTGGTGGTGCCATCACATGTGATGTGGAGGAGCTCCAGTCAAGCAAGAGCACATGAGTCACATGAGTAGGATACTGTCTTTCCCGCCACAGAGTAGACAGGCTGCACACTACAGCTAGGAAGAGTCAGTGACCACTGAACTATCAATAGCAGTGTTGTGACAGCATGTTTTTGTTGGTCTATTCTTAGCGAGTCTTCATCTCCCATGGTGGCTGAAGGGACAGAGGGTGAGGGAGAGGCTAACTTGAGACTAGGCTACCTACTTACTCTACTAGGCTTGCCTCACAAAAAAAAGAGCACAGGCTCCCTGCGGCAGCAAGCTAGGCCTAACAACAGCAGTGACAGCAGTATGGGCTGCCTTCACAGGCCTTGATCAGTGCAGTATGGCAGTAGCCACTCAAGAAGCAAGCAACACAGGTGGGGTGGGTTTGTTGTTGAGGTGACTTGGTCACAGACCACATTGGGGATATGGGATGGTCAGTTCTAGCATCCAGCTTCTGGCAGAAGGACAGAGGAGAAGTAGACTGAAAATTGGGCTGGTGGCATGCTGGACAAGGCTGCAGGTTCTGGCCAGAAGGCTGGGTAAGTAAAATTAAATCATTTTTTACAGGGGGATTGGGAAAGGAGGAAGGACTGAAATATTGATGTGCTTTTCACATTTCTGCACCTTTGGGTGACTTCATGAGTCACCACCCACATGGGATGGGTATTGAATGGAAAAGAGTCGGGAGAGAAATAGGGACATTTTTTTGAGGGGGCTCAGAACTTCAGCCAGGAAAAAAATTGTTAGTAACTAGGTGGGTTTAAGTCCAAATCTGATGTACTGTTCCGGGTATAGACAGATGAATCTTACACTTTTAAATTTTTCCTGATTTGCATATCACTTTTCAGTCAGAACAGATAAGTTTTACCTTTTTGAAATGTTTCAGACATTCTTGAGCTTGCCATTTAGAGGCTAACTAGCACCTGGCCTCCACTGGTTGCTGCCCCCCCGCTGAAATCTGAAATGGTGCAACTGCCATAAAGCCTAAATTTACAGGACATCCTCTGTGTGAGCAGCATGTGTCCCATGAGGAATGAATGAGGATCACAGCAGTTTCAAGGGTAAAATGAGGGCTGACCTTTGCATTCAGGGACAGTTGTGCAGTATGGTATGCACAGACTATTGGGGCCCCACTATAGTCAGGCTTATGTACCCCCCCCCAGTGAAGCTGACCTCCACATCCCTATGCTCATTTGCAATAGGAAATAGGGCAAGGGAGACTGCAGGGATGTGCACCATTGAAATGAATGGGGGTATTTTTTTATTATTGTTTTATACATTATTGATGGAGAGTTGGAGATTAATGAAGGCCACCACTAGACTATCAAAGGCCTTATTAGTAGAACAGTGGACTTCATTATTCTCCAACTCACCATCATAGTATATAAAATGTAATAAAAAATAACTCCATTCATTTCAAGGAAGTTCACCCCAGCACTCTGACCCATGGACCTCATCACTTAAAGACTCCTGCCTCTGGCTCCCTAGTACTCAGGTAAGAGATCCTCAACTTACACCTATACTTGGTGGTTTAAGTTTGCAACAGCATGGCCACACCTACTGCAGTGTGTGTGTGTGTGTGTGTGTGTGTGTGTGTGGGGGTGTACTGGTCATGTGGGTGGGTGTCAAGTTATTGCTACTTTTGTGTTTGGCCCTTAAAGTCTGTTTGTGTGGAAGCATTCACAACTGTGGAGAGAAACTAGTAGGAGTACAGACCAGACAGAAGTAATTAAGTAGTTTTGTGGGTAACTGTGAGTATTGGGGCAGGAATAACCACATGTGTTTCCATTGATATGTGTGCTATAGTTCAGCTGTGTGGCTTAGACAAGAAGGAACAAGAAAACTAAAAATTATAACAGTGGCTATAAGCATGCTGCATGCATGCAGATGTATGCAGATCTGCACTGCCGTACTGTACAAGTCAGCCATATGTGTGCAGGCAGTATAACTTAGTGGTTAAAGGCACTGAACTGCAAACTAGAAGATTTGAAGACCTGGGTTTGAATCTCATCAACTACCACTTGTATGTGGGGTGATCCTGAGCAAGTCACTTAACTTTTATGTGTGAGATGTCAGTGACCACTTGCTTTTTGCATGCATGCCACATGCATAAAGTCTGCTCCAATTTAACATAAAGAGAATGCTTTCCATACTTGTTTGCTGCACACATTCCATATACATGCAATAGGTTCCAATTTAATATCTAAATCAAGCTTGCAGTATGCATATCACATTGGGTAGTTTATGTGTGCAGTGTGAAAAAATGTCATATAATTATTTCTGTAAGGGTTCCACACATTACACCAAGTAAAGTCAAGTGGAAAACCTTCTAATTGGCAAAAGGAAAAAAAAAAATATTTCATATATAGGCATTATTAGTGTACTCATTTTGAAAGTT
The DNA here is from genome assembly GCA_016271365.2 of Neoceratodus forsteri. NCBI lineage: Eukaryota > Metazoa > Chordata > Ceratodontiformes > Ceratodontidae > Neoceratodus > Neoceratodus forsteri. The sequence goes on along the minus strand of CM028132.1, from coordinate 785,669,465 downwards.
AATATTCATTTCAGACAATGCATTAGCTCTTTAATATTAGCCGAGGAGGAGGGAGGTATAACATCAGCTGTAGGGACTGCTTCATCAGCTGCTCTCTGGAGGACCTTTTTCAGCATTACATTCAGTATTAGCTGGAGAGAACTATCTCATGGAGGGAAGAAGATTACTGTATGTCAAGGAAAGTGTATTTAAAAAGAACACTTATGTACCTATCATAACTGTAGATCTTTGAGAGAATCTCTTCCCTCAGGCCACACCTGTGTAACTACTGTATACACACTCCAGTGCTAGGACCACACAGAATCATTTGCTAGTCAGGGTCCACCCAAGATGATGTCATGCATCAGCATCTACATAAATGTGGATGGTTCCATCTCTCTTCAGTTCCCTGCTGGAGAATGTGCTTGGAGGATTCTCTTCTAGGAGAAACAGGAGATTATACCAGTGCCTTTGATACTGGTAGACGCAGATGCTGGAGAAAGCAGCTATGAAAACTCCCAAGGCACAATCAGATGCCAAAATCCCTTACAACAGGATAATAAACTTGAAGGTGGATGGTTTTATTTAGTGTGAACTCAGACACCACCTTTGGCAAGAACTTAGGATTTGAATGGAAAATCAAATAAGGAGACTCATACATTAGAGCCTGTAGCTCTGAAATCCTTTAGTCTGAAGTGATTGCAACCAAAAATAATGCTTTCCAAGAAAGAAAGCAGAAGCCACAACTCACGGCTCACTCAAAAGGAGTCAAAGTTTGTTTCTCAAACACATAATTGAGGTTCCGGGGGGGGGGGGGCAGATTGTGAATGGGAGGCTTCATATGCAGAATACCTCTCAAAAAGGTACAGGAAACCTCTAATTGAGCTACCGTACACCCATTAACAGGAGTATGGAAATCTGATGTAGCTGCCAGATGCACCTTCACTGAGAAATACTGTAGGCTGGAATCTGACTGCGACAGCAAGTATTCCAACACTGCATTGACCAGACAGGTAAACAGGACCATATTTTTGGAAGTGGCCCCCAAATTGAAATGCTTCCACTTCAAAGAATACATATGTCTAGTGGAAGGCTTTCTAACTGCAACCAGTATGCCAGCTACTTTTGGTGACAGCTCCAAACCTTACAATAGCTATGTCTTCAGGAGTCATGCATGCAGGTGTAGGGACTTTGGGTCTGGATGGACTAGGGCCCCCTTGTCCTGTGACAACAGGCCTCTGCACAGAGTCAAGGGTACCACTGCTAGTTGTTGCAGCAGAGTATACCATATTTGTCAAGACCACAGAGGTGCAATGGGGTGAGGGTTGCACTCTCCAACTGTGGTTTCAGAAACACTCTCTGTATTGATGGCATGGGAGGGAATGCATACAGTAACCTCCTTTTCTAAGAGATGGACAATGTGTCTCACCAAAAGAATTCCAGGCCCTGGAGCAAGCAAGCAGAACCGCAGCAGTTTTGTATTGTGTGGGGATGCAAAAAGGTCCAACTCTGGATGGCTCCACCTTGTGAAGAGGTCAACTACCATGGAGGTCAGCAGTTCCCATTCATGTATCTTGAACTGTGACCCACTTAGCTTGTCTGTTAAAATGTTTTGGACAACTGGGAGATGCACGGTTGATAACTCAAAGCTGTGCTCTAGCCCCCAGTACCACACTCTCATTGCTTCCTGACACAGGGGATAGGCATGAGTGCCCCCTTGTTTGTTCATGTAATGCATAACACTAACATTGTCTACCTGTACTAGCATATGACCCAGAGTCAGATGCTCCTGGAAAGCCTGGAGACTTCGTAGAACTGCTCTCATATCCAGAACATTTCTGTGTAATTTTAATTCTACCTGGGTCCAAGATCCTTGGGTTTGATAAGTGCCCAGGTGTGCTCCCTACCCAGATCCTGATGCATCAGAGGTGAGAATCTGAGTTGGAGCTGGGATTAAGAATGTAACTTGATCCACAAGAGGATGCTGTAGTTCGTCCAACTTGTCAATGTTTTGCTGAAATGGGATGTGACGAGCACCTTGTGGTCCATGTCTCCATCAATTTGTCCCACTGCACTCTCAGTGTTCATTGTGGTATCCACATATGTAATAAGCCAGTGGAACAGTCACAATGGCCACTGCCATGAGTCTCAGGAAGCACAGGAAAGCCCTGCCTGGGACATAATGGCTGCTGTGCACCTATTGCACTTGAACCGTGAGGCATTTTGCCCAGTTCAGGGGTAGAAACACTCTGTCATGTGCCATGTCCAGGACTGCATCTATATACTGCAGCCTCTGGCAAGGGGACAGTACTGACTTTGATACATTCACTGTAACCCTCAGGTCTTCAAACAATTGCCTTGTGAGAGACAGGGTATGTTCAAGTTAGTTCCCAGACTTGGCTTTCAATAGCCAGTCATCCAGATATAAGAAAACATATAGGCCTTCCCTGTGAAGAGCTTCTGCCACCACAGCTAAGCATTTAGTAAAGATCTATGGCACAGAAGACAAGCCAAAGGGCAATACTCTGAATTGGAAGTGCTCCCCTTGCAGGACAATTCTCAAGTACTTTCTGTGCTGCTGTCTGGTCTTACTATGAAGGTATGCATCTTTCATGTCCAAGAAGAAAATGCAGTCTCCTGTTTGCAACAGGGGAATCAGACTTTGTAGGGAGACATGCAACACTTTTTGTATTCTATGTAGAAGTTTAGGATTCGCATGTCAAGCATAGGTCTGAGATCTGTCCATTTGGGAACCAGGAGTGTCTGGACTAGATCCCTTTACCTTTCTGGCATGAAGGTACAGGTTTTATACCACGTTTGGTTAACAAAGTCTGTACCTTTTCTTTCAAGCAGAGACAGATGTCCTGTATGATGAGTTAAAAGAGGTGGAAGTTGCTCTGGAGGGGTTTTTGGCAACTCCAGAGCATGTCCCTTTGCAATTATGTCCAGGACCCACTCATCTGTAGTAATCTCCCTCCAGTTTGTTAAATGCAGGGAGAAGCAACTCCCCTGCCACCACCTCCTGTGGTTGAAATGGTTTGTGGGGAATCCAGCATCAGTCATGTTGAGCTGGTAGGGGTGCACCACTGAATTTTGAGGCATTGGAATGTGATCCTGGGAAGGGGAGCTAGCAAAGCTCCACCACCCTTACCTCAGCATTGCTGATGGTAAGCTTGATGGCCACCTCTGGCAGCAGGCTGGTGAAAGGATCCTTTATCTCTACCTCTACCTCTACCTGGTGTGAGGTACAAGGATTTAATTGATCTTAAAGTCATTTTTGAGACTTGAAGGCTTCATAATGCCTCTTCTACATGGTATCCCAACAGTTTATTGCCTCTCAAAGGAGCATTCAGAATTGTTTGCTGCACATCTGTTGCAAACCCATCACCCTGAGCCAAATTTACCTTCTCATGCAAATACCAGTGGCAGCTGGTCTGGCAGATGCATCTGAAACATCATATGTTGAACATTGCAGATTTTTGCCTACCACAGCTCCAGCGTTTAGATTATTAAACAGTTCATTTTTGGCAGTGCCTTCTGTAAGTGCCTGAGCTGCAGCTTTGGTAGCCTTCCAAAGACTATTTTGTTACTTGAGCATGTGAGATTGACAGTTTGCAATATACAGACCTAATGAAGCAGAGGCATATGTTCACTTGTCCATCATATCAAGCCTCCTGGATTCCTTTTCAGATGGCAGGGTAATCATATGCTTTGGTGCCCTGGATCTATCATGGGCAGCCATTATGACCACAGAATCTCTTTTTTGCTGATTGGCATAATAAGGTTTGACAGCAGGAGCTGGGTACTGCTTTTCAGCCTTTCTGGGTACAGCTGGTATGGTATTTGGCCTATACCTTGCAGCAAAGGTGGCACCCTCCAAGGCAAGATACATTGGAGGAACAATGATGGAGAGGGTGCAGGGAACCTCCAGAAACTCCATCAGATCCTTTTTGGAATAAACCTCTTCTTCCATAACAAACCCTCTCACAGTATGGATTTTCCACATCATAGTTTAAAAAGTATGGTCTTCAGGAGGAGATCTGGGTGTGTACACTACAGAATCTTCACTGCAAGAGGACACAGTGAAGCTGGAACATAGAGAAAAATGTTCCTCTCCATCCTACTTCCTCTTCTATGAGGTCAGGATTATATACCTGCTCCTCGTTGGCATCCTAGTTGGCGAAGGGAATACAAGACCTTGCTGGTGATGTTGCAGACCTCTGCTCAGGAGGTGCTTGTTGTGTACCAGCTGAAGAAGTTGACAGGGCCTGCGATGCAGGAACCCCAGTCAATGGCAATGCAGGAAGCAGAAGCAAGTCGGGAAGTATGCATTACTTCATACTTGAAAATGATGCCAGCACTACCTGCACATCAATAATACCCTGGCCTGGGTCCATGACTGCTAAAGTGGACAACAGGCCTGGTCCTTCCAACAATAGGAATCCATAGTAGTTATAGTAGTGCCTAAGCCAAGCTCTGACCTTGGTGTCTGGTCGATGACTGGGGAGTACTGGCATCACCGCCACCAGATCAGATGATGATGATAAAAGTTGACTACCTACTAGCTGCAATGGTGATCTGGATCTCTCTGGGGAAGTCAACCTCCCCTTATCCTTTTGTTTGTGCTTATGTCCTGTCTCTATCTTTTAGCAGAGTCTTTTGACTTTGATGACCGTGACACAGCCAATGGTGCTGGTGATGTGTCCTTCTGACCCTGGTCTTATTGCATGGCTGCTAGAGTTTTTTCCTACAAAAACATCTACAGTGTCCTTTTTCTGCATTGCCTTGTTGCTTTATTGAAGCTCTGGCCAATCTCACAAGTCCTAATGTTGTGAGAGAGGCTTAAACAGCAGACACACACTTGTGTGTCATCTGTGTATATTTTTTCTCCGAGCTCGAAGTACCAGGACAACATCATTGGTTTCAGTGGCATACAGAGTTGACAATATCAGTAAATTATTAGTGACTACTTTATAAGAAAATAATAAATAACAATGGCTAGGCGTATTCATTTCCACATGCGGTCCAATAAGTACAATCAATGGTGGGATAAGAACTGAAAAGAGATGGAGCCACCCACATTTATGTAGATGTTGATGTGTGACATTGTTGTGGGTGGTTCCCAGCTAGCAAAAGTTTCCATGTGGTCCTGGCATTGGTGTGGGTATAGTTCCAAAGGTGTAGCCTACATGGAGTGATATCCTTGAAGAAGATATAGAAATTCTTTATTTTACTAAAGGGACCATTGTATATTCACAGTAAGACACTCCAGGGTATGAGTAATTTGGGCATTTACCCACTTCTCATGTGGTTAAAGTCACTCAGTCTTTGGCCTTGTGACACACCACATGAAGCTTTAGTAAATACCCCATTAACCTATGTCCTGTTGCATCTTATTGCTTAAGTATAACAATAACAAACTTAATTAGAAAATATTGCTGAATTAACTAGCTACCTGTTTTCACTGATGCATTTTATTCCATGTTTTATAAGATTAAAGATCCAGAAAAGATGAAATTCTATCAAGCATACCATATTTTCTTTGTCTCTTAGTTTCAGCATTGTTATTGGGTTAGTCATACCTGTTCAGTAATTACATTGTCCTACTAGGAAGACTGGCACACCAAGAAAGCTAGGACATCACCATGGAACCTTGTATGCCCAAACATTCCATAACAGTTAGATTGTTCACTTTGCTATGTTGCCATGCAGTACAGTGAATATGAAGTCCCATAAATAACACCATGTGTACTGAATTAAACAAAAGTTGACAAACATCAATAATGTTTGTGTGTGTGCTTCTATTGTTGTATTTTGTTTTTGTAGGTGATGAATAGAATGAATTGAGGAGAAGAGAATATTTTGGTTAAAGAGTGATAGATGTGGACTATCTTTGGGTAACATACAATAAATGTTTGTTTTGTTTTGTCGAATTTTGTTGACCTGGTAAGTCCACTGGGCCTAGAATTCCCTTTTTCAGGGGCAAATGGGGGGGGGGATACAGATGGTAAGCAACTGAAACTGAACCAGTTTAAGCTGTTGGTGGTATTTTTAGTGAATGAGGGAAATTTGGCCATGACAAAGGGGAAATTCCCCTACTCTCCAGCAGGGGAATCTTTGGCTGTCTTACTGAGATGGCCACTTCAGTGTGAGCCTTAGGACAGAAGGATGTCGGAGAAACAGAGGAGCAAGCCTCCTCCTCTGTCACTGAAAATTGAAAGGCTAATGTTTCTGAGGATGACATGGAGATTAATGACTTGCTGGAAGAATTCTTCGATACAGAAATGGAGGATACGCAAAAGGACACAAAAAAAGATGGAGTTATAAAACTTGAACCCTCGGAGGGTAAAGATGTTGATCTGTTGGAAAAAGAAAGATTATTGGAACTAGTATTTGAAGAAGAGGAGCGCTGTAAAATCCAGAAGAATGTGTTGGTTGCTGAAATTGCTGCCCTGAAAACCATTTCCTTGACAAATCAAACAGACGAATCACGAGCTGTATCATCACCAGAGAGTGACATAGTAGGTGTTGAGGAGACGAGCATGGAGACTGTGAAGCAGGTTCAATAGAGGCTGGCAGTAGTAAACATCGGGGAGATGTGTGCTGAGAGCCGGACTTGGGTTGCAAATCCCTGAGTGAGTGTGACAAAAAGAACTGCAAAGAGCATTTGGGTGTGCACAGGTCGTGTAAGACGCTGAATGGTAGTGGTGTTACTATTGCAACGAGCGTACAAACCACTGTGGAAGGGATGGAGCAGGACAGTAAGGAACTGGGGCTGGTGAAAGTCGACAAATTAAAAACATTGGGGAGAGATGGATATAGTAGAATGGGGAAAAGGACAGATTACAGCACCAAAATGACTGGCCACCTGAGCATGCTATAAAAGGGGCTGGGTGGCTCCAGCAATCAGATAGGCAGTGGATTCCAGACCCACTAGATAAAACTGTGCAACAATATATTCAACAAACTAAATCAGTACATGAAAGTAATATATCGACTGCTGGAAATGTTAAATCATTGCTAGACATGGACAAGGCTGGGGAAGTAATAGTGAACTGCAAAGAAGTAGTCGGTCAACAAGCATGCAGGTTAAAAGATAATGGTGCAGAAATTCCCTACACATCTCTGTTGGATGGTATTAGGATGGGACCAGCAGACCAGGTGTTACAGGACCCAAAAAAGAATGCATGGTTAAATCCGATGTTTAAGTTAGCGGATTTATTCCAAAACAAAGGAGAACCAGCCCCCAGGAAGAATGCAGTTAGAGTAATATATAAAGGGGGTCTGGAAGACCCACCAAATAGATTGTATATAGCAAGACAATTGTCGAAGGGTTCAATGAAATATTTTTCTTTGGAAATTTTTGCACTTATTCACATTGGAAATTCCAACTATGACGTCAGTTTTAAATCTGTTGCTAACTTAGACAGATTTTGGGATCAATATCAGAAAGTAAAAAATACACCAGTGTGGGTTCCATTTTTAGTGTTACTAACATACTAACATACAAAAATGCTAGCAGAATAGGCCTAACGGTCTTTCGAATCTGCTTATTTGGTCAGCCCCCACCCTGGGAGCTGACCTTGCTGCCCCCCTCACCTTCTCTGGCTTCTCTCTTCCCAGTTCCAGATATTCTCACTGCATTGGATTTTTCTTCCAGAACCCTTCCCCTGTACCTGTCCCACCCTATCTTGAACCCCTCCACCGTCTCTGCCTCCACCAGCCCCCTAGGCAGCATATTCCATGGCTTCACCACCCTCTCAGTGAAGTAGCACATCCTCCTTTCTCCCCTGAATCTTCCCCCCTCCAGCTTCCACCCATGCCTTCTAGTGGCCCCCTCCTCCTTCCTTTGAAGCACCCTGACTGTTCCTCCCCTATTTACCGCTTTCATGTATCTGAAGACCTCTATCATGTCCCCCCGGTCCCTTCTCTCTTCCAATGTGTACATATTTAGCTCTTTGTGCCTCTCCTCATAGGTCCTGTCCCCCAAGCCCCAAATCATTTTGGTTGCCCTCCTCTGGACCCTCCATAGGAGTTTAATGTCCCTCTTTAAGTGTGGCCTCCAAAACTGCATGCAGTACTCGAGGTGCAGCCTCACCAAGCAGTTATACAGAGGGAGTATCACTTCCCTCCTTCTGGAGGTGATCCCCCTAGCGATGCATCCCAGCATCCTGTTGGCCTTGGCTGCTGCCCTCCTACAAGTCTCTGAGTTGTTCATCTTGACATCCACCGCCACCCTCAGGTCCCTCTCAGCCATCGAGACTTGTAGCATTTCCCCCCCAGGGTGTACACTTGGCCCGGGTTTCTGGCCCCCAGGTGCAGTACCTTGCATTTCCCTGCATTGAACCTCAGCTTCCACTTTCTAGACCATCTTTCCAGAGCCCCCAGGTCCCCCTGTAGGGCCACCATCCCCTCCTCCCCATCTACCACCACATCCAGTTTTGAGTCATCTGCAAAGAGACTCATCTCACTCCTGATACCTGTCCTTATGTCAGAGGCATAGGCGTTGAACAGGAGGGGCCCAAGGACTGATCCCTATGGGACCCCACTAATGACCCTCCTTGGGGATGAGACTATCCTGTTCCATTATCTAAACCAGCAGTGAAGTTAATTACTATTATGTTTTGAAATGAAGGAGTTAATATAGAGGACATTTAGTTTTGGTTGAGACAATGGTGTGAAGTGTTGGATAAACCAGCACCAATTCTTGATAGTGAAAAAATATGGAATGGGGGGTGGAAATTGCGGGTAAAACTATATTCAACTAACAATGGACCTGTGCACCTTCCTAATAGTTTTTTCTTAGGAAAAGATAGAGGGAGTTTGCTTTATTTTGGACAGCCAAAGGCATGTTTCAAATGAGAGTCAAGAACTCATCTTAATACAGCATGTGATACTCCTAGATGTAATCACTGTTTAAAGTTTGGTCACCTAGCAGCAGAGTGCCTTAATCTTTTTAAATGTCATTTGTGTGAGATGACAGGACATGGGTATGGGAAGTGTCCTTGGGCGTCCCATAACAGGGAAGAATGTCCATCTCATGAGGGGTTAATTAACATGGCCCAACAATTGCAGGCAAAAAAAGTAGCAGTTCAGGAGGAAGACAGAATTCATAGGATCCAGGTATCCCCTTCCCTCCTGAGGAGGAAGAAGCAGAGGAGGAGAAAAAAGAGGGAGTAGAAAAACAGGGGAATGATGAACAGGAACAAGCTAGTGACCCTCAGAATTCAGAAGTCCCTTCAGGTTCTCATGTAGCAACTACTTCTGTCATGCAGTTCATGAAGACTCAGGTTTATAGGATATGCCACCCCCCAGATTCTCAGCAGATGTTTAAAAAAGTTCTCGCTAAAAAACGAAATAGGTCAGAGAAGGCAATTTCATCTAACAATTCCCCTCTGTCTAAAGGTGGGAAGAAAAGCCCTGATAATTGGAAAAGTGGGAATAAGTTTGTGGTATTAACACAGAGAGAAGAGTCAGAAGGGGAAGAGTCAGATAACTCTTCAAGAGCTTCAACCACTACTGATATTACTTCAGAAGGGGAGGAAGGGGATGGAAAGGGGGAAGAGTCTAACCTATGTAGGTCTAGGCATAGACGGGTAGCTAAAGTTTCATGAGAAATAGGTTAGAGGTTCCAATCCCCCCTCCCCATTCTTCATTGACTATTTCCACAGTTAATGTCAATAGCATAAAGAGACATAAAAAAATGGTAACGCCATTAAATCTTCTGAAACAACAGAGATGTGATATTTTTTGCATCCAAGATACCAGACTTAAAACAAATTTTGAAGTTAAAGCTGCAGATAACATTTGGACTAAGGCAGCCACCTTCTGGTTCATTGGGGAAACAACTTGTGATGGGGTAGGGATTTTATTTGCAAATTCAGATTTAAAAGTATCTAGGTTGGTAGACATTAATCCTGGCAGAGCCCTGTTACTTGACATTAATTTTAAAAGGGAAATATTTAGATTAATTACAATATAATTACTGGTCATCAATTTTTATCATTGGAATAAGCAGTTGATATTTCCCGTAACAACCAGCTGGTTGTTACGAGATTCACGCGCTGCGATTGTCCTAGTGATGCCGTGAGCATTCTTTGAGTGTACACATAAGCCCAGTGACAGCAAATGAAAAACGGTAAAATATCTACACCCTGCAGTACCTGCCTGAGAAACAGGAAAACCAGCAGCCCTCAACATCGACTTGTGTCTTCCCAAACCGAGTAGTGGTCAAATGACTGCTAAAGAAATCACAAGAAGTATTCTTCAAACAATATTTGACCCAAACTGTGTGATCAACCAGGGAGTGTCAATAAGTTTCTATCATACAGCCCTCGATTAAAAGTAGCAAGATGAAACGAAGGCGCCCAGTAATCGAATCAGATTCAGAGTAGAGGTACATGTTCACTGACATAGTACTATCCATATGTTAATTAGTAGCCTCCAGAGTAAAAAACAAACCAAAAGTCAAAATCTGTAGAATTATAATTGATATCCCTTAGCATCTGCATGAGAATTTTAACACTGTCCCTTACTTCGTTTCAGGGACGACCTCCGTAGCCATGGCAACGAACTGTCGTGCAGCAACTGATACTGAGCACACTCAGTTATGAAGTTCCTACGGAGGTCTCAGCTGTCTGATATTTTTTTATAGAGTGAAGTAAAATGCCGCATGGACAAATATTTGAAAGAGAGCTCTGTTTTTTTGGTTTTTTTTGTCCAGCTCCCGTAATATCGATTCAGCATTTATTTTTGTTTTTCTGTAATAATCTTGTTGGTTCTGTCTCAATAGTAGCAACTATATAGTTCCATGTGATGCATCACATGAAAGGTAAAACAGTTCTTATTTATTGCTGTTGTGTTTGTTATTAGTAGAATAAAAAAATGCCTATTTTATGAAATGGGATGTATTGTACAATATGAGTTTGTGTAGTGTGTCAGCAGGCCTTACATCTATGGTAGGATAAAATTTGCACCAGCAATTATAAAAAAAATAAGACGGGTACTGAACGTTATGAAAATTTAATGCCTCATTGGTGATGCGTTGATAAGCCCTCGACTTACGCTCTCGGGTTTACTGATGCATCCCCACCTCGAGGGTGCATTAAATTTTCATAACGTTCAGTACCCTATGCATTATTCTCTATATATGCCCCACAGACAAAAGCACAAAGAGTTGCATTAATAAAAGATATTCAGCCATTTCTTCATACCTCTAGGTTGGTTATTTGGGCAGGGAACTTTAATTGTGCTCTGGGTACCTCTGATAGAGGGTTCCAAACAACTGTACTTTTTATGATTCACAAGCTCTTATTAATATTGTTAAGACAGCAAAGTTAGTGGATGCATACAAACTTAAACATTCATCCGGAGGTAATACTTTTTTAAAATCCTCCATCTCTACTAGAATTGATTTTGTGCTGATTTCTGCTATTTTACAAGTGAATTCTGTAACTGTGAAAGCCTGGGAGTTTACAAACCATAGGTCAGCAACAGTACAAATTGCTTGGGGTACTGCACCCAGAAGTAAAAACAAATCAATGGAGGTTTAATTACAAGATTATGGAGGATGTAGGGATAAAAATTGCATGGAAAAGGGATTGGGTAGTGAGGCTTTCAGTAATTGATATGTATGAAGATATTACCTTATGGTGGGAAGATACCAAAACAGATTGGAAGTTTTTTTCCAAAATCGGTCAAGGACCATAGCAAACAAAAATTATCTAGAATACTTGAGTATAAGAGGCCAGTTACAAAAGCTGATATCCTTAACAGAAACAGAGAGAAAAGATTATAGTACACAGATCAAGAATGTGAAAAAACAAATGTTTGAACTACAGTATGGCAGAGCAAAATCTTTAGAAAGATTTGGAATAAAATTGAATAAAGTTGCTTTAGACCCTTTTAAAGAATGCATGTGATAGAATAGGTAATAAAATAATTACTCAGTTAGAAACAGAAACAGGGGATGTGTTTTCTTCACCTAAGGAACTTTTAAATGTAGTAGAAAAGTATTTGGGGTCTCTCTTTAAGAAAGACTCAGGGATTGATAATTTGACTATAAAGTTGGAACAATTACATTTGCCTAAAGTGAATGATTTAAATAAAAAGAGCTTACTAGAAGATATTTCAGTAGATGAAGTAAGATTTGTTATTTCCTCCTTAATCCCAGACTCAGTCCCAGGGACGGATGGGTTAGGCGCAGCCTTTTATCAGACTTTTAAGGAGGAAATAGTTCCTGTTTTTGTGAGGGTTATAAATGATATGCTGTATAATTCTTCTTTGGCCGAGTCAATTAATCAGGCTTTGTTGATCTTGCTACATAAAAAAAGGGCCTAAATAGGACTTAAAAAATTGAAGCACGCTTAGCTAGTTAAATACAGATTTAAAAATTTTAAGTAAGATATTGCTTAACAGATTATCAAAAGTGGCTGATAAGCTGTTTAGTCCAGAACAGACATGCGCTATCCAGGGTAGAGCACAATATGATAATTTGATAGTATTATGGGAACTTTTTAATATTGCACGAGAAGGGAAACCAGAAGAATTTATTATAGGACTAGATCAGGAGAAGGCTTTCGGTCAGGTAGCACATGAATTTTTATTTTTCATCCCAAAGGCTTTTGGAATACCAAATGAAGTCCATCTTCTTCCAGGTTGTGTACAGGAGTGCTGGGAACAACTGAGAAGCTGCGTGGAATATACTATTTTGGACGAATTATCTGTAACTAAACTCTCTCTCTCTTGGATGTCTGGATTTTTCTCTGTTTGATTAGCAGGGTACTTTCTCTGTCAAATTGTTGTGTAGGGTATCTTGCTGACAGGAAGGCACTCATTGCAGCGGTGGGTGAGAGCTTTTAGTCGATTGTTTTGTGAGGACACAGTTTAGCCCAACCCTTCCCACCCCTCACCCCACCATCCCTGAAATAGTTCCTTTATACCTGAGGTTCTGACATCATTTCCTCGAGTGCAAGGTGCATTTCACTGTCATATCCTCTCTAGCACACTGCACTGATAATATAAGCATAACGTTGTATAATATATATATATATTTCTATATAATCAAATCACACGCACGCACATACAAATACAATAAAAAACTAGATAAACATGTGGGGAATAGTGCAATGTAATGGCTGTGGGGCAGCAGTCTTCCGGGAGTCTTTCTGGAGGCTGAGATGCTGCCCTATTTGCAGACAACTATCTGCCCTGAGGGAGGAAGTTGCCCTGTCTTCAGGCCACACTGGACAGTAGTAAGGAAACCTTTCCCCAGGCCACACTGGACAGTAGAAAGGGAACCTCCCCCATCCAGGGAGCACTAGCGCCACCACCACTACCTCAGAGGTTGCGAAGAAAGCACAGCAGTTGGACCACAGTGGGCTCAGGGAGGGTGAGGAGGGTGGAACAGAGGCACACCCAGTCAATTGTTCCACTCCACAATCCATACACCATTCTGGGGGAGCATAGCTCCCCTATGGGTGTACCCGCAGAGAAGACTGATGATAACTGTCACAAGGGAGGCCCACAGAAAGGAGGCAGAGGACACCAAAGAGAAAGGAAGCTCCTGGTGGGGACTCAATTATTAGGGTATAGAACTGGGGGAGATGAGAAAATGAAGTAAGGTGCCTGCCTGGTGCCATGGCTTGGAGGGACAGGAAGCGCATCCTCAGGATCACGAGAACAGCTGCAAGGGATTCCGAGCTGGACGTAATTGTCCACCTAGGGACAAATGACTTGGCTCATCATGAGATTAGAGCAGTGCAGGAGGACATTGCAGAGCTGGGGAGGGACCTAAGACGAGTAGACACACAGTTTCCTTCTCAGAGGTGCTGCCTGTCAAAAGCATGGGGAGGCGAGGGTAATTGGCACCAAGCAGTTTAATGAATGGTTGAAAAAATGGTGTGGAGCACAGGGGTTTGGCTTCATTGGGGACTGGGGTTCCACCTGGAGGGACACCAGCCTATACTGGCAGGATGGTCTGCATCTGTCCAGGAAGGGAACAAGTCTTTTGAGCAATCGGTTTAAATGCTTCATTGACAAGATTTTAAACTAGTCAAAGGGGGAGGCACTGACAAGCAGCAGGAAAATCCCAGCCTCTCCCTACAAAACAGGGTACTAAATGAGAAAAAGACAGAGGTAGAACGGTCAGTGGGGGATGCTGCACTGGAAGGTAAAGCCATCAAAAAATGGAGAGCAATGAGTACTAATGCCCGTAGTCTGGGTAACAAGCTTCCTGAATTAGTGGCCTTGATGGAGGAAGAACATCTGGATATCGTGGCAGTCACAGAAACATGGTACACACAAAACCATGACTGGGACATAAACATACCAGGATACACTGTGTACAGGAGGGACAGGGAGGGTAAAAGAGGAGGAGGAGTAGTTCTTTACATAAGGGAAGGAATAAAAGCAACAGAACAAAAAGGTACACAGGGAGGAGAAGAAGCACTGTGGGTAAATTTGGAGACAGGCAATGGCACCACAATACGTGCAGGGGTTGTATACAGACCCCCTTCTCAGGGGGAGGAAATGGACAGGGAAATGATAGAAAGTATACTTAGAATGGCAGAAAAAGGGGAGATATTGCTGATGGGTGATCTGAATATGCCAGATGTTAACTGGAGTGCAGTTGCAGCTGCCACTTCGAAGAGTGCAGTTATTCTAGATGCCCTACAGGGGGCATGCCTTAGACAACTAGTACTGGAGCCCACTCGAGAGGGAGCAATATTAGACTTGATTCTCTCAAATGGAGATGGTGAGAGGATTACAGATGTAGAAGTGGGTAGCCATCTCGAACTAGCGATCATCGAACAGTATGGTTCACAATAAACACAGCAATAGAGTCAAGCCATACAAAGACAAAAGTACTGGACTTTAGGAGGGCTGACTTTGCCAAAATGGTGAGTGCTCAAGGAATGCACCAGCAAATGGGCAGGAAGGAGGGTGGAAGAACAATGGGGAATAATAAAAACTGCCATCACAGAGGTAACGAGCCTTTGTGTGAAGCAAATAAACAAAACAAGACGATGTAAGAAACCACTATGGTTCTCAAAGGAAGTGGCAGTGAAGGTTCAAGAGAAAAAGAAAGCATTCAGGAAGTACAAGGAATCGCAGAAGGAGCAGGACAGAGAACTGTATCACTTAAAGCAAAAGGAGGCTGGGAAGGCAGTCAGAACAGCAAAGGCCCAAACCGAGGAAAAGATAGCCAACTCAGTTAAGAAGGGGGATAAAACCTTTTATAGGTACATCAGGGAGCGAAGGAAGACCAAGGGAGGGATAGTGAGGCTTAATAAAGGGAGGGAGGGTGGGCAGAGGAGACTGTGAAAAGGCAGAGATACTAAACAAATATTTTGCTCAGTATTTACAAAGGAAGAGGGAGGTACATAAAACAAACAGTAGTAACACTCTGGATACAGAAGTTGATACCGCCCATTTACAGAACAAAGGGTTCTGAAAGAACTCTTAAAACTGAAGGTGGACAAAGCAATGGGGCCTGATGGGATTCATCCCAGAATTCTAAAAGAACTAAGGGTAGAACTAGTGACACCACTGACTACTCTTTTAACAAATCATGGGAGGATGGGGTGGTACCCGAGGACTGGAGGAGGGCAGATGTGATTCCCTTCACAAAAGTGGGAACAAGGCAGAAGCAGGAAACTATAGACCTGTTAGTTTAACCTCAGTGATAGGGAAAATGATGGAATCACTTCTAAAGGAAAGAATTGTCCAGTATCTAGAGGCCAGAGGGCACAGGACCCTAGGCAGCATGGATTCACAGCGGGAAGGTCATGCCAGACTAATCTGATAGATTTCTTTGACTGGGTGACCAAAGTAGTAGATCAGGGAGGGCTGTGGACATGGCCTACCTAGACTTTAGCAAGGCATTTGACACAGTCCCACACAAAAGATTAATATGCAAGTTAGCCAGCCTGGGGTGGGTCCCAAGATGACAGCCTGAGTAAAGAATTGGCTGGAGAATAGGACACAGAGTAATAGTAAATGGAGTCCACTCAGAAGAAAGGAGGGTTACTAGTGGGGCACATGAGGTTCAGTATTAGGACCGGTCCTCTTCAATGTCTTTATAAGCGACATTGCAGAAGGACTGGAAGGAAAAGTATGTCTCTTTGCAGATGACACTAAGATCTGCAACAGAGTTGATGCACAGGGTGGGGTGGAAAGGATGAGAAAGGACTTGGCAAGGTTAGAGGAATGGTCAAATGTATGGCAGCTTAGATTCAATGCTAAGAAGTGCAAGGTAATGCACCTGGGAAACAAAAACCCAGGGGAAGAGTACACAATGGGGGGTGAGATACTAACAACAACAAAAATGGAAAGGGACCTGGGGGTAGTCATATCAGATGACCTAAAGACGGGCAAGCAATGTGAGAGGGCAGCAAGGAGGGTTGGGGATACTGGGATGCATGGAGAGGCATCACCAGTAGAAAACAGGAAGTTATTATCCCTCTGTACAGACAGCTGGTGAGACCCCATCTGAGTATTGTGTGCAGTTCTGGAGACCCAATCTCATAAAGACATAGACAGGATGGAAGCTGTCCAGAGGAGGGCAACTAAAATGGTGCAGGGTCTGCACGGAAGACATATGAAGAGAGACTTAAGGAGCTTAATATGTATAGCCTCGAGGAAAGAAGGAGAGGGGGACATGATAGAAACGTCAAGTACCTCAAGGAATCAACAAAGTCCAAGAGGTAGCATCTTTCAAAAAGAGGTGTGCAAGAACAAGAGGCACAATTTGAAAATAGAGGGGCGGCTCAGAGGTAATTTAAGGATTTTTTTTACAGAGAGGGTTGTGGATGCATGGAACGGCCTTCCAAAGGAGGTTGTGGAGTCAAAATCAGTGGTGGAATTCAAGCATGCATGGGATAGTCATAAGGCAGTTCTGGGGGATGGGGGTAGGAAGAAGTAGGCTGCTGGTTAACTAGGATCTGCAGCTTATCCAGTAGGTAGGGAAATGGGCAGACTGGGTGGGCCAAGCGGTCCTTATCTGCCGTCAAATTCTATGTTTCTATGTTTCTATAATTTGTGGGATGGATACATGCAATGTACCAGAAAGCAAAAATAATTCCCAATATCAATGGATGGATTGGTAACCCCATATTAGTGAAAAGAGGGGTGCTGCAAGATTGTCCCCTTAGCCCACTCTTGTATGTCTTTGCTATAGACATTTTAATTAGAATGATAGCAAGACATGAACAGATTAAGGGAATACTTATATGTAATGATACTCCAGCGGTAAAAATAATGGTTTATGCAGATGATTTGGTAATTTGCTTATCCCAAGATACAGAAGGGAAATATGTGAAGGACATTTTGGCTTTATTTTCAAAATGCTCAGGGTCCAAGATCAATTATAATAAAAGTAAAGGAGAACCATTAGGGGACACCCCTTTACCAGAGCAGGGAAGTATAGTGGGTATTAAAATAAGTAGGGAACCAATGACCATTTTAGGGGTAGAGTTTGGTTCAAGGGATATGGCTCAAGATAATTGGAATAAAGGAATGGATAGAGCAAATAGATTAGTGGCAGGGTGGAAGGGGAGACAGATAGAAAAAAAGAAAAGAGTACTATTGATAAAAACATTATTGGTCCCCATTTTATTGTATATAAGTTATGTGCCCCCAGTTTCTCTATATACAGCTTTTGTTAAGTATTTTCTTTCAAGACTTTTGAGGGAGTAGATTAAACCCCATAAAAAGAGGGTACAGGTATAGGAACATACAGGAAGGAGGTATAAATATCATCAATCCAATAGCTTTTTATGTTAGTATTTTTGTGTCTTATAACTTGAGTACTATTTTTAGGCCTGGGGATAAGATATGGCACCCTTATGTATGGGCTTGGTTAGCAAGAGGGTTACCCTTTTGGAGAGAAGGTAAATCGGGACAGTTAACAAAACTTCCAAGTTTTCTGAAATATGGATTGGAAACATTTAAAAACTTAATGAAATGGGGGTTAACAATATCTCTATTAGAAACTTTAGATAGGAAAAAGTTGTATAAACATATTGTGTTATCGGAGTTTAAGGAATAAATCATTTCCCCAGAATGTCCAGCAGACTACATGGGGTAGTCATCAAGCTTTTTCTAATAAAAGAATGCCAGAATTTATATGGGGCAGTGTATGGTTGAGTAGTTATGGCAGATTACCAGTAAGAAATAACAATAAAAATGAACAGATGAATGACAGGTACTGTACTAGGGAACACTGTATAGCGGTTTTAGAATCACAGCATCATCTCTTTTTGGAATGCCATTATGTACGAAAATTGTGGCCATATTTGGCAACAAGGAGGGAAGAGCCCTTATTTGAATCTTTAACTTACTGTACATTGATGTATGGTATACATAGGGGAGAACGGGAGAAATTCCATGTCGATACTTTATCATTTTTTCAGTAATTAGAAACTATATTTGGCAATCCAGATGTATGTGGGTAACACAACAAAGAAAAATATTGTTTGAAGAGATGTTGCGTAATGTGCAACAAACACTGCAGAATGTTAGGTATGGGGATTATAAAAGAAATGGTGTAGAAAAGGTGAAAAACCTGTCTGTAAATTGTGAACATTGGGTGGATGATGTCTGAAATGAATTCTTGCAAAAGTGAGATGAGATTTTGGAAATTTGGTATGTTATCTTTGATATGTGACAAATGTTGAACATTTGCTGTTTGTTTTGTCATGGAGTCCTCTTTTTCAACAAAAATTCCCCTACTCTTTTTTTCAATAAGTGCCATGGGCTCTTTAACATCCACCTGAACTACCACCAATCCAGGCAGATGGGACCGAGGTTTAACATCTCATCCGAAAAACAACGCCTCAGAAGTGCAGCACCCCTCTCATGCTGCACTACAGTGTCAGTACTGGGATATTATCCTAAGTGCCAGATGTGGGAACTGAACCCACAGCTCTCTGATCTCCCGGCTTCAGAGGCAAGTGTGCTACCTACTGCGATACTGTATATGGCTGTCACTGAATGTGTTTGAGGTGTCTTTGGGTGAGAGCACTTGTGTGTGGGGGGGTCTGAGGGTGACAGTGCCTATGTATGTGAAGGTCTGTGAGTGTACATGGCAGTCTATGGGTTACAATGCATGTGGGTGACACTAAAAGTGTGTGGGGGTCTGAGGATGGCATCATATGTGTATGGGTGGTTTAGGAGTGACAATGTATATGTTTGGAGGGTCTGAGAGGTGAAAGTGTGTGTATTTGGGGGGTTTGTGGGGAACAGACCATGTATCTAGGGGTGTGGCAGTGAGAGGGCCTGTGTGGGAGGATGTCAGGGTATCAGTGCATGTGGGAGTGTGAGGGTGACACCTCACATTTACAGGGGGGAGCAGGACTGTGGTGACAGGACTTGTCCATGGGTGATGATATTGCATGTGTGTAGGACAGTGAGAGTGACAGTGAATAAGCATGAAGGTGTAAAGAGGAACACTGCATATATGTAGTGGATAGCAAATCAAGAATGTACTGTGAGCTTGAGCCATGTAACTCATGGCTGGACCCTCTGTATGCATCCAATTGTTCTGCAACAGGCCAAGAGAGGTGACCAACATAGTGCATGTCTCTTTGGATGTGCTGTGAGCCAGAGCATGCAATAAATGTAATGCTGGGGGGACCCCTCATGGAGTGCCACAACATGATTACAACAAGGGAATATTTAAACATTCCATGACATCAGGATGAAGACTAGGAAGACTCGAGATCTTGGATACTGACCAGCCAGCTCTCCTCTCAGCCAGTTCCAGGCAGGGTGTGAGAGTCTTAAGTCAAGGACTCCACTACTGGAGATGACCAATATTAACAGGAGGTGAGCCAGCCACATTGGGAATGGCAGTAAGGTGTGAGAAAAAAAGTCTCTCATATGTTGTTAGAAGGGGAGCAGAGTTTTGTTAACATTCCTTCCCAATTTAATCCTTACGTACAGTAAAAAAATAGTTTGTTTTTCCCAGACTGCCAGTCTTAAAGAACAGAGAGGCTAAATATTTCATGTCAAAATGAACTTAAGAAAAGAAAAGAAAAGGTAAACAACAAAACAAGATATATGTCACTGAGCCACAGTGGAGATCATACAGAGCTATAAAATAAATGGGGTTCTGAGTGGGATTGCTAGTCATTCAGTGTGGGAGTAGGATTCATGTGTAGATGGCAACCAAAGGCTATTTTGCAAACTGTGGTTTCTTGGGTGTTGTGTGGGATGTTAGCAGTTAGATATAAGGGGTAGGTATCTCATACTCTACCTGGCAAGGGTGACAAACTTGATCACATTTTTCAAGCATGATCTGCCATGGGTGCAGTTATTTGGGTACTTTATCATTGACAGTCTGTGCTTTCATGCCTTCTGTGGTTGCCTGTTTTCTTTTTCTTTACGGTTTTTTCTCCTGCACCAGTCTGCCCCCTTCTGATGGCAGCCTACAGCCCCATCATTAACCTTTTCAGGGACTTCAGGGTTATTTACCACTTACCCAGGACCACAATATGGTGGGTTACCTGCTCCAGATGTCATGTAGAGCATGCAGGGGGTGTTGGCATTATCCTGGCAGACAAGAGATTTTATTCCTTGATTTTCTCCCTTGAAGGTGCCAGTGTTCGCTGCTGTACATGTGTGCATGCTATGGCACACGTGCTAGCATCCGCCTCTCTCCCTATGTGTGCCCACTGTGCTGTGCACCTCGTCTCCACTAGGGTCAGTCAAGTAGAAGGACATAGCATCACCCCACCAAGGGGGGGAGAGTTCTTCTTGGGACACTTGATTCTCCCCCAGACAGCCTCTATATGACGTACATCTGTTTCTGAACCCAGGACACTGGCATAACAAGCAGCAGAGCTAATGCTGTACTACCTGGTTGGCTCTTTGAATCCCTCCCTTATCTGAGTTGCTATTAATGTTATAACTATGGAGGTAAAACTAACTGATCTGTACTTAGTTGCCATTTCCTTGCTCCCCTTTATGAATACTGGAACCTCAATTGTGCCCCTCACATCTCCTGAGGTATTTCTTTTTTTTTTCTTTAAGAGCTGGCTTGCCATGTCTGTTAATGATCCCACAAGTTCTGTTGCTACTTTTTGTAGGACTTCTGGCTGTAATTCCATGACCTGGGGATTTATTATGGTCTGGTTTCTCTATACTCATCTTAGCTGACCCCTGAGATAACACAATTGATTCATTCACTGCTGTGGTGTCAAGGATAATTTGTGAACCCTCTGTCATGGGCAGAAGTATGTATTAAATATGTCAATCTCATATTTATAATCAATTATTGTTCTTCCCTCAATAAATGAGCCCATAGTTTTGACTGGCTTTCTCCTGTCTCTGACATACTTATAGCATTCCTTGTGATTAGTTTTATATATTGTGGCAAATTCCATCTAAATTTGTCTTTTTTCTTCACTTATATCATTTTACATTCCTTTGTAATGTTTTAAACAGGTAACCATGCTGTTTTCCCCTATTTAACTGTAGTTTACTTTCATGGAAATGTATTTGCTTTCAAAATCCCTGACAGTATTTTGTGTCTGTTCCATTTTTGTTATAAAGCCCATTCCTTGAAGTTTGCTTTCCACTTCAACATTTTGAGTTCCTACCTCAGTTCATGGAAATTTGCCCTACTGAAATTATCTAGTGGTGCCTCTTTTTTTCACTGTACTATTAATTGAGTTATGTTGTACTATTGTGTATTATAGTCTCCATTTCCAAGGGGTTCTCTCGTTTTGCACTGTTCAGTTCTTTCACGAATATTATTTGCCACAATATCTAATGTTGCATTTGCTCTACTATCCCTCTTAATGAACTGTTCCAAGCTGTTGTCAGTCAGTAGCTGCAGGATAAGCCCTTCCAATGTGTATTTTGATTAACGACCTGTGAACTAGCCATTCCAATAATGGTCTGATCAAGAGACTGCCCTTGTTATGACATACTGTGCATAGTGACCCTTCTTCCAGAGCTGTGTCGTGATTGCCACTAAGACATTCATGAAGACCCTCAGGGCCAATGCCAGCCAAAAGGAAAAAGCATGATACTAAGATTACTAATCCTGAATGGTGAATCTCAGGAACCTCAGATGGGATTGACTAATCAGAATGTGCAGGTATGCATCAAACAAGAAAATGAAAGTCAGGAAATATTTTTGCTGGACTGCTGTGATAATCAAGCTGAGGGAGTATATCTTGCTTCAGTCAAGTTTGATGAATGTATTAAGATTCTTGAGATCTAAAATTGGGCAGATGTCACTCAGTTTCTTCAGGACTATGAGGTAAATGAAGAACCCCCCATTTCTCTCTCTCTCTCTCTCTCTCTCTCTCTCTTGCTCTAAGGTAGGAACTGGTACAATTGCATTTATGTTCAATAGATGATCCAAAGTCTTGTCCACTGTTATGTCTTTCGTGGGATTTTTTGAAACTGTGGATTGCAAAAAAATGATTGCTTAAGGGCACTGTATATACATTTTTCTTATAACTATACAGACTGATCTCCAGTACCCATAAGTCTCATGTAGTCTGTGCTGAGCTGTCATAAAACCTCTTGAGATGACTACCCAGAGGGTTGGAGCAAAGATGAAACAACAAGCCTTTATGCATGGTAATAATCTCATTTGTAGTTTGATACTTTGAAACAGGAAAGGATCCTTGACTTTACTGACATTTGAATCCTGAGAACTGGCATCTGCTTTGCTGGTTTTCATATCCATGAAGGGAGTAAAAATGCCAGGAAAGTATCAGTTACCATGGAACCTCCAGTTGTTTTTAGTTTTTACTTAAAGGTTGCTGCCCTTAGTGGCCTGCCACTTACAGTAGCTCATCTCACCCTTAATAACCTTCAAAATGTTATCTAATTTGAGGCCAAAAAGCAAATACTCATTTAAGCTGAAACTAAGGAGATGGCTCTTAGAACTGTGGTACACTGACCAGAGTCTGAACCATATTTCCGTCATCATCACCACTGTAGCTGGTAAATGGGTTGCAGACAAATACAGGTCATCTAGGGATTCTTCTAGAAATTACATGGCCATATGATCTAAGGATGCAGAGGCTGTACAGCTGAGTCTTCAGGTAATCTGTCTAATAAATAATAGTTGTGCATTCTCAAAGAGCTCATGCCATGAAGGCTGAGATTTTTGAGACCCTTAATCCTGGCCCAGAGGCAGAATATGCATGGCTACAGGTTGTGTCTAGCTGCTTGCCATTACATAAGCAATACCACATGACAGGGTGTGTGTCTCATGCCTTTGACCACCTGGGAAGTGTGATAATTTATAGTATTACTACACACCCTGGAGTTTATTATTGTGCGTATAAAATTATCTTAATAGTTAAAAAAGCAGCAAAAAAGAAAGTAAAGTAAAAAGAAAGTAAAATGTGAGCTGTGCAGTAATTGAAATTACCACACGGGCATGTGACCAGTTTTGACCAATCAGATTGCTTGTTTGATTCAAGCCATTTTACAATGTCAGTTAGGGAAGCTCCTGTCTCTTCTAGGATTAATGTCTGCTTGATCACTGTGGGAACTGCCACAATGGATACTGAAAAAAAACAGTCATTTCATCATCAGCATTACAAAATGATAATTCATGCTGCATCACTTAGAAAACCACATTTTTCTTATCCAGCGCATCCCATTCATTGTGGACTATATTGTATCTGCAAAGTGCTCATACTCAGGAAAGCATTTGGGAGTACTTTGGGTTCATCCACAGTGCTATTGCAGACTTGGTCTTTGTAGCATCAACATCTTTTATGGCTCTTCTATGAGAGTTTGAGTAAGCTGATGATCACATAATGACAGCACCCAGCATTCCGGATGACCTACTAACCATTCTTTCTCCTTCTTTTGACTGATAACCCTGAGGTTCAAAAGTCGTATCCTTGTCTTGGAAACCTTTCAGGTTTTCTGGCTGAGGATTACATCCCAGTGCAACTATACCTTGGTTTGACAGCAAATCAAAAATAGTATAGTTCCTGTATGTTCTCTGAATATTGCCCTCAAATGGTAGGAGTTACATGACATAGGAAGGGCACTTTTTCTGGCTAATTCATATAAGTGCCAGGTAAAGATTCTTCCCAATGAAGTATTTAATTTGGTTAGCTCAGAAGGGACCTATGTACAGTATCTCTCTACTGCCACAGCCAATGTGAAAAAAAGTACCTTCTTCCTGGATGCCAAATAACTGGGTAATGGGAACTGAGACATTTACATTGGTTCTGCAACTATAATATGGCAGAATATACCGTATAGAAAGTGCCTGAGATTTTTGTTACACACTTTATGAGAAACTAATGTTTTTTAAATGTTTGAGAAACTTAACACCCACAGGAACACCTTGCAAACAGGTCATTTATAGCCCTAATGTTGAATTTGCTTGTCAAAGTTAAGCCTGTATAAATAAATATGTTTTACTACTACTTTGCATTTTGTAGTGAATAAAAAGGGTCTATTGAAGGACATGGTGTTCAAAAGATGCAGCTAACTCTTTGTGCAGTGCAAACACTGTCTTTATGTATCTGCACAGTAAGGATATCCAGTGCATAAAAAAACTCATACTCTTCTACACTTTACACCAAAATACATTTTGGATTTGAATAATGAAGTAGTTATGATGAAAGAGGTTTTACTGAATTGCATCAAATCTGTTCCACAATTGTGTTAATTTTGGATGAAACAAATAATGCACTTGTATCTTTTGGGACTTTCATGGGGAACAGATGGTGCTGCATGACAACTGAGAAAAAACATGCAAACAAAGCCAATAGATAAAAAAAGGCTGAATATAAAACAAAAGGTTCCAAAGCAGATGACAAGTTTTTAAATCAAAAGGGTCACCTCATAGACTGAAGAGTATTTTTCACAGCAAAAAATGGCACGATCTTATCTGAGGAAAAACCAAGCACTAGTGGTGTGCACTAAGTTCTCAAATTCTGGGGAAAAACAAGTCAAAGAACAAGCATTTCTTAATGCCGAATGTTTGCTTGCTGGCATTAGCAGTGGAAGTGCAGGAGTTTGACAGATGCAGTATAGGAATGACAGTGATGTATTGAACTGACACCAACTCCACCCCCACCCTGCAGAGATGGACAGGCATTGGGGTGTGCCTTTGGGTCATCACCCAAAACGGTCATGACATTTCACATCACCCTACCCTGCAGACACTGACAAGTGTCAAGGTGTGCCTTGGGGTGTTTGGGCTTTACACTCACCTCATTCCATGAGGAAATATGCTGAAATGAGTGTAGTATAGGAGAATAGTGTGAATTTTGGGGCCAAAGAGTCCAAGGTGCTCCTTGATGCCTGTCACTGGCTGCGGGGGTGGAGGTGGAATGGTGTTAGCACTACTGTTGACAATCCCAAGTTATACCCCCGATGCCTTTCAGTCCCTACAGGGTAGGGCAGATGCCTGTCAGACCCTACAGGGTAGGGCATTATGGTCAGAAACCCTAAGGCCCTGGGCATGTCTTGGTTTTTTTACTCTAAGATTTCAACATGGGCTTTTTGTGACCTCAGTGCATGAACAGTGACACTATCAGCTTGTTAGCTGAAAGGTGATTTTGCACAGTGACTGTGCCATTAATACCAAAGGTGTGAAAACACATTTCCAACATGATGTAAAAAATGACAGCTGTACTGTTCATGTGGAGGTGTAAAAAAATGGTAATGTTGAAAATCTGGAGCAAAAATATAAAAAAAACTGGTGAAGTCACAAGTGTGCTTTGAAACTGTACAACGCACACTCATAATGCAATTATTTGGGGGATTCTTTTCACCAGATTTTCAATATAGGCATTTTGGGACCTCCACTCATGAACAGTGTTACTGTGATTTTCTTAATCTGTCCTGAACACTGATTTCCCACAATGACTGCGCTATTCTGTGCTGGAAGTGTGAAAACACATTTTGGCCAGGATGTGAAAAATGACAGCTGTACTGTTCATAAGAATGTGTGGAAAAATACCAATGTTGAAAATCTGGAGTGAAAATATTACAAATTTCTGAAGTTACAAGGGTGGATAGAAACTGTACAATGCACCCTCATAACACAGTCATTTTATGGACTTTTGTGACCAAATTTTCACAGAGGCATTTTAGGACCACTGCTCATGAACAGTGTCACTATGATTTTCTTAATCTGTCCCAAACATTGATTTCCCAGAGTGACCATGCTGTTCTGCACCTGAAGTACAAAAACACATTTCGGCCAGGATGTGAAAAATGACAACTGCACTGTTCATAAGGAGGTGTGAAAAAATGCCAATGTTGAAAATCTGGACTGAAAATTTTACAAATTCATGAATTTGAAAGTGTGCATGGAAACTGCACAATGTACGCTCATAACACAGTCATTTTGGGGAATTTTTTCACCTAATTTGCAACATAGGCTTTTTGAGAGCCCACCTCATGAACAGTGACACTATTGTTTCATTACTCAGTCCTGAAAGGTGATTCCACGCAGTGACCACAAAATCACCTTTTAGGACGGAATAACCAAATACCAGTCACTGAATTCATGAGATGGGGTTCCAAGAACCTCATGTTGAAAATTTGGTTCACAAATTCAAAAAAATGACAGAGATATTCACCAAAATTGAAAAAAACATATTTATGCCATTATATAGCTTACCAGCATTTCTTCAGTTCGCGGTCGGCTTTGAAGAGTGCAGACATGTTCCCGGTCCACTGAAGATCATTGTGCCAGCCTCAGGAGGTAAGTATGGGGTGAGGGTGTGTGTGGGGAGGTGGGGTACGCAGAGGGTGGATGCAGGTTGTGGGGGGGGCAAGAGAGTCGAGAGACTGTTTTCTTTTGTTACAGTTTTTTTTTTATTTTACATGGACTACGGTGGACTTTTGCCATGCTGGGGTGGGCTCCTAGTGTGGCACCTGGAAGTTTTGGGGGGGCTGTAGAGCCAACAGGGGATTGGGTACCCCATTGGCCATATAGAGTGGGGGAGACACATGAGGATGCTGGACTTCTGCCATGCTGGGGTGGGCTTCCAGCATGGCACCTGGTAGTTCGTTTTTTGGGGGAAGGGGCACTGGAGCCAACAGGGATTGGGCACTCCTGTTAGACATACAGTGTACCTGGGGGGAGTGTGCATGAGCTGAGGGGGATTGGGCACCCCCTCAGCACACAACAAAGGGGGGGCACGTGCATACAACCACTGCTACAATCAGTGGTGGTGTCATGGATGCAGTTTGCATACTGCTGACGGCAGGGCAGCATGCAAATTGCTTACACATTACCACCGCTGATTGTAACAGTCATTTGCTTTCAACTATATGCCACTGCAATCTGAACTGCTGTCATAGACAGCTGGGACATTCATTGGTGCGGTGCAGCCGCGCCTATAAAAAGGTTGAGGGCATTGGAAGCGGGGATACCACACCTACGAAAACTCATACGGTGGCACTATGTTTCTTGCACATGCGTGCAAGCAAACATAAAAATAACCAAAGTCCCAGTGAAACTGTGCTTCCTTTCAGGGAGAAAAACTAAGAATGTTCCACCAAGCACCATCCTCAAATTGTTAAAAAAAAATCTTCATGTTGTCTGAAAAAAATCTCAGGTAAAAATTTAACAAATTTCCAACATTTAAAGCAGCAGTCCAATGAAAAATGTTTTCCAAAAAAGCTTGTTTCCAGCTACAACTAAAAAAAATATGAATATATTTGTCAAATGTACTTTTCTAGGTATCCCCTATACTGTTCACCATGGCCTGGATATTCAGAAGGATTGCACTTGGTGCAGCACTGTTGTGCCATGCGCAACCCACTGATGCACCTCAGCATGATATTCAAATGGGGGTTGTGTCAGGCACAGATTCCGATGCACCAGAGTGCATTAGTAATGTATGCAGTGCAGGTAAGGGGGTGTGCCCATGCATACTCCGCACATCCCAATATTCAGAACAGGATGTGCTGAGCCCATGCATGCACAACCTCTACTTGCGCTGCACACAGGTGAGCCAAAAAAAAGGAACAATGGCTGGCCACCCACAGGTGAGCTGCCATATTGCAGGGCACAACACGGCAGCTGCCACCTGTGGGTGGCCACCCGAGCTCCAGCTATGGCGGCTCCCCCCCATGCCCGATCGCGGGCATACATAGAAGAATAGAAACGTTTAACATCCCTGGTGGTCCAGTGGACCGTTTCATGCCCGATCACTGGCTAAAGTATTAAAATAATTGTCCCATATCCCTGGTGGTCCAGTGGACTGCTCGCAGCCCAATCATGGGCATATATATGATTTAAGAGGCCAATATCCTTGGTGGTCCAGTGGACCACTTGCAGCCCAATCAAGGGCTTAAGTACAAGAATATTGGTCCCATATCCCTGGTGGTCCAGTGGACCACTCACAGCCTGATGGTGGGCATAGGTTAAAATAAAAGTACAGTCCAATATCCCTGGTGGTCCAGTGGACTGCTTGCAGCCCGATCACGGGCATCAGTATAACATTAATGACACAGAAACCCAACCCTGGTGGTCTAGTGGTACCCTCCACCCACCCACTGAGCCCCACCACCGCTTCCCCCCAGTCAGCTGTGGAGCAGCTCCCCACCTGCTTGCCGGACCAGCCACCTGCAGACTGACCCCTACGTAGGTGGTACACCTATTGGTCCTAGCGTGAGCCAATGGAGCAGCACATACCGTACTACACAGTCCAGATATGTGAATGGAATTAGAAAATTGTACCACCAAATAAAAATAAGAGATGCCTGGAATCTTTTATAGTGAAAAAAGGTAGGGTCAAATGTAATGCCTAATTTTGTTGCACTGCTGCTTTAAATGCAGATTTTCATTTGACATATTTACATTTTGCAAAATTTGGGAAATTTGCACAGCCATATCAAGTACGCAATATGGGGGGAGGGGGGCTGACACAAAGTTAGAAGACCTGACCAGAAATTGAAAAAGTTTCCATTAATTATTCAAGCATTTATCTTGCATCCAAAATATGAAGGGAGGTAGACTGCCATGAAATTCTGAAGCTCCCAAGAGCTGAGAGTTCATAAAGTACAGCCAATTAGAGATGCAAATGCTGCCACAATTTGAATATAATTTTTAAATGTATGTCTCATGAGTTTTCAATTCATAGTCACAAGAAAAGGGGCATTTTAATTAGTAAAACACAATGTTACAGAAATAGACTTGGGGCCCAGTTCTCAAAACTTTGCCCAGGTGCAAACCCAGGTTTGCATGAAGTTGCTATTCACAGAAGCCCTGTTTGCACCAGGGCAAAGTGTGGAGGGGGGTGCAATGCAAATGAAGGGGTGAGGACCAGAATATCAGTGCAGTCCAATACTCAGAGAATTTGTGCCATGCAAGGGCAGTTTGTGAAGTCCTCTTGCACAGTGCAAATACTGCTGACCAAGACCTTGCCTTAATCAATGCTACCCTAGTAGTTGCTGGAGGTACTGCAGTAGCCCCCCCCACCTGATCCTCAGCACAATAGTCCCTGGTATCTAGTTGTCCCTCCCTCAACGAGATCCCATGCCTGATGTCTGAAACCCTTGTCTCTGGTGTTTAATGGTTCCTACCCCCACCTGATCCTATGCCCGATGTCCAAAACCCTTGTCCCTGGAGTCTAGTGGTCCCTCTCCCCACCCATTCCCATGCCTGAGGTATGAAACCCTTTCCCTGGTGTCTAGTGGTCCCTGCCCCCACCCAATCTCATGCCTGATGTCCAAAACCCTTGTCTCTGGTGTCTAGTGGTCCCTCTCCCACCTGATCCCATGCTCGATGACTGAAACCCTTGTTGTTGGTGTCTAATGGTCCCTCCTCCTACCCAATCCCATGCCTGATGTCTGAAACCCTTTCCCCTGGTGTCCAGTGGTCTCTCCCCACAGTTGATCCCATGTCCAATGTCTGAAACCCTTGTCTGTGGTGTCCAGTGGTCCCTCCCCCAAAGTAGACCCATCCCCAAGAAGCTGCTGTGATGGCCTGAAGACTGTTCCTGTGCCACCCCCCCAAAGGTTGCCAAGGCAGGCGCCATGAGGTGATGTGAACCCTCCCAGCTGGTCCAGAACCAGTACCAACTGTGGCACTCCTGTCTTCTAGGAACTTCCCCCCAAACCAATGATCCCCATCCCTGTTTCATCAGCTGCAACCAGTCCCCTGCTATGGGGTGCAGACTGGGGAGTGGTGTGCCACCACACAGTAGATTATTCTGTACACAGTCTCAAGAACTCTTCCCCTCCAATGTACTGCTGCTCGCAGTTCTGGTACCTGGCATCTAGTGGATACCACCACCCCCCCGCAGTACTGAACATCCAACTCTTCTCCCTTCACTCATTCCTGTCCCCCAAACACCAGTGCTGCAGTCAGCAAGTGACACAGACCTCCACACACCACCACAGCCACCCACATCTGACAGAAGCAGGTAGCACACCTGAGGGGCCTTTCCCTCATCTTCATTGCTTTATCGCTATAAGAATCCTATTTCCATCTCCTCTTGCATCTCTCCGAATGACTCCGGCTACCTGGCCTGTCCATCTACCAGGGCTCAGTCAAAACAACCTGACTTGACTCAACATGTACACCCTGGAAGAGAGGATTTGAAAAGAGGTGACATGATGGAGACTTACACGTACCTCAAGGGGGTGAACAGGGTGCAGGAGGGGAGTCGCTTGCAAATGAAAAACAGCACTAGAACCAGGGGGCATGCAATGTAGCTGGGGGAGGGGATGTTTAAGAGGAATGTGAGGAAGTACTGTGTCACTAAAAGACTGGTGAATGCCAGGAACAGATTGCCACCAGAAGTGGTGAAGGTGAAAACAGTAGAGGGTTTCAAGCATTCATGGTATAGATATAGGGGAACATTAGTAAATTGGCATGGAGGAGGATGGAGACCAGTTTGGGTTTGCAGAGACAAACTAGGCAGGGACCATCTTGGCACAGTGGGTGGGTCAAGCAGTGTTTTTCTATTGACAAATTCTGTGTTTCTAGGTTTCTAACCAGCACCCTAATAGAAAGGAAGAACTACAGACATGGCAGGTGTTGGCACTGGCCCATACTGGCTGTGATTTCTTCACAGCATCAGTGTACAGGAACAACTAGTACTCACACAGGGCTCCGTATGGAACTTGAAGCAAGGTGTCTGCTTCTCTTGGTCTCTGCTGCTCTTTGCTCTTACGGTGGACTATCACCTCAGGATCTACTGTAGACATTTCTGCTTCAGTACTCAGCAAGATTCTATGTTATGTTTTGTCTGTTTCAGCTCCCGGCTGGACTGCTCCTTTAAAACTGACTTGGCTGAGATCTCTCTTCCATGCCTATCTGTACTTCATGGATACTTACTGAAGACTGGTTCTCTCAGTAGGCTGAGCTGGAACATCACTCACTTGCATTCAAGAAGCACTGACTACTCTCTCTAACAGAATATGGTCTCTCCTCTGATGTGCCCCAACCCTCAGGGAATGCATGCCCTGTAGCTACAGAGTAATTTAGCATGCATGCTCAGCAGAATGCTAGCTATTTAATGGTTGTTGGATCCCCAGTAAAAAAACAAGACAACCATTGAACCCTTTCCCTTGTGTCCTGGGGACTACAGGGCAGTTTCAGCATGAGAGCAAAATGTTTATATTTGATTTCATTTTTTAGTCCATGGTGGAGCCTCTGCTGTAGAGCCTGAGCACCCTGTAGAACTTATTGTATGCTTTCCTGGCCCCATTTCCTGGTAATGAGAGAAATGGGGGAACCCAGGAGACCTCAGTTCCAGAAGTGAAATTTAAAGTGCGATTGTGTTCCAACAGCATAATGGGGAAAGACTGCTCCTATGTAAAATGTTTTATTTTATTTATTTAACCAGGAGAGGCACACTAAGCTGAAGCTTATTTACAGGTGTGACTGGAGTGCACAAGGAAGTTAAGTGACTTGCTCAGAGTCACACAATATGCAAGTGGTGGCTGTGGGATTCAAACCTAGGTCTCCAGGTTTGCAGGTCAGAGCCTTAAACCACTGCGCTATACTGCCACTTAAAAATGTAAATGTAAAAATGTACCCACATAAAGGCACAAAACTGACTAAATAAAATGTAAGAATGTAACATACAATAAGATGAGGATGTGTCCCCAGATCCCCATCAGGTATATTCTATCCTGCATCAAAAATTGTGGGTTCTCCCAGTGGATTGTTTTCATTTCATGTACTGTTTCCTGCTAAGGATTCCAGTGCCCTTCAGGGCATAAGAAATACAACTGCTGCCTACTTTCTTCGTCCCCCTCCAAGTCTTCTGCACAAGTCCCAAAATTGGGACTGGGGAGAGACCTCCTGGCCACTGTTGTGGTGGGGAACCCCATGGGACCCATTTGGGTAAACCCTCACCATAGGAGGGGTGTTATAATAGTAAAGTAAATGACAGTGTACTATTACTGTGTACAGTATGTGTAAGTGATAAGGTGCTTGTGGGAGATGGGACATGAGCATGTACTTTCTGTTTTGTTCTGGTAGAGTTTGTAGTATACATGAAATAGAGTGTATTGTGGAAACTACTAACAACAAGAAAGTTCATTTCAATAATGATGCTCTCTAAAATGAACAAACAAAAGCAGGCACTCTAATGCTATTTAGTACCACAGTAACACAGTAATATATAGTAACATAACCCTTTGATACCATTTAGTAACATTATAAAATTGACTAGAAAAACAATATAACCTGATTGGTCAAACTGGAGCTTTAGCTGTGTGTAAATCTTACAATATATACATGGCATATGTCCCAGCTGACCACTGCCTGACACACAACACCCACGCAGGTTTTCATCAAGGTTCTGAGCGTTTGCGTGTTGAGAAACTGACATTACTTTCAAACTAACAAATGGCAAGTGTCAACAGCAGTGTTCAATGTCAATAAAACAAAACCTCTCATTTTGTTACCCGAAGTGTAGCTTCATAAAAAATGTAAAGTACTCATTTAAATTAATAGCAGGCTCCCTGGAGGACTTTCTACATGAAGATGAAGTCAATAACAGCAGTTGTATAGGCATTTTGGTGGGTGTAACCGAGGGGACAAATGATCCTGCACCTATTGCCACAAACAAAGCAGCATTACAGTTTGAAGAAGCTGCTCAGTTAGTAAACACTGACAGAGTAGTTTTCAAAGTTCTTCTTCCTTTCTCTGTCTATTCAGCCCTACTGACTGACCGAGCGACTGATGATATGATGATCATGCCTCCCACAGAGCCTCACCCAACAGCTGCTGCCCAGATTGGGGGAATGTCTCAATAACTATGCAGGCTCCACTGGACGTAAGGCCAGCTCCTCCCTCTGCAGTCCAAAAACACTAGTGCATACAAGTAGGGAGGACTCTATTTAAATCTTTAAAATACACCCACATGTTGTTGTACCAAATGTTTTTCTGCCAAGTTTAAAAAAAAAAAAGTAAACAAAGCACAGATGCTGACAGGCTGAGTGATGTTGTCAATGTCTGCAACCATATGGAGGCAGTTTCTACAACATAAAATACAGGGCTGCAAGTTTTCTGTTGCCATAAGGCTCCTCAGTAAAGTGTTTTTTTTTCAACAAGGCATCATTGTACAGTCTCCAAAAGAAATATCTGTACAGCTTATGATCCACTGTATATGTAATAGTGCAATGTTGTTTCTCGAGCCCTGTCTTTGTCTTTGCATCTTACTGGGACTATTTTGTCATTAGTGGATGAACAAAATACTGAAAAGCATTACAAATACATAAAATATTGATTCATTAGTAATAAATACTGCATTTGTTTACTTGATTTTATAATAGCAATAATGCACTCCAGGCCTTCTGCCACACCATACTCGAGGCGTGTGTAAATCTCATAACAACACACCCCCTGGAGTGCATTATTGCTTATGTAACATATACAGGGGTCAACCTTAACTTTTTTTAGCACTAGCCAGCCGGACAAGTTGATTGAAAACTGCACTAGCCCGCAGATGGTTGCACTAGCCCACAATAATAATGGTCAATTTTGATCAGTTATACAGGAAAAAAGCAAGCCAAGAAATACTCTGATTATTGCATATTTATCCTGCTCCCACACTGCTTCCTGCCCCAGCAAAATAAAAAAAAAACTGCAGTTCAATCACACGCAGTGTGTGTACCTCCATTGTTTTTTCACCATGTGCCTCTTGCTTCCTCCTTCTTCACCCCCTCTCCACCAAACCAGAGAATACTATAATAGCAAATGTTCAATCAGGCAGTTCTGGCTCTGCACACACATTAGCCAACATCATCATGCACGTCACCACAGTCCCACCCTGACCTGCAGGGCAATGTACAGAATCAGGTAGAGAAACACTCTCATCCCCCACCCTGTAATTAACCAGACCTGCACTTCTAGAAGTTTTCTTACAATGCGAAGTGAGCCAGGGAAAGTTCTAGGATTTCTTTGGAGAGAGTTAAACACAGGGGGCTTGGGATGGAAGAAACTTTGACATATCTGTTTATAAGTACCAGGCACAAAAATATTGATTTAACATTCTCTGACCTAACAAAAACAGATTTTTCACAACAGTATCCTTTCATCAGTCAAAGGGGAGCAGTATACAGGCATGATGCTGTACTACCTCTCTTTCTATATTGGATGATCTATGCACACAAGGAATACCTATTTTAACCTTTCAAATTATATATTTTACTAAGGTTTTGCTTTGTACCATACATGCTCCAAAGCACTGTTTTTAGGATGAAATGACATGCTGGGTGAAACTGCATTGATGGCATTGACTGGTGTGATCCATTAAGAGGAGCTGTGAACCCCTACACCAGTCAGTGATGGCAGCTATGGGTCTGTGGATGGCCACTTCAGAGCCTAGTCTGAAGTGGTGCCCAGAGAAAGTATAGAGTGGACAGACTTCCTGGCTGGGCAGACAATGTATACATGATTGCATTCTGTCACTGCAGTGTTGGATACAGGCCCTCAAAAGGTTGGGAAATGAAGCACACTGGTCTTAATATTGTGGGACAAATCAAAGACAAGTTCAGCAAACTGGAAGCTATTGACTTAAAGGGGCACTGTCAGCCTTGTCCCTCGTTTTACTGCCACAAAACAACAGTGTGCCTCTGTGGACACAGTGATCACATATGGGCCACAGAATACTCTCTATATAGAACATAATCGAGAATTCTTACCAATTTTCCTAGTTTTGCAATATTTACTTTCCTCTGGTTCCCCATAAAGTCGCTGTGCACGGGCTTAGAATCAAGATGAGCGCGCACCGGACACTGTCGCCGGCACATATCGATTTTGCATGTGGCCATGATAAAGTTAAACACAGCATGTATTTTCAAATGCTGTACTACAGAAACTGTTTTTAACTCAAACCGGCGCTGGAAAAGCAACTAAATGCATTAGAAAGGAGCTGCCGAAATCTACGATATTGATATTTGTAATTACAGTTGCTTATTCAGGCCGAGCGCTGGAAAAGCAAATTAAATGTATTGTCACAAGACAGCATGAAAGTGACGCCATCATGCGCATGCGCGGTGATTTGTAGCGTCGCCCTGTTTTCACAAGAGCGTGCCGAGATTTTCGCGTAGCTCCTTTCTAATGCATTTAGTTGCTTATCCAGCTGGGTTTGAGTTAAAAAACGGCTTCTGTAGTACAGCATTTGAAAATACATGCTGTGTTTAACTTTTTATCATGGCCATGTGCAAAATCGATGTATGTGCCGGTGCACAGTGTCCGATGTGCGCTCTCATCTTGATTCTGCTTCCGGAGCACAGCGTACTTATGGGGAACCCGAGGGAAAGTAAATATTGTGAAAACTAAGAAAATTGGTAAGAATTCTCGATTATGTTCTATATAGAGGATATTCTGTGGCCCATATGTGATCACTGTGTCCACAGAGGCACACTGTTGTTTTGTGGCAATAAAACGAGGGACAAGGCTGACAGTGCCCCTTTAACTACTCTACCCTTGATCACAGCATTCACACTAGTTGACTGTCCTAGCAACTGAGTGATAAAAACTCACATTGAGTCTTTTGTTGGATTCCCCTCTTGAACTGCCAGATAACTGCAGCTCTTAATGAGCTGCTAATCACACAGGCCACCTGGAACACTGAGGGAGATTAGCAAAAGGACTGCAGCCTGCTAAAGTAGGGACTTTTCAACTTCATTAACAACCATGAAAAATCTGCACTAGTCAAGACAGACAAGTAGAGGGTTAGCT
Organism: Neoceratodus forsteri; assembly: GCA_016271365.2. Lineage (NCBI taxonomy): Eukaryota > Metazoa > Chordata > Ceratodontiformes > Ceratodontidae > Neoceratodus > Neoceratodus forsteri. The sequence continues at coordinate 785,633,323 of CM028132.1, read as the reverse complement.
GCACTAGCCCTGGCCAATTTGCACTAGGTTCAGGGCTAGTAAAACAATGTTAAGGTTGAACCCTGAACATATAGCACTATCATATAGTAACATAATAATTTAAGTTCAGAAGGGACTCTAGGTCCAGTGTATCTGCCATTCCCCTCTGCTTTACAAGCAAGGATTAAGTATGTATATTGTACAGACATGTAACAATTAATAAGAATTCCTTCCCTCTTCTATTACCCGGGGTATCTGTTGATAACCTTTATTAGCTAAACTTTTTCCAGGCTTACTTTAAAAGCCTGTACTATCTTCATGCCCACTCTCTCCACTGGTTGGCTGTTCCATAGATTCACCACACCCTCAGAGAAAAATGTGCCTCCTAATAGTGCCACGGAATTTATCCCTTGCCCTGAATTTCAGGGTGTGTTCCTGAGTCCTGCTGTAGGTTACCAAATTAAGCATCTCTGGCCATTTGATATTGTTGATTATCTTATTTTGACTATGCAAAATACTGTGATAATGTCCCCTCTCAGCTTCCCTTCTTCAGGGGTAATCATGTCAAGGGCCTATAGCCTTTTCTCATAGCTATATATGGTGGCCATGTATTGCATCCTCTCAACTATGTCAGTATTTTTGTTTGTACCGAGGAGAACAAAACTGTACACGGTACTCCAGGTTTGTAGGTTCAGACCACGGCCCTCTAAAGGGGCAGCTTACTTCTCCTGCTTTGTTGGTCATCCCCTCTGGATGCACAACAGCATTCCAGTTGCCCTAGTAACAGTGGCTTGGCACTCTTTGTCCTGCTTCATTCCCTGGTCTGTTTAGCAGGTTGCAGGAAAGTGAGTGACAGCAAGGTGCACAACACGAAACTGCGTCATGCACCCAGCTGACCACACCACATGTTGGCCCCCCCACAGCCCCCTCAAACTAATATAAACATTCCCCAGCTAGCTTACAATGGGGGGGACCACAGTTCATTCCCCATATTCCCAACACCCTAGTAGCTAGCACTTTGAAATCCCATGTTCCCAACACACATTCACCCTAACTTCTTCACCCAGATACCCTCAGGCTATTTTCTGCACCCAACTGATAGAATATGGTCTGTTATGATCCCCAAGTCATGGAACCCAGGGTTACAAACTCTGTGAAGAGGACAACTCACATTGCCTGGAGGTATATCCAAGAATATATCAACTCACTTTTTAGAGCCCTCCTCCCCTCAGTATACCCTCAATCCAGTCTAGTGGCAGTGACCAGGTTTGGCAGGGAGGATAAAGGATGTTTTGACACTAGTGAGAATGGAGATTATAACTATGAAATGTAAAAGTTTGCTTTAAGCCCCTAGCATTAAATTTATAGTTTCATAGTTGTCACAAAGCATATATAGACTTTCGTTTTTGACTGCTTGCAAAAAATTGTTTTATCAACAAGTGAACTAATTAATAAACTAAAAACTTGGTTCTACTATAATCATCCAATCTTACTTTAAAAACATCTAAAGTTGGACTACTAATTATATCATGGGGGAGAGAATTCCACCTTGAAACAACCCTCTGACTGAACCACTGTTTTCTTTTTTGTGATTTCCACTTTTGTTGTTTAATTTGTCTACAATGAGCTCTTGTATTGTAATTTTTGACAAATAATTCAAGTCCTAAATCTGTACAAACAATATGCACTTTAGTGCCTGAATGCCATTTAAACCAACCAGCAGTTTGCCTGCTATGGTTTGACTCTTGCCTCCTTTCAACACATTACTGATCTGGTCTAGTGGCAGTGACTGAGGCTGACTGAGTGGCATTGGTGTGCTTATCATCAGAGGAAGCAGAGCTACAACCATGAAAGACTTTGTGGAAGCCAAAAAGTCTGCCCAGTTATATATAACTAATTATTTAAGCTTTGTATTTTTGAGTGTGTTTAAAAGCAAAATGTTTTTAAGGGCAAATGTATTTATAGTCCATTTTTTATTGCTGTTTGTTCTATTATTAATACTGTATGGTACGTGGAAAAGTTTGGAAAATGCAATATACAAATATTTCAGTAAAAGTTAGCAAGGACAGGTGTAAAAAAGAGAGTACTAGGGGGTAAATCAGAAACATTGGTGTACAACTAAATGAAAAGATATGTTAGAATGCAGTGAACAAATTGTAAACCAGATGCCTGTACAAAATAGAAAGAGGCTGTAATAAAGTTAGGCATGGGGGAAAAACTAAATCTAGTAAAGGCACCAATAGTTAAAGTGTGTGCTCCCACAATTTTCAATACTAAGGTAAGAGACTTGGTTACTAAGTCAAATGATTTCAGTGTGACATTAAAGGTAAATGGAGTTCAAGTTGCAATTATAACCAAGACTTGGTGTAGTTCTCATATACTAACATACTAACATACTATTTGCCAGCAGATTAGGCCTTACGGTCTATTGAGTCTGCTCGAACTTTAGATCCTTAGTTGGGTGCCGAGACCCTCCCATCCCTTGTGCTCCAGAAACCAGTATCATCCATCCCCACCCCCCTGGGACAGGACATCATCTGATACATCCACTTTCTGTGTCTGTCCCATCCTCTCTTGAAGCCCTCCACTGTGGATCTCTGAACTAGCTCACCAGGCAGTGCATTCCAAGGGTCCACCACCCTCTCAGTGAAAAACCTCCTCCTCTTTTCCCCCCTTACCCTTCCACCTTCCAACTTCAACCCATGCCCTCTGGTGATACCTCCCTGCTTTAGTCTAAAGATCCCCTCCATGTTAACCCTATTTATTCCCTTGAGGTACTTGAAAACCTCAATCATGTCCTCCCGTCTCTTAAGTCTGTCCTCATACGTCAAATCCCCTAGCCCTCGTATCATCTTTGTTGCCCTCCTCTGTACCCTCTCTAGGAGCTGTATGTCCCTCTTTAAGTGTGGTCTCCAGTACTGTACACAGTACTCAAGGTGTGCTCTAACCAGTCCATTGTACAGCGGCAGAATCACTTCCTTGCTCCGAGAGGTGATCCCCCTTACGATGCATCCCAACATCCTGTTTGCCTTGCTAGCCGCTCTTCTGCACTGCTCAGAGTTATTCATACATGCATCCACCATGACCCCTAGGTCTTTTTCCCCTATTGAGGCCTCCAGCGCCTCCCTTCCAGGGTGTACCTGTGTTTAGGTTTCCCACCAAGATGCAACACCTTGCACTTGGTGATATTGAAATTTAATTTCCATGCGTGAGCCCAGCTTTCCAGGGTGTCCAGGTCCCTTGCAGGGCCAACCTCCCCTTTCTCCTCAACTACTGCTCCCATCTTGAGTCATCCGCAAGAGACTCATTTCACACCCTATACCCTCCTGATGTCCGATATGTATGCATTAAACAGGATCGGACCCAGGACCGAGCCCTGCGGTACCCCACTACCAACCTCTCTAGGGTTCGAGAGCTCCCCACAGACCACTACTCTCTGAGTGCGTCCAGCTAGCCAGTTTTCAATCCATCTGACCATCAAAGGGCCTATTCCTAACCCCATCAGTTTCTCCACCAGACCATTGTGGGGGACAGAGTCAAACGCCTTGCTGAAGTCCAAGAATAATACATCCACAGGCTTACCCCTGTCCAGTTCTGATGTTACCCATTCATAGAACTCCACAAGGTTGGTTTGACATGATCTACCTGGCACAAACCCATGTTGCCGACTATCCAGACCTCCCACCTCCTCCAAGTACACCCCCAATCGTTCCTTTAGTATACTCTCCATTAATTTTCCCACCACCGAGGTCAAACTGATGGGTCTATAGTTACCTGGTACTTCCCTTGACCCCCCTTTATGGATTGGTACCACATGTGCCTCTCGCCAATCCCTAGGTACCCTCCCTGTCTCAAGTGACCTGCTGAAAAGCTCCGCCAGGGGTGCAGCCAGTATGTCCGCCAATTCCCATAGTACTCTCGGATGAATGCCATCCGGCCCAGGAGATTTGTCTTTCTTTAGGGCCTTGAGGGCTAACCACACCTTTTTGGCAGAGATAGCATCATCCGTCCCCTCCACCTTACTGGCCTTTTTATCTTTACCCAGATGTGACACCCCTGGGGTACCTCTCTCTCCCTCTTGCTCCATTTTTGTTGCTCCCCTGATCCCACTTACTGATGTTTCTATCCCCTTCGTGCCTTGCTTTGTAGATATCCTATCCCCCTCCCTAGTGAACACAGAGGCAAAGTACTTGTTAAATACCTCTGCCTGGTCCCTCGCCTCTTCCACCTACCCTTCTTCTGATCTCAATCTGCTGAGATGGCCCTTAGTTTTTCTCCGCTCCCCCAATGTACCCACACATGTTTTTTCTGTCCCAGAATATAAGTCTGAAAGAAGACATTGGAAGGAGACAAAGGAGGAGGCTTAGCCTGTTATATGCACAAAAGTATTTAGTATGTTAGAAAGGATGAATTACAAAAATACATTTTTGAGGCTTTATGGTGTAAGAGAAAATGGCCCAATTACCCCAATTTTTTTATTTGATTTTTATTTAGATCTCGGATTACAAATACCTTTGAGCTTAGTGCTCTTTTACAAAGGTTCCACGTCAGCAGCATAATGCAACAGGTTAACAGAACAAAAAAGTATGGCAAAACAGTATACATAGAGAAAGGAGATCAACAGGTTTACAGACTAAACAGGGTATGGTAAAATAATTGTAAATAAGAAAAGAAATCAATAGTTGACATGCACAGTGAATTAAAGAATAGAAACGAGTAATGCTAAGCGGTTTCATGCACAGGAATTCATACAGTAAATTGAAAATCAGCCAAAACAAGCTTTGTCAGTTACTGGTAAAATCTTAAGGTAAGTTGAAATCAACCAACAGGCCTTGTCAGGACAGACAGGGGCCTTTGTTTATTGTTTTTATCACCCTAGTGCAAGTAATGGTATGCTACGTGTGTTTGTGGTGTTATTCTGATGGGGGAATGCAAATAAACTATCTTTAAGACAGATTATTCAAGGGAAAAAATGTTAAATTGTGAGTGGGGGAACAAGGGGGCAAATGCATTAGATGCAGTAGTTGCAAATCTTGGTGAGTGGTATGGTAACGTTGAAATTCTTCCACCTATTGGTCAATCAGATCATAATGTAGTACAGTCAATTCATTTTGTATGCATGCTGTTGGGGACAGCAATATTTGTGCATACATCCGAAATTGCACACAGTATATCCAGAAAATGAATTATACATTTTAAAAGCTTGCAGGAAGGCAGATTTACCAATACAGTAATTGACTGTAATATTGTATTCCAAACAAGGAGGGGTTATCAAGCAGTTGTATCACATGCTTAATAGAGAACACAGTTCTCTTGGTCTTCTTAATTGTTAGGCAGACAGCATACTGAGTATACACTACTCCCCATACCTTTTAAGCTACATCTATAGTACCATTTATTATTAATTTCATCCCAAATCAGAGCAATTACCACTGCAGTCGGGTCAGAATACCTGGTAAAAAAGCAAACAAATTGCAGACATCCAAATTGCATCCAGGTGGAATCATCTGTAGTTTCAAAGCCTTGCTTTGAAGGAGGTAAAGAGCAGAGAGAGAGAGAAAGAAAATATAATTCACAGTAGTATATGGGATAGGGAAAAGGAAAAGAAATAGTATTTGATAAAACTCCTGGAGATTTGACCCCAGAATGGTTCAAAGTGGAATCATCAAATGAGACATGGGAAAAAGTGATAACCTCTATCCAAAAAATAATTGACCAGGTTGTCCCAGAAAAATAAATTGAAAAAAAAGGGGAGTCTTTGGATGATGGAGGGGTTAAAAAATTTGGTAGAAAATAGGCAAAGGGCCATGAAGCTAAATGATGTAGAAACTTATAATAGGCTATGAAAAGTGGAAATAGAACAGCAAAAAGATTAGGAAAGTTCAAAGCCTCAGGAACTCTGACCCTTAAAAATGGTTGGAAAAATATCCTTGAAAGAGAAAAACAGGAGGTAGTAATAGAAAAATGGGCTGAAGCGTGGGGTTTGGGGGATTGGTGGGGAAGTGAGAGGACATGCGTTTGTAAAAGAGTTACATAGGGCCCTAAGTGAGCTGAGTAAGAGGTTGCTCCCCCTTTGAGGAAAGACAGCAGAAAACTGGACTATTTCTCAGAAGTATTTACTATAAATCAATGATGTGGCCAAAGCAAAGAAAAAATTGAGAATTAAAAAAGCAGTGGGACTTGACTTTATTGCAAATTGGGCATGATAGGAGGGTGCTGGCCTTATTGCACCATGGGTATGTAATACTTTTAATAAATCAATGATAACAGGAAAAAATGCCTGAACAATGGAAACAGGCATGAGATGTCCCCCTGGCAAAAGTGCCAAACCCAAAATTTCTTAATAAAGATTTCCAACCCATTCCCCTTAAGGTGTGTAATAACAAAAACTTGTGAATGGTTTGTAACTAACTGGGTTGCTGAGTATGTGTCAGGTATTATAGATGAAACCATTTTTTGATGGGGCTGTCAAGGAGATGAAGACCAGGGGTCAGATATTGGAGCATTATTGGCAGAGGACCCAGTCCATGGTTGACAGACTGGCCCTGAGAAATCATTACAAGGACTATCAGTGGCAATAAACTGAAAGAAGGCAGAATTCCTGTCCAGGGAGATTGCTGCTGGGAAAAACAGACCAGCTCAGTGATTTCGGACTCTAGATAGATTGTTGCATCCAGCCTGTCTACTGTTGAAAAGAGCATCTTCAATCTCATTGCGAGAAGAGTTTGCTCTGTTCTTCTCAGACAAGGTGTTCTCCATTTGGGCTGGGATCTCCCCAGGAGGACATAATCTGTCCTGCAGTTTTTGACCTGGTCCAAGCAGAGGTGCTCCAATTGTCTGGGGGGAGTTTCAGCTGGATGAGGTGGCTGAGGTCAATGAGGTGATTTCAAAGCTGTAGCCCACATGCTCTGAGCTGCACCCTGGCCCAACCCATCTCCTAGTGAGTGGGGCTGAGGCCATTGGTCCAGTGTTGCCAGGATAGTCTGGTGTTCACTCTCAGAGGGGTGCTTCCCTGAAGCATTGAAGGAGGTGCTGGTGAGGCCCCTTCTGAAGAAACCATTGCTCAACCCTGATGTCCTGGAGAATTATAGACCTGTTTCCAGTCTCCTATTTTTAAGGAAGGTTGTCAAGAAAGTGGTGCCTCTGCAGCTCAAGGTGCACCTCTCGGCCTATGACATCTATGAGCCTTTCCAATCTGGTTTCAGAGCTAGGCATAGCACAGAGATGGCACTAGCTTGGGTGAAAAAATGCCCCCCTCAGGGTGAGAGATAGAGGAGAATGGTCGATTCTCATCCTCCTCAATGTCTCCTCAGCATTCAACACCATAGACCACATTGTTCTATTGGATTTTCTTAGAGTGTACCGTGGACTCACCAGCACAATCATCAAATGGTTTGAGTCCTATCTCTCTGACGGGAGGTAAAGAGCAGTGATTGGGAATTTCTCTTCCTCCTTGAAGCCCCTGTCATGTGAAGTGCCTCAAGGTTTGATCCTCTCGCCGATGCTGTTCATGGTGTACAGTACATGCTGCCCCTGGGAGAGCTCATTAGACAATACAGTCTGGGTTTCCACTGTTACACAAATGATACCCAGCTATATATGTCATTTGCCCTTGGAGCTCTAACTGATGTTGAAGTGCTAAATAAATGTCTGGTCAAGATTCGGGACTGGATGTCCCCAAACTGGCTGATGCTGAACCCTGACAAGACGGAGGTGCTGGTGATTGAGCCTGGTTGACTGCTTGATGAGGAGGCCTCCAGAGTGGTAACAAATTTGGTCCTGGGATCTACCCTGTTGATGGCTGCCCCCAGGGTGAAACATTTGGGCATCATTCTTTTTGGTTGTATTTAGGCAATACGTATTGGTTTATGTATTTTTGGCTTCTCCAGGATTAAGTGTTTGTTTGTAACATTGTGTGGTGTTTGTACTCTCCCCAGGTCAAGCCTGTAAAAGGGCCATGTAACCCAGTTCTTTTTTTACCCAGTTACCAAAAGTTTTAAATAAATAAATAAATAAGATTATATTTCCATACTATCTAAAGAAGAGCCGTCTCTGGAAGCCGAGGTGTCATCTGTCATCAAAAGTGGGTTCTATCATCTAAGGAATGTCACCCGAATTACACCCCTGATTCCACCTGAAGATTTGCCATCACTAGCACACACCTTTGTGACTTCCAGGCTGGACTACTGTAATGCTCTGTACTTCGGGGTCAATGGAGGGACCCTCCGCCAAATGCAGCTATTGCAGAACATGGCAGCCAGGCTGCTGGTGGGCCTACCAAAGTCCTGCCATGTAACCTTGGTCCTGCAAGGTCTGTACTGGCTGCCTGTCAGGTAGAGGATCATCTTCAAGGTGGGCTTGTTCACCTCCAAGGCCCTCTATGGCCTGGGCCCTGGTTATCTGCCTGATCTCCTTACTCCAGTCATCCCCATATGTTCCCTCCACTCCTCCACTGAGGGCCTCCTGGTGGTTCTGAGGGCCAGGCTGAAAACCTCAGGGGATCACTCCTTCAAGGTGGCTGGCCCAACCCTCTGGAACTCGCTATTAAAATCTTTGAAGGATGCCCCAACAGTGGAGGCATTTAGAGGGGGCCTGAAGACCTATTGTTTTAGCAAAGCATTTTCTGATAATTTTCAACATGATTTTATATACAGTATGTCATTGTTTTAGAAACTATAATTATACTGTTTATGATGCAGTGAACCTTGCTTTTATCTGTAATAGCACTCAGAGCCTCCGGGATTGGGTGCCAAAATATAAATAAACCCTTACTTATTTACTTACTAAAATCAATTTATCTCACTGAGGGGCAACTCTGCTATGCAGGCAGCATTAACATCATTAGAAATTTTCATGAAAGCATGGAATGAAGGAAAAATATTACATGTAGTGTTAGTATGTAGATTACAGAAAAAAGTTTGACCTTGTAGATTATAATATTGTGATTAAAAAAATGGAGGAATGTGGGATACCAAAATGTATTGTAAGATGGGTCAGGGATTGTTTTTGCAGGGATGAACCCAACAGATAGAACAAAAAAGGGAAAAAATTAGTGCCACATATTTTATGTGTAGTAGTCCCCCGGGTGCCAAACTGAGACCTTTACTATTCATGTTGATGATAAATGGTTTGAAAACCATAGGTGATTGTATCAAAGACATGGATAATACAACTGTTGCTGACATTTTTGAATGTGTGGAAGATAGTAAAATACAACAAAATCTAGAAAAAATAGAAAAATGGTCCAAGACACTTTTCTCATAACACAAGCCAGAAATAACAAAGGAAGTTTGGTTTGGAATGAAAAACAGGTTAGGCAATTGTTTGGGGGGGTTTAGAAATTTAGTTAGTTAGTTAGTTAGTTTTTGTTGACCAGGTAAGTGTACTAGACAAATTCTGCCTATTTTCAGACATGACCCTGGGGAGGGGAATACAGATGAATGTCAACTGACCTAGAACCAGATTAAGCTGTTGGCGGTATTTTTGTGAATGAAATCAAGCTTGTAAATCAAGTAAAACTTTTAGGTTTGATAATTCAGAGTGACTTTAAATGAGAGGGGCAAATAAATCATCTGATCAAGAAGGCCAATATATGATTACCATTAGAACACAGGGATACATTATAATTGTCCTGTTTTGTTTCCAATTTAATTCACAGTTCCAAATACAACCGTATGTTACATTTTTTTGAACAAATAATCAGCCCCAGAGCACTGAAGTCCCAAAATTCTATATCCTTGGTTGTAACATTTTGAAAAACTGCAAAAAAACAGAAGATTTTCAAACAGAGTACAATAAAAAAATAAGAAATGGATTGCCAGACAAATTACACAATTCACAGAGTGTAAACCATTTAAAGCAACTTTTTTGTTCTGTGTTCTAAGACCCAATATAACTACTTAAATATATAGCTCTGGAAATATTTAATCTATTCACCTTATGCCTGTATAGTTGTTCCCTATATGCAATTATTTTATTAATATGTTTAGTAACTTTTAGTAAGTTTGTATTTAGGTGTTATAAAGAAGCATGCAGACAAAAGGATTTCACATCCTGCATATGCGCAGGCACAGTTCATCACCTTCAGGAATTCTAACACATTCTGTGACTCTGGACCTCAGCTGTTGATAATTTCTTTTGGCTTATGACTTAACCACCAGGTATCTACAAGATGCTGAAATCCTTTCTCCTACAAATTCTCCTTATGCTGCTCCTGCTCTCAGGAAATGTTCACCTCAACCTAGGACCACCTGGGCAGCCAGCAGTGGCACCAAGCAGAAGGACAGGGACACGCACCATGGCATCCATCAATGCCTGCAGCATCCTCAACAAACTTGACTCCCTCCAAACATGGATCCTACAGCACAACCCTGATGTCCTCTCAGTTGTGGAAACATGGCTAAACCCTAAAATCCCTAATACCTCAGTCTCTATCCCTGGCTTCTGCATTTTCAGGAAGACAGGATTGCTAAGCAGTGAGGGCTGCGCCATCTATCTTAAGGATACCCTTATGGGTCACATCATCCCATCCCTAGCCTGAGCAACTCCTCTCAGGTCCTCACAATCAAAATCCTCCTTGGTGCACATACCAAGGAACTCACTGTCATCTCAGTTTACCTACCCCCAAGAGACCAGGCTGCTGGCTTCCATAGCATCATGGAATATCTAAGGGTCCAGCAACATAATTCTGAAACCATAATCATGGGTGATTTTAACATTAACTGGCTCTCCGCTGAGGCTGCTACCTATAAGGATGCAGCTGCGGCGCATCACCTCACTCAACTGGTCAATGCCCCCACTAGGTGTAACTATAGGACAGGCTCCCTTACGCTACTAGACTGGATTCTATCTAACCACCCTGAACGCATCTCCAATGTTTCTGTACTCCCGGATACAAAAAGTGACCACTCGCCTGTCATCTGCTCCTGGTCAAACAAATACCACAAGCCCCCTCCCAAGCTTATCTATGCCAGGGTTATCAAACAAGGGCACCTCCAGCTGTTAAAATCCCATCTAACCAAGTTGAACTGGGCAGTGCTTGACTCCCTCAATGACACCAACAAAGCTCTGGACCTATTTATCAAACGTTTCAACGAAGCCTGTGACATCTATGCACCAGTGAAAAAGATGAAGGTCAAAGGACAGACCAACCCCTGGGTTACTACTGACCTTTTAACTCTGCTCAAGCACAGAGACCACCTCTGGCATTGTGCTCGTGCAACTCCGACGCAAGTAAACATACAATTATACAAAGCAGCTAGAAATGATTGCACTCGAAGAATACAGAATGCTAAAACGCAGCTATTACCAAGAGGCTCTGACCAACTCTTGGGGCCAGGGAAACAAATTCTGGAACAATGTGAAAGAACTCACAGGCAAGGATCCTAAAGCACCACCCACTATGCTCAACCTTCATGGCACTCCTACACTCGACCTAGGTATCATCACCAGCACTTTTAATAATGCATTTACAAACCTGAACAGTGTCCTTCCACCAAATTTTTTTAACAACCTCCGCTCCAGCTCCTCCCAAGTTACCCCCCAACTAGAACATATAACCCCAAAGTTTTTTTTTAAGGAGATCCCACCACAAGTAGCTAGAAAATACATTCAAAAGGCCATTGGCAAACAAGGGTACAGTGGTGACTCTCTTGACCTGAAACTGCTGGCACAAGTCCTTGATGAAATCTTAGAACCACTTACAAAGATCTTTAATCTCTCGCTTAGATTGGGCCATTTCCCCTCTCACTGGAAGAAAGCCACTGTCACACCGGTTCACAAAAGCAGAGATAGGACACTGCACACCAACTACAGACCTATCTCACTCCTCCCCCCACTATCCAAAGTGCTGGAGCGAATAGTGTCGGACCAACTAGTTGAATTCCTGGATAAGTACAATGTACAGTGCCCAGAGCAGCATGGCTTCAGAAAAGTGCACAGCACCACCACTGCACTACTGGAATTTACAACCTTCATCCATGCCACGCTTGACAAAGGAAATTGTGGAGGGGCAGTATTTATAGACCTTACCAAGGTATTCGACACAGTTAACCACCCCCTACTGCTCAAACAACTGTCCTCCATTGGGATCTCCAGCGATGCCCTTCCATGGTTCTCCAGCTACCTTGATAATCGTATCCAATGTATAAGGATTGCAGGGATCTCTTCGGATGAGAAACCGGTCCACTCCGGAGTCCCCCAGGGGTCTATTCTGGGCCCTCTACTCTTCTTCCTCTTCATCAACAATCTCCCCAGCGCCTGCCTCAAAAAATATTACTATACGCAGACGATGCAGTCCTGTTTTCCAGTCACCATGACATTACAGTCCTTGAATCTCAGCTGCAGCTCGACTTCAATCGCATCGAAGACTGGTTCAATTCTCATAAACTTGTCCTGAACCACAGCAAGACTAAAGCCATGTCCTTCTGTAACCGACAGAGCAGGCACAACTCTGTCCCTCACCATCAAGAACCACCCTTGGAACCCACTCGAACATGTCAAGGAGTTCAAGTACCTTGGTATTACCCTGGATAGTACCCTCTCCTACACTTGGCATATTGACACTGTTGCCAAGACTGCCAATATACGGATTGGACTACTACACAAACACAAGCACTGTATGCCTGCAGATGCCCTTAAACTAGCCATCTACAGCTCTGTCACCTCTATCATTGACTACAGCCTTGCCATCTATGGCTCTGCTCAACAAGTGCCCTCCACAGGATCTCAGTTGCTCTCAATAAAGCCTGTAGACTACTGATGGGTGCAGCCTGACAAACTCACACCTGTGACCTCTATGCACAGGCCAGCTGGCTACCCCTACGCAGCAGAATACAATACCAGACCTGCTTACTTACCAAAAGATTCTCCTTGGTCTCATGCCACCTGGTGTTAGCTCCTCCTTACCTACCAGATGGCACTCAACAACCAACACGTGGTGCCCAATCTCTAACCTTTCAGGTTCCCAGATGTCGTACCTCCATGGGTCAAGCGGTCCTTTATCTATAGAGCCACTCAATGGTTCAATTCCCTCACTAAAGAAGCACTTTCCTCTACTACACTTGGACCCTTCAAAAGGAATCTCAAACTTTACCTCACCTCTACCACTCAATGTGACTGCTTCTCTAAACAGAGATCTCTCTAAACACCTCCCAGCTCAATCATGTCTCACAGCCCGCCCTTTCCCAATCTCATGCCCTCTGGCACTGGGCCTTCCTTGTGACTCCTTTCCTGCTTCACATCTCCACTGGTACAAGACATTTTCCACCACCATCGGATAGTGGCCCATTAGCCTGCCAACTTCCTCTTCCGGTCTCATGCCTGCAATACTAACTGCCTATGGTGCCCTCTATCTCTTATTGTTACCGCAGCCAGCTGCCTACTCAAGCTGCTTGTTTTCTGAATATTATCTCAAAGTATGTTATAACTGAGTATCTTTATTTTTTCTTTTAGTTGTTTTGGTTGTTTATCGTGCATTCGTTTACTACCTCTGTATGTATGTTGACCCTCATCCTTTGACATGGAACCTTTGTAAACGAGCAGTTTCTGCTCAAAGGTATTTGTAATCCGAGAATTTAATAAATAAATAAAATGTATTTGTTCATGTATTTTTGGCTTCTCCAGAATTAAATGTTTGTTTGTAATATTGTATTGTGTTTGTACTCTTCCAGGGTCAAGCCTGTAAAATGGCAATGTGGCCCAGTGCTTTTTTTACCCGGTTACCAAAAATGTTTAATAAAAAAATAAGTAAGATTATATTTCTGTACTATCTAAAGAAGAGCTGGGTAAGCCAACAGTATTTAATTTACTATTACAATACTATTACAGTACAGTGACAAGACCAGTACTTGAATATGTATGTCATGGTGGGTTAATATCAGAGAAAGAAATTATTTAGAATGTGTCCAGAAAAGGTCACTTAGGGAGGGGTATGAGGTATGAGGAGGTGCTAAGGGTGTGAAAAATTAAACCCTTAAATGCAAGGAGGGAAAGAATAGGTGAAAACTTGTTCCTGCAGATATGTAATAAAACTGATAAGTTGCATAAATGTCTAACTCCAATTGAGACATCAAGTTACAGTTTTAGAATCATTTTTTGTTCAATATATGGGTGTCATACCCCCTCCTTTTCTCTTCCTATTTATAGTTCCTTGATTGGTTCTTACGAAAATAAGTACTGATGATACTATTATAAAAAGAGTGCTTGTAAATAAAATGTAGAGTTTCCCTGTTGAAACATTTTTTTGTCTTTTTTAAGATAGACCTTTGGACTGGATTTGTGTAGGTGAATCTGGTTTAGATAGCCTTTTAAAATTATTTATTAGATTAGGGCAGTTGTATTCTACATTGGACATTGTACTGTATAACGTGTTTGGGAAACAATATGAAATGTTATTTTTCATATTCAACTTCATCACACCTTCTGGTTTGGGTTTCATTTTTAAATACATTTACTAATTAATGTTCTTTCATGCCTTAGCTGCAGCAAGAAGATTCCCATGGTGTGCCGATTCTTCCTCTGTTTCCCCCCTCCATGTGTAGCACCTTGCATTTGGGTACATTGAACAAGAGGTTCCACAAGTCTGATCAATTGCCCAGGTTGTTCTGGTTCTCCTGAAGTTTGTCCTCATTCCCAACTGAGTCCACAAACCTGGTTAACTTAATGTCATCTATGAAGCTTGCTACAGACCAGAGCTTCAAGATCATGATGAAAATGTTGAAGGGTAGTGGCCCCTGCACTGATCCTCGAGGGACACCACTGAGTACTCCTCTCCATATAGAGTAGTGCTCATCCCCCACCACAATTTGTTTCCTTCCCCCAAGCTATTTAGCAATTCACCTTTTGTACGTGTCATGTATATCACACTGGTTTACTTTTCCTAGAAGCTTACAGTACACCACAGTATCAAAGGCCTTACTGATGTGCCTAAAGACTACATACACGACTTTGCTCCTGTCACTTCCCAAGTCATTCCATTTAAGAAATTAATCAAATTAGGTTGTCATGATCTTCCCCTCATTAAGCCATGTTGACAGGTGGCAAGTACCTTGGCCTCCACTGAGTGCAACATTATTATGTCATTGATAATGGCTTCCAGGACCTTGCCCAGCACTAATGTCAGGCTGACCTGACTGTTATTGCCAGTTTCAATCCTGCCTCCTTCTTCATGATGAGGACGGCATCATCCACTTACATGTCCACTGGCACTATATCTGTTCAAACAGGCTCTTTAAAAATTATTGTAAGTGGTACCACTAATTAACATAGAAACATAGAAGTTGACAGCATATAAGGACCGCAAGGCCCATCCAATCTGCACATTTTTTCTGCCTTATGAATGTGCCATAGGCCTGTACTTTGTCAATGGCCTATCTATTCATACACATCTTTTTTGCTCCCTTATGCTTATCCCATGCCTGTTTGAAGCCCTGCACTGTATTCATATCCACCACTTCCTGAGGCAGGCTGTTCCATGCATCCACCACCCTTTCTGTGAAAAGGAACTTCCTCACATTCCCCCTTAATCAACCTCCCTCTAATCTCATGCTGTGTCCTCTTGTACTGCTATTTTTCTTATATTGAAACATGTTAGACCTTGTTAATGTCCTTCAGATGTTTGAATGTTCTGATCATATCACCTCTGTCCCTCCTTTGCTCTAGGGTATACATGCTGAGCTCTATTAATCTGTCCTCATATGTTTTCTGATGCAGTCCCTGCGCCATTTTGGTTGCCCTTCTCTGTACTGCCTCTATTTTGTTAATGTGCTTGTGCAGGTGTGGCCTCCAGTACTGTACACAGTACTCCAGATGGGGTCTAACCAGTGTCTTGTAAAGAGGGGATTATTACCTCCCTCTTACGACTTGTGATATGCCTACTAATACACCTCAATATCCCTCTAGCCTTACCTACTGCTTTAGTGGTCTGCTTGGATGATTTCAGATCATCAGTGATAATGATGCCCAAGTCTCTTTCTTCCCTTGTGATTGCCAGCAACTCCACTCCCAACCTACACGTGGCTTCAGGGTTTCTCTTCCCTATGTGCATGATCTTGCACTTCTTTGGCGTTAAACCCCATTTTCCACTTTTCCTACCATTTTGCCAGTTTATACAGATCTCTTCTCATTCTGCCCACCCCATCTGTATCATCTACTCTGTTGCAGATTTTGGTGTCATCTGAAAACAGACAAACCTTACCCTCCAGTCCATCTGTAATGTCACTGATGAAAATATTGAAGTGGACTGGCCCCAGGACTGATCCCTGAGGTACCCCACTTGTGACTTGCATCTCTTCTGACTGTATACCATTTACCACCATGCTCTGTTTTCTGCCCACCAACCAGTTTGCCACCCCGTTGACCAACTTCTGACCCACCCTGAGCCTACCCAGCTTATTAATCAAATCTTCTATGTAGAACAGTGTTGAAAGCTTTGCTGAAGTCAAGGCAGGCAACATCAACTGCTCCCCCTTGGTACATTACTCTGGTTACCCAGTCAAACAAACCTATAAGATTAGTTTGACATGACCTTCTTTTTGTAAACCCATGCTGTCTTGGATCCTGTGCTCCTATGGATTCCCGGTGTTGCACTATCCTTTCCTAAAGGAGCTCTCCCCCATACTCTTGCCCACTACTGAGGTAAGACTGACTGGTCTGTAGTTTCCTGCCTCCTCCCTGCTACCACTCTTATGGAGCAGGATCACATGAGCCTTTCTCCAGTCTTCTGGGACCTCTCCTGTACTCAGAGACTCACTAAACAGTTCTGATAATGGCTCTGTTAGTTCCACCCTTAGCTAATTTAGTACCCTGGGATGTATGCCATCAGGTCCCATTGCCTTGTCCACCCTGAGCTTACTGAGCTTTTGTAGGATCCTTTCTTTTGTGAAGAGACTAGTGAACACCTCCTTCCCCCCTTTGTCCATGGTGCTGATCTGTTGGCCCTGACCTATCTTCTTCTCAGTAAACACTGAGCAGAAGTATCTATTTAGGACAGATGCTTTTCCTTGGTCCTCCTCCTTGCACTCCCCCTTATCCCCTTTGATTTTAGCAATACCCCCTCTGGACTTTCTCCTTTCACTAATGTATCTATAGAAAGTCTTGTCACCTTCCTTTACTGTTTGTGCTAGTGTTTCCTTGGTTTGGGCCTTTGCCTGCCTTACTGCCTGCCCTGCTTCCCTTAGGGAAGTTTGGTATGCCTCCCTACCTTCATCCCACTACATTCCCTTATATTTCCTGAAGGCCAGCCTTTTGGCTCTGACCTTTTCTGTTACTGTTATTGAGAACCAGTTTTAAGGAGGCAGTATAGTACAGTGGTCTAAGGCTCTGAGCTGCAAATCTGGTGACATCCAGTAGACCAGACCTGGGTTTGAACCCCACAGCTTCCACTTGCATACTATGTGACCCTGAGCAAGTCACTTAACCTCCTTGTGATCCCAGGTCGCTCCTGTAAAAAAGCTTTCAGCTTAGTGTGCTATACCTGGTTAAACAACTAAATAAAAAAAAAGAACCAATGTGGTTTCCTTCTTCTTTTGTTCTTGCTTTTCTCTCTAGCACAATGGGATGTTGCTTCAAGTATTGTATCCTTAATGCTTGCTCACTTTGCCTGTACCCTCTCACCTGTATTTCTTTTTGCCAGGGCTAGCTTAACTCTGTTGATCATCTTATCAAAACCAGCTCCTCTGAAGTCCCATATTTTTGCCTTGGAATGAGATGATTTAGTTCTAGTTCTAGTGGTCAAATTGAGCCATACCATGTGATGGTCACTGGCACCCAGGTGACCTTCTACCTGGAGATCTGTGATCTTTTCCCCATTAGTCAATGCTAGATATAGGACAGCCCTGTCTCTTGCAGGTTGTTGTACCAGTTGTTTGAGGCCATCCCCCTGCAAGGAATCCACTATGTGTCTAGTTCTGGCAGATGTTCCTGCTGGTATTGACCAGTCTGTATCTGGCATGTTGAAGTCTCCCATTATCAGAACCTCCCCTTTAGCTGTCATGTTTTGTATATCTTCTAACAGTAATGTGTCTATGTCCTCCCCCTGGTCTGAAGGCCTGTAGACAACCCCAGTTCGTATGTTCCTTTAGCTCCACTGTAATCCTGGGGTGTTTCTTTTCTGCCTCTTGGACTTACCAAGTTGTTCTTTGCCAGGTACTGTGGCAGGTACAGTATAATGCCTAATGGTAGCACTGTGGCTGTGTGTAACAGAAATTAATTTAGCCATCCACTCACTAGATTTATAGACATTATGTCCATTCTGACAAAGGTACACGTGCCACTTTGTAGCTGACATTTCACCCTGTCGGGACGTCTTCAAGGTTGCTATATCTCTTAGTTTATGCACTTTAAAATCATTGCCTATGTGCTTCACTGTATTCAGACTATTGTACTTTGGTAGCTTTGCATAGTTAATGTTTAATTCTAAACTGTCAATCACAGCCTCCATGCGGCTGTTCACTCAGGCTCTTTCGATCACGGGGCTGTGTGGTTGAAGATCTTTTCTTTTTCCTGGCTTACCCAGTTAATTTTTATTATTCTTTTTTTGACAATCCTTTCTTGGGTTGATGTGTGTCTTGCCAGCAACCATGGCTTTCATACATTGTAAATAAAAAAGCTTTGTAAGTAAATAAGCTGTGGCTGTTGGCAGGTGGTGGAATTTAATCCCAAGTTGTCCAGGTTTCCAACTCCAAGCTTTAACCACTAAGCTGGGCAACCTACAGAATATAGCTCCCTCCCTCTCCTTATTACCTGTGCAAGTCCTGATTAAAAAAAACGCAGCTGCTTGCCTACATACACCAAATTTCTTAAGCATCTACGGTACAGTACCTTGATAATTTAAAAAATAAGGAAACTGTAGGGCATACATTATTTAAAATTAAACCTTAATATACCTTTCAACTTCTTTCTTTTCACCACCAAAAGCAGCAACAGTTCTGATAGAAGACAGCACTTCATCAGCCACAGCTCCAGCCTTAGCATAAGCCTTTAACTCTCGACCAGTCAATCTGGCAACAGCCTGAAAAACAAGAAGTTATACAATATACTACTGGCGCAACATGTCTTATATGTGCAGTGTGCATGTGTGACATGTTTTATAGTATTTATTGTATCTAATTTTCATTCACAAGGAATAACTCTTATGAAAATTTCCCTTGTTTTTACAACTGCAGTGGGCATAGCCCTGCAGACATCTTGCAAGTACAGTAGAGTAAAAGGAAGCCTACCTAATAATGAAAAGAGTTGTAAATAGTGGAGGTGAACAGCAATCACTGCACATCCACCACACTATTTTGTTTGCCAGTTGCCGGTAGAACACGGCACTGACCTCCATGTCCAAGATGGCCACCAGAGTTCTCTGCACATGCATGTTGACTCATGCATGTGCACTGAACTCTGATAGCACAGTGGCCCAGTCCACCATGTCCAAGAGGGCCACTGGAGCCCAGTGTGCATGAATAAGTGATTGTACATACAAAGGGAACTCCAGCAGCCATGTTGGAAATGGCAGACTGTGCCCCCATGCTGCCAGAGTTCAGTGCACATGTGCGAGTCATTGCACATTTGCAGAGAACTCCAGCGGCTATCTTGGACATGGTGGCCAGTGCTGTGTTTCACCGGTGACCTCAGCTGCAGCTGTACTATCTCTGTCCAGAGTTTATTTGAAAAGTGCTATTGGATCTTAACAACAAGTAAAGACTGGCTGAAGGTACAACAGTTTTATTCTCCATGTGGTCTGAAGGATGGCACTTCCTCTAGTGATCCCTATCAGCATATATACTAATCATGGTCTTTGAGGTCAGATCTATGAAGGACTTGATCTTTTGGCTCAGAGAAGATAGCTTTGCCATTGAGAGTGAACTAAAGTAATTGCCATTATCAGTATGCATTGATAGCAGAGCCAAGAGTAAATTTCTCCCTTATTTTCATAGTTATGCGATTACTTGTGCATCCCACTATCACTTACCTTTACTCTGTTTATACAGTGTATAGGGAATTTCCTGTGACCGGAATTGCCAAGATGATTCCAAAGTTATGTGGTATACAGAAAGACAACCACGAAGCAGCAGACTTGCATATCAATGCCTGTCAGAAATTGTTTGGAAATAAAATGCTGGCAACTATGTTGGTTGAGTATAAAATACAGCCATTTTCACTTGCCATAACAGTTAAAAAAATTCTTATTTCCTGTTCTGGATGAACACCCACCCACCAACCCTTACACAACTCTTTTAAAAAATAAATAGTGTAGTAAAAAATAAATTAAATAATTAAATTGTAATTCCATTTTGGTTTGTCTTTTCTCTACATTAATAAAAATGCCTTAAATGTCCACTGCTAATTTATGCTTCTGAATTTTGCATCAGTCACTGCCATTGTCAAGACCTACTCCACTGCTACTTTTGTCAAGACCTACTCTATTGCTACTTTTCTTCCACTCATACATAATCATCTCCTAACCATACCTTGCAGCTTGCATATGAAATTTGGATACCCAATAACTTCCTGCATCTCACGTCACATCACTCTTCTGTTTCTTAGTTTGGCTATATACTACATTTTATCTACAATACAGACTGCCAGTTAAACAGATATTGTACTTAAGTAAACATGAAATTAATTTTCAGCATGTTGACTGTTTCCTGTATAGTTTACAACCATAGAAGAACAATGCACACATTAAACCCACACCTTTTATCACACTTGCTAAAGTATCGCCTACATCTTTTCCTACATTTGTGATTGTAAAGCAGAATTGAAACTTTATTTTAATTAAATTAATTTTATCCCTGCCATCTGTTTCCTGTACAGTGCACTTTCACACATAAACAGTGCGCATGTTTTATTGACTACTGTACCCCATGACTTAACTCTCCTCCTGCATTTACAAATCATGGCACAATTTTCTTCCTCATGTCAAGTAATTAGTTTTTAATACAAAAAAAAATCAAAACCTTGCTGGGACATAAATAATCAGGGAAGGGGGATTATTTTTTCTAAACTTTCTTTTTTATTCAAGTTTAGCATACAGTACACACATAATGTATTCTCCAGCTGTCGTAATTGTACAAATATCATTATAAAACAAAGTGACCACCCACATTACATACAGCACAGGAATATATCCCATAGTGTAGCAAAAAAGGAGACTCAGATGAAGAACACCCATCCAACCAATATGGAGCTCAACTAAACACATTATAGATTATTGCATGTAGTGTGCTTTACTAACAGGAACATGGGTTGTGGGAAGGATGATCCCTACAGAATATTGACTGATCTAACATTTACAAAGTACTTACATCAGCAGGGCCATTCTATTGAAAAATGACATAGATGCTCTAGTGCCCTTATACAAAATTCTGGTAGAACTGCAGCAGAAACAAAAAACTAAATAACATGACATCTTTTCCAATAAAGAAAAGCCACAACTTCCTGTATTATTCAAATTACAGGAAACCAATGACACTATCAGAGGGGGTCTTCCCAGATGCCTTGAAGGAGACACTGGTGAGACTCCTTCTGAAGAAACCATCTTTAGACCCTGTCGTCAAGGTGAATTACCATCCTGTCTCCAACCTTACATTTATGGAAAGGTTGTAGAGAAGACTGTGGTGCAGCAGCTGGGAGAACACCTCATGGCCTTTGATATCTATGAGCTGCTGCAGTCTGGGTTTCGTTCCAGGCACTGTATGGTAACTGCATTAGTTTGGGTGCATAATGATCTCCCCAGGGTGAGAGATTGAGGAGAGGGGACAATTCTCATTCTCCTTGATCTCTCCTCAGCTTTTAACAAGGTGGACCATTGTGTATTACTCAACTGTTTGAGGGAATTTTGTTGACTCGCTAACCCTGTCATCCGCTGGTTTGAGTCTTATCTCACAAACAGGCAGCAAAAGGTTGTGATGAGGAATTTCTCCTCTTCCTCTAGTCTTCTGTCTTGTGGAGTACCTCAGGGTTCAGTCTTGTCACCAATGCTGTTTGCCATGTATATGCTGTCCCTTGGTGGGATCATTAGGAAGTACAGTTTGGAGTTTAATTGCTATGCTGATAATACCCGGCTGTAGCTTTCATTTTTCCCTGGGACATCTGATGCAGTGGACATACTGAACAACTGCCTGGCTGAGATTAATGACTGGATGGCCTCTAGCTGGTTGTGACTGAACCCTGATAAGATGGAGGTACTGGTGGTGGAGTTGAACAGGAGGCATGATAGGATGGTATTTGGTGCAGAGACTGGATTGTTTCTGGGATCTGTGCCATTGAAGGCCTCCTCTAGGGTGCGTGATATTGGTGTTTTCCTCAACAGCAGATTGACATTTGAATCTCAGGTGTCATTCATTGCCCAGTCCAGCTTTTTCTGTCTAAGGACTATTGCTAAGATCAAACACCTAGTTCTGCCCCTGGACCTCCCCACCTTGGTACATACATTTGTGACATCTAGGCTTGACTACTGTAATGCACTCTACCTCAGGGTCTCTGGAGGTACCCTCTATCAATTGTAGCTAGTGCAGAATGCAGCTTCCAGAATGTAGACAGGACAGTCCAAATGCTGTCACATCACCCCAGTGCTGCATGAATTATATTGGCTGCCTGTTTGATGGCGGGTTCTCTTTACGCTAGGCTTACTCACCTTTAAGGCCCTACATGGAATGGACCCTGGCTACCTGTCAGACCTTCTAACACCTGCTGCCCTGATCCACTCCCTCTGATCCTCCTCTAGGGGCCTCCTCATGATTCCTAAGATGAGGTTAAAAACTGCCAGTGACAGAGTTTTTAGTGTAGCTGGCCCCATCCTGTGGAATTTGCTTCCATCATCAGTAAGGGAAGCCTCTTCAATTAAGGCATTCAAAGCCTGACTCAAGACCTTTTTATTCTGCTGGGAATTCCCAGACACTGTCCTTTAGAGAATGTCTTTGAGATATTTGCATTATGGCACCTTAAAATTCTGCAGAAAATTTAGACCCTCATTTTGGTGTTTGGATTTTAAGTATTTATTGGAATGTTTATATTTTATTTATTATGTTTTAATTGTTTCTGATGTTTTGGATTGTATGGTGCCCAGATCCTCTGGGATTGGGCACCCAAAAAATTAAATTTGCCTTGCCTTGCCATTTGCTTGTTAGCAAGAATCCGTCCACTTGTTCTGATAACAGATTGAAAAGCAAGAGACAAATAACAAGCAATTTGTAAGTGTAGACACATT
This sequence comes from Neoceratodus forsteri, assembly GCA_016271365.2. Classification (NCBI taxonomy): domain Eukaryota; kingdom Metazoa; phylum Chordata; order Ceratodontiformes; family Ceratodontidae; genus Neoceratodus; species Neoceratodus forsteri. The sequence goes on along the minus strand of CM028132.1, from coordinate 785,610,147 downwards.
TATTAACTTCTGTACATTTTCTTTGATTTTGTGTAAATATGTTTGAGAGATTTTACTGAACAACAATGTGCCTGAGCACTTCATAGATTTATATTTGTGAGATTTTGGGACAATATTTATGGTTAATGAGTGACTGTATTCTTGTTTTAAATTTTTTACAGAGCTTTGGGATGAATTTCTTAGCTGTTGAACTGTTAAACTCCATTATTGTGCAGTAACATTAAGTTAGTATTTAGGTTAAATGACTTTTTTGTACATGTTAGCCCATTTATAACTACTTGCTGTTTTCAATCTACTTTTATTATAATTTATGTACATATATATCTTTTCAGACAACTGATAATTTCCTGAGGAAGGAGATTTTATTCACTGAAATGTTGGACTTGAACTTGATTGTTTTGTGTTACTACAATAAATTTTGACATCACCAAATTACATTTATGTGGTAAGTGGGATGTTACTACAATCTCATTTGTTTGATTTATGTAAGCAATAACACTCAACAGGGTAGGCAGTATGGAGCTATACCAGACTGCCCAGGGGCATAATGATGTCTGACACTGCAGGTGGGGGGGCCTCATTGCCTATGGAAGGTCCAGCACAGCCCATACTACCCACCTTGGAGGGTATTATTGCACTTAGAAAATTGGGTTTAGGATTCATTTAGAAAAAAAAATACTGTAAATACATAGTTTGAATTAATACAAAACATTTTCTGTAAAGTAGTTCCTCTACTGGTTGCACTGGCAGTAGAGGTTGCTTTTGTGTTTTGTGCTGTGTTTTTGTCTTGAGTGTCCTATCCTATTTCACCCTCCTCACAGTTTATCTTTCCTCCTTCTTTCAGTAGTCTCTTGTCTCTCTGTGTAACAGTTTTGTTTGTTTTGTAGCTTCCTGTCTGTCCAAGTACCGTTCTTGTTCATTTTCTCCCCAGGTCTGAAAATGGGATAATTTGGCATGAAATTATATTTCACACTATGAGTTTGAGGAGGTTTTGCTGACCATCAACATTGGTGTACACAAAGGATACCTGGTATGTGGTTTAGTTGGGTGGGAGAGAATAGCTTGTGTTATTGTATAAAACCAAGTACTGAGGGCAGTCAGAAAAAGTTAGCAGTGAGGAGATGAGTGGGTAAACTGCGTATGCTAGATGTCCCTTCTAGCTGTTAAGTGTTAGTGAGAAGTGGCTACAATATGTGGGCAAGTGTGAGTGTGCAGAGAACGGGTTTGTAGAAGTTTTGCTCAAACAGAAAGGTGTCTTAAGTGAGCCAGAAAAAAAATGCTAAACTGCCTGCATGGTGTGAGGAAAGAGGCATAGAACTGTACAGATACAGTCCACAGTTTATAATAGTACTATTGAGACTCTGGGTAGTTCACTTGCTGCCCACTAAACAAACAAGTTCTAGCAAGAGCCACTGTGGCTTCAGCTGAGGTCTGGGCAGCAAAGGTGTGGTGGAACATGAACTATGTTGCTGTGTTCAAGATGGCAGCATGGAGTTTTCCATGCATGCACAATGACTTGTGCATGTGCAGTGAACTCCAGCAGCACAGCGGCACAATCAGCCATATCCAAGATGGCCATTGGAGTCCTCTGCACATGCATGAGTTGTCGCGTATGCGCTGAAAACTCCACACCGCCATCTTTAACATGGTGGACATTGCCATGCTCAACTGATACCGATGGACAAAATAGTGCAGTGAACACACAGTGATTGCCGTTGACCTCCACTATTTTAAAAGTCTGTTCGGTATCTGGTGGGCTTTCTTTCCTCTAAATAAATCACAAGACGGGCTACAACCCGGGCTACAGGGCTACAACCATTGCAACCATAAAATATGCTGCCATTAAGATTTTTTGAGTTCTGTGTGGGGCACTGACATGCCTTTTTATAAAATATCACTGGTAACGTAGTGGATCCTCCATCCCCATGCCTAGTTATCATCCTTGCTAGTCTTGTGAGCCCCTCCTCAGATTCTCATGCTTTTTAATACATATCATCCCTGATAATCTAGTGGACCCCCTTGCCCCTGATTTACATGATAATTTTAAAGTGTCAGCCCTGATAGTCTAACTTCCCATCCCTCCACTACAGCCCCAAGATTGCGGCCAGCCCTTACCCTCCACTCAATGCCACTGCCTGTCACTATCTGCAATCTGCAGCACACAGGTACTGTGAAAATTAAACTAAGTCAAAAACAGCCAAACTGTACATACTCATGGGTATTGTTTTAATTTCATGTGCAGTTTTATTTTAGCCTTAACATTTTTGGTGTGCATCAGAAAAACAGGAATTGACACACCAGGTAATGTGCAATCTTGCATCACAGCTGCCCTAACATCTTGTCAGCAGCTGCTGGCCTTTCCAAAATGCTCCCCCCACACACAAAGGCAGTGTGGACTAATGCCACAGCACTATTGGGAATGGGAGATTGCAGGTTCAAATCCTGCTAGTCAAATACTCATTGTGTGACCCTGAGAATGTCATAGTCTCTCAGTACTCCAGTCCATCCAGCTATAAAAACAAGCAGAAGGAGGACCCTGCTGAATATGCAATGTTACATCTCAGCTGGACTATCTGGGGTGTCAGCATGGCTCAGTTGGTAGCACTTTCACCTCTGGGCCAGAAGGTTGTGTTCTAATCCCACTCTGGGATTGGGTTCATACCATAAACTCTGGCACTCAAGTGCAGTACTAAGGGAGTGCTGCAGCACTATTGGGGTGTGCCATTTTTCAAATAAGACAAGAAACTGAGGTCCTGTCTGCCTTGTATGGTATTTATTCAGGTGGACATTTATGATCTGAGGACACTTCTTGCAAATAGTAGGGGAATTTTACTAAATAAAAATCAAACAAATCAACAGCATATCACAACATTGCTAATTAAATTCCAAAAATCATCAGCCATGACATCTCATACTATAAATCATGAAAAGAAAAGAAAAAACTCAAAACCTAAAATCTAAAAATGTCCCAAAAGAAAAAGAAAATGATTGTGCAGACCTGTGACTGTGTAATCATTGCTTTTATCAAGTAACTCATTTTCATTAAGATAGAAACTTTGCATATGAGTGAGACTGCTGACTGACTGACTGACTGAAAAGAGCAGAGGAATTTCTTATTAAAATAAAATATCAGCAAATCCAAAACAACAAATGAAACATAGAATCCATAAATCATTATTTAGAAAACAACAGTAAGTCTCATGTCAAACTGACCATCAAAGAATAAGAAAAAATAAAGAAAAATATATGTAGAAAAGATAGAAAACAGATAGGTAGTCTCACAAATCATGAAGAAAATCGTAACATTAATGTAATCGTAATATATGTTCCCCAAACAACTTAAATTTCTTCTTTGGAAGGGTTCTAAATTTGACCTCTTTCCCCATATTCGGTTCTTACTTCACTATTTTACATAAAATATGTTGAGACGACTCCCTCTGTTGCATAACAAAGTGGCACTGTTCTGCCACATGCATCATTTTAACACTGCTAATATCAGCATAACTGTGCTGAGTGATATTCCACTTACAGTAGATCATGAAATCATAGAATCATAGAAATCTGTCAGCAGAAAAGGGACCTGTTGGTCCATCTAGTCTGCCCTTGTTTTACCTCCACCCCAAGTAGCCTTTGTTCCCCAGTACACCTCACTTAACTTGCTCACCCCCAACACACACACTGATCTTTGTCCCCTTTTATACTGCTGGTGAATGTCCCAGTATCAAATATGTTAAGGCATTTGCCAAAGAAGGGCTCACCCCAAATTCTACCCAAACAGATCCCAAAATCCTGAGATAAAAGAACAGGAAAAGAAAAGGAGATGCATGGATTTTTTTCTGGTTTATGCAGCCTAGTCTTAAGCATAATCTGTCTTGCAAACTTTTGGGCTTCAAATTCCCTTTGACATTCAAATGATCAGTAGTGTATAAACAAACAGTATCCTACATCTTGACTGGGATCCTTCAATTCACCAACTGCCTTGACTATACAAACTGGGACCCCTCAGCTGACATCAAAAACCGGTGACTCAAAAAAGAACACGGCCAAGATGTGAGAATAGTGTACATTTCTTTACTGATGCAAGAGAGCAATTGTTGTGCTGAAATTTTCCACCTTACCATTTTCCTAAACGATCTTGCAAATATATGGGGGCCATTTAGGAGTATTCCTGACCACATGTAGCCTTCCTCCCTTCCATAAGGAAAGTAGCTGACCACATATGGAAGACAAGAAAGGGGCACACTTTTTCCCATCCTATATGAGAATACAGTATTCTTTATATTACAAAAACTTATCATTACCGTCAATATAAGCATGATAATACACCATATAAGGGGTTCATATACATACTGGCTAAAAGGCATCCTCTGTGGCTTAGCACATGTATGTCATCAGAGGGCAGGCTACAGGGGACACTGGGAGTGGTAGTTGCCAGTAATAGCCAATGAGGGTCACAAGATCAACCAGATAAGTCTACATATTTCAAGTAAGTTGCTAGAAAATGTAAATTTATTTTCATTGTTGTCAACCAGGACCTATAGGTCCTGCTATTTTTCTTGTGGGGAACTGAGAGTTCTCCTTTAACAAATGCTGGCACAGTCTATCCACTCATGGTGCAGTAGTCTTTTCCCAGGTGTGGTGGGTGTCACCACTGTATAGTAAGGGGTTAGTGGGAGTAGATCAATGACTGCACCCAAATGCAGTTTCGCGTGCTATCACTAATATGGGGTAACCATTTTTTTTACTTTTGCCAAGATAAAGGAAGATGATACCAACAACGAGCAACAGTACTTGGTTACTTGGTGAGATAGGACAAAAATAGTACTTGGCCCATCGGGATTGTCCCCTATGATTGTGGGTCATTATTCCTAGACGTGGTTGTATGTGAGACAAATATCTAATTGCTTTTGAATGTACTGCAGTTGTTACAGTCCACTATTTCTTGGGGAAGCCTATTCCACAGTCTTGGAGACCTAATAGTGTAGAAGTTAAGTCTCTTGTTGGTCATGGCTTTGTCAACGTCTAGTTGCCTATTATGTAACCTTTGTACTATTTTTCTTTGTGAAAAGGTTATACCACATTGTTGCATTAATGTCGGTGACTATAAAATTTTACATAATAGGAGGAGGTTTCCTCTACTTCTTCTTAATTCTAGAGAATGGAGGCCTGTCTTCTCTAGTCTTTCATCATAGTTTATGTGAGCCAAGTGAAGGACCATCCTAGTTGCTCTACGCTATATCTGCTAGATCCTGCTAATATCTTTTGCCAAGTATGGGCTCCAGAAGAGCAACCCATAGTCGGAGTAGGGTCTGATGTGTGACCTGTATAATGGAATTATACATTCTTCAGTTTTAGAGAAAAATGTGCAATTTATTCTTCTGAGAAGTGCATTGGAGAGATTTGTAACCTTGTTACATTGGTCAGTTGAAGAAAGTTTGTTATTTACTTTAATGCCTAAGCCTTTCTCATAATCAGATATTTTAGTATGATGTTGTTTAAAGTATATATCTATTTGGGATTATTTTCCCCCAGATGCAAGTCAGTGCATTTCTCTATACTAAAGTGCATCCCATTAGTATAAGCCCAGGCTAGAATATTCAAAGGGCTTGTGCCTGCACAACCGAGTTGCACCGGTGCAACCCCACAATGTGCCCCCACACGATATTCAAAAGGTTGACTTGTGCAGCGCAAGTCCCCATGTGCCGGGGTGCAGTACTAATGTATACAGCACATCTGAAGTGGGCATGCCCATGCATATGAGGCACATCCCGATATTCAGCCCAGGATGTGCTGCGCATCTGCTGGCACAACCCCCAAATGCGACACATACTGGGGCACAAAGTTGAGCCTGAATATTTCGGCTCAAATGCTGGCCACCCACAGGCATGCTGCTGTACTGCTGGATGCAATACAGCAGCCGCGTGCCTTGGGTGGCCACCTGCACAGAATGAACACTGTCCTCAAGCACCCAAACAGACCCTGGTGATCCAGTGGTACCCCTCCCTCCCTCCCTTAGCCCAATCACTAGCAGAAATACAGATCCAATAACCCTGATGGTCCAGTGTAACTCACCCCCCTGCTGTACCTGAACATGTATAAATGCATAAGTTTCCATTCCTTGGTAGTTCAGTGGCCCCTCTCTCACCCGAATCCACGATCAGTGGTGATATCTCAGAACAGTAACTGCCCAGTGATCTTGTGGAACCCCCAACCATCCCAAAACACTGATCGTCAGTGCCGTCATACGCGACACATTGCCTGGTGGTCCAGTGGTTGCCCCCACCCACACAGGACACCAAGGCCACCCAGCTCCCCCCCATCATCAGAAGGTAGCAGCAACCTGCCCGCATACCACCCGGCCACCTGCTGAATGACAGCTTACTTTATGTGCTATAAGCATATTGGTCCACTGTGTGAACCAATGGGTTTGCAGGGCATACTGTATTACACAGGCACAAATATGTGAATGAGTCATTCATATATTTGTGCCCTGTGTAGTACAGTATGCCCTGCAAGCCCAATGGTTCACACAGTGGACCAATAGGCTTACAACACATACTGTAAGTTGTCATTCGGTGGGAGGCCAGGTGGTATGCGAGAGGTTTGCTGCAGCCCACCAATGATGGGGGAGGGAGATGGGTGGCCTTAGTGTCCTGTGTGGATGAGGGGGTGAGGGCAACCACTGGACCACCAGGGAATGTGTCGTGTATGATGGCACCAGTGATCAGTGTTTTGAGAGGGGTAGGGGGTTTCCACAAGATCACCAGGCAGTTACCATCCTGAGATATCACCGGTGATTGTGGATTCACGTGGAAGGGGGGGGCACTGGACTACCAGGAAATGGACAATTCTGCATTTACACACATTCAGGTAAGGGAGGGGGTGAGTTCCACTGGACTACCAGGGTTATCGGATCTGTATTTCCACCCACAGTTGGGCCAGTGGGAGGTAGGGGAGAGTGCCACTGGATTACCAGGGATTGCCCGTTGTCATTTCTACCGCTATCATGGTTACAGGTCGGAGGGTGCCCAAGGCCCACCTCTGTCCATGCAACAGTCTGTGCAGGGTGACAGGCACATTTTACTGGGCTGCCCAGCATGAGGCATGAAAATGGGGCCATAATGACATGCAAATGGCCCCATTTGCACCATGCATATATTATGGCCCCATTTGTATGCCCAAGTCTGAATATCTCAGGTGATGCACCAAGTGCAACTGCAGTTGCACTGGAGCATTCCTGGTCCTCCCTGTCTGGGGAATGCACCGGCACATTGTCACTGCACCATGCGCATTCTGTGTTATGTTCAACAGTGATGCGCCATGGCACATCACCTTTGAATAGCTCCCTGTCTTGGCCCCAGTGCATCTCGGATGCGCTGCGCCCCCTCTTGCACCATTGCCTGGTGCAGTCTGAATATTGGGCCCCCAGTGTATAATTGTACATCAGAAAATTCTACAAAAAGTTAGCAACAATAAGGGAAGTATAATAACTGGGTTTCCCTTTTTCCCATAGGGAAACCCATGGTGTAGCTTGTTGTTATAAAGGAGTGTTTATAATGGCAAACATGCAGTGGGTTTCTCTCACTCTGCACATTTGCCAGCAGCAGCTCTTCAACTTGGACTGCTGGCCACCTTGTCTTGCCACTGGAGACTGAACCACCACTCGGACTCAGTGGTAAGTGATATTAAAAAACAAACTCAGCCAGCCTGGTGGTGCTGGAGGTTAAGGTGCCAGTCACTACACCTCACACCTTGCTGGTGACCTGGGCTTGGGAAAGCGCTTGGGCCACCAGGAGTTGGAAGGTGGGAGAGAGGATCAAGCATCCAGAGGATGGCTCTCCTCTCTTGGGGAGGAGAGGTTTGTTATCCTGCTCACTTACTGCCCTCTGGCAGTAGCCAGAGGGTAGTCCGGGTTGGTAGGGCACATGCAAGAGTCCTTACGTTGGTGGTGGAGGGTGGGAGAAAAAGAAAAAAGGAGCCAGCATGCTCTATGATGGCTGCACCAGCAATCTAACTGTCCCCTGACATCTGGATTTTACTCCAGGGGTCGGAGTAAAGCTGGAGCCCCTTCACCCTGGCCCTGTCATGGGGGAAATCCATGGGGGAATTAGGGGGGTGTTGGGTCAGGGAACAGTTTGGCTGGAGACTGAGTCCCTCTGAGGGAGGGACCAGAGTCGCCTGCCGGGCTCAGGGGTTGTAAAAACCTATATGGAAATAAAAAAATCTATTACCATGAAAAAAAACTTTAACTTATGGCTGCTGACCAAAATAGATTAATAAAAAACTTATAAATAAATAAAGGTGACTGAAGACTGTGTGTTGAAACCTAACCGAACCGCAGCCGCAATGAAACGTCTTTTGATTTTATATAATTCTGTAGTGAAAAAAGAAAACGCTGCAATTTTATAAAATAAAATATGGGATGGTGCAGAATTTCTAATTTTGCACACGCCCTCAGTGTTGGATGCCTAGATAAAACCCTCTAGCTTTGCTCTTGGCATTTATGTGGCATCCACAACCTTGTGTGTGTGTAAAATTCTTGTTACACACACCACCTCATATATTTTTATATGTGTAACAAACCAGGGGCAAAGAGAAGTGTTAAGGGAGTGGGGGTTGATTGTCCCTTTGAAAAAAATTAAAACATTTTATTTTCATTCCTTGTGTTACATTACCTTCTTAACTCTAACCCATCCCTTTGCCTGATGCATCATGATGGAAATACTGTAGCATTAGAGTTACTTATATTATGTGGTTAGGGGTTATTATACTGTATATGTAATTCAGCCAGTTCAAAAACCTTATAGTGTATGGTATAATGTTATTATTAATTAAATTCAATTGATTCACAGCATTGTTGTACTATCGATGTGACATCACAATGTTGCTGTACCACCTTGAGTACATCACATTGATGGTACAGCAACAAGGAACAATGGCATGCACTTCTACCACTGCCTCTTTTGATCATAGCACCTGTCCCATCTCATTACCTTTTTCCTTTTTATTTAGCTATGGCAGTTACTCTCATCGTGAGGAAGACACGGTACAGGCAGCTATGGTCAGTGAAGAGAGAGGAGCAAGAAGGCGCTCTGTCATGCTGAAGGATTAACAGTGAGAGCTGAGAGGGGCTTGATTATTGGGGATGGGGGACAGTCTGAAAGTGCTGCCCAAGTTTTTTTTTTTAACAAAACTGTAGTAGTTATTCCGATCATGAAGACCAGTACAGGCAACTTAGGTCAGAAAAGAGAGAGGAGCAATTAGGGACTCTGTTGTACTGATGATTTAACAGTTAAAGCCAAGTAGGGCTTGATCATGGAGTGCTGGGGTCAGTCTGAAAGAGCCACAGTTTTTTTTTTCATTTTACAAATGTCTCAAGAAGTGAACTGCTGATGTTTACCTGTTGCCCATACACTATACAAGACAATGGATAGGCATCAGTGAACGACAATGCTGAATTCATTGAACAACAATGCTGAATTCACTTCTCAAGGTTGTCATGACAACAGTGAATCTCTCAAGCTTCACTCTCGAGGTTTACTAGGTTGGCATGACAACTTCTCAGACTGAATACGTATTATAATGTATGGTGGAATGCCATTCTCCACCGAAATCCATCGCTGTCGAAATGTTGTTCTCCTACACTAGTGACGTTCGCAGTGCAGCAGAACGATTTTTTGTTCTACTGCACTGCGCACGTCACACGCTGTGTCCTCGAGCAGCATTTGACAGTTAGGGCTCACTCCATAGACAGAACACATAGCGAAAGCAGCAATGTTGGCGGCAGTACTAATGTTTAGCGTTAAAACATTCAAAATGTAAAGTTCTTAAACAGTTAAAATGTCAAGCGTGAAAACGTTCAAAATGTAAAGTTCTTTTTTCCTTCTAGTAACCCAGTAAAAATGTTTTGAAGCAGAAACATGCTGTAGTGATATTTTTTTCCCCAAAAAATGATGTTCCACCATACACTATAAAGAAAAGTGCATGAGGAACAGTTGACAACAGGGCCAATCTTTCACCTCGTTGGCACTATGACCATGAATTACCTCTTGAGCTGTGCTCTCGAGGTAATCCGTCGTCATAGTACCAACTCGGTGAAAGAATACCCCTGTTGTCAACTGTTCCCCATGCACTATTCTATATGTCATTCACCTATGCCCATCCATTATCCTGTGTTGTTCACTGATGAATAGTTGTTGTGTATTTTCTAAAAATGTTGTTGTGCACATTCTATCATTTTTGTCTTCTGTGTTGTGCTGGCCTGTGCTGTCTTGTGTCAACTCCAGTTGCATTCATTCTCACAAAGTGGCTCAGCTCATATTGCAGCAATGAGAACCGGCATGGTTGGAGCAGAACAGTCACTACAATTGGTTTCGGGAGACCACCCACTGTGACAGCCATCCCTCCAGTTGAAGGAAATGACTCAATCAGGCTGGTGAGTCCCCTAATTGCTTTTTCGTAAAAAAACAGAAAGGTTTTCTGATTTAAGGATGCAGGGGCAAAGCTCAGCCCCACACTAAAACCTCTACAATTGAGATTGAAAGTAAAAAGAGTAAAAACTGTATACTATAAAAAATAAAGTATGAATCACACAACTTGCCCTGTTTTTCTATCTTGAGGTCCATATGTTGTTATCTCAACCACTGGATAGAAACACAAGCTTGTTGTGTATGGTCACCTATACATTATTTCTCATATTGTAAACCAACATGTGCTGGGACAAATTCCATTCTTTGCCTATAGTACACAATAGAAGTGTTGAGTTTGGCATGTGAAAGATTTAGTGAAAATTTAAAAAAGTCTCAGAATTTTTAATTTTTGGGGATGGCTCATCAGTCTTACTGGCAGGACCAGGCCAGTAAGCATGTCCCTCGCCCACAATACCACAGTGGCCCTTACTACATCCATCTCAGGTCCTTATCCACTAACCTCTACAGTCACTGCTTCTGACTTGATTCAAACTACTCTAAGTTGCATCATTTTGCAGTGCCATTTCCTTTGCATGCTCATGAGAGCATTCTTCCATTTACAGTCCCCGCCGCATGGATGACTAATGATTTTTCCAGTGAAAGGAAGGAAGGAAGGGAAAGTACAGTAAAACTCATACTATATTTTCCTTTCAATTTCAATTTATTTATTAGAGAGTATGCTGAGTACAGGTCTCATTTGAAATTGCATCCTGCACAGATGAGAAATATTGCAGTAGGTTATCAGAGTAATAGTTGAAGGAATAAATATGGTAACTACAGCAACATGTGTTGCCATGATAAGGTATTTATTAGCAACATTCCCAAAGGATAAGCAAGATATTGCAGATCAAGGACTAAAATCAGGACACAGGGAATGTCATTAGTCAAGCTTGGGGGAAAAGGAAGGGGAGTAGAATAGCAAGCATGAAGAGATGATGGCACCCAGTTCTAATGGCATATGAACTTGGGTCTCCTGGGTACTAATCCTGTGCTCTATGCATTAAGCCATTCTGCATCCATACCACATATATTAGTTTATTGTGAAAGTACTGAAATATATTACCATTGCCATGAGTCCAGCTCCTAACCCAATAAGGGGACTGACTGCAATAATAACGAGGGTGAGCTTCCAGCCTCCGATGAACCCAACCATGAATCCAAAAACAAAAGTAGAAATTCTCTCAAGGAAAATGGGTACTTGATCAGCGATTGCATTGTTGATTTTGTTGATGTCACTGTAAAGAGTAATATATATTAGGTTATTTGCTTTGTATAAAATCATTAGAGATGGTTCTGTAGTCTCACAAAGATAAATCAAAACTGCCTTGGAAAGTTCAAATTGCCTATGTGATAAAAAAACTGCTTGATTTTACTTATTAACAATCAATGAAACAATCAAGGAAACAAATACAATATGCTGAACACATTTCACTGAAATAATTTTAAATAAGATTGGGAGTGGTAAAATTCAACATTTTAGTAAATTTAAATATATGGAAGTCAGATGAGGTTAACATTAAAGGCACTGTCTGATGACAGATGGGTAGCACGTGACCTTACAATGTGGATTACTTGGATACTATTGTGATGTGTCCCAATAGGAGGGTGGGGGCCATAGTCTGCTGCTGTTGTAGTAACCCAAGTGGTGGGCTAAAGAACTTATTCCTCTACCTGGGTACACTCTGTGAGAGCAAGAACTTGGTGGCCATGCGTGGCATCATTAGGTGGCAGGAGAAAATCAAGGGGGGAAAAAAAAATCTAGAAGGACTACAGCCTAAAGCATCCTGGACCCCATGCAAAATTATAATTGGAATCCAGCTGATTGTTTTTTCTTACTTTTTTGTGCACAAAACATTAATAAACGTAGCAGTGCATGATTCAAGGACACCAAACATGCAGCATTTGCTGACCTCAATGCAAATTTTACATCATTGGAGTATGCGCTGGGACTTTGTATGAATGATTTTTGTACAACAAACTTTTCAGCTGTATTCTTACTGCAGTTATAATCCTAGTTAGGTAGACATGTGCATTCCCTCTTTCCTTGTAGGGAACTGATTTCATTACACATTCTCAAGCTTTCCAAGTCAATATCCCACAGATATTGACCCATTGTGGAAATATAGACATTACAGACATAACCGAGACTGGTGCCAAAAACTGATAATTGGGTTTGAGAGAGACAGAGAGAGATAGAGTGATAAACTGTATAGATGGATAGAAAAGGTAGAGGGGGTTGAATGGTAGTATGCATAGGAAAAAGCATTAATTATACAAAGGGGTTATAAAATACAGTATTAATTATGAGATTGGATTTCAAAATACAGTCCTCTAATTGGTTCCTCACAATCCAAGAGCCTTACATTAATATTTCACTAATATACCTATAGACCCATATGACACAGAAACATCAAACAACTCTCTGAAATCTGAGGCAAAACATTTTTATTCAACTCAGTTTCTTAGTACAGTAAGGCACTCCAATATTTCCATCAGTACTGCACCACTCTCAACTACCAGACCTGCAACCTGATACTTCACTGTCTGCACACATAGACTATAGGCGCTCCCAGAAGGGAGTTTGGGTTATCTGGTACCCCCAATAAACTTCATTCTTTCCATAAAGTTTGTGTCATACTGCATAACTATGTTAAAGTTTACATAGTTTAATGGTTATTAAATACTATGGGCTGGATATTCAAACTGCACTATTTTGTGGCGCAAGCCCTTGCACTGCACAAAATAGTTGTGCAGGGGTGTGGCCGGGGCGATATTCAAAGGAGTTGCCCTACTGAGCAACTCCTTTGAATATCACCGAGCCCAGCACCACTGCGCATGGCGAGTGGTACCTGAAAGCCACCGCAAGTGGTCAGAGGGAGCATTCAGAAGCTGCGGTGGCACAAGTACCAATTGCGCCCATGTGCAAATTTCCGATATTCAAAAGGTGACATGCAAATGGGGCCATAATTCATGCAAGGCACAGGGGGCCATTTGCATCTATTTATGGCCCCATTTGCATGCCATTAGCATGCAGGTGCGCGATCCCTGAGGACTTGCATCTGGCGCCCTGCCAGGCAGCAGCCGTCGGGGACCGAAGCCCCTGCAGCCTGATCGCAGGCAAAGTGTAAGAAATCCCCGACTGGCCGATCACGGGCAAAAGCATAAAATCCCCCTCCCCGACTGGCCCGATCGCGGGCAAAACTAAATAAACCCTCCCCACCAGCCCGATCACGGGCAGCAAAGTGTCCCCAAACATATCCCTGGTGGTCCAGTGGACAGCTAAGCCCAATCATGGGCTGCAACAGTTTAAACCCCACCCCCAGAACATATCCTGGTGGTCCAGTGGACCTAGCCATCGCGGACTGCAACAGTTTAAACCCCACTCCCAAAAACATATCCTGGTGATCCAGTGGACTGCTAAGCCCGATCGTGGGCTGCATAATGTGGCGACACCCCCAAGACCATATCCCTGGTGATCTGGTGTCCCCACCCGCCCACCACGAAGTCCACACCCTACTCCCCCGGCGGCAGCGGGCGGCCATCCACCGGCTTGCAGCCCGCCGCCCGCCGACTGACTGCTAGTAGGGCTGCACGCCCATTGGTGCAGAGCAAGAGCCAATGGGCATGCAGCCCATACCGTACAAGGCAGTCCAGATATGTAAATGAATTTGTGGGGTATCATGGCGCTGCCCACCAGTAAAAAACATAATAATACAAGTCCTGCTATCCATGACACAAAAGTACCATACAAGGCAGTCAGATATGTGAATAGATTCATTCATTCTCATATCTGGACTACTACAAATATTAGACTGCATACATTGGCTCTTGCTCTGCACTACCGGCGCAGCCCTACCGGCAGTCAGTCAGAGGGAGCAGCGGGCGGCAGGCGGTAGGATGCTGCCGCCCGCCAGCTGCCGGGGAGCGGTGGTGGGCCTGGTGGGCGGGTGGGGACACTTGATCACCAGGGATATGGTCTTGGGGTGTCGCCACATTATGCAGGCCGCGATCGGGCTTAGCGTCCACTGACCACCAGGGATATGTTCTGGGGATACTTTTCGCCCACGATCGGGCTGGTGGAGGGGTTATTTAGCTTTTGCCCGTGATCGGGCCAGTTGTGGAGGGGGATTTTATGCTTTGCCCGCGATCGGCCAGTCGGGGTGGGGGATTTTTACACTTTGCCCGGATCGGGCTGCAGGGGCACAGCGGTAGGTTGAGGGCCAGCCACAGCTGGCAGCTGCTGTGTTGCGCCCTGCAATGCGGCAGCTCACCTGTGGGTGGCCCTCAACTTACTCCTTTTTTTTTTGGCTCAAAGTTGTGCAGGCACAGGTTGAGGGTTACGCCTGCACAACTCTGCACAGCCCGTTGAATATCGGGCTGTGCAGTTTATGCATGGTTCCTCCCCCTCCAGTTCAACATCTATTCATTTGCATTGCGCTGTTGCTCAGCTTGCCTTGGGGGGGCGCAACTGCCTCCTGCTGAATATCGCAGAATGGTGCAATTTCGGACTTGCGCAGGTACAACCCTATTGCGTATGGTGCAACCCTTTTGAATATCCCACCCTATTACTTTTTGTGTCATGACTAGCAGGACTTGTATTATTATGTTTTTTTACTGGTGGGCAGCACCATGATACCCCACTATCTGGATGCACCACTCTGGTTGGATATGAAATATTAGACCAGGAGACCTACCACGAATGTAAGGTGTAAAAACACCAAACATACCATACTGGAATCTATTGTCCATATGGGGTTTTATTCCTCCAGATCAACCCCCTTGTGCCCCTCCCTACTGCAGTGTTACCGATCTGAGAAACCACCAAACTTTTCACTCTGTGCCAATCATCCTTGAAAACCATTTACGGTCTTAGTGCCCACCACCTCTGCTGGCAGACTGTTCTACACCTGCACCACCCTTTCTGTAAAACAGAACTTCTTCACATCCCTCTTAAACAGTCTGCGGTAGGGCTGGTCATCCTGCCTTGGAATTAAAAGACTCTATTCTAATTTATTTTTCTAAAGCCTGTTGCAACAGTATTCTAGCTATTCTATACTGTACTATTCTCCCCCTGTTCTGTCAGGATGGCCATTTACAGAACCCCTCCCTTTGTTCCTCTTTACTCTATGTTTTCTTTTCAAGTCCCTCTAAAATGCATCCTGCATGGCTCAAAAATGACCTAACAATGTAATAGCTGGATAGCACAGTTTCATTTGGCCATATAAAAATGGATACTCATTGTTAAATATTTGCACATTTCAAATATGAGACGTTTGTTTGCTGCACTGTTGTTTTGAAGCATGTATACTATAAAATATGTTTGATCGTCTGAAGTACATTGAAAATGTGATATACTACGTAGTGGTTTGGTGTCTAAGAAAGCCAGACTTAGTATAAAGGAACAGTTTCCCTTGATAGGGAAAAGGCTGGAGGATGTATTTGTTTTACTTTAAATTCATAATGTTACCTGATATAAACAGCCTTGATTTTGCAGGTAGCCCAGAGCCAGTTGTAAATGGCCTTGGTTTTGCAGACTGCCTGGAGCCAGTTGCAAACAGCTTTGAAAACAGTCACAAGCAGACTTGGTTTTTCAGCATGAGAGAGGAAAGGACATGCAATTTTTATGTCCTCACAACAAGTTGGAGCACAGATGAAAACAGGATCCCAGCAGTGTTGCGGGATTCTGACCATTGCATCCTGACAAATGATGTGTAATGATTTCTTTTATTTTTATTTCCTTGTGTTTTTTAATTTTGAAACCTTGTTGAAATAAAATCATGCAGCAAGCACGTTGTACCTTATATGGACTGAATCAGTGTCTGTCTTTTACACCCACACCCTGGGACATGTGGTGTCAGAAGTGAGATTGTGATTAATGTTCAAGGTGAACAGGGGAATGTTCACCAGCAGATACCAGCCCTTTTATCAAGATAGACCTATGGTACATGTCGCAAGACCAGGAAGACAGCCTCAAAGGAGCATTAAATACCTGAGGGGCCATGGCCGAAGAAACTGGGGAAAAACCATTGCTATGTCTGGAGCTTAGAGCCAGAAGGAAGACAATGCCTGATCCCTTGTTTGATGCTAGTATGGATGAGACAGGTGAGGAACTGGCTGATGAACCCCCACAGAATATAAGTGAACTCTTGCGGTGGTTGGCTGTGAAGCAGATGAAGATGGAAAAACAGAGAGAGAGAGAGAGAGAGAGAGAAAGAGAGACTCAAGAAAGGGGGACTGAATGGAAAAGACAGGATCAGAGATGGGCTGATACAATGAGAGAGCTACGGGTCATTGGGGCCAGTCGTCCTACTGGTGGGACTGGTATGCCCCAAATGACTTAAAACTTACCAAAATGACTGGCACAGATGACATTGAGGCCTACCTGACTTCTTTCACAAGAATTGTAAGAGCTTGTGAGTGGACTGAGAGCCAGTGGGTAGTACGTTTAGCCCCATATTTAACTGGTCATGCCCAGTTAGCCTACAGTCATATGGAAAGTAGAGATGCAGATGACTATGAACTAGTAAAAAAGGAAATCTTACATTGATTTTACATTAGCACTGAGACCTACAGGCAAAGGTTTTGTTCAGTTCAGTATAAAAATATGGATACTCCAAGAGAAGTATATACCCAACTAAAAGAGTTGTGCACCAGGTGGCTTCAACCTGAGGGGAAGGCGGTTGCTGAGATCTTGGAAACCTTGGTGACTGAGCAGTTCTTACAAATACAACCTCAAAATGTCCAGATGTGGGTGAAGGAAACATCGACTGGAAGCTGCAGGGATGGCCATCACATTGGCAGAGGATTTCATGGCTGTCTGACAGTCTGGCACAAGAGGGTTCAGAGGTACTGGCTTTTCCAACTCTACCACATCTAGTATGGTAAGACAAAACCCTTTTTTAATATATAGCTTTTTATGGTATTTTTAGGTATTTCCTCCTGCTTCCTGGCTCAAGACCCCAGCACACAGCTGTGCATGAGTGTAGAGGCATGCATGAGCACTGTGGTGCCAGTATAGTCCCTTCCACCCACCTGTAACAGTGCTGCCCCCTCCCACCTATGTTTCCCACCAGTCCTCCACCCAGAGGAAGAGGAACTAGGGAGGATGACAACCTACTCCCACCACCCCTGGAAGAGGAGAGCAGACTGCCAGCTTGCTCAGTCCTTCTCCCCCCCCATATGCTGGAACCCTGGTAACCCGAGGTCATTCCCGAACCCAGGTTGCCAGGGTAGCGCAAGGTGTGGCATCCAGTGCCTCAACCCTCAGCACCACCAGGCCAGCAGACAAAGCCCTTTTACATCTAATCAGGCCACAGCAAAAACCTCAGAGAAACCTGAGGGGAAACTAGGAAAAGGAGAAAGAAATTTTCCACCTAACGTTATATGCCACAATTGTTAAGGAGTGGGCCATATACCTTGCTATTGCCAGAAAAATTAATTGGAGCCCACACATCTGGCCTTAGCCAACTGGGAAGATTATTTAACTAATGTTAACACTGATAACAAGCAAGTGATGGGACTGATAGACTCTGGCAGTATGCAGACGTTGATCTGATCGGATTTCATGGATAATGTTCCAAATAGAGGTCCTTGTAAAAGTGTCATTTGTATTCATGGAGACACACCATTACCCTACCACTGTTGTAAATATGACCGTACAGGGTAAAACAGCTAAAGTAACTGCAGGACTTGTGCCCGGACTCCCTAAACCTGTGGTCATTGGGCATGATTTCCTAGACTTTGACACTTTGATAAAGAGGGATGAAACAATGTCTGCAGTGACTATGAAGTCCCAGGCTAAGAAAGAAAAGACCCTTAATGACAACTTTCCTTTTAAAGGAGAGTTAATAGGGGCTCCAGAAAAGGATAAACAATCCAGAAAAGGGAAGAGAAGAGAAGAAAAGAAAAGGAACAGAGAACATAATGGTCTGTCTCAGGTTCACGTAGACAAAATGTTTGAAAGGTGCGATATTGGGATTGAACAAAAGAATGATAAAACAACAACCCCTTTTTTCCCCAACAGGTGGGAAAAAGCTTGTGTAAAGGAACATCCATGTATAAGGAGAGAAATAATATTTTCTACTAAGTCTGGCTTAATCCAAATACAGGAGAAGTACTGTAGTGGAGCAGCTGGTCATCCCTGAAAGGTTTCATCTCCAATTGTTATGCTTTGCCCATGATTTACCATTAGCAGGTCATGCTTGGAGGGACTGAACCTTGACTCACTTATTGCAAAGGTTCTTTTGGCCAAATATCCAAGAGCAGGTAGCTAAGCATTGTCGAGCCTGTGAAGAATGTCAAAAAGTTGCACAGGGAGGAAGGATATGGTGTCCATGACGCCCCTACCTTTGGTGACTATGCCATTTGAAAGACTAGCTATGGACATAGTAGGCCATTAGAGAAGACTTCTCAAAGGAACCACTTCACACTTGTTGTGTGTGACTATGCCATCAAATATCCAGAGGCCATACCCTTATGTACAATCACTACCCCAAAAATTGCCAAGGAGTTGGTAAAAATATTCAGCAGACTAGGCATCCCAAAAATGACCTTGACTGATCAGGGAAGAAATTTTAATGCATAACAATGTTAAAAGGATTGTACCACCCATTGGGTGTGGCAGCAGTCTGGACATCCCCCTACCATCCCCAAACAGATGGGCTGTTGGAAAGGTTTAATCAAACCCTAAAACAAATCCTGATAAAGTTTTTCCATGATGAAGGAAAGGGTCAGGATAGGTCTTTGCATTTTCTGCTGTTTGCGTACCAAGAGGTGCCACAAACTTCCACTGGTTACTCCTCCATTTGCTGTTATTTGGAAGAAACCCCCAGGACCCATTAGATTCTGTCAAAGAATATTGTGAGGAAGAAAGAAATTGGACAGACAAGTGTAGATAAGCATATAATACAACTTCTTAGGCAGTTGGCTAAATGTATCGAAATAGCACATGACAACAATTTACTGGCCCAAAGAAAGCAACAGTACCTTTATGATCAGGAAGTGATACATAAAGAATTTTTAAGAAAGGATAAAAAGCCTTGTTACTTCTATCCTCCTCTGAACATAAGTTATTTATGAAATGACAGGGGCCTTACCAGGTCTTTAGACAGACAGGACCAGTAACATACGAGATAGAGACATCAATGTACAAAGATATATCATCCAAACATTTTGAAAAAGTGGCACAAGAAGAACAACCCCTCTGATCTGAGCCTGATATTTTTTCCAGAGAATGAGAGGACACAGAGATAGATTTGGTCTATAAAAGGTTAGAAAAAACATGTGGGTTGGAGGAACTGATAATTAACTCTACATTGCAGTGCACACAACAGAATGAGGTAAAACAACTGTTTCAGACTTTTCAAACCACTTTTAGGAGCATTCCAGGAAACACAGAAGGGGTTGAACATCAAATAGTTGTTACCCAAGCACAATATATAAGACAAAATGTCTATAGACTCCCTGAGAAGGTGAGAAGTGAGATTATGGCAGAGACAAAAAAATTGGAACAGTTAGGCATCATAGAGTCCTCTACTAGTGCCTAGACCTCACCTCTTGCAGTGGTTGGTAAGTAAGAGGATGGAATCAGACTATGCTTGGATTTCTGGAAGCTAAACATTGTATCTCACTTTGATGGTTACCCCATGCCACAGGTAGATGATACAATAGACCACATAGGAAATGTCAAGTATATTATCACACTGGATCCGACAAAAGGGTACTGGCAAATCCCTTTGGAAAAGAAATTTAGGGATAAGAGAGCTTTTATTACCCCACTAAGTCTTTTCCAATTTGTAACCGTGCCATTTGGCCTACATGGTGCCCCTGTTACTTTCCAGTAGTTTATGGATCATATTTTAACACTACACACAAAGTATTGATTGGCCTACCTAGATGATGTGGTAATGTATTGCCCAGATTGGAAGACACACCTTACACAGTTAGCTGATGTTATACAGTCTATAAAAACAGCAGAGCTGACCATCAGCTCAGCTAAATGTGGTATGGCTACGACTGAAACCAAGTACCTAGGATTTATGCTGGGAAATTGGCAAGTCAGGCCCTAGACTGAGAAAATAGAACTTGTGGCACAGTGTCCTATGCCCGAAACAAAAAAAAAGTTAGATCATTCCTGGACTTGGCAGGTTTCTATTGAAGATTCATCACTAATTTTGTCACAATAGCTACCCCATTGACATATTTGACTATGAAAAGGTGTTCTAATGAAATCAAATGGAGCCCAGCCTGTGAAGGAGCTTTCAAGTCAATTAAGGCTACCATTTGTTTCTCTCCCATTTTAAAATTCCTAGGTTTTACAGTCCTATTTGAGGTACAGACAGATGCCTCTGAGACTGGTATTGGGGTTGTACTCAGCCACACAAAACAGGGGGAAGAACATTGAGTTATATATATATATATATATATATATATATATATATATATATTTACACACACTTATGTAGGAAACTGCATGAAAGAGAACATAAATATTCTACCATAGGGAAGAAATGATTGGCAGTTAGATGGGCCATAAAAGCCCTATGAATTTATTTGTGGAGTGTTGAGTTCAAACTGACTACAGACCATATCCCCTTTGCTGGATATGACAAATGAAAGGTAAAAATCCACAAATTAACAGGTAGTATCTTGCTTTGCAGCCCTACCATTTTGCTGTGCAACATAGACCTGGTGCCCAACAGAAAATGTTGATTTCTGTATGGACTTAGAGCAGATATAAGTCACGTATAAAATAATGCTGTGAAAGATATCCCAGATGTTACATGCTATATAACTCCATGGTATATGTATATGATTGTATAGCTAAAGAAACCTGAAGAAATGTTTTTCTGTTGTTTATTAGGGACCATGGGGTGAAGCTTCTGTAAAGAGTGGGTGGAAGCTTCCATTGCTCCATTATGCCTGAGCATATGAAAACCAGTTAGCTAAAAAGTCACTGGTTTTGTCCTGAACAGGGGTGTGTGTGTGGTAGGGGTGGTCTTCCTACCTTGGAATTTGAGGGATCCTAACTATTGCATCCTGACAAATGCTATGTATTGATTTATTTTCTTTTATTTATTTTTATTTCCTTATGTTTTTTGTTTTTGGAACATTGCTGGAATAAAATTACGGTGCAAGCATGTTGTACCGTATACACCCTGGGATACTGTTCTTTGCCAGTTTCCACTCACAGTATTAGGTTCTTGACTCAGTACTCCTGCTAAAAGTTTCCCTGCAGTTCACTTTCTTTATTCCCTTCAGAACATGAAGGTTTCTATCATATGTCCTTTGTCACCTCATCTACATTGAGTGTATGTTCATAGCCTTCAGACGATATTTGTAGCATCCTGTTGGCTCTGCCTCATCTTGATAACTATATACCATCTCTAGCCTGTCCCTGTCCTTCCTCAGGTTAGGACTGCAGGACTGAGCACAGTATTCCAGATGCGGCCTCACCACTGACCTAGATAGAGGTAGTAGTATGTCGTTTTTCCTCTGTCAATGTCCTTTATTTTAGGGAGTCACTGATGACTCCAAGGTCCCTTTCCAGTGCTGTAGTGCTAAATGTAACCCCTTTCATCCAGTACTTTGTCCTTTGTTGCACCTAGGTGCATAATGTTGCATTTTTTGACACTGAATTTTAACTGCTAAACTTCAGATCACCTCTCTAGCCTTTGTAGATACCTCTGCATCTCCCTATCCCTTCATTATTATCTACCTTATCACATAGCTTTGTGTCATCTGTGAGGAGACACAGATTGCCCTGGATGCCATCTCTAATGTCATTGATGAACATATTGAAGGTCATGGGACCCAGGACAGACCCTGGAGGCACCTCAATCATGACCTCTTCTGATTTGACCCTGTTTATCACCCTCTACTGTCTCTTCTTTAACCAGTTTCCTACCCATCTTACTATGTCCCTTGCTGTGCCTATGTCCTCCAGCTTCTTCAGCAATCTTCTGTGTGGCACTGAGTCAAAAGTCTTGCTGAAATTGAATTAGAGTAAAGCCACAGTATGACCCTTATCTACTACTTTTGTTATCCAATCAAAGAAATCAGGTTGGTCCGACAAGATCTCTCTGCCCCAAACCCATACTGTTTACTGTGCTGTAGACTGTTGCTCTCTAGGTAGTCTGCAAGATCCTCTTTGATCTGTGTGTTCACCAGTTTACCCACTACAGAGGTAAGGCTGACAGGTCTGTAATTCCCTAGTTGCTCTTTGTCCCCCCCCCACCCTTGTGTAGCAGGACTACATCCACCATTCCCCAGTTGCACTTTGTCCCCTCTTGTGTAGCGGGACTACATCTACCATCTTACAGTCTTTTGTAACTTCCCCTGTCTGAATTGAGCTATTGACTAGCCCTACTAGGAGTTCAGCCAATTTCTTGAGCACCCTTGGGTGCCTCCCATCTGGCCCTGGGGCTTTATCTACTGTTATTGCTTCAAGTCCGTTCTGGATCTTTTGTCTGGTAAATACTGACTGCCTCATTTCAGGAATACTCCTGATAGCTGCCTTAATGCCAGTTTCAGGCCATGGGCCCACAGTCTTTTCTTGTGAAAACAGAGCAGAAGTAATCATTAAGGAAAGCTGCTTTTTGTTCATCATTGTATACTACCCCCCATCTTGTAGCCTAGCAGAACCCTTACTTTCATTTTTCCTTAACATCTCTAAAGAATTGTTTTTCCCCACCCATGACCCCTCCACACTACACAGTTCCATAACTGCCTTTACCTTCCTTGATGTCCTCTTTGCTTCTCTACTTTTTGTTTGGTACCCTTCCCATTCCTCCTCCCCCTGCTTTTCCTTGGGCCTGGTGAAACCCTTTTCCATGGCCCTCACTGCTTCTCTAACCCTTTCTGAGGACCCTATTGGTCTATTGAACCAATTTCATTTTGTAACAATTCTCGTGCATGACTTTGTTGTCTTCAGAATAGTCCCCTTAATTGCCTCCAGTCTTTCCACTTCACCTCCAGTGCTACTGTTCCTGGTCAGTTTGTTTGAGACCAGTTCCTTATTCTGGTTGAAGTCTGCTCTTCTGAAGTTTAGGACTTTAGTTTTTGATAGGGACTTTCTAGACCTGAGGGCCAGCTAGAACCAAATGGAGTTATGGTCGCTAGACCCCAGTGGCTCCCTTGCCCTCACTATACTCACCATCACCAAGAATGGCTGGCTGTCTAGTACTGTAGGTTCCTTAACTGGATGCAGCTGCAGGCAATCCTGGAATGTATCCAATAGGGCCTGACTTCTGGTGTACCTGGTTGCTGGAATGTCCCAGTTGCCATCCTGCAGGTAAAGGTCACCCACTGCCACCACTTCCCCCTTCTTAACTCCCCTTGCCAGCTTTTCCCCCAGCTCCCTATGTCTCTGCACTGCTTGTCCCGGTGATCTATAAATCACCCCACCATATTTTCTTGCCTGAGGGTGCCATGAGGAGAACCCACAGTGACTCTGTTTCCTCTTTGCTTCACCTGATGTGTTTGATCTCCACAGCCTCTATGCCATCCGTGACCTATAGGGTTACACCCCCATTTGTCTTTCCCTCTGTCCTGTTTAAACATTGTATAACCTGGGACTGAAAATTCCCAGTCATTATTCTCTGAGTTTACATAATGGGTATACACACATTACAAAAAACTACATTAATGCACAAGTTGGGGTTTAATATTAAAGTGACAAAAGTACAGAAATGGTATGTTAGGATTTTTTGAACCCTAACTCCATCCACCCCATCCAGCATCCTTATAAGCAATACTGAATTGAGTGCCAAAACACAGTCTAGGTTTCAAACACATGTTTTAACATCATAACTGCATTATTTTGTATGTAGAATACAGTTACACCTCATGACAAACACTGCACTTGTATTTTGTGAGACACAAGCCACTGGATACCAGTTTGGGGCAATGCATGTGTGCCACTTGTGAAACAGTTTTATCATCACACATACTGCAACCGACCTCTAGTGGGCTTCATAAGTAGTCTTGTGAGCCACCCCAAAGTAGCTACATCATCACATATAGTTTGCGTGACTGTACTATATTAGCAATTATACAATGACAAAAAAAAATTCTAGCAATTTGATTGGCTGATGACCCCTAGACACAGTGATGTTATTAGACAATAACATCATTGTATCTAGGGCAGGCAGCAGCATGACCACATAACATTAAAAGAAGTTGCTCCCCACTCATTCCTAGAAGTTGTTTACGTTCCCTCACTTCTGCTCTGTCTGCAGCATGGACATATGAACATCATAATAGTGCTGCACTCCCTTACAAATCTCCTTCAGCCCGTGAGAGTTCTGATGTCATGTAAAGGCACTCTCAGCAAACATAATACTGCACAAAAAAAAAAAACTAATGTAACTTGAATGCCCATGTTGTTTTTTTTGTCCCTGAAGTGAACAACTTCACTGAGCCACACAGACCGTAACTGCCGGTTGCGTGGTTCATTGAAGCCGGTCAATTCAAATGCCCATATCCTCTCGTTGACTTCAATATGAGTGCCTAACTGAAATTCATTTTCTAGGTTACAAGTTACATAAAAGGCACACACGGCAACACAGATTACACCTTTTGTACAGCCATTCACTATCGTGGCTGCTTAAGCGCATGTTTGCTCAGTCCTCACCACTCACTCATTCCCCCACCTCATTGAAAACTAACCAAAATGAAGAAGAAAAACCGCAGCCAAAACTAGGTGGCCACTAAGAATTGTCTGTGCCTGTGTTTGTCTCTGTCTCAGTGGGAGGGAACGGGATGACAGAAATTGACAGACCCAAAGAAATCTGAAGAGGGGGAAGGGGTGAGGAAGCATGAAGCACCAGCCCTACCTACTGGACTACTTTTCTTCACACTTACAACATATGCCTTACACACACACACACACACACACACTAAAAAAAACACACACACAGTAAAAATGTCATTGTTTTAACTTTTTTTTGTTATTTTAAATCAGGCTATTGTATAATAGCAATAAGGCACTCCAAAGTGTGTGTTATTGTGTAATAACATCACTCCTGTGGTGGTGGAAGCACTCGACCCCTTGTACTTCAACCCACCCCAGAAGTGACGATATTACACAATAACAGACACCCTGTCATGCCTTATTGCTTAACCCTACTATGCAATTTGTATATATATATATATCTTTTTTTGGCATTTATTATTTTTACCTTGTGTTTATTGCTTATGTACATGCAGCCAAAGTTGTAACTTTATTTGTTATTGCTGTTTACCTCCCTGCTTTATCCCTTCCCTGAGGGTCACAGCTGGAAACTAGCTCCAGTGTGTGTCTATTCTGGTCACCAAATTTTAAATAAATCAGTTAATCAATAAATAGATTAAATAATAAAAAAAGATAAATAAAATACATAAATATAAATAGGCACTGAACTAACCCGCACACACTTGATTTTTGTAGAATTTCTGTATTTGTGTTCTCATCTGTATAATGCATTTGTATTCATGTTACTGTTACATAAATATGTGTATGTTTGCAATATTGTCTGTCTGTACCCTCCTGGGTCAAGCCCGCAGCGCATTCCCTTACCTTTTGAGATAGTATAATCATACCCTTATTTGCATGAGGGAACACTGGATCCTCTGGGCCCTGCACTTCCATCCCCCCGTAGATGCACACATGTATGTTGCTGTGGAAGTGCTTATTTCCTTTGTTGTATGGCTTGCTAAAGTTCCAATGTTATCCTATGGGAATTTGCATTTTTTATTGTTATCCTTTTTTGTATATTGCCCCATAATGTTAACAGGGGAATATGTTTTATGCTTGTAGTACTCATTAAGACCTCTGTTTTGATATATGGATTGTCCCTTAACCTTTACAGGGCCATGGACTGATATATCCTTCCCGAACACTAATACATTCTAATTTTGTTGGCAGTCTAAGGGTTAAGCACCAATACTGAGGGAATCATGACTTCTTGAAGTTCCAGCATTATCTTATGGGAATTTACATTTTTTGTATATTGCCTGTACATCTTTAGAGGGATATGTATTATTTCTGCAGTACTCATTAGGACATTTGTTTTGATATATAAATTGTCCCTTAAGTCCAAATATTGAGGTTGTAATGGCTTGTTAAAATTCCAATGTTATGCTAAGAGAATTCTCATTTTTTTAATTTGTATTGTTTTTATGTGGGCCCAAAATTGTTTCAGGGGGGTTATGTTTTATTACTTGCTAAGACATTTGTTTTGTCATACAGAGTGTCCCTTAAGTCCAAATATTGAGTGAGTTATGGCTTGTTGAAGTTTAAATGTGGGGAAAAAGACCATTTTTCCCATATGAGGGCATTCTTTTTTGTATGAATGAAAAAAAGCCATATGAAAAAGGGTGCCTTCATATGAAGAAGGGAACTAGGTCAAAGCCATGTATACAGTATAGCACGGTCCAAGACTGTGCAGGCAAAACTGCGTGGGTAAAGACAGCACTGAGAAAAAAACAGCTACAGCAGAGGCAGTGCAAGTAAATCCATGCAAGAGCAGCATCAGGCACCAGACTTGGGGAACATGAAAGGTGAGGGGTAGGCATGTTTACTAAGGGGGGAATACAAGTGGGATGGCACAGAACAAACTCGGGGGCACATTTACTAATAAATCCCCATGGCAGAAGCAAATTGGGGGGGGTTGGCCATGGAAACATAGTTAGGGACTGACAGCACAAAAAACTCCAACATGCCCTTCGGTGATTTTTGCTGTGGGGGGGCTATGCCCCATGCACCCCCCATGCAGGGGGCTTTGCCCACACAATCACTAAACTTTATATATACATCCACCAAAATGTACCTAACACCACACCAAATAAAAATCAGAGGCATCAGGTAGACTTGAACATAACTCCATCGGCAGGCCCCGGCAATCACAGCTCATCGCACTAACCACTAAGCCAAAAATCTGGCTTCCTCACCTAGTGCACAATGACAATCCTAGAGTGCTCAGCCTGAGTGAAAAGAGCTACCTCTATAGTGTTGTTATGTCCATGCTATAATTCCCCAATAGCTCTTTTTACTCATGCTATTTTCGCCTTGCAGTTTTCACCGCACTGTAATTGATATGCACTTTTGACCAGCTGCCTGAAAAAAGAATGGGTAAAAAACTGTCTAAATTATTTTTTGTATGATGGCATTCTTTTTTTGCATGACTGAAAAAAGTATACAAAAAAGGATGCCTTCATTCAGAAACAGAATTTGCACCTAGTTTTTTCCCCCATTGCTTTTTGTATGAAGGCATTCTTTTTCTGCATGCTTTTTTGTTCATATGAAAAAAGAATGTATTCATACAAAAAAAAAATTGGGAAAAACACCAAGTCCCATTTTTTTTTGCATATGAAGCCATCCTTTTTTGAATGGACCTATTCTTTTTTCATATGCCCATATGAAAAATGAAAATTGGCACATGAAAAATAATTTTTTAAATATTTACAAAATATATTTCTGGGTCATTTTTCCAGGAACTAAGTGCAGAATACACCTAACAGGATCCCAATTAGCAAGATAGATGTGTTGGTGTGTGTACAGGATGTCATATTTGTGAATTTTAGATTTTTTTTTTAAAAAGGAAACAAGATGGCAGACATACAAAAATAGATTTTTTCCTCATACAAAAAGATTACCCCCCCACTTGAAAAAAGACCCTTTTTCATACAGACTAAATTCTTTTTTTTTGTTCCAAGCAACTATCCAAAAGATTGTACTGAGCATGATCAGAACCTATATTTCAAAATTTAAAAACTTTGGAATGGATTAATATGTTTTCACCAAACCAGCAAACAGGACATCTATGGTCCAAGCCCTTTCTACCCTGCAAATTTCTGACCCAAATTCCACACCATCTGGGCACTAGGCAATGACAAAAAACAGCAGTTTGTTAACTTTTTTTTACTACCCGCATCTTGGAATCCACACAGCCAACCGGAACAAAACCTGGCATGTTAAGAGATCTACACCCCAAGACTGTGCATGCAAAATTTTCTGCAAATCTGTTAAACAGTTGCAAGGACACTGAAGTGCAAACTTTGAGGTTTAACATAGAAACCATTGCTCAGTCCTTACAATAGTGACACTACCTCACCACCATAATATATCCTGTATATGTATATATACATTGCAAAAACTTTGTTAATGCACCAGTTAGGGTTAAACAATCAAAAGTAGGGAAATGTGGCATTAAGGTTCCCAATCCTAATGCCCCACCCCCACTCTGCAGGCAGCGACAGAAGAAGAACATTAATATTTCATCTCTCCTACATCTTCACAAATCAGGCATGCATGTGTCAGGTGGCTATGAATACAGTTCAGGGCTTCAAACTGGCATGGGATAGGCATAAGGGAGCAATACAGATGAGTATGAATAGATAGGCCACTGACAGAGCAAAGCTGATGGCACATTTATAAGGTAGAAAAAGAAATGGGCAGACTGGATTGGCCTTGTGGTCTTTATCTGCTGTCACTTCTATGTTTCTATGAAAGCAGCAGCAGCAGAATCATCACAAACACAGATGATGGGAGTCTGAGGGTTCCAGCATCAGTAACCCCGGGACAACAAAGTGTCCTCCACACAACACAAGGGTCAGAGCTGAAAGCAGCAGCAGTAGGATCACCACAAATACAGTACTACTGATCACAGTGAAAGTGACTAAAACTCCATATGAACAGTCTCAGAGGTGCTAGCTCCACACACATGTCACCTACATTTACTGTTAAGGGGGCTGCAGACCATGCACAGTTGAAGACGTGAAGAGTGGCAGCAGCAGCAGCAGCAACAGACTTTGGGCTTTAGACAGGTGCCAGCAGCTTAACTTAATGCTGGACTGCACCATTTAACACTATTTATTACTTTAATTGACTAGACTATTGCTTTCTGCACCTTGTACTCTCGATGCCTGTGGGTGTATCTTGGCATACAGCAACACTGGCATTCTTGGACAGGTGCAAATTTGCTTTAATTTAAGAGATACTACATTGTTTTATTTCATTCATTTATCCCGAAATAACAGATTGATTATGCTCTGCAGACTCTGAATAAACCGACTGACCAGGCATGGCATTTGTGCACCATCTATCTCTCCTGATCAGGAAAAATGTATGTCAACAGGAGGAGCCTGGTGAGTAACTTCAGCCTCTGTTATACCAACATTAATTGAATATATATATATATATATATATATATATATATATATATATATATATGCATATATATATACTGGCACAGTAGTGCCAGTATATTAGGGTTGAGTGCAAACTTCTATGTTAAGTCCACAATTTTGAACCTTAATAACTTTGGAATCACTTGACAGATTTGCATGTAATTTGGCATGCATAATCTCCAGGGGTATTTCCCTTGATGTGCTAAAGTTTGTGCAAATCTGCTGTGTGGTTTGTGAGATGTGAAACTGTCAAAAAATCCTAAATTTACAATTTTTTCACATTTATTTGTCCATCTGTATCTCAGAAACGTCTTAATGTTGTGGTCTAAGATTTTCAGAGTAGAAAGCCTTTGGGTCACAGATATGCCTTGTGAAGGTTTGGTGAAAAAATATTAATCCGTTCTAAAGTTATTACATTTTTACTTTCCCATTTTTTCCCATGGGAAAATTTATATGTATAATGAAAGTGAAAGTACTTTTCACACACTGTCATCCAGTTATACATATTTATTTTGCACCTTAATACCTTTGCGACCCTTCAATGGATTTGCATGACATTTGGCATGCATAATTTCTGGGGAAAGTTCTCTTGATGTGCCAAATTTCATGTGAGTCGGATATGTGGTTATTGAAATACAGAGCATCAAAAAAATCCTACATTTACCATTTTTTTACATTTCTTTGTCTACCTGTATCTCAAAATTGGCTTTAGGCAGTGGTATGAAAATTTCAGGGTAGAAAGCCTTTTCCTCACAAATGTGCCTTTTGAAAGTTTGGTACACAAATATTAATCTGTTCAAATGTTATTAAACTTTAAATTTCCCATTATTTCCTAAGAGAAAATGTATATGGCAGGCACGAAAGTTACATAACTTGCATAAAGTACTGTTGCATTTTGTGCAAATTACATAATTTGCACAAAAGACAACAGTACCTTGTGCAAGTTATATAATTTGTGCGCAAACTACAACATGTTAAACCCGATTATTTGAACCTTAATAACTTTGGAACCATTTCATGGATTTGTATGACATTGGGCATGAATAATCTCTAGGGGACGTCTCCTGAAGATCCACATTACGTGCAAATCGGTTTTGTAGTTTTTGAGATACAGAGCATCAAAACATCCTAAATTTACCAGTGTTTTTGCATATCTTTGTTCACCTGTATCTCAGAAATGGCTTTAAATAGTGGTCTGAAATTTTCAGGGTAGAAAGCCTTTGCCTCACAGTTTTGCCTTTTTTAAAAATACATTAATCCTTTCAAAAGTTATTAAACTTTTAATTTCCCATTATTTCATATGGGACAATTTATATGTTAGGCAGGAAAGTTATAATTTGTGCAAGTTACATAACTTTCACAGGATACTGTTATATTTTGTGCAAATTATGTAATTTGTGCAAAATATAACAGTATCTTGTGCAAGTTATGCAATTTGCGCAAATGGGAGTGCAGGGTCCAAATGGCCCTGTGCTCCCATTGTAACATAAGGATGCTGTTATATTGTCTCAATGGAGGGATGGGAGAGCAGGGTCCAAAGGACCCTGTGGTTCCACCGTACCATAAGGATAGTGTTATATTGTCTCTATGGAGAGATGATAGAGCAAGGTCCAAAGGAACCTGTGCACCCACAGTAAAATAAGGATACTGTTATAATGTCTCCAGGATACTGATGTACTAGCTCAATGGAGGGATGGGAGTGCAGGGTCTGAAGGACCCTGCGCTCACACCATAAAATAAGGATACTATTGTACTATTTGAAAAAGTAAGGAAATTCATTGCAAAAAACTTCATTAATGCACCATTAGGGTTGAAGCGTAAAAAGTATGGAAATGCGATCTTAGGGCTCCCAAGCATTAGACCCTGCCCCCCACCCTCCACTTCCAACTTGAACACATCACCCTCACCTTTGGCTTCCAACCCTATGGCCCACCTCTACCCTTCATGCAGGAACAGGTGTGAGGGGTGTGCCTTTGGGTTGCGAACCCTAATGTTCACCCTATTTCAACAGTTAATAACCTGACATGGGCACAGAATAAAATAATGGGATAAGCATTAGGGTTCACAACCCCAAGGCACACCCTGTAATGAATATATATGTATATACATATATGCCATTTACAGAATATAGCTAGTTACAGTGTATCTGTCATTTAGAAAATGGGCTTCTTACTTGCTGCAATCTGATTGGTCAGTACCCTCAAGATAGGGGTTCATTAAGTTTCAATAGATGACCAGCAAGTAAGAAGTACCAGCCTGTACTGCCCCTTAACCACTCTAGTATCCTAGTACCCACCTCGGCTCCTAATTGGCCAAAATACTTCATTTCCATTTCAAATTAACGCCCATTTTTTCACTCGCAGCGAAGACATCCTGCCCCTACCCTCCCAATTCAGTGCCACCTGCCACATGAACCCAGACCTGGCCACATCCAGAAAGTATCACAATTAAAAAAAAGAAATTTTTTTTAAATAAAACTCAAGCTGCCCGTCTCCACATCACCAGTCACCAACGAGTAATTCAAAACTGCAGCGCGCGCCACTACATAAAGCTGCCTCTTCCGCATGCCAACAGAAAAACGCTTCCATTTTAAAATAAAAAAAAAATCTAACATTACGGAACTCATCGCACTGCTGACTCTCCTCCGCCTTCTTAGCTTCCTCCCGTCCGGTCCCGTATCGCAACCACACCAGCAGAGCCCCGACGCAAACTGCACACCAACCCCCCCACGGACTTCCAAGCTTCCTCTTTACTCCCGAATCGCAACAACGAGACTCCGCCACAAACTGCACACCAACCCCCCCCTACGGAATCTGCAATAGGACAAAAATCCATACTAGAGGAGGAACTACTTTACTAAAAAATGACTACAAAACTTTAGTTAAACAATTTTTTTTTTTTTAATGAAACTTTTTTTTCTTTTGCAGTGCCCATTTTCTAAACGCAATAATGCCCTCCAGGGTGGGCGGTATGGGCAATACTGGACCGGCCAAGGGCTATAAGGCCCTCCGTCTGCTGCGTCGGGCCTCATTACGCCCCTGGCCGGTCCGGTATTGCCCAATACCGCCCACCCTGTCGGGCATTATTGCTTACGTACTGAATATTACTATCTATATCTGGCATTTATAAAATACAGCTCTATATATCTGTCATCATCTATATATTGTGCATGTGTGAGAGGGCTGTTTCTGGCTCAGTAATTGCCAAGATAGGGTGACTGATAGCCAGCGTGGTTGGTAGTCTGTTTGAAGTGATTCCTCTGTCAGTGTGACACTTAGTGCACTGTGCACATCTAAAGGACCTTGCAGTATCTCATGCTATGTAACCACTTATATGGAACATCTGGAAGTGCTGGAGGTCATTCCTTGCACTGATTGCTCAGGGCTTCAGTGTTGGAATTCACTGTGGGTATATAGATGTGGGGGCAGGTTTAGTTTTTGATGTACATTGTATGTATTAATAACACAGCAGCTCCTGCTACATCATACTGCTCTTCTCTCCTTAGTGACAAGACTGACTTTCCCCACAGGCATTTAGCCCAGTGTTCTAACTGGTTATCAAATAAATAAAACTAAACTCAGGTCACCAATTCTGTGAGTAGCTATGCAATTCTGTGCCACTGGGCCAGTGATACAGTATATATCATTTTAACGTGAGTGAACTTATTGATAAGAGATTGCAGGTTGTGTTCTAAGTTGCAGAGGGTGATAACAGAATATAGTGGGCATTCTCTTGCCTTGGAGCACCACCATTTTGTTCTATGCAGATTGTCGCTAGTCAGTCATACAGCACAGAAGTCCTCCCTGCAAGTGTCACAATGCAACTGAGTGTTTCAGGTACTAGTAGTGTTCGCTAACATTTTATTTAGTGCCAGCAACAGTCACAGCATGGCATAATGCCAGTGGACCCCTCTTCCCTAGCACTTCTCCAACCACACAGGCACTCTTCTAGAATGTGTTCCCCCGAGTGTTTTCCCAAAATATCTTCCTTCTTCTAAGCATGAAATTATTACTACTGTAGTCAGTTATTCTGCAGGCAGGGTGTCAGGAGACTGGAATTGACTATGCAGGGACTGCTGACCCTCTATGTATAGACCCACAGGACATATACTGTACCTGGAAGCCCAATCCCTTTTCCACATGGTCCCAAACAAGTTTGTAGCCATGCAGAAGTGGTTCAGAACTCCACACTGTGAATAGCTTATGTATGCAGATCAGTGGTAAGTGCAAAGTGATTACTTGGACCAGTTAGTGCCCTGCTTTGTGTTTGAATTCAGGGCCCTGTGTTTAAATTGTCAGTTGTCACAGGCCCCCTTGATTCTCACATCACTGCACTGTGCTTCCTATTCAACATCAAATTTACTAGATAGATAGACAGACAACTAGATAGACAGACAGACAGAGAGACATATAGACAGACAGACAGACAGACAGATATTGCCTTCTCTGGACAGCATGTTACAGTTCAGATTGTCCTATGTTATATATAGAATAATACATGGGGTGGTGTGTTTAATGAGATTTTACACACGCCTGAAGTGTTGGATGCTAAATAAACCCCAACAGCAAAGCTCGAGGAGTTTATTTAAGCATCCAACACTGAGGGTGTGTGTAAAATCTAAAGACACCACCCCATGTTTTATTTTATATAATTTTTCATATAATTGCTGTGAAGTGTTTTCTTGCCACAGCAATTATATATAATAAAACAGCCATGGTCCAGTCGGGATGAAGCGCTGTCCGTGGGCTGCAGCCAAATGACTGTTAAAACATTTTCTTTTTTTAAAAAAAGGTTTAACTGAGCATTACAAGTTTAATGAAGGACTCAAACTCCACTGTTGAGAGGCAAGGTTGTTTTTTTTGTTTAATTCACTTACTGCTGAGTGATAGTGGCAGCCAAGTGTCCGGCGTTGTGTAAAGGGAGAGCAGTGGCAGGCGCATGTGTGGAGTGAGGGAAAACAGGTGTGTGTTCTCTGTTATAATGACAAATTATAACCGGGTATCCTTATGGGAGAAAATGCTCCCCAGTTATTATAAAATGATTGTGACATAAAGAAAGGAGAACAACAATTTGGAATGAGTAGAAAGAGTCAAAATGAGAGAAAGAGAGATACAGTATATATAGAGAAAGATAATGGAGAGTGAAACTGTGAAGCATATGGAGTGTGTAAGAATGAGAGTGAGTGAGTGAGTGGTGGTGAGTGAGTGAGGAGTGAGTGAGAGATATAGAGAGAGAGAGAGAATTTGTGATGGATAGGGAAAGCGAAACTAAATGAGACAGAGAGATAGAGAGAGATAGAGAGAGAGAGAGAGAGAGAGAGAGAGAGAGAGAGAGAGAGGGAGGAGGGAGGGAGAGAAAGAGATGAATATTGTAACTTATCAGGGTGCTTTTTTGCCCATTAAGCATTAATTTTACAATCAACATGTACACCACCCAACAAACAATAAAATTAACAACACTTGATAAGGAGGGTGCAAAGGCCACAGGCAGCCACATTTAGATGATGCCTCCATAAAAGTATGATGTTTATTTTTTTATTTATAAGTTTTGGATAGGAAAAGAAAAATGAATGCAAGTTCATTTTCGGGTGTGACTTGGGGAATGGGAGCATGCAATGCATGCTATAGAAGTACAAATTTGATTAATATATGGAAATACAAATCTAAACTCTATAAATGCAAGATATAGATAGCTATATACTTTATATGCTGGTAAGGCTGCAGTTCCTCATTGGGCTCCTACTCTTGAGAGACAGATTTTTCCAGAACAGAAGATGGAGCTGATGCGCAAATCTTATGGCTGGTAAGACACTTCTTTTAGTGCCTGCAGAGCATAGTTATTTGGGGGTTAAATAAAAACATATAAACACTTAATAAATGTGTAACCTCAAAAGAATGCTAGTGTTGCTGCATGCCAAGAAAGATCCAGATGTGAGAGGATTTTGGGGAGTGAAATGCTTGTCAGTCAGCAGTAGCTACCTGGAGATAACAATTGACTGTTTCCTTCCCAGGATAAGCATCGGGGTGAAAACAGCAGCAGCAGAATCATTACAGACACAGCTGATCAGAGTCTGAGGGAGCCATCTGAATAGACCTAAGGACAAATATCAACTGCCCCCACTCCCCAACAGGACAAGAGTTGGGGTGAAAGAGACCAACTCCACATGTGCTCAGTCTCAGAGTCAGCGGCTCCCCACATAAGTCCCCCGCCACCCCTATGTTGGGAGGGGGACTGCCGACCTCACATGATATAATACATAGAGGGGAGTAGCAGTACCAACAGACACAGAGCTCTCTGTAGAAGTTGGGAGCTCATCAATGCCTGACTGCAGCATTTAACATTGCTAGCTTTATTCAATTTGCTTAGCATTCCACCCTTAATCCCAACATGTTTAGATCTTTCATGGCACACAGCAACACTGGCACTTTTGGATGGGGTACACACATTTTAAAAGACACTATATTTTTTATTTTAATACCCCCCATTTCCACTTCCACCATGAAGAATTGGCTAGCTATGCCTTGTAAGCATTGAACCAATGGACTGACCAGCCATGGGATTCATGCACCAGCTACATCTCCTGCGCAGGAAAAATGACTGTCTCAACAGTAGCCTAGCCTGTTGAGTAACTGCAACATCTGTTATACCGGCATTTATAGACTATTGCCACCTACAGTATATCTGTCATTCAAACAATAAGGCATGACAAGGTGCATGTTATTGTGTAAAAACATCCTGCCTTGGGTGGTTGAAGCACAAGGTCACAGGCAAAGTACGATCAACACCTGAAAGGTGACATTATTACACAGAAACACACACCCTGGAGTGCCTTGTTGCTATCATAGAATGGCTCATTCGTAAAAAAAATTAAATGTATTTTCATCTTTTTTTGTATGAGTAGGTTTACAGATGTATAAAAAAGTCCCTTGTTACTATTGTTGACCATTACGTGGAGTTCCATGTTTCCCTCTGTGTTCTCTTACTCCTCCTCTCTCTCTCTCTCTCACTCTCTTCATCTTTTGCTGTCCCCCCTCCACAGAACTGGAAGCCCCCATACGTATGTCTCTATCTCTCCCTCTCCCTCCCTCCCTCTCTCTCTCTCTCTCTCAGTTCACAGTTGCATTTACTTGCTTTTTGAACTGTGAAGGCGCCAATTGGAAACTGTGCACATGCTGTAGGCTGTTGATTGAGGACAAGCACTGATGAGAGTGGGGGGGGGGATGTTAAGTGGCTGATGTCACTCACAGCATTAGTTTTATTAACAAATGTTTTTACCTGTCCTGGGACTGGGAAAAGGAGTACAGAAGTTACTTGCAGTGGAATGGACAGAGAAGTGCAAGGAGAGTGGGCATGTACTCTTTATAGTATATAAAGCCACTAGTAGAGGCTTCAGCAGTTAAAAAACACATGGTTTCTTTTGGCAGCAGTTACATTACAGGGTGCAGGAAGTTTCTAACTTTTGTGTGGTCATGTTGGTGCCAGACCTTCATACAGTGATGTTGTACTCAGATAACATCACTGATAAAGGTGGGCACTGACCAGTCAGAGAGCAAGACATTTTCTCGCCATTATGTAATTGAGGAACAGTTATCTATAGTTGTCTTTTATACAATATAGCTATTTGTGTCTGTCATCCTCTGTATATTGTGTGTGTAAGGGGAGCTGTTTATGGCTCAGTAGATGCTGAGTTAGGTTGGCTGACACCAGTCAGAAGATCTCAACTCTTTAATACACCCCCTTCCCCTGCAGTGGTCGGTGGTGTGTCAGGAGTGATGCCTTTGTCAGTGTGTGTGTGTGTATACGCTGTGCCCAGTTATGAGACCCTGCAGTGTTTTTTATAGGTGCCCACTTCCCTGGAGCATCAGTAAGTGCAGGAGATCATTCTATGCACTGATTGTTCAGGACTTCAGTGCTGGAATACACTGTGGCTCTGAAGACACGGGGGAAATTGTATTTTTTGATGCATGTGCTAATAATCGAGCAGTTCCTACTACATCATATTGATTTGTTCTGTCCTCTCTGACAAGGCTCATTTTCTGCTTTGTAAAAGCTGCAGGAAGCCCAGCATGCAAATGTATAGGATAAGAGATTTTGATTACCATTTACACTGAAGGCTAGATAGATTGTTTAGCTTGGTCATCCCTGTCACCGTGGTTGTAGCAGGAATGCATACATACATACAGGTATCTCCTATAGATTTTCCTCCCCCCACAATTTATTGGAAATTGAAAGGAAATAAGATCGTAATCCCTTACAGTTCCATCTCTCCCTTGTCATATCCTTTACTTGAAATCATACTGCTCTGCTGTGACATCACAATCTGTTGCCATGGGAATATCATTGCTGTCACAAGCAAAGTATTGTGGCCTAAGGTGGGGAAAAAGCAACCGGAACATGTGAAGTCATCAAGCAGCAAAGACCCAGTTTTCATACAACATGGGGAGGAGTAACACAGAAGTAATGTGAAATACAGCATACACTGAATTATGACTATATATATTTTTTGAATTCTCTTTGGAGTCATTGACTGCTCTTCTAATAACTGAATAAAGCATGTTTATGACATTTAATACTGATGTGGATATCAACTCCTTAGGATTATGGGTCATAGAATTCCTAAATGATTTAGTTCATAATTTCCCAAGTGATACCTGGTCTGAATGACTCGTAGTTGATGTTATTATTTTTTTTAATCAGCAAACAGCATGCATTAAGCAATGTATTACTACTAGGCTGCAGTCACAGAGAAGCAGCTGTGTTCAGTTGAAGAGCAGTGCTATTTGAGGGTGTACAGCAAGTCACATTAGGGCTGGGGATGCTTGCACCTGTTTGTCTGATGATAGGGAAGGCTGTTGATGGATCTGGTGCATGGGGGATTGTAACTGCCTGGTGTTGGGTGGAGTTGAACCACTGTGTACAGTGTAAGTAATGTTGATGAAAAGCAGTGCTGCTGCATCAAAGCCCTTTGGAATTGAATAAATAAAATCTCTAAGACTGAGGATGAATGTGGTTCTAATGTGAATGCTAATGTAATAATGAAACTGGTGAGACAGTAAGGCCTGCTACAAAAAATAAAAAAGCATAAAACCATAAACAAGTCCAGCCTTGTTTGCACTAGCCAAATCCCATTTTATTTTTTGTAATAGGTCAGAACATCTGAATGGGAAAGGGAGAAGGGCAGTAACTGGGGTGCAAAGTAAGTTGTGAGGAAGGAACCAGAAGTAGTAGATTAGGTGTGAATGAGAGGAAAGCAGGATATTAAATACTGTATTTTTCCATCACTGTGCCAAGGCTGGGGGAAGGAGGGTAGCAGTTTGGTTTCTAAGAGGGTTGGGGGATAAGTTGGTAGTCTTAATGGTTGAGGATGGAGAAGGATGAGGGAGATGAGTGTACTAAGAATTAAGAGGCAGTATAGTGCAGTGGAGCTGCAAATCTGGTGACATCCAGCAGCCTAGACCTGGGTTTGAATCCCACAGCTTCCACTTGTGTACTGTGTGACCCTGAGCAAGTCACTTAACTTCTTTGTGCTCCCAGGTCACTCCTGTAAAGAAGCTTTCAGCTTAGTGTGCTATTCCTGGTTAAACAACTTAAAAAAAAAAGAATAGCAATCGAGCATGGCCCTGATAAGAATGAAAGAAAAGAGCAACCTGTAAGTGGGGCTAACAAATGCAATGAAAACAAATAACCGTTTGAAATAAGGACTGAGCAGGATGTGTTTTGGCAACAGATAATCCAAATGAAGGAAATAACTATCTGGAGTATTAATTATTAAGTTTTGTAAAGGCACCTCCTGAGGAAGCCAATATCTGTTGGTGAAACGTAGAGGATATGGGCCTGAAAATATAATAAAAGGACAAGATTTTGGATAAGAAATGACCTGTCTACTTTTGTGAACTGTTTTTGCACCCCTTCTTTGGAAAGAAAGAGTCTGTTTTTTTTTTGTAGATGAGTGTACTACAAAGGTGGGGATGGTTGGTATTTATTTTATTTGAAAAGCTGCACTTGAAAGACTTCACAAAGGGGTGTAGTACTTCACCAAGCATGTACCTCTTTCACCAGGTGAAGCACCTTTCAAAGTGTCACTTCAATGGTGAAGTTCTACTTTATGAAGTCTCATAAACTCCACCAGGCAAAATGCCCTCTTCACTGTGTGAAGAACTACTGTATATAAAATGTTAATTTGTGGTATGTTTGGCAGTCTCAACCACTGTTTGGGATATTCATTAAAGACATTTCAGTGGGCATCAAGAGCAAAATCAGTCTGTTTGCTGATGACACCAAGATGGCAGTGGGAGTGATAGTGGATGACCTAGGGAGTTGGCAAGGATTGCAGGAGGATCCGTTAAGGCTGGAGACCTGGTTGGACACCTTGCAGCTGGGGTTGAATGAAAAAAATTGCAAGGTGCTGCATTTTGGGGGACAAAAACCAGAAAAGGAGCTACCATCAGGGGAGTGAGCAGTTAGCTGTGACTGAGGAGAGAAGGATCTGGGGGTGCTCATTACGGGAACAATGAACAACTCAGTACAATGTAGAAAGGTGGCTGCAAAGGCTGCTGGGTTGTATTGCTAGGGGTATATCCTCAAGGAGGGGGAGGTGATTCTGCTATTGTATAGATCACTGGTTAGGCCACACCTGGAGTATTGCATGCAGTACTGGTGCCCATACCTGAAGAAGGACATTAAGTTACTGGAGGGGGTGCAGCACAGGCAACAAAGATGATCAATGGTCTGGGGGCCTTACCTTATGAGAGAAGGCTGAGGGAATTGAACATGTACTCACTGGAGGAGAGGAGGAGAGGGGTGATATGATTGAAAGCTTCAAGTACATGAAAGGAATCGACAAGTCTGGTATGGAAGGGCTTTTCAAACTAAGGGAGAAGAGGGACAGTCGAGGACTGGAGGGGGGAAGGTTCAGGAGGGAAATGAGAAGACAACTTTCTACGGAGAGGGTGGTGGCTAAGTAGAACGCATTACCAGCAGAGGTAGTATACAGTAGAACAGTGGGCAGCTTCAAAAGGGGATGGGACAGGGCAAATGGAAGGGTCAAGGGAGGGGGCATGGGAGGGAGGGAGGAGGGGCAGCTGTAGAATAATGGCTGCTAGCTGCACAGTGGAGCAGACTTGTAGACCATAAGGTCTTTTCTGCTGGCAATTTTTGCATGTTCGTATACAGAGTTCTGCAGCTTCATACAGATGTTATGAAGTGAAACTTTAAAACTTCAGCTGTCTCAAGTTATGGGACCATTTTCAGTAAGAGTACTACTTGATATGGATCAAAGGACTGTGCGCCATAATATGCAATATATGTGAATTAATAATTTACCCCACTTATTGGAAGCACAAGATAACCTAAAGGCATTTGTTGATTGCCTCAATAAATTTATCCTCTACTTTTGGTTTTGATGGTGGTTTGTTTTTTGGGTTGGTATCTAGGGAATTTTAAATTAATAATGTGCTGGTTGAGTAGTGATCTCATTCTCACCTACTCTCTTGAGCAGCCTAATCTACTGTGTCCCTTGGGTGGGGCCAATGTACTGCACTGGCAGTGGTCATTGACTGTTGCAGGGAGTTTGGCATTCTCCATGGATGTGAAGTGAGACAGCAGCTTGCTCAGAAAGGAGTAGGGAAAGAGGGCATGATTGGATGTGCAAGGTCAAGGGGGCACCCTGGGTAAAGATCTCTCCAGGACAGAGGCCCTTCCTGTCTGGTACATACCACAAGGGCAGTCAAGAGTACAGCAGAATAGGTAACAAGAGGTCAGGCTGTGCCTTCTCCCCCCACTTTGAGCAATACTATCCAATGTCAGGTCACAGAGGAATAAAACCGCGTTGCTGGAGGCATTTATTGCAGACTCCTTGTTGGATCTGGTAAGCATCACAGAGATTGGAATGAGTGATGACTCTGGCCCTGTGCTGGAGGCACCTATACCTCCAGCTTATTCTGTGGTGCATTGCATGAAGTGGGGGGTGGCTATCTGTTTTAGATTCACCTTGGGACCGACTATATACCCCATGGTGGAGACCACCTAATTTGAATGCATGGCCATTAAAGTGGGTCTGGGTACAGGTTGCAAAATTATTCTCATGTACCATCCCCCATGGTATGGGACTGAATTTCTGCAGGAACTGGAGAGCTTCATCATGACTGACCTAGTAGTGGACTCGCCCTGCTTATCGGTACTGGGTAACATATGCTTAGGTCAATGATGAAGACTCTGTGTTTGGACAGCAGTTCCTCAGGTTTATGTCTTTACTGAACCTCGTACAGGCAGTTGCCACTGGGACTCACCAAAAAGACCATGCTTTAGATTTGATCTTCGCATTGGGTCTTGACATTAGTAATGCCAGGGTTGATTCAGTCAAGTGGTTGCATCATCATGCCATTCAGTTCCTCTTTTTGACCCCCTGTTTTCAAACCCCTCTTGTGGAGATGATCAGTTCGATATCTGAAATTTGAAAAATCAGGAGAGAAATAATCTCCTGATGATTCTGGACATCATGGGTACGGTATCAGGATGTGCAGAGAATGTAGAGAAAGCCATGGAGGGCTATAACAAATCTCTTACAGCAGCCTTCGACTCCCTTGCACTGTACCGTGTTCACCCCTTGATGCCCTGCCTTATGTCAACCTGGCTTAATGATGTCCTTAGGTGCTTGAAGATGGAATGGAGGATGGAGCATTTCTGGTTGAGATCCAGTCAGAGGAGTACAAGCTGATGCTGAATAACTACTACAGTGAGTATCAGCGGGTAATCTTGCTGAAAAAGACAGCGTTCCTGCACACATGATCACTGAAGGGAAAAATTCACCGGCTCAACTCTTCAGCACTATGGACTGATTGTTTAATCCTCTCTGTCTTTAGTATGGAAGAGTTTTTTTTCAGCAGAAAAAGGTGACAAGTTTAATCAATTTTCCCTTTACAAGGTGTCCTCCATCAGAGTTGACATCTCCTCAGACAGCCTGTCATGGGCTGGCAGTGTTCATGAGGTGAGGGACTTAAGCAATCTTGGAGCAGTCCTGACAGAGGACTGTGGTTCAGTAGGTAGCACACTCGCCTCTGAGGCCAGGAAATCAGAGGGCTGTGGGTTCAGTTCCCACATCTGGCACTTGGGTTAATATTCCAATACTGACACTGTAGTGCAGCATGAGAGGGGTGCTGCACTTCTGAGGTGCCGTCTTTTGGATGAGATGTTAAACCAAGGTCCCATCTACCTGGATTGATGGTAGTTCAGGTGGATGTTAAAGATCCCATGGCACTTGTCGAAAAGAGTAGAGGAATTTTTATTTAAGCCATAAGAAACAAATAAATACAAAACAGTATTACATCATACAAACTTATAATAAAGAAAATCAAAAACATAGATAAATAATTCATCATATAATACCCCAATCATAGAACAACCCCCATCACCAAAATAGATGGGGAAGTTTTAGAAAACTTTGAAATCAAATCCGTACGTAACAGTGTTAATTCACACAAAATTGAATATACAAATTATACAAACACAAATATACCAATCATACATATTCTAATATATTTCTATATACAAAAAATACACCCAAAAAGCATACTAACACTATATGGTATCAGCAGGAAGAACCCCTTCTTTCCAGAACATACTATTCCACAAGTAGTATGAAGATATATTGCATCAAATCCCCAAAGATATACCTTTCCTAAATAAAATCATAATCCTTCCATAAACTATCCCAATGTTTGGCAATAAATTTCGATTTTTCAACCATTTTCATTTTGCTTATATCTTGAGTCAACATATAAAATAAATCGATCGATAAAATTAGTTGCTGTTGTAATAACAACCTACACCTACTGATCCATAACCAGTATAACAAATACACATGTATCACCATCAGGGTACTTAGACTATCCTTAGACAATACCCTCATAGAAATCCCATAATATATTTGCTCAGGAGTCGGAGGAACAGTAACCCTACCTTTCCAACGGTGCTTTACCATGTCCCAAAATGCAAAAGCATAAGGACATTGGAAATATAAATGATTCATAGTTTCCAGTGTCATCCCACAACCATCCCTCAGACAATAGCATTCTTGTAAGCTTTTGTGCTTCTGGTTACTCCGAACATTCACCTTATTATGGATCCCCAACCATACTGTATCCCACATATGCACTGGAATTCTTGAATTAGTAATGTATTCTGAAATTTCCATCTAATGAACTAGAGAAAATCCATAAACTGGAGAATCCAAAAAACACCTCTTCAAA
Source organism: Neoceratodus forsteri (assembly GCA_016271365.2). Taxonomy (NCBI): domain Eukaryota; kingdom Metazoa; phylum Chordata; order Ceratodontiformes; family Ceratodontidae; genus Neoceratodus; species Neoceratodus forsteri. The sequence continues at coordinate 785,566,265 of CM028132.1, read as the reverse complement.
AGATCCTTATAGAGGGTTCTCTGAGAGAGACCACCAGCCGATTCCAAACTAAGTTTCCATTGTTTTATCTTATCAAAAACTCCATCCCACCTATTCACTAATCTAGGACGTCTCTTATTTTTATGAACAAAGGAATTATTCCTCCATTCCAACAAAACCCCATGTAGAAAACAACTTACCAGAATATTCCAAATCTGTGTACACCCTTTAAGCAACGGGACTATATTAGCATATAAAAAGACAGTAAAATAAAAAGAACAGGGTTTACCATGTTAACCCCACCAGCTTTTATCTCCAAATATAAAACATTACATTTAATGGGATTCAATCGACTACCCCAAAAACTGCTAAAAAAAATCCCATCAATGACGTTTTCAAACTCTGTGGTAACAAAAAAATGGAACTCAAAAATAAAAAAAAACAAGCAGCAAAAAGGTTTTAATGATATAAATTCTTTTATTTTTCGACAACTTCCATCTATTCCAATAAGCAACTTTAGTCTTCTCCTTTGCAAGGGCTCATTAATAATTATACTATACCATATCAACCTCCCCCCCAAAATATATGCCCAAAATTTGACAGGGAGCCATGTCCATCTCAAAAACCCCAACCACTTCAGGCTCCTCAGGGAAACCCTCTAATCTTAAACAATGTGTTTTATTTATATTAATCCGAGCTCATATAACTTTACCCACCTCCCATATTAAACTACAGGCATTCTGTATGGATTCTCCATCCTCCAACACCAGACAAAGATCATCAGCATATGCTATGATTTTAGAATAATTCCCAAAATTAAACACTACCCCATGAATTCGGGGAGATCTATGAAGCAATCTCAACAAGGGATCCAAGGCAAAAACATCAGAAGAGGGCTCAATGGACAACCCTGATGAACTCCTTTAAAAATATTATGCTGTGACCCTTTCCACCCATTCTCATATGGTATTACATATGCCAATGCATAACATAACTGTAACCACTGTACAAATTTCGTCTGTATCCCATTTGCTTCTAAACAGTGCCATAAATAAACATGGGAAACCTCATCAAAAGCCTTTGCCTGATCCAAACTAACCAGATAACCAAGACCCCTATGCAGTATATCAACCTCCTCCCGTTCCTCCATTATTTCACATATTAGCAATAACGCTTCCATTATACGTCTGCCAGGAACTGAGCAATATTGATCTGTGCTAATTAAATCAGGCATAACTAAGGATAAACTGTTCCCCAATAATTTAGAATAGATTTTAAAATCCACATTAAGCAACATGAGAGGCCTCCAGTTACCTATATCTACCTGATCCCCTGACTTGAAGAGGAAAACCATCAGACCTTCGTACATCTGTGAGGGTAAATACATATCGGAAAGAAAGAAATTATAAAGAGATAACAATTCATTTGGCATAATCCCCCATAAAAGTTTATACAATTCACAAGGCAACCCATCAGATCCAGGAGAATCATCCTGTTTTAAAGAAATAATAACTCTATCCAATTCTGCCTTAGTAAACTCTTTAGTCAAAGCTAGCTGCCAGCTTGTGGATAATCAGGGGAGATTCGCTGCCTGAAACAACTGGCACATAAAATCCATATCTTCTACCTGTTCCCCAAATGTTTTATCAATATGTTCATCCAGTGTTCACATAATACCCTCATTATCCCAAACTCTCGTCCCTTGCAGGGTGTGTCAACTCTCAAATATACATTTTTCTCTACGGTCCTGACAGACCAAAAAGGGGTTAACATGGCCAGTCTTCCCTTGAGTTCCAAATGATTGCTCCTTATGCAATGAACTGAGTCTATCATATTGGTAATGTACCATATCCTGTTTAATTTGCCTAATTTCATCAGTTAAATCCTCATTACCCACCCCTTGTCTAGATAACAAAGTGCCCAAAATATATTGAAGCTGCAAATATTCCTCTGCTTTAGTATGTGCTCGTGATTTACCTAGAGCTTAAAAATAACCCACCAAACAATATTTAAAATCCTCCCACCCACCTCCTATGTCATCATATAAAAATGTAGTTGAAATCTTATCATGTACTATTTATGATAAATCAACAAGAATGTTCGGCAATATTAAAAGGGAGGTGTTAAGTCTCCAAATCCCAGGTTCCATCATCCATCTGGGGGATTCTGTATACCAATCCTGATTAAAGAATAATCAGACATTTCAACTGATGTATTAATAATCTTTGCAATCGAAAAAGATTAATGTACAAAAATAAAATCAATTCTAAAAGATAAGGGACCCTTAAAAAATGCTGGTTTCACCTTATTCCACCCAATAATATGGGTATCTACAAGACCTGCTTGGGAAAGAACTGAACGGAGAAACATCTCATCACAATATTGCTTACCAGAATCTGTTTTCTGCTGAAAATTAATATGAAAATCCCCACAAAAAATATCTGCTAACTAGTATGAAAGTATGGTTGAATTTTCTTCAGCAAATCAATTGTAAGGGCCTTTGACTGTGGCCCATACATTGACACTAATCTACACTGCAATCCTTTCAGAACTACATCTAATACAAGAACTCTCCTAGGTTCAATGTCTACCAGCCTGCAGACTCTAACCTCCTGTTTAAGAACACATATCCCAACTCCACAACAAGTTTCCTCCCCCACAGATCAATAAGAAAGTCCCCAGGGCCAATCTTTTGATGCTTGTGTCACCTCACTTAAAGTGTGTAAACGTTTGTCTTGCAATAGAAACACATCATACTTAAGATGCAATAAAACCCCAAATGTTGCAAGACGTATAACCGGGGACTTTAAACTATTTACATTTAGACTAGCTATAGACAAGGAAGAAGGCTCAGGGAAGGGGCTTTGGAATATTCTCACTGGATCTAGTAACCCTTTTCCAAGTCTCTGAAGACTGAGGTTTACGGGGTGTTAGTTCTAACACAACTACAGGAACACTAGACTTGCCCTGACTACTATACTGATCTGATAATGAATGATCCCGCTCTACCTGATCCCCCCAGGAGGAAAGGAGTGCAACTCTATTAGACAATGGCAAGGGAGATAATGCCTTATTCTGACTATCAAAAGAACTTACAGCTGGTAAGGGAGGGGGCAACCTGACATTCCTTCTTCCAAATCCTGCATCTCAGGTTGCTGAACAGGGCAAGTTAAAGGAATCTGGAGGTGAACCACCTGATAGGATGGACCAGGTGATAAGGAAAGGAACAAACTTCTTGCTTCCCATTGTGGGAAGCCTTGTGGGGTCAGAAAAGGAGTGTCCTGTTCCTCTATCCCAACACCTACCAAGGGGACTGGACTAATATCCATACCCTTAGTCTGGGAAAGACAATCTACTACATGAGGTACAATGGTGATAGGAATAGGGGTCTGTCTCCTATCCCCTGTCCCTCCATCCCTGCCCCTACCCCAACATCTACCCCTAGCAGAACCCTCAGACTCTGGGCAGTCTAAGTTACTAAACAGTCTCCTAACCTGAGACAAAAAATACTCCTGGTCAGAGGAGTCATCAGAAATGTGAGTTGCCCAAGGACACTCCGCATATGAATGACCATCACCTCCACACAAATTGCAAATAGGGGAGCCACACATTGAGCCACTGTATGGCTCAACACCCCACACTGAAAACATTTGACCTGATTACAAGATGATTTCAAATGAGATCAAGAACAGCATCTATAGCAACTTTTTGGTTGACCCACATATAATATCCCCTGTCCCTGCCCAAAAAGAAAGAACTTGGAAAATGTTGTATTCCATCTTCAGTTTGGGTCAGTTGAACTCAAACAGTCCACCCTACAGTCCAAAAACCATTCTCATCCATAATAGTTTTAAGGTGATCATAAACCGAACACTGTTTTTCCAACCAAAATATAATATTAGAAATATTAACTCCTTCATTCCGGAAAAGGACAGTTATAGTTTTAATTGTACGTTTAGTGATAGGAATCACCAGGAAGTCTCTCCAAACCTCCAGGTCCTTCACATCATAATATAGCTTCTAAAATTTATCCAAGGATCTGACAGAACAAAAACTGACATCATAATTGTGATCCCCAGGTGGCTGTGTAAAAGCATACACCTCAGCAAGTGTGAACCCCATGGAATCTACAAGGAGGGTTCTCCCCACCCAGACTCTATCAGGGACCACTGGTGCTTTTCCCTTATATTTTTCTGAACACCCTGCATAAGTTTTTGAACCAGATATATTTTGAGGTGGAAGGTCACTTCCCTCCTTCTGCCCCTCCAAATTGAAATTACCCTGCTCAGTAACTTTTGTAGACACTTCACCTTCCTGTAGCTTCTCGCCTTGTACCAAATGCAAAGGATCCATAAGTACAAATTATGATCGAAAAGGTAACCCAGAAACTATTGACTCCATTCCCTGTGGACCTGCGTCTGGCGCACTGAGCAATTCCACTGCCTCTCCTTGGTTTTGTGCATCCTCAGTAGGATGAAACAAGGACTTTGCAACAACACTCAATTCCAAACCTGGAGAAGTTTTCTCCAAATCTCCAGTATCTCTCCATGGCAAAAGCCCATAGCTCAAGGAGCCAGGGAAGGGGATTGAGGGATCCAGAATCCAGCACTCGTTTTCCCATATCCATCCAGCTTGCTTTAAAGCATCACCCGGAGACCAGTCATGTAAGGGACAACTCTTTTCCAAAGGCACAGCATGCTCTATAAGAATATTTGTTATACCTGATTCAAAAACCATATGGTCCTGAGCAGTGTTCTGCTGTCCCAAAGGCCATCTTTTGATTCCATCCTGTGATGGACTCGCCATAGATCTCTTACGTTTGTTCCTTTCAGCTTCCTATTTTTGTCTGCATGATTAAAAATCCTGCTCTGCAATCGATATCAAGTCCAATAATTGTGTGTTTTTTAAGTCCATTTCATGCTGTAGTTGTAGCTCTTCAGCCATATTTCCTACCTTCAACAATGGAAAAGCTGAAGAGTCAATGTTCTCCAAAACTATTTATTGGCCTCTGTCTTGTACAATCACAACTTCTGCCTCAGACATAGAAAGCAACACCAAGAGCTCTGGAGTACCAATGGCATGACTGCTCCCCCACAACATTCTCCTCTGGACTGAGGTCCTCCATCCCTCCCTCCTGTAGCGCAACAGTGCCCCCTGCAGGAAGAGTAGGGAAATACCCCCAGTGTCCTTGCCAAATTTCCCTCATTCACTAAAAATACCACCAACAGCTTAATCTGGTTCCATTTCAGTTGCTTACTACCTGTATCCCCCCCCCCCTTGGTCACCCCTGAAAAAGGGACTTCTAGGCCCAGTGGGCTTATCAGGTCAACAAAATTCAACAAACAAACAGAGGAGATTTCCCAAGTGGCCCTTGGGCTGCGCCTATTCACTGCATGTTAGAGCCAGGGCCTATCAGATTTCTCTCAGGTTGCTGCCCGACCTTGGTTACAATTATTGTTGAGATTATGAGGTGTTTACTTTGTGAGGGTGTTTCCCCCCTGAACTGAAGAGGGCAGTGGTGAAGCCCCCTGCTAAAGGAACCATCTTTGGACTTGAGGATCTAAAATTACAGGCCTATCTCATGCCTCCTATTTTTAGGGAAGGTAATAGTGAAGGTAGTACAAAACAGCTACAGGACTGCATGGAATGTTATGAGATGCTTGGACTACTCCAGTCTGGGTTTAGGCCTTGGTGCAGTATGGAGACAGCACTAGTCCAAGGTATTCAATGATCTTCTAGTGAGAGACAGTGGTCAATGTTCCATCTTGGTACTGCTGGATCTTTCCTCAGCTTCTGACAATGTGGCTCATGGGGTGCTGTAGACCCATTTGAAGCACTATAGGAGACTTACTGGCACAGTATTACAGTGGTTTGAGTCCTACTTGTCTGGCAGAGAGCAGGTGGCATTAGGTAGTAACATCTCGGGTGCTACTGATCTCTGCTGTGGGTTGCCTCAGAGGTCAGTTTTGTCCACAATGCTATGTGCCATGTACATGTTGCCATTAGGGGGAGATCATCAAGTGGTATGGTCTAGGTTTTCACTGCTACACAAATGACACTCAGATCTACTTGTCACGTACACCTGAGAGGATCGACATGGTGGCTGTGTTGGATGAGTTTCTGATAGAAATCCAGGACTGGATGGCTTCAACCTGGCTCAGACTCAACTCATTAAAGACTAAGGTAATACTGGAGAGACCAGGCTGTGTTGTGGTAGCAGTGAACAGTGATAGTGCATTGCTGTCATGGTTAAATGGCACTACACTTTGAGCTGTTGATAAAGCAAGGAATTTGGGTGTCATTGTGGGTTCTGGATTGACTTCAGAACATCAGGTATCATATGTTGTCTGCAGTGGCTTTTACCATCTGCATAATATCACCTGACTCTAAACCTATCTTGCTGTCACTGAATTGGAAACACTTGTGCTCACATTTGTTACCTCTTGACTGTAATACTGCAACAGTCTTTACCTAGGGCTATCTGCAGGGATGGTGCATTGCTTGCAGCCTGTACAGAACTCAGCAGCCTGGCCAGTTGCAGGGACTTCCTGTTCCATGCATTTCATGCTGGTTCTGTGAGAACTACATTGTTTGCCAGTGAGGTGGTGTATCTACTTGAAGATGAGTTTGTTAACCAATAAAGCCCTGCACAATCTGGGCCCTGGTCATCCAAAAGATCTTCTCACCAAATACACACCTGTCTGCACCCTTTGTTACTCTGAAGCTGGGCTCCTGGTTGATCCACACTCCCATTTAAAATCATCAGGAGATAGGGCTTTTTGTGAGGAGACAGGGCTTTTTGTGTGGCTGCAACCATTTTGTGGAACGTGCTTCCTATTGAAATTAGAGGGACCCCTTCATTGGAACTTTTTAAGGGTTTGTTAAAATCCCATTTATTTAATTTGGCTTTTGGGACCACTTAGTTTTCCTGGGCTTTGGGGCGGTATGTTTCTTCTTGATTCATGTCTAATGCTTTCTTGACCTGGTTTTATATTTTTCTGTTTCTATATTAAAGTTGGCATGTATGATGCTCAGAGCCATGGATGGGCACCAATCAAATAAATTTGCCTTGTCTTTATTTTTATTATATTTACCTAGTTCTGAAATGAGCAATCTGACTACCAGTAATATATTCTGTGCACTTTTGTTTGTTTATTCTTTTCACTTCTTTACCCAGTGCAGCCTTCACCTATCTGGCTACTTCCCTGCCCTGTTGCGTCACCTGAACTCCAGAGAGTGCCATATTTGCAAGTGGTTATCCCCCAACAGTGGGACCTTTAGGGGTGGTACTCCTCTCTGGTAACTCTTGGTATGATGGTAGGGGCTCTGCGTGCTTGATTTACATGCAACATGGGGCCCAGACATGCTGAGGTGACAGCTTGCTGCACTGGGATATTTTCCACCGTTCTCTCACACCAAGATGCTGACTATGAACATCCTATGCACCACAATATGAGTGTGCATATGGCAATGTTTGGCATCTCCCTCCTACTGCTTTCCAAGCTGACTGGCTCTATCTGTGCTAACCCCCAGCCCCCATGGTGCTCCTGCAGCTGGAATTGGTCTGATTCTTACCCTGAGGAGGCAAGTGTTCTGTAGGATGCTTTAACTTATTCCCACAGAAAGTGCTTCAGCATTCCAAGCTCCTTTCTGAATTGGGTCACTGATAGGGGTGTTTGGAATCTGCTGATTCCATTCTTTCATATACATGTCGGTTAATTAGAGTATCCGATTCTGACTCTGATTCCTTTCTGACACCGACAGAGGTATCAGAGTTGGAATCAAAGTCAGATTTGGAAGTTCCAGTTCTGTACTAGACTCTAATAGTTAAAAAGTATGCCACTACCCAGGAAAATGCCCATTGAGGGCTTGGTGAACAGCCCTTACCCACCCTAGTCACCATTTACCTTAAGCTCTGTTTTTCTTTTGCTGCTCCCTGTTGGTTTGCTTAATAAGGGTGGTGGTGGTTGTGATGCTTAGACAGCTGGTTATGATTGTTCTATGATATTTGTAATCTAGAATGTGGTATGTGAGTGTCTCACATGAGACATCCTGTGCTATGGGTGCCCCTCCCAGGTCAGTGAAGTGACCGGTGACCTGAAACCAGGAGGTAATTAAAAGACTAGCGAGACTTAATTAAGTGCCTCCTGTTTTCCTGTCTTAATTAGAACTGACCCAGCTGCCAGGATATAGGGCTCGTAAACTTTTATGACGTCTTAGAGGAAAAACATGTTATACCACTATGGTGTGAAAAGTTGTAAAATCTTTGACCTGCTTTGGGAACAGGAAACCACACAAGATCAAAGGAAAGGCTTGATTAAAGACTGTCATAATTTGGGAAATTATTTTTTGCTGAAGTCACAGTATTTAAAATATCTCCTTACAGGAAGATCATTGTTTACATATTTTTATATATTCTAAAAGGAGGAGCTAGATGACATCATAGAAGGGATGTGTGAGAGAGATACAGTTTAACTAGGACTTGTGTCTGATCTTTGATACATACCTTTTTGGGCTCTTAAGAAACAAGATCTCTGATTTAACTTAAGCACTGTACAGAGGTAATACATTACATAGAAAAGTTCTAACTGTATGTTGGTAGGAGTTTGTCTGTAGTTTTCCTTGTTTTTCTTTATGTGATTGTATGCTCTTTGATATATTGTTCTGTTTACATTTTACATATTTATATCTATTTTTAAGTAAACCTTTTATTTGAAAGATACTGCCTGGGTCTTCCAAGTTCTTTCTTTTGCATATGATGTATAAAGAGTTAAGACTGACAAAACTGTTCAAGAGCTTGATGGTGTTACTAAACTGGGAAAAGGTAAGAATATACCTAAGGTCTTTTATAGAGTTTTAAGGATTCAGCTTGGAAGCCTGACTTGGTGTCCATTGGCATAAGATTGTACTGCAATCCCCGAAGAGGGTATGAATCTGTGCCTGTACATTTGGGTACGCTAGCATAAGTTTCACAATTTGAATCCCCTCAGAACTTGAGACTAAAGGTGATTCGGACCCTCAAAAAGACAGGAGGGTTACCCTGTCTGTTACCTGTTCACATTACTGCTCTTGGAGATTGACTCTGTGGGAGAAGAGGGCCTGACCTGCTGAGTGCATATTGTGACAGATTTGGTTGGCAGCGGTGTGGATAAATTTGGTAACACAAGCTTTAACTGTTCAGTGTGACAGCTTAATACTGCACAGCTCACTTACAAAATAAGGCATTGATTTATTTTTTTTAAAAAGGAAACAGAACTATATAATTTTGCTTATAGTCAAGTTCCTATCTGTTTTATATTTTTTGCTAAAGTGCAAGTTAGAGTAGCCATAGTTAGGGAAGAAGATGGCTTCCAACTACAGTGGGCACACTGTAGACTACTTGAAGCAGTTGTGCCAGGACAGAGAAGTCCTGTATGAGGGGAGAGCCACCAAGCAGCACCTCATAGATGCCCTGATGGCAGCAGATGCCTAGAGCAGTGAGTCACAGACTGTGACTGTAAAGGACCAAACCTTGAGCATGGAGGGGCCAGCGGGCCAGTGCAGTGTCCAGATCCAGTGAGGATGACAGCAGGGCCAGTGCCAGGGAAGGGACACAGCAGCAAGGGAAGGTCACCAGCATTCTGGAGCCAGAAGCAATCAAGCTTCGGACTGAGTTGTGCAGAATGGAGCTCAAGTTCTAGAAGGAGGCTGAATGAGAATAGTGAGAGGCAGAGTGAGAACAGTGGGAGGCTGACCAGGAGGAGCGTGAGCACCAGAGACAACATGAACTGGAGAAGCTACATAGAAACATAGAATTTGACAGCAGATAAGGACCGCTTGGCCCACCCAGTCTGCCCATTTCCCTACCAACTGGATAAGCTGCAGATCCTAGTTAACCAGCAACCTACTTCTTCCTACCCCCACCCCCCAGAATTGCCTTATGACTATCCCATGCATGCTTGAATTTACCACTGATTTTGACTCACGACCTCCTCCAGAAGGCAGTTCCATGCATCCACAACCCTCTTTGTGAAAAATACTTCCTTAAATTACCTCTGAGCCGCCCCCCCATCTTCAAATTGTGCCCTCTTGTTCTTGCACACCTCTTTTTTTGAAAGATGCTACCCTCTTGGACTTTGTTGATTCCTTTGAGGTACTTGAAAGTTTCTATCATGTCCCCCCTCTCCCTCCTTTCCTCGAGGCTATACATATTAAGCTCCTTAAGTCTCTCTTCATATGTCTTTCGTTGCAGACCCTGCACCATTTTAGTTGCTCTCCTCTGGACAGCTTCCATCCTGTCTATGTCTTTGTGGAGATTGGGTCTCCAGAACTGCACACAGTACTCCAGATGGGGTCTCACCAGCTGTCTGTACAGAGGATAATAACTTCCTGTTTTCTACTGGTGATGCCTCTCCCTATGCATCCCTGTATCTCCCCAGCCCTCCTTGCTTCCCTCTCACATTGCTTGCCCACCTTTAGGTCATCTGATATGACTACCCCCAGGTCCCTTTCCATTTTTTTTGTTGTTAGTATCTCACCCCCCATTGTGTACTCTTCCCCTGGGTTTTTGTTTCTCAGGTGCATTACCTTGCACTTCTTAGCATTGAATCTAAGCTGCCATACATTTGACCATTCCTCTAACCTTGCCAAGTCCCTCATCCTTTCCACCCACCCTGTGCATCAACTCTGTGGCAGATCTTAGTGTCATCTGCAAAGAGACATACTTTTCCTTCCAGTCCTTCTGCAATGTCGCTTATAAAGACATTGAAGAGGACTGGTCCTAATACTGAACCCTGCTGTACCCCACTAGTAACCCTCCTTTCTTCTGAGTGGACTCCATTTACTATTATTCTCTGTGTCCTATTCTCCAGCCAATTCTTTACCCAGGATGTCATCTTGGGACCCACTCCCAGGCTGGCTAACTTGTATATTAATCTTTTGTGTGGGACTGTGTCAAATGACTTGCTAAAGTCTAGGTAGACCATGTCCACAGCCCCTCCCTGATTTACTACTTCGGTCACCCAGTCAAAGAAATCTATCAGATTCATCTGGCATGACCTTCCCACTGTGAATCCATGCTGCCTTGGGTCCTGTGCCCCTCTGGCCTCTAGATACTTGACAATTCTTTCCTTTAGAAGTGATTCCATCATTTTCCCTATCACTGAGGTTAAACTAACAGGTCTGTAGTTTCCTGCTTCTGCCTTGCTGCCACTTTTGTGAAAGGGAATCACATCTGCCCTCCTCCAGTCCTCGGGTACCACCCCATCCTCCCATGATTTATTAAAAGAGTAGTCAGTGGTGTCACTAGTTCTACCCTTAGCTCTTTTAGAATTCTGGGATGAATCCATCAGGTCCCATTGCTTTGTCCACCTTCAGTTTTAAGAGTTCTTTCAGAACCCTTTTCTTCTGTAAATGGGCTGGTATCAACTTCTGTATCCAGAGTGTTACTACTGTTTGTTTTATGTACCTCCCCCTCTTCATTTTTAAATACTGAGCAAAAATATTTGTTTAGTATCTCTGCCTTTTCACAGTCTCCCTCTGCCCATCCTCCCTCCCCTTTATTAAGCCTCACTATCCCTCCCTTGGTCTTCCTTTGCACCCTGATGTACCTATAAAAGGTTTTATCCCCCTTCTTAACTGAGTTGGCTATCTTTTCCTCGGTTTGGGCCTTTGCTGTTCTGACTACCTTCCCAGCCTCCTTTTGCTTTAACTGATACACGACTCCAACCACCAGCACCAGAGCAGGTAAGTGGCTTGAGCTTAACTGGAACTACAGGAATGGGTTACAAATTGAATTCTAAATTGATAGCTGACTTTAAAGAAGGGGAAGATGTGGATGCCTTTTTAAATTACTTGGAAAAAGTTTGTATTAAGGCAAAAATTCCTAGAGGGTCTTGGAGCTTCCAGCTATCCCCGCTACTTACTGGGAAAGCTCGGGATGCATTGGATCAAATGGACAATGAGGACAGCAATGATTACAGCAAATGTAAAGCTGCACTTTTAAAAAAAAGTTTGATTTAACTGCAGAAGACTACAGAGCTAAATTCCATAAGCTCAGGAGAAGCCCTGACATGAGCTACGAGGAGCTAACCATGAAACAACGTCACTGTTTAAAACATTGGTGGGAGGGAATTGAAGCAAACTCTGTAGATAAAATTGGAAATGCTATTTTTTTAGAACAGTTTTTTTGGGCATGCCCAGCAGAGCTGAAAACCTGGCTGGAAGACTGAGATCCCGAAACAGTACAAGAGGCTGCTGAACTCTCGGACCGCTATGCCAAGAACAGACCTGCTCTGAGAGTGAATGGGGTGACTGTGGCAGTGCAGAAAAGGAAAAGCATGCCTTCAGGGCAGCTAAAACCCTTACTGCCTCCACTGAAACCAGTTAGCCCCAGGTTTCAGAGAAAATATTTCTCTTAGAAAAGAAATGAACATTGGGTCTGTAAAGAAACTGGGCATATTGCCAGACAGTGTCCCAAATGAGTGAGCAATATGCAGAATGGGGCTAGGAAAGAAGCTGGTTGTTTGTGTGTCCCTGGAAGCATGCCTGTGAACATGAGAGAACACATGCACCCAGTCACGGTGAATGCTGTACAGACACAAGGGTTAAGGGATGCAGGGGCATCCCTGATGCTGGTAAAAGGGGATCTGGTAGAGCCTGGTCAGCTTATACCCAATGAATTCATAACTGTACAAGACTTCACTGGGCAGGAGAAAACATTGCCCCTCACTTGTGTTCTCCTGGACTGAGGTGAAACTGGGAGAACTGTGCAACAGGTGGCTGTAGCCAAAACATTAGCAGTTGATGCCGTCCCTGGCAACAATCTCAAACAGGAGATGGTGTGTGCAGTTACCTGTAGCCAAGCAGCAAGGGAATATTGTAGTTCCCTGAACCCCACAGAAGTCATTGTGGAAACCACTAGGAGGCTGGTTCCCCAGCCTGTGTCTCCTGATATGGAGACTAATGAAAAGGGGGTAAAAATTTCCCCAGTAGCATTTAATCAAACAGCTACAGAGCATTACTCCAAAGACAGAGTGGTGACCCATTGTCAAAGGGTTAGGGATGACAGTGATCCTGAGAGCCCTGACACTTGTGCTAGGGACCCTAGTTTAGAGATTGAAGGGGACCTGTCCCATGCCTTGGGAATGTGTAGGGAGTTTGCAGCTGCTCAGAAAAGTGACCCTAGTCTTGAGAAGCTGAGGGTTTGGGCAGACTCTGATGGAGCACAGGGAGGTGATGGTAAACACATGATTTATTGGGAAAATGGACTGATGTATACTCAGTCTGTGAAGACAGAGAAAGGGGTGAAAGGCAGGCAGCTTGTCGCTCCCCAGGGGTACTGCGAGCAGTTGCTCAAGACTGCACATGATATTCCCTTGTCTGGTCATTTGGGAATCTCACACACTACACAGCGATTGGCCCAGAATTTCTGTTGGCCTAACTTCATCCAGCAGGTGAAGGAGCATTGCAGGTCTTGTCACCGGTGCCAAGAAATAGGGAAGGCAGGTAAGAAAACCCAAGTTGCCCTAATTCCATTGCCCATAGCAAAGGAGCCATTCCAGAGGGTGGGAATGGATATTATGGGGCATTTAAATACCACCAGCTCCTCTGGGAAGAGGTTCATCCTGACTGTGGTGGATTATTCCACCAGTATCCAGAGGCAGTCGCCCTTTCCTCACTGAGGACAGAAAAAGTGGCAGATACTTACTTGGGATTTTCTCCCATGCTGGGTTTCCGCAGGAGGTTATCACTGATTGAGGGGGCTCCTTCATGTTGGACCTGATGAAATGTTTGTGGGAGAAGTGTGAGGTGGTGCAGAGGCACACAACACCTTATCACCTGCAAGACAATGGGCTTGTGGAAAGATTTAATGGTACCCTGAAGTCAATGCTGTAAGTGTTTGCTGAACAGCATGGGAGGAACTTGGAAAAATACCTTCCCCACCTGTTGTTTGCATACAGGGAGATGCCCCAAGAGTCAACAAGATTTCCCCCTTTTCTTATATGCATGCCTGGTACGTGGGCCCCTAGACTTGATCCGGGAGAACTGGAAGGCAAGCACACCACCCAGGGAACTCCCATAGTGGATTATGTCATTAGGTTTAGGGAAAGGCTGAAAGAGCTTATGGGGACAGCCCTGAGCAACCTGGCAGCTGCCCAACAGAAACAAAAAGTGTGGTATGACCGCAGAGCCAGAGCTAACTTGTACAAGGGGGGTCAGCAAGTCATGGTCCTTATTCCGGTCTGGAAAGACAAGCTGCAGGCTGAGTGGGCAGGACTGTACAAAGTAGTTAGAAAGGTAAATAACATGAACTATATCATAGAGTTACCTGACAGAAGACAGACAGAAAGAATGTACCATGTCAACATAATGGAGCCATATGCTAATAGGGCTGACATGGTGTTTGCAGTATGTAGTCCTGAGGAGGGGACGGACAAAGGAGACCCCCTTCTGCACTTGCTGGAAGAAAGCAAGTGGGAGTCCTCTGTGGAGGCAGTTAAACTGTCATCCCAGCTGGCCCTGGACAAGATCCAGGAAGTTAGGGAGGTTTTAGCAGACTTTGCCCCACTGTTTAGTGCCAAGCCTGAACTAACCCCCTTAGCAATGCACAATGTAGAGACAGGGACACAGACGCTCATATGGCAGACAGCATATCGGGTGTCAGAGGCTGTCCAAAAGGACATTAGGAGGGAGGTGGAGGAAATGTTGGGTTTAGGGGTAATTCAGAGATCCCACAGCCCCTTGGCCTCACCCATAGTCTTTGTGCCCAAGCCAGATGGCTCTGCTCATTTCTGTGTGGACTGTCATGGGCTGAATGCAGTCATAAAGTCAGACGCCCACCCGATACACTGGATGGACAAACTCCTGGACAAGTTGGGAGGGGTGATCTACCTTACAACTATTGACCTGACAAAGGGGTATTGGCAGGTAGCGTTAACTGACAGAGCTAGGGAGAGGTCGGCATTCATCACTCTGATAGGCATGTTTGAATTTAAAGTAATGCCTTTCAGAATGAAGAACTCCCAAGCCATTTTCCAAAGGTTGGTGAACCAGGTGTTAAATGGTGCTGAGGAATACACCGTGGCGTACTTGGATGACATTCCCATCTTTAGTGCCAGCAGGGAGAAACACCTGTCCAACCTTGTGGAAGTGCTGGGCCAGATACAAGGGGCCAGGCTCACTGTCAAAGCTGAGAAGTGCCAGGTTGCCATGGCTGAAGTGGCATACCTAGGGCATGTTGTAGGCCAGGGACAGATCCATCCTAACCAAATAAAAATAGAGGTGATCAAGGCATGGCCCAGACCAGAAATGCAGAACCAGGTCAGGAGTTTTCTAGGGACAGCAGGGTACTATAGGAAATGTGTACCCAATTACAGTGCCCTGGCTGCTTCTTATCTGACCTGTTAAAGAAAAAGATGCCTAAGAAATTACCTGGGAACCAGCCTGTGAAAAAGCCTTTACCAAACTGAAGGAGGCACTGTGCAGTACTCCTGTGTTGACAAGTCCTGACTATAACAGGCATTTTATAGTCCAGACTGACACCTAAGACATGGATATTGGGGCAATACTGAGTTAGTCATCCAACCAAGGGAATAACCACCCTGTAGTGTACCTGAGTAAAAAGTTACTTCCCAGAGAGCAGGCTTACTCTACTGTGCAAAAAGAGTGTCTTGCTGTAGTGTGGGCCCTAAAGAAGTTAGAGCCATACTTATATGGGCAGCACTTTGAGATACAAACTGACCACAATCCCCTGGTTTGGCTGACCCAACTTGGAAAAACTAATGGTAGACTATTAAGACTGAGTCTTGCCTTGTAAGGGTATGACATCACGATCTTACATAGGGCTGGAGCAACCAATCAGAACACAGATGGCTTGTCACGTCAGTATGAGGAGTGAACTGATTTGGTAGAGCCCCCAAATTCAGTCTTGGTGGGGAGAACTGTGATGCTTGGCTAGCTGGTTATGATTGTTCTATGATATTTGTAATCTAGAATGTGGTATGTTAGTGTCTCACATGAGACATCCTGTGCTATGGGTGCCCCCCCCCCCCCCCACAGGTCAGTGAAGTGACCTGAAACCAGGAGGTAATTAAAAGAATAGAGGGACTTAATTAAGGGTCTCCTGTTTTCCTGTCTTAATTAGAACTGACCCAGCTGCCAGGATATAGGGCTCATAAACTTTTATGATGTCTTAAAGGAAAAACATGTTATACCACTACGGTGTGAAAAGTTGTAAAACCTTTGACCTGCTTTGGGAACAGGAAACCATACAAGATCAAGGGAAAGGCTTGATTAAAGACTGTCATAATTTGGGAAATTAGTTTTTGCTGAAGTCACAGTATTTAAAATATCTCCTCACAGGAAGATCATTGTTTGTATATTTTTTATATTCTAAAAGGGGGAGCTAGATGACATCATAGAAGGGGGTGTGTGAGAAAGACACAGTATAACTAGGACTTGTGTCTGATCTTTGATACATATCTCTTTGGGTTCTTAAGAAACAAGATCTCTGATCTAACTTAAGCACTGTACAGAGGTAATGCATTACATAGAAAAGATCTAACTGTATGTTGGTAGGAGTTTGTCTGTAGTTTTCCTTGTTTTTCTTTATGTGATTGTATGCTCTTTGATATATTGTTCTGTGTTTACATTTTACATTTTGTATCCATTTTTAAGTAAACCTTTTATTTGAAAGATACTGCCTGGGTCTTCCAAGTTCTTTCTTTTGCCTGTGACATATAGAGAGTTAAGACTGACAAAACTATTCAAGATCTTGATGGTGTTACTAAACTGGGAAAAGGTAAGAATATACCTAAGGTCTTTTATAGAGTTTTAAGGGTTCATCTTGGAAGCCTGACTTGGTGCTCCCTGGCATAAGATTGTACAGCAGTTCCCGAAGAGGGTACGAATCTGCGCCTGTGCATTTGGGTATGCTAGCATAAGGTTCACAGTTTGAATCCCCCCAGAACTTGAGACTAAAGGTGATTCAGACCCACAAGAAGACAGGAGGGTTACCCTGTCTATTACCTGTTCACATTACTGAGCTCGGAGGTTGGCACTGTGGGAGCAGAGGACCAGACCTGCTGAGTGTATTTTGTGACAGTGGTCTTGTGATCTGTGCCAGACCCCATGCCATCTGTAAAATGCCATTATTAGGTATCAGGCTCAGGAATCGCAGGATGCTTCAGTTCACCCCCCAACCCGAATGGCAGTGTGACCGTTTCACAACCAAGAGAGATCTCCTCTCCATCACCAGAAAGTTTCGTTGAATGAAAGTCACATGTACTATAAAGAGAAGACACCCCCCCCCATCTCTGGTCCTCATAGCCCTAATCCAAGGATAACCCCAAATCTTGAAAGAGGCAGCAGTGCATTATTTGATGTATTCTTCTCATTCTCCTCTTCACTGCTCATGCAGCTGGTCACTCAACCCCCCACCCCACCCAAGCCTTCTTCCCAAACATACCTCACTTCCCATAGTGCTGGCCAATTGAATGTTACCCATGGGTCACAGGCACTACCAGAAGCTTTACTCAGTAAGTGCTGTTTTTGAAATTGTACCTGATTTGCAACACTTGGCTGTGGTTTCCAGTAGCACATGTCCAACAATACAGTAGATGCAACTGCTGATGTTTGCCATGTTCCCTTAAATCAATAGAAATGATTTAAGTGGATGTAGTACCTAGTAGATCCACATGAAGCTTGCTTTGTGTAGCACTATGTGATTTTAAGTGGCCAGACTTCCCATACAGTAGCACAAAATGCTAATACTTGGTTTAATACTTGGTTGTTAGAGATGAAATAGACAATTAGGTCCATACATGTTCATCTCTTAATTCGTTAAGAAAAGATTTGTAATATTTATCACCTGCCCATAGATCAAGCTTATTTTTGAACATTACACTACTGTTACTGTTCACTATGTCAGAAAATGATTCCATATTTTAATTATCCTTTGTTTGAAAATTTTCCCCCTTAGGTTAGTTTAATATTGTGCTGGAAATAATTGTTTAGTATGTCTTTTCAGTGCATAGGTGTCCTGATCTTTCACCAGATTAAATTCTCTCATGAGATCTTTATCCTCATAAATATTAACAAGCATTCTTCAATGCTGAATGTTGTCTCACTGGCATTGGCACTGGTAGTGCAGGAGTTAGAGAAGAATAATAGGAGTGGCAGTGAAGTATTGAGCTGACGCCAACCCCACACCCACCCTGCAGAGACTGACAGGCATTGGGGTGTGCCTTTGGGTCGTCAGCTATAACATTCATGCCATTTTACCTCACCCTACCCTGTAGACATTGACAAGTGTCATGGTGTGCTTTGGTGTCTTTGGGCCTTATACTTACCCCATTTCATAAGAAAATACATTGAGGTGGGTGCAGTATAGGAGAATGGGGTGAACTTTGGGGCTGAACAGTCCAAGGCACACCTTGATGCATGTCACTGGCTGCAGGGTGTGGGTGGGGGTGAAATGGCAGGAGCATTACAGCTGATGATCCCAAGTCACACTCCTGACACCTGTCAGTCTCTACAGGGTGTGGTGTGACAGTTGGAAACCCTAATGCTGTAGGAGTGTGTTTGTATTTTCACTCCAAATTATCAACATGGACTTTTTGTGACCCCACCTCATGAAGAGCGGCACTATCAGTTTGTTAGCCAAAAGGTGATTTTGCACAGCGAGTGGGCCAGTTGGTGTGACAGGTACATAAACACATTTTGGGCATGATGTGAAAAATGACAACTTTATTGTTCATGAAGAGGTGTAAAAAATGGCAATGTTGAAAATCTGGAGTGAAAATATGAAAAATTGGTGAAGTCATGAGCATGCATCGAAACTGCGCAATGCACATCTGGAAGCCAATTATTTTTTGGATTTTTTTAACCACATTTTCAACATAGACATTTTGGGACCTCCCGTCAAGAACAGTGGCACTGTGATTTTGTTAATCTGTCCCAAAAGTTGATTTTCCACAGCGACCACGCCATTGTAAACCACAGGTGCGAAAACACATTTTGGGCAGGATGTGAAAAATGACAGCTATACTGTTCATAAGAAGGTGTGAAAAAATGCCAGTGTTGAAAATCTGGCATGAAAATATAGCAAATTTGTGAAGTTGCAAGGGTGTGTGGAAACTGCGGAATGCATGTTTGTAACACAGTCATTTTATGGACTTTCATCACCAAATTTTCAACACAGGCATTTTAGGACCTCTGCTCATGAACATTGTCACTGTCATTTTGTCAAACTGTCCCAAAAACTGATTTTGCACAGCGACCAGATGTGCGAAAACACATTTTGGCCAGGATATGTAAAATGGCAGCTGTACTGTTCATATAGAGGTGTCGGAAAATGGCAACATAGAAAATCTGGAGTAAAAATATTACAACTTCACAAAGTTACAAGTGTGCGTAGAAACTGTGCAATGCACACTCATAAAAGTGCAATTTTTGGGATTTTTGTCACCAAATTTGCAACATAGGCTTTTTGAGAGCGCCTCTCCCCCCCACGAACAGTGGCACTGTCATTTCGTTAATCGGTCCTGAAAGATGATTCCATGCAGTGACAGAAAAATCACCTTTCAGGATGGAATAACGCCATGACAGTGACTGAATTCATGAGGAGGGGTCCCAATAACTCCATGTTGAAAATTTGGTGCAAAATTCCCAAAAATGGCTGAGATATGCACCAAAGTTGAAAAAAAACCTATTTATGCCATTATACAGCTTACCGGCATTTCTTCAGTTTGCAGTCAGCTTTGAAAAAAAAAGATGTGTTCCCGGTCCACCAAAGATCGTCACGCCAGGCTCTGGAGGTAAGTATGGGGTGAGGGGGGTGTGGAGAGGTGGGGTATGCAGAGGGTGGGTGCGGGTTGAGGGAGGGAGCAGGGCAGACTGTGAGGGACTGTTTTCTGATTTACAGGTTTAAAAAAAAACATTGCAGGATTTTTTTTTTTTACAGGGGTATTTGGCATGCTGGGGTAGGCTTCCAGTGTGCCCCCTGAGTGTTTTTGGGGATGCTGTAGCCGACGGGGGATTGGGCACCCTCATCACCACATACCTTAGGCGAAGGGGGGACCAGAGCCAAAGGGGATTGGACGCTCCCCCTCGGCACACAACAAATGGGTGGACATTATGCCAATGGGGAGTAGGCTCCCCTGTTGTCAAATTAAACTGGGAAGGGGGGACTAAAGCTGATAGGGATTGGAGCACTCATTGGCAAAGAAAGACTGTGGGGGGCACATGATGCCGAGGGGGTTTTGGCACCCCCTCGGCACACACGTGAAATGGGAAGGGGCATTATGCCAATGGGGAGTGGGTTCCCCCATCGGCAAATGAAGTGTGTCAGGGCATGCTGACAGGGGATTGGGCACTCCTGAAGTTGGCACTCTGCATGGTGGCAGTCAGTGTCACCATGTTTATTGAAGTGCTTCACCAGGAAAGGCATATCGGGAGGCGTGTTATGGTGCCACTGCATGACGAGCTTGCCTGTCATTACAGTGGCACTTTTCTTTGATCTGGTGGCCACTTTATGTACAACTGGTGTCAGCGCCTGCATGCTGGCTTTTTGGGGAATGAGGGATGCACCTGCTGATGTGTGCCCTGCATTTGCCCACAGTGACTGCACCTCCAAATCTGCTACTACTGAATATGTTGGCTGGCACGCATGAGCGAGCCAACATAAAAAGGACTAATAAGTCACCTCATGCTAAGCACAGGCTATGCACAGTATCACTTTGCTAGTGAAGGTACCTCTTTGCGTAGAACTGATGGTCTAAAACTTCATGTAATGTAGAGATGTGTGAAATGTGCAGATTTTGCTCTGCAAAATATTTCACATAATTTACACATTTCACAAAGTATTTCATGGGTGCGAAATGCGAAATTCTCCTGACAAAATTGTGAATTTCGCCCACAAAATCATGCATTTCACCTGTGAAATGCAGAATTTCACTTGCAACCAGTGAAATTCTGCATTTCATGGGTGAAATGCGCGATTTTGCAGATGAAACTCATAATATTGCTGGCAGAATTTTGCATTTCACAGCCTCAAACTTCACAGGCAAAATGTGTGAATTTCGTGGAATGTTTCACATGGTGAAATTTGCAATTTGGATGGAATTTCGCTGGAAAAATTAAATTTCACTGCAACACTAATGTAGTGGTACCTTCGCTATCAAAGTGCCACTGCTCAAAGTTTAATTTTTTATTTTCTTTTTGTATTAAAGAAAAAAAATCCTCATGTGACATACAACCACCACTCGCACATCACCAGTGTCACCCCAAACATGTCACTCCAAACCCCAACCCTTGAAA
This sequence comes from Neoceratodus forsteri, assembly GCA_016271365.2. Taxonomy (NCBI): domain Eukaryota; kingdom Metazoa; phylum Chordata; order Ceratodontiformes; family Ceratodontidae; genus Neoceratodus; species Neoceratodus forsteri. The sequence continues at coordinate 785,544,989 of CM028132.1, read as the reverse complement.
AAACCCACCTCCCTCTCCACCAATTTTCCAGTGACATGTCACAGAAAATTTTAGTAACAAAACAAAAACAAAAAAACTACCCCAACCCCAGTGTGGAATTAATCCCTTTATTTTAACCAGGAGAGACACACTAAGTTGAAGCTTGTTCACAGGGGTGACCTGGGAGCACAAGGTTGTTAAGTAATTTGTTTAGGGTCATACAGTATGCAAGTGGGGGCTGTGGGATTCAAACTCAGGTCTCTAGGTTTGCAGCTCAGAGCCTTAAAGCACTACACTATACTGCCTCCTAAATCCCTGACTCCCTTTTTAAATTATCTCCCCAAACCCCACCCCGCCTGATCCCATTCATGTATCACCTATACATGATACACTCCTACCCAACTACCCACTGGTGCCCAGCACCCTCCTCTCCCCACACCCAAACATTCAAGGATGCATGTAAACTGTAGGGAGACAGTTGTGAGAGACACACCCACCATTCCTCCCTATGCCACCCTGACATGCCCCCGGCCTCTCCATGTAAGTGTCCATATGAGAGGGGGGAACGGTGTCAGGTGGCCAGGGACTGTGTATTGCATTAAAGGCAAGGACCTCCACAGCCTGATTAATCTACCTTGGTGTATCCCACCATCTTGGTTAACTAACCTGATTGTTAGCAGTAAACTTGCAGTAGAACAAAATAACAACACTAAATGGTACAAGACCCTGTAGCCTCAACAGATGAAAGACTTGTGAGAACATTTCCACTTCCGATTGCATCAATACTCCATAAAACAGACAATTGAGGATAGAAGGGAATTATACATGGGCAGCTCAGAATGTTGTTTATTTCATTCAATGCAAGAGATGTCCATAAACAGAGTATGTGGGAGAGACATGACAAACTCTCTGCACCCAAATGACCTCACATAGACATACAGTACTATTAAAATGAAGATGACTTATAAACCAGTGGGACAACACTTCTCTCAGTCTGATCACTCCATCTCAGATATGTTGGTACTGGTTTTGAAAGGACATTTAAAAAATACACAGCAGAGACAGGAGTTCAAGGTCAAGCTCATTTTGTTTCTCAATATGGTGGGAAATGGTATGAACATTGATTTAGGTTTTATGCCACATTACACTACTTAAACTTTCACTAACTTCAGGAACAATGAATAGACATATAATGGGAGTACACTGTGATTTTGTTGTATGTTTTAATACTAAATGAATATAGAATATCTTTTAACTGGTTATCAATATGTTGGTTTCATCCCCATAAAATCAGGGCTGGGGGTGGGTTGGCGGTATGGGGTAAGGCTTATATACAGATACATGTTCATACATGGATATTTTATGTACCGTATCTCATTAACTAGGTAGTCAGTGTTGGACTAGTTCCTTTAGTGTGCACAAACTCTTGGCATCAGTACATGACTTAATGGGGTCATGTTGTGTTATGACAATTTGTCCACATACAGAGTGGATATATGATTCCTTCCACTAGCTATTAATTCTCGGGGGGGGGGGTGGATTCCCTTAGGTTTTGTTTCAGATTTCTAGGACTGTTACTGTATATACAGCAAACTGATTATATACTCACACATTATGAAACTATGAACATATTAGGGTACAGGATCTCAGTTACTAGACAGACTTTGTTAAGTTTGATTTTTAATGGTGCACTTATACTTGGCATTTGAAACAACATTGTAGAAAGATCATGTTATAGCAGTGTGAGTTTTAATATCAATAGATAATATTGACTATTTTAGTATATGGCGGACATACATCTCCTGATAGAGCTAACACTGTATGAATGTGATACAGTTTATTTATGCTTAATTTTCACTTGGGCAATTTATCTGTTAGGACTTTTTAGCATGGTATACTATGAAAACCCTCAGCATATTCTTGCTTGGGATTAAAATCACAGGTCTTAGTTTTAATTAAGGGTGTTCTGGCTTTCTTCTCTCAAGATAAAGGGTGATTAATTATGTAACTTTGACCTGGAAATACCTTCCCTTTTGAGGTTTTCCTTTAGGCAAACTTTCAAATGTCAGTTTAGGCTAATGAGATTTAATGCCTTATGCATACACAAACACATTCACTCATGCATCATTCAAAATGAAACTCAATGATGTTTTAGTTTTTTTTTAGAAATGGTGTTATCTGTTCTGTTGGCATTTGACCTTAAAATGTCTCCCTGGATAACAGTCAGACTGTATGCTTTCCATATAGCTCTCAGTTGATTTTTGAATGGATTTTTGGTCAATAGAAGTTTTACAATTTTTTCTGTCTGTTTTTGCATTCCTTTGCCCTTGCACAAGGAATGTATTGGGACAATACGGTATTTGAGAGGTACAGTAACCCCTCACTATAACGAATCCCACTATAATGAAATATCCGCTATAACGAATGCATTTTATGGCTCCCATCTTGACACTGACAGTCAGCTGTTTCTGTGATTGACACTGACACCAACACTGACAGTCAGCTGTTTCTGTGAGGTGTACTATGCGCCATTCATTGTCCAATTGGTGCCACTAGTTGATTAAAAAAAATGTTTGCACTTGTTATAAGAATGTGCGCCAAAGTAATGAGTTACAGTTTACAGCCATTTCCCTAAATGAGCTGCTATGATGAAGAGGTCCAGTTACTCTGTTCAAACTAAGTTGTCCATACTCAACCACCTCAAAGCTGAAGAAACTTTAAGCAAGTTGTCAGTTGAAACTGGGTACTCCAAATCGACCGTATGCACTTGGCAAAAACAAGAACAGTCCCTACGAGACTTTGCCAGTGAGTGCAGTGAGAACAAAGGTCTGGCAAGAAAAAAATGAAACACCCAGATGAAACTGAAATTGACAAAGCAACTCAGCTTTGGTTTTCGCAACAGCGATTAAACGGGGTGCCTCTGTCGGGACCTATCGTGCAACAGAAAGCTGAGCAGTTTGCTCAGCAGATTCATGGTCCAAATTCATCATTTAAATCTTCTTCAGGTTGGTTATGGTGTTTCAAGCACTGGCATGGCATCAGGCGGGTCTGTATAACAGGAGAACAAAGATCCTGTGATGATGCAGCTGCAAATGAGTTTCTACCAAAATTGAAGGACATCATAGAGAAAGGCAGCTATCGGCCAGAAATGATTTACAACGCCGATGAGACTGGCCTGTTCTGGCGCTGCTTGCCTGATGTGACTCTGGCAGGTTGCAATGAGTCTAATGCCAGCAAGGGTTTTAAGGTTAGTAAAGATCGAGTAACCCTACTGTTCTGCTGCAATGCAGCTGGGACCCACAAAATTACTCCCCTTATGATTGGCAAGTTTGCTAAACCCAGATGTTTCCATCACACAAACTTGTCATCCTTGCCTGTGACTTATTCCAACAGTAAAAATGCATGGATGACATCTGACATCTTTTGAAATTGTTTTTTTAATGATTTTGTTCCCTCTGTCAGACTGTATCTTAGGCAATGTAAACTGCCATGCAAAGCACTGCTACTTCTCGATCAGTGCCCAGCACACCCTGTCACTGCCGAGCCAATTACAGCTGAAACTGCAATGGGCTTGGTAGTGTACACCAATGACCAGGGACTCTGGTCATGACACAAGTTCAGCTTTGCTGATGTGGTGCATTCTCTAGTTAAAGGAAATGAACTGCTCTAATGGGTGTGCTTTATTTCTTTCTGCAGCCATAACTCCAGCCATGTTCATTAGAGTGCACAGTAATGCGCATGGCTGGAGTTATAGCCACTGTACTCTCTCTCTCTCTCTCTCTCTCTCTCTCTCTCTCTCTCCTGGTCCTCTCTCCTCTGACCCCCCCAAAGCTTCAACATTAGACACGGTGTGGCTTTCTCTCCCAGTCCCCACACCTCTGCCCCCCAAAAAACAGTTTTTCATCTTAAGCATGTAGAGTTCAGATTCCCAAAGAGCACGTACCCCTCTGGGGGGGCCCTGTCAGGTCCGTGGAGGTGGTACAAATAATGTCATAATAATAAAAAAAAAATGATCAAATAAGTCTTGGACTGAAACGCTTTAGGTGGCTCCGAGCATCAGTTGATTTTTCAGAACTTGACTCTCTGTCATTGTCTGTAGGACTGCCTGCATTAAGATTTACTGCAGATGGCCTTGATGACAGTTACCTCTCCCACACCACAACAGCTGTTTTTTACATTTATTTGTGCTTGCGCAAGGAATGTCTTGCTACTAATGGCATTTTAGAGGTGTAGCAGTGCTGAGCCAATTACTGCTGAAACTGCAATGGGCTTGGCAGTGTATACCAATGACCAGGCACTCTGGTCATGAAAGTAGTTCAGCTAGCTCACATGGCATGTTCTGTAGCTGAAAGAAATGAACTGCTCCAATGAGAGAGCGCTTCATTTCTTTCCATAATCGTAACTCCAGCCATGCGCATTTCAGTTGACACTAATGTGCATGTCTGGAGTTACAGTTATTGTCAGTACCTGCTGCCTGCTGCAATCATTCTCCCTAGTCCTCTCTCCTCAGACACCCCCCCCCCAGGCTTCTACATTAGCTGCAGTATGGCTTTACCTATTAGCGGCTCCTGCCACCCAACGCACTCTCTCTTCCCAGTCCACTAAGGCCAGCAGGGGTGGCTTCTCTGACTAGCAGCTCCTTGCTGTATTTACAGTGCAGCTTTCACCATGTGGCACCCACCGCTCTCACTGCTGCCTCATCTCTCCTCTGAAGCCCTTACCAGTACCAAACACCACAGCAAAAAACCTGCAAGTGAATGTTCAGAATTGCCAAATGCTTGTTTATGTATGATCTGAGTGCTAATAGAATGTATTCTTCCAAAACAACTGACATTAGTTTCTGATGAAGTACTCTATGTAGTCCAAAAGCTAAAGCACCTGTTTTCTGTTGTAACATCTCTGTTGGTCCAATAAAAGGTATTAAATCATCTCTTTTTTTTCTGGAACTCTGGCAGCTTTTGTAAGTCTGAAATCCATTTTTAAGTTCAGACCTGTGCCGTTTCCATAGTATAAATGTTTTCAATAATTTGGGAACTTTTAATAAGTGGCATGGAAGCTGGAGGTCCGATTGGGGTTACAAACACTTCGTTTCATTTTCAGGGTCATAGGAAGTTGAGTTCTTGAGAATGTGTAGTTCCCAGCTTCACGTGTGGGAGGGAAGTACAGCAGCATCAATCTCCAGCACTGCTATCACTTGATTCACAGAAGGGAGCTCTACCTTGTGATGTGCTTTCATCCTTCCAACCAAAGGAACTTTGTCATCATCTCATGTTTACAAAAAAAAAAAAAGACAGAGAAAGGAACATAATAGAAAAAAATTCAAGGCAATGTAATTATGTGCTACATTGGTGCCTCTAGTGCTTTTAGTTGATAACAAATATCAGATATTACTCACTCTGAAATTCTTGTATTTAGTTCTCCAACTGAGTTGCAGTCAAACCAACCAATTTCCATTCTCATAACTTTTCTAAAGAAAACCATCCGTATTTTCTGTATCTGATGAGCTGCAGTTGTTACCCAAAATGCAATCTGTATTAAAATATTATGAAAAAAAACTGAAGGTATACATAGAATGATATTGAAGTCTATTTCATAAGAATAAAAGAAAACACATTACCAGTCAAAGTATTAAACTCAAGAAAAAACAATGTTTGCCATGAAGCTGTGTTTATAGCTTCTGTACAGGACAGTATCAATGAAATTAGGTCAGTTGCATAGCTGTGTCTTCAAATATACCATTCCAATTTTGAGAAATCTAAGCAGAGGTTATAGTAATCTTTAGATTTATGTATTTCATACCACTGATTACCTACTGTAAGCTTTACCAAACGTAATCCTGCAGATATGCCCAGTCTTCCTATTACATTGCTGAATCATGCTACAGCTGTACATTTGATTATTTTCCAGTTTTGAATTAGTGAAGTTATTGCAACCTCTATAACATAAACAGCACAAAGTAGCAATTCATTATCTTTATACTCCTGTGACCTTCATATGCTTGTCAATTAAGAGAACTTTATGTAAACTCCAGATGCTTTAGATTGCTGTTATCAGCTGGCTGTTATCAGCAATGGAGTTGTATTTTCATAGAAAAACAAAACAAGGGTAGCTACAGTATACTTTGTATTGAACTTTCACACCATATGTTGCTTTAGCATTTTCCTAGGAGTTGTGTAACTGTTGCTAGATCCATCAAAAAGCCTTGTAAAACCTGTTGCCTTAGAGTTGCAGCTCAGTTTTTCATATCACTGTGACTGAACTGCAGATGCATTCCACTTGAGTTGCAAGAACATTTTACATAAGTGCTCTTGAGCTGCATAAGTGCTGAAAAACAATACATTAGTTGCCAATACATTGTGAATTTTTTTTTTGTATTCAGCCCCTGATTCTCCGACTGGCCTCATCATGGCTGATCCCCCAGCTCCAACACCCAGTGTCTCCCATGACTTATTCCTGCCTCCATCTGCCGTGGGTTGTACTCACCATGGGGCCACTGGAGGAAGACCCCAGTCCCCTAATGGACACGGAGGAGGAGCCAAAGTCAATGGTATGGGCCTTGCTGGGACCCAGCTTAGTTTCAATACAAAGAAGTGCAAATTAATGCACTTTGGAAACAAAACCCCAGGGGAAGAGTGCACAATGTGGGGGTGGGGACTGACAACAACAAAAATGGAAAGAGACTTGGGGGTACTCATATCAAATGACCTTAAGAAAGGCAAGCAATGTGAGAAGGCAGTAAGGAGGGCTAGGAGGCATAGGGAGAGGCATCCCCAGTAGAAAGCTGAAAGTTGTTATCCCTCTTTACAGACAGTTGATGAGACCCCATCTGGAGTACTGCGTGCAGTTCTGGAAACCCCATCTCCACAAGAACATAGGATGGAAGCAGTCCAGAGGAGGGCAACCAAAATAGCGCAGGTTCTGCACCAGAAGCCATACAAACAGAAACTAAAACAGCTTAATATGTATATCCTTGAGGAAAGAAAAGAGAGGGGGGGACATGATAGAAACTTTCAAGTACCTCAAGGGAATCAACAAAGTCCAAGAGGGTATCATATTTCAGAAAAAGAGATGTGCCTGAACAAAGGGGCACAATTTGGAAAATAGAGGGGGGACGGCCTGGGGCAACATGAGGAAGTCTTTTTTCACTGAGAGGGTGGTGGATGCATGGAAGAGCCTTCCTGAAGAGGCTGTGGGTCAAAAACAGTGGGGGAATTCAAGAATGCATGGGACCGACATAAGGCAATTATAGGAGGGGGGGGTAAGGAGGAAGTAGGCTGCTGATTAACTAGGGTCTTCAGCTTATCCAATAGGTATGGAAATGGGCAGACTAGGTGGGCCAGGTTGTCTTTATCTGCCATCAAAGTCTATGTTTCTCTGTTTCCATCATCATCCTGCATCAGTCAGGACTTTTCTTTGTGTTCATCCACAGCCCACAGGATGCTGGCAGCAAGGGTGCCAACACATGCTTGCAAGTGTTCAGCATGTGGCACCAGCTGACATCAATCCTTCCCCACAGCACCACTGCAGCACCATCTTTGGCCACTCAGGTGGCACACTCATGGTGGCATCTCACATCCACTCTCCTCCCTCCTCTCCTAGGCTAGACCCTGATGACTACTACTCATTCTTGAATGTGGGTCACCAGTGTCTCAAGCAGCAACTCCATCACTGAGCCACCAGACCAGAAATGCATTGCCAACTTTAAAAAACAATGCAAAACCAACCCATTTGTATGACAGTTCAATGCAACTCTATTGTATAACTTATGTTGTATTGTATTATATGACTTTTTATATTTCTTACATGCATCACCATATGCAAACAGAAAGCTCTGAAAAAACAGTCTATGAAGGTACAGTAACTTTCAGCTTGGTATAAAATGTTTTTATAGTAAGATTTATGTAATTAACACTGAGGCATAAGGAACACATTGAGATCCTGTTACGCATGAAGACATGATGGCATATGATGTCAGATATCTTGAGTGGTGTAGAGGGACATGGCAAAGTCGTGTGGCTCCTGTCACAGAGCATAATGATACTAAGACTGAAATGAATGCCACAAATTAACTGCACCCCAATTCAGGGATTCAGTTCTTTTCAAACAAAAACAAACTTCAGCCTGTCTTACAAACCCAGTTTTAACTAATTCAGTTCAGTCAACCAGCTGCATCAAATCACGAGGAATGAACCACAATGCAATATCAGAGATGATGTTTCAGTACAGATGTATGTCTTAGTTGTGGCCTAAACTGAACTGCATACAATATTTGCACTGAAATGTAAGCTTTGTGTGTCAGTGTATGGGGTTGGGTTTAGGTACATGCTGGACATATCTAGACTATAATGATGGAAAGAGACCCTTCAGCCCATCCAGTCTGCCTACCCAAATTAACTAGTCTGCATTAGCCCTAGAGGATCTGCACTGGCCCCAGTGGCAGTTTCTTTGGAACAGTTTCTGAAATCATAGGTGAAAGGTTATTCAAATTTAAGGAGTCCTGAAATTGCATGATTATGTTATATGTGAACGTGAACAGAAACCTGCACTCTTGCTTGAACTAGGATGTAAGAAGGGTTGTTGTTTCAGTTAAGATTTTCTATCTTAATTATAGGTGTTGTTTCTTTTGGGGAGTATATACATCCTTATGTATCATTATGGTTAACTGGGCTGTGTTCTTCTTTCTTCAGAATGGAGTAGCAGATGACTGTCAAAAGGAAGGGCACTATTAGAGGAGCAAATGTGCATGCCATCACATAGAAGGAAAGAAGCACTGATTGGAAAGAGGATTGAGGCATGGATGGCATTGTGTCTAAGGATAACTGTCATAAATAATTCATTAAATCAACAGAATTCATTGCACTCTCCTCACCCCCATCTTCACTGCTGGTTTCTGTTGTTTTAGTTGAAAATGTAAGCTCAGATATGTGAGATAAAGATTAAGGGCCCCATCCACAGATCAGATCACATCTGTGACGGATGTACTTGCAAGGTCATGTGGTGAGCACAGGTCCTGCTTCTCACATGTGGAGACCTCCACATATTCATGGATCATATGTGCATGTACCCCTTCTGTACCTGATCCATTGCTACTGTTGGTCCCATGTGCACAGCCAGGTTGGAGAAGACATGGGGGGCTTGTACCCCATTCATGAAGGTAAGTAATTTCACATTCTGGAGGGCCAGAGCATGGGGCTGAGGTTACACTGCCTTAAGGCAGAGGTAGCAGGTGCATAAGCTTCTGAGCATGGCAGCCACAGCAATGGAGAAATAAAGTGTGAGCAACATGGTAAGCAGCTAGCTGGAGATGAAGACATTCCTGTCAGAAACTTTTGGGTGTGTGTTGGACATGCATATTTATGCCCTGTGTGCAAATGTATAGAAAAAAGTTCTCACCAATACTACAGTGCATTGACGGTGCAGTTATGCAGACAGCACAACTGATTCACATCCAATCAAAGTACCAAAGGTACTGACAGACCCCAAAGGAAGTGATTTGTGCTATATAAATTAAAACATGTGATGTGCCTTATAATATAAGTACTGTAAATGGGTCCACGGGGATGTCTTGTGGTTATCAGAAATGTCTCCTTGTGACTTCATAAGGTTTGAGATCCAAGAAGTGAAACTGAGTGGTTATGGAATTCTAAGAAGTTACAGTGGGATGCTCTTAAGTAGCCAAGAGACATCTCCAGAGACTTCTTTACTCTTAAGATTAAGTATTTCTTTTTTTTCCAACTCAGATTTGATCCCAATGGGAAATGCAATTGTTTTAGAGTAAACAGCAAAAATGGAATGCAAAGTTAGATTGATAACACCTGAAGAAAATTATCCTGTTTATAGATTGTCCTAGTGCCTTGATTTCATTTTGTGTCAGTGTTTACTGATTTTTAGTAAGTACTCTTATCTTTTATTTTTGAAAAACATTCACAAAATTTTAGGTTTTCAAATTCCAATCATGTTAGTTGAACACAGGGGTTAAATTGGTCAGGAGCCCACAGGAATTCAGTTCCACCACCTCTTAAGAAAATTGCATGATGGTTCCACCATCTATGTCATTTTTCTCCATTGACTTCTATAGGAGAGTCCCACCACCTAAAAATGACAGTACCACCACCTAGAAATCTATGTGTGAAATTTCCCCCACCTAAACATTTCCAATTTAACCACTGGCTGAACATCAAAACCTCACAATAAACACACAATAGAGGTCAAGTCTTCTGTATTCAGTGTGGGTTGTTTGTGCTGCACAAAACGTAGTGCCACAAGTGAAACAACACGTGGTCATCAGGGAGGCATAGTCATAAGGTAGTACATTCTGTCCAGCATATGCTGTCTGTATGAATATAGAGCTGTGGTATGTCACAAACCCACTCAGCAGGTCAGCCCTCTACTCCCAAAATGCAACCCTCTGAGCATAGAATTGTGAACAGTTTAACAGAACAAGGTAACCCTCTTGTCTGTTTTGTGGGTTCGAGTCACCTTTGTCCAAAATTCTGGAGGGATTCAAACTGATAACCTCTTGTTAGCATACCCAATTGTCAGGCTCAGATAATTCTGTCTTTGGGGGGCCAGATATCTTTGCCTATGGGTACCTAACCAGGTATAACAAAATTAACCCTTAGAACTCTATGCAAGACCTAGAGAACTCTTATCTGTTTCCCAGTTTGGTATCACAATAAGCACATGCACAGTGTCAACTATAACCATCTAAGCTTCACTTATTTAAAAAAACTTTCAAGGCACACCAGGCAGTTTCTGTTTTTAAAATATATATCTTTACTTTAAAATAGGTAAAATAGGAAAACAGTAAAATACAGATCAAGATATCCCAACACATACAGCCTTAAAAACAAAACAGGTTTAAAAGTACAAATTCCTACAATACATACACTCAGATTGGTTTTATCTAAGGTCTCCTTACTTCTTAATCTTTCAGTGCTTTGTTGTTCCTCTTTTCTCAGTCAGAAAATAATGTCTCCATGTAAGGTCTGCTCAGTATTTTTAAAATCAGTCTTGAGCCGGCCTTCTCTCTGAGGTCACCTAACTCCACCTTGGTGTATTAAAATTTATATTTTATAACACAGGATGTCCTACTAAGATTAAAAAAAATAATAGGTGACCTAAATAATTCTCCTCTCTTCATATGACTTGCCAAAACTGGTCTGTGATTTGCTTCACATACATCAAAGCCTCTTTTATGTAATTCTTGCTTCCTTAGATGACACCCCCCAACACATGCACATTGGATTTCTTGAACCAGTCTGTGATCTGTGTCACCCAGACATCAAAAGTCTCTCTGATGTAATTACTGGCTATCTTGGGAGATACCCCAACACATGCATATTCTCCTTCCTTCCTGACACCTAGTGCAAATCAAAGGATTTCCCTGAGGATGTCATGAATGGATATTTTATTTCCAGGGCTTCAAAGAAAACTTAACAAAGTAATTGCATTTCATATATCTGTAGTTTAAACTACCTCCTGTCCTTTGAACTTATCCCTGGGGGGGGGGGTTGATGTGTCAATTTCAGCAAGACAGCATTTTCTCCTGACAGACACTTCCTTATATAGCAGAAAAAATATCATATTGAAATCAGAACCAGCTATCCACGTGCCACATGGTAGGGTCACACAAAGTGCATATGGGTGTCACATAACAGCCCCCCGCTGGCAAAATACACAAAGGAGCAAAGGGGGATAGCATGCCCCAAGTGGATTTGTACCCTTGTTTCTGAATGCAATATTTAGAGGCCTTCTTGCTAATGACCACTTATGGCATGCAAGGTGCCAAGGGACCATTTCCTTGCTATTATGCGGCTATTAGCAGCTCTGTACAATGCCTCCACACATTTGAATACACAGAAGCACTGTGCAGAACTCCATCCATTGTGTTAACTTCACCCATTCTCCATACACCAATGTATAAATACCTGGCAGTCTAGTTATTTTCCCAACCTCCCCTGACCCTGCTGTAAAATAAAATTATACTGGTAATCCAGAGATATCCACCTCTTTCCACATAGTGAGAAGAAATGACCCTGTTAGTCCAGTGATAATCCCTCTCACCCTGATTGCTATTGTGAAAAGAAGTACCCTGGTAGCCATGTAGTACCCCCTCCCACTTTGATCCCTATTGCAAAATGACATCCCTGCCCTCCCCAGCCCAGTACATCCACTCAGCCCCACCACCTTCCACCTCCCATCATGCATCAGACTCACTCTACAAAGCTTATGGACATGATAGGCAGAATGATGGATGGAAACCAACACAGACCCTCATCTCATCACCTTGGCTACCACCATTGGAACGACAAGGACCATGCACATGTGTACTGTGTTTTTACAGTATGCACGCACTATGTCCCAGTAATTCAGTGGCTGAGGTGGTGAGATACATACGAACATACAAATCTTCCAGCAGAAACAGACTACCCAGTATATCAATGTCTGCCCAAGTGTGCAACTAGCCTTCTAGATTGCAGCTGCCCCAGCCCTTTCCCCATCTGTCATTCCCATGACAGTCTCAGCCCCCTCCTTGACCTTCCCTCCTTCGTGCTCTGTCCCACACCCTCTTAAAACATTCTACTGTCTTACATGATACCACCCCATCTGGTAGAGCGTTCCATTTAGACACCACTGTCTCTGTGAAGTAGTGCCTCCTCATCTCCCTCCTAAATCTTCTGCCCTCCGATCTTAGTCTGTGCCCCCTCATGTCCCTACCCTTCCTCAGTTTAAACACCCCTTCAGTGCTAGCTATGTTTATCCTCCTCAAATACTTGAATGTTTCAAACATATCCCCCATCCCTCCTCTCCTCCAGCATGTACATATTCAGCTCATTCAACCTGTCCTCGTAGGCCTTGCCCTCCATTGCACACCTTCCAGTAAATTAATATCCCTCTTCAGATACAGCCACCAGTACTGCACACAGTACTCCAAGTGTGGCCTGACCAAAGATCTGTAGAGGGGCAGAATCATCTCCCTATGCCTGGATGAGAAACCCCTTGCGATATAGCCCAGCATCCTGTTTACCTTATCTGCTGCTTTCCTGAATTGGACAGAGTTGTTCATGCTCCCTGTTATCAACACCTCTAGGTCTTTCTCGTCATCAGGTGATCTCCAGCCTCACCCCTCCCAACCAATAGTCCCTCCTTGGGTTCTTTGCCTCAAACTGCACAACCTTGCACTTTGTCGCACTGAATCCCAGCTGCCACTTCTCCGACCATACCTCCAGTTTGGTTAGGTCTCCTTGTAGTTGTTTCCATCCATCTTCTTCATCCACCACTGCCCCCATTTTGGTATCATCTGCGAACAGACTAACCCTGCTCCCAACTCCATGTGCAATGTCTGAGATAAAGAGCCCAAATAGCACTGGGCCCAGCACCGAGCCCTGTGGCACACCGCTCATCACTGGTCTAGGTGTCAAGAGCTCCCCCCCACTACCACCCGTTGCAGCCTCCACTGCAGCCAGTTCCTTATCCAGTTTGTCAGCAACATCCCCACCCCTGCAGCAGTCAGCTTCCCCCACCTCCCATGAGGCTCTGAATCGAAGGCCTTGCTGAAGTCCACGTACAGGACATCTACAGTATGACCCATATCCAGCTTTCTTGTTACCCAGTCGTAATATTCTATTAGATTGATCTGAAAGACCTTCCCGAGATGAACCCTTGCTGCCGCCCATCCTAGAGGTCATTACCCTTGAGGAACAACACCAGCTTCTCCTTCAGTATCATCTCCATAAGTTTACCCACTATGGAAGTGAGAATGACAGGCCGATAGTTTCCTGGCTAATCACTAGGGCCACTCTTGTGTATGGGCACCACATGGGCCACCCTGCAGTCCAGAGGCATGCATCTCATGTCCAGGAAGGTGCTGAACAGGTCTGCAAGCAGCTCGGCCAACACTTCCGCCACCTCCTCAGCACCCTAGGGTGGATGCCATCAGGACCTGGTGCCTTGTCCACCCTTAATGCCCTCAGAACATCTAGTACTCTACTCCCCTCGATCATTCCATCCATCATCTCCTCCCCTCTGACCCCCACCCTCCTAGTCCATGGTGGTAGTGGACCATCCTTCTCCTTTGTGAAAACAGAGCAAAAATATTCATTTAGTACTTCTGCTTGTTCCTCTCCCTTTTCCACCCACTCCCCACCCCACTTTATCTTCACTATATGGTCTCTGCACTTCCTCGTTTCCTTGACATATCTAAAAAAGTTCTTCTCCCCTCCCTGTGCTAACCTTAGCTCCCTGAAGGCCTTGGCTACTCTCACTCGCTTGGTCATCTCCTTGGACCAACTCACAGAAGCCTCCCTGTCCTCTTCCTTCCTCCTTCCTCATTCTCCTGAACTTTTGGTATGCAGCTCTTTTCCCTCTCAACCCCTCCAACACTTCTCTGTTCAGCCAGCATGGATTCCTGGCTCTACACTTCTTGCTCTTAGTCCTGGTGCAAGCTTCTGTAGCCTCTGTTATCCCAGTTTTAATAATTTCCCACTTTTGCTGTGAATCCATCTCTGGTCTAATACCCTGAAGTCTTCCTTGCAGTATTTCTCTCTTCCTCCAGAAAGTCCACCCTCCTAAAATCCACCGCTTTTGTTACAGTGTCTCAAGACTCCCTGCCCAGCTTGAAAGTGAACCAAACTGTTTGGTGGTCACTACCAGCTAGTGGATCTTCCATTCTTATTTCCCTCACTGCCTCCCTATTTGACAGCACCAAGTCCAGCATGTTACCTAGTCTTGTTGGCCCACTGACCAGCTGTGTCAGGAGACCATCATGGATCGCATCCAGGAGCACCTGCTCACTGGCACTGGAGGTGGCAGGGGTGCTTCAATTTACCACCAGCAGATTGAAATCCCCTACAATCACCACACTCCCCTTTCTACACACCCTCCTTATTTGTTCCACTAACTCCCTGTCCAGTTCCACTGATTGGGCTGGTGGTCTGTACACCACCACCAGCCACAGCTTTCTACCCTTGGAGCCCAGAAGCTGCATCCATAGTGCCTCTGTCCTCTCTTCCTCCCCCTCATCCCTCATACATCTGATCCCTTCCCTCACATAGAGTGCACCCCACCCCCCTCTCCCAACCCCCTGGTACTTCCTGTAAGTTTTATACCCCAGGACTACCAGATCCCAATCATGGTACTGGGTGGCCCAAGTTTCAGTCACTGCAGCGATGTCCACACTCCCCTCTGCAAGGAGTGCCTGAAGTTCTGCTGTTTTATTACCCAGACTCCTATCATTTGGGGAGACCACCTTACACCCATTCCCATCCATCCTCCTTCCCCTCAGCTCCTTAGTCTTCACCCTCCTCTCAGTGGTCCCCTCCCCTTACTCTCAACGTTATCAAGGGGGACAGCGCATTTTGCACTCCAGCCTGGTGACCCTGCATGCTAGCTGTGCACTTGCCTCCCCCCACCTAGTTTAAATTCCCTCCTGAAACAATATAATCCTCTAATTTTCTCTTCAACACCCCCTTACCTGCCCCATTCAGGTGTAAACCATCCCTTGCATACAGTTCTCTGTTAGTCCATGTATCTCCCCATCCTCCTACCAACCTATACCCTTGTGCTTTACACCAGTCTCTCAGCCAGGAGTTGAACTCCACTATCCTTTCTTTCCTGTCCTGCTCACGCTTGGGATCAGTAGTACCTCCAAGAATACCACAAACCTCCCTTTTTCAAAGCATAGTTTTCTCAGTTCCTCAAACTTTTCCTGTATTAACTCCACTGTGCAGCCAACCAGGTCAATTGTGCCCATATGTACCACCACGTGAGGAGAGACTAAAGGAGCTTAATATGTATACCCTTGAGGAAAGGAGGGGGGGGACATGATAGAAACTTTTAAGTACCTCAGTGGAATCAACAATGTCCAAGAGGGTAGCATCTTTCAGAAAAAGAGATGTACAAGAACAAGGGGACACAATTTGAAGATAGAGGGGGGATGGCTCAGGGACAATGTGAGGAAGTATTTTTTCACAGAGAGGGTGGTGGATGCATGGAACCGCCTTCCTTCAGGAGCTTGTGGGGTCTAAAACAGTGGGAGAATTCAAGAATGCATGGGACAGACATATGGTAATCCTTGGGGGGGGTAGGAAGAAATAGGCTGTTGGTTAACTAGGATCTGAAGCTTACCCAGTAGCTAGGGAAATGGGCAGACTAGGTAGGCCAAGCAGTCCTTATCTGCCATCAAAGTCTATGTTTCTGTTTCTATGTTTCCTGCCATCCTCCCCTAACATGCTTCCTCAGAGCCTGCCCTGCTGTGTCTACTGTCAGCCATGGTACTGGTTCCACCCAAATCCAACTGTGTCTTTAACCCCTCCCAGCACCTGATCCCTTTCAGGATTGAATCTCCAATCAGTATAACTCCCCCCTTCCACACTCCCCATCTGGCTGCACCCCCCCCATCACCCTTCTCATGGCCTTCGTTCCTTCCTTCCCTGTCCCTTAATTTCTGGAACTGTTCTTCTTACTCCTTCTCCTCCCCTCTTGTCCAGCCTCCTGTCCACACTTGCATCCTCTCTTCTAAGTGTCTGTTCTCCCCCTGTGGTCCACCACATCCCCCTATGCACCATGTCCCCTTCCTTCTGGGCACTCCCTCCTGTGGTTGCCATGGCATTTCTCCCTCTCCCCGATGTACCAATGTCCCTCTCTGCAGCTCTGGCCCCTGTTCCCACCTCTTCCCCTCTCCCAAGTATCTCACTCCCCCTTCTACTTCAGTGCCAGTACCTAATACCTGTTGCATGACCCCAGACCTCACCCCATCCCCTGCTATGTCCTCGCTCCTGCTCTAAATAATTCAACATATTCCTCCTGCCTCATCGTCCACCTCCTCACCTCTTCCCCTCCCCACTTCCCCCCCTTTGACTTACAACCCTCCTACACCACCTTTCCCCTTTACTCCTGTCTCACACCACCTCTAGCTACTTTGACAACAAAAATCTGGCTGCTTATATTTACCGCCATCATCCCCAAAGCTTAACTCAGACCTATTATTGCCATGTCTCACTATTTCCAGTATTTCCCTACCCTGCAAAAACTTGATGTAATGTAATTTACTCTACTTTTAAGATGTACCTGAAACTAACAATTCTTGTACCTTATGTGCCATTTCAATGATGTTCATGATGCCTACCACGTTTTTCTTTTTTCACTGTTATCTTAATTTGTACTTATTGTACTGTATTGTGTTTGTATTGCTTTGTTTTGTCCCTGACTTGGAACATTTGAAAATGAGTCTTTGGCTCAAAGGTATTAATCCCAATTAAAATAAATAAATAAAATAAATAAAAATATTTCTCTTTGGCATAGTCTCCCTTCCCTTGTGCCTACCGACCCCACTCTCTCTCACCATGTTCCTCAACCTCCCTATCTCCATACTGGATCTCTGCCTGTAGGTATCTTATCCTTTGACATACGGGACACTCCTATAGCCTCCATAATGTGCCCATCCAGATTGCCAACCCACATCCATTGCAGATTACTAACCTATCCCCCCTGTTCCTACTTTTGCCCTCACTTCCCTGGAGCTTGCCCCCTTCCCTCATGACTTCATTACCTCCGCCCTGCTGACCACAACCCCTCCTCTTCCTATGTCCCCGATGTCCACATCTCCCCTCCCATGCCATGCCCCATATCTCTGTCACTATACTCAGCCACAAAATGTACCGTGCCTTCCTTTGACTATCCAGTGCTGCTCAGAGCATCAATCTGCATACTGACCTCTCTTCCCTAAACCTCCACCAGTCCTACCTGCACATTACATTAAAAAAAATAAAACCCTAAAATCCAACTCGTAAAAGCTTGAGTGACAGAACTTTTCACCACCTGCCTGTTAGCTTTAGAAGTTACTCCAGCCAGCAACAGTTCTGAAAATTAGTTACAGAGTTTAAAGAAAGTTTTAAGTTGCTCCCAAGCCAACAGCAAACTCACAAAAAAATCAGTTACAGCGTTAAATAAAGATTTAAACCAATCCCAAATCAACATCAAAACTCACCCTCCTCCATTTTCCCATAACAAGCAGAATATGAGTGTCTATGCTGATTACCATCTACTGCTCTGATAGCTGTGTCCAAGGTTTTTAGGGCGAGTCAAGTACTGAACGGGTGAAGGAGGGTAGAGAGATCTGAATGGGCGAGCTGTGTGGGGGACATCATTTTACAAAGGGGATTGAAGCGGGAGGGGGTACTAATGGACAATCAGGCTAATTTTTTTCACAGTGGAGATTTTGGTGGGGTTGATATCACACAACTGCCAGAAAATGTTGTTTCAAAATGTGGATGGATTGGAGTAGGGCACCACTGGACTACCAGGGCATTTTTGTTTCACAACAAGGATCAGGTTTTGAGAGAGTTATCACTGGATTACTAGTGTAATTTTGTTGCACAAGAGGGACTGGGACAGGAGGGGTGTATGAAGTTTGCTTTATGTGGGCAAACCCACAATATGGCAAGGATTTATGTGGAATTAAGGTACCCCTCAGCTGTGTATAAGGTGCAAGATCAATAGCTGAGTGCCTCAAGTGGTTGGGGCATGCATTAATTCAGCATACACCTATGACCTGTGTGACATATTACACTTAGAAAATGGAAATATGATGATAAGCTCAAGAAATAAAGACAGATCATTTTTAACTGCTGAAACCCTAAAGAAATTGACTTAAGTACAGCAACTTGTTAAAGCAGTTTCTGCTGTTTGAGTGGTATTTACGTTTTTAAACTACTGAATTGTTACTTATGAAAAGTAAAGTCATTTAACTTAAAGAAAATGAAAGGTGGCCTTTGTTATTGCTAAGCCTTTTGTTCATCCCTTCTCAGGTTGATTTTTCCTTCCTAGTTTGTGTCTATAGTGTTCTGGTGGATAACTTTGCATTTTACTCTCCTTTTTGAGGTGTGTTCTCAGCCTCCTGCTGTCACTGCAGAACCCCAGTTCTGTATATCAGTTCTTTCTAACTCAGTGCAGATCCCCTTCCCTCTCTATTTCTATTAGAATGACTGTTTTGCATACCTACACAGATGTATGGAACTCAGTAATTATATCTCACACCCTTTATAGTACTCTGCAGCCATCACTGGTGGGATATCTTGTCCATCCTATAGGTTGATGCAAAATCCAATGAAGTTTGAACTGGCTGGAGGCCAACTCCCTAGTCCATCCCATAAACTCCAGTTTACTTTGTGTATCTTTATACCTTGGCCACAATCCTAGACTGATCCAAGTTCCTAAGGTATTAAACTAATCTTTTTGTCTTCTTAAAATAATTCACTCTTCTTCTTTTCTTGTCACTGTAGGCATCCAGTTTAGGAAAGCATGTGTAGCCAGGTTCTTTGTTTTAATCTACTTTAAATACTTTTTATGGCTTTTGATATCATTTATCTGCAAAGGTGCTTGACTGTGCACCTGGTCCCCTAAGCCCTTCCAAGCACTTGGGGTCTACAAGCTGCCTTTTAATTTTCATGCTCATGAGACCCTCACAAGTGACTCAGACAGCTACTGATAGTGGCTATACAGACAGTTTCCTTGACATTTCTATGTACTGGCAGTCTGGACCCTCCTGCAGCATCCACACTGTCTTAAACTCTCAGCCTCTGTATCTCTAGACTCCCTGAAGAGTTACCTAGTATTCAAACCCTGCTGTTTGAAACCCCCATATGATTGGTGTGTGCCCAACCAGAGAGGACCCTGCTGCAGCATTCTCCTGGCAGTGTTTTTCCCTAAGCAGTGCAGGACATCAGTTCATGTCCTGTATCTGTTTGTTCTTCTGTCCCACCAATAAAGCCTGTTTTCTGCCCCAATCTGAGTTTGTTTGAACAGTTCCCTCACATACCTTTTACAGCACAGGCTGCCTTTTGCTGGTAGTTTACAAAAATGCTGTTCAGTGTGCCACTCTGTCTTGGCCCGCCCCATCGCCTCAGCTGATTCAGGGTATCCAGCCATGCCCTGATCATTGGCATCAGACACCATTCCTAGTTTGGTGAAAGCCCTGGGTGTGGTCCCTTGTGCAGTGAACTTGTGGGATCCATCTTGTGAGAGTAGCCTCCTCTCCTAGCTGCTCTCATAAGATTGTTTACCAAGATTTCATCTCACAAGATCAGCAGCCATCTTGATGTGGTATCCCACCTTTCTCCCAATGGCAACCATCTTATAACTGTGCCAAATCTCAGTGGCCATCTTACTAAGGGCAGGCAACAACAGGAAACCCTCAGTGGCCATCTTCATACTGGGCAAAAAAAGCTTAACAGTTATGGTAGCCATTTTATGGTTTTTAAATGAACGGCAGCCATTTTAAGTGGGCAGACAGCGCACTCTTCCTATTCCTGCATCTATTTATTCCACAGTCAAGAGCATACAGTCCAGGTAGTAAAAGCAACAAAACAGACCCAAAAGTAAGCAATTTACGCACTGTGGATACATCAAAGGAGCTAAGCTTCACTGTAACTGTCTAATCCAGATGTAAAAATGCCAAGATGCAGCAGGATAACAGGTAAATGTTTGAATCCATTCAAACCACAAAACCAGTAGCTAGATACAGGTACCCCTTCCCATAGCCTACAAGAAGGGGCACCTGTATGTGAGATGTTTCAAGGGTCACTTTGCTAACAGATGTTTGCCAACTCCCCAAAATGCTTAGGAAGGTGTGCCACTTCTGCAACCATTGTGTGTCACTTCAGCAACACTTGCAGTGTTGTTACACTTCTGAATGTGAACTGACTGCACAGGGTAGGCATTATGGCTCTTAAAGTGACAGTCTCTCCAATTCTGATACAGTGTTTGTCTGCCCTTTCCTCGCAGGCTATTAAAGTAGCAGTAATAGTTAATAAAAATGCCTCACAACTGACATTTGAATTCTTTGCTTTTCATTGCTTTTGTGTTTTCTTTGTATTCTTTATTTTTCCTGACAGTTTAGCACAGACCCCTGTCAGGAGTCCAGAATTGGATTCTGAGGAAATTGGGGTGCTACCATTTTTGCTTTGGTTATTTGTCTGATGTAACTGGAATGTATCACCATTCCTTTGCCTGCTGAGTGTTCATAGGAGAAACTATGTAAACAAAGGATGAAAAACAAGAAATGTTATGGAGGCTGCCATATTTCCTGTGGATCCACAAAATATTATAAATGTATTAAAATTCAAGGGAACCAATTATCAGAAAACAGTAGTAAACAGCAAAAGTTAAATCTGAAATGGTAAACTATCAAGCAGTTCAGAAATCTGGGAAGTGATGAACACTTACTGCTTAACTAGTACTGCTGCTTTAAGAGGCATCATAATGATGCCAAAATGAAGAGAATGCGGAGTCCCTCTACCAGAGACTCATGTGGGGCAAATCATCTGTTCAGTGCGAACCATCACAGAGGAACAAGATGCACAAGACAATCACAATCTTCTGTAGGATCGTACAGTGAATTCAGAAACTCGTTTTTCTTCTCTGCCAACTCCTCCACTGGCCCTAGACTTGGAACAGGCTCAATTGTTCTACCAATTTCTGGAGAAAATGAAATCCAATCCACCTCCATCTTCAACAAAGGGAAAGAAGGAACTTCCTACCCCTAAAGATCTACTGGCCAAAAAACTCAGATGTTCTCCCAGTGCATCTCCTCATTCCTCAGATTCAGGGAACAAGGATACCAACAAGTCCTCCAACAGACTCTGCCATGAGTAAAACACTGATAAACTCATTAGTATGGTGAGATACATCCTGAATATATCAGAGGACATCCCAGGTTCTACAACATCCTCCTACCTACTCCTGCTCCCAGGTCCACAGGAAGACAGGCCTTACTTACCATCATGGTACGAAGTGGACACAATAATTCAGAAAAATTATATATATATATATATATATATATATATATATATATATATATATATCTACATAAAACATTGTATACAGATAAATACATATGCCTGCCTATCTATATATCTATCTATCTATCTATCTATCTATCTATCTATCTATATGTCTAAAACCCTATAGAGCCAATGAGACTACTTGAAAGACATTTTCTCAACAGCTTACCCAGTCACAACAGCCAAGAAAGAGGCATGGTCCACACCACTGAAAGCTGACCCCCATATTGGTGCTCCCAAAGTACACTATTATCCCCATCAAGAGCACAGTAGCACAGAAAGACCCTGTAGATAAAAAAGAGTCCTCTGACATGCTGCTCTCCAGAAATTTAGTTAATCAGCAGGAACTTGTTATGATGGGCAGAGGCCATGGCACTGTGACAGGAAATTCTGGATGAATCGTACTTGGAGTATGCACTGCAGGCAGCAAGGTACCTCACTGATGTTTCCTCAAATGTTCTAAAATTTGGAACCAGGGTCAATGTGCTGACAAATCAGGCTGAGAGGGCACTGTGGTTAAAATTATGGTAGGCTGACTATGGGGCTAAGTTGACCCTAATGAAGTTACCTTTGAAAGATGACACTTGTTTGGGTAGGCCATGATGCTATTCCTCAAAGACAGGGCAGAAAGCAAGCAAACATCTGGTGACAAGGTCCCATACATTCCTTTTGCCCCATATTCAAATAGTTCAAGCCTAAGGCATAGCCACAGAACAATCAAGGCTTGAGGAAGTGGAATGCCAAACCTAATTTCAATCACAAAACACATTACAATGAATGATGCTTCAACACCATTTCAGCATCAATGGCAACAATCCACCTTCATTACAGTTGTAAGCAATGTCATGAGGTGGGCCCTGGTGAACCACAAACTAGTCACAGGAAGACTACAAAAGCTTGCCACCCAGTGGGCCCAAACAACACCAGCTAGATGGGTCATGTAATTAGTTACCCATGGGTATGCTACAGAGCTGAAATGAAGGATTATGCAACACAGACAAATGACCTCTCTGATACTGACCTTCCCAACCAAGAGGGTAGCACTTCAACTTCATTTCGTAGTGAACAATGCTATTTCTCCTGTTCCACCAGAGGAGATAAATGAGGGGGATGTACTCTTTAATCATCATGGTCCCCGATAAATCAAGAGGCATGTGCCCTGTGCTTGATCTCAAGAATCTAAATCAATTTGTGACTTACAAAAAATTCAAATGATGACACTTCAATCCATACTTGCAGCCATTCATCCAGAGGACTTCCTGACATCCACAGATCTCAAGGATGCATATCTACACATCCCAATATGGCAATCACAGTACAAGTATATGAGACTTACAATAAATGACAACCACTTTCAGTTCAACTGCCTTCCATTTAGCTAAAACCAGCCTCCAGTGTCTTCATCAAGACCCTAGTGGAGCTAGCAGAAGCTCTTCATAAGAAGGGAGTGCATTTTATCTGTACCTAGAATGTCTGGCTCATCAGAACACGTACAAAAGAACAGGCATAGAAGAGCACAAAATTAGTAGTGTAATGTCTCCAGAACCATGGGTGGGTGCTGAATTGGCAGAGGGACCAGCTAACACCATCACAACACATCGTACACCTGGTGCAACCATATTGTAGATACCTCAATTGAGCTACTCCTTAAGAAGGAAAGACAGGTAACAGGATTCATCAAGTCACCAAAATCAAACAGCATCTGAGCAGACTGGTGTGGGACTACCTGCAACTGGTAGGTCTCATTGCAGCTATAATCAACAACAGTATCATGGGCCAGGTTACACATAAGATAAATTCAAAGGTACATATTGAACATTTGAGATTGACCATCTCAGAACTTCTACTTCAGGATAAATCCGCAGGAAAAAAATTGCCTCAACACAGACATGTTGGTCTAAAAGATCAAATTTGTGGAGAGACGCATTCCTGGATCAGCAATATTAAAAGACTGACTGCAGACACCTGTCTCCAGGGGTGAGGGGCAATATATGAGCACCATTTTACACAAGGTCTCTGTCACCTTGCAAAGACCAGACTCCCGAGCAATGTGCTAGAGGTGCATAAAGTGCACCACACCTACAATTTTTTGCCTCGACTCTCAAAGAACAAGCGGTCATGATCCTGGCAGACAACCTAGTGACAGTGACATACTTCAACAAACAAGAGGGAATGCACAACAGATCAATTATACACAAATCAATCAGAGTGCTAAGTTGGGCAGAACAGTACCTGCTAATCATATCAGCTACATATCTGGCCAGGAAATCAAACACCAAAGCCAATTGGCCCAGAAGGGAGGTACTAAGTCAAGTGGATTGGAAACTTCAGCCCACAACATTCCAGGTTATCAGTCACAGATGGGGAACCCTGCAAGTGAATCTCATGGCATCCAGCAAGAACAAGAAGCTCCCGTTCTACCACTCTTGATTTCAAGATCAAATGGCTCAGGAAATAGAGCCACTATCAGCAACATGGGACTGGATTTCTACAGAGCTTACATCTTTCCTGCCACACCAGTGATTTCCAAGTACTGTACAAGATCCTATCCATTAGATCAACGGTAGTACTGGTCACACCAGACTGGTTGAAGAGGTCTTGGTACTCCCTCATACAAGCAATGCTGATAGATACTGAGGAGTGCTGGAACATGGAAACACATGGTAAGAGAGATTAGGTGTAACACACCATATTGGATAGGAGTATAAAATATTTGATTGTTATTAAGTAAAGCACATTATGTAATATAAGGAAAAGAAGGAGCAGGCTCTGAGTAAAGGGGTAAGGTAGAAAGTAAGAGGGCTAAACATGGAAACATAGAGTGAAATCCATTAGGATCTAGTGCAGTGTCACAGTTTCCCTGCATGATAAAAGGGATTTTATATAATAAGTGAGTGATAATGATGTAGATAAAAACTGTATCCCACCCAATGATGAACCCACTTCCTAAGATATAATTTTATCTTATGAATAGGGTTCGTCACAGTTCATATTTAAAAAAAAAAGTAGGTCAGGCTAATTTTCAAAACAGAGCAACTGTACTGAAACTAGTGATCCCAGTTTTTGGGTGTGTTGGCAGACACGCTTATTGTATAAACCAGTTACGTTATGATTTACTGTGTCATATGGCTTTTATCATCACTCAATGTCTCCAAACTTCTATGCCCACACTCGTGGCTCACAGGTCACAGACATCTCGTGATGATCAAAACCATATGACACAGTAAATCATAATGTATCCCCTATAACTCCTATTGAAATTGCATTGTTCCCTGCAGTAACTACTGCAGAATTCTGCAGAGTTGGGCTGTAGGTAAACCCTATCTAGGGTGGAAGCACCAAGTTTAGTTGACAGTAAATCTGTCCACCACTCGCACAGCGATGGCACAATACTGATGCAGGTATTCTGCCACCCAAGCCCCAAGTGTTTTCTGCTCTGCCCCCCGCACTTCAACTTTAGGATTCTCAACTCCAGGTCGGAGTTGGTCTGGAGGAGGGGTAGGACACTGGGGGAAAGCGAAACATGGAATCGGACCATTACAGTGACTGTCACTGAAGTGGTCATTTTTCGTGTTTCGCTGTCTGGGTGTCAGGCAAAGGGGGGCCACCCATCTAAGGTCAGGGTACAGAGGTGTAACAGAGAGGTACGAATATGCACATTAAAGAAATAAAGAGGGATTCAGAGGAAATCTCAAACTAGGATCAGGGAGCAAAAGCTTAGTTGAGATAAGAGGGATTTCAGTGAATCTTGTCTGGGGTAAGAACACAAACTATGAGTAGGATAACAGAAATGATAATGTTAGGAGTGGTACAATGCAGCTGTTGCAGTGCAGCAGTCTTCTGAGACCTTTTGGAAATTAAGATGCTGCCCAATTTCATGCAGCTCTTGGGGCTGAGGAAGAAAGTCACTAGATTCCAGGCCCAGTTGACTAAGATCTGGGAAACCTCTTCCCCCACCCAGGGACCACATAGTCTACCACTGTTGCCTCAGATGGATTCAAGAAGGAGGAACAGCTGAGCTGTGGTGGGTTATAGGAAAGGAAGGTTTGTCTTAGCAGACGATATAAAAATCTGCATCACAGTGGACACTCAGCAAGGGAGGAAAGAATGCATAGGGATCTGGGGAGGCTGGAGGAGTGGCAACTGGATTTCAATGCCAAAAATTGCAAGGTCATGCACCTGGAGTGGAGAAACCCAGGAACTGTGTATAGGATGGGGGGGGGAGTACTTACAGTCACCAAGCAAGAAAGGGACCACAGGGTCATCATATCTGATGACCTCAAGGTAGCTAGTCAGAGTGACAAGGCAGTTGGGAAGGTTAGTGGGATGCTGTGGTGCATAGGTAAAGGGGAATTTTAGCAGGAGGAGAGAGGTGGTATTGCCACTGCATCACTCACTAGTGATACCACACCAGGAGTGCTGTATCCAGCTCTGTAGACCGCATCTCCAAAAGGACTTAGACAGCTCGGAAGGGTAGGAGGGCCACAAAAATGGCACAGGGCCTGCCGAGAATCTATATGAGGTAAGGCTATGGGATCTTAGCATGTACTCCATAGTAGATAAGTATGAACGGGGACATCATTGACACCTAGAAGTACTTCACATGGGAGAATAACATGCAGAGAAAGAAAGGCAAAAGAACATGGGGCATGCAGTGAAGCTGGGGGGGGGGTAAAAGGGATGTGAGGAAATACTTCTTCATGAAAAGAGTTGTGGATGATGGGAACAGTATACCGGAATGTGTGGGATAGGTACAAGGGAAAACTAACTAGAAGAGGGCAAGTGGGACGCTAGTGACCAAAAAGGTCAGAAGTGTCAGAATAAGCAGGGAAATTTAGGGAAAGCTAGATGGGCCAACAGGCCCATTTCTGCCAGCAAAATCTGTTTCTGTGTTTCAGTCACAGTCACAAGGCAAAGAAGATCTGTACCTACTTAGATGCAGTAGTTGGTATTTTCAAAACTACAGCAAATTTATGACAACTTGCAGTTTCCAGCAGCATGCATTCAACAGTAAATGTATAGTAGTTATCGATTTCTTCTCAATCACTTAGACCAAAACAATAATCTAAGAGGACTTGGGGTCGGAGCCTCCAGAGTCTACTGATGGACCAAGAATTGTTTTCTTCCACGACTATGAGCCTACTGTGAACCAACCTGCATCAATGTACAAGGGTTCGATATGGGCCGTTTGAACATTGTCCATGGATGCAGTATGGGATTTTAGCTTGGAAAATCCAGTCTGTGAACTCTTGGTCTTCAAACTGGTGCAGTAACCACTAGCTCACCCTGCCTCTTTTAAGCCTTGTGTACAGAGAATGTGTGCAATTAGTGTTATCACTATCAACCTGTAAATCTTACTTCGGATTTTCTGACTTTTTGCATTTTGTCAAAAAACTCTAACATTAGCTTAATGCAGTTTTTGCAGTAAATAATCACTGTGTTTTAAAATCCACCCCTGCCCTGCCCAAAATGACAGGTCCCGTAGTTAGAGCCTATTCCCAATGTCAGTACTTAAGTCTCTCATCTGACACCCCCCTTTTCTCCCATATCATGTCAAGCCCTTCCTGGTTTCCAGTGGCACCCCACCATTACTCTGACATATGCCATGCTTTTCTTGATGTTCGGTGACACCCCTGTTTTCTTTCTGCCTCTGGCAAAGCTCTTTGTCTCTAATGGCACCCCTATCCTATCCTGATCCTCCTGCCATTAACTTTGTGGTATCACATGACATTTTCACCCTCATTTTGTCCCATGCCAGGCACTTTAGGATGTCAGATAGCACCCTTGCCCCATCCCATGCCATACACTCTCTTGTGTCCTGGTACATCCCTACCTTCTTCTTGTCACATGCCATTCCCCCTAGTGTCAAATGGTTCCCTCTCTCCTCCTCATCACAGGTATTTCCTGATTTTCTTCTACAACTACTCATTTGTCATCTATTCCATTGATTTCATTTACTATATGTCCTTCAGTCTATCAATAATTAACCCTCTCATTCTACTGAAGTTTATTTTAATATAACCATTGACCATGATTCTGGAATGGAGCCACTGTACCTCCAGCACAATGCTAAATCAAATCTCACAGTTATGGTTGCTCTGAGCTATGTGCTCCTTCACCTTGATTTCTCTGTTAATGTTCTGGTTCACCATGATGAAGTCCAAGATGGTCTCTCATCTGGTTGCCTACCATACTGATTGGCTGTGGAACCAGTCTTCACAGCTTTCACAAACACTGACTCGTTAGACTCCTGGTACTGTATCTGGATATTCTCAGTCAATATCTGAGAAGTTGAACTCTCAGATATGTATAGGTCTACCAAATCCTACTACTATTTTTATTTTGTTCTCCAGTACCGAACCCATCACAGCTTTCTGACAAGATTGCCACCCATATTCTGAGTATTCTACTCCCCCCCCCCACCTCAGTCACCAGCAGCGAAAGTGACTCTACTACTCCCTTCCAGTGACATGAACATTTCATCTATCACCACTATAGACTGCATACACTCAGTTCTTCTTTAATATAATATAAATTGGGACCTGAAGGTCCAGCTATTATCTTGGTTTGGCACAGGGTTATTATGTCACATGGCAGAATGCCATGTGGCACAATCACGTTGCGCGATTTCTTGTTGTTTATTGTCCTGTGGGGGGCTCCACCCCCCACCCCCCACATTACAGGGGGACCCCCCAACTAAAAATTCCAACTTCGGGGGGGTCCAACTCAGAGAGCGCACAGGTCTGGGTTTCGCCATAATGCCGTATGCTATTAAGTGTATGACATTGTGACCTGGTGCGTCTTGGAGTTTGCCCATGCTGCTACAGTTGTTAGTATCAGCCAAGATTGCCTACAGCTTGTCGATTTTCTCTCCAGGCTCTCTGTCTTCATGTATAACACCTTTCTTTTTCATCGCTCTCGATTCCCCTAATGTTTTTAAGCAAAGTTGCCTTTTTACCTATGACTGGCTTTCTAGCTGTCCCATTTCCCACTACATGCCCAATGTATGTTGGGGGAGAGCCATTGTGTGTGTCTGTGTGTGTGCGTGTGTGTGTGTGTGTGTGTGTGTGTGTGTGTGTCTATCTCTGTGTGTCTGTGTGTTTCTGTCAGCTATCACTGCTCTCCACCCTTCTAGATTAAAAAACTAATCACCACATCTAACTTCTACCCTAGTGCACTGATGACTGATGCCTTCTCTGCTCAAATGCAGGCCACACCCTGTAAATAGTCCATCCTCCTCCCATAATATATGCCAACCCAGAGAGAGCTAGAACCCTGCCTTCCCATAACAGCTATTTAGCAAACAAATTGATCTATTATTTTCCTCTTTGTGCTTTCCCTTATGAGGCACTGGTAGAACTTCAGAGAAGGTCACCATCTCTGCAGTTGATCTCAGCATACTGACTAGTTCGCATAAGTTGCCTCTAACTCCAGATTCCTGGTACCTAAATGTATCACAATGTCTGGCTTGCCTTCCCATTCCCTAGTGAATTCTTCTAGGAGGGCAAGTACTTGGTCTACTGTCACCCCTGGGTGACAGGGAACAGATATTTCCCTTGGACTGGCATTGCACACCAGTCTCCTCCTCCTCCTCTCTCTTACTACAGAATCACTCATGGCCAGAATATACCTTTGTTCCTGTTTTCCTTGCCAGAACCTCCCCACCTCACCCTTGGCTTAGAACTTCTGGGTGCAGCCTCATTCCCCTAGGTTTCAACTGCTGCTTTGCTTTGTCATTGGAGTAAACTGCATGATCCAAATCCAACAGGGGCTCAGACTGGTTCTTAGTTTTCACCCGAGGGTTCCCTTTCCAACTAGTGCTGGCTCTTCTCCTCCTCTCTGTACTACAGAACATCTTGAAGTTCTGACTTGTGGAATCTACTGAGGCATGGAGATGCAGCCATCCTGGCTCCTTGTCCTGGGTCACCTCATTTCAACCCTGATGACAGCCAGCTCAGCAAAAGGGTCTAAAACCTGCTATGCAAGGGGCAACTCCCATTCATTCAGTGCAACCTCTGGAAGAAAGGCAGCACCGCAATCCCTGCAACTGACTAACTGCCTGTGAGAACATAATATGTTTGTGTGTAAATTAGACTATATAGTAAGCCATGAGATACTGTATTTTCTCTCAATAGGTCGTGTAGGAGGGTCATTCACCTGCTAGAACACAATAAACTATCAGTTTCAACCTATGGCAATTGTGAAGCACTCTGGACAGGTTGCTTGTCTATTTTTAGGCTAGCATTCTTACAGTAAGTTGACATCAACATCAATAAGTGCAATCCTGTGCGCTTTCAGAGCTTTCAGTTGGGGGAGGGTGCCACCTCCACACCCCCGGGAAAAAACAAATTTATTTGTGCATCAGTAATTTGTTTTTGCTGCTATTAGGTTACAGCCTTCATATTATAATTAGAATGTTTAGGTTACTGGTCAGTCCTGTGCACTTTCAGTTGGGGTGGTACATGTCATGTTTTCAGTAGGGGTGCTTTGCCCCCCCCATAATCCCTAGGATAAAACAAATTACAGCTTAACACTTTCTAATGTTGCTGTATTCCGTTAATTTTTTTTCTCCCCCATGGGGTGTGGTGGGGCAGAGCCCCCACCCACTGAAAGCATGGCACATACTGTGTCACCTGGCATTGCTTCTGTTGTTACCTATTTCTGTGTCCTGAAATTTTTTTATTTTCTATTGTAATGAGAGGTGTGGGGGGAAGTGCCCCCCAAATGAAATCATGTCACTGTACTCAAGAAACAACGGGTGAACTTGATTTTTGTCTTTATGGTACATATGGGCTTGCTAGAATCAGAGCACACAGGACTACGATTGACTGCTGACCTTGATGTCAATGTAACGTACCATAAGTATGCTTGCACATCAATTAAAGCGCATCCTGTCCAGAGTGCTTCACAACTGCCCAACCTATAATGAGTAGAGTTCCTTGCCCTTGCCCATCTTCTCCATAAGCCCCTCTTCTCTCCCAGTCTTGTGGTGCTTATTCTAGTGACTCAAAACAGTACAGAACTGTATGACTCACACCATTTGTAAAAAAAGCACTCATATACTTCCTGGTGTCCTACGACTTGGAAATAATCTTTCCTCTTTTTGTGTCAATGACCTTTAAAAAAATCACACTTAAACTCCCTCTGTTTAGACTTTGGGGACCCTGTTCAGGTAAGCTGAGTTTACCACTATATTTATTTTTATTTTTTTATTTTTGTTTTTGTTGACTGGAAAAGGAGGACTAGACAATTCTGCCTATTTTCAGCCTCGTCCTGGGGGAGGGGGGGATACAGATGGATGCCAGCTGACACTGAGCTAGATTAAGCTGTTGGTGGTATTTTTAGTGAATGGGGGAAATTTGGCCAGGACACCGGGGAAATTCCCCTACTCGATGGTAGGGGGAGCTGCTGTCCGCATCTAGGATGGCCACTGTGTCCCCGACTTTGGAGAAGGAGGATGTGTGGAAAGCAGGAAAGAGAGGGTCTCCTCCCCAGCCTCAGCAAGCTTAGAGACCGAAGAAGTTGGAGTTTACTTTTCACCGTCATCATCTGGCTCTGTGATGGATTCCTGTATGGTTCTAGACTCCGACCTTCCAATTGGCGTTGACTTTGAAATTGATGGCTTCCGTAAGCAGGTTGGTGATAGATGGGAAACTGGGAGTCCATTCACGAGAGAAGTGACTATTTTACCTTCGGGACTGCAGCAGGGAGAGGAATTACATGCTGCTGCAAGATCTGTGCCCATACCAGGAAGTAAGGTACCCGTATGTTCAGTCCCGCAGGTGGCAGTGAGGGATTCATCATGTAGCCTGGAACCGGCAGTTTCTTTACCTTCAGACTGCAAGAAACAAGCTACTGTTGCTACTGGGCAAATAAGTAAATCCTTGGGGATGACGAGGATGTATCAAAAAGGGACTGCTTTACCTCTTGTGGGGGAACAGGATGGAAAGTGTTCAGAGTCGGGTCTTGAAGCTGTGGGATGGATTCGGGGTGAAAACGGTTGGCTACCTAACCCTGTAGATCCAAATGTCCATGATTATAATAGACAGTTTGTTACTGCCACGGGGGAAAATGATTCCCAAGGAACAGAGAGCTTCTCGGTTACCTGGGTCCAGTATTGGAGTGCCTGCTGTGGTGGGTCAAATAGAGTGTGTATCTTCTGCTGAATGCAGCAAGGGGGAAGATACTGTGCACCATGTTCCTGCAGCTGACTGTGGGGTTTCTGGCATTGCGGAACCCATTTTGTCAGTGCTTGTTGTTGAAAATGATGTTCCTTCTCGTGTTTTAGGCCCCCTGCCTCAGACTGACTCTGTACCAGTAGGGATTGGGGTGAACTTGCTAAAAGACCCACAAAAAAAGACATTGTTTAAGCCTTTACTTAGAATGGCTGACCTGTTTAAATCTAATACTAGGGAAACCTGCTCCTAGAAGAAATGCTATTCATTTATTATACAAGGGTTGATTGGAGGATCCTCCTGATAGTGTGTATGTTGAGAGATGCTTGTTGAAAGATTCTTTAAAACTGTATGCCTCTGAAGTGTTTGTCTTAATTCATACTGATGAACATAATTATGATATCAGTTTCAAAATGATGGAGGCCTTGGACAGGTTTTGAATTAAGTATAACAGTTTGAAAGAAACACCTTTGCGGGCCCTGTTTTTAGCCATCCCAATTACTAAATCAGCTGTACGTACCATCACAATTGTTTTCAAGAATGAGGGGGTAGATGTTGCTGCTATTTTGTATTGGCTTAAACAGCAGTGTGAGGTGTTGTAACATCCCTCCCCAGTAATAGATTTGGAGCAATTTTGGACTGGGGGATGGCGGGTGAAATGTAAACTGTTTGTGACTAACAATGGCATTGCACATTTACCAAGTTGTCTGTTTTGAGGAAAAGACAGAGGTTCTCTATTTTATCCCAGCCAGCCAAAATCCTGTCATAAGTGTGGTTCCATGGTTCCAGACTCCATCTAAGTAATGCATTTGATACCCCAAAATGTTCCCATTGTTTAGAAACAGGTAATTTTTCTTCAGCTTGTAAGAATTTATTTCGTTGCAATCTATGTGAAGAAAGGGGTCATTCATATTTAAATGTCCCTGGGCCTCCCACAATCTGGGTGACCATCTTTCTCATGAAGTATTGATTACTCAGGCACTGAAAAAGAGTTGTGCGCTGGTCTTGGAGAAGAGGATGCAAGATATACTTCAGGAGAAAGTGGCACCGGTTCCACCACAGGTATCAACTCCCTCTGAGTCACTGGGCTCAAATCTAACACACCAATCTGAAGTGGTTGAATCTCCAGATCCAGTGCAGGCCAAGGGGATTGCCCTTTTAGCAGGGGGTGACATGGAGGTGGTTGTTGTTTCAGAGGAGAAGTCTCTTGGAGATGATTCTTCAGCACAGCATGGCCTAGGGGTATTGCCTCCAGTTGTTTCAGAGGAACAAGCTATGGTTATTGTGGAAGAGGGAGGAAATGCTGGATGGCAGGATATAGCTGGTATAGTCTGCTATTTGGATACTGTCATGATGCCCCCTCCAAAACTGACATTCGGCATTTAAGAAGGTAGAGTATAAAAAACAGACTAGAGACAAGATTACAACCCATGCAGAACCTAAGGAGAAGGAGAGGCGCATGGTTAAAAAGAAGGGAAAACTTCTTTATAACAAATTTGCTGTCCTGCCTGTTGAAGACACAATGGAGGGCTCTGATGCAGAGGGGGACTCTGGTTCTGATTCCTCTTCTGTGGCTTCTTCCTTGGGTACTTCTTCAGAATTAGAGGAAGGAACTTTAGGGAAGAAGAGATAATCTACCAGGTCCAAAAAAGTGTACTAGTACTTTTTTTTTTTTTTTTTCTCGTGTCAATTTAGGGTATTATCCTTAAATGTCAACAGTATTAAGAATAGTATCAGGAGGGATGTGGTTTTATCTGAATTAAGCTCTCTGCATACTGATATTATCCTACTTCAGGACACTAGGAATAAAACTTTTAAGGAGATAGCTCATTGTAACAATGGCTGGTTTCAAGGGGTCACGTTTGGTCCCAGGGTCAGGATAGGTGTGATGGGCTAGGGATTTTGTTTTAAAATTTTTATTTAAAGGCTATCAGGCTTATTGATTTGGTACCAGGTAGGGCCTTGACTTTAGACATCTCCTATAGGGACACTAGTATTCACCTTATTAACTCCTATGCTCCTCAAGGGAAGGCTTTAAGGGTAGAATTTTTCCACACAATTTGGCCTTTTTTAAGTACTTCCAGAATTGTAGTTTGGGGAGGTGACTTTAATTGTACTATTCAAAGGGAGGATCATGGTCTGTGGACACAAATAAATGTTTTGTGATTCTAATGCCTTAAGGGAATTGATAGGAATAGCATGCTTGACTGACGCTTATCGGGTTTGTCACGCAACAGGGGGTTTACTTTTCGAAAAAGGATTTTGAAGACAAGGATTGATTATTTTTTTGTTTACCACAAATTACGAGTTTCAAGATCAGAAACTAGGGAATTCAGTTTTTCTGATCATTCAGCTGTGATTATTGATTGGCAATGGGAAGATTCTTTTAAAGGAGGGAAACCTTCCTGGAAAATGAATTCTTCCCTATTAAGTCAGAGAGAGATAAGTACCAAAGTTTCCCAGTTGTGGGATGCATGGATTTTGGTACAATGTATGTATGCTTCTATAACCTCCTGGTGGTTGGATACTAAAACGGCATTTAAATCCTTTTATCAAACACATGTAAGGAAAAAGAATAGAGACAGGTATTTTCAATATCTACATCTTAGGAAACAGTTTCACAGATTGATTTCTTTGGCAGATAGTACTGGGTGAGCATTTACTTCTCAAATACAACAGATTCGAACAGAAATGAACCTTTATCAGTATGATAGCGCTAAGACGTTGCAGCAGGAATTCCATTTTGGAATGCTTACTAAAAAGAATACTTTCGACCCATTTAAGGAGAGTCAACAGACTTCAAATAATAAACTTATTTGGGAATTGCAGAATGAGAATGGTATTCTTTGTACTGATAAAGATGGCATATTATCCATTGTGCATGATTATGTAGAGAATTCCTTTAGTCATCCTCCTGATATTTTTCGTGCAAGCCAATATATTGGTAAATTAGATAAAAAAACTTTGTCATTAGTTCAACAGGTTGGTTTGATGGCTCCTATCACTTTGGCTGAAGTCAGGGGAGTTATTTTAAAGTTGTGGAATGATTCTACTCCAGGCCCTGATGGTCTCACAGCTGAATTTTTTAAGTTTTGTTGTTGTGACACCTTTTGTGTGGAGTTGGCACATTTATACAATGAATTGTTGACTACTGAGGACATTCCACATTCCTTGGTAGAGGCTGATTTAATGTTTTTGTTCAAGAAAGGTGATAGGTCGCTATTACAGAATTGGAGACCTATTTGTCTCATGAATACGATATGAAGATCTTGAGTAAAATTTTATCCAATTGATTGGCACTTTGTGCAGATAATTTAATTTGTAAAGCACAGGGGTGTGCTGTTCCTCAGAAAGGAATTCAAGGGAATTTAATTAATTTGAGGGAAGTTTTTCATAGAGGTCATTTGGGAGATGATGGTTTTGTCCTTAGCCTTGATCAGAAGAAGGTTTTTGATTTCCTTAGCCAAGAATATTTGTTTTTTAGTGCTATTGGCTTATGGCATCCCTTCAACGTGTGTTGGTTGGATAAAATGTCTATATAGAAATGCGACAATGAGGCCTATTGTGAATGGATTGAAAGGTAGATGGACTGAGGTGAGGTCTAGAGGTGTCAAACAAGGCTGCCCTGTGAGCCCCTTGCTTTAGGTATTTGGGATAGACCCATTACTGCAACTTATCTCA
Source organism: Neoceratodus forsteri (assembly GCA_016271365.2). NCBI lineage: Eukaryota > Metazoa > Chordata > Ceratodontiformes > Ceratodontidae > Neoceratodus > Neoceratodus forsteri. Next base: position 785,509,312 of record CM028132.1, on the reverse strand, counting down.
TGTGATAATGGGCTACTGGGCATTAGGTTGTTGAATGACATCCCTCTCTTGAAGGTGTTACCCTATGCTGATGATGTGGTTCTTTTGGCAAGGAATGTTACAGAGGAAACTGTCATTCAGGCTCACCTTCAAGAATTTTCTGATGCTTCTGGTTCACTAAATAATACTGAGAAGTGTAAAGGTTTTCGATTAGGTACGGGAAATTTGGATGTTCATTGTTTTGCAGGTATTTCCCTCTCTGAGGATCCCATAGACATTTTGGGTATTAAATTTGGACATGGGAATATGGCAGTTTTGAATTGGGAGGAAAAGTTAAAGAATGTAGAGGGGAAGATAGCGAGGTGGATACATGGGACTATTGCAAAACAAAAAATAATATTTTTGATTAAAACCCTGATAGTTACCCTTTTTTTGTATATTAGTTATGTGTTTCCCCTCCCAAACCCTTGTTCACTAAACTTTATAGCCTTTTTTTAGAGCTCTATGGGGTAGCAGATTGAGCCCTATTAAAAGAAATGTGACGTACAGGACTATTCAAGAAGGTGGCATAGGGCTATTACATCCGGTGGCCTTTTATTATAGTGTTTTTCTCCACTATAATGTTGTGGATCAAGCACGTATTCAGCAATTTCAGTGGTTTACTGCATTGAAGGAATGGACAGTACCTTGCCTGAAGGCTTGGGAATGTGTTAAAAGTAGATTATTGTCACATAATAATTTTATTCCACAGGAAATCAAAGATATGTTTCAACAGATTATCACTTGTAAGGTGCCATATGATCTGACTAACTTTCAAAACAGACAGAGATTGTATGATGGAATGGTACTGGTTCAGTGTCAGGAGGCATTTGATCTACTTTACTGTGTTCCGCAGCAGAGTCTGAGGATTTTTCACCAACTTTTAAATAAACAGTTACCGGTTTATGTTCGGGATGTGGTCTGGCTGACACTTCATGGTAAATTGAATGTGAAGAATAACAATAAGCACAAAGCCATATCAGAATGCTATTGTTTATGAAGTGGTTGTCAACAGATCTTTGAAACACAAGAACATTTATTTTAACCTGTCCATATGCGGTACAGTTTTGGGGCTTAATTGTGGACATAATGGAAATGACATTGTTTAAGGTGTTGATTTATGCAGAACTTATCTATGTGACATTATCTCAGAAGTGGAATAAGTATACAAATGAAAATCTTCAAGTGATTTTTTTTCTGTCTTTAAGTATTATATGTGGCAAGCACGCTGCAAATGGGTGATACATTTTATTCCACTGGATGTGGTTGTGAAAAACGTGCAGGCAGCTCTTGGGCAGATATATGTAACTGACAAGACTACTGTATCGAAAGCAATGTTGGATTTTTTCTGGAGAGGATGGCAGCCTTTTCTCCGGGACCCCTAAATTAGGGACGCACTGAAACCTATCTAATTTTTTGGATTACATTTTTGATGGCATGAGTGATCTTTGGTTTATGTGACGTTGTGGTTATTGAATAATACTTCCCTTTTCCCCAACAAATTCCCCTGCTCTTTTCAAGAAGTGCCATGGGATCTTTAACATCCATCAAAAGAAAGCTGGGAAGGCAGTCAGAACAGCAAAGGCCCAAACCGAGGAAAAGATAGCCAACTCAGTTAAGAAGGGGGATAAAACCTTTTATAGGTACATCAGGGAGCGAAGGAAGACCAAGGGAGGGTTAGTGAGGCTTAATAAAGAGGAGGGAGGGAGGGTGGTCAGAGGGTGACTGTGAAAAGGCAGAGATACTAAACAAATATTTTTGCTCAGTATTTACAAAGGAAGTGGGGGAGGTACCTAAAACAAACAGTAGAAACACTCTGAATACAGAAGTTGATACCAGCCCATTTATAGAAGAAAGAGTTCTGAAAGAACTCTTAAAACTAAAGGTGGACAAAGCAATGGGGCCTGATGGGATTCATCCCAGAATTCTAAAAAGAACTAAGGGTAGAACTAGTGACACCACTGACTACCTTCTTTAACAAATCATGGGAGGATGGAGTGGTACCCGAGGACTGGAGGAGGTCAGATGTGATTCCCCTTCACAAAAGTGGGAGCAAGGCAGAAGCAGGAAACTACAGACCTGTTAGTTTAACCTCAGTGGTAGGGAAAATGATGGAATCACTTCTGAAGGAAACAATTGTTGAGTATCTAGAGGCCAGAGGGGCACAGGACCCAAAGCAGCATGGATTCATAGCGGGAAGGTCATGCCAGACAAATCTGAGAGATTTCTTTGACTGGGTGACCAAAGTAGTAGATCAGGGAGGGGCTGTGGACATGACCTACCTAGACTTTAGCAAGGCATTTGACACAGTCCCACACAAGTCCAAGAGGGTAGCATCTTTCAAAAAAAGAGGTGTGCAAGAACAAGAGGGCACAATTTGAAGATAGAGGGGGGGCGGCTCCGAGGTAATTTAAGGAAGTATTTTTTCACAGAGAGGGTTGTGGATGCATGGAATGGCCTTCCGGAGGAGGTTGTGGAGTCAAAATCAGTGGTGGAATTCAAGCATGCATGGGATAGTCATAAGGCAATTCTGGGGGGTTGGGGTAGGAAGAAGTAGGCTGCTGGTTAACTAGGATCTGCAGCTTATCCAGTAGGTAGGGAAATGGGCAGACTGGGTGGGCCAAGCGGTCCTTATCTGCCATCAAATTCTATGTTTCTATGTTCTATGTTTCTATGTTTCTATAAAAGTTAGCCAGCCTGGGAGTGGGTCCCAAGATGACAGCCTGGGTAAAGAATTGGCTGGAGAATAGGACACAGAGAGTAATAGTAAATGGAGTCCACTCTGAAGAAAGGGAGGTTACTAGTGGGGTACCACAGGGTTCAGCATTAGGACCAGTCCTCTTCAATGTCTTTATAGGCGACATTGCAGAGGGACTGGAAGGAAAAGTATGTCTCTTTGCAGATGACACAACGATCTGCAACAGAGCTGATGCACAAGGTGGGGTAGAAAGGATGAGAAGCGACTTGGCAAGGTTAGAGGAATGGTCAAATGTATGGCAGCTTAGATTCAATGCTAAGAAGTGCAAGGTAATGCACCTGGGAAACAAAAACCCAGGGGAAGAGTACACAATGGGGGTGAGATACTAACAACAACAAAAATGGAAAGGGACCTGGGGGTAGTCATATCAGATGACCTAAAGGTGGGCAAGCTATGTGAGAGGGCAGCAAGGAGGGTTGGGGGGACACTGGGATGCACAGGGAGAGGCATCACCAGTAGAAAACAGGAAGTTATTATCCCTCTGTACAGACAGTTGGTGAGACCCCATCTGGAGTACTGCATGCAGTTCTGGAGACCCAATCTCCGCAAAGACATAGACAGGATGGAAGCTGTCCAGAGGAGGGCACTAAAATGGTGCAGGGTCTGCACCGGAAGACATATGAAAAGAGACTTAAGGAGCTAAATATGTATAGCCTCGAGGAAAGGAGGGAGAGGGGGGACATGATAGAAACTTTCAAGTACCTCAAGGGAATGAACAAAATCCAAGAGGGTAGCATCTTTCAAAAAAAGAGGTGTGCAAGAACAAGAGGGCACAATTTGAAGATAGAAGGGGGGCGGCTCAGAGGTAATTTAAGGAAGTATTTTTTCACAGAGAGGGTTGTGGATGCATGGAACGGCCATAAGTTTTAGTCAAAAACAGTGGTGGAATTAAAGCATGCATGGGACAGTCATAAGGCAATTCTAGGGGGTGGGGGTAGGAAGAAGTAGGCTGCTGGTTAACTAGGATCTTCAGCTTATCCATTAGGTAGGGAAATGGGCAGACTGGGTGGGCCAAGCGATCCTTATCTGCCATCAAAATTTATGTTTCCATGTTTCACCTGAACTACCACCAGAACAGATGGGACCTCAGTTTAATGTCTCATCCAAAGGAAGATTGAAGATTGTGGCCCATCTTACAGTTAGTCTTAATAATGTAGACTGCACACGGATATCCCATTCCAAAACCAAAAACTTGCCAAATCTAAATCAGTCCACTCTGCAAAATTCAATTACCCACACTTCTTGTTTTTAAAACTATCAGAAGAAAACTCAACTTAGCCTCCTAATCAGCTGAATTCTATTTTTCTATTTAGCTTTATTCCAATGAACAGTGCTCTGAAAGCTCCCCACCAGCCCTTCACAGCATTTTAAAAGCCTGCCAAAGACTATTTAGTACTTACTGTACTTAAAAGTAACTTAACTCGACATCCCAGTCAGACTGAATTTCACTAAAAATTTCTCTTTACTCCCATTTAACTGAACTCCGATGAACTGTACCCAAGAAGCTCTTAGTCCCCACTAACACCACCAACCTTGCCACGGGTTTCAGTAATTAAGGTATATCAATACATATTTTAGACTGACATTTATAAAAACTTTCCAAGATTTTTTGAGTTTTAGTACATATTAGGCCATAAAGGTTTCATTGAGCCAATTTTTAATATCCCTAACCCATTTCCAAAGTGCTGCAACTGTATCATTTACAATTCCAGCATCTTCGTTTAATGTTTCATAATCCCATCTCTTCCTTCCCTACACAGTCATTGCCTCAGAAGATACAGTACCACAGTAAGTCATTATGAAAAGCACCTGTTCCTGCACTTAGTGTGAGAATCTGACTTGCTATGTTGGGAACTGAGTGTTGAGTCAGCTGTAAATCAGGGGTTCCAAGGCAGACATATTTCAGTGCCACCGCTGATTGCCCAAGAGATCATGGTAAACAAATTGTGTAACAGTGCTACCACTGTAAGGTGGCAGCACTCATTATATTGTAGATTTCAATGTACAAAGGTATTTTGAAGCAATTTTTTAATCACCCACTATGTTAAATCTAATAGTGACTTTAGTATTTATACTGTACTTATAGTAAATACTGAAGTCATTGTCAGACTTGTCAAACACTGTACGTAATATCAAATAAATTCTCCAGAAGCTCTCCATAAAGTATACGGAGCCCTATAGTATAAGGGACACTACCATGTTACAGTCTTATAGGTTTTGGTTATTGCAGTCCTGGAGGTAGTCAGTGTTAGCATCCAAATATGTTTGCATTGGATCCTCTGATTTGCAGTTATTTTGACAGCTCCATTTCTAGCCCAATAAGTCTGATTCTAATACCCCATATTGGACAGTTGCTTTTCACAAGGCTACATTAAAACATGAGTCTTTATGAAATGCCCACATTTCTCCTTTGGTAATGTTTACAACACTTTCCTTCTGCATGGCATAAGAACATTTTGTACGAGACTATCACATTTTAGTTAATTACTTCCTAATACTGCATGTGCTATACTGTGACTTACACTGAATATTAAATGTTTCTCACATACCTGAAAGTAACTGAGAACTAAAACAGCAGCGCCAATTCCTGTGTAGTAGTATGCAAACATGGTCATTTCTGCTTCAATATTTATCCTGTTTGTTTAAAAAAAAATGTTACAGCATTTACTTTTCAGAACATATCAAATTTCTTAATGAGGAAATGCTGAAAACTAATAAATATAAGAAAAAAGTATTTTAAGCAAATCATTTTGAAAACTATTAAGGCTTGTTGTCTTAACCTCGTGCTAATTTATGGATGATCAAATACTATAATTTCTCAGTTGTAAGATATGTCTTTTCCTAATTATACCTTTGTGGGGTTGGTATCTTTGGATACATATTTTTTTTCAGTATTATTATTGCCCCTTGGCATTTACTGGCAGCAAGATCCTTCAACCATTGTCAGTGCCACCTTCCATCCTATCAAAGCTCATCCTACCTCAGATTCCCAGATCTCCTAGGGCAACTGTCACACCTTTGTGTTTCTCCCTCAGCTTGCCTCCCAAGGCAGGGCCTGCCTACAGCTCCTTGGCATCTTCAACCCCTTATCCAGCCATCCACAGTGGAGGTGAACCCTAGGAGCTATTCCAGGATACTGTGGGATTGAGCCCAATTATGGATGTGAGGGGCAAGTGAGGGCTTGTCCTACTAACTTTCTTCTTTTTTCACCATGTAAATCCCTCATCTAGGACATCACAATACAGGACACACATGGCTTCCCACTCATGCAGCATTGAGGCTGCTGGCCATATCATAACCAAAACTATGCAGTGTCCCTGACTGTGCTAACACCCAGCCTCCATATGGGGGGGGGGGCGGCAATCAGAAAGCAAGGTATACAACCTTCTGTTCAGAAAGGAAGAGATCTGTCCATGGGATACTCCATCATTCTTCCCCTGGCCAGCCTCCAGTAACCTATACTCATTCCTGAACACAGGACATCAGCATAGTGAGCATTAGTACCATTGCTGCTCCACTGGGCTGGCTTCTTTAGATACATAGTAGGCACACTGGGCTGGATTTTCAAAGATCCAAGTCTCTCAAAAGGGTCTTGCATCAAAAGAAAGTGATGCGAGGGGCACCTTGTGTCAGAATTTGTGGCATTCAGGATTTTCTAATGAAGCTTTTAGCAGCCTTGGGCCCCCCTGCACCAGATCACCTTGTGCTGGTCTTGTGCAAGCCACACTGTTGCACTATGGTGGTAGGGGGCTTTTGCCATGTCCTGGTTGACACATACCCTTAGATGGCATTCAAGAACCTGCCCCCACAGTCTGTATGGACCGCTGGAATTAGACTAGCCAGGAGGTGGTCTAACTGCCATTCTGGGTGCTGTGGAACGGCAGGAAGTGGTCTGTGCCCCCTATTCCAGCCACTGCCAATGGATGTCTGCAGCCCCCCCCACATCCAGCCAAGTGCCCTGGCAGTGGAGGAGCCACAGCTGGTGGCATTCAGGCTCCCCCTGCTGCCAGTCACACCACCACCACCCCCAGGCCCTGGCACTAAGGCTACTGTGCCCTTCTTGTTCTGGGTCCATCACCATCCCTGCCCCCAAGCCACCCCGGCCAGCTCCCCATGTGCCCTGACAGCCATCTGATGTGTGGTCAATGTGTCCCTGCTGTGGCCACCATTGCTGCCCAAAAGTGCTGTAGCTTGAGGCATTCCCCCTTCCATACACTGGTTGTGTGGGGCAGAGGATGGCTTGGGGCAAACTCAGGGGGTTTCATGCCAGGACCCCAATTTTTATAAAATCAGGTGCAGGGTCCCTGGTGTACCTGAGATTGCCACACTCTGGGTTTTGGTGAATGGTGTGCCAATCTTAAGAGGGGCTTATAAAATTGAACACATTGAAATTTACTTTTGCAGGATATCCTGGTGGGAACTAGCAGAGTAAAAATGTAATTCAATCACAGTTGCTTACATACTGTGTAACTTCATGCAAGCCACTTAAAACCCCTGAACTTAACTCACTCTCACCCTGCATGTAATCCTTTTCCATAACCTCCCTCAAACCAATGTAACCTCTGTGTGTGCCTTTAATGGCTGCTAATAACTGTTCCTGGATTTTAAATCTCTTTATATATAACCAAATTCCTTTTCTTAACTTATGTAGTAAATTCCTTATACAGCATAGTCTAGGGAAGTACAAAGATTTCATATTTACTGTAAATATGAACATCTTAATGATGGCTCATAAAATAATGCCATTACTCTACAGTTTTCTTTTGATCATGCATTCTTATAAATAAAATTTGCATTAAAGGAGAACTGTGCTGAAATGTATAAGTCATTTTTCCAGTGGAAGCTGTTTTCAAATATTGGTTCAAATGCTGTTAAAGTATTGCTTTAGCTATCCAGGCTTTTTAGTTATCCTTGTGGGTGTTTATTATTTACATGCTGCTGGTAAGAACCATTTTAGAACTGGATGATGTAGTTTATGTCCCTGTTCTACTTTTCTATTGTTGGCACAATGCATCCATGTTCTACTATAGAACTCTGTGTCTGAGAGGGAGCTTAAGCAGCAGGCAGGTAGGAAAGAGGGCTGGAGTTATATTCTGTTTTAACTGAAATATTTGAATAGTTTGTAAGTGAAATTAGTTTTATGTGTTAAAAATTATTACCTTGAATTAGAACTGTTACATTGTAACTTTGGTGGCTTGGGGATAGTTGTTTGGCAGGGATAATTAGAGGGAAATTTAAATGTGTTGTTTGCCTGGTGCTTGGTAAGAGCCCTCCCACCCACCCTGTTTTGTATGCCTTCTTAAATACTGAAAAGCCACTGGGGGTTGAGTTGAAGGGCTGAGTATTTCTGTTTGGGACTGAAATTCGAAGCAACAGGAGCTGGTGGGCCTGTGACATCATACGGTACCTGATGTCTGCTTACACACACTGTTAGTGGGACTGAACACACACTGGACTGTATGTGTTTGTAAGACTTGGGAACGTTATTGGTGGGGTTGAAATTGGGTTTGTAAATAACTACAGTCAGTATAGAGAGAAACTGTACTCCAGGGGAAAGGGACTGAGAAAAGGGCGTGTGCTATTATAAACAGAGGGGGATAATCAGGGTGGCCATATTCCACCATGGCAGGCATCTTCGGAAGGGTTGTAGGCTGCACAGGCTGTGGGATGGCAATAATTCTAAATTGGGCCTGGAGAGGGAGGCTGCCCACTCTGTAGACAGCTATCTTGTATCCAGGAGTGAGGTATATTGGTTAAGTAAGCTGTGGGAGCTGGGGGGTGTCAAGGATAAGGGGTGAGGATATGGGCAGCAGAAGGTGTGGGGCTGAGGGAGGCTGGGACAACGCCTGAAATTACAGGACGTTATGTTACAGCAAGCAGGAGGGGATATTAGGGACAGAGGACCCTTAGATAGGGAAGTTGATGCTAAGGGAAAGCTGCACGGGTGAACATTCTGAATACAAAGAGACTGGAGGGGAAGAGTCAGGAGGGGCTGTTGTGCGGAAGCCTAAAACAGCAGACTGTGGGAAGGAGCTCCTAAGGTGAACAGTGCAAGAGAGGAAGAAGAGGTCAGTTTAGAGATGCAGTCAGGGAAACTCGGGTTACTTGATGGAGGCTGACTAGAGTGTCACAATAAATTTGAGCTACTAAGCAACCTAGAGGGAGGAAGGGGTTGGTGGAAATGAGGAAACTTATACAGAGGCCGGGGAGGGAGTCGGATACCCATAGGGCATCACAGACGAGCTATGGAAAGGATAGACATAGTCCCAGAGGGAGAAGGGGAAACATACATGTTAAGCAAATGGGGGAGATGCAACATATTCCAGACATGAGGGAGGAGAGCATGATTGGAGAGAAACTGGGAGACAAGAAGGTGGGAGAGGAGGCCCCCTTCAGCAGGGAGGTCAGTACCAAGGATGGGGCCCTAGCTAAAGGGGACCCACAGAGAGCCTCTGGAGGCAGGGGTACTATTACAAGGGGGGGAGGATGGTGGAGTGGGGGAAGGGGAAACCATTGGGGCCAGGATAAATGGTTCAGATAAGAGAGGGTTAAAGGGGACACCTATTCAGAGGGGGTTTGAGTTAAGTGGGCAAAATAGCAAGGGAGGCAGAAAGGGGAGGGTGACAAGGGGTCTCTAATAAGGCAGGAAGACTCCCATGAAATTGAGATCATGAATAAAGGGGGAGGGGGGCTGAGAGGGCATAGTGGAGGTAACCATAAGGATGATGGCGGTGTTAAGGTTCTGTTACTGGGAGACTCGATGATTAGGGGTATCCATTGGGAGGGACAGGGGGGTGGATGCCATAGCCAGGTGAAGGTAGTGAGTATCTCTGGGCTGACAGTGCACAGAGCAAAGTTCATGGTGTATGAAATGGTTAGGATTGTGGAGGAAACCGGATTTCCTGGTGCATTTGGGAACTAATGATCTAGAGGAAATAGCATTTTGGAAATCCAAGCAAGGTTCCAAGAACTTGCCAGAGTCTGTCGGATAAAGGATGCAACATTTCCTTTTTCGGAGATATTGCCAGTGCCAAAGGCCCCAGTGGAGAAAAAATGAAGCTTACAGAGGTTAATGACTGGCTCAGGAAGTGGGGTGAAGAGAATGGGTTGGGGGTGTTAGGGAACTGGAATGGAGTTTGGGAGGATAAGGGACTATATACCAAGGACAGGTTTCATCTTGCCCCATTAGGGAAGGAAGTCCTTAAACAGGGGATGGCTGACTACATACAAGAAAGGTGGGGTTTAAACTTGTAAGGGGGGGAAGGGATGAGGGAGGGGCTGACCAGAAGCCCTCTCCTGCAGATGAGGGAGTAGCCGTCAAGCCCAAGAGGGGATGGGGAAACAGACTGGAGGTGGAGGTTTCAGGAGGAGCAGGGGGAGGATGGAAGTATAAGGAATATGGGTGGGGTTCGACAAAGAGGATCAGGGATAAGGGGTGGGGGTTGGTGTTAGTAAATGCCAGGAGCTTGGGAAACAAGTTGCCAGAGTTACAGGCCATGCTGTTCGAGGGGGGGGTGGATGTGGCGGTGGTCACGGAGACGTGGGCCAACAAAAACCATGACTGGGACCTAAATGTACAGGGGTACACTATGCTTAGAAAGGATAGAAAGGAGGTCAGAGGGGGTGGAGTGGCTATGTTCATTAGAGATGATATAGAAATTGCTATGGTAGAAGAGGCAGAGGGAAACGTGGAGGCCTTATGGGTCACCTTACGATCCCCAGCAGGAGATAAGGTCAAGCTGGGAGTAGCATATAGGCCCCCCGGGATGAGTGATGTTCTAGAGGATGGTTTGCTGGACAACATCATTGCCTAGTGTGGTCCAAAAGGGGAAGGAGTGGTGTTGATGGGGGAACTTAATATGCCAGGTACAAACTGGGGAACCATGTCCTCTAAGGTGGCCAAGGAGCAGAGGCTGGTGGATGGTTTCCAGGATGTGTTCTTAACACAGCATGTGATGGAGCCCACAAGGGAGGGGCATGTCCTGGATGTGGTTCTGGCAGATGGGGATCTGGTAAGGGACATAGTTGTACAGGACCCCCTGACTGGGAGTGACCACAATACTGTCTGGTTTCAAATAAGCATGGGGCGAGTGGGGGTGAGATCTAGGACACTGGCAGTGGACTTCAGGGGGGCAGACTTTATGGGCATGGGAAATATTCTCAAGGATCACTTGAAGGGGATTACCTCAACGACAAGTGTGGAAAGGAGATGGGAGGTCATAAAACGGGGACTTCATGAGGCAGTCAGGATCTGCGCTAAGTTGAAACGTAAGGGAGCAAGGTCACGTAAACCATGCTGGTGGTCCAGTGAGGTACAGGTAGCAGTCAGAGAAAAGAAGGCGGCCTACAAAAAATATAAAACAACAAGAGGGGATAGGGATAAGGAAATGTACCAGCTTGCATCTAGAAAAGTCACCCGTATGGTGAGGGGAGCAAAGTCCAGTAAAGAGCAGTGGCTGGCACAGGGGATATATGGAGGGGAAAAGGGGTTCTTCCAGTACATTGGGGAGTGGAGAAAAACTAAGGGCCATCTCAGCAGATTGAGATCAGAAGGAGGGTGGGTGGAAGAGGCGAGGGACCAGGCAGAGGTATTTAACGAGTACTTTGCCTCTGTGTTCACTAGGGAGGGGGATGGGATATCTACAAAGCAAGGCATGAAGGGGTTAGAAGCGGCAGGGAGTGGGATCAGGGGAGCAACAGAAATGGAGCAAGAGGGAGGGAAAGGTACCCCAGGGGTGTCACATCTGGATAAGGATAAAAAGACCAGTAAGGTGGAGGGGACGGATGATGCTATCTCCACCAAAAGGGTGTGGTTAGCCCTCAAGGCCCTAAAGAAAAACAAATCTCCTGGGCCGGATGGCATTCATCCAAGAGTACTATGGGAATTGGCGGACATACTGGCTGCACCCCTGGAGGAGCTTTTCAGCAGGTCACTTGAGACAGGGAGGGTACCTAGGGATTGGTGAGAGGCACATGTGGTACCAATCCATAAAGGGGGGTCGAGGGAAGTACCAGGTAACTATAGACCCATCAGTTTGACCTCAGTGGTGGGAAAATTAATGGAGAGTATACTAAAGGAATGATTGGGGGTGTACTTAGAGGAGGTGGGAGGTCTGGATAGTCGGCAACATGGGTTTGTGCCAGGTAGATCATGTCAAACCAACCTTGTGGAGTTCTATGAATGGGTAACATCAGAACTGGACAGGGGTAAGCCTGTGGATGTATTATTCTTGGACTTCAGCAAGGCGTTTGACTCTGTCCCCCACAATGGTCTGGTGGAGAAACTGATGGGGTTAGGAGTAGGCCCTTTGATGGTCAGATGGATTGAAAACTGGCTAGCTGGACGCACTCAGAGAGTAGTGGTCTGTGGGGAGCTCTCGAACCCTAGAGATGTTGGTAGTGGGGTACCACAGGGCTCGGTCCTGGGTCCGATCCTGTTTAATGCATACATATCGGACATCAGGGAGGGTATAGGGTGTGAAATGAGTCTCTTCGCGGATGACTCCAAGATGGGAGCAGTAGTTGAGGGAGAAGAGGGGAGGGTGGCCCTGCAAGGGGACCTGGACACCCTGGAAAGCTGGGCTCACACGTGGAAATTAAATTTCAATATCACCAAGTGCAAGGTGTTGCATCTTGGTCGGGGAAACCCTAAACACAGGTACACCCTGGGAGGGGAGGCACTGGAGGCCTCAATAGGGAAAAGACCTAGGGGTCATGGTGGATACATGTATGAATAACTCTGAGCAGTGCAGGAGAGCAGCTAGCAAGGCAAACAGGATGTTGGGATGCATCATAAGGGGATCACCTCTAGGAGCAAGGAAGGATTCTGCTGCTGTACAATGGACTGGTTAGACCACACCTTGAATACTGTGTACAGTACTGGCGACCACACTTGAAGAGGGACATACAGCTCCTGGAGAGGGTACAGAGGAGGGCAACAAAGATGATCAGAGGCTAGGGATTTGACTTATGAGGACAGACTTGAGGAGCTCTGCCTGTTTTATTGGAGGAGAGGAGAGACAGGGGACATGATTGAGGTCTCAAGTACCTCAAGGGAATAAATAGGTAAACATGGAGGGATCTTTAGACTAAAGCAGGGAGGTATCACCAGAGGGCATGGTTTGAAGTTGGAAGGTGGAAGGGTGAGGGGGGAAAAGAGGAGGAGGTTTTTCACCGAGAGGGTGGTGGACCCTTGGAATGCACTGCCTGGTGAGCTGGTTCAGAGATCCACAGTGGAGGGCTTCAAGAGAAGGTTGGACAGACACAGAAAGTGGATGTATCAGATGATGGCCTGTCCCGGGGGGAGGTGGGGATGGATGATAGGGGTTTCTGGAGAACAAGGGATGGGAGGGTCTCGGCACCCAACTAAGGATCTAGGTTCGAGCAGACTCGATAGACCGTAAGGCCTAATCTGCTGGCAAATAGTATGTTAGTATGTTAGTATAAACTACATCACACAGTTCTAAAATGGCACTTACCACCAGACTACAAAGCAGAAACACCCACTGAGGTTACTAAAAGACATGCATAGATGGAGTAATAATAGCATTTTAATCAGTACTGAAAAAAACAGCTTCTATTGAGAAACATGATTTACAGGTTCAGCGCAATTCTCCTATAATACATTATTGCACTACTCACCCACAGGGGACTGTGGTATTTTCCATTGTTTCATGTATGGATCCATCCTTCCAGCTAACAGTACCATTGACACATGTTTTGTTGGGGTTCAGTAGTTCCTGAGTTTCTCTTTCATATGCTATAAAGGTGTCAGTCATCACGCCATAAACTAAAAGCATGAGTGGTTGGGCTGCACCATGTACTACAGCACAAATTCCTCCAATCACCATCAAGACTACATCTGAGGAGGAGGCAAACTGAAACTTAACAAAACAAACAAACACACAAAAAAAATAATCAAGAGCAATGTTTCAATTGGCCCAAACAATCGAGTAAGCAAACTTAGAGAGACTAAGGTGGAATGTAACAGCATATACTGGATAAGTTAAAAATGTAAGACTATAAGAATGGCAGTGATAATTGCATCTTGGCTATCTGACAAATGTGATCCTTATGTATGTATTGTACGAGCTCCTATCTGTATGATTTGAATATCTAAACCAATAAAAGTTTAAATAAAAAAATACATTTCTGGTTTAAAAAATTCATTAATTTATTTAGTTGTTGGCAACTGGGTAAGATGGACTAAGACACATGTCTCTGTTTCAGCCATGACCCAGATCAAGGTGAAGTACAGTAATACAAATATATGACTGTAGATAATACTGTAGTTAGAGATGTTGCAAAAGTCACAAACTTTACCATTCATAAAGACCTCACATATTTGGGGCACACTGCACTTTGCAAAACTACATAAGGCACTTTGTCAGCTAAGCCCACTAGACCACCCAACTTTGGGAAGGGTGAAAAGCTGGGTAGGTCTGATGGTATGAAAAGGCTGAAAACATTTTTTTGCATAGATATTTTCCTTTTTATGTTGTCTTGCACAAGCAACATCTTGTAGTAGGAGAAAGGTGAGTTAGTGTTGGCGAATGCGGGGCATACTTTAGTAGGTGCGTCCCTCATTCCCCAATTAGCTAGGGCTAACACAAGAATTATGAAAGTGCACACAACTTGTAAGAAATGTGCCACTGCAATCAAAGACAAGTTCGTTATGCAGCAGCAGAGATGACATGCCTCCCGTATGTGCTTTTCCTGGTGAAACATTTCAATAAATATGGTGGCTCTAGCTGTCCACCACACAATCCCCAGGAAGCTGACTTCAGGGGTCCCCAATCCCCCTCTTGGCATGCCCCTCCATTCAATTTGTTTGCCAGTGGGGTGCCCAATCCCTGTCAGCATAATGTATCCCCCCATGCCTAATTTGTTTGCTGACAGGGGTGCCCAATACCTGTCAGCATAATGCCCCCCAGTTGAATTTGCTTGCTGAGAGGGGTGCCCAGTCCCTGTCTGCATCATACACCCCTCCCCACACATGCACTTTTTTTGCCAATGGAGGTGCCCAATCTGCATCAGCTTCAGCCCCCCCAAAACTCATGTGGCACACTGGGAGCCCACCCCAGTGTGCCCAAATGTATTTTTTTGTTAAACCTGTAAATAAAGAAAACATTTCCCCGACATACTTTTTTTTTTTGGCCCTGTAAAAAAGAAAATGGTACCTCATCATTAGGACGCCCCTCCTCCCCCAACCCGCACCCACCTCTGCATACCCCACCTCCCACAACCCCCTCACCCTATACTTACCTTCGGAGGTCGAGCACAGCGCTCTTTGGTGGAGCAAGAGGCATCTGAATTCTTCAAAAACCGTCCGCAAACTGAAGACAATCACCATAAGCTGTATAATGGCATCAATGGGGGGTTTCATCTTAGGTGGCTATCTCAGCCATTTTTTTGAATTTTGGTGCCACATTTTCAACATGGGGTTCTTGAGACCTCATCTCATGAACACATCACTGTCATTTCATTATTCGATCCCAAAAGATGATTTTGCGATCACTGCACGGAATCACATTTTGGGACTGATTAATGAAACAACAGAGCCACTGTTCATGAGGTGGGGTCCCAAAAAGCCTATGTTGCAAATTTGATGAAAAAAATTCCAAAAATATGACTGTGTTACGAGCATGCATTGCACAGTTTCCACGCACGCTTGTAACTTCAACATTTTTTAATATTTTCACTCCAGATTTTCAACATTGCCATTCTTTCACACCTCCGTATGAACAGTACATCTGTCATTTTTCACATCCTCCCAAAAATGTATTTTCACACAATTGGCGCACAATGGCGTGGTCATTGTGGGAAATCAACTTTCAGAACAGATTAACAAAATTGCAGTGCCACTGTTCATGAGCAGAGGTCCCAAAATAACTATGTTGAAAATCTGGTTAAAAAATTCCCAAAAATATTTGCATTGCGAGCATGCATTGCGCAGTTTCTACGCACGCTCATGACTTCACCAATTTTTTATATTTTCACTCCAGATTTTCAACATTGTCATTTTTTTATGTCTCCTCATGAACAGTGCAGCTGCCATTTTTCACCTCCTGTGCAAAATGTGTTTTCACACCTGTGGCACCAAATGGCGCAGTCACTGTGCAAAATCACCTATCAGCTAGCAAACTGATAGTGCCACTGTTCATGAGGTAGGGTCTCAAAAAGCCCATGTTGACAAATTGGAGTGAAAACGCCTGGGGTATTACGGTTTCCAACCATAACACCCTACCCTGTGGAAACTGACAGGCATCAGGGGTGTGACTTGGGATTGTCAGCTTTAAGCTCACTCCATTCCACCCTCACTCCCACCCTGCAGCCAGTGACAGGCATCGAGGTGTGCCTTGGACTCTTCAGCACCAAAGTCCACCCCATTCTCCTATACTGCACCCATCTCAGTGTATTTCCTTATGGAATCAGGAGAGCTTAAGGCCGGAAGATCACAAGGCACACTGTGACACTTGTCAGTTTCTGTAGGGTAGGGTGAGGTGAAATGGCATGAGCGTTATGGCCGATGACCAAAAGGTACACCACAATGCCTGTCAGTCTCTGCAGGGTGGAGGTGTGGTTGGTGTTAGTTCAATACTTCACTGCCATTCCTATTATGCATCTCTCTGACTCCTGCACTACCAATGCCAGTGCCAGCAAGACAACATTCGGCACTGACAAATGCTTGTTTGTAATACTTCTTTATTGAAGACACAGCAGGTAATACAGCCAGCAGTAACTCAGTTGAGAATGACAGTTTAAGTATTGGAACAGAGTGCAGCAAGAGAGAAATAATAAAAAGAAAAATCAACAATCCATTACAACATTTGTCACAGAAGGTTATGAAACAAGAATACCTGGCAAATAAATACTATTGCAACAGCAAAGTGTGTTCATTTGTTTTTGTCCCAGAAGAGTGTCCTCTCTGTTATCTATATTACACAGAGAGCAGTAAATGGAATAATCTTGCAGGCATAGACTGGAGCATCCTTGACTCATGCCCCTCTGTTGACACAGCTCTTCAACTCTTTCTCACTCACTTCAACACTGTAGCGGACAAGTTCACCCTGTATCATATGAAGATTATAAAAGGCAGGAGCATGGACTGGGTTACCCCTCAGCTTCTCAGTATGATGTGACAATGGGATCTCCTCTGGCACTGGACCAAAGCAAGAGGGACAACTATGGACATCCAAAACTACAAAGCAGCTCAAAACGGGTGCACTTAGGCATTCCAACAGGCCAATGCTATGTATTCTAAGAACCGACAGTCACAGTGTTGGGGTGATAGGAAGAAATTCTGGGCCTCAATCAAGAACCTCCTCGTGACTGGTGACAGGACCCCCCCATGCTTCACCACAATGATGAAGTCATACTTGATGATGCTATGTTGGTCAATATCTTTAACAGGGCATTCATGGACTACAGCACAGTCCTCCTCTTTCTGTACTATTTGGAAAAATACACTGGTCACCCCTGAGCTAAAAGAAGGTGACCGGTCACTTGTATCCAACTATAGGCCCATCTCAATTTTGTCCCCACTCTCTAAAGCTCTGGAAAGAATGATAGTAGACCAAATCACAGACCAGCTCCATAAATACAACCTCCTATGCCCCAACAGGACTGCTTCCGCAAGATGCATAGTACAAATACTGCTCTAATTGAATTCATGGGCTACGTCCATGAGGCACTTGACCAGGGCCATCTGGTTATGGCAATCTTTGTTGATCTAACCAAGGCATTTGACCTTGTGGATCACCAGCTGTTGCTCCACAGGTTAAGTTGCCAAGGGCTGTCCCCCGACATGGTTAGTTGATTCTCTAGCTACCTGACCGGGCACTTACAGCAAGTAAAAATCAATGGAGCCATCTCTGAAACCAGTAAAGTCACAGTAAGGGGCCCCCAGGAGTCTATACTGGGCCCGTTCCTGTTCAGCCTCTTTGTGAACAACCTCCTGGATGCTTGCCCTACTTCCAAAGTCCGGCTTTATGAAGACAAAACGGTAGTATTCTCTCATGACTCCTGCCAGGAAGTACTCACAAGGAACCTGCAGTACAACTTTAACCTCATACAGGACTGGTTAAAGTGCTCAACAGCAAAAGAAATGAAGACAATACTCTTCAGAGAACGTCAAAAGTGGAGAACTACAGCACCCTTCTCAATAGCCTACAATGCAGACTTCACTCTCAAGTGGGTGTACTCATTCTGATACCTAGGGATCACAATCACCAAGTCCCTTTCCTTTGATGAACACATACGCAGTATTATCTCTGCCACCAATAGGAAGCTAGGGGCCTCTCTATAGGCTTTGGTTCTGCCTCACACCTGAAGCTAGAATCCTGGCTGTCAGAGGTACAATCCTATCTGTCTTGGACTATGGAAATGTAGTATATGGCGCAGCCTCTGAAACCAGCCTTCACATACAACCCTCAACAAAGCTTGTAGATTTGTTCTAGATATCGATCACCTCATGCATACTTATGACCTAAACGTTAGGACAAAATGGCTTCCTCTCTCAGATTGAATAAAGCTCTAGTCCTGTCTGCTAGGGAAGAAGGCCCTTCTAGGACTTGCACCTCCATTCTCACAGGCACTATTCCGTCTTGCCCCCTTCAGGCATGCCACAAGAAGTGTAACAAAGCATGCCCTAGCAATACTTTCAAAAGAACTGCCCTGTGGAGGTGATCCTGTGCAGTAAGGGCCTCCACCTGGCTAAATGAGCTCTCCCACACCACCACAAGCCACACATGCCTCAGTCACTTTAAATCCAAACTTCAGAAATCCATCTCCTGAACACTGGTACTGCCACTCTTAATTCCAGCTGAAACTAGCTTTCCTCTTGCCCCTGGGCCTCATTTTGGCTCACCTGGTACAGACCAGCTAGGTTCTAAGATGCTCCCCACTTTCTTCTACCTACTGACCCCATGTACCCTCCCTCCCCCCAATTCTTCCACCTCCCCCTGATGCATCTCTACCAGCTTATCTCTCTAAACCCTATTCTATTCCAGTCTAGTTTAACCTGTAACCTGTTGCTGATTGTTCCCCCACACCCTTTTAAGCTGTTGCCTACTACTCCCCAATGACTGTATTGGCTTTAATGGATGTATCTACCTGTTGTACCCTTTAGGAAGCTGACAATGCTGCATAGCTGCTACTTTGGAGTATCAGTTAGACTTTTACATAGATACCCTTTAATGCACTTTAATAATCTCTTCCTGCACTGGGGTACTATTTTCCCCCATATATGTTGTACCTACATTAAGGACTATGCAATGTTTCTGTTTGTTCTTATTCTATGATATAGACTACTCTATGTGCTTTTTCATAATGTTTTATAGACAATGCCTGTTAGCTGCTACTGTCTCCCCCCTGCTTCATGTACTTGATGTTTCCCTTCCTTCTCATTTGACAAGGATCCTTTGTAAATGAGCTTTTAACTCATAGGTTGTAATTCTGATCTTATAATAAATATATAAAAATATAAATAAAAATGGATAAAAACAATGTTTATACCCATTAAAAGTTCCTATGGGCTCCTCAATTGGGCTCGCTCACCATATACCCTTGCTGCTGACCATAGGGTTCCTGTCTTTTCAATATGAGTCCTCAGCTTCTAACTGCAACATGTCCCAGTGCATCCACTGGTTCATGAAGGCTGATACTCGGGAGTGGACTAAGAAGGTCACCCTTTCCATACTATATGTTGTACAGTATTTGGGAAACTGGTGCATACCAGTCCAATACTGTAGGGGGATATTACTTTTTTAGTTATTACTTTTGCAGAGGTAGCTATCAGCACATTCCACAGACATATCTCCCCTCATAGCCTTTCAATGTAGCAGGTTTAATACCCAAAAGTAGATAACAGCTGGTCAACCAGCTCAGGAAAGGTGACACTTTATGCAGATCCCACTGGCTATCTGCCCAGTAATTGGAGAATTTAGGACACTGCCAGAAGACATGTGCGTGGGAAGCCACTACATCCCCACACTGTCTCCGAAATGTGGAAGAACATGTCGGATCCCATTTAATTTGAAGCTTAGGTACTAGGAATTAATAGGTTTTGACCTTCCATACAAATTCCCTCCATCTAGGAAAGAATGGAGTACTCCAAGTGCTCTCCCAGACCCTACATAGAAACATAGAAGGTGACGGCAGATAAGGACCACTTAGTCTGCCTCTTTTCCCTACTTAATGCAATACCACAAACCCTAGTTGATCTGTGGCTTACCCTCTCTTCCCTACTGTGAGAGTACTCTTATGTCTATCCCATGCATTCATGAATTCCGCTACTGTTTTGCCCCCACCACCTCCACAGCGAGGCTTTTCCAAGCATCCACTACTCTTTCTGTGAAAAAGTACTTCCTCACATTTCCCCTGAGCCTACCCCCTCTAGTTTCATATCATGCTCCCTTGTTCTTGTACACCTTCTTTTCTGAAAGATGCTACCCGCCTGTACCTTGTTTATACCCCTGAGGTACTTGAATGTCTCTACCATATTCCCCTCTCTCTCCTCTTCTCCAGGGAATTCATATTGAGGTCCTCTAGTCTTTCCCTCATATGACTTTTGGTGCAGTCCTTGCACCATTTTTGTTGCCATTCTCTGGACTGTCTCTATTTTGTTTATGTCCTTCTGGAGATGTGGCCTGCCAAACTGGACAGAGTACTCCAGATGAGGTCTCACTAGTGATCTGTACAGTGGCATAATTACATCCTTTTCTCTGCTGATGATACCTCTCACTATGCACCCTAGCATCCCAAGGGCTCTCCCAACAACCTTCTCACATTGTTTGGTTACCTTTAGGTCATCAGATGTGATTACACAGATCCCTTTCTTGATTGGTGGCCATCAGTACCTCTCTTCCCACCTTGCACTCCACCCTTGGATTTCTGTGCACCAAATGCATGATTTTCCACTTCCTTGCATTGAATCTTAGCTGCCACACTCTCTACCACTCCTCAAGCATGTTTAGATCCTTCTGAATTGTCAGGACCTTAAACTGAACCTGTGGAGATGGAGTTCTCTTCCCCTTTCCCTGTGAGGGCGCGTGGATGTATTAAAAATGAATGCATTACCTAGGGTTTTATACCCTGAAGTGATGACAGGCCCTTACCTCCCTAAAACCCAATTCTTGCATCTTCAGAGTGACCTCTCTGACTTTCTGTGGAGTGGGAAAGCTATCTGGAGGGCCTACTATAAGTTTACCATCCAAAAAGAGCTTGGGGGCCTGTGGGCACCCAACTTCTTTTTATACTATTTTGCCATACACTGCAGTAAATTTTTCCAGTGGGGCTCTGTCATTACCACCCACCCAGGCCATTCTTACTATCCTTTATGGTTATCTCTAGAGCAGCTGCTTTGTCTCATGCATGGTCTCTCCATGCATAGTTCATTATATCTTAAGCTGTCTGAACTCCCTAAACTGCTTTGGGCCTCCCCTATGTTCTGGTCCCTCAAAGCTCTCTGTCAGATCTACTCTCATCTCGGCCTCCACTAATACAAAGCCCTTTCTCAACCACTTGTGAGTAATCTGCACTTCCGTATAGTGGACCGTCGTATAAACTCAACCTTTTGTCCACGGCTTCAAGAGGCTTCGGTGGCCTCTTTACTTCATGAAGATAGACCCTTGCCCACTGGTGTATTACAAGACTGACTTTGTATTCCTACTTTCCACCCGTTCAAGCACCTGCAGTTGGGAAGGGCACTTTCTTCCTTTTTGGGGATCCTGCCATGGCAAGGAGACACTGGTGCACTGCTACAAACCCTTATTGACACTGCAGCTCAGCCCCACCCTGTCTCTAAATTTTATGATTTGCTTCAGCAGTGGGACCTGAAAAGTCCTAAGGGAATTTGTTTTTATTGGCAACATGATTTGGGCCTTGATCTGGATGAAGAGGCATGGCGGCAGGTCTGGAGGTGCTTGCATAAATATGTTAAGCAGGATTGACTTCACTTCTTACAAATCCGTATTCTGCACAGTTTATATTTTATCCATTCCAGACTAAACAGGATGGACAGAACCAGGTCCCCTACATGTATCCAGTGTGGGTACTCTGAGGGTTCCCTTAAACATATCCTATGGGATTGCCCACTTGTAGCTCCCTTCTGGCAGGCAGTCCGAGGCTCCTTAGACCCATTTTTGGGACTGGATCCCTATTTCACCCCACAAATATGCCTAGTGGGCCATTTCCCTGTAGACATGGTTGGTTGTTGCAAGGCTTTCATGTCTGTGATCTTGAGTGTTGCTAAACTAGTTGTTGTCCAGTACTGGTTAGATAGCTCCACTCCTTCCCTTCCTTCCTTCCCTTCCCTTCCTTCCCTTCCCTTCCCTTCCTTCCTTTCCTTCCTTCCCTCCTCCCTCACTACCCTTCCTTTCCCTTTCCTTTGAGAATGACATTCAGAATTACTTCTTAAAACAGAAAAATATATTGCCCACAGACAGGCTCATCAGGAGGGATGCAGAGAAGATGAGGTCCCCATTTAGCTCTCCTTCCCACAATATAGGTTTCCTAGGGGGTGCTAGCCAGTCCTTCTATTGTTGGGCAGGAGGTGGCAGTGGGCTCCTGCTTCTCTTCCACCTCTTGTTTTTCACCCTCATTGTCTTCAACTTCCTTTTTGTCTACCCTGTTTGTTTCTGTTGGTGTCACTGTTCACTATTGTGCTCGGGGGGGGGAGGGTATTGTGTGGTTTGGGGGGTTGGATTGGGGCAGGGGGTTGTTTTGTGGGTCATTACTGTCATTATTGTACTGATCATATTTGCTGCCTTATGTATTTTTTAGCCCTACAATCACATGTACCAAATCAGCTACTGCACAACGTTTCTGTATACTTATATGTTTGGTGTTATAAATTTAATTAAGTACAGTATATTAAATTGAAAAAAAGTATGTTTAGGTCCTTCCTCATTAATTCCCCCACCCGGAGTGTCATCCCTGTTGCAAATCTTAGCATTGTCTACAAAGAGGCATACCTTCCCCTCCAGTCCACCTGCAAGGTCACTTATCAAGACATTAAAGAGGACTGGCCCCAGCACGGATCCCTGTGGCACCCTGCTGGTCACCCTTCTCTCCTCAGACTGAACACCATTTACCACCATCCTCTGTGTCCTGTCACTCAACCAGTTGCTGACCCAATTTACTACCTTGGGGCCCACTCCCAGGCTGCCCAATATATTTACCAACCTCCTATGTGAGACGGCGTTGAAGGCCTTGCTGAAATCTAGGTAGGCCACATCCACCACCCTTCCCTGATCTACTTCTCTGGTCACCCAGTAAACGAAATCTATCAGATTTGTTTGACAAGACCTTCTCACTGTGAATCCATGCTGCCTTGGATCCTGTTCTCCACTGGATTCAAGAAATATCACAATCCTTTCCTTTAGCAATGACTCCATTAATTTCCCCACCACCAAGGTCAGGCTGACTGGCCTATAGTTGCCAGCCTCTTCCCTGTTCCCACTTTTGTGGAGAGGAACTACATTTTACCTCCTCCAGTCCCCTGGAGCCACCCATATCTATACTGTTTTGTTGAACAGGGCTGTTAGTGGTGCTGCCAGCACCTCCCTAAGTTCATTTAATATTCTGGGATGTATCTTTTCTGGCCCCATTGCCTTGTCCCCTTTCAAATTCTCAAGTTCCTTTAGGGCTCTTTCCTCTGTAAATGGGCTGGTATCCATCTCTCTCTCTTATTGGTGACCCTATCACCCAATAGTAGTCCTCCTTCTTCTCTTTTTTCTGTGAATACTGAACAAAATATTTGTTCAGAATTATTGCTTTTTCTAGGTCCCCCTCTGCACATACCCCTTCCTCCTTTTTCAATCTCTCAATCCCACCTCTGGTCTTCTTTCTTTAACTAACGTATCTGAAAAAAGTCTTGTCTTCTTTCTTCATTGCCTGGGCTATTTTTTCCCTCCATTTGTGCCTTTGCACTCCTGACTGCTTCCCCCATCTCCCTCTGCTTTTCCAGGTACAGTTCACTGTCCCCCCTCCCCCGTGTCTCCTTGTACCTCCTGAAAGCTAGTCTTTTCTCTTTTACCTTCCTGGCCCTACCCCAGTCCACCATTGATACAGGAGTGGCAATATCTTGCTCCCGGTATCCAGTGAATAAGGTGACAGGAATTAGGTGCCTACAAAAATGGTGACTCAATTACGGCACCTGTGTTCACGGCTACCAAGCAGGAGGGTGACCAAATACTGGGGTGGGCAAAATACCCTGAGGGAAGTAGCAGGTATGCGTGTGCACACCGCAGGGGGAGGAGGCAGGGGATGGATGGTATGTGGGGCGTGTGGTGACAGCTGCTGAACTGGTATTCTAATGTGGTGGGAGGGTGAGTCGGTTTGGAGGTGCAGGGCACAGGGTTAGGGTCAGCGGTCGCAGGTTTTATTTTGCCCGGCAGGTGGCTTTATATTTTTTACAGGTTTCACCCCAACATGCACCTCCCGGAGTTGAGAATCCATAAGTAGGGGGCTGCGGGGTGAAGCCCCCATGGGGGGTGTTGGGGGCACAGCCGCCCGCATTAAAAATGAGACCCATAGGTCTCGGGCGCCATTTTTTCTGTGCTGCCAGTGTGCATCACTGAAATTCATTTTTGGTGATGTACACTAGCCGTAATGGCAATTGCTATTCCACGATCACCGTTATGACATGGAACCCTTGCTACCATTTGCTTTGAAGCTTAGGTACTAGGATCCTATTTGCTTTGAAATTTAAGTACTTGGAAATAATGGGTTCTGACCTTCCATATTAATTTCCTCTATCTAGGAGAGGATGTAATACTCCAAGTGCCCTCCCAGACACTACTTATGTTGTCCTCCGATATCAGATATCAAGGTCTTGCTCCCATCTATGTTTAATGTATTCAAAGAAGCTTACCTTATGTGACAGATTACATGGATTCAATACTGAGACTGCACTTTTCACAGTATGTGATTCCCAGATACTTTTAAACTCTGAAAGTGGAAGGACCTCCAGAGCATCCTTCTACTGGAGGTGGAGATGTGTATTAATGTAACCCTAATCTGATAGTAGTGGAAATGATCTACATGTTTCCATTCAAAAAGTTGCATTTATTCCTCAAAAGGGCACACTAGTCCTTCCTTAAGCAATTGCTAATGGAGTGTGCACCTGATCTAGCTTGTCTCTGAAACCATGGATCTCTCAGTGCCAGGACAAAGATATCATGCCACACCCAACATCTAAACTGCCATAGAGACCCTTTTATCTCTTGCCTTGTTGTCCTTAAAGATCTGCCCAAGCTTCCAGGGCAGTATAGACACCCTGAAATTCTGGTATCCCTAATTTACTTATTTTATTTAATCTTTTCATAACCAGTTAAAGCCCACTAGGCACAAGTGCCTGTTTTTCAGCGGTGACCTGGGAGCACTGGGGAGGTGATGTGTCTTGTTCGGAGTCGCATGGTGTACAAGTGGAGGCTGTGGGGAATTAAAACCAGGTCTACTGGGTGTACTAAGCTCATTTGCAGCTCATTACTCTAACTTCTAGGCTATACTGCCAGCCCCACTGGTGATACAGCAGGTTTTGAGTCAGACAGTGCAGCTGCTAATGGGGTGCTTTCTTCCTCAGCTAAATCTATATTTTTCCAGAGTGCTGCATAATGAGGATTTCCCCCTAAGAAAGCAAAATGCAGCTGAGCTGCTATCCAGTAGTCTGACCGAATGGGGGCTTCCCATCCACCACGGGGTTTCAGGAGCTGTAATGAAGCTTGTCTCAAGAGAAGCCATGCTTCTTTCCAAATAAAAACCTGACTCTGTTCTTGCAAGCAACACCACAAATATCTTATGAGATATTATATACAGGGTAACACGTCATTTCAGCGCAAGCGCATCAGCACAGCATTATCAGCATTTCTGCAAGCGCATAATAAATGTAAGCGCACAATAAATTTAAGCGCAAGCCATGTAAGCGTAAGCCCTCAGTTAAACTCTTCGGTTCTGCCCTGTGAAAAACTCTTTTGTTCTGTCCTCAGATAAACTCTTCTTTTACAGATAAACTGTAAAATAGCTGCCCTAGCGTATGTTCCACCACAAGATGAAGAGCCTTCTGTTCTCCCTGTGCAGTACCCTGAAATATGGTGCACCCTCACCGAGGCATGAACAATCTCTCTATGCTTCCCCATAGATTATGTTACTGCACCATAGAGGGAGTGGATATAAGCTGTCTTACAATTTTCTCCATGTTGATCAAGTTTACAGGATCTCTTCAAATTATTCCAAGTAAAGCAGCAGGAGTTGCTTATGTAGTGTCCCAGAGTTGGGGGGGGGGGGCACAGAACAGTGGGAACCCTTCCCTGAGTCTGAGATTTAAATTTTTTTTCTTTTCTTCCCTTCCCTACCTGCCTGTCCCAGGACCCCTTTCCTCAGCTTTTTGTTAAATTTGAAACTCGCACATTTGACGCAACAGGGGATCCAAGAGCAGGATACAACCTCCCCCTGGGCATGAAAGGCCCAATCCCTGGCTACCAGCCAGGACCTCCTGTGCCCTAGAAACAAGGCCCGCAAGTGACCACTGGAGGAGAGAAGTGGCTTGGTTGGATAGAGTGGAGGACTCAAAGGGCACAGATGCCTTCACTTACCTTTGGCAGGTCTCTGGCTCCTCTAGCATTGCTCCCTCCAGCGTGAGTTTGAAGATCCAGCAGTAGCAGCAGCTTTGTTTTCTTCCTCTCGCAGCAGCAACAGTCAGTTGGTGGGAGCAATGGCTTCTGACACTGTCAGTCCCCCCAAGTCCTTAGCTGCAGTAGTGAAAGCGGCTTCTGGTGGCAGAGGCAGAGTGGATCGGTGCTGTGGGTTCTGCTGTCCAGGTGGAAGCATGCCTCCCAAGGCTTTTGTTATGCCCTCTGCCTTCATCCTTCTTCATGCTCAGTACATTGTCTTTTGCACTATTAGACACCACGCCAATTCTGTATACGTGGAAAAGTTGTGGAACCTATGTGCAGTATTGAGCACACTGAAAGAAGCATAGATAGTGTGGCAAGGTATTCATTTTGACAGCCTGGATTCTAGAATACAATAATAAGGGAAGCAGATCCCAGCTCTTAAAGTCTGCTATCAACTCCAGCAAGGTTAAACAAGGCAATTTTATTTATAGAGTGCCCTTTCCCAAGGGTTTGTGGTGCTTCATAATAGCAATAACAAACTGAATAATAGATAGGTGAGTGTGAATTACAAGAGAGTAATACCATTAAGAAATTTCCATGTCCCCAGAAACTCTAGATGGTTTTACACCCTTGTGATACACACTCACCTGTTATTGTTTGCAATATATGGATCTAAGAACAGGCAGAGAAGTGCAGTGGGGCCAGGAATTGAGGACATCCAGAGGAAGATGCTCACCTCCTGCGGCACTGTTGGTGGGTCCACTGTGGTGCAGCTGCATTCTTGTGAATAAAAGGAGCAATGCAACAGTGGGCCAGCAAGTCATGTGGAGGCCATGGTGTGGGTTCTGTTCAGTCCTTTTTGCAAGTTTGTTTAAAATGTAAAAGTTTAAGCAGTCCCTCAGTGGCAGCACACACAAGTGGGCCACATCATCTAGCAAAACTGCAGCATTGACAGGAAGCATCAGGGAGGTGTCATGCAGAACATCAAAGCCCCCCCCGGACCACCTGTGAAACCACCAGCCTTCCTCTTCTGTTTCTTCACCCTGGGTCAGGGCAGTTAGTAGTGGCAGCACTACTGGGCAGCCGCTGACCGCTTGATCCAGTAAATAAAGAAATAAACATTTGTTTCCAGTGTTTAGATAAGATAGTGCAGCTTAAGTGGTTTTCTGCTGTATTTTTTTATTTGTTAGCAGAAAGTTGGCTTTTACTGTACACAACAGCTGCAGTAAAAGCTGGCTGCCGCTCAGCACAAGGAATCTGTGTGCTTGCGCTCTTCTGTTTCTGTGATAATATGTCATTCAGAGCTCTGAATGATAGTATTATATGCTCTGAATAACAGAATCACAGTGCAGAAACAATGGTATTATCACTTTTTAAGTGTACTATTATTAAGAATTTTTTGTATACTTTACTATGGTATTTTTTCCATGCATCTATACATTACAATAAAATTCAGCAACATGTGTAAAGACAGCTGAAATGACAGACTAAATAATTTAGTTATATAAACAACATTAAAACAATAGTTAAGAGCAGTCTGGGAAAGCTTCTTGAAATAAGTATGTTTTTAAGGAGGTCTTAAAGGCCTCAGTCCTGTGTACAGATCTAATTACATATGCTTGTAGGGTGTTCCAAACTGTAGGAGCTACAACACAGAATGCCTTATCCCCTGATTGTCATAGCTGAAGTAAAGAGACAGACAAGAGGCCCTCATTGGAAGAGCTTAGGGGGTGAGGTTGGTGATAGGGAACTAGGATGCCTTTTAAGTAGTCTGGTCCCAGACTGCATAGGGCATTGAATGTTGTGAAGCATATCTTGACGGTTATTCACTACTGCATAGGAAGCTAGTGCAGTGTATGCAGCCCTGGCATAATATGGTGCCCACAAGAGAAGCCCACATCACTAAGGCTGCAGCATTCTGGACTAGCTGCAGGCATTGCAACAAACCTCTTGATAGCCTGAAATATAAAGCATTACAACAGTCAAGCCTAGAGGTGACAAAGGCATGAACAATCATAACTAGATCAGTAGGGGCTGGATGTGATTTGATCCTGGTGATATTACGCAGATGGTAAAAGCCAGCCTGGACCACAGCTGATACATGTTGATCAGGCATCATCCTTTTGTCCAGCATGACCCCAAGATTCTTAACCACATCTACAGCTCTGAGTGGTTGAGTGCAAAACAGACATTAGTGTTATTCCATCCATCATCGATGGGCCCTGCCTTTCTGTCTCAACAATCATGGCCTCCACCTTACTCAGATTAAGTCATAGGCTTTTTGAGGCCATCCAGTTATTTATTTCAGCCAAGCATCTGCCCAGCACTGAGGCCATATGAGACCCTCCAGAAATACCAGACAGTTAGAGCTGAGTATCATCTGCATAACAGTGAAACTTGACACCATTCCATGTAATAATGTCACCTAATGGCAACAAGTACATGGCAAACAGAATGGAAGCAAGGATCAAGCCTTAAGGAATACTGAAATAAAGTGCAAAGGCTCCAGAGATGTAACTTCCAAGAGCCAGTTTCTGTATTCTTCCAATTATGTAGGACTCAGACCATCTCAGTACTGTGCTGATGAGATCCAAATAATTCCTAAGGCAATCTAATAGCACCCCGTTGTCGACAGTGTCAAATACAGATGAGAGATCTAAGAGAACCAGGATAGAACAAAGTTCACAATCCCTCACCATGAGGAGATTATTTGTCACTAAGACTAGGCCAGTCTGTGCTCTCTGTCGAGACTGAAAATCCAACTGCTGAGGTTCACTGATGTCAAAAATCACCTGATGAAGATACCTAAGCGATCTCAAAAGCTTGCGTAAAAATTCTTCAGTTAGTCTAATAAAGGTATTACTACAGAAAAAGTGTACAAAATTATCCAGATGCTCTTGAAGTTATTCAACCACCACCTTCTTGATAATCTTCTGCAATAAGGACAGATTAGAAATGGATCTGTAATTCCCAGTCATGTCAAGCTCCAATGAAGGTTTCTTTATGAGGAGGCCTCACCACTGCCCATTTCATGGCAGACAGGAAGACACCCCCTTTCAAGGAACACCTAATGATCTGGGAAATAACTGCACCCAAAGCATCCTGGCAGTCTACAAACTCAGCTTCTCACACTCATCACTGCTCACTATACCCTCTCCATCCTACCTCTTCTCTCCATTGCCTGCACCACTGTGCCTCTTTCATCTCTAAATACTGATTTGAGGCACTGCCACATACCGATCGACACTCATCTCTCACATTCCACCTGCCTCATAATCCCTTTATTCCAGGGATCACAAACAACTTCTCCTTCCCCCATCCTCACACTCCTGCTGAGCAGTCAGCCTTCTCCTATCACCTTCCCTCTCTCTCTGGAGCCTTCTCCACTCCTCCATACATTTCTCACCCTCCACAACTTCCCTTAAGCACCATCTTAAACTCATGCCCCCCAGCACCTGTCAGCTCCCCACCTGCCCTGCTTTTTGTTCTTCTCCAGTCCTTCCCCATTTCAGACCCCCTCTCCGGGGTCAGTTATAAATCTCCTAATTTCATTGCACTGATATATTGAACTAGAAACATATAGAAACATAGAAGTTGACTGCAGATAAGGACCGCAAGGCCCATCCAGTCTGCCCTTTTCTTTTTCTGCCTTATAAATGTGCCATCGGCCTTTGCTCTGTCAGTGGCCTATCTATTCATAGTCATTTGTATTGCTCCCTTATGCCTACCCATGCCTGTTTGAAGCCCTGCACTGTATTCATAGCCACCACATCTTGTGGTAAGCCATTCCATGCATCCACCACCCTTTCTGTGAAAAAGAATTTCCTCACATTCCCCCTTAATCGGCCCCCCTCTAATCTCATGCTGTGTCCTTTTGTCCTGCTATTTTTCTTATATTTAAACATGTTAGACTCTTTCACCTTGTTAATGCCCCTAAGGTGTTTGACTGCCTCGATCATATCACCTCTCTCCCTCCTTTGCTCAAGGGTATACATATTGAGCTCTGTTAATCTGTCCTCATATGTCTTCTGATGCAGTCTCTGCACCATTTTGGTTGCCTTTCTCTGGACTGCCTCAATTTGGTTAATGTCCTTGTGAAGGTGTGGCCTCCAATACTACGCAGTACTCCAGATGGGGCCCTAACCAGTGTCTTGTAAAGAGGATTATTACCTCCCTCTTCGACTTGTGATACCCCTACTAATACACCCTAACACCCCACTAGCCTTACCTACTGCTTTAGAGGTCTGCTTGGATGATTTCAGGTCATCGGTGATGATGATGCCCAAGTCTCTTTCTTCCTTTGTGACTGCTAGCAACTCCCCTCCCAGCCTATAGGTGGCTTCAGGGTTTCTCTTCCCTATGTGCATGATTTTGCACTTCTTTGCATTAAATCCCAGTTGCCACTCTTCTGACCATTTTGCTAGTTTATCCAGATCTCTTCTCATTCTGCCCACCCCATCTGGATCATCGACTCTGTTGCAGATCTTGGTGTCATCAACTATTTGCTATATTTTATCTCAGGATGTATAGTGGGTCATACTCCAGATTTTGCACTTTTTGGCATGTTGCACTACATTTGTTTGTACCTTATTTGTATTGTATGCATCAGTATGGTATCCTGTGACATGCACTACTTGCAAGTGGGCACCTACTGAAATGGTGACCCACTTGTGGCATATGCAGACAGGGCAAGGGAGCAGGGAACATGACCGGATGGGGTGGATTTGTGAATAGCGATGGGATGTCGCTATACATACATGCATGTGTGGAGGTGGAGACCGAGTACACTGAGCAAGGGGTGGGACAGGAGGGAGGGTTTGTGAGGGGTGGTGCCACAGTGAGCTGCTGACCTAACTCTGTGGTGTGGTGGGTGGTTCGTGGGCTGTGGTGGCCAGGACGCTGGGTTAAGGTCCGGGCGCAGGTATGTTTTGTTGCGCCTGGCCCAAGTAGTTTATTTTTATTTTCTACAATTTTGCACCCCCACCAACATGCACCCCTCTGGAGCTGAGAATCCTAAAGTAAGGGGGAGTGGGGGGGCAAAGCCGCCCTGGAGGAGCACAGGGGGTGCAGCTCCTCGCATGACATTAAAATATAGAGTCCATTGCATCACTTTGTTTTCCACTGGGGGTGAACATCGCTATAATGACAATCGCTTTTCGGTGATCACTAAGGCTGTAAGAAAATCACAGCACGCACGGATTTCACGATCTCCACGATTTTCAAGCGGTACCATGAAATTGACTAATTTATTCATTTTACCTTGAATTTGATTTACTCTTCCAAGTAACCTCATAAGCACTTGCTTCCATTAAGAAAATTTGTGTCTCGGAGAACCTTCCACACCCCCAGCTTGCATACATTTCTCCTCCTTGCTGCTCTTACCTGCCAGACATGAGGATCCTGCCAGGTTGCCTGTCCATAACTTTGGATTATCTTGCCTAAACTTGCAGGAAGACACGAAGGCTGTTACACCGTGTGGCTTTCCTGTCTGTGTATATTGTAGCATCACTGGAATTCAAGAAAGTTGGGCAAAATAGGAGTCAATATGGCTGGCGTGGTGACTACTAGTGTGCTGCACTACCATGCAGAGAGAGATCTGGGGCCGAATCTCAATCCTCACTCCTGTGCTCTGGGCTGGCAAGGCTCTGGGCATGCTGCAGTGATAGTGTGGTTAGGTACGAGGGGGACAGTTGTCCATTTGCTCCCCCTGACTTTGTAGGTGACCACACAACCTCAGCTCCTTCCTCACTCACACAAGTGTGGTGGACATGATGTCACAGGATGAGAGACACTGAAAATACTGGGGAAAAATAAGCCCTAACCTACAGTAACAATGGCGGCTGTCAACCCCCTCCTTCCCTTCCCGACAGTCCTGACCCAGTCCTCACCCAGACCTCACCTCGCCACTCAAAGCCAACAAAAAAGCGGATGCTATTTCCTTGAGTAAGGCAACAGTGGCACAGCCAGTAACAGTGGGAGCAGCCTGGGCAGGAGCGACTCATAATTATAAAGCTGATACAGATGTGCCATCCACAGAGCACTGAATAGTTCTGTATGAGATGTCAGTGAGTTAAGAAGACAGTTTGCTGAGTTGCATTTTTACCATGAAAAGTGGTATTCTTTGCTGTGCAGATGCCGTGAAAAATGGCGATTTTTGCTGTGAATTTCTTACAGCCTTAGTGATCACCCTTATGACATAGAACCCATCAATACTATTATATATGCTTGGTTGTATCCCCATCCCCCTTCCATGGGTCACACCTGGAAACGAGCCATGGCTTAGTATGCCTTTCCTGGTTACCACATTTTAAATAAATAAATGCATACGTACATAAAAGCAGTCAGGTAGGACCGGGATCCAGCAAACATCTGGTGGGATGCAAACCTTTGCCAACTCAGAGCACCTCTTCCTCAACAACTGTCTGAAACTCATCCTAGGCAGGCAGATCAACAATGCCACCTGAGAAGTGACCATCACCAGCACATGACATGCTGCTTGTGCAGATACCAATCTGATGCAGCACACCTTGTCAGCAAAGAAATTGCTGAACTCGTATTTTTCAGCAGAAAAAAACTCAGTTGGACTGCAGACAGGATGGATTTCTCAACCTCTCTGATGTGGAAGAGTTGAGCTGAGTGATTTCTACCTGTCGTGATCAAACAAACATACAAAATTGCCAGCAGATATGGGCCAGTCAGTCTATCTAGTCTGCTTGAGTGTGCAGCATGCCGACTATTAGTCTGCAGTCCCCCCATGCACCCTCTTTCAGCTTAGTGCCCCATTTCTAACTTCACCTCTCCACCCTCCCCAGGTTTGACCCTGCCTTTGACTCTATCTCACCCTCTGTTGAAGTTGCCCACCATCTGCAATGCTACCACTTCTTCTGGTAGCGTATTCCAACCAGCCACCACCCTCTTCATGAAATGATACCTCATCATTGCTCTCTTGAACCTTCCTCCCTCTAACCTCAGACTGTGACCCCTGGTGTCTCTCCATCCTTTTAACTTAAATAAGTCCCCTGAATAAACTTTGTTTATGCCCTTTAGGTACTTGAAGATCTCAGTCATGTCCCCTATCTCTCTTCTATCTTCTAGGGTGTACATGTTGAGTTTCTTCAATCTCTCCTCATATGCCCTGTCCCCCATCTGCAAGATAATTTTTGTTGCCCAATGCTGGACTCCCTCCAGTAGCCTGATGTACTTGTTCAAACAGGGGAACCAAAACTGCACACAGTACTCCAAGTGCAGCCTCACCAGGGATCGGTACAGGGCAAAATGACTTCCTCCCTCCTAGAGGTGATTCCCCCTGGCTGTGCATCCCAGCATTCTGTTTTCCCTTGCTGCTGCCTTCCTGCACTGTGCCAAGTGTTTTATGTCTCCTGTCATCAGCACTCCCAGATCTTTCTCCTCTGCTGAAGTAGCTAACTGCACTCTCCCCAACCAGTAGCTATACCGTGGGACTTTTGTCCCCAAGTGCAAGACCTTGCATTTTTTGGCACTGAATCCCAGCTGCCATGTGGCTGACTAGAACTCAAGGATCACCAAATCCTCTTGTAGAACCTTACCCCATTCATCACAATGTACAATGTGAGAGGGCATTTCTTCACAGAGAAGGTGGTTGAGCCCTGGAACAGACTACCAGATGGAGTGGTGAGGGCTAAATGAGTGGAAGAATTCAAGAGGGCATGGGACAAGCATATGGGGCTGAGTATCAGGGGAGGGTAGGGGCTGGCAGGGAGTGGGAGGTGTAGGGGGGAAAAATAGGGCAGACAAGATGGGCCGGTATGGTCCTTTTCTGCTATCAAGCTTCTGTGATTCTATGATTCTATGATCACTATCTACCTCAGCACTGATCTTAGTGTCATCTGCAAAGAGGCTGATCTTGCTCCTTATCCTATTTGAAATGTTTGCTATGAATATGTTGAATAGAACCAACCCTAGCACCGACCTCTGCAGGACCTCAGTGGTTACTTCCCTGGGTGCTGAGAGTTCCTCATCAACTACCACCCTCTGCTGCCTGCCCTATAACCAATTTTTGATTCCTCCCTGCTCCCAGGTAATCTAACTTGCTGCTTAGCCTTCCGTGGGGCACGGAGTGAAATGTCTCACTGAAATACAGGCATAGGACATCCACTGCATGGCCCCTGTCCAGAAGGTTGGTCTGACATGATCTCCCAGACACAAACCCATGTTGTCTGTCATCCTGCAAGCCATTTTCTTCTATGAACCTCAGCAACCTTTCCTTAAATATAGTCTCCATTAGCTTTCCCACAATGACTATAAGGATCACTTGTCTGTAGTTCCCATGTTAATCTCTGAGCCCACTCTTATGAATTAGCACCACATGTGCACTTTTCCAATCCCTGTGCAAGCATCCTGTCCTCTGGGAGGTGTTGAATAAATCTGCCAGTGGTCCTGCCAGGACCCCTGAGAATTCCCTGAGTACCCTAGGATGCACTCTATCTGGACCAGGCACCTTATATACTCTTAGGGACCATAGGCCCTCCAACACTCTTTCAACTGGGATCTCTACATCTGTCAACTCCTACCCCCTGAGCCCCCTCCACCACTCCTTTGAGGTATAGGGCCATTCCTCTCCCTGGTAAACACTGAGCATAAGTACTCATTTAGTGCTTCTGCCTGCTCTGCTCCTTACTCTACCCACCCACCCTCCTTCCTAATGCTCACAATCTGTTCCTTGAATTTCATCCTCCCTCCTATGTACCTAAATAAATTATTCTCCCCCTTCCCTGATCACCTGCACCAGCCTTAGTTCTTTCAAAGCCTTTGCTGTCCTCAAAACATTGCTCACCTCTCTTGATTTCTTCACATATTCCTCCCTATCATTATCCCAGCAGGATCACTTAAACTTTCGAAAGACTGCTCTCTTTTCCTCACTCTATCCACTATCACTCCATTCACCTAGCTAGGCCTCTTGTTCCTGGACTTCTTGCTTTGGCACTTGGTGCAAGAGCTAGTGACCTCTGCCAGACCCTTCTTTACAATGTTCTATTTCTGCTCTGCATCCATGTCTGGGCTGATGCAGTCTAGGTGCCCTTTCAAGATGTTTCCCATCCTGCCAAAGTCCGCCCTCTGACGATCCACCACTCTTGTTTTGGTATTGGCTATTTCCTTCCCCAGGTTGAGGGACAACCACACTGTGCGGTGGTCACTCCCTGCTAGTGGGTCCTCCACCTCAATGATCATCTGCAACACAATTCTCTTTTTCAGGGTGATTGCCCATTGATACTCACTGTAGTAAGTCTTCAATTCCAATCTGTTGTGCACACATCAGGATCTTTGCCAAAAACACTTTAACCTCCATCCTTTAGTCTTCAACCAACACAGCTCATTACAATACCACTGAGAGCCATGATGGGAAGTCATAGGAGGAACACTAAGAAGGATACTATTATAGTGTTCCATGGCATTCTCACATCCCTGCGCACAAGCATCATGCCTGAGATGTCCACTACCTCCAGGAGTTTGCAAGGCTCCAGATTACAATTCAGACAATAACAGATCATTTCCATGGTGAAAGTAATAAAACAGTGAGCCCCACAGAGGAACAACACTGCATGATGATATCACCAAGAGGTCATACCATATTTAACTGATGTGGAGCCTTTGTAAAAGAGTCTATGACTCAAAGGATTGTAATTCCGATTACAGTATATTCAATAAAATAAAAATAAAATAAAAATATCAACCCAGACCGCACTTATGTAAAGACCCAATGAGAAGATCAGATCCAGAGTGTGACCATGCTGATGTGTACTAGAGCTGACAGCCTGTGTTAATCCTAGTAAGACCATCAACTGGAGGAGCTATTGGCCAGCAGGTGAGGTTTCATCATCGATCCAAGCATTGAAGTCCCCACACCACCTCAGGTCTGGGAGCATTCAACACCTGTTTGACCATGAAATCCACCAGCTTCTGCATAAAATCACTCCCACATGTACAAGAATGATTTTGCAACTGACATGCAAACATAGAAACATAGACGCTGTCAGCAGAAAAGGATCTCCTGGTCAACCTAGTCTGCCCTAATGTCCCTACCTACTGTGCTACTGTAGATCCTAATTGATCTCCAGCATTAACCTCCACCTCCCAGCCCTGTTACTAAGGTTCCCCTCTGTCTATCTCATGCATGTTTGAAACCTGTTACCATTTCAATACCCACCACTTCTGCTTGGAGGCTGTTCCAGTCATCTACCACCCTTTACATGAAGAAATATTTCCTCACATCACTCTAAGTCTCCCCCTTCCAGCTTCATATCATGTCCCCTTGTCCTTTGACATCTCTTTCTATGCAATATTCCACCTTCCTGTACCTTACTGATACCCTTGAGGTATTTGATTGTTCCTATCATGTCTTCCCATTCTCTCTTTTCCACCAGTCAGTACATATTTACTTTCCTAAGTATTTCCTCATAGGTCTTCTGATGCAGGCCATACACCATTTTGGTTGCCCTTCTCTCTACCACCTCCACCCAGATCTATGTCCTTCCTGAGATGGGACCTCAAGAACTAGACACAGTACTCCAGGTGTTGCCCCACCATTGATCTATACAGGGGTAACACAACAAAAATGGAAAGGGACCTTGGGTAGTCATATCAGATGACCTAAAGGTGGGTAAGCAATGTGAAAAGTCAGTAAGGAGAGCCAGGGGGATACTGGGATGCATAGGAAGGGGCATTACAAGTAGAAAAAGGGAAGTTGTTATCCCTCTATACAGACAGTTGGTGAGACCCATCTGGAGTACTGTGTGCAGTTTTGGAGACCTCATCTACGCAAGGACATAGACAGGATGGAAGCAGTCCAGAGGATGGCAACTAAAATGGTGCAGGGTCTGCAGCAGAAACCATATGAAGAGAGACTGAGAGAGCTTAATATGTATACTTTTGATGAAAGGAGGGACAGGAGGGACATGATAAAAACTTTCAAGTACCTCAAGGAAATCAACAAAGACCAGGAGGGTAGCATCTTTCAGAAAAAGAGATGTGTAAGAACAAGGGGGCACAATTTAAAGAGAGAGGGTGGACGGCTCAGGGGTAAGGTGAGTAAATTTTTTTTCATGGAGGGAATGGTGGATACATGGAACCGCCTTCCTGAGGAGGTCGTTGGGTCTAAAACAGTGGGGAATTCAAACATGCATGGGACAGACATAAGGCAATTATAGTGGGGGGGTTGCAGGAAGTAGGCTGTTGGTTAACTAGGATCAGCAGCTTATCCAGTAGGTAGGGAAATGGGAAGACTAGACGGGCCAAGTGGTCCTTATCTGCCGTCAAAGTCTATGTTTCTATGTTATCTCCCTTTTTCTGCTGATGAAACCTCTCCTTTTGTATCCCAGCATCCTACAAGCCTTTCCCACTGCCTTATCACACTGCTTTGCTACCTTTAGGTCATCAGATATGATGACCCCCAGATCGCTTTCCTGTTTTGCTATTGTTAACACCTTCCCCAACTGATACATTGCCCTTAAGTTTCTGTGCCCCATGTGCATAATTTTACATTTTTGGGGCATTGAAGCCCAATTGCCAAAACCTTGATCAGTTCTTCAGTTTTTTTAGGTCTGCCTTCATCCCCCCACCTATCCCCCCAGTGTAGTCACTCTGTTGCAGATTTTTGTGTCATCCATGAACACACATGACTTTCCTTCCAGCCTCTCTGTGATGTTGCTAATAAAGACATTGCAGAGGACTGGTCCCAGTACTAACCCCTGAGGCACCCTACTGGTTACCTTACCTTCTTCTGAGTGAATTCCATTTACCAGCATATCTGAGTTCTGTTACTTAGTTAACTTCATACCCATTTTACTGTCTTTGGACCCACTCGAAGGCTGCCTAGCTGGTTTACCAGTCTTTAGTGTGGAATGGTGTTGAAGGCCTTACTGAAATCCAGATAGGCCACATCCATTTATCCTTCCTGATCCACCTCCCTGGTAACCCATTCAAAGAACTCTACCAGGTTTGTTTGGCAAGATCTCACCCATTTGAACCCATGCAGCCTCGGATCCTGCAATCCACTGGTTTTAAGGCATTCCCAAATCCTTTCTTTAAGTAGTGTTTCCATAACCTTGTCTACCACCAAAGTCAGGCTTACAAGTTGATAGTTTCCTGCCTCCTTCCTAGTCCCACTTTTCATAGATTCATAGAGTCATAGAAGTGTGACAGCAGAAAAGGACCAACCAGGCCCACAGAGTCTGTCCATTTGTCCAGCTATTTGCTTGGACCTCCACCCCCCCCACCCTTAACACTCCTCTGTGGTTTTCCCATGCCTTTTTGAATCCCTCCACTGTTTCTTCTCCAACGACAGCTTGCGGAAGTCTGTTTCACCTTTCAACCACTCTCTCTGTGAAACAGTATTTCCTAATGTTACCCGTGAACTGCCCCCCCTCCACCTGCAGGCCATGCCCCCTCGTCCTCTTTTGTGTAGTGGGACCGCATCCACCCTCTTCCAGTCTCCCAGAACTTCCCCCGTATCAAGTGATAGATTGAACAGGGCCATCAGACACCAAGAATGCCTCTAACAGCAACACACTCAAAAGATCTGAAAGTTCCCATGGGGTATGCAAGAGTCCCAAAGCACATTTAAAACTAATGGCAACCCCACCCCCAGTAATCCTACAATCCTACATCAGGCAATGTACTGTACCACCAATTAACCTAGTGGGATAGACTCTTCCAACACAGGGTTGGAGTCATCCCCCAGCCAGGTCTCAATAATACAAACAAGGTCTGCCAAGGACTTGGCAAAGAAATTATACATCACTGCTGTTGTATCTGGCCTTGCGTTACAAAGCATGGCCTGAAGGGGAGGAGTAGCTGGCCAGACCTGCTACTTTCTGTTTATTGACATTAAGCAGAGCCCTTGGGAGAGGAGCCATGCATGGTGGTCCCCTATTATGGTTCTGTACCCTTCCTGGGTATCTCCTAGACCCAACTAACCAAATCGACCCCCCCAAACATTATACCCAAGACCTCCTTTGTGGGCATTGCTCCTCCTATTGAGGATCCCCAGTCCCTGCAGCAGCTGAGAATCTCTGCAGGGAGGGCTAAAGGGGCTCCTTTAAAGAGGTGGAACTGCCGCAGGTGGTGTCTGGAGTATGCATGCTTCACACCTGTTCCTTCTTTACACATCTCATTCCCAGAAATGAACAAACTCAAAACATCCTAAACTGAAATACCCTATAAACAACCCCAATCACACTGTCCAGTCCAAACCCACACAATAAATGACCCTATGCACTCACACTAACAAATACTGTATACAAAACCTACAAAATAACCATATTACTTTCTAAACCACAGTCATCCATCAATCACGTTAACCTAACCTGCACACCATACATACAAATACAGTACATAATAAATAATTCAATGTCTGCGGTGCCAAAAACCTGATTATGCAACTTTCATGAAATCTAAACGAATGTCCACAAAAAGTCCATAGCTTATACAGTAAAACCCAGTGTTGAAAGTTTTCAGCTGTGGTCTCAAAAGATCAATGAAATATTAATAGTCACTGAAGGATTTGCTTAAGACAGTTCTCACACTACTGCCTTCCACACATGAAAGTGCACAAGAAAGAAAACAAAAACAGAGTTCGAGTCAGCAGAGTCTCTCACCACCTGCTGGCTACAGTCCAGGTGTTATGCTCTAAGTTCAGGATAGGCTTTCATCGGCAATAGTTGAGGACTTTAGACCCACTTACACTATTTTGATTATTATGCTATACTCTGTGCCACTTCAAGGTGTACTGTCAACACCACAATGGCATTACGGCAACTGCCACGGGTGCACCACAACCAGTTAGAAACTCACAGTGCCGAACTGGTTGTCTGAGCGTGGTAGACCCATAGTACCATACCAGTGTTGCCTTAATTCCCCAGTAACTCCATCCACCTGAGGTTATTATTTTATATTTTGAGGGAAGTGGGGGGCAAAGCTCCCCCAAACAGCATAGATGCGACCCAGTGGTTTGGGTACCACGGTGGTTGGTCTGCACAATTGCAGGGTGACATGGTCACTATTGGCATTTGAGAGTCACTGTAATGTCAGTTGCCCATCTTATTTTTGAACTGACATGGCAGAATCCCACTTCAGCACTCCCTCCACACTAATATGCATGCTTCTTCCATCGCTAAGTGCACTCCCAGCCCTGCTCAGACTTTCTTGATTGTGACATGATAATTGTGCTAATAGGAGTTAGTTGGTATGGTCCTTAAGGGTTTTTTCCAATGTATTTGAGCTGTGGACTTTGTCTGACACACTTGTGTTAAATTTTTAAAAATGGGGGTGGGGCAGAGCCCCTAACTCAAATTAACTGATAAAAAAAATACACAGCCATAACAACTAATAACGAGTAGTGCTCAGTGTTGCTGCTCAGTCATGCAAGTAGCATAGCAGTAGTGTAGTGTAATGTACTGCATGCTAAATCTGTGATGTACCACTACGCTACTTGCATGGGTCTGGAGTCCACCACTATGGCACTTTCATTCACTTTCACTAATGGGGCCCTAAGTCTAGCCCCAGTCACATTGTTAGCAATTGAACAACCCTGGGATGACCAAAGCACTAACCAAGGTGATAGAATTCCTGCTTGACCACACTGCCAATTCAAGGGGCTGGGCCCCTCTGACCTCAGATGTTGTCAGTTGTTACATACTTCAGCCACTCACTGGTAGCATACCATTCTTTCACTAGCAGGATCTCCAAACTCATCAGCAACTACTGATACTGGCCATAAAACACACTTTCTGGACTAAGCAAGCTGGGCATCAATGACCCAGTGGATGCTAAAGGACTCACCACCAAAACTCCACCAGGATCACAGCGTTGGATTTCTGCTTACGATGCCAGCAACCCGGGTTCAGAAGTGGACCCAAGTCATTAGAGGGCCAGCCTGGGGAGAAGGATTGAGTATCCAAGAGACTGCTGTCCTTTTCCGGGGAGGAGGATACGGCTTGCTGTGGTGACTCCTGGTGAAGGCCTGGGATATGGCAGGGATACCCATGCCGCAGCGACAGTCAGCATGGAGACATCCCCAACAGCAACAGCTGCAGTGCTGACTGTTGGCATTGGAGTGTCAGGGACGCCTCCGTGCATCCATCGGGGGGGCTGCACCCCTGAACCCCCCATGTGGGGGGCTCCACACCCCACACCCCACAGTCTCTAGGATTCTAGCTCCAAGTCGGAGTTGGACCAGGGGGATGACAAACACGCAGTGAGGCAGTCCCAATCGCCCAACAGGCCACCACAGTGACAGGTGGATTTCACCTGATTCCTGTCACTGTGGTGGTCTTCACGATCTAGGAGTCACTGTGGCAATGGTATACAGTATGGCAGCATGTCGATGCCTTGGACTTGTCCAGCCACAGGTGAAGGTCTGGGGTTCCACAAGCTCCAGGGCAGACACTGCAAGGGAGGACTTCGCAGACGTCGGCGCTTGCGCCTGACGTCAGGGCACCTGGATGCCCATAGAGAAAAAAAGGAAAATGCCCTCCAGCCTCGAGTAGACAGAGCCCCAGAACTAACTCTCATGTGTCTCCACCTGCCATTCCACTGTGGGACCAAGGAAATAAAGATGTGTTCCGGGTGTGCAGGCCCCACCTCGATCCCCACCCAGGGGGATAACTGCGGCTCCATGGGGAACCATACAATGGGTCAGGTAGGAAGAGAGCAGGGGTAGTTTCCTAGAGGACTCCTGAAGGTACGATGCTGGAGGGGCATAGGAGGGGATAAACAGATATTTAGAAAAAAAAAAACTCCACCAGGATTCCACATTCCTTCTGCTCCATGTCAGGAGCACTCAAAAACTGGACCATCTTGTTCCAGAGAGTGCAGTCTAAAAACAGGTAAAAACCCTTGTTTTCATTTGGGCACACAATTAGCAACCTGAAAGTTCACGGGCATCTGAGGACCTTAAAGTCCAAGGTAAAATCAGTGTTAAGTG
This sequence comes from Neoceratodus forsteri, assembly GCA_016271365.2. Taxonomy (NCBI): domain Eukaryota; kingdom Metazoa; phylum Chordata; order Ceratodontiformes; family Ceratodontidae; genus Neoceratodus; species Neoceratodus forsteri. The sequence continues at coordinate 785,466,963 of CM028132.1, read as the reverse complement.
TTTTGAATAAATGTCACCACAAACAAGGACTTCAGATATGAAAATAAGAAAATGCTAACTCCTACAGCTCACTCATTGACATCCCTAACTACCTCAAAACGTTTGCCCTACTACTACACTAAAAAATGACTAAAAACAAACAAACTGATGGTATACAAGATACCACTCAACACTACACATCTCCTAATCTGCCTTTAGTGCAATTAGTAGGAAGAAAGGTGCTTTTTTAAGAACAAAAAATAAACTTTAAAATGATGGCTCCTTCAGTACTGACTTGATGGACCACCCAGTGTGGTGGCCATCTACCAGTAAGGGAAAATAATTGTCCTTAAATAATACAGTCTCTGAATGCAGGCCCAAGATACTGTAAAACTGTAAATTGAAATGCAAATTATACAATGGGTACAGAAAACCCCACTTCCTCATTGGTTGGTTGGCATTTCGAACCCGTTGTAAATCCTCATCAGGGCCAACAGGAAGAAGTGTCAACCAACCACACCACCTGCCAAGCTGGCACGTATATATATGACCCAACACCTTCTTGGTACACTTCTAAGAGCTGCGCTACGTCACCCATTTCATCTCGCCAACAAGTACTATAAACAAATTGCAGGTAAATTCAAAAAATTTAACCTTCTTTTGTTCTAATCGACATTGAAGAGCTAGAAAGAGTATTCGGGAGTTCCATCCGAACACTGAAACTGCCCAAATTCCTGAAATAATGAACATACCTGGCATTCCTGAAAATGAAACCACCTCAGGCCAGACGCCCTTCACAGACCATAGCATTCGAACTGACCCACAAGCTCCACAACTGTCTCAGTCCCCAGCCCAGGAACAACTTTTCCTCGTGCATCAACATGATGACAAAAAAATCCTATTCTCCTACATAAATACAAATAAATTGCCCCCCCAAAACTACAAATGACAAAAGCCATTACATAATCACAATCTATCACGACAGAGTGTGGGTCATGCTAGGATTTACAATGCCTGGTGTGTTTTGCTCACTCGGCCTATCGGCCTCGTGACCAAACAACATACCAGGTGTTGTAAATCCTAGCATAACCCACACCCTGTCATGGTAGATTGCTTAAGTACAGCATATACCATGGGTCCGTCCCTTTAAACTGGATACTGCAAATCTAACTTCATGCTCTGAATGATCAGCTGTTCAACAGTCTCAATTCAGAGAATTGACATGGCTGTGACAGGCTATCTGTCAATCAATCAGATGATCACTTCAAACAGCAAACAGCAAATTGACAATTACCATAAAACAATTAGCTATTCAAATGATCAGTTCAGACCGCAAGTACATGGGGCTGTCTGTCAATGAATTAAAAAAGGTCCCACTGTAAGTGGCCAACTAATTACAGGTCCAGCTATCACTGACTATTTAATCATCAATCTATGCATGAGGAGCACCGTGAATGTACAATGCACTAGGTGGCTGTTGAAATTTCTTGAAGAACTGAGCAGCCACTGCAAGCAATGATTTGCACACTATGATTTTTTCAGCCTGGTACAACCGATTTTTTCAACAGTCAGAAACATACTGTATTCCTTCTGCTCTCACTCTCTGACTGAAAACTGAGAATAAGGCCTAGTAGGAACTTTTATGGCAGCGTGTACCATATGACCATCCTTTTGAACATGAAATCATTTATGTGATCTGCCCTCAGGCATGCACGTCTGAGCATGCACTTTACCATCATAAGACTATGCAAAAAGTGTTGTTTTTTTTTTTTTACTTCACTGTGAAAATTATGCAAAGCATTGCAGATCAGCTTCACTCATTCCTAATAATGCCCTAAGATGTTTTGCTTGTTCTTCTTTTGAAAACAAAAGAACATCTCATGCCATTATTTTGCATTATGTACACTAAGATTTTGCCATTGAAATATATGTTTTAGCACGCATCAGTTTTTTGTTTATAGAATAAGAACAAATAAATTCTTACCAGCTGGAAAAATCCAACCCTGATGTCATTTTTCTTCTTCCTAGGCCTGAAAGTACATCAACATATAAATGGTATATCTAACAATCAGTTACAAACAAAGTCAGACTTTCAGCACTATAGTGATGGGCTTACTTTTCATCACTTTTCTCTTCTGTCTTTAATGGATCAAGTTTGTTTGCTGTATTTAGCCTTCAGGAAAAGAGATAATATGATGGTAATTCATGAACATATTTTTGAAACAGGAATATGTCTTGATTAAATTTATATTGAAATCGTGTGAAAATCGGAAGACCTACCCATTTTCATGGTGCCTGTGATCTATTTAATAAACAGAAAGCAACTGATTAGAACAAAAAGGTTATTGTAAATAACATACTAAACATAGAAAACAATTACAATTAATACTTTGACTGTTGAGTCTTTTGTTAATAACATTGTTTTAATCAGATACTGTTTCTACGGTATATCAAACACAAAGGTTTTTGTAAATATATACTAAAAGTAGAAAAAAATAGAATTAATACTTTGTTATGACTTTTTCTAACAATATTCTTTTAATCAGATACTGTTTCTACAGTATGAAGGACATTTGCTATCCTGTAATGTCCCGCTAAGGGGACATGGGAACAGCAGAAATGCAACATAGCAAGCCTCTTAGCAGTTCACTTATTAGACCACAAAACATCAGAGAAAATGCAATGTCTCACTTCACAAAGGGGACAATTTGTCCAGTTAAAATATAATATGACTGATGGTAAAACTCAGGACTCTGTTTCCAAACTGGGCAGTACACAGTCCAAGGCATGGGCATTAAACAAAGTTCACCTCAAAGCCCAGTGGGTACTGGGGACTGTACATATACCCAGGGGGAGACCTAAGCTCATGTTCTGAACCCAACTCCTGGCTTGGGAATTCTAGGTATCACTGGTTAGACAGCATGCTCTCACTCTGAAGTTAGAGTTTTGACTGTCCCACCAAACAGGCTCAGCTTCTGATTAGATGTGGCATGGTCTGGCAGTATAGCCTAGAAGTTATAGTAACAAGCTGTGAACAAACTTGGTACATCCAGCAGACCAGACCTGGATTTGATTCTCAAAACCTTCACTTGCATACTGTGTGACTCTGAGCCAGTCACTTAAATTGCCCAGTGCTCCCAGGTCGCCCCTAAATACAGGCATTTGTGCCTAGTGGGCCTTATGCAGTTACCAAAGACTAAAATAAAAAATAAAATAAAAATTAATGTCTGACCAGGCAGCATCAGCCCTCCCTGATACAAAGGTTAGGCATGGTAGGGGGATGAACACAACAGTAGATGGAAAGACCTAAGGCAGGATGTTAGCATCAGTGCATAGAATGTTGCCTTTGCCATCTGCTTAAATAGCAATGACCAGTTGAGGGTCCACAAAAGTCCATGCCTCTCCATTGCACTCTGACTGCAGAGAAAGGGAGCCCCACTGTAACTGAGCTGGCAAGAGTGGAGTATAAGTTGTGGCAAGTAAAGAGCAATCAGAAACTACTCAGCTGTGTCAGAGAGATCATCTGGATGAGCTGAGGAGGCAAAGGTAAGGTTGCTAATACCAGGAGTAAACTGCAAATACTAAATACCCCACACTCCCCTCTGCTCTCCCAGAATAACAATGTTCTCATATGAAACTTGCCCCTGGGTGCACAAAGCAAGAGGAGCTGCAAGGTAGTACTGGGGAAAAAATGGTATTGCTGGTCAATTGGAGCCCAGTTCTCAGCCACAAGGGAATTGCTGTAAGTCACTGTGAAATGATTTAGCACCACTGCCTTGCATGTGACCCCTCTAGCTATGCTCTGAGAGGGTTGGGGGACCCTTCAATGTCAGTGCACGGGAGTGGTTAGAGTTGGTATGTGGTTCCAGTGACACTGCAAAGTGCTATTGTAACCGACACACCAGTTTTGCAGTGTGTCATAAATTCCCATTTCTTTTTGGTGGTAGGGAGTGTTGGACTGCTGCACCAGTAGTACTGAACATAGGTGGGACCATAGTTGAGAAGAGAAAGATGCACACAGACAAGCAGAGTTAGAAAGAGGAGTGACATTAAACAAAAGTGGGACTAGCTGTACTTCAGGATCAGGATGCGGTGTAATGGACTACCAGGTAGATCAGAGAGGGACACAAAAGGACACATTGCTGGAGGGTCGGAAATGGCTTAATGCTATGGGTCGGGGTGCAGAAACTTCCTTTCAGTAGTACCACTACACATGCATGTGCATGGCACTGCACCATGCACATACTGTACCTGTCTATGGTGGTATAATGTGCCATTACTGCACACAAACCATCAGTGCACAGTAACAGGTGGACCGGGTCATTTGCATTTTTTTGTCTGTGTTGGAAGTTTTCCAGCTCTTCTCCCTCCCTCCCCCGGGTACTGATCTAACCTCAAAATTGCCTTTTATGTGCCAGCACAATAGGGTGCACTTTATGTCCCTACTTTCAGGTGCATAAAAGTGCAGCTTGGAATTGTGTCCCCTTAGTTTAATATCAACTTTTCTTGTGTTTAAGATGAACTAGGATACAAGAGACACTGCTCCCTGACTCTATGCAACAATTAGAGTTCAAGAACAACTGAGAATTAGAATACTGACAAAAACTTGGAAATATCCATATTTAGTGGGCACTCCTTTATTTCAAATCTAAAAAGAAATCTAAAGCAGAATCAAAGTACATAATAATTGTAATGTAAAGATGGGGAAAAAGTGATGACTTAACATGAAATAAAAAAATATATATATATATATATGTGTGTGTATGTTGCAAAAACAATTCATTAATCCTCCAGTTAGGGTCAAAGTGACAAAAGTCTACACATGTAACCATATTTACAGATGGAATGTGGTGAGCGTTAAGCTTAAGAAGCCCAAGGCACACTCTACACCTGCTCTTCTGCATGGTTTGGGAGGGTGGGTTGTTAGGGAAACCCTAACACCTCATTTCCTAACTTTTGTTGCTTTGACCCTAACTGGAGCGGTAATGAAGTTTTTTGCAACTTATTTCCCTAATTTTTGAGATAGTATAATAGTATCCAAATTTTACTGTGGGAGGGCAGGGTCCTTTGGACCCTGCATTCCCATCCCTTCCTAGATGCATATCTTCCATAGATTTGGAATGTTTCTCAAGCTGCAAAATGTTAGAAAATGCATTTTGTGTTTACAAGTTTCAGTTCAGCAAAAAGACCAGGTTGCCCAGAGTGTTATTATAGACAAGACAGAAATATTATAACTTGATTTGGTATTCTGATGAGTATAAGAAAAGAATCATAGTTATCACAATGAGGGTTACTCCTACCTATACAGTATGTTTTCACTTTTCAAGCAGCAAGGAAACTCATTTCTATAGATACAGTCAGGGGTTAAATTGGACAGAAGCCCACAGAAACTCAGTTCCTCCACCTCTTACAAATTTTTAGGATGGTTCCTGCACCTCTGTTATCTTTCTACATTGAATACTTCAGTATAGGGGAGTTCCATCACCTCGAAATGGCAGCTCCCCCACCTCTTAATCTAGAGGTGACAGTTTATCCACCTAAACATTTCCAAATTAACCACTGGATACAGTACTTGAAATTCAGGTTTGAAAACAGTAGAACATCCTCAAACATACCTTGTGCTTGACCAATAAATAAATTATGTGTAATGAGTTCTTAAAATGAGCATTGCAAGTAAAGCAAGGTAGAATCTATTACTTCATGGTATTGTTCAACATTTTCTTACTGAAATACCAGGCCTATCAGATCTAAGTTTATTATACAAGGAAATGGAACAATTAGGACATTGTTACCATAGGTTATACAGAAAAACAGCCAATCATGTGCAATGCAAAATAATATCATTTACAGGGAAACCAAGAAAAATCACTCTAGAGTTACGCGGAAACATCAAGCTGACATGGGAGCGATGGAATGAAGGACACTGGCCCTCAAACTAGATGGAGATGTTTAGCATTATAGGTTAGTATTACCAACTGAGTCGATAGTGTGAAAAATCACCATCTCTGTATGAGACTGCATTTTTATGTTTGCTTGTGCACATGTGCAAGAAACATTATGTGGCAGCTTAGGAGAGAAGTGGGTTGTGGAGGCACGGCACTGTGGCAGCCAGCGGGGGCATTACACTTGGGGGCTTGGCACTGGTGGACCGATGGAGGCACAGTGTGCTGATGACACTGGCTTCCAACAGTGCCACCAAGTTGTAACATTTTTGCCGCAGCAATCAGGGGCTGCCTCGTCATTGCAGCATCAGCCATTCCGCTGCAATGAGGGAGCAATCTGTCATTGCAGGGTGGAACGTTACCTAGTGTAATATTGTTTGTGAACGTGGTGGCAAGCTGCCACCATGTTCACAAACAATATTATACAGCCCTCACTGCCAAGGGGGTGCCCAATCCCCCTCAGCAGCATGTGCCCCCCCAAAAAACAGTCTTTGTTTGCTGACGGGGGGCCCAATCCACATTAGCTTCAGCCCCCCTGTCCCAGTTTAATTTACTGATGGGGGAGCCCATTCTCCGTTGGCATAATGTCCCCCCAAAAAAGTTGGTTTGTGCCGAGGGGGGTGCCCAATCCCCCTTGGCTCTTGCTCCCCCAAATGTGCCAATGGGGGTGCCCAATCCCCCATCGGCTACAGCCCCCCCAAAAAAAACACTCAGGATGCATGCTGGGAGCCCACTCCAATGTGCCAAATGTCCCTGTGGGGGGAAAAACCCCGTCCCGCTATGTTTTTTTTTTTTTTTTACCTGTAAATCAGAAAACAGTCCCTCAATGAGTCCGGTGGCCTCACCCCCAACCTGCGCCCACCCTCTGCACACCCTGCCTCCCAACACCCCCCTCACCCCATACTTACCTCCGTAGCCCAGAGCGATGATTTTTGGTGGACCGGGATCATGTCTGCACTCTTCAAAGCCAACCACGAACTGAAGGAATGCCGGTAAGCTGTATAATGGCATATATAGGGTTTTTTCAACTTTGGTGCATATCTCAGGCATTTTTGGGAATTTTGGCACCAAATTTTCAACATGGGGTTATTGGGACCCCTCCTCGTGAATTCAGTCTCTATCATGGCGTTATTCGGTTCCAAAAGGTGATTTTGTGGTCACTGCTTGGAATCACCTTTCAGGAAAGATTAATGGAATGACAGTGTTCATGAGGTGGCCTCTCAAAAAGTCTATGTTGCAAATTTGGTGGAAAAAATCCAATAAATGACTGTTTTATGAGCGTGCATTGCATAGTTGCTATGCACGCTCATAACTTCCGGAAGTTGCAATATTTTCACTCCAGATTTTCAACATTGCCATTTTTCTGCACCTCCTTATGAACAGTATAGATTTCATTTTTCACATCTGGCCGAAGTGTTTCGCACTTCTGGCACAGAATAGCCGAGTCGCTGTGGGAAATTAGTGTTGGGACACATTAAAAAATACTTGATGACATTGTTCATTAGCAGAGGTCCTAAATGCCTATGTTGAAAATTTTGTGATGAAAGTCCATAAAGTGATTGTGTTACGGTGTGGTTGCGCGGTTTTCCACGCCGCTCGTAACTGTAATATTTTCACTTCAGTTTCAGCACTGCCATTTTTCCACACCTCCTTATGAACAGTACAGCTGTCATTTTTCACTTCCTGGCCAAAATATGTTTTAGCACTTCCAGCGCAGAATAGCGTGGATGCTGTGGGAAATCAGTGTTCGGGACACATTAGGAAAATCACAGTGACGCTGTTCATGAGCAGATGTCTTAAAATGCCTATGTTGAAAATTTGGTGACAAAAATACATAAAATGACTCTTGTGTTGCACAGTTTCCATGTATGCTCAGAAGTGTGAGTATTTTTAATATTCCCACTACAGATTTTCATCATTGCCATCTCATCACACTCTTCACATCCTGCCCGATCTGTGTTTTCATACATGTGGCGTAGAATGGCACGGTCGCTGTTGGAACTCAAAGTTTGGGACACATTGACAAAATCACACTGCCATTCTTCATGAGAAGAGGTCCCAAATGCTTTCATGAGGTGGGGTCACAAAAAGGCCATGTTGAAAATGTGTAGTGCAAATACCAACAAACGCCCAAGGCGTTAGGGTTTCTAACCATAACGTCCCACCCTGTACAAACTGACAGGCATCAGGGTGTGCCTTTGGATTGCTGACTGTACTGCTCATGCCATCCCGGCCCCCAGCCACTACCAGGCATCGAGGTGTACCCTGGACTTTTTGGCCTCAGACATCACCCCATTCTCCTATGCTGCACCCATTTCTGCATATGTCCTTATGGAGTGGGGTGACTGTAAAGACAAACACCCCAAGGCACACCTCAACATGTGTCAGTGTCTGCAGAATAGGATGAGGTGACATGACATGACCATCATGGGCCATGATACCAAAACATCTTTAACATGGCTTTTTCAGACCTTAGTGCTGTTCTACCCCATGACTTTTTCGAAAACAGGGCCTACTCCCCAAATACCTCAGCCCCTCAGTCTAACCATCCCCTCTTCTTTTACTTCAAGAAGGTAAGGCTGAATGAAGCTCACCACTATATTACTGCAGCTATCTCTAAATCTAGATCTAGTAGCGACACCCTGGGCCTTAAGCTTCTGTTGCTCACCCTCGATGAGGTAATTCATCCATTAACAAAAATCCTAAACCTCTCTCTCAGCTGTGGAAAATTCCCGGACCTATGGAAAACAGCCACCGTGACACCCATCCATAAAAGTGGGGACAAGACGAATCACTCAAATTATCGCTCTATCTCCATACTGCCCCCACTCTCTAAGGCACTCGAGCGCATCGTGGCTAATCAACTTACCAACCACTTGGATAAATACAATATACCTTGTCCACAACAACACGGCTTCCAGAAAGGTCTCAGCACCACCACAGCCCTTCTTGAGTTCACTGGAGCTTTGCACAAATCCCTTGACAACAGCCTTCTCACAGGGGCCGTTTTCGTCGACCTCTCCAAGGCCTTCGATACAGTACACCAGGGACCACCAATACACCAACTACTGAATGCTGGGCTATCACCTGACTCTTCTCTCTGGTTTGAAAGCTACTTAGAAAATCGGTCACAGAGAGTAAAAATTGCGGACGCTCTTTCTAACACCCTGCCTGTTCACTCAGGTGTCCCACAGGGATCCATACTGGGATCCCTCCTTTTTAGCCTTTTCTTAAACTCCTCCTTACCACTGCTCTGAGCAGATCATACTATATGCCGAGATGCTGTTGTATTCTCCACTCACAAAGATCCTGCAACTCTTCAACACAACCTTCAACTTGGTTTCAGTTCTGTAGAGACATGGTTTCTTAATCATAAACTGGTCCTCAATGACAGAAAACCAAATCTATGCTCTTCTGCAGCTCTCATAACCCACACAAGCTACACCACTTGGCTATCTCCACCACCCAGGGGAACACTGTAGATCAGGTGGGGTCCTTCAAATACTTAGGGATACAGCTTGACCCTAATCTCTCCTATGGACTTCATGTAGATAATGTAGCTAGATCTGCTAATACATGGCTTGGTCTCCTCTACAAACACAGACCACACCTCATGCCAGAAGCTTTGAAGGTTGCAGTCCTGAGCTCTGTGATCTCTGTAATCGACTATGGTGTCTTCATTTATGGCTCGGCCACAACCACAACCCTTAGATGCCTCTCAACTGCCTTAAATAAAGCATGTCGGCTCATCACTGGTGCTCACCATCTCACCCACACATGTGATTACACTCAGACCAGCTGGCTCCAACTATCAAACTGCATAAAGTTTCTCACCTGCTCCATGGTGAAAAAAATCTACCTTGGCCTTGCACCTTCTGGGGTCTCAACTCTGTTACAACACCGAATTAACAAATGGTGCCTTAGGAGAGCCACACTACAGCTACTGAAAGTCCCCCACTGTCACACTTCACAGGGACAACGCTCTTTTGTTTATCGAGCGCCACTCTGATTCAATGGCCTCAGCCCAACCATCTCCTCTGCCCCAACTATTGGTATGTTTAAAACTAGGCTCCGGGACTATGTCACTACCAACAGCTCCTGTGACTGCCCAACTTAACCTTGTTTCTCCACTTCCCTTTCTGCTCTAGTTGTCCCCCCCCCCTCACTGGGTTCTACCCTCACATCTTGGTATACCCAATGCTGCACTTTCACCCTCTCACCACCCTTCCTACATTCCTTCTCCCCCTCTCCCCTCTTCCCTCTCCCTATGACTCTGGCACTTCTTATCTGTTGTCTATTTTCTCTGACAAATGCCGCTGGCTGCCTTGTTACAATACTACCCTTGAACTGTATTAATCTGCACTCTGTTTGCAATGTCCACATTGTTGTAATGTCTGTCTTGTTGTTCCCCATAATTTGTATTTCTCTGATGTGGAACCTTTGTAAAAGAGCCATGGCTCAAAGGTATTTGTAATCCTACACTTAATAAATACAAATAAAATAAAAACTTACCCCAATGCCTGTCAGTCTCTACAGGATGGAGGTGGGGTTGGCATGAAGTTCAATACTTCTCTGCCATTCCTATTCTGCATCTGTCTAACTCCTGCATTTCCAATGCTAATACCAGCAAGCAAACATTCGGCATTGACAAATGTTTGTTTCATGTGTGACAGAAAAATGTGATAGGGTAAAATGAGGGGTATACATCATATGTGAGGGCAGTTAGGAGGTACAGTATAAACATTCTGAGCAAAACTGATATAAAGTAACACAGCAAAATCAGAACTTCTCATTAATGGAATAGAAAAACATCTGTTTACTTGAGAGGGTCCTCATGATCTTAGGGAATTTGTCCATGGCAGACTCCTCTCTCATGTCCTCTGGGTGAGTGGAGCATCCCGAATTAGCCATGGCAAACTTCACAGAGGCTGCTGGGAGTTTAGGATCTCCAATAGGGTGCAAGGAACAGGGTCAGAAAGAGCCCCAAGAAACCAAGGCTGATGTCCAGTGAAACACTCTGGCTCTGCTTGTTTCCAAAATGCAACACAACTAGGCAGACAGCAGCTGCGAGAAGGGAGGCAGCGGCACCAGGAATGAGGACCTGTCAGAGCTGTTGATGAGTTGGGAGCAGGTGCTGCGCTGGCTCCCCCTCCTCCCCAAGATAGGGTTGGGAGACAGGATGGTACAAAAACACCAAAGAGGAGGAGTGTCAAGTAAAAACCTGACACCCAAAAATAATCAGCAGTTCCTGAACTCTGTGAAACTTTTATTTCCATGAACCCTCCTCCAATCAATGCAGAAGGAGTGATTAAATGTCAAACTTCCAAAAGGAGCAACCAAGACCTGATGTTATTTACTCCCATTCACTTGAAAAACCTGGACAGACTACCTTAAATGGTATGTAGATTGTAACCACAACCAGGTTTTAGGATGCAAAAATTGTTCATTTGAAGACACAGGAGTGAAATCAATCTTTCCATGTTTGTCTTCTAATGCTTTTTGGAACACTGATTCCATACCTGCAACAAACAGTATAAAGATATTATCCATGCCCCCCCCCCCACACACACACGGAAATGCACACATGGATACTTCATTTAGAAGTCAAAAGGAGAGAGATACTATTTCATTCCTTGCTACTTATAACCTTCAACTGTGACAGAGAGACAGAAAAGCAGCTGCAGGTAGTTGGAGCAACCGCACGAAAGACACACTGGGAACAGCAGGTAGTTGGGGTGAAACAGGGAATGCTCCATGTAGTGCAACATAAATGTGTGTGTGTGTGTGTGTGTGTATATGTGCCCCTACAGACAACATGGCGGAAAGTTCCTGTCGCTAAGCTGGGCACCCAGGATTTTGGGTGCCCAGAAAACTATTTCTGGCCCTCATTGTGAAAAAGAAACACCAGAATCTAGCTAAACAGGGCCCATTTACCCAGGTTCTGGTGTTTGGTTTGTAAAATGTAAACATTTTTATGTATTGCAACAAATGTATTTTATATAAATTTCCCTTTTTATACCCCTCTCTGCTGGCATCACCAAGAGGCTTTCTTGGTGGTGCCACTCTCAGCCAAAGGTAGCTTAAACTGACTGAGAGGACAATGTCAGGTCATTCGACTGGACAGCTGGATTCCAACTTCATGGTGCAGACTGCGGAGCCAGCCACTGGCAGGAATGAACAAACATTTATCAATGCCGAATGTTTGCTTGCTGGTATTGGCATTGATACTGAATGAGTTGGAAAGAGATATATAACAGGAATGGCAGTGAAGTATTGAACTAATGCCAACCCCTAACTCCACCTTGCAGAGACTGACAGTCATTGGGGTGTGCCTTTAGGTCATCAGCCATAATGCTCACACCATTTCACCTCACCCCACCCAGCTGACACTGTCAGGTGTCACAGTGCAACTTGGGGTCTTTAGTCCTTACGCTCACCCCATTCCATAAAGAAATAAACTGAGATGGGTGCAGTATAGGAGAATGGGGTGAATGTTAGGGCCAAAGACCCCAAGTCACATCTTGATGCCTGTCAGTGGCTGCAGGGTGGGGGTGGGAAGGGAATGGTGTGAGCATTACAGCTGACGACCCCAAGCCATACCCTTGACCCCTGTCAGTCTGTACAGGGTGGGGCGTTACAGTTGGTAATCCTAATGCCCCCGGCATTTGTTGGTATTTTTGCTCCACATTTTCAACATGAGCTTTTTGGGACCCCACCTCATGAACAGTGGCACTATAATTTCAATACTCAATCCTGAAAGGTGATTTTGCACAGTGAATAAGTCATTCGGGGCAGCAGCTATGAAAAGACATTTTGGGCAGGATGTGAAAAACTACATCTATACTGTTCATGAGGAGGTGTGATAAAATGACAATGTTGAAAATCTGGAGTGAAAATATGAGCAAGTGGTGAAGTTACGAACATGCCTTGAAAATGCGTAACACATGCTCGCAATGCAGCAATTTTTTTGAATTTATTCACCAAATTTTCAACATGGCCTTTGTGGGACCTCCCCTCATGAACAGTGGCCACAGGTGTGAAAACACATTTTGCACAGGATGCAAAAAATGACAGCTGTACTGTTTATAAGGAGGTGTGACAAAATGGCAATGTTGGAAATTTGGAGTGAAAATATTGAAAATTGGCAAAGTTACAAGTGTACGTAGAAACTGTGTAATGCACACCCGTAATGCAGTCATTTTTTGGAATTTGTTCACCAAATTTTCAACATGGCCTTTTTGGGACCTCCCCTCATGAACAGTGGCATTGTGATTTCATTAATTTGTCCCAAAAGCTGATTTTGCACAGCGACTGCGTCATTCTGCACCACAGGTGTGAAATCACATTTTGTGCAGGTTGCAAAAAATGGCAGTTGTACTGTTCACAAGGAGGTGTGAAAAAATTACAATGATGGACATTTGGAGTGAAAATATTAAAAATTGGTGAAGTTATGAGCGTGCGTACAAACTGTGCAATGCACGCTCATAACGCAGTCATTTTTTGGATTTTTTTCACCAAACTTGCAATATAGGAGTTTTGAGATCCCACCTCATGAACAGTGGCACTGTCATATTGTTAATCAGTCTTGAAAGGTGATTCCACACAGCGACCACAAAATCACCTTTTAGGACTGAGAAATGAAATAACAGTGTCAGTGGTCATGAGGTGGGGTCCCAAGAACCCCATGTTGAAAATTGGAGCCAAAACTTCCAAAAATGAGATACCAACCTAAGTCGAAACCCCCATTGATTGCCACTATAGGGCTTACTGCGATTGTCTTCAGTTCCTGGTTGATCTTTGAGGAGTGCAGACATGTTCCCCATTCACAGAAGATCGCTGCTCCCGATCCCCGGAGGTAAGTATGGGTGGGGGGGTGCAGGGAGGATGCGGGTTGGGGGAAGGGGGCCAGTGGGAATGATGAGGAATGGGGCCCTTGTTAGTCGACCAGTGCCCATGTTTTATCACCAAATGGCCATTATAATATAAAAAAAAATCGATAATGTGTTGCCCATAGAGTATAATGGAGTGCTTCCCTGCACTCTCATTAGTATTGCTTCATAACTTTGCAGAGCGTTGGGGGGAGTGTGGGCAGCACCAGAAACCGGGAAATCCTTGGGACCCGGTATTTCTAATTTTACGAGCGTTGCCATTTTTTTACTACAGTGATTATTTTCATCAAGTTCTACATTAGAAGCAGCCCCATGAGTTACAGCACCTATTTATCAGGTGCAGGAGCTGTTTCATTTAACTTGGTAGATCTCTTTAACAAATCTCTTGTTATAGTCTTCTGGCTCACCTCCCCTACCCCTCCATCTTAATATTTACAGAGGGGGCCTGCTGGCTACCAGGTATATGCCGTCTGTTCCATGACCATCAGCACGCTTCCTCCAGCACCCCCCCCATGTAGCAGCCACATCCTGTCTTCTGTCCATGTGTTCCTCTCAGCTGCTGTGTTTAGGCAATTAACCATTGAGTGACTGGCTGTTTGTGTTTGTCTCTGTCAGTCGTTTAGTTTTTGTGGATTTTCATGTGTTTCTGCTTGGAGGAACTGGTCCATTCTTGGATATAATATCAATGAACATTTCCTGGACTAAGAAAATGTAAACATCACCACCAGGTACTGGCATTCTCATCATAAATCAACTTTTTTGGAAGCCATCAAAAGCAAAAGTAAGGTCAGTAAATCTGTTATACAAGCTCTGAGTTGTGGAGTGCTGCATTGAATCCACATTTCCATCTGGCTTGTTCTTAAAGGATGTGTACTTGTCTTTGAGGTCTATTCACAACCATTTTGGAGAACAAAGGAAAGATACTAACAAAGGATTTTTACATCCTGCATATGCCCCAGGCCAATGTTCATCACCTTCAGGAATTTAACACCTTCAGGAATTTAACACATTCTGGGTCTTTGATCTACAGTAACAACAGTTTTCTGGGCCCCAGTAGTTCACCATTTCCTGTGGATTTGATTACTTTTCATCAATCACATGGCACCTCTGAGAACATGACATTATATATTGTGCTCTGCAATATCGTGGGGCAAACGTAGACCAGCAAGCCCAAGAGGACTAGATGCCCTACAACAAAACTAGTCTGCAAAATGATTAAAGCGTACCTTCTCAGGATACTACTTATGCTACTTCTGATACATGGAAACGTTCATCCTAACCCGGGACCTACTGGCCTAGTGTCCCATGCCACAAAAAGGTGGAAGGGGTTCCTCACATTAGCCTCAATCAATGTCTGCAGCCTCCTTAACAAAATTGACATCTTGCAAACCTGGGTCCAGCAACATAGCCATGATGTACTCTCTGTTGCCAAAACATGGCTTAACCCCAAGATACCAGATGCTGCAGTCACCATCCCTGGATACTCTATAGTCGGGCAGGACAGGGTTTCCAAACGAGGTGGGGGCTGTGCCATCTACCTGAGGAATTCCTATCTGGGTCAAATCTTCCCTTTCTTAATCCCTAAGCCACCCTCGCAGGTTCTTGCTATTAAAGTTCTACTTGGGGCGCACAACAAGAAGCTCATCATTGCCTCCGTGTACCTACCCCCTAAAGATCAACCCAATGGATTTATGAGCATATTGGAATGCCTACAGGGATTACACCATTACTCTGAACTCATAGTACTAGGCGACTTCAGCACAAATTGGCTATTGCTGGAGGCCAGAAACTACAAGTATGCTGTCACAGCACAGAACCTCACCCAGCTTGTTACTTCCCCCACCAGATGCAACTATAGAACAAGATCGCACACACTTCTGGACTGGATCCTTACTAATCACCCTGAATGAATCTCAAAAGTCTCAGTGCTCTCGATGGGATCAGTAACCACTCACCAGTCACATGTACCTGGACAAACAAATTCATTAAGCCCTCTCCTAAAATAATCCACACCAGAGTGTTAAAGCAGGGGTACCTTGAGCTACTAAAGACACACCTAAACCACCTGGATTGGACACCAATCGACTCCACCATTGATGTAAACCAAGCCTTAGACCTTTTCATCAGACACTTTACTGCAGCCAGCAATATCTTTGCACCTCTCAAAAAGCTAAAGGTCAGGGGCAGAGCTAACAATTGGATAACCCCCGATCTAATCACTTTACTCAAACATAGGAACCATCTCTGGCACTGTGCCCATGCAACATCCAAACCTGGGGATATTCATAAATATAAAGCTGCCAGAAATGAGTGCACATGGGCAGTTAGGAGCGCCAAAAGCAAATACTTCAAGGAAGCTCTCTCCAACTCCTGAGGTGATGGAAAAACATTTTGGAATAACTTGAAACACCTTACAGGCAAGGACCCTAAGTCACCACCCACCATGCTCAACATAAATGGAACACCAACATCTGACCTGTTCACAATCACCAACACCTTTAACAATGCATTCTTCAACTTGAATAGTGTCCTCCCTTCTAATTTCTTCGATGCCCCCTCTGGAGAGTAATCCTCCTGCCACTGCTCCTCTCCTACACCCTGCCCCACAATTCTACTTCAAGGAGATCCCAGTGCATGAAGCCAGAACCTATATTTGGAAGGCCATTCACAACGCAGGCTACAGCGGTGGCTCCCTTGACCTTAAGTTGTTAGCACTTGTCCTTGAAGAAGTCCTTAAACCCCTGACAAAGATCCTCAACCTATCACTAAGGATGTCCCAGTTCCCATCTCATTGGAAACAGTGGACCATCACACCAGTACACAAAAGTGGAGACAAATCATTGCACTCCAACTACAGACCTATCTCCATCCTGCCGTCATTGTCTAAGGCCCTGGAGCGCATTGCCTCAGACCAACTAGTCAAGTACCTTGAAAAATACGACATCCAGTGTCCTAAGCAACATGGTTTCCGAAAAGAGCACAGTACCACCACTGCACTATTAGAATTCATGGGCTTCATCCATACCATACTTGATAAAGGAAACTGTGTAGGGGCAGTATTCATCAACCTTATGAAAGCCTTTGATGCTGTGAACCACCCACTCCTACTCAAGCACTTATCAAACATTGAGCTCTCCAATGAAGAACTGCTCTGGTTTTCAAGCCACCTTGGTGAGAGGGTCCAGCAGGTTAGGATTGCTGGTGTCACCTCGGATGAAAAGCCAGTCCTTTCAAGGGTCCCACAGGGGGTCCATCCTGGGGCCATTACTATTCAGCCTCTTCCTCAATGACCTTCCCAGTGTCTGCCACCAGAAATTACTGCTCTATGCTGACGACACAGTCATGTTCACCAACTACCAAAATGCAAAATTCCTTGAGAAACAATTATGGCTTGAATTCATATGCATTGAAGAATGGTTCAAGTCACACAAACTGGTCATGAACTACAGCAAAACAAAGGTTATGAACTTCTACAATGCCAGGAGTAAGTACAAATCATGTGACCTCACCATCCTAAACCAAACAGGGACCTTACTTGAACACATTTCTGATTTTAAATACCTAGGTGTCACATTGGACAGCTCACTCTCCTACCATCGGCACATAGATTCTGTCGCCAAAGCCACCAACATCTGTATAGGCCTGTTCTACAGGCACAAACACTGCATGACTCCTGACACTCTCCGGCTGGCTATCAACAGCTCTATCACATCCATCATCGATTACGGGCTAAGCAATCTATGGCTCTGCCTCCACTTCTGCCCTCTGCAGAATTACAGTTGCGCTCAACAAAGCATGCAGGCAGCTAACTAGGGCTGACTGACTTACACACACTTGTGACCTGTACACTCAGGCAGGATGGCTTCCACTCATCAGCTGGATACAGTATCAAACCTGCCTCTTAACCAAAAAAGTCCTCCTCGGGGCTATGCCCCCGGGCATTGAAAAGCTCCTCATTGACCACCACAGCACCCAGTGAACTAGAAGTTCACAATAACTAACCTTTCTTGTCCTCAGATGTTGGACTACCATTGGCCAGAGGGCCTTTGCCCACAGAGCACCACAATGGTACAATATTCTCAACAAAGAAACTCTTACTGCTGCTGCTCTTGGCCTTTTTAAGAGACAACTCCGACTTCATCTCATTTCAACTAGTCATTGTGACTGCCTCACCTAATCAGGGGCCCACCGCTCACTGCCCTCCACTTCAGTCCTGACAGCTACCTCTCCCCGCCTTGCCCCTCATTCTACCTGTCTCACATGCCCACCCCCTTGCATCCTCTCCCTTTCCTCTGCCCTGGGCATTTTCTGACTTTTATCCCTCCTCTCCCTTCCCTCCCCTTTAGAGCTCTTACCCTCACCCTCTACCCTCCAACAATGTCTTTCCTGCCTGCATCCCACCCCCCTTCCTCTCACCTGCAGTGCTTATTTCAAAGATTGCCGTTGGCTGGTATGTCATGCTACCTAACATTTGGCACATTTTGAATTACTGGAATTTCCTAAGCCTCAGTCTTTTGCTTCTTTTTATTGTGTAACTATGTATTATTATGTCAACCTTTGTATGTATGTATGTATACCCCCATTCCTTCGACGTGGAACCTTTGTAAATGAGCAGTTACTGCTCAAAGGTATTTGTAATACTAGATTTCAATAAAATAAATATAAAAAAATAAAGAAAGAAAGCATGATTGTGCCCTTGGTTCATCTTCAGATTGAACCTCAAACAGGGTTGTTGGAGGGGAGGCAGGGCCATCAAGTCGTACTCCACCGTATCAAGCCCCAGGAACATACCTCGGCTAGTTCCGGCTTGTACCTACTTGTCACATTGTATTTTTTCATTTCAATTTGGAGAGGCTTCCCTGTAATGTGCTCCTTAATATGGTAAAGGATGCATATTGTCCTGCCCTTCAACCACCCAGGCTGCACGTTTCTCTACAGTATCAGGTCCACATTACCTTGGGCCCTACAGTTACTATATGGAGCGATGTGTTTTAAGTTAATAATGACACGTTTCTAACATGTAAGCCTCTTCATATCAATCAGAGTCATATCAGGGGGCCTCTCTGATTTAGCTGCAAACTTCCTTGTGATCAAGTAAAGCAGTAGTACAGTACTTAAAGTTTTGCTCCACCTCCGTGGGAGTGCATGCCACTGGGGACACCACATTGCCTCTGGGTAGGAGGGTAGGAAGGTCCACTTTCCTACTGGTAGACAACTTTTACTAAGTCAGTAGAGGAAATAGGGTTCTGTGAGCAAGTAGTAGAAACTCCTCCTCAACTATTTCTTTTCTTCAGTTCCTCCACAAACACTTTCACTTTCTGTGACTCCAAAATGCTGGGTAGACAAAGGCAAAGTCAGCTTTGGCAGCCCTCATGCCATCTAGGATTTCAGCAAATGCTTCCCACTTTATCTGGAATCTGACCAAGAAGTCCTGATGTAGAAATAGTTTAGCTCCCTTGTAATAGCTGGGGACTGTTTTTTTTCCATAGGAAAAGCAGATTATAATTTGCTGTTATAACCTACGAGTTATAACGGTGAACACGCACCAGCCTTTAGAGTGGAAAATGAAACTAACAGCTTGCACTCACTGAACAGCACGTTAATGCCACAAGTGAGCAGACACAAAAACACATGGTTCAACAGTGTTTGGACAAACTCAGTTTTTTCTGAGTAAACTCACCTCAGAAAGCCACCAGCTATAGCACAAGACAGTTCTTTTCTCGGCAATAGTTTCTAATGTCATCTAACACTCACTGTGTTTTTTGGTCTCTGCTCTCAGCACAGAAATGTTGTGACAGGCCAACTCGCTCCTTTGGCATGTTTCCATGGCAATGGATTTTCAGAGCTCAGCCTTGTACATGTGGGTTTTTTTTTTGGAAGAGTTTGCTCAGTAATAAAGAGTAGATTAAAATATTTAATAATATGAAACTAAGTTTGCCTAATTCAGCACACCATTACAAGCAATTGCTGTTATCAGTTTTATGCCATTTTCTTGAAATTGATGTTTGGCTTCAGGGATGAAGTCAGTATATTTTTTAATGCTGAAGAATACAAAATAAGCAGTGTTAATATAAATTAACACTATTTAAGTACTACTTTGCACAATTTATGTGCTTCCATAGTTAACTTTGAACAAAAATAATAATAATAAATTTTATTTCTAAAGTGCCTTTCAAATTTTCAGGGCGTTGTACAAAACAAGTATACAAGTCAAACATTATAATTCAATATAAAACACAGATAAAATAACAATCTCATCAACAGCTTAAACACAGTCAATACTCCAAGAAGGCAATTTGATAAAAATGAGTTTTTAAACCCCTCTTAAATTTCTCCATGGAGGTGCACTGCCATAACCGACGGGGTAGAGAATTCCAAAGAGTGGGAGTAGCATAAGAAAAAGCTCTGCAACCAGATGAATTTAGACTCACTCTTGGAATCTCTAGCAACCCCTCATTGGCCGGGCGGAGCGATCGGCCAGGGCAGTAAAGAGCCAGAAGATCTTTCAGATAGGCTGGACCCTGATCATGTAGGGCTTTGAAAGTCAGTAAACAGACTTTAAAGGTGATCCGCCACCGAACAGGAAGCCAGTGCAGATCGCGCAGCACCGGGTAATGTGACAAGACTTGCTTTTCCCAGTCAAAACCCAGGCTGCCACATTCTGCACTAGCTGAAGGCTGTGGATTTCAACCCTTGAAAGCCCAAAATACAGGGAGTTGCAGTAGTCCAAACGTGAGGACACGAAGGCGTGGACCAACGTTGGTAATGTTCCAGACGGAACAAGGTGCTTCACTCTAGCAATATTCCTAAGATGGTAGAAGGAAGTCTTGATGACTGCTGACACCTGTGACTGTAGTGTCAGCCTGTCATCCAAGATAAACCCTAGGTTATGCACCCATTCAGAGGTCGGAAGTGACACACTCCCAAGAAAAATTCCTGAGGGTGTACCAATAGGCAGCCCCTCTATCCGACAGCCCAGATCCACTACCAAAACCTCTGTCTTTTCTGAGTTCAACTTCAGCCAACTAGAATCCATCCAATCCTGTATTTCTTTCAGACAGTTGTTAAACACTGAGAGAGCTCCATCCTGGTCAGGAGTGAAAGACATGTATCGCTGGGTATCATCTGCATAGCAGTGAAACCTCAGCTTATACCATCTTATAATGTCTCAGAGGGGCAGCATATACACCGCGAATAACATGGGAGATAGCACAGAACTCTGAGGCACCCCACACAACAAAGGAGTTGGGTCAGAGGAAAAAAGGCCCGACACAACTCTTTGTGATCTCCCAGTGAGGAATGAGGTGAACCATCGGAGAACGATTCACGATATTCCACAAATCTGCCTCAGGCATGCTAACAACACCACGTGATCCACGTGTCAAAAGCTGACGAGAGATCAAGAAGAACTAGAATAGAATGTCTCTTCTGGTCTCGCGCCCTCAGGAGATCATTAAGCACCTGAACCAGTGCAGTCTCAGTGCTATGTCTTTTATGAAAACCAGATTGGAAGGGTTCATAGATGTCATGGATGGTTAAATGGTTCTCCAATTGGACCGCCACTACCTTCTCAATCACCTTCCCAATAAAGGGTAGGTTTGAGATGGGTCTGTAGTTTGTGAAACAGTCTGGGTCCAAGGTAGCTTTCTTCAAAAGAGATGTCACCACCGCCTCTTTCTGGGAGCTAGGAAACTCACCCAACTCCAGGAAGCACCAGACTATTTGCACAAGGATTGGACTGATGATGTTACAACAACCCAATATTAGGGAAGTCAGTCCAGGATCCAAACTACAGCTCGTAGGACGCACACCATGGATAATCCTCATAATGTCCATGAAATCAGGTCTGCTGAAGGAACACCAAGAAAGCTGAGGTACTGTGTACTCATGTTGTTCAACAGCATCCCCCTTAGAGGCTGCTGGACGTAAATCCGCTCTGATGTCGGTCACCTTATTAGCGAAAGAAACGAGGAGCCCTCGGACTGACCAGAAAGTTTCAACTTGTAGACAAGCTGCTGCACAGCCTGTCTACAGTTCGAAAAAGCTGAGCCGGTCAATCTCTAGCAGCTGCAATCTCTCTGGACAGGAATTCTGCCTTCTTATGGAAGATTGCAGATTGGTAGATAGAATAATGGTCTATCAATCTAAGGCGGTCGGCATCAAGGGTGGATCTGCGCCAGCAGTGTTCTAATCTTCGCCTCTGTCTCCACATCTCCGTCAATGTCCCATCAAACCAGGGGGCCTTGGGATGAAGGAAAAGGGGGCATACACGAACAGGAGCAATAGTATCCAGAGCCAGCGCAACAGCCCTGTTATAGGCCGTCACCAAGGTCTCTGGACTACTGCTCGCCAACACGGGGGACGAGAGGTCAAGGACAACCACAAGGCCTTGGCGAGTAATCTCCCGTAAAGGGTGGTATCTCACCATCTCCACAGGGGTAGGCCTTTTCAGGGGGTACTAAAACTGAACCTCACAGTGTGGTGATCTGACCAAATGACTGGTTCCACCCCCAAATCAGAAATATCAATCCCTAGGAGAAAGACTAAGTCCAAAGAGTGTCCAGATTTGTGGGTAGCAGTGGAAACCACCTGCGTAAAGCCCAAAGAAATCATTAATTGGAGGAAGTGATTATCAAATTGTGAGAGTTCGTCATCGACCCAGGCGTTAAAGTCACCCAGAACCATCAATCTGGGTGACTCAAACAACGTCAACGATGGAGTCTGCCGCTTCCTGTAAGAACCGTTTCCCATCTCCTGGTGGACGGTAGATGAGTACAATTCAAACGCCAACACCTGCTTCCACTGTGCACTCAAAGGACTCAGCCTCCCCACTACCACACTCGTGAGGCCCAATTCTGTCTTAAAACAGACTGCAACCCCCACCCCCACCCCTTTGGTCCAATCTCGGGCGGTGTATCACCGGGTACCCGACCAGAGTCATGGCTTCCAATGTGGGGCCTGGATTTTCATCGAGCAAGGTCTCAGTGATGCAAGCTAAGTCCACCGAACCAACAAGATCAGCAATAATGCCAGTCTTGTTTCTGACGGACCTAGCATTGCATAACACTGCGAGTTGAGCGAACCTCAGGCTATCAAGCCCATCTGCCTACTAGATTCCGTATTGCCCTTGGGTATGGGCAGCAGACAAGGCGAACCATGGTCTGGGTTCCATTTCACCCCAGGGCACCTTCTAGCTATAACTACCCCGATACGAAGGCCCCACTCGTCCATCCTCCCTAGTTCACAGGCCCCCACCCTCCTCCCTCTCCTTCAAGCAATTCCCAATGCTCTACAATGCTGGTATGTATTATAATGGAGAGGGGGAAGATAAAAAGGGCGGAGGGCGTGAAGAGAGAAGGATGAATAGCGCACCTCTGTAGGCTGACACATGCCATTACAGTACAACTAAACCAAAACAGTAACACAAAATATTTAAACTTAAAAATTAAATAAACCTTCAAAATAAAAAATTGTGAAACAGCCACAGGGATTGAAGACACAGCAGAAGAAAGTTGGGGCAGGTTCGTTCAACTTGGGTGGTGTTATGCAATGCTAGGTCCGTCAGAAACAAGACTGGCATTATTGCTGATCTTGTTCGTTCAGTAGACTTAGCTTGCATTACGGAGACCTGGCAGGATGAAAATCCAGGCCCCACATGCTGCAATAAATCACACACACACAAATTTCATTTTACAATGCTTTATTTCTCTTGTGGTACAGTAGCTGGCAAAATAACAGTCCCCAGCAATTATATAAAATATCACATGCGTTGAAGGCCTTGCTGAAATCTAGGTAGGCCACATTCACCACCCCTTCCTGATCTATCACCCTGTTTACCCAGTCAAAGAAATCTGTAAGATTCGTCTGACAGGACCTTCCCACTGATAATCCGTGCTGCCTTGGATCCTGTGCCCCACAATCCTCCAGAAACTTCACAATCCGTTCCTTAAGTAAGGACTCCATTAGTTTAACCCCTACTGATGTCAGGCTCACAGGCCTGTAATTGCCTGCCTCCTCTCTGTTTCCACTCTTGTGGAGAGGGACCACATTCACCCTCCTCCAGTCCTCAGGTACTTCCCCTATCTCTAGTGATGCATTGAAAAGTGCAGTCAGTGGTTCTACTAGCACTTCCCTGAGTTGCTTTAGTACTCTGGGGTGGATACCATCTGGCCCCATTTCCTTATCTGCCTTTATTTTCCCAAGTTCTTCTAGGACTCTTTCCACCGTGAATGGGCTGGTGTCTACCTTCCTCCCCTAAATACTCCTCTTAATGAGCCTCGGTCCCTATCCCTCCCCCTCCCTGGTGAATACTGATAAAAAGTACTTGTTCAGTATCTCAGCCTTTTCAAGGTCATCCTCCACCCTTTCTCCTCCTTCCTTCTGCAGCCTAACAAACCTATTTATGTTTTTTCCCTCTTGCTAATGTATCTGAAGAAGGTCACCTTTCTTAATAGCCTGGCCTATACCTTCCTCTGTCTGTGCTTTAGACTTTCTAATTATTTTCCCAGAGTCCCTCTGCTTCTCCAGATATTGTTCTCTGTCCTCATCCTTTTGTGTTTCCTTGTATCTTCTTAAGGCTTTTTTCTTTACCCTTACTTTCTCTGCCACTAGCTTTGAGAACCATAATGGCCTTTTATTTCTTTTACTCTTGCTATGCATTTTTACATAATGACCTGTTTCTTCTGTTCTGACTCTATTCAGTCCAGACCGCTGTTTTTCCACATCTACCCCTGTACCTTCTGCTGCTAGGGCTTGTTTAAGATTTCTACCCATTTCCTTAAAGTTATCCTTCCTGAAATCTAGGACCTTTATCCTCGTATGGCTTTTCTCCTCCATTGTGGTTACCTTAAACATACTGTCTTGCGGTCGCTGGTACCAAGGGGACTGCCCAGCTCCACATCTATGATCAGTCCCCATTTGTCAGGACCAAATCCAATATAGCCTCATTGTGGGTTGGTTCTGCTACAAACTGTCTTAAGTTTTCCCCATTCAGGGCAGTCATGAAGTTCCTGCCCATTGTTGGATTCACAGTCTGAGTGCTCCAATCTACATCAGGCAGCTTGAAGTCACCCATTAGTAGCAGTTCCCCTTTGGCTGCCATTTTGTTGATGGTTTCTGCAAAAGCTTCATCTGATTCCTTACCATGTGCCGGAGGCTTGTAAATCACTCCAGTGCAAATGGCTGTCCTTTTTCCCAACTCAAGGGTGACCCACAGCACTTCTGCTCCTTATTGTAACCCTTGAGCCTCTGTTCCTTCAATCCCCTCCTTCACATACACAGCTACCCCCCCCGCCATCCCTTCTCCCTTCCCTATCCTTCCTAAAAGTGAGTATCCTGGTATGGCTACTTCCCAGTCATGGTTCCCTGTGTACCATGTTTCTGTAATAGCTACTATGTCCAGATTTGCATCTTCCATTAATGCCATTAGATCTAGGATTTTGTTCCCAAGAGTGTGGGCATTTGTGCACATTACCTTCCAGCTTGTGTGCCCACCCTCCTTTTACCTTTTTTTAGCCCTGTGACATTTTTTGGGTTCCATCTTCTGTCCTCCTCACAACTGTATCTAATTTATTTATCGGGTTTGATAGTGCCCTTGTATTAATTGGAGTCTCCCTTATTTCAGATATGTTAAGTGGGGGGGGATGCTACCTTTATCCCCCGATTGCTTTTGCCTTCGCCCTTGGCTAGTTTAAATGCTCATGGAGAAAGCACTGGAACTTTACAGGGAGGATACCTTTGCTCCCCCTGGATAGATGTAGGCCTTCTGGTGACTACAGTCCTTCATCTCTCCAGAGCAGATCCCAGTCCCCAATGAAGCCATACCCTTCCTCTCCACACCATTTCTACAGCCATGTGTTTAATTCCTCAGTGTGGATGTCTCAACTCTCTCCCTTGTCATGGACAGGTAGATCCTCCATGAAGGTAACAGAGTGCACTACTTGTCCAAGACACTGCCAAAGTTCCATAAATTCCTCCTGCACATTTCCTACATCTGTCCCCTCACCTGACAGGTAATTTGTGCCCATGTGAACAATGACGTCCGGCTCCCCCTTCTTTGCCATCACCCTAGTGATCCCTAGGATCTGCCTGCTCTCCCTCCAATCTGTACCACCAGGTAGGCAAACCACCTCCTTCTCCCCATTGCTGCCCACTCCCAGCTCTATCCCACTGATGACGGAGTCTCTGAACAGGATTTGATTCCTCCTCCTGTGTGTGTTCTCCTTCCCTTTGCCCTCGGGGCTCATTCATGGATGACCTGTTCATTCCCCCTAGTGTCCACTTCTGGAGATGCAGTGCGATTGTTCTGGTCTGCCAAGATGGCATATGAGTTTTGAAGTGGCACTGGCTTGGGGATGTGCCTCTGTCCCACCTCCTTCACCCTCCCTGAGCCCACCGTAGTTCATTCATCCTCCTTACTGGCATCCTCTGAGGGAGTGGTGGCAGATGTGGTGGTCCCTGTGTGAGGGGAATGTTACCTGAATCCTCGCTAACTCTGCTCAAAGTCCTGCAACCTCTGCCCTCAATCAACTACACCAGCAAAAAAGAACAGAAACAATCAGCTGCACCAGCAACCCCCACCCCGCCCCAAGCAGGTACCTTACAAAAGAAGCCAAAAAGCAACCTGCTATCAAGTGAAATCAACAATAAGATGCAAAAAAACCAATAAAATCAGCAATGAGCAATTACTTCCCTGAAATGAAACTGATTCCTTCCCCATCTAACCTCTTTTGAGGCTAGAATCTTCTTTGAATATATATCCTCACATCTCCTCTTAAACTCTCCCCCTCCAGCTTCATTGCATGCTACCTGGTCCTGAGGCGCCTTCTTATTTGAAAGAGATTTCACTCTTGCACCTTTTTCACCCCTGTGAGGTTACTTATAGGTCTCTACCATGCCACCTGTTGCTCCTTTTCCAAGGTACGCAGTTTTAGGTCCCTAACTTTCTCCTCATATGTCTTCTTGTGCAATGCCAGCACCATTTTAGTTGCCCTCTTTTTTGACTGCTGCTATCCTGTCAGTGTCCTTTCTGAGGTGTGGCCTCCAAAACTAGACACCGTACTCTGGGGAGAGGGGGTCTCACCAGTGAGTGACACAGTGGCAACATCATCTCTGTCCTCCTGCTGAATATACCCCCTCCCTATATACCCAGCATCCCTGTAGCCCTTTCCACTGCTTTGTTACACTGCCTTGCCAAGTTGAAGTAATCTAATATGATAACCCCAAGATTCATTTGGGCTGCAGGCAGACCTGATGTTAAAGTCTGTAACCAGTGCAGAACAGCTCAACAGGTCTATCACTCCTGGCTGCAATCAACCCTGATAAGAACTCTGTCTTTTTCTGGGTGACTGCTCTCTGATACACCTGAAAATGGATCTCTAGAGCCAGTCTGACCTCCATACAGTTGCAGTCACTGACATGTCTCAACATTTCCTGAAATGCCTGTGATATCTTTGGAGAAATTTCCTTCCTGCCTACAGTACCACTGTAGAGCCACAAGAGAGATTTCTTTTAGAAATATTGTGAAATATCTTGACATTTCCGGACTGCTTGATAGCTACAACCATAGAATTAGTTCTCAACCTGGAATACTCTGGTTTCTGACCAATTGTCTTCAAACACTTCAGCTTGTCAGAAATAATTGAAGTGCAACCACCTGAACATTCTCAAGTGGTCAGTGGGAAACATGCTGCTGGAGAGAACACTGCCACATCTGTCCTAATCACTAAGCAAATCCAGATACAGCAAACTCAACCCTTCTTATGAATTCAATTAGTTTCCATGTGTGCTACTAGTGCATGGCATCTATCAGTAATTGAACAGAATCAAGTGCACCCCCCACCCCAAAGAAATGCAATCCATATAAGTGTAAACATTTCTCAAACTCTTTTTCTTCATGATTTTCAATGTGTTTTTTTTTTTAGATTCCTGCTGAAAGGAAAAATCAAGCATGCAGGTGTGAGTCAACAATGTGTCTCTCACCTAGTGACTTAATGTGCCTGCACAAGTGATTTACATTATGAATTTTTGCCTGTTTTCTGCTATTGTATTTATTTGCTGTTTTGATTTATGCCATTAATTTTTTATCTGTTACTGTTATTGCACTTATTTGCTATGTTGATGAACCTTTCCTTTACATATATTTTGCATCTTTCATCTTACTAACATGTATATCTTTCATATTTTTGTGTTATTTGTATAGCTTTTTCCCTCCCTTCTACTCCCCTCCCCCCTCCTGGTCTCACCTGAAAATGAGCCTTGGCTCAGTGTGCCTTTCCCTTTCACCAATTTTCAATAAATAAACAAAAAGCAAGTTCAGGCCAGTTAGTTTTAGATGTTAAAGTAGGTATCCAGCCATGGGTTCACCTTGTCTTGTGGTTGGGCTTTATTCACATCTCAACCAATATATGGAAACATAGGAAACTCCTTTGAAAATCATATAATATAACAAGTTAGGACTTACATCATGTTTTGTACAGGGCCCAAAAGGGCCCTGCATGTCTTGCTTTGCCCTGCACAAAGCAAGTTATGACTATACATCCTCAAAAAGTAAGGAAATTCCTTGCAAAAACATTACAATGATGTACTGTTTGAGTTCCACAGCCACATCTCCCTCACTAATTACCCAGCCTCATTCCTCATGGCCCAGCTAAAGGTTCAGCATCATACTCCACAGGTCTGCTGCTTCAAGCATCAGGTTTGCTACCCTGTGCAAAGAAAATTATGCTTGATCTCCTGCTTCAGGCAGGCCATGTAGAGCCTTACAAAAATTCACAAAAATAAAAAGTTTTAAGTAATCTCCTGCTCTAAGCAGGCTCACAGAGCCCTGAACAAAGACAGTTTAACTGATCTCATGCTTCATGTACAGATTACAGAGCCCTATTTGAAGAAAGTTAAGAGTAACCTTCTGTTTTGCACAGGGTCCTGTGAAAAAAAATGTAATGACTGATCCTGTGCTTTGCTCAGGGCCCACAGGGTGCTGCATGAATAAGGTTATGAGTGATCTTCTGCTTTATGCAGAGCCACACAGGGGCCTCAGTGAAGAATGTTATGAGTGATATTCTGTTTCACAATGGGACTACAGTGCTCTGTGTGACAAAACTTATGAGTTATTTCCTAATTTGTACATGGCATTGAAGAAGAAAATAATGACTGATCTCAAACTTTGTGCAATGCCCAATAGACCCTGTGCAGAGAAAGTTATGACTGATGATGTGGGCCCTATGTAAATCACCACATTAGCTGGGTACAGCTCCAGACCTGTAGCTTGAAGCAGCACACCTGATAAGCATGACTCTTGACTTGTAACTTGGCCATGGGGCATAAGGCTAGGGTCTCAGAGAGAGGGTTGAGCATTAGGGTTGAAAAACATTCATGCTACATTTCCCTCTTTTTGTAGCCATGGAACCCTAGTGTTTTTGCAATGTACTGAATATATCTATATAGCATATGATACTGGCACAGTGGTGCCAGTACAGTTAGGGTTAACCAACAGGTTCTATGTTAAACCCCTAAATTTTCACCATAACAGCTTTGGAAGCATTTGATGAAATTAGTTGAAATTTTTCATGCATTGTCTAGTAGGTAAAGTAAGAGCTAAACATGTGCAATGTTTTATGACTGCAGCTTATGCAGTTTCTGAGATCTGCTTATGTCATTTTCCTGTAGATGTCTAATTTGTTTCCTGTATGTAATATGCATTTTTGGTTTTGCTTCATGTACAGCCTGCATGGAATCACATTTTTTTTCTGAAACTTTCAGGGTAGAAGTGTGCTGTGCCAACATAGTGCATTTGGCAGCTTTTATCAAAAAATATTAATGGTTCCAGAGTTACAAGGATTTAAATTTGTCTTGTTTTTGCTGCTTTTAGCATGCTCAGTAGGGTATTTTGGCTTATGTGCTGATATGACACAAAAAATCCTATGTCACTAGACTGCTTTCTGTTTCTCACCACCTATGTCTCATAGTATAAAAAAAGTTGCATTGTGAGGGCCACCATTTTGTTTTTCTCTCTGAATTAAAACACATGAAAAATGCTTTAAAATGGTGTAAATTAAAAACGAACATTAGAAGCTAGCTAAATGGGATCATTTTGCTAGATTCTGCTGTTTGTTTGTTTTTAATGGCCAGAAATACCTTTTCTGGGCACCACAACATCCTGGGTGCTCAGCTTAGTGAAAGGAGCCATTTGCCTGTATTTAATGTATGAGAACAGCAAGGCTTTCTTGAATTCTGAAACCACAGCTGGAGTCATGCTGCTGGATTCAGTTGAAGCAGAGAGACAGTGGTCCTCTATTCTCTCTGTCGCTGTCTGTCTGTCTGTCTATCCCTCTATCTAGCTAGATATCTGATTCAAATATTTCTTAAATGGACCAGATTGCCCCACCCTGGTATCTCTCCTTTCTATCTCCTTCCCTGCAGGTCACCTGCTCTCCTCCAAATGTTTATGTGTTTTATCATTTAAATGTAATATTCATTGCCAAAAAACTTAATGAATGCACCAGTTATGGTAATAACACCACAAAAGTAGGGAAATGTTGAGTTAGGGTTTCCAACCCTAACTCCCTATCCACATGCAGCAAAAGGAAAAAAACATTAGGGTTTTGGGACTTTGGAGTCTTGGTGAATCAGTGGTGGGGTCTTCCTTTGGGTTGTGAACCATGATGCTCATCCTTCCCCCCAAGCCCATAGCCTCCATTCTGAAGCATAAGGTACAGCTCCAAGCCAGTGTCTCATAATGATACACCCTTCAATGGTAGATAAGTATGTCTTGCCACATGTTGCCACAATTTGTTGTAGCTTTCTTTGGGCTCTGTGTGAAGAAAGGAGATCATGTATTACATTGTTTGCTCAGGGAAGGGGGTGGGCATTAGGATTGAGAATCCCAAGGAAGACCCCATCACTGATTTGCCAAAACTCTGCAGACCCAAAACCCTAATTTTTTTTCTTTTTGCTGCTTGGGGATGGGGGTGGGGAGTTGGAGTTGGAAACCCTAATGCCACATTTCTCTACTTCTATGGCATTAAGTTACCCTACCTGGTGCATTAACAAAGTTTTTTGCAAAGAAGGTTCTTTCTTTCTGAAATAGTGGAATTGTATACTTACTCACGGAGGTACAGATGTACAGGGCCCTTTGGGACCTGTGCCTTGGGAAGACTCCATCTGCCTACAGTAATGTAGGGCCTTGCACATCCCCCCCCTTGCCAGGAATGTAAGCTGCACAGTTGTCCGTATGTTCTAGGGTACCATACAGTGAAGACAACGGTTGTCACACACTCTTTTCACATTCATTTTTTACACATTCACTCTTTAAGCATGCAGTCTTTATGCACTCACTTTTCACACATTCACACTTTGCTCTGTCAGATCTAAAGAATCAAAGAGATCTGAAAGAACAAAGGGTGAATGTTTGAGGACTGAATGTGTAAAGAGTAAATATGTAAAAAGTAAACATGTAAAGAATGAATGAGGACAGTTGTCTTTGCTATATGGTACCAGGGCCCATGTGGACAACCCTGTAGCTTGCATTCCCTGGCTGGGGGTGTCATATAACAGTGGCATCTCCCCACCCTCACCCCATCCAGCTGGGTCACTGAGTTCACCTCTCAGTTCAGCTCACTGGCACAGGATCACAAAGCATACCCACTTTTTCCAAGACTGACACTACACACAAAGTTTATTAACAATATACATACATGCTATATATGTGTGTGTGTGTGTATATATATATATATATATATATACATATAATAATAGGCAAAAACTCCATTTAATGCATCAGTTAGGGTTGTTCCACAGTGACAAAAGTGAGGAAATTCGGTGTTGAGTTGAAACCCCCTTTGCACCCCTCAGCCCACCCCCAACTGGAATGGGGAGTGCGCATTGGGACTGTTGGCCCTAACTCTCACCCCATCACATGTGGAAAGAAGCTGAGGAATAGGAGAATGGGGTGACAGTTAGGACCGATGACTCCAAAGCGCACCCCGATTCCAGTTGGGGGGTGGGCTGGAGGGGTGCAAAAGGGGTTTCAACCCTAACATTGAATTTCCTCGCTTTTGTCACTGTGGAACAACCCTAATTGATGCATTAAATTTGAGTTTTTTGCCTCTAATTTCCCTTCTTTTTGAGAATGATAACTAGAAGTAGTAGATGTAATACGTAGCATGCGTGATGTCTTGTCACTTAGTAACATTGTGTCCCATAAGCATAATTGTAATGTGCATGGTGATGCAAAGCAAAACAGAAAGAGAAACAGTACTGTAGAGAGAAATGTTAAAAACAACGCAACCGCAAATGAAAACGCAAAGGGCAACGCACATGGTGGCGTAAACATGAACGGTAAGTGAAACGGGTATGGAACCGCAAGCGGAAACGGTAATGGTAACAGTAATGTAGGTACACAGGCTGGCTTTCCCCAAAAGCTGTATAGAGAAAGACAGTGAGTACAAAGAATGTATGCAAAATAATGACTCTCGGAACAGAAAAAAGAGGACTTGGAATAGTAAACTGCTTATATGACAGGAACCGTACGACATAGAGAAAAAATTTAAAAGTAATATGAATTATCACCTTCCTGGCTAGTTTTGTACTTAGCCCCTGTTAGGGGGCTAAACAGGGGCTAAGTATTTTTTTGACGAAAAGTCTGTATCTCGCACCGTTTCCAAGATACGGGCCCTGAAAGGTGCGGCGAACTCCGTAATGTTATCCTATAGGAAAAAAACAGAAGTTCAGAGTGCCATAACTTTGCCTCCCTGTAATATTTTTTCACCAAACCACTGAAAGGCACATCTGTGGGATGTTGGCAGTGTTCCCTGCAAATTTCAGCCCAAAAGACCAAACTGTTATTTTGCAGCAGGGCACCAAACTATTGCTGCAATGCGTCATACGCCATAATGTTATCCTATGGGAAAAAGCATCATCTTAGGAGTACTGTAACTTTGCCGCTGTGTAATATTTTTTCAATGAATCACTGAAAGGCACATTTGTTAGATGTCGGCTGCCTTCCCTCCAAATTTTAGCCTAAAACTCTAAACCGTTCTTTTGCAGCAGGGTGCCAAAGAATTGCTGTCATTTTCCCACAGCCTAGAAAAGTACTGTCGCAATTTGAGAAAGCTTTCACAAAAATCTGTGACACTTTCATGAGTGTGACACTACTTTGTGAAAGTACTTTTTCCATAAATCTGAAAAACATATTTCTGGGGTGTTTTACCCCAAAATAAAGACATGGCTAGCATCCTCAGGGTCCGACTAGGTGAATTCAAAAAGAATTAGGTTGCTAGAGGGTCCCAAATTTAAATGCCAAGCATTTTTCTGATCACCAACTGAAAACAAAATAGTGGATTTGCAACAATAAAAGGGCCACTTGTGAAAGCAAAAGCTGCATTTGCGACATGGTCAAACTTTTTGCTAACTTTCCCATTGACTTATAATGGGAACTTGTTTTTTGAATAACTTTTGAACAGTTTAATATTTTTTCATGAAATCTTTGAAAGGCACATCGGGGACCCCGGCTGCACATTCCCTGAAGATTTTGGACCAGTCGCGCAAACCGTGCCATCTGTAGGCACGACTGTAGAATTCCAAAAAAAGCATAAACACACGTGCAGATCATGCTTAATAACTCCGCAGCCGTATATCCAACCAGTACAAAACTTGGCAGATCCCAAGGTGTATAGGTCTTGATTCTGTATGCCAAATTTCAGGCAAATCCATTGAACAGTTGCAAAGTTATTAAGGTGCAAAATTTTGGGTTTAACAGGTAAATGGCTCCTCAACCCTAACTATGGTAGCACTACCATGCTACCATAATATATATATATATATATATATATACTGTATATATATATATATATGTATATATATATATATATAGTATATAATTTGACCCTAAATTTTCAAGATAGACATTTTATGACTGTTCTTATAAACATGACAGGTAACATTTATACAGTAATATGTTGGCCGAAATATCATTTTGCACCAGAAGTGCAAAAACACATTTCCTCCAGCATTATAAAAAATCACACCTGTCATCTTTATGAAGTAGTGTGGAAAAATGGCTATGTTAAAAGACTGGAGTCAAAAGGGTGCTGTACTTCCACAGGGGGATGGAATCTTCTCTTGGCACAGGGACCAAAGGGCCATGCAAGTCTTTATCTGTGGGATGTGTGTGAATGTGGATACAATCCCACTATCTCAAAAACAAACTAAATTCTTTTTTTTTTAAACTTCATTAATGTAGCAGTTAGGGTTCAAATTAATGCCTCAAAAGTATGGAAATGTGGTGTTGGGGTTTCTAGCCCAAATTCCCCCCTCCCCCCACCCCCAAGCAGCAAAAGGAAGGAACATTAGGGTTTTGGTTCTCCAGAGTCTTGGAAAATCAGTGGTGGGGTCTTCCTTGGGGTTGTCAGCCTGAATGCCCACCCCATCCCATGAGCAAACAATGTCAAACATGATCACCTTTCATCATGCAGGGCCCACAGAGACTTGCATGATATAGTATAAACAGTATAGTGGAAATATTTGAAGGCCCATGTTTTCACATCAGACCGCTTCTCCAAGCACAGTACGTGGCTCTGCCAGGCCTTGACATGTATGTCAACTGCCATGAGGGAAGGTTCCCCAGCCTGACACAAGGTGTTATTTGCACTGCAGAACACTGCACAATTCCTTCCCAGGCTAGGAGCAGTGACCTGTGACAGTGAAGGCCCCCACCTTTGTGCCACTGTGGCAGTTCCCTAAGTTCATCCCCAAACCTTAAGTAATCAGCACAGGAATACAACACGCTACCCGCTGGGGCATGGGCCAACCCTGCACATGTTTCTTCATAACATTTTCTTTTTTTGATATTCTGACTTCAAATTTTGACATAGACTTTTTATGACCCCCCTGAAAATTACATGTGTTATTTGTAGACTACTGGCCCAAACATAATTTGTGGAGTGGCTGATCAGGAGCATACCAGGCTAAGAGATCATTAAGGTTGTCAGGCCCCAACCTTGGTAGGGATTTGTAAGTTAATAACAAGATCCTGAAGGTGGTGTTCCACCTAATGTGGAGACAGTGCAGCTGCTGCAGCACAGGTGTTATATGATCTGAGTACAATGATCTGGTGATAGGCTTGCCACCTTTGGACGGGGCAAAAACCGGAGCCTAAGCTCCGCCCCATGTCCCACCCATTTCATGACTCACCATGCATTGTTCCTCCTAAAAGGCCATTTGTTATATCAATAAAAGACAACACTTAAAGAAGCAGTTCAACATAAAATGTTAAGATACTGTACTTTCCGAGGTTCTTCCTAGTCATCCATTTACTTATGTATGTATTTATTGACATTGGTTTACAGAGATAAAAAAATATCATTTACAGATATGATCTGGGGGCATACAAGGGAAATTCTGTAAATAGCATACAACAGTATACATGGTACATAATAATACATAATAAATTGTTTCCTGTAATGTGTACTTTATATCTTTTTCTGGCTCCATTCCCTGTTCATGTCCACAGTACTATTTCAAAGCCAAAGAAGTGACCATACTTGTTTCTTGAGAAAAAAAAGACCTAAAACATTTAAAAATACCTAAATTCTGTTAGAGATGAAAATGTTTACCAGCAAATGAAAGTGGAGGACAACTGGCTCTGTACTGTTACTGAAGGTGAGGGCAGCTGTGCTGCTATGCCACTTTAAGATGCAGTGGAAAGATTACGTTAAGTAAGTGAACATTAATGGCCATTTACATCTCCCTGTCTGACTGCTTTCACAAACAAAGGGCTGTATTGAAAACAGAACTTGTTTGCGACCTGGACATGCATCTGAAACATTGAATAATATGACAACATTTGTTTCAAAAATATGTGAGCACTCTAAATGTCTCGGAAACCTGACCAGCACAGAGTAAAACCGGATTACCTGATAGGGACCCTGAAAACCTGATCACCAGGTAAAAAACCTGACAGGTGGCAACCCTATCTGGTGATCATCCTGGCCATGGCATTCTGCACCAGCTGTTGGCAATGTACCAGCCTCCCTGATAACCCTAGTTAAAATAATTACAGTAGTCCGGTCTGAGGTCACAAATGCATGAACCAGCACCACCTGATCATTGGGCTCCAAAAAGTGCTTGATCCAGTAGATATTTCTTAATTGGAAAAATCCACTTTGGACCATGGTAGACATCTATGTTGAAGTGCCAAATCTGAGTCCACAATGACTCCCAGATTCTTCACCCTACGCATAGTTACCAGGGGAACACTGTTCAGGGATTGTACCCTGATAGCTGTCTACCTTGCTGCTGTCTCATGAGAACCCAGTTCCATTAGTAACAATTATGTCTTGGTTGGGTTCAAGCTCAGCAAGCTACTGTAGAGGCCATCCAATCTCCTGTAGGCATTGATCCATCACTGAGACTGCTGTCTGCCCTTCAGAAGTAAACAACAGGTGTAGTTGAGTCTCATTTGCATTACTGGGAAAACTCAAGTGTACCACCTAATTTGCCCACTCTGTGCTTTTATAGAAACATAGAAACATAGAATTTGATGGCAGATAAGGACCGCTTGGCCCACCTAGTCTGCCCATTTTCCTACCTAATAGATAAGCTGCAGATCCTAGTTAACCAACAGCTTACTTCCTCCTACCCGCCACTAGAACTGCCTTATGTCTGTCCCATGCATTCTTGAATTCCCCCACTGTTTTTGACTCCACGACCTCCTCGGGGAGGCTGTTCCATGCATCCACAACCCTCTCTGTGAAAAAATACTTCCTCACATTACCTCTGAGCCATCCCCTCTATCTTCAAATTGTGCCCCTTGTTCTTGCACTCTTTTCTGAAAGATGCCTCCCTCTTGGACTTTGTTGATTCCCTTGAGGTACTTGAAAGTTTCTATCATGTCCCCTCTCCCCCTCCTTTCCGCAAGATTATACATATTAAGCTCCTTTAGTATTTCTTCGTATGTCTTCTGGTGCAGACCCTGCACCATTTTGGTTGCCCTCCTCTGGACAGCCTCTACTCTGTCTATGTCTTTGCGGAGATGGGGTCTCCAGAACTGCACACAGTACTCCAGATGGGGTCTCACCAACTGTCTGTACAGAGGAATAACAACTTCCTATTTTCTACTATTGATGCCTCTCCTATGCATCCCAGTATCCCCCCAGCCTTCCTTACTGCCTCCTCACATTGCTTTCCCACCTTTAGGTCATCTGATATAATTACCCCCAGGTCCCTTTCCATTTTTACTGCTGTCAGTATCTCACCCCCCATTGTGTACTCTTCCCCTGGGTTTTTGTTTCCCAGGTGCATTATCACGAACTTCTTTGCATTGAATCTGAGCTGCCATACATTTGACCATCCATTGAGGCATCCGATTTGGTGATGGAACCAGTCGGTTGGTCTGATCATTACTCAGTTGGATTCAATTTTGAGGCCCCCCGGGAAGGTCGGTCCCTGTGGAGTTGGTCAAGTACCGCCCATTGCGGGACGTTGTCCCTGAAGACCTGATGGTGGTTATTGACCTCTCGTTGTTTGACGAATTGTGCTCTGATCCTGAGCGGCTGGTGGTGGCCTACAATGGGGCCATCTCAGCTGCCCTTGACCAGATTGCACCAACCTGTGTTAGCCCCCTTCCGCGCCGTCCCATTGCCCCTTGGTTTGATGGGGCGCTGAGAGGGTTGCGGAGGTTGGGGCGTAGGTTGGAGCGTCGGTGGAGGAAGACTGCCTCGGAGGACGACCATCTTATTTTGTTAGAGCATTATAAGCTCTACCAAACAGAAATTTCCCATAAGAAGGCAGAATTCCTGTCCAGGGAAATATCTGTCGCTCGGAATCAACCCGCTCAGCTCTTCAGAACTGTTGACAGACTGTGCAACCCAGTCTGTCGGCAGATCCGTCGAGTTTTTACGCAGAATGACTGCGAGGAGATCACTCGATTCTTTGCAAATAAGGTGGAAGACATTTGGAGGCAGTGTCCCCGACCACACTCCAAGGTTGTTGCAGTTGATCAGTGTGTTGTCGCAGAGCCCGGAGTTTCCTGGAGTTCCTTTAATCTTCCGGACTTCATAGACACTATGAGGATTGTCCATGAGATGCACCCAACATGCTGTAGTTTGGATCCGGGTCCTACTTCCTTGATTATAGGATGTAGTGAATTTATCGGCCCGGTCCTTGCTCGGAATATTCAGTGTTCTTTGGAGACAGGAGTTTTCCCTAGCTCTCTGAAGGAAGGGGTGGTGACTCCCCTTCTGAAGAAAGCTTCCTTAGACCCGAATGACCTAGCTAACTACTGCCCGATTTCTAACCTCCCTTTTGTGGGGAAGGTTATTGAAAAAGTTGTGGCGGCTCAACTCGATAACCATTTGACCATCCATAGTTTATACGAGCCTCTCCAGTCTGGTTTTCGTAAGAGGCATAGCACCGAGACTGCTCTGGTTCTGGTGCTCAATGATCTCCTGATGGCGAGAGATCAGAGATACTGTTCTATTCTGGTTCTCCTTGATCTATCATCAGCTTTTGATACTGTGGATCATGGGTTTTTGCCCGAACGCCTGAGGTCCATTTGTGGGCTTTCAGGCGTGGTCCTCAGATGGTTTTCATCCTACCTCCAGGGGAGAACACAGAGAGTGGTCTCCGGTTTATGTTCATCAGGGACCTTCTCTCTACCTTGTGGGGTACCTCAGGGTTTGGTGCTTTCCCCATGCTATTAAGCAGTATATATGCTACCCTCGGAACTTGTTGGCAAGGCAGTATGAGCTGAGGTTTCACTGCTATGCTGATGATACCCAGCTCTACCTGTCTTTTGCACCAGACCAGGTTAGTGCTATCTCGGTGCTGAATAACTGCCTCGCTGATATCCAAGACTGGATGAATATCAGTGGTTTGAAGTTGAACCCGGGAAAGACTGAGGTTATGGTGGTGGTCCCCGGTTGCAGGGTTGAGGGTTTAGGGGCGGGGTCCCTCTCTGGATTAATTCTTGGGGTAGACCAGATCCCTACATCTGAACGGGTGCGTAACCTGGGTGTGGAGCTTGACACTGGTTTGACCCTTCGTTATCAGGTGTCTGCAGTTGTCAAGACTTCATTTTTTCATCTTAGAAACATCTCCAGGATTAGGCACCTGGTTCCACCAGGTGATTTGCCAGTTTTGGTCCACACCTTTGTGACATCTCGTCTTGATTACTGTAACTCTCTGTACCTAGGGCTTGCTGGGGTTGATATCCGCTGCTTGCAGCTAGTGCAGAATGCAGCAGCACGTTTGTTGACTGGGGTGTCTAGAAGGTCTCACATTACCCCTGTGCTGCACACTCTGCACTGGCTGCCAATACAGTGGCGGATCACCTTTAAAGTGGGCCTATTGACCTACAAAGCCCTACATGGGTTAGGTCCCGACTACCTGAAAGAGCTTCTGGTGCCTTACACACCTCTGAGACAGCTTCGCTCAGCTGACGAGGGGTTGCTGGAGATACCGAGGGTGAATGTGAAGTCCTCTGGAGCCCATGCCTTTGGATTCGTGGCTCTCACCCTCTGGAATTCTCTGCCCCACCAGCTCCAAGAGAGTACAACAGTGAATAGTTTTAAAAGGGCTTTAAAGTCATTTTTATGGAATCGGGCATTCCCTGCTGTACTGTAATTTGTTTATTTTAAATATTTTATATTGGCTGTATTGTTTCAGTGTATGTACTGATGAGTTGATGTTACGATGTTTTTGTATAGCGCCTTGAAAAATTTGAAAGGCGCTTAACTAAATAAATTTTATTATTATTATTATTATTATTCTTCCAACCTTGCCAAGTCCCTTCTCATCCTTTCCACTCCATCTTGTGTATCAACCCTGTTGCAGATCTTTGTGTCGTCTGCTAAGAGACATACTTTTCCTTCCAGTTCCTCTGCAATGTCACTTATAAGGACATTAAAAAGGACCGGTCCCAGTACTGAACCCTGCGGTAGCCCACTAGTAACCCTCCTTTCTTCACTATGGACTCCATTTACTACTACCCTTTGCGTACTGTTGTCTAGCCAATTTTTTATCCAGGCTACCACCTTGGGACCCACTCCAAGGCTAGCTAACTTGTGTATTAATCTTTTGTGTGGGACTGTATCAAATGCCTTGCTAAAATCTAGATAAGCCAAGTCCACAGCCCCTCCCTGGTCTACTACTTTGGTCACCCAGTCAAAGAAATCTATTAGATTCATCTGACACGACCTTCCCATCATGAATCCATGCTGCCTTGGGTCCTGTGCCCCACTGGCCTCTAGGTACTCAACAATTCTTTCCTTCAGAAGTGATTCCATCATTTTCCCTACCACTGAGGTCAAACTAACTGGTCTGTAGTTTCCTGCCTCTGTCCTGCTCCCACTTTTGTGAAGAGGAATCACATCTGCCCTCCTCCAGTCCTCAGGTACCACCCCATCCTCCCATGATTTGTTAAAGAGAGTAGTCAGCGGTGTCACTAGTTCTACCCTTAGTTTTTTAGAATTCTTGGGTGAATCCCATCAGGCCCCATTGCTTTGTCCACCTTCAATTTTATTAGTTCTTTCAGAACCCTTTCTTCTGTAAATGGACTGGTATCGACCCCCATCTTCAGAGTGTTCCTCTTGTTTGGTTTAGGTACCTCCCCCTCCTCTTCCTTTGTGAATACTGAGCAGAAGTATTCATTCAGTATCCCTGCTTTTTCACTGTCACCCTCTACCCACATTTCCTCCCCTTTATTAAGCCTCAGTATCCCTCCTTTGGTCTTTCTTCACTCCCTAATGTACCTATAAAAGGTCTTATCCCCCTTCTTAACAGAGTTGGCTATCCTTTCCTCGGTTTGGGCCTTTGCTTTTCTGACTGCCTTCCCAGCCTCTTTCTGCTTTAACTGATAAATTTCTCTGTCCTGCTCCTTCTGTGTTTCCTTATATTTCCTGAATGCTATCCTTTTCTCCTTAACCTTCCCTGCCACCTCTTTTGAGAACCATAGCATTTTTTTCCTTCGTTGTGTTTTGTTGATTTGCTTACATAAAGGCTTGTTGCCTCTGTGATGGCTGTTTGGATTACTCCCCATTGTTCCACCACCCCTCCTTCTTGCCTGTTTGCTAGTGCTTTTCTGAGGCACTCTCTCATTTTCCCAAAGTCAGCCCTCCTAAAGTCCAATACTCTTGCTTTTGTATGGCTTGATTGTATGGCTGTGTTTATTGTGAACCACACTGTTTGGTGGTCGCTTGTTCCCAGATGGCTACCCACTTCTAAATATGAGATTCTTTCTCTGTCCCCATTTGAGAGTACCAGGTCTAAGCTTGCTCCCTCCTGAGTGGATTCCAATACTAGCTGTCTGAGGCATGCCCCCTGTAGGGCATCAAGAATGACCCTGCTCTTGGATGTGCCTGTAGCAAAGGTGCTATAGTTAACATCTGGCATATTCAGGTCCCCCATCAACAATATCTCCCCTTTTTCTGCCATTCTAAGGATGCCTTCTATCATTTCCTTGTCCGTTCCCTCCCCCTGAGATGGGGGTCTGTATACAACCCCATGCGGATTGTGGTGCCATTTCCTGTCTCCAGGGTGACCCAGAGTGCTCATCTGCTCCTGTTTATTCTTTAGTTCTGTTGCTTTGATCCTTCTTTACATGAGAGCTACTCCTCCTCCTCTTTTACCCTCCCTGTCCCTCCTGTAGATTTTGTATCCTGGTGTTGACATCCCAGTCATGGTTCTCTGTGTACCATGTTTCTGTGACTGCCACAATATCCAGGCAACCCTCTTCCATCAAGGCCACTAGTTCAGGAGCTTGTTACACAGACTATGGGCATTGGTACTCATCACCCTCCACTTTTGATAGCCTTACCCCTTTAGTCCCATTCCTGTCTTTACTGCCTTTGCCTTTTTTACATTTTACCTCTGTCCTGCTCCCTAATGACTTCTCTACCTTGGTGTGTACCTCACTAATTACTGTGTTTTGTGGGAGAGGCTGGGATTTCCCTGCTCCTTTTCAGTGCCTCCCCCCTTGGCTAGTTTAAATGCTTGCCAATGAAGCATTTAAACCTCTCACCTAGGATCCTGGTTCCCCCCCGGACAGATGCAGAGCATCACACCAGTGTAGGTCTGCATCCCTCCAGGTGGCTCCCCAGTCCCCAATGAAGCCAAAACCCTGAGCACCACACCAGTTTTTCAACCATTCATTGAATTCCCTGGTGAGGAGTACCCTAACATCACCCTTGCCATAGACAGGCAGCACCTTTGAGAAGGTTACTGAATGCGCTACTTGTCTAGGCCCATCCCCAACTCTACAAACACCTCTTGCACTGCTCTGATCCCATTCCTAGCCAGGTCATTTGTCCCTAGGTGGACAATGACATCCAGCTCCCTCCCTCGTGCAGCTGCTCCCATGATCCTGAGGATTCACTCCCTGTCCCTCCAAGCCGTAGTGCCAGGCAGGCACCTTACCTCCCTTTCTCCTTCCTCCCCCATTTCTACCCCCCTAATGACTGAGTCCCCCACCAGGAGTTGTCTCCTTCCCCTGTAGGGTCTCATGCCACCCTCCTGTGGGTCTCCTTTGTGAAGGTTCCCAGCATCCTCCTTGGTCTCCACTGCAGGTGTCTCCATAGAGGAACCACTATCCACCAGAAGAGCAAATGAATTGTGGAGAGGTACAACTGGAGAGATGCAACTCTGTTCCACCACCCTCTCCCTCCCTGAGCCCACCCTGGTCCAGCCTGTCCTCTTTCTTGGCAACCTCTGAGGTAGTGGCAGTGGCCCTGGTGGTCCCTGGCTGGGGGAGGAGGTTTCACAAATCCTAGCCAGGTCAGCCTGGGGACAGGCAACCTCCTCCCTCAGACCAGAGAGGTGCCTGCAAATAGGGCAGCATCACAGCCTCCAGAATATCTCCCGGAACACTGCCGCCCCACAACCATTATCCTCCTTTTATCTTTGAAATCATTGCCCAGTCACAGTGCTATGAGTGAACCTCTTCATTTCCCAGTCAAGACAGTTTCACCATCATATCTCATGCAAATAAATTGTTCATTTTACTGCTGTGCTTTCTATCCCCAACCCATGCTGTAAAATGCAAGGTAGAGGTTTTCTTGTAGAACTCATAATTCCTGCTTTTTGTTCCACATACTAAATGTGATCCTGTTTGCTTCTAATTTTTTAATCCAGCTGTTTGGTCTCTGTGGCCTTCTGCCACTGAGCTGACTGGTGACAGGGCACATAGGCATTTTATGGTTTTCTCCCTTGCCCCCCGAGGCACTGGCACATGGCTGTGTGACCAGTGTGGAGGCACGCTATGCAACCTGTGGCACCAGCTCAGTCTCTTCCACCTCCATGCATGTTGCACACCCCTGTCCACATGTGCTACCCACCAGACCTCCACCTGGTGGGAGCAGAAGTACGGGGGGCACCAACCCACCTCTTGCCACCCTTGGGAGAGGGAGATCACCCATCAGCATGCTCAATCCTGCTCCACCTTCCCCATGCCAGCAATCTGATGGCCCGAGGTCACTCCCAAACCCGGGTCACTGGCGTGGCCAGTGGCGTCCAGTGCCTCAACCCTCAGTGCCACTGGGCTGGTCTGTTTGCTTCTTTTTATGTGCTATAATTTAGTGCTTTATTTCTCATGTAATGTAAGAGGTATTACATAATCCATATCATTTGCATACCTATAATGCAGTGCTTGCAACTCATGCAATTAATGTATTCTCATAGTGTACTAAACAGCAAGTAAAACAGATGTTCTATGATTGCCCTACACTCAGTAATCAGTTTACCTAAAAGTTGTGTAGCACTGCTTTCCTGTGTTGCAACACGCAAACTTAAAGCATTTTGGTCATGACAAAATAAATAAATAAGGCTAAGCATATATAACTCTATCCTTGGCATATAAAGTTTGCTTGCAAAACATGTGAACAAATTGGTGTCAGTCTGAACAGTGAGAGCTTTTTGGGGTTGTATCTCTTTTCCCCCTCTCCCAGCATCAGAATACTAAATTTCCTACCCAGTTTTGTAAAAAGATCTGCCTTCTCCCTCCTCTCCCCATTGAAGTTCTTGTTCAGGCTTATTATAAGTGAAACTCAGCATTTTCCAGTCATGACAATTTCACTGTTATAACTTGTGATATTAATTTGTTCAATTGTTTACTGCAATATATATGCTCAACAACTACAAAGCAAATACAAACAAGCAAACATTTGGTGTTGGCAATGCTTATTTAAAATTAATACATAAAATTATTATATTGATACAATTTATGTATTGATATACAGAAATAATCGATGTATTTCATGTTATTATTATTATAAAAAGTATCACTACTGTGTATGAAAATTAAAAAAGTATCAAAACATGAAAACCATATCAATATGCTCTATTGCTGTTAGTCTGACACCAAACATTAAGTTTCTTGCACCACTGGTTCAAAAATTAGTCATTTTAAAGGATAATTTATTTATCTGAAAAGGACTTAGTTTGGCATCATTAAGGCTATGAGCTTGATTTTTATTATGCTCCTCCCCACCCCCCTGGCCAGCCACTCCTTCAGGCCACCAAGGCCCCTCAGCTACCCTTCTCTACCTGACACCATCCACTGTCACCACAACTGCCAAGTGATCCCTACTTGGGTGACCGAGCGTAAACCTCTGTCAGGTGGGTTCCCTTCCTCTGGAGGAGAAATGCAGAGGGCACATACTTAACCTAGGGATCAGCAGTGGGTGGTCAGTACAGGGCTATCCCAGGCTGTTGTGACATGCCGGGAACCAGTGGCTGTCATCCAGTTGGCCAGGGGGCATTTTCCACTTTTCTTTGGCCCACACAACACAACCCAAATTGGCCTGTGGGAGTGGCAACCTGCAGAGGGAATGTGCAGGGGCATGCCA
Organism: Neoceratodus forsteri; assembly: GCA_016271365.2. Taxonomy (NCBI): domain Eukaryota; kingdom Metazoa; phylum Chordata; order Ceratodontiformes; family Ceratodontidae; genus Neoceratodus; species Neoceratodus forsteri. Next base: position 785,422,317 of record CM028132.1, on the reverse strand, counting down.
AGGCTTCACATTCCCTAGCATATCTCCCAATCCACCTGCAGGTGCCAAGGCCTTGCCCCGGAGGAAGTTTCTGATGGATACTCTGGATCCCCTTCCTGCCAGTCTCCTCTACTCCTGGTACCTGTGCTGTGAACCCGGATTGCCAGCATGCTGAGTGAACTCCTTAGCTCAGCACTACTGAACCAGCTGATTTTATTTAATAAAATATTTGAATAAGTTGATATATTGATGTAGCATGTTACAACAATTTCCAGTATATCAATGTATAAAATGCAAATTAGTTTAAAAATAATTATACATTTAGTTCAGTATTAAGGACCTAGTAAGGCTCCTGACTGGCTACTGGATCAGTCATTAATGTGTTCAAATGACTGATCCAGCTGTCAACAGACACAAAGAGGTGCACAGTGTTTAAACGCAAGATGCCACACTGCTAAAACACTAAAAGCAAGTAAAATAAACAGTAAAATGAACGTTGTCATTGCAATTAGATTTATAATCTCAATAACAACTTCAAAGCCAGTCATTACTTTGGATTAATGACTGGCTGGATGAAGTGGCCCTTGACTGCACCTCGGATCACTCATCCTCCCTAACTGATCATTAATCCCTTGGAAATGACTGGCTTCTCAGATGCTATTGCTTAATTAAATCCTGTTGTTTTTACCAACATATTATATCAAGAATATGACTAAAAGTTTAGAAAATATAAAATGATATACTGATAATATATCAGATTACAGATATTTATCTTTCATATTCAGACAATGCTAATGTTTTTCCATTGAAGAACAAACAAACAAATCAGCTGGCCCAGTGGCTTGGCACTACCACCAGCCATGCTGGGGACCCAGGTTCAGGAGCAGATTTAGGGCACTAGGGATCAGCGGGGGGGAGAATTGACTGACACAAGGACTGATGTCCTCTTCTGGGGAGATTGGAAATCCCTCTTGGCCTCTACTGCCACTGAGTGGAGGCTAGGTGGCAGTGCAGGTTGCAAGCTGCTTGTAGGGAAGGCCCATAGTTCCATGATGCATGTGTGCCTCCACACATATGCATTTACATGCCACAGTGGCAAATGGTTTCAAATAAATAGAAAATGGAGCTAGGCGAGTTTACAATCACCACTCACTCTCTCGCTTGCCACAGCCCAGTCTCTGTGCACTTCTGGATATTTGCATGATGGGGATGGCCCCCTCCTCTGACCCTGCCATGAGGGGAAATCCATGGGGACATAGCTCAGTGAACTAAGGCAAGTGGACATTTGTCAGGAGGAGTGGGACAGGGTTGCGACCCTGCCTGCTAGACTCCGGGAGGTGAAAAAAAGCTTCATGGAATAATAACAGCAAACAAATCCTACTCTAGTTTAAAAAAACAAAGTATTTTGAAGGGGAGAAGGACACCTTTTAAAAAGGTAAATGTCATAAAAATTATACGAGCATGAGCTGCTGCTTTAAAGCATGGTGTATGAGATAAACAAAATCACAAATTACTCTTACTTTTTCCATTTTGCTTCAGTTCCTGATTGTCTTCACCAAATGCTTTGATGCTGATGATTCCAGAATCCTCCATTTGTGTGCTGGGTGTTTACTAAAAAATCTGTGTCAACCTGAAAAGAAAATAACTGATTAGAACTCAGTCCTATATACAGTAGTTAACATTTCTGTTAGTGACATTCGTGCTGTGGTTTTCTGACTAACATTATGCATAATCTGTGCATTCACTGTCAGTGCTGCAGTCATAAAGGGCTGTTACTGTTAATGAAGCAATATGGTAGGTAGTGGTTTAGAAACTGAGAGGCTTAAAATATTAAAGAGCTAGTGCACCAAGCCTTTTTTGACACATCAGGACTGCTGGAGTACCCAACTGCATCAGAGTTCATGTTCCTTTACATTTTCCTATGCTGGGTGGACAGGTTATTTATTGATATCAGAATCAGTTTCTGAGGTAATTCAGTCATGACATTGGCAAAGTTACTTTGTCGTGTGCACAGGACAGCTGTGAATGAAGTGACGCTGTGAGGGAAGCCTCCTGGTATTTCTTATGACATTTCAGGGACAGTATAGCCAAAAACAAGGTGAATTTGTAATATTTCTCTATTAAATTGCATGTTTTCTATTGTTCAGGCTATATTATATTACATTGAATGACAGCATACTGTTTTGTAACGTAATGATGATTTATCTTTTTGTTTGAATTTGTTTTAATTTCTTTATGAGTGCAGTTAAGAGAGAAGACAATCAGATTTTTAATGAAAAGGACTCAGTGTTTTACCACAATAATAAAGAAAATAAAAAAGCAATTTGATCAGTGTGATAATATTGCATTCTTTTTGGTTAACTGGGTATAGCATTGCTATTTTCCTCCAATTATATTTATTTTTATTTATTTATTTTATTTAAAATTTGGTAACTGGGAAAGGCACACTGAGCTGAGGCTCATTTCCAGATGCCACCCAGGGGTAAGGAAAACATGATAATACAGTTGTATATATTGAGAAAATGAATAATCATTTAAAAGAGAATACTGATGAGACAATACAATTAGAACAGAAAAATATAAAATATATAAATAACAGCTGGTGAGATACAATAGTTTGAAAGCACAGAGAAGCCAGTAGTGGAAACTGCATTTGTAAAAAGGTCATGAGTGGGAGGGTATTTTGTTGGAAGGGGGGGTAGCAGTGGAAATGGTAGGGGATAGGAGGAGAGATGGGAAATCTGAATAGAAGGGAGAAGTCTGAGGAGTCTTTTGAAGGAAGAGAGAGGGGGTTAGGCAAAGGTCAGAGGGAAGTTTATTCCAGAGGAGGGGAACGCAATAAGAGAAGGCAGACTGACCTGCTGCTGAGTGGAGGTGTGGAAGAGAGATTTGTGGGTCCCTGTGATGTAGGAAGTACATTGAAAGGTTAATAGGCGATAGGCAGGAAAGAGGTATGGAGGAAGGGTCCCAAACCAGTACTTTGCACTGAGGGAGACACAGTGACCATCCTCCTGTGAGGTAATGGAGAAAGGGAGAGAGAGAGAGTAACAGAGAAGAAAATGGTGAATGAGGGGAAGGTAAGAAGTAACAAAATGACAGAAGAAATTTAGGAGAGTGTCAAGCCTTGAGAGGGATGGTGGGGCAGTACCATAGACCACATCAGCATAATCTATGACCGTAAAATCATTTTTGTAACTAGCTCCAGTCAGGTGAGAGAGGAGACTATCTTTATGATGGTAGAGGATTGCAAGCTTAGGACAGAGTTTGGTACAGATGGCATCTATATGGGTGGAGAAATCTCCGTGGTTGTCTAGCCAAACCCTAGGTATTTGAAAGTGGGGACTTTTATAAGAGGGAGCCATCCAATGTGGAGAAAGCCAGGTGGGGACTAGAGTGTAGTCAGTTTCTGTCTGAAGCCAAATGTCATGGTAACAGTTTTCTTAGTGTTTAGGTTTAGTTGATTTGTCTGGAACCAGTTCTGTACCCTGTCAAAATCTTGCTGGAGTGGGGATTATACGTTGCTGGTGGAGGGTTCTGAGGCAAAGATGATGGTATCATCTGCATATATGTGCATGTAGGAGGCAGTGCAGATGGAGAGGTCATTTATAATGAGGAGAAGAGGATGGGGCCAAGTATGGAACCTTGAGGAACCCCAGTAAGGATAGGAAGAGGGAGGATAGGACATCTCCTACTGGGACTCATTGCTGTCTGTCATGTAGATAGGAGAAGAACCAGATGACAGCTGGAGCTGCCATACCAACAGATTGCAGTTTGTGTAGCAGTGATACCAGAAACCACCTCTGGGATTATAAATCAGATTTTTTCTATGTCTACAATGTTAGCCAGAGAAAACAGCTCATAAGCAGTAGTAAAGATAATTTATTATACTCACACCAAGCATGTACCAGAGAAAATCATAAATCACAAGGGTACTCACCAGTCACAGAACAATGTACAGTTCTTAAGGTAGCACAGCTGGCTTACACAGTGTTGTATATTAGAGATAATATCTAAACAGCAGATATCAAGAACCTTATGTATTGGTTCTATATTATAAACAAGGTTATACAAGACATTCTCCATTGGATAATTACTTGGGAGACAGAATTACTAATGAGTATAATATGAGACAAAGAATAATGTTTCTGTTAGCATGAAGTTTAGACAAAGAGAATGCTGACAGTTCCAAATTACATGGCATTGCTTGTCTTAGATGAAAGACAAAACAAAGAATCTCTCTCTGTCAGCTTAGACAGAGAAGTGCTGACAGGCCTCTACTACATGTGATTATAAGAGAATATATGTAAAGCATATATTAATTACTGATGATCCCCCAGAGTCATCATACCAGTAATTGGGTAGATTATATATGGAATATATATAAAGGGGAAAATGAAAGGGGAAATTGTTTAACCAGGAAAAGCACGCTAAGCTGAAGCTTGTTTCCAGGTACGACCTGGGAGCACAAGGAAGTTAAGTGACTTGCTCAGGGTCACACAGTATGCAAGTGGGAGCTGTGGGATTCAAACCCAGGTCTCCATATTTGCAGCTCAAAGCCTTAAACCACTACTCTATACTGCCTCCCTAAAAGACAAACATAATCTAAGTAAACGCATTATAGTTAGGTATAATGAATCATGCAGGACATAATCCTATAAAGGTGTAAATATTAACATATATTAGCAGTAAAGCACATTCCTGGCACCCATGCTTATATGATGGGTGCCTAAATCTACATGTTAGAGCAAAATAACAGTATTACAGTATAATAGACCAGGAAATAGTGTAAGATGTATGAGGGACAATAGGGGGCATAAACCAGGTGCAACAGCAGGAGGGGGTGGGAGATTGAATCAGAGGTCTTTGCCAGGTCTATGAATATGGTGGCAGTTATATGACCCTGGTCCATAGCTGAGAAAATGGAGTTGGTGACTCGCATCATGGATGAGATGGTTGAGTGCTGTTTTCTAAACCCAGACTACATGGGAGGGAAGAGTGTCATTTGTGGAAAAGTATTCAGATTGCCTAATGTGGATAAGTGACCCAAGTAGTTTGGCAAGAGATGGGAGGAGTGAGATGGGCCGGTAGTTTTCAGGAGAGGAAGGGTCACTACCTTTATGAAGAAGCAGCACCTTTGTGAATTTCCAGGCTTGCAGGATGGTGGAGGTTAAGAGAGAGAGGTTTAGAATGTGGGCTAAAAGAGAAGTGATTGTGGGAGCGGTGAGTCAGAGGAGACTAGGGCAGAGTCTGACAGAGATGGTTTAGGTCAGGTTTAGAAATGAAAGAGCCATGAAGACTTCTTGAGGAGAAAGTGGTGGGAAGCAGAATCTCCCAGAAGGGGGGAAATAGTGAGGGGTAGAAATGTGCAAAATTAGAACATTTTATTCCACAAAATATTTCATGAAATTCACACATTTTGCAAAATATTTTGTGGGTGCAAAATGAGAAATTCTGTGGGTGAAATGCAAAATTTCTCACAAAATGTGAAAATTTGCCAATGAAATGGTGAAATGAGGCTAAAGTTCACAAAATTGCATATTTTATGGTGACATTTCATGTTTTGCAGATGAAATTTTACAATTTTGCTCCAAGAAAAAAATGTTGTGGAATGGGAGAATTTTGAGAATGTTTCACATGGTGAAACTGCAATTTCAACAATTCGAAATTGAAATTTAATTTTGCAACATCTCCAATCGGGGTTGGGGTCTGGATGGTTAGGGAGCACACAGGTAGAAAATAATTTATTTAATATCTCGACTACAGAGTTGGGGTCAGAGATGGCTGAGCCATCACTTTTGAGGACTGAAAGGACCTGATGTGCTGGAGGATCAAGGAGCAAGTGTATTACTTTCCAGAAGGAAGCAGGCATGTTGTGTTTTGATTGTAGATGGGACTTGAAGTACTTTACCTTAGAGAGATGGATGGCTTCAGTGCAGTTATTTCTGAGTGATTTATATGCTTGCAAATCTGTCTGAGATAAGTAGGATTTGTATTTTGCCCATGATTTGTCCCTGGATCGTCATTGGGCTAGAAAGTCTGCTGTTATCCAGGAGTGATGGTGAAGTTTGATTCTGGATTTCTTTAGAGGGTTGTGGTAGTTGAGATGCAGATGATTATACTAGAGAGGAAATGGAGAGCAGTGTCAATGTTTGGGGCTGAGAACACTGGCAGCTAATTTGCTTGGGTGGGATCCTGAAGGTGGGCTGCCATATCCAGGGAATGGAGTGGACAAGGCCAAATGTATTTAGTGGCAGCCTGGGAGAAGTTTATCTTCCTAACACAATATGTAATACAATGATTGCTGAGAGTGTCAGGAGGACACCTGTGACAATGATGTGATGGGGGTGTGAGGAAAGCATCCAGTCAAGCAGGGAGTGGCTTTGGGAGTGAGGGTTAAATTGGGTGAGTTGGACAATCAGTGAGGCTGAATAAAGAGGAAGGTGGGTGAGCAGAGAGTGACAGTGAAAAAGCAGGGATACTGAATGAATACTTCTGCTCAGTATTCACAATGGAAAAGCAGGGGGAGATATCTAATCCAGTACATAGAAGCACTCTGGATGGGGGGGTTGATATTAGTCCTTTCACAGAAGAAAGGGTTCTGAAAGAACTCTTAAAACTGAAGGTGGATAAAGCAATGGGGCCTGATGGGATTCACCCCAGAATTCTTAAAAGAACTAAGGGAAGAACTAGTAACACCACTGACTACCCTTTTTAATAAATCATGGGAGGATGGGGTGGTACCTGAGGACTGGAGGAGGGTGGATGTGATTCCCCTTCACAAAAGTGGGAGCAAGACAGAGGCAGGAAACTACAGACCTGTCAGTTTGACCTCAGTGGTAGGGAAAATGATGGAATCACTTCTGAAGGAAAGAATTGTTGAGTACCTAGAGGCCAGTGGGGCACAGGACCAAAGGCAGCATGGATTCACAGCGGAAGGGTCATGTCAGACAAATCTAATTGATTGCTTTGACTGGGTGACCAAAGCAGTAGACCAGGGAGGGACTGTGGACATGGTCTACCTAGACTTTAGCAAAGCATTTGACACAGTCCCACACAAAAGATTAATAAACAAATTAGCCAGCCTGGGAGTGGGTCCCAGGGTGATAGCCTGGGTAAAACACTGACTGGACAACAGGACACAGTGGATAATAATAAATGGAGTCTGCAGTGAAGAAAGGGGGTGTAACTAGTGGGGTACTGAAGGGTTCAGTACTGGGGATGGTCCTTTTTAATGTCTTTATAAGTGACATTGCAGAGGGACTGGAAGGGAAAGAGTACACAATGGGAGGTGAGATACTGACAACAACAAAAATGGACAAGCAGGGTTTTAAATAATTGATTAGCAGTTTTTTTCTTGGGAGTATACTAACTGTACAGAAAGTATTTATATACATTTTCTAGAAGTGCTGTGTTTGTTAAACACAGTGAGGCAAGAGCTATGCATTTTCACAAAGATTTAGCACTTTTATGAGCAAAATGCTAATCAATTTTTAGAGTTAAATAAATCCCTGAAAAGGACCTGGGGGTAGTCATATCAGATGACCTAAAGGTGGGTCAGCAATGTGAGAAGGCAGTAAGGAGGGCTAGGGGATACTGGGATGCATAAGGAGAGGCATCACCAGTAGAAAACAGGAAGTTGTTAGCCCTCTGTACAGACAGTTGGCAAGACCACATCTGGAGTACTGTGTACAGTTCTGGATATCCCATCTTCTCAAAGACATAAATGTGGTGGAGGCTGTTTAGAGGAGGGCAACCAAAATGGTGCAGGGTCTGCACCAGAAGGCATATGAAGAAAGACTAAAGGAGCTTAAGATGTATAGCCTTGAGGAAAGGAGGGAGAGGGGGGACATGATAGAAACTTTCAAATACCTCAAGGGAATCAACAAAGTCCAAGAGGGTAGCATCTTTCAGAAAAAGAGATGAACAAGAACAAGGGGGCACAATTTGAAGATAGAGGGGGGATGACTCAGAGGTAATGTGAGGAAGTATTTCTTCACAGAGAGGGTTGTAAATGCATGGAACAGCCTTTCTGAGGAGGTTATAGAGTCAAAAACAGTAGGGGAATTCAAGAATGCATGGGACAGACATAAGACAATTCTAGTGGGGAGTAGGAGGAAGTAGGTTGTTGGTTAACTAGGATCTGCAGCTTATGCGTTAGGTAGGGAAATGGGCAGACTAGGTGGGCCAAGAGGTCCTTATCTGCCGTCAAATTCTATGTTTCTATGTTTCTAAGCTGGGTGAGGTTTTTTTTACAATTTACTATACTTTATTAATATTTAAATGCAAGCACTTCCAACACATAACTGTCAAAATTGATTTTACCAGTTGAGTGAGATTACAGGACAATCCTGAGGAGGTGGTCTTAGAGGAGGGGGCTAGTCAATCCACGCTGAAGTCACCTAGGAGCATGAGCTCTCCATTTGCTGCTTGTAAGGTGATGGAGTAGATGACAGTGAATAGGGAATCTTGAGAGGTTTTAGGTGGGACGTAGATTGTGCCAATGTAAATTGGGATAGAGGAGGTAAGGGGTAGGAGAGCAACAATGAGTTCATGTCAGGTGGGGCAGGATTCTCGAAAGGTGATGGTTTAAGAAAGAGACTGTCTGGTGTATAGGGCTTCTCTGCCACCACGTTTTCCATGATCTTGACAGCAGAGTTTAAATTCAGGCATAGTGAGTGAGGAGTCAGGGATCCAGACATATAGCCAGGTTTCAGTGACACAAAGAAATTCAGGGGGGTGCTGGGTTATCCAGGCTAAGAGCATCCCCTTAGGGAGAATGTGACAGGAGATACTGTCACTCTTGTGGACCGACCTTTTCTTAAATTTGTTGCAACACTTCTTTTATTGCTTAGCCTTATCTATCATTCACAATTTCTAGTCCATAAGGTTGGCCACCTATGGGCACCCTCTCCCCTTTCTTGACTAAGCTATAGTGTCCTCTTTTATTTTCCTTTTCCCTCTCAGATCCTCGTACAGGGAAGTTATTGTGGTGACCTCCGAACTGATGTAAAACAGTAGGCTGTTTTCCTCATCATTGGATTTAGAATGCAATAGCACTATGTCATAAAATACATTGATGTATATGTCTTATGTTTATGAAACCTGTAAATGTTGAAAATACCATGGCACTAGGTATTTTTGATAAAGGTAAAAAGTTACATTGGGACTGAATTATAAAAATTAAGCTAGTTGTGTTATTTAAAATGTATGTAAATTACAGATTGTTTGAGAGGTCCTTTGGCATCATGCATTCCTGCTTTAAGCTGAACAAGCCTAAAATTTCATGGTGATTTGCATATACGTCCCATGATGCTTTGCATTATGGGGTTATGTGCTATGTTTATTTGAAACTTGGCTTTATTGCCAATGCCTTTGGGTAACCTTGCTTCAGTGCTTCTGTGCTAAGGTTATTTGTCTTTAGCTTGTTTTGGATTTTCTTTTTGAGCTCCCCATCACCCAAACACATAAGACAAACATAGGGAATAAAATAATTTTCACTAAAGAGATAGATCAGTAGGTGCTGACTAAGTGAAAAGGACATGCATTGTCTGTTGCTGCAAACTGATGTATTGAAGAAGGAATATACAATTTTTTAAGGTTATCTCCTGTGTTTTAAATAAATATCACACAGGGATTGTGTATTGAACCTGAAGTTCAGTGTCTGGTCCATATGTTATCCCACAACCCCTCCACAGAGAAGACTTCTGGCATTGAGGTGAAAAAGGTGAAGGCCCGTGAGCAAGACTGAGGTAATAACATAGTAACATAGTAATTGACAGTAGATAAGGACTGCTAGGTCACCTAGTCAGCCCATAATCCCTGCCAGCATCAGCGGCCGCTGACCCTGCTAGGTCATTGGCTCTTGCCTCTCTTTCCCAGCACTAGGGTTCCCTTATGCCTATCCCATGCATGTTTGAAACCCCCACTGTGCTAGCTCCCACCATCTACTAGATTAGGTTATTCCAAGCATCCACCACCCTTTCTGTGAAGAAAAACTTCTTACATTTCCCCATTATCTGCCCCCTTTTAATCTCATATCATGTCTCTTCATCTTTGTACATGTTCTATACTGAAAGATGTCACACACCTGGACCTTGTTCAAGTCCTTAAGATACTTGAAGGTTTCAATCATGTCTCCCCGCTCCCACCTTTCCTCCAGTGTATACATATTGACATATTTCAGTCTCTCCTCATGTGTCTTCTGGTGCAAGCCCCTTCCTGTCTTAGTTGCCCTTCTCTGGACTGCCACCCTGTCCACATCTTGTGAAGATGCAGCCTCCAGAACTGTACTTCATACTCCAAATAAGGCCTCACCACCTCCCTTCTTCTGCTAGTGAAACCCTTTCCTATGCATCCTAACATGCCACTGGCTCTCCCCCTCTGACTTGGTACACTGTTTGGCCACCTTTAGGTCATCTAAGATGATTATTCCTAAATCCCTTTCTTCCCTAGTAACTGTTAGAAACAACCCTCCCCCCCCACCATTATGTAGCTTTCCACAGAATTTCTGCACCCCATGTGCATGATTTTGCACTTCTTGGCATTACATTTCAACTGCCACACTTTGGACCATTCTTCCAGCTTTCCTAGGTCCCGCCTCTTTTTTTTTACCCCTTCTGGTGTGTCTACCCTGTTGCAGATCTTGGTGTCATCTGCAAATAGGTAAACCTTCCCCTCCAGCCCTTCAGCAATGTCACTAATGAAGGCATTGAAAAGGACAGATCCCAGGACTGATCCTTGAGGCACCCCCACTGGTCATGCCCCTTTCCTCAGATTGGATCCCATTTACCACCACTCTCTGCTTTCTGTTCCTCAACTTATTTCTAACCCATTCTCCACTTTATGTCCCACCCCAGGCTACCCAATTTGTTATCTAGTCTTCTATGTGGAATATCCATCAGTCCCCCCAATCCACTTTCTTCCTCACCCTGTCTAAAAAGTCTATCAGGTTTATTTGACATGACTTAAAACATGATGGTAAGCCCCACATCCATTGTGAGAAAACTGATGGAGACAATCCTGAAGGACAGGCTGGTGTCCCTTCTGGAGACCTATATATTGCAGGACATTAGGCAGCATGGGTTTATCATGGGCAGATCCTGTCAGACCAACATCGTGGATCACTATGACTGGGTAACTAGACAGTTGGACAAGGGCCATGCAGCGGATGCCCTGTTTCTGGACTTTAGTAAGGCATTCAACTCAGTGCCACATAGGAGGCTGGGTAGTAAGCTGGCAGGTGGCTGGGTAGTAAGCTGGTAGGTACAGGTGCAGGGGTGAAAATGGTGGGATGGGTAGTAAACTGGTTACAGGGAAGGCAGCAGAAGGTGGTGGTGGAAGGAGAGCTCTCATCTCCGAGGGCAGTAACAAGCAACGTACTGCATGCTCAGTGCTGGGGCTGGTGTTGTTTGGATTGTTCATATCAAACATCTCAATGGGCATCAAGAGCAAGATCAGTTTGCTTGCAGATGACACCAAGATGGGAGCAGTAGTGGATGACCTAGGAAGGTGGCATGGGTTTCAGGATGATTTGTCAAAATTGGAGACCTGTTTGGACACCTGGAAGTTGGGGTTCAATGCCAAAAAGTGCAAGGTGCTACATTTCAGGTCAAAAAAACAGCTGGGGGGTTCAGCTAGCCATGACAGAGGAGGAGAAGGATCTGGGGGTGATTATAATGGGATCAATGAACAACTCAGCACAATGCAGGAAGGCAGCTGCAAAGACCAACAAAATACTGAGTTGTATTGCCAGGGGTATATCTTCGAGAAGAGAGGAAGTGATACTGCCATTGTATAGGTCACTGGTTAGGCCACACCTGGAGTACTGCATGCAGTACTGGCACACATATCTGAAGAGAGTCATTAAGTCACTGGAGTGGGTGCACCGCAGGGCAACAAAGATGATCCAGGAACATACCCTATGTGAGCAGGCTGAAGGAGTTGAACATGTACTCACTTGAGGAGAGGAGAAGAGAGGAGAGGTGGGGGGATATGATTGAAACCTTCAAGTGCATGAAGGGAATAAACAAGACAGGCATGGAAGGACTATTCAAGTTAAGGGGGTAGGGACAGTCATGATCTCAGATTGGAGGGGGGGAAGGTTCAGGAGAGAAATAAGAAGACACTTTTTTATGGAGAGAGTGGTGTCTGGGTGGAACGCATGTACTGTGGAAGTGGTATCCTGTAGAACAGTGGACTGCTTCAAAAGGGGATGGGATAGGGTAAGAGGGAGGGTTAGGGGAGAAAAGGGAGGGGCAGCTGCAGTATAAGGGCTGCTATCTGCACACTCAAGCAGACTCGATAGACCATAAGGCCTTTATCTGCTGGCAAATTTGTATGTTCATATGACTTTCCTGCTGTGAATCCACGCTGCTTCAGATCCTGTGCTCTACTAGAGTCCAAGTGTTCCACAATCCTTTTCTTAAGCAGCACTTCCATAATTGGATAGGGTTCAGGGGATGGCCTTGGGTCGGTTGAACATCTCCAGAGAGAAGCAGGAGGAGTATAAATAGAGACATGTGTGGGAGGGGTACCTTTGCCTTCAGGGTCTGTCTGAAGAGGGTGGTGCAGAGAGTTTGCAGCACCGAACCAGGGACTTGAGATTTAGCATGGGAGAAGGGAGCAGCACTGAATGAATGAGGGGACTTGGGGGGCAGAGAAGTCTAAGGAGTGTCCTGAAGGAAGAAGAGCTAGAGGGCTGTAAGGGCCGGAAAGGGGACTGGTAGAGGAGGGACAGTAGGAAAAGGTGGGTGGGATAAGATGAAGGAAATGGGGGCTATCAAGAGGGGAAAGGATTAAAGAGGGGTCGCAAGAGGAGTGGGCAGGATGGTATTTGTGAAAAGAAGAGGTAGGAGAAAAAGAGAAGGGGGGGCATTTGCATGGGCAGGGAGTGAAAGGGGGAGAGAACCGGGAAGAAAACCAGGGGTAGAGGAGTGAGGAGATGAAGATGAGAGGAGGTTGTGGGTGTGATTTGTAGGGATAGGAATTGTATTTATTTTTCAGGCAGAATAGTTGGCTGATTTAGAGTATGTATGGTGAGTATAATAGGGACATTAGCTTATTCCTCCATCCAGTATCAGGAATTGTCTTTCTTGATATGTGTGCAAGATCTATGATAAACGTAGTTCAGACTCCATAGGGAGTGGGAAAGCAATGTGCCTGCAATCTGTAAAATTCTGGAGGAAATTTGGCTTACCAGTCCTGGAGTTTGCACTACTATAAAAATAAACATGTCTTGTATCAATATAATTGTGCTTATTTTTGTCCATTATCTGTGACTTGAAATGTGTGCTACATGAAATCTAGTATGGTGTGGCAGCTTTTTCTTTGCCTGTGCACAGTTCCATCTCTAATCCTGCAAACCTGGAAATTAAATCATTAAGACCAGATTGAAGATCTTAATAACAAAAATTGCCATTGTGTACTCTGTCGCTTTTTACCCATTTTTCACTCATATCAGGGGAAAGCAAAGTCCCTGCAAGTTACAAGTACTGTAGTTTGTGGCAGATCTGTACTAACTCATTTATTGATCATTTTTTTTTTTTGGTAATAAATGAGTTGTACCTTAATCTGGTTGTGTATGCAAACACAGGCACGCATACTGGGCTGTTTTGCAGCTGAACTGCAGTGTAAAGAGATAAGAAACAAACTGCTGGCCTTAGTTAATGGTCATATTTAAAATGTGCACCGAATATTACATAATGCCTGGGACAAGTGTTTCCTCTGAACCAAGTGAAAGGTACACATTTTTCATTTAAAAAGTAAATCCATTTCTTTCTGATTGTCTATTCACACAGAAAAAAAATTTAAAACTACAAGGTTGCATACAAGTATTGCTGTATCAGTATACCATACGTCATTTTGACTGGCATGAGCACACACACACACACACACACACACACACACACACAAACAAATTCTGACAGAATGAACAGATACCAGTACACAGACTACATGCATTTATCCACAAAATAAAACCAGTAACAAACCATAACACAGTTGACTCATGCAAATAATAAATGTTAAAAAGTCGAATGAAATAATGGGAAAAATCTACACATGGATCATTCATTTATAAACAAGCAATTGACTCATATCTAAAAAAATGGTAAAAAGATGGCAAAATAATCAAATGTGAAAGAATTAGAGGCTTTGAACAGCATAGTTTTGAAGATGTCTGACACCAGGAACTACTTTGTCAGTATGATGCACAAGTCCAACTGGCTTCACAGCTGACATAGTTTCATAGGTTTCATAGATACTAACAGAGCATAGAAGACTACAGTCCACGTAGCTCACATTAATCAATTTTACTTATATCCCTCTATGTTATTTGAAATAAAGTATTCATCCAGCTTCTTTTTAAACTCATTTATATTTTTACTGCCCACTATGTCAGTGTCAGTGGCTCAGCAGGTAGCACACTCTCCTCTGAGGCAGGGAGATCAGAGCGCTGTGAGTTCAGTTCCCACATCTGGCACTTGGGTTAATATCCCAGTACTGACACTGTAGTGCAGCATGAGAAAGGTACTGCACTTCTGAGGTGCCATCTTTCGGATGAGATGTTAAACCGAGGTCCCATCTGCCTGGTTGGTGGTAGTTCAGGTGGATGTTAAAGATCCAATGGCACTTATCGAAAGAGTAGGGGAATTTCCCCAGTGTCCTGGCCAAATTTCCCTCATTCACTAAAAAAAATACCACCAACAGCTTAATCTGGTTCAAGGTCAGTTGGCATTCATCTGTATCCCCTCCCCGGGTCGTGCCTGAAAATAGGCAGGATTTGTCTAGTGCACTTACCCGGTCAACAAAAACTAAATAAAAATAAAAATGTCTACTGGAAGGCCATTCCAAAGGACATCACTCTGTGGTTAAAAATGCATACCTCTCAACTACTATGAATTTCACATAGCTCTATGATTTTCACACTTAAATTTACCCTTGCTCCACATAAGTTTACTGATATTCTTAATAATGTTAGAGCTATTAATGGACACATAAACTATTAAATCATTGAACTAAGTTGATAGAAACATTCCTCATTACTAACTACACTGGTCCCATTATTTTTAGACATGCTATTGTTTAAAATAAAATGTGCTACACATTCTGCCACTTGCTATGATTTTTTGAAGGCCACTGCTCTGATTTTTAATGCTTATAGGTTGAGAGGTATGAACCAATGTGATCTTTTTCTTTGTATGGCACATCTTCCTGTCAGCTGGACTGGGTGTGCTCTACTACAGTAACTTTGTTTCTCATTTTGAGTCCTGATATCTCCCATAGATCATCATTTGAAAGTGCTCTAAGAAGTAGGCACAAGTAACCCCTCATTCTGTGGTACTTCAATTAATACATGCCTAGTTCTGCCAGTCTCACTTCATAATCCATATTTGTTAGGTCTGTAATCATATGGATTGCTCTCCTCTGCACCTTCTTCAGTGACTTTATCTCAGTTTTGCTACATGGTGACCAGAACTGAGCACAATACTCCACCTGGGGCCTCAGCAACAATACGTACAATAGGACCAGCACCTCCTCCTTCTGCTCCTAATATGCTTACCAATGCTATTTAGTATCCCACTTGCTGTTTTGACCACCTTATTGCAGTGGTTTGTAAAATGTAACTCATTAGACACCATAATACCAAGGGCCCTTTCTTCTGTGACCTCTCTTAAGCTCTTCACATTGAGTGAATACTGCATTTTTTAATTCATTTATTTATTTATTGTGATCTTGGATTAACACCTTTGGGAACAAGCTCATTACATAGGTTCCACATCAGATAAAACAAAAACAGTGACAACAGTTGGTTTTACACGTAAACAGGTAATTCAAGGACTAGACGTACAATTCTATACATTGTAGAACTACAGAAGAAAAGAAAGAATAACAACAATGCAAGAAATGTACAATATATGCCAATATTTCAAAGAATGGACAGGGTGAAAAGTGAAATGTATGTGTGCAGGGTGAGCTATACTTCAGCCCAAGAGGCCTCGTCGATAGAGAATCAGGGGAGTGAGACTATCTGTAAAATTGTCACAGTGACTGTCAAGTAGGGAGAGAAATTAGGAGGGTGTAGTAGGGGTAGACTATGCAGGAGAGAAGAGGTGGGGGGAGAAATAGCATGATTCTGGAGAAACAGGTGGGGGTACATTAGAGGAGGTGAGGAATTCCAAGGGAGTTTTTGGCAAGTTCAGTTTATCTACAGGAAATCAGGCAACATTTTGATGGGTAATGGGCTGTAAGATGGATGCCCCAGTGGTAGAATAGGTAGGAAAACTGCTGTTTAGAACCATTCAGAGTTAGTGAGAGCAGTGACAGCAGGCCTTTGAAACAAGATGTTTCCTAAGCTTTTGTTTAAAGGGGCCTAATGAAGTTACAGAGTTGATGTCCTGAGGTAGAGAGTTCAGCCAGTAAGGACCATGGTGAACAAAAGCCCTCTGAACTAGAGAGGTGCGACAGTGAGGGATTTTGAAAACCATGCTGTCAGTGCTTCTGGTGCAGTGACTATGTTCATAGGGATGAGGAGCTTCTGAACATTAGTGGGAACCAGGCCTTGTCTAATCTTTTTGGCCAAATAGACAGGTTTGGTGCCTAAGTCTGCCATCGAATTGGAGCCTGTTTTTGCCTGTTCATACAAATTACAGGTGTGTGTTAGCCTTGGTGAACTGGTAGTCAAGTGGCATGCTTTGTTTAATGCTACTATGATACGGTGGAGGTCTGTAGTCATTGCTGAACCATAGATTACTAGTCTATAGTCAATAAGCAAGATCACTGAACTATGGATGGCCGGATAAAAAGCCTCGGGGAAGAGACTTTGGTTGTGTCTATGAAGCATACCAATATGCCTGTTGACTGCCTTTGCAGTATTATCAATGTGTTGTAAGACATGGTGCTGTCCATCATTATCCCTTAGTATTTAAAGTGTTGGACTAGTTCCAACGGGTTACCAGCCACATTAGTGATGTTGAGGGGGTATGCACGATGCCTGTTCTGGGTGCTAGAGAACAGCATTATTTTTATTTTCTTGTAGTTCAAGATGAGTTTTTGCTCACAGAGCCATCGTTCTGCATCTGGGAAGCTTTCTTGTATCTTCCACTCCAGTTGCTTAGGATCAGGGTCACTCGTGAACAGGACTGCATTGTCAGCATAAAGCAGAATTTGACACTGACAGGAGTATGGAAGCCAATTGAGGAATATGCTAAATAATAATGGGCCCAAAATGGAGCCTTGTGGGACACCAGAGTGCACAGGTCTGCTTTCAGATAGGATGCGGTCAATCTTCACTTGAAGTAAACAGTTAGAAAGATGACTCTTGAACCAGGCAATAGTATCACTTGAGAGGCCAATGGATGCAAGTTATTCAACAAGAAGGATGTGATTAACAGTGTTGAATGCTTCATTAAATCAATGAAAGCAGCACCAACAAAAACGCTGGCCAGAGCTTTGTAAATGTAGCCAGTAAACTCTAGTAATGCAGTGGTTGTGCTATGACCTGCGGAAGCTGAGTTGCTGTGGGCATTGAATCTGATACATTTCTAAGTACTCAACCAGTTGATCAGCATCATTCTTTCAAGTGCTTTTGATAGCGGCGAGAGGATTGAGATAGATCTATAATTACCTTGAAAGGTACAATCCTCACTCTTAAAGATCGGTATGACTAATGTGGATTTCCATTTATGCGGGAATTGTGACAGTCGCAGATAGGTATTGATGATGTGAGTTAGAGGTGCTAGTATCTCTTCCAAGGTTAATGCCACAAATTTAAGATCAAGGGAGTCACCACTATACCTAGACTTTCTAAGAACCTTCAGGAAGTACAGTACAAGTCACATTAAACTGCTCCTCCAATTAATTGTTTTAGCATTTCTCACTGAGTTGCATACGTGTAGCTGGATACAGTACAAAGCCCTGCACAAACTCAGTTTTGCATTACATTGTGACTGGACTGCTGATGCATTCCAAATAAACTGCAAAACATGGTTTACAAACATTGCTCTTAAGCTGGTTAAACATTCAAAACAATGTAATATGTGTTGCCAATGCATTGCCAATTGTGAAAAACAATGATAAACCAGCTTATTGGTGGAACAGTTTAATGCTACGTGTACTGTATTTCCTAGTTTCACACATTGTGATGTCTCTAAAATAGAATAATGAGTGAGTGGGTGGCTGGTCCTTTGTCCTGGCACTATGCTCTTGGTTGGGGTGGAGAAAGAAATCAGGGGGTAGAACACCACTCAGGTATGAAGTATTTGCTATGGTATATGGATCCAGTGTGGGCTCACCATCAATGTTGAGCATTGTGGGTGCTGCCTTATTATCTTTCCCCATGATTTCTTTCAGGTTAGACCAGAATTTTTTTCCATCACTCCAAGATCTTGTAAGGATGTCCTTATAGTACTGTTTTTTTCAGCATGTACGGCCCTAGTGTGGTCATTTTAGGCTGCTTTATATACCTGTATGTCGTCCTTCTTACCTGAGGCTCTGGCACAATGCCAGAGGTGGTCCCTTGACTTCATACGCTCATGGAGTTTGGGTGACAATCACGGGTTACTGTGGCCTTTGATCTTTTGGTTTTTGATCAGAGCATGTCTATCGCATACTGTATTGAATTGGGGAATTAACTGGTCAAGAGCGGAGTCAACCATGCAAGAGGAGTAGACCAAGGACTAGTTCTGGTGAGGAGTTCTGCTTTAGCAGATCAAGATGGTCATGTCTAAGGACCCTGTTGTGGAACAGTTCTAGCATGTGGTTTAGAGTAATAGATTAGACCATTGGAAAAGGGCAAGAGAGTGGTCACTACAGACATCGGGAGTACAGCTGTATTAGAAATATAATCAAGGTGGTTAGATAGTACCTAGTCAAGTAGGGTAGATGTCCCAGTCTTTCAGTTCATCCTGGTGGGTGTGTCAACTAGCTGTGAGAGGTGAACAGTTGAGACAGCATCCTTGTATCGGCTTGCAGCAAGGAAGAGCCAATTGATGTTGAAATTCTCCAGCAGTATGGTTTCCGAGTTAAGATTTAGGCTACCTAGGCACTCTGTGAGTGAGTCCAAACCAGTGGCCTTTTGTCCAGGTGAGATGTAGACTGTAAGGACAGTAAGTGTTTTATTATATGCTCTGAGGACCTTTTACTGAGAGACCTTGCATGTGTTCCCCAGTGCTGGGCAGTGGCAGAACTAGGCCTGAATGTTGTCCCTAAGGTATATTGCACAGTCATCCCCATGCTTGGTTAGACAATCCTGTCTGTACTGTTGTATACAGAAACTGAGATCATGCATTGGCTACACTTTAGAGAGCCAAGTCTCAACCATTAATAGTATATCCGGATTGTGTTGCAAAACCCATGTGTTCAGAATGTCCGTTTTAGGAAGGAAGCTGCATATGATGATTGAGGCCAAAGTTAGTTGTCCTGTCTTTCCCTGGTGGATGGAGAACGATTGGGGTGTGCCTGGGCTGGGGTGGATACTGCCTGAGAGCAGTAATAGTAGAAGTGCTAAGCGACATATGTATTCTTTTAGTTGCTTGTTGGGATATTTTCCTGGATGCTTAAAATCCCAGGTAAGAGGGTGAGAGGGCAGCCAACCAAGCTGTTGAACCATCTGCCCCTTAGTGTGTATGCCACCCACACATGGGAAGGACATTGGAATTGTTTCTGTAGGATAAGGTAACAGTGTTATAGGACTACAGGCATTGTCCTGCAGTACTGGCAGGGCTGATGCTGGAGGGGTTGGGATCAAAAGGTCTGAGAAAGTTAAAAAGACGAGCAGTTGCATGTCTCTCAGTACAAAGGCACTCGCAGGGGACATGATGGGAGCATATTTGATGTTTAGCAGGAGGGAAAGCTCAAATAGCAAAGGAGAGGGCTACCAAATACTTGTAGTCACCCCTAAGAGAGAGGGCAACAAGTCATGAGGGCTACCAAAGTTGCACATAGGTTACTTATTTAAATTGTGCCACTAGTTTAATTAGCTGCAACCACACAGCTCATGCCAAGGCAGGGAGGTGAGCAAGCCTAAGAGCTGCTTTTAAACCTATGTTACAGGAAGCAGCAACTTGTGTTATAGGTAGCTGGACTTATGCTATAGATAGTTGCAGGAAGAGAGGAGGATTGAGTTTTGGCGTTAGGAGCCCTCTAGTGGGCAGAACACATAAATTACAAATTAGAATGTGGGTACTTAATATAATTACCTATGTGACTGACTGGCTATATAAGTAATTGCCCGCCAAGAGCAGGGGGGAAGGGGTGGTTGGGGAGCCTGCATGCACAGCACAGCTGGGCTGTTCAGCTGCTTCTGCAACCGACAGACACAATTTGGCTCAGGATCCTGCAATAAGTACTGATCATGTGCAAAGCTGATGTCGGCCTAGGGAGGTAAGGGAATAAATTTAGTTCAGCCTTAATTATAAAAGCTAAATAAGGCTGGTTCAGCTTTACTTGTTCAGCTGAATCGAGGGACTGTCCACTCCTCCCCAATTCAGCTGAACAATTAAGGCTGAACCAGACCCCCAATTTAGCTTATACAATTAAGGCTGAACTAAATTTATTCCCCTTACCTCCCTAGGCTTGGCACCAGCTTGCCCTTGATTGGACTACTTGTGGCCAGGGATCCTGAGCTAAAGCGTGTCTGTGTGGATTGGCAGAAGCAGCTGAGAAGCCCGACTGACCCACTAAACGCAGAAAAGGTACTGAACTCACCAGGGTGCGCCACAGACTTTAAACTTGGCGCCTTTTCTCTCAGTGGTTTACTATACACTTGTTGGTATTAAAGTCCAGTTTGTATTTATGTGCCCACACCTCCAAATGAGGTAATGCCCTCTGCATTTTTTTTGCATCTTCCATAATATTTACTGTTGCTCCTATGCATGTGTCATCTGCAAATTTCGCCTCGCAAATGCCTTCTCTGCTAGTCATAGAGTGAATGTAGAGATTAAATAGACATGGCTCAACATGGATCCCTGGGGACACCACCTGTTACCTCTGACCAATTTGAGTAGGTGCCTCTTATTCATATCCTCTGTTTCCTATTTCTTGGCCAGGATGCATTCCAGCTAGTTATGCTCCCATGTAGCTGATGTTCAATGAGAACATCAATTAGTTCCCTGCGTGGTACCCTATTGAACTCTTTAGAAAAGTCAAGGAATATCACATCCACTGATGCGCCATCAACTAGAGCCTGGCTGACATTGCCATAAGACTCTAATAGATTTATTTGACATGAACAGGCTTTTGTAAACCATGCTGAGTTTTATCAATGACCCCAGATCAAAGTATAAAATCAGTCATAAAATCCTTGATTTAACCTTCAAGTACTTTTCCCAGGACTGGTTGGTCAAACTGACTGGTCTGTAATTGCTTGTCTCCTTTTGCAGCCACTTTTAAGGCTGCAAAACAACCATGCTGTCTTTTGCTATGAAGTAGATTAGAAGAGGGACTCAAGAAAGCTATTGTGTTAATTACTCGTGATTAGTCATTGCCATAGCATTATTTTTCTACTGCCTTTCCCTCTGCCAGACCTCACAACCCCCTCCTTGCAGAGGCACTGAAGAAATAATTTTGTAGAGTTTTAAAACACAGGACATGATCACCAGTGTCAAAGTTTATTCTGCTGTCAGTTGATTATTTGACTGGCACTAGGACCCCGGAACTCTAAGCCAATGGTAGATGTTGATACATTTCCGGTCATGAAATGTGAGTGTTACATTACAGTGAAATGCAATGCTGCAGACTGAGGAATAAACTGCTAAACTGCTTGTAGTTCATTTACACAACTCCAGGTAAATTCACAGATTACTGTTTATACATATTGACATAGTTTCCCTTTATGATTCAAAACATATTTGTCTTTCAAATGTTTAGTAATGTAATCCCCTGTTTTCTCAAAACATTTCACAGTAGAGTAGTGCATATTTTCATTTCATGATTCAGAACAAATGTGTCTTTCTGTTTTCTCAAAACTTTTCACAGTAGAGAACTGCATGAAACAAATACCTTTCAATACAGTTTACAGTTATAATTGTTTAAATAGTAATAGGACAGTGCAGGGGGTGGTGATGGTGCTTCAGGGATGATATACTTTTCAGGGAATGCAGAGGGGAGATGATGTGTTGGTGGGATTAGAAGGAAAAAATACTGAGTGTTCCAGCAGTGATCTGTAGGCTGGGACAGACCTTGAGGGAACAGGCTGCAAAATGAGGTGTGGGCACTGGAGAGCAAATACATAGGGGTGGTCAGTACTGGTGGATCCGGCTATCTATCAAGGTAGCACCCACAACCTCATTAGTACAGCAAAAATCTGTTTAAATCCAATCTTAGCTTTAAAAGGTAACATTTGACATTTGGGAGAAGAGTTGCCCCCTTGAAAAAATCTAGATGCCTCATGTGATCAGCAGTGTAGAAAAGTATCGCAATTGTGTGCACAAAATCTGCTTTGTATGGTGCAGAACAATACACAACTGTCCGCAACTCAGGTAAGACATCTCATCTGGGGAACAGTTTCCTTGAAAAAATCTAGATGCACCCTGGTGATCAGCAGTGCAGAAAAGTACCAGAAACGTGTGCAAAATTTGCTTTATGTGGTGCAGAACAATTCACAACTGCCCATAACTCAGGTAAGACACCTCATCTCTACTGGTTTCACAGGACTACTGCCTCATCACCCTCCTGATGACGCAGTCATCCTGTAAAACTGGTCGAGGTGTCTTACCATAGCTGCGGGTGGTTGAAAAT
The DNA here is from genome assembly GCA_016271365.2 of Neoceratodus forsteri. NCBI lineage: Eukaryota > Metazoa > Chordata > Ceratodontiformes > Ceratodontidae > Neoceratodus > Neoceratodus forsteri. The sequence goes on along the minus strand of CM028132.1, from coordinate 785,399,604 downwards.
TGTTTTGCTTCTTATAAAGTTGATTTTGCACACACAATTGTAATTTCCTAAGACTTAATACTTTATGTGGTGCAGTTTGCGTGGTGAAGCTGAGAGTGCTGTTCTTTTGAGTGCACAAAAGTAGCCTAGCAGGCTGTTGCCCCCCTGAAAAAATTCTAGATGCACCCCTGGTGATCAACAGTGCAGAAAAGTACCACAACTATGTATGCAGAATCTGCTTTATATGGTGCAGAACAATTCACAACTGCCTATAACTCAGGTAAGGCATGTCACTTCTACTGGTTTTGCAGGACTACTGCCTCATCACCCTCCTGATGATGCAGTCATCCTGTAAACCTGGTCGAGATGTCTTACCAGGTCCATAGCTGTGGGTGGTTGTAAATTGCTTTGCTTCTAATAAAGTTGACGTTGCACACAGAATTGTGATGTCTAAGACTTAATATTTTACATTGGGCAAATGGCATGGTGAAGCTGAGATTGCTCTCCCTTTGAGTGCATAAAAGTAGCTTAGAACCTAGATACTCAAATAGGTAAGCTACAGTGGCTGAATTTTTGACACACACATCAGTACCCCCACCCCATGGCACCCACAACAGGATTTATGCCAGCCACTGTGAAGCAACAGGTGGGGCTAATAGCAGACAGGATTTATTCCACCATTGGGGTTAGCCCTGAAGCCAGAGGACTGGGTGTGCAACACCAGATGGGGCAAAAAGCTGTTTTTAAAAAATAAACTGTCTCCAAGTAACCCTGGCTCTTCTGTTCTCCAGTTATATTTCAATCAAGATCCCCTGGTTCAGATTTAGGGAAATCAGTTTCTGGCTAACTTCAGTGCTGTGTCTCACATGAAATGATAAAAAAAAGCTTTTTAAAGGTAGGTATGAAAGGAGCAAGTTCCTGCATGGAAGGCATATACCATTAGACTGGGTCAGAGAACATGACTGGGGGTTATGGGGGGTAACAACGATTACTGCAGGAAGTTGATGCCTTTTGTTTATTTTGTTTTGCTAACTTCTTCGAGGTACTAGAAGCTATAGTGTGGCAGAAGCATGTACAGAATCTGGAAGGGGTGTAGTTTTCCTTACAGCGTCATCTGTGTGCAGACTGCTCTGCCCTCCCCTGTCAGGTGGTCTGTGCTACTACTACTATGCCTTAATGGAGCAGGTGAACACAGGAGAGATAGCTGTACACAAAAGGAAGGAGGAATAGACATGCAGAACAGCATGATGTAGTAACCTACAGAAAATGCCAAGTTGCAAAAATCTGAATACTTTAAGTCAAGGCAGGTTATACCACAGGCACACATCGCTGTGCACAGGGTCTTTGAACTGTAATGGAGCAGGTGCACTGTGGGAGGGTGAAGACTTAAGATAGTGAGGATTTACATACTATTGCGCCCTCCCTAAAATTATAGATCAGAAGTCAGGAGGGAGGGACCCACCATTGACATATGGTCCCAAAACTCTGGGGGCTTAGGTGGGCTTAGAGGTATCCTTGAATTTTGTCATGCAGTGCCAGGAAACCAAACCTATTTAACAAAAAAAAAAAAAAAAAAACGAGATTGTAGTGGAGGGTGAGAAATGATTGCATTGGGAAGAGGGTGAATGACTTAAGAACTTACCTAAGGCTACCTGGGGAACTTTCAGGCATTTATTTTTTTTAGGCCCAAACACAGAGACTTGAGAATCTGGGCTAGCCAACCCTCCCAGTTCCTTGTAGTGTTGTGCTGCTGATTGTCTGATGTCTCTGCATTTTCAGCCTTCCCCTCTCCTGGCAGCTATAGTCACCATCAGGGATACTGATATTTCATGATGCATTCATGCACTGATGTAGTGACTAGCTGATCAAGTGTCTGTATTTTTCTGGATGGTGGTGGTGGTGATTGATCAAGACAATAAAGCATTATACTGGGGCCTCTCCATCACTTCTGTGTAACACCAGAGTGTCAGAGGTGTTGAGACCTATGCATTTGGCTAAACCATAGCCATGTGCTTGGAGGTAGGTGGGATACCATGAACAGCATTGAACTGCTAGCAGCTGGGAAGCAGTGACCACCATGTCCTCAGTCTATCACATGGTCTCTGCTTAGGGCAGGGTTGGGGGAGTGAAGTGCTGCATGCCATAGTGCTGAGCTGTTGCCCCTCACATAGGGATATCCACAATAGGATGAAAACAAATTGGATGAAGGCGGTCAGTGCACAGGAAAACATGCAACAGCAAGATGCGTGCCCAGCAATTGCATTCTGCACCTTGCTGGGTGAACTGCATGTTGGTCTCATTTCAGGGGCGCTTCATCCCCGCACCTCCCCAAATAAATATAAACATCCACAGCCTTCACTTAAGGGGATGGACCTCAGTTGGAGCCCCACTTTCCTGTCCACCCACAGTTTCTGCTGTATTGAAGGCCCAGCCACCCAGATCACAGTCTCCCACAGTGCCTCACCTACATCCCTTCACCCTAAGTCCTGTATCCACCTAATGGTATATGCCTTCCATGCAGGATCTTGCTCCTTTCATATCTACCCTTAAAAACCATTGTTTTGGCATTTCAGGCTCCTTTCCTTTCCCATTTCAACTGCTGCACCAGTGGGTGGTACACCCAAAGCCTAAACCTCCATTGGCCACAGTGTGGATGTGAAAGGATTGCCAACAGTAGAACTACACTTACAGGTATGTAGATTGGTCTGTTACTGCTCATTACTTTAGTTCTTTTGACGGTAAATTGAAAATGTTTAAATGGGTTAGTTACAGGCTGCCTCGATAGCCCAGAGGCAGTGCACCACGAGATCAACCTGAACTTGAGAGTAAGCCTGAGTCTCCAATTGTTGGCAGCATGGGGAGGGAGGATTTGCCTTCCAACTCCCGTAGCAACATGAATAGTTACCTAAAGAAGTCATCAGAGGATGGGAGATTTGAAGGTTGCAGGGAGGAAGGTGAAGGAGAGGCTGCAGTGAGTGCTAGATGTGCAGTTGGTGTTGGTGTTGCTAGGGCTATGTGGCAGAGGATTTTGTGTTGTCAGTGTTGAAAATGGGGGGGATGCTTCATCATCTGGTTGAGATCTGCTCTGCACTGAGACACGGGCCACTGCTCCTGCAAGGTAGCTTTCAGTCAGTTTCTCTGTCATGAATGAATGTGGGACAGTAGGGATATTAAGTTTTTGGGATGGGATGGTTTGATCAGCTGACTGGGTCAGAGAACATGACTGGGGGTTATGGGGGTAACAACGATTACTGCAGGAAGTTGCTGCCTTTTGTTTGTTTTGTTTTATTTCATCCTCTATCATCATATATCTGTTGCTCTTTCCTTGCGTTAAAGAGCAACTCTGCACTTCCGTACATGGTTTATAATAAATAAGACTTAGCTTTTTACACTGTACTTGAAAATATATATTTTTAATTGTCAATGTTCCTTTCCAAAATGTTCAGTACATCTTGACAGTCCATCTGAAAAGTTTGCATAGAAAACATTTGCTTCTCTCCTGTTAAGCTCACAGTGCCTTGAGTTTTTAGTGTTCACCATGACAGACTGTGATATCACAAACAGCGATGGTTTGGTTAGCAGGGGAGAGTAAGATACATTTTGAAAGACTAAGTGAAAAAAGTGCTGCATTACCTACAATATTTAATAGACCATTGGCATAGGGGACAAATAAATAGAAAGCAAAGTTAAAACAAAATTGGCATACATCTAGTGTTTTTTAATTTTTATAGTACAGAGATTGGACCGGATTTTCAAACCTGCCAAGATGCTGCAAGTCGCCTGGTGCACTGAACGTAGGGCACACGGAGCTTGTGGCAGTCTCGAGTCAGCAGTCGGAATTTTCTATCTCTTGCACTGACTGCAGGTCCTTGGACCACATATTTGGGGTCTAGCCTGCACCACATCTCAGAGCCAAATACATGGGGTTTCGCCAGACATTTGGCACAAGCCACTGTAAATCAGAGAAACTGCTGCAACTGCACCTGGTATTGGAAAATCGCGTGCAGTTGCGGCAAAGGGGTTCAGAGCATCACCGATTTCAGAGTCCCCTGGTGCAGGGCTTGTCACACTCTGTGCCAGTATTTAAAAATCCTGCCCATGCTCTTTAACTATCTTTTCAATTTACTCTTATGCTGTATAGTACCCGTTATATCTCTCTGCTCCCTATCTCTACTCACGCTACTGTAAGTACCTCATACTTACCTAGTTTAGCCTTTACTTCCATAGGTCTGGCCAGATGGTGGCTGTCTACCTTTCTGATAAGTATCTTGTTTAATTCTGACTACTATAATCTCTCCTCTAGGATCATAGACCCTTTGCGTCTCCAGAACCTTCTCTGTGCTTTTTTTAAGGTTCTGCCAGGGTATCCCAAACCCAAAAGAATCCAACTCTGTGCACTGTGACTTGTACAGAGCAGGTAAGTCATATTAAATTTAGGGGTCAATACTGAGTTTTGCATTCTCTAGCCAACAGGGCTAGTAACTGGGGGAAATCCCCACATAATTTTCCACTGTCCCAGTTGATGTACTTACCGAAGTGTTACCTTCTCCAGCACATGCCTGCAGGGCTACCCAAAGGAAACTCTTAATAGCTGTTTACAAAATCTACTAACATTTGCTAGTGGGATGGTGACAGTTTTTACATCAGCAAAGGGGGTGGGGTTAGTGTCAGGGGCTGGGTGGCTAGTATCTGGGGAAGAGAGATGCTAGTGTTTGGGACTTTGGAAGGTGGAAAAGCTGCAGTTAGGGGCTTTGAAGAAATGGAGTGGGCTAGTGTTATGGCACATGGAGGGAAAGTGTAGAAGTAAGGGTGTATGCATGCCTCTGGTGTTTGAGTAGGTGGTGTCCAGAAGGACCATGCAGAGAAGGTGTGCAACAAGAGTATGGGTGATTCTCGAATGGCTAAGGGGGATGGGGCATGGCTTCTGGTAGTCAAGGGACAAAAGGGAGGTGATATCAACAGAGATTAGAAAGTGGGGTACCTAGAGAGGGATGGGTCTTCCGATGGACTGTGGTGAAAGTGGTGAGGATTGGTGTGGCTGGGTTATGTCAGGAAGTGGAGGGAGGGGGGTTATTGTCTGGGGTGATGGGGGGCTGTAGAACTTTTGGAGACTGTGCGGGGTGTACAGATAAGAGGGCTACTGTCATCGAGGTTGTAAGGGAAACATGCTAGTGTCAGGTGCTGTGGAAGAAAAGGGCTAGTGTCAGAGGGGTCTGTGGAGGGAGGAGAAGCTAGTGTCTTGGTTAGAGGAAGGAGGTGTTGCTAGTGTCTGAGCTGTAGGTTAGTTATCTACACAGATTGGGGGTGCACAAAGTTCCATTTATTCTCAAGAAAATGAGTTCTATTGGTAAAGCACCTAAAGTGTCTTCTCAGTTGTTATTTTTTTATTTACCGAAGTGTATCTGTTTAACAGGCTTAGATACAACAAATTGTCCATCTCTCTCTCTCTCTCTCTCTCTCTCTCTCTCTCTCTCTATATATATATATATATATATATATATACACATATATATACCTGTCTGGGGTTACATCATCTGCATCTTGGGAATGTGTCATTAAATGCTCACTGAAATGATTAACTTTAGCCAGTGCATACCTTTGTGAAAAAATGCCAGTGGCCTGAGGGTCAACTTGGTCCATTCAGGGCAGTTAAACAATTTATAAACTTGTTAGTGGGTTTCATGCTTCCATTCAGTCGTGCAGTGGTCAGAGATACTTGGAATGACATGTTTGTTGAGGTCTGACAAGACCACACTCTGTATCAGAAGAAATGGATGGGCATGAAAATGATGGGAAGATTGCAACTGATAGGCCAGAATGGCACCCCAATTTCTTCAGGCCCTGCATCACCAAGCAGTACTATATTACCACCAGCCACCTAGCAACAACTTCCACCATCCCAGGGACTAAATTTGGACCTTCATAACAGCCACTGATTCCCTCCATGGGGGAGGCAGGAGGGGAAGGTTCATCATCCCCATCCCCCTTCCATAGACTCTCATCGGCCATGGTAACCCCCCCAAGACTCCGTACCAGTTTGGTATGGAGTCACGTTGATGGTGAAGGGGAGTATAACAGCTGGGGCCTGATATTAAAATGTTTGCCCAGGTGCAGATCCTAGTTTACCAAAGCAAACTGGGTTTTGCACCAATGTCCTATATTTAAAAGACATTATATGGTGCAAAACTAAGTGACTGTTCGGGGGCAGTCCTGACTGTGTGGGGGTGGTCTTCAGTGAAGTGACTGAGGTACAATGTTGTGACTGTTAGGGGTGGGGATTATGGCTGTCACAGCCTGTGGAGAGTGTCATCCATGTGACTTTAGGGGGTATGGGGTAGTGCTGTTATGGTGGGGGGGTGGGGTGCTGTGACCGTTGGGAAAAGGGATCTGTTCTGTGACTGTCAGGGGTGAGTGCCCAGTGCTGTGATGTACAGTGGAAGGTTTCAGTCATGAGAATGTCAGAGGGGGATACAGTCCCTGTAACTGTAGGGAGTGGAATGGTCAGTCCTGTGATGGCCAGTGGTCAGTGCTGTGGCTATAGTGTAAGTAGTGTAGAGTGGTCTGCACTGGAAAAGGTGATGCATTAGTAAAGCAGCCAGCTTGTAAGAAGAAAAGAAAGTTCAGCACTCATAGAGTCAGTGCAAGATTTATTTTCTGGCAATATGCTGGTGTGCATCCACTAGCCCCAGTGCTTCAACCCTTCAATGGGCCTTCCTCAGGAGGTGGGTCTGAAAAAAACAAATGTGCATCTCACTTATACAGATCTCTTAAAGTGTTATTCACCACACATTACAAAACAACGTGCAAGTCAAGCTGAAAAGACAGGAGTAACTTGGTTACGAACATTTTATTACTCTGCTTTTTGTATTTTGTTTTTGACGCTCATGGTAAACAGTTAATTATATTAGTAAACTACTTAAATTAAACATGTCTCTATGTCTGTTACTTAATTTGCTTCTGTAACTTTCTATCTAAAGCAATATTTTTTTTGCCTTTTACACTATATTATACCCTTTTTGTATGTCTATCCTCTCTATTGTTCCCACTACCGAATTTACTCCATATTAACCTTTTTCTCTTTACTTTCACAGTTTCACAGGATGTGAACTCCTTCCCAATCAGAAAAGTATAATAATATATCTAATCTTTCTTATCCTTCGTAGTAACTATCTAAGAACTGTGGATCCTTATTCTACAGGTCTAAGAAACCTCATCTCTTTAAGACTCCTCCCTCTGGCTCCATAGCACCCTGGTATGAAATCCTATATATATTACTTATGCTAAGTGCCTTTACTGTAACCCCCATTATGGGAGGGTTGTGTATATGTGTTAAGATCATACATACTGCAGCATTTCCCCGCATAAAAATGTTTGCCTTGCTAGTTGACTCATGCAGGCTGTCAGCTCTGTCCCCACCTCCCCTGTCTGCCACTTCCCTATGCCAGACCACTGAGTCTAAAGTTCCCCATGGATTGCCCCACCCACAAGATGGGGCAAGGAAGGGGAGAGCCATCCTCCCTCCAACCAGTCACTCACATCTAGAACTGAACCAGACATCCAGGTGGTAGTGTGTGACTGAGGTAGGTGGGTAGCCTGTGCTAGCCATTTCCACTCCCATTGGATTACTGCCTTCACCTGGGGGAAGCAAAGGTCGAGTCAGCATGCCTTCCCACCCAGGGACAGGATAGCTATCTGATTTAACACTCAATCTTGTTTCTGACCCTCAGTAACCTGAGCATGTCCCTGAGCTTGGGTCACTGATGTAGCGGGAGCCTAGGTTCACGGTGCCTCATTCCTCCATACCACTGGACCAGAACGACCTTATACTGCAGCAAGGGAATTATGAATTAACACAGCAGATGATCAGGGAATGATGGAGCCACTGCACACCAGGGAATGATTTTTTATTAACGGGCCTGCCAGTCACAGGGTGGGATGTACCTGTGGACACCAGAAAATGTGTTAACTTTAACAGGGCAGGCAATCACAGGGGACTATTGTTATTGGCAGGCAGTTTGAAAGAAATATTGAGCTGCTTGAGGTTTCATATAAAAGCAATTTCCCTATAGGTGGTTCCTAATCCACGTAAAATAGCATTATGCATCCTTGTTGGCTCTGACCAGAGTTTGTTATATACTGGTACCACATCTGCAGTTTTCCAGGCCTCTATAGCTTCTTCCTCATCCAGAGATTTTTGAAACATTGCAGTCAGAATTTCAGCCAGTTCATTTACTAGTTCTTTAATAACCTTCAGATGTATATCGTCTGGGCCCTGAACTTTACTCGGGTCCAGCTGTAGTAATCTATTTTTAATATCATCTGCCCTGAATATTAGCTTATCTTTTCTTTCCATATCCAGGTGTTCTCTGGAGAACCTAGTTTTAGCATTATATACCAATGCGAAGTATTGATTATGTATTTCAACCATCTTGGCAGCATTGTTTACTAAATTTCCCTATGGATCCATTAATGGCCCTATTTTAGATGCTCCCCCTTTTTTGGTTGTTTATATAACTATAGAAGGATTTGTAATTGTCTTTTACCCTATCAGCTAGTTTTCATTCATGTCTCCTCCTTTCTCTATTTATAGCCTGCTTGGTTTCTTTTAATAACTTTTTGTAATTTTCCCAATTCTGTACATGTTGGCTACTTTTAACTTTTACATAAGTTTTTCTTTTTCTATTTATAAGTCTTTTAATTTTTGTTGTCATCCATGCTTGAATTTTGCCCACCATGTTGTATTTCCCTTTCATGGGGACATATTTTGATACCAGACTGATTAACATAGAAACATAGAAACATAGAAACTGACGGCAGATGGGGACCAAAGATCTATCTAGTCTGCCCTGAGCCCTACCCCCCTCTTTAGGATTTCTCTGAGACAATCCCCTTGTGTCTGTCCCAAGTTGCTTTGAATTCCCCTACTGTTCTGGAGTCAATGACTCCAGCTGGTAGACCATTCCATGGGACAACCACCCTCTATGCAAAGAGAAACCTTTGCATCTTACCCCTGAATCTTCCTCCCCTCAATTTCATCTCATGTCCTCTTGTCCTACTGGTGCTATTGACCATAACGAGTTCATGGGTGGAGACCCTGTTTATACCCTTCAGAAACTTGAATATCTCAATCATGTCCTCTTTATCCCAGCATTGTTCCAGGGAGTATATGTTGAGTTCTTGTAACCTGCTTTTGTATGGCAACTTATGGAGACTGTGTATCATTTTTGTTGCCCTTATTTGTACTGTCTCCAATCTACAGCATCTATGTCCTTCCTGAGATAAGCTGCCTCATTTACTGTCATGGATTGAGTTCTCTGTTCAAGCCAGCTACTAACCCATGCTACCACTTCCTGCCCCATTCATGTATACTCCAGTTTGTTTAACAGCCTTCTGTGTGGTACAGAGCCAAAGTCCTTGCTAAAGTCAAAGTAGATAACATCAATGCCTCCCCCTGGTCCACAGCCCTAGTAACTGAGTCAAAGAACTCGATCAAGTTAGTCTGGCAGGACCTTCCCATTGTGAAGCCACACTGCTTGGTGTCCAGTTGTCCAGGTTCCTCCAGGAATTCTGGTATCCTTTCTTTGAGTATCGACTCCATCATCTTACTGATCACTGAGGTGAGGCTGACTGGGCAGTAGTTTTCTGTCTCCTTCTGCTACCACTCTTGTGTATGGGGACCACTGTTGCTCTTTTCCAGTCCTGGAGAACTGTCCCTTCTCTCAAGGATCTGGCAAAAAGATCTGCTAGTGGTGCTGCCAATTCATCACTAGGTTCTCTCAATATGCTTGGGTGGACTCCATCTGGTCCTATGGCTTTATCTATCATTAGTTTTTTTTTTATTCTGTCCTTACCCTCTTGGTTGTGAAAGGGCTTGTGTCTATTCCCCTTAGATGATTTCTGCCCCCCTTTGGGATGGGTCCATTACTAGATGCCTCCTTAGTAAAGACTGAACAGAAGTACTAATTTAAGAGTTCTGCCTTTTCACTGTCTTCTTCTACCCTCCTACAATCCCTGCTTATGAGCCTGACAATGCCTGCTTTATTTTTCCTTTCGTCGCTTATGCACCTAAAGAAGGTCTTATTGCCACCGTTAACCCCCTGCACTATGTCTTCAGTCTGTGCCTTTGCTTTTCTGATCACCATTTCTGCCTCCTTCAAGCTGCATTTGTATGTCTCCCTATCTATTTTGCTGTTTGAGCCCTTGTATCTTTGGAATGCTAGTCTCTTTTCCCTCACTGCAGTTGCCACCTGCTTCGTGAGCCATAGCGGATTTCTTTTTTCTCTTCATCTTAGTGACTAACCTGGAGTATTTTGCAGTAATCTCCACTAGTGCTTCTCTTATGTTTATCCAACATTCCTCTACCCCTCCTTTTGTCTTCCTCTTGAGGATATCCCTAAAGCATATTCTCATCTGATTGAAGTCTGTTCTTCTGAAGTCTATGACCCGTACCTTAGTGTGACTTGCTTCCTTGGCCTTTTTGACCTTGAACCAGACAGATTTGTGGTCACTTGACCCCAAATGGTGCCCCACCACCACCTCCTGGATCTTGCCATTGTTTGTGAGCACCAGGTCCAGGACTGTGTTTTCTCTAATGGGGGCAGCGACAAGCAAATTAATTCCAGCCCCTCCCAAGGTTTTTAGGAAATTTCTGCTCCTAGTTGTGGATGCTGTGCAGGACTTCCAGTCCACGTCCTGGTAATTGAAGTCCACCATCAGCATGACTTCTCCTTTTTCAGCCATCTTTAGTATGTTTTCAAGCATTAATTTGTCTCCTTCTGCCCCTTGTAAGGAAGGCTTGTATATCAGTCCTAGTCTGTGGGCTGAGCATGAGCCCAGTTCAAAAGTGACCCAGAGAACCTCAGGTTTGTCTTGGGACCTTTGGACCACCTTAGCTTTTATGTGCTCCCTTATAAATATTGCCCCCCCCACCCCTACATCCTTTTCTGTCTTTCCTGAATAATTTGTAACCTGGGACTGCAACATCCCATTCATGGCTCTCATCTAGCCATGTTTCTGTGACTGTGACTCAGTTCAATCCTGCATCTGCTATTGTGGCTGACAGTTCTGGGATTTTGCCAACCAGACTCCAGGCATTGGTCATCATTGACTTCCAGAGTCTGGCATCCTTGATCCTTTGTTTCCTTGTACTTTGTTTAACTTGTATGACCTTCATGCACTCCTGTTGTTTAGGTCTATGTGATTGACAATAGGTGCTGTTACATGGCTCTGGGGGAGTGACTGGGGTTCTATATTCCTGCTCCTGTCTGGTCACCACCACCCCATCCTCTAGTTTAAACTCACTGTGAACACATCAAGTTTTTGTCCTAATACCCTTACCCCCTTCCTGTTGAGGCGAAGTCCATCAAATTTAATATAATTCCTTTCCCAGAAATCTTTCCAGTCACTGATGAAGGTGTGGCCCTTTTCTGAGCACCAAGTGTGGAGCCAAGAGTTCAGTTCTGTGATTTTGGCTTCCCTAACCTTTCATTGGCCTTTTCCCTTCTCCCATACTGGGAGCACCTCAGAGAAGGCCAAGGTGGATAAAAAAGAGGTGAGTCTATGCCCTAGATTTGAGATATGCACCTTGGCCTGTTCAACGGAGTGGTTCACAGTATCGTTAGTTCCTATGTGAACAATGATGGCCTTGATGTCTCGTTCCTTTCTGATGCAGTTTCCTATGTGACCTGCATCCATTTTTGCTGTGGCCCCAGGGAGACGTCTGACCACTATCTTCATTTGGTTGGCCTGTTTAACTGTGACTCAACCCCATGTATCATGGAGCCCCCCACAATTATCAGTTTCTTCTTTCCTTTGGTGGGAGGGTTTGCCATACTAGTCATGTCCTGATGAAGTGTTTGTTGCTGCTGCAACACTTCCCCCTGGCCCAAGTCAGAGTGCTCATCCTTCCCTGTCTATCCCAGGCATCCTCATTATCCCACCAGGTCTCTGTGACAGCACATATTATTATCATTATTATTCAATGTCAGTGGCTCAGTAGGTAGCACACTCACCTCTGAGGCCAGGAGATCAGAGGGCTGTGGGTTCAGTTCCCACATCTGGCACTTGGGTTAATATCCCAATACTGAAGCTGCAGTGCAGCATGGGGGGGGGTGCTGTACTTCTGAGATACCATCTTTCGAATGAGATGTTAAACTGAGGTCTCATCTGCTTGTTCTGGTGGTAGTTCAGGTGGATGTTAAAGATCCCATGGCACTTTTTGAAAAGAGTAGGGGAATTTTTTATTATAACTTCAAAAAAAAATCAAAGTATGGGAATTTTTTATTATAACTTCAAAAAAAACAATCAAATAATATCACAATATATGTTAAAATTCACACGAAATAAACATACAAATTATAATCTGAAGAAAGCAAAAAGAATATTTCGGCATAGTCTCTACCCCCTTCCCTCTACTTTAAGAGTAGGGTAATTTTTTATTTTACAATAAACAACATTTTATACAGGCATCAAACATCTATCATTTCAGTGCAGAATACAAGCAACAGAAATACCCACTGTGACAATAACATTGCATTGCCCCCTTTTGTTTCTCCACCCACCCCCACCAAAGTGACAATGTTAAATTCAAAACAAGGAATGCAAGGGAAAAAATTGAACAATGTATCATATTTCAAGTTTATCTAGAGAGAAACACCAATCCAAAGTATTTATTCATTTCTAGTTTTTAACTTCTCTAACTGGCTGGCCAGCCTCTACGTGTTTTGCTTTTGTTCAGTATTGAGGGGAAAAAAGAGGAAAAAATATACATTTAGGTTAATCTGTTGTGACCCAGGAATGTAACTGCCAGTATTTTTTACATCTGGCTTTTGGTAACAGCTGCTTTTCTATTTTGTATTTTGATTTCAAGCTTGCTACTACTTGTATTACCACATATTCGGAGCTTACTTCTTTTTGTTGTATCAATAGGGCACATCTGGCTTGCCACAGGTAAAATTTACAGGCAGCAAAGATGACTCACAAAGTGCTTTTGTTATACTTCCATAATTTAAAAGGATATAAACCGAGTACCACCATTTCGTAAGTCATTGCTATTAATTTTGGGTCTGTCCATTTAATGTACAAAGCTGTCCAAAAGGACTGAGCGAATGGGCAGTGAAGCAAGAAATGTTCTATTGTTTCTTTAGAAAATTGGCTTTTTATTTCCTGGCATCCGATTGGCTGGTAACCCTGCCAGAGGGGTACATTAACTTTCAATAGATGCCCAGGAAATAAAAAGTGCCAGCCCAAGTACCTCTTCACCCACACACGGATCCTTGTGTGCACCCTGCATAATGATTGGCCAAAACCACCAAACTGGATTTCAAATCGCCACCATTTTTATCTCTCGCTTAGCGAGAAATATTAACCCAACACTCTAGTTCAGCTCCAACTGTGAAAGAAACCCACATAAAAACCTTCATTTCGCATATGTATGGTAACTTTTTTAAATTTTTAGTTACAATGCTGTCTTTTACCCCCATGCCCCATGACTTTCTACATACTTGAGACAGAGTACTGTGCTGGTCTCGCTCCTCCAGCAGTCTGCAACTTTCACTGCCAATGGCTTTTTTGCTTTAGCTAATCGGCAGCCAAGCATGATGACAAACCAAAGAGCCCCCCTTTCCCTCAGAACAGGTCACTGCCCACTCACCTCCAGAAGTGCAATTACTTTAACTCCATCCCCAAAATCAAAAACTGCTTTCCCTGTGGCTGTTCACCATGTATCCACTACCGCTCAACTCACAACCGCCGTAACTATTGGTGACTGTAGATAAATGAGTAGTGCAGCCTTCCTACCTGAGAGTGAGTGATCTTTCAAAATGCACTCCCACAGCACAGCCAACCTGCATTCCAGCACATCTGATTTTTTTGTAGGTGTGTATGTGTTTAATTGGGAATCTCACTGCCAACATTCACTGTGAACTACCTCCCTACAGCAACTCGCTCTATGCTCTAGAACCGCATTGTCAAAAGTCAATGTGGACTTCAATCATATTATCTGATCCCTGTCCTCGGGTGAATGGCAGTAAGTTGTAGAGCCACGGTTTCTAATAACTCCAGTACCCGTTTGTGACTTTTCAGTGCTACTCACTGATGCAAGGGGCAGTGACAATATAAAACAGCGCTAACTTTCTGACATAGAAAACATCACTAAAAGAAACAAAATACCTGCTTTTTAAGACACTGTCCTCATCAATAATGTGGTGGCCCACTCACTAGTTACAGAACTATTCAGCACATTCTGTCCTGCTCGCTGTCCCTAATATGCGTTGGTCACAAAACAATAAATAAATACAACTGTGTGCTTGGGGGTGTTTGAAAACAGCAAAATTAATCAAAAATGGACTGGACCCTTGAAAGAAAGTGCTGCATAGCAAGGGGGGGGGGATTGACAGAGGGTGTATGTGCATACAACCAGCTTTTTTAACTACAGAGTCTCCAATAGGACAAACCTCCTAAAAAAACACCTCATAATGCAGATGGAGGAACTATTTTATTACAAAATTTAATTTAATTCATTGTTTATTAAGAATTTTTTATTCAACTTTTTTTTATTACAGAGCTCATTTTCTAAGTGCAGTAATACCCTCCAGGGTGGGTGGTATGGGAAATACCAGACCTTCCAGGGTCTATAAGGCCCTCTGCCTGTGGCATCGGGCCTCATTATGCCCCAGGGCAGTCCGGTATTTCCCAATACCGCCCACCCTGTCAGGTATTATTGCTTACAAAGTGTTGATGCAGCAAGGCCTAGGACACATCCTTTCTTCAGAGCTTTATGTTAAAGATTGTTTCTCACCCCTAATCTACCATGACAAGAGAGCCAGACAGTGTCCCACATTTGTTTAGGGATTCTTGTATCTGTCAATTGCAGACAGGCTTCTTTAACCTGAACTTCTGGACACTCCAGTAGTGCAGGGGGCATACAGTATATTGTATTTCTTCAATAATCTTCCTGTAAAAGGATTTTCTAGAGTTGGAAGAAATGAATTGTTGAGTTATCTGCCACTGTCTTAATTTAGTGACACAGGGTTTAATGTAGTGTGATAACTGTTTGGTATGTGTAATCATAGAAACTGATGGAGTTCCCGGACCCCATTTTTGTAACACAGGGTCAAGCCAATGGCCTAATATATTATGCCATCAAAGCTGTCCTCTTTTTAAAATATCTATTACGTTTCTGTACAAAAAATGCTGTGAAAGAATACTATGTGATTTATCATTCTGATACCACCCATATTATAATCATAATACATAAAATTCCTTCTGATAGGGTTAAGCCTGCTATCCCAGAGCCCCTGGAAGAATACATTTAACACCTGTGCCTCCAGAACAAAGGGTATGGGGAAAATGTTTGCTGTATGCAACAATTGAGGAACAATAAGCATTTTTATTAAGTAAATTCTTTTCTTTTTGGAAATTATTTTATTTTTTCATTAGCATACAATTTGCTGTCCTTTTTGTAGTGCTAATTTCCAATTAATTCTAGCATTGTCTGCTGTACCAAAGGTGATCCCTAGGATTTTTATAGGTCCTTCCTTGAATTGTATGGTTACTATAGTAGATATGTGTGATGTCCTAAGATCTGAGTTGATTTGTATGCCTTGACTCTTATCACAGTTTAATTTATTACCTGATATGTTTTCAAATTTTTGTAGTGTTTGAACTATTTCTTGAATTGTGTCTTCAGATTGGATATTTAATACTAAGTCGTCAGCGTATGCACTTATATTAGTAGTTGAAGGGTGTCCTGTTACTGAAATTCCTGGGATGTCTCTATTATTTTGTATTTGCCTTATGAATGGGTCAATAACAAACACGTATAAGATTGGACTGAGTGGGCAGCCCTGCCTCACTCTTCCTTTTATGTGGAATTTCTTCCCTGCTGTTTTATTTATAAAAGGTTGAGCTTGTGCTGTCTGATATAGCAACTGTATGCACTTAACTAATGAATCTGGCACCCCATAAATTCTTAATACCCCAAATAAAAGGTATAACTGACCCTGTCAAAAGCCTTCTGTTGGTCAAGTGACAGAAGCAAGCCAGACCCTTGTCTTGATAGTCCCAACATAAAAATATCCCTTAAAATGTTATGCCTTTTTGTCCGTTTTGTTCCTATTATACTCTGTGATATGTACCTCCTCTATGTACTATGTAACTTGCACCTCTGTATAACTGTTTGGAATCTCCTATTGTACAACACTGTATACATATTTGTTTTTACTTGTTCCTTGATTTGTACTCTCCTGGGTTGTGCCTGAAAATAGGCAGTTCTGTCTAATGCACTTACTTGGTTACCAAAAGCAAATAAAGTTATGAAAGATAGATCTATTTGGAATGCTGTAAGTTTGCACTATTGAGATTTGCTATTCTGCAATTTTAGTCAGGCGTAATGCTAAAATATTGGACAGTATTTTATAGTCCACATTTAAAATATTAGCACTTTCTTTCTCCTTTTTTATGTAATAGAATAATCAGTGCTTTGGAGAATGATACAGGAATAGCAGGGGCTTTTAATAGGGAGTTAAACAGCATAGCAAGTACTGGACTTAGATTATCCTGGATTTTTTTGTAAAATGCTGCTGTCAGGCCATCTAAGCAGGGAGTTGTATTCAGTTTCAATTTTTTTTATAGTTAGGGTAACTTCCTCTGGGGAAATTTCCAATTTTATTTGATTAGCTAATTCTTCTGGTAGTCTGGAAATTCGTAAATCCTCCAAAAAATCCTCATCCCATTCTATATCTATGTCTTCACCAAATTGTCTTTGTAGATAGTTTTGAGTTTCATCTTGACTTTTTGGTGGGTCTTCTATCAATCCGGACAAGACTGAGGTGTTGGTAGTGGACCTGGGTCACCATGCAGAGAAGTTGACTCCTGGGATTTCCTCTGGCCTTGTGTTAGGGGGTAAGCAGTTGAGACCTTCTGAACAGGTGCGGAATCTGGGCGTAATTCTTGACAGCGAGTTGACACTGAAGACACAGGTGTCAGCCTTTGTCAAGTCTTCCTTTTATCATCTGAGGAATATTGCCCAGATAAAACACCTTGTTCCACATGATGACCTTCCCGTATTGGTTCAAGCCTTTGTTTCTTCATGTCATGACTACTGTAATGCTCTATATCTAGGGTTGCCGCGGTGGATCTCCGACGCCTGCAGCTGGTGCAGAACACTGTGGCCAGGTTGTTGACGGGGTTGCCAAGAACTTACCATATCACACCTGTGCTGTGTGAACTGCACTGGCTGCTGGTGTAATGGAGAATCACCTTCAAGGTCACATTGCTGACTTATAAGACTTATGGTCAGGAACCGGGCTACTTGCAAGATCTCCTTTGACCCTACTACCCTGTCTGCCTGCTCTGCTCTGCCGATGAGGGATTGCTAGAGATTCCCAGGGTTCATCTTCAGTCATCTGGGCCCAGAGCTTTTTACTTTGTGGCCCCAACCCTGTGGAATTCTCTACCTCATCGGATTCAAGAGTGCCTGTCAAGGCATCTTTAAAGAGTTATTTATTTGAGCAAGCCTTTGAATAGGTCTCCTTGTTGTCTTTTAATTGTTTTTATATTTGTATTTATTGTGTTGGTTGTTTTTTGTGATGTATTTGCTCTTTGATAATTTTGAAAAGTGCATTATAAATAAAATCTGATTTGATAGGTCTGGGGTCATCCATGGACTGTCTAGAGTCTATGGTTGTAGATTTTATTCTATCAGCACAACTCTTGAAAGTATCCAGGGATGGCTGGCACCCTTGAGTGCCTAACTGGGCTTCCATTTTTAAATTCATGTATCTGTTGTATTGGAACTTGGACATCTCTTCTTTTATTTTATTTTTTTTATTTTAGTTGCTTAACCAGGAGTAGCACACTAAGCTGAAAGCTTTTTTACAGGTGCGACCTGGGAGCAAAGGGAAATTAAGTAATTTGCTCAGGGTCACACAGTATGCAATTGGAAGCTGCGGGATTCAAACCCAGGTCTGGTCTGCTGGATGTTACCAGATCTGCAGCTCAGAGCCTTAAACCACTGCACTATACTGCCTTCCTATTTGAGTATCTAGGTTTATTTTCTGTTCATGTGCTAGCGATATAAGTTGCAGTTGGTTCTTAAGATTAAATATTGAGTGTATAGTTTTTGTCCCTTCTGAGTGGCATGTTTAATGAATAGGTTTTTAAAGTCTTTTTTTGAATCCAGACACCATTCTATGCCTGTGTCACAGGCTTCCAGTATTGATACCCTAGCTCTTAGTAATTACTCCCATTTATCTAATAACATGGGATCCTCTAATAGGGAGCTGTTCAGCTTCCACCTTTTTTTTGTCTGCGGGGAAGTTTGGTTCCTTGTGCTAAAAGAGCTGGATGCTGCCAGGTGGTCAGATGTTTCTATAGGAACAGTGTCGGCTTTCCTTATGACTAAATTTTGGGAAAATAATAAAAAGTCAATTCTAGATGCTAACTGTCCTTTAGTGAACGTCTTCCCTCCCAATTTCTTTTTAGCTTCAGAAACCTCCTGTAAATTGGCTGTGGTGATAATATTCTTTAAACAGGCCATGTCACTAAATATTTGTTGTGTTTTACATCCTCTGTCTTTGGGGCAGAGCCCACAGTTAAAATTCCCTCCCAAGATTATGTCTCTCTGAGTGTGTAAAAAATGTTGGATCAGTTTGAACAGGGCTACTCATGAAGCAATGCTCTGGAGAGCATATAAACTATTATCAATATTAATTCTCGGTCCTGGGTAGATACTGTACATTCACCATTAAGGCTCTCCCTGGTTTTATGTCAGTAATTTTCTTGACCTGGAATTGGACCCTTTTAAAAGGATGGCTATTCCATCACAAACCTCTGCCCCTTGTGACCAAAAAGACAGACCCTCTGACCATAGTTGTTTGACCTGTAACAATTCATATTCAGTTTTTAAATGAACATCCTGTAAAAAAAAGATGTTATTTGATAGACCTTTCAAAATGTGTGGAGTGGTCCACCATTTCTTAAAGGATTTTATGCTACTGATGTTAAGGGTCAGAGGGTTTAGAAGCTGATGCATTTATATGACAAGAAGAGGGAGGTCAAAAGGTCACCCATCAGGTTTATCTTTTGCTTTACTTTTCCCTTTGTCTTTTTTATTTGGATTGTGCCAATGGGGGATAAGAATTGTATTTTGTTACCCCTAATGTTACTGAAGAAGTGTCAGAATCCCCATCTTCATCTTCTGTGTCCTGCCACTGCTTTCTTTTGGCTAAAATATTGTACCTATTTCTAGTCAAGATGGCGGCATCAGAGGGTTTAGTTTCCATTTTTCTCCTAGTCCTCCTAGGTTTTCCTGCCTGAACAACTTCAAAAGGGGCTTCCTTTGAGAAGGTATAGTTTCTGGGGATGCTGGCTCAGTCACAGGTAGAGCTGCTACAGTCTCTGGTGCATTGGGAGGGTGAATCTATGTTTACTTCCTCTTCATGGGAGGGGGTAACAGCCAAAGGTATTTCAGGTGTCTGATTCTCTCTAGTCATGGGAAGTCTATCTTGACCTGAGGTACTGGGCACCTGCCTAGCTTGCATAACATTAACTTGTTCGGCTGTGATAAGAACCTCCTGGTCCTGCATGGCCCTGTCCATCTTATGTCCTGCCCATGGGCACTTTACATATGAGTGACCAAGTTCTTCACATAGATTACACCTGAATGGGTTGGGGCAACCCAAACTCATGTGGCCATACTTGAGGCACAAATTACACCTGGACAGGTTGCAAGTGGAGCTAATGTGGGTTCTTGCCCCACACTTATGGCATTTCTTGGGTTGGCCCTGGTAGAAGCATATGCCTTTGTCCCTCCCAATGTAGAATCTGCTGGGCAGATGTTGTATGCAATTTTCTGTGTGGCTTAATTTTACTTTAATCTGCCACACCCCTTTCCACACAAGATCATCATCTAAAATTAGTATGGGTTATTGTAAGATTTCACATTTTTGGTGCAACCAGTGTTGAACATCCTAGATATTTACCCCCTCATTTCTAAATAGTAAAGTCACTTTTTGTACGGCTGGTTTTGTTAGAGGGATGGGGAAAAAGTTATGCCAATCAGGATGATTCTTAACCACAGCAATTTTTGACAACACTTTTCCAATGTTGATTATTCCTAAAACTAACATTGCGGGTATTTTTTCCTTTTATATGTATAAAGGCAAACAATTCTTATGCCTGAATCCCCATAGTGTCCTTCAATAAATTGTGCAGAATGAATTTCCTATCTGGGAACTGCTCATTTGTTCCAGTATATCTGAGATGCACTTCATTGCGTCTCTGAGCTGATTCCCCCACCTGTTTAAACAGGTCTGCCATCCTGAATGAAGAATTGGCCTGAGATGTTTCAGTATGTTGTAAGTCTTGGTCCATGCCATTGTTTATGGTAGTTTGTTGGTTTGGTTTGGTGTGCACACCTTGCGTAGACTCTTCTGTGGTCCCGGTCTCAGAGTGAGGCTGGGTGGGGTTTTGCTTAGTTACTGTAATGTTTCTTTCTGAAACCACTACTTGTATTGTATCCTGTACCAGTACCTTATCACAACTGGATTGATTTTGAGCAGTTAGAGTATCCTTCCTGTTTTCAGGTAACTTTGTTTCACTATTTGCAGGCAGTACTCTGGAGAAAAAGTTTTGTCTTTCATCTGCTAGTTTATTTTTACCAAACACAGTTCCTGAAGTGGATGCTCTTTCTGGTGACAAGTTAATAATTTTGACTACTGATACCGGACCTGGGGATGTCCACCCTACTCCCTCTTGTTGTGGCATCCACCCTGCAGCCTTCAGTGCTGAAGCAGGGTCCCACTGGGCAAACATGGGTGTGGTGCTTCTGTTTTCTACTCGCCCATGTCTCAATGCAGTTGTAGCCTGAATGACTGGTGAAACAGCCTGTGCTCCCTATTTTTTGCAATACTAACAGAGTCTATGGAAGAAGGTAAATCCTCAGTAGTTTGGAAAGAACTTGCCATACCTTGTGTTTTTGCCAGGTCACCTAAAGTTGCTTGCTGCACTGCAGGTTCAATTCCAGGTGACATCTTTTTTTCCAATTGCTTAACCAGGTGAGACACGCTAAGCTGAAAACTTGTTTACAGGTGAAACCTGGGAGCACAGGGAAGTTAAGTGACTTGCTCAGGGTCACACAGTATGCAAGTGGGGGCTGTGGGATTCAAACCCAGGTCTCCATATTTGCAGCTCAGAGCCTTAAACCACTGCACTATACTGCCTTCCTATCTGGTTTGCATTTGTTGCAGATTCCTTCAGTAATGTCAGTAACAAAATCTTCTTATTTAGTATAGCTTGTTTTAACAATTGTTCTTCCTCTTCTGATGTCAGCAGGTTTGTAGTAGCTTCTGGACGATTCTCAAACCTTATAGCTGCTGATCCCTCAGCCTGAGGACATTGTACAGAAGTGATAGTTACAACAGTATCCATGTCCATTTCTTGATCTGTGTCCATCAGGAAATCCACAATTTCTTCCATATCTGTGTAGTTTTGTCCAGTTTCCATCTCCAAATGAACTTCAATAGGATCAGGGGTTAGTTTACTTAAGGGAGGTTCCCCTACTTCCTCCTCTCCACAGCCTTTCACTGTCAGCCATCTTGAAAATGGCTGACAAGGGTTCCCCCTACTGGCAAGTATGGGAATTTCACCGGTGTCCTGGCCAAATTTCCCACCATTCACGTAAAATACCACCAACAGCTTAATCTGGTTCAAGGTCAGTTGGCATTCATCTGTATCCCCCTCCCCCTGGGGTCATGCCTTAAAATAGGCAAGAATTTGTATAGTGCATTTACCCGGTCAACAAAAACTAAATAATAATGAAATAATAATTCCTGTCTCATATTATTGAAGTCTGCCTTGTCATAGTTCATAATGGTTATGTCACCGCTGATTCTCCTCTATTTTCCACAATATCAAATTCCACCATACCATGGTTTCTGGATCCCAGCAGTGTGGTTACCTTGCAACCTTATAGGATTTTTCTCCCATATACTGCACAGTATCAAATCTAATATAAGTTCACATCTAGTTGGCTCCAACACACATTGTTCAAGTCCTAATAAATCAAAAGCCGCCAACAACCATGCCTCTGTGTTTGTATTAGTTTTATGATTAACCCAGTCAATACCTTGCAAGTTAAAATCACCCACCAGAATGTTTTTTTTCAGATGGCTTCAGGGCCTCAATTAGTTCTCACATAATTTTATCATTTTCCTGAGTTTATAAGGGGGATCTATGAAGTACCCCGAAGATAATCTTTTTTTTTAACTTTATATTTATTGCATTTAATACATACAATACAAAGAAACATCCTTTTGCCAGACATCGGTACAGTATTTAGGATCCATCAAAGGGATAAGGTTCAAATAATCTAGGCAATTAACAGTTAAGCATATGAGGGAAGTCCATATAGAAGTTATAAAGTAAATAATGCAATACAAATGGCTGCACCCTACAGAACTTAGATGGTCAGTTTAAAATTATAAAAACATTCCATCATGCATTTACATCAACAAAAACATTGATATGACCCCTTCCCTAAAATACTTGAAACCCAAACATATTTTAGCATTTGCAACTAACTCCCAAAACAGCTAGGAAACAGAGGACTATTTATTTTTCTTTAGCCAAATTAACTTGCACCACTGCCACTTATTAGAAACTAGATAGTCTCTTTTACCAGACCAAAATCTCTCCAGTGTCCTTCAAGTTGTCACCTCTGACTCATCGGAGCTGTGGTCTTCTGTTCTGGACCCTTGAGCAGCCTCAAACTCCCGCTGTATGAGCTCCGTCCTCTTCCCTGCCTCCGCCAGGTCTGTAAATTAAAAAGTGCATCCGCCATAAAAGATTCTTTGCCGCACCGGCATCAACAAGGAGTGCACCACTCCCAGACCCCTCAACTTTGCGTGGACACCATCAAACTGTTTGCACCTGGTTCTGGTGGCATACAATAGATCAGGTAAGACATGGACTGTTTGGCCATCACAATTCAAGTACTCCGCCATTTGAGCTGACTGCAGAAAACAATCCCTAGTCGACACCCCATCTATAACCAGGAGTATGGTTCGAGGTAAGTCATTCTGTATGCATGCCAATCGAGGGGAGATTCTATAGGCATGAAGAAAGTGTTATTCCCATTCCTGTTCCAAATGCAGTGCCCCGGGCAGCCACACTTTTACAAAAGTAAAAGGGTCGGGGTCATCTTTGCTATCTGGTATCCCCATAATCTGAAGATTGGAAGCACGCTGAGCATTTTCTAATGCTTCCAGTCGGTACCTGAGTTGTGAGTTTTCCTGCTTTAGTTTTGTAGTTACAGAAAGGGCTTTATTAGCTTGGGTCTCCACAGATGTGGCCATTTTGGTTGCCACCTCAATCTTAACATCTTGTTCCCCTACGCGCTATAGAATAGTTCCAACTTTTGTGTCAATGCCCTGCATTGACAGTTGCAGTGCTTTCCAAGGGGGATCGAGAGCTGTACTCATGGTCGCTGTCATTGGGGCCTGTTGCTCTGTCGATGGTGGTATTTTTGATCCACCTGCTACCCTTTTATTTGTGTGGCCCATCACTTGAAATTTCTGTCCTGTACTCCTCAGGTATTACTCTGGCTGGTAGCGACAAAGCCAAATAGAATTTTAAACTTTAAGCAGTTGTTTTAAGGCTTTAAATTTGCTGTTTGTAAGGAGCAGTGGAAAAATGCTTCCACTTCATAGGTGTGCTCTCTAGCACCCCCAAGGAGAATTTTAGCACTGCTTGAAGGTGTTAATTTAATCCAGACTTGCTCTAACCTGTCAGGATTTATGTAAATCTGCTCTGATATTATATTGTTCGATACACAGACTGCCACTCCAACTCCCCTTTTGTTCTGCCTGTCCCTTTAGTACAGTGTATAACCCAGAATTTGTCTATCCCAGGCATCCTCATAATCCCACCATGTCTCTGTGATAACGCATATTTGGATAGACTTTGCATTTAATATATAAGGGATATGCAGCGGTTTAGTGTGTGATAATGCATTTATCTTGTACAGTTTCCAGTGACCTCAAGTAAACCTCACGAGTGCCGATGGCACGAGTGAGAGTTACGAGAGGTCACTGGCAACTGTACAGAATAAATGCATTATCACATACTGAACCACTGCATATTCCATTTATGCAACAGGTTTAGATGCTGTGTGAACATTTTGATTTTGGTAGGTGTAAATAATTTGTCAAAAAAGGGAAAAGAAAATAATTGAATTTTATGCTGTTTTTTGCTAATTATAAAAAAACAGAATGATACCTATAAATGAAACACCACTCATTTTGTAGATATTTTTGAGCTGAACATTTTTCATGCTCACAGTACCATGCTATCATTTTTTGTTTTAAAGTTATTTATATTTGTTTGTCAAAAAAGTGAAAAAAAAATTACATTTTCTTCTGTTTTCTTGCTAATCATATACACTATACAGGGTTTATATAAATGAAACAGTATTCATTTTGTAGATAATTTTGTGCTGAACAATTTTCATGCTCACAGTACCATGTTATCTTTTTTTGTTTTTAAGTTATTGACATTTAAATGTGGTTAGTACTGCTTCTGAGGTCAAACATTCTAAATGAATTCTGAAGAGAACAGTGTAGATAAATGAGCTAGTGATGTAGTTACTGTGTGAATAAATGGGTGGTGATGTAGTTACTATGTGGATAAATAAATTTATTACCATAGTAGCGAAGATAAATGGTTTTATTCTACAGTTTTTATCCTGACCCCTGTTGCATATATATATATATATATATATACACAGTTCATCAAATTCCCTCACCAAACCCCTTGAATTGATTAACAAGCATTTCTAGCCGGGGTTGGCTTTGTCCTTGTTAGGTATATGGACATTTTTATTGCTCCCAGTATGTTTATTATCACCACCCCCATTCCCCTTGTGGCTAGTTTAAATGTTTATAATGTATGGTAAGTGCCTATTAACCACCATAATCAGCAGTTACACAGCTTTGTTATAAACTATTTAGAATTTTAAAAGTTGTTAACCACACTTCGGAACTTCCAATCAGTGGCATAACAAAAAAGAATTCACCAGAGTTCCATAATTCTCACACATAGAATGCAAACAGTGTTTTTTTGACCATACACTATAAAAGATGATGGCTGGTGATCAGGTGACAACCACACTGAAATCACCTCTCGTGGTTGCTAGGGCTCAGTAAACCTCTCTCGAGCTGTGCTCTCGAGGTTTACCGTGTTGCCCTAGCAACCACTCGAGGTGATTACAGCGTCGTTATCACCTGATCCCCAGCCATTATCCTCTTTGTAATCACTTCCTTTATGAACAGCACTTCCTTTATGAACAGAGCTCAAAGAGTTCACTCTGTTGTTAGAGCAGCATATACTGTACATTAACATCAAACTACAACTATTCCCCTGCATCAGCTAGCCAAATCATGGGCAAGTTCAAATACTTAAGGCACTGCAAACATAGGTGCTGGAACAAGGAGGGGGGGGCACTATGGCCATGTCCCTACCACTTTCAGAAGAGGCCCTATCAGTTTTTGCACTCATGTTAATTTATTACCGGAGAAGAATTTACCCCTTACATCCATGGCCCTACCACTTTTCAGACTCTTCTGGCACCAGTGACCGCAAATGCAAAGTTGTCACAGTTTTATTCATAACATACAGAGAGATTAAATAGATACAACAATTACAAACATAATTTAAATCATAGTAAAATGTAGTTGTATTTTCAAATTTAAATATTTCATTTTACAAATGACAAACAATTATACTTTTCCCTTAATGGAAATTGAATATTCCACCAGAATCTTTAGACTGTTACATATTTGAGGTTGCATTCTCGAGGTACTGTATGACACTGTTAACCTATGATGTCTTGCAGCATTTAGAAAATGAGCAATTTAAACTGATTAAAACTATACTGAGCTGAGGAGAAAAGAAGTCTTAGTAACATTAGAAGTCGCTTAGAACCATCAATCCCACCCTCTGCTTCACAAGCAGAGACTGATAATTATGCTGTGTAAACATTTGCTCATTTTAGCCGGCCTGCCAATGTATTGGTAGTGCTACCACTCATGCTGACATGGGCTCAAAAGTGAACTTGGGCCATTGGAGGGTCAGCCAGAGGGAGGAGAATCAAGCATCTGCAGGGCTGCTTTCCTCTTCTGGGGGGATGTGAGTTGTGGTTCCCAGCATAAGAGTGGCTCCCAGCAAAAGCTGGGAGCATTACACCTGAAAGGGACTACATCAATGGGGGCAAAGATGACAGCAGATGTCTGCAGAGTGCAAGTGGGAACAAGTGCACCCTATGAAGATTTTTATTGCACATCCACATCTCGTGGGGGGTATGCCCACATACAGCGAAACTTCTATAGTGACATACATCGACATCAACAACAGTGACATGTCACTGTAGAAGTCTGCCTGGGACCCGGCAACATTTTCCCCTCATCCTGCACCTCCTCCCTGAATCAACTGTGGCTTGAAGTTGTAATCCTAAATTACAGAGGGTGCAGTGGCAGAGACCCCCAAATGGGAGGTTCAGAGGGTCGAAGCCCCCTGAAGAAAAAACACCCTCTGATGTGCGTGGTCCCTGCTGACTGCAAATCATGGTCAACAGGCAGCCTGGTGCTGTGATGCTGGCCAACAAGTTAGTTGTTGAACCGGCATTGTAGAGCCTCATGGGGGAACCTCAAGAACTGAAAAACCCTGTGCTAGCTGCACAATGATGCCAGGGCACTTGACAGCATCACTCCAGGCCCGCTCTGGGAGATGCTGTGACTGGATTAGCATGTTGGTCCTTCTCCCATGGATCTACAAGGGGGGAGCCCCACCGTGGGGGCAAGCTACAGTCTCCTAGTTCCCCGATAGGGTCCTGGAGGAGGCACAAGACAGGCAAAACCAAATGGATTACCAATTGGATGATATCCCTAAGCCTATACAGGAAAATAAAGAAACTTAAAAAAAATTACTCATTTAAATGGATTCCCCAGCTACTCTGCTACCAAAGGTACCCTGTGATCACCTTGGTAAGCATAAATGTTTCCAGCCTTGCTTTGAAGTCCTAAATTGTTTTCATTCCCACTGTCTTTGCTGTTAGGCTTCTCCATAGGTTCACCACTCTCTAACAAGGAGGGTCTTCTAATGGTACCACCTCTGGGCATCAGGCTGTGTCTCTGTATCCTGCTGGAGCATACCAAATCAAACATCTCCATCTGTTTGACCATGTTGATTTACTTGAGTATGTAAATGAATGAGATCATCTCAGCCATTAGCCTCCAGTTCTCCAGTGTAAACATGTTAACAGCTTCTGACCTGTCCTTATATATTTTTCTCTCCATATTCTGCACATTTTGGTAGCCCAGTGTTGCATCCTCTCTATTGCATCAATATCCTTTTTGTATTGGGAAACACATAATTGAATGCAGTATTCCAACCTAACCAGGGACTAGTAATGTAGCAGGATTACGTCCCTTGCTTTACTGATCACCCGTCTTTTGATTCAGCCCAGCATGTGTCCAGCCTTCTTGACAGCAGTTAGTAGATAGCATACACTGCCTGTCATATTTTAGCTCCCTGTCTAGTATGGCACCAGGTCTTGTTCCTCCTCCATTGTAGCAAGAGGAGCCTTCACAGTGGGTAGTTTCTATCACTGTTTTCCCTCCCCAGTTTTAAAAATGCAGTAGGAATCTACCCTTGTGATTGACTGGGTACTGTATGAAAATCACACAGTATTCACAGTGGTCACATGTAGAGATGTTGCAAAGTTTTATTTTGCTAGCAAAGTTGGTGCAAAGTTGAGAAATTCACAGAGGGAAGTCAGGAAATTTACAGTTCATTAAGACCTCATCAAGTTCCTAATGGCTGCACCAACTTCACAAAACCTCTGTATCTGTCATGCTATTCAGCTGTTCTCACTCTGACCTGAAAAAGGGAGTTTTATCTCTTGAAAGCTAGTCTCAGAAATAATTTTATTAGTCCAGTAAAAGGTATCGACCGCAACATAGTTGTTCTTTTTCTCTACATTGTTGACTGGACTAACACAGCTACCACATTTTTTTTTCAAGTGTTTTGCAAACTGAAGTTTCCTGACTTCACACATCTGTAGTCACACATGCCTTGCTGCTGACTGATGTCAGGGCATGCATGGTAGCCAAAATATATATATTTTTTGTTATTTAAAAAAGGGCTGATAAATTGCCTTACTGCCTTTTATAAGAGTGTCAGGTGACTCCAAGGGGTGGGTTACCAACCAGTAATCCCACCACCCGTTTAAAAACACACTCAACATAAGGGACCCAGAGTAGAATTACCTCATAGTAATCCCATCTCCCCACCTGCCATTTATGTCATACTGCATAAGTGTAGCACTTTGGGCTACATTGAATCTGAGACTCTAGGGTCCAAAAAAGTCACAACACGGCTTGTTCAGGTCATCCTGAAGTCTGGCCTCTTCCTCAAGGGAGTCCTTCACATTGACCATCTATCCTACTGACTACATACATTTCATAGAAAGGATGGCACTAGAACAAGGGGGCATGCAGTGAAACTAAGAGGGGGTAGTTTAAGAGAGATGTGTTGAACTACATCTTCACAGAAAGAGCAGTGAATGACTGGAACAGCCTGCCAGAGGAGGTAGAGGGGGCAAGGACTTTGGGGAGCTTCAAGCATGCATGGGATAGGCAGAGACACATATTAGATAGAGGAACAGGGGAGGGAGTGACACCTACTAGATTTCTTAAAATTAACTATTTACAACTCATCATGTCTGTTTAATATGACTGGATGTACTTTTGGATCAAATATTTGCTCATCAAATTTACCGTACCGACTATGATTAATATGTATATGTTATAATTGAATTGTAATTCTGCTGTACTTCAATAACATATGTTTACAAAAAAACTAGAGTCAGTGGTGGTGGAATAGGCAGGAACAAGGGGCACAGTGGATGGGCCTAAAGGTACTGTATAGCAGGTTTAATTAGCATCAGTTATATTTAGAGGGAGTCAACCTTCTACACATATTCACATCAGATAGAATTAACATGGACAGCTCACTCTTCAGTACAATACTATTGACAATCAGCTGTCCATTATTTTTCACTATCCATTTATTTTCACTGATTGTCTGCATTAGCGAATATAGTGAAAATAAACAGACAGTGAAAATAACCTACTATACAATACTTTTCTGGCAACAAAATCTATGTTTCTATGTCATCAGTAAATGTAACCAGCTTGTGGAAGCCCCAGCTTTTAGATAGTCGATTAAACTCATTAAGTCAGTGGTCTTCCTTGCTTCCTAAAGCTGCATAGTGATGTTTAGCAAACTTTGTATTAACAAGGACATAATACCAAAGGCATTTATGTAACAACTGAATCTTTGACCTTTATGGTTTATATACACCTCATGCAGAGCAGATTCCATAATTCTTTGCTTGTGACATCATAATCTCTTACTGTAAAAATGTTTTTTTTTTTGCAGTTGCTAATAACCTGATTCTTCTTTTAAGTAATAAATGAACTGTATGAAATAATGCTGTACTATTTTTTCTACTTTAAAGAATTGTTTGTAACTGTAGTGGTCCTTATACAAATTAAGTAGGTGATCTGACACATTTTTTTTTTATTTACTATGTCATTACCCTAATTTACAAATACATGCATGGCCTTTATCCACCCTATTCAATGTTACCACTTAAGATACCAAACCAGAAATCTCCTTCACGACCCAAGAGCACACACATCATTGGTTAGAATTCTTTGTTATTGCATCATTATCCACCTGGAACTGAATCTCTGGGTTCTATGTCAAAATGGCGACTGTCGAAAGTCAATCTCCGTAAATCAGTTTCAGTGATGTACCCCCTGGTGAGCAGCAAAAGGGTGCCAGGAATTTACAATTTTCAATTTTATGCAGGGGGATGCGCCCCCCGCACCTCTCTACCATAGGATTCTCAACTCCAGGGGGGGTGCATGTCAAGGTGGGGGTGCAAAACCATAAAAAAAAAAAAAAAACAGGCCAGGAGCAACAAAACGTACCTGCGCCTGGACCCAAACCCAGCACCTTCAGAACCCCAGCCCTAAACCCACTCACCACAACATGGGGCCAGCTCGGCAGCTCACCACTGCACCACCTCTCAGAAACCTTCCCTGCCCTCCTGCCCCTCACCAAGCATGCTCGCTCCCCCCCATGCATGTGTACATGTGGCAACATCCTGTCACTATATGCATGAACCCCCCATCTAGTCGCCCTCCCTGGTAGGTAGCCCCAATGACATGCACTGTGATTGAGTCACCGTTTTTGTATGTGCCCAATCACGGTCGCCCTGTCACAGGATACTGAATCTCTGACTCCATTAAACTATTAACAAGATCAACCTGCTACAACCAGAGGTTCTTCTGGTTATGTTGGACATTCAGACCCTGCATAACAATATGCAATATCCAGCGATATGGGCAAATCAAATTGAGTGACTCAATATGAATGACTCAGTTTGACTGCCTGAAATAAAAGCAAGTAGAAAAGTATAGGGAGGAGAGGAACAGCGACTGTAATGTACAAAAATCGTGAAAGGGAGGTATAGTGGAACAGCATATGGGAGGAAGTTTGGATGAGCATTTCCCAGTTGGTCATTTGCATAGTGGTAGGGGTGTGTGCCTCTGGTGTGAGAGGATGCAGGTTCAAATCTAGCTGAGTGCACTAAATAATTTTATGCTGCTAGTTGGGACTGAGTATTTTTGTCCTTGTGTGTCCCACTGATCTGAATTGCAGGCCCCCCTCGGAGTTGAGAATCTTAATAATGGGGGGTGTGGTGGGCAAAACCCCCATATAAAAAAGGGATAACTGTCTCTCATTGCGAGTATGCTTGTTCTCGGTGTAGTGCATGTTGCTGTTTGCATTTTCAGTGATGTTCACTCGCTAATATGGCAATCACTGTTTTGCTTTTACTCATATCACATGGAACCACAATATACCACAAGAAGAAGGACCTGAACCAGCAGTGTGGTATCTCCACCATCACCACCATGACCCTCAACATGCTAATGGCATTTTTTTGCCTGCTTTCATTTTCATTTCATTTTTTATTTTTTATACTTATAGGCATGATGAGCAGTACTGCCCATTTTCACAAGCAACAAGTCTTACATAAAACATCAAGTATAAATACAAATGTACAACAAATTAAAAAACCAAAATGTTCAAAGACAATACTTAAAATGGTACTTGCACTTAACAACTTTCATTTTGATGGGAAAAAACCTACCTGCAGGTCCAAGGCACAGCAATGAGTTCTGCAGTTCCCCCAGCCTAGCAAAACACTTTGTGGTAAAAGTGGAACAATTGTTACTCAGAAATACAAATGCACAACCCTGACTTCATCTGAGATAAATTAATGGCATCTATAATATGGACACAAGGAGAAAAACCTATAGTAGTTCTACTGCTGGCTGACTAATGCATATCTCACAATCAAATTCATCACAAACTACTTAATTGTACACAACGAAACAAAGAACATGATGGCAGAAAAAGGTGCTCTGGCCCATCCAGTCTGCCCAGTCCTACCTAATACTATTGTGATGGCCCTGATGACCATCTTCCCCCATTATTCCCTCCATGTTTCCAACTCCTTCTGCCCTTATCAGGCCCTTGTGCCTATCCCACCCATGCATGAATCCATTCACTGTTTTGGAACAGACCACCTCCTCTGGCAGACTGTTCCACTTGCCTACCACTCTTTCTGTCAAAATGAACTTGAGGACATTCTTTCTGAACCTTCTCCCAGCCTGCTTTAGGAGATTCCCCCTTGTATTTGAACTTATGGTGAACAATTTATTGCACTTCACCCAACTGATCCCATGGAGATAGCTGTGTGTTTCAATCATGCCCCCTCTCTCATTGTCACCAATATATCCATACTGTATTAAAGTCCTTTTATCTT
The DNA here is from genome assembly GCA_016271365.2 of Neoceratodus forsteri. Lineage (NCBI taxonomy): Eukaryota > Metazoa > Chordata > Ceratodontiformes > Ceratodontidae > Neoceratodus > Neoceratodus forsteri. The sequence goes on along the minus strand of CM028132.1, from coordinate 785,367,668 downwards.
TCCTCATATGGTTTCTCCCTGAGATCCCATATCGTATTGGTTGCTCTTCTCTGTACAGTCTCCATCTTTCCATAGTCCCTGCATAGGTGTGGGCTACAGAACCTTGTATAATTCTCCAGGTGAGGGTGAACCAAATACCTTATTATAAGGGGAGAAATACATTCAATTTGGTTAAAATAAGTATACAAAATGTGCCTTTTGTATTTAGACCTTATAGACACTTGGAAGCCAGAAATGTGCCTTAGTTATCTTTGGTGTTATGTGGGGTTGCTGAGCTGAACCCCAGCCCTGAGGGAAATTCCATTAACCTTGTACATGAAAATGTAAGGAGTCTGACTGGCAAAATGGACTCCTTCATAGCATGGGTTCTTGTTGAAAACCCAGATGTTATAATTCTGACAGAAACTTGGCTCTACGAGGGGACACAACAAGCAGAAATTGACCTGGATGGTTATTACCACCTTAGAAAGGACAGAGAGTCAAGAGGAGGTGGAATTCTAATTTATTTAAAACATGCATTAGGTCATTCAGAGCTTTTGTAGTCTGGGAAAATGGAGGGCACTGAATGTTTGTTGGTTTGTTTGGAGTAAACAAACTTGGTTATAGGTGCTATTTATTCACTGCCAAAAGTAAAAATGATCCATTTTGATATTTTTTGTCACATGTTAGTGAACCATATAGGTCATAAGAAAACAATTCTCATGGGAGACATTAATGCAGCATGGGGGGGGGGCTAGAGGGCAAAAATTAGATAATCTAATGAGGAGTTTAGACCTAACCCAAATAATCTCTTCCACTACCAGAAAAAGTACCTTAAATAGTAATGGCAGTACATTGGATATAATTTTCATTTCCTCGGATTTAAGAGTAAATGAAACAAGGATCTGTTGTCTGAATTTGGGTGATCATCATGTCATTTATTGTAGTATAGATTCGGAACAAGTAAATAACCTTATTCCTAAACAGAAAACCAAAGGTAGGAGAAGTTATGCAAAGTTTAACAAGCATCTTTTTAGGGATTATTTAGCAAAAATGCCATGGTATAGGGTGTTTCTTATACCAGATTTGAACATGGCAGTGGAAGAATTCACAACCATGTATTTAGAAGCATGTAATAGGTTTGCACCTATTAAAAGGCTGAAATGTGAACAAAAAAGTTTGCCATGGATTGGTTTAAAAATTTAAAAATTAATAACGAAAAAGAAACAACTTTGGAAAATGGCAAATAAACTGCTGTATCCTGAAGTATGGATACAATATAAACAGCTGAGAAACAGAATCTTTACAGAGATAAGGAATTCAAAAGATTATTATTATAGGAAAAAATTAAAGTAACAACAGATCCCAAAGATTATTGGACCCTGGTAAAAAATCTTACGAATCCCATCCGTAATCATCCTGAAATAAGAATTAAAGAAAACAGAATATTACACCAGAAAGAAGATGCCACTGATATGTTAAATACTTATTTTGTAAGCTTGCCAGACCTTTAGATAACAAACTCAGACTTAAGAAGGAAGGTATGTGAAGAGATTCCGGTAGGACAACATTTTCCAGTGTTCCAATTTAGACCAGTAACCACAGCTGAGGTTATCAAGATAGTAATTTGCAGATAAAGAAGACTAGTGGAGTAGACGGTATAGAAAGTAAATTATTAAGGGATTCAGCTGTGGAGATATGCCCGATACTCAGAGATCTAATAAACTGGAGTCTGAGAGAGGGGATTTTTCCACAGGGTTGGACGTTGGCAAAGGTTGTTCCAATTGCAAAAGGAGGGGATCCCATTGATCCATCAAACTACTGTCCCATAGCCTTATTATCAGCAGTCTTAAAAATAGTAGAAATGATAGTTTATTGACAGCTAATTGGTCACCTTAAAAAGTATGAGAAACTGACAAAATTTCAATCAGGATTTAGGAAAGGCAGGTCCATGTCCACAGCACTCACGGACTTTTTAGATGTGGTTGCCATCCCTTTAGTTATGGCAAGGTTTGTGGGCACTGTGGACATGGACCTGTCAAAAGCATTTCATCTAGTGGATCATAAAACTTTATTGGGTAACCTCAGAGATATGGGACTGACTGATGAATCATGTCAATGGTTTAAATCTTACCTGACTGGAAGAACACAGTTAGTAGCTGTCAATGCATTTCAATCAAATACACTGTTTACTACTCGAGAAGTCCCCCGGAGGTCAATTCTCAGCCCATTGCTGTTTAATATATATGTAAATAGCCTTCCGGATAAAATGACATTCTCTAGCATTCGGCTATATGCTGACGATACAATTTTGGTGGCTGATGGCAGTTGCCTGGGAGAGGTTGAACATAAGTTACAACATGTTTTTTTTTAATATGCAGGATCATTTTATCTCCATGGGTTTGATAATAAATGACAAAAAGACCCAAACCATGTTTTTCAGCTCCAAACAATCCAAACCAAACAAATCAATGGAAATGAAGATCAGGACCAGAGAGGGAAACATTTAGACTCAAACTGAAGTTTGTAAGTATCTGGGGGACTATATAGATCAACACCTCACATTTGTCTATCATATTTCAGGCTTAATAAAAAAAAAAAGCAATGCCTATATAAGAGCCATGAGGCAGTTTAAAAATTGTACTATAATGAATGTACGATCCACGGTTGCAAATCAATTAATTTTGCCTATCATGGATTTTGGGTGTCATATATATTGGCACACTGATAAAAACAGTTAACCAAATTGGATCACATCTATAATAAATTGGCAGAGTACAGTATGTGTTAAATTTTAAATTCAATACACATCACTGTGTTATGTCTAGTGCATTAAGTTGGAACACACTTGAGCAAAGAAGAAAGAAAATATGGATAAACCAAGTTTGGGGGATTAATGAAAAATTAGGTCCCGCTGCACCTAAAGAAAAAGTTGCATAGACCAAGTCAGGGTTTGAATCCGAGATTAAAAACAGCTAGGGAACTAATACAACCTAAAATCACTAATAATCTTTGCAAAATGAGATTTGAACTCAAAGCCACAACTTGTTGAGATGCACTCCCATTACAACTAAGAAATCAGACAATTACAAGTGACAGGTTTAAGGCTACTATAAATCAGGAGTATTCCCTTTGATGTACATGCAATAGTATTAGCTAAGATGTGGAATTTGCCCTAAATTTTATCAGAAAAGGTTACAGAAATTTTTAGCATTGGTATTTGATTGTGACATCATAATGTAAGTGGGTCTTATGTATTGTTTTTTTATCAGATGTTAACCTTTTTGCATTTGGTGTAAACTGTTTTGTAATTGATGTTAATTTTAATGTAACAAATTACACAGGTTCACCTTGTAAACAGGGCATATCATAGCCCTAATGGTGTTATACTGTATAAATAAAACTTTTTACTACTACTACTACTACTATATGAGAAAAGATCGCTACTCTGCTTCTACTGCTGATACATCTTTCTATATACCCCAACATCCTGTTTGCCTTTTTCTTTATCCTGTTACATTTCACCATTGATCTCAGGCTTTCCAATATTATCACCTTTTCCTCAGTAGTGCTCTGTATCTTTATTCCCCACCAGGTAATGCAGTTTCAGGTACTTGTTCCAGATATGCATTACCTTGCATGTCCTGGTATTAAATCTCAACTGCCTTATTCTCACCACTTTTCAAGCACTTCCATATCCCCCTGATTGTTCTGATCCCATCCAAGCTGTCAACCTTCTCTCAGATCTTGGTGTTATCTGTAAAGAGGCAGATCTTTCAATGAATGCTTATCCCATGTCACAAATAAATATGTTAAGAGGCATTAGCCCCAGAACTAAGCCCTGTGGTACCCCATGCATTACCTCCTTAATCTCAGTGTACTCCCCTTTCACTGCCTTCCTCTGTCCACCTCATGAGCCAGTTTTCCACTCATGTGGCTATCCTTTCCTCCACCCTTAGATCTCTTCATTTTTTTGATCAGTCTGCTGTGAGGGACTGCATCAAAGGCCTTACTGAAGTCCATGAACAATTTGTTTACTGCCTATGCTTTATCTACTGCCTATGTTTTATCATCTGCTTAAATAACTCAGTTGAAGAACTTGGAGAGGTTTGTCTGGCATGATCTCATCTTGTCTACTGTCCTGTACACTTTTTAACTTGAGAAAGTCTACTAACCTTTTCCTTGGTATAGCCTCCAGTAACTTCCCCGAAACACATTTTTGATGTGTTAGTGGTAGTGCAAAACGGCAGAATTGAAACAGGCTTACTGCACATACAAAATCCATAGATAAACAAATGTACTGACTCTAACACCAGATTTCTGCCATCATAAACACACTTTCAGAAGTATTTCCTACAGCCTTAAGACTCAGCAGAGTTTGCACTACAGACTCCAGTTTTGACAAGAGATGCACAGAACTAATGAGTCTGTCTTTTACAAAGGGAATACTCAAGATAGATGGTATCTGAAGACATAGGATAATGAAGCTACAAAGAGAACAATCACTCCACTTCAGAACAAGAATTGGTCAATGTCGATGTTTATTGCTTGAGATGGGCATGCTGGATAAGAGCCTAGCACAACTCCTATACAGATGTAACCCCTTACCAGCGGGAGTGAGGGATGGACACCAAATGTGGGTCCTATTGCTGCAAGAGCTGAGCACAACTCCTATACAGATGTAACCCCTTACCAGAGGGAGTGAGGGATGGACACCAAATGTGGGTCCTATTGCTGCTCTTGAATTGGAACTGGAATGGACTGCCTCAGTGATAAAAAAAAATAGGGAGGGGGTACTGGCACCACTCCCACATGTGTCCCTCGTCGGGGCTCCTCTGTTCCTTGATGCTGACTCCTTAATTTCTGTCAATGTGCTGGTCCTCCAACCATACTAAAATGGATAGGGCCCTTTCATTTCAGTGGGCCATTCAGTTCAATATATTTCATTCTTTAGTTCATAAATTCTTAATTTTTAAATATTTTTTTCTTACAGCGTTACTTTGTTTTTTCTTACTTTGTTCTATCAAGGTTCTTTTTAGCCCTACACTGATGAACCCTATGGGTGTCAACTTTCAAATCACCTCCATAACAAATGTTTATGGCATATGCTAGTGTCCACCATAAACACCCAATCTGGGGGGATTTAGAGGTTGACACTGAGTTCATGAGGGTTGGAGTAAAAAGCTATTCACAGAAAAATGTAAGTAAAATATTAAAAACAGGAGGATATTATCTTAAGAACTGCAGTCAAATGTTGAGAAAAAAAGAGTTGAATGTTTTTATTTGTGTGTGTTGTCCTACTCTGTCCCAGAGCACCCTGTTCCTGTGTCAAAAGTTCAGCTCACAAGGGGAGTGGAAACAGGAGATTCCGCTGCCAAATGTTGTAGAAGTAGAAAACAATCTTGCCTGGGCCAGTGAGGGGCCACCAGAATCAAGGCAGGTTGCTCTGCCCATAGTTTCACCAGAACCCAATGTATGAGAGGGAATGGGGAAACATGAAGACACACAGAAATCTCCTTTTCTAAGGGAGGGACAACAAATCTTGCCAAAAAAAACCAGGCCCTGGGATAAAAAAGCAGAAACATGACAGTTTTGGATTGTATGGAGACACAAACAAGTCTAGGTCTGGACAACCCTATTTTCTGAAAACGCCATCCACAATAGAGTCTGAGAGTTCCCATTCATGGCAGAGCACATTGGATTGACTGACGTGATCTGGGTCCTGGAGAGGAACACTGCTTACAGAAGTATGTTGTGTTCCACGGCCCACTGCCAAACGCTCACTACTTTTCTGCACGCAGATCATATGAATGAACCCTGGCTTGTTGATTGATGTAGTACATCACCAACATATTGTATGTGCATATCAACAGCTGATTCCCTGGAATGAGGGCAGCATAGGACTGTAGGCCACATAGAACAGCTCTAATCTCCAGAGTGTTGATGTGAAGCACCATACCCAAAGGGCCCAATTGGCCCTGGGTTCTCAAATGGCCTAAATAAGCCCCCAACCCCATCCCTGAGGCATTTCTGGTCATAACCAGCAGTGGAAACAGCCACAGGATTGGCAAATCTTATTCCAGGTTGGATCTATCTAGCCACCCACCAGAAGTGGGAGTGCAAAGAGGAGGAATGACCTATATGAGGTGATCCAACTCGTCTGTGAGGCCATTGCACCCTGAGAAACCATTGTGGGATTCTCATATAGAGGCTGGCCAGCAGAACTGTCAGGATGACAGTGGCCATTAGATCAATCAGGCATAACAGACAATGGACTGACACATAATTGTTGGATCTCACCAGCTGTGCATGTGCCACTACTGCCATGGCACAGTCAGGGACAGAAATGCCTGACTGAGACCCATGTCCAGAATGGCACCAATGTACTGGAGCCTTTGGCAGGGGGTACGGACTGACTTTGGTTCACTGACCATTTGCCCAGTTGGTCAAACAAGTTGTCTGCTCTGAAATAAAGTGTACACTATCATACCATGATGGGGCCTTTAATAGTCAATTATCTATATTCAGGAATACATAAAGACCCTCCCTGCAGAGGGCCATTACTACCACTGCAAGTTATTTTGTGAAGACACTGGGTGCATAGCATTAGCCAAAGGGCAAAACATAAATTTCTAATCAAAGCCCTGAAGCATGAATTGCAGATACTTTCTGTGAGATTTTCTGATCTTGATGTGAAGGTAAGCACCATTCATGTCCAGCATGACCATCCAATGCCTCTTTAACAAAAGGGATAACAGGGACTGCAGGGACACCATTCTGAACTTCTTGTATTTTACATGCATGTTCAGGTCCCTTAGATTCAAGACAAACCATAAATGCTCTGTCTATTTTAGAACCAGAAAGTACTGGAAGTTTACTTCTGCTGCCAGGACACATTCAACAGCCCTTTTGCAGAGGAGGGATTGAAACTCCTCCAGCAGAAGGGCAAGATGTCCTGGAGGATATCGGTTTGGCAATGAAGGAGTTACTGGAGGAACAGTAAGGAGCTCTAGGGAATAGCCATACTGAACCACCTCCAAAACCCACATGATTTCCCTCCATTTTTCTAAAAAGAGAGAGATGTGGCCTCCCATCAAAATCTCTTGAGGCAGCTGACCCAGTAGTGTGGAGGGCTGAGGCACCTAATGCCTTGCCTGCCACCACACCAGTGACCCAGGATTTGGAATGATCCCAGGGTGTTAGGAGTCAGCCAGGGTGTGGAGGACTGAGCATCCCACAGGATGCTGTCCTCCTTGGGTTAGTGTGAGTGGCTCATTCTGCTGTGTGACTGCCACCTAGGGAACGTGGCAGCAGTGCAGTCAGGAAACAGATCCATCATAGGAGGGCACACCAATTGTCTGGAGTGGACATTGATGCCTTGTGTCACTCTGCTGCTGGCCAACATCCTGAAGGATAGAGGAAAACAGGAAAAACACAGCCACACAGGATGAAGGCTGCCACCCGATATACATGCCCCAGGCCCGCCAACCTACCTAGGCAGCCTCCAGTACAAAGCAGAACCAAAGTTTATGGAAGGAACCTGGTCCTCCCCTGCTAACCTCCACCATTGGGAATGGATAGCATGGGTGACTACTAGAGGTACACAAGCCCTGGGAGAAGGTGGGGTGACAGGGTTGGTATGGGGAGACAGACATGAGAAGGGCCAGAAGGGCAGCATGGTGAGGTGGAAAGAAACAATAAGTCAAAAATAACCTCTTGGGGTAGTGAGGCTGGAGGCAAGGGAGGGGAGACAGAAGGTACCTGGGAGGCGGGGGTGCTGGTAATGGTCTGACCTTTTGTAAGTCTGTCATGGGCACCAGGGGGTAGGTTTGTGGCTTGAGAGGCAGAGGGCTGAGGCCTCTGGGATTCATGGCTGAAGCCTCTGGAATAAGCTCTTCCAGGACAGGCTTGGAGCCAACAAAAAGAACCATGACCCCTTCCTCTGGGTTTGGCGTTCAAAGCGTGCAGGGACCTGAGAGTCATTCTTGAAGTCTGCTGATCCCGTAAAGTATTTTCCACATCATTTCCAAATAACCACTTTCATCTGAAAGGGAAATTCATTACTGATTGATGCACATCAGAGGAGAAACCAGCCACTCTAAACCAGCAGTGGCATCTAATGTATATGTTGGAGGTAGCAGCCCTGGCAGCAGCATCTGAAGCATCATAGGCTGATCTTAGGAGATGCTTACCTTCTGCTTGGTCATTGGCAACGCTGAGCTAATACTGTGTCCTGGCCCACAGGGAATGTTTCAGCCAGTGTGACCATTGTCTTCCAAAGGCAATTTTGATAATTAATCATATATGCCTGATAGTTTGAAATCCTTAAGCCTAGGGTAGCAGAGACAAAAGTCCTCTTACCCATGACATTTATTTATTTATTTAGTCATTTATTTATTTATTTATTAATTAATTTTCATGACTGGTTAGGCCCACTGAGCCCTGAGGGTTCCTTTTTCAGGGGCAATCAGGAAATGTAATTACATGGAGAAATACAGACAAGGAAAAGGTTACATTGCATACAGATAATTTGAACAGGTTACAGTCATACATGGCATACAATGCTTGCTTGTGTGGTTAGAGACCATGCTGTACTAAGGCTGAGCAGTTGAAGGGGTTAAAGGGGGGGCAGTCAGGTGTCATGACAGTGGCAAGTGTTGGCTTCAATCAAGTGTGCCTTGAGTCTGGTACAGAAGTTCAAAAGAGAGGGTGCTTCCTGTGCCGAGGGTGGAAGTTTGTTCCACAGTAGGGGGGTGGTGTTGGAGAATGACCTGCCGCCCATGTTGGTCCTGACCCTGGGAACTTCCAGCAGAGTCCGACCTGAGGTCCTCAGGTTCCTAGGGTTGTTCTTGATGGCAATAGTAGCTGCTGGACTGGGTGGAGTGGACAGGCTGAGTAACTTAAATGCCAGGCACAGCAAAAAGTATTGGAGGCGTGCAGCAAATGAAGGCCACTGTAACTGAGTTAGCGTGTCACATTGGTGGGTTCTGGAGTGATCATGAGTAGTGAACTGAGCTACCTTGTTGTACAGTATTTTCAGCTGATTGACCTCATGCTTGGCCATGCCGTGTATTACTGGGACAGCATAGGTCAGTGTGGAGAGCAGGACACTGAAGGCAATAGATATCCTAGCTTCTGGGATAAGCTGGTCCTTTATCTGATACAGAGTGCCTAGTTTACAGTGGATGGCCTTGGTCACTAGGTCAACATGGTTCTTATTGGTGAGATCTTGGTCAAGTGTGAGACCTACAGTAGGTATTTCAAGGAGACCATTACTTCAATACTCTTTTCTGACTGAGTTTATTTCTGTAAGGAGTTGGTCCTGTCTTGTCCAAGGGATCTGGGTCTGAACAGCATGGCTTTAGTTTTGCCTGCGTTCAAGACCATTCTGTTTGTTTTTAGCCAGGCCTCCAGTGACGTTAGATCGGCTTGGAGTAGGGGACCAAGATCTGCCAGGTTGTCCAGGGAGCCATAGATGACAGTGTCATCTGCATATTGTACGACAGAGCTACCCCCACAGTGAAGATTTAGTTCATTTGTAAATAGCGAGAGCAGGAGGAAACCGAGGATTGAGCCTTGCAGTACTCCTTCTCTTAGGGGTAAAGGGTCTGATAGTGCTTCCTTAGATGACCCTCTGTGTGCGGCCAGAGAGGTAACTCTCAAACCACTTGAAGGCCACAGGGTCTAGGCCAGTTTTGTTCAGCTTGATTAGCAGGAGGTTGTGGTCAACAAGGTCGAATGCTTTGGACAGATCTATGAACACTGCACCAGACCATGGCTCTGAGCACATCTGTCGTGAAGTTCATGAGGGCTGTGCCTGTGCCATGGTTGGTTCAAAAACCATGCTGGGAAGGGGCTAGGAGCTGGTGAGAATCCAGGTATTCACGGAGTTGACTGTATATGAGCCTTTCCTGCAGTTTTGCAAGTAAGCAGAGCAGGGAGATTGGCCTGAAGTTGCTTGTTTGTTCTCTGAAGCCTCCCTCGTGGATGGGAACCATGTTTGCCTGTTTCCACTGGTCAGGAATGGTACCTTCCAGCAGGGATCTGTTAATGAGCCATGTCAAGGGTCTGGAGAGGGATATGGCTCCATCTTTAAGTAGTCTGGGATTGATCCCGTCAGGTCCTCCTGAGCCTTTGGTTTTCAGGGCCCTCAGGAGAGTTAGGACCTCTTTTGTCTTGATCAGTTTCAGGTGAAATAAGGGTTGATTCAGGCTTGGGGGCTCAGTCATGTTCGGTCCCGGGGTGGGAGGGGGTAGTCTGGCCTTGTATCCATCAAGGTTGATGAAATGGTGGTTGAGGGCTGTGTCACTTTGTTGATAGTTGGTCACTAGCTTACCTTTGACCTCCATTGGGCCAGGTTCTGCCTTGGTGTTGCCCCTGATCAGTTAGTTAATGTGAGACCAAAATAGCTTTGGGTTGCCTAAGCTGTTTTTTTGGAGGTGGGTGACATACTACTTTTTCACAAGTTTGGTGGCACTCTTGCATTTGTTTCTTAGGACTTTGTATGCCACAAGATTGGCAGGGAGAGAGGAGTACTTGAACCTCTTCCAGGCCTTGTCTCAGCTGATCATCAAGGATTTTAGGGTTGGAGAGATCCACTTGTAGCAGCATGACAACTTGTCACGAGGCAGGGAACTCAAATAGGTACTTTAGGCCTATTGTGAGCTGCCATTATTCCCACAGACTCTGCTTCTAGCTGTGATAAATAATATGGTTTAGCAGTTGGGGCAGGATATTGTTTATCCACCTTCCTGGGAACAGCAGGCAATTGTGCAGGGCTATGCCACACAGCTAATGTAGCATCCTATAGAGCTGAGTGCACTGGAGGCAAAATCACTGTAGCAGAGGCAGAGACTTGAAAGAACTAATAAAGATTTCTCTTGGAAGAATCCTCCACCTCAGCCTGGAACCCTAGTCTTGCCCGTACCTGTTTAAGGATGGACTGAAATTAGGCATCTTCAGGGGGAGAGCTAGGCGTATTCACCACACTCCTTTCAGAGCAGCTGGATAGAGAGGAACTTGAGCTAACCACATCTATAACCTCCTCTTCTTCTTCCGTGGCTTCCTCCTCTTCTTCCATGTATTCTAGATTATATTCCAGTTTGTCATCAATGTTCACCATTATATGCATTGGGTCAACAGTATGAAGAGGAACAGAAAGAGATGCCGATGATGAGTGATCCACTGATGGTGGTCCATCTGAGCCTGGAATTCAAGCAGGGGCAGAAAATGGAAGCATCAGCAGGAAAACCACTGACAGACCAGCTGGCGATGTCAGTGATGCAGGTGTTGACTGCAACATCACTATGCACTGAAAGTGTCCGGTCAAGATTGCACGGAGATAATAGCGTGGTTAAAATCCATGCGGGCAACATAGCTTGAATGAAAACAGCTACAGGGAAATATAGCACGGACATATAGCATTATGCCTGTAGGTGTTTTGACTCAGGCTGAGTTAGCTAAGATTCCATTGTGCAGTGGGTAAGTAAGCTGGCCCTGTGGATTAGCAGTTAGAGTGACAGGCTGTGAATGTCAGGACGGCCAGCAGATACAGGTTTGAGTCTACTTCTCTCCTTTGAATTTTTTTGTAATGTTTGGTGCATTTTGGAGGATGTTTATATATATTATGGTGGATGCAGGGGCATAGCACCCCCACACTACTCCGTGCTCAGCAGCCCATTGGTGTACACACTCTGTGGGGCTCACTGTTTTTCCCTGGTGCTATATTAGATCACGCACCATTGCTTGCATGGTTTTGTACCACATGATTGTTTCTATGCTATTTTGACCTAAACCCTGCACTGAAACAGCTCCAACATTGTTTGATACAATGCCTGCATGCCAATAGAGTCCAAAGGGGTCTTCGATTGCTGGGACATTGATGGGACAGTGCTAGATGGTGGAACAGGCTGGATGTCCCTGATTGGGAAGAAATTGGATGAGCTGGTGCTGGACCCTGACCTTGGTGTCTGTAAGCCTGTGGGGAGTGGCAGGACTCACAGCCATAGCCAGGGCCCTATCTTTTTCAAGTGACTTAACCCATCTAAATGATGAATGGGAACAGTCATGAGAAGCTTCTTCTTCCTTTCTGTACTTCTTTTTGTCAGCATGGCAATGTTATTCCACCAACTTCAACTATTTGTCTGTTCTCTTCGAGTCAGTACTGGCTGCCATTGACCACAGAGATCGGTCCAACAACGAGCCAGAAATGGGAGCAGGTGGTGAATGTGAAGGCACCTCTGCAGCAGCCTGTTTCTACATTTCTTGGATTAGAAGAAAGTTTTTTAAAACTTTCATATGATGTCTCCTGGTTGCCTGCTTAAAGCCTAGACAGATTTTGCATGCTGTAATGTCATGGTTTGCACAAAGGCAATGAATACAAACACAGTGGTTGCTGTCTTTGTAAATTTTAACATCACCACAATGGCACTAGTGTAACAATGATTCTTTGTCCATTCGTGGCATAAAATAAACCTGAAATGACAGACAGAAGTAAGTATACAGTGACAGTGAAATACTTGCAAAAGTTCAATGGTGTTCTTCAGCAGTGGTGGACCAATGAGCGGCTGACAGCAGGAGAATGAAAGAAAGAACTGAGGCATGGTGTGGATGCTGCCATAATATAGGCGCTGATGAGACACGTCAGCGTGGGAAGCTCCAGCCTGCAAAACACTTTCAGGTGGTCCTGAAGCCAGTGGCTAATAGTTCCATGATGCAGTTCGACCGAGGGAGATCTACTCAAAGAAGCACTGCAATGGGATCTTTAATGTCCACCTGGACAGCTACTGTACCAGACAGGGCAGAAAAGACTATGCGATGGCATCTATTTCAAAGGCATTGATGTAGCATTTTGGCCAGATATTACTTGGATGTGCACGTTCGTCCTATGGAGGTATTCAAATGTGGGTTAAATCTTGTATTTTTTTTATTGTTATTTCCTGATGTGACACATTCTCAGAAAATGAAGTACACACTCCCATGATATAATGCCTACCGGGTCATAATGTTGTATGCTCTACAGTGCACGACATGACCATGAGGTAGGAACAACTCAGTAGGTAAGAGTAAGAGGGTGTAAATCCGCAAAAGGAAGGATGTAGGGTAGTGCACCCTCTCACTGTTACCAGTGCAGGATAAGATTCCTGCTGGGAGAGAGGTCTGCCAAGCAGCTGCCATGGCTTGATGGGATGAGCCATGGGCATCAATGGAGGCAAGTAGTACATTTGGGATTGGGTTTCAATTCCCGGCCCCAGACGCATGGAAAAAAAATTTATTCACACTTTGTGCAATTCTAAGTGTGAACCCACCCCCAGAGTTAGTTATATTAGTTGGGGAGATTTCGGAGGTGCAGCCCTCCCATAATGGGGTGTGCTGGGGCAGAGCCCCCCCTCGAAAAAACAAGAATTATGCCATATTTAATATACTGTATTATATATAATGTGCTGTTTTGTCAGCGTGGTATATTACTTTGGCATAATATCTTGTGACATTATGACCCCGTGGCAATATTATATTGCTCAAATAGTCAATTACAAAGAGCTTTCTGAGTGGTGGCCTCTGTGCTTGATGGCAAAACATATTACTTTACCTGATAAGGCCTTTTGGTAGGATCATTTTATGGGAGTGCAGGAGGCCAACACATTTGTCAGCAGACTACTCACATAATACAGTAACTTTAGAGATTCAATCCTCAGTTTAATAACTTAATAGAAGGTATGTATGCACAATTCAGATATTTATCTTTACATTAGTGGACACTAATTAGTATTAGTGAAGTTCAGCCAGAAGGGCTACATAACAAAATTAAAATCACCATATTCCCAATAAGCTTCATACCAAAAATAAGATTTCTAATTTACTTCTTTTGAAAGTTACAAGCCATTTTGTAATCTTGATTTCGCTGCCTGTTCAGAAAGCCAGTTTCAGAGAAGAGCTACTGATGATGTCATAACCAGAACTCATAACTTAATCCTCTTATAGGACTTGTTTTCCAAAGCTTAAGGAACTGTAGTTGTAGTAACCATTTGAAAAAAGGGTGACATTGGGTGGGATGTAACGCATTTCCAGAATATTCAAATGCATGGTACAGTATTGCGTTTTTTTTTTTTTTACTTGTTTTTGCCCCCACCCTCTCCATGGCTGCTCCTCTCTTCAGGGTACCAGTGTGCCCATGCCAGCTCCCTATGAATGCCCCACTCCCCATGGATTCACAAGTCCCCGGATCACCCCCTAGTTGGGGTGAAGGGGTCCCCCTTCTCCCCCATGCCTCAGAAGGGAGCATGCGTCTGGAGCCATGGTGCAGGGACCCGTCTACCGGCGTGGTTGTGGGGTTTCTTTTTTCCTTGTTCTCCCACCCCCTGCAGATGTCAGTGCACCGGGATGACCTATGAGCCAGAGGTGCACAGAGATGCACCTCCGCTCCAGTCTTCGGTCAACACTTGCCCCTCCCTTGAGTTCTGCCTCCTCTGATGCACCTGCGCGCCACCAATGGTCACCCAGGTGGTGATGGTATTGCTTTGAGGAGAGCTGCCACCCCTCCCAGAGAAGGAGAACAGCCCCTCAGGTGCTCAATCGTTCTCCCCCCAGCCGGCCCTCCGATGTCCCAGGCTTGCTACCAAACCCAGGTCACCAGTGTCGCAAGCAGTAGTGCTACTGCTGCACCCGCAGGCCAGCCAATATTGCATTTTCTAACTGCAAGCAACATAATTTGTTTGGGCTGTGCTGGGGGGTTAAACTAACTGCCCTTTTTTAATTGCAAAGCTAGTCTTTTTTTCTACAGCTATATGATGTCAGGAGGAGAAAAGTGATCAGGTGGGATAGCAGGACATATGGACCAGGGAGCCAATAGACGGGGACCAGAAAGCCAAACCACATAAATAATAAAAAGCAGGATTGAGAAACACTCCAGGGCACATGTTCGAACTACAAATGCCAGTGTTTGTTTGGGCTGTACTGGGGGGTTAAATTAACTGCATTTGTTTTTATTGCAGAGCTAATCCTTTTTTCTAGTGCTACACACAGTCAGGAGGAGGAAATAGATTGTATGGGAAGATGAGACAAATGGGACCAAGGAACCAATAGGTGGGTACTAGGAAGCTAAACCACATAAATAAAAGGTGGGATTGAGAAATGTTCAGGGCCCATTTTCTATATTCAAGCACCAGTATTTGTTGGACTGTTTAAATGAGCTACCCTTGTTTTTATTGCAGAACTAATCTTTTTTATGTTTGCTTGCATGCATGTGCAAGAAACATAGTGCCACCATACGAATTTTCATAGGTGTGTCACTCAGCTTCCAATGCCCTGCTCCATTTTGCAGGAACTGTCTCACCGCACCAATAAATGCCAGAGCTGTCTATGGCAGCAATTCAGATGCAGAGGCGTGCAGTTGAAGCAAAAACTACTACAATCAGCTTATACGTAGTAGCAATTTGCATACTGTCGCCGTCCAGTATGCAGATTGCTCATATGTCACACTGTCATAGATAGTTCTTGCCACCCACCCAAACACCTACATAGCACACTGTGAGCCCACCCCAGCATGCTCATGCACTCCTCCCACCTGCACACCGTATGGCTGACAGGGGTGCTCAATCCCACATTAGCTCCACTGCCCCTCCAAAACAGATTTCCAGGTGCCACACTGGGAGCCCACCCCAGCATGGCAAAAGTCCATATGGCGACAGGGGTGCCCAATCCCCCACTGGCTCCACTGAACCCTCCCCAGCAAAATAAAATGACTTCCAGTTGCCACGCTGGGAGCCCACCCCAGCATGGCAAATGTCTGTATGACCAACGGGGGGTGCCCAATCCCCCGTTGGCTCCACTACCCACCCCAAAAAATAAACTTCCAGCTGCCACACTGGGAGCCCACCCCAGCATTGCAAAAGTCCCGTGTTGTCTTCTAAAATAAAAAAAAGACACCTGTAAAAAAAAAAAAAAGTCCCTCGTTGACTGTCTTGCACCCCTCCCCCAACCCATGCCCACCCTCTGCGCACACCTTCCCACATCCCCCACCCCATACTTACCTCCGGAGCCCAGCGCGATGATCTTCAGTGGACCGGGAACACTTCTTCACTCTTCAAAGCCAACCATGAACTGAAGAAATGCCGGTAAGCTGTATAATGGCATAAATGTTTTTTTTTCAGCTTTGGTGCATAACTCAGTCACTTTCATTTTGTTATTCGGTCCTGAAAGGTGATTTCGCGGTCACTGAGCAGAACCACCTTTCAGGACCAAGTAATAAAATGACAGTGTCACAGTTTATAAGGTAGGCCCCCAAAACCCTATGTTGAAAATTTGGTGAAAATTCCCAAAATGACTGTTTTATGTCGTGCTGCTATGCAGTTCCTATCACGCCATAACCTTACGAATTTGTAATATTTTCACTCCAGATTTTCTCAACATCGCCGTCTTACTACACCTCCTTATGAGCAGTACAGCTGTCATTTTTCACATCTCACCCAAAATGTGCTTTCTCACATGTAGTGCACAATGGCGTGGTCGGTGTGAGAAATCAATGTTTTGGACAGATTCAGAAAATCACAGTGACACTGTTCATGAGCAGAAGTCTTAAAATGGCTATGTTGAAAATTTGGTGACAAAAGTCCATAAAACGACTGTGTTACAAGCGTGCATTGCGCAGTTGTCACGCACCCTCGTAAGTTCATGAATTTGTAATATTTTCAGTCCAGATTTTCTACAGTGGCATTTTTCCACACCTCCTTATGAACAGTACAGCTGTCATTTTTCACACCCTGGCCGAAATGTGTTTTCACACTTCCGGCGCAGAAATGCATGGTCACTGTGGGAAATTAGTGTTCAGGACAGATTACAAAAATCTCAGTGACACTGTTCATGAGCGGAGGTCCCAAAATGCCTGTGTTGGCAAACTGCTATAAACAATCATCAAACTAATTACATTACGGGTGTGCGTTGCACAGTTTCTAAGCATGCTCGTGACTTCACCAGTTTTTTTACATTTTCATTCCAGATTTTCAACATTGCCATTTTTCCACCTCCTCATGAACAGTACAGCTGTCATTTTTCACATCCTGTTCAAAATGTGTTTTCGCACCTGTGGTGCCAAATGGCGTAATCGCTGTGCAAAATCAACTTTCGGCTAATAAACTGCTATTGCCACTGTTCATGAGGTGGGGGGTCACACAAACACCATGTTGAAAAATTGGAGTGACAACATCAATGAATGCCTTGGGCATTAGGGTTTCTGACCATAGCGCCCCACCCTGTAGGGACTGACAGGCATCAGGAGCGTGACTTGGGATTGTCACCTGTAATGCTCATACCATTCCACACCCATCCACACCCTGTAGCCAGTGACAGGTATCGAGGTGTGCCTTGGACTCTTCGGCCCCACAGTTCACCCCATTCTCCTATACTGCATCCATCTCACTGTATTTCCTTATGGAATGGAGTGAGCATAAGGCCCAAAGATCGGAAGGCACACTGTGACACTTGTCTGTGTCTGCAAGGTAGGGTGTGGTGAAATGACATGGCCGTTATGCTTGATGACCCAAAGGCACACCCCAATGCCTGTCAATCTCTGCAGGGTGGTGGTGGGGTTGGCTTCAGTTCAATACTTCACTGCCATTCCTATTATGCATCTCTCTAATTCCTACACTACCAATGCCAATGCCAGCAAGCAAACATTCAGCATTGACGAATGCTTGTTTTTAATTAGGTTATTTTTAATAGGGCTACACTCTAAAGGAAGGAAAGGTGAGTGGCCGGTTGGGACTTCAACCTGCCATCTGTATTTTTATTTTGTTTTTGGATAATATTTGGTAACCGGGTAAAACTCGAGGGCATCAAATGCCCATTTTTATGGGTGACCCAGACACAAAGACAATATCAGTACACTTTAAACAAGTAAATTGTTTACAACAAGAACACATAGAACTAATAACCAATTGCTGCTTCAAACACTGTTAAAAACATATAAAGAATACAAGGTCAAATACAATTAGGCAAATCATTCCACAATTTTATGTCCTGATAGAGCCAAGATCTCAGGCCCAATGAAGACCTACAGTGGGGGAGGTTCAATTTCCCATTATTTGCTGATCTGGTACAATTAGAATGAGAACTAACTGATGCATAAGACATAAATAGTGTCAGTGGCTCAGCAGGTAGCACACTCGCCTCTGAGGCTAGAAGATCAGAAGGCTGTGGGTTCTATCCCTGCACCAGCCAGTTGGGTTAATATCCCAATACTGACACTGTAGTGCAGCATGAGGGGGATGCTGCACTCCTGAGGTGCCATCCTTCGGATGAGACATTAAACCGAGTTCCCATCTGCCTGTTCTGGTGGTAGTTCAGGTGGATGTTAAAGATCCCATGGCACTTCTCGAAAAAAGTAGGGGAATCTCCCCCATGCCCTGGCCAAATCTCCCCCCTCCCCCCATTCACTAAAAATACCACCAACAGCTCAATCTGGTTTAAGGTCAGTTGGCATTCATCTGTATTCCCCTCCCCTGGGTCATGCCTGAAAATAGGCACAATTTGTCTGGTGCACTTACCAGGTCAACAAAAACTAAATAAATAAATAAATGAAAAGGGTATTTGAGAAAACTGAATCCACTTAAATGCTAACAAGATAAAATAATTTACTCTCTGTTCAAAGGATGAGCAACCTAAAATATTATACAAGTTGCAATGATGAGTAGTATGAGATGCAGAACTAGCAAATCTACAGACTGAGAAATATAGTACTTTCACATGCTGAAGAGCAGCAATGGTAGTGGAAGAGTAAACAGGAAGATCATAACTGATTACCGGTAACAATAAAGACTGTGCCAAAACTTTCCTTGACTGAATTGATAGATAGTTGCTTAAACTGTATAACTGTCCTAAACTAGAATGTACATTTTTGACAACATTGCTAATATGATCTTGAAATGTTAAATGCTGTTCCAATAAAAAACCCAGATATTGAAAGTGCATCATAAATTCAATTTTTGCACCAGATAAATCACAAAAAGAGGGGAAAAGGCCCAAACTGATTCAATTTATGTTCAGATCCAAAAAAAAAACAAATCTTTCTTTTTTGAGATATTAAGTAGCATTCCATTATCCCCCAACCATTGTTGCACACTCACAAAATCTTTCTGCAGACATTTACCAATGTCAAAAAGATCATCTCTAGGCTGATAGAAAACTATATCATCTGCACACTTGGTATAAAAAGTATTTTTATCCTAAACAACAGTAGGCAAAGTATTCAAAAAAATACTAAACAAAATAGGTTCCAAAATCGATCCCTGGGGAACATCCATATGTATTGCACTCAAAGGAGAAATAACTGAAGCAAAAATAACAGATTGTTTTCTATTAAACAAATAATGAGAAAACCAAGTTATTAGATTAGATTATTAGATTGAACCCCGCTATCAAAGGCAACTGGAGGGAGGAAGATACTATACACGCTGTACATTCATAAAAAGTAGGCTGCTCAAAGTCCCAATTGGCATTCAGTTACAGCAGCACAGAGGGGTCAAAATGATGCAGTCACTCTGTTCATACATAGGAAGCAGCAGCAAAGAACATAGCTGAACAACAGTTACTGCAGATGTAATGACACATCTCATAGGTCATTCAGGTACAGATATCAGCGTCTGCATAATCACCCTTGATCATAGATGGACAGCTGGAATTAATCCTGAATTACTCTGCGGGGGACTGAACCCTAAAATGGGACAGTGCTCAATGCTGTTTCACAGGGATTTTTTGTGGCATCTGCCACCCTCCACAAACTCTGATTGCACTTGTCCAGCACTTTGCCAGCAGATTGGAGTAGGTTAGGGCCTCCCTCCTGCAGCTTCAGCTAGAAGCAGGAACATCTTGGACTCTCTGTAGAAGGTGCTCCTCAGGCAACTAGCCAGTTATCCCACTCATGGTGGAGCAATACTGAACCTGGTACTCACGAACAGGAACAGTGCTGCAGATGTCATGGTCGGAGGCCAGCAGGAGACCAGTGATCACCAGATAGTGTGGTACATTACAAGGATGGCTGCAGAATCGAACCACACAAGGGCAGAAAGATGGGTGAATACCTCAAAGATGATCTGCTAGGGGAGGATGACTTGGGTTGGGTGGAGGAACAGTGGGCAAAGCTAAAAGAGGGTATAGTGAAGGCAATAAACCTCTGCATCAAACAAGTGAGTAAAAGTAAGAGGAAAAAGAGACTGCTGTGATTCTTAAAAGAGGTGGTTGAAAAGATAAAGGCTGAAAGGTTGGTATTCAGAAGATATAAAGTCCCTCTCCTACAAGGGTGTGAAACTTTTTAACAATCTTCTCCCCTGCACTCATCCAATATCCCTAAAGTACCTCATTCAGGTACAAAGTTAAGGGTCACTTTTCCAGCTACCTGGCATGTAACTGCCCCAGGCTATAATTGACCCATCGATGTTCTGTCTAACCCAACTGTTCCTCCTTATTGGAGGCCATGTGTACATGACTCATATCCTTCTTCAGTTTGTTGGTATAATTGCAGCCATTGAAAGCACTTTATTCCATGCTATTACTTTTATTGTTGTATAATTGCACACACTGATAGCACTGCTCCTTGTTATGCTGCTTCATTTGTAATGCTCCTTTCGGTATATATTTACTGTAACCTCTGTTTGTTTGTCCTTACTGGATGCTTGTGAAAATGGGCAATTCTGCTCACATGCCTCTCCAGTATAAAAAATAAACTGAACTGAACTGAAACCGAAAAGAGATGCAGATGGAGGCGGCTAGGGAGGTGTATCAGGACAAACAGTGAAAATCAGGGAAAACAGTGAGGAGAGCAAAGGCACAGACTGAAGAGAAAATAGCCCAATTGGTAATGAAAGTGGACAAGACATTTTTATGTTGCCTTGCACACACGTGTAAGCAACATCTTACAATCATAGCATTTCAGAGGTGTGTCAGTGCTGTGGTGAATGCAGGGGACGCTTTAGTGGGTGTGTCCCTCAGCCACCAACCAGTGAGCATGCTGCCAATGACAGCAGTTACAGACAGAGCCACGGAGTTGAAACGAATCTGCCGCTGCAATCAGAGACAGGCTCGTCACTGCAGTGACAGATGACATGTCTCCATTACGTGCTTTTCCTGATGAAACATTTCAATTAATATGGCAGCTCCAGCTGTCTGCCACACAATCCCAGAAAGCCGACACTGGGGTATCCATTCCTCGTGTCGGCATTTCACCCCCCCCCCCACATTATGTGGCACACCGTAACATGGTGGCTCCTGCCGCCTGCAACACACTTCCAAAAAGCTGACATCGGGGTGCCTAATCCCCGTGTTGGCATTCCCCTCTTAGTGTGTCTTGCCTCTTAGTGTGTCTTGCCTGGTTAAACAGTTTCCCCTTTCCTTTCTGACACTGGGATGCCCACTCCCAGTGTCGGATGCATGCCTCCTCCCCCCGTCAATAAGCCTTGCTGACATTGGGGTGCCCAATCACTGTGCTGGCATCCCCCCCCAGAATTGTGGCACACTGGGAGCCCACACCAGTGTGCCAATTTTTTTTGTGTGTGTGTGTAACCTGTAGATGAAGAAAACCTTTCCTTGTGGTCTTTTTTTACCTGCAAACAAGAAAACGGTCCACCGTTGTCTCCCTCGTCCCCGTCCACCTCCCTCAGCACACCCACCTCCCTGCACCCCCCCTCACCATACTTACCCTCCAGAGGTCAGGAGCCACAGTCTTCTCTGAACCGGGACATGTGTGCACTCTTCAAAGCTGAATTGCGAACTGAAGAAATGATGGTAAGTTTTATAATGGGAGGCAATGGGGGAGGGTTCATCTTAGGTTGATGTCTTAGCCATTTTTGGGAATTTTGGCCCCAAGTTTTCAACATGGGGTTCTTGGGAAGACTGCGTTACAAGTGTGCATTGAGCCATTTCTACACACTCATAACTTCACCATTTTTAATATTTTCTCTCAAGATTTTCAACATTGCCATTGTTTCACACCTCCTTATGAACAGCATAGCTTTTATTTTTCACATCCTTCCTGAAATGTTTTTTTACACCTATGATGCAGAATGGCGTAGTCACTGTGGGAAATCCACTTTCGGGATGGATTAACAAAATCAAAGTGCCACTGTTCATGAGGAGAGGTTAAAAAATGCCCATGTTGAAAATTTGGTGAAAAAATTCCTAAAACTAATTGCGTTACAGACGTGTATTGTGCGATTTCTACACATATTTGTAAATTCACCAATTTTTCATATATTCACTACATATTTTCAGCAGTGCCATTTTTTCACACCGCCTCATGAACAGTACAGCTGTCATTTTTCACCTCCTGCCAGAAATATGTTTTCACACCTGTGGTGCCAAATGGTGCAGTCGCAGTGCAAAACCACCTTTCGGGATTGAGTAACAAAATGATAGTGCCACTGTTTATAAGGTGGGGTCACAAAAATCCTATTTTGAAAATCTGTAGTGAAAATACCCAAATGGATGGAGCATTAGGGTTTCTAACCATAACGCCATACTCTGTAAAGACTGACAGGTGTCGGAGGGGTGTCTTGGGATCATCGGACGTAATGCTCATGCCATTTCACCTCCACCCTGCAGCCAGTGACAGGCATCGAGGTGTGCCTTGGGGTCTTTAGCCCCAGTGTTCACCCCATTCTCCTATACTGCACCCATCTCAGCATATTTCCTTATGGAATGGGATGAGTATAAGGCCCAAAGACCCCAAGGCACACCGTGACACCTGTCAGTGTCTGCAGGGTAGGGTGATATGAAATGGCCTGAGCGTTATGGACAATGACCCAAAGGCACACTCCAACACCTGTCAGTCTCTACAGGGTGGGGATGGGGTTGGCATCAGTTCAGTACTTCACTGCCATTCTTATTATACATTGCTCTAACTCCTGCACTACCAATGGCAATGCCGACAAGCCAACATTCGGCATTAACAAATACTTGCTTAGGTATGTCAGTAAAAAGAGGAAGACCAGAGGAGGAATTGTAAGGTTAAAAAGGGATGGGGGAACAGTGCAGAGGGGAACCAGGAAAAGGCAGACATCCTGAACAAATACTTTTGTTCAGTGTTCACAGTGGAAGGAAGAGGGGAGGGGCCACAAAAAAGTAACAGGAGCTCTGAAGGGAGGGAGGTGGACACTAGTTCTTTTTACGTGGAGAGAGAGTCCAAAAGGGACTGACTAATTTGAAAGTGGACAAAGCAGGGTGCTGAGTGAGCTCGGGGAGGTACTGGCTGCACTTCTGACAGTCCTAGTTAACAGCTCACTTGAAACAGGAGTGGTTCTAGAGGACTGAAATGCAGATGTAGTCCCATTTCACAAAAGTGGTAGCAAGGAGAAGACTGGCAATTATAGACCTGTCAGCCTGACACTGGTGGTGGGAAAGTTAATGGAATCACTGCAGAAGCAGATTATAGTGGAATATCTTGAATCCAGTTGGTTCAAGCATAAGGAATAAGATAAGGGTGGAGTAGTGGATGTGACCTACCTAGATTTCAATAAGGCATTCAACACTATTCCACATAGAATACTCTTTAAACAAGTTGGGTAGCTTAGGAGTGGATGAAAATGAGGTAAACTGAGTACGAAATTGGTTAGGGGATAGGTGACAGAGGGTAGTGGTAAACAGAGTTCTCTCAAATGAGGGGAGGGTGATCAGCAGGGTATCTCAGGGATCAGAATGTCTTTATAGGTGACACTGCAGAGGAGCTGGAGGGAAATGACTGCCTCCTAGCAGATGACACCAAACTCTGCAATAGACTGGATGCTCGGTGTAGTGGGGAGGCCGTGAAAAAAATGAGCAGAGACCTGAGAAAACTGAAGGCGTGGTCAAGGATATGGTGTCTGGGTTTCAATGCAAAAAAGTACAAATTAATGCACTTGGGCACAGAAATTCAGGGGCAGAGAACAAAATGGGAGAGAGTATTGATGATCACCAAGCAGGACAGAGACCTGAGATTAATAATCTCTGATGGCCTAAATGTGGCCAAACAGTGTCACGAGGCAGTTGTGAGGGCTAGTGGAATTCTGGGGTGCACTGGCAGAGGTATAACAAAACAGAAGGAGGGAAGTGGTGCTGCCTCTGTATAGATCATTGGTAAGGTCTCACATAGAATACTGTGTACAGTTCTGGAGAACACATCTTCTAAGCAAGATGGCATCTGCATGTGAGCTGCCTGAGCCACCATGCTCCAATTTTTACTCATTTTATTTATTTCTTACTTGCTTTTTAGCATTTTATTTTGTTTGTTTACTGTTCGTTTAATTGCATTAGCCAGCGTTAGTTAGGGTTCAAGGAGTGAGGTAGTTTACAGTAAGTGGCATTTTGATTTGGGTTGGGTCAAATGCCGTCTGGTCTGTAGCGCTAATTTCAAAATAAATTGTTATAACACTAACTGTTAGCGATTGAAAACATCAGAGCATCATTATACCGCTAACAGGCATTGTTTACTCACACTATACTGCTGATTCCATTTGCAGGGATTTTATTGCTTTTTAGCTTTTTGCCAATTTTAGCTTTTCACGGTAGGTCGCCTGGAAGGCTATGCCAAATGTCTGGCTGACTCTCCGGGGGGGTCACTGGGGATCTGCTGAAGAGCCTCTGGAGTTTTTGCAGGAGCATTCTCTCTTGGTTTTGCAGCTATCTGGGATTCTTAAGCTGCGAAGAGGAAGATATATGAACTGCTTCTGATTAGCCAAGAGGATTATGGGCTTCCACTGAGCCCTTTGGATGATAAGCTTCTGGTTGTGGTGAGAGCACAGTCCAGATAAAGAAGCCACTCTGAAGGGACTTTATCACTTCCTGCCATTCGGGATTATTGCTGTCTGGCCTGGTCCTGAAGGTGACGACTGGTAGGTGTCTGGCCTGTTGGATTTGCTTTTTTGGGATGGCAGTGGGGGTGCTCTCTGTTTGGGACTGTTCCCCCAGCAAGCATATGGGGTGACAGGGATGACGGCTTTTGGTAGATGGCCGGGTCTTTGGGACCCCCTAATTAGGTGACCTTTGTGGGTTCGGGCATTCTGCTGAGTGTTTATCTCTGGGTAGGAGCCATCAGTATCCCCATATTTCTAGGCCATGGTGCTTGATTGGGGTTTGCTGCCTATGATACTCTTATTCAGGTGGAACAGAGGGGAGGCGTAGGCTGGTGGGCAGCGTGGTCCCTGAGAGTCCTTAGGTCTTCCCTAGGTGGGTGTCATTTGGCCTCCACTAGGGCAACCCTGATTGGCCTGGTTCTTAGGCTCTGGGCAGCATCTCCAAGTGGGTGCTGATCCAGTCTGGAGGATGCAGTGTGTGGTATGAGAAAAAGAGCTTCGGTGGAGTACTATCTGACTTCATATTCCCTGACTTATATTCTCGAGGCATCCTGTATTAAAGCAGGTTCTGATGCAAGGCTAAGGGGAGGTAGTGAGAGGACCTCCATGGTTTATTATTTTGCCTGTTAGAATTGGCTGTAGGTTGGCATTGGAAGAGATTTCTTTGACATTTAACTATATAGACCAGTTGAGGGTGAGAGACTCATCCTGACTGGAATTGTCTATTGGAGGTTTTTGCATACCCCCTTTTGACTTGGAATTGCTTTAGATCTTATTTTGGACTCATATACAGACCTTTCAACTGAGGCTTTTTAAGCCTAATTTTGGGTGGAGATATTGGTTGTTTTATTTGTGTTCATTTAATTTATGGTTTAGAGGAGTTATACTTTGGAGGTGGCTGGAGATTATGTGCTCGCAGGTAGCTCTCCCGGGCAGGTGCTACTCCTCCTCCTCCAAGCTCCAGGGCCTGTGTCCCTTTAGTTGTCCCCCTTTGCATGCTGACATATACAATCACTGTCAGGCATTGAGGATTGTAAGGAGGAGGCGTGGGGGGAGCCTTCGGACCGGGGGGAAGGGGAGAGCTGGGTGGCCAGGTTGGGGTCATGGAGTTGAGGAGATGCCCAGCAGCAAAATGGAGACTGGACAGGGGTTCTCCCTGTCTGGTCCCCATACTCAAGGGCTCCACTTTTAGTGGGCAGTTGACTCAATCGGTCTTGGAGTCTCATTCAACCCGGGTGGTGCTGCGCAATGCCAGGTTCATTAAAAACAAGACGGCAATAATTGCCAACCTTGTTGCGTCATCAGACCTGGCTTGCATCACCGAGACCTGGCTGGATGGAAATACTGGCCTGATTCTTGAGTCAGCGGTTTCAGCCGGTTTCTTGGTGATACACCACCCGAGGCTGGATCGTAGGGGTGGGGGTGTGATCATTTGTTTTAAAACAGAATTTGGCCTGATAGATGTGCCACTGGGGGAGACCAGATCCTTTGAATGTATCTTGGGTGTAGGTGTGGAGTGCAAAGTTCTTCTCACCTACCGTCCACCCGGGGACAGGAAGCAATTTTTGCAGGAAGTTATGGACTTCATCGTCGACATGGTTCTGGAGTCTCCCAGAATGATTGTGCTGGGTTACTTCAATGCCTGGGTTGATGTTGAACTCTCACAGTTTGGTCAAAACTTCCTCCAACTAATGACCTTGTTGGGCTTCACACAGATAATTACCTCTGCAACCCATAGTTCAGGTCATTCTCTGGACCTGGTCTTCCTCCTGGGTATGGAGACCTCTGACTTGGTGGTGGTGGCCAGTCAGTTGGTCTGACCATTACACTATCAGGTTCAATTTCCAGGCCCCCCCTTATAGGCCTGCCCGTGTTGAGATGGGCCGGTACCACCCATTAAGGAGAGTAACCCCACATGGTCTGATGGCGGTACTGGATCTATCGGGATTTCCAACCATAGCAGGAGGCCAGACAATTTGCTGCAGGCCTATAATATGGCTATGGTGGCAGCTCTGGACTCTATTGCTCCTGTTCGTGTTTTCCCCCTCACCCTCGGTCCCTTGGTTTGATGGGATCTTGAGGGAGATGAGGAGAGTGGGACAAAGGATTGAGCAACGCTGGGGGAAAACTGGTCTTGATGCTGACAGTCTTTAGATTAATGGTTCATTATACAGACTATCAATCGGTGATCTCCAGTAAGAAGGCAGAGTTCCTGTCCGGGGATATCACTGCTGCAAGGAACTGACCAGCTCAGCTCTTCTGAACTGTGGACAGACTGTACAATCCAGCCTGTCTGCAAGTTTGAAGAGCATTGTCACAGGATAAGTGTGATGAGTTTGCTTCTTTCTTTGCTGATAAGGTTGCTGACATTAGATTAGAGATCTTCTTAGTTCACTCCAGTGGGCGGGGCTGTGATTGGTCAGAGGTTGCAGAACTATGGTTTGGTTGGTCAGCTTTTAGCCAGCCAGCGATCATGGATGTTGTAAGGATCATCCAGAGTATGCAGCCAACCTGCTGTAGTTTGGAACCGGGCCCAACTCGCCTCCTTGTGGGGTGCATTGAGGTTATCAGCCAGTCCTGGCTGAGATAGTCTGGAGTTTACATGAGATGGGTGAGTTTCCTGACTCCCTGATGGAGGCAGTGGTGACACCCCTCCTTAAGAAATCTTCTCTTGACCCGGACTGTCTCACCAACTATAGACCTGTCTCTAACCTGCCCTTTGTGGGCAAGGGTGTTGAGAAGGCAGTTGCAATGCAGCTGGATGACCACCTTACCATCCATGACATCTATGAACTTCTCCAGTTGGGATTTAGGAAAAGGTATAGTACTGAGACCACCCAGGTCTAAACAGGAGCGGAGTCTGGGCGTTATTTTTAACGAGGGGTTGACCCTGAAATCTCAGGTGTCATCCGTCATCAAGACCTCTTTTTACCATCTGAGGAATATCACCCAGATTAAGCATCTGGTTCTGCCCAGTGATCTTCCGATATTGGTCCATGCCCTCAGGACCTCCTGCCTTGATTACTGCAATGCCCTGTACCTAGGGCTTCTGGGGGGTTAATATCTGCCACATGCAGCTGGTGCAGAATGCTGCAGCCAGGTTGTTGACTGGGCTTTCTCGATCTAGTCATGTCACATCTGTGCTGTGCGGACTGCACTGGCTGCCAGTTCAGTGGCAGATCACCTTCAAGGTCGACTTGCTGACCTACAAGGTCTTACATGGACAGGGACCGAGTTATCTGCAAGAGCTCCTTTGTCCCTACCACCACCTCTGACCACTCTGCTCGTCCCATGAGGGATTGCTGGAGATTCCCAGGGTCCGGTTGAAGACCTCTGGAGCCCATGCGTTTGCTTTTGTGGCTCCTACCCTGTGGAATTCTCTGCCTCATAGGATATGTGGGTGCCTGACTTTAAAACATTTTTAATCTCTCTTGCTTTTCCTGATAATTAATTTATGGAATTCTGTTATTTTAATGCTTTTTAGTTATTTATTGTTTTTTAGGTCTTCTGTGAAAGCTCTTTGGCATTTATTGAATTGCACCTGCAACAAATAAATATTATTATTATTATCTCCAGAAGAACACAGAAATAGTGAAAGTGCTCTAGAGAACAGCAACTAAAATGGTGAAGGGTCTGCATCAAAAGCCCTATGAGGAGAGACTAAAGTAACTCAATATGTACACCCTGGAAGAGAGGATGGGGGGGAATATGATAGAGACCTTTAAATACCTCACGGGGGTAAATAAGGTACTGGAGGAAAGCATTTTTTAGAAAAACAGTGCACAAGAACAAGGGACCATGCTATTAATTTGGAGGGAGGTAGATCCAGGAAAGATGTAAGGAAATACTTCTTCACAGAAAGATTGGTGGATTCCAGGAACAGAAAAAGAAGGAACTCGGCCAACTCCAAAATCATCTCTTTTTAATGTTCTTTATTTCATAATCAGAATCACACGCAAATCACCATGTCTTAAGCATGGACCCCCAATGTTTCACCCTCTATAGGTGCTTCTTCAGGGATGACATGGTGTACTTTCCAATCCTTGAAAGCTTATGATATATATTCTTCATAGTTAATGGAGGTCCTTAGGTTTAAAACATAGTAAAATGTAATGAACAGGACATACTGAGAAACAGTGGTGTAAAAATAGAGAATGTACATACAGTTTAAAGAAAAGTGAGAAAATAAGTGTTTGAATGACATGGAGAAAGGAAGAAAAACAGGATTTGTAAACAGCATATTACTATATTTTAAACCTAAGGACCTCCAATTACTATGAAGAATATACATTATAAAACAGCTTTCAAGGATTAGGAAGTACACCATGTCATCCATGACGAAGCTCCTGTAGAATACAAAATGTTGGGGGTCCTCACTTAAGACATAGTGATCTGCATATGATCCTGAGTATGAAATAAAGCACATTGAAAAGAGATAATTTTGGAATTGATGAGTTTCTTCTTTTTGGCAAGCATTAGTCCTGGACCAGCCTCCCCCCAACCCCTTATCGGACTGAATTACTTTTTGGAAAATACGAGGGTACCCAGTGGATTGTTTGGCTTGCATGGGATAGGCATAAGGGAATCTTAATGGAAAGGAATGGGGAGGGAAAAAGAGCCAGCGATCAAGTAACATCTATGGTGATACTGTAGGTAGGGAAGAAGGGGCGGACTGGGTGGGCGAAGCAGTCCTTATCTGCTGGAAAATGTTATGTTTCTTTGAGAAGGAAGTAAGCTGGGTATCTAACTGGATGAAAGATAGGAGGCAGAGGGTGGTGGTAAGTGGCAGTCACTCGGGGGACAAGAAACTGGCCAGTGGAGTACCACATGGATCGATACTGGGCCCTGTCCTCTTCAATGTCATCATGTGACATTGCTGAGGAACTGGAAGGGAAGATGTGTCTCTTTGCAGATGACACAAACATCTGCAACAGGGTGGACATCCAGGATGGGGGTTGAGAGAATGAAAAGGGATCTGGGGAAACTAGAGGAGTGGTCTAGGGCATGGCAGCTGGGTTTCAGTGACAAAAAGTGCAAAGTCATGCACCTGGGATAGGGACACCTGAGGGCTGTGTATTTTTTTTTGTATTTATTTATTTGGTCTCAGAGTAACACCTTTGAGCTGAAACTCGTTACAAAGGTTCCACATCAGAGATGTACAAGAACAGCATAAAATAGAGTAAAACAACAACTGATTACCGAACATATATACTGGGTGAGAAGGTTAACATAAAAATGAGCTAAAACAAGAGCAGCTTTAATTGGCAATTGTTTAACATTTAGTCAGGTTGCTAAGTGCTGCAGGAGGAAGGGAGAAGACAGGGTTCTGAATGGACAGGCAAGAGGAGCAGCCCAGGGGCCTTGTCAGGGGGGTACAGGTGGGACAGTATCTAGAAGGCAGGAAACTCAACCAAGGAAGGACAAAATATGACATGAGTGTATAAGATAAGGGGAGGCACTTACAGTTACCAAGCAAGAAAGAGACATTGGGGTAATTATATCAGATAATCTCAAGGTGACTGGGTAGTGCAACAAGGCAGTAGGCAAGGGTAGCCACATATTGGAGTCCATAGGGAGGAGATTTCTAGAAGGAGAAGGATGGTGGTGTTGCCTCTGTATCGCTCAGTAGTAAGACCCCCACCTGGAGTACTGACATAGAAGAGGAACTATAATGGAGGGTCTACCTCTTTGTGAATGACACCAAGATCTGCAACATAGTGGACACTCGGGGTGTGTGAAAAGGATGGTCAGGGATCTGAAAAGACTGGAAGAGTAGTCAAAAGTATGGCAGCTGGTTTTAATGCAAAAAAAGTGCAAAATAATGCACTTGGATCGGCCATAGAAACCAGGAAGCAGAATACAATATGGGCAGAGTGATACTGACAAAGACCAAGCAGGAAAGACGCCTAGGGCTATTCATATCAGATGACCTAAAGGTGGCCAGGCAGTGTGACAAGATACAGTAGTTGGAAGGGCTAGTGTGCTGCTGGGGTGCATAGGAAGGGGTATCACTAGCAGGAAGAGGGAGTTGGTGCTGCCCCTGAATAGACTGCTGGTAAGACCGCTGCTTGAGTACTGTGTCCAGTTCAGGAAACCACATCTCAGGAAGGACATAGACAGAGTGAAGGGTACCACAATGGTGCAGGGTCTGCATCATGAGCCCTACAAGGAGAAGCTAAAAGAGCTAAATACGTACACCCTGGAGGAGAAGAGAGAGAGTGAGGATATGATAAAGACCTTTAAATACCTCACAGGGGTTAATAAGATACTGGAGGGGATTATTATTCAGAGAAAAAGGTGCTCTACAACAAGGGGGGATGCTATGAGCTGGAAGGGGTTAAATTCAGGAGGGATGTGAGGAACTACTTCTTCACAGAAAGGGAAGTGGATACCTAGAACAGTCTTCCAGTGGAGGTAATGGGGGCGAAAACAGTTGTGGGGTTCAAAAATGCCTGGGACAGACACAAGGGAATTGTATGGGTATGGAAGGGAGAAGATTGCGCTGTAGATCAAGTAGGGTCTGCAGCAAAAAAATAAAGGTTAAAAAAATTGGCAGACTAGGTGGGCCCAGCGGCCCTTATCTGCCATCACATTATATGTTTCAATATTTCTACTGTGTCTAGTTCTGGAGACTGCACCTCCGTGACGACATTAACAAGATAGAAGCGATTCAGAGGAGGGCTGCCAAAATCATGTGAAGGTTGCGCGAGAAACCATAAGATCAGAGGATGTGGGAGCTTAACATGAGCTCCCTGAAGGATAGGAGAAGGAGAGGGGACATGACTGTGACCTGCAAGTACCTCACAGGAGGGAACAAGGTGCATGGGGAGTCTCTTTCATAAGAGGAGGAGCACCAGAACATGGGGGCATGTTATGAAACTTGGGGGGTGGGAGTTTAAAGAGCTAGTGTACTGCTTAAAATTAACATTAGTTTTTACAAACAGTAATCTCTTACCTTTCATATCTAAGGTGCTTTTTCTTTTTCCTTTGGGTAATTAGGAGATTTTTTTACCTGATGTTAGTAGACACGATCTGTGAAACAGCACTCTGCCTGGCAGCTGACATATCTAGTTTTGTACCCCCACTATATAAACAGCATTGTGATATTACTGACTGTGGCGTCACAGCTACTCAGGAGGAGCCATTCACTAGCTACCAGGTCAATCATTTGTGATGTCACAGTCAGTGAGGTCACAGTGCTGTTGATGTAGTGGTGGGAGGAATAGAACTTGATATGTCTGCTAGCAGGCACAGTTCTATTCCACACATCCAGCATAATTAAGTCACATAGAAAACTTCATAATAAACAAATGGAAAAAGAAAAATACTTCAGAAATCAAGTTATTACTTACTACTTCTTAAAATTTATATTATTTTCCTGTCTGCTGTTTTTGTTTCTCCTAGCTCATTAAGAGGAATGTGAGGACATATGGGGGTGGGGGGAGAGAGTTTAAGAGGAATGTAAGGAAATACTTCTTCACAGAAAGCATGGTGGATGCATGGAACAGCCTGCCAGAAGAGGTGGTGGGGGGAAGACAGTGGGGAGTTTCAAGCATGTGTGGGATAGGCACATGGGTATAGTAAATAGCGGTAAATAAGGATGGAGGGATACCTGTGACAATATGTGGTCCTGGGTGTAGTATTAGGCAGGGAAAATAGGGCAGACTAGATGAGCCTACTGGTCCTTTTCTCTTGACACATTTTATGTTTCTACAGTATGTCTCCATGTACTGTACTTTAGAATGCAGCAGGAGGTAGCTTTAGAATGCAGCACTGGACAAAGCTATGGAATGTCAAGGTGATGCATAATTTCAGAATGTTGCAACACATGAAATCTTAGAATGTCACAGGAATGTGCAGTCTCAAAATATGGTAGGGACACAATTTAGGAATGTGAAAGAGGCACACATTTAGGAATGTGGTGGGGACTGACCAGTGCAGAATATAGTGGGGATGCACACTGCTGGAATTTGAGAGGACAGGCCCAATTTATTCTAAAATTGTTTGTCTCTGTTACATTCCAAACTGTATGTATTGTACCCACCATATTTCAAATTGTGCATTGCATCCCAAACACATTCTGACATTCGCACATCCCTGGCACATTCTGATATTGTGTGTTCATACCACATTCCCAAACTGCACATCACTTCCACTTTCCAAAATTGCATGTCCTTGCCATATTTCAATGTTGTGTGTTAATACAACATTCTGAAATGTTGTCCTCACCACATTCCAAAATTGCTTCATCACTCTATTCTGAAATTGTGCATCACCACCACCACATTCCAAAATTACGCATCACTGCCACATTCTGAAATTCTATGTCTCCGCCACAATTCAAAATTGCATGTCCCAGCCACATTCTGAAAGTATGCATTCCTGTTGCATTCTTAAATTGCATCACCACCACAATTCCACATTGTGCATCCCTGTCACATTTTGTAAATTTCCTCACCACATTCCTAAATTTTGCATTATTGCCATATTCTGAAATTGAATTTCCTAGCCATATTCCAAAATTGGTGTCCCCACCACATTCTAAAATTGTGGGTCTCAGCCACATTCTGAAATTGTACCATCCAGCCAGCTTCTGAAATTGTGTATTGCTGCCACATTCCAAAATTGCCCATCTTCATCACATTCTGAGAATGCATATCCCCATCATATTCCAAAACTGTTCATCCCCACCGCATTCTAAAAAAAATTAGTGTCCCTGCCACATTCCAAAATGGTACGTCCAAACCATATTCTAAAACTGCACATCCCTGTCATATACTGAATTTGTGCATACCTCTACATTTCAAAATTATGCATACCTATCACATTCTAAAAATGCATTCCTCTGTCATGCTTCACAATTATACATCCCGCCACATTCCAAAAATGTGCATCCCTACCATGTTCTGAAATTCTTAAATTGCACATCCCTGGCACATTCTGATACTGTGCTTCTCACTACATTCCAAAATGTATACTGTTATTTGAGCAACACCCTCACAGCAATTCCATAACAGTAATACAACCTGTTCAACTTCCACAGTGTCAAGCAGATTATCGGAGCCCTGTACACATACAGCGACACCCAGTGTTGGCTGCTCTCCCCATTGATCAGCCCCCCCCCAAATTGATTATCTTTAAGTCCGGGGGATGCTGGGGGCAGACTCCCAATGTGAGGGGTGCGGGGGCAAATCCCCTGCAAACTGTCTGAATGTGCCCTGCAACTTGGCAGTCAATCTTCACATTTGCTGGTGATGTGATCACTGTTGACAAATTAGTGTCATTTTAACATACACCAACAACTTTGTTGTTGACAAGACTTGGTATAACCATTCCAAAACTGTGTGCACCCATCTCATTCAAAGAATGCATTTCCGTGCTATGCTCCAAAATCACATATCCCACCAAATTCCGAAAATGTGCATCCCTGCAACATTCTGAATTTGCATGTGACCATCACATTCTAAAACTGTACATCATCCATTCTAAGATTCTGCATCAATGCAACATTGTAAAATTGCATCTTGCTACCACAATATGAAACCAAGCATTCCCTCCACATTTTGAAATTGTGTATCACTATCACATGCCGAAATTACACATCCATAACACAGTATCAAATTGCATATCCCTGCCATATTTACAACTATAAGTCTCCTGCATTTTGAGACTGTTCTCTGCCACATTCTAAAAATGTTGGAAACTGGCACATTATGAATATCAGCATCCCTGCCATATTACAAAATTATGTGTCCTAGCCACTTTCTGACATTGTATCATTGCTACATTCCACAATCACAACCTGGTGACATTCTGAAATCTCATCCCTGCAGTATTCTAAAATTACACACAACTTTGGCATTCTAAAGCCATGTTTGCCACTACATTCCAACCCCCCCATCACATTCTTAAGTACCTTGCATACAGATTCTGGAAATATGTTTCCTGTACCCACTCAGTGTCAGCTTTCCTTTATCAAATGTTTACTACATCTGCAAATTTATATAACGTGGGAGAAATAAGGCATACAAAATACAGTAGCTTGTAGGGAGGACTAGGCTGTTAGTTGAACAGGCAGTGAAATTAGGGTTACAAAATGACTTGTAACTTTTAAATAAAGTAATTTAGAAATCTGATTTTTGGCATGAGGCTGATTGGTGATATGCTGATCCAAATTCTGAATTTATTGATGCTAGAAATTTTGTCCAGACTCCTTCTTCAAAACATTTATAATCATTAGGATCACTGAACAGTCCATGATATATGATATTAGGGATTGTGTGGTACAAAGTTACAGACTTGTAACAAAAATAATTTTTGATTGAATTACAGGATAATGTACAGTTGCACAGTTAATTACAGTCATAATACAGGACTATTGACTTTGGCACTAGGTGTACAAAATACATGACTAGTCTCATATACTTTGTGTAGGATGTTTAGATCATCTACTGTGTTTACACAGTCTTTGGGGGTACAGATAAGAAACACTGGAAGGGATAATAACAGTAATAACTGCCACAATTGTCCAGAAATACTGACATTGTCCCTTTATATCAATCACTCAAATTCATCTGTCTTATATAGTCATTACTGCAGCTAAGAATCACCTCAACCTATTACAGAGTTTATTTGACTAGATAAAGAAACCATGACTTTCTAAAGTTAGTCTCAAAACATTTTTGGTTAGCCTGATAAAAAATATCACCTGCAATGTGTTTGTTGCCTTTTTTCCTGCATCTGTGACTAGATTAACATGGCACGGAGTCATTATGTCATATGACATATGACATAACAGCACAGCAATGTACCACGCTGTAATTACAGCAGATACATTGCTGCTGCTCAGACATACTGCTGAAACACATTTCGGCTAAAAAAACTAGTAGCTTCTTTGTTTTCTGCAGGGGGCTATGCCCCCACACACAACCTTATGAGGGGCTGCACCCATGAACCCCCCATTAATATAATCAACTCCAGGGGGTTCAGCACAGGGATTAGGAGAGACACCACCAGGGGAGAAAAAAAAGAAACCTCACAATGTGGTTTCACAAAAGTCTGGAAGCAGGATTCGAGCCCTGGTCCACAGATGCATAGTGACCCTGCACTGCCGCAGCTCATCCCACTGAGCTGCAGCTCAGCAGACCACCTCCCCAACAGAGGTTTTTACCTCTGCATCACTCCCCCTTCCCATCCATGTGTGACAAGGTACAAACCTGCATGCATCATGTGTGCCTTGCAGGGTTTTGTACCCTGTTGTGCTAGTACACCACGCTATATTTTCCACGCACGGATTTGTATGTGACATATTGACCAGGTAGGGACTAAGGTAACTCCATAATACTAAGTCTAAATTACATATAAATTATAGTGACACAGTAGCGATACTGTAGCTAGGGTTGAGCAGGGGTTTCTATGTTAAACCTCGCACTTTGTACTTTAATAGCTTCACAGCCATTTAATAGATTAGCACAACATTTTGTGTGCACAGTCTCAGGGTATAAGTCTCTTGATGTACCAAGTTTTGCTCCAGTCAGATGTGTGGAATCCAAGATGTAGATAGCAAAAATAGTGAAAAAAATCTTGCTTTTTTTTGTCATCCCCTAGCACCCAGACAGTTTGGAATTTTGATCTGATAATTTTCAGGTTAGAAAGGGCTTGGGCCACAGTGGTGCCATTTTCTTCTTTGGTAAAAAAATATTAATCTGTTCCAAAATTATTAAATTTTAGAATTTCAGTTCTTAGCATGCTCTGTACAGTCTTTTGGATAGCTGCTTGGAATGAAAAATTAGTTTGGTCCATATGAAAAATAATCCTTTTTTATATGGGGTAATCCTTTTACATGAGGAAAAAATTATTTTTTGTATGGCTGCCATCTTGTTTCTGTTTCAAAAAATTTTTCAAAATCCACAAAAATAACATCCTGCATACACACCAACACATGTATCTTGCTAATCCTGACCACATTAGGTGGATTCTGCAATTATTTCTTAAAACAATCACACTGACGTGTTTTTTTTTCAAATCCTTTATCATGAATCAATTTCCTTTTTTCATATAGCAGAATTCCTTTTTCACAAAGGATCCCTTCATAGGAAAAAAAGAATTTGGACTTTGTATTTTTTATTCATTTTTCATATGAAGGCATCCTTTTTCATATGAACAAAAAAAAATACAAAAAAGGATCCTTTCATGTGAAAAACAAATTGGAAAAATCTTAGTCCAAATTATGGTGTAACCTCCCTGTCACCCGGGGTTACAAGAATCCCACTTAGATCTAGTGGCAGGCAGGGAAGGCAGCTTGTGAAACACCAGTTAAATGGATTTCACACTGTCTCACTCTGTCCTCAGTCTCAGCTGAGCTGGAGGGATGACATCATATAGAATTTTTGCAGCAGCATAAGCCACTTTGGAATGTTGCAGTAGGAAGTTAGAACGTTGTGAGGTTTTGAATTCAGTCTTGAGGAGAGTGTTGAGCAGTCTAGTAGGAGACTCAGTGGAGGGAGGAGGTGCACTGCAGTGTGCAGTCCCTCAGAGCCCTCAGCTCTGATCAGAGCTACCAGTTGTAGTGGGTGTGTGTTATTGCCCCAGAGAAGGACACAGAAGAACACTTTTGAAGTGGTTGAGACCATCTCCCAGTGGTTCTAGGGCCCCATCCCTGAGAGGGATGGGGGGGAACAGACCAGCTCTTCAGGGGCAATCCCCTGGTCCAGCTGGAAAAACAGAAGCTGCCCAAGAAGATTTGTGCTGAGGCACTGAGAAGTATGTTTGTATTTCCTGTGAGAAGTCTGTGGGCACCTGCAAACCAGGGTGAGTCAACTCTGCCAGAGAGCCTATGTTTCACCAAGACTGTTGTGTTAAGTATTTGCTGCTGTGGGTTAGGAAAGGACAGTCAAGTACAGTACTTAAGTTGTGTATGGCTTTAAATGCCTCTAATCAGTGGGGGTCTTCAGGGATGGACATAGCCACTTAAAGATCATTACAAGTCAGGACACTATTTTTCAGAGACTGTAGATGGTTAAGAGTGATATACATTTCGAGACAGCATTCTACAACTGTGTGTTTCAAGAAAGGTGTTGATTCCAAATGAATGGCTGGGTATAGATTTGGAAGCAAGAGGTGGGAGTCCCTCCATCTGGAATAACCAGATTTACCTCCACGGGTTTACTTTGGGCACCTATAGCTTTCTCCCGGGCACTTGGCCAGTGTTCGCAGAAAGTACCCAGACGTGGGATTAGATGGACAATTTTCCCTTTATGGAGCCAGTATGTTCTCATGGGTGGTAGAGGGAGTCACCAATAAATATCCATGCTATATGGAAAGCAGTCCAAGTGCTGACCAGATGTGCCATGCCAGGGAAATCCAGAGAAGAGTACAAGTTCGGGCTGAGAGCCCAGTGTGTTTCAGAGCCTGAAGGTTGCAGTGTGTAAGAAGATGTGTTCTGGTCTCCATTTGTCTTCAATACCAGGGAGTGTAGTCCCCATGTGGGTCCATCTATGCTTTATTATTTTGCTGTTGTTGTGAATAAAAGCCACACTCTAGAATCCCACTCTTGGTTTGGACATTACAGTTATTGCTTCCTGTGTCCAGAGTTACTTGGGTGCCCCTGACTAGAAATCAAACCTAACCAAAATGCCAAGCAACAGTTTTCTCCCTGAACCCAGGCAGCCAGGTAGTGGGTTACATAATAGAGGCACCGCACAGTGCTAATAAAACAAAAAATAACATCAACCTGAGCCCAGGCGGGTTGCAATAGTCCACATTTTTTTTTTGTATAAAGGAATCCTTTTTTGTATGTTTTTTGTTTTTATTCAAACAAAAAAAGATGCTGTCATATGAAAAAAGATTTTGGACTTAGTTTTTTTCATATTCTTTTTCCATATAAAAAAATATTTTTTCTTAACTCAGTTTCTGTACTGTACTGCAGGTGGGGGTCTACCCTGACTCTGTCCTCAAGCCATCCCACTGGCATCTCCCAACAGCAGTTTGGACTGGAGATCCACAGATTACCTCCTGCAGTGGGGCTCCCAAGGGAGGAACTGGGATCAACCTTTGATCTGACCCAAGGCCTACACTGCCGAAGTCATTCAGTGGGGGATGGGGCCTGGATGTGGAGAGAATCACTCTGTGCTGCTGTACAGGTTTTTTTTCAGTTCCCTCCAGGTGTGGACATGCAAGGACATCAACACATGGGCATACATGCTCCCATGCAAGTGCTTCAGACATCTGCCTCTGCCTGATGCTACACAGTGGTCCCAGTGTTGGTGCACTCACAACCTCTGCTGGAAGTCACTCAAATGCCAGGCAACATCAGCCCTTCCCCTGGAGGTGGTCAGCTGTCCCTGGAATGCTCATCCAACCCCCCCCAGCCAACCCTCTGGTGCACCAGGATCACATCTGAACCCAGGTCACCAGTTCTGCAAGCAGTAGCACTACTACTGTGCTAGTGAGGTGGCTTTAGAAATCCTTTTTCATATTTTTTTTGTTCATATGGAAAGGATGCCCTCATTCGAAAAACGATTTGGGATTTAGTC
Organism: Neoceratodus forsteri; assembly: GCA_016271365.2. Classification (NCBI taxonomy): domain Eukaryota; kingdom Metazoa; phylum Chordata; order Ceratodontiformes; family Ceratodontidae; genus Neoceratodus; species Neoceratodus forsteri. Next base: position 785,328,343 of record CM028132.1, on the reverse strand, counting down.
CCCCCACACACACACACACAAATCTTTTTTCCTATGAAGGGATCCTTTTTTGTATTAGTTTTTTATTCATGCGAAAATGGATGTCTTTATATGAAAAAGGATTTTGAACTTAGTTTTTTTTTTTACATATTTCAACGTCAACAAACCAAAACTTCCTGAATTTTTGCAATTACGGGACAATCTATGTACCAAAACAAAGGTCTCAAGTAGTACTACAAAAATAATACATAATATGCCCCCATAAATTTAGGGGTCATATAAAAATAACACAAAATTTGAAACATGAAACTTCCCAAAGGAAGAAGTAAGTTGAAGAAGCTGTACAGCCAAACAAATAAACTGATTTTTGGCAGAAATGGAAGAGCAGATTGTGGCACATGGACAGCTGGTTCTGATTTCAATATGATATTTTTTCTGCAAAATAAAATATGTAAGGGAATGTCTGTCAGAAGGAAATACTGTCTGCTGAAATTGACACATCAAACCCCTCCAGGGATAAGTTCACAGGACAGGAGGTAGCTTAAACTGCAGATAACTGAAATGCAATTACTTTGTTAAGTTTTCTTTGAAGCCCCAGCAATAAAATATCCATTCATGACGTCCTCAAGGAAATCCTTTGATTTGCACTAGGTGTCATGGAGGAAGGAGAATATGCATGTGTTGGGGTGTCTCCCAAGATAGCCAGTAAATACATCAAAGAGACTTTGATGTCCGGGTGAAGCAGGTCCCAGACTAAATTAGGAAGTCCAATATGCATTTGCTTGGGGTTATCCAGTGAATTATCTCAAAGAGGCTTTGATGTATATGTGAAGCAGACCACAGACCGGTTTTGGCAAGTCACATTTATGTCACCATTATTTTTTTAAATATCTTAGTAGGACATCCTGTGTTATAAAATAAATCAATTTTAATACACCTAGACAGGGTTAGGTGACCTCAGAGAGAAGGCTGGCTCAAGACTGCTTTTAAAAATACAGAGCAGACCTTGCACAGTGACATTATTTGCTGACTGAGAAAAGAGGAACAACAAAGCACTGAAAAATTGAGAAGTAAGGAGACCTTAGATAAGACTAGTCTGAGTGTATGTATTGTAGTAATTTGTACTTTTAAACCTGTTTTGTTTTTAAGGCTATATGTGTTGAGATATCTTGTTCTATATTTTACTGTTTTCCTAATTTACCTATTTTAATGTAAAGGTATATATTTTAAAAACAGACACTGCCTGGTGTGCCTTGAAACTTCTTTTTTATATAAGTGAAGCTTAGATGGTTATAATTGACACTGTGCATGTGCTTATTGTGATACCAAACTGGGAAACAGATAAGAGTTCTCTAGGTCTTGCATAGAGTTCTAAGGGTTCATTTTGTTATACCTGATTAGGTGCCCATAGGCAAATATATCTGGCCCCCCAAAGACAGAATTATCTGAGCCTGACAACTGGGTACACTAACAAGAAGTTATCAGTTTGAATCCCTCCAGAACTTGGGACAAAGGTGACTCGATCCCACAAAAGAGACAAGAGGGTTACCTTGTTCTGTTAAACTGTTCACAATTCTATGCTCAGAGGTTGGCACTTTGGGAGTAGAGGGCTGACTGGCTGAGTGGGTTTGTGACACAGGGCCCCAGGCCCTGCACTTCCACACCAACATGGCTGTATGCATCTATGCAGGGATGGACTTCCACAGGCCTGCATGAATGAAAATACAGTTATACTATCTCAAGAAGTAAGGAAATTCATTGCAAAAAAACTTTGTTAATGCACCAGCTTTGGTGAAAATGACAAAACTAGGGAAATGTCATGTTAGGGTTACAAACCTTAACACCCCACCACCACCCTGCAGGGATTAACAAGAAAAAATATGATTTGCAGCTCTCCTGAGTCTTTGCAAATCATGTGGTGGGTGTACCTTGGGGTTGTCAACTCAAACACTCACCCCATTCTCATATACTCTACACATCTCAGCATATTTACTAATGAAATGTGGGAGTGTTAATATTGACAACCCCAAGGTACGTCCCACACCTGATTTGCAAAGACTCAGGACAGCTGAAACCATAATGTTTTTTTTCCTGCTGCAGCCTGTTGTGAACTCTAATGCTACAGTTCCCTACTTTTGTCACTCAAACACTAACTGGTACATTAAAAAAAATTGTAATGAATATTAAATATTAATATTCATTATTAAATCAAACAAATATTTAGACTAGATGGTAATTAATGAAATATTTAGACTAGGTGGTAATTATTCAAACCATCTGGATCCATGATACGTTTCTTCAAAAGGGGTATGCAATTATTTTTTTAAATAAAACAAAGGAAATATAGAAGATGTCAAAGACTATTAAAAATCTTTATAAAATGGTTAGAAATGTCCTACTTCCTGATTAGCTAAATAAGTTCAGAGACCCATGGGTTAATTCCTCAGAAATGCACAGGTTGTAGCAAGTTCAGGCAGTAGGAAGTGGAATTTGGGCCAGTCACATACAGAATTCATGAGCCACTTCACTTGTCCCTGACTGCCATTACAAACATGCTGCCACCTTTACACACTGAAAAACTTCAACAAGGCCCTAAAATTTAAAACTTCCTTAAATTAAAAAAAACAGATAAATAATCAAACATTCTTTTCTCTCATGATACCCTCCTTTCACACATAAACAAACTTAAAAAGTGAAGTACTATTCGCTGTTACTATTAGTGTTTCTTTAGTGACCATGAGAAATCCCCCATCTATCCTTACTAGCTTGCGGGAGCAATGTTTGCTGTTTATACTGCCTCAAAAAGAAGTGAAACCTTGGTTCCATATAAGACCTTTTGTTGTGTGTGAGGGGTGAACATTCTGACAGAGGAACTCTGAAGCAATTTGACTTCCTGTGTTTCATAATAAACAAACATTCCCAATGTATGGAAAGACAGATGACTGAAAGGTAGAGAAAGACTCCTTTTTACTAGTTACATTTAGCAAATGAAAATATCTGTTTTTATTTTTTAAAAGGACTTTTTTAATTGTTTCTGTTTGACCATTTTAAATGTGTAATAAGACACTCCAGGTCATTAGTTGTCCTAGATTAATGATTTTCCAGGTACTAAAGTCACTCAGCATATGTGCTGTGTGGCTTATTACTGTACATACCTGGGTGTGCATTAGTCCCTGACAACCAATTGCCTGTTATGTCTTGTTGCTTATGTACTGTCACACAACTGCACCAGAACCTCCAACAAACACAGAAATAGTTTAGCAAAAGTGAATCTAAAGAGTAGATTATTTTCATCAGCACTGTGACTATGAAAATGACTTTTGGGTGATAATAGATGTAGTAAGCAGGGAAACCCTTATGCTGGGCTAAACAAAAAGAGGAACTGCAAGCTGGACAAGTTAAGTAATAGTGCCACTAAGTAGGGCACTACTAAGGTGACATTTAGAGTACTCTAACTGCATATTTGGTCACCATAGTACAAAATATATAGCAGATGAATCAGTGGTGAGTATACAGCATAGGGCTACAAAAATCATAAGATGGTACTGTAAGAGGTGTTGACATATGAAAAGAGATGGCTCACCCTAGAGTAGAGATGCAGTGAAATTTTATTTTGTTAGCAAAATTATGGCAAAATCGCCAGTTTCACCCAGTGAAACATTTTGCGTAATTCCGGACTTTTGGTGACATTTTGCCATGACATTTCGCCTGCACTTTTGGAGGTGAAATTAGGCTAAATTGGTCTTTTCGCTATGCTGGTGGTCACAAGGTTGAGTCTAAATAGGCAGAAAGTGAGTGGTTCATTTCCTGAGCGATATATCTTGAGGAAGCAGGCAGTATTTATACTCCCTGTGACTGCAGAGTGTACTTTTACACCCAAATTGCTCAACTTGTGCTCTTTTCTTTTTTACTTTTTCTTGTTTGTCTTTGTTCTAGTTCATATTTTAGTACCTGATGATTGTGTTTGTGTGTGTGTGTGTTTGTGATTGTGTGTGTGTGTGATCCTCCACCCCGCCTCGGCTCTCTCAGAGTCTCTATTTCTCTTTCTTCTTTTTTTTGAAATGGTGGTGTTTGTGGATTGTAATTTGTGGACATAATGGAGAAGAGTGAAGACAGTGGGGCACCTGTATGTGCATTTCAGGTAACCATTACAAATGAAACACCACAACAGGAGGCTTTTGGCCCCAGCACCAGCACCCAGCAGCCAATTGTGCCCCCTCCCCAGAAGCAGGAAGCGACTGTGGCCTCTCCGCCACAACAGCAGCAGCTGGAGACAGTGCCCTCTCCCCAGCACCAGGAGGATACTGTTCCTCTGCCCAGGTAGCCGGAGACCATACCCTCTCCCAAGCAGTTGGAGGAGTTAGTGCCGGGGGCATTTTATGTCCCTCCCTCCCCCATGGCCCTGTCAACCCCAAAGTTCTCCTGTCTGGGATTTTTTCTATTCAGTATCAGTAGGTGACCCAGTGGTCACCTGTAATCTATGCGGGCAGGATGCAAGTCCGGGCAAGTGTGGATCCCACTTTGGGACAACCGCCCAGCATAACCACATGGAGCACCATCACCTGCTCCAATGGGACCTCAAATTGCTGGAGGTGGTGGCGTCAAGTGCAGCTGTAGGGAGCAGTGTGGGTGTAAGCAGTGAAGTGGGTGAGCTGCATGGAGGCATGGTTGGACACAGAGAAGGGGAAGGGGGCCAGGAGGAGGAAGGCTGCCCTTCTCTGTCTGTGGTGAGTTGGCGTACATGCAGGGGGCACAGTAGTCAGACACAGCAGCAGCAGGAGACAGCAGCACAATTACCTGCAGTCGCCAGCGCCGCAAGCATCAGGCTGCTGAGCTCACACAGGCTGAAGCTGTTGGTCAGGTGGTTACCAGTGAAGACCTGGCGGCTGTGCGTGCTGAAGTGCAAGCACTATGGCATGAGTTTAAACAGTTCCACCAGGAGTTCAGAGAGGCCAGGGGGGATATGAACAAAATAATGGAGGACCAGCAACACGTTCTCAACCTCCTGGCAGACTTGCGTCATGGTGGTGGTGGTGGTGGCACTTCTGGGTAGGTTTAGATTAAATACTGGAAGTCAGCAGCAAGTTAATTATTTGTTCTTATTTCTGAATCCTATCCTCCTGTGTCTTGTCACTGTGTTTTGACAGTCTTCTCTTCTCTCCATTCTCCACCCTCAAAAAATAAGAAAAAAATTAAAAAAGACAAAAAGAAACAAAAAAATATTTTCTGTCCTCCAATCTTCCTCTCTATATATCCTCTTGTTTCTTTGTTGTCACATATATATATATATATATATATATATATATATATATATGTGTGTGTGTGTGTGTGTGTGTGTGTGTGTGTGTGTCTTTGTCCAGTGGTTTTGTGTGGTGTGTTAATTATGTGTAATGTCATGCTCTCCATAATATTCAATCATTTTCCTTGTTCTCTGATTTCTTTTTCCCCTCTTATATTACACTACCCCTGACCCAGCCTGTCCCCCTTCCCCTGTTGTACTCATGTGTTATAGTCAGTAGTGTTGTACCCATAAACTCCTTACCTTTGTTTTTCTTTTGCGTAACTCATTCATATATTTTCTCCTCCTATCCACAAATGTCAAGTATTGTTCCTATGAACAAAAACGTATTTCCTAAAATATGCAATGTTGCATCAGTCATGGTTGTGTGCAGCAACAGTCCAAAGACGTACACAACAATCACAGAACCATAAGCAATTTCATTGCGAAGTTAAACATAAATATGGTTTCAGTGCTTAACACCTGTGTTCTGCACACGCCACAAATGTTAAGTCAGGTCCTCCCCTCCAGTCCACAGTGTGCTGTAAAGAGCAGGGTTTATATATGTACAGAAATTGTACATTAAATTCAGACTGAAATCAGGTGTCAGTCATGCTGTTAAATGTTTCACTCCTTCCACCTGGACCAAAACATGGTGTTTGACCTGCCGTTTACTAATGGTGTCAGGCCTCATCTTGGTGTTGCCACTGACTAACATGGCCCAGAAGTCCAGAAATGTTTCCCAAAAAATGTTACAGTAACTTCAGACTGAAATCAGGTCTCAGTCATGCTATTAAATGTTGTACACCTTCCACCCCGACCAAAACATGGTGTTTGGCCCATTGTTTACCAACGGTTTCAGGCCTCATTCTTTGATGCTTGGTGTTGCTGCTGACTAACATGGCCCAGAAGTCCAGAAATGTTTCCCAAAAAAATGTTACAGTACATTCAGACAGAAATATGGTCTCAGCCATGATGTTTTATGGCGCCCAAACTCTCACCCGGACCAAGCAATGGTCTTTGGTCCACTTTTTACAAATGCTTTTAGGCCACAACTTGTTTCTGTGAGTGCAGAGCAGGCAGTACACATCCAGAAATGTTTCTAAAAATTTAACATCAAATTAAGACTAAAATCTGGTATCAGTCCTGTTGTTTTATGGTGCCCCCCACCCCCACCCCGACAGCACTCAGACATTAAAATGCTGTTTTGGACACTGTTTACAATTGGTTTTAGGCCACATCTTGTTTCTGCGAGTGCAGAACAGGCAGTACATGTCCAGAAATGTTTTCTAAAACATGTAACATCAAATTAAGAGTGAAATCTGGTGTCAGTCTTGATGTTTTATGGTGCCCCCCCCCCCCCCAGCACTCAGACGTTAAAATGCTGTTTTGGACACCGTTTGCAATTGGTTTTAGGCCACATCTTGTTTCTGCGAGTGCAGAACAGGCAGTACATCTCCAGAAATGTTTCCTAAAAAAGGATACAGTATATTCAGACAGAAATATGGTGCCCAAACCCCCACTCGGACCAAATGATGATCTTTGGTCCACTGTTTATAATTGATTTTAGGCCATAGCTTATTTCTGTGAGTGCAGTACAGGCAGTACATGTCCAGAAATGTTTCCTAAAAAATGTTATATCAAATTTACTTCAGCAACCCTGGTATATACAAATGTACTTACAATTTCAACCTCATTTCAACTTCATTTTGCCTGTTAAGAGTAAAATTTACCAGCATAGTATTGTAGTACCTTGACTTACAACAATATGTCCATTTATCATTATAACATTTAGATTATGGGCATTTATTCTGCATTCTAGGTCATTGCACTCATACTAGAATTATTTTATTTGTTTATTTTGTATGGGTGGTGTACTATTTAATTAATTTTTATTCATCACAATTATATATATTAAGGTATAAGTGTTGTACTGTCACTTTAAGAGTTTTTTCATATTTAAATGATTGATTGTGATTACCCAATTAGTCCCTGAGGAGGCGCTTCAGCGCAAAACTGGTCAGACTGTTTGTGTGTTCTGGGAGCTGTTGTCACCTTGCATGGTGCCACTGTATTTTACTCTTTCTACGTTCATGTGAGTTAAATACAGATTTGTTATAGAAGTGTTAGTGCTGTGTCCTTTTTGTTGCTTTGCTAACCGTAGTGCTGCCACTGTCTAACATGCCACACAGGTCCAGGAATGTTTCCCAAAAAATTGCACAGTACATTCAGATAGAAATCAGGTGTCAAACATGCAGTAACATGGTTCACATCCACCACGAGGACCCAAATCTGCTGTTTTCTGCACCTCCTGCAAAATGGTCCTGCTAATTAAAGTTGCACTTGCTTCCTCCTGCTGCTTGTTTCTCAGTTGATTGAGAACTGTGAAATTATCATTTTGCAATGCTGCTGCCCTGGTTTGCTCAGTTGCCTCTGTGGTTTTAAGTCAAAGTGGACTGAATCACATTTTGTGTGCTGCTGCTGTTGTTGCCTGCTGCTCTGACTAGTTGCCACGAGAAGTAATGCTTTGTCTGCTTCACGAGTATCCTCTTCACATAGTCGATCAATACTGCTGCTGCTCCTGCACACATAAGCATTTGTCTGTATTTATTTTTTCCGGTACAAGAGAAGGGGGATGGTGGGTTGCTATTGGGACGTCTTGAGTTCTTATATGTTTGTACTGATTTTATATTATCTAGTGTGCTGAGGATTACATCATCATGACATGCATGCCAGGATTTGGATACAGGATGTTGGAATGCACCACATTTCACACTGCACAAGGTAAGTATTGAATTTTTCATTACGGCGATAGGTGACTGCATCTCGGATATCTGAGTCGGATTGTAATTGTATTCTTTTTGATTTTGTCAACATGCTGGAATTCAGATGATGTTAACTCCACGTGCACTACTGCTGCTCAACACGTGTGTGCAATTCATTAACTTGTGGTAAGTATTTCTTAATTTGTGATGGTCTTCAGTGGGCGGGTGGTGGAGGAGGTGGTTGAGGGTTGCTGTGGGGTTGGTGGTTATGGTTAAGTATTAAGTTTTTCATAGCTTTTTTTTTTCTGTGGTTACTACAGTACAGAGATGTCAGACTGACAGTAACTATGTTCTATATGGGTCTGTCAATATTCAGGAAGTCCTATTCTGGGATGCGTCTGTTACCTCCCAATCGGGCTGCTGGCTGTGCTCATCAGACATAGTCTGTTCATATCAAGAGTTTAAGTTTAACAGCCATTCCATGATGTAAGTATTGCTTCAAGTAATGATGATGGGGGGGGGGGGCACCTAGTTGTAACAATGCTCAAAATGTCCTCTTCTTTTTTTATTACTGCCAGGTACAAAGTACTTCAATTGGAATGTGTGTTTAGTTTTCTGGTGGACATTTGCCGATGCATCCCATAATAACATGACAACAATGAAATCTAATTACCATGAATCAGGTGACCAGAAGACAGGCCATGGAGGAAGAACATATATATTTCTTGCTTGATGACGGTATGTGTTTCTTCTGAGTGGTTGTTTCTTTGGCTGGAGGGAAAAACGATACCAAGTGTGCTTGCTGGGATGAAAGTGCTGTATCATGCTGGTTGATGTACTGGCCCAAAATGTGCTGGCAATGCTGTGGTTCTTCTTGGTGGAAGGCTGCTGGAGGAGGAGCAGGAGGAGGATGAGTAATTTAGCTGGACTCTGAGGCACCATTGATACACTGGTCTGTGACTGCTGTTTATGCTGGAGCATGCATCTGTCAGCATCATTGATTTTCAGCTGTATTTCTTGGCAGTATGAGAGCTGGCCCACACTGTCGAAGTTTGTGTTATACACATTAGGATGAATGACAAGGAGGTGGATTACATGTTGGTTAATTGGTATTACATGGGGATGGAGTATACATGCATTTCTGAGTAACATAATACTGGCTGTGCACTGTCCGACTAAATTGTTATTGTTACATCGTATATACAGTGGTGGGCCGGTGGCACACTCACTAGACACTTATTTGTGGTCTCCTGGAGGAGGTATATGTGGAAATGGGGAAGATGTTCAGTATTTGTCGCTTGATGGGGGTATTGTGTATTACTAAGATGACATATTCATTCCAGTTATCATAGCAAGGGGCGATACATTTTTCAAAAATGAAATGAAGTAAACATTGTTACTAGGTTGGGTAATCAAATTAAATGGTTTAACAGGATGTGTAATACAGAACAACCAGCAAAATAAAATAAAAAATGTATAACAATAACATAAAAAGGCAGATTCAGTGAAAATTGGGGGGTGCTGGTGGTGACTGGGGGGGGGCAGAACACCTTTAGCCCTCTTCCACTGCCATATCATCCATGAAGCAGCCCTCACAGTCTTCAAGACTGGAGTCATCCCCAGGTGGAAATTCGTTCATCATTGCTGCTTTATGTACCTCCCTGCTAGTAGAGGCCTTACCCAGTGTGAACGTCTTCATTGTCATCATTGTCTCCAAGACACAGTTCTTGGGGCAACACCATTGAAATAGAAGCATAGAAACATAGACTTTGATGGCAGATAAGGACCGCTTGGCCCACCTAGTCTTCCCATTTCCCTACATACAGGATAAGCTGCAGATCCTAATTAACCAACAACCTATTTCTTCCTACCCACCACAAAAATTGCATTATGTCTGTCCCATGCATTCTTGAATTCTCCCACAGTTTTAGAACCCACAGAATCCTCAGGAAGGCTGTTCCATGCGTCCACCACCCTCTCTGTGAAAAAATACATTCTCACATTGCCCCTTATCTGCCCCCTTTCTATCTTCAAATTGTGTCGCCTTGTTCTTGCACATCTCTTTTTCCGAAAGATGCTACCCTCTTGGACTTTGTTGATTTCACTTAGGTACTTAAAAGTTTCTATCATGTCCCCCCTCTCCCTCATTTCCTCAAGGGTATACATATTAAGCTCCTTTAGTCTCTTCTTGCATGGCTTCTCTTGCAGACCCTGCACCGTTTTAGTTGCCCTCCCCTGGACTGCCTCTATCCTGTCTACGTTCTTGCGGAGATAGGGTCCCCAGAACTGGACGCACTACTCCAGATGGGGTCTCACCAACTGTCTGTACAGAGGGATAACAACTTCCTGCTTTCTGCTGGTGATGCCTGTCCCTATATATCCCAGTATCCCCCCAGCCCTCCCTACTGCTTTCTCACATTGCTTGCTAACCTTATGGTCATCTGATATGATTACCCCCAGGTCCCTTTCCATTTTTGTTTTTGTTACTACCTCCCCCACAATTGTGTAATCTTCCCCTGGGTTTTTGTTTCCCAGGTGCATTATTTTGCACTTCTTTGCATTGAAACCAAGCTGCCATACTTCTGACCATTCCTCCAACCTTGCCAAGTCCCTTCTCATCCTTTCCACACCTTCTTGTGTATCAACCCTGTTGCAGATGTTTGTGTCATCTGCAAAGAGGCATACTTTTCCTTCCAGTCCCCCTGCAATGTCACTTATAAAGACATTAAAAAGGACTGGACCCAGTACTGAACTTTGTGGTACCCCACTAGTAACCCCTCTTTCTTCAGAGTGGACTCCATTTACAATTAACTTCTGTGTCCTGTTCTCCAGCCAATGTTTTACCCAGGCTACCACCCTGGGACCCACTCCCAGGCTGGTTAATTTGACTATTAATCTTTTGTGTAGGACTGTGTCAAATGCCTTGCTAAAGTCTAGGTAGGCCATGTCCACAGCCCCTCCCTGGTCTACTACTTTTGTCACCCAGTCAAAGAAATCAATTAGATTCATCTGACATGACCTTCCCTCTGTGAACCTATGCTGCCTTGGGTCCTGTGCCCCACTGGCCTCTAAGTACTCAACAATTCTTTCCTTCAGAAGTGATTCCATCACTTTCCCTACCACAGAGGTCAAACTAACAGATCTGTAGTTTCCTGCCTCTGTCCTGCTCCCATTTTTGTGAAGGGGGATCACATCTGCCTTCCTCCAGTCCTCAGGTACTACACCATCCTCCCATGATTTGTTAAAAAGGATAGTCAATGGTTTCACTAGTTCTCCTCTAAATTCTTTTAGAATTCTGGGGTGAATTCCATCAGCCCTATTGCTTTGTCCACCTTCAGTTTTAGGAGTTCTTTCAGAACCCTTTCTTCTGTGAAAGGACTGGGATTGACCCCCATCCAGAGTGCTTCTGTTAATTGGAATAGGCACCTCCCCCTCCTCCTCTTTTGTGAATACTGAGTAGAAATATTCATTCAGTATCCCTGCTTTTTCACTATCCCTCTCTGCCCACCCACCGTCCATTTTATTCAGCCTCACTATCCCTCCCTTTGTCTTTCTATGCTCCCTGATGTACCTATAAAAGGTTTTATCCCCCTTGTTAAACAAGTTGGCTATCTTTTCCTCAGTTTGGGCCTTTGCTGTTCTGACTTTCCTCCCAGCTTCCTTCTGCCTGAACTGGTACAGCTCTCTGTCCTGCTCCTTTTGTGTTTCCTTATACTTCCTGAATGCTATCTTTTATCCCTGACCTCCTCCGCCACCTCTTTTGAGAACCATAGTGGCTTTTTCTTTCATTTTGATTTGTTTATTTGCTTCACACAAAGGCTTGCTGCCTCTGTGATGGCAGTTTTTATGTTTCCCCATTGTTACTCCACACCTCCTTCTAGCCTATTTGCTAGTGCTTTTCTAAGGCACTCTCCCATCTTGCCAAAGTCAGCCCTGCTGAAGTCCAGTATCCTCACTTTTGTATAGCTTGACTCTGTAGCTGAGTTTATCATGAACCACACTGTTTGGTGGTCACTTGTTCCCAGATGGCTACCCACTTCTAGGTCTGAGATCCTCTCACTGTCCCCATTTGAGAGTATGAGGTATAAGATTGCTCCCTCATGAGTGGGTTCCAAGACTAGCTGTCTGAGGCATGCCACCTGTAGGGCATCAAGAATGGCCCTGCTCTTGGATGTGGCTGCAGCAAATGTGCTCCAGTTAATATCTGGCATATTCAGGTCTCCCATCAACAGTATCTCCCCTTTCTCTGCCATCCTAAGAATGCCTTCTATCATATCCTTGTCCATTCCCTCCCCCCGACATGGGGGTCTGTATACAACCCCGTCCGGATTGTGGTGCCATTTCCAGTCTCTAAGGTGACCCACAGTGCCTCCTCTCCTCCCTGTTTACTCTTTTGTTCAGTTGATTTTATCCCTTCCCTTACATAGAGAGCTTCTCCTCTCCCTGTCTCTCCTGTAGGTTGTGTACCCTGGCATGTTAACATCCCAGTCATGGTTCTCTGTGTACCATGTTTCTGTGACTGCTACGATATCCAGGCATCCCTCTTCCATCAATGCCACCAGTTTAGGGAGCTTGTTGCCCAGACTAAGGGCATTGGTAATCATTATTCTCCATTTCCTGATGGCCTTACCCTTTTTTGCCCCATTCCTGTCCTTATTGCCTTTGTCATTTTCTCCATTTACCTGTTCTTCTCCCTATCGACATCTCTAACTTTGTGTTTACCTCACTTACTACCCTGACTTTTTTGGGGGGGCTAGGCTTTCTCTGCTCTTTTCCAGTGCCTCTCCCCTTGGCTAGTTTAAATGTTTGCCAATGAAGCATTTAAACCTATCACTTAGGATCCTTGTTCCCCTCCTGGACATATGCAGACCATCACTCCAGTATAGGCCTGCATCACTCCAGGTGGACCCCCAGACCCCAATGAAGCCAAGTCCCAGAGCTCTGCACCAGTTTTTCAACAGCTGATTGAATCCCATGGTGTGGCGCACTCTAGCCTCACCTACACCATAGACAGGCAGCACCTCTGAGAAAGTTACCATGCGTGCTACTAGTCTAAGGCCCTTCCCCAACTCCACAAACTCATCCTGCACTGCTGTGATCCCTTTCTTAGCCAGGTCATTTGTCCTTAGGTGGACAATAACATCCAGCTCCTTCCCCTGTGCAGCTGCTCCTGCGATCCTGAGGATTCGCTTCCTGTCCCTCCAAGCCATGGTGCCAGGCAGGCACCTTACCTCCCTCTCCTCTTCCTCCCCCAGTTCAACCTTCTTAACAATGAAATCCTCCACCAGGAGTTATTTCCTTCCCCTGTGGGGTCTCATGCCACCCTCCTGTGGGTCTCCTTTGTGGAGGTTCCCAGCATCCTCCTTGGTCTCCACTGCGGGTGCCTCCATAGAGGAACTACACTTGACCAGAACGGCGCAAGAATTGTGGAGAGGTACAGCTGGAGGCATGTGCCTCTGTTCCACCACCCTCACCCTCCCTGAGCCCACTGTGCTCCAACCGCTCCTCTTTTTTGGCAACCTCTGAGGCAACAGCAGTGGCCCTGGTGGTCCCTGGATAGGAGAGGAGGTCCCACAAATCCTGGCCAACTCAGCCTGGAGATGAGCAACCTCCTCCCTCAGCCCAGACTATGTTATATGAAATGTGAGCCTCATTCATTTTTATAAATGTTAGGATGGAAACATTCTTTGAGGACAGATTTGTCCTATGGTCACGCACAATGAACCTAGCAGAACTGAACACCCATTCCACACTGACACTGGATGGTGGGCAGCTGAAGTATTTAAAAGCAACAGATGCCAGTGTAGGCCACTCACTCACTTTGCTTCTCCATTGCACCAGTAGCTCATCAGTGATGCCAGGATGCTTGGTGTCTCCCATGTAGGCATGCACCATATGTTGTGCTGCCCTGAGTCCTGCTGCCTCATCATGCTCCTCCTCTTTGTCTTTAATTTCTTCCACGCCAACCTGGTACAGAGCATCCCAAATGGGATTACCTGCCATGTTGTGCTGCGACTTTGACATTTTCCCTGATTTGGTGGCCTGTGATGAGCTGCTGGAGGTGGTGGTAGCAACATCTGGTATATGTGCCCTTTGTGTCTCTGCATTTGTTATCTGTGCACCATGTACCCATCTGACAAGGTAATTGGTCAGTTTGTCCACTCATGCATGACCCCATTCAATCATGGCAGGCAAGCCACGTTTGTACTGTGGATCCAGCATGGTAGCAATAGCAAACTCTTTAGACTGCATAATGCCAGAGATACGTGTATTGCTGTCTAATATAAGGAGCATGTGACCCATTATATGAACTAAACTGTGATCATCACTTGCCTCCATCTGGTGATGGACATTCACCAGTGTCTGCCTCAGCACACATATAAGGGGTACTGAGTGACTTATACAGGCAGTGTCCCCACTCACGGCCTGTGTTGCATACTCAAATGGATGCAGAATGCGTATTATGCCATCCATTTGTCACCACTGCTCTGTTGTTAGGGCAATAGAAACATAAACATAGAAACATAGAATTTGATGGCAGATAAGGATTGCTTGGCCCACCTAGTCTGCCCATTTCCCTACCTAATGGATAAGCTGCAGATCCTAGTTAACTAATAGCCTACTTCCTCCTTCCTCCCCTAGAATTGCCTTATGTCTGTCCCATGCATTCTTGAATTCCCCCACTGTTTTTGATTCCACAACCTCCTCAGGAAGACTGTTCCATTCATCCACAACCCTCTCCATGAAAAAATACTTCCTCACATTACCTCTGAGCTGTCCCCTCTCTATCTTTAAATTGTGCCTTCTTGTTCTTGCACATCTCTTTTTCTGAAAGATGCTACCCTCTTGGACTTTGTTGATTCCCTTGAGGTACTTGAAAGTTTCTGTCATGTCCCCCCTCTCCCTCCTTTCCTCGAGGGTATACACTGTCCCTGGTGGTGTGCAGCAGTAGGCAATCTGAAACCACCTTATACTGCTCATAAAGCCAGTCCAGCATGTACAGTGTGGAGCTTCACCTGGTAACAACATTGAGCTTCATACAGTGGTGAGACAGATGGTTAGTGTACTGCAACTCACGCAGATGGTCACAGGCCTTTGCAGAATAGGCAAAGTGCACACAGATGCATCTGGTGACAGACACAGTTTCCTTTATTTCATTGTGGTTCAGAAATTGCTGCATGACTAGATTAAGGCAGTGTGCCAGGTAGGGAACTCTGAAAAAAACACTGTTAGTAAAGCACTTAACCACATTGGAGCCATTGTCACTGGCAATAAACCCCACTGTGAGTGAGTGTGCATTTAGCCATTCATCAATCTCATTTAGCAGCACATTCAGCATTTTCTGACCAGTGTGAGACCCCATAACACTTTACATAGTTATGGTTTCATTTTGATGAATACCAGTTGTGTTGCTACCACCACAGTTTTGCTTTACGCAGCTTTTGCCAGGCCCCAAATCAACAATCATCCCAGATACCTGTGCCCAGTGTGCTGTTATGCACAGATATGAGCTGCCTGCTGTTTGCCCACTTGTCCACATATCCATGCTAAGGAGGATATATTTGGAGGCAGAATGCTTCATGGCATGTAGGATGGACTGTGAAACTCTGCTGTAGAGTTCAGGCATGGCATGTTTGGAGAAATATGTTTGCAATGACATCTGCCATTTGGGACAGGCACGGGCCATCAAATGGCGGAATCCTGGATTCTCCACAAAGTAGAAGGGCAACAGGTAGATGGCGAGCATTTCAGCAGTGGCTGCGTTCAGCTCACATGCACCAGCATGATTGGGAGGGTACTTTGAGTGCCGCTCAAACACACTCTTCAATGTGGGCTGCATCTTGGGAGTGAGTCAATAAAAACATTTTACTTGTGCGATCAGTGTTGTTCTTGCTGGGGTATCAGGTGACTCTTGGGGCCTGGGATGTGCAGCATGTATGAAACTGGTTATTTTGGTGGATTTAGTGCCAGGTGGTGTACTTTTATAACTCAAGGGAGTGGCAGCTCCACTGCTACTATGCCCACTGCTCAAAAGAGAAAATGATTCATCACACTCCTCCTCCACTGACCCACTCAGCCCTCTCTCCTCCTGCTCTATGACACTGCTGTCACTAACATTAAGCTTGACAAGGGAAGTCCCACCAACAGCTCTTTTATTTTTCTGGTGTTGGTGCCAGTGCAATGGGTGCTTGTCTTTCAAGTGGGCATGCTGGCCACCGGTGCTTATGTAGCTGCCCTTTTTTCCATGACTTACACGTCCTTGACACAACTGACATATCGCCATGGTGTCATCAGCTGCATCAAGTACAAAAAAATCCCAAAGTAGGGACTTTGCATCTCTAGATTTGGCATGGGACTGAGATTTGGACAGCAGAGCCAAAATTGTGGAGGGTTTTGCTTTTTGTGCTGCTTGCATGATTTCTGCCATGCTACATTTGGGAGATGGGGTGACTGGACTGCTTGTTGTAGGCTTGCTGATATCCTCACCCTCAGTCTTGTCATCTAAATGGGCTACATTATCACCCTTCATCTTTTTCACTTCTGGCTCCCACAGGGGATCCAACATCTTGTCATCATCTGTACCAAAACATATTATATCCTCCTCCTCCACCTCCCTATCACTGTCTACTGCCAGACAAACTTTTCCCTTCTCTGACATCTCCTCACTGGGAGAGGGAGGCTGACTTTCCTTATCTTCTTCTCCAGGAGAAACAGACTAAAGCTGGACACTATCACCCTCACCACCATCAGCTTCTTCTTCAGCATGAACAACAGTCAAACTGACAACTTTTTCGACCTCCTCCTGGACCTCTGTGCCTCCACTGGTGTGAGTGTCTCCCTTATTCCCAGTATCATCCCCAGCAAGCACACTAGCTACAGATTGGGCAGTAAAAAAATGAGTCACAGACTTGAAGCCACTTCTAATTTCGATTTTCCTGCTACTAACTGCCACAGCAGCAGCGTCAGAAGCCACAGAGGGCACGGATTCAGAAATAGGTTGCTTTTTCCAACAGACTTCTTTGAGCCACCTCCCACCCTAGCACCTTTACCTTAAGTTGAATGCCTCTTGGCAGGCATATTTATATGCTTGTTTCATTTGGCTTCCTCTGGAACTATATTATTATGTATTTCTATTAAATAAGTGTGATTTAACACCTGCAAAGCTATCCACAAAGGGCAAACAGAAATCAGAACCGGTAGCTGCACTGTAGTGTATATAACTACCAACAACTGTTACTGTAGCCTATTCGAGTGTTAAAACACTATTTTATTTTTTCAATTACAAAATCATGAGTTAAGTAACATGGGATAACTGGAGGACAGAAGTAAGAGACTTTCAATACAAAACCGACAGGAACACCACCAAAACAAGGATGTGCAGTAAATCAGAAAAGAATACCTAAGTACAGTAGTTCTTAATCAAATGTCAGTTTTTAAATGGAATGATTATTACACAACTTGATAATAACCGGGTAGGTGCTGGTAGGTTCATGAAAACTAAACTGTAAATCAACCACACAAAACACCTCATAGTCAAAATATGAACTACGGTCTGGATAAGTGGTGTCTGGATAAGGTGAGTACTGCAATGTGTTAGTATTTACTAAATACAGTTTTGGCTTACAGATATATCGGACAGAAGGGACAACAAGATTTGAAATGAACAAACAAAGTCACCTCCAAAACTTGTGCAGGGACCACCACTCTCTTGAAAACTATGTAGTTTTTTTATGTTGGCTCGCGCTCGCACGTCAGCCAAAATATTGCAGTAGTAGCAGATTTGGAGGTGCGGTCACTGTGGGCGAATGCAGAGCATGCATCAGTAGTTGCATCCCTCATTCCCCAATAAGCCAGCATACAGACACTGACACCAGCAGTACGTAAAGTGGCCACCAGATCTAAGAAAAGTGCCGCTGCAATGAGAGCCAAGCTCATCACACTGCAGCACAATAACACACCTCCTGATGTGCCTTTCCTGGTGAAGCAGTTCAATAAACATGGTGGCACTGACTGCCACCACGCAGAGTGCCAACTTCAGTGGTGCCCAATTCCCCTGTCAGCATGCCCCAGCGCACTTCATTTGCCGATGGGGGAGCCTACTCCCCATTGGCATAATGTCCCCAACCCCCGATTTGTTGTGCCGAGGGGCACCCAATCCTCCTCGCATCATGAGCACCCCCACCCATTTCTGTGCTGACTGGGCTCAATTCCCATCAGCTGTGATCCCCCTCCCTGTAATGCAGGTGGTACACTGGGAGCCCACCCCAGTGTACCAAACAAACACCACCTGCAAAAAAAGGAAACCGACACTCATTGTCTTTTTTTTCCCTGTTAAAGAAGAAAACGGTCCCCCGCGGTCTCTCCTGCCCCCTCCTGCCAACCCGCATCCACCCTCTGCGTACCCTGCCTCCACACCCCCAATTACCCATACTTACCTCCAGAGCCTGGTGCAATGATCTTTGGTGGACCGGGAACACGCCTGCACTCTTCAAAGCCGACCAAGAACTGAAGAAATGCCGGTAAGCTGTATAATGGCATAAATAGGGTTTTTTCAACTTTGGTGCATATCTCGGGCATTCTTGGGAATTTTGGCACCAAATTTTCAACATGGGGTTATTGGGACCCCTCAGCATGGGTCAGTCACTGACATAGGTTATTCCAGCCCCGAGTAGTGTTAGGTCCTCTTGTGGAATCTTGCTTCGGGACTGAGTAATGAAATGACAGTGCCACTGCTCATGAGGTGGGCTTTCAAAAAGCCTATGTTGCAAATTTGGTGAAAGAAAATCCAAAAAATGACTGTTTTACAAGTGTGCCTTGTGCAGTTTCCACGCACGCTCGTTACTTTGTGAATTTGTAATATTTTCACTCCAGATTTTCAAAATTGGCATTTTTCCACACCTCCTTATGAACAGTACAGCTGTCATTTTACATATCATGGCCAAAATGTGTTTTCGCACTTCCAGTGCAGAATAGCATGGTCGCTGTGGGAGATCAGTTTTAGGAACAGATTAAGAAAATGACAGTGACACTGTTCATGAGCTGAGGTCCTAAAATGCCTATGCTGAAAATTTGGTGATGAAAGTCCATAAAATGACTATGTTACAAGCATGCATTGCCGTTGCCCAGTTTCCAAGCACCCTTGTAACTTCACAAATTTGCTATATTTTCATGCCAGATTTTCAACACTGCCATTTTTTCACACATCCTTATGAACAGTATAGCTGTCATTTTTCACATCCTGCCCAAAATGTGTTTTCGTACCTGTGGCACACAATGACGTGGTCGCTGTGGGAAATCAACTTTTGGGACAGAGTAACACAATCACAGTGCCACTGTTCATGAGGGGAGGTCCAAAAATGCCTATGTTGAAAATGTGGTTAAAAAATCCCACAAATAATTGGGTTACGGAAGTGTGTTGCACAGTTTCTATGCATGCTCATGATTTCACCAATTTTTTATATTTTCACTCCAGATTTTCAGCGTTGCCATTTTTTTACACCTCCTCATGAACAATACAGTTATAATTTTTCACATCCTGCCCAAAATGTGTTTTCATGCCTATGTTGCCAAATGGCATAGTCACTGTGCAAAACCACCTTTCAGCCAACAAACTGATACTGCTGCTCATCATGAGGTGGGGTCACAAAAAGCCCATGTTGAAAAGTTGGAGTGAAAACACCATCAAACACCTATGGTGTTAGGGTTTCCAACTGTAACACCCCACCATGTAGAGACTGACAGGCATCAGGGGTGTGACTTGGGATCATTGGTTGTAATGCTCACATCATTCCACCCCCACTCCCACCCCCACCCTGCAGCCAGTGACAGGCATCAAGGTGTGCCTTGGAGTGTTCAGCCCTAAAGTGCATGCCATTCTTCGATACTGCTCCCGTCTCAGCATATTTCCTTATGGAATGGGGTAAGTATAAGGCCCAAAGACCCCAAAGCACACCACAACACTTGTCAGTGTCTACAGGGTAGGGTGAGGTAAAATGGCATGAGTGTTATAGCTGATGACCCAAAGGCACACCCCAATGCCTGTCAGTCTCTGCAGGGTGGGGGTTGGGTTGGCATTGGTTCAAAACTTCACAGCCATTTCTATTATGCACCTCTAACTCCTGCACTACCAATGCCAATGCCAGTGAGACAACATTCGGCATTGACAAATGCTTGTTATATAGTAGGGTCAGTGGAACAGACGTAAGGCTTCATTGCACATATCCACCACCAGAAAAAACAGAAAAATAAGCGCAGCCAGCGCCTTGATGACACTCACCTCGCCGTCCCATACCTAGCTCCTAGGCCAACTCCCCCAACCTATCCTGACTTTTGCAGCATTTGGGCTGGTGCCACAACCCCACCCTGGGGGGCAAGCCAGCGGGTATCAGGAGGGAGGGTAGTGGCTCATGTGGGAGTCTGAGAGGTGGCAAGGACCGTGACCTGGCTGACGGTACTGGAGCTGGCATAGCATCCAAAAAGTATACTAAATAAAAAAAAAAAAAGAATTTACCAAATCCCTGGTCTGTAGTGGCCCAACCCCCCTGGCCAATCACTGTCCAAATGAAGAATGATCCCCCCGATAGTCACACCCATTCCCCCCCCCCATTGTCTTTAACTGCTGCTCACCAGGGACAACATCAGTCATGTTAGGTGTTATAAAAAAATTAAAAACTTTCACTGGTGTCTAGTGGACCATCCCCACCCTGTCCGGTTAATCCCATGCCACCCTGCAACCCCCCCATCTAGGAGGACCCCTGTAGGCCACTGACACAGCCCTCCACTCACCTCCATTGCCAGCAGCCCAACTGAGCTCTTTTACAAATGAGCCCGAGTGAGCCCATTCAATGAATGAGTGCATGCTGATGGGGAGGTGTGGGGTAGGATTAACCAGACAGGGTGAGGGGGTCCACTAGACACCAGGGAAAATTTTTTTTTTATTACATTAACTTAACTGATGTTGCCCTGGTGAGCAGCAGTTATGGACAATGGTGAGGCACAGTGGGAATCTGGGGAGGGATTCTTCATTGGTCGCATGACTGGCAAAGGGTGGGGCCACTAGACACCTGGGATTCAGAAATTAATTTTATTTGAAATTATAGATGGAGACTGGTCTGAATCTTGGTGGGGGCAGGAGTTCTTTCATATTGTGGGCTGACAATCAGCCGGGGGGGGGGATGGGACCACTAGGCACCAGGGATGTAGGGTCTTGGGGGGATAAAGATTTTCATGTTGGGTGGACAGGAGGGGGAGAAAACTTTTTTTTTTCTTACACAAAATTCCTCATTTTGCACCAGCAAAATTCCTCCAAAATGCACTAACTTTGTGAAATATTTTGTGGGGTGAAATTCCAAATTTCACCGGAATTTTGATGGTGAAATAAAATTTCACTGCTTTTCTAGTTCTGGTCCCACTGCTTAACTGGGCCCATACTGAAATGCTGACATCTAAGTGCAAAACTAAGAGGATACTGTACTGTCAGGCTGTTCCATCCTTCAGATGAGATGTTGCACTGAGGTCCTGCCTGCCTTTTCTGGTGGTTGTTCAGGTGAATGTTAAAGCTCCTCTTGAAAAAGAGTAGGAGAAGTGTACCAAATTACGTACAAAAACCAGAAAAATGCAAAAAAATATAACTTGAAAAACAAACACAGTGCAGATCCAATTTGATCAAAGAAAAAAAACATAAAACAATAGCTCTATGGATAACTACATTATACTGATTAAAAAAAAGCAAAAAGCCCCCAAAAAAAAAAAAACATATGGAAACCTGTGCAAGTAAGAGCAAATTAGAAGAAATATATATACAGTCAGAAAGACTCTAGGACATATTCCTCCACCAAGAATGTTGAAAACTTCACAACATTTGACCCCATTCTTTTTTGTATATGCCCTGGATGGACATAGTGATCATATGCTCTAATTCTGTAACAGGGTTGGAATATTGTTTTGGTATTAGTTGACATCATGCTTGCTAAATAAAGAATTTAATAATAGAAACATAGAAACATAGAAGTTGATGGCAGATAAGGACCACAGGGCCCAACCAGTCTGCCCATTTCTTTTTCTGCCTTATGAATTTGCCATCAGCCTTTGCTCTGTCAATGGACTATCAATTCATACTCATCTGCATTGCTCCCTTATGCCTATCCCATGCCTGTTTGAAGCCCTGCACTGTATTCATAGCCACCACTTCCTGAGGTAGGCCGTTCCATGCATTCACCACCCTTTCTGTGAAAAATAATTTTCTCACATTCCTCCTTAATCGGCCTCCCTCTAGTCTCATGCTGTGTCCTCTTGTCCTGCTATTTTTCTTATATTTAAACATGTTAGACTCTTTCACCTTGGTAATGTCCTTAAGATGGTTGAATGTTTCGATCATATCACCTCTCTCCCTACTTTGCTCAAGGGAATACATATTGAGCTCCGTTAATCTGTCCTCATATGTCTTCTGATGCAGTCCCTGCACCATTTTGGTTGCCTTTCTCTGGACTGCCTCAATTTGGTTAATGTTCTTGTGAAGGTGTGGCCTCCAGTACTGCACGCAGTACTCCAGATGGGGCCTAACCAGTGTCTTGTAAAGAGGGATTGTTACCTCCCTCTTATGACTTGTGATACCCCTACTAATACACCCTAACATCCCCGTAGCATTACCTACTGCTTTAGAGGTCTGCTTGGATGATTTCATGTCATCGATGATGATGATGCCCAAGTCTCTTTCTTCCTTTGTGACTGCCAGCAACTCCCCTCCCAGCCTATAGGTGGCTTCAGGGTTTCTCTTCCCTATGTGCATGATCTTGCACTTCTTTGCATTAAATCCCAGTTGCCACTCTTCTGACCATTTTGCTAGTTTATCCAGATCTCTTCTTATTCTGCCCACCCCATCTGGATCATCTACTCTGTTGCAGATCTTGGTGTCATCTGCAAACAGACAATCCTTACCTTCTAGTCCATCTGAAATGTCACTAATCAAGATATTGAAGAGGACTGGCCCCAGGACTGATCCCTGAGGTACCCCACTTGTGACTTGCATCTCTTCTGACTATATACCATTTACCACCACTCTCTGTTTTCTACCCGTCAAACAGTTTGCCACCCAGTTGACCAACTTCTGACCCACCCTGAGCCTACCAAGCTTATTTATCAATCTTCTATGTGGAACAGAGTCGAAAGCTTTGCTGAAGTCAAGGTAGGCGGCATCAACTGCTCCCCCTTGGTCCACCACTCTGCTTACCCAGTCAAAGAAATCTATGAGATTAGTTTGACAGGACCTTCCTTTTGTAAACCCATGATGTCTTGGATCCTGTGCCCCTATGGATTCCAGGTGTTGCACTATCCTTTCCTTAAGGAGTGCCTCCATAATCTTGCCCACTACTGAGGTAAGACTGACTGGTCCATAATTCCCTGCCTCCTCCCTGCTACCACTCTTGTGGAGTGGGATCACATGAGCCCTTCTCCAGTCTTCTGGGACCTCTCCTGTGCTCAAAGACTCACTAAACAGTTCTGCTAATGGCTCTGCTAGTTCCCCCTTAGCTCCTTAAGTACCCTGGGATGTATGCCATCAGGTGCCATTGCCTTGTCCACCCTGAGCTTAGTGAGCTCTTGTACGACCCTTTCTTTTGTGAAGGGAGTAGTGCTCACCTCCCTTCCCCTTGTGTCCATGGTGCTGAGCTGTGGGCCCTCCTCTACCTTCTCTTCAGTAAATACTGAGCAAAAGTATCTATTTAGGATAGATGCTTTTACAGGGTCCTCCTCCTCCACATGCCCCTTTTCTCCTTTGAGCTTAGATACCCCTCTGGACTTTCTCCTTTCACTAATGTATCTATAGAAAGTCTTGTCACCTTCTTTACTGTTCGTGCTAGTGTTTCCTCAGTTTGGGACTTTTCCTGCTTACTGCCTTCCCTGCTTCCCTTAGGGCAGTTTGGCATGCCTCCCTATCTTCATCCTGCTGTGTTCCCTTATATTTCCTGAAGGCCAGACTTTCGGCTCTGACCTTTTCTGCTACTGTAATTGAGAACCAAAGTGGTTTCCTTCTTCTTTTGCACTTTCTTTTCTCTCTAACACAATGGGATGTTGCTTCAAGTATTGCATCCTTAATGCTTGCCCACTTTGCCTGTACCCCCTTCCCTGTGTTTCTTTTTGCCAGGGCTAGCTTAACTCTGTTGGCCATCTTATCAAAGTCAGCTCCTCTGAAGTCCCATATTTTTGCCTTGCACTGGGATGATTTAGATGATAGTTCTAGTGTGCCGAATTGAACCACATACCTTATATGGGTCACTGGCTTTGATAATGTCTGTGTCCTCCCCTGGTCTGGGGGCCTGTAGACAACCCCAGTTCTTATGGCTGTCCCATTTCCTGTTTCCAGGGTGACCCACAGTTCTTCTGGCTCCTTATGTGTATTCTGAATTTCTGTAGCTTTGATATTTTCATTGACATACAGGGCCACTCCACCCCCTTTTGCACCTCGGTCTCTTCTGAACAGTACATAGCCAGGTACTGAAGTCTCTCAAGTGTGGTTACTGGTAAACCACGTCTCATTAATTGCTACTATGTCCAGTTTAGCCTCTGACATTATTGCCTGCAGGTCTGGGATCTTATTTCCCAGGCTGTGAGCATTTGTGTACATGATTTTCCATTGGCCAGATTTCGGTGTGTTAGTTGTTGGGTGAGGTTTGGCATTTCTCCTGTAGTCGTATGGGGAGACGGACCTTTTTTCTTACCTGGTGATGCAAATGAACTGCAAACAAACTGAATCCCTGTTTGACCACTAGCTGAGGGGGGAGGGGTGTTCTTCCCATTCGATGTGTTGGGTGCTGCACCCCTCTCCTCATTTGCTAGTTTAAATATTCGCAAAGATGTCAAACTTCTGCCCCAATGCACTGACTCCCTCCCTAGTCAGATGCAGTCCATCAAATTTAAAGAACTTTTGCTCCCAGAACTGTTGCCAGTTCCCTACAAATGTGTGTCCTTTTTCCTGACGCCAGCCCTTGAGCCACATGTTTCGCTCCCCTATCTCCCTTTCTCTGACCTTCCGTCCATCTGCCCCCCTCTCCCAGACTTGCAGGATCTCACAGAAGGAGATGTCAGATGAAATGGATGATAGTTTGTCACCTAGCCTGGTCAGGTGTTTCTTGGTCTACACAACTGACCAGCTGGTGACATCATTAGTCCCTATGTGTACCAGGACATCAATGTTTTCTCCTGCTTTGTGAACAATTTTAGCAATGGTACTTTGGTGGTATTTACTCCAGTCATTTCTCATAAGGCAGAAAAAAAGCTTCTCATACTGGATGGAAGAAAACAAAGATTCTTGCCACACCAACACAGGATAAGGCTGAAAATAAGCAATATTATATAGTCCTTCTTTCCCATTCCACAAAAACTAAATAAGTGGATAAATACAATTTCAACCCTAACTACATTTTCCGTAAGAATTCTTAAACAAAATAATGCATTCCAGTCCAATGTCACAGATACATAATGCATAGACAATGACAGTAGATAAAGACCAAAGCTCCTTCCACTCTGCCTGTGGTTTACTATCCTACCGCAAGACCTAGTATTTGTATGTGTACCTGTCCCTCCCCTTCAGCTACTTCTCCCCCAGCCCCATTTTAAGATGTTTCTGACTCTTTTCACATAAAAGCACCTGTTTCTGTGTTAGTGTCCAGCTCCAACCTCCACATCCACTAAAGTACTGGACCCCAGAGGGATGCACAGTCATCATAAATTGTAGTAAGGGGCCCGATTCTCAAAGGGGACTGTGTCCAGTGCAAGCTGCAGCAAACAGCAGCTTGCACTGAAGCCCTGTGCACCAGAGACCCTACACCTGATTCTGGTACAGGAGGGGTCCCAGCACCTACATCCCCACTCTTGCGGCAACCCCTTCCATGCAGCAAGCACATGGCGCACAGAAGGGGTTGCTGCAAGCCCCTTGTGGCAATGGCAACCTGTTCCCCTGCCCCAATCCATGTTGTGCCCCACAATAATATAATACATTGGAAACCCCCTACCGTATCCCCGATGTGCTCCACAATAATATATGAGAACCCCCAACCCGATCCCTAATGTGTTGCCCTATAATGTTACATATGAGAACCCCCAGCCTGATCCCTGATGTGCCCATCGGGTTGGCACATAAACCGCCCCTCACATTGGTGGCCCAGTGCCTCCCACCCCCATCCCAGCAGGTAGTGCCCTCCTCCACATCCCTGGACAGAGCCAGGGACTGGCACAGCCCTCCTCACACCTCCACGGCAGGTCCCTGACTGAACTGTAAGTGAGCACCTACTGCAATGTGTATGCTGTGTATACATTACAGTAGGCACTCTTTGACAGCTCAGTCAGGGACTGGCTGGACGTGTGAGGGAGGGCTGTGCTAGTCTAGTTCTGTCCAGGGATGTGAGGGGACCACCTGCTGGGGTGGGGGTGGGAGGCACTGGCCACCAATGTGAGGGGCTGTTTATGTGCCAACCTGACGGCACATCGGGGACTGGGCCAGGGGTTCTCATATGTAACATTATTGAGGGGTACATCGGGGATATGGGTGGGTGCTTTCTCATATGTAATATTATTGTGGGGCACATCAGGGATCAGGTGGGGGGTTCTCATGTATAACGATATTGTGGGGCACATCAGGATGGAGGGGTTCCAATATACTTTATAGGTATGGGGCACATCGAGGATTGGGGAGGGGGGAACTGCACCACTATTGCAACCAGCAGCTTTCCCTTGGGAGGTATTTCTAAGTCACCTTACAGCAGCCCTGGCTGCTCTAAGTGTACTTAGGATTTCTCCCTCCGGGAGAGGTCTGAGAATTGTAGTTCTGGGGCTGTGGCAGCTTGCATCTGCCTCATGTCCCCTAGTGCCTTGTCGCAGCCCATTTCTGGGAGCAAGGATGGCGCAAGCCCCATTTGGAGCAGGCAGCCTGCAGTTGATGCAGGCTGCCTTTCAGAATTGCTCCAGGCAACATTGTGTGGTGCAAGGGGTACTTGCGCCATTCATTTTGGCACAAACCCCTTGTGCCATGCCGGGAGCTTGGGATCTTTGAGAATCAGACTCAGGGTGTATTGCCTCATGTCAAAACAATACATAGGATAACAAGTGAAAAGAATAAAGTTTTGCATACAAGTACAACATATCAAACTGATAAATAGTTCTCCAGGTGGAAAATAACTGCTTACCAACTTGAAGCATATCTGTAAATAAATATTGTTCCTTTTACTTTCTGCTGTTTGGGTGTCGTGTTGGCATCAGGCGATACTCATGGACCGGAAACATTAAATCACTGGTGTTATTTTAACACTAGTAGTATCCCCTACACTGCAACTAGAGCAAAGATTAATTTTCTCCTCTACATGCAGTATGTTTCACAGACAGCTCAAAAACATCTTTTTATGCTTACAGTATGTCAAACCTCAAAAATGCAACCAAAATTTCATTGAAAATGTAAAACATGAAAAAGTGTTACATTCCCAAATCATATTTCATTAGTTTGTTTAATAAAGGGTTTAAAATCTGAATTGCAGTGAATAAGTCCTTTTTGTATGATCAATGTAGAATTACTGATCTTACCTGCAAAGTTCAGAAAATGTAGCCCCAGTTTGTATCAGTCAGGGGTGATGTCTTGGCTTTTATAAGAGTATCCAGTCTTGAGTGATCATTGTTCAGAAGAGTTAACCTTTTTGACTATGAACTGTTTCTGTGCAACACAGTTTAAATAGCACCTCATAACTTACCCCCTGTTGCCAGTTAGTACTCTGGACTTCATTCTGATGATTTATACTCCCTCATAAAATACCTGTGCTCTCTGTTCTTGAGTAAAAGGTTATTGATTGCTACATCAGTTTTTTTCCTTGACCTGTGACTCTGACAATTACACATGCTTACAGTATTGTAAATTATAACAACAAAGGAAGGAAATGGAGCATTACGACTGGCTGACTTGCAGTGCTTCTGGATATCATCATGGGCAATTAAATGATAAGAACTGAAACCAGAACAGCGTTAACAAGAAATGTAGTTTAATAATAACATTGAGGCACTTCTAGGGTGGGTTTATCATTGTTAATCAAACACTAGAGGCATGCAACATGAAGTGTTATTCTCTGGGATAAGATTAAATAATCCAGACTCTTAGTCCTGTCTTAATATTTAATTATCAAGAGTTCATTGACCCAGAAGCCAGAATAAAATTAATCCTCTTTTAACTCATTCATATAATTTACATTTACATTATTCTGTGGAGTCGCTCAGTCATACCAATTTAAAGATCCACTGCAATATGTAACGAAGATTAGTAAAGAACCAAAGCTTTACTGCAGATAGCTAAGGGGAAAGCAGCAATACAGTATGTTCAGATGAAATAGTAGCTATATGTGGTGTCACATTATATATTGCAGATATTTAGGACAAAATTCCATAAATAATATACTGTATGTATAGCTATCTGTCTGTCTAATCCATCTATCTATCTGTCTGTCCGTCCGTCTGTCTGTCTGTCTGTCTGTCTGTCTATCTAGCTGTCTACCTATCTATCTGTCTGTCTGTCTGTCTCTGTCTATCTATCTATCTATCTATCTATCTATCTATCTATCTATCTATCTATCTATCTGTATGTATATACTGAAAGTATCCCACTGATACAGTGACAGCATTAGGGTGCCAGCCATCAAAACATCACAACCAGTTCGACACTTTCAATTGTGAACTAATTGTTGGAATGTTGTGCACCTAGACTTCTGTATTGGTGTTGCGATCCCTCGCTGAAAAAGCTCCTCCATGGAGGTGATTATATAAATGTTTTGGAGGGTGCCGGGGTGTGTGGGCAGCAAAGTCCACCCACAAACAGCCTGGATGTGCCCCAGTGCTTTGGGCACAATGGCAGTTGGGTGGCACAATTACCAGGTGACATGGTCACTGTCAGCATTTTGGTGTCACCCTTATGACAGTCACCCTTTTGGGTTTTGTACCAATGTGGGTAAACCTATACTGAATAGAATACAGAATATATGAATAAGGACAGAAAGAGAGAAATAAAGATAAATAGCTGGATAGATAGATAGATAGATAGATAGATAGATAGATATTTAGATAGATAGATAGAGACACAGACAGACAGACATAATATTCATTGCAAAAAAAAACCTACATTAAAGGAGATAGCAGAAAAAATAACTTAAAATATGTTTACTTGTAATGCCTGGCTATTATGGGTATTGTATGAATATAGAGTCTCTGAGACTGGCAGTTACTAGCTCTATCCTTTCACTTGTTGGCTATGGACTAGTTATTTATGCTGCTGCCTTTGATGCCTCTCTAAAGAGAATTGTGCTGAACAAGTCCTGCAGGCTATTCTCTGGGTTGGATAACAGGACCTATACTGTATCTGTAAACTCTACAAAATAACCAGTTGGCTCCCTCTTAAGGCTAGGGTCTCCTACCACATGTACCTACTAGTGAAAAAAATCAGCCTAGGCCTTACACCCCATTTCACTGAAACCCTATCCTGCAAAATGCATAAAACCCGGCATACATGGAACACCTCTAAGCCATCCTACCTGGTCCCCTTCTTCAAAACCTCCCAAGCTCAGCATACATTTGCTTACAGAGCACCCACTCTTCTCAACAGTCTCCCCTATGATGTCATTATTGAACCCAAACTAATTGCTTTCAAACTCAAGCTCCATCAGCACCTCCTCACTCTAAGTTGCTGTGATTGCTTTGCCTAGTCTTGGCTTCATTTCCCTGTCCTCCCCCATTTCCAACCCCGCTCTCATCCCCTTCCCACATCTCACCCCATGCCTCTTCCTCTCTTCCCATCCCTCCTCCTCCTCCACTTCTGTCCTGCCACCACCATCTGTTCTCCTTTCTTGTTGCCCACCACGTCTAGCACCCCTCCACCTCACTCTGCCCCATCCCCACCTCCACCCCTATTTCATCTCCTCCTTCCTCAGTCTCACTTCCCCCATATCTCTCTCTCTCTGTCAATCACTAGATATTAGGAAGGCGTACATCCTCTTCTCTACCCTCCCTCCCCTTCCTCACCACTCTTGCAACCCTACCTGCCTGCACTTTTAGCCCCAAATCAGCACTTTCATGACTAAGTTTACATTTGATTGCTTACTGAAACTGCATTTTTTTTCCAATGCTTGGAACATTGTGTTCATGTGTTTGTAACCACATTGCTTTTACCCAAGTTTGTTGTACCCCATTTCAATGTGGAATCTTTGTAAAAGAACCCCTGGATCTAAGGTAATTGTAATCATAGTACTCAATAAACAAATAAATAATGAATACATTCTTATTTTGTCTAAAAAAAATATTGAAATGAAAACAATTGCTTTCTTTTAATTTTTGTACTGTTACTTGGGTTCCAACAATTGTCAGCTTGTCAGTTTCTGTCCCAGCGCGTGCATGCTTATTACCATTGCTTATTAACATTGACATTGAAGACTCCGATTTCTGTTGGTGAATTCGTGCCAGACGCGGAAATCGCAGAAGCCTCTCCTGACAATCTGGATTCTGTGTCATAACAGCAATCACAAAATAGCAATCGCTGTTATGGCCAGCAAACAGATGGAAATAAGTGTTTATGCTTCATTCCCCGCGTCCCGCTGATTAAAGATTACGAACTCCAGGGGGGGGTACATGTCAAGGATGGGGCAATACTCCAAATTTAGACAAAAAAAAACTATGGCAGCAGCAGGCAGCAGAAAAATATTCTCCCCCTGGTCCCCAGCCTGAACCCAGTACCAGCTTCAATGGAGCTAGCCACCCTCACCACCACATCACACAGCTAGCTCAGTTGCAGCAGGTGCACTACCCCAGACAAACCCGCTTTCCTATCCCTCCCCTTCCCCTCCCCATCCCTCCTCTTCCGGTTGCCCTCCCCTACAGCCGTGATCACATAGGGTCACTACCCTTACAGGGTAGCCCAACATGATAGCACTGTAAATGAGTTACTGTTTTGACAGTTGCTCATTTACAGTCACTATCATCACTAGATACAGACAATCAGCACTACCAGGATGAGAACATCAGTGACTCGGGGTCTGAAACTGAAGAGAGTGGGGAGCTTCATGTGTTTCAAAGCACTAATCAAGTTGTTGAGCCTTATACATGCACAAGTCGCTAGCTGTTAGATGAGTAAGACCAGTTGCTGTTGGTGACAATGATGATGAATCCTCAACGGACAGTGAAACAACACCAGAACATCAGACAGCAAAAGAAAACTTATTCTTTTTTGTCATGTTGTGGTAATGATGAAACAGTTTCTAATTAGTGTGATGTGTTAATATTTTTTAAATCATTCTGAATTTCATCAATGTCTCATGGCATACACTGAATTCTGACACAGTGCTGAAATGTGCTGTCAGCCTCACAGTTTGTGGCATCCATTTAGGAAGCAACATCAGTATGTTATTTGTAATGGGGACATTTTTTTTTTGCTGTTGTTTTTATAGGTGTTATGGGGAAAAACTCTCAATTCAGTTATAGTTTGCACTATTATTTGAAATGTCACTTTTTCCTCTCGGGTTCTGTGTCGACGGTTTCTAAATGGTGGGGGGGGACATATTTGAATCCCTCGTGGAAGCCCCACACTATCTGTTGAAGTACTAGCCAGAGAAAGTGATGGAATATTGTTCCACAGTTCATAACTACAGTTTTCACAATCGCCTGTGCCCCAGCAGACCGATAAGCGTCTAGTCGGAATCGACCGACGAGCCTCCCATGAACAAGTCATCTATAAAGATATTGGCCGACCGATTACTGAGTCATGCAGGAACAGGCAAGCCATCTTGGGAAACTACAGACTGACATATGCAGCTCTCTGAAAATTGCAAGTGAGGGTAGGTGGGGCTGGTATTTGTGAACTGCTATGAACGTATGTGACATCTCATCAATTGTGAATTAGCATGGTTTTTGGTCTGGAGTCTTGCAGTGGCTCACTAAATTGTTGGGGTTGCAGTGTTGACAGTGGATGGTAGTGTGACAGTTGTTTTTATCTTTTATTTTATTTATTTATTTATTTTTCGTTCTAATTAATGCTGTTGGTGCTGGCGTGTCCCTATTGGTCATGGATGTTGTGCCCGCAGCACACCTTCCCTCTTAATCTGTTAAGCTGCAAAACTGTGCCAGTGATGGGGACAACTGATATCGTCATGCGGCACTTACTGTACCAGGGAAAGAGTCATACCCCCAACCCCACCAATATACCACGTACTTATGAATAACTAGGCTAGTCTGTTGTGTTCTTGTACTCTACTGTATTATCAAGCAATAACCTTTTTAGTGGTGGTTTGTGAGAGCGTGTGTTGGAGGGGTGATAGATTTCTAATTTCCACCTTCCTATGGGGTAGTGCAATTCTGTCCAGCAAGATCTGGGGCAACTGAAGTATATACAAAATAGTAATATAATGCCAGAGAAAGGAGGGGGTAAGTATCCCTAATCAGGGTACCTGAGAAAGATCAGATTAGAGCAGGTGACACAATGAGACATATGGACAGAAGTCCATCAATTCTTTTATTATAAGGCCCATCTGGGAAAGTGTTTTTTTGTAAAATAAGCTGGTGTGCTTATCAAGGATAAAATTGTCAGGGGTTCGATATGATGCCACAACAGGAGGGGTTATAAAGTGGACAACATGAGTGGGGTAGGGGATGGGGGGAGAATGAAACAGCCAGCACTATGTTTGGGATGAAACTATTAGCATGGGGAGGGTATGAAGCAGTCTGCATGGTACTGTAGGTGTATGAAGTAGCTGGACATTTTAAGGGGATAACAGCATCTGACTATTGAATTTATGTATGTGAAATGGTACCACAGCAAGGATGGGATTGATTAACTGGCTATGAAATTTGTGATCTCTAAGTTTTTTTATTTATTTTTGCCTCAGCAAGATCGTAACAGTATTAATATCAAAACGTACCATAACAAGTGCTCATTGGCAAACACAGAATAACACAAGCTGAAAATAGTAAAAGACTAGAGACCATTGCAGTTTCTAATTAAAGTCTAACCATTGTTCTGAACCAAACAGATCAATAGTTCCTTCACACAATGTACAGAATAATGGGAAGGCTTTAAGCCTGAGGTTCAATGGGCGGAGCAACTATGTCACTCCCCCATCAGGTCTTAAAAGACCAGTCCTCCTGGACCGTTCCAGGATTCATCTCTTCATTGTGTCTGGGGGCACCTCTCTTCCTTGCTCCCTGTTTTTACCTTGAGTCTGACCATTCTTGTGGTCGCCTCTAGCCACTGACTTCCTCCGTGCATCGCTCGTTTATGTGGCATTTTTTGCCACTTGTCCCTGATGTTTACCCCACCTCTGTCCATCTTCCCCATAATCTTTCTTCATTAGGGCCTTCATTTTCCCAACTCCTGCAGTGTTTGCCTTCCCACAGCTTGCCACTGTCCTCCCCTTCCTCTTTGCTGCTTTCACGATCATCTCTCCCCCTTCTTCTCCTTCGCTTCATCCTTTCCCCTATCTTCACCTGCTGCAATCTCGACTCTGCCTTCCTCTTGCGAGCTGCACTTCCTTTGGCCACCTGCCCACATTGGCTCCGTTGAGCTTGCTCCCTCCTTCCTGTGGCACCTCTGCCACAAACTGCTTTTTGCTCCTCGGGTGCACCTTGCCCACCACGATTGCCTCCTTTGATGGATCTCTTTGCCCCGTCTGCCGTCCTTTCTGAGCACCCCCTCAATTTGCTCAACCGGTATGTCATACAGACATGTCTATCGCTTTTCCCCGGTGATCAGCTGCCTCACTTCAATCCCGTTCCCATCCCTCGGGTGGCTGCCTGCCTTTCCATTTCTCGGAGGACATTGGCCATCACATCGACCTGGCAGTGCCTTGTGTTTCAGGTGCATCGCATCTTATTTCTAGATGTTCTGTTTTGCTGTATCTACATGTATTGCTGTTACTGAATCTTACTTTCACCCTATATGAGTATGTTGTGTTTCTATCTTGAGTTCTATATCTTCACTGCATTTGCTTTTACTCTCTCTCTGGGTGTGTTCGCAACAGGCAGTGCTCCACATTCTGGCCTGTGGGTTCTGGCCAGATTCCACTTCCTGTGTCTCCTTCATCCTGTTTTTTTCTCAGGGGGTGTATATTCCCCTCACTTCTCCACTAGCTGCAGTGCTTTTCTGTATCTCTGTCAGTGCTCGTTCATTCCCAGTTGCTCCTGTTGTGACAGTTTCATATAAAATTGGACTTTTCCTCCTTCCTCGATCTCTAGTTTAAATTGCTGTAGCAGAGCATCCCTAATCAAAACATCATTCAGCCTGGAGGGAAGGAGACCTAGGCCTTGGATCTCCAGAGGTTTCCTCCTCAAAGGGTTTTTTTTCCTCTCCCCCATGCCAATGGTCATAATATTATTCAGGGTTAGTGCTTCCTTAGGTTTCTTAGGTTCTGCTGTTGGATGGAGTTGGATGGTGGCCCTGGCTGTTCCCTCTCTCCTTAGGAAGTCCACCCTTCTGCAGCTTGTCATATTTCCTTTTGTTCACTGTCCTCACCTTTATCGTTCTTCTCCTGTCCTTCCTATCTATGTTTGTCACATTTCTTTCCAGTCTAGATATCTTCTGATTTCTCACCTGTTCGATGCTCGGCACCCTTTTCTGTATTTTTTTGGGGGGGCTTCTTCCTAAGCTACCTTTAGCCAAAAGAATTATTCCTGTGGCACCTATAGGGGAACCCTCCTGTAGGGACAAAACCCTTGATGGAAAAATTATTTTATTTTTATCTTCAAGAATTGATTTTTTTTTTATTATCATTATTATTTTATCTGATTTTAGATGGTATTAAGATGGAAAATGTTTAATTTTATTTCTGGTCAAGATTAATGTTGATTAATTCTTAAGAAAAACAGTAACATGGAGAAATAATGCCATTTAAAATGGAGTTAGCTTCAGAGTTTAGAAAAAAAATGGTTTTAAAGAGACTGTTTTAAATTTCAGAGCTCTGTGCCCTAGCTGTAGAACAGAGATAATATGGGTCCTAACTTACATGTTCCACTTTCCCAGGAAGACACTTTTATTAGGATTTTTGTGTTTGTATGGCAAAGTCTTAAATGGAGCTAGGTATCCATGGCTACAATCAAGATAAGAGATCATGTGACTGGCTGCAACATGAAGGAAAAAAAAATGTCTTAAGCTTTGAAAGTCATTACCCTGTATAGGAATAAGAAGTTTTATTCATAGTTTAAAGATGCAATGTACTGCTGCTATGAAAATTGGCCAGTTATTGGACAACAGTATGATACATGAGCTTATCAAGTTTCATAGTCGCAGAATGAAGCATTCAAAAGTTATGAATATAATTTATTTAATATCATTTTCTTATTAGAAAACTAGACAAATCTAATACCTTGTGATAGCTTACATCTTAGGAAGTCTAACAAGATGAATATTAAATTTGTAGTGAGTTGCTATAGAGAAAAAGACCATCTAAAAGTTTATGGTGAATTAATTTTTCTAACAGTGATTGATGTCTTTAAGACAAGAACTAAGGAACTTGTGTATCTCTACAAAAAAGTAATGTTTTAAGGACTTTAGGAATTGATTTTTCTTACAAATCTTATATCATTCTGTAGTTTAGAGTAAAATTATTGTTTTGTTTTGAGAAGTTTTATTGAAATTATAAAGTTATAACCTTAATAGTGTAGTTTAAAAAGTATTCATACTACAGCTATCAGACTTTTTCAAGAATGTTTGGCTTGGTGTAAAACACTTGAATATGCAAGTTTAATTTTCAAATTATGTTAAATTAGACTTTTATTTAAAGAAATAATTTTGACCCAAAAATAGGTTTGAGGAAAAAGGTCTGTCTTAAAGAGGCATGTCCATATGTCACATTTATCTTATAAGATGCCCTACCCTCTTAGTGACTTAAACCAATCCAAAACTGGTGATGACATCACCAGAACAGTTTTCATATTAGTAAACACTGCTGGCCAGTCCCCAGATCTGAGCTAACCATCGATGTAGAAAGACCTATGTTCAGTTAACTAAGAATTTTATGGCTTTATACTGATGCTAGGCCAAAGAACTTTGGGCCATGCCTGTTTGAAATGCAGCGGCTAGCCAAGGAAGAGCCAGAGCT
This sequence comes from Neoceratodus forsteri, assembly GCA_016271365.2. Lineage (NCBI taxonomy): Eukaryota > Metazoa > Chordata > Ceratodontiformes > Ceratodontidae > Neoceratodus > Neoceratodus forsteri. The sequence continues at coordinate 785,292,221 of CM028132.1, read as the reverse complement.
CAGTGCTGCTGAAGATATCCAGAGGCAAGAAAGAAGTATAAGGACATTTTTATTGTGAAAGAAGCAAGATTTGTGTTATTTGCTGAGCATTTTGACAAAGTAATGTTGCCTTCTGAGAACCAGACAGACTTACTTTTAAGACTCACACAAGCTACACTGTATGCTGAGTAAAAAGAGGTCTCTTGTCTCAAGGTTTTAAAAGCAGATGCACAACATGAAAGGGTCAATAAGTTTCAGTTATTAAAACAGCTTGCCTTTCACAAGAATGTTCTTTGAATTCAGTATTGCTATGGACTGTGCAGATTGAAGCCGTGTTCTACAACTCTAAGAACTGACTTTTGGTAAAGTGATGTTCAGCAAAGGTTTAACTTGCAGAGTGTATCCATGCTAAAAGAAGTTCCAGGGTCAAAGTTAGCTGACAAAGAAACCTTTTCATCAAAGGTCAGACTCAGCCAGTGTTCTAAGTGAAGAAAAGAAGACCCACTTCTACAACCAGAAATATAAGTATTCCTTTTTAATTACTTTCACTCATTTTAATTAATAGTCTTGGTAATTTAAATTGACTTATCTGGGAAAGTAAGAGGGAATCTACTTTTAACTACAGAATCTGGGTATATAGCTTAAAAGTTTTACATTTGAAAAATAATTTTGTATTATTTGAAAAGTTAAACTAAGTTTTACAAAAGTAGTACAAATCACTGATGTAATGAGTTATTGCCAGTTCTCATAGAAAATACATTTTACCCGTAATTAAGTTTTTAAACAAGTTTTATACAGAAATAATCTCAGATACTAATCTGATAAGTATATGTTCATATGCATGAAGGTTATGTTAAATACTAAGTATGATAAAAGTAGTATAACTGTTGCCATTTATTATGCTAAGTATTGTTTATTTCTTTACATTGTTTATTTGCTAGAATTTATTTATTAGTTTGCTAGATTATCTGAAACAATTTTGTTGATGTTTACAAGATTAGGTTTGATATTTATGCTAGTGAGGACTATTTAGAACCATTGTATAGGTGTAAATAAAATATATATTGTTCATAAATGCATGTGGGGTAAGCAGTGTTATTTACCATTATTCTTGAATCTGGAGAGCATAGGATAATATCACATGTGAATATTTATTATTTTTGGTAATCTATGAAATCATTTTTGGGTAAGGATCAAGGTAAATCCAAGTGCATTATTATAAAAAGTGATATTATAAGCCTTTGTTCCGGACACTCCTCTGGGGTTCCTTGCATTGTACCTCTACAGGGTGGTATATCCCATGGATAGAGAGGTGAATATCCACAATGTATCAATGTCACACAAGCATACATGTCATCCAGTTGCATAATCACAATTGAATGGGGAGACTGTAAGCCTGAGGTTCAATGGGCAAAGCAACTATGTCACTCCCCCATCAGGCCTTAAAAGGCCAGGCCTCCTGGACTGTTCCAGGATTCTTCTCTTCATTGCCCCACCATCCACCCCTCCTCCTCCAGCAGCTCATCTCTCTTTTCCATGGGCTTCTTTCTAAGCTACCTTTAGCCAAGGGAATTATTCCCCTTGGCATCTAAAGGGAGGGAACACTCCTCTAGGGTTCCTTGTATGGTACCCCTACAGGGTAGCATATCCCACGGATAGAGAGGCAAATAGCCACAATGTATCAAAGTCACCCAAGCATACATCTCATCCAGTTGCTTAAGCACAAATGAACCATTACTGTCATCTCAGAAAATCATAGCCATAAAATAACATTAGCATAGGAAAACTGAGAGGCACCTACCAATATTCAAAAGAAAAAAAAATGGCTAATCTATCAAACATAAATCTAATGCTCTGGTCAATGAAATCCTTAAGTCAACCTGACCTCAACATGATTCAGGAGTCTGTTTCATCAGATTAGTACTGAGAGCACAAAGAGATGAGAGTCAGAAAAAAAAATCAGACACTGTTTCACAGATATAATCAGATTGTGGACTTCATATTGTACTAAGGAACACACATAAAATGAACCAAAATAGAGTTAATACAGCACAGACAAGGCATTCAAGGTTTCCCATCTTTATTAGAAATGAAACTTGAGTCAAAAAACTGTTTCCTATCTCCTTTAATGCAGACAATAGGATTGAAGAATGTAAAGCACAGAAAGTAGGGGAATGAAAAAAGTAGGGGTTGGAGTCTCATGAATCTTGACAAATTGGTTGTGTGCTGTTCCTTGAGGTTCTCAGCCCTAATGCCTCCCGCCCCAGCCCTGAGTCTTGTGGCCCAAGGTTTGGGGGATGTGGTTACTGTATGATAAAATACATGAATAATATTTTGCTTCCTGCAGGGCTTCCAAGGCTTTGTGTGAAAAAAGTTATGAATGAGCTTGACCTGTTTCATACAGGGCCAGCAATGCTCAGTGAGATCTTTTGCTTTGTGGAGGGCCTGCAGGGCTCTACACAAAAAAATTATGAATGATCTTGCTGTTATGCTTGGAAAGTTATGACTAATTCTGCATGCCCCATTTCAAAAGCAATAGTTGTCTAGCTTCAAGCACTACACCTATGGAGCATGGGCTTGGACTTGTACCTTGTGCTTGGGTCACAAGCCTAATGACTGGGGTCATCAGGGGCACCTGATCGTGACATTTCTTGAGCGTCTTGAGCTTCTTTGCCTCTATGGAGGATAGTTTTGTTTCCTGAAGGAATGCCACCTGTGGTCTCAGTTTTTAGGGCTGCAGTGGGTGGAGACCACTGCAGCCCTATTGTTGAGAAAAGGACTCTGCATCCCTCTCATTCTTTCTGAACCAACATCATAAAGTGCCCCATAGTCCTCTCCAAATTGGAGCACTCCGCTCACAGTACACTATTTTCTGCTTGAACATTGGGGGCACCTGATCATGACACTGGGGTATTGGGCACCCCCAGTGCCACTGTTGTGTTTTGTTAGAGAAGGGTTCTAGGTGCTGAGAGGGCAGGTTGGGTGGGAGGAACAAGTGTAATTTTAAAGAAGAAAGAAAAAGCAGCCTGGAAAAAAAGGGTCACCGGGCTGTATTGCTCATGTGCGACTATTAGCGTATGCATAGAACAGAGTGACTGCCATTTCTTTTTTCGACTGACATTTTTTTCTTTGGTTTTTTCTTCAAGCTTGTGCATCTGTTTGGTATTACAGTATGTATCCCTCTCAATGCTTACTTATTGAACAAATGCCTGCCCTGGTGAACTGTTACAACTTAAGGTGGTCCAGAAATCCCAGCTTATGGTATGGAGATGCTGTCTGGAGTGCGTGCACTACATATGATTTTTTCCTTCTCGTAGCTTTGTCGACCATAAGATTTTCTTTTAAAACAGTATATGTGCAACTGCACACTGGATGATGTCTTTCCAAACTGCTGCCAGCTCATAGCTATAAAGCACCCTCTAGGCTTCATGAAATGTCCCCAATGACTAAAGAGGGGTTGGTGTAAGGTAGGTACATTATTCAATGGCTTGTTTTCTTCCATTGCTCTTGTACAGTATATAGGGCACATCTCCCAGCTTATCCTTTTATCCTCTCTTCTGCAGTTTTTGTTAACATTTTTGTTTTCTTTTTGGGGAAAAGGAGGGTGGAATCAGTGAAAAAAGAAATCTTCTATGCCTTGTTGAAGGCGGATCTGTTCGTTTGTCTGTTGGCCAGTCATTACATTTCTAAATCTTATTGCATGGGCTACCTACCTGATTTGTGTCTGTGTAATGTGTGCAGCAGCAATACACATTAACATTTCATGATGTGGGGAAAAGTATGCAAACGCTTGCATTCTGAGCAGGCATTTCTGTGAACTGGGCTGCCAGTACAGGCATGGATGGATGGCTCATGTGTTTTTGATAAACCATCCTAGACTACTGTCATCAGAATGACTTGCTACCCTTAGGGCTGCAGTGAGTGATGTCAAAGTAACTATCAGCTCAATGTTCATAACAATTAGAACACATATAGTCATTGTCAAAATTTAAAAAAAAGTTATTTTTAATAATTTGCTGGGGGTTTTTTTCTGATTTGCTTTCAAACTAAGGAAATGCCTGGAGCAGCTGTGTCCTGTAAAATAAAGAAATTAAAAGGAAATGATTCCTCAACTCTTCCGCAATATGCACAGCAAAAGTAATGGAATCAAACTCAAGTATATTAATTTTTTGCTCTAGTTTTATTCTTTCACCAATTATATTTCTAATTCAAACTTTTCACAGATGAATTAGCTTTTTTAAGGAACTAGTGGAGATTTTACAATGTACAAAATATACAAATGTAAATAATGTAATGTTCATGATACTGTACATGTTAAATAACTACTGTGCATAACACTTATCTGGCTACTAAAATACTATTGCCAGCAATGGCATTATGTTAGGTCTCAGGTATATCAGGATTAAACCCCCAAATCAGATTTCTAAACAGAAAATAAAGGGAATAGACAGAGGTAATCTGAAAGATTTACTTATTTTTGTCTCTAGGATGCTCCACAAACAAAGCACTGAAAAAATGCCACATGTAATATTCCAGCCATCTTCTAAATTAAGCATTATTTGTGCATGATTAGCTTTTCTATTAAATTGATGTATGATCATTTTTTTGGTGTAGCACACGTAACCCAAATTGAAATACCTTTTTTTTCATTCAGGGACTACAAGTAAGATCAAAGTCCGTACAAAAGAAATAAGGAGATATATAGGCATACCAGTCTGGGGTGACATAGCCTATAGAGTGTATCACAGTATGGCCCCTTATTTTATATTATTTTATTTCTTTAACATGTATAATGAATATTGATGTGTTTTATTTATGTTTGGATACACAGTATAAAATTGCTTCTGAAACAGAACATTGCAATTAGACATGTAGCTGGTGGGAAAATAAAAACAGAACAAAAGAAACTTCATGAAGTCTAGTTTGGTTCCATTTCTGTTTCTGTGCCTATGATTTTTTCCCCCTATATTTCCCCATCCCCTACTCCCAACAATTAGAATCATCATTGCCAGATAACTGGCTGCATTCACCGACAACACCAACACTACTACTTGCTCAGCTGTTTGTTTTTTTCTGTCACAGGATGCTGTTTTTACTGTAGGGCTATGGTGGCTACTAATGTTTCTTTCTGCTGCAGGCATTACTGGGGCTATCTGGCAACTGGTGTTTCCAGTGGCTTGGGTACAGGGGCTATATCTTGGCATACTGTGCTGCTCAGGGATCTGTGGGCAGTGTTCCTAAATAAACAAATATTCCCCCTATGTCCACACTTACTATGTTCTGGGACCCCATACACATTGTATTTCTCCTGGTTATACTTTAAAGGGCCCTACTGGGTCCCCAAACATGTTCTGTCCTGCATTCTTGGAGTCCCTGGACAATCTATCTCTATAGGGCTAAGAACTCTGTTACTTTGGGACACTACAGGAGAATTGCATTAGTCAGGTGTGTTGTGTTTGCGCATGGTGGCCTGGTCTCTAATTGGCCATTGAAGGCCTGACCAGCTTAGACAATGAGAGACTGAGAGACAGCTATAGGCCTGGAGGGCCTCAGCTATCACTGCCAGCCAAGCCAGAGGAGTTACCCCCCCATGCTCCCACAGCTATGCTTGGATCTTACTGGGTAAGGAGAGTGAGCCATTGAAGCAGGCAGAGAGTCGAGCCAGGTTAGTGTTGGTTCATCTGCTGTTGCGGCCTGGTCTGTGTGGGGTGTTGGTTGCCTTCCAGTACCAACAGGTGAGCTTCCTACTCCATCTGAAAAAAAAACTCCTCAGAAAAAAAAATTAACCCAAAGGTTTGCAAGTGAAATTGCCTGCCATGAGGATACCAGATACTGCACTGAAACAATCTAGATTGTTTAAATATAATAAAAACACAATAGAATGGATTTACTTGCCCTGATCTGTGGTCAAGTTTGAAGGTGATTTGAAAGGTACATGGCAGTAAAAAAACAAGCATTTGTCAATGCCAAATGTTGATTGTGTTGGTCTGTTGAGCTCGCTCACTGCCCCTGTGTTACTTGCTCAGTCTGTTTCTCCCGGTGCTACAGGCTGCTCTTTTGTACTGGGCTCCTGCCTGCATTGGCACCTTGTTCTGGCCACTAAGAAATTTGCAGCTGTCCCAACAGAGCTCCGTTGAAGTGGCTCACTCCCCCTCTCTCAGTCGCTCATTCTGTTTCTCCTGGCACTGCAGGCTGCCCTTTTGTACTGGGTTCCTGCCTCTGTTGGTGGCTTTTTCTGCCCACAAAGAAATCTGCAGCAGTCCCAACACAGGTCTCTTGAGCCTGTTGACTCCCCCTCTCTCACTCACTTGTTCCGTTTCTGCTGGCAATGCAGGCTGGCCTTTTGTACTGGGCTCCTGCCTGCGTTGCCGCCTTTTTCTGCCAACAAAGAAATCCGAAGCAGTCACAATAGAGCTCCATTGAGCTCACTCACCCCCCCTCTCTCACTCGCTCATTGTGTTTCTCCCAGCGCTGCAGGCTTCCCTTTTGTACTGAGCTCCTGCCTGCTTTTGCATGTTTTTATGCCCACAAAGAAATCCACAGCTGTCCCGACAGAGCTCCGTTGAGGGCTTTCACTCCCCCTGTGTCACTCACTCATTCTGCTTCTCCTGGCGCTGCAGCCTGCCCTTTTGTACTGGGCTCCTGGCTCTGTTGATGCCTTTTTCCACCCACAAAGAAATCTGCAGCAGTCCCAACAAAGCTCCGTTGAGCTCACTCACTCCCCTTCTGTCACTCACTCAGTCCGTTTCTGCTGGCACTGCAGGCTGCCCTTTTCTGTTGGGCTCCTGCCTGTGTTGCCACCTTCTTCTGCCCACAAAGAAATCTGCAGCAGTCCCACCAGAGCTCCATTGAGCTCACTCTCTCCCCCTTCCTCACTCGCTCGGTCTGTGTCTCCTGCCGCAGCAGGCTGCCCTTTTGTACTGGTCTCCTGCCTGCATTGGCAGCTTATTCTGGCCAGAAAGAAATCTGTTGCAGTCCCAACACAGCTCCATTGAGCTCTCTCACTCACGCCATTTCAGCCTATGCTGCAAGCTGGCCTGTTGTACTGGCCTCCTGCCTGCGTTGCCGCATTTTCTGCCCACAAAGAAATCTGCAGCTGTCACAGTAGAGCTCCTTTGAGCTCGCTCACTACCGCTCTGTCACTCACTCATTCTGTTTCTCTTGGTGCTGCAGGCTGCAATTGTGTACGGGGCTCCTGGCTGCATTGGCACCTTTGTCTGTCCACAAACAAATCTGCAGCTGTCCCAACAGAGCTCCGTTGAGGTCACTCAGTCTCCCTCTGTCATGCACTCATCCTCTTTGTCCTGACGCTGCAAGCAGCCCTTTTGTATGGGACTCCTGCCTGCACTGGCACCTTTTTCTGCCCACAAAGAAATCCGCAGCAGTCCTGATAGAGCTCTGTTGAGCTCACTCAGCCCCCCTGTCTCACTCTCTCATACTGTTTCTCCCACTGCTGCAGTTTGGCCTTTTGTACTGGGCCCCTGCCTTCATTTATGCCTTTTTCTGCCCACAAACAAATCCGCAGCAGTCCTGACAGTGCTCCAGTGAGTTCGCTCACTCCCCCTCCATCACTTGCTCTCACATTCTGTTTCTCCCAATGCTGCAGGCTGCCCTTTTGTACTGGGCTCTTGTGTTGGGCCCTTTCTCAGCCCACAAACAAATCTGCAGCAATCCCGACAGAGTTCAGCTGAGCTCAGTCACTCTCCCCTCTCACTCGTTCGATCTTAATGTGTCCCAAACAGTGATTTCCCACAGCACCATGCTATTTTGTGGCAGGAGTGCAAAAACATATTTTAGCCAGGATGTGAAAAATGACAGCTGTACTGTTCATAAGGAGGTGTGGAAAAATGCCACTGTTGAAAATGTGGCGTGAAAATATTACAAAGTTGCAAAGTTGTAAGGGTATGTGGAAACAGTTCAATGCACACTTGTAACAGAGTCATGTAATGGAGTTTCGTCACCAAATTTTCAACATTGGCATTTTAGGACCTCTGCTCATGAACAGTGCCACTGCAATTTTCTTAATCTGTTGTGAACAATGATTTCCCACAGCGACCGGGTTATTGTGCGCCGGAACTGTGACAACATATTTCGGTCAGGATGTGAAAAATGACAGCTGTACTACTCATAAGGAGGTGTGAAAAAATTCCACTGGTGAAAATCTGGTGTGACAATATTATAAATCTGTGAAGTTACAAGGGTGCGTGGAAAGTGTGCAACACACACTTGTAACACAGTCATTCGATGGGCTATCATCACCAAATTTTCAACATAGGCATTTTAGGAGCTCTGCTCATGAACAGTATCACTGTCATTTTCTTAATCTGTCCCGGACAGTGATTTCCCACAGCGACCGCGCTATTCTGCACTGGAAGTGCGAAAACACATTTCCACCAGTATGTGAACAATGACAGCTATGCCGTTCACAAGGAGGTGTAACAAAATGCCAATTTTGAAAATCTGGCATGTAAATATTGCAAATTCATGAAGTTACGAGCAACTGTGCAGCGCACACTCGTAAAACAGTCATTTTTTTTATTTTTTCCACCATATTTGCAACATAGGCTTTTTGAGAGCCCACCTCATGAACACTGGCACTGTCATTTCATTAATCGCCCTCAAAGGTGATTCCGAGCAGTGAATGCGAAATCACCTTTTGGAGCTGATTAATGCCATGACAGTTCAAGCATTCATGAGGAGGGGTCCCAAAAAGGCCATGTTGAAAATTTGGTGAAAAATTCCAAAAATGCCCAAGATATGCACTAAAGTTGAAAAACATATTTATTACATTATACAGCTTACTGGCATTTCCTCATTTTATGTCGGCTTGAAGAGTGCAGACATGTTCCCGTCCACCAAGATCGTCGTGCCAAGCTCTGGAGGTAAGTATGGGGAGAGGGGGTGTGGGGAGGCAGGGTGCACAGTGGGTGGGTGCGGGTTGCCGGTGGGGAGCAGGGCGAGCGCCGAGGGACAGTTCCTTTTTTTCAGGAAAAAAAAACCAAAAGACATCATGGGACCTTTTTTCTTCACTGGGGCATCTGGCATGCTGGGGTGAGCTCCCAGCATGCCAGCAGAGGCTTTTGTCTGGGGGGCCAGCAGTGGCCAACGAGGGATTGGCACCCCCGTCGGCAAACAAGCGGGGTATCATTATGCCGATGGGGATTGGGCACCCTGTCTGCAGAAACAAAAGTGTGTGGGTACAGAATGCCGATGGGGAGTGGACTCCCCCGTCGGCAACAACAGAAACATGGGGTCACCAAAGCTGATGGGATTAGAGCCCCGCTGGCAAGTAAACACGGTGGGGAGTAGATACAGTGAACATGGCGCAACTGCCCCGTTCACAAACAATATCAGGGTTTTATATCGCCCTGCAATGATGGGTCACTCCTCATTGCAGCAGATGGCTGACACTGCAATGACGAGGCAGCCCTGATTGCAGTGTGGCGAAATTCTCAGAACTTGGTTAACATTCCAAACTGCTGTCACCAGCAGCTTGCAATGGCATTGGGGGAAGTGGGACAAGCCTTTGCAGACTGTGGGGGCATTGGCCAAAACAGTGCCCCGCCTCCACAGCCTGCTTCTCAGCAAGCTGTCCCAATATGTTTCTTGCACTGCACGCAATCAACATAAAAAGTGAAAAGGGGTCACAAAGAATCTGCAGCTCAGGAGGACATGTAAAAATAGTGAAATACAAAGAATGAAATCATACATTTATCTAACAGTTGTGGTAGGATTTGGAGTCAGGCCTGTAAATCAAAAGAGAAGAATTGAAAAAATAATTACTGGGGCTGACTTTCTCTCAACCCCTTTATCAGGGCCCAGACCATCACTCCCTTCCCAGTATTAAACACTTATCACTGACCTCCAGTTACTGACCCCAGTATCATATTGCTGATCATCTGCTGAATTCCAGTATCACAGCCCTGAGCTTCATCCCAATCCCAGTCTCACAGACCACAGTCTCACCCAATCAATGAAGTCCTTACCCCAGCTGTCCCAAATCTGGTATCACAGACCTCCCCCCAACCCTGAACCACAAGATCATAGCCCTGATTCACTCCTCCCTAAAACGAACTCATTTAGCATTGCAAAACACACTCATCTGCTGCCCAGAGTTTGTAACACTGCTAGCCCATTCAGAAAAAACTCACACACAGAATGAGCAAACACATAAACAGGAACAGAACACAAGACAACATAACAGTACTTCTGAAACTCCTGGCCCTATTGTATAAATCAAATACATAATGTGCAGATCATGTGCTATGGCAAATATTGTCACTCCTGCATCATGAGCTCTGGATATCTCACTCATGCCTTCCGCACTCGTGAGATATCCAGAGCTCACTCTGCAGGACTGACAATATTTGCCATATCACCTCATGCCATCATGTATCCCCTATATATATATATATATATATATATGAAATAGTAGGAAAAATTCTCTCTGCTGGTTAGTTGAAACACATCACATGACCATGTGTATATTAGAGTGCGACCGTGCACCTGCATTTTCACTCCCCTCCAAAATAATGTTGCCATTTTATAAGATAGATAACCCACTCTAGGGTGCGCAATGCACTGTGATGTATGCAAGCCTTGGGTGGTTGACACACTCGGCCTGCAGCCTCATGCGTAATAATGCTCACCAAGGCATGCGTATATCAGAGCACGATTTCACACCTTAGAATGGGTCATCTGTTACTTATATATAATGGGCTGGATATTCAAACTGCGCCATTCTGTGGCGCAAGCCCTTGCGCTGCTCAAAAAAGTTGCACTGGGGTGTGGCCGGGGAGATATTCAACGGAGTTGCACTATTGAGAAACTCCTTTGAATATCGCCCCCCAGCCACAGCCACTGTGCATGGTGCAATGGAACTTGCGCCACCGCAAGTGGTCAGAGTGGAGCATTCAAGATGCGGTGGCACAAGTTCCATTGCGCCATGTGCAAATTTCCGATATTCAAAAGGTGACATGCAAATAGGGCCATAATTCATGCAAGGCACGGGAGGGGCATTTGCATCTACTTATGGCCCCATTTGCATGCTATTAGCATGCAGGTGCGCCGATCCCCGATGACTTATGCCTGGCGCCCTGCCAGGCAGAAGCCGTCAGGGACCGACGCCCCCTGCAGCCCGATCGCGGGCATGAAGTAAATCCCCCCCGACTGGCCTAATCGCAGGCATAACATAAATGAACCCCCCTGACTGGCCCAATCGCGGGCATAACATAAATGACCTCTCGACTGGCGATCACGGGCATAACATTAGTAACCCCGACTGGCCCGATCGCGGAATAACATTAGTAACCCCCAACTGGCCCGATCATGGGTATAACATAAATGACCCCCAACTGGCCGGTCGCGGGCATAACATTAATAACCCCCAACAGGCCCGATCGTGGACAAAATGAACTGAACCCCACCCCACTAGCCCGATCACAGGCATAATAAAGTTCAACCCCCAAGACCATCCTGGTGGTCCAGTGGACCATGAAGCCCGATCGCAGGCATTAGAGTCAATCCCCAGGTCTCAGTACCCTGGTGATCTAGTGGCCCTCCACCCACTCACCATGGAGCCACCACCCCACTCTTTCCCCGTCCGCGGCGGTGGCGGCACCACCGCCTGCCTCCCCATCGCCTCCGACTGACTGCCGGCTGCACGCCCACTGGTTCAGAGCAAGAGCCAATGGGCGCGGCAGCCCATACTGTACAAGGCAGTCCAGATATGTGAATGAATGAATTCCACATGTGAATGAATGAATGAATCTGACTGCCTTTGTGGCAGGCGTGGCAGCCCTACTGAGCAGTCAGTCGGGGCGCGGGGCAGCAGGTGGGTGGGTGCTGCCGCCCGCTGGCTGAGGGGAAGGGGTGGTGGGCTCCGTGGGTGGTGGGTGGGGTGGGGGCCACCAGATCACCAGGGTACTTGGACCTGGGGGTTGACTTAATACCACGATCGGGTTCACGGTCCACTGGACCACCAGGGATATTGGTCTGGGGGTTGAACTTCGTTCTGCCCACAATCGGCTAGTGGGGGTGGGGTTCAGTTCTGTTTTGCCCATAATCGGCCAGTCAGGGGTGGGGTTAGAATGTTATGCCCGTGATCGGGCCAGTCGGGGTGGGGTTCTGTTTGCCAGCAATCAGGCCAGTGGGGAGTATTATGTTGTGCCCACGATTGGGCAGGTGGGGGGGTTACTAATGTTGTGCCCGTGATTGGGCAGGTGAGGGGGTTCATTTCTATTTGCCCACGATCCGCCAGTGGGGGATTGTTCAGTTATGTTCTGCCCGCAATCGGCTATGGGGTTACTATTATGCCCATGATCGGGCTGCAGGGGCACAGGGAAGAAGTGGAGGGCCACCCACAGGTGGCAGCTGCTGTGTTGCACCCCTGCAATCGGCAGCTCACCTGTGGGTGGCCCTCGACTTACTCTTTTTTTTTTTTGGCTCGAGTTGTGCAGGCGCAGGTTGGGGGTTGCGCCTGCACAACTCTGCACAGCCTGGCTGAATATCGGCTGTGCAGTTTATGCATGGTTCCTCCCTCCGTTGAGCATGCCTTCATTAGCATTGCGCTGTTGCTCAGCATGACTTGGGGCACAACTGTCTCCTGCTGAATATCGCAGAATGGCGCAATTTTGGACTTGCACTGGCTACAACCCTCATGCATGGTGCAACCCTTTTGAATATCCAGCCCAATATGTGTATGTGTATATATATGTATATATGTATATATATATATATATATATATTCATTGCAAAAAACTCTGTTAATGCAACAGTTAGGTTTCCTGATAAAACAACAAAAGTATGGAAATTTGGTGTTAGGGTTACCAACCCTACCTCCCCCCTACCCTCCACACATCAACAGGCATCAGGGTGTGCCTTGGGGTCATCGGCCCTAACTCTCTCCCCATTCTATGTGTAAGGAAGCTGAAATGGTACAGTATAGGAGAATGGGGTGAGAGTTAATTCAAATGATCCCACAGCACACCCTGATGCCTGTTGGTGTGTGGAGGGTGGGAGGTGGGGTGCCAGGGTTAGCAACCCTAAAGCCAAATTTCCATACTTTTGTTGCTATAATAATAATAACCTTAACTGATGCATTAGCAGAGTTTTTTTTTTTGCAATGAATTTCCCTTCTTTTTGAGAAAGTGTAATCTTACCTCTATGTGATTGTAGGAGCGCAGGTCCCTCTTAGCCCTGTGCCCCATCAGTCTGTAGTGTGTTTTAGGAGCACAGGGTCCTATGAGCCCTGTGCTCCCATGCATGAATATTGTAATTCTCTCTAATTTGCACTCCTATGAACCATAACTAAGGTGATATTGTAATTAACCCTCATCTTATTGTGGGAAAGCAGGTCTCCCATCATGCTCCCATCAGTCCATAATAGGATTCATTTGTGGGGCCCTGCGCTCCCATCTATCCATAAATGTAGAGCCAGTGTAATGAACAGTCATCTACTGCATAATTATATGCATATGTGGGAGCACAGGACCCCCCATCTACCCATAAGTGTAGACACATAGCACAGGCCTAGAGACATTCCAAGTAACCCTTGTGCTGCAGATGGCACAATACCTCAGTAACCATAGGAACACTGGAAAATGTTTCACTGCATTTGTAATCATGGCCTGGCAATCTGCATGCATGCTTAGTACACCTAGCTGTGTTTAATGAAAAATATCTATATCTCGAACCTTTTTTGAGATATAGCCACTGAAAGGTAATGCAGCCACCACAATGTTATCCTATTGGAAATGTCTAAACTTCTGAATATTATAACTATGGAACTGATGTAAATTTTATCACCAAACCAGTAAAAGACACATCTGTGGGGCAAGTTCTTTCTGCCCTGCAAATTTCAGCCCAAAAGTCCTAACCATATTTTTGCAGTGAAGTGACAAGGAAGCAGCAATTTTCTGAAAGTACTTTCGCAAATTTGCAATGCTTTCCTAAATGTACTTTCACAAATTTGCAACCCTTCCAACAGACAAATTGAAAAACATATTTCAAAGCATTATTTTTAAAATCTAATGCCAGGATCCTGTTCCTCAGGCCCCGATTAGGTAAACACAACTATTGGTGTTTACAAAGGGCTATTATTTTTTGAATTGCAGCATTTTTTACCCGTCGCTATCTGAAAACAGGATGGCAGTAGCACGACACTACTCAACCCATTTGTGAAAGTCATATGTACTTTTGCAAAATCAAAAACTGCTTTCGCACCAGACATCTATTTTTCCCATAGACTGCAATGTGAAACTTTAAACTTTAATAACTTTTGAAGGGATTAATATTTGTTCACCAAACCTTCAAAAGTTATATCAGTGACCAAGACCCCATCTACCCAAACAATTTCAGAACAGGCCCCGAAACTGCTTCAGACTTATGTACAAGCAAAGAATTTGCACCTAACTAGTAAATTCACATTTTTTGGCAGTTCGCAGCTCCACAACTGCATATCCAACTGGAACGAAACTTGCCAGATCCAGAGATCTCTGGATTCAGATGAAGCATGCAAAATTGCAAGCAAATTGATCAAACAGTTGCAAAGTTATTTAAGTGCAAATTTGGGTTTAACATAGAAGTGGCAATGCAACCCTAATTGTAGGGCTCTACCGTGCCCTATAACATATAGTCTTTGAAAAAACTCAATTAATGAAACAAGTAGGATCTCTATCACAGTGACAAAAGTCTGGAAATTCTTTTTTTTTTTTTATTCAAAGTTTATTGACTTTTTTCCATAAATGCTTTAACATGAAGGAATGTGCAGCATTAGTACAGATATATACATTGTAAATTCAACTTCATGCTAAATCCCCCTTCCTCTCCCTCTCCCCCGCCCACAGCCCAACCCCCAGCTTGGCAGATCCCCAGCCCTGGAGCACAGGCAATATGGTAGACAGGAAGTACTTATCAACTTAATATCGGAGTGGCACAATGGTGTAGAAATAACACACAAAAAAAAAATTCTCAAAGGCATGGCTTCTTATGACAGTGAGGCCCCAGTCTGAAGAAGATACAGGGTGTGAAGACCTTCCCATAATTTCTTATAGCAGGAAACAGAACCACCAAGGCTAGCTTTCATTTGTTCAGTACAGAGATTAAATAAAAGGTCCTATAGCCATTCATCATAAGTAATGTCATGAGTATTAAGCCAATGGCGTAGGATGAGTTTTTTGAGGATAAGTGAGTTCATGGCTATATGGTACCTGCAAATCTTAACTGGGATCCTGGAGAGATCCCCCAGGAGACATACCTCAGGCGTGAATAACTCATCAATTCCCAATAGGGAGTCTGCCCTAGTCTGGATTAACTCCCATAAGGTCCTAATCAAATGGCAATCCCAGAATATATGAAGAAGGTCTCCCTCACCACTTTTACATCTAAAACAAAGAGCATCTGGTGATTTTTATATTTTTTTAAATTTAGTGGGGGTCCAATATGTATCATTTAGTATGCGGTACTGTGTAGGCTTCAGCCTGTCTTGAGATACATATCTGTGAGAGTCTAAACAAATAGATTCCCATTTCTCTACATTTGGGAAACAAGAATTCCAGTATCGAGAGACCCCACTGAGTGTATCAAGCATATTTGCTTGTATACAGGAATATATCTGGTAAACTTCATGGGGCTTCCCAAAATTGGAATCAAGGAGTCCAACCAGGTAAAATAAAAGTTCCCTGTTCTTGGAAACAGCTTTATCAGAAGATGCCTAAGCTGCCATACTTTAAAAATCTTCTTTCCTGTCAATGGAGTATAATGCCATGATAGTGCCTGAGTCCATACACAAACCCTCAGCAAACAGGTCCCCCACACCGAACATTATTAATCAAGGGAAGCCAGTGAGAAGAAATGGTTTTACCCCCAATTTTCAGGTTTGGGTTAACCATTATTGGTTGCCTGAGATCTTTGACATGCTGGTATTTAAGGAATGTGTAAAGCTGACAATGTGCCTGAAGTGATAGTAACATGGGAGAATTACACAATCTAGGGGGAAGACTCTTGATAGTAGCAATATTCAGGGTGACAATTAATTCTCTTTCCAGAATTAGTCATTCCATTATATAGGAACAGGAGACAATCTCTTCCTGGGGCGTAAACCATTTTAAGTAGTGGGTGCCTGACTCACCCAATAATACGTTCCAAAATGTGAGAGTTTGAGACCCCCAGCCTTTGTAGACACTGCCAGTTTTAGGTTGGCCCATTGAGAATGTTTCCCTCCCCATAAAAAATAAGAAATAAGGATATGCAGTTTCTTAAACCATGCTAGGGGCGACCATAAGTTTAACATATTTAGGGGGTAAAATATTCTGAGCAATATATTCATTTTGATTATGCTAATCCTCCCCCAAAGAGATATAGGAAGAGATTGCCACCTTTAAAATCCTGTTGAATAATATCTAAAAGAGAGTCAAAATTCAACTTTTTCATTAAACCCTCATTTCTAGACAACATTAGGCCCAAGTACTTTATGCTCTTAAAGCACCTCTATACGCCCATTGCAGAAATATCTTGTTCATGAAATCTGTGATTCAGGGGTTAAAACACTAGTCTTGTTTTTAGGTTAATCTTGCAATTAGAGACAGCTCTGAATTCTGAAATAATAGACAGAACAATTGGGAAGGATTTAGCTGGGTGAATCAGGTGGAGAAGCACATCATCAGCATAGGCAGATAACTTAAATATGTGATTTTCTATGGGGATCCCTTGTACTCCATCATTGGCCCATAGCCTATATAGTAGTGGTTCTAGGTAGATATTAAACAACAGGGGAGAAAGGGGACAACCCTGTCTAGTTCCTGAGTGCAGAGAGAATCTGTCTGAAAGAACCCCATTACAGTATATTCTAGCCCAAGGATTTTGGTACAGGGAAGGAGATTGACCCGAAAACCAGAGCTCTGTCGCAAGTTTATAGAATTCTGCTGGCCTTTTTTGGGCCGAGCTCTCCTATAATAGTGCCATATTGGGACAATAAGTTGGCTCCTCGAAACATTGGCTGGGCTAATGTTCGGAAGAGTACCAAATATATAGTGATACCTAAACATAGGAGCTTACAATTTTTTATTGCTTCTAATCTATATTTTACCCCTGTGAAACTGTGTGAAAGAGGCCTCAGACAGACAGACTTGTGTTTTAGATGTGAATTAGAGAGGGGAGACCTATTACATGTGCTGTGGAACTGCAATAGAATACGGCCCTTGTGGGATGAAGTAAAAAGGTGGATGGACCCATTGTTGGACTACTCGGAGTTCATAACACTGGAGACATGTGTTTTGGGGGATTTTTCACAAATTGCGAGAGCTACACCTAAATATCATATATCTCTGATGGCAATGGTAATTAAAGCATATGTGGTCCAACTCTGGAAAGATGACCAACTTTATGGGTATAAACATTGGGTGGGAGACCTTATTGGAGCCCTATCTAGGATCAAGAGACACCTATATCTAGAGGGGAAGAAAGGGTTATATGCTAAAAGATGGGCGGTACTGGAGGCAATTTACTCCCAATAGGGGCCACTTGGCTGGACTTGGGTCTGTCTGTCAGGCTGTGATTAGCTCAAGTTTGACTAGAATGAGAATATAGAGATGCTAATGGGATTTGAGGACTATATAATACCTGAAGGCGGACTGGTAGGGTCTTGGGGACTATTGTAGAAATAAGAATACTGGGTCTGCTACAAAGATGGGTGGGATGGGGACTCTCTCTCTCTTTCCAGGGGGCACAGAGAGGTGTCACCCCTTGAGGAGGAATCAGCCCACTATAAAATGGGGTCAAGGAACACCTGACAGGCCGCGGGTAGTTGTATCAGGATTAAAGCTAAATGATCTGACTTGTAACCGTCCTCATGATGTCGTTTTCTTATATAGAGGTGTTGTTGGACTTAAAGCTAGAATTGGTGTGGGGGGACATCATCTCTGTGCATGTACATAGTTGTAATGTACATAGTTTACACAGTTAGTTTTTGGGCTGTGTGCCTGGGTTTCCAGGTATTGTTGTATTTCTGTCTTGTACTTTATTAAAAAGATGAATAAAGAGGTGTTTAAAAAAAAAAGAGGGGTTCCACAAGGCTCGATTTTAGGGCCTATATTGTTTCTGTATATATATATATATATATAATCTGGTTAAAATAGCTAAGCATGCAAAAGTGAGGCTATATGCTGATGATACAGTTTTATTAGCACAGGAGAACACATTTCAAGACATGGAATCTAGGTTACAAATAGATTTTACAAATTTGGAATTATGACTACAAAAATCAAATTTAGTACTAAATAGCAAGAAAACAAAAGTAATGACTTTCAAATCAAGTAGAGGATGAAAGGAAGATACACAAACACAAATTCAAATAAGAACATTAAAAAATGAAATACTGGGTCAGGAAACTTGCTATAAATATTTGGGAGTTTGGGTAGATGAGGGGCTGAAATTCAATTTTCATATAGATGAATTGATAAAGCAAACGACTAAAAAACGTGGTGCCTTTTGTAGATCAGGATTTTGCTTAGACCAAAAGATAAGACTAAATATAGTAAATCAATTAATAATCCTATGTCTAGACTACGGGAGTCATATCTATGGTATGTCATAAAAGAAATTACAAAAAATTGGATACAGTTTATAATAATCTTGCTAGATTCATCCTGAAGTGTGATTATTACAAACATCATTGTGAAATGTTTTATTCTTTAAAATGGTTACCATTGGACCAAAAAAGGGACCTAAATGGCTGGGACATACTCATTCAGTGATACAGGACAGAAAACCTCAATATTTAATGGATAAATTAAAAATTAAGGAATCAAAATTTAATTTGAGAGATTCAAACAATAAATATATACAAACTAAAATTAATAAATTTGCGAACATGACCCTTGTTACTAAGGTAAGGCAACTATGGGATTCTATTGATAGTAAGTTAAAACAAAAGCAACAAAGTACTAAACTCTTTATGAGTTTGGTGAAACAAACTTTAAATTGGAACTGTAAATGCTACAAATAGTAAATGGTAAATTTAAATTACTATAACTACAAATGATAATTTGGATATCCTGTATCACTGACTGAAAATAGAGCCGGATCATTAACCAACAAAAATTATATTTTGCTGGAATAAAAGTATAATTGTTTTAAAAAAAATATTTTTAATTATTAACATAACCATAAATGTAAATCTGGATGAACATATATTTTTGCTACAATTTGTGTAAACCGTGTTCACATAGATGAGTGTCTTTTTTTGTAATTAGATAGAAATAATGTCTATATAGGATGTATTTTGTTGGTATGAAATGTGTTACTGTGTACTGAATGTCCTTCATGTTTTTGTACTATGCGTTTTATGATGGAACCACAATTTACTTAGCAGAACCATCTTGAAAATGGGTCATTGACCCAATGATGTGGAAAAGAGCTATCCTGTATAACAATAAACATTTTACTATTACTTTACTTACACTATGATACCTGGCTCCAAATTACACCAGTAGGGGGAATTTAAATGAAGAGGCAGTGGGGACTCTCTCCAAATAAACAGCGTCTCCCTAGTATCTTCTGGTGTCTCTCCTGACTCATTTTGGCACAATGTAATGATGCCCAGTTAGGCCTGGTAATTAGCTCATGCAAAATCAAAGGAACACTCCCTCAGCAGTGCCATACCAATAGCTCCTCAATGTTAGCTGCATACTGATAATCATGGCAGTTCAACGTAAAGTGATTAAAAAGAGAAAGCAATACAAATAGCCAGGTATTGTGTCTTTCAGTCAAACCGAAAAGTCACATCCTTCAGAGTGCATTCTAAATGTGTCATGCACCCCTAGAGGCCAAAATTATAATCCTCATGAAAATGGAAATTTCCTGAATGTCAAAAAAATCCAGATTGAGAGAAATTAGTAGGTAATGTCCACATGAAGCAGATCTCCCCAGTCCAACAAAATGACCACAAGGTTGAAACGAAGCTGCTGAACAGCTTCCCCCAGAAATTGTCCTGCAAGGTTAATCATACATACTTGAGATTCCTGTTAAACATACTGAAACATAGCACCTTCTAACATCATATTAGGGTCTCGCCCATCCCGGAAGAGATTCAGACCGTGCATTATTTCCCAACGACCGCACACCTTCCACTACGACCACACGCCTGAACTACTTTCCACTCCTCAAAACCTCTTCACCAGCAGCAAGACCACTCCACACCTGGTGCAGCTAGACACCCACACTAACACACATGTGCAACTGACACCCACACCCATAAATAAATATACCAGTAGTAGCACCACACTGTAGAAACAGATCTGTTCATCCTACCATTAATGTTTACTGAAAATTTAATTTAAAAATCAAATCCTGCCTGCCATGTTTAGTGTCACACTGTACAACCACTTTTTTTTTACTGTAACCACTGTGACCACTCTGACTAACAGAAACCTAACTCTATATAAAAAACTATAATATACATTCCTTGTATTCTTCTCTTCATTTATTTAAAAAGATGCCTTCCACCACAATACCGCCGATCCTGCAGTACTTTCACTTTCGGTTTGAATGTAAGGATCGAGTAGTGTTATTTTAGTGAGAGTTACGAAGTCAGTGTAAGACGGGGTTTAAAATCAGAAGTGACCGCCTGACAGCCGTTTTCCACATTAGCCCACAGCGAGTGAGGAAGAAGCGAAGATAAATCGAGCGACTGGGTCATTTAGAACGTAGGACGGAGAGCCAGTGCTGCCAGGCAACACTCGCCCTCGCCTGGGCTTCATATTTCAAAATTACTGACTCCACTCGATCTATCCTCGCTGCTTCTGCACCGATATGGAACTAATATTACGGAAACCGCACAAAATAATAAAAGGCAGTCACTTTTTCTGATTTTTAAACACACCACGCCTTACTTTGACCTAGTAACAGCTTCTCACTTTCTAAAATGAGCACTGCTCCACGCTACATTTGGGCAATTAAAGTGACACTGCTTTACAGAAATACTTTTTTTCACACCAAAATGACTACATAAAGTTAAAATCATTTACAAATACAGTTTTTCACACCAAAGTGTCACCTCTGCCAACATATCATTTAATTACTAACTACACAGAAGGACTACTTCCCCAAAATCTATAGCCATTTTATAAGATAGATATACCACTCTGAGGTGTGCGGTGGTGGTGCTCTGATATATAACGCCTTGTGCGGTTGGCGACTTTCGGCCTCTTGACCTCAATGCCAACGCACACCAAGGCGTGATATCAGAGCGTGACTGTACACCTCAGAGTGGTATATCTATTATATATGTGTGTGTGTATAGATATACGTGTGCGTGTGTGTGTAGATATACACACACACACACATATATATTTATATAAAATGCTGTTTCCTAATTGGATAAAACACATCATATGACTGTGTGCATATCAGAGCATGACCACACAGCTGCACTTTCACCCCCTCAAAACAATTTTGGCCATTTTATAAGATAGATAACCCACTCTAGGGTGTGCAGTCACCTCTGAAATATGCACACCTTGGGTGGTTGAACACACTCGGCCTGTGGCCTCGTGCATGCCAAAGCACACCAAGGTGTGTATATATCAGCCTCCTAGCACTTTGTGACACCACCTTGCCCAACTCCTGCACTTTACTTTTGTTTCTCTGACAATGTCCCCCTGTCTGCATTCCCCTTCCTCCTCTGCCACCCCTCCTTTTCCTTCCTCTGCCTCTCCTATCTCCCTTTCTGTCCCCCTTCCCCTTCCCCTGCCCTTTCCTCCCACTATCCATCTCTCTTCCTTTTCACCTCATTACTCCTCCCATCATTGTATGCGTGTCTCAATTTATGTTCCTCGTCTGCAATTTATGTATGTACAACAATTTAATTGTGTTGCCAGTAACGCTCTGTCTTATCTGTACCTAATGATGCGGAACCTTTGTAAAAGAGCCCTGGCTCAAAGGTATTTGTAATCCTAGAACTCAATAAAATAAAAAAAATTAAAAATATATCAGAGCACAACTACACACCCTAGAGTGGATTATCTATTATACAGTATATATATACACACACACATATATATATACGAACATATGAACATACAAAAATGCCAGCAGAAACAGGCTTCATGGTCCATCGAGTTTGCTTGAGTGTGCAGCTAGCACCTTATAATGCTGCTGCGCTGCCCGTCCCTTATCTCCATCCTATTACTGCTTCCCTTTACCCTATCTCAACCCCTGTTGAAGCTGTCTGCCATCTTGCATGCCACTACCTCACCAGGCAAGGAGTTCCACTTGTCCACCACTCTTTCCATGAAAAAATATCTCATCTCTTTCCTGACTCTACCCCCCCTCCAGTCTCAGCTGGTGTCCTCTCATGTCTCTCCCCTTTCTTCTCTGGAAAATCATCTCGGTATTAGTCTTATTTATTCCCTTCACGTACTTAAAGATCTCAATCATATCTCTCCTGTCTCTCCTCTCTTTCAGAGAGCACATATTCAGCTCCCCCAGCCTTTCCATGTATGGCTTGCCCTCCAGCCCCTGGATTATCTTTGTAGCTCTATGCTGAACCCCCTATAATAATCTGATGTCCTTCTTCAGGAACAGGCACCAGTATTGCATGTAGTACTCCAGGTGGGGCCTGACCAGCAACTTATACAGGGGCAAGATAACCACCCTACTTCTGGAGGTGATCCATCTAGCTATACATCCCAGCATTTTGTTGGCTTTTGCTGCTGCCCTTGTGCATTGAGCAAAGTTGTTCATGCTCCCTGTTATGATCACCCCAGGTCCTTCTCTTCTGTGGAGCAACATAACTGAACCCCATTTAAGTGATAATCCCTCCCCTCGTTCTGAGCTCCACAGTACAGAACCTTGCACTTCTTGGCATTAAACCCCAGCTGCCATTTATCTGCCCACTCCTGCAGCTTATTCAGGCCCTCCTGCAACCCCTCCCCACCTCTGTGTCGTCTACCACAGCTCCCATCTTGGTATCATCTGTGAACAGACTGATTTTGCTCCGGATCCCATTCGAGATATCTGCAATGAAAATCCTGAACAGTACTGGTCCCAGCATGGATCCCTGTGGTACCCTGCTCATCACTGCTGTCAGTGATGAGAGTTTCCCCCCACCACCACTCTTTGCTGGCTCTCCCTCAGTCAGTTCCTGATCCAGGTCATCATTTTTGGTCCTTCCTCCACATACTCCAGCTTCCCCCCCAATCTCCCATGTGGCACTGAATCAAAGGCCTTACTGAAGGCCAAGTACAGGACATCCACATCATGGCCCTTGTCCAGTTCATATGTCACTCAGTCATAGAACTCTACCAGGTTTGTCTGGCATGATCTGCCCATGCCAAATCCATGTTGCTGGTCATCCTTGATACCGTTTGCCTCCAAGAGGGCAACAAAGATGGTACATGGATTGCATCACAAGTCCTATGAGGACAGGTTGAAGGAATTGAATATGTACTCCCTGGAGGAAAGGAGGAAGAGAGAGAGGATATGATAGAGACATACAAGTATCTTACAGGGAGGAACAGGGTGCAGGAATACACTATTTTTAAGTGAAAAAGATGATCCAGGACTAGAGGGCATGGGATGAAGTTGGAGGGAGGGACGATTCAGAGGAAGCGTGAAGAAGAATTTCTTCACAGAACGGGTGGTGGACAAGTGGAACACCATGCCAGAGGAAGTGGTGGGGGCTGAAACAGTCACAGGATTTAAGAATGCATGGGATAGACATAAAGGAATTCTGGAGGTCAGGGGTAAGGGGCAACAGACTTCTAGGAAAACATAAACTGAACTTACAAGCTCAAATGGGCAGACTGGGTGGGCCATAGGCCCTTATCTGCTGACACTGTCTATGTATCTATGAAAGATGCTCATGAGCCTCTCCTTTAGGATGCTTTCCATGAGTTTGTCCATGATCTAGGTGAGGCTCACTGGCCCGTAGTTCCCTGGTTTATCCTTTGGCCCACTTTTATGGATGGGCACCATGAGAGAGAGGTGCACCCTGCGCTCCCACAGTAAAATATGGAAAATCATGGATCATGGAAAATCATGGAGCATGCCCCTCTGTGACATAAGGACAGTTATGGAGGGTGGGAGGGCATGGCCCAAAGGGCCCTGATCTCCCATAGGCAAATAAGGGTACAAGTAAACTATCTGAAAAAGTAAGGAAATTCATTGCAAAAAACTTTGTTAATGCACCAATAGGGTTGAAACATCAAAAGTAGGGAAATACGACCTTAGGATTCCCAAGCCTAAGACTCCACCCTCACTGTGCATGGAGGAACAAGCATGAGGGATGTGTTTTGGGATTGTGGACCCTAATGCTCACCCCATTCTCCTATGCTGTACCCATCTTACCTTGCTTACTCATGGAATGGGGTGAGCATTAGGGTTCACATCCACAAAATGCACTCCTCATGCCTGTTCCTGCATGCACAGTGGGTGGTGGGTTTTTAGACTCGGGTCGTATTTCCCTACCTTTAATGCTTCAACTCTAATTGTGCATTAACAAAGTTTTTGCAATGAATATATATGCCAAAAGACTACGTTAATGCCCATTAAGGTTGCTACATAAAACACACAAAGGTTGGAAATAGACAATCAGAGTTGTAAACACAATGGCCACAAAGTTTTGAAATTTATATTAGGGCCCTTATGTGTAACTCCCATCCATCTTACCACATCTTCTATCCTCATGAGTCATGACCAAGGACAGTTTACAGGTACATGGCCATACATCAAAGGTATGGTACTTTATACAGGATCAACGTATTAACATTTGTATATAGCAACCCTGATCCATACCCCTTACCCACATGACTGATGGGCAAAGTACATATCCAGAGTCATGCCACTCAAGTCTAGTGTTTCATATGCATTACAGATTTGTATTTAGAATACTGTCTTGGGAGCATATCTGCAAACGTTTACATCCATTATATTGTGTGCCTTATGTGGCACACAATATTGTATATCCTCCACAAAGCAACAGATCTGTTACAAATCTTAAGCTACTATACACATTACATAGTTGTGAGTTGCTATCTTTAAGACACATTGGGCCAGAGTTTCAAAGTTGTCCACAAACTGCAACACTACCAGCTTGTGCCAACCGTCCCTGTGTCTGGGATCCTGCACCTGATTCAGTATCGAACAGGATCCCTGAGCCTGCATCCTGTGGCTTGCAGCATCAGTCTAACAGAGGGTGAAGCCACCAAGAATGCACCTGTAGAAGGAAGCATGGCAGTGGGTCATGCCCCCCACATGCCCAGATCCCCGATAGTGCTAATGAAGAAGCTCATGTGGGCTATCGGCCCCCCCCACATGCCCAGATCCCCAATAGTATAGACAAAGAAGTCCATGTGGGCTACCACTCCCCCAGTTCTGAACCCGAATATTTGCAACACTGAAGCCCTTGTGGGCTAAAAGACCCCCCACCAGCTCTGATCCCCAATCCCCACTCCCCGCTTCCCAAAATGTTGTCATTCCAGTTATAAAATAAAATGTATTTCCTATGCACAATGTAGCCGTGGTGGTCTAGTGGCCCCCCAACCACCACCTGGCAGTGCCAAACCATCATGCTCTCCCTGACCTGTATCCAGCCAGCAACTGGCACAGCACACCTCTAACCACCGCAGCAAGCCTCCTACTGAGCTCTGTTATGAGCATGTACTGTAAATAGTACATGCTCAGTGAATGACAGCAGCTGTCATTCACTGAGTGTGTACTATTTATACTACACGCTCATAGAAGAGCACAATCAGTGACTGGCCGTGGTGGTGAGAGGTGGGCTGTGTCAGCCACTGGCTGGGTATGGGTTGGGGGAGTGGGGTGGTCTGGCACTGCCGGGATGGGGGTGGTGGGCCACTAGATCTCCAGGGCTACATTGTGCATAGGAAATACATTTTATTTTATAACTGGAATGACAACATATCAGGGAGTGGAGAGCAGTGATCGAAGCTGGGGAGGTCCTCTAACCCACAAGGGCTTCAGTGTTCCAAATGTCAGGGTTTGGGACTGGGGGGGCACTAGCCCACTTGGGGCTTCTTTTTTAAAGGATACCTAAATAACATTTTGACAACAAACTATTCAAAAATCTGACCTCAAACAGGACTAAAGGAAAGGCTGCTGAATTTGTTAATGCTAAAACTACATTTATATAAGTTACCTAAATGTGGTTCCAAAGCATTTGAAAAATGTAAAATCAGCCTTCCAATTTCAAAAAAACTGCCTTACCTGCTTCTTAAAGTGGCCATCAGATGTGTTAAGTGATGACATCATCGGAGCCAAAGTCAGAGAGCTATATGGCTCTCTATAGTGCTAACTAGTTCTTTTTTTCCTTTGTATAGAATTGGTTCACCAAAATTGTCAAAACCATGTGCATTATTTAGATCAATATGTATGTTAAGCTATGGTTCTGTTCATTTTGTTTACTTTAACATGCAGAAATTGTGTTTTAATCCAGCCGACATTCTTTTTGGCAAACCACAGTGCAGTACAAATCTTGAATAACCTGGTGGTCTCAGTGGTTATGGCAGATCCAGGATGCTACAGTGGGGTGGGGGGAGGGGGTGCTGTGAGTGTGTGCACTTTTAAACATTTTTATGAATCCTTTATATTTTCAGCTATTATGCTTTTCTAGTATGTTTTTTTAATGAAACTACAAATGTAATCCATATCTTTGAATGTAAACATTTGTACAATCAATAAATCAGACTTCTTTAACAAAGTGAAATGCAGCGGCAGCAAGAGAGTACTTTATAATGGGGAGGGGGTGTTACAGCCGCACACTTCACCACCCCATAGGTCCACCACTTGTTTGCAGCAAAGTTCTTCTGTTGTTCAATGCCAGAGTTCATACTTTCTTAGAAATCAAAAATATACTTGTCTTGTCTCCTCTCCTTTTTCCATGGAAAATAATAATAATAAGAATCAGTATTTATATAGTGCTTGCTTTCATACGCATTTATCCCAAAGTGCTTTACAAGCAATGCTAGATTGGTAGTGAAGTGAATGAATGTGTAGTGGCAGACAATTCACCCATTAATACCCACACACAGCCTTGGACAATTGCATGAACTGGTTTTATGGGAATGGGAATGTTGGCCAGGACAATAGGGTCAGGTAGTGATCATGGTGCTGGCAGCCCCACATCTTATATCTCACAGTGATCTACTCATATTTTTCCCCTTCTGTCTTCCCCCTTCTCTGAATATAGCAGTACCTTGCTGGAGTGGCCTTCTCAGTCCCCCTTTGGTATTCATTCCCACTACTTCTCCCCACACCAAAAACTGGTGAGCTCATCACCCTTGTGCATCATGAATGTAGGTAGTATAGTCTCCAGGTTTTTTGGCATATAAAAAATAAACAAATCTTTCCAGTAAGTCAGGCTGATAGCAGCAGGGAACCAGGGAAATTATAGGCTTTCCTATCCCTAACAGATCTAGGCTACCTTTGATTAGGCACTGTTAAATGATGGGTGTGCACATCATTATGCATGTCATTTAATAGTGCCTAATCATAGGTGGATTAGATCGTATATGGGTAGGAATGCCTATGTTTCCCCTTGTGCCCTGCTACTATCAGCCTGGCTTACCAGAAGATCATGTTTATTATTAATATTTAAAAATGACACAGGTGACTGTACTAACTGCATTCATGATGCAGAAGGATAGTGAGCTCACCTGTTTTTGGTGTGGGGAGCAGAAGAGATGAATGGATGCCAGAGAGGGACTGAAGAAGCCATTCCAGCAGGGTACAGCTATGTTCAGGTTAGGGGAAAACATGAAGGGGGCTGTTTAGCAGATCATTGTGAAATCTGAACTGTAGGGCTGCCAGCACCATGATCACTACCTGACTGTGAATGAGAGCAGCCAATGATGACAAATACTCAGTGACAGGGCTGCACTTAAAGTGCTACTTGAATTCAGTGTAGGGTGATTACCCTCGGGGGAGCAGTTGACGTTTGTTAGGACAGTATTGAGGGAGTTGTGTATAGATCATTCAAGATTTAGAAGGGTGGTAGCCAACTAGCTCACATTGTAGAGTAGGGCACTAAATAGTACAGGAGAAGATTTGCAGGAAACTGTCCTGCTGGGTTCTGCAGATCACAGGTAAAGGAGTAGACTGACACTGAAAGTCTGGTGGATTCACTCAAGGCATTAGTATGCCTCTCCTGCTAATAATATTGCTATCCATAGTAGGTACAGCCCTTATGAGGGCATGAACAGCAGTTTTTCTGATGAGTCCTGAGGCGTATTGCTTGGCCCTCCATGAAGACCCAATTGTTGATTAATGAGGCAGGCCAGAACACAACAGGAGAACTGTACATACTGCCTTCACTGTGCAGAAGGGTGGTGATCCACTCAATGTTTGCTGTGGGAGAAGAAGTCAAACATTGAAAAAGTGGACTTAAGTGTGATTTGGGAGGTATTTTGTAACAGTGCCAGCTGATGATCCG
Organism: Neoceratodus forsteri; assembly: GCA_016271365.2. Lineage (NCBI taxonomy): Eukaryota > Metazoa > Chordata > Ceratodontiformes > Ceratodontidae > Neoceratodus > Neoceratodus forsteri. The sequence goes on along the minus strand of CM028132.1, from coordinate 785,263,795 downwards.
TATCGGTGCAGCTATGCACAACTCTCTTAGGTATACGATTACAGTCTGAGGTGTGATAATTCTCTTCGTGAGACCACAAGCTCATATGCAGCCCCAAGCAATACTAAGAACAGCGTAAGGATGGTGGGGTGTTCAACAGAAGCCAGGCTAAATGCAGAGGGTTCACTTGGAAAAAGAATACAAGAGATGCTTTTTTTGTGGATTAACAAGAATGCATGAGCTTTGGAATTGGACCAGACTGGTACTTAGCTGTGTGACCCTGAGCAAGTCACTTAACTTCTTTGTGTTGCCAGGCCACATCTGTAAACAAGGTTTCAGCATAATGTATCTCTCCTGGATAACAAAAATAAATTCAGGACATCACATAACCACTAGATCATCAGGTATTTGAAGTGTTGTACTGTTCTGCAGTTTGCCAAAGAGAAAGTTAGCTAGATTACAAAACATTTTTCAGCAAGTTAAAGTAAATAAAATGAGCCAAATCGTAGCCTAACGTGTGTACTGATCAAAATAATCCACATGTTAACACATAGTGCTGATCATTCTGGTAAAACAATTCAAAACAAAGAGGGAAAGAAGAACTAGTTAGCCTATAGGAATCTATATTGGTCTCTGGCTCTGGCTCCGATGATGTCATCATGGCTCATCACTTAACACAGTTGGCAGACATCTTAGGGAGAAGGCAAGGCTGTTTTTTGTAAGTGAAAGGCTGATGTTTACATTTTTCCAAAGCTATGAAACTGCATTTATGTTATTTACATAAATGCAGTTTTAGCATAAATGTAAACAGTAGCCTTTACTTTACCTCGCGATGAAGCCAGATGTTGGAGTTTGCAGTTTTAAAAAAACTACTTGCTTAGGTATCCTTATTTGGGATCTGGGCATGTGGGGGGGGGGCAATAGCCCACAGAGGCTTCTTCATTAACACTATCGGGGATCTGGGTATGTGGGGGGCTTATCTGTGATCATGGGAAGGGTGTGGGATCACTTGTGGCACATCAGCAAAACTCCCAGTGGATGGCAAAGTGCACTTATGCCAGTTCATAGCTGGTATATATGTACGTTTTGTTGTAAATAAATATTTTTATTGATAAACCAACAGCACACAGAAAACAGAGTAGAACAGCAAGTACTGTACATCTCCATAATAATAATCAGTCATAAACCATTAGTTACAAACAGGCAATAGAACCATAGAGAAAGTAACATACAATAACATACAGAGACCTCCACCTTACCCAGTTAAACCATAAATCATCCCATGTACCATCTAAAACTTAAAAATGGTTCCCCAAGTCCCCAATGTTTTTACCTGTAGAGGTCATCCATGTATCCCACCCTTAGAGAAGCATGACAGGCTGTTTCTCCTCCAATACATCACTTTGTAAAAGGAAGCCACCTTAAAGACAGCTTGTTTCCATCTATGGAGAGAGGGAACTTCTGGGGATCTCCAGTATCATTATAATAGAAGCCTTTTAGCTTCCAGTGTAGCTTCAAAAAGAAATCCTTTATAGACTAAAATTTGAGGGTCTAGGATTGAGGGGTCAGCCAAAATCCAAAAAAGGGGTGAGGTGGGGTAAATGTACTTTGATGGATGTCCTGCGAGGGTTGTTTAAGAATCCCAAATTAAGGGTTGTGGCAGCTGCCCTTTGTGAATATGGCACAGCTGCTGCCACAAACCACCTTGCACCAATGTCACAGCTAAGGGTTTCGCACAACCATGGTGCAAGTCCACTTTGGCGCAAGCAGCCTGCGTCATGTCGCAGGCTGCTTTTGTGAATCCCATATGATGCAAGTAATGGCTCAAAGTGCTATTTACATCATTCCAGTTTCCATACATTATGTTGCGCCATGTGTATCCTTTTGTGAATCTGGCCCATTGTGTACTTATAAATACTCAAAACAAGTTACTTATTTGGAATATGTAAACTATTTTATACAGGGTCTTGTAGATGAAAAAACAAACCCCCAGCACAGTCTTGTTGGATGGCGCTTGACCTGTAGCTCAGCCTTCTGTCACCACTATAGTGGGAGAAATCAGTTTCTGAGCAGGTGGTCATTTTGGCCATCAGGCTTCAAAATGTGTTTGTTCAATATTTTTTGTGGCCGTCATTTTCAAGCAGGTGCTTAGTAAGGATATACATCATAAAGAATGAAGGTTTGGGGCTTTTAGATACCTCTGTAACCATTTTGTTTTCTTTTATTTGTTTCTTCAATTACCTTTTCATAATTTTACATGCATTTTGCCAACTACTAGCAAAAAAAAGCATGCAGCGGACTTCTTGCATTATGGTGTCAGAAAATGTTTACTGGCAATGATGGCGGTGTATTTCAGTGGGAAACTGCATACTTGTTTTCAGATTTTTATAGAGAAATAACACTTTCTACCACCAAAAAAAGTATATATATATTTAGTAGAAATATGGGATTTGTGATAACCTGTGGCCTTTTGTTATAATTTGGCAGGCAACATTTTCTTCATAACCAGATTTTACTTGGAGAGAAAAATAGAGAAGCCAGTTATTATTTTAACAATCATAAAATCATGCAGATGGACCACAGTAGTGCAAACATATAAAAGTTCAAAGTTTGTTGCTGAAAGAAGTATCTGTTTCTTTTGAAAAAGGAAAACATATTTAGTTTCTCATTGAAATGCATTGGGCTCCTAAGTAGCTGGCAGTTTCTGACATCACAATACCAAGATTCCACTGAATTATTATGTTTGCTTGCACGCATGTGCAAGAAACATAGTGCCATCATCCGAGTTTTTGGAGGTGTGGCACCTGTCTTCCAATTCAGTCAGTGTGTTTGTAGGCACGGCCGCAGTTCTCCAATGAATGCTGCAGCTGTCTATGACAGCAGTTGAAAATGCAGTGCAGTACAGTTGAAAGGGAGAGCTACACTTCAGTGAGCAGTGCTCCCCCTCCACATGAATGCACGCATGCATATTGCGTGCTCATGTGCTTCCCCCCAAGCACACACTGTATGACCGACGAGGGTGTCCAATCCCCCGTCGGCTCCACACCCCCCCATTCAAAAAAAGCTTTCCAGGTGCCATGCTGAGAGCCCACCCCAGTGTGGCAAAAATTGTTATGGCTGACAAGGGTGCCCAATCATCAGCTCCAGGCCCCTCTAAACAGCCTTCCAGCTGCCACACTGGGAGCCCACCCCAGCGTGGCAAATGTCCCACGTCGTCTTCCTGAAAAAAACAAAACCTGTAAACAAAAAAGTTCCGTCGGTCTCCCTGCCCACCGCACCCCACCCTCTGTGCATCCTACCTCCCACATCCTCCTCACCCCCATACTTACTCTCGAGACTGGTGAGACGATCTTCGGTGGACCGGGAAGACGTCTGCACTCTTCAAAGCCGACCACAAACTGAGGAAATGCCAGTAAGCTGTATAATGCAATAAATGGGTTTCTTTCAACTTTAATGCATATCTCAGGCATTGTTTGGAATTTTGGCACCAAATTTTCAACATGGGGCTTTTGGGACCCTCGTCATGAATTCTGGAACTGCAATGGCTTTAATTGGGCCCAAAGGGTGATTTCTCAGTCACTGCAAGAAATTAACTTTCAGGACTGATTAATGAAATGACACTGCCAGTGCTCATAAAGTGGGCTCTCAAAAAGCCTATGTTGCAAATTTGGTGAAAAAATTCCTAAAAATGACTGTTTTAGGAATGCACGTTGTACAGTTCCTATGCATGCTCTCAAGTTTGCGAATTTTTAATATTTGCATACCAGATTTTCAACATTGCCATTTTATTACACTTCCTTATGAGCAGCACAGCTGCCATTTTTCACATCTTGCCCAAAATGTGTTTCTGCACATGTTGCACACATTGGTGCAGTCAGTGTGCGAAAGTAATGTTTGGGACAGATTAAGAAAATCACAGTGACACTGTTCATGAGCAGAGGTCTTAAAATGGCTGTTGAAAATTTGGTGACAAAAGTCCATAAAATGACTGTGTTACAAGTGAGCATTGCGCAGTTTCCATGCACCCTCGTAAGTTCATGAATTTGTAATATTTTCAGTCCAGATTTTCACCAGCGGCATTTTCCATACTTCCTTATGAACAGTACAGCTGTCATTTTTCACAACATGGCCAAAATGCCTTTTCACACTTTCAGTGCAGAAATGCGTGGTCGCTGTGGGAAATCATTGTTTGGGACAGATAAAGAAAATCACAGTGTGACACAATGACACTATTCATGTTCGGAGGTCCCAAAATGCCTGTGTTGACAACCCGATGTAAAAAATCCCCAAACTAATTAGGAAGATCAGTAACTCTTTCAGAGATACTTCCAGTGCCCAAAGCAAGCACAACAAGAAAGTTGATAATAGAGGAATTTAATGGACGGCTAAGAACCTGGTGTTGTGCTAAAGGGTATGGGCTGTTGGGGGAGTGGGGAGGGACCTGGGATGACAGTAGTCTGTATGCCAAGGACAGACTACACTTGAGTGAGGAGGGAAAGAAAGTGCTGAAACAGAGGATGGAGGAGTACATAGAGGAAGCTGAGAATTTAAACTAGGAGCGGGTGGTGGCAATTGGGCAAGAGACATGCAGAGACCACAGGTTGGGAAACCATATGAGCTTACTCCCCATAACAGTGACAAAGGGCAAATGGCAAGTACTATTGGTGATGCTAGTAAAGGAGGGCAGGATGGGAGGGGAGGAGGGTGGAAGGTGGTTACCCTCGATGCTAGGAGCCTTGGGAGGAAAACTGCAGAGTTACAGATGCTCATGTCAGAGGGAGAGGTGGACATTGCAGCCATCACAGAAACATGGGCCACCCAATACAATGAATGGGACCTGTCTGTACCAGGGTACAGGTTATTTCGTAGGGACAGGGTGATTGGGAAAGGAGGGTGTGGCACTATATGTGAAGGAAGGACTGAAGTGTGTAAGGAGGAAGGGAGGAGGGTAGAGAGTCACTTTGGATGCAAATCTAGATCTCCAAGAATAGGATTCTCAGAATGGGAGGATGTACAGGCCACCATCTCAGATGGAGAGTTAGACAGGAACTAGCGGGACAGATCAGAAGGACCTGTGAGAAGGGTAGTGTGGTGATTGTGGGGGACTTCAACATGCCAGGAGTGGACTGGAGTACCCCAACAACCAGGAACAGAAGGGAGCAGGTACTGCTGGATGTCTTCCAGAACAGCTTCCTTCTGTAAATGGCCAGTGAACCAACCAGGTTAGGGAATACCCTTGACCTTGTGCTGGCAAATGGGGACTTTGTGAGAGAACTTACAGTGAAGGAACCGCTGTCAGGGAGTGACCACCACTCAGTATGGCTCACATTGGATATGGGCAAGGAAGGAGTGGAATCTGGCACAAGAGTGCTGGACTTCAGGAGGACCAATTTTGGGAGGATGGGAGAAGTGGTCAAAGGGTACCTGGCTAGAATTCAGTCTAGTATGGACACTAACCAGAGGTGGGAGCTCATAAAGCTGGGGATAGTGGAGGCAACCAAAACCTGCTGCAAGGCCCAGAACAAGAAGGCTAGGGCTAGGAAACCGAGCTAGTTGAGCAGGGAGGTCATGGAAAAGGTAAGGAGGAAAAGAGCTGCCTTTCGGAGGTACAAGAAAACAGGGAGGAGGGAAGACAGGGAGGAGTACTTGACTGAATCGAAGGATGTGACAAAGGCAGTAAGAGGAGCCAAGGCATCTATGGAACTCAGGCTGGGTCAAGGTATTAAGAAGGGGGAGAAGGACTCTTTAGGTACATCAGGGAGAAAGGAGCTGTAAGGACCACATAGTATGATAAGGAAGGAGGGGGTTGGGTGGAAGCAGGGTATGTATTTACTAAGGAGAAGAGGAGGGTGGCACCCAACGGGGAGAGGAATGGCAGAAACAGGGGGGAGGAGGTGACAGATGGGGAAATCATGGAAGGCAGAGTTTGGGAGGGTTTGAAGACACTGAGGGTGGACAAGGTGCAAGGCCCAGATGGCATCCACCCCAGGGTACTGAAGGAGCTGGCAGAGGTCCTTGCAGGACCTTTAGCAGACCTATTTAATGCCTCACTACATTCGGGGTGTGTACCTCAGAACTGTAGGATGGCTCATGTGGTGCCCCTCCACAAGAGTGGCCCCAAGGATGAACCCGGAAACTACAGACCAGTGAGCCTCACATCTATCATGGTAAGCTAATGAGACTACCCTGAAGGAGAGGCTGGTGGCCTCCTCAGAGGCCAAAGGGACTACAGGACAGCAGACAGCATGGCTTTATGTGGCAGATCCTGCCAAACCAACCTGGTGGAGTTCTATGACTGGGTAATCTAGGCAACTGAACAGGGACTATTCAGTGGAAGTCCAGCATCTGGACTTCACAGGCATTTGACCCCAGTGCCGCATGGAAGGCTGAAAGTGTTAAGCACAGGGTGGGTACAAAGTTGGTGAGATGGTAGAACTGGCTTCAGGAAGGCAACAGAAGGCGGTGGTGGGTGGGGAGCTCTCACACTCACAGGTAGTGATGAGCGGTGTTCCACAGGGCTCTGTGTTGAGACCAGTATTGTTTGGGATATTCATTGCAGACATATCATTGGACATCGAGAGCAAGATCAGTCTGTTTGTTGATGATACCAAGGTAGGAGCTGTGGTGGATAACCTAGGGGGATGGCAGGGGTTGCAGGATGATCTGGTAAAGCGTGAAACCTGGTCAGACACCTAGCAACTGGGGTTTAATACCAAAAAGTGCAAGGTACTGCATTTTGGGATGAAGAACCCAAGGAGGAGTTACCAGCTGGGGGATTGCAGCTAGCCCAGACAGAGGAGGAGAAGGATCTGGGGATGCTCATTACAGGGTCAATGAACAACTCTGCACAATGTAGAAAGGCAGTTGCAAAGGCCACCAAAATGCTGGGTTGTATTGCAAGGGGTATATCCTTGAGGAGGGAGGAGGTGATTCTGCCACTGTATAGGTCATTAGTTAGACCACACCTGGAGTACTGCATGCAGTACTAGCACCTGTATCTGAAGAGGGACATTGTTACTGGAGGGGGTGCAATAGGTGACAAAGATGATCAAGTGGGTTGGGGACTTATTACAGGAGAGGAGGCTGAGGAGTTGAACATGTACCGCTGGAAGAGAGGAGGGTCGGGGGGACATGGATTGAAACCTTACGTACATGAAAGGAATAAACAAGACAGGTACAGAGGGCTGTACAAAGTAAGGGAGGGGAGGGACACTAGGGCTGTGATATGAGACTGAGGAGGAAGGTTCAGGAGGGAGATGAGGAGACACTTTTTTACAGAGATGGTGGTGGCTGAGTGAATGCTTTACCTGCAGAAGTGGCATCCAGTAGAACAGTGGACTGCTTCATAGGGATGGGACAGGACAATTGGAGGTGTCAATGAAGGGAAGTGTGAAGGAGGGCAGTTGTGAATATAAAAGTAGTGTACATTTGAGCAGACTTGATAGACCTCAGGCCTTTATCTGCTGCCAAATTTCGTGATGTTCAGATATTACGGATGTGCATTGCACAGTTTCTATGCATGCTTGTGGACTTCACCAGTTTTTTTAATATTTTCACTGCAGATTTTCAACATTGCTGTTTTTACACCTCCCCATGAACAGTACAGTTGTCATTTTTCACATCCTGCTCGAATGTGTTTTTGCACCTGTGGTGCTAAATGCCGTAGTCGCTGTGCAAAAGCAGCTTTTGGCTAACAAACCGATATTGACACTGTTCATGAGGTGGGAGTCACAAAAAAAACATGTTTGAAAATTTGGAGTGAAAATGCCAACGAATGCCTGAGGCGTTAGGGTTTCTGACCATAACACCCCACCCTGTAGAGAATGACAGGCATCAGGGGTGCGACTTGGGATTCTCGCCTGTAATGCTCATACCATTCCACACCCTGCACCCAGTGAGAGGCATTGAGAGTACCTTGACTCTTGGCCCCAAAGTTCAATTCTATCTCCTCCTATGCCACACCCATCTCACTGTATTTCCTGATGAATGGGGCATGACACCGCTTAAAGACCCTAAGACACACCGTGACACTTGTCTGTGCATGCAGGGTAATGTGTGTGGTGAAATGGCGTGGTTGTTATGCCTGATGACCTAAAGGCACACCTCAATGCCTGTCAGTCTCTGAAGGGTGCTTGTGGGGTTGGCTTCAGTTCAATACTTCACTGCCATTCCTATTATGCAGCTCTGTAACTCCTACACTACCAATACCAATGCCAGCAAGCAAACATTCAGCATTGACAAATGCTTGTTTTTTACTAGCAGTCTGCTGTTTCTGACAGAAGAAACTTTGGTTTCAGAGCAAGACAGCAGCCTAGAACTATAGATTTTTTACTGATAAATCACTTCTATTGCAACAAGAGTTAGTATATGTTTGGATTAAGCAAACAGATACTCTATTTGAAGAAGGGGGTCTCATTTAAGTAAAAAAAAAGAAGAGAGTCACTAAGTGTTTCTCTGAGGAAGGGAGCTGTATCAGCCTAATTTACACAGTCAGAGCAGAGGGTGAATCTAATTGGGGGTGTGGCTTAGCAGCGTAGCAGTACAAAAGCAGCTGTCTCCAGTTACAGCTTCCTGCTGTTTCTGACAGAAGAAACATTGGTTTCAGAGCAAGACAGCAGTCTAGAACTACAGATTTTTTACTAATTTCCCTCCTTCCCACCCCTCCACCCTCCCACCGAAAGCCAGTTCTAGTTTTATAGCTACTGAACTTGACTGACAACAGGAACTTCCTGTTTGGCAGTAGGAAGGGAAGTATCACTGAGACACATTAGTTTCAGCAACCTTGAAGGAACCTAAAAAAAAAAATAACTCTTTACACCCCCGGCTGCTGGAGGTCTGAATCCAAGCATGGAAGAAGGAGACTACTGAAGACTACAGGAAGTTCCTGTCCCAGAACAGGAAAGGTGAGAGTTGCAAGGCACATAGGCAGTAGGAATGTAAGTGTAAAAATACACAGAAGGAGGAGACAGTAAGCATACAAAGCAACAGGAGAGAGGACACAAAATAAGTCAAGATGGGAGTGGTGCAGTGCAATGGCTGTGGTGCAGCAGTGTTCCAGAAGACATTCTGGAGGCTGCGATGCTGCCCTGTTTACAGGCACCTCTCTGGTCTGAGGGAGGAGTTTGTCCGTCTCCAGGCTGACCTGGCTAGGATTTGTGAAACCTCTTCCCCCACCCAGGGGCCACCACCATCACCTCAGAGGTTGCCAAGAAAGAGGATGGTTGGACCAAGGTGGGCTCAGGGAGGGAGAGGTGGTGGAACAGATGCATTCTCCAGTTGCACCCTCCACAATTCATATGTTGCTGCGCAAAGAGTGGTTCTCGATGGAAACACCTGCAGTGGAGACCAAGGAGGATGCTGGGAACCTCCACAATGGAGACCCACAGGAGGGGTAGGCATGAGACCCCACAGGGAAGGAAACAACTCTGTGGGGGACCCAATCATTAGGGGGAAGGGGAGGAGAGGATGGGAGGTAAGGTGCCTGCCTGGCACCACGGCTTGGAGGGACAGGAAGCAAATCCTCAGGATCCTGGGAGCAGCTGCACAAGAGAGGGATCTGAATGTCATTGACCACCTAGGGGTCAATGACCTGGCTGTGAATGGAATCAGAGTGGTGCAAGAGGAGTTTGTGGAGTTGGGGAGGGGCCTTAGACAAGTAGCATGTATGGTAACCTTCTCGGAGGTGCTGCCTGTCTATGGCAAGGATGATGCTAGGGTATTCCGCACCATGGAATTCAATGAATGGTTGAAAAACTGGTGTGCAGCTCAGGGTTTTGGCTTCACTGGGGTCTGGGGAGCCACCTGGAGGGATGCAGGCTTATACTGGTGCGATGATCTGCATCTGTCCAGGGGGGGAACCAGGATCCTAGGTGACAGGTTTAAATGCTTAATTGGCAAGCATTTAAACTAGCCAAGGGAGGAGGCACTGAAAAGGAGCAGGAAAATCCCAGCCACCCCCCACAAAACACAGTAGTTAGAGAGGTAAACACCAAGGTAGAGAAGTCAGTAGGGAGCAGAACAGGGATAAATGCAGAAAAAGGTGTTAAGGACAGGGATGGGGCAAAAAGGGGTAAGTCCATAAAAAATAAATGGAAGGTGATGAGTACCAATGCCTGCAGTCTGTGCAACAAGCTCCCTGAACTAGTGGCCTTGATGGAAGAGGGATAATTGGATATTGTGGCAGTCACTGAAACATGGTACACAGAGAACCATGAGTGAGATGTCAACATACCGGGATACACAATCTACAGGAGGGACAGGGTGGGTAAAAGAGCAGGAGGAGTAGCTCTCTATATAAGGGAAGAGAGTAAAGCAACAGAACTAAGGAGTAAACAGGAAGTTGATGAGTCACCATGGTCACTGGAAACAGGAATGGCACCACAATCTGCATGGGGTTATGTACTGACCCCATCTCAGGGGAGGAAATGGACAAGGAAAGATAGAAGGTATCCTTAAAATACAGAAAGGGGTGATATTGTTGATGGGGACTCTGAATATGCCAGATGTTAACTGGAGTACTTTGCTGCAGGCACATCCAAGAGCAGGGTCATTCTTGATGCCCTACAGGGGGCATGCCTCAGACAGCTAGTGCTGGAACCCACTCGGGAGGGAGCAATCTTAGACCTGGTACTCTCAAATGGGGAAGGAGAAAGGATCTCAGATTTAGAAGTGGGTAGCCATCTGGGAACAAGTGACCACCAAACAGTGTGGTTCACAATAAAATCAAGCCATACAAAAACAAGAGTATTGGACTTTAGGAAGGCTGAGAGAGTGCCTCAGAAAAGCACTAGCAAATGGGCAAGAAGGAGGGGTGGAGGAACAATGGGGAATAATCAAAACAGCCATCGCAGAGGCAACAAGCCTTTGTGTGAAGCAAATGAATAAAACAAAATGAAGGAAAAAAACACTATGGTTCTTAAAAGAGGTGGCAGGGATGGTTAAGGAGAAAAGGATAGCATTCAGGAAATGTAAGGAAACACAGAAGGAGCAGGACAGAGAACTTTATCAGTTAAAGCAGAAGCAGGCAGGGAAGACAGTCAGAATAGCAAAGGCACAAACTGAGGAAAAGATAGCCAACTCTGTTAAGAAAGGGGATAAAACCTTTTATAGGTACATTAGGGAGCTAAGAAAGACCAAGGGAGGTATACAGAGACTTAATAAAGGGGAGGGTGACAGTGAAAAAGCAGGGATACTGAATGAATATTTCTGCTCAGTATTCACAATGGATGAGAAGGGGGAGGTACCTAAACCAAACAAGTGAGAAACTCTGAATAGGGGGGTCGATACCAGTCCATTCACAGAAGAAAGGGTTTTGAAAGAACTCTTGAAATTGAGGGTGGACAAAGCAATGGGGCCTGATGGGATTCACTCAATAATACTAAAAGAACTAAGGGTAGAACTAGTAACACCACTGACTACTCTCTTTAACAAATCATGGGAGGATGGAGTAGTACCTGAGAACTGGAGGAGGGCAAATGTGATTCCACTTCACAAAAGTGGGAGCAGGGCAGAGGCAGGAAACTATAGACCAGTTAGTTTGACTTCAATGGTAGGGAAAATGATGGAATCACTTCTGAAAGAAAGAACTGTTGAGTACCTAGAGGCCAGTGGGGCACAGGACCCAAGGCAGCATGGTTTCACAGCAGGAAGGTCATGTCAGATGAACCTAATAGATTTCTTTGACTGGGTGACCAAAGTAGTAGACCAGAGAGGGGCAGTGGATATGGCCTACCTAGATTTTAGCAAGGCATTCGACACAGTGTCACACAAAAGATTAATATACAAGTTAGCCAGCCTGGGAGTGGGTCTTAAGGTGGTAGCCTGGATAAAAAACTGGCTGGACAACAGGATGCAAAGGGTAATAGTAAACGGAGTCCACAGTGAAGAAAGGAGGGTAACTAGCGGGGCACCGCAGGGTTTGGTGCTGGGACCGGTCCTCTTTAATACAGTATCTTTATAAGTGACATTGGAGAGCACCTGGAAGGAAAGGTATGTCTCTTTGCAGATAACACAAAGATCTGCAACAGGGTTAATACACAAGGTGGGATGGAAAGAATGAAAAGGGACTTGGCACAGTTGGAGGAATGGTCAAATATGTGGTAACTCAGATTCAATGCAAAGAAGTGCAATGTAATGCATCTGGGAAACAAAATCCCAGGGGTGAGTACACAATGGGGGGTGAGTTAATAACAACAACAAAATCGAAAGAGACCTAGAAGTAATTATATCAGATGACCTAAAGGTGGGCAAGCAATGTGAGAAGGCAGTAAGGAGGGCTGGGATGCATAGGGAGAGGCATCAACAGTAGAAAACAGGAAGTTGTTATCCCTCTCTACAGACAGTTAGTGAGACCCCATCTGGAGTACTGCGTGCAATTCTGGAGACCCCATCTCCGCAAAGACATAGACAAAGTGGAGGCTGTTCAAAGGAGGACAACCTAAATGGTGCAAGGTCTGCACCAGAAGACATACGAGGAGAGACTAAAGCAGCTTAATATGTATACCCTTGAGGAAAGGAGGGAGAGGGGGGACATGATAGAAACTTTCAAGTATCTCAAGGAATTAACAAGGTACAAGAGGGTAGTATCTTTCAGAAGAAGAGATGTGCAAGAACAAGGGGGCACAATTTGAAGATAGAGGGGAGACGGCTCAGAGGTAATGTTAGAAAGTAATTTTTCACAGAGAGAGTTGTGAATGCATGGAACAGTCTTCCTGAGGAGGTTGTGGAGTCAGGAAGAGTGGGAGAATTCAAGAATGCATGGGACAGGCATAAGGCAGTTCTAGTGGGGGGTAGGAGGAAGTAAGCTGTTGATTAACTAGAATCTGCAGCTTATCCATCAGGTAGGGAAATGTGCAGGCTGGGTGGGCCAAGCAGTCCTTATCTGCCATTAAATTCAAATTCTATGAGCATGGAAAAAGGCCCTTCTAGGCCTAGTTTGAGGCCTTTGTAGTCAAGAAACAGGAGACCTCACCGACTGGTGTTTGTCATGATGTGCTCCCATGTTGCCAGTTCCAATGCCATGGAGGTTGGCAGTGCTGTGGTCAGTGCCAAGTTGTAGGGTGGCACCATCTCCGGTGCTGTTTCGGGTTCCGGTGCTGTGGTCTCTCAGTGCCGTTGGCAGTGCCGAGTGGGTTGTTGACATTGTTAGTGATAATGACACCTCTTCTCCATATATCTGGGCACCAGCTGGGCCTCTTTCAAGGGTCAGATCCTCTTCTAGTGGTGTGGGAGTGAGAGGGTCCAGATCGGCACCTTGCTCCGCGGCTCAACCTCCTAGGGTCCCAGCCAGGAGCCAGAGTACTGGCTCTGGCTCTCTTTCTTCCCCTGACCCAATTAGGCCTGCAATAGGTGGGGACAGGGGCCACCTGTTGGGACCTGCATGGCTCCTGTTTCTACAACAGGGGAATCCCCTTAAGATCCCCACCCTGTCCATCCCCCCATGATTGAGCATCCAGAGGTGACTGAGATCTGCAGCTAGCCCCTCTCAGGAGGGGTCCCCTGCCCAGTCTTGGAGCCCTGACAGAGGGCCTACCATGGTATGTCACATTTCCCCCCTCCCCCCCGCCTCTCCTCTCCTAGGTATTTTTCGTCCTTTGGGGCTGCCAACTTGGGAACAATTCAGAGCTTCAACTGGTGTATACCCCCAGTACTTTAGAGACATGGATCAGGCCATTTCTCAGCCAGAGACCCCTGCACCACTGACCTCTGAAACCAGCTTATCCTCATCACTATCTTCCTCTGCCAAGGAAGAGGACTCATCAGTCCACCTTTCCTCTGATGCTGATACTGTCTCTTATCAGTGCTTCCTCTCGGGGATGCTTAGTGACCTGCACTTGGACCATTTTGCTGCACTCAATCTTGCCCGACCAATGCTGTCTCTTCTTGGAGAGTTCAGTTCTGACTTGGCTGTTATATCTCTGTGGCCTTGGCCATTTTCAGAGACATCACAGAATGTCTGGTGCCATCCATCTGCCCCCTCTCCAGCCCAGAGGGACATCCATCACAAATATTGCACACCCCTGGTATATTCGGGATCTCCAGGAGCCCTGCCCCACCCATCCTCTGTTGCAGAGGTCTCGGAAACTCCTTATGGACACCGTCACCCAGACCGTGATCACCCCCTGACTCGAACTCAGCTGAGTTTGACCGTTGGGGCCACAGAGTCTTTTCAGCAGGGCGCTCTCTCATGTGCATTGTTGCACATGAGGCCCACATAGCTACCTATGACAGGTACCTGTGGATGATGCTGGGGCAGCTTCTAGCATCTATGCCAGATTGTAAGGCAACCACCTCTGACAAGGCCAGTGGCTTAGGGGAAGGGGTCATGGGTCAAACCCTCTGAGTAAATGGAATGCTGGAATTCTGGTGCCTGAGAGGGCAGCAGTGCAATGGTCGGTACTGAGTTGGAGGGTGGTGCCATCTCTGGTGCTGTTTCAGGTACTGGTGGTGAGTCATATAAGGAATAGCACCTGCAGTGATATTCTAAGTGAAAGTGATAAATCAGGCTTTGAGTTTCAGCCTAGGAAGAATTAGAACTGTTTTGAAGTAGTGGCAGTTGAGAGAGACCTTCAATAGAGTGACAATGCATCAGAGAGCGGGCTGGTCACCCTGTCTGTCCAGGACTGCAGCCTGGCATGCAAGTGCATGTGGGGTCCCCAGATAGAGAGAAAGTAACAAGAAGATGTTTTTCATAGACTCCAGATTTGATGGCAAGTTGCTGACCCCCACTGACTTTTCTCCTGCCTGGGGAGTAGCTCCCATCCAATCTTAGAAGCAGAAACCACCTGTATCAAGGTCCCAAACCTCAGAGAAATGTGATGCAGACAGACCAGCATACAGTCAGCCCACTAGTTACCTTGACAGAGCAGTGTCCCAGCCAGGAGCTATGTATTTGATAGCCTGCATCTCCAGATGTATTGTGTGAGGCATCAAACTGTGAGTAAATCCCAGGGTTTGAAGTTACAAAAGTTGGGTTGGGTTACAAAAGCAGTAGTGTGGTTGTTCATTTTCATCCTCAACATTTAGTTCAGATTTATAAATTTTTGTAACTGAGTTCCCAATGATCCCTGTACAGTAAAGACTTTTTTTGACTATTAGCACAGGTCAGAAAAGTTGGAGTGGACAACATTGGGGGAGTAGGAAAGATGGGGAGAAGTTAAAGGGGCCAGTTTCAAGGTAATAAAGTCATGCATGAGAACAATAACCAAAATATGTACTAGAGACCAATCTGGTTTAGCAGTGAGGGCCAAAGAGAAAGCCTTCACCAGGTGCAAGGAAAAACAGGTTGAGGAAATATTGGGGAGAGTGCCAAGTAAGAACTACGGAAGCCAGGAGAGCAGTCAGGGACACAAAAGCAGACACATAGCTGCAAATTGTGGGGGCACAAAGGGGGAAGAGTTCTTTAGATACATTAGGGAAAAAGATGTAGGGGATAACATAGGGAGGTAGGGTAATAGAGGAGGACAAGCAGAAAGCAGCCACTCTTAGTAACTTCTTCTGCTTTGTATTCACATTGGATGACAGTGGGCTTCAACCACACAGTGGCAAAAAGACAGCTGAAAGGGGAATCCCAGTGAGGAGGCAGCAGGTCTTTATTAGATAAAGGGTCAAAAAAAGGGCTGGCAGCCCTAAAAATAGATAAGGCCCTGGGGCAGGATAAGATCACCTCGTATCATGTGGATTTATATATTTTTCCACCTTATATCTTGTGTACTATTGTAAACTTTTATTATTTGTCAGACTGTCTACTGTTCTATGCATTTTCAGTTGTGCTTTACTCTGTGCCACTGTATGTGGCCCAGGTTGTGCCTGAAAACGGTCACTTGGATCAGTGCACCTACCCGGTTACCAAAGTCATAAATAAAAAAAATAAATACAATGCATCCAAAGGTGCTCATGGAATTGATACTAGATCTGTGCAGACCCCTGGTTGGGCTATTCAATAGCTCAGTTCAAACAAAGGTTGTTCTGAGGGAGAGGAGGGTAGCTGACATAGTTCCACTGAACAGGGGGGGGGGTCACGAGCAACTGGGTAACTGCAGACCTGTCAGTCTTACCTCCACTGTGGCTAAACTGATGGAAACACTAGTCAAAGAGGACCTAGTAGACTTCCTGAAGAAAAGCAGACTCTAGGATAGTAATCAGTATGGGTTCATGGCAGAGGGTCATGTCAGACCAACCTGATAGAATTCTTTCACTGACTGGGTAATGAGGAACATGGATAAGGGTCACATTGTTTATTTTCACTACTTTGATTTCAGCAAAGCTTTTGACTCAGTGTCTCGCATATGGTTGCTAAAGAAGACAGAGGATCTGGATGCAGCAATGGACATAATTAGAGAGGTGGAAAATTGGCTGAAAGGGACACAGCAGAGGTCTGTAGTAAATGGAGTCAAATCCAGGGAGAGAGAAGTTACTAATGGGGTGCCTTAGGGATTGATCCTGGGTCCAGACCTTTTCAGTATGTTCATCAGTGATGTAGGAGACATCATTAAAGGCAAGATGTATCGCTTGGCAGATGACACTAAGCTCTGTAATAGACAGTGGAGAGAGGATTTGGGAAATGCAAATGGACCTACAATGGCTAGAGAGGTGGTCCTAGATTTGGCAGTTAAAAATCTACCAATGGCTGGCCTGGTGGTGCTGAGGATTGAGTTGCTGCACGCCACACATCTCTCCAAGCTGGCAACCCAGGTTCAGGAACGAGCCTGGGCCATCGGGGGTCGGTGGTGGAGGGGCCTGGAAATGGATTGAGTGTCCATAGGGCAGTTTTTTTTCTCTCGGATAGGGACCCAATCATGCCCGCTGCAAGGCTGCACCCAGGTGGAGGCCTGAGGGTAGTTCAGACAAGAACTGCTAGTGTAGGGAGGATGCCACGGATCACTGTGTGCATGTGCCTCCACATGCGTAAGAGCAACCGCGGCAAGGGGAGGGGCAGAACAAGTGGAAAATGGAGCTGACAGGCTCCATGATGGCTCCGAAGCACCTGTGCTGGCCCCCGGAGTCTGGATGTTGGTCTTCAGGGAGGGGAAAGTCAACACCTGTCACCCTCGACCTTGTCACAAGTGGCGACCCTTGGAGATTACTGGGAGGGTTGGGCTCAGGAGAGTCGGGGACCAGAGAGCAAGCCTCTTCAAGAGAGGGACCAAAGCTGCTTGGCAGCTCTGTGGGGAGCATAAAATACATATGGGAAAGAAATCACTACCAAAAAGTGCAAGGTGATGCACATACGGAACAAGAACACTAGGACAGAGTATTCAGTGGGAGGGGTTAAGCTGGGTACTACTTGTGATGAAGGAAATGTAGGAGTTACCATAAGTGACTCCCTTAAACAATCCAGTCAAACAAGCATACAATAAGGCAAACAGGATGTTGGAGTATATAGGGAGTGCTACTGACAGCAGATGAAAGGATGCATTACTACCTGTCTACAGATCACTGGTATGGCTGCACTTGGAGTACTGTGCCCAGTTTTAGACTACTTACCAGAGGAAAGATATGGTGTAATATAGGGTAACCAAAATGATTCATGGTCAGCAAGGCAGATCTTATGAAGATCAGCTTAGGGTACTGAACTTGTGCTCTCTGGAAGCCAGACAGAAGAAGGGAGACTATATGATTTAGAACTTCAAGTTCCTGAAAGGAATGAACAAGGTGAACTATGATGAACTATTCAGCAGGAATTACAAATCAAGAACATGGAGACATATGAGTGAAAACCTCAAGTTCAAAGTTCAAGTTGATTGTGAAGGGATATATCTGTTGAGCAAGCTCATTTGCAAGGAGGTCTCTTGGGATAAACATACACCAAGAACAATACATAGTGCAATACGTAATAAAGGATAACAAATGCATAGTGCAAAAACAGCAAAAGAGATATCAAATTCTAATTGCTATTACAGGTGAAGCCACTTAACAGGGACGGCTTTGTGACCGAGTAATCGTTCCTATTAAGCGATCATCCCGATTAACAAGTGCTCTATGTTCTATATTGTAATCGTCATACAGGTCGCTGCATACAATTAGTCACAAACAGACAACCGAGTCAGAGAGCAAAATTCAGTTAAGTACTTTTATTTTAATGTATTTCTGTGCATATATTGTTTTTTTTTCTATGCAAGTGCTCAAAAGTGACAAAAATAAAGTAAATTCACTTCAGTTGACATTCACTTCGATAAAAAAAAATCTGTGATCGAACTTTGTTTTGAGTCAGTGCTGATCCTATTTGAAATGCGGCTCTCAACAGCTGACAGTGCTCTCCAGGATGCTATGTCACCATTTTGCATGCACCATGTCATAAGCGCTCTACAGTGATCAGTAGCATCCTTGTTAGAAATTGGATCGGGTACTGGATCTTCTTCTGCCTCTGAGTCATGTTCTGTTTCCTGTGTTCTTGTGTCCAGTCTCAGACATTTGACTGCTTCACAGATTTCGCCATCTGTAGTTTCCCCCTCAGTTTCAACATCAATGTCGATGTCCACAAAATTAGAGAACTCATCTGCAGTCATGTAAGCCGGTGGCTGAACATCACACAGCAGATCCTCTGCTGCTGTTTGATGTGTTTCGCCCTCCGGTTCTGCGACACTACTCAGAAACCCTGCCTTCCTAAAACAGTGCAGAAGTGTAGTCGGAGAGACAGATTGCCAAGCTTTGGCAGCCATGTAGATGGCATCCAGGATACTGATTGCTTTAGCGATTGCAGATGCAGTCAGTTCTCCTCCGTGGTCGATCACATCCACGATTCGTGCTGACATCAGTGCATGATAGTGACCTTTTAATTTTCTGATCACACCCATATCCATGGGTTGGATCAGACTGGTGGTGTTTGGTGGCAAAAAAACAATTTTAATGTGTGGGTACATCCCCACAACATCAGCACGGTGTGCAGAGCAGTTGTCCAGGAACAGTAGGACATAGCGCTGTTTGCGCTTCAGCTCACGCTCCCACATGTCCAGCCAATCTTTGAAGACCTACCCTGTCATCCAAGCATTTGATGAAGCATAGTAAGCTACCGGCAGAGTAGCAAGATCTCTGGGGA
Source organism: Neoceratodus forsteri (assembly GCA_016271365.2). Taxonomy (NCBI): domain Eukaryota; kingdom Metazoa; phylum Chordata; order Ceratodontiformes; family Ceratodontidae; genus Neoceratodus; species Neoceratodus forsteri. Next base: position 785,244,780 of record CM028132.1, on the reverse strand, counting down.
AACAGCGAGGTATTTTAATTTTTCCAATGACAAAGCAAGGTGAGCTTGTTTGTCCCATCCATATTGGTGCATAGCAATAGAGAGACTCTATCCTTCGCTTTTTTCCCCCCAAACAGTTCTGTTTGTCTGAGAACATGATCACAATCAGGATATCCCCTGAAGTACAGTCCTGTCTCATCAGCATTGTACACACACCTGGGGCTGTAATCTTTAAGAAGGGCGGGAAGCACGGCTGAGATCCAGTCTGATGCTGCACCTGTGTCAGCTTCTGATTTTTCACCATGCTCCTTCTTGTAAACAGTGGAGTTCCTCTGTTTCCACCTTGCTAGCCACCCGGCGGTAGCCTCGAAATCTTCATGTCCAAGCTGTGTGGCAAGCTCCTTCACTTTTTTTTAATAGAGGGCCGGACAATCTGGCACCACGACAGACAGCACCGCTAAACCATAAAAGGAGGACTTCTTCCACTTCACCGTCCTTGCGCTCGCGTTTGCGTTTCCTTGCCGGGTTAGCATTAGACTGCCACTCTGTCATGATTGCCTCTCTGTTTTGGCTTATGCGACCAACTTGGCTTTTATAAATGCCAAAATCTTTAGCCACAGAAGCAAGAGAAGACTTAGGGATCTGCAAAGCTTCAATTACTTTTACTTGCCCCGCGAGTGTGAGCTCTACTCGCTTGGAAGCCATGATGACAAGATGAATACAGCACAAGGATGTCACAATTTTAATGTAAAACATCCCAATTAAGCGGTCCATGTGTCATTTATAACTTGATTAGAACATAATGGAAGTCAATTAGGAACAAAATCGGTTACTGGGGAAACGTCCCTATTAAACGAACGTCCCCATTAACTGCGTCCCTATTAAGTGGATTGTACTGTATTTACAATATATACCATAAGTAACCTGAGTATCATACAGTGAGGAACAATTTACAAGCACAAATGTAATAAGAGTGTAACAATGTAGACAGAAGAAGCGTTGATATCAATAAGTATAGAAGGTGGATACAAGCAACAGAGGTCATGGGGGGATTCAGAGGAACAGACAGTAATAAAGAGGGCAATAAGGTGGTAGAAGCAAGGGGAATGGCAATTATAAGGTAAGGTAAGGGTTTAGTAGCAATGACAAGTGTTGCTAGTAAATTTGGTCTCAAGGGAAATTAATGCATTTAATGGGATTAGGGTGTGAAGCTTAACCGTAGCTTGTAGTTTGTTCCAGGCTGTAGGAAGTACCTAGTTGACAAGTAATTTGCCATATCGAGTACAGAATTTGGGTATATCCAGAGGGATGTACTGTATGAATTTTTTCTTACAGCATACGAACTTCAGGAGCGATGAAGGAGATTAGCAATGTAAGGGGGAAGTTTGTTCAAGAGTGCTTTCTATACCCATAAATAGGTATGTAGTAGTCTCCTGGAGGCCAGGGAGGTCCAGTTCACATCTTTATACAAAGTGCAATGATGGGTTCTGTGGGGAGCACTGGTAACAAAGTGAATAAAATGATGGTACAAGATGTCCAACTTGTATAGGTACTGTAGGTGGCTGTGCAGTTATTATAGATGATATCTGCATAGTCCAAGAGAGGCAAGAAGGTGGCCTGGACTAATCTGAGTCTGGAATCCCAGAAGAACAAGGATTTTTTTCTAAAGAAGAAACCCAACCGTAGCTTCAGCTTTTTGATTAGTGCTTCAAGATAAGAGGAAAAAGAAAGGTTAGAGTCTAGCAGGAACCCCAAATACTTACATCTGTCTACTACTTTGAGCATGTCACCTATCAAAATTATAATAGGTGGATGAATATAGTGGTTTGGAAGGGAATTTGAAGAGTTAGGTTGATGGAAATATATTACTTTGGTTTTATTAGTGCTCAGTAAGAGTTTAGAATAGAATAAATTTAGCTGTAGTTGGTTAACATCTGCCTGGGACTAGGAACAAATTTGTGCAAATGATAGTTTGGAAGTATAGAGCACTGTATCATATGCGAAGAGATACATTTTAGAGCACATTCAGTAAGGCAGGGTAGAGGTTCAACAGGGACATGAGAACGTTTTATATCACAGAGATGGTGGCTGAGCCATGGAACAGTCTGTCAGCTGATATGGTGGGCACTAAAACCATTAACAGTTTCAAGCACAGCTGGGATAGAACGAAGGGCTTAGTTAGCAGTTACTTAGGGCAGTGGCAGTAAAACAGGAAGCATGGGAATGGATAGTGTGGGCTAAAACCATGGATGAACTGAAGGACTTGGGGTATGATAGGGAGTTAGGGCAGACTGGATGGACCAATTATATTTTTCTGCCATCATTGTCAATGTTTCTAAGTTTTTATGACTAATCTGAAAGTTGACATCTTTTGAAATAGAAGACCTTGGATAAACACCAAATGTTAACTTTAATTTATAAAGATTCTGAGCTTTCTTTATAATGGCTTGGTGAAATGAAGACCTGTTGCAGAGCACTCAAGAGCATAGGGAAGCTGGGCCGGGTTTGGCATGAGCCCAAGGTCAGATGGAACACTTTTGGCAAAGTGCAGTTCTGTTGCTGGTGAAAACCTCCAGCTGGCTGACAGCTCGGATGAATGAGGCAACTAACACCTGTTGGCAAACATTCATCCCTTGTTAGCAGGCCTCGACCCATCTTGAGCATTCAGCACATTTAATGGAAACAGCATCCACTTCTCTACCTCCCAGTTTGGTTTCAGGCCGGTTTGCAATTACAGCCAATATGTTGCACTAACCTCTTAGTCTGCAAAAGGCAGTCTCTGATCACAGATCCCTGAACTTGGGAGACACCCACCGAAGAAAACTAGGCTGTTCCTGAGCCAGGATCCCGCAAGCTTGAACGAGGCTCCTACTCCACAGAGTCTTGAGATGGAACATCTCCAGAAGCTCCTCTCAGTTCAAAAGCTTGAGCTGCACTACTCTGTTTGAATAACAGTCCTCAGACTAGTCCATGTTTCTTACAATCCAATTGGTCAGAGGAAGCTGTCACTTACAATCCTGTGCTCCCATTGATTCCTTTAGGCACCAAACTGAAAACTACAAGAACTACAGCTTTTTCCCATAAGGCACCTGTACTAAGGACCCCTCAAGGTCCCCTGTGTCCCATTTGGTCCAAATCTCTGGAAGTCCCAGAACAAACATGGTGGCTCCCATTTGGATGCATAAGCTGCAAGAAGGCAGGTTAAAATGAGCACTCTAAATTAAATATAACAACAGATTAGAAGTAATATCCACAGTACTAGTTAGTGCTCCCTCTGCTTTATCATTGACCACAGAGTGGGGCAAATCACTACGGTGCCTGACCAGTCACAAGCTTTGAAGTACTGGGACCCAGTCCAGACCATTTTCAACTCACTGGCAGTGTCACTTAAAGGGACAGGCATGGAGGTACATCATGGCACTCTCACACAGATCAATAGGATTACCAAATAACCATGGATTTACTATCACTGCAGGACATCTGCCAGGCAGTGGGCACTCATGGAGCCCTGGGAGACACTTAAGGTAAGACCCAAATTGGTGGGGGCTACACTAGCAATTTGTTTACCCAGGTAAACCTTGCTAAGAGGCCATATCTCACTTCCTGTGGGGTACAGCTTCTGCTTGGGAAAACTTGCTACAGTACCACTCAGTACCAGTGGCACTTTGATTATTACTTGACAAACCATCCAGTGTTGAGCAATGACTCCTCTTTTTAGTACAGATTCAAGTCAACTGAGCATGCTACATAAACATTTAGGGTGGGACATTCAAAGGGGTTGCGCCATGCACAACCCACTGATGCACCCCGGCACGATATTCCAAAGGGGATGTTGTGCTGCACAATTCCTGATGCGTTGGGGTGCTCCAGTAAGGTATGCGGTGCAAGTGTGGGGGAGCATGCTCATGCATATGCGGCACATCCCGATATTCAGCCCGGGATGTGCGGTGCATATGCAGGCACAAACCCGCCTTGTGCTGCACAGGGGGGCGCAAAGATGTGCCTGTTGAAAACACGAACAAGTCCTGGCCACCCACAGGTGGGCTGCTGCATTGCAAGGCGCAACATGGCAGCTGCCTGCTGTGGGTGGCCACACGACCTCCCGAGACACAGGCCGGGCGCCATGCCCCCCATGACCGATCGCTGGCATAAAATGTATGTAAATACCCTGGTGGTCCAGTGGACTCTACCCCATCGCCCGATCGTGAGCTGTTGTACAAAATACATTCCCTGGTAGTCCAGTGGACCCTGAACCCCAGCCCAATCGTGGGCAGATGAATAAGTTATTTCCCTGGTGGTCCAGTGGACCTGCTCCCCTGCCTGATCACGGGAAAATGAATAATATACCTCCCTGGTGGTCCAGTGGACCTGATCCCCAGCCCGATTGCGGGCTTCAGTTGTAAATAAATGCCCAGGTGAGCCATTGGTACCCCTCCCCACCCACCCACTCAGACACGTCACCCTGCTCCCCAGTCAGCGGTGGCGGCAACTCCCCACCCATAGCTGCCCAGCCACCCGCTGACTGACAGCATACAATGCGGCTGTATGCCCATTGATCCACTGTGTGGTCAATGGGCATACATACCGATACTGTATTATCTATCCCAAAATGTGAATGGTTCATTCACATTTGGGACTGTGTAATACTAATATGCATTCACGCCCATTGGCCCATGCAGTGACCAATGGGCATACAGCCGCATTTCGTATGCTGTTAGTCGGCGGACGGCCAGGCGGCTTGCGGGTTGGGAGCTGCCTCCCCCCCACTGACCGGGGAGAGCGGGGTGGTGGGTCTGAGTGGGCGGGTGGGGAGAGGGGTACTGATGGCCCACCTTGGCACTTATTTACACTGAAGCCCGCAATCGGGCTGGGATCAGGTCCACTGGACCACCAGGGAAGTATATTATTCGGTAGTGGGGAAGATCATGGAAGCACTACTGAAGGAGAGATTGGTGGAACATCTGGTTGTCAATGGACTACAGGACCCAAGGCAGCATGGTTTCACCAGGGGGAGGTCATGTCAGACCAACCTCGCTGAATTTTTTGACTGGGTGACTAGGGAGGTGGATCAGGGGAGGGCAGTGGACATGGCCTATCTGAACTTCAGTAAGGCCTTTGACACTGTGCCACATAGAAGACTATTACACAAACTGGGGAATATGGGTGTGGGCAGGACAGTAGTGTGATGGGTAGGTAACTGGCTGGGCGGCAGGACACAGAGGGTGGTGGTAAATGGCTGTCACTCCACAGAGGGAAGAGTGACCAGTGGGGTACCACTGGGATCAGTGCTGGGATCGGTCCTATTCAACATCTTCATCAGTGACATTGCGTAGGACCTACAAGGCAGAATTTCACTCTTCGCTGATGACACAAAGCTCTGTAACAGAGTAGACACACCAGAGGGTGTAGATAGAATGAGAAGGACCTGCAGAAACTTGAAGAATGGTCAGGGGTTTGGCAGTTGAAATTCAATGCAAAGAAGTGCAAAATAATGCATATGGGGCACAAAAACCCTGGCACAATATATCAGTTGGGGGTGAGGATATAGCATGCACCAAGCAGGAAAGGGATCTTGGGGTTATCATCTCTGATGACCTCAAGGTAGGGAAACAGTGTGACAAGGCAGCAGGTAAAGCAAATAGGATGCTGTGATGCATAGGCAGAGGCATCACCAGCAGGAAAAGGGAGGTCATAATTCCACTATACAAGACAGTAGTAAGGCCCCACCTGGAGTACAGTGTACAGTTCTGGAGACCTTACCTACGTAAGGACACAGACAGGGTAGAGAAGGTTCAGAGGAGGGCAACAAAGATGGTACATGGATTGCATCACAAGTCCTATGAGGACAGGTTGAAGGAACTGAACATGTACTCCCTGGAGGAGAGGAGGGAGAGAGGGGATATGATAGAGACATACAAGTATCTTACAGGGAGGAACAGGGTGCAGGAATACACTATTTTTAAGTGAAAAAGATGTTCCAGGACTAGAGGGCATGGGATGAAGTTGGAGGGAGGATGATTCAGAGGAAACGTGAGGAAGAATTTCTTCACAGAACAGGTGGTAGACAAGTGGAACACCCTGCCAGAGGAAGTGGTGGGGGCTGAAATAATCACGGGATTTAAAAATGCATGGGATAGACATAAAGGAATTCTGGAGGTCAGGGGTAAGGGGCAACAGACTTCTAGGAAAACATAAACTGAACTTACAGGCTCAAATGGGCAGACTGGGTGGGCCATAGGCCCTTATCTGCTGACACTGTCTATGTATCTATGTATTTGCCCATGATCAGGCAGGGGAGCAGGTCCACTGGACCACCAGGGAAATAACTTATTCATCTGGCCACGATTGGGCTGGGGATCAGGTCCACTGGACCACCAGGGAAGTTAATTGATTCATGTGCCCCCGATCGGGCTGGGGATCGGGTCCACTGGACCACCAGGGAAATATATTATTCATTTGCCCACGTTCGGACAGGGGAGCAGGTCCACTGGACCACCAGGGTTTATGTATTATACACCCACAATCGGGCGATGGGGTAGGGTCCACTGGACCACCAGGGACTTTATATTTAACCACTGCCCGTGATCGGGTGTTGGGGTGCGTAGCCCACCAAGGGGCAGGGAGCGTCAGTCCCCGACAGCTGCAGCCTGGTAGGGTGCCAGGCACATGTCGCCAGGGATCAGCGCACCTGCATGCAAATGGAGCCATAATGACATGCAAATGGACCCATTTGCACCTTGCATGCATAATGGCCTCATTTACATGCCCAGCATTGAATATCGTGGTTGATGCACCTAACGCACCTGCACTTGTGCAGGCGCATCCCCCTGCTCCTCACTTGCTACTTGCACTGCTGCAGTGCCACTGCACCATGCGCAGTGCGGGCAGCCCCAGTGCCATATTCAATGGTGCCGAGCCATGGCGCAGCACCATTAAATATTGACCAGGCCATGCCCTAGCGCATCCCAGTTGCACTGTGCCCAGGCGTGAGCCCCTGCCTGGCGCAGTCTGAATATCCCACCCTCAATGCTCATATAATGCTGACATACATATATCCTAAACTGTACTTCTGGGATAGGCCATGTCTCGGACCACCTGGCCTCTGCCCTCATTTCCAGGAAATGCTCCACCCAGTTTCCTCTGATTGCCTTGTGCTTGACACCAGACAGTGACCTGTCAGTGCTCATGACTCCCACTCACCATCTGCCAAAACTCGTAAGAACCTGATGGGGGTTCTCATCCGCATCTGGAGCCAAGGTCCTGAATTGCTGCCACTGACGCCAAGTCAAAGTGTCAAAAATCCTATTGTCAACCTCTGGGACATGTTTTGCTGTGAATCAGATGTCAAACAATAGGCACTTCAGCACAAATGCCCTCATCAAATCTCCAATGGGTGCTGATGGCCAGGCCTGTCTTTTGATGGTGTCCATCACCCCCATATTTTGGACCCAAAGACTACCCTACTATCCCTAAAACCTATCCCTAAGACTTGAACTCCAATTCACCAGTGCCACTACAATGTGAAAAAATTGCAGCAGCAACTCATTCATCACTATTCCCTGGGTCACTCATTTCTCTGGCTAGGCTCACACACACCAGACTCCAGCCAGGTATGCCCAAAAGCTGAATCCACTCAAAGAATTGGTGTATAGCTGGATATCCATGCTCATGACCTCTAAGCTCTGCCATACCAAGACTCTATTATATTGGTCTAAAAATGCCATCCGTACGTGCAGGTCCTCCTCCACTGATTTGGTTACCCTAATCTAATGGTGCACCCTTCTTATACTCTGCATGGCACAACTGCTCTATTCCAGATGCATCTTGGGGGTGAGGGGTAGGGGAGAGTGCAACCAAAAATACAGGATACATACAAATACCAAATACAGCACGAGATACAAAATACAGTACGTTGATGATCTTGATTTCAGTAGTGTTTTTTTTTTTTGTGAAAAAGAAGGTTGTGAACCTGAAAATACAGAAGGCCACCATAACTGAAGATGCCAGGGACTTTGACATCAAGTGAGGTTGGTACATGTAGCCCACCTCTAAACCCAAAAACTCCCCCTTCCCCACTCAACTGTCATAATTGAAAAAAGATGCACACTTCAATCATTTTTTATCTGTTCTGATCCCAGGCAAACAGAACTCTTGAAAGGAGCTAGGATAGAGCTTTAAAATTCACAGACTTGGGTGTGTTGAATAGTTCACCATGTATATTATAAAAGATAATGTACTGTAGAGGCAGCCATACACTGATAGGCCTCAGTTGCATCTCGAGGTTGCCATGGCAACCTCTTGATGCAAACAGGCTTGTTGTGCATGGCTGCCAAGACATTATCCTGTATGTTCTTCCCACAGTTCTTTCTTAAGCTACAGTGTATATGTGTGTGTATATATATATATATATATATAGATAGATATGTGTATGTATATATATATATATATATATATATATATATATATTATTTTTTTATTTATTGAAATATTCAGAAAGACCTTTGAGTCAGTGACTCATTTACAAAGGTTCCACATCATACATGAAAGGATACATGGACAAAACTTGGAATACTGATTACAGTACAATTACAAATAACAGTCAGTGAGGTTACATAGTTGTGCAGTTGTTGAATAACAGCAAGTTTTGTTTCTTAGTACAGCCATAATAGTTACAGAGGTTCTGTAGAGACTGATGGTCATAGGGTTTCATAGTTACAAATTGGTACGGGGAGTACGACAATAGTTAATTTGATAGCTGCATATGTCAGTCTGGTGTCAAGGGCAGTCACATTGGCTAGAGGCATGAAGGTATTTCTGTAGCTTGGATTTATAAGGGCCAATCCTTAATTAGTTTGTTATATGACTTGGGAGGGCGTTAGTCCAGGAAGGGGCCCTGTAAGTGAAGGTTCCCTGGAATCGGGAAGTCTGGCCATGGGGTACCCTTAGCAGCTGCTTGTTTGAGCTGTGGGTTGTTTTGACTGAGGGAGTTGGGCTGACGATTTGGTTTAGAGTAGGTGGGGTGAGGCCTAGTAGTATCTTTTTGGTCATAAGGCAGGTGTGGTACCTGATTCTGCTATCTAGGTTTAGCCAGTTTGTGCTGCTGTAAAGGGAGCAGGAGTGTGTAAAACGATCACATCCAAGGATGAGACAGAAGGCTTTGTTTAAAACGAGTTGGAATCTACTTAGGGTGGTGGATGGAGTGGCACTGTAGATTACGATGCTGTAGTCTAGCAGGGAGAGAATCGAGGAGTTGATGGTAAGTTGTAATGCTTCAGGGGTAAGGCAGTGTTTGTACCGGTATAGTACCCCTAGTCTGGAGCTAAGGGCTGTTGATAGGTGTAGGATATGTTGATTAAAGCTGAGGGTGGGGTCTAGAGTGATCTCTAAGTATTTAAAGCTGCTTACTTGTTCTAATGGGGTCTGATTGGCAGTGAGGAATTGGGGGCAGAGGTTCTTTTTTTATAATTCAATAAGCTTTATTGATTTTTAGAACAGTAATACATGAATACATCAAAATAAAAAAAATAAAAAAATTAAAAATTTCATACAAAACCAGGTACCCTTTAATTTAAGGAGTGCTGTTACCCTCATTATAATATTTTGAATCAGATAGCTTACACATTGGTAGTTTATGGCATTTCAAAATTACAGTCTAGTAACTAAATTCAGGTTTTAATAATAGTAATATGTTATAACCCGATAAGGCATCACTTTAGATCTACATTCAACAGAGGATAATAATATAGAGAAAAGGGTAAGAGGGTAAAGAGTTAAAAAAAACAACCCCAAGACATACAACCTCCCCCATCCCTCCCCACCCCTCTTAATCACTCTCTCTAAGCTAATTTATCTCTATTCTTCTTCTCTTTCTTTTCTCAAATGGAACAGCATTAAGCACTGATCTTATCCATCTCCTTTAATTCTGGGCAATATTCCCTCCAGTCCCAAGCCTTCTATTAGGTAGGGAATGGCACTCATTCAGTCAATTGTTCTTTGGGTTCTATGTAATTAGCAGTGCCTCTAGGGTGCCCCATCTTTCAGCATATATACTTGATCGGTTGTTCATATTAGCAATATGCTTTTCAAGCTGGGGCAAGTAGCATTTCTTGTGCCATTCCGTGTAGTAGGTGAGATGTCTGAGGCCCAGTGTCTCATAATTATAAGCTTGGCCACTGCAGAAATGAGAGCTATGTAATATTTTCTTTGCTTGAAGTTCCTACTGGGAAGATGTTAAGTAAACATGTATCTGGAGAGAATAGCGGGGTCAATGCAAGGGTTGGGCACAAGGAGGTTTGTATACTGCTCTAGAATATCTGGATTTTAGGACATGCCCACAGCATATGGCAGAGATCCCCATTCCTGCAGGAGCAACGAGGGCAACAAGGGGTAAGTATCTTGCCCATTTGGTAGAGTTTTTGAGGAGTGCAGTATATATTTTGTGTTATATTGAACTGTATGAGCCTCAGATGGTCCTGTTTGATAAATCTATACAGATTATTCCAGAGCTGTTGCCAAAAAACAGGTGTAAGTGGGAGATAGCTCGCTTCCAGTATCGCATTTATGCCCAATGGTAATCTCACATCAAGAGATTGCATTTCTTTATATACTACAAATATTGGGTGTGGTTGTTTAGCAGAATCTAGCAGGGATAACAAAGCAATCCTAGGGGGTTCAAGGGCATTGTGCTTCTTTATAAACGGAGATACTGCATGCATAACTTGTCAATATTTAAAAGGGTGTCTATTAGCTTCCGGGAGTTTTTGCAGAAATTGGTGCTATGGTAATAGGTTACCATTGTCCATAAGATCTTCATCTTTTAGTGCAGGCCAAAAGCTTAATGTGATAGGTTTCCTTTGAATCATGAAATGAGGGTTATTTAAAAGCGGTTGTTCCCCATCTACATGCCAATTTATGTTCAAATGGTGTTGCAATTGGTTTAAGGCTCTCAGAGACCATCCTATTGGAGAATTTTTGACTGCAGGAGGAATATTTTTCAAGGGTAAATACAATAGAGACTGTAGTGAGCATGAGGTGGGGGACTTAAGGGTTTCTTCTATACTTAACCATGCTGGGATGTAGGATTCTGGTTCCTTTTTATTCAGGTCATCATGCCAGGTAGCAAGTTTTGTGATATGGATTGCTCCATAATAGTGGAAGGGGGGCAGAGGTTCTTGAGTGGGTTCTGGGGCTGGGCAAAGAGCATGACTTTTGTCTTATTGTAGTTGATAATAAGATGTTGGGTGGTGAGCCAGTCTTCGACTTCACGGAACAAGTGTTTGAGAGTTTGGTGGAGCTTGGGGGGTGAAGGGTCAGAGGTGAACAAGACCACATCATCTGCGTATAGGAGTAGATTTCCGGGGCATGAAAAGTAGGGGGCCAAGTATGGAGCCTTGAGGGACACCGGAGTGGATAGGGAGGTGGGGGAGAGGACAGGGCCTACCTTGACTATCTGCATTCTATCAGAGAGATAGCTGGTGAACCAGTTTAGGCTGTCATTGGAGAAACCCATGAAAGCAAGGGTGTTAAGCAAGAGGGCATGGTTTACGGTATTGAATGCCTTAGATAGGTCCACGAAGATGGTGCCTGTGAGGTGGCCATGGTCCAGGGCTGAGTGGACATGGGAGGTAAATTCAAGGAGGGCAGTGGTGGTACTGTGGCCCTTACAGAAACTGTGCTGCTGTCTGGATAGAAGGTTATATTTGTTAAGGTGATCAGAAAGTTGGTCGGCGAGGGGGTAGGAAAGAGATGGGGCGGTAGTTGTTTGTGGATGTGCGGTCACCACTTTTATGGGTGGGTGTGATGTAGGCCAATTTCTAGTGGGTAGGGAATTTCCCTTGACAGACAGAGTGGTTTAGAATGTGGGTGAGTGGGGCTAGGACTTCCTGGAGGGTGAGACGGAGAAGTCTGAGGTCCAGGGAGTCGTGACTATAGTGATTTTGGCTAATAGCTTTGGTTAGATAGGGTTTGGCAGTCTCTGGGGTAAGGACTCACAGGTAGAAGGGTGGAGCAAGGGGAGGATGTGGGGCATTATGGGCAGGCGGGGGATCGAAGAAATTAGAGGGCAGCACATGGGAGAGATCAGTAAAAGCAGTGTTAAGGGCCGAGGCTATTCTGAGGGGGTCGGAGGAGAGGCAGCCATCTATTAGAATTTGGTCAGGTGGCAGGTTTGGGGCTTTGCCACAGAGTTCCTTAATGTTTTCCCAGAACTTGCGACCAGAGCCCCAGGTAGAGGTTAAGGTGGCTTTGTAATAGTTCACTTTGGCGGTGCGTATGGCCCAGGTGCACTTGTTTCTGGACTCCCAGTAACGTTGCCTGTCCAGAGGCCGTTGGGTCCCATTGGCAAGTTGCCATAGTGCATCACACTGATGAAGTAGGCCTTGGAGGTGGTCCGAGATCCATGGTGCATGATTCCCTTTGGTCATTGTTTTGATGAGGGGGGCGAACTTGTCACGGGCTGCATTAAAGGTGTTGGTAAATAGTTCAAGGGCGTGGTCCGGGTCAAGGGTGTTAGTTAGGGGTGTCCAGTCCCATTCTCTGAGGTGAGCCTTGAGTAGGGCTAGTTTACCAGGCCCTAGTTTGCATTTTACAATAATTTTAGGTGAGGTTTTGGGGGGTACCAGACCAGTGCCAGAGAACTGGAGAGTGATCACTTAGGGTGTCAGGGAGGACTTGGGTGCTGGTTATTTTGTGGGGGGCGGTTTGTGAAAACTAGGTCTAGTAGGGAGGATGACCCCATGCGGGCGTGTAGCCGGGTTGGGGTTTTGATGACTTCAGTGAGATCAAGGGATGATGCCTCATTGATGTATGGGGCAGCTGTTTTGGCCAGCCAATTTATGGTGAAATCCCCCAGTAGTATTTTTTCATGCTTTGGGTGTTGGGTGGCGAGGTAGGATATGATGGCTTGGAAGGCTGGCTTCTGGTTCTTGGGAGGGACATAGGCCGTGGTGAGGAGGAGAGGGGATGTTGACTTACCTAGGGTTCATTTTAGGGTGAGGGCCTGAGCCCTGAATGTTAGTATGAGCAGAGGGAGTAGGTAGCCAGAGAGTGAGTCCATGAGGTAGACAGCACAGCCACCCATTGCTTGCCCACTCGGTCGGCGCGGTAGAGGCAGTAACCAGGGAGGTTGACTGCTGAGTCGGGGACAGATGGGGACAGCCAGGTTTCACTCTGTGCAATGATATCAGGGTGATTCTGGAGTACCCAACCCTGAAAGGAGTTTCATTTTTTTTGAATATTGCAAATGTTTAGTGAGGCGATGAGCAGGCCATTTCCTGGAGACGGGGTGGGATGGTGGGGAATTTAGAGGGCCAGGGTTGCGGTGGACATTGCCTGTCAGAAGAAGGAAGAGAATGAGTGACTTGAGGTGGTTTCTGTTAGCTTGAGTAGTAGGTCTTTGGCATTTATGCTGTGCGTGGCCAATGGTGGGTATTGGTAGTTTCAGGGTAAGGGGGGCAGATAGGAGGAGTAAGTGGGTAAAGCAGGGGATTTGTTGTGTTGCAGATGTGGAAAGTGGTTGGCCAGGGACGGGGGCTCCAGTGGGTTACTTGGCCCAGGAGACGGTACCAGGGGTGGGGGTGGAGGTGGAGGTGTCTATGTATGTGTTGTAGAGGGGAGGGGGTGTAGACGATAGTTTATCGGTCTATATATAGATATAGATATGTATGATCTCTCTCTCTCTCTCTCTCTCTCTCTATATTATATGTATGTGTGTGTATATATATATATATATATATATATGTGTATATATGTATGTATGCATAAATATATGACACAAATTACACATACCCCAATAGTGCAAAGCATCATGGGAAGCATATGCAAATGCCCATGAATTAATTTGGACTTGCTCAACTTTTAGCAGAATTACATGGTGCCAGAAGGCCTCACAATACAATCAGCAAAGGTTGAGAACAGCAGACAAAGACATGTGTCTTGTCCTCATTTGGACTCATCAGTGTGCCATATGACTGGTCACCAACTGACTCGGCTTAAAGTGTAGATCAAGCCCTGGATCACTTTATTACCCTCTTTAACACGACCTGTGATATTTTTTTCCCCTTTAGAAAATGGAAAGTCAAAGGTGTTAGTATCCCCTGGATCATCACCTCCCTGCTAAATCTTATGGCCTCACAAGACCACCTCTGGCACAAAGCTTGTGCTACGAGTAAGCCAGCTGACTGGCAGCTCTACAAGGCAGCACAGAATGCTTGTACCCAAGAGATCCACCTAGCCAAAACCACCTGCTTTAAAGAACTGCTCTTAAATTCCTGGTGTAATGGCAGGACATTTTGAAATAATCTCAAGGACCTTACTGGCAAACCCAACAAATCCCCTTCCTCCATGCATAATGTTAGTGGTGAAATCACCCTAGACCCAAAGCTACAGTAATAGCAGACACATTCAATACTGCCCTTACAGACCTGGGTGGTGTTCTCCCCCCCACCGAATTCTTTGTTGATCCAGCCAGCTTGGACAGCTCTCAGAAGGCTGCAACTATCCCTAAACCCCCTTCTACTTCAGGATACTTACACCAAATGAAGCAACACAGTATCTACTGTGAGTGCTTGAGAAGTTTAGATTCAGCAGTGACACTCTCAACCTGAAACTACTTCACCTTACCCTTGATGCCGTCCTGTCACCCCTCACTAAGCTACTAAATCTGTCCCTCTGCCTTGCTCAGTTTCCCCATCAGTGGAAAATAGTGGTGGTGACACCCATCCACAAGAGTAGTGATAGGACCTCCAACTCAAATTACCACCTGATCTCCTTTCTTCAACCCTTCTCCAAAGTACTGGAGTGAATTGCATCCGACCAGTTATCTGAGTACCTGGCCAAATACGACATACAATGCCTGCAGCAGCATGAATTTAGGAAGTGGCATAGTACCACCTCTGCCCTACTAGAATATATCAACTTTATTCATAAAGCTCTTGACCATGGTCACCTAGTGGGGTCAATCTACATTGATCTCACAAAGGCATTTGACACGGTTGATCATTCCCTCCTTCTTATGTCACTTCCAGCCCTTGGACTCACACATGAAGTTACATCCTGGTTCAAAAACTACCTAGAAGGCAAAACACAGCAGGTAAAAATCCTTGATATCCTCTCAATCAGCCATCCTCTACGTTCAGGAGTTCCCAATGGCTCAATCCTTGGTCCCCTTCTTTTTGGCCTCTTCTTTAACACCCTCCCCCAAGTCTGCACCAGCAACCTACTCCTCTATGCTGATGATGCAGTACTTTTCACGAGTCAGCCAGACCCACTCCTGCTTGTTAGTAGCCTACAACACAGCTTCACAACAGTTGAGTTCTGCTTTGCCCCACACAAGCTAATAACGAATTACTAAAAAAAACAAGGTAATGCACTTCGCTAGTCCACATCACAAGAATAAAACAGCCCAGTTAACCATTTTTAATAGCCACTGTGTACCTCTTGAACAAGTCCACAACTTTAAATATCTTGGGATAACCCTCAACGGCATGTTATGTTACTATGAGCATGTCAACCTGCTCTCCAAGGTTATTAAAACAAGATTAGGGCTCCTGTACAGACAAAGGCACATCATGACCCCTGAAGCACTCCAATTAGCAGTTACCAGTTCAATTCTTTCCATAATTGATTATGGACTTGTCATTTATTATTCTGCTAAGAACACGGCTCTCAAAAGTGCTAGCATAGCACTTAACAAATCTTGTCACTTGGTCTCTGGTACTCACAGGTACACCCACACCTGTGACTTACACACCCAAACCAAATGGTTGCACCTCAAAGGCGGGATCTCATACCAGACCTACCTGCTGGCAAAAAAGATAAGCCTTGGGCTAACCCCACCTACTGCATAACATCTTCTTACATGTGCACCCAATCCTTGCTGTACACAAAGCACATCCAAGCTCACCTACCAAGTCCCATTCTGCTGCATGTCATAAGCACAGCGAGCTTTTATGTGCAGAGCTCCCAGCTGGTTGAATGGCCTCCCCTTGGATGTACTGGATGAACCCAAGGTAGGACCATTCCAATCCAAACCCTGGCAACACCTTATTATGCTTAGCAGCTGTGACTTCCCCACCTAACTGCTCGCCTCGCAGTCCTAGCCTAACCTCCCTTGTGCCACACACCCCACCATTCGTCCCTACTACCTCCTTTCCCACCCTTTCAGATATCTACTGCTCCTTTCCCATCCTTTTTGTTATCTACTCCTCATCCTGTCTACCAAGTTTTCAGTCTGTCACCTGCCTATCAACTGCCTAGCTTTTAGTCGACCATGGCTTTGTTGCGTCAGGTTTTGCCACCCCCATCACTCCCCACAATTCACCATTTTAATACAGACTTAGTCAATTTCTGACTGCATTGATGTAATCATTAAGCCACGATGAAGGAGGCTTCTGCTGGGGAATTAATACATGTTTGGGGGGGTTGTGGCATGAGGCCGAAGGCCGAGTGCTTACAACCACCCAACCATGCATTGATTCCCTAGTAGAAGCCTCCTTCGGAGTGGCTTAATGCTCTTGTAACATGGTGATTCTTCATTTTATATGATGTTTCTGTTTCATGTACTATGTTTAACAAATGACACAGACAGTGTTTCAAATCTTTGCAAATGTGTACTGTACATGTTTCAACAACGTCATCACAGAAATGATATTCATTAATATGCTGATGTTGATAGCACAACAGCACACCTTTTCAAGAATTAAGTACTATTTAACAGTCTGGCAAAACTTTAGAAAGATTCTATACTGCTATTATTCTTCAACAGAGATGGGGAGGACTAAAATTTTGCGATTTACACCTATCGTGAACTTCAATCCTGCTGTCTTCCACACTGATTTGCATATTTGCACATTTTCCTTGTTTCCTGCAACTCAGACATCCTGTGTCAATGTAAAGATTTATCCAGTGCATCAAGATATAGGGTGACATCTGCTTTAACAATTTTAGCAGCCACCCTTCAGTTTCTCTCCACTGTAATTAAAATTGACTGTTCGATGTACAGTGAATGACTGAAAATGGAATGGAGCCCAACTCACATGCAGCAGAGTTCCAACTGGCATTTCCTGCTGTGGATCTACTTTGTCCATGCTTCTCTCCTTGGCTTTCTCCTGATTTCTGGGATAGGTGACAAGTGTCTGTGATGCACTTGCAGTAGGTGCTCGTATGAGTATTTTCAATTTTGTGCTATTACAATCTGGTGAGACATTTTCTGTTGCTGTCTCTGGCTCTTGTGCTTTTGACTTCACACTGTCATCTGCATTACAACTGGTAGTACTTATTATGATTTATTTCCTGTCATAGACATCTATTTAGTGTGAGAAAATGATGAGTGTTTGGGTGTGTGGGTGGGTGGGAAGGACAATTTGTGTTTTCAATGGTTGCTGTCTGATTTTATCTTTACTGCTTGTTTTAAAGCTGTGGCTGACATTAGTACTTCAATTTGGAGCAGGCATTACTAGGAGATTAATGCCATCTCCAGACTGAAGCATGTGATGCTTTTTAACCTATTGTAGTTGTTGTTCTTTGTAGAGCTTTCTTTGCCATGTTACAAATTACATTAAATCCCGTTACCTACCTGTAACCCTTTGTATTTTTTTTCAATCTTATCTTTAAATGTTACTATCTGCCCATCTGCTGTTATTGCAACCTACTTCCTTGTTAATGACAAAGTCATGCTACTGACAGCACCTCTTTATTTTACCTTTTTGATTGTACCAACAGTAACCATTTCTTACTCTTCTTAAGATCTTACATATGTAACTGTCTCAGCGTCATTGTCGCTGTATTTTGCAAATGTCATTTTGTTGTAACTATTTGTTCACTCCTGACGTGGAACGTTTGTAAACGAGTCTGTGGCTCAAAGGTATTGTAATTCCAATAAATAAATAAATACATTAGATAGATGGATAGATGGATAGATAGACATTCATTGCAAAACACTTCATTTAATGCAGTAGTTAGGGTTAAAATGACAAAAGTGGGGAAATAAGACATTAGGATTGAGCCCCTAACCCCCTCACCACCCCACTACCCCATCCTCCACAGACTGACAGATGCTGGGGCATGCCATAGGGTCATGAGGCCCAACCCTTACTCCATTCCATGTATAAACAGGTTGACATGCTACAGTAAAGGAGAATGGGGTGAGAGTTAGGCCTCATGACCCCATGACATGCGCCGGCATCTGTCGGTCTGTGGAGGATGGGGTGGTGGGGGGGTTAGGGGCTCAATCCCAAAGTCTCATTTCCCCACTTTTGTTACTTTAACCCTAACTGATGCATTAAACAAATGTTTTTACAATGAATTTCCTTACTTTTTGAAAACATTTAATATAACTAGTAAATAGCATGTGTTGGTGGGAGTGCGGGGCCCAAACTGCCCGTTTCTGCATAATGATATGCATCTGTGAGAGTTGTGGGCCCTCTGGGCCATGCACTCCCACTTACACATAGCTACAGAGCCATTCAGCAGCCCTATAGGGCAAGGAACCCTTGTAACACTAATTTGCCAATATTTTATTTATTTATTAATTGAAATGTTTCACCAGATGGGCACACTGAGCAACAAGTTGCTCATCTCATGGTGTGACCTGGGGGAAGGGGGTTACATAGGGTTGTGAAGGATGGTCAGTTCTACAATAGTATGTATGTAGTACAAACAGTACAACAATATAAGATTAAGCAACAGTTGGAACACAAGGTAAAGTGCAATAAACAGTAGTGGAACTTGGATAAATTATAATACATATCCAAAAATGTACAAAAGAACCTATAAACATACAAAACAGTAATAAAGTGACAGAACCATTTATAGTGCACGGCTGCATCAGGAGCAGGCTCGAGGTAGTACACAAGTGCTGTTGGAGTAAAAAGGATGGGATAGGGTGTGCTCATGGATGACCCAGAAAGGCAGGTGGAGAAGAGAGAAGAGGCAAGAAGTGAATATGAGGAGAGGTGTAGCCATTTCTTGATTACCCCTTCCCAATGTTGAGAACCCTGCCATGGGGATTAGGGTAGGAAGGCAGAAACTGGGGGTAGGTATTAAGGAAAGTTAAAGCAGGAACAGCTGAGGGAGAGGTAATTGTGTAGGGCAGACGTAAAGAAGTAGTTGGAGGAGGAGTGTCATATTTCAGAGGGAAGTGAATTCCAGATTTTAGGGAAGCGATAGATGAAACCAGTCTGACCGATGAGGGTGGAGAGGTGAGGTACCATCAAGGTGCAGGGCGCATTTGATCTGAGAGAGTAGGTGGGGGGAGGTGGAGTGGAGAGAGCGGATGAGAGACAAGTGGGGAGTACTCAGAACCAGAATTTAGAGGTTAGTTTGGTACAGTGTGAGGTGCGTCTGTGAGACAGTGGAAGGAAGGTAAGAGAGCGATAGAGATCACAGTGGTAGGAGCCAAAAGGGGAGTCGAGAGCAAAGTGGCAGAAGGAGTTAAAGAGAATGTCCAACTTGGTCAGAGAAGATTTGGGAGCAGCACCATAGACTACGTCACAGTAGTCAAAGATGGGGAGTATCATCTTCTGGACAATTTCTTGCCTCTCAGTCAGCGGGATGCAACTACAATTCCTGTACAGAGCAGCAAGCTTGGCACACAGTTTCCTCAGGATAGCATTGATATGCACAGAGAAGTTGAGGTGCTAGTTCAGCCAAACCCCCAGATATCTAAATGAGAAGGTGTCCTCCAGGATAGTCCCATCAAGGGTGTGGAAAGTGGGTAGGGCCGGAAGCCTAGAGAGTCTCTGCCTGGTGCCAAAGGTCATTGAGGCTGTCTTCTTGGCATTTAGAAAAAGCTGGTGAGAAGCAAATCAGAGCTGAACTTGGTTAAAGTCATGCTGTAAGCTGATTTCCACAGCAGCAGGGTTTTTGCCGTAACTGTATAAAAGAGTATCATCTGCATACATGTGGATAGACCAGGATGAGCAGTCTGTGGGAAGATTATTAAGGAAAATGGAGAAGAGTAGAGGGCCAAGCACTGAGCCCTGAGGGACACCAGTGTTGATGGGGAGTGGAGGGGAGATGGAATCAAGGATTCTCACTGATTGGGTCCTGTCAGTGAGGTAGGATTTAAACCAGATGGTGGCTGATGGAGCAAGGCCATCAGAGGAGAGGGAATCAAGAAGCAGGGGATGGGAAACTGTCAAAAGCTTTGGCTAGGTCCACAAATATGGCCGAGGTGATCAGACATCATCCATCCCTGAAAGGATGGAGTCAGTAAGCCTGAGGAGGGAGGTGGTTGTAGAGTGGTTCTTCCAAAAACCAGACTGGAAAGGGGTGAAGAAAGAGGAATCAGAGAGGAAGGGTGATAGTTGAGAGAGAACTAAATGTTCTTGAAGTTTGGCAAGGGTAGGAAGGAAGGGATAGAACCCCCAAATTCAGACTAGGTTGGGAGGATTGTGATGCTTGGCCAGCTGGTTCTGATTATTGTATGATATTGGTATTATAAATACATGGTCTGTGTATGAAAATTTCAGTGGGAGAGATTTGGCCTTTAAATTACAAGGTCAACAGCTGAAACCACAGGATGTAATAAAACAGACCAGAAGGAAACAATTAATTGGAACATCCTCCAGAAAACAGTTTATTGCCTGCTGCTGTTTGATGTTGGAAACTAAATGTGAGCTTTATGACAACAGGGAAAGGACATCATTAGGTGGATTCCTGTTGGCTTTTGAACACCTTGATGGCAGTGTGGGATTGCTAAATTCAAATGAAAAATGTGTAATTGAGGAGTCCTATATAGGAAATGTCTTTTTTCTTCTGATGTCACATTATTTAACATACTTCTTGGTAGAAAATCATGTTTATAATTTTATATTCTAAAAGGAGGAGCTAAATGACTCATCAAGTGGGTGTGGAAATAGAGTTGAAAATGTATCAGTGTATCTGAAATGGGAGATATCATCATGGACTCCGAAAGCAGAAACATCTAACTTTAAATGCACTTACAGAAGTTAGGATTAAGGCTTCTTTTGGCGAGGCAGATTTACTGGGTGTTGTTATTTTTTATTTTGTACTCACAGGGATTGTTACTGTTTGTTGCTAACATTTTATTGTTTTATTTTTCTCTGATTCAAATTGTTGTTGCTGGGTATACCTTCTGCTGCATTTTTACAGGGTGTGCCTACAGGTGTGTGTTTACAGATTGCTGCTGTAATCTTCTAATTCAAATTGTCTTTTGCAAGGTATATCTTCTGTTACTGCTTTATATTTCTCTGTAGCAAAGTGTTTCTTACAGGGTATATCTTCTGTGAAATTATTACAGGTGGTGCTTTACAGGTTTTACAGTTTTATCTATCATTCGGATAAGCTTTCAGGGATACTGTATTTGTTGCTGGCTGATTGTTTCTGTTCTTACCTCCTTGTTTCTTTTGTCTGTGGTTCTTCTTTTTCGGCAGGGGAAGGGCCCAGCCACCCACCCCCATCCCCAACCACCCCACACTATACTCCTTTTATAGGGTAACACAGTTGTGACATTTCCTGTAGCAAAACAGGAAGGGGCAGATCAGAGAGGTATCCACATAGTGACCTCATTTACAGGGGCACTAGTAATTTAACTTGTTGTAACAAGTTATACAAAAACAATCCAACTTTTGCTTTCATATTCTTCCTTCTAATTACTCTGACCAGGTTATAAACCCAGCAACTTATCTGCAATGGATATCATTAACTGCAGGTACTGCAGAACACTTTTCAGAAAGGCAGTTTTACAGGATTTAGGACACTGTCCTACATGTTGGGCCATTGGAGATCTAAGGGCTCGGCTCCAGGCAGCATTGGGCAGAGACTGCGCACCTCAAATTGCATATTCAAGAGGAAATATATTATAAGAACTGCCCACCATTTCCCCAATATCCAACAGAAGCACCTTGACTGCAGAAGGTAGTTGGTCCGGGAGGTTGGCAGGTGGTTAGCAGGGGCAAACCAGGTGCCCCATCACTCAGTGCTCTCCAACATATCTCCTCTACAAACCATATAAAAAGCACAAACAGGTATTTGCCTCTATCTCCGAAATCAAACAAAGGGGCAGAAGACACTGCAGAGCAAGACACTGCAGCACAGGAGCTAGCACAACAAAACTTACCCAAAACAGGAACCAAAACAAAAAAAGTAAAAAGGAAATCCATAAAACTTCTGATCATAGGAGACTCCATGATTCGGGGAGTTGATACCTACTATCTCCAGCCAGCGGTAATGGTCAGATGTCTCCCAGGTACATCAGCATGGAAAGACACTGACCGCATTGCTAATATTGTTCAGGAAGCAGGAGAAAACATTGATGTCCTGGTATGTATAGGGGCTAACGATCTCACCAGCCAGTCAGTTGTGGAGACCAAGGAACACCTGACCAGGCTGGGTGACAAACTATCATCCATTTCATCCAGCATCTCCTTCTCTGAGATCCTGTCAATCTGGGAGAGGGGGCAGATGGACGGAAGGTCAGAGAAGGGGAGATAGGGGAGATAAACATGTGTCTCAAGGGCTAGTGCCAGGAAAAAGGACACAAATGTGTAGGGAACTGGCAACAGTTTTGGGAGCGAAAGTTATTTAAATTTGATGGACGCATTCTCACTAAGGAGGGAGTCAGTACATTGGGGCAAAAGTTTGACGTCTTTGCAGAATATTTATAATTAGCAAATGGGGAGAGAGGTGCAGCACCCCATATGTTGAATGGGAAGAACACCCCTCCACTCTCAGCTAGTGGTCAAACAGGAGTTCAGCATGTTTGTAGTTCATTTGCATCACCAGGTAAGGAAAAAGGTCCATCTCCCCATACGACGTACAGTGAAACCCCAGATCTCACCCAACAACTAACACACCGAAATCTGGCCAATGGAAAATCATGTACACAAATGTTCACAGTTTGGGAAACAAGATCCCAGACATGCAGGCAATAATGACAGAGGCTAAACTGGACATAGTAGCCATTAGCGAGACATGGTTTACCAGTAACCACACTTGGGAGACTTCAGTACCTGGCTATGTACTGTTCAGAAGAGACCGAGATGCAAAAGGGGGGGAGTGGCCCTTTATGTCAATGAAAATATCAAAGCTACAGAAATTCAGAATACACATAAGGAGCCAGAAGAACTGTGGGCCACCCTGGAAACAGGAAATGGGGCAGTCATATGAACTGGGGTTGTGTACAAGCCTCCAGACATGGGGGAGGACATAGACACATTACTGTTAGAAGATATACAAAACATGCTAGCTAAATGGGAGGTTCTGATAATGGGAGACTTCAACATACCAGATACAGATAGGTCAATAGCATCAGGAACATCTGCCAGATCTAGACACATGGTGGATTCCCTGCAGGGGGAGGGTCTCAAACAACTGGTACAACAACCCACAAGAAACAGGGCTATCCTAGATCTAGTACTGACTAATAGGGAAAGGATCACAGATCTCCAGGTAGAAAGTCACCTGGGGGCCAGTGACCATCACATGGTATGGTTCAATTTGGCCACCAGAATTAAATCATCCCATTCCAAGGCAAAATATGGGACTTCAGAGGAGCTGACTTTAATAAGTTGGCCAACAGAGTTAAGCTAGCCCTGGCAAAAAGAAACACAGGGGAGGGGGTACAGGCAAAGTGGGCAAGCATTAAGGATGCAATACTGGAAGCAACATCCCATTGTGCTAGAGAGAAAAGGAAGTGCAAAAGAAGAAGGAACCACTTTGGTTCTCAAAAACAGTAGCAGAAAAAGTCAGAGCCAAAAGGCTGGCCTTTAGGAAGTATAAGGGAACACAGCAGGATGAAGATAAGGAGGCGTACCAAACTTGTCTAAGGGAAGCAGGGAAGGTAGTAAGGCAGGCAAAGGCCCAAACTGAGGAAATACTAGCACAGACAATAAAAGAAGGTGTCAAGACTTTCTATACATACATTAGTGAAAGGAGAAAGTCCAGAGGGGGTATTGCTAATATCAAGGAGGATAAGGGGGCATGTGAGGAGGAGGACCATGTAAAAGCATCTATCCTAAATAGATACTTCTGCTCAGTATTTACTGAAGAGAAGGTAAGGCAAGTCCCTCAAGTCAGCACCATGGACAGGGGGGTAGGAAGGTGTGCACTAGTCCCTTTACAAAAGAAAAGGTCCTATAAGAGCTCGATAAGCTCAGGGTAGACAAGGCAATGGAACATGATGGCATATATCACAGGGTACTAAAGGAGCCATTATCAGAACTGTTTAGTGAGTCTCTGAGCACAGGAGAGGTCCCAGAAGACTGGAGAAGGGTTCATGTGATCCCACTCCGCAAGAGTGGTAGCAGGGAGGAGGCAGGAAACTACAGACCAGTCAGTCTTACCTCAGTAGTGGGCAAGATTATGGAGGCACTCCTTAAGGAAAGGACAGTGCAACACCTGGAATCCATAGGAGCACATGATCCAAGACAGTATGGGTTTACAACAGGAAGGTCCTGTCACACTAATCTCATAGATTTCTTTGACTGGGTAACCAGAGCGGTGAATCAAGGGGGAGCAGTTGATGTCGCCTACCTTGACTTCAGCAAAGCTTTCGATACTATTCCACATAGAAGAGTGATTAATAAGCTGGGTAGGCTTGGTGTGGGTCAGAAGTTGGTCAATTGGGTGGCAAACTCGTTGATGGGCAGAAAACAGAGAGGGGTGGTAAATGGTATACAGTCAGAAGAGATGCAAGTCACAAGTGGGGTACCTCAGGGATCAGTCCTGGGGCCAGTCCTCTTCAATATCTTCATCAGTGACATTGCAGATGGACTGGAGGGTAAGGATTGTCTGTTTAAAGATAACAACAAGCTCTGCAACAGAGTAGATGATCCAGATGAGGTGGGCAGAATGAGAAGAGATCTGAATAAACTAGCAAAATGGTCGGAAGAGTGGAAACTGGGGTTTAACGTAAAGAAGTGCAAGATCATGCACATAGGGAAGAGAAACCCTGAAGACACCTATAGGCTGGGAGGGAGTTGCTGGCAGTCACAAGGAAGAAAGAGACTTGGGCATCATCATCACAGATGACCTGAAATCATCCACGAGACCACTAAAGCAGTAGATAAGGCTAGGGGATGTTGGGATGTACTAGTAGGGGTATTACAAGTCGTGAGAGGGAGGCAATAATCCCTCTTTACAAGACACTGGTTAGGCCCATCTGGAGTACTGCATGCAGTACTGGAGGCCACACCTTCACAAGGACATTAACCAAACTGAGGCAGTCCAGAGAAGGGCAACCAAAATGGTGCAGGGACTGCATCAGAAAACATATGAGGACAGATTAATAGAGTTCAATATGTATTCCCTAGTGCAAAGGAGGGAGAGAGGTGATATGATCGAAACATTCAAACACCTTAAGGGCATTAACAAGGTGAAAGAGCCTAACATGTTTCAAATATACGAAAAATAGCAGGACAAGAGGACACAGCATGAGATTAGAGGAAGGCCGATTAAGGGGTAATGGGAGGAAGTTCTTTTTCACAGAAATGGTGGTGGATGCATGGAACGGCTTACCTCAGGAAGTGGTGGATATGAATATAGTGCAGGGCTTCAAACAGGCATGGGATAGGCATAAGGGAGCAATACAGATGAATATGAATTAATAGTCCATTGACAGAGCAAAGGCTGATGGCAAATTCATAAGGCAGAAAAAGAAATGGGCAGACTGGTTGGGCCTTGCGGTCCTTATCTAAAGTCAATTTCTACGTTTCTATGTAGTACATTAAATAGAAAAGATCTAAATGTATTGTGGTAGGAGTTTTGTTCTGTAACTTTTTCCCATTTTCTTTTGAGATTGTAAGCTCTTGGTATTTGTTCTGTATTTTATCTTACTTATTTTCATATTTGTAGTAAAATACCATTTTCTTCAGATGCTGCCTGTGTCTTCCCAGTTTTCTGTTTTGCATGTGGAGTGCCTGTATTTTTAAGTCTGACAACTGTTAAAAAAGGCTTGATGGTGTTACTGAGCTTGGAGAAAAGTAAGAATATACCTAAGGTCTCTTGTAGAGTTTTAAGGGTTCATTTTGGATACCTGGTTAGGTGCCCTTAGGCGGAAGATATATTGCATCCCCCTGAACAGAATATTATCTGAGCCTGTACATTTGGGTATGCTAGAATAAGGTTCACAGTTTGAATCCCTCCAGAACTTGAGGCTAAAAGGTGATTCGGACCCAAAAGCAGACAGGAGGGTTACCCTGTCTGTTACCTGTTCACACTATTGCACTCTGAGGTTGGCACTGTGGGAGCAGAGGGCCTGACCTGGGGAGTGCGTATGTGACAGATTTTGGAACTGTAGCAGTTAGGGAAAAAAATTCAAGTTTTGTTGTAATCGTGACAGTGCGACAGCCACACTAGATATCCAACCAAATCCATATCTTATGTCGTTTACAAGATATGGGCGCAGAAATGTGCTTAAAAAGGACCCTTGGAACCCTTGTAACACTAATCTGGCAATATTTCAGTAACCATACAACCTAGCAAACAAATTCCAATGCAGGTGTAATCTATGATTTCCAAATCTGTTTCTGTGGCTTAGGTCACCTAAAGGGTATCCCTTAATACCCTGAAAATTGCAAGTCAAAAGACCAAACTATTAATTTACAATGCAGTATGAAAGTTTTTAAAAGTTTAAAAATTCCTAGTTCGTGAGGTAGCAAAATCCCCGACCGTCAGATCACTCCCCATTTGCGAGCTGTCAAAATCGCTGTCAGTGAGAAATCCTTGACCGTCAGATTTTGGCCATCTGGTCCCTAAGTGACTGGCAAGGATTTTGCTACCTCACGAAAGAGGATCGGGTGGTGGACTAGGATTTTGACAGCTTGCAGACTGCGATTTTGTCAGCTCATGAAAGAGGATTCAAAAAGACAATCCCCTTTCACAAGCTAACAAAATCCCAGTCTGTGAGCCGCTCCACTTTCGAGATGCAGCAAAATCTTTGACTGTCAGTCAATCCTCATCCACAAGAAGGGCCATCTGTTCCCTAAGTGACGGTCAAGGATTTTGCTACCTCGCGAAAGAGGATCGGCAGCGAATCATGGACAAATCATTTTTAAATTTGAAAAGGCTGTTTTTTGGACAAAATGAAGCAAACCAAAGATATGGTTTGTAGAGGGTGTCACTGTGAACAAAACCCAAGCCTTATTACAACAAGAAGTCACCCATGGAGGAAGCTACAACATTTTGTTCAGGGGAAAAAATGAAAACAAGATGGTGGCTCACGGATAAGGAATTTTTACTGACGGACAAGGATTTTTTAAATCATCACTCGTGAGCTGACAAAATCCTTGACTGTGAGCCCAATCCTCTTTCGTAAAACTTACATATAAATCTTGGAGTGAACTGAGCATGCTCAGAACCCCAAAATTAAAAATGAAATAACTTTGGAATGGATTAATATTTTTCACCCAAAACAGTACTGGATTCCTCTTTAACCAAAACTCTTTCTATGTTCCAAATTTCAAACCAAAAGATTGCATGGTGTGGTCACAGCATGATGGGCAAAAAACAAGTCAAAAGTGGCGAAAACATTTTTTTCCACTGCTTCACTGTGCACAAACTGCAATTCTGACTGAAATACAGCTTGGTAAATCAAGAGATCTACAATACCAGACTGCGCATTCCAAATTTTGTGCAAATCCATTGAACGGTTGCAAAGTTAATAATGCATAACAATTGGGGTTTAACATTCAACCCTAACTATAGGGGTGTGACCGCACCCCTATAATATATATTCATGGCAAAAAACTGATGCATTATATGCAGTTGTTTGCCATGAATTTCCTTACTTTTTGAAAAAGTGTAATATAACTAGTAAAAAACATGTATTAGTGGGAGTGTGGGGCCCAAAGTTGCCCATTTCTGCATAACAATATGCATCTGTGGCCCCTTATGCATAGCTACAGAGCCATACAGCAGCCCTATAGGTCAAGGAACCCTTGTAACACAGATTTGACAATACCTCATTAACTGTGCAACCTACTGAAAAAATTTCACTGCAGGCTTACTCTATGGTTTAAAATCTTGTTCCAGCAGCATAGCTCACCTAAAGGTGAGCTAAGCTGACAGTAGTGAAAACTCTGTATCTCGCTTCATTTTCGAGAAAAGGGCACCAAAAGACATGACAGACCCCACAATGTAATCCTATGGGGAAAATCTCAACTTTGTGATGGCATATCTATGGAACCACTTAATTCCCCAACACCTAAACAGCATAATTCACACCTGTAGGGCATCCCCTCAACACCGTGGAAATTTCAGGTAAAAAGATCATACAGTTAATGAGTTATGCAATTCTAAAATTTTTACGCCTTTAAAAATTCTTCATTTATGAGACAGCAAAATCCTGGGCTGCCAGATCAATACTAGTCTGCGAGCTAGCAATATCCTAGTCCATGAGGGGACATCTGATTGCTCCATCAGGGCCATCTGGTCTTCCCCAGGGACATCTGATCATGCTCAGGGACATCTGGTCATGAAAATTCCGGCTATCTGGTCATCCCCTGATGGACAAAGCTCGTGGATCAGGATCATCTCACGGACCAGGATTTTGCAGGCTCACAGACTAGGATCGTTAGCGAGTCATGAAAGAAGAATTTTTAATTTTTAAAAAGCTATTTTTTTACAAAAAAGCACCAAACCAAAGACATGGCTTTGTAGAGGGCATCACCCTAAACAAAACCCATGCCCAAAAGTCACCCATAGACAAAGCTACAACATTTTGTTGGCTGAAAAACTGAAAACAAGATGGCAGCTCGTGGACAAGAAATTTTTCTGATGGACTAGAATTTTCTTTTGAGAGATAGCAAAATCCTTGACTGTGAGATAATTCTTAGTTTGCAAAATATATATATACATTTTTGATTGAACTGAGCATGTTCAGAACTGAAAAATTAAAAATTTAATAACTTCTGAACAAATTAATATTTTTTTACCAAACCAATACTGGATTGTGCCTTATCCATGCTCCTTTTGTATCCTTAATTTCAGACCAAAAGACCACACGGTGTGCTCACAGCGGCATGGGCAAAAAATGCATCAAAACTGATGAAAAGTGCATTTTTTGGTGTTTCGCTGCACAAAAAATGTATGTCCAACTGAAATGCACCTTGGTAAATCAAGAGGTCTACCGTACCAGACTGCACATTCCAAATTTTGCGCAAATCCGTTGAACGGTTGCAAAGCTATTAATGTATAAAATTTGAGGCTTAATATTAAAGTGCCTACGCAACCCTAACTATAGGGGTGCAACTGCACCTATTTTATATATATATATATATATATATATATATATATATATATATATATATATATATGGTAGCACTAGTGCTACCATAGTTAGGGTTGAGGAGCCATTTCCATGTTAAACCCAAAATTTTGCACCTTAATAACTTTGCAACTGTTTGATGGATTTGCCTGAAATTTGGAATGTGTGATCAAGACCCATAGGCCTTGGGATCTGCCAAGTTTCATACTGATCAGATATAGAGTTGCGGAGTTATTAAGTGTGATCTGTGCGCGCATTTACGCTTTTCTGGAATTCTGTG
This sequence comes from Neoceratodus forsteri, assembly GCA_016271365.2. Taxonomy (NCBI): domain Eukaryota; kingdom Metazoa; phylum Chordata; order Ceratodontiformes; family Ceratodontidae; genus Neoceratodus; species Neoceratodus forsteri. The sequence goes on along the minus strand of CM028132.1, from coordinate 785,215,297 downwards.
GTCGCGCCTACAGGTCGTACGGTTTGTGTGACTGGCCCAAAATCTTCAGGGAACATGCAGCTGGGGTCCCTGATGTGCCTTTTGAAGATTTCGTGAAAAAATATTAAACGGTTCAAAAGTTATTCAAAAAACAGTTTCCCACTATAAGTCAATGGGAAAAGTTAACAAAAAGTTCAACACTTTCGCAAATGCATTTTTACTTTCGCAAATGGGCCTGTTACTTTCACAAATCGGCCATTTTGTTTTCAGTTGGTGATCAGAAAAATGGTTGGCATTTAAATTTGGGACCCTCTAGCAACCTAATTTTTTTTGTATTCACCTAGTCGGGCCCTGAGGATGCTTGCCATGTCTTTATTTTGTGGTAAAACACCCCAGAAATATGTTTTTCAAATTTCTGGAAAAAGTACTTTCGCAAATTACTTTCGTGTTTTACGAAGTGTCAGTAAATTTTTATGAAGCTTTCGCAAATTGGCACAGTAGTTTTCTAGTCTGGGGAAATGACAGCAATTCTTTTGGCACTGCGCTGCAAAAGAACCGTTGGGAGTTTTGAGCTGAAATTTGAGGAACGGAGCCGACATCTCACAGATGTGCCTTTCAGTGTTGTATTGAAAAATATTACACAGTGGCAAAGTTACGGTACTCAAAGTTGACGGTTTTTCCATAGATAACATTCACGGCGCCCGACGTACACAGAAATCTTTGGCACCCTGCTGCAAAATAACGGTTTGGTCTTTTTCCTGATATTTGAGGAAGACAGCCAACAGCCCACTGATGTGCCTTTCAGTAGTTTGGTGAAAAATATCACACGGCGGCAAAGTTACGGTACTCAAAGTTGACATTTTTCCCATAGGATAACATTACGGCGCTTAACGATAACAGAAATCCTTTGGATTCCTGCTGCAAAATAACGGTTTGGTCTTTTTCCTGAAATTTGGAGGAAGACAGCCAACAGCCCACAGATGTGTCTTTCAGTGGTTTGGTGAAAACATTACAGGGAGGCAAAGTTATGGCGCTCTGAACTTTCTTTTTTCCCATAGGATAACATTACGCTGCCGCATTTCAGGCCCGTATCCGGAAGGTGCGAGATACGGATCCTTCGTCGAAAATTTCTTAGCTCCTCATGGGGCTAAGATCCAAATTAGCCAGGACAGTTGTAAATAATATGACTTTTAATTTTTTTTTCTACGTCGTACGGTTCCTGAGATATAATGTATTTAGTATTCCAAGATCTCATTTTCTGCGCCGATTCTCATTATTTTGCATACATTATTTGTACTCACTGTCTTTCTCAATGCAGGTTTTGGGGAAAACCAGCCTGTGCGCTCACATTACTATTACTGTTGCCCTTTCCACTTGTGGTTCCATACCCGTTTCACTCATCAAGACGCCTGGCGCCACCATGTGCGTTATCCTTTGCGTTTTCATTTGCGCTTGCGTTTCTGTTATTTTTTGCCATTTTCTGTCTACAGTACTGTTTATCTTTCTGTTTCACTTTACATCACCATGCTGATTGACATTTCTGTTTGCAGGCACCATGTTACTATGTGACAACACATCACGTGGCAGACCATTCCCGTCTACGCCACCATGTGCGTTACCCTTTCTGTTCTCATTCGTGCTTGTGTTACCATGTGCGCCACTGTTAGCATTTCTGTTTGCTTTGCTGTCCCTGTTAATATGCCACAAGACATCATGTGGCGCGAGCGCGGGGCCCCTCCCGCCACCGCATTATGCGGTGGGAGCACGGGGCCCAGAGGGCACTGCGCTCTCGCTGCTGCATTACATTCACTATTTCTTGTTATCATTCTCAAAAAGAAGGGAAATTAGAGGCAAAAAACTCAGTTTAATGCATTAGTTAGAGTTGTTCCACAGCGACAAAAGTGAGGAAATTCGCTGTTAGGGTTGAAAACACCCCTTGCACCCCCCCACCCACCCCCAACGGCATTGGGGTGTGCATTGGGATCATGAGTCCTAACTCTCACCCCATTCTCCTATACTTCTGCTGCTTTACACAGGTCATGGGGTTAGAGTTAGGGCTGATGATCCCAATGCACACACCAATGCCACCACGTGTGTCATCCTTTGCGTTTTCATTTGTGCTTGCATTTCTGTTACTTTTTTGCCATTTGTGTGTACCGTCACTGTTTCTCTTTCTGTTTCACTTTGCGTCACCATGCCCATTGACATTTCCATTTACAGGCACCATGTTACTATGTGACCAGACATCACGTGGCACACCGTTCCCATCTACGCCAACGTGTGCGTTACCCTTTCTGTTATCATTTGCGCTTGTGTTACCATGTGTGCCACTGTTAGCATTTCTGTTTGCATTGCTGCTTCTGTTACTATGCCACAAGACATCATGTGTGCTGTTGATCTCCACTGAGCATGCAGTACCTGGTCAGGTGGGTGGGGATGTCTCGTAGTACATTTAGACAATTGTTTGTTATTTCTGTCACCTGCTGCTGGATGTCTGTCATTGGTTGTGTTGACTTGGTCCTCCCCCATACTTGAATGTGTGTGTGTGTGTCTGTGTATGTGTGGTGCTAGGGGGGGTGAATTCGGAGTTAGGGTTTTGAACCCTAACAGCGAATTTCCTCACTTTTGTCGCTGGAACAACCCTAACTAATGCATTAAACGGAGTTTTGCCTCTAATATACATATATATACAGTATATATATACCTGTGTGTGTGTGTATATATATATGTATGTGTATATATATATATATATATATATATATATATATATATATATATAGTAGCACGTAGTGCTACCATATTAGGGTTGAGGAGCCATTTACATGTTAAACCCAAAATTTTGCACCTTAATAACTTTGCAACCATTTGATGGATTTGCCTAAAATTTGGAATACACAATAAAGACCCATACACCTTGGGATACACCAAGTTTTGTACTGGTCAGATATACAGCTGCGGAGTTATTAAGCATGATCTGCGCATGCATTTACGTTTTTCTGGAATTCTACGGTCGTGCCTACAGGTCGCACGGTTTGCACGACTGGTCCAAAATCTTATGGGAACATGTGGCCAGGGTCCCCGATGTGCCTATTGAAGATTTCATGAAAAAATATTAAATGGTTCAAAAGTTATTCAAAAAACAATTTCCCATTATAAGTCAATAGGAAAAGTTAACAAAAAGTTTGACAGTGTCACAAATGCAGTTTTTACTTTCGCAAATGGCCCTTTTACTGTCACAAATCCACCATTTTGTTTTCAGTTGGTGATCAGAAAATGCTTGGCATTTAAATTTGGGACCCTCTAGCAACCTAATTATTTTTGTATTCACCTAGTCGGACCCTGAGGATGCTAGCCATGTCTTTATTTTGGGGTAAAACACCAAAGAAATATGTTTTTCACATTTCTGGAAAAAGTACTTTTGCAAAGTACTTTCGCACTTGCGACACCATCGAATGAATTTGCAAAAGCTTTCGCAAATTGCGACAGTACTTTTCTAGGCTGTGGGAAAATGACAGCAATTCTTTGGCACCCCGCTTCAAAAGAACAGTTCGGGGTTTTGGGCTGAAATTTGGAGGGAATGCAGCCAACATCTCACAGATGTGCCTTTCAGTGTTTTATTGAAAAAATATTGCACAGCGGCAAAGTTACAATACTCCAAAGTTGATGCTTTTTCCCATAGGATAACATTACGGCGTACGACGCATTGCAGCAATCGTTTGGCGCCCTGCTGCAAAATAACAGTTTGGTCTTTTGGGCTGAAATTTGCAGGGAACATAGCCAACATCCCACATATGTGCCTTTCAGTGGTTTGGTGAAAAAATATTACAGGGAGGCAAAGTTATGGCACTCCAAACTTCTGTTTTTTTCCCATAGGATAACATTACGGTGTTCGCTGCGCCTTTCAGGGCCCATATCTCGGAAACGGTGTGAGATACGGACTTTTCATCAGAAAAACACATAGCCCCCTAATGAAGGCTAAGTATAAAACTAGCCAGGACAGTGATAATTCATATGACTTTAAAAAAAATTTTCTATGTCATATGGTTCCTGAGATATAAGCAATTTACTATTCCAAGTCCTCATTTTCTGTTCCGAGAGTCATTATTTTGCATGCATTCTTTGTACTCACTGTCTTTCTCTATGCAGCTTTTGGGGAAAACCAGCCTGTGCACTTCCATTACTGTTACCATTACCGTTTCCGCTTGCGGTTCCGTACCTGTTTCACTTATCGTTCATGTCTACGCCACCATGTGCGTTACTCTTTGCATTTTCATTTGCGGTTGCATTTGCATTGTTTTTAACATTTCTGTCTACAGTACTGTTTCTCTTTCTGCTTCGCTTTGCAACATCATGCGCATTACAATTTGCGTTTGCGGGCACATTGTTACTATGTGACAAGACATCACGTGGCATTTCTCATTATCATTCTCAAAAAGAAGGGAAATTAGAGGCAAAAAACTCCATTTAATGCATCAGTTAGGGTTGTTCCACAGTGACAAAAGCAAGGAAATTCTATGATAGGGTTGAAACCCCCTTTGCACCCCTTCAGCCCAACCCCCCCAACCGGAATCGGGGTGCGCGTTGGGGTCATCGGTCCTAACTCTCACCCCATTCTCCTATTCCTCAGCTTCTTTCCACATGTGATGCGGTGAGAGTTAGGGCCAACGACCCCAACACGCACCCCGATTCCGATTGGGGGGGTGGGCCGGAGGGGTGCAAAGGGGGTTTCAGCCCTAACATTGAATTCCTTTCTTTTGTCACTGTGGAACAACCCTAACTGATGCCTTAAATGGAGTTTTTTGCCTCTAATATACATATATATACATATATATATATATATATATATATATATATACAGTATGTATATATACAGTATGTATATATACAGTATGTATATATCTGTTAATTCCAGTCAGTGGTGGTTTGGTCTTTTTACGTTTAAGCATGCATGCAGCGAGAACATCTTGCAACACTGTGCCTTTTGGAGTGTGTGATCCTCCTCCTCCCCAATGCAGTGCTCAGTGTAGCAGGCGCGACCCTAGGGTACCAATACATGCCAAACTGTGTATGACAGCAGTTCGGCTGTGTTGGTCTTCACTTCTAACAAAAGGTCTGCTGCAATCAGCGGTGGTAGCATGTATGCAATTAGCATATACATTAGCTGAACTGCTGTCATGCACAGCTCAGCTTCTAAGTCCTCCCACTTCCTTCCTCTGCTAATGTCCTCCCCCTCCCTATTCTCCCTGGTCCCCACCTTGTGTGCCGAGGGGGGATGCCCAATCCCCCTCAGCTCATGCGCCCCTCAGCACACTGTGTGGCTGATGGGAGTGCCAAATCCCAGTCGGCTGCAGCCCCCCACCCCAAAAACACAAACATTCAGTTGGGATGCTGGGAGCCCACCCCAGCGTGCTCATGCTGCCTCACCTACACACACAAACACTGTATGGCTGGCAAGGATGCCCAGTTCCCTGCTAGCTGCAGCCCCCCCCCAGCAAACATGTAGGTGGCATGCTGGACACCCTCTCCAGCATGCCAGCAGCATCAGTTTTTTTGTCCCTCTCCCCCACCCGCTAACCTATACCCACCCTCTGTGCTCCCACCTCCCAACACACACACACTCTCACCTAGGTTGCACTCTGGGATCCCACCCCAGCATACCAAAAGCCTCTGTTTTTTTGTTTTTTTTTAAATCCTGTAAAACAAGAATATGGTCTATCTGTGAGTCCTTGGCACCCCCCCCGCCAACCCACACCACCCTCTGTGCACCCACCTTCCCACACACACCCTCACCCCATTCTTACCTCTGGAGCCCGGCGTGATAATCTTCTTTGGACCGAGAACACGTCTGCACTCTTCAAAGCTGACCACGAACTGAAGAAATTCCGGTAAGCTGTATAATGACATAAATAGGGGGTTTTCAACGTTGGTGCATATCTCGGCCATTTGTGGGAATTTGGGCACCAAACTGTCAACATGGGGTTATTGTGACCCCTCCTCATGAATTCAGTCACTGTCATGGCATTATTCGGTCCTGAAAGATGATTTCGCAGTCACTACGTGGAATCACCTTTCGGGACTAATTAATGAAATGACAGTGTTAGTGTTCATGAGGTGGGCTCTCAAAAAGCCTATGTTGCAAAGTTGGTGAAAAAATTCCAAAAAATCACTGTTTCATGAGTGTGCATTGGGCAGTTTCCACGCACACTCATAAGTTCACAAATTTGTAATATTTTCACTCCAGATTTTCAACATAGGCATATTTCCACACCTCCCTATGAACAATGCAGCTGTAATTTTTCACATACTGCCCAAACTGTGTTTTCGTGCTTCCAGCGCAAAATAGCATGGTCGATGTTGGAAATCAGTGTTTGCTACAGAGTAAGACAATCACAGTAACACTGTTCATGAGCAGAGGTCTTAAAATGCCTATGTTGGAGGCAGTATGGTGCAGTGGGTTAAGGCTCTCAGCTGCAAATCTGGAGACCCGGGTTTGAATCCCACAGCCCCCTAGGTGCATACTGTGTGACCCTGAGCAAGTCACTTAACTTCCTCGTGCTCCCAGGTTGCACCTGCAAACAAGCTTTCAGCTTAGTGTGTCTCACCTGGTAAAATAATTGGTAAAAAAAAAAATGTTGAAAATTTGGTTGCAAAAGCTCATAAAATGGCTATGTTTCGAGTGTACGTTTCGTAGTTTCTATGCACGCTCGTAACTTCCTGAATTTCTAATATTTCCACTTCAGATTTTCAACATTGCCATTTTCCCACATCTCCTTATGACCAGTACTGCTGTCATTTTTCACAACCTGGCCGAAATGCATTTTCGAACTTCCGGCATACAATATCATGTTCAGTAGAGTGAGAAAATCACAGTGACACTGTTCATGAGCAGACATCCTAAAATGCCTGTGTTGAAAATTCAGTGCAAAATTCCAAAACATGACTGTTTTATGAGTGTGCCTTGTGCAGTTTCCACACGCACTCATAACTTTGCAAATTTATCATATTTTCACTCCAGATTTTCAACATTTGCATTTTCCCATACCTCCTTATGAACAGTACAGCTGTCATTTTGCACATCCTGGCTGAAATGCGTTTTCACACTTCCAGCACAGAATAGCATGATTGCTGTGGGAAATCAGTGTTCGGTACACAGTAAGAAAATCATAGTGACAGTGTTCATGACCAGAGGTGACAAAATACCTATGTTAAAAATTTGGTGAAATAATTCCACTGAATGACTGTGTTATGAGCATGGGTTGCGCAGTTACCATGCAGGATTATACCCTTGAGCGCATCCAGGATGTTAGGGTTCTTGAGACAGACACTTAAGAAGCATGAGAGTGAAATGTTGATCCAATCCAAGATGAGTTGCAGAGGGGTACTCTGTTGGGATATGGATGCTAAAGGGACATGGATACAACTGGTGGGGGGTGGCTGCATCACTGCCAAACACCAATGCAAATACCTGCAAGCGAACATTCGGCATTGACAAATGCTTGTTATATGATTGTCAGGTTCCATCTTTGGTTTTCAGGAATGAAAACAGGTTCCGAAACATCCATTGAGTGTTGACAACCCCAATCCACTTCCTTGACTGAGGAGCGTAGAGTGCCTATTGTAGTAAATTCTGTTAGAAAAAAGTCTCAGACATCATTATTATCAGGAATAAGATAAATATAGCATTCTTCATCACAAAATAAAAAGTGACAATTCACCACTGCAATATAGAAATGCCCTAACTGATATTTATAACAATGAAACTGAACTATAATTTCCTGACAGAAAGTAAATTTTGAAAATGGTCCACAGTTCAGGAGTTCTGTTTTGTGGCTTCCAATAAAATGTTTTCTGACTCTTTTTGCTGCTTTCAATCCTAGACTAGCTAGGCACTGCCTCCTTCTTACCTGACAGATGTAATATGTATAGTAATATAATAACTGACCATCAGTTTTTCCAAAGTATTTGGCCAGTTATTATTTGCCATAATAATGGACTGGTTATTACAGCAAACACACACACAGAACAAACCAAGCAGCAGCACTTGAGACTCACTTGATTCTCTCTCTGTCTCAAGTGCAGTTTAATCTCTCAAAATTTCGTAAACTGATTTTTGGCCATCGATTTAGACAGACAACATGTCACAAACAAAATGCTGTTGCCTCTAAAGGCAACCTAAATAAATCAGGAGATTCCTGGGCAAGGACACGGGTGGGTGGACTGGAGGGTGGGCACATTGGGATCACGGAAGATGGGGATGGGCTATAGATGTCACAAGTGATAAAATAACAAGGGAGGGAGGCGTAGGAATAGAAGCAGGGAGGGAGCTGAAGGGGATCTCGGATGGGATCCTTAAGAGGTATAAAAGGCGAGGTGAGGCTAAATTCAGCCTTCTTTGCTGGGATCTCCAAATTTGTACCCACCAACCCACCCTAGGGGATGCAGAGCTGGGCAGGTAAGAAGGGGAGGACAGGGGAGGGAGGAGGGGCAAGAGGGTTGTGTAGCCAGAAGAGGTAGGGTGGAGAATGGAAGCTGGCAGAATGCGGTTGGGATGGGTTGGCCGGAAGGGCCAACAGGAGTAAGTGACTGTGCAGGTCAGAATGGAAGGAAAGGGGTTGCGAAAGGGGCAACAAAGACATATGAGTGGCCAGGCAGATCATGGGGTAGAAGAAGAGGATCATATGTAAAAGGGGTAGGAAGGGTAAGGGGTTAAGTAAATGGGGAGGGGTGCAAGGAGGGGTAGGCATGGAGCCGACTCAAGCCAACACATGGATATGAAGGCAGCAGGAAAAAGTGGGGGGAAGAAGACTGGAATAAACTGGGGGTCAGGTTTGGTAGCACCCGAACTTGGATAGAACAGAAGAGTTTTGGAAGAGGAAAATGGGGTGTTGGGTTTATAACTCATCCAGACCCCAAGAAGATGATGGCATGCAAAGGAGAAAAGCAGAGACAATTAAGACAATCGTGGAAATGGATGTTCGAAGTTGACTGGACGTAAGAAATGATTAACGTGAATGCATTGAGATTATTGCATTTGGAAATATGTATGTCAGCATAAGCAATGGGTGAAAAGGAAATGTTTAGTGTAAATATTAATAAACTAATTGCCAGTTGAAGCACCCAAAAAGGCTTGAGTATGTGTGTCCTTTCCAAGGGGATCTCCCTGTGACAATGGGAATATCTGCAAAAGGTACAGCTCTCTCCCAGTGGTTGGAGTGGCTTTCAGTTATCCTGGCATGTTTCTAAAAGTGAAAGCAGACACGAGAACGTGGTTTCAAAAGTAAACAGTATTGTGCTTATTACAGACTTCTTGAGGCAGATTTAAAAAAAATTCAAGATTTTTTATTTAACCAGGAGAGACACACTAAGTTGAAAGCTTGTTTACAGGTGCAATCTGGGAGCACAAGGAAGTTAAGTGACTTACTCAGCATCACACAGTATGCAAGTGAGGGCTGTGGGTTTCAAACCCAGGTCTCTAGGTTTACAGCTCAGTGCCTTAAACTACTGTGCTATACAAAACTGATGACAAGTGATTATATACAATAAAATGTGTGGTGGTGCAATTACTCCAATTTAATACGCATCTACACACCATTGCTTGAGTTTAATACACACCCTCGGTGTGTGATTCTTATGACATCACACACTTTGGATGTGCATTAAAGAGCTAGTGTACTGCCTAAATTTAATATTAGTTTTTAAAAGTAGTCAACCATTACCTTTTATATCTGAGGTACTTTTTCTTTTCCCTCTGGTTAATTGGAAGATTTGTCACCAGATGTTAGTAGGTGCGATGTGTGGGACAGCACTCTGCCTGACAGATGACATATTTAGCTCTAGTCCCCCCACTACATCATCAGCATTGTGACCTCACTGACTGTGACATCACTGCTGCTTTGGAACAGCCACTCAGTAGCTGCCCGGTCAGTTAGCAATGATGTCACTGTCAATGAGATCATAATGCGGATGATGAAGTGGGGGGCTAGAGCTAGATACAGTATGTCAGCTGCCAGACTGTGAGCTGTCCCACATATCCAACACAATATTATCACGTAGAAGACTTTTTAATGTTCTGCACATTCACGTCCCAGAGAGTGAGGGGAACAGCAAGGTAGTAGAACAGGTACAAGGTTGGCATCTTAGGCATTGGCAGCCATCAGCAGAGGAAGCAGGGAAAGAGAACCCTGTCGGTGGCTAGCGTAAGTACCAGTTTCTGTCATTGTTGTGCTCACTGATGGGGTATAGGTACGGGAAGGCCACAATATTGTAATAGGTCACAGCGTTTGAGTGTATAAATGTTGTAGTGTTTAGGTGATATATGACAATAATACCCGACAGGGTGGTGATGGGCAATACGGACGCCCAGAACATAATAGAGCCCACGCCTGGGCGGAGGGCCTTATAGCCCCTGGAAGGTCCAGTATTGCCCATACCGCCCACCCTGGAGGGTATTATTGCGCTTAGAAAATGGGCTAACTGTCATTTTTTTATAGGATTACAAAAATAAAACCTAAAGTAGTTCTATAAAAATTACTACAATCAAGTTTTCCCCTTTGTTGGTAAAGTAGTCCCTGTACTACTGGCAATAGACGATGCTGTTATCTCTGTCAGTGTGCTGTCTTCTTGCCCCCCCGCATTAGTCTGTATCTTTCTGTCTTAGTCCTTGGCTTTTCTTTCTGTGACTGGTGCAATTTATATATTTTAAATGTGCCTCTGGAAGCTAGAGGGAAATGCAGGACCACACGCAAGTGAAAGGTTTTTGGGTTGTGTAATGACGTGCAGTCCCACTCTCCCACCCCACAGTTGCTATTCTTTTCTTTTAGTTGCTTCTTAATCTTGTCTCTCTTGCTGGACTCTGGTCCAGTTTACTAAAACAAGTAATGTTTTTTTTTTTTAATGTAGTAGGTCAGCTGAATGGGGTTGAATGGATGGCAGAGTTGGTTGTGATTTGGAAGACGTGCTGCTGGATAAAGGCAGCAAAGAAAGGAGGCGGGAGGCCTGCTAGCATCCTCGGCAGTGTGAAGAACAGTTCCGGAGAATGCTGACAGGGCGGGTGGCCCGACCGTTAAATTTGGGAGTCAGGTAATGCGTGTATGTTCCTCTCTTAGATGCTGTTGCAAGCAATACAGGGACTCACTCCTGCAACGGTTAGCACGCGACAGGCTAGAACGAGCAGCGCCGAGCACACGTTGCGCTAGTGCTTTAAAAGGAACATTTTTTTTAGTACAACAGCTGTTTGTACCTAGTATACTGAATATCAGAGTATAATTAAAAGTTTTCTTGCTTGAGTACTTCTGGGAGTGGGGCACTTTCTCGTTGGGAGTGTGCTGGCACTGAAGTAAGGAGCCAAGGGGGTACCAGTGTCACTCGCTAAGCGAGAGAAAAAAAATGGTGCCATTTTCGATTTGAATTGGGTGTTTTTGCCCAATGAACAAGCAGGGTGGGCACATGGATCGCCTAGGTGGTGGTGATGGGGGCAGGTGACTGGCACTTTTTATTTGCTGGGCATCTATTGTGTGATAGATGCCCACCTAAATAAGTGTCTCAGCCAATCAGAAGAGAGGATGGTCTTTGCCCATTTTCTAAAACAAATTAATGTGAAAAAAAGTGGAAGTATAAGTTGTGTAGTGTGGTTATTTGTACTATAGACTATAGACAGCTTGTTCTTAGTGGGTTTTGGGAAGGGAGGACAGGAAGTATAAGGCAAGTAAAATTTGGGAATAGGTGAAACTCCCTATCTAGGATAAGGGTAAAAAAAAGGTTCAAAGAAAGCAAAACAAAAAAAAACAGGCAGGGTAGAAAATAGATATGCTGGGAGAGGTACAGTGCAGTGGCTGTGGGGTGGTAGTTTTCATAAAAACTTTTTGGAGACTGCAATGCTGCCCAATCTGCATGCACCTCTTTAGGATGAAGGAGGAGGTTGCTAGACTCTCGGCTGAGTTGGCTGGGATTCGGGTGGACTTGTTCCTGACCCAGGGACCACCAGGTCTGACACTGCTGCCTCAAAGGTTGCCAAGGAGGAGGAGCAGCTGGACTATGGTGGGCTCTGGAAGGCTGAAGGTGGTGGGTCAGAGTCACATCCATCGTATGGTACCACTGTACATTTCCTATGCTGCTCTGGCAGGGTGGTACTGTCCCATGTTGGCACCTGCAGTTATGACCAAGGAGGACGTGTTGGATCCTCCATACTGGAGACCCCAAGGTGGGTAGCAGAGGCCCAAGAAGTGGAGGAAGCGACTCCTGGTGGGGACTCAACTGTGAGAGGGATAGATTTGGGGACAGGGAGGGAGAGGGAGAGGGGGGGTTGGTGCCAACCCAGCACCATGGCTCAGAAGGATGGGAAGTGAATAATGAGAAGCGCTACGGCAGCAGGATGGGAGGGAAAGTTGGAAGCCATTGTCCACCTAGGAAGTAATGATCTGGCTAGGGATGAGGATAGGATAGTATAGTACAGGAGGAGTTCAGGGAGTAGGACAGGGGTCTCAGGCAGGTAGCATGCTCAGTGGCCTTTTCTGAGGTGTTGCCTGTCTATGACAGGTGAGAGGATAGGGTACTCTGTACCAGGAGCTCAACTCATGGTTGAAGGAGTGGTACAGAGAAGAGGGATTTGGCTACATTGGGGACTGGGTTCACACCTGGAGGGATAAGAGCCTATACAGGGGATATGACCTGCATCCATCTGGGAGGGGAACCACAGTTCTCAGTGAATGGTTTAAATGCTACATTGGTGAGCATTTAAACTGGCCAAAGGGATGGCGGAAGGAAGCAGGGAGACATAAACAGTCCCCCCCCCACAAGCTGAAGTGGTCAGTATGGAGAATCCTAAGGAAGAGCAATCCCCAAAGGTACCTAATGACAGGAAAACAATATATAAATGATGAGGGATGGGAATGAATGAATAGTTGATAAGGAGAGTAGGCAAAAGGGAATAAGGGGGGGCTGACAGGAAGAGTGGCGACAGAATTTGGAAGGTCATGTGCTGAAATGTTAGAAGTCTGGGAAATAAGATCCTGGACCTAATGACCATGATATCAGAGGCTGATCTGGACATTGTCATCATTACCGAGTCATGGTGTAATGGGAACCATGACTGGGATATAGCCACACTGGGTTATACTCTATTCAGGAAGGACAGGGTGGGTAAGAAAGTGGGAGGAGTGGCCCTTTACGTCAGGGATAGCATTAAAGCAACAGAAATACAGGGAATACAGGGAGGGGCAGAGGTACTGTGGATCACCCTTTAGACAGGGAATGAAGCAGCTGTTCGCACTGACATGATCTACAGAGCTCCAGCACATGGGGAGGAGATGGATAGGGTTCAGGCGGAAGCCATCTAGGAGATGGCAAATAAGGGGGAGGTGCTGCTGGTGGGGACTTTAATCTGCCAGTTATGGATTGGAGCATCCCAGCTGCAGTGTCAACTAGGAGCAGGGTCATCCTGGACTTTCTGCAAGGGGAGTTCCTCAGACAACTAGTAGGAGAGTCCACTCGGTGGGAGCAATATTGAAATTTGTATTCACCAATGGGGGCAGTGTTGCAAATGTCATGGTGGGTGGCCACTGGGTGAACCAGTGATCATTGTATGGTGTGGTTCAATATAAGAACTGTGGCGGAATCAAACACCACAAAGGCGAGTGTCCTGGATTTCAGGATGGCCAACATTACAAAGATAGGGGAATGCCTCAGGGATGCACTGGTGAGGAGGAGGACTTGGGTGGAGTAAAGAAACTGTGGGCTAAACTAAAAGGGACCATAGTGAAGGCAACAAACCTATGAAAGCAAAAGCAAGAGAAAAAGAGGCCGCTATGGTCCTTAAATAAGGTGGCTGGAAAAGGTAAGGGAAAGAAGTTAGCATTCAGAAGGTATAAGGATACACAGAGGGATGAGGATAGGGAGGTGTGTCAGCAGAAGAAGAGGGAGGCAGGGAAAGTTGTCAGGAGTGCAAAGGTGAAAATGGAGGAGAAAATGGCCCATGCAGTAAAGAAAGGGGACAATACATTTTTTAGGTATGTAAGCAAAAGGAGAAAGACCAGGGGAGGGATAGTAAGACTAAGGAAGAAGGGGGGGGGGAGTGTGTGCAAGGGGACCAGGAAAAAGCAGAGGTCCTAAACAAATACTTTTGTTCAGTGTTCAGAGAGGAAGTGGTAGGTGAGGGATCACAGTAAGGGACAGGAACATTGAAGGAAGGGAGGGGGACACTAGAACATTTACAGAGGAGAGAGTCCTGAAGGAACTTGCAAATCTAAAAGTGGACAAAGCAACTGGACCAGACGGGATACATCCAAGGATACTGAAGCAGCTCAGAGAGAGGTGCTTGTTGCACCTCTGATAGTCCTTTTCAACCACTCACTGGAGATGGGAGTTGTTCCAGAGGACTGGAGGAGGGAATATGTAGTCACATTTCACAAAAGTGGTAGCAGGGAGGAGGCTGGCAACTACAGGCCAGTCAGTCTAACTTTGGTGGTGGGGAAATTAATGGAATCCCTTCTGAAGGAAAGGATTGTGGAATATCTAAAATCCAGCAGCGTACAGAATCCAAGGCAGCATGGATTCACTAGGGGAAGATCGTGTCAAACAAATCTGATAGATTTCTTTGACTGGGTGACCAGGGAGTTAAATCAGGTTGGAGTGGTGGATGTGGCCTATCTAGATTTCAGTATGGCCTTCAACACCACTCCACATAGGAGACTCGTAAACAAGCTAAGCAGTCTGGCAGTGAGTCCAAAGATGGTAAACTGGGTAAGGAATTGGTTGGGGGATAGGCGACAGAGGGAGGTGGTAAATGGAGTCCAATCTGAGGAAGGGAGGGTGACCAGCGGGGTGCCACAAGGATCAGTACTGGGACCAGTCCTCTTTAATGTCTTTATTAGCAACATTACAGAGGGGCTAGAAGGGAAGGGATGCCTTTTTACAGATGACAAAAGATCTGCAATAGAGTAAACATTCTGGTGGTATCCAGTGAGCAAGGCTACTGAATTTGGGTGCCTACAAAAATGGCGACTCAATTACGGCACCTGTGTTCACGGCTACCAAGCAGAGGTCAACCTGATACTGGGGTGGGCAAAATACTGTTACAGGAAGTAGCAGGCATATGCGCAGGAGGTAGAGGCAGGGGAGGGATGGTATGTGGGAGGGGGTGTGGCAGACAGCTGCCGAGCTGGTCCTCTAGTGTCATGGGGAGGGTGGTTGGCTGGGAGGCACAGGGTACAGGGTTCTGGTGTGGTACATTTGGTTTCTTTTGTTGCTGGCAGGTGGCATGTATTTTCTTAACTTTTTCCCTCCACCCCAACATGCACCCTCCTGGAGTTGAGGATCCATAAGTAGGTGGATGCGCGGGCGAAGCCCCCCATGAGGGGGGGTGTGGGGGGCACAGCCCCCTCATTAAAAATGAGACCTGTAGGTCTCAGGCACCATTTTTGTCTGCGCTGCAAGTGTGCATCGCCGAAATTAAGTTTTGTTGATGTACTCTCACCGTAATGGCGTTCACCTTTCTGCGATCGCCATTATGATATGGAACCCATTCTGGTGAGGATTAATAGTGATCTAAGAAAGCTTGAGGAGTGGTCAAAAGTGTGGCAACTAAGTTTCAATGCAAAGAAGTGCAAAATCATGCACTTGGGGCACAGAAACCCAGGGGCAGAGAATAAAATGGGGGGAGTGGTACTGGTAAACACCAAACAAGAAAGAGACTGGGGTAATTACTGTATATCTGATGACATAAAGAAGGCCAAAAATGTGACAAGGCAGTGGGGAGAGCAAGTGGGATGCTAAGGTGCATGGGGAGTGGTAGCATCAGCAGAAAGAGGGAAGTGTTGCTACCGCTGTCTGAATCTTTGCTGAAATTTCAACTAGAGTACTGTGTCCAGTTCTGGAGACCACATCTCTGGAAGGACATAGACAGAGTAGAGGTGATCCAGAGGAGGGCAACTAAAATTGTTCAGGGCCTACATCAAAAGCCCTATGAGGACAGACTAAAGGACCTCAATATGTACACCATGGAGGAAAGGAGGGAGAGTGGGATATGATAAAAATTTTCAAATATCTCATGGGTATAAATAGGGCACAAGATGGAAGCATTTTCTAGAAAAAAAGATGCTCAAGGACAAGGGATCATGCTATGAAGCTGGAAGGGGGTAGATTCAGGGAAAATGAGAGGAAGTACTTCACAGAAAGAGTGGTGGATGCCTTGAACAGTCTCCCAGTGGAGGTGGTTGGGGCAAAAATGGTAATGGGATTCAAGAATGCATGAGATAGGCATAAGGGAACCATAGTGGGTATGAAAGGGAGGGTAAACTCGGAGACCAGTAAGATCTGCAGTATCACAGTAGGTAGGGAAATGTACAGACTGGGTGGACTGAAAAGTCCTTATCTGCCATTAAAGTCTGTGTTTCTATGTTTCTGTTTCTAATGAGCAAAGGGAAAAAGAAAAATACCTCAGAAATAAAAAGTTACAACTGACTACTTCTTAAAATTTGTATT
Source organism: Neoceratodus forsteri (assembly GCA_016271365.2). Classification (NCBI taxonomy): domain Eukaryota; kingdom Metazoa; phylum Chordata; order Ceratodontiformes; family Ceratodontidae; genus Neoceratodus; species Neoceratodus forsteri. The sequence goes on along the minus strand of CM028132.1, from coordinate 785,198,842 downwards.
ATTTTCCTGTCTGCCTGTTTTCGCTCCACTCGCTCTTTAATTTTTTGCATAAGGCACACTAGCCCATGCATTATTTCTCTATGTAATTTAATAGGCCCATTTCCAGCTGGGGTTCATCAGGTTCAAGTGACCCCGAACTCTCTTCATTTTTTTCTTTCTTTTTCTGTCCCTTTAAAATAAATCCCTGCCAGTGCATAGTCTATAGTGCACAAGGTCCCTGCACAGCTTTCCAATGCTCCCCCCGTGATTGGTCTGCCTGCCAATCAATGTGTTTCCTGACATCAGCTGCACGAACCAGGATGCACTGCAGCCGCTGAGGTTATTCCATGATGTGCGTGATATACAAGTCATGAACGAGTGACGAGCGGAGAAATAATGGTCAGGATGAGGCACTGCAGTGGAAAAGGCAACGCAAATGCAAGTCAGCTGATTAGCTCCTTTTTTCAGGGACTGCCAGGTAATTAAAGACTTATCCCTCTCCTGGTTGCATCGATTGTGTCATCTGAACTACCATCTCAGATCAGTCACAGTACAAGTATTGAAAATACTGTACTTAAAACATCATGTAACAAAGCAGACTTTGTTGAATCAGTCCAGATCATGATTCTCAAACTTTGCATCAATGAGCCTCCCCTTCTCCAGGAAAATAAACATTAAACCTCACCACTGAAAAAACAACCATACTATTTTGCACCATATACTACACCAGGAATAAAGTGGAATGCTTTTAAATAAATGATTCAGTCAGTGAGGTTTTTGTGTATTACGAACGAGACAGACATAAGCCCCTGTCCCAGGCTATATTTTGAAATGGGCCCCATTTCAAAATATAACCAGGGATACATTTTTGGAGCGAGTTGCGCAGTTTTTAATTTTTTTCCCAGATTTATTTCTAGAATAGTGAAACATGATGACACTGGTAATATTTTGGAGCTAGAGAACTTTTACTCTGAATTCTTCACCTTGCCCAAGATAAAATGTGGAATGGTATGTATGACTGTTCACAAACTCCCAAGAAATGCAGTATAAAAAAGTAAATGCTGTCAATGTGTCAGCAAGCAACAATATGTGTCTTGTCAGCAATTGCAGAATTAGAGCAGCCTATAAGGTGACTCTAAAAATAACACTTATAGAAGTCTGCCTCAACTAAAATCCTCTCCTCCCTCTTAAGGAACCTTTCCCCCTGTCTGCACTTGCACCTAATCTAAACATACTAAATACATACTCTCTCGCCTTATTTGTTGCCGCCTGGGTTACACATAAACGGTTAGCACTTATACATGTTTTTTTTATAAACTTTATTTTTCCATCGCACAGAGTAATAAATGCATTTGATTATATACAGGGGAGTATCTCAGTTAACATTGCATTGTCATTATTTCTTGTAGTCTTTAAACTATGGTCTCATCCATTATTTTCTTTTATTAATTGTAGTGAGAAAAAAATGTATATCTTGTTCTGTTCTGTTCATGTTAATCTTAAAATAATGGAAATCAATCCTGTTGCAGCGCCCATTCCATTTTCTCCCACATTTGAGAATATTTATCCATTTGGTCTCTTACTTTATACTGAGTGTTTTCTAGTTTCATACATTCTAGCATATAAGATATCCAGGAGGTTATTGTTGGGGTGTCCTTTGTCATCCAACGCATTATAATAGTACAAAGTGCTACTACTATCCCTAATCGACAAAGATTCAAATGTGGTCTGACTACATTCCGTCACCCAGCTGGGAGATCCAAGGGAATTTCGATAGGGTCAAGAGCCAGATGGTAACCAACAATTTGGGACAGAAGAGCAAGTATGCCCCTCCAACATATATGGATCTTTGTACATTGCCAAATTAAATAAAAATACGACCCAATGTGGATATTACATTTCGGGCAAATATCTGAGGTACTTGGGTCTATTCTTTTTCCCAGTACTGGGGTGAAATATGTTCGGGCAAACACATTGTACTGGATTGCCTGTAACTTATTGTTAATTGAACATTTCAGAAGGTTTCTATGAATTCTTATCCAATCTCCACCCGTAAGACCCTCTGGGGCTATATCCTGTTCCCATTTTGTCAATAATTTACCCACTGGATTTTGGATAGCACCCATCAGCAACTTATAACAACACCTCAAAGGCTTGAAAGTCTCATCTTCCCTCCGACCCATAGAAAGTTCCTCCAAAGGGGAATGAGAGAATCTCCCTGCCTGTATCCATCTCGTCTTGATTTCTGCTAGTATTCTGACCCAGAAGAAAAAATGGGAAGCTCGAAGAGCATACCTATTAATTAATGTCTTAAAAGGAATCCCTGCCCCCTCTTTCCATAGTTGTCTCACTCTGGGTAACCTACCATTTAAGTGTGTGGAGGTCTTGGGCTGAAGAGGTCCCCCCAGGTTTCAATATCATTCCCAAATCCAGGTCGGGGGAAAAGGAATTAGGGTGCTGAAGAATATGATGGGCCTCTCTCCAAGTCTTAAAAGTGTTATTTGAGCTGTGATTAGAAAGTTTGTCAAACCTGCCATCTTATAGATATGCTAACAAGCGACCATAATATAATGGTTCATGGGTACCACTCTCCATTTGTACCCACCTTGGTCGTGTGTGTTTTTTGTTTGTTAGGTCCTGAATGTGTGCCAATTGTACCACTATATAATAATGTTTAACACGTGGAAGGCCAAGGCCTCCTTTACCCACCAGCAGCCAAAAGATTTCTTTTTTTATCCTAGCGTGTCTCCCTTGCCATAATAGCTGGGTTATGGCCCCTTCTAAAGCTTTAATATACTTATTTGGTATACCTATGGGAATGGTTTGGAATACATACAAAAACTGTGGAAGTATACTCATTTTCACTAAATTAATTCTTCCTATTGGTGATAATGGAAAAGCCCTCCAGTTGATACATTGTTCTTTTATTTTGCGAATTACTGGGATGAGGTTAGCTCTAGCCAATGCAGAAGTTTTAGCAGTGAGAACGACCCCCAAATATTTTATTGCTGCCGAGAGAGGTACTACTACTACTGAACCCATATGTAAAGAGGTCTTGATTTTCCCCATAGGCAGTCACTCACACTTTGACCAATTAATTTTATGACCTGACATAGGCCCATAAATGGAAAAAATATTTAATAATGTTGGGATTGCCTTATCTGGGTTTTTTAGGAAGAGGAATACATCATCCGAAAAGAGGGATATCACATGATGATCACCGCCCCACCATAGACCTTCAATCAAGGTATCTTGTTGAATTGCTGCCACTAATGCTTCAATTGTAAGGATGTATAACAAAGGGGAGTGGGGGCATCCCTGCCTCGTTCCCCTTGTAAGAGTAAAGGGGGGCGATAGTACACGATTTGTTAAAATTTGAGCCTTCAGATTTCTATAAAGGGGCCTAATCCACCCCAAAATTCCCTCCTCCAGCCCAAATTTATGTAGAACTGTCATCATAAAGGGCCATTCCACACAGTCGAAGGCTTTTTCTGCATCAAGTGCAAGTAAGCCTCCCCTTCCCCCACCAAAGATGCATGATATTTAATGTCCTCCTCAGGTTATGTTTTGCTTGCCTGCACTTCACAAACCTCCTTGATCTAGGTGGATCAATGTGGAAAGGGAATTTTCAAGTCTTGTAGCAATTATTTTAGAAATTATGTTATAGTCAGAGGTCAGTAAGGAGAGAGGGTGATGAGAACCACATTTAGTGGGGTCTTTCCCTGGTCTGGGTAGGACTGTGATTGCAGCAAGAAGAAGCGCGGTGGGAAGTGCGCCTGACTCTAGGGACCTCTCTATCATTTTACACATCAGTGGTCCTAGAGAGTCCCACATAATTTTATAGAATTCTACCGGAATTCCATCTGGACCAGGGGCTCTTCCCCTACCCAACCCCCATATTGCCTTCTTAATCTCAAAAGGAGTTACCGGTGAATCCAGATTAACTCGGTCCTGTGATGAAAGGGAGGGCAACTTAAAAGTATTTAGGAAAGCATTCATATCCACCCCTACTGGAAATTCAGTGGTATATAAAGTGGAGTAAAATGCTTTAAATGCATTGTTTATTTCATGTTGGTTATATGTAAGGGTCCCAGCAGTGTTTTCTATTGAGAGGATAGATCATTCTGCTTTCTTTCCCTTAATCAGACTAGCCAACCATTTCCCTCCCTGATCTCCCTCAAAATAATTAAAAGATTTTGTTATAATTAAATTCCTTTCCATTCTCCTATAGGATATTTCAGATAATTGTCCTTTTAGAAGGTTTAGTTCCTTAGTTGTTTGGGGTGAGAGATTTCTCATATTAAGTTTCTCCAGATCTGTTATCTCCCTCTCCAAATCCACCTCTTCTTTTAACTTAGATTTTTTTTAAAGGCCGCATATGAGGTAGTTTCACCCTGGATAAACACTTTAAGATACTCCCAAACATTGTTCACACTAGTATCTTCAGGTGGGTTTAGTTTTATAAATTATTTTACCTTATTTTTAATTTGGGCTAGATACTGGGGGTCCAACAACAAAGCCTGTTCCATTCTCCACCGGAGCTCTACCGGATGGGTTTCTGGCTGGGCAAGGATCACCACGAGTGGTGCATGGTCTGATATGGTCATAGGACGTAGGAAGCCCAGGTAATATCCCCTAATATCTCAGAGCGGACAAACATATAGTCTAATCTTATGTATGTCTCGTGTGCGTGCGAGTAAAAGGAATATTTCCTCTCCCGGCCCATGGCAGTGTCGCCAAGCCTCCCACAAATTCCCGCTCCACAGAAGAGCTCCAAGAGCCACTGAACTCCGGAGTGGAGGACCCCTCTTCCCCTTCAAGTGATCAAGACCTGGATCTACATAAGTATTAAAGTCTTCCGCCAAAATAGTACTAGCAAGATATGGGTCCAAGGTCACCCCCAGTCTGGTAAAAAAATCTGGTGAATCAAAGTTCGGGCCATAGATGGACCCAATTGTCATCCTCCTACCTCCTACTTCCACCACAGCCAAAATATATCTGCCGTGGGGGTCAGTAAGTACAGAATGTACCTTATGTTGAAGGCCTGGATGTAACCAAATGGCTACTCCCCTCACCTTAGATGTAAAGGGGGACACTAAGAGCCTACCCCCCATGACTCTTCCAAGCGGAGGGATTCTTATTTATCCAAGTGAGTTTCTTGCAGAAAGATAACATCTCCCTTTACTTTCTTAATATATGACCAAACTTTTTTCCTCTTAACGACAGTTTTTAAACCATTCACATTCCATGATAAAAAATGTAAACAATCCATATGTTTTTCTTAAATATTATTTAACATTACTTCTCTTTGAAAAAGACTTATTTGACAATATACTCTGTGTAATATTAACTTTAAAACACAACAGATTCCCTGCCTGCATGCCCCCGAAGCCTAGATTTATTCCTATTACATTTATCAATCCCCTCCAACGGGAGGGATAATTTCCCCGAACAAACTACCTCCTTTCTAACCCCCTTCCCCTCCATACTCTTCTCCCTTTCGATCATCTTCACTACCTTCGTGGAGTGAGATATCCAATCCACTGTAAACTTATTTAAACCAGTTGTACAGTTGGGAGAGTGAGATCTTCCCCACTCCCCTTCCCCTCCATCCCTTATTTAATATTATTAAGATACAGGAAATTGGGGAACCAATATACAGTAGATCCCTTCAGGACATGTAGAAAGGGAATGGAGAAGAACCAACTATAAAAGAAAAAGTCCAGTCTATCCTCCTTACCCCCCATCCACCAATGAATTTCAAACCCCTGGTGTCCCCCTCTGAGGAACCCCCCTAGCTGATTGGTACAGGAGGAGGGCATTCCCCTTCCAATGCAAAAAAAAACAGCTTTGCCCCTTCAGTGCGCTGCCAACCTCATGAAAACAAAAGAAGAGGTACCCCAGGCAATTATCTACAGGTAAAACCTTCCACTATTAACTACCCTGCTAAATATGATGCGGGGATTTAAGCCCAGACTCATGAGTTCTAAAGGTCTATGATTCTCCGATCTTCCCTCAGACCAAGTCCAGATCTGTATCTCAAGTAAAAATAAAAAATAAGAAATAACAGAAAATAAAGAGAAACTTGTGCATCATATTCTGCAAATAATAGTTCAGTCCTGTGTTAAGTTGTTGCCCTAATGTTATCTCTCTTGAGCAACGGACTGTTGTGACTGGATAAACAAGTTTTTATAATCAGGTAGCCAAAGTTATTTCCGTTCGTCAGCTCGAACCGCGTGAGTCTGTGGCTCCTTCTAATAATTGCCAGTACTTTTTGTAATCCGGAGAGAAGGAAAAACAAGCACATCAGAAAAACTGCCTGTTAGGGCCTAAACACAGATAATACTCCCCGTGTATTCAAAAAGTCTGGAGGCCCATTTCCCAGTCTCGTTGAATCCATTTTACTTAGAGACAATCCACCAGAGAAATCGCCGTAGCGGCCAGGGCCCAGACTATCAGCCTCTGGGTCCAGCCATGATAGGCCACGCTAGGTGTTGTGCAGCCCAGAAAACAACATGCTGACCACCCAAACCTTAGCTCCACATATTGCAAAAATTTGCTCTTATTGTAGTAACAAAAGGTAACATCTCCCTTGTAGATTTCAATTATCCTGCGCGTCTCTTCGGTTTCTTTCTGCTTCCAGATCCCTCATGAATGTCATAGCCATCTCGGGAGAAGTGAAGGAACGTTGCTTGGATCCCAGAGGTTTGATTATCAACTGAGCTGGGTAAATCAATGAAAATGGGCATTCTAGGGAATGCAATTTCCTCTTCACCTCCTCATAAGCCTGCCTTTGTAGTTGAAGTTGGTGGGAGTAATCCAGGAAGATACTAACGTGGGACTGTTGCGCTTTCAAAGGGCCCTTCTCTCTAGCATATTCCAATACCATTTGCCTATCTTGGTACTGCAAACATTTCAAGATTACGTGCCGGGGTCTCTGATCAGGTGGCAGCTTAGCTCCCAGAGATCGATGTGTATGTTGAATCTCCAGCTCTGACTCTTGTGGGATCTGTAAAGACTGTCGTAGCCAAGATTGAATGTAGGCCCCAAAATCGCACCCCTCCACGAACTCAGGTAAGCCCATAATTCTAACATTGCAGCGCCTCTCTCTATTCTTGTGATCGTCGATGGACTGCTTTAATTTTTCTATTTCTTTTATAGCTTTTGGTAAATCTATTTGCATAGCGTTACTGGAGTCTTGTTGACAGCTCACTCTCTCTTCTAATTCCCCCAGATGAGTTTTGTGTATTTCCACTGTGTCCGAAATGGTGTTGACCATCTGTTGGAGATGTTGTAGCTGAGATGAAATGTTATCGAAACCCGTTTCCACTCAGGTTCCTAAGTCATGTCTTAGATCTTGAATCAGATGCTCAATTGCCTGGTAATTGTTAGCCATCTCAAGGTCTGTTTCTTCACCCCATTGTGTTTCCGAAGGCGATGAAGAGATTTCAGGCAAGACCCTAGGTTTCTCAGATGCTGTAGGAGGCCACAGGCCCGTTTTGTTTAGTCGGCTTCTTGCTTTACTGAAAGATATTTTCACCTGCTTTTTTGCTGATTTTGTAGTAGTAGATATCAGGGTGGAGTAAAATTGTGTCCTTACCATTAAATTGCACAAGTTAAAAGGCAAGATGGAGGGGATATTCGGTGGATTTACTCAGAGCTCTGGATTTATGCATCCATGTTGCTCTGTAGCTAGGCCACGCTCCCCCAGCACTTATACATGTTAAAAGTTAAATCACTCTGTCTCTTATAATCTGTTGGAGTGATTATGTTTGCTTTGTTGCTGTGTTCCCTTACATTTTGCACTGTTTATAACTTTGCCTGTAACTAATTCCATACCTTCTTGTCTTCTGATGTACACTTTATATCAAACATTATACACTCTGTAAAACTGGAATCACTACTTGTGCAAGTTTATATTGCAGACGATGTTTAAATCTGTTTGTAGCCCTTCCCTTTATCCCTTCCCTCCTCCACCAGGATGCATCTGTAAACAAGCTTTTGCTCAGTATGCTTTTCCTGGCAAAGCCTTTTAAATATATAAATAAATATATAAAGTTAAGAGAATTCTCTGTTTCCATAGCTTTTTCTTTCTGATCAGCGTTTCCTCCAGGGGAAAAAGACATTTCATAGTGAGTAACTGATGTTCATATATTTCAGAAGTATAAAAAAATGCCCTAATTTTACTTGCAGAATTCTACGATGAACAGAAAGGTTACACACTGAATAGAATTTATCAGTTTGCAGTTTTTTGGTGTTTCTTATGGATTACCCAGTAGGGAGAAGTGAACATGCTGAATGCTACTCTATTGAAGTCCATGTGAATGATGGCCTTGTCTCAGAGCCTGTTCACTTGTACTGGTAACAGCTCAAATGGAATTGTCAGCTAAGCTGAGACTAATGTATTTTATCTTTGGGGTGCTGGGATGTTAGTTCTTTGAAAGTGTAATTCATTAACAAGACTTTATGCTCAAGAGCGACAGACCTCCCCCTCCCACTGCCACACATTCTCTTGCCAGCTTTATTTGAAGACAGAGCTATGCTGTGCAAGCAATACAACAAATACAGTACATACTGTGCCCCTGACCAGGGCAGCTCCTGCACTACTGGAAGCGGCACAGCGTGGATCTTCAGCCACCCGCCAAGTCACTGCCACCTGGCCAGCAACACTCCAAGGTATGGTAGGCTAAGCCCCGGCTCGAACTCTGGCACCTCACACCAGCTAGCCATTGATTGGCTATCCCTCCTCGTGGGTTGCACACCATTGGCTGCACCCATTCTCTACTCTAAATCTCTGCTCTACACCTAATTTGGACTGAATTAATTGCAATGAATACTGTACTACATTCATTTAATGTTATCTAGTCTTTTGCCTACCTCAATTTATTGCTGTAACTATTGGCTGTTGTTGAAACTGTTTAGGTTAGTGCACAGTTCTTTTGTGCCAGTTAGCCAAAAACAGTGATTTTTAATCTCTGTCTCTCCCTCTCCCTGCCATGCCATTTTGTCTCCTTACCTTCTCCCCCCTCCACCTCTGGCTGTCTGCCCAATCCCTCAGCATATCTCTGACCCCCCCTCCATCTTAGCTGCCTTGTCTTACTAAAATCTCTCCATCCCCTCTACTCTAACTATTCAGCTCCCTTTGTCTTCTAAGCCCTCCCACCGATTATCCAATACTCGGCCTACAATAACTAGCCCTTTCTCTTGCTCCCCCCCCAGCCTCCACCCCTGACCAGGGCAGTTCCTCTGCTCTTTCCTGCTGGCACTATGTGCTGGCTTCCCACACTCTCACCCTATCTGGACACCTAGCTATATAGCTACCTGGAATCACGTGGTTGTCCCCTTGTAAATTACTAAGTGCCAAGTTCCTTATCAGCAAGTTATATCATCTGCCCACTAGAGGGCTGCAATCTACCACTATAGCCTTCCCCACACTCTCCACTACTGCAAGTTTCACCTATCCTAAATTTTCTCCTGCCTTATTCTTTTATATCCCTTTCTGCCTTTTGACCACCCATCTACCCACCAATATGTCTCCTATCTTCCAATTCTCTGTTGGTTTCATTCTCTTAATACCTTTCTGAGCATCAACCTCCCAGCCTAAGAATCCTGAAACGCCCTTAGCCTGCACCATCTCCACTCATACCCCTATATTTATGTTATCACCCCCCCCCTTTCGAACTCTGGTCTCACTACTCTTACCAACCAATGGCTAACTTCCTCTTGGTTCCTAGCTACTTTGGCTTCCTTCTCTTCCTCATCTCCTTCTTGCCCTGCCCCTCCTCCTCCCCATCTTCGAATGAATCCTCCCCATCTCAAATGTCCTAAGCTCCACTTCCTCATAATAACTCTTCTCCTACCCCCACACCCCATCCACTTCTTATGAGCCCAACCCCCAAGCACCCCCTACCCTCCCAAAAGGATTGAAAATCATACACTTAAATATCTGCAGTCTCATCTTAATGTTTGACCTACTACAAACAATTGTAGTCTCCCATTATCCTGATACATTTATCATTTCAGAAACCTGGCTTACTGACAAGATCCCAGATCATTCTGTCTCAATTCCTGGATAATCCATCACCAGACTTGACAGGGCTACCAGAGGTTGTGGTGTAGCTATATATATCCTGTCATCATTAAAACACTCCAAAATTTTCTCAGCCTCTCTCCCTGCTACATATCAAGCTATTGCTATCCAAATTGCCCTCCTGCACTCGATCCCAATATTTATCACAGGCACCTACTGCCACCCAGGCATCCAACCCTCAGCCGCTACTGAGCTGATAATGCCATTAACTTCCCTCTCCTACAAAAGAGAGCTATACTTACTAGGTGACTTCAGTCTAAACTGGCTGGCTCAATCTACATCTAAAACAAGAAATGACATCTCAGTCCTAAATCTTATCCAACTCATTCAAGAACCCACTCGCCTCAATCACAAATCTCAAAACCATTCCCTGATCGATTGGGCACTCACCTCCCAACCCCAAAGAGTTATCAAATCCATTATCCTCCCTGATGCCCTTAATGACCACCATCCTATCTTCTTAGTAAGGAAGGTCCACAGGCCCAAATCACCTCACAAAATCCTACAACTTTGATCCTACAACTCCTTGAACCTTGATCCTCTCCTACACGATCTTGCCCTGTCCGATTGGTCCCTTCTTACCTCTGCCTCTTCTGTCAACCAGGCCTTTGCATATTTCAAAGACAAATTTAACAGCAAGGAATAACCATGCCCCCTTAAACAAACTAGATTGCTCAGGAGCCACCTCCCCTGGATTACGCCTGAATTGCTAGCCTGCCTCAAGGCGTGAGACAAAGACTGGAAAAAGCACAAGACCTCCCAGCTCTCCTCAGACTACTCAACTTAACGCAGACTACAAAACACATGGACAAAAGCTACTAGACTGGCTAAATCAGAGTACTCTAAGTCTGTCTTCCTCACAAATATGAACTCACCCTCTAAATTATGGTAGGTGGTCCAAAATCTCCGCACCCCCCCCCCATTTTAAATATTAACAAATCCTTGGTCTCTAATCCCTACCTTGTGGCTAATGAATTCAACTCCTACTACACCACCTGTGCCTCTGCCCTTCTCAAATCCCTCCCCCTCCCTCCCTCTATGCTCCCTATTCTTGCTCTGGCAATCAACCCTCCCTGCCCTTCCCTCCTTTCTCCTTCTCACCTGTCTCCCCTAATGAAACTCTAACTGCCCTGCTCTCACTGAATCCTTCCAAAGGCTCCTCGCCTGATGACACTGACCCTAAGCTTCAGTTCCTCTCAGCCTCTGCTGTTGCCTTCCCACTATTACTCATCCTTAACCTCTCTTTCTCATCCTCTACCATCCCTTTCACCTGGAAACATGCAGTGATCCTCCCTCTTCCCAAGAGTGGTGACCCTACTTCTCCTGCAAATGTTTGTCCAAACTCTCTCCTCCCAAATGTCGCAAAGCTCCAAGAACACTTAGTCCTAGCCCAATTTACCTCCTTCCTCAATGACTCCTCCTTCTTCACCCCTTTCTAATCTGGCTTTCATAAATATCACTCCACCACCACCACCTCCTTTCTCAGGCTTACTGACTCCATCCTCACAGGGATGGACAATAGCCTCATCACCTTTGTCATCTTTGTCAACCTCGCCAAGGCATTCAACACTGTCTCCCATGCCCTGCTTTTAGACTCCCTCTCATCAGCTGGCCTGTCAACTGCTGCTACCAACTGGTTCAGGGCCTATCTCACAGGTGGAACTCAATCTGTCAAGGTCCTAGGATCCATCTCCCCTCCTCTCCCTATTACCACTGGAGTTCCCCAGGGCTCTGTGCTCAGACCCATTCTCTCCTCCATATTTCTAAATGACCTCCCTTTATTCTGCTCCCCTCACTTCTCCATCCACATGTATGCCGATGATATGGTCCTGTTCACCTCCAGCAAATGCCCAGCTGATGTTGCTACCATCCTACAGCATGACTTCCACCAAGTTCAGCTCTGGTTTGCCTCTCATCAGCTCTTCCTCAATGCCAAGAAGACAGTCTCTGTGACCTTTGGCACTAGGCAGAGACTCTCTAGGCTGTCAAAACTACCCTCTTTCCACACCCTGGATGGGACTACCTTCGAGGACACTACCTCTTTCATATACCGTGGGGTCTGGCTGGACCAGCACCTCAACTTCTCTGGACATATTGACACCATCCTGGAAAAACTGTGCCCCAAGTTCAGTGCTCTATTCAGGAACTGTAGCTGTATCCCTGTTATGGCCAGGTGTGAACTTGTCCAGAAGATGATCCTCCCAATTTTTGACTACTGTGATGCAGTTTACAGTGCTGCCCCCAAGTTCTTCTGGGGCAGATTGGACACTCTCTTTAACTCATTCTGCTATTTTGCTCTCGATGCCCCCCCCGATCCATCACTGCAATCTCTATCATGCCCTGTCCTTTTCCCCTGTTTGCAAACAGATGCCTCTCCCACTGTGCCAAATTCACCTCAAAATACTGATTGGGCAATCTCCCACTTTACTTCCTCTCCTCTTTAATAGCCCCACCCCCTTCTCCCCATTCCTTCAAATCTTCAGACACTCGCACTTTGACTGTCCCTTGCTGGTCCACACTTATTGGCCAGTCTGCCTTTTCTTATTGCTTCCCTAAAGCCTGGCATTCCCTCACCCTCACATATGCCATTCCTCCTCTTCCTCCTCCTACTCCCTCAGTGCAGCCTTACACAACTTCCTCTCCTCTAACTGCTCCTGCTATAAACCACCTTAATTGTCCCCCACTTACCCTCCCTATAGTCTGTTTCCCTCTCCTTCCTGTACTCCCGATAGCCCCTCCTCCTTTTCCCTCCCAGTCTCCCTCACAAACTGCCCCTCCACCTAACCCCTTCCCCTCCCAATCACCTCCCTCCTCCCTTTCTCCCTCTCTCCCTCATCCCCTCTCACTATCTACTACATAATTCACTCCTACCTGAATCCACTCCCCCTCACTGCATACTACCCAGGGCACTTCTGGGATGTTTATGACCTCTCCTCCTCACTGCCTCCTACCTGATACCATCCTGTGAGCATACCACTATCTTGTGTAGGCAGGTATGCTCCATCCCAGTGAGTCATGCCCTGGCAATCCCTCTCCTCCTTCTTACTCCCCTTCTCCTAATAGGGCTCTCCCCTAAGTCGCCTCACTTAAGCCCTCTCCCCCTCTATACCACCCACTACTACCTTCTACTCCCCATCTCCTGCTAAATAAGGTTTTAGCTACATTCTCCTTGCCTTCCTCATCCCCTGACAGGGATCGCTGTACCTGTCCCCTTCTCCTCTTCTCTGCATTGCCTGTCACTGTCATTCTCTGGCTAAGTTCTTCCTCTGCCTTGCAGGTAGGGCTCCTAGCAATCTGGTGGCACACACCCAGGTGGGTCACACCCTGGCGGTCCTTTCTCCTCCCACCATCCCTCTTTCCTCTCGCACTTCTGCTTGGTCAAGCCCCATGAGGTGTTCTCCCCTCTTTTCCACCTTCTCTCCCCCTCCATTTACATCCATTGCATTACTAATATCTTTAACAGCCTCCCTCCCTCATGCCTGTTCATCCCCTGGCAGGGTTCTCAGCATCCTGAAGGGATTTGGACTGCCAAGCCTCTAATCTCCCCCGTACTCATATCCTCCTATGTCTCCAAGCCTCCAATCTCCCCCTCACTCATACCCTCCTACCTCTCCAGCACCTCCCTCCTTCACCAGTACCACCATGCAATCATCCATCCCAAATCCCTAGTCCTGATTGGGTGCTAGCTTCCAGTAATGGGCTGGTCATTGCTTCCCTTCTACCACCCCTCCCCCCCTTTCTCCTCCTCCACCTGCCTTTCGCCAGTTACCATACGTATGCCCCAATCTCATTGCACTTTCTGACAACTTGCCCTTAGGAGCCACTGTGCATCTAGCACTATGTATATCTCTCCTCACATTCCTGCCATAGCTAATACTACTAGCTCACTCCCTATGCAGCTAGTCATTACCTAGGCAGCTAGGTTTCTCTAAAGCTTGTTTTTCTAACACCTTGCTTCTATTGTAATTACAAGCTATGTTCTTCTCTAGTCTATTTTTCCATCCAGGCCTTAGCCCAAACCTGTTAGTTTTCTGTGTTCTTATTATTCATTGTATAGCCTACCTATTGTATATATTCATATGTGCATTTTTTTCAACTTATAGTGTCATGATTTTGTACCTACTTACTATATTCAATTCACATATGTTATATGTTTTGTACCAATTCACTGTATACAATCCCATGCTCCTCTTTCCCCAGGTCACACAGGGAGATGAGCAACTTGTTGTTCAGTGCGCCTTCTTGGTGAAATATTTCAATAAACAAACTTACTATAAAATACAATGCATTGTATTGTGATGTAATGTAGTACAATACATACAGAATAATACATGGGGAAGTGTGTCTAATGAGGATTTTATGCACACCCGAGGTGTGTAATGCCTCATAAACTCCGAGAGTGAAGCTCAAGGGGTTTATCAAGGCATCGCACACTGAGGGTGTACATAAAATTCTCATTACACACACTTCCCCATATTTTATTTTTATAATAACTGGTTCCTTTGATTTTTTTCGTCAGACAGGTACTTGTTGAACAGTGTAACATTGGTCTTGGTTTTTCTTAGAGTGTTTCTTTTTTCTTGCTGTTCTATGAATGTTTGTCTTTCTATGACACTAGATTGATAAAATTATGATGAATATGCCTTTTGTTAAGGTGGATAGACAGACACTAGTAGACCACTGGTTATTTTTCATTTCTGTGAGGAAATGTGTCTTTCTTCAGCCACACGAAAGTTAGATTCCCACTCAGTGGTTTCAGTGAGGTTAGTGCAATCACATTGACAGTGCGAGCTGACAATACGAGTATTGCTAGCATGAAAGTGATTTTAGAATTTTTGTTAAAGCTGCTTAATCAAACTCCATTATACATGGCCATGTGTAATGGAGTTTGACTGCTTCTGCCCACAGTTGATATTCATCACTAACCAGTTATTATAATACATAGCAACACAACATAACACAATATAATGCATTACACTATAATACTGTTTACATGACCCTACCTAATGAAAAAGGATGGTGGGAATTTTCAAGCACAGGTTGAAAGATGATTTTGCAGTCGCTGTATGAAACCACCTTTCAGGTGGGATTTAACACATCCTAGCAACCAGTTTCATGATATGAGATTAAAATGTCAAACAAAAAGTTATGATGAAACTTTGTATGCTGGGCTGTCCTTTGGCCCATTATGTAGTTCGTTGTGACCCCATGCCAGTGAGCAGAGTTTGTAATAAGCTCAGTGAGCCAGCTGAATAGCCCTAGGCTGAGGGAATGGCACTGCCATGTGACACAACCCCCAGCCCCCCAGCCTGGGGGAGGATAGGATAGTGTGGTGTTGGCTGCACAGGCAACAAGTAAATATATAGTGAAGAGAGGTTTTCTCTTGGCATAGGGCCCAACAGACCCTGCACCACTGCACCTATAGCTGCACTGCTACACCCACAGCTGCACTGCAGCACTAGGTCTGGAGTGCCTTGAGCTTTCACAGCCAGATGGACTCTTGGTCCTGTATCTCTGCATTTGTAGCCAGATGGATGCACAGGACTCAGAGGGCCCTGTGCTTCTGCACCCCTATACAGTCCCACAAATTCTTTGTATCCATAGCCACACAGATGTGAGGGGCCTGGAGGGCCATGCACTTCTACAGGCAGATGGACAGATTCTTCCCTTGGTGGGCAGTAAAGAACAATACTATGCCTCAGGCACAGTACATTATCAGCATCTTGCTAGCCTCAGGTACTGAATGTATATTTATGGATTTAACCTGCAGTCAGCTGGATAATAAGACTTTTCTTTAGAGCAGGGATGGAGAAGGTCTCAGACTAATGAGTTATTTATCTTCACAATAAGCCACAAGATGCATCACAGAGAATCTTGTACCCTAGGGCTTCTGGGGGTCTGGTGGCCCTCAAACCCCTGGCTTGAAGCAAGCTGGCATAGCAGCAAGATAGTACTATACAATACCGAGCAAACCACAGCTACAGACTCTGTCTCAGGTACAACACATTATCAACATCTTGCTAGCCTCAGATACTGGACACATGCTGTGTTCAACCTGCAGCCATCCAGATTGTAATAATTTTCATTAGAGCAAGGAGTGGATAAGAACTCAGAGATGATTTATTTAGCTTAAAAACAAATCCACAATATACCACAGACAATCTAGTACACAAGGGCTTTAGCCTGGAAGCCAACAGACACAGCAGCAAGAAGCTGCTGTGGTTGGCTGGAAATTGTACTACCTAAGTTAAGTATAACACCCAGCTAAACCACAGCTGCAGACTCTGTGTCTTAGGTACAGTACATTATCAGTTTTTTGTTAGCGTGAGGTACTAAATACATAAAAGTAGTTACCCAGCAGCAAGACAGACAGTAATAATTTTCCTTAGATCAAGGGGTGGAGGAGAGCTCAGACTGACAAGTTATTTAGCTTCAAAGTAAGTCACAAAATTCACCACAGGGCATTTAGGACCCCCAGGCTTCTGAATATCTAGCAGTCCCCAAACCCCCATCTTTTTTGGAAAAGTCACAAGTTGCAAGAAAATAACCCCCCCCTTGGAAAATCCTGGCAACATGCCTGTTTAATGTCATTAGAGTTGTGAGGAATTTTCAAATTCCTCTTCCACTAGAATTCCATGGAATTTCTGAAAATTCCACCTAATTCCACAGAATTCATTCAGTAACAAAATTCCAAAATTCTGAAAGTGGAATGTTAACTGCAGAACACTTTATGCAAACTGTGGATTCATTAAGCAATAAACCACGACAGGGTGTTGGTGATGCTGGTTTTTACACACGCCTGGCGTGGTTAGGTCGAGCCGCAGGCAGTAGTCGTAAAGTCAGGCAGGTGAACTCACATCCTCTTCCTAACGTGATTACTGATATCTAATGTTCCCCTTGATTTTTTGTAACAAAATTAAAATAAAATATATTTTTCCACTTTTAATCATTTTATTACATTTGTCATTCCATACAAAAAATAGTTCCCTGTCAGTAGGTAGAATAATGTTACCCATTCTCATCCCTCTTCTTGAGAGGAGACAGCCAGAGAAGAGTTTTGCTGTAAGCAATGTAATGCAACACTGTTAATAAGAAATAGGGGGCTACAAGTTGTGTAAATCAGCAGAGAAAAGTGAAAACGTGAAACTGGACATGCGTAAGCGCTTATGCATATTCATAAGCACATGGACGACTGCTAAACCTAGCTTTTCAAGAGCGATTTATAGAACTTGTAGTCCCTGCGTTCTTATTAGAGACATACATGTTAAAATTGAGGATTGCTGGCAGTGTTAAAATATATCTTTAGGTGACCAGTGATGTTGGGTGGCATGGAATCCTCGTTTTACTTTCAAAGCGCGTAGCTTGTCCACGAAATTACGGCAACCGCGGTTGGAGTAAAAAAAAAAAATTTTAAATGGTAGTACACCAGGTTGGGTAGTAAAATCACTACCTTTAGTTTACTGTGCATATTGGCTTTGTCTCTGCTGCTCCTACATGCTCACACGCTACTTGTGTTCAGGATCGGTTGCCAGTAATGTGGTGGGAAAAAGGGCGGCAGTTGAAAGTTAAAACGGGGATCAAATTTTGAAGACAAGTAGCGGTAAGCATGTAGGAGCGATGTACAGATACAGCAGAGACAAAGCCAACATGCACAGTAAACTAAAGGTAGTGATTTTACTACTCAACTCTGGGGTACTACCATTTAAAATTTTTTTTTTACTGAAACCGCGGTTGCCGGTAATGTGGTAGGACAAGATGGCGGCGTTTGAAAGTTAAAACGGGGATTGGATTGTTTTCTTTCTAGGGGTCGAGCCTTAGCACAGCTGGCACTTCTTCCTGCTGGTGATGCTGAATTTTACAACAGGGTAATGGTGCCAGCTGACCAATGACATTTAAGCATTTTAATTTCCATTGTATAATTATTTGTAACTCATGGAATGATCTGTGGATTGCATGATCCCTGGAATATTATTCAGTAGTTTACATAAAAATGCTTCTTGGAATTCTGTGGGGTTAAAAAATAAATTCCGAAAACCATTGCAGAAGTAGATTTGCCATTCTGTATGAATTCTGCTGGCAGAATTTCACATTCTGCACAACTCTGAATGTCATGTTTTATAAGGAATTATACCACTGGCAATGAAAAAAATCCAGCCTTTTCATTTTCTGGAACCAGTGTAAAATCTGTATAGTAACCTCATAGGTTTCTAGCATCCTGCTATAACTGACTTTATTATTATTTTAAATAAAATTGTAAAAATCTTAAATTGATTCAACATGTTTTATAACAGTGGTAATGCACTCCATGGGGAGGTTACCTTAAGGATTTTACTATATCAAGCAGTCTTTTTCTAGGGAAGGGAATTAAGTTCCTCATTCTGCAGAATTGTAATCCATGCTGCATAGCTGAATGTCAAATTTCAACCATAAACCCAAAGACTGGTGCTATCATATGGTAAGTGTGAGTACCTGGCAGTAATCCCCTCAAGTATGCCTTTCCATTTAATAAAAATAATATGACTGCTGTGAATAAGGTTGGTAGTTTCAGCTTGGGGTTTGGGTAATATGACACCATCTACACTTTAAGCAAGCAAGGTTTACAATGTCAGAACCTATTACCATCAAGTACTTAAGCAATAAGCCACGAGGGGGTGTGGGTTATTGGGGGATTTATCATGACTGGCTTGGTTTGCCCATGAGGTGCAGCCAAGCGGGTAAATCCTTGCCAGCCGTGGTAAATCCCTTGATAACCCAGGTCCCCTGAGTAGCTTATTGCAGTTATATCTTGTTGTTCTTTTTTTTTAAAGAAAAAAATAAAGTTTAATAAAAGTTTTTAAGAGTTTTATTTATTTTTAGTCATTTTATTATTCCATGAGAAAAACAGAGTTCCCTGTTGCTATGTGGAAAGTTTGCGTTTCTGCGTGTTGTGCTAATGGGCTGCTGTCACATAGCACAGCTTGTGGTTTTGGGTTGGGTTTCTGGTGCGAGCTGCTTCAGTGTTCTAGGAAGCAGTAGGAAGTGGCTGGGGTTGCGTGTTTTCTTTCAATATATATTTTTTTATATGGAGGAGTGAGATAGGCTGATAAATTAATGAGGACAGAGAGTGAGTGGAGAGAGTAAGAGGTACTGTACAGTGGGAGTCTCATGGCATGATGGAGGGCAGACAGCGTGGAAGTGGAGACTGAGGTGATGTGGTTGCAGTTTCGGTGGTTATGAGCAAATACATGCTGAAGTCTGTTGTTTTAGCTTTTAATACAGATCCACTTTCTTGGGGGGGTTTGTGTTAGTTACGCTGTGTGTTTTAGTGAGTAGAACCTGATGGAAATCGGAGACTGCCGGTTAGCGTGCATTTCAATATGGCGGATCTCTGGTTTGAATTTCCCTGGTCTGATGATTTTTTTCAAGATGCAGCAGGCTGGCACCTTTTGCGGTGATTATCAAGGGATTTACAATGCAGATAAGGTGCCAGCCTACTACTCTCATTGGCTGTTTTAGGATGTCCATGGTGTAATCTTAATTTAATCACTGCAGTAAGCTTTTGGATTCTAACTAACATAACAGAAATATGGAAAAACATATGATATACTGTACAAGTAAGACAAATGTTAGTATGATCATTTGTATGTGTCTGTGCCAACAAATGAGTACTAAATAATTAAACTCATATTCTGAATAGTTTGAATCAACCCCACCATTGTTGAACATTTTTTTCTTGCAAAAATAATAGTTTTAAACTCACCAGTGCCAGGTTACTTATCTAAGTGCACAAAGGCAGCTGCATAACATTTTGGGTTCAGTGACCGCAAAGGCATTGACTTTGCTTGACTGCACAAGTTATAAATAACTAATGCCTCATCATTGCTTATACCGACATTATCTATGCCTCCTGCAGTAAAATATTGATAACTCTTTTACTGATTACAGCTGGTGCCTGATAATCCTAAAGAACATGAAATGAACACATTGCACAACCTATTTGACAGGATGTCAGTGCTGTTCATGTGGATTTAACCTACAGGTACCTTAGAAAAAAAGGGGCAAAGAGCATGCCCAAGAAATTACATCAGGGAGGAGCAGTGGGCATGGCCGATACAGATTTCAGTGAGGTTTTTAACACTGGTCCACATAGGAGAGTAGTAAGCAAGCTGGCTAGCTTAGGGGTGGGTAAAAAGGTGGTAAACTGAGAGGGGAAATTGGTTAGGGGATAGACAACAGAGGGTGGTGGTAAACAGAGTTCTCTCTTTGGAAGGGTGACTAGTGGGGCATCCCAGGGATCAGTGCTGGAGTGGTTCTCTTTAATGTCTTTATAAGTAACACTGAAGAGGAGAGGGAAGAGAAGGTCTGCTTCTTTGCAGATGGCACCAAAATCTGCAACAGGGTGGATACTCCCGGGGGGGAAGGGTCAAAAGGATGAGCAGAGACCTGAGAAACTTCGGGAATGGTCTAGGATATGGCAGCTGGGTTTCAATGCAAAAAAATTGCAAAATAATGCACTTGAGGCACAGAAACCCAGGGACAGAGTACAAAATGGGTAGAGTGGTATTGATGACTACCAAGCAGGAAAGAGACCTGGGGTAATCATATCCAATGACCTAAAGGTGGGCAGGTAGTGTGACAAGGCAGTCAAGAGGGCTAGTGGGATGCTGGGGTGCATAGGAAGGGGTATCACCAGCAGGAAAAGGGAGGTGGAGCTGCCCCTGTACAGATCACTGGTAAGACCTCACCTTGAGTACTGTGTCCAGTTCTGGAGACAACACCTCAGAAAGGGCTTACTGTAGATAGACTGGAAGCGGTCCAGAGGAGGGCTACCAAAATTAGTACAGGGTTTTCATCAAAAGCCCTACAGGAAGAGGCTTAGTGAGCTAAATATATACACCCTGGAGGAGAGGAAGGAGAGGGGAGGATATGATAGAAACCCTTAAACACTTCACAAGAGTTAATATGGTGCATTAGTCAAGTATGCTTCAGAGAAAAAAGATGCTCTTAAACAAGTGGGCATACTATGAGGCTGGAGGGGGTTAAGTTCAGAGGGGATGTGAAGAAGTACTTTTTCACAAAAGGGTGGTGGATTCCTGAAACTGCCTTCCAGCAAAAGTAGTGGGGCATAAACAGGGGTGGGGTTCAAAAATTCGTGGGACAGGCACAAGGGAATCACTTGGGAAAGGAAGAGTGAGGACGAGATGGAGCTAGTGGCCCTTATCTGCCATTATACAATGGCAAGAAAGAATCTTGGCTTCTGATTGGTCAGTTGGCCATCACAGCAGGGATGCTATCCTGGCATAACATCCCAGCTGACAGGTAGATGACCATTTATTGATCTGTCATGGCATATTCTCTTAAGAAACAAAAATATTTTTACACACTAACAAAAACATTCTTTAATTTTTTTTTATTCTGTATAAAACAACAAGCCATCGTATAATAGGAATAATGCCTTCCACGGTGGGTGTTATGCTGGGATAACATCCCTTCTTGGGTGTTGGACACCCTTGGCCGGTGGCCTCGGGCCCAACCACCCGAGGTGGGATGTTATCCCAGCATAACACCCACCCTGTCAGGCATTATTCCTTTATCATATTCTGTTTCTATGTTCCAATGACCTCCATAGGTACACTCTGGAAGAAAGAAGGGAGATGGGAATATGATAGAGCCCTTTAGATACCTCACAGGGGTAAATAAGGTACAGGTGGGAAGTATTTTTCAGAAAAGATAGTGTTCTAGAACAAGGGGACATGCTGTGAAGCTAGAAGGGTGTACATTCAGGAGAGACGTGAGAAAATACTTCTTCACAGAAAGATTGGTAGATTCCTGGAACAGCCTTCCAGTAGAGGTGGTGGGTGCAAAAACAGTGGTGGGGTTCAATAATGCATGGAATAGGCACAAGGGAATCATAGTGGAAAGAAAAGGGAGAGGGAGAAAGAGCTGTACAGTAGATCAAGCAGGGTCTGCAGGGAGAATTTCAGTAGGGAAAAAAGAGCAGACTGGGTGGGTTAAGTGGCCCTATCTGCAAACAGATTCCATGTTTCTGTTTCTATGCCCCTGAAATTAGTGATAATAGTGCAATACAAGTATGGAAAATATGTTATTTATAAATGTATACAGCATTTGGGGGTTGGTGGATATTGCAATCTGATTCTGTTGGTAGTTTTAATACGGCAAAATGAAAAAACTGAAAAAAAATATTTTTATTCTAAAACCTCTCTTACTCTCAGTCTCCACTACCCACACTTTGCTGCTCTCTATATACATTACTGACAGGCAGCAGGAAAACCATGGGGACCCGAGGGACACAGGACCCCTAGATATATAAGTTAATATGGCTGACAAGACCATTCTTACAGTTACAAGAGTGGTCTCACACACATTTTTAGGGTATGAGAACAGAAAAATGAAGGTTAGCAGTTCTGATACTCTAAGAATGGGGTGAAGGAAAAGATGGAACTGGAAAGTCCGGCACCAGAAAGTTCACCCCAAGAAAGTTCTGCACTGGACATGACGGAACTGGAATATCAGGCACAATGTCTAACATGGTAATTTAGTCACACACAGTAAAATTATAAGTCATGCAGCATGAACTAAGGGTCATGCAAGGGGCAGGGGCAATTTTCTGTTGGGGGATGCAACTGGGGAGAAAGTCTGGGGTGGGATTCACTGTCTAACTCTGGGGAATGCAACTTGGAGGGAGACAAAGTCAAGGGGTGGGATGTACTATTCCAACTCTGGTGGGACTCAGCTCGAGGGGGAACAAATTGGGGGTGGATTTACTATTTTAACTATGGGGAGCAACTTGGGGAGAAAGACAGGAGAATTTCTCTTCTAACTCTGGGGATGCAGTAGGGAAATGTGCGATGGCAAACAAAAAGAAAGAGACTACCGGAATTTGTTTATTTATCTCTTTATTTAATTATTTCAGTTTGGGATGAATACCTTTGAGTCAAAGACTCATTTTCAAGGGTTTCAAGTCAGTAAAATACAGCACGTAACAAATAAATACAGACAATATTAATTGTTGGCATATCACATAGTCCAGATAACTATATCAAGTAATGACACAGGTGTACAGTAACACATAGACCAGGAGTTACAAATACAATGAGATATTACATTTCAACTGGCAGCACAACTTGTGTGAGGTCTAAGTTCTTGGAGGTATTGGATACAGTCTAGGCGTGAGAGTCCTGTTTAAGCAAGGAAAAGAGCTGAAGATGGTAATAGACCTTAGTGAGCGAATATGACATTAGGGGTGTGGGGGAGAGGAAGCGGCCAGATACAGACTTTGTCGTTAGTTAGTAGCATAGATAATGCTATAAAATGTAGCCAGAGGGACTTAGTAAGAGGAAAGTAGTCAGAAGGAGGAGTGAGCTTGTGTGGATGGGGAGGGTAATGGCAGTGGGGGTGAAGAGAGGGAGGGGTGAGAGGTAGTGCCTGTCACAAATTCGCTCAGCAGGTAAGCCTTCTACTCCCAAGGTGCCAACCTTTGAGCATAAGATTTTTGGACAGTTAACAGTACAAGGCAAACATCTTGTGTGTTTTGTGGGTTTGAGTCACCTTAGTCTCAAGTTCTGGAGGGATTCATACTGATAACTTGTTGACAGCGTACCCAATTATCAGGCTCAGATAATTCTGTCTTCGGTGGGCCAGATATCTTTGCCTACTGGCACCTAACCAGGTCTACAAAATGAGCCCTTAGAACTCTATGCAAGACCTTAGAGAACTCTATCCATTTCACAGTTTTGCATAACAATAAGCCCCTACACAGTGTCAACTATAACCTTTAAAACTCCACTTATATAAAAAGAAATTTCAAGGCAAACCAGGCAGTTTCCATTTTAAAATATATCTTTACTTTAAAAAAATATGAAAACAGAAAATATTACAAAACAAAAAAATCCCAACACATACAGCCTTAAAACAAACAGGTTTAAAAGTGCAGATTCCTACAAATAATGACACTCAGACTAATCTTGTCTAATGCCCTTACTTCTTAATCTTTCTCTCAGTGCTTTGATGTTCTTCCTCTCTCAGTCAGTAATATGAAAGTGTGTCTCAAGGTTTGCTCAGTAGGTTTAAAAACAGTCCTGAGCTGGCCTTCCCTCTGAGGTCACCAAACTCCGCCTTGGTGTATAAAAATCTATATTTTATAACACATGATGGCCTACTAAGGGATTTAAAAAATAGCAGATGACAAAATAAATCTCCTCTTCTCATGCTGACTGGTCCAAACTGGTCTGGGCTCTTGCTTCACACACACATCAAAATTCTCTTTGATGTAAGTCACTGTATATTCAAAGCAAAAGTATTTTGGCCTTCTTAATTTCATCTGGACCCTGGCATCTACAGACATCAAAGGTCTCTTTGATGTAATGCTGACTTCCCTCTGACGACACCACACACATGCATATTGGACTACAATGCAGTCTGGGACCTGCACATCAAAGGTCTCTTTGATGAAGTGAGCTGGCTTCCTGGGAGACACCCAAAACACAAGCATGCTCTTTCCATTATGACACCTAGTGCAGAATCAAAGCATTTCCCTGAAGATGTCATGAATGGCTAATTGTATTTCCTGGGATCAAAGCAAATTGACAAGGTAATTGCCTTTTAGAATTCTGCAGCTTAAAATACCTCCTGTCCTTTGAACTTATCTCTGGGGGGTTTTGTGTCAACTTCAGCAAGACAGCATTTTCTCTTGACACAGTCCATCACACATTGTTTTATATTTACAAAACATAATACAGGGATCAGAAACAGATGTCCAAGTGTGACAATTCCTCACCACCTAGACTGAATTTGTGGGCTCTATCCCCCTGCATGGGATGAGCTTCCCAAATCAGTTCACTCCTCATACACCCTGGACAACCCATCTGAGTTCTGATTTTGTTTTCCAATCCTATGTAGAATGGTCATATCATATCCTTGCAAAGCAAGACTCCATCTTAGTAATCAACCATTGTTTTTCCCCATCTGCATCAGCCAAACTAGGGGGTTGTGGTTAGTCTGCACCACAAAATGCTGCCTATACAAGTATGGCTCCAATTTCTTTAGGGCCCACACTATGGCAAGACACTCCTTTTCCACCGTGGAGTATGACTGCTCCCTGGGAAGCAAATGTTTGCTCAGGTAGGCTATGGGGTGGTCCCTCCCTTCACTGGATGTCTGGCTCAGTACTTGCCCCAATACCCACGTCTGAGGCGTCAGTCTGAACTATAAAAGTTTTACTATAGTCCAGACTTGTCAAAACAGGAGCACTGCACAGTGCCTCCTTTAGTTTAGAAAAGGCTTCCTCACAGGCTGGGCCCCAGGTAATCTTCTTGGGCATCCTTTTCTTTGTCAGGTCAGGTAGGGGAGCAGCCAGGGCACTGTAATTGGGTACAAATTTTCTATAGTACTCTGCTGTCCCGAGAAAACTCCTGACCTGCTTCTGAGTTTCTGGTCTTGGCCATGCCTGGATTACCTCTATCTTTATTTGGTTAGGATGAAGCTGTCCCTGGCCTACCACATGCCAGAGGTATGCCACCTCTCCCATGGCCACCTGGCACTTTTTGGCTTTGACAGTGAGGTACTAAAGATAGCAATGTCATCCAGATATGCCACGGTGTACTCCTCTGCACCATTTAACACCTGGTTCACCAACCTTTGGAAAGTGGCTGGGACGTTCTTCATTCCGAAAGGCATAACTTTGAACTCAAATAAGCCTATTGGAGTGAAGAAGGCTGACCTCTCCCTAGCTCTGTCCATCAACTCTACTTGCCAATACCCCTTTGTCAGGTCTATGGTCATAAGATAGGTCACCCCTCCCAACTTGTCCAGGAGTTCATCCGTCCAGGGCATTGGGTGGGCGTCTGACTTGTGACTGCATTCAGTTCATGATAGTCTACACAGAAACGAGTCAAGCCATCTGGCTTGGGTACAAGGACTATGGGTGAGGCCCAGGGACTGTGGGATCTCTGGATTACCCCTAAATCTAGCATCTCCTACACTTCCCTCCTAATGTCCTTTTGGACAGCCTCTTACACCCGATATGCTGTCTGCCATATGGGCGTCTATGTCCCTGTCTCCACATCGTGTAGGGAGTTAGTTCAGGCTTGGCGCTAAACAAGGGGGCAAAGTCTGCTAAAACCTCCCTTGCTTTCTGGATCTGGCCTGGGGTCAGCTGGGGAGACAATTTTACTGCCTCCACAGAGGACTCCCACTTGCTCTCTTCCAGCAAGTCCAGAAGGGGGTTTCCTTCATCCATCCCCTCCCCATGACTACACAATGCGAACACCTTATCAGCCCTATTTGCATATGGCTTCATCATGTTGAAATGGTACATCCTTTCTGTCTGTCTACGGTCAGGTAACTCCACAATGTAGTTCATGTCATTTACCTTCCTAACCACTTTGTACTGTCCTACCCACTCAGCTTTCAGCTTGTCTTTCCAGACCGGAATAAGGACCATGACTTCCTGACCCACCATGTACCAGCGAGCTCTGGCTCTGCAGTTGTACCATACTTTTTGTTTCTGTTGG
The DNA here is from genome assembly GCA_016271365.2 of Neoceratodus forsteri. Lineage (NCBI taxonomy): Eukaryota > Metazoa > Chordata > Ceratodontiformes > Ceratodontidae > Neoceratodus > Neoceratodus forsteri. Next base: position 785,172,262 of record CM028132.1, on the reverse strand, counting down.
GCAGCTGCCAGGTTGCTCTGGGCTGTCCCCATGAGCTCCTTCAGCCTGTCCCTAAACCTAAGGATGTAATCCATGAGGGGAGTTCCCTGGGTGGTGTTCTTGCCTTCCCAGTCCTCCCAGATCAAGTCCAGGGGCCCACGTACCTGGTGTCCATATAAGAGTTCAAATGGGGAAAATCCTTTCTACTCTTGGGGCACCTCCCTGTATGCAAACAACAGGTAGGGAAGATATTTCTCCCAGTCCCTCCCATGCTGTTCAGCAAATTCCCGGAGCATTGCTTTTCGGGTACCATTGAATCGTTCCACAAGTCCATTGGCTTGTGGGTGATACAATGTCGTGCATCTCTGCACCACCCCACACTTCTCCCATAAACATTTCATCAGGTCCGACATGAAGGAACCCCCTTGATCCATGATTACCTCCTGAGGAAACCCAACATGGAAGAAAATCCCAAGTAAGGCATCTGCCACTTTGTCTGTCCTCAGAGAGGATAGGGTGACTGCCTCTGGGTACCTGGTGGCATAATCCACCACAGTCAGGATGAATCTCTTTACTGAGGAGCTGGGGGTATTTAAAGGCTCCACAATATCCATTCCCACCCTCTGGAATGGCTCCTCCACTATGGGCAATGGGATCAGGGAGGCTTGGGTTTTCTTGCCCGCCTTCCCTATTTCTTGGTACTGGTGACAAGACCTGTAATACTCCTTCACCTGCTGGGTGAAGTTAGACCAGTAGAAATTCTGGGCTAACTGCTGCATAGTCCGTGTGATTCCCAGATGACAAGATAAGGGAATATCATGGGCAACCTTGAGCAACTGCTCATGATATCCCTGGGGGATGACAAGCTGCCTGCCTAGCATCCCTCCCTCTGTCTGTACTGCCTGTGTATACATAAGTCAATTTTCCCAATAAACCTTATGTTTGCCGTCACCTCCCTGTGTGCCCTCTGAGTCTGCCCAAGCCCTCAGCTTCTCTAAACTAGGGTCACTCCTCTGAGCAGCTGCAAACCCCTCACATAGTCCCAAGGCATGGGACAGGTCCCCTTCAGTCACTAAACTAGGGTTCTGAGCACTAGCATCAGGGCCCTCAGGATCACTGTCAATCCCAACCTTCTGACAAGGGGTCACCCCTCCCTCTTCAGAGTAACCCTCTGTAGCTGTGTGGTTACTTGCTACTGGGGAAATTTCTACCCCCTTTTTATTAGTCTCCCCATCTGGAGACACAGGCTGGGTAACCAGCCTCTCAGTGGTTTCCACACTGGCTTCTGTGGGGTTCAGGGAACTACTATTTTTCCTTGCCGCTTGGCTACGGGTAACTGCACATACCACCCCCTGCTGGAGATTGTTACCCAGGATCACAACCACTGCTAAATGTGTTGGCTACAGCCACCTGTTGCACAGTTCCCCTGTTTCACCCCAGTCCAGGAGAACCCTAGTGAGTGGCAATGTTTTCTCTTCAACAGTAAACCCTTGTACAGTTACGTATTTATTGGGTATAAGCTGACCAGGCTGTACCAGATCCCCCTTTACCAATGTCAGGGATGCCCCTGTGTCCCTTAACCCCTGCATCTGTACACCATTTACTATGACTGGGTGCATGTATTCCCTCATGTTCACTGGCATGCGCCCAGGGACACACAAACAACCCACTTCTTTTCTAGCACCCTGTTGTGTATTATGGTTCACCTTTTGGGGGCACTGTCTGGCAATATGCCCAGTTTCCTTACACAGCCAATATGCATTTCTTACTTCAGATAAATCTTTTCATTGAAACATGGGGCTAACTGGTTTCAGTGGAGGCAGTGAGGGTTTTAGCTGACCTGAAGGCATGCTTTTCCCTTTCTGCATAGTCACACTCGCCCCATTTGCTCTCAGAGCAGGTCTGCTCTTGGCATAGCGGTCCAAGAGTTTAGCAGCCTCTTGCATTGTTTTTGGATCTTGGTCCTCTAGCCAGGTTTTAGCTCTGCTGGGCATGCCTAATAAAACTGTTCTAATAAAATCACATTTTAAATTTTGTCAACAGAGTTTGCCTCAATTCCTTCCCACCAACGTTTTAAAAACTGACGTTGTTTCGTGGCTAGCTCCTCATAGCTCATATCAGGGCTTGTCCTGAGCTTACGGAATTTAGCTCTGTATGATTCAGCAGTTAATTCAAACTTTTTTAACAGTGCAGCTTTTAATTTGCTGTAGTCGTCACTGTCCTCATTGTTCATTTGACCCAATGCATCCGAACTTTCCGGTAAGTAGTGGGATAGCTGGAAGCTCCAGGACTCTCTAGGAATTTTAGCCTGAATACAAACTTTTTCCAAAGAATTTAAAAAAGCATCCATGTCCTCCCCTTCCTTAAACTCGGCTATTAATTTGGAGTTCAATTTGTAACCCAGTCCTGCAGTCCCAGTTAAACCCAAGCCACTTACCTGCCCTGGTGCCACTGGTTGGAGTCATAGCTTCTCCTGTTCGAGTTGTCACTGGTGCACCTCTCTCTTCTCCTCTGCAGCTCTGCATTCTCGCTCTGCCTCTTGGCGTTCTCGCTCTGCCTGTCTGCTCTTTTGCTCCCTCTTCTCCTCTGCAGCTTGCTGGAGCTCACGCTCCTCACAGTCTGCCTCCCTCTGTTATTGCTCGGCCTCCAGTTCCATCCTGCACAACTCAATTTGCAGCCTAAGTACCTCTGGATTCAGGATACTGGTGACCTTCCCCTGCTGCTGTGGCCCTTCACTGACAATGGCCCTGCTGTCCTCCTCATCAGCTCGGGACCCCTCACTGGCCGCTAGTCCTGCCACACTCAAGGTCTGGTCCCTTTCAGTCACAGTCTGTGACTCACTGCTCTGGGTATCTGCTACCATCAGGGCCTCTATGAGATTCTGCTTTTTGGCTGTCACCTCGAACAGGACTCCTCTGTCCTCGCACAACTGCTTTAAGAGTTCTATAGTGTGTCTGCTGTAGTTGGACACCATTTTTCCTGACTACTGCTTATCTGACTGGCACTTTAAAAAAAAAATGGGTAGGAACTTGACTGTAGACAAGGGATATAGTTCTGTTTCCTTTTGAAATAAAACACTGCCTTTCTTTTTTCCAAGTGAGCCGAACGGTCTCAAGCTGACACATGGAACAATGAAGCTTATACCACTAAACTTTTTATGCCACCGCTGTCAACCAATCTGTCACAAATTCACTCAGCCGGTCAGCCCTCTACTCCCAAAGTGCCAACCTCTGAGCGTAGGATATGTGGATAGTTAACAGTACAAGGTAACCATTTTGTCTGTTTTGTGGGTTTGAGTCACCTTAGTCTCAAGTTCTGGAGGGATTCAAACTGATAACCTCTTGTTAGTGTACCCAATTATCAGGCTCAGATAATTCAGTCTTTGGGGGGCCAGATATCTTTGCCTACTGGCACCTAACCAGGTCTACAAAATGAACCCTTAGAACTCTATGCAAGACCTTAGAGAACTCTATCCATTTCCCAGTTTGACATTACAATAAGCTCATACACAGTGTCAACTATAACCTTTAAAACTCCACTTATATAAAAAGAAATTTCAAGGCAAACCAGACAGTTTCCATTTTAAAATATATCTTTACTTTAAAAAAATATGAAAACAGAAAATATTACAGAACAAAATATCCCAACACTATCAGCCTTAAAACAAACAGGTTTAAAAGTGCAGATTCCTACAAATAATAAAACTCAGACTAGTCTTGTCTAAGGTCCTTACTTCTTAATCTTTCTCTCAGTGCTTTGATGTTCCTTCTCTCTCTGTCAGAAATATGTAAGTGTGTCTCAAGGTTTGCTCAGCAGGTTTAAAAACAGTCCTGAGCCGGCCTTCTCTCTGAGGTCACCAAACTCCACCTTGGTGTATAAAAATCTATATTTTATAACACATGATGGCCTACTAAGGTATTTAAAAAATAATTGATGACAAAATAAATCTCCTCTTCTCATGTTGACTGGTCCAAACCGGTCTGGGCTCTTGCTTCACACACACATCAAAAGTCTCTTTGATGTAAGTCACTGTATATTCAAAGCAAAAGTATTTTGGCCTTCTTAATTTCATCTGGTGCCCGGTATCTACAGACATCAAAGGTCTCTTTGATGTAATGCTGACTTCCCTCTGATGACATCCCCTCCACACATGCATATCGGACTACAATGCAGTCTGGGACCTGTACATCAAAGGTCTCTTTGATGAAGTGAGCTGGCTTCCTAGGAGATACCCAAAACACAAGCATGCTCTTTCCATTATGACACCTAGTGCAAAATCAAAAGGATTTCCCTGAGGATGTCATGAATGGCTAATTTTATTTCCTGGGATCAAAGCAAATTGACAAGATAATTGCATTTTAGAAATCTGCAGCTTAAAATACTGTCCTTTGAACTTATCCCTGGGGGGTTTTGTGTCAACTTCAGCAAGACAGCATTTTCTCTTGACACAGTCTATCACACATTGTTTTATATTTACAAAAAATGATACAGGGATCAGAACCAGCTGTCCAAGTGTGACAGTGCCTATGTGTAATAGAGTAGTGGGGGAGGGAGGGGTTTGAGGGTGAGAGTAGGGGAAGAGGGCTGAGGAACCAGCAGTGCACATGATAGTGATTAGGTAGGGCATCTACAGACCTTCAACCCAGGTTTGCTGGATATAACAGCTGCAACTCTCCGGTCCCTCTGTGGCACGGCATTGGTTTGTGCTTCTGCTGTACATAACAAACCCATTCACAGCTTGTGACTCAATCCTTTACACTAAGCAGCTAGCACAGTTTGGACCCACACACTTGTGGACACAAACTACTCCACATCTTGACAATATTAATGATGTAACCATAGCACAGGACAACAACTGTAACAAAATTTCCACACTCGCTTCTGATAAAGTTTCCTGTGCTACGCTGTCCAGTTCCAAAAATTTTCCAAGCCCAAAACTCTGGTGCCCAACTCTCCAGTTCCATCTTTTCTGTGCCCCCTAAAAATGTGAGTTTTTTTTTTATAGCTATTTGGTCCCCGTTGCCTCCTCCTGCCAACTGGCAACAGGGACACATATGCATTTTTGTAGGTTTTCTCCCTTGATCCCCTGAGGCCCCAACACATGGCTGTGTGAGCATGTGGAGGCACACTTCATACCCCATGGTGCCAGCTCAGCCCCTTCCACCTCCCATTACTTTGCCACACCTCTCCACCTGTGCTACCCACCTGGCGTTCCACTGGTGGGAGCAGAACTCTGAGTCACGCAGCCCACCCCCACCACCCCTCAAGGGAGGAGGCTGCCCACTGGCATGCTCAGTTCTGCTCCACCCTCCCCCATGCCCAGCACTCGATGACCCAAGGTCATTCCCGAACCCGGGTCTTCAATGTAGTGCGAGGTTAAGTGTCCGGTGCCTCAATCCTCTGTGCCACTGGGCTGGCACTATAATGTGAGGGTTTTAGGACAAAATGGCTCTGAACAGAAAGGCTCCAGACAAAATAACCCAGGGCCAAAAAGCACATGGAGAAAAAATCAGCCAGACAAAAAGGCACCTGCATTACTTAATACCAGTAAAAACATAGTCCTCCCATAAAAACACAGTTCAACAACAAGAGTTATTTCTGCTAAAATAGAACCCCCCACACCCCCATAAGATATATAAACATCCCCCAAAACCCCACAAGTCACAACACCCATAAATCTGTTGAAACCTGGAGACGTTTCATCCCTGTGCCTTCCTGTCCAGCTGCTGTATTGTTCTAGTGCCATTTCTTCCAGTGACATTCTGATTAGAGCCTTTGTAACTGGTGCCCTTTTGTCTTGTTCCTGAATGTGAGACCACTCTTACAACCACATAAGTGGTCTTGTCAGCTTTATTAATATATTATTGATCGAGCTCTATCCATAAGGTAGTAAATATTTTAGAAACCTTACCTGAATATGCCCATTTCCAGGGCAGCTCTGCATGAGACACTCTTGACAGAATAAGAGTGTCTCACCCACAGAGGAATAGAGTGCTCCAACTGTTTGGGAGTGCTCCTTAAATCTATAATAGTACATACTAACATACTAATTGCCAGCAGATTAGGCCTTATGGTCTATTGAGTCTGCTTGATCCCTAGTTGGGTACTGATGCCCTCCCTGCTTTATGTTCCAGAAACTTCTATCATCCATCCCCACCCCCGGCCAGGTCATCATCTGATACCTCTGCTTTCTGTGTCTGTCCCACCCTGTCTTGAAGCCCTCCACTACGGATCTCTGAACCAGCTCGCTAGGCTGCACGTTCCAGGAATCCACCACCCTCTCAGTGAAAAACCTCCTCCTCTTTTCCCCCTCACCCTTCCACCTTCCATCTTCAAACCATGCCCTCTGATGATACCTCCCTACTTTAGTCTAAAGATCCCCTCCATGTTTACCCTATTTATTCCCTTGAGGTACTTGAAGACCTCAATCATGTCCCCCCATCTCTCATCTCCTCCAATGAAAACAGGCAGGCTCCTCAGTCTGCCTCATCGTCAAATCCCCTAGTCCTTGTATCTTAGTTGCCTCCTCTGTGCCCTCTCCAGGGCTGTATGTCCCTCTTCAAATGTGGTCTCCAGTACTGTACACAGTACTCAGGTGTGGTCTAACCAATCCATTGTACAGCGGCAGAATCACTTCCTGCTCGTAGAGGTGATCCCTTATGATGCATCCCAACATCCTGTTTGCTTTGCTAGCCACTCTCCTGCACTGTTCAGAGTTATTCATACATGCATCCACCATGACCCCTAGGTCTTTTTCCCCTGTTGAGGCCTCCAGCGCCTCCCCTCCCAGGGTGTACCTGTGCTTAGGGTTTCCCCAACCAAGATGTAACACCTTGCACTTGGTGATATTGAAATTTCATTTCCATGTGCGAGCCCACCTTTCCATGGTGTCCAGGGCCCATTGCAAGGCTAACTTCCCCTCTTCCCCCTCAACTACTGCTCCCATCTTGGAGTCGTCAGCAAAGAGACTAATTTCACATGCTATACCCTCCCTGATGTCCAAAATGTATGCATTAAACTAGTAATACTGATTAAGCTCCTAGTAGGGCTATCCCGAGTATTTAATTTTAAATGACATTTTAATGCTATATCTGAGCTATTAAATACATCCAAATCTGTTCTTACTATTTTAAATTTTGGTTTTCAGGGCACAATAAAAGTGGAAGTAGTGCATGATGCACTTCCAGTTTTTAAGGGTATGAAAGGCTTGCCTGAGTAAGAGGAGGTGAGCAATAGTGGTGGCAATGTTGGCAGAGATGGTGCCTACCTGGTGTCAGCAACCAGCCAGAAACATTGGTTCTCAGTACTTATATTTGAATTACCAATAGATAGTTATGTCTCCAGCCCCAGTCTACATTTGGAGGATGAGGGTAAGATACCTAAGTTATAAAATTGACAACTTCAAGGAAAACACTGTAAGAAGCCAGGAATACACATATGTTGAAAGTAATGTGATGCAAAAACTGGAGGGGGAAGTAGCTGCACTGAGGAGCAAACTGCAGTGAATGAACAAATCATGGAACTTAACAACATTCCCGACCGAGTGCGTCAAATTACCACTGAGTCCCCAGACAGCTGAAACCATTTCAGACTGCCACAGTTGATGATCAGGTTAACATGATTTGACAGATTGAGAAGCAGATGGAGGATGCATAAGTAACTGTGGAGGCCAATAGCGGCATCAGAAGGGAAATGTATGTACCATCTTCTTTAACCCTTTGCAATATGATATGAAAGAAGATAAATGTAATGAGCCCAAAACAGCCTGCAATGCAGATGCCTGCTTTTTCCCCTCTCAAGCTTCCTTAGAGCAGCCTGCAGTTAAAATTTCAGACCAAAATAGCCCTGCTAGGCTGATCCCAAATGTTTCCCCTCTTGGACTTCTTCAGAGCAGCCTGCAGTTAAAATGTTACTCTAAAACAACCCTGCAAGGCAGATGCTGGCTGTTCCCCCCTCAGGCTTCCTCAGAGCAGCCTGCAGTTAACATTTCAGTCCAAAACAGCCTTGCAAGGCAGACACTGGCTGTTTTTCCCCTCAAGCTTCCTCAGAGCAGTCCATGGTTAAAATTGCAGCCCAAAACAGCCCTGCAAGGCAGACACCAGCTGTTTCCTCCCTTGGGCTTCCTCAGAGCAGCCTGCAGTTACAATGTCAGCCCAAAACAGCTCTACAAGGCAGAGCCAGCTGTTTCCCACCTCAGACTTGCTCAGAGCAGCCCGCAGTTGAAATTTCAGCCCAAAACAGCCCTGCAAGGCAGACACCAGCAATTTCCCCCTGGGCTTCCTCAGAGCAGGTACTGCAATATCTCAGTGGCAGAGCACTCCTCAACGTAATTGGAAACTGAACTGTATTATCCCATCACCACTAGCATGGCGAATGCCCCACACACCCATCACTCTTCCTCTCTGGGCTGTGTTGTATTTCATACCTTATACCGGTCATGTGAGTTGGTCTGGGCTGTGTTGTAATTTATACCCTATATTTGTTATGTGAGTTGGTCATGGGGTCTTTTTTTTATCTCCTCACTTTTCCATTTGCATCCTATAACTCCCCACCACTAGTGGTCACTGTACCTACATTTCTCCCTCACTGCTCACAGTAAGTGGAACCAAAAATCCTTTCCCTCAAGGCTGCAGCCTATGGTAACAGTATAATCCCTGCTCTATAATCACTGCAGGGCTGAACCATTACCCCTAGAACTGGATTTTACTGATGTCAAACATGTTCCCAAAATGTAGACTAGTGGCAATACTGCTTATAGTGGGGATCTCTCTTATATAAACAGTGCCTCCCTAACTTCTCACTATGCTCATGGCAACCCACAAATGATGTCTCCCACTTTGGCTCCCCATAGGTTCACTGCAGGACTCATCTCTAGGCACAGCTTTTATTTCATTGCCAAATAATAAACTAGGGGGCAACAGCCAAGCAGAACACCTATAAACACCTGCCCCCAATGCCTGTTACAATAAGATTGATAACACCAAAACCCCTGAAATCCTACCACCTTAAAAAAATAATAATTAGTCCCCTTTGCATCAGTGCCAAGAAGGTCACCCTAATACTGCTGCTCCGCTCAGGGAATATATAGTCAAACCCAAGGCCACAGCACACAGCACAAAATAGTACTGGGAAACAAGGGCAATTAAAGATTGCATCCCTGAACATCAGTAGCCTCATGCCAAAGTTTACTGATCTCCAGGCATGGGTCACACAACACAGGCCCGACATTATCAGCCTTACTGAAACTTGGATCGCCACTAAAATACCAAACTCTACAATCTTGCTCGAAGGGTATTCCATCTTCAGGCAGGATAGAACTAGCAATGGGGTGGTGGTTGTCTTCTTTAATGTAGGCATCTCCTACAGGGACAGGTACTCCCCATTTCTGATAGGTCAAGTGACTTTGAGATGCTGGCCATAAAAATATTTCTAGGGGCTCAGAGCAAGTCTCTTACCCTTGCCACGGTCTACCTACCACTGGAAAATCAAAGACCAGCCTGGAAAAAGTATTTGACATCTTAAGGATGATAAAATAGAAAAGCAAGCTACTTATATTAGGGGACTTCAATATAAACTGGTTCTCCCCTGAATCCACCCCCAAGAGGATCTGGTAGTCAGTGTGAATCTCACCTAGATGGTTAATGGGCCAACTAGAATAAACTACAAGACAGGGAATAGTACAGTACTCTGACTGGATTCTGTATACCATCCCCTCAAGGCTATCCAGGGTCATAGTTTTCCCAGTGGTGGATCACTGGGTCCCTACTTCCTAAAATGAAGGAGCATGACAACCTATGGTACAAGGCAAAGGCCATTAGGGGAGCACATGACTTCCAACAATACTGAGTGGCTGGAAACAAATGTACTAATGAGAGGCTGGCCAAGGCAAACTATTACAAGACACACTTGGAAAGAAGCTGGGGTAACAGTAAAAGTTTCTGGGGCAATATTAAAGAATTGTTAGGGAAAGATTCTAAAACAACACCACTGCTGCTTAATGTAAATGGTAAACTTACTAAGGGCCCCCTTACCATAGCGGACACTTTTAACACAGCATTTACAGACATGAGTGGTACACTTCCCCCTGACTGTCTGTCCTAGGAAGTCACATCTGGGCCTCAACCCCAAACTCTCACATCTCACATGATAAATAATACCCCGCAGTTCTATTTCAGACAATTAACTAAATCAGAAGCCAAAAAGTATGTTAAACAGGTACTTGGCAAAACTCGCCTGGGCAATGATAACATTGATATGAAAATGGTGGCACTCACACTGGAGGAAATAACAGTCCCCATCACTAAACTCTTCAATAAATCACGCACCATGGCCACCTTTCTGAACCTCTGGAAAATAGTCCTGATAACATCAGTACACAAAAGTGGGGTTCACACTAATACATCCAACTATCAGCCTATCTACATCCTTCCCCCCACTATCTAAGGCTCTTGAGAGGATAGTGTCTGATCAACTGAATGAATACCTTCAAAAATACAACTTGCAGTTCCCCCAACAGCAAGGGTTCTGCAAATCTCATAGTACCTCAACAGCTTTGATTGAGTCTTCAAGCCTCATTCATGAAGCTGCTGACAATGGACAGTTAGCAGGGTCAATTTTCATTTATCTCACAAAAGCCTTTGACACAGTTAACCACCAACTACTGCTGGAAAGGCTACTTGTGCTTGGACTGTCCCTTGTCTCTGTTGGATGGTTCCGAGAGTATCTCTCATACAGAACGCAATGTGTCAAAATAGACTCAGCCTGGTCCAGTGCCAGGAGAGTCTCTCTAGGGGTTCCCCCAGGGTCCATCATGGGACCCCTGCTGTTTAGCCTATTTTTAAACACCCCTTCCTGAGACCTGCTCATCCAACATCATACTTTATGCTGATGATGCTGTTGTCGTAAACCACAACCCTCAACTAAAGCAACTCACCAAAGACATGCAAAACAGTTTCCAACAGCTGGAAGACTGGTTTAGCAGGCACAAACTACTGATCAACTGTAAAAAGACCAAGACAATGCTGTTCTCTAGTCCATATGCCAAAAAGGAAAACCTCCAGCTGAACATAATAAATAAAATGAATCAGTCTCTAGAACAAGTGCACATGTTTAAATATCTTGGAGTATACCTAGACGATACCCTCTCCTTCACCAATCACATGGATCAGGTAGTCAAAACTGTTAATGCCAAGCTAAGCATTCTATATAGACATGGAAATGACCTTACCCCTACAGCCCTGCATCTTGCATTCATCAGCTCTGTATTGTCTGTTATCAACTATGGGTTGGTAGTATATAGTGCTGTCTCTGAAATGGCTCTCAAGCATGTTAAAATAGCTCTAAATAAGGAGTACCATTTTGTCCTGTGGTTTCATAAGCTCACCCTAATGTGTCAACTGTATGCCCAGACAAACTGGCTCAATCTGATAGGGAGGGCAAAGTTCCAGGTCTGTCTCCAGGGTAAAAAGTTACTACTAGGCCTTTCCCCCCAGCCATACTCAATTTCCTGCAGTTCTCTCAAATGCAGCATTTCACCAGAGGCAATGCACCAACTTGCTCCTAGTCCCTTTCATGGAGAATCTCACTTGCCCATTGGTTGTTTGCCTACAGAGCCCCATAGTGGCTCAATGAGCTTCCTGCTGAGCTAGCCAATGCTACAAGTAATAACATATTTAAAAAAGATTTAAATTTTCACATTGTCAACACTAGTGGCTGTGAATGCTTCCCTGAAACTAAGTCTTGAACTCCTCCCTGCACTTTCTGTTCCCTCTCCTCATCCAGCTTGGTGACCCTCCCCCCACACACACACACTAAAGTGAAAAAAACAATAACATCTATCCCTTTCCCTCCCCTTAGCCTACTTGTTCTCCCTGCACTAGACCTGCTCCACCCATCTCCCAGTCCCATGTACATTTCACCTCACCTGTGCTCCTACTCCTCCTTGCCTACCATTATATTAAGCTAATCACTGATGGCAATCCCTAATGTCCAGGGTGCTTGTGAGTAACTGAGCACTTATCTAGTTTTGTTATGTCCATTGCTGCTATGTAACAAAATGCTGATTATGTAATGTGTAATGGATGTACATAATGTTACCCAGTTGATGTTTCCACTTCTTGTTTTTGTGCCATATACTGTTGATTTTTTTGTTAGTTGATGTTGTTTGTAACCTGACATGGAACCTTTGTAAATGAGCTTCTAGCTCAAAGGTTGTTTCTGAAACTTTAATAAATAAATAAAACTGAAAAAAAATATCAGCCCAGGAATTAATATAGATAAGGAGGGAAATATGACTAACAAAGTCAACAAATCATGCTGGTTGGAGACTATGTTATTAAAAGTTCACAGATGGGCAAATCTGCAGGGTGACAAAATGAACAGGATGGTCACATGCTTTCCAGGAACTAGAATCTCTTATATTAAAGAAAGGTCTGATGATATACTAAATGGCTCTGGAACAGACACACCAAGACTGTTTTACATTGGCATGCACTGTTAGATCTTTTTCAACTTAGTTATTCTTGGCTGTTGCTTCACGTGGCGGTAACTATGTAATTCTTACACATTTTTGCTCCACATTTGAGCCTTCTTACCACACCCCCTTAAAGCCACAGTGTTTTCACTATTGACATTGTTCAGGTCAACAAATTTTACCAAAGTCCTATCATATGGCAAGGCAAAACAAGGCACCTTTTATTTATATGGCGCAATTCCATATGGCTCAGAGCACCTTACAGGGAGAATAAGGCAGTAAAAATCTAGCCAATGAAAAAGAATAAATACAGCAATAAATTAATTATACTATAGTAGGCAAGCTGAAATAATAAGTTTTCAGGTCCCCCTTGAAGGCATCCACTGTGTGGACCAAGCAAATGATGGATAAAAAGGAGTTCTATAGGACAAGAGCAGAACCCCAACAGCTCTGGCACCCGAAAGCTGTGGCCAGGAATGTGGAACTAACAAAAGGTCTGCATCTATTGAGTGGAGAGGGTGCACAGGGGTATGAGGAAGCAGAAACTCTTTCAGGTAGTCAGGACCAATATTGTGTAGGGCCTTGTATGTAGGCAAGTGTATCTAGAAGTTGATACGCCATCAATTTGGTAACTACAGACTGCATAGCACCTTCATTATGTACTCATTTTTCTCTGCTGTGGCCACTAGCCGGGCTGCAGCAAGTGTACAGTCAGGTCTTTTTTGCATTTTGCTGCTGTTCTTAGCATTTTCTATTGGGCTTCTACAAATTCATTTTTGCACACAATACAAAGGCCAGACTACTAACACCCGCACCCCCATGACTAGTGATGGACAAAGTCAGGGAAATTCACTTCACCAAGAACTTCACAAAGTTTCCCCAGCTCCCCTTTACTCATGAGTGTAGGTAGCATAGCTTTCTGCTGGTGAGGTGCCCACTTTTGTATGGCAAACACTACACCTAGTGGCACTTTACCGGCAACGGTGTCAGCAAAGTGCCGCTGTGCATATTTTTTTCTGGTTGAAATAGCACCCCAATGATGAAAGATATACAGTTTGTTTCAGTATTAAAAACAAACAGGTTTCTAAATGCCTAAGCCAGCCCCACCCAATGTGACATACAGTTTCCACCCTTCCTACCAACCAAACCCTTTAGAAGACAATACCCCACATCTCTATTCTCCCCATAGTCATGTGAAGTATGTAATAGTCATGATTAGATCCTTTCCCACCACCCACACCACATCATGTAATACACACCACTCACTTCATCCACCCATGCCTTTTCTCCAAAATCATCACAATGGTGATCAAACCCCACATGCTACCATCTCTACCATCCAACCTCCCTCCTCCACTCCAGCCCCAATTTGCCAAAGGATAAGAATCCAATCTGTAAAATAAGAAAATCATCCCAACACTGGAGTGAGATATCATCACTTAAGTTTAAAGTTCAAGTGTCACATTTCAAGTTCATTAGAAGTAAATGCATCAAATGGCAAGGCAAGGCAAGGCAAAGTTTATTTTTCAAGGTGCCCAATCCCGGAGGGTCTGGGCGCCGTACAAATAAATACACACTATTCATAAAATACAGCACATGCAAACAAAACACTGATAAATAATCTGAATAATAAAAACATTTAAAAATAATACTAGAAACACAGAATTTGGCGGCAGATAAGGACCGCTTGGCCCACCTAGTCTGCCCATTTTTCTATGTAACAGATAAGTTGCAGATCCTAGTTAACCAACAACTTACTTCCTCCTACCCCCCACTAGGACTGCCTTATGTCTGTCCCATGCATTCTTGAATTCCCCCACTGTTCTTGACTCCATGACCTCCTCAGGGAGGCTGTTCCATGCATCCACAACCCTGTCTGTGAAAAAATACTTCCTCACATTACCTCTGAGCCATCCCCCCTCTATCTTCAAATTGTGCCTCCTTGTTCTCACACATCTCTTTTTCTGAAAGATGCCACCCTCCTGGACTTTGTTGATTCCCTTGAGGTACTTGAAAGTTTCTATCATGTCCCATCTCTCCCTCCTTTCCTGAAGGGTATACATATTAAGCTCCTTTAGTCTTTCTTCGTATGTCTTCTGGTGTAGACCCTGCACCATTTTGGTTGCCCTCCTCTGGACAGCCTCCACTCTGTCTATGTCTTTGCGGAGATGGGGTCTCCAGAACTGCACACAGTACTCCAGATGGGGTCTCACCAACTGTCTGTACAGAGGGATAACAACTTCCTGTTTTCTACTATTGATGCCTCTCCCTATGCATCCCAATATCCCCCCAGCCTTCCTTACTGCCTTCTCACATTGCTTGCCCATCTTAAGGTCATGTCATCTGATATAATTACCCCCATGTCCCTTTCCATTTTTGCTGTTGTCAGTATCCCCCCCCCATTGTGTACTCTTCTCCCGGGTTTTTGTTTCCCAGGTGCATTACCTTGCACTTCTTTGTATTGAATCTGAGCTGCCATACATTTAACCATTCCTCCAACCTTACCAAGTACCTTCTCATCCTTTCCACTGCATCTTGTGTATCAACCCAGTTGCAGATCTTTATGTCATCTGCAAAGAGACATACTTTTCCTTCCAGTTCCTCTGCAATGTCACTTATAATGACATTAAAAAGGACCAGTCCCAGTAATGAACCCTGTGGTTCCCCACTAGTAACCCTCCTTTCTTCACTGTGGCCTCCATTTACTACTACCCTTTGTGTCCTGCTGTCTAGCCAATTTTTTATCCAGGCTACCACCCTGGGACCCACTCCAAAGCTGGCTAACTTGTGTATTAATATTTTGTGTGGGACTGTATCAAATGCCTTGCTAAAATCTAGGTAGGCCATGTCCACAGCCCCTCCCTGGTCTACTACTTTGGTCACCCAGTCAAAGAAATCTATTAGATTCATCTGACACAACCTTCCCATCGTGAATCCATGCTGCCTTGGGTCCTGTGCCCCACTGGCCTCTAGGTACTCAACAGTTCTTTCCTTCAGAAGTGATTCCATCATTTTCCCTACCACTGAGGTTAAACTAACTGGTCTGTAGTTTCTTGCCTCTGTCCTGCTCCCACTTTTGTGAAGAGGAATCACATCCATCCTCCTCCAGTCCTCAGGTACCACCCCATCCTCCAATGATTTGTTAAAGAGAGTAGTCAGCGGTGTCACTATTTCTACCCTCAGATCTTTTAGAATTCTTGGGTGAATCCCATCAAGCCCCATTGCTTTATCCACCTTCAATTTTATTAGGTCTTTCAGAACCCTTTCTTCTGTAAATGGACTGGTATCGACCCCTGTCTTCAGAGTATTTCTCTTGTTTGGTTTAGGTACCTTCCCCTCCTCTTCTTCCTCTGTGAATACTGAGCAGAAATATTCGTTCAGTATCCCTGCTTTTTCACTGTCACCCTCTACCCACATTCCCTCCCCTTTATTAAGCCTCAGTAACCTTCTTTTGGTCTTTCTTCACTCCCTAATGTACCTATAAAAGGTCTTATCCCCCTTCTTTACAGAGTTGGCTATCCTTTCCTCGGTTTGGGCCTTTGCTATTCTGTCTGCCTTCCCAGCCTCTTTCTGCTTTAACTGATAAAGTTCTCTGTCCTGCTCATTCTGTGTTTCCTTATATTTCCTGAATGCTATCCTTTTCTCCTAAACTTTCCCTGCCACCTCTTTTGAGAACCATAGCATTTTTTTCCTTTGTTGTGTTTTGTTGATTTGCTTTACACAAAGGCTTGTTGCCTCTGTGATGGCTGTTTGGATTACTCCCATTGTTCCTCCACCCCTCCTTCTTGCCTGTTTGTTAGTGCTTTTCTGAGGCACTCTCTCATTTTCCCAAAGTCAGTCCTCCTAAAGTCCAATACTGTTGCTTTTGTATGACTTGATTGTATGGCTGTGTTTATTGTGAACCACACTGTTTGATGGTCATTTTTTCCCAGATGGCTACCAACTTCTAAATCTGAGATTCCTTCTCTGTCCCCATTTGAGAGTACCAGGTCTAAGACTGCTCTCTCCCGAGTGGATTCCAATGCTAGCTGTCTGAGGCATGCCCCCTGTAGGGCATCAAGAATGACCCTGCTCTTGGATGTGTCTGCAGCAAAGGTGCTCCAGTAAACATCTGGCATATTCAGGTCCCCCATTAACAATATCTCCCCTGTTTCTGCCATTCTAAGGAAGCCTTCTATCATTTCCTTGTCCAGTCCCTCCCCTGAGATGGGGGTCTATATACAACCCCCATGCAGATTGTGGTGCCATTTCCTGTCTCCAGGGTGACCCAGAGTGTCTCATCTGCTCCCTGTTTACTCTTTAGTTCTGTTGCTTTGATCCCTTCTTTTACATAGAAAGCTACTCCTCCTCCTCTTCTACCCTCCCTGTCCCTCCTGTAGATTGTGTATCCTGGTATGTTGACATCCCAGTCATGGTTCTCTGTGTACCATGTTTCTGTGATTTCCACAATATCCAAGCAACCCTCTTCCATCAAGGCCACTAGTTCAGGGAGCTTGTTACACAGACTATGGGCATTGGTACTCATCACCCTCCACTTTTTGATGGCCTTACCCCTTTGAGCCCCATTTCTGTCCTTACTGCCTTTGCCTTTTTTTACATTTACCTCTGTCCTGCTCCCTAATGACTTCTCTACCTTGGTGTTTACTGCACTAATTACCATGTTTTGTGGGGGGAGGCTGGGATTTCCCTGCTCCTTTTCAGTGCCTCCCCCCTTGGCTAGTTTAAATGCTTGCCAATGAAACATTTAAACCTCTCACCTAGCATCCTGGTCCCCCCCCCAGACAGATGCAGACCATCACACCAGTATAGGTCTGCATCCTTCTAGGTGGCTCCCCAGTCACCAATGAACCCAAAACCCTGAATTCCACACCAGTTTTTCAACCATTCATTGAATTCCCTGGTGAGGAGTACCCTAGCATCACCCTTGCCATAGGCAGGCAGTACCTCCGAGAAGGTTACCGTATGCACTACTTGTCTAAGGCCCCTCCCCAACTCTACAAACTCCTCTTGCACTGCTCTGATCCCATTCCTATCCAGGTCATTTGTCCCTATGTGGACAATGACATCTAGCTCCCTCCCTTGTGCAGCTGCTCCCACGATCCTGAGGATTCGCTTCCTGTCCCTTCAAGCCGTAGCGCCAGGCAGGCACCTCACCTCCCTCTCCCCTTCCTCCCCCATTTCTACCCCCCCTAATAATTGAGTCCCTCACCAGGAGTTGTTTCCTTCCCCTGTGAGGTCCCATGCCACCCTCCTGTGGGTCTCCTTTGTGAAGGTTCCCAGCATCCTCCTTGGTCTCCACTGCAGGTGCCTCCATAGAGGAACCACTATCCACCAGAAGAGTGAATGAATTGTAGAGAGGTTCAGCTGGAAGGATGCAACTCTGTTCCACCACCCTCTCCCTCCCTGAGCCCACCCTGGTCCAGTCTCTCCTCTTTCTTGGCAACCTTTGAGGTAGTGGCATTGGCCCTGGTGGTCCCTGGGTGGGGGAGGAGGTTTCACAAATCCTAGCCAGGTCAGCCTGGAGACGGGCAACCTCCTCCCTCAGACCAGAGAGGTGCCTGCAAATAGGGCAGCCTCGCAGCCTCCAGAATGTCTCCCGGAACACTGCCGCCCCACAGCCATTGCACTGCACCACTCCTATCATGTCTTATTTTGTGTCCCCTCTCCTGTTTCTCTGTATGCGTGCTCTCTCCTCTCCTTATAACAGCAGCCAGTGCAGTCCCCATAGCACCAGGGTGATGTGGCAGTATTTAGGCTGCCCCATCAACAACCCAGGAGCTGCATTCTGCACTAGCTGAAGCCTGCAGTGGGTACCTCTTGAGACCGCAGTAGAGCACATTACAGTAATCAAGCCTAGATGTTACGAAGGCATGTACCAAAGAGATCCATAGGTGGCACTAGGGGCTTGACCCTGGTAATGTTCCTAAGATGGTAAAAGCTGGTCCAGACAATGGATGACACCTGTGCTTCAAATGTCAGTGTGCTGTTGAAGGTCACACCCAGATCACACACCCTAGAGGAGGCCTTCAATGGCACAGATCCTAGGAATAACCTGGTAGCTGCACCAGAGGCCATCCTATCACACCATCTGTTTGACTCCACCACCAGTACCTCCGTCTTATTGAGGTTCAGTCACAACCAGCTGGAGGCTATCCAATCATTGATCTCAGCAAGGCATTTATTCAGCTTTCCACCGCACTGGATGTCCCAGGGGCAAATGAAAGATACAGTTGGGTATCATCGGCATAGCAAAGAAAACCCAGACTGCATTTCCTAATGAGTATCCTAGGGGCAGCATGTACATGGCAAACAACATTGGTGACAGGACCGAACCCTGAGGAACTCCACATGACAGGAGGCTAGGAGAGAAGGAGAAATTCTCCATCACTACCTGTTGCCTCCTGTTCATGAGACTCAAACCAGTGGATGACAGTGCTGGTGAGTCCACAAAATTCCCTCAGGCAGTTGAGCAATACACAATGGTCTAGCATGACAAATGCTGAGGAGAGATTGAGGAGAATGAGAATTGTCCCCTCTCCTCGATCTTGAGCCGTGAGGGGGTCATTGTGCACCTGAACTAACACAGTTTCTGTGCTATGCCTCACCTGAAACCCTGACTGGAGGGGCTCATAAAGGTCAACGGTCATGAGGTGCTCATCTAGCTGCTGCACCACAACTTTCTCAACAACTTTCCCTTAAAATGGGAAGTTGGAGATTGGACGGTAATTTGCCTTGATGTCAGGTTCTAGCGATGGTTTCTTCAGAAGTGGCCTAACCACTGCCTCCTTCATGGTATCTGGAAAGACCCCCTCTGAGACAGAGCACCGGAAAATCAACGTGAGCACCGGGCAAACTGAGTCGACACATCTCATAAGGAAACTCGTCAGCACCGGGTCCAGTTCACAATATGTGTGCTTTAGCCCGAGCGCAACCTCAATGACCTCAGCCACCTCCACTGGTTTAAACTCCCCCCAACTAGGCAGAGTGCTCTCTGAATGCCTAAGGTGATCACTATCAGCCACAATGTGGCACACTGGTGGAACACCCTGCCAGATAGTGGACACCCTGTTCGAGAAGAACCAAGCAAATTCTTCACATAGAGCATTAGAAAAGGCTTTTTTCAGCTGCACACAGGCTGGGTTTAGCAACCTGTCCACAGTCTGCAAGAGCACAGTTGGTTGGTTCTTCCCAGCAGCAAGATCCCTAGACAGGAACTCTGCCTTCTTACAGGTGATTACCCGCTGATACTCAGCATAGTGAGAACACAGGGCCAGTCTGTCCACATCAAGCCCAGACCTCTGCCAGCAGCGCGTTAACCTCCAACCCACAATTTTCATCACCTTGAGCTCCCCATCAAACCACAGGGACCTCAAGTGAGAGAATTTGGGTCATACACAGAGCTGTGCGAGGGAGTCAAGCGCAACTGACATCACCTGATTATAGGTGGCAACAGCCTTGCCACACCCCCTACACATGCACTGTCTACACTGGATAGATCTACTGTCACCAGAAATCCCTCAAGGGTCAAACCCCTCAAAGGGCGGTAGCTTACCATCCCAACAACGAAAGGGCTCTCAGGGGACTCTGAATGAGAACTCCACCGTGTAACGATCGGACCAAATGACTCGATCAGTCTTGAGATTATTAATCTCAAACCCAAGCGAGAAGACCAGGTCCAACATGTAGCTGCCCTGATGGATCATGGAAGAAACTTCTTGTGATAGGCCCAGAGATGACATCAACTGGAGGAGGTTGTAACCTAGTCTGGAGGATTTTTCATCAACCCAGACACTGAAGTCCTCCAGAATTAAGCATCTGGGGGACTCCAACATCTCACCGATGACAAAGTCGGCTACCTACTACAGGAATTCTCCTGCCATCCTGGGGGGGGTGCAGTAAATCAGAAGAATCCTGCAACCTGTGCCTGGATCCCCACATACGGCCATACATTCAAAAGAACATGGCCTTCCAACTTGGTGCACAGTGAAGCCAAGTTCAGATCTAAAACAGATGGCTACTCCCCCACCCCTACATTTCACTCTGGGACAGTACACCACTGCGTATACAGGGGAGATGGTGGCCTTTAACACCAGACCAGCATCATCACCCACCCAGATCTCAGTAATCCATGCCAGATCGACTGAGGAAACCAAGTCCACTATAATTGCGTTCTTGTTCCTGATCGATCTGGCATTATAAAGCACTGCCCTCAGGGGATTGGTGGGCAGTGTAGCCCTTCTGGGTACTAGTCCACTCAGTCTGGTGGAAACCCTGGGGCCAGGAACCAAACACATCTGGCTTCTCCCTAGGACCCGTCAACATCCAGGGCACCTTCTGCACCTGATAACATCAATCCTACTTCCACCCAGAGTATCCGAGGTGCCCCGCCAAAGTCAATCAGTGCAAGCCCTCTTAATTCTGACCTCTCTACAGCGACGAGCTGTAGTGGTGGAAACTGGGAGGTCGGTAAAGGGCCACAGATCAAAGAGCTGGGACACCTTGCACACAATCCTAGCCCACCCCAGACCCCCTGACTTCCCCAGACACAAACTGTCCCAACCAGAGAGCCTCGATGAATAGCTAACAACTATCAGTCATACAAACATACACACAACTAATATACACAAGCCTAACCTGGGGTACCTCTCCAGCTAGTGCTCCACCATCACATTATATCACTTTCCATGATTATGGCAAATTTGATCAAGCCAAATTCCTTTATGACATCTCTTCTATTGACTGGTCCCCCCTTTTTCAGTCCCACACTGTTGAGACTGCCCTTGATTTCTTCCTAACCAAATTTATGTTCCTCCAAGGCAAACATACTCCTATACTCACATGGCGTGTTTGAGGAAAACAGACTAGGTGGCTACATAAAGACATCCTCTCCTCCCTTAGAACTAGAGGTAAAAGCTGGAGATGTTTCAAAACCTCGAGACTTTCTGCTGACTTTAATACCTACAGAGCATAGCATAATGCATGTGAAAGCAAATATGAATAGCTAAAAGTCTGCACTGTAAAGGACTGCTCTGGGAGTCTTCAGGAGATCCAAAGAAATTCTGGTCACATATCAAAACCTTTCTTGGTGCAAATCAGTCCCATATCACAAATTACACGGTCTTCAATGAGGTTCATTGTAATGACTCAAATACCATTGCAAACTCTTTAAATAGACATTTCACTGACCTGTCCAAATATACCACCACCTTCCTATCTGATAACCAGTCATCCCTCTCTACCCTTGAACCAAGTAAACCCCAGGACCCTCCTTTCTATTTTAAAACTTTTCCTAAAATAGATGTTTTAAAACTACTAAATGCCATCTCAGACATTACCAGTGTAGGTTCTGACTCTCTTGAGCCTAAGCTTTTAAAGCTAGCTGCTCCTTTCATCGCTGCTCCCCTTGCAAAGATATTCACAATGTCCCTCTGTTATGGCCATGTACCGAATATATGGAAAATCGCTAAGGTTACTCCAGTATTTAAACAAGGTGACAAAAAAGATATTTCCAACTATAGGCCTATAGTCATACTCTCAGGTTTAAACAAAATCCTTGAAAAACTAGTGACCACTCAGGTTACTGATTTCCTCTCTAAGTATAATCTCTTATCACCTAACCAACATAGCTTCTGTAAAGGCCATAGTACCTCCACTGCCTTGCTGCAACTGACAAATGATACCATAAGCGCCATGGACTTTGGACTTATGACAGGAGCAGTGTTTATTGATCTTACGAAGGCATTTGATCTAGTGGATTACCCTCTGCTTCTTGCATGCCTCTAATCTATTGGTTTCTCTGACCAATCTGTAGGTTGGTTTTCAAGCTAATTAACTCACAGAAGTCAAATAGTAAAGTTTAACTCTGCAGTGTCCAGCCAAACAACCATTAACGTGGGAGTCCCACAAGGATCCATTCTGGACCCTCTTCTCTCTTTATAAATTGCATATCACTTGATAACCTGTCATGTTCATCTATATCGTATGCAGATGATCTTGTTCTGTACTCTTGCTCTACAGACATACATGTAATTAACAGTCAACTGTCCTCTGCTTTTCTAACTATACAGAACTGGCTTAACAAACAGAAACTCATCCTCAATATTAGCAAAACACAGGGTATGCTCTTTGGCTCTACTGCCAAACTAAAAGCCAATCGTCCCTTACATAAAGTTGCCTGTGCTGATAGCTCATCTTTGATGACGGTAGGCTATTTCAAGTTATCTTGGCATTCTTCTTGATGAAACCTTAACCACTGAGCAACTCATCATGGCCACATGTAAATCAGTTAATGCTAAGCTTGGGATTGCATACAAAACAAATTACATTCTAAATCCCTCTGCTAGGCTGTCCATTGCCTGGGGTATCTTACTCCCATCACTCACATATGGCACTGTTACCTACACCAATCATTGAAGAGTACCATATGTAAATGGGATACTACTTACAATAATATATATTGATATGCTTCTGCTTTGCCTCCGCTGAAACACCATTGCTTGCTATATACTGACCTACTCTGGCCTTCCCCATCAGCCCATCGATTACTTGCCTTTGGGTCACTATTGGATAACATCATCAGATTAAACACACCCATTTCTCTTGCATCTATACTAGTCCCCCTGTCCTCCTCTTATGGGCTCCGATCTACAGAACGTTCTTTGCTAGCCACCCCTAGATGCAGAACTTCAAAAGGTGCCTCAGCCTTCTCTCATCTGGCCCCAAAATATTAGAACCCATTATCCCTAAATGTTCGTCTGGCACCAAATCATGCTGTCTTCAAAAAGTTGCACTACAACCTACTTGTCAAAAATGCCCAGTGCACTTGCTTCAATCCTCCTTATGCTACATTGTTTCTGCAACTCTGTAACCTAATGTACCTTGCTTTCCCTTAATGCTACAGCTATGTTTGTGGTTAATTAGTACTGTCTATTACTTGTCACAGTAGCACTTATGTAAAATGGAATGTGCTACTGATTTGCTGTAGTTCTTGTATCCATTTTGTAGTTGCTCACTCTTTTGTTTACTAACTGCTCTTGATGGTTCATTTGTAAAGTAATGTGCTATAGTTTTCATGTTTGCTGAATTTCTGACACTGTCACTATTGTATTTTTCTTTATTGTATGCATACCTGATCAATTTTATTGTATATTTCTTTATTGTATGTATGCTTGTTTAATTGTAACTTCCCGGGTCGTGCCTGAAAATAGTCACTCTCATGTCCAGTGTGCCTACCCGGTAAACAAAAACTAAATAAAATAAATAAACCTATCATACAACACAAACACTCATTAAACTAAAACCTCACACCCTACTTACCCCAGCACTCAACACCCCCAAAAAAGAAGAGCTAAAATAAACAAGGAGCCAGGCTTCCCAATTTTCCAGGACAGCAACCTGCATGATTTAAAATAGTGTCCTACAAAACAGGGCAATATGTCTCAGAGCATTGAATGGACAGTCAGAATGCAGAAGATCATTTCCAGCCCAGACCAGTTATGAGGCCACAGGCCCTTTCACTGCCCTTAGTCACTGCTGGGCAAGATACCTATGGAACCAAACTATAAGCAATGTACCTGTGCAGTCCACCAGAAAAAGACACCTTACTCCACAACCTGGAGCTTCTCTCACCAGCTCCAGGAAAGATGGAAAATGTTAGCCAGAAGCAAAGACTGCCAATAATCCTAGAGACAGTTCACTGCGATGCAAAGTCCCTCAAATAATCCACAATATTCTCTAGCTGGAATAACTCCAGCCAGGAGGAGAAAGTATTGGAGCAAGAACTTGGCATGGCAAAAGTTTCCCCAACTGCACTTCAGGGTCGGAAATCCCAAGGAATAGAACCACA
Organism: Neoceratodus forsteri; assembly: GCA_016271365.2. NCBI lineage: Eukaryota > Metazoa > Chordata > Ceratodontiformes > Ceratodontidae > Neoceratodus > Neoceratodus forsteri. Next base: position 785,147,966 of record CM028132.1, on the reverse strand, counting down.
GATGACACCCTATATACATCTGAGTTCCCTCAGGAAGGAAGTCCAATCACAGCAGACACCAGTCAACCTTCGGCCTCCTCCTTGATGGCTAAAGAGGCACCTCCAGCCATTTCTGGAGCCTCTGTCCTTTGGTTCATCATTCAACTGTAGGATACATTTTAAAAGTACTAATGCTAATGAAAGATTACTTGCATATTTCGTTTTAGAAAATGGGTCATGAAAATTTTGTAACTTAACTGACTGACAGCACTCACTGGGCTTCAATTCATCATCCAACAGAGCACTCTGGAAAAAAAAAAGAGCTAGCACTGTTCCTGCATAAAGACTAGCTTACATACAGAATTTGTTCTTTAAATGTTTTATTTTTTTTTTTTACATTTTATTGCTGCAAAACCCATTTTGTAAGAGCAATAAGACCCTTCATAGTAGGGTGTTTGGGAATACCCACACATCCAAGGACTATAAGACCACCTGTCTGTGTTGCTGAGGCTCACTAGGCCCTGGGCAAGCTAGTACTCCACACCTTGCTGGAATTTATTGCTTACATACAGTAATGATAGTAACAATACAATACACATACTACTAAATACATGCAGTAATTCTGTGTGTCTTTACTAGAAGAAATCTTGAATATTTTATACTTTTCTTAGAGTCATCAAAAATCGTTGTGCAAAGTTTACTGCTGCATATAAAGTAGGCCTATCATTTGAGAAGGGTGGGTGTCTATTTCTTCTCTATTAAAAAAGAAGAGTTGTCTAGCTACAGGTAAAACCCAAATTTTCCTTTCTTTTTTAAACAAAAAAGGATAATCCAATAGCAAGTGTTGTACTGTTAGGTTCTTGTTCTGGGCACACACATTGAGGAGTGGTGAACATCTGCCTGCCAGATTACAACTAAGTGCTTTCCTAGTTCAGAATTTCCAAGTGACATTTACACAGTACCTTTCTGTGTGCACTTTTTTATAGAATTAAAATAAATTCTTCAGTGTAAAATAATGTTTTGTTGGCATGTAATATTGGGTGACAGTATAATTCACATATTTTGTCTAAATCTCATTGAATGACTGTCTAAAATATGTTGCGTCATTTCTCACATAAAAGCTGGAGTATGGTCCCTGATCCCAGATTGCCTAAAGTGAAGGCCTAGTTGTAACATCTTTTTTTTTAATTTGTGAAATCAGGTGTTGCCAACTGGGGATGCTAACATATCTTTCCAGTTTGACCTTGGCAGGTGCAAGTTACTCCTATTTATAATGTTATCCCAGTGTTTAAGGGTATGAGTGCATTAAAGCTCTTGATTCTAATGTTATTTCAGTCTCAGCATGTACCATAGTGTCTAAGGTATATGTTGGCAGACTCAAAATAACACATAAAAATGTGTTATGCACTGTCTATAATTCCAAGACTGTATTATGAACCCCTGCACCACATGGTGGGTTGAGAGGAGTGCAGAAAATGCTTTTGAGGGGTTCACAAGACCACCGGGAGCCTATACTACACACAGTTCATTTTGAGTTGCGCTATACCTAGAGCAGGAAGTGACTCACACAGACTTCCTGCTCCACTCCCATATATCTGACGCTCCTAGTGAGTGGGGCGAGCTTGAGCGGGGCGCTGCGGCGCAGCGTGTGGAGATGCATGCAGAGACACGTGCGTCCAGCACATGTCAGCTGTGTCTGCTGGGGCGGCTGGGAAACTGGGACCAACAAATAGTTATACCATTAATTCTAAATCAGTAAATAGTATAGAGACTATACCTATAAAAAATGGAAGATAGCTATACTAAATGTTTAGAATGTTGCATGTATTGCGAAGGTATACTTGGTGACACTTACATTTGTGATAAATGTGTGCTTCTTAAAACTCTTCAAGAAGAAATAGCAAGGTTATTAAATGGAACTCAGGTGTCTGAAGATATTGAGAAATTAGAAGGTTTTATAGATGAAATGGTCGAGCAACTTGATATTACTCAGCACATCCCCCCTTCCCTGCCAAGTTTCTCCCATTATTAATCAGATTCACAATTTGTCCAATACCAACAATGACGACTGGGCTTTTGTTCCTAAACACGCTAAAACAAAAAAGAGAGGTGGGCAGGTCTTTAATAGTGCACCTATCTCACTCTTTAACAGATATGAGCACCTGGCTGACCTAGAAATTAATTCAGAACAGCAGCTTGCCTTAAAAACGCAACTAAAACCCATTATTGTTACTAGTCCAATAGCTAAAAAACAGATACCTGTAACAACAAATCAAAATAAAATGCAAACTCAAATGAAAATTGTGCCAAAAGATCTAATTTTACAAGATCTTCAAACCGAGCATCAAATTTTAACTTTACCTGATCATACACCAACACACCCTTCACCCACTTCTGTCCCCCCAAAACAGGTACTGGTATTAGGGGATTCTATAATTAAACATATAGACAGAGCCATATGTAATGCTGATAAAGAAAATCGTACATGCTCTAGCTTCAGAGGTGCAAGGGTGGCAGATATTACTAGAATGGTACCTGACATTCTCAAACAAGCAGGAACAAATCCCTTGGTTATTATCCATGCAGGTACAAATGACATAAATAGTTCTGAATTATTACACCTGCAACAGGATATTGTGGCACTTAACAACCTGTTGGTTGAAGCTGGCTGTATAGTGTGCTTTTCGGAAATATTACCAATCCCTAGAGCTACACCTACTATTACCCAGAAAATTAAATCTATAAATGAATGGCTAAGGAAATGGTGCTTCTCACAAAATATTCCGTGCATTACACATTGGGAGAATTTTCATGATAGAAACTCTTTGTTCTGCTGGGACGGACTGCACCTTAGTCGAAGGGGTACCTCTTTATTGGGGAAGAGTTTCACAACTGTTATAAATCAGAATTTAAACTAAAAAGGACGGGGGAGAATGGGACAATGCCCAAGTCTCTAAAATTCAGCTCAGCAACTTCATCCAATAATACATGTAAATTTCTTAGCCTAAATGCAAGGTCACTTAATTTACTCAAACTGGGGGAATTGGAAGCAAAATGCAACATTTTGAATTTGGGTATTATTGCAGTGACTGAAACCTGGTGGGATTATGCATCCATATGTTCTAGAAATATCCCCAACTACAAACTTTGCTACAAAAATTGACTAGATAAACAGGGTGGTGGAGTATGTATCTATGTTAGGAATGACATCCCTTCTTATGAACTTTATCTTCCATCTTCGACTGAAAATTTATGGGTTAACATTCAATTAAAAAATCAGTCACATATCACTATAGGAAACTGTTATAGACCCCCCTCAACTAACCTGGAATACACCACTACTCTCCTTAAAGAAATTCCTATATTAGCAGATAAAGGAAATGTTATCATCTTGGGTGATTTCAATATGCCATCAATCAATTGGAATACTCTAGCTGGTCACACCAATATTGAAAAATACTTGGTAAATATCATTATGGAAGCAGGGCTTGAGCAAATTGTCAAGGAACCCACAAGGGGTCAAAATATTTTAGACCTTATTCTCACCAATATTGAACAAAAAATAGATAATTTTCATATTGGTGACCCCCTTGGGAATAGTGATCATTCCTCTCTTCTATTTGAAATTCCCTTTGAATTTGCACCCCCTAGAGGGCACCGATTTATGAAAGATTACAACAAAGCCAACTTCTTAGCTATTAATAAAGAAATTGCAAATATAAACTGGGAAACTTTACTCTCCAAATTATCTACTGAGAAGGCTTGGAATTCATTTAAACATATAATCAACAATTTAGAGAATCAGTATATACCTAATAAAACAATTTATAATAACAAAGGGAAGGTTCCAGTATGGTTCAATAAAGCCATTAAATCTCAAATCAGACTTAAAACCAAACTGTTTAGAAAATTTAAAACAAGTTCATATCTCAATAAAGACATATTTTTAACCAAATATAGAATAGCAAACAAAACATTGAAAAACATGATAAGAGCAGCCAAAGTTAAATTGGAATTTAAATTAGCTCATACCAAAGACTGTCATAAGTCACTTTTTTCCTACCTAAACAATAAAAAAGGTAATGCTAGGGAAATCGGTCCAATATTCAATATGGGAATTAAATGTGAATCAGATATCATTACTGCAAATCTTTTTATTAAATATTTTTGTTCAGTCTTTTCTCCCGCTGACAATAGGGTTCATAGAACCGCTCAGTCCTCACCTTATTCAACTATTCACGAAATTAATATGACCAATATTCAGCTAGCGATTAGTAAACTAAAATCAACCACAAGCCCTGGCCCTGATAATATCCATTCAAAATTTCTTAAGGCAACCTCCCAGTACATCTCCCTCCCCTTGTTAATCATTTTTAATAAATCATTACAGGAAAGTCGAATACCAAATGATTGGCGTACAGCTACTGTTACACCAATATTTAAGAAGGGAAATCGAGGCAAGGTTGAAAACTATCGTCCCATTAGTTTAACCTCTGTTGTGGGAAAACTCATGGAGAGAATAATCAAAGAGAAGTTAGAGGATGAGATTACAACTTTGGGTATAGATGACTTAACTCAACAAGGCTTTATGCCAGGTCATTCGTGCACCACAAACTTAATTGCTTTCTATAATATAATCAGTGGATACCTTGATAAGGGCATTCCTACAGATGTAATACAACTTGATTTCAGTAAGGCATTTGACAAGGTACCACATACTAAACTTCTCCAGAAATTAAAAACATTTGGTTTATCAATGTACCTTGTTGACTGGATATCTGACTGGCTCACATGTAGGACCCAAAAGGTTAAATTTAATATACACTATCTGACTGGGGCTTGGTGACGAGTGGGGTCCCCCAGGGTTCAGTACTGGGACCCACTTTGTTTAATTTATTTATCAGCGATATGCAAGCTGGACCATATAACTATCTCTCAAAGTTTGCAGATGATACCAAACTGGGAGGTAAAGTAAACGACCTTGAAAACTTGGAAGCCTTAGTTGCCGATTTAGGGAAAATAGAACAATGGGCAATTGAGAACGGAATGTTTTTCAATCATGAAAAATGTGTGGTTCTTCACTTTGGAAGAAATAATCCAATGAATATTTACTATCTTAATAATATTAAACTCAAAACATCAAGCTGTGAAAAAGACTTGGGGATCCTAATAAATAATAAACTTACATCTAGGGAACATTGCTTAAAAATAGCCAAGATGACAAATGGTCTCTTGAAACAAATCAGACGTACCTTTGTAACCCGTACTGAACAATGTATTATTCCTTTGTATAGGACCTTTATAAGACCTTATATTGACTATGGGTCCCAATTTTGGAACCCATACCTTAAGGGTGACATATCTTGCCTGGAACAAATCCAGAGAAGAGCAACTAAAATAGTCCCAACACTCAAACATCTTGACTATATAACAAGACTAAAACATACTGGTCTATACTCTTTAGAACTTAGGAGAAAAAGAGGTGATTTATTATTGATTTATAAAATATGTCAATCACCTACTTTAATGTCCCAATGTGGACTTGTTTATTCATTAAGAAAAATAGTCCCTAGACTACATAATAAACAACTTGAACTACAACCTTTTCGTACTAACAAGAGGGGAAATTTCTTCAATTTACGAGCAGCAAGATTGTGGAACATCTTGCCCAAAGAATTAATCTGTAAACCTAATTTCAATGCTTTTAAATATAACTTGGATCTGTGGATAAGGGAGAACTTATAATGGGTTATAATGTCCCACAATAATGTGGGGGACAATCTCGATGGGCCTCGGCCTCCTTTTGTCCCTAAAACCAAGTAAACCAAGTAAGGATGAGTGATCTGGGTGTGGGGTATTCACTAGACAATCAGGTTAATCTAATGCACACAAGGATGGGCAATCGGGGAAGTGAAGTTTCATTAGTCTACCAGGGCTATTTCAGTAGGTACAGGATGGGCAATCGGGGGAGGCACTGCTGCACAGGAGTAAATATAGGGCTTCAGCAGCAATACACAGCAGGGTAATGGAGTCTGTTTAGCATTACTAAAACTTCTGAGAGTACTGCTGCAACCTGTATGAATGTGAGAACCCACATTTGCATGGGCACAGTAGTATATTCTGCATGGGCTGCCTGGTCAGCGTGGCACATGAGGGGCTTTTGAATATGGCTCCTGCCTTTTCAATGCATGCTGTTTATGGTTAGCATAGCATTAACCTGGTTAGAACCATACTGACTGTTTGAAACATAGTGTACCCCCCCGCCACAGGGTTGGGGCTTACCAGTGGCACCTCTGCCCTCCTCCAGTTGCTTGCCACCAATCCTGGGTTCCATTTCTTCTCCTCCTTCACCTCTTGCCAGTGCCCATGTTGTGGCTTCTTGTTAGGGGGACAGGGGGAGCATGTCTAAAATAAAATCCTCCCCTTATGGTGAAAAGGTAGTGCTACCGCTGCTCAGCTTGCATCATGAATGTGCAAGCTGGAGGCCACACATGCACAAAACAGTGTTATGGTGCTGAATATGTGAAAGCCACTCTGGCAGCTCCCCTGTATCTGTTGTGTGTGCCCTGGCCCCTGTGAGCTTAAAGATAATAAAAGAAGGTCTATAGGCACTTGGGGAGAGGAATTAAAATGTTTAAAAGTGCTGTTAAACACTATTAATTTAAGAGGGCACACTGTTTCTTTAATAGCAGCCATTGCTGCTGTGTCTAATGGGTGCTCTGTTAGCTGCCTGGGGGACAGTGGTACAGAGGTAGTGACAAGCAGGGGAAGCTCTTTGGCAGCCCTACTCTGGCAGCAAACATCAGGGCAGAGGGGCAGTTATTGGACACTGGGGAAATTATTTATTAAAACAGTGCAGTTTGGCTGCAAGAGACTTTGTAAGTTGGGACTGCATATGAACTGTTTACCAGAGCAGCCATCTTTGAGCCTTTGACTCCAGGCTCAGCCAATCAGAAAGTCTGGAACCTTAGAGTACTTTGGGAGAAGGCAAGGACTATGTATTGCTGCATAAATGGAGGGCCAATGGGGCATTGAAAGAGCCTAATGAATATTAACTTTCAGATGGACAGCTTTTTTTGACCAATGAGATGCTACCATGATCCACTGAAACCCTGAGGACAGAGACTGTTTAGTTCAGTTTGGCTGAAGCCCCTCCTGGGGATCAGGCCCTTGCTTCAGAGAGATGAAGAAGGCTTACCTGGGATTTGCACAGCCACTAGCCCAGGAGGTACTCTAAGTTGCCCTGTATTGCCTTCCAGTTGCTAGAAGGATTGTGTCAACAGAATGAAAGTGTTTGCTGATCAGTGTTAAGGTCATCAGCTGGGAGTTTCTCGAGGGAAGAGAAACTGTCCCGGATGCCTGAGAAAGTATGGAGGCCTATTTGGAGGCTTGCGCAGCCAGAGAACCAAGGGAAGCCTGCCTGTTGTTTCCTAAAGATGGAAAGTAAAGAGGGAAAATTCATTCTTTTTTTTTTTTCATAGGTACGTTTTTCCATGCCTCCGCAGACCCAACAGGGGCTACGAACCCTCCCTCATAGAACCACAGAAAACATAGACTTTGATGGCAGATAAGGACTGCTTGGCCCACCTAGTCTGCCCATTTCCCTACCTACAGAATAAGCTGCAGATCCTAGCTAACCAACAGCCTATTTCTTCCTACCCACCACAAGAATTGCCTTATGTCTGCCCCATGCATTCTTGAATTCTCTCACAGTTTTGACCCCACAATCTCCTCAGGAAGGCTGTTCCATGTGTCCACCACCCTTTCTGTGAAAAAATACCTTCTCACATTGCCCCTGAGCCATCCCCCCTCTATCTTCAAATTGTGTCCCCTTGTTCTTGCACATCTCTTTTTCTGAAAGATGCTACCCTCTTGGACTTTGTTGGTTCCACTGAGGTACTTAAAAGTTTCTATCATGTCCCCACTCTCCCTCCTTTCCTCAAGGGTATACATATTAAGCTTCTTTAGTCTCTTCTCATATGGCTTCTCTTGCAGACCCTGCACCATTTTAGTTGCCCTCCTCTGGACTGTCTATATCCTTGTGGAGATGGGGTCTCCAGAACTGGATGCAGTACTCCAGATGGGGTCTCATCAACTGTCTGTACAGAGGGATAACAACTTCCTGTTTTCTGCTGGCGATGCCTCTCCCTATACATCCCAGTTTCCCCCCAGCCCTCCCTACTGCCTTCTCACACTGCTTGCTAACCTTAAGGTCATCTGATATGATTACCCCCAGGTCCCTTTCCATTCTTGTTGTTACTCCCTCCCCGTCCCATTGTGTAATCTTCCCCTGGGATTTTGTTTCCCAGGTGCATTATTTTGCACTTCTTTGCATTGAATCCAAGCTGCCATACTTCTGACCATTCCTCTAACCTTGTCAAGTCCCTTCTCATCCTTTCCACACCTCCTTGTGTATCAACCATGTTACAGATCTTTGTGTCATCTGCAAAGAGGCATACTTTTCCTTCCAGTCCCTCTACAATGTCACTTATAAAGACATTAAAAAGGACTGGACCCAGTACTGAACCATGCGGTACCCCACTAGTAACCCCTCTTTCTTCAGAGTGGACTCCATTTACAATTACCTTCTGTGTCCTGTTGTCTAGCCAATGTTTTACCCAGGCTGGTTAATTTGATTATTAATCTTTTGTGTGGGACTGTGTCAAATGCCTTGCTAAAGTCTTGGTAGGCCATGTCCACAGCCCCTCCCTGGTCTACTACTTTGGTCACCCAGACAAAGGAATCAATTAGATTCATCTGACATGACCTTCCCGCTGTGAACCCATGCTGCCTTGGGTCCTGTGCCCCACTGGCCTCTAGGTACTCAACAATTCTTTCCTTCAAAAGTGATTCCATCACTTTCCCTACAACAGAGGTCAAACTGACAGGTCTGTAGTTTCCTGCCTCTGTCTTGCTCCCACTTTTGTGAAGGGAATCACATCTGCCTTCCTCCAGTCCTCAGGTACCACACCATCCTTCCATGATTTGTTAAAAAGGGTGGTCAGTGGTATCACTAGTTCTTCCCTTAGTTCTTTTAAAATTCTGGGGTGAATCCTATCAGGCCCCATTGCTTTATCCACCTTCAGTTTTAAGAGTTCTTTCAGAACCTTTTTTCTGTGAAAGGACTAATATCAAACCCCTATCCAGAGTGCTTCTATTGACCGGATTAGGTATTTCCCCCTGCTTTTCCAGTGTGAATACTGAGCAGAAGTATTCATTCAGTATCTCTGCTTTTTCACTGTCGCTCTCTGCCCAACCACCTTTCTCTTTGTTCAGCCTCAGTATCCCTGCCTCAGTCTTTCTTTGCTCCCTAATGTACCTATAAAAGGTTTTATCCCCCTTCTTAACCAAGTTGGCTATCTTTTCCTCAGTTTGGGCCTTTGCTATTCTGACTGCCTTACCCGCTTCCTTCTGCTTTAACTGGTACAGTTCTCAGTCCTGCTTCTTCTGTGTTTCCTTATACTTCCTGAATGCTATCTTTTTCTCCCTTACCTTCCCCGCCGCTTCTTTTGAGAACCATAGTGGTTTTTTCTTTCATTTTGATTTGTTGATTTGCTTCACACAAAGGCTTGTTGCCTCTGTGATGGCAGTTTTGATGTTTCCCCATTGTTGCTCTACCCCACCTTCTTGCCTGTTTGCTAGTGCTTTTCTGAGGCACTCTCCCATTTTGACAAAATCAGCCCTCCTGAAGTCAAGTACCTTCACTTTTGTGTGGCTTGACTCTATTACTAAGTTTATCGTGAACCACACTGTTTGGTGGTCGCTTGTTCCCAGATGGCTGCCTACTTCAAGATCAGAGATCCTCTCTCCATCCCCATTTGAGAGTACCAGATCTAAGGTTGCTCTCTCCTGAGTGGGTTCCAAAACTGGCTGTCTGAGGCATGCCCCCTGTAGGGCATCGAGAATGGCCCTGCTCTTGGATGTGGCTGCAGCAAAGGTGCTCCAGTCAACATCTGGCATATTCAGGTCCTCCATCAGCAATATCTCCCCTTTCTCTGCCATCCCAAGGATGCCTTCTATCATTTTCTTGTCCATTTCCTCCCCCTGAGACGGGGTCTGTATACAACCCCTGTGTGGACTGTGGAGCCATTTCCAGTCTCCAGGGTGACCCACAGTGCCTCCTCTCCTCCCTGTTTACCCTTTAGTTCTGTTGCTTTTATCCCTTCCCTCAAATAGAGAGCTACTCCTCCTCCTCATCTTCTTCCTCCTGTAGATTGTGTACCCTGGTATGTTGACATCCCAGTCATGGTTCTCTGTGTACCATGTTTCTGTGACTGCCACAATATCCAGGCATTCCTCTTCCATCAAGGCCACCATTTCAGGGAGCTTTTTACCTAGACTATGGGCATTGGTACTTATTACCCTCCATTTTTTTATGGCTTTATTTCTTTTTGCCCCATCCCTATCCCTACTGCCTTTGTCTTTTTCTCCATTTACCCCTGCCCTTCTCCCTATCGACTGCTCTTTTTTGGTGTTTAACTCACTAATTACCCTGATATTTGGGGGGAGGCTAGGATTTCCCTTCTCCTCTTCAGTGCCTCCCCCCTTGGCTAGTTTAAATGCTTGCCACTGAAGCATTTAAACCTATCTCCTAGGATCCTGGTTCCCCTCCAGGATAGATGCAGACCATCACACCTGTATAAGCCTGCATCTCTCCAGGTGCAGCCCCAGTCCCCAATGAAGCCAAATCCCTGAGCTCTGCACCAGCTTTTCAACCAGTCATTGAATCCCATGGTGCGGAATGCCCTAGCCTTATCCATGCCATAGATTGCCCGGTGCTATTCCGTGGTGCACACAACACACAGCTCCACCTGTAGGCCAGATTGCAACTACAGGTCAAAAACCACAGACTGGATGGTGCCCACAGCTCCACCTGAAGGTCAGATTGGACATACAGGCTAAAGGCCACAGGCCAAGTTGAGCACACAGCTCCACCTGTAGGTCAGACTGCAACTACAGGTCAAAAACCACAGGCTGGATGGTGCCCACAGCTCCACCTGTAGGTCAGATTGGATGTACAGGCTAAAAACCACAGGCCGGGGTGTGCACACAGCTCCACCTGTATGCCAGCCTTGAGAAACAGTTTGGAAGCTGTAGGCCATGGGTGTTGACAGGCATCCGCAATGCATACCTCCCACCCAGTCAGCACTGGAATAAGGAACACAGAAACTGAATGTTGAACAAAGAGGAATACTGATCCCCATAATGAGATACACATCCACAAACATGGAGACACAAACTCAGGACACAATGGAAATTATTATCTTCATATGTAAACAGGGTAAGAATTATGTAGCACCATAGAATAAATACAACTCCATGCTTGAAAGTCTGGATGTACAGTACAGTCTCTGTGTGTGCACCACTGTTCCCAAGAGGAACAAATGTAGGCCAGGGCTATAGTGCAGGGAACACAGAGGGATGTCTCCTGTACTGAGGGGCACTCTAGAGGATTTTATAACTGTGTGTATGTATCCATCTATACACATATATATATATATATATATATTCATTGCAAAACAGTCTGTTAATACATCAGTTAGGGTGAATAATACAGCGACAAAAGCAGGGAAATGAGGCGTTAAAGTTTCCAACCCTAATGCCCCACCCCCAGGGTTCCCACCCCTACCACTCCACCCCACCTCCACCCTCCACACACCAACAGGCATCTGGGTGTGCATTGAGATTGATGGCCTAACTCTGACCCAATTCCATGTTAAACAAGCTGAGGTGGTGCAGTACAGGAGAATGGGGTGAAAGTTAGGCCAACGACCCCAGTGCACACCCAGATGCCTGTTGGTGTGAGGAGGGTGGAGGGGTGGGGGTGGAGTGGTAGGGGTGGGAACCCTGCAGGTGGGACATTTGAATTGGAAACCCTAACGCCTCATTTCCCTGCTTCTGTCACTATAGTATTCGCCTTATCTGATGCATTAATGGAATTTTTTGCAATAAATTTCCCTTCTTCTTCAGATAGCATAATTGTATCGTCATTTTGCTAAGGGAGTGCAGGGGACCCTGTGCTCCCATCCCTCTGGCCCCTGCACTTCCACACATAAAATTATGAGCAGACACAGTGAAATCGCAACAGATAGTCATAACTATACCGTCTTAAATAATTTCAACCCCAAATGTTCAATATCTCATCACCTCACTGCATGTACCCAGTACAGAAAACCTTCAAATCCCTGTGGAAATATAATTCTAAGCAACTGTAACACTGTTTTGTGCCACAGGTGCAGAAATATTTTTTTTGGCAGGATTTGACAAATTACAGCTGTACTATTCATGAGGTGGTGTGAAAAATGGTAATGTTGAAAATCTGGAGTGAAAACATGAAAAACTGGTGAAGTGATGAACATGCATAGAAACTGTGCAACACATGCTCGTAACTGTAATTTTTGGAATATTTTTACCAGATTGTCAACATGGGATTTTTGGGACCTCCCCTCATGAACAGTTGCACTGTGATTTTGTTAATCCATCTGAAAGTTGATTTGCACAGTAATCGTGCCATTTTGTGCCATAGGTGCAAAAACATGTTTCAGGCAGGATGTGACAAATGACAGTTGTACTGTTCATGAGGAGATGTGAAAAAATGGCAAAGTTGAAACTCTGGGGTAAAAATATTAGGAACTGGTGATGTTATAAGCGTGCTTAGAAACTGCACAATGCACACTCATAATGCAATAATTTTTTTGAATTATGTCTCCAAATTTGCAACATGGGCATTTTGGGACCCCACCTCATGAACAGTTGTTTCATTAATCGGTCCCGAAAGGTGATTCCATGCAGTGACCACAAATAACCTTTTGGGACTGAGTAATGAAATACAGTGACAGTGTTCACAAGGTGGGTTCCCAAGAACACCATGTTGAAAATGTGGGATCAAAATTCCTAAAACTGGCTAAGATATCATCATAAGTTGAACCCCCCCATTGACAGCCATTATGTGGTGCTTACCTTTGATTCTTTATTTTGCGGTTCGGCTTTGAAGAGTGCAGACGTGTCCTGGTCCTCAGAAGATGACAGCACCAACCTCCGGAGGTAAGTAAGAGATAAGAGCGGGTGTGGGGAGGTGGGTCTTCAGTGGGAGGGTTGGAATGGGTGAGGGGGGACTGGGAAGTCTACGCAGGACCATTTTCTTTTTTCCAGGTTGCAAACACATATCGCACATCAGGGGATGGTTTTCTTTATTTACAGGAACAAACAATACATAGATAAATATGGACACACTTGGGTGGGCTCCGAGGGTACCACAAGAGTTGGGAGGGGCACATGCTGTCAACACAGGGATTGAGCACCCCCGTCAGCAATGCAATAAATATAAATTAAATAACTTTTGGGCACACTCAGGTGGGCTCACAGTGTGCCACATGAGATGGGGGGATACATGCTACCAACAGGGGGATTGAACACCCCCGTTGTCAATGGAAGCGGGTTGGTGGGGGGCACTAGACTACCAGGATTCGACCTGGTGGTAATTCAAAGTTACAATTCAAAATACTATGGTAGTAATCTGAAGTGTCACTTAAAAGTACTTTGGGTTCCACTGCCACTTACCACATGCTTTTTGCAGGTGGTATTTAGCACCACGCTACCAGTGGTGCAACAGCTTGTAGCGTGGCACTACTATTTTGAGTATGCCGGTGTGCTGGCATTCATTGTTACTACCCTACCTCCCTTCCCTGCATACATTAACTTTTAGCATTGGTGCTATCACACAGGGCCGGCGCTAAAAGGACTTTTAAATATTGTAGTCCGGTGCAAAGTCGGTGCTATTCCAGCACTACGGATTTGCACCGGGCACAATGCTCTGAATATGTGACCCCAGTTGCCATGAAATATCAGGCCTGCAACACTTCAGCAGATGGTATGGTCATTGGATCTAGGTAGCTAGTTAGATAGAAAGTATTGATCTGCATCTGCTTAAGTGCTGGTGAGAGGAGGGCACTGGAAATGTTTGAGATTACAGTGAATATTGATTGGTGTTCATAAAAATGCTAATACTGAAAGTTGTTTAATGTTTGCATCCATTTTCCCTTGTCCTAGCCCTTCCGCATGTAAATAAATTGTTGGTAAACATTTTTACAGATATCTCAGGAGCATATTATTAGTGAGCATATTATTAGCCAAAGTCAATAATTGCAAATGTATTGAAATATGTGTAACCCCCCACTGGCCCCTTATTTAACTGGTAGGCACACCTGCCATACTTTTTCTGTCTCCGGAAAAAGAGAGGGGTGGGGGTACAAAGCAATTGCAATGAAGAAAACACAAAGTATGTGTGTACTAGACACAAACAGACCTATACCAAAATCCAGGTCCTGAGGAGAGAATGTTTGCTAAGGGCCGTACTAGATTTGCACTTCTGGAAAGAGGTACCCAGTAAATCCACAAAGGAAGCAGTAACTAGATTGTTCATACCAGGCTGGGATTCTAGAGTGTGGCTTTATTCCAAAACAAAGTTGGAAACACAAAAGCAAAGAGGGACCCCAAAGGTTTACACATCATGCCACAAGGCAACGCAGAACACATCTGTAGAAACAGAAATTTTAACCTCCCATATAGCATAGGATTAAACATCTGGAATTGTGGAACGAGCCACAGTGAACACTCAAAATCTCTCCTTTAAAATGCACTAGGCCAGTACATAGAACAGTTCACATATGACACAGGATTACACATCTGGAATGTAGAACTAGCCACGATGAACACACAAAATCTCCTGGAAAAGAGGCACTAGGTCAGTACAGTGCACTCCACATTATACTGACATGGTTTATGTGGACAATCGGGTTACATGGACAGATTTCTGTTGCCAAAACTGAATGTGTTAAAAAATATAAAAATAACCCTGTTTAATGAGGACCTGGTAGACTGTGTTGCGTGGACAGTTTTTGAGTAAATGTCAGGCAATTTCAGGCAACTTCAGTAGCACAGAACATGACAGAACTGCTAAATAGCGGTAACGAGGTGTTAAGGTGATGCAATGAGGTGTTGATTGCACCTGTATTTACTGACCTTGTCCTCGCTAGCAGCTTATCGCTTTCCTGTTGTGTGCTGTGTGTGGTTCGTTTCTGCTTGTTCTTTGTTCCCACCATGTCTAAGAGACCAGGCATCTCTCTTGCTCATAAAATTGAGCTTCTAAAACAAATTGAATCGCTGCCACGTATGAGTGTTCGCGAACTTGAGGCACACCTGTTGATTCCAAAGTCTACTTACTGTCTCTGATCTGATCCATGGAAGAGAAAAGCTGCTGGCTGATTGGCATTCTAATCAAAACCCACAAAGAAAAAGGAAGCTGGAGGGGAAAGATGGCGAGATAGAAGAGGCTTTGTTGGTCTGGTTTACCAGTGTGCGGGAGCAGGAAGCAATGATAAGTGGGCCCCTTCTGTTACAGAAAGCAAGTCAAATCACAGAAACACTAGGGAAGCATGATTTTAAAGCAACAGATGGATGGTTACAATGGTGGAAAGCAAGAAATAACATCTGTTATCATAGAGCCCATGGTGAAAAATAAAATGCAGATGACACCAGGGCAACAGACTGGGTAAAA
Organism: Neoceratodus forsteri; assembly: GCA_016271365.2. NCBI lineage: Eukaryota > Metazoa > Chordata > Ceratodontiformes > Ceratodontidae > Neoceratodus > Neoceratodus forsteri. The sequence goes on along the minus strand of CM028132.1, from coordinate 785,132,431 downwards.
GATGTTTTGCCAGACATTTTAGCAGGGTATGATCGCAACATTTTCAATGTCGACGAAACTGGCTTGTTAAAAGTGAGCACCCACAAGGCCACAAGAAAGCTAAAGAAAGGCTTTCTATACTCGTTTGTAGCAACATGTGTGGGCCTGAAAAAAAATGAGCTCTTGGTGATCGGGAAATCAGTAGTTCCACGGTGCTTTAGGGGTGTAGCTCACCTCTCTGTGATTTACAGGAGCAATAAGATGGCTTGGATGACCAGTGAAATTTTCACAGAATGGCTAAGGCAATGGCACAGAAAACTACAGGGAAGGAAGATTGGCCTCCTTCTGGATAATTTCACTGGTCATCCTGAAGTCCAAAATCTACGAAACATCTCCTTAATTTTTTTACCACCAAACACAACATCGTTGATCCAGCCAATGGAACAGAGGGTGATTTACTCACTAAAATGCCACTACGTGCGAGAAATGAGAAACAGGGTTTTAGAAGAGATGGATGAGGGAAGGGAGCTCACAGCAAAAGAGTGCGTAAAGAGAATTAGCATTTTGACACAGTTCGTTTCCTAAAAAAAGCATGGGATAAAGTGACTCCCGAAACTATCTCGAACTGCTTTCGAAAGGCAGGGTTTACAAAGCAGTCTGACTTGCTGCCCCTCACCACCACCTCAACAGATCAAGAACTTATCCCACCACCATCGCAACTCACCGAGGTTGAATTCGATACCCTATGCCGTCTCAGTGAGGCGGATGAAGAGATTCCCACAGCAGATGAAATGACCAGGCTCTTAAGCATTGCACATCCACCAGAAACCCAGTGCCAGAGCCAGTGTGAAGACGTCAGTGATGAGGAACTTGAGGACACGCAGCAAGAGATAGTGACTGCCAAAGATGTGCGTGCTGCATTGCTAACCCTAAGACGAGCAATGGAACAGCGGCACGATGTGCATCCAGACTAGCAGGTGATGGAAAGCACTGATCACAACTTCAAGGTGTACACTTCCACTGCTGTCAAACAGACAACAATTGACTGCTTTTTTGTGAAGGCTACTGATATGAGTGAAATACTGATTGACGGTTTTAACCCAAACCCCATCCTGCAACACTGAAAAAAAAGGTTGTACTGTACTTTTAACCAAGCACCCCCCACCACATGAAACACTGTACTGTATACAGAAGCACAACGACCAGCACTAATGATTAAAAAATCAAAGGAAACACAGCACAAACTCCTAAAGCAAAAAAAAAAGAAACCAAAAATCACTGCACTGTATGTTTCCCACAGTAGCACTTAAACCTATTGCACAGTTCATAATACAGTATCAGCCCACAGCACCATCTGCTGGCAACAGCGGACATCGCATAACGCGGACAACATTTAGAAGCACAAATGTGTCCACATTAAGTGGCTTTCACTGTACTTAGAACAGTTCCAATATGGCATAGGAAAGGAATGTGATCCCTGGCCACAACGGAGCTCTCAAGGCTCAAAACTAGCAAAAACCCACATACAAGGTTTAAACTTCTTTAGGCATTAGCCATATGCACTGACAGAAAACAGGCACCCTTACAGAACCTGAAGTGCTGAACTGGTCACTCCAGATGGGTGGGTCTCCCACCTTTTGCTTCCACGTCCATACCCAGCCATTCTTTCAGAGTTACACCTCACAAATACTGAAACTGTAGAAATTGATACTATCTTGAAATGTTTAGCACATTTAACATCAGGAACACCACTAGGGTATAAAATTAAAGTCCTTAACAAAGGGCAAGTCATATATGGGACATCCACTGTTGTGAGCAAACTTTAAAACACAAATATTCTGGAGACAATCCTCGCAGAAGTTGGGTGAAAGGGTCCCTTTATCAGAAAGTCACCCCACAGAAAAAGGCAGGTACATATCCTGGGTAAGTCAGACAGAATCTATTCACAGTTTGTACACCAAAGACAGCTTCACAAAAAGTTCAAGGTTGGATCAGGGGATTGCCCCACAAATCTTCTGCAGTCCCCCTCATCCCACATGGGATAAAGGCACAGGAACCCCTGGAGACGGTTTCCACCACTTCACAAGTCAGGAAAGGATGTCCTCTACCAGGATGAGAAAACTGGCACTGCTCACTCCCTGAGCTGCTCATTCTCTAAGCTGCTGGACTAAACTTGCTCCAGAATTCTAAAACTCCCCCCTCTCACACAAGATGTGTGGCTTATGCTGCTGCGAGAGTTCTAAATGACATCACCTCTCTACTCTCAGCAGTGACCAAGCAGCAGTGAGGGCCAAGGTGAAAATCCATTTAACTAGATATTCACCAGCTGCTTTCCCTGCCTAACACTGACCCTGATGATATTCTAGTAACCCCAAGGTACATAGGGGTTACATATGAATTTGGTTTATGGTAATCCATGAGTGTGGTGACTGTGTGAGGAGGTGGGTATGTACAGCATCCCAGGGGGTTGTACTGTTCCAATGTCTGACCCATTATAATTTAACTCTGGATGGAGGCACTGCACATTATTATTTTATCTTTGGGAAAGAACCCCCTTTTCCACCAGAATGAAGACCTAGGCCTCTCAAACTTGATCTAGCCAGCAAGGATGGAGTAGTAGCCAACTGGCACATGGCACCCGGGTTACATCTTTTTAGGCACCACTGGGATCTCCTGTTTGTCAGTCATACCCAGCATGGAGTCCCTTGCTCACTAAGTAAATGGTGAACCTTCAGAGTCCATAGATCATGGAAGAAGTACCAGCAAAAGTGCTGGCCCCCACTTTGCCCAAGACTGCTTCCTCACTGGTAATTGAGCCTGGGAGCACACACCCGGATGCTAAGGAAGAAGTAAAAGTGCCATATGTTGCTCTGGAAATATTAATGCCAAGGGTCTAATGAAAATGTTACAACAACTGCTTAAACCCTGAGACTTCTTCAGTAACTGTTTATTATTGTGTAGATAGTTGGCATTTGTCTATAATAGGACATGTTTACTGTAAATGCAGTCAGGAATCCTTTGCATGATAAGACATAGAATGTTTTGAAATGTTAATGTTATTGGTACTAGGTTCTGGTATTGACTTGGCCCCACTCTGCCAGTGAACATCAGGGCAGAGGGGCAGTTATTGGACACTGGGGAAATAGTTTATTAAAACAGTGCAGTTTGGATGCAGGAGACTTTATAAGTTGGGACTGCATATGAACTGTCTACCACAGCAGCCATCTTTGAGCCTTTGACCCCAAGCTCACCCAATCAGAAAGCTAGAAGCCTCAGAGGACTTTGCAATAGGATTTATGGAAGAAGGCAAGGACTATGTATTGGCCCCTAAATGGACAGCCAATGGGGAGTCAAAGGAGCCTAATGAATATTGATTTTTAGATGGACAGCTTGTTTTGAACAATGGGATGCTGCCATGATCCCCTGAAACCCTGAGGACAGAGACTGTTCAATTCAGTTTGGTTGGAGCTCCTCCTGAGGGTGGGTTGGCTCTGCCCCTTGCTACAGAGAGATGAAGAAGGTCGGCCTTGGGTTTGAACAACCACCAGCCCAGGAGGTGCTCTGTGTTGCCTTTGCAATGGAAGGAAGGCACTGTTCTAGAATTAAGAGAGTTGATTTGCTGTCCAGAGTAAAGCCAGTTGTCTGAGAGGTTCCCATGGGAGAGGAAGCCACTCTGAAAGTATCAAATGAGGACAGAGACCTGCCAATGGGGCTTGTACAGCTACTAGCCCAAGAGGTGCTCAGTGTTGCCCTATATTGCCTTCCAATGGCTGGAAGAAGTATATTAACAGAATGAAAATGTCATTTGCTGACCAGTGTTAAGGTCATCGTCTGGGAGTTTCTCAAGAGAAGGGAAACTGCCTTGGATGCCTGAGAAAGTATGGAGGCCTACTTGTAGGCTTGAGTAGCCAGAAGGCCAAGGGAAACCTGCCTGTTGTTTTCTGTGTATGGAAAGTGAAGTGGAAAAATGTGTTCTATTTACATTTGATCCTGCAATGTAAAAAGATTAATTTTCCATTCTGTCTGAGCTTTTGAAGTGAGAAGTTTTCTGTGCAAGTCTGAGCTTTAAAGTGAGAAGATCCATTCTTCTGTACAAGTGTTAGTCTTGGGGGTGAGAAGATGTACCCCCCTCTTCTGCTTAAAGTCTGAGTCTGAGAGACTGTTTCCTACTAACAATTGGTGGGGGATCCAGAGACTATGGTCTGACTGAGAAAGGGCCACACCTGCTGGCTGGCATTGTGATTGAAGCCATTTATATCCAGAATGTTTGAGTACCAGAAAGAGAGTGACTACCATCCAAGGTCAGCCTGGGGAATCAGGTTGTGTCACTGCTAGGCATTACCTCTGCATCTTCCCCCTAAGGGTGTGTGCCTGAATGTTTGGCTTGAGGCGTGTGGCCCTGGTCCCCAGTGCTGGCCTGTTCCTGATCTGTGATAACAAAAGGAAACAAGCTACAAATAAAGCTGTGAGGCATCCAGCCTGTTTAAACCTACAAGAATCTGCTGCTGAGAAGGTCTAAGCTGCAAGAGATGCAGAGAGAAGGTCCAAGCTGCAAGAGCCTGCTGCTCATCTCCACTAACCAAACTGCAGGTTTCTACTGATCCCATCCACCCCAGCTCTACAGTCTGAAAGTCACCAGCCTGATGAGCCACAAGACTGTTCTTTAAACAGTAATTTAGGGCTTGCCCTGTATCTAAGGAATGTGGTAGCGAGGATTCTTTCTAACAGATTTAGACAGAACTGTAATATAGTGCATAAAAAATGCATATTCTGCGTTTGTCAATTTATTGTCCAAAAAGCAAAATAAAGAAAATAAAGGATATTTACAAAAAGGAAAATAAGAGGGTGTTAATTCTTCACACCAATGTAAATCATCAGGACATCATTCTTCTTCCATTAAGCATCAAATCAAAAGAATTCCTGAGACCTTCCTTCTTGACAGTGTGTAAACCTCCACACTTAGCTCTTGCTCAGTCTCTGATCAGAAAGCAACTGACCATCTTCTATATTCTCTCTCCTATCTATCTCCCTAGCCCTCTGGTGGACAACCTTTTATGGCAGCCTGATGTGACATCAGAGGTCAGATGACAACATCAATTAGCAGGAACACTTTATTTTTAACCTCTAAATTTCATAAAACAATGTCTTAGCCTGTCTAGCTTAATGCAAGTCTCTATGTCCATCATGCAGGCTCTTAAGGAGTGTCTCTTCTGAAAAAAAAAGGCTAAATAAATCCTTAATTATAGGGCATGACATCACACTTGGGAGCTGACTCCTCCCCTACTGTGATGTCACTGACTGCTTCTCCCATAAATACAGTCAGTTCAGGAGCTGCCAGACCTATAGCAGGACCTCTGGAAACATCATCAGGTAATGACCTTTTTCTTTTATTTCTGGCTCATTGTAATATTTTAAATCAGAAGAAAAATATTCAGTAGCTATCACTAGGCTTGAAACATGTAAGCAGAAAAGGGCGCTCTCCTTATCTGTTTACTCTTGCAAGCACTAGGAACCTACTGCTTTTTTAAGAGAAATAAACATTTTCTGTACCAAACTTAGCTTTGTAAAACAGCTGTTGGCTGAAAACTTTCAGCCATCGGCTCCCATTTCATTTTCAGCCCTGTTTTGCTTGACAGCAAAGCAAGCTTCTTTGCTGTACCTGATACCTGCAGCATTTCTTTATATGGGCATCACAGGTGTTTTATGTACTTAAAATCCCTTCAGTTTTTTCTAAGGGAGTGTTTTTCTGTTTCCCCCCCGACTGAGTTAGCTCAGTCTACACATTTGCTGCAAGACACAGGAGCATGAAACAGGGGCAGATTTTGTACATTCTTTGTAATTCTGCATCCACTTCAGAGCTATGTCCTCTTTATAAGAAACCACTCCTGGTGGTTAAACAATCATTTCAAAACACACATCAGCTGGGACCAAATTCAACATACTGCTAGCAGCAGCAGGGAACCACTGCTCTTTCTTTAAGGCACCAGTTATTTTCAGGAGCTGCTTTTAAATGGGAACACAGGCATTTTAACAAATAGGTGATAGAAAAGAATAGAAAATAGATATCAGGTTGGCCACCCTGATAGGGAAAAGAAAGGATAGTCAGAAAAAAAAAGGAGAAAGGACAGAGTGAAATAGAACACCTAAGGGGATTGCCTGTTTTAAATCCTCATTCTGGCACAAGGAACTATACATAATTGTCACTCAAGGTTCAAAGTTTACCTACCCAGCTAAAGGTTCAAGCTGCATCAAGAAGTTGTTGCAACCCATGCAAAAATATTTGAATCTAATTTGTTTTAAGTGTACCAATGCCAGCCAACCAGCTTCCACGCAATATCAGGCCTGCAACACTTCAATGGATGGGTATAGGATAGAGTGTCAGGGCTCCTATCTAATTGACTGGCAAATGGTATCAGTTGGAGTCTGGTCATCAGGCCAAGGCAGCTAGTTCGATAGAAAGTATTGATCTGGATCTGTTTAAGTGCTAGTGGGAGGCAGACACTGTTAATGTTTGAGATTATATTGATTCGTGTTCATAAAAATGCTAATACTGAAAGTTGTTTAACTTTTGCATCCATTTTCCCATTTCCTAGCCCTTCCCCATATAAATGTTTTTGGTTAATGTTTTTACAAATGCCCCATGAGCATATTACTAGTGAGCATATTATTAGCCAAAGTCAATAATTGCAAACATATTGAAATATGGATTTGGTTTATGGTAATATGTGTGTGGTGACTGTGAGAGGAGATGGGTAGGTACAGCATCCTAGTGGGTGGTACTGTTCCAATATCTGGCCCACTGCAATTTAACTCTGTGTGGTGACACCATGCATTATTAGAGACACCTTTTCCACCCAAACTCGGACCCCGGCCCCTCAACCTTGATCTGACCAGCAAGGCAGGGATAGTAGCCCACTGGTACATGGCACCCAGGTTACAACAGAAATATAGAAACATAGAATTTGTTGGCAGAAAAGGACCGCTTTTTGCTCACCCAGTCTGCCCAGATTGGTCCTGCTTTGTCTGTCTCCACAGACCCTAAATAGTCTCTGATGACTGTCCTTCCACCTTGACAATTTACTAATATTTCCCTATGTCTATCCCATGCATGTCTGAAGCCCTCTATTGTTTTCACCTCCACCACTTACACTGGCAGTCTGTTCCCAGCATCAACAACTCTTTCAGTGTAGTAGTACGTCATCACATCCCACTTAACCCCCCTGCCCAGCTTCATTGCATGCCTTCTGGTCCTGGTGTTCTTTCTCACTTGAAAGTGACTCACGGCCTGCACCATTTACCCATGTGAGGTACTTTTAGGTCTCTTTCATATCCCCTCTTGCTTTCCTGACTTCCTTGGTGTACATGTTGAAATCTTTCAGTCTCTCTTCATAGGGCTTTTTGGTGCAATTCCTGCACCCTTTTAGTTGCCTCCTCTGGATTGCCTCCACCCTGTCTATGTAATTTCTTAAGTGTGGCCTCCAGAACTGAACACAGTATTCCAGGTGGGGTCTCACCAGTGAGCGACACAGTGGTAACAACACCTCCCTTTTCCTGCCGGAGATACCTCTCCTAATGCATCCCAGCATCCCACTGGCCCTACCCATTGCTTTGTTAGACTGCCCCACCACCTTGAGGTCATCAGATGTGATAACCTCAAAGCTTCCATAGTGACTGTCAGAAACTCTGCCCCCAGCCTATACTCAGCTCCTTGGTTCCTATGCCCTAGGTGCATGACTTTACACTTTTTGGCAATAAATTCCAACTGCCATGCTCTTGACCACGCCTCAAGTTTTCCCATATCCCTGTGCATTTTCTTTACCCCCTCCTGAATTCCCATCCTACTACAGATTTTGGTGTAATCTACCAAATGGCACATCTTCCCTTCAAGTTCTTCTGCAGTGTTGCTTTTGAAGAAAATGAAAAGGACTGGTCAAAGTACGGAGACCTGCAGCACCCCATTGGTCACTCTCCCATCATAAGAGTGCATGTCTTTAACCACTAAATTTGTCTTCTAGCCTTTAACCAGTTTCTAACCCAATTCACCACTTTGGATCCCACCCCTAGGCTGCTCAATTTCTTTATCAATCTCCTGTGTGACATTGCGTCAAAGGCCATGCTAAACTCCAGATAGGCCATGCCCACTGTCCTTCATTGATCTATTTTCCTGGTCACCCAGCCAAAGAAATAAAATTCATCTGGCATGACCTCTCCCCCATGAATCCATGCTGCCTGGGGTATTGCAGCCAATTGAATTCAAAATACTCTGTCAACCTTTCCTTTAACAGGGTTTCCATTAATTTCCCCACCACTGAGGTGACACTGACAGACCTGTAGTTTCTAGCCTCCTTTCTGTTACCACTATATGTGGAGGGACCATGTCTGGCCTCCTCCCGTCCTCCAGAAACATGCCTGTTTCCAGAGAGCTATTGAATAAGGCTGTCAGTGGGGCAGCTAGCACCTCCCTGAGTTCCTTTAGCACCCTTGGGTCTATCCTGTCTGATCCCATAGCCTTGCCACTTTCAGAGCTGCAAGTGCCTTTCGGACTCTTTCTTCTGAAAATTGACTTGTGTCCACCTCTCCCCTTTGTTCCTACTGCTCCCATGCAGTCCCCTCCTTCTGCTGTGAAGACTAAGCAGAAGTAACTGTTCAGGATGTCTGCTTTTTCTTGGTTCTGTTCTGTGCAGTTCCTCCGTCCCCTCCTTACCCTCACTCTCTCTCCCCTTGCCTTCTTCACCTCACTTAGGTACCTGAATATAATCTTATCCCCTTAAGCTGCCCCCTTGGCTATCCTTTGCTCTAGCAGTGTCTTTGCTCCCATCACTTTTTCTTGTCTTTCCTGCTTCCCTCTGTTTTGCTTGGTACACTTCCTTTCTTCCTCCCTCTGCATTTCCTTATACCTCCTGAATGTGACCCTTTTTTTCTTCACCGCCTTGACCACTTCCTTGGAGAACCATAGTGATCTCTTCCTTCTGCTTTTACTCATTTCCTTAATGCAGAGGCCAGTGGCCTTAAGTATGCCCTCCCTTATTTTTCCACACTGTGCCTCTACCCCTCCCTGGCAGTCCCTCATGACACAGTTTCTGAGGTCATCCCCTATTTCTTTAAAATACACCCACCTAAAGTCCAGGACCCATGTCCTTGTGTGATTTGCCTCTCTTCCCATCTTAATGTTAAATCACACTGTACAGTGATCATTGGTACCTAGGGGATTGCCCACTCTGATGTCTGAAAACTGTCCCTGTTTCTTTTTTCCCCTTAGGTACTTTATTCATTTTTGTACTTTGTCCCAGTCCCTGATGTGATGCACACATGTGGAGGAACACGCACGTCATGTCTTGAGAGATGCCCCACCATACCAGTCACTCTGTTACTGTCTGCGCCAGCCACCAAACCTCCATCTGGTGGTGGCAGGACTATGGACAGGCAAACTTGTAAATCATTGCTGTACATATCCAGTATTCATTGCAAAATTAAAGCACCAGTAAGGGTTCAAGATAATGCCACAAAGGTAGGGGAAAAGAGGCATTAGCATTTTGAACCCAACCCTGCCCCCAAGCAGTAAAAGGACAAGACCACATAAGCAACCACAGCAAGCCATCATCAGGAGGCAGTATAGCGCAGTGGTTTAAGGCTCTGAGCTGCAAATCTCATGATATCCAGCAGACCAGACCTGGGTTTGAATCCCACAGCTTCCACTTGCAAACTGTGTGACCCTGAGCAAGTCACTTAACTTCCCTGTGCTCCCAGGTCGCTCCTGTAAAAAAGCTTTCAGCTTAGTGTGCTACTCCTGGTTAAACAACTAAATTAAAAAAAAGAAAAAAAAAAAAGGTACGACAAATGACATACAACTGTTTCCAGATTATACAAATGCAGTAGCACTGATGAGTTACCTTAGTGGATTTGTATCTGTGATATGCCGCTACAAAACATACACATTCACTTCTAATTACAGTTAGAAATTTGCATTACTCAAGACACAATACTATTTCTGTCAGCAGAAACACAGGCCCCTGCAATCACAGATACAAATCCCCAATACCCAGACTACAAGAGTTCTGCAGCCACAGATACTCATGCACACCATAAGACATAGGAGAGGAGAGCCAACACTCGATAGTGCTCCCTCCCCCCCCCATGCCAGCAGCCTGGTGACCTGAGGTTGTTCCCAATCCCGGGTTGCTGGCATTGCGTGAGGTGTGGAGTCCAGCACCTCAAGCCACAGTGCCACTGGACCAGCCTAACTGTCCCTGTTTCTAAGCACAGGTCCAGCACTGCCATGTCCTTAGTGGGTTCATTTATTAGCTACCCGAGAAAAGCCCATTGTAGGGAGTGATGGACAGCCCTGTTCCTTGCCAAAGATGAAGTCGGAAGGCTCCAATCTACACCTGCCAGATTGAAGTCATCAACTAGCAGCACTAGCAGTACCCCCCTTACTTGCCATCCTGTAGACCTGCAGGTTGCACAGTCCTGAATTTCGAATTACAAGATGAGCACCCAGGTACCAGCAAATGGACATTGACTCCATATGAGATATGCAATTACATGTGTAGTGGTCTTCACAGTGTGTCTGCACAGGAAAGTATTGTCAATAAAAAATGCCAAATGGGTACAATTCTGCCAGTAGTGGTACCAGAAAGGAACATAGAATGTGATGACAGAAAAAGTCCCAGTGGCTCATCCAGCCTGCCCACCCTACCTAATATTGCTTTTCCTTTCATCATTGTGCATTGCACTTCACTCAGAACATCCGTCTTTTCTGAATTGCAACCATCAACCACCACTGTCTTGTTTCCTACCTGCCAGTCATTCAGAAATCCACTTTTTTATACTTTGTGGACTCCATATTGAGGTACTGTCTGCATGTATATTTCACATGGTCCAGAATCGAAGGCCTCACCATAGTCTTGATTGACTACATCCACTGCATGGCTCTTGTCCATTGACTTCTTTCATCTCATCTTAGTAGGAATATCATCACACTAACAGTTTGTCTTCAAAGTACTTGTCAGGCCAGAGTTTAAAGGTCATTACAGTATCAGCTGATCATGCATGCTCTGGCATTCCATATGTTCACAACTCATTCTTTGAAGTGTTTCTTCCTTGTGATGTGTTTGAGTTTTCCAACTTTCAGTGATATTGAGTGTCCCTTGTATTTTCACCTTGTACATCTTGAAGAACTGTACTTGGTGTGCTGGCACTATGTCTTTTTTTAATTTCTTGACAACAGTACCCATGTCTCTCCTAAGGTTTCTATTTTTTTCATGGAAAACCATCCCAGTTCTTCTAGTTAATCCTCCCAGCGCAGGATTTCAAGCTTCTTACCACCTTGGTTGTGTTTTTCTGTGCCTTCTCCACTGTGGTAATACAGTACATTTTGTCAGATATAGGGACCAGAACTGCACATGGTATTTTAGATGCAGCCTGGTCAAGGACCTGCATAATGGCATTGTAATGTATCTTGACACATTTACAAACTTTTGTTTTAAATTTTCATGTGTGATTGTAGTACTTGTCAAAGCTACTGAACTGGCAGTACTGGAAACTGAAGTCCCCTGTTTCCCCATGATAGATACATCATCTTCCTCACACTGCCTGCCAATGTGTCCCAACCCTATCAAGAAGGGACTACCACATAGAAGAGAAGGTAGTTCAGAATCCATGCCCAGTTCAGGCCTTGCTCTCTCATGTGAGACTGCCAACAAGGGTGCCAAATAGTGCCAATTGTTTTTGGTGATTTTGTGATGTGGATACCTCCCCAGTAAGAAATGGCCTGAGACCATCACAACTCATTTTACGCAGATCTACCATACTGCCACCAAATGAGAGTGCTTTCAGCCACTGCCAAGTGACCTGGAGTGGCAAGACTCAATGCAATAGCAAGCCAAAGTTTATTTTAATGTATACCATGATCTTCTTTGCCTGGCTAGATGCTGTCCCATACTGCTGTCTCCATTTAAAGGTTCCTGCTGATCAGTACTCCCAGGACAACTTCTTCATGTTTGTTTTCAACTATCTCTATTTTTGAAGATGGTTTCATCCCAAGTCAGAGTATTCCCTTTCTACCCACCTAGTTTGATGGTTTTCTTTTCAACCAGAGGGTGTGATGCAGTTTTATTTAAATTGTAGTGGGTAGCTATGGGCCATCCTGTAGATGGTGTAAGCATTATTACTGTACATATATTTGTATTTAGACGTGCTGTTGTGAGTGGCTCTAAAGGAGGTCTTGCAGTGTAATTCAAGTCTCTGTGAGGAGAAATAAAATCTCCTACAGACCAACCGTGGGGATCTTCACAGCAAGACTTCAACAGCACTGCAAATGACAGTTTTGTTAAAGTCTCACTTTTACAGTCTCTTTAACCATTTCATGAGTTGGGATCTGCATCTACTCTGCCACCTCTGAAGACTCTGAAGAGTTCACCATCTTGGCCATTTATGTTGTTGCTGTTTTTACTTTGCTGTATTTTTCTTTTTGTATTTTATTTTAGTTACTTATTTATTGGGATGTAGATTGTAAAGAGTGTTTACTGTTTATAGACTTGGGCCTGAATATTCAAACTGCACCAGGCTGTGGCGCAAGCCTGGGCGCAGCTCAACTTTTTTGGGCAGGGGTGTGGCCTGGGCGATATTCAACGGAGCTGCGCTATGGCACAGCAGCTTTGAATATCGCACCCTGGCCACCCCCACTGTGCATGGCACAGTGGCACTGCACCAGCGCAAATGGCCAGAGTGGAGCATGGAGATGTGCTAGCACAAGTGCCATTGCGCCATGCACAGCACCTGCGAGAATTCAACAGGGGACATGCAAATGGGGCCATAATTTGTCACAAGGCACACAGGGAGCCATTTGCATCTCATTGGCCCATTTACATGTCATTAGCATGCAGGTGCGCCGATCCCTGACGACTTGCACCTGGCATCCTGCCAGGCAGCAGCTGTTGGGGACTGATGCCCCCTGCAGCCCAATCACGGGCATTCGTGTAGAAGAATAAGCCCCCCCTCCTATATCCCTGGTGGTCAGTGGACCTCTATGTGCCCGATCGCGGGCATTGGTATAGTACCCCCCCACGTCCAATATCCCTGGTGATCCAGTGGACCGATTGTTGCCCGATCACGGACATCTGTAACTCATAAAATACCCCTACTACCCTGGTGGTCTAGTGTACCCACTCCCCACCTGCCCACTGAGCCCCACCAGATTCACATTCACATATCTGGACTGTGTTGTACGGTATGGGCTGCACGCCCATTGGCTCACGCTGTGAACCAATGGGCGTGCAGCCCTACCGAGCTGTCAGTCGGTGGGTGGCAGGCTGGCAGGCAGGCGGGGTGCTGCCACCCGCCGGCTGACGGCAGGAAGTGGGCGGGATCAGTGCGGGTGGGAGGGGTACACTAGACCACCAGGGTAGTAGGGGTATTTTATGAGTTACAGATGCTCACAATCGGGCAGCGATCGGTCCACTGGACCACCAGGGATATTGGACATGGGGGGTACTATACCGATGTCCAGATTGGGCACATAGAGGTCCACTGGACCACCAGGGATATAGGAGGGGGGGCTTATTCTTCTACACAAATGGCCATAGTCGGGCACATAGAGGTCCACTGGACCACCAGGGATATAGGATGGGGTATTGCACTACACAGATGCCCATGATGGGGCATGGGGTGGCGCCACCAAGTGCGGCAGGAACTCGGGTGGCCACCCACAGGTGGCAGCTGCCGTGTTGCGCCCTGCAATGCGGCAGCTCACCTGTGGGTGACCATCACTTGTTCCTTTTTTTTTTGGCTTAACTTTGTGCAGGCGCAGCTAGGGGTTGCGCATGCATGAATCTGCACATCCCAGGTTGAATATCGGGCTGTGCTGGTTATGCATGGGCACTCCCCACCTACCTATGCCTGCATACATTACTGATGCGCTCCGGTGCATCGGGATTTGTGCGGCGCACTTTTTCCTTTTGAATATCGTGCCGGGGCGCATCAGTCAGTTGTGCATGGTGCAACACTGTTGCACCATGCGCAACCCTTTTGAATATCTGGGCCTTTGTCTAAAAGTAGTGTCATTGTTTTACTCAGTTTTTATGATTATTACTATGCCTTGCATTGCACTCTGAGCCTCTAAGGAATGGCACCTAGTAATAAAATTACTACTAATACCATCATCTGTTACTGTATATATGTGTAAATGGTTAGAAGAGATATTATGACATCAACAGTGTGTAACATTTAAGGATTTTATAGTCTTTTATTAAGTACCATCCATTATAACCCCTCAGCAAAGAATACAAAAATAGCCGGCTCAGCTGACCTAGTACCCCCCCAAGAAAATAGTATCCCAAAATGAATACTCCCCTCAAGAATACAGTTTTTTTCTTTAATGAAGTATTGCAGGGTTAAAAGTACTTAAAAAAACAGGAATCTATTTAATTTTAAAATACATTTATTTGAAAAACTTAAACCCATCACTTCAAACATGTCACATAAATGCAACAGTTCATAACCTTTTGTTCAAGGGCTGCTCAATACCTAGTAGAACAGTAGTTTTTCTTGGATTTCTTAACTGTTCATTTAACCTGTCCCTTATTTTATGGAGGTGGCTTGAACCAAGTCAGAATGTCTCCCGGTCACCCAAAGAATCCCATTTCTTAAGTTCTCTGGTAGTCCTTTTTTTCATCTTGCCATCTCAGTTACCATGTTTGCACCATGTGAGGTATTGATTTGTGTTGTACTAGACGGCAGAAAACTAGTGCAGCTATTTGATCCACCTTACCTCCAGCCAATGTTATTTGTTTTCATTCAGAGTGACAAGTAAGGACTTCAAGGGGAACAGGATTGTCTGATAATGTTTATTCCTGGTTTATAGATTCTTTCTTCCCAACAGCACAGGGTTAGTTCAGTTCTTTTTTTACTAATATTCTTTAAAAGATATTACAACATGTAACACTATATATTTACAAAAAAAGGATACAGATAAAAATGAATCACAACGAATGTCAATAAATACGCAGTACAGCAAGGGAACATTCAAGTGTTGACTTTGACAGTTTGATGTTAACCAGACCAGCCTTGTCTTAGCAGCTTCTATTAAGAATCAGGCTTATCTAAGAAGCATACCTGTATATGGTTGAACTGACAGCAGTACACCAGTGGGAGGAAAATATTATTTAACAGGACCTAACCATCTGTTTCTACTTTTATTATGCAAAGGACAGAAAACAATCTACAGGCACAATCATTTCAGCAGTACACAAGCTGCATTTACAAAATTGTGCATCTGTTGTATCAGGTAAATTACCATACCAAACTTCAAGTAGTTTAATTTTATACATATTAAGTCATAAAAGATGTAATCAGTTTTCTAAGGTCACGATCAGTTATGATTTTCAGATACTGTAACTTTCAATAAGAATGAATCAATTTCATACTACAAAGAATCAGATTATATTTGGTTTTAGACAGTTTTGGTATGTCTTCCTGTCTGCCTACATCAAGGAGTCTAGTTTTTATCAATGGAGTGTAAGTTGTGATCTTGGCAAGTGACATCAGAAACAGCACCATACCAAAATATGTTATAGTGTGTGGCAGAACATTGTTGATGGTGGAATTGCATCTCAAAATAGGATTGTTGTGCTACAGTAGTGACATCATGATGCTATTCCACTGCACTATGTATGTCACTACTGCAGCAACATAACACAGAAAGTCTTTGTGTGGCCACATTGTTCAAACCACCACACATAATGAAGTGGCTGTGGTGATGAGAGCTGGCTCAGGAAGTGAGCAACGCCTGAAAGAACTGCTACAGTAAGGCATTAGGGGACCATGGGAGGACTTTGTTGTTAGGTGCTAGACTGGACACAGTCTTGTATTAGTGGTTGCACATATACGATAAAATATTGTGTATGAGCATAGGTTTTCTATGGTAATAAGACTTCTCAAGCTGTGCTCTTGAGGTCTCTTTTACCATGGAAACCTTTCAATTAAAACACAGTCTTGTGTGTGTGTTTGCCCATACACAGGGCCTGTACTTCTGCAGCCATATATGTAAGACATACTCACTGACATCTGGTTGCAGAAGCACATGTGCCATGGAATCCATGATACTCATACTGCAGCACTACTTCTGTCTGCAGAAGTACAGGCCCCTGAGGGCCTGTGCCTCTGCAGTCACAGTTATAAGACATAAACACTGATTTCTGGCTGCAGAAGCACAGGCTCCTATGGGTCTTGCACTTCTGTAGCTGCATCTAGAAGTCAGTTATACTCAAATTGCAACAGTGCTTCTGTCTGTAGAAGCAGAGGCCTCTGTAGGGCCAGTGATTCAGCATTCACAGGTACTGTACTCATGCATGCTGTAAGACACACACACAGTTCTAGCTGCATAAGCACAGACTCCTGATGATGACAGTTTGTGGTTGATTGTGTGGTCTTGTCTTTTTGCTGCTTGGGGGTTGGGAGTTAGTCTTGGAAACCATAACTCTAACACCATATTGCCCTACTTTTGTGGCATTATCTTGAACCCTATCTGGTGCCTTAATGCAGTTTTGTTTTCAATTAATTTCGTTTCTCTTTGAAATAGTGGAATTGTATCCTCCTTCATGCAAGTCTCTTCAGAACCAGAGATGCAGTGAATTTAAATTCCACTGGCGAAGTAAACAAGAAGTGGGCACTTCGCATTGCCACTCCGCTACGTGGAGTGGGCAGTGCAAAGTGCTCACTCTGCCTTGTCATTACCACTTCGTGTTAAGGTGCAATGCAATGCAAAGTAAGGCAAAATCATTGTTTTAATGGACTTCGCGTTCCTCATTATGATTGTAAAGTGACCCACTTGGTGTTTCAGATTTGGAAGCTCCCCACACATCACATGGCTTACAGTACTGTAAGTCACATGCTCTTTAGCTAGTCAGGAAGAAAGTGAGTCATACAAGCAGTCACTTTTACTTCTTTGCAGACGGAGAGAGAGTAGTGTGTTTTGTGACTGCTGATACTTTGACATCAGAGTGAGGAGGAGATTTAATCTTTGATTTAGACCCAACAACTTTTTTAAAAGCTACATTTTTTTTGTCTTTTCTGTACTATTTTTTACTTAATTTACTCTTTCTGTAAATTTTAATTTTCTTACCTTTATAAGTAGTTAGTTGTTTGTGTCTGTGTGACTGTGTGTGTGTTGTGTGTGACAGTGTGAGTAGTGAGTGCTCAGGCTGAGGGAGCTCAGTAGGAGAGATGGACCAGGGTGAGGGAATGTCTGGGGCAGGTGCAGCTCTGCCAGAGTGTGGTAGTGGTAAGCATTGTACCATGCGCATGTGTGGAGGGCATGGGCACCCATTCGTGTTGGACCACTGAAAACTTGTGAGTGCCCCCCCAGAAGCAGGACCAGCACAGCCTCCTGTCCTGACTTTGAGGCAGTTGAACCACAACCATCACCACCAAGTCCAGCACCAGGTCCTCTGGAGCAGGATGTGCCTGTTCCCCTGGGCCCAGGTGTGGATCCCATCCCTGTTCAGCACCATGACCA
This sequence comes from Neoceratodus forsteri, assembly GCA_016271365.2. Lineage (NCBI taxonomy): Eukaryota > Metazoa > Chordata > Ceratodontiformes > Ceratodontidae > Neoceratodus > Neoceratodus forsteri. The sequence continues at coordinate 785,114,940 of CM028132.1, read as the reverse complement.
GCCAGCTGCCAGTTCATCTGGCCGTCCCCTGCCTGTGCCTTGTCCTCACTGCACCGCCATTGTTTGGCAATTTTTTGACTGTGTCAGGGGAGACAGCAGTGTGGTCAAATGCTGCCTATGTGAGGTGGAGGTGCACCGTAGCCCCCGGGGGACTCACCTGGGGACTGGGGGCCAGCACACCCATATGCTCAATCACCAGCAGTTGGAGTGGCAGGCTGCCACAGAACAGACCATGCCTGCACCTTCTGCCATTCTGTGACAGAGGGTGCAGCTGTGCATTTTGGCATCCCTAAGAAAAGGAGGGCCACAGCAGCACCTGCTGCTCCACCACCACCCGCACCCCCACCACTACCAGCAGGTCAGCCTGTAGAACATGTGGATCCCAGAGAACTGCATGTAACACAGGCTGATCTGGCAATTCTCTGGAGTGCTGTCGAGGATAACAACGAGACGGTGAGTGCTGTGGAGCAGCAGCTTTATCACATAGAGGGACATCAGTTGCAAATTATGTCCAAGCTGGAACTGCTGCTGGATCATCATGGGATCCCACATTATTTTTTTTCCTCACACCATGTGCCCCACCTACACCTTCCTTGCTGTGTTATAAAATGTATTCTTCCACCATCCCCAACCCTTGTATATAATTATGCCCTTTTTTGTTGTCTTCCACATGTGACACCTTGTATTCTGAGCAGTGCAGGTATACTGTACTAAACTGCATGTGTGCAATCTTCTTTCCAGTCTGTATGTACTGCAGACACTGTCCAACTCCCTGACTTAAAAACAAACATTAATTCCTACAATGGTGGGGTGGTGAAGCATGGAGAGATACTTCAAAACAGGCTTACAATACATCCAAGTAACTATTAAAAAAAAATTAATGTTGTGATTCATGACGTGATCACGAATCATGATTTGTGACTGCATTTGTGACTGTGATGATGAAGAAAAGTGAATGCCTACCGCCTACGGCTGTACTTCCCTGATGAGCTGTAGCTTAAAACACCTAGACTTAAAAACACGTATCAATGAGTACAATGAGGTGGTGAAGCCTGGATAGATACTACAAAACAGGCTTACAATACATCCAAGTAATGAGAAAAAAAATTAATGTTGTGATTCGAACGTGACTGATCGTGAATCATGATTTGTGACTGCACAAGTGATTCGTGATGATGGTCCTGACTTAAAAACACATATTAATGAGTACAATGTTCTTGCAGAATTAAGCACCACACCTGTCCAGTACTCTGAAGGCAAGCCAAAGAAACAACTGTGACTTAAGTTACAGATAGAGATTTGGCCCTAAAGAGATGCAAATGCACAGACAGATTAAGATTGTGCTGTACACTGAAGAGATGCAGACACAAAGGCACAACACCTAACCAGTGCTCACCGTCAGAAATTAAAATCTGGAAAAGAATACCTTTGCTGGTTGGGGCGGGCCGCGGGGGGGCAGTGTACTGCACTGCTGCAGTAACAGTCACTAGTACTAGTACCAGTAAAGATACCACAAAGAAGTACAAAAATCACACAGCTGCAGTGGATAGCAGCTTCACATTGCTAAAATTATTATGTGGCACAATAAAAGGTGTCTGATTTGATGACACGTCACACACATACTCACACATACACCAAGTAGCCATAGCAAATTGAAAACATAAGTAATATAGCCACATATTTTAAACAAACTAAAATTATGCACTTCTGCACCACAACAATCAGCAAAAAAATAGACATAAATATTGAAAATATTAGTGTACAGTAAAACAGTTATATAATAAAAATATCACCAAAAGAGAAAGCACTGTCTTTTTCTTCAAGTTAATCTACCTACACCACAGATACACCGCTCCCCCAAAGCACACTTCCTCTGTCTCTCAGCACACAGACTGAATGTTGTACATTAACATTCAAAATTCATACACAAACAATAAATGCTCAATGATATGAGCACAGGAGGGTTTCCTATAATCGATGAACTAAAGTTTTAGCAAAAAAAATGACTCAAAAAGGGTTTCTTAACAGCTCTTTGAAGGTTTGAATCACAGAGAGCTCTCAGATCAGATTGTCTCCTACAGTTTTCTATACACACTACCCCAAACTGAGGCTGTGCAGAACAATCTAGAGCCCATGTGACCTGAAATCCCATGAATCACAGCAAAATTTGCCTTTGGAGCTTAAAAACAAGGCGAAGTACATTGTTTTCAATGTACTTCACCTTAAGAATTGGTGGAGTAGTGGTTTGGGAAGGTGGAGTAACGTGAAGTCAGTGTTTTCAATGGACGTCACGTTACCCATTAATAACACGAAGTACTCTGCTTCGCGTTGCGGAGCACTCCGTGAATCTGCCTTCACTCTGTGAATCACTCCACAGAGCAAATTGGAGCCACTTCAGCCATCACTATTCAGAACCAGTATGACTAGATGTAGACACCCAGGGCCCTCTAGGTACTGTGTAAATGGAAAAGTCTGTTTGCCTGAACTTCTTTGCAGTTACACATGCAAAGAATTCATAGGGCTGTCAGGGGGCTGCAGAAGTGCAGGGACCTTTGTCTCTAGTGCTTCCAGGTGGCTACAAATACAGATGTGCAGGGCCAAGACTCCATCTGTCAGCCAAAGCTCTGGGCCTTCAGGCAACTACAGATGCAGAAGTGCAGGGCTGTATGCCAAGAGAAGCGTTCTCTTCACTATGTGGTACTTGGGCCCATGCAGCCAATCCTGTACCTTCCCTTCCCAGGCTGTGGGTGCTGCAGCATGGCAGCACCATCCCTTCCAGCCTTGGCCCATCCAGTTGGCTAACTGAGCTCACACCCAAACTCAGTTCACTGGCAAGGGATGACAGAGCACTACCCTCTTGGCCAAAGGCCAGCCCCACACACAACATTTCTTAATATTTTTTTTTAATTTTTACTCAAAAGTTTCAATATAAAGCTGTCCCAGTGGTGCTGGATGCCCCACCCTGTGCCATGCCGGTGACCTGGGTTTGGGAATGAGCCTGGGTCATCAGGGGTCGGGAGGAGAGAAAGAGGATTGAGTGTCCAGAGGACTGCTTTTCTCTCTCGGAGGGATCCAGGGACTTCCCAGCACCACAGTGGCCCCCAGTGGAGATTAGAGACACTGCAATGCCCAGGGTTACAGTAGAGGGATGCAGAGCCGAGACGGACGTCCCTGGTGTCATTGCATGCTCGGGCTCTGCGGGGGGTGGGAGAGGGTGTAACTGAAGAAAACACCCCAGTGCACTGAGTAAGTGACAAAGGCCTCAGGGACATCCCTCACATCCCCTACATCAGATGCTCACACTGACAACCCACGGCCGACTACCGGAAGGAGATGGACCCTCTAATTCCAGAAAGATGCCGCCAGGTGAGAGAGGCACGCCCTGCCTCGGGGGGGGGTGATCTGTGGCACTGAGAAATCTCCCAATGGGGGGGAAGTCAGTGGTGGAGCATCACGGTGGGGAGTAGCAGGGGCTGAGAGTCAAGTAGGCACCTCTGAGAGATGCCTTGGTGCACCAGTGCCAGAAAAAGGGTTGGAAAAAAAACTTTCAACATAGTCATTTTATGACTCCCAGTTATAAACAGGTAACACCCTATATGGGCGACTATTATTGAGGAACTCAATAATACCATTCCCATGTAGAACGAGTGGGGAAAAAGAGCACTGAATGGGTATAGCAAGTGTAGCACTGAGGGATACGCATTACGCTCATGAGAAAAGAGATAAAAAGAGATTTGGCCAAGCCCTGCTGAGCTGGCTGTGTGGTATAGTGGCTTGAGCCACTGCTTCTGGGGCCTGTGGTGCCAGGTTCAGATCCTGGTGCATGTAGATATTTTGCTTTCTGAAGAAGCTTCTATTTTTTCCTAAGTCTGCTCCCCCTGGAGTTTAGAATCTTTGTTTTGGGGATGTGGGGGGCTTCCCCTCCACATAAAAAAGTTTTTTTTGTTTGTCTTGAAATATGTGAGTGTTGCTATTTGCGATGGTCGTTGTTGTGCGGTTCACTTTTTTGATGCCGTGTGGTTGTTGTCTCGCTTTATGTGATCAGCGGTCTTATGGACTCGCTGTTATCACATAAAACTACATAAACATGAACTATGACATTTATAGAATACTGCCCAATATGTCATTTTGCACCACAAGTGCAAAATACGTTTTGACCAGAATTTGAAAAAAGGCACCTGTTATGTTTATGAGGTGGTAGAGTAAAATGGGTGTGTTGACAGCCTGGAGTCAAAATATTGAAAATAACTTAAGATATGAGCAAGCATGAAGAAGTATCAACATACTGTACAATTATAACTTTATTGTTTTGTAATATTTTGACTCCAAATTTTGAACATAGTCTTCTTATGACCCCATCTCATGAACCCAGTGAGTAAAAGTTTTCAAATCCCACCCAAAAGGTGATTTTATGGAGCAAGTGCCAAATCAACTTTCAGCCTGGATTTGAAAAATTTCACCTACCATACTTTGTTTATGAGGTAGAGTCCCGAAAAGGCCACACTGAAAGTTTGGTGGAAAAATATTTAAAAGTAGTGACATTAAGAGTGAATTTTGAAATATTTCAGTGTTCACTCATTTTTTTCACCACATTTTCAACATAGACTTTTTATGAACCTCCCCTTTTAATGACCCCCCCCCCACATGACCCTGTTGGATGGAAATGTTCAAATCCAGAACAGAAGGTAATTTTGCAGATCAACTGCAAAATCATCTTTTGGTCCATATTTGAAAAAATTAACCTACCTGGTTTATGAGGTGTGGTCCCAAAAAGGCCATGTTCAAAATTTTGGTGGAAAAGTATTTAAAAATGACAGTTATGAGTAAAGGTTCAAAACATCTTCTGATACATAAACAGCATTTACCTTTTTTCCTCATTTTGCAGTTGTGGTTCCTGGAGGAGGATATCATTTAACTAGAAGACTAGATATATAATGGGGGGCCCACTTTAGGTAAGTGAGGGTATATTGGGGTGTGGAGTGGTGGGAGCTGAGTGGGGGTGAGGTGGGGGTGGGAGTTGTGGGGGTCAAAGATTGACAAGAGGCTGTTTTCTTTTGAGGTCTTTAACAGAAAAACAAAAAAGATCAGTGAGGGACAGTTTTCCTTTATCAAGAGGACCATACCGACACTGGGAATTGGGCACCCCAGTTTCAGCATAGTCCTCAGTGGCACTGGGGGGGGTGTACCCCAGTGTCACCACCTGTCTGTGTGGGGTGACAGGTGAGTTGGAGGTGAAGTGGGTTGTCATTTAGCAGTACTGGGAGTGGGTGCCCTGGTCTGCTTAAACATGTAGCAAAAAAAAGATCTGTGAGGGACAGTTTTCTTTTTTGCAGGGGGAATGAACCGACACTGGGAATTGGGCACCCCAGTGTCAGACTAGTCTTTGGTGGTGCAAGGGGTGAGCAGCCTGGTGTCACTAGTTATCTGTGGGGAAGGACTATCATTTATGGTACCGGTACTGAGTGGTAACCTACACCTGATATGGTTCCACTAGAGAACTAGCAGAATACCAGGAGGGAAGTTTAAAGAGCAGCTAAAACCTTTGGGGCAAGCAACTCATGTCCAGTAGCTGCCTACCTCAGGGCCTAAAATAGACCAATTTGGGAATTTTCTAATGTCTGATTAAAAAGCATTTTAACTTACAATGATGTTGATCATACTTTATATTAGGTCTAAATCCACCAAGCGTGCACCACATCCCCAACCATAAATCTGCATTTTGATAACTGAATTGGGTAAGGGACTGCACAGCTATGGATAGCATTATAGTGCTATCTGGAGAAGTGGTCACATTTACATACTCCTGGAACTTCCAGTAAGCAATTGTACATGTTAAGGGAGGTAGTACATGCAACACTGTCCCACTTATCATGTACCCATCCTCTTCTCCATCTTTCTAAATTCTCTCCGCTCTGCGTGTACTTCTACATTCATACACATGTATGCTGATGACACTGTCGTATTTGCCTCAGGCTCCTCCATACCAGACCTGACAAGCAGACTCCAACTGTCTTTCACCAATATCCAGCACTGGTTCCAGTCAAATCAGCTTTCCTTAAATGTGAAAAAAACTGTCTCTATGACTTTTGGTACCAGACAAAAACTCTCTAAACTCCCAACCCTGTCCTTCTTCCACACTCTGGATGGGACTAGCCTTGAAATCTTCACAACTTTCAGGTACCTAGGAGTTTAGCTCAACAGTCACCTAGACTTCTCTGCTCATGTGTACTACTTACAGAAAAAGCTCCATACTAAGCTATCTATGCTAGTGCTTGCAAGTCAACCCTGGCCAGACTAGATCCACTCTTCTACTCCTTCTGTAGGTTTTCCCTGGATTGCCCCCCCCCAGACCCACCACTGCCACCTCAACACCTCTCTCTCTCTCCTTTCCCTCCCTTGAAGCCAGACTGCTTGTTCATTGCTCCTGCCTTATTGCTAAATATTGGCTGGGCTCCCTCCCATCCTACCTTATGTCTCTTCTCTCCTCGCCTTCAAACCCCTCCTACTCCTCCATAGCTCTAACTTCCACTCTCTGACTCTCCCATCCAGGCAGACCTCTGCTGGGCAAGCTGCTTTCTCTTTCTGCCTTCCCAAACTCTGGAACTCCCTCCCAAACCCTATTTGTTCTGCTACCTCCATCCGCTCCTTCTGCAGTCTTATACATGATTACTCCACCCCCTCTTGTAACTGCCCCTGACTCCCCCCTGTTATTGCCCTCATAGCTTCCTCTTCCTGACTCTCCACTCCTTCTCTCCCCACTCCCTGTCTTTCATACTACAGATGTCCCCCTCCCCAACCTCCCTTCCTCATTCCTCTACCTCCTCTACCTACCCACCCTAATTCTGTACCTTCATTGTTTCCTTCTTCTGATCTACCTTCTCCTTTCTCCCTCTCTCTACTCTTCACCCTTTGCTAGACTACCCATAGCCACATGCACTAACCTGGTTCATCCCCTAGTTCTTGTAGGCAAATGTTGTTTACAGCTGTTGCTGCATTTTTTGTAAATAATCCCTACGTATATGCTCTTGTACATTCATTATATATTACTCAATGTTTAATTTATGATATATTGTATAAAAGTGTGCCTTAACATGAGTGTACAGTCTCTGTAAATATTTTTACACTGTATAGATATGTATTTTTCCCTCTTCCCCAGGACGCTTCTGGAAATGGGTTGTTTATAGCTCAGTATTTCTCTCCAGGTGAAACTTTTGAAATAAATAAATAAATGTACAAGTTCCTAGTAGGAGTTCCAGGAGCATGCAAAGGCAGCTGTTGCCCTTGATAGCATTATAATGGTCCCCATAGTCCTGCAGCCCCTTCCACACTTCAACAAATACAGGACCACACACTCCAGAAAACATAGGTGACTGTGACTGATGAAACTCTGAGCACTAGGTTTAAAACTGCAGTGCACTCAGGAACACAGTTGTATTTCCCCCTTCCCCACTTCACATCATCAGAACAGATTTGAGAGAAGGGCTGCTACAGGCATTCAGTGGCTTCAGACATAATAAGAATTATGATCAACATCACTGTAGGTTAAAAAATGTTTTAATCAAATACAAAAAAAAATCCAGAACAGAACTATTTTAGGTCTTGGATCAGGCAGCTACTGGACACAAGTTGCCTGACCCAATTCTCAGATGACTTTAGCTGTTCTTTATATAAGAAGAAACTGCAGTGCACTTTACAATAATAAATATTTTGGGGGTATTCAGGAAACAGATAAATCAGTATTCTCCTTCACCCAATTAGATGCAGGCACTGGTGGACTGTTTTGATACAGTTTAGAAAGCAGTACACTGATTTAATCTTTTCTCTGAATACTAGTGCTGTGCGGAATTTTCAAATTCTGGTGGAACAAAATTCCATGGAATATTCAATATTCCACTGTAATTCCACCAGAAACGGAATGGTGGAATTCCACAGCATAAAATAGTTGCAGAATAATTTTCCATGGAAAAATCACTGTTTTGTGGAATATTATTCAATGGATCTCAATATTTTCCATGAAAATTGTTCCAGAATAATTTTCTGCGGGAAAAAATACTGTTTTGTAGAATATTATTCTGCAGATCACAGTAGGTGGAATTCCACAGGCAAACAAGCAAAATTCATGCAGAAATTTCACTGGTGAAATGGTCATTCTGCACTAATTCTGCCAGCGTAATTCCACATTCCGCACGGCACTACTGAATACAAGAAAATATTCATTCATATTCGTTGCTTTTTCTGTAAGTGTGACACACCCGGATCTCTGAAACTGTACAAGCATCCATAACAAAACTTCCCATGTTCCAAGAACTTACCACCCAGAAAGCAAATGCCAAATTTGGGGCAAATTCATGAAACTTCACCAAAGTTTTTATGGTGCACAGTTAGGGCTTTAACATTAAAATTGGTACTCAATTCTAACTGTACTTGTGCTACTACTCAAGTATAATATAATAGTCTGATTCACAAATAGCCAATTTATCATCACTTGTGAGTGGGCAGGACTTTGATAGCTCATTCATGGCTCTTTGAGTTGTGAGTAATGGTCCTGCCCACTCTCACATGAAGATAAACTGCATATTTTGAGGCAGCACATGACATATCCCCATGTGCTGTAAATACAACAGAATAATGTATTAAACCCACAGAATCCAGGGAGTTGGAATCCCACTGGCAAGTAATTGTATTTTTTTCCCTGTAACAATCATATAGTATAATCTTTTAAGGAAACTTTGTATTTGCAACCATTTAAGAATTCCAACAGAAGAAAGAGTAACAAGAGTGGGTTGTCCTAACTGTGCTGAAAGGGCATACACTGGCGTACCTGTTGGAAGACTAAGAATGTGTTTGTAATAAGTTTCTGTAAGATCTATTGAATTATAGTCCCAAATCTCAGAAGCATAAAGTACTTCATATACGGTCTTAGCATTACAGGCTAGAATGGCTGGCTTTACTGTAGTATCACCAAATTTACTATTAGATCATGTCAATGCATTTAGGGTTTGTAAAACCTTCTTTCTTATGCATTTTCTGTAAACATCCCATCCATATTTATTAGATAGTGTCAATCCAAGACATAAATACATGTCTACTTGCTTCAAGACAAGTTGTCTGAGGCAATCTTTGTGGACCTCTCCAAGTCCTTCGATATATTTGATCACACCCTACTCCGTGCAAAGTTCCACTCCCTTGGTGTGTCTGGTCCAGCCCTAAACTGGTTCTCAGACTATCTGTCTGATAGGCTACAGCTTGTAAGTATAATAAAGCTCTCTCAGAACCTGTTTCTATCATGGTAGGTGTTCCTCAGGGGTCCATCTTAGGCTGTGTCTTATTTTCTCTTTTCATTATTGACTTTGCATTGGTACTCTCCCATAGCAACGTGACCCTATATGCTGATGACATGATTATCCTGTATATCTTGGATGATAGCAATGCTATAATCACTATTTACAAGCCAATTTCAATAAGCTGCAACACTGGCTCTTGATAAATAAGCTTGTGCTAAACATAAGAAAAACTCAACTCATGCTCTTTGGCTCCTTAGCAAAACTTAAGCAGTGTTCTGCCCCATTAAAAGTCTTGAGTCTTGCAGGGGTCCCTGTTGGCATAACAGGTTCCTTCAAATACCTGACAGTCACCCTTGACCTTCAGTTAGACCTCCTTCCCCACATTCAAAATGTGTGTAGGGCAACAAACATCAAACATGGCCTTACATATAGGGCTCACAGGTCCTTTACAGTAGCTGTGCGTCTTGCCCTTGCCAAAGGAATATTTCTCCCTTCACTCAGGCATGGACTGATGAACTTTCCTCTTGCCACTAAAGCTAGCCTCGCAAAATGGGATGTGGTACACAATAATATCTGCCACTTTACTCTCACTGTCCCTCGACTTATCCATCACTGTGAGTTACATGAAAAGCTTCACTGGTTGTCCCTGAGTAACTATTGCTCATTTGTTTTGGGCTGCTTCATAGACAAAATTGTCGGCAATGCCACCCCTCCAGCCCTGTCTCAGCTACTTCAGCCAACACAACCATCATACCAACTCAGGTCTATTGACTTGCTGTCCCTCCTTGTCCCCAAAACTTGTACCTTGTCAGGTGATTGTGCATTTGCTGTCTGCGACCCCCTTTTCTGGAACTCCTTTCCCATAACCATCAGATGTACTCCCTTCCATCACCTGTTTAAGAAATCCCTGTGAATACACTTCAAATCTGCCTCTCCCTGTAACTGTCCCTAAGCTGCCTGGTATCTCTTATCCTGCCTTGGTGTACCCTAACCTTTATCCTGGCCATCGGACCTCTATCACTCTGAGCTAAGAAAGGTTACCCTTGACCCTTATTTACTCCCTTGCACTAAAGCACTTGCTGTCCTTAAGCAGGGGTCCTCGTACCAAGTCCTAACTTAATGCTCTCGTATCCATTCCATGATATGTATACTATATTACCATAATTGCTCTTGTACCTTTCCATGATACGTATATAACCCTTTACTGCTTGTTTGACTTTAACACTATTGCACATGTTTATTGTTTATTGTTTGCACTGTTCAATGCCTGCATTTCACTTCTTTGTCATGCTGTTATCCTGTGTGTTAATTTATCTTGTAATCTCCTGGATCACTCCTGAAAATAGGCATTCCTTGTCTAGTGTGCTTACCCTGTAAACAAAAGCTAAATAAATAAATACATTTTTACATAAGTAATCTTTCAAGACCTCAGTGAATTTAAACTTTTTTGGATAAGCTACCAGGACTTTTGATTTCCCTATATCTATATTCAATTTATATTCATCTGAGAGTTTGGCCAAGCAATCAAGTTGAATTTGAAGCCACTGTGCAGTCAAAGTTATGAGGACAATATTATCGGCATATGCTAAAATGGGAATATGACCACTAGAATCTTTTGGAATATGATAAGACAAATTCATAGTGGGAGACTAGTATGTCATTAATATGTAAGTTAAATGTAAAAGGGTGAGTACATACAGATGATTAGAATTAATTACTCCTTTTGTTCCTTTAAAAGATTAATATGTGTGTACCTCGGGGTTCTATTTTGGGATCCCTTTATTTAATTTATTTTTGAAACCTCTTCCTGCTACCTGTGCCCTAGCTAATCAGTCACAACTGATGATGTGATGTATTGTAAGAGCAGTAATATTTCAACCCCAATATTGAATTGTAAAAATACTTTGAGATGATACCAACATGGTTGATTTTTAATCACCTTTCTCTTAATGCTTAAAAAAGAAATTAACAATTTATCAAAGGCTTCACTAGCTGCAAAAGTTAGTGCATAGTGGGGGAAGAGGGCTAATGGTCTGACCAGGGGCCTCAGCTACCTGATTGTTTCTGGAAGACTTGGGCTGGTCCCACCTGCCCCTAGTCCATGATTTCCTTTATACCAGGGGTTCTGACATCACTTCCTCAAACGGGCAAAGGATATGCACCTGTCATAGCAGAAGCAGACATCCAGGAAAGGAACAGCAGCGAACAGCAGCGAGTAAAGAGGTGACTGCTATCTCAGTGGAAGGGAAGTAACTGCAAATCTAGGAGCTTTCATTGTTACTTCTTTGCATTGCTATTGCATTGTGGAAAGGAGTAGGAGTTTGAAGAAGGTTGTGCAATAGCTACTTAAAGTCTCTTTTTGAGTTTGGATAGGAAGGTTAGGAATATAAAAAGCAGTTGCTCAATCTATCTAAACGTGTACAATAAAGGGGCTAAGGGAAACTAAGAAAATAATGTTTTGCACTGATAGAGGGAGGAGAGGGAAGACTTGGGGGAGTATTTGGTATCCTGCATCTGGAAGGGTGGGGGGGTCGCTGGTGGGCAATGACAGCAATGGGTAAGGTGGTAGGCTGCAACAACTGCAGTGCACCGATCTTTTTAAAAATGCCTGGAGTGTGGGAGGATGTTTAGTGTGCAACCACATAGAGAAACTCAGAAAGGAGACTGAGGGTCTGCAGGAGGAACTAAGACAGGCAAGGCAGACTGGGGGTGGGTTTAGGTTTTGGAGGGAGGAAGAATGGGAGATGAGGGAGGGTGATTTAGGCCAACAGTGGTGAGGAGAGGGTCAGAAGAAGGGAAGTAGGGACAAGGGGATCCAGGCCAGGAAGAATGATTGCCGGGGAAACCAGGTCAGGAGACAAAAGATAAATGGAAGAAGGAGATAGGGACTTGTGAGGGGAGGCGAAGAAGTGGCAAAAGTCATCGAGTGGAAAGGAGAGAACAGGTTACTATGAAGAGAGAGGGAGCGAGCATTTGTGAAGGGTCTTCAGAAAATAGTTTTGCACTGCTAGAGAGGAACAAGGTGGAGGAGGGAAATGATGAAATTAGAGGAGTAATTGATAAGCGCCTGGATCAAACTGGAGCAGGGGGAAGTTCTGCTGGGCGAATTGCAGCAGGGGAAAAGGGGTAAATGTGCAGGAGGAAGAAGAGGAACCAGAAATGAGAGGGAGATGAATGGAAGCAAGCAGGGAGTAAGAGTGGTGGAATCTTGGTGCTGGAGGACTTAATACTAAGAAGAGTCAGGTGGGGTAGCAAGGGTGAGAGGCATAGTCGCATTTGGGTGGAGGCCATGCTAGGAATGACAGCGGAAAGGGTGGGACAATCTGTTCTGAAATATGCTAGAAGGGGTAGGGACAAGCTTCATTTAATTATACATCTTGGCATGAACGACCTGGCTGACAAAACAGTATATAATGTCCAGAGGAGGTTTGAGGAACTAGGACAATTATGTGAGGGGGCAGGAAGAGCAGTAACTTTTTCAGAGATACTTCCAGTGCCCAAGGCAAGCACAACAAGAAAGCTGAGAATAGAGGAATTTAATGAATGGCTAAGAACCTGGTGTTGTGCTAAAGGTTATGGGCTGTTGGGGGGCTGGGGAGGGACCTGGGAGGACAATAGTCTCTATGCTAAGAACAGACTACACTTGAGTGAGAAGGGAAAGAAAGTGATGAAACAGAGGATGGAGGAGTACGTAGAGGAAGTAGGGAATTTAAACTAGGAGCGGGGGGTGGCAATTGGGCAAGAGACATGCAGAGACCAGAGGTTGGGAAACCATATGAGCTTAACCCCCATAACAGTGACTAAGGACAAATGGCAAGTACTATTGGTGATGCTAGTAAAGGAGGGCAGGATGGGAGGGGGGAAAGGGTGGAAGGTGATTACCCTCAATGCTAGGAGCCTTGGGTGGAAAACTGCAGAGTTACAGGTGCTCATGGCGGAGGGAGAGGTGGACATTGCAGCCACCACAGAAACATGAGCCACCCAATACAATGACTGGGACCTGTCTGTACCAGGGTACAGTTTATTTCGTAGGGACAGGGTGATTGGGAAAGGAGGGGGTGTTGCACTATATGTGAAGGAAGGACTGAAGTGTTTAAGGGAGGAAGGGGAGAAGGGTAGTACGGAGTCAATTTGGATGCTAATCCAGGATTCCAAGAATAGGATTCTTAGAATGGGAGTGGTGTACAGGCCGCCATCTCAGACGGAGAAGTTAGACAGGGAACTAGCGGGACAGATCAGGAGGACTTGCAAGAAGGGTAGTGTGGTGACTGTGGGGGACTTCAACATGCCAGGAGTGGACTGGAGTACCCCAACAACCAGAAACAGAAGGAAGCAGGTACTGCTGGATGCCTTCCAGGACAGCTTCCTGCTGCAAATGGTCAGTGAACCAACCAGGTTAGGGAATACCCTTGACCTTGTGCTGGCAAATGGGGACTTTGTGAGAGAACTTACAGTGGAAGAACTGCTGTCAGGAGTGACCACCACTCAGTATGGCTCACATTGGATATGGGCAAGGAAGGTGGAATCTGGCACAAGAGTGCTGGACTTCAGGAGGGCCAACTTTGGGAGGATGGGGGAAGTGGTAAAAGGGTACCTGGCCAGAATTCAATCTAGTATGGACACTAACCAGAGGTGGGAGCTCATAAAGCTGGGGATAGTGGAGGCAACCAAAACCTGCTGCAAGGCCCAGAGCAAGAAGGCTAGGGCTAGAAAACTGAGCTGATTGAGCAAGGAGGTCATGTAAAAGGTAAGGAGAAAAAAAGCTGCCTTTAGGAGGTACAAGAAAACAGGGAGAGGGGAGGACAGGGAGGAGTACTTGACGGAATCAAAGGAGGTGACAAGGACAGTAAGGGGAGACAAGGCATCTACGGAACTCAGGCTGGCACAAGGCATTAAGAAAGGGGAAAAGGACTTCTTTAGGTACATAAGAGAGAAAAGGAGCTGTAAGGATCACATAGTAAGGATCAGGAAAGAGGGGGATTGGGTGGAAGCAGGGTATGATAAGGCAGAAGCACTAAATGAGTACTTCTGCTCAGTATTTACTAAAGAGAAGAGGGTGACACCCAAGGGAGGAAATGGCAGAAATGGGGAGGGTGACAAATGGAAATCATGGAGGGAAGAGTTCGGGAGGGTTTGAAGGCACTGAGGCTGGATAAGGCGCCAGGCCCAGATGGCATCCACCCCAGGGTACTGAAGGAGCTGGCAGAGGTCCTTGCAGGACCTTTGGCAGATCTATTTAATGCCTCACTACATTCGGGGTGTGTACCTCAGGACTGGAGGATGGCTCATGTGGTACCCCGCCACAAGAGTGGCCCCAAGGATGAACCGGGAAACTACAGACTAGTGAGCTTCACATCCATCGTGGGTAAGCTAATGGAGACTATCCTGAAGGAAAGGCTGGTGGCCCTCCTAGAGTCCAAAGGACTACAGGACAGCAGACAGCATGGCTTCATATGGGGCAGATCCTGCCAAACCAACCTGGTGGAGTTCTATGACTGGGTAACTAGGCAACTGGACAGGGGCCATGCAGTGGATATCCTGTATCTGTACTTCAGTAAAGCATTCAACTCGGTGACGCATGGAAGGCTGGGAAGTAAGTTAGTAGGCACGGGGGCAGGTGCAAAGCTGGTGAGATGGGTAGGGAACTGGCTTCAGGGAAGGCAACAGAGGGTGGTGGTGGGTGGGGAGCTCTCGCACCCGAGGGTAGTGACGAGTGGTGTTCCACAGGGCTCAGTGTTGGGACCAGTATTGTTTGGAATATTCATTGCAGACATATCATTGGACATCAAAAGCAAGATCAGTCTGTTTGCTGATGATGCCAAGGTAGGAGCGGTGGTGGATGACCTTGGAGAATGGCAAGGGTTGCAGGATGATCTGGCAAAGCTTGAAACCTGGTCAGACACCTGGCAACTGGGGTTTAATGCCAAAAAGTGCAAGGTGCTGCATTTTGGGATGAAGAACCCAAGGAGGAGTTACCAGCTGGGGGGAGTGCAGCTAGCCCAGACAGAGGAGGAGAAGGATCTGGGGGTGCTCATTAAAGGGTCAATAAACAACTCAGCAAAGGCTAACAAAATGCTGGGTTGTATTGCAAGGGGTATTTCCTTGAGGAGGGAGGAGGTGATTCTGCCACTGTATAGGACATTAGTTAGACTACACATGGAGTTCTGCGTGCAGTACTGGCGCCCGTATCTGAAGAGGGACATTAAGTTACTGGAGGGGGTACAGCGCAGGGTGACAGATGACCAGGGGGCTGGGGGACTTATCATACGAGTGGAGGCTGAGGGAGTTGAACATTTACTCACTGGAGGAGAGGAGGGACAGGGGGGACATGATTGAAACCTTTAAGTACATGAAAGGAATAAACAAGACAGGTACAGAGGGGCTGTTCAAAGTAAGGGAGGGGAGGGACATCAGGGGCCATGATATGAGACTGGAGAGAGGAAGGTTCAGGAGGGAGATGAGGAGACACTTTTTTACAGAGAGGGTGGTGGCTGGGTGGAATGCGTTAGCTGCAGAAGTGGTATCCAGTAGAACAGTGGACTGCTTCAAAAGGGGATGGGACAGGACAAGGGGGAGGGTCAATGAAGGGGAAGGGTGGAAGAGAGGGGCAGCTGCAGAATAAGGGGTGCTAGCTACACATTTGAGCAGACTTGCTAGACCTAGAAGTAGGCTGCTGGTTAACTAGGATCTGCAGTTTATTCTTTAGGTAGGGAAATGGGCAGACTGTGTGGGCCAAGTGGTCCTTATCTGCTGTCAAATTCTATGTTTATCTGCTGGCAAATTTCATATGTTCGTATAGGTGCCTATTAGAAATTGACTTCAGACCAGGATCTTGTCATAAAAACCCAGATGGCAGTTTGATAGAGACAGTGGATGAGCTTTTATATCTGGATATGGCTTTTGACTTTTTCTTCTCTCATGAGAGCCATCTTGACGTTTCAATCAAGTCAATACATCATTGTCACGGACTCCTATATAGAATGAACTTGTCATTTTTTTTTTACTCAAAGCAATAACAATATTGGCTTAAAACTTTAGTATCAGTGTTTGATTATGGATTTTTATGTTCTAGCTTTTAAAACTACTGTAGCAGGGTTGAAGTAGTTTATAACAAAACTTTACATTTTATCATGCAACTTCCAAGATCGGCTCATTGCGTATTGTTAGACTTTGCTCAGAGTTCATCTCTTGCTGAACATTACAACTACCAGGCAATATGCGTTCTGAAAAAATCTACTGTAGATTCATTGCCTGACTTAGTCAAATGTCATTTTTGGACAGTATCCTCTCTGGTGGTGCAACTAGAGCATCTTGTAAAAATGTTTTTGATGTCCTGGGTTGAATTTTCAAAGGACAGAGATGACATATGGTGTTTGCATTAAAAACAATGACGAAAGGGGCATGATGCATTAAGAATTGCTTCAGTTCTGATTTTGTAATGGTGCCTGCATCAAAGTCAATTCTGCATGCGCCAGACTCTTTTGCCATGCCTGCATCAAAAAAAAAATGCCTGCACTATGTCAGAAAGATGCCTGCATCAAATAAATGACACACCATCACCTTATTTGAGATTTACAAAGAATGTAGACCCTAGCTTTGTGCCTAAGATTGCATGCAGCTGTTAGACCAGACAGAGATGATTTAACTGACACTAGAGCATATAAATACGCCTACAGCATGCAGGCAGACCTTAGTCACAACTGAGGCATGACTGCAGGAGCACAGAGTTGTGAAATGATAACATGCCAGGAGCACCAGCCCTAATGGGCATCTGACTGGCCACAACAAGGTGAAGGAGATGTCTAGGCAACAGGATGACAGGCCACAAAGGCATGGCAGACTACAAATACAGCAGACACCCCACTGGAGATATACTGCGATGGTGGTAGCCTGTGATATGGGCATTGCCAATTGAGTGCTTGCAATAATAGCGACTCAATCCCGACGCATGTCGACGGGGCTACTGATGAGGAAGGGTGACCAGATGGGGGAGGTGAGCCCATATAGTGACAGGACATCACTGTATGTATATGCATGTTGGGGGGGAGTGAGTGTGATGGGAGGGAGGGTTGGCCTGGTGTGGTTGGCATGGGGCTGCCGAGCTGTCCCCGTAGTGTGGTGGGTGGGTGGCAGCCTAAAGCTGCGAGGGTTCCAGGTTCAGGTCTGGGAGCACCTACATTTTTGTGCACCTGGCCAGAAATTTGTTTTTCTCCAGATTTTGCACCCTCCCCTGACATGCACCCCTCTGGAGTTAAGAATACTTTAATAGGGGGTGCAGGGGGCACATTCAAAATCTAAGTCCCTGGCACCATTTTCTTGTGCGCCAAGGGTGTACATCACTGAAATTGATTTTCAGCAATGTACACTCGCCCCACCACCAATCACGATTGCGCTTTCATGCTTATGACTTAAATCTATGAGGGTATACCGGAGGCAGATTTCATATACTGACCTGCTGTACAAGCAGTACATGGCATAATACCAGCTCAACAAGGCAGCAATTACAGAGCTGTGCAGTGAGCTGAAAGGGGAACTGCAGAGCAAAACACACAGATTCCATGCTATATCAGTGTCTGAAGGTTAGCACTGCACTCTATTTCCTGTTACCAGGACTTTCCAAACACCAATAGGTGATACCTTTGGCATATCACAGTCCTCTGTTTCCAAGTGCCTCAAACAATTCCTGGAGGCACTGCTATACAGAACACAGAGGTGCATCACATTCCCACAGGATGCACTGCAGCAGGCTGTGAAGTAGGGGTTCTACATCTCTGCACACTTCTCACATGTACTGGGTGCAACAGACTGTACGCATATTGCCATGAAGGTGCTGACAGCTGATGAGGGTGCCTGAATTAGCAGAAAGGGGTACCACTCTATGAATATGGAAGTCATATGCAACAGACAGTATTGCATCCTGGATGTAGTTGCCCAGTACTCTGGTTCATGTCATGATGCATACATATTCAGCCATAGTGGACTGTGTGAGGCATTAGAACATGAAGACATATGGGATGGATGGCTTATAGGTAGGTGCATGATCCATACACCTGTATAGTATAGTATAACCCTGCAAAGTCATATATACAAGTGTCACAATCACAGCCAGTAATGTGCACATGGCATGCTGGTGGTGTAAGCCACATGTGAGCCATCTGACCACATCCTGTGCTGTCATAACGCGTGCACAGTACAGAGACATAGATTGGTGGCCTGTTATGCAAATGTGCCAATATAACATGCACAATGATAGGTGTCGTATTGATAGGTGGTGGATATGGGGTGGGGCAGATGAGAGGCCATGGGTGGTAGTGGTGGCGATGGAGCTGCATGCTTTGGCAGCAGACTGAGCATAGTCTGTTCAGCCACTATATTAGTGCACAGTTGACTGTATACAGACATGCCACCATGGCTAACCAGTGCATTCCATTACCACAGGTGACAGTATATATTCACAGCAGCCATGGCTGATGACACCAATAAGACATCCAGAGATAGAGAGCAAGAGATGGTACAATGAGGCACATGCATCAACACACTCAGTGATAGAGAGGACTTTTGGACACCTGAAGATGCAATATTGGTGCCACAACAGATCAGGGGGCACTGCAATACACACTCACAGTGGTGTGCAAGATATTCGTGGCATGCTGCATCCTGTACAACATTGCCACTGCACACAGGATACACATGTTTCAGGTGCAGGATTATCAGAGTGATGGGCATGATGATGCAAACCCAGATGTCATACCTGTACAGGTGAACACAAGAGCATGGGTTGCAGCAGCAGGACACCGTGCCAGAGCCCAAATGGTCCATAACCATTTCACCTGCCTAGTCAACAGCTCCACCAGGAAAACACACCCACAGGCAGTGCAGCAACCCACATAGGCATGAGACAGTGCCCACCATCTGACTGGACTGCCAGAAATACTGTTGGCTGGGCCACAAGCCAGCCAGCTCTCCAGTCAGTCATGGAGACCACCAGCCTCTCAGCCACACCACCAATTGGTCCATCCAACATCCCATTCAGAAGGCAGTAGAGCTGCAAAGATATCAAGGCAAATGTCCATGACCAATAAGCAACTGAACGACTACAAACACACACACATGGGAGACGTGTCCAGGAATATAAGCACAGCAGGTACCTTCGTCTGTTGCCTGGGGCTGCTTACATTCAACGGTCATCACTGTTGCCTATTCCATCTCCACTGTATGAAAGATATCCCAAAGCTGTACATATCATCCACCCAAGCACTCATCAGAGTGGAATGTAACACATTGCTCATGGACAGTGCCTAAGGCACGTCAGTATGCACTCACAATAGGCAATATATATGACAACTCCTGTGATATGTATGCAGATGAACACCATGAGGCATGGAATTTTGCCAGAGAAGAGTGCACCCCAGATGAGTATGAGACACAAGGTGTTTGGGTCGAGCACCCTTAGCACCTTGGGCAGGCACCTATATGGCAATGTACAGTATTGCACCTCAGTACAGGTCTCGACGTACATAATGTGTCTCACAAGTAAACACAGCAATGCCTGCAGCACTGTAGTTTCATACTACACTCTCCTAGACTCAGCAGCAACACAGCAGCCCCCGCCAGTGACCTGTACCCCACTGCCCAGTGCTATGCAGTAGGCTCCCACCCACCCAGTGGACTGTACCCCACCACCAACTGCTGTGTAGCAGGCCCCCCTTGGCGACATGTACCCCACCACTTAGTCTAGCCTGCTATGTAGTATGCCCCAACAGTGACCTGTACCCCACCCACCAGTGCTGTGCTTCAGGCCCCCTCAGAGGCCTATACACCACCACCTACTCTGTCTGTGTGGATCCACCCCCTTTGGTCACCTGTAGCCCACTGCCTAGTCCCATGAGCTGTACGACAGGCCCTTCTCCAACTTATGAAGTCTGACTATGACTGCTGGGAAGTTCTAGTATGACACTGCATTGTTCCTTTACACATAAAGGGTTTGTCCACTGATTATGATCAGTATGGACACCCGTACTACCAATGGCCATATATGCAACAATTATCAACAGCCCCTACTATGCTCTGCGTTGATGGCTCCCCCATCCTTGACCCAAAATCTATTGCCAACACCTTAACAATGCCTTCACCAACTTGCAGCATGTTCTCCCTGCTGACTTCTTCCCCACCATCCCTGTTGCACCCACGCAGTCCCCATTGCATCCCCCCTTTCGCTTCAAGACTATTACCTTCGGAGAAACCAGGAAATATCTGTGTAAAGTGCTTGGGAAGAGGAGATTCAGTGGGGATAATCTTGACCTGAAACTAATCTCACTTTCACTTGAAGAAATTCTGTCTCCTCTCACCCATATCCTTAACCTCTCACTCCGTCTCACAGTATTTCCCCAAAAATGGAAGGCTGCAGTGGTCACCCCTGTGTACAAGAGTGGGGATCGTGCCCTCCCCGGGAATTATAGACCCATCTCTATACTACCACCACTCTTGAAGGCCCATGAATGAATTGTTGCTGACCAACTTGTCGATTATCTGGACAAGCATATGCTTCCATGTGCAGAGCAACATGGCTTTAGGGCTGGGCATAGTACCACAACAGCCCTCCTGGAATTCACAGGCTTCTTCTACAAATCCCTCAATCTTGGCCAGATAGTCAGGGCTATCTATATTGACCTAAGAAAGGCCTTTGACATGGTCAACCATGCCCTCCTAGTTGACCAACTCACTGCCATAGGCCTTGCCCCCCGAGGCAGCTGAATGGTTCCACAGTTACCTACACTGCCGAACACAGCAAATCAGGATAGATACCTTTCTCTGACACCAAGCCTGTGTGCTCAGGTGTTTCACAGGGGTCAATACTGGGCCTCCTCCTCTTTAACCTATTTCTGAATTGCCTCTCCCTAGCCAATCGGTGCCATATGCTCCTCTACGTGGATGATGCGGTTATCTTTTCTAATGGCTCTGACTCCACTGCTCTTGAGCAACAGCTGCAACACGACTTCACCAGCATTGAGTCGTGGTTCAAAAATCATAAATTGATAATGAACAACAAAAAAACCAAAACCATGTTGTTCACCAGCATTAAGAACAAGCACAAAAACTACCCACTATCAATATGTGATAGGGGTGGTGTTCCTCTTGAACGTGTTCATCACTTCAAAAATCTTGGAATTAATCTTGACAGCTCACTCTCCTATGCCCTCCACATAGACATCACAGCTAAAGCAATCAACAAATGCTTAGGGCTACTTTATCGCCATAGGCAGAGCCTCACCGCTGAAGCCCTCAGCATAGCAGTCCACAGTTCAGTGGGTTCCCTAGTGGACTACAGACTGCCAATATATGGCTCTGCCACAGATACTGCCCTCCAATGTATAAAAACTGCCCTTAACAATGCCTGCATGCTCACCTTAGGGGCACACCGACTAACCCGCACTTGCGATCTTTATGCAAAGGCTCACTGGCTAACGCTCTTTGGTCACTTAAAATATCAGTCCTGCCTCCTGGCCAAAAAGATCTGCCTTGGTCATCTCCCAGCTGGGGTCCAACAACTCCTAGTTCCCAGCACTAAGCCCAGGTCCACCCTAAATTCGGAACTGCAGTCCTTCCTGACTCCAAAATGTCAGACATCTCAAGGACAAAGGTCCTTTGCCTATCGGGCACTGTTGTGGTTCAGCTCCCTCCATGATAACATTATTAGCCTGCCCACTCTGTGGACCTTTAAAAAGAACCTAAACAACCATTTAATAAAGGAATCTCAATGCGTCTGCCATCGCTAGCACCTAGTAAAGGCATCTCCTACCAACTGCCATTCTGTCAAACAGATCTATCTCTCTCTCTCTCTCTCTCTCTCTCTCTCTCTCGGACACCTTGCACTTGGGGCTCAACCCTCCACCTCGTGTCTCCAGCACTTCTATACGCTAACCCCCTCGTGTTGTTGACAACTAACAGGCTTCCTGTTGGGCATAGTTATTTAGTCTGTTCCTGTATGTATCTGACTGTGTTTACCTATTCCAGTTTTAGCTTTTGCTGTATTTTTTGCATTCTTTTGTTTAAAGACCAAATGTACCTAAATGTTCTCATTCTAAATCTATTGCCTTGTTTTTCTCAATCCTGTGTATAATCACCTACTTGTTCTAAATGTAATAACGTGGAACCTATGTAAAGAGCTCTGAGCTCAAATGGTTAATCCAAGATCAGAAATAAATAAATAAAATAAGTAAATAAATCATTGTCATCATCCATGTCCTGCATGACATATACATGGTCCTGTTTATAGTGTGTAATTGTAACCAACACACCAATAAGTCAAAGGTCAGTTGGTATGTGACTGCAGGTTAGACAAGGCCCTTGGTCAGATGTGTATACATGCCCATGTGAGATGTAATGCACTGTTAAACACTGATATGCATGAGCCCCTGTATTGCATACACTGCAGTATGCCCAGAAGGTTCTTTCTATGTGATAATAGTGATTGCCGAATGGCGATCGCTATTACGGTGAGTGCATTATCACCAAAAAGCAATTTGGCGATATGCACATGCAGGTGATCGGGCACACACAGTACTAGAAGTATGTATGTGGGGGGGTTTGCCCCCCCAGAACCCCAATTATGGATTCTCAACTCCAGGGGGTGCATGTCAGGGACAGGGCACAGCAAGTTTTATTTAGAAAAAGATTTAAGTCCCGCAGCCACAGGAACAAGCAACATTTTCCCAGCCCCCAGCCCTGAACCCAGGACCTGCTCCATCCAAGCCAGCCTCCCTACCCACCAGACCACACAGCTGACTTGTTGGAGCAGGCACACTAGAAGGTAATAGCCTTCTTTCCTATCCCTCCCCCTTCCCCTCACTATATTCCCTTTCCACTTGCCCTTCCCTACCCTCACAGTTGCAGAATTCGGTATTCTGGGAGGTCACTCATGATAATAGCACCCTCATATGGGTCACTGTTTTGATGGTCCCCCACATGCTAGTGCTATTATGGGATACCTGCCCGGAGTACCGTGCCATAAAGTGTGACCTCAACAACAGTAGAGACAAAATGCAGCATTACAGCAAACACATTTTTCATGCAAGTTACATCAAAACATGAAATGACACAGCTTGCTTCAAAATTGATGTAGAATGCTTCAAAATAATGCAGACATCCCTGTGACACAGGCAATGGCCCTAGAATGTGATTGACACCTACAGGGAAAACACCTGACAGTTTACTGTGAGGACAATGGCCAATGACAGTCACATAGTGCAATTATGCCTGCAGGGTGGAAGAGGACCCTACATTTCACCAAGGAGAAGATTGATCTGCTGATAAGCAATATGAAGCAGTGGGCCAAGGGGCTACTGCCACCTAACAGCATCAGACATTCCCTTAAGGAGAGGGACAAGGTATGGTGCATTATTGCTGCACAAATAGAGACTGAGAGGGGGAACCCCCATCATATGAAGCATAAATTGAATAACCTGGCTCTCAGGGAGGCAGGACATTCTGTAATGCCTCTGTGACATGGCGAGGGAGGCCAACATCACCATGAGAGGAGGACATCAGAGGCAGACAGGTAAACGCAGCAGCACATATGCACTGTACTGCTCTCATTACTATATATTTTGTGTGACATGTACAGACCTGCATGTATACCATCACTGTTCCCATAGATAAACAGCCTAGTGCAGTCACTGATGCCTACAGCAGGGACCAAGTAGGGGATGCTGAAGAGTCTGCAGCAGATGATGCACCAGGACCAAGTCAGCAGGGTAAGTCTGGTGTACACTGTACTTACTCAGTGCATTTACAGTACAGGCCACATGCCATGTTATGTAGACTGCAGGTGGAGTACATATGGGGTGTGTCACAGTTGCAATTACACTACACTGCCCACCGTGACAGTGCTCCCAGAGTAGGTGTTCCTAGTCCCCCTGACTCAAGGGCAATAGTCCTGTTGGTCCCTGTAGAGTACATACTGTCCAAAGGCAGCCAACATGCTGTGCTGTCCCATATGACAGGTTTAGGAGGTACTCTGAGATAGGTTAGTCAGGCAAGACAGCATAGGAGGTGTAGAACAGATATGGGGGGACAATAAAGGGTGGTCTAGTAGGACTA
This sequence comes from Neoceratodus forsteri, assembly GCA_016271365.2. Classification (NCBI taxonomy): domain Eukaryota; kingdom Metazoa; phylum Chordata; order Ceratodontiformes; family Ceratodontidae; genus Neoceratodus; species Neoceratodus forsteri. The sequence continues at coordinate 785,090,557 of CM028132.1, read as the reverse complement.
ACCAGATTGTCCTGTCTGACTGTGTCATGAAGACATTGGATAGGGTCCATACTGTGGATATACACCACAGCATCTCTGCAAGGTATCAACGGTGCTTTGTGGAGGATTGCTGAGGAAGATGATGGATCCATGGGAGACCAGGGACATAGTGACATGGGAAAGTAACTAGTTGAAGGGGAGGCAGCAGAGGTCTGTGGGTAATGAGGTCACATCTCATGAGACATGGGCCATGAGTGGGGTACCGTAGGTATCTGCCCTGGGTTCTGTCCTCTGCAACATGTTCACCAGCAACATTGGAGATAGTAAAGTCAGTGTGAGAGTGATGAGCAATGAGGGAATCTTAGAAATGCAGAGTGACATGTAAAGATTACCGGGATGTTCCAAGGTGTGACAATGGACAATCAATGCAAATCACACAAGGTGATGCACCTAGGAAGGAAGGACACCAGGACACAGTGCTGCATGGTTGGGGAAAGATGCAGCAATACAGCTGGGGAACTGGAACTATGAGGCAGCAGTAGTGCCATAAAATATCAAGCCAGTGCAACATTAGTGCCATCCACAAACAAAGTCAGTGCAACATTAGTGCCATCCACAAACAACAAAGCCAGTGCAACATTAGTGCCATCCACAAACAATAGTCAGTGCAACATCAGTGCCATCCACAAACAATAAAGCCAGTGCAACATTAGTGCCATCCACAAACAATAAAGCCAGTGCAATATCAGTGCCATCCACAAACAATAAAGCCAGTGCAATATCAGTGCCATCCACAAACAATAAAGCCAGTGCAACATTAATGCCATCCACAAACAATAAAGCCAGTGCAACCATGCCTACAGTATGGAAGATAGGATGCTAGGATGTATTGGAGGGGTATTGATAGCAGGAGAGAGAGGTAGTGCTACCCCCATATAGATCCTGGATAAGACCACACCTGGGATACTGGGGCCAGTTCCATACTCTCCAACCTTCCAAAGATGACAGCCATGTGATGGTGCATACACACCGCAGACCACACAGGAGAAGGGAGGTAAAATAGAGACATTCGTGCATCAGACAGAAGTAAAGGTGAGTGGTGGGGAATTCTGTAACATGAGTAATGGGTTGAGGACATGAGGACATGGGTGCAAACCAACAGGAGGGATATTACAAAGGGCTATGAGAAGGTATTAGTCTATACAAAGGGTGGTAGAACCATGGCACTGTTTAGCAGCTATGGCGGTGAGCGCAGACACAAGTCTTGATATCTAGCATGGTTGGGACAGATTGAAGGGCATAGTGACTTTCCCAGGGTGACAGTGTCATGGAGAGAAACATAGAAAGGAAGAAGACTAAAGATCCATCTATTTATTTATTTAATTGTTAGAATTTCGAATAAATACCTTTTAGCCAATGGCTCTTTTACAAAGGTTCCACGTCAGTATGCAAAGAATAGAAGTACAGTTTGTGTGAGATTAGCAGGCAAGCAGTTTGAATACAAAATTCAGTACAGGGTATACATGGTCTAAAGCTACAGGTGATATAAATAATAGTTAGAACAACATAATCAGGCATACATTTAAGAATGATGAGTCACAACAAATAATATTTACATAAATTAAAGCTGCCAGAAGGGCATTGTCAAAGGGGAAAGGTAGAGTAGAAAAAACTGAGTTGCTGCCAATTGTGCCATGTAGCGTAGGAAAGTGGAAGAAAGAGTGGGTGTAGAGGGGTAACTGGGAGAGAGGTAGAAGGAGAGGTGGGTGGGTGGGAGGCAAGGATCAGGGAACAAGTGCAACATTGGGTGGGGTGAGCAGATTAGAAAAGGGAGAGAGGAAGGGAGTTGAAGGAGGATAAGAGAGGGAAGGTGGTGGACCTGGGCTAGGGAGAGAGGCAGGGGTAGTTATGGAGAGGATGGTGGCAGGCAGAGGTGTTGATAGTAGGGAGGTGTGAAGAATAGAAGTGACTACCTGGGAGGTTAGGAGAAATAGTCACGGGTAGCTCTGGACACAAGCGTTTAACGTAGATCGTGTTTGAACAAGCAGAGGGTGCCTAAGTTGGTGAGTTCACTGCCCAGGGAGTGAAACATCTTTGGGGCTCTACCTGCAAAAGACTGCTGGCCTTGGAAGTTCTGACAGTGGGGAATAGCCAGAGAATAGTTGTCAGAGCTTCTTGTGTAACGGGGGTAGTTGGCTGGACTTAAGAGAGACTGAACCCCAGGAGGCATGAGTCCCATCAATGACTTTTTTGCTAGTAGGCAAGTTTGGAAAGTAATCCTTCCCTGAAGTTGTAGCCAGTTTGTCTGTTCGTAGAGGTCGCAGGTATATGTGCAGTGGGCAGCACCAGTAAGCAGTCTGCAGGCCCTATTCAGTGCTGTAAGAATTTGCCGTAGTGCTGTAGCTGTGGCTGCTCCGTAGATAACAAGCCCATAATCAATGATGGAGACAATAGAGCTGTGTATTGCTAGCTTAAGGGCATCCGGTGTCTGGCAGTGTCTGTTTATAGAGAAGGCCTATAAGGATATTTACAGATTTTGCTATTGAATCAATATGGCTGGAAAAGGACAGAGTAGGGTCCAGGGTTATATCAAGGTATTTGAAAGTCTGCATCTGGTCCAGGGTCACACCCGAGCTGTTTTTGATTGCCAACTGTTGGTGTTTAGGTTTGTTATGTGTGCCATGGAACAGCAAAAGCTTTGATTTCTTGTAATTTAGCACTAGTTTCTGTGACACGAACCAGGCCTCAACTTGCTTGAAACTTTCCTGCAGTTGTTTCTCCAAGAGGGAGGGGTCAGAATTCTTAGAGAAAATCTCTGCATCGTCAGCATACAGAATAATGTTTTCATCACAGGCAGAAGGGAGATTGTTAGGAAGATGCTGAAAAGAAGGGGTCCCAATATTGACCTTTGGGGAACACCAGCCCTGACAGGTAGTTTGGAGGATAGGGTGTCACCAATCTTAACTTGCTGTAACCAGTTGGAGAGATAACTGTTGAACCATTGTAAAGTGTCACAAGAAAGCCCTAAGTTGCCAAGTTGTTCCAGTAGTAATGGATGGTTGACTGTATCGAAGGCCTTCAAGAGGTCTATAAAGGTGGCAGCAGCAAGTTGTCCTTGGTCTAGTGCTAGATGAATGTGGCCTGTAAATTCAAGGAGTGCGGAGGTGGTGCTATGTCCTTTGTGAAAGCCATGTTGCTGTGGGCATTGCAAGTTGTATTTCTCCAAGTACTCCACCAATTGGTCTGTGACGATTCTTTCAAGAGCTTTGGATAAAGGGGGTAGGATGGAGATGGGCCTGTAGTTATAGTGTAATGTCCTATCCCCAGACTTGTCTATTGGGGTCACCAGGGCAGACTTCCACTTGAGCAGGAACTGGGAGAGCATGAGGGACTGGTTAATAATCCTGGTAAGAGGGTGCAGGACATCGTCAAGGGTGAGGGCGATGAGCTTCAAGTCAAGTGTGTCCCCACTTGATCTGGATTTTCCGAACACCTTGAGGAAGTATTTTTTGGCATCCCTTTCGTAACTGCCTCGAAATAGAAATGTGGATGATTTGTATCTTGAGTCTGTTGATATTGGGAGGCTGTGGTTTGGTTGGTGTCAAAGAAGTTAGAGGGAAGCACATGGCTGAGGGCAGTGAATGCCAGATTGAAAGTATTGGCAATTGTGGTGGGGTCCAGGGTGTTGCTGCCATCAGCCTTTAGCATATTAGGAGTTGCTTTGGACTTTTTCCCTATCACTTCAGAGAGACTTTGCCAGAATTTCCTTCCACCCAACCATGAGTTTGATGGGGTGCTTCTGTAGTAGCTGGCTTTTTCAGTGCGGATAGCTCTGGTACAGGCATTCCTGGTGGCCCTGTATGCCTGAAAGTCTGCTTGTTTGCCAGAGGCTGTAGCACAAGCCCATAGCAGGTCCTGAGCTTTTAGTTGGTCTAGGAGTTTGCCTGTGATCCAAGGGTTGTCAAGGCCTTTAATGTTGCATTTCTTAAAGGGGGCATGGAGATCACATGCTGCATTGAACTTTGAGATGAAGTATTGAAGTGCAGCATCAACATCCAGCGTCAATCGGTGACCAGTCTTGTTGTCACAGGGGTGCCTTAAGTGGTGCAAGGTGTCCTTTGATTAGCATCCGACTGATAGTTTTTGCAGGGGGTTTATTGAATTTATTTGACCATAAACACTGGACTGGGGAATGGTCACTAATGGCATCAGGGAGAACTGTAGTGTGGCTAATATGGTTAGGAGATTTGAGAGAACCCAGTCCAGTAAGGTACTGGTCCCTGTTCTATAGTTGATCCTAGTGGTCTGCCCATTTGTTTGCATGGACCCCTATTGATGCCTTTCAGGTACTTAAATATCTTGATCATGTCCCCCCTCTCTCATCTGATCTCCAGTGAGAATAATGTCAGCACTTCCAGGTGTTCCTCATATGGCAGGTCATGTAGCCCAGTTATTATCTTTGTTACCCTTCTCTGGGTCATCTCCAGTCTGTTGATGTCCTTCTTTAGGTGTGGGCTTCAAAACTGGATGCAGTACTCCAGCTGAGGTCTCACCATGGATCTGTTAAAGAGGCAGTATAATCTTTCTGCTCCTGCTATCAAACCTTCTGCTTATGCACCCCAACATTCTGTTTGCCTTGCTCCATGCAGAGTTACACTTATTGGTTGCCTTAAGGGACTCACAAATTAACACTCCTAGGTCCCTTTCCTCTGATGAGGTATTAAGTTGCATCCTGTTCAACCAATATTCCATTCTAGTGTTGCTTTTGCCCAAAATGTGATTGGGGGAAGAGATGGCTAACACCCTGTATGGACAATAGTTCCTGCATGTTAGGGAGTCATGGGCAGACTTATAGGGGCCCTGGGTAGTTTACTGCTGTACATTCCATGTTCTGATGTTTGTATAACCATCCCTGTAATTGTCTTCAGTACTCTGTAGCATGAAGAACTTTCTGTGGGTATAGACTCTACCCTTCCAATCCCCTATGCCCTCCCCTCTTCCCTGCTACTCTGTTTGTGTGTTTTATGCCTCCTCTAATATCTCGCCATCATCTATAGTTCCTCCATCACTGCTCATACCTCTCGTGCATCCTCCTGTGACTGTCATCTCCCTGGGGACTTTAATCTTGCATGTTGGTGCCAGCAACCTCCCCCCATGTTTGTGTTGCAAAACCATAATAACATACTTGATCAACATTCTCAGCACAATCCCACTACACCACCCACCCATCTGGGTAGTGTGCTATCCTGTCACCCCCCAATATCATAGCAACTGGTACCATTCCAGATGTCAACTGTGACCATTGCATGCCCAACAGGATCAGAACAGTCAGCTCCCCCCCCATCTGCCCACACTACATTAAGTCTATGCCCCATGGTCGCTAGACAGTGGCCCCTTAAACTCCCTGCCTGCAAATGACTGTTCCCCCATCTATAATGCCTCATAAGTGACATTGCCTCACCCTATTCCAGACTACAGTTATCTGCTGAGGCAAGCATGTCCCTCTTTGACAATTTAGGGGACACAATTTGCACCACCCTGATCACAATTGACGTCATCAACCAGTGTGGTACCTGAGCGAAAGCGCAGCTCACTTTCACATTTGCCTGCTCCCAGTGTAGCCTATTGACCTACAGCTCACTGTGCTATGTCTTTTGGATGAGTGTTCATGCTGCTAAGGCCTGCAACATCACAGCAAGTCCCCAGGTGAAGCTTAACTCCCCAACTACGGTCAGGACAGATATTCACTCCCCATGGCCCTACTCCCATCCCACTCCCTCAGTCACCCTAGTGGATGGTTCACCAGTCAACAGCTATATCTCTGTTTCTGCTCATCCCAATGGGTTGATAGGCCCTGATGCCCTCCTCTCTCCCTCTTCCTCTTCCCCAGCCTCTAACCTCCCTTCCTGCAAATTCCCTTCCCCCTCTTGATCTGGGCCCCTACCTGGACACGTCATATGCCTGTTGAACTCTTCCACACTGCCATATTACTGTCACATTGTGACAAGCACTGTGCACCTTATGTAGCAGTTGTCCTCTTTTTATGGTACCCTATAGTGATTTTGTATTTTTTACTCCCATGTCCCTCATAGCCAGGTTGCACCTGGGTATGGGCCTAGGCTCAGAGTGCATGTCCTGCCTGCCAACTGTTTACATCCATTGCAATATATTGATAGTTCTGGGACACCTGCAGTGCCTGTATGAATACCCATATCAGGTACTACCTGGCCCAGGAATACATTCATGTCAGTTACTGTAGCTGTACCCGTATAGCAGAACAGGCCTGCCATACATCCATCACTGATGCTGTCCACCATATGTTGTTGCAGGTGCTGGACAGAGTGATGGTGCAGGTAGGCAGGCACAGCCCTCAACATGGCTACATGCCCTGAAATGGGCCATTAAGTGGCAGAAGCGGCAGGACACCAAGGCCTAAGCAGAGCATATATACTACAGAATGCAAGAGGCCCAGAGGAAGACTGTAGGGACCATACATAGCATATGGCCTGGACCACAACACGGGAACACTATGGAGCTGGAACCAAATGAGCTGGCGCACAGCCTGCAGAAGATCCTGGGGTGGTGGAGGACACAATCCAGGATCCAGCAGTGGAAATGGTGGACATGGTGCCTGTAGATGACCACCCTACCATGCCACAGGTGCCACCAAATTCTGTTGTCCTTGCTGACCTGTGGATTGTAGAGCAGGAGCCTGAAGAGGCAATGGAGGATGTGTCACAACAAAGGTGAGAGGCTATGCATCTTCATGCACATGATGCAACCACAGCTCCAGACTGTGATAGATATGTCTTGCTTGCAGGGTTCACTGCTGGCAATGATGGACGCTGTTGCCACCTTCGAGGAACTGTAGACTCTTCTGTATATAGTTGTCATTATTATCTGTAAGTTTAGAGTTAATATAGGTTGTATTACTAGGTACAGTGGTAGTCATATAAATGCTGATCAGGGTTCCATGTCATAATAGAAAACTTGTTATGGCAATTGCTATTATGGTGAATGTATATCACCGAAAAGCAATTCAGCGATATACTCTTGCAGGTAACTGGCACATACAATAAATTAAATGTGTTTGCGGGAGGGCTGTGCCCCCCCACACCACCCCTCATGGGGGTGCTTTGCCCCCCCTCGATTATGGCTTGTCAACTCCAGGGGGTGTATGTCAGGGAGGTGGCACAGCCTGGTTTTAAAAGAAAATGCAAGTCCCGCAGGATGAACAGGATGCTGGGCTGTATCACATAGGTTTCTCATCCAGGCATAGGGAGGTGATCCTGCACCTCTACAGATCTTTTGTCAGGCTGCACTTGGAGTACTATGTTCAGTTCTGGTGGTCCAATCTCAAGAGGGATCTTAACTTACTGGAAGGTGTGCAATGGAGGGCAACAAAAACGATAAAGGGGATGGTGGGCAAGACCTATGAGGACAGACTGAATGAGTTGAATATGTTCACGCTGGAGGAGAGGAGGGATGGGGGGATATGATTGAAATGTTCAAGTATTTCAGAGGGGATAAACAAAGCTAGCACTGAAGGAGTGTTTAAACTGAGGAAGGGCAGGGACACAAGGGGGCACGGACTATGATTGGAGTGTGGAAGATTTAGGAGGGAGATGAGGAGGTACTACTTCATGGAGAGGGTAGTGTCTAAATGGAATGCTGTACGAAGGGGGTGGTGTCATGTAAGACAGTAGAAAGTTTTAAGAGGGTGTGGGACAGAGCATGAAGGAGGGTCTGGGTGGAGGAGGCTGAGGCCATCATGGGAATGATAGATAGGGAGGGGATCGGGGTAGCTGCAATTTAGGGGGCTAGCTGCACACTCTGTCAGACATTATTAGACTGGGTGATCTGTTTCTGCTGGCAGATTCATACGTTCATATGTTCGTATGCAGCTCAGTGCCCTTAACCACTAAGCTATGCTGCCTCCTGTTGTTGTTTGTTATTGTTTGTATTGCTGAATTTATATAATTAATATCTTCTTGTTTCATATACATATGGTGTATGTGTCATTATTTCATTATACTAGTATATTTGATGGGTTACACATCTACACATCCCCCAGCAACATATATGATACAGTGATGAACTGTATACCAGTAGGTGCACCATACCAGCGATATTGCTGGATGCAACGCAGTGGTATTCTATGTGGCACGCATACCTGCATGCCTAGGAAAGCAACATGCCAGTGCATTGCATTGTTCCCTGCAGCAGCTGGCAGCACTGTGTCACTGCAAGGTACGGCAGTGCAGCATGGTTACCAATTGATATATGCACGTATGTGTGACCCCATATGCTAAGTATGCCATGGCATGTAGTAACAACCCTTTTTTATCCAAAAAGAAGGCTGGAAAATGTCCACCAAAAAAGTTTACACAAGCAGAGAACCAGAAAGGGTACACAGGGAGGAAAATGGAGAACTACAGTAAGCACCTCCAGGAATCTGAGGGGGAGAACATATGAATTGTAGATTTGTCTAATATAGAGTTGACCCCCTACCCACTGCCTGATTCTAGTTTTGCAAAAAAAGCTTGAACTTTGTGCTTGTACCAAAGCCTGATCTATTCAAAGTAAAAGTTGATGTTTCTAAGCTGATTCGTAATCTTAAATTAACGTTTTTTTTTCCAAAAAGATAAACCGTTTAATTCAACATTTTCATTAATTTGTTCAAAGAGATTGATTTGATGAGTGAAAATGCTGCAGCTGGTTACTCAGAGAATTTGGATCACCTAATTAATGCAATTGATGCAGGGCAGTCGGTTCCAAATGAATTGGGGATGACTGATGTTGTTGATCAGAGTGCTTTGCTGCAGTATGTTAAGACAACTTATTACATGGGTAGGCTAAGGGAGTTTCCAAATTGCTGCATGGCCCTCACCTGACTGTGCGATAATGAACATTATCAGCACAGTTAGGGTGAAGAGGTTCCCTAGATCTGAGATCCCTGGGCAGACCTGCACTTGTTGTGTAAGGGAAAATAATTTTGCAAAGGCAGCCATTTGCAATCCTCACTAAGCAACTTCCACTTGTAATGTAGCAGACAGAGGTGTCTTTGCAGGATTATTGTCCCCCTACACAAGAACTGCATGTGTGCTGTAATTGCAGAGAAGGGGATCTTTGGTACTCTGCCTGTCACTCGGCCCCTATATCTGTTGTCCTTCCCACCTACGTGCCCAGTGGACCACTGGATACCACATAGTGAGTGGGGAGAGGGAGTGCGGTAACTGCATTGTGCACCCAAACAGAGAAAGTGACAGTGAGAAGTTGAGTGTGCATTCAGCTGCTCATTGTGTCCTTCCTGTGAACTGCCTGTGCCTCTCTCAGTGCCTGTGTTACTGTGTAAAAAAATAAATGAGTGTTAGTGATTCCCATCCCACAACTTGCAGGAATACCCAGACAGAGAAGGAGAGGCATGCATGCTTTCCACCCACCAGCCCCACAGATCTCTGGTGTCCCAGCCATTGTCTGTGTCTTATGGCCCTGCCCCCCCAGCGTGCACATGCATACACACACACACACACACACACACACACACACACACACACACACACACACACACACCTCCTGTGAGGGACTGGAAAATTATGTGATCTCCGAGTACTAGTGAGAAGGGTCTGCTGTAGTCACAATGGGCTCACAGATATACAGACATGGATCAGCAGAGTGCAGGACAGTGCAGTGGGGACAGAGCCACACAGCAGGGAGGCAGGGCTCCACAACAAGATATCGACGACAATATCGTCGACATCCCCGAGAGTGACAGGAACAATGCTGACCATTGTCATTGTTCCCCTTGGCCCTCCCACAACCCCCATCTCTAAATAACCAACTCCGTGTCAGAGTTGGTTTGCGGTAGGGACAAAACACCAGAAATCACAATATTTCTGTACAGCAGACAACCACAGTGACCAGGAGAGATTTGTCACTGTGGTGGTGTTTACTGTACTTTTGTCATTGTGCTGATGGTACACCTGGACTGGAGGCAATAATGTAAGTAAGAGAGAGAGACACACACATGTAATATTTCAATCATTTTGTGCCACATTTGCACCCTCTGTCTCTTTATGTCTCTTCCCCCACATGGTCACAGAAGCACAGTATAGCGCACTGTAGACAGGACCAGGCTCCCTGTGTCTGTCACCCAGCACAGACCTGCTTGTGTTTTGCTTCCACCATGGATGGTGTTTGCAGTATGGAGCTGTATGTCAACTGCAGTTCCCAACTGTGAGCCGATATGCATAATCGTGGATGAGGGGGAAGAGGTGGACTGCAGGCAGGGACTCAGAGATGGCAGCTATGTTAGTGTTCAGAACTGCCCCTGGCACAGTTCTTCAGAAACCAATGTAGCATGATTGGGACAAGAGTAAGGCACAGTTTGTGACCACTAAAGGTCAGTGAAATGTTTCTAAATGTCTGTCTGATTAACTGCTCAGTTGGTAAATGTGGGAGTGATTAATGCACACTTTTTGCACCCTATATTTCAGTGTGTGAGCTTTGTTAATGTGGGACTGAGTAATGCACAGTTTAGGATGTTTGTGAGGTGTGTAAATGTAGCACTGATTAACGTACAGTTTGGGACTACTTTATAGGGCAGAGCAACACCCATTAAACTGTTCTGTTTTTTTTTTCCATATACATTTTTTTCCTTTTTTTCGGTTTTATTCACTCCCCCCCACCCCGGGGCCATGGTGTATACATGAATGTACATGTGTGGAGGCACACACACCAGGATCCAGTGGTCCCTTCCATACCTCCCCTGACTTCTGTCACTGCCCATGCAGCCTATGTGCCCAGTAGACCTCCACCCAGTGGGAGCCGGACTATGGATGGGCGGGCATCTACCCCTTGGACAAGAGAGCCATTGCTCAATCCTGCTTCAGTCCCCCCCCAAGCTGGCACCCCAGTGACCTGAGGTTGTTCCTGAACCTAGGTTGCCAGTATAGTGCGAGGTAAGGTGCCAGTGCCTCTGTCCTCTGTTACCAGGCTGGCAAACTGTTCTGATTTTAACAATGTAACAAGTGTTTCCAGTCTGGTTTTCCACACATGTGTCCCATGTAATAAATGCATTAACGCACTCCAGGGTATGCTGATATCTGGTATAGAAGAAATTTATGAAAACAATTGCCAATAAGAAAGCATTCAATTTATCTGTGGATGAAAAAGTTGCCTTAGAAGAATTAAAACAATTAGCTGGAGTAATTATCAAACCCTCTGATAAAGGGGGAAGCCTGGTTCTTATGTCTGAGGACTGGTATGTAAATAAGTTAACTGATATGCTCAGAAATTCATACGAACATGAAAATTTAATTAACGATCCTACCAGTAGTGTGCTTATGGAATTGTTTGACTTTGTGGATTTGGCTGAGCATAGAGGGTGGATTACATCAAAAGAGGCAGAATTTGTAAAAGTTGAATTCCCAGTTATGCCCACTCTCTAAGCACTTCCAAAGATACATAAAGATCAAAGTAATCCACCTTCAAGACCAATAATATCAGGCATTAATTCAGTTTCATACAATTTGTGCTGACTGCTGGATGTTTATCTGCAACCATTTGTGCTTATGCTTCCCTGTTATCTTAGGGTTCGTACACATGTTCTACAAAAGTTTGACAGTTTTGTATGGAGGACAGTTATTCTTGGATCACAGTTGATGTTTCTAGCTTGTATACAGGCATACCTCATAATCTGGAACTTGATGCTGTAAATTATTACTTGAATACAGGGAACCGTTTGGTAGGAAACAGTGAATTTATTCTAGCTATGCTTGAATTCATTTTACATCGACTTTTTTTTTTTTTTCACATTTAATGGGGGTGTTTATTTTCAGAAGTGAGGGACTGCTATGGTAACCAGAGTAGCCCCTATATAGTATATGCTAACCTCTACATGGGTATTTTGAACTAGTACGCAGGCATTCGGGACACCCAGATCCTTCAAAGTGCAATAGTAGCATAGAAGAAACTGAATTTATACTTAGTTGTGCGTCAAAGAAATATTTACAGCACTCTGATATTCTGCAGCATTTCTTTAGAGGAGTGTCCCAGGAGGCCAGAAGCAGAGCTGTACACTGCTGCATTGAGGAGTGAGCTCAGAGAGCAGGAGCTGCTGTATGCTATATTTTTATCTATTAAAGGTATGTCACCATTATTTGGAACAGCAGATTTTACCAGAAAATCTTGTGCTGCACTCTGATAGGTGTGTCATCTCAGGTGTTCTCTATTTTTCCACAGGAGGAAAGCCTATGTGGGAGCCAGACAGTGGAAGAAAAGAGGGGCCTTCGGAAAGGCCCAAACCTGAGACAGTCACTAAGGGAAGAGGAATGAGGAATGAGGGGTTGTGACAGGCTGTAGAGGGCTGAAGAGAAGCGTTTTAGCATTTTAGCGGAAGCTACTGAAAGTTATTGGAAGTTAGATGTTTGCTGAGCTATGTTTTAAAATTGTAGACAGCCTGATTCCACACCATTGTTTTGTTCACTTGTGTTTACCAGAGATTTGAGTGTGGAGCAGAGAGCATTTGTACTCTGGGAGAGCCAATGCTAGAAACTTATTAAAAATATAATATATTTAAATACAAGGAGAGTGTGTTTACCCTTGGATGTCTAACATTTTGTGCTGAGGCATTTAGTAATTTATATTAACCTGATAGCAACAGTACAGCAGTACTGTATCTGAATAATTTTTGAATATAGCTGCTAAAACAAGTTATTTTATATATATATATATATTTTTTTTTTTTTTATTTTTATTTTAAATTTTTGCACCCCGTAGGAGTGCCCAGCACCTATTGGTTCATCAGTCCATGGTGCATGTGCATAAAGCAGATGCACGGTGTGGCATGGATCAGAATCGCCATTTCTTCTGAGGATCTGATCATGGTGTGCCATGTACACTGAACAGAGCTGTGCAGAGTAGAGTAAAGTGGGCTGCAGTTTCAGATCTCCAGCTGTTCAGCAAGTGCTGTTTACCCAGTGTGAGCTATCTAGCATGAAGAGATAGTGTTTATTGGTTAGCCTTAAAAGATGCCAATGTAAGTTTTCTTTTACCTTTTTTAATCTTTTTATGGCATTTTTTGCATTTTGGCATCATCTAAATCTATTTGCACTGTTATATAGGAAACTCATAGTATTGTGTTGAACACTAAGAGTTTTTTTTGTGTTTTTGTGTTTTTTATTATCCATCCTTCATCAGTAGACATCCTGGTGTTTTATCCTTCTCAGCCTTGTTAGCCTGGTTCACCTCTGTTTTGCATTATAACAAGAATACTTTGTTTAAAAAATAGATTCATGACAAACAGGAGACATAGGACACAGACTTAGATATAAACATAGATATTGATATAGTCAGTAGCCAGATTAAAGTAAGAGGTGGTTAAAGGGGAAGTTAAAGGGGTACCAGGGATATGATGGGGATATTTAGAACACTAGTACACTGGTACATAAGAATACCAAGTGAACATATGAGCATATAGAAAATATAAAGACTGAAATTTTAGTCTGGGTTTTTTTTTTTTCCTCTATTATTTATTGGGCCCTTTTATTACACATAGCAGGGAGATGTGCCTGTTAATCTGAAGGTCCTACACACTGTAAGGCCTGTATCAGTACCCACAGGGGAACACACAGAATCAAAGAACACATAAGGCACTTAGGACACATGTTGAAGCCAAGGGATCATCATTTAAAAGTCAATGTCACAATAATAATTAGCGTGGAAGGTAACTATGATCTGGGAAGAAGAAGAAAAAGGTCTGAAATGAACAGAAAAAGATCTGAGTTGTATCCCAAGCCTTAGTTTTTTCTTTCAAATCTGCAGATTTATTGGGGCCAGTAAGTTCCGAGAGAAGTAAGCAACAAGCCACAAAGGTGTTTTGAGACTAATTGTCCTTTTCTATTTTTGAAGGGTGTAATACAGGGGTAGTGAGTCTACTTTGAGGTTCAGTAGAAGTGGGCTTAGAGAAAGGTAATTAATCTGTCTGTCTGATTTAAACTTAGATTGTTTAGCTTTTAGAAGATTTGCTGTCTATATTTTGTGACAGATTGTTGTATTGTAATATTGTAATATCTAGATAAACATAATATATACAAATATATATATATATATATATATATATATATATATATATATATATATATATATATATATATATATATATACACAATACACCAAGAAAGAAGTTCTCAGTAAGTTTCTCAGTAAGTTTCAATAAACCTATCAGTACTATTAAAAGAAGCAACTTCATAGCACTAAAATAGTATACACAGAATGCCAGTGAAAACAAAAAGCTATTTAGCCACAAAAAATTAAAGAAATGATGATGATTAAAAAAGACCAAAGAGATCTGGTAGACATCAATGATCAAGGAGAATACAAAGAACAAAAGCCACAAAAGAAGCCCCGAAATAAAGGGGAAAGAACTAAACAGACCAGAAACAAGAAAGAGAAAAAGGGAGGGAGAGAGATGAGTGAGGATAGCTTGCAACAACCAAAGATCACTGCCTTTATTTCTAAAACAAAAAATGAGGTAGTGGAAATATATGAGAGGTTGACAGAGCAAGAAAATGGGATTATGTTTCAAACATCTACCCCTAAAATGGAATTAGATAACGATAGTAAGGCAGAGCTAGAGAGTGGTAGATTTAACAAGGGTAAAAATAGACTAGAAAATGAAATGAGATTAGTCTAGTGTCACAAAAACAAAATGAGATAGACAAGGAAAGAAAGGAAATTGAAAGTAAATCTCAAAAAAAGTGAATTCCCACAGAAAATTAGCGAGGTAAGGAATCATCTTTATCAAATCGCACAAGGATTAAAAATAATAGTAAACTGAGAGAAGGTGGAAAGAGAAACATGCTCAATAAACAGCTATATGAATCCTACATTAGTGGAGAAAATGGGGAGGAGGAGAATACAATATTTATGAGCCAGGGTAAGACTTTTATTCCAGACACAAAGGATAACCAAAGATTTAGCCATTTTATTGAAAGACCCATATGTGGCTAATATTCTAATATGTGAACAATTAGTTAAAATTGTTCAGGACTTGAATTTTACAAAAGGAATTATAATAGAAAATAAAAAAAGCAATACAAGATTTCAAATTCACATCCAGAAGTAAGATAACATGGATAGTGTGGGTCAGAACATAACACAAGAAACCCTGAGTCAAGATCTCACTATTGAGCTAATAATGCTATGTACACCAGGGGTAAAGGAAGACAGTGTTTGTGAGGAATTAAAGCAAAGAAATATAATAATATGGCAGAAAGGAGAAGAGAGGGAAAAATATAGGAAGAAAACAAACTAAACAGTGGAGCTATGCAGAAATTAAACAAATAAGGACCAAAGAAAAGAATATTGAGGGGAAAAAATAAGGAAAAAAATGAATACCAATGATGAGCAAGATACAATGGCTCAAGATAGTGTTAGAAGATAGCCATTAATCAGTGAATCTCCTGAGGTATTGAAGGAAATAAACAAGGAGAGGTGGAAAGAAAAATGACCCTAAGAGTCGAGGACCTAGTAAACAGGATAGTGAAGCAAAAACAACTGAATATATGAAACAAAACAAGCAAATAAAGACAAATCAAAGTATTAATGATAAAATTGAGGATAAACAGAAAGTAATAGTAGAGAGGTAAAAAGTAGCTTATACAAGCCCAAAGGCCACTGAAGAAAAACCTTAACTTGGGAAATAAGATTATGAATTTTATGAGAAAAACTAAGGAGTCGGACTATGTTTTATCACTGTTTGATGTTGAAGTTCTGCCTAATGAGAATGAGAAAACACTGGTTGAGAATATCAAGAGTCTGGTCCTACCCATTTTGGAAAATAACCAGACATTGACATTCAATCTAAGTGTAATAAGACCATTGAAAGATAAAGAATGGGTCATGCTGATAATGAATACATTTTTAATTCTCAAAACCATAGAATATAATAAGGCAAGACTACAACAAGCAGGTATACAAAGCAGAGATATCTTGACACTGGGACAATTATTCCCAGAATACTACGAAAAAGTAAAAAAAAATCTACCAGTAAAATAAATACTAATTACTCATTGTCCATTTTTGGGTTGGAACAGTTTATTAATGAAACCAGTAAAAATCTAAAAACAAAAAGAGGAGATATCTTGGAACCTTTATTGAAAATATCAGGGTTAACAAACAACATCAAAAGGGCAACAAGATGGGAAGAAACAAACCAGATAACAATTTGGATAGACAAAGAAATAGTTTATAAGCAGTTAGCATAAAAGACCTGTGAGTTTGATCATTTGGAGATATTCATGTACAAAGATAAAGAACTATCAGTCAAGAAAGAATCATCGAGTGCAAAACCTGAATGGGTGAAAATGTTGATAAATGGCAAAAGATTTGCAATATTGGAAACTTCTATTGATGCCTGATCAGAAAGGAAGTGGTTGGTCAGGAAAGCAATAGAACTGGAATGCAAACCTTTGAAAATATTGTCCTGGAACATATCTGGTACCAAAAACAAACTAGCAGACAAGGAGATGGTTGAATATTTCAACACATTTTATATAATTTGTGTAGAAGAAACTTGGGCAAGCAAGGAGCCAAATTTGAATGGCTATAAATCCTATTCCAAAAATGCTGTAAGGAATAAGAAATGGGGAAGTAATAGTGGGGGATTAATGATACTGAGTAGATTAAACATTCATTACCCACCTATAGAATTAGATACTAATAGTGATAATATTGTGGGGGTAAGAGTTAAGAACAAAGATACATAAGCTATATTGTTGAATGTTTATATACCTCCTTCAAAACACAATAGTATAAGACACAGAATTATAGAACATCTGGAAGACATAATTGACAAAGAAGTAGTTAATAATCCGCTAGCAAGAATAATTGTCCAAGGAGAGTTCAATGCTGCAATAGACAATTTGCCAATGATCACACAAGCCATCTCTGAAGTTCATAACAATCTGTAACAGCGAGAGGCTGTAAAACACCAGATGCTCCATGGACAATAAGTGCAACGAAATGGGAAAGAGAATATGTAATATGTTTGGAGTAAGAAATTGTCTATTAGTCAATGGGAGAGCTACCTCAGATTGTAAGGGTGGTTATACCTTCATGAACAGAACAGGTGCCTCAATAATCAATAAGATTTGGATCAGCATAAATATGGTAGAAGATTTTATTGATTTAAACATAGAAGATAGAGGGGAAAGTGAACATTTTCCGTTACAATTGCAAATAATTCTGGGACAACAATATGCAATACAATAAATAAACAAACTGACCTAGGTTCAAACATGATACAAACCAAGAAAGGAGTGTGCATGAAAGAAATAAATCATAGAAACTTATGATTAACAATGAAAACGAGAGAAATAATATACGAATGAATGCATTTAAAGAGACAGAAGAGTCTATTGGCAACTATGAAAGGATAGTTCATAATTTGCATAGCTTGGTACATGAAGACATCAACATTTATACAAAGAAACATGAGGCAGTATGGTTCAAGAAAGAATGTGCTGAGGCTAAAAGAAAACTGAATATACAAACAAGGAGAACTAAAAATGCCCAACTACTGAGAACTGAAAGGAACTAAATAAAATTAGAAGTGATTGCAATAAAATAATCAAGACGCATAAGGAAAACATAGGCAGGAGCTGTGGAAACAGTTAGAGAGAACTGTCTATAAAAAAGACAATAGGAAGTTTTGGGCACTAGTGGCAAAAGGCTTAGGGGATAAAAGAGGAGAAATATAGGTATTCATAGAAGCAGTAGAATGGATTCAACATTTTATGGGCATTTTCCATGATAAGGACAAGACAAATACCCAAGAGCAAATAATTATTGAATGGGTTCCACTTAAACAGAGAATAGATGAATCTGAAATATATCAATCAATCAAAAAATGTAAAAGGCATAAGGCCCCTGGACCAGATGACATACCTATTGATGCTATAATTACCTATCTAGATTTATGGATACCAATCCTGAAAAAAACTATTCAATTATATAGGGAAAACAGGCAAACTTCCAAAACCTGGGCTAGCTCAATTATAGTTCCCATTTACAAAAAAGGAGAGAAAAAGGACCAGGCCTATTATAGGCCCATACATTTATTGGATAATACACAGAACATTTTCACAAAAGTTTTAAATAGATTAACAGATTGGATAAAGGAAAACAATTAAATAGAAGAAGCACAGGCAGGATTTATAGAAGAGCATTCAACAATTAATCAATGTTTCATACTGAGCCATCTAGTATATAAATACACTGTAGTTAAAAAAACAGAAGCTATTTTGCACATACTGGCTGGGATATTCAAAAGGGTTGCACATGGCATAACAGAGGTGCTCCATGCGCAATCCACTGATGCACCCTGGTGTGATATTCAAATGGGGAACATGCCTGGCACAAATCCTGATGCACCGGCATGCACCAATAATGTATGTGGCACAAGTTGGGGGGGGCGTGCCCATGCATACCCCGCATATCCCGATATTCAGCCCAGGATTTTCTGAGCATAGGCAGGTGCAACCCCTACATGCGCCGCACACAGTTGTGCCAAAATAAAAAGGAGCAACTGCTGGCCACCCACAGGTGAACTGCCGTATTGCAGGGCGCAACACAGCAGCTGTCAGCTGTAGCTCCAGTGGCACTGTTCATCGTGGTTGCCCCACATGCCCGATCGCAGGCTTTCATTATGTAAACATCCCTGGTGGTCCAGTGGACCCTATCCCTCAGCCCAAGTGTGGGCTTTCAATTTGTTAATATCCTTGGTGGTCCAGTGGACCCGATCCCACAGCCCGATCATAGTGCTGACTGGGGGGGAGTAGGGTGGTGGGACTGAGTGGGCAGGTTGGGAGGGGGGTACCACTGGACCACCAGGGTTATTCCAATTACTGTAAGCCCTTGATTGGGCTGTTGGATCAGGTCCATCGGACCACCAGGGTTATTTCAACTACTGAAAGCCCATGATTGGGCTGTTGTATTGGGTCCACTGGACAACCAGGGAGATTAATACATATTACAGCCCGCGATCGGGCTGGGGTGTGTTGCCGGTGAGGGACAGGGGGCGTTGGTCCCCAGTGGCTGCTGCTTGGCAGGGTGCCAGGCGCAAGCCACTGGGGATCGGTGCACCTGCATGCTAATGGGGCCATGATGACATGCAAATGACCCTATTTGTGCCTTGCATGCATTATGGCTCCATTTGCATGTCCACTGCTGAATATCATGGACATGTGCCTAGCACAATGGCACTTGTGCTGGCACATCTCTGCTGTTCTCCCCACATTTCTGCACTGGCACAGTGCCACTGTGCCATGTGCAATACAGGTGGCCATGAAGTGATATTCAATGGTGCTGAGCCACAGTGCAGCACCGTTGAATATCACCCTGTCAATGCCCTGGTGCATCCCAGTTGCGCTGCACCCTGGCTTGCACCACAGTCTGGTGCAGTCTGAATATCCCACCCACTGTATATAGACTTGAAAATGGCATTTGACAGTATCAATAGAAATTTACTTTGGGCGAGTTTAGGGGAAATGGGAATGGAGACAACAACATTTAATATAATAAGGACCCTTTATAAGGATAATCTAATTAAAATAAGGTATAACAACAGGGGTGAATACACAGAAGAATTCAAAGATAATAGAGGAGTAAAGCAAGGACGCATGCTGTCGCCAACATTATTAAACTTGTTTTTAAATAGAATTTTAGTCAAATTATATAAACCAGAATACCATATGTCCAACATAGGGGGACAATATTGTACTTATCTAGCATTCCCATATGATATTGTATTAATTTCAACAAGCAATTAAAAAAAGATTTGAAACATTTCAACTAGAATGCAATAAGGCACAACTAACAATTAATGCAGAGAAGACCAAAACCATGGTATTTGGAAACAAAAGAAGATAAAAGTTATAACATAAGATTTGACAACCTTATGCCAGAACAAGTGAGAGAGTTTAAATATTTAGGCATCAACATGAATAAAAATCTATTATGGAATAAGCATGTAAAAGAAATTGAAATAAAAAGTAAAAATGTTTTACCAGCGATAATAAGCTACTATCACAAATATGGAGGTAGCTCAGTATAAGTAGCAATAATAGTAATAAATGTCAAAGTAAGGTCTTAGATATTATATGGAGCAGAAATATGGGGCCAGAAAATAAACAGCAAAATAGAAAAGCCCATAAATGTATTCTACAGGAAAATAATGGGATTAGTGCCAGCGGCTCCAGCAGTATTAATAAGAGCTGAACTGAGTCCTTATTGATAGAATGCTTGGCACAGGAAAGAATATTTTTTCAAAGTTTATAGGATGTCAAATTATCTATTGCCATGACAGTGTTTGGACAAGGCTATAACTTATCAAGACAAACAATTTAGATTTCCAATAATAGAAGTGCTGGGAAGGTGGATTAAACCATGCAGGCTTATATCATACATAGTAAATACCTATAGAAAACCTCAGGAAGAGATTTACAGGGATATCAAAACAAGGATTAGAGACATATTTAAACAGAAGGATATATAAAGATGCTCAGAGTACAACATTAGTAAATGGCTAGACATCAGTAAACAGACTTTTGGACTAGAAAAATATTTAACTAAAATTAAAAATCCTCACAGAAGGTATCTATTTATAAGACATAGATTTGAATATCATAAAAGTGAGAGATTAAAACATAGTATAAGCAAAACATCAGATTACAATAGAAAATGTAAGTGCAACCTAAATACAGATGGTATAGTCCATCTACTAATAGTTTGTCTTCTCCATCAGAAGGCAAGAGCAAAAATATTGGGGCAAATCTTGGGTCAAATGGAAGGTAACCCCCAAGTACTGACAGCAAACTTGCTAAACACAGTCAACAAAAACTTTAGAAACAGTAATATCTTTCTTAAAGATTATTGATTTACAAAGGTTACACACTAATGATAAATCTGACTAAACATAAAAAAAGTATAGAGGAATAGGGAGTATAAAATAAGACATTAGTTTTTATAGAAAACCAGAATGAAAACCGAATCATGATGATCAACAAAAGAGGAACAAATAAGGAAAATGTAAACAAAGTGCAGTATTTTTACTATGTATGTTTTATATTAATATGTATTTTGTACAGTAAGTGTAAACATTTGGGGATGTACTATTTATGTGTTTATAATTGTAATAACATAACTTGCTAAACAATAAACATTTGATGATACATGGGTATTTGGGAAGAGAAATACACCTTTCACAGTAGAATTAATGTGAATATCATTTTCTGGCATCATTTTATTGATGACATTCTGTGTGTCTGGGAGGGTACTGAGCAGACGAGACAGGAGTTCTTGGAATATATCAACATCAAGACCATGAATTTACAAGTGTGTGTGATTTAAATACTGTTAACTTTTTAAACCTTACCTTACCTTACCTTACAGTCCCTCCCAGACCACAGAATCAAGTCAGTCAACTTTAGAAAACCCACTACAGGCAATTATTTACTTCATTATAAAAGCCATCACCCCAAAAAATGAAGAATTTGATCCCATATGGACAGTATTTAAGACTGCACAGAAATTGTATGGAGGATACATCTTTTGAATATCAAGCTCAGGAATTAACGCAGAGTTTTTTTTAAATAGGGATTATGATTTGCAGATTTTAGATCAGGCACTTGGGAAAGTATTGGGGACAGAGGGGTACCCTGTTAAAACCTTAAAACAAGGAAAAACAAATGGAGGGCCACGATTATACAGGAAGGCTGATCACATTTTCCACCGAATTTAATCCCCTTGCAGTAGAAGTCAGGGCATTGGTTCATAGATTATGGCCAGTATTGCAAAAAAACAGCACTTTGAAATCCCATGTTCAGAATAGCCCCTGGGTCAAATTTTGAAAGGGGAGAAATGTATGTGATATTTTGACATTGAGTCATTTTGTGGCAAGTAAAAAAAAAATGCCCATTTCTACAGTTTCCAGAAATTGTTTACCTCTCCTCTCCTCTCCCCCAAGCTGGATTATATGCTTGCAAGAACTGTATCACTTGTAACCATGTACAAATGGGCTAATGTTTCATTAAGGAAAATCAAAAGGTTGGTATTAAACATCTTTTATACAATAGCAAGGAAGAATGCTGGGCTCTGACTGGTCGGTCTGGGGATGGACCTGTGATGTTATCCCAGTACAACCTCACTGGGAAGCTCTTGACTAATTTAATAGCTGATTGGTCCCAGGTCACTGCCACCAATGACCCCTCAGAAGCCCTTGAACATTTTCTAACTGTGTTTACTCCCTTACAAAACAACATGCCCCCCTCACAAAAAGGAGGATAAAGGGCACCATCACAAAATGGCTCCACGGTGGACTATTCTCCCTCATGAAGCAAAGGGACGAATGTGGCAGAGATACAAGACCTCCCTCAACAATAATGACCTCACAAAATGCCGACAGCTCAGAAACTCATGTAAAAGAGCCATCCGTACTGCTAAGAGCGAGTTCTGCCAAACTTCCCTCCTATCCTCAGCTAGAAATCCAAGAAGTTTCTGGCAAACTATCAAAAACACAGTCGGTGGGTCTGCCAGAGTCCAGGTCACTGACATGCACATAGGCGGGGTCAGCTGTAACAACCCCCTCACTATCGCCATTGCTTTCTTTTTCAGATTTAGTAAGCTTTATTATGTTTACCATTTAACAAATTATACACAAAACACCATTACATTGAAATGTTTAGAGACAGTAAACCAGAAACTTAGATCCATTGTACCATTATTGGAGTAAGTTATGTTGCTATTGGAGAATTAATGGTGAAAAAAAAAGAAAAGAAAAAAAACAGTATATCTTCCCTCCCAGTATCCCCCCAATTTTATGTACCACTGAGAAAAACAGGTAAGAAAAGGGAGAGAGAGAGAGAGAGAGAGAGAGAGAGAGAGAGAAACCTCAACATAATTCAGACTGTTATATGTATTTAGGGATAAGTTCAGTGAATATACAATATGGGTTATTATTGTTGTTGGGACAATTAGCATCCATTGGAGTTAGCTCAGTGGAGTCAAATCGACCCTATTTGTGGGTATGAAGAATGCTAAGTGGTTAGTAGGGTGTGCAGAGGGGCCCTGATCTTCTGATATTTCATACTACTTTTAGAAATGCTCGCTAGGAGGTGTTCTGCTTGTAGAGCAAAGAGGATTTCTTGGTGCCATTCTGTATACGTGGGGGTTTATTGATCCAACCAATGGCGTAATATCACTTTCTTAGCACATAGGGAAATTAAAGTCATATGTTTCCTTTGATTTCCAATAAGTGTCCCCTGAATCCCCTAGGATGCAAATCTCTGGTTGAAAAGCATTTTGCAGTCCTAATAAAGGGTCAAGTCTAGAGTAAATATTTTCCCAGAGTGGGGACTCCTTATCACATTCCCACAGAATGTGAAACAGCATGCCACGCTGGGCCCCACATCTGGTGCACAAATCTGACTGAAGCTTTCCCATTTTACAAAGTTTTACAGGGGTATAATATAGATCCTGTAGTATCTGAAATTGAAGCAGTCTGTAGCGGTCCCACCTAACATCCTTATATAGCCTATTCCAGATTTGTGACCATTGTTGGGGGGTCATGGGTGTTGGAGGGAATATCTTATCCTATACGTAGTGAAGGGTACCATCTAGTTTCATAACTATTTTATGCAATTCTTTATAATAAAAGGAAATTAGGTGAGAGGTAGGCCGCGTTTTTAGTGTACTAAGGATAGGGGCCAACCATGTGATGGTCCCATGGGCCATTACCAAAATGCCATATTAAGACCTGGGAAATTTGAAGATATTTGAAACAAAAAGAAATAGGCAAGTTGCATTTTGCCATTATGTCCGTGAACGTTAACAACCTATGATTCTCTGTTATGTCTATAACTTTTTTCCCCATTCCACCTGGCTAAAACAAGTGATTAATAACTCTTTCTCCAATTTTAAAATTGGGGTTACCCAAAATGAGTTGTGAAGAATCCTTTTCCATAGTGCACCTTAGAGTATTGTTAAGTTGCTTGTGAGTACAAAGGGTTCTTATAATGGGAGTGGTTTTAAGCTGTCCCGGAACCTTAAGAGGGAGATATGGTAATGTCCTGATATCTATACCAGATGAGACACAGATCAACTTCTCTAATTGTAACCACAGTGGGGCATAAGGTTCCGAGAAAGGAGTTCGGGGCAGGATTCAACCATTGCGAGACAACTGAACAGTTAATGGAAAGATAGTAAAGATAAATGTTGGGGACTTGTAGGCCTCCTAATTCTTTTGATCTCTGTAGTTTAAACAGCGCCTTATGAGGGGTTTTATATTTCCAAATAAATTTGGATATAATGCCATGAACGTGATTGAACTAGGCCTTGGGGAGGTATTGATGACACAACTGAAGGGGATACAGCAAACGGGGTAAAACATTAATGTTAAAAGTATTAATTCATCCCCACAGGGAAATACGGAGTAATGCCCAATGATTCAAGTCGGTCTTAATTTGCGCTGTTAGCTGGTCTAAGTTGCATTGCTTCATTTTGGAATCAGATTGAGATTGGTATATGCCCAAATACCTCATTTTATCCTTTTCCTAGGAAAGTCCAATATATTGAATGTCAGCTTTTAAAGTCAGACTATTTAGTGGCATGACCTCTGTCTTGGACAAATTCAATTTGTAGTTAGATAAACACCCAAATTCCTGGATAATGTCCAATGTGGCCAGTATAGATTTAGACGGATGGGTAATATGAAGTAAAATATCGTCCGCGTACACTGATAATTTGTATTGGAGGTGATTGATTGGGATATCAGTGACTAAGGTTGATGTATTTATTTTCCTGATAAGGGGTTCTAAAAATAGGTTAAACAAGTAAGGGGAAAGGGGACATCCTTGTTGGGTGCCCTGTTGTAATGTGAAGGGAGGGGAAAGAACTCCATTACAGAAAATGCGGGCTGACGGATGGGAATAAAGAACTTTTATCCACTGTATTAATTGTACCGGGATTTGATATTTTGGAAGTAAATTAAATAGATAGTCCCATGACACTCGATCAAAGGCTTTTTCTGCATCCAGGGATACCAAGGCCGATGGAATATTGGAATCCCTAGACGCAAAATAAGATAGAAAATTTTACGATGATCCGCCCGACAAGCGTCCGCCACAAAACCCACTTGTTCGACTTAGCAGAGTCTGCCATACTTGGCCAGTCGGTTGGCTAGATTTTGCCAGAATCTTAAAATCAACATTTATGAGGGATATTGGATGGTAATTTGACAGCATTGTAGGATCCTTGTCTAGATTTGGAAGCACCACAATAGTGGCGGAGGTAAAACTGTAGTCTGAAAGGCCATGCTTATAGATAAAATTATAGAAGTCAAGGGCTTGGGCTTGAAAGGATTTGTAGAAACTGGGTGTGTAGCCATCAGGGCCTCGAGCTTTATCTAATGGGAGTGTATCTATGGCTTTGCGAACTTCAGTTAGTGTCAGAGGAGCTTGCAAAATAGAAATTTGGTGCTGGGACAGTCTTGGGAGATCTATACCTTGGAGAAAATGGTCTAACTCCATATTTTTAAAAGGTGTGGGGGAACATGAGTAAAGAGATTGGTAGTAAGTTTTGAAGCAGGAGACAATGTTCCTGGGAGACGTATGAAGGGTACACAAGGCGTCTCGTATGGTTAAGACAATTCTATCAGCCGCCTGTGCACTGAGTCTCATTGCAAGCAATTTCCCA
The DNA here is from genome assembly GCA_016271365.2 of Neoceratodus forsteri. NCBI lineage: Eukaryota > Metazoa > Chordata > Ceratodontiformes > Ceratodontidae > Neoceratodus > Neoceratodus forsteri. Next base: position 785,064,826 of record CM028132.1, on the reverse strand, counting down.
GTTTTGTCTCCTTGGTCAAAGTAGGTGGTTTTAGAATGTAAAAGTAGGTGTTCAGCTCTGTCACTAAGAAGGACATTATATCAGAAGTGGAGGCTCTCTAGTTTTTCAAATTCTACTGGGTTGGAATAAGTGGAGAGGGATTGTTCTAATACTCTGATTTGTTGTAATAATTGGGAGGATTCTTGGGAGATTTTATTTTTCCTGATTGAAGCTAAACAAATGACCTCTCCTCTCAGTGAACACTTCAGTGCCCCCCATAATATGTCCAGTTTTGGCATAGTAGGGGCATTGTATTCGCAGAAATTCTCTATAAAACTAATAAGCTGGTCTATTAGATGTTCAGATTTTCGTAATTGGGAATTGAACCTCCAGACTTTATCATGATCCATCGAGGTAGGTACTGACCATTGTAAAAGAGTTGGGTGGTGGTCCGATATCACTTTAGCTAGATAGTCACAGGTTTGAACCCTTGATAGGCGCTCAGTCCCCAACAAAAAGTAATCAATTCTTGATAGTGTATTATGAGACAGGGAGTAAAATAAGCAGTCTTTTGTTGAAGGAAAGAGGGTCCTTTGGGAGTCCACTAGGCCCAGGGAGTCCATTCTTTCCCTCAGTGCCAATTGTGCAGGGGTGAGGGAGGAACATTTCAAGTTGGATCTATCCAGTTTGTTACAAAGGACTAAGTTCCAGTCCCCACCAATTAGTATTGGAAGGGTAGACCAGGGAGCCAGACTGGTCAAAAGATTAGTAAAAAATTGAGGGTCATCCCCTACAGGACCATAAACAGAGTCTAATATAAGCTCCGTGTGGACCAAAATAGCTCTAAGCAATATGTATCTACCCTGGGGATCGACAACTGATTGTAACAATTTTAAAGTATCTGTCGTGCTACCAGCACGCTACGCCCACATTTGCGTGTGTCCAGACTCCTTCAGCGCTACACCCACCCATGTTCGTCTTAGACTAAGGATCTGTGTTGTGGGTAGATGTGTCTCTTGGAGAAAAGCAACATCTACATTGAGCTTGTGGAGATGCAAAAGGATCTTGGCTCTTTTAGTGGGGGACTGGGCACCTTTGACATTCCATGAACAGAACTTTGAGGGTACTGCCATGACCAATTACAATGTACCATAGAGCTCCTCAAGAGAAAATCAACCCCATACAGGTAGGTTCCAGTACCCCCGTAGTCTTTATTATCAACATCCAGTGGTGAATGGTGTATATCCCCTTCACCATTCCCCTTCCATAATAATAAACCAAGTACCCAGGTAATTATAGTCCCCCCTACCCGGCCCCCTCCCCACCATGTAATACAAATATTTTTTATTAAAGACACAGACAATTTTTTAAACATAAACAAAATGCAAGTCACTAAAAAAAAAAAACTACTAACCCAGTCTCCCACTCCCCTTAACCATTTCTCCCTTCCCATAACAAGGTAGTCAATGTCCTTAATGGGTTGCGTGGGTACATAGACCCAAATGTTTGACAATACCAGAAGCATAATTATTGCAACCCATTGAGATCAGGCTATTTCACATGTTATGGCACCCCCCCACCCTGTGCCGGAACATGGTCCACTGGTTAGACTGCAGAGTAGTTCACAGACCTTGTCTCCTGTCCCAGCCCCCAACAAAGATAATGCAACTAGCATGGTAAAACAGTTTTCTTAACTGAACAGTACTATGAGCGACATATTAAGCCCAAAAACTTGCAAGCTTGGCGTAGGAGGGAAAAAATAAGAAACATAGGAATATAGAAACATAGAATTTGATGGCAGATAAGGACCACTTGGCCCACCTAGTCTGCCCATTTTCTTACCTAACAGATAAGCTGCAGATCCTAATTAACCAACAGCTTACTTTCTCCTACCCCCCACTTGGATTGCCTTATGTCTGTCCCATGCATTCTTGAATTCCCCCACTATTCTTGACTCAACGACCTCCTCAGGGAGGCTGTTCCATGCATCCACAACCCTCTCTGTGAAAAAAGACTTCCTCACATTACCTCTGAGCCGTCCCCCCTCTATCTTCAAATTGTGCCCCCTTGTTCTTGCACATCTCTTTTTCTGAAAGATGTCACCCTCTTGGACTTTGTTGATTCCTTGAGGTACTTGAAAGTTTCCATCATGTCTCTCCTCCTCCTTTCCTGAAGGGTATACATATTAAGCTCCTTTAGTCTTTCTTCATATGTCTTCTGGTGCAGACCCTGCACCATTTTGGTTGCCCTCCTCTGGACAGCCTCCACTCTGTCTATGTCTTTGCAGAGATGGGGTCTCCAGAACTGCACACAGTACTCCAGATGGGGTCTCACCAACTGTTTGTACAGAGGGATAACAACTTCCTGTTTTCTACTATTGATGCCTCTCCCTATGCATCCCAATATCCCCACAGCCTTCCTTACTGCCTTCTCATATTGCTTGCCCACCTTTAGGTCATCTGATATAATTACTCCAAGGTCCCTTTCCATTTTTACTGTTGTCAGTATCTCAGCCTCCATTGTGTACTCTTGCCCTGGGTTTCTGTTTCCCAGGTGCATAACCTTGCACTTCTTTGCACTGAATCTGAGCTGCCTTACATTTGACCATTCCTCCAACCTTGCCAAGTCCCTTCTCATCCTTTTCACTTTCCAACTGGTGTATCAACCCTGTTGCAGATCTTTGTGTCATCTGCAAAGAGACATACTTTTCCTTCCAGTTCCTCTGCAATGTCACTTATAAAGACATTAAAAAGGACCGGTCCTAGTACTGAACCCTGTGGTACCCCACTAGTAACTCTCCTTTCTTCACTGTGGGCTCCATTTACTATTACCCTTTGCGTCCTGTTGTCTAGCCAATTTTTTATCCAGGCTACCACCTTGGGACCCACCCAAGGCTGGCTAACTTGTGTATTAATCTTTTGTGTGGGACTGTATCAAATGCCTTGCTAAAATCTAGGTAAGCCATGTCCACAGCCCCTTCCTGGTCTACTACTTTGGTCACCCAGTCAAAGAAGTCTATTAGATTCATCTGATACGACCTTCCCATCGTGAATCCATGCTGCCAAAAAAAAGGAAAAAGAAGAGAAGAAAAAATTAAGACACCTGAATGCAAGCTCCCATCCCAAGTTATATTTCTGCCAGATAGTCTGAGCAGTCAGTCTGAACTTGTGCATGTAAGTTCCTGATTGTGCCCAAAAGAAAAGGAAAGGGAAAAAAAAGGGGAATTTCCCCTTTAAGCAGGCCCGTCAAATTTATAAAATAAATGTAAAAATTGCTTTGCCTGATGCAAAAAAGTAAAACAGGGCCGTGTCCACACGGTGAGAATCTTCTGTCCTGTTGTGGTCTGACTAAATAAAACTAAATCGTTGCACAGCACTCCTGCATGGAAAGAAAGAGCAAAGGCCACATGGGGAAAGGCACAACTCCAAAAGGGCTGGTTTTCTTCAGCAACAGGCTTACCAGCTTATTTATCGCTTAATCAAAGGTCCCTTCTGATAAATATCGATGCAGTTCGGATAATCCATCGCCAAGCTTGCTACAGGTGAGTTATGGGCAGTCCAGGGGAATACCCGCAGCTTCTCCTCCTCGAGGTCGCGGTCTTTGTCGCCCTCTCGTGGATATTTACCAAAAGTGCTCATAATCACCCAGAAGAAGCATCCTCCTTCTCAGGTGAATGGAGTAAGAAAATTTCTAGAGAGATCCTCTTCCATTAATCTCAGTGGGTGGTAAATAAATCGGGGAGCAGAGAATGTAGTGCTGGGTTTGCTTGTTGTGCAGTATCATAAGAATGCCATTTCCCCTCATGCAACATGGACAGATGAGATGGATACTGTACCCTATACTTAATCCCTTCTGCGATTAATTTAGAAACTAAGGGATGGTACTCCAATCTCCTCTGTCTCACTGTAGCTGGTAGGTCCTGCGCAAATCTCAAGGGATGGTCCTCTCATAGTACTTTGCTGAAGGCTCCTGACATGCTCAAGGAAATGTGCTTTATCCAAGAAATTGAGGAATTTTATAATCATTGGCCTTGGGGGCTTCCCAGCTGTTGGTTTGGGGTGCAACAAATGGTGAGCCCTCTCTATTATGTAGCTAGTATTGTTGGGGGAAGGCCCCGCAATTTTTGTGAGCATCTTTTGCAGAAATATAATTGGTGTGGGTCCCTCAGCTTCCTCTGGAAGGCCAAAGATTATAATATTATTCCTGTGGCTTCAGCCATCCAGGTCTTTTAATTTGTAGCCATTGTCTCATGTTGGTTACTTCGGGTTCCATTCTGTCTTTCCAACTCTCCAAGGAGGTAGTACAGGCTCCGACATCCAAGATGGCCCAGTTTGTATCCGATAGTTCCTGTCTGTGATCTGATTTCCCCAGTGATCTCTTGTAGTGCCTCCTTAAATGGCTGTAGTTCTTCCATGAACTTTTGCTCAGATGGCGGAGTCAGAATTTGTTGAGTTGCTGTGAGGGCAGTGGATTTCGAGGAGCTACCTGACTGGCCTTTAGCTCATTTTGGCCCTTTCTCAGGGGTCTGTGGGGGCATGTGCTGTGGTAAAGCCTGGCACATTTCGACCTCCATTATAGTGGTAGGCCCCGATTCGAGAAGCAGACACTTAAGTTTATTTTTGTCAATGCTAGCCATCCGGACTGCTTACCGATCACACCAGGAGCTTTTAAGAGCACAGTCAGCTGGTAGGTAGGTGAATAACTAAAGCTGGGTAACTGTTTTTAGGCTGTATATGAGAGTCGGAGTGGGAGCTCGGTCTAGGAGCTGCTCGTCTCACAGACGCATCACGTGATCTTATCGTCAATGCTTTCAAATCCCTGTTCACTGACCTACCCGCTCTCTCTTCCCAGTCCACTGACCCAATGGCTCATGGACCATCCCCAACTGCTCAGCCTGGGGGCATCTCTCCTTGCCCAACCTGTCACTCACATCTTCAACAATTTTTTAATCTTGGGTATCATCCCTGATGCCTGGAAAGTGGCCAAGGTCATCCCTGTGTTCAAACAAGATGACCCTAAAGACCTCAAGAACTACCACGCCATTGCGATCCTCTCCGTGATCTGTAAGCTTCTTGTGAAGGTAGTTGCTTCACAGCTCTCCCACCATCTTCAGAGCTATGACCTTCTCTCCCCTGCCCAACACAGCTTCCAAAAAGGGCATAACACATCTACCACCCTTCCCTGGTGACCTCCACAATCAGATCCACTACCGATTAAGGTAAGCTGACCGGAGTTATCTTTGTGGACCTCTCAAAAGCTTTTGATCAGGTTGACCACTGCCTCCTATGCTCTACCCTTCAGTCGCTGGGCCTCTCCCCCTCTGCCCTTGCCTGGTTCTCTAACTATCTCTCTGGCAGACAGCAATACACCAACTTCAACCGTGCCCTCTCTGCCCCCTCCACTGTAAACCAAGGGGTTCCCCAGGGATCCGTCCTTGGTCCATTACTGTTTTCCCTCTTCATAAACTAACTACCCTCCATCAGAGCTCATGGGCACTCCACCCTCTACGTGGACAACCTAGTCATTCTGGACAGCTCCCATGATATCACCCTCATTAACTCCAGGCTGAGCTCTGACTTCCACCTTATTGAAGTCTGGCTTGAGGGCCATAAGCTGACCATCAACCTAAAAAAGACCTAGGCAATGCTCTTTGTCTCCATGGTGAAGATAAAAACCTGCCCTGCTCCCCTAAATATCCTTGGAGTAGATGGATCACCCCTGCAGTCCACTGCCACTGTCAAGTATCTAAGTGTAACCCTCGACCCACAACTGGACCTCACCCAGCACATTAGGACCACGTGTAATGCTACAGGTAGTAAGCTTGGTCTAGCATATACAGTCAAAAGCAGTCTCACCCCAGCCACATGCATTGCACTTGCCAGGGGGTTCCTCCTACCCTCACTCTGCTATGGGCTTGTATCCTTTGCCTCTGCCCCTAAGACCAGTCTCATAAAATGGGACACTGCATACAATAATGTATGTCATTTTACGCTCTCTGCTCCTCACCTCATGCACCACTGTGAGCTATACTCATAGCTACAGTGGCTCCCTCATGATAAGCACCATACCTCGGCAATTTCATTGACATCACTGTCAGACTTTCTAACCCCTCAGCACTCACCCTACACCTCAAACCTGGAACTCCTTTCCATTACCAAAGCTCTAGTGATTCACAAGACATCCTGGTACCAAAAACGCATTCCCTCACGGGTGATCGGGCCTTCACAACTTTTGCTCCTAGGGTGTGGAACTCCCTTCCTGCAATCACTCATGCCACCACCTCCCATCCCTGCTTCAAAGCCTCCCTATGGGACTTCCTAAAGCTAGCCTCTGCCTGTCTCTGTGCTAATACTCCCAGTTCGAATGGCATGACTCCTGCTTACTGAATGTTCTTTCCTCCAACCGATGCGTCCTGTAACTGATCGCTGCATCAATGTTATTCAAATTGCCCTGGGCCATTTCCCTGCCCTACTGCCTGTGAGTTACCCAGGCAACTCCTTTTCTATATCTGACTCCCCAAGTTACCTATATCCTTACCCCCGAGGGTATGGCTGGCCCCATACTTGTTCTACTCTGTGCCTTTGCTTGCATAATAATGTTACTCTAACATAGTGATGTATTGTGATGCCTGTAGCTCATGTATGTTACCTTTCTCTCTGCCTGAGGTGCTTGTACCTGAGGGTTTGGCTGGCCCTACTACTTGTTTACTCTGTTGCCTTTGCTTGTATAATGCAGTTACCCTACCACATTTTTTGTGATACTTGTAGTTCCTGTATGTTAACCTTTTACTCTGCCTTATGTGCTTGTTTGTACCTTGTAACCTCCCGGGTCGTACCTGAAAATAGGCACTTGGCTGTCAAGTGTGCTTACCTGGTTAACAAAAGCAAATAAATAAATTTGCTGCATTGTTTATATTACTTCTGTCTTCTCTTAAGAAACACCAAAAATCAACTAAAAATGTTTTTTAAATGATTTTATTATATTTTGTATAACAAGTGATTGTATCATAGCAATAATTCACTCCAGGGTGTGTGTGTCGTGAGGATAATGTCACTTCTGAGGTGTTGGATGTACTCGGCCTGCAACCTCGTGCTCAACCACCTGAGGCATGACATTATTCCACCACGACACACACCCTGTCATGCATTATTGCTTAAATAACTTGCAACACACCATTTGTTGTATATGCAGCTTAATGTTCTTGCCAAAAACATTATGTAAGTAAAATGGTCTGCCCACTTAAGAAAAGAATCCAAGAGCATGTGAGGGCTATTTTAAACAAGGATGAAAAAAATGCATTAGGATTCCATTTTAAAAAAAGATCTTAATTCAGACATTAGCCCACTAACATTTACTGGCATTGAATATGTACCCCCATTGAAACAAGATGGAAATTGTAAAGAGCTGCTCCTGCAAAAAGAGACAAGGTGGATTGCCACTCAGCACAGAGGCACCTGGAGGACTGAACAAGGAAATAGATTACAAGCCTTATTTAAAAAAATGAACTTATTTTATTTGATAATTCAATCATTGAAAAGTTTAATTGAATTACTGTATATAGGAAGTAGACTATGGTTCTGCCTTTTGATATTCTGCAATTAAATCTGTTTATCATAATTTTGTACTTCTTGCTCCAAGGGAATGCCCAATGAAGTTATCATATTTTGTATATTCAGTGTCTTATTGTTATTTATCATTGTATCAAGTGTTTTTTGTATACATGCATCATTTCCTGATATTTTTGATGATTGTATTTAAATTTTGGTGGGTCATGGTTATTGCTTTTTTATCTCATACGCATGTATTTGTATTTCATTCATCTGCACCTTTAATTGAGAGCTTTATAAATGTGGCCAGTTTGTCTTTCTGCATTTGGAAAACCGTCTGAGAAAGACCCATGTGGTCAAAGTGCTGGGGTTAGAAGCAGTGTCTTCTTTGTGTCTGAATAAACTCACCTTTGGTATATTTGAGCATCAGTATTCAATATTAGTGCCACTTTTTTCTTGTTTTTGTGCAATATTGGATTCAGTGTCCTGGGTAGGCACCACCACAGCTTCCTAGAGGTGCCCCATTGTTTGTTGTTTATCTTAAGAGCATTGTAGAGGTGCCTGCATCCAGGTCCATTAACACTGATGTGCGGCACCTCAATTATCTGCATCCTACCACTACTAGTGGTACAAGTATTCAGATATGTATTGTATGCAGTTGCACCACATCATTACATAATAGACATCTCCCCTCTGTATGGCATACTGAAGCACATAATACCACTACCGCAGTGTTGACTACATTCAACATATTATGGTCCCAGACTGGTCATGTACACATTGTTGTAGGGAAGATACCACTACATGATTGAGTGCTGTGCTCTGTAGGGGTGAAATAGAACTGCACAAAAGAGACACGTGTATACAATTGTTTTGTATGTGTAATGTGACTATACACAGGCATGCTACACAATATGGTTGCTTTATTCAATGTAAAGGGACTAATACTAACCCACTACTTATCACATATACCTAAAAGCCAAGCATGCATTGTTCCTCTCGGGATGTGACTGGGGTGGGGGCCTGTGTGAGTGAGGACAAGGACATAATGTGACTTCAATACCTCATATATGCTGAGGCACATTACTGCTGTTACCCTTGCCTTGTACCTTCTTACAAATATAAAATACAGGAATAGAAGTGGCAACAGGCAACTGGAGGAGAAACTGTGAGGATATAAATGGGCGATAGGGTGATTAAGGCAAACAGGCAAAAGGCTTTATTCTTACAGATTTATGTTGCTCTCAGTAGCACTACAGGGGCAGTGGGCCCTTGCCAGAGAGTGGCATCAACGTGCCAGGTAGTGGTCAATGAGGTTAAATGGGGAGGACACCATGAGCAGGATTCCACAGGGATCTGGCCTGTGTCTGGTCCTCTTATTTATTTATTTATTTATTTATTTATTTATTTTAGTTTTTGTTTACCTGGTACGTGCACTAGACAAGAGCATTGCCTATTTTCAGGCATAACCTGGGAGAGTTACAGATGACATGAAAGGTAATAACAGGTGATATGATGTGATGCAACAACACAAAACATCAACAGTGGTCTGACATAATACAGAGGTACCCTAAAATAATTGTACTCTTCACCATGTTCATCAGCAACATTGGTGAGGGGCTCCAGAAACATAGAAACACAGTAACTTAGAATCTAACAGCAGATAAGGACAGCATGGCCCTCCTAGTCTGCCCATTCCTCTACCTACATAAACTTCAAATCCTAATTGATTTGCAGCTTACCTTCACAGTCAGTGACGGTGCCAGTCTGTGTCTCTTAGAAGATCGCAATAAGCTCTGTGGAAAGGTGGATAGTGATGAGGGATTACAGAGCTTGCTGTGAGACTTGCAAAAGCTGGAGGGGTGGTTAAGGGTCTGGTACATAGATACATAGACAGTGTCAGCAGATAAGGGCCTATGGCCCACCCGTCTGCCCATTTGAGCTTGTAAGTTCAGTTTATGTTTTCCTAGAAGTCTGTTGCCCCTTACCCCGACCTCCAGAATTCCTTTATGTCTATCCCATGCATTCTTAAATCCCGTGATTGTTTCAGCCCCCACCACTTTCTCTGGCAGGGTGTTCCACTTGTCCACCACCCATTCTGTGAAGAAATTCTTCCTCACGTTTCCTCTGAATCGCCCACCTCCAACTTCATCCCATGCCCTCTAGTCCTGGAACATCTTTTTGCTTAAAAATAGTGTATTCCTGCACCCTGTTCCTCCCTGTAAAATACTTGTATGTCTCTATCATATTCCCTCTCCTCCTCTCCTCCAGGGAGTACATGTTCAGTTCCTTCAACCTGTCCTCATAGGACTTGTGATGCAATCCATGCACCATCTTTGTTGCCCTCTCTGAACCTTCTCTACCCTGTCTATGTCCTTACGTAGGTAAGGTCTCCAGAACTGTACACTGTACTCCAGGTGGGGCCTCACTAGTGTCTTGTATAGTGGAATTATGACCTCCTTGTCCCAGGTTGGTGATGCCCCTGCCTATGCATCCCAGCATCCTATTTGCTTTACCTGCTGCTTTGTCACACTGTTTCCCTACCTTGAGGTCATCAGAGATGATAACCCCAAGATCCCTTTCCTGCTTGGTGCATGCTATATCCTAGCCTCCAACTGATATATTGTGCCAGGGTTTTTGTGCCCCATATACATTATCTTGCACGTCTTTGCATTGAATTTCAACTGCCAAACCCCTGACCATTCTTCAAGTTTTTGCAGGTCCCTTCTCATTCTGTCTACACCCTCTGGTGTGTCTACTCTGTTACACAGCTTGGTGTCATCAGCGAACAGTGAAATTCTGCCTTCTAGGTCCTGCGCAATGTCACTGATGAAGATGTTGTATAGAACCAGTCCCAGCACTGATCCCCATGGTACCCCACTGGTCATTCTTCCCTCTGTGGAGTGACAGCCATAGACCACCACCCTCTGTGTCCTGCTGCCCAGCCAGTTACCTACCCACCACACTACTGTCCTGCCCACACCCATATTCCCCAGTTTGTGTAATAGACTTCTATGTGGCACAGTGTCAAAGGACTTGCTGAAGTCCAGATATGCCATGTCCACTGCCCTCCCCTTATCCACCTGCCTAGCCGCCCAGTCAAAAAATTCAACGAGGTTGGTCTAACATGACCTCCCCCAGTGAAACCATGCTGCCTTGGGTCCTGTAGTCTATTGACAACCAGATGTTCCACCAATCTCTCCTTCAGTAGTGCTTCCATGATCTTCCCCACCACCGAGGTGAGGCTGACTGGTCTGTAGTTTCCCACTTCCTCTTTGTTCCCACTTTTGTATAAGGGGACTACATCTGCTATCCTCCAGTGTTTGGGTACCTCCCCTGTTTCCAGTGATTGACTAAACAGGATAGCCAGAAGTTCAGTCACCACCTCTCTTAGTTCTTTAAGGACCCTGGGGTGCACCCCATCTGGCCCCATTGCTTTATCAACTCTTATTACTTCCAGTTCCTTCAGGACCCTTTCTCGTATAAAGGGACTTGTGTCCATTTCTGCACCATTCTCACACCTTGTACTCCCTTCAAACCCACTACCCTCCTCTTCCTCAGTAAAGACTGAGCAGAAATACCTGTTCAATATGTCAGCTTTACTGTTGTCATCCTCCACACGGCCCTCATCCTCCCCCTTCAGTCTCACTATCCCTCCCTTTGCCTTTCTTTTTTCGCTTATGGACCTGTAAAAGGTTTTGTCCCCTCTACCCACTGATTTTGCAATGTGTTCTTCTGTCTGAGCTTTGGCTTCCCTTACTGACCTCAGTGCCTCCCTTTGCTTCTCCTGGTACTTCTCCCTATCCCCTTCTGCCTGTGTCTTTTTGTATTGCCTGAATGCAATCTTTTTGGCTTTCACTTTCTTTGCTACCTCTTTGGAAAACCATAATGGTCTCCTCTTCCTTTTCCTCTTGCTAACCTGCTTAATGCATAATTCTGTTGCTCTTGTAATCCCCATTTTAAATACTGCCCACTGTTCCTCAACCCCTGACTCCTGCCCCATTCCTCTTAATGCCTCTTTCAAGTATCTCCCCATTTTTCCAAAGTCTGCCAAACTCTGGTAGTTGAGTATCAATGCCACAGAGTGCAAGGTGATGCACCGAGTGAACAAGAACCCCACGACGGAATACTGGATGGGAGGGGTGAGACACAGTACCAAGGCTGATAAACGAGACCTTTGATGTATCAACAGTGAATCCTAAAGCATTGGACTCAGTGCAATAAGGCTTATATCAAACAAATAGGGTACTTGGATGTATAAGTAGGGGTACTGGTTTACAGAAGGGGGTAATATCTCCCCTGTATAGATCCTTGGTGAGGCTGGTCCTGGAGTACTGCACCCAATTCTGGGGTTCTCACCTAAGGACGAATAGGGATAGACACAAGACAGTGCAGTGCAGGGAAACAAAAATAATTCAGGGCAAGTAGGGCATGTCCAATGAGGAGCACCTCAAGGCACTGAACTTGTACTTGATGGAGGCCAGGAAGGAGAGTGGAGATATGATTGAGACCTCCAAAGTCAGACAGGAATGTAACAGGGTGAACTGCATGTACTGTAATTATTTAACTTGAATACCAGTTTGCAGTCATGTGGTCATGGGTGGCAGCTGACAGATGGGAGGTTAAGTAGGGACATGAGGATATACTATGTTACAGAAAGGGTGGTGGAGCCATAGAACACCCTACCAGCTGAGGTGGTGGATGCAGAAAATGTTAGTGGTTTTATACATCGGTGGGACCCCAGGATTCCAGGACGGAGTTCTAAAGTGATTTTCCACAGTCTGCTTTTGAGGAGTTCTTTTGTTGGAACACTTCAGGAAGTGTCTGTGTTTGGTAACAGATTCCAGGTAGCTTCTGTGTTTTGTAACAGGTTTTATCTAATTCTTCTGTAGTTTACAGAAGAATGTCTTTTATTTACCTGCTTGTTTCTTATTGACACAGAGTACCTAAGGAACATCCCCCACACACCCCCATTCCCCAACCACCCGCAGGTGGTCTAACGTTATAGTGGTAGGACAAGCCACACCTACTTAAATACACAAACAGTTAGGCAGCACAGTATAAGCAAAAGCCTAGCTGGTATATCGGCAGAAGTACAAAGGGTGCAACCAGCACCTAGGTCCACAAGGGCACATACAAGTGGAGAAGACAGAAGTTGTAAGTCACTACAGAAGGAGAGAGACAGGGAGAGAGGGAGAAGGGAAAAAAGGGTTAGCATGCAGAACAGGGAAAAGAGTTAGGAGATAGCAGATAGCAATTAGGAGACATAAGCAGGCAGAAGAGTGAGGATGGTAACAGTCATGATGAGACTGGTGCAGTGCAGGGCTTGTGGAGCAGCAGTCTTCAGGGAGACATTCTGGAGGCTGGAATGCTGCCCTATCTGCAGGCACCTCTCTGGGATGAGGGAGGAGGTTGCCTGTCTCCACGCAGAGTTGGCCAGGTTACAGGCGGCATCCACCCCCACCCAGAGACCACTGGGTCCACAACATGAACCTCATAGGATGCTCAGAAAGAAGTGTGACTGGACCACAGTGGGCTCAGGGAGGGTGGGGTGGGGTAGTCAGAAGCACATTCCCCAACCGTCCAGCTAAATAACTCCTACACTGTTTTGGAAGAACAGGAATGCCCCACACAGGCACCCACAGCTGGGACCATGGAGGATGGTCAGGACTTCCAAGCTGGAGCCCCAGAGAAGGGGGACAGGGGACCATGGAGGAGGAGGAAGCTTCTCCTAGTGGGAGACTCTATTGTTCAGGGTGTGAAGTTAGAGACACCTAGTGCGGGGAGAGGGAGGTCAAGTGCATCCCAGGAAGTGCTGCATGGAGGGATGGGAGGTGAATCCATAGTATTGATAGGGCAATAGCCAGGAGGGGGAAGCTGGATGTCATTGTCCACCTGGGGACCAATGCCCTGGAGGGAGAAGAGTAGAGTTAGCCAGAGTCCAGGAGGATTTCAGGAAGCTGAGGGGGACCTGAAACATGTAGCACATTCTGTCCCATTCTTGGAGGTACTACCTGTCCAAGGTACAGGGGAGGATAGGGCATTCCACATCCAAGCCTTCAACACCTGGTTGAAGGATTGGTGTGGAAGGGAAGGATTTGGCTTCATAGGGGACTAGGACCCCACCTGGGCAGATGTGAGCTTATATCAAGAGGATGGACTGCATCTGTCTGGGAAGGGGACCTCACTCCTTGGTGAGAAGTTGGAATGCTTCAGCAGAGAGCATTTAAACTGGCCAAGGGGAGAGAGTCAGAAGGAATAGGTGGCTTAGGATCACTCCCCCATGGCAGCATGCAAAAACACAAGTTGACAACAGGAACAACTGAAGTGAGCAAGGAGGAGCAGGCAGGCATAATGTGTAAAAGGGGGGATAAGGGGGGCAGGAGCACATGAACAAGAAACCAGGGGTGGGGGAAACAAGTAAGGGACAGAGAACATGAACAGAGGGAGGGCAGGGTATAAAACATGGAAGGTCACGCTCACAAATGCCCACAGTCTGGGAAATAAGGTTCTAGACCTGGAAGCCTTGATGACGGATGCAGACCTTGACATAGCAGCAATAACAGAGACATGGTACTCTGCTAATCACGGCTGGGATGTCAATGTACCAGGCTATACACTGTTCAGAAGGGACAGGGAAGGTAAAAAGAGAGGGGATTAGCTCTGTAGATCAGAGAAGGCATAAAGGCTACATAAGTACAGGAAAGACGGGGGAGGCCCAGGCAGTGTGAGTCACCCTTGAACCAGGGAATGGCACAGCAATACGTACTGGGGTGATCTACAGACCTACGACACAGAAGGAGGCAGTTGACAGGGTACTAATAGAGGAAATTCACAACATGGCAGCTAAAGGTGAAATCCTGCTGATGGGGGATTTCAATATGCCAGATGTAGATTGGACCAACCAGGCAGCTGCTTCAGCCAGAAGCATGGCCATCCTGGAATCCCTGCAGGGGGTTGGACTCAGACAACTGGTTCATGAGCCAACCAGAGACAAATCTATTCTAGACTTGGTATGGACCAATTGAAAGAGTCAAAGGAGTCCTGGTGGAAGGGCAGCTGGGATCAACTGACCACCACATGGTGCAGTTTGGCATGGAGACAGGGACTCAATTAAACCACACAAGGGCAAAAGTATTATATTTCAGGAGGGCAGATTTCAGTGAAATGGGTAGATGTTTATGAGCAGTCCTGGAGAAGGGAGAGGTAATGGAAGGAGTGGAAGAACAGTGAAGGAAACTAAAAGAAGCCATAGTGGAAGTAACTAACCGATGCCTTAGGATAGTGACCAAATGGAAAAGAAGGAAACCACTACGGTCCTCTAAAGGGGTAGCAGACAAAGTAAGGCCTAAAAGAGCAAGTTTCAGGAAGTATAAAGGAACCCAAAGGGGAGGACAAGGAGGTGTACATTGAATGTTTAAGGTAAGTAGTGAAGGTTGTTAGGAGAGCCAAGGCACAGACAGAGGAGGGTTTAGCACAGACTGTGAAAAAAGGGGACAATACATTCTATAGGTACATCAGTGATAAAAGAAAAAATGGGGGGTTGTGAGGCTCAAAGGAGAGGAAGGAGAGCACAAGGAGGGGGATCTAGACAAAGCAGAAATACTGAACAAATACTTCTGTTCAGTATTCACTAAGAATGGAGATGGTCAAGGACCACAGCTGGGGAGAAGAATTAATGGGGGGGGAAAAGTGTACACCAGTCAATTCACAGTGGAGCTGAAGGTGGATAAAACCATGGGGCCAGACCACATACACCTGAGGATATTAAAGGAGCTGAGAAGGGAACTAGCAGTGCCTCTGTCCACCCTGTTCACAGTCACTCAACACAGGCATGGTTCCAGAGGACTGGAGAAGGGCGCATGTTGTTGCACTGCATAAAAGTGGCAGTAGGGAGGAAGTGGGGAACTACAGGACAGTCAGCCTCACCTCAGTGGTGGGGATGATCATGGAGACACTGCTGAAAGAAAGGACAGTGGCAGACCTGGATGCACCCAGGATCTGAGGCAACATGGATTCACAGCAGGAAGGTCTTGCTAAACAAATCTGATAGATTTCTTTGACTGGATGACTAGGAAAGTGAATCAGAGAGGGGCAGTAGACATTGCCTACCTAGATTTCAGCAAAGCCTTTGATACTGTCTCATACAGAAGGCTGGTTAACAAGACAAGTAGTCTGGGAATGGGACAGAAGGTGATACATTGGGTTAGAAACTGGATGACGGACAGAAAACAGAGGGTGGTGGTAAATGGGATCCAATGTTGGGAGAGAGAGGTGACCAACAGAGTACCACAAGGATCAGTACTGGGACCAGTTCTGTTCAATGACTTCATTAGTAACATTGCAGAGGGGATAGAAGGAAATGTCTGCCTATCTGTAGATGACACCAAGATCTTCAACGGAGTGGATACTCCAGAAGGGGTGCAGAAAATGAAGGACCTGGAGAAGCTTGAAAGATGGTCAGAGGTGTGGCAACTGAGGTTCAATTTAAAAAAAATCAAAATAATGCACCTGGGTAGGGGTAACCCTGGGGAGAGCTACAGAATTGGGGGGTGAGCTGCTGACTGTCACCAAAGAGGAAAGAGACCTAAGGGTTTTCATATCTGATGACCTTAATGTACCAAAGCAGTGCACAAAGTGGGCCCAGTGGTGCTGAAGGTTGAGGCACTGGATGCCACACCTCGCGCCATGCTGGTGACCCAGGTTCGGGAACATGCCTGGGCCATCAGGGGTCAGCAATAGAGGGATAGGATTGAGCATCCAGAGGACTGCTATCCTATCCCTGGGGAAGGATAGGAGTTTTCACAGCTCTGCAGCAGCCCTCAGTGGAAATCGGGTGAACTGCATAGAGTGATGCACTTGGGGCTGGAATGCGGTGGACTTCTGCATATTGTGCCTCTTACATCATTGCTTGTCTGCGCTCCAAAAGGGGAATCTACAAGGAGGAAAATGGCAGCAGGGACGAAGCAGCTTGATGGCCGCACTTAACGCCACCCAGGGGGCCTGTCATGGAATTGTGCTGTGGATCTGGTCCCCGCCCGATAAGGGAGCATGGGGGAACCCCCCTGCAGATACAGGAGCGGCCGCACCAGGCCCGATATGTGAGTGAGCCTGCTGACTCTTGCATAGTGGAAGGTGGTGGCTGGATGTATAATAGGTTACCCTGCAGGTAGGAGGCATAAATAAAGTAATGATAAAAAAAAAGCAGTGTGCAAAGGCTGCAGGAGTGGCAGTGGCATGCTGGGGTGCATAGACAGAGGAATGACTAGCAGGAGACAGGAGACATTGATGCCATTGTGTAAAACACTGGTAAGGCCTCACCTGGAGTACTGCACACAGTACTGGAGACCTCACATGCATAAGGACATAGACATGGTGGAGGCTATCTAGAGAAGGACGACAAAGATGGTGCATGGCTTGCATCACAGAACATATGAGGAAAGACTAGTCCTCAATATGTACTCACTGGAGGAAAGGAGAGAAAGGGGGGACATGATAGAAACCTTCAAGTACCTCAAGGGCATAAACGATGTGCAGGTGGGAGATCTTTTCCAATGTAGAAAAGCTATCAGAACGAGGACACATAATATAAAATTGGAGAGGGTAGATTAAAAGGCAACATGAGGAAGTTTTTCTACACAGAGAGGGTGGTGGACATTTGGAACAGTCTGCCACAAAAGGTGGTGAGGGAAAACACAGTGGAGGGGTTTAAACATGCCTGGGACAGGCACAAGGGAACATTGGGTGGGGAGGGAGTGATGAAAACCATTGATCACTTAGGGTCAGTGACTGCATACAAGTTTAGGGCTTATGGGTGGACAAGATGGTCCTTATCTGCAGACAGTTTCTATGTACCTATGTATCTGTGACAGAAGGAAAAGTATAGTGGTTGCTTCCCCTGTACAGATCATTGGTGAGGCCACACCTGGAGTACTGCACCCAGTCCTGGGGTTTTCACCTCAGGATGGATAGGAATAGGCTTGAAATGGTGCACTGCAGGGTAACACAAATGATTCAGGATCAACAGGATATATCCTGTGAGGAGCACCGCAAGGCACTGAACATGTACTTAATGGAGACCATCAGGGAGATCAAAAATACAATAGAGACCTTCAAAGTCAGGCAGGAACTTGCAGTCACATGGTCATGGATGGCAGCTGAGAGAAAGGAGGTTCAGGAGGGATGTGAGGATGTACAGTACTGTGTTACAGAAAAGGTGGTGGAGTTGTGGAACAAGCTGCTGGCTGTGGTGGTGGGTGTAGAATCCATTAGTGATTTTATGCATGGCTGGGACAGAAGGAAATGTATAATGGATGCTCTTGCCATCCAAACTGGGAAGATACTTAGAGGGGGATGCAACTTAGTACAACTAGCAAACCTAGGTTTGTTTCATACAATGTCCAGCTGTATACAGTGAGGCTAACACCCACCTGCATACTGTGAGACTATGAACAAGTCACTTAACCACCACACTTGTCCTGAGTCACCCCTGAAGACGTGCATTTGTGCCTAGTGGTCATTACTTGGTTACAAAACAGTAACAAAGAAAGAATCATGACACACTGCACAGCAAATTTTTCTTGGCATATTGTAAATGTCTCAGTGTGTCAAATGTCCACCAAGGAGTAGCTTGGTCTCTCTGCACAGCATGCATGGCACATCTATCCATGGTGGATAGTACTTTTGTTCTACTGGTTATGTGGCATGCTTTTCCTCTTTCTGCCATGCATCTGGCTCTGTGCCACCACTATATTTTGCCTTTGTGACTGACGACTGGCTACCACTGTAGTGCTAGTGATAGGGTTCCATACAAACCTATCTGTGTCACTGATCTTTGCCTTTCGTGACCTCTGAGTGACTGCTATGGTAGTGCTGTTGTTGGGTCGCATACTGTTTCCCACATGCCACTGTCCTTAGCCTTCCTCCCCATTTTTCTGTAGGGTGCACCTGTGGCTCTAGTTTGTTTTGTGGTAGTGAAGTCCTGGGTGGGGGAATCACTAGCTGACTGGGTGATCTGACTGCTGGAGGTGTGGGCCTGCGGAGTGCTGAAGGCCTGCTGTGTGGTTCCACTGGGTTCTGGATCCTGTTGCATGCTGATAGTCTGGCCTCTGGTAGAACTGGGTTCTGGAACCAGAGTGTGGAAGGCTTGGGTGCTGGTACACCTGTGTATTAGAGCCTGTGGGATGCTGATGGCCTGGGCCATGGTAGCACTGGGTTCTGGAGCCACTTGAATGCTGAAGGCTTGGTTGCTAGTTGGACTGGGTGCTGGAGCCACTTGAGTGCTGAAGGCTGGGTACTGGAGCCTGTTGGGTGCTGATGCCCTGGGTTGTGGTAGCACTGGGTACTGGAGCCTGTGGAGTGCTTGAAGGCCTGGATTGTTAGAGCACTGGTATACTCAGGCTGTGGAGCACTGGAGGCCTGCATCAGGTGTGCAGAGGTGGGCTATGTGCTTAGTGTGCTGTGGAACACTTGACAGGGTCCACTGTAGTACTGACTGCCAATCCTACTGTACCCATTTCCATTTAATCTAATATATTCATGGCTGCTGCGGCCACTGTAACCATATCTGCTGGGGCCACTGTATCCCTATCCAGTGGGGCTCCTGTATCCATGATTACTGGATCCAATGTAATCCTGTCCACTGTATGCATGAGTCATCTGTCCAGTGTATGGCTGACTGCTGTGGGCACTGTAGTACAGGTTGCTTACTCCAGTGTTATTCTGGCTGCCATACACAATTTGACCATGGATGTTTTGTCCTGCAGTACAGTGATGGCATTTGTCTGCTTCTGGTTCTGTACAATGGTATGCTTCAGTACTGTTGTCATGTACTGAAGTGACTCTGTATGCCTCTGGGTGCATGCTTGGATCTCCCATGCAGTATGGCAATGATATCTACCTGCCATATTGCACTGTTCCTTAGTCCAGT
The DNA here is from genome assembly GCA_016271365.2 of Neoceratodus forsteri. Taxonomy (NCBI): domain Eukaryota; kingdom Metazoa; phylum Chordata; order Ceratodontiformes; family Ceratodontidae; genus Neoceratodus; species Neoceratodus forsteri. The sequence goes on along the minus strand of CM028132.1, from coordinate 785,045,371 downwards.
CTAGATGGGGTCCTATACCCCAGCATTGGCCTACTCCATGCGGTTGTGGTGTACCCCAGTGGCAATGTGGTATTCATCCATGGCACCAGGTATTCTTCTTCTCCCCCTTCTCATTTTCACCTCAGCATTGAGTACATCCTGGTAATATTGGTCCCGATCAACATCCTGCAAGAGTACTGTTGCCTTCTCCTCTGCAGTTTGCTATGGTGTCACCTCCTGCTGATCTAACTGAATGGACCAACAAATAATTTTTACTCTGAGGTCTTGGGTGATGTTCACATGGATTGCGTGACTGTTGTCTGTATCCAACTCTTCACTTGATTTTCTGTGCATCTACTGTGCTATCATCACTGTTGCTGTGTTGTGTTCAGGGGTGTAGTCCTGGGGGGGGTCAGGAGGGAGCAGTGACCCCTTCATTTTGAGAGGGGGCATCACACCCTTACTTCTGATAACAAATGTCTATACCAACCTGTACTGCTCAGTTGCTGGCAATCAAAACAGTTCTAGTGTTTTTCTTCCCAGCTGTTTGCTAAATATGCAGTCCTTCACCTCCACAGCATTTGCAACTTAACCCATTAATCTTAATAGATGCCTTTGAAGTCTGAACCATCCATTGCTTAACCTGATACAAAAGGATTGCATGGCTAGCCCGGTGGCACTGAGGGTTGAGGCGGTGGACGTCACACCTCTTGCAACCCTAGCAACCTGGGTTTGGGAATGGACTCAGGTTCCCCGGGGGTCGGCAGGGGAGGAAGGATTGCATAGACCTCCTTACTTGGGGAAGGGAGGTGGACTGACAGCCAGCGGTGGCTGGGTGTCAGCACAGGCTCATCACCCAGATGGGTGGAGGGCACCCATCCAGGGCATCTGACTGCTTCTATGTAGGAAGGGGCAGCTACTTTGCCCATTGCACGACTCTGGTGCCAAGGAGAAAAAAGGCAGAAAATGACCGGGAGCCGATGGGGTCCATGATGACGTGACGCATTCGGGTCAGAGTACAAGTCCCTCCAAGGGAGGGCCGGAGCAACCCATCAGCTCCAGGGAGGAGACAGAAAGCATAAATAAATTTAAAAAAAGGGCTGCATAAGGTACAAATGAGTGAACTCACTTGTAAATTAACTATATCCCCTCTCTCCACCATTGCTGTCTCACACAAGTATGTGATGCACAAAGTGGGTAGCTTGATACCTTTTATTGGACCAATAAATAATTTTTACAAAATGTTTTAGCTTTCAGACTATACAGAGTCCTTCATCAGAAACATTGCAGTTAAGGAATGATAACACTTGAAAAGCTTAGAACAGTATTAGTAAAACTCTTCATATCTGGACATGGACATCTTATCTGATAATAAAATTTAAGGCATAGCTATCTAGGCATAGGCAGTAACCTGAAAACAGACACATACACACACACACACACCCTCTGTCTCTCTCTCTCTCTCTCTCTCTTTCTCTCTGCCCCTCCCTCTCCCTCTTAATTAGTTGTAATTTACAAATTCTAACAAAACAGACTGCATCTGACAGCAGAAGTCTGAAAAGAACAAGGGGCAGAGGGTAGAGAGTGTGTGTGTGTGTGTGTGTGTGTGTGTGTGTGTGTGTGTGTGTGTGTGTGTGTGTGTGTGTGTGTGTGTGTGTGTGTGTGTGTGTTTGGGGGGGTTCAGTACAGTAGTACACCTGTGTGTATGAAGATGAGAAGAAAACAGCAGTTGGAGTTCAGATTAAGGTAATTGGTCATAAAACCAAGGTCCATATTCATATCACAAATAAATCTGGAAACATGGCATTTGAGGAATGATAACACTTGAAAAGCTCAGAAGAGATTTAGTAACACCCTTCACATATATACTGGAAATCTTATCTGAAAATTTGATAAAGCATACGCTGAAACCAGAAAGCAGGCCAGTCCTAGGGATCTTGATGATGTCTCACTTTCAAGCATGGTTGTTTGTCCTCTACCCCCACCCAGTCTGGTCATAAGTTCTGAGAGAGAGAGAGAGAAAGAGATAGAGCAAGAGAGAGATAGAGACAGAGAGAGAGAGAGAGACAACCATGGCGCACCCTTTACATGTAAAAAAGTTCAAAAGTTACCAGCAAACTGGCTACCTGCCCATGGAAGTGATTTTTGAATAGTTAAAATGATGGACATTAAAAAAAATATTGATTTGGGTACCAGTTTTTAAAAGTTTGGGGCCAAGCTGACCACCAGCTCACAAACTGATTTGTCCCACTCTGGTTCCAGACTAAGGGTACAGTTTTCTTGTGGTGATGGATGGGAGGAGGGATTGGAGCAAAGGACCTGCTGGTCTGGCTTTGAGAATGCCCAATCTCTTTAAGACTGTTTAACAAGTGATACATTGTCCAAATATTGTATGAAACATGTGCTTTTAATAATCTGTAGTGGAACACTTTGTTTTCTAATTTTTTGTTTGTGTCCTATTTATTAGCATTGTCTCAGTCTGTATGTGGAAGCTGGTTTGCTTCTACCTCATCCCCCCCAGCCCTTTGATTCAGCAGCCAGAAGTGCTGACTTAGGACTGCACAGCCTGCTAGTGTGGTTTGATTGGGGGGTGGTGGTGGAGAGATGGGCTTCTTGGTCTGGCATGGGAGATGCATTTGGAGCATAAGGCCTGCTTGTGTAGCTTGGGGAGGAGGATTTGGAGTGAAGGGCCTGTGGTCTAGCTCAGGGAGTACATGATCTTTGTTCTTTCCAGAGTCACTCCTCTGACAAACCTAATTATGAGGAATGTTCACGTTGAATGAATGTGTAGTGTATTGTCTGGCCAGAGTTTAATACATTTGTGAAAAACACTTCTTTTCTTGTTGAAAGTAAAAAGGTAGTGGAAGTCCTAGGTGCAAGTTTAGCTTGGGTGGGGGAGATGTTTAATTGATAGGGTGCCAGGTAACACTCTTTGTGCAGCTGCACACTATTCCAGGATGCACAGTAGAACTGAATGCCGAGTGCTGTGGTCGCTGGAAGGAGCATTAGCTCTGAGAGGCTTACCCGAGCCTTTTAAAAGGTGTTCCACTGTTGCCTGTTAAGGAACGGAGTCTTGTCCTGTGTGTAAAGAAGCCAGATACAGCTCTAATCTCTGAGCTCTTTCCGGATTTTCTTGTGTTGCAGATATTGTGCTGTTTTGCCTCCTCAGTTCCCACTTGTTTCCTTCAGTATCTGGAATTGGAGCAGTGGCCAAGCCTGTTCCAGAGAGAAGTGGGGGTAGCCCTACAGAGGGCCAGTCACCGAGGAGACACTTGGGGAAAAATAAAACTGCTTTCTTTTTCTCTGTCCATCTATTCCAAACAGATAAAAGATAACAGATAATAGTAGATTTGTGTTTTGTTTTTACCCTGTCTTTTAGACCGATTGGGTATTGTTTTGGCACTCATTTAGGAATTATTTAGGCATTTGTTTATTTTTTATTAATTATAGTGTCAGATAACCTGAGCTTTTCGATTTTAGAAATTTTGTAAAATTTTGTTGTGTTTCAGACACCTCGAAAGCTTGGGCCATTTGGGTAGACTATGATAAATATATACTCCGATAGTGTATTGTGGGACTAGGCATTCCCCCCCTCTTCTTTTATTTTTTTTTTGTGTGTTTTACTATCTGCTACTTGATTGTTTGGTGGCTTGATTATAATAATAATAATAACTTTATTTTTAAAGCGCTTTTCAAGATTTCAAAGCACTTTACAAGTCAAAAAACACAATATAAAATCACATTAAACATATAAATACAATAAATACGTAACAACATCACATATTAAAAACCTACAATAAAACCATCCATACTATCCAAAAAATATTAGCACTCAAATATCAGCTAATCATCCAAGAATGCGCTCCGCCACAAGTAGGTTTTCAAATTTTTCTTAAATACCTCCAAGGAGGTGCACTCCCTTAACTGGCAAGGTAGAGAATTCCAAAGAGTTGGAGCTACATAAGAAAAAGCTCTACTACCAGAAGTTTTTAAACTCAGTCTTGGAATCTCTAACAACCCCTCATGAGCTGAGCGTAGCAATCAGCTGGGGCAGTAAGGCACCAGAAGTTCTTTCAGATAGGGCGGACCCTAATCGTGAAGTGCTTTAAAAGTTAATAAAATGACTTTAAAGGTGATCTGCCACCATATAGGAAACCAGTGCAGTTCGAGCAGTACCAGAGTGATATGACTGGATCTCCTTGTCCCAGTCAACACCCTGGCTGCAGCATTCTGCACCAGCTGAAGGTGATGGATTTCAACCCCAGAAAGTTCAAAGTAAAGGGCGTTGCAGTAGTCTAACCATGAGGACACAAAGGCGTGGACCAACGTTGGCAAAGAGTCAGATGGAACAAGGTGACGCACCCAGGCAATGTTCCTAAGATGATAAAAGGAAGTCCTGACAATGGCCGACACTTGAGATTGAAAGGTCAGCCTATCATCTTGGACAATCCCCAGGTTGCGCACCCGTTCAGAAGTCAGAAGTGACACGCCATCAAGAAACATTCCAGATCGCAAGCCATCTTTCGGCCTCATTATCTGACCACCAGGGTCCACCACCAATACCTCTGTCTTCTCTGAGTTCAACTTCAACCAACTAGAATCCATCCATCCTCAGATTTCTTCCAGACAGTTAAACACCGAGACAGCTCCATCCTGGCCAGGCGCAAAAGACAGGTATAGCCTGGGTGTCATCTGCATAGTGGAAACCTCAGCCCATACCATCTTATAATGTCTCTGAGGGCAGCATATACACTAGAATAACATGGGTGACAGCACTGAACCCTGAGGCACCCCACAAAACAAAGAAGTTGGGGTGGAGGAATGAAACCCCGACACAACTCTCTGTGATCTCCCGGTAAGGAATGAAGTGAACCATTTTAAAACAGTTCCGGACATTCCACATATTTGCCTCAGGCGTGCTAACACCAGGTGATCCACAGTGTCAAAAGCTGATGAGAGATCAAGAAGAACTAGGACAGAACATCTCTTCTGATCCCTCGCCCTCAGAAGATCATTAAACACCTGAACCAGCGCAGTCTCGGTGCTGTGTCTTTTCCGAAAACCAGACTGGAAGGATTCGTAGGTATTATGGATGGTTAAATGGTCTTCCAATTGGGCTGCCACTACTTTCTCAATAACATTCCCTAAAAAGGGAAGGTTAGAGACAGGTCTGTAGTTTGAAAAACAGTCTGAGTCCTAAGTAACTTTCTTCAGTAAAGGTGTAACCACTGCTTCTTTTAGGGAGTTAGGAAACTCACCTGACTCTAAGGAACACCAGACTATCTGCACCATAACTGGGCCAACGATCTCAAGACAACCCAAAATTATGGGAGTTGGTCCAGGATCTAAACTATAGCTCGTAGGCCGCACACTATGGATGATCCTCATAATATCCACGACCTCCAGTTGGCAAAAGGAACCCCAAGAAAAGCTAGGCATTGTGAGCTCACATTGTTCCACAACCTCACCCTTGGAGACTGCTGGGTGCAAGCTATTGGGGGATTTATATCTAAAAGAATAGAAGAATAAAGATAAGATAGAAAATAATTAAATCCATGCATATGACTAGTGGCAGTCATCAAGTATTTAAATTGAGTTTTTAACTTAATATGGGAAATCATGGGACTATTGAAGGCATTAATGTAGGCTGGATTAACTGATTAACTAATTGATAACCTAAGCTGACCCAGTGCCTAATAGAGTCCTTGTTTAATTCAATATATGCTAATAATTAAATAATTGAATAATTGAACAAACATATGGGTAATCCGACTCACTACTAAATTAAAGAGTGAATAAATTGACTTACTAATTAATTGATTCATTGGAAACAGTTCATATCCAATTAATCCTGATTAACCTTGATTGACCTAAAAGCAGTTTAAAAGCAAGCCCTTTCAGTTTCCACTGAATGCACGTGCAATAAAGACGTTGTTTTACTCTGTTCCTGTTATGGAGATGCTGCGAGGTTAAAACTATATTTTTTTTATCAAAGTTAAGCCTGAATTCTGCTTTGACTTATAATAAACCAGTAGAATACTGCACATAAAAAAATGTTGATATTATTTACTGACTATTTCATGAAAAGACAAATAAACAAAAAGACAAACAAACCTCAAAATTGCAGAGTGGGACAAAGGCACAGCTACAAAAAGCGATTATACTCTGTACTTTCCATTTTTTATAAGTATGAGACCTGCGAGTGGTGAGTCCTTTGGAATTTGGAAAACTTTGTGTCTTAGCTTGGCACTTATAAATAATACAGTGGATGAGAGCTTAAAGGGCTTAAGGATGCAAGTAAATATATTTGATAATAACTGAAAATTATTAAGGTACTATCTTCTCTCCAGACAAACAGTTTATAAGAACGAGAACTAGGAGTGTATAATTGTGTATCTATTGCTAGATGTTTTAAGATTTAATAGCTATATTTAAAGCTATACTGTAAATAACCAAAAGAGCTGAAAGCACTGACATGAGGGAACTAGTTGATACACCTGTATTAGTATTGCAGCTTGCTTTAGAAATATCAGGCAACTCTGTTTGGGAGGGAAGAGGGGCATTTTAGCCATTTCAGTATTACCTCCTCTTTTGCTCTATTTTATCATTTTTATTTTTATTTTCTATGGATACCCTCTGTGAAAATCTAGATTAAAGAAAACCACAATAGAAAATTGCTTCTCTATAGATCATCTGAAAACGGCTAGAGTGACCAGGTTGACTAGAGTCTCAAAGAACTGCTACACTTATTCCTGGAGTCGTGTATGCCTTGCCTTGCCTGCTCAAAAACTCTTTTGGACTTGAGACAGAGCAGCTGATCTGGGGTCTACTGGGGAAATTGTTACTGCTCTCTCATCTTTTTTTTTATTCTGGTTTATACTCCATGTACTTGACTTCTTTTTTTAACACAGCTCTGACTCGATAATAACTGTATAAAGACTCATAGTTCCCTGAAAAGAGAACGAGAATCATAGCAGAAGAAAGGATGCATTTCGGTAAAAAGAACTACGAAGGACTCAGAGCAACAGGGTTAAGATTTGATTGATTTTATTTCTTCAATATTTTAATTTTTCATAGTTACTATTTCTATACTGTATTTATTCCTTGATTTATCTGCTTATGTTATCTGAGTTTCAGGAATTAAAATTAATATTAGAAGTGGTAAAATAGTAAATGCTTTTCAGAAGATACCACAGAAATGGGAAGGGTTGTCTGTTTAAGGGAGAATCAGAGATCACTACATCAACCCCAATAGAAAAATAAAATTCTAAGGATTTGTTCAAAGATTCAAACACAGAGATTAAAACCCCTAGCAGAAATGTGACAAAAATAACTAAAAAAAATAAAGGAAGTCCCAATACTTAGACTATACAAACAGGGAAGGATGAAGTAATGGAAGTTTCTGGAAAAGATAATACAGTATGCTTCAAATTAAATGGACACGCTTGTAGCGGACACCTGCTTCTAATGGACATTTTGCCAGTGTCAAATGCCATTTGCTATATTGTTCAATGTTAAAAACACCTGTTTTAGCGGACCTGTAATTCTGCATGTAGCAGATGCCAAGTAGAACATTAACTGCTCCCTTAATGCCTTAACCAGGTGATAAGTGTGTGTTGCCTGCAACTCGTTGTGTGATTGACTACTGTACATCAATTAGCTCTCCTTGTGACTAGGTGTAGCCCACTGATAAATAAAAAAAGTGAAACTCAGTAAGATTTCTTGGATGTATCCCCAACCTAATCTGTTGTAAGACATATCTGTGAGTCCCTGCTGTATAAACCACTGATTAAACAGGAATGCGGAAGGGAGTATTTAGAGCACAAAGAGATATATTTTGAAGTTGCTGATACTGGAATCTAGTGAGTTTATGTAAATAGAAAACAGTATAGGGCCTAAAATGGAGCCTTACAGGACACCTCATTTTATGGGGAGGGAGTCAGAAACCTGACCACTTGCTTTGGTTTTCTGAACTCTACCTGTAAGGTAGCTTGAGAACCATTGAAGTATGGTGTCAGCTGTGTCTAGTTTACTGAGACCACTGAGGATGATGTTATAGTCAATGGTATAGAATGCCTTGCTGAGATCAAGGAATATGGCACCTGTGACTTGTTTGGAATCGTGTGCGGTCAGCCAGTCATTGGTGACTTTAGCTAAAGTGGAGGTGGCACTGTGTTTTTGTCTGAACCCAGACTCAGCAGGATTGAGAAGTAAAAACTTTTCAACATGGTCTTTAAGTTGGTGATGGATGAGTTTCTCTAGCAGTTTGGATAAGACAGAGAGGATGGAGATGGTCCTATAATTGTTTAGGTCACAGGGGGCACCTGATTTGAACAAGGGCAAGATATGAGCTGATTTCCAACAGGAGGGAACAGTGGCTGAGGAAATGGAGAGATTAAGGATATGAAGGATTGGTGCAGCTAGATAATAGTAGCCTAGCTTGATGAAGATGGGATCAATGCCATCTGCTCCACAACCTTTATTGATGAGTTTATTAAGGTGGTCCTTTACTGGTTTGTAGGTCACAGGGTGAAGCTGGAAGAAATGAGGAGGTGGGTGCTCATGGGTAGTGTGGTGGGGTAAAAAGTGTGGTAGCCCTGCATATGGAAAGGAATCAAACGTGAGACCAGCGGTGGTGAAATGGGTATTCAGTTTTTCTAGGATGAGGTCACGCTTGACATATTCTACTCCATTAATGAGTAACTTGGTGGGGCTGGAAGCGGCTGTTTTGTGGCCCTCAACTGTCTTGATTATTTGCTAGAGCTTGACTGAGTTGCCTTTGGCATTTTCAAGAGATTCTACATAGAAGTTAGTTTTGACAGATCTTATTAGTTTAACACAATCATTCCTGGCAGTTCTAAATGCCTGCCAGTCAGACGCATTCTCTGTGTACCTTGCACGGGCCCAAAGTTTATCATGGTTGTGCAGCACAACTTTTAGGTTTGGAGTGAACCAGGGATGGGAATGTTTACGGACTCTGGATCTAATGAAAGGGGCATGTTTATTGGTGAGCTGAGTCAGTGTAACATTAAGAAAGGTGACCACCTCATCCACTGATTTGGCGAGATACAGATTTTGCCAGTTTACATATTTTAGATCCAAGATACAGTTTTTGATGTTGAATTTGTGGAAGCTGCACTTGGTGACAAATGTAGAGGAAAAGAGGGGCTTATCCTGGTTTCTGGTGCATGCTACGATATTGTGATCACTAAGATCATTATGGAATATGGCTGTATGCAGAATTTTGTTGGGACGGTTTGTGATAAGGCCCAGGATGGGGCTATTTGCATGATTTTTGGCATTGAGCCTTGTTGGCTCTATAATGACTTGGAATAATCCAAGTTCATCACAGAGTTCTTTTAGGACACATGCCTTAGTTGAGAGCCATTCGAAGTTGAGATCGCCTAGAATGAAGATCTCACTGATAGGTGCAATCAAGCTTTTGAAGGTTGTGATTAGCTGAAAAACCGCTGAGGGGGGCCTGTAGCAACCTATGATGTTGAGAGCTTCAACTGTGGATATTTGGATTTTGAGGGCCACATACTCAAATTCTTTGGGTTTGGACATGGCATTGGTGATGGAGACATTTAAGTCATCTTTCGTGTAGATGACCACCCCCCCACCCCTCTTGAACCTGTCTGCTCTGAAGAGGTTATAGGAGGGGAGTGAGATCTGCTGGTCAGAGATAGTACTTTTAAGTCAGAATTCAGAGATAATGATCAGATCTGGGTTAGTGGGGGTGGCCCATATTCTTAACTGGTCTAGTTTGTTAATCAGGTTATGCATGTTAATAATCATCAACATTAAGCCTGAGGTAGTGGCAAAGTTCGAGAGGGATGCAAGGGGGATTTGAGGACCAGGATTCACTTCAACATTACCAGAACACATACAGTGGTCATTACAGAAAGGTTGCACTGTACTGCGGTAAAATGCTCGGTGCAGCACTCTTCTGCTGGGTATACCACTTGGTGCACTGCTCGGTGTGGCACTGTACTGCTAGTTGCGGCAGGGCCTTAACATTATCCAGTGTGGTACAATTACCTCGCTATGCAATTCCACCCTAATCCAGCAGGTGGAGACTGCAACTTATCTAAGCCCTGAAGTGTCCGTGTTTTTATTTTCCCACTGGTTTTAAAGGTGCACCAGTAGGTGGCATTGATTTCACATACTGAACTGCTTCCAATAAGTTAGAGTGCTCAATTTGTACTGCGTGATTAAAACTGTGTGTAGTGCCACTACATATAAAAAAATACTTTTTAAAATATCACTGGCTACCACATTCCATTTCAATATACAGCAGGCACAAAGATAGTAAACAGCTTTGTGCAAAAGTGAGAAATTCTCTGTGACAGTGAAAATCTGTCCCAATATCTCAGATGTTCTCGTATATTGATTGGCAGTGTACGAATTAATGTACTGAGACTTTTCGTATGGTACACATGAATGGTTGCAAATTGACATAACACATGCATTCATACATAATATGTACAGAATAACGAGTCTCTCTGAAGAGATGGTGTAAGCTAGCCTTCCAGGACAGCTTCCTGCTGCAAATGGTCAGTGAACCAACCAGGTTAGGGAATACCCTTGACCTTGTGCTGGCAAATGGGGACTTTGTGAGAGAACTTACAGTGGAGGACCGCTGTCAGGGAGTGACCACCACTCAGTATGGCTCACATTAGATATGGGCAAGGAAGGAGTGGAATCTGGCACAATAGTGCTGGACTTCAGGAGGGCCGACTTTGGGAGGATGGGGGAAGTGGTAAAAGGGTACCTGGCCAGAATTCAATCTAGTATGGACACTAACCAGAGGTGGGAGCTCATAAAGCTGGGGATAGTGGAGGCAACCAAAACCTGCTGCAAAGCCCAGATCAAGAAGGCTAGGGTGAAGAAACCGATCTGGTTGAGCAAGGAGGTCATGGAAAAGGTAAGGAGGAAAAGAGCTGCCTTTAGGAAGTACAAGAAAACAGGGAGGGGGAAGGACAGGGAGGAGTACTTGACAGAATCGAAGGAAGTGACAAGGGCAGTAAGGGGAGCTAAAGCATCTACGGAACTCAGGCTGGCACAAGGCATTAAGAAGGGGGAGAAGGACTTCTTTAAGTACATCAGGGAGAAAAGGATCTGTAAGGACCACATAGTAAGGATTAGGAAGGAGGGGGGTTGGGTGGAAGCAGGATGCGATAAGGCGGAAGCACTAAATGAGTACTTCTGCTCAGTATTTACTAAAGAGAAGAGGGGGTGACATCCAAGGTGGGAGAAATGGCAGAAGCAGAGTGGGAAGTGGTGACAGATGGGGAAATCATGGAGAGCAGAGTTCGAGAGGGTTTGAAGGCACTGAGGGTGGACAAGGTGCCAGGCCCAGATGGCATCCACCCCAGGGTACTGAAGGAGCTGGCAGAGATCCTTGCAGGACCTTTGGCAGACCTATTTAATGCCTCACTACATTCGGGGTGTGTACCTCAGGACTGGAGGATGGCTCATGTGGTGCCCCTCCACAACAGTGGCCCCAAGGATGAACCTGGAAACTACAGACCAGTGAGCCTCACATCCATCTTGGGTAAGCTAATAGAGACTATCCTGAAGGAGAGGCTGGTGGCCCTCCTAGAGGCCAAAGGACTACAGGACAGCAGACAGCATGGCTTCATACATGGCAGATCCTGCCAAACCAACCTGGTGGAGTTCTGTGACTGGGTAACTAGGCAACTGGACAGGGGCCATATAGTGGATGTCCTGCATCTGGACTTCAGTAAGACATTCGACTCAGTGCCACATGGAAGGCTGGGAAGGAAGTTAGTAGGCACAGGGGCGGGTGCAAAGCTGGTGAGATGGGTAGGAAACTGGCTGCAGGGAAGGCAACAGAGGGTGGTGGTGGGTTGGGAGCTCTCACATCCAAGGGTAGTGATGAGCGGTGTTCCACAGGGCTCGGTGTTGGGACCAGTGTTGTTTGGGATATTCATTGCAGACATATCATGGGACATCAAGAGCAAGATCAGTCTGTTTGCTGATGATACCAAGGTAGGCGCAGTGGTGGATGACCTAGGGGGATGGCAGGGGTTGCAGGATGATCTGGCAAAGCTCTAAACCTGGTCAGACACCTGGCAACTGGGCTTTAATGCCAAAAAGTGCAAGGTGCTGCATTTTGGGATGAAGAACCCAAGGAGGAGTTACCAGTTAGGGGGAGTGCAGCTAGCCCAGACAGAGGAGGAGGAGGATCTAGGTGTGCTCATTACAGGGCCAATGAACAACTCGGCACAATGTAGGAAGGCAGCTGCAAAGGCCAACAAAATGCTGGGTTGTATTGCAAGGGGTATATCCTCGAGGAGGGAGGAGGTGATTCTGCCACTGTATAGGTCATTAGTTAGACCACACCTGGAGTACTGCGTGCAGTACTGGCGTCCGTATCTGAAGAGGGACATTAAGATAATGGAGGGGGTGCAGCACAGAGCGACAAAGATGATCAAGGGTCTGGGGGACTTATCATATGAAAGGAGGTTGAAGGAGTTGAACATGTACTCACTGGAGGAGAGGAGAGACGGGGGTGACATGATTGAAACCTTTAAATACATGAAAGGAATAAACAAAACGGGTACAGAAGGGCTGTTCAAAGTAAGGGAGGGAAGGGCCACCCGGGGCCATGATATGAGACTGGAGCGAGGAAGGTTCAGGAGGGAGATGAGGAGACACTTTTTACAGGAGGGTGGTGGCTGGGTGGAATCGTTACCTGCTGAAGTGGTATGCAGTAGAACAGTGGACTGCTTCAAACGAGGATGGGACAGGACAAGGGGGAGGGTTAATGAAGGGGAAGGGTGGAAGGGAAGGGCAGCTGCAGAATAAGGGGTGCTAGCTGCACATTCGAGCAGACTTGATAGACCTCTAGGCCTTTATCTGCTGGCAAATTTCGTATGTTCATATGTTCATATATTTTTTAAATGCGTAAAATTATAATTTTTATGTATCATGCTGCCACAGGAGGATAGATGGTGCCGTAGACTGTATTAACAATGTTGACCCCCCCCCCACAGAGTACAGATTTCTTTCCACATACTTTACAAACCCTGCTAATAAAAAAGAAGAAACAGAATAAAAAAGAGAAAAAATGGTAAAAACTTAGGAAAGGATCAAGCAATGACTTTATTTTAACATACACCTGTATTAGCTTTAGCAAAATCTAAGTACAGCAGTAACAGCTGGAGTTTAATGCTCTTGTGCCAACCCCATTTGTTTTCCATACAGAAACACTTATGCTTATATAGATTTCTAGTTGCTGCCAGGGCCATCACAGGGGCTTCAGAGATTTACAAAACAATCATAGGTTTCACATATGCATCCTCTGGCCACCCCCAAAATACATCTCTGGGCGCAAGGGAACAAGAATTAGTCAGCCGGCAGCTGTCAACTGCAAACTGCCAAAAATGTTGGATATAACAGGAGATAAACTCTGACAGGCTAACATTTTCAATTCCCTTGTCATATCAGACATGACAGGAATGGTGACAGCACAAATGATATGCCACCCCCATCCCTCCCCTCCCTCCCTCACCTCCCCAAAGTCACCAACATAACTACTGAACAGTAGTGGTAATCTGCTATTTAAAAAGGTACTTAGCCAACTGATGGACAGTGGTGTTAGATATTTTGTACTGAGACACAAACAGGCTTTTGTCCAGTCTTCCTACTTGCACTGCGCTGTTGAAATTAATAAGTTACCTCACATCTTATCTTGAGGCTGGCTGTTCTGTTCATTATTTCAGAAGTTATAAGGGCAAGCATGCTTCAAGAAAAATCAATGGCTGAACAGTGGGCTTATTCTAACCCATGTACAAACTAGCTTCCATTTAGTGCATTATGAATTCTCACATGAGATTTATTCATTTATTTGTTTTCTTTGCAAGTAATACCCAACAGGGTGGGTGGTATTGGGCAATACCGGACCGCCCAGGGGCGTAATGAAGCCTGACGCCACAGGTGGAGAGCCTTATAGCCCCTGGAAGGCCCAGTATTGCCCATACCACCCACCCTGGAGGGTATTATTACGCTTAGAAAATGGGTACTGTATTTTAGATGCTGAAATAAACAAGTCTGCATGGTAACAGTTTTACTATCTTAAGTATTTTATTTGTATTGTTAAAAAAATAGTTCCTCTGCTTGCTTTTTTTTTTTTACATTTTATGAACTAAGTTGTTGGTTGTCATGGCTACCTGCCGACACAGAAAAAAAAAACTGTTGTCCAAATTTTTATTTCTGTTTGCAGCATGCTTCTTTTTCTTTACTTGTTGTTTAGTTAAGTAGTTTACTGGGGGAGATGAGCCGTTACCACGGGCGTCAGTATGCCCCCCCCCCGGTATACAGGGTTTGCATTTGAAAGTATTTATTTTTGTCCATTTTTTTAAAGTGTTTAGAGCCTGTTTCTTTTCATTTTTGTCTTCTTTACTGTAGCGGTGGAGCCGTTACCTTGGGGAGATCAGCCGTTACGTCGGGCGTGCGTATAACCGGAAGTACATCAAAAAGTGATACCACAGAATTGTTTTATTTCACTAAATACAGGCAAGGTTTGCCTTTTTTTATTAATTTTTTTGCAGGTGGTGGGTGCTGTATGCGAGCGGGAATTAGCAGCAGCAGCGACGAGGGGGACTTCAACACCATGCCGAGCTGTACTTGACTGAGGGGAACTTCAACAACGGACTTTCAGCATCTACCAGACCTCAGAGCTACGAGAAGAAAGTTCACCTTGGAGCAGTGCGATTGGACTGCAGTGACTTACTTGTGCAGTGGAGCTACCTAGTAGCATAAGGTATGAGGGACAGTAGAAATGATGGGTTTTTGTGAGGTTTTTTTCTGAATTTATGAGCGTGGGTACAATGCTGGGGTGCTGACATGAATCTCGCTTAGCGAGACAAAAAAACATGGTGACCATTTGAAAACAAATGAGGGAGCCTTATCCAATTAGAGGCCAGGCTGGGCAACAAGATTCTGGTAATGGGGTTGGCTGGGCTGGTACTTTTAATAGCCGGGCATATATTGTCTGATAGATGCCCAGCTAGAGAAGTCCCTCAGCCAATTAGAAGGCAGAAATAGGTTTACCCATTTTCTAAAGTAAAATAAATCACTGGTAGAATAGGATATCAACTTAACGGTGAACACCAATAACAGCCACTAAAAAAGCCTGTACAAATGCAGAAATGCAGTTATGATTCAAAGATATAATACGGCAAACTGCAAGATAGAAAAAAACACTTCTTTTGTGCACTATATATGCTTTATTTTTTGGCTGATCCACAGCTGCATTTTGAAACTTGTAACATTTTGTTTTTCTTTTAATGGTCAGAACCTACTGAACTGTAAAAAATAAAAATTATCTGTCTGGAAATTCAATACCGATGGCAGGTATCGACAACTGGCTACATGCTTTTCAGTATGAATTAAATGGCTCACTCTTACACATAGTCATCTATGGTGCACGGCTTCACAAAAAAAGAAATCCTTTATCCGAAAATGCTGTCTCTGTGCTTTCTAACTGTTAAGCATGCTACACTAGAGGGAGATTGGCTGGGAATGACTAGATGTAAAGTATATAATATGTGTTTCGATCTTCACAAAAAGTCTTGTGTCACAACCTAAGAAAATGTATCTACATACCTAGTCTCAATAGAGACTAGGTACACAGTCTAGGAAAGAAATGTATTTAGATGACTTCCGGTATGATGACTGCCTGATTAGGTTCTCTTGTGGCGAGCTCCGGAGTGAGCCCCACTCAAAACGTGTTTTTTACTCGGTTTTAATGCCTCTTACACTCCATAAACAAACCAGGCAGAGGGGCAATAATTAACTAGTCCTGCATTGCTGAGGAAGCGGTGGAAACCCGCGGAAGATGGAAGTCGAAATGAAAAAATCCATGCTGAAGCACACTCCACCATTTACGCCATGTAAAGATAAGACCCCTAAGCGGGCTAAAGCCCGAACAGAGGAATCGACTGCCCAAACCCAGCAACCAGATGCACTTACCGAAAAGAGATTCTTAGAGGAGCTGGCACCCATGAGGGACACGCTACTCGCACTGGCTTCAGAGATGAAAAGTATGAGGGCATCATTTGAGCACCTTAACACATGGACCTCAGATAACGAAGGCCCGTATATCATTGCTGGATGACTGGTGGCAGCGTTTAGACCCCAACATAACACAGCTAAAGCAGAAGCTTAAAAAAACAGAGGAAAAACGGGAAGACCTCGAGGGCCGTTCGAGGCGTAATAATCTTGTGGTTCTTGAATTGCCTGAAGGAGAAGAGGGCTCCCTACCTGTAGTTTTTGCTCAGAAGCTCTGAGAAAAGTTAGTGGGGCCCTCCTCTAATGGGCCAGCTTACATGTCGGCCGGGCATTGCTCTTCAAGAGCTATGCCACCCGACGAAATCCCAGGCCTTTTGTGTCTAAGCTGCTGAATTTTTAGATAAGCAGCACATTCTGCCCAAGCTTAAAGACCTGCAAGAAATTAGATGGGAGGGTAAACGGATAAGAGTGGCACAAGACTTACCATATACAGTGCGACAAAAGCGGTCTGCCCTGCACCCTGTGGTTACCAAACTCATCTCTGCAAGTATCAAGTTTAGAGTGAGGTATCCAGCAACTCTGCAAATCCTCCATGAAGACAAATGGCATTTGTTTGAATCAGTAGAAACAGCCACTACAGTCTGCAAGAATATGTTTCCAGACTTGTTTAGATGATACCGCAGTGACATCTAGTGGATATTTGGCAGTATGGCTACTGCCTGTTTGATGAAAGGAACTGCACAGATTTGTATTTTCGTTGATACAATATACAAGGACATGTCTTGTTGATCTGTTTTGTTCATGTATCTCAAGTGGAATTGAAATGAACCTGCGATGTCCAGTGTTAGACAGTCTGTTTGGCCACATTGTAGTGAATTATAGAGATGATTGGGAGCTTTTATATATTTTAACCCATAGTGTCATTTGACTTCGTGTCTTTAGCATAAAGAGTTTTGTTATAATCTTTGGTAGCACTCTGGGTTCAGTCAAATTAGAGCCATTAGTAAAGAGCGACAGGTTAAGCCCTTGTTGGGGATTTTCTTTTTCTATGTAGGCTTACTTGATATTGGAGTTGATAAGCTGTCAGAGATTTTCCTGCCATAAGAGTTTCAGCAGCAGGACAAGGGATCCTTAAGTTTAATCTGCTTACTTTTCCTGGTATTGAAACAGGAATTTTTGAAAATCATAGAGGTGAATATATAATGTAAGGTTTTGAGTGGGGGGACGAACAAGGGTTGTGGGTGAGCTTTTCAGGCGGCATGGTCGTCATCATGCCAGAAAATGAGGAAGGAGTTCAGTCATTCAGACTGGGGGATAAATCTAGGCTAGTAGTGCTTGGGACTGTTTATAGAAGGGGTTGGTTAAGGATAGGGGAATAGAGGTTAGGTTGGGAAGCTATAGGGGTGGGTTTGGAATGGGAGGGATGGTGGGAGGGGGAGGGAGGAACGGGTGGGGGGAGGGGCAAGAGCCGTTTTTAATACAGCTAACGAAAGTGCAAATACCACATGCAGATCCCCTATTGGACCTCCTAAAGATCACACTCTGGTTATGAAAATTATATCATGGAATGTTAAAGGTGCTAGGTTGTGGGTAAAGTGGCTTCAAATACTTAAACACTTAGCGCTATTGAACTGTCACGTCACTTTTCAGCAGGAGACGCATATGTTGGAAACAGAAAATAACCTTATAAGAAGGGGAATTATTGGGACAGTGTACACGGCAGGGACATCCACATCTCAACATGGGGTAGCAATTTTGATTTTCAGTGGCACTCAGTTCCTCGAATTAGATAGAGTGGATGACCCCCAAGGCAGGTTCACTTTTTTGAGGGGGATTCTAGAAAACACAGAAGTCCTATTAGGCACAATATATGGTCCAAACAAGGATTCCCCAGATTTCTTTGTTAACTTATCACTAACCCTTGCCCCCTTCAGTGGGCTACCCATAATTTTAGCAGAAGGCTGGAATCTAGTCATTGATTCTGCTTTGTATAGATCCTCCTCACTAGGATCCATTCTTTCCCCAGCCCAATGATCTCTGTGAGATCTCATAGAAGTATATGGATTAATAGACCCCTGACATGCCCTGAATACTGGTGCAAGGGAGTACACCTTTTTATTCCCCTGTGCATAAATCCCTCTCCCAGATTGATTTCTTTTTGGCTAATCAGAGAGTAATTGCGGGGATGTGGGATTACCCCAGGGTGCTTTCCGATCACTTCCCAATTTGGCTGGATGTTAACCTAGCTCCAATTGATCAGAAAGACACCATATGGAAATTAAACTCTCAGCTTCTTAATCAACATGATACAGTTAATCGGATTAAAGAACTTATAAAGCAATTTATGGACCAAAATGATGGATCTATTTCAACTTTCGATAAAATATGGTGTACATTAAAATGTGTTCTGCGGGGGGAATTTATTAGAATCTTGGCCACCAAAAAAGCGAAAACAGGATACAAAAGTCAAAGCCCTTTTAGAGGAAATTAAGGCCTTAGAAACTTCGCTATCAAACCCTCCATAAGACGAAGAAATATTGAGGCTGGCAGTGTTAAGGAATGAGTATGTGGAAATTTTGAGGGAAAAAGCGGAGTATGCCTTCTTTAAAACCCAAACTAAATATATTGAACAAGGGGACAAAACCAATCATCTCTTAGCGATGAGGCATAGAAAGCAGGAAGAGTCTCGCCTGGTTCCTTTTGTGTTTTCCCTATCGACTGACACTATTTTAACTACCCCCAGACAAATTGCTAAATAATTTGAACAATACTATAAGCAATTGTATATCCCCCCCTGATACCAACCCCCCACCTAGTGAAATTTGGGGCTAGTTGTCAGCCTCATCACTACCTTCTTTGGAGGCAGCCCAACAGGAGTTTTTGGTATGCCCTATCTCTCAGCAAGCGATTAGAGATGCTATTAGGTCTCTAGCCAAAAACAAAGCTCCAGGTCCAGATGGCTTTCCATCCAGTTTTTATAAAGTTTTTGAGATGGACCTATGTCCTATTCTTCTTTGTTTGTTTAATTTTATATGTGAGAAGGGGATCACAGATATGACACTCCTGGAGGCAATCATAGTGGTATTGCCGAAACCAGGCAAAGAGAAGAATAGGGTTACCAATTTCACTGATGAATTATGACATAAAAATCTTTGCCAAAATATTAGCAGCAAGGGTATCTGAGATTTGGGAAGGGATTCTGAGTCTGGAACAAATCGGGTTTGTACGGGGCAGAGTTTCATCGGACCACATCCGTAAACTGGCCCATGTTATCTCCGTGTCCAGGGAGGCTGATGAACCGATGGCTCTGGTCTCCCTGGACGTGGAGAAGGCATTTGACAGGGTTAACTGGGCATATTTGTTCAATACCCTAGTCATATTGGTTTTCCAGCTACTTTTATTTCCTGGGTCAAGGCGCTATACTCTGAACCTAGAGCGAAAGTCTATTGTAATTGTGTCTTTTCCTCGGCTTTTCCTTTAAAATCAGGCACTAGGCAGGGCTGTCCACTTTCTCCATTATTATTTAACCTATACCTAGAGCCATTGATAAGACAGTTAAAAGATTCCTCAACACTGCAAGGTATTAGGATAGGGCCATTTCACTTAAAATTATCGGTTTACACGGATAACATCCTCCTGCACGTCACCAATCCTTGCGAATCAATCCAAGCCGCCCTCCAAATACTCCAAAAGTTTAGTAGGGTTTCGAACTATAAGCTTAATATTAGTAAATCAGAAGTGATGCCATTGAATCCCTTGCTTTCTAGGGAAGACATTACCTCGCTATCCATGGTCTGGACCACTCGTCTTAAGTACTTAGGTATAACTTTATCTACATCGGTGTCCCTAATGAAAAAGTTGAATTTAGACAATTTAGTTAAGGAAATCCAATTGGATCTGAGTAGATGGAATTCTATGCACTTGTCCCTTCAAGCGAGGGTTAGTGTAATTAAAATGAACATTTTGCTGAGGATATTCTACCCACTTAATATGCTTATAGTCTATCTTCCCCTGAAGTGGTTCCGTACACTCCATAGTATAATCCCCAAATTCATATGGAGAAACAAACTCCCACATAGAGCATACACTCGCTTAAGTGCCCCAAACAACTGGTTGGCTTTAAACTCCCTAACTTTTACCACTATTATTTAGCTAGCCACATGGTTACATTGATACATAGATACATAGACAGTGTCGGCAGATAAGGGCCTATGGCCCATCCAGTCTGCCCATTTGAGCTTGTAAGTTCAGTTTATGTTTTCCTAGAAGTCTGTTGCCCCTTACCCCTGACCTCCAGAATTCCTTTATGTCTATCCCATGCATTCTTAAATCCTGTGATTGTTTCAGCCCCCACCACTTCCTTTGGCAGGGTGTTCCACTTGTCCACCACCCGTTCTGTGAAGAAATTCTTTCTCATGTTTCCTCTGAATCATCCTCCCTCCAACTTCATCCCATGCCCTCTAGTCCTGGAATCTCTTTTTCGCTTAAAAATAGTGTATTCCTGCACCCTGTTCCTCCCTGTGAGATACTTGTATGTCTCTATCATATCCCCTCTCTCCCTCCTCTCCTCCAGGGAGTACATGTTCAGTTCCTTCAACCTGTCTTCATAGGACTTGTGATGCAATCCATGCACCATCTTTGTTGCCCTCCTCTGAACCTTCTCTACCCTGTCTATGTCCTTACGTAGGTATGGTCTACAGAACTGTACACTGTACTCCAGGTGGGGCCTCACTAGTGTCTTGTATAGCGGGATTTACCTCCCTTTTCCTGCTGGTGATGCCCCTGCCTATACATCCCAGCATCCTATTTGCTTTACCTGCTGCCTTGTCACTGTTTCCCTACCTTGAGGGTCATCAGAGATGATAACCCCAAGATCCTTTCCTGCTTGGTGCATGCTATATCCTCACCCCAACTGATATATTGTGCCAGGGTTTTGTGCCCCATATGCATTATCTTGCACTTCTTTGCATTGAATTTCAACTGCCAAACCCTGACCATTCTTCAAGTTTCTGCAGGTCCCTTCTCATTCTGTCTACACCCTCTGGTGTGTCTACTCTGTTACAGAGCTTTGTGTCATCAGCGAACAGTGAAATTCTGCCTTCTAGGTCCTGTGCAATGTCACTGATGAAGATGTTGAATAGGACCGGTCCCAGCACTGATCCCTGTGGTACCCCACTGGTCACTCTTCCCTCTGTGGAGTGACAGCCATTTACCACCACCCTCTGTGTCCTGCCACCCAGCCAGTTACCTACCCACCACACTACTGTCCTGCCCACACCCATATTCCCCAGTTTGTGTAATAGTCTTCTATGTGGCACAGTGTCAAAGGCCTTGCTGAAGTCCAGATAGGCCATGTCCACTGCCCTCCCCTGATCCATCTCCCTAGTCACCCAGTCACAAAATTCAATGAGGTTGGTCTGACATGACCTGCCCCTGGTGAAACCATGCTGTCTTGGACCCTGTAGTCCATTGACAACCAGATGTTCCACCAATCTCTCCTTCAGTAGTGCTTCCATGATCTTCCCCACTACCGAGGTGAGGCTGACTGGTCTGTAGTTCCCTGCATCCTCTTTGTTCCCGCTTTTGTATAAGGGGACTACATCTGCCATCCTCCAGTCTTTGGGTACCTCCTTAAGTATATGTGTTGGAGAGATATCCCTTCGGATATAGACACAGTTGCCAAACTTCCCACCTGGTTACAGGTGGAACAGTACTTACTACTCGGGTTATCTCCAGAGAGCCTTTTATTTATAGCCCCGGGTAAATTGCCCAGTAATTTACGAGGTTCGGTTATATATATCTCATTAAAGGTCCATTCACAGTTTTGTAAGTCAATGAGATATAACAACCAATTGGACCTCTCACAACCAGTGTTTTATAACCCTAATTTTAAATTAGGGGATAAGAAAATTACTGTTCCCAAAGAATGTTCCCAACTTAAAATCAAGGTTGGGGACTTAGTGGTCGACAGTAAACTAGGGGGGACATCAGAAATACTAGCCCGCCTCCATCTTTCCAATAAATATTCCTTTTTTGTCCTCCAAATTAGGCATATGTTAAGTTGGTTTGGCTCAGGTACATGGAATACACAAACGGTGCCTCCTTTTCAGGATCTTTTGGAATGTGCTAATCAACCACATGCCATCTCTCAACTGGTCTCATGGTTAAATGAGAAACTTAACCCGGACGTACTAGGCCAATCTAAGTACTGGATGCATAGTTTCCCACAAGTTAATTTTTCATGGGACAAAATCTGGGAAGCTGTTTGGTTATATATTGTCAATGACCAATTAAGACTAACACAGTTTTATATACTGCATGATGTTTATTATACTCCAACTAAACTGTATGGCATGGGTAAGAAGCAAAATCAAGCATGTTTCAGGTGTGAGCAGGAACCAGGGACATTACTCCATATATTATGGGATTGCCCCAAGGTAGTTGGTTTATGGAAAGCTATTCAGGAAAGGGCTGACCCACTGTTAGGGTTGCAGGAATACTTCTCATAACAGGTTTGTATAGTAGGGGATTACACCACTGTCCCCTTCAAGAAGAGGAGGTACCATATGGCCATTATTTCTTTGTTGGTTAAAAGGCTGGTCCTTCGCTATTGGAAGGACCAACATGTGATTTCTTATCTTGAATAGGTGAAGGAACTCCTACATAATTTAAGATTAGAAAAGGCAATTGCAAGCCTACATGGCAATCTCTCCCTGTACAAGGCCGGATGGCAGAAGCTTCTCACGCTCTGGTCTCTTCCTCCTGCTGTTTAGAAAATCAAGTTAGAAGATTAGAATGCCCAGGCAAAACAACATACTATATAGCCACTCCATAAGGTGTCATCTGAGACCTTTAATCTAGAGGTGCCCATACAGAGTAGCTCTTCAATTTGGGTATCTTAGATAAAGGGGATTGTGCTGCTACCTAACAGTTGAAAAAGGCAACATTCGGGAAGGTGAATTTTGCTCTGGAGGGATGGGGGGGTTGATTTGGGAGCCGGGGAGTGATGTGGAGTGTAGTTTCCCACTGATGGGATGGCATGGGTAGTTTAGGTTGTTCTCCAAATATTTAACACATGGTAGAGTGTTTAAAGTGTTACATATATTTTGTCAATGGCTCATGCCAGTGTACCACTGTAAGTACTGCTGGAAAGCTGTGTGCCTGTTAAAATGTACTGCTGTAATGGTATAAAATGAATAAAGTATATTCAATTTAAGAAATGTATTTAGATATTATATAAAAGGTCTTTTCAAATGATTCTGTTTTTAAGGATGTTTTACAAAACTGAGATTGTGGGCAGGATTCTCAAAGCGTTTTCAGACTAAGTCCCACTCCGCAACCCCAGTTGCGCTTTGAAATTGCCGCAGCTGTGGAGCGACTGATCCACAGCCGCAGCAGTGGAGGCATTACAGCAGGTCCCACTGACTGTAGCAGCCTCCAGCAGCTACAGTGCTGTCCCTGGCAACAGCACCTGCAAGCTGCCATAATCCATGGGTCAGTCATACTCCGGCACCACCTTAGTGAATACCCGCAGCTACGGGTGACCTGCGTATTCGCAAGTGGCAACCCACTAGTGCCGAGGTTTTCACGCAGCTGCAGGACCTTCCCCGATGTTCGCGAATCCTGCCCTATGACTCCAGTGCTTAATTGAGAACACGTCAGTTAACTGTCATGTGCTGAGCCCTAACTGTTGAATGAGAGTCTATGAGGATTGCATCGTGGGTGTTTGCTTTATGTACAGTATACATTACACCAAATTCGACACACAAGGATGAAAACTCTGTTATTTCCTTTATCACTTTGAATGGTTCTTTTATTTTGTCTTGCATTTTTTTCTTTTTCTTTGTTTTTGAATGCAGACTTCTGAATATCCTACTCAGACTCTGCACCGAGTCATAGAATGGGATGTTTCAGGCATTCATTTTATATCAGCCCTGCTTCAAATTACATTACTCCCATACTGGTCTATCACAATTATTGTAGCCAACATGAGTGCTATGGACATCACTATATTTATGTCTTTTGATACAGTCTGGTCAGACATACCATAACTTGTTTTATATTGTTACAATTACTTTACAATGTAGAGATGGAAAAGCAGATATCCTTTTACCTCCACTTTCTTTTTTCAGTTTTCCCTAATCTGAGTGAATGCATATATATATTAGTTCAATGTATTGTTATAATAAAATACTATTATAGTAGTGGTGGAGTGCAGATCAGAAGTTTTCACCCATGTTACGAATGGGCTACTCACCCCTAGCCCTTTTCCAGGATTTCCGTCCTCATTATTTAATTTACTCCTGTTTGCAAGAAGAGGAGCCCTTGCTCTGGGGCATCCTGTTGCAACAAAGTCTGTCCCCAAAAGTGCTGATTGTGGCCCGTTGCCAGCTGATCCTCACCCCAGATTCGATCCTGCAACCCTATGGCCCCTTGATTACTGCATCGCTCCTGACTCATGTATAGCAGGGGCAACTGACATGTAACTTTGGACCTCTGCGATATTTGATTACTACAATATTGAGAACTGCCATAGTAAAAAAATAAATAAAACATGGGTATTTATTATTTTATGCTACCAGTTCTTCCAGAGTCAGCCTGCCATCATGTCAAGGTGCATTTACTACACATTGCAGTGTTGCTTGCCCAGGAAACAGTGGCCATAATGTAAGTTAACATATCAACTAATAAAATACTAAATAAAATTTTTTTTTTTAATTTGGCATGGCAACAGAAAACACAATTTCTTTATTTTCTTGGAGGTCCCAACAGTGACAGATTAACTGCTGCTGCAGTATTCGAGTCAGGATGTCCACACCACACAAAGCCATTTGGTAGCATTTGTTTAACCCTTCCTGTGGTGAACATCTAAGGAAATCCATCTTTTTTATAAGAGCTGAGAAGGGTATAATGATGGATTTGGGCCAGCAATAGGTATTCTTTACCTCAGTTGGGAATACAGTATGCAAGTCTTTATATTCCCTCGGTGCAGTCACCCCCCTACAGCTCCATATCTACGCTTTATAATATCCATACTGTAAAGCACACTGAGCCACAGAAATATGTTACTAACATGTTTACTCTTTATTCATCATGGCATACAAAAAAAAGTGTAGTGTTGCTACATGCCTCCAGTCAGAGCTAAACATAAAGGCTGGTGGCCAGGTTTTCCAATGTAATTGCTACTGCTAGTAGCACTGCTTTTATAATTTGTAATGTGTCTTATACCATCCTATTTAAATAACAATTAAAATGCCTGTACTTGGTACTGTATGCCACCATGCATACAGAATAAGCATGCATGTAGCATATTCTCTGTGACTAAGTGTGCTGGTGTTCTATGCAGTATAGATATTAAGTTAGAAAACCTAAAGTACTGTAAACAAACTAAATTTATGAAAATAGGTTGAAGCAATAAAGAAAATGCAATATTCAGGACCAGTACAACAATATTAACACTTGGGTTGGTCCTGCATTTTTGTAAACTGATTTACAAAATACTGGGCTGCCACTGGTCATTGCCACTAGTGATAGTCAGACATAATGTGATTGGAAGGAGCAGATGTGCGTGTCTGACATGCTGTTGCAAAAAATAAAAAAGGAAAAAATACTGTTAGCCTTATTCCATAACAAACTGTAAACAAAAAAATCATTTCCACGCCACTCAGACAACAAGTTCAGGAAAACCTTACTGTATACATTTTCCTTACCAATTACTCGTTTACAAAAAATTTTTTTATTTTGTTTAGTTTTTGGTTTCAACAATAATGTGACCATTTGATGGAACAGTATGTTAACCGTACTATTTATTAAGAAAATAAGTGAATTGGCAATTGCAAAAATATATAGCACACAAGAAAGTTAACTGATCACCTGTAGATTATTAACACACAGTTGCTGTCAGCAGCAAAATGATTGGCTACTGGTAACTGTCAAAAACCTGAAAATAAAACAAAAATGATATAACTAGAATTAAGTATGACTCATATACTGCAAGTAATCTTGATAATCTATGTTTCTGGTTGGGGGGGGTTATTCTAAAGTGCATATTTATTGTCTGAACATAGTACTGTTATTATTGTTACTCAAATGAATATGGACTACTAAAACCTACAATTCTAAATGCCCCCCCCAAGCAACACTGAAACAAGATGCTCACATTTACTTGCAGTATCTGAACTGTGCTGTTTTTTACATGTGATGTAAGTAATGGCCTCACCCCACAGAAAACTGGTTCACTCCCCTTTCAAGAGAACGTTGGCCTCCATTGAAATTCAAGTCCCATTGAGGAAGAGCAATTAGTCACCATGATACAGACAGTTGTGTAAGTGGACTATTGTTCTTCCAACAAGCTGAGAGAGGGGCTGGATTCTAGTTTCCCCTAGGATTTTCACACTCACTTTTTTAACAAAGTTAGTAATTTAATTGGGGGAGTGAAGAATCATTTAGGCAGCTTCAGGCAGCTGTTGGGAAGACTCAGCAGTCAGTGTGTTTCTCCTCCTGGTCTGGAATCTGGCTATTGCAATTATTTTTAATAAGAACAACAGAGAGAATGGGATATAGGCTCAGATTTAGTGTGGTAAAAAGACAGGAAGAGTGATGAGAGTCTCTGTTAAAAAAAATCTTGCTCTAGACTGATATGCCGACTATCAATGTACTGATCACACTGAACTGTATGATGCTCAAAGTAAAGTCTGGAGTGTTAACATGCTACCCTTGTTCCTCCTACAGGTCTTGTGCATGATGCTCAAAATACTGCTATTGAAGACATTAGCTCAATGCTGAATATCATCACTCTAGACTGTACTTTGAGTATCCTACAGTTCAGAACAATCAGCACATTGGCAGTCGGCATATAGGATTAGAGTAAGTATTTTTGTTTTGTTTTTAAGAAAATAAATGTTGAAATGCTGCTGACACCTAAAGCATTGTATCCCTCTGACCTGTGAGAGATTCATAAGATATGATTCTGACAGTGCTGCTTTTTGGTCATTCTAAAGAAAACAGTTTACCGTACTTTCATACTGCAAATCGAAGTGTGGCTCGGAGGGCAATAGAAAAATAAGATGCAAAATTTGTATCTTGTCCTTAAAGGAGATGGGAAATATTCTTTCTGCTTCGAATGTTGTTAATAATAAAGATTTACACCCCTAAAGCTGTGTTGCTGTCATTTTTTTTATTGGTTTACTATAGTTTACATTAGTGTTGTATTGGTCTGTGAAGTTGTCAGTTTTAGCGTGCCTGTAAAAAGGGAGCTCTGTTTATCTCTCCCCCCCCCGCAGGCTTCATGTGCACATTTGATTCTGTCATGATATAGACTCCTGCATTGCCCTACTGTACATTCAGGTTTTCTTGTTGTCATTTAGTGGAGTTTGTATTCTTGTCCTGTGTCGGCATCTCAAGCATATCAGCTATAGTCTGTGCCAGATGAAAAAGCAACATTTGTATCAACCATGAACAATGCAGTTCAGTCCAACACATTCACATAAACAGTGGCTTCCAGCAGCCAGCAACATGCAGCAGCAGAGGACTGTGTGGCTGAGGAAGGCAGAATAGCAGCAGCAGCATGAGCAATTGCACAACACGCAATCACTCTCAAACACTGACACAGTGTGTATCTCTGATTCTTCTAATAAATTGCCTATGAACACATATTGATATGAATGGTGTTGGTAATGGGGGTAGGGTGAGGTAACGGCAAGACACAATGGATTATCCATAATTATGTGGTGTGATGGAACAAATTAGTAAAGGAACAACTATGCACATTTTTACAACTACACCCCCCCCCACCACCAGCACCACTGCAGCACACCTTATTGACTGCAGGCTACTGTAATAGGTGGGATGCAAAACTGGACCGTTTGAAGTTTCAGATTAAAATTACATACAGCATGATGGAAAATAATGAAAAACAATTGTCACAAAGCATTATAATACCAAATCAAATATGTAACTGTGATCAAGCTCCATCTCATTTCTGCTATGCTGGGAGCAAATTTAGAAAAAAAAAGAAAAAATAGAACAATCTTTAGAAAATGTTCACATTCTCATGAAACATCATACAATACATATAAATCAGTTTCTTATTGAAATCCCAAGGTTGTGGCCATAATTTAGCTATAATTCACTAACCAAGATGGGAATCATGACAAGTCAAAACAAGCATTTGTCAATGTTGAATGTTGATTGCATTGGTCTGTTGAGCTCGCTCAGTGGCCCTGTGTCACTCGCTCATTCTGTTTCTCCCGGTGCTGCAGGCTGCACCTTTGTACGTGGCTCCTGGCTGCACTGGCACATTTTTTCTGCCCACAAAGAAATGTGCAGCAGTCCTGACACAGGTCCATTGAGCTACCTCACTCCCCCTCTGTCGCTCGTTCCATTTCTGCCGGTGCTGCAGGTTGGCCTTTTGTACAGGGCTTCTGCCTGCGTTGCCGCCTTTTTCTGCACACAAAGCAATCTGCAGCAGTCATGATAGAGGGCTGTTGAGCTCGCTCACTCCCCCTCTCTCACTCACTCATTGTGTTTGTCCCAGCGCTGCTGGCTGCCCTTTTGTACTGGACTTCCGCCTGCGTTGGCACCTTTTTCTGGCCACAAAGAAATCTGCAGCTGTCCCAACACAGCTCCATTGAGGTCGCTCTCTCTGCCTGTCTCACTCTCTCATTCTGTTTCTCCTGGTGTTGCAGGCTGCTCTTTTGTACTGGGCTTCTGCCTGCATTGGTAGATTTTGCTGCCACAAAGAAATCTGCAGCAGTCCTAACACAGGTATGTTGAGATAGCTCACTCCCCCTTTCTCACTCGCTCATTCCGTTTCTGCCGGCACTGCAGGCTGGCCTTTTGTACTGGGCTCCTGCCTGCATTGCTGCCTTTTTCTGCCCACAAAGAAATACGCAGCAGTGAAGATAGACCTCCGTTGAGCTCGCTCATGCCCCCTCTGTCACTCGCTCATTCTGTTTCTCCCGGCACTGCAGGCTGCCCTTTTGTACTGGCCTCCTGGCTGCATTGGCACCTTTTCCTGCCCACAAAGAAATCTGCAGCTGCTCCGAATGAGCTCCGTTGAGGTCACTCACTCTCCCTGTCTCGCTTACTCATTCTGTTTCTTGTGGCACTGCAGGCTGCCCATTTGTACTGGGCTTCTGCCTCTGTTGGCATTTTTTTCTGACCGCAAAAAAATCCACAGCAGTCACAATAGAGCTCCGTCGAGCTTGCTCACTGCCCCTCTCTCACTCGCTCATTGTGTTTCTCCCGGCGCTGTAGGCTGCCCTTTGTACTGGGCTTCTGCCTGCGTTGGCACCTTTTTTTGCCCAAAAAGAAATCCATAACTGTCCCGACAGAGCTCTGTTGAGGTCACTCTCTCCGCCTCTCTCACTTGCTCATTTTGTTTCTCCTGGCGCTGCAGGCTGCTGTTTTGTAGTAGTTTCCTGCCTCATTTGGCGCCTTTTTCTGCCCACAAACAAATCTGCAGCAGTCCCAACAGAGCTCCGTTGAGCTCGCTCAGCCCCCCCTTTCTCACTTGCTTGTGCCATTTCTGTCAGTGTTGCAGGCTGCCCTTTTCTACTGGGCTCCTGCCTGTATTGCCACCTTCTTCTGGGCACAAAGAAATCTGCAGCAGTCCCAACAGAGCTCTGTTGAGCTCGCTCACTCACTCCCCCTCTCTCACTTGTTTGTTCTGTTTCTCCTGCCGCTGCAGGCTGCCATTTTGTACTGGGTCCCTGTGTGCATTGCTGCCTTTTTCTACCCACAAAGAAATCCACAGCAGTCCTAACAGAGCTCCGTTGAGCTCACTCACTCCCCTTCCCTCACTCACTCATTCTGTGTCCCCGCTGCTGCAGGCTGCCCTTTTGTACTGGGTTCCTGCCTGCATTGGCAGCTTTGTCTGCCCACAAAGAGACGTGCAGCAGTCCTGACACAGCTCCGTTGAGGTCGCTCACTCACCCTCTGTCATTCTCTCGTTCCGTTTCTGTGGGGGCTACAGGCTGGCCTTTTGTACTGGGCTCCTGCTTGCATTGCCGCCTTTTCCTGCCCACAAAGAAATACGCAGCAGTGAAGATAGACCTCCGTTGAGCTCGCTCACGCCCCCTCTGTCACTCGCTCATTCTGTTTCTCCCGGCACTGCAGGCTGCCCTTTTGTACTGGCCTAATGGCTGCATTGGCACCTTTTCCTGCCCACAAAGAAATCTGCAGCTGCTCCGAATGAGCTCCGTTGAGGTCACTCACTCTCCCTGTCTCGCTTACTCATTCTGTTTCTTGTGGCACTGCAGGCTGCCCATTTCTACTGGGCTTCTGCCTCTGTTAGCATTTTTTTCTGCCAACAAAGAAATCTGCAGCAGTTTCGACAGAGCTCCGCTGGCCTCACTCACTCCTCCTGTCTCACTTGCTCATTCCGTTTCTGCCCTCAGTGCAAGCTGCCCTTTTGTACTGTGCTCCTGCCTGCATTGCCGCCCTTTTCTGCCCACAAAGAAATCTGCAGCAGTCACGATAGAGCTCCTTTGAGCTCGCTCACTCACTCCCCCTCTCTCACTTGTTCATTCTGTTTCTCCTGCCACTGCAGGTTGCCCTTTTGTACTGGCCCCTGCATGCATTGCTGCCTTTTTCTGCCCACAAAGAAATCTGCAGCAGTCACGATAGAGCTCCTTTGAGCTCGCTCACTCACTCCCCCTCTCTCACTTGTTCATTCTGTTTCTCCTGCTGCTGCAGGTTGCCCTTTTGTACTGGCCCCTGCATGCATTGCTGCCTTTTTCTGCCCACAAAGAAATCCGCAGCAGTCCCAACTGAGCTCCATTGAGCTCACTCACTCCCACTCCCTCACTCGCTCATTCTGTGTCTCCCACTGCTGCAAGCTGTCCTTTTGTACTGGGTTCCTGCCTGTGTTGGTGGCTTTTTCTGCTCACAAACACATCTACAGCAGTCTTGAGAGAGCTCCATTGAGCCTGCTCACTCCCCCTCTCTGTCACTCATTCCATTTCTGCTGGTGCTGCAGGCTGGCCTTTTGTACTGGGCTCCTGCCTGCATTGCTGCCTTTTCCTGGCCACAAAGAAATCCGCAGCAGTCATGATACACCTCCATTGAGCTCGCTCACCCCCACCCTCACTTGCTCTTTCTGTTTGTCCCGGCACTGCAGGTTGCTCTTTTGTACTGGGCTCATGCCTGCATTGCCACCTTTTCCTGCCCACAAAGAAATCTGCAACTGTCCCAACAGAGCTCCATTGAAGTTGCTCGCTCTCTCACTCATTCTGTTTTTCCTGGCACTGCAGGCTGCCCTTTTGTACTGGGCTCCTGCCTCTGCTGACATTTTTGTCTGCCCACAAGGAAAACTGCAGCAGTCCTGGCACAGCTCCATTGTCCTCACTCACTCCCCCCGTCTCACTTGCTCCTTCCATTTCTGCCAGCGCTGCAGGCTGCCCTTCTGTATTGGGCTCCTGCCTGCATAGCCACCGAA
Source organism: Neoceratodus forsteri (assembly GCA_016271365.2). NCBI lineage: Eukaryota > Metazoa > Chordata > Ceratodontiformes > Ceratodontidae > Neoceratodus > Neoceratodus forsteri. The sequence goes on along the minus strand of CM028132.1, from coordinate 785,013,912 downwards.
ATCTGCAGCAGTGATGATAGAGCTCTGATTGAGCTCGCTCAGTCCCCCTCTCTCGCTTGCTCATTCTGTTTGTCCCACCGCTGCAGGCTGCCCTTTTGTACTCAGGCCCTGCATGCATTGCTGACTTTTCCTGCCCACAAACAAATCCGCAGCAGTCCCAACAGAGCTCAGTTGAGCTTGGTCACTCCTCCCACCTCCAGTTGCTCGATCCTAATCTGTCCCAAACACTGATTTCCGACAGCAGCTGCGGTATTCTGCACCAGAAGTGCAGAAACACATTTCGACCAGGATGTGAAAAATGACAGCTGTACTGTTCAGAAGGAGGTGTGAACAAATGCCAGTGTTGAAAATCTGGCATGAAAATATTACTAATTTGCAAACTTACAAGGGTGCATGGCACCTGCATAACACATGCTTGTAACAGTCATCTTATGGAGTTTCATCACAAAATTTTTAACATAGGCATTTTAGGACCTCTGCTCATGAACAGTGTCAGTGCGATTTTCTTAATATGTCCTGAACACCGATTTCCCACAGCAACTGCGCTATTGTGCGCCGGAAGAGCAAAAACACATTTCTACCAGGATATGAGAAATGACAGTTGCACTGTTCATAAGGAGGTGTGGCAAAATGGCAATGCTGTAAATTTGGAGTGAAAATATTGCAAAGTTGCGAAGGTACGACCATGCATGGAAACTGCACAATGCACATTCGAAACACACTCATTTTATGGACTTTCGTCACCAAATTTTCAACATAGGCATTTTAGGACCTCTGCTAATGAACAGTGTCACTGTTATTTTCATAATTTGCCCTGAACACGGATTTCCCACAGTGATCACACTATTCTGCACCAGAACTGCTGAAACACATTTCATCCAGGATATGAAAAATGACAGCCATACTGTTCATAAGGAGGTGCAGAAGAATGGCAATGTTGAAAATCTGGAATGAAAATATTATAAATTCGTGAACTTACGAGCGTGCTTGCAAACTGTGCAATGCAAGCTTGTAACACAGTCATTTTATGGAGTATGGTCACCAGATTTTCAACATAGGAATTTTAGGACCTCTGCTCATGAGCAGTACCACAGTCAGTTTCTTAATCTGTGCAGAACACTGATTTCCCACACCAACCACGCTATTCTGCGTTGGAAGTGCAAAAACACATTTAGGCCAGGGTGTGAAAAATAACAGCTGTACTGTTCACAAGGAGGTCTGAAAAAAATGCCAATGTTGAAAATCTGGGGTGAAAATATTGCAAATTCGAAAAGTTACGAGCATGCGTAGCAACTGTGCAACGCACACTCGTAAAACAGTCATTTTTGGGAATTTTCCCACCAAATTTGCAACATAGGCTTTTTGAGAGCCCACCTCATGTACACTGGCACTGTCATTTTGTCAATTGGAGTCCCGAAGGTGATTCTGCAGCACTTTAAATCACCTTTTGGGGCCAATTGATGCCATGACAGTTCAAGAATTCACGAGGAGGGGTCCCAAAACCCCATGTTGAAAATTTGGTGCCAAAATTCCAAAAAATGCCTGAGACATGCATCAAAGTTGAAAAAACCCTATTTATTCCATTTTACAGCTTACCGGCATTTCCTCAGTTCGCGGTCGGCTTTGAAGAGTGCAGACATGTTCCTGGTCCACCGAAGATCATCACGCCAGACTCCGGAGGTAAGTATGCAGTGAGGGGGGGTGTGGGGAGGCAGGGTGAGCAGTGGGTGGGCGTGGGATGTGGTGGGGGCAGGGAGACCACCAAAGACTGTTTCCTCTTTTACAGGTTACAAAAAAAAAAAGACATTGCGGGACCGTTTTTTATTTTGCAGGGGCATGTGGCACGCTGGGGTGGGCTCCCAGTATGCCAATGGGGTCTTTCTTTTTGAAGGGCAGCTGCAGCCGACTGGGGATTGGGCACCCCCGTCGGTACACAACAAAAGGGGGTGTTATTACATTATGCCAACGGGGATTGGGCACCCCCGTCAGCACACAACAAAAGCTGGGGGGTACATAATGCTGACAGGGAGTGGGCTCCCCTGTCGGCAACATAAGTATTGGGGCACTGCAGCCAACAGGGATTGGGGCCCCGTCTGCAAATAATCATGGTCGGGGGGGGCACATACTGCCGAGGGGGATTGGGCACCACCTCAGCAGGGGAGGTTAATATTGTTTGTGAACACGGTGGCAAGCCACTGCCATGTTCACAAACAATATCAGGGCTTCAAGATCCCGCCCTGCAATGATGAGTCACTCCCTCATAGCAGCGAATGGCTGACACTGCAATGACGAGGCAGCCCCTGATTGCAGCAGCTAATTTTTACAAGTTGCTGGCATGCTGGCTGAACTAGTGTCAGCAGTAGTGTACCATGGCATTGGGGGAAGCAGGACAAGCCTTTACTGGCTGTGGGGGCATTGTCCACAACAGTGCCACGCCTCCACAACCTGCTTGAGGAGAAACCTGTCACAACATGTTTCTTGCGCATGCACGCAATCAACATAAAAATAAACTACTGAAACCAGCTGCTGAGCCTGAAAAAGCATACAGACTTCCAATTTCTCCTCTTTCAGATTCAGTGTCATTGTCATAATAGCTGCCTGAGAACTGCAAGTCAGAAAAACCTGCAACCATTTTCAACCAATCAGGATGAATTGGGTAAAGCCTTTGAAGCTATACACATCATTGTCATTGTGGCAGCTCAGGCTAATTGAAACTGTCAGGCTGGTGATCGTGACAGATCAAAATGATTAGAAAAAGAGATACAGATGCATTTTAGACACAAACTTTATTGAACATGTACACTGTTCAAATCAAGAACATGCCATCTTATTTAATTCCAAATTCAGCATTTTCTTTCTGTCTCACAGAACTGGAAAGACAGATTGTGCAGTTTTATCGCTCACAGCTTGCAGACTTTGCCAACAATATGTTACTGCTGGAGTTGGATTTAGCAAGATCTATAATTATTATTTATTGAAGCCACTGCCTGATCCTTTCCCAGAATGAAAGGTAGGGGTTGATTACAGATGCTAGATCAGTCCATGGTATTGCCAAAGGGGTGGAATTCTTAGCTGTACATTGGAAGAAAATGAAGACTAGTGCCAGGTGGGAAAACATAGTTGATGTCGAGTAGAAGGGATGAAGGGGGAACAGTCGAGAGGACAGTTGAGGTAATTGATAGAGGATGAAAGATTTGAGGAGAGTCGGTGGTGAAAGGTGAGGGGTGATTGCCTAGGGCAGAGAGAAAAAATAGGAAGCAAGATGAATATGAGAGTAGGAGAGCTATAAAGTAAGAGATTAGAGTGGATGACATGCCCTAAGGGATATGCAGTTACTAGTATATTTGATGGTAAGCCAGATGGATGGGTCTCCTGGTCACAGTGGCAGAAATTGTGCTTGTGTGGTTCAGCAAGATGAGATGCAACTGGCCTTTTAAGCTGGGTAAGGACAATTATTGTAATTGGCTCAGAAAGTCAAGTAGGGTGGGGCTAGTTGCGCTTACAGACTATATAATATGGTGCTGAGGTGGGGGAAGGGGATGGGCCAAAAAAGAAAGCTCTCACTCTCCAGCATGCAGCCTCCCCATAAACACCATGCCTTATACACTGTGGGGTGCAAGTGTAACCCCCCCTACAAATAGGGGTTCCTATACTGTCTTCCTGGGCTCCCTAATGCCCACTGTCAGGATGGTGTCCTGTGTCCAGTAGTTCTAATTGTCTGCATGAGGGTGCTTTGGTAAGCCTCTGTACCTGTTTCTTTCAGAGGCAATCTATTTCTGTGTTAGAAATTAGTCTGGGCTGGGTCTGAGTGATTTAAGGCTCGCAACCAGCCAGACAGTCTGTTATTCTGCTCCATTCTGCAGTCCATACTTGCACAGAGGGAGTTCTGTTAGGGAAAGTGATTATTTGTTTATCTGCTGTAATAATAATGATAGAGAAATTTTTCTAACCTACTTTAAATTGCAGCTTGAACTTTTAAACAGGAGCCACCATATTGGTTCTGGACTTCCAGTGTTGGACCAATCAAACCTCAGGGGATCTAAAAAGGAGACTGTCCCCAGAGGTCTTGTGGGATTGAAATTCTGTAGTATTTGTCATTTTAAGGGTTTGGGGCCTAAATGGACCTAGAAGGGGAGCCCTTTCTGAGACAGACAGTTCCCTCAGCAATCCAAACCTTTTGGTTTTTAGAGGAAATACCCAGAACTACCTGAAGCAGTGTGTCAGTCTAGAGTTGGAGTTTGGAGAGTTAAAAGCTAGAGCCATCGAGCAGCTGCACCTGGTAGGAGCCTAGTAGAATCAGTGGGAAGGCTCTGTGACCTGCCTGTCACATCTCCATCATGGAGTATTGCCTAGTGTGTGAAATTTGAACTTTCTCCGACTGCTGGTTGAGACCTGCCTCAGGAGAGAAAGTTTGTTATTGCTTCTTGTGAGTGGACCGAAGACGTGTTCCAGAAGTGATCGGCCCACCAGATGCCAGAAGTGAGCCTCAGATCGAAAGGTTTGTGCAGTGAAGCTGTGATATTGCAAACAGACTTTATCCAAACTGTGGCTAAATAAGTTAAGTGTTAGATGTGCTGAATGTGTTTTGTGGGTCATGATTTGGTTCCCCATGGCAGGTTCTGTTGTGCCCAGTAGAGGTTTTTCCAGCACTTCACGATAAACTCTATCAAAACTGTCTGTTCTACCTGGACCTTGCCATCTCAGCCTAGGCTGCTGCTCCTGATTCAGAGACATTCTCAGTGAAAGACTTGCTCAGGGATTTGGCACCCTGCTCAACACCACCAAACTGGTAGCGACCACAAGGAGGTAAGACTTGTAGACCCTGCTTCCCCTGGCAATCCAGTACAACACCACGAGGTCTTCATCTCGCCTGTCCTGCATCATGGTCTGGGTAGTGTGAGTACAAACAGGGTAGCTCCCTGCAACAACAGCTGCAATCATAGTGTGTCATCTGATTATCTTGTTTTGGGTTTATTGCAATGGACTAAGCCATCCGGCTCTAGATTACAAATATTTGAGTTGAGTGCATGTTAATTGTTTTCCTTCCTAAGGGCCCCAACAACAATTGTGATGCTGGCCTACCCCAGGCAACATTTCAGGCTAGCCTGTTTAGCATACTGGGTACTCAGGGTTGTGGAACTGTGTCAAAGGGACTTACAGCGCATGCTGAAATCAACCTGAATCAAATCAGAGATACCAATCACTTGCTAGATTTATGCCCCACCCTTGTTCACTTCCCCTGAATGAAGCACACTGTGGGTTTTCACATTTAACCTGGCTAGTGTGTGCCTTTTTGGGTTGGGTGAATGCTGTATTATTGTATGGTTACATTACTAGTCTTATTTTCCAGAGGATCTCCAGGGCAGTGCAGAAGATCCAGCCCTGGTGGTAAGTGCAAGGAATGTGAGCATATCATTACTGTTATATGGTAAGCTCCTTAAAGAAAATGCTATTACTGCTTCTTCTCTGCTCAGTTAACGTGGAGCTAAACCCTGTCCCCCCACAACTTACCTCGCCTACAGATTTTGCAGAGGCCACAGGACTTAAGATGATGGTCAATATTCTAAGCCTGACCAAAAAAATTGTACAACTGCAAGCTTGGGCTGCGCATACCAACCCAGACCTCATCATAATTACTGAGTCTTGGTTAAAAAAGACTAATACCGATCAACAAATCTCCCTTCAGGGATACAAACAATTTAGGGTGGACAGGGCTTCTAGATTTGGGGGTGTGGTCATCTAAGCCAAATCCAAGTACTCAGTCACTAATATCAGCTGCAAATCTTTAGCCAAGGAATTCGAGATTGTCTCATTGAAGCTTCATCTCCCCTCTTCAGAATGCATTACTGTCATAGGTGGTTATAGGCCTCCGTCTGGAGGCGATGAGGTCCTTAATATTCTGAAATCCATATTCTCAGATGCGAAAACAAAAACAATATTTCTAGGGGATCTCAATATGGATTGGCTAACCTCTAAATCTCATTGCCTTAAATCCCTCTGCGAAGCGCTAGGTCTTGTGCAAGTAGTCAATGAACCTACAAGGAACAATGTCCTAAAAACTGCCAACAGCTCTATCTTAGATGTGATATTAACCACTCACCCACATAAAGTATTGCACTCAGCTGTGTTTCATAATGATATGAGCGATCACAGGATTGTAGTTTACATAAGACCTCACATTAAGGCCCGAACACAACCCATCTTTATAACAAAATGGTCCTTTCGCAAGTTCAGTGCAGCAAACTTCCTTTCTGACCTGGGCAGGATCAGTTGGCAAGACCTTTACCTAGCCAAAGATGTCAATGAGGCAACCTCCACCCTTAATGCCAACCTTACTAGACTGGTAAATAAGCATGCCCCCTTTATCAAAGTTAGTGTACGAAACAACTCTAACCCCTGGTTCACCCCAGATCTTAAGTCAGCCCTCACAGCCTGGGACAAGCTCTGGGCAAAAGCTAGACATTCCAAGAAACCTTCAGATTGGCAGGCTTTTAGAACAGCCAGGAATACCTGTGTGAAAAGTATCCGTTCTGCCAAAGCTAACTTCTACATCTCTACCCTTGAACAATCGAAAGGGAATCCACACAAAATATGGAGGACACTTAAATCTATTGAAGGGCGGCTTACTACCCCTTCCATTCCAGCAAAGATAGTCACAAGTGGCAAGATAGTGGAAAATAAGTCCTTAATCCTTACAGAACTTAACTCCCACTTTGCCACAGCTCGACTAGCCTTCGACTCTTCACCTTATGCTGGTACTGTGACGAGCCAACCTAATCCCCCTCCAATATCTAGCACCGCATCTAGCCCATTTCAACGCGTGAGCTAAATTTTAAAGAAGTAGAAGATTCTCTCCTTAATCTAGATATCAAAAAAAGTGCAGGGGACGATGGCCTGGAACCCTTTTTCCTAAGACTAGGATATGCCCATCTCGTTGTCCCCATTCTTCATATCTTCAATCTCTCCATTACATCTGCTACTGTGCCGTCCTGCTGGAAATCAGCACATATCCTCCCTCTGTTCAAATCTGGTGACCCTTGCAATGTAAATAATTACAGGCCTATCTCCATCTTGCCTATCCTCTCTAAAGTCTTTGAAAAATTGATCCACAATCAAACACTCACTTGGAAACCTTTCTCTCATTAACCCAGCTCAATCTGGCTTCCGGGCAAATCACAGCACAATCTCTGCTTTAGCAAAAGTAACCAATGACTGGGTCTCTGCTACAGATGCTAAGAAGGTAACTGGAGCAGTCTTCTTGGATCTTAGTTAAGCTTTTGATACTGTTGATCACAACCTACTAGTCAATTGCCTCACTAATTTGGGTGCCACGTACCATACTACCCAGTGGTTCTCTAGTTACCTAACAGGGAGATTCCAGAAAGTAAAAGCAGATGGCTTTTTCTCTGCTTCCTTGCCAGTTGTTAGAGGAGTCTCCCAAGGCTCCATTCTAGGCCCTATCTTGTTTTCATTATACAGTAATGACCTTGATTCCAATAGATCAATGTCCAATCTGCATTTCTTCGCATATGACACTGTGCTGTATACCTCTGGCTCAACGTTATCCGAAATTAAGGGGGTGCTTCAAGCGGACTTTGCCCAACTTGAACATAATCTAATAAAGGCAAAGCTTCTGCTTAATGCAAAGAAAACCAAAGCTATGATACTCTCTCGTAGTACCACCACAGGTACCTCCTATACCCCGGCCAAAGACTTTATTGTTACTACATTAAACGAACTGCTGGAAGTCGTCTCCAAATTCAAATATCTGGGCATCTGGATCGACAACAAACTCTCTTTCAATGACCATATCGAGGACGTCTCCAGAAGGCTTAAGGCCAGACTAGGTTTCTTCTTTAGAAATAGACCCCTCTTTCCCTTTGAAACTCGAAATAAGCTTGTCCAGGCCACTTTTATCCCCCTTCTTGACTATGGCAATGTAATTTACTCCTCTACTACTCTCACAAACCTAAGTAAACAGGACATCCTTTACCACCGTGCGTTACAGTTTATTACCAACTCCCCTTACCCTTCGCACCACTGTGACCTATACGCAGCTGTTGGATGGACATCTCTCACTACTAGGCACTTGCTCTATGCTGGTCTTTGGACCCTTAAGCTGCTCCTGCACAAATTAGCGAGTTTCTATCATCTCTCATTAGCATTTCACATAGTGCATACTGTCTAAGGAAATCTGATTTCATTCTGCTGGACATACCTAGGTCATGGACCTCCCTTGGTAAACGTGCTAGTGCGCATGCCCTTCCCTCTATTTGGAACCAACTACAAACCATGCTGAAACTACCCAGCACAGTTTCAATTAACTTCTATAAAGTGCTAAGTGCAGCTAAGATAAAAGATATCTGCAATTGTCATTAAGCCTTCTCATCCTATGTGCCACACATTCTGTATAAAACCCTAATTGCCCTTATGCATGCTAATTACTTATTGTTCGCACTATCATTTAATCCAAGACACTATTTCATTCTCCAGCTTCTGACTTTATAACTGCTACCTTTACTGCAGCAATCCCACTCCTGCTCCCCTTCCCCGTCCTACTCTTGGCTCTGTCTACATATATATTACTCCTCTCACCCTATCAAGCCTTGAATACCTCCCTTACCCTATATTTTCTGTTGCTGTTCAATTTACTAAAATGTATGTATTGCAAATACCAGTTACCATGCCTTGTACTGTTAGTATACTACCTGGAAATGTTATCACTTTGTACCATTTGTTTGCTCACCACCTATTGTCATCCGATGTTGTATCCTCGTATGTAATATCTTGCTTGTATTAAGTGTTCACATGCATATATGTTATATTATTGTCTATCAAGTATTTTTATTTATGTATGTTCATTATCAGTGTACATGTCACAGGACCTCCTTGTGAATGAGCTTGCTCAATGGAGTTCCTGAAAATAAACTTGAACTTGAAACTTGAACTGTGAATGTTTTGTTGCTAAACTGTTTAGGCCATTAGAAGGGTTGGTGGGTGGTTATAGCATCCCAGAGGGCAATACCAACAGCAGCTATGCTACCCCAGAACCATTCCTCTGGGTAGAGGCACCCATTCACCGAAGATGAATTAAATGAACATCTTATTATAGGGGTGAAAATGATATATGAAGTCCAAGACGGGCAGAGGGACAGGCTGATATGGAGTTGCTTAATTTAACTCCCCTGTACAGAAGTTAGAGACCCCCCATTAGAGTGTGGTCAGGCAGACATGAATTACTGTAGATACATTCCTGAATTTTGTGCAAACAATGTACTGGATGCCGCTTGTAATGGACACATAATCCTATGTCAAACTAGTCTGTTAAAAGTGGCACATACTGTAATGATGACAGTAGGGGGGTTGGAAATGGATCAAATTCAATGTATGTTACAACCTTTAGTAATAGAAGAGGGGAATCCCAGATATATGGGCAAAGGAGCATGGAGAATATGGTGATATGAGGTGAGAAGAAAAAGCAAAAAAGCTGGTGGATGGCTCTAATCATAGAACTTCCCAAAAAGTAATATCTGACTTTTTCCCAAAAAAAGAACAAGTTAAAACTACAAGAATAAGTGTGAAAACAGTTACTATGTGAATAGCAATGGACAAAAGAGAAAGTAGCCAAAACCTACAGGTAGAAACTGATCAAGATATGTAGAAAAATCAAATAGGGAAACTACAAGACTGGACCCATTTAGCCCACTAGATTTATCATGGAATTAGGCCATATTAGATATAACAGGAAAATCGATTAAAAATATCTCTATACTAGCTGGGTCACCAAACACTGTATTCCAAAATCTGGAAAAGAAGCTGAGCAAATAAATCTGGAACCTGAATTTCTAGCACAATGCTCAGATACATTATCAAAATATACAATAAAAGCATAATTTCACACAGTAATGGCAAATATAGTTCTGTTAGAAGCATTCACTGATATTAAAGGACATTTTTTGGACTTACAAATCTGATTCTTGATAGTCTGGATAAACTTGGAAAAAAGTAAATGACCTAGAATCCAAGTTAAACAAACAGACCATCATTTTCATCATTACTTAGATCAAATACCCCAAAATAAATTTAAATATGTTAAAAAAGAAAAAAAAATCAAAGAGCAAAGGAAGAGCAAAATCAAATAACCCAATGAAAAAGGAGGGACAAAAAAAAAAAGAATAAAGCTTTATTTATTTAGTCTTTGGAAACCAGGTAGGTGCACTGATCCAGGGGACCATCTTCAGGCATGATCCGGGCCAACTAGTGGCAACAAAAACAATACATAGGCACAAAGACAATAAATACAGGTGGGATTACAATTGTCAAATGAGGTAGTCACTACTGGATTTTACAGTTAAGCAGTGTACAGTCTTGCTTAGGAGAGATACCATAACAGAGCATGATCAATTAAGATAATGAGATAGGCAACAGGGAGGTTCAGATGCCAAGGATCTGCACAGAGAAAGGATGTCCAGGGGAGGTGGGGAAGAAGGAGAGAGAGAGAGAGATTACAGGGGTATGCTAGTCGTGGAGTGTATGCTAGCGGGCATTACAGTTACATTTATGTCAGTCCAAGAGCAAGGATTTAAGGTTGTGCTTGAAGATAGAGTGAGACTTGGCAAGATGGAAACTGGAGGGTAGTCCATTCCACAAGGTGGGTGCTGCAACAGGGAGAGTTTTCCCACCCAGGTTTGTGGTGCATCTAGGTATTTGGAGGAAGGGTACTGTGGAGGAGCGAAGGTTCCTGATGGGGTTTTGAAACTGAAGAGAGTGGAAAGTGGCGATAAATTACCGCTTTGAAGGGTGGAATCCACGAGGCAGCCCAGGGTGTAGTCAAAGCACCCTTTTAAGGAGAGCCAGCCAAGGGAATGGTAAAGGTCACAGTGGTGCATGGAGTAGGGGGTAGACAAGGCAAAGCAACAGGCATTATTGTAGGCTACTGAGATCCATGTCAGAAAGGAAGTGGAGCTCCCAGAGTAGATACGGGAGCAATAGTCAAATGGGGGGAGCAGATTACCCATGACTATAGCAAGGTGAGTTTCCTTGGTGAGGTAGTGTTTTAGGTGATAGGCAGCACCCAGTTTTTGATCCACCTTATGGACAATGTGGTTAATGTGGTCATTGAAGGTGAGGGAGGGGTCAAGCAGCACACCTAGGTATTTGAAGGAGGAGACATTTTCTAGGGCAGGGCCATCAAGTGGGTAAATGCTGAGGGTGTCATTGGCGAGATGCGACTTAGCCAGATATGGTTTGGAACCAAACAACATGGCCTTGGTTTTCTTAACACTGATCAACAGGAGGTTGGATTACAACCAGTTTTCTGTCTCACAGTAGTTGGTAAGGGTGGTGGATAGGTGAGGGAAGGATTTGTCACTGTGGAATATGACAAGGTTATTTGCATAGAGTAGTGAGTTGCAGGTCAGACTGTCAGCAGGGATGGAGTTCACAAATATAGAGAAAAGCAAGGGACCCAGGATGGAGCCCTAAGGTACATCCATGGTGACAGAGAGGAGGGGAAATAGAAGTACTAGAACACACAGATTGGGTGTGTCTGGATAGGTACCTACAGAACCAGTCTGTAGCCTCAGAGGAGCAGCCCAGTGATGCTAGTTTGGAGACAAGGAGGGAGTGATTGATCATATTAAAGGCTTTTGATAGATCAATGAAAATGGCATCTGTGGCTCGCCCACTGTCCATGTTGGAGAGGATGTGGTCAGTGAACAGTGCAAGGGCATTAGAGGTGCTATGAGACCTATGGAAACTGTGCTGCTGGCTGCATAGGAGGTTGTGTTTGGAAAGATATTCCATTAGTTGGCTGTAAATGATCCTTTCCAGGATTTTACTTAGGTGAGGGAGAATGGATATGGGATGATAATTGTCAGAGGAGTTGGGATCACTGGATTTAAATAAAGGGACCACTCTGGCTGATTTCCATGGGCTAGGCATGGTAGAAGTGGTCAAGGCAAGGCAGAAGACAAAGGACAGTGGATTGGCTATCAATCGGGCGATACATTTTAAGAATTTAGGGGAGAGGCCATCAGATCCTGGGCTGCTTAGGTTAGGTAATCTCTTTAGGAGTTTGTAGGTGTCATTGGGGGATATGGTCTTAAAATAAAAAGTGGGTGAGAGGGAAAGCCGGGGGACTGGAGTTGGAGGATGGGGGTCAGAAATTCTTGGGGTGAGGTCCCCTGTTATGAGAGGAAGGGATGGGAGCAGGGAGGGGGGAAGGTGGGGGGTAGGGCTGGTGTCCAGTGGTATGGTAGGGGTAGGAGGGAAATTACTGAGGAGGGCCAAGAGGTCAGAGAATTTGGTGTTTAGAGCTTCAGTGACCTCTAAAGGATCCATCAATAGACCTGACAGAGAGCTCAGGTGTAGGTTGGGACTCTGTGTCCTGGGATTTAGGATTGAGCCAATGGCATCCCAGAAATTTCTATGGTTACCTAGCATTTCTTTTTGGAGTCTAAGGGAGTAGTCCCATTTTAAGGATCTAGTAGCGTGTTTGCATTTGTCTGTACTCATTCCACAGGACAGAGGAGGGGGCACATTTGTATTCAGCCCATTTATTATCCCTCAATTTCATTAGAGACAGGAGTTCTTTGGTTAACCATTATTTGCACCCACCCCTGACTCGTCGGATGGTGATAGGAAAGTGTTGGTCCTGGATGGACAGGAGGGCATTGGTAAGGTGAGTGGTAGCTTGTGACACATCAGAGAGGGCATAGAGTTCATCCCAGCATAAGGCCCTGATAGCCTCCAAGAGATGTGTGATGTCAGGGAAATTAAAATTGCATGCAGATATATACTTTGGGGGAGGATGGGGGCCTTTGAGGACCATATTGTGTAAGTAGGGGAATGGTCTCTCACAGGAGTCTGAGAGTGTACCAGCACGGGTGATCTTCTCCCCACTTTTCGTGATTATCCAGTTGAGGAGAGTACTAGTGGAGGTGCGATGACTGAAGCGTGTTGGGAGGTTGATAACTTGCACCAGATTGTGTTATTTTAGAAGATTGGTGTAGTCAGGCTCATGGGTGCTAAGCCAGTTTAGGTTGAAATCTCCAAAAAGAAGGGAGTCCTTGGGGAGGGTGAGTGATCCATACCCCACAAGTAACTTTTGAAGGCCCTCTATTCCTCCTTTTGGAGGTTGTAGCAGCAGCTTAAGAATAGATTTTTAGTAGAGCTGATGGTAAGTTCCATAATAAGCCATTCACTGGGGGAGGAGTCGTTGGAACATAGGGCGAGCTTAGCTGTGAGTGAACCATGAATGAATATGGTGGCACCACCACCCTTTCTTTTACCATGTCAGTCTCTGTGCAGAAGGGAGTATCCTGCTGGCTGGTAATGGGTCAGGATGATGTGGCTTCAACCAGGTTTCAGTGAGACATAGTACGTGGGGGTTCTAGAGGGAGACCCTGGCTTCAATGTCAAGGTATTTGGCAGGGAGACTACACACATTCATGTGGGCATTTTAAGTCCATGTTGGCTTACCCAGGTGTGGTCGGAGGAGGTGAGTGAGGCCTGCAGTGGGCCTGGGTTGGATTTAATATCACCTGCCAGTAGTAGCAAGGAGAACAGGAGGAAGTAAGTGAGGGAGGGGGAGGGGAAAGGAGGAAGAGAGCAAGTAGGAGGCTAGTTGATGATGCTCGAGGTTGGTGAGGAAGGCATGTGTGAGTGCCAAAGAGGGTAGACTCCTACCTAGTCTGAGGGTGGACATGGAGGGATAGTCATCAGTGAAATGGTTGAAATAAAGCTAGTTATTGGACATTACTGTGGCAGCAAAATCTACTAGAAGGAACAGGTCTATCAGAGAGGCCACAAGTAGAGGAATGAATAGTGGCTTCATGGTGAAGTAAATGAAAAATGGGTCCATTTACTCAGGAGTGGGGTAGATGCAGAGAGAGCGTGCAATAGGAGGAAGAGGCAACTGGGAGATTAGACAGAAGATTTTTATTTATTTATTTTAGCCTTTGGTAACCAGGTAAGGCCCACTAGGCACAAGTGTCTGTTTCAGGGGCAACCTGGGAGCACTGGGTGGTTAAGTGACTTGCTCAGAGTCGCACAGTATGCAAGTGGAGTTTGTGAGAATGAAAACAATAGCCCTGGATCTGATGGTCTCGAACCTAGGATCTTGAAAGCCGTGGCCCCTTTCATAGCCTTCCCACTAACCAAAATCTTTAATATGTCCTTATGCTGTGGTATAGTCCCAAATATATGGAAAATTGCTAAAATCACTCCTATTCCAAAAAAAGGAGACCAAAAGGAAATCAAGAACTATCGTCCCATCGCTATACTCTCTGTCTTAAGCAAAATCTTGGAAAAATTAGTCGCCACACAAACAATTGAATACCTCCAAAAATATAACCTCCTTTCTAGCTTTCAACACGGTTTCCGTAAAGGTCACAGTATCACCTCTGCCCTGCTAAAGCTGACTAGTGACATTTATTCTTCTATGGACTTAGGCCTCTTGACTGGAGCAGTTTTTATTGACCTAACTAAAGCTTTTGACCTGGTCAACCACTCATTTCTTCTTTCAAAACTTCAGTCTTTTGGTTTCTCCCCAGATACTATAACCTGGTTTGAAAGCTACCTGACTGACAGGCAACAGGCTGTGGCCTTTAATTCTGCAATCTCAGATCCTGCACCGATCCACGTTGGAGTACCCCAGGGCTCTATTCTTGGTCCTCTACTCTTACAATCTTCATTGATTACATCCCCTTAATTGCACCGAACTGCTCATCTCTGCTCTACGCGGATGATTTGGTTATCTACCACAGTGCAAAAACTTCAACTTCCCTACATCATCCCCTTGCCTCGGATTTTGCGAGTATCCAAACCTGGCTCACTGATAATAAACTAGTCCTCAACTCTAGCAAATCCTACTCAATGTTGTTTGGCTCTCAGGCCAGACTTAAAGCAAATCCAAATCTCCTTATCTCCTGTGCGGACAGCTCTCCTCTACCCTCTGCCAAATCCTTCAAATATCTCGGTGTCACCCTGGACAAATCTCTTTACCTTGACCTTCATATCTCAACTATCTGTAAGTCAGTAAATGCTAAGTTAGGAAGTGCCTATCATACCAGCTATGCACTTACCCCTCAAGCCAGACTAGCCATGGCTCAAGGTTTCCTTCTACCGGCACTAGTATATGGCTCGTCAATCTTCCTATCTGCATCTAAATCCTCCGTCCATAAATGGGACACCACTTATAATAGCATCTGTCGCTATTCCGCTGCCTCACCGCGTTTCAAGCACCACTACCACCTCTATTTGGATTTAAAATGGCTTAGCCCTTCCGCCTATCGTCTTCAGACCTTTGGATCACTAATTAACTCCGTCACCGGAAAAGGTCTCCCCCTATCCCTTTCTTCCACCTTGGAACTACAACCTCTCACTCATGAACTATGATCAAATAATAAAGCCCTTCTGCATGTTCCAAGATGCAGAACAAATATGGGCACACGTGCATTTGCCTACACAGCTCCTAAATACTGGAACTCTATACCCTTCTCTATCCGTCAAACAAACACCCATGCTGCCTTTAAGAAACTACATCGGGAACACCTTCACACCTTAACATCCCTGCACTTGTTTTAACCCACCTTGAACCCTCATCCATTCCTGCCCTCTCCCCATCTCCATCCTATCTACCCCCTTAATACTTTCCCTCCTCTCATGACCCAAACCTGCCACACTCTTTCATCATCTCTTTCCTCACTCTCTCTCCCTCTCCACTTTTCTTGGCACTTATTGTACTGTAATTTACTACCTTCCCATGTTGAATTTTTCCTTTGTTACCAATTCCTGTTTATTTTTTTGTTTTCACAGTACTTCAACCTTCATTATTCAGTATGTCAATGTACTTATATCTAATATCCACACATTGTTTTTATCCTGATTTGTACTGCCTTCACGTGCTGCGTCACATGTTTATTGTTTGTCTGTAAACTGTTTTCTTCTGGGTCATGCCTGAAAATAGGCATTGTTTGCCTAGTGCACTTACCCGGTCACCAAAAGCAAAAATATAAAAAATTAAAACCCAGGTCTGGTCTGCTGGATGTACCAAGCTCATTCACAGCACGTTACTCTAACCTCTAGGCTATACTGCAGAAGACAGATAAACTCAGGTGAGGAGAAGTAGCAGCGATGTAGAGGAGGGGTAGTAAGATGGAGCAGCCAATAGGCAGAAGATGTGGGGAAAAGAGGCGGGTAGAAGGTATATTTAACTAATGCTGGGGTGGGGAGGGTGGGCAGAGAAAATTGTCCAGAAATGAGCAGCTAGCTCACAACAGTCTAAACAGCTGAGGGCAGGGACAGCTGCAGGAGCCCAGGCTTCAGGGCTCCAGTTGTACTTGAGTGCCCAACTAATCAGGAGTCAGAGGTGAAGCCAGCAGCCAATGAAAGTAGTGCTGGTGGCCAGCAGTTAATCAGCGGTCCATACCTGAGATCTTGGGCTGAGGAGGAGCATACTTTCAGCAGCTAGAGAAGTGCTGCCAGGCAGGTGAGGGGTCCGCTGGTCTTGGAGCACCCTGGAACAGGGGCGCTCAGAACCTGAGGAGAGAATATATGGAGAGGAGTTAAGAAGGCTGCTGGGAATCAGGGTGGGGAGCAGACAGCAAGGGAGACAGGGGTAGTCGTCAAAGAAACAAAGGATGTGGATTAGGAAAAATAGAGGGTGGGCAGGTATACGTCCAGGAGACAATGGTGAGGTAGGGGGATGGGAGTAAGAAGGGGCAGGCGGGAAGTGAAGTAGCTAGATTTGCAATTTGAAAACAGCAGCGGAATGAGAAATCAAGTGGTCAGGCCTGTAAACACAGGTATGGGGGACTTGAAGCGGGCTTAGGAGGTTTGTCAAATAGATAAAAAATCACAGGGTGAGATCAGATAGAGTGAATCAGGGGACATGGGTAGAATAGCAGGAGGGAGTGAGAGGGACAAAAAAGTCACTGAAAGCCCCAAAACAGAGTGAGAGACTGCATGGGTAGACAGGACAGTCCTTTCAGTGAATTGAAGGTGATTCAGGAAAGCATGCAAGGGATAGATAACAGGGAGTAGAGCCGAGGGGAGGTATAGATACAGAGAGATAGAGAGGCAGTAGCAGCAAGCATGAGAAAAGGGGAAAAGGATTTAAGAATTAATTAAGAGCAGCAGGCTTAAATCTACAGGCTAAACAGTGGTACATCAGTAACTCAGCAGGGTAGTAGAAATACACCAGTGCAAACACTCAGGCTGAGAAACCACAATTACTGCTACAAAAACAATATGGATGCAAATTTTGTAAGTTAAAAATTGTCCAGATACGATTGGCTAGCTCACAACAGTCCAAAGAGCCAAAGGCAGGGAGATCTGTGGGAGCCCAGGCTTCAAGGCTCCAGTCATACTCGAATGCCCAACCAATTGGGAGTCAGAGGTGAGCCGGCAGCCAATGAAAGTAGTGCTGGTGGCCAGTGGCTAATCAGCGGTCTGTACCTGAGGTCTTCGGCCAAGGAGCAGCGTGCTTTCCGGAGCTATAGAAGTGCTGCCAGGCTGGCGAGGGGTCTGCTGGGCTGGGAGCACCTTAGAACAGGGGTGCTCCGAACCTGAGATCTTTGGTCAAGGAGCAGTGTGCTTTCAGCTGCTGGAGAAGTGCCACCAGGTGGGTGAGGGGTTCCACTGGGCTGGAAACATGCTAAAATAGGGTGCTCTGAACCTGAGACCTTTGGCCAAGGAGGAGTGTGCTTTCTGTGGCTAGAGAAGTGCCACCCAACAGGCAAGTGGTCCGTTGGGCTGGGAGCACCCTATGAGATCCCTCCCTCTAGAACCCCTAATTGTGCAAGGAAAGGGAAAAACATCTGGTATGTCTGAAAATAATAAAATGGAGGAGAAAAAGAAAAATAAGATGGAACAAAATCTCATGAAAGGGAGTGCTGACAAATATAAAGAGAGTAAGGCATCTGATTATGCACAGATTCTAAGGAAGCTAAGTGGAAATGAAGTAGCACTAAGAATAAAAGGGATATATCAAAAAAGTTATGACACTCCAGAAACCTTAAAAGAGCTGAATTAATATCTCTTTAATGCAGAACTGGGGGTTAAAACCAGTACTAATGACATAGTCCTAGTACATAGAGTATACAAGATGAGGAAGTTCCAGTTTATGTTTTGCTAAGAGAAATGGAACTAGCAAAAAAAGTATGATTCAAACAGCAAAGTCTACACACATTAGGACTAGAGGTACAATCATCTATAATGTGGCAAACAATTCAATATCAAAATAGAATAAAGGGAAACTCGATGAGGGAGATATCTCAAGAAATTTTTTCCACAATATTAGCACAACTAAAATGGGATTTTACTCAAAATAAAACAGAGAGGATGATGGATGATAATTATACCTTATTACTTTTTGGTCGTAATGACATTTATGGAGAAAACACTGATATGCTGAAGTCATTTGTTACAGCCTTATTAGTCAGTATTCTGAGTATTAATATAGAGGATTATCACATACAGAAGGTTGTGAGGGTGTCCCCAAAGGGACGGGTACTCAAATTAACTTGAAATGCAGCTCTGAGCAGATAACAAATATATTACTACAGAGCACAGAAAAACTGGATAAGGCAGGTTTTCTGTTACTGACATGAACGTCCTGAAAAGAGAAGTGACTACACTAAAGCAGATGCCTCAAAATACATGACTAGAAAGAACCGGTACACAGCATTCAAGTTTGATTGAGAGCCATATACTTCACAAGGATCAAGCTAATCTGCTTTCATGGAACATTGCTGGGATATCAAAACAAAACGATGTAAGAAACCACTATGGTTCTCAAAGGAGGTGGCAGGGAAGATTAGGGAGAAAAAGAGAGCATTCAGGAAGTACAAGGAATCACAGAAGGAGCAGGACAGAGAATTGTATCAGTTAAAGCAAAAGGAAGCAGGAAAGGCAGTCAGAACAGCAAAGGCCCAAACCGAGGAAAAGTTAGCCAACTCAGTTAAGAAGGGAGATAAAACCTTTTATAGGTACATCAGGGAGCGAAAGAAGACTAAGGGAGGGATAATGATGCTCAATAAAGGGGAGAGGGGGTGGGCAGAGGGTGACTATGAAAAGCAGAGATACTAAACAAATATTTTTGCTCAGTATTCACAAATGAATAGGGGAGGTACCTAAACCAAACAATAGAAACGCGCTGGATATGGGGGTTGATACCAGCCCTTTCACAGAAGAAAGTGTTCTGAAAGAACTCTTAAAACTGAAGGTGTGGCCAGCCCGGTGGCACTGAGGGCTGAGGCGCTGGACGCCACACCTTGTGCCATGCCGGTGACCCAGGTTCGGGAACGAGCATGGGTCACCGTGAGTTGGCAAGGTTGGAGAGGAATCGCACATCCGAAGGACTGCTCTTCCTCTCCAGGGAGGGGGGGTCCACATTGGTCGGCATCTGACTGACCTCTGGTGGAGGCTGGGGGTTGGAAATGTATGCCACACACTGGGAGGAGCTGAGGGCAGATGTCTGGATGTGGAAGCGCATGGACGCATGCACGCCCACTGCCACTGATGTCCTTGCATGTCCTCATCTCCAGGGGAAACTAAAGAAAAGAGGAAAAAAAGGCACCGGTCGTGGTGGCTTGATGGCCATTCAGCGCAGCGCTCGGATCTGTGAGCTCGCTGGAAACTGGATCCTGTATCAGCAGAGATAGAGGGGGTCTCTCTGCCACCCCACTGTGGGGGGCAAGCGCAGGGGGTTTACAGCGAGACCCACTGTGGGATCTGGAGTGATCTGGATGGCGGCCGGAGGAAGGGGATGCCTGGACGTGAATGCAGACCGGAGATCCTAGGTGAGAAAAAACTAAAACTGAAGGTGGACAAAGCAATGGGGCCCAATGGGATTCATCCCAGAATTTTAAAAGAACTAAGGGTAGAACTAGTGACACCACTGACTACCCTCTTTAATAAATCATGGCAGGATGGGGTGGTACCTGAAGACTGGAGGAGGGAAGATGTGATTCTGCTACACAAAAGTGGGAGCAGGGCAGAAGCAGGAAACTACAGACCTGTTAGTTTAACCTCAGTGATTGGGAAAATGATGGAATCTCTTCTGAAGGAAAGAATTGTTGAGTACCTAGAGGCCAGAGGAGCACAGGACCCAAAGCAGCATGGATTCACAGTGGGAAGGTCATGTCAGACAAATCTAATAGATTTCTTTGACTGGGTGAGCAAAGTAGTAGATCAGGGAAGGGCTGTAGACATGGCCTACCTAGCTTTAGCCAGGCATTTGACACAGTCCTACACAAAAGATTAATATACAAGTTGGCCTGCCTGGGAGTGGGTTCCAAGATGATAGCCTGGGTAAAAAAAAATTGGCTGGAGAACAGGATACAGAAGGTAATAGTAAATGGAGTCCACTCTGAAGAAAGGGGGGTTACTAGTGGGGTACTGCAGGGTTCAGTACTAGGACCGGTCCTCTTTAATGTCTTTATAAGTGACATTGCAGAGGGACTGGAAGGAAAAGTATGTCTCTTTGCAGATAACACAAAGATCTGCAATAGAGTTGATACACAAGGTGGGGTGGAAAGGATGAGAAGAGACTTGGCAAGCTTGGAGGCATGGTCAAATGTATGGCAGCTTAGATTCAATGTTAAGAAGTGAAAAGTAATGCACCTGGGAAACAAAAACTCAGGGGAAGAGTACACAATGGGGGGTGAGATACTAACAACAACAAAAATGGAAAGATACCTGGGGGGTAGTCATCTCAGATGACCTAAACATGAGCAAGCAATGTGAGAGGGCAGTAAGCAGGGCTGGTGGGATACTGGGATGCATAGGGAGAGGCATCACCAGTAGAAAACAGGAAGTTGTTATCCCTCTGTACAGACAGCTGGTGAGACCCCATCTGGAGTACTGCGTGCAGTTCTGGAGACCCAATCTCCGCAAAGACATAGACAGGATTGAGGCTGTCCAGAGGAGGGCAACTAAACTGGTGCAGGGTCTGCACCAGAAGACATATCAAGAGAGACTTATGGATCTTAATATGTATAGCCTCGAGGAGGAGAGGGAGGGGGGGACATGATTGAAACTTTCAAATACCTCAAGGGAATCAGCAAAGTCCAAGAGGGTAGCATCCTTCAGAAAAAGAGGTGTGAAAGAACAAGGGGACACAATCTGAAGATAGAGGGGGGATGGCTCAGAGGTAATGTGAGGAATTTTTTTTCATGGAGAGGGTTGTGGTTGCATGGAACAGCCTTCCTGAGGAGGTTGTGGAGTCAAAAACAGTGGTGGAATTCAAGAATGCATGGGACAGACATAAGGCAATTCTTGGGGGTGGAGGGTGGAAGAAGTAGGCTGTTGGTTATCTAGGATCTGCAGCTTGTCCATTAGGTAGGGAAATGGGCAGACTGGGTGGGCCAAGCGGTCCTTATCTGCCATCAAATTCTATGTTTCTATGGCTGATAATGAATAACTACAGTTTATAAATTAATTTGACATCTGAACTTCAAGAAATCTGGGTTAGAGAGCAGGTTGACTTGAATGGTTTTCATGCATTTCACACCCCTGCAGCTAGGATTAAGAAATGTGGGAGGTTCTCTGGATACTTAACATCTTACAGTATATTACGACTGGTAAAAATATCACAGCTATTGAAGTTTTTAAAATTGACTCAAATTATATAATATTATTTTTTAAGTGGGATAATGATCTGTATAACAATGAATATTTACATCCCTCCATCTAATAAGAAATGTGATACCAAAAGGATTTGGTCTAATCTATATAAAGATATGGATGCTTCCATTAAAAAATATCCACAAGGAATTATTATTGCTGCAGGGGATTTTAACGCTCAGATAGCCAACTATGATAACCTAAACATCTTGGAGACTGAAATGAATTATCAGAATGTAATATAAGAAAAACCATGGATAAATCTAAAAATGCTAATGGATTGGAGTTACAGAACTTGGTAGAAGATAATGCTTTGTTAATACTAAATGGGAGACTCCCTGGAGATCTAGATGGAAAAAAACAACTTTGTTCTCCCATAATGGTCAGTGTTTACTAGATTACAGTCTTTGTAGTCCTAAAAATTATTAAATCTTTTCATAACTTAATTATTACAACTAGAGCTGAGAGTGATCATGCCTCATAGGAACATATAGTTGAGCTAAATAAGGGAGAAGTTATTTTAGACTGATAACCTACAGCCAGAGCTGGCCATATCTGGGAAAAACATTGTTCTCTGATCAAAAATAAATGATGATATAATGGATGGGGTTTTTACAGACTGGGAAGATAAATTTAATGAGTTACATAATAATCAGATTAAAAAATCAACTAGACACATTTGAGCAATGGCTATGTCAACTGAATGCTAATATAATTAATTTAATATATAAAGAACAAAGTATAGAGAGAATTATAAATAATACATGGTTTAACAAATCTTGCCATAAAGCTAAAAAGGAACTTAACAAATTGATAAGATGGGCAAACAAAAAAAAAATCTGGCAAAGGGAAATTTCTCTAATCTTAATAAAGCTAGAGAATCATATACTAAATTCCTTCAGTTAAACAGATTAAAAGATTTAAATAATCAATGGAACAAAATTTTCAGGGTAATTCAGGGGAAAGGTTAATATCAGATTTTGGAATTTGGTGTCAAAACGCACTAATTCATACTATCCCTTACCTGCAGTGTATATACTGTACCAAAGGATGATTGGGTTACACATTTTCAAAAAATATTCAATGGGAAGGAAGTCTTGGTGGTCTCTGGTTCTGCTAGAGGACTTATGAATAGTGTTTATGAACCATTGGTTGTATCTGAGCAAGATCTAGACTCAGCAATTACTAAATTAAAAAATAACAAAGCCCCAGGTCATGATCTCATACCACCTGAAATTTATAAAGAAATATAATGATTTTTGGATACCGATACGTACATCCTTTTTCAACTCATGCTTGTGCCATAAATATAAACCAAAAGATTGGACAACTAACATTATTGTACCAATACATAAGAAGGGATCTGTAGTTGGCCTGGTGGTACTGAGGGCTGAGGTGCTGGATGCCTTACCTCGTGCTACGCCAATGACCTGTGTTTGAGATTGAGCATGTGCTGCCGGGGATCAGCAGGGGAGGAGAAAGATCGAGCATCTGATGGACTGCTTTCCTACTCTGGGAAGGGAGGTCACCAGCTGTTGGTGCTCTACTGGTCCCTGGTGGTGGCTGAGAGCAGTGTGCTGATGCTGCAACAAGGGGAGGAGATGGAGCAGACGCCTGGAGGAGTGCATGTGGACATGTGTGCACTCTCTCTGCCAGCATCATTGCATGCCCCACCTCCTAGGGGAGAAAAGTGGAAAATGGATCCTGGCCATGTGACATGAAGCTGTCCCTCACAAGCGCCACCCCTGAGAAGGCACCTCCCTGGCTGGATCTGTGTTTGGTGGGTTGAGATGCACCCCAGCACCCTGCCATGAAGGGTAAGTCATGGGGTCTCAAGGGAGGGGGTCTGATCCTTGGGGGGGATGGCACTGGGGGGACAGTAGATAGGGGCAAAAAGGAGTGCCAGCCAGGACCAAGGAAGAAATATCGGATAAAAAAAAAAGAGGATCTGTATATGGTCCCATTAATTTTAGGCCCATTAGCCTATTGAATATATCTTCTAAAATGTTTGAAAGGATCATACTGGATAAACTTACATGCTGGATAAAAATTAACTCAATATTATCTCCATTCCAAGCTGGATTTAGAGAAAATTTCTCAACAATTGATAATGTATTCTGTTTAGCTCATCTAATTGAAAAATATATACATATACATAAAATGAAACTATATATATTATATGTAGATTTCCCACATGCTTTTGACACCATTAATATAAACACCTTATGGGAGATATTATTAAATAAGCAGTTACCCCCTCACTTCTGCTCCCTATTTATTTACTATATAACGGTACGCATACCATATCAGATATAGTAAAAATGGGGATTTGACTGAATTTGTCCCTTCTAGTAGTGGGTTAAACAGAGATGCCTTTTGGCACCATCCCTGTTTGATATACTGTATACATGAACACACTGCTAGAATATGACGTAGAAGACAACCTGGATGCTTCAAATATAATCAAATTGTACACTCATTGGCTAATGCCATTATCCTATTGTCTTTATCCAGGACAGGTTTGCAAAAAAAGGTGAAATTTTCATTCAAAAAATGTATATATTTGGAATTAAAAATTAACTTAAACAAAACTAAAGTAATGGATCTAATCCCATAAATTTTCATAAAACTAAGATTTATATAGATAATCATCTAATTGAAGTAGTTAATGAATATGCATATTTAGGCATAAAAATTACACCAGATGCTAAATGGACAAAACATCTAAAAGAACAAAGTACTAAAGCCAAAATAATAGCTAAAGCCTTATTAAACTTTAATAGTCAATATGGAGGGAATACCATAGTACCAGCTCTTAACCCTTAGAAGACTGTGGACGTATATATACACCCAGAATCTATATACGTTCACACATATTCAGTTCTCAAAGGGTTAAAGCAGGAGATGCAAAAGTAAATCCAGTTTTATTATATAGAGCAGAAGTATGGGGGCCTGAAGATAAAAAAAGTACAATACTAGAAACTCCTTTAATGTAGTATTATAAAACTCTGTTAAATGTCCCAAATTCAATGTCCAATGCAATGGTCAGGGCAGAATTGGGGAAAAAGAAAAAGAAATATAAAAGAAACACATTTATTAAACTATTGGATGAAAATAATTAATAATTCTGATAATATTCTCCCAAAAACATGTCTAGAAGAAAAAATAAATGGAAATACAAAAGGAATTAAATCAAATTGATTAATATACCTTCAAAAGATATTAAATAAGCTCAAACTTCAACACTCATGGAAAGATACAGAGAGGAAAATAAAAATAGCCCCTCAATATAAAGAATTAATAAAAACAAATCTGTATCCATTGCACAGGAACAAAAAAACCAAAATGTGCACAGTGGTATAAATATAATAAGATTGGTCACTTCTTAGAGGGGTACCTGACCCTTACAATTTCTATGGAACAAAGAAAAAATATAACATGGACAAGATCTGAGCTGATTACAGCCAAGTACATCTATTTTAATAGAAGCATCCTTCCTGATACACAAATACAGGGTGAATATGCTTGCCCCTGTAAAAAGGGATTTCAAGAGGATTTAAGGCACATAATCATTAATTGCCCATTATATACTAAACCAAGAAATTTATATCTTGCTCAGATACTTACGGTTTATGCAAATATGTGTCTAGATAGTCAAAGGAGTTGCACCTGGTGCAACTGAGTTCACTTGGGTGCAACCCCAGTAATGTGCCACAGGGCTACATTCAAAAGGAGGAACTGTGCTACACAATTCCCAATGTGCCATGGTGCAAAGATAATGTATGCAACGCATCTCCAGGGGACGTACCTTGCATATGCAGCGCATCCTGATATTCAGTCCAAGATGTGTGGTGCATCTGCCAGCACATCCCAGAGATATGCCACATACATAGGTAAAAAATTGAGCCTGTAATAAAAGGCTCAACTGGTAGCCACCTACAGGTGGGCTGCTGTAGTGCAGGGCACAACACAGCAGCTACCAGCCATGGGTGGCAACCCTCACCCCGAACACCGTGCACAATCTCCAATCATATGCCCTGGTAGACTAGTGGATCCCCCCTTCCCACCCAAAACCCCAATCGTTGTAAGAATGTAATATTTAATTCCCTAGTGGTCCAATGGTACCCCCCACCCATAAACCCGATTGCCCAAAACCGCATCCCACAGCCATGGCAGTCTAGTGGTCCCCACCACAGGACCCAAAACCCTGACTCCCCGCCGGTCATCATCAGGCAGCAAACCCACCCACATACCTCCGTGGCTGCCCGCCAAATGACAGCTACAGTATCTGCTGCAAGCATTGGTACACTGTGGACCCAGTAACTGCGGCAAACTGCTGCTCAACTTCATCTCGACAGCTGCAGAAGTATGCAGGTGGGTTTGTTGCCCACTGATGACCGGGGCAGCTGTGTGGGCTGGGACCCTGTGTGGGTGGGGGGGCTGGAGGGACCACTAGACTACAATGGCTTGGGGATGCTTGTCTCGGTGATCAGGTTAATGGTGGGGAGGGGGTACCACTGGACCACAAAGGAATGAAATATTACTTTTTTAAAGAAATTGGGGTAACAGGCAGGGAGGGAGGAACCACTGGACTACCAAGAGAAATAAAAATGTGTTCAGTACAGCGATCGGGGTATGGAGCGGAGAGGGGGGAACCACTGGACTTCCACTGACAGCACTGCATGCTGTGCAGGGCATCAGGCACATTTCACTGGCCAGCCCTGCACAACTTATGCAAGTGGGGCCATAATTACATGCAAATGGTCCAATTTGCACCTTGCGTGCATTATGGCCCCATTTGCATATGTAACCCACCCCGTCCCCTTGTTTAACTAGCAGGGCTGCTTTTCTCACCACCTGGCACCAAAGAGAGGGATGGGGGTTGTCACTACAGTTCAGTTTACTAGTGCATCCTCCTTCTGAGTCTGCCATGCACAGACAGGCCAACCAAGTGTGGAAGCTACCTGGCACACACCTGGTGGGACCATTTACCATGACCATCAACCTGGGTCCCTGGGAGAAAATGTTTGCTATGTAATTATGCTAGGTTTGTACTTCTGGTCAGAGGCACCCAAGTAAATCCAGACACAGTGAGAGCAATAACAGTACTGTCCCATCCAGGTTGGGATTCTAGAGTGTGGCTTTTATTCACATACACAGAGAATAATCACAAAGTGAAGATGGACCCCCACAGGGCTACTCCTACTGGTAATGCAGATTACTGAGGTAGAGAGAACACACACAGTAAACCCTCGGGTTCTGACTTGAACAGCAAACACTCTGGTTCTGAATTACACTTCCTCTTGACTAGGTACACATGGCCAGTACTAGGAGACTTTCCCATATTTCATGAGGAATTTACGGTGGCACCCTTGACCAAAGACCACATACAGGCTCACAAAGAATCCAACCCACATCTGGGTAAACTATTTTCTTCAAGCATTAGCCAAATGCACTGAAAGAAAACATAGGTGCCCAAACTGAACCCGGAGAGGTAAACATGGTTACTCCAGATGGGGGGTCTCCCACCTTTTGCTTCCAAATTTATACTCGGCCATTCATCTGGTTAATAACACCCTCACAGAAAACTTGTAGATGCTATCTTGAAAAGTCTTTCACATTTAACATACTACATTACACACCTCTGAGGTGTCAAAGTTAAAAGTTCTGTAATTGACAATGTCTCTTCACTAGACCCCAACTTTAGCAGACACCTTTAAACAGAAAACAGTCTAAGTGACAGGATCCCTTTGACAGAAAAAAATCACCACAAGGAATGCAGGTGCCCCAGGGCTTTTCCAAACAAAAATCACAGGTACTCACAGAGCAGTTGAATCTCAGGCAGCTTCAACACAGTCCTGATTGGACCAGGGGATTGCCCCTGAATCCTGGAATCCACCCCATCCCTCCTGGGATGGGGCACTGTGAAAACCACTTGGCTTGTTTCCACCACTTCAACACTAGGCTGTACTGGCTCACACTAGGGTGAGAAACAAACAAAAACACTACTGGTAGCTCTCTGATAGAGCTAAAGAGAGAGGGCTGCACTACCTGCAACCTCCTCCACTGCCTCCAACTGCAGACTGACTCACTCTAACTGAACATTCTATAGCTATATCCCTCAGCTAGCATTCCAGTGTGGCTTATGCTGCTGCGACAGTTCCATGATTACATCATCCTCCAGCTCAGCTGAGACTGAAACCAAAGAATGACCATGTGAAATCCTTTTAACTGGCATTTCATGAGCTGCATGTCCCTGCCTGCCACTGATTCTAATGGGATTCTAGTAACCCCTGGGAACAAGGGGTTACACATATTTGGGTCTGAATATCAGGAATTTGCGCACGGCGTATCTCTGATGCACTGGCGCATTTTCCATTCATGGTATTCAGACCTGTCTGGGGGATACACTGGCACATTGTATTTGAGCCGCAGGCATTTTTTTATATATTCAGACAAGATTCGCCATGGCACAACTCTTGAATATATCCTTTTGTTGCTCCAGTGCAACTCAGTTGCATGGAGCAACCACTTGTGCCATTGCCAGGAGCACTTTTAAATATCTAGCCTTTAATGTATGATGTGATTTTTATAATATTACACCTTAGAACCTATGATGACATAGTAGTAATGGTTAACTTTTTTGCATCAATAATTAAACATAAAAAAATGATTAGTAGAAATTACAACAGACGATTGAATCAACCAGCCTAAAAAGCGCAGAATCTAAAATGAGTCCTGTATTTATTGCTATTGTGTCTTAATGCATGTTTGAAATTACTATGTTTTTATTTTTTACAAAGCATTGTATTATGTTTTTAAAATGAATTTGTATATGATGTGTGCAAGTTCTACTTGTAAAAATCATGATAGTCAGCTGCCATGATTGACCTATAAATTGATTGAATTGAATTGACTCCCTCAAGATATACAATATGGAAGGTTTCAGTCTTTGGGACAGGCTCAGCAATGGTGCTATACTAAATTAAAAATCAATCTGTCCACCTGTTTCTCCCTCTGGCTACTGGTGGTTTGCTGGGTTGTGGGAGGTACGCGAGAGTGGTAGAGGTAGCATTGCACCAGAGAGAGAGGATAGGAGACACAACTGAAACTAAAGTGGAAAACCAAACTGCAGGAAACTATCTGTTATTATTTCTCTCTGTTGGATCCTCACTCTCTCATTATCTCACTCCACAACATTTATGGCACGAGTCCAACCCCAGTGTGGGATTAGAATCTACAACCATCTGGCCTGGGGGGGGGTGCTACCTATTGAGCCACACTGACACCTGCTAGCCTGCAGCCACAGTTTTACGTGAGACAAGAGACACAATGACAGACAAAAAGATTCATAAATAGTGACAGCCTATCTTACCTCCAAAATTGTCTGGTCCCTTATCCTGTATTTCTTTAACAGCATGTGTAAATTCTACATGCAATAAAGTTGCCAATGTGAATATTTCATGGCTGAATTTCGTTTCATTTTTATTTTGTACTGGAAAGGCATGTGAGCAAAATGCCCATTTTCACAAGTATCCAGTTAGAGAAAACAGAACAACATCAACATACTGTATACAGGAGTACAATAATACATGGGTGGGAATATGTACAAGAAAACAGAGAAAAACACACTGGGGAGGTACACTTTTACATGGGTGGGTGTATGCATACAATTACAGAAAAACTACTCTTACAGTAGTATGCTTCATCCCTGCGGGGTGTCCAACCAAGTTGAGGTGTACAATTGGTATACATAGAGAACACTAGAATACAAATGTGCAAACAGTGGAATATTGAAAGTGCGAGGAATAAGTGGATTAGGTATTAGAATCCAGTACAAACAGGACAAATAATGAGTAAGTGTTCAACTGGCTATAGACATCGTAGCCCAGGGATAAAGAGAAAATATATAATAGAGAGGCAGGTGGAAGGTGGGGAGGAGAGTTATAGGGGAGGGGACAATATCTTGCTGCACAGGTGCAGTAATAGTTGCACCAGACTAAATGGGTGAGATAAGCGAGAAAAAAGAGTGGGAGGTTGTAAGAGGGTGGGATAGTAGCAATTCAGAAAAGTTGCAAGAAGGTTTGTTGATAAGTGCTTTTTCAAGTTGATTTTAAAGGAGTTGTTGGAATGGCATACTGCGAGGTTGGGCGGTAAGACGTTGAAGAGATTGGGTCCCTTGAAAGAGACTGATCTTTGTCCTAGGGAGGTTTTGCAAAAAGGGACCTTAAAAAGGGTGGAGGAAGCACTCCTGGTGGGGTGGGCCAAATCCAATTTTGAGAAGAGGTAAGTGACACTGGGTGGAAGGTGATTATTAAGAATTTTGTGCAAGAACGTGAGTGTCTTCCAGGCAAACTTGTCTTCAAGGGAGATCCATTTTAGGGATTCTTAGAGAGCATAACTGTGTGAGAGATGGGGGAGGCCAGAGATGAATCTGATAACATTGCTGTAAGCAGCTTTAAGCTTGGTGAGATAGGTGGCAGTTAGTGTTTTTGTGAAAAAATGAAAGACTCATAGTCAAATAGGGGGAGGAGTAGGCCAGATGCCAGCCAGGTTCTTGTCTTGAGGATGAGGAATTGCTGGATCCTATAAAAAGCCCAAGTCTCTGATGAATTTTGTTGATAAGCTGGGTTGTGTGTTGTCTGAAAGAGAGGTGCTCATCAAGGGTCAGACCGAGGTATTTAAATTCATGGACTTGCTCGATGGCGATGCCATTATTGTCCAAGAGTGAGAAATCAAAGTTTGAGGGTTTATGGGTGCCCAAGAAAGCCATGCATTTTGTTTTTTTAAATTCAATATTATTTCCTAGGAAGAGAACCAAGAGTAGGGACTAAAGAAATCCTTCTGTAGTTTGGCTTGAATTTTCTGGATAAGAGATGTTTCTGCTCCTTGATATTGGTCAAGAAGTTGTTTTAGTTTCGTCAATTTTTTTAAAGAAAATAAACAGTTAGCTATTTTGACAGTAAAATTGGTTGTTTGTAATGAGTCAAGGAAGGCTTTAAAAGCAGCCAAATAGTGTCAAAATGACCCTCAAACTGCACCAGAATGCATCTAAAACCTGATAGTTTCTGGGGGCCTAGGCGGCCCCCAGACTCAGGCCTATTGATTGGGTGGGCCTGTGGTTCACGGTCAGAGACCCCTCACTTCTAAATTTAGCACTACACCACTGGTTGTGTTACTGCTAGGCTTTCAGTATGGCCTGTGCTCTCCTGCCTCTCATCATCCTCCATGTTACTCATTCAGTCTGTGTCAACTATTTCTGTTCCCTCCACCTCCTCTCCTTGGTGTTGCTGATGTTCAAGGGTGCTTAGGATGCTAGGTGTTGTGGGTCCTATGTGTGTGTTTACCAGTGGTATATACAGGGACACAGCATATATATTGTTGCTTGGTGTGGTGACCAACAATATCAATATGTCATTGTTTATTTGTGCAGTGCATGTTGTTGCATTGTTTCCTGTACCCCCAGTAAGTAGGCTGCAGCCACCATCACATGGTGTAGACTGTGCTGTGCCACAGCTTGTCTGCATTGTTGTTTGCTAGGCCTGTCATACTGTCCTGAGAACATTTTGTTACTTTGAAAATGTCCGCAGTGGTGCTCTGCATGTCCAAGGCTGTCAGTGTTCCAGTACCAGTGCATCCTTTCTGCACCCTTCCTAAAGCTGTATTGCTCCTATAATGTTGCAGTACCCCTCTCATACACTAGTGTTCACATGCATATGCATGGCATCATGGTTACCTTTGTTTAAGCTGCTGGCAGACCTTGGGACGGGGCAGGGGGAGTGTTGATGCCAGCCCTGGGAGGGGGGCTTGGGCAACACTTACAGAGCCAGGGCACTGTTGTGTGTCACCAACACAGCAACTCTGGCTTTAAGTATGAGTGTGTTATGGCTGTGTTGCAATGCAGGCCTCTAAGTTAGATTACACAGGTGTGGTGGGCAGGGCACCTTGATACCACTGGTGGTAGAACAGTCTACAGAGTGGTATGACAATGGCTGCACAGGATAACTCCTCCCACCTCCCCACACCCATTGAGTGTGTCCATTCACAACAGGCTCCATTTCCTGGCAACTATTTTTACCCTGTGAAATAACCCCTCCCCCCAACACCACCACGACTGATAGTGGTGTCCTGTGCCTAGTTTGTTCATGCCACCCCCACCCCTGAATGCCAGCATCTTCCTTTATTTTGTACAGTCTGAACTCAGGCTGCAGCCCATGAACCCAGCCCACCCCACTCAACAGTACTCAGGCCCATACTTTCCAGACTTTTGTTGATACCCTATAAGCCACAAGGGAAGTGATTGCTATGT
Source organism: Neoceratodus forsteri (assembly GCA_016271365.2). Classification (NCBI taxonomy): domain Eukaryota; kingdom Metazoa; phylum Chordata; order Ceratodontiformes; family Ceratodontidae; genus Neoceratodus; species Neoceratodus forsteri. The sequence goes on along the minus strand of CM028132.1, from coordinate 784,981,973 downwards.
AACACATTGTACTGCATGTGATGCATGTCCAAGCAGCAGGCATTGCTCATAATAATTTTGTCAGCAATAATGTTCATCTGACAACAATATCAGAATGCACTTATCTCCTGATGTTTTCTGTCATTCCTGAACTAAGCTACAGGACTGTGGAGTAGTCTTGTGCGATGCACTCCATGAAGATGTAAGTATTTTGGCACACTGTTTTGCTGTTTACAATTATAAACATATCACAGCACCATCCTAATACAGCTACAGTATGAATCAAGCAAGTACATCCAACATGTAATCTTAGCAGATATTTGTTGTGCCACTTGCAAGTGTCGGCCATCTTTAATGACATGAGTCATTAATTACAACATCATCCGCTAAGCTGTTCTAACAATGTATATCGGTGAACACTACAAATATACCATGCCATGTAGCTTAGGATGTCAGGAATGCATTTTGTAATATAAACTATATGAGGCACCTTTTTGCTGACTCACATATATGGCTGCTTTACATGCACAACAAGCCTCCCTGGTAATAACAGTACTGCAACATGTGTTAGCATCAGGCACTGCCACTTCTGAGAGTGGTAGGACCATGCCATACTAGTTCCCCCTGTTTTGGCACCTATGCCTGGTACATACCTGCAGAGATCTATAGCTTGAGGAGGTCCAGGTTACTGTCTCCCTTGATAAAGTGGCTATTGTTGTGTGCTTTGCTCCTGGGTGCTCAATGTCATCACTTGGCTTGGTCCCCTTCCAGTTGCAGTGGTACAGCATCTTTTTGTGGGACATCTTCTCCTTTGACCTCCATTTGATGTTATTGTACCTTTTCTGGAGTGCCCTTACGGTATGCCTCACAGGACCTATGGTGTTGACCTTAGAGGCCACCTCATCCCAGGTCTGTTTCCAGTGGTTCTACAGCTCCATGTCCCCACTTCAGGATAGCAGCAGCTCCAGTTGTGCATCGATCTCCTTAGTTAGGATGTCAGTTTCTGTCTCTGTGAAGTTTGTTTGCCTGGCCTTGCATCCGTACTTCCTTCTGTCATTTCTTTAGCCATTTATTCAACCATGTCTTTTGACACAGCTTCCATCATTCTTGCCACATGCATTAAATTAATGCCATTGTGGCCCTCTTGTGTCATTTTGGGGGACTTTGCCATGGTGTCCGCTTTTCTTAAAAAATATGGCACACTGTATTTGATGCACCAATGTTTGCCGCAAGGGGATAATTGATGCAGCTTGCGTCGGTCTAAGGGCCATTTGAAAATCTGCCCCCCCCTTATACTTACTAGTCAAGGACAGCATGCCTCATGTCACTGTATTAGAGCACTGTCTATATTTAATGTATTTTCAACTGAAGTTATAAATGGTCAATTTGATAGCAGACTTTTGTTAATGGTATTTGTAAATGTTATGATTGATCTTATTGTATGTATTTGCTTTCTGTTATCCTGGTCACTGATGCAAATGGGCAAATTTCTGCTCCTGGACCAACCAGATTTTAAAAATAACAAGCATTTGTCAATGCCAAATGTTTGCTTGCTGGTATTGGCATTGCTAGTGTAGGAGATAGAGAGATGCATAATAGGAATGGCAGTGAAGTATTGAAGTAACACCAACTCCCACCCTAATCCTGCAGAGACTGACAGGCATTGGGGGTTGCCTTTGGGTGGTTGGCCATAACACTCCTGCCATTCCAGCTCATCCCACCCTGCATACACTGGCAGATGTCAGTGTGCCTTGAGGACTTTGGCTCTTACGCTGACACCATTCCATAAGGAAATATGCTGAGATGGGTGCAGTATAGGAGAATGGGGTGAAAGTTAGGGCCGAAGACCCCAAGGCACACCTTGATGCCTGTCAGTGGCTGCAGAGTGGGGGTGGAATGGCATGAGCATTATGGCTGGCCACCCCAAGTCACACCTCTGAAGCCTGTCAGTCTGTACAGGGTGGGCATTATAGTTGGAAACCCTAATGCCCAGGGTGTTTGTTGGTATTTTTGCTCCAAATTTTCAGCATGGGCTTTTTGGGACCCCACCTCATGAACAGTGACAGTATCATTTTATAACTCAATCACAAAAGGTGATTTCACACAGCTAGTATGCCATTTGGTGCCACAGGTGCAAAAACACATTGCAGGCAGGATGTGAAAAATCACAGCTGTACTGTTCATGAGGAGGTGTGCAGAAATGGCAATGTTGAAAATCTGGAGTGAAAATATAAAACAGTGGCGAAGTTACAAGTGTGTGTAGAAGCTGTGTAATGCATGCTCATAACATGGTCGTTTTTTGGAATGTTTTCGTCAAATTTTCAACATGGCCTTTTTTTTACCTCTCCTCATGAACAGTGATGCTGTGATTTCAATAATCTGTCCTGAATATTGATTTCGCACAGCGACCATGCCAGTCTGCACCACAGGTGCAAAAACCCATTTTGGGAAGGATGCAAAAAATGACAGCTGTACTGTTCTATAGGGTGCTTGAAAAAATGGCAGTGGTGGAAATTTGGATGAAAATATTAAAAACTGACAAAGTCACCAGCGTGCACAGAAAATGTGCAATGGACGCTCATAATGCAGTCATTTTTTGGAGTTTTTTCACCAAATTTGCAACAAGGGCTTTTTGAGACCCACCTCATGAACAGCGGCACTGTTGTTTTGTTAATTGGTCCCTAAAGGTGATTCCATGCAGCGACCACGAAATCACCTTTTGGGACGAGAAATGAAATGACAGTGCCAGTGTTCATGAGGTGGGGTCCCAAAAACCCCATGTTGAAAATTTGGACCGAAACTCCAAAAATTGGTTGAGATATTAACCGAAGTTGAAAATCCCCCATTGACTGCCATTAAAGGGGTTACTGTCATTTTTTCATAGAAACATAGAAACATAGAAGTTGACAGCAGATAAGGACTGCAAGGTCCATCCAGTCTGCCCACTTCTTTTTCTACCTTGTAAATGTGCCATCGGCCTTTGCTCTGTCAGTGGCCTATCTATTCATACTCATCTGTATTGCTCCCTTATGCATATCCCATGCCTGTTTGAAGCCCTGCACTGTATTCATAGCCACCACTTCCTGAGGTAGGCCGTTCCATGCATCCACCATCCTTTCTGTGATAAAGAATTTCCTCACATTCCCCCTTAATCGGCCTCCCTCTAGTCCCATACTGTGTCCTCTTGTCCTACTAATTTTCTTATATTGAAACATGTTAGACTCTTTCACCTTGTTAATGCCCTTAAGGTGTTTGAATGTTTCAATCATATCACCTCTCTCCCTCCTTTGCTCAAGGGTATACATATTGAGCTCCATTACTCTGTCCTCGTATGTCTTCTGATGCAGTCCCTGCACCATTTTGGTTGCCCTTCTCTGGACTGCCTCAATTTGGTTAATGTCCTTGTGAAGGTGTGGCCTCCAGTACTGCACGCAGTACTCCAGATGGGGCTTAACCAGTGTCTTGTAAAAAGGGATTATTACCTCCCTCTTATGACTTGTGCTATCTCTACTAATACACCCTAACATCCCCGTAGCCTTATCTACTGCTTTAGAGGTCTGCCTGGATGATTTCTGGTCATCGGTGATGATGATGCCCAAGTCTTTCTTCTTTTGTGACTGCCAGCAACTCCCCTCCCAGCCTATAGGTGACTTCAGGGTTTCTCTTCCCTATGTGCATGATCTTGCACTTCTTTGCATTAAATCCCAGTTGCCACTCTTCTGACCATTTTGCTAGTTTATCCAGATCTCTTCTCATTCTGCCCACCCCATCTGGATTATTTCAGTTCCCGGTTGGTCTTTAAAGAGAGCAGACATGTTCCCAGTTCACAAAAGATGGCTGCTCCTGACCTGGAGGTAACTATGGATGAGGGGGTGCAGGGAGGTGGGATGCACAGAGGGAGGGTGTGGATTTGAGGAGGGGGGCTGGCAGGAATGACAGGGGACCTTTTTTTTATCAGGTTTAAAAAATAAAAGATGTTGTGGACTGCTTCTATTTCTACAGGTGAAATATTAACAAAACAGATTTTGGCATACCGTTGTGGGCTCCCAGTGTGCCAAAGAACTGGAGGGGGAAGGGGTGTCAATGCCAACCAAAAGATTGGGCACTTTGAGGTTGGCTGAAAACATAGTGGCGTGGGGGGTGGCGGTTTGGGCACTTTGAGGTCAGCTGAAAACACAGGGGCATGGAGGGGTAGCACATCTGACACTGGGAGTGGGCATCCTGGTGTCATAAATATCAAATAACTATTTTTTGGCACATTAGGGTGGGCTCCCAGTGTGCCACATTAATGGTGGGAAGGGGATACATGCTGACATGGGGATTGAGCACCCCAACATCATCAGGGGATGAAGAATGGAGGGTGCAGGGTAGGCAGCAACAGCGGGAAGGAGCTAACATTTAAATTTATTGTCCTGCTGTGTGCCTGGTTGGGAGGGAGGGGAGACTGCCACTGCAATGATGAAACTGCCCCTGATTGCAGAAGCAGATTTCTTTCAAGAGCGGTGCTTGCTCAGAAACTGCCATCATCTGCAGCTTCAGCATTAATTGGTGGTCGAGGGTCGCACCCATTAAAATGTTCTCTGTATTGGCCACAACACTGCCACACCTCTGTAATGCTCTACTATCTCAATATGCTTCTTGTGTGCTGCATGCACGTGCAAGCAAACATAAAAATGAAACAATGATGATGTTCAGTGTCTGGTAAAGCTCCAACATTTGGTCAATGAATATCCAATGGCAGAGGCAGCAGGGTTTGCCGTTGGAGTCACGGTCTGGGCATGTGAGCCAGCAGGCAGAGACATGTTCTGGGCATATGATACTGGTGTTACAGTTTCTAAATCAAAGGTAGAAGGGGATATTTTGAGCTATCTCATGCTGGAGGATTATTCATAGCTTGCAATCGCCCCCCCCCCCACCAATCTGATATCCACAGCTGAGTAGGTTCCATGTATACAAGAGGTATCACAAAAGGAAACCTGACTTTACTATAGCATAGACAGTGGTTAAATGTTCTACAAACCCTTTTGCCCACACAATCCCTTGGGAAAATATTATGATTACACATAAAAGGTAGGAAACTTTTTGAAATATATCACTTCATGTGAATAATAGACAGACAATTTGAATAGAACTGAAACATCCATATTTTTTGTATTTATATTAATACTGTTTTCCCAATCAACTGTATGTGTGTGAAAGGGTTTGTAAAATATGTAACCACTTTCTACATTACAGGAAAGTCAGGTTTCGTATTGTGATTACCTCTTGTATGTACTGAACCAACACAGAGGTGCTCCTCCCATTGCCTCACCTTCATAGCTAAGTACTGATTTGGTTCTCTTCCTTCTTACCTTGCCTCCCTCCTTGCTCCAGCTTCTCTCTCTCCCTACAACTCGCGGTCTAGTTGCACCTGCTGCTTTTCTCTCCCTTGTATCTGCACCTCAGCTGACAAACTCTCCTTCTCCTACAAATTTCCCTCCCTCTGGAATAGCCTCCCCCCCAACCCGTCTGTCTCCCTCCCTCCTTCTCCTCTCTTAAGCGATCACTCAGACCATCTCCTGTCACTTTCTGCACCTGTTCTCCCTCCTATTCCTCTACTGAACACACCTTGGCACAAACCCTCTGGGTTGTAAGTCACTGCTTTGAACCTGTTTGCTTAATTGTATTTGTTATATATAGCTTCCTTGTTTGTATCTTGCTTGTACATTGTTTCCTAAGCTGCTCTGGTCTTAATATTTTGTGTACTTAATATTGTACTGTCAGCCTCCTGTACACCCTTCTCCCGGGTTGCACCTGGAAATGAGCTTCTGCTCATGGTGCCTTTCCTGGCTGCCAGCTTTTAAATAAATAAATAAAACACTGTAGTGGATCTCGGATGGATGGGGTGATTGCAAGCTATGAGTAATGAGTAGTATAAGTGTGTGATAGCACTAAAAATCATACAACAGAACAGCACTCGGATAATTAATTCAGCCACTAGCCTACAAATGTATTATTTTCAATCAATCAATCAATACTTTTATTTAACCAGGCATGTCATCAATGAGCAATTTCATTTTATGAAAGAAATATGTAAATCATTTGGAATTGATGGGTGGGGGGGGGGTGATGAAAAAACATGGTGGGAACTGAAATGGCTACATAATCAGCTATCATCCTGTCCAAGTAAGATAAAGCTAGTAAAGGACAAAATAATGTAACTGATTTCACATCTTTCTAAATAACAATTTATTTTGAGGGCTGGGAATTAATAATTACATGCCTGCAAAGTTGTTCTACAATGTGATGGGAAGCCTTGTATGCCATGACAGAGTTCTATCAGAAATCAGTTGTTTCAACAATGGCACTTACTCATAGAAACATACAAACATAGACTTTGACGGCAGATAAGGACTGCTTGGCCAACCTAGTCTGCCCATATCCCTACCTACTGGATAAGCTGCAGATTCTAGTTAACCAACATCCTACTTCCTCCTACTCCCTGCCCCCACTATAATTGCATTATGTCTGTCCCATGCAATCTTGAATTCCCTCACTGTTTTTGACCCCAGACCTCCTCAGGATGGCAGTTCCATGCATCCACCACCCTCTCTGTGAAAAAAATATTTCCTCACTCTGCCCCTGAGCCATCCCCCTCTATCTTCAAATTATGCCCCCTTGTTCTTGCACATCTCTTTTTCTGAAAGATGCTACCCTCTTGGACTGTATTTCCTTGAGGCACTTGAAAGTTTCTATCATGTCCCTCCTCTCCCTCGTTTCCTCAAGGGTATACATATTAAGCTCCTTTAGTCTCTCTTTGTATGGCTTCTTTTGCAGACCCTGCACCATTTTAGTTGCCCTCCTCTGGACTGCCTCCATCCTGTCTATGTCCTTGTGGAGATGGGGTCTCCAGAACTGCATGCAGTACTCCAGATGGGGTCTCACCAACTGTCTGAACAGAAGGATAACAACTTCCTGTTTTCTACTGGTGATGCATCTCCCTATACATCCCAGTATCACCCCAGTCTTCCTTATTGCCTTCTCACACTGCTTGCCTACCTTAAGGTTTATTAAAGAAAGATTAAAAAAAAAAGCAATAAGAAAGACACCGGAAGAGGGAAGGAGATTGAGAGGAGATCTTGGGGAAAGGCAGGGCGGGTGTGTGTGTGCACTTGCAGTGAGCCTGCCCCTGACTACAGCTGCTGAATCAGACAGCCCAGAACAAGAGAACAACAGCATTGCCCCCGGGAGGGGGGGGTGCAATTTATTCCTCACACCTGGGCCCATGCCAACCATGCTAAGTCACTGTTAAGACCTACACATTCCAGAAGATCAGATTTGTTAATTCAGCCATTGCACCCTAATGTAGAAAAGGAGATAACAGTGTTATGTCCTTCAAATCCTCTCCCAAGTCGTATCTCAAGAAAGGTTAGATCCCACTCTAAGGTGCCCATTGTGACACCTTATACAACTTAGGTCAATGAAATACATTATACATAAACAAACAGAAACAGCAATTCTTAGAACCAAAGAACCTGTACCAACGGGTACTCAGAAAATTAGAATAGGTAGTTGGTAAGCTGACACTAACCCCTTACTATCTGCAGGGTGAAATGCAGTTTGAAGTTAAATGCTAACCCTGCACCTTTGAGCCAAGCACTTAACACAGTTAGTCTCCCCTAAATACTGAGTCTAAAATAGCAGAACCAAGAAGTAATTAGGAAAAGGCTCACTTAGTTGCAGATATAGTCTGCCGCACCCATCTTAGAGACCATTCTGAACAGCCCTCATGTGAAGAGAGGGGCCCATCTAGTAACGGACAGCCACTGGTTGGGGCAAACATCCAGGCTCCACTAAACCTACACCTAGGCCTGAAAGTCACAAGACCAAATACTGAAGTTGAAGCCAGGGCATTCTCCCCTCAGACTGCATTAATCGGAACCACACATCACCCTCATCCCAACCACAGCTTTGAAAAACAAACTCATAGGCATTTCACAGCTACACCCTCATTATTGTAAAAACCATATGTGTTTCCTGGCAAATACCGGATTTACAGCCAATCCACCGCACCCCACCCCCGCTGTTCCCCACCCCTCACATCCCAACCTGTTAATAATTCATTTGCATAATCACCACAGTTTGCTTTATTAGCATGAGTCTATTTTTGTTTGCCCTCATCTTAAAAGAATGGGTGCCTGTTGCACGAGGAACAGTGAAAAACAGGAAATGAGGTCCTTTTGTAAATTTTTTAAAGAGTCGCTCAGCGGTTGCTCACAGATTGCACCTTTGATAGGCTAACATCCTACTGCAAATGTTCTACTCAGTGGGAAAGTAAAACCAGCTTTCATAGCATCTGTTCCGATGGTGCATTTTCAGGGTGCCCACATTGCAAAGCATCACTTGCTGTTCAATGGTCCCTCACCGAGTTCATGCTTAACAGCCAAAATGAAATGCTTTCCCAAGGGGGTAACAAAGTCTGTTATTCCTTACCATCATGGCATCTTGTCAACATAGTCCTCAGCTCTTTTTGAATCAGTAAAAAAGATTTGCTTTTCCATTTTGAGTAATTCTAAGCTTTGCTGGCATAAGCAGGGTGAAAGAAATGGTTGTCCTCTTAAGCATTTCCTTCACCTCAGCAAGTTCCTTTCTTTTGACAAACAGTTCAGCACGAATGTTGAGGAACAGCTGGAGATCGCTGGATTTGCATTTCATCCCCTCCTTCCTCACCTTGCGTAGCATTCACTCTTTCTTGGCATATTTACGGAACTTAACTAAAATAGCTCTGGGTCTACAATCCAGAGCTGGCCAAGCTCACAGAGCTCTGTCAATATAAAGCTTCCCCTTAAATCCCTGGGGTCTAAGGAACTCTGCTAGCAAGGTGGCAAAAAAGTCTTCAGGGTGTTCCCCTTCCAGACCTTCCGGTAAGCCCACAAATTTCATATTCTCTTTCTGGCTAGGATGTTCTAGCCAATCAATCTTCTATTGCAGAGCTGCAACTGTTTTTTATGCTTCATGACCGGAACTTAAAGGAGGGCTAAGCTGTCTTCATTATGACATAATTCTATACTCCATCTGCTTGACCCTGTTGCCCAAGTCTATGATTTTTGTGGTCAACTGGGCAGTACTACTTTGAATCATGGCTAACTTGTCACTGAGTGAGGATAATCCTTGCTTCCTCTCCATGAGCAGTTCTCTGTACTGGGGCTGTATACTCTCTTTGCCTGACTCTCCCACCTTCCTGGCGGTACCTGCATTTGCCAATTGGGCCACTATTGTGGCCTGTGCTGCTACTGATTTGGGAAGCATTGTTTCAGCATCAGCACAAATATTCAATATCAACTGGAGTTCTAATGTCTTTTTAACTTCTTGATGGAATGTTTAACCTTCTTTCTCAGTCAGTTCACTAGGATGGCATCAGATTTGCTAAAGTTGGTTACATATTTCAAGATGCTGACTTGGGGCTCCATTTGAAGCATGTTTGCAGGTCTGAGACAATCTTGTTTCCCTAGCAATACTCTTTTAAAGAATGGTATCTATGGGCTGAAACCACCCTGGTATCCCAATAGCAGTAGTATCTCTTCATGGATCAAGGGTGAGATTAATGTCACATCCAATTAATGAAATGCCTTTGTGTCTAGCAATAATTTCATTAAACAGCTGTCTAATACTGGAGAAATCTGACCATGGTGGGAGATGTTGGTTAAGTATTGTATATTCTTTGCCTAGTAACCTGCCCTTGATAAGGACCATTCTTCCAGCTGGGTCTGCGTATGTGTCTTTCACTTCAAAAGGGAGCAGTCTTGGGACCAGAGTGGCAACCTCTCTCTTTCTCCCATGTCAGTACATGAAGGAAATAACCTCTCTGAAGCCAAACATCAGTACATGAAGAAAATAACCTCTCTGAAGTCAAACATTTTGAGTTTATCATGCTCAGTGGCTGATAAGTGTGTTTTTTTGCAAGAACATTCGACTTAGTTTAGTTTTTTGAGCGTAGCAAGAATCCTCACTGGTTTGAAAGAGTGCGTTATACCATTAGTATTTTGAGGTATTATTTTAAATGGTGTTCTGTCTGTCATTAACAGTTTAAAATGAGGCATCTGAAAGCGATCATCCAAAGCTCCACTGTTTGTCCCCTTCACCTGAATGTCTGACTTGCGTTTTCCTTTTCCAAAACATCATCTGTCCATACTGTCTACCTGTAAGACTTTGCCATTTTTATAAATATAAAAAGTCTATAACAAAATAGATAAACTTCAAACCATTATAACAATATGTTGGTAACCTAAACAATTGTTTAACCAAAATAACTATACTACAAGTCTCCCTGACTTCCAAAGCTGGAGTCTGTTTCAGTACAGATCCCACCCACTTGGAGGAAAGACATCGTGGTTTATAGTACATCCCCAAGGGAAGGTTAGTCACCATGAAGATTTCCCACAAGCCTCCCGATTAGGATTAATACTCCTACGGACATCCCACCCTCTGTTGTCCTGTGGTGTATCACAGAGTAGATATAGAGAACCAACAAAGAACCCAGTGAGAATTAAAAAGCTGCAGAGAAGCCTCTTCAGCAATGAGTATCTCCTAGGGAATGAAGTAATGATGACAGTGACAGTGGGGTGGTTCAGGCAGGTAGTCATGCATTGAACCTGTGAAGTATGGGAGATGCACTAGAAGATAAGGCATTAGCATAAGTAGCTGTACACAAGTCAGAAATCCTATCCATTTCACTCAATGCAAATAGAGGTGAAAAGTCCCTTGACTTTCAGTGTCAGATTGGTCTCCATCCGTAAAATAGACTAAGGGGAGTAAGTCAGATCTGACAGCTGTACAAAAATAAGGTCAATAGTTATGCAAAGAAGAAACCCAAACAAACCGTGTAAATCAATATGTCCCTCACAAAGTCCTATTGACCCCAGGTTATCTCTGCTGTTTAAAGTAAATGCAGCTCCCCTTTCTGAACTGCTGAAAGAAACTTTATAGGCACAGCTTTTTTTTCCCCCCAATTGTTTAACCAGGAGTGGCACACTAAGCTGAAAGCTGGTTTACAGGTGTGACCTGGGAGCACAGGGAAGTTAAGTGACTTGCTCAGGGTCACACAGTATGCAGGTGGGGGCTGTGGGATTCAAACCCAGGTCCCCAGAGTTGCAGCTCAGAGCCTTAAACCACTGTGCTAGACTATAACAGTCTTGCAGAGAACAACTCATTCTGCCAGTTTCTTATTCTGCTGGCTTGATACCATGGTAAGGGGACACAAACATAGAGAAATGGCCCTGCTTTGAGACCCTGTGAGACCCCCCCAAATTCCTCCATTTTGTTGCTGGGTTTGAGACCCTGTAAGGCCCAGTCCACCTTATGTCCTGTGTCAAATTAAAACATGATTTTGTACAAATATATTTTTCAATGTTTTCCCTGAGATGATGAAGACCATTTAATATTATGGAGCAGAATTACTTTGATCAAGAAGAGTTTGTTATTGATGCAGTATTAGCCATTGCCAAGCAGTTGACACAAATTTTAATGAGATAGAAAAACATGTGACCCAAGTGTGAATCAATCCTAGGCCCCCAGGATACCATCCCAGCAACCATCTGCTTAGCTGTCAACTTTATATGGCAGTAGCCTGAGTTTCCAGCAGGTACTTTCTTCTTGTAAATCCTGCAAATAGGAATCATTGAGTTGTTTTTTAAGCAATAAGGCATGACAGGGTGTGTGTTATTGTGTAATAATGTCACTCCTGGGGTGGATAGAAGCACGAGGCAAAGCCGGTGCTTCCACTGCCCCAGGAGTGACGTTATTACACAATAACACACACCCTGGAGTGTCTTATTGCTATTATACAATGGTTCATTGTTATACAAAATAAAAAAAAAAAAACATTTAAAACATGTTTTTAGTAGATCTTTAGTGAGTTTCTTAAGAGAAGAGGGAAAAAAGGTAATGCTGCTTAATGATGGCAGCAAGCAAAGCTAATGTTAATCAAATGACAGTGATGTTGCACTGCAATATCATCACTGTCTCAGGCACTCACTGACCAATCAGAATCCGGGATTCTTTCTTGCCATTGTATAATAGTTATTTTACTGCAGTGTGTGTTTCAGTTGCTCGACATGGCTAATACTGCATAGATAGCTAATTACTATTTAAATTAGTCCAAACTGCAGGATTTATTCTGAGAAAGAATATAACTGTGAGGGCCTCAGACTTTTATGTGAGCCTGATAGCTCAGTGTTAGAACAGTGGGATGGCAATATGGAGGCCTGTTCAATTCACAATTAGTTTACATTATTTCTGTCTCATTTTTGCTCTAGATGAACATTATTCCAAGAATACATTAGCCACACTAAGTATGATTTTATCCCCCTATCTAAACTGGCAAAAGCTGGCAGTATAGCCTAGAGGTTAGAGGAATGAGGTGTGAACAAGCTTGATACATCCAGCAGACCAGACCTGAGTTTGATTCTCACAACCTCCACTTGCATACTGTGTGACTCTGAGCAAGTCAATTAACTAACCAGTGCTTCCAGGTCGCTCCTGAAAACAGGCACTTGTGCCTAGTGGGCCTTACCCAGTTACCAAAAAAAAAAAAAAAGGTTTGCAAAGCTCAATTCTATAATGACATTTGTGTTGTGACCTCCTTGATATGCTTATAAAAAACTGTCCAGACCAAATTCATTACGTGATCTTAAATTACCAGATCTGTGCAGTGTTTACACTTTCACTCATACCAAGTTGTAAAGCACTTTTAAAGTAATCAAATCAAATTACGACAAAAATAGGACAACTGCTCCCCCTTGTGACAGGATAAAGAAATGGGCTTTTTCAAAAAGTATTGTTTTATCATCCTTTCTCTTCCTTTGCACAATAAATAAATTATACAGAATCTTACCCCAGTACAATTAGTCAATTAGTAGTAATTTTGAGGAACCTGCCTAAATTAATCAATGTAACTCCAAAGTTCACAGAAAATACTGAAGTCCAGCACTCGCATCTGATACAACAATACTTACTGCAGCTGAAAATCTGGATAAAACATTATTTATTGGTGGGGAGCACAGCAAATGTACCAGACAGTGGCTCAGTGGAGCCTGATGTTTTGTGCCTTCACTCCCTGGTGCTTTTTCACCTGGATAAAGCACCAGAGAGTGAAGGTCAACTGCATTTGCTTCTTGACAGCCTCAGTACCGTGGAAGGGTGGGGCGGGTGGGGCAGCAGCCCTGAGCGCAAGCCTCCTAGGGGGCGCAGTTTCATCTGAAGCTCACTCTATTATTAACTTGAAAAAGTGAGCTCTGCAACTTAATTTTTTTTTTAACTTTCTTTAGGTAATTACTATTTGCTGCCAGCAGGGCACATCCATGGACCAGCAAATCGGGTGGGGGGATCAGGGAATCACATGATATGTTGCTGCAGCAAGAACAATCACGTGATATACTGAGCAGACAGTTTGTCTGTGGGGGCAGGCTGGCGCCCAGTGAAGTGTATAAGATAAGCAGACTCCAGAGTGTTAGAGTGGCAGAGCAGTTGAGCAGAGGCAGTTAGAGGAGAGCTGGAGTAAAGGAGAGAGCAACTAGTATTGTAGAGAGAGAGAGAGAGAGAGAGAGAGCGCGTGGACTGTTTACATTGATTTTGTGTAGCAGCATTTTTCAACAAGAGAACAAAACTTCCTTCCACATCTGTGATCCATCTAATTAAATAAATGATGATGATCTGTGTGTTTGAAAGGTGTTGGAAAAAAAAGTAAAACAACTTATTGATCGTCCCTCGTTCAAAGAAGGCAAAGGGTTAGCCTAGGATATATAGGATTAGATAATTGGGCTCAGGGCTGGCTGCTGTGTATATAATTTGTCCATTTTGCTTTGCTTTTGAGTGGACCCTTGTGTTGACTGACTGGTCGGGCGCGGCCTTGTTCTCCCTCACCCCCTGATTCATTCATCCTCCCTCTGAGGCAGGCTGATTGATCATTTGTGAATGATGAGATCCCTTCTGGTCTGGCCCTGGGTCCCAGTCCCCTGCCCCTCTTGCCAACTCCCGAGGCAATTTTATATTTTTACAAGACAGTACAAAACAACGTCTTGTTCTCCACATCCATGGTCCCGGACTTCACCTTGCAAATGCTGATTCAATGATTCTTGATCCCCCGGTCTTGGGTCCCTGCCAGCCACCCCACCTACCTGTCTTGCCAACTCCTGCCAACTCCCCGACTAAGTCTGGAGGCTGCTTGGCTGCATCTGCCAGCTGCCCACCCATCTGCTACTTTCATAATTCCGTCCAGGTGTCCCAGCAGTAGTTACTTAGTTTGTGCTGCCGGTTGCCTTTGTAACCAAGTCTGCTGGCTGGGGCCTAGGCTGGCTGCATTTTTTAAAATAAAAGCCCTGTGCCTCATGCCTCCTAAATCAGTCCTGAGTCCAACCCAGCCCCTACTACGAAATCAGCAGGCAGCAGTATTTACAGAAACAAAAATTGTGTGTATGGGGAGGGGGGGGGGCGGATTAGCAGTAAAAAAAGAAAAAAAGAAAACAGTTGAAACTCAAGTCTCCTTTCTTTGTATGTGTCAGTCTGGGGGGGTATTAGTGGTACTAAAAATAAAATAATTAATCTGCAGAGAATCTGAAGGGGACTATGCTTAAAAAAGATCAAGGTACACAAGTGAGACATGGGGTCCTCTTTCCGAAGGAGCTTTGCTATACATGCTTGAGCATCCTGTGGAAATGCAGGAAGGGACCGAAACTGTGATTTCTGTGTGCTGGTGCCAGCAAACAAAATAATCTGAGGGACAGGGTGGGATTAAAGGATGGTAAGGAGATATCCAGAATAGTGGTAGAGCGGGTGAAGATTATGGGTTTTTAAGTGACTGCTAGAGAAATCCTGTCAGGGATACCCCCAGATAAAAGGGTCTCTGCCCATGAAACAACTTCAGCAGCGCTAGTGAAGCACTAGGGATGGGGACCCTATGTCAACAGGTAAAGCAGGGGCATAAGGGAGTCATTTGAGATGGATGTGGAGAGCTATGGGGGGGGCAAGGTAGGAAGGAGGCATCACAGACCACAGCACCCGTGGTGCAGTCATCTTCAGAAAAGTCCTCAGGAGGCAGCAATGTTGCCTGGTGTGCAGCAGGTTTGCCGCACTCACTGTGGAGCTGGGTGCAGTAAAGGAAGAACTTAACCTTCTTACAGTTATTCCCAGTGGACACTGGTGCAAGCAGCCACCACTCCTTTCCACTGCACACCATGCCACACCTACTGTAGGTAGGGGGGATGGGGGAAGAAGGGTCTATACAGGCTGAGACCCTGAGGTGGCAACAGCAAACAGATTCATCCCTCATGTTCAATTTGGTTCATCTAGTCCCCCAAGTGAAAATGCCGTACTCTGCAGGCATGCAAGAGACCAGGTCTATGCTTAAGAGTACACCTTACATACGTTTGGAGTCCAAGAGGCAAGACAGTGCTAGGAAAGAGCTTGTGAAAAGTGATTCCATCATAAAGAGGACAGAGGGGGTAGTGGGTGCAGAAAAGCATGGGACATGAAGGTTAGATGCCTTCTGGGGCTTTGGTTGGATGGGATGTGATGTAAGCAGGGTAGAAAGAATTGTCAATAGAGTGGAAAGCAGCCCTACTGGGCACCGATAACCTGGTTTGCAGACTCCTAGAGGAGGTTAAGAATAGCTTTAGAAATGTTGTGGGGGGACATCCAAGCTGGCAGCTGCCTCACTGACTTCTGAGTTTTTTCTGCTAGTTTGAGCAGAAGGGAGAACTAGAAGAGGGTTCATCCAATTGCTCACTTCAACTCATGGCTGATGGAGTGGTACAGGCAGGAGGGATGGGGTGCCTGGGATATTGGAGTCACTTTTGGATGGATTGAAAGCTATTCAAGCTGGATGGCGCTCAACCCTCTGAGGAGGGTATCAGGATACCAGGGAGCAAATTTAAAGAATTATTTAAAAAATTAGGCAGTTTTAAAGCAGCAGAGAGAGATGCTGTGCAGATGCGGACAACAAATGCACCTACTAAACTGAAAGAAGCCTAAATGGCCTCTCACCACTGCTAAAAAAACATGGACAGAACAATATGGCAGAACAAATGTGGAGAAAGAGGGAGTCTAGAACAAGCTGGAGGAGAGGGGTCGCAATACTGGATCTGGGTATCTAGGAAGGAGGAGATAGGCAGGGCCAAGCCTTGAGAAGAGAATTGATTTTAGTTTTCCTTTGTTTACACACTTCTTAAATATTGTCTCTGTCTGCTCATGCTCAAAGATTTTATTTTTAGATTTTACTTTTCTGTATTAAAGTATGTTTTCTTCGAAAAAGCCCCCAAACCCACCAAAGAGCATGTAAGCCCCACAGAGCTTCTAGAATGCGACCCCGACTGACTCTTTTCTGGAGGGGGCACAAAATTAGTCTCTTGCCCAGGGCACCAAAATGCCTTCCTACGGCTCTGGACAGCCTTTGTTAACTACAGCTACCTACTTCTCTGAGGCCAGCAGGGGATTTTACTTTGTGTAGAGCACACCTGTTTGAGCCTTACTTAGTGCTGTACTCTAGGGGGTATGTTCAAACAGGCTTTGAGTGCTCTCACTGTTCTCAGAGCTTATGTAAATGTACCAAACATATGGCCTTGCACTCATTTGTGCTCAAAAAAGGGACTTTGCACAGAGCAAAGCTCCGGTTTTGAATGTTGGGCCCTAAATGCAGTCTTACTCGAGCTCTGCATAATGACAGGATAACTTCATTATTAATGATGGGTAGACTGTTCTGCCAAGAATCAGACAACCCTGCCCTACATATCTTGCTCCCTGGAACTGGATGAATAATGACTCAGCTGAGATGGTCTGGTTCTGATTCCAAGGGTGCCCGAATATGCCATTGTGTATATTCTCATAATAGTGTGGCAACACAGGGAGTGCCACGCTGCTGCTATTATGCAATGGTGAGATGGCAAAGAAGTCCAGCCCTTTCTTTCCATAAGTTTCCATGCTGGAACCTGCTGTGCTGTGGAGTGAAGGAGGAGCAAGAGGCTGTGGTGTACCTGGATCAGGTCCTTAACAGCATGCTCCCATGAGTCTGATCCAAGAGAGACTAAAGGAGCTTAATATGTATAGCCTCAAGGAAAGGAGGGAGAGGGGGGACATGATAGAAACTTTCAAGTACCTCAAGGGAATCAACAGAGTCCAAGAGGGAAGCATCTTTCAAAAAAAGAGGTGTGCAAGAATAAGGGGGCACAATTTGAAGATGGGGGGCTGCTCAGAGGCAATGTAAGGAAGTATTTTTTCACAGAGGGTTGTGGATGCATGGAACGGCCTTCCGGAGGAGGCTGTGGAGTCAAAAACAGTGGCTGAGTTCAAGTATACATGGGACAGGGTGGGGGTAGAAAGAAGTAGGCTGCTGGTTAACTAGGATCTGCAGCTAATCCATTAGGTAGGGAAATGGGCAGACTGGGTGGGCCAAGCGGTCCTTATCTGCCATCAGATTCTATGTTTCTATGTTATCTGCTAAGAGGTTGGATTGTGTGATCAGTGACATTTTCAAAACTCAGCCTGTTAGCTATGGGGAGTCTACAAACTATATTTCCAGAGTCTCTTGGCCCTTGTAGGGAGCTCCAACAGCAGCAATCCTCAACTTGGCAGCAATAATGAGTGAAACAATTTAAAGGGAAGCTGTTTTAATTGATTCAGAGTGCTTTGTTTCCCCTTATTTAGTTACTAGGGTTACCACCTGTCCCTATTTTCGCAGAACAGTCCTGATTTGGGCAGCTGTGTCCTGCAGAAAAACATGAAAAATAGTACATGTTCTGACATTATAGCAGACAAATGTTTTTCTGATTTTCCTCTAAATGTTGTAAAAAAGGTATAATACCCTAACTAAAATACCTTAAAATAATAAACACTAGAAACAACTGGAAAACCATAATCCTTAGTCTTAATTCTGATTATTTAGAGAAAACAAGTCTGTTACATTGATTGGGATTACATATTGTCCTGTGAAAAATCACATTTCAGTAGGAAATGTCCCACTTTGGGCTTCTTAAAAGGTGGTAACCCTATTAGTTACATATTTGCAGCATGAAAAACTTCAAGTGGAATATGATAGTAAACACAAATGTGTCTGTTGTATTTGTCAGTTTTAAAATGCTTGTTTCACAGTTTTTGGCATTTGCATGTTAACTGGTGGAAAATGTGTGATGCACTCACAGTGTTACATATCAGGGATTAAAAGGCAACTATGTTGTTGAACACAGAAAAGGGCATGCATGGAACACATTAGGTGTGGTGCAGTTCAGCGTCCTACTCCTCACTAGTACCTTTAGCATTAGGGCATGTTAGCTGATAAACTCTGTTGTTTACAATTTTTAAGGAGTTGTGCAAAATAAATAAAGTTGGGCACATTGATTAATTGAAGAGATGTTCCTGTCTGCTTTCCTGTTGGTCTAGAACAGTGTGACTATACAATGACACAGAACCTGTATCTTTAGCAAGTGGAAGTGCTCCTTTTTGTTACTTCTTTGCTGGTATCCAAATTGAAGCAATGCACTGCTAGGCTTTTGAGTGGCTATCCATTGCTGTGCCCATACTGGACCCTGCATATATGCATGTGCTTCTATTCAGGTCCATACTGAGCATCAACATTTGGGAGTGGGGTCTCCTCTCCTCCTCTGCGTGCTGAACACTACTACCAGGTCCATATCCTGTGCTGTTTTTGTCAGTGAAACTGTTGGCTACCTTCCTTAGACCACCGCTTTGTCTACTACCAGTGATGTCCGCTTCACGTGTAGACTCCCATATGTACCTGTTTGTGGACTGTCAATAAGGGTTTTGCATTACAAATCTGGATGTAGGACAAGTTTTACATCCATATCTACTCACTTTCATCACGTTTAACTCTGCTCTTTTGGCTGTTAGGTTTGGGCTTACTTTAAGCTCTTTACATTTTGAATACAGTTAGTAAATAAGGGCAAAACATATTTTGGATGCAGCCTTCTTTCTCAATGCAGCATAACCACTTCAGATGCAACTTTTGCTTTTGTCTATTTTGGGGCTTTGTGAATCCTGCCTTGTCTGTCCGTCTGTCGGGGCAGGAGCCCCGTGCAGAAGTCCAGCATCATGGTCTTTATTTCCTACCTAAGGAGAGACCACCATGCCACTTTGCCTCATATTGCTAAACACTCTACTGGAGATTTTGCTTTGTTTTCTGCACTTTTGGTATTTAATTATCACATGTTCATAACTAATTTAAAATAATTAAGAAACAGTTAAACCAACCATAATCTTTTGTGTTCTGATTTTTTTTTTTAAAAAAGATCATAACCTTTCTGGTAATCTGTGTGGTTCTATCACCTGACAGGCTTGACTGAAGTTTCGTGGGACAGCAGGCAACATCACCATGCCCCCACTGAGTGCCACAAGTGTGCAGAAAAAGTTCTGCAAGTGGAATTTAAACGAAAGTCTGACTATTGCTTCCGCAAAGGTTCGGAAATCCATTTCTGAACTTTCACAGAAATTCTACCTGCCCTGCACTCCCCAATTGCCCAAAATATATAACATTAATCCGTGTTGGCTAACAATCCCTTCCCCCACCTGATCACTCACCGGCCCAACCTGTATTTAAAGAAAAAAAAATAACCCTGGAGGCTAGTGGTCCCTTCCCCACACCTGATCACCCAACTGTATCTAGAAATAGCAGCTAGTCAATAGTTATCAGAGACAGAGATGTAACCATAGTAAAAATATTTTTTGCCCTGGTGTTCTAGCGAACCCCACCCCCTCCCAGTCCCTCTATCCCTGCTCCCCAGTATGTACTTCTTTTGTTTTCTTGCAAGTTATTCCCTGGTGGTCTTTTGTCCTCCCTCCCACCTCAGCAAGTAGTGTCCCATCCCATCCCCCCATCCCAAAAGGGATCAGGTGACTGGCACAGCCCTCCGATCTCTTCCACAGCCAGCAGCCCACTGAGATGTGAATGAATGAGTACATGCACAGCACAGAACATGCACATTCATTCACATCTCAGTGGGCTGCTGGCCATGGAGGAGAGTGGAGGGCTGTGCTGGTGGCCCGCTCCATTTCGGGATGGGAGGTAGCGAGGTGAGACACTACCTGCTAGGGTGAGGGGAGTGGGGGCTACTAGACCACCTGGGAATAACTTAAAAAAAAACCTACATACTGGGGATCAGGAACAGGGAGGAACTGGAAGGGGGGTTCACTAGAGCACCAGGGCAAAAATATTTTTAATATATGGGGGATAGGGATTGGGGGTGGTTACCTCTTTGTCTTTCTGATGACTATTGACTAGCTGCTACTTCTAGATACAGGTGGGTGATTGGGTGGGGAGGGACTGCTAGCCACCAGGTTGTTTTAAAATACAGATCAGACTGGCAGGTTAATGGGTGGGGGGGGACTGCTAGCCACCAGGGTTGTTTTTTTTTTAAGCACACATTGGGATGGCGAGTGATTGGGTGGGGGGAGGGACCACTAGCCACAGGTGGGGTATTAACATGTCTGGTGGCATGGGGCAGAGTGGAACAGCAAAATTTCATCCAAAACATTCAGATGTTCTCTGATCCACCACAGGCGGAAGCTTAGAAACATCTGCAAAAGTTGTTAGATTCTACAAAGGTTCCACTAAGGTGGATATGGCAACTTCCAAACACTTCTACTGAATGCTATAAGAGTATGCCCCTTCAAGCATCCTCTGAATGCTTGTCTCTTTGATTATACCCATGTGGCTATGGTTTGTTCCTGCCCTCCCTCCTGCTACCTACCTCTGGTGTGCAGCTGTTGCCTTGGCATCTCTGTCTTCTCAAGTCACTGGTGCAGATCCATTGGATCCTCTTTGTCCAGTGACTGGCGCTTCTGACTCATTGCTTCCTGGCTCACAGCAGCTGACATTGTGCTTTGGGGGTGCATCTTCCTCTGTTCCTGTCATCTGTTCTCTGGTTCCAATAATCCTCCAGGTGGTCCACTGTGTTCCCATGCTTCTGGTTGCAGTTGCTGTTTGTCTGCTGCTTGCCTTCCTCAGTTGCCACCTTGCTTCTCCTCATTTCTGTGATGGGTGGATCATTCAGCCTTTGTTGCCTGCTGCCCCCCAACTCCTTCTTGCTCTGGTTGTTTGCTGGGGCTAGACTGCTGTTATCTGCTGACTCCTGTAGCTGCTTCTCCCTACTTTGCTGAGCTGCCTAGTCGTCTACTTGCTCCCTCCCCCCCACTTCCCTCTGGGAAGTTTCCCACTGTCTGGTCTTTGTTTCCTAATGCCACTCCTGGGAGTTGGTTGGTTGGGTCCTGCGTGGCTGTTGCTCTAGCCAGGCTCTGTTCTGTCTGTTTCTTTCCAGTCTTTGCTCCCAACCTCCCTGCATGCATACAGTGGGCCTCTATCCCTGCTTTGTTCACACCTTGTATTGTTCACTACGCCTATGACCCTTCCACCAGGACTCATGACCAACAACCCCTCAACTACTGAGCTCCCAACACGATTCTACCCATCAAATACTGCGCTCGTGCCTCAAAACCACTGGGCTCACACCACAAAAACCACCAGACTCAAACCCTAACAGCAACTGAGCTCTTGCCCCATGACTTTCAGGCTTACGCCTCCCTACTACTGGGCTCTTGCCCTCTCAAAAAGCAAGTTTTACCCAAAAGATAATTTCAGGATTGAGTAGGGATCACCCTCAAGGCATCGTGCTGCAACTAATTGAGCCCCTCCAGGGCTTGCTACACTGATGCACACACAGCTACATACCATACCGGCCAACCCACACCTGACCTGTCTCTGTTTGCACTCTTTTCTCCTATTACTACCTCCATGCCTCCTGGGATTAGTTTATAGCCCAGTTTTACTAAGGTAGCTTGACGACCTAGCTTGCTAGAGACAAGTGATAAACAGATGTATTTTTTGTGCTGTAGTTCTTAGGTCTAGTCCAAGCTATCCTGTAGTCCAAGGATAATTTAGTTGCCTGTAGCTTGACCATAGTGTAGGGATGGAACTCTTGCTAAGAGTTCCTTTGGTCCCTCATTCAACTATAATTCTGTGACACTTTTAACCTATCAAACCCAGGAGGTGTTTGGACAGCTAATTTGCTTGGTACTAAGTCACCCACTGTACATGCCCAGTCTCAACCTGTGCCCCTTCCTTTAGTGGGACCTTGCTCCTTAACCATGGGGTAGAGCCACAGCACTTATGTCTCTTTAATTAGATGATTTTTACTCTTTGACACCCATTTAGGTGTAGGCTTCTTATGGGTGTGCAGACTGACCATTCATCCATGGCAGAGTTCTGCTACTCATAGGAGGCTAATCTACCTTAACATGGAAGCCAAGCCTCCTAACTCAAAAGGGTGAGCCTTCTCTCTCAGTCCTTTCAGTGATGCAATATCAGCTCTATGGCACCTTCAAGGATGATTATCATATTTGACAGATGAAGCAAGTTCCTGCATTCTCCAAAGTATGCCATTCCCTAGGAGAAACAAAACATCTGCTGCCCTCACTTAACGAGAATTACATTTACTGACTGAACCACATACCAGTGTAGTGGCTCTGAACTTTGTTCTGTATGCCAATCCCTTTTTCCTTCCTCAATTACACAAAACCTCAAGCCATTCAAGGAGCACAGGTTTCCTTATTTTCATTGCTCCCATGTTTCAGCATTTCCTAGTATGTCTTACATAAAGGAAAATCACTTGATCTTGAGGAAAGCCTTTGATCAGCCTTGGAGTAGGTCCTAAATTAGTAAAATGGGTGGAAGGTTTAGTTAGTGGTAGAAGTCAGAGGGTAGTGGTGAATGGGGTTCACTCTGGAGAAGGGAGACTGACATGTGGTGTGCTGCAGGGGTCAGTATTGGGCCCAGTCCTCTTCAACGTATACATTAGTGAAATAGCAGTCTGACTGGAGGGGAAGGTATGCCTATTTGCAGATGATAAAAAAATCAGCAGTAGAGTAGATGAACAGGAGGGGTTGGAAAGGATAAAGGAGGAGGACCTGAGGAAGTTAGAGGAATGGTCACAAACTTGGCGACTGAAGCTCAACGCAGAAAAGTGCAGAATCATACACTTGGCACATAAAAACCTATGGGCTAAGCATGAACTAGGAGGGAGAGTAGTCAGTCATAAGGCAGGAGAGAGACCTGGGGATTATCATTTGAGATGACCTGAAGGGAGTGAAACAATGTGATAAGGCAGTGGGAAAGGCAAATTGTATGCAAGGATGTATAGGGAAGGGTATAGCCAGCAGGAGGAGAGAGGTGACATTGCCCCTTTGCAAAACATTGGTAATACCCAACATCTGATATTGTGTACAGTTCTGGAGGCCCCATCTTCATAAAGACACAGAGAGGTTGGAGAGGGTACAGAGAAGGGCTACCAAAACGGTGCAGAGCTAGCACCAGAAACTATATGAGAAAAGGCTAAGGGATCTAAATTTGTAATTCCTGGAGGTCAGGAGGGAAAGGGGAAGTATGATTGAAACATTCAAACACCTAATAGGAATAAACAAGGTATAGGATGTGAGCATCTTTCAAAGAAAAAGATGCTCAAAGACTAGGGGTCATGATATGAAGTTGGAAGGATAAGAGGGAACAGGAGAAAGTACTTCTTCACAGAGAGGGTACTAGACACATAGAACAGACTCCCAGCAGAAGTGATGGCGGATAAAACTATTACAGGATTTAAGAAAGCATAGGATAGACATGTGGGTTTCATAAAAACAGGTAGGGAGGGAGGGAAATCCAGAGTCCAAGTAGGGAAAGGGGTTGGGAGGTAGAGGCCATAGACCAAGTGGGCTCTGCAGTGTTATAGTAGGCAGGGAAAATGGGTAGCCTGGATGGGCCAGGTGGTCCTTTTCTGCCATCAATCTCTATGTTCCTATGATCCCCAGAGGTTTCCTTCACAGTTTTTCTTCTCTTCCATGATGAAGGTCCTAAACAATAGACGGGTTGTTTGCTTTGTTAGATATCCATTGGTCAAGCTGAGCTTCAGAAGGTCCTAAACAATGGACAGGTTGTTTGCTTTGTTAGATATTCACTGGTCAAGCTGTGATTTAGATGGTGGCTACTTCATAAGATAAGACTGTGGCCTTCCCTCATTTCTTAGCAGAATGGTGTCCCAGAGGTTTTCTATACCTTCATGTCTGAGTTTTTGGGCTTCTTCCCACAGGTACCTTTAACCAAGAGACCTCGCTCCTGTGGCACCACTAGTGGTGGAACCCTCCTTAGTCCGGTTCCATTCCAATGTACCCCAAAAGAGTGGTAGTTCCTCCAGAATAGAGAAAGCAAAAGGCCACTCATGTCAAACCATAGCCTCTTCCATTGTAGCACAAGCACTGCCATGTTGCAGAAGTATCCTATGTACATATTTTTTGATGGATCTTAAGAGCACACTCCTGCAAGCATCCTCTAGATGCTCATTTCTTTGCTACCAACTTCATCCCCTTATCCTCCTGGGGGTCACCTGTCTCCACATGGGTATCTTCCCTAAAGTACCTTCAGCTGAGGGACCTCACTCCTGCAGCACCTCTAGGGATGGAACTCTCCTCAAGAAGATTCTATACCATTGTACCCCAAAAAGATGGTAGTACCTCTAGAGCAGAGAGCACAAAGGGCAACTCATATCCAACCATAGCCTCTTTTGTTGTAGGACATACACTACAGTGTTACAGAAGCATCCTACATACTTAGTCATTCACTGGACCATTGAATACTATTCACTTTCCTACTTTCTATGCACCTTTTATGCTGTTTAGCATCCCATTGGTTTTGCCTTCACCAACTCCTTCACTGTACATTGTTGTGTAAATTAGCTTACCATTAAAGAGTACCCCTAGAGATCTTTCTGACCAGTAGCAATTATGCTTTTACAAGTAATGAATACATGTAATTAGTGCTGTACAAAATTTTCAGATTCCAACAGAACAGAATTCCACAGATTTTCAGAACATTATGCCTAATTCTGTGGAATTCTGCTGGAAGCACAATTCCGAAATTTTTTAAATAAGAATTAAGACCACGAGTTAATAATTTGTGCTTTACATAAACTGGAGATTAAGTGTCTCAAACTCTGGGACAGTAATCCACGATTTACATAATAGGCAGAAAACGAATGTGTGGTTTAAATTTAAGTCAGTGGAATTTATTAAAAAATTCCAAAAAGCATTTCAGAACTGGCATTGCCCCTCTGCCTGGAGTCTGCCAGTGGAATTCTGCATTCTGCTCAGCTCTGCTTGAAACCTTATTTCTGGAGCCCAAGTGTGATACTTTGGTCCAAGTTAAATTTAATCTGCATCCATGACTCCAAGCAATGATCTTCCTGCAGGCTGACTCCCTCAACAACAAAATCAACCATTCTATTCAGTTTTTTGGTCATTAGAAAATCTGATACCAATGCATGATGCACAAATCTTGTAAGTTATTTACATGAATAGTAAACAGCTGGGACCGTAATTCAAATCACTGTGGGACACTGCCTGTGATACTGTATTTTGCCATCCAGACGGTGTGCCATCTGAGACTACTTGCTGTATCCTGTTACTTAATCAGTTCTTGGTTCATTGAGCACAATTCTTTTGAATACCATGGGCCCAATTTTCAAGGGGTCAAATCAATGCAAGGAACCTGCACTAGAAGGAATTGACACAAGTGGCACCTTGCACCAAATGTTGCAGTGATCCTGATTTTCAAACACAGGCTGCGCTGAAATTGGGAAGCCATGCACTGAACCAGCCCTGTGCCGCTTCTGCACCAGAAGTGGTGGTGCACCCGGCTGTAAAGGGACTTGCACCACGGTGGGGCTGCAGCATCCCCTAATTTGGGATTTTGAAAGCCCTACCATGGTCACAAGTCATGGCAGAGGTTAGACCAGCCAAGAGCTGGTCTAACAGTCATTGCATCACAGATCAGAACTGTGCCTGGGGAGAGGTGTGGAACCATGCAACTCACAGGGTACAGTGCCAATGGTCATTTTGGAGGGCCCTATTGGGCAATGTGTACCACAGCATGGTGTGCCAGGGTAGCATGGTAGAATTAGGCAGTTGTACCCAGTACAGTTCCAGAGAGCCACAGATGGGGTAATTCTGAGCATGAAGGTACTAGCCATGACCAGGGAACCCCTAGTATTATCAGCCCTGCTTGCTGTCCTATAGCTGTCAAACTCCCTGACAAGTGAGGACTGTACCTGGCTGCATGGTATGCAGTGTAGGATCATGGCAGGTACGTACACACTGGCAGCATAGCTCTGGCAGCAGAACATGCCCCTGCAGCATAGTCCTCCATGTTCCAGCATACCACATCTTCAGGTGCTGTAGTAGGAACAGCACGTTTGTGGGCACCCCCTATAGCCAGGTGACATACATGACCGTGGGAGAAGAATGACAATGGATATGGTACCACAGATACAGAGGTGGGGAAGCACCATCCCTGCTATGATACCCTACCTTGTGGTGAAAGTGTCACTGACATATTGAATGGGTGGGTGCATAGTGCACAACACTGGTAGCAGGTCTTTTGTCAATCTGTCTCCTATAGTCATTTATGTCACCTGCCTATAGGAATGCCCCACAACCTGCTGTTTCTACTGTTACAACAGTGGACAGGGGCTAAGTGGTGGACATCCTGTATCTGGATTTCAGTAAAATCTTTGACTCTGTTCTCCACAAGAGATTAATCAAGAAGTTGAAGGACCTGAGGGTAGGGGGACAAGTGGTTATGTGGGTTACAGACAGCTGCAGGATAGAAGTCAGAGGGTGGTGGTTGGGAGAGAGTTCTTGGAGGCTACGCCGATCACTAATTGGGTCCCATAAGTGTCAGAGTTCAGGCCTGTGTTGTTTAGTGTCTTCATTAGTGATATTACAGAAGGGATAAGAGGTAAAATGTGCTTGTTTGCAGATTAAACAAAGCTCTGTGTGAAAGTAGACACGAAGGAAGGAAGACAGGAACTTAGGCATGACCTGGTCAAGCTAGAGAGGTGGTCAGGTGTTTGGCAACTGTATGGTAATGCATTTGAGGGCAAAGATCCCTGCCACTAAATACTAGCTTGATGGTGTGCAGGTCACCAGGTCAGAGGAGGAGAAGAACTTGGGAGTCATCATCATCAGTGACATAAAGCACTCCACACACTGCAAGAAAGCAGCAGCCAATGCAAATTGGATGCAGGGTTGCACAGCCAGGGGTATAATCAGCTGAAAAGCAGAGGTCATTCTGCCGCTGTACAGATCCCAAGTTCGGCCACATCTTGAGTATAATGTGTAGTATTGTGCCCTTACCTAAAGGACATTAACCTGCTGGAAATGGTCCAGAGCAGGGCAACCAAAATGATCCAGGAACGGCAAGGCAGAACATATGACAAGGGATTCAGAGATCTCAGCATAGAAACATAGAAACATAGAATTTGAAGGCAAATAAGGACCGCTTGGCCCACCTAGTCTGCCCATTTTCCTACCTAACAGATAAGCTGCAGATCCTAGTTAACAAATAGCTTACTTCTTCCTACCTCCCACTAGGACTGCCTTATGCCTACCCCATGCATTCTTGAATTCCCCCACTGTTCTTGACTCCACGACCTCCTCAGGGAGGCTGTTCCATGCATTCACAACCCTCTCTGTGAAAAAAGACTTCCTCACATTACCTCTGAGCCATCCCCCCCCCCATCTTCAAATTGTGCCCCCTTGTTCTTGCACATCTCTTTTTCTGGAAGATGCTTCTCTCTTGGACTTTGCTGATTCCCTTGGGGTTCTTGAAAGTTTCTATTATGTCCCTCTCTCCTTCTTTCCTCAAGGGTATACAAATTAAGCTCCTTTAGTCTTTCTTCATATGTCTTCTGGTGCAGACCCTGCACCATTTTGTAGCCCTCCTCTGGACAGCCTCCACTCTGTCTATGTCTTTGCAGAGATGGGGTCTCCAGAACTGCACACAGTACTCCAGATGGGGTCTCACCAACTGTCTGTACAGAGGGATAACAGCTTCTTGTTTTCTACTATTGATGCCTCTTCCTATGCATCCAGTATCCCCAGCCTTCCTTACTGCCTTCTCACATTGCTTGCCCATCTTTAGGTCATCTGATATAATTACCCCAGGTCCCTTTCTATTTTTACTGTTCAGTATCTCACCCCCATTGTATGCGCTTCCACGGGTTTTGTTTCCCATGTGCATTACCTTGCACTTCTTTGCATTGAATCTGAGCTGCCATACATTTGACCATTCCTCCAACCTTTCCAAGTCCCTTCTCATCCTTTCCACTCCATCTTGTGTATCAACCCTGTTGCAGA
Source organism: Neoceratodus forsteri (assembly GCA_016271365.2). Taxonomy (NCBI): domain Eukaryota; kingdom Metazoa; phylum Chordata; order Ceratodontiformes; family Ceratodontidae; genus Neoceratodus; species Neoceratodus forsteri. Next base: position 784,953,779 of record CM028132.1, on the reverse strand, counting down.
TCTTTATGTCATCTGCAAAGAGACATACTTTTCCTTCCAGTTCCTCTGCAATGTCACTTATAAAGACATTAAAAAGAACCGGTCCCAGTACTGAACCCTGCAGTACCCCACTAGTAACCCTCCTATCTTCACTGTGTACTCCATTTACTACTACCCTCTGTGTCCTGTTGTATAGCCAATTTTTTATCCAGGCTACCACCTTGGAACCCTCTCCAAGGCTGGCTATCTTGTGTATTAATCTTTTGTGTGGGACTGTATCAAATGCCTTGCTGAAATCTAGGTAGGCCATGTCCATAGCCCCTCCCTGGTCTACTACTTTGGTCACCCAGTCAAAGAAATCTATTAGATTCATCTGACATGACCTTCCCATCGTGAATCCATACTGCCTTGGGTCATGTGCCCCACTGGCCTCTAGGTACTCAACAATTCTTTCCTTTAGAAGTGATTCCATCATTTTCCCTACTACTGAGGTCAAACTAACTGGTCTATAGTTTCCTTTCTCTGTCCTGCTCCTACTTTTATGAAGAGGAATCACATCTGCCCTCCTCCAGTCTTTGGGTACCACCCCATCCTGCCATGATTTGTTGAAGAGAGTAGTCAGCTCTGTCACTAGTTCTACCCTTAGTTCTTTTAGAATTCTTGGGTGAATTCCATCAGGTCCCATTGCTTTGTCCACCTTCAATTTTATTAGTTTTTTCAGAACCCTTTCTTCTGTAAATGGACTGGTATTGACCGCCGTCTTCAGAGTGTTTCTCTTGTTAGGTTTAGGTAACTTCCCCTCCTCTTCCTTTGTGAATACTGAGCAGAAATATTCATTCAGTATCCCTGCTTTTTCACTGTCACCCTCTACCCACATTCCCTCCCTTTTATTAAGCTTCAATATCCCTCCTTTGGTCTTTCTTTGCTCCCTAAGGTACCTATAAAAGGTCTAATCCCCCTTCTTAACAGAATTGGCTATCCTTTCCTCGGTCTGGGCCTTTGCTACTCTGACTGCCTTTCCAGCCTCTTTCTGCTTTAACTGATAAAGTTCTCTGCCCTGCTCCTTCTGTGTTTCCTTATATTTCCTGAATGCTGTCCTTTTCTCCTTAATCTTCCCTGCCACCTCTTTTGAGAACCATAGCATTTTTTTCCTTCGTTGTGTTTTATTGATTTGCTTTACACAAAGGCTTGTTGCCTCTGTGATGGCTGTTTTGATCACTCCCCATTGTTCCTCCACCCCTCCTTCTTGCCTGTTTGCAAGTGCTTTTCTGAGGCACTCTCTCATTTTCGCAAAGTCAGCTCTCCTAAAGTCCAGTGCTCTTGCTTTTGTATGGCTTGATTGTGTGGCTGTGTTTATCGTGAACCACACTGTTTGGTGGTCACTTTTTCCCAGATGGCTACCCACTTCTAAATCTGAGATTCTTTCTCCATCCCTATTTGAGAGTACCAGGTCTAAGATTGCTCCCTCCTGAGTGGGTTCCAATACTAGCTGTCTGAGGCATACCCCCATGTAGGGCATCAAGAGTGACCCTGCTCTTGGATGTGCCTGCAGCAAAGGTGCTTCAGTTAATATCTGGCATATTCAGGTCCCCCATCAACAATATCTCCCCTTTTTCTGCCATTCTAAGAAAGCCTTCTATCATTTCCTTGTCCGTTCCCTTCCCCTGAGATGGGGGTCTGTATACAACCCCCATGTGGATTGTGGTGCCATTTCCTGTCTCCAGGGTGACCCAAAGTGCTTCATCTGCTCCCTGTTTACTCTTTAGTTCTGTTACTTTGATCCCTTCCTTTACATAGAGAGCTACTCCTCCTCCTCTTTTACCCTCCCTGTCCTTCCTGTAGATTGTGTATCCTGGTATGTTGACCTCCCAGTCATGGTTCTCTGTGTACCATGTTTCTGTGACTGCCACAATATCCAGGTAACCCTCTTCCATCAAGGCCACTAGTTCAGGGAGCTTGTTACACAGACTACGGGCATTGGTACTCATCACCCTCCACTTTTTGATAGCCTTACCCTTTTTAGCCCAATTTCTGTCCTTACTGCCTTTGCCTTTTTTTACATTTAAATCTGTTCTGGTTCCTAATAACTTCTGTACCTTCGTGTTTACCTCACTAATCACCATATTTTGTGAGGGGAGGCTGGAATTTCCCTGCTCCTTTTCAGTGCCTCCCCCCTTGGCTAGTTTAAATGCTTGCCAATGAAGCATTTAAACCTCTCACCTAGGATCCTGGTTCCCCCCCCGGACAGATGCAGACCATTGCACCAGTATAGGTCCGCATCCCTCCAGGTGGCTCCCCAGTCCCCAATGAAGCCAAAACCCTGAGTTCCACACCAGTTTTTCAACTACTTATTGAATTCCCTGGTGTGGAGTGCCCTAGCATCTCCCTTGCCATAGACAGGCAGCACCTCCGAGAAGGTTACCATATGTGCCACTTGTCTAAGGCCCCTTCCCAACTCTACAAACTCTTCTTGTACTGCTCTGATCCCATTCCTAGCCAGGTCATTTGTCCCCTCGGTGTACAATGACATCCAGCTCCCTCCCTCCTGCTGCTCCTCCCATGATCCTGAGGATTCGCTTCCTGTCCCTCCAAGCTGTGGCGCCAGGAAGGCACCTTACCTCCCTCTCCCCTTCCTCCCCCATTTCTACCCCCCTAATGATTGAGTCCCCCACCAGGAGTTGTTTCCTTCCCCTGTGGGGTCCCATGGCACCCTCCTGTGGGTCTCCTTTGTGAAGATTCCCAGCATCCTCCTTGGTCTCCACTGCAGGTGCCTCCACTGAGGAACCACTATCCACCAGAAGAGCGAATGAATTGTGGAGATGTACAGCTGGAGGGATGCAACCTGTTCCACCACCCTCTGCGCCCCCCGATCCCACCCTGGTCCAGCCTCTCCTCTTTCTTGGCAACCTCTGAGGTAGTGGCATTGGCCCTGGTGGTCCCTGGGTGGGGGAGGAGGTTTCATGAATCCCTAGCCAGGTCAGCCTGGAGACAGGCAACCTCTTCTCTCAGACCAGAGAGGTGCCTACAAATAGGGCAGCATCGCAGCCTCCAGAATGTCTCCCGGAACACTGCCGTCCCACAGCCATTGCACTACACCACTCCTATCATGTCTTATTTTGTGTCCCCTGTACTGTTTCTCTGGATGCTTACTCTCTCCTCTCCTTACAACTCTCACCCTTCCTGTTCTGGGACAGCAACTTCCTATCTTCTTCAGTAGCCTCCTTCTTCCTTGCTCAATATCAGACCACTAGCAGCTGTGGAGGAGGGGGGGAAAAGTGAGCTACTTTTTTCCTTTAGGGTTGACAAAACCAATGTTTCTCTATGATCCTTTCCTTCCTACTGCCAAACTGGAAGTTCCTCTTTACAGTCAAATCCAGTGGCTATAAAAGTAGAACTGTCTTTGGGTGGGTGGCTGGAGGGGTGGGATGGAGGGCAATTAGTAAGAAAAAAGGCTAGCAACAGGAAGTTGTAATTTGACTCACCTGCTATTATAGTGTCTAAACCACACCCCCAATTAAGCTCTCTTTCCTCCTACTGGTTTAGCAAAGCCGACTGATACAGTACCCCTCCCAGCACAGAACACACACTGACTTTGTTTCTTTTCTTTCCTTTTTTAACCCTAAAAAAGACCCCTTCTACTTCTAATAAAGTTATCTGTCTACTTAATCTTAATCTGGAGGCAGTGTAGCGCAATGGTCTAAGGCTCTGAGCTGCAAATCTGGTGACATCCAGCAGACCAGACCTGGGTTTGAATCCCACAGCTTCCACTTGCATACTGTGTGACCTTGAGCAAGTCACTTAACCTTCTTGTGCTACCAGGTCGCTCCTGTAAAAAAACTTTCAGCTTAGTGTGCTATACCTGGTTAAACAACTAAAATAAAATAATAAATAAAATAAATCTTAACAGACACTGACTCCTGTACTCCCTGGAGGATAGAAGGAAGAGGAAAACATGGTAGAAAAATGTAACTAACTTGAAGGTTTCAACAGGGTGAGGTCTGAAGATTTCTTCAGTCTCGAAACAGATTCACTAGGGGGCACTGCCCCAAGCTGTTGGGGGAAGATTCAGGAGAGAAATCAGGAGGCAATTTTTCACTGAGGCTGGTAGCTAAGTGGAATGATTTGCCAGAAAAAGTATTCTCTCTGAAGACAGTGGACAGGTTACAGAGATGTTGGGACAGTGGAAAGGGGAAAGTTACATGTGGGGGAAGGGGGACATTGGTGGGGATGGAGGAGTAGGTAACGGGGAAGGGGTGGATCCCTCAGTAGATACTTAGGGGTCCGCAAATTTGAGCAAACTTGATAGAACACCAGGCCTTTTTCAGCTGACTCAATCATTTGTTCATATGTAGATATACATCTCCCATAGTCAAATACAATATTCTGTGCACACAGCAGCACTGTTTAGAAAAGGGCTTAGTACCACCACTGCCCTGCTTGAATTTACCGCTACAGTGCATAGTTCCCTTGATAAAGGACTTCTTACAGGGGCAGTCTTTATCAACCTCTCAGGCTTTTGACATGGTCCATCATCGACTGCTGTATGACCAACTACTCTTTGCTGGCCATGCACCGGACTCAGTCCCCTGGTTCAGAAGCTACCTTGACAACCGCTCTCAGAGTAACAATTGCCACTGCTATCTTGGACATCTTGCTTGTCCGCTCCGGAGTACCGCAGGGGTCCATACTGGGCCCACTCCTTTTCAGCCTTTTTTTAAACTCCCTACCACAATCCTGCTCAGAACAAATCATCCTGTATGCGGATGATGCTGTTGTCTTTTCTACACAAAAAGACCTTTCACCACTACAATACAGCCTCCAACTCGGATTCAGTGCTGTTGAAACATGGTTCTCCAATCACAAACTAGACCTCAATCACAAGAAAACAAAGTCCCTGCTATTCTGCAGTTCACATAACCATTACAAGCAACACCCCCTTGCCATCTCCACCAAGCAGGGGACTGTCCTTGAACAAGTTTACTCTTTCAAATACCTAGGGATTCTGCTTGACCCCAATCTCTCCTATACAGCTCACATTGACAGCGTGGTTAAAGCTGCCAGCACATGCCTTGGATTACTCTACAAGCACAGGCAGCACCTCACCCCAGAAGCCCTAAGGATTGCCTTCCAGAGCTATGTGGTGTCAATTATTGATTATGACCTCATTATCTATGGCTCCACCACGACGTACGCTCTCCGACGTATAAAAACTGCTCTTAACAAAGCATGCTGACTCACAACTGGTGCCCACCACCTCACCCACACCTGTGCCCTTTATGAACAATCCGGATGGCTCCAGCTCTCCAACCATATAAAGTATCTCACATGTGCTATGGCGGGAAAAATCTACCTTGGCCTCACACCCCCCAGTGTTACTGCCTTGTTACATCAAAACACCAACCGACAGAACACCAGGAGTTCGACAACCCAGATTCTACAAGGTCCTCACTGTCGAACTACGCAGGGCCAATGCTCCTTCACCTATAGGGCTCCTTTATGGATGAATGGTCTCAGCCACACCATCTCCTCTGCCTCAACACTCGGTCTGTTGAAAACCAGATTCCGGGCCCATCTCATTGCCTCTAGCTCCTGTGACTGCCTCTCCTAGATGATGACCTACACAGCTTAAATCCTAACTTATATACTGCTTAACCCCAGGCCCCCTAGTCCACATCCCCCCAGCTCCTGAGGCACCATTTCAATTCTCAGGTCTTCATACCACCTCATTAGTCTCTCCTTGCCCCATTACAGCACTTATCCCCCCCACTCTGACCCCTTTTTCTCTTCTATTACTCCTTCCCATTTATTTTTCAACAGATGCCTCCAGCTGCATCCTCATCCTCCTTCTCTCCTATCATCCCTGTTTCTCTGCCACCCCCGGATGCCTGACCCTACCCATTCCTTGTGGCTATATGTGTCCTAGCTGTGTTCATCATCTTACTATAGCTGCCTCTGTTAACTACCTATGCTTCTCCTCATTCTCTACCCCTTACTCTTCCTATAATTGACCACTTTCAATAGCACTGTTGTACATGAATTGTTTACTGTTATTTCTCTGTTGCTTCCTTGTTGTTTGTTATTTCTGATGTGGAACCTTGGTAAAAGAGCCTTGGCTCAAAGGTACTTGTAATCCCAGAATAAATAAATAAATAGTCTTATCCAGTAATTCCAAGAAAGGAAGAGTATCTATTTGAGTTCACTGCTATCAGACCAACACCAAGAACGTCAACAAAATAAGCTTTTTTTGTATTGTATTTTTTCTGATATTAACAGATTATTTAACCAGTACCCAAGCACAGGGATTATAAATGGGTCAATCCAGTTTATACATTAAGGCAGTGCTTGTGCTGTGATTTAAATCTGTGGTATCTTGGGACCAATTTTAAAACAATCAGGACTGGACAAGAGGCTTGTGTCAAGGAGAAGTGGTATAGTGGCTTCCTTGGGCTACACCTTGTGCCAGTCACTATTTTCAAAGGCAGCCTGCGCCACCTGGGGGTCAGCCTGTGCCAACCACGCTTGTGTCATCCTTGCAACAGGCACATCAGTGCTCCATGGTGCAAGGTGGCTTGTGCCACAGCAGGGCTGCCATATCTTCTAATTTGGTATTTTGGAAGTACCCCCCCACCAATTGGCACATGGACTCTGTCATTAGACCAGCCTGGAGCTTGTCTAACCTTCTGTATGCCACTGCTGGAGCACTCATTGGGTGGAGGGGTACCCTGTTCCCCTCTGTGGAAGGCACCCATACAACCCCTGACACCTGCCTGACTACTGCTGGAGAGGCCAGTGGCCCTTGGCAGGTCAGAGCCAGCAACCCCCCTCCTGTGGTGGCACTAGTGTGTCCATCTGCCCCCCACACACACACAGACCCACACTTACCCTGCAGTTGCTCAGTTGGAGGCAGTAATCACCCCATCCCCCCAGTTTGACCCCGCCACAAGCCAAGGCATGCCCCAAATGACCCTCCAGCCACTGAGGTGACTGGCTGATGGTTGCTTGCTGGTCATTATTGCTGCAAGGCCATCCCATGGCTATGGCCAAGGCCCCTGGAAGTCTGCAGTTCTGCTTTTGTGGAATTTGCCGCAGAATTTGCATCATGTCGCAGAATATATATAGTGCCGCAGAATTCATTGTTTTTGGTGAATTTTCATATAAATGTACTGTTTTTCCATAGTGTCAGGCTTTCTTTCCCACTTTGTTTATCCTGAAGCCCCTCCTCTATGCTCAGCAATATGATGTCATCAAGAAAATGAACTGGAAGGGGCCAGGATCAGTTGTGTTCCAGGACAGTAGCTTCTTCTTCTTGTTTTCACAGGGTTTCTTGTGTATTTTACTTGGTAGAAGGTTATTTCTTTTCTTTCTTACTTCTAAGGGGCTAGCAGGGTATTGTTTTGGGGGCTGTTGGAATTGGTTTGGTGGCTGTAAGTGGGCTCATTTGTTGGATGTTTCACTGTGTAACAGGCTGCACTGGTGAAGGCCTATTTCATCTGATTTAAAATCTATTTGGTGGGATTTGCTGGGGCTTGGTTATTTGAATTGGAGACCTATATCTGTTCATTTCAAGCTTGTTTTGATGTGTTGTTATTGAAGCTGATTAAATTGGAGCCCTGTTTCCTTTGGCAGCAAACATATTTTGGGGGCCTTGAGATGAATTTTGATTCCTTTTTGCTGACTTCACTAGCTGCAAAGATTAGTGCATAGTGGGGGAAGGGTGTTAATGGTCTGGCCAGGTCTCACTCAGCTAATTGACTGGAGGCAGAGCTGAATCAGGTTTGTGGTGTTAGCTGCTTTGGCTTCTCGGAAGGAACTGGAAGGGGACAGGATCAGTTGTGTTCCAGGACAGTAGCTTCTTCTTGTTGTTTTCACAGGGTTTCTTGTGGATTTTACTTGGTAGAAGGTTATTTCTTTTCTTTCTTTCTTACTTCTAAGGGGCTAGCAGGGTATTGTTTTGGGGGATATTGGAAGTTTGAAAACTGGTTTGGTGGCTGTAAGTGGGCTTATTTCTTGGATGTTTCACTGTGTAACAGGCTGCGCTGGTGGAGGCCTATTTCTTCTGATTTAAAATCTGTTTGGTGGGATTTGCTTGGGGACTGGTTCTTTGGGTGCTGGGCTTGGAGGGAGACACAGGGCTGATACGCCTCTCTCGGAGTTGGGTGTGCCTAAGCCCACCCTCCCACCCTCCTCCCAGAGTTCTGCTAATTTATGGGAACACCTGCCCTGCAATTGGAGGAAAAGACTGCAGGTGCAGCTCATGTAGTTCTAGCCACTGGTGGTTGGATTTAAAGCTGGGAGAGAGGAGCTTAGGGAGTTGTTTCTTTCCCTTATAAGTTTACTGTGTTGTACTGCACCTAGTAACAGGGTTACCGGTTTACTGTGGGACTGTATCTATGATTAGTGGGTGACCTGATTAGGCAGTAGGGGTGTATCTTGGACTGGGGGGGAACCAGGTGGCTCACCCAAGGAAACCTACTTGGAGGGGGATGGGACCAGACGTCCTTAGGGCCGGCATCTTTGGGAGGGTGGGGGTGCACAGGGTGTGGAGCAGCCATGATACTGGACTGGGCTTGGAAGTTCAGTGGTTTCCCAGTATGCTACCAGCTGGCACAGCTTAGGGAGGAGGTTGCAGGGATTAGGAGACAGATGGGGGAAGGGGGGAGGTATGGCTGGGGAAGGGGGCAGGGGATCTCCCATGGGGTTGCACCAAGCACTGGGGGCGGGGGCATAAGGAAAGAAATGCAGGAGAATACTCGACGATCACATAGGTACCCTGGCAGAGGGGGCCCAAAAGGACACTACCAAGGAAGCAGGCAGGTAACTGGGGACCCTCACAAAGGGGGGCCAGAAGGACAACATTCTCAGGGAAGTAGACAGATGACCAGGGCTGGACTGAAGGAAGCAAGGCGGGGAGGTGGATTGGATCTTACACTCAGTAACCGCTTCAATTCTCTTCTTCTGCTTGAGGATGGGGGGGGATGTAGCCACGACAGGGGTGGTTAGAGACAGAAAAGGAGTGGAGGGGCAGGAGGCAGGAGGCAGGGGCCGGATAGCAGGAGGAACAGGGGGAACCTGGAATGCAGGAAAATGGGGGAAGCAGTTAATCAGAGCAGGATGGGCAGAGGCAAGAGGGAGGAAAGCGCAAGGAGAAGGATTAGTTGGGAGGAAAGGGCAAGGAGAAGGACCAGAAGTACAAGGAGGATACAGTAAAGGGAGCTGAGGGTTTAGGCCAGGGGAGCACGACAAGCAAGGAGGGACTAAACTGAGACAGGAAGGAAGGGAGGATGAGTCAGGCTAGCTTAGTGGATGGGGAGAAGGACCAGTCACGAGCAGTGAGGGGGGAGTTAGCGAGGTACAGAAGGATACTCAGGAGGAGGAGAGGCATAGGATTGGAGGGAAGGGGGTGGCTAGGGTAAATAAGGAGGGTGCATCATGTGGCACCCAGATAGGGGGAGGAACAAGGAGCCAGCTGGGTGGCAGGGCCGGTAGTAAGGATGAGATACATGGAAGGGGGGGAATGGAGGAAAAGGTGCGGTCAGAGTGCTCCTGTTGGGGGATTCTATGATCGGGGTATCAAATAGGATAGGGAGGGAGAAGCCTGGCCAGTTAGAACAAAATGTTTCCCTGGACTAACAGTGCACAGGGCCAAGCACAAGGTATATCAGCTGGCAAAGGATTGTGGGGGTTCCCCGGACATACTGGTCCACCTGGGTACAAATGACATTCAGGGAAATAGCGAGCTAGAAATACAAGCAAGATTCAGGGAGCTTGCCAGGGTCTGTCATGACATAGGATGCACAATTTCCTTCTCAGAAATCCTGCCGGAGCCAAGGGCTAGTGGGGAACAGAAAAGGAAGATTAAGGAGATAAACCAGTGGCTCAGGGAGTGATGTGAGGCCAGAGGGTATGGGTTGATGGGGATTGGGGGGAGACCTGGGAGGATAAAAAGCTGTATGCTACAGATCGGCTCCATCTCAATTTGGAGGGGAAGGGAATCCTTAAGTTGAAAATAGAGGGGTTCATTGGTGAAAAGTGGGGTTTAAACTTGTGAAGGGGGGAGGGATGGGAGAAAAGGCTGTCGAGGGGGTGCTGATAAAGGAGGGACTCTTTATCCACCCCCCTGGGGAGCTGGAGGATTGCAGGAAAAGGCCGACTGGTAAAGTGTAGACCAGGGAAAAACAGAATCCCCATGGGAACACAAGCAGGGGAAATGGAAGTATAGGGAAAGGGTGGAAGGTAGTCCTGCTAAATGTCAGCAGCTTGGGCAATAAAATGCCTGAGCTCCAGGTGATGCTAACTGAGGGAGTGGTGGATGTGGCAGCGGTCACTGAGACCTAGGCCACTGCAGGAAATGACTGGGACCTGAACCTGGAGGGTTACACTATGTTCAGGAAGGACAGGGGAGAAGGAAGGGGAGGAGGGGTAGCAATGATAGTCAAAAACTGCATTGGCATAGGGGAAGTAGAGGAGGCGGAGGGAACTGTGGAGGCGATTTGGGTCACCTTGATAACAAGGAGGGGCAAGAGAGTAAAAATAGGAGTGGTGTATAGACCCCCCTGTATTGGCGAAGGAGCTGGAGGAGAGTCTGCTGGCAGATGTTGGGAGACACTGCAGACTGGGCAGGGGAAGGATGGTGGTGCTGGGGGACTTAAACATGCCAGGAACAGACTCGGAGACTAAGACATCCTCGGTGACCAGGGAACAGAGGTTGTTGGATGTCTTTCAAGACGCGTTCCTAACTCAGCAGGTGGGGGAACCGACCAGGGAGGTGGATGTGGTCCTGGCAGACAGTGGCCAGATTGGGGGCCTGGAGGTAAGGGACCCGTTGGCGGGGAGTGACCATGCCATGGTCTGGTTCTTTCTGGACCTAGGAGGGGTAGAAGGTTGCACAAAGACAGAGGTAACTGACTTCAGTGGGATGAATTTTAAGGAAATGGGAAGGATCCTTAAGGAGCATTTGGATGGGATTGGGTCAGACATGGACACTGATAGTAGGTGGGAAATCATCAGAAGAGGGGTGCAGGATGCTACCAGTACCTCTGCAAGAGTAAGATGAAAATGCGGTAGGGCCCAAAAACCCTGCTTTTGGACCAGGGAGGTCCAGGAGGTGGTGCGGGGAAAGAAGGCAGCCTATAGGCAATTCAAGTGCTCAAGGAGTGAAACAGATTGAGGGGAGTACGAGCTGATGGCTAGAAGGGCAACTAAGGTGGTGAGGGTGGCTAAGGCAAGGAAGGAGCAGAACCTGGCCAGGGAAATTAGGAGACGGAACAAGGGGTTTTTTAGATACATTGGAGAAAAATGAAGAGTGAAGGGGCGGATAAGCAGGGTTAAAATAGGGGACAGATGGGCACAAGACCTGGGGGAGCAGGCTGAGGTACTAAATGAGTACTTCACCTCAGTTTTCACCAAGGAAAATGGGGGTGCTGCATCATACATGGGAGGAGACAGTGATACTGAGGGGGGGGGCCCTTACTGATCGGTGGGTCTGGGGAGAGGGGGAGGCATCACTGGCAGGAGGGGAGAAGGCAAAGCAGGGAGAAGAGGTAGATGGAAGTGGAAATCGCAGCAGAGAGAGAGAGAGAGGGAAGCCCTCAGGTCCCTTAAGATGGAGAAAGCACCGGGGCCAGATAAATTACATCCTACAGTGCTGAAGGAACTTGTGGATGTCCTGGCGAAACCCCTGGTGGAGCTTTTCACCATCTTTCTGAGGACAGGGTGGGTGCCCCAGGACTGGAAGGTGGCACATATAGTGCCTATCCACAAGGGGGGATCAAGGGAGGTGGCAGGAAACTAGAGGCCTGTCAGCCTGACATCGGTGGTGGGCAAGGTGATAGAGGGCATTGTCAAGGAGAGGCTGGGGGGGACCTGGAAAAGTCAGGCTGCCTTGACAATAGACAGCATGGATTCATCCCAAGGAAATCATGTCAGACAAATCTTGTGGAGTTCTATGACTGAGTGATGAGTGCCTTGGACCTGGGTAGACCAGTGGACGTCCTCTTTCTAGACTTCAGAAAGGCATTTGACTCTGTTCCTCACGTGGGCCTGTTGGATAAGCTGGGAGAAATGGGGGTGGGGAACCAGATGATCAGATGGATAGGCAATTGGTTCCAGGACCGGACCCAGAGGGTGGTAGTTGGCGGAATAGTCTCATCCCCAAGGAGAGTCATTATTGGGGTTCCACAGGGATCAGTCCTTGGTCCCCTCCTGTTCAACACCTACGTCTCTGACATAAGGACAGGAATCAGGAGTGAGATGAGTCTCTTTGCAGATGACTCAAAACTGGGGGCAGCAGTGGATAGGATGGGGGGAAGGTGGCCCTACAGGGGAACTGGAGGCTCTGGAAAGATGGTCTAGAATGGAAGCTGAGGTTCAATGCAGAGAAATGCAAGGTACTGCACCTGGGGGCCAGAAATCTGGGCCAAGTGTACACCCTGGGGGGGGGAATGCTACAAGTCTTGAAGGCTGACAGGGACCTGGGGTGGTGGTGGATGTCAAGATGAACAACTCGGAGACTTGTAGGGGGGCAGCAGCCAAGGCCAACAGGATGCTGGGATGCATCGCTAGGGGGATCACCTCCAGAAGGAGGAAAGTGATACTCCCTCTGTATAACTGCTTGGTGAGGCTGCACCTCGAGTACTGCATGCAGTTTTAGAGGCCACACTTAATGAGGGACATTAAACTCCTGGAAAGGGTCCAGAGGAGGGCAACCAAAATGATTTGGGGCTTGGGGGACAGGACCTAAGAGGAAAGGCTCGAAGAGCTAAATATGTACACATTGGAAGAGAGAAGGGACCGGGGGGGGGACATGATGGAGGTCTTCAGGTACATGAAGGGGGTAAATAGGGGAGGAACAGTCAGGATGCTTTGAAGGAAGGAGGAGGAGGCCACTAGAGGGCATAGGTGGAAGCTGGAGGGGGGAAGATTCAGGGGAGAGAAAGGAGGAAGTGCTACTTCACTGAGAGGGTGGTGGAGCCATGGAATGCGCTGGTTAGGAGGCTGGTGGAGGCAGAGACGGTGGAGGAGTTCAAGAGGGGGTGGGACATGTATAGGGGAAGGGTTCTGGAAGCAAAATCCAATGCAGCGAGAATATCCGGAACTGGGAAGGGAGAAGCCAGAGAAGGTGAGGGGGGGCAACAAGGTCAGCTCCCAGGGTGGGGGTTGACCAAACGAGCAGAGACAAAAGACCATTAGGCCTATTCTGCTGGCATTTTAGTATGTTAGTATCATATTTAGCCAATGACAGGACTGCATTCTGCCAGAGAAATGAATAAATCATGCCGCTGAAATCAGAAAATTCTGCTGCAGAAGCCAAGGAGCCCTGCCGAAGAAATCAGAAAATTCTGCCGCAGAACACCAGGGGCCCTGGCTATGGTATTACCCTCTGAAGCACCATTTCTTCTGTGTAGCTGTTAGCTTGTGGAAAAACTGTGGACTTTAGGACCAGGAGCCCACTTTTTCTAAAATTGGGTGCAGGGTCCCTGGCACACCTGGGTTTGCCCCACCTTGTGCTAATCTAATGGGGCTTTCTAGAATCAAACCCCTTGTTTTACAATTCAGTACTCTAACCACTAGACTGTGCTGAATGATCCATTCTGTCTATGCACATTAACCCAGGCTTGGGAGTAAATTAGGGTAACCAGGCACTTGTTTGTCTCTGCTAATGCCTTGGCGCTTGTTGTAGTGCTTCAACATCCTTGACATATGAAACTCCCCTCCCAAATGGGGAGTTTGCAGTATATCCCAGTCTTCCTCCTGGCTCCTGCATTTTGGTGTTCCCCCAGTGTACATCAGAAGGAGGTGTAAAGTGCATGGTGTCAGCAAAGGTTAGGAGCCTGCCACGAAGAAGGAGGAGGAGGAGCAATCAAGAGGGGAGCAAATTGCAGCATGGGTGCCTGGCAAATCCAAGCCCTATATTCTGGGGAATTGGAAAACTGCAACAATACAACTTGACCAGTATGACCTGCCCAACCAGTAACAATAAACTAACACTAGGAGGGATCTGCTCCACACATGCTCAACAGCAATCTTGCACATAGTGGAGCAAAGGCTCACTCACTGGTAGGCAGTAGAAGAGCTTAACATTTATTTTGCTAGTACATCATCCATACTTTAATATTTTTAGCAGCTGTAGGTAGTATAAGAGCTCAAAATTTATTTTGGTTTTACACCATCCATATTTCAATATTTGTAGCAGTGGCTGGCCCAGTGGCATGGAGGGCTGAGGCATCATGCCTTACCTCCTACCATTCCAGTGACCAGTGTTTGCAGTGCGAGTGGGACGCTGGGGGTCAGCTGGGGAGGGAGAGGATCTGCTCTTCTGTCCTGGGGAGGGGTGGGAACAGAGTCCTCTGCCTGCCTGACCCCTAGTGGTGGCTTGGGGTTGGCACAGTGGGTCCATACAAAGGGGTGGATGCAGGGCAGACACCTGGCATGCCGCGTATGGAAGCATGTGCCGCTTGACCATTAACATCATTGCATGCTGCCACGCCATGCTTGGGGAATGGGGGAAAACAGAGTAGAAAATCATTGGCTGGCAGGATGAAGTCCAGACCCTCGCAGGCTCCGCACCCTGCTGGCTGGCATCTCTCTAGTGCAAGAGAGATAAGTCCAGTGGACGCTGGGGTGATGGGGCTGGGGGACCAGATGGAAGGGGGCCGCCGGCAGGAGCAGAAAGACATTAGGAAAAAATATATATATATATATATTTGTAACAGTGGTAAGCAGTATAAGAGCTCACAATTTCTTTTGGTATTTCACCATCCATACTTCAATATTTTTAGCAGCAAAGTAAATCAGTTAAGCAGAGAATTTTTTTGATATTAATTATTTTTATTAAAAAAAAATAGAGTGACAACAAGGAATGATACAGCTGATATATATGGACAGTTATAGATAGACAGGACTGCTTCTTGAGCCTTGTACATATTACTGAGAGAAGCCAGTCATAATGTATATAGCCTAGACTAATGTGATGTTTCTCCTTGTATTGCAAAGAGTAAGCAAGTAAAAAGTAACAGTAGATAGGAGGTGACAAAGTCCATGTCAGTCCAAGAACAGTATTGGAGAGGAAGTACTGGCAGAATGTATTGTCCACTTTATGTAAAGCAAAAGTGGGTCAGGTGCAAACGAATAATTAATTCCAATTAATTAATTGGTATCAGGTGCAGTTCCTGGAGGCAACAACATCCATATCACCTTGGAGACAAAAAAGAGACAGAACAACTATATACAACATGCTACTTAGTGTAAATAGAAAAACAACCATGGTAAAAGGACAGAGGGGGAAGGGGTTACACCATCAGGGGTTGGGGGGTATTGTGAGAGACTGCATGTGATGGCACAGGTGGCTCTATCTGGCAGAACTCTGAATTCAGAAAGGGGGTCCAAGACTTATAGTAACTTGCCAAAGTGAAACTAGCAAAACTAGACAGCCTCTCATAAGTGGCCAGTTGACCCACTGGCAGAAGCCACTACTGAACTGAGGGGATCTCAGTGGACCTCAGTCTACATAGTATCAGTCTCTTGGTTATCACCTCCACAACAGTGATTCATTGTGCTTAGTGGAGGATTTGGGTATCTCAACAGAGCAGCATCCAGGCAAGAGCATTTCTGTGGTGATAGGGATGTCGCCCCTTGTGACTTCAGCAGAGACGCACTGTACCTGTTGCCAGAAGGGGTGGAGAGCAAGGCATGAACAGAGTATATGCAATAGTGTAGCTGAAGGGCCATGGAATTTCCAACAGGATTCATCTGATAAGAGGACCTTGGATTTAAGTACTTGATGGATGTGGTACCATCTATGGGGCATTTTGTTTTGAATGAGCCTACTTCTTCCATCCCTACAGGCTCTACGAAGCCTGACCCAGCAGTTACCCCACTGAGAATCTGACTTGGTGATGCCCAATTTAGCTTGCCAGAGACATCTTGACACCAGAGAGTGGTCTGAGTGGGCATCCCTGATTAGCCTGGTATATTGTGATAACCCTGTTCTTCATCAGAGATGATCAGTGAGACAGAGGGTGTGAACTGTGTTATGGTGCATGTGTCCAACCTTCCTGACTGAGCTTATGGTCAGCAACCTGCAATTGGGGATATTTCCAAAAGTCCCTTTGGAGCAGGATGAACTTTCCTTGTGGCCTATAGGTGGTGTACGGAGTGAACAGATCTTTAACATAGTGAATGCCTTTTTGCCTCCATAGGGTCCACTTAATTGGTGATCCATCAATACAGATGCCTATCTGACTTCAAAAGGGGGGGTTATGTCTTGGGGTTAGGGGGATCTCTGATCCATGTGTTGTGTTTCCTCTAGTGTGCTACAGACAGACACTGCCATAGATGGCAGCAGTTCATGCACATGGTATGCTTCCCATACAAAAGCACAGCTAGGGAGTGCCCCCAGGCAAAGCGGTTTCTAATCACATTGTCTGGGTCCCTCTGGAACCAGCGTACTGTTTGAATGGAGACAAAAGCCACATGATAGGCTTGGAACCAAAGAAGACCCCACCCCCTTCTACTCCAGTGATCTCTCAACTTGGATTTACTTTACCTGGGTGGTTCTCTTTCTTTCCTTTCTCAGAGAAAGCCCCCTAGTACCCTGTCTATTTTATGGAACCAGATAGGAAGGATCTTGAGGGGCAGGTGCATTAACATATAAAATAGTTTAGGGGCTTTAATCATTTTCATGGCATCTATTTTGCCAGTCAGATAGAGGTTCAAGGATTTCCACCTTTGCACGTCCAGTATGGTGGATTCCTTCAATGGATTCAGGTTCGTAACTATCAGTTTATTGTAGTTCTTGTGTGGTTTGATCCCCAGATATATGATGCCATGTTCATTCCAAGAGAAGTCTGAGTCTGTGAGGATCTCTGACTTGCAGTCCATGTTAAGGGTAGGACCTCTGTCTTGATGCTGTTGATCCAGAAATCAGAAATCTGAGAGAAGAATTTGAGTAGGAAAAGGATATGTGAGACAGACTCTGGTGCACTGCATAGGGTAACTAGTAAGTCATCAGCACATAGAAATGTGATAAATTAGTTGCTGAGGACCTGGATACCACAGATATGAGCATGTTCCTGCAGGGCAGTGGTAAGGGTTCTATGGTCAGGATAAACAGAAGGGAAGAGAGGGGGAAATCCTGCCTGGTACCCTTCTGGGGGTGAAATGGTTCTGAGTGGAGGTCATTAGTAAGGACTGAGGCAGAGGATGAAGTATACAGGATCTAAATCCACTGAGAGAACTGAGGCCAAATCCCATTCTCCCCAAGGTGGAGAGTAGGTATTGCCCATTCAACAGAGTCAAAGACTTTTTCAAAATCCACAGCCAGAGCAGCTACCTGGAATTTATAGTGCTATACCTTATGAATGAGAGACAGTAGGGTTCTTAGATGGTCAGACCCCAGTCTACCCTTTATGAACCCCACCTGTGAGAGGTGGACTAAAATCTCAAGGACCATTTCCAGCCTTTTTTGTGAGATTTTTCACAAGCATCTTCACATCCGCATTAATAAGTGAGATAGAGAGATAACTGCCTGGTAGGGAAGGGTCTTTTCCTTGCTTCATGAGTACTGTTATTATGGCTTCCCTCATGGAGGGTGTCAGACTTGAAGGATTCTTGGAAGACCCTCAGCAGGTAAGGTGAAAGTTCTTGTGTCAGGAGGTGGTAGATGTCTGCTGGATAACCATCCCCTCCTGGGGCTCTATCCAGGTTCAGAACCTTGATAGCATGTATCGCTTCTTAGCAGGAGATGTGGAGATAAGCAGTCTCTGCCTCTTTTAGTTCCTTCTCCAGGGTATTTTGATCTGTCTTTCTGGCCCTTCTCTTTTTGGGCAGCATATGCCATAATTTTGCCCTTTAGGGTGGCCTTAAAAGTCTCCCAGAGGGTGCCACCTGATCCTTCCCCATTATCATTGTCCTGCCAATAAGCCTCCACTTCCTTGGAGAGCCAGCCTTTAATGTCCGGATCCTTGAGGAATAGGGTAGTAAGTCTCCATGATGAGAATATCAGAACTGGAGGACCCCATAAGACCTTGGGCTCAGTGGGGGTATGGTCTGAGATAACAATGGGGTGTATGAGAGCCTTTGTGAACTGGAGCATAACAGAGGAGCTGACTAAACATAGGACAATTCTACTGGAGGAGCCATGGGTCATTGAGTGGTATATATAGTCCCTAAGATTAGGATATTGGGTGTGCCAGGCATTCACCAAGCCATGTTCCTCCATCGTAGCCTTGAGATTCTGGAGTGTTCCCTAGTGGGGTTCTGAGAATATCCAACTTTTGACAAGCTATGGGTTTAGGGTGGCATCATTCAGGTCCCCCTCTTAAGATAACCAGGCTCCACAGTTATAAAATGATCAAAGTGCCTGATGGAGGTTGTGGAAGAAGGCAGGGTCTACATTATTGGGTCTATACAGATTGGCTAGGACCAAGAGCTCAGCTAGAGTGCCGACCCATAGGAGAATCCATGTCCCCGCTGTGTCTTATTGGGATAATTTTATAGTCCAGGCCAAAGATTTATGCATCAATATGGAGTACCCAATGTTTAGATGAGGGCATGGCACTGTGGCAATTCTCCCCCTCCAGTCTTTTTTCAGTTTGACAGCTTCTGCCTTTGTCAGCTTGGTTTCTTTTTTTTAAAACATATTTTTATTACACAAGATATAACTCACATTTACATACTGTAGGTCTAAGGTAGTTGAGGCATACATGTTATACAACTGTGTTTAAAGCTCCCAAACAGTTTGCAGTAATTCATATATCCAAATGCTTTAAGATAGTTAACATTACAATTTGTGTGGTTAGCAAGTTCTAGTTCAGGACATGTGCATCTCTCTGAAGTCACCCCCAGACCCTTCTCAAACACTGAAGAAGTAAATTATTTAAGATTTAAGTATTCAAGATTAATGTATTTACACTTAAAGTATTTAACATCAAAGTATTTACAGCATTTAAATGGGTCAAAACATGTGGTCAAAGGATTCACACCCCTGCCTCAATAGTTTTGATAATCAGATTCCAGATGTCCCTAAAAGTTTGTTGTTGTCCATTAGCTGATATTGGATCTTTTCAAGTCTCAGACATGCTCCAATATTCTGAAACCACTGTGACATTGAAGGAGCAGATTTAGAAATCCACTGTTGGGCAATAGTTTTCCTGGCATTGATAAGGGCTATGTTCCATAAAATGGCTCCTGATCCCTTAATTGGCCTGTTGGGTTATCCTCCTAACAAAAACTCAGGAGGTGCCTTAGGTAGCTGTTTTTTCTACCACCTTCTCCATTACCCTATGAACTTCGAGCCAGAAGGACACAATACTTGGACATGTGAGGGTCATATGCAGGAACGTGCCATTGTGGACCCCATACTTTGGACATACTGGAGATTTCATAGGTTGTCTGTGGTGGCACCTGACTGGTGTAATGTATGTTCAGTACATGAAGTTTAGCTGGATTTGTCTCAGGTTACTGCTTCTAGAGCAGTTGGCCAAATGTTGAGCTGTACTTTTCCATATCTCATGTTACTTTTACTTCAAAATCACCCTCCCATTTTCTTTGTATATTATCTATGGACAGGGTGGTTAGTATGTTTAAGATATTGTAGTACATTGAGAGGGGTTTCAGTATCTGCTGAGGGCAATATAACTCCTCCTCAAACAGGGAAAGTCAAAACAGTATACCCACCACTCCCACTCCCACTCGATTCAAAAACACCTTATAGACAGTATGCCTTATTCTTAAATAAGCAAAATAAAAAACCTGAGGGGATGTTAAAGGTCCTACATATTGAAAGGAAGTCAGAAAGGAGACCCCCGTCTAACAACCAGTCAATGGTACTGAGACATAGCTTCTCCCACCATAGTATAGCCTGGTGCAAGGCAACATTGTAGTGGGATACTTTTTTGAGGGTAGTTGTAAGCAAAGCTTTAGGGGAGATGGACGGCACCAACCCAGTTGTTTTTTTGTATTGCAATCTATACCGAGGCTGTGGATTTTGTGAAAGGGTTTGTTTTCTGGGGAGGAGTTAAGTTTTCCAGAATAGGTGATAAAAGTCCCCAATACAAGCTCATCCCCATCTCCTCCTCCTCCTCTATAGCCCCACACGGGAAAAGCAGTTTCCCCCACAGGAGGGAGGCTTAATTGAGCAACCCAGTAATATTTCTTGAAATTCTGCATTGCAAAACCCCCCTCCCATAGTGGAAGTTCAGAATGTCTCTCTTGTTCCTAGCTGGTTTGCTTCTCCAGATAAACCTGTGCAGAATGGAAGCCACCTGAGCAAAGAAACTCTGTGGGAGCTTAATAGGGACTGACTGGAGAAGATAGAGACATTTCAGCAGGGAACACATTTTTATTACATTTATCCTGCCTATGATGGACAGTGGTAATGCCACCCACCTTTCACATTGTGATTTGATTTCGTTCAGTGGAGGGGGGGGGGGAGTTAAGCTGATATAGATTGGAGAGGTTGGCTGGTAGATTGACCCCCAGATATTTAATTGTTTCCACTGTTTTTAGATTACTCTACACTTCTTCCAGGCTGCCTCTACCTATGGGCATAATCTCACTTTTATCCCAGTTAATTTTGTGGCAAGAAAGAGAGCCATATTCCAACAGTAGGTTCTTGAGGTGGGGGAGGCCCTCTTTAGGGTGATGTACTGTGTTTATAATAAAAGATCACTGGAAAATAGCACCACTTTGTGCTCCCTGCATCTCACCTGGCATCCCTGCATTCCTTGCTGGTTTATAATTTCTGCTGCCAGGGGGGGTGTCCCATCAGTTCAGCATGGTAAATTCAGCCTGAGTCAATTCAGCCTAGTAAATTCAGCCCCATGGCAATTCAGTCTGAGTCAGTTCAGGTCCTATGACCATTCAGCCCAAGTCAATTCAGCTCCATGTCAATTCAGCTGCTATGTCAATTCAGCCCCACATCAGTTCAGTCCCTAGTCAATTCAGCCCTTATTTAAATTCAGCTCCTTTTGGTTCTGCAATAGAATAAAAATTACTAACAGCATGTAAACATAGTTAAGCTTTATTGAAAGCTTTAAAACATATTTTTTTGCAATTCAGTGCATTTTGTTAAAAATGTTAATTTGCACATACAGTACATGAAGCAAACACCAATCAGCTGATGGTTGACACATTTCGTGTCGCTGCGGTATGGTGGAACCATACTGGATATGCTGCTGGATATACAGTGTGCAATTTAAACAAAAAGTGTACTCAATCTCATGATTTCATTTAGTTATACAGTCAGAAGTAATCAGACAGCAACTTGGAAATGGCACTGGAGTATGCTAAGAGTTAAAAGGCGAGGCATGTTGCCGTACATGGGGTACTGCTATCAAAAGGAGAAGTCGCTTGGTGCCAAGACGTTGAGGAAGTGCTCAGTTTATCACCATTCAAAATGCCCAGGATGAGCTCATATGCTGAATGATGCAGTGGTACAACATACCAACCATAACTACGCACCTCATGCTGCTTGCAATGCTGTCAGATGTGTTATTGACAAAATGAAGTTCACTGTGGCCACAACACATGAGACAACACATGCTATAATTTCTTGGGCCACTCAGGGACTTTCAAATGCAGTTCTAGCACGGTTGTCTGAGGAGAGGATGAAAAGGATGGCACAGAGATGCACAGCAGCCATATCTGGTGCACCACATAATCCAGCAAGTCTGCAGGAGCTGGAAATCCCTGCTACATACCGTGCAACAAGTGCAAGTGCAGGTGACGCCTTTCTCTTGTTTGACATTGGACCTGGAAATGACAGAATCATTATTTAGCACCAGTGCCAATCTACACTTCCTCAGCATGCCACACCACTGGTATGCTGATGGCACTTTCAAGGCTTCCCCACCACTCTTTGAGTAGCTGTATTCCATTCATGGGGTTCATCACAACAAAGTGCTTCCTGTTGTATATGCACTGCTGCCAAATAAGACCAAGCAAATGTACTTGCAATTGTTGCAAGAACTGAAGAAGCTGCAACCGGACCTTAGCCATAATCAGTAATGACAGACTTTGAGATTGGTGCTGTGCCAGCATTCCAAGATACTTTTCCAGAGACAACAATGCGTGGATGTTTTTTTTTTTCATTTCAGCCAAAGTATCTGGCAGCAGGTGCAGAACTGTGGACTTCATTAGCAATATGGAGCTGATCCAGAGATATCACTGAATGTGAGAATGTTGACTGCACTGGCATTCATGCCTGTACACAATGTAGTGAAAGTGTTTGAGGCTTTAATGGACAGTGCGTAGTATGGTGAGCATGAAGATTTGCCACATCCTATGACAGACTATTTTGAAGATGGTTGGTTGGAAAGGATGGACAGAAGACAAAGGCGATGACAGCCCGGATTTCTTCACAGCCAGTGGAACTGCTATGATGCAACTAACCAAGGCATCCCAAGGACAAACAATACCATTGAAAGATGGCACAACGGTTTTGCGAACCTCCTCAGTGTTGATGACTCCACAATGTGGAAACTTATTGAATCTATGAAAAAAAGAACACAACCTGACAGAGACCATAAAGGAGCAGTACATTGCTGTCTACCCACCACAACAACCTAAGAAAGTGTACAAGA
Organism: Neoceratodus forsteri; assembly: GCA_016271365.2. Taxonomy (NCBI): domain Eukaryota; kingdom Metazoa; phylum Chordata; order Ceratodontiformes; family Ceratodontidae; genus Neoceratodus; species Neoceratodus forsteri. The sequence goes on along the minus strand of CM028132.1, from coordinate 784,931,220 downwards.
ACTCTGCTGAAAGAATTCAGTGCATTGTCACAGAATACCATGCAAGGGAAACCGTGGAGTGCCTCAGAGGACTTGTACACAATTTCATGGTTTAACTTAATGGATACTTTCAATTCTCTCAGTATGTTTTAATACTCCACTCTTCAGCCTTTCCTCCTTTTTTACGGCAGCAGGAGGCATAGCCTGCAGATGTTTTGCAGAGAAAAGAACTCCCTGCATAAATTACCTTCCGTGGAACACAATAGTTGAGTCCACCATTATTGTGATCCTGCCCTGAAATCAATGTGAGCCTATGTTTAGCATGGATCTCAATGTTGACACAGGCTTATTTTGTTAGGTCCTTGGGAAGGAAGAGAGCTGGGACTTTTTATGTGGGAGGGAGCAGTACCAGCAATGTAAGGGTTGTGGGAGGGGAAAGAGGTGGAACTGTGTGCATGGGAGGTAGCCTTCCTCCCATGTGGAGGAGAAAGTGAAGCCTGCATTGCCAACAGTGTTAGAGCTGACCTTCTCATTTACAGTGCTGTCAAGTATACCATATTCATAAAATGCAAAAAAAAAACTAAACGGTATTTCTTTTTACAGCAAGGAGCTCTGGCGATGATTTATTTCATATGTAAGTGTAGTTCTGCGGTCTCACAACAATGTTCCTGTTGCCAGGAGAAAATAAATCTGTCCCTGGTCTAAATGGCAGCTCAAACAGATCCTCCAAACAAGCATGGCTCAAAGGTTTATCACAATTTCCAGTAGCATGCCACTCTGTCTATAGATTCACACTCTATTTACTGCTCTCCAAGTTAATGACCAAAGGACACTTTAACGCAGCTCATTTAAAAGTTCTATGTTGCCTGAATTGAGGGTATATTTTGATTGTTTATAGGCTTTTATAACAAAAAAGCTTACTTTTATGTTTGAATTAAGCTTCCAAAGTACAAAAAAAATGTTATCTGTTGATATTCCTTTGTTATTCAGGAAAACTTAGCTCACCCCCCGCCCCACCCCGGATCTCCTGTGATGTCACACTGGCCTAAATCATTGGCTCATGCTCTGCATGGCTGTATTAAAAAAGTTTGGTTCACAAAGCTTTCAGTGTACTTGTGATCAATATATACAATGTTCGGAGTTGAAGAATTTGAAGATGTGGAGGGCATTGATCTAAACTTTGATACTGGTATCCAACCATACCAATTTGAGCCTCTGGTATCTAGTGATATTCCTAGTGAGGGTGCTCCACCTGCTTCTGATTCAGATACTGATAATGACAGCTCTGATCAGTTATGTTGCCAGTTCCTTTTAATGTCTTCAAGGGTGACATCGCAAAAGGATTGGAAGGGAATGTTTGCCTGGTGCTCCCCCACATTTGGAGATGACACCAGCACTCATGCATACAGACTGATGGGGTCACTCTGGTCTGTGAAGCACCCCCCCCACCCATACACACCGAGCCATCCTCCCCGCACCCAAACACACATCAAGGTAGCCAGCCTGAAAGAGGTCCATTCACACTAGCATTCATGCATATAGTCTTATCAGGCCACTACTGCCTGTGAAGCACACCAACCACTCCCACCCATACACACCCAGCCACCCCCCTCCACACACACAAATATACACACACACCCAAAAACAGTGCCAGCCACTCACACCCCCGACACACACACACACATACATACACACACAACCAGCCAACATACACGCACACACCCAGCCAACCCCACACACACACACAACACACACACACACACCCACAAACAGTGCCAGTCACTTACCCCGACACACACACACACACACACACACACACACACACACACACACACACACACACACACACACACCCACCACCACACACACAAATATACACACACACCCAAAAACAGTGCCAGCCACTCACTCCCCGACACATACACACACACACACACACACACACACACACACACACACACACACACACACACACACACACACATACACACACAACCAGCCAACACACAAGCACACACAAACATAAACACTGGGCCAGCCACTAGTGCCAACCCTGCTCCCCCCACACACAGCCAGCCAACAAAAACCTAGCCACCACGCAGACACACAACACACACACACACACACACACACACACACACACACACACACACACACAGCCAACATGAGCCTAGCCACCACACACACACACACACACACACACACACACATATATCACACCAAGCCCCCCCAAGAAACATATACAGCCAGCCAACACAGATAAGAACACATATTTTTTGTGTTGTAACCAATTTTTTTTTTCAATTGTTTTGTTTTCCATTTGTCTGCATCATGCACCGGTTATACTTGTTATTGTGAGTACAACTGACAGACAACTGTTATTGAATTTTTTATATGGAGATGGGGGGAAAAAACATCTACTTGACTGTGGATTATTCTTGCAGCTGGCATGTCCAATGGAAATTTTTTTAATGCTTTTTTTGCATGTTCTGCTATACACACACCTAAGTATTTGTTATATTACATCATGTGGAGATGCACTTTTGCAGGCTGGGCAGTTTGTCAGAGGTTTACAAACTGCTCAAGATCCATTAGTGTAAAATTCCAATTTTGCCTAATAAATCTATAATCATTCCAGTATTTGGCACTGCCTACTTTCCCTTGAACAAGTGAAAGTCGCAAAAACACACACAGCATCAGAACAAATGCACACAGCCATTGTAAGTGTCAAGTGTACATTCACTTTGAGGCATTGTTAGTCACAATATATATTGTTTCCATTTCTCTGCAGATGCAATTAGAAAATTAATTCCCACATTGTATTCCATAATGTGTACCTTACAGACATGGTTTTGGACATCTTTGGACTGCTCTTGACTGCTGTATTCTTGCATCTGTAACTTGGCATTCTGTCACTATAACAGTGAAAAAGACACCTTTGGAATGTTCTGCTTGTTTTCATGTTGGAAATGTGTAGCTGTCACTATCTTGTGGCTGATAGCGAGTGATCACTGGCAATTGCACCCCTAATCATAAAGAAATTGTAATAGTTTCAGACATAAGAAAGTGCAAAGGACATCTGTGAAGGCATAAACAGCATTAGCACTGGCAAGGGACTGACAATAAGTGACAGCATCAGGTACACTAGCTCTGGCATACACAGTTAGTCTGAGGTTTTGGATCCTCTCAGGATTCAATAGTGACACATTATGTTGTACAGTACTGTATAACATGTATTCACTTTGAGGCATTGTCAGTCACAGTATATATTATTTCTGTTTCACTGCTGATGCAATTAGAATATTAATTCATACTTTTATTCCATAAAGTGTACCACACAGCTATGGTAATGCACAGAAAGTAACATGACCTCAGACAGTACACTTAACATTTTTTTATTATTGCACAAAGAATGCCAATGTCATGTGATGGCAATCATTTACAATAGGAATGGCTTGGCAGAAAAATACATGTTATGTGTTAAAGGGCTGACAAATGATAGCAAATATAAATAACATGTAATAGTGCTGGCTGTCTGTCATACCAACTGTGTCCAAACAGCATTCATCTATTCTGACATTGCATTTTTTAAACTCATGGTAGTCTCGGCCCAGTGGTGGCCAGCAAGAGACAATATTTATTCAATGACAGCATAGTAATGACAGCTAATGTAACTAAGATATATTGCTGCACCTGTAATATGTTGGCATTCTGTCAACTATAATGGTTATAAAAACACCTTTGAACTGCTCTTGACGTCTGTATTCTTGCACCTGTAATATGTTGGCATCCTGTCACTATAACCATGGAAAAGACACCTTTGGAATGCTCTGCTTGTTTTCGTGTTGGAAATGTGAAGCTGACCATGAGTGACAGCTTGCAATTGCACCCCTAATCATAAAGACATTATTATAGTTTCAGGCATAAGAAAGTGCAAAGGACATCTGTAAAGGCATAAACTTAGCACTGGCACTTGTGAGAGACTGCCAACAAGTGACAGCATTGGGTACACTAACTCAGGCATACAGTTAGTCCAAGGTTTTGGACCCTCTCAAGATTCAATAGTGACACATTACATTTTATGACACTGTATTTATAAACTCATAGAAGCTCCAATCCAATGGCCACCAGTGAGAGACACTATTTATGTAAAAGAAGTGAAAGTAATGACAGCTAAAGAAAATAATATGCATTCTTGCAGGGGTAATATGTTGGCATTGTGTTACCACAATGATGTGAAAGACACCTTTGGACTGCTCTGCTTATTTTTATGTGGCAGCTTGCAATTGCATGGCTTTTTCTAAAGAAAAAAAGTTTATTTTCTGGCACAAGAACATGCAAAGGATATAATAATGTCATTGTTGTGAACTCATAAGCTTTGGCCTGCCACTATCAAGTGACTAACAACAAGTAACAACAGCAAGATTTCAGTCAAAAGTCCATCTCTGGAGTGAAAGGCCAGTTTAACAACACTTTTGGGTGGGGATTCCTGTGAGTAAGCACTTTGGAGAGGACCACATGCACAGAAACAAGGAAGTCAAGTGCACAAAAGGAACAAAATAAAAAGAGAAATTTAAAAGAGCAGAGTGGACAAAACTAGATGAAAATTCACAGGCAGGCTAATTGGGGTATGCTAATTGACATGTTTGTTGAAAATTTGAAATACTTGCTATTTAACAAGTGGTTCTGTAGAAGCAAAACCAACAACCACAAAGACTATACATAACATTGGGAGCCTATGCACAATGAGTGTGCACCATGCAAAAGGCACACAGGGACAGAGTATGGATAGCTATGCAACATTTGCACACCAGACACCCCTTTGCAGCATGCACAATGTGCTCACAGGATGCTACATAGGGCAGTAACTTGCAGCCATGCAGACCCACCACACGCCATGTACACGGGGGCATGCCACATAGTGGCATTCATATACCACCACAGCACGCATGCAAGAAGCCACATACCATGGCTATGCATGGTGCACAAGGCACAGCCACCTATATGAGCCAGAGGGCTGCCATAAGTATATGCACCTGGCAGCCAAACCACATGCAACAAGGCACAGCAGAGGCTTGTGGCTGTAGAGTGATGGACACATGCCCACGATCATACCACAGCACATCCAAGGGCACAGCAGAGCACACAGCAGTTGCTGAGCTTCACCTGCCATAAATGAACAGAGGGACAAAGCTATGGTGTACCAGTGCCTACCATGGTGGTGGGTGCCCATAGCACAGATGGCAACAACAGGTCTACCTGGACCACAGAGCACCATTATGGAGGCATGTGGTGCAGGACATGAGACCCAGCATTAACAAGGTGAAAGAGCCCAACATGTTTCAATATAAGAAAAATAGCAGGACAAGAGGACACAGCATGAGATTAGAGGGAGGCTGATTAAGGGATAATGTGAGGAAGTTCTTTTTCACAGAAAGTGTGGTGGATGCATGGAACTGCCTACCTCAGGAAGTGGTGGATATGAATACAGTGCAGAGCTTCAAACAGGCATGGTATAGGCATAAGGGAGCAATACAGATGAGTATGAATAGATAGGCCATTAACAGAGCAAAAGCCTATGGCACATTCATAAGGTAGAAAAAGAAATGGGCAGACTGGATGGGCCTTGCAGTCCTTATCTGCCATCAACTTCTATGTTTCTATGTTTCATGCCATGAATGCAGCAGCACACAGCACGCAGGCCACCGTGCATATACCTAGTGCCTTCCCAAGCCAGCAGGTAGGGACAGCCATATGGGCCACAAAGGGCACTGCCGTGGTGCCATCCATGGTCATTGACAGGCACACAGAGGCCAGGCTCCCCCCATGATGGCACACCCATGCCTGCTCCCCTTGATGGCACACCTGTGCCTGTCCCCCATGATGGCACACCCATGCCTGCCTCACTCATGATGGCACACCTGTGCCTGCTGCCCCCATGACAGCACACCCATGTCTGCCCCTCCATGTCAGCACACTCATGACTTCCCCAATGATGCACACCCATGCCTGCCCCCCCACCACACCCAGGAGACAAGAAACACACACATGGATGGCACAGGAAAGCTTTATTGGACACAGTTAGAGAAGCCAAATGGAAACAGCAGAATGTAGCATAATATGCAACACCCCCCACAACATCCATGCAGGGTTGTGGCACATCATTACCGGTGGCAAGGAGCCATTACTAAAGATGTAAGTTCATCACAGAGATCACTGCGGTCACATGAACCGTGATTTTCTGATGCCTTCGAGACTTTTGACATTTTGCCAGTTTTCCCTTTCACGCATCAGCAGTAGCTCTCTGTCCCTTTAAATTCACCATTTTGTGAAGGGCAGAGCACTGAAATGTGCATGCGCAAGTAGCATGACACATCGGATCCTTGAAGAAAGGACCTTCACATAGGCACTCACATATTGTGGAGCCATCTTCATCTGGGCTGGTGGCTACTCTCGTCGGTGGCAGAGCGAATATCGGGGGTTTCTCTGGTGGCAAAAATTAATGAATGCAATCTTCCGATTGCGCTGATCTCAAGACTGCCTGCATTTCAGGGCTGACTATTGGAGGCTTGGAGGAGAATGTAAAAGAGCCACAGGTAGGTGCAGTGTAAATGTTGGACTGGGCAGGGAACACAAGTGAACTTGGGGGCCTGTGGGGGTTCTGACTGACTGAAAAAAGATTGCTCCCCAGAAGAAAGTTTTCGAAGTGTTGGCAAAGCTGAAGGGATACAATAAAAAAACAAAAAAGCTATGTGGATCCCTCAATTAAGTGACCGGATCTGAAAGAAAATTTTGTTGCAGACCTGAAGGTGGTTGCAGGAAAACTGTATCAGTGGACAGAGAGGGGAAGAGAGTTCATTTGTGAGGCTGATGAACTGATGTGTTGCTTCTGCCATGAAACTGGTGGCAAACTAAGGGAGCTGAAAAAAAAAAAGATGTGTTCCACAGAAGGAACTGGCTGCATGGAGTACTGCCTTGTTGGAGAATTGGAGGGGGAGGTAGCATGGCCCAGGCTGAATGGCGATGAACGTGAATTCTACGGTACCAGCAGGCAGAACACAGTTCATCCAGTGAGGAACCAAATCACGACCCATTTTCAATACACAGCACAGTTACATGTAAGGAAATTCTACTGTACCAGGCAAACCGCTCTCTGGTCACGATCGCAAAATCTCTGCACAAACCAGGGATTCAGAAGCAGCTGGAAATCCTGACAGGTTCATCGCATTCAGCAAATCTTCGGTCTTCTTCAGGTATGAGCCTGGTAAAAACAATCAGTGGCTTACTTCGTTCTCACAAACTTGGATTTAGTCTGAAATAATTCTCTTCTCTCCCTCTCAGGGGCAGCAGGCAGACATGCAGGCCACAATTCAGGCCTTTCCACAGTTCTCCCACACGAAACTACTCAGACAGCTGCTTGACTGTCTCAAGCTCTTGCTCATTTAGCGCCTGACTCGATATGACTGAAACAGCAGGCAGCTTGGGGATTTCCCCTCACATCCAAAAGGTTTGGTTGGCTGATTCATCTGTCAGTCACAACAGGAGCTTCCCCTTCAGGTGCAAAATGATGCTAAAACCCCAAAACTACAATTCCTACAGATTTTGACTCCAGACAGCTTCTGTAGTCTGGCAGCATTTTAGGTCCCACCAGACTGATTGGTCCAATTCGGCAGTTCCTGGACCAAGATAGTGGAGATAAACAAAACAGTCCTTGCTGCAAAGAAGGCAGGTTAGACAAACTGCACTATCATTATCACGCTAAATGATTTTCAGCAAATAGTTACATCTTTCAACAGAGCTCCCTCTCAGATTACTTATGAGTGCAATTCAGGAGGCTCTTAAAGAGAATACGTAGAGGCTATACAGCCACTCTCTGGCAATCACATTTAAACTGCTAAAACGCAGGACACCAGCCTGGCACTGAGCATTTAGGCAAGCTCGAGGAAGACTTTTCAGGAACCCCCATTTGTAGGGGGGCTTACACCAGTAAAAAGGAGTTAGGAATATGTTCAATACCAGTGTCATTCTGGCGAAGTTTGACCTTATATTTCCAACCTCCGGTCCAGAAAAGTTCACTATCTAAAATAGCTTCAGGTTCCCCAGAGAACCTCACATTTCTGAGATAACCAATAGGTAATGTCCTCTACATGGACCCGCTCATTGCGAAACATGACCATAACATATTTAACAAGAGGTTTAGTCAAAGGTATCACTACAAAGGGAGTCTATGTAGGGGAAAACTTAACTTGCCCATACCTTTCCCAGCACAAGTCTAATGCACAAGCTGTCCGGAAACTGACATCAAAATTATCCTCCCCTGAGATATTTGTAAATGCATAAACCTCCCTTGTAGAAAAATGTAGGGAATCTTTTAAAAGAACCTTCCCTACATGATACCTATCAGGCCTATCATGCAACCCCCCCTTGTATCTAATACGAAGAGTGTTCCTTTGGGGTGCTGCTTCCTTTTTAGTTTTAGAAAAAAGCTCTGTTAATAACTGTTTGTGATCAGAGTCAGCACGTGTAGTAGTATCCTGTAAGAGAAGGGGTCCAGTATCATGAGTATGACAAAAGATGCCAAGGGTGGGAAAGACTGTAAGTCATCTGCAGTAGCAGTCACTGTGGGTGGGCCTGTAGTAGAATCCGAGGAAGGAGGTGTAACAGGTGCTGCTAGAGCAGCAGGCAAAAAACAACTTTGTACAGGCTGCATAGGTCCTTGAGGCTTCCACTTTGGAGAAGCTTGCGAAATAGGAAAGGGTGAGTCCCAGGCAGGGTCAGGGACCCAGATTCCCCCAGGAGACTGCTTCCACCCTGCTCTTGACAAAGCCTTCTGTGGAGACCACGGATCACTAGGGAGAGCTATCACCGACTGATCAATAGATGGCACTGTAACAAGTGTTTTGTCAGGGAAGTCAGCAAGGTTCAGATTAGCAAGGAGAACAGCATCCCATTTATTTCTGACCTGGCTCATTTTTCCCTGCTTGAGACCAGCTCCGGGAAATAGAAAGTCAGTAAGTCTCTTCTGATCTTTGTTACGGGTCTGAAAAACAACATCAGGTGATTCCTCCACTAACTGGGGCTGTTTAAAAATAAACCCAGCAGATTTTGATAGGGTAATGACAGGGAGGGTTTTGACAGTGGTCAGACAGTCAGGCAGGTCGAGACACAAGCCCCACTCACCTGTAATCACAGGCGCAGCACTAGTTTATTCAGGAGAGTCAAAGTGAGAGAGTACAGGCTTTAGGCACACACCATGAGTGGTGTCAGAACTGCCAGCCTGTGAGGAATCCTTAGGATGGCACACTGAATCAGACTCACCCGGCCCCAGTGGGGCGTTAGTAATTGTAGCGCTATCTGGGAGTTTGACAGGCCGGGCATCCAAAATGACAGGGGAATCCTCAGAATGCAGCAAAGCGAGTTGTGCTGCTAGGCAGTCACTTTCCACTTGATGGCGTTCTTCCTCAAAATGTACCAGAGCCAGAATTTCCTGCTGTTTAAGATCCAGATTACAGGTTCAATCCTTCTCCTTTGTAATGAGTATCTGTGAGCTTAAATCTTCAGTTGAAACATAAGTATCAGTGATATCTTCATCTGATACAATTTCAAATTGGTTAGAATTCACTTTCTCAGCCTCTGGCATACCTAGGAAAGGAGAGGCCAGATCTCCTTTCTTCAAAGCATCCGCACCCTCCGGTGCTTCAGCTCAAGTGGCCATCCTACAGATGGACGGTGGGTCCCCCTATAGGGGAATTTTCCCGGTGCCCTGGCCAAATTTCCCCCATTCACTAAAATACCACCAACAGCTTAATCTGGTTCAAAGTCTGTTGACATTTATCTGTATCCCTCTCCCCCAGGTCATGCCTGAAAGTAGGCAGAATTTGTCTAGTGCACTTACCCGGTCAACAAAAACTAAATAAACAAATAAACAGCATTTTAAAATAATTTTATGAGACTGTACAACTCAGGGACCCCTAGTGATACAGACCCAGAAAACTTTCTTGGGAAGGTCCCACTTCCAACTCTGTCCCTGGATGAGAAGGAGGAACTGGGTAGACCCATCACCCTTTCCAAACTAAAACAGGCAGTATGAGACTCCAATGCAGGTAGAGCCCCCGGGCCAGAAGGCATACACGTGGAGTTCTATAAAATATTTTGGAATGACATCCACCACATCCTTACATTATTACAATCAGTCATATTGCATATGAAGACATAAACAACATTCACAATGATTACTTCTCTGAGCCTGAACAAAATACACCACAACCACCAACTACTAAAACACCTACTCAAAAAAGCAAGAGGAGAAAACTACAATGATGTCCAACTAAACATACTATCAACAACTTTGAAACTAGCTGTGCTACTATTAACACATTTTGTATTACTGCATAACCCAGGCTGCACCTTATGGACAAACCAAAAATGTGGACAGTTCAACTTTTTACAAAATCAAAACACTGGATATAAGATGATCATTCACTGTGTTTCCATACAAGCCAAATTTGCCTCTACTATATGTATTGATTACCTTAATATTATTTTCATTGCACAATTTGTACTATGCTTGTTTCTAACTCTTTTTCCCCTACATTCACTAATAAACATAGATTACTACTTGCAATTCATTGTATTGCTTCTCCATAACTACTCAATACTTCCACACACCATCATTACTGTAATTATGCAGCCGTATTGGCTCTGACTAGAGTTTGTTTACAGAGGATATTGGTCTGTTGGGAGAGTATTCCGCCCTTCCCACCACTAAGCAAAAAACCTAAATGGCAGTTATATCCTTAGTCACTGTCCATTCTAGTATTCACACCTGGAGCTGCTGGTATGTGCACATGAGGGTTGGGGTGGGTTAGTTGGGGGGTGGTTTGGGTGTTGTATGGGTTAGAAGGCTTATTTGTCTTCTGTTCTTTTGGTTTTCTGTCTGGTGTATGTGATTGGTGTTTGCTTCGTGTACTGTACATGCAAATTAACATTTTCAATAAAGTGTACTTAATTGCAAAAAAATATGTTTTAAAGCCATCAATAAAGCTTAAATATGTTTACATATGTTGTTAGTTATGTATATTCTAGTGCAAAATGAAAAGGAGATTAATTTACACAAGGGCGGAATTGACATAGGGGCTGGATTGACGGGGGGCTGAATTGACTCAGGTTGAATTGACTAGGGCTGAATTGACATGGAACTAAATTGACTTAGGCTGAATTGCCATGGGGCTGAATTGGCATAGGAGCTGAACTGACTCTGGCTGAATTGCCATGGGGCTGAATTCAGTAGGGTGAACTGACTTAGGCTGAATTTACCGGGCTGAATAGACAGGTGTTTACCAGGGGTTCCAGAGCTAGGACATATAGCAAAGGTGGGACTGTGGGAGTGAGCATCCCTGGCTGGTGCCCCTGGACAACTGGAAAGACTCAGTGAGCCCCCACACTAATGTTGATTTTTTCAATGGGTTTGTTATGGAGTGTCTCAACCAATTTCAGAAAATCTTCCTGCAAGCCAAAGTGCTTTAGTGCAGATCTCATGTAAACCTATTCTACCTGATCAAAAGCTTTTTCAGCATCTAATACCACAATAGCCACTCCCCCCTGCTACAGTACATGAGCCAATGATGTATAATGTCTAAGGTGCCCCTAATGTTATGCTTGCCCTGTCTACCCTTAATAAATCCTGCCTGGTTGGGAAGAATACCATCTGGTAGTGGAAATTCTAACTGGGAAGCAATTATTTTTGGAGCTATATTATAGTCAGCTGTCAATAACGACAGAATGGTAAGAGGAGCAGATCATCGGATTTTTGTCCAGTTTAGATAACACTACTATAGTGGCCACCTGGGCAGAAGGTGGTAGTACCCTGTCGTAAAGTCTTCATTAGTTATATCATGTAGAGGCTTCCTAAAATGGGCTTTAAAAGCCTTCAGAAAGTCAACTGGAATGCCATCCAGGCCTGGGGCCTTTCCCCCTTGTAGTGAGTTAACTGCCTCTAGAACCTACTGCTTTGACAAGGGTGAGTTCAGGGAGTCAATTGCTGAGGGCACCATGGCTCGGAAAGGAGCTTTGGCAAAGAAGACCTCCAATTGCTTGTCAGTAGGAGTACATTCAGATTTGTAGAGGGTTTGATAACATTTGGTAAAGGCTTCTCCAATATCTTTATGACCATTTACCTGGCCTTTTTCAGGGTGCAGAATCTGATTAATATTTCTTTCTCCTTCTTTTTGGTGCAGTTACCAGTCTAAGAGTTTTCCTCCCCTGTCCTCATCGAAATAGTAGCCTGCTTGTGTAAGCAAGCTAGTTCTTTCAGCTGTAGCAGTTGCCAATGTGTTAGCCTTAAGTTTGCATCTTTTTAGATTATAAAGGGTTGTTGTAGGCATGGCCATATGTAGTCTCTCTCCACTCCTTTTATTTTTACCTCCAGTTCATTCAGTTCCTGGGACACAACCCTTCTTTTGTGCATAGCATATGATATAGTTTCTCCCCAAATGTATGCCATCAAGGCTTTCCATCTGATTGTAGCTGTGGTATCACCCCTCTTGTTATAAGTCAAGAACTCAGTCAAGGAGTGGGACATGGCTTCTATAAACTGCCCGTCTTTGAGCAGAAGTTGGGTCCATCCTCCATGCTTTCTCCGGGGTACCTAACTGTATCAAGCCTATTTCCATTAATAACGGTGAGTGGTCAGATTCAATGGAAGGTTGGTTGGTCAAAGGGCCTAGCAGGGGAAGTAGTTTTATGGAGCATAACGTTAAATCTAATCTGGCATAAGATTTGTGTCAATGTGAGTGGTAGCTAAATTCACATCCAGTGCGGTATCTGTGACACCATGCTTCTACTATAGAGCAGGAGTGCATTAAGTCGAGGAGATTTTTTGCATTTTTTAAAATGGGCACTGGATTGTGGCTGGACCTATCCATTATTATATCTAAAACACAGTTCACATCACCTCCCCATCACACTGGCCACAGGGAATTGAGACAGATCCAGCCCTAGCTGCTGAAAGAAGGGTGCATCCTCCACATTAGGGCCATATATGCTCACCGGTGTTATAGAAGTGGCGTAATTCATAGCTATTTGTGCTACTACATATCTGTCTTTAGGATCAAAGCTAGAGTTTAGAATTACTCCAGGAAAACCTGGATGAATTCAAATGGTGCCCCCACCCAGCTCTCGAGGTAAAGCAGGAGGTCAGCCAAGTCCCCCCCCAACCACTACCAGATCGTGCGGCCTCTGTCGTTGTCATGTGCATCTCCTGCCATAGTAGTATGTCCGTCTTTGTTCTTTTTCACCCTGGCCATGATTTTCTTCCTTTTAACCATGTTTTTCAACCCATTCACATTCCAGGTTAAAATTTTTATTTGTCAGCCACAGTATTTATTTAAAAGTTGTAATCCACTTTTGTCACAGAACTCTACCTTATCCAATACTATCCTACCTCTTATTAAAATTGAACTAAGAGAAGTAATCTTGCTTAGAAAATGGTCTAAGAAATTCCCAGGCTCTGATTGGCTGAAAGCCCTGGCAAGGTGGGCGTCTATCAGACAACAGATCCCGAGTATCAACAAGTGCCAGTTCGGGTGCCTCATTACTTATGGTATCCATGGGCACCTGGAATTTTCAATCTGCCAAGCCGACATTTTTCTCACATATACCACATTGTGCACTGCATGATCGCTCTTCCCCTGCCTGTGCATGCACAGGCCAGCTCCCCACAAAACCAGACCACACATCACAGGTGCCCATGGTTTGAAAGAGTCAGTCCCAGACATGTGTGATCCCAAGATCCCCAACATAGGGCATAGGGGTGAACCATGGCCCAATACCTGGAGCCCCATAGGTGCAGATCATGAGAGCTAGGTGGTCCCACTGGTCCCATGTCACCACCTATCCCCAACACAGACACCATTCCTATTATATGACCATCAACTGCAGGGACAGACACAAGGTTCATTGAGAGGTACTATGCCCCCCCCCCACAATGGTCAGTGCAAGCCTTATAGCATGAGCTAGAATTGACAAACAAGAAAGCCCATATCATGAGGGGGAAATAACAGGTTAGTTCACTATGGTAGCTGAGACTGCCCCGGAGCATGATGATTACACCCACCTGTCATGCCCAGGGGTACTTCGTCCAATCAGTGCTAATGAAGTGTCCATGCCCCTCGGGATCCCCTGATATTGACACGATCTGTCAAAACTGCCAGTTGCAGCTATCATCTCTCTACCACCACCATCTAGGAAACACAATCCTGGTTTGACAGGCCTTCCTACACACCAAGGTTTACCCAATACAATGGCACTTTGAGACCCCTGGGACCCATTGAATCCTATTGTCACTAGGGTCCAGCTCTTACACTACCACTACCCTTCCCTCAGATGATTTCCCCAACTTAATCATCCTCTGTCAGAGCATTGTAATACCTCACACTCTCTCCCCCCGATATATTACAAGTGCGCGTTTCAATGTATTTCAGTAGCTGCAGAAGGGAAAGTAAAAAAACAACAACAAAAGAAACAAAAGCACCAAAACAATCAAGGGATATCATGGAGAGATGCCAGCCTGTCTGGGGGCTGCCAATTACTGTTCATTTATCACATGTTGTTTTTCAGAGCAATCCTTTGTCCCCAAAAGGCTTTCCAAGCACTGTGGTAAAGTCTAATCTTATTTGCCTGCACTGCTCTTCAGAACACAGTCAAAATTACCACCAAGTTTCGTGTCAGAGGGGCCTGATCACTTCCACTATTCTTGGGATCTGGGGGTCAAGCTGTTAAAGATATCACAGTACTGCCTCAAGAAATACCATCATGTGCAGGGCAAGATCTGGCTTACCCCACCAGAGATGTAGGCAGGATCAAATCCCCTCAGTAGCCCAGGACAGGACCTGGGATAGTTCATGAGGTACACGGAGAACAAACATAAAGAAGGGAGCACACATTAAGGATTAGTTGTCTATAGAGTACTTTGACCATTTTGAAATGTTATTAACTCAGGTTGAAGGAGTATTTTGAGGTGCTACCCTCCAGTTCTCTCGATCAGTCTCTGCCAAGTTAATATAGTCCTCCGCCTCTTTGGGTCTAGTAAAAACTTTACAGGGTTTCCCTGGTTTAATGATCCTTAGCTTAGAAGGATACAGATGAACAAATTCCCACCCCAAGGTATGTAGTTTGGATATGACTCCTGTGAATTACTGGCAGCAGCCTTGGAGAACTCTCCTATAGTCTTGGAAGATAAAGACTTTGCCGCCTTCAGCCTGTATTGGATCCTGTGATTTTGACGCTTTTACCATTTTTTTCTCTTTTTCTTGGTGCTGCAGATATTTAAGAAGAAAATCTGGCAGCTCTCCTGGCTTCAGTTTGTGACCTACATGGTGGACTCTTTCAGTTTGGAATTTAGTAGCTTCAGTGTCCAGTCCCATTTTTTGTGCCAGCCACGACTGCACCATTTGGGCAGGGGATTTGCCTTTGAGCCCCTTCGGAAGACGCACTGCCCTGAGATTCGATCTGCAGGACCAATTATCTAGATCATCCATTTATCCAACAGGGCTGACACATTTTCTGAAAGGTCCCTTCATTCACGGGATTAATCAGCCACCGTGTCTTCCAGCTCACTGATTCTTTTTTCAGCCTTGTCAGTCCTCGTGGCATGGGATGCTGTTGTTTCAAAGAGACCAATACTATATTTTGAAGATGCAGGATTTGAGCAGTAAGGTTGTTAAATCCCGATTTCACGTCTGCCTGGAGGTTGGTGATCATGTTAGAATTGTCACCAGAGTTTGTTGTTTTAGTTGAAGCTGCCATGCTTTGTGCCCTTGTTCTGCCCTCCTGCTGGGCTGCAGATTTTGAAAGTCTGGAAGCTGTCTCATATGGTAAGGTTGACTGGTTTGTTTGTTTTTTTAGCTCTTTGTGTAGCCATTGATTTATTCTATCGAGAGTTGCAATGTTCTACTGAGAATCTGAGAATTTGAGTAGATTGCCATTAGATGCTGGTTCTATACAGGAGCTTTGCTAAAATCCTGAAGCCTTCATGGTAGCCAAGACATGCCCCCTCATCAGCTTGGTTTCTTGAAGAAAGACTAGGTGGGTTTTGAGGAGTTTGAGATGTGCCATTGCCTTCTTCCAAGTGACCAGGGAGTTTAAGCCTCGGGTATTCCAACTAACGATGTTCAGTTCCATTAAGCCAAGAAACCAACATCTGGTACATGTTCAGAACAGCAAAAGTACCACATTTGACCCTCTAGGGGTGGGTGCCCCTTCAGACATACAGTTTCCTACCTCCCTCCCCCCTGCATTTAAGATTGTCAAAGCAACACAACTAGGTAGCAAGAAATAAGAAACAACAAACCAACAAATAGGCCAAAAAAAAAAAGGGTACTGGTGGGGAGCCAGAGCAGTCTTTTGAATCTACGTTATGGCTCCTGCTCCTCAACCACAGTGAAAGTGAATGTTCTTTTTTGGGGTGCCACTGCTGATCTCTTCTGTCTGTTCTTCCTTTTTTGCTTCAGAGAAAGCAGTCGCAACCCCTCGTCATGGGGTGAGAGGGTAAAGCCCTGCATGGCTGTCTCCATGATTCTCTGGGGCTGGTGTGGTGTCCCTAGGTAGTGAACGGATGTACCCCTGTTTAACAGAGTGAGTAGGACTGTATTTTTTAATTCCCACTCCATGCCAGTCTTTTTACAGTAACTCATCAGCATTATCCAGTGACTCAAATGATCTAACTATGCCATTTGAAATAATCCGGAGCATGGCTGTATACTGCAGCTAGTACTGGAGGCCCAGGTCTGCATGTGGCATTCAAAAAGAGTGAGGAAAAATCTGGCAAACACTTGGATATGGTTATCGCACCACCAGAGATCCTGTTTTTCCTGGGCCAGGCATGTGACAAAATCTTTATCTAGAAAGCAGAGAAACTTGGCCAGGATAGGAAGAGGTTGTGCTCCAGGGGCTGGTTTAGGGGTCAGGGAGCAGCAGTCTTGGACAGTCTCAAGGGGGGCCTGGCCAATGGTAGTCAAAGATGATTGGAAGGACCTGCTGAGGAAATGTTGTGACATTTCTCCCTTCACTGTGCTCTGTGAAGTCCACGATCTGCAGATTATTTCTGCACCCCTATTTTCCATATCTTCCATTCTATCCCATAGCAAGTGGATGGTGTGGTCTTGGTTCCTGATATATGCCATCATGTGATCTGTGTGGTTCTTCATGTCTACAGTTGTTTGCTTGGCCACATTCATGCACTGAGATACTTCTATAATGTCTGCATTTATCCATTGGGTAGCAACCTCTAGTTTATTTATCTGAGCCACAAGATGCTGAAACATGCTTTTAATTTCTTTCAGGTTGCTGTCTATGGATTCCTTGGTGGCCATCAACATTTTGACTGCATTCTCACATTTTACCTCAGGAGGGAGAACAGAACAACAACGTCAATGAAACTGTTTCTTACCAAGATCAGGACACCAAAACTTGGTGTTGGCAGAATGAGAAGCGGCTTTTGGGTCTGATAACTTTGGGATCCCGATGATTAATCCAGACTGCAAAATCTAGTAGATTTTGACAGGGCTGTAATAAGGGAAAAATCAGGTGACCATCTTGGTCAGCTGCCTAGCCTCCCAGCTAAGCAGAAAATGAATCAACATTTCATGGTTCACTCAGCACTTCTTCAGGATATTTCTGTCTATTAAACAAACAATATTATACAATGGCAAGAAAGAATGCTGGGCTGTGATTGGCCAGTCTGGGGCTGGACCCTGGATGTTATCTCAGCATAACATCCCGGCTCTGGTCCCAGCACACTAACAACCTCATTAAGTGTTAAAAAATCACTCCATAGCCATCCCTCTGATCAGTTTCACTGCTCCCCGCTCCCATCTGAAGTAAAAGCTGAATTTCCACTACTACACACCATTGTAAATCCCTCCCTCCCACAACACAAAAACTAGCCCAAGTCAAACCCACAACCGTGGCACATTCTCCTAAAATCCTCCAAATTACTTTTTATTTAAAAAAACACTAAGAACTGCATTCACGGAAGTAGCGCACCAAGTGACTGAACCAACAGGTGAGGCTTTTAACAGTCACCATGCAAATATTTCCATAATGCTCGCTGTTTAAGTCAATTATTTATGGGTGCTCCCTTTTTTTTTTTTAACTCAACCATGTAAATGCAAGCAGTAAAAAACATTCACCTGCCACCTTTTCTGTCACTTTTCAAACATGCTCACAACACCAGCACCGAGTGGGTGGCAGCAGTGCCAACAGGAAGTTCAAACAGCACTTGCTGTTGGTGGCTCACAATATCAGCCAACTTTTTAAATGTCCCAATTCAAATTTTAAACATCATACAAGACTCTACCAGGAGAACCCCAACTACAACACACTGCAGGGGAGGGAGGGGCCAAGGGAAAAGAAGTGAAACCACAACTGAGACAACCAAGCAGATATAGAACTACAGAAAAATCAAACTACTGGCCACACAGCTCCTCCTAGAGGATAAACAGGGAAAAGGAATTTCTTTATATATAAATATTCTTCCGCACATAAAAAACAAGTGAAAAAAATGTTTAAAATTGTTTGTATTTTTATTTTTATTCTTCTATTTAAATATTAGCCATTGTATAATAGGTATAGTATACTCCAGAGTGGGTGTTATGTTGGGATAACATCCCTTCTCAGGTATTATCTCATGCCCATCCACCCGAGGCAGAATGTTATCCCAACATAACACCCACCCTGGAGTACATTATTCCTTTATTGTAAAAACATTTGTTACCAAAGGATCCAAGTTAACAAAGAAATCCACTTATTATTCAGAGAGAAAATCTGAAAAATATGTAACTCCCTAAAACTGTTCTATATGTAATTATATTCATGTTATTTAAAGTGCTAATATACCTTCCATATTTATTAAAATACATATATATATATATATATATATTTGTATTTACAATAAGTGCTTTTGAATCATGTGCAAAACTTTCAAAAATATTATTCACCATAAAAACCTTCACCAAGTGATGCACAAACCAACATGCTTAAATCCCACTATTCATGTGGCATAACTTTTAATTTTTCCATATAATATACTCCATTTAACTGTGAATACTATTAACATATACTGGCCTCATCAAAACAATATTTCCTTAGTTGATTATTTTACCGAGAGTGTTACCCATGATCTGTCAGGAAACACCGTTCTATTTTGAATAAACTGGTCAGTACACATAAATCACTTTCCATGTTAGCCAAACATGAGTGCACTCACTTGCAGTTTCTCTAGCTGTCTCCTACTTTTATTTGTTTTAGACCTCTTTTACTCTACCTTTCACTCTCTACAAAGAAAGCAAATAAACCTAAAATAAAGTGCATGGTTATAATCGATCTTGTGAATAACTTATTCAATAATGCTACTCACTCTGAATGTTTCTTTCTGGCTCTCGATCAACTTGCTACTGTGAACCCTGCTCTCCACACCTACCACTCCTTTTGTGTTTCATTGTGGGATCACACTTAACTATTGTATTTGTACAACTTTCTTCATTTGTGATTTTAATTTGAATTATCATAGCATCTACTACAAAATAGGCACATTCCCTCATTATAATAGTGCCATCTGCTGGACGATTGTCTGCTACTCATGAACACATAAACAAAGTAAAACAGTTTAAAGAGTAAATTCAGATGCATTTGTTTCAAAAACACTAAATTAATACTCTTGTCTATGCTAGCACTTACTCCTGTAGAAAGAGCAAATGGCTACCTTCGTTTTAAGCAGCAAGCAATATTATTGTTGAAGAAGGGAAACATCTGCTGCTGAGTAGATGAAAGAAAAAAACAAAGTGTGGTAAACAGGCACAGGGTCAAGATGTTGCTTGCAAAAACAGCATGGCAATAAATGCCACAAGCAACACAGTGCGTGCCAAAACAGGGACAGAAAAAACACTGTCCACAACACAAACAGTGTTCCCCATTGGAATAATGGGACTTTCTCTTTTTTTTGCAGGATGGCTTTGCCCCCCCATCCCCCGAAGTGGGGGCTCTGCCCTCCACACCACACAGGTTTTAAATAACTAACTCTGAGGGTGTGTGGATTTCAGGGATGGGGAGAAACTCAGGAGGGGGGAAAATTTTATTTTCTTAAGTTAAAAAAAAGCAAACTGTTGTAACACCAGGTGGGAATTGAACCACAGTCCCAAGTCTCCTACTATACCATATGTTGGTATTTTAGCCACTGCACCATGGAAGCAGCTCAACAAGGCATCACACATATGGCTACTTAATCCTTACACAGTGTAAACGCAGAGTGATGGGGTAGCCAAACCCTGAAGAGAGGGTGACTAAATGTACAGCCATACTTTTGATTTATACAATTGAGCCAAGAGAAATGGATGGGCAGTGGGTGGTAATGTACTGTGTTTAAACTTTTGGCTGAAAAGAAAGAAAAATGAGCATTTGAAAAGAAGCATTATTGTTTGCACAGTTTGCACAGTTAAATCTGGAGACTTTCGTGGAGTCCACAAAGGACTAGAACGTATTTTTCAGTAGTTGTTTGCACAAAATGGGAAATGTGTTTTGCACAAAAGGAAAAATACTTCTTTGCTTAAGTTAAAAAGAAATTGACTACTACACTGTGATTAAAGTGAAAGAATTAAATGGGTGAATCCCAAAGAATATCAAAGTGTGCGGATGGTTCATGTCACTAGTGAGCATAAGTTTAGAAAAATAGTAGTAATCCTGTCATTTGTAACCACCTTTTGCCTCTTTTCTTTGATAAAA
Source organism: Neoceratodus forsteri (assembly GCA_016271365.2). NCBI lineage: Eukaryota > Metazoa > Chordata > Ceratodontiformes > Ceratodontidae > Neoceratodus > Neoceratodus forsteri. The sequence continues at coordinate 784,910,466 of CM028132.1, read as the reverse complement.
GGAAAAGGAAGCACAACAAATCACAGAAAGGTTGTGAAAGAGAGAACATCAGTATCTACCAGCACAGTGGGGACAACATCACTCTACTGCAGTCCCTCCCTTCCTAAATGTCTTGCACTCAAGCCTTCCCTCGGTATATCCAATGTTGGAATGGCAGGATGGTTCACTGTCTCTCTCTCTCTCTCTCTCTCTCTCTCTCACACACACATGTTCACTCCTAGCTTTGAATAACAGACAGCCCACTGGAGACAGCTTGCTCTCTGCCAATTTTATATGGCTGCTGCTTTCTATTGCTTTTGGCCACAGCTAACAAGAGCCAGCAGTGGAGATCCTGAGTCCCTCTGCAGAGCTGTGCAATTCACCTAATCTGCCTGTGCCACTGATCGGAGCAGGTGTCGCACAGGGGAGCAGCTTACACTGGAGGGACCAGCAGGAATCGTTGGTGGCTAGGAGCAACGGGGCAGCCAAAGGAGGGACGGGGTACCAAGCCAGAGCTACGAGGAATTTGGAGGAGGGACTGGGGAGCCAAGCCAGAGCAGTGAGGATTTGGGGAGCCAATTGGGAAGCAGGAGACTCCCAGAATGTGACCAGCGACCCAATCAGAGAAGGAGGTGGGGATTTAAAATAATGGCTGGGGCTATAAATTTCCTCAGCCCAACCATGCAGTAAAGGAGCTGCAAGTCACTTAACCTGCCTGTGGTGCAGACTGGAGCAGGCGCCACATGGGGAAGCAGCTTGCACCAGAGTGACCAGAAGTAAGCGTCAGTGGCTAGGAGCAAAAGGGTCAGCCAAAGGAGGGTCCAGAAAGCCAAGCCCCACTCGTACTAGCAGAAAGCCAATAGAGATGCACAGGGCAGTGTTACTGGGATGTCTTTAGGACCAACCTGACTGGAAAGCCTGAAAGCTGGACCAGAATAAAGCCCAGGGGCAGGAGAAAGGAGCAGATTCAAGGTACTGTACAACTAACCTGAAAATTTAAGTCCTTGGGGCTGTTCACTTGTGTTGTGTTGTGCTACTCCTTGAGGAGGTAAAGTTTGAAGGCAATCTCTTGTCATTGGGGAAACTCCTAGAGGGGGTAAAGTTTTAAGGAAATGTCCTGTTGTTAGGGCAACTCTTTGGGGGGTAAAGTCTACGAGTATACTGATAATGATGGAGGTGCTGTGGGCAGGATGGGGAGGCAGGGTTGGGGAGAATTCAGGAGGTATGATGACTGCAGGATGGCAAGACTGGAAGGGGTGGCATGGGGGGGGTTAATATCAAGAAAGGGGAGGCTTGTAAAGGAGGCAGGAGACCAACAGGGGGTCCAGGAGAGACAGGGTGGTGGTATGCAATGGCTGTGGGGCAGCCGTATGGATGGGTACATCATGGAAGCTGTGGGAATGTCCTATTTTTTGCAAGCTGAGAGCACTGCAAACAGAGGTCAGCTGGTTGTTGGGAGAGTTAAGAAGGTTAAAACAGGGGGATGGGTGGAGCGAGGGTAGGAGGGGCACCACCTTGGGTGTATAGGTGATTCGGAGTTTGAGGTGTTAGAGGGGGTGGATTGGAGCAAGGGGCAAAATGCGGGTCGCAAGACACTCTGGGGTGGCTTAAAGAATAATACAGGCAGGAGGGGGATAGGGTTAAGTAACAGGTACCAGGTTCTGGTGTCAGTAGCAGAGGGAGGGGATGGTGCAACCAAAAGTGAGGCAGGAGACAATCAGGGCAGGAAGAATACTGAGGAAAGGAGTCTGGATGGGGGGAGGGTGTGGGATCGAGAGGTGGAGGGAGGGAGATAGGGCAGGGGAACAGGGGAAGACAAGAGAGCCAGAAGGGCACTTGGTGGGGCAGGGGGGATCATAGATGGTGTGTTGAACTTGGGGAGAAGGCAGAAGCTGCATTGGTCAAGGGGAGGGGCAGTAGGCAAAGGGTTAAGCTGGGAGGGGAAGAGGGATATGCAGAGGTGTGGGTCTGGGTACTACTGGGCAGAGAAGGGCATATGCTCAAGGGGGAAAGGAGCTGCAAGCAGATACAGGCAAAAGGGGGAGGAGGGGATGGAGTAGTGGTGTTAGGGGACTCTGTACTTAAGGAGATTAGATGGGGGGCAAATGACACAGTTGGATATGGGTGGACTCTATACCAGGCTTAATAGCAGGAAGGGTGTTGCAGGCCATGCTGAGATGTGTCAGAAGGGGAAGGGAAAAACCTCACGTGGTGGTACACGTAGTCACAAATGACCTGGCAGAGAGTCAGGTGGAGGTAGTTAGGGAGAGATATTATTAATAATAATAATAATACTTTATTTATCATGTGCCTTTCATGTATCAAGGCGCAGTACAGTAAACCAATCGACACAATTAAAACAGAATCACCATAAAATGTACAGTACAGCTCAGACATCATCACTACTATATGCGTTAACCCAAAGAAATGATTTTAAAACCTGTTTAAAACTCCCCACTGTCATGCACTCCCTAATCCGACGCAGTAGAGAATTCCAGAGGGACAGGGCCGCGAACATAAAAGCAACCACTTGTTGGCCAAGTGGAGGGATCTCACAAGGTGATAAGGGATCAGGAGCTCTTTCAGATAGTCAGGGCCCAGTTCATGTAGGGCTTTATAAGTTCGTAATCCAACTCTGAAGGTGATACGCCACTGAATTGGCAGCCAATGCAGTTCCTGCAGCACCGGTGTGATATGGGAAGATCTAGGAGTCCCCATCAACAACTGGGCTGCAGAGTTCTGCACAAGCTGCATGCAGTGGATATCAACTCCAGGAAGGCCAAAGTAAAGCGAGTTGCAGTAATCTAGATGCAAGGTCACAAAGGCATAGACCAATGTAGGCAGATCGCCGGATGGAACAAGGTGTTTGATCCTAGCGATGTTTCTCAGGTGGTAGAAAGAAGACTTAATGACAACTGACACCTGAGTCCGAAATGTCAGCCCCGCATCCAACATCACCCCTAGGTCTTGCACCTGTTCAGAGACCTGAAGCTCAGCATCCCCAAGAAACAATCCTAAAGGGGAGCCTGCCTCAAGCCCCCCTATCCAATGATCTGGATCCAAAACCATCACCTCTGTCTTCCCAGAATTCAACTTCAGCCAACTGGACTTCATCCAATACTGGATTTCATTGAGGCAGTTATTAAATACAGAGAGTGATCCTTCCTGGTCGGGGGCCAAAGACAGGTATAGCTGGGTATCATCGACATAACAATGAAACCCCAGCCCACATTGTCTTACAATGTCTCTGAGGGGAAGCATGTACACTGCAAACAACATGGGGGACAATACTGAGCCCTGAGGGACCCCACAAGACAGGGGGATAGGGTCAGAGGAAAAAAATCCTGACTCTACCCTCTGAGTTCTTTTGGTGAGGTAAGAGGTAAACCATCTGTGGACCAGGCCAGAAAGTCCACAGATAAATCTCAGGCGCTCAAGCAGAACCCCATGGTCCATGGTGTCAAAAGCTGATGACAGATCTAAAAGTACCAAAATGGACCATTTTCTCAGGTCTCTTGCCATCAGGAGATCACTGAGCACCCGAACCAGCACAGTCTCAGTACTATGTCTCTTTCAAAAACCTGATTGGAGAGGTTTGTAGATGCTATGGATGGTCAAATGGTTTTCTAGTTGGGCTGCCACTACTTTCTCGATCAACTTCCCCACAAAGAGGAGATTCGAGATAGGCCTGTAGTTTGCAAGAGAGTCTGGGTCCAAAAAAGCTTTCTTCAACAAAAGTGTCACCACTGCCTCTTTCAAGGAACAGGGATATTCACCCAAGTTGAGGGAACACCAGACTATCTGTGCCAGAACCGGGCCGATAGAATCACCACAACCCATAATCAGGGATGTAGGGCCCAGATCCAAACTACAGCATATAGGGCGCATCCCCTGGACAATCCGTATAACATCCACGATTTCCTGGTGGTCAAAGGTACTCCAGGAAAACAGAGGAATAGTGACCGAGCCCTGATCCCCAGCAACTTGCACAGAATGTGTCAAGTGGATTTCCAACCTAATGTCAGCCACCTTATCAGCAAAGAACCGAGCAAGCTCATCACAATGTGATTGTGAGAAAGCTGTTCAGAGCTGCAGACAGGCTGGGTTGCACAGCCTGTCCACAGTTCTGAAAAGCTGAGCTGGCTGATTCTGAGCGGCAGAAATTTCCCCGGACAGGAACTCTGCCTTCTTATGAGAGATTTCTGGCTGATAGAACCGATAATGTTCTAACAGTCTAAGATGGTCGGCATATAAGCATATAAAACCAAAGCCTCCGGATCCCTGCAATGCACAGGAAATTGTGATAGGTCAAGCACCGCAGCAAGGCCATTGGAAGTAATATTCCATAAAGGTTGGTACTTGACCATCTCCTCAGGGGTCAGCCTACAAGGCGGGGTGCCAAAATTGAATCTCACAGTATAGTGATCAGATCAACCAACTGGTTCCACCCCCATGTCAGAGGCCTCAATCCCCAGGAGGAAGACCAGATCAAGGGAATGGTCACACTTATGAGTAGCACTGGTAACCACCTGTGTCAGGCCAAGTGAATTCAACAACTGGAGGAAGTGTTGTCCAAATTGAGAGAGTTCGTCGTCGATCCAGGCACTGAAGTCACCCAGGACCATCAGCCTGGGAGACTCAAATGCCATGTCGATGATGAAGTCCGCCACTTCCTTAAGGAATTGCTTCCCATCTCCGGGTGAACGGTAGATCAGAGCAATTCTATAGCCTGCACCTGCTACTACAGCACATTCAAATGAGCTGGCCTCCTAAATTGGAACACTAATGAGTTCCAAATTGGTCTTGAAACAGACCGCAACCCCACCCCCATGGTCCAACTTCGGGCAGTGTATCACTGCATACCCGGCTGGAATTGCAGCCTCAAATAGTGGGCCCACATTATCATCCAGCCAGGTTTCGGTGATACAAGCCAGATCTGTTGACCCAACAAGATCAGAAATCACTGTGGTCTTGTTCCTTACAGATCTAGCATTGCACAACAATGCCCGGGTTGAACAAAACTCCTGGGCTGCCCTGACCACCTGCCCATCGCCAACGATAGTGCTCTTGGGTATAGGGACCAAACAAGATCGCCCACTCTCTAAGCTCCACTTCACCCCAGGGCATTTTCTAGGCTTAACAACTCTGATGAGAGCATCCCGCTCTTACAGTCTTCACTGTTCACGCTCCCACCCCCTCCCACGGGCAATACCCAAAGCCCGACAGCATTGATAGGTGGGAAAAAAACAATGGGCGCGGGCTAAAAGGGCAGAGGGCATGAAGAACTGAGGCTGAATAGCGTACGGCGGGAGGGGGATAACAGACTGACACATATCCCAGGCCCACAGCCTAACAATGCAATCTAAATCTAACTACACAGTCTAAAATAAGAACAATACAATACCCCAGCAATTCAGTCTAACTTAAACGTCTCCTCACACCCCCCCAATTAAATAATCTATACCTGTTACAAAAAGTAACAAATAACTGCATTAAATAACTTAAAATCTAAAAACCTAACCTCCTACCACAACCAATGTTAAGCCCACAGGTCATCTCACTACCTGGGGGACAAAACATCTAAAACAAACCAGTTTTAAAGCACCCATGCCTCTCACTTCCTGCTGCTACTATCAATAACAAACTAAAAGAAATATAGAAATAATCTGAAAAGCCACCCTCCAAAGAAATATCTCACAAATATCAATGGGGGATGAGTTTACAGATATTTCATAAACAAATAAATACATGTCAAATGTAAAAATAATAAACCAAACAGACTCAAAATAAATATAAGAAATAATTTGAAAAACCACCCCCCAGATAAGTCTCTCACAGATACCAATATGAGGGTGAGATTACAGATGTTTGCTGAGCACTATCACTTCTCGAGTAATTTCCACAAATATAGGATAAAAAGGGTTTGATAACAGGAGAAGTTCAGGGTAACCGTATGCACGGATTAAAAAGTACTTGTTGCCTAAAGAAATTCACGGTAGCAGTAGACGTCCAACACACAATTTTCAATTATTCAATCGCAAAGTTCACTGTACCAAGACAAATATACAAAGTGTCAGAACTCAGCAAATCCCAGTCTTCAGCCTCAAATAAATCCAACAGAAACTTCCAATATTCCAACATAAGTTTTAGATCCAAAAGTCATAAAGGGTTTGGGCAGCAGCAACAATTTAGGAGTCCAAGTTCCCAATTCGTGCAACAAAACTTTTTGGTAACGCTAGTCCAGCCTTTACAGTTCTCATTTCGGCACTTATCCAGCAAAGTGAACGTAAAGGAGGTGAATCACTCCCGGTTCAGATAAAGCCAAAACCCAACCAACCCAGGGCAGGTCGCATTATATGCAACCAAGCACCCCCACTTGGAGTACCGGAGAAAGCCCAACCTCTGCCAGGCAACTCTGGCGACTCCTAGAAGCTCCGAGAACACCAACCCTCTGGCAAGCACTCCCAACCCTCCTAGGGACAAACAGCTACACCCCGCACCCACCTCTAGATGGCTGAACCTCTCCACCTCCTCCTTCCCGAAACTCCACAGCACAACATCAGTGCCTCATGATGTCAGGGCCAATAATCCAGGCTGTCCTTAATCACCAAACCAAATCCAAGCAGTCAATCGCTCAGTTGTTCCAAACCAGCTCCCATGACTGGATTAACTCCACATGTAGAACACCCTCAATGAGAATGCACAAGTCCTCCAAGCAACAGCAACCAGTAGTTAAATCAAATACCAGCACTAACGATAGCCCAATATCTTTAGAACAAATAATTTGGAGGCTCCGGTGATTCCAGCATACAAAAAACCAGTAGAAAAACAAGCGACAATAAGCGGCTGTGCTCCAAGCAACTTTCCGCCGGTTGTAGTCTTGGGATATTATGCCCGACAACAGAAAGATTCAACAGAATCTACAGTGCTGCACCACAAACCGCCGTATCCCCAACCCCAGAAAATAACTAAATGAAGTAGGGAAAAATGTAGTAGGAAAAAAAAAAGTACAACAGAGGGCTAAAAACTATAAAACTGCAAAAAACTGCAGAGCTGTATTCATGGCTAGCCCAGCGTGGCAGCCATCTTGATCACCATAGTATAAGGAATCACAGAAGGAAACATTAAGAACTAGGGAAGTTGTGCAAGAAGGTTTGGTGCACAGTGACCTTCTCAGAAGTGCTTCTGGTACCCAGGGTGAGCAGATCAAGGAAGGACAGGATTGTGGAGTTCAAATATTGGCTGGCAGAGTGGTGTCACTCACAAGGATATGGACTGGTGGGTGATTGGGGGAACACACAGGACATCAGTGACCTGTATGCAGCAGACAGGTTGCACTTGAGTAGGGTGGGGCAGGGGGCCTTGAAACAGAAACTGGAGGAGTATATAGCTTCCTGGGGGATTTTAAACTAGGAAGGTGGGTGGCAAGTGTGCAGCTAGTATGCAGGGCCACCAGGTGAGGGAGCAGTATGAGCTAACCCCCCAAGACAGTATAGTTTGTAAGGAGAGGGTGCCGAGGAGGGGGAAATCAGAGAGTGGGAGGGGCAAGGAGAAGGTGGGGGCTGGGTTGAGGGTAGTCTCCTTAAATCGAGGAGCCTGGGTAATAAAGTAGCTGAGCAACAGGCTGTCTTAAGCATAGGGAAGCTGGATGTTATGGCAATGATGGAGACATGGGCTAACCAACACCAGGACTGGGATCTGATGATCCCTGGGTACAGGGTGTATAGAAAAGACAGGTGAGTGGGGAAGGGAAGAGGGGTGGAGGTTTATGTAAAGGATGGAATCAGGTGCACAAGGGAGGAGTGGGGGGAGGAGGTGAGGACAGAGGCACTGTGGATGCAGTTCTTGGACCTGAAAGGTAGGAAACTGAAGCTAGGGGTGGTGTATAGGCCACCAGCACAGTGCGAGAATATGGATAGGGAGTTGACAGATCAGATTCGATGGGTGTGTAGCAAGGGGAACGTGGTGATTGTTGGGGACCTTAATCTACCTGGGGTGTACTGGGGAACCCAGGTCACCTCTAGCACCAGGGAACAGGTGCTTCTGGATGCATTCCAGGATAGCCATCGAGTGCAGATGGTTGGGGAACCAACCAGACTGGGCAACACATAAGATCTGGTACTATCAAATGGGGAGATGGTGAGGGAGCTATGGGTAGAGGATCCACTAGCTGGGAGTGACCACCTACCAGTATGGTTCAGGCTAAGTATGAGCAAGGAGGTGGTGGGGTCAGCAACAAAGGTAGTGGACTTCAGATGGACGGACTTTGGAAGGATGAAGGAATTACTGAGTGGGAGCTTTGAGGGAATTAGATCAGAGATGGATGCACACCAAAAGTGGAAGATCATAAAATCTGGTCAGAGAGAGGCTACTGTAGCATGAACCAGGACTCTGAGCAAGAAGTCCAGGGCCAAGGTGCTGTGCTGTACGACAAGAAGGGTGTTTTTGGGGGGTGAGAGCCAAGAGAGCTGCATATAGGTGAATGAAGAGAACTGGGAGGGAGGAAGACATTGAGTTGTATGCAAAAAGGGCCAGGGAAGTAACCAAGTTAGTAAGGGAGGCCACGGCCGGCAAGGAACTGAGGCTGGCCAAGGGCATAAGGGAGGGGAGAAGAAATTCTTTAAGCACAGGAAAAGAAATTGTAAGGACCGGATAGTATGGATTGGGAAGGGTGGGGGGTGATTGGAGAAGGAAGGGGGAACAGGTAGAGGTACTGAATAAATAGTTCTGTTCTGTGTTCACAAGGGAGGTAGGAGGTCCACTACCTCCATGGACTGGAGTGGTGAGGAAGAGGGGGAAGGAGGTGACTGACATAGTGATTCAAGAAAGCAGGGTATTGTAAGGTCTGAAGGCACTTAGGGTGGATAAGGCACCAGGTCCTGATGGCAATCACCCTAGGGTGTTGAGGGAGATGGAGGAGGTGCTGGCCAGGCCACTGACTGACCTGTTCAACATCTCCCTGGATATGGGCTGTGTAGCGCAGGACTGGAGGTTGTCTCATGTGGTGCCTATCTGCAAGAGTGGCCCAAAGGATAAGCCGGGCAACTACAGACCTGTCAGTCTCACTTCTATAGTGGGTAAGCTAATGGAATCAATCTTGAAGAAGAGACGGTAACCTTCCTGGAGGTCAATGATCTCCAGGATGGGCGGCAGCACGGGTTCATCACAGGAAGATCATGCCAGACCAACCTGATAGAATACTATGACTGGGTGACACAGGAACTGGACAAGGGCCATGCCATGAATGTCCTATATTTGGATTTCAGCAAGGCCTTTGACTCAGTACCTCATGGGCGACTAGGCAAAGCCGGAACACATAGGGGTGGGGCTAAGATGCCTGGCTGGATCATAAATTGGCTTGGGGATAGACTGCAATGGGTGGTGGTGTTGGTGGGGGGAGAACTCTCCTCTCCCAAGCCAGTGGCCAGTGGTGTGCCGCAGGGCTCTATGCTGGGGCCAGTACTGTTGGACTGTTCATATCACATATAGCGCACGGGGTAGAGAGCCGGACCAGTATGTTTGCAGACAACACCAATATGGGAGCTGTAGTAGATAACACAAAGGGGTGGCAGAGGCTACAGGGTGACCTCACCAGGATTGAGGAGTGGTCAGCAAGGTGGTAACTAGGATTTAATAATACTAACACATTTATTTGTATGGTGCCTTTCCAATGCCAAGGCACCTAACAATGTAAAAACAAGATATACAACAACAAATGACAGATTAATACAATTAAAATCAGATACCATTACAACAAATGCTCCTTTCAATTAACTATGAAAGCTTTTTTCCACAGGTAAGTTTTTAAACCCTGCTTAAATTTCTCCACAGTTGCACACTCCCGTAACTGGCGAGGTAGAGAATTCCAAAGGGTGGAAGTTGCATATGCAAAAGTTCTACAACCAGATGACTTCAAATTCACCCTCAGAATCTCTAACAACCCTTCATCAGCCGAGTGAAGTGACTGACCAGGGCAGTAGGGAACCAGAAGCTCTTTCAGATAGTCCAGGCCCTGTCCATGTAGGGCTTTGAAAGTCAGTAAACTGACTTTAAAGGTGATCTGCCACTGTACTGGCAGCCAGTGCAGTTTGCACAGCACTAGGGTAATATGGCAGGATCGTGAAGACCTGTCAGAAGCCGTGCTGACGCATTTTGCACCAGCTGCAAGTGATGGATTTCAGCCCCAGAAATCCCCAGATAAAGAGAGTTGCAGTAATCCAAGCAGGAGGACACAAAGGCAAGGACCAAGATAGGAAGGTCATCAGACAGAACCAGATGCTTAATCCTGGCGATATTCCTAAGATGATAAAAGGAAGTTTTGACGACAGCTGACACCTGAGAATGTAGGATCAGTCCATCATGAAAAACTACCCCCCAGGTTACGCACGCGTTCAGAGGTTGGGAGTGAGACGCCGCCAAGAAAAATTCCAGAGGGTGCATCAATACCCAACCCCCCATCCGATGACCTGGGTCCACAACCAATACCTCAGTCTTTTCCGAGTTCAGCTTCAGCCAACTGGAATCCATCCAATCCTGGATTTCTTTCAGACAGTTGTTAAAGACCAAGAAAGCTCCATCCTGGTCAGGTGCAAAAGAAAGGTAGAGCTGGGTATCATCTGCACAACAGTGAAACCTCAGCAGTGCCTTCTTGTAATGTCGATTTAGCATGAAGTGCAAAATTTTGCACTTCGGCGAGAACCAGAGGAGGGAAAATTGGCTTGGTGGGGTGTGGTTAGGAGTCACTGAGGAGGAGAAAGACCTGGGGGTTATAGTAATGCGAAGCATGAATAACTCTGCACAATGCAGGAGGGTGGCATCTCTTGGGGATTCTCATCCAGACACAAAGAGCTTATCCTGCCCCTTTACAGGTCCTTGGTTAGGCTGCAGTTGGAGGACTGCATGCAATATTGGCATCTGCACCTCAGGAAGGACGTCAGGCTTCTCGAGCAGGTGCAGAGCAGGGTGATGAAAATGATATAGGGGATGGAGGGCAGAACCTACAAGGAAAGGCTGAGTCACTTGGGTGTGTTCACCCTGCAGGAGAGAAGGGATAGGAGGGACATGATTGAGACTTTTAAATACTTGAGGAGATCAACAAATCTGGTGCTGAGGGACTGTTTAAACAGAGGAAGGAAAGGGACACAAGGGGGCATGGGCTAAGATTAGAGGGAGGCAGGTTCAGGAGGGAGATGAGAAGGCATTTTTTCATGGAGAGGGTTGTATCGAAATGGAATGCACTGCCAGAGGGGGTAGTGGCTTGCAGGATGGTGGGGAGTTTAAAATGGTGTGGGACAGGGCACAGAAGGGGGGGGCTGGATAAAGAACACTGAGCAGTTCCAGGAGGCGAGTGGGGATGTTGGGGTGGGCAGCTGCAATATAAGGCTGCTAGCTGCAAATACAAGCAGACTTGATACACTGTAAGGCCTGTTTCTGCTAGCAAGTTTTGTATGTTCGTAATCCAAGGCCACACAGAGGGACTGCACCAGTGGGGTTCTGCGTTTCTCTGAACCCATGTAATAAAAATAAATAACAGTTAGAGTGAGTAGCACTGTTGAACAGGTTATTCACAAGATCAAATATAACCATGCATCTTAATAACAGGCAAATTCTTGGTTTGTTTGCTGTCATTGTAGAGAGTGACAGGTAGAGAAAAAGAGGTCTAAAATAAACAAACATAAGAGACAGTCAGAGAAACTGCAAGTGTGTCCATGCTTATGTTAGGAAGTGATTTGTATCTACTGACCAGTTTATTTAAAATACAACTGTAATTCCTGACAGGTCAGGGATAATGCTCCTCTACTAAAGTAATCAACTAAAAATATTTGACTGGTTCAGTATATGTTAATAGTATTCACAGTCAAATGGAGTATACTATATGAAAAATAAAAAGTTATTTCACATGAATAGTGGGATTTAAGCACGTTGATTTGTGCAGCACTTGGTGAAGGTTTACATGGTGAATATGAATACTTTTGAAAGCTTAGCAACTCATTCAAAAGCGCTTATTGTAAATACAGAAAAAGAAAAATAAGGTTTGTTTTATTAATATGAAAGGTCTGGCTAGCAAAATCCCAGAACTCTCAGCCACAATAGCAGATGCAGGATTGGACTGGGTTGCAGTCACAGAAACATGGCTAAATGACAGCCATGAATGGGATGTTGCAGTCCCAGGTTACAAATTATTCAAGAAAGGCATAAAAGGACGTAGGGGTGGGGGGCTTGTATTATATATAAGGGAGGACATAAAAGCTATGGTGGTCCAAAGGTCCCAAGACAAACCTGAGGTACCCTGGGTCACTCTCGAACTGGGTTCATGCTCAGTCCTCAGACTAGGAGTGATATACAGGCCTCCTTCATAAGGAGCATAAGGAGACAAATCAGTGCTTGAAAACATACTAAAGATAGCCGAAAAAGGAGGAGTCGTGTTGATGGGGGACTTCAACCTCCTGGACATGGACTGGAAGTCCTGCACAACATCCACAATTAGAAACAGAAATTTCCTAAACACTTTGGGAGGGGCTGGACTTAATCAGCTTATCACGGCCCCCACTAGAGAAAATACAGTCCTAGACCTGGTGCTCACAAACAGCATCAAGATCCAGGAGGTGGAGGTGGGATGCCATCTGGGGTCAAGTGACCACAAATCTGTCTGGTTCTAGGTCCAAAAGGCCAAGGAAACAAGTCTCACTAAGATATGAGTCATAGACTTCAGAAGAACAGACTTCGATCAGATGAAAATACGTTTTAAGGATATCCTCAAGAGGAAGGCAAAAGGAGGGGTAGAAGAATGTTGGATAAACATAAGAGAAGCACTAGCGGAGGTTACTGCAAAATACTCCAAGCTAGTCAGTAAGACGAAGAAAAAAAGAAATCCGCTGTGGTTCACAAAGGAGGTGGCAACTGCAGTGAGGGAAAAGAGACTAGCATTCCAAAGATACAAGGGCTCAAACAGCAAAATAGATAGGGAAGCATACAAGTGCAGCTTGAAGGAGGCAGGAAGGGTGGTCAGAAAAGCAAAAGTGCAGACTGAGGAAGACATAGCGTGGGGGGTTAAAGGAGACAATAAGACCATTCTTTAGGTACATAAGCGACAAAAGGAAAAACAAAGGAAGCATTGCAGGCTCACAAGCAGGGATGGGAGGAGGGTAGAAGAAAACAGTGAAAAGGCAGAAGTCTTAAATGAGTACTTCTGCTCAGTATTTACTAAGGAGGCACCTGGTAATGGACCCACCACAAAGGGGGACAGAAGTCACCTGGGGAAATGGACACAAGCCCATTCACAATAGAGCGGGTAAGGAGAGAATTACAAAAACTAAAGATAGATAAAGCCATGGGGCTTGACAGAGTCCACCCACACATATTGAGGGAACTTAGTGATGAATTGGCAGCACCACTAGTGGATCTTTTTAGCAGGTCCTTACAGAAGGAACAGTTTCCCAGGACTGGAAAAGAGCAATAGTGGTCCCCATGCACAAGAGTGGCTGCAGCGAGGAGACAGGAAGCTACTGCCTGGTCAGCCTTACCTCAATGGTGGCACTGCTCAAAGAAAGGATACTAGCATTCCTGGAAGAATCTGGACAACTGGATGCCAAGCAGCATGGTTTCATAATGGAAAGGTCCTGCCAGATTAGTTTGATAGAGTTCTTTGACTCAGTTACTAGGGCTGTTGACTGGGGGGAACCATTGATCTTATCTGCCTTGCCTTAAGCAAGGCCTTTGACTCTGTACCACACAGAAGGCTGCTAAACAAACTCAACCATGCAGGAGTGGGGCAGGAAGTGGCAGCATGGGTGAATAGCTGGCTTGAACAGAGAACTCAATCCGTGACAGTAAATGGGGTAGCATCAGGGGATAGGGAGGTGACAAGCAGGGTGCCACAAGGGTCCGTCCTTGGACCATTACTCTTTACTATTTTCATTAGAGATATCACAGAGGAGTTGAGCTGGAAAGTGTGCCTGTTTGCAGATGACACAAAGCTCTGCAACAGGGTGGACACTGCACAGTGGGTAGAGCAAATGAAAAATTACCTTCTTAGGCTGGAACTTTGGTCCAACTTGTGGCAGTTAAATTTCAATGCGAAAAAGTGCAAAGTTATGCATCTGGGCAGAAGCAACCGGAGACAGACTACTACCTGGGAGGGAAAAGCTAGCCACCACCCATCAGGAGAGGGCTCTAGGGATTATCATATCAGACAATTTGACAAATCATGGGAAGATGGTGTGGTACCTGAGGACTGGAGGAGGGTGGATGTGATTCCCCTTCACAAAAGTGGGAGCAAGGAAGAGGTAGAAAACTAAAGGCCTGTTAGTTTGACCTCAGTGGTAGGGAAAATGATGGAATCACTTCTGAAAGAAAGAATTGTGGAGTACCTAGAGGCCAGCGGGGCACAGGACCAAAGGCAGCATGAATTCACAGTGGGAAGATCATGTCAGATGAATTTAATAGATTTTGACTGAGTGACCAAAGTAGTAGACCGGGGGCTGGATATGTCCTACCTAGACTTTAGCAAGGCATTTGACACAGTCCCACACAAAGATTAATAAACATGTTAGCCAGCCTGGGAGTGGGTCCCAGTGTGGTAGCCTGGGTAAAACACTGGCTGGACAACAGGAAACAGAGGGTAATAGTAAATGGAGTCCACAGTGAAGAAGGGGGGTTACTAGTGGGGTACCACAGGGTTCGGTACTAGGACCAGTCCTCTTCTTTGTCTTTATAAGTGACATTGCAGAGGGACTGGAAGGAAAAGTATGCCTCTTTGAAGATGACACAAAGGTCTGCAACAGGGTTGATACACAAATGGGGCTGGAAATGATGAGAAGGGACTTGGCAAGGTTGGAGGAATGGTCAAAAGTACGGCAGCTTAGATTCAGTACAAAGAACTACAAAGTAATGCATCTGGGAAACAAAAACCCAAGGGAAGAGTACACAATGGGGGGGGTACTAACAACAACAAAAATGGAAAGGGACCTGGGGTAATCATATCAGATGACCTTAAGGTAGGCGGGCAATGTGAGAAGGCAATAAGGAGGCCTGGGGGATATTGGGATGCACAGTGAGAGGCATCACCAGTAGAAAACAAGAAGTTGTTATCCCTCTGTACAGACAGTTGGTGAGACCCTATCTGGAGTACTGCATGCAGTTCTGGAGACCCCATATCTGCAAGGACATAGACAGGATGGAGGCAGCCTGGAGGAGGGCAACTAAAATGGTGCAGGGTCTGCACCAGAAGTTGTAGAGAGAGAGAGAGAGAGACTAAAAGAGCTTGATATGTATACCCTTGAGGAAAGGAAGGAGAGGGGAGACATGATAGAAACGTTCAAGTACCTCAAGGGTATCAACAAGGTCCAAGAGAGGAGCATCTTTTCAGAAAAAGAGATGTGCAAGAACAAGGGGGCACAATTTGAAGACAGAGGGGGGACAGCTCAGGGGCAACATGAGGAAGTATTCTTTCATGGAGAGGGTGGTGGACACATGGAACAGCCTTCCTGAGGAGGTGGTCTTGGGGACAAAAACAGTGAGGGAATTCAAGAATGCATGGGACCAACATAAGGCAATTATAGTAGGAGGTAGGAAGTGGGGTAAGGAGGAAGTAGGCTGTTGGTTAACTATGATCTGCTGCTTATCCAGTAGGTAGGGAAATTAACAGACTAGGTGGGCCAAGTGGTCCTTATCTGCTGTCAGAGTCTATGGGCCAAATTCCAGAAGTCGGTACAGTGGACGCAAGGTGCTTACGACAAAGAGCAATGTCTCAAACCATACCTTCCATCCCCCGTTGAGGAATTTCCCATTCCAGAACATGGCCTGTGCCAAACGGGGAATCTGCTGCGATGAATGGGCACTGAACCACCCTTGTGACCTGCGACTGGGTTTTCAAGGTTGCAAGGGGGCCTGTGCCATGGCGGGGCTTGCAATTCTGATTCCAAGAGCCCCACCATGGATGTCACAAGGGGCTCCACTTAGACCTGCATAGGGAGGGTCTGTGTGGCAGTCGGGATCTATGGGATCACAGTGGGACCTGGGGTGCAAATGCCCCCAATTCTATTTATCATGTACATTTGCACCATGCTGGGTGCCACAACAATACCGTACTGCCCTGCTGGCACACCACCCCTTCCTATGATCCCACCCACCCCTACACACCCACAGGGCACCTGTGTCCCCCCACACCATCGCCTCCAGTGTTGGCCACACCTCACTGCCTGGAGTAAAGGGTGCCGCAGCCTTGCGGCATGTGCTGCTGGTGCACCATTGGTCGGACACAGTCCTGCACTTTCAGCAATCATGGGGTGTTTGTTGCAGGAACCCTGATTTCTTTCAGAATATGGCACAGGGTTCCTGGTGCAGCCCACATTGCAGTAGCCCTTGGAGCAGCACAACTTGCGTTGCTCCAAGGGCTCTTTCTGGAATAAGGCCCTATGTTGCTATGTTTAACAATAGGCAGTAATGTCCTCAACCGGTGAGTGTGGGTCTCAGATTTTGACTATGCAGAAGGAGAGAGGAGAGGGGTTAAGGATGGGAGGGGCTAGGTGACGTCATAAGAGAGGAGGAAGTATGACGTCACAGACTATGAGGTGGCATGGGATCATTGGCTGGGGAAGAAGAGAGAGAGGGTTGAGCAAGGGGGTATTTAATGGACTGCAATGAGTGAGGCAGCTCACAATTTTGCTTCTTTAAGACTTTCTCTAGGAAGCACGCCAGTTCGAGAAATTTTGGAGGCAATTAATTTGTTGGCCTGTTAGGCCTTTGGGGTCATTTATTTATTTTTTTAACCAGGAGACACACTAAGCTGAAAGCTTGTTTACAGGTGCATCCTGGGAGCACAAGGAAATTAAGTGACTTGTTGAGGGTCACACAGTATGCAAGTGGGGGCTGTAGGATTTAAACCCAGGTCTCCAGATTTGCAGCTCAGAGCCTTAAACCACTACTCTATACTGCCTCCAATTTGGTTTGCCAGTCTTCGTTTGTAGCCTAACTACAGCAGTGCGAGTGTTTTTTCACAAAAGAAAAAAATGAAGACCATATAAGTTTAAGTATAAGTAACAATAAACGTAAATTAATTAAATTAATTAATCTGCTCAGTAGTCGGTCCTGCAGGGTCAGCGCAAGTAAGTATACAGCACTGCCAAAGAGTCAAGAAACAGGTTAAAAAAAAAACAAGAAGAAAGGAGAACTCAGCAAATATTTGGTGTATGCAGTCTAAAGGGCAATGGCCACAGGGCAGGGGCATCATACCTAGGTGTAGGGGTAATTGTGGCGGGCTCAAAAGGGGGGATCCATCCTGTAAGTGTGATCTGCACCTTAATATTGTTGTGGTGGGGTTTTGAAGATGCATGAGCCCATTTTGCAAGTCCAACACAAATAGGAGGATGCCCCTCTGTTTTGTTTGCCTTATTATGGATGGATTGGGTCGCTAGTGACCACCTAGGAAAAGGTAGATAGCCCGTATGTATGTATGCTAGCACGGGAGCTGAGGAAGAAGGTCAGTCCCTGTTTGAGCCAAAAGTTAAAAAGCAAAGTGAATTTCCAGTTGTTTAGGTACCAAGCGGGGGGTTTTCTTTGTTTGTCTGTGTGGGACGGGATGGGGACAAGGCGTTCCAGAAGAGCCTCATGGCATGGCGTCTGACATCCTCACCACTTGGGTCCCATGGCCTGGTGACTATCACAGGCTTTTATGGATGACTGCATGGGAAAGGGAGTTTGTTCTCGGGTGGCCAGGCAAAAAGGGTCACAACAGCAGCAGGATCACAGCAGTGAGCACTGATTCAATTTACAAAAAAAAAGAAAAAATAGTAGATATGCATAGAGAGCATTAGCAACAGGATGGGGAAAATGGGGGGTTCTCGATACAGTGTGGCAAACCTAAGTCGTTTGCAGCCACTCAAATGTACAGCTTGCTGTACAATACTGTTTTTTTTTCGCTTAAACAAAAAACAGCTGATACTTGCTATTGGCCGTGTCTTTCCAGTTAACTGTTTTTTGTTTAAGCGAAAAAAAAAACAGTATTGCACAGCAAACTGTACTTTTGAGTGGCTGCAAATGATCTAGGTATGTTGCACCTCATCGGGAACCCAACCATGGAAGACATAGAGCGCTTCCAGTATCCACCTATCCACCTTTCCAATATGAGCTGTGGTATGATCTTGCTCAATCATACACTTGATGGGTAGCTGCACGGGATAAAGACTCCCAAACTAGCCCCATGGGGAATGGATAGTCACTCTGTACTGTTAGTCAGTTAAGTTAGAACAAGTTATGTACTTGGCTAGGAAAAACAACATCACACACAGTGATTCTAGCAAAGATACTCTTTAATTGGCAGTGTGGAACATGTAATATTGAAGAGCACATGTAGTGGCAACCTCTGACACCTTATATAGCAGATAATTTACAGTAATAAGAGGCAACGTTAACACAGGATAAACTACTGTGGTAAATGATGGATCCGTCAATAAGCATTGCAACTGTAAAGTAATGTTATTTTGAATGTTTTAATGGATGGTTGTAAACAGCAATAACTTTCAATAAAGCTAAGTTAAAAAAAAAAAACAGCTATAAAGGGACCAGTCTCATTGTCTGATGGGGTATGCAAGAGTATCTGCCAAAAAGTAACAAATGGCGAGGTAGATCTCCTAATTCATAGCTGTGGTTTTGGGGAGTTCTTTGGGGAGACAAATGGAAGTTACTAATCAGGGTATGAAGGGATTTTGTAACCACAGCCATGCATAAGGTCAGGCATACAGCCATCTGTAAGGAATTCGGCCGAGGGGTGACTCAGTAATTTGTTAAAGGCAGCAACTCGGGGTAAGGGCAACTGTTTGCCATCTTACAAGATCGGGGACAGCCACCATTTTGTTTTCGACGGGCTGGACAGCATTGTAAAGAATTGGAGGCATGGTTGCAATTCCCTCTGGTTGTTGCAGGTATAGTGAGAAATATCTTTACATTTAAGGAGGCCATACAAGACTAGTGGGGAATACTGGAAGGGCATCCAGACCCTTTTAAGTTTTATAATGCGCGGTTGACATTTTTTTATTACTGGGTGTGGGACTGCTAGGTTGTGCATGTAGGCCATCAACGGTGCTCAGCACATAAGGATGGGAAGCTTAAATATAAAATAAATAAATAACTTAAATAAATAAGCAAAGGACATGGAGGGATAAAGGCAATGGAAATTATATTATACCCCTATTTGGTTGACATCTAACTATATCAAATAAAAAAAAAAAAGGAATCCCAGAAAGCAAAACATCTAACAAATGGGGGCATTGAAGGCAGCAAGGCAGTCATGGAATGTAATTAAAAAAAAAATAAAAAAAATAACGAAGAGAGGGTGGTCTTGTCTCCAGACCTAGTTGGTGGAGACTCCATTCCTCTCAAGACAGTAGGCTGAATAAAACGGAGCCAGGAGGCCCAATGGCAGGGTAAGTGGGGTATATTTTCAGTGGTTATTAACGTATGTGTTTATGCTTATATAATCCCAGGTCATAGTTCATTGCAACAGTATGGCACCCAGAAAGACAAAGCCGAGTAGGGAGGCTTGTTACCAGGCAGTTATGGAACTACTGGAAAAGGCCAATAAATTGCTGGAGGCCACAGACATGGACACTCTGGCACATAGGGAAAAGCAGAAGGCAGACAGAAAGTAGGGTGGTAACAGCAACAACAAGAAGGCACTTTGGACCCCACCTACACTGGGGCCAGTGAACCGCATTTCCGAGGGTCCTGTGCCAGTTGCCCCACTAATACCTCCTGCTCTGGTGCCTATGCCGGTATCTGCTCCCGCTCCTCTACCCCAGCCTGAGCCACCAAAACCACGAGGTCCCACCATTGTTCCAACCCCGGTGATTCCTCCTGCTCCTTCCTCTACAACTGACAACGTTCAACCACCGCTGCTAGCAGGGCCGGGCCCACAGCCAGAGCCCCAACCATCCAGATAATGCGGATTTCACACTGGAGTGCAGTGTAAAGGAATACATTGAGCAAATGCTAAAATCAATGGGCGATAATGGTTTGGGGCAGCTGGAAAAGGTTTTGGGTGAGATTAAGAAGAAAGAAAAGTGGAATGAGGCAAGCACGGAGACTGGAGGTATAGGCAGCAAGAGGAGGATGGTGGCTGAGATAGGGGCTCTGGGAGTATGGATAGGACATCATGTTCTGGTGCCATGAAGGAGAAGATATGGAAGGGAGAGTACATATATATATTTGCATTAGCCAATGTGGATAATATTGACAAATATGAGGAAAAGGAGAGTTTCAAAAAGAAGGACATGACTGCAGCAGTAGTGCTTTTGGGAAAGAGGGAGGAAGAGAAGCCACTGAAGGCAAAGAATTGGGATACATGGTTGACAGGTTTCACATATTACAGGGCCATCATAATAGAAATGAAACCAGAATATGCTATGCCCCTAATAACATATTCCTTAATCATAAAGACTGTATAGAAGTCAAGGGGAGGTATAGTTGGTTAAAGTATGATGCCAAATTTAGGAAGAGAATGGTCCATTTTGGGGACGTGAAGTGGGACACCAGGCAGATAGGTCTATGGCTGGAAATTTGCACTGGAGCATCCAGCTTGGACTGGGATGGGGAGAAAAAGCCAGGGGTGCTGCAGAAGTGCTGTTGGGGCTATAACAGGGCTTTCTGCTCCTGGCCCCACTGCCGCTTCTGGCATACATGCTCCAACTGTGGAGGCAACCATCCGGGTCCAAGTGTCGGACAAATTGGATAAAAGGGGCTTCAAACAATTACCAGAATAAGCCCTTTCAGGCTAGCCACTCAGGGTTTCAGGGCCAGCAATGAGGGAGGGGGTAGAGGTAGGGGCAACAGGTGAGGCAGAGGACAGCTGTGCTACAGTGGTCAGCAGGATAGCTGATGGACCCAAGAGGAAGCATTTTCAATTAGCAGACACACCCATACGGATTGGGTTACTCTAGGACTGGTTAAAACATTATCCTGATAGGGAGGCAGCCAGCAGTCTATTGGAGGGTTTCCAGAAGGGTTTTAGTTTACATTTTAGAGGTACCAGAAAGGGGACTGTAGATGGGTGTGGGATGGACAACACAGGACACAACTGTTTAATTTTTAAAACACACCTTGGTGTGATATTTATTCAAACCTTAAGATAGGCAAACAAAAATATAAATCAAAACAAAAAAGCAAAAATTCACTACATCTAGTAATTTGCACAGTTCTCAACTGTCAATACAGGTATATTACCTCTGTTACTATATCTGGCTAGCTCTTTCTATTACCATTATCAAGGCTTCACTGAAGAACTCTCAAAGAGGAGTATTTATAGTGAACACAGGGGTCACCTGACTTGGCCCTTAAGCTAAACATACAAATATCTGCTACCTCTATGGTTTAACAATCAGGCAGGATGACCCTGTTATGAATACAATGTAATCAGCAGAAACATGTAAGATAACTTTAACATGTAGATTTTATACAGAAGTCCTATTTTGTGTTGTGCATGTTTAATTACACCATAATGAGCTTTAGGCTCCTCCCCTTTCTCTTGGAGTGACAGCTCTACATATTATAAAAACAGCCAGATGAGGGTACTGTTTTTCCTTTTCTGAAGGATGCTCAGCTCTCCTAGATGTAGGTAAGTCTGGCCTAAGGCTTTTGGTAGAGCAAGGAATAATGGATATTTGGCTAACATGCTTGCTGCAGGGAAAAAAGCTCAAACACCAGTTTAAATACATAGTTTAGTAATCTAAGTGTTTGTGATACATATGGTATTGTTACAGCTTAGTCTGTATTCTGTCTGACAATTTGATATTTAACAAAACGAGCGCTGCTAAAACTAAAAGAGTAGTCTGTCTGCCACTCATTTTTTATGTTTGCTTGCACACATGAGCAAAACATACTGCCACCATACGAGTTTTCATAGGTGTGGCACGTTTGATACCTCAAGCGTTTTGCGGAGTTGTGGCACTGCACCAATGAATGCCTCAGCTGTCTATGACAGCAGTTCGGATTGCAGTGGCATATACTTGAAACCAAACGACTGCTACAATCAGCGGTGGTTATGTGTAGCAATTTTGCATACTGCCCTGCCGTCAGCAATATGCAAATTGCTTCCACGTCACGTCCACTGATTGTAGCGGTGGTTGTATGCTTGCGCCCCCCCTTTGTTGTATGGCGAGGGGGTACCCAGTCCCCCTCGGCTCATGCACACTCCCTCCCAGCATACTGTATGTCCGACATGGGGAGGCCCAATCCCCGTCAGTTCCAGTGCCCTCTCCCCCAAAAAACAAACTTCCAGCTGTCATGCTGGGAGCCCATCCCAGCGTGGCAGAAGTCCAGCACACTTATGTGTTCCCCCCCAACACTGTATGGCCAATGGGGGTGCCCTATACCCTGCTGGCTCCACTGCCCCCCCAAAACTTCCAGGTGCCATGCTGGGAGCCCACCCCAGCGTGGCAAAAGTCCCACATCGTCCATGTAAAATAAAATTTAAAAAAAACCTGTAACAAAAGAAAACAATCTGTCGTTGACTCTCTTGCCCCCTCCCGCAACTCGCGCCCACCCTCTGCGTACCCCACCTCCCCACACCACCATCACCCCATACTTACTTCCGGAGGCTGGCGCAACGATCTTTGGTGGAGCAGGAACACATCTGCACTCTTCAAAGCCAACCACAAACTGAAGAAATGCCAGTAAGCTTTATAATGGCATAAACAGGGGGTTTTCAACTTTGGTGCATATCTCAGTCAATTTTTCAAATTTTTGCACCAGATTTTCAACATGGGGTTCTTGGGATCCCATCTCATGAATTCAGTAACTGTCATTTGCTTATTCAGTCTCAAAAGGTGATTTTGCGGTCACTGCACGGAATCACTTTTCAGGATCGAGTAACGAAACAACAGTGTCACTGTTCATGAAATGGGCTCTCAAAAAGCCTATGTTTCATATTTGGTGAAAAAATTCCCAAAAATGACTGTTACGAGCGTGCGTTATGCAGTTTCCATGCACACTCGCAAATTTGTGAATTTATAATATTTTCACTCCAGATTTTCAATATTGCCATTTTTTCACACTTCCTTATAAATAGTACAGCTGTCATTTTTTACATCCAGGCCGAAATGTGTTTTCGCACTTCCGGCACAGAATAGCGCGGTCACTGTGGGAAATCAGTGTTCGGGACAGAGTAAGAAAATTACAGTGACACTGTTCATGAGCAGAGGTCCTAAAATGCATATGTTGAAAATGTGGTCACAAAAGTCCATAAAATGACTGTTATGAGCGTCCATTGTGCAGTTTCTTCGCACCCTCATAACTTCACAAATTTGTAATATTTTCACTCCAGATTTTCAACATTGGCATTTTCCCACACATTCTTATGAACAGTACAGCTGTCATTTTTAACATCCTGGCCAAAATGTGTTTTTGCACTTCCAGCGCAGAATAGCGCAGTCACTGTGGGAAATCAGTGTTCAGGACAAATTAAAAAAATCACAGTAACACTGTTCATGAGTGGAGGTCCCAAAATGCCTATATTGAAAATCTGGTGAAAAAAAATTCCCCAAATAATTGCATTACAGGTGTGCATTGCGCAGTTTCTATGCAAGCTCATGACTTCACCAGTTTTTTCATATTTTCGCTCCAGATTTTCAACATTACCATTTTTTTACACCTCCTCATGAACAGTACAGCTGTCATTTTTCACATCATGTTGGAAATGTGTTTTCGCACCTGTGGCATTAATGGCACAGTCACTGTGCAAAATCACCTTTCGGCTAACAAACTGATAGTGTCACTGTTCATGTGGTGGGGTCACAAAAAGCCCATATTGAAAACTTAGAGTAAAAATACCAAGACATGCCCAGGTCCCTTGGGTTTCTGACCATAACGCCCCACCCTGTAGGGTCTAACATGCATCTGCTGTACCCTGTAGGAGCTGACAGGCATCAGGGGTGTAACTTGGGATTGTTGACAGTAATGCTCACGCCATTCCACCCCCACTCCCACCCCACCCAGCCCCTGCAGCCAGTGACAGGCATAGAAGTGCACCTTGGACTCTTTGGCCCCAGAGTTCACAGTCACACCATTCTCCTATACTGCACCCATTTCAGCATATTTCCTTATGGAATGAGGTAAGTGTAAAGCCCAAACACCCCAAGGCACAGGTCAGTGTCTGCAGGGTAGGGTGAGATGAAATGTTGTGACCGTTATGGGTGATGACCCAAAGGCACACCCCAATGCCTGTCCATCTCTGCAGGGTGGGGGTGGAGTTGGTGTCAGTTCAATACATCCCTGCCATTCCTATACTGCATCTGTCTAACTCTTGCACTTCCACTGCTAATGCCAGCAAGCAAACATTCAGCATTGACAAATGCTTGTTTATATTTCTTAACATAGTCAACACTGTTAGTAGGAGCAAGGAACCTTTATGCTAGTTCCTAATTTGGCTCCTGCTCGGGTTATCTCTTATTGTACAAGTTTATTTGTTTAGGAAACAACCAAAAACAAATTTATATGCTGCATATTTAATTCTCATCTGGTTTGTTATACTGGGAAACACTTTGGGAATTATTCTATTTTCCTTTTTAGCAAGGAGAATATCCCAGTACAATCTATTAATATTGGGTCATTATTATTTTAAAACTCATGCTGCATAGTTATGCAGTTTCTTATTCTGCACATCATTTTAAAGCATCACATCTCTCCTTTATTTTCAAACAGGAGAGACCTTCAATGTTTTATTTTTCAAATAACCATGGCTATAGCCTAATTACTTTAGGCACCATTATTTCTGTTACACATTTCTGAGTGCATTCCTTATACATATGCCTTTTTATGTTGGCTTGTGCATGCGCAGCCAACATACTGAGGTAGTAGTAGATTTGGAGGCGCAGTTACTGTTGGGCGAATGCAGGGCACGTATCAGTAGGTGCGTCCCTCATTCCCCAATAAGCCTGCATGCCTATGCCACACCATGCATACATATTGTGGCGAGCACATCTAAGGAATGGTCTGCTGTATTGCGAGCAAAGCTTGTCATATGCAGCGGACCTCCTGATGAGCTTTCCCTGTTGGTGAAAAATAGATTAAAAATGGCGACACAATGCTGACTTCGGGGGTGCCCAATCCCCCTGTTGGCATGCTGTGACCATATGTATGTGCCAATGGGGATCCCACCCCTGTCAGCATAATGCACCCCCATTTGTTATGTGCTGGAGGTGCCAATCCCCGGCTCTTGTCCCTCCACTTTTGTTTTGTGGCCGACGGGGTGCCCAGTCCCCGCCGGTTAGAGCACCCCTAAAACACTTATATGTGGCATGCTGGGAGCCCACCCCAGCATGCCAAATACCCTGAAAAATAAAAACCATCCTGCTATTTTTTTTTCTTTTAACCCTGTGAAAGAAGTAAACAGTCCCTCACGGTCTCCCTGCCCCCTCCCACAACCCACGCCCACCCTCTGCACACCTGCCTCCCCACACACCCCTCACCCCATACTTACCTCCGGAGTCTGGCACAACGATTTTTGGTGGACTGGGAACACGTCTGCACTCTTCAAAGCCAACTGCAAACTGAAGAAATGCTGATAAGCTGTATAATGGCATAAATAGGGTCTTTTCAAATTTGGTGCATATCTCGGGCATTTTTTGGAATTTTTGCACCAAATTTTTAACATGGGGTTATTGGGACCCCTCCTCATAAATTCCATCACTGTCATGGCGTTATTCAGTCCCAAAAGGTGATTTCATGGTCACTGCATGGAATCAGCTTTTGGGACCGAGTAACGAAACGACAGTGCCACTCTTCATGAGGGGGGCTCTCAAAAAGCCTATGTTGCAAATTTGGTGAAAAAAATCCCCAAAATGGCTGTTTTAGGAACATACTTTAAGCTGTTTTCATGCACGCTCGTAACTTCATGAATTTGTAATATTTTCACTCCAGATTTTAAAAAATTGCCATTTTTCCACACCTCCTGATGAACAGTACAGCTGTCATTTTACATATCCTGGCTGAAATGTGTTTTCACACATCCAGTGCAGAATAGCACGGTCGCTGTGCGAAGTCGGTTGTTGGGGCAGTTTGAGGAAATAACGGTGACACTGCTCATGAGCAGAGCTTCTAAAATGCCTATGTTGAAAATTTGGTGCCGAAAATCCATAAAATTACTTTGTTACAAGTGTGCATTGAGCAGTTTCCATGCACCCTTGTAACTTCACAAATGTGCAATATTTTCATGCCAGATTTTAAACTCTGGCATTTTTTCACACCTCCTTATGAACAGTTCTGCTGTCATTTTTCACATCCTGCCCAAAATGTGTTTCCACACCTGTGGCACACAATGGCGTGGTCGCTGTGGGAAATAACTTTTGGGACAGATTAACAAAATCACAGCACCACTGTTCATGAGGGGAGGTCCCAAAATGCCTATGTTAAAAATGTGGCTAACAAACTCCCCAAAATAATTGGGTTACAGATGTGTGTTGTGCAGTTTCTATGTATACTCATGACTGCACCAATTTTTCATATTTTCACTCTAGATTTTCAACGTTGCCATTTTTTTATGCTTCCTCATGAACAATACAGTTGTCATTTTCCACATCCTGCCCAATATGTGTTTTCATTCTTGTGTTGCCAAATGGCATAGCCGCTGTGCAAAACCACCTTTCAGCTAACAAACTGATTATGCTGCTTGTCATGAGGTGGGCTCACAGAAAGCCCATGTTGAAAATTTGGAGTGAAAATATCAACACACGCCTACGGTGTTAGGGTTTCCAACTGTAACACCCCACCCTGTAGAGACTGACAGGCGTTAAGGGTGTGACTTGGGGTCATCAGCTGTAATGCTCATGCCATTCCACTCCCACCCCCACCCTGCAGCCAGTGACAGGCATCGTAGTGCCTTTCACTGTTCAGCCACAAAGTTCACCCCATTCTCCTATACTGCACCCATCTCAGCGTACTTCCTTATGGAATGGGGTAAGTATAATGCCCAAAGACCCCAAAGCACACCACAACACTTGTCAGTGTGTACAGGGTAGGGTGAGGTACAATGCCGTGAGCGTTATAGCTGACGACCCAAAGGCACACCCTAATGTTTGTTGGTCTCTACAGGGTGGGGGTGGGGTTAGCATCACTTCAATACTTCACTGCCATTCCTATTATGAGTCTCTAACTCCAGCACTACCAATGCCAATGCTAGCAAGACAACATTTAACATTGACAAATGCTTGTTTTATTTATTTTGGCATATCTTTAGTGCCTTATTCCTTTGTTTGGGCACATTCTTTCTAGAGTCCCCCTGGAAGGAAACAGGAAATGAGAAGGATAATAAAAGCAGTGTAGGAATAAGTATAGACTATTCTAGGACAGGGTTACAGTAGGTGGCCAACCCACCATAACCGAAACAAGAATAGCTAAAGATAAAGAGATACTACTGTAAGGCAGGTATTAAGAAGGAAAATATAGGAGAACCGAGAACGAGTTCCTGGGACCCTACCTTTTTAACTAAGGTGGAACACAAGTCCACCACAGAGGCGAAGGCCAAGAACCCAAAATCATTAAAAGGGAATGAAGCACTGCTAGAGAAAAAGATTAACAAAGAAATAGCAGCGGGCAGGGTGGCGGGGCCATTCACTCAACCCCCTCGCCAAACTTGAGAGTGTCCCCTTTGGGATTGGTACCTAAGAGCCAGCCTGAGGAATTTAGGGTAATTCATCACTTGTCCTACCCAGACAGGGACTCAGTTAATGGCAAGATTAGTGAGGACAGTAAGGTGACATATGCAACATTATACAATGGCAAGGAAAATTCCTTTTCTTTGATTGGTCAGTGTGTGCCTGGGACAGTGATGCTATTGAACAGTAACATCACTGTATGAGGTCCAGGCACACAGGTGACCGCAGAACACTACAAGAAATCCCTTCCTCACCATACAAGCCACCACGCAGCCTCACTGCTGTGCCATGCAGAAATCCATAAAAACAGAGTGAACAGTGAATTCATCACTGCAGCCCCCCCGTCCCACCACACACAGTAATTTCAACTTTTGCCACTCAGGAGTAATAAAACATTTAACTGTGACCCTCTGTCCCCTTGAAAAAGAAAAAAAAATGCAGCTTTCATAATGTCTGATGTCTTTTTCTGTTGTCGGTCAACATCGCAACTGACAGCACGTGCACAGCTTACCGCCACACCGTACACTCGCTGACTAAAATTCAGCCCATTAATCTTGTAATATTAAATTATTTAAGTCTTGCAACCTGCCGAGATTTACAACATGTAACTTAGCACTGTTAGCAGATAAGAGCTTTTCTCCCTGATCCACTCGAGCTTCCGACTGTACTTTCCTCCACTCCAACTCCTGTAGTCAGACTCTGGATTGCAACGGTACCAGCTTCTAAGACCAAGAACAAACTGAAATACAAAAAGTGTGTGTGGGAGAAGGGACGGCAATAAAAAGACGTGCGCGTGTGTGTGTGTGGGGGGTGGAGTCACAGACACAAAAATATGGACAAGAACACTGACCTAAAATAGAACACATGCAAACTGTGAAGCAGCAGCGCCATCTGCTGGACAACTTATGAAGTAGCCAGGGACTCTTTTTTTTCAAAAATAGTATATACTTGCCCTAACCCAAAAAATATAATGATAATAATAAAAAAATACTTCAAACAAATTTTCTCTTTCTTTTTAAACAAATGAGCCATTGTATATGTAATAAGGCACTCCAGGGTGTGTGTTATCGTGTAATAACGTCCTCCTGGGGTGTTAGGCTGCCTAAACCTCACGCACTTTGACCCACCCAGGAGTGGACGCTATTACACGATAACACATACCCTGTCATGCCTTATTGCTTAATTATAGGAAGCAGTCAAGCTGATACAGGCAACCCAGGGGGCATGGCCAGTGAAGATGGACATAGAGGCGGCATTCCATCTGCTGCCGGTCTGACCAGAGAACTGGGACCTGCTGGGTTTTCAGATAGGTGGATTATATTATTTTGACAAGGCCATACCTATGTGCTGCTTGGTGGCATGTGCTACATTTGAAATGTTCAGCACATGGCTACAATGGGTCTTCCAGCAGACGTACAGTTATATGTTGGTGATACACTACCTAGACAACTTCTTACTGACAGGGGAAGGACAGGCAGAGACCAAAAGTATGCTAAGAGATTTTGAAACCATGTGCAAGGAATTGGGTGTGCCGTCAGTGCCAGACAAGACTGAAGGACTCAGCCAGAGACTGGAGTTCCTGTTTATCGAGGTAGATGTGTAGGGGGAGCAGTTGTGACTACCGGATAAAAAAGTACAGAAATCGAAGTCCCTTATACAGGAAGTAAAATCTCAGAGAAGGGTACAGCTCCAGCAGGTGCAACAACTTATGGGCCACGTAAATTTTACATGTAGGGCTATAGCTCCAGGCTGTATGTTTACAAAGCGCCTGGCCAGGGCAACAAAAGGGGCATCAAGGCCGTACCACTGGGTAGACATCTCTAAAGGTACTAAAGAAGATTTAGAGGTGTGGGAGGTTTTCCTACAGACCTATAATGGTAAGACGTTTTGTAGGGAGGACTGGGTATTTAACATCTTTCTTCAGTTGTACACAGATGCTGCTGGGGATGTGGCATAGGGGCCTACTTCGGGGGGAGGTGGTTTGCCGAAGCATGGCCCACGGACTGGGTTAAGGTGGGTATCACCAAGGACATCACCTTCTTAGAGATCTTCCCCATTTGGGTAGCGATGATAGTATGGGGTAAGGCCCTTCAAAACAAGAGGGTCACATTATGGAGCGACAATAGGGCTGTAGTGGACATATTAAACAAAAGCGGAGCCATGTCTGAGAGGATGTTGAGGGTTCTGAGGCAGTTGGTATTGCAGGGCCTGTCTTTGAACATGTCATTTAGGGCGGGGCACATAGACAGCGTTGATAACATAATAGCTGACTGCCTCTCCTGCCTGCAGATGGACACGTTTCATGCCATTGTCCTAGGATCAGAACCCAGGCAAACAGCAATTCCGGGTTATGTATGCAAGATTGGATTAAAGGAGCTGAACTGTTGTTTCACAGCTCCTGGTCTCCCTGGACACTGAAAGTTTATGAAGCCTCATGGAGGGTGTTTCAGGCATTCAGAGAATTGAATGGCTTTGAGGTAAGTGGGGTAGTAACAGGAGACCAAGTGGCGAAGTTTGTGGTATCGGGGTGGAGGACTAACTTAGTGCATGTGACCATGGGGATCCATTTAGCAGTGATAGGACAGATATGTAGTTTAAAAGGATGGGAGGACCCTACCAAGAGCAACTTGGTTAGGCACATGATGCAGAGGTGGTTAAGGGTGGCTGGCAAGTCCAGGGATAGCAGGAGACCTATCATAGAAGCACTGCTGACCAGTCTAGTAGGGGCACTGCAAAAAGTATGCATGTCAAATAATGAAGCTATTCTGTTTCAGGCATTATATGCCACCATGTAAGGATGAGCCTTCAGGGTTAACAAGGTAGTGAGTCGTGGGAAAAAAGATAGTTTAGCAGTAATAAGGTGGGAGGATATGGTTTGGTCTAAGGACAGAGTTATGATGTTCATCAGATGATCCAAGATGGACCAGGCAGGTAAGGGAGCGAGGATGACATTACATTGTCACAGGGTCCAGTGGAGGCACTGTCAGAGAATGCTAAGGTGTGTCCAAGGAACAAAACCCCACTATTATTTATACACAGGGATAGGTCCCCGGTGATGTGCATGCAGATGACAGCTGTGCTTAAGAAAAGGATAGCATTCTTGGGGGAAAACCCAAGTGGATTTTGTCACATTCCTTCAGGATAGGAGCAGCATCTGAGATAATAGCACAAGGTGGGTCAGTGGAAGCAATAAAGCAAAAGGCGCAGTGGATGTCTAGTTGTTTAAGAGATATATATAAGGAGTTATATAAAATGATGACACTAATCATGTCTTCTTTTTTCTCCCACAATGAGCAGGCCACACTTTCTTAATAAAGGAAAAGATTGGGGAGAGACCGAAAGGGCAATCTTGACATGGGTTAAAAGGGGGATAATGTGCATGGGTAGCAGGAAGTGATTTACAGGTAATTAATGTTGTGCGGTTTATGATTCTTATAAGGAGAAGGAGGCTGGAAGTTTGGATTTGTAGACATTCCTTTGTCCATTGGGCAGAAAAGTGGGCATCCAGAAGGCTCGGGGAGCGACAGCTATACTTGGATATGAATCAGATCTGGGGACAATGAAGCATTAGTTGCCTGCTTAGCTGATTTACTTTGCTGCAAAAAATATTGAAGTTTGGATGGTGTAATGACAAAATAAATATTGAGCTCATACGCTATCTACTGGTGAATGGGTCTTTACTCCAAAATGAGAGGGTAATTGAAAACTGCATCCTCGATTTAATTGAAAAAATCATCAGTTTTCTCCAGTCTCTGAAAAAATCTGCACTTTCTTATAATTTATAAAAAATTTTAAATGAAGTTGTATTAAAATATAAACATTTTCAAGGAAAGGTACTCAAACATGTCTTTTAACCGTATTTCCCTCTGATTACGGTCTATGGGGACCTCTGTCAGCACCCTGCTTGTTCCTGCCCTGCCTGAAGTCCTCCAACCAGATCCTCCTCTCTCCTCCACTCAGCCAACAGCTGGCATCCCCGGCTTAATTCCTCCAGGGTGGAGCCGCCCTTCCTCATTGGGTGCTCTTGCAGACATAGAATCCAGCTGTGGCTGAGGGCTTTGGGAGGAGTAACCTGGAAGGCCAGGCAGGATGGACCTGGCCATGCACATGGGGCAGGTGCCATTGCCTACCCCTCACACCAGGCTTTTCCATTGTTCTGGTGTTCACTCCCCCCATGCGTGGTGCACGTTCTGATGCAAATGGCACATGGCAACCCTGCCCTTACATCAGCCACACTGAGAGTGTGCAGCCCTATGTGCTGCAATGCTCCCCAGTCTCCATCAGGAGCCGCTGCCATGCCGGGCAATCCCCAACCCTCCCCCAAGGAAAGAGAGCAACCCAGTGGGTGCTTAATCCTCGACCAGCCCCAGCCGACCCCTGGCACCCGAGCTCGCTCCCAAACTCGGGTCACCAGCATAGCACGAGGTGTAGTGTCCAGTGCATCAACCTTCAGCACCACTGGGCCAACTACTCAAACATGTTGACAATTTGCATGCAGTCTTGGGTTTTGCCAGATCAATACAGTGTGAGCCAGGTGAGAAGGGGTTCTAGGTGACTGCTTTCATCTGATTCACTTCTGTGGTTTGGTTTCAAAATCCTCGGACACACATGCATACACTTAAAGGAAAACACTCATTATTGCACAGGATTGCACATTCACCTCATCACCAATTAAGCTTTCCAGGATAAATGAATTTTATGCATTGGGAACTTACTTTTCTTTTTTTACTTTGTAATCAATCTCCCAGTATGACGTGATCTGGGCACCTGCATTTGGTATTGTGGTACCGCTCGCATTGAAAAGCATGCGTGCAAGCGGTGTGGTGCCATACCATGATAGCAAATGCCAGCACCTGGGGTGTGCCATATTGGGAGATAGACAGGAGAACAAAGTTAAAAAAAGAGTATGTTCCCAATCCAAAAAAATGTAATTTATCCTGGAAAAGCCTTATGGGAGGAGGTGGGCTAAGGGTGTGGGGGTGGGGGTGGAATTTCTATGATAATGAGCATTTGCCTTTAAGCACTTTACATCTGTGTTAAAGCAGACTATCAGAAAACTGTTTTGCTATCATAAACACTGAAAGAATAGGTGGGGAGTAAAAGTGCAAATGGTCCCATCCATCTAAAAGGAGCACTAGCTGCAATACTTTATTTTGAGTGACAGGGTACTTTTTCACTTGTATGCATACTTTCATCCTGAACGGATTTTCATTCATATTATCTGAGGATTTTGGATGGTCCTGCTGATTATGAATTTAAATGTGTTTCTACAGGAGTTGATGCTAATGATTGCTAACTTAATAGTTTAGCACTCACATGCATACATGCTAAGACTGCAAAAAACTAACATTCCTGAATCTAAACCGATACAACAGGTGAAAGACATATTTAAACAATCACTGTACCATTAAATAAATACAAATTATTGCAGCCAAACTAAAATGAGGGAGTGTGTATTACAGACTATTTTATGATATAGTGAAAAGATATGGGTATGATTTGATGCTTTTAATATGTGATTTTAGAAATGTTTATACCAACACTGAAAATTAAGAACAGCATTCATTTTAACAAAATAAAGTTTGTTTTAGGTTAGAACATGACTAGGCATCCTAGTATTTTTCCCATATACATTTTATCCCCTGGCTGAGGCAAGCAAAACTCCTTTTGGCGCTGTCCTCTCTGACCCCCACCATTTCTCACCTCCCCAGGCTTACCTGTCAGCTCAGGTAACCACCATGAATTTCCCCTTCCCATGGGGGGCCACGAGGGAGTGGGCCATCACCCTCCACCTCCCTGAGACATACATCCAGCATCCTGGCGGGAAGAATCTTGGTGGTGGAACGGGTGGAGGTCAGTATGCAGAGCATCATGTATGCCTGCCTCGCCCACCATTTTCCATCAATGTTCTTCTAGTATCCTGCACTGGGGTGGTACACTAGCATGTGTGTGTGGAGGCACACACACATGGTGTGTAACCCACAACTCCACCCTCTGTCACTTTTTTATCAGGAAAG
The DNA here is from genome assembly GCA_016271365.2 of Neoceratodus forsteri. Classification (NCBI taxonomy): domain Eukaryota; kingdom Metazoa; phylum Chordata; order Ceratodontiformes; family Ceratodontidae; genus Neoceratodus; species Neoceratodus forsteri. The sequence goes on along the minus strand of CM028132.1, from coordinate 784,876,829 downwards.
CACTACCACAAAGCCTCCACCTGGTGGCATTCATTCAGCAGCCACGGCCACCCTTCCCTCCACTGGAAGAGGAGAGCAGTCCTTCAGATGCTCAGTCCTCCCCCCCCCGGCCAGCCTCCAGCAACCCAAGATCACTCCCAGTCCTGGGTCATTGATGTGGTGGGTGGGAACACTATCGCTGCAGCTCTGGCCAGACAGGCACTCTCGTTATCAGCTTATTTTTTTCTTGCAACAAAATAGGCAGATACTACAGGGAGCACTGTACTGCAAGTTATTTGGCAAGTTTAATAATTTTACATCTAGAAACTGACAAAATATGGTGCTTCAGAATTTGTTTAATATTACCTAAATTTGTAAGTTATTAAAAAAAATTAGTAAGCAGTGCATCGGGTAGACTTTTTTAACATTAGAAGATTGATAACATATTGATGAATTTACTATTCATTTCAAGAACACATACTTTTCTTCATGTTAATGCATATACAAGTGGCAATATATTTGTCTAACAATTTATGCTGATCAGTACATGCTGAAGAAAACAATAAAATATTCACTGTGGAGCCCTAGGGGGAAATGTTAACGTCTGTAATTTTTCAGCAATTTTTACAAAAAATTTTGCATTTTGGAGTAACTTTGTTTACAGTTTTCCAGTGATCCTGCCCAGATTCCAGCAGCCTAGTCCATGACCAGGACACAGTACTAGCTCAAAGAAATGAGGTGGAGGCTGTAGCCCCATTTAACTTAATATGCCCCTGACCCTTCCCCAACCCTCTAACATCACATTACATATTTTTGTTCTGAAATAGTGTTGGAGTTTATATTACAACTTAACATTTGGTCCCTGTTATTATTTTTGCAATTTCTTCTTTTTCTAGCCTTTTTTGTTGTTGTACCTTTCGTTAGATAAATTATTTTTTTATTTGATACATTCGAATTAATACCTTTGATCTGAACAGCTCTTTTACAAATGTTCCACATCTGAAACAGGGGTGCACAAAGAAAGGACGTATATTAATATATGTATATTCTGAATAGGAGTTTGAGGCATGCTAAAATGTAAAGTTGCAAAAGAACATCAGTTCTCCATATGGTCAGTTATTATTATTGCTGTTATTTCTGGCTGCAGCTTTTTCTTTTCTGTCTCTGTAGATATTCTAATATATACATGATTTAAATAGGGGTTTTCACCGGCCCGGTGGTGTGGAGGGCTGAGGCATCTTGCCTCATCTCCTGCCACACTGGTGACCCATGTTTGTGGTGTGAGAAGGTCACCGGGGCTGGCTTGCCTGGGAGAGGATCAACCGTCTGGAGGACAGCTCTCCTTTCCTGGGGAGGAAGGGAAATGGAGAGTGATATATGTCTAACATCTAGTGAGTGGCTGCGTGTTGGGGCTTTGTATCCCATATGCAGTGGGTGGAGGCAGAGCAGTCATCCAGTGTGCTATGGGTGGAAGCATGCATAGCTCAGCCATTGCTGACACTGCATGCTCCTCCTCCTCCTCCAATGGGGGCAAACTGCAGGCACCGCCCCTGGCATCAGCGGGCACCTCCTCAAACTGGATCCGGTACCAGTGGGTTGAGATATCCCCACCACCCTGCCACAGAGGGTAAGCCATAGGGAAAGAAGGGAGGTAGCCTTGCACAGTCACGGGACAGGTCTGGGTTAACATGAACATGGGCCAACCAGAATGGGGGATGAAGAAAGTATATAAAAAAAGTAGGGTTTTTCATTGTTACAAACTGTTAATATACAAATGAATATCACTCTTTCTTATATTCAAGTACTTACATACAGGATGGTTGCTTAAAACCTCTTATATTAGAAAACAACACGTTTTCTAATATAAGAGGTTTTAAGCAACCATCCTGTATGCGTAATGTGAAGACGGATAGCCATCTGCTTGTTATTATTTGTATTATATTTGTGATATAATTATATGTTTAGACTTCTGCTTAGAAATACAAGCCAAGCAGAAAAGCCTCATGGGATATTGGATTTAAAAAAGAAAATGTGCTGGCCTTGCTAGATGTCACCTCTAACTTGTGAAAGCTGACTTCCTGGGACTATAATAAAACCAGGCTGTGGAGGTTGTAAACCAGACACTTGTATAAAGTATTGCATTTTATGACCTGTTAGGAGGAAAGCAACTTCTGACAGATACCTGTGAGAATCTTCACACAGACAGGAGAAATAATTGTCAGGAAGTTCCCTCTGAAGATCAAAGGGGTAATTCTGAACTGCCATAAAGCAGGCTCACTAATTTAAAAAAAATAAAGTCTGTATTTTTTTAGTGGGATGTTTAGCAAATGTGCAGATGCTTGTGAATACCATTCAGTTTACAGGAATGTGAGTGACCTCACACCCAGCATCACCACAGAGCTGTCACCTCACAAGCAGCGTGGGGCCTTTTTCCACTCATGATTGTCAAGCTACAGAGGGAGCAATATATGCTTGTGTTTGGACTTTCAAGAAACACTGTTTTTATTTCTGGACTCCTGAAAGAACACACTCTCAAGAAGCACTTCTACCAAAATTAGGTAATTCAACCACCACTATTTACTAATTGAAACTAGGGTAGGATTAGATACTCAGTATAAGGCGGATTGTTTATAATTGTCCATTTATTTTTTATGACTGTGCCATAAATGTTATATGTTCTGTGTTTTGTATTTCATTTACTATTTTTCATTTTAGTAAACTTTGTTTTCCTTGATATCCTGCCTGAGCCTCTTCCTCATTTTGAGTGTGAATGCTGGGACAGTGTTGATAATTCTGATAGAACTGTTAAGCGCTTACAGTGTGTTACCATATACACCAAGGTAAGGTACCAAGGTCTCAGTGGAGTAAGATGGGGGGATTGTGAACCAGTTAGATGCCCACTGGATTAAGTATTGCACTGCATTTCTCCGAAGAAGGTGTAATGTTTGGACCTGTTACCTGGGCATGCTAGCGAAAAAGGGTTCTTATTTCACCAGAGGACTTGAGACTGGTAGTTGTTTGGACCCAAAACAGGCAGCAGGTTTACCCTGTTTGTCTCCAGTTCACATATTGCACTCCGTGGTTTGGCACTGTGGGAGTAGAGGGCCTGACCCCTGGAGTGTGTCTGTGATAGATTTGGTGGGAACGGTGGGATCTAAAATATTTCATTTGCAGTGCTGCAATCAAAAAGATTTGTTTGCACACTGTGAAATTATTTTGTGACACAAGTATTAACAGTCCAGTGTGTCAGATTGATAAACTGTAACAGTTCACACACAAAACAAGGCAGTGATTTGAAAAAAAAGCAGAAAAAATATATATATATCATTGTGGGTACAAAGTTCCCTACCTGTTTCATTTTTTTTTGGGGGGTGCAAGCAAGTGTAGCCATAGATTAGGGAAGAGGATGACTTCCAACTACAGCAAGTATACTGCAGAATACTTGAGGCAGTTGTGCCAGGAGAGAGGAGTCCGTTGCATGGGGTGAAACAAACAGCACCTCGGGGAGGCCTTTGTGGCAGCCAATGCCCATGATCTCATGTCACAGTCAGTGACTGAAAGGGATCAGACCTTGGGCGTGGAAGAGCCAAGGTGCACCACAGTATCCAGTCCCTAGAAGGAGGACAGCTGGACCAGCGGGAACCAAGGACCACCACAGCAGGGGAAGGTCACCACCATGCTGGAGACGGAAGGGTTCAGGCTGCAGATAGAGTTGAGGAGAATGGAGCTGGAGTTCAAACAGAGGAAGCTGGAGATGAAAAGAGAGGAGAGGAGAAGAGAGAGCAGCGAGAGGCTGAGTGAAAGGAAAGAGAAAACCAGCTTCAGAGAGAGACAGAGGAAAGAGAGTGACAGCTTCTGAGAGAGACCAAACAAGAGGAAAGAAAGTGACAGCTTCAGAGAGAGGCTGAATGAGATGAGAAAGAGCACCAGAGGAAATCTGAACTGGAGAAGCTACAACTCCCAAGACCAGCACCAGAGCAGGTAAATCGCATGGCTGAACCTGGACCTCCAGGACTTAGTTACAAATTAAGTTCTAAATTGATAGCTGAATTTAAAGATGAGGAAGATATGGATGCACTTTTAAATTCATTTGAAAAGGTATGCATTCAGGCAAAAATTCCCAGAGAGTCTTGGAGCTTCCAGCTATCTCTGCTGCTTACTGGTAAAGCTTGTGATGCATTGGGTCAAATGGACAATCAGAACAGTAATGATTATGGCAAACTTAAAGCTGCATTGTTAAAAAAGTATGTCCTGACAGCTGAAGCATACAGAGTTAAGTTCAGTAAGCTCAGGAGAAGCCCTGACATGAGCTACGAGGAACTAGCCACTAAACAATGTCAGTTTTTGAAACCTTGGTGGGAAGGGGTTAAAGAAGACTCTGTAGAGGAAATTGAAGATGTTGTACTTTTGGAACAGTTCTTTTGGGTTTTCCCAGCAAAGCTGAAAACCTGACTAGATGACTGAGCGCCAAAAACAGTGCAGGAGGCTGCCGAGCTCTCGGACTGCTATGCCAGGAGCAGACCTGTTCTGAGAGGGAGTGGGGTGGGCATGGCAGCACAGAAAGGGAAAAAGCATGCCTTCATGGTAACTAAAACCCTCACTGCCTCCCCAGAAAGCAGGCAGCCCCAGGTTACAGAGAAATGATTTGTCTGATAAAAGAATTGATTGTTGTCTTTGCAAACAACCTGGGCATATTGCCAGACAGTGTCCTAAAAAGGCACAGAGCTCACAAAGTGGTGCTGGGAAAGAGGTGTTTTTTTTGTGTATCCCTGAAAGCATGCCAGTAAACATGAGGGAGCACATACACTCATTTACTGTGAATGGGGTGAAGACCCATGGTTTAAGGGACAAGGGGGCATCCCTTACTTTGGTAAAAAAGGGATTCAGTTGAGTCTGAACAGCTTATACCCAGTCAGTTTGTTACAGTATGGGGATTCACTAGGGAGGATAAAACTCTATCACTTGCTAGTGTTCTACTGGACTGGGGTGAGACAGGAGAGACTGTGCAAAAAGTTGCAGTGACAGAAAATCTGGCCCTGTATGTAACTATAGGGAACAATCTCCAAAAGGGGATGGTGTGTGCAGTTACCCACAGTCAGGTGGAAAAGGCAAATTGTGGTTCCCTGGACCCCATAGAAGCCCCTGTGGAAAACACTGGGAGGCTGGTTCCCTAGCATGTGTCTCCTGCTATGGGGAATAGTGAAAGGGGGCTAGGAATTCCCCAGGTAGCAGTTAACAGAACAGCTACAGAAGGTTACTCTGAGGAGGGAGGGGTGGGCAATTGTCAGAGAGCTAGGGATCCTAGTTTAGAGTCTGAAGGGGACCTGTTCCATGCCTTGGGAATGGGTAAAGATTTTGCAGCTGCTCAGAAAAATGACCCTAGTTTAGAGAGGCTGAGGGCTTGGGCAGAATCTGACAGCACACAGGGCGGTGATTGCAGACATAGAATGTGCTGTGACAAGGGACTGCTGTATATGCAGAACGTAAGGACAGAGGGAGGGGTGATGGGCAGGCAGCTTGTCATTCCCCAGGGGTACCGTGAGCGATTGCTCAAGATTGCTCATGATATCCCCATGTCTGAACATCTGTGAATCACACACAGTATGCAGCAATTGCCCAGAATTTATATTGGCCCAACTTCACTCAGCAGGTGAAGTAATATTGCAGGTCTTGTCAATGGTGCCAAGAAATAGGGGAAGGGGTAGAAAAATCCAAGCTGCCCTAATTCCCTTGCTCATAGCACAGGAGCCATTTCAGAGGGTAGGAATGGATATTGTGGGGCATTTGAATACCCCCAGCTCCTCTGGGAAGAGGTTTATCCTAAAAGTGGTGGATTATATCACCCAGCACCCAGAGGCGGTCACCCTGTCCTCACTGAGGACAAACAAAGTGGCAGATGCCTTGCTAGGAATTTTCTCCCTTGTCAGGTTCACACAGGAGGTTATCACCAATCGAGGGGGTTTGTTCATGTTGGACCTGATGAGGGGTTTGTGTGAGAAGTGTGGGGTGGTGCAGTGATGCACGACACCTTATCACTCACAAGCCAACGGGCTTGTGGAAAGATTTATTGGTACCCTTAAATTGATGTGCCAAGCATTTGCTGAACAGCATGGAGGGACTGAGAGAAATACCTTCCCCACCTGTTGTTCACATAAGGGAGGTGTCCCAAGAGTTGACAGGGTTTTCCCCCTTCGAGTCCTTATGTGGACTCAGGGTGCGTGGGCTCCTAGACATGATCTGGGAGGGAACTCCCATAGTGGATTATGTTCTTAGGTTTAGGGAAAAGCTGAAGGAGCAAATGCAAACAGCCCAGAGCAACCTGGCAGCTGCCCAGCAGAAGCAAAAAATTTGGTACAACCACAGAGCCAGAGCTCTCAGGTAGAAGGTCACCTGGGGGCCAGTGACCATCACATGGTATGGTTCAATTTGGCTACTACATCTAAATCATCCCATTCCAAGGCAAAATATGGGACTTCAGAGGAGCTGACTTTGATAAGATGGCCAACAGAGTTAAGCTAGCCCTGGCAAAAGAAACACAGGTGAGGAGGTACAGGCAAAGTGGGCAAGCATTAAGGATACAATACTTGAAGCAACATCCCATTGTGTTAGACAGAAAAGGAAGTGCAAAGAAGAAGGAAACCACTTTGGTTCTCAAATATAGTAGCAGAAAAGGTCAGAGCCAAAGGCTGGCCTTCAGAAAATATAAGGGAACACAGCGGATGAAGATAGGAGGCATACCAAACTGCCCTAAGGGACGCAGGTAAGGCAGTAAGGCAGGCAAAGTCCCAAACTGAGGAAACACTAGCACTAACAGTAAAAGAAGGTGACAAGACTTTCTATAGATACATTAGTGAAAGGAGAAAGTCCAGAGGGGTATTGCTGCTTAATGGAGAAAAGGGAGCATGGAGGAGGAGGACCTGTAAAGGCATCTATCCTAAATAGATACTTTTGCTCAGTATTTACTGAAGAGAAGGTAGGGCAGGGCCCACAGCTCAGCATCATGGACACAGGGGAGGGAGGTGAGCACTACCCTTCACAAAAGAAAGGGTCTCACAAGAGCTTGCTAAGCTCAGGGTGGATAAGGCAATGGGACCTGATGGCATACATCCCAGGGTACTTAAGGAGCTAAAGGAGGAACTAGCAGAGCCATTAGCAGAATTGTTTAGTGAGTCTCTGAGCACAGGAGAGGTCCCAGAAGACTGGAGAAAGGCTCATGTGATCCCACTCCACAAGAGTGGTAGCAGGAGGAGGCGGGAACTCAGACCGTCAGTCTTACCTCAGTAGTGGGCAAGATTATGGAGGCACTCCTTAAGGAAAGGATAGTGCAACACCTGGAATCCATAGGGCACAGGATCCAAGACAGCATGGGTTTACAAAGGAAGGTCCTGTCAAACTAATCTCATAGATTTCTTTGACTGGGTAACCAGGTGGTGGACCAAGGGGAGCAGTTGATGTCGCGCTACCTTGACTTCAGCAAAGCTTTTGACACTGTTCCACATAGAAGATTGATAAATAAGCTAGGTAGGCTCGGGTGGGTCAGAAGTTGGTCAACTGGGTGGCAAACTGGTTGACTGGCAGAAAACAGAGAGTGGTGGTAAATGGTATACAGTCAGAAGAGATGCAAGTCACAAGTGGGGTACTCAGGATCAGTCCTGGGGCCAGTCCTATTCAACATCTTCATTAGTGACCTCGCAGATGGACTAGAGGGTAAGGCTTGTCTGTTTGCAGATGACACCAAGATCTGCAACAGAGTAGATGATCCAGATGGGGTGGGCAGAATGAGAAGAGATCTGGATAAACTAGCAGAATGGTCAGAAGAGTGGCAACTGGGATTTAATGCAAAGAAGTGCAAAATCATGCACATAGGGAAGAAAACCTGAAGCCACTTATAGGCTGGGAGGAGTTGCTAGCAGTCACAAAGGAAGAAAGAGACTTGGCATCATCATCACTGATGACCTAAAATCATCCAAGCAGACCTCAAAGCAGTAGGTAAGGCTAGGGGGTGTTAGGTGTATTAGTAGGGTATCAAAGTCGTAAGAGGGAGGTAATAATCCTCTGTACAAGACATTGGTTAGGCCCCATCTGAGTACTGCGTGCAGTATTGGAGGCCACACCTTCACAAGGACATTAACCAAATTGAGGCAGTCCAGAGAAGGGCAACCAAATGGTGCAGGGACTGCATCAGAAGACATATAAGGACAGATTAACGGAGCTCAATATGTATACCCTTGAGCAAAGGAGGGAGAGAGGTGATATGATCGAGACATTTAAACACCTTAAGGGCATAAACAAGGTGAAAGAGTCTAACATGTTTAAATATAAGAAAAATAGCAGGACAAGAGGACACAGCATGAGATTAGAGGAGGCCGATTAAGGGGAATGTGAGGAAATTCTTTTCACAGAAAGGGTGGTAGATGCATGGAATGGCTTACCACAAGAAGTGGTGGCTATGAATACAGTGCAGGGCTTCAAACAGGCATGGATAGGCATAAGGAGCAATACAAATGACTATGAATAGATAGGTCACTGACAGAGCAAAGGCCGATGGTACATTTATAAGGTAGAAAAAGAAATGGGCAGACTGGATGGGCCTTGCGGTCCTTATCTGCCGTCAACTTCTATGTTTCTATGTTTCTATGAGCTTGCTCATACACTGTGGGTCAGGAGGTCATGGTCCTAATCCCAGTCCAGAAAGATAAGCTGCAGGCTGAGTGGACAGGACCATACAAAGTAGTCAGACAGGTGAATAGCCTAAATTACATTATAGAACTGCCTGACAGGAGACATACGCAAAGGATGTACATTGTCAACGTGACAAAGCCATATGCAAATAGGGCTGACATCATCTTTGCAGTGTGTAGTCCTGTGGAGGGGACGGATGAGGAAGACCCCCTTCTGGACTTGCTGGAAGAAAGCAAGCAGAAGTCCTCTGTGGAGCCCATCAAAATATCACCACAGTTGATGCTGGACCAGATCCAGGAAGTAAGGGAGGTTTTAGCAGACTTTGCCCCATTGCTTAATGCCAAACCTGGACTAACCCCTTTAGAGAAACACAATGTAGAGACAGGGACGCAAGCACCCATACGGCAAACAACATATCAGGTGTCAGAGGCCGTCTAAAAGGACATTAGGAGGTAGATGGAGGAAATGCTGAATTTAGGGGTAATCCAGAAATCCCACAGCCACTGGGCCTCACCCATAGTCCTTGTTCCCAAGCCAGATGGCTCTACTCATTTTTGTGTGGACTATTGTGAACTCAGCGCAGTCATGAAGTAAGATGCCCACCCAATGCCATGGACAGACAAACAACTGGACAAGTTGGAGGGCGACATACCCTACCACTATTGACCTTACAAAAGGTTATTGACAGGTGGAGTTAACTGCCAGAACTAGGGAGAGGTCAGCCTGCATCACTCCAATAGGGTTATATGAGTTTAAAGTAATGCCTTTTGGAATGAAGAATGCCCCTGCCACCTTCCATAGGTTGGTGAACCAGGTGTTAAATGGTACAGAAGAGTACACCATGGCATACCTGGACAATATTGTCATCTTCAGTGCTAGCTGGAAGGAACACATGTCCCACCTTAGGGAAGTGCTGGGCAGGATACAGAGGGCTGGGCTCAATGTAAAAGCTGGAACATGCCAGGTGGCCATGGCTGAGGTGGCATACCTAGGACATGAAGTAGGGTGAGGACAGCTCCATCCTAATCAAATAAAAATTGAGGCATAACCCAGACCTGAAACACAGAAACAGGTTAAGAGTTTTCTAGGGACCTCAGGGTACTACAGAAAATTTATATCAAACTACAGTGCCCTGGCAACTACATTATCTGGCCTGCTAAAGAAAAGAATGCCTAAAAAGGTAAACTGAGAACCAGCCTGTAAACAAGCTTTTTACACAGCTAAAGGAGGCACTGTGTGGTGCTCCTGTATTAGCCAGTTCAGACTACAGTAAATCATTTGTAGTCCAGACAGATGCCTCAGATGTGGGTATTGGGCAGTACATAGCCAAACTTCTAATCAAGGGAAAGATCACCCAATAGTATACCTCAGTAAGAAGTTACTTCCCAGGAAGCAGGCTTATTTTACAGTGGAAAAAGAATGCCTTGCAATGGTGTGGCACTAAAGAAATTAGAGCCATACCTATATGGGCAGCATTTTGAGGTACAAACAGACCATAACCCCCCTGGTTTGGCTGGCACAAATGGGCAAAACAAATGGTAGGCTTTTAAGATGGAGCCCTGCCTTGCAGGGTAATGACATGACTGTTACTCACAGGGCAAGGACAGCAAACTCAAACAATGATAGGCTTTTATGTCAGTTAGAGCAGTGAACTAAATTTGCGAAACTCATTCCATGCCTAGGAATATATTCCTCCAAATTCAGTCTAGGAGGGAGGAATGTGACGACGGATAGCCATCTGCTTGTTATTATTTGTATTATATTTGTGATATAAATATATGTTTAGATGTCTGCTTAGAAATACAGGCCAAGCAGAAGAGCCTCATGGGGTACTGGATTTTAAAAAGAAAAAAAAAAAACAATGCGCTGGCCTTCCTTGTTATCATTTCTAGCTTGTGAAAGCTGACTTCCTGGGACTATAATAAAACCAGGTTGTAGAGATTGTAAACCAGACACTTGCATAAAGTAGTGCATTTTATGACCTATTAGGAGGAAAGCAACTTCTGACAGATACCTGTGAGAATCTTCACACAGATAGGAGAAATAGCTGTCAGGAAATTCCTCTGAAGATCAAAAGAGTAATTCTGACCTGCCATAAAGCAGGCTCACTAATTAAAAAAAAAAGTTTATATTTTTAGTGGGATGTTTGGCAAATGTGCAGATGCCTGTGAATACCATTCAGTTTACAGGAATGTGAGTGACCTCACACCCAGCATCACCACAGAGCTGTGACCTCACAAGCTGAGTGGGACCTTTTTCCACTCATTATTGTCAAGCTACAAAGGGAGCAATATATACTTGTGTTTGGACTTTCAAGACACACGGGCCCAGATATTCAAACTGCGCTCAAAATGAGCGCAACAGCAGGAGCAAGCACAAACCAGTTGCGCAAATGCGCAACAGGTGCGATATTCAAACATGGAGCAGAACAAATTGCGCAAGCAACCAACGCCTGAATATCGCAATACCGCGCCATAGCTAAACTAGGAAGGAGAAGCTGAGCTGAAATGTTGCGCCTATGGCTGCCAACCAGGGCAGCCCAGCTGAGCATTTCAGAAGTGCCATAGCGCAAGCAGAGCCCCCCAGAGCAATGGAACTGCACATCCAGGGAGGCAGGCTGGGCCCACGCCAGCCATGCCACACATGGCACAGAACACACTGCAGAACCCACACACACTGCCACACCCCTGCACAGCATCACTGGGGTGTGATGGATGATCTACTGGCCCATGGGGACAAGCCAACAAAGCATAGCGGAGCCATGACACCCAGCACAACCACTGGAAAGCTGAGAGTGCCACACAGGGGTTGACAACCACAGTGCACATTAGCCCCTGTACGCACAGCACACTGCACTGTGACCCGAGACACCACCTATGTGCAGTGACTGGCACTGCAGGAAACCATGCATCCCCACGCACACGCCAACCCCTGCAGCACAGAAGCCTACAAGCCAGACACACCTCAGGCACCCAGCAGTGGGTGGCAGCAGATGGCAAGACCAACAGAAAGTCACTGCCATGCTGGAGATACCTCCCATGCACACATGCACACACACACACACAAACATACCCAGGACCATACCACCCCAGATGGCATGTACACCCTGCAACTGAGCACCCATAGCCAGCTGCAAATCAGAGACCAACACATTATTAGATCAAAATAGAAATGTATATTGAGATAAACAACAGAACAATAAAACTATTTACAAGGGGGGACGGGTACAAGGTAGGGGTGTTCAAGGGTAGGATGACAAACTTGGAGAGGAAGGCAGGGTGGTAGGGATGGGAGAAGTGGGAAGGGTAAGATAAGTTATGGGCCTGACCGCCCATCTTCTGGCTGGTGTCAGCCCATCCCATCCGCCCTCCGAGGCCATGTCTGTGTATGGAATGCAGGATGGACTGGTTGTCTGCCAGCAGCTGTCTCAGGCCCCGGACATCCCTCCCAATGCGCAGGGAGAACCTCGAGGCCTAGGAAAATGGGAACACAGTCAATGGCTGTGACTGACCACAACCCTGAACACCACCCAACCTGCAAAGCCATATAGCCCAATGTCCCGCACCTGTGATGGCATGTACCACCCACAGTGAACATGCACATGGCCATCACAAACAGGCGCCACCAGCTATGTGCACCACTGCACACACACATTGCCCATGTCCATCACAGCACAAACAAGGCTGGCAAGTGACGTGGCAACGTGGTGCGATGCCAGTTACACAGCTATGTGCCCAGTGCATGCCTGGACCACCAGTGACGCATACACAGACGTGCTGTGATACTGGACAGTGATGCATGTCACCTGTGTCGTGCATACAGACATAGATACATAGACAGTGTCAGCAGATAAGGGCCTATGGCCAACCCAGTCTGTCCATTTGAGCATGTAAGCTCACTTTGTTTACCTAGGAGTCTGTTGCCCCTTACCCCTAACCTCCAGAATTCCATTATGTCTATCCCGTGCATTCTGAAATCCCATGATTGTTTCAGCCCCCACCACTTCCTCTGGCAGGGTGTTCCACTTGTCCACCACCCATTCTGTGAAGAAATTCCTTCTCATGTTTCCTCTGAATCGTCCTCCCTCCAACTGCATCCCATGCCCTGTAGTCCTGGAACATCTTTTTCACTTCAAAATAGTGTTTTCCTGCACCCTGTTCCACCCTGTAAGATACTTGTATGTCTCTATCATATCCCCTCTCTCCCTCCTCTCCTCCAGGGAGTACATGTTCAGTTCCTTCAACCTGTCTCCATAGGACTTGTGATGCAAGCCATGCACCATCTTTGTTGCCCTCCTCTGAATCTTCTCTGCCCACTCTACTTCCTTACGTAGGTATGGTCTCCAGAAATGTACACTGTACTCCAGGTGGGGCCTCACTAGTGTCTTGTATAGTGGAATTATGACCTCCCCTTTCCTGCATGGTTGTATTGTGCAGGGCTACTGGTCTCCCCCCCCCAGCATGCAATAGCATCGATGAAGTCATGATACTCACACTGCTCAAGCAGCTCTGTCTGCCGCTGTTGCTGTTGCTGCTGCTGCTGCTGCTGTTGCTGCCGCTGCTGCTGCTGTTGGGGTGCAACCCCTGCTGGCACCGGGTCCCTAGCATGGCTCTCATCAACCTGGGCCCGCATCCTCACATCCCAGCCTGTGGGAGACATATGTTGAGACAAACATCAGTGTGACTCAAAAGCAGACTGCCCCCTATCCCAGTGAGAGTGCCTGCCCACACAGCCATACCCATTCATCTCACAGCTGCACACACTGACACAGCCAACCGTGGCCGAGCCATCACCTATGCACAGCCACCAAAACACACACACACCCCTACAGATAATACAGGTGCATAGATGGTACACCCACCTGGCCTAGGCACCACGCCCCACCTGGCACATGACCGCAGCCTCGCCAAGACATCTGGCTCCCTCCGGCAGAGGTCACTGTCCCGGTGCCGGCACTGCTCAGCAGACCGGCACCGTCCAGTGACCCCCACCAGGTCAGTGGCCACTTGCTGCCACACTTGAGTTCTTGCAATGGTGAGGCGCCTCACACATAAAGTGCCCCATAGTGGGGCTCACTAGAGCCCCAGGTTGTCCACTCAAGTTGGCTCCAGAACACCACCCTCCTCCTAGCCATGGTACCAACTTTACAGCAGGCAATATGCGCTGGCAACCCCACGTGGAGATGTTAACGATAGACCACCACGGCTCCAATCGCTCGTTCGAACAGCGGCTACGCTCACATAGCGGTGTCACCAGACAGCGCAATAAGGAGACGTACATGGCAGGCTGAATAGTGCCAGGGGGCAAAGGTCATACACAAGGTCATGGGCAATGACGAAGGCTATGCACAGCGCCATCTGACGTATAGGCATCCTGCGCGACCGACCAGCTGCCTACCAGTGCCACAGTGGACTACTGCGCAGTAGTGCCACAGCGCCATATAGTGCCCATTGCTGTAGTGCCACTGGCACAATGGTGGCCATGGCCTGAATTGCCGATCGCGCTCAGCACTTCAGCAGCGCGACAGACACCTGCATAAGCTATCTGGGCATGCGCAATGCAGTGTACCACACAGTCACAGATCTGCGCCATTGGCTCAGCCGACTCATCCATATTGCGCAAGCGCCAGATTCGCGATGTTCAGCGACACATGCAAATCATCTGATCAGCCATTCAAAGGCGCAGTGGCGCGATTGCATGTCATTATAGTTGCTCCACTCCTAATTTGCATGTATTGCGCTATAAATGTGCGACATTGGGGCTGCGCTGGCCAGATTCGGTTACTGCAGGTGAGAGGTGAGTTGCATGCTGTGTGATGTTCTGGACAATGGTCATGGGAAAATGCTGTAGACTGCACAGTGACAGGTGTCCACCCACACCCATACAGATCGCCATGACGAGCAGTCATTGTGAGGTGAGGGCGGTGGGCGTGAGGAGGGCCCACTTTACAGCAGCAGAGCGGGTCTCTTCCAGGCCTACCTGGATGAGGAGCCAGTGCTGAGTGGACGGAGGGGCACCCCTCAGTCCCGTGCGGCTGCATGGGAGGGGGTAGCTCGGGCCGTTAACCTGCACGGAAGCCACCAGCGCTCCATGCAGGAATGCAAGAAAAAGATGGGGACAGACCGCAGGAGGTTGAAGGAGAAGGTGGCAGCCTTCAGGGCGGCACGTGCTGGCACTGGTGGGGGCCCGCCAGTGGTGTTACAGCTGACCCCAACTGAGGAGACACTGGTCACAGCCATGCAGCTGAGCGCCATTGAGGGTGTACCAGGCAGAGGATTCCAGACAGGTGGAAGCCCATCACTGCACGGTATGACATGGTGGTGGTGTTTGGGGGGGGCAGCTGTTCACATGCACTCACATGTACTTTCTTTCTGTTACAGATCCTGTTCGTCTTCAGGAGACGGTGGTGGTGGGTCCACACAGTGATGCTGACCTGCTGGACATGGAGGAGGGTCCATCCACCTCCACCACCAGCCAGCAGGCACTGCAGCAGCATGCACGCTGGGCCGCAAACTCTGGTGTCAGTGATACGGGTGCTGGGGGTGCACAGCCTGTGTCTCCAGCAGTCTGGCATGCAAGCATGCCAGCAGCTGTGACCATGGCAGTACACGTACCTGCACCATTGATGAGAAGGCCTGCAATGGGCAGTGATGGTGTGTCCCATGACGGACACATGGAAGGCCAGCACGTGCCCCTGGGCCTGTCTGGTTCCAACTTGTGTACCAGCATGCTGGCACGGTCCCAGGCTGTGCCTGTCAGCACCCGTGGGGCAGCACCAGTGGCTGTGCAGGTGTCTGGCACTGTTGCCAGCACAGCGGTGGAATGAGTGGACCCGGGGGCACAGCGTTGGAGGGGCAGCAGCAGCAGTCACCCACCAGGTCTGGGGGTACAGTGTCAAGCAGTGGCACATGTCCGCCACCCTTTGATCTGCCCATTCCTGGTCCTGGTGAACAGCGCCCACCCTCAAGGGGTGTTGTGCATCAGGACCGTCCACACCCTGGGGGTCAGGATGCCGTTGGGGCACAGTACCCATTGGATGAGCACACTCGCTTGCTGCAGGAATCAGTACAGCTGCAGAGGCGGGTTGCAAGGTCCGTGGAGGCACTGTCTGTGTCTGTGAAGTGGCACAGCAGGGAGTGTGCTCGGGACCGAGCTGAGCTGGTCTGTAGGCTGACGGATGTGACCGCTGCCATTGACAGGCTGACCCAGGCAGTGGTCTCTGTCGTGGACGCATTGGGCACACAGTCAGGTGCCCCTGTACTGCACACCCCACACAGTGCACTCTCCACTACCCGTTTCCGGTGTCGTGTGACACCAGGCCTGTCGATGCCGGGTTCTGCTGTGGGCATCCTGAGCACCCCTGGTGCAGGTTTGTTCGGCATGCTGCAGACCCCTATGCGGGCAAGGTTGTGTTCGCACAGTGGGACCCCTGGTGGTGCAGCAGTGCCACCCCATGTGGCCCCTGCTCAGCCTGCCGGTGCTGTTGGGTCACGGCGGGGCCGCCCATGCATCCGCGGTGGCCGTGGGACAGTGCTACATGACTGAGCTGTCTCCCAGTGCGGGCCCTGTCTGGTGCTGCCATGTGTGCAATGTATGTCATGGTGGGCAGTGCACTGCTGGGTGCTCTGCTCTGCAGCTGACTACGGACCACCTGCACACCCTCCCAACTGCTGTCCACAGGTGCATGTGCATGATGATGCCTGCATTGCACTGTACACCAAGGTGCAAGGGTGCCCAGGTTCTGACACCCATTACTGGACAATGCGGGTGGTGGGGTGGTCGGTGGTGCTGTGTGTTAGCAATGTCAGTTCTGCAGTGCTGCATCTGCCGATGTACGCTCTGTGCCTGGTGTGTGTGTGTGTCCATATGGGTGCTCACCCCTTCCTGATGGTGTGTTTGTATGCCTGGACCGTTCCACTCCCCTGACCATCATGCACCCCTGGTGTGTTCCCCTGTGTGCCTGTGGTTTGTGCATGGACAGTGTTGGTTGCACATGTCCCCTTGACTTACCTGTGTTGTGCATAGTGATCCTCTGTGATGGTGTCCCGGTGCAGCTAGGCCTGCTGGATCAGTCAGGGTTCCCTCCTTCCTAGGGGGGGCTGCTCATCACCATCATCACTGGCGCCACTGGCATCCCCATCGCTGTCCCCTGTTCGACCTGTACAGCTATCCCATGGTCTTTGGCCATGTTGTGCAGGATGCAACAGGCCAGGAATATCCCACAGGCCTTTTGGGGGCTGTACTGTAGGGCACCGCTGGAGGTGTCTAGGCATCGGAAGCATGCCTTGAGCATCCCAAACACCCGCTCTATGATGTTGCGTGTTGCGGCATGTGCCTCATTATAGCATAGCTGCGCAGGGATCATGGGGCGCCGGTACGGTGTGAGCAGCCAGAGACAGAGTGGGTATCCACAGTCACCTGTGTGGAGATAGTGGAGATCAGTGTCATGTTCAGGTCCATATTGGCCATCTCCCTGTGTGCCACTACCATGGCACCTGTGGCATTCCCACCCTTGCCCAGAGTTTGCATTCCATACATGTGTACTCACCCACTAGATGTCCTGTGGGGATGTCCCCACTCTTGAATCAATGGCACAGTGCAGACTGATACCATATGAAGGCATCATGTGCTCCACCAGGGTGTGTGGCACAGACATTGATTATGCGCCCAGTGGCATCACACACCACCTGGCAGTTGACACTAGGGAATCCCTTTCTGTTCTGATATGCATGGCCATCGGGGCCAGGTGGCGTGCGGATGGCCACATGGGTGCAGTCTATGGCCCCTAGCACGCCAGGCATACGTGCTACCCTGTGGAACTCCTGCATGTTTGCTGTACGCTCTGCCGCGGTGCTGGGGAAATGGATGTACTCCACAGCATGTGGCAGCAGTGCGCTGAGGAATTGGGTGAGGATGCGTGGCTGGACGACTGTGTGATGCCTGTGGGTGTCCCTGTCGGCCTCTGGAAAGGTGCCCGTGGTGAGCAAGGAACATGCAGGCTGTCACGTTGGTCTCCACCGACAGAGCGTGACTCCGTCGTGAGGGTGCCTGTATCACATCACTGCACAGCTCACAGAGCCGTCTCAGTATTGCCCTGTTCAGGCGGTACCGGCCCACGATCTCTACATCTGTGTACAGCTCAAAGCTGATGCAGGCACGGTACTGCCTGTCGGGGGCGTACCACCGACGGGCCCTTCCATGGCCACGTCCCCCTGCAGCATGCATTCCTACCCCCTCATTATGGCTTCCATGTGAAACTGGCACTGTCCATCTCCTGGCTTATGCCCCCGGCTGGTGTTGCTGTGTTACCCCCACTGTCTTGACTGCTACTTCCACTGCACCGGGCACCCCCCACTGGCCTCTACAGACTATGGGACACACTTTCCTTTCCTGCCCTTTGCTGTCTGTCTGTCTGTCTCTGTCTCTCTCTCTCTCTCTCCCCCACTTGGCAGCCTGGTAGCGTTCTTGACCCGCTTCCTTGAGCCTTTTTATTTTGGCTAATTTCCGCTAGTGTGCAATTTCCAGCTGTGCCGCTATTGCGCATTGCGCAAGTCTTTGAATATCACATTGTGGTCTTTATGCATGGATCCGCCCCCTTCGGTTGCGTATGCCTTCATTTTCATTGCGCTGTTGCTCAGCATGTTTTCGGGGGCACAACTGCCTCCTTCTGAATATCGCAAAATGCGCAGTTTTGGACTTGCGCATGCGTAACCCTTTTGAATATCTGGGCCACTGTCTTTTTTTTCTGGACTCCTGAAAGAACACACTCTCAAGAAGCACTTCTACAAAATTAGGTAATTCAACCACCACTATTTACTAATTACTAAAACTAGGGTAGGATCAAATACTCAGTATAAGGCGGTTTGTTTATAATTGTCCATTTATTTTTTATGACTGTACCATAAATGTTATATGTTCTGTGTTTTGTATTTCATTTATTATTTTTAATTTTAGTAAACTTTGTTTTCCTTGAAATCCTGCCTGAGCCTTTTCCTCATTTTGAGTGTGAATGCTAGGACAGTGTTGATAATTCTGACAGAACTGTTAAGCACTTGCAGTGTGTTACCATATACACTACAGTAAGGTACCAAGGTCTCAACTGAGTCAGAAGGGGGGATTGTGAACCAGGTTGAATGCCCACTGTGTTAAGTATTGCACTGCATTTCCCTGAAGAGGGTGTGATATTTGGACCTGTTATCTAGGCGTGCTAGTGAAAAAGGGTTCATATTTGACCCTAGGACTTGAAATTGGTAGTTGTTCAGACCCAAAACAGACAGGAGGGTTACCCTGTTTGTCTCCTGTTCACATATTGCACTTCGAGGTTTAGCACTGTGGGAGCAGAGGGCCTGACCCCTGGAGTGAGTTTGTGACATGTATCACTTCTGCTTTTATTACATTTGGAGGTGATAATTTTATTGCAGCATATCATGCTTGCATTACATATCTGGACATATTGAATCACACATATGAAATATTTGAAGAAAAGAAGACCAGCTTTGCACAGCATACTTGGATTTTTCATCATAGAAACACAGAAACATAGACTGCGATAGCAGATAAGGACTGCTTGGCCCACCTAGTCTTCCCAGTTGCCCTACCTGTTTCATATACTGCAGATCCTAAATGATATGTGGCTTACCCTCTCTTTCCTATCGCTACAGTTCCTTTATGTCTGTCCCATGTGTTTTTGAATTCCCATACCGTTTTTGCCCCACAACCTCTGCCGGGAGGATGCTGCATGGATCCACCACCCTTTCCATGAAAAAATACTTTCTCACATAACCCCTAAGTCTACCCTTCTCATATGATGGCCCCTTGTTCTTGAACATACATTTTTTTTAAAGATGCTACCCCTTACCTTATTTGCACCTTTGAGGTATGTGAAAGTCTCTACCCCCTCTCTCTTCTCCTCCATGGAAAACATATTGAGATCTTCCAGTCACCCATCACAACTTTTGATGCAGTCTCTGCACCATTTATGTTGCTCTACTCTGAAATGCTTCTTCATCAGTTGCCACTTATTTTACCGCACAGAGTAAGTTCATATACTTGATGTTTGGTACTGATTGCCTATATTGCAATGTTTATAGTTGCTGAAGTTTGGAATTAAACATTTGAATGCATTGAATTACTTGTATTACGTATTTGGAGAGCAAAATATGTTTCTGTATAAGATGTTCCACATCCAGACTATGTAAGAATAATTCTTTTTAAAGTATTAGAAGAATATAATATCTGTATTAATCATTGATACAACTGTTTATTAGTAATTTTTATGGGTAGCCTGTGATGATGGTGATTGTGACTGAGCGCTTTCAAAAAGAGTGGCTCAATAACAGCGCCTGTGCACTGGGCTGCCTGGCAGGGCGGGTGACCTGATAGGGGATTCGGCAAATATAGTGACAGGATGTCGCTATGTATACACGTGTGCAGTGGGGAGGGACCACACCACATGATGGGTGGAAGGGGAGATAGGGTTTCCAGGGATGTAGTGCGGTGGTGAGCTGCCGAGCTGACCATGTGGTGTGGTGGGCTGGGGTTGGGAGGGTGCTGGGTTCAGTTCTGGGCGCTTGTGGTTTTTGTGCTGGGTCTGGTTTTTTTTTGCACCCCCCCAACATGCACCCTCCTGCAGTTGAGAATCCTTTAGTGGGTGGGGTGCAGTGGGCACAGCACCCCACATAAGAAATGAAAACCTAAGTCTTTGGTGCCCTCTTGATGTTCACCACACGTGTACATTGTCAAAATTGATTTTCGACAATGTACACTCACCCAAATGGTGATCACCTCTCCACAATTGCCATTATCACATGGAACCCCTTTATATGTTCTGGTTTGTGTGTGTGCAGGATCACCTTTCATCTTGTGCACTAGTCGCTTTACACCATCATCCCCATAGTCCTCTTGGACCAATCAGTGGTCAGTTTGATACTCTCTTGTGTAAATAAGAACTGGACTCTGGTGGGTAGGCATGGTCACCTTGAAAAAGCTCTATATCCCATTAATGTGCTGACTGATTATTGCCGCCATGATGTTGCTAGCTGAATAATGTTGCACGTTTCTTGTGTGACTTTGAATTTTTGGCATCAGGCAATGTTGCCGATCCACAGTTTGCCCTTCTTGCCACTGGGGTGCGACCCAGAGTTTGTTATATAAATAAGTGGGGGGTACCGGGGCATGGGGGCATTGCTCCCACAAATGAGGGCACTTCTACTGCTGGACAGCAGATAGTTGGAGCGCGATGCCTGGTATCAGCGAAGTGCTGGCGATGTACTTTACGCTGGCATCTTTGTTGTCGCTGCAGCATGGTTGAACCAAAGAGCTCTAAGCACAGGTGCAAAACATTGGGCATTTGTCACCTCTCAGACTGCATGCACTATTTTGCATGCATGAATTTTGTATAAATAAATAAATGAAAGCCTTTTTACTGCATCTGTGAATAGGACCATTTTCTTTTTTTTTTTTTACTTCCTCCTGGTTTCTGCCCAGAGGAATCATTTCCTCTGGTCTTTTCAACTGGATCACTTGATGTAGTGTGGATCTGGCATCATTCTATGTGAGACTGGGGGATGTAGCTGTGGTACAGTAGGTGACTGCCTTATGCTGTCTTGCTTGGACTGTTTGCTCTTTGCTATAGGCATCCCAGTTCACCTTTTCAGTTGCATTTCTGCTTTTATCTCCAGGAAAAGAGGTGGAGGCTGCGTCTATGTGCCCTATGGAGGGAGCTAGTGTTGTCTAGTGTAGGTGTGCCAAACCATGAGCCAAAAAATAGAGGGAGCAGCAGGTGCTTCCATACAGAAGGTGGATCTGGCAGCCATGGATCCAAGCCCAGAGCAAGAGACTGGCTGCCTATTAAAGTAGCACTGAAAGGGAAATACATGGAACAGCTTTTATCATGTAACTCCAGCATGTGAGGAGGTGGAGCATCCTGAATTCCCAGAATGCTCAGTTGAGAGCATAGTACATGAGGAGAACCGCTGAGCTTCGTTCGGGTCAGATCCCCCCTCCTGCTCGCGTACAGACGGTATCAAGTAGTGGAGGAGTTGACATCCCTGTGCCTTTTTTCTTTTTTCTTTTTTTTTTCTCTCTTCTCGATAAAATAGAGAAATGTGCTTTGAACTCATATGGAAGGGGCACTCTTTACCTCCATTCTCATTGATTTGAAATGAGGGGAAAAAAATACTCGGCGTTCTTTCCTGATTGTGGGCAACTGCGAGGAGAATGGCGAAGTTCTATTGTCGGGTTTCTCTAATTGATGCTTGCAGTGATAGTGAAAGTTGTGAAAAGGAAAAAAAAATATTCAGCGCTCTTTCCTGATAGCGGATAGCCACGGGGAAATGTCGAAGTCTGGTCAACAGGCGTCTTAGAGTGCTGCACATTGTGATAGTTGTAATTGTGAAAAAATACTCTGCACTCTTGCCTGATAGTGGGTAGTCGCGGGGAATGTCGAAGCTCTATCAATGAGTTTCTGAATTAGTGGATGCTACAGCAGCTGAATCATGCCATCCCACACAAACATCAGAACAGAAAAAGAGTACGGAGACTGAGAGAGAGAGAGAGAGAGAGAGAGAGAGAGAGAGAGAGAGAGAGACAGAGAGAGAGACAGAGAGAGAGACAGAGAGACAGGAGAGCCTGATATCTCGTTGGGAAGCCCACTGAAAGAACTAAAACAGGCCCCTGGCAACCCCTTCATGTGGACTACCCAGTCAGAAAGGGGTTTTCTCTTTCAAGCAAATAAAACTTTAATAGTGGGGGAAAACACATTTAAACAGAATGAAGAAGACACGGCAGGGCTAAAACGCCCAGGTGATGTCAGGAATCAGTTTATCAAGACCCAGTATTAAAATGTTTAAAGGAGGCTCCTTTAGGAACAGGAGAGAAAGATAAGAAGAAGAGAAAAAAGTCAAATAGCCCCTCAGCAACGTTGGGACCTGAGAAAGACCCTCAGGGTACAACAGTTTTGTGTCTGAAAAAGGAAAAGAGGAAAACAAAAATAAATAAAGGGAGTTTTAACAACTTTGTGGCTATTGGAGCAACAACAGTAGATCTGCCTTCAATAGTGCATTCTTCACCCACCTACACATATGATATGTTCTCAAAGATTAAAAAAATGAAGGGAGATTGCAGAATACAAGAAGAAGATTTAGAAATGAATGCCTAATTAAAAAAAAAGGGGGGGTATCCAGATTGGGGTTTGAGTGAAGAACAACAGGATGAAGGATATAAGGATCTTCAAGAAGAAGGAAATAGTAAAATTAATGCCATAGACCCACAAGAATCGATTTTAAAAGAAATGAGGGAAGGTTTCAAAAAAATAAATGAGGCAGTAAGCACTTTGTCCAGTAATTATTCTGAAGTTATTGATACAGGCCCAGATTTTCAAAAGGGTTGCGCCATGCGCAACTCCAAAAATGAGCCATTCTGCAATATTCAGAAGGGGCCAGTTGCGCCACTGAAAACATGCTGAGCAACAGCGCAATGGAAATGAAGGATGCGCCCAGCGAAGGGGCGGGTCCATGCATAAAGTGCGCAATCACGATATCCGGTACTGCGCAATGCTGCAAGGTAGCTCAACCGGAGGTTGCGCAGTAACGGATGTGAGCCAAAATAAAAAGGCTCAAGGAAGGCGAAGAACCCTAGCAGCCGCAAACTGGGGAGAGAGACAGAGAGAGAGAGAGAGAGAGAGAGAGAGAGACAGGAGCTGGAAGGGCACAGAGGAGAGTGGGTCCAGGAGGACAGAGAGGCCAGTGGGGGTGCCTGGTGCAGTGGAAGCAGCAGTGGGGGTAGTGGGGTAACACAGGAACAGCAGCTGGGGGCAGAAGCCAGGGAGATGGACAGTGTCAGCTTCCACATGGAAGCTGTAATGAGGGGGGTGAGACACCATGCTGCAGGGGGACGTGGCCACGGAGGGGCCCGTCGGCGGTATGACCCCGACAGGTGGTATCGTGCCCGCATCAGCTTCGAGCTGTACACAGACGTCGAGATTGTGGCCCGGTACCGCCTGAACAGGGCAATACTGAGACAGCTCTGTGAGCTGTGCAGTGATGTGATGCAGGCACCCTCACGACGGAGTCATGCTCTGTCTGTGGAGACCAAGGTGACAGCCTGCATGTGCCTGCTCGCCACGGTCACCTTCCAGAGGCCGACAGGGGACACCACAGGCATTACACAGTCGGCCATGTCGCATCTCACCCAATTCCTCAAGCGCACTGCTGCCTCATGCTGGGTGCATCCATTTCCCAGCACCATGACAGGGCGTACAACAAACATGCAGGAGTTCCACAGGGTAGCACATATGCCTGGCGTGCTGGGGCCATAGACTGCACCCATGTGGCTGTCGCATGCCACCTGGCCCGACGGCCATGTATCGGAACCAAGGGCTTTTCCAGTGTCAACTGCCAGGTGGTGTGTGATGGCACTGGGCGCATTATCAATGTCTGCCACACACCTGGCAGAGCACATGATGCCTTCATATGGCACCAGTCTGCACTGTGCCATCAATTAAACAGTGGAACATCCCACGGGTCATCTAGTGGGTGAGTACACATGTATGGAATGCAAACTCTGTGCAAGGGTGGGAATGACACAGGTGCCATGGTAGTGGCACACAAGGATATGGGCAATATGGACCTGACATGACACTGATCTCACTATCTCCCACACAGGTGACTGCGGATACCCACTCCGTCTGGCTGCTCACACCATACCGGTAGCCCCATGACCCCAGCACAGCTCGGTTCCAATGAGGCACATGCCATAACGCGTAACTCATAGGCGGGTGTTTGGGATGCTCAAGAGCACGCTTCCGATGCCTGGACACCTCGCGGAGCCCTACAGTACAACCCCCAAAGGCCTGTGGGATATTCCTGGCCTGTTGCATCCTGCACAACATGGCCAAAGACCATGGGATAGCCGTACAGGTCCAAAAGGGGGACAGCGATGGGGACGCCAGTGGCGCCGGTGATGTGGGTGATGAGCAGCCCCCCCTAGGACGGAGGGACCCCCAACTGACCTGGCAGGCCCAGATGCACCGGGAAACCATTGCAGAAGAGCACTACGCCCAACACAGGTAAGTCAAGGGGACATGTGCAGGCAACACTGTCCATGCGCAAACCACAGGCAGACAGGGGAACACACCGTGCATGAAGGTCAGGGGAGTTGAAGGTTCCAGGCATACCAACACACCATCAGAGGGTGAGCACTCATATGGACACACACACACACAGGCAGCATACATGGGCAGCAGCACAGCACTGCGGAAATGACATTGCCAACACACAGCACCACCAACCACCCCACCACCTGGACTGTCCATGTACATGTGTCGGACCTAGGCACCCTGCACCTTGGTGTACAGTGCAATGCAGGCATCATCATGCACATGCACCTGTGGACAGCAGTTGGGAGAGTGTGCAGGTGGTCCGTGTGTCAACTGGTGAGCAGAGCACAGTAGTGCACTGCCACCATGCACACATGCACACAGGGCAGCACCAGACAGGGCCTGCACTGGGAGACAGCTCAGTCAGATAGCACTGTCCCACGGCCACCACAGATGCGTGGGCAGCCCCACCGTGGCCTAGCAGCACTGGCAGGCTGAGCAGGGGCCACATCGGGTGGCGCTGGTGCACCACCAGGGGTCCCAGTGCACGGACGTGACCTTGCCCGCACAGGGGTCTGCATCCTGCCAAACAAACTTGCACCAGGGGTGCTCGGGATGCCCACAGCAGAACCCGGCGTCGACAGGCCTGGTGTTGCCGCGCGGGGAGCGAGTGGAGGCGCACTGTGTGGGGTGTGTGGTACAGGGGCACCCTGACAGTGTGGCAATCGTTCGCGACAGAGACCACTGCCTGGGTCAGCCTGTCAATGGCAGCGGTCACATCCGTCCGCATAAGGACCAGCTCGGCTCGGTCCGAGCACTCCCCTGCTATGCCACTCCACGGACACAGACAGTGCCTCCACGGACCTTACACCCGCCCTGCAGCTGTACTGAGTCCTGCAGCAGGCGTTGTGCGGCGTCCAATGAGTACTGTGCCCCAATGGCATCGTGACCCCCAGGGTGTAGACGGTCCGGTGCACAGCACCTTGAGGTGAGCGCTGTGCCAGGGACCAGGTATGGGTGGATCAGGGCGGTGGACATGTGCCACTGCTGACACTGTACCCCAGACCTGGTGTGCAACTGCTGCTGCCGCCCCTCCAACTGCTGAGCCCCAGGTCCACCTGTTCCACCTCCATGCTGACAACAGTGCCAGACACCTGCACAGCCACCGGTGCTGCCCACGGTGCTGACAGGCACAGCCTGGGACTGTGCCAGCATGCTGGCACACAGGTGTGAACCAGGAAGGCCCAGGGGCACGTGCTGGCCTGCCATGTGTCCGTCGTGGGACACACACCTATCACTGCCCATTGCAGGCCTGCTATCATCAATGGTGCAGGTGTGTGCCACTGCCATAGGCACAGCATGCTGGCATACCTGCATGCCAGACTGCTGTGACACAGGCTGTGCACCCCCTGCACCCGTATCACTGATGCCGGAGTTGTTGGCCCAGCCTGCATGCTGCTGCAGTGCCTGCAGGCTGGTGGCGGAGGTGGATGGTCCCTCCTCCACGTCCAGCAGGTCTGCCTCACTGTCTGGACCCACCACCACCACCGCCGTCTCCTGCAGACGAACAGGATCTGTAACAGAAAGAGAGTACATGTGAGTGCATGTGAACAACAGCCCCCAACAACATCACCATGTCATACCATGCAGTGATGGGCTTCCACCTGTCTGGAATCCTCCACCTGGTACGCCCGCAATGGCACTCGGCTGCATGGCCGCGACCAGTGTCTCCTCTGTAGGGGTCAGCTGCAACACCACTGGTGGGCCCCCACCAGTGCCAGCACATGCCACCCTGAAGGCTGCCACCTTCTCCTTCAGCCTCCTGCGGTCAGTCCCATCTTCTTCCTGCATTCCTGCGCGGCGCTGGTGGCTTCGTGCAGGTTGGCTGACCCGAGCTACCTCCCATGCAGCTGCACGCTCCTGAGGGTGCCCTCCGTCCACTCAATAATGGCTCATCCTCCAGGTAGGCCTGGAAGAGGCCTCTGTCTCTGCCGTGGTGAAGTTCGGCCTCCTACTACGCCACCGTCCACCCTCAGCTTGGCTCTGGTCAGTCATGGTGATCTGTATGGGTGGAAGTGGACACCTGTCACTGTGCAGTCGACAGCATTCCCCATGAGCATAGCTGCCGGCCGGGGTGCAGAAGCCCCCGTTTCCTCTCCGCATGGCAGATACTGATAGAAAGGGTGCCCTTTGTCCCTTTCTAAGTGCCCTTTTCATGCTCAGCCCCCTCAGCCTTTATCATCCTCCGGCACCCCTGCCCATGAGCATTGTCCTGAGCATCACACAGCATGTAACTCACCTCTCACCTGCAGTAACCAAATCTGGCCAGCACAACCCACTGTCGCATTTTTATAGCGCAACACATGCAAATGAGGTGTGGCGCTACTTTAATGACATGCTAATCGCGCCACTGCGCCTTTGAATGGCTGATCGAATGATTTGCATATGTCGGCTGAATATTCGCGTATTTGCGCTTAGCGCAATACGGAAGGTCCGGCTGAGCCAATGGCGCATGTTTGTGGCTGCGTGCTACACTGCATGAGCATGCCCAGACAGCTTATGCATGCGTCTATCGCGCTGCAGACCTGCTGAGCGCGATAAGCATTCAGGCCATGGCCACCACTGTGCCAGTGGCGCTACAGCACTGGGCACTATATGGCGCTGTGGCACTACCGTGATGAACCACTGTGGCACTGGTGCTCAGCTTGGCAGTGGCGCGGGATGCCTACTCGTCCTATGGCACTGTGCGTATGCTGCGTCTGCCGTGACCTTGTGTATGCCCTCTGACCCCTGGGCTGTTGGCATGCCACGTGTACATCCCTATTGCGCTGTCTGGTGACAGTGCCATGTAAAGTGACGGCGCTGTTCAAACAACATGCGGTGAAACCAGGTCTATTAACGTAACAACTCCACGTGGGGTTATGGCGCAGCGGGGTCTCATATTGCCTGCTGTAAGTTGGTGCCATGGCTGGAGGAGGGCGGTGTCCTGGAGCCAGCTTAGTGGCCAACCTGGTGGCCCTGGTGGAGCCACTGTGAGGCACTGTATGGTGAGGCCCCCTCACCATGCCTTGGACCCATGTGTGGCAGCAAGTGGCCACTGACCTGGTGGAGGTCACTGGCGGGGCGGTCTGCTGAGCAGTGCGGCACGGTACAGTGACCTCCGCGGAGGGCGGGCTGTTGGCGGCCTGCGTTCACATGCCAGGTGGGCGTGGTGCCTAGGCCAGGTGAGTGTACCATCTATGCACCTATATTCTCTGTGGTTGTGTGTGTGCTTGGGTGGCTGTGCATGGGTGTGTCAGTGTGCAGCTGTGCGATGGATGGTTCTGGCTGTGGACAGGCACTCTCACTGGGGCAGGGGCACTCTGCTTTTGAGTCACACTGATGTTTGTCTCAACATATGTCTCCCACAGGCTGGATTGTGAGGACACAGGACCAGGGTGGCGTGGGCATGCCAGGGCCCGGTGCGGGAGTGTTGTGCCCAACAGCAGCAGCAGCAGCAGCATCAGACCCAGCTGCTGGAGGAGTGAGTATCATTACTTCATGGATGCTATTGCATGCTGGGGGGCAAGACCACCAGCCATGCGGGACACAAACAAAGGGAGGTCATAATTCCACTATACAAAACACTAGTGAGTCCCCACACTGGAGTACAGTGTACAGTTCGGAGACCATACCTACGTATGGACATGGACTGGGTGGAGAGGGTTCAGAGGAGGCGACATGGATGGTGCATGGATTGCGTCACAAGTCCTATGCAGACAGGTTGACGGAACTGAACATGTACTCCCTGGAGGAGGAGGGTGGGGATATGATGGGGACATACAAGTATCTTACAGGGGAACAGAGTGCAGGAAAACAATATTTGTAGCGTAAAGGATGTTCCAGGACTAGAGGCATGGGATGAAGTTGGAGGGACGATTCAGAGGAAACATGAGAAAGTATTTCTTCACAGAATGGGTGGTGGACAAGTGGAACACCCTGCCAGAGGAAGTGGTGAGGCTGACTTGGTCACGGATTTATGAATGCATGGGTTAGCCATAAAGGAATTCTGGAGGTCAGGGGTAAGGGGAACGGACTTATAGGACAACAGAGTGAACGTACAAGGTCAAATGGACAGACTGGGTGTCCCATAGGCCCTTATCTGCCGACACTGTCTATGAATCCATGTATGTAGGCATGACACAGGTGACCTGCATCACAGTGCAGTATCACGGCACGTCTGTGTATGCATCACTGGTGGTCCAGGCATGCACTGGGCACATAGCTGTGTAACTGGCATCGCACCACGTTGCCACATCACTTGCCAGCCTAGTTTGTACTGTGATTGACGTGGGCAGTGTGTGTGGGCGGTGGTGCGCATAGCTGGTGCCGCCTGTTTGTGATGGCCATGTGCATGTTCACTGTGGGTGGGTGCATGCCATCACAGGTGCGGGACATTGGGTTATATGGCTTGCAGGTTGGGTGGTGTTCAGGGTTGTGGTCAGTCTCAGCCATTGACTGTGTTCCCATTTTCCTAGGCCTCGAGGTACTCAGGAGGATGTCACAGTATCTTCGGCACCTCAGCCAGGTTACAGATCAGAACCAGGTGATCCTGCAGGCCATACAGCGCCATGGTGAGCGGCGAAGGAGGCACAGGAGGGGGCGCCAGCAGGGGGAGGACCAGCAGCCATCTGGGCCATAGCCCACATTCCCTTCCCACTTCTCCCATCCCTATCACCCTGCCTTCCTCTCAGTTGTTATTCCTCCCCTTGAACACCCCTGCCTTTTACCTGTCCCCCACTTGTACATAGTTTCACTTGGTTTTGTAATTAGTCCTTTAAATATACATTTCTATTTTGATATGAATACTGTGTTGGTCTCTGATTTGCAGCTGGCTATGGGTGCTCAGTTGCAGGTGTACATGCCATCTGGGCTGGTATGGTCCTGGGTATGTGTGTGTGTGTGTGTGTGCATGTGTGTGCATGGGAGGTATCTCCAGCATGGCAGTGCCTTTCGGTTGGTCTTGCCATCTGCTGCCACCCACTGCTGGGTGCACAGGGTGTGTCTGGCTTGTAGGCTTCTGTGTTGCACAGGGCTGATGAGTGCTGGGGGACTGCATGGTTTCCTGAAGTGCCAGTCACTGCACATGGGTGGTGTCTTGGGGTCACAGTGGGAGTGCGCTGTGCATACGAGAAGTTGATTTGCACTGTGGTTGTCAACCCCTGTGTGTGGCACTCTCTGCCTGCCAGTGGTTGTGCTGGGGTGTCAGGGCTCTGCTATGCTTTTGGCTTGTCCCCATGGGCACGTGGATCATCCGTCCCACCCCAGTGATGCTGTGCTTGGGGTGTGCCGGTGTGGTGTGGGTTCTGCAGTGTGTTCCTGTGCCCATGTGTGGCATGGCTGGCAGTGGGCCCCAGCCTGCCTCCCTGGATGTGCAGTTCCATTGCTCTGGGGGCTGTGCTTGCCTATGGCAGCTCTGGAATGCTCAGCTGAGCTTCCATGGTTGCGCCATAGCGCAGCATTTCGGCTCAGCTTCTCCTTCCTGGTTGCACGATGGCGCAGTATGTGCGATATTCAGACGTTGGTTGCTTGCGCAATTTGCTCTGCTCCATGTTTGAATATCGCACCTGTTGCGCATTTGCACAACTGGTTTGCGCTTGGTCCTACTGTTGCACCAGTTTTGAGCGCAGTTTGAATATCCAGGCCACAATGGATTCCCTCTCTTTGAGAGCAACAGAATGTGAAAAACAAATGGGAGACCTAGAAGATTCTCTTCCTAGAACATCCACTTCAGTTACAAAATGTTGTAAAGAACTTGAAGAACTTAAATTAAAGGTGGAAGATCTCAAGTCACAATCAAGGAGAGCAAATTTAAAAATAGGAAATTTACCCGAGGGTATAGAAGGGTCAGATCCACAGAATTTCTGTGAAAGTATGTTATCTGATATTATGGGCCTACAATATCCTTCACAAAAAATCGAACTTGATAGATCTCACAGGGCGTTTGCCCCAAGAGGTAATCAGAACAGACCATGCTTTATGTATGTCAAGACACTGAAATTTCAGGACAGGGAGAAGATCTTGGCTAAAGCTAGAAATGAAAAAGGCTTGATGTTCAGAGGACATACATTGCAGATATTTCTGTATCTCTCACCTTCTGTATGGGGGTTGGGAACCAGATGATCAGATGGATAGGCAATTGGCTCCAGGACCGGACCCAGAGGGTCGTAGTTGGTGGGATAGTCTCATCCCCAAGGAGGGTCATTAGTGGGGTCCCACAGGGATCAGTCCTTGGGCCCCTTCTGTTCAACACCTACGTCTCTGACATGAGGACAGGAATCAGGAGTGAGATGAGTCTCTTTGTGGATGACTCGAAACTGGGGCGGTGGTGGATGGGGAGGAGGGGAGGGTGGCCCTACAGGGGGACCTGGAGGCTCTGGAAAGATGGTCTAGAAAGTGGAAGCTGAGGTTCAATGCAGGGAAATGCAAGGTACTCCACCTGGGGGCCAGAAACCCGGGCCAAGTGTACACCCTGGGGGAAATGCTACAAGTCTCGATGGCTGAGAGGGACCTGGGGGTAGTGGTGGATGTCAAAATGAACAACTCTGAGACTTGTGGGAGGGCAGCAGCCAAGGCCAACAGGATGCTGGGATGCATCGCTAGGGGATCACCTCCAGAAGGAGGAAGTGATACTCCTCTGTATAACTGCTTGGTGAGGCTGCACCTTGAGTACTGCGTGCAGTTTGGAGCCACACTTAAAGAGGACATTAACCTCCTGGAGAGGGTCAGAGGAGGCAACCAAAATGATTTGGGGCTTGGGGGACAGGACCTATGAGGAGAGGCTCAAAGAGCTAAATATGTACACATTGGAAGAGAGAAGGGACCGGGGGGACATGATAGAGGTCTTCAGGTACATAAAGAGGGTAAATAGGGGAGGAACAGTCAGGGTGCTTCGAAGGAAGGAGGAGGGGCCACTAGAGAGCATGGGTGGAAGCTGGAGGGAAGATTCAGGGAGAAAGGAGGAGGTGCTACTTCACTGAGAGGTGGTGGAGCCATGGAATGCACTGCCTAGGGGCTGGTGGAGGCAGAGACAGTGGAGGGGTTCAAGAGGGTGGGACAGGTACAGGGAAGGGTTCTGGAAGCAAAATCCAATGCAGCAAGAATATCCAGAACTGGGAAGGGAGAAGCCAGGGAAGGCGAAGGGGACAGCAAGGTCAGCACCCAGGGTGGGGGCTGACCAAACGAGCAGACACGAAAGACCGTTAGGCCTATTCTGCTGGCATTTTAGTATGTTAGTAGTATTAATAAAAAGGAAGAGTTTTGATTTAGTTAGGGATACCTTACATAAGGAAGGTATTTCTTATGCTGTGTTAAATCCTGCAAGGTTAAAAGTCTTTTGGGAAGGGAGAACCATGTTTTTTTAGATCCAAGGGAAGTAGAGGTTTTCCTGCAAAATAAGAAAAAGGATCACAAGGAAGAATCAACACAAGCAGGAGGTGATGTAACCTGGGTGGATAGGCACCTGCAGGAAAACTGAGAAGGAGGGGAGATTAATTCAGGAAGGGTCTGTAGTAAGTGTTATCTGAGAGGAGAGCTTATGGTAGAGGGAAGCTGTGATGTGGATGTGTGTTTGTGCATGGGGCAGAGGGGAGCTTGACTCTTGCTCAGCAGATTGTCTCCAGAAGCTGTCTTTAGTGCACCAGAGCCCTCACAACCTCATATGGGGGGGATAGTGCCCATTTGGTTTTAGGATATGGGATAGGATTAATATTAAACTTTTTGTCTCCTTTTAGGAATTCTCTGTTGAAGGGTAATAAAGACAATTGTTTGAGGGAACAGATGCAGACCCTAGACAGATGGATAAAACAGAAAAAGGGGAGGAGTCTAAGGAATATGGGGGTGGGTAGGATTTGGGGAGAAGGTGAAAAAAGAGAAAATTAAAAATGCAGAAACAAAGGCTCAAGAAGTGTGGGTGCTTAATTTGTTTTCAATTTCAAAATGAAGCTAAGGAAAAAAGAAGGTAGGGTCAAAGTCAGAATAGAAAGTACTATATGTAAAGGTGGAACTCAGAGAAGCAGCATCAAAATGAATATCTAGATGTAGGGGAATCAATAAAAAAAAATGATCTTAAGTTCATGACCTGGAACCTCAGTGGAAGTAGAGAGAGAGAGAGAGATCAAAAATAAGGAAAGTCATTGGTATAGTGAAAAAAAAACATATAGACTGGGATTAGGAATACAAAATATAATAAATATTTGGAGGAGTTAGAGAAAGAACTGGTATGTACGGAGGAAAAGCATATTCAAGAAGGGACAGAGCAGTCAGAAAAAGGGTTCATTTTAGCAAAGAGCAGGTTGGAAAAATATGTGCAGGAAAAAGTGGATAGAGAGATATATAAAAGTAGATCCAAATATTATTATTATGGTGATTGTCCTGGAAAGATTCTGGCTTATCAATTAAAATGTGAAAGAAATAGTAATAGGATTCCCAAAATAAGGAGAGAAGATGGTTCAGTAGTCACTGAAGAGAATGAAATTAATAAAACATTTGAGTCCTGCTATGAGAAATTTTATACACCAGAAGAACAAGTAGAGGTTATTCATATTGGGGAGTATATTCAGAAAATACCTTTACTAAAGGTTATAAGACAGGATTTGGGAATGTTGAATAATGATATAACTGAGGGGGAAATTGAAAGGGTTATAGAACAGCAACCAAATGGGAAAAGCCCTGGACAGGAAGGGTTAACATTTGAATTATATAAAAATATGTTGGAGGTTTTTGTTCCCATATTAGTGGAACTATTTAATTCATTTTTGAAAGAAGCAGAAATTTCCAGGTCCTTTAATGAAGCCAACATTACACTTATTTTAAAAAAAGATATTGATTCTGAATGCTGCGGGTCATATAGACCAATATCTTTATTGAACACTGATTATAAGATCTTTATGAAAATTTTGACAAATAGACTCTCAAGAGTAATTCCAGACTTTATTCATTATGACCAGGTTGGATTCATAATGGACAGAAGATTACAACATAATACATGAAGGGCATTTGCTACTATACAAGCTAAGGTTGGAACGGACACTGCACTCATATCTCTTGATGCTGAAAAAGCTTTTGATAGGGTACAGTGGCCCTTCCTGTTCGAAGTAATGAGGGCTTGTGGGTTTGAGGGGCAATTTATGGATTGGATTAAACTGGTGTATAGATCCCCCCAAGCTAGGGTGAAAACTAATGGTTTTCTCTCTGGCCCTATAAAATTATTAAGAGGAATGAGGCAGGGATGCCTGCTTTCCCCTGCTCTTTGCTATCTTTTTGGAACCTTTGGCAATTAAGATTAGGGAGCTAAGGGATCAAATAGGGATAATTATCAACAAGGGTGTTCCTGTAAAATCACCTATACTACTTTATGCAGCTGATATTTTATAAATGGTGAGAGATCCAAATTGCTCCTATCCCATAATAGGAGACAAATTAGAAAAATTTAGTAAGTTGTCAGGTTACAGAGTTAATTCGATGAAAAGCGAAATGCTACATCGTGGAGAGGTAAATAAGATAACAAACCTTGTGCTAAAAAATATAATATGGGAAAAAATAAATATTTAGGAGTTATCCTGACAACTAATATGAATAGAGTATTGCAGCTAAATTATGACCCATTGATGGATAGAATAAAGAGAGATCTGGACAAATAGCAACATTTGCCATTGGCCCTGATTGGCAGAATAAATATTTGTAAAATAAATATCCTGCCGTGCCTTTTGTTTCTCTTTGAGTCAATCCCAATTGCTTTAAGCAAAATATTTTTTTAGAAACTGGATAGACTGATCAGGGGCTTCTTGTGGCAGCGAAGGAGAGCTAGAGTATCATTGGAGAAACTTCAATTTAATAGGGAAAGTGGGGGATTAGGCTGTCCTCATTTTTTGAATTATTATTTGGCAGCACAAATGGAAATTTTATATTATTGTTTCCATCTAGAATGGGGCGAAGGGGGGCAGGTTTAGATATAGAAGAAGAAGTAACAAGGTTACATCTTATAAATCTATTGGGTTTATATAATAATAGACAGGGGACAGCTTTTATAGATCCCCTAGATATACAGTAAATAAATCTACACTTCAAGCCTGGAATCAGGCAATAAAGAAAAATGTGGGGAAAAGATCCATCTCAGGATGGACTCCCATTTTTAAGAATGAGAATTTTCCTCCATCAGTAGATAAGGTGTTTGAAGAATGGCATAAACAAAAACAAATCTGCTCAATAAAGCATTTTTATGAGGGAGATATGTTATTGACATTTAAACAGTTTCAGGTAAAATATGGGAAAACATCTGAGCAGAGATGGCAATACCTCCAAGTTAAAAATTATATATATTTTTTTAAATAACTCATTTAAAATACAAGAAATTCCTTTGAGTACACTGTTTGAAAATATGGACTCTAACAAATGTCTAATTTCAAAAATCTATGGGTTCTTGACAGAACCCCAATAGAAACAGTTAGACAGGCTTGGAATAGGAATTAATAGGTTCCAGTGACTGTGGAACAATGGGGTAACTACATTAACCTGGATTTTACTCAGGTAAAAAATAATAAGTCTACCTGGCCTCAACCATCCTCTCATCCTCTCCCAGGGCACAACTGGAATCAAGCGGTACTCCGCTCAGTATGCCTTCCTGGTAAATCTCTTAAATAAATAAATAAATAAATAAATACATTTTGGTTTCCCTTCCTACGGTGCTTGCTCGCCTATGCACACTCTACCACTCTACCTCGGTCATCTCAGCTATCTTGTTATACTTTTGATTGGATGCCCTGTTTTTCTCCTCCTCCTCCCCTTCCCTCCGCCCTCCATTCCTCTCCTTCTCTGACCTCTGCTTTCTTGTGGGGGCTTCCCTATCCCGCTGTCCTGCTATACCACCATACCCTACTCATTCACATCACCTAATATTCCCTCTCACATATTGCCCTACCTACTCATCTCCTCCTCCAACCCCATTCCCTCATTCTAGTCATACCTATTTAGATGTCCTCTTGGTACTGCCTACCTCACTGTCAGCTGCTGGCTTCTCCCGGTTGCTCTCATTCCTACCTTCATGCAATTCTATCCATTCCTAATTTGGCTTTCGATGGACCTGGTTGGCATGCACTCCAGTAGTTACCAATCACAGGTAATTTCCTCATGATATGAGCCTGATTCTTCTTCACTCAGTCCAACCTCAGGGTCTACTCATTCACATTGATTAATCAACCATACTTCTCATTGGGTCTTATGCTCCCCCATCGAACTGCTCTCCATTCAGAGACATGTCTTCCATGTCCATTGCCCCATGGCTCAAGGCTAAACTGAAATCAATGGTCTCGCTCTGCACCCACAAAGTCCACATCTAAAGCATGAGAAGCTCAGAGAGGGGTTCTTCTCCCTGGCCCATAGTGAGAATGTCTTCACATCGGGTAGACCTTCAGTTGTCCCTCATCTCAGCAACACCTCTGGATGAAGAATTTATGTCTTCCATCTGTGAGGGGTGGGGCTCTCATCATCAGAGCCCCTTTGGCTGCCCGAGTGGGTTCGGAGGCACCCTCTATGCCACTCTCCACCTGACCACCTCTGGTTCATCTGATCTGTTTCGTAGGCTCACATAGGCCAGCTGAGCACCTCAGCAGTCATCTCTCTCTCCTGTCTTGCTTTTTAGTGTCTAGTTGCAGAGACATCACTCACAACCCTCAACAGCTGTCCCTTTAGAAGGACAGAGTGAGAGCTTCCTCTAAAATGGAATGTTTTCCTCCACCCTCAATCTCGACTCTAAACTGCAATAGCTGAGCCATCACTAATCAAATTGTTCTTCAGCTTGGTGGGAAGGTGACCTAGGCCATGGATCCTCACATGTTTCCTCCTCAAAGGTTTTTTTTCCTGTCCTCCATGCCGATGGTCATAATCTTAGCCGGGGTTAGTGCTTTTTATATGTTCAATAGTTAGGTTTCACTGCTGGATGGAGTTGGATGGTGGTCCTGGCTGTTCCCTCTCTCCTTAGGAAGTATGCCCTTCTGCATCTTGTCAGTTTTCTTTCTTTCATCATCCTCATCTTATCTCGTTCATCTCCTGTCCTTTCCTTCTACATCTCTCACCTTACTATCTACATCTATTTTCTTACTTTCAGGTCTCATATATTCTGATTTCTCACCTCTTCGATGCTCAACACCCCCTTTGGGTATTCTTTTTGGGCTTCTTCTTAAGCTACCTTTAGCCAAGGAAATTATTCCCATGGCACCTATGGGGGGAACCCTCCTCTAGGGTTCCTTGTGTCATACCCACAGGGTGATATATCCCATGGATTGAAAGGTGAACAGCCACAATGTATTGAAGTCACACAGGCATACATCTCATCCAGTTGCATAAGCACAACTGAATGGGAAGGCTATGTCTGTGGTTCAATGGGCATCACTCCCCCATCAGGCCTTGAAAGGCCACTCCTTGTGGATTGTTCAAGGATTCATTTCTTCATTGCCCCACCATCCACCCCCCCCTCCTCCAGTGGCTCATCTCTCTTTCCTGTGGGCTTCTTTCTAATTAGCTACCATTAACCAAGGGGATTATTCCCGCGGCACCTATGGGGGAACCCTCCTCTAGGGTTCCTTGTGCCATACTCCTACAGGATGGTATATCCCACAGATAGGGGGGTGAACAGCCACAATGTATTGAAGTCACACAAGCATACATCTCATCCAGTTGTGTAAGCACAATTGAATCTATCATTGATTACAGGACAGTTTCCTAGGGAATGGAAAGAAACTATAATCAAACCAAATTATAAAGGGTTTTTTTCTAGTGACATGGATAATTATAGGACAATATCTCTGTTACCTCTGTTGGGTAAGTTGCTGGAGAAAATTGTAAACCAGCAGCTTACTGCCTATCTACAGCTTGGAGGTCTCTGGGCTCCCAAGCAGCATGGTTTTCACAAGTATCATGGCACAGGTACTACCATGGCCAGGTTGATGGACCACAACAGTGGGGCTATGGATAGGGGTGAGCTCACTGGTACTGTGTTCATGGACTTGTTCAAGGCATTTGACTGGGTAAACCATTCCCTGCTGCTCAAGAGGCTGGAGAGCTTTGGACTAACTGAATTTCCATGTGATTAGTTCAGAAGTTACTTATCAGATAGGTCACTATGGGTAAGCTATGGTCGGGCTCTGTCTGATAATAAAGTAATGCAGTTAGGTGTGCCCCAGGAGCCTATCCTGGGGCCACTTTTGTTTTCTGTATTTATGGATGAGTTGCCTCGACTCATGAAGAATATGAATGTTCTGACATATGCAGATGACATTATAATATACACTAGCTCACCTTCAGAAGTGACCTTGAACCAATCACTGAATTCTGATTTTTTTGAACTAGATATCTGGTTAAAAAAACACCTGCTCTTAAACAAAAAAATATATATATATATTATTTTTGGATCGAAACCAAAATTAGCAAAGAATACACTTTTAAATATAATTTATTCTTCTGGTATTGTACTGGAACATGAAACACAATTTAAGTACTTGAGGATAATATTGGACCCTAGCTTAACTTATTCTGGACACATTAAACTTATTAGTAGACAGATAATCCAGAATCTAGGTGTTTTATTTTAATTGCAAAATTGTTTAACTATGCAAACCAGAACATCTCTTGTTTGGATCATACTCTTAGCAATCATGAATTATAATTCTTTTCTTTTTTCAGACCTTACCAAGGCTGATTTGGCACTCTTGACTAACACATTTCATGGTGTATGTAGATCTGTGCTCAAAGCACCCTATCAACCTCAGAGTTTACTATATTAATTAACTGATTGGCTTCCACCAAGGCTTAGTACTATATAT
The DNA here is from genome assembly GCA_016271365.2 of Neoceratodus forsteri. Lineage (NCBI taxonomy): Eukaryota > Metazoa > Chordata > Ceratodontiformes > Ceratodontidae > Neoceratodus > Neoceratodus forsteri. The sequence continues at coordinate 784,838,216 of CM028132.1, read as the reverse complement.
AACTTGAATTGTCTGACAGACAATGTTTTGAGACAAAGGGTTGACTCACCCCTTTATTTGTATTATCAGATCAGGACAGATGAAAGGTTACTAAAATCATGTACATTAACCAAACTAGTGACTCCTAAAAGGAAAACTAAGATGGTGGACCATGCATTTTCTGCTATGGCTGCAAAACGCTGGAACAACTTACCAAAGATCCTTTTAAAGACTTAAGTCATGTTCTTATTAAATTTCAGTTGAAATTTTATTATTTAAATCAAGTACAATGTGACTGTTTTGAATGATGGTTGTAGTGTGTGGCGTATTGTTATATATTTTATACTGTGTTGCATTTAATTATGTAACTGTAAAATTTTGACTGTTATTGGTCTTGGGTAGTGCTTGAAAAAGGGCCTTGGCTCATACACTTACCTGGTAAACAAAACTTAAATAAAAAATAAATAAATAAATTAGGTCCCCCTAGACCCATAGATTTCATTCATGTTATAGCCTGCCTAAGAGTGAAAGTTGCCAGGTAGCTGAAGGGGGGAGAAGAAGAATTGTACAGCTTCTTAATAATGAAAGACTGCCTGCCTGATTCTCTCTTGTGGATTTCAGTCTTTTAGCATGTGTCGGACCATAACCTTGAATTCTTTCAGAGTATGTATCCCTTATCTGTGGATGGAACACTGCCCAGCCACCTTCACTATCTATGGCAAGCTACTGAGTTGCTAAGTTACTAGTTTAACTCTAAATTAATTTCATTTGAGACAGCCCAGTGGAGGAGAGGTTGTGCTTCCACCCCCCCCACACCAGTGGCCCAGGTTTGGGAATGGATAAGGGTTGCTCAATGGGCCTGCAGAGTGATGGATGATCGAGTACCAGACAGAAGCTCTCCTTCTCTGGGAAGGGGGCACATCAGCTCCTTCTGCAGAGACTGCTACCTGGTGGAGGCCAGGCAGCAGTGCAGTGGGACTGCACACAGTGGAGGACTGGAGCATGCCGTGCTGACGCACATGTCCTGACACTCTAGTCCAGAGGAAGAAAATGGAGAACAAAGACACTGGGCTGCTCTTAGCTATAACCCCCTGCAGGCTCATGCACAACTGACACAGTGAGCCGCCCACCCATCACAGTTCTGAGCAAGTGGTGGTTAATTCGTAAGTCCATGAGATGGTTGGTGACAGGGCTGGGGAGTGCCACTGAGCAGACCCAGAGGGGTAAAAAAGTACTGATTGAAAAAAAATAATTTCATTTGGTTGTTCAGGTCCTGGGTTGGGTCTAACTAGCTAGTGGCAAGAACACTGCAATTACCAATATGTTACTTTTAGCTCTTGACAATGAAATTGTGTTTTCATTCCCAGCACCTCCCTCAGGCAGGCCAGTTCTAAAATGAATTTCACTGTCCCATGCAGCCAGTAAAGTGTTATGCTTGTTCAACTGTGTTAGTTTGGTTTTGGCCATTCGCACTCTCTATTTCAGAGAAAATACCACCCTGTAGGGGTATGAAAGGCAAGGAACCCTCAGATAGGGTTCCACCCCTAGAGGTGCCACTGGATGATTCCCGAGGCTAAAGGTACCTTAGGAATCCCCCCAAGGAGAGAAGTGCTGATGCTGGAGGAGGAGGAGGAGGGGAGGATGGTGGGGCAAATAAAAAATGCTTCACAATGAGGCTGAGAGGAACTGCTTATATAGCTCAGGAAGTGGGAGTGGCTGGCTGCTTGACCACTGAACTCCAGGCAAAAGCCTTTCCAATTCACTGTCCCACGCAGCCAGTATAGTGTTATGCTTGTGCAACTGTGTTAGTTTGGTTTTGGCCATTCACACTCTCTATTCCAGAGGAATTACCACCCTGTAGGAGTACAAAAGGCAAGGAACCCTCGGAGAGGGTTCCACCCCTAGAGATGCTACAGGATGATACTGTGGCTAAAGGTACCTTAGGAATCTCCAAAAGAAATGTAGTACAATCATACCCCAAAGAAAGAGGCAACATGAAGCATATGAGCAAGCAGTAATTGTGATGCAGTAGCAGTAACTGTGACGTAGTAGTAGAGCAGCATAGACAGTTTGATAATGTAATGAGATGCTCAGTTTGATAACATAATGAAATGCCCAGGTTTGCGTAGCATGATACTAATGGTTTGCCTTGAGATTAGAGGATCCCCTAAGGAGAGTGAGAATGACAGGACATCCTCCACCTCCATCCAACAGCAGAACCTACCTAGAGAAACTAAGGGACACTACTATGCTAACTAAGAGTTATGACTTGAGGAGAGGAAAAAAAACTATAAGGAGGAAATCTCTGGGGATTCAAGACCTAGGTCACCTTCCCTTCAGGCTTGGGATAGTTTATTTAGTGACAGCTCTTCAGCTGTAATTTGGAAAACCTAATTAAAGGGAAGTGGAAAATATTCCAATTTGGAGGAAGGCTCTCACTCAAGCCCTCTAGCAGGAATGCCGTGGAAGGTTGTGAGAAAGCTCTGCAACAACTCGAGCAACCAAGGCTCAGGAGGAGAGCAATGACTGCTGAGGCACTCACCTGGCCTACCCACCCTAAATCAAAACCAGGTGAACCAGAGGCAGTCATAGGAAGAATGCAGTTAAGGTGTCTTGCTAGGGAAACCACTAAAGTCAATGGCTAACCGATATAGTGGAACACTAGAGCCAAAGGAGGTAACTTTTTCCACCCCTCACTGCTAGTCTTACATTCTACACCAGAAGCTGCTGTCATGTAGCAGACAGCTATAGCTAAGCCCAGGGTGAAGACATTCGCAGCTATAAGCCAGGTGAGAAGGATCCCATCCCAAGTTGGACACGCTCGAGATGCTGACTAAATGCAGAGCGAGACCATCGGCTGCAGGAACCCTGCATCGGAATAGAATGGCTGGCATGTCCCAGAAATTTATTGAGAGCTGAAAAGCTGGTGAGCTGAATGAGCACGGTGGGCTGAGATTGTAATGAGCATTGAGTGCTGAGTCCTTGCAAGGTCGAATGCATAATTGAGTGCAGCGGAATCCCAGAGGCTGAAGCCAAGGGGATGGCAGTAGGCATGAAGCGATGGTTTGCATAAGCAAGGAGCAATGATTGTGTAAGCAAGTGTGGACCTGCACGTAGGTCAGCAAACAGTAGTAATAAGTGGACCTGCATGTAGGTCTCCATAACATAGGCAATGAAACAGCACTGAATAGTGGGGTAAGCCAGTCAGACATTTCCAAAGCCAAATCAAAATAACAAACTCTGAGGGTTTTCAGTGGCAAAAACAGGATTTAGAACAGAAATAATTAGCCACATTGGCCACGAACCCCAAAACACCTCCCAGTCCCCACCATAGGACAAACAAGGAAGTGATGGAAGGGTCGAGAACCACATGCAGATATTAAAGCTAATTTAATAGCCTCAGCAGGAGCTTTAGCTAACCTCAGAGTAGAACAGCAGTGTAAAAAGGGAATAACAGGATTAAACTGCATAGCAAGGTTCAGAGCTTGAAGTAGGTGTACAAACATAGAAGCAGCATCTGTATTGAGTACACCAAGTTGCAAACTGCAATAAACATAAAACAAAGGAGGCACAATACTCTGAAAGCAGCTGTCACAGGCAGTGCAATGAACTGCAGTAATGAGGCAAGTAGAATGAGTTGAGCCTGATTCAGCTGTATTGCCAGGGTTCAGTGTGAGCCAGAATCAGGTGAAAGCAATTAAGTATGCAACATGGAAAACAGCTATGGCTGAGTTGAACACACAGATAATGTTTGCAGTTGCATTGCAAGGCATTTGAGTGTTGTAACTGAAAGCAATTCAAGTTGTGAGTAATTGAAAGCAAGTAGTAGGAACTCTGGAGCAGCAGAATGCCAGGAGCTTAGAAACAAAGCCTACCCCCCAAAAAAAACAACAAAGACACACAAACACAAACAAAAAACAGGGAACAAAGACAGAAGAAGCATGCACAGTTGAAGCCAAAATACAAACCAGAAGTAGGAAAGAAACACAGAAACCAGCAGACAAGCAGGGGCAGCGGGGGTAGGCCCCAATCTGCTCAGAGGACAGATGGACAGAGCCTTCGGTTGCAAAGAAAAAATGCTTCACAATGAGGCTGAGAGGAACTGCTTATATAGCTCAGGAAGTGGGAGTGGCTGGCTGATTGGCCACTGAACTCCAGGCAAAAGCCTTTCCAATTGTGTTGAATTGACTATATTGTGCTACAAACTGTTGGCTTGAACCACAATGGGATCCATGCCTGACATGGAGTTTCTATGGAGGTGGAGTTGCACAGAGGTCTTGCTCAACACATGGGGACTATCCCCTGTCCTCACTGCATGCCTCTTCCACAACAGATCCCCAGTCGTATGCACAGCTTCATGTCCTGCCAGGTTGGGGCAGGCAAGAGGGTGGGAGCATGCACGAGCTTGGTCCTAGAGGAATACTCCACACTGCAGAGTGCCGAAGGAGAGGGCAAAGGCTATGCTGTCTGAGGGGTTGCCATAGCACCTATGTACCCCTACTCTCCATGGGGCCTGATCAGCCCTTTCCTCACTTGCCCTCAGCCCTTTATGTAGACTGGAAGGGTTGGATGTTTGGCAGACTCCCGCCAATTACACCAGTGTAATTTGGTGATATCCCAGCAGTTCTTGCAGGACTATCATTGATTGCCATATCCAATAGTCCTTCACTCCATGTAGGATGGGGGATCTTCTTCAGAGTCAAGCTGGGAATCGGATTGTGTACCCAGTGTTCCGAACAGCTCTCTTCCCCCTTGCCACACCCTACCCCTGCACTGGGCTCTCCACACATGGGGCAGAGGGAGAAGGGGCGGTGGATGCAATCCATTGTGGACAAGGCATCATGGTGCACAACTGTATGGCTAAGATACATTCAATTCGAATGTGTCCTGGTCACCTTTGTGGATCAAGTTCTTTATTGCTAAGTCTTCATTGCCTTCATGGGTGCTATTAGGCCTTAACATAAATCAGCTCTAAACATACCTCTTCAACTGCTCTGCATCAGAAGGGGGCATCCCTTATTTGACTCTGTCCTTCAGAAACCCTTTACCCTAGGGGTTAAATTTGGCAGGAGCCTACAGGAACTACGTTCCAGCACCTTCTTAAGAAACTGCACTACAGTCCCACCACCTCTGATATCTTTCTCCATTGACTACTATTGGAAAGTTCCACCACCTTGAAATCTGGGTATATGAGCTCCCCAACTTAAAAATTTCAAATTTAAGCTCTGCACCCCAAATAGGTTTTGGACACCATGCACTGCACATATACTTTAAATATTTCCCTTGTTAAAGAACAATTTTTACCTCATCATATTAATTTCCCAAGGGGGCACCAATAGATTTAGAAACATACCAATGACAGGTACCATGCAGCATTTAATATTCATACCTAAAATAGCACAGTAAAAACTATTAGTTGTAACATATGCTGTATAACCCATCAAGTCCCATCTATCTTAGAAAAATACATTTTGCTGCAGTCTTTTCATATCAGTAAGCTTTTCCACTACTGAAATATGTTTCGCTGCATCCACCCAATCCTCCACATTGGAATAAAGATTTTTAGGACTGTGCCACAGTTGTGGCACTTTACAGGTGCTTGAAAAGTGCTGAGCATCTCTGCCATCTGAGCTCCTTTTCTGCTACAGTGTATGCAGAAAAACATTTTCCACTGTAAACCAGAGAAATATTTGTGAAAAATAACATATCATCTTCTTTGTTCACCTACAATAAACCATGAAGTAGAACTGTTGCAAAAAGCAGCAGTTCTTTGAACATCCAATGCATGCAGTACATTGATTGTTGCTCCAAAAGGCCCTTTGCTGTGAATTATGAGGCATTTATAGCCATTGCAGAAATCAGACCTTAGCTTTGTTCACCCATATTTTCAGAGAATGTGCCAGAGAATGACAAGTGTGGCATTATAAATGTTATTTTCCAGTAAGTTCCTGTGTTCTAAGTTTCTGGACTTCATGACGGCTGGAGGGTTTTGCGAATAGCAACCAACATTTGCAAACACTATTAAGGAGTTGCAGGCAAAATAATGGTACAGCTATGACTAAAGCACAGCAGTGGGATTCACGTGGGGAAGGGCAACTTGGGTTAATCAGAAACAGCTGCTTGTTCACCCGATTTGCTTTTACAATCTGTTTTACTTCTGACATTTTTCAGATTAAAGGTATAACTGTTAAGGGATAGAAGATCTATTTTAGTCTTTCTGTATTTAGCACACACTTTAAATAACTCAGCTTAGAGTAGTTCACTTTAATCCTTTGTTAACATAACATGTCTTGCTTCAGACACCCTATCCCTTAGTAGATGGACATTAATAGGTTTTTAGCCCTAACATATATACTACACAGTACTGTGATATATTTTTAACCAGCTGAAATGCCTATATTTTTAATGTTTCATTCTTACAGCAATATGGGTAGGACAGCACTGTCATAAGATGATGTATTAGTGTATGCAGTATTGGCAGGAAATAAATACTGTAGAAAATATTAAGGGTTCAGATTTTTACATTTTAAAGACGCAGCACAATGTTAGTGGAAACTGAAGCTTTTCTGTCTTTAGTAAAATGCAGCAGCAGGATTCCCTCCATCTTGATCTGGGTCCCTTGCACTAAGTTATCATAGACCATTACATTGTACCTGCACATAACTGTGACTGTTGCATAAATGTCATAAGTTATCCTGCGTTGGTAGCTGGATTCAGACTGTTGATGTGTAACCCTGGCAGCTGTTGTGTTTGCAGCATGAGAGTTACAGAAAATGAGCCTTGGATCCAGTGACTGTAAAGAAACATACATTACTACTACTACTTTACTATGCAGAATAGCAGTTAATGAAGTAACAAATCTTGCCAATTTCTATTTGTTGATTGATTGACTCAACATTACCTTTTGATAATGTACTTATTATTGCTCCTAGCTGGCTTTTCTCTTAAAATATTAGTGAATAGAATAGTTAAAAACACATGAAGAGAATGCTGTGTTGCACTCATCCTGCTTGTTAAATATACTTTAATTACTGGTCCTCATTTTTTACATCTGGAGCCCAGAAACTGCCCCAGTAAGTTAGACAGAGACTGACCCCCACTCCTTTCTGCCCATAACTCTGCCTTCTTGTAGCTTTATAAGAAATAAAATTCACCCCCAGCCACCTCAGACCCTCAAGCCCTCGTCAACCAGTCCTGAGAGCCCCCTTGAGTAGCACTATTTTTATCAATCAATCAATATCTTTATTTTACCAGGTGAAATGCCATTGAGACAAGCTCATTTACAAGATGGACCTGGGAACACTAATGTAGCCTGATAGGCTGTAACCTAAGACATATAGCAAGCAAATAAAATGACAGTATAATTGTACAAGGCAGACAAGGGCAAGGAAGTACATGTAATATGCAACAGGCTAAGAATCACTAGCAAGCTATATACATAAGCTCATAGGAAAGTCAATGATTCAATACATATGTACTACAGTTTTAAGCACATTAAGAGGAGATTACATGAGATTTGCAAAGCTGTAGAATGACGGGGTCTATATGACCTATGAGTAGTGTACTGAAGAGTACAGACTACTAGTGATTACATTGATGTGGTACTGACAAGACAGTATAGAAGAGGAAGGAGAGAAGAGAAGAGAAGAGAAGGGGGAAGGGTAGATGAGGGCAGGAGGGACAGTACAGAGGTAAGGATGACGGAGGGATGTCAGGCATGTAATAGATAGGGGATGGAGGTTGTCAGTTAGTTGGCAAGCTTTATATTGGTACACTGCTTTGATTGAAGGCTGCATGATGATCTCCTGCCATTTTCCATCACTGCTGGTGGGCCAGAATGCTTGTGCTTCACACAGTGGGGGTTTCAGAGGCCTGCGAAAAGCTATACTGGGGCATGAATCCAGCATTTGGGTTCAAGAATAATAGGAAGCAGTAGAGGATCATCCTACAGTGCTGGACCAAAAAAGGTTGCCAATCTAAAAAATGGAGTGACTCAATGAGGCTCTGGGTGGATTAAGTTTTGTTGCTAAGACATTTAAGATGGGGTTTTTCATTTTATGATGGGGCAGAGTAATGTCTAAGATGAGACCTTATAATACTTTTGAGGGAGGCAGAGGACCATTGTACAGTGTTGGACAGAATAATGAAATATATTTAAATGTAACCCCTAGGTGTCACTATCTCTAGGGTTACTACCCCTGCCTGTACTTCTGACAATAGGTTGAGGGGCCTGAGTTCAAACTTAACAATTACCAGGGTTTCCTTTCCCTTAGTAACCACAATATTTTGGTGCCTCCACACAGAGTAATGTATGTGGTGGTATCTGCCTAACCTGGTATAGCCCTCTGGGAAACTATAAGCACCCACAAGCCACCTAGTGACCATGTAACTCATAATAGAGAAAAGTCCTTTGCAGCAGTCAACACACAGTTACCAATAAACATTAACAATATGCACACACTCCTTGCACTTACTACCAGGGTCTGGTCTTCGGTAAACACACTGGAACCCCCTGCAAAACAGTATTCAAAGTAGGCATGCGCTGTTCAGTACATTTCCCCAGCCACATTAGCCTTAACCCAGACAATGAGATATTTGTGAGGCAATGTAACAGTGAAACAAACCAATCGATTTATTGAGGGGAATTTGAACAAGGAAAGGGGCAGATCTAGATAAATGATTACTATACTTGGTTGAAACCAGGGCAATTTGCATGCATGCATTTAGTCCCACTGTACAGTCTTACAGCTGCTGGATACCCAGACTGTTGTTGGCTAGCCTGATCATTGCCCAGGGTTGCAGCTGTTGTTGGGGCCCTTGATGGAAAGGCCACTCTCTGTGGCTTGGCCTTTCTCTGGAAGCATCTACTGCAAGTTTTGATGTACTGGTCCACATCCACATTTAGTTTTGGCCAGTAGAAACAGGCTGTAACTAAGTCGGCTGTCCTTTCACTGCCCAGATGTCCCATCTGGTTGTGAAGTGATCTCAGAACCACATGTGTAAACTTGGACAGCAACACCAGCTGCTGTTTAATAACTTTGCCTTGTTCATCTGTGACCTCTCAGTAGAGTAGTTTATCATGCAGTTTAAGTCTAGGCCAGTCTCTGAACAGTAAGGCAGTTCTCTGATTATTGGACTATAGCTTAGAAACATCTTGTCCTTTGTTTATAGCATTCAGCACAAGTTTGATCATAGGATCGTGATACTGTTCCCTATGGATGTTTGCTGTGGTGAGTTGAGGCAGGGTGCTCAGATCCAAAGCCACAAAGTTGCAGTAAGCTACAGGAACACCAGTATCTGGAGGCCCCAAGCAGTCAACTAGGCAGTTCACAGTAGCAGCAGATGGGTGTTCATCCCGATCACACTTTTGGCACAGGGCCCTTATGGATTGTTCTAACATTCTCACTCACTCAGAATTTGCAGTGGGCATTCTAGACAGAGCATCGGCGTCAATATGATTGAGGCCTGGATGGTATTCCACTGAATAACCATACATTGAGAGAGCAGACAACCACCTGTGCCTGGTGGCATCTAACTTGGCTGAAGTTTGGACATATGTGAGGGGGTTATTGTCTGTTTTTACAAGTATTTTAGCGCCATATAAATATTCATGAAACTGGTCTACTAGTGCCCTTTTCAAAGCGAGAAATTCAAGTTTATGTGCAGGATAGTTTTTCTCAGATGGGCTCAAACTTCTACTGGCAAACACCAATAGGTAAAATTCTTCCTCATACTCCTGTTAAAGCATGGCTCCAAGTCCACTCAGGCTGGCATCTATATGTGATACATACAGTTTAGTTGAATCTGCATAGGCGAGTATTGGAGCATGTGTAAACTTGTAAATGATGTCGTAGAAGGCTGTGTCCCAATCAGGGGTTCACCTGTCTCCAAATGGTTCATTAAGCTTGAAGTAGACTTTATCACCTTCTTTTACAGCACCCCTTTTGTACTTCTGATTGGTGGGTGGATACCCTTGGGTTAGATTCAGCAGTGGGCAAATTACTTTTGTATAATCTTTAACAAAATGCTGATAATTCCCACAGAAACCCAAAGCTTCTGCTTTGCTTGGATCTGTTTGGATGTCTTCAGAAGATACAATGTATCCACATATTTTACAGATTGTTGAAAAGATTGGCGCTTGTCAATGGACAATTTTAATCTGAATTCTTCTAACCGGCCCAGGACCTTGCACAGATGAGCCTCATGCTCTTTGAGAATTTTGCCAAACATGATGACATCATCCAAATAAACTTGGCATTCAAGGAGCATCATGTCTCCTACAGCTCACTCCATTAATCTCTGGAAGGTTGCTGGCGCTCCAGATATGCCTTGGCGAATGTGCAAGAATTCATAAAAACCCAAGGGACAAATAAAAACAGTTTTCTCATGATCTTCTGGTGCATTTGGGATTTTGTAGTACCCACTTCTGAGATCTAAAATGGAGAACCACTGACTTCCATTGAGACAATCAAGGGCATCCTGGATGCGAGGCATCGTATACTGATCCGGTATGGTCCTTTGGTTAAGTGTCCTGTAATCCACGCACATTCTCACTGAGCCATTCTTTTTTTGGACCACCACTATGGGGGATGCATAGGAGCTATGGGATTCCTGGACGATTCCAGCTGCTAACATCTATTGGAGGTGGCATCGAACATCATCAATGCCCGCATGTGCCAATCTGTGTGACCTTTCTCGAAATGGCCTCTTGTCATGGAGCCTGATATGGTACTCAGCACCTGTGATGCATCTGATGTCCCATTCCTTTAATGAGAATACTTTACTTCACTGTGCTAGCTTACAGCTGACTTTATATTTCTACTCCTTGGGAATGGGGGATTCTTGAATATCAAACAGGTCTGGTGTCACTTCACCATCTTCCTCTGTACGGCACTTACTTGGTAACACAGCAGTATCTGTGCAATATACCTTAGCCTGGGTACAGCCCTGAGTGACTTCAATGTCTCTGTCAGTCACATTGCAGAGCTGCACTACTACTCCTCTCCTAGCGTAGGCATGGCATCTGACAGGTAGCACACTAGGTTTGTCTAGGAGCCCATCCAGCAGCTTTCCTTCATCTGGGGCATCCAGTATAAGAATCTTGTTTGTTACATATTTCTGCATCTGCACTTCACCGCTGACACTGCATTGCACATTAAGGGGCAAAACAAGAGGTGCTGGATCCTTTTTTCACATGATTCCCACTGGCTCATCCTTGACCATCTCTTTGGCCTGCATCTGCATTTTGTATGCTCTCTGCACCATGGCATGGATGTGTAAAGCTCATCCAGTCTTCCAGGCTTGTCTTTCTCGAAATGGCCTCTTGTCATGGAGCCTGATATGGTACTCAGCACCTGTGATGCATCTGATGTCCCATTCCTTTAATGAGAATACTTTACTTCACTGTGCTAGCTTACAGCTGACTTTATCTTTCTACTCCTTGGGAATGGGGGATTCTTGAAAATCGAACAAGTCTGGTGTCACTTCACCCTCTTCCTCTGTACAGCACTTACTTGGTAACACAGCAGTAGCTGCGCAATATACCATAGCCTGGGTACAGCCCTGAGTGACTTCAATGTCTCTGTCAGTCACATTGCAGAGTTACACTACTACTCTCCTAGCATAGGCATGGGATCTGACAGGTAGCACACTGGGTTTGTCTAGGAGCCCATCCAGCAGCTTTCCTTCATCTGGGGCATCCAGTATAAGAGTCTTGTTTGTTACATATTTCTGCATCCACATTTCACCGCTGACACTGCACTGCACATTGAGGGGCCAAAACAAGAGGTACTGGATCCTTTTTTCACATGATTCCCACTGGCTCATCCTTGTCCATCTCTTTGGCCTGCATCTGCATTTCATATGCTCTCTGCACCATGGCATGGATGTGTAAAGCCCATCCAGTCTTCCGGGCTTGTCTATCTTGACACGTCTAGGCTAATTGGCCAAACATGTGAGCATTGGTGCTAATCAATAAAGGGATCCCATCATATAAGTCTGCTGGCGGGCAGACCAAGGGCAAAGTCTCCACAGGCCCATTCACACCAGCCACGGTAGAAGGAAAAGATAGCCATATTGCTAAGAAACTGAGGTAAGAGTAGGATTTATCGCTTAAACCCCATACATGCAGTCCTTCTAGGGGTTGTAGAAGATGGTCAGACAAGTGCTAGTCTTACCAATCTTTAAATATGATAGTGACCTGAGATCCACTGTCCAATATGGCTTGAGATGGGATACCGTCAATATGCCATGTGGTTTCCATAGAAGGGTCTACCATCTAATATGTATACTCTTGATGAAAGGAGAGACGGGGGGCATGATAGAAACTTTCAAGTACCTCAAGGGAATCAACAAAGTCCAGGAGGGTAGCATCTTTTAGAAAAAGAGATGTGTAAGAACAAGGGAGCACAATTTAAAGATAGAGGGGTGACGGCTCAGGGGTAATGTGAGGAAATTTTTTTCACAGAAAGAGTGGTGGATACATGGAACTGCCTTCCTGAGGAGGTTGTTGGGTCTAAAACAGTGGGGGAATTCAAACATGCATGGGGCAGACATAAGGCAATTATAGCAGGGGGTTACATGAAGCAGGCTGTTGGTTAACTAGAATCTGCAGCTTATCCAGTAGGTAGGGAAATGGGCAGACTGGGTGGGCCAAGTGGTCCTTATGTTCCGTCAAAATCTATGTTTCTATGTTTCTATCTCCAACCAGTCTGGAGGAGCAGTCTTAGCAGGTCTTTGTACAGTGACCTTAGATGAAAAAGTCTGGTGGAGTGGCCCATAATGTTGCTTTGTTGCTTTGCTAAACCTGGTTAAGTAGTTTGGCAGTTACTCTGCACAGATCCTCAGGAGCAGAACAAGATCTTTTAGTGTGCCCATCTTCTCCACACTGGTAACAGAATACTTTTGTTCTGGGCTCAGAAGGCCAAGCAGGATCTTCTCTAGGTTTGCAGTGGCCAGAGGGTGCAGGCTGGTACTCTTCCTTGGGCCTAGGCTCAGATTCAGCTCCATTGTAGTTTCTCCAGGGCACAGGCTTTTGAGACGAGTGAATAAGATCTCTCCCCATAGCTTGCAGCACTTTCATCTCTTTTTGTTACATCACTGCCTGCTCTGGTTTCAGTAACTTGGGCACTGGTCCCTTTTACAGCAGGTTAACCTTTGCGGGTGACCTAGCATTGGAAGCGCAGCTGACATGGCTTTTCACCATTTCAGCAGTGTTCTGGGTGCTGGCTTGTAGTTCTTTTAATTCTTTTAGCAAGTCACTAATCTGTTGAGAATCAAGGGCAGTATCTTTCTCATTAGGTTTTACAGTGGTAGGAGCAGTTTGTACAACAGCATATGGGTCTCAACAGCCATCTGATCTTTGGTCTCCACTTCCCGAATTTCCTTCATCAACCAGCAGTATGTAGGGGGATTGTCCTTATGATCCTAGAATTTTAACTTTAACATAAGCACACTAGAGTAGTGAGCAGACTTGAGAATATGTTCTAGCCTCACTCGGTTCAATTCACTAGCTGGTGCACCACCCTTGCAGTGTGCTCTTTGAAGGGCTTTCTCTAATCTGGTCACAGACAAGCATTCATTTTTCCATTGCTTGGTGGATTTGAACTTCCACATCAAATCCTCCCCTGACTCAGTGCTGCCAAACACTCCCTCTAGTGCAGACAGGTATTCATTGGCAGAGGCATCCAGGTTTGTGGACCTCAGAAATTGGATTGCTTCAGGTGCAGGGCCCCTTAAGCTCTCCATAAGCCTTTTTCACTTTTCACCCTCTGAGCATTTCCACTCTGGCACTAATGGGGATACATAGTCCATGCAGGTTTCTAAGTCATCTTCCCCCACAGGGGTGGGAACAGTACCTGAAAATAGCCTGAGCCTGTGGTAACAGTCCAAGTTCACAGAGGGCAGTATCATAGGAAACACTGCCTGTGGGGATGATATGTGCAAAGGCATAATAGTTGGGGAGGAATTTGCAGGAGTGGTCCCCAGGACTTTATTTATTTATTTGTTTATTTCCATCTAGGATTACAATACCTTTGAGCCGAGGCTCTTTTACAAAGGTTCCACATCAGCATGTGCAACAGTCATCATTTTTAGTTACAAACATAACGTCACTGACTTACAGACATGTAATAACCAGTACAAAGACTTGAGCTATGAGCAAGACAAGGGAGGAGGGGGGTCGATGGGGAGAAGTGAGGGTAGGAGATAGAGGGGGTAGGAGGTGCAGGGGTAAGGGGAGCAGGAGGTGGTGGGGACAGGGGCAGGAGGGAGATACGGGGAGGTGGGCGAGGGTGGGAGACAGTGCAGCCAGTGGGTATTGTCAAGGAAATATGCCAGCTAAGGTGTTAGGGGTGCAAAGACTGATTGTAAGTGCTGGGTGCTGGGGCACGTGCAGCTGGAATGGTGGAAATGTTAAGATGGGCAATCGCAGGATACAAGCAGTGAGAGGCGCAGCTTGGACTTGAAAAGGCCGAGTATTGGAGCGGTCACTATGTCACTGCCAAGAGAGTTGAGCCAGTTGGATGCCCGATAGGCAAATGATCTTTGTCCTTAGGTCGTGAGACATCATGGGCTATGTAGTATATGGGAATTGGATCTCCATGTAGTGACATTCCTATGTCTAGGCTTAAGAAGGGTACAGACACCAGGTGGGGCAAGTCTCATTACGATTTTCTTGGCCATGATGCAGGTTTGGTATTTTATGCGTTTGTCCAGTTGAAGCCATCCAGATTGGGAATAAAGGTCACATGTGTGGGTATGGCGATGTGAGCCAGTGATGAGACGACAGGCCTTATTCAGGGAGGTTGTGATACGTTTGAGAGCAGTGGTAGTTGCAGACCCATATATGATAAGACCATAGTCTATGATGCTGACAATGGAGCTTTGGACAGCCACAGACAGTGCCTCTGGGGTTAGGTGTTTCCTGTGCCAGAATAATATGCCTAACCTCGCATTGGCAGACTTTGCCACATTGCTAATATGGACAGCGTATGAGAGGTGGGTATCAAGGGTGATGCCAAGGTACTTGAACGATTGTGTTTGCTCTAGGATGGCTCCTTGTTGAGTTGCAATGGAGAGGTGGAGTTGTTTGTTTTTGTTGTGGGGGCTGCAAAAGACCATAGACTTGTTTTTTTTCCTGATTGAGAAGCACTTTCTAATGCCCATTTTAAATCTTCAGAGGTCTGCCCCTCAGCTGCTGTCAACTTTCCCAGATTTTCTTTAATCTCCTCCACTTTGCGTGACCCCGGGGAGGATGCTCCGCTGTGCATAGTAATGACTCTCCATACCACCTGGGATCCCTTAGGGATAATGACAGGGGACACTTGTTCCATCTCAAACTGGGCATTACACTCCACTAGAGTTACTATGGTTTACGCAAATAAATCAGCATTTTGCCCATGTACACTGACAGGAACTAAGCCCTCAACTTTGTTCACTATTTTTGCTATATCAGCTTTAGAAGTGCCTAGAGGGATATCTAACAACATTATAGCATGGTGGGGATCAATTCCTTCTGCCTCACACCACCCCATTAACCAGTGCACAGCCATTTTGTGAGGCAGAATCTCAAGCTTAACCCTTGGAAATGACTGCATTTCAATTTTGTACAAGTTCAGACAGTAACTGCAATTTTCAGTTGTGGCCACTAATGGGCATTAATCCCAGTGGTGCCTCAAAGGATGTAGCCCATAGGCGGCATTGTCTCTAGGGTTACTACCCCTACTTGTGCTTCTGACAACAGGTTGAGGGGTCTGGGTTCAAATTTAACAATTACCAGGGTTTCCTTTCCCCTAGGAACCATAATATTTTGGTGCCTCCACAGAGTAATGTATGTGGGGGTATCTGCCTAACCTGGTATAGCTCTCTGGGAAGCTATAACCACCTACAAGCCCACCTAGAGACCACGTAACTTGTAATGGGGAAAAACCCTTTGCAGCAGTTAACACACACAGTTGGCAATAAACATTAACAATATGGACACACCCCTTGCATTTACCACCAGGGTCTGGTCTTTGGTAAACACTCTGGAACCCCCTGTAAAACAGTATTCAAAGCAGACATGCACTGTTAAATACATTTCCTCCAGACACATCAGCCTTAACCCAGACAATGAGATATTCCTGAGGCAATGTAACAGTAAAACAAAACAATCGATTTATTAAGGGGAATTTGAACAACGAAAGGGGCAGATCTAGATAAATGATTACTATACTTGATTTAAACCAGGGCACTTTGTATGCATGCACTTAGTCCCACTGTACAGTCTTGCAGCTGCTGGGAACCCAGACTGTTGTTGGCTAGCCTGAACATTGCCCAGGATTGCAGCTGTTATTGGGGCCCTTGATGAAAAGAAAGACAGTTTTTATTTTTATTTATTTATTAATTACTAGGCTTACAAATACCTTTGAACCAAGGGTTCTCTTACAAAGGTTCCGCATCAACAATGGGTGCAAACAAAACAGTGCTAAGATACAATACAAGGTCAGGATGTTAACACAGAAGCAAACAGTAAGATACAGTACAGGTCAGGATGTTAACTTAATAGCAAAAGACAGTACATGTGTATAGAAGAGTACAGTAGCAAACAATCAGTGGCAAATAATGTGCAATTAACTATACGGGTGCAAGACACAGATACAAATGAAAACCATCCTGGGGTGACATAAGTGGAGCAAGGAGTGGGGGATAAGAGAGGGAAGAGTGGGGATAAGAGGGGTAGGCAGTCTAGGATTTGACATTGTTGAAAGTGCAAGAACAGAAAGATAAGCGATAGGTGGTCTGGGGTGAAGCAACAAAAGATAAGGTGATAGGGAGAGGAAGACAGGAGGAGAGGAGTGGCAGAAGGGGTGGAATGGTATGTGGGAGGTGAAAGTGGGTAAAATGGTAGTTGGGGGAGTGGGAGACAGACAGGGAGTACTAGGGGATGGAGGGGCGGAAAGAGGTGGGGAGGGTAGCAAGGGAGAAAAGAAGAAGAGAGAGGAGAGGAGAGGAGAGGAGAGGAGGAAGAGTTAACATGCAACAACAAAGAACTTGTCTATTTGTATCCTTGGCCGGTTGGCCTAGTCCACTGTAACCCTGTTACACACTAAGGAAATCAGATGATACCATAAAATGATTAAAAGAACTGTTGCAGAAAGCTGCCCTGAATTTACTCACAACACCGGTTGGTAGAAGTCAACCTGGCAAAATGGAGACTTGTTGCAAAGCACTGAAGAGCATGGGGAAGCTGGGAATGCACGACTCACCTCTGCTTCACGGCCCTTCCCTTCAGGTGGCCGCATCCTGCAATTTCTTGCTGCACGGGGGCTGGATCCCCAAGCTGGTCTGTCACCAAGAAAACAGTAACTGCTGCAAGCATAGGCGGCTTGGACTGGGTTTGGCATGGGACCAAGGCTGGATAAACACTTCTGGCAATGTTCAATTTATTTGCTGGTGACCCCTCCAGCTGGCAGACAGTCCTGTCACTGGTAAAGGCCGGCTCCTTTCTGACAATCAGGAATCCCTGGACAGTAGGCCTTTACCCACAATAAGCATTCAGCACATTTAATGGAAACAACATTCACTTCTCTACCTCTCAGTTCGGTTTCAGGTCGGTTGCAATTACAGCCAACATGCTACATGAACCTCTTAATCTTCAAAGGCACTCTCTAACACAGATCTTGGGCCAAATGCTCCACAGAAGCTCCTCTGAGTCCAATAGCTAAAGCTGCATGCCTCAGAGTCTTGGGGCTAACTGCCACAGTTTAAAGTTAGTTTTCAGATTAGTCCATCTTAGTGCTATCAGGCAGTCCAATGCTGGAAATGACAGCAGGGAGGCAAGTCAGACCTTTCCCTGCCATTTCTCCTCAGTTCTTTTCCTGGAGCTGCATCTTGATGGCTCGAGCTGCTCACTGTCCCCACTCTACAAGCAACTGAACTACTTTTTCTGACAGTTCTTGAACTAGTACAGTTTTTCTGAATTCCGGTTGGCTAGGGGAGCTGTCAATCATAGTTCTGGTGCTCCAACTTGTCAGTTTAGGTACCAACCTGTAAAACTACTAGAACTACAGCTTCTTCTCATGAGGCACCTGAACTAAGGATCCCTCGAGGTCCCCCTGTGTCCCAGTTGGTTCAAATTCCTGAAAGTCCTGGACCAAACGTGGTGGCTCCCATTCGGATACATACGCTGCAAGAAGGCAGGTTAAAATGAGAACTCTAATTTAAATATAAAAGCAGGCTAGAAGTAAATATTTACAGTAATAGCTACAGCTCCCTCTGCTTTGCTACTGACAGCAGAGTGGGACAAATCAGGACAGTGCCTGGATGGTCACGAGCTTTGAAAAACTCGGACCCAGCCCAGATCATTTGCTGAATACACACTGGCTATAGCCTTAAAGGGACAGTCACGGAGGCACATCATTGCACTCCCACACTGATCAATAGAATTACCAGATAACCATGGATTTACTATCTCTGCAGGATGTCTGCCTGGCAGTGGGCATTGCTGGAGCACTGGGAGTCACTTAAGGTAAGGCCCAAATTGGTGAGGAGGGCGACATAAATCTATAAGAACACACAAGGACACTCTCAAGTCTATTTAGGAAGGTGGTGGCATGCAAATGGGCAAGGGTGGATTTTCTCTATTTTAAAACCACGAGAGGGCAAAGTGCTTGCTGGTGTAGATGGCAATTTGCAATCATTATGGAGCTAAACACAACAAGTGGCTGTTGATGGGACTGGGGCCGGGAGGTAGCCAGCCTGGGAGGGTCAGCTCTGGCACCTTGGGGTGAAAAATGTGAATCATAGAAAAAGAATGCAAAGGGACAGCTAAGTAAACAAAACTGTTGGGGAAGGAAAAGAATAAGAGAATACTGGATAGACTTAAAAATTGAAAAGATGAAGCCAGGGTAAGAAAAGTGAAGAGCCAAAGCTAAAGATTATGGGCCCAATTCCCAAAGGTTGATGCAGGGCTTGCACAAGCCATATGTCAAACCCTGTGCTGCACTGGCCACTCTGATGCATTGTGTGACAGATTCTAACAGGCTGTGCACCAAATATGTGGCGCAAACCCCATAAAAGGGTCATTAAAGTTAGACCATCAAATGCTGGTCTAACTTTCTCTGCATGGTGCATGGGATCGAGAATCCCAAATGATGGCCAGGGACCACCGCACCTCCCATGCACCATGTGTCAATAAATTTTATTTTGGCACTGTGTAATTGAAGTCCCTGGCCCGGATATTCAAACTGCGCCAGGCTGTGGCGCAAGCTTGGGTGCAGCTCAACTTGGCTGCACAGGGGTGTGGCCTGGGTGATATTCAAAGGAGCTGTGCCATGGCCCAGCAGCTTTGAATATCGCACCTGGCCAACCCCACTGTGCATGGCGCAGTGGCACTGCACCAGCGCAAGTGGCCAGAGTGGAACATGGAGATGTGCTAGTGCAAGTGCCATTGTGCCATTCACAGCACCCGCAATATTCAAAAGATGACCTGCAAATGGGGCCATCATTTATGCAAGACGCACATGGAGCCATTTGTATGTCATTAGGGCCCCATTTAGATCCCATTAGCATGCAGGTGTGCCAATCCCTGATGACTTGCACCTGGCGCCCTGCCAGGCAGCAGCCATCAGGGACCGACGCCCCCTGCAGTCTGATCGCAGGCATTTGTTTAAAAATAAAGTCCCCGTCCAATATCCCTGGTGGTCCAGTGGACCTCTATGTGCCCGATCGTGGGCATCCATTATAATAACCCCTCCATCCAATATCCATGGTGGTCCAGTGGACCGAATGCTGCCCGATCGTAGGCATCGGTTTAAATATAACCCCCCTGTCCAATATCCCTGGTGGTCCAGTGGACCAAATGCTGCCCGATCATGGGCATCTGTTTAACAGAAAACATCCTATTACCCTGGTGGTCTAGGGTACCCTCCTCCCCACCTGCCCACTGAGCCATACCGCCCCACTCACCCCCCGGTCAGCTGATGGGCGGCAGCACCCCAACCGCCTGCCGCCCCGCCACCCACCGACTGACAACTTGGTAGGGCTGCACGCCTATTGGTTCACAGCATGAGCCAATGGGCGTGTGGCCCCTACCGTACTACACATTCTGGCTGACCTGAGAGGGAGTGGGGCAGTGGGGCAGTCATGGACTTGCCATCCTCATGCCAGAAAAAAAGCCTCTGCCTCCCTTAGGTGTGAAGTTATGTATGCTCCTACCAGGACATGTACAGTACATCCCATGAGAATCCACTCAGGGCCTTTGTCAGACACCAGCAGCCGATGCCCCTCTGATCAGTTTTACTCTATTGCAGTCTCACAAAAAACACTTCTTGTGTTACTGCAATATCATCATCTAGCAACCTTGGCCTCCCCCTTTTCTGGGTCAGTTGCATCAACTCTGAGACCTGGAATGCCCCACAGAATGCCAAAAGGAACACTGTCTTAAAAAGCGTAACCTCATATGGACTCCAGCATACCACTGGCAAGTGTGCCCACACCGACATCAGGACTGCTGGAGTGATTGTTGTCCATGAACCCCATTACTCAAAAAAAAGCATGAAAAACCCACTAAATGTCATCCAACAACCCCCAGCGTCAATCCCTGTTGCCTTGCTTCCATGATGCAAGTGCACAGTTGATCAATTAGAATGGGCTAGCAGTTTGGCCATGCTGCCTCTGCCTGAGTCGTGTTGTAGTGTTCCTCCCCTTGGCAATAGGTTGCCCTGGTTCAAGGAACAATAGAATTACCTATGTACTTCCAAGACTCAGGGTCACTACCTTCCTCAAGAATGACGGAACCAGCTGTGGCTGCTGCTGTTCTGCTGCTAGGGCCAACTCCCTGAACCTGTGCCATTGCAAATGAGATAAGGAATCAGCAATTCCATTTTCCATACCTGGAACATGGACAGCTTTAAACTGAACATTCAATAAAATACAATTTAGGACAAAGACTCTCATAAGGTCACCCAATTGGCCCTTCGGCCCAAGGTGACCGTTTATAGTGTGAACCATGCCAGTATTGTCCAAGCAAAAGATGACCCTCTTGTCCTGCAGTCTGGGGCCCCAAATGCATAAGGCTATGATAATCTGGAAAAACTCCAGTAGCATTATTTGCTTGTGAAGACTGACAGCGGCTCATTCAGGGAGCCATTCCATGGTGATTCACTTGACTTGGAAATAGGGTCCAAATCCCAGCCCTCCTGCTGCATCCATAAACAACTCCAAAGCTTAACTATCCTGTCTCTGGCCACATTGACACATAATTGAAGTGGGCCACAAATGTCTGCCAGACATGAAGATCCTTACAGAATCCTCCCATAACCCTGATCCTGTGATGGAGTTTATTAGCCCCCCAGCTTTACCATGCATGTTAAGAAGGTCCTCTCTGAGATGACGACTCACCATGCATGTAGTAGTGTGGGATAATAACAGACATAACAGGCAGTCAATGCAGTGTATAAAAAATGCAAAAACTTGCATTAATTTATTTGTTTAAAAAAAAAAATAAAGATTTACAAAAAGGAAAAGGGTGTTAGTCTTTCATACTACGTCAGCATGAAATAGTTTCTTCGACGACAAACTCCTGGAATTTCCTTGCTTACTTTGCAGTAATATAGAACAGTGCGTAAACCTTCGTACTAAGCTCCTTCTCACACTGTGGTCAGAAAGCTACTGAACCACCTACCTAAAAATGTAGTCCCCAGTGGTGACTTTGATGCCCTAGCTTGGATGACATCATCATCATCATCATATGATCCCTCGTTAAGCTAACACTCTTTATAACTTCTCCTAATTTCATTAAGGCTCCTCATACATCCTGCATGATTAGGCTGTACACATACTTTCAGCACAGAACAGGAATACATGGCTTATAAACCTTCTAACAGCTTAATTAGGGTGCCTCAGCTCATTTTGGGGCTAAGCCCCTTCCTTCTAGGAGTGACATCATCTCATAGGATCACTATAAATTCATTCATTGTGTGGGCTGTCAGCACAATAGTACGGCTTTCTCAGCACTCCATGCTCCCCTCAGGTAATACAACATTTTAGTTCTTTTGCCAATATTTTTTATATACAATGTTTATTTCAAGTGTCTATGAGTTGGCAAGGGGAATAGGAGATTGAGGGTATGCTCCTCACCTCCCTTCTCCTGCCAGCTCATGAAACCTGATATGAATGTACAACCATTTCAAAACAAAATATACATGTTTCTTTTTATAAGGGTTTGTTCTGTATTCTGAACATCCCTCCTAACTTTCTCATTTATTACTGTGCCATTTTAGCCCCCAATATAGCATTCCTACATAAGGGAGTAAAGTTTCCTTTTGTTCCGATGCTGAAATATCAACTGTCAGGTTTAATTTCAGTTGGGCCCTTTTTAAACTTTGGCCTCATTTTAGTTTAACAGTCCCAGTTACACAATATTTCTTCAGGCTGTGCCAGCCTAACTGGGTGCATCTAGACTGACAAACACTATGGGACTTAATCACATCTTTGCATTTCTTAACTTATTACCGCATGCTGAACTATCTACATATGAGCGGAGCATTGTTCTACTCTGTTTTACTCTCAGAATCTTTTCTTAACTTCAGTTTGCAGTGTACTACAGTTTTGGAGCACCATTCAGCACTAAAGCTCACAAGGAGTGCTTTGTGCTCTGATAAAGGATTTATTTTTTAAAGTCGCTTTTTATTCCTGCGCATCCCCGAGTGGATGGTAGACAAGAGCTATCCTACAACCTACACCTGCCACAACGGTACACCCAAAAGGATTCAGACTCCTCAACTGGCACACTCGTGAGGCCCAACTTGGTCTTGAAACAGACCGCAACCCCCCCCTCACTATCCAATCTTGAGCGGTGAATTACCTAGTACCCAGACGGAATTGATGCCTCCAATATGGGGCCCACATTTTCATCCATCCAGGTCTCAGTAATGCATGCCAGGTCAGTTGTTCCAATAGGATATGCAATAATTGCAGTCTTATTCTTAATAGATCTAGCATTGCATAACATCTCTTGTGTTGGACAGGTTTCAGGTGCTGCCCTGACTACCTGACCACCAAAAGTGGTAGTGCCCTTGGGTATGGGAACTAAACATGGGGCACCATACTCCAAACTCCATTTCATCCCAGGGCGTCTTCTAGACCTAACAACCCCGATGTGAGCGATTCGTTCATTCATCCTCTGATGTCCACACCCCCCACCCCACACCCCTCCTGTGAACAATAACTAGTGCTTGACAACACTGCTAAGTTGACCATATCAATGGGAGAGGGAATGGGTGGAGGGAGCAGAGGACAGAGGAGGAATAGCTCACAACGAGGGAAGGAGGCTTACACATCCTACAGAAATAAGTCAAGGCCCAAAAAACACACAACCCCAATAACTAACCCAAGAAAACCCCCAAACAAACCATCATAAAATAAAATCAGAAAATAGATAAAACAAGAAAAATAATAATACAGTACCCACCCCAAAATAGAAAAAACCCAGAAATTACAATCTTCCCAACACTATATGAAGACTTCAGTCTGATACTTGGCTCATGGAACATGGAAGAAAAATAGTATTAATAAATAAAGACCAAGTCAATATAAATAATCTTTGACAATCCCCTTACTGAGCAAACAAAGGATTATAAACCCCCTCCCCGCCCCCTGGTCCTCTCACAACCTGGAAGTGGAGAAAGTCAAAGAACACAAAACAGATACATATCCAGAGAGAAAAGTATCTTCATTCATAAAATTAACAAAAAAGTAAATAAGTGTGGATAAATGTGGACACCCAGGTCCTCTCACCACTAGGGAGCCACACAATGAAAAGGGCACTCTCACTGTCCAAAATGTCCAGAAATTTTCTTTTACACAGTTAGCAGACAGTAAATAAATATGGACACCACTGTCCTCTCACCACCAGGGTCCACATAAAAAGAAACACTCTCAGTATCAAAGAAAAGGAATAAAGTCCCACATCCAAAGCCAAGTCAGGAAGGAGGTCCAAAAAGTGAAGGTAATCCAAATAGGGAGTCAAAATCAGGAGGAGACCAACCAAAGGTTTAGGTCAGCGATCGGCAACACACCGTGGTCCACTAAATTCCCTTACCCACAACCACAGCCAAAGATAATTACTGCACCACCTTCAAAACTCAGGGAAAAGCCATACCTCTGGCCAAACCATAAGAATTTGGGAAAGTTACATGCCATCGGCCAGTTTACTGGCCGATTAAGGACCCCCAAACCCTGTTGAAGCAGCAAATTCAGCCATTTAGCCACTCAATAGAGATGGACCCACTTGTATTGCCAACAGCTGACCTTACTGAGTACGGTCTAACCCACACTCAGATTCTGCACCTATCCCCTGCATATAGATCCTTATTTTCCAAGGTACTGCCCCAGTCCCCCACTACCCCATACCTCTCAGACTGACACCATTCCCTTAGACATCTGTGAACTCCCCAATCCTCCCTATCCTTCCCGTGCTTGTGCAAGGTACCAGAAGCACCTCTGAAAGGCCACTGATTCTCCCACTTCCTCATATAGCCCTCCTATTTCCTCAAACCTCCTCCTCACTACTTCCACCATCTCCACTGCCAGGTCATTAATGCCCACTTGCACCACTATATGCAGTTTCTTCCTGCCCCTCCTTGTGCACTTCAAAACCACCTGCCCTGTCCTGTCCACCGTTAGCCCGGGTATAGCCTCCACCCATATTCTACTATGCTTCTTCTTCTTGCTGCCCCATCTGATCCCTTTAAGTATGGAATCACTAAGCAGTAGTGCACCCCCTTCCTTGTTTCTTGTTCCTGCCCCCACCCTTTTCCCAGGGTATCCACTCTTAGAGCATGCCAGCTCACTAACTCCACCCTTCCTCCCTACTGCTGTCTGCCCCTTCTCCCCTGTCTTCTCCCCTACCTCTTCACTGCTCCCTCCCTATCCCCCCATATCCCTCCCCTCTGCACTGACCCCACTTCCTCTGCTCTGCCCCTGTCGTCCACTCCACCAGCAGTGCTTCTCTAACCTTTACCCCTGTTGCCCTCCTCTGACTGACTCCAGCCCCTTGTGGTTTCCCTCTTCCTCCCTCTTCTGCTCTTCCCTGGAGATCACTCCTTCCCTCATCCTCCACCAGTGTTGCCAGCTTAGCAAGCCTATTTCCTGCCTGGCTGTGCCTCTGGTCCCGCCCCCTGACTCTAGCCTTCCCACTAACGCTAATCCCCTTGTTTGTTCAGCTCCTGCACTCCCTTCTCATCACTTCCCTTGAGGCACTGTTGCTCCCCTGCACTATCCTCTTGTTATTTCCTGGATGTGACCCTCCTGCCTCCAAGCCCCTTCCCCCTTCCCTCATCCTGTCCAGCTCTCTACCCAGCCACAGCACTTCCTCCTCCAGCTTTCTCAACTAGATACAGATTGGACACCCTTCTAGCCTCCACAATACGTTAATCCAAACTGCTGCCCCACATCCTTTACAGCCCACTATCCTACCCATGATACCAATACTAACTACAAAATAGAATTCTATCTATAAGTTTCTAACCAGCCAAGTCCCTACATAAAAATACAATACCAACTTCACTAGCAGAGAAGCATAAAACATTACTAACTATGATACCATACCATACCAACCATGAGTTTCCCAGCAAAATACAGCATGAGGTGCTACACCTAGGTACAAAACACAGTACTATCTGTAAGTCTTTAACTTTTTACCTCTTTAACCTGAGCTACATATCACTCTATAACATTACAAAGAACAATCCCCTCTGTTAGGGCACATTAGTGGATGCACCTGGTAGTGCTTTCCACCAATCCCAATGCAGCACCACCCCAATAAGTGTGGACAAACTGGAGGAGGGAGGTATCAGGGCCCACTGCCACTCCTGTAAGAGTCTCTTACACAACTGCATACCTCAGCCCCTTCCTCAGGACGGGGCAAACACATCTCTGTAGTTCATGCTTCTTCAGTTTCCAGCTCCAAACTAAGTCAGTTTAAAATGGCTCTGGCTAATCTCCTGCCCATCTCCCAAGTCTACCTCTGCAGTTTCCTGTCTCTCAACTGGCACAGAATTGAAGTCCATAATCCGGACCTAAACTACAGCCCTGTTTAAACATCAGAAATAGAGCCCTTTATCTAAATAGCACTTTTTAAACACCCAAGTACATATCCTTCTCCCAGTACAAGCTATTTGAACTAAAGCAAATGTAGGAAAACAAAACAATAAATATTTCCTTTTAGTTTAGCCTCACACGAACACCAGGACACCCTTGCAGCACAGAGGGATTAGGACAGACCCAGGAGCTTAATTTATGCTTTAGTGAAGTATAAACCAGCCCAGTTCAGGAATTTTTTGAGAAGTCTGATGCTGTTTCAATTTTATCAAATTTAAGCAAGTACAGACACTGTGAGCATGTAGCTCCTCCAGAAAATCAATGTGTCCCGGTGCTTCACCATGTAAGGCTTCATCAGGTTCAAAATCTGGATGGCTTTTAGGATATCCACCCATTTTTCATCCTGCTGCCACCGTTCCTCTGCTTGAAGTCTTCTGTCCTCATCCCTCTGTCGTCAATCTTCTTCTCTCTGGCGATCCATTTCTAGCTGTTTGAGGTATAGCCACTTTAGTAGGTCACCTGGATTGTTTGGGGCTTTCTCCATCTGGGGTTCCTCTTCTTTGCTGTCTTCATCTTCCTCCTCTGCTCCTTCTTCCTTCTTCTTTGGTCTGGCTCCAAAATCCAAACCAGGCAGGGTTTTTAACCCAGTCCTTTCTGCCATGGCACATGTCAAATGCACTGCACTAGCATATGCCTTTCCTCGCCCTGCATCTGCCAGGATATTTAGACAGCAATACCCCCCACTAGCGCCTTCCAGGCAGCCTCGACATACCAGGTATCCCACTTCTCACACCAGTGTAGTAGTGTAGGATAATAACAGACATAGCAGGCAGTCAATTCAGTGCATAAAAAAATGCAAAAACTTGCATTTGTTAATTTGTTTGAAAAAAATTATAAAGATTTGCAGAAAGAAAAAGGGTGTTAGTCCTTCACACCACGTCAACAGGAAATAATTTCTTCAATGACAAACTCCTGGAATTTCCTTGCTTACTTTGCAATAATATAGAACAGTGTGTAAATCTTTGCACTAAGCTCCTTCTCTCACCGTGATCAGAAAGTGACTGAACTACCTATCTAAAAATGTAACCCCTAGTGGTGGGTTTTGATGCCCTGGCTGGCATGACGTCATGATCATGTGATCCCTCATTAAGCAAGTACTCTTTATAACTTTTCTTAATTTTTACTAAGGCTCCTTATACATCCTGCATGATTCTGCAGACTATTAGGCTATACACATACTTTCAACATAGAACAGGAATACATGGCTTATAAACCTTCTAATAGCCTAATTAGGGTGCCTCAGCTCATTTTGGGGCTAAGCCCCTCCCTTCTAGGAATGATATCATCTCATAGGATCACTATAAATTCATTCATTGTGTGGGCTGTCAGCACTATAGTACGGCTTTCTCAGCACTCCATGCTCCCCTCAGGTAATACAACATTTTAGTTATTTTGCCCATATTTTTCATATGCAATGTTTATTTCAAGCTTCCATGAGTTGGCAAGGGAATGTGAGATTGAAGCAGTGCTCCTCACCTCCTTTCTCCTGCCAGCTCATGAGACCTGATATGAACGTACAACCATTTAAAAAAATATATACGTTTCTTTTTATTAGGGTTTGTTCTGTATTCTGTGCATCCCCTCCTAACTTTCTCATTTATTACTGTGCCATTTCAACCCCCAATATAGCACTCCTACATAAGGGAGTAAAGTTTCCTTTTGTTTCGATGGCTGAAATATCAACTGTCAGGTTTAATTTCAGTTGGGCCCTTTTTAAACGTTGGCCTCATTTTAGTTTAACAGTCCCAGTTACACAATATTTCTTCAGGCTGCACCAGCCTGACTGGGCATATCTAGACTGGCAGACACTATGGGACTTAATCACATCTTTGCCCGTAGTGTCTGTGCATTTCTTAACTTATTACTGCATACTGCGGTGTTTAAATACGAGCGGAGCACTGTTCTGTTCCATTTTATTCTCAGAATCTTTTCTTAACCACAACTTGCAGTGTACTACAGTTTTGGAGCACCATTCAGCTCTGTAGCTTACATGAAGTGCTTCCTGCTCCAACAAAGGATTTATTTTAAAGCCGCTATTTATTCCTATGCAGCATCTTGCAGTTAGCTTCTGAATACTTAATACAGTTGGTGCCTCAGGTAATCATCTCCTTTTTTTATTTTCTCTGGGCACCATTTTCAAAGGGGCATTCCAGGGGGCACATGAGTGTCTAAAAAGATTTATTTAGGTAAAGCGTGACTCGTGCTATGTCTTATCTCCACTCGGGAGATTCGGGTGCAGCTCACTTCAACAGTGTACCATAATGGAAGTTCAGATACTCAAGGGACAGTAAAGCATGAGAAAATAAATTTGTCAGGTTGTCCACCCTGACAAAAAAAAAGAAGAGGGGAGAAGACATACAAAAAAGAGAATAGGACAGAGTGAAAGGAAAAAGGAAGGGGGGATTACACAGTCTATGGCTACATTTACTTTATATTCATAACAGGGGCTCCCTGTTACAAAGCAAAGTTCAGGTAACCCACTATCTGCTGTAGTTTCCACAGGGTTTATCTTTTTAGCAACCACT
This sequence comes from Neoceratodus forsteri, assembly GCA_016271365.2. Classification (NCBI taxonomy): domain Eukaryota; kingdom Metazoa; phylum Chordata; order Ceratodontiformes; family Ceratodontidae; genus Neoceratodus; species Neoceratodus forsteri. Next base: position 784,809,570 of record CM028132.1, on the reverse strand, counting down.
GCATTGTTCAAGAGAGACCACAGTGCATCTAACTTATCACTAGGTAAAGGACATCCCTGCATTTGAATCACTTTCTGTGCCCAGGAAGGTTATCACCAGGCTTGGGGGCTCCACTTTCCCCAGGACCAGTGGATCTCCAGGGTGGTTGCACAGTTCTATGAAAAAGCTCAGCTTCTGTCCACAAATTGGGAAGTCTGCTGCTCCCACAAATAGGAAGTCATCCATGTAGTGGATGATGCCCTTGTTCTCTGAAGTCTGCACCATAGCTCAATATCGACAGGTGTTAAAAAACTTCAAACAAAGCACAAGCTACTGTACATTCCATTGGCATGCAGTTGCCAACATAATACTCTCCCTCAAATTTCACTGCTAACAGCTCCATCTGCTGGATGTACCAGCAGCTATTCTGACCAGCAGTCCTGCCACCCACACTACCGCCACAGCCCTGTCAGATGACTCATATTGTACCATCATAAAATGAGGATCAATATGATGATTCACTGAACCCCCTTCTGGGTACAACAGATGACTGACCATCTGAAAATCACCCAGGGGTTTACTTGGCATGAGTACAATTGGGGACACTCTAAGATTAGCCAGGGGAGGGGACGCACATGGCCAGCTCACCCATCCCAACTGCCTCTCTTTGTCCAGTTTTTCCCCAGACCACCTGTGGGCAGTCTCTGCCAGGCTTTAGATTCTTCACCTTGTACCTCCTCTGAGGTCCCATATATGGGAATCTGAAGTCCACAGAGAAACCCTCCACTAACATGTGGGCAGCATCCCAGTCTAGGTACTGGTTAAGCCAGGGTCTTAGCCTGTCCACCCTTACTGGGGTGAACAGGCTTGCCTCCTTGAGATTTCTGATACTTTCTGCAGACAGAATGATACTTTTTTTCATGGGCTTTGGGAAGGTGCACTGCTTGAGGGGGTGCTGCTGGCCGCAAACAATTAATTCCTGCCAAACCTACAGTTGGTACAATTCCCTTGGTTATATGTGAAGCATGTCTGGAAGGGAGGTCCCCCAATTCATGCCGCTGTGGTTAGACTGCCCTGAGGGGTAACCTGCTGTCTGTATGGACCACTTCCACACCATGCATCATGTCTACCAGCTGGGGCGTGTCCAATCCCACCCTTGTGAACCATTATTTTGTCTCCAGCAGTGGAACTCTTTGCCATATTCCAATCATATCATGCCCCCTTTGTGCCTCTGCATCAACATGATTCTATTCAGGTAATTAAACAAGTCTAAGCCTTGATCCAGCACCAGCTGAATTATGGTGCTAGCAAAAACTATGAAACCTGCCAGCCAATTTTCAAAACTGTGATTCACCTTTGCTTTTTTTTCTCTGAGTCCTCAGATTTATCTTTCTTCATGTCCTGCTCCCTGGGATAATTGAGCAGGGAGAACATGCCAACATGTTTGCTGTTCAAAATCTGCTGACAGACCTTGTCTGTCAGGTTGAACCCACGGGCTGTGCCAGACTAACATAGTTGCCAGGGCTCCCTTCCTCCGACTCCCAGCATGTCATGCTGGCTTCACCTGCCACTGTGGTCCCTTCACCTGTCTCCCCTTCCTGCTTCTGACCATGATTCATGGAAGCCACCCCTGCTGTCTGCTCCATAATCTTGTCCAGTTTCTCATCCACAGTGGACCTTTTTTCCTGCCCACTGCAGACCTCAAGCTGGACCCACGGAGGCTGTGGTTTCCACCCCTGATTCCACCGGTGGGGGAGCTGGGGCCTCCTCATCCCTGAGGCTTGAAAAATACTCCTGAGGGGGCCAGTTTGCCACTCCCGATCTTATACTGTTCTGAGGTGGCTTCCTCCAGAAGAATCTCACTGAATTCCCTAATTACCATGTTCCTAAATTGCTCTTCTGCTAACTGCAAAACCCTGGTGTTACTCTTACCTTGCTGCCGTGTCCTAGGTACCTTTGGTGGTGGTGTTACCGGTTACTTGGCTGGCCTTTTGCTTTGCAGTGTAGATGTTCAAGCAGTCAGGATGATGGTTCCTTCTAAGCAGGCTTTGAGCCACTGCTGTCCCTTCTAGAACTAGAGAAACTGTATGTTCCAGTTAAGAAAGTATATAATAAGAGAGGGAAGGTACCTGCATGGCTTACCAAGAAATTACAATATCAGATAGCTAGGGAAAGGGTGGCCTATAAGGCAATGAGGAAGGACAGCTCTCCTTACAATGTGTATAAGTACAAACTGCAGTTAAAGACTACAAAAAACATGATTTCAACTCAAAAAAAGAGCTTAGAATTCAGGATGGCACATTTAAAAGAAGGAGGAAAGACTTTCTTTTTGTATATTAATAATAAATCACCTGATAAATCCATAGGACCTATAAGCAGAAATGGAATAGATATTAGTAATCCCAAAGAAATGGCCACAGCATGCCCACCAGTACAGCAGTTGGATTTCCACTTGTGACGCCGGCGAACCGGGTTCAGGAATGGACTCAGATCGTCAGAGGGCTGGCCAGGAGGAGAGGGACTGAGCACCCCATGGCTGCTTTCCTTCTCCAGGAGGAGAGTGGTGGAGTGATCAGAAATGTGGCACCACCCAGCGGAGGCTGGGTTGCACCACAAGCTCCGATACCAAAATTAAGCTTGGGAGCGGGCGGACGCAGGTCATTATTGCACGTCCTGCCATCACCTAATGGGGAAAATTACACTGCTTGCTGCCGGGATGATGCCTGCCCCTCCACCTTAATGAGCTCACAGGCTGGCTCCCAGACCTACCCCATTGTCTGTGGCACTTGGGCCATTGCCGCAACCCTGCCCTTGGGGGTAATCCAGGGGGTATTCCGGGAGTAAGGGCTAAATGTGGGAGTGGGAACGGAGGGGGCCGTGACCTGGGCGGATGGCTCGGCGGCAAGCAGCAAATAAATAAAGAATTTAAAAAAAATAGAAATGGCCACAGCCTTCAATGATTATTTTTGTTCAATGTTCAGTGGTCCCACAAATCAAATTCCTCACTTAGACAAGTCTGAAGACAATGTAACCTTTACCATGGAGGAAACTGTGGATAAACTAAATAAGACTGATACCTCCAAAGCAGCAGGCTCTGATGAGTTACATCCCAGACTCCTAAGGGGGAGTAAAAGAATGGCTACTTGAACCTATGTACCTTACATACTAACATACTAAAATACTAGATGCCAGCAGAGTAGGCCTGTTGTTCTATCAAGTTTGCTCATGCTTCAGCATCCTGATTGGTACTGTAGCCCTCTATCTGTCTCCTTCCACTGTTACTCCATCCCCCAGTCCTGCCCCCCTGGCAAATCAGTCTCTGCTTCACCCCTTGCCTATACCTGTCCCACTCTCTCTTGAATCCCTCCCGCAGTTGCCTGTACCAGCTCCCCAGGCAGCGCATTCCACGGTTCCACCACTCTCTTGGTGAAGTACCTCCTCCTCCTTCCCCCCCCAATCCTACCACCCTCAATCTTTGAACTGTGTCCTTTGGTGATTCCACCCTCCTTCAGTGGAAAGATCCTATCTTGGCTTACCTTATTTACTCCCTTGAAGTACTCGAAGAACTCAATAATTTCCCTCCAGTCCCTCATCTCCTCCAGCAACAGCAGGTTGAGCTCCCCTAGTCATTCCTCATATGTCATATACCCCAGGCCCCGGATCATTCTGGTTGCTCTCCTCTGATCCCTCTACAGGAGTTGGATGTCTCTCCTTAGGTGCGGCCTCCAGAACTGCACACAGTACTCAAGATGTGTTCTAACCAGGCTGTTGCAGAGTGGCAAAATCATCTCCCTGTTCCTTGAGGTAATCCCCCTAGCAATGCATCCTAGCATCCTATTTGCCCTGACCGTAGCCCTCCTGCACTGCTCTGAATTATTCATGTTAACATCCACCAAGGCTCCTAGGCAACTCATCCCCCCCCAGGGTGTACACATAGTTGGGGTTTTCCCACCCTAGGTGTAGCACCTTGCACTTGGAAGACTTAAATTTCAATTTCCAGGTGCAGGACCACCTATCCAGAGTATCCAGGTCCTCTTGCAGAGCCAATCTCCCCTCCTCCACTGTCTTCAGTTTAGAGTTGTGTGCAAAAAGACTCATTTCACACCCGAAACCTTCCCTGATATCGGAGATGTGGGCGTTTAACATGAGTGGCCCAAGGACTGATCCCTGTGGGACCCCACTTATGACCTCCCTAGGAGATGAGCCCTCCCCTCCGACCACTACCCGCTGAGTGTGACCTGAAAGCCAATTTCCAATTCACCTAACCATCAATAGGCCTACACCCATCCCCCCCCCCAGCTTTTCCCTTAGGCCAATGTGAGGGACCAAATGAAATGCCTTGCTGAAGTCCAGGAACAGTACATCCAGTGGTCTCCCCCTGTAGAGTGCTGATGTCACCCACTCATAGAACTCTACAAGGTTTGTTTGACACGATCTACCTGGCACAAACCCATGCTGCCGGTCATACAAGTAACCCATCTCCTCCAAGAAACCTCTCAGCCTTTCCTTAAGTATGTTCTCCACTACCTTACCCACCACTGATGTCAAACTGACAGGTCTATAGTTTTTTGGCTCTTCTCTTGATACCCCTTTATGGATGGGCATAACGTGTGCCTGCTTCCAATCCTTTGGCACCCTCCCTGTCTGGAGCAACAAGTTAAAGAGATCTGCCAATGGCACAGCCAAAACATCCACTAACTCCCTCAGTACTCTGTGATGAATAGCATCAGAACCCGGAGATTTATCCTTTTTTTAGGGACTGGAGGGCTCCCACACCTGACCGATAGGAATATCAGCATCTGTTCCCCCTCCCCCCCATTCAGCAGAACCAGCCTGATAGCTCACCCCTGGCCTACTTCCCCCAGTGGCTTGTTCTTCAGCAGGTACCCCAATAATCAGGTCTGCTGCACCTTCTGTGTCCTTCAACGCCCTTTTTGGAAGTTCCTCAGCCTTCTCCCTAGTGAACACCAAGGCAGAGTAGTCATTCAGTACCTCTGCCTGTTCTCCAGCCCCTTCCACCCACCCCCCAGCTGTCCTCAACCTTCTGAGCTGGCCCTTGACCTTCCTCCACTCATCAATATACCTAAAGAACTCTTTTTCCCCACCTCATATCCCCTGCACCAGCCTCCGCTCTTTCCAGGCCTTTGCCCCCTTCACCACTCTGGTGACTTTCCTGGTTGCAAGGTGATAGTTCTCTCTATCCCTCTCCTCTCATTTTTTTGTACCTACTATAGGCAGCCTTTTTCTCCTTTACCGCCTCCTGGACCTCCTTGGTCCACCAGCATGGTTTATGAGACCTACCGACCTTGTACCTCACTCATGCACAGGTTCTGGTGGCCTCCAGTAACCCCCACTTTTTGATCTCCCACCTACCTTCCACGTCCAAACCTGGTTTTATCTCCCGCAAATGCTCCTTGAGGATTCCCCCACATTCTGAAAGTCTGCCCCCCCTTAACATCAACTATCATTGTTCTTGAATGATCCACCTTCCCCCCAGTTTAAGCCGCAACCAGACTGTGTTGTGGTCACTCCCAGCCAGGGTTTCTTCCATAACCACATTTTGTACAAGATCCCATCCACTAAAACCACATCCATGATATGACCCTCCCTCATTGGGTCCATCACCTACTGATTAAGGAACACATCCAGGAAGTCATCCAGCAGCTTCTACTCCCTGGTTACAGTGGACGTCATAGTACCCCAATCAGTAGCTGGCATATTAAGGTCCCCCATGAACACCACTCCTTCCCCTTCCAGTCCACACTGCCCCTTAATGTTATTTAACTGGTCTTTTAATACCAGTGAGGCTCCATCTGATTGGAGATCAGCAATGGTGGTCCCGGTGCACAAAAAGGGCAAAAAAACAGAGTTAAAAAACTATAGGCCAATAAACCTAACATCAATATTGAGAAAAGTACTTGAGTCCCTCAAAAGAGAAAATACTGAACATGAACTAGAAAGTAAAGGGTTAATTGACATCACCCAGCATGGGTTTTGTAAACAAAGGTCTTGTCTGACCAACATGCTTATATTCTATAACAGAATCAGTAAGCTCCAAGACCAAAACAGGCCAGTAGATGTAATATATTTGGATTTTAGCAGAGCATCTGACAATGTTCCACATGATATTCTGATTACTAAAATGTCTCAGTTAAATATAGATAGGAGGATAACATTATGGGTCAAAAACTGGCTTACCAACCACACTCAAAGAGTGAGAATAAGGGGTCATGCATCTGACAGAGGCATGGTGTCTAATGGAGTACCACAGGGCTCGGTCGTGGAACCAACTCTTTTTTCCCTATTTATCACAGATCTTAATGAGGATATTGGGTGTGAGTGGATAAAATTTTTATATGACACCAAAATAGATACAGAGGAACCCACGAGAGAGCAAGCTGAGGCCTTCCAGGGTGATTTAACTGAACTACAAATATAGACAGATAAGAATAAAATGGAATTCAATTTAGATAAATGTGTGGTGATGTATCATGGGGCCAAGAACACGAAGCATGAATATACTGTACCATAAACAACACCAAGCTGAGAGCAGTAGATGGATAAAGGGACTTAGGTATTATGATAAGTAGCTACCTTCATTTTGGAAATCATTGTAATGATGTTATCTGTAAAGTGAATAAAATAATTGGGGCATTCAGGAAATCATGTGTAACCAGGCATTGAGCATGCCTGTTGCCACTGTATAGAAATCTAATTAGGCTACACTTAGACTACGGTAACCCACTGTGGAGTCCCCACCTGAGGAGGGAAATTCAAGTAGTGGAGAGGATACAAAGGAGCATCACCAAAATGATCTCTGGGATGCAACACTTGTTTTATGAAAATAGATTAACAACCTTGGGACTCTACCCACTTGAACTAAGGAGGTTGAGGGGAGATCTTTTGTTCATGTACAGAGTAAGCAATGATCCAGATCCTATGGCTAGTCTCAAGTTACAACCAGCAGTTAGAGGCTTTAACTTAAGGAGCCATGGAAAACAACTGAGGTTAACACATCATAGATGTAAAAGAAGAAGGAACTTCTTTACACAAAGAATTACAAGTCACTGGAATAATCTCCCTGAGTCTATAGTTGAATCAGACATATTTGAAATGTTCAAGAAAAGGCTTGATTCACATCTTTTAGGTGCCTTAAAGGTGGTGTGCCCATTGTGGGGAGGCAGGTTAAAATGGGCTTGTGCCTTCTTCCTATCTAAAATTTCTGAGTATTGTTCCAAGTATTGTTCTTCTTGTACATCTCTTGAAGCTGGGCCTCCAGTGTTTCTGTCACTGCCTTTGGTGAGTGGTCTTCACTGTGGTTGTCTTCTTTTTGCTGGCATTTTCCAGGATGTAATGAGAAACTACGGCCCCCTCCTAAAGAAAGAGTGCATTAGTATGTTGTTTCATGTGACCCAGGCACACCAGGATGAGGACCTTGCTGTGGCTGCCTCGCTTCAATCAATGCTCCCCTACACCCTCTCAGAATATTCCATCTCCCCAGTGTGTAGTGCCCCCCATCCCTATGCAACCAGCTGCATAACCTACTGGATTTCATTCTGGAAATAACATACTTGTGGAGGCATCCACCTGAGTTGTCCCGGTCCTGTATTGTTATGTTAAGCTTCACTGAGAGAGTGTAGGTAGCCTGCTGCCAAGGGCATCTGTTTCTGTTATCTAAATACATACACCTGTCTTTTTTGTTTGTTTGTTTGGTGGTGTTGTTGTTGCTTTGTTTGATATAGGCCCTCAGGTCAATCTCAAGCCTTGCTGATTCATTTTGCCAGCCCTCTTTCTCCTGTGACCCTGGCCCTCACAGGTAATAACAGGCTTAATGCTACAACTCCCCATTTTTCTAGCCTGTTCTCACTGCCTGCATGCCTGGGCTTAATGCTGTGTGCAGTGCACCTTGCCTAGTGACCAGTTTCCAAATAAATAAATACATTACCCCTTTGAAACTCCAGCCCCTATTAGTATAGAGACTGTATGCAGACATGTGAAGTGCTGTAGCCCTTAAGTGTTACAGAACATCTTGCATGCAGACATGAACAATGGACTCATAATTCTCGGTCACCATGCCCAACTACTGCTGCTACCCCAATAAGTGATAGGCAAGATCCATTAGTATTTGCGGCAGGGACATTTGTCAAGTATGGGATTGCCATGGAAATACAGGTCTGGAGTCTGACCATTTCTGTGAAGCCCCAGGACTGATTGACCACATAACCACCTAGCTACAATGAGACAGTGAGCAACTATCCCAGTTCTCTCCCCTGCCATGGTGACTGCCACTTGGTCTGATGGCCATTCCAAAGCAAGGCAAGGAAATTAAGCTCAAAGTTGATATTGCCAAGTTCTGCCACTGGGGGCATCCTCCAAATTCCCCCACCACTGCCTAGCCATCTTCTCATTTTATTTTCCCTTAGTTGTTATTTTTATTTTCCTTTGATTGACCTTGGAGGTACAAGCATATCAGCTGCAAGAGAGCTGTAAGTTCTGCGTCTGCCACTACCTCACTACAGTGGGGGGAGTGGGTCCAATGGCCCTTCATGTAGCTTCCCAGTGGCTAGTTAAAAGAGACAAAGGCCCTCACTGCAGGAAGCGCAACTCGGGCCATCCCTTATGTCTCCACTCATGTGCTGTCTGCAACCATAATGGTGAAACATTTAGCCATATGATTCTCCTGCATCTCTGTTTTCTTTTCTTCTGTTTTTGTTTTTTGGACCTTCTATACTTGTCCACATCATCTGTCTGCCAACCCCAAGCTCAGTTCAAGCCCGTGATTGCCAAACTGGACTCACTGCCCACAAAGACCCATGTATCACATAATGAGACTTGCTAACCACAAATCATTGTACCCTTTGAGGTGGCCCATTGAAGACAGAGTAGTGGCAAAGTTTCATTCATCAACTTTTTTTTCACACGGCCATGAGAGAGTTTAGTACTATAATTTTGTCCCCTGCCCTGTATTCCTGAGGGAGGTCACATTTTATGAATGAGCCATTCATCCCACTGAACAATGTTTGCAAGGCAGCAGCTTTTTGTCTGTTACAGAAATCTTCAGCTCTCCCCCTCCAAATTCCCACACAAATGCAAGGCTCAAACTGACCAGAGTAATCCCACTTTCCTAGTTGGGCTTTTCAATGCTAACCATCCTGATGAACCCCGTACCCTTGTGGTGAAGTTCTTTACCTGCAAAAACTGAAGTTGGGAGCTCCTGGTCAGTTACTCTGTGTCCTGGCTATCTGCAGAGGGAGTAGAGGGGGGTGAGCAGCTGGCCTCAGCTCTTTTTAACCCCTCACTCTCTCTGCCCCTCTACAGTTGGCCACTGCCCTTTGGGTGTCCCCTGTGATTCCTTCTCCTGAGGCCATGCCAGGGTGTGCTCTCCACCCCAGAAGGGGGAACTCTACCTGCCTAACCTCAGGTTGGGGGGGGTGCACCAGGCAAATGGAGGACTGCTGCAATCCTTTGGTAGCCTTCTTACTCCAGAACACAAAGATAATCAGCAAGACTGAAAGCACTACAAGTGGGCTGTCTGTTAAAAGATGATTTACTAGAAATGTTGTCAGCTCATGTAACTATTACTGGAATCATAATAAATATTTAGAATCTTATCCAGTTTGCTATTTTCTTTTATTTGACCGTAGTTCAAGACAGAGTTAGAATGAAGGTAAATTAAATGAACCAAACATATACTATACAAAATTATGCATGGGCAACCTCCATGCACAACATGGCAGATGTTTCTGTTGCAGAGTGAGTTGACATTATAGAGACCTCCTGAGCTTTGCATTTGAGGTCTTTGATGTTGTCCCAGCCCTCAATGGAAACACAGTCTTGTTGTGTATGGTTGCCCATACATTATTCTATTACAGGGTTGTAGTAGCAACACTGTAGTTAGTGTTGAGTAGTTTTTTTAAATTTTAAACCCCTAACTTTTCACCTGGATAACTTTTCCCTTGTTCAAAGGAATTCCAGAAAATTTTTTATCTGCAATTTGGAGGGCAATGTCTCTTGATCTGGTAAGTTTTGTGGCATTCAGATATCCAGATTCTGAAATCCGGATAGTGCAAAAGTGGAAAAATTGGGGGCTTTTGTAGTTTTTTTGGTCTCACCTACAGCCCACATGGTTTAGAGTTTTAGGCTTGCCCTAGAAAGATGCCTTTTTTTGGTTTGGTAAAAAAATATTAATCCATTCCTGAGTTACAAGGATTTGAAAATTCAGTTCTGAGCATGCTCTGTAGAGTCTTTTATGTATATTTCTGATACAAAAGAAGAGTTTCTGGCTCATGACAGAAGACTCTTCTTTCATGAGACATGATTCTTCCTTCATATGCTAGCCACCTTGTTTTTGATTTTTACAAAAAATGCTAAAAACCCATAAAAATGATGTATTCTCAAAACGAAAACACCTGAAACTAAGTAAACAAGCCACATTTAGCTAGATTCCAGTGCTAGTTTTTTGAGATACGTCTAGGAATATTGTTTCTGTACACTCAAAAACCTTGGGTGCCCAGCTTAGTGAGAGGAGCTGTTTGCCCACATTCTTGGCATGTGAACAATGGGATTTTCTTGAATTCTGAAATTGCAGCTGGAGTCCTGCTGTTGGCTTCAGCTGATGCAATGAGTTGGTGATCCTTGCAGTCACTGTCTTTATCTATCTATCTATCTATCTATCTATCTATCTATCTATCTATCTATCTATCTATCCACATTATTTCTCTCCCCACCCATCCAGGTGACCTGCCCCCTTTTCATATTTAATGTTACCTTTTTATAAGTGGAAGTGGGTGCCCACCCCTGCTACCTCTTCTCTTCACCCCCAGGTCACCCAGCTCTGTTTCCATTATATATATATGGCAGCACCTGGGTGCCCACCCCTAGTCCCGCTGAACAGTAGCCCAACACTGGGGTGCCTAATCCCCAGTGTCTCATCCCCTGAAATAAAGAAAACTATCATACTTTGATTTTTTTACCTTTAAAAAAGGAAATGGTCCATTGCTGTTCTGACCCCCCACACACACCCACCCCACCCAACTTCCCACTCAGCACCCACCACCACCCCCCACACACACATCCTCACTGGTCTGAACGTGTCCCCAGATTCAGATCCAGAGAATCCATTCATCTTCATTCTCAGTATGAGAACAGTAGGACTTAGGCTTCATTTGAAGTAGTGAGACTGTGATCCCCTGCTTTCTCTGTCTCTGTCTTTCTCTCTCGGTCTCATTAATTTATCTATCTATCTATCTTATAGTTATAGCAGACTGGGGTGCCCACACCCAGAACCACATTTTCTCCCCCCCTCCCAGGTCTCCTGCTCCCTTTTCCCATATTTAATTTTACCTTTCTATAAATGGACTAGCATGCTCATCCCCCAGTACTTCTTCTCTTCACCCCCTTCCTTCCAGGTTACCTGCTGCCATTCCCATTATACACATAGCAGCACAGGGGTGCCCACACCTGCTGCCACCGTACAGTAGTTTGACACTAGAGTGGCTAGCCCCCAGTGTCAAGCCCCCTGAAATAAAGAAAACCATCCCTCAATGCTTTTTTTACTTCTAAAAAAGGAAAACGTCCCTCACTGATCTGATCCCCTTCACATACACCCTACCCACCCTTCCCTGACCTCCTACTCAGCACCCACCACACCACATACACCCCCGCTCACCTGAACATGTCCCATGCAGTGCTGAATGCAGCTGCACTGTATTCTCAAGGAAACCAGTGCAGCTACAGATTTCTGTAAAAAGTGCCACAGGTGCAGCAATTTAGCTGCTGCAGGACTTGCACAAGTGCTGCAAATCCACAGCTGCAGATGCTGTGAAGGTACAGCAATAGGGAACCACTAGCTGAAGCAGCAGACTGTAACAGTGCTGCTATAATATGAGGCTGACAGCACACACAGAGACCAGCAACTGGTCCCCAACTGGGACCATAGCAGCACTGCAGGTAGCTGTAAAACCCTGGCACCACAGTGGCTGACTGTCCCTGCTGGTCGTCCCTCCCTGGGGTGTTCCTGTAGCCTGGGGGTGGTAGGGTAGCATTCACTGCTGGCTGGTCAGGCTCTACTGCTTGTGGGGCTCTGTCATGGGCTGCACTGGGTCTAGTGGTTGATGCCTGTTGCCATAGCATAGTAATGTGTGCTTTCACTGCTGTAACATCAGCCACTGTTATACTGTCTGAGATGCTATTACCTGTGGTACACCTCTACCTTAATTCATTCCAATTGCTGGGGCACTACTGCAGTGTGCTGAGGGAGAGTTATGCCTCTTTCCACTGTGTATAATATTCTTTCCTCAGTTGTGGGAAAAACCTGGCTGTGAATAGCCTTTCCGGGGCTGTGCTCCACTGATCTCACACCTTTTTGTCCTGAGGGACTTCCGCAGCTGCACTTTTTTCCACAGTCCATAGTTTTTTTTCCCGCAGCTGTGGGTTTTTTTTGTGAATAGCACTTGGAGCAAACTCCCCTTTTTTTCCATAGCTGAGGGAGTTTTGGGGACTTAGGGAAGGGTTTGCACCTTCTGAGTTTTGAGAATCCTGCCCCAGATCCTTCAAGCCCAATGATCTTGTATGGGTCAGGATGTATGCAGGCCCAAAGAGATGGATAGAAGGCGTGGTGGAAAAACAGTTTGGAAATGTTGTCTATAGTGTTCAACTGACTAACCAGAGGAGAGTGAAAAAACATGAGGAGCAATTACGTACTAGAACTGACACAGAACAAAAAAGAAATACCCAGAGTCGGGGTAGTTATCCAGCATTATTTGTTCCACAACAAGAACAGGAAAAGATAGTGGAACCACAGCATTTATGACAAGGAGTGGCTGATGCTAATCAGATTCCAGTGTAACAGCCTTGAGTCCTACTATATTGGTCAGGATGTATAAGATGTCCACCAGAGAGGATGGACTTGTAGAGATATAGCCTAATAACATGACTAACTAAAAGGGACATTGCAGTAATAACTTTGATAGTTTCATACTATTTTCTGAATTATTGACTTACATACTTTCTAGCTAAGTCAAGAGGGATTGTTATATGCAGTACTGCTTTAAGAACTGTTAGACAGTACAACTTTAAGAAATGTATTTCCTGTAACTCTTCCTGTGTGTGTTGAGAGAATTGTTCCCCCTATGTCTGAGCTGCTGAATAGAAGTAAACAGAGAAGGCCTAGATTTCTGTGGTGCATGTTTTTCTTTCTGCCTGGACCCTGATGTGTTTAAGGTACTTATTTTCATCCACCAAATACAACAGCTATGCTGAAAATTTGGTGCATAAATATGCCAAAATGACAAAGTTGTGAGTGAATCTTGCAATATTTCAACAGTCACTCATAACTTTGAAAATATTCAATATTTTTACTCCAAACTGTTAACATAGCCATTTTTTTCACACCATCTCATAAACATGACAGGTGTCATTTTTAAAATTCTGGACATGTGTTGTTCACACTTCTGGTTTGAAATGACGTTTCATCCAGTATACTACAAATGCTATATCTCATGATACTTCTAAGATGAGTTGTAAAATTACTATATTGATCATTTGGGATCAAAATTTAAAAACTTATATACAATTATTAAGAAACTTTGTGTGTAGTGCCATTCATGACCACAGAGGGTATGCTTTATGATCCCATGCTGGTGAGCTGGAATTCAGAGGTGAGCTCAGTGACCCAGGTGGATAGGGTGAAGGTGCAACACCCACAGCAAGAGAATGAAAGCTACATGGTTGCTCGCATGGGCCATGGTACTATATACTGAGAACAAACCTTCTGTTGGCATAGGGCCCTGCACATCTACACCAATGGGTGGCAGAGGGCCCTGTGCCTTGGCTGACAGATGAACTCTTTGCTCTGTGCATCTGTATCTGCAGCCACATGGTAGCCCAGTAACCACAGGGCTCTGTGCTTCCACAGCGCTCCAGACAACACCCTGAATTCTTGATATCTGTCACTGTACTTCATAGGTGGACAGAGTCATCCCTTGGACCCTGTGCATTCACATGTATTTATCCAGGTTCTGAAGGGACCTGTGTAAATTAGGATATGATTCTACTATCTCAAAAAATGAGGAAATTCTTTGCAAAAAATGGTGTTAGTGCACCAGTTAGGGTTCAGGTTAATGCCACAAAAGTAGGCAAATGTGGTGTTACAGTTTCCAACTCTAATTCCCCACACCCCACCCCCAAACAGAAAAAGTAAAAAACATTAGGGTTTGGGGCCTCTGGTGTTTTGGTGAATCAGTGGTGGGGTCTTCCTTGGGGTTGTCAATCCTAATACCCCATTTCCCCAGCAAAGTCAGATGTGATCTCTTTTCTTCACAGAGAGTCCTCAGGGGCCTGCATCAAGAATGCTAAAACAGATTGTATTGACAATATGTAGCAAGATATACCTCTCTACGTCAGAAGAGTGTATCAGTATGAGGCATTGGTTTGGAGCTGCACCTTGTGCTTCTTTTTTAACCTTCTTTATTGCTTTTCAAGAAAAGAAAAATCAGACAAACATACACATACCTGGTGAACCAGGGTTCACAGCCCCAAACTGGCTGTGATAACTATATACAAACCCATATGTACATCCACAGCAGAGAGAACCACCCTTCACATTTTCTTTATAAATATGCCATCCCTTTGCCTCTGAGCAGCAGAGTCAATAGGTAAATTTAATCCAGAAAAAAAAATGTAGCCCCTCCAACCCATCCCCTGTTACTCTCAATCGAACATCACATGTTAAACACCCCTTTTATGTAGCTCTCCAAGGAGATATCTCCTTGCTGTGTCCCCAGGAGAGAGAGAGGGAGGGAGAGTCCCCAACCTATCTTTTATCCTAGCAGACGAAGAGCATCCAACTAATCATTTATACATATAATAAAACCTATTCACAGAAATCAATTATCCAGCCATCCTAACCAAAGTCCTGCTAAGCATCACTGAAGCCTAAATTGCACCTTGTGTTTCTAACAGGAGGCTATGCACTGGGGGGTAGCGTTAGGGGTCACAACCCCATGGAAGATCCCACCACTGACTCACCAAGACTCAAGAGAGTAAAAACCTTAATATTTTTTGCTTTTGCTGCTTAGGGAGTGAGGTGGGGAGTTAGGGTTAGAAACCCTAACACCACATTTCCCTACTTTTGTGGCATTAACTCGAACCCTAACTGATGCACCAATACAGTTTTTTGCAAGGAACATATATCTATCCATCTATATTATAAGGGCATGGTCATGCCCCTATAGTTAGGGTTGTGTAGCATGTTCAATGTTAAACCTTAAATTTTGCACTTGAATAACTTTGCAACATATCAATGAATTTGTATACAATTTGGCATGCACAGTTCTGTGGTGTAGGTCTCTTGACATGGAAAGTTTCATTCTGGTTGTATCTATGGATTCTGAGATTTTTATGGTGCAAACACCTTAAAAGTTACTACATTTTGCAGTTTTTTTCTTGTCATCTTGTGCCCAGATGGTGTGGAATTTTGGTGTGAATTTTTTATGTTATAAATGGCTTGGATAACAGAACTGCCATGCATTTGGTGAAAACATATTAATCTGTTGCAAAGTTATTCATTAACTTCCTATTATTTTCAATGGGAAGATCACTCTACACTATAGAGGTATAAAGTTTCTCAAAGGATTTGGCCTCACAAAAAAGGATTCTTTTTCATGAGGGACCAATCCTTATTCACCATAAAAAAATCCTTTTTCATGAGCTACAATCTTGTTGATTTTTTCTACAAAATAAAAAGTGTGGAAAATACATAAAAATGTTAACATTTTAAAAATCAAACACCAGAACCTAGCCAAATGGGCACTGTTTAGCTATAGTCTGATGTTTGTTTTTCACAATAAGGGCCAGAACTACATTGTCTGGGCACCACAAATGCCAGGTGCCCAGCTTAGCGAGAGCAGCCCTTCACCCACGTTTTCTGTAAGAGAACAGTGGGACTTTCTTGTCTTACACAGCTGCAGCTGGAACTCATGCTGCTGACTGCAGTGGGAGCTGTGAGCTGGTGGTTAACTGAGCCCATGGTCTATCCTTTTTTTTTTTTATCCCACACAAAGCTGAAAACTAAAAGCTGGTCTTTACCCAGCCCAAAGCAAACTGAAAGCTGGTCCTTACCCTTCACAAGCCAAAAGAACTAGACAGCAGTGGGAGACAACAAAGCAGAACAGCAGGGCTTTCCAACAGCTCAAAAACATGGAGGACATGCAAAAAAAATACACCAGGGTTGAACTGGCCTGCCCAGATACCCAGAAACTCAAACATTTCAGTGCAGTATTTCTTACCTATTTTATAACACTTAAGTAATGAATGATGGGAAAGAAGAAACTGCACCACCTTCACTCACCTTGAGACAACCCCCCCAGACAAAACACAGCATCATTCTACAACCTTACCTAAGAATACAGTGGTTTGCTTCATTGAGTTTTTAGCTACCACACTCTCCTTTTTGAACAGGAATTGGACACTTTTATTCTTCTCAAACTCACTTGTCAGCACCACAGTTCCTGTCTTCATAGTGGCCAACTTTCTCATCATCTCCTGGCACATGAAAGCCACCTACACCAGGGTGAAGAGATAGATGATGAAAGCCCTGAAGATGTTGGTCAGAAAATGTGATGTCTGCAGGTGAGATCCATGCAGATTTTGATATCCTTCAATTTATTTCTGAGGTTCTTGGTGTAGTTGTACCATAAGTTAGTTTCCCTTATATTTATGCTGCATGCAGTCTCATTCAGTATGGGTGCTAGTAGGTGTTCAACCCCAGTTGCATAAAACTGGGGCAGACCCATAAACACTGCAGTAAGCCACATTAAATAAAACAGTTTAATGTTTTGGGTCCCGGTCAGGGACTTGTAATGAAATCTGCAGCAGATCACAGTGTAGCTCTCAAAGCTCAACGTGGCCACATTGAAAATTGTTGCATAGCTGCAGGTTTCAAAGAGAAAGTTATAACACTGACAGGGCCAATCCACAGTGGCTGAATCTGAGGGACTCTAAAAGACACCATGTAGTTCTACAGGCATTCCCAGCAAAAGAACCAGCTAATCTGAGCAAGCCAGGCTGATCATATGATCCGTCACCCCCTTTTGAAGGTAGCCTTTCTTCAGTAGCACTTTGGTGATTTAAATGGTTATGCTGTTTCTAATCACTCCAACCAGCAAAATACAACCGTTGATCACTGTCAGACAGATCTGAGTGTCTGTCAACAGTTCAAAATATTAACATTGGTTTCGATTAAACATTCTTCACTGTTTACTTCATTAGGCATTTTTGTAAATGTCGGTACAGCTGCAGGTAACTTCAGTTTACAGTGACCAAATATTAAAATAAGCAGTACAAATAAAAGCAGTACAAGTAAAGCTCTAAAGTAGCATGTAAAAAGCTGTCAGTAGCAATAATATATATCTCTGTAGTATTCCCTTGTTCAGTATGATGCATTACTATTCTTTAATGTGTTTCCAGTAAACTGAAATTGAATCAAACCCCTATTTATAGTAACTGCATCTACTCGAGAACTAGAGTATGGGTGCTGGTAATAGTTTAATATAAAGCTCTGTTATTAGTGCAAATGCTGCAAACACATCATTGATGAGCTATCTCATCAGTCAACCCCAAAACAAAATTGATGTAAGTCACAACAGAGCTGGAAGTAACGGTTCCCAATGTACTTCAGATTTAGTACTTGTGTCTCCCTGTGACATTAAAGTATGTAAACTTGTTTATGTATTAGACATGTTTTGAGAATTTGACCCCAAATTTTCAACATGGCTTTCGGGGATCCCACTTCATGAACAATATGGCTGTCATTATGCAACTCCTACACGAAAGGTGATTTCATGGTCTGTTGGTGAAATCACCTTTTGGGCAGTCTTTGAAATATTTTGTGCTCTTGTTCATGAGTTGGCATAAGAAAGCTATGTTGAAAATGTGGGTTCACAATATGAAAAAAATGCCAAAGTTATGATTATTTATTGCAGTTTCGCTATACACACTCATAACTTTGGACATTTTTACATTATTCCCCAGGTTTTCAACATAGCCTTCTTATTACCCCACTTTGTGTATGTCTTAGCTGTCATTTTTCAAATCATGGCTAAAATGTGTTTTTGTACCTGTGGCATGGAATGGCCTTGCAGTTGTGCAGAGTTATGTTTTGGTGGGGATTCAAAAAATGTCCTGTACCGGCTATATAAGGTGGGGTAATAAGATGGCTATGCTGACAATTTGGTCACTATTGTCCTAGAAATGGAAGCACAGGACCTGGAGAGCCTTGTGCTTCCACAGTAGAGATGCAGCTAATTTTTAATTCACCTGCAGAGCAAATGCAAAGTGGTCTACTTAGGATTTGCATATCACTACACAAAATTCCATTAAAAAGTCAGAATTCACCTTACTTCATGTTCTCCACTTCAAGTTCACGTTAAGTTCCAGTTTGATAAGGTGAAGTTGGTAAGAAACAGGCCTCTGATTACATGCCTAATTGAGTCTGCAGGTCCACAGGTCACATGATTCAGGAAGGCAGTTAAATAGGCAGGAAGTCAGTGTTTTACTTTAAACAAAGTCTTCCTCAGCACCGGCAGCAGTGGAATGGCTTGACTAATGAATGCAGTCTCACCATTCACTATCTGTGTGGCATGTTCAAATGGCCTCAAAATTAATATTACTGAGTCCATGAGTCTCCATTGTTTGGTTGTCATGGACACTGAGACTCCTGAACTGTCATGGCTAGTGTACATGACTAGGTACTTGGGAGATGGCTTTGTACTGCTCATACAACTACTCTGCCAAGTAAAGGATCAAATTCCATCTCATGACAACTTCAAGCTTGAGGTGGTGCTGAGGGAGGCTGTTTTGAATCTGCAGTTGCCTCAGTTCATCACAGGCCTTTCCAGAGCGTGCAAAGTGGACACAGATGCAGTGTGTAACAGTTAGCATTTGATTTATTCAGGGTACTGCAGAAACTCCAGTGCCACAAGAGTTAAACAGTGAGCCATGCAGGGAACCCTCACAAAGCCACCATTGCTGATACATTTTACAATGTTTGATCCATAATCACTAGCTATGAAGTCAGCTTTTAGAGACAGGGGGATGCAGCCACTCATCCTTTTCTGTCAGTAGCAAGTCTAGCATGTTTTCACCTGTATGTGACTTTGGTACACTATGCATTGCAAGTGTGTCATGCTGTCTAATGCTATGAAGGCTGCTACCACCACAGTCTGACTTATTACAGTGCTTTCCCATCCCACTATCACAGACAACCCCAGGAAAATGTGCCAAATGTGCAGTAATGCACAGATAGGAACTACCCACCATTTTGCCACTTGTCCACATATCCATGCTTCAGTGAATGTACGATGATGCAGAATTTTGAAGGGCATGTCTTACAGACTCTGTCACCATCCAATATAACTCGGAGACAACACGGGTAGAAAAGTAGCCCCTGGACGGGATCTTCCATTTAGGACAGATGCAAGCTGCAAAGCACCAGAATCCAGCATTCTCCACAAAGGAGAATGGCAAAAGGTCAATTGCCAGCATCTCCACTACTACAGCATTGAGTTCATGAGCAACTGCATGATTTGGTGGATATTTACTATTCCCAGCAAAAAGGCTGTGCAACGTGGGCTGCATTGTTCGGTGTTTTGCACGTAGTGTGCCAAATAGCTCTCCTCTGCAAACTGACATGGATGGGGTACTTTTGATGTGTGATGGTGGGTGCACAGATAACAAGTCAATAAGTAAGCATTAAGCCATGATGAAGGTGGCTGGATTAATGTATGGTTGGGAGGGTTGTAGCTGAGGAGCCAGAGGCGAGGCGAACAACAACCCAACCGGCCGTGTCACGTGGAGCTCTACCGCTGGAGTGGCTTTAATGCACTTGTAACATAGGCCACCCCATGAGAGAGTTGCGAGGAGTGTATTTCGTCTGGTTAGAACAACATTACACAGGGAGTAGGTGTGCAGATTAAGGATTTTTACTGCACTTACAAATCGTCTAACACAACAGCATTAATATGCTGATGCGGTCAAAACATTAAGTAGCTTTACTGAAACAAAACAGTGTGGCTCACATGGCAGTCCAAATAATGTGGCGATGTACGTGGGTATTTCTCTCATACCAGCCGTTGGAGGTCTCCGGTGGATGGCTGCCTCGCCATGGTGTGTGACCTGCTCACAAATTAACATGCAGGCTGGGTCACTTCCCCTTGCTTCTCACAGACTCCTCCGATGTCGGACACTGTTGCATACTCAGCTGCCTAACCTTGAACAGGACTGCTTCAGCTCCCCCACGGTTGGCCGGCACCCAGCCAGCCACCGACTGAGACCAGGACGCCCACCTGCAGCTCCTTGGAAGGTACGGGACAGTGCTGCCAATTGGAACAAGGGTGCTTCCAGCAAACCTGCTCTGACTGGCCAGGACTTTTCCCCTACTTCAGCCATCTGGCACTTTTAACAAGTAGATTTTCGATAGAACTAAGCACATATCAACTGCGTAATAGAAGTATTTTTTTTCAGATTTTCGATAGAACTAAGTACATTTCAACTGTGTAATAGAAGCATTTTTTTTTTAAGTGGCTAGTTTTCCATTAGCAGGTTATACAGACCTGCCACTAGAAAGATTCTTGGTCTTTCTACACAAATCAGTGTACCAATCCTAACCCCACTTGCACTGCTTGGTTGCTGGCTGTCTAAACCCTGTCCTCGTATAACTGTTGACAGGTGGTAAGTGTGCTTACAAAGGGTGAGGGCAGGAACTCCTTCCCAGAAATAAACCTCAGCCCCTGCGTCCATAGCTGGTAGCCTTGAATTGCACTGTGCAGGCCTTATTTTATTTACTTGACACATACCAATAACAAATCTCACTAACTTTCTTCCAGCCTTAGTACATCCATCTCTCCTTCCTTCACAGCAGTTCTTGCTAGCTGACTGATAATTATCTCACAGGCTAGTGCTATACCTCCAGCCAAGATGTGGATGTGGTTCCCCTCCCATCCATCTAGTGAGGATAGGGATACTCAAATATTAAAGGTAGAGAGGGTGCTGGCTCTTATTCGCAGGGATATAGGCCTTGTAGGTCTTATAGTGGGACTCTCCTTGTTGCATATGGTCACCTCCCCCCCAATAACACTGGGTGACAACTAGGGATGGTCATCCACCTACGAGGTCCCCGACTACACCTTCTCCAATATCCTTGTGATCTCTACCTTCTCCAATATCCTTGTGATCTCCAAAGCGCACTGCAATGTTACTTGCGTCTAGATCTTCGGTGCCTAATGTATACAAGCAGGGTAAAGCATACCCATGCTAAAAAACTCCCAGGTTGTCAAGTGCATAGGAGGTGGTATCTCCCCTGGCTCCTCCTATTTGCACTACTACTGGCCGGTGATATTGAAACCAACCCTGGCCCATTAAATCTGACCCACAAAATCCCTCCTGTATGGGGCATGGGTAAAGGACTAAAAATAGCTCATCTTAACATTAGGAGCCTGCTACCTAATCATGATGAGCTATTAGCATGGGTTGCACTCTACAAACCTGACATCCTAGGAGTGACAGAGACCTGTCTGAAACCCTCTGTCC
The DNA here is from genome assembly GCA_016271365.2 of Neoceratodus forsteri. Classification (NCBI taxonomy): domain Eukaryota; kingdom Metazoa; phylum Chordata; order Ceratodontiformes; family Ceratodontidae; genus Neoceratodus; species Neoceratodus forsteri. The sequence goes on along the minus strand of CM028132.1, from coordinate 784,788,006 downwards.
CTGGCTCTGCCTGTGAACTCACTGGGTATGAATTCACCCAACTGGACAGAGCTGGGGGCAAGGGGGGGTGGCATACTAATCTACCATAAGAGCCACTTAAAAGTCTCCCAAATTGCCCACCAGGATTCAAATGTGTCCCCCTGTGAGTTGCTACATGTGCTACTGCTACTTGGGGACGCAAAGAAACTGCACCTGGTGTGCACCTATAATCCTCCAAGAGGTGGGCTACCTGGATTAACTCACCTCATGGACAAAATTGGTCCCAGAGTCAGGGATAATGAACTCATAATCCTGGGGGATGTAAACCTTAACTGGGATAGTGGTAATGTTAAGCAGTTTGAGCCTCTGCTTTCTAACCTTGCCCTGACCCAGCTCATCCAGGAACCAACCAGGCGGACAGCAAATGGATCCTCCAGCACCTTACTGGACTGGATCATGTCTAACCATCCTGACAGGATCTCATCAGTGGGTACATTATCTGATTCCATCTCTGACCACTCACCGGTTTTCTGTGTATGGAAAATTCCCAACCCCAAAATTACACACAAAATTATGCATGTCAGAAACTACTCTAGATTCGATACTGAGGAGTTCCTGGAAGACCTAAGAGTTACTGACTGGTCTGGAGTGTATGGTGCCACTGACCCCTCAGCAGCAACCTCTTACTTCCTCTCCACCTTTGGGGCTTTGCAAGACAAGCATGCTCCCAAGGTCACCCGGAGGGTGAGGGGGTCCTCTACCCTCTGGTTAAACGGGAATCTCCTAGCTCAGATGCAGGAGAGAGATAAGTGTTGGGCTCGTTCCAAAGGTGCCAGTGATCCCATGATTATTCAAAGGTACAGACACCTCAGGAACAAGTGCAAAAAGGCCATCAGGGCAGCAAAGAGTAACTTTTGCAAGTCCATCCTACTAAGCTCTGCTAGTAATCCCAGGAGGTTCTGAGGAGATATTAAATCCCTTGTCAGCAGATCCTCCCATCCAGGGGTTATGAACATGGTCATAGAAACATAGAAACATAGAAACTTAGACTTTGATGGCAGATAAGGACCGCTAGGCCCATCTAGTCTGCCCATTTCCCTACCTACAGGATAGGCCGCAGATCCTAGTTAACCAACAGCCTATTTCTTCCTACCCCCCACAAGAATTGCCTTATGTCTGTCCCATGCATTCTTGAATTCTCCCACAGTTTTAGATGCCACAACTTCCTCAGGAAGGCTGTTCCATGCATCCACTACCCTCTCTGTGAAATAATACTTCCTCACATTGCCCCGAACCGCCCTCCTTCTATCTTTAAATTGTGTCCCCTTGTTCTTGCAAGTCTCTTTTTCTGAAAGATGCTACCCTCTTGGACTTTGTTGATTCCACTGAGGTACTTAAAAGTTTCTATCATGTCCCCCTCTCCCTTCTTACCTCAAGGGTATACATATTAAGCTCCTTTAGTCTCTCCTCATCTGGCTTCTCTTGCAGACCCTGCACCATTTTAGTTGCCCTCCTCTGGACTGCCTCTATCCTGTCTATGTCCTTGCAGAGATGGGGTCTCCAGAACTGGACACAGTACTCCAGATGGGGTCTCACCAACTGTCTGTACAGAGGGATAACAACTTCCTGCTTTCTGCTGATGATGCCTCTCCCTATACATCCCAGTATACCCCCAGCCCTCCCTACTGCCTTCTCACATTGATTGCTAACCTTAAGGTCATCTGATATGATTACCACCAGGTCCCTTTCCTTTTTTGTTGTTGTTACTACCTCCCCACCCATTGTGTATTCTTCCCCTGGGTTCTTGTTTCCTAGGTGCATTATTTTGCACTTCTTTGCATTGAATCCTAGCTGCCATACTTCTGACCATTCCTCCAACCTTGCCAAGTCCCTTTCCATCCTTTCCATGCCTCCTTGTGTATCAACCCTGTTGCAGATCTTTGTGTCATCTGCAAAGGCATACTTTTCCTTCAGTCCCTCTGCAATGTCACTGATGAAGACATTAAAAGGACTGGACCAATACTGAACCCTGCGGTACCCACTAGTAACCACCCTTTCTTCAGAGTGGACTCCATTTACAATTACCTTCTGTGTCCTGTTGTCCAGCCAATGTTTACCCAGGCTACCACCCTGGGTCCCCTCCCAGGCTAGTTAATTTGACTATTAATCTTTTGTGTGGGACTGTGTCAAATGCCTTGCAAAGTCTAGGTAGCCCATGTCCACAGCCCTCCCTGGTCTACTACTTTTGTCACCCAGTCAAAGAAATCTATTGGATTGTCTGACATGACCTTCCGCTGTGAACCCATGCTGCCTTGGGTCCTGTGCTCCACTGGCCTCTAGGTACTGACTATTCTTTCCTTCAGAAGTGACTCCATCACTTTCCCTACCACAGGGTCAGACTGACAGGTCTGTAGTTTCCTGCCTCTGTCTTGGACCCACTTTTGTGAAGGGAATCACATCCGCCTTCCTCCAGTCCTCGGGTACCACACATCCTCCCATGATTTATTAAAGAGTAGCCAGTGTTTTCACTAGTTCCTCCCTTAATTCTTTTAGAATTCGGGGTGAATTCCATCAGGACCCATTGCTTTGTCCACCTTCAGTTTTAGGAGTTCTTGCAGAACCCTTTCTTCTGTGAAAGGACTGGGATCGACCCCCCTATCAAAAGTGCTTCTGTTAATTGGATTAGGCACTTCCCCTTCCTCTTTTGTGAATACTGAGCGGAAATATTCATTCAGTATTCCTGCTTTTTCACTGTCCCCCTCTGCCCACCCACCGTTCATTCTATTTAGCCTCACTATCCCTCCCTTTGTCTTTCTACGCTCGCTGATGTACCTATAAAAGGTTTTATCCCCCTTCTTAACTGAGTTGGCTATCTTTTCCTCAGTTTGGGCCTTTGCTATTCTGACTTCCCTCCCTGCTTCCTTCTGCCTTAACTGGTAAAGCTCTCTGTCCTGCTCCTTCTGTGTTTCCTTATACTTCCGGAATGCTCTTTTTCTTCCTGACTTTCACAGCCACCTCTTTTGAGAACCATAGTGGCTTTTTCTTTTGTTTTGATTTGTTTATTTGCTTCACACAAAGGCTTGTTGCCTCTGTGATGGCAGTTTTGATAATTCCCCATTGTTGCTCCACCTCCTTCTAGCCTGTTTGCTAGTGCTTTTCTGAGGCACTCTCCCATCTTGCCAAAGTCAGCCCTCCTAAAGTCCAGTACCCTCACTTTTGTATGGCTTGACTCTGTAGCTGAGTTTAACGTGAACCACACTGTTTGATGGTCACTTGTCCCCAGATGGCAACCCACTTCTAGATCTGAGATCCTCTCACTGCTCCCGTTTGAGAGTATGAGGTCTAAGATTGCTCCCTCACAAGTGGGTTCCGAAACTAGCTGTCTAATGCCTGCCACCTGTAGGGCATCAAGAATGGCCATGCTCTTGGATGTGGCTGCAGCAAATGTGCTCCAGTTAACATCTGGCATATTCAGGTCTCCCATCAACAGTATCTCCCCCTTTCTCTGCCATTCTAAGAATGCCTTCTGTCATATTCTTGTCCATTCCTTCCCCCTGACATGGGGGTTTGTACACAACCCCTGTGCGGATTGTGGTGCCCTTTCCAGTCTCCAAGGTGACCCACAGTGCCTCCTCTCCTCCCCTCCCTGTTTACTCTTTTGTTCAGTTGCTTTTATCCCTTCCTTTACATAGAGAGCTACTCCTCCCCCTCTTCTTCCCTGCCTGTCTCTCCTGTAGGTTATGTACCCTGGTATGTTAACATCCCAGTCATGGTTCTCTGTGTACCATGTTTCTGTGACTGCTACGATATCCAGGCATCCCTATTCCATTAAAGCCATCAGCTTAGGGAGCTTGTTGCCCAGACTACGGGCATTGGTACTCATTACCCTCCATTTCCTGATGGCCTTACTCCCTTTTGCCCCATCCCTGTCCTTCTTGCCTTTGTCACTTTCTCCATTTACCCCTGCCCTTCCCCCTATCGACACCTCTATGTTGGTGTTTGCCGCACTTACTACGGTGATTATTTGGGGGGGCTAGGATTTTCCTGCTCCTTTCCAGTGCCTCCCCCCTTGGCTAGTTTAAAAGCTTCCCAGTGAAGCATTTAAACCTATCACCTAGGATCCTGGTTCCCCTTCCCGACAGATGCAGCCCATCATGCCAGTATAGGTTTGCATCACTCCAGGTGGACCCCCAGTCCCCAATGAAGCCAAATCCCTGAGCTCCACACCAGTTTTCCAACCACTGATTGAATCCCATGGTGCAGAACACCCTAGCCTCTCCTATGCCATAGATGGGTAGCACCTCTGAGAAGGTTACCGTGCATGCTACTTGACTAAGGCCCCTCCCCAATTCCACAAACTCTTCCTGCACTTCTCTAATCCCTTTCTTAGCCAGGTCATTTGTCCCTAGGTGGACAATGACATCCAGCTCCCTCCCCTGTGCAGCTGCTCCAGCAATCCTGAGGATTTGCTTCCTGTCCCTGCAAGCCATGGCACCAGGCAGGCACCTTACCTCCCTCTCCCCTTCCTCCCCCAGTTCTATCTTCCTAACAATGGAGTCCCCCACCAGGAGTTGTTTCCTTCCCCTGCAGGGTCCCCTGCCACCCTCCTGTGGGTCTCCTTTGTGGAGGTTACCAGCATCCTCCTTGGTCTCCACTGTGGGTGCCTCCATAGAGGAATGACACTTTGCCAGAATGGCATAGGAATTGTGGAGAGGTACAATGAGAAAGATGCACCTCTGTTCCACCACCCTCACCCTCCCTGAGCCCACTGTGGTCCAACCACTCCTCTTTCTGGGCAACCTCTGAGGCAACGGCAGTGGCACTGGTGGTCCCTGGATGGAAGAGGAGGTCCCACAAATCCTGGCCAACTCAGCCTGGAGATGAGCAACCTCCTCCCTCAGCCCAGAGAGGTGCCTGCAGATGGGACAACACCGCATCCTCCAGAACATCTCCCAGAAGACTGCTGATCCACAGCCACTGCACAGCACCACTCCAATCATGTCTTATTTCTGGCCCCTTAACTGTTTGCAATCCTTACTCTTTCCTCTGTTTTTTTTTCTCTCTCTCCTTACTTTCTGCCTGTGTGCCCTTTAAGCTCCTGATTGTCCTGTTCTGAGACAAGAATATCCTATATTTGCAGTAGACCACTTACTTGCTCAGAGGCAGACCTCCAGCAGCTAGAGGGGCGGAGAGCTACTCTTGTCCTTCTAGGATGGTGGGTCCTTGGTGGTTCTGTGATCACTCACTTCCTGCCCCTAAACAGGAAGTTCCTGTTGTCAGTCAAATCCTGTGCCTATAAAACTAGAACTAGCTTTGGGTGGGGGGCTGGAGGGGAGGAAGGAGGGCAATATAGTCCCAGCAGAGAAGTCCAGTCACACAGCAGTCCTTTCTCCTGGTGTCTTCTGCCAAGCTATAGTCATAAATGGAGTCTCCTGCAATAATCCCCATACTATTGCCAACTCCCTAAATAATCACTTCTCTGACCTCTCTGCCTTCACTACCCTCTTCTCACCTGATGAGGCTCTGTCCCACCCCCTTCCCTCCACTCTGCTGGAGGGTCACCCTCCTCATCAAATGTTCCACCTCAGGACTGTATCAGTTCAGGACTTGCAGAAATGCCTAGCTGGCCTCTCCCAGTACTCCAGTACTGGCCTAGACAACCTGGAGCCTAAACTCCTTAGGCTTGGTGCTGCACACATTGCCTCACCAGTAGCCTTCATCTTCAACCTATCCCATGGTCTGGGGACCATCCCAGACATCTGGAAAGAGGCAAGGATTGTCCCCATACTGAAGCAAGGAAATCTCAAACTGCCTGACAATTATGGACCGATTGCCATTCTCCCAACCCTTAGCAAGCTCCTTGAAAAGGTAGTGGCTGAGCAGCTTTTGGAATATATCCACTCTCTTGAACTTCTGTCCCCAGCCCAGCACAGCTTTCATAAGGGACACAGCACCACCACAGCCTTAATCTTGGTTACATCAAGTATCCGGACAGGCATGGACCAGGGCCAGCTCTCTGGTGCAATATTTATCGACCTGTCCAAAGCCTTTGACCTCATTGACCACAAACTGCTTGGTGCACAGTTGTGGTCACTTGGCCTCTCCCCCCATGCCATGAAATGGCTAATGGGTTATCTACATGGCAGAAAGCAGCATACCTGCTTCAATAAAGTCCTCTCTGAGCCCCTACCGGTGACCTCCAGAGTGCCTCAAGGCTCAGTACTGGGTCCCCCTCCTCTTCTCCCTCTTCATCAATCAACTACCCATGGTTACTATCAGCTGTAGCGCCACAATGTATGCAGATGATCTGGTAATCCTGGCTCACTCCCAGAATGCCAGTACCCTAAACCAGAACCTGACCGAAAACTTTAACAGGGTATTGTCATGGGTTACTAGTCACGAGCTGGTCCTGAACCTGAAAAAGACACAGGCTATGCTCTTTGGCTCAATGGCTAAAATCAAAGCCTCATTGGCCTGCTTACACGTCACCAGCGCAGATGGATCCTCACTACCCATAGTGAGCTCCATCAAATATCTGGGGGTAACACTTGACCCCCAACTTGACATGGGTAATCATTCTTAACATCTGCAGGGCAGCAAACTGCAAACTGGGTCTGGCCTATAGGGGCAAGTATAACTCACACCGGGCAGCCAGGCTTGCCCTAGCGATCGTGGTGTGCTCCTTCCTCCTCAGCTATGGGCTGCACCTATTTGCTTGCTCTCCAAAGACACATCTCACCCAGTGGTACACTGCTTACAATAATATTTGTCGTTTTGCCTTGGCTGCCCCTGACTCACCCACCATTGTGAGCTACAGGAGAAACTCTGCTGGCTCTCACCAGCTAGATACCTTGATTTTGGTTTGGGATGCCTCTCTGGGAAAGTGATCAGAACTAGCACCCCCAGGGGCTGGCCCGACTTCTGCCTAAACTGAATCCCACCCCTTACCAATTAGGTCTCTCACATCAGGGATGCTCAAAGTCCCTCCTACCCGGACCCTCATAGGGGATCGGGACTTTGCCGTAAGTGCACCCAGACTCTGGAATTCGCTGCCTGTTGATATCAGAGCTGCCCCCACCTATCTGAGTTTTAGAAATTCCCTGTGGGGTTTCCTAAAACTAGCATCAGAGTGTGACTGCCCCAAACCTCCCTAGAGTAAAGTGTTAAATTGTTTTGTCTGAACCTCCCCAAGGTGTCTCCATTGAATTCCTGGAGATATTTTCCCCACTGTAGCAATGACTGCTGACTACTCCTGCCTAAAAAGCCTTGGGCATTTTTACACCCATTATTGCTCCACAGTCATAGGCTAACCATGACATATTGCACCTTAGTCACTTGGTAGAAACTTGTACTCACAAGTGTTTCTTTCTGTCTAACATGTGCATATTTAGAAAAATGTGATGAGCTGTATATACCTGTCTGTGATCCAACTAGCCTAGGGGTGTATCGACAAATGTTATAAGTATATTATGATCAATCCAGTCCTTGAGCTATGCTCCACTCCTATGTATGATGACCTGTATATATCTGTCAGTTGAACTAGCTAGTCTAGAGTGTATAATCTGAAATGTGCTTACTACTATATGTTTCCCGTAGCGTCAAATGATGTATTTCCCACATGTTTGTTTACTGTGACAAAAAACTGTACTCTCTTTGCCATGTCTCCTTGACTGTTGTTCCTCATGTTGTACTCTCCCGGGTCATTCCTGAAAATAGGCATAATACTTGTCTAGTGTACTTACCTGGTAAACAAAAGCGAAATAAATAAATAAATAAATACTGTGTCTGTGTCGGACTCTGCTATGTATTGCTCCTATCCCCACCTGCTTCTCCTTCCCCTGCCTCCTTTCCATCTGGGTCTAGCTGGTCTCCCTGTCCCTGTGCCACACTTGCCTCTCTGAGACTCGATCCCCACCTCTGCCCAGTGCTGCTAACCTAGCTGTCTGGCTGATGGTGGTAGTTCACTTTTCAGCACAGTGGGTATGCTGGATTAATACCTTCTCCGACTTCGCCCTCGTGATGCGCTTTAACCAATCGTGGGTCCCCATTTCAGCATTCACATCATTGCCATGTTACAAATGTGGTTATTTTACCTGCTTTAAGCACAGGGGTTGATGTTCTAGAATTACTGTGTGGACCACTGCTACTCTGATAACTACTTGAGCATTCGAAAATCCTCCTCCTCCTCCTCATGCTTGTAGCAATCCTCCAGTGTTATTTCATCACTTTTACTGACATGGTTATTTACACTAAAAGAAGGGGATACCATGCTCACTAAGGTGGCTGGGGATGAACATCCCACTACAGCATTAGTTCACCTCGGGTGCCGAGTCCACAGTGCCGTATGCCTACTCTTGAGATGAGTATGTTGGCCCCCAGTGCCCAGATGGCTACCCTTTTTACCGTGCTTCACATACACTTGGCAAAGCTGACAGATTGCCACTGATTCATCATAACCACCTTGTATGAAAAAATCCCAAAGTAGGGATTTTGATGCCCTACTTTTCACATATTGCCTCTGGGGTTGCATATGGAATGGCAGTTTTGGTGGTGATTAAATGAGGGTGTACTACATGAATTCTAGTGTTGTGCACACTTGGACTTTGACCGAACATCACAGTCAATGGCTATTACTTCAGGGTCAGCAACAGACACAGCTACATCAGAACTTGGGGGGGGGGGGATTTACGAACAGACCATTTACAAAAAGCCACCTTCACTTTATTTTTATGCAGTTCCCAAATGGGGTCTCTAGCATCATTATCATAATCATCATCCACAAATTCACTTTGGATGCCATCCTCCTGTGGAGATATTCTAACCACGACCTCAATATTATCCTCCACACTTTTCTTATCAACATCTGAATGTTTGGATGGCCTAACATCAAGATCAGTGGAAACATGAGACTGTGAGTCATTAACATGATCAGAATCATGTTTAGCTACTGTGGGGAGTGAGACATCAACTACACTCAAATCTGTGGATTCAACAACAATTTTCCCACCTGATAAGTTTGCCCAGGTTGAACTTATGCAATGCTCATGCTGTTATCAACCATGCCATCACTAACTTTACTACCAGCATGGACAACAGCATCGCCAACCAGCATTGAAGAGACTGATTTTGCTATGAAAAACATAAATCCCTTTACTTGCAGCAACTGCTACCTTTCCCTTCTGCTGCATTCTACCATGGCCACAACCACTACACTTAACACTACTAGTCTTGCTACTAGCCCCTAATGAACCTGCCTCATCATCACAACAACTTCCACTGCTAATAGTTTTATTTGGCAGCAGTGTTGCATTCAGAAACACCTTTGCATGAATGTTACTTCACGGGCATTTTTTAAGACCACAGACAATTAACAGCAACTTATTATTTCAGCTGTTTTGGGGGGGAAGGGAAGGGAAGCAGAAAACACAAGAGATGCAGCTGTACAGTCACAAGAAACACAAGACCTGAACCAGTCTTCAAAAATCCAGAAGTTACAAAACAATACCTTGTTTTGCACAGTGGGGGTACAGCTTTAGCTACACAGACAGAAGAGGGGAAAAAAATTCCAGACAGGCTGCGAAATTCAGAGTACTGCTATTGTGGTGCCACAATACAATGCATATCAATTTACACAACACACACACATTAAAGGTCAGCCACAGAAACTTTAACTGTTCAGTAAACTACAATACAGACAGTCTTTTAAAATGACTGCAAAAATGCCCAGCAAACAGAAAAAAACTATAAAAAATTAAGTAAAGTTGTACTGTGTGTACCTGAACACACAAATAAAACACTGGCCAACAAAAGTTGAGAAAAACTGCCTTTCTCATTAATCTCCCTTCTGCACCACAGATCCGCCCCTCCCCTGAAGCACACTTCTATAGTGTCTGTCACTACAGAGACTAAATTTAGTAAATTAACATTAAATATTTACACAGAATCAATAAATGCTCAATGATATAAATACATAAGGGTTTCCTACAATCGCTGTACTAAATATTGACACAAAATTTGTGGCAAAAATGCATTTTTAAAGGTTTTTCGATGGTTTGAATCTCAGAGCTTTGGAATCAAACTTTCTCCAGCTTTCCACTACACACACTATGCTGAACTGAGGCTATGCAAAACAATATAGAGCCCATGTGACCTTAAATCCCATGAATTACTGCAAAATTTGCCTTAAAGAGCAAAAAAAAAAGTCAAAGTAACGCAAAGTCCTTAGAAAATAATGAGAACTTTGCGTTACTTTGGGATGCAAAGTATTTTGCTTCACTATGTAGAAAATTACATGAAATTTGGGTTCTACATGAAATACTACGCGTAGCAAATTTTAGCCACTTCACCCACCTCTATTCCACAGCTACATACATATATGCATCTACGGAGGGTTAAGTAAGGAAATAAGTTGCAAAAAACTTTCTTAATGCTTCATTTAGGATCAAAGTGACAAATGTTGGGAAATGAGGCATTAGGGTTTCCAACCCTAACACCCCACCCTCCCAGACCAGGCGGGGAGCAGGTGTGGGATGTGCCTTGGGCTTCTCAAGCCTCATACTCACCCCATTCTCATAATGTCTACACATCTGACCTTATTTACAGATGGAATGGGGTGCTAGGCTTGAAAACATCCCACACCTGTTTTCCTGTCTTAACATGGTCTATTACTAATTTGTTAACATGGTAACAAATTCCTACTATCTTCCACTCCCATTCCTCCAAACATGAGTAGTACAATTCTCTGTGTGTTTGTGGGGGGAGGGTATCTGGCTGCCCTCCCATACATTCCTAATTTCTAAATACTGAAACAAATTTGTTACTTTCAAATGGGAGTACAGGCCCTTCATACCCTGTGTTGCCATCCATCCATAACTGTCTAGAAAAATGTTGTTTTGTGGTGGTGGGGGGAGGAGGTTGCACTCCCATCCATCTCTAATTTATAAATAGTGTTGCTTGGTTGTGTTGCCTGGTCCATTCTGTTGCTTTGGGGAGGGGGGATGTGGTGTTAGGGTTGGAAACACTATCACCATACTTCCATACTTTTGTTGTTTTAATATGAACCCTAGCTGATACATTAACAAAGTTCTTTCACCATGAATTTTCTTCCTTTTTAAGACAGTATACTCATAGCCTTATTTGCTCATCAGAGCACAGGCAATCTGGGCCCTGTGCAGCCATCCATTCATAATTTTTGAGAGATTGTAATTGTATCCTTCTCATCACTCCATAATGGTATGTGTATTTGCCTGTGGGAGAACAGGGCCCTCCTGGACCTGTGCTGCCATCCATCCATAAGACCTATGCTCCCATCACTCCATAAAGGTATTCATATTTGTGTGTGTGAGAGAACGGTGCTATCCTTACATAATTTTTGAGATACTGTAATCATATCCCTATTTCCATGAGGGCCCTGTGCTCCCATCAGTCCTTAATGGTATCCATATTTGTGATGGCCCTGCATTCCCATCCATGCTTGCATAATTTTTGAGATGGTTCAGTGATACCCCTATTTGCCCTCTGGGACATGTGCTCCCATATCATAGTTTGTAGTGCCAAAAAAAACCTCAGATTGTGAGCCAGCCAGGTAGTGCTGAGGGTTGAGGTGCTGCAACACCACACCTTGTGCCATGCCGGTGACCCTGGTTCAGGAAAGAGCCAGGACCACCAAGGGGCCAGGGGAAAGAGAGGATGGAGCATCTGGAGGACTGCTCTCTTCTCTTAGGGGGGCATATCATCCTACCTATTGCTCGCCCTCTAGTGGGGACTGGGGGTGCAACGCAGACCAAGGAGGCAAGAAGCCAGCCAGCCAGTGTGGCATGTGCATGCCCCCATGTGCATGCATGGTGCCTTGTGTGCTGGAGGGGGAAGAAAACTGGAAAATGGCAGCTGGGGGCCCTATGAGATTCCGGACCTGCTCCACTGGTGTGCTGCTACAGCCTCCCCAGATTTGAATTGTGCTCCAGGGAGGGGGAGGATTCCTCCTTCCTGGCCCTGCCACAGGGGATAATCCATGGGAGTTTGTCTCGGGGATGGCCAGGGCAGTCGGGCTGGTGGGAGTGGGTTGAGCAGGGATGAAATCCCTGCCCCCAGCATGCCTGGGTGGAAAAACTACTAATAGAAAAAAAAAAGAAACGCCTCAGATTACAATGTTATCCTATGGAAAATACAGCAAAATTTTAAACCTGTGTAACTCAACACCAAATTAATATATTTTCATTAAACCAGCAAAAGGCACATTGGTGGGACAAGTGATTTGTACCCTGATTATTTCAGCACAAAATTGTAAACTATTTCGTCACAAAATAGTGACAAAGAAATGACTGTGAACACCTCACATTACAATGTTATCCTAAGGGAAACAAAGCAAAATTTAAACTCACAGAACTCTAGAGCAAAGTAATATATTTTCACCAAACCAGCAAAAGGCACACCTGTGGGGCAAGCAGTTTGTACCCTGAAAATTTCAGACCAAAATCACAAACCATTTGTTAACATGGTACTCAGAGAAACATGACTGGGATGTCAATATACCAGGGTACACAATCTACAGGAGGGACAGGGAGGGTAAAATAGGAGGAGGAGTAGCTCTCTATGTAAGGGAAGGGATCAAAGCAATGGAACTAAAGGGTAAACAGGGAGGAGAGGAGGCACTTTGGGTCACCTTGGAAGCAGGAAATGGCATCACAATCTGCATGGGGGTTGTATACAGACCCCCATTTCAGCGGGAGGAAATGGACAAGAAAATGACAGAAGGCATTCTTAGAATGGTAGAAAAAGGGGATATATTGTTGATGGGGGACCTGAATATGCCAGATGTTAACTGAAGCACATCTACTGCAGCCCCATCCAAGAGCAGGGTCATTCTCGATGCCATACAGGGGGCATGCCTCCGACAGCTAGTGTTGGAACCCAGTCAGGAGGGATCAATCTTAGACCTGGTACTCTCATATGAGAATGGAGAGAGGCTCTCTGATTTAGAAGTGGGTAGCCATCTGGGAACAAGTGACCACCAAACAGTGTGGTTCAGAATAAACACAGCTGTAGAGTCAAGCCATACAAAAGCGAGGATAGTGGACTTTAGGAGGGCTGACTTTGACAAAATGGGAGAGTGCCTAAGGAATGCACTAGCAAATGGGCAGGAAGAAGGGGTGCAGAAACAATGGGGAAAATCAAAACTGCCATCACAGAGGCAACAAGCCTTTGTATGAAGCAAATAAACAAATCAAAATGAAGGAAAAAAACACTATGGTTCTTAAAAGAGGTGGCGGGGAAGGTTAGGGAGAAAAAGACAGCATTCAGGAAATATAAGGAAACACAGAAGGAGCAGGAAAGAGAACTGTATCAGTTGAAGCAAAAGGAAGTGGGGAAGATAGTTAGAATAGCAAAGGCTCAAACCGAGGAAAAGGTAGCCAACTCAGTTAAGAAGGGGGATAAAACATCTTATAGGTACAAAATTAGGGAGCAAAGAAAGACCAAGGGAGGGATAGTGAGGCTTAATAAAGGGGAGAGGGAGTGGACAGAGGGTGACAGTGAATAGGCAGAGATACAGAATGAATACTTTTGCTCAGCATTCACAAAAGAGGAGGGGGAGGTACCTAAACCAAACAATAGAAGCACTCTGGATAGGGGGGTTGATACCAGTCCATTCACAAAAGGAAGGGTCCTGAAATAACTCCTAAAACTCAAGGTGGACAAAGCAATGGGGCCTGATGGGATTCACCTCAGAATTCTAAAAGAACTGAGGAGAGAACTAGTGACACCACTGACTACCCTTTTCAACAAATTATGCGACGATGATGTGGTTTCCTTTCACAAAAGTGGTAGCAAAGCAGAGGCAGGAAACTACAGACCTGTTAGTTTGACTTCAGTGGTAGGGAAAATGATGGAATCACTTTTGAAAGAAAGAATTGTTGAGTACGTAGAGGCCAGCAGGGTAATGGACCCAAGGCAGCATAGATTCACAGTGGGAAGGTCATGTCAGATGAATCTAATAGATTTCTTTGACTGGATGTCCAAAATAGTAAATCAGGGAGGGGCTGTGGACATGGCCTACCTAGACGTTAGTAAGGCATTTGTCACAGTCTCACACAATAAATTAATAAACAAGCTACCTGAGTGGGTCCCAGGGTGGTAGCCTGGGTAAAAAATTGGCTGGACAACAGGACACAGAGGGTAATAGTAAACATAGTCCACTCTGAAGAAAGGAGGTTTACTAGTGGGGTTCTGCAGGGTTCAGTACTGGGACTGATCCTCTTTAATGTCTTTATAGGTGACATTGTGGAGGGGCTGGAAGGTAAATACTCCTCTTGGAAGATGACACAAAGATCTGTAAAAGGGTTGATACACAAGGGGGGTGGAAATAATGAGAAAGGACTTGGCAAGGTTGGAGGAATGGTAAAAAGTATGGCAGCTTATATTCAATGCAAAGAAGTACAAAGTGTAATGCACCTGGGAAACATAAAGCCAGGGGAAGAGTATACAATGAGGGGGGGAGGTACTAAGAACAACAAAAATGGAAAGGGATCTAGGGGTAGTCATGTCAGATGACCTAAAGGTAGGCTAGCAATGTGAGAAGGCAGTAAGGAGGGCTGGGGGGATACTGGGATGCATAGGGAGAGGCATCAGCAGTAGAAAATAAGAAGTTGCTCTCCCTCTGTACAGACAGTTGATGAGACCCCATCTGGAGTACTGCATGCAGTTCTGGAGACCCTATCTCTGCAAGGACATAGACAGGATGGAGGCAGTCCAGAGGAGGGCAACTAAAATGGTGCAGGGTCTGCACCAGATGCCATATGAAAAGAGACTAAAGGAGCTTAATATGTATACACTTGAAGAAAGGAGGGAGAGGGGTAACATGATAGAAACTTTCAAGTACCTCAAGGGAATCATCAAAGTCCAAGAGGAGAACATCTTTCAGAAAAAGAGATGTGCAGGAACAAGGGGGCACAATTTGAAGATAGAGGAGGGACAGCTCAGGGGCAACATGAGGAAGTATTTTTTCACAGAGAGGGTGGTGGATGCATGAAACAGCCTTCCTGAGGAGGTAGTGGAGTCAAGAACAGTGGTGGAATTCAAGAACGCATGGGATAGACATAAGGCAATTCTCTTGGGGAGGTAGGAGGAAGTTGGCTATTGGTTAACTAGGATCTGCAGCTTATCCAATAGCTAGGGAACTGGGCAGACTGGGTGGGCCAAGAGGTCCTTATTTGCTATCAAAGTCTATGTTTCTATCTAAGTGCAGAGTGACAAAGAAACAGCTCTCTTAAAATTCATTTTTTGCAAATTGTAAAAAAAGAATTATTTTCTGCAATTCCCTTTTCACAATTTGTGGAAAAAGAAAAACCTTTGTCGCAAATTACAACAAAAGGATCCTGTTTCTCGTTTCTTTTTTTGCAAGTTGCGAAAGGGATTTCGGCATGTTAAAAAAATACATTTATGAGTAAGCTATCAAAAAAGTAAACCCAGAATCAGATTGTAGGGGTCTCAGTGTAGGAAACAGCAATCAGAGGGTGGGAAGTGCCACTGGACAGCAGAGAAACAGAAATTAGTAACAGGGATGGTGATCAGAGGGAGGGTGGGTACCAATAAACTCCAGGGAAATATTTAATCCTTATGGGGACAGCAACTGGAGGGTTGGGGCACCACTAGACACCAGGGAAATATGAAATAATAACAGAGAAAGTGATCAGAGGGTGGGGGAGGCTGCTACTAGACACCGGGAACATTTCAAATTATTACAGGAATGGCAATCAGAAGGGTTGGGTTGCCACTAGACCCCAGAGAAATCTATAATTACAGGGATGGGGATCAGAGGATGAGGTGTGCCACTAGAGACCAGGGAAATGTATAAGCAGCTTATGATTATTCATATGACTATTTTAAGTGGTTACTGAGCATGCTCATAAGATGAATTTTTAAATTGTAATAACTTTGGAACAGCTTAATAATTTTTCACCAAACCAGCCAAAGACACATCTGTGGTCAAGCCCTCTTTACCATGAAAATCTCAGACCAAAAGTCCAAACTGTCTCAGCACAAGGTGATGACAAAAAATGCAGCAAAAGCATAATTTTGTCATGTCAATGATACAAAAAATGGCGAATGGGAGTTACGAAAAAGATTAAAAATAAATAAAACACATATTTGTCCATCATTTTTCTAACACTTAATGGTGGAATCAACCTTACAGGGTCCCGATGAACAATAAAGTTGTTGTGTGAGTTTTCAGATAAAAACAAATAGAGACAAAATGGCAGTATACGAAAAACCTCACCAAAAAGGATTTCCCCATATGAAAATGTCATACAGCTATTTAGAAGTGCTTACTGAGCATGCTCAGAACCCATATTTTTTAAATTTAATAACTTTGGGGTGGATTAATATTTTTTTCACCAAACCAGCGAAAGTCACATCTGTTGCCAAGCCCTTTCTACCCTGAAAATTTCAGAGCAGAATTCCAGACTGTCTGGGTGCAAGGTGATGACAACAAAAACAGCGAAAAACAGCAATGTTTTTACTTTTTTCATTATTTGCATTTCGGAATCCGCACATCCGACCACAACAAAACTTGGCAAGTCAAGAGATATGCCCCATGAGACCACATATGCAACATTTTGTGGAAATTCATTCAACAGTTGTGAAGAAGGTGCCCCCTGATGAAGGGTTTAGTTACCTGAAGTGATGGAAATAGTAGTGGGTGTCTGGAGTCTGTCCACAGTATTTCTGTACTTTTAGATTTATGCATTAAAGCATTTAAATTCTAAATCACTCAGCAGTACTTGTGGTTATTCTTCTGCATGCAAGGGTGTCTTTGGAACAATATTACTGTTGTTTGGGCTTGCCAGCCCTCTCCTTGCACCATGCCACCTTGTGAGTTTGCGGTCTTTACTGGTTGGATTTACACCATATTAATTACCCTCCTCTGGACCCCCTGATCTCTGTCTGTGTCCTTTCTGAGGTGCAGCATCTAAAGTGGAACACTGTATTCTAGCTGTTGCATCAAGAAGAGATATAATGGCAACACTACCTCCCACCTCCTGCTGAAGATACCCCTCCTTATGCAACCCAGCATTCCACTAACCCTACCCACTATCTTGCGATGGTGATATCTGTGACTTTAAACAGCTTGCTGGAGATCCTAGCTGCTAGATCATTAATGAAAACATTAAACAGAAGTGGCCCCAGCACTGATCCCTGACAGATGTTGCTAAGTACCCTTCTCCACTCAGAGCAGTGCCCATCCTTTACCCTCTCCTTCCCAAAGTAGGTGATCAGCTGACTTTGGCATTACCTACCCTTCATAAAGCCATGCTGAGATATGGCAAGAACCTTGGCCTCAGCCAAATGCTGCATTATTATGTCCTTGATAATGTCTTTCCGGACCTTGCTCAGCATTGATGTCAGGCTGATGGACTGCAGTTGATTGGATTTGACCCTGCCCCTTTTTAAAAGATGGCTACCAAGGAAGAGCCAATGCCACATTGCAGATTAGTGGAAGTGTAAACAAGCATTTGTCAATGCTGAATGCTCACTACTGGTACTGCTGTTGTACTGGGTTTTGCTTGTACATGTTTTTACTACATATTTAGCCAGGATAGAGCAGATGAGATGCACTATCTCATTTCTAGTGGTGTCCTGCTTTGGCACATTGTTAGACTGTAATTGCCCAGGATTGGGCATCTGAGAGACAATACCTACTGTTAAGTGGGCTCTGACATTTTGACCCCAAATGTTCAGTCTTTTTATGACCTGATGCTATGATCAAGACAGGTGGAATTTTTAAAATCCCATCTGAAAGGCGATTTCACTGTGCGAGTGTGGAAACAAGTTTTGGAGGGGATCTGAAAAATGACACTTGCCATGTTCAAGAGGTGGCATAACAAAAGGTATATGTTGAACATTAGGGACCAAAATCTGCAAAAAATAAAGTTATGAGTAAATGTTGGAACAATTTGTTTCCTCATAACTTAGCTGGCTTTTCAGTTTTACCCCACATTTTCAAGATAATCTTTTTATGACCATTCCTTCTGAGCATGACAGATGGCATTTATAAAACAATGGCTGAAACGTCATTTTGCACCACAAGTGTTAAAACACATTTTGGGTAGGATTTTAGAAATGTCAGCTGTCACATTCATGAGGTGGTGTGAAAAATGGCTATACTGAAATGTTGGGATCAAAATAGTGAAAATTACCACAATTACGAGCATGCATTGAAAACTTGCAACATAGACTCATAACTTTGTTGTTTTCTCATATTTTCACAACACATTTTCAACATAGCCTTTCTATGACCCTGCATAGCCTTTTTATGAGCCCACCTCATGAACAAGGGCAGAAAACATTTTCAAATCCTGCCCAAAAGTTGATTTCATGCCACAAGTACAAAAACACATTTTGGCCAGGATTTAAAAAATGACAGCTGTCCCATTCATGAGGTGCTGTGAAGAAATAGCTATGTTGAAAATGTGGGCTCAAAATATTGAAAATTACCAAAGTTATGAGCCCACATTCATAAATTTCAGTGTAGGTTTATAACTTTGTTGTTTTTAATACTTGTATTTCAAATTTTAAACACAGCCTTCTTATGGCCCTACATCATGAACAAGGGCAGAAAAACATTTCAACTCCTGCCCAAAAGGAAATTTCATGCAGTGATTGTAAAATCACCTTTCAGGATGTAAAAACACATTTTGTCCAGAATTTGAAAAATGACAGCTGTCACGTTCATGCGGTGCTGTGAAGAAATGGCTATATTGAAGATTTGGGGTCAAAATATTGAAATGGCCAAATTTACAAGCCTGCATCTGTAAATTTAAATGTAGGCTTATAACTTTGATGTTTAGTATTTTTACCTCAAATTTTAACCATTGTCTTCTTATGATCCCACCTCATAAACAAGGCTAGAGAAAATTTTCAAGTCCTGTGTGAAAGGTGATTTCAAGCAGCAACCGAAAAATCACCTTTCTGGATGTGGAAACCCATTTTGGCTAGTATTTGAAAAATTATAGCTGTCATATTCATGAGGTGCTGTGAATAAATGGCTATGTTGAAAATTTGGGGTCAAAATATTGAAAATTACCAAAATTATGAGCCTGCATTCGCAAATTTCAATGTAGGCTCATAACTTTGTTTTTTAATATTTTTACACCAAAATTTCAACATGGCCTTCTTATGACCACACCTCATGAAGAAGGGTGGAGGAAATGTTCAACTCCTCCCCAAAAAGGGGATTTTACTCAGTGAGTACAAAGATCACCTTTGTGGACAGAGTTGCCTAATTTCACTGCCATTGTCCATGTGATGGAGTCCCAAAAAAGGCATGTTGAAAACACGGGGAAAAATATTCAAAAATGACTGAGTTATGCCAGTAAGTTGAAATAAATTGAACCGCATACCTGATTTCCTCAGTTCGCGGTCCGGCATTGAAGAGTGAAGATGTGTCTTCCATCCATAGAGAATTACAGTGTTATACCCCCAGTGGGTAAGTAAAGGCTTGGGGGGGTGGAGCTGTGGATGCTGAGTAGGAGGGTCACATGGGGGGACAGTATCAGCAGCAACAGACATCAATGGACTGTTTTCTTTTTTACAGTGTTTCTTAAATAAAAGTACGAGGGATGGTTTTCTTTATTTCAGGTCATGACACTGGAGGATTGGGCACCTCCAGTGTCATTGTTATATTTGGCAGCTCTGGGGGTGGGCATCCCGTTGCTGCATAACTAAAACAGACAAGATGGGGAGCAGCTGGCACAGGGATTGGGCACCGTGTGCTGGAATATTAACATGGATTGGGGGGGAGGGCAGTTACAGTGGCAGTAGCAAGATACATTAATGGATGGTTTACTGTTATAATTGTAATGGATGTGTGGGGTGGTGGATACTGAAAGGGAGGGTTGGGTGGGGGGCTAACAGCCCAGGGGCAGAAACAGACATCAGTGGATGGTGTTCTTTGTTACAGGGTATATACAGAATCTACAAGGAGTGGTTTTCTTTATTTCAAGTGGTGACACTGGGGATTGTGCACCGCCAGTGTTGGTGTTATAATTGTGGGGGATTACTGAGTCAGAGGGTCGAGTGAGGGAACAGTAAGGGCGTGACAGCAATAGACATCAATGGATGGTTTTCTTTGTTACAGGGTATAATTTAGCCTCTGCAGGCTGATCATGACAGATACAAAGTGTTTGCTGGGTGGTGTAGGTCATAGGAAAGAGCTGACATATGATTGGGTTAGCTTGCTGCTTTGACTTACACAAAGTTTCTACCCAGCAAGCCAGAATAGTGTCATGATCAGCCTGGCTGACTATTGGTGCGACACTGATGAGCCCCTTTCAGACTACTTTGCATTGGACTGACAGTGTCACACTCCTCAAAAGCCACTCTCCTAACAAGATGTTTGCTGTGCAAGCACGCATGGCAAACACACCAAAAAGCACTTTTGATGTCAGCAAAGCTGGTCAAAAGGGATTTTGCTTCACTTTATAATTTCAGTACCACAACATCATGGTGTAGCATTTTGTTCCTGGGATCACTCACTGAGCTTGTACATGACTAGAGAAGTAACAAAGCTTTACTTCTTGGGTGAATATGCGGCAAAGTCACTAAATTCGCCTCCGTGGTGCAGTTCACAAAATTATTCCAATTAACCAAGAATTCACCATTTGTGACTGTGCCTTGCTTTGGGGGATTTTAAGTGCAAACTGCACTTAAAAAAAACACAAAGCAAGTAGAAGTTTCAAATGAGGAATCCCCCCAAAACCCCCTCCCCGATCACCGTCCACAACATAAAAAAAACATAAGCGGCCCTAGTTTAAAAAAAATATATATCTTATTATTAAAATCCCTGGTGTCTAGTCCCCCACGATCGCTGGCATCAGTTTAATATATATATATATATATATATATATATATATATATGTGTGTGTTATTAACAAAATCCATGGTGTCTAGTGAACCCCACCCACTCACCCAGTCAGAGTGCCCCATCAAATTCATCACTCTTCTTCCCCCACCCGGACCCCATGTGCATGACCAGCACAGCCCTCCACTTTCCACCATGGTTAGCTGCCCGACTGACCTGGCTGGAATGAATAAGTATGTGCTTGTACAAGCATGATCTCATTCATTCATTCATTCATTCACGATCCGATTCATTCATTGAGCTTTGTTTGAGGGGGGCACAGACAAGAACAGTGGGCTGTTCCGGTCCCAGCAGGGTGGTTGGGATGGTCCATGATGCCATTCCCCCATCCCAAACCCCCTCCTGCTGGAACTGGAACAGCCCTACACTCTTGTCTGCACCCCCCAAAGGAAGTCCAATGAATGAATGAGCTGGATTGTGGCTGTGGTGAATGAATGAGCGTGTACTTGTACAACCACACACTCATTCATTCCAGCCAGGTCAGTTGGGCAGCCAGCCATGGTGGAGAGTGGAGGGCTGTGCTGGTGCCCGAATTTGATGGGGCACTCCCTAACTGGGTGGTGGGTCCACTAGACACCAGGTATTTAATTAATAATAACATATATATATATATATATATATTTTTATTATTATTATTTTTTTAAACTGATACTGGTGATCAGCAGGGGGGGAAGGGCACTAGACACCAGGGATTTTATAAATAATCACCATATATACATATAGAATTTTTTAAACTGAGGCTGGTGATCAGCAGGGGGACACTAGACACCAGGGATATATATATTATTCATTGGGGCCAGCCACTGGTGGGGGGGGGTGCCCACTCAACAGCAGGAACGTTTTGTGGTGAAGTGTGGAATTTCACAGATGAAATTCCACACTTTCCTGTCGATCCACGCTCTCATGAATTTGTGAATTGTGACCTTATTTAATTTGGTACACACAAATTAATTTGCAGAGTGAATTTTAGTGACTCGGGCCAGATTAGGAATTGTAACATCAAGTTATAGTTGCTTCAATAGGAAAAAGAATGATATAGGCTTAGTAAAATGTCCTTGTTTAAACGGTTTTCAAGAACCCATAATGCACATCATTTTACAATGTCCATTATTTAACAAATGTAGAAATGATCTCCTAAAAACATTCTTAGTGAAATGCGGAGACCTACAATATGATCCAATCTTCATTCTTCTGCACCCAAAAACTGAAAAAGAAATAGAATTTATAGCAAAATTTATTTCAACGGTAATTGCCTGCAAACAGAAAATGAACTAGTCTTTGTATATACAGGATGTATTGTACTTGAAAAATTTGCACATGCTTTTTCATATATGAATATTTATTCCTGAATGTCCTTGGTGTGTTTTTTAAATGTATTTTTATATTTTTATGTACTGTGATTGTCATGTCCTATTGTTGGATGAACAATAAAAACTTTGACTTCACTTATCTCTACTCATGACCTGCAACAACCAATCATTGTTACTCAAAATTGAGATTTCATGCTACAATATGCATGCTTAGTGCCATTTCTAGCTCTCATGCTACTCCTGAGGAACATTGATTATCTCCTATGCATCTTGCTGTATATCAATTTCATATATATATATGTATGTATGTATTATGGTAGAGTAGCACTTTTAAGGTTAAAGGGTCAACTTTTGCACCTTAATAACTTTACCACTGTTCAACGGATTTGCCTGAAATTTGGAAAACACAGTTGGGCATGGAAGATCAGTGGATTAGCCAAGTGTTGTACTGGTCGGATATACGGCTGCAGAGTTATTAAGCGACAACCAATTGTGCAATTATTCTTTTTTGCGATTTCTTTGCTCTCACCTACAGGTCGCACGGTTTGCGCGACCGGTCTGAAAACTTCAGTGAACATGCATCTGGGGTCCACGATGTGCCTTTTGAAGATTTTGTGAAAAAATATTGAACAGTTCAAAAGTTATTCAAAAAACAAGTTCCCATTATAAGTCAATGGGAAAAGTTAACTAAAAGTTCAACACTTTCGCAAATGTAGTTTTTACTTTCGCAAATGGCCCTTTTAATTTTGCAAATCCACCATTTTGTTTTCAGTTGGTGATCAGAAAATGTTTGGCATTTAAATTTGGGACCCTCTAGCTACACAATTCTTTTTGTGTTTACCTAGTCGGACCCCGAGGATGCTAGGCATGTCTTTATTTTGAAGTTAAACACCCTAGAAATATGTTTTTCAAATGTCTGGAAAAAGTATGTTCATAAAGTAGTGTCGCACTCATCAAAGTGTCGCAAATTTTTGAGAAATCTTTTGCAAATTGCGACACTACTTTTCCAGGCTAAGCAAAATGACAGCAATTCTTTGCCACCCTGCTGCAAAAGAATGGTTTGGTGTTTTGGGCTGAAATTCAAAGAGAATGCAGCCAACATCTCACAGATATGTCTTTCAGTATTGTGGTGAAAAAGTATTACAGGGCGGCAGAGTTACGGCACTCCAAATTTGATGCTTCTTCCCATAGGATAACATTACGGCGTCCACCGCATTACAGGAATCCCTTGCCGCCCTGCAGCAAAATAATGGTTTGCTCTTTTGGGCTGAAATTGGGAGGGAAGAAAGCCAACATCCCACTGATATGCTTTTCCATGGTTTGGTGAAAAAATATTACAGGGCAGTACAGTGACGGCACTCCGAAGTTAACGATTTTTCCCATTGGATAACATTACGGCACCCGTTGCGCCTTTCGGGGCCCGTATCTCAGAAACGGTGCGAGATACGGTCTTTTCATCACAAAAATGGTCTAAGTACTAAACTAGCCAGGAAAATCATAATTCATAAGAAATGTACATTTTTTTTCTACGTCGTACGGTTCCTGAGATATAAGCAATTTAATATTCCAAGTCCTCATTTTCTGCTCCGAGGCGCATTGTTATGTATAGATTCTTTATTTTCACTGTGTTTTCCAATGCATTTTTTGGGGAAAAGAAGGGTGTGCCCTTTCGTTACTGTGCCACTTAACGTTTCCAGTTGAGAGCTTTAGTAACATTTTTTCTGTTTCTGTGTGTTTCCTGCTCATTCTGTGTGTGTGTGTGTGTGTGTGTGTGTGTGTGTGTGTGTGTGTGTGTTCTGAATAAACTGGGAGTCAGAAACACAGGTGAGTGTATTTTGCAAAGCTAATTGAGTAAGTCAGAGGCTCAGTGAGAAAGGTAAATGCTGCACGTAGCACTGACAGAGAAACTGCTTTGTAAAAGAGTTTCATTTAAAATTCAAGTTGTTTTCAAGCTGAGCTCAGCACAATAATGGACTAGGAGTGCTAGAAACACAATGGGACACAGGTGAGAGTGTTTTGCAAAGCTAATTGAGTAACCTGAATTCTAAATGAAACTCTTTTACAAAGCAGTTTCTGCTTCTCAGTGCTACCTGCAGCAATTTGTCTTTCTCAGTGAGCCTCTGACTCATTCAATTAGTTTGCAAAACACTGTCAGCTGTATTTCTCACTCCCAGTCCATTCAGAACACACACACACACACACACACACTGAAGGCACACACAGAATGAGCAGAAAACACACAGAATAAGAAACAATGTTCCCAATGCTCTCACCCCGTGGTATAAATCGCACACATGATGAGCAGATCATGGGATATGGAAAATATTGTCACTCCTGCAGAGTGAGCTGTGTATTTTCACTCGTGCCTTCAGTGCAAAGGGCCCTGCACTCCCACCACCACATTCCATTCACTATTTCTACTGCACATTCTCAAAAAGAAGGGAAATTAGAGGCAAAAAAATCTGTTTAATGCATCAGTTAGGGTTGTTCCACAATGACAAAAGTGAGGAAATTCGGCTGTTAGCCCCCCTTCAGCCACTAGCCCGCCACCCCAACCGCCAATGAGGTGTGCGTTGGGGTCATCGGTCCTAACTCTCACCCCATTCTCCTATACCTCAGCTTCTTTACACATGTGATGGGGTGAGAGTTAGGTCAATGACCCCAACACACACCCCTGCTGGTGGTTGGAGGTAGGGGCTTGGGGGTGCAAGTGGGGCTTTCTTTCAACCCTAATGCCGAATTTCTCACTTTTTGTTGCTGTGGAACAACCCTAACAGATGCATTAAATGGAGTTTTTGCCTCTAATTATATATATATATATATATATATATATATATATATATATAAATATATATATGTATGATACATGATGGCAGGAGGGAACATGAAATTATTTTCACTCCTGTAGAGTGAGCTCTAGATATTTCATGAGTGCCGAAGGCATGAGTGAAATATCCAGAGCTCATGATGCAGGAGTGAACATATTTTCCATATTCCACGATCTGCACATCATGTGTGCTATTTTTACCATGGAAGTGGGAGCTCCTCTATTACATTTTGTTTCATCTTTGTTTGGTGTGTTCATTTCTATTGTCTGTTTGAGTGAGCAGGTATGAATGGTGTGTCTGTTAGATCTGTTATTGGTCATTTGCTGTTTGTGTGATTGCTGATTGGATGCTGCTCTTTGCAGTGTCCTTTCTGATTGGGTCATTTGTTTGTGAGGGTGGGAATGTGTTCTAGGTTTGTGAACAGCAGGGCTGTGAGCTTCATTACTCAGGTATACTTTTTATTTGTTTAGTGAGGTTTTTGGTGTTTTGTGGAGCTTTCTTATTGTTTTTGTGCAGTTTTCATGTGGTCTACATCGCTTTCAGTGTGTCTGTTAAGAGAGTCTGCTTCACTTTTGGTTATGGCTGTTGCTACGCACTGATTTACAGTTCCTGTAATGGGTTAAAGTTTCCTGTTAGTGGAGTGGAATGGCGACTGATGGAAAAACAGAAAAGTTGGGTAAAGAACATTGCTTGCACTGATGAGAGGTAGAGGAGAGCATTAATACTGTTGTATTTTGTGGCAGTTGTTCCGAATGGTTGATCTTCAATTCTGATTCAGACAAGAGTTGTTCTGCAGAGTTTCGAGACCGCTTGTGCGAGTTGTGCCAGAACGGTTGTAAAGCGTACTTGGATGGAGATGTTTGGTTTATTTTGTTGGATACGTTGTTTTCACTGCTATGTGTGATGTGTTCTATGGCAGTTGTGCATATTTTTGTATTGCAGGCAGTAAGCAGAGAGGGATAGTTAGTGGCAGTAATGGGTATAGATAGAGGGAGGAAGTTGACGTCAGCAGAGTAGGTATAAATGGTACTTATTTTAACTCTGCTGATGTCAGCTTCATTTATTTCACTGCAGTGAAAACAACACCATTTATTGTCATCTTGGAGCTTCCACCCCCATGGTATAAATATGTATATAGAGAGATATATTTCTCTTCATGTATATGCACATTGGACTTATGTACCATAACACCTGGTATCATGTGGATTTATGTATTTTACTAACTTGTATCTTGTACTATTGTAACCTTTAATTTGTCTGACTGTCTGCTGTTGTATGCATTGTTGTTTGTGTTTAACTCTGTGCCACTGTATGTGGCCCAGGTCATGTCTGAAAACAGTCTCTGGGGTCAGTGCACCTACCAGGTTACCAAAGTCATAAATAAATAAAATAAAATAAGTACATGGGTTCAAAGAGCTTTTCATTTCTTTACTACAATAAAGATGCAGAGTCAGAAAAGTTATATACTGTATATCATGAGATAATCAGGCATTATCATTCTAGGTAACTAGTTAGCAGTTTGCTGTTGTTTAAGGCATGCAGAAGGACAATATAATTGTGAGCTGCTGCTGAGGAAAGGAGATTGCAGAGTGTGCTTGCTCAGATGCAGTACTGAAGCAGGATAGTGACTTTAGTAGTACAGAGAGGAGGAAGTTTGGGAGGTATCTCAGAAGTAGATCACTCAGCTGGTTCTGCCATGCCATGAGCTCAAGGCCACCAACATAAGCAATTAAACAAATGAAATGCACTCAGGAAGGCAGGGTGTTCTGTAATTTACTAAATAATTTCCAAAGTACAGGAGTGCAATACCAGCAGTAGTTCCAAGCAGACCCCTATTAGCAATAGTTTTATCCAGGTCTGGTTGAACTATTACTGTTATTGTACTGCCACACTTTGGAAAGGATATTACACTGCATTTGTTTGCTTAGTAACTTTAACAGACATGGAAAGGATCTTGGGAATTTTTGTAGGAATATTTGATAAATAATATTATTTTTTTACTGCCTGCTGGTGGTGCGGGCAAAGAAATCTAACTTTTTTTTGCAAGAGAGAGCGACATCCAGCCAGTTAGTGAATACAAAATGAATAGGCTGCACTGTGAGACATTGGGTTTCTCATTGCCTCTCAGTGGGGTGGACTGGAGTGAGGGTGGGTCAGTGGGGAGTGGCCAAGTGGTGGTGTTCTCGCTAATCTCCCACAATAACCTCTTGACTTGTGAGTCATGCAGTGGTGTCTGCATGTCATGTGTGCAATTGAAATTCATCAGTGACTATTGTGAATAATCGTTAGCATCTGGCAGCAGCTGTACCATTATATTGTAATTATCTGTCATGTGTTAGTGTGTAGAAACTATGAAGAACAAACTGTGGGGAAAAGTCACGAGGGTGGAGGATAGGTACAGAAAAAGGTACCACCATGCCTGTTCAGCCAATTACAAGTTGTGCATTCTTTGACTGTGGAGAAGATCATCATGGTGGGACTGGGCGTCAGGTCATGGGGCAGTGAGAGGGATTTAGGGTTGGGTGCAGGAGGACAGTATGAGCAAAATAAAATATGGTTCATTAGTCTCAAAAAGTAGACTGGTTCCACTCCCACTCTAATCAATGTTCCCAACTGGTTGTCCAATGCATTTAGTGATGAAGCCACCTTTGTAATCTAGACGTGCATTTCTTTCCTCTTCTTCCTCTTCTTTCTCCCTCATGTGCTGCCACAGACAGTTCAAAAACAGAAGGGAAGAATGCACACAAGGCAAAGAACAGCTTGGGCACTCGCCACTACACTGATTGCTGACACCGTTGTAAAATTATAGAAAGAGGATTTATTTCATTATTTTAAAACACCTGCCTGCCATGTTTCATGTCACACACCTGACCCTTTCTCAAAGGCTGAGGCTGAATAAAATGCCAGTATAATTTATAGTCACTAATAAATTACATCATAATGATGTCATCATTCAATTAACATATCTAAAAAAAAAACCTGGCACATACTGGATACAATATACTCAAACATATTATATCCAACCCACACAGTACATCAGAGAATGCATCAGGGAACTGAATCAGTCCTAGACTAGAAACACATCATAACAATAAACACATCTGGATAAATACATCATAAAATCCGTTATAAATATTTATATGAAAGAGTCATGGAACTTGGGTTACAGCATTTAATACAATGCTATCTTGGACAAAAGGTACTTCTAAACCTATAAAGGATTCATAGGGAGAGAAAGGGGAGAAGGGAATACCAGACCACAAGTCACCAACTGAAACATCTATTTTCTCTCTTCAAGGTAGGGTTTAATATCAAAACTCATATTCAGGCCTGGATATCTATTAGCTCTTAAATTAAAAATCTAAAAGATCTCTTGTTTCAATTCTAAATTATTGTAATTACCACCTCTTCAATTCACACTTACTTTATTGATTGCCATGTAGGTGAAACAATGTTTCCTCCCATCTTCACTGTTTACAATATGTTGTGCAGTGGCATATGTGATATCCCCCTCTAAATTGTCCTCTGATGTTCACCCCCCACCGAACCTTAGAACACCAAGTGGTTTTACCCAAGTAAAAAATATTACAAATATACATTGCTAAATATATCACTCCACTCGTTCTGCAAGTAATCACTTGTCTAATCACATAAGTTTTGTCAGTATTGGAAGTATTCCCAGTCTTGATATGTATACAATATATACTATTATTGCACTTATAACAGCATTGGGGCCTCATTAGCCAGGTCATAGTATTGTTATTTTCTTAGAAATGGCTACAGTATGTACTAGCATATCTTTCAGGCTCAGAGCTCTCCTGTATGAAAGCCTAGGTTTTTCTGTTACTACCTCCTTCAGACCTAAGTCTGCTACCAAAACATTCCAATGCTTGTTAATAATAGCTGAAAAATAACAAGACTGAGCTGAATAAGTAGTTACCACATTCATCCTATTAGTCCCCTACCTTGCTGTCCTTGTCTTTCTGTTCTCTAAAAGAGACTTTCTATCTACTGTCTCAACTAAATCTTGAGCTTTCTGAATGTTCTTGTAACTATAACCCCTGTCACGAAATCTCTGCTGAAGTTCATTGTCTCTCTTTTGATAACTCTCATTGGTACTGCAATTCCGTCTCATTCTTAAAAATTCACCTTTGGGGATATTACTAATGATGTGTGCTGGATGGCAACTAGACACTGCAAGTGTCATATTGCCATCCACTGGCTTCTGATATGTCTCAGTATCAATAGTAGCATCTGATCTTTTCTGTATCATTAAGTCTAGATAGGGGACTTTGTCATTATTGCAGGTATAGGTAAATCTCAAGTTCTCATTAGTCGAATGTAACAATTCTACAAATCCTTGTAATTCTAAAGTAATACTATCCCATAACAGCATAACATCATCTATATAGCATTTCTACATTATGATTTCGGAAAATAGGGATTCTTAGTAGCATCCTGCACAAAATCCTTCTCCCAGCACCCAACATATAAATTTACCACTGATGGAGCACAGGTCGCCCCCATGGCAGTGCCAGTGATTTGTCTATAGAACACATGGTTAAAAACAAAAGCACTGCATTTCAGAACAAACTCTAGCAATTTCAATAAAAACTTCATAGATGGTGCATTTTCATTCTGAGTCTGACCTAAATAAAATGCAACTGCATCTAAAGCCCCCTCGTGGGGTACATGTGTGTACAACATTTTGATGTCTAGAGTAACTAACAAGCATGTTTCTTCCAAAATAGTAGCATCTAGAATGTTCAAAATATCTTTCATGTCTCTGACATATGAGGCAAGATTTTCAACATGTGGTCTTAACCATAAGTCCAATTATTGTGATAAGGGTTCAGTCAGGGAACCCAGACTGCTTACAATCGGCAGCCTGGTGGCTTTTTCAAAGTGTTATGTACTTTCGGCAATAAACAGAATGTAGCCATTTTAGGAAAGTCCAAAATCAAAATTTCTCTCACATTTTTCGTTATCAACTCATCATTAAATGCAGCATTTACTGTTTTGTCTAACATGATGGTGAGTGCCCAAGTTGTTCTTTGTCTTCATGTCACAGACAGTTCTAGTTCCCATACCCAAGATAGAAATAATCAATCTAAACATGAAAAGGCAAGCTCTTCCCCTGTCTGTCTCACATACTCATAGGCTATTTCTACTGGGATTTACTTTACAAAGCAGACTGCCTGCTTCAATCCTTGGTCAAAGAATGGCAGTCAGATTCCTGAGGGGGCTGCTCGCCACATTTATACTACTACTTTGTTTAAATGGAATTATACTTTCCATTCCCTGCATCAAGAAGTCAAATGCTACTTCATCAGGAATCTCTGACTTCCACTTTTCTAACCTAATTGCTGAACACTGGCATGTGGCTACATGGAACATCCTCTTTTATAACAAGGGTTGCACCTACTATGCTTTCTCACCTTCTAAAATGTGGGCAGTAAGGTTTACCATTGCTTTCACTTTCCACAGTGGCAGGCTCTGGTTCCTAGCAATCCTTGTGATACTGCTATCAGGGGATGTCAAACTAAATCCAGGTCCCCTGGCTCATTTCTCCTCAACTGGCTTATCTGCTATATCTTACAAGGGGCTAGTTATTGCCCACATGAATATAAGAAGCCTTACCCA
Organism: Neoceratodus forsteri; assembly: GCA_016271365.2. Lineage (NCBI taxonomy): Eukaryota > Metazoa > Chordata > Ceratodontiformes > Ceratodontidae > Neoceratodus > Neoceratodus forsteri. The sequence continues at coordinate 784,757,329 of CM028132.1, read as the reverse complement.
TCACTTCACTGATCTAGAGGCTTGGGTCAAAGTTTACAATCCAGACATTCTCTGCAATCCAGAAACTTGGCTCAAATCGGGAATACCAGACTCTCTCTGTTCCCTGGCCAATTACTCTATGATTCATCATGAAAGATCATCCTCAAAGTGTGGGGGTGGAGTTGATCTATTCCATAAAAACAACCTCAACATTGAGACTGTCCCTGGCACTGTCTCCCCTTCTGGATGTGAATTATTACATGCAACTCTAGCTCTAGGGGCAAAGCAACTTCATATTGTCGGCACATACAACCCTCCCTCTGGTGGCCTAGCAGGTTTAAAGGACTTGTTTGACAAAACTTCCCAGATATTCAACTGAAATGACGTAGTAATTTTAGGGTACCTTAACTTAACCTGGATGGCTACATCCTATAGTTCTTTACTATCCCTTAGGCACAGCTATAGCCTTCACCAACTGATAACTGAACCTACAAGAATTACACCGTGACTACAATCATCTACCCTCATAGACTGGATGCTGGTAAACCGTGTGGAGCATGTATCTGTTTCTAGTGTCCTGGCTGATGCACTAACAGATCACTCTCCAACTTTCTGCACCTGGTCTACGGGCACATATTCATCACCTCCACCACGTCTTGTCACTTTCACTGATTTTGCCAACCTTGACACCGAGGCATTTCTATTTGATGTTTCCAGAATTGACTGGTCGGATATCTATCACTCCAGTAATGTTGAGGATGCCCTGCATACTTTCCTCAATGAATTCCTGGCTATGTAGTGTAAGCATGCCCCTAAGGTTACAAGATGTGTAAGGGGTAAACAAACAAGGAGGCTACATAAAGACCTGCTTGCAAGTATGTGCCTTAGGGATAAACAATGGAGGTGGAATAAATGCATGGACTATAATCAGATTTCAATACCTATAGGGATCTGAGGAACTCGTGTGAAAAACAAGTCAGGTTAGCAAAGAGTAAATACTGCAAAGACCTACTATCTAGCTCTGATTGTGACCCCAGGAAATTCTGGGCTCATGTTAAAACTTTTCTTGGTGCCTCTCAATCAGTTATCCCTGGTGAAATTATATTAAATAGTGTACATTGCAATGACTCTAGCTCCATTGCTAACACTTTCAACCAAATGTTCTCTGACCTGTCCCAGTACACCTCCTCCTTCCTGCAAGCTGTACCTCACTCTCAGTCCACACCCGCATATCAGCTGGTCACCTCTACCACTGGATCCTATATGCCACCCAATGACACACCTTTCTACTTTATGGACATAACTAGATCTGAGGTCCTGAAACTGCTGAGTACCATTTTGGACTATACCAGCTCTGGGTCAGACTCGATTGAATCACGGTTTCCGAAGCTTGCTGCTGTTCCCATTGCCTCTCCACTAGCAAACATCTACACTTTGTCTATCTGTCTCTCTCTCTCTCTCTCTCTCTCAGTGTAGTTCCAGACCTTTGGAAGATTGCCCACATAACACCTGTCCTCAAAAAAGGAGACCCAAAAGAAATCATCAACTACAGGCCCATTGCTATTCTTTCAGTCCCGAGTAAAATCCTGGAGAAGCTTGTGGCTAGCCAAACAGCTGACTACCTAACTAAATTTACTCTTCTCTCTGAAACTCAGCATGGTTTTAGAAAAGGCCATAGTACATCTAAGGCTCTGCTCAAATTCACGACTGATACTCTTTCTTATATGGATGATAGACAACTTACAGGAGCTGTATTTATTAACCTCACTAAGGCCTTTGACCTTGTGGATCACCCCATGCATCTCTCCACTCTTCATAAGTTGAGTTTCTCTCACCCTGTTGTTGACTGGTTTAGCAGCTACTTATCAAAGAGGACCCAAGCTGTGAAATTTAACTCTTCCCTATCTGACAGTTCCTCCATCAATATTGGTGTGCCTTAGGGCTCTATCCTGGGGCCCTTCTCTTCTCAATCTTCATAAACAATATTGCAGATGTCTTTCAATACTGTTCATCTATTCTTTATGTGGACAACCTGGTCTTCTACACCAGCTCCACAAATGTGGCCAGCATAAAGTCATCTCTTTCTGCTGACTTCAGAAATGTTCAGAACTGGCTGTATGCCCACAGATTGGTACTGATTGCACAGAAAACAAAAACAGTGCTTCTAGGCTATGCTCCAAAGCTAAAGACATGTTCTATGCCCCTGATGGTATGTAACTCGGGTGGGACACAAATTGAGTCTGTTGAGTCCTTCAAATACTTGGGAGTCCTACTTTACCAATCCTTCAACTTCAATTCTCATATACAGTCCACCTACAAAGCTGTCAATGCTAAATTGGGTGTGGCCTGCAAAATGAGTTACTTACTAATGCCATCAGCCAAGCTGGCTATTACCAGAGGTATCTTGTTCCCTGTCCTCACTTATGGTGCTCCCATTTTTTCTGCACCTCACAAAACTACCCTCCATAAGTGGGATGTTACCTATAATAATAATATATGCCAGTATGCCTAATTGTCGCCTCTTCTAAAGCATCATTGTCAACAGTACAGTGACCTTAATTTGCTCTCTCCCTCAGCTTGCAGGCAATACTCTCTTGGCTCACTTACTGATTCTATTATCAGGGCTCAAACTTCTTCCTCACTCGCAGCTTTGCTGGCTCCCATAAACTCCTCTCATGGACTTTGATCAGCAGATAAATCTCTACTTAATGTAGCGAGAAGTTGCATGTCTAATGGTTCTAGTGCCTTCCAGTTCATTGCCCTTCAACTATGGAACTCTCTTTCCCTAGTCCTTAGACAGTCGAAGTCCCATCTTTGTTTCAAAAAAGAACTGTGCCATTATTTATCTCTCGCTAACTTATGCACTTGTTTTGACTCCACTTGATACCACTGTGTGTCTGCATTCCTCATTCCCACAATGCCCCTCCTTACTTCCACTACTGCTGTCTACCACCTTACCTTCCCTCCCCCACCATCTCACCCTTCAATCCTTTCCGATTACTCCTTGGATCAGTCCATTTCCCCCTCTGACTAATGCCTACATTGCTATATATTTTATTTTTCTATGCTTATTGTTTAAAGCGCTTACCCTAACCTGTATCCTTCCTTCACTGACTTCCCCTTTTTTTGTCACACCTGCTCTTGCTGTATTGTATCCCTATACTAGTGGTCCCTTGCTCTAGTATGTTTTAATACTGCTTTTGGTATCTTTACCTCTTGGAATGTTTTTGAATACTTATATTAAGTCATTGTTACCTCTTGTAATGTTTTTGAACACTTATGTTAAGTCATTGTTACTGTTTCTGATCTACCATACTTGAAATTGTCCTGCACTCATGTAATGTTGTCTTTTATACTTTGTTGTATTCTCCAGGGTCATGCCTGATAATAGTCATTTTATGGCTAGTGCACCTACCCAGTTAACAAAAACTAAATAAATAAATATGACCCAATGGCAACAGCTGCCACAGATACCTGTACATGGGCATCAGCAGTTGCCAGTCTACCTTGATATTGAGGTTGGCTCTGGTACAACATCAGCCCCATAATACTGTATCACCTACTGCCACCCTGCTGGCCCATTCCCAACCATGTGACATCCTTCACAGTGCCACAAAAAAATTCATCTTGCAGTAGTCAACCAGTGTCTCATGAAGTACCTACATGACCCCACCAGGCCACTGTCAGTAAAAAACAGAGATGAGATTCTTTGCATTGTGGGTGTATATTACAGAAAATACCACAAATCCACTGAAAGCATGTTGCAATCAGTGTGGTGCAAAGTTCAGTTTGGGCAGTTGGCACAGACTTTGGTAGCCAGTATTCTGGTCAAATGTTTAACATGTATATATGGCAACTTCCTAAGAGTTATGTTCAAATTGCACTCAGCTTAGATGGCCCAGCAACAAGGACAGTCAGGGTCAATATACAAAGTAGTGAAACAAGAGGGCTCAGCCATGTACTCTACCCATCATGGCAGCAGCCTAAGCCAACTTATGTATCCTCAGCTACCAGCAAAGCTTCTCAAAGAGGCCAACCACCACCAGCCATTGCAAGAGGTACATTGAAACAGGCAGCCTCACAGAGGTAGAGTCTACAGACCACCAGGCCAGGACCTGGTGAGGATAAGTAACTAGGTGAGATGCTGAGGAGGGTGGCCACATTAGGGGAAGTGGTAGTAGTAGAGGACTTTAACATGCTGGACATGGACTGGAAAATCTCAGTTGCGGCAAGTCTGAAGAATCAGCTCCTGGTAGTAGAATGCCAAGAGGCATTCCTAGTACAATTAGTCTGAGACCTGACAAGGGAAGGGACCCTGCTGAATCTAGTAATCAACAATGAAATAATCCAAAATGTGGTATTCCAGGAACCTCTAGGATTCAGTGACCAGCACACAGCAGTGAGGCTGAGGTCCAGATTGAGCCCTTCAAGAGGTAAATTCAATAAAGGTATAGGATTTCATCAACACTGACTTCAATAGGATGAAGGTGCTGTTAAGGGAAAGCACAAAGAGAGTAGAGCAGATAAAAGGGGTAGAGAAAAACTGGGAAACATTCAATATGAATGTCTCAAGCAGCAGTAGGTTGCACTGGAGGGTATTCAATGGCAAACAATCAAGAGGCCCCAAGTGGTTCACATCAGACATATGGAATATGGTAAGAGCAAAGTGGAAGGCATTCATAAAGCATGAGGGCAGCCAAAGGGAGTAGGACAGAAAGGAGTAGTTACAGTCAGCCAGGGATACAAGCCGGAAGATCAGGGAGGCCAAGGCAGAAGCAGAACTCAGGCTAGCAAAGGGGGGTGAAAAAGGGAGACAAAACATTCTTCAGATGCATGTGGAAGAAGTGTAAGGTTATGGGCACATTGTGAGGCTTAAAAGGGGAAGACTGGGAGAAAAGGGACAAAGGCACAGCAAAGATACTGAACCAATACTTTTGTTCAGTATTTACAATGATAGAAGAAGGACCACTGTTCAAATGTGGAATATGGAGGGTAGGAAAGGGGGGAAGGAGAACAAAAACATGACCAATATAACGAGGACAGGGTTATGGAAAAGTGAAAAGGGCTAAAAGTACATAAATCTATGGAACCTGATGGATTTCATCTTAGAATGCTCAAGGAGACTATGGAAGTAATAGTCATGCCACTTGTAGACATAAACCACTTGCTGGCCAGAGGTGAGGTCCCTAGGGATTGGAAGACAGCAAACTTGGTCCCTCTGCACAAAAGTGGAAGGAAAGATGAGGCAGAAAACTATATACCAGTCAGGCTGACATCTATATGATCTAGACGGTTGGGAAAAAGCAGAAATCCTGAACGAGTATTTCTGCTCAGAGTTCATGCAGAAGGAATGCAGCAAAGGACCAGCACTGTGTATAAAGGAGTTCCATATCAAGGGGCAGACATAAGCCACTTCACAGAGGAGAGAGTCCTAGAGGTACTCAGTATGTTAAAAGTGGATAAAGCAATGGGGCGAGATGGAATTCACCCAAGAGTTCTAAAAGAGCCTAGGGAAGAACTGGCCACTCCACTAGTGGAACTGCTCAACAAATCATTAGAGAGTGGGGAAGTCCCTGAGGATTGGAAAAGAGCAACAGTGGTACTGCTCCACAAAAGTGGGAGTAGGAAAGAAGTGGGAAACTATCATCCAGTCAGCCTTACTTCCGTAGTCAGGAAGATAATGGAGTCCCTAGTAAAAGAGACGATAATCGCATTCTTAGAAGTGAGTGGACAACTGGATCCAAAATGATATGACGTAACAGCAGGGAGGTCCTGCCAGACAAATCTGAGAATTCTTCAGTTGGGTTAACTGAACCTTGGACCAGGGGTGTGCGGTGGACGTAGTGTACCTGAACTTCAGCAAAGCCTTAACTCCGTCCCCCACAGGAGGCTGATAAACAAGCTGGAGCATACAGTCACTTGGGCATAAAATAGCCAACTGGGTTAAACATTGGTTAGACAGAAGGACCCAGAGGGTATTGGTAAATGGTACAGTGTCTATAAGGGGGGAGGTGACTAGCAGGGTTCCACAGGGTTCAGTGCTGGGACCGATCCTTTTCAATGTATTTATCAGTGACACAGCTGGTGAACTGAATGGGAAGGTGTGCCTGTTTGTGGAAGATACTGAACTCTGCAGCAGGGTCGACATGCCCGGAGGAGTCCAGAAGATGGAGTCCGACCTAAGGAAATTGGAAGAATGATCAAGAACCTGGTAGTTGAAATTCCACACCCAAAAATGTGAGATTATGCACCTAGGAAGAAGCAACCCAGCATGGAAATGCTTTCTAGGAGGAGAGCAGTTGACTGCAACAAAGCAGGAGTATGATCTTGGCGGTAATTATCCTGGATGATCTGAAGTTTAGCAAGCAATGTAAGAAGGCAGTGCTAAAGGCTAGCAGCATCTTGGGATGTATAGGAAGGGGCATCATGAGTAGGAAACATAAGGTGATCATGCCACTGTACAGGTCCCTGGTGAGGCCACACCTGGAGTACTGTGTCCAATTCTGGAGGCCACATTTCAAGAGGGATATAGTCAGATTGGAAATTATACAGAGGACGGCAACAAAGATGGTGCAGGATATGCATCACAAACCATATGAAACAAGACTGCAGCAACTCAACATGTTTTCCCTAGAACAGAGAAGAGACAGGGGAGACATGATAGAAACCTTCAGGCTCCTAAAGGGCATCAACAGGGCTCAAGAGCAAATTCTACAGATGAACAACTGTACCAGGAATAGGGGTCATGCATGTGTCTAAGGGGAGGTAGATTCAGGAGCAACTTTAGGAAGTTTTTCTTCACCGAAAGGGTGGTGGTACCTTGGGATGCCCTGCCCCAGGGTGGTGAAAGTAAAGATGGTTGGGGCATTTAAGCTAGCATGGGACAGTCAGTATTGGAACTTCAGGAATGAAGCAAACTAAGGGGGGGTAGTCTTAAATGGGCAGACTAGATGGGTCACACGGTCCCCATCTGCAGTCACTACATATGTTTCTGTAGTTAGGAAGGCAACTGAGTCCCTACTAAGAAAGAAATTGGTGGAATTTGTGTAGGGACTTGGCTACAAGACATCAGACAGTATGGGTTCACAAGGGAAATCTTGCTAGATGAATCTCATTGACTTCTTTGACAGGGTAAGTGGGGCTGGCAAAGGGCAGGTATTCGATATAATATACAGTACTTAGCTTTTAGAAAGGCCTTTGACCTCAGATTCCCTCAAGAGACTGGTCAAGAAGCTACGTGACTTATGGGTGAAGAAAAAGTTTGCAACCTAGGCAGAAAGCTCGCTGAGAGAAAGGACAAAAAGGGTACTAGTAAATGAGGAGTTCTTAGAGGCAAATGAGATTACGAGTGGAGTACCACAGGGATTAGTGCTGGGCCTTGTCTTCTCAATGTGTTCATATATTTTTAGGCAAACATTTTATTGTTTCATACATATTTCATAAATGCATAGGTTCCATGCTCAATATCACCACTGTATCACCCAGAACATATGAAAATAAAAACCTCAAGGGGCACATTGTTACAATTTTAACAATATTCTCTTATTAATATTCTGTGCTCAGGGATTCTTCTAGAAAATACATTTTATGATTTCAATAGTGAGGGAACGTTCTCCTCGATATGTTTCCTACTATCAGCAACTATATTTGTTCATCGCCTAGGATGTCCCACCACAGTTTTTTATGGCATGTTTTTCTAAGTATATTACACCATCTTCCCTTCTCAAAATCTGGCATAGTACTTGCATTCCATTTTTCTAATATAAGGCATTTGGTGGCCATTGCTTCCAATAAATTAAATCTTATATTGTGATATATTTTGTTTTGAATTTCTGGTAAATTATTAAATATGAATATCCTTGGATTTAAGTGAATTACCATGTTTAAAATGTTTTCCAGAATATGCCTGGTTCTTTTCCATCATTCATAGATCCTCAGACAACTCCATGAACAGTGCTCGAGGTTACCTTCTTTGCCACAACCATGCCAACAGCTGGTGTTACTGCTTTTATTTATTATGGCTATTCTGAATGGAATAAAGTATGCTTTGTCTATTATTTTTCATTTAATTGTTTTGTTTCCGGCAGAAATATGTATCATGGCAGCAATATGTACATTTTGCCATTATGATCAAATAATTGCATCTTGGTCTCTACATTCCATTTATCACTAGCCTTATTTTTAGTAGTATCTTTTGTTTGAATTATATTTGTATACATTCTGCTCAGCATTTTTTCCATCCCCTTTGCATTGTTTTGTTTGCATAATTTCCAGTTTAAGAAATTCTGCTGCAAAAGGGTAATTAAAGAAAGTACATATGTCCTGAAATTTCTTTTGAATTGATAAGAAACCCAAATAATTCTCTTTTGCTTACTATCATATAACTCCATTTTTTTTATATTCTGGAAATTTTCCTTATATTAAAATATCTTTCCATTTGGATACTTTACTTTTTATGGTTTGATTGATTTTGATGTTTATACCATTTGACCAACAGAAATGATTGTTCCATATGCTAAAAAAAAAACAGCCATGGTATTTCTCTTTTTAGCCAATAGATTTTTTGCTTATTTAATATAAAGGCAAATGTTGCAAAGAAGGGAATCTGGCAGAATCGTCCTGGAGTTTCTAAAAGTATACTAGCTACTTTCTTATAACCAGTATTATAATTTACCAAAAGTCTATCAAATACCAAGTGTTCTTTCTTGGGAAAAATGTCACTCCAATGCAATAGATAAGTACTGTGAAACAGCATATACCAATGGATCATAACATCCCAGCCCATCTGAACATCTTGGAATCATAAGGTTCTGCCAAGAAATCCTAGGTGTTCCACCTCTCCATAGGAATTTTCTAACAATTCTTTTTATTTTGGAGAACCAGCTTAAAAATGGGGATCCAAATATATTTTGTAAAGTATAAATGTAATGTGACATCACCATCATTTTTATTACATCAATTCTGCCCCAAAGGGAAAGTGCCAAATTCTGCCAGTGTTTCAGTTGATTTTGTATCTTATTTATTGTTTTATCAAAATTAATAGTGATTTGTTTTTATAATTAGTTATTGTTAGGCTTAGATATTTAATTTTTTCTTCCAATATGAAGTCTCTTTGTAGCTCTGCATGAATATTTTCCACCATATTAGTGATCTGTATTATCACTGATTTGCTTTTACTAAATTTGTAACCTGAAATTTTTGAAAATTGGTTAACTATGCGCCAAGGATGCCCGCTTTCACCTTTACTTTTTAATCTATACCTGGAACCACTTTTATACCACCTTCAACATTCCCCCCAGATACAAGGTATACAGATTGGTGAGTGGGATCTTCATCTTTTGGGGTATGCAGATGACATTCTGTTGCATGTCACCAATCCCCAAATTGCCCTCCTGGTGATAGTATCTATTATAGACAAATTTGGCATATTATCTAACTACAAATTGAACATAGCTAAGTCAACAATTATGCTAGTAAATAGGCATGATCATTGTTCACAATTAGGAAATTTTCAGTTTTGTTGGGGACCCAAATTACTTATTTAGGCCTTATACTAACAAATGACCTGTTACAGATTAAAAAATTGAATTTTGATGTGAAATTAGGTATTATAAAGCAGGATCTTGAAAGATGGGCCCCTCTGCACCTTTCATTACAAGGACAAATTAATGTAGTTAAAATGAATATACTTCCGAGGCTTTTTTATCCCTTGAATATGTTAAATTTTTATCTTCCGCAAACCATTCTTTGAAAGGTCCAACAGATTATTTCCAAGTTTCTTTGGAAATCACAACTGCTGAGGAGATCATATACTAAGCTCGGAGCACCCAAGGACAAAGGGGGCCTCAGAATGCCAATTTTTTTCCACTATTATCTAGCAAGTCATGTAGCTAAATATTTTCGCTGGTATTCCCCTATTTCTATTAGAGAGGCACCTATTCATGAACCATTATGGTTGAAAATGGAGCACCTAGTTATTAGACACTATGGTATCTCTCCTAATAGCTTGTTATATATTACCCCTTAAAAAGGCTTTAAGATTTTACAGAACGAGCTAATGTATATGTCACAGAAAGTACACGCCCAATTGTGTAAAGCCCTTAAATATGATAATACTAAGGATATTTCCCAACCTATCTATCTAAACCCAAGCTTTTTATTAGATAGCCAATATTTAAGAGCTACAAGAGTAACCCCTGAGCAGGATGTCAAGGTCCTAGATTTATTGGAATAAGGTAAGATTAAGGCTTCACCTAACCTTCTTAAAATCTTAGGCCTTCCTCCCAATCAAATATTTAACGTTTTTCAGATTAGACACCTGTTAATATCCACGTTAGGAAATGGCATTTGGGATACGGACCAAATAGATCTTCTTAATAGGTTTTGGGACCTGGTATGGAATCCTCATGCTGTATCTAAAATAACGGCTGAATTATACCCACTAATCCATCCAGATATCCAAGGAATATCATTATATTGGACAACTCAATTCCCAAATAGGCAACTTTGCTGGGATAGTATCTGGAAAGCAGTACATTCTTATACTTCTAACGATAAACTGCGTCTAATTCAATTTTACATATTACATAACATGTATTTCACTCCAGCAAAGTTAGCCACTATGGGCAAATTACAGGAGCCCAGATGTAATAGATATGGGGCTGGATATTCAAACTGTGCTATTTTGTGGCACAAGCCCTTGCACTGCACAAAATAGTTGCACAGAGGTGTGGCCGGGGCGAACTCCCCTGCAGCCCGATCGCGGGCAAAAGTGTAAAAATCTCCCCACCTCCTGACTGGCCTGATCGTGGGCATTAGTTAACCCCCCACCCCCCCGACTGGCCCGATCGCGGGCAGCAAAGTGTCAACCCCCAAGGACATATCCCTGGTGGTCCAGTGGACCGTGAAGCCTGATCGTGGGCTGCAAACAGTTCAAACCCCCAGGACCACCTATCCTGGTGATCTGGTAGCCCCACCCACCCGACCCACGAGTCCTACCACCCCGTTCCCCCCATCAGGTGGCGGGGGCAGCATCACACCCGCCTGCCACCCTTCCGCCTGCCGACTGACTGCCCGGTAGGGCTGCATGCCCATTGGTGCAGAGCAAGAGCCAATGGGTGTGCAGCACATACTGTACAAGGCAGTCCAGATATGTGAATGAATGAATTTGCACACTTTACACTTTAGCCCACGATCGGGCTTCATGGTCCACTGGACTGGACTGGATCGGGCCAGTCGGGGGGGTGGGGGGAATTTTACACTTTGCCCGTGTCGGGCCAGTCGGGAGGGGGTTATACACTTTGCCACGATCGGGCCAGTTGGGGAGGGTTGCTGTATGCCTGTGATTGGGCTGGGGGGGCACGGGAGTAGGTTGAGGGCCACCCACAGGTGGCAGCTGCTGTGTTGCACCCTGCAATGTGGCAGCTCACCTGTGGGTGGCCCTCGACTTACTCCTTTTTTTTTTGGCTCAAAGTTGTGCAGGAGCAGGTTGGGGGTTGCACCTGCACAACTCTGCACAGCCGGCTGAATATCGGGCTGTGCAGTTTTATGCATGGTTCCTCCCCCTCAGGTTGAGCATGCCTTCATTAGCATTGCACTGTTGCTCAGCTTGACTTGGGGGGCGAAACTGCCTCCTGCTGAATATGGCAACCCTATTGCACATGGCACAACCCTTTTGAATATCCAGCCCATGGTCTAAATGAGGGTACTATATATCATATGCTATGGGAATGCCCCTTAGTTAAACCCTTATGGTGCATGATTAAATCCAAACTTGACCCCCTTCTTGGACTGGAGCCACTTTTTGAACCTGAAATATGCATCCTGGGAGTTTATTCCCAAATTCCAGTTTTAGAAAGAAGATATGCCATGACCTTAATTTTCCATACAGTCAAGCAATTAGTGTTAAGGCACTGAAAAGATTTTCAACGTATTCCCTATTCTGAATGGTTGCAGCAATTTCTATATAATTTAAGAATAGAAAAAATGATTGCCAGTCTTAGACACAGCCCAGCTAGCTTTGATAAAAAATGGGGCAAGATTTACATGCTGGCCTCACTTACAAGGTAAAGTAAAGACCTGGCCGCCAAAACCCATGGCTATACTTGGCACCCCAGTAGTAGCCTGTTAGTAGACCTTAGTACTAGTGCTTGCCTGAGGGGGGATAAGGGGAAGGATAGGTATTTAGTGTGGTATGTGTTTAGAATTAGGATTAGTAGTTAATAAAAGGCCGATGTAACCTCAAGGCCATATATACTTGTACTTACTCATCTTTCTGTGTTGGAGCCTGGTAATACTATGTATGTATGACTAAAGCAAATAGAGCAGATTTAATTTAAAAAAGAAAATTGGTTAACTATTTCCATGAATGTTTTCAGTGACGTGTTTATATTTTTGGCAATCAATAATATACTATTGGCAAAAATGTTTAGTTTTGTTTGGTGCTTGTCTGGTTGGAATCCCGCTATCAACCGGTCCTCTCTAATTTTTTGTAAAAATGGTTCCAGACATAAAATGAACAGTATAAGAGATCGTGGACATCCCTGTCTTAACCCACTCTGCATTTCAAATGTATATAACAAGTGGTTGTTGATTTGAATTTTAACGTAAATAGAGTTATACAATAGGTAAACAAGTCTGATTATATTCAGAGGAATATCCCATGCCTTCAAGGTTTCAGTCATGTATTCTCTATTCAATACATCAAATGCTTTACTTGTGTCTAAGGCTATTGCATAGTATGTTTCTGTATCTTTCTTCTCCAATGTTTTGATAAATTGAAAAATGGCTTGAACATTTCTCGTGGCATGTGCAATATTCCTGCCTTTAATAAATCTGTATTGAGTTGGGTGTATTATTGAGGATAATCCTGATTTGAAACTATCTGGTATAGTTTTTGCAATTATGTTGTTATCTGAATTCAGTAGGGCTATGGGTCTATAATTTTCCAGGTTAGTTTTTATTTTGCCTTCCTTATGTATAAGAATTATCTTTGCTTCCTACATTACTGATGGAATCTGACAGTCATTTTCTTTAAATTTCTGTAACATTCTAGACTACCAGGGTGCTAATTCTCCTTTAAATACTTTGAAAAACTTGTTACTGAACCCATCTAAACCAGTGTTTTCCTGTTAGGTAATGAATCAATGGCTGTGTAAACATCTTCTATTTGGAATAGATTATTCAACCACTGAAATTGTTTTAAATTGACCTTGTAAATAAAATTTTCCATTTCTGTTTTATCAATCACTATATCTTACTGATATATATCTTTAGAAAACAAGTTTCACCAGTTCAGCCAATGCCTCAAAAAACAAATATATTAAGATGTATTAGTAGTCTGTTCTATGAGGAAGACCAAACTCCAGTATAGGCTTACTCAATAATAAGCACACAAAATATACTGCTTAGCTGGCCCACTCACCCCAAAAAATGACTATTATACTCCGTTCCATTTCAAATTCTGAAATTTATTATTTTAACATCCAGTCACAATTAATTTCTATGTTTTGGGAAATATCTCTTCCTCAGGAAGAATGAGCTATAAGTAACATAAACGTAAGGGCTATTTTTATGTCTTTGTAAATGGTAACAATGTTGATTTGTGAATATGTTGAGAAAAAAATTATAATTTTGATGTTTTTTATTAATTTTAAAGTAACCAGTCTTTCTGATGAAGGGGTATTTCCCAAAACGTAGAAATTAAGTGTGACTGGATGTTAAAATAATACATTTCAGAATTTGAAACAGAACGGAGTATAATAGTCATTTTTTGGGGTGAGTGGGCCAGTTAACCAGTATATTTTGAGTGTTTGATATATATCTTTATAACATTTGCAGAACATTTCTGCAATTTCTATATCTTTATGTTTAATTACTCCCTCTTTGTCCTTCATAGCAACAATTATGTTCTTCATTTTAGCTTTTTTAGTTGGTTAGCCACATTTTCCCTGATTTGTCACCTTCTAAATATTTAATAGTTTTAACTTTTTCGATTAGGTTAATTGAGTACGTATTAATGCTTTTTTTTTTGGCCCCAGCCTTACATCATTCTTTATAATGTAAGTTGTAATCTTCAGTCATTGGGTTGTCTAATTCTTTCATTCTTACACCTAGGGTTTTTGACTCTTTTTTATTCATTTTAGTTTTCCAAGCTTGGTATGATATAATTTGACACCTAATTGTTACTTTGATCACATTCCATAAATTAATAATATGTGCCCGTTCTGTGTAGTTATAGACCCAGAATTATTTTATAGCATTCTTAATTTTCAAAACAAAATTTGAATCTTTAAGAAGTCTATAGTTGAATGCCCATGTACAAGTGTATGATCTATCAGTATTAACTATATTTATACCAGCTTGAACCATTGCATGGTCTGAGAAAATTATGGAGTTTACTTTAGTTTCAATTATATCTTTAATAAGTGATTTGGAAGCAAAGATGTAATCTAGTCATGTAAACTAGGATTTTATTCTGTCATGATGTGTGTAATGTTTTTCATTATAATGTTGGTTTCTCCAAACATTTAATATATCATGCACACCTAAACAATTATGGAGGATGTTAGATATTGCTATATTACTTTTTGTATGTTTACCTGTTTTATTTATGTTCGGCCATGTTAAGGCATTCATATCTCCTCCAGTTATTATTTGTGTTGTACCTAGTTTTATAATGCCCTCAGTAATTTTTAGTTAAACATTTTGAGTATCGGGTAAAAGGGGCATAGACAGAGCCTAAAATTACTTCCCTAGCCAGCCCAGTGGCACTGAGGGTTGTGACGCTGTACGCCACACCTCGCGTCATGCCGGCAACCCAGATTCAGGAATGGACTTGGGCTCCCAGGGGCTGGCAGGGGAGAGGAAGGATTGAGCATCCAACAACTTCTCTCCTCTCTCTGGGGTGGGTAGTGGGGCTTGCATCGCCCTGTAGTGGTGACTGGCGGAGGCCAGCCACACTACAAGTGGCATGCAATAGTAAGGTGGGAGAGCATGGTGGGCGTCAGCACTACATGCACAGATACCATTGCACATCCATCTCTCCACTGGGGAGAAAAAATGTGGAAAAATGAGGAGGGCGATCTTCGTGGCTGATGGCTGCACCTTGCACCCCTGGAGAGGCCTGAGAGTGGCACGTGCCCTGTGAGTGCGAGAGCGATAATAGCCAGCACACTGGGAGAGTGGGTTTGTGTGGCCCGCATGCATGACCAGGTCCGGGGTGCAAGGCCGGCGGCCGGAGATCATGTAGGACCACTCTGCCGAGGAGAATAAACAATAGTATGATAAAAAATAAAATTACTTCCCTATTAATAATTTTTGTTTTCATTAATATTATTCAGCCTGAATCTTTGAAAGAATCTATAAATTGGAAGTGCAGTGTTTTTTTAATTAATATGGCACTACAACTGCTTTTCTTTGTGCCTGTAGAAAAAATATGTTAGACATTCACTTCCTTTTTAATTTTAAGACTTTTGTCTGCTCTAAATGCATTTCTTAAAGGTATATTATGTCTACTCCAGACTTCTTCAAATAAGTGATGATTCTCTCCCTTCTGATTGGAGAGCTGAATCCATTTACATTGAGTGTGGCAAACCTTACACATTTATTATAAGCCATATAATGGTGTGATAGTAGTTCCATTCCCTCTAAGAAGATTCCCCCAGTTCTGTTAATAATCATGTAAAAAAAATAAATGTTTTCAGTTGACCCCTTAACCCATCCCCATATTGTGAAGTGCCCTTCACCAAACATCCCCCCCATGAAAGACCATAACAAAAGAAATATTATTGTCTAATCTTAAATTACTGTCCAACTGGACTGTTGTGATACCATCTTATTATTCCTCCATGACTTACCACCTTTTTACGCAACAACTCCCCAGTCTCCCCCATGGAACAACAACCCTCACCAGAGCAAGGAAAAAAAAAGAAAGAAGATCTTCCCGTCTAAAATTTCATATTACCCATCAGTACTCATTACTCTCTAGATAGTGGGTTTTTTGTTCACTACCATAGAGAACAGGGTTCCATCCCCTTTTATATGTTGCTACAGTAATTTCAGTTTGTATCAACTCTTGGTAAATAATCCCTTACAGGAATCCCAGCAACATCTTCTTATAAAAGGAAAAACACAACAGAGCTTGAACTTGTAGTGATTATCCTACTTCCTTTTCTCTACATAAAAAAGACCAAATTTTTTAACCTTGCTCATTCATTGCAATCCAAAACCTGAAAAGGAAAACATCATTATTTAAAGTTATGTTCCAATTTTGTCTTCATCTTCATCTCTTACATATGGAATCTAAATGATTTTACATCTCTACATCACTACAGTTGAGAAAACACCTGAAAAAGAGTGCATCATTAGTTAAAGGTACATCCCAGTTTTTTTAAGTTCTTTTCTGCAACTTCCGGGGAGTCAGATGTGTATCTCACTCCATTAACCTTCATTATTGCAGGGTAACTCATAGTGGTGTTAGCTGATTTTGGAAGAATACTCTGACCTGATGGCAAAACAATATGCAGAGACAGATGTTACAGAATATAAGGCTTTTTCTCCTGTAGACACATAAAACAGCTTACCTAGAAA
Source organism: Neoceratodus forsteri (assembly GCA_016271365.2). Classification (NCBI taxonomy): domain Eukaryota; kingdom Metazoa; phylum Chordata; order Ceratodontiformes; family Ceratodontidae; genus Neoceratodus; species Neoceratodus forsteri. Next base: position 784,740,760 of record CM028132.1, on the reverse strand, counting down.
GCTGGGAGTTTGGTACCTCTCTGAACACCTGCGTGATCATGCAGTAAACTCAGTGAACAAGGAACTTGCATAATGTTATATGTTCTGACAAGAAAGTCCATTACCTGGGTAACAGCTCATCTACCAAGCAATGCAAGGCTCTTATTGATGATTAGGTGGGGGTCTGGCATCCCAAACTATGACTTTTCACATATACACATAGATAAGTAATACAAAATCACACATGCCCCCACAATGCAAAGCATCATGGGCTGCATATGCAAATCACCACAGAATGTTATGCTGGTCCAACTTTAAGCAGAATTGCATGGTGCCGAAAGGCCTCTCACACAGTTTGCAAAGGGTGCTAACAGAAGACATAGACACGTGTTTCGTCCTACCAGGACTCATCAGTATGCCTCATCTGTTTGACGGGGCATGTGTGATTTTATATTTTCTTGAAACTTGGCTTCCCAGCCAAATGCCCTTTGGGGTAACCCTTGCCTCAGTGTTTGCGCACAGAGGTTCTTTGTCTTTTAAATAGTTTTTTATTTTAATGGGTTCAACAATATATCCAAGGCACACTGCCTCTAGGGTAGCTGGTCCATTCCACTGGGGTGTCAAACAGACGAGGCATACTGATGAGTCCTGGTAGGACGAAACACGTGTCTATGTCTTCTGTTAGCACCCTTTGCAAACTGTGTGAGAGGCCTTTCGGCACCATGCAATTCTGCTTAAAGTTGGACCAGCATAACATTCTGTGGTGATTTGCATATGCAGCCCATGATGCTTTGCTTTGTGGGGGCATGTGTGATTTTGTATTTTCTTGAAACTTGGCTTCCCAGCCAAATGCCCTTTGGGGTAACCCTTGCCTCAGTGTTTGCGCACAGAGGTTCTTTGTCTTTTAGATAAGTAATATTGCTGATGAGCACTACTTTCTGGCAACAATAGAGCTTTTCAGAAGGTAATGTTAAACTTTGCATATTACCTAATGTCATTAGGTGGCATGCTAAGACCACAAATATATCACTACATCATAATACTGTTTTTCCTTATACTGTGAGCTACAAGTAGTCTCCATGAGGGATTCTAGGACTGGCAGGTCTACATAGTGCCCCCTTGTTTCCTGAATAAGGAGGCAACAATAAGTATGGGAAGTAAGTTGGTAAGCTACTCAGTTACATCCAGCTGCACTAGCTTTGTAGAGAAACTTCAATTGTTCACGATGTTGCTTGAGGGTTCGTCTTAAACTACATAAGGTAATAATCTTGAAAAATATCCAAAACTCTTGAATAATAACAAACCTTTAAAAGTAAGTTCTAACCAGGTATTGGATAAAGCAGTAGAAAGATCACCATCCTGGAACAAGGAATTTAAAGAATTACCAGCTTTAGTAATATTGCTGCTAATATGGATAAGATGTGAATCTTTTCTGTCTAACAGAGTTTTAAGATTTGTGGTGAGCGGGTCGATATGCACATTAAACACTGGTAAATACAGGGAAATAGTATCCAGATAGTCAGGGTCAGTATCAGTGTAATCTGGCTCTGAACTGGAAACAGGGGTGATAACTGTATGTCCAATAACAGTGCTCTGCTGGGGGGCAAAGCAAAAGTTTGGTACGGTGATGTAGCAAATCAAAGGTCCATAGGAAAGAGTCTTATGGTTGGTTATGACACTATAGAGTCCATCAGAATTGTATGACACATGAACTTCAGGAAGTCTTCACTTGGTGCATAGAATAGGACAAGTGAAAGAAAAGCTGGTGATCTTGCTAGTGAGGTGTTGAATATCTTCAGAAGAGGCAATAATGGCAGACTTGGTGTCATCCAGCTTTGATGTGGTCAGTGTCTCTTCAGCCAATGTGGATGTAACATTGGCAGTATCATTTGCGAAAAGGTCCATATCAAGGGTATAAGATCAGTCCATAAAACTTAGCATGTAACCACAAACAGGCTTGATTACGTCAAAAACATCACTTCTGCACAGGTAATGGTAACCCCATTTTGCACAACAGTCAGTATGCAGGGCAACCCATGCATCAAGTTGAGGATGAAACACCAGCAAAAGAGGCAAGTCCATATTTTCATGGTAGATATTGCCCTCAAGATTGCCCACAGAAGGGATGGTTGCCAGCTTGTCAAATACAGAAGACTGTGGATCAAAACGTGGTAAAGACACAGTGAAAGTCACATAAATAGTCTCTTCTGAAGTACATAGGTGTGTGTCATAACAGGGTCCCAGGTTGGGGTGCCAAGTAACATAGCCAAAGTTTTGTGCTGTAGCTAGGGAAAAACAAACAGTTCTGTCAATACATCGGTTGGTGCATGTAAGTGTGCAGCATCGAGGGTAGTACCATTTAGTCATACATCTATCATGAACCAATCTGGGATTTTATCTGACTCCAGATCCCGGAAGAGAATTGTAATTGTATGAACAGCAAAATTACCATAAGCTGAACACATTATCTCCCCGCCTATGGGATGCTCAGAGGCTTCTTTATTATTCTGAAAAATCAATTCATTAATTTTATTTTTAGACTCATTAAACAATAGTGCAATATCGTGCATATTGTACACCATAAACCTTTCCTCTTGTGAAATACCATCTATACCATGTAACATGGGCTGCATGACATTTTGACCCAAACCATCATTACATTTTTGTGTTTGACTCTTAATTGTAGCCAAATTGGCATTGGTGCCAAACTGACATTCCAGCACCAAATAAACCTGTAACCTGCACCTGTTGTACCTGCTACATTAGCAAAAGCAGCCTGTTTGGGATGCCAGAACACATCTAAATGTTATGTGGTGTGGGGCCCGGCTACAGGGTCTTGAGTAGGTGCTTGATATGCTGCCATTAGATCTAACAACATTACAGCATGAAACTTAGATGCATTTGTAGAGGAGCAGTAGCCAAATTCGGCCATGTTCCAGTGGATAAGATTTAATACAACTGGCACATGTATATACTGTACATTGTTGATTAAAGTCCCAGGTGATAAAGTTGTTACCAGACCACAGGGTGGGCCTAGTCCTTGGATTGGGTATTGAACAGGGTCATCTTGTGATGGTGGGAGTACTGTAAGGAAAAGTGCAATGCTTGCCATTGAATGACTAGAACAAAATTGGCAGGAAGTATCATTAGGGAACTTTGTGCAAAAGTCTGGATTCATCATAGCTGTGAGACTGTAAAGACCTGTGAGCTGCTGTTGGGTTAAGCGAATAGATAAAGTTCCATTAGGGGTGATGTAGGTATTTGGCCAGCCTTGGAAGGTTCCTTTGGAATGGCAGGCCACAGGAATTTGTTGTCCATTTGGGTTGTCAGTTTTCCACTCTATCTGTAGGGTAGATTGGTCAGATGATACCACCATAGCACTGAGGTAGGCATCTTTGCCTTCTTGAACAGTGTCAACTTTTTGGGTAACTTTGATAGCCACTCCTGTGGCAGAATCAGGTGATAGAGACCTATGTGGGGCTTCATGGGTCAGGAGATGGAGGAGCAGGCATGCTCATGTCCTTTCAATGTGGATCAGCTCTCTTGCACATGCCAGCACTATTAGGAGGCAGACAGGTACATCATGGTTGCTGTAAAGAGAAGAAAACAGAAAACAGTTAACTTACAAATCCCCCTACCCTTGTTAGGAAAAGGGAGCACAAATCAGAAGCAGTTAATCACCTTTGAAGAGCTTCAGTTGATTCGCATGGAACCACTTTTCAGTTGGCTTTTTGCAGTCTGTAAGCCATACTTTGAACACTGCTGGGCTCAATTTGTTGGTGATGTTATAGAGGCTCTCCCATTTGTTCTGAAATGGATGGGCTGGGGTGGAAAACATTAGTACCATGACTTGGTCCCCTACTTGCCAGTCAACCTCTTTAACATTTTTGTCAAAATACATTTTACACTGCTGTTGGGCATGGCCCAGGTTCTTAGCTGCAAACAAATGAATCTTTAGCAGGTTGTCTCTCAGTTTTGCCACCTAAGTGTCCATGGACACTCTGTCTGCAGTAGTGGTTTGGAAATCAATCCACAGATGCTCAGGTAGTCTCATCTGCCTACCAGTCATTACCTCAAAAGGGGTATACTGGGTGGCTGCTGCTGCTGGGGTCCATCTGACTGTCATTAGGAGAAAGGGCAACATGGTATCCCAACTTTTGGGGTTTCCATTTGCAAATTTAAACATGAGTTTCATATGTCTATTTGCTCTTTCTACCTGTCCTGATGATTGAGGATAATATGCAATTTGAAACTTCTGACTTATACCTAGTAAGTTTAAACATTCTTCAATTACTCACCTGTGAAACTGGTTCCTTTGTTGGAGTCTTCCTTGAGAGGTAGGCCCCACCTGGTAAAAATCTGATCCACCAGGATTCTGGCAGTAGCTTTTGTGGTATTTGCTTGACATGGGACAGCCTCTATCCATTTGAGAAGAGGTCTGTGATCACAAGTGCATGCTTGTTGTTCCTGCTGGTGAGGAGCAAGGGTCCAATTAAACTGAATTGTATTGCATTCCAGGGGCCTGGTTGCCTTTGGGGTAGTAGTCTGGCATTTTTCTTGCCAGGGATTGAGTTGTTTTGTGCACAGGTCATGCAACTGCCCATGTAGTGCAGGACATTCACTGTCATCCCTGGCCACCAACCAGCAGTTTTCAGTCTCTGCAGAGTTTTGTCTACTCCTTGGTGTCCACCTGTAGGGGTATCGTGGACATGATATATGAACTCAGGTATGAGTGTTTTGGATATAACCCAAAGTTTCTGATTGTCAGATTGGTGAAATACCAGCTTTTGACCTGCAGAGAGCTGAAGGTTACCTGAATGTCTTTTGAATGGATTGTTCATAGACATCTCCTTTTCCATGTCTTTAAAGGGGTAATCAAATACCTCTTTGATCTCTGGATCTGCCCTCTGTAGTGCATTGAGGTCTAGAAGGGCCATCTTGGTCTTTTTGTTGGCTGCTACTGTATGCACCTCAGTGGGAGGGGGCATTGTCCACCCCCCCCAGAGCTCCATACTTAGCCAAGATGTCTGCGCAGTCATTTTGGTCATGAAAAGGTTCAGCCCTAAATTTCGGCCTTCACTTTGTGAATGTACAACCTGAAAAGAAATTGCTCAGCAAGGCTAACAATGTAGATGAACAGATCCCTGTATTTCACTAGAGTAACCTCTGATGAGGCAAAACCATGTGTCCTCCAAAAAGGAAGGAATTCAGTCAAGGAGTTACACACCCATGAGGAGTCAGGGAAGATGATGGTATCCTCTTTTCCCTGTTGGACTACTTCCAGGGCACATGCTACAGCAGTAGGTTCTGCATACCATGAGGCCTGAATGGTATACTTTCTGGATACTTCAGTGGTGTCTCCTGCTGTAGTCAGAACCAAGACTCCATATCCTGCAATTTGCTCTCCCTTGAAGTACAAGGAGGACCCATTTCTGAAGATGCAGCAAAATGTGGGATCTGTTAATATCCCTTAGGTGGCTGGCAGGAATGGGCCTGGGTCTGGAAGAATGGGTTGCTGTAGGCCACACTCATGTGATTCTCCTGGGTACAAGAGATCATGTGGCAAAATGGATGGTATTTTGGCAGGAAGGACAGTGATGTCATGATCTTGCAGCAGTAATGACCAATGAGTGAGTCTGGTGTTGGACACATTTCCATCTTTGATTCTGTCATTGAGCAGAAAGTTGGTCTGGTGTGGTTGATGTGTAACATGATAGGGGAGAACTCTATAATGTAGGTAAAGTACTTGGCAGCCCAAAAGATTGTGAAAAGGTTTTGCTCACACAAGGAGTACTTATGTTCCACAGGGGAAAGCATCTGGGAGGCATAAGTGATGGGCCTAAGTGTCCCATTTGCCTTTTGTGCCACAACTTCTGACATGCCTACCTCAGAGGTGGCAGTTTCCTAATGGAATGGAAGGTCTGAGTTTGGATTGACCAAAGCTAGTGCTATGGCAAATGCCTTTTTCAGAGAAGTGACAGCAGCTGTGTGCTAAGGTTCCCAATGCTGGGGACATCCTTTTTCAGTAACTTATACAGAGTCTATGCAGCCTTCTGTGCAAAACTGCAAATAAAGTCCTGTGAGTATTTGATCATACCCAGGAAATGTCTCAGAGTAGACACGCTCATTGGAAGTGGCAAATCTTAGATGCCCTGAACCTCATCCAGGACTGGGCTTCTGCCCTCAATAGTTATGCACAGGCCCAGGAAGAAAACTTCTGAATGGCATAACTGTACCTTTGCAGGATTGCACTTGAAGCCTGCTTTCTCCAGGAGTCCTAAAAGCTCATCCAGGAGCTTCAGATAACTTTCCAATGTCTTGGTTGCCAGAAGGAGATCATCCACTTATTGCAAGAGGCATTGTGGTGTTGAGAAGTTCCGAATAGCCTTCCTCATATGGATGTGGAAGAGGAAGGGAGAGTTGTAGAATCCTTGTGGGAGACAATTCCACATGTACTGTCTTCCATCAAAGGTGAAGGCAAGCTTGTATTGGCTCTCAGGGGCCAGTGGAAGATCTCCAAAGTACTGAACCACTTCTGTTCAGGTTTTAGAACTTTGAGCACATCTAGGGTGGATGCCACAGTGGGTGCATAACTAGGGGTGACTTGATTGTGTCCTGTAGTCAGTGGTGAGCCTCCAGCTATTATTGGGCTTCTTCATTGGCCAAATGGGAGAGTTGACTGCGGACACACAGGATTTAAAGACCCATTGCTTCAGGAGAGAGTCAATGGTCACCCTCAGGGAGGGTATTGCCTCTGCATGAAATGGATATTGTCTTTGGTTGACACCCCAATGACAAAACATGAAAAAAGACCATTGCGGTGACAATCACTGTAATGGTCCTTTTTCCATGTTTCGCTTTCCCTCAGTGTCCTGCCCCCTTCCCAGACCAACTCCAACCTGGAGTTGATAATCCTGAAGTCTGGGGGTATGTGGGGATGCAGCCCCCTGCAGAAAACACCTGTAGAATGGGCAGCACAATACCTGTGTTGGTATTGTGCCATCGCTGTGCAGGAGGTCAGCATTTTCACTGTCGACCTCCCTTGGTGCTTCCATCTTTGTCTGGGTGGTTCATCACCAGCCACTTGGATGAGAGTATTCATTCTCCTACAACGATGTCTGTGTTTTGCAAAAACTGCTTGATGCCTTTCCACAATTGGTTTGATCTTGGGGAACAGTTCATGGTGCTGCAGCATGTCTATGACATCATATTCTGCATCATTAGGTTTCACTGTGGCCACAACGTATGAGTCAGAGATAAATAGCACTGAACACTGGCAGGGCATTTGGATCAATATCTAGTTGGCTAGGTCTACCATGCATCCATAGTGTGCAAGGAAATCAATTCCCAAGATGCTCTGGTGATGATGTAACAGTGCAACAGGTCAAAATGATGATTCACTTCCAAGGTGCCTATGACCATTGGTATTGGCTTGGACCTGTAAGTTGTTCTTACAGTTCTCTCGAAGGTTTGGGCTGATGTAGAATTTTCTGTTGACCAGGGAGACAGTTATGAATCATCTTGATGCAACACAGAAACTGTGGTACCTGTGTCTAGAAGCAATTCAAGCTGGCAGCCCCAACCAGTGCTTCCACATAGGGATGTCCAGACTCATCAGTCAACAAGGTAGTGACTATTTGGACCATTTCCTGACACCATCAGTCTGATCCATGTTGGTCTTGATCACTAGTGGGGCACATCTCTTGAGGCATTTGTCTTCTGAGTAAGGAGATTTCTTCTTTTGCCATTCGTCCTCCTCAGGTACTTTTTCTGCAAGAGGGGTTGATGGAATTGCAGCCACAGTCCATGCCGGGAGGTTCATTGCTACCTACCAACTGAGCCTTTGCCATAAATTCCCGGAGCTGATTGTTCTTTTTGGCTAGTTGCTCATAGGAAGGGCCAAGCCTTTGCTCTTTATATCCCTTCTGGCCCTGTTGATTCAGTTTGGACTGATACTTTTTGGTTTTCCTTGTTTAGCTCGCCAACCCCCCTTCTTGTTGGAGGCCTTGTCCTGCTGAAACTGCTTGGAGTTCCCTTCCACCACATAGTGGGTGGATGGTTCAGTGCTGGGCTGCATTGTGGCCACTTTGGCCTTTGAAGTCAGCTCCCAGATGTAAATTTGGAAGGCCCATTCCACCCTTTCTAAAATGTTGTGGGAATGGTCTTTCATTGGGAATACCACTGCTTCCACTTTCTAAAGGAGGCTCAAATGCACGTTTTTCAAAAACAAACTTTTATACTCAATTGAGTCTCAGTCCGAGTCCTCTCTGGCCATGGTCTTGCCAGTTTGGAAGGCCAGCCACAGGCAGTTCTCATAATGGGCTGGTGTCTCTGGCATACTGCTTGATCAGATGGGCCAGCTTTGCACCGATGAGGTTGGGGTTGTTCACTGCCAAGGGGGTTGCTGCAACAGTTTAAAATTTGGCTTTGTTGTTGTATTAAGTCCAGTGGTAGGCCACTGAAAATGGAGATGGAAATCCCCATCACTGAAAGTCGCTTCTTCTTGTAAATAGCAGACATTAAGGATTCTTTGTCATCTGTTTTAAAAAAACTTTGCTATAATTGGTCTGGGTGGTACATGCATGCCTGTATCTGGTTCATATATTCTGTGCACTCTATCAAAATCTGCATGAATGTTTATTGGTTCTGTGTCCATGTAAGCTGCCATAATCTGCTTCAAAGACTCCTTTAATGTTTTTTTTTCTATATTCCATGCTTCTGGCACACTGAATACCCTAAAGTTCTTTCTCTTGGATCTGGCTTTGAAATCCATTAATTTGATCTTAAAATCATTAGTTTGTACTTCCATCTATCTTAATTGTCATTTTGCAGAAATTGCTTCATCTTCTAGCAAGGTTATTCTTTGTTGGGCTTCAGATAACTTCTTTTTCAAGCTATAATTATCAGAGAACAGCTGACTAATGGTAATTTAAAATGAGTTCATTTTTTCATTTACTATTCTATTCTGTTCATTTCGTTAGTAAGTTTGGATAACTGGGAAATTACCATTTTGGCCCATGGGGGGGGGCACCATCCCAATCGGCATCTTCTATATGGTCTGAAGTATTCATATCCTCTATTTCAGATGAGGATTGTATATATGAGCTTTTAATTGTTTCTGCTCCTCACAATTCTCCATTCTCTCATGGCTTCTGTAGTAGGCGGTGAAATGGCTTGAGATACGTAAGTAAGTTGTTTTTCATAAAAATTCTTTCCTGCAGAGTTCCAGGTAGTACTTCATTGATGTTTTTAATCCCCTGGATAATTGGCCCCAGGTTAACCCTCTGTTCAAGCATTGCATTATGAGAGCCTTCGTCTCAGTCTGGGACACCCCCCGGGTTCCATAGTTCCATAGATACTCCATGTTACTGAAATACTCTGCATTGATATTAGTAGCTAGAATACTTTCAATTTGTTTCTCAGGTTGCATTGTAAATTTTCTTCATTGTTGTCACGTACCTGAATGGCATCACTTGTATCCAAGGAGGCCATCTGCTTCTCCGTCCAAAAGTCTATTTTGTTTTTTCTTCATGTTGTCCCGTATCTCCAAAAAACAATTGTGCAGTTGACTGGCCTGCCCCCACACCAGGGCCAGAATGCATCACCAAAACTGGGGATGTACTGGTCAGGTTCACTGAATTAATGTTTCCAGTTGACTTCACAGAAGGAGAGGACAGAGAACGTTATCAGTTAAAGCAGAAGGAGGCAGGGAAGGCAGTCAGAATAGCAAAGGCACAACCTGAGGGAAAGATAGCTAACTCTGTTAAGAAAGGGGATAAAACTTTTTATAGGTACATTAGGGAGCAAAGAAAGACCAAGGGAGGGATACAGAGACTTAAGAAAGGGGAGGGAATGTGGGCAGAGGGTGACATTGAAAAAGCAGGGATACTGAATGAATATTTCTGCTCAGTATTCACAACAGATGAGGAGGGGAGGTGCCTAAACCAAACAAGGGAGAAACTCTGAATAGGGAGGATACCAGTCCATTCACAGAAGAAAGTGTTTTGAAAGAACTCTTGAAACTGAGAGCGGACAAAGCAATGGGGCCTGATGGGATTCACCCAAGAATACTAAAAGAACTAGTAACACCACTGACTACTCTCTTTAACAAATCATGGAAGGATGGAGTGGTACCTGAGGACTGGAGGAGGGCAAATGTGATTCCACTTCACAAAAGTGGGAGCAGGGCAGAGGCAGGAAACTACAGACCAGTTAGTTTGACTTCAGTGGTAGGGAAAATGATGGAATCACTTCTGAAGGAAAGAATTGTTAAGTACCTAGAGGCCAGTGGGGTACAGGACCCAAGACAGCATGGTTTCACAGCAGGAAGGTCATGTCAGATGAACCTAATGGATTTCTTTGACTGGGTGACCAAAGTAGTAGACCAGGGAGGGGCTGTGGATATGGCCTACCCAGATTTTAGCAAGGCATTCAACACAGTCTCACACAAAAGATTAATATACAAGTTAGCCAGTCGTGGAGTGGGTCCCAAGGTGGTAGCCTGGATAAAAAACTGGCTGGACAACAGGACACAAAAGGTAATAGTAAACGGAGTCCACAGTGAAGAAAGGAGGGTAACTAGCAGGGTACCGCAGGGTTTGGTACTGGGACTGGTCCTCTTTAATATCTTTATAAGAGGCACTGGAGAGCACCTGGAAGGAAAGGTATGCCTCTTTGCAGATGACACAAAGATCTGCAACAGGGTTGATACACAAGGTGGGGTGGAAAGAATGAAAAGTGACTTGGCAAGGTTGGAGGAATGGTCAAATACGTGGCAGCTCAGATTCAATGCAAATAAGTGCAAGGTAATGCATCTGGGAAACAAAAAACCTAGGGGAAGAGTACACAATGAGGGGTGAGTTAATAACAACAACAAAAATCGAAAGAGACCTAGGAGTAATTATATCAGATGACCTAAAGGTGGGCGAACAATGTGAGAAGGCAGTAAGGAGGGCTGGGGGGATACTGGGATGCATAGGGGGGTGGCATCACCAGTAGAAAACAAAAAGTTGTTATCCCTCTGTACAGACAGTGAGACCCCATCTGGAGTACTGCATGCAATTCTGGAGACCCCATCTCTGCAAAGACATAGACAGAGTGGAGGCTGTTCAGAGGAGGGCAACCAAAATGCTGCAAGGTCTGCACCAGAAGACATACGAGGAGAGACTAAAGCAGCTTAATATGTATACCCTTGAGGAAAGGAGGGAGAGGGGGACATGACAGAAACTTTCAAGTATCTCAAGGAAATTAACAAGGTACAAGAGGGTAGTATCTTTCAGAAGAAGAGATGTGCAAGAACAAGGGGGCACAATTTGAAGATAGAGGGGGGATGGCTCAGAGGTAATGTTAGAAAGTATTTTTTCGCAGAGAGAGTTGTGGATGCATGGAACAGCCTTCCTGAGGAGGTTGTGGAGTCAGGAACAGTGGGAGAATTCAAGAATGCATGGGACAGGCATAAGGCAATTCTAGTGGGGGGGGCAGGAGGAAGTAAGCTGTTGATTAACTTGAATCTGCAACGTATCCATCAGGTAGGGAAATGGGTAGACTGGATGGGCCAAGCGGTCCTTATCTGCCGTCAAATTCAATGTTTCTGTTTCTGTTTGCATGACTGACAAATGCAGGTCCATTTCTATTCCTTTCTCACTTATCTTTACTTCTTTCCTTGGCCCCTTCTTAAAAATTATTGATGCTAGAGTAAGGCAAACAGCCACCAATATTGTTCCTGCAGGTTCACTGTTAAAATTCTTCTCTTTTATATTTAAAACAATCTGTACCTGCACCGGCATCATTGGTGAATCCTTCTCATTCCCAGCCTGCTTGTTACATGTAGCCATGTTTGTGCCTAGTCGTGACTACATTTCAAGTAGTTTTACAGATTTAACAATTGTCTTGGATGGGTTAACGTTTTTTACTTGCTTACTCTGTCTTCTCACCATCATCAGTCCAAAAGTGAGCAGGGACTTCCTCACTCTATTAAAAGCTGAATTTTCATATCTATCTAGGGTGTAACATAAAGTTAGCAAAGCCATTCCTTAAATGAGTTTGTAGCAAGGTATGCAGTCACATACCGGGAGGCAGCTCACAGAGTTAGCTCACTCAGCCTTCCATTAATGTAATCTTGAACCTGCACACAACCTAGTCCAAGTCCAACCTAGTCCAATAGCTTTTCTCTCAATGGATGCCCCTGACATGGGTGCTCCCCACAGCTCCATGATGCTGATCTTCCTCCAGCCACCCCTCCCTCTACCCTCAGAGCGGCAACTCCAGCAGCCACCACCCACCCAGTTATGGCCTGTCAGCCTGGATTTCAACCTCCTCGGCTAAAGCCTCAGGACGCCCCTGGCAAGGGCCCTCCCCACAGCACCACGACACGGCTCCTGCTCCAGCTGCCCCTCCCTCTACCCTCAGAGTGGCACCTCCAGCAGCTACTGACCACCCATTTACAGCCTCCCAACCTGGATTTCAATCTCCTTGGCTACAGCCTCAGGACACCCCTGACACAAGTGCTCCCCACAACACCACAACACAGCTCCTGCTCCAGTCACCCCTTCCTCTACCATCAGAGCGGCACCTCCAGCAGCTGCTACCTGCCAGGTTACAGCCTCCCAGTCTGGATTTCAATCTCCTCAGCTACAGCCTCAGGACATTCCTGACAAAGGTGCTCCCCAAAGCTCCATAACGCAGCTCCTGCTCCAGTTGCCCCTCCCTCTACTCTCGGAGTGGCATCTCCAACAGCTGCTGCCTGCCTGGTTATGGCCTCCCAACCAGGATTTCAGTCACCTTGGCTACAGCCTCAGGAAGTCCCTGACATGGGCGCTCCCAACAGCTCCATGATGCAGCTCTTGCTCCAGCCTTGCCTCCCTCTACCTTTGGAGTGGCAACTCCAGCAGCCGCTGCCCACCCAGTTACGGCCCCCCAGCCTAGATTTCAATCTCCTTGGCTACAGCCTCAGGACATTCCTGAAATGGGTGCTCCCCACAGCTCCACAACATGGCTCCTGCTACAGCTGCCCCTACCCTACCCTTGGAGTGGCACCTCCAGCAGCCACCACCTGCCCAGTTATGGCCTCCCAGCCTTAATTTCAATCTCCTTGGCTACAGCCTCAGGATGCCCCTGACACGGGTTCTCCCCACAGCTCCATGATGCGGCTCCTGCTCTAGCCACCCCTTCCTCTACCCTCAGAGTGGCACCTCCAGCAGCTGCCACCTGCCCTGTTACAGCCTCCCAGTCTGGATTTCAATCTCCTCGGCTACAGCCTCAGGACGCCCCTGACACTGGTGCTCTCCACAGCTTCATGACACAGCTCCTGCTCCAGCCGCCCCAACCTCTACCCTCAGAGCAGCACATCCAGCAGCCGTCGCCCAATCGGTTATGGCCTCCCAGCCTGGATTTCAATCTCCTCAGCTATGGGTATGCCATCCTACCATGCCACTAGTTTGATTTCTTGGTGCTTCCTCTTCCAACTCTCCGATTGGTTCACTTAACAGCCAGCAGCCCCCTGATTGGTACTTCTTATGAGCCTTGGCTTTGAACTCCTTCTACCCCTCTCAGCTTCCTGAGCATTTCTCATTTACACTTTTTTAACAGTTAGTGTTTTGCCAGTGTTTTCCTGCTAGCCTAACATTTTTATAACAGTATTAATTTTTCAATCTGATAATGATTAGTGGCTGTACAAGTTCTACTGTTTGTTACTGAATTTTGCATTTAATTGAACTGCAATTGCTGACTTGGCTTTCCCGGCCCTCTAGACCTCTCTCCCTCTCTCTCTCTCTCTCTCTCTCTCTCTGCACTTTCTCTGTCTATCCCTAAATCCTGTACCCTTCATCCTCTTCCTCTACTCCCCCCAAAAAAAAATAAATAAAAATCACTGTCCTACTTTCAGTGCTGACCGCCCCCTCTTCTCTTAGCTGTTTCTACTTCTCCACCCCCCCCACTCTTGCCTCAAACCTTTGTTGCCGGCTCCTCACTTACTCTATTGTTCTCCCTCTGTCTGCCCACCCCCAATTAAGGCCCGCTTTCAGTGGACAGGTATTAACTAGTCTCCTTCTCCTCCATAGCCTCAGGACATCCCTGACACAGGCACGCCCCGCATCTCCACGATGCAGTTCCTGCTCCAGCCGCCCCTCTCTCTACCCTCGGACCGGCACCTCCAGCAGCCTCCGCCCCCAGTTATGGCCTGCCAGCCTGTATTTCAATCTCCTCAGCTACAGGCATGCTGTCCTACCATGCCACTAATTTGATTTCTTGGTGCTTCCTTCTCCAACTCTCTGATTGGTTTCCTTAACAACCGGCAGCTCCCTGATTGGTTACTTCTTGTGAGCCTTGGCTTTGAACTCCTTCTACCCCACTCTGCTTCCTGGGAAATTCTCCTTTACACTTTTCTTAACAATTAAAGTGTTTTGCCAGTGTATTCCTGCTAGCCTAGCCATTTCTTTCCCACCGGCGCTGTGTGCTGGCTCCCCACCCAACCCCTGCCCTATTTGGACTCTGACTTATATAGCTGGTGGAGGGCACATGACCGCCCTGATGAAATTTACTAAGCACAGAGTTTATCATAAGTAGGTTATACAAGTTGCACACTAGTAGATGCCAGTTCAACCTGTAACCGTACACACAGCTAAGACTTTAGCTTCTCCTTATCTCTCTCTCTCTCTCTCCTCATGTCCTGTGAAGCTCAGATGGCTAACACTCTTGTTCACTTCACTGCTTACCTTCTGTCTTTATTTTTAAACTGCCTCGACCAGCCCTCCTTGTCACAGTATGTTGCCTGCTAAAATAAACTTCCCATTATACCTCGCTATCTTTGCTATCACACTTCTCACCTCTTTGTCCGCTCTCCCACACTACCTTAAAAATCCCACATTAACCCTCTATGACTATTTCTGTCCTCTACTTCTAGTTTCCATGATCCCATCCAGAGGTCCCCTGCTCCCTTCCTCCAACTTTGGTCTCACTTACCCTGTCCTTCCCTCTCACCTGTTCCTAACTCATACGTGATTATGGGCTCCCTAACTATCCTTCCTCCCTCCTCTCCCTACTTGTGTACCCTTCCTAGCCCAGCCTCAACTAAGTCATGGTACAAAAGTACTAAGCTCCATTTTGTAATCATCTCTCTACTCCTACTATTCACAGGGGATATAAACCCCAGCCCTGGTCCCCCAGCATCTAACACTCTACCATCTACCTCCCCATGCTCACCCCATCCTGCCCCTAATATGCCCAGTCTCCCTCGTAGACTAAGATTCATTCACCTCAACATTCTGAGCATCCTCCCAAAACTAGTATTACTTCTACCCTGCAAGCAAACACTGGCCCCATATCTCCTCTTTATATCAGAAACTTGGTTAAACAGCAAAACTCAAGATCAATCTCTTTCTATACCTGGTTACAACATCACCCGGCAAGACCAAGCAACTAGAGGTGGTGGCATAGCTATCTACACCTCAACCTCTATTTATGCTGCCCCAGTCCTAACGACATCAGTACCAGCAGCTTATGAGGCCCTCATCCTTAGGCTCCACATGCCCCACTCTATCCCTTTCTATGTCACTGAGATATACTGCCACACAGGCCTCTCCCCAACTATTGTCTCTAACCTTCTCACTGAAATCTCTTCACTCTCATCCAATAGTGAGCAATATATCCTAGGTGATTTTAACCAAAACTGGTCTGACCCCTCCCTAAATAACTTAAGAAACAACATTACAGCCCTTAATCTAACCCAACTGATTCATGAGCCAACCCGCCTAAACACAAAAAATACTCAGTTATAGACTGGGACTTAACCTCCCACAAGCATAGAGTTATTGAATCAGGTCTCCTTCCTGATGCACTAAGTGATCACCATATGATCAATATGGTCCACAAATTTCACCACCCAAAAGAACCTAACAAAACATTACTTCTTCACACATACAAGTCCCTAGATCTCACCCTCCTTGTAAATGACCTAGCCCAAACTGACTGGTCACCTATCCACTCTGCAACATCAATTAACGAAGCCCTTAACTACTTTCAAGGTCACTTTCTCAACATCTGGGATAAGCATGCACCCTTCAAGCATACGCATGTATGCAGAAACCACCTTCTGTGGATCGCACCTGAACTACTGGCATGAATGAGAGCTCGCGATCAGGCTTGGAAGGCAGACAAAGTCTCTAATTCTCAAGCTGACCTGGATCGATATCAGGCCTTTAGAAATGCATGCTCCAATGCAACACAGCTAGCTAAGTCTGAATACTTTAGGTCCACCTTTGATGCTAACATACTTACCCCTTTAAAATTTTGGAAAGTTGTACACTCCATCTTCACGCCCCCTTCAATACCCCAATACCCTAGCATCTATGTCAATAATGTTCTTACATCTGACCACCTCTCCGTTGTTACTGAATTCAACTCATACTTTACTTTCCTCTGCCCTCCTAGCTTCACTCCCCACTGCCAAATCGCACATGCCCACCCCAAATAACTCCCACACTAACTCACCCACAGGCAACCTATTCTTCTTCTCACCAGTCACACCCTATGACACTCTAAAATATCTCCTTGCTCTTAGTCCTTCTAAAGGCTCCTCTCCTGATGGCCTCAGTCCTAAGCTCCTGATCTTCTCCACCCATGCCATTTCTTCACTGCTTTCTGCCTTACTGAATCTATCCTTCTCAACCCCTCGACAGCCTGCTCCTCACTCTCTCAGATCTAGTGACACCTGCACTCTAACCATCCCCTGGTGTACTACTTCCACAGATCAACCATTCTTCTCCCATAGGCTCCTGAAACTCTGGAACTCAATGCCTCATCAAATCAGGCATTCCTCCTCCCCATGATCCATCTCTTCTTCCCTCCTCAACTTCCTCTAACCAACCTGCAATTGTCCCAATCCCTCTATCCACTTCCTGCTATTTCCACCCTGGCTGCCTACCACTTAACATGAGTTACCCTCAATCATGTGATCGACACACTTTCCATCTGTATTGTACTATAATGGCTCCTTTGTCTCCTGTGATGTATTTCCAATATTTACCACACAGCTGTACAATGATGTTTTGTTTAGCTACTGTGCTTAATATGGTTCCTAAATGATGCTATTATGCCTGTTACAGGACCCAAATTTGTCATATTATGTACGTCTTGTCCTACTATTGTATATGTTCATAATTACCAGTGTATATGTATTACGATTTTTGTACTCCTATGTTTCCCCTTCCCCTGTGGATGCTCCGAGAGATGAGCAATTTTATATTGTTCAGTGTGCCTTTCCTGGTGAATCTTTTCAATAAATAAATACATTTGTTCATATGTGAAATAGGGGAGGGCATAGAGGGCAAGGTCTGCCTTAATTCAGATGCATAAAGATCTTTGCAATGGTTAGTGCAAAGGAGAGGATCAGAGAACTTAGGGAGGATTGGGGCAGGCTAAAGACCTGGTCAAAGTTCTGGCAGCTATGCTTTCATGCTATAAAATGCAAAGTGATGCCCACTGGGAAAAGGAACTCAGGAGTGCAGTACAAAATGGGAGAGGTGTAATACAGGAATGCATGTTGCAGGAACAGGTCCTGGGTACCATAATATCAGAAAACCTAAAATCCACAGGACACTGTAACAGAGCTGTGGGTAAGGCAATCAGGATGATGGAATGCATAGGGATAGGGATCAAAAGCAGAAGCCAGGAGGTAATCCTCCTACTGTACATGTCATTGGTGAGACCTTATCTGGAATACTGCACAAGCTATACACCTGAGGAAAAACTTTGATAGGACGGAAGTAGTACAGAACAAGGCAACCAAGGTGATCAAGGGTTTGGGGGCACAACATATGTAGACAGACTGCAAGACTTGAACATGTACACCCTTGAGAAGAGAAGGAAAAGTGACAACATAATAGAAACGTACAAGTACCTGCATGGGATAAACATAGTTGACTTCAAGGAATCATTCTCCTTGAGCTTAAATACAGAGATGAGAGGAAATTTACTCAAACTAGCAGAGAAAGATTTAAGAAAGATGTCCCTATACACATTTTCATGGAAAGAGTGGTGGACGAGTGGAACAAGCTACTGGAAGAAGTGGTAAGGGCTGAATAGATGAGCAGTTTCAAGAAAGGTGGAACAGGCATACAGGCTCAGTCAAAGTTCAAGTTCAAGTTTATTGTAGGAAAACTTCGTTGAGCAAGCTCATTCACAAGGAGGTCCTTTGCCACGAATAGGTAGTTACAGATTGCATAATTGAAAAACAGTACAAATTCAAGTACAGAATTATGGGCAAGCATTAACATGTTGCGTAAAAATGACAAAGACATAGAAAATACAAGTACAGGAAAAAGGTACAAAGTGCTTGTTTCGGAGGGTGCATGTGTAGTTGAGTCATTTCTGGTTCACGTAACTGGGGTAAGTTAACAAAAGCTGTGATCTGTCTTTAAAGAGGAAGGCTACAGTTATGATTTTTAAAGTGAAGTGTTCTTAGCTGTGACAGAAGGAGTAGGTCATTTGCCATCTGTTGACGAGCACAGTACTGTGTGGGCAGCAGCTCTGGTGGGATTTGGATCAAGAGATTCCTGAGTGGGAGTCATTCTGAGTGGTGAACATATCAAGGTTTCCTTGCAGGCATCTGAAGCATTGAGAAAACTGGTAACAGTCACTGAATGAGTTCTGGGAGAGAACCAGTCTGTGACAAACCAGAAGCAGTGGTTGGGATCTGAAAGAGATTGTCAATATAGAGGATAGTGGATGGGCAACAGTGAACAACAACACTGTTGTTCACTTCAAGAGGTTGTCATGACAACCATGTAAACCTTGAGAGTGAAGCTCAAGAGGTTTTCAGTTGTCATGAAACCACGAGAAGTGAAAAAAGTGTTATTGTTCACTGTTGCCCATCCACTGTCTTTTATAGTGTATGGGCAAAAGTGAAAAAAAAACAAACTTGTGGATTCTTTCACGGTCGCGCCATGATGTCGGGGAACTCCCTGCCCAGCCTGAGTCCGTGACAATACTCTTCTCATTCCGGGTCTGCATTTGAAATTAAATAATGGTGTCTGCTGTGTGCCAGCTAAGATTTGAACAAAACAGCACTTACTGTTAAATTAGGACTTCCTCCAGTGCCTTCACTGAACTGCTGAGGCCATTTTATCCTTCAATACTGACCACGAATTACACATGTGCAAACTTGATCAGAGCTGTTGTACCATAGATGTGATGTACTCATGATGGTACAACAACATCATGATGTCACATCAATGGTACAACAAGACTAGGGAAATTTAGATTTTAAGTGAATACTACGTTCTAACATACACTATAAAAAGGTTATCTGTCCAGTCACAGAACAGGGTATTTATTTATTTATTTATTCATTTATTTCAGAAAGTTTCACCAGGAAAGACATACTGAGCTGGTAACAGCTCATTTCCAGATATGTCTTAGTGGAAAGAGATGGGGAACATCATATAAAGCATTTACAATAAATTTTTAAGGAATACAAAAATACTATTTAAATGAAGAAATAAAAAACATTAAAAATAAATCACAGTAACTTATGCAAGGTAAGGGGAAACAGTTTTCCAAGGCAAAACTAGTGAAGCCCTGAGTGAAGAGGGTCAAGGACAGTTGCAGGAGGGAGAAAAAAGTAACAGAGGACTGACTTTAAGGAGAAAGCCGAAGAGGCACAGCAAATAGACCAAGGAAGGGAGGACCAAAGGGAATGTGGTAAGAGATAGCAGATTGACCAGCTGTAAATTTCCTAGAAGTAACAGTGAGGGAATGAAAAGCAGTATTATGTAAAGGATAGCAGGAAACTGAGGGAGAGGATAAGAGGGAAGTAAGGTAAGAAAGAAGGGAACCAAACCAGAATTTAGATATAAAGCAGGCACAGTGGGAAAGGTGTGTGGCATCAAGAGAGGGGAGGAAAAAGCAGCACAGAGTGAACAACTGTGAGTATGTGGGGAACAATCTAAAGCAAAATGTCAAAGAGAGTTTAAAAGGGTGTACAGTCTAGCAAGGGTGAATTTGGGAGCTCCACTGTAGACTAAACCACCGTAATCAAAAATAGGGAGGATAATCTTTAACACAGTTTCCTGGTGGATAGGAAGTGGGATACTTGCTTTGTTCCTATAAAATGCACCAAGCTTGGGGTGAAGTTTTGGGTGAATGGTATTAATATGAACTGAGACATCAAGATGAAAATCAAGCCAATTGCCAAGGTACTTGAAAGTGGAAACATCCTCAATAATAGCACCATCAAGGGTGTAAAAAGAAGGGAGAGAGGCAAGTCTAGAAAGCCTCTGACAGGTACCAAAAGTCACGGAGACAGTTTTTTTGGCATTGAGGGATAGCGTTTTAGACTTAACTCTTCTGTGCTGTGGACTGATATATCAGTCCAGAATTCCTATATGTTCTAACTTTGTTGGCAGCCTAAGGGTTAAACCAGCATTAAACATTGTCAAAATCCATCTGAAGCTGTGAAGTAAGATCTTGAGAAGAGGAACCAAATGCAGAAATAACTGTATCATCAGCATACATACATACAGTATAAATGGACGCATAAGAACAGACAGAGGGTAGGTCATTCAAGAATATGGAAAAAAGAATAGGAACCAGGATAGACCCCTGAGAGACACTTGAGCAGACAGCAAGTGGTGATGAAGTGGAGCAGCCTATCTGGACAGATTGTGTTCTATTCCCCATGTAAGAGCTAAACCAGTTGACTGCAGATTAAGAAAGGCCAGCCACTTTTAGCTTGTCAAGAAGGAAAGAATGTGACACTGTGTCAAAAGCTTTAGCAAGATCAAAAACATGGCAGATGTTATCAGTCCCTGATCTGTACCAGTAAGGATCAAGCCGGCGAGCCATAGGAGGGAAGTGGAGATGGAGTGGGATTTTCTAAAACCAGACTGAAAGGTAGTGAAGAAGGAGGAGGAGGAGTCAAGGAAGGGAGAGAGTTGCAATAGTGCAAGGTGTTACTGTAACTTAGCTAGGGTGGGAAGGAGAGAGATGGGACGATAGTTACCAGGTGAGGAAGGATAACCACCTTTAGGGATAGTAGTAATGACCATAGCATGTTTCCATGCATCAGGAACAGTTGCTGGGGAAAAAGAAAGTTTGAAGAGTAGGGAAATTGGCAGTGCAGTGGCAGGGGCAGAGAGAAGTAGAAGCTTGAGATCAAGGTCATCAGGGCTACCACATTTGTGAGGATTAAGAGCAAGCAATGACTCAAGTGTGGACATAGCAGTGGTGGCAGAAAGGAAAAATAGAGATTAGCGTGAGAAGAAGGTAGAGGGAGAGAAGGAAGGGGGAGTTGGAAGAAATGAGGAGAGCAAAGTGCACAAGTAGTGAAGTAGAAGTTAAAGGGAGAGGCAACAATAGAAAGGTCAGAGATGATGGGAGTCGTCAATCCTGAGAACAGGAGAGGAAGACTGGTTTGGATGGGAGAACAAGGAGAGGAAAATCTTCCAAAACTTAGAGAGTTGATTAATATTGCTCTGTGGTGTGGATGCAAAATACTCCAGTTTAGCAAGCCTCATGTCTTTGGTACAGGCATTATGAAGTTGACAATAGTTTGCCAAAGCAGGCAGTGAGCCAGAGATCTTAAAGGAATGACAGGCAATATCTCAAGTATGTAAGCATGCCAACACCTCTACTGTAATCCAGGGAAGGTGACAATGTAGGATGTTGTTTTACAGCCAAGACTTTGGATTGGAAGTATTCCAGAGACAGATTTATACTGGCTATAGAGAGTAGGAATCAATCATTTACCCCCTAAGCTAGCAAGGAGAATGGAAGTCTAATGACCTATAGGATCTGAGATATACAAGAGGAGATACTATACATTCTACCAGTTTTATTTTGTTATAACTAAGAGTGGATAGCTAGAAGACATTATGTCTGGGCTATACAAAAAGTTGAAGCTGGTACACCTTGAGAAGCTGTGCACAAGAAGAGGGCTTGTTTTTTTTTTATAGGAAGGCCAGTCATGGACAGATCTCATTGACATCCTTGAAAAAAGTGATAAGGGAAGCGGTGCAATAATGGTCACTGCTAGCCAAAGACATGAGATGAAAGCTACAGAGAGTACAAATAAGTGAGAGCCTATAACTGGGTGTGGCAGAACTGCATTCTGCCAATCCGATAATCACAGTGGAGGGATGCCTTTCCTATCGTTTTCTTTTTCCTACTGAAATATGCTGGGCAATAATATCTTCCTATATCTTCCTAATATCTTCCAGTCTGTTGCTCTGCTACAACATAGAAAACAAATGATTTAAAGGGACAGGAATGTCCCTATGTATGGAAATGCTTTACAGAGAGAGTAGCCCTCAGAATAAGGAGAGGGCTGCAAGACAAACTAAACACAATAAATAAAGTAAACAAATTAAAGAATAAAGAGACACTACAGGTCTCTAAAGAACCCCCATTATGTATAGAGCCCTGAGATATAAATTAAAGGGCTAGTGTGCATGCTGTAACAAAATAGCACATGTATAAAAACAATAAATATTTGCACTGTTTGTGTATATATATATATATATATATATATATATATATATATATATATATATATATATATATAAAAATAAGGGACTTCACATAAGTAAAACCTCAGGAAGGGGATGTCCTATAGAGGGACTTCCCATAAGTAAAACCTGATTATTTAATAGAGGAGGAGTTTCACTATTTAGGCACCTTTCTGGAACTAATTGGATGTTATGGGTAGAGATGGGTGAAGTGAGCGAAATTCATTCCGTGAAATTACACCCATTTCGCAGAGAGAAATGCGGAATTTTGCCTGGCAGAGTGGTGAAATTGCGCCTGGTGGAACGGCAAAATTTTGCCTTCCGCTGTGAAATTTTGCCTTCTACAATGAAATTGCACCTTCAGTGGTGAAATTTCACCCTCAGAAGGTGAAATATCACTGCAGAAGGCAGAATCTCACCGTGGGAGGTGAAATTTCGCGTAGGCGAAATTCAGCCTTAGGTGGAAAAATGTTGCGAATTTCTCCACCAGACAAATTTGTCCACTTGGCTGGCCCTTCACCAGCAGAATTTAAATTCTCTGCATCTTTAGTTATGGGAAGGACTTTCCCATACGTGTGAGGCTATATAAGTCCTCCTCAAACACCAAGAGTCAGATTAGCTATCCAGTCAGTCTCACTTACCTGAGGAAAAGGTAAGAGGACCTGTGCCTGAACAGGAGTTTATCTTGAACAACAGGAAAGCTGAGTATTATTTTATAGAGATATCTGAAGTGAGGTGGAATAGTATTGAGCTATTGTTTATTTTCTAGTTCAGTTTGAACTGTTTATTTCTATTTATTTATTATTTCTGTATTTTGATACTTTTGTATAAAATAAAACACTGCAGGTATGTTGTACTCAATAACTGTGTCCTGTGTTATCTTTACAACCCACCTACCTGCAACATATGGTGTCACAAATGGGATACTGAAAGTCCTAAGCCACAGGGTGGATTTTAGTAGGTGTCAGACCTGATACTAAGATAACCCATAGGCACAGTGGTACATTTCATAGATGATGATACCAGTATGACCCGCTCTGACCAGAGCACAGGCTAAGCTGACAGGTGAGCAATTGCTTCCTGGCCTGAAGTTTGGAAAGATACAGAGTGCCAAAGCAAAGAGGAAATTGATGACCTCCTATGGAGAAGACAGCGACAAGCCTGGTGAAGAGGAAGAAGTGGAGGAGGTTCGGGATGAGGAACCACCAGAAGACATGGGCAAGTTGTTGAAATGGCTTGCCAGAAAGCAAACTGAAATGGAGCAGGAGTGAGAGAGGGAAAGAAGACAGCAGGATGAGCATTTAGCAGATACAGTGAGGGCCCTGCAGATCATTGGGACCAATACATCTTCTGAAGGTACACATACCAGCCTTAAAGACAGAAAACTAACAAAAATGTCAGCTACTGATGACATCGAGTCATATCTCATGACTTTTGTGAGAGTAGCAAAGGTCTGTGGTTGGCCTCCAGATCAGTGGGTGGCCAGAATGGCTCCCTATTAAACGGGTCACGCACAACTGACCTACAGTCACATGGACCAACAAAGTGCTGAAAAATATGACCTTGTCAAGAGAGAAATCTTGAAGCATTTTGACATTCATATTGAGAGTTACCGGCAGCGTTTCCGCTCCTCAAAGCGTCAAGGGAACGATACCCACCAAGAGACATTCACCCATCTCAGTGAACTTTGCAACAAATGGCTGTAACCAGAGGGGAAGACAATACTGGACATAACTGAGTCAATTGTGATGGAACAGTTTTTGAAGATATTGCCTGCCGAGGTCCAGACCTAGGTGAGGGAACATCACCCCGAATCGGCGGAGGTTGCAATCACCCTGGTGGAAGATTACCTGGAGGTAACCAACAAGGAGAGGATATTGGACCATGGACTCGACCATCACTCCCACCCAGCAACCAGTAAGACCTTCTAATATTACCCACCTCGTCCCCCTGGGAGAAATAAGGTAGGCAGGATAACTGAGAAAGAAGGTCCTATAATCCAGACATTATCTGCTGGTATTGTAATTGTAAAGGGCATATTCAATGCTTCTGCTATAAAGAGAAGAATGAAGCAAACCATCTTGCTATATTTGACTGGGGTAACTTTGCCACCACTGTCACCATCAGGGAAAAGAACATGATGGGGTTAATCGACACAGGTAGTTGACAGACATTAGTACACCCTGATGTACTAGGGAAGGCCCCAATGCTGAACATGTTTACAGGTGTCACCTGTGTGCAAGAAGACACTCACAGGTACATGACTACCAAAGTGACTATGAATGTTGATAGGCAGGAGGTAGAGATGATGGTGGGCATAGTTCCAAAACTGCCAGTACCAGTAGTTACTGGGCAAGACTATCCACATTTTTCAGCCTTAGTAGCCCCAAAGAATGTGACAGCTGTAACAACCAGGTCACAGACCAGAGCAAAGAATCTGGGGGACACATTTCCTTCTGAAGGGGATGTGCATGACACACCATGTACCCAGCAGAAAAGAAAGGGGGAGAAGTAAAGAGCTCAAAGGAGCTCAAAGGAGCTGGAGAGCTCAGAAGGGACTGCCTATTGATGTGGATGTTATGGACGAAATGTTTGTGAAATGTGATATTGCCCAAGAGCAATGCAATGATGATACAGTTGCTGAATTTTTCCAATGGGTGAACCAGAAGAAACCACCCAGGGCCCCTGTATTTAAATGTACAAATGGTATCTTGTATAGAGTGTATAACATAGAGGATAATGTATGGGTTTCTATTGGTAACCAGCTTGTTAACCCTCGAGAGGGTTCCATGGTGACCTTGTAAACCTCGAGAGTGAAGCTCGAGAGGTTTACATAGCCATGGCAACCTCAAGACAGTTAAACCAGCTGGTTGCCGATAACAAACTATACATTATATTTTATAGTGTATGGTTCACATAACTAATTTAAAAAATACAGCAGGAATCTTACAACTGCTGTTAGATCAGTCACCACTGCTAATTTCAGGTCATGCTCACCACCACGGCCATTTGAGGAAGGTTGTAGATTTCTATAGCAGGCATGCGCATACTGTTCTTTGTTGTTAACCTATTGATATGATGTACCATCGATGGGTTAACAACATGGTGATGTCACATTGATGGTTAAATGTTGTTATAAAAAAGTAGATTTCTACCTATAACAACGTTCTACCATACATTATAACCCAAGAATGGATGAAAAGACAGAGCAGTTGGTGGTTTCTGAAAGCATTAGGAACCAATTATGGTACTTAGGACATGATCTACCATGAGCAGGTCATGCTGGTAGGGATAAAACCCTTGATAGTCTCTTACAGTGATTTTATTGGCCAAACATACATGAGAGAGTGGCAGAGTATTGCAGAGCCTGTCCCGAGTGCCAAAACGTTGCCCAGGTGACCCGTAAAGACACAGTACCCCGGTGCCCTTACCCATAGTCAGCACTCTATTTGAAAGAATGGTGATGGACATTGTAGGCCCCTTGCAAAAGATTGCCCAAGGATATAAATATATTCTAGTCATATGTGACTATGCAGCAATGTACCCTTAGGCCATATCCTCATGCACTGACACCACTCCCCAGATAGCAGAGGAACTTGTTAAAGTGTTCAGCCATCTTGGGATCCCAAAAGAGGTACTTATGAGCCAAGGCAGTAATTTTCAGGCCGCCCTGTTAAAGGAGTTGTACCACTTGTCGTGGGTAGTGGCAATAAGAACGATGCCCTTCCACCCATAAACTGATGGTTTGGTTGAATGGTTCAACCAAATATTAAAAAGAATGCTTAAAAAGTTTGTGCATGATGAGGGAAAGGACTGGGATAGATACCCCCTACTCTTGTTGTTTGCTTACAGAAAGGTCCCCCAAGCTGCTACAGAGTACTCCTCTTTCTCCCTTTCATATGGCAGGAATCCCAGAGGACCATTGGACATGGTCAAGGAGTTCTAGGAAGAGGGTACACAAGGGAGTCCTACCAACATTACAGAATACATGGTCCAACTTCATAAGAGGTTGATCGACTACACGAAAAGGGCACACGCAAACAATGTGAGCTATCAAATGAAATGAAAAGCATACTATGATGGTCACTGTAAACAGAAAGAACTGAAAGCAGGAGAGAAGGTGTTGTTGTTGCTACCCACCACCCAGAACAAGTTATTGATGAAATGGCAAGGGCCATACTTGATTCTGAGGCAGACATGGCCTGTAATCTATGAAGCTGAGACCCCCATTAAGTACCCCAGGAGAAAGATATATCACACCAACCTTCTGAAAAAGTGGGTAGAAAGAAAGAAAAGAAGCCCTGGGGACCCTCTACATACACCGGGAGAGAGAACAAATTGAGTTGAAGGTGGAGTACCAGAGGCTTGAGTGAAAGGAAAACCTTTCTGATATAAAGGTGAATCCTAAGCTAGAACCACAACAGAAAAAAGAAATCCTACACCTGATAGAATCCTTTGCACCCACCTTCACAAGCATACCGGGTAGAGCAGTGGGAGTACAACATCACATTACAATTGAGTCTGGACCTATATGACAGAAACTGTATAGGTTGCCTTAGAAAGTCAGGGAAGGGGTAAAGCAGGAAATTGAAAAATTGAAGACACTGGGCATTATGGAACCCTCCACTAGCACCTGGTCATTGCCCATAATGGTGGTTCCAAAGAAGAGAGGAGGCATTAGGCTTTACCTAGATTTTAGGAAGGTCAGCAATATTTCCCATTTTGATGCATACCCCATGCATGGGTAGATGACATCATAGATAACATATTCAGAAGAGACAGGGCAGGCAGGAAGGGAGGAGGAGTGGCACTGTATGTGAAAAATGACATAAGGGCCACAGAGATCCAGGAGGAACAAAATTGGGGAGAGATACTGTGGGTTAAGCTGGAAAGGAAAATGGGGCCAGCCATCTGCACAGGTGTGGTCTATAGACCACCAGCCCAGGAGGAATAAACAGATAGGGAGCTGATGCTAGCCATCCAAAGGATGGCAGACAAGGGTGAAGTAGTACTGGTTGGAGACTTCAATATTCCAGACGTGGACTGGAGCATCCCAGCAGCAGCATCAACTAGGAGCAGATTTATCCTGGACTCCCTTCAGGGTGCCTTCCTCAAGCAACTGGTCATGGAACCAACTCAGCAGAAGGCAATACTGGACCTTGTGCTCACAAACTGGGACAGTGTGATGGGGTAACAGTGGGGGAGCACCTGGGGAACAGTGACCACCAGTCATTGTGGTTTGAAATCACAGAAAGAGCAGAACCAAACCACACAAAAACACGTATCCTGGATTTTAGGGGGGCAGACTTTGGGAAAATGGGGAGATACTTGAAAAAGGCATTAAGGGGAAAGGGGCAGGAATCAGGGGTTGAGGAACAGTGGGCAGTATTTAAAATTGGGATTACAAGAGCAACAAAATTATGCATTAAGCAGGTTAGCAAGAGGAAAAGGAAGAGGAGACCATTCTGGTTTTCCAAAGAGGTAGCAAAGAAAGTGAAAGCCAAAAAGATTGCATTCAGGCAATACCAAAATACACAGGCAGAAGGGGATAGGGAGAGGTACCAGGAGAAGCAAAGGGAGGCAGGGAGGTCATTAAGGGAAGCCAAAGCTCAGACAGAGGAACACATTGCAAAATCAGTGGGTAGAGGGGACAAAACCTTTTACAGGTACATAAGTGAAAAAAGAAAGGCAAAGGGAGGGATAGTGAGACTGAAGGGGGAGGATGGGGGCCACGTGGAGGATGACAACAGTAAAGCTGACATATTGAACAGGTATTTCTGCTCAGTCTTTACTGAGAAAGAGGAGGGTAATGGGTCTGAAGGGAGTACAAGGGGTGAGAATGGTGCAGAAATGGACACAAGTCCCTTTACAAGAGAAAGAGTCTTGAAGGAACTGGAAGCAATGAGAGTTGATAAAGCAATGGGGCCAGATGGGGTGCACTCCAGGGTCCTTAAAGAACTAAGAGAGGTGGTGGCTGAACCTCTGGCTATCCTGTTTAGCCGATCACTGGAAACAGGGGAGGTACCCAAAGACTGGAGGATAGCAGATGTAGTCCCCTTATACAAAAGTGAGAACAAAGAGAAAGTGGGGAACTACAGACCAGTCAGCCTCACCTCAGTAGTGGGGAAGATCATGGAAGCATTACTGAAGGAGAGATTGGTGGAACATCTGGTTGTAAATGGACTACAGGACCCAAGGCAGTATGGTTTCACCAAGGAAAGGTCATGTCAGACCAACCTTGTTGAATTTTTTGACTGGGTGACTAGGGAGGTGGATCAGGGGAGAGCAGTGGACATGGCCTATCTGGACTTTAGCAAGGCCTTTGACACTGTGCCACATAGAAGACTATTACACAAACTAGGGAATATGGGTGTGGGCAGGACAGTAGTGTGGTGGGTAGGTAACTGGCTGTGCGGCAGGACACAGAGGGCGGTGGTAAATGGCTGTCATTCCACAGAGGGAAGAGTGACCAGTGAGGTACCACAGGGATCAGTGCTGGGACCGGTCCTATTCAACATCTTCATCTGTGACATTGTGCAGGACCTAGAAGGCAGAATTTCACTGTTCGCTGATGACACAAAGCTCTGTAACAGAGTAGACACACCAGAGGGTGTAGACAGAATGAGAAGGACCTGCAGAAACTTGAAGAATGGTCAGGGTTTGGCAGTTGAAATTCAATGCAAAGAAGTGCAAGATAATGCATATAGGGCACAAAACCCTGGCACAATATATCAGTTGGGGTGAGGATATAGCATGCACCAAGCAGGAAAGGGATCTTGGGGTTATCATCTCTGATGACCTCAAGGTAGGGAAACAGTGTGACAAGGCAGCAGGTAAAGCAAATAGTATGCTGGGATGCATAGGCAGGGACATCACCAGCAGGAAAAGGGAGTTCATAATTCCACTATACAAGACACTAGTGAGGCCCCATCTGGAGTACAGTGTACAGTTCTGGAGACCTTACCTACAGAAGGACATAGACAGGGTAGAGAAGGTTCAGAGGAGGGCAACAAAGATAGTGCATGGATTGCATCACAAGTCCTATGAGGACAGGTTGAAGGAACTGAACATGTACTCCCTGGAGGAGAGGAGGGAGAGAGGGGATATGATAGAGACATACAAGTATCTTACAGGGAGGAACAGGGTGCAGGAATGCACTATTTTTAAACAAAAAAGAAGTTCCAGGACTAGAGGGCATGGGATAAATTTGGAGGGAGGATGATTCAGAGGAAACATGAGGAAGAATTTCTTCACAGAACGGGTGGTGGATAAGTGGAACACCTTGCCAGAGGAAGTGGTGGGGGTTGACACAATCACAGGATTTAAGAATGCATGAGGTAGACATAAAGGAATTCTGGAGGTCAGGGGTAAGGGGCAACAGACTTCTAGGAAAACATAAACTGAACTTACAAGCTCAAATGGGCAGACTGGGTAGGCCACAGGCCCTTATCTGCCGACACTGTCTATGTATCTATGTATGTATCTATAACAGGGAATGTGAAGTATATCAGCACACTTGACCTGAACAAGGGATATTGGCAGATTCCCTTAGCCCCTGAATCTAGAGAGAAGACATCTTTCAGTACACCCCTTGGTTTATTCCAATTTACCATAATGCCCTTTGGTCTGTATGGAGCTCCTACGACTTTTCAAAGATTAATGGACAGGATACTGACCCTACATAAAGCATACTGTGCCGCCTATCTGGACGACATAGTCATCCACAGTACAGATTGGTCATGGCACAAAATACAGTTGACCACTGTGTTAAGGTGCATTCAGAAGGCAGGGCTCACCATAAACCCCCTCCAAGTGCAACTTAGCTATGTCAGAAAACAAGTATCTTGGGTTTCTACTTGGGAATGGGGTTGTGCTACCTGAAATCGAAAAGGTTGAGGCAGTTGCCAACAGCCCTGTGCACAAAACCAAAAAGCTTATCAGGTCCTTTCTAGGCCTGGCAGGGTACTACAGGTGGTTTATACCTAACTTCACCTCCAGAGCCACACCATTGACTGACCTGACCAAAACAATATGTGGGAACCTTGTCAAGTGGACCTCTGATTGTGATGAGGCCTTCAGGGCTATGAAAGCTGCCCTGTGTATTTCCCCTGTGTTAAGGTGCCCTGATTTTAGTATCCCTTTTGAGGTGCATACAGATGCTTCTGAGATGGGGATCACAGCAGTCCTGAGTCAGACCATTGCCAGAGAAATGCACCCCATAATGTATATCAGTCGTAAGTTACATGACAGGGAGCAGAAGTATGCTACTATTGAGAAGGAGTGCCTGGCCAATAAGTGGGCAATAGAAGCTTTACACTTTTATTTATGGGGCACTGAGCTTATCCTTCTTACTGATCACAACTCCTTGTGCTGGATAAATCAGATGAAGGACCAGAATGGCCACATTATGAGGTGGTACCTGACCTTACAGCCTTTTAAATTTACAGTGAAGCACAGGTCAGGCAGCCAACATAAGAATGCTGATTTTTTCATCCAGGCATGGTGCAGACTTGGTCCAGACAAATGAAACTTGCAATTTAATTATGTACAATGTGTGGATGA
The DNA here is from genome assembly GCA_016271365.2 of Neoceratodus forsteri. Taxonomy (NCBI): domain Eukaryota; kingdom Metazoa; phylum Chordata; order Ceratodontiformes; family Ceratodontidae; genus Neoceratodus; species Neoceratodus forsteri. The sequence continues at coordinate 784,709,720 of CM028132.1, read as the reverse complement.
AATGTTATGAGACTGTACTATGATGGTTAATAGTACACATTTTTCAACCCCATGTTAATGAAGTAATTACAGTGCATATAGTAACTGCTGTACTGTAATTTCTTTATTGTTTAAAAGGACCCTGGGGTGGAGCTTCTAAAGCATGGGTGGGTGGAAGCTCCAACTCAAACCCCCATCAGTAAGGAATGTACATTCATTCCGGTGGTTTGTTGCTAAAACCAGTGCTGTAAGAGTTATTGTTCTTTTCTTAAAGAGGGAGGAGTGTGGCAGAACTGCGTTCTGCCAGTCCGATAACCCTGGTGGAGGGATGCCTTTTCTATCTTCTTCTTTTTCCTACTGAAATATGTTGGGCAATAATATCTTCCTATGCTATACTTTACCTTGATCAGCCCCTGGCGCAGGTTGGCAACCTACGTCAGTCTTTTCTATTTCTTAATAAATCTTTTTCCTACTGCCTTTAGTTCTAATTTCCATATTTTCATCCCTCACCAAGAACTCCCCAAAATCATGCACCAGGGTAAAGCTAGCTGGCAGGAATGAAATAAGGTGCATTTATGGCATTTAATGCCAAAAGATATAAAATGACTTTAAAGAGATATAAGGTGCTGGTTGAATAAAGTGCATTTTTTTAAATAAAGCGCTTCATAAAATTGATGCTTATGCCATTTTTATGTAAAAGGTGCAGGAATGTTTGGAAATGTTTAAAATGACAGTTAAATACAAAATAGTGTCCACTTTGATAGATGGACCATGGATGCAAACAAAGCGGCATTATGCTTATCTTGCTTGAATTATTTTGCTGCTGCTCCGTTGTTATGCCAAAGAAATCCTGCATTGAAGCAAGAACTGTTTGAACTGAGCTGCAGACTTTTCTTTTCCTTTTCCTGCTGCTCGGTATTTATTTAAATGATTACCGATGCCGCTGTATTATTAGGACTCCCGGCTGCTGGCTTTGTGTAAAATGAGCTGTAAAATTGTGCCAGCCAGCCATGGCAGAGTCTGTAGCATATGTACAGACAGTCTAGGCTGTTAGAGAGGCAGACTTACCAAATCCATACAGATCCCAAAAGCACAGCAAGTAGACAGTGATTGTCTAGCAGTCTGCTGCTCTGCTACAACATAGAAAACAAATGATTTAAAGGGACAGGAATGTCCCTATGCATGGAAATGCTTTACAGAGAGAGTAGCCCTCAGAATAAGGAGAGGGCTGCAAGATAAACTAAACACAATAAATAAATTAAACAAATTAAAGAATAAAGAGATACTACAGGTCTCTAAAGGAGCCCCCTTATGTATAGCGCCATGAGATATAAATTAAAGGGCTAGTGGGCATGTTATAACAATACAGCACATGTATAAATACAATCAATGTTTGCACTGTTTGCATATATATAAAATAAGGGACTTCCCATAAGTAAAACCTCATTATGTAATAGAGGAGGAGTTTCCCTATTTAAGGACCATTCTGGAACTAGTCAGATGTAATGGGAGGGACTTTCCCATAAGTCAGAGGACTATATAAGCCCTCCTCAAACACCAAGAGTCAGATTAGCTATCCAGCCAGTTTCACTTACCTGAGGACAAGGTAAGAGAAGGACCTGTGCCTGAAACAGGAGTTTATCTCAAACAACAGGAAAGCTGAGTATTGTTTTATAGAGATATCTGAAGTAAGGTGGAATTGCATTGAGCAACTGTTTATTTTCTAGTTCAGTTTGAACTGTTTATTGTTATTTATTTATTATTTCTGTTTTTGATACTTTTGTATAAAATAAAACACATTACAGGTGTGTTGTACTGTGTCCTGTGTTACCTTTACAACTAGAGATGCAGCGAATTTAAAGTCTGTCGGCAAAGTGAACGCAAAGTGAGTACTTCGCGTTGACACTCCACTATGCTGAGTGGGCAATGCAAAGTGCTCATTCTGCCTTGTCATTACCACTTCGCGTTAAGGTGGAATGGCAATGTGAAGTAAGGTGAAGTCACTGTTTTTAATGGACTTCGCATTCCTCATTATGATTCTAAGTGATCCACTTGGTGTTTCAGATTTGACAGCCCCCCCACTCATCACATGGCTTACAGTACTGTAAGTCACATGCTCTTTAGCTAGACAGGAAGAAAGTGAGTCATACAAGCAGACACTATTACTTTCTCCTGTGCAGACGGAGAGAGAGTAGTGTGTTTTGTGACTGCTGATACTTTTATATCAGAGCAAGGAGGAGATTTAAACTTTGATTTAGACCCAACAGCTTTTTTAAAAGCTACATTTTTTTGTCTTTTCTGTACTCTTTTTTTACTTAATTTGTTCTTTCTGTAAAGTTTATTTTTCTTACCTTTATAAGTAGTTAGTTGTTTGTCTGTATCTGTGTGACTGTGTGTTTGTGTTGTGTGACAGTGTGAGTAGTGATTGCTCGGACTGAGGGAGCTCAGTAGGAGAGATGGACCACGGTGAGGGAATGTCTGGGGCAGGGGCAGCTCTGGGGAGCGTGGAAGTTGTAAGTGTCGTACCATGCGCATGTGTGGAGGGCATGGGCACCCATTCTTGTTGGACCACTCAAAACTTGTGAATGCCCCCCCAGAAGCAGGACCAGCACCACCTCCTGTCCTGACTCTGAGGCAGCTGAACCACCACCACCACCAGCACCAGGTCCTCTGGACCAGGATGTGCCTGTTCCCCCAGGCCCAGGTGTGGATCCCATCCCTGTTCAGCACTGTGACCAGCCAGCTGCCAGTTCATCTTGCCATCCCTTGCCTGTGCCTGGTTCTCCCTGCACCTCTGTTGTTTGGCAGTTTTTCGACTGTGTTGGGGGAACAGCAGTGTGGTTAAGTGCCACCTATGTGAGGTGGAGGTGCTCCGTAGCCCCCAAGGGACTCACCTGGGGACTGGGTGCCAGCACACCCATATGCTCAATCACCAGCAGTTGGAGTGGCAGGCTGCCACAGAATAGACCATGCCTGCACCTGCTGGACATTCTGTGGCAGAGGGTGCAGCTGTGCATTATTGCATTCCTAAGAAGAGGAGGGCCACAGCAGCACCTGCTGCTCCACCAGCACCCCCACCCCAACCACCACCAGCAGGTCAGCCTGTAGAACATGTGGACCCCAGAGAACTGAGTGTAACACTGGCTGACTTGGCAGTTCTCTGGAGTGCTGTCGAGGAGAACAATGAGAGGGTGAGCGCTGTGGAGCAGTGGCTGGAACACATAGAGGGACATCAGTTGCAAATGATGTCCATGCTGGAACTGCTGCTGGATCACCATGGGATCCCACATTATTTTTTTTTCCTTCACATTATGTGCCCCCCCACACTTTCCTTGCTGTGATATAAAATGTATTCCTCCACCATCCCCGACCCTTGTATGTAATTATGCCCTTTTTATGTTGTCATCCATATGCATGACACTTTGTATTCTGAGCAGTGCAAGTATACTGTGCTAAACTGCATGTGTGCAGTCAGTCTGTGTATGTACTGCAGACCCTATCCAACTCCCAGACTTAAAAACAAACATTAATGAGTACAATGGTGGGGTGGTAAAGCATGGAGAGATACTACAAAACAGGCTTACAATACATCCAAGTAACTATTAAAAAAAATGAATGTTGTGATTTGTGACATGATCATAAATCGTGATTTGTGACTGCATTTTTGACCGTGATGATGAAGAAATGTGAATGTGTATGGCTGTACTTCCCTGGGCCCCTATGAGGTGTGGCACAAAACTCCCCAACTTAAAAACAAACATTAATGAGTACAATGGTGGGGTGGTGAAGAATGGAAAGATACTACAAAACAGGCTTACAATACATCCAAGTAACTAGAAAAAAATTAATGTTGTGATTCATAACACGAATGATCATGAATCGTGATTTGTGACTGCATTTGTGACCGTGATAATGAAGAACTTGATTTGGTGTCGATGGTGTGAGATAACCAGTATGAAACTGTATTGGGAACGTGAATGCCTATGGCTGTACTTCCCTGATGAGCTGTAGCTTAAAACTCCCAGGCTTAAAAACATGTATCAATGAGTAAAATGGTGGGGTGGTGAAGCCTGGAGAGATACTACAAAACAGGCTTACAATACATCCTTGTAACTAGAAAAAAAATTAATGTTGTGATTCATAACATGAATGATCATGAATTGTTATTTGTGACTGCATTTGTAACCATGATGATGAAGAACGTGATTTGTATCACAGGTGACTCGTGATGATGGTCCTGACTTAAAAACGCATATTAATGAGTACAATGTTCATGCAGAATTAAGCACCACACCTGTCCAGTACTCTGATGGGAAGCCAAAGAAACAACTGTGACTTAAGTTACAGATGGAGATTGGACCCTAAAGAGATGCAAGTGCACAGGCAGATTAAGATTGCGCTGTGCACTGAAGAGATGCAGACACTAAGGCACAACACCTAACCAGTGCTCACCATCAGAAATTTCAATCTGGAAATGAATACCTTTGCCGGTTGGGGCGGGCCGTGGGGGGGGCAGTGTACTGCACTGCTGCAGTAACAGTCACTAGTACTAGTACCAGTAAAGATACCACAAAGAAGTACAAAAATCTCACAGCTGCAGTGGATAGCAGCTTCACATTGCTGAAATTATTATGTGGCACAATAAAAGGTGTCTGATTTGATGACACACGTCACACACTTATTCACACACACACACTAAGTAATGCATAGCAAATTGAAAACTTGAGTAATATAACCACATATTTTGAAAAAAATAAAATTATGCACTGCTGTACCACAACAATCAGCAAAAAAATAGCAAGAAATATTGAAACTATTACTGTGTGTATATTAACACAGTTATACAAGAAAAATATCACCAAAACAGAAAGCTCTGTCTTTTTCTCCAAGTTAATCAACCTATACCACAGATACGCTCCTCCCCCAAAGCACACTTCCACTGTCTGTCAGTACACAGACTGAATGTTGCACATTAACATTAAAAATCCATACACAAACAATAAACGCTTGATGATATGAGCACAGGAGGGTTTCCTATAATCGATGAACTAAAGTTTAAGAAAAAAAAATGACTCAAAAAGGCTTTTTAACAGCTTTTTGAAGGTTTGAATCGCAGACAGCTCTCAGAGCAGATTGTCTCCTACAGCTTCCTACACACACTACCCCAAACTGAAGCTGTGCAGAACAATCTAGAGCCCATGTGACCTGAAATCCCATGAATCACTGCAAAATTCACCTTTGGAGCTTAAAAGCAAGGCGAAGTGGAAGGCAGAGTAACACGAAGTTATTGTTTTCAATGCATTTCGTGTTACGCATTATAACGTGAAGTACTCTGCTTTGCAGAACACTCTGCGAAGTCGCCTTCACTCCGCAAATCACTTTGTGGAGCGAATTGGGACCACTTCGCCCATCACTATTTACAACCCATGTACCTGCAACACTGGGGTAGCTGCCTAAGCTGACCAGATACAGTTGTTGCAACTGGAGCTCACCCTGGTTAAGCTGAAGGCAGATGTGGAGCTGCAGAGGACAAAGCTGGAAGCTAAGGAGCAAGAAAGACAGTACCAGCATGAGATCCAGCTGAGAGAGGAGTGAGAGGGTGACAATGATAGGGAGATGGAGATTCTGCACCAGAAGACATCATTATGAATTGAAGTTACTGGCATCATGAATTTGACCTAAGATGCCAAACTTAATTCCAACCTGTTTCCCAAGTATCAGGTGGGGGATGATCCTGATTTTTTTTTTTAATATTTTTTGATAATCTGTGCAATTTGAATCGGACAGGACTTCTTGGACAACATACCTTTTGCCACTCCTTATGGACAGAACATCAGGAACCTTTTCCAGAATGGACAATGGGGACTGTATGGACAATAACAAAGTGAAACATGCCTTGTTTAAACATTTTGAATTGACTCCCAAGGCCTATAGCCAAAAATTAAGAGGCTTAAGGAAGACACTGGGAGATAGCTATTCTGAAATGTGTCTACAGCTAGGCAATATGTTGGAGCCATGGTTACAGAGTGCAATGGCTAGTTCTGCAGAACAGAAAAGAGATTTATTCCTCATGGAACAGTTCTTTAAGACTGTACCAGAGGAACAGAGAGTATAGTTGCTGGATAGGACTCTGAGCTCCACAAAAGAAGTGCAGAGAGTGCTGATCCAAGGAATGGGTCATTTGCCCTTTGGTAAGGAGCACAGTACTGTGCGGGCAGTAGCTCTGGTAGGATTTGGAACTCAGAGATACCTGAGTGGTAGTCACGCTGAATGGCAGCATCATATCCAAGTTTCTTGCAGGCATCTGAAGCATTCAGAAAACTGGTAGTAACAGGCTGAGTTCTGGGAAAGAACTAATCTGTAACAAACTGATAGCACTGGTTGGGATCTGAAACAGGTTGTCAATAAAGCGATTATCTGTCCAGTCACAGAACAGGATAAACAGGCGTGGACACTGTATATTCTACCAGTTTTATTTTGTTGTAAGTAAGAGTGGATAGCTAGAAGACATTATGTCTGGGCTATATAAAACATTGAAGTTGGCACACCCTGAAGAACTGTGCATAAGGAGAGGGCTTTTCTTTGAGGAAGGCTAGCCATGGGAAGACCTCATAGATGCCTTGAAAAATGTTACCAGGGAAGCGGTGCAAAAAAATGTCACTGTTAGCCAAAGTCACAAGATGGAGGCTAGAGAGTGTGCAGATGAGTCAGAGCCTATAACTGGGGCAGCTGAGTATGCTGACCAGGTACAATTGTTGCAGCTGGAGCTCACCCTGGTTAAGATGAAGGCCGATGTGAAGCGGCAGAGGCAGTGGTGGAGCCAGGTTTGGGAGCCGGGGGGCAAGGCAGTCATTTGGTGGCTCCAAGATGTCAGCAAGCAAAAGTGATAATCTGAAATTTAAAATGAATAATTAGTATCATTATGCTCCAGATACTCTACAGAACTCAATGTCCAGAGATGAGGGACAATGTGAACAAATGTACTCTGCATACTCTGCATGGGTAGCTCCAGATAAAACTTGGCTATTGCAACTGCCATGGCTTCAGGTGTCTTAAATAAAGCTCAGCTGTAAAAATGCTTACATTTTTGCCAAGAAAAATGTCTTTCCTGACTGAGTTTGAAAGAATTTTAACTGATCCACATGATTTATTGCTATTTTTTTTTTAAACTCAATTCCTTCCACCCCACAACTAATCCAAGGAAGATCAGGCAACAGTAGATAGTGTACAGAACCTTGCAAGTACAGACAGTAATATACAGCACTTGGCAGACAAAATAGGTGAACCAAGAGCACTAAAGGAGAATAGAACATGCTAAATAAGTAGCTGTACAACAAAAACGCTTTTCAAAAAGCTAGTTTTACCTACAGAGTCTTAAAAATATTAGCATACCTCTCCATTCTACTTTCTAGGTATCTCTTACGTGGCACACCATGACTTTTTTTATCTTTTCAAGCCTAACACTTGCCAGGTCTACAATATTAATTCTAAGCCAAATGCAGTAGCATGCATCTTTTTTCTTGAAACAAAAATGAAATAAACCATTTTTAATACTCACATTTTGGTGGAACTAGAGAATGTTAACAAAATAGAAGTGGAAGATGCCTAGAGGTTAGAGAATCTTTTATAGGGAAAAGGTAGGTCAAATCTTTGGCTAAGCACTGCTGCTTAAACTGAGCTACCTGCTATGCCATAGACCACCAAAGCCAAAGCATAACATTTTTCAGCAAACCGTTGCAAGTGCTAAAACATTTTCAGCAGGAACAGAAAACCTTGGGACTCATACTGCTGTATAAAATGAATAGCGTGACTCCGCGACAAATAAATGCAAAGAGAAGTTTTATTTATTTGCTTGCTACTTACATACCTATACTGTAGCATATATAGTCAACAGAGCATGCATCCCAATCCACTGTGTCCAAATGGAGTTATAAAGTGGCAAGTGCAGTCTTTGCTTGGAAGTTTTTCCAGAAGTCTATCCACCACAGCAATGGTACATGAAAGTAACCTGTCCTCCTTAAGTTAACTCAGTCTCTAGGGCCAAAGGAAAGCTTAGTCTGTGGCCTGCCCTGACAATGTCTATCAATGGGCCTACATCTGTACAGTAAGCTGTCATTCACTGACAGCTCAGTCGGTGGGCAGCTGTGGTGGTGTGTGGAGAGATGTGCTGCCTGTCAGCTCCGTGGCTGAGTGGCCAGGCTGGGATGGGGGAGCAAGGTGGGGTGTGGGTATCACTGTAGGTAGGGGGGTGGGAGGGTCCACTGGACCACCAGGGATACTGGGATTTTTCATATTACCCTGCAATCAGGTTCAGGAACTGGATGGGGGTATCACTAGACTACCAGGGATATTTCAGACCTACATGTTTCATATGCTGGGGTTTGGGGATGGGAGGGGGTACCACTGGACTACCATGACTGGGGTATTTAAGTCATTTTAGTATGATAGGGACTTGGGGATGGGAAGGAGGTTACTAAACTACTGGGGAGAACAATTAATCTTTATTTTATATAATCAGGGATTCGGGGAAGGCAGAGGGGCCACTAGACTACCAAGGAGAATGATGAAGCTTTATTTTATATAATTGGGGATTCAGGGAAGGGGAAGGGGCCACTATACTACCAGGGAGAATGATGAGTCTTTATTTTGTATAATTGTGGATTCGGGCGTGGGTGGGGGGCAACTAAACTACTAGGGTACAGTGCTACTGCATGTTTCTTTCCACAGCCACGATTCGGGGATTGGAGTGGGCTAGCCACCCAGGGGCTGGCAGCTGCTGTGCTGCAATGTGCAGTATAGCAGCCCGTCTGTGGATGGCCTGGAGTTAGGCATGATACTTCCATGCCTAATTTTGTGTGGCATATCTACGAGATGTGAAGGCAACTGCGCAGCACATCTCGGCTGAATTTTGCAAAGTGCCACATATGCATGGGAATGCACCCTCTGGATGCGCCACATACATTATCTTTGCATTGCAGCGCATTGGGAATTGATTGCACAGTGCACCCCATCCTTTTGAATATGGCCCAGGGGCGCATTCCTGGGGATGTGCCAGCACAACTCAGTTGCACCAGCCACATCTCCTTTGAACATCTGGACCATTTTTTATAACTTTCAAACATGTTTCTTGTCCCTGTCTTCCCCTGTGCACTGCCTCTATGTTCCATTAACAGTGAAGTTGCTCTGTTATATTGTATGTGTTGAATTTCAATTTCAATGTTCTGTATTTGTGTTTTAAATGTACTCACCGGTTTATGTACAAAAGATAATAATTCTGCTAATTGTACACTTAATGTTAAATAGTTGCGGAACTCTTTTTGGTAGCATGTGAACAGAGCTAGTTAAGTTTAGCGAGTCAATATGGGTGACCTAAAAAAAGCAAATGTGAAGTCATCTATGTGCTGTTAATAGTGCATAGCAGATACAGCACTTTCCATCCACAGGGAGTAGTTTTATGGGAGACACTAAGGGGCTGTGTTGGTCAGGCCAGTTCTGAGCTGGTCATTGGTGCTCTGGTTAGAGTCACTGCCTGTGGTGCTGGTGGACCCGAGTTTGGGCTGCCTGTGGGAACAAGTTTTTTTTTTTTCTTTAAAATTTTGCAAGCCCCATTCCACCCTGTCCCTCAGTGTCAAGATCCCCCTGGAGTTAGTTATTTTAAGTCATGGGCGGCGCGGGGGGCACAGCCCCCCACAAAAGAGGTGCGGAGGGCATAGCCCCCACATAAAAAGAGAGTGTATATTCTTGTGCGTAAAGACAGCAAGGAGCCATTGATGTTTCTGCTCCTCACTATAGTGCTCATTGCTATTTCGGATTTCGCCGATGTGCAGTTGCTCTTTTTTATTTGTGACATTTTATAGTCATGGTTATTACATAAAACCCTCTTTTTGCATCAGTTCCCCAGATTTATTTTTTTCTGTAAAAGTTTTCTTATGCCCCGATTAGTGTCCTTCCACCATAATTCATTACCATCATACATACATACTATTGTTTTCCTAGTGAAGAATTGTTCTTGCAAATATTTTCTATTTACAGTATATCTAATAATCCATTATTTAATCTCCATTCTTGTTTCCCTGTTTCAAATTTCCTTCTTCCCCCTTAAAATCCTCCTAACACTAAATGGTCAGAATTTTCTACTGGGATTAATTTAAATTGTTATGCCATTAAATTTATGAGATAAAAATCGGATGTCAGTTCTGGTGGCTAATTTATTTTTATAACATATAAAGCCTCCCAATTTATGTATCATTCAATACGCATTCTGCAGAACAACATCCTTCTTAATATTTATCAGAGAATTTGAGTCACAAATAATCTGTTCATGTATGCAGCTCTTCTTCCATAGCGAAAATGAAATTAAAATCTCCTCCACATATGTTTTCTGGAAATATATAAAAGGCTGGAATTGAAACTTCCAGTGATGTCATCCTAAGGAACGCAACACTGATTGAGGGTCTCTGTCAACCCTCCTCTTTACAGCTCCACAAACTTGACATTTTCAACTGAAAACAACACATTGTGCTACTTAGGAGCCTTCCGTACTGATGAGCAGTTGGAAAAATAAAAAATAGGCAATACCAGCAACAGATGACCACAGATCCCCCGCCAAACACAGCAAGACCCAAATCCTCACCTCACCATGACAGATGCTCAGGCCTAATCTACACAGCCCAGTAAGGCGACCATCCTGGCTGAGCTGCAAGATTTTCGTGCAGAGGTTCACACCTTTCAAGACAGAGTTAACAGCCAAGCTCACTAAAACTGAAAAAGTATATAATTTAGAAGAAAAACATAACTCTCTGGACTGTCATACAGATTGACTAGAGAGTATGGTCCTGCATGTACTGAAAGAACATTAAGAGCTGTCTGACAAGTGCAATGACTTAAAAAACCACAACCTCCACAATAATATCAGAATCACTGGCATACCCAAAGATGAAGAGGGATGTGACATGGGGGCCTTTCTTGATGGACTACTTTGAGAATTACTGCAACTTGATCCTGATTCCCATTGAACATAGAAAGAGCTCATAGGGCACTCACACCAAAGCCATGGAGTCATGAGGAGCTACCACGCTTGATAGTACTTTAGTTCCTCACCTTTGCAACAAAACAGCAAATCCTCCTATGAGTATGGCAACTTAAAACCCTTCATTATAAAAATGTTCATATTTATATGGACAATGACTATTCACCTACCATATCTGCCCGATGCAGAACATGTGCCCCCATCCTCCGTGTCCTCTGGACACGCCAGCTTAAATTTTAAACACCGTACTCAGCACATCTAACGATCATGTTTCCTGATGGCCCACAAATTTTCTCAGCCCCGGAGGATGCAATCCGTGTTCTTGGATCTAAGGACATCTCAGTTCCGTTACCCCAAAGGCTGCAACCCTCCTCGGATGACTGGAACCTCTGGGAAACTTCATGGGAGCAAGTAGTCAACAAGCGCACAAGAAAGCAACAGGGTCTCTCTATGCCTCAAGATATAACAGAACTACTTCAAACCTTCCAGCAGTCAGCACCCAAGTGAAACTGACTAACATTCTTTTGTTGGAAAGTGCAGGGGCACCTGAAGAATATTTTTGGAATTCTGGCAGGTCTGACCCCTGATAACTTAACATTAGGGTTATATCCTGGGGAAGTCATAGGTAAAGAGGGAAAGTATCTTTGAGCCATCTTAACGATAGCAGCCCGGAAAATTATTATAAAGAGATAGCTCCAACAGGAACCCACCCCCTCACCCCCCATTTGGAGGAGTGGATATGGATGGTAACCCACATCCAAAGGTTAAAAAAACTCACAGTAGGGTTGTCACAATTGGACAGATATCAAAATAGATGGATGAGATGGGATCTCTGTGAGAGCCTACCCCAGCTGCCTGCTTCATAATAGTAGAGGGAGGGAGGGCTTGTATAATACTCTTGATGGTAGGTTTAGAGTGAAGACACCCTTTAAACCATGGAAGCATCTGGCTCGTGTACCACAATCTGAATGTTCTGCTGACTGTTTTTATGTCAATGGAATGGTGACACAGGTTATCTGATAGTTCCAACGTTGGTTTTATTGTATGTTAAATACTGTTGTAGAACAGTATTTTTTGCATGCACTGCTGCTTAATGGTGTATCATGTAGAGATGCTCCAATGAATGGATCTTAATAAAGGAAATATAAAAAAAATTATTTTGTCATATAATGTTAGACACCTTCAAAGTAAAAAATGGTTGGAACTATACATTTTATTGCCATTCTAGGACTCTTCTAACCTTCCAACAGTCAGCACCTGAATGAAATAAAGACGTTTTTACATGCAGTTATCTGTATCACAATGAGCGATACAAATCAGCTGTAACATTACCTTTCTGGCACGTACAGGCGATAGGTTCTGCAAGAGAGTCAAATGTTCACTGATCTCACATTCCCTGCTTTCCTGGGTTCATGGAGTTTTTTCCCTTCTGCCGGCTGCGTAATGGCACCCTTCCATTCATTTGTCCCAGGATAACAGGGAATCCTGTGCTTTCTTTGCTGTTTTAGAATGGATCGCCTATACAAGGCACAAAAAGGGTAACATTACAATTGATCTGTACTGCTCGCTGTGGTGTATAGCACAGCATATAAAGGTGATCTGCTTCACAACAGACTGAGCAGAACAATGTACTGTCACAGAACGAGCATCCCATGTAAATGTGCCTTAAAATTCTTCCGTCATATAATATCAGGTACCTTCTAAACAAAAATGGTCAGGACTGTACATTTAATTGCTCTTCTGGGACTCAGACTTGGCACTGTTCATTTCAGATGGTGATGGGGGGTGGGAGGGGGTTCAACTGTGGAAACTGTGTAACAAATGTTGTTTCAGTGATGCCGTCTTCTCCCAATGCTATGGTAGGGAACATTCACTATAGGACACACAGGCTACCATGCAGTATTGTTTAGCAAGCACTAGGCAGGAAGCAGAGAACTGTGTCCTCTACATGCCTTAGCTCCCATGGGACCCTTATTAGACTGGTCGAGCTCCCCTTTTGACATCTTGATCTTAGCTACACCCATACAGACAGACTACCCTCAGATACATCCCCAAGATCAGCATTGTCCCGTTTCTCTTCAGCAGGCTTGCTTGTTTGGCCACTAAACAAAGTGTAACTCTTGTTGGGCCTGCCTGAAGGAAACACAATGGAGCTGACAGTCTCTTCCCCATATCAAGCAACTGCAGAGCTAACCATAGCATGGGGACAATACATAGAGCCATATACAGGTAACAGTTGTGCGCTAGGTGGACTGACTTTTTAAATTAGAATTAGTTAAGCAAACCTTACCACCGACTAATTGTGAGACTGTGTTCTGGCTTATTATATACTGCAGAGATCAGAAAATCACAGAAAGCTTGAGATCCCATGCTTGTTACAATTGCAACTATAAACAAACCAACAAGTAAATATAAAACAATATATAGATTAAGTCTCTGCCATGGCAACAAGGAACCAGTGGCAGATTCACAATCTTAAACTAGGTGACTTGTCAAAATCAGGAGTATGAAGGCCACCTCTCATGCCATTCTTGGGCTGCATATTATTAATAGGAAAAGGTGGTGGAAATCGTGGTTCCTTGACTTCCCCACCATATTATATCATTTAAATTAGATTAAGGGAAAGGTCCCTGGCGATTTCCCCTGAATGGACCTTATGTCAGGGGGGAAGGACTCCACTCAGGCTCCTTGCACTATCAACATGTTTCATATGATACAATGATCCCAACCTTAGCATCATGAGGAGAACGGTCTCCAATAACTCCCCCTGAGCATCCATGACCTGCTTCTCTCTGTCGGTCTGGTCCACTTCAACAAAAGTAATGAGGTAATCCCTTAAAGAATAGCTCACACAGTTAATAAAACTGAATTATCTGCCTCTCTCACACAGTAAGCCACCGCAGGGCAAATCACCAGGAAAGGGAACTGATAATACCAGTCACTGACATGTGCTGAGGATAGCTGTGACTGGGGATCTCTGATGCAGAAATCAAAACTATCTAGGTAAATACTATTATCAGTTATGAGAATCATTAGTGGCTGCAGTATCCTTCCTGTCAGCTGAAAATTGATGTAACTGAGGTCCCCTGAATTAGAGGTTAAACCTACTAAAATAACTAAAATGGAAGAATAGTTGTGAAACCTACCATAGAATTACAGCTTGCTGCAGCAGCAAGAGGACAGTAGTAAGATCACAGTCCTATGTTTATTGTGGTGGCTACTATCCAATGGGGCTAGATATAAGTAGGAAGCATGACAGTTGCCCCACAAATTTCATCCACAGTGCATGTCAAAGAAATAAAAAGCTACTAGACAGTTCAACTGCTTGGCTTTCCCCTCCACCTCAACCACTCCAACCAGATGACAACTAGGACTACTGGCAATTGCTACTAGCCAGATCTCAGGTGTGTGTGTGTGGGGGGGGGGTAGCCCTTCCTGACAACATCTCTGGACTTTGCTACCACAATGAGTGTGGATTAAGATATCTATCCCAAACCGGGATCTATGCTAAGCCCCTGATGACACGTACGTTTTCTCCCCATGGCTGCAGTGGTCCTCCAGTCGTCCCAGCCTTCAACATGCTCCTGTCTTATACCTAAAGAATTACATCAGCTGCCTGGGTTTCCAACCCACTAATGGGCTGGGGGGCCATACGTTGCTGGGGGCTGTCCACCATAAAGGAGGGGGGATGGTCGTCCGGCGTCATGAGAACTTTGAGCAATGACACCCCGAGAGAGGAATTCATTACCCTGATGGAATTGGGGTTCTGATGCTCCCTATGCCCAGAAGCCATAAACTGTCATTCTTGCAAGAAAACAACAGATTTCACTTTTAACAATGGCACTGGTCATGTGGGGGGTTGCAGCCCCTGCAGCTACTGGGAGGGTTAGCCTCAGCCTGGGAGGGAGGGAGATATTGGGACTTAGGGAGAATGAGCCAGACCCAGCTGAAGTGTCTGTTGCCTCCCTTCTAACATTATGGAAGTATTAACTGTCTCTGAACCACACAAGCCTTTTGATTTTGAACCACCTCAGTGCTCCCAGTGCTCCCATTTAGATTTCATAGGTTGTCCAGAACTCTATATAGATCGAGGTCCATTATAGCTCGCTGTTATCAGTGATATCCCAAGATGTTGTTTTTAATCAGGTGTGCATCCAGTTGTGCCTTAAAGCTATGCATAATACCACTAGCCACTACTTCTAGGGGAAGTCTGTTTCAGATTTTTATTGATATAGATAATCCAAATATTTAAATGGAATGAGTTATCCCACCCCAGATATGTCTTAGCCCTCAATCCTGGTCATCTTCACACCCAACAA
Organism: Neoceratodus forsteri; assembly: GCA_016271365.2. NCBI lineage: Eukaryota > Metazoa > Chordata > Ceratodontiformes > Ceratodontidae > Neoceratodus > Neoceratodus forsteri. Next base: position 784,694,393 of record CM028132.1, on the reverse strand, counting down.
CTAAGCTCACTAAAGACACCCTGCCCCAAAGGCTCTAACCCCTTGTGGGGGAGGAGGAGGAGGCCTGTGGCCACCACCCTGTACTTAACTGATAGTTCCAAAGGAGGAGGGTTGCTTGGACACCCACACAATGCTATTCTCTCCACCTCTTCCCTTTTCTTATTACCTGACGTTGATTAGAGATCAGGTAGCTGGCATCCTTGTCTGTTGCCTTGTCTTCGTCTATAGCACTTAGATGTTATGGGGGCCCACAGTAGCACTTTTGATTTACCTCCACACTAAGTAATGGTCAACTCCCTCAATAAGGAGAGTAACCTGTTCTCTCCCTACCTAGGAAGCTCCGCGGAGGGATCTTTTCTCTCGATCTCAGAGCTAGAACTCACACTACATTAAGTGGCTGGGTTACTAGTTCAACTCTCACTGTATTAGTTTATCTGTTTGCCCTGTTGACATATTGATTATGTTATTGTTAACAAATTGTACTTTTAAATTAGTATTTCAAGCTGTTTGATTTAGTTGCTTACTACTTTTATATGCTTCTGACTGTTTGACATCCTACCTCTGCACTTCCTATTATTCTGGATCAACTTACTCATTCCACCTTTCCCTCTTCACTGCTAACCTGTCTTTTGTGGTGAGATAAAGAGACCTGGATATGTTCAGTCCCACCACACCCTTTTTCTTTCCCAGTGGATAAATCCTCTCCAATTATCTATTTTAATGTAAATGGAATACACAGCCCAATCCAGAGATACTGAATGCTCCAGCAGCTTAAGAAAGACAGACATGTCGTACTCATACAGAAAACCCACCTCTCTGACTTGGAACATGCAAAATTTGCCCAGTTGGGCTATCAAGCAGTGGTCATCTCTTCCCAGAAATCAGGCCAGAGACAGGAGGTGGTGATTTTGATTCCAAGGGGTGTCTCCTTCACTTTGCAAGAACAGATCATGGATGTGGAGGGCCAATCTGCAGTAACTACTGGTAAACTATACCATACGCCTGTCACATTAGTTTCTTTATATCTACCTCTGGGCTCCACAAAAAATGCTGTTCAATGATTTTTTAACAAACTGCTACCTGTCCTTCTAGGACAGTTAATTATGGGAGGCAATTTAAATGTCATGCTGTCACCCACTCTGGACACTTCTGGTCAAATCCACTACCATGCTTCCCCTCATCAGAAGTACCATCATCACAACTTTGCACACCTGGGCTTTACAGACCTCTGAAGGCATTTTTTCCCCACTAGAAAAAAATTTTACTCACTATGATCCCCAAATGGGAACATCTTAGAAACACAGAAAAATAGCAGTTGAGAACAGATAAGGACCGCAAGGTCCATCCAGTCTGCCCATTTCTTTTTCTACCTTATGAATGTGCCATTGGCCTTTGCTCTGTCAGTGGTCTATCTATTCATACTCATCTGAATTGTTCCCTTATGCCTATCCCATGCCTGTTTAAAGCCCTGCATTGTATTCATATCCACCACTTCCTGAGGTAGGCCATTCCATGCATCCACCACCCTTTCTGTGAAAAAGAACTTCCTCACATTACACCTTAATTGGCCTCCCTCTAATCTCATACTGTGTCCTCTTGTCCTGCTATTTTTCTTATATTGTAAAATGTTAGACTCTTTCACCTTGTTAATGTCCTTAAGGTGTTTGAATGTTTCAATCACATGCCATCAGGTCCCATTGCCTTGTCCACCCTTAGCTTATCGAGCTCTTGTAGGACCCTTTCTTTTGTGAAGGGACTAGTGCACACCTCCCTCACCCCTGTGTCCACGGTGCTGAGGTGTGGGCCCTGCCCTACCTTCTCTTCAGTAAATACTGAGCAGAAGTATCTATTTAGGATAGATGCTTTTACTTGGTCCTCCTCCTCACATGCTCCTTTATCCCCTTTGATCTTAGCAATACCCTCTCTGGACTTTCTCCTTTCACTAATGTATCTATAGAAAGTCTTGTCACCTTTTTTTACTGTTCGCACTAGTGTTTCTTCAGTTTGGGCCTTTGCCTGCCTTACTGCCTTACTGACTTCTCTGCTTCCCTTGTGGAAGTTTGGTATGCCTCCCTATCTTCATTCTGTTGCATTCTCTTATACTTCCTGAAGGCCAGCCTTTTGGCTCTGACCTTTTCTGCTACTGTGTTTGAGAACCAAAGTGGTTTCCTTCTTCTTTTGCACTTCCTTTTCTCACTAACACAATGGGATGTTGCTTCAAGTAGTGCATCTTTAATGCTTGTCCACTTTGCCTGTACCTCCTCACCTGTATTTCTTTTTGCCAGGGCTAGCTTAACTCTTCCTGTTTAGATTATATTTTCACCACTGCAGAACACCTAGATTCAGTGTCATACCTCCGACATGGTATTTCCCTTCTATCAGATCATTCCCCAGTATATGATACTTTACATTTAGGACAACCAAGTCAAAATAGTCACTGGCATCTCATCCTCATATACCTATGTGATCCAGAATTCAAGCAACTGGTTGAGTAAGCAGTTGCGGAAATCTGGACTAAAAACAATACCCCCGATACTGCCCCAACCATCCTCTGGGACACCATCAAAGTAGTCCTTTGAAGTGAAATAATTTCCTACACCACAAGGAAAAAGTGAGAGAGAGAGAGAGAGAGAGAGAGAGAGAGGCTTGCCTACAAGAGCACCAGATGATGCTGCACACCCTTCAGGAATTTTTACATCAGGGTGATCGCTCTGTTTTTACACACATCAAACGCACAAAGCAAGAGCTCCAAAAACTCTTAGATCAAAAGTGTACCAGGTGATAACTGCGCACACTAATCAGTGCAGAGCAGGAGTGCGTTACAGGTAGCACGTAGGGGAGAAGCGCGATGGGGGGAATATCAGTAATGTGATACTATCGCTATCTCCTGTCACTCACCAAGAAAGAGGAAGTGTATTTAGCCACTGTTGGTCAGCTGTTCGGGTTGAGCCACTTCCATGATGGAGTGGCTAGAGCGCCTGATCCTGTTGTGCATGGGTTGGGGGAACTGCGGTTTGATTCCCTGGTAGGAAATCTTTTAGAGTTAACTTTTTATTTCTTGCCCCAGTGTCCACACCTCATCAGAGTTGATTATATTAGTTCCAGGGGGTGTGAGGGGTGTGTGTAGCAAAGCCTCCACAAAACAAAAGAACAGCTGTCTATCGTTGTCACACACTGTTTCCTTCTGTGTGGTGGTCATATGCACGGTATCGTCTGTGACATTATGACTCCATGCTGATCAACAGCTAATATATTTGAAACATTGATGCTATGAAGGAGGATCTTCAGGGGTGTGCCACTTTTCCCACAAACTGCATGCATCTCAAGCTCAAGCTTGTTTCTCTCAACTCTTCGATCCGGACATAGGCTGTCTTCTACAGCATCCCACAGACATCAGAGATGCTATGGCTCAGTACTATCAACAACTCTGCACAGCAAAACCTACATTCCCCTCCCTTGAGCAAGTAGTGACATTCCTTAACAATCTTCCCCTGCCTAAGTTATCACAGACCAAGTTCAAACCTTACTAGCCAGTATAACTATACCAGAAATTGAAAAGGTCCTTTGAAATTCCCAAACCCCAAAAGCCCCTGGACCTAATGCCTATCCTATTGAATTCTACAAAACTTTTACAGAATCCCTTCTCTCCTCAATGCTGTCATCATTACATGAAATACAGCAAGAAGAACTTCCCCCCCTTCCTGGAAATATGTAACTATCTCCGTCATTCTGAAACCCCAGAAGGACCCTAGATATCCTACCTCCTACTGACCTATGTCCATGCTTAACTGTGACTATAAAATTTACATGTCCATCATGGCTTGACAGCTTGAGCATCTCCTTCCCCTACAAATAAATCCAGACCAAGTTGGATTTATTTGGCAATGACAGGCCCATGATAGTGTTCAATGCAACTTCCTACTAATCAACTATGCAGTTATTCATCAACTCCCCCTCACACTGCTAAGCCTAGATGCTTAAAAAGCATTTGACAGGGTGGTCTGGCCATACCTGTGGACTATCCTGCCTCACTTTGGACCCCCCCATAGAGTTTATTTGCACTATACAGACAATCTATGACACCTCCCAGGCATTCCTCAGATTAGACGGCACCCTTTCCCACCCATTTCCCTCAACTAGACGCACCCGGCAGGGCTTCCCCCTGTCACCACTGCTCTTTGCCCTTTACCTTGAACCATTAACTGGCATGATTCGGGGCAGTCAGGCAGTGGAAAGAATCCTTGTGGGAGGCCAACAATATAACGCTTCACTGTTTGCAGATTACGTGCTACTCACCTTAACCTCCCCAGAATTTCCATCCCGGAGGTCTGGGACCGTTTTCAATATTTCAGGCAGCTACCTGGATACAAATTGAACATTCTCAAAACAGAGGTCCTCCTTTACAATTGTACTGCCTCACTGCAGTTGAAATGTAACACCCCCTTCAAATGGCCAGTCTTTTGTAGTAACGCATTACAAGTAATGCGTTACTGTAATCTGATTACATTATCATGTAATTTGTAACAGTTATAGATTACTTAATGTCACAGGGTGCTCCCTGTGATGAGTAGAGGCCCAGTTATTCTAATAAATGCCTCCCCACCCAAGAAATAAAGTGCCTAGGTATAAAGGGATGATATTGACTGTAACTTGACTGTTAACAGTGCTGAAACATGCCTTCCTGTACTACCCTTCACAAAATAGCAATCTTTCATGGTAGGAGGACACCCTTGCATCCTGCCACAAACACTTGCAAGGACAAGAGTAGCCACCCCTTTATTGTCTGTGCCCTTTCTGTTCTGTTCCTTGTCCAATAGCCAGTATACAAAAAGGAAAGCCTCTAAAAAGTCTTTAGCAGCTCCTATTGCACTGCTAGCATTAAAGTATGCCCTGATTCTGTATGAAGCACATGTTGCGCTATAGGTGCAAATTCCCCGAGAGGGAGTATGTAAAGAAAGCAGGACATGCGTCTTTATAATATGCCAGTGCCCTAAAAACATGGAAAAGGCATTAGGAGTCCAAACAGTTGCTTGGCAGGGTTAATGTAAAACTCCTAAACTCCTAGCTCTAAAGTGCAATGCGCCTGTGATAGCGAGCAGCTGGCAGCTTGCCAGAATGCAGCTCATTAAACAAAGTCAAAATGGGGTGAATTGAAATGTTTACCATTGGGCTGATATTTCAGCCACTGGCTTGTGAATCATATAAAGTTGCAAGTTACTTGGGAGTTGGTGAAGTATCCTGAGCTTACCAAAAAAACCCTTGTGAATTAGAAAATTAGAATAAGCAAAGTGAGGGCTAAAGAAATAAAGCCCCCACAGAAAGAAAAGTACAAGAGAACATTGTTCCTTTTGAAGCAGTATGGCACAGTGGTTAAGGCTCTGAGCTGCAAACTTGGAGACCTAGGTTTGAATATCACAGCCCCCACTTGCATACTGTGTGACTCTAAGCAAGTCACTTAACTTCCTTGTGCAAACAGGTTGAACCTGGAAACAAGCTTCAGCTTAGTGTGCTCTCTCCTGGTTAAACAATTTTCCCTTCCTTTTGTTTTGGTTTATTTTCAGTTACTGCCTGGTATTCTGAAGTCGACAAAGAGGAAGAAAATAAGGAGCGTGCCCTTATTCTTCTATTCACTTGTCCAACTCAGGAATACCTATGGTCTATACGTAAAGAATAGTAGTAGTCATTACCCGGTTCTGCAGTCAGGACTGTCTATAGGGCTGGCAGCCCTAGAAATGGCTGCTTTTATAGAAGTAAGGAAGTGAGGTCACTCCAGAATGGGAGGGACTTAATCCCTTAATGAACTTAATGATAATACAATTAGGTGTATTTGGGCTATTCTAGTTCAGTGTTGCATACAAAGAGAGGGGTGTTACTAATAAAACTATGTGGGGTAGTATGTTAGACAGGTATGGTGGGTTACCAGGTGATCTAGACTAACCAAGATAGTTTTATTTCTGTAAATTAGATAATAGCTAGGTCAGGTGACCCCACCTACATGTATAAAAGTCTGCCACTAGGGTGTTAAAAAAGAGATAGAAACCAGACCAGGAAGTCAGTCTGGAACTGTGAGTCTGAGGGATAAGACCTCAGAGTACTGCTGGGCGAAATAGTTGATCCTTTGAAGCTGAACTAATGACAGTTTTTCTCTTCTGTAAGAACTTGAATCATTTCATAAAGTATAAATTTTTATGCACTGATTTTTGTTGACTGCCTGCAATTTGTCTCCTGAACCAATGACCCCGCTACACTTAAAAGAAAATGTAACCATGAGACGTTACAGAATACATTGTCTTTCAAGTAAAGCAGTTACTGTAATGCAATTTGCTATATTATTTTTTTGTAGTTTTTTTTGAGGGATAATTATGTAGCCTTGTGAATGCAGAGAACTGGGTGTTCCATTTCTAAAATGTTTGCCCAGAGTCCCTGTAGCCTGCAGCATTGTGGAGGTAGACTCAAGTAAAATAGCTGCCTCAATCTCATGAGAGCCAGCAAGAATAGTTCCCTTCTATGTAGGATATCATGGCCGCTGAAGATACCACAAGATTTTGGTTGAGAGCTTGTCAGTGGTCCATGATGGAGAAAGAAGGAGAGGGAGCTCCACCCAGGTGTATAGTATGTCAGGGCTTTCAAAACACTGCACCAGGAGAAACTGGAACACAGGGACATAAGTGTCCTTGGGCGACCAGGCAGTGACTCTGCCAGAGATAGGGATGCCATGGGGGTGGGGGTGGTGGTTAGGGAGAGTGGGAGTTGAAAAACAGCCTAGTGGGCCCATGCAGATCCAAGCATGTGACCGGTACCAAGAATAAGCCTAAGAAGCTCAGGTGAAGGAGCGAACACTGCTGGAAGGTTCACTTTATTGGAGCTGTGTGTCAGTAATCAGGGTGCGGACATTACAGAAGGATCCTCACCTGATCCAAAACAACAACAACAGCTTGGAATCTTTGTGGAGGGGTGCAATAGGAAGGATTTGGGGGAAGGGGTGCTAGAAATGAACAGCAGCTATCAGTGGTAGCATGTGAGTAGTGAGCACAGCACCAGAAATGTTCAATCTCGTGCTTGCATCAGGTTTTTTTCTTGCCCTTCAGCGATCTGACCGGTCTCCAATAAGGTGAGAAGAATTAGAAGGTATCTGAATATTAATAAGTGAAATGGGGGCAGGTTTCTGGGAGTAGTTTGGGGGGGCAGTTTTTGGGGCAATAGATCCAGATGAATTGATTTTAAATAAATTATGTGCTAGGACATGGTTACTGTAACTGTTTGAAAACAGAGGTCTAAGCTTGACCTCTTACTGTATGCCTATTGGTTATATTTATTACACTACAGTGCACTTAGACAGGTATATTCAGCCTACTGACTCAGTACTCTAGCCATTAATTTATTAATGTTGGTGTTAAAAACCCTCAGTTTGCTGTGCAAACACTTTACACTGCAGTACTGTAGCTGGTTCACCTAAACCAGTGGTTGCACCTTATAAGTTAATAGTTCTTATATATTTGTTTAGTTTTGGGGAGGGGGTGTTCGAGTCTGTGTTGTCATAGCTGTGACGTTGAGCCTGATATGTCTGGTTTGGGAGTCGGAGAGGAGTTCTGCATAATACTATTTAGTATTACACATCAGTGCCTGGTCATGATACAATTTTGTTCTGCCTGAGGAATTTCATTTAAGTAGTCAGACTAGGAGAACCACTGTGCCATGCTTTTTATGAGTTGCTGGTGGGGTGGGTTGTATGTGGTTATAATTACTGGCAAGCATTTTTTTCTGTGGGCTCAGTCAGTTGATATTCATTGTAATAACCTTTGGGTTATTATGGGAAACACAAGCTCTGTCAATAAAAATCGAGTGCTCCATCATTGTACTCCTCCTGTATATGGGCGGGCTGAACAGTTGCTCAATTATGGTGGCTCCTCCATATCTCCATTAGCGAGGAGCTGACACAACAAGACTGCACCTTAGTACCATTTACATTTATCTATCTGGTTGATCCTGCCTTAAAGAAAAAAAAAAGCTTTATCTGGTGGATCCTGCTATTCGTCACCTTCCAGTGATAATCTGAGCAGGAACAGCACCATGGCTTACAGCTAACAGGGCTACTGAAGCATGACCCAAATTTTGATCCCAGCTACTAAGTTTAGAAAAAAAAGAAGAAAGAAAGAAAAGCAACAAAATCCACCTCCTGCAGAAGAAGGGAGATAGGGGGATTAAGACTGTATATGTGTGTGTGTGTGTGTGTGTGTGTGTGTGTGTGTGTGTGTGTCTTCATGTATGGTCACAGGACTGGGGCTGGAAAAATATGCCCACTAGCAATTATATACAATAAAAGATGGGGAATGTGCTTATTCGAATTTAATGCAAACCCTCAGTGTGAGATGATTTAATAAACCCCTCAGGTTTCACCTTCTGGTTTTACGTAGCATCCCACACCTCGGGTGTGCATTACATTCTCATATCACACACTTCCCCATCATTTATTCTATATATACTGGATTAGTATCAGTGTTACCAGCAGACATGTGAATATGCGTTCAGGAAGGCAGGGGGGTAGGAACTTACATGGGTCACAAATGGAAGTTTAGGTGGTTGGAGTGATCAGTCAGTGTATGAAAGCCAAAAGAGAAAAAATGTATTTTGAAAAAATGAGTTCACTAGCAAGCATTGAGCTTCCTGGACCAAGCTGTCAAAAGTAATAGAAAGTAATAAAAATAGTGATATGTGTAACCCCCCCTGCAAATGGGGGTTCCCAAAAGACTTCCAGGAGCTTGCTTGAATGCTCCAAGCCTGAATGGTGTTTGGCCTTTAAGCCATTTATCAGTGAGTGTTTTTAGAACCTCTGGTACTGTCTCTTTAAGAGCTGTCTGCTTGCAGACATAATTAGTTTGTATGGGGGACTGTGTGTTTCTTTGATTGAGTACCACTCAAGCTGCTGCCAATTCACTCCATTTTTGCAGTCACTAGGAGTGCAAAGGGAACCTATCTGAAAGATGTAACTGTTTGCCAGAAACCATTTAGAGTGATAATGAAATTACAGTTTGTCTAACCTGCTTTCTTTTGCAGTCAGAACAGTGTCTGCCTAGTTCCCATTCTGGTTTTGAACTGCTGAACTGGACCAATCAGTGTGTGGGTAAGCTAGCTCTAAAATGGTGCCTTGGACGAATCAGAACTTGGACTCATAATCTGAGCCAGCCACAAGAGGATTGTATGGGCAGTGACTCTGGGAGATGTAGTTTAGACTTCAGTGCCTTTTTGGACCAACAGCAGCAGTCTATTGTGAGTGACAGCCAATCCAGTCAAGAACTGGGAGGAACTCAAAGGAAGTGCCCGGTTTTGTCGGTTGGAGTTTCAGTTGAGCTTTGGCAGTGAAGAAGGAAGGAGCCCTGTGCTTTTTCAGTGTGCAGTTTTAGTCAAAAAACGTGTGTAAGGCCCGAGTTCCGTCTGCAGCTTGTGTAACTGCTTGTTAGGACTGAACTGGCCCTGTGAAGAGAATCAAAGGATATCTGAAGAGTAGAAACCAGGCTCACCCTGTAGAAGACTGGAGGAATTGAGGAATTGCACTCGGTCTGTCAGGAACTGAATCTGCTGTGTGTTCTCCCGGGTATTGTGCAGTAATTGCGATCGGGATACAGATGCAGCCTGCCTGGTATAGTGCTTTCTTTTACCATATAAATGTGTGAGGAGTCTCAGAGCTCAAGAGTAGCCCTGCTGACATTGAAGGACCCTATCTTATTTGGAGGTCATGAGTACTAATTCAGGGTTGCTCCCTGTTGAATTGCCACATTAAATCCAAATGGAATTACTGTACTGCTGACTGTTTAATTTTCCTTTTCTCTGTGTGAAAGGGCCCCTACCAGCTGCCACGGTTTGGACTAGCCACTAGGGCTTGGGTACCCAGGGACAGTAACTGATAGGGATAGGCCTGTGCACAGAGCCATAGGTAGATTATTAGAGTGATAAGCTAATTAACCTGATTTCCCTGTCCTTGTTATATCCCTAAATAAATCAGAGCTGCTTGTTTCAGCAAAGTTATACTGCCTGAGGTATTTGTCTATGTTAAAGTACTGTACTGTGATTGTTGCACTGTATCTCATTTCACAGGAGGTCCAGTGCGGAACCAGTCCTGGGGGTAAGTGTATACTGTGAAGGTAATTCTGAAATATTGTGTGGGCCACTAGTGGGAAGAAAGGGGGGTTGCATTGTCCCAGAGGGCTGTGACCAAGTTAGTTTAACTATTGCAAACCCTGACCTCTGGGTGGAGGCACCCGCCATTGGATCCAGGCCCCTCAACCTGTTAGTGGCAAATCAGGCAGGGGTAGTAGCCCCTGGGATAGCGCCATCTAGGGGTTACATATGCATTACAGTTACAGTTACTTATTACTTTTTATATAAAAGTAATAAGTAACTGTAACTGATTACATTTATTTGAGAGTAACTAGTAACTGTAACTGATTACTTTTTTAATGTAACTTACCCAACACTGCAAATGGCATAAAGTGTCCATCTGCTATCTTGGAATCAAAATTACCAAGAACTTAGCCCATCTAGAGCTCCTTAACTATGAACCTCTAATCCAGCAGGTAAAGGAAGATCTTCCCCGTTGGACCCATCTCACTCTAAACTTGTTTAACCACATCAAGGTGATCTGCCAGAACATCCTTCCATGTATTCTCTACTACTTACAGACCCTTCCCCTTATGCCAGATAGAACTTATTTTCAGGACTGGAATAAAATCATCTCCCAAATTATATGGCAAGGTAACCCCCCCCCCCCCCGTATATGCTATGCCATCCAACAGTTCCCGCGAGATAATGGATAAGTTAATCTTCCAAATCTGAGTTGGTACACATTGGCCTCCCACCTTAGAATGGCATGTCTCTGGATTGCCCATTCTAACAAATCATACTGGAAACAAACTGAGCATATCCTCAGTGATACCGCAGACCATGCAGTTACCTTTTTGGCAATCCACCTGCTTGTACCCCTTCTACCAAATTCCACCAATACATAGTGGAAACCTACCAAGAATGGCTAATTATGCAAAAGCACTATCTTACTCCCATGGACAGACTTTACCTCCAGGCTCTGGCACATGATATGCCTTTCCCCCAAATAAGATTGATTATGCCCTTCTACGATAAAGTGGACATGGTATCAAATATGTTTTTCAGCTTCTTATCCCAATGGGAATTATGCCTTTTGTGACTTTGCAAATAACGTATCACCTTCTCCCCTTGGAATTTCATAAATATGTGCAACTCTGTTCATATCTCCATCCTAGGGAGGAAGCTGTCACTCAAATAGCTGAAAAACCCTCATGATTGCCTTATCTCCTATGGGCATATTTACAGAGCGATACCAGGGAGCACCTTATTAGCCATCTCTATAAGGCAACACAAGCCTCAACTAACACTTCCACTGTCTCCATCCTCAGCAGATGGAACTCTAAGCTGGGAACTGACCACTCTATAAAAATGTAGCTAAAATATGCCACCCCCTCCTACAAGGTGAATCTGCCTCCTACTGGAGAGAATATTCCTGGAAATGTTTTATCTGCTTCCCCACACTCCAGATATAATTGCCAAATATGTAGGCCCTCAGGCCAGGATCTGTTGGTGTCAATGCAGACATACCCAAGCTGATTAGACTCATGCCCTTTGGGCATGTCCACTCCTACAGCCCTATTAGAATGATGTGATCGAAGAGATCAAAGACATTTTTGATTGCCCAGGGACACTCACCCCTTCATTCATACTAACCACTATGCCCCCCAAACCCAGTGCCCTGAGTAAACCATCCCTAAAACTGGTTGTCTTGCTGTTACTAGTGGCCTAAAAAGATATTACCAGTCAGTGGCACATGAAGAAAATACCCACCCATGCCGTTTGGAGAGAAATCACACTAGAATTATACACCCTGGAAAGAATCTCTGCTAGACTATAAAGCCACTTGCCTTCATTTGAAATTCGGTGGCACAACTGGGTTCTCTATCAGTTAGATCACAATTCTGATATTGTCTCATGAAACCAGGTCTTTGGGTCTCTCCTCTCACCACTCCATTCCTGATCCACAACTCCAACTCTTACTGCACTGCACCCCTATCTCAGACTTCTGAAATCTCTCTGTTGCTCCTCTATCTTTATTCTCTCTGTTAAATTGATTTTGCTACCTACACCAATGATTACCCATAATTCAAAGATAAAGTGTAAAGTTTGTATATGGATTTTATTAGTATCAATACACAGAAACTAAGGGAAACGTAGCAAATTGTTGACATAAAAAGATATCTGATAGATTCTGTTCCAGGTTGTCAAAAAGCTTTCATGTTGCTTCAGCTTAGCAACTGCCCAAGGAACAAATCTACCAGTCATTCATATGAGTGGTATACTCACCTGACAGTGACAGTTTGACAGCGAGGTCCCCCACAGCGACTACAGTGCCATGCCTCTGTAGGGGACCCACTGGAAACGGGCACTGTCAGTCAGGGGTCCAGCACCCCCCCTTAGTGGGGGGGTGCAGGGGGCAAAGCCTCCCCTAAGAAAACACTTCCTGTGCTGGGAAACTGGCAGCTGACTGCTAAATGCACTCTACCTGCTGGTTTCTTTGTCGGGGCGTTCAACGAGAAATTTGTCGAACACCCATCGGGGATCCCTTATGAGCTACCTACTAGCATTAATTAAACACTGCTCTGAAAGGTATGTCTTTTTTATTATAATCATTCAAGTTGTATCAAATTTTCATATCATTTAATTTATTTGATTTACCAGGAAGATGACCTGGATCAAGGACCCATCTTCAGTCATATCTACTGCAGGGTAATACAATTGGAGTACAAACAATTATACAATGTCAAGAAACTTTCTGACTTTCTGGTTGGTCAGTATGTGCCTGCAACAGTGATGTTATTGAACAATAACAGTAATGTATTAGGTCCAGGCACACAGCTGACTGCACAACACTGAGTGAAATACTTCCCTTCACAAACAAGCAACCGCAAAGCGTTCCCTGAACCCATTACACCGCCCCCCATCCATATGGCAATTCTGTCTCTCACTTCACCACTCAGAGGACTTTAAAAAAAATGGCACAAGCTTAAAAAATATATTTCACTTTCATGTAAGTTTTGGTTTTCTACAACGGAGCAGCATATGTGAACTGTGTGGTGCAGTTCCTAACTGCCAATGGTGCAGTTACTGGAAGACGGTCTGTTCCAGCAAAACACACAGCAAAATAATAATTCTGCTGAATGAAACCCACACATCACCCCTCTACCCCCACAGTGATCCTCCTGTAGACAGTCGGCTTGCGAACATCTCGGGGAGAAAAAAAACGGCATTTACATCTCCTGCCTGATGCCAAAATGGTCTGACTGCATGCACAACAAACAAGAGGAGCAGGGACTGTAAGGAAGCCCGAGTACAGCATGTTGCAGTTTTTTTTACAACATTTTTTTTTAATTAATTTACTTTGGTGTTGACTGGGGATTTGGGAAGAGGTAGGTCCCCTGCAGAGGAAACAGCTGAATGGGGGGAGCTCATGTCAGACAACACAGGCACAAATCGGGAGGGTCCATAGACAGGATCATTCAGGCAGCAGCTCCAGCAGAAAAATATAGTGGACTTCTTTTTTAAAACATACACCTCCACACATCAAAAATGGGGAAGGAAAGGCAAAAACAGTTTTTTTTTTTACAATTATTCTTGTTTAATTAAAAATTCAGCCATTGTATAATAGCAATAAGGTATTCCAGGGATGTGTGTTGTTGTGTAATAATGTCACTGCTGGGTTGGTGGAAGCACTCGGCTTGGTCTCGTGCTTCAACCCATCCCAAGAGTGACGTTATTACACAATAACACACACCCTGTCATGCCTTATTGCTTAAATATCTAATACACAAAAAAAAATCAGTACACAAATTACAAAATTAAGTACTATATAATTTTGTCTCAGACAAATATGTATAATATATACAATAAATAATCAATATCTGTAAATATAATCAAATTTCAATGAGCTTAAATAACCTTATCAAAGTTCCAACCAATGTAAGTGGCCTCATAACAACAGCAGATAGATTGCTTTTCCAAATAATTCCTTATGTTATTCTTAAAAACATTTTTCTTTACATTAAATTCAAATCCCAGTTGCATCAAATTATTCGACAGTTTTGGCCCATAAGAGGTCAGTGAGCGTTTGGCAATTTTTGTATTAATTTTAATGGCTGTAAAATGTTTTCTCTTTGTTGTATGTAGTACTCTTGTTTTATTCGACTGCCTAAATCTGAAATACAATGTTAATGGAATCTGTGTGTCTAGTGTTTTATGTATAAACATGAGTACTGTGTTCGTGATTCTTTGTTTAGGTGGCAGAATCCCGAATTTTTAATATAATTTGCAATGATTTTCATTTCTATTTCTAACGCTGAAATGTAAGTGCTCAATACTGCTTTGTAATACTTCTGACTTCATGAAAATAAAAATTTCTATTATAAAAAAGAAGGTTGTAATTTACTTAAAAAGGTCTACCTTGCGCTGTTTTTGTTTCTAGATTGATAATTTCAAATATGTCTCTTAAAATTAATATCCACAGGCGTCACTTTACGAGGGAGAATATACATTAATTTAGAAATGAGAAGCCTGGGGCTGAATATTCAGAATAGTCCAAAGTGAAGCACAAAACTTTGAGCTGCACCTTGCGATTACCCAGGAGCCCAAAGATGCTACAGTAAAGCTCACCAGGCTGAAGCGCAGCACTGCAGAATTCTGCAGTAGAGTTACTGCAGCAAACAATGCAATTTCAATGGGAGTTAATCCCTTTTGTCATTCCATAAACCTGTGACACTGCGCTTCATCTTGATGGACTTCACTGTATATTCAGTCACAAAGTGCACCAGCACTATTCAACTAAATATAGGGCCATGCTGGCACAGCGTTAAGTCATGTAGTCATGTAGTGCTGTCCCGATACGGGATCACAAAGTACATCCCCCAGAGTGGATAAAGCGGTAGTACTAACTGAAATATTCAAAGAGACCTATTCAAATGAGCTCACTGGGCATGCAAGGCACTAAATGGCTATTCACATGTCCATTATGGGCTCATTTACATTAATAGTAAGACTGGTTAAAGTGGCACCCCCAATTGTCTGGTCACAGATCTGTGTAGATATTCCTGCACTTGTTTTTTGTCTTGCTTGCTTTTTACTACCTACAGCAAACTGTAGTGAATCTTCCACAGTAGTCGACTTGAGGTAAGAAAAATGATTTTTTTTTCAATTTAAATATTAATAAATTTTACTAAAGAAAACAAAATTTTATTAAAGAATACAAACTGCATTCCACAGAATACCAGGCAGTCAGAGGTAGCTGACTTCATCATCGGTGAAATATTGGAGGCCCCCAGATGTTTAGCACTGGGAACTTCAATGTTTGGGCCAATGATGAATCTTCTCGGCTTGGTTACAACTTTCTCCAGACTGTCATCTCTCGGCCTGAAAGATAGAAACATAGACTCTGACAGCAGATAAGAACTGCTTGGCCCACCTAGTCTGCCCATTTCCCTGCCTATTGGATATGCTGCAGAACCTAGTTAACCAACAGTGTACTTTCTCCTACACACCACTATAATTGCCTTGTGTCTGTTCCATGCATTCTTGAATTCCCCCACTGGTTTTGACCCCACGACCTCCTCAGGAAGGCTGTTCTACGTGTCCACCACCCTCTCCATGAAAAAATACTTCCTCATGTTGCCCCAAGCCGTCCCCCCTCTATCTTCAAAATGTGCCCCCTTGTTCTTACACATCTGTTTTTCTGAAAGATGCTGCCGTCTTGCACTCTGTTGATTCCCTTGAGGTACTTGACAGTTTCTATCATGTTCCCACTCTCCCTCCTCTCCTCAAGGCTATACATATTAAGCTCCTTAAGTCTCTCTTCATATGTCTTCTGGTGTAGACCCTGTATCATTTTAGTTGCCCTCCTCTGGACTGCCTCCATCCTGTCTATGTCTTTACAGAGATGGGGTTTCCAGAACTGCATGCAGTACTCCAGCTGGAGTCTCACCAACTCTCTGTTCTAGTTTTGGGGATTACTTTGAAATAAATTGATGGGGCCATTAATCTCCTTTCTATTAGTGAGTCTATTATTTCCACTGTGGCACTCCCTTGCTTTCTTTATGAATTATCTAGCTTTTCCTTACTTTGCATTTTTATACACAGCTGCATCATTCTCTGTGGCAGTTTCCAGTCTTTTGACCTCTATTACCTCATATTTCATCAATTCTCCATTTCCTCTAGTCATAGAAACATAGAATTTGACGGCAGATAAGGACCGCTTGGCCCACCTAGTCTTCTCATTTTCCTACCTAACAGGTAAGCTGCAGATCTTAGTTAATCAACAGCTTACTTCCTCTTACCCGCCCCAGGACTGCCTTATGCCTGTCCCATGCATTCTTGAAGTCCCCCACTGTTCTGGACTCCACGACCTCCTCAGGGAGGCTGTTCCATGCATCCACAACCCTCTCAGTGAAAAAATACTTCCTCACATTACCCCTGAGCCGTCCCCCCCTCTATCTTCAAATTGTGCCCGCTTGTTCTTGCACACCTCTTTTTCTTGAAGATGCTACCCTCTTGGACTTTGTTAATTCCCTTGAGGTACTTGAAAGTTTCTATCATGTCCCCTCTCTCCCTTCTTTCCTCAAGAGTATACATATTAAGTTCCTTTAGTCTTTCTTCGTATGTCTTCTGGTGCAGACCCTGCACCATTTGTTGCTGCCTCCTCTGGACAGCCTCCACTCTGTCTATGTCTTTGTGGAGATGGGGTCTCCAGGAACTGCATAGTACTCCAGATGGGGTCTCACCAACTGTCTGTACAGAGGATAACAACTTCCTGTTTTCTACTATTGATGCCTCTTCCTATGCATCCCAGTATCCCTCCAGCCTTCCTTACTGCCTTCTCACATTGCTTGCCCACCTTTAGGTCATCTGATATAATTACCCCCAGGTCCCTTTCTATTTTTACTGTTGTCAGTATCTCACCCCCCATTGTGTACGCTTCCCCTGGGTTTTTGTTTCCCATGTGCATTATCTTGCACTTCTTTGCATTAAATCTGAGATGCCATACATTTGACCATTCCTCCAACCTTGCCAAGTCCTTCTCATCCTTTCCTCCATCCTGTGTATCAACCCTGTTGCAGATCTTTGTGTCATCTGCAAAGAGACATACTTTTCCTTCCAGTTCCTCTACAATGTCACTTATAAAGACATTAAAAGGACCCGGTCCCAGTGCTGAACCCTCTGGTACCCCACTATTAACCCTCCTTTCTTCACTGTGTACTCCATTATACTACTACCCTTTGCGTCCGGTTGTCAAGCAATTTTTATCAGGCTACCACCTTGGGACCCATTCCAAGGCTGGCTATCTTTGTATTAATCTTTTGTGGGGGACTGTATCAAATGCCTTTCATAAAATCTAAGTGAGCCATGTCCACAGCCCTCCCTGATCTACTATCTTTGGTCACCCAGTCAAAGAAATCTATTAGATTCGTCTGACCAGACCTTCCCATCATGAATCCTTGTTGCCTCAGGTCCTGTGCCCAATGGCCTCTAGGTACTCAACAATTCTTTCCTTCAGAAGTGATTCCATCATTTTCCCTACCACTGAGGTCAAACTAACTGGTCTGTAGTTTTCTGCCTCTGTCCTGCTCCCACTTTGTGAAGAGGATTACATCTGCCCTCCTCCAGTCCTTGGGTACCACCCATCCTCCCATGGTTTGTTAAAGAGAGTAGTCACAATGTCACTAGTTCTACCCTTAGTTCTTTTAGAATTCTTGGTGAATCCCGCCAGTCCCATTAACTTTGTCCACCTTCAATTTTATTAGTTCTTTCAGAACCCTTTCTTCTGTAAATGGACTGGTATCGACCCCCCGTCTTCAGAATGTTTCTCTTGTTTGGTTTAGGTAACTCTCCCTCCTCTTCCTTTGTGAATACTGAGCAGAAATATTCGTTCAGTAACCCTGCTTTTTCACTGTCACCCTCTACCCACATTCCCTACCCTTTATTAAGCTTCAGTATCCCTCCTTTGGTCTTTCTTCGCTCCCTAATGTACCTATAAAAGGTCTTATCCCCCTTCTTAACAGAATTGGCTATCCTTTCTTGGTTTGGGCCTTTGCTATTCTGACTACCTTCCCAGCTCTTTCTGCTTTAACTGATAAAGTTCTCTGTCCTGCTCCTTCTGTGTTTCCTTATTTCCTGAATGCTGCCCTTTTTCCTTAACCTTCCTGCCACCTCTTTTGTGAACCATAGCGGTTTTTCCTTCTTTGTGTTTTTATTGATTTTTTACATGAAGGCTTGTTGCTTCTGTGATGGCTGTTTGATCACTCCCCATTGTTCCTCCACCCTCCTTCTTGCCTGTTTGCTAGTGTTTTCTGAGGCACTCTCTCATTTTCCCAAAGTCAGCCCTCCTAAAGTCTAGTACTCTTGCTTTTGTATGGCTTGATTGTATGGCTGTGTTTATCATGAACCACACTGTTTGGTGGTCACTTGTTCCAGATGGCTACCCACTTCTAAATCTGAGATTCTTTCTCCATCCCATTTGAAAGTACAGGTCTAAGATTGCTCCCTCCTGAGTTGGTTCCAATACTAGCTGTCTGAGACATGCCCCTGTAGGGCATCAAGAATGACCCTTCTCTTGGATGTGCCTGCAGCAAAGGTGCTCCAGTTAACATCTGGCATATTCAGGTCCCCCATCAACAATATCTCCCCTTTTTCTGCCATTCTAAGAAAGCCTTCTATCATTTCCTTGTCCATTCCCTCCCCCTGAGATGGGGGTCTGTATACAACCCCCATGCGGATTGTGGTGCCATTTCCTGTCTTCAGGGTGACCCAAAGTGCCTCATCTGCTCCCTGTTTACTCTTTAGTTCTGTTGCTTTGATCCCTTCCTTTACATAGAGAGCTACTCCTCCTCCTCTTTTAACCTCCCTGTCCCTCCTGCAGATTGTGTATCCAGGTATGTTGACATCCCAGTCATGGTTCTCTGTGTACCATGTTTCTGTGACTGCCACAATATCCAGGCAACCCTCTTCCATCAAGGCAACTAGTTCAGGGAGCTTGTTACACAGACTACCGGCATTGGTACTCATCACCCTCCACTTTTTGATAGCCTTACCCCTTTTAGCCCCATTTCTGTCCTTACTGCCTTTGCCTTTTTTTACATTTAAATCTGTTCTGCTCCCTAATGACTTCTGTACCTTGGTGTTTACCTCACTAATCACCATGTTTTGTGGGGGAAGGCTCGGATTTCCCAGCTCCTTTTCAGTGCCTCCCACCTTGGCTAGTTTAAATGTTTGCCAATGAAGCATTTAAACCTCTCACCTAGGATCCTGGTTCCCCTCCTGGACAGATGCAGACCATCGCATCAATATAGGTCTGCATTCCTCCAGGTGGCTCCCCAGTCCCCAATGAAGCCAAAACCCTGAGCTCCACACCAGTTTTTCAACCACTCATTGAGATTCGGCTGGTGAGAGTGCCCTAGCATCCCCCTTGCCATAGACAGGCAGCACCTCCGGGGAAGGTTGCCGTATGCGCTACTTGTCTAGGCCCTTCCCAACTCTACAAACTCCTCTTGCTGCTCTGGTCCATTCCCTAGCCAGGTCATTTGTCCCCAGGTGGACAATGACATCCAGCTCCCTCCTCGTGCAGCTCCTCCCACGATCCTGAGGATTCGCTCTGTCCCTCCAAGCCATGGCACCAGGAAGGCACCTACCTCCCTCCCCATCCTCCCCCAATTCTACCCCTTAACAATTGGGTCCCCACCAGGAGTTGTTTCCTTCCCTGTGGGGTCCCATGCCACCCTCTTTTGGGTCTCCTTGTGAAGGTTCCCAGCATCCTCCTTGGTCTCCACTGCAGGTGCCTCCATAGAGGAACCACTATCCACCAGAAGAGTG
Source organism: Neoceratodus forsteri (assembly GCA_016271365.2). Classification (NCBI taxonomy): domain Eukaryota; kingdom Metazoa; phylum Chordata; order Ceratodontiformes; family Ceratodontidae; genus Neoceratodus; species Neoceratodus forsteri. Next base: position 784,674,464 of record CM028132.1, on the reverse strand, counting down.
AATGAATTGTGAAGAGGCACAGCTGGAGGGATGCAACTCTGTTCCACCACCCTCCCTCCTTGAGCCCACCCTGGTCCAGCCACTCCTCTTCTTGGCAACCTCTGAGGTAGTGGCATTGGCCCTGGTGGTCCCTGGGTGGGGGAGGAGGTTTCACGAATCCTAGCCAGGTCAGCCTGGAGATGGGCAACCTCCTCTCTCAGACCAGAGAGGTGCCTGCAAATAGGGCAGCATCGCAGCCTCCAGAATGTCTCCTGGAACACTGCCACCCCACAGCCATTGCACTGCACCACTCCTATCATGGCTTATTTTGTGTCACCTCTACTGTTTCTCTGGATGCTTACTCTCTCCTCTCCTTACAACTCTCACCCTTCCTGTTCTGGGACAGCAACTTCCATCTTCTTCAGTAGTCTCCTTCTTCCTTGCTCAATATCAAACTACCAGCAGCTGGCGGGGAGACTGAGCTACTTTTTCTACTTCAGGGTTGTCAAAAACCAATGTTTCTCTATGATCCTTTTCTTCCTACTGACAAACAGGAACTTCCTGTTAACAGTTAAATCCAGTGACTATAAAAGTAGAACTGGCTTTGGGTGGGTGGGATGGATGGCAATTGCTAAGAAAAAAGGCTAGCAACAGGAAGTTGTAATTTGACTCACCTGCTTTTCTAGTGTCTAAATCACACCCCCAGGCAAGCTCTCTTTCCTCCTACTGGTTTAGCAAAGTCACCTGATACAGTACCTTTCCCTGCACAGAACACACACTGCCTTTCTTTCTTTTCTTTTCTTTCTGTTTTTAACCTTAAATAAGACCCCTTCTACTTCTAATAAAGTTATCTGTCTACCTAATCTTAACTGACACTGACTCCTACTGAGATATAAGTTTTAAATTAAGAAGAAAATGTCCAATTATTTTCTTTGTTTTCCCTGTTTCTACATCCTTTCCTTCCTTAATGTGTTTTTTTTTTTACTACTGACTGTTTTTTTGCCTTCTGGGCCTTTCTGATTTTGTCTTAGGTAGATCTTATTCCCCTGTTTCATCTTATCAGCTCTTTCCTCCTCCACCAGTTTGGGCATTTCCTTTACATCTTTTCTCCTTATATCCTCTGTTATACTTCTAATCATTTTTATTATTGTTTCATATCTTCCTTCCTTCCTACATTACTGTCCTCATTAGTCTGTGTTGGAGTTTGATATTTCTGCTCTATGCCTTCACTAAAAAGTACTCTCCTAAGTTATAGTATTACTTTCATTAATAATTGATCATCAATTGCAAGCTCCTTCTTGATATCCAAGAGGTCATCTAATATAATAATGTCTTGTGTTTCACAATCAGCATTATACATTCATCCTACCTTCTTTCTTACTGATTTATTCCCCTTGTACCTCACCTTTATTATTTGTAATTGGATTATTATCACTCTACAAATGGGTGTATCTGGAGGCTATTGGGATGGTGGGTCTAGAGTTCAGCTAGTTGTGTATGATGTCAGGAAAGCCTCAAAACCCACCAAAAATTATCTTTTATTTGCCTGAAGGGAGTTGTTCTCCTCCCATTTATCTTCCTTCTCTTTTTTGCCTCCTTGATTCTCATTTTTGTTAATATGATTTAACTGGGCTTCAGTCTTGATTTTGTTTCCACCTTGTTTTTTTTTTCCCCTTGCATAAGTTCCTGACCAACAAAGGAGGATATTGTCTCTTGGACTGCTGTTTCAGTGTTTCCACTCTCTTTCTCTATCCCTTACCACTGTTTCTTTGTCTTTTCAGCTTTTCCTTCACCTTCCATAACCCTTATTTTTTCTAACAGAGGATGATCTTGCCAGTAATTTTCCTTATGCACCGTTATAGGTGATGAGGCAAAAGGTGGCAGCATAAAGCTTTCTCGTTTTAGGATCTCTTTTCTTCCTACCAAATCTATTTGTTTCCCAGGTCCCAGAATATAGTTGGTAATTTTCTTTTCCCTATACTTTGCTTATCTTTTTTTTTTTTTTATTGCCTATACCCCTATTTGATTTTAGTGGGTTTTTAGTGACAGGAATTGTCTTAGTCTGTCTAGTATCCATGCTTCTTTCCCTTTAAAAAAACTGTCTAAATGAATATCACTCGTTCTTAACAAAAATATTTCCTTATAAATGTCACAATAAATAGTCCTATTTTCATAAACAGTAACAAAATAAAATCTTTGTCTAAGCCAATACAAGAATGTGTGCTATAAGGCAAATATTCGGTATTCAACATAAAATATCAAAGTATCTTTTTTAGCTTGTCAATCTTCTTGCAATCTTGCCCCAACTGGATGGTCCTACAGCATCTGTGGCTTCTTAATGTATCATAATGATTTTCCTTTGCATTGGGATATTGCTTCTATTAGGCAGCCTCAATCAACTCCCTCCAAATTATTTTGAGTCTGGATACCGAGATAAGGAAAATTTCCAGAAGTCTTCTGCTTGCCTTTTACACTCACCACTGCAAACAAAAATAATATACCAATTAAGCGGAAGGTTAGAGCTCAGATTATAGCTAAAACATTTTTATCCCCTGATGAAAGTATCTAAACATTTTGCAACTTACTTCATAATGTTTTAATTTCTTAATATGGTGACTTCAGTAGGGGAGAACTTTCTCCCACACAGAGAATGATTTGCACAAGGAAAAAAAAATTGTACTCTTATGTTAGCATTGCTCGGCTTGTCAGCCTTGCCTTGGCAATCTGTTTTATATAGACAGCATGCTTTCTAGGGCCAGGTAAAGAACATCCCATGCTATTTTCTTTGAAAATCTTACCTCTGTACTTGATTTGTAACTAGCTCAGTGTCTGTTTAATTTGCTCAGCATTAGGGAAAAGCTTCAGCTTAATTTGTTTTCTGTGACGTCTACCCACTACCCACTATGCTCACTGTTTCCAACTGTTCAAATATGCATATACATACCCACTAAGGACTACCTCCTTTTATGCACAACCAGTCAGATTTTAATATGTAATAAGCTGATTTAAAATATGGTCTTTGATTATAAGATTTAAAAAATGTAAAAAAAACTTCCAGGGGAGTCCGCCAACTTATAAGGTACAGCGACTAAGAATAAATACAAGTATAAAAATAACTTCAAGTCAATTTAACTAGTAATGGTAGATAAACAAAATGGCACAGCAGTGGTATGGGGTGGCATAACACCTCAAAACGCCCTCAGTCTGCACTCCACATACTCATTCTACTGTACTGTGTTCTGTTTGTATGTTACAAATGTAAGTTACCACTCAGATAGCTGTACTATGCTAAGTAGAACATCCCAATCTCTCCCTTCTTATTCTAATCTGGCTACACAGTGAACAGTAAGTTATTACAATCAGGTACTGGACTCACTGTGATATTCTTACTGACTAGTCAGCAATTACCAGTAAGATCAATAAAGCATGGCCAATTCTCCAACTCTTACAGAGAAAACAAGCACTTCTGTCCCCCCAAACTCCTATAGAGAAAACAAGCACTTCTGTCCCCCCAAACTCCTATAGAAAAAAACTAGCACTTCTATCCCCCCAAACTCCTATAGAGAAAACAAGCACTTCTGTCCCCAAACTCTCATAGAGAAAACAAGCACTTGTCCCCCAAACTCCTATAGAGAAAACAAGCACTTCTGTCCCCCCAAACTCCTATAGAAAAAAACTAGCACTTCTGCTCCCCCAAACTCCTATAGAGAAAACAAGCACTTCTGTACCCCAAACTCCCATAGAGAAAACAAGCACTTCTGTCCCCCAAACTCCTACAGAGAAAACACACACTTCTGTCCCCCCCAAACTCCTATAGAGAAAACAAGCACTTCTGTTCCCGCTCTGTTTCAGTGAAAAGCAGTTGAGAACAGGCTGAGATATGTAGGAAAATATATAACTGAGACTGAAATATGTGATCAGTTCAAACTAAAAGTCTCACTTTGTTTCCGGACTGCTTTCTAGGTTTCATAGGTTTCTTAGGTTATATATAGAGCTGGTGAACTTTCACCCTAAATGCTCGCTTATAAATCCCTAGATGCTGTTCAGGTTCATATGAGTATCCCATCTAACTTAAAATACTGAAGTTGAGGGACTTGCCACAACTTCCAGTGGTAGCCTGTTCCAATCATGGACCACTCGCTGGTTAAACCACCAAGTGCTGCATACTAATTTCTTGTTTTGTGTAGTTAGCTGCAGTAGCTGGGACCTAGTATTGTATATGTTGGTATTCATATCTAATCCAGTTATGTCCCAAAGATCATCATTATTCCATGCCCTATGAACCAATACAAATCCGCCCTCTTCCTTCACACCTCCAATGAGTACAAGTTCAATTCTGATAAGCCCGGTTTCATATTCATTGCCAGCCATACCCTGTATTGCCCTTGTAGCCTATCTTTGTACTCTTTCCAGGAGTTCCAGTCCACTTTGCTTTCCAGTCCAATCAAGCTTCTTTTCTCCTTTCTCCATTCTCCAAGTTATGGCAGCCTTGTCTTTTTTTCTACCTCCAACTCTGGCTACTCCAGTGTTCTCCCTCTCCACTCTTGGGCTGCACCACTCTCTCCTTCTCCACCTGTTCCAGTCCTGATCACTGGGATTCCCTCTTTTCTCTCTCCTCACCTCTGTCTGAGTCTCCAGGTCCTCAAGAACTGAGTTGGTATTCAGTTGTGCTGTCTTGTAGTTTTATCAGCCTGCAATGTCGGAGAGTTAGAATCCAGTAGATGCTATGTATATGTGGTGTGACTCAGATTTTCCATCCACTGTTCAACATGGGAAAACTTTCTCCCTCACCTTCCACAAGTGATACCATCCACCAGAGGCACTTTGTTCCTTCTGCAGAAAATTTGGGCATTGCATCATCCAGTTCCATCTTAGGGTAATGCTGACTGAATTCTAAACCTCATCGCTTCAAGTGGCTCAAAAGGTAAACCATTCAAGTCACTCGGGGCATCACTTGAAATGGTTGCTTAATGCAGAATCTGATAATTTTGGTCCTTATTGCATTCACATATACTTGCGATCCTGTGTACCTCCTAGTATGCAGTAGGATGCATGAATCATCAGGTCTCATACAACAGAGGCACAAGAAGCATACCTGTGCAACAGGAAGGAGAACATGGTACCAGAGGTGTAGCCCAAAACAGTGGCCAGCACAAGACTGGCACATCCTATGCAATACAATAGCACACCATGCATTACAAGGCATATGCAAACCAGTACCCATACCACATAACATGGACAGTGCACACAAAAGAGGCAGTGGCCATATCCCAGTACTGTTGGGTACACCTACCAGCTCAGTTATGTGTAGAACACATGTTACATCCTCCTGGGTTGTACCTGAAATAGGCATTTACTTATCCTGTGTACTTCACCCGGTAAACAAAACCTAAATAAAATAACATGATGTAGTCATCCACCCTGATACTTTAGCCATGTCACTGTGGTAGCACTCAACCATTCTGCCATAGCAGGTCCATGCCTCAGGGATCCACAATGTGTCCATAATGTACAGCTCCTTGGTAGACATCCATTGAGGCTGTGCTCCCACACAGCATCATTGGTAGTATTAGGCTATACAGCTGAGAGGGTTCCATAGGACATAGAGGCACAACAGGGAGACAACAGTCCTGTGCAAGTCCCTTATGCACACAGTCTGGGAGTTATATTACCCTGGAAAAAGCACTGCACAAAGGTCACCACCAAAAGCAGACAGAGCTCTCTGTACTCAGCTAGCTCGGGTGCTGTGTCACTCTCCACTATCGGTCTCAGCTGCTGCAGGTGGGGATGTTGCTCCTTAGACAGGTCATTGTACCTGTGATGGCACTGATCATCTGTTGGGGTGAGACCAGTTCTGAGGGTGAGCCTCCTACCCACAGATGCCAATATTTCCCTTCTGGGCCTCTCAGTGTCCCCCTCACCAAACAACTGGTCCTCCCTGGTAACCACCAATTCCACCAAGTTGACCAGCTCAGCAGTAGTCCACCTGGTGTCCCCCTGTAGAGAAGCCCTCCTCCTATCTGCTAATGTTGCTGGGTCTATATTTTGGCAGCAGCACTGCAACACTATCAGCAGCGTCCTGGCTGTATATGGCCTTCTGTTTGTTCAACACATTTCACCATTAGCCCTGTGCTAACATTGTTTTGCACAGCTCAATGTGCACTTCTGGTTGGGGGGGGCAGTCCTTTAGCACACAGCAGACATGGGGTGGTACTTATGCAGTGTGCACATGTACAGTCCTGCACAGATCTGCACAATACAATTGTGAAACAGCATAGCACCCATGGCTGCACTGTATGATGACATCGTCTGTGGTATATGACATCACGTTCTGTGCTATATACAGACATTGTGCTAGCGTAATCTCAGTACTAGTGCTAGTGCTATCCCAAATACGATATCGCCTGGAGCAAACCTACAATATTCATCAAAAGTATGCAAATGAGCCCATTTTGCATTCCAAGGCCAACACCCACATTAGCATGATATTACTAGAAAATATGCATTCATTAGCATGTCTAATTACACCTGGAGTATATAAAAGGAGCGTCCACCATCTAGATTCCACAGCAGAACAGCAGGCAGCTAGAGGTAAGTGTATTGTGCAATGGACTACAAAGGGACATGGGTGAGCAAGGCACTGTGTATATTCTGTATGTGCTCTTGACTATGGCTGTATCTGCAGCGCTGAAACACTTACATGTCCCTGCCAGGGCAGTGAGGCCTTCACCTCAATGTACTTTCATCTGTGTTGTGCTGTGTGTATGCACTGCTCATCTGTGTTATGCCCTCATGTCGGGCAGGTACCATGGATGACACGGAAAGAATATCAGCCCACTGCTTCTTTGAAGATGAGTTGCAGGTGCTGGCAGAAGCCTATGTGCCAAGGGGGGAGGTTGTGACCTGGAAGCGGGGCACAAAAGGCCAGGTATAGGAGGCCCTGGCCAAAATAACAGGCATAGTCAATGCTGTCAGCGGCTGCAACAAGATCATAGAGGGGGAGTGCAAGCACCCCACGGATGTGAAGAGGCAGACAAAGGAGGTCCTGTCGACTGCACACAGGAAGCTGCATGTGACAGGCATTGGTCTACAGGCATTGGGAGCTGAACAAACCCCATCCCCTGGAGAAGAGGCAATAGTCTTCACCCTACAGCCTGTGGAAGTAATGGGAGTGCCAGGAAGTGACTATGACACCAACTGGGACCAGCCCAGCCATGTGAGTGAACAACTGTAAACAGTCCCATTTGACATGTTTATATACAGTATGTGTGTGTGTATGAGTATAGGTACATGTATATGCCACTGATGTGTGACACATTGGTTGTAGGCTGTATGAGTGTTTCTATGTATCCTGATGTGTAGCCATCTGTGTGATAATCCACTCACCTCTGTGCTCACTGGTGATGTGGTGTGTGCTCACTGGTAGTAGGATGTGTGGTGTGTATGGCCCCGGGGGTATGGGCAGTGCACTGCACAAAAGGCATGGGTATTGTGTCACCGAACACCAGACATGCAGGCTCCCCCAGCTGGCACACAGGCATGTGCAGTACATTGCTCTACATTAAATCTCTCCTCTCTCATCAGCTTGCTTTGTCATACCAGACATGGAGTAGGATGCTGTGGACCCATATTGATGACAGCTACCCTCCTGGCCATCTGTGTGCAAGTGATGACCAACACCAGTGAGGAAGGTGAAGAGGATGATGTTGACGAGACCTTCATCGAGGGCTAGGGACAAGGGGGGGGTCTGCCACAGATCAGGAGGGATTGTTCACCCCTGCCAGCCCACATAACAATTGGGCCCAGCTGCTACTCCTACCTGGCATCACAGTCACAGCAGTGCAGCCCTGCCCCCTGCAGCCCTTGTCATAGCCACCACTGTGCCATCCAGTGACCCCCCCCGGCACGGCATGGCCACCACCCTGCTGCCCCCTGCCAAGCACAGTGGCCAGCCACTATTGTGTCACCCCATGACCCTTTAACCAGCACAGCCACCATTCTGCTACCCCTGACCCATCCCATTGGCCCAGGCACAGTCGGGCCGCAACACCCCCCAATGTACCACAGCATTAACCGTGGTGCAGCTCCAGCTGCACAACAGCCAAAGGTGCAGCCTGACTCTGTCCCAATGGGCAGTCCCCAGTGACATCAGGAGGCAGCTGCCAACTGACAGCAGCTACAGCCTGCATGGAGGGTTGTGCAGCAGGAAATTGCATGCATGAGCCACATGTTGCATGACAACATGCAACATACCAAGGAGAAGTCAGAGGCATGCTATGCAGAGCACATGGTGGCCACCCATGAACTGCTCCAGAATATTGTCACCAGCATGAATCACTGGTGTGCCACTGGGCTAGAGGCTGCAACTATGGTGGCAAGCACTGCTGGAGCTGGCCATAGCCCCACCCAGTACAGTGTAAGTAGTGTCACCCCACATCAGACAGCATGGAGTACACATGTACCACACAGTGCCGGAACATGAATGCCTGGTGCACACAGGATACCCAGGACACTGCACATACCAAGAGATGACCTGCTCCTCAGTGGAGTCAGTACGCCATGGGGCCATGGCTGGGGACAGCTAACACCATCCTCTTGCTCTTCCCCAATACGGTGGATGATAAGCCCCCCCAATCATACCGAGTACAGCGTACATATATTGTCCATACCTAGGGTAGTGGTAGGGGATGCACGTAGGGTGCAAACTTCCCACCCTCTCCCACATGTACCCCATCAGACCCCTTTTCACATTACCCATGTGTCACTACCCCCTGTCCCTGTGGCCTGTCTTATCCATTTCCCTTTGTCTGGATGGCTTGTATTTCTGTTTACCCCCCCCTTTTGAACACTCCCTGCCCCTGCCTGAATGGCATGTATATTTATTTACTCTTTTTTGGAACCCCCTTCCCCCTGCCTGGATGGCATGTATATTTGTTTACTCCCCTTTGGACCGCCCTGCCTGGATGGCATGTATATTTGTTTACTCCTCTTTGGACCCCCTGCCTGGATGGCATGTATATTTGTGTAAGCCCATTTTGTTACCCCCTGCCTGTATGACCTCTATTTATGTTCTGTTGTTATTCGGTGTTAGTGCATTACCTAAACACATTACAGTCTCCTGTACGGTCTGTATTCACCCTCCATATTTGAAGAGGTCTGCTATTAGGTGAGCTCTGTACTCCTTGGCCCTCTTGGCCATCCTGGGGTCACACCTGTCAAGCTGCTCCTGTATCCCCTTGTCCTCTGGCTCAGCATCTGTTGAAGGGTGTTCCTCTGGGGCCAGCATGCATACCCCATGGTTGAGAGCCATGTTGTGTAGTATAGAACAGACAAGGGGTATGGCACAGGCCTTCTGAGGGGTGTACTACAGGGCACCACCAGAACAATCAAGGCACCAGAGCCACATTCAATTATGTTGTTCATGGTGCTGTGTGATAACTTTGAATGTGGCTTGTGGATAGTTCTGTCTGTTTGCAGCATAGCACCTCCATGGCCTGAACCTGGGCCCAGGATGGGCATTGGCCCTCTCCTCATCCTCCATGCCCGATGTGGCCTGCAGTGTCTCCCCTGCCTCTGGGATTTGCTCCAGGTTTAGACTGATTTTTTATAGGCATTAACTGTGCAATCCCATTTGTGCAGCGCTATACCATTGTATTTCGCATTGTGCATGTTATGAAGGTTACAGCCACCCCTCAGTCTGGGCACTGGATATGATACCTTTGTGCTAGTGCACTGGTGCAAATAGAGGGCACTAAGCAGGAGCAGCATGGGCGAGAGCACTTTGTGCAGTGCACAAAGCTTTGACTATGGGGCACACAATGTTTAAAACATGAAAATCATTGTGAAAAGTCCTACATGACAAAAACAAAATGGCATTCATTTTGTACTACAATTAAAGATATACATGAATAAAATAGTATGAAAGTTATGTCTCATCTTCTGCTTTGCACAGTGCTTAAAGGGCCTTGGAGGAAGCAAATTATGACTCACCTCTTGCTTCTTGTAGGGCCCAAAGGGGCCTGTGTGAAGCAAGTTACAAGGTAAATAATTTCAGAAGCCTATGTTATTGCATCTATAGGTCTAGAGTCATGTCATACGGATCTGCTGCTTCAAGCTACAGATCTTGGGCAGTGCGTGAAGAAAGTTATGAGTGATATCCTGCTTTGAGCATGGCCCACAGGGCCCTATATGAAGAAAGTTATGAATGATATTCTGCTTATTACAGGGGCCCTGCATGAAGGAAGTGATGACTGATTTTATAGTTTCTGCTGAGGCTGCAGTGTCTTGTGCAAAGAAAATTATGACTTATTCTGTGTACCCTATGTAAAACACAAGACTCATGGGTCATTGCTCCACACTTGAAGCTTAAACAGCAGAAAAATGGTGCCCAGCCCTGGACCCATAGATTAGCCTTGGGTTATGGGAGGGGGATGGGTGTTAGGGTGGGAAAACCCTAATACCACATTCTTCTCCTTTTTGTGGCTATGGAACTCTAACAACACATTAATGTATGTTTTTGCAGTGAATATACAGTATAATACACAGGGGAAAGCACCTGTATGTTAGGGTTTAGTTAGTGTTTGTGTCAAAATGTTTTTTTTGACAGCTTCTAACTTGACCCTCTTTCTTAGCCCCTGGAACTGTCAAACCTGTCATACATGGCTGTCCCAGTGGTGCTGAGAGATGAGGTGCTGGACGCCACACCTCAAGCTACATTGGTGACCCAGATTTGGGAATGAGCCCGGGCCATTGGGGGTCGGTGAGGGGTGGAGGCTGAGAGTTGGATTGAGAGGCCATTAAGTGGCTCTCCACTCTCGGGTGGGGATCTAGCTGCTCCTGCTGCAGGGCTGCCCACGGATGGAGGCCCAGTGGTAGTGCAGTCAGGGAGCAACTCAAGTTGGGAGGGTGTTGCAGGTGACTGCGTGGGCGTGCCTCTACATGCATGTGGGCAACCGTGGCAAGGGTGATGAGAAAAACCAGAAAACTCAGAGCTGGTAGGCTCCTTGAGGGCACCCATGGTTCCCAATCCAGGCCACCCCCCAGAGTCTCCGGGGGAGGAGTTGGTGCCTTTACCCTTAGCCTTGCCATCGGGGGCAGCCCATGGGGGATTGCCATGTGGGTCAGGAAGGTTGGGGTCCTAAGACCAAGCTCCTCAAAGGAGGGTCCAGTGCTGCCTACCAGAGCCATTATGTGCCTCCCCCATTCCTGAGGAGGGAGGTAGTGGCAGGGAGAGAGCCAAAGAGCTGGATAAAAAAAAAACAGTTATGCACACACTCATTCCTAGGGGCTAAGTCAGGCATTTCAGTGAATTATACATAAAAATACCAATTTTCAGCCATTTTTTTTTTTTGGTTGACCTGTAATGCTGCCAGAAACCTGCCCAAACATGATGTTTTTTTATGTCTGCATGTGCATGTGCACAACAAACATTTTGTTAAAAAGAATTGCATTTCAGAGGTGTGTCACTGTCGGGTCCAATGTATCTCAGCCTGCAGGAGGATCAGCAGTGACAACCCAATTATTCTTTTTTTTTAATAATAATTATTATTGAAAAAGTACAAACAAGGAATGTACAAACATTATCAAGCACAAACAGGGTAAAAATGAACTATTTACTGTGGGTACAAACCAGTGATAAAGAAGTAATAACAGTATATGTCCAAAATAAAGGCAACAACATAATATGTTTGTCTCAAAGTCCTTATCAGACTAATTCAAATTTAACAGGAATCACCCAAATAACTACAATTGATAAAGCATCAAGGGACAAAACTAGAATCTGATTCCAATTTATATAATACCCAACAGCACCAAATTTCATCAAAAACTGAAAGGCGGTTTAAATAACAGTAGGTACACTTTTCTAATAAATAGTTTCTATAAAGGCCATCTGCTGCTGCTGCAATGGTGGGGGGCTGTGGTTTCAGCCATAATTTGATATGACTTTTTAGCTCCTGTAATTAATACTAAAAGAAATTTGTATTGTCTACTTCTGCTAGAAAGAGATTTAGGGGGCATATTCAAAAGAACCAAATATGGAGACAAAAGCTGTGGGATATTGAATAATAAATCTAACACCTAAGACACCTGACCGTAGAAATTTGCAAGACTAGGACATGCCTAGAAGATATGAGCCTGCTCTGCTAATGCTTCTCCATAGGCTCGCCAACACTCCCCTCGTCCCACCCGTTTATACTCTGCTAATACCACAGGCATTTAAAAAAAATCTCATTCAGCATTTCCATGCAAATTCCCATAAATAAGGGGCCATTGAAAGTTTATAAATAGAAAGAAAACACCTTTCCCACTCATAAAAATTACAGGAGAGTTTTAAATCTGAGTTCCATGTAGTAAATACTGAAAGTGTAGATTCCTTATTTAAAGCAGCATATAATCTACCTATAAGGTGCTCCCCCACTGCATCCTGTTGGCGAAGGACAACCTGTGCAAATGAAACTGAAGGGTGGGTCTGGGAGCTAATATACGAGGCAGAGAATGAATATCAGATTGAAGCTGCAAATAGCAAAAGTGGTCAGAAGCTGGCAGAGAATATTTGCCTGGAAAGCTGAAAAATGTCTCACTTCATTAACATTAAGGAATTAGTTCAGATAAACAAGGTCATACTTGGCTCAGCGCTGAGGAAAAGAATCCATTGCATTTAGTGAAGTAATGCACATCCATGCAACTGCTCATAAAAGAAAAGCAGTCACCCAAATATACATTACGCAGTTTGTGCTATATGTGTAGGGTTGTGGCTGTATACTGAAAACATTTGGAAAATGGGAGATAATATGGAGGGAAGGAATAAAAGATTCTACTCACATCTATAGATCATTGAAAGAGAATTCAATATCATTGCAAGGAGCATGGTATCCATAAGTTGTCCTAAGACAGACCAGGCGAAGATGTCTAGCCAGAGCGTTAAGATCTATATTTGGGAGATTTAACCTACCTTTACCTACAGGTAGATGAAGTACAAAACCAAATTCCTAGGCCCCGAAGAAAATGAGATAGGGATCTGTTCCAATTTAGCAAGTAAGTACTACTGAGGAATAATGGAAGAGTCTGAAGGAAAAATAAGATATGCGATAATATATTTTGATGAATGGCAGCAAACTAGTTTAAAAAGTAAAGACCAAGAGATGACCAGAGGTCCAGATCTGCTACCACAGCTGTAGTGAGGGGTTCATAATTAAGAACTTCTAAATGATCTGGGTTTTTACTCAGATATACCCTTAAATATTTCAGAGAATTTCTGTTCCAGTGAATACACCATATATTGTTAAATATTTGTTGGGGGCTCATAGTTAAAAGCTAAAACCTCAGTCGTATGCACTTTTAATCAGAAGCCTGCTTCCTGTTTAAAGGAGGATACAATCTCACTGGTCACCAAGAGGGATTTAGTAGGTTGAGTAACTGTAAGCAAAATATCATCTGCAAATAAAGCAATCTTTACTCCCTCTCTCCTAGGGAGATCACTTCACCTGAGATGAATACTGAAAATGTGCAGCCAGCAGTTTAAGACAGCCCAATGATTTCTTTTATTTTTGCTGGGTGGAAACTTCTCATAGTTGAAAAGATACAACCACTCCATTCAAAAAGCAGCTGGCACCTTTCATCAGCATATGCCCTCCTGTCCTGTCTTTTTTTTTTTTTTTTTTTGTAAAATCTGCATTTAGTTTGGTGGTCACAGCTGCTCTCCCTCCAGATAGCCACGACCACAGCGATAGACCACATCAGTGCATGAGTGAGTGCATGAGGTGCAGCTCTGCCCCAGCCAATGGCTTTATGAAGGGCTGAATGACTCAAGAAAGCTGGAGGGGAAATGTGAGCTCCCTGGCTGACTGATGTATAGGTTGAAATGTTAACTGTTGCCATGCCGAAGAATTTCCCCTTGCCAAAATCACTTATCCCAGCTCTGTAACTAACCTCAGCTGTTCCCGAAAGACTTACAGTGAGTGAGACATTTCTTCCTTCTCTTAATGGAGCCAAACTCCCCAAATTTAGATGATTTACTCCCAAACGTTGAACCAGTGCCCCCTTTAAGATAGATTACAGAAAGAAATCAACTGCTCAACGACTAACTGGAGGTGTTTTTTCATTTTTCACTGTGATGGATTTACTGATGATTCAAAGCAATTTCTTTACCTCTACGTTACCTGAAACAACTGAAATGTGCTGTATGGCTTTTTATTTATTTATTTATTTATTGAAATTTCAGACTACAATCTTTGAGCTGGAAGCTCATTTACAAAGGCTCCACATCAAGACAAAACAGGAATACAGTAGTTAAATTATACAAGTCAAAACAGTGTTAACAAAGAAAACAAACAGGCAATTCAGATACAGCCGTTTAACATGTAGGATTATACATAGGTTACATATCATACATAGGTTTGTACAGAGCTAATATGACTTGTGGCCATAGTGTTTGCCTTTGTTTAACTAACAGGCCACCTGCTTGTTGTAACTTATCCAGTTTCAGTTTACAACTCTCCACTGATGGACTACCAACCACTTCTTAGGGTAGGGAGTTCCATACCGAGATCACCCTTTGGTTAAACCACCTTTGGCACTGCCAGGTTTTACAATTTTCCCTTCTTAACTGTAGTGAATGTGCTCTAGTGCTATAGACTTGATCCCGAAATGTTAGCCCTAGCTTCTCCCAAAGATCTTGATCTGTTAGAGCCTTAAACAGCAGACACATACCTCCTCTTATCCTCCTGTACTCCAGAGAAAACAAATTCAAGTCCCCCAGTCTAGTAATATAATCCTTTTCTTCCAAACCCCTTATAGCATGTGTGCTCTCCTCTGTACCCTCTCCAGCATAGATATCTCCTTTTTCTGGTATGGTGAACACACCTGTGCACTTGAGTATTGGCGTCACCAGGGATCCATACGGGGAACCAAAACTTCTCTGGTTCTACTGGCTGCATGATTCAATATGCAGTTTAATACCCCATTCATCTTTCTGCACACATCACTGCAATGGGTCTTAAATTGCAGATCATTTGTTATAGTGACACCTAAAGCGTTTTCCTCTGTCACAGTTCTAAATAATGTGTTACCTATGTGAGATGTATGGTTTGGATTATTTTTTCCCAAATGCATAACCGTGCATTTGTTGGGGTTCAAGGGGAGTTTATTAGTCCTACACCACACATCAATGTGGTTTAGGGCCACCTGCAGTGACTCAGTCTCCTTGGTCCTTTAGCTCGGCCCTACGGTCTACAATCGTCGCAAATTTAGTCATCCATACCTTGTCATGCTCATATTGTAATGATGCTACATAGGGGGGTTAAAAAGGCATAGACCCAAAACTGAGCCTTGTGGTATGCCACAACAAAGTACAGATATTATGGTACAGTATATGCAACAACAAAATCACGTGAAACATAAGTGCACTAATAATGCAGACAGGAGAAGGAGAGAGGACCATGGATGGGAAGGGACTGGTAGCAGGGGGTGAGGGGAGGAGAGGGATAGTGAAAGAAGGACTAAGAGGGGATAAGGGGAGGACTGGAGCAGGCAAGTAGGCCTTGTCAAAATTTAGCGGATGAGGGAGTAGATAGAGGGGAGTGAGGGGGATGGGGAGGGCAAGCAGAACTGGGTGGGGGTTGGGGAGATGGAGGGACATGGCTGAGGAAACTGAGGAAGGCATTGAGAGAGAGAGAGATATGAAGGTGAGGGAATGTGGGAATGGGAAGTGGAGGTGTTGAAAGGGGCTTGAGCAGGTTAAAGGCAGCAGTCACAACAGCTTAGGGTTGTAAGATAGTCATGAAGCTTAGCTTTGAATGGGCTAAGTTTGGTATTGGATAGCATGTCCTCACTGAGAGAGTGTTCAGCCAGAGGGGAGCACAATATAAGAAGGAATGCTGGCCCTGGGCGGTGCAGTGGAAAGAGACTTTTAAGGTCAGGATTTTGGACCCTCTAATGGTTCGGGTATTGTTGGTGGGGGATAGAAGGCTTTGAACACCAAGAGATGCAAGCCCTAGCATAGACATTTTAGCTAGAAGGCATAACTGGTACCAAATTCAACAGTCCAAGTTTAGCCACCCTGACTAGAAATTGAGGTCACAGGTATGTGTTAGGTGGGGAGTGTCAAGGACAAGCTGGCAGACTTTATTTACGGCCACCTTGAACCTCTGGAGGATTGTATCAGTGGCAGCACCATATACTACCAGTCCATAATCAATCATGGATAGAAAAGAACTGGTAACAGCTAGGTTTAGGGCACCATCTGTGAGGCAGTGTTTGTGCCTAAATAGTTGGCCAGTCCTTGCATTGGCTGTTTTAGCTACTAGATCAATGTGACAAGTGAAAGAAAGGGAAATATCAAAGATGACCCAGAGGTATTTGAAACTCTGAACCATCTCTAAGGGGGCATTTTGAGAGTCCACTATGTGCAATTGGTAGGATTTGTGCCGGTTATGGGGGGAGGCAAACAACATAGTTTTTTTTTATTTTTTTGTAGTTTAATAGGAGCTTAGAGTTGATGAACCAGGACTCGGCGGCAGCGAAATTAAGTTGCATCTGTTTTTCCAGCATTGCTGGGTCTGATTGGCTGTAAAAAACCATTGCATTGTCAGCATAGAGGAGGACCTTGTCCAGACATGCTTGGGGGAGGTGGTTCAAAAACAGGCTGAAAAGCAGGGAACCCAGAATTTACCCCAGGGGTACCCCTGTAATTACAGCCCAGCTTTTGGAGAGGACTGCAGTGATTTTCACTTGTTGTGTTCTCTCAGAGGTAACTCCTAAACCAACATACAGTTTTGGGAGAGAGTCCCAAGTGGGTTAACCGTCCAGTAGAAGTTCACGGTTGACTGTGTCGAAAGCATTGGTGAGGTCGATATAAGTCTCCCCCACCAACTGACCCTTGTCAAGAGCATTGTGGATATAACCTGTGAACTCCACCAAGGCAGCAGTGGTGCTGTGTTGTTTTTGAAAGCAATGCTACTCTGGGAATAGCAGCTGATATTTGTCAAGGTGGTCAATGAGCTGGTCATAGACAATTCATTCTTGTGCTTTTGGGGGGGGAATAGAGATCAGCCTATAATTGTTATGGCTTGCTCTATCCCCACTTTGAAGATGGGTGTGACCACAGCTTCCTTCTTTGCTTGAGGGAATTTGCCATTAATGAGCAAGATTTCAGGATTCTGGTAAGGGTTGGTAGTACCTCATCTAGTAAGGTAACAAGCTTGAGCTCAAGCGTGTCACTGCCCACTCTGGTTTTCCTGAAGACTTGTGAGAGGTATTTTTTTGCTTTGGCCTGCAAGATAATTTTAAAGTGGAAAAGTGGGAAGAGCCAGTCGGGGAGAGCGATGGGTTGAAGATGTTGGATACTTCTGGAGGTAGATAGAAATCTGGAGGGAGTATGCTACTTAGGTCTGTAAAGGCCCTATTAAAGCTGTTAGCTATAGTTACAGGGTCCTGGATTATTTTACCATTTAGAATGAGTAGGGGTGGGGGGATTTGTTGGGTTTACCAGTAAGAGTCTTCAAATTATCCCAGAATTTGCAGCTATCCCCCCAGTTGCTAGACAACTCGTTCTTAAAGTAACGACTCTTTGCTAAGTGAATAGCCCTTGTGCAGTTATTTCAAGCAGTTTTGTAGCTCTGGAAGTCTATGGAGGAGACAGTATTTCTGACTTTGTGCCAGAAATCTCTCTAAGTTTCATCTGCTTAAGGAGGGCTGAGGTGATCCAAAACTTACTACACCACTTGGTTTTGCGCTTGACGGGAGGGGCATAAATATTAGACCGAATTGAAGGTCTGGATGAAGTGATTGAGTACTGAATTGACATCATTAGTTGAGAAAAGATACGACCAGTCCAGCTACATAGAAACATAGAAGTTGAAGGCAGATAAGGACCGCAAGGCCTATCCAGTTTACCCATTGTTTCTACCTTATGAATGTGCCATAGGCCTTTACTCTGTCAATTGTCTTTTTCATACTCATCTGTATTGCTCCCTTATGCCTATCCCATGCCTGTTTGAAGCATGCACTCTATTCATATCCACCACTTCCTGAGGTAGGCCGTTCCATGCATCCACCACCCTTTCTGTGAAAAAGAACTTCCTCACATTACCTCTTAATCGGCCTCCCTCTAATCTCTTGCTGTGTCCTCTTGTCCTGCTATTTTTCTTATATCGAAACATGTTAGTCTTTCACCTTGCTAATGCCCTTAATGTGTTTGAATGTTTCAATCATATCACCTCTCTCCCTCCTTTGCTCTAAGGTATACATATTGAGCTCCGTTAATCTGTCCTCATATTTTTTTTGATGCAGTCCCTGCACCATTTTGGATTGCCCTTCTCTGGACTGCCTCCATTTTGTAAACGTCCTTGTGCAGGTGCGGCCTCCAGTACTGCACGCAGTACTCCAGATGGGGCCTAACCAGTGTCTTGTAAAGAGGGATTATTACCTCCCTCTTACAACTTGTGATACCCCTACTAATACACCCCAACATCCCTCTAGCCTTACCTACTGCTTTAGTGGCCTGCTTGGATGATTTCAGGTCATCTGTGATGACGATGCCCAAGTCTCTTTCTTCCCTTGTGATTGCTAGCAACTCCCTTCACAATCTATAGGTGGCTTCAGGGTTTCTCTTCCCTATGTGCATGATCTTGCACTTCTTTGCGTTAAACCCCAGTTGCCACTCTTCTGACCATTTTGACAGTTTATCCAGATCTCTTCTCATTCTGCCCACCTCATCTGGATCATCTACTCTGTTGCAGATCTTGGTATCATCTGCAAACAGACAAACCTTACCCTCCAGTCCATGTGCAATGTCACAGAAGATATTGACGAGGACTGGTCCCAGGACTGATCCCTGAAGTACCCCACTTGTGACTTGCATCTGTTATGACTGTATACCATTTATCATCACTCTGTGTTCTTCCCGCCAACCAGTTTGCTACCCAGCTGACCAACTTCTGATCCACCCTGCGCCTACCAAGCTTATTAATCAATCTTCTATGTGGAACAGTATTGAAAGCTTTGCTGAAGTCAAGGTAGGTGACATCAACTGCACCCCCTTGGTCTACCACCCTGGTTACCCAGTCAAAGAAATCTATGAGATTAGTTTGATAGGACCTTCCTGTTGTAAACCTATGCTATCTTGGATACTGTGCTCCTGTGGATTCCAGGTATTGCACTATCCTTTTCTTAAGGAGTGCCTCCATAATCTTACCCACTACTGAGGTAAGACTGAATGTAGTTCCCTGCCTCCTCCCTACTACCACTCTTGTGGAGTGGGATCACATGAGCACTTCTCCAGTCTTCCGGGACCTCTCTTGTGCTCAGACTCACTAAACAGTTCTGATAATGGCTCTACTAGTTCTACCCTTAGCTCCTTTAGTACTCTGGGATGCATGCTATCCGGTCCAATTGTCTTGTCCACCCTGAGCTTATTGAGCTCTTGTAGGACCCTTTCTTTTGTGAAGGGACTTGTTCACACCTCCCTGCCCCCTGTGTCCATGGTGCTGAGCTGTGGGCCCTGCCTTACCTTGTCCTCAGTAAATACTGAGTGGAAGTATCTATTTAGGATAGATGCTTCTCCCCGGTCCTCCTCCACACACTCCCTCTTATCCCCTTTGATCTTAGCAATACCCCCTCTGGACTTTCTCCTTTCACTAATGTATCTATAGAAAGTCTTGTCCTCTTCTTTTACTGTTCGTGCTAGTGTTTCCTTGGGTTGGGCCTTTGCCTGCCTTACTGCCTTCCCTGCTTCCCTTAGGGAGGTTTGGTATGCTTCCCTATCTTCGTCCCGCTGCGTACCATTATATTTCCTGAAGGCCAACCTTTTGGCTCTGACCTTTTCTGCTAGTGTTTCTGAGAACCAAAGTGGTTTCCTCCTTCTTTTGTTCTTGCTTTTCTCCCTAACACAATGGGATTTTGCTTCAAGTATTGCATCCTTAGTGCTTGCCCACTTTGCCTTTACCCCCTCGCCTGTATTTCTTCTTGCCAGGGCTAGCTTAACTCTGTTGGCCATCTTATTAAAGTCAGCCCCTCTGAAGTCCCATAGTTTTGCCTTGGAATGGGATAATTTAGTTCTAGTGGCCAAATTGAACCATATCATGTGATGGTCATTGATCCCCAGGTGACCTTCTATCTGGAGATCTGTGATCCTTTCCCCGTTGCAAAAGTTGAGCTCTGAAAGAGGCCAGTTGCCTTTTTTTTAGTACTATAGTAGTGTGTGTTTTAGCAGGGGTTCTGGTGGATTTTTTCGAACAGGTACAGATTATAGGTGAATGATCACTGATAGAGTCAGGGAGGACAACTGGGTGGGTAACTGTCTTGGGCCAATTCGTAATCAGCCAGTCCAGCAGTGAACTGGAACTGGTTTGATAATTCCTTCTCATGCGAGAATCTACTAGTTGCGACATGTGGAGGGAACAGATAGCATCTTTATATGGTACTGCATCAGGTGAATGCCACTTGATGTTGAAGTCACCTAAGACAAGAACCTCTGAGTTCTGGTTCAGGTTGGAGAGGTAGTTGAGGATTTCAGTGAAACCTGTTGATTGCTCTTTGGGAGATATGTAAACCGTAGCAATTCTTAGCCCTGTGCTGCGAGCGCCTAGCATAAGTTTAATTGCCAGCATTTGTACAATTCTGCTGGTGGAAGGGCATGGGAGGACGCATCCTAGGATAGTGTCCTTGGCATAAAGGACACAACCCCCACCCCAATTCCAATCCTATCCAGCCTGAAGGAGATATACCCCTCCAGCTGAATGGCCATGTCTGGAATTCTTGGTGAGAGTCACGTTTCTATAATGGCGAGCACATCAGGGTTATATTGTGATACCCAGACTTGTAATGAGTGAAATTTGGCCATGAGGCTGCAGATGTTTTCTTTGTACCTTTTTCTGTCTAGGTCTCTCTGGACTCACTAAAGACTCTGCACAGGTTCAATCAAACTATTTTTTTTCTCTTAAGTGCTGGAGGATGCATTACTAGTGTGCAGGTGAAAGGCTGTATTGCAGCTTGTGATTGCCTGCCCTGGGAAATTGACTGCTTGGAGCCATCAGGCACTGTATGTACTTTATCACAGAGCACTGACAGAATATCACAGAGGATAATTACAGGCAAGGGTAATGAACTAGCTACTGCAAAGAGTCCATATGATTTAGGTATGAAGGAATACAGTAAGCTACCAATATAATAACAATGCATTTCCACTGTGTGACACCGAAAAGCCCACCCAATGCCACCAGACATGACACCAACACTGGGGTGCCCAATCCCCGTAGTCAGTACCAGAAATAAATAAAGCCATCCCTTGTGGTCTTTTTTTATAATCCCTGTAAAAAATGAAAATGGTCCATTGATGTCTGTTGCTGCCACCCTTTCACCACTGTTACCCTCTCCCTTCCTGACCTCCCACTCAGCACCCACCACAGCACACCCCACTTATCCATTACTTATCTACCAGTGGTCCAATGCTGTAATCTTTTCTGGACCAGAGACACGTCTTCACTTTTCAATGTCAGACTGGAGACTGAGGAAATCAGGTATGCGGTCAATATATTACAATGCATTTTGAACTTGTACTCACAACTTGATCATTTTTTAATATTTTTTCCCTAAATTTTCAACCTGGTCTTTTTGGGACCCCACCTCATGAATAAGGTAGGTGACATTCTTCAAATGTGGCCTGAAAGGTGATTTTGCAGTTATTCCATGAAATCACCTTTAGAGTGGCATTTCAAAATGTTCACCTACCGGGTTCATTAGGTGGGGTCATAAGAAAGCTATGTTGTAAATCTGGGGTGCAACTATTAAAAAACAACAAAGTTATAAATGCATGTTGAAACTGTTTTAATGCAATTTTTTATGTTCTGACTCCAAATTTTGAACATAGCCGTTTTTTTGTACACTACCTCATGAATGTGACAGCTGTCATTTTTCAAATCCTGGCCAAAATGTGTCTTCTCACCAGTGGCACAAAATTACATTTTGGCCAGATTTCAAAATTTTCACCTACCAGTTCATGAGGTGGGTCATAAGAAGACTATGCTGAAAATTCGGGCTCAAAATATTAAAACAACAAATTATGAAGGTATGTTGACATTTTTCAATGGTTGCTCATAACTTTGGTTATCTTCTATATTTTGACCCCAAATTTTCAACATAGCCATTTTTCACACCACCTTATGAATCCAACAGCTGCCATTTTTCAAATCCTGGACAAAATGTGATGTTGCACTTGTGGCATGAAATGAAGTTTTGTCCAGTAGTTTTTTTTAAAAAACACCTATCATGCTCAGAAGGGGTGGAGGTCATAAAATAACAATGTTGAAATTTTGGGGTCAAAACTATTACAAACATAAAAATATATACAGTAATGTTGTTCGGGGAGGGGGGGGAGAGCCATTAGCCCACTAGGAACCATGTTGCCTTACCATGCCAGTGACCTGAGTTTGGATGCAAGTTCAGTGAGCCAGCTGAATGGGATGAAGGTGGGGGAAAGGCAGTGCAGTGTACAGCACTGGTCTCAGCCTGTGGATGGACAGAGCACTGTGCTGTTGCACACATGACACCTTGTGGTGGGCCGCAGAACCTTCCCTCACAAGGAGTTGATGTGCATGTTGAGGCCTGATGGGTTCATGCACTGCGTTTGAACAAGTAGGTTAGCTTTACAGTTTTAAATTACAGCACCGGCACAGACCTACAGTTAATAAGAAGTCGTGATCCACCACACATGCCTGCCACACACACACCATACAAGCAAACATTTGGCATTGACAAATGCTTATTTTCATTTGTGACTGACTTCTAAAGTCAGCGGTGAATGAAAGACAAACTTACATTTTGTTGCTTTTTCCAACACAAAGTGTCCATTTCTGATGTTGGATACCTGCCCAAACTCTGTCCTGACACCGAGTCGGAGTACCCAATCCTGGTATTGGGTCCATTAATGTTCTTTCTCAGCATAACTTTCCATGAATCACTACTAAAAGTAATAATAAACCTGGGAAATGCAAGGTACTTGCTACCGTCTCTCATATTTCTTTTGTTGCCAGTATTCATTAGGAATTCATTCCTGTCTAGCACCTCTACCTCTGCTTTACCTATGTCTAAATGCACTGTGTCCACTAGTCACAAAACTTTGTATTTGTTCCTCTTTCCTTTTCTCATGTAATTTTTGACACATGCAATTTCTTTTAGTGTGAAATAATTGCCCTTTTGGTATGTCCTTAATTTGATGTGAGTGGTTGTGGCAGCTAGCGGCCGAAAGCAAAGTATTTCGGTCTGCTGATTTAGTGCTAAACTACAAGAAGACAAAAGTCCTGGTGTTCTCCTCTGCCCACAGTAGATACAACGGACATGATCTCACTATCATAAATAGCCAAGATGACCCCCTTGAACAAATACAGCACTTCAAGTACCTTGGGGTTACCCTAGATAGTCACCTCACCTATACATCCCACATCGAAAATGTAGCCAGAGCCATCAGTGCTAGGACTGGTCTTCTTTATCGACTTAGAAAGTGTCTAACACCTGAAGCTCTCAATTTGGTGATTCTCAGTTCAGTGCTCTCTGTTATCGACTATGGCCTTGCCATTTATGGAGCTGCTACAAATACTGCTGTCAAAAGGCTCACTGTTGCGCTAAACAAGGCTTGTAGACTCCCAAATGGGAGCATTCCACCTCACCCACACCTGCGATCTCTATAAACAGACTGGATGGCTCAGTCTATCTGGGAGAATTAAATACCACACCTGCCTTCTCTCTAAAAAGATTCTACCTGGGTTCATGCCAAAGGGTCTGTGTTGTCTGCTTCACGAATCTCCAAAGACCCAACATATGCACACCTCATCCACTGAACTCCTACTAGTCCCATGGTGCCAGACTGTGTAACGCCAACGTGCCTTTGGTAGCAGAGCACCTTCCTGGTTCAGTGGACTCCCCAATAGTCTTGCTATCCTTTCGTAAACTTGGAGAGTTGAAATATAAGCTCCAAACTCACCTACTAACTGAAAACACCTGTGATTGCTTCACCTAATTTCCAGGTCCCTTTCAGGACCTCCACTAGTCCATCCCCCCCCCCTTCTTGGACCTTCCCTCACTGACACCTCTATCACCCCCATCTTACCACCCTCCTCCCTGCCTTTGCCCCTTTCCCCCTCTCCCTCCCCTTTCTAAGACTCTTTCCTCCCCTATCATAGTTGTAACTTTACAAGGCTGCCTGGCTGCTCCTCTCCCTCTTGGCCCCCCCCTACTTTTCTTCCCTCTGCCTCTGATCAAGTCTTGTTTAATGTGTATATAACTGAAGCTTAATTGTCCTATACTATAATGTAAACACATGTACATCTGTTCTGAAATATTCTGTATGACTTGTCTGTTTCCCTGCAACTATTTGTAACCCTCCCTACTGACGTGGAACCTTTGTAAATGAGCTGCCTGGCTCTCAAATGTATTTGTAATCCTAGAATGAATAAATAAAAATAAAATTAGTGTACAGATCTAAGCCTATATTTCCAATTTCTGTCTTAAATAATCTGACATTCAAAAATGCAATTTCATTATGGTTGACAGCGGATTTAAATTTTAAGGCTGAGTTTGTTTTTTCCAAATTTATTTATTTATTTAATTTTGGTAACCGGGTAGGTCCACTGAGACCAATTAGTCCCTTTTTCAGGGGCGGCTCGGGATTAATTACAGAGAGACATACTTCAGTGACATAAACAATTATACCCATACAAAGCAGTAATAGACACATCAGTACCGAGAAATACAACATTATTAGTCAACATATTTCACAATCAAGTTTACATAAAGACAAAAGAGGCAATGACAATCAGTACCATAGGAGTGCATAAGATTTGCAAGGACCATTGGCAATGGGGGAGGGAAAGAAGGGGTAGGCAGGCATAGGAGACATCACAGTACAGTAGAGAATAAGTACATAGTGTAGGTTCAGAAGGACAGCATACTGTATCTCTTAATTTGTTCAATTCAGTTCATGATCTTATAGTTCGGAGCCTGAGAGGTTGAATTAGGTAATTGTCATTTATAGCAGGAATAATGGTTAGATTTCAGTAGGTGGGACTTGAGCTCCCTCTTGAAGCCTCTTAGGGAGGTAAAAGATTGGATGCTGCATGGGAGCCCATTCCATAGGGAAGGGATGAAGGAAGAGAAGGATCAAACTCCACAAACGGTTCTAACTCTGGGTACCTGAAGTAGCTGGAGGTCTGAGGTTCTTAAGTTTCTTTTGCACTGTTTGGGTTGTAGAAGATTTTTTAGGCTGGAGGGGAGGTGGAGTTCTACATTAATTTGTAGGCTAAGCACAGGGAGGAGTAGGCCAGTCTGCACTTAAGTGATGGCCAGTCCAGTGATTTCAACACTAAGCAATGATGGTCATGTGGCCTGGGTGAGTTGGCAAACCTACCAATTTTATGGTAGAGAGTTCTCAGCATCTGGAGCTCAGTACTTCTGACTGAGTGCAGTACAGGCGCGCCCCATGGAGAAAGGATGGAAGGAGGGTACCATGGGCAATTCTATAGTGAGATTCAGAGGTAAAGAATGGGCTCAAGTGGTACAGGAGGCCCACCTTCTGGTTACTAGTTTTAATTAGGTGGCTGAGATGCATCTTGTATGCACAGTCTTGATTGAGGTAGACCCCCAAGTACTTAATAGAGCTAACCACCTCTACCTTTGTCCTGTCAGAGAGACTGAGTTTGAGTTTTGAAGTACGGTAAGTACCAAGGCTTCTAGGCCCAAATAACATTGCCTTTGTTTTTTTTCCGCTGAGAACAAGTTTGTTGGGAAGAAGCCATTCTTCCAGCAATAGGAGGTCTTTACCTAGTTGCTCACTTAAATGAGTTGCACTTGGCGCTGTTCTGTAAAGAACTGCATCATCTGCATATAGATTAACTTTAGCTCCACCAGTGTGCAGTGGAAGGTCATTTATAAATAAAGAAAATAATAGTGGCCCAATGATGGAGCCTTGTGGGACCCCATCCAGGATGGGCCACTGCTCAGAAAGTGCACCATGCCATTTCTTTGATTTGTAACCTACCTCTCAGATAGTCTGAGAACTACCCTATAGAGGAATCATCTAGTCCCAGGGATACTAGTTTTCAGGGATACACTATGGTCAACTGAAATGCATCTGCCCGACTGTCATTATCCCAACACCGGGCGCCTGAAACACAATTGCCCGACATCAGGATTTTACCTCCAGGGAGTGATTCAGGGGGCTTTGCCCCCTGCACCATCCCCCATACTTAAGGATTCTCACTCTGGAGGGGGGCAAAATCCCAATGTCGGGCAAACTTGTTTCGGGCACCAGGGGTTGGGATATTGCTAGTCGGGCCGATGCATTTCGGCCAATTGGAAGTATCCCATTTTCAATTAGTAGCTGGTGGCTTACCAAATTGAAAGCTTTGGTGAGGTCCATAAAGACTGCACCAGCTAGCAGGCCCTTATCTATGGTGTTTAGGATACCAGTGGTCAGACTGACCAGCGCTGTATCAGTACCATGATTTTTCCTGAAGCCATGTTGATCAGGAGTCAGTATGTTGTATCTCTCTAAGCAGTCTCATATTTGATTATAAATTAGCCTTTCTAGTATTATATTTATTGCAGGGAGGATAGATATGGTTCTATAGTTTTCTACCATCTCATGGAACCCTCCTTTGTGAACTGGAGTAACCAAGGCCACTTTCCATTTTATTTATTTATTTAAATTTTGGTAACCAGGTAGGCCCGCTGAGACCATGACAGTCCTTTTTTCAGGGGTCATCCCGGATTTAGTTACATGTACCTAAAGGGAAGCAAAAAAGTACAGAGAGTTCAAATTACAAACATTCCACAATAGACAAAATACAGTAACGTAGGTACCTTCCCTTCAAGAATGGATCTGTTGAAAAGTCAGGTGATAGGAGATGCTATGACAGAGGCAGCCAGTCTTAATAGCCTGGGCTCAAGCTTGTCATGCCCAATTGATCCAGTAGGAGTTACTTTCAATAATAGTTTAAGGACTTTAGAGTGGGAGACAAGTTTAAGGTGAAACTGTGGATGGTAGGAGGGTGCCACCACATTGTTAGAGGTAGGAGCCAGTCAACAAAATTCTGTATTTATTGAGGTCAGTAAAAAAAGGCATTAATCACATCTACACAGAGCGAGCAATTCCAGCTCCACAGAACCGAGGATGAAAGTGATGAACTCAAATACTGATCAGCAAAAATACACACACCTCAGCCAGAAGTCAGTGAAGCAAAAATGTTTTAATTACATAATTTAAATATACCAGAATACAAAGCTCCATTGAGTAGCTTGCAACTCGACTGGTTTCCATAACTCACCAGTAAGTTATCAGGTGGTGCCACCCTTCTGATGACTACTTAGTGGGTAGGAAACCTGTCGAGATTTGCAGCTACTCAATGGAGCTTTGTATTTATGGTATTTTTAAATTATATAATTAAAACATTTTTGCTTCACTGAACTCCGGCTGAGGTGTGCGTTTTTTTTCTGATCATTAATCACATCTGCAGAGTCAGCTGGGTCCCTAAAGTGGGTCCCACTGGACTGGACAAAATCATAATTTCACTCTGACAGCCTTCCCATATTACTAACATATCATCAATTTAACACTATCAAAATTTCTCAATAAAATGGATTGGAAATCTTCAGAAATAGAGCAGTGATTTAATTTTTTTCTGGCAGTTGGAGGAGGGTGCATCCTGCTTTTTTATACTTTGAGAGTAATTGATATTTAGGATAGTACCACCGTGGCCTGTAGTTTGAGTGGCTTAAAATCCCAGATAGGTTTGTTGCAGTGTGCAGGGCCCACACACAAACTAGGTCACAACTCAGCTAATACTTTGTGCAGGGCCCACAGTGCCCTGCACAAAGTAAGTGATATGTCTGCCACTACACTTTCTCAAAAAGTAAAGGAATTAATTGAAAAAAAATAATAAAAAACTTTCATTACTGCATATAACATATGTTACAAGCCATAAAAGTCAGCAATTGTGGTGTTAGGGTTTTCAGCCCTAATGCCCCTCCCCCCATATACTACCTTCATGAACCAAGGCCAAGCTAGAAGTCCTGGCCCTTGCCCCCTCCCCATGCACCCTCTCCACACTAACTGACTCTAGCTGAACACTAAAATGAAGCCTTCA
Source organism: Neoceratodus forsteri (assembly GCA_016271365.2). Taxonomy (NCBI): domain Eukaryota; kingdom Metazoa; phylum Chordata; order Ceratodontiformes; family Ceratodontidae; genus Neoceratodus; species Neoceratodus forsteri. The sequence continues at coordinate 784,646,352 of CM028132.1, read as the reverse complement.
TTCAATATCTTGGCCATCACCCCTGGCTGTGTTTGAGTTCCTCCCTCTTTCACCTGCTTTCAAGGGCCGAATCCTGTAGTTGACCATTAGTTATTTGAGAGCGGGTAGGTCCTTGATTTGTTTATTTATTTTATTTTATTCTGTCCATCACCTCCCCCCGTGAGACAGAGAAAGAGAGAGAGAGAGAGCGAGAGGAAGAGTGAATTATTTGGATATTTGAGGGCAAAAGACATTTGATAATATATTTTACTGGACATTAATAATTAACTGAATCTAGAGCTGTGGCTGTCTGTTGGATAGTTGTTTTTGGGGTTTTAAATTTTGGGGTGGGTTGGGATTGTTTTTCTGTTTTTATTGAGTTCATTTTTTGTTTACTAACTTTTATAGCTTAGGGTATAAGAGTACTGTTATTAAGATTAGATTTATCCATTTCATTTGGGGTGGGTTCTTTATTTTAGCCTAGTTGATTTTCTTTACCATTTTGCATAGCATTATAATGTGTTGGGGAGGTTTAGCAATGGTTGAGCACTACTCCCCCACCAGGCTCAGAGAATTATGTCCCTTTGAATGTCCCCGATGTCATCCGACACCTATTTTAGGTGTCGTGCTTTGGGTATACTTAGAAAGCGTAAAAGAAGGGGGAAAGCTGTGCCTGGTGGGGGACAGGAAAGGGGAGGTAGGATTGGAGTTGTGGGGTCCAGGAGACACCCTGGGGCAAAATGGAGTCAGGATAGAGGTCCTCCTTGTGTTGTCTCCGTACCCATGGGCTCCAGTGTTAGTTGGCAGGTGCCGAGGTCTTCTCCGACAGCTCATCCTACATTGGCAGTGTTATGCAATGCCAGATCTATTAAAAACAAGACCTCTATTATAGCTGATCTTGTTGGAACAACAGACCTGGCTTGCATCACTGAGACCTGACTGGATGAAAATGCAGGCCCTGTATTGGCCTTGGTAACTCTGTTCGGGTTCTCGGTGATACACTGTCCTAGGTTGAATCGTAGGGGTGGTGGAGTGGCCATTATGTTAAGACTGAGCTGGGTCTTGTGGATGTACCATTGGGAAGTACCAGGTCCTTCGAATATATCCTTGGAGAGGGTGTAGGTTGTGGTATTCTCCTTGTCTACCGTCCACCAGGAGATGGAGGAGAATTCCTTCAGAGATAGCAGACTTCGTCGACGACATGGTGTTGAGGTCCACCAGATGGATAATTCTGGGGGACTTCAATGCCTGGGTTGACAATGAACTATCACATTTTGGTCAAATTCTCCTCTAGCTGATAATGACACTGGGCCTTACACAGGTAGTTACCTCCTCGACCCATGTCGGGGAGTCATTCATTGGATCTGATCTTTCTTTTGGGTATGGAGATAGCTGGTCTGGGGGTGGACCCAGTCAGCTGGTCTGACCATCACACCATAAGGTTTAGCTTCAGGGTGCCCCCCAATAGGTCTGCCCCTACGGAGATGGTTCAGTACCGCCCTTTAAGGGGGGTTAACCCTAGTGACCTATCGGTGGTGCTGGACCTATTGGGCTTGTCGGGTGAATGCATGAGTCCAGATGATGTTGTACTAGCCTATAATAAGGCTGTGGGAGATGCTCTGGACAAGATTGCTCCTGTTCGTGTTCGGCCTCTCACCCTTCGCCCAAGGAGCCCTTGGTTTGATGGCTCCTTGAAGGAGTTGAGGCAAGTTGGCCAAAGGATGGAGAGAGCCTGGCGAAAGTCCGGCCATGATGCTGACAGGCTTAGGTAGGTTGATGGCACATTATGATGGCTATCAATCAGAAATCACCCGTAAGAAGGCAGAATTCCTGTCCAGGGAGATTTCTGCTGCACAGAATCGACCAGCTCAGCTTTTCCAGACTGTTGACAGATTGTGCAATCCAATCTGCCTCCAGCCCAGAGAAGCTTTATCTCAACTAAGATGCGAGGAGTTAGCTTGATTCTTTGCAGATAAGGTTGCCAGTATCAGGTCTGGCATCGGTCCAACCTCTCCTACAAGGGATTGCAGTGGTCGACAGGAAGTGGTATGCACTCAGTCTATCTGGTCAGATTTCTGCTGGATGGAATTCATGGACATTGTGAAGATCGTCCAAACATTGTGCCCAACCAGTTGTAGTTTGGATCCGGGCCCTACACCCCTTTTAGTGGGATGAGTAGATGTTATCTACTCGATCCTTGCTGAAATTTTCTGAAAGTCCTTGGAGAAGGGAGTCTTTCCCGACCCCCTCAAGGAGGCGGTCGTTCAACCACTCCTTAAGAAATCCTCCTTGGATCCAGACTGTCTAGCCAACCACCAGCCTATCTCTAACCTGCCATTTGTTGGTAAGGTTATTGAAAAGGTGGTTGCTTTGCAACTGGATGATCATCTTATAACTCACAATGTCTATGATACTCTCCAATCTGGTTTTAGGAAGAAGCAGAGCACAGAAACTGCTCTTGTCCAGGTACTGAATGATCTCCTAATGGCTAGAGATCAAAGGCACATACCATTCTGGTCCTTCTTGATCGCTCTGCTGCATTTGACACTGGATCTGGGCCCTACACCCCTTTTAGTGGGATGTGTAGATGGTAAGGTTATTGAAACAGGCTAGAAGGAGGGGTGGAGCAACAATGGGGAAACATCAAAACTGCCATCACAGAGGCAACAAGCCTTTGTGTGAAGCAAATAAATCAAAATGAAAGAAAAAGTCACTAGGGTTCACAAAAGAGGTGGCAGTGAAGGTTAGGGAGAAAAAGACAGCATTTAGAAAGTATAAGGAAACACAGAAGGAGCAGGACAGAGAACTGTACCAGTTAAGGCAGAAGGAAGCAGGGAGGGTAGTCAGAATAGCAAATGCCCAAACTGAGGAAAAGATAGCCAACTCGGTTAAGAAGGGGGATACAACCTTTTATAGGTATATTAGGGAGAATAGAAAGATAAGGGGAGGGATAGTGAGGCTGAATAGAATGGACGGTGGTGGACAGAAGAGACAGTGAAAAAGCAGGGATACTGAATGAATACTTTGCTCAGTATTCACAAAGAGGAGGAGGGGATGTGCCTAATCCAATTAACAGAAGCACTCTGGATAGGGGTCAATTCCAGTCCATTCACAGAAGAAAGTTTTCTAAAGAACTCCTAAAACTGAAGGTGGACAAAGCAATGGGGCCTGATGGAATTCACCCCAGAATTCTAAAAGAATTAAGGAGAGAACTAGTGACACCACTGACTACCCTTTTTAACAAATCATGGGAGGATGGTGTGGTACCTGAGGACTGGAGGAAAGCAGATGTGATTCCCCTTCACAAAAGTGGGAGCAAGACAGAGGCAGGAAGTTACAGACCTGTCAGTTTGACCTCTGTGGTAGGAAAAGTGATGGAATCACTTCTGAAGGAAAGAGTTGTTCAGTACCTAGAGGCCAGTGGTGCACAGGACTGAAGGCAGCATGGGTTCACAGTGGGAAGGTCATGTCAGACAAATCTAATTGATTTCTTTGACTGGGTGACCAAAGTAGTAGACCAGGGAGGGGCTGTGGACATGGCCTACCCAGACTTTAGCAAGGCATTTGACATAGTCCCACACAAAAGATTAATAATCAGATTAACCAGCCTGAGAGTGGGTCCCAGGGTGATAGCCTGGGTAAAACATTGGCTGGACAACAGGACACAGAAGGTAGTTGTAAATGGAGTCCACTCTGAAGAAAGAGGAGTTACTAGTGGGTACCGTACGGTTCAGTACTGGTCCAGTCCTTTTAATGTTTTTATAAGTGACATTGCAGAGGGACTGGAAGGAAAGTATGCCTTTGCAGATGACACAAAGATCTGCAACAGGGTTGATACACATGGGAGTGTGGAAAGGATGAGAAGAGACTTGACAAGGTTGGAGGAATGGTCAAGTATGGCAGCTTGGATTCAATGCAAAGAATTGCAAAATAATGCACCTGGTAAACAAAAACCCAGAGGAAGATTACACAATGGGGGTAGTAACAAAAACAAAAATGGAAAGGGACCTGGGGTAATCATATCAGATGACCTTAAGGTTAGCAAGCAATGTGAGAAGGCAGTAGGGAGGGCTGGGGGATACTGGGATGTATAGGAAGAGGCATCGCCAGCAGAAAACAGGAAGTTGTTATCCTCCTGTACAGACAGTTGGTGAGACCCCATCTAGAGTACTGCATCCAGTTCTGGAGACCCCATCTCTGCAAGGACATAGAAAGGATGGAGGAAGTCCAGAGAAGGGCAACTAAAATGGTGCAGGGTCTGCAAGAGAAGCCATACAAGGAGAGACTAAAGGAGCTTAATATGTATACCCTTGAGGAAAGGAGGGAGAGGGAGGACATGATAGAAACTTGTAAGTACCTCAGTGGAATCAACAAAGTCCAAGAGGCTAACATCTTTCAGAAAAAGAGATGTGCAAGAACAAGGGGACACAATTTGAAGATAGAGGAGGGGACAGCTCAGGGTCAATGTGAGGAAATATTTTTTCACAAAGAGGGTGGTGGATGCATGGAATAGCCTTCCTGAGGAGGTTGTGGGGTCTAAAACTGTGGGAGAATTTAAGAATGCATGGGACAGACATAAGGCAATTTTTGTGAGGGGTAGGAAGAAATAGGCTGTTGGTTAAAAAGGATCTGCAGCTTATCCTGTAGGTAGGGAAATGGGCAGACTAGGTGGACCAAGCAGTCATTATCTGCCATCAAAGTCTATGTTTCAATGACCATGGTGTGCTGTTGGAGTGCCTGCGGCTCTTTTGTGGGCTGTCTGGTACAGTCCTTAAATGATTCCATTCATACCTCACGGGCAGGTTTCAGAGAGTTGCCACTGGAATTTATTCCTCTGGTGCTCACTCCCTGCTTTGTGGGGTGCCGCAGGGCTCCACTCTGGCCCCCATGTTGTTTGCAGTGTACATGCTGCTATTGGGAGATATCATCAGGCGATACATTCTGAGTTTTCACTGCTAAGCAGATGATACTCAGCTGTATATATCCTTTCTGGCCAGACAGAATGATGCACTCTCCATTCTAAATAATTGCCTTACTCAGATCAGAACCTGGATGAGCTTCAGCTGGCTGAGACTGAATCCAGACAAGACTGAAGTGCTGGTAGTGGACCCAGATCATCTGGGAGTGAGTTTGGGGGCTGGACAACCATCAGGCTTGTTACTTGGTGGTATACCGCTTACTGCCTCAGACCAGGTGTGTAACCTGGGCATTATTTTTGATGATGGTCTGATTCTAAAATCTCAGGTGTCAGCTGTCTTCAAATCCTCTTTTTACCATCTGAGGAATATCACCTGGGTGAAACACCTGATTCCCCCAGATGATCTTCCAACATTGGTCCATGCCTTTGTCACTAACCATCTTGATTACTGCAATTCCCTCTACCTAGGGCTACCAGGAGTTGATATCCACCGCTTGCAGCTGGTGCAGAATGCGGCAGCCAGGCTTTTGACTGGGACCTCTAGGACCAGTCATATTACGCTTGTGCTCCGCGATCTGCACTGGCTGCCTGTTCAGTGGCGGATCACCTTTACAGTTGGCTTGCTAACCTTTAAAGCCCTACATGATCAGGGAACCAGTCACCTGCAAGATCTCCTGGTACCCTACTACCACCTCCGTCCTCTCGTATCCACTGGTGAGGGATTGCTGGAGATTCCCAGGGTATGACTGAAGACATCTGGTTCTCGTGCCTTCTCTTTTTCCGCTCCAACCTTGTGGAATTTTCTACCTCGTCGGTTAAGAGAATGCCCTACCATTGGTAGATTTAAAACTGAGTTAAAAATGTATTTATTTAATTTAGCCTTCCCTAAATATGGATGATCTGTTTTTATTGTGTCTGTTTTTAATCTTATTATATTTGATGTAACATGTTTTATGTACAGCGCCTTGGTTCTGAAAAGTACTATAAAAATAAAGATGATTTGATTTGATTTGATTGATGATGATTTGCTATTTCAAGTATTACTGTGTTTTAGAAACCTAGACATTTTTAGGGCAGAAAGACTGTAGCCTATTCCCATGCCTAGCTCTGAAAGGCCCCAACGTACCTTACTTTATGTGACAGCCCCAGTCTGCAATCTGTGATTTGGTGGGCAATAGCAGTAAATCACCAGACTAGTTCAGTTGGGTAGGTCCTTTCTCCCTAATCCAAGGCAGATGCTTTTCCCATTTGTGCGCTAAGTGCATGCCAGGGAGAGAGGAGAGCAGAGAGTGCAGTGTCATGATGATGCTAGACAGACTGAGTAATCCATCTGCCTAGCATCGTCAGTGATTCTTCTAACTACACTCCCTCCCTCCTTCCTGGGTGCATACTCAGTGTACAGAAGGTCAGTGCATAAGCACTGACTGAGTTAGCCTTGCAGTTGTTGTACTATTGTTCCCTCTCCCAAATAATGGATCCAGGGTCAGGCACTAGACTTGACCACCTGGGGAGGACTGGGAAGGTTGTTTTTTTTTGTTGCTGTTTTTGTTTAGTTCTCAGCCTTGCAAACTGTAGACCTGTGGACCTGCTCAGACTATGGCAAACTTTGCCTTGTTAGAAGCTGAATATTCACAAGGTTGAACTGTTGGAGGTTCACTGAACTCAACCTCTAGGTTCATATCTCATTTGAAAATCCTGTCCCTCGACTCTTACAGCAGCATATGTGTTAAAATTTACAGTATATCATCCATTTCTTGTATTTTTGATTATTAATATTTTTCCTCCCAATTTTACTTTTGTTTCCCCTGTCCCTACCCTGAGGATCAAGGCAAGGTAATTTTATTCATAAGGTGCCCAATCCCAGAGGCTCTGGGCACCAAATGTAAATAAAAGCATACAACAGTAAATTAAAATATAATAAAACCTCATTGTGAAACCATAACAAGATTAAAATGCAGCAAAATAAAGGTTTCCAGAAGTCAATCTTTTGGGGATTAGCCAAAACTAAAGATGGCATCAGCAGTCAAAGGCCAGGCTGAAGAGGTGGGCCTTTAGATTTCCCTTAAATACCTCAATCAAGGGAGCCTCCAGGACTGTAGGTGGAAACGAGTTCCACAGGGTCGGCCCAGAGAACCTAAAAGTATGATCTCCCAAGGTCTTGAGCCAAACCCTTGGAATGTCCAGGAGGCCCCTCGAGGAGGAGAGGAGGGTGCGAGCAGAGGACACTGGTGTCAGGAGCTCAGTCAGGTAACCAGGACCCAGCCAGTATAGGGCCTTAAAGGTGAGAAGACCCACCTTGAAAATGACCCTCCACCTGACTGGCAGCCAGTGTATAGTATGCAGGACTGGAATCACATGACTGGACCTCAAAAGACCCGTCAACAACTGGGCCACTGCATTCTGCACTAGCTGAAGCCTGCAGAGAGACCCTCCTGTGACCCCAAAGTACAGAGCATTACAGTAGTTGAGCCTAGAAATCAGAAAGCCATGCAGTAGTGTCAGTAGGTCCTCGGGCACAATGAGGGGCTTAATACAGAATGTTCCACAAGTAGAGATGAAGTGAATTTACAATCCACAGATGAGCATAAGTGGCCGCATTGGCACTTCGCTACGAGTGCCCTATGAGAAAGGCTCACTTTGCCTTGTTATTATTACTTGCATTGTCATTCTGCCTTAAACACGAAGTAAGGCAGAGTGACAACAATATTGGCAGCATCCCACCCACACAGTCACCAGAATGAATGTGCATCCCCAAAATGCTACTGTCTTGTGTCCAGAAAATTCCTCAGTGCTGATGAAGTGCAATGAAAGTGTAACAAGAAATGCAGTCTCCCGGAATTAATGGTGCCATGCAAATGCACAGACAGATTAAGATTGCGTTGCACACTCAAGGGATGCATACAAAAAGGCACAACACCACTTAACCAGTGCTCACTAGTCACAAATCCAAATCTGGAAAGGAATACATTTTGCCAGTTGGGGGATTAGTGCACAGCAGTAACAATTCACTACCAGTAAAGATACCACAAAGCAGTATAAAAAATTTATGCAGGTGCGGTGGATAGCAGGTTCACACTGCTGCAGTTACTCTGTAACACAATAAAAGGTGTCTGATTTAATGGCACTCATCACACACACACAATCATTGGCACACTGAAGTAATGCGTAGCAAATTGAAAACCTTTAGTAATATAACCAAATGTTTTAAACAGACAAATTGTACACTGCTGCACCATAACAATCAGCAAAAAACTGTCAAGAATTACTGAAAATATTACCTTAATTAACAATCAAAATCCACACACAACAATAAACAGTCGATGATATGAGCACACAAGGATTTCCTACAGTCGTTGTACTAAATTTTGAGCAAAAAATATTACTCAGGCATTTTAAACAGCTTTTAGAGCATTTGAATCACAGAGCTCTGACAGCAAACTGTCTCCAGCTACCATTGCACACACACTACCAAGGCCAGAACTGAGACTGTGCCAAACAATCTAGAGCTCATGTGACCTGCAATCCCATGAATAACTGCAGAATTTCATTTGGAGCGTAATTACAGGGCAAAGTGAGGCGAATTACATAGATGTCTTTGCATCTGATGCCAATGCCACTCTATAATCCACCATTAGTAGGTGTAGAGATGTAAGGCAGACTGTGTCCTGTTTTCCTGGGAGCCTAGAGCCTCATCATGCGTGATGAACATGGCTCAAAGCCATCCTCGATCTGGGACATAGAGTGTAAACCTCAGTCTCCACTGTAACAACACAATGTGATGCCTTGCTGTGCCAGTGGAGCAGCCCTGGCCTTCTATTTTGATTTGTCCCTGTTCCCCTTCCCCTGGGTTGTGGCTGGAAACAAGCCTCAGTTCAGTGTGTCTTTCCTGGTCACCAATTTTTAAATAAACAATTTGTCAGGAGTGCTATCTTTAATGCCTAGAAATTAGGGATGCTCAGATAATTTGAAGTATCTTCCACGTACCCTGGATAATGTGGCTATTGTAGACCTATATTTTTTGTCAGGACCAGATAATGAATTATCTGGGTCATTGTCTTGAAAAGGTATCCAACCTATCTGGGATTATCTACCCAGATATAAACATATAAGCCATCTGCAGACAGTAATGTGGAATGGTTAATACACTATCAGAGCATCATTCTCTACTACAAATAGTGCAAGCACAAGAAGAAACTGAAAACATTAGGTGTGGCCTTGGTCCACTTAATTGATTTATGGGTTATCTATCCCACAGGTCCCATATTCCCAATTACCAATTGATTCTTGTTTCTTAGAAGGATCAGTCAGATTAATTGGGAGGGGTCACTCAATCAATCAATCAATCAATCAAAATCTTTATTTATCCAGGCGGGCACCATTCAGCAAGGCTCATTTGCAAGGTGAACCTGGTCATGAATACATCAAAGTACAGTACAGAAGCAGGTATACAAAAAAAGCAATAATATACAAGGAAGAAAAAGTATATACAGTGAATACAGTACAGTACAAGGTTGAAATAAATAAAAAAAAATAGCATTATTTTACAATTAAAGAAGTCAGCAGGAGTACAATCAACCATAGGCATACTGGGGTTATAAGCAGAGATCTTTTGAGTGAGGCAGCCGGCAACTACACATATAGGGGAAAGAGGCCATGTATGGGGTGGCAGGTTAGAGAGGTAAAGAAGAGGAGGGATATATTACTGACGACTGGGGGAAAAATTGGGCTAAAACCACAGAAAGTGACGATGGCTGTCGTGTACTTGTTTATTATGATAATGACGGAGGAGGGGTAGATAATTGGGATACTGCTACGGAAGGGGTGGGACTTTAGCCAGGCTGGAGTGGACAGGGAAGGGTGGGTGCAGCAGGAAGAGTTAATAGGGAAAGAGTGAGAGCCAGGGGTAGAAACATGGTGAGCGGCAGGATGGAAAGGGGGAGTTGCAGAACTTTTTTATTTCTTTTTTCAGTAGATATTTATTCATTTTATTTAGCTTTTGTTGAGCAGGAAAGGAAGACTAGACAACGCTGCCTATTTTCAGCCATGTCCCGGAGGGGGGAGGAGGGGTATACAAATGCAAATCAACTGAGATTGAATCATATTAAGCTGTTGGTCATATTTTAGTGAGCTGAGAAAATGTGACAAGGACACTAGGGATATTCCCCTGCTCTTCTTGAGAAGTGCTGTAAGATCTTTAACATGCCCCTGAACAACCACCAGGAAAGGCAGATGGAACATCAGTTTATTGTCTCATCTGAAAGTTGGCACATCTTGACAGTATAGAATACCCCTAACATACATATATATATCTTTTGGATCAGGAAAAAAGGACTAGGCAATACTGCCTGTTTTCAACCATTTACAAGGGGTGGGCGGAGATACAGATACAAACAGAGATTGAACCAGACTAAGCTGGGGCATTTTTTGTTTTTTTTTTTGTTAGGTGAATGGGTAAAATTTGACCAGAACACCAGGGAAATTCCTTTAGTCCATTCTATAAGTGCCATCATGGGATCTTTAACACTCCCCTGAACAACCACTAGAACAGGGAGATCTCAGTTTAACATCTTAGGTGAAGGATGGCATACTCCAACAGTACAGAAACCTTATTAGAACTGCAAACAGGTGCTAACATTTATGGTATGACCCTAATTTCAGTGCATGACTAGAACCCATGACCATCCAGCCAAGGTGCTGATTTTCTACCAACTGAGCCATGTTGGTACCCATTACACCTATGTTAATAACTAAGGCACATGTTTCAGAAACACTGAGCTAAGTGGCCTCTAATTTCAGCTACAGAATATGCAGACAAATGTGTTCTGCACTACAGCAATCACTCACTTGATCTGGCCTAAGCCAATCTTCAAGCTGCCTTTAGTTACCTTGAGATTGAAAACTGTCTATAGGAGAACAGGTCTAAATTTGGGCCAAGCCAAAGTGATGCTTCATGGCACCACTGTGTTTCTGAGAGGCACTTTTAATTTCCAGATTGTAACCAAACATGGCATCCTATTAAAATGTGTTAATTAATATAAATACCTTGGCCTGTGGACTGATATCTCTCTGTCTTAGAATTGCCATATTAATCCCCTTTGTCAGAAAATTCACCCTGAATTGTGTTTCAGTTCAGGAGTAATGCTATTCAGTCTAAAGATGTAAAACTATAGGTAATTTAATCTCTGATTTTACCTATACTATCTGAGTATGTCTTGCAGCATCTAGATGCTGAATGCAGGATAAAAAGGATCTGCAGCTGGTGATCCAACTTCATAATAAGCATTATACTGCACACAGGCATATGAGGTTCAAGATTATTTTAAAGTGCTTCAGAAAAGTATTTAATTGCAAAAAAGACTGCAGGTGTACCATAAACAAACATTGAATCCCTCTGTGCTAGAACTATACTGTAGTCGTGCTTATAAACATAAACATTGAGTCTGATGACAGATGAGGACCACTTGGCCCATCCAGTCTGCGCATGTCTCCCTACCTACACTAATACATCAGATTGTACCCTATCTACAGCTTTTCCTCACTCCTCCATTCCTTTCCACTATGATTCCTTTGTGCTTATCCAATGCATTCTTGAACCCCACCACTGTTTTTGCCCTCACCACCTCCACTGGAAGGCTGTTTCGGGTATCCACCACTCCTTCTGTGAAGAAATACTTCCTCACATCTCTCCTGAATCTGCCCCCTCCAACTTCATAGCATGTCCCCTTGTTCTTGAGCACCTTTTCTTCTGCAAAATACTCCCCTACTGTACCTTATATACTGTACCCCAGTGAGGTATTTAAATGTCTCTATCATATCTCGCCTCTCCCATTTTTGCTCCAGGGTATACATATTGAGGTCCTTTAGTCTCTCTTCATAGGCTTTTGATGCAGACCCTGCACCATTTTAGTTGCCATCCTCTGGACCGCCTCCACTCTGTCTATGTCCTTCCGGATATGTGGTCTCCAGAACTGTACACAATACTCTAGCTAGGGTCTTACCAGTGATATATACAGAGGCAACACCACTTCCTTCTTTCTGCTGGTGATACCTCCCTATGCACCCCAGCATCCCACTTGCCCTCCCTACTGTTTTGTCACACTGCCTGATCACCTTTAGGTCATATAATATGATCACCCCCAGGTCTCTTTACTGCTTGGTGGTCGTCAATACCACTCCTCCCCTGGGTTTCTGTGCCCTAAGTGCATTATTTTGCACTTTTTCGCATTAAAGCTCAGCTGCCATACCCTTGACCACTCCTCTTGTTTCCTCAAGTCTCTGGCTATCCTTTCAACCCACCCTGGAGTGTCCACCCTATTGCAGATTTTGATGTCATCTGCAAAGAGGCAGACCTTCCCTTCCAGTTCCACTGCAATGTCACTTATAAAGACATTAAGGAGGACCTGTCCCAGCACTGATCCCTGAGGCACCCCATTGGTCACCCTCCCTTCCTTGGAGTGAACTCCATTTACCACCACCCTCTGTTGCCTGTCCCCTAATCAGTTTCTTATCCAGTTTACCATCTTTGGACCCATTCCTCAGCTAAGCTACCCAGCTCACTTACTAGTCTCCTATGTGGAACAATATTGAACGCTTACTAAAATCTAGGAAGGCCACATCCACTGCTCCACCCTGAACTAGTTCCTTGGTCACTCAGTCAAAGAAATCTATCAGATTTGTTTGACATGACACCTCCCCTGTGAAACCATGCTGCCTTGGGTCTTGTAACCCACTGTATTCAAGATGTTCCATAATCCTTTCCTTCAGCAATGATTCCATTAACTTTCCCACCACCAATGTCAGGCTGACTGGCCTATAATTGCCACCCTCCTCCTTACTACCATTTTTGTGTAGTTGGACTATATCCACCCTCCTTCAGTCCTCCGGAACCAGTCCTGTTTCCAGTAAGCTGTAAAATAGAACTGTCAGAGGTGCAGCAAGTATTTCCTTGAGCTCCCGCAATACCCTTGGATGCACCCCATCTTGCACCATTGCTTTATTCACCTTCAGATTAGAAAGTCCTTTCAGGACTCTCACTTCCAAAAAAGGACTAGTGTCTCCCTCCCTCCCTCCAAAGCTTCTGTTACTTTTTTGTGGCGATACCCTTCTCCTTCCTCTGTGAACACAGAACAAAAGTATTTGTTCAGGATGTCTGCCTTTTCCTTGTCCCTTTCTTCACAGTCCCCCTTTCTCTTTTTAACCTTCAAATACCTTACCTGGTCTTCCTCTTTTCACTTACATATCTAAAAAATGTCTTTGTCCTTTTGTTACCTACTGAGCTATTCTCTCTTCAGTTTGTGCCTTTATGCTCCTTACTGCTTTCCCTGCTTCCATCTGTTTTCCCCAATACACCTCCTTATCCTCTGCCCTCTGCATCTCCTTATACCTTCTGAATGCTACCCTTTTAGCTTTTACCTTTTCAACCACCTATTTTGAGAACTATAGTGGTCTATTATTCCTCTTGCTTTTGCTCACTTGCTTGATGCAGAAGTTTTTTGTCTTTACTATGCTCTCTTTTATCTTCATCCACTGTTCCTCCATCCAATCCAAGTCACCCACCACTGCTAGGTCATCCCTGAGGCATTCACCCATCTTTTTAAAATCTGCCCTCCTGAAGTCCAGGACTGTCGCCCTTGCTTGGTTTGATTCCACAGCCATCCTTACACTGAACCACACAGGACAGTGATCACAGGTCCCCAAGTGGCCTCCCACCTTGACATCTGCAACACTGTCCCTGTTAGTGAGTACCAGGTCTAGTATTGCCCCATCATGAGTAAGCTCACTGACTAGTTGCCTGAAGAATGCCTGAGGGGGCCTGCAGAGTGTCTAGGATGTCCATGCTTCTAGCTGAAGCCACTGCTGGGAGACTGCAGTCCACATCTGGCAAGTTGAAATCCCCCAGCAGCAGCACCTCACCCTTTTCTGCCATCTTGCCAATGGCTTCCACCAGTACCATATCTAATTCTTCCCTCTGTGCTAGAGGTCTGTAGGTCACTCCAGTGCAAATAGTCGCTTGATTCTCCATCTCCAGGAAACCCCACAGTACCTCTGCCTCCTCCTGTATTCCCTGTATCTCTGTGGCTTTTATGTTCTCCCTGACATAAAGCACCATACCTCCTCCTTTCCTTCCCACCCAGTCCTTCCTGAACAGAGTACAGCCCGGTATAGCCATTTCCTAGTCATGGTTTTCAGTGCAGCATGACTCAATAATGGCCACAGTTTCCAGGTCAGCCTCTACCATGATGGCCTCCAGGTCTGGAGTCTTATTTCCTAGACTTCTAGCATTTGCACACATGGCCTTCCAGATTTTGTTTCCACTCTGCTTGTTGCCTCCCTTTTTTTTCCTTTTGCCCTCCTTCCCACCTCTCTTCTTAATGCTTCTGTTCCTCCTCCCCCCATATTTGTACTACCCTGTTCCCTTTATTAATTTGCATCCTCGGGGATTCTTCTCCCCTTGGATTCTCCTTACTCTCTACCTCATCTTGTAGGGGGAGGTAGTTTCTGACTCCCTAAGTCCTTCTGCCATCCCTCTTGGCTAGTTTAAATGTTCATCAAAGTAACAGTTAAACCGTTCACTAAGGACTATGGTTCCCCTCCTAGATGGATGCAGGCCATCACCCCTGTATAGGCCCTTATCCTCCCAGGTGGGTCCCCACTCCCCAGTGTAGCTTGCTCCCTGTGATGCAGATGGTATCTGGCTGAGGCAGTGATCATGGGGCTGTGCTGACTGCCATCTCAGGAGGGGCAGGGGGAACTGGCTACAAAGGCAATTAGGGGAAGAACAGAAGGTGGTAGAGGGACCTGAGCAGGTGGTACCAAGTTGAGGTCTTACATGTTATTGAGATGGTTACTGGGCACAAGGTACATGTAAACTCTGATTCCAGGTAAGTGATCATTGGGATGGGGGAACCACTGGACACCAGGGGATTGATTTTATACCGGCCCCTAGATCAGCACACAGTGCGCCGATCCATGGCTGCAGAAAACTCTGGGTGCATCAGGGACACTGCACCCTATTCTAGAAAAACAGACCCATGAAACAGCCTACCTCAGGAGGCAGTGGAATCCAAGACAGTACATGAGTTCAAACTTGCATGGGACAGACATTGTGGACACATCAAGGTGCAATCTAAATAGGAAGAGGGGCAGAAACACGGGCAGACTAGATGGATCTTGAGGTCCCCATCTGCCGACACAATTCCCATGTTCTTCTGTGCCAAATTCCCAAGAGTTGCGCAGCTGCAGAGTTGCTTCAAACCTTTGGCACACCTGAAGGGTTTGACAGAGGGTCCCGTCACCCCCCCCAGCCTGGCATAACCATACTGGAGCCGAAAGTAGGGAGAAGAATATGCCTGCAAGGTCGGAACTGGAGGGCAAAGGGACCAGTGGAGGTACCATAGTGGGCCACAGGAGAATGGCGGCACTGGCAGGATACAGAGTTGGTACCCGGCAGAGGTACCACACCCACTGGGACAGAGCTGATCAGCCTGTGTACATTGGAGTTGGTATGAATGGACCCTGCCCTGGACCCCAGGAAGCAACAGCCCTGACACCTGTCCTAGAGGTGACACAGTCCCCAACAGTGTGGTTGGGCATTAGCCTGACTCCATGTCATGGGCTGTGTACCAGGGGACTGTCGCGGTACCTGGGGAACATTCCTGTCTATGAACTGCACCCTGTAACCTGCAGTCAATGCCACCCTCCACATGTAGGGGTCTGTGTCAGCTCTGAGGCTGGTGTCAAGGGTGTTGCCACCTGGGGTCTGGTACAGGGTCCATTCATGCCAACCTCTGTGTATCGAGGCCAATTGGTTCTGTCACACTGGGCATGGCACCTCTAAAATTGGGATTGCCACAATATTTCATGAAAGATGCCACTTGCATCAAATCCTTTTTGCTGAATGGTGAGCTTTGAAAATCGAGCCCTAGGAACTGTTTCTTCTGAATGATGAAGCAGTGATTGAGGGGACCACTGGATATTAGAGATGGCTTATTGCAACTAAGAGACCAGCAATCAGGTGGGGGGCCACTGTGGGCAAGAATAAGTGTAGGGTTTGTGCAACATTAAACAACGTTGTAATGGTAGCTGTTTAATGCTGTCAAAATCTTTGAATATGCCTCTGCACCCTGCATACAAAGGGATCCCTCATTTGCATGGGCACAGTAGTATAGTCTGCGTGATCACACTGTTAGATCAGCGCCCTGTACCAGAAGCCTTTGAATATGGCTATGTCCCATCAAATGGAGCTATTGTTGGTCAGTGTAGTGCTAATATGGTTAGCACTTCACAAACCTTTTGAATATGGGAGCTCAAGATTCAAGTATATGTTTCAAGTCATCCTACAACAAGATGTATAAAGTTCCTTCAGAGAAATCAAGTACTGGACAAAAAGCATCTGCTTATACAGCTTTTAAGTATGGAATTATCTTTCCTTGACTTTGAGACAAATTTACTCACCTATTGTTTTTAAATCTCAGGTACATGATTATTTGTATTCTAACCTGATATTAGATTGTTTTTTAAGAATAAGGGATGTTGTGTGTTGCTGTGTTGTGCTGTATTGTGTGTTGTGTTGTGTTGTGTTGTGTTATGTTACGTAAAAATCTATTACAATGTATTTTATTATACCTTTTGTATACTGTTTATTCAGGTTGTACCTGTAAAGGGTCTTCGAGCCCTGTGTTTCTACCCAGTAAACAAAAATAAAAACAAAAAAAAAAATGCAAACTAAAGCAACATTGGGCCTGTTCAAAAGGCTGGTCTTGTTATGGCAATGTTGGCATATAGGGCCAGAATCTGATGTGTTTCTTGTCTCCACCCAAAGCTATCTCAAGTCAGTGACATTCCCACCTATCATGCTTATCCAGCTCACCCAGTGTAGTAGAAGAAACTGCAAACATTTGCACTAAGATGTGATTGTAATTCTCATACTCAGGCACAAATGCCAGTAATCTCATTCAAACAGTGCTTTGTATGGGAATACTAGCATTGTGGCCTGGTGGTGTGAGACAAAGTGTCAATGTCTGTGCCCAACTAACTGTGTAAAACAATTTCTTTATATAATAATAATAATAGTTTTATTTATAAAGCGCCTTTCAATTTTCAAAGCGCTGTACAAGTTAAAACAATACAGATCAAACTAAAATACAATATTAAACACAGATAAAAACCATAATATGATCAGCAACTTCGGAACAGTCAATTTTCCAAAAAGGCTATTTGCCAGAAGTGGGTTTTCAAACCCCTCTTGAATTCCTCCACAGTGGTGCACTCCCGTAACTGGCGGGGTAGAGAATTCCAAACAGTGGGTGCAGCATAAGAAAATGCTCTACACCCAGATGATTTAAGATTCACTCTTGGAATCTCTAGCAACCCCTCATCAGCCTGAGTGAAGCGATTGGCCAAGGCAGTGAGAAACCAGAATTTCTTTCAGATAGGCCGGACCCTGGCCATGAAGGGCTTTTAAAGTCAGTAAACTGACTTTAAAGGCGATCCACCACCGTATAGGCAGCCAGTGCAGTTCACGCAGCACCGGGGTAATATGACAGGACCTACTTGACCCAGTCAAAACCCAGGCTGCTGCAGGTGGTGGATTTCAACCCCTGAAAGCCCAAAGTACAGGGAGTTGCAGTAGTCCAGACACGAGGACACAAAGGCGTGGACCAACATTGGCAGGGCATCAGACGGAACAAGGTGCCCAACTCTGGCGATATTCCTAAGATGGTAAAAGGAAGTCTTGACAACTGCTGACACTTGTGACTGCAGTGTCAGCCTGTCATCCAAGATAACCCCCAGGTTACGCACACATTCTGAGGTCAGGAGTGAAACGCCGCCAAGAAAAATTCCTGAGGGCGTACCAACAGACGACCCCTCTATCTGATGACCCAGGTCCACAACCAATATCTCTGTCTTTTTGAGTTCAACTTCAACCAACTAGAATCCATCAATTCCTGGATTTCTTTCAGACAGTTGTTAAACACCGAGAGAGCTCCATCCTGGTTGGGTGCAAAAGACAGGTATAGCTGGGTATCATCTGCATAGCAGTAAAACCTCAGCTCATACCATCATATAATGTCTCTGAGGGGCAACATATACAGCACGAATAACATGGGAGACAGCACTGAACCCTGAGGCATCCCACACAACAAAGACATTGGGCTCAAGGAAAAAAACCCAGACACAACTCTTTGTGATCTCCCAGTGAGGAATGAGGTGAACCATTGAAGGACGGTTCCCGATATTCCTCAAATATGCCTCAAGCATGCTATCAACACCATGTGATCCACGATGTCAAAAGCTGAAGAGAGATCAAGGAGAACCAAGATGGAAGGTCTCTTCTGATCCTTCACCCTCAGAAGATCATTAAGCACCCGAACCAGCGCAGTCTCGGTGCAATGTCTTTTACGAAAACTGGATTGGAAGAGTTTGTAGATGTCATGGATGGTTAAATGGTCCTCCAATTGGGTTGCCACCACCTTCTCAATCACCTTCCCAATAAAGGGTAGGTTTGAGATGGGTCTGTAGTTTGTAAAACAGTCTGGGTCTAAGGTAGATTTCTTCAAGAGAGGTGTCACCACCGCCTCTTTCAGGGAGCTAGGGAACTCACCCGACTCCAAGGAGCACCAGACTATTTGCACAAGGACTGGACCAATGATATCACTATAACCCAGAATTAGGGAAGTCAGACCAGGGTTCAAACTACAGCTTGTAGGGTACACACTATGGATAATCCTCATGACATCCACGAAATCAGGTCAACTGAAGGAACTCCAAGAAAATTGAGGTACTGTGAACTCACACTGTTCAACAGCATCCCCCTTAGACAGTGCTGGTTGGAGATCCACCCTGATGTCGGCCACCTTAGTTGCAAAGAATCGAGCAAGCTCCTCACACTCTAATTGTGAAAAGGCTTTCTGAACTTGCAGACAGGCTGGGTTGCACAGTCTGTCTACAGTTCAAAAAAGCTGAGCCAGTCGATTCTGAGCAACTGCAATCTCCCTGGACAGGAATTCTGCCTTCTTACGGGTGATTACAGATTGATAGACTAAATAATGGTCCATCAACCTAAGGTGGTTGGCTTCAAGGGCAGACCTGTGCCAGCACCGCTCTATCCTTCACCCCTGTCTCCACATCTCTCTCAATGTCCCATCGAACCAGGGGGACTTGGGGTGAAAGGATAGAGGGTGCACACGGACAGGAGCAATAGAATCCAGAGCCACCGTAACAGACGTATTATAGGCCGACACAAGGGTCTCTGAACTATTGCTCACCAACACGGGGGATGAGAGGTCAAGGACTGCTGCAAGGCCTTGGGGAGTAATATCCCATAAAAGGCAGTACCTAACCATCTCCACAGGGGTAGGCCTTCTCAGGGGGGTGCAGAAACTGAACCTTGCGTTGTAGTGGTCTGACCAAGTGACTGGTTCCACCCCCAGATCGAATGTTTCAATCCCTAGAAGGAAGACTAAGTCCAGAGAGTGTCCAGATTTCTGGGTAGCAGCAGAAACCACCTGTGTAAGGCCCAAAGAAGTAATTAATTAGAGAAAGTGATTACCAAATTGCGAGAGTTCATCGTCGACCCAGGCGTTAAAGTGTCCCAGAACCATCAATCTGGGCGTCTCAAATGCCATGTTGACGATGAAGTCTGCTACTTCCTGTAAGAAATGCTTCCCATCCCCGGGTGGATGGTAGATGAGAACAATTCAAACACCTACACCTGCTACCACTGTGCACTCAAAGTACTCAGTCTCTCCCACTACCACATTCGTGAGGCCCAGTTCAGTCTTGAAACAGACTGCAACCCCAACCCCGCAATCCAGTCTCGGGTGGTATATCACTGAGTACCCAGCCGGAGTCATAGCCTCCAACGTGGGGCCTGGATTTTCATTCAGCCAGGTCTTGGTGATGCAAGTCAAGTCCACCGAACCAACAAGATCAGCAATAATGCCAGTCTTATTCTTGATGGACCTGGCATTGCACAAACCGCCCAAGTTGGAAGAACCTCAGAGGCTGTTGGGCCCATATGCCTACTAAATTCAGTAGTGCCCTTGGGTATGGGCACCAGACATGGCGAACCATGATCTGGATTCCATTTTTCCCCAGGGCGCCTTCTGGATCTAACTACCCCAATACGGTGGCCCCCCTCATCCATCCTCCCTTGTTCACAGCCCCCCACCCTCTTCCCTCTCCTACGAGCAATTCCCAGTTCTCTACAGCACTGATATGTCTCATATTGGAGTGGGGGAAATAAAAAGGGTGGAGGGCACGAAGAGAGGATGATGAATAGCGCACCACCATGGGAACTGAAGGCCAACACATGCCACTACTAAACAATTAAAACCAAACAATAAACCCACCAATAAAACACCCAAAATAATTAAACTTAACAAACTGAATAGATAAAAAGGCTACCCCACCCCAAAACAACCGAGTCTGGGCCAAGCTAGAGGGCTACTAAGACTTAAAATAAATGGAAGGAGGAGATAGGGACTTGTGAGGGGAGGCGAAGAAGTGGAAAAAGTCATGGAGTGGAAAGGAGAGAACAGGTTACTATGCAGAGAGAGGGAGCGGGCATTTGTGAAGAGTCTTCAGAAAATAGTTTTGCACTGCTAGAGAGGAAGAAGGTGGAGGAGGGAAATGATGAAATTAGAGAAGTAACTGATAAATGCCTGGACCAAACTGGAGCGGGGGGAAGTTCTGCTGGGAGAATTGCAACAGGGGCAAAAGGGGGAAATAATGTGCAGGAGGAAGAAGAGGAGCTGGAAATGAAAGAGGGAGATGAATGGAAGTAAGCAGAGAGTAAGAGTGGTGGAATCTTAGTGCTGGGGGACTCAATACTAAGAGGAGTCAGGTGGGGTAGTAAGGGGGAGAGGCATACTCGCATTTGGGTGGAGGCCATGCCAGGAATGACAGCAGAAAGGGTGAGACAATCTGTTCTGAAATATGCTAGAAGGGGTAGGGACAAGCCTCATTTAATTATACATCTTGGGACAAACGACCTGGCTCACAAGACAGTAGATATAGTCCAGAGGAGGTTTGAGGAACTAGCACAATTATGTGACGGGGCAGGAAGATCAGTAACTTTTTCAGAGATACTTCCAGTGCCCAAGGCAAGCACAACAAGAAAGCTGAGAATAGAGGAATTTAACGGGTGGCTAAGAACATGGAGTTGTGCTAAAGAGTGTGGGCTGTTGGGGGGGTTGGGGAGGGACCTGGGAGGACAGTAATGTCTATGCCAAGGACAGACTACACTTGAGTGAGAAGGGAAAGAAAGTGTTGAAACAGAGGATGGAGGAGTACAAAGAGGAAGTTAGGAATTTAAAGTAGGAGTGGGGGGGGTGGCAATTGGGCAAGAGATATGCAGAGACCACAGGTTGGGAAACCATATGAGCTTACCCCGATAACAGTGACAAAGGACAAATGGCAAGTACTATTGATGATGCTAGGAAAGAAGGGCAGGATGGGAGGGGGGAAGGGTGGAAGGTGGTTACCCTTAATGCTAGGAGCCTTGGGAGGAAAACTGCAGAGTTACAGGTGCTCATGGCAGAAGAAGAGGTGGACATTGCAGCCATCACAGAAACATGGGCCACCCAATACAATGACTGGGACCTGTCTGTACCAGGGTACAGGTTATTTCATAGGGACAGGGTGATTGGGAAAGGAGGGGGTGTGGCACTATATGTGAAAGAAGGACTGAAGTGTGTAAGGGAGGAAGGGGAGGAGGGTAGTACAGAGTCACTTTGGATGCAAATCCAGGATTCCAAGAATAGGATTCTTAGAATGGGAGTGGTGTACAGTCCACCATCTCAGACGGAGGAGTTAGACAGGGAACTAGCAGGACAGATCAGGAGGACCTGTGAGAGGGGTAGTGTGGTGATTGTGGGGGACTTCAACATGCCAAGAGTGGGCTGGAGTACCCTAACAACCAGGAACAGAAGGGAGCAGGTACTACTGGATGCCTTCCAGGACAGCTTCCTGCTGCAAATGGTCAGTGAACCAACCAGGTTAGGGAATACCCTTGACCTTGTGCTGGCAAATGGGGACTTTGTGAGAGAACTTACAGTGGAGGAACCACTATCAGGGAGTGACCGCCTCTCAGTATGGTTCACATTGGATATGGGTAAGGAAGGAGTGGAATCTGGCACAAGAGTGCTGGACTTCAGGAGGGCCAACTTTGGAGGATGGGGGAAGTGGTAAAAGGGTACCTGGCCAGAATTCAATCTAGTATGGACACTAACCAGAGGTGGGAGCTCATAAAGCTGGGGATAGTGGAGGCAACCAAAACCTGCTGCAAGGCCCAGAGCAAGAAGGCTAGGGCTAAGAAACCGAGCTGGTTGAGCAAGGAGGTCATGGAAAAGGTAAGGAGGAAAAGAGCTGCCTTTAGGAAGTACAAAAAAACAGGGAGGGGAAGGACAGGGAGAAGTACTTGACAGAATCAAAGGAGGTGACAAGGGCAGTAAGGGGAGCCAAAGCATCTACAGAACTCAGGCTGGCACAAGGCAAAAAGAAGGGGGAGAAGGACTTCTTTAGGTACATCAGGGAGAAAAGGAGCTGTAAGGACCACATACTAAGGATTAGGAAGGAGGGGTTGGTGGAAGAGAGTGAATAAGGCAGAAGCACTAAATGAGTACTTCTGCTCAGTATTTACTAAAATGAAGAGGGGGTGACACCCAAGGGGAGAAATGGCAGAAACAGGGGAAGGGTGAAAGATGGGAAATCATGGAGGGCAGAGTTTGGGAGGGTTTGAAGGCACTGAGGGTGGACAAGGCGCCAGGCCAGATGGCATCCACCCCAGGGTACTGAAGGAGCTGGCAGAGGTCCTTACAGGACCTTTGGCAGACCTATTTAATGCCTCACTACATTCGGGGTGTGTACCTCAGGACTGGAGGATGGCTCATGTGGTGCCCCTCCACAAGTGTGGCCCCAAGGATAAACCAGGAAACTACAGACCAGTGAGCCTCACATCCATCATGGGTAAGCTAATGGAGACTATCCTAAAGGAGAGGCTGGTGGCCCTTCTAGAGGCCAAGGACTACAGGACAGCAGACAGCATGGCTTCATATGTGGCAGATCCTGCCAAACCAACCTGGTGGAGTTCTATGACTGGGTAACTAGGCAACTGGACAGGGGCCATGCAGTGGATGTCCTGTATCTGGACTTCAGTAAGGCATTCAACTCGGTGCCGCATGGAAGGCCGGGAAATGTTAGTAGGCACAGGGGCAGGCGCAAAGCTGGTGAGATGGGTAGGAAACTGGCTTCAGGGAAGGCAACAGAGGGTGGTGGTGGGTGGGGAGCTCTCACACCCAAGGGTAGTGATGAGCGGTGTTCCACAGGGCTCAGTGTTGGGACCAGTGTTGTTTGGGATATTCATTGCAGACATATCATGGGACATCAAGAGCAAAATCAGTCTGTTTGCTGATGATACCAAGGTAGGCGAAGTGGTGGATGACCTAGGGGGATGGCAGGGGTTACAGGATGATCTGGCAAAGCTTAAAACCTGGTCAGACACCTGGCAACTAGGGTTTAATGGCAAAAAGTGCAAGGTGCTGCATTTTGGGATAAAGAACCCAAGGAGGAGTTACCAGCTGGAGGGAGTGCAGCTAGCCCAGACAGAGGAGGAGAAGGATCTGGGGGTGCTCATTACAGGGTCAATGAACAACTCGGTACAATGTAGGAAAGCAGCTGCAAAGGTCAACAAAATACTGGGTTGTATTGCAAGGGGTATATCCTTGAGGAGGGAGGAGGTGATTCTGCCATTGTATAGGTTATTAGTTAGACCGCACCTGGAGCACTGCATGCAGTACTGGCGCCCGTATCTGAAGAGGGACATTAAGTTACTGGAGGGGGTGCAGCGCAGGGCGACAAAGATGATCAAGGGGCTGGGGGACTTATCATACGAGAGGAGGCTGAGGGAGTTGAACATGTACTCACTGGAGGAGAGGAGGGATGGGGGAACACGATTGAAACCTTTAAATACATGAAAGGAATATACAAGACAGGTACAGAGGGGTTGTTCAAAGTAAGGGAGGGGAGGGACACCAGGGGCCATGATATGAGACTGGAGGGAGGAAGGTTCAGGAGGGAGATGAGGAGACACTCTTTTACAGAGAGGGTGATGGCTGGGTGGAATGCGTCACCTGCAGAAGTGGTATCCAGTAGAACAGTGGACTGCTTCAAAAGGGGATGGGACAGGACAAGGGGGAGGGTTAATGAAGGGGAAGGGTGGAAGGGAGGGGCAGCTGCAGAATAAGGGGTGCTAGCTGCACATTCGAGCAGACTTGATAGACTTCTAGGCCTTTATCTGCTGGCAAATTTTGTATGTTCGTATAAAGGGTTCTCTCACCACCCAAATTAAACAAAAAACAAAAATGAAATATAAATAAAATTATTTACCACCCCTAGCTCTCTCACAGCTAGAGGAAGGAAAGGTTGCTTTGGCAATCTCACTGCCAAAGTACAGATGCATTCCACAAACAAATCATAAATAACATTTAAAACTTAAAACAAAACAAAATAACACATCCCCTCCCCCCCAAAATCCTTTCACGACCAGGGAGTAGAGGAAAAACAGTTAAACTTAAAATAAATGGACACAAGGTTCTCTCACCACCTCGTTGTCCAAAAATAAACTTAAAACAAGTTAGGGAGGAAAGTAAGGAGTCCTCAATCCGCCAGGCACAGAGTCAATTTTGTCCTCAGGCTACGGAGAATCAAAATCCATAAAGATCGAAAAGAGAGCACAGGCAAACCACTCATCACTGGGTGACTTCATGGGTATGATAATGACTGTTTGGAAGGGTGGCAGTGCTAAGATCTGTGGGTTCAACTATATTAAAAATGAGTGATCAGTGGAAGTGCTGGCTAGGGGTGGGGGTGGTATGTTTTTCTATAGTGTTACCTACAGATGAGCTCCAGTAAGAGGGAAACCCATTTGGTCCTGTAGTACTGGCCTCCTAAAATTATGTACAACCCTCAACACACACAAGGCACATAGAAATAATTAAACTGATTGTTTGTTTTGTTTAATGGGGAAAGTGTTGGTTGCAAGCTAGGTCACCACAACAAGGCTCTTCCATTTGGCTCAGCTCAAAATTTAAAACTTAAAACACAACTGTTCGCTCTTCTTTCCCTCCCCTCCCTTCCTTGCCCTCCTTATCAGGCTGTACCTTCCCCAAAAACACACACAATCAGACTCTTCTTCCTTTGTCAACCACAGCCAGCTCTTCTTCTCTGTCAACCACAACTGGACCTTCTCCCCCTATACAAGCCCACTACTGGCTCTTTATGCCTCCTTCACCACATCAAACAAAAAGCTGCGCCCCCCAAAACTCACACCCACACACACACACACACATATCACACAATTGATTATTTGCTCCTCTGCACATCATACAAAAGTCTCCTCTGTGCCCCTTTCGAAATACGTCGAAGGCTCTTTTCTCCCCACACTTCTGCCCTCAGTTGCAATCGGTATCTGATGCCCCAGCATTCAGACCACTTTTACCACTGACCCCCTACACACACACACACACTGCACTCATACAGAATTGATTCTCTCATACCATTCAGTCAACTCCAGTACAACTGAATGACCCCCTTCCGTGATCACACTTTTTTTATGTTGGCGCCCTTGCGCAGCCAACATCGTGGGACAGTACAGCTTTGTAGTCAGGGTCGCTGTTGGGCGAATGCAGGGCACGCACCAGTAGGTGCGTCCCGCATTCCCCAATCAGCCTGCATGCCGGTGCCACACCATGCATACATAATGTGGCAGCATATCTAAGAAAGGTCTGCTGCAACTGAGTGCTCACCGCGCGAGGCAGTCCTTTTCTTGCTGTGCTCACGCCATTATGTGCATGGTCGGCGAGCGGGTGGCTGCCTACCTACTGCCAACTTCGGGGATGCCCAATCTCCCTGTCGGTTAACCCCCCATGCTTTCTTTGTGTGCCGATGGGGGAGCCCACTCCCTGTCAGCATAAACCCCCACCCCAATTGTTGAATGCCGAGGGGGGTGACCAATCCCCCTCGGCTCGCACCCCCACTTTTTTTGTGTGTCGACGGGGGAGCCCACTCCCTGTCAGCATAAACCCCCACCCCCAATTGTTGAATGCCGAGGGGGTGCCCCCCTGCTTTCTTTGTGTGCCGACGAGGGTGCCCAACCCCCGTCAGCTATAGACACCCCCAAACAGTTAGATGGCATGCTGGAAGCCCACCCCAGCATGCCAAATCCCCTGCAAAAACCAAAACTGTCCCGCACTGGGTTTTTTTCTTTTTTTTGTTTCCTGTATAAATGAAAACGGTCCTCATAGTTGCGATGCCCCTCCCCACTTCGCACCAACCCACTGCACACCCCGCCTCCCTAACCCCCCACCCCATACGCATTCCGGCAGAGTCTGGTGCGACGATCTTCTGTGGACCGGGAACACGTCTGCACTCTTCAAAGCCGACCGTGAACTGAGGAAATGCCGGTAAGCTGTATAATGTAATAAATAGTTTTTTTTCAACTTTAGTGCATATCTCGGGCATTTTTGGGAATTTTGGCCCCAAATTTTCAACATGGGGTTTTTGGGACCCTTTCTTATGAATTCTTGCACTGTCATGGCATTATTCGGTCCCGAAAGGTGATTTTGCAGTCACTCGCGTGGAATCACCTTCGGACCGAATAACGGAAATGACAGTGCCACTGTTCGTGAGAGGGCTCTCAAAAGCCTATGTTGCAGGTTTGGTGGTAAAAATCCCCAAAATGACTGTTTTACGAGCGTGCATAGCAACTGCGCAACACACGCTCGTAAGTTAGCGCATTCACACTATTTTCATGCCAGATTCTCAACATTGTCATTTTACCACACCTTCTTGTGAACCGTACAGCTGTCATTTTTCACATCCTGCCCAAAATGTGTTTTCGCACTTCCAGCGCAGAATAGTGTGATCGCTGTACGAAATTAGTGTTTGGGACACATTATGAAAATGACAGTGACACTGTTCATGAGCAGAGGTCCTAAAATGTCTGTGTTGAAAATTTGGTGACAATACTCTATAAAATGACTGTTTTATGAGAGGGCGTAGCAACCGCGCAACACACGCTCATAAGTTAGCGCATTTGCAATATTTTCATGCCACATTCTCAACATTGATATTTTACCACACTTTCTTCTGAACCGTACAGCTGTCATTGCTCACATCCATGCTGAAATGTGTTTTCGCACTTCCAGCACAGAATAGTGTGGTCGCTGAGCGAAATCACTGTTCGGGACACATTACGAAAATGACAGTGACACTGTTCATGAGCAGAGGTCCTAAAATGCCTGTGTTGACAATTTGGTGACAATACTCCATAAAGTGACTGTGTTACGAGCGTAAAGTTTGCAAACTTATATTTTCTCTCCACATTTTCAACAGTGCCATTGTTCTACACCTACTAATGAACAGTACAGCTGTCATTTTTCACATCCTGACCAAAATCTGTTTTTGCAGCTCCGGCGCACAATAGCACGGTCGCTGTGGAAAGCCCATGTTAGAGACACATTATGAAAATGGCAGTGACACTGTTCATTAGCAGATGTCCTAAAATGCCTATGATGAAAATTTAGGGACAAATGTCAATAAAATGAGTGTTTTACTAGTGCGCGCTGCGCAGTTTGCATGCACGCTCGTGAATTTGTGAATTTGTAATACTTTCACTCCAGCTGTTCATCATTGCCATTTTTCCATACCTCCTTATGAACAGTACAGCTGGCTGAAATGTGTTTTCGCACGTCCGGTGCAGAGTTGCACGGTCACTGTGCGAAATCACTTTTCCGTACACTTTCAGGAAATGACGGTGACACTATTCATCAGCAGAGGTCCTAAAATGCCTATGTTGACAATTTGATGGTGAAAGTCCAGACAATGACTGTGTTCCAAGTGTGCATTGAGCAGTATCCACGCACCCTTGTAACTTTGTCAATCTGCAATATTTTCATGACACATTTTCACCACTGGCATTTGTGCACACCTCATTATCAACAGTCCAGCTGCCATTTTCAGCAGCCGCCCAAAATGTGTTTCCCCAGCTCTGCCGCACAGTGGCCTACTCGCTGTGCAAAATCACCTTTTGGGACACATTAACAAACTCACAGCACTATGCCTCTCCACCTCCGCCACTGCCAATGCCAGGGTGACAACATTCGGCATTGACAAATGCTTGTTTTGTTTGTTTTACCTCTTAGTACTTACATGGCAAGTGTAGCCTTACTAGATTAGTGGATATTTTAGGTGGTTGGAAGCTCTTTAAACATATATGTTTGTTACTGTAATCTTTTCCCTCCCTTTCAGCAGTGCACTGTGCAAACTTCAAGCTATACAGATGATAAAACACTATAATGATAAGCAGCATGAAAATCCAAGCCTCTCCCTACAAAACAGGGTACTAAATGAGAAAAAGACCGAGGTAGAAAGGTCAGTGGGGGATGCTGCAACAGAAGGTAAAGCCATCAAAAAATGGAGAGCAATGAGTACCAATGCCTGTAGTCTGAGTAACAAGCTTCCTGAATTAGTGGCCTTGATGGAGGAGGAACACCTGGATATTGTGGCAGTCACAGAAACATGGTACACACAAAACCATGACTGGGACATAAACATACCAGGGTACACTATCTACAGGAGGGACAGGGAGGGTAAAATAGGAGGAGAAGTAGCTCTTTACATAAGGGAAGGAATCAAAGCAACAGAACAAAAGGGTAAACAGGGAGGAGAAGAAGCACTGTGGGTAAATTTGGAGACTGGCAATGGCACCACAATCCGCACAGGGGTTGTATACAAACACCCTTCTCAGGGGGAGGAAATGGACAAGGAAATGATAGAAAGTATACTTAGAATGGCAGAAAAGGGGAGATATTGCTGATGGGTGATCTGAATATGTCAGATGTTAACTGGAGTGCAGTTGCAGCAGCCACTTCAAGAGTGGGTTATTCTAGATGCCCTACAGGGGCATGCCTTAGACAACTAGTATTGGAGCCCACTCGAAAGGGAGCAATCTTAGACCTGGTTCTCTCAAATGGAGATGAAGAGAGGATCACAGATGTAGAAGTGGGTAGCCATCTGGGAACTCAGCAACCATCCGAACAGTATGGGTCACAATAAACACAGCAATAGAGTCAAGCATACAAAGGCAAAAGTACTGGACTTTAGGAGGGCTGACTTTGCTAAAATGGGTGAGTGCCTAAGGAATGCACTAGCAAATGGGCAGGAAGGAGGTGGAAGAACAATGGGGAATAATAAAAACTGCCATCACAGAGGTAACAAGCCTTTGTGTGAAGCAAATAAACAAAACAAAACTATGTAAGAAACCACTATGTTCTCAAAGGAAGTGGCAGTGAATGTTCAAGAGAAAAAGAAAGCATTCAGGAAGTACAAGGAATCACAGAAGGAGCAGGACAGAGAACTGTATCAGTTAAAGCAAAAGGAAGCTGGGAAGGCAGTCAGAACAACAAAGGCCCAAACCGAGGAAAAGATAGCCAACTCAGTTAGAAGGGGATAAAACCTTTATAGGTACATCAGGGATCAAGGAAGACCAAGGGAGGGATAGTGAGGCTTAATAAAGGGGAGGAGGGTGGGCAGAGGGTGACTGTGAAAAGGCAGAGATACTAAACAAATATTTTTGCTCAGTATTTACAAAGGAAGAGGGGGAGGTACCTAAAACAAACAGTAGAAACACTCTGGATACAGAAGTTGATACCAGCCCATTTACAGAAGAAAGGATTCTGAAAGAACTCTTAAAACTGAAGGTGGACAAAGCAATGGGGCCTGATGGGATTCATCCCAGAATTCTAAAAGAACTAAGGGTAGAACTAGTGACACCACTGACTACCCTCTTTAACAAATCATGGGAGGATGGGGTGGAACCGAGGACTGGAGGAAGGCAGATGTGATTCCCTTCACAAAGTGGGAGCAAGGCAGAAGCAGGAAACTACAGACCTGTTAGTTTAACCTCAGTGGTAGGGAAAATGATGGAATCACTTCTGAAGGAAAGAATTGTCGAGTATCTAGAGGCCAGAGGGCACAGGACCCAAGGCAGCATGGATTCACAGCAGGAAGGTCATGCCAGACAAATCTGATAGATTTCTTTGACTGGGTGACCAAAGGTAGTAGATCAGGGAGGGCTGTACATGGCCTACCTAGACTTTAGCAAGGCATTTGACACAGTCCCACACAAAAGATTAATATACAAGTTAGCCAGCCTGGGAGTGGGTCCCAAGATGACAGCCTGGTAAAGAATTGGCTGGAGAATAGGACACAGCGAGTAATAGTAAACGGAGTCCACTCTGAAGAAAGGGGATTACTAGTAGGGCCGCAGGTTCAGTATTAGACGTCCTCTTCAATGTCTTTATAAGCAACATTGCAGAGGGACTGAAGGAAAAGTATGTCTCTTTGCAGATGACACAAAGATCTGCAACAGAGTTGACACACAAGGTGGGGTGGAAAGGATGAGAAGGGACTTGGCAAGGTTAAGGGAATGGTCAAATGTATGGCAGCTTAGATTCAATGCTAAGAAGTGCAAGGTAATGCACCTGGAAAACAAAAACCCAGGGGAAGAGTACACAATGGGGGTGAGATACTAACAACAACAAACATGGAAAGGGACCTGGGGGTAGTCAAATCAGATGACCTAACAATGGGCAAGCAATGTGAGAGGGCAGCAAGGAGGGCTGGGGGGATACTGGGATGCATAGGGAGAGGCATCACCAGTAGAAAACAGGAAGTTATTATCCCTCTGTACAGACAGCTGGTGAGACCCCATCTGGAGTACTGCGTGCAGTTCTAGAGACCCAGTCTCTGCAAAGACATAGACAGGATGGAAGCTGTCCAGAGGAGGGCTACTAAAATGGTGCAGGGTCTGCACCGGAAGACATATGAAGAGAGACTTAAGGAACTTAATATATATAGCCTCGAAAAAAGGAGGGAGAGGGGGGACATGATAGAAACTTTCAAGTACCTCAAGGGAATCAACAAAGTCCAATAGGGTAGCATCTTTCAAAAAGGAGGTGTGCAAGAACAAGGGGCACAATTTGAAGATGGGGGTGGCTCAGAGGTAATTTAGAAGTATTTTTCACAGAGAGGGTTGTGGATGCATAGAGCGGCCTTCCGGAGGAGGTTGTGGAGTCAAAAACAATGGTGGAATTCAAGCATGCATGGGACAGTCATAAGGCAATTCTAGGGGGTGGGGATAGGAAGAAGTAGGCTGCTGGTTAACTAGGATCTGCAGCTTATCCATTAGGTAGGGAAATGGGCAGACTGGGTGGGCCTAGCGGTCCTTATCTGCCATCAAATTCTATGTTTTTTATGTTTCAAATTCTATAATGAGCAGTAAAAAAGACTCACAAGATTGTGATGTATATGATGTGTACCACTGTGTCACCAAATCTGACTGTGGGTGAGCAGCTGGTAGGGTTGCTTCTGTGACAGACATTGCTATTTGGGGGTGGGAAGCTGCCATCAAAGTTGGTCACCAGTACTGGTACATCAAACCCAGGGATGTCATGCCATAATAATTCCTGGGGGACACACAGCTAAAACTGTTTCAAGGAAGGGCATGAATGTATACATCTACGGCCCTTCATCTGCACAAAATTTAATACTTAAATAGGGATATGGGGGGGCTGTGTCCCTCCCCCCAGACTCTATGGGCATGATGGCCCTGATTAAACCCCTCAAAAAAAACAAAGAAACAGCTCCCCAATAACTTCTGATAGTCCAGCAGTCTTCCAACCTAATAGGGCCAGTCCTCTTCAATATCTTCATCACTGACTTTGCAGATGAACTGGAGGGTAAGGTTTGTCTGTTTGCAGATGACACCAAGATCTGCCACAGAATAGATGATCCAGATGGGGTAGGCAGAATGAGAAGAGATCTGGATAAACTAGCAAAATGGTCAGAAGAGTGGCAACTAGGGTTTAATGCAAAGAAGTGCAAGATCATGCACATAGGGAAGAGAAACTCTGAAGCCACCTATAGGCTGGGAGGGGAGTTGCTGGCAGTCACAAGGGAAGAAAGAGACTTGGGCATCATCATCACCAATGACCTGAAATCATCCAAGCAGACCACTAAAGCAGCAGGTAAGGCTAGGGGGATGTTAGGGTGTATTAGAAGGAGTATCACAAGTCAGAACAGGGAGGTAATAATCCCTCTTTACAAGACACTGGTTAGGCCCCATCTGGAGTACTTCGTGCAGTATTGGAGGCCACACCTTCACAAGGACATTAACCAAATTGAGGCAGTCCAGAGAAGGCAACCAAAATGGTGCAGGGACTGCATCAGAAAACATATGAGGACAGATTAACAGAGCTCAATATATATACCCTAGAGTAAAAGAGGGAGAGAGGTGATATGATTGAAACATTCAAACACCTTAAGGGCATTAACAAGGTGAAAGAGTCTAACATGTTTCAATATAAGAAAAATAGCAGGACAAGAGGACACAGCATGAGATTAGAGGGAGGCCGATTAAGGGGTAATGTGAAGAAGTTCTTTTTCACAGAAAGGGTGGTGGATGCATGGAATGGCCTACCTCAGGAAGTGGTGGACATGAATACAGTGCAGGGTTTCAAACAGGCATGGGATAGGCATAAGGGAGCAATACAGATGAGTATGAACAGATAGACCATTGACAAAGCAAAGGCCGATGGCACATTTATAAGGTAGAAAAAGAAATGGGCAGACCGGATGGGCCTTGTGGTCCTTATGTGCCGTCAACTTCTATGTTTCTATGTAATGTATCTAAATATAGCAGGACATATTATCCCCTTGGCGTGGAGGAGGCAATCCTCAGAGTCACAGACATCGAGGAATATACTGTCAGCCAACATATTTTCCACAAGATACAAGTATGTTTAACAGTTACATTGGCCCACAGGCCAAGTCTTTGCCGTTAAATGAAAAAGTGCAAAATAAATCCTTTTAAGGACTGTAGTGGTGTTCCCAGTGGTAACAATGATTGGCTAGCCCCAGGCTGACATGGCAGCCCGGCGGGGAGAGCTCAAGAAGGTCAGAGGAAGCCCATACTAATCTCAAAAAAGAATAGACCTGGTGTCACATATCCACAGTAAGGGATACACTGGTAAAAGTACCAAGAACACCACCCATACTGCAGAACAGGTATCCCACTGCAAATCAAAGTACAGCTGGGGGTTGGAAAAGAGAGAGAGAAAGAAGGCAGAGATCTAAACCCAATCCACTAAGTCAAGCCAAGATGGATCCTCTAACCCCCTAACCTAGTCACATACAGTAGGTGTAGTTTGACTTTGACATTTGGGGGACAGGGCATAATTTTTATTTAATTAATTTAAAATTACTGGAAAAGTGTCATCAGGGCAAATTTGAAGGTAACACCCTCTGCTCCCAAACTACACCTATGCCTAGTCAGGTGACAGATTAAAGATCCCATACACCCCTCCATCCAATTCCATTAAAGGCATCTAGAGTCCCATGCCATGTCCTCAGGTTTAGGATACTTAATCTACCAGGGCTCCCTCAGCCTCTCCCCCAATACAGAAGTACACCTGGCATAAATTAAGACCTCATAATCCACACTTCATGCAGTCACCTTGTTTGAATATCCTGCAATACTGTCTCTTAGTGCCTTTTCAGCTGCTAATATCCTTATATCCCAAGACTGATGTTTCAACAGCTGCTGCACCTCCACATTTCTTTGGCTCCCAGCAGGTAGTGGGACAATGATTACTTTGCCTTCTAGGTCCAAAATCACCTCCACTGGTGTTGAGAAGAGCTATGAGCCTTCAGAGTAATGGGTCCATTTTTCCCTGAGTGCCATTATAATTGGGTGGCAGGTTCTACTTATTCAGAACTGCTCTCTCCTGACCCCCAAACATATGCCCACCCTGATTTGTCTGATAGTTATGGTAAAGATAAATTCCTTTAGAAGAGTTGTCTGTTTCAGCAGTAGCTTTCAGCCCCAGTGAGAAGTGTAGCACCTCAGTCTCTGGAGAGCTTCACCAATATGCAATATTTAAAGAAACTGAACATGCCTATAGCAGTTCTGAATATCCCAAAGAGGTTGTGTTTCAAGCTCCATTGTAAGGGGGGGAGCAAGAAAAGTCTCTTAGCAACTTTCGTTTTAAGTACAGAAGACAAAACTGTACTTCCAGCCAAAACAATTTAAAAGGATAAAAGATCCCTCTGAGACATAAACAAAAGACAAAAAATTCAAGAAACAGCACAGTAGTATCAAACAAATGAAAGCACACGAATTAGAATATCAAACTTCTGCTGAAGCAGCCTTAAATAAGTTGCA
Organism: Neoceratodus forsteri; assembly: GCA_016271365.2. Classification (NCBI taxonomy): domain Eukaryota; kingdom Metazoa; phylum Chordata; order Ceratodontiformes; family Ceratodontidae; genus Neoceratodus; species Neoceratodus forsteri. Next base: position 784,612,171 of record CM028132.1, on the reverse strand, counting down.
TGGGGCATGCAGAACTAATTTTTCCAGCCATTTCACATTCTTTTCAGTTCATGTAGACATACCGTGATCTGAAGCAACATCTCGTGTAATACAAAGAGCCTCACACAAACTGGCTACATTGTGTAATTACATTGTGTACCTTAGATGTGCAAGAACAAGGGGGCACAATTTGAAGATGGGGAGGCGGCTCAGAGGTAATGTAAGGAAGTATTTTTTCACAGAGAGGGTTGTGGATGCATGGAACGGCCTTCCGGAGGAGGTTGTGGAGTCAAAAACAGTGGTTGAATTCAAGCATGCATGGGATAGTCATAAGGCAATTCTAGGGGGTGGGGGTAGAAAGAAGTAGGCTGCTGGTTAACTAGGATCTGCAGCTTATCCATTAAGTAGGGGAAATGGGCAGACTGGGTGGGCCAAGCAGTCCTTATCTGCCATCAGATTCTATGTTTCTATGTTTCTATGCACATTGAAGAGGAATCCCACTAGATCAATAGTTCTCAGACTTTGTCACAGTGAGCCTCACCAAATCCATGAAAAAGATTTTGAGCCTCCCCCAAAAACTGAAATAATCTTGGGTCTCCCCAAAGAAAAACAACATACTGTACTTTGTGCAGTACACCATGAATAGGTGGGTTGAGAGGGAGGGGGGAAGTGGGTGGGATACAGACAACAAAATTATGTCTCAGGACTTATTATACTATAATTAAGCAATAAGGCACGACAGGGTGTGTGTTGTGCTGGGATAACGTCACTCCTGGGGTGATTAGGCACGAGGCCGTAGGCCGAGTGTGACTAATCGCCCCAGAAGTGACGTTATCCCAGCACAACACACACCCTGGAATGCCTTATTGCTATTATACAATGGCTCATTTTATTTTAAGTAGAAAAAGATAGGAAAACCTGTTTAAAATATAAATTTATTTCATTTTTTTGGTTGGGCATCTATACTTATTGAAAAAAAGTGCACAGTTCCTGTCTTGTGCAGGAGGTGGTGCTGCCCCCTACATGGTTTTTCTCTGTATTCATTTTAACATTTGTCTTTGTGGCTCCCCACTACCCTCCTCGCTGACAGGACGATCAGTCTTACTACCTGGTCTGCCCCTACACTGACAGCACTGTGTTTACTGAACACCGAGTTCAAATCTGCTCCTAAGTTACCTGATAAAAGAAAACTACATCAGGAACTCTGTAATTTCAGAAGCAAGTGAGCCTGCATTTTGAACAGTGACCACGCGGCTCTACTCATAACGCTCACTGAGTCCTCTCTTGCTATAATGCTCGCTGGCTCCTCGAATACATTTCTTGTGCATCTAGAAAAGATGTTGGCGATGCATTTCATCGCTCAATGTGGTGATTCACTTCACTCGCTCAGTGTGAGGAGTCAGCAAGCGTTATGGCAAGAGAGGACTCAGTGAGCATTATGAGTAGAGCCACGCGGTCACTGTTTAAAATGCAGGCTCACTCGCATCTGAAATTACAGGGTTCCTGATGTAGTTTTCTTTTTATTGGGTATCTTAGGAGCAGATTTGAACTCGGTGTTCAGTAAACACAGTGTTGTCAGTGTAGGGGCAGACCAGGTAGTAAGACTGATCGTCCTGTCAGCGAAGAGGGTAGTGGGGCAGTCAATCGCGTCGTGGAGTGATTTTTTTTTTAAACATTTGATGCGGTCTTTTCTGTGGTGGGACTAGATCCGTGATGTTGTACTGGGATAACATCACGGGTCCAGTCCCAGACTGACGAATCAGAGCCCAAGATTTTTTTTTGCCATTGTATAATCTTTATTTATGTACTACATATCATGCATATGTATCTGTACTTATTAATGACTATTTTTCTCTTTAATGCATCGACACATTGTCTGTATTGTTGGATGTTGTGGCTGTAAAAAACCAATAAAGCTTACTAAATGTAAAAAAAAGTACACCATGAATAAACTGAAATCCCTCTGAGTACTTGGCTCACATTCAGTTCTTTGTCTTATACTGACGGGGAACCTTTGAAAAAGAACTCCTGTGCTCAAAGGTGTTATCTGAATAACAAATAAATAAAATAACAAATATTATTATTCAGCTTATTGTAACCCCCCCCTCCCCCGGCCAGCCTACTTGCTCCACTATTTTCATTCTTGAACCATTGTTACCCCTTGTTGCAGTACCTTCATGGTTCAGAATACTTTCTCTGTTTCCTCTCTATATGAAATAACCTTCCTACTTGCTTTGCCCCTTCCCCTTCCATCCCTGCTCATAAGCAACTTCTCAGGGATTACTTTGCTCCTTCCTGCTATTGCTCTTAGCACTTCTTTGCTCAACCCTTGTATTTGGGCTGTTCTGCCATCAGTTTACAAATTGATTAATTACTACCACTCATTAGTTTATTGTTCATATTCCTTTGCACTATTGTTCACTGTGTATTTCTTGATTGTTTGGCAGATACCTTTTGAAATGTATTCACTCCCTACCCTTCCTGGGGTACACCTGAATTGAGCCTTGGCTCATTCACCTTCCCTTGTCACCTATTAGTAAATAAATACACAAAATTCACCTACTATTATCCTCTTTCAGTTTGCTTCATCTCTTCACACAAAACATATAAAACTCAAAATTTAAATACAGTACTTTTTCAGACTTGCTTGAGCCTCCCCTGAAACAGGTTGGGGACTCCCCAAGGGGGCTGGCCTCACCACTTGAGAACCCCTGCACTAGATGCTTTTACATTTTCCAGCAGTGGCTTGCAGCATCAGTGAGAAGTGTAGCATCACCCCCTCTGAAGAACTTCGGTGCTTAACAGTGCACGTTCTAGAGAAGTTCACTGCTCACAGAAAATAGGCATTTTTACTGTCTAGTGCACTTACCGGGTTATCAAAACTCCCATGATTGTCATGCACTTTTGACAGCATAACCAATGGCATGCTTACAAATGGTAACATACAGCTGTAACAGCCAGTACAGTAGTAAGCAACTTGATACACATATTTTCTATCACATGTCCTAGCCCAAATGCATTTCAATGGTACAGATGCAAAATACTTTCTTACTTGGATCACAGTAGGAACTGGTCTGCTACAAACTAACCTAAAAATACAACTTATGCAAAGCTAACTACACTGCAATTAAATCCTGTTTGACTGACTACTGGCTGTTATTATGGTCTGTTGCTTTTATACTTGCTATCACTGCTCCAGATAAGGTGAATACCAACTTATTTTACTCACCAGTTTTAAGAAAGTACTCTTCAACTTTTTTTTATGAGTACAAATACTCATCTCCACACCTGAAAATGCTCCAAACACAGCAAAAGAGCACTTCATATCAATATTATTTCTTCAAAGGGAGCATTTTTCTTCGAGGTTTGGAGCACTTTTACTGAGCAGAATCTTAGTTTACTCACCTAAATAAACAAGCATCTGTCAATGCCGAATGTTGTCTCCCTGGCATTGGCATTGGTAGTGCAGGAGTTAAGTTAGAGATGCATAATAGGAGTGGCAGTGAAGTACTGAACTGACAACAACCTCACCACCACCCTGCAGAGACTGACAGGCACTGGGGTGTGCCTTTGGGTTGTCAGCTTTAACGCACATGCCATTTCACCTCACCTTACCCTGTAGACACTGACAAGTGTCATGGTGTGCTTTGGGGTCTTTGGGGCTTATACTTACCCCATTCCATAAGGAAATACATTGAGATGGGTGCAGCATAGAAGAATGGGGTGAACTTTGGGGCTGAACACTCCAAGGCACACCTTGATGCCTGACACTGGCTGCAGGGTGGGGGTGGAATGGCGAGAGCATTACAGCCGATGATCCCAAGTTACACCACTGATACCTGTCAGTCTCTATAGAGTGGGGTGTTATAGTTGGAAACCCTAACACCGTAGGCGTTTGTTGGTATTTTCACTCCAAATTATCAACTTGGGCTTTTTGTGACCCCACCTCGTGAAAAGCGCCATTATCAGTTTGTTAGCCGAAAGGTGGTTTTGCACAGTGACTGTGCCATTTGGCGCCACAGGCACGAAAACACATTTTGGGCAGGTTGTGAAAAATGACAACTGTATTGCTCATGATGAGGTGTAAAAAAATGGCAACGCTGAAAATCTAGAGTGAAAATATGAAAAATTGATGAAGTCATGAGCATGCACAGAAACTGCGTAACACACGTCCGTAACCAAATTATTTTTGGGATTTTTTTAACCACATTTTCAACATAGGCATTTTGGGACCTCCCCTCATGAACAGTTGCATTGTGATTTTGTTAATCTGTCCCAAAAGTTGATTTCCCACAGTGACCGTGCCATTGTGCGCCACAGGTGCGAAAATGCATTTTGGGCAGGATGTGAATAATTACAGCTGTACTGTTCATAAGGAGGTGTGAGAAAATGCCAGTGTTGAAAATCTGGCATGAAAATATTGCAAATTTGTGGGGTTACAAGGGTGCATGGAAACTGTACAACGCATGCTTGTAACACAGCCATTTTATGGACTTTCGTCACCAAATTTTCAACATAGGCATTTAAGACCTCTGCTCGTGAACAGTGTCACTGTCATTTTCTTAATCTGTCCCGAAAACTGATTTCCCACAGCGACTGTGCTATTCTGCCCCAGAAGTGTGAAAACACATTTCAGACAGGATATGCAAAATGACAGCTGGACTGCTCATAAGGAGGTATGGAAAAATGCCAATGTTGAAAATCTGGAGTGAAAATATTACAAATTCATGAAGTTACGAGCATGCGTGGAAACTGTGCAATGCACGTTCATAAAACAGTAATTTTTGGGATGTTTTCCACCACATTTGTAACATAGGCATTTTGAGAGCCCACCCCATGAACAGTGGCACAGTCATTTCATTAATTGGTCCCGAAAGGCGATTATGCACAGTGACCGCAAAATCACCTTTCAGGACTGAATAACACCATGACAGTGACTGAACTCATGAGGAGGGGTCCCAGTAACCCCATGTTGAAAATTTGGTGCCAACATTCCCCAAAATGTCCAAGATATGCACCAAAGTTAAAAAAAAAAACTATTTATGCCATTATACAGCTTACAGACATTTCTTCAGTTCGCGGTCGTCTTTGAAGAGTGAAGACGTGTTCATGGTCCACTGTCACGCTTGGGCCCGGAGGCATGGGGTGGGGGAGGTGATGTGCACAGAGGGTGGGAGCGGGTGGGGAGGGGGCAGAGAGATCGCGAGGGACAGTTTTTTGTTTCACAGGGAAAAAAAAAGACGAGGTCAGTTTTCCTTTTGCAGAGTGGGCCCTCAGTGTACCACCTGTATGGGGGGAGGAGACCACAGTCGACAGGAACTGGGTCCCTGTCGGCACAGAAAGGTGGGGTGCATGATAGAGGGATTTGGCATCCCTCAGCACACAGCACAAATTGAGGGTGGGGACATTATGCTGAAGGGGAGGGCCCCCATCGCAAATTGAACTGGTCGGGGACTGAAGCCGAGGATTGAGCCCCATCAGCAAAGAAAGACTGTTGGGGTATGAGGCCGAGGGAGATTGGACACCCCCTCAGCACACAATTGGAATGGGGGGGCATTATGCCAATGGGGAGTGGACTCCCCCGTCGGCAAATAAAGTGGGTCAGGGCAAGCTGACAGGGGAATTGGGCACCCCTGAAGTCGGTATTGTGCGCGGTGGCACTCATTGCTGCCATGTTTACTGGAAAACTTCTCCAGTAAAGGCACGCCGGGAGGCATGTTGTTGTGCCGCTGCATGACAAGCTTGCCTCTCATTGCAGTGGCACTTTGTTAGATCTGGTGATCACTTTACATATGCCTGGTGTCAGTGCCTGCATGCTGGCTTATTGGGGAATGAGGGACGCATCTACTGATGTGTGGCCTGCATTCACCCACAGTGACTGCACCTCCAAATCTGCTATTACAGCAATACGTTGGTTGACGCACAAGTGCGAGCCAACATAAAACAAGCATTTGTCAATGCTGAATGTTTGCTTGGTGGTATTAGCATTGGAAATGCAAGAGTTAGAGAGATGCAGAATAGGAATTGCACATCAACCCCACCTTCACCCTGCAGAGACAGACAGGCATTGGGTTATGCGTTTGGGTTGTCACCCATAACTTTCTTGCCATTTCACTTCACCCTATCCAGCAGACAGCGATACATGTTGACGTGTGCCTTGGGGTGTTCAGCTTTACAGTCACCCCACTCCATAAGGACATATGCGGAAATGGGTGCAGTATAGGAGAATGGGGTGAACTCTGGGGCCAAAGAGTCCAAGGCACTCCTCGATGCCTGTCACTGGCTGCAGGGTGGCGGGGTGGGGGGGGGCATGAGTATTACAGTCGGCAATCCAAAGGCACACCCCTGATACCTGTCAATCTGTATAGGGTGGGACATTATGGTTAGAAACCCTAATGCCCTGGGCGTTTGTTGGTACTTGCACTACAAATTTTCAACATGGCCATTTTGTGACTCCCACCTCATGAAAGCATTTAGGACCTCTTCTTATGGAAAGTGGCACTGTGATTTGTCAATGTGTCCCGAAGTTTGAGTTTCCACAGCAACCGTGCCACTGTGCGCAAGATGCACGAAAACACAGATCGGGCAGGATGTGAAGAATGACAGCTGTATCATTCATAGGGAGGAGTGAAGAGATGGAAGTGTTGAAAATATGTAGTGAAAATATAGAAAAATGCTCAAACGTCCCAGCGTACATGGAAACTGCGCAACGCATGCGCATAACACAGTCATTTAGTGGAATTATTTCACGAAATTTTCAACATAGGCATTTTGTGACCTCTGCTCATGAAAACTGTCACTTGATTTTCTCAATGTGTCCGAACATTGATTTCCCACAGCAACTCGGTTATTCTGCGCCAGATGTAAACGCATATTTGGGGTATGATGTGAAAAAATGACAGCTGTAATTGTTCATAAGGAGGTCTGAAAAAATGCCTGTGTTGAAAATCTGGAGTGAAAATACTACAAATTTGTGAAGTTACGAGGGTGTACGTGGAAACTGCACAAAGCACGCTTGTAACACAGTCATTTTATGGACATGTGTCACCAAATTTCCAACATAGGCATTTTAGGACCTCTGCTCATGAACAGAGTCACTGTGATTTTACATACGAACATATATAAGAACATATGAACATACGAACATACATATCTGCCACCAGAACACATCAATCGGTCTATGTAAATTTGCCCAAATGTGCAGCTAGCACCCTAGATTGCAGCTGCCCCAGCCTCCTCCCCTTCAGTTCCTCCCCCGCTTGTCCCAGCCCCTGCCCCCCGACTCTTCTTCTTGCTGTATCCCACTGCTTCTTAAAGCTATTGACTTTCCTACATGTTACCACCCCCTCTGGCAGCGCATTCCAACTAGACACCACCCTGTCATGGAAGTAGTGCTTCCTCATTTCCCTCTTGAAATGTCCCACTTCCAACCTTAATCCATGCCCCCTTGTTTGTCTTCCACTCCTCAGTTTAAACACCCCCTCAGTGCTAGGTTTATTTACTCCCTCAGGTATTTAAATGCTTCAGTCATATCCACCTGTCCCTCCTATCCTCCAGTGCATACATGTTCAACTCCTTCAGTCTAACTTCATATTCCTTTCCTTCCATCCCCTTTAACATTTTTGTTGCCCTCCTTTGCACCTCCTACAGTAACTTTATATCTCTCCTCAGGTATGGCCTCCATTATTGCACACAATACTCTACGTGAGGTCTGCACAATGATCTGTAGAGAGGTAGGATCACATCCCTGTGTCTGGATGAGAACCCCCCTTGCGACGCACCCCAGCATCCTATTTGCCTTCGCTGCTGCTCTCCTGCACTGGGCCGAGTTGTTCATGCTCCCAGTTACCAACACCCCTAGGTCCTTCTCCTCCTTTGTGATCCCCAACCAATAGTCCCTCTTCTGGTTCTTAACCCCAAAGTGCATCACCTTACACTTCTTTGCGTTGAATCCTAGCTGCCACTCCACTGACCATGTCTCTAGTTTGGTTAGGTCTCCCTGCAGTTTTTCCCATCTGTCCTCTTCATCCACCACTGCCCCCAATTTGGTATAACCTGTGAACAGACTAACCCTGCTCCCCACTCCATGTGCTATATTGGAGATAAACAGCCCAAATAGCATCAGGCCCATTTGCCAGTATTAGGTCCTGAGTGCTACCAAGCCTTGTAGGCCCACTTACCAATTGCGTCAGAAGGCCGTCCTGGAATGCATCAAGGAGCACCTGCTCCCTGGTACTGCCAGTGGCCGAAATGCTCCAGTCAGCCCATGGCAGGTTAAAATCCCGCACTATCACCACACTACCCCTTCTACACACCCTCCTTATCTGCTCTGCCAACTCCCCATCCAGTTCCCCAGATTGGGCTGGTGGTCTGTACACCACTCCCAGCCTCAGCTTTCTGCCCTTGGAGTCCAGGAGCTGCACCCAAAGCACCTCTGTCCTCTCCTCTTCTCCCTTGTCCCTTATGCATTTAATCCCTTCCCTCACATAGACTGCAAACCCCCCCTTCCAACCACCTGGTCCCTCCTGTATATCCTGTATTCCGGGATTGCCAAGTCCCAATCATGGTGCTCTGTGGCCCAAGTCTCTGGCACTGCAGCAACGTCCACCTTCCCCTCTGAAAGAAGCACCTGAAGTTCTGCAGTTTTGTTCCCCAGGCTTCTTGAATTGAGAGAGACCATCTTCCACCTGTACCCCTCCTTCTCCTTACTGTTCTCCTCCTTGGCATGTGGTCCTCCTCTGGTAGTCCGCACCTTTTCTCCTCCTTATTCTTACCAGGTGGTGGTGCCCTCTGTATTACACTCAGACCATATTTCCTGCTCCCTCCCAGGGTTACTATGCCTCTACCTTTACCTATATCTAGGGTGGTGAGCTCATTGGGCTTATCCTGTCCGGACCTTTCTACCAACCTCAGTCTTTTGGCCCACCCCCCCACTAGTTCAAATCTACCTTAGTAGAGGTATACCCCTCTAATCCTGCCTTTAATACTTCCCTTCCCTTCCTGCTCAAGTGTAGCCTGTCCCCCACGTACAAGTCATTATTCCCCCAGACCCTACCCCAGTTAGTCACTAACCCATAATTTTTGGTGTGGCGCCAATCCCTCAGAACTCCTCAATCCTACCTTTCCTCCCCATTCTTGCACATAGTACCGTGAGAACCTCTGAGAATGCCACCGACTCCCCCACCCCCTCATACTGCCTGTATAACTACTCAAACCTCCACCTCACTACTTCTACAGTCTCCCCCACCAAGTCGTTTTTACCCACATGCAACACTAAATGAGAGTTCTTCCTCCCCCTTGCTGCACACTTGAGCAGTGCTTGCCCTGCCTCTCCTGCAGTCAACATGGAGATAGCTTCAACCCAAATACAGCTGTGCCTTCCCCCCTTCTGCCCCATCTCACCCCTTTCAGTATAGAATTCCCCAGGATGAGTACCCCCTCATACCTAACCCCCTTTCCCTTCTAATGCCCCTTCCACCACCCCAGTATTTGTTCTTCCCTGCCCCTTACCCCCTCCAGCTGCACCCTCTGTGACTTATGTATCAGTACCCCCTACTTCCGCCTCACCCCTTTTCTCTGCCTTATTCCTCCCATCCCCCTTGAACCCCTTCCCACCCTGACTTCTTCCTACTGGGCTTTCCATGTTGACCTCCCCTCCTCCCTTGCTGATTTCTAACCCCTCTCCTATCCCCGCTGTTGTCGATTTAAAGCCCCCATTCCCTTCTACTCTGATAGTGATGCTCCTCCCTTCCTTCCCCCTTCCTGTAGCCTTCTCTCCTTCAGTCACCACCCCCTCCTTCCTTACTAGCCCCCTTCTACCCTTTCGTCCTAGCTATCTCTTCCCCTACCTGTTGCCATCCCTCTCGTGCCCCACTTGTCCTCCCCCCTTCAGTATGTTCCTGCTCCCCTCTCTCTCCCATAGCAGAGCTAAAATCTATTCCTAGTCAGTACCCTCTACACCTCTTTCCCTATTGGTTCCCCTCCTACTTGTTCCCTCCGTGCCATCCCTGGTCCCTCTCTACCCGAAGCCATCTGCTTTCTCCCATGGTACTCCTCTTGGTCTCTTCCTCCCCCATCAGGAGGCCCCCCTCACCTCGGAACCCCCCCTTCTCTTTTCTTTTCTGCTAGTGCCTCTGATACTGGGGTCGGTTTCAGTCCCTAGTTGTTCTTCCTCCTTCCCCCCTTGCCATCCCCTATTCCCCCCAGCCAGGATGCCTACCATACTCAGCTGCCCTGCCACTTAGACTCCTCCTTAACCTCCACAGTTCCTCTCTCAAACTAGCCAGTCATCTACAGATCATACACCCCCCTATCCTCCAAGCCCAGTCCAGGATCATGGCAGACCCACACCCTGTACACCCCACCACCCTTCCAAAGATGCCCGCCCTATTGACATGTGGCACCTGCCCCATTTTGGCCCCCATATTATGTTATGGGCTGTTGCTCCCAGTTTCTGTACCCTACTACAACTGTTAGGCCCCTATTTATTCAAATTCCTGCCCCCCCCCACATTAGTCTTCCTTCTGCCCCTTTGCCGACCAGGTTAATTCAGTCTCAAATCTCATTCGTTAGATACTGTATTACTGTAGCAATCCTAAAGCCTCCTTGTCCGATTTTCACCTCTCAGCTACCCTACTTTTTGTTCTCAGATCTCATATAGTTTCACTTAGCCCAGTTAGAAATCCTATTGCACTCCAAGTATTAGTTCAATTACAGAAATAAACAGAACAAATAAATATGTATTATTACAGCAATCCTAACAGTATAGCTCAGTACTTAGCTCATCTAGAGAAAGAAACAGAACTAAATCTGTATTATTACAGCAATCCTAAAAGTATTCAATATTTGCTTTGTCTCCACCTCAGAGACCCTGCTGTAATATAGAACCACAGAGGGCCCTGGGTGGGAGGGTGGGTAACTCTAAAGTCCCGGCAGAGCTCCGTTGAGCTCGCTCACTCCCCTCCTCTCACTCACTTGTTCTATTTGACCTGGCACTGCAGGCTCCCTTTTGTACTGGGCTCCTGCCTGTGTTGGTGCCTTTTCTGCCCACAAAGAAATCACAGCAGTCCGACAGAGCTCCATTGAACTCGCTCCTCCCCCCACTTGCTTGTTCTGTTTCTCCTGGCGCTGCAGGCTGCCCTTTGTATGGGCTCCTGCCTGCATTGGTGCCTTTCTGCCCACAAAGGGTTCACAGCTTTCCCAGCAGGCTCAGGTTGGGCTCACTCCTCCCTTCTCTCTCCTTACTCATTCTGTTTCTCCCGAGCTGCAGGCTACCCTTTGTACTGGGCTCCTGCCTGCATTGGCACCTTTTTCTGCCCCCAAAGAAATCTGTAACAGTCCCAAAAGAGCTCTGTTGAGCTCGCTCACTCCCCTTCTCTCACTTGCTCATTCCATTTCTCCCGCGCTGCAGGCTGCCCTTTTGTACTGGACTCCTGCCTGCGTTGGCACCTTTTTCTGCCCACAAAGAAATCCACAGTAGTCCTGACAGAGCTCCGTTGAGCTCCCTCACTCCCCCTCTCTCACTCGTTCATTCTTAATCTGTCCCAAACACTGATTTCCCACAGTGACCAAGCTATTCTGCACCAGAAGTGCAAAAACACATTTTGGCCAGGATATGAAAAATGACAGCTGTACTGTTTATAAGAAGGTGTGAAAAAATGCCAGTGTTGAAAATCTAGCATGTAAATATTACAAATTTGCAAAGTTACATGGGTGCATGGAAACTGCGCAATGCACGCTCGTAAAACAATCATTTTTTTTATTTTGTCCACCAAATTTGCAACATAGGCTTTTTGAGAGCCCACCTCATGAACAGTGGCACTGTCGTTTTGTTAATCAGTCCCGAAAGGTTATTCCACGCAGTGACTGCAAAATCACCTTTCAGAACTGAATAATTCCATGACAGTGGCTGAATTCATGAGGAGGGGTTCCAATAACCCCATGTTGAAAATTTGGTGCCAAAATTCAAAAAAATGCCTGAGATATGCACCAAAGTTGGAAAAAAAAAACATTTATGCCATTATACAGCTTACTGGCATTTCTTCAGTTTGCGGTCAGCCTTGAAGAGTGCAGACGTGTTCCTGGTTCACTGAAGATCATCACGCTGGGCTCCAGAAGTAAGTATGGGGTGAGGGGGGGTATGGGGAGGCAAAATGCGCAGAGGTTGGGCGCGGGTTGGGGAGAGGCCACTGAACTCAACGAGAGACCATTCTCTGTTTTACAGGTTTAAAAAAAATAAATAAATAAACAAAAAACATTGCGGGACTTCTTCTTTTTTACTGGGACATTTGGCACACTGGGGTGGGCTCCCAGCATGCCACCTGAGTGTTTTTTTTGGAGGGGGCTGTAGCCGACGAGGGATTGGGCACCCCTGTCGGCACATACCAAGTGAGGGGAGAGTTGAGGGGGATGGTTCACTCCCCTCGGCACACAACAAATGAGGGGGACATTTTGGCAATGGGGAGTGGGCTCCCCATCTGAAAATTGAACTGGGAAGGGGGGGCTGAAGCTGACGGGGATTGGGCGCCCCATCGGCAAAGAAAGACTGTTTGGGAAGCACATGATGCCAAAGGGATTAGGCACCCTCTTGGCACACAACAAATGGGGAGGGGGTCACAGTATGCTGACGGGAAGTGGGCTCCCCCATCAGCAAATGATCTGGGTTGGGGGCATGCGGATGGCAAGGTATCACCCTGCAGTGAGGGGTCGCTCCCTCATTGCAGCAAGATGGCTGATGCTGCAATGATGAGGCGGCCCTGATTGCAGTGGTGAAACTGTTTCAAGTTGGTGGCATGCTGGCTGAGCTAGTGTCAGCAGCAGCGTGCCACCACATTGGGGAATGTGGGCCAAGCCTCAAAAGGCACTATGGCAATTGGCCCCCACAGTTCCGCACCTCCAAAACCCCACTTCTCTCTAAAGCTGTGCCGAAATGTTTCTTGTGAATCCGCACAAGCAAACATGAAAAGGGCAGTAAATTACTCTTGCCTGCCAAAATTATCTGGAGCACTGTTTGCTATTTTAATTTTTTTTTTAACTTTGAAAATATGTTTTGAAGCATATATAAAATTTTGCAGCCATTACTTGCATGTGTGCTCAGGATTTCATTGCAAATTAGTCTTTTTGGTTCAATGAGTGCATCCTAGTCCAGTAAATAAACTAAAATTAAATGTAAACTGTCTCATGCTTACACACAAGAGTGTAGCTAAAAATAATTTCTGGAGCTCTTGATCTTTGCACCCTCTGTTTGAGTTGCTATGTTTTGGAGGGAAAGTATAGTATCTGTACGCTGTTGGAGTTTCCTTGATCTGACATTTGTTAAAAAATTACTGTGAGAAAATGTTTGGTTGCAATACACCAAAGAATCAGAATGTTCTGCACAATAACGTAAAACCCGTTGCATACTTTTAAGTACAAAACTAACTGTAATATTTGGTTGTTATTAGATACACTTAATGACTCTGTGAGTAACCTGTTAAATAGTGTTGTGTATATTGTAAGGTTATTGCTATCATTATTGTATGCTTCCTCTGTGCTGGGACCTTTTGAATACAAGACTCCAGCTGTTAAAAAGCTTTCTTAGGTCTGCAGATTGTAATTAATGAATGATTAAATAAATAAATAATGAAGGAAATACGTACATACAAACATAGTTAGATAGATAGATAGATAGATAGATAGATAGATAGATAGATAGATAGATAGATAGATAGATAGATAGATAGATAGATAGTTTGACGGGCGGGCAGGCAGGCAAACACAGTTAGCTACTTGGTTTAGTTTGAATCTATGAGACCAAATACTCCTGAAATAACTTTGCCTGGAAAATGAGAAGACAGACTGTAGATATAAGCAGAAATTGGAGGTGGGGGGGGGGGGGTTTGGAAACCTATCTATTTCAAGAACAATGGTAGAGTAAATAAAAGGCATGCAATGATCAACTGTCAGAAATCAAGGTACCGGCATTTATTTGTAATGATTCCTTTTTTCTTGCTCTGTTTATCACTTCAGTAACAACACATGCAGAACCCCCTGCGGTGAGTGATAGCCAAGTGCAGCTGTAGACCCTCTTTATTACCAAACCCAATCCTTCTATCCTATGATCATCCCCTAATCAGCTTTAAATGAGTTATAAAATGGAATCCATCACTTAAATCTGGGGTTCAGGGATTTTAGAATTAAACTCAATCCATTCATGCTGATAATTGCCCTCTGACCATTTATGGCCGGGGTTATAACACCTTCGACTTTGAGTCACCTTGGTATTTAAGTAAACACATGTCCACAGTCATCCATCAAGCATATTGTATTTGGATTAAATAAACTACCCAAGTGTATTTACAGTTTGCTTCCTTTGGGGTTGACTTGTAATCGAATATCAGTTCATGTTTGTTAAACCACCAGATGCATGTTCAGAAGCCAGTGAGGAACATAAATGTGTTGCAGGAGACTACTGACTATTTATGGAATGCCACTAGTACAGTATGGAAACATAGAAAACATAACAAAGAAACATATACTTTGACTGCAGATAAGGACTGCTTGGCCCACCTAGTCTGCTCATTTCCCTACCTATTTGATAAGTTGCAGATCCTAGTTTACCAACAGACTACATCTTCCTACCCCCACCAGAATTGCCTTATGTCTGTCCCATGCATTCTTGAATCCCCCCACTGTTTTTAACCCCACAATCTTCTCAGGAAGGCTGTTCCATGCATCCACCACCCTCTCTGTGAAAAAGTACTTCCTCACGTTGCTCCTAAGCAGTCCCTCCTCTATCTTTAATTGTGCCCCCTTGTTCTTGCACATCCCTTTTTCTGAAAGATGCTACCCTCTTGGACTTTGTTGATTCCCTTGTGGTACTTGAAAGTTTCTATCATGTCCCCCCTCTCCCTCCTTTCCTCAAGGGTATACATTATTTATTTATTTATTTTATTTAGTTTTTGTTGACCGGGTAAGTGCACTAGAAAAATTCTGCCTATTTTCAGGCATGACCCGGGGGAAGGGGATACAGATGAATGCCAACTGACTTTGAACCAAATTAAGCTATATTAAGCTCTATTAGTCTCTCTTTGTACGGATTCTGGTGCAAACCCTGCACCATTTTAGTTGCCCTTCCTTGGACATTATGTCTATGTCCTTGCGGAGATGGGGTCTCCAGAACTGCACACAGTACTCAAGATGGGGTCTCACCAACAGTCTGTACAGAGGGATAACAACTTCCTGTTTTCTACTGGTAATGCCTCTCTCTGTGCATCCCAGAATCCCCCCAGCCCTCCTTACTACCTTCTCACATTGCTTGCCTACCTTGAGGTTATCTGATATGACTACCCCAGGTCCCTTTCATTTTTGTTGTTGTTAATACCTCCCCCCCCCCACCACTGTGTACTCTTCCCCTGGGTTTTTGTTTCCCAGGTGCATTACTTTGCACTTCTTTGCATTGAATCTAAGCTGCCATACAATTGACCATTCCTCCAACCTTGCCAAGTCCCTTTTCATCCTTTTGACCCCACCTTGTGTATCAACCCTGTTGCAGATCTTTGTGTCATCTGCAAAGAGACATACTTTCCCTTCCATTCCCTCTGCAATTTCACTTATAAAGACATTAAAAAGGACCAGCCCCAGTACTGAACCCTGCGGTACCCCACTAGTAACCCTCCTTTCTTCACTGTAGACTCCATCTACTATTACCCGATGTGCCCTGTTGTCCAACCAGTGTTTTACGCAGGCTGCCACCCTAGGACCCACTCCCAGGCTGGCTAATTTGTTTATTAATCTTTTGTGTGGGACTGTGTCAAATGCCTTGCTAAAGTCTAGGTAGACCATGTCCACAGCCCCTCCCTGGTCTAATGCTTTGGTCACCCAGTCAAAGAAATCAATTAGATTTGTCTGACATGACCTTCCCACTGTGAACCCATGCTGCCTTGGGTCCTGTGCCCCACTGGTCTCTAGATACTCAACAATTCTTTCCTTCAGAAGTGATTCCATCACTTTCCCTACCACAGAGGTCAAATTGACAGGTCTGTAGTTTTCTGCCTCTGTCTTGCTCCCACTTTTGTGAAGGGGAATCACATCCGCTTTCCTCCAGTCCTCAGGTAACACACCATCCTCCCATGATTTATTAAAAAGTGTAGTCACTGGTGTTACTAGTTTTTTCTTTAGTTCTTTTAAAATTCTGGGGGTGAATCCCATCAGGCCCCATTGCTTTATCCACCTTCAGTTTTAAGAGTTCTTTCAGAACCCTTTCTTCTGTGAAAGGACTAATATCAACCCCCCTATCCAGAGCGCTTCTATTGACCGGATTAGGTATTTCCCCTTGCTTTTCCATTGTGAATACTGAGCAGAAGTATTCGTTCAGTATCCCTGCTTTTTCACTGTCGCTCTCTGCCCAACCACCTTCCTCTTTGTTCAGCCTCAGTATCCCTACCTTAGTCTTTCTTTGCTCCCTAATGTACCTATAAAAGGTTTTATCCCCCTTCTTAAGTGAGTTGGCTATATTTTCCTCTGTTTGGGCCTTTGCTATTCTGACTGCCTTACCCGCTTCCTTCTGCTTTGACTGGTACAGTTCTCTGTCCTGCTCCTTCTGTGTTTCCTTATACTTCCTGAATGCTATCTTTTTTTCCCTTACCTTCCCCGCTACTTCTTTTGAGAACCATAGTGGTTTTTTCTTTCATTTTGATTTGTTAATTTGTTTCACACAAAGACTTGTTGCCTCTGTGATGGCAGTTTTGATGTTTCCCCACTGTTGCTCCATCCCACCTTCTTGCCTGTTTGCTAGTGGTTTTCTGAGGCACTCTCCCATTTTGGCAAAAGCAGCCCTCCTAAAGTCTAATACCTTCACTTTTGTGTGGCTTGACTCTACAGCTAAGTTCATGGTGAATCACACTGTTTGGTGGCCGCTTGTTCCCCGATGGCTACCCACTTCAAGATCAGAGATCCTCTCTCCATCCCCATTTGAGAGTACCGGGTCCAAGATTGCTCTCTCCCGAGTGGGTTCCAAAACTAACTGTCTGAGACATGCCCCCTGCAGGGCATCAAGAATGGCCCTGCTCTTTGATGTGGCTGCAGCAAAGGTGCTCCAGTCAACATCTGGCATATTCAGGTCCCCCATCAGCAATATCTCCCCTTTCTCTGCCATCCAAGGATGTCTTCTACCATTTCCTTGTCCATTTCATCCCCTGAGATGGGGGTCTGTATACAACCCCTGTGCGGATTGTGGAGCCATTTCGGTCTCCAGGGTGACCCACAGTGCCTCATCTCCTCCTGTTTACCCTTTAGTTCTGTTGCTTTGACCCTTCCCTTATATAGAGAGCTACCCTCCTTCTCTTCTTCCTCCCTGTCCCTCCTGTAATTGTGTACCCTGGTATGTTGACATCCCAGTCATGGTTCTCTGTGTACCATGTTTCTGTGACTGCCACAATATCCAGGCATCCCTCTTCCATCAAGGCCACCATTTCAGGGAGCTTTTTACCTAGGCTATGGGCATTGGTACTCATTACCCTCCATTTTTTATGGCTTTATTTCTTTTTGGCGCATCCCTGTCCCTACTGCCTTTGTCTTTTTCTCCATTTACCCCTGCCCTTCTCCCTATCGACTGCTCTATTTTGATGTTTACCTCACTAATTACCCTAATTTTTTGGAGGGGCTAGGATTTCCCTTCTCCTCTTCAGTACCCCCCCTTGGCTAGTTTAAATGCTTGCCACTGAAGCATTTAAACCTATCACCTAGGATCCTGGTTTCCCTTCAGGATAGATGCAGACCATTGTGCCTGTATAGGCCTGCATCCCTCCAGGTGGAGCACCAGCCCCAAATGAAGCCAAATCCCTGAGCTCTGCACCAGCTTTTCAATCAGTCATTGAATCCCATGGTGCGGAGTGCCCTAGCATCATCCATGCCATAGACAGGTAGCACTTCCAAGAAAGTTACCATGTGTGCTACTTGTCTAAGGCCCATTCCCAACTCCACAAACTCCTGTTGCACTGCTCTGATCTAATTCTCAGCCAGGTTATTTGTCCCTAGGTGGATAATGACATTCAGCTCCCTCCCCCTTGCCGCTGCTCCCACGATCCTGAGGATTCATTTCCTATCCCTCCAAGCCTTGGCACCGGGCAGGCATCTTACCTCCCTTTCTCCTCCCTCCCCCAGTTCTACCCCCCTAACAACTGAGTCCCCTACCAGGACTTGTTTCCTTCCCCTGTGGGGTCCTGGGCCACCCTCCTGTGAGTCTCCATTGTGGAGGTTCCCAGTATCCTCCTTGGTCTCCACTGCAGGTGCCTCCATAGAGGAACCATGCTTCACCAGAATGGTGAATGAATTGTGGAGAGGCACAACTGGAGGGATGCACCTCTGTTCCACCACCCTCACCCTCACCCTCCCTGAGCCCACCGTGGTCCAACCACTCCTCTTTCTTGGCAACCTCTGAGGTAGTGGCGGTGGCCTGGGGTGTCCCTTGGTGGGGGAGCAGGTTTCCCGAATCCTTGCCAGGTCAGCATGGAGATGAACAACCTCCTCCCTCAGACCAGAGAGGTGCCTGCAAATAGGGCAGCAACGCAGTTTCCAGAATGTCTCCCGGAAGACTGCTGCTCCACAGCCAGTGCATTATACCACTCCCCACATGTCTGCATAACAGATTTCATCATGGGAAACCAAATCATGACCCACGAAACACATTCAGCACATTTAAATCAATCACTACTTCTGTAAAGAATTTGAATTCGGTCCAGTTGCAAATTAACAGCTTTACTGCACAAACCTTTAGATCTGAGTAGGATCCAAACACTAGCTGGGCCGATCACTTTAGGATCAAGTCTTTGGTCTAAATCACAAGACGCACTAACACTTTTTCTCTCTGCCATGGTTCCAGGCTGAAATTGGACAAGTCCGACTTCTGCAATAGGGCAGCTCAATGCAGGAGAAAGTGGCAGGAAGTCAAATATAGCCTCTTCCTGCTGATTCCCTTACGCTTCTTCAGGTAGCAGCTGCTTGGAAGCTCGAGCTGTTCACACTTCTACCTCCAATTCTATCTGATCCACTGTCTCGTGGTACACAGGGCATGTTCCTTGTTAATCCAAAAAGTTTGGTTGGCTGAGGAAGCTGTCAGTCACAGTAAGGGCTCCCCCTCCAGGTCCATTTGGGCACCAACTGGATAAAACTACAAGACTACAGAATTTCTTTCCCACAAGACCCCTAGGGACAAGATCCATTTTAGGTCCCCAGAGGTTCGATTGGTCCAATTACTGGAAGTACGGGACCTAACATGGTGGCTCCTGTCCAAATGTTCATGCTGCAATCAAAGCAGGTTAGACAAACTTCTCTGTCTTAAACATAACAGCAGATAAACAGTAAATAGTCATCATTCCTATATAGGCTTCCTCTGTGCAAGTAGCTGCTGCAGATTGGAGCAAAACAAATCACTGTCTGGCCAGTCACAAGCCCTAAAACACTTGAACCCAGCACAGACCATTTCCTAAATGCAGATTAGCTATTCTCTTAAAGGCACATGTGTGGAGGCTCAATATGGCACTCTCACACAAATGAACAGAATTACTTAAGACAGGACACCAGCCTGATGGTGGGCATTAAGGAGCCCAGGAAGTCATTATAGTAAACCCCATTTGTGGGGGGTGTTGAACTCTTCCCAAACTGGAAAAACTTGACATCTGCGTCAAGTCTAAACATACTATGAGATTCTAGATAGAAAATACTATACACAAACTACATGCATGTTTCATTGGTATACCACAAATAAAATCTAATACATCAGTAAAATAAGATAGTTATAACAACAGTATTACTATACTTTCCATTTAGCAAAGAAATTTTCATAACAACACATTTCCATAACACTTTTTCAGAGCAGATTAATAGAGTCAAGCAATCAGACACATTACTCTTACAAGTCTGGTTTGTGCCACCTCCAGTATACTAACCCACATGGCTTGTGGCCTATACCTATCAGCTATACTTAGGTTGAATGGGGCAATGGCATCAGCATACTGATTGAAGGGCTTAACTATCAGCTTTGAGGTGGCAGAATAGACCAGTTTTGGAAGAGAGTTTTCAGAAATGTACACCCCTTTGTGAACTACATGTAATAGGAAGTCTACAAGACTTCCTGGGGAGTCATAACTGAGGCATAGTACAGGCTTTGTGGCTCTTCCAGACTTTTGGGGAGGGGCAGGCACAGGCTCAGTTCTTTCAACAGTGGCAATGGGTTGATCAGTCCCGGCTCATTGTTTGTCAGTAAGTCTGCTTCTGAAGAAAGGGGTACCTCTGCACTGGCTGTCTGTTCTGGACTGGACGCACTTTCAGCTTCTGGTTCTGATTCAATAGGATTACTGTACTTTTATTATTTGGTTCTGAAATTCCAGATCTGTCATCAAGAGGAAATTCCATGGAATTTAAGTCATGTAACACATCACTGATACTTTCAACTTCATTAGCTTCATTAACGTCATGATCCATAATACTATCGAAATCATTGATTGCATTTTTTCTGGGCTTTCTGGTAGGTCACCGGTTGTGCTTTCTAGCTCTGGTTCTCTTTGTATGAGCCATAGCCTGGGTCTCAGGCATCTGGGAAGTTAGTAAGAAAGACTGCCGGAATCCTATTAGTTGGGCCTTTTCCTTGCCCGCATCCTTCGGGAAACTGCACTTATGTTGCATTTGTCCATCCCTCCCACAATGATAGCAGAACACCACATCCTTATTTAGAGGCTTCCTTTTTATGGACCCACCAAAAGCCTTTTGTTGTCACCTACATACGGCTATGACTATGTCACACAACTGGGTGAACTGAGCCTCCAGCTTGCTCAATTTGACTTCTCATGAGGGGGGTGGGGCATTCTCTGTGGGGCATCCATCTCCTGGTTAGAGCACTCAGGTGGACCACTTTCCTTAGCTGCGGTTGGTCCTGGAACCTGCTTCACAGGGTCATCCCCACCAGACTGGTGTTCAGCCCTCCTCACAGCCCACATTAGCTCAACAAAGGAAGGAGCACCCTCCACACATTGCTGCACATGTATCTGAAGCATGAAGAAACTAGGATCCTCCACCGAGGTTAAAACATGATCCATCCTAACTCAGTCTAGGTCTTGGGGTGTGACCCCCTCCTCAGTCAAATATTTTCAACAGGACATGTTCTATTCTCAGCAGAGAGGGAGCAATTCCCCTTATGTTGACACATAGCTTTGCATTCCCATGGTAGCTGAGTCACATCCTTGTAAGGGTTAAAAATAGAGGTTAGGGTGTCCATGTACTGAGGTGTGTACACAGTAGACCCAGTGGATTAAAGCCCCCAAATGACATCTAAAACAGGCCCCTGAAGAGTCACTATAAACTCCAACTGCTTTTGCTCATCGGTTCCAGGCCATTTGGCTAACATCCAGGTATCATGTGCTCTCCAAGTTTCCCAGTCCTTCTCTTCATTAGGAGTGGGGACAATCCCAGAGAAAATACCATCCATGGTCTGGGGCAGCAGTGGGAAATATTAACTACTTGTTGCAGAAAACTCTTTGATGCCAAATTTCCCTTAACAGCCTGCCATTTGATATTTTGGCCACTAGAGGGTGCAGATCTCAGCAGTGCCTCCAAGATATGACCCCTAGGCAGTGTTATTCTAAGGGCTACTACCCCTGCATGTATGACTATACACAGGTTGAGGGGCCTACTGTATCTAACAAGATGCCTCCACCCAGAGATATAGTATTGGGGTTGCTTTTCTGCTCTAGTATAGCCCTCTGGGAAGTTATAACCACCCACCAACCCTCCTAGTGGCCCAGTATATAACACAGTGGTAAATTTACAATCAATAGAAATCAGCAATAATGTGCTCATACCCTTCTCATGTACCACCAGGAATGGACCATAAGCAATTTCCCTGGAGACCCCCTGTAAAGTATGGTTAGCAATACAAGTGCAGACTGTAAATGCAGTAACCCAACTAATAATATGCACACTAGCCAGGTTAAACATGAGAAAAACAATCAGGTTTATTAAGGGGGCGTGAACAAGGAAGGGGTGTGAATCTAGTTAAATGATTTGTATTTTGATTCAAGTCAGACTTTTCTGGAATGCACTTTAAGTCCCAAATATACAGTTCAACGACACCGGGTACCCAGAATGTTATGCAGGCTAGCCTGAAGCATTGTCTGGGGGTGGCCAGCGTTGCAGCTGATGTTGGGGCCCTTGGTGGAAAGAAAGGAGTTAAATGTGCAAAACAACCCAATTATTTGTAATCTGAGCTGGTTGGCTCAGTCCGTTGTAAACCCAAGAACTTGGAACAGTTAGATGGTACCACAAATTATTTAAACCCTTGTTCCAGGGTACTACCCTAGTTATACTCATGCTACCAGAAATTCATTGCAAGGCTATCAATATGTAGACTTCGTGGTGTTGATCAAAGCACAAGGGGAAGCTGGGCTGACACAACTCACCTCCAGATGGTTGCAACCTGTGCGATATTGTGGTGCAGAGGCTGAATCCCTGAGCCGGTCTCTCACCAAAATGGTCAGTGGTGCAGGAGTAGCAACCTAGGCCAAAATGGCAGGGCTCAGGCAGGGTGAATAGTTCTGGCAAAGTTAATGATGTTTTGCTGGTGAAACCTCGAGCTGGCGTAACAGATTCTATCATGGGGAACCAAATCGCAACCCATGAAACACATTCAGCACATTTAAATCAATCACTACTTCTATAAACAGTTCGGATTCAGTACGGTTGCAGATTAACAGCTTTACTGTGCAAACTGTTTGATCCACATATGATCCACACACTAACTGGGCCAATTGCTTTAGGAGCAAGTCTTCGGTCCAAATCACAAGATGCACTAACACTTCTTCTCTCTGCTGCAGTTCCAAGATGGAATCGGAGAAGTCCAACTTCTGCAATAGGGCAGTTCAATAAAGGAGCAAGTGACAGGAAGGCAAGTATAGCCTCTTCCGCCAATTCCCCTATGCTCCTTCAGGTAGCAGCTGTTCGAAAGCTCGAGCTGTTCACACTTCAACTTCCAGTTCTAACTGATCCCCTGACTCTTGGCACACAGGGCATGTCTCTTGTTAATCCAAAAAGTTTGGTTGACTGAGGGAGCTGTCAGTCACAGTAAGAGCTCCCTCTCCAGGTCTATTTGGGCACCAACTGGATAAAACTACAATACTACATAATTTCCTTCCTACAAGACCCCTAGAGACAGGATCCATTTTAGGTCCCCAGAGGTTCGATTAGTAGATTTACTGGAAGTCTGGGACCTAACATGATGGCTTCCATCCAAATGTTTGAGCTGCAATCAAAGCAGGTAAGACAAACTTCTCTTTCTTTAATATAACAGCAGACAAACAGTAAATAGTCATTGTTCCTATCTAGGCTCCCTCTGCGCAAATAACTACTGCAGATTGGAGCAAAACAAATCACCAACTGGCCGGTTGCAAGCCCTAAAACACTTGAACCCAGCACAGACCATTTCCTAAGCACAGATTAGCTATTCTCTTAAAGGGACAGGTGCAGAGGTTCAATATGGCACTCTCACACAAATGAGCAGAACCACTTAAGACAGGACACCAGCCTGACCATGGGCATTAAGGAGCCCAGGAAGACATTATAGCAAACCTCAATTTTTGGGGGTTGTATGATACAACTGAGTGATCCCAGTGACTTGTCAAGAGAACATCATGAGCCCCATATTCAGCCAGCAGTGCCTGCACTGTGCTATCACTTGCACTGTATTAGTGCCAGTACATTGACACCAGGATAGTCAGATGAATGGCCCCTGTGCTAACACGTTTCAATACTGGGCTTGAACGTAGTATATACATGCAGCACAAATGCATAGTGCTAGCGCAGCATAGTGCTAGCACAGCGCAGTGCACTTGCACAGCACTGAATATAGCACTGAATTCAGGAGACTGGTGTTGGTGTGAGACGATGTCACTAGTGAATTTATTTATTCATTTATGTATTTGAATTTTGGTAACTGGGTAAGCCCACTGAGACAAAAAGTCCCTTTTTTAGGGGCAACATGGGGGAGGGTACAAGTGCAGGTACAGAGAATACAAAATAAAGCAAGATAAGTGTGCAAAGACACTTGTACAATAGAACGTGGAGCACAACATATGTACAAAAAGGCACATAAATAAAACAAGACATATACATTATAGACAAATAGTACAGTGAGTACAGATGCTGCAACACAAGTGATGCAGATAAATACAAGTTGCTTAGACATGGTTATGCATATATACATAACTACATGAATGCAGAAAGTAGTTCAAACAGTGCAAAATTGTCAGCAAGTGATTCAAGCAGAACAGGGGACTAGGGTGAGGATGTAGACTGTTAACAGAGTAGGACACAATGCAACCAGAGTAACCCCATGAACAAATCGTGGAAGGGATTGCAAGGCCAAGTGAGGAAGGGAGCAGGGAATGGAGCAGGACAAGGCAATGGAGGCGAAAGAAGTGAGTTGGATGGTAGAGGTGGGAAGCTATTAGTTACAGGTGCTGACTTGAGGGGAAGATAGGTGAGATTTAAGAGAATTATTGAAGGAGTAAAGAGAGGTACAGATTAGAACAGAAGAAGGTAGTGCATTCCAGAGGAAGGGCCCAGAGAAGGTAAAGACACGCCTGCCCACTACTAGGTGGGTTTCGGGATGGAGAGTAGAGGTAGGTCAGTTGACCTTAAGGATCTAGTACAGGTTTTACATTTAATGATGTGTAAGACGCAGGGAGGAGTGAAGGTATGAACGACATTGTAGGTCAGGTAAAGGGTAGGGTATAGAAGTCTGGCTTCAAAGGATGGCCAGCCAAGGGAATCAAGGGCAGAACAGTGGTGAATCCTGGCATTAGCACCCAGGGCGAAGTAAGCAACCCTAAGGTAATCTTTCTTAAATTTGGCAAGATGGGAGAGTTGAGCAGAGTGGAGAACAGAGGCACCATAGGTGATGAGCAGGAGCAAAGAGGAGGATGCTATGGCAATTTGGGAGGCGAATGTAAGGTAGTGTAAGAGGTGGTACAGCAGTCTGAGCTTTTGGTGGATGGTCTTGACCACAGTTGAAACATGCAAGTCGAAGTATAGGTGGTAATCCAGTGTGATGCCAAGCTATTTAGAAGATTAAACCTGATCTAGGGGGTCGCCTCAAGAGGAATTGATCATCAATGGAGGTGAGGGGGTAGACTTAGGAGTCTAGTGGTAGAAGAGCATTGATTTCATTTTCTTAGTGTTGAGCACCAAGTGCGTATTGAGGAACCAAGCTTCAAGAATATGGAAGTCCTGTTGCAAGTGTAGATTCAGCAGGGTAGGTTCAGAACTCAGAAGAGGACCTATAAAAGATAACATTGTCTGCCTACAACTGAACTGACATGCCTCCACAGTGCTGCAGTAGTTCATTGATAAATAAAGAAAATAAGAGAGAGCCAAGGATGGACCCCTGGGGGACACATCTCTTATGGCACTGAAAGCGGAGGTATATCCAGCCCAACTCACACATTGGGTATGGCTGGAGAGATAGCTCAAAAAACAGTTTAATGATGGGACATCGAGACCAAAAGAGAAGACCGTGTGGAGCAGGGGGTTATGGTTGACAATGTCACAGGCCTTGATAAGGTCAACAAAAACAGCATCAGTTACAAGGCCTTTGTCCATAGAAGAAAGGATGTCAGATGTTACCTTAATGAGAACAGTATGTGTACTGTGGGATTTATGGAATCCATGCTGGTTAATGGAGAGTGAAGTATTTAGTTCTAGGTGTTGCTGAAGTGTGTATGTATAATTTTTTCCTGTATTTTAATGAGGGGGCAGAGTATGGAGATTGGCCTGCAGTTCTGAAATGCAGAGTTAGGACCACTCAGTGCCTTTCACTTGGAAGGCACAGTGCTGGAACAAAGGGATTTGTTGATTAGGTCACACACAGAGGAGGCCCGGCAATGGCTCCAAATTTTAGGAATCAGGGTTCAAGGTTGTCAAACCCTGGTGAGGAGGTTTCCTTGATACTCTAGAGGTGGCACATCACCTCATTCTGGGTGGCCAGTTTAAGGTGGAAGGTGGAACTAGTAGAGATAGAGGGAGAGGAGAGAGGAGATTTAACAAGGGCTGGGAGGAAGGTCTTATGCTTAGAGAGGTCAGAGAAGGCCATATTAAATTCAGAGGCAATGGTGGTGGGGTAAGTAACCTCAGCACCATCACACAGCATAGTGCTGGGAAATTATGTGGATTTACCTTTAAGTAGAGAGTTAATCTGACCCCAGAATTCTTTGGGGTTGGAAAGGTTGCTAATCTGGAGGGATTGGAGGAAAGAGCATTTGATTGAAGGCTGCATGCTCTTGCATCAATTACGTAGCTGTCTATAAATCTTCCAGTTGGTAGGTAGGCCAGAGCTCTTATAAAGCTTCCAGACAGCATCCTGAGAAGCCTTGAGGTTCCTGAGCTCTTTAGAGATCCAATGAGTGTGAGCCCCCTTGGCTCTTTGCTTGGACAAAGGGGCCTGGAGGTTTAGGAAATATAAGGAAATGCAGTGGGATGAAAATAGGGAGGCATACCAAACTTCCCTAAGGGAAGCAGGGAAGGCAGTAAGGCAGGCACAGGCCCAAACCGAGGAAACACTAGCACAAACAGTAAAAGAAGGGGACAAGACTTTCTATAGATACATTAGTGAAAGGAGAAAGTCCAGAGGGGGTATTGCTAAGATCAAAGGGGATAAGGGGGCGTTTGAGGAGGAGGACCATGTAAAAGCATCTATCCTAAATAGATACTTCAGCTCAGTATTTACTGAAGAGAAGGTAGGACAGGGCCCACAGCTCAGCACCATGGACACAGGGGGGAGGTAGGTGTGCACTAGTCCCTTCACAAAAGAAAGGGTCCTACAAGAGCTCGATAAGCTCAGCGTGGACAAGGCAATGGGACCTGATGGCATATATCCCAGGGTACTAAAGGAGCTATGGGTGGAACTAGCAGAGCCATTATCAGAACTGTTTAGTGAGTCTCTGAGCACAGAAGAGGTCCCAGAAGACTGGAGAAGGGCTCATGTGATCCTGCTCCACAAGAGTGGTAGCAGGGAGGAGGCAGGGAACTACAGACCAGTCAGTCTTACCTCAGTAGTGGGCAAGATTATGGAGGAGATCCTTAAGGATAGGATAGTGCAACACCTGAAATCCATAGGAGCACAGGATCCAAGACACCATTGGTTTACAACAGGAAAATCCTGTCAAACTAATCTCACAAATTTCTTTGACTGGGTAACGAGAGTGGTGGACCAAGGGGGAGCAGTTGATGTCTCCTACCTTGACTTCAACAAAGCTTTCGATACTGTTCCACATAGAAGATTGATTAATAAGCTTGGTAGGCTTGGGGTGATCAGAAGTTGGTCAACTGGGTGACAAACTGGTTGATGGGCAGAAAACAGAGTGGTGGTAAATGGTATGCAGTCAGAAGAGATGCAAGTCACTTCAATATCTTCATCAGTGACATTGCAGATGGATTGGATAGTAAGGTTTGTCTGTTTGAAGATGACACCAAGATGTGCAACAGAGTAGATGATCCAGATGGGGTGGGCAGAATGAGAAGAGATCTGGAAAACTTAGCAAAATGGTCAGAAGTGTGGCAACTTGGGTTTAACGCAAAGAAGTGCAAGATCATGCACATGGGGAAGAGAAACCCTGAAGCCACCTATAGGCTGGGAGCAGAGTTGCTGGCAATCACAAGGGAAGAAAGAGACTTGGGCATCATCATCACAGATGACCTGAAATCATCCAAGCAGACCACTAAAGCAGTAGGTAAGGCTAGCGGGATGTTAGGATGTATTAGTAGGGGTATCACAAGTCATAAGAGGAAAGTAATAATCCCTCTTTACTGGACACTGGTTAGACCCCTTCTGGAGTACTGCTTGCAGTACTGGAGGTCACACCTTCACAAGGACATTAAATTGAGGCAGTCCAGAGAAAGGCAACCAAAATGATATAGGGACTGCATCAGAAAACATGAGGACGGATTAAGGAGCTCAATATGTATACCCTAGAGCAAAGGAGGGAGAGAGGTGATATGATCGAAACATTCCAACACCTTAAGGGCATTAACAAGGTGAAAGAGTCTAACATGTTTCAATATAAGAAAAATAGCAGGACAAGAGGACACAGCATGAGATTACAGGGAGGTCGATTAAGGGGTAATGTGAGGAAGTTATTTTTTACAGAAAGGGTGGTGGATGCATGGAATGGCCTACCTCAGGAAGTGGTGGATATGAATACAGTGCAGGGCTTAAAAACAGGCATGGGATTGACATAAGGGAGCAATACAGATGAGTATGAATAGATAGGCCATTGACAGAGCAAAGGCCAATGGCACATTCATGAGGTAGAAAAAGAAATGGACAGACTAGATGGGCCTTGTGGTCCTTATCTGCCGTCAAGTTCTATGTTTCTATGCTGACTATTGAGTTAAACGTATTTTTAAACAATTCCAGTGCAGAATCAGCATCTGGAAAAATGTTAACCAGGGACCAATCAATCTGAGATAGGGAGGCCTGAAAAGCTTGGGGAGAGAAAGAGGTCATGTCCCTCAATGACATGATAATAGGGGGAGGGTTAGGAGAACTGTTCCTCCACATACAGAAGATTGGGGAGTGATCACTTAAGACATCAGGAAGAACACCGGAAGATTTGATATGATGGGGGGCATTGGTGAGAACCAGGTTGAGGAGGGTATGGTGATCAGATTTGATGTTGGGTCTTGTGGGGTCGCTGATGAGCTGGGAAAGGTGGATGTCTCCAAGGGTACTATGAACATGACCTTATCCTGGGCCAAGCCAGTTGTAGTTGAAATCCCTACATGAGACCAAGTCTGTCAGCAGGAGGCCAGCCCAGGAAGAAATGAGGGAGGTGAGGGAAGAGGTGGGAGCACTGGAGGGGAGGTAGGTACAAACAACTATCAGTTTCTTCACTTTCCCAAGTACTATGGTAAGGAAGATGGATTCAGCAAGAGGGGTTTCACAGGGGGGAAGTGCAAACTCAGATGTGGATAGAGAGGATTGAACATAGATAAGCAAACCACCGCCACGCTTATTTGGCAGATCTTTCTGGAAGGTAGTATAGCCAGGGATGGAGACCTCATGTGGGAGGATGGCTGGCTTCAGCCAGGTCTCTGATATAGCAAGTATGTCTGGGTAGTAATGACATGCCCATGCTTCAGTCTCAGGAAGCTTAGGTGTAAGGTTCTGAATATTCATATGGGCAATTCACAGGCCTTTCATATTGTTCCAGGCCAGGATAGGCAGGAGGAAAGCATAGGCATTTCACCAACTAATTAATGGTATTCCTAGGGGTATAAAAGAGTCAGGAGGACAGGCTGGTCATGGGGAAGGTGTAGCTGACTTAAGAGAAGTATAGTGCTCGTAAGACCAGAGTTCAAGCCACAAGGCTGGAGGAAAAAGAAAAGCGAGGGTATTAAATGTGACAGAGAGAAGCGATAGCAGAGAGGTAGTGGAAAATATAATCTATTTAAGCTAAAATACACTGGTTAAGCAGGTGGTAGTATGAGGTTAGTTTTGGTAGAGGCAGGGTGGAAATAAAAGAAGAGGCCCTAGTTAAATTACTAAGATGTCAGGAGATCAGATGGCATAGTGGAAGGTGTTGTCTGCCTTGGGAGGGGAGAAAGATTCTCAGGCAAGGGTTCAATCCTGAAATGGAGAGAGGTAGTAAGTGGAAAAAAATTTAGATTCAAGTTAGTTTTGGTAGAGACAAGGAGAAAAAGGCAGCAGGGAAAGGGGACAGGTCTAATTCTATTTAATGTTGAAGTTGAGAAAGTAGCAACAGCACCAACTAGTGGAGGGAGAGAGAAAAGGAACAGCGCTGATAGGGGAGGAACTAATGGGAGCAAAAAGAGTAGCAGAAGAAGAAAGAAGAAAGTTAGTGGAAGGGGAAACGGTGACTCCAAGTGGCCGAGGAGCATACAATGCAGCAGGGAAAATGGGGAGATGGTTTGAGAGCAGGATTGGCATATGTTAGGTCATGTGACCTACCTTACCAATAAAGGAAGGGCCCGCCCAGGGTGGGAGGTGGATGGGGCAGTCATCACAAAAGTGGTGACGGGCTAGCACAGTACAGCCTGTGCTCTCTGGAGACGCTTAGTGAGTAGATGCTCTACCTGAAGTCTTGCAGGCCTGTAGCTCCTGGTGTGCTGGGAAAGGAGGACTGGTGAATGCAGCCTGAAGTCTTGCAGGCCTCTAGCTCCAATGAAAGACACACATTCAGCAGCATTGGTATCAGAACTAAATTTTACTATGTACAATGGCCAACTCATATGAAAAAAACAAAGGAAAAATTCATACAAACACAGAAACACAGAATTTAACAGCAGACAAGGACTATTTGACCAACCAAGTCTGCCCATTTTTCCTACTGTGTCATCGAAGATCTACTTGATCTCTGACTCTTTCTCCCCCCTTCCTTTCCACTAAGGTTCCTTTATGCCTTTCCCATGGATTCTTGAATCCCACCACTGTTTTTGCCCACATCACCTCTGCTGGAAGACTGTTCCAGGCATCCACCACTCTTTCTGTGAAGAAGCACTTCCTCACCTCTCTCCTGACTCTATCTTCCTCCAGCTTTTTATTATGCTTCCTTGTTCTTGAGCATCTTTTTTTGTAAAAAAATACTTGCCCTCCTGTACCTTGTTTAATCATGTGAGGTATTTAAAGATCCCTATCATATCCCACCTCCCTCCTTTAGTCTGTCCTCGTAGGGCTTCTGCTGCCGACCCTGCATCATTTTAGTTGCCCTACACTGGACAGCTTCCACTCTGTCTATGTCCTTCTGGAGATGTTGTCTCCAGAATTTGACACAATATTCTGGGGGGGGGTGGCTCATCAGTGATCTAAACAGAGGCAACTCCATCTACCTTTTTCTGCTGATAATACTCCTTCCTATGCACCCCAGTATCCCACTAGCCCTTCCAAGCACCTTGTCACACTGCTTGGCCACTTTTAGGTCATCAGATATGATTACCCTAGGTCTATTTTTCTGTTTGGTGGTCATCATTACCTCTCCACTAGTGCTGTGTGAAATTTTCAAATTCTGGCAGAATGAAATTTGTGGAATTTTCAAAACTCTGCTGAAATTCCGCCAAGTTTCAGCGGAAACAGAATGCAGAATTCTGTGGCAGAAAAATGCAGAATTCGTTTTTCCACAACATTTCTGCAGAATTTTATTCTGCGGATCTCAATATTTTCTGCAAAACTGGTTGCAGATGATTTTCCACTGAAAAAATGCTGTTAAATATTTTTCCGCAGATCACAGCAAGTAGAGTTCTGCAGAAGAACCAGTGAAATTCCAGCTGAACTTCCACCGGCGGAATGGTCATTCCATGCTAATTTCGCCAACAGAATTCTGCATTCCACACAGCACTATCTCCACACATTTTGTACTTCACTCCTGGGTTTCTGTGCCTTAAGTGCATGGTTTCATACTTTTTTGCATTGAACCCCAGCTGCCATACTATTGACAACTCTACTAGTTTTTTCAAGTCTCTTCTCATTCGTTCCATCCTCCCTGGACAGATTGTGGTGTCATCCACAAAGAGGCAATACTTTCCTTTCTGCTCATCTGCAGGGTCACTTATAAAGACATTAAAGAGGACTGGTCCCAAATACTGATCCCTGAGGCATCACAGTGGTTACTCTCTCTTCTCCTGAGTGAACTCCATTTATCACCACCCTCTATCGCCTTTTCTCTAGCCAACTTCTTACCCAGTTTACACCTTTGGACCCATCCCTAAGCAGTGCAGCTTCCTTACGAGTCTCCTGTGTGGAACAGTGTTGAAGACCATACTGTAATCTACAGTAGGTAGGCCATGTCCACCTCTCTACCCTGGTCTTATTCCCTGGTCACCTAGTCAAAGGACTCTCAGATTCATTTCACATGACCTCTCTGCCATGAATCCATGCTGCCTTGGGTCTTATAACCCATTGGTTATAAAATATTCCACAATCCTTTCCTTCCGCAGTGATTCCATTAACTTTCACACCACTGATGCTAGGCTGACTGCCCTATAGTTGCCAGCCTCCTCCCTGCTACCACTTTTGCAAAGTGAAACTACATCTGCTCTCCTTCAATCCTCTGGAACTCCTCCTGTTTCTAGTGAGTTGTTAAATAGGACTGTCAGCCATGCAGTCAGTAATTCCCTGAGCTCTTGCAGTACCCCCAGATGCAACCCCTGACTGAGCCCATCACTTTGTCTGCTTTCAGATTTGCGAATCCTTTCAGGACACTCTCTTCCAAAAAAAGACTGGTGTCCACTTACCTCCCTCCAAAGTTCCTGCTAAGTTTTTGTGGCCACTCCCCTCCTCATTCCTTTATGAACACTGAAGATACATACATACATAGACTTTGACAGCAGACAAGAACCACCAGGCCCACCTATTCTGTTAATTTTCCCTACCTGCTGCAAAAACCAAATACCCTACTTGATCTCTGGCTTTGTTCTCCTGCCAATTGCTAGGGAACCCCTATGCAAATCCCATGCATTTTGTAATTACCGTACCAAATCTGTCCCACCACCTCTGCTAAGAGGCTGTTCCATGCATCCACCACTCTTTTTTGTGAAGAAATACTTTCTCACATTACCCCTTAGTCTACCCCCTTCCAGCCTCATGTCATGACCCCTTGTTCTCGAACATTTCTTTTTACTGGAAGATGCTACCCTCCTGTAACTTATTTATGCCCTTGAGATATTTGAAAGTTTCTATCATATCCCCCTCTCTCCTCTCCTCTAGGGTGTACAAATTGAGGTTTAGAATATCTGCCTTTTTCTGGTCAGCCTCCGCACAATCCCGCCTTCCTTTCTCAACCTTATAATCCCTCCCTTGGTCTTCCTCTTTTCACTTACATACCTAAAAAATTCTTGCCCCCTTTTATTACTGTAAAACAGAAAAGCAGAGAACTCTCTGTAAGGAAGCCCTGTTTGTAGAGCGATACATAGAGATTTTTCTATGCACACCATCTTTTAGGCAATAATATAATTTAATTATTTTTGTTAACTGCCCTGTTTTCTGTTTTGTAATTGTCCACAATGCAACAGTATAACAGGGAAAAGCACCTCCTGTGTGACTGCAGTGCTCGGATTTCTTTGTTTCCCCTTTCATTACAGCCTGGGCTATCCTCTCCTCAGTTTGCACCATTGTGCTCCTTACTGCTTTCCATGCTTCCTTCTAGTTCCCCTGATACACCTTCCTATCCACCTCCCCCTGCATCTCTCTGTGCCTTCTAATGCTACCCTTTTAGCTTTTACCTTTCCATTCACTTCTTTCAAGAACCATAATGGACTATTTTTCCTTTTGCAAAACAAGGGCAACTGCTATAGGAAATGAGCACTGGTCAAAGGCAACACACCTGCTATGCATTAACATGACACACATTTTTTTTGTTTTGTTTTTTTGTTACAGAAGTCCTATGAAAATGTAATGCTTTAATTGTTATAGTCTACTTTGGCTAGTTTTGTTGTTGAAGTGTGATGTGTTACATTTTAGGGGTGCAACCGCAGAACTATTTTGTCCATTATGCATAGGTTTAGGTACAACATCACCTGGTTATCAATGTTTTGCAAGGCTTGATCTCTGACAGTAAATTGTGCATGCATCGATGTGTGATTACTCTTATATTATATGTGGGGATAGCCACAGCTTTATAGCAGCAACAACACAAACCTACTCCCTCAAACGTATTTGCAAATCTACCTACCTCAATTCCCCATATACAATTTAACAATAATCACACACCAATGTATGCACAATTTACCGACAGATGTCAAGCCCTGCAAAACATTGATAACCAGGTGGTGTTGCACACAAACCTATACATAGTGGAACAATAGTTCTGGGGTTGGACTCCTAAACTGTATCACATTACACTGTTAAGAGATGGTTCTGATAACCCCACCAGCTCCTTTGTTCTCAGTTACTGCTTCTGAGTCACCCCATCACCTGTCTGTAACCATTCTGTAAGCAGTGGTGTCACAAAAGTCTGTGCCCAGGTTTCCAAGGGTTGCCCTGCTTTGTACATGCATTAGCAAATTGACCCCCTTGCCCTTCCCCACATGGTCCTTATAGTAATAATCCTAGGAGCTGTGGCTCTTTGAAGTTGTAAGTGCTCTGGCTGCAGTTGATAAACCAAACATAACACTCCAGTGTTTCAGGAATGAAGCATTTTGTACATTACGATTCTAGATTGGCTGCCTCTTCCTGACCTGCCATGTGCTGTGTTATTGATGGAAAATCAACTGAACCAGATTACCCACCTAAATTATAGTGAGTTGTCTACAGAGGACCCCATGGAACTGCTCGTGGGGGACCACATCAGCACTGAAGGATGAGCTCTGGATCAGGGTCACCTATTTCTTCTCAGATGAAGAGGGGGAGATGATCAATGACAGAGTGACGACCCAGCTGAGTGTGAAATTTGAACAGAAGACAGATGCTTGGAAAAAAAACGCAAAGGAATCACCAACACAGGTTGCTAGAATACCTCAAAATCAGCAAAAGATTAACTTTATAGAGACTTTCAATTCTCTAATAATAGCAGGGTAGACACACACCAGGTGCACACATAATAAAAATATCTTAAGTCTGTATATTTTATATTTTCCGTACACTTCTGTAAATACCATATCAAAGTGGTCTCTGTTCAAATCTGCTGGGGGAAGCCAGGAACTACCCCAAGGAATCTGCTGAGTCCATTGAGCAGATAGG
Organism: Neoceratodus forsteri; assembly: GCA_016271365.2. Taxonomy (NCBI): domain Eukaryota; kingdom Metazoa; phylum Chordata; order Ceratodontiformes; family Ceratodontidae; genus Neoceratodus; species Neoceratodus forsteri. Next base: position 784,577,478 of record CM028132.1, on the reverse strand, counting down.
TCATTAGAAAGTGGACCACTGATAAAATTACTCCTGCAAAGGCTAAGCTGGGTGTACTTCTGAGGATAACTGTGAGGGTTGATTAGGAGGCTGAGCTTAGACACAGACACCTCTCCTGAGGTCAGTTCTCCTACCTGTTACCAAGTCCAGTTCCAGTTCTAGATTAGTGCGCAGCTATGGGGCTTAGACATCTGTACTGCTACATAGGGGGCTAATGTATAGCCATACACAGAAGTAATTGAGACTAGAATGGAAATTTCTTCTCAGTTTTCCTGCACATAAACACAGGCAAAAGCAATCTGCTGTTCTGCATAGGTGACACTCTCACAGGAGCGTGAAAAAGTGTTATCTCTGTAGGACAGCTGGATCACTCATAATAGACTGACTGATTATATCTGCAGTTTTTTTTTAATAAAAAACAATGGCACATTGGGGCATGGTCTGGCCACCAGGAAGATGGCAGCCTAAAACGAGAGCTCTCACTCACACAGTGAGCATCCATACTCCATCGCCACGATCCCGTGGAGTCCCTAACAAAAATTGTGACTTTATTAATGGGTGACACCCTATCTTCTGGGTGGCATAGCTTTTAAGTGGATTCCGGGCTATTTTGCAACTATATTGAGCGCCGTGGTTCCTGAGTCTTCTCCTGGCCTTTGGTAGGCCGCTCAGGCCTAGTCCACAGTCGCAGTGCTATTCACTAATTTTTTCACTACATGGTAACACCCGTGGTTGCGATCGGAATGTCTAATTGAAACAAAATTTTGTTTGGGGAGAGGTCCTGTTCACCTTCTTAATAAAGATGAGCCTGCAAACTTCTAATACAGCACCAAGTGTAGCTGGCATGACCCAAGACCAGTCGATCGCCATGGGGGAATCACTGCAGCATATAACAAAATTGCTGGAGGTTTTAATCTCCAGAGTGGATGACATAAGGCTGTTGCTCTCGAGTACTGTTAAGGATGTTAGACAACTACAAGACAAGGTGAATGTGCTTGATCAGAAAGCTGAAACCTGCGAGTCACATCAGTCACAAGTTTTCCATTACAACAAAATATACAGATGATGTGAAGATTGGGTGACCTTGTTCTAACTCAGACCAGATATCTTTTATTCAGCATGATCTTGACATCATTTCCAGCTGGATTGAGACATGGGGTATGAAATTGAACTCTACTAAGTGCAAAGTCATGCATTTGGGCTCCAATAACTTAAACTTCCAATACTCACTAGATGGTTCCACGCTTTGTGCCACCACTGATGAGAGAGACTTAGGAATTACTATTTTGAATGATTTACCATACTCAAAACATTTGAATTCCATTATTAGTGCATCTAACAAGGTTGTCTGGTCGATCCTTCGTAATATCGGATCTAGAGATCATGAGGTGTTAATGCCCTTGTTTAGGTCCTACGTCAGACCTCATCTTGAGTAAGCATCCCAGTTATGGTGTCCATTTAAAAAAATCTGATAGTAGTACCCTTGAAAAAGTACAGAGAAAGTACAGTACAAAAATATCTGGTCTTCAATCTGAATCCTATGAACACAGGCTAGACACTCTAAAACTTATGCCTACTACTAGACGCTTGAGAAGTGACCTTCTATTTCTATATGATGTTGTCCATGATCCGTATGTCAAGACCGAGTTAGGTCTTACATTCAGGTCATCTATATATAATACTAGAGGTCATCCTCTTCAGCGGGTTGGCAAATCATTTAAGCATAACAATCAGAAGCTTTTCTTTACCTTGAGAACCATTGGACCTTGGAACAAACTTTCATCTGCTGTAATTATGAGTGACACTAAGGATACTTTTAAACATCGTCTTAACAAGTTTATTATTTCTGGGTACAATTTATCATACTATCCTTGGCCTACTAGCTCTTTTTCTTTACCTTAGTATGAACCTTAGTATGATGTATGGCAAACGCTGCAGCAGCATGAGGAATGCTTGGCAGTATTATGGAACAGGGCAAAGGACCACGAAAACAGAAATCACTGTAATAATCTACAGATTATTGGCTTATCAGAGGGGTTGGGGGGCAATCGATGGAGAAATTCCGAAACCAAACCATCCCACTAATGCTGGGAGAGATGGCAAGGCCCCATTGAAGTTGAAAGGGCCCACAGGGTTGCTACCTGACCTAACAAGCAAGCTGAACACCCATGCCCTATAGTGGCGTACTTGCTTTGCTATTCGACTAAGGAGAGAATCCTGAGAGCAGCTAGGGATATACTGTAGGAGAGTTGCAATGGCAAGGTGTGCCTATCCAGTTATACAGAGACTTTACACATGAGACGGCTGCCAAGGGACGTGCTTTTGGCCCTAATAAGAGGTGTTTATATCAACATGATTTCCATTTTAAATTTAAAAACCTTACTAGACCCTGGGTATTCAAAGGTGGTCATGAAGTTACTGTAGAACATTCTGCTGAGTTGGAGCGATGGCTCAATCCTACCTGGCCTAGTCTACACTTTCCAACTATCACTCCCAGAAGGCTCTGGGAACCTTCTCAAACTCTACCTCCAACTAGGAACTCTTCTGCTGGGCATGACACTCCTAGGGGCTCTTTCTCAGAGAGACTGGTGCATCCCTTTAACCATCCCCTTGGTTGAAATGGTGTCATGCGATCTCAGAACTCTGCCTTTTCTTCAATCAGCCAATATAACTCCCTGCCTATGCCCCTAAGCCTGTGATCAGATACTTCTATCTCAAAAGCCAGACAGTGAATGAGGAGTGGACCCCAGCAATTGCCAAGCAAAGACCCACCTGCTAAAATTGCTAGAGATGATCCACTGCATATACTAGACCCTGAGACCTCTGGAGGAACCTCCTGCTATGAATCAGTGGCCGATCATCTGACCAAATGGACCGACTTCCCTGACACAATGCTGATGGAAGTGATGGACACTATTTCTCTGGTGAAACCTGGGACTATCTCATATGCCGCAGCAGCAGCGAAGTCCTCTGCAATTTTCCCAACTTCTCCTCAGTCATCCCCCGACCTGGCCAAGAGTCATATTACTTGAGCTAATCCTGAACTGATCCAAAATGTTATATGTTAGAACGCATTATAGTATAACCTAAGATGTTATGTTATGCTCTGAGGATCTTTGTTGTGGTACGAGCCAAATAGAGAATTTTTTTTCCATCCTCACCCTCCCTTCCTCCCTCCCCAGGGACTCGGTACGTCCCTGCCCCCCTCCCCACGCTCTGCATGCTCACAACCTAGATCACATGACAGGACAATATGATTTTCCTAGGACTTGTGGCATCACATTCCTCTAAAAACTGGGAGATGGGTGTCCCCACCCTCCCAACTCCCCACCTTCTCTTCATATCACAGGCCATATCAAAATCCGCTAAGTTAACCCACTACCGGTGACTGCTTCCTGGCTGGTGAATTAGTGCTGGGCTTTCCTCCCTCTCCCCCTCCCTGCCCCCCACAGAGTCAGTGCGACCGACCACAGATGGTGACCTGGTTTGGGCTGACTCTGCCTGAGTGATCACCCACACTATTTAACCCAGTACTGAGTGCTGGAGCTAGCATAGCTGAAGGGTGCTTGTTACACCCTCTATTGCGGTAATCTCCACTCTCATAGCAAGACATTTTAATAGGGCACATTTAGTGCCAATAGGTTCATCTTTTATAGGTTACTTGACATAAGTTTTGTTTATACATTTCGCTTAACTAACTGTTTTTGTGTTTCTGATTATTTCTTGCAGTCATCCCATATATCAAAGATAAGGTTGCTGACTGGTTCCCGGCAGTGCTCTCAGCTTTGGTTACATCTTTGCTTGGATGGGCTGTACTGCACTATGTAGGGTACTGTATCTCATCACCACACCAAGACCACTGTCCCCTATCCCCTCCCATTGGTGCAGTAAGTATGTTTTCTTCCTCATTTAGTGATGACATGATGCTGAACCCCCCCCCATCCCAGACCCATAGGTGGGTATCCTGGAATGTTAAGGGGCTCACTCACCCAATTTTAGCTAAAATGACTTCATGGCTGAAGAAGACCTGGGTAGGCAAAGTCATGGCTAGTTCAGCCCTTACTAAGTCTAAAGGGGTTGCCATCCTCATTTGCTGTGCTTCAGTATGGAAACTAGTTAATGTCAAGAAAGACAGACAAGACAAATGTGTATTAGTACGCCTAGTCACCCCTGAGGGGCTCATGATTTTAGGCAACATGTATGCACCCAACAGTGAACACACAGATTTTTTCCCGGCTGTAAGTCAGGCAATCTCTGATCTTTAGCCAGATGGCCCTCCCCTATCTATACTGTCAGGGGGTTATTTTAACCTAGTAGATGACATTTTCTTAGACAAATCAACCCCTGCACAACAGACCTCCCCCAAAGCTCGACAGTCTTTCATGGATTTGCAGGAGGAGTGGGCCTTGATAGATGTTTGGTGTAGGGAACATCCCACAGATAAGGATTACATGTTTTATTCCACCCCTCATCAAACGCATAACTGTATAGACTTCTAGCTAGCCAATGACATTACCATAAGGAACATAATGGACACTGGGATTGGCTCAATAGTAATTTTGGATCACTCCCACCATATAGCTTTCATATCTTCCCTCTAAACAACCCACCCATACAGTGCAATGGCGCTGCAATCCACTACTTTTGAAATACCCTGCCTTTGGTCCAATGTTATCGCAAGCGACAAAGGATTACTTTGCTCTAAACTCTGATTGTGGGGTATCACCCGGCATAGTTTGGGATGCCTTTAAGGCAGTACTGCGGGGGTGCATCATTCCCTTCTCAGCAGCTCATGACAAAGCCTGTAAGGACAAATTGGCCAGGCTTCAGGCTGACCTAGCCAATTTGGAACGAAGGTTCAAGGTGGCCCCTCAAACTAATATAGATAACATTCTGTATTGGAAAATTATCAGTCTCAAATACCAGATTAATAATATTCTCCATCAAAAAGCTGAGTGACTTCTTTTGCATTCCAAGCAGAATTTCTGGGCAATGGAGAGAGGTTTGGGAAGCTGCTGGCTTTCCACCTGCATAAACAACAGGCTGCCACGTGAATTCATTTGTTGCTCACTGCATCTGGAACAATCACATCTACCCCAAAAGATATTAATCACACAATGCGTGTATTCTATGAATCCCTGTAGCAACCCATTCCATGGTCAGCCCCCCAGACTTGCCTCAGCGATTATTGAAGTTTTGCCAGAAAACTCTGTTGCTATCCCTCTCACCGGAACAGGTGGCTCAATTGAAAGCCCCCCTGTCATGTGAGGAACTGCGACTGGCACTATCAAAAATGGCACATGGGAAGGCTTGTGGACCTGATGGCATGTCTGTAGAGTTATACTAGGTCTTAGTTCCAGATATTTTCCCTCCACTTCAACAGGCCCTACAAGACTCCCATATGAAGAGTCTCCTACCCCCATTTATGAGAAATGTGCTCATCACAGACCTGCCAAAAAAAATCTACTGACCCGCTGGACTGTGCAAATTTTCACCCAATATCCTTGCTTTTGGTAGATACCAAAATACTGGCTAAGGCATTAGCCTCCAGACTGATAGAGGTGCTCCTGTCAGTATCCACCCCACGTAAGCGGGCTTTGTGAGAGGGAAAACAAGTGGATAACACACACTTTTATTTAACATTAAGTGGTTTGCTCATAAGGCTCACATACCCATGGTGGCACTAGCAACAGATTTTGCTAAGGCATTCAATTCCATAGAATGGGGATACATATACAAAATCCTAAGCAAATATGGTTTGGGGCCCTTTTTTAAAAGGTGGATACAAACACTGTACAACTCTCCCATGGCAAGTATCCTTACGAACAATGATATCTCCCCTCCATTCCCTCTACACAGGGAAACTAGGCAGGGGGGTGTCCCCTCACCTCACTTCTATTTCTGATTGCGTTGGATCCTCTTATCCGGGTTATGACTACTAACCCTTGGATACAAGGGATACAGGTGGCAGGGCAATCATATTTGGCCATGGCCTACACAGATTACTTCCTCCTGACATTGACCAACTCACAGCAAGTAATTCCCAAGTTCCTGCAAGTTCTGGGTGAGTTTGCTTAGTTATCTGGCCTTATGATCAACCAGAAAAAAATCATATAGCCCCTCTAAACTCCCACTGCATGAGTGATTGTATACGGGGCATCGAGCTAACATGGGCAGTCCTGAGCTTCAGCTATTGGGGATTCAAATCCCGTGCAAGTGGACAGCACTTGAGACTGTCAACTTCTCCCCCCCTGTACACACAACTGACCACTGAGGTGGAGAGGTAGCACAGGCTCAAGCTATCACTCCCGGGCAGAGTGGCCATGATACGTATTTTATTTCTACCCCAAGTTATGTTTTTATTTAACAACTTACCTATACGTCTTTCTCAGAAACTATTTCAGTCACTGGATAAATTGGCCTCCAATTTTATATGGGATAATAAGGTGCCAAGATGGAGTAGGCAAAAAATCAGGGCACACTGGTCCAAAGATGGCCTTAAAGAGCTAGTGTACTGCTTGCAATTAATAGTAATTTTCTGATGCAGTCAGCTATCAGTTCCAGTATCTGAAGTATTTTTTTTATTTTCTGTTTGCTAATTAGAAGATTTTCCACCTGGCAGTAGGTGATGTATGGAGCAGCACTCTGTCTGGATGGAGAAAAAAAAGTTAATTCTGTTCCTCCCACTAAGTCATCAAAAATGAGACCAAACACCTTGAGGCACCACAATCCTTGCAGCCTGAGCAGTGACTTTCATAAGCTACCAATCAAAATGAAGGAAATTGTGACATCACTAGTAACCAGGGAAAGCCGGTCCCTGCTGCTTCATGTGAAAGTGAAACCTGGCAGTGAGAAATGGTTCTCATTGGTTACTAGTGACGTCATAGACAGTGTGGTTTCAGTGTTGATGTAGTGGGAGGAACAAAACTGACTTTTTTTTCCTCCAGACAGAGAGCTGCTCCACACATCACCCCAGTACTGCCAGGTGGAAAATCTTCTAATTAGCAAACAGAAAAGAATAAATACTTGAGACATAAAAAGTGATAACTGACTACATCTGAAAGTTACAATTAATTGCAGACAGTTTCCAAGCAGTACACTAGCTCTTTAATGCACCATGATTCTTTGTATACCATTTAGCCTGCCTTGCAGCTCAAGTGACCAGATGGTTCACTGATCAGAAACTGAAAGCTCTCCTGTGGGTCCATTTGGAAGCAGCATTAGGGGGCTCAGCAACTTTATATAACTTACTTACTCCATGCCCTAGGGTTGATTCAACACTCCCTCCTACCATTATAGATACTGCTAGAGCTTGGAAAATTTTATTTGCTAAGTTCCACATACCAAAACAGGTATGGTACCCCCCCCCCCCCGATTTAATTTGCTCCATTATGGAACAATCCACTTATTCAAATTGAAGGTACAGTGGTAAACTGGCCATCTTGGCAACATCTTGGGGTTAGAACAATCTCTGATTTTGCCATGCAGGGTGCCAAAAATATATGGCCCCCTTTGCGCAGTTGCAGATACAATTTACATTACCAAAAAAATATTTTTGTTGTTGCTATTTACAACTTCGTAGCGCTCTGTCACCCCTCCTTAGTGCCAAGGCAGACACCTAATAGTGGCAATGGCTTAATAGCCTGTGCACCCTTGACACTCGGAGAGGTCTCATGGGTCTTTTCTATAGCACCTGGAGGGACATGCAGAATGACCCATTGCAGACATGTAGACTGAAATGGGAAAAACTCGTAGATGTAGTGATAACAGCAGAACAATAGCATTCTTACTGGAAGGTTATACATCAAGCCCATAAAGACATGAACAGTGATTTTATTCAGCAAAAAATGTTACTGTTTTGGTACCGCACTCCCGAAGTACTATACAACTGTGGCCTACTTGACCATAGCCATTGTTGGTGTTGCTCACAACCCAGTGCTCACATCGAGCACATACTTTGGTTCTGCCCCTCTCTTGCTATGTTTTGGAATACAGTAACCAATGACATATCCCGGGTTGTAAACACTCCAATCACCTTAACTGTGCCTACTGCATTATTAGGTGATACCTCATCAATTGAGACCCTCCTTAAACTCACACAGCACTGGGCCCTCTCGGTCAACTTAGAAGCCAAGTGTCTCCTACTTATGCACTGGCATCAACCTACAATACCTAGCAGAACTATGTGGCATGCAGCGGTGGCCTGTTTATCTCTTTTTGAAAGAATATCATTTTCGCAGAATAATAGCATGCGCACATACCAAGCAAAGTGGGGGCAGTGCCTTCGGTCCGATATTTTGAAAATTCCAAACCAACCATAAAAACCCCCATACTGCCTGAGCATAGTGTCTTGGGTAAGTTAGGGAAATGGAATATTGGGGCTACCTCTCCCCCACCCTTTTTTCCCTCCCACCTATCCCCTCCCTCTCCATCGTTACATCTTTGTTTTTGTCTTGGACTGGAATAGAAATTAAATTGGAGGTGACAGCATTGACCCTTGTATGTCTATACCTATGATGATTCTTAGAACATTAGAGATAAACAAAGATATGTTTTGGTTGGATAATGTGTGTAACTGGATGGAGTATGTACCATGGACATAGTAAAGTATATGCATCCTTGCTTTATGTAGCTATGTATAAGTATAAAGACTGCAACATCTGCTTTTGTAATTTTAAAAGAAATAATCAATAAAATATTATACAATAAAAAAAATGGCACGTTGATTCATGATTTCACTGCCTTACAAAAAGTTGCATCTGCATGTTAGATTGTTCAGCGCTGGTGTGCATATCCCTGTCAGGTGAACATGAGTGTAATCAGCCAAGAAGATTAACTGAGAATTCCCAGAGATGAATCCCCCCTTATCCTTGTATAGCCATGTGGACTATATATGTAACAGTACTCTGGTTCATGAACACAAACGTATACAATAGAAAAATAAAATAGGGACTGCAGCTTTTTTATACAAAACTTGCTCACCCTGGCATGCCTCTGAAAAAGTTGTCAGTTGTCACTGTGGAGCTTTTTTAAAAAAGTCAGTGTCACACTGATTCTACTGATGTTTTTCCTTTTGATTTTGTCAGTGTACTTGTTCTAGAACAGTACTTTTAAATAAATAGTGTCATGTCCCACCAAAAAAGCAAAGAAGACTTTTGTACTGTGGTGCAGGAGTGGTGCACTTTGGAAGCTGGCTATAACTCGAAATAGTCACAAAAATCCAAGTGTGGAGAGCATTCAGGGAAGACTGTGATCATACAGTTCAACTGGGTAATTTTATGCACAAATGTAGGTGTCTGCGAAAGTGCGGATTTCTGTCAGTGCAGAAATTATGTGAAATTTTGAAAATTTTGTGGAATTTTCCACTCTTCTACCTATGGTGGAATTCAAAACTTTCACCAAATTATCGTGGATTTCCACCAAGTACTACGGTATTTCATTACAAACTGTGGACCTTTTGTTACTAAGTGTGTATAAAAGTGTCTTGTAATGTATTTTGCCATTTCAGTCAATTTTCTGCATTTTTCCATGTGATTCTGCAGATATTTTTTCCCGCCAGCAATATATGATTATATTTGTTTTTCTAGAGGTGCTATTGTCAATCTGAAGTACACATAGTGAATGTAACCATTCAAGCTGTCCAGCAACTTAAGTGTGTGGTCAGTAATGACCCTTGTTCTTTTGGTTTTTAATTGTGTTTTTTTTCCCTCTTTCCTTTTGTTATTCCGCATTTCTTTCTTTTGAATTCTGCAGAACCAACAACTGCATACTTTTAAATTCTGCAGTATACCAACAGTTCTGTGTTTTACCACAGAAATTCCTTAGAAAGGTCAAATTACACTGTATATAGCTCTGATCACATGCTTTACACCTCTGCAGTCACATGTGGTGCACAGGGACGCATCAGGTGGTAGCACACATTTCTCACTGCCTAGCTCCTTACTGCTGGAGAGATTACTGAAGAGGAAAGAGCTGTGTTTGTTCTGCTCCACAGAGCAGGCTTTGTGATTGGCAATCTGGCAGTTTTTTTTTTTGCTCAGGAGAAGACATTTACTGCTGGTATCTGTACTTGAAGTGCTGGAGCAATGATATTTCAGCACTTTTGTTGATCTTTGTGATTTTATTGTATGTAATTTGTTGCATTCTCTGTGTGTGTTGTCCTGCATTCCTAGTCTTTCATTTAACTCCATTGTTTTTTAATATTTGGTGGTGTTTAAGGCTTTAGTGAAGCACGGAAAAGTACAACATGTCAGGCAAAGGCAAGGGGAAGCACGGAGGATGTGGGAAAAGTGCCAGTGGTAGTACTAGATTGCTCTCAAGGGGGTTGCGAGGAGGTGTACAGGGTGCTGGGGAAGGTGTCAGTAGGAGCAGCACTTTTTTCTGGAACTGCAAGTTCTGGTGGTAGTGCAATGCCAGGTGCCATGCCACTTACTGCACCCGTGTCAGTCACAGTTGGAATCAAAGCTTCCAGCTTCTTTGGTACACAGTGCAGTGCTGCTACTTCAGGCACAGCTGTTGCACAGCATAGAAAAGAGGGTAACAAGACTGCCATGGATGTTGCTGCACTACTACTGTATGAGTCCCTAGGGTCTCAGGAGAAGCAGGAACATATTGAACAGACCCAGTCACAGGACACCCAGGAGTTAAGTCAGGAGGTGCAAGGGACTGAGAGTGAAGAGTTTGATTCCAGTGGCACGTATTGTCAGTGATGAGGACAGTAAGATGGTGCTGGATTAGTTACTGTGGGTAGACTAGAGATTCAGAAGGAGAAACAGCACAGACAGCTTCAAAAGTTCTCAGAGGAGCAAGAACCTTGTTGCAGTGAACATCTTGTTTGTGCTACTGTTCATGCAGCAGAGAAGGGAAGTGAGGAAAAGGAGTTAGGGTACAGTCAGTCCTTGCTGTCACAGCCTGACATTTCAGTAAGCAGTGAGGGTACTTCTGATGAGGGTGTTGAGGGTGAGGGTGATGATGACCCAGTATTGGACCCTACTTGGCAGCCACCCATTCCACAATCAGCAACAACAACTGTCAGTGGTAAAGTGCCAGCACCCCCTTTAACATTGTCAGTCCACAAGTGGCAACCTGTCAGGGGAAAGGGTCAGCAATTGGCAAAAACAGGTCATGGGGATCAGCAGCAGATGCAGGAGCACCCTAAGAAAAGAATATCACCCACCTCTGCACCCCTGTCCCCATCTGACCTGCCCATGAAAATCCGTTGTGTCAGTGGACATTCACTTGTGAGGGATTTCTTTGTCATCGATGAGTCTGATGACAGCATGGCTGTGTGCAACATCTGTCATTCCAAAAGCAGCAGACGTAAACCACATTCACACTATGAGACGACTGGTATGCACAGTCATATGAAAAGTAAGCACCCCCATTAAATGGACACAGCATAAGCGGTTAGGATCAAGGCCCTGTTCTGATAGTTCTGCACAGTCTGAAAAAGAGGGTTTGCAGCCTGATGATGAGGATGTGGAAACATTTGACCCTTTGCTGTGTTCCACCCCCACACATGTAGATACAAGTAGTTGTAGTCAAGGTGATCCATCCACCATCCACAGATAGAGAGCTTTTTTCAAGCATGTCCCTGTTGGTGGGCAAGACAGTCAAAGACACAAGAGCATACCTGACAAGGCCAAAACACACCCCAAAGTTCAGCACACTATTAGGTTTAAGTAGCCAGATATTAAATCAGCATTAATGAAGCACTCCAAGTATCATTTCAAACACCCAGTGACTAAAGAGCTGAACACGACTGTTGCCAAGATGCTGGCAAAAGATGTTTTGCCATTCTCATTTTTCGAGAATCTGGGTTTCTTTGAACTTATGGAGAAGGCTGCACCTAAGTATAAAGTTTCCAGTCAAACTTAATTCAGCAGTAAGGCTCTTCCAGCAATGTATAATGACTTAGTCTGCATGGTGTCTCATGCTCTGTCCCATTTTGCTGTAGCAAGCATTCACCTGACCACCGACATCTGAATGAGTGCCCCATAATCGGGTGTTAGTTATTTGTGCATAACTGCACACTGGGCCTATTTCCCTTGGGTATATGCCTTGCATCCATGTCTCTCATCTACCTGTCCCCTGACTACAGGCAGCAGCAGTCTTACTGTTGGTCGACAGCATGCCATGTTGAGCATGCAGAGTATGTATAGGTCACACACATCTGACAGAATTCTTGCACGCATTAATGAGGCCATTACATACTGGCTAAAACCACATGGTTTCAAAGCTGCATATATTGCCAGTGACAATGCCGGGAATGCCATTAAAGCAATCTCTAATGGCTGTTTTAATCATATCCCCTGCTTTGCTCATGTGTTGAATGTCATTGTGAAGTCCTTTCTGGAGCATGAAGCAGTGAATGCCATGTTGGCCACCAGCCACAAAATCTGCAGCCATTTCAGTCACTCTGCACTGGCTAGAGCAGAGCTCAGGGCTCTACAGAAGGCCAATAATATACCACAGCACCGCTTGAGGTTTGATGTGCCAACTCAGTGGAATTCAACACTCTATATGCTTAAGAGGCTGTATGAACAGTACAAGCCACTGAATGAGTACATAATGCACATGTGTGATCGTGAAGCACAGGAAGCCATGTCACTGAGTTCCATCCCGGTGTTTTTTTATGGATAGTATTATCCAAGTACTCTGTCCTATTGAACAGGCGACATAGCTTTTGACTGCTGAAAATGCATGTTTGAGCCAGGTGATACCATTGCTGCGGGTACTACCCCAGGCACTGGTCAATGTAAAAGGGCAATTTGAAGTTGCTGCAGACTCTGTTGGAGTGGAGCTGATGACTGTATCATGCAGCTGTGTGATGATGATTCCAGGGACATTCACATTAATAACTCTGAGGCATACATCCTGGCAACCCTGCTTGACCCCAGGTACAAGCATGGCATGATGGCACTTCTTCCAGGTGGGAAGGCTGATCTTGATCACTATGTGTCCATCTTGCAGGGCAAGGTCCAAAACTGGATGACACACTCAGATGTAAGGGTGGAAATATCTGCTGCAGTATAGAAAGCGCTGGCAAAAATGGCCCCTTGCTCTGAATCCTTATCCACTACCAGTATAGTGTCTGCACCACCACCTTCATCATCATGTGATAGCACTGGTGGCACAAACACCTATGGTCTATGCTGAAGAACATTGGTGTGTCTACCTGCCACCCTCAGGAGGGAAACACAGAACTCCAACGGTCTGCATGCCATATGGTGCAGTCATATATGGATGACCCTCAGCAGCTAACAATTGATGATGAGCCACTGTTCTATTGGCATAGAAAACTGGAAATCTGGCCTGCCCTGACAGCAATTGCCATGGAGTACCTCACCTGCCCCTGTGCCAGCGTAAGCTTGGAAAGGGTTTTCAGTGCTGCAGGTGCCATTGCAACTGACTGCAGAAGCTGCCTGTCTGATCAGAATATTGAGTATCTAACATTTGCCAAAATTAACTCCCATTTCTTCTCCAAGCAGTACATTGTGTCAACAACAGCCACATTACAGGATCCTGCTGAAGAAGGCTCTGAGTAGCAGGACTCTTCAGAGGATGAGGAGAGTGTGGCAGTGCCATCTGATGAAGACACAGTGGAGGGGTTTATGTTCTCCTGAGTAGGAGACAGAGTCTCATAACATGTGTGCTGTGTGCATAAATTGTGTTAAGAGGTATCCTAACACCCCATGTCTTCAGTTACATTACCTGAATAGTGAAGAGCCTTGCTCCTGGAATCAGTGAGAAAAGCCAGAATCTGAACCTGCTGAGTTGCCAAAAATGTTGGTGATGTTGAAGCAAAGGATTACTACATCCACATTTATGCTGATAATTCACAGTGACATCAGCAGTTCTGTACTTATGAAACAGCATTACAGAGTTTCCCAGTTTGCCGCTGTTCTGGCACCCCCCCCCCCATAAAATAAAACTGAAATGGACATTGTTCTTGTCCTCAAATGTTGTTAAGTGTTTACCAGTTTCCCAGTTTTCCGCTCTTCTGCCCTCCTCCCCACAAACATAAAATAAGGAAAAAAACAAAAAAATTGAAGTGGATATTGTTCTTGTCCTCAAATGTTAAGTGTTTACCAGTTTGTTAGTGCCCCCCCGGCCCACACCCACATGCCACACAAGAAGTAATTGAACTTTGAAACACAGATGACAAGGAAGTGTAGTTTCAACAACGAACTGTTTATATAGTAAATGAATAATTTGAAAACAAACCATCAAACACAGAACTTGTAGAAGAAATATGAACATCCAAACTATACAAACCAGTCAAAAAAGCAGAACCCCCCCCACCAAAAAAAAAAGAACAAATCAGTCGGTCATTCTAAATGTTAGAAACATTTAACTGAAATTGACTTATTTTAACAAAAACTATTTACAAAAAGTTCAATCCAGCATGGATGGCAAACATAGTGGCTGGCTGGCAGTGTCTATACACTATGCTGCCCCTTATCTAGCACTGCCTTCTTCTCAGGGCAGATGCCTCATGACTCCTGACTTGGCTGTGCCTCCCTCCCCCTGATTGACTTAAGCTGGCACAAGATTTTTTTGTCTGTCTTCTCCAACCTTTCCAATCTGGCCTCCACCCTTTCCAATCTGGCCTCCACCCTTTTCAATCTGGCCTCAACCCTTTTCAGGCCATTACGAAGAGCAGCTTGGCATTTCCCACTAAGGGTGGTCCTCCTCTCCGTTCTGCCCTCAGGTACCATCTGTGGCTGGGTGGGTATTAATGCCATGGAGGTTGTCCGCAGCTTGGTCTGCAGCTGTAGTTGAGCTGGCCTGTCCTGTGGCACACTGCTGCTTCCTGCTGACTCTGAGGGTGGATTGTCCTTGTCTGCCAATTTGGAAAGAGCCTTCCTAATTCTTCGCACATGGTTTTCTGCACACTTGCTCATTGGCTTTGCCTGTTTTGTGGCTGACTCAGCTCCCATCTGTCCCTCTGATGGTTGGAGTGCTGTTGATATTTCAGTGTTGCCTGCAGTAAAGAAAGAAATATGCAGCTTCAATCTAATGTGGTCTACAACTATCTGCACTTATATAGTGAGTGCAGTATGTGTGAGGTGAACTGCTGTGTGTGTGTGTGTGTGTGTGTGTGTGTGTGTGTGTGTGTGTGTGTGTGTGTTTGTGTGTGTATGAGGTAAAGTCTGATAGACATCAATGCAACTTACTTATTACATGCTGTCTGTGTGCCCCACCACCCAAGTGAGTCAGCACCTGATCAAGTATTCCTGCCAGTGCTCTGTGTTGTAAATTGACAAACTTGTGTTGTAAATTGGCAAGCTGTGGGTCCAGGGCAGGACATTCCTTCCTTGCACATAACCATAGAAAACAGACATTGTCTGCAGACGCGGCACATAAGGACTGCCCCACCCACACAGTCTGCTTGTGAGCCTTGGACTTCGATATGGCTTCTGACCCTCCCTCTGCATAACCGCTATGATTCACCTATGCCTGTTCAATGCATGTTTAAATCCAAACACAGTCCTCACTCCAGTCCCACCACCTCAAGTGGCAGATCATTCTGTACATCCACCACTCTCTCTGTAAAGAAAACCTTCCACACATTCCTTCTTAACCTGCCACCTTCCAATTTCGTGTCATGCCCCCCTCATTCTTGCACTCCTCCTGTAATGGAAGATGTCTCCCTCCTGCACCTTGTTTATACACTTAAAGTGTTTGAATGTTTCTATCCTGTCCCCCCGGCCCCGATTCCTCCTCTCCTCCAGCAATGGCAGTGAGGACATATTGGGGTACCTGACTCTTCTCATATGTTGAAGATAGCAATACATGCAACATCTGAGTCACTCTCTTCTGAACCATGCCAAGTAATTTCATTTAATACACTGTACAGTAAAGGAAATTAATATTGATTACCAAACTTTAGTCCGGTCCACTCCCGTGATAATTTGCAGATAGTTACTAATGCAACATTACACACACCTCTACTATCCAGACAACCACCCTTGGCCGTCTGCAAAAAACATAGAAACATGGGGCCTGATTCTGAAATGCATGGCGCAACTTGCAGGTGCATGTGAGTTGCACCATGTGGTGCTATACCAGGGACTATGTGCCATGTTCCAGGACAAGCAGGGTTCCCGGCACCTACGCCCATGATATGTAGCAGCCGCAGGCTAGCGCCAAGGCATGGTGCACTAGATCTGGGTGCTGCAAGTTCCGGCATGCATACTATTGCCCCCATAGCCCTCTGCCTCAGAACAAAATGGCATGCACCTGGAAGAATTGGGAGAGCTGGCCAGTTGGCACATGTGCTGGGGGGGCAGTGACAGAACTGGACCCCAGGGATGCTCAAAGTTCAGGGGATTGGGGGGCATGACAGGGCAGGGGGCATGGGGAACACAGCAGTGTACTTTCTGGGGCACTGTGGGGGGCATCCATCACTGTGCCAGGACAGATACCCCTTAGACCACCTCCCAGCTAGTCAAACCCCGCTATGCCATTCCCTCTTCTGGAATGGCGTAAGTGGGTTACAGCAGCCACCCTTTTGGAATAAGGCACAGTTGCTGACATAAAATCAAAATGTGGTTCCACAGGACTCACAGGAACAACGGGGTGCAAAGGACAAGGCATGGCACTCCTTCATTTAACCACAAACATATATAGTCCAGCACTCCGCAGGTGTAATGAATCCTTAATTTAAACTTCAGACCACAGTGTTAGATTCAAATAAAAGTCACTATATTCGCTTACAGACATCCAGGTCAGGTACATACACTGGGAGTCAACACCCAGCAGCCTTGGTGCTTCACTCAAATCAGCTTCATCAGGAGGCTGTCTGCTGGGATTACCACAATCAACTTATACTGCTAGCAATTAACAATATATAATAATTACCTTGGTAACAAATACACATCTTTTTCCCCTTCCTTTTTGGATTAAAGCTATATGCTGCAGTTTAACATATACTCTCTAGACTGATGTCTAGCTTGGATACTGAATTCAATTATTTAAACGACAAAAAAAGGAAATACTAATGCTTAAATAGATAACAAACTTCTAATTGCAAAAAAAAAGGAAATAAATTTACATTCAATGACATCATTCCTTCAGAGAGAAAGAGTGGGGAAGAAAAACTTACTACAATAACTTTTTATACTGCTGTAAAGCTTTACGTAAGTTTTATAAGCTATATTCATTATATCTTTATTTCCAACAAAAACTATTTCCGCATACTAAACTCCACAGATACATGATACCATAATTATTATACACAAAAAGAAATATTATAAACATTAGTTGATCATTCCATTTTATACTATTTCAGAACAACAATCAAAACTGAAATAAATAAATAAGAGCTGCTTCTTCAAGTTCACATTTTTGGAGCAGTATTTCGTTCATCAAATATCAGGCTGAAAGAAAAAATCATGATTCATATAATCATCCTATTTTGTATTTTTTATATGATGATATTTCCATAAAAAAATGTATTCTGAATTTTAAATAATGGGGGAAGGGCAGAGAAAGAGGGAGGAAGAAGGAGAGAAAACAACAAAGAAACAACAAAAAGAAATAAAACGAAGAATGGGGGTTTCAGACTGAGGCAAGAAAAATATTTATATTTTTTGATTATTTACAATTAAAGGAACTCAGTTAGGATATCAGCATCCAATATTCATTTTCAATAAATTTTCACAAATATGATTTGTAATCCAGCTTTAGGTTTAACCCAGTCAGATGCATTGCTCCCAACGAGAAAATCCAGAAAGTTTCCCATTGTTGCAGCCTCTGTGCCCTATCCCCACCCCTTAAACCTAATTTAACATTTTCTATTCCCATGAATCTAAGACTTGTTGCATTGTTATTATGTTCGTAAAAATAATGTCCAGCTACTGGATTAGCCATACATAAATTCTTTATATCCCGCACACATTCCTGTACTTGTTGTTTTAGTTGTCTAGTGGTTAACCCCACATAGATTTTATTGCAGGGACATAATTATACATAAACCACAAACATAGTTATGCAGGATATAAATTGACAAATGGATACTTTACGTCCATTAACAGGAGATGTAAATGTGTTTCCCTCCCTAGAATGTGGATATGAAATACAATTGCCACATTTAAAATTTTCATGTGGCTTTTATGGAATCCAAGAAGAAATAGTGGGATCCCATGGGAGTTGACTAGTAACTAGTTGATCTTTTAAATTAATTCCTTTTTCAAAAGTTATTCTTGGTTTATTCTCTATTACTTCAGATAAGGATGCATCATTCAACAAAACTGGCCAATGTTTAGGGATTACACCACCAATCTTACCCGCTAAATGATTATAATATGTTGAAAAAAGCACACCAACTCATCTCCTGTGGCATCCTTCTTTTTTGGTGTTAACAGGGTGTTTCTCTCAATCCCCTGTGCTTTTAGTCTTGCCCCTTCTATCAAATCTTGACTGTACCCTCTTTCAAGAAACATCTGTTTCATTTCATCAGCCTGTTCCAAAAAATCAGCCATTCTTCAGCAATTCCTTCTAAGCCTCAGAAACTGGCTAAAGGATATGGATTCTTTTAACTTTCTGGGGTGTGCACTTATAGCCAACAGGAAATTGTTAGTTGCTGTGCTTTTATGAAAACCCTTGGTGGAAATTACATTTGACTCGTTTACCATAAATTTCACATCCAAAAAATCTATCAACAAAATGTCACTCTTTGATGTGAATCTTAAATTTCTATTGTTCTGGTTAAGCCATTGTACAAATTGACCAACCTCATTATGTGACCCCTTCCAGACACACAAGATGTCGTCGATAAAACAATACCAATGCACAATATTGTGATGAAAGGGGTTCTTTAGCTGGTTATAAATCAAGTCTTCCTCCCACCATCCTAAAAATAAATTTGCAAAAGATGGGGCCATAGAGGCCCCCATTGCTGTCCCACAACATTGTAAATAATAATCTCCACTGAATTCAAAAAAATTATGTTTAAGTACAAATTCTAAACCTTCCTCAATTAATTGCACAGGAATAAATTCTTTGAGGGGGTCTTTTTGAAGATAGTATGAACATGCTTCTATGCCATCTTGATGTTGAATACTAGTATATAATGATTCAACATAGATGGTTATCCACATGTAGTCATTTTCCAAAGTTAAGTCCTGTATTTTATTCAGGATATCCATAGTGTCTCTTATGTGTGATTTAAGGCATAACACACTTCGCTACAAAAAGAAATCTAAAAAATTTGTCAAATTATCTGTAAGTGAGCCAATCCCTGAAATGATTGGTCTTCCGGGAGGGTCCATGACATTTTCATGAATTTTCGGGCGTATGTATATTGTAGGAGTGATAGGTGTTTAGGAAAATAAAAATGTGAATTCCTCCTCTGTTATTCCTCCCCTACATTAAGCAGTCTGTAACAAGTCAAGTAATTCAACCTTGTACAAAGAACTTGGATTTGAGGGCAATCTAGTGTAATGATCTGGATCGTTTAATAATGTAACTACCTTTGTTTTATAATATTGTTTTTTCATTAATACTAGATTCTCCCTTTATCCAATTGTTTTATTACTGTATCATTCATTGCTTCAAATTCCTTAATTGCAATAGTTTCTTTGTATGACCTGTCAGCTGCTAACACCATATCTACTTCTTTCAATACATCATTTTTAAAAATGTTGATTATAGGATTAAATGTACCAAGCCAGAATTTAGATTTAGGACAAAATAATATTTTCCTAAAATCAACAAACTCTTTTTTGTTCACATTATACAGGTGCATATTAAACTGTATACCTGGCTCATAAGATTGGCATTCAAAATAAAGTGTTTCAGGACATTCCAAGTTTTGCCTGTCAAGTTCATCCCAAGTTACATTACTTCTTTCCAAAATGGAATATTCATCACTCATTTCTTCTCCACATTCCTTTCCAAAGGTCACTCCTTCTGCTGTAAAGCCTATGTTTGAATCCCTCCTACTTGGATTCTTCTGAAAATAATCCTTTAAATTTAATTCCCTAAACAGTTGTCTAAATCCAACTGTATCTGAAATAGATTTGGTTTGGGTGTAGGTACAAATGAAAGTCCTTTTTGTAAGACTGCAATTTGTGTTGCTGTTAATTCTTTATCCGTTAAGTTAATTATTTGCCATTTCTTGTCTTTGGCTTGGTGCCACCTGCTCCTTCCACCTCTTTTTCCCCTCCTTGCTTTATTTGCCTTGTGTTCTTCTCCTTTACTTTTTCCTTTACCTTGTTTCCAGGCTCCTTGGTGGAAAAAGACACCTTACTTGAACTACTAGCTCTAGGGGGGCTTCCAGATGTTGATTCCCTTGTGACGTTTTTTTCAGTTTCTCTTCTATTTCTAAAAGTCAGTCTACCCCTTCTACTTCAGCTCCTGAAGTGTCCTCTGGACAACGATTTATTTTCTACCATGTATCGTGATCATTTAAAGATTCTCCCTTCAGAATAGTCTGCTTTGTCTCTCTCTAATTTACTTTGTTTACATTTAATTAGATCTTGTTCATGTTTACTGAGTTTTTCAGAGAGCTTACTATCCAATGTTACAAAGTCAGGGTGTTTTGATAACTTTTTCAGCGCTGCTTTTGTTGCATTGATTTCTAGAAGTAGATTCTGATAAGTTTTGGTGTCTTTCTTAATTACTATCTTAATGAATGTAAGGGCACTATCCAGGGCTGCTTTTTCACACTTGTCTTTGACTTCAAACTCCTCAAGATCACCAGATGGCGTTACTACTACACGGAGCCATCTAGGAACTATATTTAATTCCACATACTGCTCCAAACTGCAGATATTGTAAGTAATGTTTAATTCTTTGAATTAAAGTTTTTCCAAAGTATTAAATAAATTATGCAGCTCACCTTTTTCTGGGTTCAAATTTCCATTTGTTGTTCAATTCAATTCAACTTTATTTTTATAGCGCCTTTCAAACCCAAGGCACTTAACATAAAAGCAGACAGTCAATATAAATAACATTAAAAATTACATTATAAATCACTAGGGAAAGCCATGTCAAATAAATAAGCTTTAAGCTCAGTTTTAAATCTACTGACGGTTGGGCATTCTCTCAATCGATAAGGTAGAGAATTCCACAGGGTCAGTGCTGAAAAAGCAAAAGCATGGGAACCAGACATCTTTATTCGTACCCTGGGAATCTCTAGCAATCCCTCATCAGTGGAACGGAGAGGGCAGAGGGGGCTGTAAGACACCAGGAGATCTTTAAGGTAGCTGGGTCCCTGATTATGTAGGGGCTTTAAAGGTTAGCAAGCCAACCTTAAAGGTGATCCGCCACTGAATAGGCAGCCAGTGCAGCCCACAGAGCACAGGCGTAATATGACTGGCTCTAGATGTCCCAGTCAAAAGCATGGCTGCCGCGTTCTGCACCAGCTGCAAGCAGCGGATATCAACCCCTGGAAGCCCTAGGTAGAGGGAGTTGCAGTAGTCAAGATGGGTCATAACAAAGGTGTGAACCAATGTTGGAAAATCATCCAAGGGAACCAGATGTTTCACCAAGGCAATATTCCTCAGATGATAAAAAGAGGATTTGATAACAGCTGACACCTGAGATTTTAAGGTCAAGCCATCATCAAAAATAACACCCAGGTTATGCACCTGGTCTGAGGTAGTGAGTGGCAAACCACCAAGTAATAAACCTGATGGTTGTCCAACCCCCAAACCTGCCCTTGGATGACCCGAATTCACAACCAACACTTCAGTCTTGTCTAGATTCAGTCTCAACCAGCTGGAACTCATCCAAGATCTGATCTCAGCAAGGCAACTATTTAGCTTGGAGACTGCATCATTCTGTCTGGGCAGAAAGGACAAATACAGCTGAGTATCATCTGCATAGCAGTGAAAACTCAGACTGTATTGCCTGATGATGTCTCCCAATGGCAGAATATACACTGCAAACAACATGGGGACTAATATAGAGACCTGCAGCACTCCACAAGGCAGGGAGTGAGTGTCAGAAGAATAAATTGCAGTGGTCACTCTCTGAGACCTGCCTGTGAGGTATGAATGGAACCAGTTTAGGACTGTGCCAGACAGCCCACATAAAAACCGCAGGTGCTCCAACAGCACACAATGGTCTACAGTGTTAAATGCAGCAGAGAGATCGAGAAGGACCAGAATGGTACATGCCTTTCGATCTCTAGCCATTCGGAGGTCGTTCAATACCCGGACAAGAGCAGTCTCCATGCTATGCTTCTTCCTAAAACCGGATTGGAGAGTATCATAGACATTGTGAGTTATAAGATGATCATCCAACTGTAGTGCAACCACCTTTTCAATAACTTTACCATCAAATGGCAAGTTAGAGATAGGTCGGTAGTTAACTAGACAGTCTAGATCCAAGGAGGACTTCTTAAGGAGTGGTCAAACAACTACCTCCTTGAGGGAGTCAGGAAAGACTCCCTTCTCCAAGGACTTCCGGACGATGTCAGCAAGGATCGGGCAGATAACATCTACACAACCCATCAAAAGGGGTGTAGGGCCTGGATCCAAACTACAACTGGTTGGACGCAGTGTTTGGATGATCTTCACAATGTCATTGAAGTCCAGCTGGTGAAAATCTGTCCAGACAGACAAAGTGCCAGTCACTTCCGTCAACCACTGCAATCACTCATACAGGAAGATGAACCAATGCCAGACCTGATGCTGGCAACCTTATCTGCAAAGAATAGAGCAAACTCCTCGCATCTTAGCTGAGAAAAAGCTTCTCTGGGCTGGAGACAGATTGGATTGCACAATCTATCAACAGTCCGGAAAAGCTGAGCCAGTCGATTCTGTGCAGCAGAAATCTCCCTGGACAGGAATTCTGCCTTCTTACGGGTGCTTTCTGATAGATAGCTATCATGATGTGCCATCAATCTAAGCCTGTCATCATCACGGCTGGACTTCTGCCAAACTCTCGCCATCCTTCAACCAACTCGCCCCATCTCCTTCAAGGAGCTATCAAACCACGGGCTCCTTGGGCAAAGAGTGAGAGGCCAAACATGAACAGGAGCAATCTTGTCCAGAGCATCTCCAACAGCCTTATTATAGGCTAGAACAAGATCATCTTGATTCATGCATTCATTCGACAAGCCTGACAGGTCCAGTACCACCGATAGGTCACTGGGGTTAATCCCCCTTAAAGGATGGTACTGAACCAACTCCCTAGGGGCAGACCTATTAGGGAGGACCCTGAAACTGAACCTTATGGTGTGGTGGTCAGACCAGCTGATCGGTTCCACCCCCAGATCAGTAATCTCCACATCCAGAAGAAAGATCAGATCCAGAGAATGACCCCCTACATGGGTTGAGGAGGTAACTACCTGTGATAGGCCCAGCGTCACCATCAGCTGGAGGAGATTTTGACCAAAATGCGAGAGTTCATTGTTGACCCAGGCATTGAAGTCCCCCAGAATTATCCATCTGGGGGACCGCAATACCACCTCGACGATGAAGTCTGCTATCTCCTGCAGGAATTCTCTACCATCTCCTGGTGGACAGTAGATGAGGAGAATCCTGCAGCCTACACCCTCACCCAGGATATATTCGAAGGATCTGGTACTTCCCAATGACACATCCACAAGGCCTAGCTCAGTCTTAAACATAATGGCCACACCCCCGCCCCTATGATCCAGCCTTGGACGACGTGTCACCGAGAAACCGGCTGCAGTTACTGAGGCCAATAAAGGGCCTGCATTTTCATCCAGCCAGGTCTCGGTGATGCAAGCCAGATCAGTTGTTGCAACAAGATCGGCTATAACAGCTGTCTTGTTTTTAATCGATCTGGCATTGCATAACATCGTGAAGGCAGGATGAGCTGTTGAGGAAGACCTCAGCACCTGCCCGTTTATATCGGGGCCCTTCGGTATGGAGACAAGACAGGGAGGACCCCTATCCTGACTCCATTTTTCCTCAGGGCGTCTCCTGGATCTCATAGCTCCAATCCGCCCTCCCCTTCCTGACTCCCCCAAAGGCCCAGCTCCCACCTTCCTTTTCTGTTTTCTTAATATGCCCAAAGCTTGACACCTAAAATAGGTGTCAGATGGCAGCGGGGGACACTCAAAAGGGCATATTTCCCTGAGCGTAGTGGGGCAATAATGCCCAACCGCCACTGAGCCTCTCCAACACATTATAAAATAAAACAATAATTAAAATCAACCAACCCAACTAGAAAGGTGAATCAATCTTAATAAAACTACAGAATTAAACTAAAATAATACTAAATAATAATAAATAAACAAAAACAAGACCAATTCACTCTAAGATGATTAAAAGGTATCAAATCATTTGCTTCTGGATCTATTCTAAGATGATAAGTAATTCCTTCTTCTGCTCTCTCTCACAGAGCAAAAGAAATAGAGGAAGAGGTCAACAAATATAATCCCACACACTGTCTCTCACACAGAAGGGGAAAAACAAATGAAAATAAATAAAAATATAACAACTAAAATCCAGTCTCAAAGTAACTTTGTGCAATGCTTCTCTTAACCAGGAGCTCACACCTCCAGGGACCCAAAAGCAGTGTTGTTAGGTATCTCCAGTGGGCTCTCACCTCTATCCAGGACCAGCGAGCAAACACAAGTCACAGCCAGCAGTCGGTTCTACAACAGAGAACTGTTCCTTAAGTCAAATCCTTAGGCCAAAGCGCATATGATCTCTCCCTACACTAATCATCAATACACAAGTTAATAAAGGGCAAGAAAAGCAACAAACAGAGTAGTCAGGAACCAACACTCTGTATCAACCAGTTCTTCTCCCAACAGGAATTGGACATCCACTTCAATACAGGCACTTAAGTTATTAAAATCCACAGCCAGGTGCTGAGAGAGTCTCATCAGCCCCAAACCCCCCCAGACCCGTTCGTTATCACAGCGGCCCACCAGTCGCTGAGCAACTGAATGGAGGTATCGTTCCCTAGTATTCCCTAGTAATAAGTATTGTTGCCCCTAGTTTCATTTTTGCTAAACTCTTTCTTGTGTTTAGATCACCCATCGTAGCGAAACAGATTGAGCTTGTTTCCTTGCTTGTGCTTGATTCATTACCACTTGCATTATTAATTTCTCCTGAAACAATTGTTAATATCAGTGTTAGTGAGGACGTTAAGTAAGGAGCTCAGCTCTTCTGTTTGAACTCCCAGTACGAATACTGGATGCTGTGAAACTTTATTACTTTCAGGTAAATTGTTACTTTTAAATCTCTTTCTACTGTGTTGAAAAGTTGAATTCACTCACCGGATCGCACCTCATTTGTAAACCCACAGATAGACGTCAAGAAATCAGTTCGGTGATATTACCACTCTCAAAGCCGTGGGTACTGGATCGCTTGTGAAAATTTGCCAACTTATGTAAAATCAAAATGTGGTTCCACAATGCTCACAGGAACAACGGGGTGCAAAGGACAAGGCATGGCACTCCTTCATTTAACCACAAACATATATAGTCCAGCACCCCAGTGGTGTAATGAATTCTTAATTTAAACTTCAGACCACAGCGTTAGATTCAAATAAAAGTCACTTTATTTGCTTACAGACATCCAGATCAGGTACATGCACTGGGAGCCAATGCCCAGCAGCCTCGGCGCTTTGCTCAAATCAGCTTCATCAGGAGGCTGTCTGTTGGGATTACAACAATCAAGTTATACTGCTAGCAATTAACAATATATATTAATTACCTTGGTTGCTGATGTAACCCACCCTTGTGCCATGCAACTGTGGGCTGTGGGTGTAGTAGATGGCACGACCCACATTTGGCACAACCCACATACAGCATGGTGCAAGGCACCTTTTGGAATTGGTGTTATGCCTAGTGTAAGGTGCGATTTACACCATCGGGATCAGTGTAAATCTCCTTGTGCCAGGCATAACACCTTTTGGAATTGGGCCCTTAGACTTTGACGGCAGATAAGGACTACTTGGTCCACCACCACCCAGTCTGAGTCTGCCCATTTCAATTCTATTGGATAAGCTGCAGATCATAATTAAGTTAACCAACAGCTTACTTCCTTCTACTCCCCCCCACTAGGATTGCCTTATGTCTGTCCCATGCATTGTGGAATTTCCCTATTGTTTTTAACCCCACAACAGCCATAGGAAGGATATTCCATGCATACACCACCCTCTTCAACAAAAAATACTTCTGCACGACGCCCCTGAGCCATCCCTCTCTATCTTGAAATTGTGCCCTCTTGATTTTGCACATCTCTTTTTCTGAAAGATACTACCCTCTTGGGCTTAGATTCCCTTGAGGTACTTGAAAGTTTGCATCATGTTCCTCCTCTCCCTCCTTTCCTTAAGAGTGTATTATACATATAAAGCTCCTTTAGTCACTCTTCATATGGCTTCTGGTGTAGACCCTGCACCATTTTAGTTTCCCTAGTTGGTGCACCAATGTTGGTGGACAATAGAGGGTGCACTGAAAATTCAAAATGGTTAAAAACTTTAAGTAGCTTACCGGAACTGGACACAGGCTCATCATCAACAGAGGTACTGCTGCTCGATCCATCATCAATGATACTTGTGGAATAACCACCATCGGTCCCGTTTCTTCCAACAGCACCTGTCCAAAATGAAGAGGAATATTTAAAATCAGTGTTACAAGTTGGAAAACCTAAGACCAAAGCAGAACTACAGTAATATTACACATTCAGTCAGTCCTGTGGGGTGGACCAGGTGCTATAAATTATACTTAAAATGCAGGACTCCATAGATATTCCTGAATGAAGGTCAGAAGAACACACAACAAGGTGCCCACTTCCATGATTCCACAACATAAAAGTGCACATCTAATATTCAGATAAAAGGTGCTTTTGGAGTCAGCCATGAACTAACAATAGTGACT
This sequence comes from Neoceratodus forsteri, assembly GCA_016271365.2. Classification (NCBI taxonomy): domain Eukaryota; kingdom Metazoa; phylum Chordata; order Ceratodontiformes; family Ceratodontidae; genus Neoceratodus; species Neoceratodus forsteri. The sequence goes on along the minus strand of CM028132.1, from coordinate 784,550,660 downwards.
GATCAGGTTGGTTGATGATTTGGAGGACGCACATATTCACTGGCTGACAGCATTGCTCCCTTTACCTGCTACAGGAACTACCATGAAAGTAGATATATGGCACAGTAGTCAGTTCTGATGAGCACTGACCACTCCCACTGTAACATCTGTATTAGGATAGATCAATCATGCAGATGGCACCAGGCATGACACACAGGACAGTTTTACCATGGTCACTAATAGCAATTGGATAACACTATTACTTGTAGACAAAATACGCACATGATGTGAATCCACATCACAACCACGTGGGTCTGGGGACAGGGGACAATTCTCATCAAGTAAGGTGGGTGGCATCCATTGTGCATGTCATCACAGGCAGCTAAGGTCGGTAACAAAACAAAGACCTACAGTACTTACATGACGTGTTTGAGGTAAAAGTTAATTTCTTTAAATTATTAATGACAATTGCTGCTGGAATCATGGGGAGAGGGGTAGGGGGTTGACAGTGCTTGGTACCATAGAACTGTGCAGCAAGCCTGAGTTGCGCAAGCACATGCATCAGCTTCACACAGCCATTAACTATTCACCAGGCCACAGTATAATTGGGAAACAGACTGTCTTACATAGAAACAGAAATCTTCAACAGATAAGGAACAGCAGGCCCATCCAGTCTGCCTGAAGCCCTACGCTATTTTTTTTATTGAAATCTAGGATTACAAATACCTTTGAGCAAAAACTGCTCATTTACAAAGGTTCCACGTCGAAGGAATGGGGGGTATATATACATACATACAAAGGTCAACATAATAATACATAGTTACACAATAACAAGAAGTAAGAGACTGAGGCTTAGGAAATTCCAGTAATTCAAAATGTGCCAAATGTTAAGTAGCATGACATAACCAGCCAAGGGCAATCTTGGAAATAAGCACTGCAGGTGAGAGGGAAGGGGGTAAGCAGGCAGGAAGGCAATTGTCGGAGGGTAGAGGGTGAGGGTAAGAGCTCTAAAGGGGAGGGAGAGGAGGGATAGAAGTCAGGAAATGTCCCGGGGGAAGAAAGGGAGAGGGGGCAAGGGGGTAGGCAGGTAGAAGGAGGCAAGGCGGGGAGAGATAGCTTTCAAGACTGAAGTGGAGGGCAGTGAACGGTGGGCCCCAATTAGGCGAGGCAGTCACAATGACTAGTTGAAATTAGATGAAGTCGGAGTTGTCTCTTAAAAGGGCCAAAAGCAGCAGCAGTAAGAGTTTCTTTGTTGAGAGTATTGTACCACTGTGGTGCTCTGTGGGCAAAGGTCCTCTGGCCCATGGTAGTCCGGCATCTGGGGACAAGGAAGGTTAGTTGTTGTGAACTTCTAGTTCTCTGGGTGCTGTGGTGGTCAATAAGTAGCTTTTCAATGCCCGGGGGCATGACTCCAAGGAGGACTTTTTTGGCTAAGAGGCAGGTTTGATGCTGATGAGAGGTAGCCATCCTGCCCGAGTGTACAGGTCACAAGTGTGTGTAAGTCGATCAGCCCCAGTTAGCAACCTGCATGCTTTGTTGAGTGCAACTGTAATTCTGCGGAGGGCAGAGGCAGAGGCAGAGCCATAAATTGCTAGCCTGTAATCAATGATGGAGGTGACAGAGCTGTTGATAGCCAACCGGAGAGTGTCAGGAGTCATACAGTGTTTGTGTCTGTAAAGCAGGCCTATATGGATGTTGGTGGCTTTGGCAACAGAATCTATGTGCCGATGGTAGGACAGTGAGCTGTCCAATGTGACACCTAGGTATTTAAAATCAGGAACGTGTTCAAGTAAGGTCCCTGTTTGGTTTAGGATGGTGAGGTCACGGGATTTGTACTTCCTCCTGGCGTTGTAGAAGGTCATAACCTTTGTTTTGCTGTAGTTCATGACCAGTTTGTGTGACTTGAACCATTCTTCAATGCGCATGAATTCAAGCTGTAATTGTTTCTCGAGGAGCTCTGCGTTTTGGTGGTTGGTGAACATGACTGCGTCATCGGCGTAGAGCAGTAATTTCTGGTGACAGACACTGGGAAGGTCGTTGAGGAAGGGGCTGAAGAGTAGTGGCCCCAGGATGGACCCCTGTGGGACCCCTGAAAGGACTGGCTTTTCTTCCAGGTAACACCGGCAATCCTAACCCGCTGGACCCTCTCCCCAAGGTAGCTTGAAAACCAGAGCAGTGCTTCATTGAGAGCCCAATGTTTGATAATTGCTTGAGTAGGAGTGGGTGGTTCACAGTATCAAAGGCTTTCGTGAAGGTCGATGAATACTGCCCCTACACAGTTTCCTTGATCAAGTGCGGTATGGATAAAGCCTGTGAATTCTAACAGTGCAGTGGTGGTACTGTGTCCTTTTCGGAAACCATGTTGCTCCGGACACTGGATGTCGTATTTTTCCAGGTACTTGACTAATTGGTCTGAGGTGATGCGCTCCAGTGCCTTAGACAATGGAGGGAGGATGGAGATAGGTCTGTAGTTGGAGTGCAGTGATTTGTCTCCACTTTTGTGTACCAGTGTGATGGTCGACTGTTGCCAGCGAGATGGGAACTGGGACATCCTTAGTGATAGATTGAGGACCTTTGTCAAGGGTTCAAGGACTTCTTCAAGGACAAGTGCTAACAACTTCAGGTCAAGGGAGTCACCGCTGTAGCCTGCATTGTGAATGGCCTTCTGAATATAGGTTCTGGCTTCATGCACTGGGATCTTCTTGAAGTAGAATTGTGGGGCAGGGTGTAGGAGCAGAGTAGTTGCAGGAGGGTTACTACCAGAGGGGGAATCAAAGAAATTAGAAGGGAGGACACTATCCAAGTTGGAGAACACATTGTTAAAGGTGTTGGTGATGGTGTACAGGTCAGTTGTTGGTGTTCCATTTATGTTTAGCATGGTGGGTCCTTGCCTGTAAGGTCTTTCAAGTTACTCCAAAATTTTTTTCCATCACCCCAGGAGTTGGAGAGAATTTCCTTGAAGTATTTGCTTTTGGCTCTCCTAACTGCCCACGTGCACTCATTTCTGGCAGCTTTATATTTATGAATATCCCCAGGTTTGGATGTTGCATGGGCACAGTGCCAGAGATGATCCCTATGTTTGAGTAAAGTGATTAGACCGGGGGTTATCCAAGGTTAGCTCTGCCCTGACCTTCAGCTTTTGAGAGGTGCAAGATATTGCAGGCGCAGTGAAGTGGGGCTGATGAAAAGGTCTAAGGCTTGGTTTACATCAATGGCAGAGTCGATTGGTGTCCAGTCCAGGCTTAGGTGTGTCTTTAGTAGCTCAAGGTACCCCTGCTTTAACACTCTGGTGTGGATTATTTTAGGAGGAGGCTTAATGAATTTGTTTGTCCAGGTACATGTGACCGGTGAGTGGTCACTGATCCCATCAGGGAGCACTGAGACTTTTGAGATTCATTCAGGGTGATTAGTTAGGATCCAGTCCAGAAGTGTTCGACCCTGTCCTATAGTTGCATCTGGTGGGAGTGGTAACAAGCTGGGTGAGGTTCTGTGATGTGACAGCATCCTTGTAGTTACTGGCCTCCAGCGATAGCCAATTTATGTTGAAGTCACCTAGTACTATGAGTTCAGAGTTATGGTGTAATCCCTGTAAGCTTTCCAATATGCTCATAAATCCATTGTGCTGATCTTTAGGGGGTAGGTACACAGAGGCAATGGTGAGCTCCTTGTTGTGCGCCCTAAGTAGAACTTTAATAGCGAGAACCTGCGAGGGTGGTTTAGGGTTTGAGAACGGGAAGACTTGACCCAGATAGGAATTCCTCAGGTAGATGGCACAGCCCCCACCTTGTTTGGAAACCCTGTCCTGCCTGAATATAGAGTATCCAGGGATGGTGACTGCAGCGTCTGGTATCTTGGGGTTAAGCCATGTTTCGACAACAGAGAGTACATCAGCGCTATGTTGCTGGACCCAGGTTTGCAAGATGTCAAGTTTGTTAAGGAGGCTGCAGACATTGATTGAGGCTAATGTGAGGGACCCCTCCCGCCTTTTTGTGGCATGGGGTGCTAGGCTGGTAGGTCCCGGATTAAAATGAACATTTCCAGATATCAGAAGTAGCATAAGTAGTATCCTAAGAAGGTACGCTTTAATCATTTTGCATATTAGTTTTGTTGTAGGGCATCTAGTCCTCTTGGCCTTGCTGGTCTGCGTTTGTCCCGTGATATTGCAGAGCACAATATATAAAGCCATGTTCTCAGAGGTGCCACGTGATTGATGAAAAGTAATCAAATCCACAAGAAATGGTGAAATACCTGTGACCAGAAAACTGTTATTGTAGATCCTATCTAGTCAATGGCTTTCCCCCCTGCTGCCCACCACCAATGTACTCTTATGCCTGTCCCATGCATGTTTAAAACCATCCACTGTGTTTGCCCCACCACCTCTGGTGGCATCTTATTCTATACATCCACGACCCTCTCCATGAATAAAAACTTCTTCACAGTTCCTCTCAGCCTGCCACCTTCCAATTTCATGTCATGCCCCTTTGTTCTTGTATGTCTTTTACATTGGAAGATGTCTCACCCCTGCATCTTGTTTATGCCCTTAAGATACTTGAATGTTTCTATCATGTCCTCCCTATCCCTCCTTGCCTCCAGTGAGTACATATTGAGGTCCATTAGTCTCTTCTCTCTTATGTTGTTTGGTGCAATCCTTGTACTATCTTAGTTGCTCTTCTGACCCCCTCTACTCAGCCTGTCAATGTCTTTATGAAGGTGTGGTCTCCAGAACTGCACACAGTACTCTAGGCGAGGCCTCACAAGCATTTTTTACAATGGCATAACTATCTCTCACTTTTGGCTTGTGATATCTCTACCTATGAACCCCAACGTGCCACTGACTCACCTTTCAACCTTTATACTTTGCTTAGACACCTTTAGATCATCAGCAATGATAAACCCCAGGTCACTTTCTTCTTTTGTAATAGTCAACTACTCTCATCCCAGCTTGTAGCACTCTCCAGGCTTCCCTCTTCCCACGTGTATTATTTTGCACTTCTTGGAATTGAATCTTGGTTGCCACACCTCAGACCATTTTTTAAACTTCTCCAGGTTCTTCCTCATTCTCTCTACTCTGTCTGGAGTATCTACCACCCTGTTGCAGATCTTGATGTCATCTGAAAACAGGCAGACATTTCCCTCCAGTCCTCCTACTGCAATGTCACTAATGAAGACACTAAACAGGACTGGATCAAGGACTGATCCCTGAGGTACCCCACTGGTCACCTCCCTCTCCACTGACTGGATCCCATTTACCACCATCATCTGCTTCCTGTCTGCAAGCCAGTTCCTAACCCAGTTTACCACCATGTGCCCCATGCCATGCCCAGACTACTTGTCTTGACTCAATACGACTTCTGCATGCATTTATGGGCATCACAGGGTGTGGCTCACAGTGAGAAAACAAAGGTAATCTGCAATACTGACTGCTGTAGAAAAGGTTCAGAAATCAAGTCAGTATACTCACTCTCAATGCAGCCTTCCACACAGGGTCTTTTTGGTGGCTGCGCAGAAGATCCCACAGGCTCATCCACTTGCTGAACCCTATTCTTCTTCTTCTTTGGTGTCTCATCTCTGGTGGTGGTGAAGACTACTCCCAGAGTCTCCAGAACTTCATGGTCCCTCCTCTGCAGATCATCCCACTTGTGCTTAATTTGTTTTATGCTGCAGGATACAACTCTCCCTCCTTTCTTCTCAAAGCTGGTCTTGACAGCAGTCCACAGTGTCTCTCTCTCTCTCTTTAAGTGGCACTTTATTTGGGGCCAATAATTTTGTCAGAATACCTGGTGACCTCCTTGACAAGAACCCCCACCTCATTGTGGCTGAAGAGGGGTACCATCTGTCTCTTCATGCTGGTGGAGCCGAAGTTCTCATCATTGTTGGTGGCATTGGCACTAGTGTCAGAGGATGTGGTGGCCATAGTTTCCTCTAGTTAAGCCACTGTCTGCTCCTGCTGCCCCTCCTGCTCCACATTCCACCATCCCCCTGCTGCTTTCCATGATCACCAGCCTCCACATGGCTACTGCTGCTCAAGTCTGGCATTGTGCTACTTTCTGCTATTTTTCTAAATGAAATTATAACCACCACCAGAAAAAAAAATAAAAAAAGTCTTCATTCTCAAACAAGCCTTCAAAGTAAAGTAAACAGAATAATTAAATAATCAGATTGCTTTCACTAATGTTTTAGCTCTTCTTCTTGTTTGTCTCTCAAAATCTCTACTCTCAATCTCAAGTCTCCAGTCCTCTACTGACCATTTACATTATAAGCTGTTAACAGGAAGAAAACAGTAATGCGATTTTCACCTTCTGAAATGCAGATTTTTTGTTCCACCCAGTAATAAGATTCTAAGTTTTACATAGGGATACTGTTTACTACATGCAGAACTATTTTTCCGCAGACCACCAGAAATGCATAATCAGGATCCAGAAACTTGCAGGAAAAAGAGAAATCACCACGAGTCCAGATTTCTTACAGTAAATGCATAACATTCTCTTACATGCAGAATAAATTATTCCGCATTTCCAGAAAAAATGGGAAATCAGGTCTGTGGAACTTTTTTCCAGCAACTCAATGTAAAATTATGAATCTACCAAAAAAAACCCACAGTTTATGGCAGAATTTCCGCAGAAGTCTGGAAAATAATTTCTGAACTTTCACGGAGGCAGAATTCCGACTTCCGCTTAAATTTCGCCGGTGGAAGATTTTTTTGCACATGTCTACATAAATGCAAATCCACAACAAAGGCTGTATTTAAAAAAACGTATTACTTTCACAACCTGTCAGCAACCAGCAAATGGCTATGAGTTGAAAGTAAGAGTTTTTTAAATACAGCTTTCATTGTGGATTTGCATTTTTGCATTTAATTACCCAGTTGAACTATATGGTCACGGACCAGTAATTTTATTATTCATCCAGCCTATACTGAGTGCTCTCCACACTTGTGTTAAAAAAAAAAAAAATAACAAAAGTGGCTTGCATCCCTGTTTACACTGCAATCACCCCAACAGACAAACACACTAACACACTCGATCCCTAGAAAATCACAGCACTTATTAAAGAAGCAGGAACATAATTAGTTTACAAAGACTGAAAGATCAATATCAGAATAAGGGCTATAACCAATTGCTGTATTTTATAAAAAAATGTACAGTCACAATGGTCCCTATTCACAAAAGGTGCAGATGGGATATGTGCCACGTACCTCAGCATATAGCCCACTTGCACCTGGCCATATACATCGCACCCCATCCATGGTATTCACCACGCAGATTGACCCCCACCTATGCACCTGATCCCAGGCAGATCCCCAGCCAAGCATGCAGCTCCATATTGGGCCAGGTGGGGGGGAGGTTGGGGCCACAGCAGCACTCTATGCAATGCACAAAACCACAGAGTGCTGTGCGTGGTGGCTAAGTGATCCAAGGGCAGCCATAAACCCGGGCAGCTGGTTATGCACCCCCTGGGATGGAGCCACCAGCCGCAGTGGATTTAGAGGGGGAAATCAGCTCCCCCAATAGGGTCTCCCCTGCCATTGGGGCACACTGAGTGGGCTGGGACAGTCATCTGGCATCATCGCCCCCAGCATGCCTGGTGCTCTGTGCGCCAGGACCAACATGGCACCCTGTAGTTGCAAGGGGTCCACTCCAGGACTCGGTCAGGGCAGCCTATTAATTGCCTGGTCGGGTCTGCAGCCTCGCACTGGACCACCCCCATGAACCTGCACACCAGGGGGGTGGGGCCATGTAATGGTGCCATGCAAGGACTGCTGCTTGAGAACACAGTCCCCGCACAGATATCCCATGGGTGCAGAGCTGCATGGGGGGGGAAGATACGTGCCATTCTCGCCTACTCCCTCCCTCTTTTGTGAATAGGGCCCATTATGAGCAGCAAAAATACTTTATTAATGGTAAGGTAAGTAGTCACAGTGGCTAATGTGTTAAAAAAGGTAAGTAAGTAATAATACCCAAAGGGTTGGCGGTTTTGGGCAATACCGGACTGCCCAGGTGTGTAATGAGGCCTGACACCACAGGTGGAGGGCCGTATAGCCCCTGGAAGGTCCAATAATGCCCAATACTGAGCACCCTGGAGGGTATTAGTGTGCTTAGAAAATGGCCCCATGTATTTTATATGTTTGAAAAAATGTTTTTATTTTTAATGTTAAAAGTCTTACTTTTTTAAATAGTTCCTCAACCTGCATTTAGTTGTCTGTTTTTGATTTGGCTGTCATGGTTTCCAGCACACCCCTCCTGAGAATTTGTGCTTAATTTCAAAGTGTTTCTTTTTTTATTGTTTTATTTTTTGTGGGACTATGTGGCTGTTAGGTGTGCAGAGACAAAGATTTAGAAATTCTTCCCTGCCTGTCACTGCTGTCTTTTACACTGTCCCCAGGCAGGGAGTTCATTAATATTAATGTGTGTCATTAATATTTATTAAGCAGCCCCACTAAAATCATTGGCGCTCTATCAGTAGATACATTTGGGAGTCCCCAAACCACCCATTCCATAACTCCAGACCCTGATTAGCAGATTCTGGAAATCAGGAGCATGGAGAGAGCCTTCATTCTGCTGCAGGAGTGGTTTACAGATGGAAGCACGGTATCACACCTGTGAGGACCACCTGCTCGCATGTTCCAGGTGCAGCTGTATGGTGGCCCATGGCTTTGCTCCTCCTGCCCCTCTCTTAAAGGAAATGCATTACTGGGACCAGACAGAGACTTACAAGGCAGAATGAGTCCTGGGACTGGTGGTGGTGAGAGTGGGAGGCAAAGCAAGGTAAGCCCGCACCCTTGGAGGGCTTACACATTAACGGTGCTGTGTCACTTAGGTGTTTTTGTAAAGGACTTTTGAGGGTGTGGAGTTGTGTGGACTTCCAGGAGGGAGGGCCTTGGCCAGCCACCAACTAGTACGCTAAGCAACAGAAAAAAAATGGCAGCTGGTCGGTTTGAAAATTTGTGGTGCCCAATGACACCCTAAGTAATGGGGCACCCCAATTGGCACTAGTTTTTTAGAGGGCTGTATTAAAAAATACCTGCACACCTCTGGAGTGTTTTCAGCCAATCAGGTGCCAGGGATTTTCTTGGCCATTTTCTAAATAAAAAGGAAACAATGCTGTCCAGTTGCCAATCCCTCACCCACCATCCAAACATAACAATTGCTAAACCCATTTCAGACTTCACTATATAAGGAATATACTTTCAGGAACAGCCTGTTGGAATCCCACCACTACCAGCAAAAGAACACATACAGCTAGCAAAAGTATCCACTTACACTAATATAAAAAATTGTATTATCTCAAGATGCTACCCAATTTGACTGCAGCCTTCCATGCAGTGACCTACATATACACCCACCTTCCCAGATGGCTACTAAATGACTGTTTTCTATTGTCTGCATATTGCAACAGCTGATGCAGTATGCAGATGATCATAAACTGACATTCAGCAGCTGGCTATGGAGATGGAAGAAAGGTACTGTATGTGCTACTAGCCAATGAGTAACAAATAGTAAAACAGTGGTACTCGAATGTTTGATGATTCTAATTATCGATGAAGAAAGGCAATAAGCCCTACAAGGAAATCCTTGCAAGGAAAGACTCAGGAAGTTAAATGTGTACTCTCTAGATGAAAAGAGGGAAAGGAGAGACATGATAGAAACAATCAGATACCTCAAAGGTATCATTAAAGTACATGAAAGTGGCATTTTGCACAGAAAGAGATGCTCAAGGACAAGGGGGCATGTTATGAAGCTGAAAGGAGGAGGAGACTTAGAGGGGATGTGAGGAAATGCTTCTTTACTGAAAGGGTGGTGGACGTCTGGAACAGCCTCCCAGCAGATGTGGTGGGTACCGAAATGGTAACAGGTTTCAAACATGCATGGGATAAATACAAGGGGACCTTGGTAATAGGTCTGGGGGGTGGGACTAAGGTCAGAGATCAGTTAGGGTCTATGGTAGCAAAGTGGGTAGGGACCTTAGGGCAGACTAGGTGGGCCAGGAGGTCCTTTTCTGCTGACAGCTTCTATGTTTTTTGTAATAACATAGATATTGTGGTGGGTAATGGGAGTGGTGGGGTAAACATAAACCAAGCAACATGGGCCATGAGAGAAAGGTGTCTGAGGGTTTACAGTGAGTGAAATGATGCAAAATGGAAATAAAATCAACAAAAGCATGCATGTCAGTAAACATATTGTGAAGTACGCGTGCATGCATGTCGGCACCCTACATCCACATCTCCTAAAAACATTTGTTTTAGGAAAAAAAGTTTAAATAAATAAAAAATGTGCATTCAAGTTGCCACATCCCCCTTCACCTACTGACCTAAACATTTAATGAACCCATATTCTAATCTAACATCAGCAGGCATAAATTTCCAGGAATCACAGGTTCAAATCCCACAGCACCCAGCTTATGAATAACTACAACTACTGTAGAACCAGTAGACATTGCATGAATATAGTTTTATTAATATACAATGATTCCATAGTTGACTTGAGCATCACCATCCATTCAGGGACCAGAGCATACAACCCACTTATGATTGGTTGCATAGTAGACAGATAAATTGTATTGCTGGTTAAAATAAAGGATACTCATCAGTTTGAACCTTGCAGCTTGGCATTTTCACACTAGGAAATCACAAAATATGCAAGCCATCAGAAGTTTATAGAGAGAAGCAATGTTTCTGTTAAGGAACACAGAAACATAAAAGGCGACAGCAGATAAGAACTATGTGGCCCACCTAGTCAGTACCTTTTTCCTACCTAATGCAATACTGCAGACCCTAGATTATCTGTGGTTTACCCTCTCTTCCCTACTGTGAGAGTACTCTTATGTCTATCCCATGCATTCTTGAATTCCTCTACCATTTTTGCCCCCACCACCTCTGCAGGGAGGCTGTTCCAAGCATACACTACTCATTCTGTGAAGAAGTACTTCCTCACATTTCCCTTGAGCCTACCCCCCTCTAGCCTGATATCATGCCCCCTTGTTCTTGTACACTTTCTTTTCTGAAAGATGCTACCCTTCTGTACCTTGTTTATACCCCTGCGGTACTTAAATGTCTCTATCTTATCCTCCTCTCCTCTCCTCTCCTCTCCTCTCCTCTCCTCTCCTCTCCTCCAGGAAGAACATATTGAGGTCCTCTAGTCTTTCCTCATATGGCTTTTGGTGAAGTCCTTGCACCATTTTTGTTGCCCTTCTCTGGACTGCCTCAATTTTGTCTGTCCTTCCAGAGATGCGGCCTCCGGAACTGGACACAGTACTCCATATAAGGTCTCACTAGTGATCTGTGCAGTTGCATAACTGCCTCTTTTTTTTCTGCTGGTGATATCTCTCCCTATGCACCCTAGCATCCCACTGGCTTTCCACACAGTCTTCTCACATTGTTTGATTACCTTTAGGTCATCAGATATGATTAGCCCCGGGTCCTTTCTTGATTGGTGGCTGTCAGTACCTTTCCCCCATCTTGTACTCCTCCCTTGGATTTCTGTGCCTCAAATGTATAATTGTGCACTTCTTTGTACTGAATCTTAGCTGCCACACTCTCAACCACTCCTCAAGCATGTTTAGGTCCTTTCTAATGTTTTCACCCCCCGGAGTTTGGGTCGAACCTGTTGCAGATCTTAGTGTTATTTCCAAAGAGGAATACCTTCACCACCAGTCCATCTGCAATGTTGCTTATGAAGACATTAAAGAGCACTGGCCCCAGCATGGATCCATGTGGCACCTTGCTGGTCACCCCCCCCCCTCTCCTCGGATTGAATGCCATTTACTACCACCCTCTGTGTCCTGTCATTCAACCAGGTTCTGACCCAATTTACTACCTTGGACCCCACTCTCAGGCTGCCAGACTTATTTACCAACCTCCTATGCGGGATGGTGTTGAAGATGTTCCTGAAATCTAGGTAGGCAACATCCACTGCCCCTCCCTGATCTATCTTCCAGGTCACCCAGCCAAAGAAATATATTCCTAACTGCATCAGACAAAATTATCTGAATCTCTCACTCTCATCATGTAGTCAGCAACAGGTTATTATAGGATTTATCTAGTGTATTTTTTACTTAATAATCAAAACAAAAACATTCTTGTCATAAATATGATATCACAATAACACAAGCTTTGCAAAAATCATCAGTAACCCACACCATATTTAACAGACTTAAAGGAATGTCTGGTAACTGTTTTCTTTTAAAATATGTATTCTTTGTCATATGAATAAAAATGGCTATTGCCAAGTTCATGTAAATAACAAACAAATAAAAAAAAATATACATGCTTTATTTCCCTGGAAAATCTAATATTTCTTTCTTGAAGCACACCTTACTGACAGATAGAACATTTTTTTTGTAGTAAACTGAGCCCCAAACTAGGCGCCATATTTCAGGAAATACAGAGTAAAAACTGGGGAAAGCAGGATCCCTCTGAAAACAAGATAGCATCTGAGCTGTATTATCCTAACTAAATGCAATAAAAAAATGTTTTCAAAACAGGACCCCATTAGCCTGGCCCGGTGGCACTGAGGGTTGAGGCACTGGATGCCACACCTCGCACCATGCCGGCAACCCGGGTTCCGGAATGGACTCAGGCCACTGGGGGTCGGCAGGGGAGAGGGAGGATTGAGCATCCGACAACTGCTCTCCTCTCTCTGGGATGGGTAGTGGGGCTTGCATTGCCCTGAAGCAGCGACTGGCGGAGGCTAGCCGCACTACAGTGGCATGCAAAAAGCAGGGGGAGAGCGCGGCAGACATCAGCACTACGTGCTCGGACGCCATTGCACATCCAGCTCTCCATAAGGGAGAAAACGTGGAAAATGCAGACGCCGATCTTCGCGGCTGATGGTCACACCTTGCACCCCCAGAGAGAGACCTGAGAGGGGCGCGTACCCAGTGGGTGCGACAGTGATGAAAGGCCGACCCACTGGGGAGGGGTTCATGGCCTGCATGCATGACTCGTGTCTGGGGTGCAGGGCCAGCTGCCGAGATTGCGGGAGCCGCTCTGCCGAGGAGGTAGAAATAAGAGTATGATAAGAAAAAAACAGGACCCCATTGAAAAGGAGATATTGCATCTCAGCTGGGTTATCCTGGGCAAATGTACAGCAAACTATGTAGAACACATGACCCTACAGCAGAACCCCAACAAAAGGAGCTGATTTATCTAAAATGATCTCTCCTAGAAAAATACATTATTAAAGCAGGACCGCACTAAAATTGAGAGGTAGCACATAATGTGGGTGAGTCAAATTGAGCTGCTTAATTTGAGTGACTCAGTTTGATCACTGGTACAAATAGCAAGGGTGAAACTATAGTGAGGATTACTATTTAGCAAGTGTAGCAGCGAGCTACACCAGCTGCAGCAGGCTATGGGGCTATGTTTAGCAAAGCAGTTCTGAGCTGGCCATTTGGTGTAGTGGCTTCAGTCATCACTCCTCGAGCTGGCTTCCTGGATTCAAGTGTCACTGCAGTGGAATTGTTTAATTTTTTGGGGGGGTAATATATATTTTTTAATTAATTGCTGTTCCCCTAATCTCCCAGTTTTGTACCCTTCCACCCACAGGTTGTCCCTCCGCCTGAATAGCCCCCTCCTGAGTTTTCTCCTTTCCCCTGTGTCTGTCCCCTCTGGAGTTTATTATATTAGGTTTGAGGGGATGCAGATGGCTTCCCCCCGCAAAGGAGGGTGTAGTGGGTTATGCGCCCCACATAAATATGTACTTTTTATTGCTGCTGTAGAGAAAGTAAGCGACCGTCACTATTTGTGACCGTTGCTGTAATTCCGATCACCGTTTTGACTTTCAGCGACATTGGATTCATTGTTTCTGTCGGCACTCTTATAGAGTTGCTCTTATCACATAAAACCAACTCAAGATGTTTTATCTCACCTCTACTATACCAACTAAACGCAGTATAAAACTATGTAAAATCAGTCAGCCATTGCAAATAACCTATTACATCACATCTGGTCTATCTTAGATTAATATATAGTAAAATGTGTACAAGCAGGACCTCGTACAACAGCAATGCAAGCCATAAACATTCAGCATTGAGAAATGCTTGTTTTCATATCTGTTTTTGTGACTCTCAAATAGTATGTCTTGTTTCGTGAAGTTGCCTAAAGTGAGCAGGGCAAGAGTTTCATGAATCTTCCAAAGTGAAAGGCTATTTCTGGAGCTACCTGGATGATTTATGGAGGTTTACCAGGAGGTTGTTAATTTGTTTTACTACTCTTTTGGCTCAGTAGAGTATTTTGCAATGTTATGTCCTTTTTTATGGCTTGCTGAGTCTCTGATGAAAGTCAGTGTGTGTGTGTGTGTGTGTGTGTGCGTGTGTGTGTGTGTGTGTGTGTCAGCTTGAAAGATCACTGTTTACTTTTGATGATCTTTTAAAAGGGACTTACATTTCTCTTGGTGACATCTCCCACTCCATACCCAGCTCAGACAGCAGATCTATTGAATAAGGAGGGATTCCACTTCCTCCTAACAAAACACAGCTGGAGGGAGGAGGGGAGGAAACACTGTTTAGTTAAGGCAAAAAACCGGGACTTGATTTCATTCTACTCCTGCTTAACAACAAAGATGTTCTGAGTTAGGAACTCAGGCTCCTTTTTTGGATGACAGCAATGTGCCTGCATGGCTCCGCCCATGCAACTGTAACAAAGGAATAAGGAAACCCACTCATCAGGAAAAAAGTGGGAAACAAAATAATGACACCCACCCATCAGGAGAGATGGGGAGCAAAATAATAAGGGCACCTGTCCATCAAGAGAAAAGGGGCTAGGCATAAGGATCCCTGCCAGTCAGGAGAAAAGGGTGTATCAAAATAATAAGGGCACCCATCAGGAGAAAAGAGGGAAAACAAAACAATAAGGGCACTCACCAATAAGGAGAAAAGGGGGGGGACAAAGGCATTAGGGCACCCACCTGTCAGGAAAAAAGGTGGGAAAACAAAATAATAAGGACATTCACCCATCAAGAGAAAAGGTGGGAAATGCATGCATATAAAGGAGGGGCAACAAAAGATAATGGGACCCTGCCTGTATAATGGGTGGAAAACAAAATAAATTGGGAACCTTCCCTTGAAAATAAAACTACAGGGCAGCTGTACATCAGTAAATACTCAAACATAAAGGGCACATGCTCATCAACAAGAACAAACAAATAAAGAACACCAGCCATTACAAAACACAAAAATAAAATGTCCAATGCCCCATCAAGCAGCTGCAAGTGGTGGTTATGGTGGTGGCTGCTGGTGTATTTCCCACACCAGTGCTGCAGACAGTCCCTGAATGGTGCCAGTGCAGTCCGCAACCACATGGGTGCAGTTCCTCACTCGCTGATTATCAGTCACAGACAGTGGACCTGACATCACAGGAGGTCATCCAGCTTATGATCAGGGCTGCATCCTTCTGACACCTGTGGGCTCCTGCATCTCTCTGGGCACCTATGGAAAGAAATACACTAAACTCAGCCAGCTGTGCACACAGGATGAAGTACACAGAAGTGGCTTAACATGCATAACAGCGGTACAACCAGTCGACATACAGGATGTCATGCCACACACAGGTGGAGGGAGGTCAAACAACCTCAGTGGAATGTGTGTGGCATACCAGAGACAGTATTGTGGACCCGAACAGTAGAGGACTGCACATACAATGAGTGTGCCATGCTGCAGTGAAATGAGCATGACTGAGCCATGCAAGGGACACACAACACCAGTAGGCATGCCAGATTTGGGAATACAGCACAAGCAACAGAGTGTAATAGGTAGTGTAATGGCTCAGGTGGCTAGGAGTCACACCCACACACCCAGTGCACTGCAGACTAGCCATCTATCACAAAGGTCAGCAGAGGTGTGCAGGACAACAGACATCTATGAGTTACCTTGGTCGGCAGCATGGGCAGGCCCAGGCACATAAAGGTTGTACATATAGCATAGCTGTATAGAGTCAGCACCGTCATACAGCACTGTGTGCAGCAACCAGGGTAACATGTGAGTGCAGTGGAGTTATTCATGGGTGGGTGTCTTACACACTGTACAATAGTCAGCACAACACCTGCGTGAGATACAGAACTGCATGGAGGCACCCCCGTCCCAGCAGTTGCTAGTTGCACCCTTAATAAAGAGTTTCCCCTCATACAGAGCCAGTGCACTACATTGGCCCTATGAAGAGCCAGTTGTGTGAAAATGTATGCAGGACCCTGCCCATGTACCATGGAATAATTATACTCAAAGTGTCACTGTGTTAGTTAGACACTACAGACTTAGCATCACAATGTTGGAGGGCGGCAGCAAGGGAAAATAGGATGCTGGGGTGCATTGTCAGAGGGGGTCATCTCTAGAAAGAAGAAGGTCATCCTGCCATTGTATAGATCACTGGTGAGGCCACGCATGGAGAACTATGTACAGTACTGGTGCCCATACCTCAAAAAGAACGGGAGATTACTGGAGGGGGTGCAGTGTAGGGCCACAAAAATGATCATGGGACTAGGGGAGTTGCCGTACGAGGAAAGGCTGAAGGAGCTCAACATGTACTCGCTGGAAGACAGAAGGGAAAGAGGGGATATGACAGAGACGTTTAAGTATTTGAAAGGCATAAACAAAGTCATGGAGGGAGGAGTGTTTTGCTTAAAGGGGGGGAAGGGTCACTAGGGGGCACAGTCTGAAGTTGGAAGGTTTAGGAGGGAGATGAGGAGGCACTACTTCACAGAGAGAGTGGTGGCAGGTTGGAATGCACTGCCGGAAGAATTAATCACTCAAGGGACAGTGGATAGCTTTAAGTGGGGTTGGGATCAAGTCAAGGGCAGGGTTAGTACAGACAAGAACACAAGAGGGAAGGACTGGGAAGAGGAGGGAGAAGGAAGGAGGGTTTGGGTGGGGTGGGAAGCTGTAGTGATATGAAACTAAGAGCTGCACGATCGGGAGATTTGATAGACCTGTGGGCCTTTTTTCTGCTGGCAATTTCGTATGTTCATAAATATGGTAAGGTACCTTTAATGACAGCTAATGCCTCCCCCTACTGTTAACCCCATGCCACATAAACCTGTCTCTGTTGAGGTGCAATTGTGTGACACTCAGTGTATATGGAACTTGAGATGTCAGTGAAGTGGGCAGATTGCCATGGGTGCTGTATGATGCACTTGGCATGTCACAGGGGTATACAGGTACAACAGTGGCAAATGCCTACCTATGACAGATATACATACCTAGTCCTAACCATGTGGCACAACAGACCTGACTGACAATGACAGGTGTACCACCCAGAGCTGTGAGCATTACTGCCAATGCTAAGGTGTAACAGGTCAGCAGCACAGGAGCAATGCCACTGCACAGTACTGTACTTGCCAAGGCACAGTACACACCCAAGGTAGCATGCCTATTGCAATAACATGCTCAAAAATAGACTGCAGAGACAATGACGCACCACATTGTCAGAGGTGGGACAATGCCCAGAGGGCCAAGTGAGTGTCATGAACCACTGCATAGCAGCTGCCCCCACATGTTTGTATGCAGCCTGGCAAAACCCACATGGGCATCTGTCTCCAACCGCAGAAGCATGCAGCATAGTGTAGGCAAGCAACCAAGATGGCAAAATACACAATGCAGGGTGCTTATGTGGATGCACACCGATGAACCATCCCTCCATGAGTTGGCCAGGCCCCATCAAGGTCTGGTGTCTCCTCCCACTACTGCTGGTCATGGTGGCCCCACTCCTACTCCCTGGCCCTAGCTTGGCCCTGGTGGGCTCTGGTGTCTGAGGAGAAGGACAAAGGGGTTGTGATCAATAGTAGGCAATGGAACACATGGCACAGTACCATAAACCATAAACTCTACACATGCCTATATAACAGTACGGTGCACGAGCAGCCACATGTGCATACTGAGGATGGACAGGATCGTACAGGGCCACATCTTATCATTGAGCACAGCAGTGGCACCACACACAGACAGTTGTGCCATGGACCAGTGAAGGTGTAAGGCTACATACCACTGTTGTAGTTATGACCTAGCACTGTGTATGCAAGGCCTGTGTACTGCCCCTATCCTGTCTTCCTCACCACCTCTCTCCAGCATACCCATACATTTCAGCTACAGGCCATGTACACCTCATAGTACACATTAGGATGCATGTAGCACTAAGTTACATACAACAGGGACACAGAAAGCATACCTGTGCAATGGTAGGGGAGGACATTGTACCGTAGTTATAGCCCAACACAATGGCTGGTCCAAGAGTGGCACTCCCAGTGCAATATAATAGTACATCATGGATTACTTGGCATATGCATATTGACACCCATGCTACATAACACAGACAGTGTACATGGAACAGACAGTGGCCTCTGAGAAGTGCCACTTGGTACACATGCCACCATAGCTACATGTAGCCCACATGTCATGTGACATAGTCATCCACCCTGAAATTGTACCCACGTCACTGGTGCATGGTTCAGAGATCCACAGTGGGTCCTGATATGTACAGGGCACTGTGCACATCTATTGGGACAGTGGTCCAATGTACCTGCACTGGTGAGATCAGGCTTTACAGTGGAGAAGGTGCCATAGGACAGAGGGGACACAGCAGGGACACACAGGTACAGAGCACATTCCCTCAGGGACAGAAACCCAGAGGGACATTAGCATGGAAAAAGTACTGCACACAGGACACAACACATACCATACATACAGCTGTCTGTACTCACATGGCCATAGCACTGTGCCACTCTCCACCATCACCCTCAGCATGACACCTTCTGCAGCTGCCATTCTCAGCCATCATCCTCAGCTGCAGAAGGTGTTATGGTTCCCTGCAGGACAGATAATTAAACCTGTGCCTACACTAGTCAGTCATCGGAGTGACCCCGGTGCACTGTGCCAATCACCTCCCAACAGAGGCCTGCACCTCACACCTTGGCCTGTCTGCAGCCTCTGACCCCTCACCCAGGAGCTGGTCTTCCCCAGGTCAATAAGATTTGCCAGCTCTGTGGCTGACCACCATGTGTCCCTCTGTTGAACAGCCCTCCTCCTGTCTGCCATTGTTGAACTGTTCCCATTTTCAGCCCTCACACCAAGCTATTGACAAGTTTCTGGCTCTGTGGATATGGCTTGCCATTTGCACAACATGTTTCAGCATTAGCACTGCACTAATGTGGATTAGCACAGCACTATGGGTGTTTCTGGTGGGTGAGCCTTCTGCATGTAATAGGAATGGAGTGGCACATGCACATAGCATGCATGCACTGGACTGCACTGCACATGCACAGTGCCATAACGTGACATCATACTGCACATGCTGGTGTGGCACCATGACATCACTTCTGATGTGTGACATCAGGTCTACAGATACTTCCAGACCACAGGTAGTGATCCAAGTTCAGCTGTCCACCTAGCCCCTGCATAAGAGGCGATAGCCTCCACCCTTCAACCTGTTGAGGTGATTGGTGTCCAAGAAGGTGGCTAAGAGAGCCAGGTTGAACAAGCACAGCCATGTGAGTGACAAGAATAGCCCCATCACATTGAGCTTCTGTGTGTGTGTGTGTGTGTGTGTGTGTGTGTGTGTGTGTGTGTGTATACAGCAGTGGTGTTGGGTGTGTGGGGGGGAGATGCTGGTGGTCCCGGCCAGACTGGCAAAGTGTGCAGGCATGGGACGTTCTGCACAGATCTGTGGTACATGTGTACTTATCCTACTGTAGACATAGTCATGCATCCTGCATGGTCCACAGGACACCACACACATGGGTCATCATTGCTGCATGCCTTGTCTATAATGGTGTACTTGTTTTCAGGGTTGGACAGGCATTCCATGTGTTTCCCCACCTCTGTTGGGTTTCATATCAGCTGCTACCTACTAAAGTTCCATCCATTCATCATCTATTTGGATACAGTATTAGTGGCACTGCAATTTATATTTAGATGGAACACACAGAACTAATGTATCACATTTACATGGAATATTCATTTGTGTGTCTTCCTTACTGCCCCCTACTGATGTTCCAGGTTTTCTGCTGTATTGACTTTGCAGTCAGAACCTTGGTACCCCAGGTAGCAATGACTGCTGGATGTATTTCACAATGGATTTTTTTTAATTTTTTTTATTAGGTCTAGGATTACAGTACCTTTGTGCCAGGGCTCTTTTACAAAGGTTTAATTTCAGGTTACAATTCAAAATATAAGGCATGTAAGTCAGATTACAAATTCAATACATAGGACAAGGTTACAAAAGTGTAAGTTAAACAGAGTTACAAAGCATCTGAGAAACAAAACAAGTTTTGGAGGCTAGGTTACAAGGAGATAGTGGATGAGGTGCAGAGAGGATAGAGGACAAGAGAGAGGAAGAGTAGAGGGGGCGGAGAGCTATAGAGGAGGAGCTCAGATAGGGGCATTGTCGTAGACATAACATGGGGAAGTGTGTGCTAAGGGGTAACCAAGTGCTAAAAGGAGACAGAACTGCATAAGGTTAGGGAAATATTCATGGGGTCAGCTAGTGGAGGCAGTCACAGGAGCTGGAGGCAATGAGAAAGAGAGACGGAGCCTTGATTAAAATGCACCAAGGGTAGGAATGGAGGAGCTGTAACTGTTTAGACTATTTAGCCAGCTGGGCACCCTGTAGGCAAAAGATCTTTGACCTTGTGAGGTACGACAACATGAAACCTGCAGGAGCTGTGATTCAGACCCCCCTAGTTGAGCGGGGGTTATTGCTAGGGTGTAGGAGTGCACACACCCCGGAGGCACAAGGCCCATAGTTATTTTCTTCACCATGGTACAGGTTAGGTACTTTATCTGATTGGTGAGTTGCAGCCATCCAGTTTGTGCATAGAGGTCGCACGTATGTGTGAGGTGGTGGGATCCAGTGAGAAGTCAGCAGGCCTTTTTGAGGGAGGTGGATATGCATCTAAGAGCGGTAGTGGGAGCAGAGCCATAGATGATAAGCCCATAGTCAATAATGGAGACAACAGAACTCTGAACGGCAACAGTCAGGGCTTCTGGGGTAAGATGTTGCCTATGCCAGAAGAGAAGGCCAAGGCGAGTATTTGCTGTTTTGGCTACAGAGTCAATGTGGGCACTGTAAGTTAGAGATAAGGGTCTAGAGTGATTCCAAGGTACTTAAAGGCTTGAACCTGTTCCAGGGTGACTCCATGACTAGTGTTGATGGATAGGGGGTGCAGCTTATGCTTGTTATGAGAGCTGCTGAATATCATAGACTTTGTTTTCTTATTATTGAGGACCAGATTGTGATTTGAGAACCAATTTTCAACAGATGTGAAGCCAAACTGAAGGTTGTCTTGTAGAGGCTTAGGATCCTTGTGAGAGGCAAGAATTACAGCATCATCTGCATAGAGGTTGATTGTTTCGGAGCAGGAATTCGGAAGGGAGTTCAGGAACAAGCTGAATAGTAGGGGGCCCAGAATGGATCCTTGAGGGACACCTGAGCGAACAGGCCTGGTATCAGAGAGGACATCTGCAATTTTTACTCTTTGAGACCGGTTCTCCAAGTTGCTTTTGAACCAGGCAGTGGAGTCGGAAGAGAGCATACAGTAGCTTTCAGAAGTTGCACAAGCAGTAGGTGGTGATGGACAGTGTCAAACGCCTTAGTCAGATCAATAAAGACGAACCCAATTAACTGACCATTGTCCAGTGAGTTGTGAAGAATGCCAGAGAATTCCAGTAGGGCGGATGAGGTGCTATGTCCTTTCCTGAAGCCATGTTGTTGTGAGCACAGGATATTGTATTTGTCCAGGAAATCTGTGAGCTGATCTGCTGCAATACATTCAAGGGCCTTGGAGGGGGGGCAATATAGAGATTGGATGGTAGTTTCGATGAGTGGCCCTGTCACTACTTTTACGGACAGGGGTAACAGTGGCAGATTTTCATTTGTCAGGGAACTGGCTGAGCCTAAGTGAGAGGTTGAAAATATATGTCAGTGGCTGTAACACCTCATCAAGGGTGAGGGACAGCAGTTTAAGGTCAAGTGTATCGCTGCTGGATCTGGATTTGGTGATGGCTTTGGTAATGTATTTGCGGGCATCATGCATCTTGACTGCTTTGAAATAAAAAGGTGGGTGGCTAGAGGAGGAGGCATTGGGGGGAGGAGAGGGAGAGTCATAGTCCTTGAAAAAGTCAGAAGGAAGAACACTGCTGAGATCGGTGAATGCAGTGTTGAAGATATTTGCTATGATTTTAGCGTCAAGCGTAGTAGACCCGTTTATGTTGAGCAAGGTAGGGAAGGTTTTTGGCTGCTTCCCAGTGACATCTTTAATATTGTTCCAAAATGCCCTCCCATTACCCCAGGTATCCTGTGACGGCGTTCTTGAAGTAGGTAGATTTATTTTTCCGGATAGGTTTGGTACAGTCATTCCATGCACGTTTGTAGTTTTGGATGTCAGTTTCTACCAGTGGTTCCAGCCAGATCCCAGAAGCGATCTCTAGATTTTAGTTGATGTAAGAGATCAGCCGAGAGCCAGGGATTGCAAAGGGCCTTGACTTTGCACTTTTTAAAAATATGGATGTAGGCCATATGGTGGTATCCAGGTATCCTGGTGGGGTGGCTGTCTGGAGTAATCACCTACAGTGCCACATGTGTATCATCGCCTGGGTGATAACTAGTCATGGGATGTGTGGTGCAAGGATGGCATGGGTGTTGATACATATTGCATTAGGCTTGCATGCTGCTATGGTCAGCACACAGGTATGCACATGACTTTGCAATATCTCTCTTTTCTCATCTCTCAGCAGCACAC
Organism: Neoceratodus forsteri; assembly: GCA_016271365.2. Classification (NCBI taxonomy): domain Eukaryota; kingdom Metazoa; phylum Chordata; order Ceratodontiformes; family Ceratodontidae; genus Neoceratodus; species Neoceratodus forsteri. The sequence goes on along the minus strand of CM028132.1, from coordinate 784,527,963 downwards.
TCCATTATATTGGACACTGTCCCAGAGGATGACCCAGGACCAGTGACTGTCCCTGATGCCCACCCATGCTAAAGTCTAGTCTGACTCCAGCAGTGAGGAGGAAGATGGAATAACGAGGATGATGAGACCTTTGTGGAGGAGTGGAGGACAGAGGGGTCCAGCTTGGACTAGGAGGAGCTGCCTGCCCCTGTCAGTCTCCCTACCGATGGGGCCCAGCCAGCCCCACCCCGTTACTTTTGGCACAGCCATTGCCCTGCCACCCCAGGCTAATCCTACTGGCCCAGCTACTGCTTGCCATCCTAAGACCCTGCCACCAGCACAGATACCACCCTGGCCCCCTTGGCCAGCTCCACCAGCCCAGCCACTACTGTGCCACCTCAGCCCCCAGAACAGAGTGCAGCACCAACCACGGTGCACACCCAGGTCACACAATGGTCCACAGGGCAACCTGATCTTGTCCCCATGACAGTACATGGAAACAGCAGGAGGTGGCCAACAGGCAGCTGCTGCAGTCAGCTGTGGGAGCACAGGATGGCTGTGAACAGTGTGTAGAGGCTCACCATGAAAAGCACATGGCAGCCTTCGTTGGACAGCAGCAGTGCCTGTCAGCCAGCATGGATGTTGGCTTCGATAGACTGAGTGCTGCTGTGCTGGAAGCTGCAGCCACAGTCTCAGGCACTGTGGGGGCTGGCAGAAGCACCAGCCATTCCACTGGGGGGAGTGTCACCCCACAGCTAATACCCTTACATCATGTCACCCCCCCCCAGTGTGGGCATTCAGATTTCCAGCACAGTAAGGACACCCATAATACCACACATGCCTGGCCTTGGCCTGCTCCTTGGCAGATTCAGTACCCCTCAAGACCATGGCTGTGGGCAGCCAACACAGTCCCCACACCTGACCTCTACTATGTGGATAGTGACCCCCACCAACTACTTTCCTGGATACAGTGCTCATGCAACATCTGTATCCATGGAGAAAGAATGAGATGACCCTGGGGTGTGTATTACCCTTCAGTCCTATCATATATGGGCCACCCCATGTCCCCCTCCCATTACCCAGGTTTCCCCCTGCCTGTATGGCCTGTTATTTTTATTTTTTTTAATGCATAGTTTATCAACCCCTGTCATCTCCACCACCTCACCTCTCCTCAGGATACCTATGGTGTCTGCAGGCTCGACCAAACTTCCTGACTGCCCCCAGTAGGAGTGACCCCATCCTGCTGTGGATTACCCCCCCCCCCGGTTGGGGAAGGAGGAAGGCTCAGCTTCCTCCCTGCTTACACCTTACTGTGTTGAGCTTCTCCTCCTTGACACTAGAATTGGCCATAAGCCTCGGCACCAGGGCCCATTGTCAGGTGAAGTAGCAGGGTCCATTTTCTGTTTTCTTCCACCCCCTGAATGGTGACATCCAGGGAGGTCCAAGAAGACGTGCGCAGATTGATACGTGACGCCTCTCCAGACCCTAGCCGATCTCCTCCGCTCCCACATGGCACTCCCAGCTGCACCCCCACCCATGTGCGCTCAGGTGACGGTATTCCAGCAGAAGCGGCAACCCACTCTCCCCCAGAGGAGGATAGCATCCCTCGGATGCTCTTGTTCAATCCTCCTACCCCCAGCCATCGATCCAGTGACCCAGGCTTATTCCCAACCCAAGTCACAGGTGTCGTAAGTGATAATCCTACCACTGCGCTTGCATGCCAGCCTGGTATATTGTTTTTGTTCAGCCCCTTATACCCCCTGCCTGGATGACCTTTTATTTTTGTTCGGCCCCCTTTATTCCTCCCCCAACCTGGATGGACTTTTATTGTTTGTCATTCAGCCCCCTTGATACCCCCTACCGATTGGGCTGTTATTTGTGTTCATTCCCCTTTATATCCCCTATACTCCCTACCTGGATGGCCTGTTATTTTTGTTTAGCCCCCTTTATACCCTCCTTCCTAGATGGCCAGTTATTTGTGTTCAGCTTCCTTTATAACCACCTGCTGGAATAGCTTCTTATTTTGTTTCAGCCCCTCCCACTGCCTGGATTGCCTGTTATTTGTGTTTTATCTTTTTTTTCCTGAACATCATTATTTCCATAATACATTTTGTTAACACATAACAGACTCCTGTGTGGTCTGTACTCACTGTCTGGGTCCAAAGGGGTCTGTGATGAGGCAGGCTTTATATTTCTGTGACTTCCTGGCCATCCTGAGGTCACACCGGTCAAGCTGCTCCTGAATTCCAAGGTCCACTGACTCTGCAACCACTGCAGTGTTTTCCTCTGGGGTCAGCAAACATATCCCATGGTTGAGTGCAATTTTGTGTAGCATGCAACAGGCAGGGAATATGGCACAGGCCTTCTGAGGGGTGTATTGTAAGGCACCACCATAAGGACCATAATGGTCAAGGCCCCTGAACCCTATATTGAGCATACCAAAGAACCGCTCTATGACACTGTGTGTAGCTGTCACATGCAACATATGCAGGTTGTAGGACAGGTGTTAGGAGCCAGGGATGCAGGGGATATGCACTGTCCCCTGTGTAGGTAAAGGGCATTGGTTAGGGACATCATTGTGCCAAGGAGAGAGAGGCCTTGGGTGTATACTCACTAATGAGGTGCACACTAGGTGTATCTCCAACTTCAAACTTCTGGCATATGATGGAGTTGTGCCATATGAAGGTAATGTGGGTGTTGCTGGGGTACCCTGCCAGGACATTATTGATGCGCTTTGTTGCATCAAACATCACCTGGTAGTTGAGGTTACGAACAAATTAACTTACGAATATTCCAGCAGAAACAGACCACCAGGTCTATCCAAGTCTGCTCAAGTGTGCAGCTAGCACCCCTAGTTTGCAGCTTCCCCACCCCCTTCCCTTTGTCATCCCACTGCCACCTCCCACCTCCCCCACCCTCACTCTCCCTGTTCCCTGTCCCATGCCCTTTTGAAGCTGTTCACAGATTTACATGATATCACCCATTCTGGTAGTGCGTTCCATTTTGCTACTGCCCTCTCAGTGAAATAGTGTCTCCTCATTTCCATTCTAAATCTCCCCCCCCTCTATTCTTAGCCCACGCCCCTGGTGTCCCTCCCCCTCCTTAGCTTAGAGACCCAATCTGCCCCATCCTTATTGATTCCCCTCAGATACTTAAATATCTCTATCATGTCCCCCCGTCCCTTCTATCCTCCAGGGTGTACATATTCAGGTCTCCCAGCCTACTCTCATAGTCTCTCCCCTCCATTCCACATATCATCTTTGTTGCCCTCCTCTGCACCCCCTCCAGTGGCCAGATATCACGCTTTAGGTATGTCCTCCAAAACTGCGTACAATACTCTAAGTGCGGCCTTACCAGAGACCTGTAGAGGGTAAGATCACCTCTCTTCACCTGAAAGAAAACCCACTTGCTATGCACCCCAGCATTTTGTTCATTTTTGCAGCCACTCTCCTGCACTGGGCAGTGTTTTTCATGGTCCCTGTTATCATTACCCCTAGGTCCTTCTCCTCCTCAGTGATCCCTAGCTTAACCCCCCAGCCAGTATTCTCTTCTTGAGTTCTTCACCCCAAAGTGCATAACCCCGTACTTCTTTGCTTTGAACCCCAGCTTCCACCTCTCTGACCACTCCTCTAACTTGCTTAGGTCCCCCTGCAGCTACTTCCATCCCTCCTCTCCATCCACCACTGCTCCAATTTTGGTGTCATCAGCGAACAGACTTACCTTGCTCACTACCCCGTGTGCAATGTCTGATATGAAGAGCGCAAATAATACTGGCCCCAACACAGAGCCCTGTGGCACCCCACTCGTCACCGGCCTTGGAATTGAGAGCTCCCCTCTCACCATCATCCATTGTAGCCTCCCTCTCAGCCAGCTTGTAATCCAGTTCATCATTTTTGGCCCTACCCCTACACCATTTAGCTTCCCCCCAAGCCACCCATGAGGCACCAAATCGAAGGCCTTGCAGAAGTCCAAGTAAAGAACATCCACCGCATGACCCATATCCAGCTCACCTGTCACCCAGTCATAATATTGTATCAGGTTGGTTTGACAAGACTTCCCTGAAACAAACCCATGCTGCATCCGAGGCTGCATCACATCCTGGAGGCCATTGTGCCCCAGATACGACACCAGTCTTTCCTTTAGTATCATTTCCATGAGTTTGCACACTATGGAGGTGAGACTTACTGGACAATAATTACCAGGTTCATCCCTTGGTCCGCTCTTGTATAATGGTACTACATGTGCCATTCTCCAGTCCAGTGGCACACATCCTGACTCCAGTGAGGTGCTGTACAGATCCGCCAGTGGCTCCACCAGCACCTCTGCCATCTCCCTCAGCAACCTGGGGTGGATACCATCCGGACCTGGTGCCTTGTCTACCTTCAGTGCCCTCAGTCCCTCTAGGACTCTACTTGCCTCAATTCTTCCATCTGTCACCTCCTCTCCCTCGTCCCCACCCTCCCAGCCCATGGTGGTAGCAGTCGCCCCTTTTCTTCCGTTAAACACTGAGCAAAAGCATTTATTCAGTGCTTCTGCCTGCCCCTCCCCCCTTTTCCATCCACTCCCCACGCCTTTTTATTCTCACTATTGTCTTCTTGCACTACCTTTTCTCTGTGATGTATCTGAAAAAGTCTCCCCCCGCATTAATTCCCTGCAATTATCTCAGCTCCTTCTGGGCCTTGGCTTCTCTCACTTTTCTGGTCACCTCCCTGGACCATCTTGCATACTTCTCCCTGTCCACTTCCTTCCCCATCCTCCTATACCTCTGGTGCGCCTCTCATTTTGCTCTCGCCACCTCCACTACCTCACTGTACAACCAGCATGGTTTTCTTGCTCTGCTCCTCTTATTCTGTGTCTTGGTGCAGGCTTCTGTTGCCTTTGTAATCCCCCTTTTAATAATATCCTATTTCTGCTCCGCATCCATCTCCTGCCTTATGCCCTCCAGTTTCCCTTTCAGTACTTACTGCATCCTCCCAAAGTTTGCCCCACTGAAGTTTACCACCCGAGTAACTGATTTCTGTGGCTCCCCACACATCGTGCTATTAAACCACACCATTTGGTGATCGTCAGCTAGTGGATCCTCCATCTTTATTTCCCTTACTGCCTCCCCATTCGACAATACCAGACCTAAAGTGTTCTTTAGCCTAGTAGGTACACTAACCAACTGTGTCAGGAGACCCTTCTGGATCGCGTCCAGGAGCACTTGCTCCCTAGCACTGGAGGTGATCAGAATGTTCCAGTCAACCCCCAGCAAGTTGAAATCCCCCACGATGACCACATTCCCTTTTCTACATATCTTTCTGATTTGTTCTGCTAATTCCCTGTGAAGCTCCTCAGACTGGGACGGTGACCTGTATACCACCGCAAACCTCAGTTTCTTACCCCTTGTAGCCAGATTGCCTCTGTTCTCCTTTCTTCCCACTCGTCTCTTGTGCATTTTATCCCGTTCCTCACATAGACTGCCACCCCACCACCCCTCCCCTCCTTATGGTCCTTCCTGTATAATTTGTATCCGGGATTGCCAGATCCCAGACCCTGTGCTCAGTTGCCCACATTTCTGTGACAGCTGCAATATCCACCCTCCACACTGCTAAGAGTGCCTGTAGCTCAGCTGATTTGTTGCCTAAGCTTCTTGAATTCAGTGAGACCACCTTCCATCCTGCCCCCTTCCCTTCACTGGCCTCCATTTTCTCCCTTCTACTTCTTCCTTTTTCAGCCACCCTGAGTCCTTTCCTGCTAGCCTGGGGAGTAGGCTGTGACTCCACTCTATCGGATCCCTGCTTACCTGCTGTCCACTTGCCACCCCCCATCCAGTTCAAATCCACCTTTGTAGCAATATACCGCCCCACTCTTTGCTTTAATACCTCCTTCCCCTTCCCACTCAGGTGCAGCCTATCTCTTGCAAACAGATTGTTATTATCCCAGGTACTGCTCCAACCACCCACAACCCTATACCCCTTAGTTTGACACCATTCTACCAACCATGTGTTCAACTCGCTAATCCTCTCCTTTCTCACTGTGCTTGTGCAGGGTACTGGGAGCACCTCAGAGAAGGCCACAGACTCCCCAGTCTCCTTGCACAACCTCCCCACTTCCTCAGTCCTCTTCCTTGTTCCCTCCACTGTTTCCCCTGCTAGGTCATTTGTCCCCACATGTACCAAAATGTGTTGTTTGCTCCTACCCCACCTTACGTACCTTAGAATTGCTTGTCCTGCCTTGTCTACCTTTAATCCCGGTATGGACTCCACCCATATCCTACTGTGCCTCTCCCCCTTGCTGACCCATCTAATCCCCTTGAGTATGGAGTCCCCCAACACCAGTACACCTCCCTCCTCTTTCCTTGTGCCTGTCGCCAAGCCCCCCCCCACCCAGGTTCTCATTTCTGGGGCCACTCAAGACAGTGCTTTTACCATATGCCCCAGTGTCTTCCTCCCTGCCCCTTTCAATTGAGACCCCTCCCTTCCTTCTGTTTGACTGCCAATCTCCCTTTCCCTCTCACTCCTCACTTCTTTAAGTATTATCCCTCCCCGCCACGCCATGCTCAATCTCTCCACTAGTAATACCCGTCACTCCCTCCCCTTTGTGAGTACTATCCCTTGTGCAATCTTCTTCTGCGTCCTCTTTCAAATGTGTTGCTGGTACAGCAAACATGTTCCCTACTTCCTTTGCCTTACTATGTGTTTTCTTCTCCCTTCCTCCCTCCTGCCTACTGCTGCTCCTCTTTTTCTAGGTCCTACTAGAGTCCACCCTTCATCAGCTGGCTTCCTGTCTACTTTGCCCCCTCCCCCTGACCTCTACCTTGACCCACTGAATGGAATCTCTTTCTGTTCACATAGGCATCCACCCCATCACCTGTAGGTGCCCAGATGGCAACACGGGTGCAGTCAATGGCACCAAATAGGTGCACAACTCAGTAGAATTGTTGCATGGATGCTGTTTGCTCTGCTGATGTGGTGGGGAATGTGTGGAACTCCCCAACATGGGCCAGAAGGGCATCTAGGAACTGGCTCAACAGATGTGAAGTGAATGACTGCGTGATACTAATGATGTCCACTGTCTGGAATGTTGTGGTGGCCAGGAAGCACAGTTCTGCTATCACCTTGAGCTCCACGGATATTGCAAAGCTGTAGTAGGTGTCTCTCCAGAGCTGGTCATGCAGCTGCTCACAAAGCTGCATGAACATGGGTCTGTTGAGTCTGTAACAACCCATGAGTTTTTCATCACTGAGGACTATAAATATGACTTATGGATGATACTGTCTGTTTGCAGCATAGCACCTCTGGGACCTGTGGTGGGGCCCCGGGGGTGGGCATTGGCTCATTTCTCATCCTGCATGACTGCCTGCATCAGGTACATGATGTGTGCCATTTTGTATTCTGGTGGGTTGGTGAGTTTACTGTACTGCCTCTTCTCACTCCTGAGGTTTGCTCCAGATTAAGACTTGCTTTCTATAGTCCTTAACTGGTACTGCGCTACGTCACTGTGCTATTCCACTAGCACAGCACTAGCCCTTTTAATCTTGCACTGCACCGAATATGCATGTCGCCATCCCCTTTTTGGGCACTGCATAAATAAAGTTGGCAATCAGGCACTTGCACTAATAACAGCCACAAACGCTACTGGCTGGTTATGGCGAATGTGCAAAACACAGGCAGTGCTAGCACAATATGTTTGCACCAGTCACAGACTTCTTGAATATGGGACCCCATAAGCCTATGCAAACAGGCACTCAGACTGAATCAGCTGATGTCAAACCGGGTGTTCTTAAGCTGCTGAAGACAGCAGCAGGTAGAATAATAAGCACGTATGAGAAGGCACTGTGGTCTAGTGGTTAGAGCACCCATTTGGGAGCCAGAAGATCACAGGTTCAACCCCTTCTAGAGCCAAATATTCATTGGGTGATTCTGAGAAACTCATTTAATGACACAGTGCTCAAGGTGTCATGCTGTTGGAATGAGTAGAATCAAGACCCCGATATAATGAGATGTTGCATCTAAGCTGGGCTATCCTGAGTAAGTCTATTTAAAAAATGTAAAGTTTCTGTAGAAGAATTAGGTTTACTGGCAGAGTCTTCTGCATTTCTAAACATTGTGTGGAAGATTTCTATGATTGTTCAGGTGCATATACCATACTGTGCAGTGGAATACTTAAAGCAATGCAAAATAGAATATTACTACTGATGCAGTGATCATCGAAAGACAAACAGCTAGATTTTCAGTCAGTTGGGCATGATTCAGATGCACTTTTGGTACTTGTGACAAGAGTGATTGGCCACATAAATGTGGACATAGGAAGTGATAGGCCACAGAAAATCTTGTCACAAGTTCTGAGATTTGAATGCTGGAAATCATGCCTGTGTCATTTTTCAGATGTAAATTGTGCAATGTTATAAATGTGTCAAAATGTTCAAGAATTTTACACAAGCATTCTGGCATATTTACATGGACACGGCTGTGGCAGCATAACTGACTGCTGCAAGTGCTGTGCCCAGACCTTTGAAAATCCAGGTCTAATTAAAGCTGTTGGACTGGATTTTCAGTCATTTGCTATATGATTCAGATGCACTTGTGGTACTTTGACAAACACTCAAAAAATTCCTATTACCGCTCCAATTGATGTAGTAATGTATAAAATTAGTGACATATGAAGCAATATATATTTTTTGCATTTAAGGATATTGGGACCTGAGAACAGTTAGTACCTTTCTCAATAAGCAGTTCTTGGACTAAGGTGTTCATAGATAAGTGAGGGCATTTGTTGTTAGTGCATATTAGTATAGGGTTGCTTTATTATATTATAGTGTATGATGGAACACTGTTGCATCCTGCTTTTCATCTCAGCTGAAAAGTTGTTCAAAGGTCATGGAACATGATTGTATCCTTCTGGGGTTCAACAATGCTCCAGCTGATTTCGAATGCACACAAGCCACAGTTTAAACCCATGACTTGAACAAATCCTGCAGATGCAAGATCAACCATTATATGAAAATAAAATGCAGGATCAACCAGATATTTTCACTTGTAGAAAAAATATGATGCAGGCTTAAACAAATGTTTAAAATTACTCACGGTATAAAGCACGATTCCTCACAATAACAGTCCTCTTGCTTAGTGAGAAATATGGCACCCATGTTTTTTTTAAATCCTTTCCAAATGCAACTGCCAAAAACAGTATACTTGGTTGTTTCTTTTTGTAAACTTTTAAAAATCGAAATTTTCATTTGCTTCTATGGACTGTGTTGCCATTTTCCCATTTTGCTGTTTTTTTTCTAATGCTCAGTCCCTGACTTTGCCATTACATATGTTACATAGAAAACTGCAAAGTTTTGTCCTTCTAAAAGTATTTTTTTTAAATAATTCAAATTACAGAGCTCTGAATGTCTTATATATTCCATTACTGCAACTGTGTGTGAAAGGCACAGAATTTCTGGTTGGGAAAAATTGTCACACCAGAAATGATAAAAAATAATACATGGGGTGGAGTGTATCATTTAAATTTAATACACACCCTTGGTGTGTGATGCTGAATGAACCCCTTGAGCTTCACTCTCGGGGTTTATAAAGGGTCACACACGTCAGGTGTGGTTTACATTCTCATAATGCACTCCACCACATGCATTATTCTCTATATATTATATTATCTTACATTACACGGATGGGAATTGAGTCCCATTGAAATGCCCATCATTTATTTCCTCATATATCACACCAATTGAAGTCATATATGATGGTCATTAAAGTCATATATGATATGATATAAGAAGGGATAGCTGACCACAACTGAAAGTTACTATTAATTCCACTCAGTACACTAGCTCTTTAAGTCCTGCAGCTGTATTCACACTCCTACCCCCCAAAAAAAAGACCCACCACAGCCCCAGCCTTCTCTCAAAAATCCCTCCTTTTAACCAAACACCCTTCTTCCTCGACAGTAGCTCTCACTACTCATCCACACCCTCCCTGCTCTTACTGCTGCCTCCAGCATGCTAAGCTGCCTCTTTAGGCTGCCACTGCACAGTGCCGCATCACTGCTCCCCACAGCTGAAATAGCTCCAAACTGTTGAACCGTTGCACCGGACTGCCAGATTAACACAAGAAATGCCATGCCAAACAAGCTGCTTGTCATTCTTGTTCCTCATAAAAACACTGTTAGGGACCAACTCGCCTAACCACACCTCCTTATTGTATTATGAAACACCACAACATACAAAAGGCATCAAGGCAAACCCAGCAATTATCACAAATGCGATCTAAAATGAACGCTAACAACCATCCTAATGTATTATATGAAAAGAATGTGAGGAAAGTATAGAATATGAGGCTATAAAGCAATCTTCAAAGATAATTAGCTCTATAATCTCACTCACCCTTTGGACTCATGGGCTATTGGCTAATTAACCCTCTCCATGGCATTACATCCTCACATAATACACTTTCCTAGAATTTATTCTCCTATATTATATTATATTATATTATATTATATTTTTTCTTCTTGCCTTTTCTTGTTCCTCTTACTTGAATCCTTCTTTTGCCCTTTCTCTCTTTACCCCGCTCTCCCACTAGCTTTTACCCATCCCTTTCTGTTTCTGTCTGTATAGTATACTAATTATCAACACATGTATATATGGACAATGTCTATTCCTTATTGTCTGATTTTCTCCGTAAAGCTCCACACTATGTTTTAAATTTTTTTTTCTGATACGGGAGTAAAAATAGTGTTACCTCTTTAAGTACCAGGTAGAATTAAGGTGTAATTGCATTTAAAGACACCCCCCCCCACACTGACATAGCTTTTCAGTCAAAATGCCAGGGCTTTGTTCAACCAACCTCTCCCCCCTTGTAACTTTTTGCTCACTTTATAAAACACCTGCATTAACTTAGCAAAGTAGCTCCACTGCATTGTTCCCCCAAGTGCTGTAGAGGCATGTTGTTAGCGATACTTGGGACAAGACTGATAGACCACCAAAACAGTGTCATGTGTTCTCGTCTCAAGGGCCATGCGTTGTACACCAAAACTAATGCATGCATCAAATGTTTGATGTATGCATCATTTTTCAGCTCCAAATAGTGCAAATTGCTATAAATGTGTCAGAATGTTTGAAGATCATATGCAGAAATTCTTGCTTATTTACACAGGCATAGCTGCAGCAGTACAATTGCCACAAGGGGATGCATCTAGAACACTGATAATCCAGGCCATTGACAGTATAATGCATGCTCAGGGATTTGCATTAGATGGACTATCACTTTGGGAAACTCAGACTAAACAAGGCTGTATGTACACTTCAGATCAGTGTTAATGCTGCAAAGCAAGTTGTTCAATAAACTAGAAAGATAAAAAGGTAATTTATACTACCCTGTAATACCATATGGTATTTGTACTTACTTATACCATTATATGCTTTTGCATGGACTGTGTTTCATTGATATCTTGGATCTCCTGTAACATTTTGCACCTAGCAGGCTTTTACACTCTACAGACTGAAGACTGCTGGTTTCTCAATTGGCCTGACTGTGCATGGTGGGTAACAGGGCATCCTCAGCAGCAGCAGCCCTGGGCTACCCTTGGAGGTTAGGATCATTCCCTCTCTTACTATTTTTAAAGCATGACTGAAAAAGAGCTCAAGACAACAACAAATTCTGCTCCACCGACAAGCTGTGTGCCTGGCAGGAACAACAATATCAGCAAGGCAAAAACTGGCACAACACACCCCTAAAGTTATAAAACAAGCCTTTATTTAATTTGTTTTGCTGTGCAGCAAAAGTCAGGATCCCAGCAGTCTAACCGGTTTTGCAAATCATGTGTCACTGGGGGAGATGCACCGCATGTGAAACCGGTCAGGCTAGTGGTTGTCATGAACCCACTCTTGGGGGTCAGGCCCACTGAGATCACAGTGCCCACCCTTTAGTGCAATCCGTGATGGGGGTTGGGGAACAGGGATGCTCTCCTCATCCTTTAGAATGTTTGCTGAGGTCATGACTGCTCCTCTACCATGAGGATCCAGGGCATCTCTCTAACTCTGGATCAGGGCACAATACCAGTCTCAAGTCTTGTGGCCAGATATGAACCTTTTCTTGGCTATTACACAAAGAAGGAAGACCCAGGCATCACACTGTCTTTTGGGGTAGCAGCCTAAAATCTGATTAGGCCTTCTTCCTACAGGGCATGCAACAGCCTGGTTCAAAATGTTTGTAGACTCTGGTATTTTCCCTATCCTTACAGATGTCTCTTACAGACCCTTTTTCAATTTGGTTGCTTATGGTGTGACCCCTTTGGCAATACAGTTTTCACAGATTATTAACACACAAATAGAGAAAGTCTCACTCAGGCAGAATTTGTTTAGACAAATCAAAGTTTTTACTAAAATACTTAAATAAATGCAGTTACAAATAAAAGAGAACATATACTAATTTAGGTTACAGTATAAGAAACATAATGGGGAAAAATATACAGAAAAATGCATTAAACATGTTAGCTAAGTCTACCTTGGGTATGAAGATTTCAAAGTCCAGAGAATCGCTGGTTTGTAAAATATTGCAGTCTTCCTGTAGCAGCTTTTGGTTCTTAGGCAGTTGCTGTGCTGGCAGCTGTTCACATGCGATCAGGAGAAAGAGTCCAAACAGAATGGCAAAATGGCCCTGAGTGTCTGTGCTGGGGAGTTAATATAGAAGACCACCCCCTCAGTCTGTGAATAAAGAATGGCCCTTCCAGGTCAGTGAATAGAGGTTGACCTATCTCTTTTTAGGCCACTGCGTGTCACTCTTGCACTTCCTCTAAGTTTTATTTTTCTGATAACCTTTGCTTGGTCAGATTCCTATAGTTAACCCAGGTTTTACAATCTCACACAGGCCTGTTAGAAGGATGTTTTCTGGCACTAATAAAAAAATTCAGTGTACTGTGGGAACCTTTTCTGTTACATTCTTGTCTAAGACCAGTTCCCTTTTGATCTTAAGGGTTTACAACAGTGGAAATAGCTTCTCTCATCCTGGGATAAAAGCTTATGTTATTACTTCTGTTTCCTCTTGGCCAGTTAACATTAGAGGAATACTCTTTGATCATGTACCCACAAGCTTTTTGACAAGTACTTGTCAGATTCCTGCATGCAAGGCTGGCCTTGTAGGTCAGAGGAAGATCTAACTCCCCTTTTTAAAAAAAAAATCCAGTCTTTTCTCTATGTGCCCTTGCTGACATTGGAATACACATGTAGGAACATATGAACATACAAATCTGCCAGCAGAACAGGCCTCATGGTCTGTCAAATCTGCTCAAATGTGCAGCTAGCCCCCTAAATTGCAGCTGCCCCACCCTCCCTCCCTCCTCCCCATTACATTTACACCATCATCCTGTCCCATCCTCTTTTAAAACTGCCCACCATCCTACAGGATACCAACTCCTCAGGCAGATCATTCCATTTAGCCACCACCCTCTCTGTGAAAAAATGTCTCCTCATCTTTCTCTTATATCTTCCCTCATCCATTCTGAGACCATGCCCTCTCGTGTCCCTCCCCCCCTCAACTTAAATACTTCTGTATCTGTCTTGTTTATCCCCGTTATGTATTTAAAGGTCTCAGTCATATCCCCCGATCCCATCTCTCCTCCAGTGAGTACATATTCAACTTCCTCAGCCTGTCCTCGTAGGGTCTGTCCTCCAAACCCTGGATCATCTTTGTTGCCCTGCTCTGTACCCCCCTCCAGTAATCAGACATCCTCCTTCAGAAATAGGCACCAGAACTGCATGCAGTACTCCAGGTTGTGGTCTGACCAGTGACCTGTACAGAGGCAGGATCACCACCCTCCTTCTGGAGGAGATTCCTCTCACAATACACCCCAGCATCCTGTTGGCTGTAGTTGCTACCTTCCTGCACTGAGTTGAGTTGTTCATATTTCCCCATTATAACCACCCCAAGATCCTTTTCTTCCTCAGTGGTACCTAACTAAACCCCTCCCAACTGGTAGCTCCTCCCAGGGTTCCTTGCTCTGAAGTGCAGCACCTTGCACTTCTTAGCATTGAACCCTAACTGCCACATTTCTGACCAATCCTCCAGTTTAGTTAGATTGTCCTGTAGCCCTTGACACCCTACTATGTCATCCACCACTGCCCCCATCTTGGTATCATCAGCGAACAGACTGATCTTACTCCTGATGCCATGTGAGATATCTGATATGAAAATCCCAAACAGCACCAGGCCCAATACTGAGCCCTGTGGAACCCCGCTCATCACAGCACTTGGGGATGAGAGTCCCCACCACCACCACCACCCTTTGCTGCCTTCCCCCTTCATCCAGTTCACAATCCAATTCACCATCTCTGTCCCCACCCTCACATACTCCAACTTGCCCCCCAACCACTTATGAGGCACTGAATCAAAGGCCTTGCTGAAGTCCAAATACAGAACATTCACAGCATGGCCCTTGTCCAGTTCTCTCATCACCCAATCATAACACTCAACTAGGTTGGTCTGGCAGGATCTCCCTGAGACAAACCCATGTTGCTGACTTTCCTGGAGTCCATTGTCTTCCAAAAAGGTCACCAACCTCTCTTTCAGGATTGTCTCCATTAGTTTCCCTATAATGGATGTGAGGCTAACTGGCCTGTAATTGCCTGGTTCTTTCTTTGGGACACTTTTGTGGAGGGGTACCGCATGAGCCATCCTCCAGTCTTGTGGTACACATCCTGTGTCCAGGGAAGTATTGAACAGGTTTTCCAGTGGCCCACCAGGACCTCTGCCAGTTCTTTCAGCAACCTAGGGTGAATGCCTCATGGTCCTGGTGCCTTATCCAACCCCAGAACCTTCAGACCCTCCAGCACCCTGCTCTTTGTAATTACCTCATCTGTCCTCCCACCCCCTTGCCCACCTTCTCCATCCCCTGAGGTAGCTGCCCGCCCTTCTCTTTCATGAATACAGAACAGAAGTCCTCATTTAGGTGCTTCTACCTGCTCCACCTCTTTCTCCACCCAACCTCCATCCTTCCTAATCCTCACTATCTGGTCCTTGCAGCTCCTTCTCACCCTCATGTACCTGAAGAAGTCCTTTTCCCCGTCTTTGATGCCCTTTACCTGCCTCAGCTCTCTGGAAACCTTGGCTGCCCTGACTAGTCTGGTTACCTCTTTGGACTTCTTCACACACACTTCCCTGTCCTCCCTCCTCTTGGATTTCCTGAACCTCCTAAATGCTGCTTTGTTTTTGCCCTCATCCCTTCCAAGACCTCCCGATTCAACCAGCTCGGTTTCTTCACCCGACCCTTCTTGCTATGTGTCTTGGTATGTGACTCAATAGCCTCCACAAGCCCCAGCTTGATGATTTCCCATTTTTGGCATGCATCCAAGTGTAGATGAATTCCTGCCAGGTGCCTCTCCAAAATTTCCCCCATCTTAAAAAAGTCAACCTTTCTGAAGTCAACCACCCTGGTTCCTGTACCTACAGCATCCTTGCTCATGTTGAGCATGAAACACACTGAGTTATGGTCAGCCTCAGCCAGCAGGTCTTCCAACCCTAGCTCCCTTACAGCCTCCCCATTAGACAATACTAGGTCTAGAGTTTTTCCCAACTGAGTCAGCTTGTTAACCATCTGTACCAGGAAGCTGTCCTGGAATGAATCCAGTAGGACCTGTTCCCTTGCACTCGAGGTGGCTGGGGTGCTCCAATCCACTCCTGGTAGATTGAAGACCCCACAATCACTGCATTCCCCTTCCCACAGACCCTCCTGATCTGCTCTGCTAATTCCCTGTCCAAGTCTTCAGCCTGAGATGGTGGCCTGTACGCCACTCCCATCCTAAGTATCCTACTTTTTGAATCCTGGAACTGCATCCATAATGCCTCAGTCCTACCCTCCTACCCATCTTCCCTTACACACCTTATCCCCTCCCATGCATAAATCGCCACCCCACCCCCCTTTCCACCTTTCCCCTATTCTTTCTGTGCATACTATACCCTGTGATCATCAGATCCCAATCCTGGTATTGGGTGGCCCAAGTCTCTGTGATGGCCACAATGTCCACCACCCCCACTGCCAAGACAGCCTGCAACTCAGCTGCTTTGTTCCCCAGGTGTCTTGCATTCAGAGAGATGACCCTCCAACTTGTTCCCTTCCCTTCCCTCCCTTAACCCATTTCTCTTCATTCTTAACCCCCCTGCAATCCCTCCCTGGTGCCATCCTTGTTAGCTTTGGGGGTAAGCTCGTTCAGCACCCATCTCCAGTGGCTCTGCATTCCTGCTGTACACTCACCTCCCCCCACAGCTAGTTTAAATCCATCTTAGTTGCTATGTATTCCCCTCAGCCTCTGCTTTAATACCCCTTGCCCAACCTTACTTAAATATATTCAGTCCTCAGTGAACAGGTCACTGTTGTCCCAGATGTTACCCCAGCCTCCCACTAGCCCATACCCTTTGGTTTGACACCACTCTCCCAGCCAAGTGTTGAACTCTTCTATCCTTACTTTCCTCTCTTTTCTTGTCCTTGGTACTGGAAACACTCCCGAGAAGGCCACTGATCTTCCTGCCTCCTTACACAACTTACCCAGTTCCTTGAACCTCTCCCTTACCAACCTGACCATGCTACCCGCCAAGTCATTTGTACCCAAGTGCACCACTACATGCAGTTTCTCCCTTCTTCATCTTGCACATTTCAAAATAGACTGTCTTGTCCTATCCACTCTCTCATCCAGGTACTGATTCCACCCAAATTTGACTATGCCACTCCCGTTTGCTTCCCCCATCTTACGCCTCTCAGGATTGAGTCACCCAGCACTAAAACCCTGTCTCCTCTCACCTTTGTGCCCCTGCACCATCCTACCTTCCTTGTACCTGCTTTCAGAACCTATCCTGTCCTGCATATTCGTGGCTTGATCTGCAACCTCTGCTATGCCCCCACTCCTACTGGTCAATTTGTTCCCTCTGCTTTTACCCCCAGTATCTACCCTAGTCCTGCCCTGTCCCCTATTGCTCCCCTCATCTGACCTGCCCCCACCCCAGTGCCCTCACCGCATCATCCTTCTTCCCTACCTCATCGAGCTTCATCTCCCTTTCTCCCTCCCTCCCTCCTCTGCCTTATTCCCCTTGCCTTCCCTTTTACCCTTAACCTTTTTCCCTCTGCTTCTCCAACCCCTGTCCCCATAGTCTGTCTGAGTGTTGCCCCAGGGCTTGCACTACTCCCTCTTCCTCCTGCTCCCACTCAGAGAGCCCATCCCTTATCATCTACCACTGAGGCCAGCAAAGTGAACCTATTGCTGGACCCAGTGCTTCTACTGTTCGATTCTCTCCTTGTGCTGTCCCTAGATTCACCTTTGCTGCTTCCATAATTGTTTACTCTGTTCCCTATTCTCTTTGTTTCCACTGGTTCTGTGTTCCTGATTCCCTGAGGGGGTGGCCATCCTGTACCAGTCACCCCTCTCCTTCCTCCTACCCTCGCTAACTCCCTTCCTAGTCACTGTACTTCTGCTTCCAAGCTCCTCGGACCTTGACAAATTCGACACCCACTTAGCTTCCATAATGTGCCCATCCAGATAGCCACGCCACATCCATTGCAACCCATTATTCTTCCCATCCTGGATTGTCTGTGGTCCTCCTGCTCCCAGAACCAGTCCCCCTTCCCTTGGTGGCAACCCCTCCCCTGAAGTTATAATGCCCCCCATTGTAACTTTCACAAGTGTGCCACATTGTTATTCTTCTAGTCCCCATACTGGTGCTCCTAATTTCTGTGCTGGATCCCCCTACACTGCAGTGCCTTATATAGTACAGATGAGTCCCTTGGCTCTAACTAAATACAATTATATCACCTGTTTCTATTTCCAGTTTTTATTTTTTGTAGTTTTTTTCTTTTGTTATCTACCCATGAATTACAGGGATGACCAGGGTTAGCCAGTGTCTGTTCCTGGCTGTACTATCCATCTATTGCAACATGGCCCTTTTCTAAT
Source organism: Neoceratodus forsteri (assembly GCA_016271365.2). Classification (NCBI taxonomy): domain Eukaryota; kingdom Metazoa; phylum Chordata; order Ceratodontiformes; family Ceratodontidae; genus Neoceratodus; species Neoceratodus forsteri. The sequence goes on along the minus strand of CM028132.1, from coordinate 784,510,070 downwards.
AAATGTGGAGTAGCAAGGAACCAAAGTAAAATTCCCTGTCTATACATGCAGCCCCTCAGAACCTAGAACAACCAATGCAAACAGGCAAAAATGAAAGCACTTAGTGTTGTAGTTGCTTTCCTTCCCCGAAGATAGCAGCTGCCTCTTCACTCACTGCTGTTCCTTCTCTGAACATCTTCTTCATACATAGAAATTCATTAAAAAAACATATATACAACAGAATTACAGAATTATATCTACAAATGAGGGCTAGCAGCTGGGAAACTTGCAACACCCCTCCCTCCTAGACTGAATTTGTAGGAATCTGTCCCTAGGCATGGTATAATTTTCACAAATTCTGTTCACTGCTCTAACTGGTGAGATAGCCCATCTGTGTTGGCATTGGCTAATCCAGCCCTGTGGGTAATGGTCATATCGTAGCCCTGTAAGGCAATACTCCATCTTAAGAGGTGGTCACTAATTTTTCACATCTGTGTCAGCCACACCATGGGGTTATGATTGGTCTGTACCTTAAAGTGCCCTGTAGAGGTAGAGCTCCAATTTCTTCAGGGTTCATACCAGTGCAAGGTATTCCTTTTCAATTGTAGAATAGGTCTGCTCCTGAGGGAGCAACTTTTTGCTACAGCACACTATTGGGTGCTCTTCCTTTGGTTAGAGGTCTGACTGAGGACTGCTCCAATCCCCACATCTGAGGTATCTGTCTGGATTACAAATGGCTTATTGTAATCCAGACTGGCCAACACAGGAGCACTGCACAGTGCTTCCTTTAGCTGAGTGAAGGCTCGTTCACAGGCTGGCTCCCATTTTACCTTCTTGGGAATTCTTTTGTTTAGCAGGCCAGAGAGGGGAGCTGCCATTGTACTGTAATTTGGTACAAACTTTGATAGTACACGGTGGTCCCTAGGAAACTCTGAACCTGCTTCTGAATTTCAGGCCTGGGCCATGCCTCTATCACCTCAATTTTGGCTTGATTGGGATGGAGCTGCCCCCACCCTACTACATGTCCTAGGTATGCCACCTCTGCCATGGCCACCTGGCACTTTTCAGCCTTGACAGTGAGCCCTGCTCTCTGTATCCTGCCCAGTGTTTCCTTCAGGTGGGACAGGTGTTCCGTTAAACTGGTATTGAAGATGGAAATATCATCTAGATATGAAACTGTGTACTCTTCAGTACCATGTAACACCTGATTGACCAACCTTTGGAAGGTGGCAAGGGTGTTCTTCATTCCAAAAGGCATTACCTTGAACTCAAATAATCCAATTGGATTGATGAAGGCTGACCTCTCCCTAGCTCTGGCAGTTAATTCCACCTGCCAATACCCTTTGTTAAGTCAATGGTGGTAAGTTATGTCACCCCTCCCATCTTGCCCATTAGTTCATCTGTCCATGGCATTGGGTGAGTGTCAGACTGCATGACTGAATTGCATCCACGATAGTCCACACAAAAGTGAGTTTATTTTATTTATTTATTTATTAAGCACCAGTTTACAACCTTTGAGCCAGAGGCTCATTTACAAAGGTACCTCATCACAGAGAGGACAAAACAGTGATAACAAATTGGTACAGGAAAACAGTGTACAGTTTTTTGAGGAAACAGAAGAACATATGAGAGCAACAATTTACAACATACAGGATTGGTGAAGTTAACATTGGTCAGAAAAATAACTAGAACATCAAGCAAAAACACAGGACATCTATACAGTGCATTTTGGCAGTGTCAACAGAGAGGTATCAGGAACCAAGGGTAGAGGAGGTAAAGGATTTGAGCAGCCATTTGGGGGGGCTTTGTCAGACAGTGAGCAAGAGAGCTTAGAAACAGCAGCAGATGTGAGTAGTGAAAAGGTGGTTCCGGAGGGTAGTTTTAAAGCAAGAGATTGTGGGGGTGTCAGAGATACTGGCAGGGAGGGTATTGTACCAAGAAGGGGCACGGTAGAGGAAGGCCCATTGTCCATGAGAGGCCCTTGCCCTAGGTACCTTCAACTTGGTTTTACAGGAGGACCGTGTTGAAGCTAGTGAGTTTACATGGTGGATAAATGCAGACAAACCAGGTGGAGAGAGCCCAAGGAGAGTTTTTTTTTGTAAGGATGCAGGTTTGGTACCTAAGACATTCATCAAGATTGAGCAGATTTGCCTGGGAATAAAGATGGCAGGTATGCGTAAGTCTGGGAGCACCTAAGATTAGCCTATAGGCCTTATTTAAGGTGAGGCAGATTTTGTTTAGCGAGGTCTGGTCAGCAGCCCCATAGACTGGTAAGCCATAATCTACTAGTGACAGAATGGAGGACATAACTGCGAGTCGGAGGGCATCGGGGGGGAGACAGTGTTTGTGGCGGTAAAGGATACCCAACCTAATATTGTTAGTGGAGGCTAGGGCAGAGATGTGGGAATGGAACGTGTGGGCAGGGTCAAAGGTTATCCCAAGGTACTTGTATGTGTAAACTTGTTGGAGTGGGAACATAAAGCCGGCAAAGACTTGAAGTTGGAAATTACTAGCTTTGTTTTGGGGGTGGGAAAAGAGCATAGATTTGGTCTTTTTAAGATTGATAACCAGTCTATGTTCTTTAAACCAGGCTTCTGCGTCTTTATAGGATAATTGCAGGGAATCTTGGAGGGTGGTGGGGTTACAGTCAGAAGCAAAGATAACAGCATCATCTGCATAAAGGAGGATTTTACCAGTACAGACACCTGGCAGGGTGTTGAGATAAAGGGAAAAGAGCAGGGGCCCAAGAATAGAGCCCTGGGGAACCTCAGATCGAATAGGGCAGAGGTCAGAGAGTGTACCATTGATTTTAACATGCTGGGACCGGGCAAACAGATAGCTGGAGCACCAGGAGACAGGCCCTGCAGCAAAGTCAGAGTGGCTGAGTGCATCCAGCAGGAGAGGATGGGATATGGTGTCAAAGGCTTTTGACAGATCGATGAACACTGCACCAGCTAGAGAGCCCAAGTCCAGGGAGGAATGAAGGAAGTTAGAAAACTCGATGAGGGTGGTATTGGTACTGTGACCAGCACAGAAGCTGTGTTGTTCAGGGCAGAGGATACTGTATTTGGTAATAAACTCAGAGATTTGGGAGGATACTACTTTCTCTAAGGCTTTTGAGAGTGATGAGAGGATTGAGATAGGACGATAATTGCCAGAAAGGGCCCTATCCCCACTCTTATGTATGGGAGTGACAGTGGCAATTTTCCAGGCAGATGGAAATTGCCCTAGACAGAGTGATTTGTTGAAGAGGCTGGTGATTGGGGCGATGACCTGGTCCATTGCCTGGCTGAGGGGTCTGGGGTCCAAGGAGTCGCTGCCAGTGGTATTGCTCCTTAGGGCCTTAGTCAGATACAGTCTGACTTCATTGACAGTGACCCGGTGGAAGTGGAAAAATGGGTATGAAAGAACAGGGTCAGGAAAGTAGGGGGGGTCAAAGAAGTTGCTAGGGAGTACAGAGCTAAGGTCAGTAAAGGATTTATTGAGATGGTTGGCAATGAGGGTAGGATCGGTAGAGATAATGCCCTCAATGTTGATTTGGGAAGGTGGAGGAGAGCGTGTACCACCATTTAGTTGTTTGATGTTATCCCAGAAGGTTCTGGCATTCCCCCAGGATGAGGTGAGTGAGGCCCGATAATGATCGGCCTTAGCCTTGCGTATGGCCCAGGTACATTTATTTCGGGCAGCAACATATGCCTGCCTGTCGGCAGGGCAGCCAGTTTCCATGGCTAGGTGCCACAGGTTATCCCTGTGCCTAAGAAGTTGGAGCAGGGAAGGAGTAACCCAGGGAGCATGCCGTACCTTGGAACGAAGTTTGGTTAGGGGGTGTGAAGATATCACAAGCTTTGTTAAACATTAAGGTGAAGAAGGCCAGGGCTGAATCAAGGTTGGGGGTGGTCTCAATGGGAGACCAGTCAACTTGGGCTAGGAATTGCTTCAGGCCTCTCAGCCCACCCGGTCGCAACCGTTGCCGTAGGGTGGCCTGTGCAGTGGGTTTGGGTAGGGATGTAATCCAATGGAAAAGAATAGGGGAGTGGTCACTGATTCCATCAGGAAGGATTTGTAGATTGCAAACTTGGTTAGGTCGGTTGGTGAGGACTACATCCAGAAGAGTGCTCAACCCCATTCTGGGGTTCACTCTTGTTGGTTGGGTAACAAGTTGTGTTAGATCAATAGAAATAAAGGAGTCACAGGTAGAGGAGGATGAGGGGCTAAGCCAGTTGATATTTAGATCACCCATGAGGATATGCTCAGGGGAATGTGGTAGAGAGGTGAGATACTCTATTAGAGGGACCAGGGCCTGAGTTTGATTTTTTGGGTGAATATAGGCGGAGGTTAGAAAGAGGGGGCCTCTAGAGGGATCAGGGGTAAGTTTTAGGGTTAGGGCCTGGGCCCTGAGGTTAAGGACAGGGGCTGGGAGGGCTACTCCAGGAAGGGAGTCTTTGATATAAATAGCACAGCCTCTACCACGTCTCCCTATACGGTCCTCTCAAAAAAGGGAGTAGCCAGAGAGTGAGACAAGGGAGTCAGGGGTCGAGTCAGATAGCTAGGTTTCAACTAGGGAGATGATGTCAGGTTTGTGGACAGTGACCCAACATTGGAGCTAGTCAAATTTCTTCAGGAGACTGCAGATATTCATAGAAGCAATAAGAAGCCCAGGGGATCTTGTCAAGGAGTTATTGTGGGTTGGGCCAGGGTTGGGATGAATGTTCCCTGACAGGAGTAGGAGGAGAAGTACAGCCCTGGTCAGGGGGGTGTGGAAGGCATTTTTGCGTCGAGCGATATAGTAGGAGTGGGAGAGCTTAGAGACACAAGGAGTGGGCAAAGAGGTACAGGATGGGCAGGCTAGTACAATAAGTTGCCCGTAGGCACAAGGGGGGAAGCTAGGTGGGGACTGGGGGAGGGTACAATAGGTTGGGTTGCAAGGAGATAGTAGAGAAGGAGAGAGGTGACTCTGAGGCCCCAGAATAGGGGACCTGTGGAGCCATGGGGACACCTGGGTTAGATGGAGGCCACGTGAGAAGGAGGAGGGAGAGGCACGACAAGAGAAGGTGGGCAGTCATCTTAGGATGGGTCTGCAGATAGCAGTAATGAGATGGGTAGAAGAGGGTGAAAGGTCTACCCATAAGCGTAGGTGCCACTTTGATACAGTGGTAGAGTCCCCACCTCAAGTGCACAGGGTACCAGGATCAAGGCTTGCCTGGGGTGATAGAAAAGGTCCCAGGAAGGTGGCTGTGATCGACGGTCCAGATGTGGCCCACTAGCAGTGTGTGGGCACAAAACTACGGTGCTAAGTAGTGACTCCTAGTGGCCAACAGTATAAGTAGGCTAGTGTGGGGAGGAAAAGAAAAATTGGGGGCCCAGGACCTACTAGTAGGGAGGAAGACAGTGGGGGGAATATAGGGGGCCAAGAGATCTGAGATATAGGGTAGTAGGATGGAAGGGGAGAGAGAGGGGTAGGTGAGTAGAGAAGCCACGGGGATAGAGCAGGGAGAGAAACAGGACTAGGAAGGTATCTAGAGAGGGGAACACAGTGACCCCTAGTGGCAAGCAGGTATAACCTGCAAATGGGAAAGTGGGGACTTAGTATTCCGGCAATTAGTATTACGGCAAACAGGAAGTGATGTAATGGGGGTGGGCCAATAAATTGAGGGCCGCCCCTAGGTAGGTGGATGGGTGGGTGGCTGGGGCGGATGGGGCAGACAATGCACAGTGTCGTCGGGCTAGCACCCCACCCCAGAGTTCCAGGAGAGGAGAGGTAATCCTTTACCTAAGGGCTCGAGAAAGGCATCCACTAGTGAAATTCGGCTCCAGGAGGGAGCGAGGAACTGACACGACACAGCCATCCAGCTTGGAAATGAGGACTATGGATGAGGCTCAGGGGCTGTGGGATTTCAGGATTACCCCTTAATCCAGCATTTCCTCTCCCTCCCTCCTAATGTCCTTTGAGATGGCCTCAGACACCTGGTAGACTGTTCCCCATATGGGCGCTTGCGTCCCCGTGTCTACATCATTTGTTGCTAAGAGGGTTAGTCCAGGCTTGGCTGTAGACAAAGGGCAAAGTCCACTAAAACCACCCTCACTTCCTGGGTCTGTCCTGGGGGCAGCTGGGGTGACAGTTTGATTGCCTCTACAGAGGATTCCCACTTGCTTTCCTCCAGAAAATCTAATAGGGGATCTTCTTCATCAGTCCCCTTCCCAGGTCTACACACTGCAAATACTATGTCTGCCTTATTTGCATATGGCTTCATCATGTTGACATGGTACATTCTATGGGTATGTCTCCTGTCAGACAGTTCTACAACATAGTTCACATCATTAACCTGTCAGACTACCTTGTATGGTCCCACCCACTCAGCCTGCAACTTGTCCTTCTGGACCAGAATTAGGACCATGTCTTTCTGACCCACACTGTACCAGCGAGCCCTGGTTCTGCGGTCCTACCAGACCTTTTGCTTCTGCTGAGTGGCTGACAGGTTGCTCTGGGCTGCTGCCATAAGCTCCTTCAGCTTTTCCCAAAACTTTAGGACATACTCTACTGTGGGAGTTCCTTGGGTGGTGTGCAAAGGGCCCATGCACCCTACGTCTTTATAAGAGTTCAAAGGTGAAAACCCTGTCGACTCTTGGACATTTCCCTGCATGCGACAACAGGTGGGGAAGGTATTTCTACCAGTCTCTCCCATGCTGTTCAGCAAAAGCTTGGGCATCGATTTTAAGGTATCATTAAACCTTTCCACAAGTCCATTGGTTTGCAGGTGATAAGGTGTTGTGTGTCTCTGCACCACCCCACACTTCTCCCACAAACACTTCATCAGGTCCAACATGAAGGTACCCCCCTCAATCAGTGATAACCTGCTGTGGAAATACAACATGGAAGAAAATATTTAGCAGGGCGTCTGTTACTTTCTCTGTCCTAAGTGAGGAGATGGCAACTGCCTCTAGGTATCATGTGGCATAATCTACCACCGGCAGGATAAACTTCTTCCCAGAGAAGCTTGGGGAACTCAAAGGTCCCACAATATCCATTCCTACCCTCTGAAATTGCTCCTCCACAATGGGTAAGTGAATTAGGGCACTTTTAGTTTTACTACCTACCTTCCCTATTTGTTGGCACCGATGACAAGACTTGCAATATTCCTCCACCTGATGAGTGAAGTTGGGCCAATATAAATTCTGAGCCAATCACTGGGTGGTGTGCGTGATTCTCAGATGTCCAAACATGCGGATATGAGCAATCTTGAGCAACCACTCATGGTACTCCTGGGGAATGACAAGCTGCCTGCCCATCAACCCCTCCCTCTGTCCTTACGTCCTACGTATACAACAGTTCATTGTCCCAATATACTCTACTCCATCACCTCCCTGTATCCCATCAGATTCTGCAAAAGCCCTTAGCCTCTCCAAACTAGGATCAGTCCTCTGATCAGTGGCAAATTCTTCACATTTTCTCAAGGCTTGGGACATGTCCCCTTCAGTTCCTAAACTGGGGTCCATAACTGTAGCATCAGGGTATTCAGGGTCACTGCCTTCCCTAACCTTCTGATTATTGGTTACCCCTCCATCCTCAGAGTAACCTTCTGTAGCTGTTTTGTGAACTGCAACTTGGGGAAGTCCTACCTCCCTTTCACTAATCTCCATGTCAGAAGATACAGGCCAGTGAACCAGCATCCCATTGTTTTTCACAGGGGCTTCTATGGGTTCCAGGGAACTACAATCGGCCTTTGCCATCTGACTGTGGGTAAAGGCATACACCACCCACTTCAGGAGATTGTGCCCTATAATCACATACAGGGCGAGGTTGTCTGCCACGGCCACTTTTTGTATCCTCGCTCCTGTCTCACCCCAGTCCAGGAGAACACTAGCAAGTGGCAGAGTTTTCTCCTCCCCAGTGAATCCCCTTACTGTTACAAACTGATTAGGTATAAGCTGTTCAGGATTAACCATATCCCCCTTTACTAAGATAAGAGATGCCCCCATGTCCCTTAACTCATGGGTGTGCACCCCATTTACAGTCATCAGGTGTATGTGTTCCCTCATGTTTATAGGCATGCTTTCAGAGATACACAGTGCACCCAACTCTGTTTGAGCACTACTTTGTCTAGTCTGTGCCTTTTTAGGACACTGTCTAACAAGATGCCCTGGCTGTTTGCAAAACCAATAGTCATCATTTCTTTTATCTGATGAATCCTTTTTTTATAACCTGGGGCTTCCCCCTTTCTGTGGAGGCAGTAAGGGTTTTAGCTGCCCTGAAGGCATGCTTTTCCCTTTTTAGGCTGCCATACCCACTCCCTTTCAGAGCAGGCCTGTTCCTGGCATAGGTATCTGAGAGCTCAACAGTCTCCTGCGCTGTTTTGGGGTCTCGGTCCTCTAGCCAAGTTTTTAGCTCTGCTGGGCAAGCCCAAAAGAATTGCTCCAGAAATACAACCTCCTCAATATTCTCTACAGAATTTGCTTCCACTCCCTCCCACCATTTCAAGAACTGACGTTGCTTTGTGATGAGTTCCTCATAGCTCATGTCAGGGCTTCTCCGGAGCTTATGGAACTTAACCCTGTAGGCATTAATTCATACTTCTTTAGCAATGCAGCTTCAAGTTTCTCATAATTACTACTGTTCTGATTGTCCATTTATCTGAGTGCCTCACATCCTTTCCCAGTAAGCAGCGGGGATAGCTGAAAGCTCCAGTACTCCCTGGGTATTTTAGCCTGGATGCAGACCTTTTCAAATGAATTTAAAAAGGCATTCATATCCTGCCTACTTCTTTAAATTCAGCTATTAATTTGGAATTTAATTTATACCCCAGTTCTGGAGTTCCAGGTTCACCCTTGCCACTTACCTCCTCTGGCGCTGGTTGTTTGAGTCTTAACTTCACCAGTTTGAATTCCCTCTGGCACTCTTTTTCCTCTCTCTCTCTCTCTCTCTCTCTCTCTCTCTCTCTCTCTCTCTCTCTCTCAGCCTCTCTCTGAAGCTGCCTTTCTTTTTTCTTGGCCTTTCTCCGATGCTGGCTTTCTTTTTCATCAGCCTCACTCCAATACTGGTTTTCTTTTTCTTCAGCCTCTCTCCAATGCTAGTTTTCTTTTTCCTGCATCTTCAGTTCCATCTGGAACTTCCTCTGCTCAAATTCCAGCTCCAATCTCCTCAACTCTAGCTGCACCCTGATCCCTTCTGGCTCCAGCATTATGGTGACCTTCTCCTGTGCTGTGGCTCTAGGTTCCCTCTGGTCTCGCTGTCCTCCTCCCTGGGACTGGACTCTGTGTAATCCCTTGGCACTCCCATGCCCAAGGTCTGGTCCCTTTCAGTCACCAGCTGTGACTTAAGGTCCTGTGCAGTTGCTTGCTCATTGGCTGCCACAAAAGCCTCCATAAGAGGCCTTTTGGTTTGACCCTCACACTGGACTCCCCTTTCCTGACACAACTGCTTCTGGTAGTCTGCAGTGTATTCACTGTAGATGGAAACCATCTTCTTCCCTAACTACTGCTACACTAGCTTGCACCCGAGGAAAAAAACAAAAAACAGATAGGGAACTTTATACTGTAACCAAATTATATATATAGGTCAGTGAATAGAGGTTGGCCTTTCTCTTTTTAGGCCACCGGGCGTCACTGTTGTACTTCACCAAAGTTTTATTTTTCTGATAACCTTTACTGGGTCAGATTCCTATGATTATTTTTTTTTTCCAAACTTTATTTAATATAGATCAGCACACTTGGTTACCCTTGAGAGGTAGGTGAGACATTAAAACATAAGTATTACTTAAATTAACAGACTTGTACGAACTTGTAGCTTGTTCAACTCTCCTAGAGTGTTCTTGGGGATTGGTCGACTGAAGAATAAAAAAAATTGCCTTTACAAACTGTTAATTCTCCCTTTCAGATATAACTCTTCTTAAGTAGAATAAGTAAAAATATGCATGGATTTTGTGCGTGAAGTCAAAAGAACCCCTGTCAAAATCCAAGGTGGGAGGGAAGGGAAAAAGAAAGACATGAGAAGCCTTAAAGTGTTGGAAACCAATTCTGAGAGACTGCATTGTCAATGGGCTCCCAAATCTTATTGAATTTATCCTCCCTCCCTAGCACCCTGAACTGCATGTGCTCAATTTTCATGCATTGCAAGAGCCTCTGTGCCCACTCTGTCACTGTTGGGGCAGAATCCCAACCCCAATGGCATGCAAGTATTTGCCATCCTACCTCCATACTTAGGGCCCATAAAGGGTGATCCAAACCCCTACCCCTCAAGGATGACCCTGGAAGACCTAGAATAACCTCACAAATACTTAGTTGTTGTGTATCCTGTAGAATCTTTTGCATAATGGAGGTGATTCCCTCCCAGTAAGTCTGTATGATAGGGCACTCCCATAACAGGTGAATAAAACTTCCCTTTTCTACCTTACATTTTGGGCATCTGTCCGAACTATCAGAGTCAATTTTGTGAGCCAACAGTGGAGTAAAGTACACCCTATGCAGAATATTATAATGGTTAGCCCTGATTCTATTGTTAACAGAACAATGCATGTCCCTTTTTAATACCATTTTCCAGTCACCCCATGACAAGGTTTCTCCCCCAGGTCTCTATCCCATCTTTGTTTTAAAATCTGGATCAAGTCAGGAACAGCATTTAGGAGGGCTTTATAGCACACTGTAATTATTCACAATTTATTAGAGGAATTTACCTGCCTGAGGAGCTCCTGGAGGGGTGATCTACATAGAATTTTACCTGGGTCCCATCTCTGGAGCTGGGAGCAAACCCGAAGATATGTGAAAAAGCTGGGGGGGGGGCAGATTATATATCTCTGCACCAGTTCTTGATAAGAAAGCATGAAGCCTTCTTCATATAGTTGTGCTAAGCATGTAACTCCTTTCCCCCAATGTTCTAAGTCCCGTCTCACCAGGGTAGGAGTCTTCTCTTCTTCCCACAAGTATCCCCCAATAGAGGAGTCCGGGGAAAGAGTAGGGGGTAACTCAGGATCTCGTGGGTCCTAAACCAGGACCTAATTGAGGTTCTGGTAAAAGGGTTCCTGCTTTTGTGCCCAGGGATGACACTTAGCAAAGACGCAAGACTGGAGGGAGACATTTTTTGAAGAGTGTCCTCATTTTCCACCATCACCCAGGTTTTCACATCAACCTCATTCTCATACATATCCTGTAAGGTGGAGATTTGGGCAGCTAGGTAGTAAAGTGACAATTTTGGGAGATCCAAACCCCTCTCCAGCACAGACCTCCACAGGAATTCCTGCTGGAATCGGGGTCTTTTAGCAACTCAAAGGAGAGAACCAATTGCTCCCTTCAAGGATTTGAAATAATATTTAGGGATCCATACTGGGAGGGACTGGAAAAGGTAAAGACATTGGGGTAGGATAAACATTTTAGCAAGATTGACCTTACCTATAAGAGTCAAAGGAAAGCCCTTCCATCCATCACACTGGCCCTTGATCTTTTTCAATAAAGGTATATAATTCAGATGAAAAAGAGAAGTTAGCTTACTGGGGATAACTACTCCAAGATACTTTATAAAGGGGGCTGGACTGATCTTATAATCCTGTATCTGTATACTAATTTTTTTTTACCCTAACGGAAGCCATTCACATTTAGACCAATTTATTTTATGGCCTGACATAGGGCCATATTCTACAAACAAGTTGGTCAACGCCGGAATAGATACTGTATCTCTGGATCCCTAATAAATAAAAGGACATCATCCACAAAAAGAGAAATTTTTTTGGTTTCTACCTCCAACCTCGCACCCCTGAATATTAGGGTGCTGCCTGATGCCAGATGCCAGGATCTCCATAGTTAAGACATACAGTAAAGGGGATGGGGACAACCCTGTCTAGTGCCTCTGGTGAGGAGGAAAGGTGGGAACATGGTATCATTGGTCTAAATTTGAGCTCTAGGGGATGAGTAGAGCAAATTAATCATTTAGTGATAAGAGGGCCAAATTGAAATTTGTTCAAGGTAGCAAAGATAAAATTCCACTCCACTCTGTCAACGGTCTTCTCAGCATCTAATGCCAGAAGGCCCCTATATGGATCTATTCCCTTACCTGACCACTTATAGATTATATTAAGAGTTCTCCATAAGTTATTTTTGGCCTGTCTCCCTCTTACAAACCCACATTGATCCTGGTGAATCAGGGAGGGCAGAATCCACTCCATTCGCTTAACAACATTTTTTGCCACAATTTTATAATCTGCATTTAATAAAGAAATGGGTCTATACAATCCACATTTTGTAGGGTCTTTACCAGGTTTGGGGAGTACAATGATAGTGGCCAATTGGAGGGAGGGAGGGAGGCAGCACACCAGAGACCAAAGCTTCTTGAACCATCTCAGTAAACAAAGAGCTGAGGTCATCCCAAAATAGTTTATAAAATTCCATAGGGATTTCATCGGGCCCAGGGGCCTTCCCAGGGTTCGAGTCCCAAATGGCTTCTTTTATTTCACTGGTACAGAGTGGCCGATTAATATGATCCTGCTTAATCTCAGAAACCAAAGGTAAATGGAGCTTGTTTATAAATGAGGTAGGATCTGCATTCCCTGGGGCTTCAGATGTGTACAGGGACTGGTAGAAAAACCTAAATTCCTCATTGATCTGACATGGGTCTGAGGTAGGTGTGCCTTCCCTGGACTCCAATGACAAGATTGCTCTGTCTGCCTGCTTAGAACAGACCCTTCAAGCCATCCACTTCCCCACTGTGTCTCCCTCAAAATAGGATCTGGCCCCTGTCTTCAAAATGTCCCTCTCTATCCTTTTATTTGCCACTTGGGCCAGTTGTCCCTTGAGACTATTAAGGTCCCTCACTCTGTCTAAGGCATTAGACTGCATTATTTCATGCTCTAACCTCAGAATATGTTCCTCTAGCTCCCTTTCCTGGCCAAGAGCCTCTTTACTGAGTTTCACCACAAATGAAATTGTTTCCCCCCTAACCACCGCCTTAAGGGCTTCCCAAGTTGTTGCAGCTGAGGTATCCATCATCCTATTATGGAGCATGAAATCTGCTATCACCCCATGAATGTGGGCTATATATGATGTTGAGTTTAGTAATGTGGGGTCCAATCTCTATTGCCTAGTTGGGGGTGGTCTATCCGCTACCAGTAAGTAGAAGTATAAAGGTGCATGATCAGACACACATATTGGACCGTAGTACGCAGATTGTGACCCTCTCAAAACATTTGGGGAAACTAAAAAATAATCTAGCCATGTAAAAATGTTATGTGCAGTGGAGTAATATGAATATTCCCTTTTGACTGGGTTGAGATGTCTCCAGACCTCCGTAAGGGCCCTATCCCTCATCATATCTCTCAAGACTAGAGAACTCTTAGGTGGATGTTTATATCGGATATGTGAAGTGTCTAGTGAAGGATCCCAATATGTATTGAAATCTCCCCCTATAATTAAGTTGTCTGGATAAGGGGCCAGAGTTATCACTAAGTGATTAAAGAAACTTGGGTCATCTATATTAGGCCCATAAATTGCCACCATAGTATATCTTGAGCCTTCTACATTTACATCTGCCAGCACATAACGACCCTGAGGGTCTGATTTCACATCATGTACCTTCACGCTTAGGTGTGGATGAAACCATATTGCCACCTCCCCCGTGCCTTGGAGGTGAAGGGCGCAGCCAACAGTAACCCCCCCATGCCTTTTTCAGTTTCTGGGTCTCTTCTTTGTTTAAATAGATTTATTGTAAAAACAAAATATCACCCTTTTGCTTTTTAAAATAAGCCCATATTTTCCTCCTTTTAACCACTGTCTTGATTCCATGCACATTCCATGACATACATTTTAAAGCAGACATTTTACCAAACTAATAAGTATAATGCAGATATGAAAAACCTCACTCTCATGAGCCCGCGCGCCAATAATCTTTTGTCTTTTTGTTTGAAAACAATAACTCCCACATTTACCCCTCCCTAACCTCAACAACCCCAACATTTTAACAAATTGAACCAACCCACTTAACACCCTCCCCCAAATGATAGAACCCCCTAGTGTAACTAACAACTTACACTCTCCAGACACTAAAACCCGCTACTGTTCATGGATGTACCAGGGTGGGACCATCCAGCCGAACTATACAATCTATAGTTGAAAAACAATATGCCTCTGGTTACAGTGTCCTGGGTGGAAGGCCAGAGAAGACCCTCCTCCTCCTCAGAGGTGGGGTATTGCTCCTTGCATAGGTGTGTTCCAAGCATAAGAACAGAAAAAAGATTAAAGATAAAAGACCCCTGGAGGAGGGAACGAGAGGTGCACCCCCAGATTGGGGGCCCAACTATCTCTCAACTCCCCCCATATGCTGATACAGATTAAACAGAATTGCTCTACCTCCCTTATAAGTTCAAGGGTCCTCTCACAGGAACAACTGTTATTTCACATTGCAAATAAAACTAGAGTAACCAAAAATAATAATAAAAATAAAAGGAAAGAAAAGAGACAGGAGCTGATAAGTTCCCCATCTCCCCCCCCCCAACGCCTTCAGACAATGCAATTTTCCATTGCTAAAAATTTTGCAAAATAAACCTTTAAAACTTAGGTAGTCTCTTGGTAATTTTGAAGTGGACTTGAGTAACTCTATTCAGATTCAGGGAGATTTACCCTGTATCTCTACCACCTGTCATATTTAGGAACAGTTAGGAATTAATCTTAGTACAACAAAAGGTTTTTGTACCCTTCAAGGTACCGCAGCGCTAGTCGAAGCTGCAGCAAATAACATTAGAAACAGGGTACTTGTGCACTTCGATTTAAATCTTGTGTCAAAAACCTGACATTATTTGAGAGAAACATATTTAACAGTGCATGTCCCCGGATATCTCCATTTTCTAATTATTTCTCTCATGATTGCGGGGGCAAAAAAAAAAAATGTTTGGGCGAGATCTTCAAAGGGTGGACAAATGTCCCCTCAAATAATCAGGATCGAGGACCCAGGGCCCAGCCCTCATAGGCTGGAGAAACTCCATTACGGACCCCACTTACATACCACTCATCCCGATGGAGGCCATGACACACTCCTCTAATTAAAGCACCTCTGAGCCCTGATATAACTACAAATCGACATGGACCATAAAAAAAGATAGTATAGTGGGCCCTATGAAGAAGGAATAATTAGGAAATATGGGGAAAATACAAAAAGGAAAAATAGATTACATTTCCCTCTCTTGCAATCATTAAGGACTGTTTAATAAAGGTACATATTTATTCTCCCAGGTCTAAGATAAACAAGAACAGTGGTAATAGGATTGTAATAGAAGTCCCTGCTCATTTCTATGAACGTTGTTTTAATTTTCATCTCTCAGCTCCTGGAGCCCCCACGGCTTCTTCTTGTCCAGTCATCAGCTCTTGCTCCACAAAATGCAGGGCCTCTTCAGGGTCTGTAAAGGTTCTGCTCTCTTTGTTTCATGGATGAATCACCATACGTGCAGGATATAGAAGCGAGAACTGGCAATTAATCTCGTGGAGTTTTTGTCTAACCGGCGTAGAGGCCTGTCATTCCCCTTGTAGACGCCTGGAGAAATCCGGGAATATGCTCACCACTTGGCCCTATTCTTGTAGTCGGCCTGCTTCCCTGGCCTTGTCCAACACACGTTGCCTGCCTGGGAGTCTAAGGAACTTCACAATAACATGCCAAGGGTGTTCATTTGGGCCTGGTCTGCGACCCGGGGATCAATGAGCACGTTGGATCTTAAGCATAGGACCTCCAGTAAGTTTAGTTTATTTTTGAGCCAGGTTTGGGTAAAGGACACACAGTCCTTCCCTTCAGATCCCTCCGGCATTCCCACAATAGGAATGTTGCAGCGCCTTTCCCTATTTTCATGGTCATCCAGGGTAGATTTTAGGGTTTCTATCTCCCGTAGTGCCTGTTGAAGGCTGAGTTCCATTCATTGCTGAGCATCATCCCCGTTGCTCACCCGTTGATCCAGCTCATCTAAACCGGTTGTATGTGAATCTACCATGTCACTCAGGCCATTTACTGTTTGTTGTAAATGCATCAATTGGGAGCCTATGTTTTCAAATCCTGCTCGCATCTGGCTTGTGAGATCAAACTTTAGGCTATTTAAGAGAGCTTCCATAGACTCGGGCGGCTGCTGGTTAGTTGCTTCAGCTGTGTCAGATCCCTGGATAGAAGGGCCACTACTTGAAGTGGTCGCCATATTTGAGCTGGGACTCTGTCTCGGGCTAGCAGGCTCTGGTAGTTTTACCGTCAGAAAACATAGAGGAGCTTGTCTTCTGGCTGATTTTCTTGCAGGTGCCATGTAGCTGAGATAAAGTATACCGATTTTTAAATTTGCAATGGAGTATGAATCACTAATTTTCACGATGTTAGCTGGATGGTCCCGGAGCTGCTGAACTACACAGCCATCTCTCTCCTCGGTCTGGCCACGCCCCCCCCCCCCCAGATTCCTATAGTTATCCCAGGTTTTACAATCTCACACAGGCCTGTTATAAGGATGTTTCTTGGCACTTATAAAAAATGTCAGTGTACTGTGGGAACCTTTTCTGTCACCTCTTGTCTCAGACCATTTCCCTTTTGATCTTAAGGGTTTACAACAGTGGAAATCGTTTCTCTCATCCTGGGATTTTGAGCTGGCTTAATTTAATTAATCATAAGGAAGATCCTGTAAGCTGTATGATTATACAAGCTGATGTTATTACTTCTGTTTCCCTTGGCCAGTTAACATTAGAGGAATACTCTTTGATTGTGTACCTACAAGCTTTCTGACAAGGGCTTGTCAGATTCCTGCAAGCAAGGCTGGCCTTGTGGGTCAGTGGAAGGTCAAGCCCCTTTAAAAAAATCCAGTTGTTTTTCTATGTGCCCTTGCTGACTCTGGCATATATATATATATATATATATATATAGAGAGAGAGAGAGAGAGAGAGAGAGAGAGATACATAAAAAACAAATATACAACATAATTGTATCTGCAAATAAGGGCTAGCAGTCTTTTGCTGCATAGTAGCATGTTTAAAAAAAAATAAATGTTTATTTTATAACCTCAGTGCCAGTTTTTGCCTTGCTGATACTTAAAAAAGATCTAGGGAAAACAATGCAATGTAAATTACATCCCATGACTTTCTCATTTCCGATGCAAAATAGTATATCTTTCATTCAGTATGGGTGTGCCACTCTTTTAGTAGTACAAACTTGGGGAGATTTTCAGATTTTTAACCATATATCTCTTGTGTTATAGAAACAGCCACAGTGGTCAAATGTGGGACACATTTATTAAAATAATGACTTTACTAAGAAACCAAAATAAGCTTTCCTGGAAACTGGTCATGTCTCATAACAATTATTAAATATGCACAAGTTAAATTCACCTATACCACAGAAAAGGCCATGTTTTTCAAAACATTTACCTGACTTTCCTCTCACTACTGTGGGAAGTATAAGATTTTCTAGACTGTTCAGAGCGATCTTCTAAAATAAATCCTGCACAAAAGTGATTAATGTGGCATATCAACAATACTAGGAACTCTATTACTTGCTTAGTGCAGTAGATAAAAAATCTTTCCCACCAACAGAAACTGTGCAAACCAAATTGCACTGATATATGTTTATTGGTGATCCTGGAGACACTCTTGAGGCTATAAGAGTGTTGCCCTATGTGTTCTTTGGACGTGAGAACTGTGAACTGAAGGCAAGCTGTTCTGGCATCCTAAGAATGCAAGAGGCAACACTCTTATAGCATTAAGAGTTTCTCTGAAATCACCAATGAGCTTATGATAGATCAGCCAGTTTCTTTGATGCTGTTAGCATCAATAGTTAAACAAAAAATAGTAAACATTTTGGTTTTACAAGAGGTTGAGTCAAAGCTGGGTGCATGTGAAGCTCTCTTATTGCTAGAAGAATGTTTCACATGATCCTTAATTAGCTCTGCTGATTGGCTGGGACAACTCTCTTGATCTATAATGTAGGATAGCAAAGAGCAGCCAGTTGCTGGTCCAGTGGGGAAAATGCATTGAGGTAGTAAAGACCGTGACTATTACACCACTCCTCCATAATATTAAGTTCACAAAAGCAAAGCCCATTTCCCCAGAAAATTAACCCCTCTCAGTAGCCACATACACAGCTAGTATTCTATATCATATCGTATCGTATCGTATCATATCATATCATATCATATCATATCATATCATATCATATCATATCATATCATATCATATCATATCATATCATATCATATCATCTTTATTTGTTAGTGTTATTCCAAAAACCAACGAGCTGTACAGTAATACTAAAAACCATAAATCACATTAGATAAAAAATTGAAAAATATCAGAATTAAAAAATAGTCATAAATATAGAATTACAGTATACTAACTATCATTAAAGTCAGGGAAAGCAAGGCAGAACAAATGCATTTTCAGGGCTGTTTTGAAATCCTTGATAGTCACACACTTTCTAATCTGATGAGGTAGAGAATTCCACAGGGTAGGGGCAACAAAAGCAGAAAGGCGGGCCCCAGAGGTCTTCAAACGAACCCTGGGAGTCTCTAGCAATCCCTCTTCAGAGGAACGGAGTGAGCAGAAGGAACAGTGGAGGCATAGGAGATCTTGCAAGTATCGCAGTCCCTGTCCATGTAGGGCTTTATAGGTCAGTAACCCAACCTTGATGGTGATCCACCAATGTATTGGCAGCCAGTGCAGGCCATGGAGCACAGGAGTGACATGGCAAGATCTTGATGAGCCAGTCAACAACCTGGCTGCTGCATTCTGCACTAGCTGCAATCAGTGGATATCAACCCCCAGAAGCCCCAGGTATAGGGCATTGCAGTAATCAAAGTGTGAGGTTACAAAGATGTGGACCAGTGTTGGAAGATCACTAGGTGGGGCCACGTGCTTGTTCCGGGCAAGGTTCCTCAAATGGAAAAAAGAGGTCTTAATGACAGCAGACACCTGAGATTTTAATGTCAGGCTGCTATCAAACACAACACCCAGATTTCTCACCCAGTCAGAGGTAAGCAGCTGGTCACCCCCGAGCCAAAGCCCAGAATGTTGACCTGGCAACAACCCAAAACCTTGGTGACCTGGCACCACCACCAACACTTCAGTTTTATCTGAGTTCAACTTCAGCTAATTGGCACTCATCCAGCCCTGAATCTCAGAGAGGCAGCTGTTAAATACCGAGACCATTCCACTCTGCTCGTGCACAAAGGATATGTAGAGCTAAGTGTCATCTGCACAGCAGTGGAAACTCAGCCCAAACTGCCTTATAATGTCTACCAATGGCAGCATATACACTCCAAACAGCATGGGGGATAGTACAAAGCCCTGAAGAACCCCACGTGACAAGGGGAGGGGGGTCAAGGAATAAATCCCTGATACCACCCTCTGTCCTGCCAGTGAGGAATGATTGAAGCCATCTGAGAACTGTACCAGACAGCCCACAGAGAATATGCAGGTGCTCCAACAACACCCTATGGTCTACAGTGTCAAATGCTGCCGAGAGATCAAGGAGAACCAAGATGGAATGTCTCCCACAATCCCTCACTATCAGGAGATCATTCAATACCTAGAAAAGAGCAGTCTTGGTACTATGTCTCTTCCTAAACCTGAACTGGAGAGGATCACAGACATCGTGAGATGTTTAGTGATCATCCAGCTGTGCTGCAACCACCTTCTCAATAAGCTTGTCCACAAAGGGCAGGTTAGAGACAGGTCTATAGTTCGCTAAACAATCCAGGTTCAGGGATTCACTAAGAAATCCCGACAGTCAGTCTCATGAACTCCATAAGCCTGAGTTCAGGAGACCGACTGTCTAAAGACCAACAGGGTCTTAGTGCAATCCAAGGGGCAAGCCCACTGCACCAGCCATACAGAGGGCTCTGCCTCCCCGCACCCCTTCTAAACTAAAATAACCAAACCTGAGGGGGAGCGGAACTCGGAGTAGGTTGAAAAGTTATGGGAGGGCAAGAACAGCACTCACAAAAACTTTTCCTTCCCGGGAACAGAACCCAGGTTGAAAGTGCCATACAGGCCATACTGCCATTGACCTAGCCCTCCATGCCTCGGGAGCAGCTTGGCCAGCTTCCGTATCCTCCCCGCTGTTCTCCTGCCTGACTTAGGATGGGTAGCAGTTCATCACATCCACTACCTTACCACTGTTGGGTGGATGTGTGTAAGCTGGGTGTGTGTAGAGCAGGTGTCTGTCAGGTTGTCACACTAGGGATCCTGCATGTCAAGATTCCAAGTGTCAGCATTAAGTAATGCTTCCAGGTCGAAGGAGGATTTTTTCAGGAGGGGTACCACTACAGCCTCCTTCAGGGGGAAAGCAAACACCCCTGTCTCCAATGAACACAGGACTATTTCAGCAAGGACTGGGCCAATGACTTCAGCACACCCCACTAGGAGACGCATTGGGCCCAGATCCAGACCACAGTAGGCTGTGTGCATACCCTGGATAACCTGCACAGTGTCTATAATTGCCAACTGGCTGAAGTTGAACCAGACAGACCGAGTGCTTGCAACCTCTTGCCTATCTCTGCAATACCCATTTGAGGGTGCTAAGTGGATCTCAGACCTGATGATGGCAATCTTATCAGCAAAGAACTGAGAAAACTCATCACACTTACCTTGTGAAAATGCTCCTCATGGCTTAAGGGAGATTGGATTGCAAAAGCTGTTGACAGTCCAGAAGAGCTGAGCTGGTCAATTCCTTGCCATAGCAATCTCCTTGGACAGGAGTTCTGCCTTCTTACAGGAGATTGCTGATTGGTAGTCTTTATAATGGGCTACCAATCTAAGTTTGTCATCGATCAGCTCAGATTTCTGCCAGTGCTGCTCCAACCTTCGACCCTCTTGTCTCAACTCCTTCAAAGTAGCATCAAACCAAGGGGACTTTGGGGGCGAAGAGAGTGAGGGGGCGAACACGGACAGGAGCTAGGGAGTCGAGGGCCACTGTCACTGCCTTGTTATAGGCTAGTACCAATTCCCTCGGCTCCCTGCAAACACTTGACACACCTGATAGGTCCAGCACTACCATAAGACAATCTGGAGTCAGACTCTTTAAAGGGCAGTTCTGGACTATCTCCGTAGGAGCAGGTCTATTGGGGGGGGGTGCCTCGAATCTAAACACTATGGTATGATGATCCGACCAACTGACAGGTTCCACCGCCAGATGGGTGATCTCCATCCCTAGTAGGAAGACCACATCTAATGAATGGCCATGACTATGGGTAGCAGAGGTGTGTCAGGCCCAACGAACTCATCAGTTGGAGGAAGTTCTGCCCAAACTGCAAGAGTTCATTGTTGACTCAGGCATTGAAATCCACCAGAATTAACCATCTGGAGGATTCCAACACCACATCAACGATGAAGTCTGTGGCTTCCTGCAGAAATTCTTTCCCCTATCCAGAATGTCCAAGAGTCTTACATGCTCCATCAGAGATAAAAAGAATGTGAGTAGACTGTAGAAAATGTTTTTAGATCAGGTAACCAATACTTATGAACAAGATTCTC
This sequence comes from Neoceratodus forsteri, assembly GCA_016271365.2. Lineage (NCBI taxonomy): Eukaryota > Metazoa > Chordata > Ceratodontiformes > Ceratodontidae > Neoceratodus > Neoceratodus forsteri. The sequence continues at coordinate 784,488,635 of CM028132.1, read as the reverse complement.
TAAGGTTTATTCATTGTCTTCTGAGTTAGCTGGATGCTGCTTTTCAAATTCTTTGATGGTCTTGGCTGCACAGTTCCAAGCTTCTTTAGGGGTTATAAACTGCTAGACATATGGCCCATAGTGGATGCAGAGAAAGAGGGTGACAGAAATGAGTGTGTAATCTCCAGCGACCTCAGCTGCCTGTGCACCCTGTCAAACTGCTTTCTTTGTAATCTTCATCGTGTTGTAAAGCTGAGGTCTGGAAGCAAGTAGATATGCTGCTCCTCATACTGTGATGAAGCCATCGATCAAGCTGCTTGCACTATTGTGTCCCTAATGGCCATGTCACCAGTAATAACAATCACAGTCCGAGAGAAGACAGTGACTGTTGGCTCAGACCTCGGGTTGACTCAGTAGGCATTCTTTATTTCAAAGTCTATTTCTGGGTTATGGGATGTGACAGTTCAGTTGTACATATTTGTTTTTAAATCTGCTCCTTAAAACTGTTCAAGCAGCCCAACATTTCTCATGTTAGCAGCATGGAGGAGGTTCTCCAGTGTTTTTAAGTGATAATTGAGGGCAGTGTTTTCTTTAACTATAGGTGATGTCACAGGTACCACTTCTGTGGACCTTTCTTCTGCTCTATCTGTTTTGTTTTGAGTGGCATCCATTTAACCAAAGGGGGTCTGTAGGTGCATCAGGATGAATTACACCTTCTGATCCATTGCCTCAACCGCTCTACATTCATAGCTGTATCTCCTTCATTCTATCGATTACTGGGGCCACTGCTGCTAGGGCCTGAAGCATTTTGCTGGTGCTGCTTCTGAGTAGAAATTGAAAGAGTTGTCTTTGGTAGATCCACTCTCGTGAGGCTAGGTAGAAATGTTCCTCCAATATTGTTCCATCCAGTGAGTACAAAAACTTGAAATACTGGTAACTTTAAAGTAGTCTTACTTATTATATAGCTTATTCTAGTAAGGAGTGACAGTGAACTGTCACCTGCCTCGACCATTGCTCTCTGGCCAGACATACCTTGTTTAGGAATCTTTCAATTTCAAATTCATGGAAATATGTGCTGATATGTTTTAATTGTATTATCATGCCATGTTGGTGTTTTAAGTATTTTCATTTTATGTTGTGTGGTGCTTTGAGTGATATCATCAGACAGGTGCCATATAGGGAAAACGTTCTTACATTAGTTGACCTCTTGACTCTGCTCTATTCCTTTCTGATATTGTCAGTTTAGAATATACAAAAGCATCCTCAGTTGAATAAGCAAGAAGTTTAAACAATATAATATGAAGGAGTTTATAAGCATGAGCCATGACTTGATACAGTATACTAACAACATGTAGACCTCGAAAGATATTTGCCTGAATTTTGATGAAGGGCTTGGTCCACAAAGCAGACTGGGATACTTTTGAATTGAAAATATACCAGCTGCAGCACATCACACCACAGTTCCCATCTGCACAGATGGCATCCACAGACCCTTTCTGTTGTGCTCTACTAGTGTGGAGCTATGTGTGAGGGCAGTGTGTAATGGTGTAATGGGGCTGTGCAGGATACTGGTCATCCAATCAGTGCCCAGGTCAGCTTGCTGGTGGATCCCTGACTTTGCATGAAGCAGGATCTGGAGGATATGACAGTCCTCCAAGGGAAGCTGTATCCCCATCAAAACTGCAAATTTTGAATTTGGCTCCAGCTGGTGGCAGCACGAACCCAGTCCATCGTGGAGGCTTTTAGAGCTCCACCATGCTTGAATGGTAGCCCTAGGCTAGTAATCTGTTCCTCTTAGTAGCCAAGCCATCAGCTTGAAGGCTGATGGATTGTGGTGAAATATCGCCCTCTAGCTCAGAAGGTCCTCTTGAGATGGGAGACAAAAATGTGAGTCTATTGACATCACTTGCATGAGAGAGTACCAAGCTCTCCTCAGCCATTTTGGGGCTATCACTACCACGGTTGCTGTCTTGGACCAAATCTTGTGCAGTTCTTGGGAATCATGGTAGTGGAGGGAAAATGTAAGCTCTGTCAAAGTTCCATGTTGCAGATGTGAGCCCAGATATTCAAAGGAGATGCACCCATGGGCCATATTCAAAATGGAGCGATGCATAACCCAATTCCGGATGCACTGCAGTGCAAAGATAATGTATAGAAACATAGAAACATAGAATTTGATGGCAGATAAGGACCGCTTGGCCCACCCAGTCTGCCCATTTCCCTACCTGATGGATAAGCTGCAGATCCTAGTTAACCAGCAGCCTACTTCTTCCTACCCCCACCCCCTAGAATTGCCTTATGACTGTCCCATGCATGCTTGAATTCCACCACTGTTTTTGACTCCACAACCTCCTCTGGAAGGCTGTTCCATGCATCCACAACCCTCTCTGTGAAAAAATACTTCCTTAAATTACCTCTGAGCTGCCCCCTTCTATCTTCAAATTGTGCCCCCTTGTTCTTGCACACCTTTTTTTTTGAAAAATGCTACCCTCTTGGACTTTGTTGATTCCCTTGAGGTACTTGAAAGTTTCTATCATGTCCCCCCTCTCCCTCTGTTCCTCGAGGCTATACATATTAAGCTTCTTAAGTCTCTCTTCATATGTCTTCTGGTGCAGACCCTGCACCATTTTGGTTGCCCTCCTCTGGACAGCTTCCATCCTTCTATGTCTTTGCGGAGATTGGGTCTCCTGAACTGCACGCAGTACTCCAGATGTGGTCTCACCAGCTGTCTGTACAGAGGGATAATAACTTCTTGTTTTCTACTGGTGATGCCTCTCCCTATGCATCCCAGTATCCCCCCAGCCCTCCTTGCTGCCCTCTCACATTGCTTGCCCACCTTTAGGTCATCTGATATGACTACCCCCAGGTCCCTTTCCATTTTTGTTGCTGTTAGTATCTCACCCCCCATTGTGTACTCTTCCCCTGGGTTTTTGTTTCCCAGGTGCATTACCTTGCACTTCTTAGCATTGAATCTAAGCTGCCATACATTTGACCATTCCTCTAACCTTGCCAAGTCCCTTCTCATCCTTTCCACCCCGCCTTGTGCATCAACTCTGTTGCAGATCTTTGTGTCATCTGCAAAGAGACATACTTTTCCTTCCAGTCCCTCTGCAATGTTGCTTATAAAGACATTGAAGAGGATCAGTCCTAAATACTGAACCCTGCGGTACCCCACTGCTAACCCCCCTTTTTTCAGAGTGGACTCCATTTACTATTACTCTCTGTGTCCTATTCTCCAGCCAATTCTTTACCCAGGCTGTCATCTTGGGACCCACTCCCAGGCTGGCTAACTTGTATATTAATCTTTTGTGTGGGACTGTGTCAAATGCCTTGCTAAAGTCTAGGTAGGCCATGTCCACAGCCCCTCCCTGATCAACTACTTTGGTGCATCCGGAGGGGGTGTTCCCCTGCACATGCGGCACATCTTCATATTCAGCCGAGATGTGCGGCCCAGCTGCCCGCACATCTCAGAGATGTGCTGTGCAAAGTTAGGCATGGAAAAACCTTGTCTAAGTCCTTGCCACCCACAGGCGGGCTGCTGTACTGCACAGCACAACACAGTGTCCAGCCCCTGGATGGCTACCCCCCCAGCCCCAATCATATAAGGAATAAAAAAGGCCATCCATCCCTGGTAGTCCAGTGTCCCCCCACCCATCCCTAATCATATAATAAAATAATTCCCCCTTCCCTGGCAGTCCATCGGTCTCCCGTCCCTTCCCTGAACTATGTTCAATCAATAATTAATGATTGAGAAACCCTGGTAGTCTAGTGGTACTCCCCTCCCAGCCTTGATCATGGCAAAACATGCAAGTCAATATTTCCCTAGTAGTCCGGTGGACCCCCCAGCCCCCACCCACTGAGGCACCCACAGCCCACCCTGCTTCCCCCATCCCAGCTTGGACATTTCAGCTGGTGGGCAGCAAAACCACCTGCACACCTCCACTGTTGCCCGACAACTGCGCTGTCACTGAATGACAGCTTACAGTACGCACTGCAATACTATTGGTCAACATCAGGTGGGGGGGGACACTAGACTACCAGGGAGCTGTGGAGTGCTTTTGTGGGACACGGAGGTTGCAGAGCAGCCAGTGCATTCTTCTGGGCACATCCCTGCCCCAGACATGCAAATGGGGCTATAAAGACATGCAAATGGCCCCGTTTTTGCCTTTCATGATAATGGCCCCATTTGCATGTCAGTCTGAATATCTGACATTTGTGCCTGGCGTATCCCAAGGATGCACCGTGCATCCCCATTCTAGATATTCAGACTGCACAGGGGGATGTGCCGGCATATCTTCGGTGGCCCCCTTTGCACCGACCGCATCATTTGCTATATTCAGATGGGATGCGTGATCACGCATCTTGTTTGAATATAGCAATGTTGCACTCTGGTGCAACTCATATGCACGGTGCAGGCACTTGCACCCATTCTGGGTGCAGTTTAAAAATCCTGGCTGCTGTGTCCATTTCCTGTGCCACTATATCCTGGAAGCTAGAGTTGTAGCATAAAAGTTGTTTGTTTGTGCTGGATGTCATGACATCCACCTGTAATGCTCCCCACCTGAGACTGATTAGCTGAAATACTGTGGAGTGAAGCATCCAGTCTGCCTGATTTAGCATTTCTCTGCTGAGCCAGTCAGCTTGGATGTTCACCTTTCTGGCCAGGTAAGAGGCCAATATGAGTTGTAGGTTCTGTTGTGCCCACCTGAGCACTCTTATGGACTCCTAGATCATACAGCAACTGTAGGTACTCCCCTGTTTGTTGAGATATGCCGTTATCACTTGGTAGTCTGTTCTGATTAGGTCAGAGTGACCCCGGAGGGCAAGAACTGCAGAGCTTGGTACACTGCTCATCTGCAGTACACTAATTGGCAGCATGACCTCGGAAGGTGACCAAAGGCTCTGAGCCAATAAAGATGGTATATTGCCCCCCCTCCCCATCCTTGGAGACTGGTGTCCATGGTCACAGTTTTGGAAAATTGTTCATCCAGATTTGCACCTCTCTGTAAGTTGTACTGTTTGGACTGCCACACCAGAGTTGAGGAAATTTGACCTGGTGGATTTATCCTGCAGCAGAAATTTTGGGATGATTCATACCAGGTGTCTAGGACATATCTCTGGATCTGTCTCATGTGCAGTCTCACCCGTGGGACTGTATCAAACATGGCTGCCATGAGACCCAGAAGTTGAAGATAGTCCCAGACCTGTCTGTACAGCTGATGTAATTGCTATAACACCTGGCGAATGAGACTGGAAACTTTCTCCTTTGATAGGGTTACTATGCTAAATTGAGGCAGTATTGCACAATGGTTTAAGGCACTGAGCTGCAAACCTGGAGATCTAAGTTTGAATCCCCCAGCCCCCACTTGCATACTGTGTAACCATGAGCAAGCCACTTAACTTCCTTGTGCTGCCAGATCACACCTGTAAACAAACTTTCAGCTTAGCGTGTCTCTCCTGGTTTAAAAAAAAAAGGAAATTATACCTATGATTGACCCCAGATGGAAAATGCATTCTATCAACAATATCTGACTCTTCTTCTAGTTCAGCAGCCATCCATGTCACTGGAGACACTGTACCACTAGATTTATACTCCTCTGTGTGTGTGCTTAAGTCCTGGCTCTGATGGGCCAGTCAACCAGATAGAGTAACACATGTACCCCCTTTTTGTGGAGGTCCACCACCAAAACCATCAGAGTCTTGACGCAAACTTTGGGGCTGACACCAAACTAAACAGTAGATAATTGTACTGGAAATGTCTATTGCCTATCGCAAATCTCAGATACTTGTGAAGTGAAAGCTGAATTGTGATGTGGATGTATGCATCCTTGAGATCTATCAACATCAGAAAATCCTCTGGACGAATGGCAGGCAGAGTGGAGCATAATGTCTCCATTTTGAACTTTTTGTAAGTCACACACTGGTTGAAATACTTTAAAATTGGTACCTGGTCATGCACATACCCCTACATGCATGCACAGTGCCTAACATGCCAGAGGGGCACAGAAAATGCAAAATGGCGGCTGGGGGACTCTATGAGATCCCTGACCTCGTCCTGACAGCTCACCATGCCAGCCTGTCACAGATTTGGATTGTGCTCTTGGGAGGGGGCTCTCCTTTCTGGCCCCACCATGGGAGATAATCCATGGCAGGTCTCAGGGGGCAGCTGTGGAGATCAGGTCGGTGGATGGGTTGAGCGAGGATGGAATTCCTGCCCCCCAGTGCACCCAGGCAGTAAATATAAGGAGGAAAAAAGATCAGAACCTGGTTCATACCTCCTGAATTTTTGAGTACCATGAAGAATAAGGAGTACACTCCCTGGTGCATTTTTCATTGAGACAGAAGAATTAGCATTATTGGCTATCAAATCAGCAAGTGCCAGGAAAAGTGCTTCCTTCTTTGCTTGACAAGTCAGTACTGGGGAGGAAATGTGGCAGTGTGGTATGTTTGTGCATGGTGTCCCATTATTTGGGTGACTCAGACTGAGTGACTTACTTTCGGACATGTCAATTTGAGTGCCTGTGATGTGAGCGAGTGTGCAAGGGTAGCAAGGTGTGGTAACAGTGCAAGTGAGATGAGAAGAATGGCGATCGAAAAATATAGCGAGTGGAAAAGGAAGGTATAGGGAACAGGTATATGGGAGGTAGTTTGGCCAGCAGTTCCAAGCTGGACATTTGGTCTTGCAGTGAGAGTGCATTCCTGCAGTGCAGGAGGATCTGGGTTCGGAGCTGGTTAGGCTTGTGGGAATTCTTTTGTTGTGTTTGTTAGGCACTTACATTTTTGTTTTTATGTTCCATTGTTTGATCTTCTGATTATGTGGTAAACTGTCTTCTGCCATCCTGAATGTGGTCCCTCTGTTTTGATGACGTGAGTCCCCCCTCGAATAGCCCCCTCTTGAGTTGTCACCTGCACCCGTGTCCGGCACCCCTGGAGTTGACTATAATAATAAATGGGGGTGTGGGGGATAAAGCCCACTGCATAAAAAGTAAAGTAACTTTTGTATTCAAGGTTTGCATTGTGGACTGTCACTTATTGCGGTTTCACTGTTGTGCACAGTTGCCGCTGCTGTTTTCGGTGATGTGCACTCACTGATGTGAGTGTCGTTATTCTGTTTTTGCTGTTACGACATAGAATCTTTGTGCATTCCAACTCTCTAGCATTGCCATGGGTCACAACCTCCCTGACCTATGTTTGTCATTGCTTGGGCCCACTGAGCAGCAAACTGCTAAAGCCTTCCAGCAACTGTGGATGGCCTGCCAGGGACTATCTTGTCTCATTGTTTCTGCTTGGTGTGCAAATCTGGTTTGTTGCAGGTAGAGGCCAAGTTGCAGTTATTTGTAAAGCATGGTTAATTGTAAGCTGCCTTATTAGAGAACTTGAGTCTAATGGACCACTGCTCTGATCCCTGATTGAATTAAGGGCATGGCTTTGATCTTGGTTGCCTGAACTTTATCGAAAAAGGCTGATTTGTGGGCAGATATACCTTGTTGTCATCTGATGCTTATTTGTTTCCTCCAGTCCTTAAGAAATAGCATCATAGCCTGCCTAAACAGATGACATCTTTGAAAGGTAACTTCGTCAGGGTTGCCTTTGATTCATTGTTGGCCTGCTGCAGTTTTAGCCAGAGTACCCTGTGGGCCCTATTTACTAACACCATGGACTTGATTTTCAAAGAGCTACTAGACTTCTGTAGTTTACAGTGATCTAGGGCTGTGGCAAACTCCAGGTACGTCAGGGACCCTGTGCCCAATTCTGTAAAAACAGGGGTCCCTGTGCCAAAATCCTGGGAGTTGCTGCACCTGCAGGCTAGTGCCAAACAATTGGTGCACTTGTGGGATCTGCTGCCGGGATCCTTACCCCCGCCTGGCACAACATTAGAGGGACCAGGATGGTGGGGGAGGTGTGAAACATCATGGGTCCAGGAGAAGAAGGGGCAAGAGGGGTGCCACAGAGATGTTGCGGAGAAGGTGGTCATGCAAGGGAGTGATGTGGCACCCAACAGGAGCAGCATTAATATTACTATAAAGCGAATGGGCTGGTAATGCAGGGGGTTGTTCCAGGGACAAACATTGCCCAAGGCTGGGGCTGCTGTCAGGGCTGTGCCTGCCTGGGGCCATGACACTGTTTGTCCCTGGAACAACCCCTCCGTACCAGCCCATTGTCTTTATAGTTATATTAATGGCACCCCTGCTGGGCGCCACATCACTCCTTGGTATGGCAACCTTCTTCCCAACACCCCTATGGCACCCCTCCTGCTTCTGCCCCTGTACCCCACTTTCAGAGCCCCCCCCAATTCACAACCATGAGTGGCACAGGTATTTAGATCTTCTCCTGGCTGGTCTAACTTGAGCCCCTTGATGTACCCATGGCAGGGCTTCCAGAATACTAAAAAAGGGGATGTTGCAGCCCTGCTATGGTGCAAGTCCCCTTGTGACCTGGTGCACCTGGGTGTAATGCAACCATGGCTCATGGGGGTATTGATGCAGTTGTGTCAGGATTTGATGCAGCTGCATTAGAAAATCCTGATTGATGCAAGTTGTGATGCAAGTCACCTCTTGCATCACAATCTTTTGATGCAAGTCCCTTATGTCAGTCTATCTCTTTTGAAAACTGGGATCCATGACTCTTGTTCCAAACCTAAGAGTATCTGATGAAGCATCTAAAAGGTATCTAGAAGCTTGTAGAGCACAATCCCTCATGTCCTCAAAGTGGGAGCAATCTAGTATGCTTTGTGCCATGGTCTCCAACCACCAGAGTAGAGTCCTGCTAGTAAACCACATGGCTGTATTGGCACAGAACAAAAAGCCAGTGGCTTTGTGAATCTTCTTTAAATGTTCTTCAAGTTTCTTGTCTAATGGGTCTTCAAAATAGGCAGCACTCTAGATGGGTATTGTAGTGTGTTTTGAGAGGGCTGAGATAGGAGGTCAAACTTTAAAGTCATGGATCAGGCCTCCTGTTTGATAGCAGACAACTCCAAAGCAGTTTCACCATGAACCAGCAGTATTAGGTGGGTGCTGACAGGGTGGCCAGCCCAAATCAATGTAGTCTCAAAAGTCAGCACTCTTGGCCCAGATAGCCAGAAATATACCAAAGTAACTGAAACATAAATGAAATTTTATTGTGACAAGACCTACACAACTCACACCATCAACCCCAGTGCTTCAGCAACTGCCTTCCTCAGGGGATGTGGCTGGAACACAGCAGTGTCCCTTAATATAGCTCTCAAATTCATTACAAACAGGTGTATTTAATACAAATAATAAAACTAAGTGACAAAAAGACTAAACAAATAACATTGTGATAAGAGGCTTTGGCATAATTCATTAACAAAATCACTAACAAAACTTTCAACATTTCAAATTTAATGCACTAGATGCCATAGAGGAAAAGGGAGCATGCATACTGTTGTGCATTTCGAGAGGGCTGAGATAGGGGTTTGACCTTTGGAGTCCTGGACCAGGCCTCCTGTTTGATAGTGGAGGCTTGGTAGAATTTTCCCACCATATGCCTCTCTGGCAGTCTTGTTGGCTCCAGTGTATTGTACTCCTTCTGAGTTAATGAGTAGACCACTTGACATGAAAGAAAATGAGGACTGACTAGTGGACCCCCTGAAAGGAATAGATGGTCAGCGAATGCTGTGGTAACAGGATCTTCTTCTGGTATGTTTAGGATACCCCTCAACATCCTGATAAGCTCATCAGTATTTTCCACTGGGCAAAATCTAGCAGATGATGTGTTCAGGCCCTCTTCATCAGTATCAAACATGTCAGGGGAACCATATGGGGGCCTCCTTGGTATTTTGTCTGGTGGACACTGGGTGGTTGAAAACCCCTCATTTCCTGGTGCTGATGCATGCAGTGTCTTAGCTTTGAGCTCCTCTAAAAAACAGAATAGCAACTGCATCTGCTCTGTGTCCAAGGCCAGAGATGCTGTTTGCAGAGTGGGGTGTGGGTCTGAAATGACTGCACCTTCTGCTGAGATATGTCACTGTCCATGCCACTGCCCTCAGTGATTGAGCACACTGCACATATACACTGTCCCACATGTGTCTCCAGCAGTGGAGTCCCACATTCCTTATATTTAGCCATTATGAGAATTTCTCTTGTAAACCAATAAGAGAGAGGCAGAAAAAAAACTGGATGAGCATTGGTAACTGCCTCTGTTTTGCATAGATGCTCGAAACAGTGCCATGCAGAAGCATAGGATGAAATTGGCCTGGTGGAATGCACAAGCTGCCACCTAAAATGGCTGACGTGAGATTTTGTGGTAAAACAGCCACCTCTCATGAGATTAGATGCCTAGCTGAGATCAGGGTCCCAGGCAATATGACCACAAGTGACTTTCCCACTAAAAATGGCCACTGTTCTTGTGAGAATGGAGGTCCTGGGCACTGCAGACTGTGTCCCTATCATGGCCACCAATATCTCATGGCTCCAAGATGGCCACACTAAGATCTCATGGAATTTCATGATCTCTACAGATAACTCACAAATCTTGTGAGATTCAGCCATCTTGGACTTGGAGATAAAAACAGAGGTCTCCTCATAAACAAAGTCAGTGTTAATTATGTTGGCACCATGCAGACCACCCAGATGAAAGGCATCGGAGCACTGCTGCATCCAGAATTCAGCCCTACCAGGAAGTTAGGAGGGAGATTTAAGGAGAAAACATGGAAAGCAGCAGGTAAGGCTCTTTAAACATTTCTTACTGCCCAGATTAGTCCAGAGGCAAGCAGCATGCACTGAGTGCAGAGCCTTAGCTCTCCCTCTGTCTCACCAGTGGCATATAATAACAGATGTGGGTGCTACGGGAGGGTCCACACCCACAAGTGACCAAAACATCTATTTCCAGCTGATAATGGAAAGAGACACTACAAGAGGGTGCCTCACTTCAGGTATGCTGACCATGTGTAGGGTGGCAGGGATGCTACAGGAAGGTCCCAGCTACCAGCAGAACCATCTGCTGACCACAAGCTAGATGCTGCTGGAGGGTCCAGCCTGCTCAGGCTGTAGCAGTCTGAGGGGTTGCTTCCTTAAGCGAAGGTTTGATAGCTCCAGTACTTAGAAAGTTAATAAGTGCATACAAACAGAAGGTGATATTATGCATTTGTCATGAACTGACAAGCAATCAGTGATGAGGCAGGCTATTGGGAAAAATGGGGAGAAAAATCAAAGATATTTGTACAGTACCTGAAAGTGTGGGAGCAGTCTAGGATCATAACAACCTGTAGGGATGCACAAAGTAAACTAAAGTTTATTGGGATGGACTAAGGGACTGGCCTTGATCCAGTGCAAATTTAATTGGATGGCCCATCATCCTACAGGATGGATGAGGGATATCCCAATGTTATGGACTGCAGAGTACTATAAGGAGGGTGATATGCAATACCTCTTTAAAAATGCAGATACTCTGTCACTCAGCTCAAGTGGCAACATACTAAGGGTAGAGGTAACAAGCACATTGGGGAGGGGGTGATGTTAATGAAATAGCAGAATCAATATTATGTATGAGCACACCTAGTAAAAATGAAAAATCTCAGTACAAGTGCAGAAGTTAGTAAATGTGTTATCTTTGACTGAAGGGGAAAAATAAATATAATCTGTTGCAGAAGGGAGGAGCATTGCCTTCTCTTACCCTTGAGGAGCCTGGCATTTGAATGCAAGTAAAAATAACTCTTTTACTGCAGGTGGCAGTAATTCTGTACACAGTGAAATGAAAGGTCTGAAGGATGTTTTGCTGGGGGGTGAGGGGGCTGTCTGAAAATGTAAACATGACTCCTAGCTCCATAATTCAAGGCAAAGCAGCCAGTCTGAGTAAATTATCAATTAGACCTGCAGCGGTACAACTAAAGGCTGCAGAAATTGGAGACTCATCGGTTATCTCAGAAGAGGAGACCTCTGACACAGAAGAGGAACAAAGGAGCAACCACCAGCAGCAGCATAACAAAGAACACTTATGGCACTTTGATCCTAAGGGGGAGGAAATGTCAAAGTGGATGAAATATTTACTTTCTGAAATAATAAATATGCCTTTTCAAGTAGGAGCCCTGGAACAAAAAATCATTAACATTCAAAGTATGTTTGGGTCTCTACATTGAGAAAACATGGACCTAAGCACTTATCTGGGGGAATCCATACCTAGAATTTCTAAGATGCAAAATGAAATATAGCCATGCAAAGACACTTACAAAATGAGGACCAGACAATATTGGATTTGCAAAATAAATTAACTGATTCTGATTTGTGCTGTCAGTGAAAAAACATCCAGTTAGTGGGTATGAGGTGTGGGACAATGACACCCCAGTGAATGCTATTGTTGCCAAAGTAATCACAGCTTTTATAGACACTGACCCAAATGATGTCCATATTAATATGAACAGAGCCCATCATGCTCTGCACTAAAAACTTGGTGATAATGCTACTTCCAGGGCAATAAATGCCAAGTTTATGCACTCCTCTGATGAGGACATACTAATGTCACATGTTTATTGGAAGAAACAGATAAATATTAATGGGCCAAATGTGGCTATTTACAATGATTTCCCTCTAGAAATAGTGGCATCAAGAAAAGCATTTGATTTCATTCAAAACAAACTCTGGCAGAACATTAGAGCTGCAGTGATCTTGCCAGCAAAGTCACAAGTGATACTAGATTGTCAAAGACTAGTATATGCAATCCCTAAGGAAGCAGAGGTGGATATAAGAAAGAAAGTTTCAAATATTTTTTCCCTGAGAAATCTGACAGGAGTCTGACTTTGGGTCAACAAGGCAGTATTTTTCTTTTTGGAATAAGTTAGGAACATATAATTTTGATTTCTTAATTCTTTCCTGTTGTTTTTATTGATTTTTTCTTTTGTTCTTCCTTATTCTGCACAAGCTGCTGATTTATCATAATGTATCTTTTCATTTACTTTCTTTCAATTACAGAATGCAGATGGAGGAGGATGAGGAGTAACTAAATGGGTATTGGAACTACAGCACAATGGGACAGCTGGTTGGGTTGTAGTACGATAGATCAGATTATAATTCTTTGCAGAGGAGAAAGGGGGATTTTGAGGAATTTAAAGATGAAAGGTCTTGGGGGGGAGCCAGTCAGTGGGATCACTCTAAGAGCCCTGTGCAAGCATTCAATCACATATTTGGGGCTACATGTAGAGGGGCTGGCAATTTTTTCCACAAATTTTTGCTCAGAAAGAACTGGATCTTGTCCCTCTTCAGCCTCTGGCAAGCCAATGAGGACCGCATTGTTCCTGCGGCTGCAGCCCTCTAAGTCTTCTATTTTGAGCTCTTTTTTTGCAATCCTTTGCCTAGCAGCTATAATTTCGGGATCATGTTTGTCACAGCATCTTTCTATCAAGCAGATTTGGGCTTCGGAATCAGCCGTATGTCTGGAAATATCCTCCAAGGCAGTCGAGTTAGTTTTGATCTCTGAGATAATTCTTCAAAGCTCATCCTGGAATGGTCTAAACTCTGCCAGAAAGCCTGCTAAACTGAGTGGCTCAAGATCCAGGGAGTGAGATCCAGTATCCAGTGATTCAATTGGGTGAGAGGCCCTGTGTTTCTTTGGGCTTTTCTCCGGTGTTGCAGGTGGCGTGTGTTTCCGTAGAGCCTTCCTCATTTCAACCTCCATACAGGAAATTCTTACAAGTTGAGTATAGCACAAAAGTTCAGAAAACCCTCATGTCAGGTTTATATAGTTTACACTGCTTTGAACCAAGAAAATACCAAAATTATACTCAGGTGGCTAGAGCTAAAGATTGGAGCTAGCACCAGGCTGTCTGCATCACATGTTTTCCACGGAAAAGGGGATTTCGATTTCAGTTTCTTTAGCAATTGACAGTTCAAGGATGAAACCTAGAAATACTGTGCCTACTTATTTTTTGATTAGTAGGAAGGAATTTCTGAACAGAGGTTGAAAGTCTATTTCTTTTTACTTTCTGATTTTGTACTGTGTTCCTTGACTGGTATGTGCATGCAGTCAAAAGAAAGTAGATATGATGGCATACACTGTGCCAGTCTAAATGTTAATGGAATGAACTCCTCGATTAAGCAGGAAATAATTCTTAGTTATGTTAAAAAAAGAAGGTAGATATTTTGGGTCTACAACAGACATATATTACAAGAGGAAGTTATTCAATTAAAACACAACTCTTTCTCACAAGTCTTTTCTACTGGCTCTAAGAAAAGAGCTGGTGTAGCTATTTTAGATAGGAATATCTTAAATGTCAAATACCTTAATATTTTCAATAGCAGTAAAGGCAGGAAAATATTAATGAATTAAAAAGTTAATAAAAATGTGACCATTGGATCAGTTTATGCTCCTTTTGAAAATTATGGAAGTTTCCTAGGTAAAATCATGGAAGGAGTAACTCAGATACAAGCAGAAAACACTATGTTAGTGGATGATGAATATAATATAATATATATATATATATATATATATATATATATATATATATAAGATACATAGACAGTGTCGGCAGATAAGGGCCTATAGCCCACCCAGTCTGCCCATTTGAGCTTGTAAGTTCAGTTTGTTTTCCTAGAAGTCTGTTTCCCCTTACCCCTGACCTCTAGAATTCCTTTATGTCTATCCCATGCATTCTTAAATCCCATGATTGTTTCAGCTCCCACCACTTCCTCTGGCAGGGTGTTCCACTTGTCCACCACCCGTTCTGTGAAGAAATTCTTTCTCATGTTTCCTCTGAATCGTCCTCCTTCCAACTTCATCCCATGCCCTCTAGTCCTGGAACATCTTTTTCGCTTAAAAATAGTGTTTTCCTGCACTCTGTTTCTCCCTGTAAGATACTTGTATGTCTCTATCATATCCCCTCTCTCCCTCCTCTCCTCCAGGGAGTACATGTTCAGTTCCTTCAACCTGTCTTCATAGGACTTGTGATGCAATCCATGAATCATCTTTGTTGCCCTTCTCTGAACCTTCTCTACCCTGTCTATGTCCTCACGTAGGTATGGTCTCCAGAACTGTACACTGTACTCCAGGTGGGGCCTCACTAGTGTCTTGTATGGCGGAATTATGACCTCCTTTTCCTGCTGGTGATGCCCTGCCTATACATCCCAACATCCTATTTGCTTTACCTGATGCCTTGTCACACTGTTTCCTACCTTGAGGTCATCAGAGATGACAACCCAAGATCCCTTTCCTGCTTGGTGCATGCTATATCCTCACCCCCAACTGATATATTGTGCCAGGGTTTTGTGCCCCATATGCATTATCTTGCACTTCTTTGCATTGAATTTCAACTCCAAACCTTGACCATTCTTCAAGTTTTGCAGGTCCCTTCTCATTCTGTCTACACCCTCTGGTGTGTCTACTCTGTTACAGAGCTTTGTGTCATCAGCGAACAGTGAAATTCTGCCTTCTAGATCCTGCACAATGTCACTGATGAAGATGTTGAATAGGACGTCCCAACTACAGATCCCTGTGGTACCCCACTGGTCACTCTTCCCTCTGTGGAGTGACAGCCATTTACCACCACCCTCTGTGTCCTGCCACCCAGCCAGTTACCACCCACCACACTACTGTCCTGCCCACACCCATATTCCCCAGTTTGTGTAATAGTCTTCTATGTGGCACAGTGTCAAAGGCCTGCTGAAGTCCAGATAGGCCATGTCCACCCTCCCTGATCCACGCCCTAGTCACCCAGTCAAAATTCAATGAGATTGGTCTGACGGCCTCCCCTGGTGAAAGCCATGCTGCCTTGGGTCCTGTAGTCCATTGACAACCAGATGTTCCACCACTCTCTCCTTCAAGTGCTTCCATGATCTTTCCCACTACCGAGGTGAGGCTGACTGGTCTGTAGTTCCCTGCTTCCTCTTTGTTCCCACTTTTGTATAGGGGACTACATCTGCTGTCCTCCAGTCTTTGGGTACCTCCCTGTTTCAGTGATTGGCTAAACAGGATAGCCAGAGGTTCAGCCACCACCTCTCTTAGTTCTTTAAGGACCCTGGGGTGCACCCCATCTGGCCCCATTGCTTTGTCAACTCTTATTACTTCCAGTTCCTTCAGGACCCTTTCGTGTAAAGGGACTTGTGTCCATTTCTGCATCATTCTCACCCTTGTACTCCCTTCAGACCCATTACCTCTTCCCTCAGTAAAGACTGAGCAGAAATACCTGTTCAATATGTCAGCTTTACTGTTGTCATCCTCCACGCGACTCCCATCCTCCCCTTCAGTCCTCACTATCCCTCCCTTTGTCTTTCTTTTTCACTTATGTATCTGTAAAGGTTTTGTCCCCTTTAACCACTGATTTTGCAATGTGTTCTTCTGTCTGAGCTTTGGCTTCCCTTACTGACTTCCCTGCCTCCTTTGTTTCTCCTGATACTTCTCCCTATCCCCTTCTGCCTGTGTCTTTTGTATTGCCTGAATGCTATCTTTTGGCTTTCACTTTCTTTGCTACCTCTTTGGAAAACCATAATGGTCTCCTCTTCCTTTTCCTCTTGCTAACCTGTTAATGCATAATTCTGTTGTTCTTATAATCCCCATTTTAAATACTGCCCACTGTTCCTCAACCCTGATTCTGTCCCATTCCCCTTAATGCCTCTTTCAAGTATTTCCCCTTTCCCAAAGTCTGCCCCCTAAAATCCAGGATCGTGTTTTTGTGTGGTTTGGTTCTGCTCTTTCTGTGATTTCAAACCACAATGACTGGTGGTCACTGTTGCCCAGGTGCTCCCCACTGTTACCCCCATCACACTGTCCCTGTTTGTGAGCAGAAGGTCAGTATTGCCTTCTGCGAGTTGGTTCCATGACCAGTTGCTTGAGGAAGGCACCCTGAAGGAGTCCAGGATAAATCTGCTCCTAGTTGATGCTGCTGCTGGGATGCTCCAGTCCACGTCTGGAATATTGAAGTCTCAACCAGTACTACCTCACCCTTGTCTGCCATCCTTTGGATGGCTAGCATCAGCTCCCTATCTGTTTCTTCCTCCTGGGCTGATGGTCTATAGACCACACCTGTGCAGATGGCTGGCCCCATTTTCCTTTCTAGCTTAACTCACAGTATCTCTCCCCCATTTTTTTCCTCCTGGATCTCTGTGGCCCTTATGTCATTTTTCACATACAGTGCCACTCCTCCTCCCTTCCTGCCTGCTCTGTCTCTTCTGAATATGTTGTAGCCAGGTATGGCCATCTCCCAGTCATGGTTATCATTACACCAGGTTTCAGTGATGGCCACAATGTCCAGGTCTGACTGTACCATGACAGCCTCCAGATCTTCCATCTTGTTGCTCAGGCTCCTGGCATTTGACACATGGCTTTCCATGATTTGACCTCCTAGTCTGCTTCACTGTTCTACTCAGTCCCTTCCTTGTTTGTCATTTATCCTGGTTCTCCTTGCTGTCTGCCCTTCTGCTGAATTTTGCCCCTTTTCTGCTTATCCACCTTTTGGACACTAATCTCCATCTTTTGCACACTGCTTTGCAGAGATAGCCACTCCTCTGGTTCACTGGTTCCACTGCTAGCTGTGGGGGGTGAGCAAGTAGGTACCCTCCTTGCTGGCCTGCCACCCCCCTTTGCTAGTTTAAATGCTTGTCAATGTAGCATTTAAACTTATCATTGAGTGCTTGGATTCCCCTCCAGGATGGATGCAGGCCGTCAGAGCCTGACAAACCTCCATCCCTCCAGGTGGGTCCCCAGTCACCAATGAGATCAAACCCTTCCTCACAGCACCAGTTCTTCAACCATGAGTTAAAAGTTCCTGGTGCATGCACTCTATGCTCTCCCTTGCCTCCTCACAGGTGGTACTTCTGAAAGTGACAGAAGTAGCTACTTGCTTGAGACCCTCCCAGTTTCCTAAACTCTTCCTGAACTTCCTTTGGCTCCCCATTTGCCAAGTCATTAGTACCTAGGTGGATATGACATCCAGCTCACCCTCCTGTCTTGCCTTCCCAGTGATCCCCAGGATCTTCCTTCATCCTCCATGCCGTGGCACCTGGTGAGCACCTCACCTCCTGTCCTCTCCCTCCTGTGTTCCTAGCTGGATCCCTCTTACAATGGAGTCCCCACCAGGATTCACTTCCTCCTCCTCTGGGGTCCACTGCTTTCCCCACTGAGGTCACCTCCTTGGCTAACCTCCACATCCTTTCCTTCCACTTCTCTGGGTACCTCTATTTGGTTGTCCTCATTTGCCAGTGTGGCATATGAGTTCTTGAGAGGAATAGGATCTGGGATGTGCCTCTGCCTACTGCGCTAACCTTCCTGAGCCCACTGTCATCCAAGTGCTCCTCGTTCTCGGCATCCTTTGAAGCAGCTGCATTGGACTGGGTGGTCCCTGGATAGGGGTGATGGTACTCCTGACCCAGTTTACTTCCGCTCTGAGTCTGGTTACCTCATCCCGCAGTCGAAGATGCATGCAGATAGGGCAGCACCTCAGTGTCAGAAGGTCTGCCGAACATATTGCACCACAGCCACTGCATTGCACTACTCCCCACATTATACTGCAATTCCACAACTTGTCTGCTACTGAAACTCTCTTAGTTCTCTTTTTATTAATTTACAGTACTAAAAATCCTGTAACTGATCCTCAGATATTTTTTAAGGAAAAAGAAACCAATAAATAAATAAATGAGTCAAAACACTTGTCGTGCTGAGGGTGGGCTTCTTCCCCCTTAGGCCCCTCCTACTTCACACCTCTTACTATACCCTGTGTTTAGCTCCTGTCAATCAGATTTATCAGGGCATATAATTAAGAGTTGGGGGAAGGGGGGTGAAAATTTGCAGCAATTAAAGACAGCACAGAATTACACCACCACTATGTTTTAAATTTTCAACAGCCCAAAAACAATTATAAGTAAAGACAACAAAGAAAGAAAGTCTAGTGTCACTACACACCCACGATCTAAGTTTAAAAGAAAAATACCAGTTACTCTAAAGCACTGAATTGAATATGTTTCCTTCCTTCTCCTTCTCCTTCTGGCTTCTTCTGAGAAAATCAACCTCTGTTTGCTACTTTAACTCTGACTAAGCCCCACCTCCATTTATCATGTAGCTGAGGTCAGAGGCCAGACAATTAACACCCTTCACCCAGCTACAGGACAGTCAGACAAGCCAAGATAAAATTTGCAGCAATTAAAGACAGCACAGAATTACACCACCACTATGTTTTAAATTTTCAACAGCCCAAAAACAATTATAAGTAAAGACAACAAAGAAAGAAAGTCTAGTGTCACTACATGCCCACAATCTAAGTTTAAAAGAAAAATACCAATTACCAGTTACTCTAAAGCACTGAATTGAATATGTTTCCTTCCTTCTCCTTCTGGCTTCTTCTACACATACACATATACATACATATATATATATATATATATATATATATATATATATATATATATATACATCTATATAGATAGATATAGATATATATATATATATATATATATATAAAGAGTGGTAATAAGTGAATTCTGATTGTATAGTTTGAATGAAGCCTACCTATTACAAGATTGTGGGCTGCCTTCAAGGTTGTTCTACAAGGCCATAGGATATAGAAAGCATGGAAGACTAAGCAAAGAAGACTAAAGGAGCAGATAATTGTTAAGAAACTAAAAGATCTTGAATACTTGGTAATTTCTGATCACTGTAAATACTTTCAAAAATGGCAAAAAGTCAAACAAAAAATAAAATACATAATTAATGAGGAAGTAGAACATGATATAAAAAAATTAACAGGTTTCTTCTACTCACAAGGGGATAGAACAGGGAAACTGCTTTCAAACACCCTTAAAAAGAATCAGGAAAAGAAACTATTTTATTCCTTTGGAAACTGAGAGAGGATGCATAGCCTCTAAAGAAGAGGATTTGTTAAATGTCTCTCCAATTTTAACACTCCCAACAATCCCAGAAAACTGTCAGCTACTGAATTTAAATCAAAGAGTCTTAATTACAATAGCTATAATTGTTGCTAGGAAATGTATTTTACTAAAATGGAAATATGCTTTCCCACCTGTGTATGAAGCTTGTCTGAATTATGTTAAAGATATTATGAAATTAGAAAGAATCTATTATATCCATAATGATAAGAAATATATATTTGATAGAATTTGGGTCCCATTCCAGATGGTATTAAACAATACTCGAATATATCACATTATGTGTTATTATCTGTTCTTTCAAAATAAATTGTAGTTTTCCTTAGCAAATGATACATTTGTAACTATTTTATTTATAGATCTTCTATTTAGTAGTAATAACTATCATTTAAAATTGAATAAAAAATACAGTAGAGTAATATTGTGTAATTAGGTTCCTAGACCCATAGATAGAAATTGGATATGATGATAAAGCTTGATATTTTCTATCTGCTCTATCAAAACAGATGACAATTTAGTCTTAAAGCTTATCTGACCCAAAACAAAAAAAAAGAGTATTTGTTAAAAATTATTACTGACTTCTATATAGAATAATACCAAAAGCCTACTTCTATATAAAATAATATCAAAATCCTCTTTCTCCAAGTCAGGATAAAATTTAAGGCTTACTTCAGAGATATAAACTTTACTCCTTTAATTTATAAAGAGGCAATATTCACAGAAGAAGATATAAGGTTAGATATTAAATCAATGCCAAAAAGAAAACATTAGGACTAGATTGTTACATCTTGGAGATTTTTTTTAATCTCCTGAAATGAGTTGATTACTTGGATCCTTCATATAGTTTTGCAGTTAGTGGATAGTTGGGGACTTTGTTTCATCCATGAATGAAGCTAAGGTAATTTTGATACACAAGGATGGTAAACCTAAAACATCCCCTGAAAGTTATCATCCAATTGCCTTGTTAAACCAAGACTATAAAATAATACCCAAATTGATTGTAATTAGACTGATAGAGGGTCTCCCCAGGACCATCCACCAAAACCAATATGATTTCATAAGACCTAGAACAATATCACAAGCCATACTGAGGGTGCAAAGGATCTTCCACCTGTTTAAGAATTCTGAGCGAGCCTACCATCCTTTGGCAATTGATGCTGTTAAAGCATTGACCTGGCTGAGAGGAAATTTATGTTTGAATGCCTAAAGAAAATGGAAATATCCACTTCTTTAAATAGATTAGTAGATCTATTATATAAAGCCTCCCTGTTAAAATTCAAATAATCAAATGGTTTATTAATCATTTTAAGATGCTAAACAGAGCCATCAAGGATGCCCACTTTCCCCTATATTATTTTTTACTTTGTTCAGAAATTTTCCCACAGAGAATTAGGAACAATTCTACATTGAAGGAGTTGATACTAATGCAGAAGAAGCCAAACTTAGTACTTATATAGATGATGTTTTTACTTTAAAAATATACTAGCTCCTTTGAAACCATACTTACAGAGGTGGAGCTATACTCAAAGGCATCTAGATATATCATTAATTCATCTAAATCTATATTTATGCCATTACCAAGGGGGAGATCAAGAGCTCAATAAATGCATATGATTTTTCAATAGAGGATAAAATAAAATATTTAGAAGTAATTATAGCAAGAGACCTAGGAGAAATTATGATATAATTAATGCCAGAATAAAATCAAATTAGATATTTGTCAAAATCTCTTGATTTCCCTCTGGGGTTGGGTTGAAATTTTAAAAATGATGGCAGTGCCTCATATCATTTATATGGTGTAAACCATATTTGGAGGACAATAAAATGGTTTTCCAAGATTAGGCATATTTTCTCAACATTTCTGTTGTGGAAAAAGCCTGGGATTGCATGGCAGAAGATGGTCATGCTACAGGTAAAGGGTGTGGGGAGGGGAGGCAGGCTGGTTACCCAGATTCATAAAAAAATGTAATTAGTTAAAATCTTACTATTGAATGGGAGTGTACCTATTCCCATAAAACAAAAAGCCACTATTTGATTAAACTCTACAAGAATGGCAAGGATTTGGGATGAAAAACATTCTCTGTAATCATAGACCTCTTCAATTAGAGCCAGAGACTCTATTTAACAAATTTTTGATTTCTTTCATAAAGGCCTTGACTCCCTATCTTAAAGAGTCAATTCCTTAGATGCAATCTGATTTAATAGTACGGGACAAGATGTGGCACAATTTATCAAAAAGGGTTTGGAAAAAACTTGCTGACCGCGGTTTTGTAAAATGGATAGATGTCCTTTTGGAAGGTAATATCTAAAGTTCAGAACAATTTCAACAGAAAACTAGAGGTGACAAACATTTAAATTACTTTAGTATATTAGTATCTGAAATAAATTCGAGCAAGTCTGTTATCTATGGCACTCAATATAATTCAGATTTTTCAGGGCTTGTTAAAAAAGAGGTAGAATTAATTGGTCAAAACAATTAAAAAATTACTAGCAAGATTCTACAATATTCGTTCTAAACAGGGAATCTCTCCATGGAAAAAGAGACAAAGCATGGCTAAATTAATTACTTTAATGCTATGAAGATCAATATGGAATATGTTGTCATATTAAAGCTATCAAATAATATTTGTTAGCAAAAGGTAGATCAGTTTAGCAAAAAATGGTAAAGCATGCATTTTTTACCCAAGGTATCTTAGCCCAAATAACTAAATCTAAATAAGTAGATCTAATAAGGTATCTTAGCCAAAATAAGTAAATCTAAGAATGCTAAATGTTGGCATGACTGTGGAAAATAGAGCATCTTATTATATGTACTATAGGACTAACATTTTATAAAAACACGGTGGGAACATATGGTGTAAAATTGATCAGATATGTTTAAAGTTAGTGTACCTGCATCATTTAGATTATTGACAATTAATTATATTTCCAGTGCTGGTCTAGACAACAAAGAGGAAAAATCCTGGATATGGGCATAATGGCTATTAAAAGGTTAATTTGGGGTAACTGGAACTCTCCAGTTTGTTTCCAAATTTAATAATAGGGTTTGGTTGTACATTTCCAGGAAACTCTTTTATTCAAAAGGCTGTGGCACAGTGTGGATTCCACTGATGATGTTTCCTGAATAGCTTGGTAAGAGATAGCTCATCTTATACCTCCACTGCCACATTTTTAAAGACCTGTCTGATTATTTGAGTTTAGTTGAACTCTGTTCATCTTCTTACATTTGAAGTATTACTATTATTCACTGACAGCATATATTAAGAGGTATTTAAAGGTGCTTAACAGATTATGGTATCCATCAGCTATGATGCATTATAGAAACATAGAAACATAGACTTTGATGGCAGATAAGGACCACTTGGCCAACCCAGTCTGCCCATTTCCCTACCTATTGGATAAGCTGCAGATTCTAGTTAATCAACAGCCTACTTCCTGCAACCCCCTACTATAATTGCCTTATGTCTGTCCCATGCATGTTTGAATTCCCCCACTGTTTTAGACCCCACAACCTCTCCAGGAAGACAGTACCATGTGTCCACCACTCTCTCCATGAAAAAAATTTCCTTACATTACCCCTGAGCCATCCCCCGTCTATCTTTAAATTGTGTTCCCTTGTTCTTCCACATCTCTTTTTCTGAAAGATGCTACCCTCCTGGACTTTGTTGATTCCCTTGAGGTACTTAAAAGTTTCTGTCATGTCCCCCCATCCCTCCTTTCATCACGGGTATACATATTAAGCTTTCTCAGTCTCTCTTCATATGGTTTCTGATGTAGACCCTGCACCATTTTAGTTGCCCTCCTCTGGACTGCTTCCATCCTGTCTATGTCCTTGCATAGATGAGGTCTCCAAAAACCACACGCAGTACTCCAGATGTGGTCTCACCAACTGTCTGTAGAGAGGGATAACCACTTCCCTTTTCTACTTGTGATGCCCCTCCCTATGCATCCCAGTATTCCCCTGGTTCTCCTTACTGACTTCTCACATTGCTTACTCACCTTTAGGTCATCTGTTATGACTACCCCCCAGGTCCCTTTCCACTATTGTTGTTGTTAGTACCTCCCCTGCTATTGTGTACTCTTCTCCTGGATTTTTATTTCCCAAGTGCATTACTTTGCACTTCTTTGCATTGAATCTAAGTTGCCATATGTCTGACCATTCCTCCAACCTTGCCAAGTCCTTCTCATCCTTTATACCCCCCTTGTGTATCAACTCTGTTACAGATCTTTGTGTCATGTGCAAAGAGGCATACATTTCCTTCCAGACCTTCTGCAATGTCACCTATAAAGATGTTAAAGAGGACTGGACCCAGTACTGAGCCCTGAGGTACTCCACTAGTAACCCCCCTTTCTTCAGAATGTGTTCCATTCACTATTACCTTCTGTGTCCTGTTGTGCAGCCAGTTTGCTACCCAGGCTACCACCCTGGGACCAACTCCCAGGCTGGCTAACTTGATTATTAATATTTTGTGCGGGACTGTGTCAAATGTCTTGCTAAAGTCTAGGTAGGCCATATCCACAGTTCCTCCCAGGTCTATTACTTTGGTCGCCCAGTCAAAGAAATCGATTAGATTCATCTGACATGACCTTCCTTCTGTGAATCCATGCTGCTTTGGGTTCTGTGCCCCGCTGGCCTATAGGTACTCAACAATTCTTTCTTTCAGAAGTGATTCCATCATTTTCCCCACCACTGAGGTCAAACTAACAGGTCTATGGTTTCCTGCTTCTGCCTTGCTCCCACTTTTGTGAAGGGGAATCACATCTGCCCTCCTCCAGTCCTCAGGTACCACCCCATCCTCCCATGATTTGTTAAAAAGTGTGGTCAGTGGTGTCATTAGGTCCTCCCTTAGTTCTTTTAGGATTCTAGGGTGAATCCTGTCAGGCCCCATTGCTTTGTCCACCTTGAGTTTTAGGAGTTCTTTCAGGACTCTTTCTTCTGTAAATGGACTGGCGTCAACCCCACTACCCAGAGTGCTTCTATTTGGTTTAGATAACTCCTCATTTTCTTCTTTTGTGAATACTGAGCAAAAGTATTCATTCAGTATCTCTGCCTTTTCACTGTCTCCCTCTGCCCACCTCCCCTCTCCTTTATTAATCTTCACTTTCCCTCCCTTAACCTTTCTATGTTCCCTCATCTACCTATAAAAGGTTTTATCCCCTTTCTTAACTGAGTTGGCTAGCTTTTCCTCGGTTTGGGCCTTTGCTTTTCTGACTTCCTTCCCCACTTCTTTCTGCTTTAATTGATATAGTTCCCTGTCGTGCTCCTTCTGTGATTCCTTATACTTTTTGAATGCAGCCTCTTTCTCCTTAACCTTCCTTGACACCTCTTTTGAGAACCATAGTGGTTTCTTATTCTGCTTTTGTTTTCTTTATTTGTTTCACATAAAGGCTTGTTGCCTTCATGATGGCAGTTCTGATTTTTCTCCATTGTTCTTCGACCCCTCCTTTCTGGCCATTTGCTAATGCATTCCTCAGGTATTCACCCATTATGCCAAAGTCAGCCCTTCTAAAGTCCAGTATCCTTGTATTTGTATGGGTTGTCTCCATGGTTATATTTACTATGAAGCACACTGTGCAGTGGTTGCTTGTTCCCAGATGTCTACTGACTTCTAAATGTGTGATCATCTCTCCATTTGAGAGTACCAGGTCTAATATTGCTCCCTCCCTCCCAAGTGGGTTCCACCACTAGCTGTCTAAGGCACATCCCCTGAGCACATCAACTCATTAGTTCAAAGGTTTTACCAAAAATTAGGTGCTGCCAACAGATTCTGACAATACCTGACCCTGTAGGCCTGACTTGCCATTGTCCAGGGGAATCTACTCCCAATCTTGGACTACTGCTCATATACCACTCAATACAGTATCATAACTACCTTTCCTCTTCTTTATTTTTTTTTCTTCTGGCATGTAGTATTTCTGCAATGCTTGGATTTCAGAGCATTTAAGTTTGAAAAATGAAATCTTCATTTCAAAATGTAATAAAATCTTAAAAAAAGAAACAATGGGGTCCTATAATAGGTTACCTATTTGTCAAATGTTATTTGTATCTGTAACTTAAAATTTTAACAGTAATGTTATTTCTTGCAGTCTAGAATTATATGAGCTACAGGACAGCTTTGAAAATAACACAAATTTCTTACTCTTTAATTTTATAATATATAGTCCTTCCACATAGACTAAGGAAGAAGACATTGCATTATGTGATTTGATTGAATGATTAAATCCAGCTGATAAAATAATTTTACTGGGTGATTTTAATTTACTGGAGATTAATTGGGCAACACCAAAGGGCACATCAGAAGCTGATGAAAGATATTTAGAGGCTTTGGCACAGCCCGGTTTGTAACAACATGTTTCACAACCTACATACTAGAGGACCAAAATATTTACACATATTACTCAGTAACATGAGTAGTGATCTGCAGGACTGTATTTTTATTTATTTATTCATTTATTCATTTATGACTTTGGTAACTGGGTAGGTGCACTGATCCCAAGGACCATTTTCAGGCACAACCCATACCACACACAGTGGCACTGAGTTAAACACAAACAACAATACATAGAAAAGTAGGCAGTCTGAAAAATAATAAAAGGTTTCAATAGTACAAGATACAAGGTAGCAAAATACATAATTCCATATTACATGAGGTGACATAGTACATAAATCCAATGTATATATATATATATATATATATATATATATATATATATATATGCATGAAATTGATATACAATAAGTTGCATAGGAGTTAACCAATGTTCCCCAGGAGTAGCATGAAAAGTATAAAGTGGGGCTAGTAGAGGGAAGGAGAGGGGAAGGGGTGTGACAGGAAGGGGAATTGGAGGATTTACAAAGGGAGTTGTATAGGCAAGAAACTCTTGTGGTAAGGGCAAGCGCTAAATGAAGAACTACCCAGGAAAGCAGTGGCAGCGAGAAGTCTCCAGGAGCCAATCTTTGAGACAAGCTTTGAACTGATAGTGGGTGTAAATGGAGCAGAGTTTGGCAGGCAGCTTGTTCCACAGCATAGTGGCAGCCACTGACAAGGTTCTACCACCCATATTAGTGGATACCCCGGGAATATTCAAAGGAGGAATGCTGTTTGAGCAGAGGCCATAGTGTAAAGTTCGGACACCTGTCAAGATGGGAAGGGTGGAGGAGCAGGCAGGGCCAATACTTATAAATTGGGAATGATCAGTGTGGTAGCTCCTGAACCAGGAAGTAACCTCCTGGGAACAGCCAATGCAATGTAGTTTGGAGAGAAGGAGGGTATGGTTGACCATGTCAAGGGCTTTGGAGAGGTTCACGAAGACCGTACCAGTGGCGCTACCATGGTCTATGTTTATGTGGATCTGGTCAGTCAGTAGTGTGATGGCAGTGGTGGTGGAATGGTTCTTGCAGAAGCCATGCTGTTGGCTACACAGAATGTTGCATTTGCCCATGTGCTTAATAAGCTGATGGTGGATAGCCTTCTTGAGTAGTTTGCTAAGGTGGGGGAGGATGGAGATTGGATGGTAGTTGTCAGTGGATAGAAGGTCACTGGCTCTGAAGATGGGAATTACCTTGGCAGACTTTCAGGGGGCAGACATGGAGGAGATGGAACGGGCAAGGTTAAAGATACAAGTGAGCGGTTCAATGATGGATGGGGAGATGAGCCTGAGGAAGACTGGCAATCGTGACAGTGCCTCTTGGAAAGAGCAATCATGCAATGGTAGAGTTCACATTACTTGAGTCATTGATCAAACTACAAGGGGCTACCAGAACTTTGTGCTTTGGAAAGGCTGACTTCCAAAGTATGAGACTTGACCTAGGTGGGTGGGATTGGAAGGAGAAACACTGATAACCATGTGGAATCTATTAACTGACAAACTTAGCCTGCTTACAACTTATATACCTGTGAGAAAAAATATAATGGAGTAGGTAAGATTCCAGCCTGGATGAACCCTAGAATAAAGAAATTAATTAAAAAGAAGAATAGGGCACAAAGGACAGCTAAGTCGAGTAATGAGTCAAGGAGTTGGGAACACTATAAAGGAATTCTTAGGGAAACTAAGAGAGCTATCAAAACAGCTAAATGCGACTTTGAGTTTGGCCTGGCAGCTAGAACAAGGGACAACCACAAATCTTTCTATAATTATATAAACAATAAAAGAGGGAGTAAAGTTAAGGTTGGACTGTTAGTGAACCCACATGGAGAACTTGTGACCGAAGCAGCACAGATAGCAAAGGTACAGAATAGATACTTTTCATCTATATTTAATAGCAAAACAACTATTGATAAATGCCACTTAGGTGAATCTGGTAGACCATTCATCTTGAGTTCTGATGATATTTAGGCTAGGTTGTTAAATCTGGATCCTAGAAAATCCCTGGGACCAGATGGGCTACACCCTAGAGTTATAGGAGAGTTGGCTCATGAACTTGCAGACTCATTAACTAGGATTTTTCAGAAATCTCTTGATGAGGAGGAAGTCATTGAATCATGGAGAACAGCAACTGAGGCACCTATTTATAAAAAAGGAAATAGGAAAGAACCTAATAGCTACAGACCAGGGAGTTTATCATCCATCCTCTGTAAAGTCATTGAGGGAATAATAAAGGACTAAATAGGTAACCATATAAAACTTACCGGTATCTGCGATAATACAAAGCATGGTTTCACCCAAGGGAGGTCATGTCAGATGAACCTTCTAGATATTATGGCAGGGTCTTATGGCAGGGTCAGTGAGGCTCTGGAACAGGGTAATGGGATGGACATGATCTTTTTGAACTTCATGAAAGCCTTTGACAGTGTACCCCACTGTGAACTAATTGAAGTTGTGTCTGATATGGGTCTGCATGGCAGTATTAAAAAATGGATAACAGCTTGGTTGAGCAATGGGAAATGGAAGGTGAGCATTCAGGGCATCTGTTCAGAGTGGTCAGAGTGGTGTAGTGAAGTCCCCCAGGGATTGGTCCTCAGATCATGCCTGTTCAACCTGTATATTGCCTCTATGGGTTGTGAGGATGGTATCTGGGTGACCAAATTTGTGGATGATTCTAGGATAAGCACAACTGTGGAAAACACCGAAGACTCAGTAAGGTTACAGAGTGCCTCGACTGAGTGTGAGAACTGGGCCATTAAACACAGGTTACACTTCAACACAGATAAGTGCACAATCATGCACGTGTGTAACAGGAACATTAGAGCTCATTGCACCTTAAATAATTAAATTTTGAGAAAGATAATAGAAAAGAGAGACCCTGGCATAACAATTTCTAGAGACCTGTCATTTAAAAGCCATTGTCAAGTTATAACAAAAAGGCAAATGGATTATGAAACAATACAATTAAACACATAAAAAGCAGGGACCTTGAGGTAATTGTCCCACTATCTGTATCTCTAGTTCAGTGGCACTTAAAGTATTGTGCTCAAGTATGGGCCCCAAATAAAAAAACTGAAATTTTTACACTTGAGAAAGTGCAGAAAATGGCTACTTGATTAATCAAGGGCCTTAATGGTTATGATTATCAGAAAAGATTCAAACATCTAGGAATGTTTTCACTAGAGTACAGAGGACTAAGGGGGGACATGTGTCTACTCTATCAAGCATTAACAAACGATGACCTATGGGAGTGCCTTGAGATTTATCTTATAGAATGAGTTTTCATATACTTCAACTATGAGGTGAAATATGCCACTCAAATAAGAGATCCAACTGGTATTATCAGGGAGTGGTCACATTTTGGAATTCATTACCTCTACAAGTAGTCAGAAGTAAGAATATGACCGAATTCAAGAGGAAACTGGACAAATTTTTCATGAATAATAATATTAAGGGATATAGGTTTTGAAGCATATGAGCTACATGGACATCTGTCTTTAAATGCTCTGTATTTACCTATCAGACTTATGTTTTTTCAAGAACCGGTACCAGCCTGCTGGCACAGTTGTAGTGTTACTGCTTGTGATGATGATGACCCAGGTTTGGAAGCAAACTCAAGATGTCAGAGGACCTGCGGGGGGAGGAGGATCGAGCATCTAGAGAACTGCTCTCCCTCTCATGATGGGGGTGGACAAAGCCTGGTACTTGCCTGGCCCCTAGTGGAATCTGGTGGAAAGGCATCCAGGGCCAACATGCAAGGGGACATGGCAGGCATCAATGCAATTTGCATGGGAGTGCATGGTTTATGTCATGACACCACTGCACAACACTCCTCCTAGGGGACAGCAAAGGGAAAAAGCTGGTGGCAGGATGGTGTCAGGTGCCTGCAGTCCCACACCCAGCCAACTGGGCATGCAGCTGAAACTGAATCTATTTGAGGATGGGGGTTGGGGAACCTTTTGACCTCGCCGGAGAGGTGGGGCAGGCCCTGGGGGAAGGCAGCAGCAACATGTCCCAGTGGATGTCAGGGTGATAGGTCTGAAGTGTTCAGGCAGATGGGGGCATAAAACTAATTTTATATTTTTATACATTACATTTTACAGAGCAAACATTTTCCATCCCAAGTCATTAAACACAGAGGAGAAGCTATGTGTATTTTTGTTTACATTCCATCTAGAAACTTTTTTTTCCATATTCTATTTATTGCCCTTGTGCCCTTGGCTACTTCCCTCTGACTGACACACCAGTCCTATCACATGGGACTTACCTTCCCGCTGTCATCCTCTGCCACAGTACTATGGGGGATGCCTGGTTGAAAGTGCAGGATCATTGAGTGGTCAATCATCATCCTGCAGCTGGGGGGGAGGTTCTACAAGTTTTTGCCCTGAACCCATATGTGTGTAATAGGCACAATTTGCAAGCTCCGCCTCTGCAGAGATGCCCTTGGTGTCCTATACATGGTTACCCATCTCACTTCTGTGGCTTCATATTTGCTTGGTGGCAGTCCAGCAGTGAACCTTGCAAATCCCTCTCCCCAGGGGATCAGAGCAGTCCTACAGATGCTGTGTCCTTCCCTGTCCCAGCCATCCCCAGAGTGACCTAAGTCTGTTCCCAAACCTTCATCGCTGGTATGACAGGAAGTAAGGTATGGTACCCTTGCCCTCTACACGACTGATCCAGCTCATCTAGAAACTTTTGATAAGGTTGTTTTCATCAAAGTATTTAGAATCAGTTCTGAAGCTCACTCTGGTTTCCTTCAGTTAAGAAATGAACAATATTAATATTACTGGAGTTTCAATTCAGTGGAATATTATAAGTTTCAAAGCCAACCAGTTGTTACAAAAAAGAGTCTCAAGTATTTCACAAAGTAAGCAATGGAGGCAGTATAGCGCAGTGGGTTAAGGCTCTGAGCTGCAGATCTGGAGATCAGTGTTTGAACCCACAGCTGCCTGTGTGATTCTGAGCAAGTCACTTAACTTCCTTGTGTTCTCAGGTGGCATCTGGAAACAAGCTTTGGCTTAGTGTGCTACTCCTGTTTAAACAATGTTCTCTTTCCCTAAAAATGAATACATTAGAGAAGACACTATTTTTAAACACTTTTTCTAAGGAGATTTTCTAGTTTCTAACAATGAATTGACAGTTGGCATCAGCAGAATTCAACTGCAAAAGGTTTCCCCAAATTTTAATTTTGGGACCTTCCATTTTGTTTTATCACAGAAGGCATGTTAATTGAAACAGCAGACTGGATTTTCAAAGTGTGGCACAGGGCTTGTGCCGAGCTCTGTACCATGATACTCAGGTTCTGATGGTGCACTGCACCCCTTTGCCACAACTAAGTCCAATTTTACAATCTCGGGTGTGCTTGTGGAAGTTTCCATGATTTACGGAAGCCTTCACCAAATATCAGGTGCAAGTTCCATAAAAAATGCCCCCGGGAATGCCATGAACTAGACCACAAAAAGTTGGTCCAACTTGCGGCAATTGGTGCATGGGATAGAAAATCTCTATCGACGGTCAGGAGTATGCTGCAAGCCTGGTGCACCAAATCTTTGGCACATCTGGGGTTTGCAGCATTCTTGTCCTTTTTGAAAATCCAGCCCAGGGTCATTTCCCCCTTAGACTTCATCCATTCATGTCATTTTCTGTTTATGACATCCCTACCTGTTGCCACAGAAATTATTCTGATGTCATAAACAGCAGGCTCTGACATTGGAACAGGAAAATGAACATGAACAGACAAATCCAAGGATCAAAGAACTTGTTCTTATTGCAACTGCCTTTAGTAATAAAGAATGTAATATCCTGATATTAAAATTTTTGGGAATGTTTTGATATTGAAGGCCTACTGATGACAACCGTCTTTGTTTTGCAGGAAACTGGAAACTTCCTTTGAACAGGATTTGTACACACATAGGTTTCAATGAGGCTATTAGATGGTGATCATTTCTGAAAACCTTCATTGGCACAACTGCAAATATACAGTAGTTCATGTAGTGTTTACACATAAAAGGCAAGGTTTTTTACAGGATCTGTCTGAGATCCATCCACTACTATTTTCAAAAGATAAATTCACTCAAACTGTTAGACTGTTATACTGTCTAGCATCATCTAAATTTTCACATCCCAAAAACATGCAGTTGTTTCAAAAATGGAGCATACCACATTTGCCTCAGTTGTTTGCCATAAATCATGATTGTTTTGCTACATATTTTGTATATAGCAGCAGAGCTACTCAGGCACAACTGGGCAGACGAAGGTACAGCATGCATTTGCATCTGTCTATAAGTCTTTTGAAAATCTAGCCTAAAATCAAACTAATCAGCATTTTTCCAAAAACAAAGAAGTTTGGTGACTGCTGTAACATGGGGTGGGGACCTCTGATATTGTTGCAGCTGCAATATACTTAGCAATATGAAACAGTCAGGTTACAAGAGAAGTCACAGACTTGGTTTAGCAGAAATAGAACACCAGCGAAATCAAACATTTTGCTGTACAAGTAATTTGACCCTATGCTCACATCTGGCACAGTCCACTGAACTCACAGTGGTGCTGTGTGTCCACACAGAGGAGTTCCATGTCCACCATGAGAAACTCCATGAACAGCATTGGGCCCTTCATGGGGAGCGGAGGAAATAAGACAATGTCCAGCTTTGTGAGCTGAGAACACAATGATGCCTTTAATGAAGAAACCCAGACTAGCATGCAGCTACATTTAGTATCCCAAGATTACATGTCAGTATCAGGAACATCCTGGAATTCCTAGAAAAGGAAATCCAGAAGGCAGCGTGCTTTCCTCCTATAGAAATACAGAGTGCTCCACACAATTCCCTGGAACCTGGCCAAGCAGACACACAATTACAAGCCATGTATCCCACAACCAAATTTTACACCACATCCAATGGGCATTGCCATTGATGAAAGGCCACAGAGAAGAACAAACATACAGAGTTATGCCTGTCCTCTTGCCATGCAAGACAGCAAAGTCCCAGTAATCCCCAGAACCACCACACACATGTAGCAGATCATGTCCCTCCCTAAGAACATGTGCCATCAGCAAGGGTATCAATCTCTGCACAGGTAAACCTCATGGGGTTCCTAAACACTGAAAACATTGCACACTACTGTACATCACGCTAGCCTAGCATGCACTGAACATAGCCACCTGGTCCTTCTCCCCTTGTATAGGATCCTGTTCTTCAGGCATCCTCCTCTCCAGCCAAAGGTAGGTCGGGGAGAACTGGAATATGCTGACAGCCCAAAGTTGTGCTCTATCACACTTCATGTCAGCCTATTGGCTTCCTTGCAATGCCTCTTGCCATCCAATGTGGAGTGAAGGAATTGCACAATTAGGTATGTTCCAATGGACAGCTTATTGTCCATTATGAAACAGTGCAGCAATTAGATGTTTACATGGTCTCACCTTCTTGAAAAAAATAGAAGTGCAATACAAATCATTCACCAGTTAGCCAGTCACTTTCAGATGGAAGGGATTCCAAGGAGCATCTTGTTAAAGATGAAAGAGATCATGGTATGATGCTGGGTACTTGATATATGTTTTGTACAGTACATAGTCAGATGCTTCCTTGACTACTGTACTGCCTATCCATGCTCCATTATGCCTTAAGATTCCTATATGCTTCCACATTCATAAATGGTGCTAATATGGACCCACGTGTAAAGTCAGTGGTACCTATGACCCAGATGAATCCATTTTGATCATAAAACCAAGCCGTAGTGTCACAGCTCAGTCCTGGTAGATGGACATCGAATGTGGTCTACCAAGTGCATGAGCAGGGCACTTGTGACCTTAGTGACAGGCTGTTAACACCTTTGTTCACATGCTAGAGGCATAGTAGGTCAGTACAGTATTAGCAGGGCCCTGGTCTCCATGTGGAAATTACGTACATGGATTATTTTGAATTATCAGCTGCACACATAGGTCATCTATGGTTGCCATGTTCAATCTAAAGTGCTGGTGGCGTTCAGAAATCCTCAGTGAATGTGAATGTGAATGGAAAGGATGTGAAGAAGAGTGACAAGACTGATGATGGGTTGTTAACATTTGGCATACTGTAAGAAGAGAGACTAGTTAGTCTGGATATGTTTAGTCTGTAGCGGAGGAGATAAGGAGAGACAATTGCATCATTTGGATTTCTAAGAGCACTCAAATGGTGTCACAGAATGCAAATAAGTCTGAGAACAAGATACTATTACTAGAGGCTATGACAAGGAACTGTATGGGGAATAGTTTAGAGTGGATAGGAGGCAGTACTTCTCACAGAAAATGGTGGCGGTGGAGCGTGGGTTACAAATGGAGGGGAGCAGACATATTTTGGATCTGTTCCCTAGGGAGTTTCACTTTTATTAATATTTTTTTAACTTGCTAAATTGACCAAATCCACACTAAAATTGCCCCAGTTATCTGGTAATATCATCCAAGGAGACATTATGGTCAAATCTCATCATACAGCACTGGTGGGTGACTTTGTTCATCCTAAGAAGATACAGCAGGAAGATGTTCAGTCGCCCCAGCATGAGACTACCTCAGAGGCAACAGAAATGGGTGCAGGAGTTGAGGAAGTCACCCTATGGACTGTTAATCTTGCCCTTGGCCAGCTGGTGAAAACAGTGCAAGATCTTGATAGAAAGTTTGACGCTGCAGCTGGCCCACTGGTGCAGTGGTTGATTTTTTGCTTGTGACACTGGCGACCGAGGTTCAGGACTGGACCCAGGTCATCAGAGGGCTGGCCGGGGGGAGAAGGATACAGCTTCCCAAGGACTGCTTTCCTTCTCTGGGGGGGGGTCGGAAGTATGTTCGGCTCTTGATGGACCCCTGGCAGAGGCTGGGGGTACTGCAGCAGCTGACTTCTAAGTGTACTAGGAGATGGGGCAGATGCTGGATGTCATTGCATGTCCCTGCCTCCAGAAAAACACACAAAATACTCGTCTCACCAGATGACTCCTCCCCCTCCATTGGCCTCTGTAGCTCTCTGCCACTCCCCCACACTGACTAATTAAAGCTCCACTGGTGCCTCTGCAAGCCCCGAACCCCACCCTGGGGGGGAAGCCAGGGAGGCAATGTCAGCTCACTGACACCTTACCCGTTGCAGACTGGTGAACAGCGGAACCATGACCCCACCCTGGGGGGGAAGCCAGGGAGTATCGCTGATGGTGGAAAGTGGTAATTGGACAGCAAGGTAAGTGAGGAGTGAGGCTGATGGATGTGAGCAAAAAGCATACTAAATAAAAAAAAAAAAAAGAAAGCTTGATGCCCTCACACCCAGGGTAACAAATCAAGAGACCCGGGTTGACACGATCAAGCAAACTGCACATAAGGTTGAGGCCTCCCATCAGAAGCAGTGGGATGCCACTTTGGGCCACATCAAGGAAAACAGCCTGCTAAGACTGGGATGGAGATACTTGAAAACCAGACTGAAGACTGCAACCTCAGGATCGTGGAGTTGTCTGAAGAGGCAGAAGGAGACAATGACCTAGAATTTGTCTGTACATTCCTTCCACAAATTTTAGGACTAGCTGCAGAGGACCACGATTTGCCATTGAAAATGCCTACTGACTGACACCAAGGGATTCCTTCATACCATGTATTTTTATGGTCGGTTGTATGGATGTGGGAGATCAGGATAGAGCACTGTCTCTCGCAAGAAGGCAGAGAACTTTAAGGTATGATCATGCTACTCTTTCTATGTTTCCTGATCTTGCCTACAATACCCAGGTCCAAAGGAAAGCATTTAATGGGGTCCGGGGTTGCTTCACTGATACAAAATCCAACATCAGTTACTTTTGCTGGCAAAACTTCGAGTGGTGTGGCAGGGAAACACATATCTTTTTAAAGATCCAGAAGATGTCAACAAACTTGTACAAAAGGTTGTGCAGGAACTGGTTTCGGAGGACAGTGAGGAGTCAGTGTGGGCTGAAGACTTTCTATATAACTTGCTCTGATATGGACATACTGTACCCATAGAAACATAAAAACATAGACCTTGACGGCAGATAAGGACTGCTGGCCCACCCCAGTCTGCCCATTTCCCTACCTATTGGATAAGCTGCAGATCCTAGTTAACCAACAGCCTACTTCCTCCTACCCCTCCACTAGAATTGCCACGTCTGTCCCATGCATTCTTGAATTCCCCCACTGTTTTTGACCCAACAACCTCCTCATGAAGGCCATTCCATGCATCTGCCACCCTCTCTGTGAAAAAATACTTCCTTACATGGCCATTTAGCTGTCCTCCCTCTGTCTTCAAATTGTGCCCCTTTACTCTTGCACATTTCTTTTTTTTAAAGATGCTACCCTCTTGGACATTGCTGATTCCCTTGAGGTACTAAAATGTTTCTATCATGCCCCCCCCCTCCCTTCTTTCCTCAATTTTATACACATTAAGCTCCTTTAGTCTCTCTTCATATGGCTTCTGGTGCAGACACTGCTCCATTTTAAGTTGCCCTCCTCTGGACTGCTTCTATCCTGTCTATGTCCTTGTGGAGATGGGGTCTCCAGAACTGCACACAGTATTCCAGATGGGGTCTCACCAACTGTCTGTTTAGAGGGATAATAACTTCCTGTTTCCTACTGGTGATGCCTCTCCCTATGCATTCCAGTATCCCCCCCCCCCAGCACTCCTTACTGCCTTCTCACATTGCTTGCCTACCTTTGGGTCATCTGATATGATTATCCCCAGGCCCCATTCCATGTTTGTTGTTATTAGTACCTCCCCCCACATTATGTACTCTTCACATGGGTTTTTTTGTTTCCCAGGTGCATTACTTTGCACTTCTTTGCATTGAATCTAAGCTGTCATATTTTTGACCATTCCTCCAACCTTGCCAAGTCCCTTCTTATCCTTTCCACCCCCCTTGTGCATCAACCCTGTTGTAGATCTTTGTGTCGTCTGCATAGAGGCATACTTTCCCTTCCACTCCCTCTGCAATGTCACCTACAAAGACATTAAAGAGGACCAGTCCCAGTACTGAACCCTGCGGTACCCCAGTAGTAACCACTGTTTCTTTGGAGTGGACTCCATTTACTATAACCCTCTGCATCCTGTTGTCCAGCCAATGTTTTACCCAGCCAACAATCCTGGGACCCACTCTCAGGCTGGCTAACTTGTTTATTAATTTTTTGTGTGGGACAGTGTCAAATGCCTTGCTAAAGACTAGGTAAGCCATATCCACAGCCCCTCCCTGGTCTACTACTTTGGTCCCCTAGTTAAAGAAATCTATTAGATTTCTCTGACACAACCTTCCTGATATCAATCCATGCTGCTTTGGGTCCTGTGCCCCACTGGCCTCTAGGTACTCAACAATTCTTTCCTGCAGAAGTGATTCCATCATTTTCCCTACCACT
This sequence comes from Neoceratodus forsteri, assembly GCA_016271365.2. NCBI lineage: Eukaryota > Metazoa > Chordata > Ceratodontiformes > Ceratodontidae > Neoceratodus > Neoceratodus forsteri. The sequence continues at coordinate 784,451,105 of CM028132.1, read as the reverse complement.
GAGGTAAAACTAACAGGTCTGTAGTTTTCTGCATCTGTCTTGCTCCCAACTTTTGTGAAGGGGAATCACATCCACCCTCCTCCATTCCCCAGGTACCACACCATTTTCCCAAAATTTGTTAAAAAGGTTAGTCAGTGGTGTCACTAGTTTTCCCCTTAGTTCTTTTAGAATTCTGGAGTGAATCCCATCAGGCCCCATTGCTTTGTCCACATTCAGTTTTAGGAGTTCTTTCAGGACCCTTTCTTCTGTGAATGGACTGGTATCGACTCCCCCTATCCAGAGTGCTTCTATTGTTTGGTTTAGGTACCTCCCCCTCCTCTTCTTTTGTGAATACTAAGCAGACGTATTCGTTTAGTATCCCTCTTTTCACTGTCATCCTCTGCCACCCTTCACTTTATTAAGCCTCACTATCCCTCCCTTCGTCTTTCTTTGCTCCCTAATGTACCTATAAAAGGTTTTTCTCTCTTCTTAACTGAGTTAGCTATCTTTTCCTCAGTTTGGGCCTTGTTATTCTGACTTCCTTCCCTGCTTCCTTCTGCTTTAACTGGTACAGTTCTCTGTCCTGCTCCTTCTGTGTTTCTTTATACTTCCAGAATGTTACCTTTTTGTCCCTAACCTTCCCTGCCACCTCTTTTGAGAACCATAGTGATTTTTTCCTTTGTTTTGTTTTGTTGATTTGCTTCACACAAAGGCTTGTTGCCTCTGTGATGGCTGTTTTGATTTTTCCTCATTGTTCCTCAACCCCTCTTTTTTGCCCGTTTTCTAGTGCTTTTCTGAGGCACTCTCCCATTTTCCAAAAATCAGCCCTCCTAAAGTCCAATACCCTTGCTTTTGTATGGCTTGACTCTAAAGCTGTGTTTATCGTGAACCACACTGTTTGGCGGTTGCTTGTTCCCAGATGGTTACCCACTTCTAAACCTGAGATCCTCTCTCTGTCCCTATTTGAAAGTACCGGGTCTAAGATTGCTCCCTCCCAAGTGGGTTCCAACACTAGCTGTCTGAAGCATGCCCCCTGTAGGGCATTGAGAATAATCCTGCTGTGGCTGCAGCAAAGGTACTCCAGTTAACATCTGGCATATTCAGGTCCCCCTTCAACAATATCTCCCATTTTTCTGCCATTTTAAGGATGCCTTCTATCATTTCCTTGTCCATTGCCTCCTCCTGAAATGGGGGTCTGTATACAACCCCTGTGCAGATTGTGGTGCCATTTCCTGTCTCCAGGTTGACCCACCATGCCTCCTCTCCTCCCTGTTTATCCTGTTTGTGTCAATGTTAGCTCACTCTCATTGTTGTGTGTTGAACTGTGGGACTTTGATTATTGCTGGCTTTGGGGGTAGTGTTTCATTTTATGTCCCTGTTATGTCTCTTTTTGCCTCACTGGGTTAGTGTTTCAGTGTGTTCTACATTTGAAATATGTATTTCCTTGGGGCTGCATCACATAGGGGACTGAAAATCGTAATTCCCACCACCACTCTTCCTTCCTGTGGATCATTTACTTGCCACAATGGCATTCTGTGAGAATGTTTGGCGCTCCTGGCCTTCCATGATCAACTTTTTGGACTCTTACTGTGGACTTTTCTAATGGTTTCCTAATGCGTACATATCTTATAATTTGTAATCAAATTTAGTTTCACAGGATAGCAGGGTGGATTCACTTTTAAATATTGTGCCATTAATGTTTCACCTCAATTATCAGTGCTTGGTTAAAGGCAGATTGTGTGACGCTATCTTAGATTTTTGATCATTGAATCTCTCTTTTGGGAGTATGTGCTTGGGTTTCTATAGAGCATTTTAGTAGCATGAGGGACTAGGGATGACTGGGGCCCAGATGGAGAAATGGACTTCAATTAATATCTAGATGTATATTTTGTTCCTGTAGAGCTCTTATGTTGTATGCCTTCTAAATCAATTTATTGTTTTGATCACAGGTAAGTCCTCTTATGTGTATCTTGTGGGAAGGAGTCTAAAGTCTCCTTAGTAAATGAATTACTTTGGTTGAGCTTGATATTGTTAACTTTCTGTGCATTTTCCATGTTATGTAATGTAACTCTGTTTTAAAAATGGAAAAATGAATTAAAAAAAGAAAGTGGTGGAGGTATGGAAATTGCTACCAAATAATGCAACAAACTCTAAGAAGTATTAAGGGAAAAGGTATTACCACTGGAAAAGTGGGGACAGTCTTGATGGGCCACATGGTTACTTCCATCTAACTTGTGTACTGTACGTTCCTATGTCTGTATGTGGATGCTGGCCTCTCTGCCTCTTGTGCTCCCTAGCCAAGCATAATCCTGTGTTTGTATGAATGGATGGACTTGTGTCAATCATAAGAATCTCTGGGAACTAGAAAAGTAAAACTGATCAATCATCCATGTTAGGAGATAATTTATGATGTGATTCAGGTATGCACTGGAACTGATCTCACTGTTGTTTTGAATTCCATCTTGATATGATGCATAACAATAACATAAAATACTGCAGTTAACCTTACTTTAAAATAGAGCAAGTAAAACCTTGCCTGATTTGTAAATTCTATAGCCACTTTTCTTTTTTATAAATTAAAATGAACAGCAATCTTCCATTTTGAGTCTCAGTTTATTGAAATTAAAGTAATCTGTTCGATCACTGTCCTCATAACCATAGATAAGTCACTATAGTTAGACTTATTTTTACTAATGTGGCCCTTACTTAAAACAAAACAAAAAAAACATGACAACTGCCTATCTGTAGAGCATCTAGCAGGTGCTATACTACTCTCTAGAACTGGATGGCTGCCTACTTGTTGCCGTACTCCTTTTCTGTCTCATCTCTACACACTGAACTCATGCTGCAGGGCCTAATGATTTTGGCCTTAAAGATCTGTACCAGTTCTTTGTCTATGTAGGAAATTAACCATTAAGGGGAATGTCATTATATTTTTCCCAGGATTACTGTACAATGACAAAACAAGTACTGTAACCAGAACTCATACACTGCAACAGGGTAGGAAACCGTGTGATATGTGTACAGAGAGTTTACACTGGAATCTGAATTTTGATATAATAACACTTTTTTATAACCTATACAGAATTCTTTAGGGTTGCAAAACTCCATCAGTTTGTTTAGAATGTTTCTTGCAACACTTCATATCAGAATGTTTGCCTCTATCAGGATCAGTGTTCCATAAACTGCTTTGAGATCCTTTGTCAATCCATGGCACTATATAAAACATAATTCTATTATGTTCTAGACAGTTCCAAATAGGCTCAAGATTAAATCCAAACTGGCTGTCTATCACTATGCAGAATCTCTGTTTTCTCCAAAATATAACTGACATTTAAGAAGAACGGTTAAGCTGATGTCTCTTAAACGAGTCCCATTCAATGACCTACCCTTCATATTATGTCTTTGAATATAGATCATCTCTTCCATTTTCTGAAAAATGTTTGCAATGACCTTGGAATCCCTAGATTCCAGAAGTGACTTTACTGCCTGGATTTAAATCAAATAATACTGTTACAAGATGAGCGTTAATGTAATTAGTTAAATTACATCACATGTTCTGCCATTGTCGTTTAGTCAATCAAATGTGTTTATTTCAAGGCACACTTGTTTATTTGTACTCGTACAACACAGAATCACACTCAGCAGGAGGGAGAGAGTGTTGAACCAGGACAGCAAACCCAACAGGAACACTGGATAACTTTTGTTTCCCTGTAGACATGTTTATTTACACTGCTACTGTACTTAGCAGTGATAATTGCAGGACTGATTTGTTCTTTCTTGAAGGTAGTCTCAGAAACTGTGGAATTTAGGAAATACATAATGGACAGATTTTTACACCAGAGCATACATAACAGGACAAGCCACACTGTTTGAATAGAAGGAGCAGTTCTTTAGCTACATTAGGGAAAAACAAGCATTTGTCAATGCCGAATGTTTGCTTGCTGGCATTGGCATTAGTAGTGTAGGTGTTAGAGAGATGCATAATAGTAATGGCAGTGAAGTATTGAACTGAAGCCAACCCCACCACCACCCTGCAGAGACTGACAGGCACTGGGGTGTGCCTTTGGGTCATCAAGCACAACGGCCATGCCATTTCTCCACACTCCACCCTGCAGACACCAACAAGTATCACAGTGTGCCTTGGAGTGTTTGGGCCTTATGATCACCCCATTCCATAAGAAATATGGTGAGATGGGTGCAGTATAGGAGAATGGAGTGAACTTTGGGGCCAAATCCTCCAAGGCACACCTCGATGCCTGTCACTGGCTGCAGGGTGTGGGTGGGGGTGGAATGGCAGAAGTATTACAGGCGACAGTCCCAAGTCACACCCCTCATGCCTGTCAATCTCACTCTCTACAGGGTGGGTCATTATGGTCGGAAACCGTAACGTCCCAGGCATTCATTGGTATTTTCACTCCAAATTTTAAAGATGGGTATTTTGTGACCCCCACCTCATGAACAGTGGCAATATCAGTTCGTTAGCAGAAAGCTGATTTTGCACAGCGACTATGCCATTTGGCACCACTGGTGCGAAAACACATTTCAAACAGGATGTGAAAAATGACAGCTGTACTGTTCATGGGGAGGTGTAAAACATGGCAATGTTGAAAATCTGGAGTGAAAAAATATAAAAACTGGTGAAGTCACGAACGTGCATAGAAACTGCACAGCGAACACCTGTAATGTAATTAGTTTGGAGATTTTTTACAGCAGATTGTCAACACAGGCATTTTGGGACCTCCGCTTATGAACAGTGTCACTGTGATTTTCCTAATCTGTCCTGAACACTGATTTCCCACAGTGACCACGCAAAACACATTTCAGCCAGGGTGTGAAAAATTACAGCTGCACTGTTCATAAGGAGGTGTTGAAAAATTCCAGTGTTAACAATCTGAATTAAAAACATTAGAAATTTGTGAACTTACGAGGGTGCGTGGAAAGTGAGCAATGCACGCTCATAACACAGTCATTTTATGGACTTTTGTAACCAAATTTTCAACATAGCCAATTTAAGACCTCTGCTCATGAACAGCATCACTGTGATTTTCTTAATCTGTCCCGAACATTGATTTTGCACACCGACTGTGCCATTGTGAGCTACATGCGCAGAAACACATTTTGGGCAAGATGCAAAAAATGACAGCTGTACTGCTCATAAGGAGGTGTGGTAAACTGGCAATGTTGAAAATCTGGAGTGAAAATATTAAAAATTTGCGAACTTACGAGCGTGCGTAGGAACTGCGCAACCCACACTCGTAAAACAGTCATTTTTGGGAATTTTTCACCAAATTTTCAACTTAGGGGTTTTGGGAGCTTACCTCATCAACTGTGATACTGTCGTTTTGTAAATCAGTCCCAAAAGGTGGTTCTGCACAGTGACCGCAAAATCACCTTGCGGGACTGAATAACAAAATGACAGTGCCAGAATTCATGAGGTGGGGTCCCAAGAACCCCATGTTGAAAATTTGGTGAAAGAATTCACAAAAAAGCCTGAAATATGCATCAAAGTTAAATAAACCCTATTTATTCCATTATATAGCTTACCAGCATTTCCTCAGTTCGTGGTCGACTTTGAAGAGTGCAGACGTGTTCCCAGTCCACCAAAGATCATCGCGCTGGACTCCGGAGGTAAGTATGGGTGAGGTGAGGGTGTGGGAGGCAGGGTGCACAGAGGGAGGCGGGTGGGGGAGGGGCAAGACAATCAATGAGGACCATTTTTTGTTTTAGGTCTTTTTCTTTTAGGAAGGCGCGTGGGACTTTTGCCATGCTGGGGTGGGCTCCCAGCGTGGCAGCTGGAACTTTTGTTTTGGGGGGCAGTGGAGCCGACGGGGGATTGGACACCCCCGTCGGCCATACAGAGGTTTGCCACGCTGGGGTGGGCTCCCACAGTGGCACCTGAAAGTGTGTTTGGGTGGGCCAGCAGATGGACATTTGCCATGCTGGGGTGGGCTCCCAGCATGGCACCTGGAAGTGTGTTGGGAGGGCGCTGAGCTGACCGTGGATTTGGCACCCTCGTTGGCCATATGGGGGAGCATATGAGCACGCTGGGTTGGGCTTCCAGTGTGCACCTATGTGTTCATGGGGGTGGACTGTCTATGACAGACAGTTCAGATGCAGTGCTAACGTAAGCAATTTGCATACTGCTGACGACAGTATGCAAATTGTCTGCAGTGTTTTCCTTTCAACTGTATGCCACTGCATCTGAACGGCTGTCATAGACATCTCAGACATTCATTGGTGTGGTGCAGCCACACCTGCAAAAGGGAGCTGTAGAGGAGGACAAGTAGAAGGAAGTCATTCTAAAGGATTACTTTTGCTCTCTGTTCACAGTAGAGGACAGCAGGCTTCTGCATGAAAACATCATACAGGTTGCTTCAAGAGGAGTCACAGAAATGAGGTCGGTGGTGTTTACATGAGAAAGACTCAAGAAGTTCTAGCAGCCTTGAAAATAGTCAAGGCTCCTGGTCTGGATGGGAGGCAGCTGAGTGTGCTCACAGAATTGGCATTGGAACTTGTTTAACCCTTATCAGGTTTTTTCAATAGCTCTCTCCAGTCGGGGACAGATTTTGAAAGATTGGAGGATAACAGACATAGTCCTACTGCACAAGGGAGGAGACTAAGAGCAACCAGGAAACTATAGACCCATAAGTCTTACCTCTATAGTAGGTAAACTAATGCAGACACTAGTCAAAGATGACCTAGTGGGTCACCCAGAGAGAAATGGGCACTAGGATGGTACATAATATGGATTCATGGTTGGGAGGTCTTGTCAGACCTACCTGATAGTATTTTTTGACTGGGTAATTAAAGCAGTGGATGTGGGACAAGTAGTAGATTTGCTCTACTTCAACTTCAGCATGGCGTTTGACTCTGTACCACACACAAGGTTGCTGAAGAAATCAGAGGATCTGGGAACTGTGAATTGTCTAGTTTGATGGACAGGAAGCTGGTTGGGGGGTGACAGCAGATGGTGGTGGTAAACAAGTTCAAGTTAGGGGAGACATAGGTCGTGAGTGAGGTGTCATAGCATTCAGCCCTGTGGTTGGTCCTTTTCAGTATGTTCATCAGTGACATAGGAAAAGGAATACTTGGCAAGAGGTGCTTCTTCACAGTAGACACTAAACTCTGTGCCAGGGTAGACAGCCAGGAAGGGGTTAGAAAGGTGCAGAGGGACCTGTGAAGATTGGGAAGGTGGTCCAAAGTTTGGAAGTTGAAATTCAACACCACAAAGTGCAAGGTGAGGAACATAGGGAACCAGAACCCCAGACAGGAATACTGGATTGGACAGGTTATGTTGGACACTATTATTGAGAAAAGGGATGCAGAAGTCATCATAAGTGGCTCCCAGAAACAATCTAGCCTATGTAACAAGGCCTACAGCAAGTTAACCAGAATGCTGAAGTTTATCAGGAATGGAATTGACAGTAGGAGGAAGGGGATGATACTGCCTCTTTATTGATCATTGGTGAGGCCGCATCGGGGATACTGTGCCCAGTTCTGGAGTCCCCACCTAAGAATAGACAGAGAATGGAGACAGTACAGTACAGCACAGGGTAACTAAACTGATTCAGGCCCTGCAGGGCAGATCTTATGAGGATTGGTTAAGGGCCTGGACATGTACTCGCTATAGACCAGAAGGGAGAGGAGTGATATGATAGAGACTTTCAAGTTCCTGAATGGAATGAACAACGTAGATTGTGGGGAAATATTCAGCAGGTCTTGAGAACCAAGAACTCAGAGTCTTTAGAGGAAGTTGACAGGGGGGAGATTCATAGAAACATAAAAAACATTGAATTTGTCAGCAAATAAGGACTGCTTGGCCTACCCAGTCTGCCCATTTTTCCCTACCTACACTGTCACTGCAGACCCTACCTGATCTCAAGCTACTTCCCCCTAATTTTCTACCAAGATTCATTTGTGCCAGTCCCTTGTGTGCTTGAAGCCCACCACTGTTTTTGTCCCACCACCTCCACTGGAAGACTGTTCCAGATATCAGAAGCACCACTTGTGGTTGACAGTAAATTTTCCAACATCCTGCACAACGAAGGCACAATACTGACACCGGTATTGAGCCATCACAAAAGAAAGTGTTTTTTTGTGGGGGGGGGCTATGCCCCCAACCCTTCATTTATATATAATCAACTCCCAGTCAGAGCTGTTTTGTGGAGGGAGCAGAGCACCAGGAGAAGCTGCATCGGTGAAAACAGACCATTACAGTGACTGTCACTGTAATGATCTGTTTTCGGGTTTCACTGTCATGGTGTTGCTGTAAAGTGGGCCACTGCCAAGCACCCACCACTCTTTCAGTGAGGAAGCTTTTCCTCACATCCCTCCTAAATTCCCCCTTGCGGCTTCATTGCATGCCCTTTTGTTCTTGTGCACATTCTACTCTTAAAAATACTCTTCTCCTCTACCTTATTCACCTCCGTGAGATATTTATAGCTCTCTATCATGTCCCCACTCTATCTCCTCCCTCTCAGGATGTACATGTTGAGATCTTTAGCTCTCCTCATAGGGCTTTTGATGCAGCCCTGCACCACTTAGTTACCCTCCTCTGTACAGTCTCTGCCCTGTCTATGTCCTTTCTGAGATGTGATCTCCAGAACTAGATACACTACTCTAAGTGGGGTCTCACCAACAATCTATACATTGATATCACCACTTCTCTCCTTCTGCTGGTAATACTCCAACCTATGCACCCCAGAATCCCACTGGCCATACTTACTGGTTTGTCACATTGCCTTGCCACCTTGAGGTCATCCAATATGATTGCCACAAGGTCCCTTTTCCATTTGGTGACTGTCAATACCTCTCCCCTATTTTATACTTTGCCTCTGGGTTTCTGTACTCTAGGTGAATGATTTTGCACTTTTCTGCATTGAAACCCAGCTGCCATGCACTTAACCACTTCTTGAGTTTTCTCAGGTCTCTGCACATTCTCTCCACACCCTCTGGGGTGTCTACCCTATTGCAGCTTTAGTGTCATCTGCAAAACATCATACCTTCTCTTCTAGCTGTACTACAATGTCACTTATAAAGACATTCAGAAGGGATGTAAAAAAGTTTTATTTTACAGAAAGAGTGGTTGAGCCGTGGAGCATCCTACAACAGAGGTGGTAACTGCAAGAGCCATTAATGGTTTCAAACATGGTTGGGACACAGTAAAAGGCTTAATTGTTACACATGGGGAAAGCAGTAAGGCAGGAGGTGTGGGAGAGATGTGAGGACAACAGCACTGATGGTGAATAAACTGAATGGACCAATGGTCTTTTTCTGCCAACATTTTCTATTACACAAGGAATGTAAAGTGTGCATTATTTTAAAAATTGTAAATGGCTAAAGTTAAGACTAATTCCATAGTCCTTGTAAAGTCAATGCCCCATACCCCACAGTCTTTAATGACATCTTTAAAAAAATCTCAATTTTTGGTATTGATGATCTCAAAGATGAGAATAATAGGAAATTAAAAGCAGCTATTTCTTTTCTAATTCATAATACACTGGAAAGTCCAACTGAGACTGGATCTGTGGCATCAGTAGTCAGAATTCAGGAGGAAATAGGGCAAAAACAAATTGATATACATTTAAAGGGAAAAGGTTTGATAAGGGCTGTAATGGAAAAGGCCCACTAGTTGGAGAAGATGGGGATATACATTTTAGACTGGGAAAACTTACAATCACCCCCTACTAGAGATGAGAGAGATTCTTCACCACATCCAAAGCCTCATCCCTGGACTTACTGACTTAAAGGGGTGGCATTTAGATCCTTTTCTGAACTTGCAGAGAGAGAAGCCATTTCTTTTATTTCAGGGAATATTGCAGGATTAGTTGACAAATTAGGAGATACAGAATGGATGACACTGAATAAATCATATGACCTGATTTGTTTGCAGGAAACATGGGTCCATGAAGATATAACTCTAAATGGCTAGCAGTTAATAACTGTACCAGCAATCAAATGAAAAAGATGTGTGAGAGCTTCTGGGGGACTTGCTCTCTTTACAAAAATTGCACCAGATATTAACGTGCTCAAAATTCTAAGTAAAAATGACAATATGCTCTTTGTTTTGAATACTGTTAGATCAACTTTATTGATACTAGGGGTGATTTATATACCCCCGAGAGGAACTCCATTTTATAAGGAAGAAATGTGGGATGGCTTAACTAAAATCACCACAAATATGCTTTTTTCATTTCCCAGTGCACCTCTTTGCCTGTCGGGCAACTTTAATGCTAGAATCGCCCTCCATGACAATTTAGATAACGTCAGTGAAATTTGTTCTACAATAAATATCCCAAACAGAAGATCCACAGATGCAATAATAAATAAGAACAGGAAAAAATTAATTTAATTTCTGCAGGACACACACTTCATCGTGGTAAATGGGAGACTAAAAGATGATACAAAGGGGAACCCACCCATTCTGGGCCCTATGGGAAGAACATTATTGATTATGTAATTATAACTCTGGATAGCTTTGACATTTTATCATCTTTAAACATCTCAATGAGACCAGAATGTGACCACGCCTCTTTGTAAAATTGAAACACCTAGGAGGTTTTGATAGATCAGATACTCATATCCATCTTTCAAGATTTGAATCGAACAGTGACAAAAAAAAGCCTTCAGTTCAAGAAAGTTCAGTACATATTGTATATGGCTTAATATTAAGCCAAGATACACTAAATAGTTTAAAATATGTTATGGAGGCATCATCCCCACAAAGAGCCTTTGAAGAACGAATGAACATATTTTCTAAAATTAAAGACTTTATATACAAAAGTAGAGAATGTGCCCCTCCGCAGCCAGAGACCAGGTTTAATCATAACAGTAGGCAAGCCAAAAAGACAGATCTCTAAACTGGTTTGATGGGTAAAAGAGAAATACGTCTAGAAAGAACATAAAGATGTTAAATAAAGAAAGAAAACACTACAACCTCTTTTTACAATCAGAGAAAAAAAAAACTCTTCCAACAAAAATGCTGGGATAAGATGCTTAATGTCCTGAATACTGGGGACACTGTACATTTTTGGAGGCTTGTGGCTAAAGGGTCATGTAGTTTTGCCCAATTAATTCCCATAGATATTCCAGAAGATATATAGGTATCTCATTTTCAAAAATGTTTCTTTAATAATCAAGTTTCTTATCAAAATTGGATGGAAATAAAAAAATCTTGATTTAAATGCCCCCGATGGTACTAATAGATGAAGTGGAAGATGCCATAAAGTCCTAGATAGCATCCCTAAGGAAGCATCCCAAGCCCACCTAAATGTTTGGGTATCAGTTTTAACAAACCTATTTAACAAATGTTAAAAAAATAGAATTGTACCTGAATCATGGACCAAGAACATAATTGTACCAATATTTAAGAAAGCGGACCCTTCAGACACCATGAACAACAGACCTGTCAGTCTTCTTAATTCAATATCTAACATTTTCACAAGAACCACATTAAATAGAGTACTAGACTGGGTTAAAAAAGAAAATATTTTGTCTGTATCCCAAGCAGGCTTCAGGAAAAACTGCTCTACAGTTGATAACATGTTTGTCATACAACATCTCATTGAAAAGTACATTAGAATGAGGTAGACCAAGTTATTTGTTGTATTTATTGATCTTTCTAATGCATTTAACTTGGATAGATATTTGTTATGGTAAACACTGATTAACCTTGGTATTGATTATTCGATATGTGCTCCAATAATACAGCTATACACAAATAATGAATCTACAGTGCAATATAATAATCTAGGGAATCTATCTAGATGTTTAAGATCTAATACCAAGGTTAAACAGGGTTGCCTTTTGGCACCTTGTTTATTTAATCTCTATGTAAATCACTTGGCTGATGTGTTCAGACATAAATATGCACCCCCAAAAAATAAATGACAAACAATGCCTCCTACTGACCTACACTGATGATTTGGCTATTCTCTCCCTTTCAAGAATCAGGATGCAAAGGAAATTGGATAAACTAGATGAAATATGTGCAAACCTAAATTTAAAAATACATTTAGCCAAAACCAAGATGACAATTTTTGGTACAAAAAACAGCTATGCATGCTACATAGGTAAAAAGAAATTAGAACAAGTTAAATAGGATGTTTATTTGGGCAATATGTTATACTACACCAGAAACTGTGCTTATCATATAAATACACAAACAATTAAAGTAAAGGCAAATGCTAGGGCCTTGCCTAAGTTTAATCATAAATATGGCAGCTGGTCAATAATATCAGCTTTGAGAGCAGCAGAAATTAAATTAATCCCATCAGCCTTAATGGGGCGGAAATGTGAGGGTTTCAGGTATCAGATATGATTGAAAGACTATACAATATATATTACAAATCATTGCTAGGAATCCCAAGAGTCAGCCCTAATTGTGCTGTGTGAGCAAAGCATGGTAGGATATCAATGAAAACATTAGCGACCCTAAGATTAACTTCATATTGACTTAGAGTAATCAATGCAAATGCAATTCCTCCAACCTCATGGGCCCTAAGAGAGAACATAGTCTCATTGTCCTCAATCCATCTTGAATCTTTATTATTACTCTTCCTTAAGGGATTGATGATCGCTCTTAGCTATCAGACTAGGACTGAAGCTGGACTTCTTAATAAAGCTTCTCAAGAAGATTTGGAAGCTGTGGGCAGACTCAAGGTGGTGCAGTGGCTTTCCTTAAGCAAAAAGGCACATGGTTTGAAACATATCCGATGCTCCCTATTCGACCAGAGTACAAAAAATGAATAACAAAGGCTAGATTTGAGTTACTCCCTAATTCTAGGATAGACTATAAGTATGAAAGGATGGAAAGAAATAGTCTCACTATATGCCTTTGTAATAGAGGACATGTAGAGGCTTTAAGCTTAATCAGTTTAAGGCCAAACTTTGCACACTACTTGCATCTACTGGTGGATGTGACTGTTGGACCTGGGCTCTCTCCTACCCTCCTAGTGGATGTGAGTGACGGACTCAAGTACCTTCCTCCCCTTTCACTCCCTACTTACCACCCTTTCATTCTCAGGCACCTCCTAGCTCAGCACACCCCTTTCCTTATTTTCACTCCTGCCCCTCCACCTCCCACTTCTCTTGTCCACCCCCTTACCTTACCTCCCTACAACCCTTCACTTTCCACCAGTTTCACTCCCTCCCATCCTCCCCTATGACACCTCCACCAGCTGGTATGCCCCCCTCAATCCCCCTTCCCCTGCCCACCTCTCCTATATCCTTCCTCCACCCACCCCCCTCACCTACCCTCCTCTGCCCGTGCTCTAGTTTTTGGTTTCTTACTTGCCTTGTCTACCCTGACTACCCACTGCCTTATCTCCCTCTACACTCCCTCTACCCCTGAAATGTGACCTCCCCTCCTTTCACCGTTTTCTGCCTCATACCATGTTCCCTATCTATAATCTTTGACACATTCTTTCCTGTTCTGGTCATATGTAACTGCATTTCCTATCAGGTTTCTGGTTCCTAACTATTACATAGGTCACCTGAAACAAATTTTACCCTTCCATGCCTCTCTGTGTCTTTTTACTGTTGTAAATTTCTCCTGCCTCTCCCCTTTTTTTTTGTTTCCAGGAAAATGGAACTCCTGACTCTTGAATGTACTAGACCTGTAACTACTCTGTATAACAGAATAATTGTTTCTGTGCTAAATGTTAAATGTACTATTTCTTATGCTCTGTATTTTGTTTCATGACGTAGAACCTTTGTAAACGAGCCTCTGGCTCAAAGCTATTTCAGAAAAATAATAAATAAATACATCACGGGCCTACATCAATTCATGCCCTACAATTTGCTCCATGTCAAATCACTCCCGATGATCAGCTCCCTGGGCAATTCATTCCTACCACTCCCGCTCCACGGCAATTCACTCCCACTCCTGTTCCCACATTGATTGCTACATACATGTATAATGCCAATCAGTGCCAATCACTATTTACTGCTGCTACCACTTTACCAATCATCATAATTAGGTCAATGTTCCTGGTGCTGCTGTCGGAGTTGCTACTAATGCCATTAAGTGCCAATCACTACTGCTGCCACTTTACCAATCAGCATGATTTGGCAATCAGCAGACTGCTTTACTTTACCAGTCAGCAAGCCTGATAAAAGAATCATCAAATGCATACACACTGTAACTTGTAAACATGGAAGTGAGGTTCATTCTGACCAAGCGCAACAGAAAGAAGCTGGTTGATGACAAAAACTACATTTACATTCACCATTAACATGGATATAATGACAAAGTGATTTGGCAATGCGAGCTTGCAGTAATAAAAGTCAAAGGCTGCAATGTGAGGGTACATACACAAAGTGACATTGATTCTCGATGAACAGGTAAATGCTTCTTTAATTGTTAATACTGCGGAAGGAGGGAGAGTGGATGGGAAGATGTTGCCTTGTACAGCTGTTTAAAGAATATCGATTTAAAAACATAGCCCTCTAATAAGCAACGTTGTAGCTGCACACAGGCAGATATTTCAAGTGCTGTCGCCACTGCTCCAAGATCATGCTAAGTAGTAAACCTGTGAGATTGTGATGCTTCTCACTAATTGTTGTGATATCACCAATAGCGGGAGCAAAATTACATGGAATGGGTGGTGGGGGGGAGCAAATTTAACCGGAGCGAATGGTCGGGAGCTTGTTGTCTGGGAACGAATTGGCAAGCTTCCCTTTATCACACATGATATTACAACGTCCACTCTATAATACATGGAGAAAATCTTATTTAGAGCATTTTCTGACTGAGACCTTATGCTAACAGTTTGGAAAATGGCTTGTACATACTACTGAATCCAATGGGTATTACCCAGGCCACAGCATTGGCCATATTTCTTAAAGAATTAATAAAACTCTGAAAAACAATTCATATGATATGAAAGTGTCTGCTCGAAGAACTGCTACATAATTGAATTTTCAGGGCTTACTTTAAAACGGTGGCCTAGTTTACATAAAACCATCAAGGATCTTGGAAAATGCAAGATAAGCAGCCCAGTAAGAGATGCTGTACCCATTAGTGGCAGAAAGGGCTATTGTTTGTCACCACGACATAAGATTCCTATGGATTGATTAGATGAAACTCCAGCAAAGTGGAGTTCTTCATATCAATTATTTCCATTGACTGTTTTATTACCTCTATCTTCTGTAATCCAGCACTGTTATTTGTTAAGAACTGTGGTGCAATATTGAAATAGGGTACAAATATGAATGTTTATTCTGGGCATATTTTAAAAATTATTTATTGATATAAATGTCTACAGTTTTTAACTATTGTAAAGACTTACTATTGTCAAACAAATAAACTTTTAAAACCAATGACATTGTTCAAATTTTCAGTTTCCTTGTACTGTAGTTTGGTGCAATCACTTCAGACAGAAGGGAAGCATGGGTCCAATTCCAAAGCAGGTTATGCATGGTGCAAGTCGCCCCTTGCGACATGTGTTACACTATTCTGGAAGGCAGTCTGCAACATGGCGCAGGCTACCTGCACCAAAGGTGGGCTACACCACAGGCTATGCCAGAAACCCCTGCAACATGGTGCAAGGGGGGTTCTGGTAGCAGTTATGGCCTGATTCCAGGAGGGCAGCTGATGGAATGGTACAGCACTGTTATGAGATGGCCATGGTAGACAGTGATCTAAGTACAGTTAGATCAGCTAATAGCTGGTCTAACAGTATGCTACGGCCATGGTGGGTGCATGTCTGTGCCCAGTGCCCCATGAGCCCCCCTATGGTCCTACTGAGGCCCCCACTCAACTCTCTGTGGCAAGGTGGCCTTCTGTGGACTGCTGGCACACCCACACCCCATCCCCGGGCAGTGCCCCACAAGGCAGTTCACAGCTCACTGCACCACCATGTTACCACTGGCATACATGCCATGCACACCATGTAGGTCAAGTGGCCCTCCAAACAGCCCTGCATGGCATTGTCATGGTGTCAGGGTGTGGGGCATGGGGGGCCATGCCATGCATCCTGCTCCCTGTTGGAGGGCAGTCGTGCAGCTTGTGGCACCGTGTGTAGGTGTGCCCTTCCTGTGGCGCAATGCTGGAGGTGCCGTAAGTCACAGGTCGTAGTTGCCAGGGATTCTGCCTGTTCTGGAATCTGGCACAGGGTCCCCAGTGTAGCAGCATATGTCTCAACTTGCATTTGCCTGTGAGTTGCACCATAAATCTTAGAATTGGGCCCCATTTGTCTTCCAATGAATACTGCTTAAAAAGCTACTTATATTTTTAAAGTAACCTAAGTGGGATTTACCTATAATGACATTTATCACTTTATCCTTATCAATCCTTCACTCACCACTTTCTTTTATATTTTGGATTGGCTATCTTCTGCTGCTAAGCACTCTTTTGACCTTGCTTGCTTTCATTACACAGTACTAACATCATGAGTGCCTGCTTCCTTGACTGATCTGCCTTAGTTCCTCTTGTTTACCTACCCTTGCAGATCCAGTGAGAAGTCATTGTTATTTATTCCAAAGTATTCCAATAATATGCTGTACCCAGATAGTGTCCATACATAGCATAACTTCAGACCTTGCTGTTTTAAATCTTGGGGTTCCTGAAAAGTCAATACTTAGCCCTCTACAGCTTTCTATTTTTGTTAATGACTTCCCAAAGCACAGTGGGAAATATCATCTGCATAGGTATTCAGATGACACCCTACTCTTCTACGGTGCAATGACAATGTCTGAGGTTAATTCAGTACTCCAGTATGATCTCTGATCTCAGTACAATGCCCTACTGGTTCATCAACAACCACCTGATCATTAATGTAACCAAAACTAAGTCTATTGTGTTTGGATCCCAAAACTTGCTACAATAACTCATTCAGCTGATTCACCTGCAATCATAACATCAAACGGCAACACTATTAAGCAAGTCAGCTTATTCAAGTATCTAGGAATCTGGCTTGATGCATCATTTACAAACAGTAGGCATGCTGATCACATCTTTTTCAACTGTAGGGCCCACGTTCAACTTTCTCTACACATCTAAGTGCTGACCTAAAGAAGCAGGTAGACTCCCACTTCCTGTACCCTTCCATTAACTATGAATATGTCATTACCACTGTGTAACCAAAACCACTCTGCTGCCTCGGGATCATTTGTACAACAAAATGTCCAGGTTCAGCCTCTCCTGTGGCTGGTCTACCCATCATTTTCTGCTGCATGACCAGTTTAACTGGACAAATCTATATAGCAGACATGACTATCCCTGGATTTCTTTGTTGTACAATTTTGCATAAGGAAAAGTATTGAGTTTCTCCTAGCCCTCCTCACACAGTCAAGCAGTGCTTGCTAACTTCATTCAGGAGCCGCACTTATTTTCTTGATTGCCAGGATGAAGCGTGAATTTGTTAGAAGTGCCTTTGCATTTGCAGCACCAGACACCTGGAACAAACTCCCACTCCAGCTGAGGAATGCTTATAGCTTGCAAATGTTCAAGCCCATTCCTTCCAGCATCTCAGAACTTTCTGTATTTGTTTTTGTCCAGAATCCCCATCTAACTGACCATCATCATGTTGCATAATGATGTTCATGCTCTTTGTTTGCAGCGAACCTGCTTTGTTAGCTTGTTTTGATTAGTGTTTGGATGCACTTACCTTTAGAATGTGCTTGTTTTTCCTGTGCATCTGTTAGCCTGAATATAACTATTCCTGCTGGACAATGTCAACTTACAAACTGCTGCTATCCTCCCTGGAACCACAATGAAAACTAAATGCTGCATCTCATGGTGTTATACCACTTGGAGTAATTTCAAATAAATAAATAAATAAGGAGCCACAGTCCTTTACTTGTTTCCTCCTTTGCTCCCATTGACTGGCGCTCTCGTCTTCTGGAATTGTGTGATGTCTCCTTTCATTTGCTCTACAGGAATGAACTAAGAAAATATTTACACACACTATATGCCTGTGTTTGCACATAATTTTACGATTCATGTTTTTTGTAAGGTTATTGCTATTCTCTGTAAATATTTTATGTTTGATTAATTTTTTAATTATCTTTTTTATTGTACATTTATTTATTTAGTTTAGGTAAGCAGATATGTCCACTAGGAACCAAGCTCTATTTCAAGGGCAACCCAGAGGAAATAAAAACACTATTTACAGACAGTTCAATCACAGTAACGCGTATAACTCTAGAGTAACATTCCATAGAAGAACAATTCACACATAATGCGGTTACAGAGAAAACTTATTTCATGGTATGACAAATACAAGAAACCATCTCTGTTTCACAAGAAACACTTACTCCTGGTAAAGTTTGAGAGCTATTTTAAAGGTGCCTAGAGTTTGGTTCCCCCTTAATTGTTGCGGAAGGGAGTTCCACTGCAGCTGGGCTGTGTTCTCAAAGGAACCATAACTGTCCTCAAATGCAGATTGTGAAAGGAGAGATTAATTCTTGACCTTAATCCACATTCTGTGCATTGGAGAACTAGTAGAGCAGACAGGCTAGTTGGATTGCCTGTGCTGGAGACCTTTGATACTATGCAGAGGAGTGAGTACAGGAGCCTAGCCTCTTGCAGTAGCCATCCTTTCTCTGTGAATACTCTGCAGTAATGGTCACATTTATGAGTGCTGTGGGCAAAGCGCCCTATCCTGTTGTACAACACCTTATCTGAATGAACTTCTGCTTATCAAGGGTTACCAGGATAACTCTTTCATAAGCAGGTACAGGTAGCTATCACAGTGTAGGAATCCTTGGTCAGATATTTCCTACTTATGTATGAGAGACCAAACCTTTTTTTTAAGGTTTTAGTGATGTAATAGAAGTAATTATCAAAGGACAGGCATGGGTATGGGTTTATACAAAGATGTGCAAAGCTGTTGAGGATTTCAGGTCCCTTCCATCAATAGTTCTGATGCCCAGTGACTCCTTATTTTTTGTTTACCATTACTTTGAAAATAAAATACATAGCCCTGGATTTTCCCTGGTTTAACATGCTTATTTTCCATAAACCACTCCTGTACTTTCCTGAAATCACATCCCAGGTCTTTATTGATTTCTGCAGTGTTTGGGGCACTTCTATAATTGATTGCATATTCCATGTATAGTAATGCTTTGAACCACAGCTTATTGGAAAGTGATTTATGAACAGTGAGAAAAGTAAAAGGCCTGAGACAGATCTGTGTGGGACTGCAATTTGCACTTTTCTGGGGAAGGAAAGGAATATATTTAGCTTTGCCATATTCTGCCTATCCTCTATGCAGCTTGAGATCCATAACATAGGTTGTGTAGCCCCAGGTTTAAAAGTTTACCTAGGAGTTTGCCATGAAACAAATCTAATTGATTTCTTTGACTGGGTGACCAAAGTAGTAGACCAGGGAGGGGCTGTGGACATGGCCTACCTAGACTTTAGCAAGGCATTTCACACAGCCCCACACAAAAGATTAATAAACAAATTAGCCAGCCTGGGATCTGGGTCCCAGGGTGGTAGCCTGAGTAAAACACTGGCTGGACAACAGGACACAGCGGGTAGTAGTAAATGGAATCCACAGTGAAGAAAGGAGGGTTACTAGTGGGGTACCGCAGGGTTCAGTACTGGGGTGGTCCTTTTTAATGTCTTTATAAGTGACATTGCAGAGGGACTGGAAGGGAAAGTATGTCTCTTTGCAGATGACACAAAGATCTGCAACAGGTTTATATGCAAGGTGGGGTGGAAAGGATGAAAAGGGACTTGGCAAGGTTGGAGGAATGGTCAAATGTATGGCAGCTTAGATTCAATGCAAAGAAGTGCAAAGTAGTGCACCTGGGAAACAAAAACCCAGGGCAGGAGTACACAATCGGGAAGGGTGGTGAGATACTGATAACAACAACAAAAATGGAAAGGGACGTGGGGGGTAGTCATATCAGATGACCTAAGGGTGGGCCAGCAATGTGAGAAGGCAGTAAGGAGGGCTGGGGGATACTGGGATGCATAGGGAGAGACATCACCAGTAGAAAACAGGAAGTTGTTGGCCCTTTGTACAGACAGTTGGTAAGACCACATCTGGTGTACTGTGTACAGTTATGGAGACCCCAACTCTGCAAAGACATAGACAGGGTGGAGGCTGTCCAGAAGAGGGCAACCAAAATGGTGCAGGGTCTGCACCAGAAGACATATGAAGAAAGATAAAGGAGCTTTAGATGTATAGCCTCGAGGAAAGGAGGGAGAGAGGAGACATGATAGAAACTTTCAAATGTTTCAAGGGAATCAATAAAGTCCAAGAGGGTAGCGTCTTTCAGAAAAAGAGCTGTGCAAGAACAGGGGGCACAATTTGAAGATAGAGGGGGGCAGCTCAGAGGTAATGTGAGGAAGTATTTCTTCACAGAGAGGGCTGTAGATGCATGGAACAGCCTTCCTGAGGAGGTCATAGAGTCAATAACAGTGGGGGAAATCATAAATGCATGGGACAGGCATAAGGCAATTCTAGTGGGGGGTAGGAGGAAGTAGGCTGTTGGTTAACTAGGATCTGCAGCTTTTCCATTAGGTAGGGAAATGGGCAGACTAGGTGGGCCAAGCGGTCCTTATCTGCTGTCAAATTTTATGTTTCTGTGTTTCTATTATGCAGGTCAAAGGCCATAGATAGATCCCTGGACACTGCTCCAGTCATCATGCCTGCATCAGATGCGCAGATTACATCATTTATGAATTTGACCAGTGTTGTTACAGTACTACAGTTGTTCCTGAATCCATATTGTGCTCCAGTGAGATGATGATGCATGTCAATGTCATTTTGTAACTGCTTGTACACTATCCTTTCCAAAATCTTTGTATTATTTTTTGCTATGAGTACATTTTCCTGAAGCTTTAAGATGTTTACATCTGTAATTATATGTAGCTCAAGTCTAGTGATTTATTCATTTAGGATTTTAATCTGTATATATACTTCATTTACTGTCCTCGTTGCACTTACTATGATTGTATTTAGCTGTAGAAGTCTCTGAAATGCCACGTTATTCTGTTTACACTAGCACTTTGTTATACCAGCTGTATGTTATTTGTATGTTTTCCCTGGGTCGTCACTGAAAAAGGGACTGCATGGTCTCAGTGGGCCTACCCAGTTACCAAAATTCAAATAAATAAATAAATAGAGTAGAGAGGAGTGATATGTGCCTGTAATATATGAGTACATATCATGTCCTTCATTAAGTATTGGTACCACAAGGGCATTTTATCATGCATCTAGGGCTTTACCAGAGATGAAAACAAGATTAAACAGCCTTGCAAATGGAAGTGCAATAGCATGTGAAGCCAATTCGAGCAGCTTAGGCTTTAGACTACTGAAACCTGCAGTTGTCCCTTGTTTGATTTTACTCTGTACTTCTGTACCTCACTGGCTGATGCTAGTTTTAAGTGGAAACCCAGATAGGTGTTTTTATTCCTGCTATTCTCTGGGCTGTGTCAGTTGCATCCACGGTCTTTGGTTGCTTCCATGAAAGTGCTCAGATCAGTAAGAATTTACTGAAAGTGGCAACCACGAAGAGCAGGTCTGATTCCTTTTGAGTAATTTATAGCTAGATCCTCTATTCTGGGTTTGTGTTTGCCGTTGAGTAGCTCATTTATCTCTGACTAAAAATATATGGGCTGTGTTGAGCAATTGATCTGCAGCTCTTTGTAGTATTGATTTTTAGTTTGTTTGTGCTATACTTGCTCTGTTTTGTAGTCCTGTAGTTGTAGTGCAGTCAGTACTAACCCAGGTTGTGCCTGAATATAATCACTGTATGTTCAGTGTTCTTACCTGGTTAAAATAAACTAATTGTAGATTACTCACCTGGTAAAGGTGATTGTGGGGGCGTAGATCTCTGAGGCACTCCACATTCATGACATCATGGGTTGTGTACACCTGATAGGTTGCTTGATGCACAAGTAGATTTGAAGCAAGTCCATCCCCCTTCTCCCAGGGGTCAGCTTACCTCAGGTCAGTTCGATGTATTCCAAAGCTGTTTCTGTAACTCGAAGTAGTTATCGTATATTTCTTTGTAACTTTTTTATAAAGGGATGTCCACTAGTGCTAGTTCAACCATAGATTGATTTATTTCTCAGTAATCACTGAATAGGTAGGAAAAAATATAAAAAATGGAGTGTTGCCCTACAGGCACGACCCCCTAACATTGACAAGCTATAACCATGTTGAATAGTATCAAAAGATTTTAAGACTATGTTGACTAGTACCACAGAGTTTAAGAACAGTGCATCTCTGGTTGTTGTCACGTCTGTTTAGGAGGGCTGTAGAATGCCTCAGAGATCTACACCCCCACAATCACCTTTACCAGGTGAGTAAACTACCATTGTGGGGGTAGTCTCTGAGGCACTCCACATTCATGATATCATGGGTCATTAATAAGCAGTGTGTCCCTGTTCGGGTGGGTGAGATGTGTTTTCTAGCAATATGTGTTCTCTTGTAAGATTTCAGTTTTTGGCTGCAGTTAGTACTGCTCTTGCAAAGTTTGTTTTGCAGTATTTTGACACATCCATTCGGTAGTGTCTGGTGAAAGTATGGATTGAGTACCATGTGGCGGCTGTGCATATTTCCTCTGCTGTTGCCATGTTCTTTTCTTCCCAAGAGATGGCTATGGTTCGTGTTGAATGGGCTTTTATGTCTGTAGGTGGGCTTGTGTTTCTTGCTTTGTAAGCTTCTTTGATTGCTGTTTTAAGGTAGGAGGCTATGGACACCTTTGATGTTGGTTGTCCTTTCCATTTTCCTTGGAGAGTGACGAATAGTCTGTCTGTAAGTCGAAGGTCTCTTGTTCGATTAAGGTATGTGTGAAGGATGCATCTCATTCCGAGTAGCTGTAATTGAGGGTCGTCCCATATGTCCTCCGGAGGGAGCTGTGCGGGTATTTCTGTTGATTGATGGAGGTGGAAAGTGGATGCTATCTTGGGTCTGAAAGCGGGTATTGTCCTGATTGAAGGCCTATCATTGTAGAATGTTAGGAATGGAGATTTGGAAGATAGTGCCTGTAGTTCTCCTACCCTTCTTGCTGATGCGATGGCCATCAGAAATACAGTCTTGAGTTGCATCCATTTTAGTGGTACTGTTTTGATTGGTTTGAAAGGGGGTTTCATTATTGCCCGTAATACCAGAGTTAGATCCCAGGGGGCAGTAATGTTCTTTGTGACGGGGTTAATGTTAGTTGCTGCTTTAAGAAAGCTAACTATGTCTTGATGAGAACCTGGGGATGAGCCTTGAATTAGTCCCCTTGCTGCTCCAATTGCTGCCACCTGCACCTTTAGTGATGCTGGTGATAGGCCTAGGTGAATGCCTTCTTGTAGGAATAGTAGAATTTGTTGTATGGTGCATTTGGTAACTTTGATAATGTGGTAGTTACACCATTTAGAGAATATGTTCCACTGTCTCTAATAAGTTGCATTTGTGGACAGTTGTCGTGACATGGTCATTGTATTGATGACTGTTGGATGGTATCCTGCTTTTAGCAGTCTCTCCCTTTCAGGAGCCAAGCCACTAGTTGTAGCTATTGTGGATTGGGGTGTATGATTGGTCCTTGAGATAGAAGGTCCGATCTTTGTGGTAATGTCCACAGGCCATCTAGGGCCATGGAGACTATAGTCATGAACCATGCTCTGCGTGGCCAGTGTGGTGCTATCAGTATCACTCTGGCTCTGGATGTTCGTATCTTCCGTAGTACTTGAGTAATTAGTGGTATTGGTGGAAAAATGTAAGCTACTTGGAAAGTCCAGTGTGCTGTTAGGGCATCCACCCCCAGAGCTTTGCTGTCCTTGAACCATGACCAGAATTTCTGCCATTGGTTGTTGTGTCATGATGCCATAAGGTCTTGTTCCGCTGGTCCCCATTTTTTGTTGATCATGTGGAACACCTGTGGGTGTAACTTCCATTCCCCTAGGTGTATGCGTTGATGGCTCAGCCAATCTGCTGTGGTGTTGAGGGTACCTGCCAGATGTATAGCTGTGATTGATTTTAAGTTTCTTTGTGCCCATGGTATAAGCTTTGTTGTTTCTTCATCATTGCTCTGCTCCTTGTTCTGCCCTGTTTGTTTATGTAGGCTTCTGTGACTTGGTTGTCTGATTTGATTCTGACATGTTTGTTTCTTATGTGTTTTGCAAAATGGAATAGTGCTAGGAAGACTGCTCTCATCTTCAGTACATTTATTGACAATTTCTTCTCTTTTAGTGACCATGAACCCTGAGCTGTAAGGATCCGCATGGCGGCTCCCCATCCTAGCAGGCTGGCATCTGTCTCTAGAATTGCCTCTGGCTGTGTGTCTAGAGGTATGCCTGCTGTCATTTTGAGTTTGTTTGTCCACCATGATAGGCTTGACCTTATCCTGTTTGGTAATAAGACTTTTCTTGATAAATTGATATCATAGCTAAGTCCTTGTTCTATAAGGAATGCCATGAGTGGTCTCATGTGCCATCTTGCCCACGGTATCACATCTATAGTGGATGACATGAGTCCCAGTACTTGCAATATGAGATGTAGCATAGGTTCCTTTGATCTTTGTAACTGTGTTGTGAGTTGTATGATAGTTTGTACCCTGTTGTTTGAGGGGAATGCTAGACCTGTTCCGGTATCTATGATTGTGCCTAGATGCTCTATAGATTGAGTGGGTACCAGACAGCTTTTGGCATGGTTTATTACCCATCCATGATCTTGCAGGCATTGTACAACTGTATTTGTCTCTCTTACTGCTTGTTGGTGTGATCTTGTTCAAATCAACCAGTCGTCTAGGTAGGGTATAACATGTGTGCCCAGCTCCCTCAGTTTTGCGGCCAGTACTATAGAAACTTTGGTGAATACCCTGGGTGCTGAAGCCAGGCAAAATGATAGTACTTGATACTGGTAATGACCTCCCTGTATGTGAAATCAAAGGAATTTGAAGTGACTTGGTCTGATCGGTATGTGCAGGTATGCTTCTTTCATCTATGGAGGTGAGAAAGTCTCCTGGCCTTACTCCTGTCAGAGTTGACCTGATTGCTTCCATTTTGAATGGTGTGTGTCTTATTGATTTGTTCAGGTATTTTAGGTCTAGTACCAGTCTTAGATCCCCAGTCTTTTTGTGGACCCTGTTCTTGAGTCGGTACCAGTGATATAGCATTGTTCTGTGGGTAGTACCATTTTCTTGTTAAAGGATGCTATTTGAGGGTCTATTGTTGGTGGGGTGCACCATAATGTCAGCTTATCTGCTTGCAGTGGGAACATTTTGTCCCATGACCTGTGCTCTGGTATGCGTGCTGGCTCTGTGGAGCCCCATTCCTTTAATGCTGCCTCTTCGATGGCTTTGCTTACTGGGAATACATCCGCTAGTTTTGATTGCAGTTGTAGTGAAGGGATAAGTTTAGATGCAGGTGCTGGGGTTGGTGTTTTGAACCCCACTGTAGTCATGATGTTTCTGACTAGGGCTGGAATTTGGGCTGGGAAACACCATTTTGCTGTGAGGGTCTGGGGTTCTGATTCCAGTTCACCATCTTCCTCCAAGACCTGTTCAGTGTCATTTGGGTCTCTTTGTACCTCCATAGGAATTGTGCCAGTGGGTCTATTGAGGTTCCCGGTTGCCCTCTTTTTTGCTGATGGAGGGTTGGGATATAACCGTGCAGATAGCTCATTGAGTCTGTCTAGCATGGCAGCTAACACCTCTTGCTGCACTAGCATTAGCTGATTATTCTGCATCATTATGAAATTGCTGACTATGTCATGCTCTGTACTATTTTTGTCTTTGTTGGTGTTATTTTGTAGTCCACTGGGTCCTTCTCCAGGGTCCTCTGTGTTGGGAGGTGGTGGGGATTCTTCCACATATGTAGCGCAGATGTGGCCTAGTTGCTGTGGAGGTAGTAGGGCATTGCAATGTCTGCAGAATTTATTCTTGGCCATAATGATCTGTGGAGAATAGGCACAGATCAGAATATGTAACTTTGAAGTAGTGAAATACTGTTTAACAGACATTGCTGTAGTGTAATGTATGCAATAATTCTGTTTGTACAGCTTGTCTTTTTATTTTTTGAATGAACTGTGTTTATGTTATATTAACTTGCATCAGATGGGGTAAAATTGGGTAATGTCCCTTTAATTGTGAGGGACTGAGCAGTGTCCCTTTAAGGCATGAGCCATGTCCCTGTAATGGGAGAGGGTGAGTAGTTTCTCTTGACTTGGGAGCTGGTATGCATGAAATCACTGTGTGAGGACTGCTTGAGTTGCAGTATCTGAGCCTTGTATATTGACCCTCCTGTGCAGTTTGATGTAGTCGCTGGACAAGCGCTGGGTAAGCACTAATACAGGGGAGCATTTGTGCTAATGAAGAGCCTAGGGGTGGCTTGGGGTGTGAAGTAGTGCGAGATCTCTGTGGAGGTGAGATCTCATTGAATTGCCCCTCATCAAAATGGCGGCCATGGTCTTGCGATGCTGCTGAGCCAATCAGCATGCGTCTCGCTCATTGCATGAGATTTCAGCCTGGAGAGAAGGCATGGGGGGGCGAACACGCTGAAAGTGAACCTCTACAGACCTGGGAGCAATAAAAAAACATTTTGCTGGGCTCCATTTTGGTCCGTAGAGGTAACACTAGCCTGGATGTCTGAAGCTGGGTCGGTGGAGTTGAAGAACCGCGGGGTTGCCGCGTTTTGGATTAACTTCACTCTGAGTGTGCCATGTTCAGAGAGAAATTCCCCTAAGGTAACTGTCCTTGATTTATAGCATTCACAGGATGTGCTATTGTAAGGACCTCCTTGTTTAATCTTAATGCAGCGCTCAGGCACCACTGGGAGGAGTGGCAGGTAGCACTGTCTTATGGTTACTGTTGTGCCAAACTGTTATAGGTTTAATGATGGGCTCGTTTGTATGGAGCCTCAGTTTGATGAGGATAAGAGATTTTTTTTTGTTATGGTGATGGCTCCTGGGACCGCTAGCAGAGGTTTCCAGGTAGCCCACCTGAAATTTCTTGGTATAGGCCTTGTTGTGGTTTTATTAAGCACTCCTGGGACTGCTAGTAGGGGCTTCTAGGTGCTCATTGCCTTCCTATTTTAGAGGAGAATTTTTTCTACTTGGGACCACTAGCAGGGGCTGCCAGGTAGAGTACAATAAAAATTCTGAGACTGGCTACTTTATAAAGAATCTGGTAAACCGACGAAAATAGATGCAGATTAATAAAACATGCAATCTCCTTGTATCTGCCTGTCTTGGCCTGATGTATGACAGTTATAAATATCTTATATATTTTAGTAGTATTCTGAGGCTTACCTTAGCCTGTAGATTCATGCTTGCAACCTCGTCGGATGCACATCTAGAACTGACCTGAGGTAAGCTGAACCCTGGGAGAAGGGGGACAGACTTGCTTCAAATCTACATGTGCATCAAGCAACCTATCAGGTGTACACAACCCATGATGTCATGAATGTGAAGTGCCTCGGAGACTACCCCCCACAAATAAAGATATAAATCATGTACAACTCTGAATTCCTGACTAAAACTGGGTTGAAGACAAGCATGCTTAATAATCTTTGCTGGTCACCATAAATTGATGTATGAGGAATTGTAAACTAATTGGCTAATCTTGATAATCAGCTGTTCACTCCAGTTGTATCTCAACTAGAAAAAGGGTGTGGGCCTTCTCTATAGAACAGCCCTAGCATCTTACAGTGTAGTGGGCATTTTTAAATAATGTTGTCCCACTCCAAATAAAATTCTGGAAATGTACAAACCACTGAAAAATTGTGTCAGAGGAGCTAATCCTGTAATGGTGATAGACCCATGGGATATCACATACAGATGTGTCAGGTCAGGATGAAGCGCAGAAATGCTGCAGAATATCACAGGATACTGCAATTTACTGCAGGGGCCATTGTAAGTCAATAGCAATCAAGCCCTTTTGTCATGCAAGATTTTGTGACATGTCATTACTGTAAGTTACTGAGCTTCATCGTGGCTGACACATCTGTATGTAATTACTAGTTAAGGGGCAGACTAACTGAACTACAAGGGATCAATTTTCAAAGCCCCAATTGCCACAAGTCTTGTGTGCACTGATGATATGGTGCATGGTACTTGAGGCAATCATCCAGCCAGCAAATTGGGAGTTTCAACCCATGCACCAGGTGTCACACGTTAGAACAACTTGTCTGTCTTGTGGCATTCCTGGAGGCTGTTTTTATGGAGCTTGTGCCAGATATTTGGTACAACCTGCCATAAAATGTGGAAAGTGTTGCAACTGCACTTGAGATTCAAGAATCGGGTGCAGTTGCAGTAAAGGGGTTCAGTGCACTGCCAGAACCTACGTGTTATGGTGCAGAGCTTGCTGCAGGCCCCGTGACACATTTTGAAAATCAAGTCCCAAGCTTTTTTTGGCATCAGTTTAATACATCTATGAATTCATATTTGTTTATTCTAAATGTTAAACTTCGATCAAAAAAATGTTAAAAAAGAAGTTATGGCATATTGATGTATAACAACATGTACAGTATCAATGCATCAAAAGTGTATTGAAATGACTTCTCCATGTTGAAGTTATCATAAGCTTTCATTTAAATAAAGTTCCTAACCCTAACAGTTCCAGAGTTAGTCCTTTTCAAACAAATTATCTTTTGAAGGGATAACACTGGAACTATTAAGGCTAGGAACAAATTTTATTAATTTATTTTTTTAATTTTTGCAAGGGGAAGCTTAGTATAATTTTTTTTATTCATTGATAACTGGGAAGGCCCACTAGGCACAATAGGCCTTATTCACCAATGGGTGGAGTGGCTACATGCCGTGTACCTGGGGTCCAAAGCCAGTGTGCACCCAACGTGCCCCCTGTGCATGAAGCACTAATGGGGGGCATGCAGCCCCAACACACCCAATCTCCCTGGTCTGCAGACCACACCATGCTGGGGTGGGCTGAGGGCATGCCAGCAATACGGGCCATGCACAAAGGTGCATAGTGCTGGCTGTGGGGATCCGGAGGGGCATGCAGGGTACACCAGGGAGAACCCTGCCATAAGTCCATACATGCCCCATGCACACATCGAGTCTCCACCAGGACAGGGTGGATAGCCCAATCACCCACCGAGACCACTGTGGCTATACTCCCCTATGGCCACCTGGAGCCACCCGCCCCAGCACGCATCAGTGCATGGCCCCTACTAGGTGCCTCCCCCACCAAACACACCCCACACAAGGGCACAGCCCAGGGATGCTGCCCCCCCAAATGGCACCACTGGCCCACCCCAACCACCAGCCCATCCAGGTATATGCTGAGGTACAGTGCCCTCCCTAGCACCACCAAACAGATCCCCCCAGTGCCACATTGTGGGAGGCCCGGAAGCCCTGCTCTCCTCTCACCTACACAGCCATGGCCATCGCACATCCATGGGGTGCACTTCCAACACATGCCCCGCCATGTAAAGGATCCACTGAGTGACCCAGTCTGGGCATCTGATTGGATGCCCAGCTGTGTCCGTAACTCCACCCCCAGCTGCCCTGAGGAGTCCTGCATGCTGGGAGGGGTGGGGCCATGGACAGGTGGTGGCCGGTGTTGAATTCTGCTGGTGCATACCTGTCCGCAGGTGTGGAACTATGCGGGTGGGAAATGTGCCTCTGGTGCGTAATTCAAACCCATTGGTGAATAGGGCTGAATGCTCGTTTTCAGGGGCAACCCAAGAGTGCTGGGTAAGTTTAGTGACTTGCTCAGGGTCACACAGTGTGCAAGTGGAAGCTATGGGAAGCTCATTAACAGCCGCCCATTATTCTAACCTCTTGGCTTTACTGACAGCCTTAAAATGGTTGAGTCATGTAAATACTGTTTGCATGTATCATTACACATCAGAATGCATCAATGGACTTATAACCAGAAGTTTTCTTTTAAATTAAAGGTGTATTGATGTATTTCAGTGTGTTTTGATGCATGCAAACAGTATCAAAATCACTTAGCCATGTTGATCTGATCCACTGCTTTCACTGGACAGGGGCCATGCAGTGGATGTCCTGTATCTGGACTTCAGTAAGGCATTCGACTCAGTGCCACATGGAAGGCTGGGAAGGAAGTTAGTTGGCACAGGGGCGGGTGCAAAGCTGGTGAGATGGGTAGGAAACTGGCTGCAGGGAAGGCAACAGAGGGTGGTGGTGGGTGGGAGCTGTCACATCCAAGGGCAATGATGAGCAGTGTTCCACAGGGGCTCAGTGTTGGGACCAGTGTTGTTTGGGATATTCATTGCAGACATATCATGGGACATCAAGAGCAAGATCAGTCTGTTTGCTGATGATACCAAGGTAAGCGCGTGGTGGATGACCTAGGGGATGGCAGGGGTTGCAGGATGATCTGGCAAAGCTTGAAACCTGGTCAGACACCTGGCAACTGAGCTTTAATGCCAAAAAGTGCAAGGTGCTGCATTTTGGGATGAAAGAACCCAAGGAGGAGTTACCAGCTAGGGGAGTGCAGCTAGCCCAAACAGAGGAGGAGAAGGATCTGGGTGTGCTCATTACAGGGTCAATGAACAACTGGCACAATGTAGGAAGGCAGCTGCAAAGGCCAACAAAATGCTGGGTTGTATTGCAAGGGGTATATCCTCGCGGAGAAAGGAGGTGATTCTGCCACTGTATAGGTCATTAGTTAGACCACACCTGGAGTACTGTGTGCAGTACTGGCATCCGTATCTGAAGAGGGACATTAAGTTACTGGAAGGGGTGCAGTGCAGAGCGACAAAGATGATCAAGTGGCTGGGGGACTTATCAAGTGAGAGGAGGTTGAAGGAGTTGAACATGTACTCACTGGAGGAGAGGAGAGACAGGGGTGACATGATTGAAACCTTTAAATACATGAACGGAATAAACAAGACGGGTACAGAGGGGCTGTTCAAAGTAAGGAGGAGGCCACTGCAGCCATGATATGAGACTGGAGCGAGGAAGGTTCGGGGAGATGAGGAGACACTTTTTACAGAGAGGGTGGTGGCTGGGTGGAATGTTACCTGCTGAAGTGGTATGCAGTAGAACAGTGGACTGCTTCAAACAAGGATGGGACAGGACAAGGGGAAGGTTAATGAAGGGGAAGGGTGGGAGGGAGGGAGGCAGCTGCAGAATAAGGGTGCTAGCTACACATTCGAGCAGACTTGATAGACCTCTAGGCCTTTATCTGCTGGCAAATTTCATATGTTCGTATTTAAAAAATGAACTACCTAACCCTAACAGTACTAAAATTATACCTTTGTAAATGTAAGTTCCTTTAGAAAAGTGTAATGTAGGTACTGTTAATGCTAGTAACTTGAATCTTTTGTTTTTTTTTGTAAATGAAAGCTTAAAATCAGATCAACATGGTCACGGCACATCTATACAGTTTACATACATCAGTACAGTTCCCGTAAGACATGACTGGATGGAAAATCTTGGGAATTCAGCAAACGTGCCTTTAGTGTTTACAATTACAATTTGTTTTCATATAACAGTAAACCTATGGGACAGAATTTTACAAGTAGTTTATC
Source organism: Neoceratodus forsteri (assembly GCA_016271365.2). Taxonomy (NCBI): domain Eukaryota; kingdom Metazoa; phylum Chordata; order Ceratodontiformes; family Ceratodontidae; genus Neoceratodus; species Neoceratodus forsteri. The sequence goes on along the minus strand of CM028132.1, from coordinate 784,419,715 downwards.
TGACATAAGTTGCCCTTGGAACAGAATTCTGGTGCAAGGGACTGGGGTAAAACAATTAGAATTTTTCATCAATATGGCATAGAGACATCTAGTTAGACCACTTTGCTATGGTACACAGTGCATAACATTTGGGGCCTCTTGCAAGCACCTTCCAAGCCACACCTACAGTATGATTCAAGCTGCCATAAAGCATATCTAGGTAGTGTAACATCAGTCAATGTTTGCAAAGACAGTGCAAGTATTTCAAAAGCCTTAGGTGCAGTAGTTACCCTGGGGTCATATTTTTGGAAAAGGGGTAAACCGGCATACCAGCAGTAAAACATGTGTGTAAGGTGAGCTTCCCTTGTGGACTTGCAGGTTTTGCCACTTGTGCCATATTTTCATACCCACTGGATCTGTGATTTGTAGCAACTTGCTGCCGTTTTCCATTCACAGCTGTGTGGAATGCTGCACCTGCTAGTACAAGGAGCGACATCCTCTACAGCTGCTCCCACCACCTGTGTGCACCACAAACCAAAAATAGGAATGTCCACCAGTGTGGAGATTATTTTTTTCCTCACCAGCGGGCTGCAACACGTGATTTAGTTCCAGGGCCATTTTTGGCCTTTTGAAAATCTGGCCCCTAATGTCTATGTCTGCACCTATGACCTCAAGTCCTTGCACTGATGTTTAAATATCCTGTCCCATACCCCTAGTAATATATCTTTGAGTTTTTGCTCCAGTACTGTTTAGAACTAAAGTATGACTAATCAAAGTAACTTTAAATAAAAAATACCTTCAATGTCTGTCGCTATTTCAGATCAGGATCAATGTAACTAAAATTAACTATGCATTGATGTAAGAGCTATGATTTAAGTACTGAAAACTCATTGCTCTGACATTTTAATTCTCTACTGTATACTCTGACTTTTTTTATCAATAACATTTTTATTGAGTTAAATAAAAAAATACAATAAACGTTACTAAAAACAATCCAAATATTTGTACATACAGTTACTCTTCACAACACTTGAAATTAATAAGAATATTACTTAATAGAAATATGGCATGTATGAAAATCTTTCCACTATAAGAACATTTAAAAAAGTTATTAAAGAAACTAACTTAAACACTCAGACATAGTGAATAGTGAATTATCAATGTATAAAGGTGCTTGCATATAGATATTTCCTACGTGCATACCATTACCCAGAGTTACTAATAAAAAGTTCAAAAATTAGGAAGTATAGTCGTGTGAGAAATACTGAGAAAAGAAGGAAGGAGTAGAAGAAAAGAGAATAAGAGTATAGTAAGAAAAAATGCTCTAGAAAAACAACGGTAGACTAGCCATGAATTCAGGGCGCATCAAAGTATACAGTTACATAGTATGTGATAATGAGCTGAGTGGAAAATCCCACCAAGATTAAGCATTGGAAGAACCAGATCTAATGACTGATTGACTTCCACATAACAACCCGTAGACCGTTTCACATCTGCTGTCAAATTTGTGCCCTAACCCATTCATATAGAGTAACATTTGAAGAACAGGGCATATGAAGCGTTCAACTTAAAACAGCAGTACTAGTTAGCCAGCAAAAGAAAAGTCATCCTACCTTTTCTAGCAGTAATCTATTCCTGATATTGTTAGATTCTTGATTAGTGTATTTTAAATTCAATCAGCTGTTTTTAAGACCATGTTTAATTAAACATTTTATAATTTGCATGGCTCTTCATCAAAGATGTTAAAAGACAAAGAACCTTAGCATGTAAGCACTGAGGGAAGGGTTACCCAAAGGGCACTGGCTGAGGAGCCAAGTCTCAAAGAAACTCAAAATCACACATACTCCCATAATGCAAAGCATCATGGGCTGTATATGCAAATCACTACAAAATGTTATGCTGGTTCAACTTTAAGCAGAAATGCATGGTGCTGAAAGGCCTCTTACACAGTCTACAAAGGGTGCCAACAGATGACACAGACACATGTTTCATCCTACCACAATCCAAACCTGATAGATCAACTTAGGGTAGGTGGTTCATTCCACTGGGGTGTCATACAGATGAGGCACACTGGTGAGTCCTGGTAGGATGAAACACATGTCTGTGTCTTCTGTTGGCACCCTTTGCAGACCGTGTATGAGGCCTTTCATCACCATGCATTTCTGCTTCAAGTTGAACCAGCATAACATTTTGTGGTGATTTGCATATACAGTCCATGATGCTTTGCATTATGGGGGTATGTGTGATTTTGTATTTCTACAATAAAGATGGCATCCCCCAGCAACTTTTTAATAATCTTCTCCCCAGAGAGCACCCACTAACTGCATACACTGTATTTATAATGCAGATATATCAGGGTGTTGCCAGCAAATGTTTGATGACTAACAGCACAGCAGTGTCCTGATCTGCTTACATTCATGGTGGTGGACCTGGCAAAAGACCAATAATTTCTAAGAATTTTAAAATCTTCTGTCTTCTCACAGGAATGAAATAAAGCAAAAAGAAAATCAGATAAACTGACATTTCGGGTTGTCATAACTGCCAACCTAATGTTTTAAGTTTTTGTTAAAGAGTACTGCTGCTTTAAATCACTGTGAAGACATAAATTAAATTACATTTTCATCTGCTAATTAGTGACATCATTGTCTGCATGGTCTAATAAGACAGATAGCCCTGTTCTGTTTTGTTCGGTTCTGGTAAACAATGATCATAACAACTACAATTCAAATCTCCTCTGATTTTACCAATATTGGATTTACCTCTATGTATCATGTATTCTCATTTAATCTAATTTTACACAAACTACACAAACGTAGATGATATTGAATTTTGATTAAACATGCATTTTTATGGTTCATATTCTATTGTTTGTTAAAAAACAAGTTCACTCAGGGGATCCCAAAAAATGGCTCAGGCACACAGCTATGGTGGTTTTACCACAATTATAATGATCTTATGAAATATCCAGCAGAAAGTCAAAAAGATGAAATAAAAGTCAGCACAACATTGCATGAAAGCAATGTCCAGGCTTGGCCCTTTGCACAACCTAGAAGCCTTTAGAAATGGAGGTAATGGCAGAAGGTTTAAGTACATCAAGCCAAATAGCAAACAAACATTTGTCAATGCCAAATGTTGTCTCGCTGGCATTGGCATTGGTTGTGCAAGAGTTAGAGATGTATAATAGGAATGGCAGTGAAGTATGGAAGTGATGCCAACCCCACCCCCACCCTGCAGAGACTGACAGGCACTGGGATGTGCCTTTTAGGCATCAGCTATAATGCTCATGCTATTTTACCTCACCCCACACTGTAGATACTGACAAGTGTTGTGGTGTGCTTTGGGGTCTTTGGGCCTTATACTTACCCTGTTCCATAAGGACATATGCTGGGATGGGTGCAATATAGAAGAATGGGCCTCACCCTACTCTGTAGACACTGACAAGTGTTGTTGTGTGCTTTGGGGTCTTTGGGCCTTATACTTACCCCATTCCATAAGGAAATATGTTGAGACAGATGCAGTATAGGAGAATGGGGTGAACGTTACGGCCGAACACTCCCAAGGCACACCTCGATGCCTGTCACTGGCTGCAAGGTGGGGGTTGGGTTGGAATGGCATCAGCATTACAGTCAATGATCCCAAGTCACACCCCTGATGCCTGACAGTCTCTACAGGGTGGGTGTTATAACTAGAAACCCTGTGATTGTAGGCGTTTGTTGGTATTTTCACTCCAAATTTTCAACATAGGCTTTTTGTGACCCCACCTCATAAAGAGCGGCACAGTCAGTTTGTTAGCTGAAAGGTGGTTTTGCACAGTGGCTATGCCATTTGGTGACACAGGGATGAAAACACATTTTGGGCAGGATGTGGAAAATGACAACTGTACTGCTCATGAGGAGGTGTAAAAAAATGGCAACGTTGAAAATCTGGAGTGAAAATATGAAAAATTGGTGAAGTCATGAGCATGCATAGAAACTGCACAACATACGTCTGTAACCCAATTATTTTGTGGAGTTTTTTAGCCACATTTTCAACATAGGCATTTTGGGACCTCCCCTTATGAACAGTGGCACTGTGATTTTGTCCATCTGTCCCAAAAGTTGATTTTCCACAGTGACCACGCCATTGTGTGCCACAGGTGTGGAACACATTTTGGGCAGGCTATGAAAAATTACAGCTGTACTGTTGATAAGGAGGTGTGAAAAAAATGTCAGTGTTGAAAATCTGATATGAAAATATTACAAATTTGTGAAGTTACAAGGGTGTATTGAAACTGCACAATGCATGCTTGTAACACAGTAATTTTATGGACTTTCGGCACCAAATTTTCAACATAGGCATTTTAGGACCTCTGCTCATGAACAGTGTGTCTGTCATTTTCTCAAACTGTCCTGAAAACTGATTTTGCACAGCAACCGCGTTATTCTGGGCTGGATGTGCGAAAACACATTTTGGCCAAGATATGTAAAATGACAGCTGTACTGTTCATAAGGAGGTGTGGAAAATGCCAATTTTGAAAATCTGGAATGAAAATATTACAGATTCATGAAGTTCGGCGTGCGTGGAAACAGCACAATGCAGCTCACAAAACAGCTAATTTTTGGATTTTTCCAAATTTGCAACATAGGCTTTTGAAGCCCCCTTCATGAACAGTGGCACTGTCGTTTCATTACTCAGTCCTGAAAGGTGATTCCGCGCAGTGACCGCAAAATCACATTTTGGGACTGAATAATGCCATGACGGTAAATGAATTCATGCGGAGGGGCCCCAATAACTCCATGTTGAAAATTTGGTGCAAAAATTCCAAAAAATGCCCGAGATATGTACCAAACTTGAAAAAAAACTATTTATGCCATTATACAGCTTACTGGCATTTCTTCAGCTCGTGGTCAGCTTTGAAGAGTGCAAACATGTTCCCAGTCCACCGAAGATCATCGCACTGGACTCCCAAGGTAAGTATGGGGTGAAGGGGGTGTGGGGAGGCAGGATGTGCAGAGGGTGGCTGCAGGTTGGGGCAGGGAGCTGGACAGAGGGAAGGACTGTTTTCTTCTTTTACAGGTAAAAAAAAACACTGCAGGTCATTTTGTTTTACAGGGGCATTTGGCATGCTGGGTGGGCTCCCAGCATGCCACCTGAGTGTTTGGGGGGGCTAGCCTATGGGGGATTGGGCACACCTGTCAGCACATACCGAGGGGGGGCAAGAGCCGAGGGGGATTGGGCACCCCCCTTAGCACATAACAAATGGGGGGGTGCATTATGCCGATGGGGAGTGGGCTCCCCTGTTGCCACATAAATTGGGTCAGGGCATGCTGACAGAGGGATTGGGTACCCCCAAAGTTGGCAGTGTGGCAGGCAGTGTGCTGCCATGTTTAATGTAATTTTTCAACAGGGGAAAGCACATCAGGAGGTGCTGCTGTGTATGACGATCTTTGCTCACATTGCAGTGGACCTTTCCTTTGATGTGCTCTCCACATAATGAATTCCTGGTATGGCGCCAGCATGCAGGCTTATTGGGGAATGAGGGACACACCTACTGGTGCATGCCCTGCATTCACCCAACAGTGACCGCACCTCCAAATCTGCTACTAATGCAATATGTTGACTGGCACGCAAACGTGAGCCAACATAAAAATACAAATTCTTATAGTCAAAACTAGGACTGAAAAAGCTGAAAAACTGTAAATAGCCTGACCTGATACTTAACCTGCTTCCATCCAGAACAGAATAAATCTGATTTTGGCATTTGATGTTCTATATATAGCATGTCACACTAACTGGTCCTATTCACATGACACTGAACTGGCCAGCAAAACTTAAATATAAGTTTTCTTATAATGCATAATATAGAATTAAAACGCTATGGGTAATACTATAATGCATGAATGTAAACTAAGCACTTAACTGTCACCAATATTATTTTCTCTCAGTTGAACCGCAATTTCTCAGAATTCTTCTTCTTAACTTGTTTAAAAAAGAAGAAAAACACTTTGGTTCCATTTTGGTTCCACCACCCAATCCACCTTGACTTTCTTTTGAGGTTTTCTGGGATTTTTTTCAAGATCTTGCACACATACTGCATAGCTTATAGGTAAACTTATTTCTCTTTGCCCCACTGTTAGCAGTTATCCCTCCCAATATCCTGTCTCTTCATTCAGCCATATGGATCATTCAAATTGTTATTTCATACACTCCAAATGCAAGTACTCAATCATTGACCTCCTTCTTCTTATCCATCTCTATCCTTTGTATCCTTCAGCCCCCCAGCCAGCCACTGGTTTCACCTCCACCAGTTTTTCCTCTACCATTTTTCACTTACTCATTGTTCACTCCTCAGAACATAGACTAGTGCATACCATGGATGGAAAATTTTCTTCTGAAAACAAGAAATAGCAACAAGAATGTTTATTGCCTGAGTATAGTAAAAGGCATATAGCTGAACTCAAAGTGCCTAAAATACCATCGACACTATTAATAGTTGGCATAACATATGTTAAATATAGTCAAGCATATCTTATAAATATAGTCAAATGATCACAGCATCAATGCTTTTCTTTTTCCTTCCTTTCAGAAAAGTCCAGATAACATCAGATTGCAGACTCCAGTATCCAGCCTCACATAACAACCATCTCAACATTGTTGTTACTATTTAAAAATATATAAATATTTTTCTTATACACATTCTTGTTAGGTATAATTTTCATTGCTGTAATTTACCTTACTAAACTCCAATTTTATTGACAAATGGAAATGAATTACATATGAGTTGCTTACTAGCAATTTAGGAACCAAAACATGTAAACATTTTCCATCAGTACTGCAGTTTGAAAGGCTGATTGTAAGATTATGTTTTTAACAATGTAAATACATTTACAAAATATTATATATTCATCTGTACCACTATCACATGCTTCCAAAGTTACAATGCAATGGAGGTCACACCTCAGAAAGGACACAGACAGCATGAAGACAGTCCACAGGAGGGCAACTAAAACATTACAAGGGATGTAAAAGAAGCCCAGTAAATGGAGAATGAGGGATCTCAACAAGTACACCCTGAAAGTGACAAGAGTGAGAGGTGACATGGTAGAGACCTACAAGTGCCTCATAGGTGTGAACAAGGTGAAGGGGGGTGTTTTTTAAATGAGAAAGAGTGTCAGGATTGGGGGCATGCCATAAATCTGGAAGCAGGGGGAGTTTAAGAGAGATGTGAGAAAATATTTCTTCATTAAAAGAGTGGTAGACATCTTTCACAATCTGTCACCAGATGAGGTGCAGGCAAAATCATGACCCCCATCAAACATGCATGGGATACACATAAGGTTGAATTTGCCTTTTTTTCTCCAAAACCTTTAACAAGGCCTGTGACCTCTTTGCACCCCTCACAAGAATTCAATCCAAAAAATGTAATGCACCCTGGGTCGCCCCTGCCATACTACAAATGATCAGAAATAGTGACAACCTCTGGCACCTTGCCACTGAAACGGACCGGATGGCTGATAGACAGGCCTACAATGCTGCATGGAACAGGTGCACATGGGCCATCCGTAAAGCCAAGGGTGACCATTACCAGGCCACCCTCACCTTCTCCTGGGGTTGTGCCTGGACTTTCAGGGACAACTAAATGGGAAATCATGCTCCCCTTCCCCATCCCAGCTCACTATTGATGGCTCTACCTCCACTGACCCTGCCTGCATCGTTAACTACCTTAACACCTCCTTTATTGACTTTAGCTCTGTCCTTCCCAGTAATTTCTTTGACCCTCCCCACCCCACCCTACCTCCCCCTGTCCTCCAATGCCCCAGCTTCCTCCTACATAAGGTATCTGCCCAGGAAGTCAGACCTCTCCTAATTAAAGCATTAAATAGCAATAGTCCCGGCATCGACTCCCTGGACCCCAGTATTCTCCGGCTGGTGCTGGATGAAATCCTTGCCCCACTTACCAGCCTACTTAACCAATCCCTCTGCCTGGGGCAATTCCCCACAGCATGGTAAACAGCCATTCATAAAGGGGGTGACAGGTCCTCCACCGGGAACTACTGACCAATCTCCATCCCCCCCAAAGCCCTAGAAAAAATGGTGGCCATTCAAATCACTGAATATCTGACTAAGCATAACATCTTATGCCCAGAGCAGCACGGCTTCCATGCTGGTCACAGTACCGGTACTGCACTAGTTGAGTTCTCCAATTTCCTACACTCCTCCCTGGACGCCGGCTCCCTAGCTGGTGCAGTGTTCGTTGACCTCTCAAAGGCCTTTGACACTGTCTCCCAACCTCTCCTGCTGGATGCCCCCTGCCACACTGGTTTCTCTACTGACCCTCTCACCTGGTGCACAAGCTATCTATCCGCTCACTCCCAATGTGTAAAAATCAATGGGACACGCTCCGAAACTCGTCCCATCTGCTCAGGGGTACCCCAGGGCTCCATCCTGGGTCCCCTACTCTTCTCACTCTATCTAAACACCCTGCCCAGTGCATGCTCTGGCAAAATTCTTATGTATGCAGATGATGTTGTCATTTTTGCCACCCACCCCAATCCATCTCCCTTCAGGACACCCTGCAACAATCCTACAATGATGCCAAAGCCTGGTTTAAAGAGCATAGACTCGTCATTAATCTCAAAAAAAACAAAACATTGCTTTTTGCTCACCCCAAAACAAAGCCTGCAACTTCCCACTCCCTATCCTCCCTAGTACCAAACAACCGCTTGAACAAGTCTGCTCCTACAAATACCTTGGGGTTACTTTCTTATCCACAGTCACGCATTACACCCACATTGATGCCCTGTATCCACCTCTAATACACGGCTTGGTATCCTCTACCGCTATAAAAACTGCCTCCCCCTTGATGCTCTCCTACTTGTGGTTACATCTTCAGTGCTGTCCCTTGTTGACTATGGCCTGCCAGTCTATGGTGCTGCTGACACTACCGCCCTCAACAAAATTTGCCTCACCCTAAATAAGGCCTGCAGGCTGATTACTGGTGCCCCCAGGCTCACACATACTTGTCAACTCTACGGCGATGCAACATTGCTTAACCTAGATGAATGGCTACGCTATCAAACCTGCCTCCTCACAAAAAAAACTCTACTCAGGCTATCCCCTCCTGGGGTGACAGCCTCCATCCGCCACGTCTGACTTACTATCGCAACCTGAACCTCCAACAAGACCACTCAACTGGTCCCCAGAACCAGGACCAGCCATGGTCAGAGGTCCTTCTGCTACAGAGCTCCATCCTGGTTTAACTCTCTCCCGGCTCCCATCTCCAATATCCCCACAATCTCCAACTTCAAAACCACCCTTCGGAGCCAACTGTTTAACACTACCAGCTGCTCCTGTCTCTAAATGAGGCCTCGATCTCTCCACACTTGACAATGCCCACTGGGTGGCACTCCACCTCACCCCCCAACTTCTTCCCCATTGCATATTGCCTATGTCATTACCAGCATGTGCTCAGCTGTATCATTGTAATTGCTACTAAACTGTATAAATGTAAGAAACCATTTCTGTGTAATTTGTTTTAAGTCAGTTGACTTTTAGGCTGTAACTACATTTTGTTTCTGTCTGTCCTCAATGTGACAAGGTACCTTTGGAAATGAGCTTCTGGCTCAAAGGTTGTAAACCGATGTACAAATAAATAAATAAATAAATTAGAAAACAAGGAGGGAAGGTCACAGGAAACTGGTTAAGATATGTGGAGACAGAGTAGGCAGGAAACATCTGAACAGACTAGGTGGGCTGATCAGCCCTTTTCTGCTGACCCATTCTATGTTTCTAAATTACACTTAAGATGATTTGTTAGCATCTGAACACTGCACTTTGTACTATAATTACTTGCATCAGATAGGAGTCATTATTATACTGAGGATCATACTAAGGACGTAATAGAGTTCACTGGGCATTAGCCCTTATTTGCTCTGTCAGTCATAGTACCTAAATTGCCCGCTGTTTTGTAGATATTTGCCTAGTCTGTTTTTAAACTCCTGTTTAGATTTGCTGAGTATTACCTCTAAAAGTAATTGAGTTCCAAGGATTGTTTATCCTTTGCGTGAAACTGTACTTTCATTTGAAGTTCAACTTCAACTTCTATTTAGTAGTATTAAATCTATTGCCTATAATTTGTAACAGGTGCCCTCTTGTCTCAGTATGCCTTAGTTTAAAATTCTGATCAAGTTCTAGGAATAAGTAGGGGTCATTTATAATATCAAACATTATCAAAAGGTCTCATCAGAGATGATGCATTTCCAATGGCATAAGAAGTTCAGCTGATCTTCAATCAAATGGCTAATCCTACACACCTGTAATATACTCAGTCAGTTTTCTCTGAACTACTTCCATGTACCCTTTGTCATTCTTTTTGTAAGGACACCATAAGGTAGATGCATAATCTAAGTGAGGTCTGACATAGGCTCCATAGAAAGGGAGAGTGACTTTTTATCACTTGATTTAATATTATGATGTAAAACTGCAGACAATATAGATTTTTTCCTCCAGTCAGAATAAGGTCTGGATTTTAAAAACTTGCACCACAGAACTTGCAGTCACTCCTGTTGCTGTTTAGAAGTGTGTGCATATACGCATCATATTTGCCAAGTGGCATGGGGTCATAATGTGACAGACGAAACCGCGCACATCAAGACTGCACACCTATAAACAGTGTGCAGCAACACCAGAAAGTTTTTCTTTTGTTTTGCGGGGGGCTTTTCCTGTACCCCCCCCCCCGGAACTATAACAATCAACTTTGAGGAGGTGTGGACACAGGGCAAGAAAAAAATATGAAAAGAAAAATATTTTCTAGCAGGGAATCAAACCATGTTTTCCCCCCAACCCCATTCACTGTAGGGTCAGGTGCTCTAGCCACTCCACCATGGGAGCAGCTCGACCGAGCACCTGACTGGCTGTGGCTTTATTCATTTCCTCCTTTCTGGTGAGTGACAGGGGGAAGTGATACTTTCATATCGCTGTAATTCCCCTGTCACTGTAAACCCATATGCGCTACTGACAGCGCGGTCTTTATGTGTGTGGTTTCATCTGCTAGATTATGATCCGGTAGGCTTGTGAACAAAAGGATGCATTTTCAACACTTTCACTGCTTTATAGTAGAAACAATGATGCATGTGCCATGTTTATGATATGTGTGTGTGTCACTTTTTGTGTGCAAGTGGCTTCACTTGAGGCAAAACGGTAGATGACAGTTCATGTGGTCTGAGACTTTAGGAGCAAGTAGTACCAGTGCACTAAAAAAGTAGCACAAGTATCTAAGAATACAACCTTTTGTCCATAACAGTGCAATGAAACATAGAAACATAGAAGTTGATAGCAGATAAGGACCGCAAGGCCCATCCAGTCTGCTCATTTTATCTACCTTATGAATGTGCCAAGGGCCTTTACTCTGTCAATGGCCTATCTATTCATACTCATCTGTATTGCTCCCTTATGCTTATGCCATGCCTGTTTGAAGCCCTGCACTGTATTCATATCCACCACTTCCTGAGGTAGGCTGTTCCATGCATCCACCATCCTTTCTGTGAAAAAGAACTTCTTCACGTTACCCCTTAATCGACATCCCTCTAATCTCATGCTGTGTCCTCTTGTCCTGCTATTTTTCTTATATAGAAACATGTTAGACTCTTTCACCTTGTTAATGCCCTTAAGATGTTTGAATGTTTCAATCATATCACCTCTCTCCCTCCTTTGCTCTAGGGTATACATATTGAGCTCTGTTAATCTGTCCTCATATGTTTTCAGATGCAGTCCGTGCACCATTTTGGTTGCCCTTCTCTGGACTGCCTCCATTTTGTTAACTTCATTGTGCAGGTGTGGCCTCCAGTACTGCACACAGTACTCCAGCTGGGGCCTAACCTGTGACTTGTAAGAAGGGATTATTACCTCCCTCTTATGACTTGTGATACCCCTACTAATACACCCCAATATCCCTCTAGCCTTATCTACTGCTTTAGAGGACTGCTTGGAAGATTTCGGGTTATCTGTGATGATGAAGCCCAAGTTACTTTCCTCCCTTTTGATTGCCAGCAACTCCCCTCCCAACCTATAGGTAGCTTCAGGGTTTCTCTTCCCTATGTGCATGATCTTGCACTTCTTTGCGTTAAACCCAAGTTGCCACACTTCTGACCATTTTGCTAAATTTTCCAGATCTCTTCTCATTCTGCCCACCCAATCTGGATCATCTACTCTGTTGCAGATCTTGCAGTCATCTGAAAACAGGCAAACCTTACCCTCCAGTCCATCTGCAATGTCACTGATAAAGATATTGAAGACGACTGGCCCCAGGAATGATCCCTGAGGTAACCCACTTGTGACCTGCATCTCATCTGACTATTTCATTTACCACCACTCTCTGGTTTCTGCCCACCAACCAGTTTGCCACCCAGTTGACCAACCTCTGACCCAACCTGGGCCTACCCAGCTTATTAATCCATCTTCTATGTGGAAAAGTATCGAAAGCTTTGCTGAAGTTTAGGTAGGCAACATCAATTGCACCCCCATGGTCCACCACTCTGGTTATCCAGTCAAAGAAATCTATGAGATTAGTTTGACAGGACCTTCCTATTGTAAACCCATGCTGTCTTAGATCTTGCGCTCCTATGGATTCCAGGTGTTGCACTATCCTTTCCTTAAAGAGTGCCTTCATTATCTTGCCACTACTGAGGTAAGACTTACTGGTCTGTAATTCTCTGCTTCCTCCCTGCTGCCACTCTTGTGGAGCAGGATCACATGAGCCCTTCTTCCATTTTCTGGGACCTCTCCTGTGCTCAGAGACTCACTAAACAATTCTTCTGGCCAGCCCTTTGGTGCTGAGGGTTGAGGTGCTGGCTGCCACACCTAGCGCCACACTGATGACTCGTGTTTGGGAGTGAGCGTGGTTCACTGGGGGTCAGCAGGGGTGAAGAAGGATGGAGCATCATCGGACAGTTCTCTTTCTCTGGGGTGGGGAGGTCTCCCAGCAATTGGTGCTTGCCTGGCCCCCAGCAGCTGCTGGACACTGGCACACTGATGCTGTGCCTACAAGGGGGGGCAGAGGAGCAGTTGTTGGATATGCTGTGGGTGGATGCATGCGTAGTATGTCTCCTGACAGTATTGCATGCTCCAGTGCCCAAGAGGAAGAAAAGTGAAAAAAAGAAGGCATCCTGGCCCAGTAACTTGATGGCTGTCTGATGGAACACCGGCTCTGGGAGTGTCACCTCAATGGAATATGGACAGGGTGGGTGAGTTGGGGGCTCCCCACCACCCCACTGTGGGGCGTAAGCCACAGGAGAAGAAGGCAAGGACCCTAAGGGAGTGCAGTGTAGATGGACGGTGGCTGGAGTCCCATGGGGATGTCAGAAAACAGGAGCAGACCAGGTTGCCAGGAGAGGAACAATATAACAAAAAAATAAATAAATAAACAGTTCTGCTAATGGCTCTGCTAGTTCCACCCTTAGCTGCTTTAGTACCATGGGATGTATGCCATCAGGTCCTATTGCCTTGTCCACCCTGAGCTTTGCGAGCTCTTGTAGGACCCTTTCTTTTGTGAAGGTACTTGTGCACACCTCCCTTCCCCTGTGTCCATGGTGCTGAGCTGTTGGCCCTGCCCTACCTTCCCCTCAGTAAATACTGAGCAGAAGTATCTATTTAGGATAGATGCTTTTCCTTGGTCCTCCTCCACACACTCCCCCTTATCCCCTTTGATCTTAGCAATACCCCCTTTGGACTTATGGTTCATATATTATTCTGTAATGTGTCTGTGTTAGCTATGAACATATGGTTAAATATCAGGTCATGTCTCAAAATAGGCATCTGTTTGCCTAGAGTACCTACCTCAGTGTAATCCATCATGCCCAATTTATTTGTTGTGCCTCTGTTAATATTTGTTTTTATTTTTGTTAGTTTTTATGTTGACTTGCTTGTGCAGCCAACATGTTGCGGTAGTGGAGATTTGAAGGTGCAGTCGCTGCTGGGCAAATGCAGGGCACACACCAGTAGGTGCGTCCCTCATTCCCCAATCAGCCTGCATGCCGGCACCACACCACCCTGGCAAGCACATCTAAGGAAAGGTCCACTGCAATGTGAGCAAAGCTCATCACATGCAGAGGACCTTCCTATGTACTTCCCCAGCATAAAACATGGTGGTGCAGTGGCCGCTAAACTGCTGACTACGGGGGTGCCCAATCCCCTGGTTGGCTTACTCTGCCCCTCTTGTATGTGCTGATGGCGGAGCCTACTCCCTATCGGCATAATGTGTGCCCCCCCACTCCTTTTTTGGTTGCTGAGGGGGTGCCCAATCCCCCTCGGCTCATGGGCCCCCCGCTTTCGTTGTTTGCCGATGGGGGTGCCCAATCTGCATTGGCATCTGTCCCCCACTCCCTATGTGCTGACAAGGGTTCCCAATCTCCTGTCAGTTACTGTACCCCCAAAAAAATACACCTGTAAAAAAAGAAAACCATCCGCAATGGGTTTTTTTAACACCTGTAAACAGAAAACGGTCCCTCCTAGTCTTCCTACCACCCGCACCCACCCACTGCGCATCCTGCCTCCCCACACCTCCCTCACCCCATACTTACCTTTGGAGTCTGCTGCGATGATCTTCGGGTGGACTGGGAACACGTCTGCACTCTTCAAAGCCGATCGCTAACTGAGGAAATGCTGGTAAGCTGTATAATGGAATAAATAGGGTTTTTTCAACTTTGATGCATTTCGAGGGCATTTTTTGGAATTTTTGCACCAAATTTTCAACATGGGTTTTGGACCCTCCTCATGAATTCTGTCACTGTTATGACATTAATCAGTCCTGAAAGGTGATTTCTCAGTCACTGCGCGGAATCACCTTTCGGGGCCGATTAATGCAAGAACAGTGGCAGTGTTCATGAGGTGGGCTCTCGAAAAGCCTATGTTGCAAATCTGGTGGAAGAAATCAGAGAAATGGCTATTTTATGAGCGTGCATTGCGCAGTTGCTATGCATGCTCATAACTTCAGGAATTTGCAATATTTTCATGCTGGATTTTCAACATTGCCATTTTTCTACACCTCCTTGTGAACAGTACAGCTGTCATTTTTCACATCCTGGCCAAAATGTGTTTACACACTTCCAGCGCACAATAGCGTGGTTGCTGTGGGAAATCAGTGTTCGGGGCAGATTATGAAAATGACAGTGACACTGTTCATGAGCAGAGATCCTAAAATGCCTATGTTGAAAATTTGGTGACGATACTCCATAAAATGACTGTGTTACGAGTGTGCGTTGTGCAGTTGCTATGCACGCTCATAACTTCACGAATTCACAATATTTTCACACCATATTTTCAACATTGTCATTTTTCCACACCTCCTTGTGAACAGTACAGCTGTCATTTTTCACATCCTGTCCAAAATGTGTTTCTGCACTTCCAGTGCACAATAGCGCGGTCACTGTGGGAAATCAGTGTTCAGGGCAGATTACAAAAATGACAGTGACACTGTTCATGAGCAGAGGTCCTAAAATGCCTATGTTGAAAATTTGGTGATGATACTCCATAAAATGACTATGTTACGAGCATGCATTGCGCAGTTTGCATGCATGCTCATAATGTGCATTTGTAATATTTTCACTCTGGATTTTCACCATTGGCATTTTTCCACACCTCTTGATGAACAGTACAGCTGTTATTTTACATATCCTGTCCAAAATGTGTTTTCGCATGTCCGGCGCAGAACAGTCTGGTCACTGTGTGAAATCACTTTTTCGGACAGTTTGAAGAAATGACAGTGACACTGTACATGAGCAGAGGTTCTAAAATGTCTATGTTGAAAATTTGGTGCTGAAAGTCCATAAAATGACTGTGTTACAAGAGTGCATTGCACATTTCCCACGCACCGTTGCAACTTCACAAATTTGCAATATTTACATGCCACATTTTCAACACTGCCATTTTTTTATACCTCCTTATGAACAGTACAGCTGTCATTTTTCACATCCTGCTCAAAATGTGTTTCCACACTGCACTACCAAAGCCAATGCCAGCACGACAACATTCGGCATTGACAAATGCTCGTTTCTTTATTGTGAAGCACACTGAGTTTATAAAGTGTGCTATAATAAAAACTTCTTCAAGTACCACTACTACCTAAGCTTAAAAATGGAATGAAAAGTTTAAAATATCATGATGCAGCAGTCAACATTAGGAGATGATTACTTGTTCCAAATATTATACCCACTGATCACTAACAGACCTCAAGGACAGGACTCCAAGTTATATCAACTGCAGACAATGTGCTGTGACACAAATGGTGGGCAAGAAGCACATATGCCAGTTTTCTACATCATATTTCTAAAAGTCTACATATTGTATACAAAACATTATGTGCAATATAATGTAAAATTATGCAACATTATCAGTTAATATTAACAGAACAATTGTAAATTTTTCACACCACACTGTATTTTGTTTTTAGGTCAGATACATACATAACAACAAAGCAGATAATCAGAAGCTCTACTGGAGTGTCTCTAAACTATAGATTTAGTAGTTGCCGTATTGGTCCTTGCAAGAATAGATCCAGAAGCAAATGATTTGATACCTTTTAATGGATCAACATAGATGTAACAACAAGAACAAAGTGCTCTAGCTTTCGGACCAACCAGTCCTTCTTCAGTAGCCTAATGGCAGTTGTTTAGAAAAACAGCTAGATCATGCAGAAAAAACAGAAAAAGCCCCATTGGTTTAAAATACTCATTCAAAAAATACAGAAGAGGATGTCAGAGAAGTTTAACAGTACTATATTACCTTCAGCCAGGAGGGTCCCCGGGCCAAAGGTGCTTGGTGGAACACACATACAAAGAATCCTGCAGCAAATAAATTTAATTGACAATATAAGCATACACATTGTATAATATATATATATATATTTCTATATAACAAACCAATCACATACACACACACAAAAAAAAGTAGATAAACATGTGGGGAGTAGTGCAATGTAATGGCTATGGAGCAGCAGTCTTCTGGGAGTTTTTCTGGAGGCTGAGATGCTGCCCTATTTGCAGACAACTCTCTGCCCTGAGGGAGGAAGTTGCCTGTCTTCAGGCCACACTGGACAGTAGTAAGGAAACCTTCCCCCAGGCCACATTGGACAGTAGGAAGGGAACCTCCCCCATCCAGGGAGCACCAGAGCCACCACCACTACCTCAGAGGTTGCGAAGAAAGCACAGCAGTTGGACCACAGTGGGCTCAGGGAGGGTGAGGATGGTGGAACAGAGGCACACCCAGTCAGTTGTTCCACTTCACAATCCATACACCACACCATTCTGGGGGAGCATAGCTCCCCTATGGATGCACCCGCAGAGGAGACTAAGGAGGCTGAGGACAACTGTCACAAGGGAGGCCCACAGGAAGCAGGCAGAAGACACCACAGGGAAAGGAAGCAGCTCTTTGTGGGGGACTCAATTATTAGGGGGATAGAACTGGGGGGAGCAGGGAAAACTGAAGTAAGGTGCCTGCCTGGTGCCACGGCTTGGAGGGACAAGAAGCGCATCCACAGGATCATGAGAACAGCTGCACGGGAGTCTGAGCTGGACGTCATTGTCCACCTAGGGACAAATGACTTGGCTCATCATGAGATTAGAGCAGTGCAGGAGGACTTTGTAGAGTTGGGGAGGGGCCTAAGACAAGTAGCACGCACAGTATCCTTCTCAGAGGTGCTGCCTGTCAATGGCATAGGTGAGGCGAGGGTACTTTGCACCATGCAGTTTAATGAATAGTTGAAAAAATGGTGTGGAGCACAGGGGTTTGGCTTCATTGGGGACTGGGGTTCCACCTGGAGGGACACCAGCCTATACTGGCAGGATGGTCTGCATCTGTCCAGGAAGGAACAAGTCTTTTGAGCAATCAGTTTAAATGCTTCATTGGCAAGCTTTTAAACTAGTCAAGGGGAGGCAGCACTGACAAGCAGCAGGAAAATCCCAGCCTCTCCTACAAAACAGGGTACTAAATGAGAAAAGACCGAGGTAGAAAGGTTGGTGGGGGATGCTGCAACAGAAGGTAAAGCCATCAAAAAATGGAGAGCAATGAGTACCAATGCCCATAGTCTGGGTAACAAACTTCCTGAATTAGTGGCCTTGATGGAGGAGGAACATCTGGATATCATGGCAGTCACAGAAACATGGTACACACAAAACCATGACTGGGACGTACACATACCAGGATACACTATCTACAGGAGGGACAGGAAGGGTAAAAGAGGAGGAGGAATAGTTCTTTACATAAGAGAAGGAATCAAAGTAACAGAACAAAAGGGTAAACAGGGAGGAGGAGAAGAAGCACTGTGGGTAAATTTGGAGACAGGCAATGGCACCACAATCCGCACAGGGGTTGTGTACAGACCCCCTTCTCAGGGAGAGGAAATGGACAAGGAAATGATAGAAAGTATACTTAGAACAGCAGAAAAAGGGGAGATATTGCTGATGGGTGATCTGAATATGCCAGATGTTAACTGAAGTGCAGTTGCAGCAGCCACTTCGAAGAGTGGGGTTATTCTAGATGCCCTACAGGGGCATGCCTTAGACAACTAGTATGTGGAGCCCACTCAAAGAGGAGAAATCTTAGACCTAGTTCTCTCAAATGGAGATGGAGAGAGGATCACAGATGTAGAAGTGGGTAGCCATCTGGGAACTAGCGACCATCGAACAGTATGGTTCACAATAAACACAGCAATAGAGTCAAGCACACAAAGGCAAAAGTACTGGACTATAGGAGGCTGACTTTGCAAAATGGGTGAGTGCCTAAGGAATGCACTAGCAAATGGGCAGGAAGGAGGGGTGGAAGAACAATGGGGAATAATAAAAACTGCCATCACAGAGGTAACAAGCCTTTGTGTGAAGCAAATAAACAAAACAAAACAATGTAAGAAACCACTATGGTTCTCAAAGGAAGAGCCAATGAAGGTTCAAGAGAAAAAGGAAGCATTCAGGAAGTACAAGGAATCACAGAAGGAGCAGGACAGAGAACTGTATCAGTTAAAGCAAAAGGAAGCTGGGAAGGCAGTCAGAACAGCAAAGGCCCAAACCGAAGAAAAGATAGCCAACTCAGTTAAGAAGGGGGGTAAAACCTTTTATAGGTACATCAGGGAGCGAAGGAAGACCAAGGGAGGGATAGTGAGGCTTAATAAAGGGGAGGAGGGTGGGCAGAGGGTGACTGTGAAAAGGCAGAGATACTAAACAAATATTTTTGTTCAGTATCTACAAATGAAGAGGGGGAGGTACCTAAAACAAACAGTAGAAACACTCTGGATATAGAAGTTGATACCTGCCCATTTACAGAAGAAAGGGTTCTGAAAGAACTCTTAAAACTGAAGGTGGACAAAGCAATGGGGCCTGATGGGATTCATCCCAGAATTCTAAAAGAACTAAGGGTAGAACTAGTGACACCACTGACTACCCTCTTTAACAAATCATGGGAGGATGGGGTGGTACCCGAGGACTGGAGGAGGGCAGATGTGATTCCCCTTCACAAAAGTGGGAGCAAGGCAGAAGCAGGAAACTACAGACCTGTTAGTTTAACCTCAGTGATAGGGAAAATGATGGAATCACTTTTGAAGGAAAGAATTGTCGAGTATCTAGAGGCCAGAGGGGCACAGGACCCAAGGCAGCATGGATTCACACCGTGAAGGTCATGCCAGACGAATCTGATAGATTTCTTTGACTGGGTGACCAAAGTAGTAGATCAGGGAGGGGCTGTGGACATGGCCTACCTAGACTTTAGCAAGGCATTTGACACAGTTCCACACAAAAGATTAATATACAAGTTAGCCAGCCTGGGAGTGGTTCCCAAGATGACAGCCTGGGTAAAGAATTGGCTGGAGAATAGGACACAGAGAGTAATAGTAAATGGAGTCCACTCTGAAGAAAGGGGGGTTACTAGTGGGGTACCGTAGGGTTCAGTATTAGGACCGGTCCTGTTCAATGTCTTTATAGTTTACATTGCACAGGGACTGAAGGAAAAGTATGTCTCTTTGCAGATGACACAAAGATCTGCAACAGAGTTGATGCACATGGTGGGGTGGAAAGGATGAAAATGGGCTTTGCAAGGTTAGAGGAATGGTCAAATGTATGGCAGCTTAGATTCAATGCTAAGAAGTGCAAGGTAATGCACCTGGGAAACAAAAACCCAGGGGAAGAGTACACAATGGGGGGTGAGATACTAACAACAACAAAAATGGAAAGGGATCTGGGGGTAGTCATATCAGATGACCTAAGGGTGGGCAAGTAATGTGAGAGGGCAGCAAGGAGGGCTGGGGGGATACTGGGATGCATAGGGAGAGGCATCACCAGTAGAAAACAGGAAGTTATTATCCCTCTGTACAGACAGCTGGTGAGACCCCATCTGGAGTACTGCGTGCAGTTCTGGAGACCCAATCTCTGCAAAGACATAGACAGGATGGAAGCTGTCCAGAGGAGGGCAACTAAAATGGTGCAGGGTCTGCACCGGAAGACATATGAAGAGAAACTTAAGGAGCTTAATATGTATAGCCTCGAGGAAAGGAGGGAGAGGGGGGACATGATAGAAACTTTCAAGTACCTCAAGGGAATCAACAAAGTCCAAGAGGGTAGCATTTTTCAAAAAAAGAGGTGTGCAAGAACAAGAAGGCACAAATTGCAGATGGGGGGGTGGCTCAGAGGTAATTTAAGGAAGTATTTTTTCACAGAGAGGGTTGTGGATGCATGGAACGGCCTTCCGGAGGAGGTTGTGGAGTCAAAAACAATGGTGGAATTCAAGCATGCATGGGACAGTCATAAGGCAATTCTAGGGGGTGGGGCTAGGAAGAACTAGGCTGCTGGTTAACTAGGATCTGCAGCTTATCCATTAGGTAGGGAAATGGGCAGACTGGGTGGGCCAAGCGGTCCTTATCTGCCATCAAATTCTATGTTTCTGTGTTTCTATGACATAAGATAACACTGCTGGAGCAGATAACTCTTAAATCAAGTTATGAGTGTCAAAGTGTGTATAAGTATGAGATTACTGAAAAGCAACCCCCACCCAGATTAAAGACATACTAAGATTGTCTTAGGACTCCAAGAAGTTTCAATACATGCATTATAGACAAGAGATTACCAATAAAGTTGTCCTAAAAACATCAGTGCACACTGTATGATGTGTAAAACCTAGCTGAACCTGTCACCCAGCTGTACTCTCCAGCTAGATATCATGCCCCATAATTTCAAAAACCTCTAGTGTAGTGACAGGACTTTATAAATGATAATTTAAATATAAATTGACAGTATTAGTGTCAAACAAAAAACTCTAGTTGAGGACCACCAAGGAATTAAGACCATGTAGCCTGATATGTACTGATGTCAATATACATTGAGAATGTAACAACTTGATGTACCAGAAGTGTCTAAGGAATCTGAAAAAGAGATAAAAATTTAATTTCTCTCCTCCTCTTCACACAAACAATACACCCTACCCCAACCCACATCACCATAATGTGTGTGTGGGGGGGATACCTAGCTTTAAGGAGATGCTCTCTCTCTCTCACACACACACACACACACACACACACACACACACACACACACACACACACACACACACTCTCCTAATGAACCTTTATTCACATCAGTCACTGCAATTGTTCCCCAAAGGAATTCAACTTGTCTTGAAATCCTAAGTAAAAGGGCTCATATATCCTAGTACCTACAGAGCAAAAAATGTGACACTATTTAACCATACTACTGTCTGCATAGTAACATTTCCAAGGATTCTGGATAGAACTAGAGGTCTAACATACCTACATTTCCACAGATTACTACATTATTAGCCTAATGTAAAAAGATCTGTCCAGGACAAGCCTGTGTGTTACTATTCTTTCTTCACACACATAATGAATATTAATTCCTCCTTACTTTTTATCTTTGCCCTGGAGTGGGGTTGATCCTTTTACACCATATTCAGATTACCTAGCCTGTTACTGTACATACAGGAGTGTTATCATAGACTGTCACATATTTTTTTTTTAACTCTGTACATATTGGGGTGTGAGATCTCATTTACATGAAGGTCCTGGACAGATCTTTTTACATTAGGCTAATATTGTAGTAATTTGTGGAAATGTAGGTGTGTTAGACCTGTGGTCTTACACACAAACTTTATATTTACTTCTAGTTACCTTATCCTGGGGAGGGTGGCAGTTCTGTTTTATTTAATTGTAGTTCTATCCAGAATCCTTGGAAATGTTGCTATGCAGATAGTAGTACAGTTAAATAGTGTCACATTTTTGCTCTGTATGTGAATAAGGGTTCATTAGAGAGAGAGTGTGTGTGTGTGTGTGTGTGTATGTGAGAGAGAGAGAGAGAGAGAGAGAAAACATCTCCTAAAGCTAGGTATCCCCCACACACACACACATTATTGTGATGTATGGTGGGGTAGGCTGTATTGTTTGTGTGAAGAGGAGGAGAGAAATTACATTTTTATCTCTTTTTCAGATTCCTTAGGCACTTCTGGTACAGCAAGTTGTTACATTCTCAGTGTATATTGACATCAGTACATATCAGGCTACATGGTCTCAATTCCTTGGTGGTTCTCGACTAGAGTTTTTTTGTTTGACACTAATACTGTCAATTTATGTTCAAATTATCATTTATAAAGTCCTGTCACTACACTAGATGTTTTTGAAATTTATGGGGCATGATATCTAGCTGGACAGTACAGCTGGGTGACAAGTTCAACTAGGTTTTACACATCATACAGTGTGCACTGATGTTTTTAAGACAACTTTACTGGTAATTTCTTGTCTATAATGCATGCATTGAAACTTTTTGGAGTCGTAAGACAATCTTAGTATGTCTTTAATTTGGGTGGGGGTTGATTTTCACTAATCACATCCTTATACACATTTTGACACTCATAGCTTGATTTAAGAGTCATCTGCTCCAGCACTGTTATCTTATGTCAATTAAATTTATATGCTGTAGGATTCTTTGTATGTGTGTTCCACCAAGCACCTTTGACCCGGGGACCCTCCTTGCTGAAGGTAATACGGTACTGTTAAACTTCTCTGACATCATCTTCTGTATTTTTTAAATGAGTATTTTAAACCAATGGGGATTTTTGTTGTTTTTTCTGCATGATCTAGCTGTTAAAAGTATTGTTGTTTCTAAACAACTGCCATTAGGCTTCTGAAGAAGGACCGGTTGGTCCAAAAGCTAGAGCACTTTGTTCTTGTTGTTACATCTATGTTGGTCCATTAAAAGATATCAAATCATTTGCTTCTGGATCTAAACTATAGAGTATTAAAACTCTCTTCACTGTACTATGTTTCTTGCATTTCACTTGCTGTGTGCGAGTTCCCTATCACTTTTTCACTGTTTAGTACCATAAATGTTTTTTGTGAGGAATTCTGCAGTACTTGCCAGAAATGCAAAAAATATGTATTTTCTGTACATTTTCTGGACCAAACATAAAAAAAGAAAACTGGTATGAGTTACAGCAACCACTCATACCAAGGGCACCGGTCATTAAAAAAATATTTATTTACATGCCAACATGTTGGATGCCTAAAAAGCCTGATGCGTTTCAGATACTAACACATCCTTTCTCAAAGGCTACGGCAAGAATAAAAAAGCAACAGTTAAATACTCTACTTTCAGTATGACATCACTCACAAAGAGACATTCAGTTGGTTGATACATAATGACTAAATGACACACATCTCTATTCACTTAAAACTCAATTCTGCAGCTAACATACATCAATCGATTAAAACAAGCCCCAAATATATTCAAGAAACAGTCTAAATAGCCAGGAAAAGGAAGGCAAGAAGAAAGAAACACGGGAGGGGGTGAAGAAACATTGGGGGATTGGGGAAGAGAAGGGGAGAAGAAGGGGGAGGGGGGGAGAAATGGTCAAAACAGACTTAGGAGCCCTGTTTGAAAATCAATTTGAAATGCATTATAAGAACTTGACTGGGCAAGAGACATTGGTACTTAAGACATTACAGGAGAACTCTGAAATTATGATTTAAAAAGCAGATGGGGGGGTTGTGTGGTTATTTTTAATAAATGTGACTATCTGGCAGAAGTAGAAAGGCAATTGGGAAACAATACTTATTATACTAGTCTGAAAGAAGATCCAACTATGGATTTTAAATATAGCATAGATGAATATGTCAGGGAAGATTTTTTTAAAAATTAGATAAATAAAAATGAAGGAGATTTTCTGATTACTGGTTTTCCTGTGAGAGCCACATTTTATTTACTGCCAAAGATGCACAAAACCCGGGTTAACCCCCTGGTCGAATTATAAGAGGGATTGTCTCCCTTACTGAGAGCCTATCATAATTTGTTGATGCACATCTACGCCCTTTTGTATTAATGCTGCCTTCATATTTAAAAGACACAACACATGTCCTAAAAGTATTAGAGGAGGTAGAATTAGGGAGAGCGAGCTATTTGGTTACGATGGATATAGAGGCTCTCTACTGTAATATTCCGCATGATGGGGCTCTGGATGCAGCTGCACTTTTTTTTGATTCTGAGAGAAAACAGAAGTATTCGTAGCACTGAGTTCTTATTGAAAATGTTAGAATTTATTTTAAAATATAATGTTTTTCTTTTTAACAATGAGTTATTTTTACAAATTAAAGAAACAGTAACGGGGGCCACTTGTGCCCCCTCAATTGCAAATCTTTACATGAGAGCCTGGGAGAATGAATATGTAATAGACAGAATTAATAACCTATTTTTTGATAAAATTTAATTATGGAAGCATTACACTGATGATCTATTTTTCATCTGGGAAGGGAATTTGGCAGAATTGACAGAATTTGTAAGATATATGGAACATACGAATAGTAATTTAAGATTTACCTTTGAGGCATTTAGGACCCAGATTTGTTTCCTGGACCTCACCATTTTAAAGGAGAATGATGGTGGGGCCTCAACAAATATCTATAGAAAGCCCACTGATGGTAATGCATTATTATGTGCTGAAAGTTGTCACCCTAGACATATTATTAGGAATATTCCTTGGAGGCGATTCCTAAAGGTGCGACGTAATTGTAGTAAGACAGAAGATTTTAAGAATGGTGCTGAAAATTAATGTATGAGGCTGGAGCAAAGGGGGTATAATAACAGAATAATTCTGGAGGGGAAAAATCTGCAGATAATCAGGACAGAGCTAATCTTTTAAGTGGTCAGAACAAAAATAAGGAATTGCAGGAACTAGACAGATTTACTTTTGTTATTCCATATTCTGCACAAGTAGATGTTACACAGATTACTAGAAAACATTGTAATGTCTTGGCCAGTGATCCTGGTCTAAAGCAATTTGTTTCGGTATCCCCACTTACAGTTTTTAAAAAAGCGCCTACTATAGGAGATAGAGTAACACACAGTCATCTTGTGAACCATAATAATGCACAGACGTGGTTGGGAAAAGGTGTAATAGGATGTCATCCATTTAAAAAATGTACCATGTGCATGTATATAAAACAGGGTAAGGAATTTAAAGTACATCAGGAAGGACATAATTATGAAATTAGACAGCTTATTACCTGTGATTCTAAAGGAATTGGTTACTTAGCATGGTGTAGTTGTGATGCATTTTATGTTGGCAAAATGATTAGAGCCATGTAGGTGAGGGTCAGAGAACATATAAGGGCAATAGAGAAGATCTTACTTATGCTACAACAACACATATAGCAAAATGTACTAAAAATGTGGAACATGGTTTTACCTTTATGGGTATTGACAAGGTCTGTCTAAAACCTTGTGGTGGCAACTTTAATGACCTGTTACTTATCTGGGAAGCTTTCTGAATCATTAATCTTAATGCAACAAAAGGCAAGGGTCTTAACTCTGGATATGAACTTAAGCCTTTTTTAAAAAAGAAAGTGTATTGAGTGAATTATTATTGTGCTTATGTAACCACTTTTTTTTCCCTTCTTCCCTGTCTTTCCTGTCTTTCTCCTCCCCTCTTCTTTCGCCCTCCTTCTATTCCCCCTTCCCCATCAGATGCCCCCATTTCTTTCTTCTTGCCTTCCTTTTCTGGCTATTTAAACTGTTCCTTGAATATATTTGGGGCTTGTTTTAATCAATTAATGTATATTAACAGCAGAATTGAGTTTTAAGTGAATAGAGATGTGTGTCATTTAGTTATTATGTATCAACAACTGAATGTATCTTTGTGAGTGATGTCATACTGAAAGAAGAGTATTTAATTGTTGCTTTTTTATTCTTGCCTTAGCGTTTGAGAAAGGATGTGTTAGTATCCGAAACGTGTCAGGCTTTTTAGGCCTCCGATATGTTGGCATGTAAATAAATATTTTTTAATGACCAGTGCCCTTGGTATGTGTGGTTGTGTGTGCTCTGCCTTTCTATGTTTTTTCTGATGTTTTATGGCATTGAAGCACCACGTCCTTGTGCTTGTTCCTTTCTGGTGAATAATGGTATGAGTTACACAGTAGTCAATCAAGTTTGCAAAATAATGAAAATATTTGTATAAGACTTATGGAGCTTAGATAACAGTGGTGCAGCAGCTGTACAGTAAGATAAGGTTACTGGTTCAAATAATTACATCCATTCACTACTGGCAAACTTTCTGGACAAAGCTTTAATTTAAGCCTAGAATTAGCATAGTATTGGACACAAAGTACTTAGCCAACTTTGGCAAGAAATTTATCAAATTTGCATCACACAAAAATATGCAGTTACAGTAGTAATATTTATTTGCATAATTCTATCAATAGGAACTTTAACATGTAACAGTACAAACAACAGTGCTACACATATAGTTGCTCTGTCCTAGTTAAATAAATTAAATGTTTATATGAGGCTGATGAGGATAGATGCAACTAGCAGCCCATATGTGAGGCGTCAGTAATGATTATTAACAATTGCTCACAGTATACAGCTGAAATACTCTAGCCTTACTTACAGTATAAAAATCCTAAAATGTGGGTAGCCCTTCCAGTGAAAATAAGTGTCTCCAAGACTTAGGCTTGATTCTAGACAACAGGGCAAACTGTCATACAAGTTTAAAGCCTGCCTCAGATTAAATTTATATTTATTTATTTATTTATTTGTATACTGGGTAGGTGAGCTGATCTGAGGACCATTTTGAGGCACAACCTGGGCCATGAAGATGGCACAGAGGATGTAAATGCAGCAAATAACAAAATAACAAGGAAACAAAATGCAACAAGGAACAAAGCACTTTGGTATCATACAGGCAAAGAAATGGGTACATATTACAAAAATACATTGACACAGGTCAAGCAAATAGTGCAGGACATAATGGCCTGAGGAGCAAATGGATACATATCACAATTATATTGGTGAAGGACAGCATACAGTGGAAAGCATAACAGCCTGAGGAGTGAAATGGATCCAATACTACAATTCCACTAACAAAGGACATGCTAATAATGCAGGTACAACAGCGGTTGGAAAATTAAACAGTAACATATCAAGCCACATAGAGATGCACCCATTTCTAAATCTGGTGGCATTTCTGAGCTGAATAAGTATAGGCCCATTTCAGATCTCTCCATGCTGGACAAATCTTAAAGAAATGCATCAATGTGCAGCTCTGTCCTTTCCTATATCTAAGTAACCCTATAACTCCATTACAGTCAGGCTCCAAAGTAAAACACAGCATGCATCTGTTCTGGTCAAGATAATTGATGACTTTCTCTCTGCTCTTGATAACATGCTTAGATGTGGGGCTTTATTCATAGGTGTCTGTAATGCATTCAACTCAGTTGATTATACTGTGCTTCTCCATAAACTAATGAACTTTGGGATTAGCCCAAGTGCATTTCCCTGGTGTTTGAATTACGCACACCAGCAATCGCCTGCAGCAAGTAAAAGTTGTGATTTCTTCTCCACTTGTTCCACTAACTAAAAGAGAGTCCCTTAGGGTTCTGTATTTGAACACCTTTAGTTTATGATGTATATAGTCTATCTTGAAGAAGTTATAAATAGAGCTGTGCAGAATGCTAAATTCTGCCATCGTAATTGCTGCAGAATTGAAATATCACTTCTGAAATGTTTTTGGAATTTATTTTTGAATTCTGTGGACATCCAAATAGCATTTCTGTGCAAACTGTGGAATCATTTTCCATGGATCATAAAAACAGTGGAATAATTTTTCACAGATTGAGGAAAGAGAATTTGCAGATCATGTAACCTGCAAATTCTTTTTTTTTAAAGTAAACTTTATTGAGGTTTAAAGGCATACAAGGCAACAAAGAAAAACAGATATGAACAAACACAACTGTTTGACAGTGAATCTATCCTTGAACAATAAGCAGTACAAAACTGCAAGCAGTACTTGCATGATATTTTTCAAGTAGCATCTAAAGGTGAATACAACAAGAAGGGAAGGGGAAGTTAAGGTACATTCTGCTGGTAATTGTTAATTAGGTATTGAGGGCAGATCCCATTGTAAAAGGGGGCTAGGCCCAATTATATGAAAGAAAAGGCTGCAATATTAATTGGGACTGAGAAGTAATGTATAAAGAGACTCCCACCTTTCATTAAAGATATGCAGTCTATTGCGCAGTCTAGCAGCTATTTTTCCAACTCATAGTACATCTAGTATGGCAGTATGCCATTCTTTATAAGTGGGAATAGAATCATCTGGCCAGTGGCACAGATGCGATAGTGTCTGGGGTGTAGCATATTTTGGAGACTGAGGCCTAAAAGACAAACCTGTGGGGAAAAGTTGGTGTCTAGACCTAAGAAGGGCCCACTTTAGTTTGTAAAGTCTCCCAGAGGGAAGCTGTTTTACAGCAGTCCCACAAAATGTGTCTACGGGTGCCTGGAGCTGTGAAACATCTGGTGCACTGGTCACTATCAAATCAATTCATGCAGTGAAGTTTGACAGGGGTATAGTGTCACAAACCCACTCAACAGGTCAGGTCCTCTGCTCCCACAGTGCCAACTTCCGAGCCCAGTCTTGTGAACAGTTAACAGAATAGGGTAACCCTCCTGTCTGTTTTGTGGGTTCGAATCAAACTTTGGTCTCAAGTTCTGGAGGGATTCAAATTGTGAACCTCTTGCTAGTGTACCCAATGTACAGGCTCAGAAAATTCTGCTGTTTGGCAGGGGGCAGATATCGTTTGCCTACAGGCACCTAACCAGGTGTACAAAATGAACCCTTAAAAACTCTATTAAAGACCTCAGAATAAACTCTTACGTTTTCCCAGTTTGGTAAAACCAGTAAGCTTTGCACATTGTCAGCTTTAACCATGTATGCTTCACTTGTCAAGAAAAAGAATTTCAAAGGCACACCAAGCAGTCTCTAAAGTAGAGGTTTACTTAAAGATAGATAAAAAATGTAAAATGTAAATACAGAACCATATATCACAAAAACATACAATCATTTAAAAGAACAAGGGTTAAAAGAAAGTGCAAAATTCCTACCACCAGACAATTAGACTTATATATCTACTGTATCTCTTCTAATAGTGCTGATAGACAGATGTTGTTGTCAAGAGAGAGTCCAAACATATGTGTCTTTACAAGTCACTCACAGCATAATTAAAACACTGTCTTGAGCCTGCCTTCTCCATGATGCCACCCAGCTCCTCCTCTGTTTATTAAAAATTATATAATCAGTATGTCATTGCTCAGAAGGTAAATTAAATAAGGTTAATTTCTAAGTCATTCTTTCATCCATGAGCAACATTCTGCTTTTACAGACATCAGAGGAACATTTATGACTTTGCACCAGTATGACATAACCTGGTTTTCCTCCTCTAAACGTCATAAAATGGATATTTTCTATCCTGTCAGCTGGCAAGCTACACTTAAGCTAGATGAACAGGAGATGCTTAATTTAGGCCTCTTCTAGCCTGTAATTATCTCCTGGCCTTCCAGGTAACACCTTGTAGCTAAAACCTGGGAGTGGGAGTGTCATTCCACAGGCTGTTTCAGCATGTCTCATGAGAGATACTCAATAACACATTTTTATATTACAAAAATCATAGATTAATCAGCACCAGCTGTCTGAGTGTCACAATTCCTCCCCACCTAGACTGAATTTGAGGGCTCTATACCCTACATGGGCTGAGCTTCCCAAATCAGTTCACTCCTCAGAGATGCAAGACAAGCCATCTGATTTCTGATTTTTGGCTCCAGTCCTAAGTAATATTGTCATATTACACCCTTGCAAAGCAAGACTCCATCTTAGCAATCTAATATTTTTTTCCATCTGTGGCAGCCAAAACAGAGGGTTGTGGTCAGTCTGTACCACAAAATGCTGACCATATAAATATGGCTCTAATTTCTTTAGGGGCCACACTATGGCAAGACACTCCTTTTCCACCGTGGAGTATGCCTGCTCCCTGGGAAGTAACTTTTTACTCAGGTATGCTATTGGGTGATCTCTCCCTTGGCTGGATGTCTTACCCAGTACTGCCCCAATACCCATGTCTGAGACAGCAGTCTGAACTATAAGGGGTTTGCTATAGTCAGGACTTGTCAAAACAGGAGCACTGCACAGTGCTTCCTTCAGCCTGGTAAAGGCTTCTTCACAGGCTGGTCCCCAGGTAATTTTCTTTGGCATCCTTTTCTTTATCAGGTCAGATAGGGGAGCAGCCAGGGCACTGTAATTGGGTACAAATTTTCGATAGTACTCTGTTGTTCCAAGAAAACTCCTGACCTGCTTCTGCATTTCTGGTCTGGGCCACGCCTGGATTACCTCTATTTTTATTTGGTTAGAATGGAGCTGTCCTCAGTCTACCACATGCCTGAGGTATGCCACTTCTCCCATGGCCACCTGGCACTTCCTGGCTTTGACAGTGAGCCCATCCCTCTTTATCCTGCCTAGCACTTCCCTAAGGTGGGATAGATGTTCCTCCCAGCTGGTGCTAAAGATAACAATGTCATCCAGGTACACCATGGCATACTGCTCAGCACCATTTAACACCTGGTTCACCAACCTTTGGAAAGTGGCTGGGGTGTTCTTCATTCTGAAAGGCATTACTTTAAATTCAAATATGCCTATCAGAGTGATGAAGGCTGACCTCTCCCTAGCTCTGTCCATTAATTCTACCTGCCAATACCCCTTGGTCAGGTCAATGGTCGTAAGGAAGGTCACCCCTCCCAACTTGTCCAGGGGTTCATCCGTCCAGGCATCAGGTGGGTGTCTGACTTCGTGACTGCATACAGTCCATGATAGTGCACACAGAAATGAGTAGAGCCATCTGGCATGGGCACGAGGATTACAGGTGAGGCCCAGGGGCTGTGAGATCTCTGGATTACCCCTATATCCAGCATCTCCTCCACTTCCCTCCTAATGTCCTTTTGGACAGCCACTGACACCTGATATGCTGTCCATTGTATGGGCGTCTGTGTCCCTGTCTCCACTTCATGAGTTGCTAAGGGCGTTAGTCCATGCTTGGCACTAAATAATGGGGCAAAGTCTGCTAAGACCTCCCTTACTTTCTGGATCTGGTCTGGGGTCAGCTGGGGAGACAATTTAACTACCTCCACAGAGGACTCCCACTTACTTTCTTCCAGCAAGTCCAGCAGGGGGTCTCCTTCATCTGTCCCCTCCCCAGGACTACACACTGCAAACACCATGTCAGCCCTATTTGCATATGGCTTCATCATGTTGACATGGTACATCCTTTCAGTCTGTCTTCAGTCAGGTAACTCTATAATATAGTTCACGTCATTTACCTTCCTAACCACTTTGTACGGTCCTGCCCACTCAGCTTGCAGCTTGTCTTTCTGGACTGGATTAAGGACCATGACTTCCTGATCCACCATGTACAAGCGAGCTCTGGCTCTGTGGTTGTACCACACTTTTTGTTTCTGTTGGACAGCTGCCAGGTTACTCTGGGCTGTCCCATAAGCTCCTTCAGCCTTTCCCTAAACCTAAGGATGTAATCCACAATGGGAGTTCCCTGGGTGACATGCTTGCCTTCCCAGTCCTCCTGGATCAAGTCTAGGGGCCCATGTACCCGGCATCCATATAAGAGTTCGAAGGGGGAAAATCCTGTCAACTCTTGGGGCACCTCCCTGTATGCAAACAACAGGTGGGGAAGGCATTTCTCCCAGTCCTTCCCATGCTGTTCAGTAAACACCCGGTGCATTGCCTTCAGAGTATCATTGAATTGTTCCACAAGCCCATTGGCTTGTGGGTGATATGGTGTCATGCATCTCTGCACCATCCCACACTTCTTCCATAAACATTTCATCAGGTCAGACATGAAGGAACCCCCTCAATCGGTGATAACCTCTTGCAGAAACCCAACACGGGAGAAAACCCCAAGTAAGGCATCTGCCACTTTGTCTGTCCTCAGTGAGAATAGGGCGACTGCCTCCCGGTACCAGGTGGCATAATCCACCACAGTCAGGATGAATCTCTTCCCTCAGGAGATGAGGGTATTTAAAGGCCCCACAATATTCATTCCCACCGTCTGGAATGGCTCCTCCACTATGGGCAATGGAATCAGGGCGGCTTGGGTTTTCTTGACCACCTTCTCTATTTCTTG
The DNA here is from genome assembly GCA_016271365.2 of Neoceratodus forsteri. NCBI lineage: Eukaryota > Metazoa > Chordata > Ceratodontiformes > Ceratodontidae > Neoceratodus > Neoceratodus forsteri. Next base: position 784,387,263 of record CM028132.1, on the reverse strand, counting down.
ACACTGGTGACAAGACCTGCAATACTCCTTCACCTGCTGGGTGAAGTTAGGCCATTAGAAATTCTGGGCCAACCGCTGCATAGCGCGTGTGTTTTCCAGATGACCAGACAAGGGAATATCATGTGCAACCTTGAGCAACTGCTCATGATATCCCTGAGGAACAACAAGCTGCCTGCCTAGCACCCCTCCCTCTGTCTGCACAGCCTGAGTATACATAAGTCCATTTTCCCAATAAACCTTATGTCTGCCGTCACCTCCCTGTGCCCCATCAGAGTCTGCCCAAGCCCTCAGCTTCTCTAGACTACAGTCACTTCTCTGAGCACCTGAAAACCCCTCACACCTTCCCAAGGCATGGGACAGGTCCCCTTCAGTCACTAAACTAGGGTCCCTAGCACTAGCCTCAGGGCACTCAGGATTACTGTCAATCCCAACCCTTTGACAATGGGTCATGCCTCCCTCTTCATAGTAACCCTCTGCAGCTGTGTGGTTAACTGCTACTGGGGAAATTTCTACCCCCTTTTCATTCATCTCCCCATCTGGAGACACAGGTTGGGGAACCAGCCTCTCAGTGGTTTCCACAATGGCTTCTGTGGGGTTCAGGGAGTTACAATTTCCCCTTGCCACTTGGCTACCGGTAACTGCTCACACCATCTCCTGTTTGAGATTGTTGCCCAGGATCACATCTACTGCTAAGGTTTGGGCTACAGCCACCTGTTGCACAGTTCCCCCTGTTTCACCCCAGTCTAGGAGAACACTAGCGAAGGGCAATGTTTTCGCCTCACCAGCAAAGTCCTGTACAGTGACGTATTTATTGGGTATAAGCTGACCAGGATCTACTAGACCCCCTTTATCGAGGTCAAGGATGCCCCTGTGTCCCTTAACCCTTGCGTCTGTACACCATTCACCATGACTGGGTGTATGTGTTCCCTCATGTTCACAGGCATGCTTCCAGGGACACACAAACAACCCACTTCCTTTCTAGCCCCCTGTTGTGTATTGCTCACCTTTTTTGGACACCGTCTGGCAATATGCCCAGTTTCTTTACACAACCAACATTCATTTCTTCTCTCAGAGAAATCTTTTCTTTGAAACCTGGGGCTAACTGGTTTTGGTGGAGGCAGTGAGGTTTTTAGCCACCCTGAAGGCACACTTTTCCCTTTCTTCACTGCCACACCTGCCCCATTCACTCTCTGAGCAGGTCTGCTCTTGGCATAGTGGTCCGAGAGTTCAGCAGCCCCTTGCACTGTTTTGGGATGTCGGTCCTCCAGCCAGGTTTTCAGCTCTGCTGGGCATGCCCAGAAAAACTGTTCTAACAGAATCACATTTTCAATTTATCAACAGAGTTTGCTCCAATTCCTTCCCACCAATGTTTTAAAACCTGATGTTGTTTTGTGGCTAGCTCCTCATAGCTCATGTCAGGGCTTCTCCTGAGCTTACGGAATTTAGCTCTGTATGATTCAGCAGTTAATTCAAATTTCTTTAACAGTGCAGATTTAAGTTTGCTGTAAATATCACTGTCCTCATTGTTCATTTGACCCAATGCATCTCGAGCTTTCCCAGTAAGTAGCAGGGATAGCTGGAAGCTCCAGGACTCCCTAGGCATTTTAGCCTGAATACAAACTTTTCAAAAGAATTTAAAAAGGCATCCATGTCCTCCCCCTCTTTAAATTCCGCTATCAATTTGGAATTCAATTTGTAACCCAGTCCTGTAGTCCCAGTTAAACCCAAGCCACTTACCTGCTCTGGTGCTGGTGGTTGGAGTCGTAGCTTCTCCAGTTCTTATTGCCTCTGGCACTCACACTCCTCATGGTCTGACTCCTGCTGTTCCTGCTCTGCCTCTCTGCATTTTCACTCCCTCTTCTCCTCTGCATCTCGCTGGTGCTCACACTCCTCACAGTCTGCCTCTCAGCTTTCTCGCTCTGCCTCATGGTCCACTGCCTGCTGTTCACGGTCCCTCTTCCTCTGGAACTCCAACTCCATTCTGCGCAACTAAATTTGTAGCCTGAGTACTTCTGGATCCAAGCTACTGCTGACCTTCCCCTGCTGCTGTGGCCTTTCACTGACAGTGGCCCTGTTGTCCTCCTCATTGGATCTGGACACTGCACTAGCCACTAGCCCTGCCACACTCAAGGTCTGGTCCTTTTCAGTCACTGTCTGTGACTCAATGCTCTGGGTATCTGCTGCCATCAGGGCATCCATGAGGTTCTATTTGGTGGGTGGCTTTCACCTTGAACAGTACTCCTCTGTCCCCACACAACTGCTTTAAGTAGTCTACAGTGTGCCTGCTGTAGTTGGAAGCCATCGTCTTCCCTAACTATGGCTACTCTAACTTGCACTTTAGAAAACAAAATAAAATGGGTTGGAACCTGGAGCTGTGAGACATCTGGTGCACTGGTCACTATCAAGTCACTTCATGCAGTGAAGTTTGACAGGGGTATAGTACATATTATAGTGGATTTTGTAATGCATTAGCCTTAACCCATCTACCTTAATATATTTATATGTCTGTCCACGTTCTGGTTCTGATTTCATGAGTGGCCAGCTCAGGAAGTTCCATTTGCCAGTAGGGGCACCAGTCGTTATTAGAGGATATGGTAGCCTGTCGTAGTTTTTTGTATATTGCGGAAATGGCATGTCAAGAGCTTTATGGAAAGGTATTGACTCAATGAAGGGGAAGCAATGTTCAGTTACTTTACCAGCATTTTTAGCATCTGAAAGGAAAGGTTTTACTACAGATAATGACAAAGTTAATATGTTGAATTCTTTTTTTGTCTCTGTTGGTGATGTATTTAAGAAAATGCATCCTGAATTGCCTCCTCCTGTCTTAGATACTGACTTCATTAATAAATTTAATAGAACTGTGTTCTCTTTTAGCCCAATTGAAATGTACGATGTTAAAAAACAGTTGCAGAGTTTAGATATCTGAAAAGGTCCTGGATGTGATGAGATCGCCCCTTTTTTTTGAAATTGGCAGCTGAAATATTGGTACCTCATTTAACATATATTTTTAATTGTTCTTTGGATAGTTGTGAATTTCTAATTGATTTGAAAACAGCTTTTGTAACTCCTATATTCAAGGGGGGCATCAAATCCAGGTTCTTATAGACCTATTTCAGTATTGCCAGTATGTGCAAAAATATTTGAAAAACTTGAGTGTATGCAGTTAACAAATTATCTTATCAAATACAACATAATAACACATTTGCAGTCTGGCTTTAGAAAAGGGCATAACACAACGTATACAATATTAAAAGTAGTTGATGACATGTTAAATGCCTTCGACAGAAACCAAGAAGTTCCATCTTTATTCCTGGATCTGTCGAAGGCATTCAACACTGTACATCATATTATATTATTAAATCAATTAAAAAAGTTTGGTTTAGGTATTCCAGCATTAGGCTGGTTTTACACTTATTTGAATGAGAGGTTACAATCTGTCAGGGTGGGGGGTGTTTGCTCTACGTCAACCACTCTGTTAAATGAGGTACCTCAAGGGTCTGTGCTCATCCTCCTTCATTTTTTGATATATATAAATGATCTACCAAATTATTGTTCACCTAAAACCTATATACAACTTTATGCTGATTACACTATTTCGTACACTAGATGTGATGATATGGACACAGCAATGATGATCTTGCAGCAAGATTTTAATAAAATGCAAAAGGGAACTTGGTAAATTGAGACTGCTTTTGAACAAACAAAAAACACAGTGGATGTTATTTGGGAAGAAAGATCTTAAAGAGACAACTAATAAAGAACTTAGATTTTTATCAACAATTATCATAGAACTTGTAGATTCCTATAAATACTTAGAGGTTATATTAGATAAAAACTTAACTTTTGAAATGCACATAAGATCTATATCCATAAAACTAAAAATACCTCTGAGTTTCTTTTACAGGAATAGATCCCTTTTTAATTTAAGATTAGGAAATTATTGGTTTCTACTTTGTTCTTACCTATTTTGCAGTGTCAGTGGCTCAGTAGGTAGTACACTTGCCTCTGAGGCTGGGAGATCAGAGGGCTGTGGGTTCAGTTCCCACATCTGGCACTTGGGTTAATATCCCAATTCTGACACTGTAGTGCAGCATGAGAGGGGAGCTGCACTTCTGAGGTGTCATCTTTCGGATGAGACGTTAAACCAAGGTCCCATCTGCCTGGACTGGTGGTAGTTCAGGTGGATGTTAAAGATCCCATGGCACTTATTGAAAAAAGTAGGGGAATTTCCATGGTGTTCAGGCCAAATTTCCCCTCATTCACTAAAAATACCACCAACAGCTTAATCTGGTTCAAGGTCAGTTGGCATTCATCTGTATCCCCCTCCCCCGGGTCATGCCTGAAAATAGGCAGGATTTATCTAGTGCACTTACCCGGTCAACAAAAATGAAATAAAAAAAATAAATAAAACGGTGATATAATCTATAAAAATGCAAAATAATCACTACGGTGTTCTCTGGATGTTCTATTCAATAGTGCACTGAGATTTCTAACAAATCTTCCATTTAGAACTCACTGCTGTGTTCTATATCAAAACTCAGTTTTTTTCTCATTGTTTGATAGGACAGATATCCACTGGCATTTATTGGTGTATAAATTTGTGCTGCAATTATTGCCTGTCTTTTTATTAAACTTATTACAAATAAAGACACAAAAACAATATTCCCTAAGGTCTTTTACTCAAATAAGTTTTTATATGTCAAGATATAGGACAAAATTCGGTGATAAAACCATATCAAATTTAGTGCCCAAAACGTGGGAATGACTATCTAAACAGATAGACAGTACAGTATTGTTACCATCCAAATGTTTTAGGTCTTTTTTGATGATTTTGTACAATAAACACTGTAATAGTTATGGATAAATTATGTTCTTTTATGTTTATATTATAATGTAAAATTAACTTTGTACTGAAACTGAAATCTTGTATGTTAGTCTATTTTGTTTTGTGATGTTATATGTTGGATTCAATTGCAAAAGAGATAATATTATCTCAATTTGACATCCAATAAAAAAATTTGAAGAGTCTGTTTTCTATTTTAAAATTGGATTGCCTCTAATGGGCTCATTCAGCTCATAAAGGGGTTTTGTTTTTGATAGTTTAAGAAGTAACAGCCATACCTGCAGTGAGCTACCAGTAGGGGTTGATTTAAGGTTGGTGGGTAGTTGTTTATAACGTATATTAGAGTGTGCATGTTTAATGTGGTCTGTATACATAAGTCTCATTCTATGGTTTGACATTCCAGGAACTCTGATTTTTGTTGGTCTTCCTCCAACTTTCTTCACCATAAGAATTGCTGTGCTCTAGCTGTGAGATAATAAAGCTTAATATCAGATAATTTGAGTCTACCTTGCATTTTTGTTGGGGTCAATGTAGAATAAGATCTCCTAGATGATTTGTTATTCCATAAAGATTTTGTGATTGTGGTTTTTCGGGGGATAAACCAGTGGTACAGGATGACTTGAGTGGTCATGCTAATGGGATACAAGATTCGAGGTAGTACATTCATTTTAATGACATTAACCTGTATCCAAAGGGACAAAGGGAGAGTTGACCACCTTTCGTGATCATGTTGGATTTGTTGATAAATTATGATGAGGTTCTTAGCATTGTTTGGGGAGATCTGGTTACCAGTATCCCTAGATATTTTATGACATTCTGTGACCAGGATCCTCTCCATCTCATAGTTCTGGTTCTATAAGTGTAGTTGCTTAGGGGCATGATTTGCTTTTTGGATACATGAAGGCGATATCCTGCTAACTTACCAAAGTGTTGTACTGTTTCTAAGATCAAGAGTATAGATTGCCCTGGATTTTGTATACAGTATATAGCTGCATATCATCTGCACATGTGGAAATTTTGTAAAACTTCATGCCTACTTGAATTCCCTGTATTTGATTATTTAGCAAGATTGTTCTTCTGAGGGGTTCTAGGTATAGGTGAAAGAAATACATGGGAGAGAAGGCAATCCTGTCTAGTTCTCTTCTCTAGAGGGAATTCATAATTTCTAAAATGTGTTCAGGGATTCAGGGAATCCAAATTCTGTAAGACTGTGTAAAAGAAATTACTATAGTACTCTGTTGAAGGTTTTTTCCACATGCAGAGACATGAGCACCGCAGGGCTTTACAGGTCCCCAAATGCGGTCAAAATGTGGGTTGCTCTTTTCAGGTGGTCTCTGGACACTCAACCCTGCACAAATTCCACCTGTTTAGGTCATATTAAAGAAGATCAGATCTTCTCAACTCTGGTGGTAAGTACATTTGTTAGCATTTTAATATTCAGAATGAGTAAAGGTACTGGACTGTAATTTGTTACACATAATCAGTCTTTGTCAGGTTTAGGAAGCAGGATGATATGTGCAGTCAATAGCTATGAGTCTAGTTGTTGCTATGAGTGAGCCTCTTTAAATAGCTTAGTGTGGAGAGAGGAATGACATGAGCTTGGAGGCTAGGGCTTATAGAAATTAGGGAAAGAGTCCATCAGGACCCGGGGCCTTGTCTGGTATTAAGTCCCGGATGGCTACAATGACTTCCCTGTCAGTAATATCCTCTGCCAGGAGGGACTGTTGGACTGGTGTTAATTTTGGCAATTTAGTGCTAGAAAATAACTATTGAATATCATGTAGTGACGTGAGTTGTTTAGTTATATACAGAGGTCTGTAATAGTTCCCAAAGGCCTGAGTAATATCCCTGGAGTTGGTGATTAGTGGACTTTGTGGGGATGTGGGATTCCTCTAACTATTCTGGCAGTTTCTTTATGCCTAAGCCTCAAAGCAAGAAGCTGTCTGGCTCTTTGTCTCCTTGATCTATATATGTGTTTTTTGCCCTAAATATAGCAGACTTTGACTTGGCTCTTAAATGTTCTTCATATTTATCCTATAAGGAGTTAAGTTGCAGTCAGTCCTCCTCTAGAGACTTGTCTGTAATTTGTTGTTCTTTTTCTCTGATGAGTTGTAATAGGTGGGTACCTTCCAGTGTGCTTTTTTTTCTGGTGGATGTTAAACTTAATAATTCTCCCCTGATAGTGCATTTAAAGGCTCCCCAGAGTATAGTCTGGCTAGTACATATGAACATACGAACATAAGAAGAAGCCAGCAAAAGAAGGCCATTTGGTCTATCTAGTCTGCTTGTACTGCAGGGTCCACAGCTTGAGCTACTGTCTCTGCCTCCCTCTTCCCACTCCTTCCATCCTCCTTACCAATATGCCTATCCCAGCCTCTCTTGAAGCTGCCCACTGTCTTCAATGAGACCGCCTCTTCTGGAAGCACATTTCAAGTGTCTATCACCCTCTCTGTGAAGAAATACTTCCTGACCTCCCTCCTAAACCTCCTCCCTTCCAGCTTAAGACCATGCCCCCTCATGTTATGGTTGCCACTCAGCTCAAAGAGACCCTCCTTATCAACCTTATTTAGCCCTTTCAATTACTTGAAGGTCCCAATCATGTCCCCTCTCTCTCTCCTTTCCTCCAGGGAGTGGGTTTTCAGTGCCCTCAACCTCTCCTTGTATGTCTTACCCTGCTGACACACTGTCATCTTTGTAGCCCTCCTCTGGACCTTCTCCAGAAGGTTAATGTCATTTTTGAGGTGTGGGCACCAGTAATGAACTCCATATTCTAGATGTGGCCTCATCAGTGACTTGTACAAGGGTTGTATAACCTCCTCTCTCCTGCTACTGATCCCCCTAGCTATGCATCCCAGCATCTTGTTTGCCCTTGCTACTGTTTTCTTGCACTGCATGAGTGCTTCAGGTCACTAGTGATCATCACTCTCAGGTCCTTCTCTTCCTCTGATGCAGATACCTGGATTCCACCCAGGTAGTACTCCATCCTCAGATTCTTGGCTCCAATGTGCATAACTTTGCATTTGCAACTTGTGCATGACTTTGCATCACCAGCTCCTTTGGCCTCCTGCTGATGCACCCCTTCCACTTATACCCCCGGAAGGTTTCCTCTCCTTGCCCCTGCCCACTCAATCCCATTTGGGTCTCCCCTTCACCCTACATCCCTCAACTCTCCATCCCCCCCAATCATTATCCTCCTGTCATCCTCCCCTATACTACTTAGCACTTATGCAACCCCCCCTCCTCTGGGACTCTCACATGTCTCCTGGTCTGTTCCTTCATCACACTACTGCTTCTGAAAGCCTATATGACAACACCTACCTTACTTGGCTACTCTTTGTAAATTACCAGTGTGTAACCCCTAGTTCGAGGAGAATAATATATCTACCTCATACTTGTGAATGTTTTGTAGTTGTCCTTGATATGTTAGGTGAACCTCTGTTAGTGCAAGTTCTGTGACATGGAACCTTTGTAAATGAGCATCTTCCTCAAATGCTTGTTTCTGAATCACTAAATAAATAAAAAATAATAATTTTTTGGCATTGAAGCCAAGCTGCCAGATTCCAAACCACCTTCCCTGCTTTTCCAGATCATACTATAGGTCTTGTATCACTTCAGCTGTGTCCACTCTCCCGCAGAGCTTGGTGTCATGTGTGAATAGGCACATTTTTCCCATAATGCCATTCCCAATGTCATTGTTGAAGACATTAAACAACATGAGCCTCAGAACCGAGCCCTGTGGAACCCCCACTGGTGACCTCTCTGGTGCCAGATAACTCTGCCCTCACAACCACCCACCGGGTTCTGTCCATCAGCCAGTTTTTCACTCATCTGGACATCTTATCCCCAACCCCAAGATCCACCAACTTCCTGATCAACCTTTCATGGGGCACAGAGTCAAAGGCCTTGCTAAAATGCAGATAGAGGATGTCTACCACTTGGTCCCTGTCTACTGTCTTAGGGACCCAGTCAAAGAAGTCAATCAGATTTGTTTGACATGTTCTCCCACCCCCATGAACCCGTTCTGCCTTGCATCTTGGAGACCATGCTCCTCTAGATATTCTACCAACCTTTCTTTAAGTGTGGTCTCCATAAGCTTGCACATGATTGAGGTCAGACTGACTGGTCTATAATACCCTGGGTCATCCTTGGGACCTCTTTTGCGGAAGGGCACCACGTGTGCTGTTCTCCAGTCCTGAAGTACCATGCCTGACTCTATTCTATTAAATAGGCCTGCCAGTGGCCCTGCCAGTTCCTCAGTCAGTTCCCTTAGTACCCTTGGATGCACTCTGTCTGGGTCTGGTAATTTGTTCACCTTCAATGCTAGCTGCCCCTCCCTCACTCTATCCTCCCCTGTCAGTACATCTGTGTTCCCACTCCCCCATTCCTCTTCTCCCTTCTGAAGGCACTGGTCCATCCTTCTTCCTGGTGAAATTGGAACAGAAGTATTCATTTAGTATCTCTGCTTTTCCCCCATTTTCCTCCACCCACTCCTCTGCTTTCTTCATCCTAACAATCCCATCCTTCTTGTCCCTTTTCTCACTTATATAGCAAAAGAAGACCTTCTCCCCTTTCTTAATTCCTTCACCTATCTGCAGCTCCTTCTGTGCCTTAGCTCACTGGACTTCCTTACTTGCCTGTCTAGCTAACCTTAGGTATTTTTCTCCATCCACCTCTCTCTTGGTCTTCCTGAATTTTCTATAGGTTAACCTCTTTTCCCTTGCTGCCTAAGTGACCCCAGGAATTAACCAACTGGGCACTTTTGTCCTTCTGTTCTTCCCCTTGAGCCTAATGCACTACTCTGTAGCAACCAGTATTCCTTCCTTAATGATGAACCACCTTTGGTTCACCCCCAAATCTGCTCTGATGCATGCCAGGTGGCTCCTTAGCACTTCACCCATCTTTCTGAACTCCGCCCTCCTAAAATCTAAGATTTTGGTCTTAGTTTGGATGCTTTCCCCTGTCCATATCCAACTGGAACCACACTGTGCAATGGTCACTCCCACCCAGGGGCTCCCTGACTATTATTTCCAGTATATGCTCCCCATTTGTAAGCACCAGATCAAGAATTGCCACTGCTCTTGTTGGTTCTGTGATGCCCTGAGTCAGGAACCCACTCTGCAGACCTTCCAGGATCACCTGATTCCTAACACATGCTGTGGATGGTATGCTCCAGACCACCTTGGGCAGGTTGAAGTCCCCCCACAATTACCACCTCTCCTTTCCTCCCAGCTTACAATATTTGAGAGTTGTAGCTATAACTTGATTTTCCTGGAAAAAGTGTGTAACATGTTCTTTCATTTTGTGTAAGATAATAAGTTGTTATTAATCCTCCATGTTTTAGCCCTATCTAGTAAGTCAGGTGGTTGAATAGAAAGCTGTACTGGTGAGTGGTCCGATACCATTCTGGATAAGATATCACAGCAGAAGACATCCTGTAACCACTCTAGGCTGATAAAGAAGTAAAGATGAGAGGAGGAGCCATGTACTGGAGAATAGATTGTATAGTCCCAGACCTCTGGGTGTAATATTCTCTGGGGTTCTGCCAACCTTAGCCTTGGGTAGGTGTAGTAGCTATCCTGACCTTTGCTGATCTATTGCAAAAAGAATCTTGTACGAGGTTCCAGTCCCCACCAATGTGTATTGGGGTGTTTGTGTTTTTGGCAAATTCTGAAAGTAAGGATGTGAAAAACTGTGGATCCTCTTTGTTAGCTGCATAAATGGAAGCCAAGATAACCTCACTGTTTCCTAGGGTGCCTTTGACAACTACCTAGCGGCCTTCAGGACCAGTTATTTGCTTTATGGCTTGAAAGAGGGTATTTCTATAGATAAGGATTATCATGCCTGATTTTTCATTGCTTTCTCCTGCAGTAAAGACCTGTCATCCCCATTTCCTTCTCCAAAGATTCCTCTGGTCACTCTTTGTGTGTGTTTCTTGGAGAAAAGCAATGTTGGTTCCCAAGGCTTTACGATGACATACAGTCTGATGTCTTTTCTCCTTAGTTTGTGTTCCTTTAATATTCCAGGTAGGAAGTTTATATTAACTAAGGGACATGGTGGTTGAGAAGGTATAATATGATTATAAGCCCCTACATGAGTCAACAGTGTGATGCAATGCCGGGGTTCTTATGCAGGTGTGAGACTCTACAGTGAAATTTCTTGGAGTGATAGGGTGACCAGAGGAGACCTTGGTTAGCTATCAGTAGTACAGTTGTTAATAAAAAGGATCATAAAGGTATCCATAACACTGTCAAAACCTGAACAATAATATAACAATTAAAAACAGCCATCATAACTAACATTGAAAAACAACGTCAAACCAGCTAGTAAACTTTGGGATAGCAGATAATATGATCAAAAAATTAAAAGGATTTGAATTGGTAATCACCACCAATAATATAACGAGGTGGTAGATGGGGTTGAACCCATGGTTGCAGTCCATGAAGGTCTACACAAGGGGATATTTCCTCTGCACAAGGGAATATTTCCTCTTTCTGCAATGGGACCTTATTCTTAGTTGAAGGTGTTTCAGTAATAGTGAGACTGTGTAATTTCGAGTGTGTCATGCGATCAGAATTGCTGGGAGACAGTTAGCATCCGGTCTAGACTTAATCAGTCCACTTACATACTTAGGAGCTGTGTGGCATTAACACTGAAAGAATGTTCCCCATTCCCTCTCAATTGCAATGAGGTGGAAGACTAGGTTTGCTGGCAAAGGCACCTAGCTTCACCTGATCTCTTTTCTTCTAGGTTGCTTGTAAGGACAAAGCAAAGAACCTTACCAGAGCAAGGGAAAGGATTAAGGTTTCTTTTGAATAGGCAGATTTACTGTGTGTTATTATTTTCTTCTGTATTCACAGGGATTGTTGCTGTTTGTTGCTAACATTTTATTGCTTTATTTTTCTCTAATTCAGATTGTTGTTGCTGGGTATACCTTCTGCTGCATTATTACAGGGTGTGCCTACAGCAGTGTGCTTACAGATTACTCCTGTAATCTTCTGATTCAAATTGTCTTCTGCAATGTATATCTTCTGTTACTGCTTTATTTTTCTCTGTAGCAAAGTGTTTCTGACAGGGTATATCTTCTGTGAAACTGTTACAGGTGGTGCTTACATTTTTGTGACTTTTTATCATTAGGCTAAGCAAAATTACTGTTTGCCATAATTTTATTTAATTTTTTTTGCTAAAAGGTTTTTGGTATGTCTCAGAGGTGTTGCAGTCTCCTTCTCACATTGAAGGAGCTAATTGCTTTCCTTCCACAGCTCTTCTGTCAGATTAGGTGTGTAACTGGGGGGGTGGAGCTGACAAACTGCTAGTAATTTCCAACAGAAGGAAGGGTTAAAAGGTCAGGTTAGTTGATATCTTGGAGGTGAAAGACTAGGGGTGGGATATTCAAAGAAGTTGCGCCATGCGCAACCCACCAATGTGCCCCGTGGTGATATTCAACAGGGCAGGTTGTGCTGTGCAACCCCGATGCACCACAAGTGTGGTGGGTGTGCCCATGCATATGTGGCACATCCTGATATTCAGCCCAAGATGTGTGGCACATATGCTGGCATATACCCACCCTGTGCCACATGGGGGGGTGCAAAGTTGTGTCTGGTGAAACCAGGAGCAAGTCCTGGCCACCCACAGGCAAGCTGCCATATTGCAAGGTGCAACACAGCAGCCGCCTTCCATGGGTGGCCACCCGACCACCCAGGACACAGTCCACAAGCCCCCTGCCCAGGAAACATTGAGCCCCCCTTGCCCAATCGTGGGCATATGTCAGATAAATCTAAGGTGGTCCAGTGGATCAATCCCCTTCACCCAATCATAGGCATGTGTACAAAGAAGCCCTGGTGGTCCAGTGGACCAATCCCCTTAGCCCGATCGAGGGCATAGGTTAGAAATCTCTGGTGGTCCAGTGGTAGCCTCTCCCACCCACCCACTGCATCCCTTCACGCTGCACCCTCCAGTCAGTGGTGGGTGACTGCACCACACCCACAAGCTGTCTGGCCATCCGCTGACTGACAGCATACAGTAGGGCTGTACACCTATTGGTCTATTGCATGGGCCAATGGGTGTGCAGACCATACTGTACTACACAGTCCCAAACTGTGAATGAACACTCATTCACAATTTGGGACTGTGTAATACAGTATGGTCTGCATGCCCATTGGCTCATGCAGTGGACTAGTAGGCATACAGCCCTACTGTACACTGTCAGTCAGTGGGAGGGTGGCCGGGTGGCTTACAGGTGGGGTTCTGCCACACACTGCTGACTATGGGGTGCAGGGGGGTGGAGGACTCAGTGGGTGGGGGGAGGGGGGTACCACTGGACCACCAGGGTGTTCTTAGAGCATTCCACCCACGATCGGGTGCTGGAGGGGTTCCACTGGACCACCAGGGAATTCTAACCTGTGCTGACAATCGGGCACTGGGGATCAGTCCACTGGACCACCAGGGCTTATTTTTACTCATGCCCATGATTGGGCACACGGGATCGGTGCTCACCAAGGGGCAGGAGGGTGTCAGTCCCCGATGGCTGAAGCCTGGCAGGGCGCCAGGCACAAGTCTTTGTGGAATGGGGCACTGCATGCAAATGGGGCCATAATGACATGCAAATGGCCCCATTTGTGCCTTGCATGCATAATGGCCTCATTTGCATGCCCAGTGCTGAATATTGTGGTTGATGTGCCTAGCGCAACTACACTTGTGCTGGCGCATCCCCTGCACCCCACCGGCCACTTGCGCTGGTGCAGTGTGCGCGCCCTCAGTGCCATATTCAGTGGTGCTGAGCCATGGTCTCTGCCCAGGCTCAGCCCAGATGCGCTGCACCCAGGCTTGCACCCCTGCCTGGCACAGTATGAATTTCTTACCCTAGGTTTGCTGGCAATGGCACCTAGCTTCACCTGAGCTCTTTTCTTCTAGGTTGCTTGTAAGGACAGAGTAAAGAACCTTACCAGAGCATGGAAAAGGATTAAGATTTCTTTGGGATAGTCAGATTTACTGTGTGTTATTATTTTCTTTTGTATTCACAGGGATTGTTACTGTTTGTTGCTAACATTTTATTGCTTTATTTTTCTCTGATTCAGATTGTTGTTGCTGGGTATACCTTCTGCTGCATTATTACAGGGTGTGCCTACAGGTGTGTGTTTACAGATTACTGCTGTAATCTTCTGATTCAAATTGTCTTTTGCAAGGTATATCTTCTGTTACTGCTTTATTTTTCTCTGTAGCAAAGTGTTTCTTACAGGATATATCTTCTGTGCTACTGTTACAGGTGGTGCTTTACAGGCTTTACAGTTTTTATCTATCATTAGGCTAAGCTTTCAGGACTACTGCATTTGTTGCTGACTGATTGTTTCTGCTCTTACCTCCTTATTTCTTTTGTCCATGGTTGTTCCTTTTCAGCAGGGGAAGGGCCCAGCCACCCACTTCCCATCCCCAACCACCCCACACTACACTCCTTTTATAGGGTCACACAGTCATGACAGTTCCTGTAGCAAAGCAGGAAGGGGCAGCTCAGAGGGGTATCCACACAGTGATCTCATTTAAACGGGCACAAGTAATTTAACTTGTTTTAACAAGTTATACAAAAACAAACAAAACACAAAATCAAACTGTTGCTTTTATTTTCCTCCTTCTAGTTACTCTGACCAAGTTATAAACCCAGCAATTTATTTGGAATGGATATTATTAACTGCAGGTACTGTGGGACACTTTTCAGAAGGGCAGTTATAGAGGATTTAGGACACTGTCCTACATATTGGGCCATTGGAGATCTAAGGGCTCATCTCCAGGCAGCATGGGCAAAGATTGCACACCTCAAATCACATATTCAGGAGGATATATATTATAAGAACTGCCTGCCATTTTCCCAACATCCAACAGTAGCACCTTGACTGCAGAGGGTAGTTGGTCCAGGAGGTTGGCAGGTGGTTAGGAAGGGCAAATCAGGTGCCCCATCACTCTGTGCTCTCCAACATATCACCTCCACAAACCATATAAAAATTACAAACAGGTATATGCCTCTATCTCCAAAATCAAACAAAGGGGCAGAGGACACTGCAGCACAGGAGCTAGCACAACAAAACTCACCCAAAACAGAAACCAAAACAAAAAAAGCAAAAAAGAAATCCAAAACACTTCTGATCATAGGAGATGCCATGATTCAGGGAGTTGATACCTATTTCCAGCCAGGGGTAATGGTCAGATGTCTCCCAGGTACGTCAGCATGGAGAGACACTGACTGCATTGCTAAAATTGTACAGGAAGCTGGAAAAAAACACTGATGTCCTGATACACATAGGGACTAACGATTTCACCAGCCAGGTAATTGTGGAGACCAAGGAACACCTGACCAGGCTGGGTGACAAACTGTCATCCATTTTGTCCGGCATCTCTTTCTCTTAGATCCTGCTAGTCTGGGAGAGGGTGGCAGATGGACCGAAGGTCAGAGAAGGGGAGATAGGGGAGCTAAACATGTGGCTTAAGGGCTAGTACCAGGAAAAAGGACACAAGTCTGTAGGTAACTGGCAACAGTCTGGGGAGCAAAAGTTCCTTAAAGTTGATGGAATGCATCTGACTAAGGAGGGAGTCAGTGCATTGGAGCAGAAATTTTATGTCTTTGTAGAATATTTAAACTAGCAAATTGGGAGAGGGGTGCAGCACCCGATAAGTGAAATGGGAAGAACACCCCTCCCCCCTCAGCTAGTGATCAAACAGGAGTTCAGCATGTTTGTAGTTCACCAGGTAAGGAAAAAGGTTTGGCTCCCCATACGACACACAGGGGAAATACCAGACCTCACCCAACAACCAACACACCAAAATCTGGCCAGTGGAAAATCATGTACACAAATGCTCACAGTCTGGGAAACAAGATACCAGACCTGCAGGAAATAATGACAGAGGCTAAACTGGACATAGTAGCCATTAGCGAAACATAGTTCACCAGTAACCACACTTGGAAGACTTCAGTACCCAGCTATGCACTGTTCAGAAGAAACCAAAGTGCAAATGGGGGGGGTGGAGTGGCCCTTTATGTCAATGAAAATATCAAAGCTACAGAAATTCAGAATACACATAAGGAGCCAGTAGAACTGTGGGTCACCCTGGAAACAGGAAATGGAACAGCCATGCGAACTGGGGTTGTCTACAGACCTCCAGACCAGAGGGAGGACATAGACACACTACTGTTAGAAGATATACAAAACATGACAGCTATGAGGGAGGTTCTGATAATGGGAGACTTCAACATGCCAGATACAGACTGGACAATACCAGTAGGAACATCTGCCAGAACTAGACACATAGTGGATTCCCTGCAGAAGAAAGGCCTCAAACAACTGGTACAACAACCCACAAGAAACAGGGCTATCCTAGATCTAGTACTGACTGACAGGGAAAGGATCACAGATCTCCAGGTAGAAGGTCACCTGGGGGCCAGTGACCATCACATGGTATGGTTCAATTTGGCCACTAGAACTAAATCATCCCATTCCAAGGCAAAAATATGGGACTTCAGAAGAGCTGACTTTAATAAGATGTCCAACAGAGTTAAGCTAACCCTGGCAAGAAGAAATACAAGTGAGGGGGTATAGGCAAAGTGGGCAAGTATTAAGGATGCAATACTTGAAGCAACATCCCCTTGTGTTATAGAGAAAAGGAAGTGCAAAAGAAGAAGGGAACCACTTTGGTTCTCAAAAACAGTAGCAGAAAAGGTCAGAGCCAAAAGGCTGGCCTTCAGGAAATATAAAGGAACACAGCAAGATGAAGCTAGGGAGGTGTACCAAACTTCTCTAAGGGAAGCAGGGAAGGCAGTAAGGCAGGCAAAGGCCCAAACTGAGGAAACACTAGCATAAACAGTAAAAGAAGGTGACAGGACATTCTATAGATACATTAGAGAAAGGAGAAAGTCCAGAGGGGGTATTGTTAAGATCAAAGGGGATAAGGGGGCATGTGAGGAAGAGGACCATGTAAAAGCATCTATCCTAAATAGATACTTCTGCTCAGTATTTACAGAGAAGAAGGTAGGGCAGGGCCCACAGCTCAGCTCCATGGACACATGGGGGAGGGAGGTGAACTCTAGTCCCTTCACAAAAGAAAGGGACCTACAAGAGCTCGATAAGCTCAGGGTGGACAAGGCAATGGGACCTGATGGCATACATCCCAGGGTACTAAAGGAGCTAAAGGTGGAACTAGCAGAGCCATTATCAGAACTGTCTAGTGAGTCTCTGTGCACAGGAGAGCTCCCAGAAGACTGGAGAAGGGCTCATGTGATCCCGCTCCACAAAAGTGGTAGCAGGGAGGAGGCAGGGAACTACAAGAACAAAAAAATAAATAAACAGACATTCTGGAAACTGCATTGCTGCCCTACTTGCAGGTACCTCTCTGGTCTGAGGAAGAAGGTTGCTTGACTCCATGCTGACCTAGCAGGGATTCAGGGAAACCTGCTCCCCAACCCAGGGACCACCCAGGCCACTGCCACTTCCTCAGAGGTTGCCAAGAAAGAGGAGTGGCTGGTCAATGGTGGGCTCAGGGAGGGTGAGATTGGTGGAACAGAGGTGCATCCCTCCAGTTGTGCCTCTTCACAATCCATTCACCTCTCTGGCAGAGCATGGTTCCTCTATGGAGGCACCTGCAGTGGAGACCAAGGAGGATGCTGGCAACCTCCACAAGGGAGACCCACAGGATGGTGGCACAGGACCCCATAGAGGAAGGAAACAACTCCTGGTGGGGGACTTAATTGTTAGGGGGTAGAACTGGGGAGGGAGGGAGGGAAAGGGAGGTTAAGTGCCTTCCTGGCACCATGGCTTGGAGGAACAGGAAACAAATCCTCAGGATAGTGGGAGCAGCTGCAAGGGGGAGTGAGCTGGATGTCATTATTCACCTAGGGACAAATGACCTGGCTGAGAATGGGATCAGAACAGTGTAACAGGAGTTTGTGGAGTTGGGGAGGGGCATTAGACAAGTGGCACACGTGGTAACTTTCTCAGAAGTGCTACCTTTCTAAGACATGAATGAGGCTAGGGTTCTCCGCAACATGAGATTCAATGACTGGTTGAAAAACTGCTGCAGAGCTCAGGGATTTGGCTTTGTTGGGGACTGGGGCTCCACCTGGAGGGATGCAGACCCAAGGCCCCTAGAATTCTGTGGCAGCAGAATTTTGCGCAGAACTTGCAATCTACCGCAGAACTTCTGCAGTACCACAGAATTCACTATTCTTGGTGATTTTTTATTAATATTTCTGTTTATCCATAGAATCTGGTTCCCTTCCCCTCTCTTTATATTCAAACCCCCATTATGGTCAGAATTTGATGCTATCATTGCTATAACATCATACATTAGCTAATGAAATGACTGCATTCTGCAACAGAAATGAACAGTCACTTATCTACCATGGCTCCCACTGCCAGAGGCAGTGGCACAGCACATCAGGTATGGTGATATTTGCTCAACCTGCACTACAGCCTAATACAGTTTTCAGTCTTACATTATTGCACTAGGGCCAGCTTAAACAAAACCTTGTCAATAGCACAGACCTGTTAAGTCCATACCTCACTTTGTACAAACCTATTTGTGCCTTTAAGGTATAGAGATGCCATCTGAAATGAATAACTGGTAAAATGAATTTAACTGTCATTTTTAAGAAAAATAAAGTAATTATGCCCAGAAAAGTGTAATATAATAATGTGTAGACCTGCTGAAAGAACAGACCTGTTAAATAAATAATTGCGCTGTACATATTTTTGCCTGGGTTATTGACTACATATTGTCACTGGTTGATAGAGTCACCCAGAAGTTATGGAGAAATGTGTTCAGGGCCAACTGTTGGGCCAGAGGGTAGCATACTGTGTTTCCATGCCAGCAACTCAGGTTCAAAGATTAGCTTTGGGAGCTGGCTGGGCAGCACAAAGACTGGTGGAACACATCACTGCTCTGAGCCTGGGAAGTTATGGTGCAGTGTTCTGTCACACATTGTGATGGGCTGGAGAACTCTATCTCGCAATCGGTTCACATGCATGTCATGGCCTGTTTGTGTTATGTAGTGTGTTAGGGGAAGCAGGTTGGAATGAAAAATGAGTTTTGCAGTAAGTCCTCAATTCTGTTCATTCCATTTCCAATGGGACCTGTATGAATGAGGATGCAATTTCATGGAAATTAAAAATAAATATATATATATATATATACATACACACACACACACACACACACACACACACACACACACACACACACACACAGGATCTCTCTCACTATACACACAGCCACACACACATATTTGTATGTATGTTACAGACTGCATATAAATATATAAGTGATACACAGTGGGAACCTCATGAGCGATGTAGAAAGCACATACAAATATATAAATGATACACAGTAGAGACCTCATTAGTGGGATAGATAGCATGCATATAGAAATACCTTATTTATCACATAAGGACCCCTCTGCATATTTCATTTATGCAATAGGCTAGGACCTTAAGGGAGAGATATTTGTATTACTTTTTTAGGCATAAAATTATTTCTATAAGTCTGTTATTTTTTGAACAAGTGTTACTGTGCTTTCCACCATCCTGGTTGCTATAACTACTGTCATGAAAGTGAAGTCAGGATGACAAGCTGACACTGCGATGTGGTAGTTTATTAGTGCTGCAGAACTTCTGCAGAAATTACAAACCACCGCCGCAGAAGTTCTGCGGCAAATGGTAGTCTTGCCGCAGAAGTTGGTCCCACTGTGCCACAGAAAAGTAGGGGCCTTGTGCATACCTATACTGGTGCAATGGTCTGCATCTGTCCAGGAGGGGAACCAGGATCCTAGGTGATAGGTTTAAATGCTTCATTGGTAAGCATGTAAACTAGCCAAGGGGGGAGGCACTGAAAAGGAGAAGGGAAATCCTAGGCCCCCCCAAAATCAGGTAGTTAGTGAGGTAAACACCAAGATATGGCAGTCGATAGAAAGAAGGGCAAGGGTAAATGAAGAAAAAGACAAAGGCAGTAAGGACATGGATGGGGCAAAAAGAAATAAGGCCATACAAAATGGAGGGTAATGAGTACCAATGCCTGTAGTCTAGGTAAAAAGCTCCCCGAAATGGTGGCTTTGATGGAAGAGGGATGCCTGGATATCATGACAGTCACAGAAACATGGTACACAGAGAACCATGACTGGGATGTCAACATACCAGGGTACACAATCTACAGGAGGGACAGGGAGGGTAGAAGAGGAGGAGGAGTAGCTCTTTATGTAAGGGAAGAGATCAAAGCAACAGAACTAAAGGGTAAACAGGGAGGGCAGGAGGCACTGTGGGTCACCCTGGGGCCTGGAAATGGCACCACAATCTGCACAGGGGTTGTATACAGACCCCCCTCTCAGGGGGAGGAAATGCACAAGGAAATGAAAGAAAGCATCCTTAGGATGGCAGAGAAAGGGGAGATATTGCTGATGGTAGACCTGAATATGCCAGATGTTAACTGGAGCACCTTTGCTGCAGCCACATCCAAGAGCAGGGCCATTCTCGATACCCTACAGGGGGCAGCCTCAGGCAGCTAGTTTTGGAACCCACTAGGGAGGGAGCAATCTTAGACGTGGTACTCTCAAATGGGTACAGAGAGAGAGGATCTCAGATCTAGAGGTGGGTAGCCATCTGGGAACAAGCGACTACCAAACAGTGTGGTTCATGATAAACTTAGCTATAGAGTCAAGCCATACAAAAGTGAAAGTACTGGACTTTAGGAGGGCTGATATTGTCAAAATGGGAGAGTGCCTCAGAAAAGCACTAGCAAACAGGCAAGAAGGTGGGGAGGAGCAACAATGGGGAAACATCAAAACTGCTATCATAACAAGCCTTTGTGTGAAGCAAATAAATAAAAATGAAAGAAAAAAACACTATGGTTCTCAAAATAAGTGGCAGGGAAGGTTAGGGAGAAAAAGATAGCATTCGGGAAGTTTAAGAAACACAGAAGGAGCAGGACAGAGACCTGTACCAGTTAAAGCAGAAGGAAGTGGGAAGGCAGTCAGAATATCAAAGGCTCAAACTGAGGAAAAGATAGCCAACTCCGTTAAGAAGGGGAATAAAACCTTTTATAGGTACATTAAGGAGCAAAGAAAGACTAAGGCAGGGATACTGAGGCTGAATAAAGAGGAAGGTGGTTTGGCAGAGAGCGACAGTGAAAAAGCAGGGATACTGAACAAATACTTCAGCTCAGTATTCACAAAGGAAGAGCAGGGGGAGATACCTAATCCAGTCAATAGAAGTACTCTGGATAGGGGGGTTGATATTAGTCCTTTCACAGAAGAAAGGGTTCTGAAAGAACTCTTAAAACTGAATGTGGATAAAGCAATGGGGCCTGATGGGATTCACCCCAGAATTCTAAAAGAAGTAAGGGAAGAACTAGTAACACCACTGACCAACCTTTTTAATAAATCATAGGAGGATGGTGTGGTACCTGAGGACTGGAGGAGGGCAGATGTGATTCCCCTTCAGAAAAGTGGGAGCAAGACAGAGGCAGGAAACTACAGACCTGTCAGTTTGACCTCAGTGGTAGGGAAAATGATGGAAACACTTCTGAAGGAAAGAATTGATGAGTACCTAGAGGCCAGTGGGGCACAGGACCCAAGGCAGCATGGATTCAAGCAGGAAAGTCATGTCAGACAAATCTAATTGATTTCTTTGACTGGGTGACGAAAGTAGTAGACCAGGGAGGGGCTGTGGACATGGTCTACCTAGACTTTAGCAAGGCATCTGACACAGTCCCACACAAAAGATTAATAAACAAATTAGCCAGCCTGGGAGTAGGTCCCAGGATGGTAGCCTGGGTAAAACACTGGCTGGACAACTGGAAACAGAGGGTAATAGTAGATGGAGTCCACAGTGAAGAAAGGGGGGTTACTAGTGGGGAACCGCAAAGTTTAGTACTGTGGCCAGTCCTTTTTAATGTCTTTATAAGTGACATTGCAAAAGGACTGGAAGGAAAAGTATGTCTCTTTGCAGATGACACAAAGATCTGCAACAGGGTTGATATGCAAGGTGGGGTGGAAAGGATGAAAAGAGACTTGGCAAGGTTGGAGGAATAGTCAAATGAATGACAGCTTAGATTCAACGCAAAGAAGTGCAAAGTAATGCCCCTGGGAAACAAAAACCTAGGGGAACAGTACACAATGGGGGTGAGATACTGACAACAACAAAAATGGAAAGGGACCTCGGAGTAGTCATATCAGATGACCTAAAGGTGGGCCAGCAATGTGAGAAGGCAGTAAGGAGGGCTGGGGGGATACTGGGATGCATAGGGAGAGGCATCACCAGTAGAAAACAGGAAGTTGGTTGTCCCTCTGTACAGACAGTTAGTAAGACCACATCTGGAGTACTATGTACAGTTCTGGAGACCCCATTTCTGCAAAGACATAGACAGGGTGGAGGCTGTCCAGAGGAGGGCATCCAAAATGGTGCAGGGTCTGCACCAGAAGACATATGAAGAAAGACTAAAGGAGCTTAAGATGTATAACCTTGAGGAAAGGAGGAAGAGGGGGACAGGCTAGAAATTTTCAAATACCTCAAGGGAATCAACAAAGTTCAAGAGGGTAGCATCTTTCAGAAAAAGAGGTAGGCAAGAACAAGAGGGCACAATTTGAAATTAGAGGGGGGATGGCTCAGAGGTAATGTGAGAAAGTATTTATTCACAGAAAGGATTATAGGTGCATGGAAAAGCCTTCCTGAGGAAGTCGTAGAGTCCAAAACAGTGAGGTAATTCAAGAATGCAGTGGACAGACATAAGGCAATTCTAGCAAGGGGTAGGAGGAAGTAGGCTGTTGGTTAACTAGGATCTGCAGCTCATCCATTAGGTAGAGAAATGGACAGACTAGGTGGGCCAAGCAGTCCTTATCTGCCATCAGATTCTATGTTTCTATGTTTATGTTATTATGTTACAGACCAGTCAGTCTTACCTCAGTAGTGGGCAAGATTATGGAGGCACTCCTTAAGGAAAGGATAGTGCAGCACCTGGAATCCATAGGGGTACAGGATCCAAGACAGCATGGGTTTACAACAGGAAGGTCCAGTCAAACTAAACTCATAAATTTCTTTGACTTGGTAACCAGAGTAGTGGACCAAGGGGGAGCTGTTGATATTGCCTACCTTTATTTTTATTTCTTTTTTATTAAAAGGTTTTTTGTTACGCATGAGTTAAGAGTACATTTCATACATTTCTTTACATCGTCACTTATCTTGAATCATATTATGATACTGACATTTTTTTATATATATTTCACCCAGAGGTTTAAATGTTTAATATTAAATATTATGCAGCCCTTTGGACAACAACCATACTAAAGGTAGAGCTCCAACTCGTTTCAATATAGGTCTCTCCCCGTTTACCCCTCATTGTTTTGTTTATTCCTTCATATTTAATATCCAGTAGAGGGATTTCTTCATTTCCGCAAGAACCATCTTCCTTGAATAAATTCTCCTTTCCCTCTGTTCTTTAATACTTATTTGATCCCCCTTCCTGTTACCTCCCTCCCCAACTTCACCAACTTAAGGACAGAAGTGTGGATTCATCCCAGCTTGGTAAGAAAAACACTTCTGCCATTTCATCATGTATGTTGGAGCTCTACCCTGAATTTTAGCATTAAGTTTTTCTGTTTCATACATTCGGACAAGATAGATCTCCATTCTGGTACTGTTGGAATTATACTGGTCATCCATCTATGTGTAATGGACTTTTTTGACTGCCAAGAGATTGGGAGGCAAAATATTTTTTTTCCCATGGAGGGGAATGGTCTGGAAATATCCCTAGCAGCACCTGCTCGACTGTCAATTCTACCCCTTGTTCTATAAATTTGGTTCATTCAGTTTGAAGGGATAGCCAAAAGGGCATCAGACAAGGACACTGCCAGAATATGTGTCCCAGTGTCACCCTTGGGCATCTGCACTTTCGTCAACCGACTCCATACTTTTCCGGAAGGAAATTAATCAAAACTGCCAAAGCTCTAAAGAAGCATGAGCGGCACTTCCACGCAAATTCTCTCCAAAGTGGGGAGGAAGTAATCTTCACTGCACTCGCAGCTGATCCCCTCCACTCCTCAATGGTTATTTCTAGGTGGAGATCTCTTTATTTTTATTTTAGTTTTTGGTAACCGGGTAAGGCCCACCTAGGCACAAGTGCCTGTTTTCAGGGGTGACCCAGGAGCACTGAGCAGTTAAGTAACTTGCTCAGAGTCACTCAGTATGCAAGTGGAGGTTGTGCGAATCAAACTCAGGTCTGGTCTGCTGGATGTATCAAGCTCATTCACGCCTTGTTTCTCTAACCTCTAGGCTATACTGCCAGCCCAATTCCATTCCTGCATTATAGATTCAGTTGATTCCTTCTGTTCATTTCTCAATTCCCTATATATTATACCAATTAAATGATTACCCAAATTTCCCCTTATGGCCTCCATAAATAATTTAAGTAAATCCAGGGTTGGATCTGGGATTTTGGGTTGAATAATTCGGGTTTCTAAGTATATGATTCCTAACCTGGAAATAACCAAATAAGTCTGATCTGTGAAGGCTATATTGGGTCTGCAATTTTTCAGTGGGGAGTATCCCCTGAGGGGACATAAACTGGAAAAGATGTGAAAAACCTAATCTTCTCCATTCCTGGAATGTGGAGTTCATATATATAGGTGTAAATTAATCATCTTCAGATAATAATTTAGTGTATTCATACAGTATATAATACGGAGAGGCTCCCTTTGCCTAAAACATCTCCAAGATTTATAAATTTGAGCTGTAATACCCATTAAGGTAGTGGGAGATAGAGACCTCTCCTCTGAAGAGAGAAGATTTTTTTTTATATCAAATAAATCATTTAGATGAAATTTGATATCCTTCAAAGAGGTCGAGTAGGACTCCATCAGCCATATTAAGACTATCCTAAGAAACAATGCCCTAGAGTATATTTTAAAATTGGAAAGGTTAAGTCCTCCCCCAGAGCAGGGACAATTTGAGAACTGATAGTCATAGATACATAGACAGTGTCGGCAGGTAAGGGCCTATGGCCAACCCAGTCTCCCCATTTGAGCTTGTAAGTTCAGTTTATGTTTTCCTAGAAGTCTGTTGCCCCTTAACCCTGACCTCCAGAATTCCTTTATGTCTATTCCATGCATTCTTAAATTCCGTGATTGTTTCAGCCCCCACCACTTCCTCTGGCAGGGTGTTCCACTTGTCCACCACCCATTCTGTGAAGAAATCCTTCCTCACTTTTCCTCTGAATTGTCCTCCCTCCAACTTCATTCCATGCCCACTAGTCTTGGAACATCTTTTTCACTTAAAAATAGTGTGTTCCTGCACCCTGTTCCTCCCTGTAAGATACTTGTATGTTTCTACCATGTCCCCTCTCTCCCTCCTCTCCTCCAGGGGGTACATATTCAATTCCTTCAACTAGTCTTATCCTAGGGCATCCTTTGCCCCAAATAAACATAAAAATTAACTTATCCCACAATTTAAAATAATATGTTGCCGGTAGATAGAGGATATTCTGAATTAAATAAAGTAATCTGGGTAATATATTCATATGCACTATTTCTATCCATTGGTGGAAGGGGGTGAGAAAGGTGGACCATCTTTCCAGGTCATTTGGACTGTAATCATGAGGGGTTCATAGTTTAAAATCTCCAGTACTTCTGGATTAAGGGGGATGTTAATTCCTAGGTATTTTATTTGTTGTGTGCCATTTAAATGGATATTCTTTTTTTTTATTTTTGGGTAGGGGCAAAACTAAAGGCCAGGATCTCTGTTTTTGTAGCATTTAACTTGAAATCCACCAGTTTCTCATATTATTTTAATATCTGCCAAGCTGCTGGAATTGATTAAGATGGAGACAACAGGGTCAATAGTATATCATCAGCAAACATATTTATTTTATGTTCTTGTTGTGCTTTTGGAATCCCTTCTACTGAGATTGTATTCCTCAACCTTACTGCAAGTGGTTCCAAATATAATGCAAATAAATAGGATAATAAGTGACACCCTTGTCTTGTGCCTCTACTTAATTTAACTGGTGAGGATAAATTCCTATTTACTCACACATAGGCCCTAGGGGAGCTATATGGTTTGTTAAGGGAAGTGTTAAAAGAAGGTGGGAAGTGAAAGGCCTCAAGGGTTCTCCACAAAAATGGCAAATAGACTTGATCAAAAGCTTTTTCGGCATCTAAGCTAATAAAAACTGATGAAATTTTCCTAGTCTTAACATATTCCTGTAGTAGTAGGGTCTGACGGATATTATCCGTGTACTCCTGTTTATAATAAACCCTGACTGATCTGATGATATAATCTTTGGCATTATAGATTTGAGTCTAGATGCCCAAATAGCTGTATAAATCTTGTAATCGATGTTTAAAATAGAGATAGGTCTGTAAGATGCAGGGCCCGAATTATCTTTATTTGGTTTAGGTACTGGGGCAATGGTGGCATAATCCCATGATAGTGGAGGAGTTCCCTCTTGGGCTGTCTCAGCAAATAAAGTGTGTAGTTTTGGGTTAATTCTTTTTTAAGTATCTTATACCACTCCGGTATAAAAACAGCAGGTCCTGGACATCGTCCCAAGTCCAGATTTGTGATAGTGTCCTGAATTTCTAATTGTATTATGGGAGCTTCCAAACTACTGATTTGAGTAGAGGAAAGGGTGGGCAGGGTCACTAGGTACAGAAACTCTGATATTTCTGACATTTTCTGAATTGTTTCTGGTGTGTATAGACTAGTATAGTACTCTGAAAAGGTCTGCAATATATGGGCATCTGAATGGTTTGTTGTACGAGTATAAAGATTTCTAAGTTTCAATATAGTGGAAGTATTTTTCCTAGCTCCATGTTTTTGAGCCAATCTCCGAGCCCCCCAACTCCTCTCTCAAGGACCATTTGTCTTAAATATATTAATGATTGTTGTATTTTGTTATCCACAATTTTTTGTAATTCCGCCTTTGTGTCCCTGATTTTTTGATGTAATTCAGTATCTCCTTCTCTATATAACATCTGGTAATTCAGTAGCTGTTCTGATAATTCAAGTTGTTTCACCTCCCTTTCTTTCTTTTTTTTTTTTGAGGTGTATGCTATAATTTCCCCCCGCAGTGTTGCCTTCATGGCATCCCATTGTATCGCCTTTGTTATGTCCTGTGATTCATGTTCTATGTAAAATTGGTGTATACTTTTTTTAATAATTTCCTGGAATTCTTTGTCTGTTAATGTTAATGGTTTTACTCTCCATAAGGCCATCTTCCTTTCCTGGCCCAGGTCTATTTTTAAAATTAAAGGATGGTGGTCAGATAATAATTTTACACCTATTATCATATCCTGGACTGATGTGAAATGCTCACGTCATCATAAAATAATCTAGTCAGGAATATGATTTAAACCGTGGTGAGTAATATTTATAACCAGAAGCAGAGAGAAATAATCATCTCCACATATCAATAATATCCAGGTGTTCTACTGTTTTTTTAAAGTTTTTAACTGTAGCATTTTTCCTATAAGTTTATTAATTAGAGTTATCTAAATATGGGAATAAGGTCATATTGAGATCCCCTCCCATAATTAATTGTCCCTGGAGATTATCCAGTAATGTGGACAAAAAGCCCTTTAGTATTGGGAATCTTGTCTGAGGGGGGAAAATAAACACTAGCCAAAGTAATTTTTTTGCCATACAAAAGGTCCTGTACAATTACGTAACTACCCTGGGCATCAATATGGGTTTTTTGTATTTTCAAGGGAGTTGTTGCTGGAATTAAAATGATTGTACCCATTGCATATTACAGGTAAGTCTTTCTGAATCTTTCTGAGTTTCCTGAACCTAAAATCATATGTTATACCTCCGTGCTGGTTGTACCCTCGCAAGCCTCCTTCTGAGTTCTCCTGCCTGGTCTCTTCTCCAACAAATTACCGCTAATGCCACCAACCAATCAGATCGCAAGTGCCCTCTGGTCACTGCTCCCGATTGGTTCCTGCAATTCTCTTTGGTGATCCTCCAATACCGGCACAAAATATCGAATGGTCTGCCGCACCCCGCTTATTCAGCTACCACTGCATCATCTCTGCCCAGTGTAATCCCTCCACATGGCTAAAGTGCTCTCATTAGAAGTATAAGCACTTAAGCCCTCCTTTGAATCATAGACCATGACTTGCCACAGGAGCCACAACGTACACATCTTGTCCCTGTCCTGTGACTCTTCCTGTGGTCTGCTGGTATGATGGACCTGGCAAATAGTGATAGCACCTAGTACTGGACAAAATACGTGGTAGATGCTATTCCACCCATGCCCAGTGCGACATGGACAGCCAGTTCTGAGTACTGTATCATTTTTTTTAATATAAAATGTATTACTAACTGTCTCTGCTGAAAATCTGGTGCTTTAGGAGTGACCTCGCTCCCCCTCCCCCCAGATTTCAGCTGAAAGATGAAAAGCCATGAGAAAATGCTAAAACAGCATGTGAGATCACACACAGATTTTAGAGACAATGTGTTACAT
The DNA here is from genome assembly GCA_016271365.2 of Neoceratodus forsteri. Lineage (NCBI taxonomy): Eukaryota > Metazoa > Chordata > Ceratodontiformes > Ceratodontidae > Neoceratodus > Neoceratodus forsteri. The sequence continues at coordinate 784,358,936 of CM028132.1, read as the reverse complement.
GGCAGGCCTGAAGCTAATGACAGAGTAGAACAGACCTTGATCAAGGATATCCTGTTTTATTTAAAGTTAATTACAGGGTGGTAGAAGCTTGAGTTGAGCATATCCATTTTATGATGGTTCCAGAGGAAGAAAAACAGGTTGTGATGTATTAGTGTGAAAATCATAAAGATGCTTTCATGTCCTGGAAGGGGGAAGCTTATTATTGAGATCAAAGAATTGTCATTTGCAGAACATGAATCATGCTGAGGCTGCAGAATTTAATGCTGGGAAAAGGCATCCTGTTTTTTCTATTATTAGATATATTTTTTTATACATTCTGACAGAGGAGGAGCTAGGTGACATCATCAAAAAGGGGTTGGCAAATACAGTTTGCTTTAAGGAATAATTCTATTTTACTTAAACATTTTTATCTAGACTCTGACAAGGACACATCTGTGAGCACTTTAAGCAGATATTTAGAGACTAAGTACTGTCGTAGGAATTGCACTGTTTAAACCTTGTTCTTTTATAAGATTTGTATGTCTTGTGATATAACAGTTCTGTATTTTGTGTTTTGCATATTTTTATCTATTTTTAGTAAAACTCTTTTTAGAGCATATTTGGTCTGTCTTTGATTTCTTTTCATTTGTAAGAAAAGTATATATGGTTATAGCAGACACGAAGCATAAGCTTGAATGGCGGTACCAAACTGGAATGAGAAGCCTTTTAAATCTGAGGTCTTTATTAAAGTTTTCAAGTGTTCATCTCTGTATACCTGGTTAGGTGCCCATAGGCAAAGATATCTGGCCCCCCAAAGACAGAAATATCTGAGCCTGTGCATTGGTACGCTAGCAAGAGGTTCACAGTTTGAATCCCTCCAAGACTTGAGACCAAAGTTTGATCCGAAGTCACAAAACAGACAAGAGGGTTACCTTGTTCTGTTAAACTGTTCACAAGACTGCGCTCGGAGGTTGGCACTTTGGGAGTAGAGGACCTGACCTGCTGAGTGGGTTTGTGACAGATTGGTTGACAGGGGTAGCATAGATAATTTTGGTATTACAAGCTTGTATTGTTCTGTGTCAGCTAAGACCGTAAGCTCTCTTGCAAAGAAAGAAAAAAGGCAGAGTTTTATTTTAAAAGGAAACAGAACTATATATCACTTGGCATAGAGTCAGGTTCCTACCCATTTTATTTTTTTTTCCCAAAGTACAAGTCAGAGTAGCCATAGACAGGGAAGAACATTGCTTCCAACTACAGCAGGCACACTTTTGATTACTTGAAGCAGTTGTGCAGGGACAGAGAAGTCCTGTTTGAGGTGACAGCCAAAAACAGAGCCTCATAGAGGCCCTGATGGTAGCAGATACCCAGAGCAGCAAGTTACAGACTGTGACTGAAAGGGACCAGATCTCAAGTGTGGCAGGACTAGCGGCCAGTGCTGTGTCCAGATCCGATGAGAGAACAACAGGGCCACTGTCAGTGAAGGACCACAGCAGCAGAAGAATGTCACCAGTATACTGAATCCAGAGGTACTCAGGCTGCAAATTGAGTTGTGCAGGATGGAGCTGGAGTTCGAGGAGAAGAGAGAGTGAGAACGCCAAGAGGCAGAGCGAGAGAAGTGGGAGGCGGACCGTGAGGCAGAGCGAGAATGCCGAGAGACAGAGAGGGAACAGTGAGAGGCAGAGTGACAACAGAGGGAGGCAGACCATGAGGAGCATGAGTGTCAGTGAGCTGCAGAGGAGAAGAGAGAGGAACACCAGAGGCAACACGAACTGGAGAAGCTAAGATTCCGACCAGCGGTACCAGAGCAGCTAAGTGGCTTGGGTTTAACTGGGACTGCAGGACTGGGTTACAAATTGAACTCCAAATTAATAGCTAAGTTTAAAGAGGGGGAGGACATGGATGCCTTTTTAAATTCTTTTGAAAAAGTTTGTATTCAGGCAAAAATTCCTAGAGAGTCCTGGAGTTTCCAGCTATCCCCGCTACTTACCGGGAAAGCTCGGGATGCATTGGGTCAAATGGACAATGAGGACAGCAATGATTACAGAAAGCTAAAAACTGCACTGCTAAAAAAGTTTGAATTAACTGCTGAATCAAACAGAGCTAAATTCTGTAAGCTCAGGAGAAGCCCTGATATGAGCTACGAGGAGCTAGCCACGAAACAACGTCAGTTTTTAAAATGTTGGTGGGAAGGAATTGAGGCAAACTCTGTTGATAAAACTGAAAATGTGATTTTATTAGAACAATTTTATTGGGCTTGCCCAGCAGAGCTAAAAACCTGCCTAGAGGACCGAGATCCCAAAACAGTGCAAGAGGCTGCTGAACTCTGGGACCACTATGCCAAGAGCAGACCTGCTCTGAGAGCAAATGGGGCAGGTGTGGCAGCACAGAAAGAGAAAAGCGCACCTTCAGGGCAGCTAAAAGCCTCACTACCTCCACCAAAACCAGTTAGCCCCAGGTTTCAGAGAAAAGATTTCTCTGAGAGAAGAACTGAATGTTGGTTGTGTAAGGAAACTGCATATTGCCAGACAGTGCCCCAAAAAGGTGAGCCATAATAAACAACCGGGTGCTAGAAAAGAAGTGGGTTGTTTGTGTGTCCCTGGAAGCATGCCAGTGAACATGAGGGAACACATGCACCAAATCATGGTGAATGGTGTACAGATGCAGGGGTTAAGGGACACAGGGGCATCCCTGACATTGGTAAAGGGGGATCTGGTACAGCCTGGTCAGCTTATACTTGATAAATATGTCACTGTACAGGACTTAACTGGTGAGGCGAAAACATTGCCCCTCGCTAGTGTTCTCTTAGACTGGGGTGAAACAGGGGGAACTGTGCAACAGGTGACTGTAGCCAAAACATTAGCAGTGGATGTGATCCTGGGTAACAATCTCCAGCAGGGGATGGTATGTGCAGTTACCCGTAGCCAAGCAGCAAGGGAAAATTGTAGTTCCCTGAACCCCACGGAAGCCATTGTGGAAACCACTGAGAGGCTGATTCACCAGCCTGTGTCTCCAGAGGAGGAGACTGATAAAAAGGGGGTAGAAATTTCCCCAGTAGCCAGTAACCACACAGCTACAGAGAGTTACTCTAAAGAGGGAGGGGTGACCGCTTGTCAGAGGGTTAGAATTGACAGTGATCCTGAAGGCCTTGATGCTAGTGCTAGGGACCCTAGTTTAGCAACTGAAGGGGACCTGTCCCATGCCTTGGGAATGTGTGAGGGGTTTGCAGCTGCTCAGAGGAGTGACTCTAGTTTAGAGAAGCTGAGGGCTTTGGCAGACTTGGACGGCATACAGGGAGGTGATGGCAGACATAAGGTTTATTGGGAAAATTGACTTATGTATACTTAGGCAGTGCGGACAGAGGGAGGGATGCTAGGCAGGCAGCTTGTCATTCCCCAGGGGTATCGTGAGCAGTTGCTCAAAATAGCACATGATATTCCCTTGCCTGATCATCTGGGAATCACGCTCACTATGCAGCAGTTAACCCAGAATTTCTACTGGCCTAATCTCACCCAGCAGGTGAAGGAGTATTGCAGGTCTTGTCACCAGTGCCAGGAAATAGGGAAGGTGGGCAAGAAAACCCAAGCTGCCCTGATTCTATTGCCCATAGTGGAGGAACCATTCCAAATGGTGGGAATGGATATTGTGGGGCCTTTAAATACCCCCAGCTCCTCAGGGAAGAGATTCATCCTGACTGTGGTGGATTATGCCACCCGGTACTCAGAGGCAGTCGCCCTATCCTCACTGAGGACAGACAAAGTGGCAGATGCCTTACTTGGGATTTTCTCTCATGCTGGGTTTCCACAGGAGGTTATCACCAATCGAGGGGGTTCTTTCATGTCAGACCTGATGAAATGTTTATCAGAGAAGTGTGGTGGTGCAGAGATGCACAACACCATATTGCCCACAAGGCAATGGGCTTGTGGAAAGGTTCAATGGTACCCTAAAGTCAATTCTCCGGGCATTTGCTGAACAGCCTGGGAGAGACTGGGAGAAATACCTTACTCACCTGTTGTTTGCAGACAGGGAGGTGCCCCAAGAATTGACAGGATTTTCCCCCTTCGAACTCTTATATGGATGCCGGGTACGTGGGCCCCTAGACTTGATTCAAGAGGACTGGGAAGGCAAGCACACCACCCAGGGAACTCCCATTGTGGATTACGTCCTTAGGTTTAGGGAAAGGCTGAAGGAGCTTATGCGGACAGCCCAGAGCAACCTAGCAGCTGCCCAACAGAAACAAAAAGTGTGGTATGACCGCAAAGCCAGAGCTCGCTTGTACATGGTGAGTCAGAAAGTCATGGTCCTTATTCCGGTCCAGAGAGACAAGCTGCAAGCTGAGTGGGCAGGATCGTACAAAGTAGTTAGGAAGGTAAATGATGTCAATTACATTGTGGAGTTACCTGACAGAAGACAGACAGAAAGGATGTACCATGTCAACATGATGAAGCCATATACAAATAGGGCTGACATGGTGTTTGCAGTGTGTAGTCATGGAGAGGGGATGGATGAAGGATACCCCCTTCTGGATTTGCTGGAAGAGAGTAAGGGGGAGTCCTCTGTGGAGGCAGTAAAATTGTCTCCCCAGCTGGCCCCAGACCAGATCCAGAAAGTAAGGGAGGTTTTAGCAGACTTTGCCCCCTTGTTTAGTATCAAGCCTGGACTAACCCCCTTAGTGACACACGATGTGGAGACAGAGACACAGATGCCCATATGGCGGACAGCATATCGGGTGTCGGAGGATGTCCAAAAGGACATTAGGAGGGAAATGGAGGAGATGCTGGATTTAGGAGTAATCCAGAGATCCCACAGCCCCTGGGCCTCACCCATAATCCTTGTACCTAAGCCAGTTGGCTCTACTCATTTCTGTGTGGACTATCGTGGACTGAATGTAGTCATGAAGTCAGATGCCCACCCGATGCCCTGGACAGATGAACTCCTGGACAAGTTGGGAGGATCAGCCTACCTTACAACCATTGACCTGACAAAGGGGTATTGGCAGGTAGAGCTGACAGACAGAGTAAGGGAGAGGTCAGCCTTTATCACTCCAATAGGCTTATTTGAGTTTAAAGTAATGCCTTTTGGAATGAAGAATGCCCTGGCCACTTTCCAAAGGTTGGTGAACCAGGTGTTAAATGGTGCTGAGAAGTACGCTGTGGCATACCTGGATGACATTGCCATCTTTAGTACCAGCTGGGAGGAATACCTATCCCACCTTAGGGAAGTGCTGGACCTTGTTCTGTTAAACTGTTCACAAGACTGCGCTCGGAGGTTGGCACCTTGGGAGTAGAGGGCCTGACCTGCTGAGAGGATTTGTGACATCCAGTACCTTGCTCACACCCCTCTCCAGCATGCCATGGCTCAGCCAGCCACAGCCCCAATGTAAGCACCCCATGGGATTGCGGTATTAGTACCTAGCAGGATACCGGCACCTTGCTCCCTCCAAGCATAGAGTCACCTGCCCTACTTGTTTGTGAACTGGTCAAGAAAAAGCTGTATCACTTACATCTGCCTGTCCTAATAGCATTACCTGGGGCTAGCTTATCCTTTTTCTATGAAAATCACTGTAAGATGATCCATTTCTATATATCTCAGGTCTGCCTATTCCAGCTGCTTACTGGTTAATGGCTATTGTACCACCAGTATTGCTATCTATGTATGTTTTTGATTTGCACTGTATTGTATGTGTGCTTCTTGTTTTGCACTTCCACTATGTTTTTATTTCCTCTGTAAATATTGATGTTTGTTTTGTAACACAATCTGGACTTAACCAGGTCCATCTTGCAAATGAGCTTGCTCAACAATGTTTCGCCTTGATAAATAAAGATTTTGATTGATTGATTGATTGATATTGTCCCCCATTTCCTGCCCCTTAGGTGTGAGGAGGCTATGACCTTATATCTATCTCCCCAAGCCAATTTCTTGTGCTCTAATTCTGAAAGATGGGTTTCCTGAAGGAAAACAAGGTCTGCCTTCTGTTTATTCAGGTATTGTTTAAGGCGGGACCTTTTTATGGGGTCGTGAAGCCCATTTATAGTCAATGGAATAATCTTGATTGGGTCAACTAACATAATTACATCTTTGGAGCCTGTCTGTTTTTTTTCCTCTTCCTCTAGGTGGCAGAAGATCTGTGTTTTCCAGACCATTCCCCCACAAGGGTCAGCAGTCCAAAAATCTGTATGAACGTTCCACTGTCCTGTATATATGTAATATAGCAATAAACATAGTTTAATCTGGATAAACTCTTGACTCATGTATTTTATCCCTTTGCCCACCCGGCTCCCCTTTATGGCATCCAGCCTTCCCACAATTTCTTTTTAAGGATATTTTCCCAAAAGTATACCAAAATACCATATTACATTTCAAATAAAGTAACAGACTTACAAATAGGCAGTTCAGTGATATAATAACATATGGTCTGTAACTGAAAGCCTGAATACCCCCCCCCCCAGTTATTTTAACACCCTTCATAAGGTAACATGACTTAACTAATAGTACCTTAACTACATAACTTTTATAGAAGTAACTTAAAACATGAACTAGGGACTCAGGTGTACAGTGGGAAGTGTTCTCACCAAAATACACCATTCATTCCCCCAAAAGAACTTATATACACCTTGACTCCCACAAGGGAGGTGCTTCCTGCAAGCACTCTCAGATTCTTCCCGTCCACTATCTCCCATGGGATCGGAGGGGAATATGGGGGCATCAAATTCCTCTCATGTAGCTTTACCCATGTGAGTAAAAGAAAAAAACTAAATGGGGAGTGATTGTCTGTACTCACCCTCAAAATGGTTTGGCATACCCATAGGTGATTGTTCCCTGTGAGGGCTTCCCCACCTTGCCCTGTTGAAGTAGTTGAAACAGTACAGAATTTATATCATGTTTTGATTTGTTTTCACTCAACTTTAGTAAGCCTCATAATATAGGCAATACTTTATGAGTACCTAGAAATAATTAGTAACCTAACTGGAAATCCACCTGTTTACAGAAAGGTTGTTCCACCCTATACACCAACCCCCAACATAGCTGATCTAGAGTATCCTTTATTCTAGCATTCATATCTGAAATTTAGACTGGAATGATAAACAATCAATATAATAGGAGAGGCTATCCAAAACTTTTAATTGAAGAGCAATATTTTATATGAAAAAGGAGAAGGAGGTTAGTATGATACATCCCTCAATAATATCTCAAATGGGTATCCAAAAATCTGGTTTCTGGGTCCAAAATATACTAGCAGGCTGTCTCTTGGTAATTTAATATACTTTAGTCTGCTTTCTCCTCTGAACATATACAGTATGTTAGTCCGTGGTATCCCACAAAATTTTGTGTGTCACCAGCTCCTCAATAGTGTATGAGATTTTCTGGTCCGAGCTCTATTGCTGTATGGAAGAGCAGGAAAAGAGACAGTTTTTGTAGAGTGGTTTAGTTTGTCGCAGCATGATTGTAGGTAACAACAAAAAACAAAAACCATTTTGAAAAAAAACTCGGGTATCCAGGTTTTGCCCAGTCTTGATTGTAACCTGGGGATCCTTTTAATTCTAGCCCAAAGTTTTAGGGTAAAATCTCAGAACACTTCCCTTCAGATTGGTGCTTCCAAGTTAGGAAGCGTGTGGTTAATGTGTAAAGGAGAGGACCCATGGAGAAGTATGATGAGCAGACCTGCACCAAGGGAAAGGCTATGGCCTCTTAGAAAATATCCCCAAGCCTGGGTGTGACCCCCACCATCAGGAGAAGTAATTCAGTCCCTAATGGCAACCCAGTACCGAATCAAAAATAGAGAGGAGGAGAAGGGAGGTGTACCCCCCCCACCCCCACTCAAAATAGATAATTGATTGCCAGGGCCTGTTTTTAAGGCACCTTCTCCAGGCAGCCCACCCCCATCTCTATACATGTTCCCCTCAACTAAACCACCACCACCACTAAGGGGGTATCTAAGTGAAGATTAGGCATAGCCGTTAACAGTACCTCAAGTGCCCAAGGTAGGATTTTGGTAGGCTTTCAGCTGTTGCAAAATTTCTGGTAGGGTTAGACTGTCTGTTTTTCTCGATTCTGGAGTTGTTGAAGTATTCTGACCCAATCGAGACTTGACCAAATCTAAAATTTTGTTTGAGATTATCCCTGTGGTGAAAAGACCTTCAGCTGCTTCCATAGCTGTGGAATATGTTTTCTGATCTGTAGGCAAGTTCACCACTAATTTAGCTGGATATGGAGTTCTGAAACAGATCTTCTGTGCCCTCAATGAAGAAAATAGTGGGTTGTAGTCCCTTCTTTGCTGCTGGGTGTGGGGTGCATAATCATTATCGAATAAAAGCCTGTTTTGGCCCAGCATTATTCGGTCCTTCTGCCAAGCCTTGTGGAGTAATATTTCTTTTGTCTTTAAGCTGAGTAGTCGGACTACGAATGAGCAAGGCCTAGCATCTGGGCTTACTGATTTGGGGCCCAGTGCCCGATGGGCTCGCTCGATATCCAGTTGGAAACTGGGGTCAAGGTCCAGAAGTAGTCAAAAGAGGTAATCAGAAAATGCCAGGGTATCATTGCCTTCCTCCCCCTCAGGAATTCCGAAGACGTGGATGTTACGGCGTCTACTGCGATTTTCAGAATCCTCCTGGTGTGCTGCGATCAAGAGTTGTTCAGTAGCTAAGGTTTGCAGCTACCGTTTCAGGTTATCTATGCAATCCATATTCCTAGAAATTTGATTATCTGCCTCTGTTACTCTATTTTGCAATATACTAATCTCTGTGTGCAGGTCTGACATATTTTCTAGGACTTCACTTCTAAATTCGGCAATCTCCTTTAATATAGTATCCGTATTGCTGTCTGAGCAGGTTTTTCTACCCCCTTTGGCTGAGGATGCCACTTTCTTCCATGAAGATCCCATGTTAGGCCTCTGAGAGGCTTCGGAATCATCGAATATTAGATCGTCCCCTTCTGCCATTTCTGCAAAGGTCTGAAAATGGTTTCTGTTTGTGTTCGACATTCTGGTTGATTTGCTCTTTATTTAGACCCAGTTAGTGCTTTTAATTTTGGTTTTTAGATTTTTAGAGCCTGATTTTTAGGAGGGTAAGTGAGGAGAGCCCATGCAATGCTATCCTCTTCAGCCCGTGCCGGAACCGGAAGTCCCGATATTGTCTACCTTGACTTCAGCAAAGCTTTCAATACTGTTCCACATAGAAGATTGATTAATAAGCTGGGTAGGCTTGGGGTGGGTTAGAATTTGGTCAAATGGGTGGCAAACTAGTTGACAGGCAGAAACCAGAGAGTGGTGATAAACTCTATACACTCAGATGAGATGCAAGTAACAAGTGGGGTACCTCAGGGATCAGTTCTGGGGCAGTCCTCTTCAATATCTTCATCAGTGACATTGCAGATGGACTGGAGGGTAAGGTTTGTCTGTTTGCAGATGACACCAATATCTGCAACAGAGTAGATGATCCAGTTGGGGTAGACATATTGAAAAGAGATCTGGATAAACTAGCATAATTGTTGGAAGAGTGGCAACTGAAGTTTAATGCAAAGAAGTGCAAGATCATGCACATAGTCAAGAGAAACCCTGAAGCCACCTATAGGTTGGGAGGGAAGTTGCTGGCAGTCACAAGGGAAGAAAGATACTTGGGCATCATCATCACAGATGACCTGAAATCATCCAAGCAGACCACTAAAGTAATAGGTAAGGCTAGGGGGATGTTGGGGTGTATTAGTAGGGGCATCACAAGTCATAAGATGGTGGTAATATATAATCCCTCTTACATGACACTGGTTAGGCCCCATCTGGAGTATTGCATGCAGTACTAGAGGCCATACCTTCACAAGGACATTAACCAAATTGAGGCAGTCCAGAGAAGGGCAACCAAAATGGTGCAGGGACTGCATCAGAAGACATATGAGGACAGATTAATGGAGCTCAATATGTCTACCCTAGAGCAAAGGAGGGAGAGAGGTGATATGAATGAAACATTCAAACACCTTAAGGGTATTAACAAGCTGAAAGAGCCTAACATGTTTCAATATAAGAAAAATAGCAGGATAAGAGGACACAGCATGAGATTACAGGGAGGCTGATTAAGGGATAACGTGAGGAAGTTCTTTTTCACAGAAAGGGTAGCGGATGCATGGAATGTTCTACCTCAGGAAGTGGTGGATATGAATACAATGCAGGGCTTCAAACAGGTGTGGGATAGGCATAAGGAAGCAATACAGATAAGTATGAATAGATAAGCCATTGACAGTGCAAATGCTGATGGCACATTCATAAGGTAGAAAAAAAAATTGGCAGACTTGATGGGCCTTGCAGTCCTTATCTGCTGTCAACTTCTATGTTTCTAAGAGTAACCGTTCTAGTCAGCATAACAGTTAATATTATGCATTAATACTGTCCTCTGCAAGTTCATGTCAGTACTTTTTTTTTTTTTGGGAGTTATTTTTCCAGAGTCCCTGCCCTGCCATCTGGCATCCCCCCTGCGCCAACTGGGTATTAGACCCCTTTCCCTTAGCCCCCGTGACTTACCCCTCATGGCGAGGAGGTGGGGAGACCCTCAACCCACTAGTCCAGATCCAGTTTGTGGGAGATGCCCTCCTGGCAGTGCTGCAAGGGGGGACAATTGTCATCCGTGGTGAGGATCCATTTCTCTGTTTTCTCCCCCGAGGAGAGGGGCATGCAATGATGCCAGCAGAGGGAGCGCACATGCGTTGGCACATGCTCCTCCAGGCATCTGCCCCACTTCTGCAGCATCAGCACACTGCCCTCCAGCCTCTGCTAGGGGCCAGTCAAAAACTGACCACTTGCATCCCCCCTTCCCGGAGAAGGAGAGCAGTCCCTCGAACACTCAATCCTTCTCCAACCCTGCCAAGTTCCGGTGACTCATGCTCGTTTCTGAACCCAGGTCACCGGCGTACTGCGAGGTAAGGCATCCAGTGCCTCAGCCCTCTGCACCACCGGGCTTGCACATATCAGTACTTTTAATAAAAGGTTTATCCCTGGATTGTCTGGACTAATTAAAGGGAAAAACACAAGGAGGAGTCAACAAGCTGATGTAATTTTGATAGAAGGGCGAGGCATGTATAGAAAAGGATACAGATGATATCTTTTGAAGTTACAAGCAGCCTGCACCATGCTGTAAAAGTGAGTCCTTTCTGTGTCCAGTGATGCACAGGGTCTTCCATTGTCCAGGAGACAAGTTGCTGACTGTTTCACATTGGGGTGAGGTGCAAACTCTGAAAAAAAGGTGAGGGGCTCCTCCACCAGTAGCAGCTCGAAGATTCAGCCGAGTGGATCCTTCTCACCTGTGCAGCAGTGCAAATGAGCTGTTTGGTAGGTGTCTGCTCATCATGAATGCATTGTCACTTGATCTCAGTAAGCTCCAATGAAAAATAACCAAGTGTGGTTGGGGGTGGTTGGGTTGCAAGCTGCCTGACAGCTATGTTGGCACAATTTTCTCCAGCTCTGGTGGGAAATGAAGATAAACAACGGGTAAAATAACTCAGACATGGGAGGGGAAGGAGACAAGATGCTGTGTATTCAACATTGAAGAATAAGGGGGTGCCATTTTGTAACAGCAAATGTACAACGAATTATGCTATACAAGTCCCCAGAATAAAGCCCCTGCCACATTGAGTAGGTTCAAGTGATGAAAAAGTATATAGAGGACACACAAACAACACCCAACTCTCGAATAAGAGTATTAAGCACTCATTCAGACAAAGTCATTTCTTCCTCTGGGAACTCTTTTGGTAGCTTACAGTTAGGGGTTGGTTGCTGTGGCCCCAGGGGAAAGCCCTGGGAAAAAGCTTTTGGGAGTTTCTTTTGACCAATCTCCACATTCAGAAATTCGTGTGCACCCTGGTTTGTAGGGATGACAAGTCTGGCAGGATACAATATATTGAATTTGATTTGTGCTGTATACAAAGCCTTTTTAATACTTTCATAGGCTAATTGTTTGTCCTGCACAGCTGGAGTTATGTCACTAAAAATATGGAATCAATGTTCTTCCCATTGTTGTTAGTGCTTTAGTTTGAGTGTGGTTTTGAATATAGACTTCCTGAAAATTCAAGTAGTGATTTGTGAAGAATAATGGCGCACAATTTGTCTCCTGTAGAAGGTTGGGGTCTGAGTGACCTGTGAGCCCATTCAAATTACAGTATGTACTATGTGCCATTTTCAGGGGGTCCAGCTGTGGTTTGACAGTTTTTGTATGAAGTAAAGAATATTCTGACTCTCCAGTTTCTCTCACGTGCACACTATTACCAAATTATTCCAACTATTGTGGCTTTATAAGCCTTCAGTTCTATCTTCTAATTTGATTACTTTCTTTCTAAGTTCAGTGACTAGGTTATCATTTTGTGTTAGTCTGTCTTCAATGGAACTGATCCTCACCTCTGTGTCACCCACTCTTTGGGTCAGGGACTCCAATGCACGCTTGAAAGCTTTTAAATCTGCTGCCACAACCAAGAGAGATACCTTCATAGTTGTAAGCTCTGAACAAAACTTAACTTTGTCAGAGAATGATTCCACAAGGGTAGTTTCTGTGGGTCAGTCTAGAGGTGAGTCTGAATTATGCCACTTTGGGGCATGAGAATGGAATGGTATTGGTGGAGCACCCAGCCCAGATGACATATCCATTGATTCTTGCTTGGTGGAATTTGCCATCACCTGCTATTAATGTTCAGCTCAGGAAACAGTCAATAAGCTGAACTGTATGACTGAGAGCCCAAAATCATTTTTTTTAGATCAGAAAAGCTGCAGTTTAAAACACCAGTCACAGAGCTGGGAGGAATGCTGCTGCTCACGCTGAAGACGTCACGTGACTCCAACTGAGAATTCTTAATCAGCAAAAAACATTCTGTATGTGGAATGTTTGAACTCCGCTACCAACAGAATTCCATAGAATTTGCAGAAATGTTGCAGAATTCTGTTTCATTTGAGTTTCAACATTCTGCACAGCCCTGGTTATAAGTGATGTTAAGTTGCATTTTTACGTGGATGACACTGCCCTTTATATACTGCAAGTGGTCCATCTGCAACCTCGGTGAAATGCAGCATCCAATCTACTTTTGACACCTTGCAAAAGAATCCTCTCAGAAATAAAGTGCTTCTTAGTGCCTCAAAACAAAAATGATGCTGTAAATAGGTAAGAAAGTGAACTAGCTGAAGCAGCTGAGTTCACTACTACTTCTAAGTATGGCATCAGAATAAAGGCTGCAAGCTTGTATAAATACTTTGGCCTTTGGAGTGATAACGTGATGTCTTTTACCAAACCCATTTAGCAGCTCTGTAAAAAGCTTAAGAACATGATGGAAATTCTTTTACAAGAATACGTCTTGCTTTGCCACTGATGCTAGAAAATGAAAGGTAAAGGCTAGGGATTTGCACACACTGACTGTTATTTTTTGAATACCACAACTAGTGGACTTCCCAAATATTTGGAAACTTTTCCTGAATAATCCTTTTTCAGTTATTTGGCATTCTGCCTTGAGCGACTTCCATCAAAGTACTGTACTTCTTATTCCCCACTCCCACCCCCACACACACACACACCTCCCTGTTCCTGTTGTCCCAATTTGAAAATGTTCCCCTCTGTCCTGGTGAAGCAAGCAGAAACTAAAAGTAATACTTATTCAAATGACAAAAAGTTTGGGAATTTCCTGCATCTTCACTGGTCGAGAAGGTTCTAAAGCTACAGTATATGGTTTAGAAACACAAAATTTGTTGGCAGACAAGGACCACTTGACTGCCAGTCAGCTAATTTTCACCTATCTACAGTACCACCACAGACCCTACCTGATCTCTGGCTCTTTCTCACTCCCCCATTCCTCTCCACTAAAATTCCCTTATGCCTATCCCATATATTCTTGAACCCCATCACTGTTTTAGCCCCCAACACCTCAGCTGGAGAGCTGTTCCAGAAATCCACCATTCTTTCTGTGAAGAAGTACTTTTCACATCTCTGCTGAATCGACCCCCACCCCCTTCAACTTCATAGTATGTCCCCAACATTACTATAACAAACTCTGCATCAGGGCATGTCAGGGAATGAGAGGCAGAGTGACAACCTCTCCGCTCCATGCCCACAAGTCCCGTGCACCCACTTAAGATGCACCCACATTATGGCACCCTTGCTCCACGCCCTTTTGATGGGATACCTACAGTATGTCCCCTTGTTCTTGAACACCTTTTAGTCTGAAAAATACCTTCTTCCGGTACCTTATTTATCCATGTGAGGTATTTAAACATCTATATCATATCCCCCTTTTTCTCTTCTCTCTTCCAGGGTGTACATATTGAGTTTCTTTAGTCTCTCCACATAGGGCTTTTGATGCAGACCCACACCATTTTAGTTGCCCTCCTCTGGACCGCCTCCAGTCTGTCTATGTCCTTCCACAGATGTGTCCTCCAGAACTGTACACAGTATTCTAGGTCTTACCAGCACTCTGTACAGCACCAGCACCACCTCCTTCATTATGCTGGTGATACCTCTCACTATGCACCCCAACATCTCACTTGCCTCCCAAATGCCTTGTTGCACTGCCTGGCTGCCTTTAGGTCATCAAAGATGATTACCCTCAGGACTCTCTCCTGCTTGGTGGTCATCAGTAACACAACCTATTTTGAACTCTTTCCAGGGTTTCTGTGCCCCAAGTGCATTACTTTGCAATTTTTAGCATTGAATTCCAGCTGCCATACCCTTGACCACTCCTCGAGTTTTCTCAGGTCTCTGATCATCCTTTCCACTCCCCTAGAGTGTTCACCCTATTGCAGATTTTGGTGTAATTTGCAAAGATGCAGTCATCCCCTTCAGTTCCTCTGCAATGTCACCTATAAAGACATTGAAGAGGATGGGTCCCTTCACTGATCACTGAAGTACCCTACTGGTCACTCTCCCCTCCTTGAAGTGAAATCTGTTTACAGCCACCTTCTGTCGCCTATCCCTTAACCAATTTCTTACCCAGTTTATTACCTCTACCTTAATTCCCTATAGAACCATTCCTAAGCTACCTAGCTTGCTTAATAGTCTCCTATGTGGAATGGTGTTGAATGCCTAACTAACATCAAGTGGCCACCACATCCATCACTCCATCTTTATCTAATTCCTTGGTCATCCAATCAAAGAAATCTCTCAGATTTATTTGACATGACCTCATCCTGTGAATCCATGATGCCTCAGGTTTTGTAATCCATTTGATTCAAGAAATTCTACTATCCTATCCTTTAGCAGTGATTCCATTAACTTTCCCACCACTGATGTCAGGTTGACCGACCTACAATTGCTAGCCTCCTCTCTGCTACAGCTTCTTTGAAGAGGGACAACATCTGCACCCCTCCAGTCCTACACAACCACTCCTGTTTCCAGTGAGCTGGTAAGCAAGACTGTCAGAGGTGCAACCAGTTCCTTCCTCAGCTCATTCAGTGCCCTAGGATGTACTCCATCTGTCACATTGCTTTGTCCACTTTCACATTAATGAGTCCCTTTAGGAGTCTCTTCTTTGAAAATGGACTAGTGTACACATCTCTCCCTTTATAGCTTCTGTTACTTTTTTTGGCTCCCCCTTCTCCTTCCACTGAAAACACTGAACAAAAGTATTTGTTCAGGATGTCTGCCTTTTCCATGTCCCCCTCTGCCCAGTATCCCCATCCCTCTTTAACCTTAAAATTCTTCCACTGTTTTTCTTCTTTTCATTTACATACCTAAAAATGTCTTGTCCCCTTTTGTTACCACTTGGGTTATTCTTGTTTCAGTTTATGCACTTGCATTCCTTACTACTTTCCCTGCTTGTCTCTGTTTCTCCTGATATACCTCCTTATCCTTCTCCCTCTGCATCTCCTTATGTCTTCTGAATGCTACCCTGTTAGCCTTCATCTTTTTGGCCACCTCTTTTGAGAACCATAGCAGCCTCTTTCTCCCCTTACTTTTACTCACTTGTTTAATGCAGAGGCTTGTTACCTTCACTATGCCCCCTTTTAGCTTCACCCACTGTTCCCTCACCCCACCCAGGTCATTCCCCCCACCAGCTAATCCCTAAGGACATTCACCCATCTTTATAAAATCTACCTGCCTGAAGTTCATCTTTGTAAAATCTGCCTTCCTGAAGTCCAGGACCTTTGATCTTTTGTGGTTCTATTCCACAGTTATCCTTATATTGAACTACACTGTATGGTGATCACTGGTCACCAGGTGGCCTCCCAGCTTGACATCTGCAACATATTTTTTTTTTTTTTTAGTTGTTTAACCAGGAGTACAAGATTCGAAATCCTCAGCTGCACACAGGCGTGCCACCTTGCAAAAAATCAATGTAGGATTAAACAGCAAAGGCACCACAGGTATACTCTTTGCATCAAATTTATTAAGTGCATATAATTCACTGATGACGCATGGCGTGCAAAACTAGTTGAGGTTCTCTTCCCTGTACTGCTGGGTGGCTGTGTGAATTATATGCACTTAATAAATTTGATGCAAAGAGTATACCTGCGGTGCCTTTGCTGTTTCATCCTACATTAACCAGGAGCAGCACACTAAGCTGAAAGCTTTTTTACAGGAGCGACCTGGGAGCACAGGGAAGTTAAGTGACTTGCTCAGGGTCACACAGTATGCAAGTGGAAGCTGTGGGATTCAAACCCAGGTCTGGTCTGCTGGATGTCACCAGATTTGCAGCTCAGAGCCTTAAACCACTGCGCTATACTGCCTCCCGACACACTGTCCTAGTTATTGAGTACAAGGTCCAGTATTGCCCCATCATGAGTGGGTTTCCTGACTAGTTGCCTGAAAAATGCCCCCTGCAGGGATTCCAGAATGCCCCTGCTTCTGGCTGAAGCCAAGGCTGGGAGGCTCCAATCTAAATCAGGCAGATTGAAGCTCCCCCCAAGCTGCACCTCCCCCTTTTCTGCCATCTTGCCAATGGCACCTTATCTAACTCTTACCACCGTGCTGGAGGTCTGTAGATCATACTAGTACAGCTAAGGCATGTGGGAGGAGGGATGTCTTCTGATTTCAACGATCAGTGCGCCAATATGGGCACTCCCTCATTGAGCCCATGGCTGCAGATGTCCCAGGTTAACTTTTACAAAGCAAAAAAAAAAACAGCATTCACAGGATGATCTTTTACCACAGATTCACATTGTTGGCTATGGTACCGCTCCTCTCACGTTAGCTGAAGATGACTTGAGGGCCTCTTGTCAGCCATAATAAAAGATCCTGTCAGTGAGGTTTTGTCACTGGGGCAACAGAAGAGAGAGAGTTAAGCACCAGGGAAGATAGGAGATGGAGCATGGGGAGTGCAAGAGGAAGGAGACTGGCTGGAGATACAGGGGCATAAATAGAAAGTAAAAATTAAAATAAACCAACAGCAAATCCCACACAATAGCATAACAGCTGTATTGCCACAGACAAAAGAACTGTCTGTATCAATCATGGCTTTTAAATTCCCATCTGGTTCCAACTTGGATATTGATTATGCAGTGTTGCGGGGGGGGGGTGGCAAGGGGGGATTCCAGTATGAAGACTATGAAAAAAAGATTGTTAATGATGGCTGAGTCCATTACTACAAAGATCTATTCCTCCTCCTTCTCCACCTTCTCCTCCTCCTCCTCCTTCCCCCTGGATCTATCCTAATGTGATTAGAATGTTTGAAGTCACTACACACTTCCTCTTCAAGACTCCTCCTCCTTAATGTCAGATAGGCATAATTTCTGGAAACACTTGTGGTTAACTCTGTGGGCTGATCTACCTGCTGTTCTGCCAAACATAATACAATGCCAGACAGCCATAATTTTTGGAAACACTGGTAGTCTACCCTGTGAGCTGCCCATCCAGTTATTCTGTCTGCAAAATTGGAAACTATTTGACCTGCCAGGTAATTAATTTACCTGTATGCAATTAAATTTACCCAGAATGAAGTGGCAAAGGCAGCACAGCTTTGCCAGTGAAGTAGCTCACATATAGTGGAGTCAGTCAGGATGCAGCACACTACCTTGCAGTAAATGACAAGTCACACAAAATACTGCAATACAAAAGAGCTTAATTGCCATTGAACTGCACTGTTCCTTGCAGCATACTGCAACATTTTGCAGTAATACTTCAAGGTACTACATCACATCATGGCTAACGCTGCTGTAGTCTTGTGAAGTGCACTTTGTGAAAGTTTTGGCAAAGTGGGCAAAATAATCTAAGTGGGTGAAATTTGTGATGTTACCAAATTTTCACTGCAACTGAAAACTTTGCAACATCTCTGTTACTGGCACACAAAAAAAAAACAGAATGAAGTAGAACAACCCATTACTTTTCCTGACCTGTACAATCAAATGGCAGGGAAAATGGATTATGTGATTCATAAACTTTGACCTGTCCTTCTAAGTGACCCTAAATTCTTGGTCCCAAGACCAGAGGTTAGTTTCACAAGAGCTAACAATCTTTCTGTCATACTTACCATAAGTGTTTTTGAAGAGTCACCAGAAACATCAGAAACTGACTCCCAAACCATCAGCTGGAATTGTATAAATGTGGTACCTTAATCCACTGAGCAGTGCCAAAATGGAGGTATGCCAATTGATGTAATGTACAATGGCATTTGTTGTATATGAAATATGGTATGGCTGTGGATTAATGTACAGTATGTTGGATGGACTATTAGAACTCTGAAAGTATGGATCCAGGAGCACATTAGGGCTATTGTATATAGTACTACGACTACTGCCTTGGAAGTGCACTTTTTTTTAATTCTTTTGGTAACTGGGTAAGGCCTGCAAGGCACAACTGCCTGTTTTCATGGACAACATGGGAGCACTGGGCAGGTTAAGTGACTTGTTTAGAGTCATAAAGTATGCCAGTGGAGGTTGTGGGAATCAAACCCAGGGTTGCTAGATGTACCAAGCCTCATTTCCATCCCGGTCATTTGTCCATTTTTGCAACTGTACAATTTGTTTTTCCTGTCATATTCTTTTCCTTATTTATTTTTTAATAGACAATGTTCCGTGTAGTTTCTGATGGATCAAGGATAGGTACACTGGATTTAGTGTCTCAAATAACAATCCACTGTAGTATCCTTAATCACCAATGTAAGGATATTTAAAACCCTTAAATGCATGGTTATTGGAATTGATTTTGAAATGATAAATTTGGCATTCTGAAATATAAATGATTTTACTGGTACCTGGGCCATAGAAAAGTGTATTCAATAATATTAGGCATCGTTCTTAAACTTGCTTATTAGTCTTTCAACATTTGGTGTTTTATGGTGTTTTGTGTCCTTGCAGATTAAGTTTTACTTAAGTGGATTTTGAAAGTGATGATTGTGTCTTTGAAAGAGGAGTATTTATGATTGCTACGATACTGCTTTACACCTCCTCCTGAACAGCTAGAGCAGTGCAAAGCATCAGGATATTCAGTCGGTGTCTTTTAAGTAGTTATGGTATGGACTGCACTTCATCTTCCACTAAAGGCATTGGAACCTTACTCAGTTTTGTCTGCTGTGCCTTCCAGTTTGTCTCCTCAGGTGTAGAGAAAAAAAAAACAAATATGTTGCAGGTGATACCTTTTATTGGACTAAAAATTATTTCTGAGACTAGCTTTTGATAGATAATACTCTCTTTTTCAGGTCATTTGTCCCTGGAAATGGCTGGTTTTGTAGGTTCTTGACTACTTAATGGGGGTTTTAACTGTGTTTTAGATAATATCTTGGACCGATCTTCGAGAATGAGGGGACCAATTTCCAAAAGCACTAGGACGTTGAGGGATCTGATGAAAGTTCACAGGCTATTAGATTCTTGAAGACACCTAAATCCCAGGGGGAGAAAGTATGCCCATTACTCTCACTTATGCCTGATTAGATATGGCATTAGTAACGTAAGATTTGTTACAGGCAATCCATTCTGTAACACATGACATAGTCCTTATATCTGAACACTCCCCTATACAAGTAACTCTTTCTGGAATAGGCTCGCCTTTTGCAAGCTGAACATGGAGACTGAACCCTACATTGTTGAAGAAAATGGAATTTCAGCATTATATGAGGACTGAAATCCCTGACTTACTATCCAATAACCACCCAGGTCTCAAACATGCTGCTGTGAGATGGGATGCATTGAAAGCAGTCATAAGTGAGCTATCATCACTTATGCATCACATAAAAAAGGGTTGATGATCAGTATCTGAGCAGGCTGGAGGGGCAGATTCAAAAGGAAGAAAAAGCAAGTATGGATTGCCCCACCCCAGATGGCTACCTCACTTTACAGCAACTTAAGTAGAAATATAATACTGCACATAACACAAAGATAGAAAGGACACCACTGCTTACACAGGCAGGTACCTATTTTGATGGTGACTTGGGAGGGAAGTGGTTGGACTGGCAACTCATAATAGGGAGGTGGTAAAAATGTAGCCCACATTTGAGACAGTGGTGGTAATTTACAAGATGAGGACACAGAAATTGGGAATGTTTTTGTTCCTTTTATAATGCACTTTATACATCAGAGGCTACCCCATCAGAGGTTCAGTTCAATAGCTTTTCATTCTGGTCCAACTGCAAAAAATAAGTGAGCAAAATAAAAACAGAAGTACCACTGCAGTGGAAGACATCAAAGAGCAATCAACCATCTGGGGGCACTGAGGCCAGATGGCTACCTAATTGACTTCATTAAAATTTTTCTTCTATGAACTCCAGGCCCTGTTGCAGAACATGATTGTGGAATCCTTAATGAAAAGTATTATGCCTCCCTTCATGCGTTCTGCTACTTCTGAAGCAAGGTAAAGGCAAGGCAAGGCAAATTTTATTTTTAGGGCATCCAATCCCTGAGGTTCTGGGTGCCTAATAAAAACAGGAGCAATGAAACAACAATTAAAATCAAGAAATTACAAAAATAAATAAAATCAGATTACAGTTTTAACAATTACCTATAATAATAAAAACAAACCCATTATAACCTTTCTCCACTGGAACGGAGAGCTATAGGGACACTGAAATCAAACCGCAATATTGTCATCAAAAAAGATGATAAAGGCTCTGCAGTGGTGATTTTAAATAGAGAGGTTTATATTACTGAAGCTAATAGACAGCTAACAGATCTTACATACTACAGAGAACTGGAGAGTGACCCCACTACAAGATATAAAGATGAACTACGTGACTTAATTAAAACTTTTCCTGACCACGCCCGAGAGAAACTAACTCACCTCATCCCTGA
This sequence comes from Neoceratodus forsteri, assembly GCA_016271365.2. NCBI lineage: Eukaryota > Metazoa > Chordata > Ceratodontiformes > Ceratodontidae > Neoceratodus > Neoceratodus forsteri. The sequence goes on along the minus strand of CM028132.1, from coordinate 784,337,791 downwards.
TGAACCCAGGCCAGGGACATTCTACATGCTGCCTAAAATACATAAACCTGGCAATCCAGGGAGACCCATAGTCTCTGGTAATGGTACCTTGACTGAGGGGATCTCAGGGTTTGTAGAGACCATTTTGAAACCGCTGGTTATGGAAAGAGACAGTTATATCCAGGACACTACGCACTTTTTGCTTGTACTTTCTGGTTATAAGGATTTACCACCTGATACCATTTTAGTGACAATGGATGTAACATCCCTCTACACTAATATTCCACACACAGATGGCATTGCAGCATGCCTTAAATACATACATGAGAAAGGACCAGAACAAAACATCAACCCTGGAGTGGTGGGGGGAACTTATGGAATTCATTTTGACACATAACAACTTCAACTTAAATGGTAAACATTATGTTCAAATTGTGGGAACAGCAATGGGCACCAAAATGGCTCCACAGTATGCTAACCTCTTTATGGCTGACTTGGAGGAGGATTTTTTAAGGCAGTATCCCCACAAACCACTTGCTTATTTCCGTTACATTGATGATTTGTTTATCATCTGGATGGAAGGCACAGATGCACTCAAAGATTTTCATCACAATCTTAATAATCTCCACCCTACCATAAAGCTTACCCTGGAGTACTCTACCACCTAGGTTAACTTTCTGGACACCACAGTCATCATTAAGGATGGAACCTTACATACATGTATTTACAGGAAGCCAACAGACAGACAGAGATACCTGCACAAGAAAAGTAACCACCCAAACCATACAAAAAAATCTGTCATATACAGTCAAGCACTTCGTTGTCACCATATTTGTTCAAATGAGGATGACAGAGATACACATTTTTGGCTATGTTGAAAAACACCTTTATTGAGCAGGGACACTCTTCCAGGGAAATTGACAGAATAACAGAATGGGCAACGCAAGTACCAAGACAACAACTACTTCAATATAAAGAAAAGACAGCTAGAGACAGAATACCCTTGGTAGTCACATATCATCCAGACCTTGAATGTCTGCGTAAGATTATTAAAGATCTCCACCCAATATTTAGTGAGGATGAAACCCTTAATTATATTTTTAAGGAACTTCCCACTACTATCTTTTAAATAACCACCAAATTTATCCAGCCTAATTATTAGGAGCAAACTTTCACTGGAACAGAATACCATGTCACACAATGGCACACGACCCTGCAATCAACGCCCCTGTAAGACTTGTGGGCTCATTTCTGCCTCGGACTGTGTGGTTACATCACAAAACAGACAATTCCAGATGCATGGGAGTTATACATGCATGTCACAACATGTTGTTTATTTCATTCAGTGCAAGAGATGTCCACAAACAGGTTATGTAGGAGAGACACGCCAACAGCTCCGCACTGGGATGAACTCACACAGACATACTATTACAGCAAGGAAGACTGAAAAACCAGTGGGGCACCACTTCTCCCAGCCTGACCACTCAGTCTCAGATATGTCAGTAATGGTCTTAAAAGGAAATCTCAAAAACACACAACAGAGACGAGCTTTTGAGGTTAAACTTATTTTACATCTCAATATGGTAGCAGATGGGATGAACGTTGATCTTGGCTTTGTAGGACACTACAGAAACTAACATCCACAGACCTTTTCTTCTTCAAACTGACATATTATAGGACTTCAGCATGTGTGGGATGTGGATCGTGTGTGTATGTATGTGTGTGGGTATGTGTTGTGAGGTATGTGATATAACAGATGTGGGGCTTGCTGTCACATTGAGGTAAGTCTCTGTTTAGATATATGGAGTTATAATGTGTTACTATTCTTATTTCACACACATAATGATATTAATTCCTCCTTACTTTTTATCTTTGCCTGGGGGGGGATTGATTCCATTGCACCATATTCAGATTACCCAGCCTGCTAGTGTACATACAGGAGTGTTATCATATACTGCTATATATAATTTTTGTAACTCTGTACATATTGGGGTGTGTGATCTCATTTGCATGGGGTCCTGAATCTATTTACATTAGCTAATATTGTAGTAATTTGTGGATATGTAGGTATGTTAGACCTCTGGTCTTACACATATACTTTATATTTACTTCTAGTTACCTTATCCAGGGGAGGGTGGCAGGTTTATTTCATGGTAGTTCTATCTAGTATCCTTGGAAATGTTACTTTGCAGATAGTAGTACGGTTATATAGTGTTACATTTTTACTCTGTAGATATTAGGAGACATAAGCCCTTTTACTCAGGATTTCATGACAAGTTGAATTCCTTTGGGAACTATTGCAGTGACTGAAGTTAATATAGGTTCACTAGGAGAGAGTGTGTGTGTGTGTGTGTGTGTGTGTGTGTGTGTGTGTGTGTGTGTGTCTGTGGGAGAGAGAGAGAGAGAGAGAGAAGAGGAGAGAGAGACAGAGAGAGACAACATCTCCTTTAAGCTATGTATCTCCCTCACCCACATTATTGTGATGTGGGGTGGGTTAGATTGTATTGTTTGTATGAAGAGGAGGAGAGAAATTACATTTTTATCTCTTTTTCAGATTCCTTAGACACTTGTGGTACATCAAGTTGCTACATTCTCAGTATATATTGACATCAGTACATATCAGGCTACATGGTCTTAATTCCTTGAGGTTCCTCGACTAGAGTTTTTGTTTTGACACTAATATTATCAATTTATATTTAAATTATCATTTATATAGTCCTGAGGTTTTGAAATTTCTTGGGCCTTATATCTAGCTTGAGAATACAGCTGGGTGACAGGTCCAGCTAGGTTTTACACATCACACAGTGTGCACTGATGTTTTAAGACAACTTTACTGGTAAATTCTTGTCTATAATGCTAACAAATTTCATGAGCCCTATAGCAATCTTAGTTTGTCTTTAATCTGGGTGGGGTTGCCTTTCAGTAATCATATCCTTATACTAACTGTGACACTCATAGCTTGATTTAGGAGTTATCTGCTTCAGCAGTGTTATCTTATGTCAATTAAATTTATATGCAGTAGGATTCTTTGTATGTGTGTTCCACCAAGCGCATCTGACCCAAGGGTCTTTCTGGCTGAAGGCAATATTGTACTGTTAAACTTCTCTGACATCATCTTCTGTTTTTTTTTTTTTTTTTTTTTTAATGAGTATTTTAAACCAATGGGGATTTTTTTCTGTTTTTCTCTGCATTGTCTAGCTGTTATAAGTATTGTATTTTCTAAACAACTGCCATGAGCTTCTGAAGAAGGACTGGTTGGTTCGAAAGCTAGAGCACTTTGTTCTTGTTGTTACATCTTTGTTGGTCCATTAAAAGGTATCAAATCATTTGCTTCTGGATCTATAATAATTAAAACAGTAGGATGTAAGATCATTCTATAAAAGCCAATCTGAAAAGGTGGGCTTTTAGCCTCTGTTTGAAAATATCAATTGAGGGGGCATCCCAGACTGCAGATGGAAGCATGTTCCACAGTGTTGGCCTAGAGACACTTAAAGCTCAGTCATCGGATGTCTTGAGCCAAACCCTGGGAATGTTCAGGAGGCCCCTTGAAGAGGAGCGGAAGTAGTGAGCAGAGGATGCAGGAGTCAGGATCTCTGACAGGTAGCCAGGACCCAGTCCATATAGGGCCTCATAGGTGAGCAAGACCACTTTGAAAAGGACCCTCCACCTGTCCGACAGACTGTGCAGAGCACACAGGACTGGAGTCACATGACAGGACCTGAGCAGGCCTGTCAACAACCGGGCCACCGCTTTCTGCACCAGCTGCAGTCTGTGGAGGGTCCCTCCCATGACCCTGAAGTAAAGAGTGTTACAGTAGTCAAGTCTAGAGGTAACAAAGGCATGTACCGATGTCGGCAGATCCACGGGTGGAATGAGGTGCTTGATCCTGGTGATGTTCTGGAAGTGGTAAAAAACACTCTGACCTACAGACGAGACCTGATCTTCAAAGGTCAGCCTGTTGTCCAGGATCACACCTAGATTACGTACCCTTGGAGAAACCACCAATGGAGAAGACACCAGGAAAAGCCCTACGCCTGCTCTAGGTTGCAACCCATCATGCCTGAGACCTGCCTCAATCACTAGCAGCTTTGTCTTATCTGGGTTTAGTCTCAACCAGCTGGAAGCCATCCAGTCATTGATTTTAGCCACACAGATGTTAAGCACTTTGACAGCACTGGGTGTTCTGAGTGCAAATGACAAATTTAGCTGGGTGTCATCTGCATAACAGTGAAACTCCATGCTGTATTGCTGAATGATATCACCCAGGGGCAGCATGTACACCGCGAACAGCATCTGCAACAAGATCGAGCCCTGTGGAACTACACAGGACAGATGCATTGGGGAGGAGGAGAATTTCCCCATCACTACCCGCTGCACCCTATCAGAGAGATAGGACTCAAACCATCTGATGACAGTGCCAGTGAGTCCACAAAACTTACAGAGCCGATCATTATATAGGTGCTGTCTTGTGACATCACTTCCTGTCTATCGTTTTTACTAAGTCCCCACTTTTTCATTTGCAGGTTATACCTGCTAGCTACTAGAGGGACCCTCTGACTTTTCACCTCTGACTCACCACCTGAATTTCCTCCTCCTCCTCCTCCTACTTCCTGGAACCCCTCTACCTACTTACATTACTTCTCTCCCCAATTCTCATCTCTGCCTCTGCCCACACCTCACCCTCACACCCAGCCTCCTAGCTAGCTCTATATACTGACCCCTGCCCTACCACCGGACCCACACCCAGCCTGCCACTAACCCCAGTGACCACTAGGAGTCACTATTTCCACACTGATTTTGGCCCAAACCCAGCCTGCTTTGATCCCCCTAGAACCTGGATCCCCGCTCTCACCCAGATCCTAATTCAACTGCCCTGCCAGGGTCTTGAACCTTGTACCCTGTCCACCAGAGTCCGCGACACTACTACTACTCCAAAGTGGTATCTACGCTTTCTGAAGGGCAGCCAAGATACTTGAACCTTTCTGCCCTGCTGCTACCTTAGGCACTATGTTTGTACACCTCCTCCTCAAATGCCTCCCCCTCATTTACATGCTAGTACTCACATCCCATCAGCCAGACATCTCCCCTGGCCTACTTGTACCAGCACCTATAACTCTCCCTGACCTAGCCCGATCCCACCCTACACTGACCATGTACCCTGGCCTGCGGCACCCACCCCTTGGATGCCCCCCCGCAGCTACCCCTGGCTCTCCATGGTTGCTACTCATCCTCGCCCTCCCGACCCCTCGAATACTGCCCATTCCTTGTTCCCCTACTGCCTCCTCCCCATCCCAGCGTACCCCCCCCAGAAGCTTACATATTACCACCCCCTGGTCAGAGCCTTGGTCTTCCTACTACTCCTATCAAGTAATATACATCCAAACCCAGGCCCTGCACCCTCCAGCCCACCAGCTGGGTCCACTGGTCTCCATATAGCCTCCATGAATATATGCAGCCTACTGAAAAAATTTTATGCCCTCCAGTGCTGGGCCATGCTACATCAACCAGACATCATTGCCCTGGTGGAAATCTGGCTGTCCAAATAGACACCTGACTCCTTTGTCTCCCTTCCAGGCTATACCCTATACCGGGAGGACCGAGTAGGCAAATGCGGAGGTGGCTGTGCAATCTATACCAGGGACACAATCATCGGACAAGTGCTCCCTGCCCCTGCTCTTGTAAATGGGGCCCAGGCCCTTACCCTCAAACTTTCTCTTGACCCCTCCAGGGGCCCTCTTTATCTCACCACTGCCTACGTTTCCCCAAAGAACCTGAACCCAGTGCTGATATCTTTAACAGAATATCTTGCCACCCTCTACCACAAGGTGGAACAAATCCTAGTGGGGGACCTAAACATAAACTGGCTCATTGCCTCCTCTTCCACTACCAGAGATTCTTTCGCTGCTCTAGACCTGACACAACTCATTTCCCAGCCCACTAGAGTAAACCCAAAGAGAGGTACCAGTACCCTTCTGGACGTAATAATCACCAACTGCCCCAAAAAAATCCATGGCATCCAGGTCCTCCCAGACTCACTAAGTGACCACTCCCTTATCCTATTCCTTTGGGCTTCCCCCCACTCCCAAACCTAACAGCCCTGACCACACTCCACAGGCGCCTCTGACCTGGTGGGCTGATAAAACTCAAACAATTTCTCACCCAGACTAACTGGTCCCCCATTCATCATGCACCAGACTTAGACACTGCCCTCGCCTTTTTCTCCCAAACCTTTAACAAGGCCTGTGACCTCTTTGCACCCCTCACAAGAATTCGATCCAAGAAACGTAATGCACCCTGGGTTACCCCTGCCCTACTACAAATGCTCAGAAATAGGGATAACCTCTGGCACCTTGCCACTGAAATGGGCCAGATGGCTAATAGACAGGCCTACAATGCTGCATGGAACAGGTGCACATGGGTCATCCATAAAGCCAAGGCTGTCCATTACGAGGCCACCCTCACCTCCTCCTGGGAGTGTGCCCAGATGTTCTGGAATAATGTTAAACAACTAAATGGGAAATCTCGCTCCCCTCCCCCATCCCAACTCACTATTGATGACTCTACCTCCACTGACCCTGCCTGCATAGCTAACTACCGTAACACCTCCTTTACTGACCTTAGCTCTGTCCTCCCCAGTAATTTCTTTGACCCTCCCCCCACCCTACCTCCCTCTGTCCTCCAACGCCCCAGCTTCCACCTACATAGGGTATCTGCCCAGGAAGCCAGACCTCTCTTAATTAAAGCATTAAATAGCAATAGTCCCGGCAGTGACTCCCTGGACCCCTGTATCCTCTGGCTGGTGCTGGATGAAGTCCTTGCCCCACTCACCAGCCTGCTCAACTGATCCTTCTGCCTGTGGCAATTCTCCACTGCATGGAAAATGGCCATAGTCACACCCATTCATAAGGGGGCGGCAGGTCCTCCACTGGGAATTACTGACCAATCTCTATCCTCCCCCCCCAAAGCCCTGGAAAAAATGGTGACCATTCAAATCACTGAATATCTGACTAAGCATAACATCTTATGCCCAGAGCAGCACAGCTTCCGTGCTGGTCACAGTACCGGCACTGCACTAGTTGAGTTCTCCAATTTCCTACACTACTCCCTGGACACCAGCTCCCTAGCTGGTGCAGTGTTCGTTGACCTCTCAAAGGCCTTCGGCACTGTCTCCCACTCTCTTCTGCTGGATGCCCTCTGTCACACTGGTTTCTCTGCTGGCCCTCTCACCTGGTGCACAAGCTATCTATCTGCGCACTCCCAATGTGTAAAAATCAATGGGAACTCTCCAAAACTCATCCCATCCACTCAAGGGTACCCGAGGGCTCCATCCTGGGCCCCCTACTCTTCACACTCCATCTAAACACCCTGCCCAGTGCATGCTCTGGCAAAATTCTTTTGTATGCAGATGATGCTGTCATTTTTGCCACCCACCACAATCCCACCTCCCTCCAGGACACCCTACAACAACCTACAATGATGCCGAAGCTTGGTTTAAAGAGAACAGACTTGTCATTAACCTCAAAAAAACCAAAACAATGCTTTTTGCCCACCCCAAAACAAAGCCTGCAACTTCCCACTCCACAACCTCTCCAGTACCAAACAACCGCTTGAACAAGTCTGCTCCTACAAATATCTTGGGGTTTCTTTTGACTCAGCCCTCACCTACCACACCCACATTGATGCCCTTGCATCCGCCACCAACACAAGGCTTGGCATCCTCTACCGCTATAAACACTGCCTCCCCCCCCGATGCTCTCCGACTTGCAGTTACATCTTCAGTACTGTCCCTAGTTGACTATGGCCTGCTGATCTATGGTACTGCTGACACTACCACCCTCAACAAAATTAGGCTCACCCTTAATAAGACCTACAGGCTGATTACTGGTGCCCCCAGGCTCACATACACTTGTCAACTCTATGACGAGGCAACACTGCTTAACCTAGATGAACGGCTATTCTATCAAACCTGCCTCATCACAAAAAAACCTCTGCTCAGACTATCCCCTCTCGGGGGTGACAGCCTCCATCCACCACACCCAACCCACTATCGCAACCCAAACCTCTGACAAGACCACTCTACTGGTTCCCAGATCCAGGACCACCCAAGGTCAGAGGTCCTTCTGCTACAGAGCTCCATCCTGGTTTAACTCTCTCCCTGCTCCCATCTCCAATGCCCCCACAATCTCCAACTTCAAAACCGCCCTTTGAAGCCAACTATTTAACACTCGCAACTGCTCCTGTCTCTAAATATGGCCTCAATCTCTCCACACTTGACAACACCCACTGGGCGGCACTCCACCTCACCCCCCCAACTTCTCCCCATTGCATATTGTCTCTGTTAATACCAGCATGTGCTCAGCTATGTCAATGTAATTGCAACTAAATTGTATCAATGTATTTGCAACTAAATTGTATAAATGTATGAACCCACTCTGTGTATCTCTAAGGATGTGACTTTTATGCTGTAACCTAAATTTTATGCTGTAACCTAAATTTGTTCTGTCTGTCCTCTATGCGATGAGGTACCTTTGAAAATAAGCCTCTGGCTCAAAGGTTGTAAGCTGTTGTAAGAATAAACAAGAAGCATGACGTGGGCCATTGTGTCAAATGTTGATGACAAGAACTGACCTGTCTCCTCTATCTCTAGCCCTGAGTAGGTCATTATGCACCCTAACTAGATCTGTTTCTGTGCTGTGTCTAGCCCAAAAACCCAACTGAATTGGGCTCATAGATGTTGAAGGACGCAAGGTGATCCTCAAGCTGCTGTGCCACCAATTTCTTGACAACCTTGATTAAAAATGGTAGGTTGGAGATTGGACGGTAATTTGCCAGGACATCTAGGTCGAGGGAAAGTTTCTTAAGGAGGGGTCTCACCAGCACTTCTTTCAAAGCCACTGGGAACAACCCTTCTACCATTGAACACCTGGCAATCCTGTGAACACTGTGCCAACAGCCTCGGTGCATCCCATTAAGAAACGCACCGGGACTGGGTCCAGTTCGCAAAATGTGTGCTTCAGCTCTAAGATCACCCAAGTCCCTTCAGACACCTCTACTGACCTAAACTCCTCCCAGACAGGCTGAGCACCCCTGCTCCCACTAGTCCAGCCACTGTGAGGTGTAAGCCTTCCTGACAGAATCCCTAACCAGATAGATGACACTCTGTCAGAAAAGAACAGAGCAAACTCTTCACATAAGGTGGATGAAAAAGTCTTCTTCGGCTGTAGACAGGCAGGATGGAGAAGCCTATCCACAGTCCAAAAAAGCTGAGAATGTCTGTTCTTCTCTGCTGCAATCTCCCCGGACAGGAATTCTGCCTTCTTACGGGAGATTGTCTCCTCGTACTCACCATAGTGGGCACACAGGACCAGTCTTTCAGCCTCCAGCTGGGTCTTCCACTAGTAACGCTCCAACTTCCGACCCTTGATCTTCATCACCTTGAAATCCCCATCGAACCAGGGGGTTCTCAAGTGAGAGGATCTGAGTCATATACAAACTGGAACAACGACATCCAGTGCTTCTGACACCACCTTGTTATAGGTGGCCACTGCCTCACTGGTGCCAATCGCACAAGCTGCCTGAACTCTATATAGATCACCCAATGCCAATAGTCCTTCCAGGTGTAAAACCCTTAAAGGGCAGTATCTTACCATCTCCTCAGGGGAAGAACTATTGGTGGGGCCCAAACCTGAACCCATGGTGCAACGATCAGACCAGGAGACCCAATCAGTCCTGAGGCTGTCAATCCCAAGACCCAACTGGAACATCAGATCAAGTGAGTGGCCAGATGCCAGTGGATCACAGAAGCAACTGCTTGTGTCAGGTCCAGTGATGACATTAACTGGAGGAGGTTGTAACTGAACTGCCAGGATTCATCGTCAACCCAGGCATTGAAGTCCCCCAGGATTAAACACCTAGGGGACTCTAACACCTGATCGACAATGAAGTCTGTTACCTCCTGCAGGAATTCGCTTCCTGACCCCAGAGGGAGTTAAACAAGGAGAATCCTGCAATCTGCACCTGGACTCCCACGCACAGCAACACACTCAAAGGACCTGGTATTACCAACCAAATGCACCATGAAGCCCAGGCTGGCTCTAAAACCAATGGCCAGTCCCCCACCACTGTGATCCTTCCTTGGGCAGTGCACCATGGAGAACCCAGCGGGGATGGCAGCCTCTAGAACTGGACCAGCATCGTCACACAGCCAGGTTTCCGTTATGCAAGCCACATTGACAGAAGAAATCAAGTCCATAAAAATAGTGGTCTTGTTTCTTATCAACCTGGTATTGCAAAGTACCAACCAAAGAGGATTAGAGGATGCAGCCAGCCCTCTAGCTACCTGCCCACCCTGTCTAGTGGGACTCCTGGGTACGGGAACCAAACACATCTGGCATCTCCCTCAGCCCCATTTAAACCCATGGTGTCTCCTGTACCTTGCAACCTCTATGTCCCTCACCACCCCTTCCTCAGCTGCTGTCTGCCAACAATGACTCACCTGCCTCCTTGTAATCTCAGCGTCCCTGCAGCGCCTGGCAGCAGTAGATGAAACCGGGTGGTCAGTAAAGAGGCGGAGGTTGTGAAGCAGAGAAGCAGCATAGGTAATTTGTGCCTGGCCAGAGCCCCAACACATTACTGCCTGGTATGCTAGGCTAAACTGGAACCACCCAGTTAACTATTTTAACTAAATAAACACAACCTTAGTTAATAGTCAAGATACAGTTTTAACTACTCATTCATCCACCATTCACACAACAAAATACAGTACAAACATCTATACACAGATTCTCGGCAATCACACACTATCTAAACCCCAAAATTCACTTACCAAATAGACAAGTTCTACCATCCCCTTACCCCACCCAAATACCAAGTTATACCACCCACAACCCCAACACAAGTTAAAACAAATAAAAGTTGGAGAGCGTTTATAAAGTGCAGTGGGCTGTAACACCAGTCCAATCCAGTAAAGGAAAAGAGTTGGATTATAGTTTGAGCAAGAAAATAATTTTCAGTACAAATACTAGCATTCAGTCCAATCCTGGCAGAAGATCCAGTGAAACCAGTTTCACAGTCTCAGGGAAGAAAACAAGGGGAAATGACACTCACATTACCATAACCCAGGTATAAAAGAAAAGACTGTTAGCAAACAGCATTTGAAGGGCAGACTTTGAGAGGGTTTTTCTTGGCACTTCCCTAACAGGTACCACCAACAGTTCTTCAAACAGAGAAGTTCCACTCTCACCAGAAACTAATCGAGAAATGGAACTTCCAGAGCCGATACAGTCTCGGGGGGGGGATCTCGGCATACAGCAGTCCACAGTAAAGCGAGGTCAAAAGGAGGGCTGCTCTTCTCCACTGGGGGAAAGCTTCTCTCTGACTCAGCTCATGACTCCAAACCAGAACGCAACTCCAACATTTTCTAGTACGTGTTTGTCAACACTAAGGGAATTGAGTATGTTTAGGAAATCAGCTTCAGAGGTAGTAGAGGATGATCTAGTACTCCTGTTAATACCTGAGTAATTGAAGTCCCCTAATATCAACATCAATAATCTATTACCTAGGTTGAGTTCACTAAGTTGCTACAGAATTCAGAAATTCAGTTGTTTTGCTAATTGGGATTGACGTGGTCTATAACATACCCCTATATTTATTTTTGCTTCCTTAGGGGTAATACTTGAGCCCACAACTGCTCAATTTCCTGATCTTGGTATGACTCTAACTCAATTACTTTTATCTAGTTTCTAATATAGAGTGCAACTCCTCCCACTTTCTTGTTCACTCTTTCTCTGTGGAGCAGTTGATAGCCGCTTGTATCATGTCCCCATTCCTCATTTTGCCACCATGTTTCCATGACTGCACAAAGTGCAATATCTTCATTTTTTAGGATGTACTCACGTTCTTCCATTTTGTTATTCAAACTTCTGGCATTGATTAGAAGTGCTTTCCACTTGTTGAATGTATTTTCTGAAATAATAGGGATAGATTGTATCAAATCTCCTCCCCCGACCCCTCTCAGTCATTTTAAATAGTTTTTAATCATACTATTTATCCTTTCAGCTAGCACCAGTAAGCCAATTCTATTCAAATGTAATCCATCGACAGAATATAAGTGGTGTGCATAGTCGAATCTCTGTCAATTTTCAATAAAGGTTAGATTTTCCCTACTACACCATCTTTTAAGCCATCCATTAATTCTTTTAACTTCAACTGTTTTCTGTTTTCCTGCTCTTGGGATGGGGAGCATCTCGGAGATGGCAAGAGTGCATATTTTATTTTTTAGTTCCTCACCTAGAGGCTTAAACGTTCTTTGTATTGTTGTGGTTGGCACTTTCCCGACATCATTTGTTTTGATGTGCCAAATAACCATTGGCTCAATAGAATTTCCTAGGAATCCAGGGAGTAACCTCTTAACATCTAGAATCCCTGCTCCAGGAAAACATGACACTGCCACATTCTCTTTTCTACCTTTACATATTATTCTGCCAGTGTACTTTATGATTGAGTCCCCTATAACCACCACATCTCTCTTAGGTCGACACCTAAATGGCCCTTTTGTTATTCTTTCATTTGTTGTGGACTGCTGATTTTCTGTATCGATTGTTATCCCATTTTCTATTAAACCTTGTGCTGCTGGATTATGGTTTGCAAGCAAGTTTGCACTATCCCTCCTTTGGGCAGCCGAGATCATGCCTATATCGTTTGTCTCTGTGCTTTTGGCTACTTTTTTGGGCTATATGGGGTCTACTTGTTTGCTAATTTTGATTCTCCTCTGATCCTGTAGTCCCTTGCACTGATGCTCTATACTCTGTGGCCTGGATATACAGAGTAGTTGCACATGGTGCAACTGAGTTGCGCTGGCACAAGTGCGGTATTGCACCAAGGAGCCATATTCAGTGGGAGCCAGTGCACCGCACAAAATCCATTGCACCAATGTGCAACTATAATGAATGCATGTGCAAAAGCAGGGGGCATGCCCATGAATATCCAGCAAAGTGGCATATTCAACTGTGAATCCATGGCGCAAGTGTGGAGCAAATTGAAGTTACTCTGAGCAGACTTGTTCCTATAAATACAGGGTGCAGACACACAGACAGCACTTTCCACCAGGGGTGAGAGTGAGAGGGAGTGGGAGACAGAGACAGACAGACAGAGAGAGATAGACAGACAGATCAAGGCAGACACAGAAGGAGAGAGACAGAGGTGGCATTGGAGAGGGAGAAAGGGGCAGAGAGAGAGAGAGAGAGACACACACACACACACTGACAGGCAGTGCACCAGGGTGGCACACAGCCAGCAGCAGCCAACCGCCTAGGGGGACATTGGACAGCAAGGGTCATGGACAGTGCACCCTTCATGATGGAGGCCATAATGAGGGGTGTGAGGGGGCAGGAGGAACAGCGACATGGCCAAGAAAGGTTCTGTCAGCGGTATGCCCAACACAGGTGGTACCATGCCCACATCACCTTTGAGAATTACAGCAACATGGATATTGTGGGCTGGAACCACCTGAACAGGGCATTCTGAGGCAGCTCTGTGAACTGTTCAATAAGGAGATGCAGGCACCCACCAGACAGAGCCACACCATGTCTGTGGAGATGAATGTGACAGCCGTCATGTCACTGCTTGCCACAGGCACCTTAACGAGACCAACAGGGGACACCATAGGTATAACCCAGTTGGCCACGTCCTGTCTCCTCACACAGTTCCTCAACACTCTGCTGCCACATGCTTTGGAATTCATCCATTTCCCCAACACACAGGCGGAGCATACAGCAACCATGCAGGACTTTCACAGGGTTGCACATATGCCTGGTGTGACTGGGGCCATTGACTGCACCCACATGGCCATCCACATGCCACCTGACCCCAAAGGTGTTACTTACATTAACCAGAAGGAGAGCCCCAGCATAAACTGCCAGGTGGTGTGCGATGCCACGGGGCGCATCACCAATGTCTGCGCCACACACCCTGGGAGTGCACATGATGCATTCATCTGGCACAGCTCTGCACTGTGCCACAGGTTTGGAGGAATGTGGGGACATCCCCATGGGCCACCTAGTGGGTGAGTATGGCATGGGCAAGAGGTGATGGGCAGAGCAGACCTTGAGATGGGGCAAGGCAGGTTGTGCATGTTGGTTTGGGTGCCAGGGACAGGCAAGGGGCACAGCATAGAATAGCAGAGGGCTAACCTTGTCATTATCCACACAGGGGACAGAGCGTATCCACTGAGGCTCTGGCTGCTCACCCCCTACCGGTGCCCATCGTCCCCAGCAGAGGAACACTACAATGAAGCAAATGCCAGCATGCACAACATCATCGACCGTGTCTTTGGCATGCTGAAAGCACGTTTCTGTTGCCTAGACAGGTCAGGCGGTGCCCTATAGTACAGCCCCTCAAAAGCATGTGGCCTATTCCTGGCCTGCTGCATACTGCACAACATGGCCATTGACCATGGGATAGCTGTCGAGGCTGATGAGGGTGACAGTAGTGGGGACAATGGAGGCAATGGGCTGGAGGGTGGTGGATAGTCACCCCCTGGGTGGAGGGATCCCCGGCTGCTACAGTAGGCACGACGCCACTGAGACACCATTGCACAGGAGCACTATGGTGCACACAGGTAGGTAGTGCGATACCCATGCACGGGCCACACAAACAGATACAGCACAAATGCAGGAGCATGCATGATATCAGGCATGCACACACAGAGGCGTGAAGCAGGGATAAGGGGGTCAGTGGCATACAACCACACACAGCAACAGACACACACACACCCACACAGCCACACGTACCCACACAACCAGGTGTTGGTATGTGGCATGGATCAGATGCATTGCACCAGTGCACAGGCTCAACTGGTACTAGCCTGCCCTCATCAGGCCCATGCCACATGGTCCAGCGGCTGGGCAAGCATGCATACAGGCAGCGTGTGGCATGACATACAGGCACGACACCAATGGAATGCACACACACCACCCATGTGCAGCAGGGCAGCAGTGGCAGACAGCGGTCAGGGCGGCCTACACATCAGGACCGCTGCATGGAACCATGGACACCACAGCCACAGGGGCAGCCACTCCAGGACCGATAGGCAGCCACAGGCTGTGCATCAGCCATGGGGGGCTTTGCAACAGCCCCCCAGGAGTGGAACCATGGGACCACAACCGTGTCCACGCGGGACTGTGCAGGTGCCCAAACAGGCCAGTCCCTTGTGTGCCTGGGATACCTACATCAGAGCCCGGCATCGACTGTGATGGGGTCGCCCAATGCTGGGATTGTGGGGTGGACAGCACACTGCAGGGGGTCACCTGTTCATGGCCACACCTGTGGCAGCCAGCAGCGCAAAGCCATCCGTGACTACAGTGGCAATGTGATCCAAGGATGCAGTCATGGCCTCCTGCATGCACTGTATCCCCACCAGGATCTGTGCAGTGCCCCTCTCCTGCTGCTCAGCTAACTGGTGCACTTCCACACACAGTGCACGCACCCAGTGGTAAGCAGCACCTGTTGCTGTACGGATGCCCCACAGCAGACGGGTGTGCTCAGCCAGCCGATCGGCATCCTGGGGCTCTGAGGTGGGATGACGATCTTCATGTGGTGACCAGCCATGCTGCACAGCCCCCCCTCTGGTGGATGCTGCACAGTGGGGTCTGCGGGGAAATGGGCACAGCAGGCGCACCGACAGCGGACCCTGTGTCCGGCTGTCCGGTGGTACCTGCAGCCTGCTGCTGTCACCTGTCTGGCCACTGTACGCCACCCAGCACCTACGCAGCCACACCACCACCGCAGGGCACAGCCAGGACAGCGCACACCGCTGCACCCACAGTGGTGGCAGGTGGCTGTTCTGCCACTGGCAGAGCACAGGGCATGCTGCCTGTGTCAGAGGCCAGCAGGGGCATCTCACCCACAGTGTTGTCCATGCTATCCAGGATAATAGTGATGTCATCATCGGGGTCAGACCCCACACCGATCTGTGTCTTTGTGAAGAGGACACCAAGGCTGGCTTCCTGCAGGAACACATCCAGGGTCTCGTCCGACCGCAGGTCCAGAACATCCGACTGCACTGTGGTGGTGAGCTTCAGCCTGTTGGGCCTCCAGATGCCAGTGGAGGTGGACAGCTGGTCCTCCGGGGCCATACAAGTGTCCACGGCTGCTGCCACTGCTGGTGCCCTATCATCTGCAAGGAGGCATGCTGGTGCTGCAAGACAAAGAAAGGCATGTCAGTGATGCAATGCCCACATGTGCCCCCCCACACTGCCGCACCACGTGTCCTGTGGCATGGCATGTGCGTGTGTGCGCACACATGTACATGACATGCATGCCGGCTATATGAACACCAGAATGCCCATGTATGCACCCTCCATGCCACCACCTGTGTGTGGCTGACATACTTACCATGAAGTGATGGGCTGCCACCCATCTGGAATCCACCTCTAGGCACACCATCCACCATGATGCGGTGCATGGTGGCAGCCAGCAACTCCTCCTGCAGCGTTAGCGTTGGCGCATCCGCTGGCCCCTGTCTGGTGGCAGTCCAGGCCATATGGATGGCTGCCACCTTTTTAATGTACCTCTTGTCCATCCCCACCTTCTTCCTGCACACCTGCACTGACCATTGGTGGCTGCCATGCTGGTTGATGTATACTGCCACCTCCTGCCATGCACCAGCCCTGGCCTGAGGTGTGCCTGTGGCACCATTCAACAGGGGCTCCCTGTCCAGTTAGGCCTTGAACAGGGCATCTGTCTCAGCCTTAGTGAAATTGGGCCTGTGCTTCCATGCAAGCCTATGCTCCTCACCCTCCTCATGATCCAACATGTCGTTCCCTATGGACATGGACAGCACAGTGTGTCAGTTGCAGTATCTCCCTGGCCTGTCCCACCCTGCAGTGCTGTCTGCTCCCAGTGAGCTGCAGCAGCATGCACAACTTACCTCGAAAGGATGCAGTACCGGTCCATGGCCTGTGCTGTTCCGTGGCACTTATGAGGTGCAACGCATGAAAATGAGGTTTGGCGTAACAGTAATGACATGCTAATGCACACAGTGTGCCATGCATTGGCTGATGAGCTCATTTGCCTGTGGTGTCTGAATATTGCAATATTGTACTGTAAAGCAATGGGACTGCACCGGAGCAAGTTGCAATGGTGCAATTCACACGCATGTGGTGTGCGCAGGCCCACGGTGTACATGCACGTCATGGCATCATGGCAGCAATCATGCACGGTGCGTGGACAGTGAAATGCAGTGGCATTGCGCATGTTGTGCATGGGCCAGCTATGCGCATGGCCGCACATGGGGTGCCATGCCCTATCGTGCAAGTGCACAATGCCGTCGACCCCTGACCCCTGGGTCAGACCTCTGACCCTGTGACCCCACATAGCTAAGCCCATTCCATGCATCTTAGGCATTGTATGATGTGCATACACTGCGCATGTTCCCACGCATCGCACAGCGGAAGCATGGTGTGGACACGTGTGCCTCCTCCGGCTGCCATTTTTGCCACCAAATGCAGTTAGCAGAACATGGCACAGGCACAGCGAAGGAGGGCCCAGAAGTGGTCTCCTATTGAGGTGGCCAACCTAGTGGCATGTGTGGGGCTGAACACCTCCCAGCTCTTTGGGTGGATGCCCCTGCAGTGGGTCACGGGCACCATGTGGCAGGACATTACCACAAGCCTGGAGCACAGGACAGGGATGCCCAGGACTGGGAAGCAGTGTCGCCATCATTATGGGGACCTCATGCAGTGGGACTCAGAGTGCCTGAGAAGGCTACAGGCATGCACCAGGTGAGGGGCTGTGCCACAGCCAGGTAAGTCATCCCATGTTGCATGTCTGCCCTGGTACTGTACTGTGATGTTGGCTTGGCTGTCTGCCATGCCCTGCAGAGGGGTACACTGTCATCATGCACATCGTAGGGTGGCATTGCCAGGTTCCGCTTGTGTTGCAATGCAGCCATGCAGGACATGTCGGGCAGGGACACACCCTGTGCACAGGGGTTGGGGGACAGCTGTTGTGGTCAGTTCCTGATGTGAACCTGTCTTCTTTCCATTCCCAGGACCTGAGAACCATCGGAGGGCTCAGACTGCTGCAGCAGCGCAGCAGGCTGCAGTAGGACAAGCTGGAGTGGGACCGGCACCAGCAGGGCCACAGAGGGCAGGTAGGCACTGTCATGGTCCTTCACACTGTGCATGGGGGGTGGCGGGGGGAGTGGGTGCAGGAATGGCCACCTGTGCCTTGTGCCATGGCAGCTGTGTGTGTTGCACTGTGCATGGTACATGCCACTGTGGCGTGTCCATTGGACACATGTGCCAGCTGTCAGTGGGGTGGGCATGTGCCCAGCTGCTACTGTTGTTGCTGTGGCACTGCCAGTGCACTGTGCCATGTGACTGTCACTGCACAGTCATGTGGCCATTGTGCAGCAGGTCCCACCTCTGTGCAATGTTGTGGAGCACTGAGTTGCTGGCTGGCATCAGCCCACCCCCATGAGGGTGGCCGTTACGGGCCCTCCAGGGGTGTGTGTTCCCGCTGCCCATTGCACACAGTGGGTGGGTATGGTTCCTTGGGACATTGCACTGATCACCTGTCCTGTCCCTTGTTATAGGTGTCTGGCGGCGAAGAGCACTTCGCTCGATGCCATTGAGGCTGCTTTGCCAAACCCTACTGGTGGCTTCCATTTGGTCATCCCAGTACAGCAGATGCTGTTGGCAGAGTGGAGGCAGCAGCAGCAAGCCAGGGCAGCTGGCCAGGGCCACCGTTAGTTCAGCCCCAGTTTACCCCTGTTTCCCCTGCTGTGCCTCCTCCTTCAATCCCCACTCCCACTGTACAGTCCCTGTTCCCTATCCCCATCTCTTGCCTTGCCTACCCTTCCCCAGCCCCTAGTTTTTGTAAATAGTTCCTTTAAATATATATTTTCTGACTTACCTGCCTGTGTCTGCTTTGCAGGAGGTGTGAGGAACCATGCTGCAGTGGCCCAGTGTCTCTTCGTGTGGTGTGCATGTGTCGGGCGCGTATTGTGCTTCCAGTGGTTCACTGCTGTGTGCTGTGGTGTGTCCCACTGTGGTGGTGTCCATCCCCTGGGTCAGTGGCTGTGCCTTGGGGTGCCCATGGGCTGGCTGTTGGGGTGTGTGGTGGTGGCACACAGCCATGGTCCTTGGTCAGGTGTCATCCACACACTGTGTTGGTACCCCTGCTTGGCACTGTGTGGCCTGTCCCATGTGGTCTGCCATGCTCCCTGCCACCCAGCATGGTCTGTGCCTACTGTGTTGGCATCCTGTGTGCCTGTGTGGCATGTCTGTGCTTGGTTGCATGGTTCTGGGTGTGTCTGCTATGGTCTGGGGGGGCATGGCTAGTGGCCTGTGGAGGGGCTCCCTTGGTGGCCCTTCATTGGCTATTAGCACCTCTTGTTGCCTGATTTCTCTGCCACTGTTGTGTTCTGTGGTCAGGTGTCTGGGTGCCTGTGGGTGCCCTGCTATGCCCTGCTGGTGGCGGCCTCTTGTGGCCTGTCACTGTGCTTCCCTGGCTCTGCCCCTGGGGCTGTCATCTGTGCCATGCCCCCCTCTGTTGCTCTACTGCTCTGCTCCCACAGTTGTGCTGGAGCATCTCTTTTTGCACCATGGCGCAACTCTGTGGGCACCATGGTGCAACTCTGCCATATTCAGCCAGATTGCACTGGCACAGTTCAGCCTGTGCAACCTCTGAATAGTGCTCCTGTTGCACCATGGTGCATCGGATTTGCACTGCACTGGACTTGTGCTGGGCTTTGGTGCATTTCTGAATATCTGGGCCTGTGTATTTACAGTATGTCTTGTTCAGTATTTCCCTGTTGTTTAACTTGTATGTTTGGCACGTTGTCGATGCCTAAAACTTCATATCTGTTAAACATACTCAATTGTAAATTAAATTCCCATCTTCTCTTTCTAGGACCATTAGTTACTATGCTCCAGTCGTTCTGTTCCAACACATCATTATCACTATCATCTCCTGGCCTGTCCTTTCTTTTGTCATTTGGGCACTTGTTTGCACCCTCTCTAACCAGTGTGTCTCCCTTTGTTTGTAGTAGTGATTTGTTATTTTGAACAAATTTCTCTATTTCTTTCATCCCAGTTTAAATATCGAGTTGTTTTTGCAGGCTCTCTACTATTGCTTTTAGCTCGGTAATATAACGACAATTTGTACATATGCCATCAGTCACTGCATCTGGATGTCCCTGCATTCCACATTTACTACAAAGTGCCCACACATACGTTGAAGTCTCTCTGTTTCTGTACTCATGTCTGCTAAGTTCTATTTGCTTTTACCTCAATAAATGTTTGCCCTCTTCCCCTCTTCCCTGGCTGACATGGCAGACACAGCTGTTTGCCTTAGCTATGGCACCGTTGCTGGGCTTGCTGATGCCTGGGCTCACCGATGCTCTCAGGGAGAAGGAGCTATATAGTGGGGGAACCAGAAGTAGCGCTCCGCTGGCTTCTGGTTTTCTTGCTACCCCAAAAGTCCAACTAACAGGTTAAAAACACTCAAAGTATCCTTAAAGGGACACCCAACCATGTGAGGGACTAACAAAAGTTAAATAATGCACCAGTTAGCTGTATTTTGTGCCCCTTTGGGCCTCGAGTGGTGTGAGGCACTTCCTGCTTCCTGTCTCCCTGACAACAGTACCAGGTGCATCCAGGAACATCCCCTCCAACAATAGGGAGAATATGCAGTCAGTACAAGGGCTCAGGTGACATGTATGCTGCTGCCAAATCTGCATCAAATAGCAAATCTAAACATTCAAATGATACTCGCTTTTTGTAGTGGGGGGACCAGAAGTAGCACTCCACTGGCTTCTGGTTTCCTTGCTACCTCAAAAGTCCAACTGACAGGTTAAAAACACTTGAAGTATCCTTAAAAGGACACCCAACCATGTGAGGGGCTAACAAAAGTTAAATAATGCACCAGTTAGCTGTATTTCATGCCCCTTTGTGCCTCGGGTGGTATGAGGCACTTCCTGCTTCCTGTCTCCCTGGCAACAGTACCTGGTGCATCCAGGAACAGCTCCTCTAACAATAGAGAGAATATGCAACCAGTACAAGGGCTCCTGGCGGCACCTATGCAGCTGCCAAATCTGTAGAAAATAGCAAATCTAAATGTTCAAATGACGCTCGCTTTTTGTAGTGGGGGGACTGAAAGTAGTGTTTCACTGGCTTCCGGTTTTCTCGCTATACCAGAAGTCCAAACAACAGGTTAAAAACACTTGCAGTATCCTTAATGTTGGTACAGTCACAGAGGACTGTACTAAGCCCCATGAACACAGCAGGGCCAGCAAACATCAGTTTTTATCTTACAAAATCCTAAACATGTATACTGTGGGTTATTGAAGACTATTAAATCTCCCAGCTCTGCAGTCCTCCTCTGATGTCAGCTGCAGAGGTTTCTGGGATGTCTGGTTACACAAAATGGCATATTAGAAGTCAGCAGAATTAGCTTAATACATTCTACTATGCTTCAGTAAACAGTAAGTAAAAAAAATGTTTTTGTACAGAAAGTGCAAATAGGGATCAGCCTCACAGTTGGGTGTGAGGCTGTTATTGCTGACAGTTCCCCTTTAAATGTAAGGCACACACTTAATGTAGTATAGAATTGATCAGGGGAGAAAAGTTCTTGGAAACAGGGATATTAGCATTAGATTCTGAAAAGGCATTTGATCAAGTGTAGTGGCGGTACCTATTTGAAACCCTGTGCAGATTTGGGATTTGAGAAAACATGATGAGATGGATTGGTGCACTATATACACACAGCCTATGGCTCAGATCCTCATAAATGGCATAGTCACAAAACCTTTCCAGTTGATCTGAGGAATTAGGCAGGGCTGCACTCTTTCTCCTCTCTTGTACGTGATATCCCTGGAGCCCCTAACAGCTGTTATCAGACAAGATGAGAGAATACAGGGCCTATTTGCTGGAGGCTGGCATCATAAGATAGCCCTTTTTGCAGATGACTTATTAGTCTATCTTCAAAACTCACAAAAAAAGCATTCCTATCCTACATAATATTCTATTAAAATATGGTGCCCTTGTTGGCCAAAAGATCAATTGGTCAAAGAGTGAGATGATAGCGTCGGGCCAGGGTGAATCTAATTTCTTGTTGGGAACCCCATTAAATCTGAAAAATGTTCGACGTCTGAAATACTTGAGTATTATGAGATCTACAAAAATATCTCACCTATACAGAGAAAACTACAGTATGTTAGCCTAATTAACAACACAAGAAAGGACTGTGAGAGCTGAGATGAGAGGACCTCCCTATAAGCCTGATGGTCAGGTCAATATGATCAAAATGAACTTACTGCCCACCCAAATGTTTATACCTATTTCAGAATATGCCTATGAGAGTAACAGAATAATTCTTCTGGCAGTTAAAAAGTATATTGAATAAGTTCTTATGGTACGGTAAAACAGCAAAGATAAAAAGGAATATTCTGCAACTACCACTGAGCAGTGGAGGACTAGCACTTCCAAATTTCAAGTGCTTTTACTGGGTGGCCCACCTCGCCTTTTTGGAGAACCCTGTGGCCAACCCAGCAACTGTTTGGAGAATAATAAAAAAGCCCATAGTAGGTGGCTTTATCCAGGGCATTGCTGTCCCCCATTTTATATCATACATCACTTCTGAAATGTAAAAATTCCCTAACTTGCACACTTGTTAGGCTTTGGATAGGAGTACATAAGCACAGAGGACATCGAAAGGGTCTCTCTCCAAACACTGCAATTCATTTAGGTTTCACTGACCAAAAGAGATATAATGTTTTCCTCCATCAAGTCCTTTTGCACTTCCGCAGGACTGGATTGGTGACTGTAGGTGACTTGTTCTATGGGGGAAGGATAATGTCTTTCACAGAACTAAGACAACAATACGGTATTCAGGCTGGGGATGTGTTTGCTTACCTGAGAGTCAGACAGTATAAATCGGATAGTAGTCACCTGTTGTTCCATATCGAGGATGTCTTTTATAAACCTCAACCTAATACTTCTACCTTGTCCATTCCATATAGGCTCTTTTTGAGATCTCCTCCATTATCAGTCATTAAATCCAGAACTACTTGGGAAACTGACTTCGACATGGCAAGAGATGACACAGTCTGGCATGAGGTTATAGAACACATACACAGTTGTTCTGTCTCTAATAATCTTCACAGAGTCCAATTAAAGTGTTTGTATAGAACATTCCTGATGCCATTTAAATTACATAAGTATACAGCTTCAAAACAGGCAACTTGTCCAAAGTGCCATGTTGCCAAAGGAGACTTCCTCCACATGGCCATGATTTATGACAAAGTATCCCCTTTTTGGAATGAGGTTCATTCAGTTATGCAAAATAATATGGGGGGTTGCTCACCATGGGACATCCTTAGAGTTTATCATCAATTGGCAATTGAAATGTTCCTAAAAATATAAGAATCCATGTAATAATAAGAACATATTGTCTGTATCTGATGCATGCTCATGGATTTTCAAAATGTTTTTGGTTGGATGACCTGTGTTTCTGTATCTTTGAAGCCTTCTTAATAAAATATGTTTGCAAAAAAAAAAAGAGAATGATTGCCTGATGCAAGACAGAAATATATTGCCATAGATGGACTCCGCTGCAGAAAAACCTGGTCACAGATAGGGAGCTCCAGCCTTCTAGTTCCTATAAGCACAACTTAGTCTGCAGTGTCTTTAGACTATAAAGGTAGAGAACTGGCATCAATATAGTTAGCCAAGTCTTCATCTTTGTTTAGTGTTTTACTTTTCATCTTTGCTTCTTTTGTTCTGACTAGAGATGGGCTGAAGTTTAATTTTACAGGCAAAGTTCCTGCAAAATCTGCATTTTTGCCACGCAAAACAAATTGGTATCCAGTGACGATAGTGACCGAAAATAAGTGACTACAAAAACAGCAACTTATTTTCAATGCTATCATTCTGCGCTACCCTGCTAACTAGTGACCATACAGGAAAGTGACGGTGGGAATAGCAAGGGGAAGGGAAGGGACAAGGAAAGAGTTTTAGGGGACTGGTGTACCTGCTGCTGCTGAGCTAGCCATGTGGTGTGGTGGCGTGGGTGGCTAGCTCTGGCACAGCAGGTACTGGGTTCCGGACCGGGAGCATGTACATTTTGCCACTGCCTGTGGTTGTGGGACTTAATTTTTTTCAAAATTCAGATTTTACCCCCTTACCAACATGCACCCCCCTGGAGTTGAGAATCTTAATTTAGGGGAGCGTGAGGGGGCTAAACTCTTTTTAACATTCTGGATGTTGGGTTACTTTGAAGTGTATATCGCCGATTTGCTTCTCAGTGATATACACTTGCCATAATAGCAATTGCTGTTTTGTGATCACTGTTATGACATGGAACCCAAAAATGTTCACGAAATTCGACGATTCGTGAAATTTTTCACAGGTGCGAAACTGCAAAATTCCACCTGCGAAATTCAGAATTTTGCCTGAAAATTCTAAAAGTTTAGAATATGAAATGCATACCAATCTATGTTGCACCACGTGAAGTACATTATAATGTATACACACTCTGTATGTGCTGCAGCACCTCTCATTCACATTAATGGTGAGGAAAAAATACATGTTTTATAACATCATAGGAACTCACAGTCAACAAGCTATTAAAAACTGTTTTATTTCTCTGCTATGCACCTCTTAAAGTCACATGCTAATCCCGCAGACTGTGTGGGTTCATTAAGCCTGCTGTCTAGTAAGCTTTTCAATGGTGAATATAGCCAATACTACCTCTGGCATCTTTGTGTCAGTTACCATTACCAGTAAAGATTGCTTGTCTTGTATAAAATGCCTGAAATACAGAGGCATGGAAGGAGTCAGAGGTAGAGCTACCAAGAATAATGAGTGTCCCTTGCGCTCACAGCAGATAGGTATGCTCACTTGTTCATCTCCCTATGCACATCCTAAAATGGTGAGTCAGCAGCCTCCAAATCATGTGTCATAACCTTCCAGTGCCTCCAGGAACAAGGGAATTACACACAGCCTTCAATATTCCCTGGATTGACATTGTTGCTACTGGCTATCATCAGTCAGGCTAGCATAGCACATCCCCTTCTCAAATGTGGCAAACTATTCCTCATACATGGAGTCATCAAAGCAAGGGGGCAGCCTCTTTCCTGACCAGAAGCAAGACAGGTTGGCCTAATCATTGGATTGCAGAGCTGTGGCCCACCATACAGTACATGAGTTTAAATTCCACTACCACCATTTACTCGCTTGGCCATGTACTTAACCTCTCTCTAATCTATCACAGGGCTCATTGATGCTCCCTGTGCTCTGAAAATGGCAGCAGCATTCTCTCTCTCTCTTCCTCCACTGGACTGAAAAATTATTTTGAATACAGTTTGTATGGAAGGTGCTATATAAAACTACATTATTTACTTTCCTCCTTTAAGATAGTCAAAACATCTGTCTCCCTGGAGCCAAAATTAAACTTATACTATCTGGTAAAAAGCTTAGGAGATGTTGGCAAGACCTTTAAAGCACTGTTGGGAGGCTGATTCCCCTCATAAGGGTGTTTGGTCTCCATCCCTGAGAAGTCTAGCAATCCACAACATTTTTTGAGGATGTGAAATTGTGAAATTCCACCCACGAAATGCAGTACTTTGCCCACATTTTGCAGCCTGAGTTTTGTACTTCACATTATCAAAACATTTCGTGAAATGTGTGAAATTCATAAACTTTTTCGAGGAGCGGAGATTGCAAACTTTGCCCATCTCTAGTTCTGACCCCTCTCTGCTATTACAATCCCACTGATGATTGAGCAGTAGATTGTGTGCTGCAAACTGTGACAGGTTGCCTCTGTCATCTAGCAAAAGTTCCCAGAGAATTATAGATATGCACCCCCCTTCTCTCACTCTTTGCTCTCCTCCTTCTTTTTCTGCCTTTTCTTTATTTGTTGCCAGGGTGGCTAACCTGGAAATCTCCATTTTTCCATTTACTGTCCCCTGTCTCTTAACCCCCCCAGTGGTGCATTATAGTGTGCTGAGTAGCGCTTTGCTGTTTTCTCACAACCGGGAAAAATATATTAGAGCATGGCATGCTGTTTAAACTGGAAATGGTGCCTGAGCAATAAAATAAAAAGGACACTACGGGCACGAAGCTAATAATCCCACAGTGTCCTGCATCCAAACAAAGGAAAACTGTGTAAATAAAAATAAAATAAAAAAGGGCCAGAATGAAAATGTAACCTGATGAGTTGCTATTTCAGCCGTTGGGTCAGTACACAAAGAATACTGGTTGTGGCAGGGGCTCTAGAAAAGCGCACAGAGCCCCTGTATATGCTAAGATATGGCTGCATAAGATACAAAGAGGGACCACAGTTTTTACATGGGGTTTTAAAGTGAACTACCCAGACTAAAACATGGAAAATGTTATGTGAAACAAACAGTTACCAGGTCTCCTGTGTTGGCAAGAGAAAAATGATAGGAGCATGCCCTTAATCATCTTTTCCCCTTGCCAACGCAGGGACACCTGTACGTTATAAGTTTGATGATAAATTAAAATGTAATTACCTGTGGAAAGTTCTGTTAATACCAAACTCCTTACATAGGGTTTGCAGCCCACAAAATGGCTGCTTATATGGTCCTCCTACTGTGATGTCACTCCTCAGATGGGAGGAGCTTAGTCCCCATTAGCTATGTCACAGCTAATTATCGCTAAAACAAGGGCTAATGGCTAAGATGCCTGATGCATAGAGACAGATTACTGTTGTACTTGGTATTTTGCACAGTGGTGCAGCCTGTTTAATAAACTTCTGTGGACTAGGGCTGCAATAAAAGGAGATATGTGACAACGAGGGGTCACATGATGATGAGGTCATCCCCAAGCTCAGTGTATATAAGATCACTACAAGGAGCATAGAACCAGATTGGTGGGTGGCTCAGTAGGTGACTGACCACAGTAAAGAGTATTGTGAAGGTTTCCACATGGATTACAAATATTGTGTTGAGAGGAAAGAACCAGGAGTTTGAGAGAGAAAGCATTTCCTGAATGACTTATGATGTGATGAACTAACACGCATTTTCCTTTCTGTTTCATTATCATTTTTTTAGTTTTTCATTGCCAAAATAAATTGACAAATGCACAGTTTGTGTTTTTTATGCACTAAAGCTGCTGCCTCTGTGTCTGTGATTATACCCATTCTACCACGTAAACCACATGATAGTTCCTGTCAAAACAAACTGCAATAAGAAAGATTCAAATACATTCCTAAATCTGCTGTACCTCTGTTGTTTCTGTACACTTCAGTTGACTTGTTCTAAGGACAAACTATGATATGTCGTCACTGGTTCCAGACAAATTTTTCAAAATGCAGGATATTATGTGACTGAAGCGAACAGTTATCACCTTATACAAATATAGCACCATATGAATATATGTCGCCATATGCAAACACATCACTATATGCACATTTTTTAAAGACATTCTAGCACTTCTAGTTACATCCTATGTACCTGCTTTGAAAAGAAACACAACACTCTAACTCATGTTTTCACCACAAACATTCCATAAGTGTACAAAAACACTCAAGAAGGTGGGTTATAACCCCTCAAGATCCCTCATGATGATTGACTCCTGCACTACTTTGGATGTTAATGGGGCATAACTCTTCTTGTCTTATTGCTTACTTAACTGATGTATGGGTTCTCAAATAGCCTGTCAACTGGCCAATAAATGTATATGTCTGTCTGTCTGTCTCTCTATCAATCATATAATGTATGGTAGAACATTGTTATAGGTAGAAATCTACCTTTTTATAACAACGTTTTACCATTGATGCAATGTCATGATGTTCTTAACCCATTGATGGTACATCACATCAATGGGTTAACAACCAGGAACAGTCTGCACATGCGCGCAACTTCATCGGACGGCCTTGAAATGGCCATGGCAGTGACAGCATTACCCGGAGCAGAGCAGCGGGTGACATAAAGACCTGTAGTAAGGACCTGTTTTCTTGTTTTTTAAAACATTAATGGTACCATACACTATAAAATATAATGTATGGTACATCGATCTTCAACCATTTTTTAAACCATCTCGAGGTTGCCATGGCGATGTAAAACGCTCAAGCTTTGCTCTTGAGGTTTACACAGTCATCCCGACAACCTCTCGATGGTTAACAAAACTAGTTAATGATCGATGACCATACATTATCCTTTATACTGTAGTACATTTTGTTTAAACTGCATTTGAAACAAGGGAACAATAACAGACATTATCTACAATGGTAATCTATATTTACTATGTTTAGACAGCTTGTGTGATTAGACTACATACTAAAAGTAAATCAGTTTCTCTCTTTATTTATTTATTTTTTGTGTGAACTCTGTTTATACACCCTGGGCCTGGGCATCCTTCTGGGGTGCTCATTTGTCAAAGGCCTCTACTCCCTACCTGAACCCTGTCACCAGCTTCCTCCTTCCAAACACCCAGGTAAGTCCAGCCCCCTGGATCCCCCCCAAGGAAGGCCTGCCCACCCGTTGTGGACTTTCTGAGATTAGAGGGACCTACCTGAGTGTCAGGTCAGCCATGGGATTCCCCTGGTGCGCTGGGCCGGTGATGGGATGTGGGCCTGCCCCTGGAGCCCCCCTCATCTCCACGATGCCACAGAGGGGTTCTTTTTTTCCTCTCTTGCTGTCCCTTGTGGAGCACGGTCATGCAATGGTGTCCATAGTGTTCAGCACTGACATCTGCCAATGCTCCACCCCCCAGCATCTGCTTTGTGTCACAAGTTCCATGCTGACCCCAGCCACCACCAGGAGCGGCACAACCCCAAATCCCTCCCCATGAAGGGAGAGCAGTCCTCCAGATGCACGATCCCTTCCCTCCCCTCCCTTGCTGACCCCCAGTGACCCGAGTTCATTCCCGAACCTGGGTCACCGGCATAGCGCGAGGTGTGGCGTCCAGCTCCTCAACCCTCAGTGCCACCTGGCCAGCAGTTTCTCTCTTTATTACATATATTTGGGTTGTGATTTATTAGCATTGTTTTCCCACATAAAAAGTAAACAATTTATACATAGATTTATAAGTTTCATGGTGTAAGCAACTTACATTTAGTCAATACAGCTGTGTTGTGAATAACTCCATTGTGTATGTTCAAAGAACAATGGATGCATCATTTGTATCAAAGAAACACCAACTTCCCACCATATGAGAGTACACTGCTAGATACATGCAGAGTGTGTGTGCATGTGTATGTCTGTGAGTGAGTGTGTGTGTGTGTGTGTGTGTGTGTGTGTGTGTGTGTGTGTTGTATACAGTTTGTAAACAACTTCTTCAACATAACATATTCTATAACTGGTTGAAGACTCCACTGCAGACAAAGAGAGGAACCAAAAGGAGAAAGAAAGGTAACATAGCTTATGGCGTATGAGAAAGGTTGGGGGAGTAGGACTTGTTTAGCCTGAAGCAGAGAAGGGAAAGAGAAGACATATTACAGTTGTTCAAAATACTAAAATACCCATTATTGTGTAAACAATGTGGCCTTGAGTACAAAAACAGGGCACCAAACCTCAGATCACACAATCAACAACTTAAGACCCAAAGAGTCAACACTAATAAGCATGACAACTACTTTATAATCAGGGCCGCTAAGTTGTGGAATGGCTTACCCCAGGATATAGTCAATATCATGTCCTTTGATAATTTCAAATCACAGCTCAATAGGTTTCTGAGGAACTGATATACCCACTATGTAGTGGCAAACAGTCTCATTGGGCATATAGCCTTCTTCTATCTCTAAAACTGAGTAAGATCGAGTAAGATAGTACTATAATTATATCTACATGCCTGTAATTACTGTTTCCTATGTCTCCCCACCCACCCACACCCCGGTCATGCCTGGAAACAAGCCCCTGCTCAATGAGATTCCTAGTTACCAATGTTCAAATAAATTAAACATAACAATGCAAGACTGAGTTGCATTGACTTTTTTTTGATGCTCTGGCCCCATCCTTACAGATAAGCAATAAGACATGACATACTGAAGTATGAGGTTGTTTTGCTAAGCCACATGCTCAGATGCTTGGTGATCCACAAGGTACTTGCGCCAAGTGCCTTCAACCATCTGGAAGTGTACGCTGGCCCGGTGGCGCTGAGGGTTGAGGCGTTGAATGCCATGACCACAGCAATGCCGGGCGACCCGGTTGGGGAATGAGCCGGAGTCGCTGGGTTAGTAGGCTGGAAGAGATCGGCATCCGGAGGACTGCCTCTCTCCCGGGAGGGGAGTGTTGCCCGCCTCCCATCGACCTCTGGTAGTGGCCAGGGGTGCACCAAATGGGCAAGCACAGTGAACGCCAGGGGTGGGCAGAGTCACGGCATTACGTTGCCTTGCAAGCCGTGCTCCAGAGGAATGGGAAGGGAAAAAACACTAAAACACCCCGGTTCCTGAGAAGATGATGAGGGCTCCAGTGATCTCCCTCTCATCCTCAATGCAGGACCATGCCACATCAGGGATCCAGGCCAACCTCTCGAGGGGATGGACTCTCTAACTTAAGTAAAAGAGTCACCGAGGGCGGGCGGGCCCAGTTCCGGGGGGTGATCCGGAACACTGGGAAGTTCCTCTGAGAGAGGGTGAACCGATGGTGGCTGGTCACTGCGGGGAGAAGTAGGGGCAGTATCATGTGGGACCTCTGAAGGATGCCTCATAGGAGTCCGGGCATAAAGTAAAGTAAAAAAAAAAAAAAACATCTGGAAGTGTGGCTCAGGAAAATAAACTCGCATCCTGGAGTAAAATCAGTTCATAGTAAAAAAAAAAAACATTAGCAGTTTTAATGGCTTATAAAATGGGTTCATAGTAAAAAAAAATATTAACAGTTTTAATGTTTGCATACCAAGAGAAACATATATCTTACAGTATTTTTATATATGAAAAGTAACAAGTAATTTGTTTAGTCATTGCTATTTTACCTGTTTGCCACTTGGTGGTGCTGTAGATAATGATAGTTTTGTTTTATTCATGTTTCCACTTTGTTTTTGTTATATTGCCTACAATTCTTGTAATGAGTGTCTGGTGAAGTATTACTTTTTTTAGTATAGGTCTAGGAGCATGGCACAGTAGTTTTCTTGAGGCCGGGGATCATAACACAGTAGTTTATCTGCATGTGTGGAGCAGCATGAACTGAAGCATGCTAAGAGACAGTGAAGAGAGCACTTGTAGTGTGTGTTATTGTTTGCATGTGTGTGAAGTGGAAGGTTCATTGATTTTACTGTCTTGAAAGATTTAGGATTATCTTGTACAACAACCTTGTGGAAATTGTAAAAAAAAAATCATTGAATGGGACATCTGGAACAAAGGGGGAAGCAGAGGGAGGATGATCAGTAATCAGCTGGAATAGTAGAAAGGCAGGAATTGGAGGGCATAAATTGTAGGGAGAAAGAAAACATGTACCACACTGGTGATCAAACCCAGGCCTCCTACCCACTACTGCTTGGTAGCCTGTAGCTGTACCACTGTGCTAAGGTTCCTTGACAGGAGATACAGTACATGCTGTGGCAAAGACACCTAGCAGTGAATCCAGACCCCACATATACAACTGCAGTGGATTTTAACAATGGACTGTCTGTGAATGTTCCCAAGCTGCATTCAAACCTCAAAGTCTCAAATAGAACTTTTCAAGTTATCAACGATATGGAACATCAAACCTTGCTGAAACTCCATAACTAACATCAGCAATGACATCTAACAATTTCTCTCATACTACATAAACTGAAATGAGAAAGAAAAAAATGTTCCACACTAGGGAAGAAGCCCAGGTGCACTACCCACTATTGCTTGGTAGCCTATAGCTCTACTACTGTACTATATTTTCTTGACAGAAGATGCATGCTGTGGCAAAGGACATTCAGCGGTGAGTGCTAATGCTCCCCCAACCCCCCCCCACACACACAGCTGCAGTCTGACAACTTGAAGTTATGTTTCCCAAGTTAAATTCAAACCTCCAAGTCTCAGCTGGAGCTTTTCAAGTTATCAGCAATATAGACTGTCAAACCTTGCTGAAACTATATCACTAGCATTAGCGATGACATTTGACAATTTCTCTCACACTACATAAATTGTAGTGAGAAAGAAAAAAATGTTCTGCAGTTGGGATCGAACCCAGGCTTGTGTAGGTCTGAAACCCTAGGCCAATGCCTAGAAGCCCTATCACTGACATCATCAATGGCATCATGCAGTCAATCCACTCACACTGAATGTACCTCTGAACCTGACTAAATGCAAAAAAAGTATGCATGACCCCAATAGGTGCTTACAGCTGTGTTGTTGGTGCCTATAAAGACAACAAATTATGGAATCTGGGGTAACATGCTGCCTGTTATGCTAAGTCCAGTTTCTATTAACTTGGACAACTATGCAATTGCTCTGTATTGAGCTGACAGTTGTGGTACTATATTAGTGCCATAAGAGCTCCATATAGACCAGGAAACATGCAACTTTAAATTATGGGGTTGTCGCAATACTAACTGGGTGTTTAGGTTGTCACTAGAACCCTGAGGTGCATTAGCAACCTCAGAACAGTATTTCACAGTTAAATGTTTATCATAGTGGCTGTCACACTTGTGGATTAGTATGTCTCCCTGGTAGGCAAAAAAATGCTCTCTGGAACCATGTTACTGATCAAATGTATAGTTCAGTATTTTTTGCCAACCGGTAGGCATGGACATGTACAGTAGTAACTCTAAACAGAATTGGGATGGCATGACCTAACTGCACTGTATAGTTCCCCTGGTCTTCATGCTCTTCACATAGATCAAGAACTGAACAGCTAACCGGTGACATCTACAAGAGTTCTGGTCACTAATCAGTGTATGATATGGAAGCATTGTTCTAAATTGTAATATAGTAGGCATTCTGAACCAATCAGAATACATGTAATATACAGTTATTCCTATATAACTATAGAGTTAACCAATATTCATACAGTATGGTTTTTTCTGTGTCTTGATTGACTTACTATGATGATTGGCTAGCAGATACTGAAACATTTGCAGGTGGACATCTTGAGAAATGGGACAGTACAATACAATACACTGAGCTGCTCAAAATAAATAAAACAGATCGACTATTCTTCAAAATGACTTGACCTCCTGCAGGTAATATACTTGGGGAGTTGTTATCCTTCTCCCTTTGCTGAGACCACATTGTGCCCTACAGGCAGCATCATTGGGGCTTTGTCTTCTTTTCTATGAGACTGGGTATTGTTAAGATCCTGCCAGCAGTGTCTTTGCGGTGTTGTCCTTTCTTCTGGCTGTACTGGGGACTGGTGGACTCCTACAGGCAATATGCTTGGGGTTGTTGCACAATCTCCTGGTTAACTAGAGCTTGATGGATTCCTGTAGACAGTGTCCTTGGAGTGTTTTCCTCTTTCTCCTGGTTGGCCAGTAAGCAATTTCCTCTTGGCAGAGCACTGGGTCTGCTGTCCTTGCTTTTGTCTGAGTGGGATGGGGTAGCTTCAGTGGAGTAACTTTGGTGTAATAGTTGGGAGGGGACAACCATAAGAAGATTTTACAGTAAGTTGTTCAAGACTGCAATAATGAAATGTTGGGAAAGGGGATGTGTCCCCCGTCCCCCCATATAATTACACCCCTGGGTAGCTTTCTGCAGACAGTACTCTTGACAGTCTCATTGCTTTTTCCTGGATGAATGTGGTTGTTGTGTTCTTCTGGGGGGATTTGGCATTTGAGGTATGACAGAATGTGACAACTCTACATGGATTCTTTTGTCTCAGTGAGCTAGTCTCTGATTATGCAATTGTAATTGTAAATGCAGGCTTAGCACTCCACAGTTTACACTGCAGATCGGTGACACCATGCTGGGCATCATGTTAGATTAAACAACTGGTGTTAAAGGAGGAATTGGTCTGGCACATTAAAAACATTAAATAGAACAAGCGAAGTGCAGCTCATGTAGTGTAAATTCAAAAAGAATTCAGTGTGACAACAAAAGAAAACCTAAGTATATGTATATGACACAGAAGTTCAAATGAAAAGAGACCAGGATCTGTGGTTCAATCACAAGGCTGAGGTGAAGAGATGTGCAAATAAGAAACAGGAATGGGGCAGCATATTACAAACATTTGCACTGCACAAACAGGGTTTGCCCCCACCAAGTGAGGATTTCATCAGTTTGCAGTGCACTTACTGCAATATAAGTCTCTTTGTACACAAGACACAAACCTCCACACTTGTGGGACCACTATTTTATCAAAATAAAGAAATGACAAACAGCAAAGGTGTTTTAATCACTTATTCGCAAGCCCAGTGAGGAACACCAAGTATGCTCATAACCCTGGTGCTTAAACCCATAACAGGCTCTTCGTCAGAGACCTGCCCCCTGATAAAGATCTTGTTGTGGGTTGAAGTGCCAGGCTATGGGCATAGATGGCACTCCTCACTGGGCTTGTCAATACATGATTTAAGCACCTTTGTTGTTGCTGTTTTTTTTTTTTTATAAAATAATGGTCTTATGAGTGTGGAAGTTTGTGTTCTCTTGTGCAGACTGGCTATCTTGCTCTGCAATGCCTCCCCTTACCTGAGTCCACCATTCTTTGTTCTCTTTGTGTACAGGGAAAAATGTTTGCATGTGAGCACAAAGGCACCCAAGAACAGATGTAAATAAGAGACAGAGCCATTAATGTGGCTGCAGTGGAATAATGAAAGCTTTTTGCATACACTATTAGCCTACCTGGTCATTGCTAATTACAGTATGCAAAAAGTACCTTTTAATGGAATATCCTCCACCCTTTCCCAGTCTCTACTGGATACGATGATGGTGTTTTGTAATCTCCAACCCTCTGTACTGATACTTCCTGCTATTCAGTGCCACCTCACATTCCCAGTTACTGTCTGAAATATATTTCCCTAGTTTCTAGTGTCCACACCCCAATTCCCAGTCATTATTTAAAATACATTTCCCAGGTGTCTAGTATCCACTCCTCATTCCCAGCCACTGTTTAAAATGCATTTTTCTAGTATCAAGTGTCTGCCCCTGATTCCCAGTCACTGTTTAAAAGATATTTACCAAGTGTCTAATATCCATCTCGCATTCCCCGTCACTGTTTAAAACAGTTCCTATGTGTCTAGGGATCCTCTCCCTGATTTCCATTCACTGTTTAAAACATATGTTTCTGGTATCTAGTGCCCCCCCATGATTCCTGGTGCTAGTATGTTTTACATTACTAATGTTCCCTGAGGTCCAGTGCTCCCCCTTCCCCTCCCTGGGGTCAGTGTCCAGCCATTGATGTGAATGGAGGGGTGTGCCAGTGACTGAGAGTCAAGGAGAGGGACACTAGATACCACAGAAAGTTTAAACAGTGACTGGGAATAAGTAGGCCTATCTACTCCAGCAACTGTGATGCTTGACTGGGGGGACCAAACAACACAGGAGGGAAAGATATATTCCATGGACCACATACTTACACCACCTCACTAGCTAATGAGGCATATTATGTAAGCCCCCTCTGGGGAGGGCTTACTATAGTGACCCTCTCCTCCCATCTCTTCCATATTTGGGCCTGGGGGGAACAGCCACATGCCTCTGGATGGAGTTAGTGTGCCCCCAGGGTGTATAGGCCTGGGTTTTTGGCACATAGGGAGAGCCGGAGGGAGAGAGACATAGGTGTATAGTGGACCGGGACTCTAGCCCCAGCCCTGGATTTGGATCTTGGTGACTTGGCAATATGTTCCACTTGGGAACTGGGAGGTGGCATAAGACAGCCTACAGATAGAGAGTAGTGAGCCTGGTGAGTCCCCTGGATCACCTGTGTTGAGCTTGAGCCTACTCCGGGAATACTGGGAGTCCAGGCTCTAGTCCCTGTGGTGCAGGAAGGTGGCAAAAGCCAGTAAGAGAAGCCATAGCCTGTTGGTCCACCACATGAGAAAGGGTCTGAGTGGTGTGGGAGTTCAATCTGTTGAAAGTGTGGGTTTGAGTGCGTGTTTTAAGGGAACTGCATGTCTTGCCTAATCGAAGAGTCACAAAGGAATAATCACACTTGGCATTCACACATCAGCACAATTTATTGCAAGCAAAAGATAATTATACTTCACTATCAGCATTAATGATTACACTTTAGCATTCATTCATTAACAATATTACTATCAGCATTAATATATACTTCAATTAAGCAAAACATGATACATCACCGATTCAATAAAGCATCATCCAAGCCCTCTTCCAATGGCTGGGAAGCCTTGTCAGCCTGGCTAGGAGTCTCGAACTGGAACTGGCCCCACAGCAATGCGCTCCACCCTGCAGGAGAGGCTTTAACCAGGCATTGAGAAAGCTACATTTATATCTTATTCTATGCTGTAATAACTGTAGCCTTCATTGTGCTATTTTCCCACATTCTAGAAGCTGGCGGCTTCCAGGATGCTGCAAATTCACACAATAAGGACTGCTCAGAATTTCCACACCTGCTAGGTCACTGTGCTCCAAACACTGGCCGGTGCTTAGAACACTATGAGCTAAGCAGAAGTTTAAACAAAACTACAAAAACAGGTTGCCTGATAATATGACCTTCAAGTCAGCAAAATACACTGTCTGAAGCAAAACATAATAATGAGGCTATCTAAAGAGCAAAACACCAATGAAATGAAGCAGCATGTAAAATGGAGTCACACAATACAAAATGGAGTCACATAATACAAAATGGAGTCACAATAATCAATATATTATACTATCACTACATCTTCCTTTGATTATTTGAATACGATTTGTATGATATTGGTACCATAGCAAAATTACTACTAATATAATATGATAAGTAACAAGTCCAAATAAGCAAGATAATTGTCACTACAGCAATGATTATGATAGGATGTATCAGAATATTTAACACTTTTGTAGCTGATGGAGACCATCCTGTAAAAATATCCCACCAATAATGAGTAGTCTCTTGTTGAATCTTGGAACTTAAATCAATCATTTTATTTTTAATTATCGTAGTTTGCACCTGACTTTGCACTAATGATTTATTTCTTATTGCCAAATGAGCCTGCATTACATCTGTTTCCTGAATTATCTGTTTAATTTTATTTACTGAGATATTCAATCTTGATTGATCTAAAATATTGGGCTGCCAATGCAAAATAAGCTTCTGCTCATTATCAGGGACCTGTGCATTTTACTGTGGTGGATGACATTACAATCCAATGATTACTAGGAATCCATGATTTGAACATGGTCCTCCACACATATTCATTATTACTCATTAAATCACTTGGGCCTTATTTCTTTGCATTATAGAATACATATGTCGCATTGTGCATTCTGTCCAATCAATAAATCGTGAAATATTTTCTGCTACTCCCATTCCCCATACCTGTGAAGCATTAAATAACTGCAAGAACTCAAAATCATAATTCAAAGTTAATCTTTGGGGTAAGAAAACAGTTGGCATCCATTGAGCTTGTAAGTTAATTAAGCTAAATACATCAATTCCTACTGCCTGAAGCCTGTTAGTCAGTGTTTCTATATCAACACTATTTAAAATTCCCATGCCTGCCCTGCTCCACCTAATAGCGTATCATACCAAGCTCTTTTATATTTGCATTTTCTACTAAACATAAACGTTATGTTAAAATGGATTACATTTTTCTGATACCGCGCGCTACTGATGTACATGTGGATGGAACCTTAACTCTACTATCATTGCTAATTACAGGATGATTTTTCAACACTGTAATGTGATCTGCCCAAGTAGTTCTATTAGTTATTGCAGTAGCATTCATGCAGAATAAACGTGTCTCATGTCAATCAAAGTAATACTTGCATTGAAAATGTCTGTTTGATTCATGCAGCAATCAAGTCTATGTTGTACAGTCACCATGCAACTATTGGTAAGTGCAGCATTTAATAGCAGTCTTATTCTGCAAAGAGATTTCATCTGTTTCGAGGCATATTGTCCTGAGCCACCAGTTGTCATCCAGAGATTGACCCTGGTGAAAATGTCATGTTCAGTACCACACACTTCTGTCCGGATGGGCAGCTAAAGTTTCCTGGGTTCTATCTTTGGTATCATTTTTCCAACTCCGGTTCCTTTACAACCAGTGTCATTACAGTTAACCCTTTGAATCCTTCCTCCAGGGGTAACTAGCTCTGCCAAATGGACCATAAGACACACCAGCATTCCTTTTAAAATCCATTGCTGGACCTAGAAAGACACAAATTTCATTATTCTCGAAGATAACATTTATGTGCAGGCACGTATTCTATTTTCTTTCCCTGATCTGATAATTAACACTGTGTTGTCTCGTCCGTGGCTATCACCTCAGCTGGTTCAGGAGGGCCATTTAGGTTTGTAACCCATATTTTGGCACCATTGTTAAAACCTCCTGTAGATCTAAAACCTTTATCCCCTTGCTGTTAAGAGTGTGGGGCTTGTCCTTTATAGGGTCATTTTGTTAACTGGAATAATTAACAATTGAGCCACTCTGTCATACTGTTGAATTAACAGATTTTGTTCTCTACTATTCAACAAAATTACTTTCACTTCTCCTTGGTAATCACAATCAATCACCCCTCCCAAAATTTGTATTCCTTGAGGGCTAGTTCTGATTTAGGTGCTATCCAACCAAAATGTCTCGTGGAATTTATATTCCAATACCAGTTTCTATCACTTGAATGTTTCTGCTGTTTATTCTGTATTCTTGAAGGGCATGTAAATCAAGTCCAGCAGCTTCTGGGGTTGCCCTGCAAGGAGACAGAGCTTCTGGTGTAATTTCCCAATATAACACTGTTTCTGTAGTTGAGTAAGCCTGCACTTGCAAATTAGGAGTTATCATTTGCATTAAGGGGGTCTCAGATTCTCCAATTGGTCTATTATTTAAAATCTGTAATGCTTCATGCAAATTCTCTTTCCATTTTCATAGGCTCTCCCCACCCCAATTGTCCTTTCACAATATGAGGGATTGGTCTTTGTTGCCCATGTTGGCATATAGGACACTGAGTAATAACAGTTTTAACCAAATCCAATGTTAGGGGTACACCCATACTATATGCCCACCTGTAAGTGGCTTTCTCTCCCAAATGTCCACATTTTTGATGTGCCCATTTTGCCAGCCCTGATAACTGCTGACTTTGAGTTTCTTCAATATCCACTGAAAGAATCTTAGCTTTTCATCTGCAATAGAATTATACCATCGTTCTAGTGTATCTGAAGCACAATGAGCATCAACATGAAATACAGTGGTCTGAGTATTTTGCACCATAGTCCATATTTCCTGCCACAGTTCTTTTCCCCATATTTCTTTCGAATAAATTTTCCACTCATCCTTAGCCCACGTGGGCAGCCAGGTTGTTAAACCATTGGCTACAGACCATGAATCAGTATAAATATGATATGTACCTTGCAACCTTTGTGGGTATTACACTGGAAGAGAGGAAGGGTAGCTTACCCCCTCCCTCCAAGCTCCTACTGGTGGAAGACACAGCTCGAGGTGCAAAAGACAGCTCAAATACTGTAGCAATAAAAAGGTTAGCTGTGAAACACAGACAAACAACAAAAACAAACACACATCAGTTTAAAAATAAAACAAGATTATTTCCATAGGATAAAAGAAGCCAAGCGTCCCTGGGTTCCTTATCCTAAGCATGACAAAATGTCCAGATTGATGGTAATACCGCACGACGTATCTCTGTAGATGGTAAACTCTCAAAAACAGCTGTAATAGTCCTTTTTCAAAATTGTAAAAGTTTGTTCCTCTTCACTTAGAATACTAGTTTTGCAATAAAAGTCAAATTACATGGTTCACTCTTGGTGTGCCTTCATGAAAACATACATTTTGTGTGAAAAGTTGTGCTTTAGGCATGGAATACACATCAAGTTTGAACTGGTAGTACATAAAATGTTGAAACACAAGAAGGTCAAATAACGTGCAAAGGTCACAGTGTGCATGCAAGGGTCGTTCAAACCCAGCCATTCCTGTAGTGTCCTTGAACACCACCAATATTAAAATATCTTTACACAATAAACTGCTGGCCAAGACAGTACACACATACATACAACAAAAAAGAAATACTTAACACAAAATAAGACTGACATTGTTTCACACCAATTTGCTGAGGTAATTCTATAGTTCCATTAGAAAACTGTACGTGGTTTAGATATATGTGCTACCTCCTGCCTGTCTTGTAACACTGATAATTTTTAAACCAACACATTTATACATATTGCCACACCAAATCTTTCCAGAGCAAAACACTGTTTAAACACATCATCTGTAAGTGAACACATCTGTATAACATGATTACACCTTTGGCACATAACTAAAATATGGCACTCTGCCATTTTGCAAAAGTTTCTGGTTTTAACTAGAAGTATGATAAAACCATTTATAGCTGTTAACACATTACATTTTCACCTAACAGTGGCTTGGCATGTTGCTTGCAAACTACAACTCTTTCTGCACATTGCAATCTATATGACGTCATAACTCTTCACCATCAACACTACCTGCTCCAAGCAAACAAAAGTTCTTCACTGACCCTATCTAGGCAGCACAAATGTTCCATTAAAAACAAAGCCAATTAAAACAGTCAGCTATGAGGCAAAGAAGCTTCCTCTCTCTCTATTTTTTTTTGTAACCTGTTGTGCACTGAAGGCAGTCAATCCTATCTCGCAACCTTGACAACAGAACATAATTACAGAACACAGATATAAAACAACTTTGAATAAAAAAATTCAGACTTACCCGGTGCCAAGGTATTTTTTTTCTTCTTTCCGATACACTAGTCTAAGTAAGAAAACTGACTGCAGAACCTTCGTGATAATTTCCAAACGCTGCAGTTATTAACTCTTTCAAAGGTTTTAACCTTTGAAAGGTTTTTTTGGCCATTTTAGTAACCTGCCAAACCAAGTCTTTTTCCAGAGCTCTGGTTTGCAGTTTAAAAACAAAACAAACAAAAATCTCTAACAGTACTAGGTTGAGATCCATCTGGTAGAGGTCCCCAGTACTTGGGTTTAGGATCAAATGTATACAGAAAAACTTGAAACTACACAGATAGGCAACATGGGGGAGGATTTTCAAATCATCCCGTCTGTAGTCACCTACTGTGCGTACATCCACAGTAGTTTCTTTTTCTTTTTCTAGATGTTGCTTATCTAACTTTATTTATTCAGCGTGCTTTTCTCCTAAAAGCAGCCTGAACTCTGAAAAGCCATCATTGGCTCTAACAGTATATACTTGCAGCAAGCACAAATTACAAGTACAAAGGGCAGTTGCCCTTGCTTGTTTGAGCCTTAAAAAAAAGAACTCATCCTTTTTCCTAAAAATAGACATTTTATTTTCGAATCCTGCCGACTACGCCAAAATTGTCTTGCCTAATCGAAGAGTCACAAAGGAATAATCACACTTGGCATTCACACATCAGCACAATTTATTGCAAGCAAAAGATAATTATACTTCACTATCAGCATTAATGATTACACTTTAGCATTCATTCATTAGCAATATTACTATCAGCATTAATATATACTTCAATTAAGCAAAACATGATACATCACCGATTCAATAAAGCATCATCCAAGCCCTCTTCCAATGGCTGGGAAGCCCCCTTGTCAGCCTGGCTAGGAGTCTCTCGAACCGGGAACTGGCCCCACAGCAATGCGTCCACCCTGCAGGAGAGGCTTCTAACCAGGCATTGAGAAAGCTACATTTATATCTTATTCTATGCTAAAAATAACCGTGCAGCCTTCATTGTGCTATTTTCCCACATTCTAGAAGCTGGCCGGGCTTCCAGGATGTTGCAAATTCACACGATAAGGACTGCTCAGAATTCCCCACACCTGCTAGGTCACTGTGCTCCAAACACTGGCCGGGTGCTTAGAACACTATGAGCTAAGCAGAAGTTTAAACAAAACTACAAAAACAGGTTGCCTGATAATATGCGACCTTCAAGTCAGCAAAATACACTGTCTGAAGCAAAACATAATAATGAGGCTATCTAAAGAGCAAAACACCAATGAAATGAAGCAGCATGTAAAATGGAGTCACACAATACAAAATGGAGTCACATAATACAAAATGGAGTCACAATAATCAACATATTATACTATCACTACACTGCATCCTTGGGATTTGTTGCTGCCTGAATTAGTGAGCCCCTCAGCTCCTTGTGAAGTCCAACTCTGTGGCCAGTTCAGCCTCAAGTGATGTGCCATGGTGGTTTGCCACCATTTAGTGCCTGTCTCCAGTGTGTGCCCCCAGCTCCTGGGAGCTGTTGTTTGATAAATTAATTAAATAAATTTTATTGTTCCTTTTAATCAAGTGTGGCCTCCCACTTTATGAATTTATGCTGCCTGTTGTTAACTTGAGTTACCCCCTAGCTGACACTCAGTGTGCAAGCCCTTCCCTTGGTGCTGCTGCTTATAGCAACAAACACCATTGAAGAACCCATCTAACATCTTCAAAAGATATGTGCCATCTTATTTTCTTTTCATTCTGGATGGTCTACTGTGTTGGGCAGTGGGACACCCCTCCTTTTTCCTCATTACCATCAGGACCCTAGACACGGTTAGGAGGGGTGGCTTACAAACATGGGGCTCATCAGGGAGCTTTTTTGTCGGGTTTGGACTGTACCTGGACTCTCCTGGGCTTGTGCAGTGTTGTTGGGGGTTTCAGCCTAATTTTATCTGCGCCATCAGTGGGTATCGCCATGCAGGTCAGTTACGTG
This sequence comes from Neoceratodus forsteri, assembly GCA_016271365.2. NCBI lineage: Eukaryota > Metazoa > Chordata > Ceratodontiformes > Ceratodontidae > Neoceratodus > Neoceratodus forsteri. Next base: position 784,295,116 of record CM028132.1, on the reverse strand, counting down.
CCTTGTTGGCCCGGCTCCATCTAGGGAACAGCAGATGCATACCTAATTTTTATGCAAATTGGTGTGGTGAAGGTGCTGATTGGCTGAGTAGGAAAAGCAGCATTCTGGGAAGTGGTGAGAACAAGCACCATTCTGAATTGGAGTGAAGTGAACAGCAGCTTGGTGAAAGAGTGATTATGGCTGAGAAATGGCTTCAAAATGAACCACAGGCCTTGGTGCCAGCATCGTTAGTATCATGGCTGTGGTGCAATGCTGTTTAAGGAGCCCCTGCTGATCGGTGTGTAAGGTGCAGTTATCAAGGAGTTAGGATGGTGTGCCTTCCACTCTGCTGTTTGTGTGCCCGAAGAATGTCACCAGTGGGAAATTTTTACTCCTTGCCACTGTGTATGCCCAAATGGACTTGGCCACCTGCTCCCTCTCCAGGGATGACTTCTGTGCTCTCACTGGGCAGCCTTGATACCTAGGATGAGATGAGATCAGATGACTACTCCATTGGAGCCTTCCACTCCTGATGCCCCCCAGAAAAAAGTAGAGGAGGGAGATCAATATGGTGAGGAAGAGCATAGCCATCTGCCCAGCCCTTCCTCACCAAAGGCATCTGAGCCTCCCAATGTCAGAGGGAGAGGGCTTGGGAAGCTCATAAAATCTGATGACCCCCCCAGGGCTCAGGGGGTCAGAATGTGCTTCCTCATCTGCAAGGGCCTCCAGTTTGTCCAGAAAAAGGGGTGATGCCTCAAGCAAGGAGTCACCAGTGATTCAGGAGGGTAAAGATAGTCTGAGTGAGCCTACATATGTGGACCCCCCCCACCCATGTTGTCCCCTGGTCAGGCTGCCAAATCACTAGTGTTCCAGGACCAGGAGGTGGATCAAGCTATATGGCAGCTGTATAGGCATCCTCAGCTGACTCTGCCAGATAACATCCCATGGATGCCAAGAATGTTTGCTACCCTTAGGGAAAGGATAGATGGCCTGCTCCCCAATGACCCCCAGAACATTTAGTACCGCTCCAGGATCTGACTTGAAGATGGACTGGCTCAATGGACCAGCATTATGAGTGTACCTGAGTGGTCCCAGACTGAAAGTTGGGTTTGGTGAAGGATCCATGTTGAGTACCCCCAGGAAGAATATCCCTATGTTTCAGAAAGGCTGTGGGATGATATTGAAGAAAAGAGGTTGGACTGGGTCTTTAAGGGTGCTGTCCATAAGGTCCAGCTATGAAACCATCAATCTGGACCACCTTCAGATGCGGTCATCACCAGAGCTCGATGCTTGTGCGAGTCTGCTATCTGTGTGGGCTTGACATTTTTCAAGCACTTCGGCCTTATTCAAGACATCACTGGGAAGCATACAAAGTATTATGTGGGTGCTACAGATTCTTTCAGCAATGGACAACAAAACCAGATCCCCAGTATTACTACACCAGCGGTGGAGGATCCGCCCTGTAGAGGGTGAAAAGTCATGAACTTGTTCATCATTCCAGGACTTGTGTTTCATGTTCCTTTCAGGCTGATGCAAGTGGGTGAGCTGTTTTTGCTACACACTGTTCTACTTGTTATAATTCTGATTGATGTTTGTTCTTGTTTGGAAAAAACACAAAAGCGAAAAAGAAGAGGAATCTGGCTGGTATAATGTGGCTTCAGCCCTGGGCTCTTATCAACTATGGACTATATATGGGACTTTGTGATCACATATGTTTGACATTGGGACTTTTCTATCTTCTGGACTGAAGTACAGTAACATCTAGCTGATTTGAACTTCATAGGGGGGCATCGTAGAGTGCATGCAAGTGTGTGTCTGGGAGATTGACTGTTTTGGGTGGCTGACGATGTCTGCTCATATGTGCATGCATGTGAGTGTTTGTGGATGGTGTGAATGGATGAAATTATTGAAACTGGGGTATTCATGATAAATCTAGTTATTGTCCTGGCATGTTATTGAAGTTTTACTGGGTTTATAAATTGTTTGGGGGAGACTGTGCTGGTTATAGTATTCAGTAGCGGGGCTTCACCCTGGGCAGCAGTAATATGAGGGTTTGGTGATTTTTTTGGGGGGTGGCCATGGTTGTGATACTTGGTACCTCCTTCAGGGGGTAGCTGGTGGGAAAAAGCACATATCCCGCTGGCTCCCTCCTGTTGTGTTGTCGGGTGTCCCATTCCCTAGGAGGGGAATGGTTTAAAGTGGGGGCAGATTATAAACCCCCCTCTGGGGAGGGCTTACTATAGTGACCCTCTCCTCTCATCTCTTCCATATTTGGGCCTGGGGGGAACAGCCACCTGTTTCTGGGTGGAGTAGTAGGACCCCCAGGGTAAACAGGCCTTGGTTTCTGGTGCATAGGGGAGCCAGTGGGAGAGAGACACGGGTGTATAATGGGCCGGAGCTCTGGCCATGGCCCGGGATTTGGGCCTTGGTGACATGGCAATATGTTCCACTAGGAACTGGGAGGTGGCATAGGGTATGCATCCATTTGGGTCTGGGTCCGCATATGTGGGAGCCATGACCAGGGGAGGATTAGAAGGCCTGCCTTGTGCTCCGCTGCACTGGGGACGGCAGGGGCCTGGTTCCTAGCAGTATTAGGCCTGGAGGTGATGGTTGGAATGCCACAGTGGTGGCAGCCTGTGGCATGGGGGTGGAAGGTAGTGGCAACCATTCTGCCCCTTTACCCCTGTGGCTCACCATTTGCCCTTGTGAGACAGCCTGTGGGGAAACAGCAGTGAGCCAGGTGAGTCCCCTGGATCACTTATGTTGAGCCTGCTCAGGAGATGCCAGGGGCCCGGGCTCCAAGTCCTATATTGCAGGAAGGTAGGAAAAACCTGGAAGAGAAGCCGCTGCCTGTTGGTCCTCCGTGTGAGAAAGGGTCTGAGAGGTGCAGGAGTTTGAACTGCCAAAAGTATAGGTTGCGGCATGTGTTTTAAGGGAGCTGCAGCCTTGGGGCTCGTTGCAGCTGTCCAAATTAGTGGGCCCCTATGCTCTGTGTGAAGTCAAACTCTGTGGCCAGTTCACTCTCAAGTGAGGTGCCATGGCAGTTTGTCACTGTTTAGTGCCTGTCTCCTGTTTGTGCCCCAGTTCCTGGGAGCTTTTAAATAAATTAATTTTATTGCTCCTTTTAATCAAGTGTGGCCTCCCGCTTTATGAATTTATGCTACCTGCTGTTAACTTGAATTACCCCTAGTGGAGATTCCATGTTTAAGTCCTGTCCTTTGTGCTGCTGCTGCTGCTTATAGCAATCAAACTCCATCAAAGAACCCATCTAACATCTTCAGAAGATATGTGCCATCTTACTTTCTTTTTGTTCTGGATGGTCTACTGTGTTGGGCACCCCTCCTTGTTCCTCATTACCATCAGGACCCTAGACACAGGTAGGAGGAGTGGCTTACAATAGATGAAAATGATCTTTTAGTGCCCTGTAATGGCAAGGAGGTCATTTGCATGGAAACATTCCTCTATACGGATGTGTGTCTCAGGAGTGAGCACTTTCATCCCCTGCAAACTTGCTTGTGTGGAATGCTTATTCATTTTCCCAAGCTGTATATCCTGTCTAAGCCTGCAGTGAGCTGTTCCTTCAGTTTGCAGTTTCACTGCAGTGCACTCACAAGAGGATATATTAAAACATTACTTGCACAGACACATTTTGCTCTGTGCATGTCTGAATATACCATCCTGAGCACATCAAGCTAATTTGAGTATAGGTAGGGGACTTTACTCAAAACTCTGCTCTTGCCTCGAATGTGCTGTCTCTGGTCTTTCAACTTATTACCCTAGCAACAGAGTAAAACCTCACACAAATCAAAATGTACTTGCTAAAATATCCTGGTTTGGAAGGCATTCTAACAAAGAGAGCATAGATGAGAGTTCTTGAATTGTGATACAGTATGTCTTTTTGAGTGCTGTTAAAACCCTTGTTGTGCTGCGGATTTATATATTCATCCAGATTTCCTATAAGTTCTAATCCTGTCAGCAGTCTAAGAGTTATGACGAATACATACAGTATCACCAACTTGTGTGTCATGCAGAGTAACACAATACATTACACTTTTATAAAAGTACATATTACACAAAAGGAGTAGCTTATAATTATGCAGGGATTAATGAATATTATACAATGGCAAGAAAGAATCTTGGACTGTGATTGGTCAGTTTGGGGCTGAACCCATGGTGTTATCCCAGCACGATCCCACAGGTCTACTGTCATCATTATGGCTGCTATGGAAGATCCCTTTTTTTGCATCTGCTCTTAAGAAACAGAAATATTTTTCCACTCTAATAAAAATATTCTTTAAAAGTATTTCTTATTTTATATATAACAACAAGCCATTGTATAATAGGAATAATGCCCTTCAGGGTGTGTGTCGTTTGGGATAACGCCACGCCTGGGACATTGGACGTACTCAGCCTGCGGCCTCATGTCCAACCCACTCCCAGGCATGGCGTTATACCAGCACGACACACACCCTGTCATGCATTATTCCTTTATCAGTCAATTACACTAGCTAGCAAACAAAATACTGGTGGATTAAAAGGACTTGACCTTTAATGCTAAGGATACTGTAGGCGATGAAGCCAGTAAGGAAAGATATTTATATGTGAGGATTAAACCAGTTTAACAAACTGGGACTGTCTTCCAGTCATTATACAACACTGCCATAGACTCAAACACTGCTTCCAGCACGTGTCTACTATGTGCTGGTCTGGAGAAATGAAAGTGGCAGATACTATGTAAAACACAAGCACAGGCAGGTGTCCTGCTGAGCTGTGTATAAGCAGATCAGCTGGGAAGATCCCTTGGAAATCGCACAGGGCTGCAGTTCATGTTCCAGGTTGCTGAAGTGGTGTTGAAAATGACGTGAAAAGACTGAACAACCTACTATTTAATCTGCTGTGTAATAATGATGGACAGAGAGATGAATGCAAAAAATGTGAGTATAATTTTAAAAATGCTTTACAGAAAGGATTTGTTTTGTGATGTACATTCAATAGTACAATATACTGAAGAATCTGTTCAGTGACAGAGATTGTGATCCAGTTCTCCTAAACTTTGTATAAATATGGAAATTGATGTGGACTGTGTATAATGAAAGATGCACTTTTCCTTTTCTTTGGTTTACATTTTGTACTACTGAGCCATTCATTATACTGCATCCATGAACTATGCTAACCAAGTCTTCCAAGTGGTATTTTAAAAACTATACCTCCAGTAAATGCTGATACCACCCTGATCAGTGAGCTGGCTCAGTGGAATGTACATTAAAAATATGGTATATATATATTTTTTTTAATGCATGTACTCTGTACTTTCTAGATAACATTTGTCTACTGTACTCAAAGTCACAGGCAAAGGGGCAGTTTTAAAACTGATGCAATAATCTCAAAATGGAGCTAGTACAAATCCTAATCCTAACCACTGATGAAGGAGGAGGAGATGGGGGTGTTTTAATTGATTTTAGTATTTGTTTGCCCAGGATAGCTCGACTGAGAAGCAAGATCTGTGGGGGTTCTATGTCTGCTCAGATTTTGCAGCTAAGTGGACTGAAAAATAGGGAGGTGAATAAACTTGCTGAGGGTCGCTCAGAGAGTCAGCGTCTGTATTGGGAGCCAAGCATGTAGGTTTTCTGCATCTCATATCTCAGTGTACACCACTAGACCAAACTGCTATCCATGTTTTACAAAGAAGTGCTTGTCAGATGCATTTAATAATATATTATGTAGAAATACTTACTAGTTAGTAGCTACTTACTAGTCATACTAGCTCTGCAGGACAACATGCATATTACAACTAAACTGATTTTGCTTCTGCTGCAAAAATGTCAGCTTGTTTTTTTCTATTTTTTTTAACAAAGCAAATTAAAGTTGAAATACACACACTCTGCTAAGTGTTTAGTCATTTTCTGGATAATTCATGTGATAAGTGTTTGCAACTGCCCCTTCCCCTACACTCAGAGCTGATCTTTATCATCAGCATGTAAATGTGTGTAAATGGGTAAATGTGTGTAAATGGGTAAATATCCAAAAATAACATGGCCTGTCCCTGTTATCAGGCATATCAGGTCAACAACAAAAACATTACCTGACATTTATACAACCCAAAATAACCAATGATTGGAAAATGTATGGTTCATCTGCAGTTACAGCAACTGATACTGTACTAGTGTGTCCACTTTTACTAGGAGAATATAGTATATGATAACTATTGTGGGCCTTACCCGGTTACCAAAGACTAAAATAAAAAAAAGTTGTTAAATGCAATATTACTCTTTCTGGGTTTTGAACTTATTTTTCTTGCCAGAAAACATTTATTCGGGTTTGGGCAGTTGTCTTCTGTTGTCAAGCAGTAAAATATCTTGATATCTTGAATATAATTTAGTGTTCTTTCAAAATATTTATTTTGGCATAAAACTAATAGGTTTGCTAATGTAAAAATGTATCTGCTAGTTCAATATGTTTCCTTAATGATGAAAATGAAAAATATTTAACAAACTTGCAATATGCTGTGTTACTGCTATATGGTACATTTTAATGAAATGTAAGATGTTTTTCATTAGAACTGAAAGCATACAGTACTTAAAATATAAACTGAACTAAGAACAATAATTAGCGTATATACATTGACCTTTAAATGCCACCATAAATCTGTATTTAAAACTGGTAATGAACTGGATTTGTTACCAAACTCAGCATATGTATTGCTCTGTACCAAGGATTAAAATGTCAAAATCCCACTGCTCACGCATGCAGCCAAATCTTGGATTACACAGACTTAGACAGAATATACAAAGAAGTGGCAGTGACAGACATTCACCAGTCCACAGAGGGGACGCCTGATACCAATTTTATAGGACCTTGACCAGGCCTCCATATAAAATATTGCGCAGAATGAATGAACCCACAATAAGAAAGCAATATAGCAAAACTGGAAAAGATACAACAAAATGCTACAAAGATGATTAGAGGATTGGAGAATGAAACATATAAGGACAGTGTCAAGGATCTGGGACTAAGCAGGTTTATAATCAAGATATTCAAAACTGAGATAAACAGAGATAAAGATGATCAGTCATGGCTTTCTTTGAATTTATTAAAGCTTGCATCTAGTTATAAAGTCTCTATGTGCTGGCTCCATTGTGCAAAGCAGTAGGGGAATACTTGCTACACTTGTGACCTATGCTCAATATAACAAGTGCAGAGGCTGCCTGGAGAGGATTAAGCACTCACTCAGACACTCTTCTCTCCAGGAGGAAGGTTTAGCATGTCCCACTATGTGGCTACCACCTAATGATAAGCACAGGCAGCACACAGGACAACCCAAGGTGTGAGGGAGAGAGGATGGGAGGGAGGGATACTGAGGATTGCTAGTGCTAGAAGAGACATAATACGAACATACATATGAACATACAAATCTGCCAGCAAAACAGGCCTCATGGTCTATCAAGTCTGCTTGAATGTGCAGCTAGCACCCTTACATTGCAGCTGCTCCACCCCATAATGATAGTGTAAGCCTTTGGAGCAGCTTAGCTCCGGTGCTTCCCTGCGGTGTTGTCATCCATTGCTTCTGGTGGGAGTCACATCTGGAAACCTTCGATGGTGCAGCTTGCAGCTGCAGCCATTTTTCTGGTGTCTCAGCTTGCTGTGGGGGCTGGATTAAACACTGGGATGTTGCTTCACCTCCAGGGATCGTGGGTTGGTGCGTCTGGGGTCAATTTTTTGGGCTGGCCAGGCTCAGAGTATGGGGGGTTTGGATAAATAAATCATTGTAAATAAAGATGGTGGTCCCGTGCATTCTGGGAATGAGCGGCCGCCGCTGGTGCAAGATTTAAAGGTGCGGCTACTCCTTTTGGTTAGAGCAGTTTGGTGCCGGCTGATGCCGTTGTTTGGGGCAAATTGTAAATAATTATTTGTTGGACTGTGGGTCTCAGAAGTCTTTAGAGGGCTAGTGTTTTGGTGCCTGGGGAATTGGTCCATGATTGGACCTCAGAGGTTTTGGCATCAGGAGAGATAGGTGATTAAAGGGAGAGTCAGGAGGATTGGAGGAGATTCGCCTGGAGAAGAGAGGTGGAAGGAGTTTGAACGTGGTGCTTGCCCGCTCAACCATGCAGCTGTATGTTTGTTTTTATGGGCTGCACAGTGTAGCCGGAGAAAAGGATGTGGTGGCGGCCATCTCTTTGGTAGCTCTGTTTGGGTTAGGCTGCACAGCTGGTCCCTCAGAAGGGATGGAATGAAAAGAGTGCTGCTTGCAAGGGAGCACATTTAGAGCAGGCTGAGACATGAGGTGAGGGGGTTGGGTTGTGGGTCAGGGGTCCTAGGCATACCCTAGTCCTATTCTGCCCCACTTGCTGGGACTGCTCATTCCTGGCATCTGGGTCGTGAAGGAGCTTGCACAGAGGGTGACTGTTGGGATGTGCAGCCGTCCCTCAGAAGGTGAGCTCAGTAGACATGGAGGGAGCAGCAAAAGAAGAGGATGGCCCTGGCAGGGTCAGCCATCCCCTGTAGGTCCGTGCTGCTCACTGGGAGTTTGGGAGAATTGGAGAAAGGAAAGTTGCTGCCATTGTACCAATGGCCTGATTCGGCCATAAGTGTTGTTGCCTGCATTTGGACTGCAGCTGCCTGGGCTATGGGAAGCCACCAGAACTGACTTGTTCATGTTGTGGCCGCCACATCCCACAGCACTACTAGTTTCAATGTGACCTTTTTGGTCTGGAGTGACTATTGAGCTTATGATGTGGCAACACGGTCCAGAGCACCTATTTTGTTTTTGTTTTTTACTGCTTCATGGAGTGATTGTTCTTGTTTTTATTAACTATTCATTAAATGGGATCCCCTGTTTATGAAGTTCTGGCATTTGCCTCCTGTTTTATGGATGAACTGTTTTGCTGCTAAAAGAAGTTTACCTCCACAGCTGCTCCCAGTGTGTGTTTCAGGGTGGCAACCCATGGGTCTGGATCCTGATCACCACCGAGGAAGATGTTGAGAGGCCTGCCTGGTGAAGACTGTCTACAAAGACCTGCGGGTAAAGTTGGCAAGACCAGGCAGATGAAGAGTCAGAGTTCTTCATCCCTCTCAAGTGCCATCTCTGCATCCTCTGGAGGTTTGATGGCACCCCAGTGGAGCTAATCCATCACCTGCACCACCCGAGAGAATCCATGTACTGCTTTTCTGTTTTATTTCTGGACTGTGGTTTCTTGGCTGTACGGCTGCTTCCTCCCCAGGACATTTACCACCTCCATACCCCTAGACAAGGGAGGGAGGAGGGGCTTACAAAGCAAGGCCTGATGGCTTGGGGAGAAAGAGAAAATTAAGAAACTGGACAATCCAGCCAAGTGGATAATGACTACTAGCTCACCCACATCACAATGCTGATCTACAGAGGTCCAAGCTCCCTCAGTGCCCATCCTCCATCACAATTTATAGCATGCTTCCACCCTACACCATCTCTGGATGAGATGACTCCACCCTACCCACCACTACAAGGGACAGAGGTGGATCCCAGGGATGGAGAATGGGCCTCTCAGTGACCTCTACTGAGTGCTACCAGTAAGAAACAGTGTCCCTAATGAGAGAGTACCCAAAGGAGAGACAGTGAGAGAGGCATAGGTAACAGCAAAAATAGAGTAGTGTCCCAGAGTTGAGGGGCACCATAAAAAGGAAATGGGGACCCTTTTCCCACAGGAAAAAAATATAAAAGGCTAGATTTTTTTTCTTTCCCCACTGGCTCATTTTCTCCCCCTCTTTTAGTCATGTCCCCCCCCCCCAACTCCTCCCTCTTCTTTGTGCAATTTCATGCTGTTTTGCACCGAGAAGGGCAGCTGTGGGCAGGAGACTCTCCCTTCTGGGTGACGGAGCCCCAATCCCTAGGGATGTTCAGCAGGACCTCTCATGCCCTACAAAAGGGTTGGAAGTGACTAAGGAAGGCAGTCAGTGGCTCAGCAAAGAGGGTGGACGGTGGAGGACCCGGTGATCTCAGCTGCAAGAGCATTCTTGAGGGTTGGTTCATGGCTCCTCTATCATTGCTGCCCTCCAGCTTCTGTCCAGGGCGTGTGGTGGTAGTAGCAGCAGGGTTGGTCGGGTTGGAGCATGGCCCCCCCAGCGTGGACTGTTTTCTCCGAATTGCAAAAGCTCAGATCAGTGGGGGGGAAGCAGTCTCAGGCGGACTAAGTGGTGCAGTACAGTATTGATCCAGGTGGAAAACACGCCCTGGACCTGATAGTTTCACCACCCAGCAGCCGCAGTGCTAAAAGAAAGCCTGGTGGGAGTTCAGCTCCCTGGCCATCTTCATGACACTCCCCAGCGGTGCCGCAGACCCCGGCTGTGGTGGTGAGTAGGCCGTGTGCCCTATTCTGTTATTTCACTCATGCCACAGGCACTGGGCAGGGGGAGGGGGAAAAGGGAAGAAACAGGGATAATTAAAGGGCAAGAGCATAAAAATACATGGGACAGGCATTGTGGGTTCCAAGAGTGGGCTGACAGCATGGTAGAGGAGGGGGAAACAGGGAACTGTGGGCTGAGTGCCCAAAAGGAAACAAACAAAAGCCCCAGGAGTAGGCAGAACCCCAAAGTTATGTTATTTTGTTTCATTTGAAGTGTCTCCAGAAGGGATGTACTGAGCGGAATAGCAGCTCATCTAAAAGCAGATAACAGGAGAGGGGCACCGTGACTCAAATGCCATGAGAGAGAGAGGGAGATTAACAGAAATGAGTGGGTTTAAACACGACTTTGTCTCCTTTGGTGTCATTCTGTGCCTGGGGGATGGGCCAGGGAACAAAGGCCCCCTAGCCAGCTACTGGGAGGGAGGGGCTAGCTATGTGGGTCCAGTCCCTCATGCATATTAATGAGCTGGAAGGGCTGGAAAAGGCCCCCTACAAAGCAGGCCCTCATTAATATTCATGAGGGAGGTGAGACCTGGTCAGGGAGTCCCATAGCCCCAGGCACCGGGCAGGTTATTAATATTAATAAAGTGGATTGGCTATGCAGAAGCAGCTAGTAAAGGGGAAGATCCTTAAGGGTACATCACCCTTTGGGAGGGGGAATTGTCTGATGACCCTAGGCTGCTCATGGAGTTATGTGGATGTGTCCTGAGCTCCCACCTGAACCAAACTGTGATGCAGCCTGTCTGGCACCCCCTAGAGACTGAATCATTTTCCAAGAACTGAACTGTCTGCCTAAATTTGAACTGTTTGCCTAACATCTGAACTGTTTGCCTGCAACTGGAACTGTGTTGTTGGACTGCATCCTTTGCATACTAAATGTACAGCTTCGCTTTCATTGCCCAGACCAGTTTATTCAGAGCCTGACTCCAACCCAGGGAAGTCCCCTACCCATCCTCCATCTTCAGCAGACTTGTCTTCAGTGACGTCAATCTGTCTCAAAGCTCCACCACAGTGTTCCAGCATCAGTCCTGAGATGGCAAGTTGTAGAGAGACGCTAGTTAGGTATCCAGTAATGAGTCAGGTTAGGAGCCACCCTGGCTCAAGAGTGAGGGACCACAGTTAACATTGTGCATGCCCTTTTTTTATTTTGCCAGCTCTTCATGTGTGCATACCCGTATTGCTCCACATAGGCTGCCTGAGGATCACATCACCAGCAGATTACTTGTGGGGAGGTGGCTTGGGTGCCAGTGACCTACCAGTGGTCATTGCTGCAGATCATCCAGAGAACCATCTGCCCAACCTGGAGAATTGAGTTCCTTGCCCGAAGCCACAGAGGATTGCCAAGGTCTTCATTGTCCAGCTGGCAGTGTTCCTCTTGGTTTTCTGTTCATCTGGGGAATGTCTCCCTATGGCCTGTTTATAAAAAAGCACTTTGTGGGGTCACTTCCCACCTGCTGACCAGCTGATGCATTGCAAAGCCCAAGACTAGTTTGTCAGTTGTGTGTCACCTCGGCAAAGTGCACACAGGACTTAGACTAAAAGGGGATAACCCCCTGTTCTTGGTTCAACCAGTTGTTGGTCCTGACCATATTGTTGTGTTGCTTGTTCTATTGTCCTGTAGTACTGTAGAAAAAACAGTTGTCTTGTTTCCCTTGTCCCTGTAAATAAACCTTTTGCATCTTGGCCCCTGAGAAAAGTTCCTGCCTCTCCTTCCAGATTCATCTGGCCTATCTTAGAATTGTTAGGGAGTCACAAACCTCATTCCACCGGGAACCTTCGGCCCCTGCAATAGTTTTACATTGTAATATTACCTAACGGCAATACATTTAGTGGTTTGTGCCCTACCAGGAATAATCTGTATCAGCAGTATTGCTTTCATGGACTTTTGAAACACACTGTTGAGGGCCCCAAAGAAGAGTATTGTGGATCTATTGACAAGATGATTGGTTAGGTTATAGCCCTGGGATTTGCAGAACATAGCCCTCCATTCTTATAACATGAAGATGCAATAAGTATACAGTAAATTATGTTTAACAAGTTGCTCTCATCAGAATATATTTTTTTTTTATTTAGTGCTGCAATCTTAGCCCTAGAATTCTACTTTAGCCAATTCTGTTGGCTGAGGACACTGAGACAAAATGCTCAACCACAATAAGAGTCTGGCTTTTTCCTTTTGCTAGAGATTAAAAGTTCTACTGTTTCATGTGTTCTCCTTACTATTAGAGGGGGATACTATAGTACCATACCTCCATGTTTAAGGCCACCAAATAAACATTTATTTCCAATCTGTGAACTTAAATGCAATTAAGTCATTTTATAGGGATCCAATACTGCAAGATTACTTTGGAAAGTAATATTTTGGGATTTTCAGAAATATAAATGTGTGAAAGAACATCTGTTGTGGAGATATATGACAGCCATGTAATTTCACAAATGTTACATCAGTTTATTATTAGAGTATGTTATTATGTGAAAGTACAGTTCATGATGAAATCCAATATTCAAATCATAAAAACAAACTAGAATATGTATTTGTTCTGTCATTTTGTTAGGTATCTACTGAAGAAAACAATGCTGTGTATATTATCATACAGGTGAGAGGTTTATTATTTTACAATTTATCTACCTAAGCTCAATTGAGATGCTTTCCCTGGGGTCCTGTTTCTGTCCATTTCTATAGCTACTATAGGTGCAGAGAAGTTTTATGAAATGGCTGGTAGCAATCAAGCATTCTGATTGGATCCTAACAATGTGCTAATATGTCTAACACCACACAAAAAAGATCAGGCTATGCCAGCTGGGCACTGATCCCAGTGAAGTGCCCACATAGAATGTTCACAAAATAAACTCAGCCATCTTCTTTTGTGCCATCACTGAACACGAGTCAGAAAAGAGAGATACCTGTCTGATGCCAGCTTTGACATAAGTTTCACTACAAAGAAAGAAATACCAGCCTACCTTCAATTGAAAAGGTGTTACGAGACTAGTAAAAAAATCAATTACTGCCATGATCTCTTCGATCGCTTCCCGTTGCACTCAACCGTCTGCTTGCTCACTTCTACCCACCGAGATGTCTTCCCTTTCTTGCCACCCGTCCACTCTCTTGATCACAGTCCTCCTCAAGCATAGCTGCCACCTGCTTGGTATCTCCTTATTGTACCTGTTACTGTTTTTATGAGGAAACAAAAATGGAACTGGAGCAGGAGTGGGGCAATGCCATGACAACTCAAAACATTACAAGGACGGCGGCCTGCCTAGGTCCAAAATCCTCAAGTCAAAGAAAAAAAGCACACAGTAAACTGGAGGAGGAACTATTTTATTTAAATTAAAGAAAAATATTTAAGTTTTTAATTACTTAATGCTTCTTTTTTACCTTTCACATGCATCTATATTGTAGATGCCCATTTCATAAGTGCAATAAGCCACTCCAGGGTCTGTGTGTTAGACACTTTAACACACAGCTAGGAGGCTGGACGCATTCAGCCAGTGGCCTCGTGCCTCACTATGCCTCCTTGCCATGTGTTAAAGTGTCTAACACACACTCTGTCATGCCTTTTTGCTTACCTAAGAGGTTACAGCTAAAGCCCATGTGTGAACTGTTTTTAGATATTTACATTATTTGAATGTCTATTCTCACCGCTTCAGATTCCAGCCTTGTTTCCACTGAATTAAGTTTTTAATTTCTGTTGGATTTAAAGATACAGGGCATGATTCTCAAAGCTCCCGGCGCAGCGCAAGGGACTTGCGCCACAATGAATGGCACAAAGTGCCCCACGTGCCAGAAGATGCACTGGGAGTGATTTTCAAAGGCAGCCTTTGTCAACCACAGACTGCCTGCTCCAAACAGGACATGTGCCACCCCTGCACCCAAATATGGGCTGCGACTTGGGGCATGTGGCAAACCCAAGCTGCCATATCGCCTAATGTGGAATTCTCAGAACTCTCCCAAAGGGAGAAATTCTAAGTACCCTTAGAGCAGCCAGGGCTGGTCTAAGGGTAATTAGAAAATTCTCCTCTGAGAGAGTAGCCTGTTTGCAACAATGTGCCATGACCCCCCTTCCCGATGTCCCCATTAGTATTCCAAGAAATAAATCCTCATTCATTGGTGGTCCAGTAACCCCCCTCCCCGATCCCCGATGTCCCAGTTAATATTAAAAGAAATAAACCCTGTTCATTGGTGGTCCAGTGACCCCACCTCCCTGATCCCTGATGTCTCCATTAATATTATAATAATTAAACCCCATTCATTGGTGGTCCAGTACCCCCCCCATCCCTGATGTCCCTGTTATTAGTACAATACGTAAATCCCCATTCATTGGTGGTCTAGTGGCCCCCCCACCCTTCCACCCCAGAAGGTAGTGCCCACACCCTGCTCCCCCCATCCAGTGACAGAGCCGGTGACCAGCAAAGCCTTCCTCACACCTCTGTGGCTGGCTCCTGTCTGAACTGTCACTGAGCGTGTACTGTAAAGTGTACACGTGTGCACTTTACAGTATGCACTTAGTGACAATTCAGTTGTGGGCCAGCCACGGAGATGTGAGGAGGGCTGTTCCAGTCACCGGCTCTGTCACCAGATGGGGGGAGTGAGGTGGTGGGCAGTAGCTGCTGTGGTGGGAGGGTGAAGGGGGTACTGGACCACCAATGAATGGGGATTTATGTATTTTACTAATAACGAGGACATCAGGTATCATGAAGAGGGTCACTAGACCACCACTGAATGAGGTTTAATTATTATAATATTAATGGGGACACTGGGGATCAGAGGGGTCACTGGACCACAAATGAATGGAGTTTATTTATTATAATATTAACGGGGACATCAGGGATTGGGGAGGTCACTGAACCACCGATGAATGGGGTTTATTTATTGTAATATTAATGGGGACATCAGGGATTGGGGGGCACTAGACCACCAATGAACAGGGATTTATGTATTGTAATAATAATGGGGACATTGATGATTGGTGAGGTGGGATCACTGGACCACCAATAAATGGGGATTCATTTATTGTACTAGTTACGAGGACATAGGGGATCAGGAACTGCTAGTCTTTGCCGCAAGGTGCCTGCTGCAAACCCTTTTGTGTGCCAGGTGTTTGCTGCATCGGAGAGGTTGCTGCAAGTGTGGGGACTTAGGCACCAGGACCCCTCCTGCACCAGAATTAGGTGCAGGGTCCCTGGCTTTAGCACAAGCTGTTGTTTTCCTCAACCTGCGCCAATCTAAGCCCCTTTTGAGAATCGATCCCACAAACATTATTTAACATGCTTTGGTGTTAAAGAAGCCATTCATGTTCCAGTGCTGTTTCTATGCATTTTTAGTTCATTTTAGAGTGTTCTTTTCTCCTATCTTGTAAGATGTCCCTTTCCTCATGTTTCAAGACTGCTTTAGTATACTTTTTCAAGATTTTAAATTATTAAAACTTAACTTTTCTATGATTGTTCACAGGTTGTCATCTGTAGTCGCAGCTGTTTTAAGACATCCATTTATTAAACTGCTTCTTTAATTATCATATCCAGCAATTTGCTTATGATCTTACCCACCCCCCACAGCAGACAGATGAATTGTACAGAAAAACATCAAGGGCCAGATATTCAAATGTTAGCCCAGGTTCTAAAGGATGCTTGCCAGTGCTATCAAGGTTTTGTGCCTGGTTCATGGGTGGGGTATATATTCAGAGCCCTGCACAACGTGAGCAAAACCTATTAGCACCCAAGTGCCAACTTACTGTTGGGCCCATGCAAATGAAAGGGTCCACCCCTGCATACAGGTGCAGTGGCAAATTCAAAGGTTTGCACAGGCCTTAACTGCCACTCAAATGTGCACAAGTTGCCACCTTTGCAAACCCCAACTCAATGGGGCACAAAGCCCTGGTGGAGGGAAGCATTACTGCAGCCCCCTCCTTGAACCCCAGCCCACTGAATTGATAGATGCCCTGGTGTCTAGTGGCACCATTTTCAAAAGATGTACTATTGTCTCTGGTGCTGGGCAGGGTGCTAGTCATGGGTTTGCTAACCAAAGGCTGAACAACAGAAAAACAAAGAATTGACAGCATTCCCAGAGCAGGTGTGTTAAGGTTCACCTTGTTTGGAAATTGGTATGTTAATGCACTTTGTGAGACTGTTGAATAAATTGTTCAGCATCTATGCTTTGTAGCATGTGTCAATTTTAGAGTATCAGCCTGCACACACCTGCTCCAAGAGTGCTGCCAGTTTTTTGTTTTCTGTCTATTGACATCCCTGCCCTCCGATCACATGGCCATATTCTATGTATTTTGTCCCTGGTGTCTAGTAGTACCCCCCACCCACCATGCACTTATCCCATGCCACTCCTGGGTGGCTAGCCACTCCACCTTGCATCACCCACACTGAGCAAACAACTCAGCCACACCCCCAAGTACCTAATCAGCTGTGCTGTGTGGAGGGTTCAACATAGTGACCAACACAGCCCTCCTCTCACCTCCTTGGCCAGCCTCTGTATGGAATGACAGGAAATGTGCATATAGTATATTGTATCCTGTGTATAGTATATTGTATACTGTGTATATTGTATGTGCACTCCCTATCATCCCATACAGTAGCTGGCCAAGGAGGTGAGAGAACTGTACCAGAAGCCATATCAGACCCTCCATGTAGCACATCCACTTAGGTACCTGGGGGGTGGATACGAGATGTGCTCTCTGTGGGTGGTGCAGGGGAGGTCACAAAACACCAGGGGGGCAGGGTAGCATGAGGCTGGGTGCTTGGTGGGTGAGGGGTACCACTAGACACCAGGGACAAAATACACAGAACAGGGATGGGTGGTCAGAGGGCGGTAGGTGCCACTAGACACCATGGACTAATTGCATTGTATGGGAACAGGTGACTGGGGTTAGGGGGTGCCACTAGACATATGGGACAAATTGCATAGTACAGGGACAGGTGATCAGGGGTTGGGGGTGCCACTAGACACCAGGGACAAAATACATAGAATGGGCATAGGTGATCAGAGAGCGGGGGTGTCACTAGACTCAAGGGATATATTACATAGTACTGGGATGGGTAATCAGGGTTTGAGGGTTCCACTAGACACCAGGGACAAATTACATATTATGGGGATGGGTGACTGTGGATTAGGGTGTCAGTAGACACCAGGGAATACTCTAATATTACAAGGACAGGGATTGGAGGATGGGGAATGCTACTAGACACCAGGGAACAGATAAATCTTATTAGGACAGGTGATTGGGGGTTGGGAGACTGCTCACCACCATGCCTGCATAGTGGAAGGTCACAGGATGGGCGCAGACCTGCTGTCACTTCCCATGCAGTTTAGTCAGTAATGAGTATGCGTATGACCCCTTAACACCCTGCATGCCCAATAGGCTCATATGCATTTTCCCACTGAATATCACCCCGAGGCTCCTGGTGCTATCTGGTCTGGGGATGCAATTCCCCCAACTTGCCTATGGGCTGTATACGCCCAGGTCCATGTTGGGGCAGAGTTACTTAGTGCTGCGCTGACATGGCCCTATATTCTGTCGGATAGCGCTGGTGCACTGTCCAACTAAACATAGTATCCCCTAGGTTAGGCATGGGGGCAAGTGCAGCACACACCTTTTTTGCTGTGCTATTGTACGTATTTAAATATCAGGCCCCAGGTAGCATTGGTCTATCTGCATTTTGAGTGGGTGAGATTGGATATCAGTATTGGACATGATATTGAAAAACATGCATTAAAAATTATTTTCTTCTTTAAATCAAATAGTAATGAAAGGCTTGATTGAATGAATGAATTGGTGAAGACGTGAGCTTTGGCCTTCCAAATAATGTAAATATCTACAAACATCCCCTAAGAAAGACTACTGTTTTAAGTTACTTGCTCAGAATCACAATGAGTATGTGTATCATATAGGTCAAGAGTGCCTCTTCATGGTGTTTCTCATAGTATAAAAGACTCTGAACATGAGGTGCTGTATGTGCAAGAGAATGCAGAAATGAAGCTAAGCAGTTCTGACTGCTAAAACCTCATCAGAGGGGTGTACTGACCATAGAGCAACACCACCATAGTGAAGACCATCACAGCAACAGAATTCGACTGAAAGCGTTAGGTCACTGTGATGGTCCCTGCTAACACCAGCAGTGCATCTTCCCAGTGTTTCACCCCCTTCCCAAGACAACTCCAACTCAGAGTTGTATATTTAGAGACTGGGGGGTTCGGGGAGGTGCAGCCCCCCTAAAAAAACACACCGACGTCCCCGACAGTACAATGCCAACACTCAGCATAGTGTCTGTCGCAGTTGGAGATGTTGGCACAGTAGATGTCGCCGTGCGATAGGTAAACCATGATAGAAATGTCTTATACCATAAGAGACATCCAATGTGGGACCTATTAACTTATTATAAATCATTCAAGGTAGCTAGAGTGATTTAAAATAAGTTTTAAGTCAGAGAGTTTGATATTTTAAATTTGAAGCTAGCTGTCTTTCCCCGGATGTAAAATGTAATGCTCCTCTCCTAAGCCGGCCCAGTGGCACTGAGGGTTGAGGCGCTGGATGCCACACCTCACGCCATGCCGGTGACCTGCGTTCGGGAGTGAGCCAAGAGTCACCGGGGGTCGGGGGGAAGGGAAGAGATCAAGCATCCGGAGGACTGCTCTCTCTTCCCAGGGGAAGGGGTGGGATACACTCGCTCATGGAGTGACCTCTGGTGGCAGCTAGGGGTTTGCCAACTGAGCAGCATGGCGTATGCCAGGGGGAGGGTGGAGCTACAGCGCTGCATTGCTGTGCTAGCCGGGCTTCGAGGGGGTGGGAACAAAAAGGCAAAAAAATGCCTCCTATGCACCGGTGAGATGACGGTGGTCCCGGTGGACCCTCCCACATCCCAAATACCGGCTCAGACGTGCCCACAAACTGCCTCCAGAGGACTCGACGATGTTCAGGTAGGCCCCTCATACTTAGGAGCCACTGCTGAAGGGAGATCAGAATCAGCCCCGGAGAAGGTACTGGGGGTCGGGTCTGCCTGGGTTGATCAGGGGAGGCAGTCGAGGAGATGTGGAGGTTTCAGGTTGGGAGTAGAGGAGGAGTTCCATGTGGGCACTCCTGAAGGATGCCCAGGGTATGAGAGGAATAAAAAAAGTAAAAAAAAAAAAAAATGCTCCTCTCCTAACATTCCTGCATGAGAGACCACTGTAAGAGGTACAGTGCCTTGATGCACTGATTGGCTGAAATTGTGTAAGTGATCTGGTCCTAGATCGCCTGGACGGTCTGGTTCACAGTTCAGTTTCCTACTATCAGCCTACTGCCTCCTTGGAGTTCCTACTGTCTCTGGGAAAACATGGCTGTGATTAAGCCATGGATATCCTGTATTTCTCTTCACATCATTCTTCATTACAAAGAACACCTGCATAAAAACAGGATTTCCAACCTTTGGATTTCATCTGATCCTCCAGCACAGCCATAGGTAAAGTTATAATATTCTGGTTACGACTCGGCAATTATTGAGATGTCATACAAGCAGGGAATTATAGTTGCCTGGGAGGAGAAGCAGCAGGTGCATATGAAGTCCAGTGTATCCTGTTCTCATGCAACTATCCTTCCTTTGGAATAAGGAATAAATGAATGATATATGTTTACATGTGACGTTACTGTGTCCCTTATGGATGTATGAGAGGCTTCTTGAGTTCCTCTGTAGAAAGAACTGCAAAGCAAAGCTCAGTAGTTCTGGTGCTTAAAGAGCTGAAAAGGCAATAATGACTCCAATCAGCAAGAAAAGCAGCCATTCAAGATAATCGCTTCTTTATTTCAAACTTGATTTATTCAAATATCACACAGGAACCATCTCTCTATAGCCAACTATTTGCCCCATATCGATCTTAGTCAGGGAAGATGGAATGGCAATATTTAATAATGTGCAGAAACAGAAGTATCTTAAATGTGAATCTATGAATCTGTGATATAAACTCTAACATAACAGTGCGCAGATGGTGTTATTGACTTCAGATATATATGTGTGTGTGTGTGTGTGTGTGTGTGTGTGTGTCTCAGTTTTAGAATCTAATATATACACTTCATACACAGTCAAAAGAAATCAGCTAAACATTCTACACTGTAATTCATGTGGCACATAAATATCAAGTGTCCATAATTTCTTGCCATTGGCTGCATACAATATTATCCTGTATATGAAAAAGCATAGCACTTAATGATACTTGCACTGGTTAGATATAAATCATCATATTTTATTCACCATCAGAAAAACATTTCAAAGTTAAAACTTATATTCCACTGGCGGAATTCCATATTCCACACAGCACTAGTCTCAACCCCTCAATAGATTCATAGGCTCATTGTATATGGGAGCCAATACATTATTCCTTATATTTTACACATAGAAACAGGTGGGGTTTTATTACCTGAAGTTTGAAACCCCACAGATGGGTTTCAAAACACAGTGTATGGCCTTCTAATACATGGGCCATTTTGGATGACATTATTGTTGGGCATGTACTTACACCATTAGTGTGGGGTCCCAGAGAGATGGGGGGACTTCCAGCAGTTTGACTAATTCTTTTCCTAGTTCATACTCACCTCCCTATTCAGAGCCTTAAGTCTATAGATTCAATGCATCTCTTTATGCTTGACAGCTTTTCCCCAGTCTCCACCTTTTTTTCAGTTCTTGTACAAGAATGTCAGACAGAGTGACTCATGCATTGGATGGTCATACACTGTATTCTGAAACTTATCCCAGGTGGTTCAAACGGCGTAAGTGGAGAGTGTCGGACCATCTGATTTTGAGTAGCATAAACGCTACCTGAATTGCACAACGCATACAACATGTAAGCATTACGCTATGCAATTCCTGAGGTGAAGAAAGCTTGTCAAGTGAGCTAACAGTGGCAAGAGGCATGCGCCAACTTTTTCTGTAATCGGGGGGCTGTGCCCCCGCACCCCCCCTTTTCTTTACAGAAAACATGTTTTCTTGCAACATACTTAAAATAAATAGTAAAAAAAGTTACCAATACTGACTAACAAACAATATAGTACCATCGTCAATCACCGTGTATTAATAATTTTGGTGACATAATATGTTATGCAATTCTTGCACAGCATCGTTTACGCATTAAACGTATTTCTAAGAGTGGTCCGACACTCTCCACTATCTCTGTTCAAACTTCAAGTAAAAATAAAACAGTCTGTTCCTATGTGTAAAATAATGTTTTACATGTAAATATCTGATCTGAAATAATATAAACCACATTGCCCTGAATCTGTTGGGATAGGAACTTTCCTTAACAGAGGCACTGTAGTGCAACTATACACCCAATACCAAAGCCCCCCACCCATTTACTTCATGGTAATAAAATTGTGTATAACTCCTTCTCACACCTAGGCTGCTCGATTTCTTTTTTTTTTTTTTTTTTTATTTTTCATCTTTATCCTCCTCCTTCCTACCTCCGGTGCCCCCTCCTTCCGTCCGCTCATGTCCCCCGGTACCTACCTTAGGGATCTGCCCCTAGAGTGCCCATCCTCCTCTCCTCGCACAGTGGGGTCTGTCCTGTAGGTGGTCGGTGCAGACTCGTTAACCTTCATCTGGGAGCTGCCGTGAGGGATTTTCGATTTTCTCCCCTTATGTCCCCACTCCCTAGGCGCCTTGTGCTTGGGATGTATGTTCAGTGGTAGCATGCTTGCGCTGCGAAGACCCTCATGGCCGTGACATCCCCCTCCCGGCTCTGACAAGCGAAGCCGCCTCCATCCCTTCCCGCGCTTCTGCAGTTAGCTTCCACCGGCTACGGAGAATGCAAGTGCAATGCGCTCTTGGTAACACCCTGAGGGAGGAGAGCATCCATTGGGACGCTCGATCCTCCTCTCCTCGCTGATTCCCCGGCCACCGAGTCCGCCCCTCAACCTGGTCGCCTGCGCAGCGAGGTGTGGTGTCCAGCGCCTCAACCTCAGCGCCACCGGGCCGGCTGGCTGCTCAATTTCTTGATTACTCTAATGTGCAACACAATGTCAAAGGCCTTTTAAAAGCCCAGATAGGCCACATCCACTGCCTTCCCTGATCTAGTTCCCTGGTCATCCAGTCGAAGAAATCAATCAGTTTCAGCTGGCATGACCACCTCCGAATCCCTCCCATGAGTCTATGCTGCCTTTGGCTCTGTAGCCCACTGAATTTAAGATACATACTAACTTTTCCTTTAACAGGGTTTTCATTAATTTCCCCACCACTGATGTGAGACTGACTGGCCTATAGTTGCTTGACTCTTCTTTGCTGCCATTCTTATGTAGGGGGAACACATTTGATCTTTTCCTTTCCTCCAGAACCATGCCTTTTTTTAGTCAGCTGTTGAACAAGGCCATCAGTAGGACAGCTAGCACTTCCCTGAATTCCTTTAGTACCCTTGGTGTATCCCTATCTGGTCCCATGGCCTTGTCCACTTTCAGAGTTGCAAGTCCCTTCAGGACTTTTTCCTCTGAAAATGGACATGTATCGACCACCCTCCCCTTTGTTCCTGCTTTCTTGGTGGTCCTTCCCCTCTTCCTCCACTGTGAAGTCTGAGTAGAAGTACAATTGCAGCCAAAGACCTGGTCAGATACTACCTGAGATTTCTATATCTCAAGTAAAATTCCCTGCATGTCTGCAGTACCATTGTGGGGCACCAGAGAGAGAATCTGAATGTATCTATGACTGCTCAGGATGTCTGCTTTCTTGATCATCTTCTGTGCACTCTCCCCTTGCCACTCTCCTATATCCTCACTATCCAACCCCTTGCTCTCCTCTTCTCATTTATCTACCTAAAGAAAGTTTTATCTCCATTAGCTACACATCTGGCTTTCCTTTCCTCTGTCTGCACCTTTTCTCCCCTCACTACTTTTCCTGCTTACCTCTCTTTTACGTGGTATGTCTCCCTGTCTTCCTCCCTCTGCATTTCCTTATAGCTCCTGAATGCCACCCTGATGGTGGATATATTATGGTGATGTGTATTTAACCAGTGCAAGTATCATTGAGTGCTATTCTTTTAATATACAGTGTAATATGTACTGGATGCATACAATAGCAAGTACCTAAGGAAACTTGATGTTTACGCACAACATGAATTATGGTGTAAGAATTTTTAACATTTCTTTTGGCTGTGTATTGAGTGCATATGTTAGATTCTGACATGCATAAATATCTCAGTAACACCATTTGTGCACTGTTGTATGGTACAGTATGATATGGCATGGTATGGTATTGTATGGTATGGTATGGTATGGTAGAGTTGATACCGCAGATTCTCATGTAACATACTTATTTAATGCTTCTGTATTATATTGGCATGATAGTGCCAGTATAGTTAGAGCTGAGTGACAGGTTCTTTGCTAAACCCCTAAATTTACACCTTTGCCAGCTTTGGCAATGTTTGACGAAATTAGCTGACATTTTTCATGTGTTTTCTAGGAGGCAAGGTCTAAATGTGTGGAAAGTTACATAATGGCAGCTTGTACCATTTCTGAGATCTACATAAGTCATATTCCTGTAGACATGTAATTTCTTTCTATACTTAATATGGGTTTTTAGTTTTCCTGCCATCTACAGCCTACACAGAATGGATTTTTTTCCTGAAACTTTCAGGGTAGCAGCATGCTGTACCAAGGTAGTGCCTTTGGAAGGTTTTGTGAAAAAAATATTAAATGGTTCCAGAATTATAAGGATTTAAAGATTTTTTTGTTTTGGTTTACTGTTCTGAGTACGCTCAGTAGGGTTTTGGGGATAACGTTCTGATGCAACACAAAACATTCCATGTTGCAGATGGTTTTTATTTTCTCACCACTTGCTTGTCACAACATGAAAAAAAAGTTTGTGTCATGACAGCTGCTATCTTGTTCCCATGAAATAAAAAACATGGAAAACACATAAAACAATTTTTTTTTCTCTTGATTTATGCTCCTGTGCCACAGCCTGTGCCTCAGGAGGGAGCCCCGGTCCCATCCCCCAGCGTCTACCATCTGGTGCTGATCCACACTCCCAGGGCTTCCCCCCCGGTGGGGCCAGCAGGGTTCCCCAACCCCCACCAGAGACTGGATCCAGTGTGGCCAGCACTGTGGCTAGCTGGTAGCAGGGCCTGCAAGTCGCCCTTCATCATATGCCATGGCACTCATTTTTCCTCCAATTTCTCCCTTACAGAAGTGAGGCATGCAATTACGCCACGGAGAGAGTGTGCACGCATCCGCATGCGCTCCTCCAAGCATCTGCCCCATCCCCTTCCCTTTCTGCAGCTTCAGTGCACGGCCTCCCCAGCTACTGCTAGGGGCCAGTCAGATGCTGACCACTTTCAGCCCCCCCTCCCCGGAGAAGGAGAGCAGTCCATTGGATGCTCAATCCTTCTCCTCCCCTGCTGACCCCTGGCAGCCCATGTTTGTTCCTGAACACTGGCCACTGGCGTAGTGTGAGGTAAGGCATCCAGTGCCTCAGGCCTCAGCCCCACTGGGCTGGCCAAAAAAGTATAATTTAAAAAAAACAAACACCTGAACCTAGCTAAATGAGATCTGTTTAGCTACATTCTGGTGTTTGTCTGCTTTGCTTTTTTTAAATGGCCAGAAATACCTTCTGGGCACCCTAAACTCCATGGTGCCAAGCTTTGAGGGAGGAACCATTCACCCATGTTTTCTGTATGAGAACAGCAGGACTTTTTTGAATGCTGAAGTTGCAGCTGGAATTGTGCTGATGGCGTCAGCTGAAGCAGTGAACCGTCAGTCTACTGTTGTATCTGCCTATCTGTTAGTCTGTCTGTCTGTCTGTCTAATTTAAATACATGTTAAGTGCATCAGGGTGCCCACCCCTGGTACCACCTCTTTCTTCCCCTTCCCTTCAGGTCTCCTGCCTACCCTACTCGGTATTTATGTATTTTTGTATTTAACCCTTGCTGTGCTGTGAACTGATATATCCATCCAGACTTCCTATACATTCTAATTCTGTCAGCAGTCTAAAGGTTAATATAAGCAGACTGGGATGCCCACCCCTGGTATTGCTTCTCTTTACCCCCCCTCCTTTCCAGGTTACCCACTGCCATTCCCTGAACAGTAGCCAGACACTGGGGTTCCCAATCCACAGTGTCAGAATGTGAAATGAATTAAAGAAAACCCTCCTTGATTATTTTTTTCACCTGTAAAAAAGAAAATGATCCTCTGCTGATTTAACCCCTCAACGCACCCAATAAACCACACCCTGACCTCCAGCTCAGCACCCCCCACTCCACACCCCTCATGCACCCCACACACCCTCACTCACTTGAACATGTCCCATGGTGTAGATTCACTCTCTGATCAAAGACACATGGGTGACTGCGATATGAAAAAATTAGAAGTGCAGTTCAATGTATTTGAATGGGGTTTGAACTTTAATTCATAACTTTGTCATTTTTGAATATCTTTCCATCAAATTTCCAACATATCCTTTTGGGGACCATCCTTCATGACCAATGGCAGTGGAATTATTCAAATCTGGCCCAAGAGATGATTTCATAGTCACTGTGTGAAATCACCTTTCAGGTGGGATTTAAAAGATTTCACTGCCCTTGCATATGAGGTGGGGGCCATAAAAAACTATGTTGACAATCTGAGGTAAAAATATGTTAAAACAATAAAGTTATGAGTGTGCATTGGAATTTTTCTCCACTTGCTCTTAACTTTGGTAATGTTCAGTATTTTGACCCCAAATTTTTAACATATTCATTTTTTTCACACCACCACAAGAATGTGACAGTTGTTGTTTTTCAAATCCTGGCCAAAATGTGCTTTTGCACCTGTGGCACAGAATCACATTTTGGTAGGGATGAAAATGTTCACCTATCAGGTCCATGAGGTGAACTAATAAGAAGGCTATGCTGAACATTTGGTGTACAAATATGGTAAAATTCCCAGGTTATGAGTGAATGTTTCAATATTTCAACCTTCACTTATAACTTCACAAATTTTCTTTTTGATACTTATTTTTTTTGCAGCTTTACCTCCTCAGCAGGGGTGGTCTTATGGCTCCCCTTGTCTGGTCTGCCCCTGGTGACCCCTGCACTGGGCGCCATGCCCAAGCCCACCTCCTCTCCTTCTCACCCACTCCAGCCATGTCATGCACCCCACAGTGTGGAAGACCCTTGGGGAGTCAGAGCCAGAGGGAGCACCCCTGAGAGCATCCAGTGCAGTGCTGCGGGAGCCATTCTTCACCACGCTGGAGGATTGTGGCTATCTTTGACTTGTTCCCTGGTTCCCACACAGTGTGGGTGTGCAAGGATGTCAATGATGCTGCAGTGCACGCTTCTGTGCACTGCACATAAAACGTCAGCCCACGCTGACCCCCTCTAAGTCACCACAGCTTGCACTGACCTTCAGCCACCGCCAGAAGCCAGCACATCCATGGGTGTCCCTCCCCACCCTCCCTGGAGGAGGAGAGCTGTCCATGGGAAGCTCAATCCTCCTCCCCTTGGCTGACCCTCTGACACCCGAAGTCACTCCCAACCCTGGGTCATCGGCGTGGCATGAGGTGTGGCATCCAGCATCTCAACCCTCAGCACCACTGGGCTGAACTTCACTAATTTTCAATATTTTAACTCCAAACTTTCAACATAAAACATGCCATGTGTAATTTCTTTTCATTCTGGATGAGATGTGTGTTTTGGGGTGAAATGATGGTTTCAACAATATACTATAAATGCCACATGTCGTATTTATAAGGGGAGTCATTCAATGACTATCTTTAAAATGTGGGGTCAAAATGAAAGAAAATATGTAATTTTTTTTTTAAAATGTAGTATACTTTATTACATTTTTAAAAAGGACAACACTAAAACACAACAATGAAAAGAACAATTACAACACATAAACCCCACCCCACCTCCCACAGCAATGCCTTAACATTGTCACAGTGCAGAGCAACATGAAAAGTAGAATAGTAGGAGCCCACGAATACATAACTATAATAAAGCCATGAGATCACATAATAATAGTTGAAATAACCTTTTCTGTGGCTACAAAGTTCTTCCATCCCCCAACCCCACCCCACCCGACCCGCCACGAGAGACCACTGGTAGTGAAACATACATACACATACCAGGGCACTGAGAGAAGGGGAAATTATCCAGGCACATGAGCAGTAATGACCAGGGGCACTTCTTTTCCCTAATCCAATCAGGGAGAGTTGATGTTACAGGGGAAAGGAGAGGTGAAGGGGAAAAGTTATGAGGTTAGCAGAGAATGTAAGGGTTCCCAAACCTCCCTATATGTAGAGGTTCTGTGGGCCAGATTAGCAGTGATCCATTCAGCTTGTACAGCAAACAATATCTCCCTGAACCACTCTGTAGTGTAAGGGATAGTTTGATCAAGCCAATGTCTCAGTATCCATTTTTTTACACAAAGGGTATAAGAGACATACTGTATGGTACCTTTGATTGCCAACCAAACTATCGCTGTAGTCTCTCAGCAGACACACCTCTGGGATGAAGGCTTCAGAGAGACCGAGATGGGGATCCAGGTGGGACTGAATTACAGACCAGAAAGGGGTGACCTTTTCGCAAGTCCAAAGGACGTGTAACAAAGGACCGGGTTCTTTATTACATCTGGTGCAGGTGTTTGAAGGCAGTTTCACCATTTTATGTAGTTTGTCTGAAGTGAAATAAAGATTATGGAGAACCTGAAATTGAAGAAAACAATACATCCCATTTGATGAATCTATATAGACGCTTCCAAATACGTGTCCAGTTATGTGGGGACTTGGAGGGAGGTGGTGCCTGGTCCCAATAATAGCAAGCTGGGCCTTCCACCTGTGTGCAGAAGTTTGAGAGCTGTTGATAGTAAAATGAAATGACATGTGAACAAGGGGCCTAAGAAACCAAGGGGCAGGCAAAAGTCTAGTACGAGTCTTCACAGGGCCCGGAACCAAAGTGAGACATAAGTATATGGGAAAGTTGAAAGCATTTGAAACAAGTAGAAGAGGGCAACTGAAACCAATGTCTAACTTCTTGAAACGTCACAAGTTTCCAATCAACTACCAAGTCCAATACCTTGTCTACTTTAACATAAGGCCAAAAGTAAGCTGTAAGAATATGCCCTCCAATCTGAAAATTCAGGTTGCCAACAAGAGGTTGGGAGATATCTTTGTGGGGTTGCAGCTTAAGAAGGGCACAAAATTGTAGATGAGCATGTACAGATGCCTCTATTGGGGAGCCATGTAGAGAACTGAGAAGTTTTTTAGGAGAAATATATAGAAGGAAGCAAGTGTCCATACCGTGTAAAGAGCAGAGGGTATGTTCTATCTCTAGCCAAACAGGCTGATAACTAAAGGGGTCAGAGTCTGAATGATCTTGTATGCAATGAGAAAACTGGGAACAATGAATAGAGAGATAGTAGAGGTAGAAGTTGGGCACTTGAAGCTCCCCGGGTTCTTTAGATTGCATCAGTTGAAAGAGAGCCCTTCGGGGGGTCTTACCATGCCACAGAAAAGAGGAAATGATCCTGTCAAGTTCCAAGAACTAGGATTTTGGTAAAACATGATTGTACATATATAGCGGGTAAAGAAGACAGGGAAGAACATTCATTTTAACTATACTAATGCGGCCCCATAGGGAAAGAGGCAAGAGATTCCAGTGTTTCAAGTCAGTACGAATAGTATGAACCACGGCATCAAGATTGTAATGTTTCTATTTAGAAGGGGTAGTACTGATATGCATGCCCAAATATTTAAGTTTATCGCTAATCCAGACCAACCCTAAATGTTCCACTTCGGACCTCAAAGTAACACCATTTGGTGGCATCACCTCCATCTTGGCCAAATTTAACTTATAATTTGAAAACGCTACAAATTCTGAGATAACGTCCAAGGCAGCAACTAGAACGAGGCAAGGGAGGAGAGATGTAGCAGGATATCATCTGAATAAACAGAAAACTTGTATTGGAAAGGTCCCACAGAAATACCTTTCACCAGGGGAGAGAACTTGATCTTCTGGAGCAACAGTTCAAGAAAAAGATTGAAAAGGAAAGAGGAGAGAGGGCAGCCTTGCCTAGTGCCTTGATACAAGTGGAAGGGGGCAGACAATACCCCATTACAGAGGATACGGGAAGACGGACAATAGTATAACATCTGAACCCAATGGACAAACATGGGTGGAATATGAAATTTGGGAAATAAATTAAACAAATAATCCCAGGAGACCCTATCAAAAGCTTTCTCTGCATCCACGGACACCAGCACTGATGAGGCATCAGAGTCCCTGGACAGAGAGAAGATGAGAAAGAGTATGAAGGTGATCTGCTGAGAGCCAACACGTCACAAAACAGACCTGTTCTTGACTGATAAGCCAGTGCCAGACCCTCTTCAACCTTCCAGCCAATACCTTCACGAGAATCTTAAAATCAACATTAATGAGGGATATGGGTCAGTAGTTTGAAACCAGCAGGGGGTCTCGACCGGGCTTTGACAACACCACAATAATGGCCTCGGTGAGAGAAAAAAATCAGAGAGGCCCTCTTGAAAAATGTAGTTAAAGGTATCAAGGAGTACAGGGGCTAACTGGTGTTTGAAGGCCTTATAAAAGTCGGCAGTGTATCCAACCGGGCCTGGGGCTTTGTCTGGTGAAAGAGAGTTGATGGCAGACAGGATTTCAGAAATGGACAAGGGAGCTTGCAGAATATCAACCTGAGAGGGGGCCAGATGGGGGAGGTCAACACCCTGTAAGAACTTATCAAAAAGGTCTACATCGAAGGGAGATGATGGGAGTTGATACAAGGCCATTATAATGTTCTCGAAATGTATCTACAATATCCAGAGGGGAAGTGATGAGATGACCTGAGGCAGTGTGGAGAGAAGAAACAATTCTGTCAGCAACTTGAGAGTGAAGATGAAGAGCCAGCAATTTCCCTGCCTTCTCCCTCTGAACAAAGTATTGAACCTTGGAATGCAGAATCAAATGTTCTGCTTTTTTCCCCAACAGGGTGTGGTATTTAGAATGGGCAGCTTCCAATTGGTCCCAGTCAGACTGAGGGGAAGACACGGAGAGCTGTCTTTCCATCAGCCTAATCTGATCCAGTAAGGAGGAGAAGACTGCTCTTGAGGTGACTCGCTTCCGAATAGTGGCAAGCCAAATTAGTTCACCACGAAGTGAACATTTAAATGCACCCAAAGAAAGTCAAATTTGGGATAGGAAGGAGAATTAAGTTCCAGAAAAGAGGAAGTAAAACCCTGAAGATGTTGAATCATAGAATCAGATCTAAGCAACTGGCCATTAAGGCACCAAAGTTGATCACACTGCAAAGAGGGGAACAGGCATAGATGTATCAGAATAGGATGGTGATCAGAGACAACCTTGGATAGATAATAGCAGGCAGCTACTCCAGACAGATGGTCAGCCCACAACAGAAAATAGTCAATACATGAAAACATATTATGGGGAAGCGAGTGAAATGAATATTTCCACAAAGCCATCTGCCCTGGACACAGAATTAAGGGACGGGGGTCAGACCGATCTAACATACTAACATACTAAAATGCCAGCAGAATAGGCCTAATGGTCTTTCTTGTCTGCTCGTTTGGTCAGCCCCCACCCTGGGTGCTGACCTTGCTGTCCCCCTCACCTTCTCTGGCTTCTCCCTTCCCAGTTCCGGATATTCCTGCTGCATTGGATTTTGCTTCCTGAACCCTTCCCCTGTACCTGTCCCATCCCCTCTTGAACCCCTCCACGGTCTCTGCCTCCACCAGCCCCCTAGGTAGTGCATTCCATGGCTCTACCACCCTCTCAGTGATGTAGCACCTCCTCCTTTCTCCCCTGAATCTTCCCCCCTCCAGCTTCCACCCATGCCCTCTAGTGGCCCCCTCCTCCTTCCTTGAAGCACCCTCACTGTTCCTCCCTATTTACCCTCTTCATGTACCTGAAGACCTCTATCATGTCCCCAGTCCTTCTCTCTTCCAAAGTGTACATATTTAGCTCTTGGGAGCCTCTCCTCATAGGTCCTGTCCCCCAAGCCCCAAATCATTTTGGTTGCCCTCCTCTGGACCCTCTCCAGGAGGTTAAAATCCCTCTTTAAGTGCGGCCTCCAAAACTGCACGCAGTACTCCAGGTGCGGCCTCACCAAGCAGTTATACAGAGGGAGTATCACTTCCCTCCTTCTGGAGGTGATCCCCCTAGCGGTGCATCCCAGCATCCTGTTGGCCCTGGCTGCTGCCCTCCTACAAGTCTCAGAGTTGTTCATCTTGACATCCACCACCACCCAGGTCCCTCTCAGCCATTGAGACTTGTAGTATTTCCCCAGGGTGTACACTTAGCCTGGTTTCTGCTAGGTGGAGTACCTTGCATTTCCCTGCATTAAACCTCAGCTTCCACTTTCTAGACCATCTTCCAGAGCCTCCAGGTCCCCCAGGGCCACCTCCCCTCCTCCCCATCCACCACCGCCCCCAGTTTCGAGTCATCTGCAAAGAGACTCATCTCACTCCTGATTCCTGTCCTATGTCAGATCAATGAGGCGTTGAACAGAAGGGGCCCAAGGACTGATCCCTGTGGGACCCCACTAATGACCCTCCTTGGGAAGAGACTATCCCACCAACTACGACCTCTGGGTCCGGTCCTGGAGCCATTGCTATCCATCGGATCATCTGGTTTCCCACCCATTTCTCCTAGTTTATCCAACAGGCCCACGTGAGGAACAGAGTCAAATGCCTTGCTGAAGTCTAGAAAGAGGACATCCACTGGTCTACCCAGGTCCAAGGCACTTGTCACCCAGTCATAGAACTCCACAAGGTTTGTCTGACACGATTTCCCTGGGATGAATCCATGCTGTCTATCGTCCAGGCACCCTGACCTATCCAGGTCCCCCCCAGCCTCTCCTTGACAATGCCCTCCATCACCTTGCCCACCACTGATGTCAGGCTGACAGGCCTGTAGTTCCCTGCCACCTCCCTTGATCCCCCCTGGTGGATAGACACTACATGCGCCACCTTCCAGTCTTGGGGCACCCACCCTGTCCTCAGAGAGATGGTGAAAAGCTCTGCCAGGGGTTTCGCCAGGACAACTGCAAGTTCCTTCAGCACTCTAGGATGTAATTTATCCGGCCCCGGTGCTTTCTCCGTCTTAAGGGAGCTGAGGGCTTCCCTCACTCTCTCTGCTGTGATTTCCACTTCCAGTACCTCTTCTCCCTGCTTAGCCCTCCTCCCACCTGCCAGTGATGCCCCTCCCCAGACCTGCCGATTGGTAAGGGGCCCTCCTCATTATCTCTGTCTCCTCCCATGTATGATGCAGCATCCCCATTTTCCTGGTGAAAACTGAGGTGAAGTACTCATTTAGTACCTCAGCCTGCTCCTCTGGGTCTTGTGCCCATCTCTTCCTGATTTAATCCTGCTAATCTGCCCTTCACCCTTCGTCTTTCCCCAATGTATCTAAAGAACCCTTTCCCTCTCCTAATTTCCCTGGCCGGGTTCTGCTCCTTCCTTGCCTTAGCCACCCTCACCACTCTAGTGGCCCTTCTAGCCATCAGCTCATACTCCCTCGATCCCTTTCACTCCTTGAGCACTTGAATTTCTTATAGGCTGCTTTCTTTCCGCACCACCTCCTGGACCTCCCTGGTCCACCAACAGGGTTTTGGGCCCTACCGCATTTGTCTTATTCTGCACAGGTGCCGGTAGCATCCTGCACCCTCTCCTGATGATTTCCACCTACTATCAGCATCCATGTCTGACCCAATCCCATCCAAATGCTCCTTAAGGATCCTTCCCATTTCCTTAAAATCCACCCCCTGAAGTCGGTTACTTCCGTCTTTGTGCAGCCTTCTACCCCTCCTAGGTCCAGGCAGAACCAGACCGTGGCATGGTCACTCCCCGCCAATGGGTCCCTTACCTCCAGGCCCCCAATCTGGTCACTGTCTGCCAGGACCACATCCAGTACCCGTGCCTCCCTGGTCAGTTCCCTCACCTGCTGAGTTAGGAACGCGTCTTGAAAGACATCCAACAACCTCTGTTCCCTGGTCACAGAGGATGTCATAGTCTCCCAGTCTGTTCCTGGCATGTTTAAGTCCCCAACACCACCACCTTTCCTCTGCCCAGTCTGCAGTGTCTCCTAACATCTGCCACCAGACTGTCCTCCAGCTCCTCCACCAGGGCAGGGGGTCTATACACCACTCCTATTTTTACTCTCTTGCCCCCCCCTTGTTATCAAGGTGACCCAAATCGCCTCCACGGTTCCCTCCACCTCCTCTACTCCCCCTATGCCAATGAAGTGATTACTATATACTATGTTCCAGTCTCCCCCTAGCAACAGGGGGAGGGAGGTCCTGGGTGCAATGTGTGTCATCAGAGAGGTAAAACAGGCAGGGTCATCGGCCATAGGCCTGTATATCCCGCATAAAATAACCTCCAGGTGACCCATGAGGGTTTGCAGATAAACAAACTTGCCAAGTGGGTCAGATATTTCCTGGTGCAAGTGAAAAGGAACATGCCTTGCTACAAGGATAGCCACTCCCCGCTTATGTGAATCAACCCCTGCTCCAAAGTCCTGCCCCACCCAGGAGCACCTAAAAAGAAGGACCTGGGGGTGGCAAATTTTTTTTTGTAGAAAGGCCACATCCACATTGAGCTTACATAGGTGTAATAAAATTTTTACTCTTTTTGTGGGGGATTGGGCACCCTTTTTATTCCATGAACAGAACTTAAATGTATTGCCATCGAGACAGGAGAGAGGGATAAAAAAAATGAGTAGAATATACCAATCCTATATTCTCTTGGCCCCTGGGAATAGAAAAGGTCTTTCAGTGGGTTCCACCCCTCCACCCTCCCCATATGCATACAGCAACAAAATCATGAACTAGAACAATGCTACCCCCTCCCTTACCACCACATCCCCCATAAACAATGAAAATTCTTCCCCCCCACAGTTTGATGCATTAACAAAATCATGAACCAAAACAGTGCTCCCTCCTTCCCACCCCATCCCCCATAAACAATGAAACCTCATGTCCCTCCACTGTTTTGTGCATACCACTCCCACCATACATAGCATTGTGTCCAACCACATAGCTCTCCCCTACCAGCCACTGAACAAAAATAGCATTGGACACACTACCTGATTTAGAAGAAGATGTATAAAAAAAAGAACAGCCCTGAAAACAAGCATTAAGAAATTAAAGTGGGCACATTAGATCCCCCCAACTCAGGAACCCATCATGGAACTGCAGCATAAACCAACTAGTGCAGGGCAAACTGATTCCAGTAGGAACAATGTCCTGGGCTTAACGTACTGGTAAAGACCCCTTCTGAAAACAAAACAAAAAAGACAGAAAGGGGAGTCAACCGGCACTAAAGCCCAATGGCTAAGTCTCACCTCTCCAGTGCATAATGATTGGTGTGGAACTCCAGACAGAAGGAAACATGAGCTTGCTGACACCAGTTCCGATCTTCCACTGCAGGGACAGAAATGGCAGGAGGCTGACCTGGAAAGTCCAAAGGGGGTGACTGTAAAGAAGTCTGGTCCAGGAGAGGCATAGACCTGCAGCACACAGTTAGACCGAACTGGAACAGCAGGAACAGACCCGCACCCAAATAAATAAGAAGCTCCCAAATTGTTGCTCCCCATTGATGTCTCTACAGGTGAATTTAGGAGACAACTCCTGATGGACTATATCCTCCAGTGTCAGCCACCTTAGATGGACAATAGGCAAGAGAGTTCAAGCGGCTATTTCAGCCCAGTGGTGGGCAGCAGGAGCAAACTGAAGCTGGTCAGAGCGGAACCAAAAGAGCTTTAATCTGTCCCCATTTCTCCAGATCAGCATAATGTACAGGTTGGCAGTGGAAGGAGCAGGAGCTGGAGAGGAAGAAGGCTGAAGGGGCTCCCCATGTAGCAAGTCTGGAGAAAACACAGGTCACATACCGAGGATTTCAAAATAAACGGAACAGTCCAGAAACCCTGAGGGTAGGTAAGAGCAGCATAATTCAGAGTCCATTCTTCATGGCAGAGAGAAGAGTCACCAGCCATCCTGAGGAGCAGTCTAATCAGAGAACAGAGCTCATCTTTCCTTAAAAGGTCAGGCAGCAGAGACTTGAGCTCCCGCATGGCCACTTCTGGTGTATCAAATGAGTGTCAGGTACCATTAATGAAGACTTGCAGGTAGGCAGGGTAGAGCATTTTGAATTGAATCCCTGCTGCTAAAATCTTGGTTATCACAGGATGAAATGCAGTGCTTTTCTGGTGCGTCCCCGCTGGCAGGTCCTGGGTGAGCTGCAGCTTTGTACCTTCCCATAGAATCTCCTTGAGCTCTCAAGTTTTTGAGAGAATGTGTTGCTTGTCTAGAAAATTTAGTAGCTTCAACATAAATGGATGGGGAGGAAAATCAGACAGTGGTTTGGGATGAAGAGAGCAGTGTGCCTGCTCGACGATATATCCTGGGCCATTTGGAGAGGGACCAGCTACTCTTTCCAGACATTTCTGTGCAAGTAGGATTGGTGTGGTCCCCTCCTCACTCTCTAGAAGCCCAAAAATAATCAGATTATTGTGGTGACTCCTTCCCTCCAAGTCCTCAATTTTTGGTTTTAGCTTAGCTATCTGAGGCAGCATGTGGGTCGCATCCAAGTTGGAGCAATCCTTCCATTTCTCAGTCGAAAGAGTATGGATCTCCACATCACTAACCCATTTGCCTAGATCACTTAGGTCCATCATGAGTGACCTCAACTCCTCCGTAATTTCTTTGAGGGTAGATTTGAAGGGCTCCAACTCCTGAAGGAAGGGCTCTTCTGAAAGTGGGGTAAATGCCACAGTAGTAGTGGCAGACTGGCTGCAGCCTGAGCCTTGGGCCTTCAGCCTCTTGGCATGCTTGTCTGGTGTCTGCGATGCAGTGTGCCATGGGACCACTTGCTGCATCTCTGTTTCAGACATTCTTGCAGGAGAAACAACAGGAACTTTGCCCAGATACTTCAAACGCTTAGCAGCTGCAGGATCTTTGCCTGAATGAAGGAAGGACCTATCATATAGGTAGTTTTAATAAGAAAAATGAGTAGAGTAGAAGGGAGAGCTGTGGAAGAAGCTGCTACTCAGGTGAAAACATCATATGACTCCAGAAAATATATAATTATTAAGAAACTTTGTGTGTAGTGCCAGTCTTCACCTCAGCAGGTATGCTTTGTGATCCCATACCGATGACCTGAGTTTGGGGGAGAGCTCACTGACCCAGCTATATTTGTTGGGGATGCTGGCAATATGCTGTTATGCAACTTTCCCTTAGTTAGGGAATGACTGCCACAGGGTTTTCTGCATTAACCCAGGTACCATATGGTGAAGACAGCTCTTTTCTTGACATAGAGTCCTGCACCTCTGCCCCCATGGGTGGCAGAGGGCCCTGTATATTGGCTGACAGATTGACTCTTTGTTCTGTGTATCTGTATCTCCAGCCACATGAAAGCTCAGGGACAGAGGGCCCTGCACTTCTGCAGCCCACCAGACAGCCCCAAAAATTCTTGACATCCATTGCTGCACATAAATGCAGGGCTAGCAAGGGCTCTACACTTCTGTAAGTGGATGTAGTCTTCTCTTAGCACAGGGCACAAAGGGATCTGTGCATCTGCATCTGTTCATGCAGGTTCCTTTGGGACCAGTATGAATGATGATATGATTCCACTATCTCAAAAAGAAAGGAAAGTCTTTGCAAAAAACTTTCATAGTGTACCAGTTATGGTTCAAGTTAATGCCACAAAAGTAGGCAAATGTGGCACTAGGATTTCCAACCCTAACTACCCACTTTGCCCCCAGCAGCAGAAGGAAAAATAAACATTAGGGTTTAGGGTCTCCAGAGCCTTGGTGAATCAGTAGTGGGGTCTTCTTTGGGGTTGTCAACACTAATCCCCACCCTGTTCCCTGAAAAAAATAACATCAGACATGCTCTCCATTCACCATGAAGAAAGCTACAACAGAATGTGTTGGCAACATGTGGTGAGACATAGTTCTCTGTCTTTGAAAAGTATACCACTATGAGGCACTGCCTTGGAACTGTACCTTTTGCTTTGAACAGGATGCTATGGGCTTGGGGGAAGGGGTGAGCATTAGAGCTAACAACACCATGAAGGACTCACCACTGATTTGCCAAGGCTCCAGTAACCCAAATCCCTAATTTTTTTTTTTATTTTGATGCTTTGGTGGTGGGGATGGGGCATTAGGATTGGGAACCCTAATGCTACATTTCCCTACTTTCGTGGCAGTAACATGAACCCTAACTGGTGCATTAATAATGTTTTTTGCAAAGAATATGTTTAAATATGGGTATCTCATCTTCCCTGATTAAGTCCAATATTGGTAGAAACACTGGATATAGAGAGATGGTTCATGTGTGATATTTGAATAAATCAAGTTTGAAGCGAAAAGAAGATTGTCATATGCTGCTGATTTTCTTGTTGATTGGAAACTTTGTAAGCACCCTTATCAGCCCCAAACTGGACACAAATTACTATATCAATTCTTCTGAACCAAAATTGTGCAAAGCCTCATAAATGCAATTGAGAATTCTAAACAAACATAACTCACTGGACCACATGACTGCACATGGAGGCAACACTGCAACTATTATACACCACAAGTATTTACCCATAACAGATGTCTTTTTAAGCAGTCCAGTCAGGCTACATACAATACATCACTCATTCCAAAAATTCAAGAGATATATACAAAGTGTGATGCTCCTAAATTTTAAATAATCCCAATGCAAGTATAAACTATAGAACCTCTTATGAAATTACCTATAAAATATGACATGTAGATTTAGTCTTTGCTGTATTGGTCCTTGTAAGAATAGATCTAGAAGCAAATGATTTGATACCCTTTATTGGACCAACATAAGATGCAACAAAAAGAACAAAGTGCTTTAGCTTTCAGACCAAAAAGTCCTTCCTCAGAAGCTTAATGACAGTATTTAGAAAATCCCATACTTTCAACACCCAGATCATGCAGAAAAAAACAGAAAAAATTCCCATTGGTTCAAAATGCCCATTTAAATAAATACATAAGAAAATGTCAGAGAACTTGAATAGTACCAGTTCACATTCAGCTGAAAGGGCTTCAAAGTAAGATGTGCTTGGGGCATAACAACATGTCAGGAGTGCACTGCACATAAATTAAAATGACTTAGAGATACTTTCAGAATAAGATAACAACTACTAGAGCAGAGAGCTCCTAAACCTAATTATGAGTGTCACTGTGTGTACAAGAATGCATTAAATGAAAAGCAAAATCCACCTGGAGTAAAGACAAACTAAAATTCTAAGTGAAAAATAAGCCCCAAAAAATATAACTATAGAAAGTATCTATATATGGCATACAAAGAGGAAACAGGAAAGTTTACCAAAAATGAGCAATAGTTACACACTATATGATAAGTAAAACTGAGTTGGAACCATTAACCAACTATACTCTCAGACTAGTTATTATGCTCCTTAAACCTTAAGGCCTATATTTTAGTAACAGGAGTTTATAAATGATAACACAAATTGGCAATACTAGTGCCAAACAAAAAACTGCTTGTCAAGGGCCACCAAAAAATTAAGACCATGCAGCCTGACATGTACAGATTTGAATAAATTATCTGTGTATAATATAACAACTTGTTGTACTGAAAATGTCTAATGAATCTGAATAAGAAATCATAGGAATTAAATTCTCCCCCCATCCCCAGGGAGAAGATAACTAGTTTTAAGTAGATATATACACACACACATGCACGCACGCACGCACACAGACACACACATCCACATACACACATACACACATATGAGTCCTAATGCACCATCATTCATATCCATCACTCCAATTGTTACCCAAAGGAATTAAACTTGTCATGAAATTCCAAGTAAAAGAGATCATGTATCCTAATATGTACAGAGCTCAAAAATGAGACACTATATAACCATGCTACTATCTGTGAAGTAACAGTCCAAGGATTCTGAATAGAACCACAATGAAATAAAACTTCCACCCTCCCCAAGGTAAGGTAACTAGAAGTAAATGTACAGTACGTATGTGAGACAAGATTCCTAACACACCTTCATTACCTCAAATCACTAAAATATTAGCACAATGTAATTTGATCTGTCAAGGACCACCATGCAAATGAGATCCTGCACCCCAAAATGTTAAGAGTTCAAAAATGTGACAGTATATAATCAAATGACTGTATGTATAGTAACAGGCTAGGGAATCTGAATAAGACCAATGGAATTAATCCAACCCCCGGGGAACATAAATAGTAAGAAGGAATTAATATTCATGGGAATTTTTTCTGTTTTTTTCTGCATGATCTGGGTGTTAAAAGTATGGGATTTTCTAAATAACTGTCATTAAGCTTCTGAGGAAGGATTTGCTGGTCTGAAAGCTAAAGCACTTTGTTCTTTTTGTTACATCTATGTTGGTCCAATAAAATATATCAAATCCTTTGCTTCTGGATCTATAAAATATGGAAACACCAAACACCTCTTGCAACAAATTAAAAGATTGCAACAATCATTTAGATAAGATGAATTCCTCAGAGATCAACATTTCATTGGACACTTGCATATTTTAATCTATTCACAGTACCATAGAAATTAGCAGCAATAGAATGAAGTAACTGCACATGGTTGCAGTTTAAGAAGTATTGCAACATTTACACTGAAACCTCTGCACTTTAATTCTTGCTCCAGTAATTGCATGTTTACGATTGCATGTATATATTCATTTAAGCATGTGTAGAAAATAACAGCAATCTAACAGTACAGCACAACTGGCGCAGTGGTAGCCAGTGACAAGATGCATCACATATCTGTCTATATTGAGAAACACCACAGAAATCCAAATTAAATGAATGGGGATTTTCTGTGATGTATAATGATATATCTGGATAGTCCACATCATGTCACTTGCTACCACTGTAGAACAGAATTTAAAAGTATATCAGCATTTAAAGTGGCTGAAGTGTAGCAGAATCACTTTAGTATACATGTATACAACTTGAACTACCACTATACCATTTAATTACTTCTACACATTCAGTTCCTGCTAAATTCAGTAGCTGTAACTGTCAGTGTAGTGCCCAATATGATGTTAACCACTGTGAGTGGAATTCATCACAGACCTCCTGAGAACAATATCTGAAACACCAAACCCCACTATACCACTTTACAACAACCAGAATTTCAACAAACTCCTTGCCTTCTAAAAGGAACAAATAGACTTATCTCGTTCAATAAGCTTTGAGGCCTCCTAAATGCTTAACACCCACACACACCCATGAAAATGTATGTGAAACACTCCCCTTTATAGCAAATATAATTACAACTAAGAAATGCCTATTCTAAAAAAATTGTCATAAAACTCCATGGTAAAACAATAGCCCCCCCCCTCCCCGCAGCACTGAATTCACCTGTGCAACTTTATAAAAACAGAATTGCAGCAAACGTTTAGTCTTCTAAAAGAAACTGATGCTGTTGCCCTATTTAAACACCTGCCAAACAGCCATTTCCAGCTTAAACTAGGTTCAATGTTTGTGGAATAAAGTGTGCTTATACTCATGCATACTCTGTTGTGGCTTAACTCTATTCCTATTGTTGGTACTACTTAAAGCTGGGTAGGTATATGGACTTTAAACTTTATAGCTGTAGGAATAGAAAGCCTCCATGAGCATGGGGTGGGGGGGAACGCTGGAAAAGGATAAGGAAGGGGAGGATGGTGGGCTAATTTTTTCCAAACACCAGGGTGGGGGTCCAGGGGGAAAGGCTGGTTTACATTACGTTTGTGGGAGAAGTTATTCCCCCACATTGAACCTCAGGCTAAGCCCTCCCATTCAGTGTTTGTGAAATTAAGTGTGTTCATGCTTGTGCATACTCTGTTTTGGCATAACTCTATTCCTACTGTTGGTATTACTTAAAGCTGGGTAGGTGTATGGACTTTAAACTTGATAGCTGTAGGAATAGAGACCTCCAAATATTATGTTGATAATCTCCTTGAACTCACAGAGGGTATGAGCAGTAAAGTGCAGGAGAGGAAAAAACCCTGGGGGGATGGACCTCTGAGGACCCATAGTTACTGATCTGCCCATCCTCTGGGCATACTAAGAGGAGATGATCAAAAATGCTACTCTTATTTCTGAATTTGGATTTCGAATGTAGGTTTCATAAGCTGATGACTTCCA
Organism: Neoceratodus forsteri; assembly: GCA_016271365.2. Classification (NCBI taxonomy): domain Eukaryota; kingdom Metazoa; phylum Chordata; order Ceratodontiformes; family Ceratodontidae; genus Neoceratodus; species Neoceratodus forsteri. Next base: position 784,253,637 of record CM028132.1, on the reverse strand, counting down.
TCTTCTGAGCTTCTTTATAATATGGCTGGAGATATGATGTCTTGAAGCTGATGATGCTGCTCCAATTCTGAAAGAGTGCCCAGAATATGAATAAGGATTGAGTCCCAGCTGATGAAGCAAAATTCTGATATGGTCTTTGGAGTACTATGGATTGAGCTTAGTAAGGGCAGAGAATGATTTGATACAAAATGAAAATGCATAAGTTTGTCTAATTGAGTGACCAGGCACCATTTGTTCTTAGAAGGAAATATGGGGTTGGAAATGTCTTCATGAACATGGTCTGTTTTTGATGAAGGTAGATGCAGGATATAGTAGTCATCTTGTTTTTGAAGATCAGATATTTAGAATGTAGATGAGGTGGGAGATGAGACTGAAAATTCTCTGAGTCTAAGAAATCCATAAAAGGCTAGACCTGTAGCGATGGAAATCATCAAATTGGACTTGGGATGAAAAGGATTAGAATCTAATAGGTCCAAGAGGCTTCTCATTAGAGGTCCTTCTATGGGAAGTCTTTGAGGAATTTATCAGGAGCAATTCTGTGAAAACCCAGCAAAAGAAGTTTCACGGGTGGATTAGAAAGGATTGATGGAGCAGAAGGAGCATACTGAGAATGAATGAACTGAATTCCAGCAATGTATTGTTTAATGGTACCATGAGATAGGAGTAAGGCTTTATGGCAAAATGTCATAAATGCTAAAACATGATCAACTGAGATAGGAGTAGTGTACGGTGTTTGTGAGGTGCAGAATGAGGCATATTTAGACCAGGTGTAAAATAGGTAGATCTTGTAGAAGGGGCTAACATTTCCCACATGATTGAGGAAGCTTGGCACCAATACAATTTCATGGCATTATGAGATCCTGGAAGGAAGGGGGAGAAGACATCTCTAGATCCACTTCCAGACATAATTGGTAGAATACCTGACATTGAAAGTGAGACAATGCATCAGCAGCCTTATTGGCATGACCTGTCACTCCTCTACTGCCCCCTCCTAGCATAATATGAGAGTGCCACATATAGAATCTCTGATCCTAGCCATTCCCATGTTATATTGTTACTGTTTAATATGAAGTTTGTACTATAACTGCTCTGTATATAGCCTCCTCCTCTATTTAGGCTTGCATTGCTCGCCAAAAGAAAGTCTGAAATTGATTGTTTGCGTAATTGCAATATTTTGCCTCGACATGTACTCTACCTAATGCCAACTTTGTAACACGAGAACTGCATTGCTGATTTCACTTGTAACTTCATGGTTGTTCCTCAACCCAGGGTCGACCCTAAAAAAGAGATTGTAATTGGCTCAGTGGACTTACCCAGTTACCAAAACTCAAATAAATAAATAAAATAAATAAATAAATGACCGAGTATGTGAAAACAATGAATGGTAAAATTATGGTAAAGTGAGAGACAGGTCAGCTTCTGCGTGAACATCATTATGGACAAGGATGAAGAGCAACCTTTGTTGATAATGTCTATGGTTCTTTGATTGTCTGAAAAGATGGAAACTGACTGAAGAGTTTGTAAGTGACCCATAGAAAAGTAATGGCCACAATGAGGTACATTTTGAATAATGAAGACGTCGAGGAAAATTCAGGAATTGACAGAATATCTGGAGGCCAAGTGGCAGCAAGCCAGGCTGGGAAAAAAATGGCATCAAATCTGTATGTAGAGGAGGCATCTGTATAAATCCTTGGGTAGAAGTCTGGTGAAGGGTCTTTATAAAACAGAACATCCATTCCATAAGCCAGGAATAAAGACCACATATCTAAATCTGATTTAGCTACAGCTGTAATTTGAATGAGGTGGTGGAGTTTCTCAACTGAAGAAGTTAAGTGTAAATGGTAAAATATGAATGATCTACCTTGGAGAATGATCCTCATAGCAAAGTTCAAGTAGCCTAGTAGGAAAAGTAATTCCAGCTTAGAACAAGAAGATTGGATTCGAAGGAGTTTATCAGCAGGTATGCACTCTTCCATGTGTACAGAGTCCAAAATGATGGCAAGAAATTCAAGGGACTTAGCTGGGCCTAAGGTTTTCTCTTTGGCTAGTGGAATGTTTAGAGATGTAAAAAAATGAACAAGGGTATTTATACCTTCCTCTGGAATGGAATCTGTGGATCTATTAGAAGGAAATCATCCAAGAAATGAAGCGTGGCTGGTATATGGTATACACTGAGTAAGGCTTAACAAAGGGCTTCAGCACATTAATCGGATAACTTGGAGCTGCTCCTGCATCCAAAGATAAGTCAGACTGCAAAGTAATATTGATTTTCCCCAAGACATACCATACAGTTGCCAAATCAAGGGATGAATAGGCAGTAGTTTAAAAGTGCTTGAAATATCAACCATAGAAAGCCATGCTCCTGGGCCAAGGTGCTTGATTAGCATGATAGCATCATCTATATGAGCGTAGGATAAGGAAAACTCATCAGCTGAAATTAATGAATTAATACTGGGTGTGGAAGAATCATGAGGAGTACAGAGATCTATGATGAGGTGCTTTTTGTTTGAGAACTTCCATGTTGCAATACCAATAGGATTAATATGAAAAACAGGAAATGAAGGCCGAAGGAATGGACCAATGATGAAGTTTTTTTGGAGCTCCTTATGAAGTAGTTGCTTAACAATATCCTGTTCATGTAATACAGATTTCAGATTGCAACAAATATAAGATTCAGAAGGAATAACAACTTTACTGGTATGAAAACCATGCTGAAACCCCAAAAGGAGGTGAGCAAAGGCAGTACAGAAAGGATGGTAGGCCAAAGCATCCAACAACTTGAAGATGTTGAGAGGAGTAGAGGGATGGGAAAATGGTCATTTGGAAGACTTGAGAGCCTTAGGAAAAACACTGTGAGTATGAGCATCACCACAATAACTGCAGGCATGCAGAAATCTGCAATCTGAATGGAAACATCCTTGGGTGTTGAAACTGTAGCAGACTTGACGACTGCCAAACATCTGGACAGGATGACCAAAGCCATCAGAATGAGCTTGAGCATTCACAATGGTATGAGTAAGTCCAGAACGAGTGGCAGGCAGTGAAGGAGGAGAAGGCCTGGAGTCTGAGGAAGAAGCAGTGGAAGAGGATACAACCAATGAGCACAGTGGAGCAAAGTGGTTAAAAGAACCACAAAGAGGCCAGCCCGCCAGTGCAGTGGTTGGATTTCCATCTGCGACGCCAATGACCCGGGTTCGGGAATGAGCCCGGGTCGCTGGAGGGCTGGCCAGGGATAGAAGACTTGAGTGTCCTATGACTGCTCATCTTCTCGGGGGGAGGTTGGGAACCATGGCCGCAGCTTCTACGACCCCAGGCAGAGGCTCGCTGGACAACAAGCTACACAAGCACATGAGGCGTGTGGTGGACATCGGCGCGTAATGCCTAGATGTCTGAGCATATACCACACGCAGGGGAGAAATATAGAGGAAAAAGGGAGCACTGGAGCACCAAGGGGAAGGAGCACTGGTATGAACCCTGATTTCTCCCACCTACCTGGCCTTGTTAGGTGGAACCGATGAGACTAGAAAGTTTGGGGTGCACAGCCCCACCTCGACCCACCTGGGGGTTAAACCAAGGCTCCATGGGGGATCCTCTGAGGTACCAGGTAGGTGGAGTAGTGGGATGTGCCTAGGTGTCTCCAGACTGAGGGCTCCAGGACTGGGAGTACAAATAGAAAGTAAAAAAAAAAAAGAACCACAAAGTGAGCAGGTAAGAGCTCTCTGGCCGGTGAAATGGCAACAAAACAGTTCTTTGTCGAGGACTGCCCAGTTCAGGTTGGTATTATGGTGATGCAAAAGCTGCAGCTGCCTTAACAGAAAAGGACTTGTTGCAATCATAAAAGAGAGTACTGCCATAACGGGAACTAAGATCCACTATGAGATACAAGTAGGAATCCAATTCAGCACGGTAGTCAGGAAATGCTGAGCAAAGGACGCCCTGAGAAAGGCTGAAGGAAAGAACAAACTCAGAAACTGCCAGCTTGTGTAGGAGGTGGGGATCCTTAAATTTGAGGACAACTGCTATGTTGCTGCAGGAAACAATGCAATTGTCCATGAAGTCTTTGGAGGAAAATAGGAGGGAAACCAAATTAACATCCTTGCCATCGATTATATCCTTGTGGAGGTGATCTGAAATGAGATGTACTTGAAAAATGACAGAATCAAAAGGAGGGGGCAACATAACTGGCATGGTAACAGGAACAGGAGCAGGCCTTGGCACAACCAGAAGAGTCAGAGGTGAAGGAACATTGCTTGGAGAAGGAAGGTCATCAGGATGAGGAGCTAGTGGTGCTGGAGGTGGTTGCATCAATAGATGGGCCTCAAGAGTGGACATGCAAGACTGAAGAGCAGAGACGGAGGAAGACATCTAAGCCATGAAGTCACGTATCTCTGAAGTGGGAGAGGAAGGCTGAGGAGCCATGGGAGCAGGCACCGGAGCTGGCACAGGCTGTAAACTGGAGATATACAGGTCATAAAGGTCCTGCTTATGAGCAGAAGTGGGGTAAGGAATGCCATGGTGGTAAAGCTCCACAATCAGATGAGGCACAGTCCAATCAGAAATGGAAAGTCAAGTCTAAGTAGTGCTCTTCCTGCCAGGTGGTGGTACAGGAGGAGTGGCCTGAGGTGTAGGAGAATCAACATCAGGATCCAGTACATGAGCATCCAAGAAGGAGGAGGAAACCATGATAAGGCAGGTCCTAGGAATGAAGAGCAACCAACGTAAGCAGAGACAAACAATCAGGGCAACACAAAGGCCCAAGCTGGAGAGCATTAATAGAGACAGAATGAGCAGCAAGACTAGGACAGCACTCCCAGCCCTAGTGCCAGAGGCAATGGCACAAGCATTCAGAAATGCACAGGGATGGAGTCCAAACTAGACACAAAACCAGGCAGAACAGGCACAATGATTCCTCATCTAAAGTGAGGCTGCACCTGATGGAGGCAATGAGATAAGCAAAAAGGCAGCAAAGACTCCCATTCAAGGCCAATCCACTGCCAAAAATGATACAGCAGCTGGAGGATGGAGACTTGAACAATAACAATGCAATAACAGGACTCCCATTCCTGGCAGACGGAAGCCTACCTTCACTCAATATCCCAGAGGCAGAGTTAGGAACAGGAACTGTAGAACGCAAAAGACATTGCCATTTGTATTGCTGCTTTGTTTAAACTGCTCAGACTGTCAACCTGCTGTTTTGGTGTTGCTTTAGCTGTTTGAATTCTGCTCGTTTCCACAGCTGACTCGGAGGTCCAGCGTTGGGCCAGTGGCTGTGGGCTGCAACAAGGGGGCATGTCACAGGCATAGTTTAAAAGACAGTGCCATGCTTTGGACTAATAGCAGCTGTTTCATCTTGTAAGCTTTGACCTGAGAGGCAGCATCAGTTATCAAGAGGGGCAGATTTACAACTGCAACCTGTGTGCCTGATTTCACCTGTGGTAGAGCGCCTCGGTAACAACACAAAGGACATTGTGACTGTCAACTTGCTGTTTTAGTGCTGCTTTAGCTGTTTGAACTCTGCTCATTTCCACAGCTGACTCAGGGGTCCAGCGGATAGCCAGTGGCTGTGGGCTGCAATGAGGGGTAAGGCATGGACATAGTTTAAAAACCCATGCCTCCCTACAGCACAAGCACTGTTGTGCAAGCATGAGTGTCGCAAGCACCACTCGGGAGAGAAACAGATTGAAAGGGTAACATCAAATTGAGTTTCAACTATACAAGAGTAATCTTTAATAAGGTTCTAACAAGAATAGAACATGTGTTGGTAGTATTATTGGTAACTTGTGTAGGATACTATATTTAACAATTGTTGAAGTAGCCTCCTATGATAAGCTAACTAAAATCCTCCCTACACTATGAAATGTTTAGCGACTCCTGAAGATTACCTGCTTATTTAACTTATTTAGACCCAGTTGTAATTTGGACAATAATAAAGGATTTGACACTGGGCAAGTTATTGTCTTTGTTACATTAGAACACTTGATCTTTACATGGTTGCCTGCTGGTGTGATCCAGCAGATAATCATATTTTTAGGTAGTATGTCAGGGGGTTGTAATTGAATCATGGTTTACATAGAACATAGAAACATAGATTTTGACGGCAGATAAGGACGGCTTGGCCCACCCAGTCTGCCCATTTCCCTACCTATTGGATAAGCTGCAGATCCTAGTTAACCAGCAGCCTACTTCTTCCTACCCCCACCCCCTAGAATTGCCTTATGACTGTCCCATGCATGCTTTAATTCCACCACTGTTTTTGACTCCACAACCTCCTCCGAAGGCCGCTCCATGCATCCACAACCCTCTCTGTGAAAAAATATCTTTAAATTACCTCTGAGCCGCTCTTCTATCTTTAAATTGTGCCCCTTTGTTCTTGCACACCTCTTTTTTTGAAAGATGCTACCCTCTTGGACTTTGTTGATTCCCTTGAGATACTTGAAAGTTTCTATCATGTCCCCCTCTCCCTCCTTTCCTCGAGGCTATACATATTCAGTTCCCTAAGTCTCTTCATATTTCTTCCGTGCAGACCCTGCACCATTTTAGTTGCCCTCCTGGACAGCTTCCATCCTGTCTATGTCCTTGAGGAGATTGGGTCTCAGAACTGCACGCAGTACTCCAGATGGGGTCTCACCAGCTGTCTGTACAGAGGGATAATAACTTCCTGTTTTCTACTGGTGATGCCTCTCCCTATGCATCCCAGTATCCCCCAGCCCTCCTTGCTGCCCTCTCACATTGCTTGCCCACCTTTAGGTCATCTGATATGACTACCCCCAGGTCCCTTTCCATTTTTGTTGTTAGTATCTCACCCCCATTGTGTACTCTTCCCCTGGGTTTTTGTTTCCCAGGTGCATTACCTTGCACTTCTTAGCATTGAATCTAAGCTGCCATATATTTGACCATTCCTCTAACCTTGCCAAGTCCCTTCTCATCCTTTCCACCCCACCTTGTGCATCAACTCTGTTGCAGATCTTTGTGTCATCTGCAAAGAGACATACTTTTCTTCTAGTCCCTCTGCAATGTCGCTTATAAAGACATTGAAGAGGACCGGTCCTAATACTGAACCCTGCGGTACCCCACTAGTAACCCCCCTTTCTTCAGAGTGGACTCCATTTACTATTACTCTCTGTGTCCTATTCTCCAGCCAATTCTTTACCCAGGCTGTCATCTTGGGACCCACTCCAAGCTGGCTAACTTGTATATTAATCTTTTGTGTGGGACTGTGTCAAATGCCTTGCTAAAGTCTAGGTAGGCCATGTCCACAGCCCCTCCCTGATCTACTACTTTGGACTCCAGTCAAACAAATCTATCAGATTTGTCTGGCATGACCTTCCTGCTGTGAATCCATGCTGCCTTGGGTCCTGAGCCCTCTGGCCTCTAGATACCCAACAATTCTTTCCTTCAGAAGTGATTCCATCATTTTCCCTACCACTGAGGTTAAACTAACAGGTCTGTAGTTTTCTGCTTCTGTCTTGCTCCCACGTTTGTGAAGGGGAATCACATCTGCCCTTCTCCAGTCCTCGGGTACCACCCCATCCTCCCATGATTTGTTAAAGAGGGTAGTCAGTGGTGTCACTAGTTCTACCCTTAGTTCTTTAGAATTCTGGGATGAATCCCATCAGGCCCCATTGCTTTGTCCACCTTCAGTTTTAAGAGTTCTTTCTGAACCCTTTCTTCTGTAAATGGGCTGGTATCAACTTCTGTATCCAGAGTGTTTCTACTGTTTGTTTTAGGTACCTCCCCATTCTTTGTAAATACTGAGCAAAAATATTTGTTTAGTATCTCTGCCTTTTCACAGTCACCCTCTGCCCACCCTCTCCTCTTTATTAAGCCTCACTAGCCCTCCTTGGTCTTCCTTCGGCTCCCTGATGTACCTATAAAAGGTTTCATCCCCTTCTTAACTGAGTTGGCTATCTTTTCCTCAGTTTGGGCCTTTGCTGTTCTGACTGCCTTCCCAGCTTCCTTTTGCTTTAACTGATACAATTCCCTGTCCTGCTCCTTCTGTGATTCCTTGTACTTCCTGAATGCTTTCTTTTTCTCTTGAACCTTCACTGCCACTTCCTTTGAGAACCATAGTGGTTTCTTACATCATTTCATTTTGTTAATTTGCTTCACACAAAGTTTAGTCTGAATAAGCTTTGTACAGCAAATTTTATAATGTTGTTATTCATTTTATTTAGTAGTATTTTATCGTTTCTAAACAATGCATTACACTTTGAACAGGCTTCTATAAATTATACTAATCTAGCCAGAACTGATAGTTACAAAAATGAATCGAACCTACATGCCTTAGAGAACAAGATACTGGAAATAGGTTGTCTGTCTTATTGTGAAATGATAAGTCTCCAAGGATGAAAACAGTTAGACTCTTGACTTTTGGTCATTTAGTTTCACATAAAAATAGATACTTTAATTGAATAACCAGGAAAAGAGATAGAGAGTATCATGTAATAACAGCAAAGTTATTACGACAAGTACATTTGGGAGACTGCATATGAGCGACGGCAACAATCACGACAGGCACAACACAGCGATCTGACATTAACAAAGACCACAGGTATTCTAAACACTCCCATTATCAAAGTGCACCGTGGAGTAATCTTAGAAAGGGGGAGTGCGTGGGGCACAGTCCCCAGCATGTGAAGCAGAGAAAGTACTCATTACATGGAGTTATTGACAAGGTCTCCTATGCATACATCTATCCTGTCTATGCTTGCTGAAAATCTCTATTATGTGTATCGCTGTGAAAAGCAGTCACCGTAATGTGTGTCGCTGTTATGCAGTTTCCCATTTGAATGCATACTGTGTGATCCTGAGCAAGTCACTTAACTTTCTTGTGCTCCCAGGTCACACCTGTAAATAAGCTTCAGCTTAGTAGAAACATAGAAGTTAATGACAGGTAAGGACCGTAAGGCCTATCTAGTCTGCCCATTTTTTCTACCTTATGAATGTGGCATAGGCCTTTACCTGTCAATGGCCTATTTACCTGCTACACATTCTGTACTGCCCCTATGCCTATCCTTGCCTGTTTCAGTCTCTACACTGTATTGATATTCACTCACTTCTGAGGTAGGCCGTTCCATGCATCCACCATCCTTTCCGTGAAAAAGAACTTCCTCATATTACCCCTTAATCAGACTCCCACTAATCTTATGTTGTGTCCTCTTGTTCTGTTATTTTTCTTATATTGAATCATGTTAGACTCTTTCACCTTATTAATGCTCTTAAGCTGTTTGAATGTTTCGATCATATCACCTCTCTCCCTCCTTTGCTCTAGGCTATACATATTGAGCTCCGTTAATCTGTCCTCATATGTTTTCTGATACAGTCCCTGCACCATTTTGGTTGCCCTTCTCTGGACCACCTCCATTTTGTTAATGTCCTTGTGCAGGTGCTGCCTCTAGTACAGCACACAGTATTCCAGATGGGGCCTAACCAGTGTCTTGTAAAGAAGAAATATTACCTCCCTCTTATGACTTGTGATACCCCTACTAATACACCCCAACATCACTCTAGCCTTACCTACTGCTTTAGTGGTCTACTTGGATGATTTCAGGTCATCTGTGATGATGATGCCTAAGTCTCTTTCTTCCCTTGTGATTGCCAGCAACTCCCCTCCCAACCTATAATTAGCTTCAGGTTTTCTCTTCCCTATGTGCATGATCTTGCACTTCTTTGCATTAAACCCTAGTTGCCACTCTTCCGACCATTTTGCCAGTTTATCCAGATCTCTTCTCATTCTGCCCACCCCATCTGGATCATCTACTTTTTTGCAGATCTTGGTGTCATCTGCAAACAGACAAACTTTACCTTGTAGTCCATCTGCAATGTCACTGATGAAGATATTGAAGAGGACTGGCCCCAGGACTGATCCCTGAGGTACCCCACTTGTGACTTGCATCTCTTCTGACCGTATTCCGTTTACCACTACTCTCTTGTTTTCTGCCCGCCAACCAGTTTACCACCCAGTTGACCAACCTTTGACCCACCCTGAGCCTAACCAGCTTATTAATCAATCTTCTATGTGGAACAGTATCGAAAGCTTTGCTGAAGTCAAGGTAGGCAACATCAACTGCACCCCGTTGTACAACCACTCTGGTTACCCAGTCAAAGAAATCTATGAGATTAGTTTGACAAGACCTTCCTGTTGTAAACCCATGCTGTCTTGGATCCTGTGCTCCTATGGATTTCAGGTGTTGTACTGTCCTTTCCTTTATTAGTGCCTCCATAATCTTGCCCACTACTGAGGCAAGGCTGATTGGTCTGTAGTTCCCTGCCTCCTCCCTGCTGCCAGTCTTTTGGAGCAGGATCACACGAACCCTTCTCCAGTCTTCTGGGAGCTCTCCTGTGCTCAGAGACTCATGAAACAGTTCTGATAATGGCTATGCTAGTTCCAACCTTAGCTCCTTTAGTACCCTGGGATGTATGCCATCAGATCCTATTGCCTTGTTCACCCTGAGCTTAGCGAGCTCTTGTAGGACCCTTTCTTTTGTGAAGGGATGTGTGCACACCTCCCTTCCCCTGTGTCCATGGTACTGAGCTGTGGGCCCTGCCCTACTTTCTCCTCAATAACTACTGAGCAGAAGTATCTATTTAGGATAGATGCTTTTTCTTGGTCCTCCTTCATACACTCCACCTTATATCCCATTTGATCTTAGCAATACCCCCTCTGGACTTTCTCCTTTCACTAATGTATCTATAGAAAGTCTTGTCCCCTTATTTTACTGTTCGTGCTAGTGTTTCCTCGGTTTGGGCCTTTACCTGCCTTACTGCCTTCCCTGCTTCCCTTAGGGAAGTTTGGTATGCCTCCCTATCGTTATCCTGCTGCATTCCCTTATATTTCCTGAAGGCCAACCTTTTGGCTCTGATCTTTTCTGCTACTGTTTTTGAGAACCAAAGTGGTTTCCTCCTTCTTTTGCTCTTTCTTTTCTCCTGAACACAATGGGATGTTGCTTCAAGTATTGCATCTTTAATGCTTGCACACTTTGCCTGTATCCCCTCACATGCATTTCTTCTTTCCAGGGCTAGCTTAACTCTGTTTGCCATCTTATCAAAGTCAGCTCCTCTAAAGTCCCATACTGTTGCCTTGGAATGGGATGATTTAGTTCTAGTGGCCAAATTGAACCATACCATGTAATGGTCACTGGCCCCCAAGTGACCTTCTACCTGGAGATCTGTGATCCTTTCCCCATTAGTCAGTACTAGATCCTGGATAGCCCTGCCTCTTGTGGGTTGTTGTTCCAGTTGTTCGAGGCCCTCCCTCTGCAAGGAATCCACTATGTATCTAGTTCTGGTGGATGTTCCTGCTGGTATTGACCAATCTGTATCTGGCATGTTGAAGTCTCCCATTATCAGAACCTCCCCTTTAGCTCTCATGTTTTGTATAGCTTCTAACAGTAATGTGTCTATGTCCTTCCCCTGGTCTGGAGGCCTATAAACAACCTCAGTTTGTATGGCTGTCCCATTTCCTGTTTCCAGGGTGACCCACAAGTTCTTCTGGCTCCTTATGTGTATTTTGAATTTCTGTAGCTTTGATATTTTCATTGACATAAAGGCCCCCCCCCTTTGCACCTCTGTCTCTCCTAAAGTGTGTCTCTCCTAGTTAAAAAAACAAAACAAAAAAAAACGCTCACCCAAATGCACTCACCCATTTGACAAGGAGCCAAGAGAGAGAGACTACTATAATACAATTTTATTCATGATGCTTGTTGTCCTGTTATTATTAATATTGGGTTTAGTTCATCCACATCCTGGTCCCCAATATTTGAATAATTCTGAATCTGATACTCTGCTTAGCCTTAATGATGAAATTGGATCCAGGACATCTGCTCTAAAAATTGTGCATTTAAACATTCAAGTTTTATGAGCAAAATGGATTCAATTTGAAGCATGGGTTGAACAACATGAGTTTGACATCATAACTCTTTCAGAGACATAGTTAAGTAGTAAGATTAGCAACACTGTAATTTTATTGGCAGGTTATAATATGCACAGACAGGACAGAATGGGGAGGAGGGGAGGGGGCACTATGATTAATGCTAAAATGAGATTTAATGCTCAGTTATAGGATACCATGGGGGAATTTCAGGTTGTGATTTAATTTTTATAGATTTACTCCTGGTCAGATAAACATCTTACCATAAATTCCATCTATATTCCCCCTGGATTTATAGGGTCAGGACTGGATTTAATAGCCATGGTTAAAAAAAAGTTTGCCGGCAAATAGGGAATGGACCTTGCTGGGGGAATTTAATACTAATTGGGCCCAGGACAAAAAAACTGATGTTAGGGAACTATTCATTGAGTTTGGATTACAGCAGATACTAGTTGACACCACAAGAATTAATTATAAAATGGGCACATGATCCACTTTGCACTGGATAGTGGTCACTCATCCAAATAAGACTGTTAAGTTTGGCACTATGTCAAATGTGATCAGTCACCACTGCCCAGTCCACTGTTAATGGACAACTAGAGCTAAAAAAACACCAGGTACAGGGAATTCAGACATCTAAAAGAGTAACTTCTGAAACCATGAATGGAGCCTGTAGGGAGGTTGATTGGTCCAGATTAGATTCTTGTAAAGATATTGATTAAGTGTTAGACATATTTACTAAATTATTTAATCAGATTGTTGATAGTGTTGCACCCAAAATGAAAATGCAGATTCAGGCCAATAAAAATAAACAGGTAACCCAAGATCTTCTAAAATTAATGAAACAGAGGGATAAAATGTGGAGAGAGTTTAAAGTCAATACGGAAATGACAGCAGTTCAGAAATATAAAATGCTTAGGAATAAGTACAAAACTGAAATGAGAAAATCTAAAATGCAATATTTTCTGTCAGAACAGACTAAGGGCAGGATTCACAAAGGGCTTGCGCTCATCACGTCTTGCATGTCCCAGCACAAATTAGATGTGCTGAGTGCCAAAAGTGGTATTCACAGAAGATGCACCAGGGAATGCTCCCAGCTCATACCATCTCTGATACCACTGTTGTGCCCAGTCCGGGATGTGGCGGCAGAACCCCCTGGTTGGGCTGGGTACACAATGGGGCAGCGCATCTCCCAATGCACTGTGCTGAAAGCAGCCATTCACAGCCATGGACATGCAAATTGGGCCATTAGGCATGCAAGGTGCAATGGGGCCATTTGCATGTCATTATGTCCTGATCTGCATGTGCCTAGCAGGGCTGCACCTGGTGGAATGCGCTGAGGACTCTGCAATGGCTATGGGCCAAACTCAGCCCCACGGAGGCAGTTTGCACCTCCCCCACCAATCCCCGGCCCATTCACTGGCCATCAGGATGCCCATGATTGAGCCCCGGTGGTCCAGTGGTCCCACCTCCTTGCCTGTCCCCTGTTCTGAATGCTGCACCCTGCAGTGGTAAATTCATGTATGAAGAAACCCCCCTTCCTGCCTGTAGCCCCATGTTCAATGCCGCACCCTGCAGCAGTAAATACATGTATGAAGAAACCCATCCCTGCCTGTAGCCCTGTGTCCAAGCTGCACCCTGTGGCAGTAGATCCTTGTATGAAAAATCCCCCCCACTCCCCTCCCTGACACACATGCACTGCCAGTGGTGCACCAAATAACAACCCTGTCAGTCCAGCAGACCCACCATTCCCTCAGGCACCCTCTCCCCATGCTGCTCCCCCCATCCTGGCAGTTTCTGAAGCACAATCCACCCCACATACCTCCATGGCTGCCTACCAACAGAGCTATTCATGACTGACAGCTACTGTACTATTGACAGCCCATTGGTGGACCCTAAATGACAGTGTACAGTGCTGACTACAAGCCCATTGGTCGACAAGGTCCACCAATGGGCTGTCAGTAGTACAGCAGCTGTCAGTCATGGACAGTTCTGTCAGCGGGCAGCTGTGGAGTTATGAGGGTGGGTTGTGCTGCCTGCAGACCTTTGGGACCTGCCAGGATGGGGGAAGCGGGATTGGGAGAGGGTGCCTGAGTGTGTGGGGGGTCTGCTGACTGACTGGGGAGGGTATCTATGCACCACCGGTGATGCTTGTGTGTCAGTAGGGGAGTGTGGGGGATTCTTCATACAAGAATCTATCACCACAGGGTGCAGCTTGGATATGGGGCTATGGGCAGGGAGGAAGGTTTCTTCATACATGGATTTACCACTACAGGGTGTAGCATTGAACACGGGGCTATGGGCAGAGTGGGGGGTTTCAATGCACAAGGCTCTACTGCTGCATGGTGCAGCATATGTTCCAGGGGTTCAGGTGGGGGGGGACTCTGTACTGGCAGGGTGGACAGCCTGCCATGCTGCTGCCTGCTGTACTGCAGCCTGCCTGTGGGTCACAAGCAACTTAAGTCTACTTGTTGTAGACTTATGTTTAGGAAGCACATCTCCGGACTTGCCCCCAAGATGCGCCTCCTGGTCAGGCAGTGAATGGGGCTGTGCACCATATGGATGGGCAGTCCCCTTCACACCCCCTCCAGATGTGCCACATATCATTATGGGCAGTATGCGGTGCACCTGCGATGTGTTGGTGCATTGGGGATGTGCCGGTGCACTGGCCCCACCACTGGAATCCTGCCAGTGTGCAAGTTGGGGGGGAGGTTCATCCCTTTTGTAAATCCTGCCATTAATCTTTTGGTAACTCCCAAAAAACATTGCAGGTATTGAATAACCTGCTGGGAAGAGGATACAAAGATACTGCCATGTCATTGGAAATTGGTGATCAACTTGTCAGTAAATCATCCTGAGTTGCTGAGACATTTAATAATTTTTTGGGAGACTTGGAAAAGTCTAGAATAGACCCTAACATGGTACCATCAAGGAATGAGTCACAATATGTTGATAGTGATTTACATCCTAAATTCTATTTCAAAATTGTTACACCTAAACAACTTAAAGATTGTGTTTTAAAACATGATCCAAGACCTCACATTGGAAATGATGGCATTGATTTCAGATTCATTATACTGGGGATTGATACATTAGCCCAGCCTTTAGCAACTCTGTTCAACTTTTCTCTATGTTTTGGAATTTTTCCAAACCAGTGGAAAATGGCAGTTATTAAACCAATCTTTAAAATGGCAGAGCAACATGTGTTTCAAGCTATCGGCCGACAGCACTGTTGACTCCCATTTTAAAGATTCTAGAAAGAATTATTTTTGATCAGACAATAGATTATCTGGAAAATTATGGGTTGGTATCCAATTCACAGCATGGCTTTAAACTAAAACACAACACAGAAATGGCCTTGGTGGGGTTCGCTAGCTGCATACAGGGAGCCCTTGATAAGGGGCACTCTGTTGCACCTGTTTTTGTGGACCTCACCAAGTCCTTTGATCTAGATGATCATGATTTGTTGCAGGGTCCTCTTTTGGATTAACATTTCTCAAAAGATGTTCGAAATGGTACTGTAATTATTTAAGTAATAGAGTACATAGAAGTAAAATTGATGGTGTCATATCAGAATGTAACGCTATTAAATGTGGGTACTACAAGGCTCGGTCTTGGGCCCTCTTATTTTTTCACTATACATAAATTCTGCTTCAGATACTTGTCAAAATTTTCTATGACCCTTTATGCAGATGGTGCAGTAATTTACAGTGCTGGTGTCCAATCAAAGGATGCAGTTGAAGTGGTACAAAATCATTTTCTCATGTTTCAATAACGGCTGCTTTCAAAACATACAGTATGTTCCTAAATGTTAAGAAAACCAAAAACCGTGATTTTTTTCAGAACCTAGAAAAAGATTAAAGGTTTGTCCCCCACTTGTTTATTTGAACAGTGAGACTGTTGAATTGGTCAACAGTTTTAAATATTTCGGAATAACATTAAACTTCAGTCTCACTTTTGAACCTCATAGTAATAACATAATAAAAACTATATATCAAAGATTGGGAGCACTACGTAGAGTAAAGCCTTTCCTAACCCCCGAGTTGAAAAAAAATACTTCCCATAGTTTTTTCCTTAGCTTTTTTTTTTATGGACTCATCATTAATACTGCAGCTAGTGAAAGGGTCTTATCCAATCTAAAGGTTACCTACAACTGCACGCTCAGGTTCATGACAAATTCATCTTTTAGAACACATTATTGTGATCTCTTACAAAAATCTAAATGTCCATCTTTTGAAAACAGGATAAAAATTAAAATGGGTATATTACTCTATAAAGTGATTAATGGTCTTCTCCCTAACTCTGCTCAGGCCCTATTCTCCAGATGTATTAACACCCAGGGGATGAGATCCGAAAGCAAATTTGTCTTTAGGCTACCTCTCTTTAAAAAAAACTATTGATCAAAAATCTTTGCAATACAATCTTTTTTAGAATTCAATACCAAATGCCATCTTTAACTGTTCTAACTGTAACCTTCAAATATAGATTGAGATCATGGCGTGACACCCTAAATGATTGTACTTGCAATCCAACTTAAATGAAAGCCCTGTTCATGTGTTTTCATATAATATATTTTATTAATTGTTTGTGAATTTATATTATGTATTTGACTGTCTTTGGCATTTGTAAAAC
This sequence comes from Neoceratodus forsteri, assembly GCA_016271365.2. Classification (NCBI taxonomy): domain Eukaryota; kingdom Metazoa; phylum Chordata; order Ceratodontiformes; family Ceratodontidae; genus Neoceratodus; species Neoceratodus forsteri. The sequence continues at coordinate 784,237,136 of CM028132.1, read as the reverse complement.
TCGTCACTTGTGAAAACAAGCAGTGATGCCCATCTTGCTCACAAGTATAGAAAATAAAAATGAAATGAAGAAGAACTGCTAGAGTGTGCTGGGCAAAAGCTAGGAGCTGAAACAGAAGAGAAGCCATGAGTAGCAGTGGGAAGCAAGAGAGGAAGGCTGAGCAGAAGGACAGCATGGGAACAGGGGGTGGGCACAAAGTAGGAGCAGACATACAAAACAACACAGGTAAGCAACAGGGGCAAATCCAGGAACATGGGGGCAGGGAATGTAGCAGCAAAGGCAGCATCCAAACATGAGGTGTGTGAACACAAGGGGCAATGTCTCTCCACTATGACCTCCTCGTCCTCCACCATAGGAAACACAAGAAGTCATGGTAAAAGTGCTGTGACCCACAAGTGGATGAAAAACTAATTTGCAGTGAGTGCCGTAGCTGAGCTGACATCCAGATTAATAGGAAACAATGTACAAATGTAGGTAACAGTGTCCAGCAGTAATTAGGGACAGCTTCCAGTGGTAGCAAAGCAAAACAATTGAACAAGAATAGGAGTTGTAGGCAGAGGCAAGAATGCACTGAAAAACACAAAAATAAGTTCATGGTACAAGTGCAGTTAAGCAGAGTTGATTTGGCATGAATAACAAATGTCTGCTGCAGTGAAGCAGTCATTGAATGCCCTGGTATGGCATGGTGGGAATATGTGGTATAAGGAACCTCTATGAAGGCCAGAGAAAAATGGCAGGCCTTTTAACATTCCTCAGGAACTGGAGAATGGAGACCAATTGCTGGAAAGTAACTCACCAATCCATACTGGACTTCCAAAGGCTAACGATGCCAATTAGAAGTACAGTTTCTGTATGAGACTGACAGCAACAATTGCTACTAATAGTGTGCAGAACTAAGCAAAGTAAGCAGTATGAGATTAATTGAGGATACTGTTGTGTATCATAGAATATGAAACCAAGTAAATCGTAAAGGAAAGTGGTTAAGAAGGAGTTATTATGAAAGGAAAGTGAAAGGGTTAAGGATGTCAGATCTCCAAAAATGGTGGAAAAATACAAGATAATTGTTGGCATCAGGTAAGCAAGTAAATCAATTAGATAAATGGAAGCAAACTTGTGTGTTTTGTGAGTCAGATGAAAATGCCTCCTGTTTAACAGCTTTAAACATGATTTTGAGTGAAGTAAGTAAGGAATTGTCCCCATTAGAAAGGAAAGATGAAATTAAAGTTGTTGTTCTAGATACAGTAGGTTGTTAGTAACTATTGAAGGAATGTCAAAAAAATTGAAAAAAAATTAATGTAAACAAAGCTGTTGGCCCCAATGCTTTTCTGAATTGGATATGCAAAGAAGGAGCAGACTTCTTAGCAGCATGGATGCGTCATATTTTTAACATGCCTGTGATAACTGGAAAATTCCTTTATAATGGAAACAAGCAAAAATTGTTCCCATCTCTAAGGTTATAATACCAAAAAATATATCAACAGATTTTAGGCCACTAGCTCTAACATATACCATATCCAAAGTGTATGAAATTTTTATTTGTAGAAGGATTATGGAAATTATAGAAGGTTCATTGGGTAAAATCCAGTTTAGATCCCTGAGGGGAAGTTCAACCACTGATGCAGCTTTGAAAATTTTAGAAATAAGTATGAGAGCCTGGGAAAGAAAAGAATGTGAGAGCCATATTGATGGATTGTAAAAAAGCTTTTGACCGTATTGATTATAGAACAGTAATAAAGAAATTGGTAGACTTACAGATTCCTGAGCGTATTGTAAAGTTGGTGTATAATGTTTTGCAAGGAAGGTCACAATGGATTGAGATGGAAGGCATGATGTCTGAGGTAGCATGCATCAGTGGAGGAGTCCCACGAGGAACCATACTGGGGCCCTTATTGTTTTTGATTATGATTATTGATTTAGACACCAGGGGTCCATGTGTGACGTTTGTAGACGATACTACTGTGTTGGATATTTGGGAACATGTTGAGGATACTAACATGCAATGTGACCAGGATTACATAGGAACATGATCTGAAAATCATTTTATGCAAATAAACTACCCAAAAATCAAAGAGATACATTTTGGAAAGCAGAATAGATGGGAGGGAATAGAAGTATTACATTTTGGGGGGAAGAGGTGGAAGTGGTAGATAAAGTTAATTACACAATGGCAAGAAAGAATGCTGGTCTCTGATTGGTCAATCTGGGACTGGACATTGAAACCTAGAAACATAGACTTTGATGGTGGTTAAGGACCGCTTGGTCCACCTAGTCTGCCCATTTCCCTACCTAGAGGATAAACTGCAGATCCTATTTAACCAACAGACTATTTCTTCCTACCCCCCACAAAAATTGCCTTACGTCTGTCCCATGCATTCTTGAATTCTCCCACGGTTTTAGACCCCACAACCTCCTCAGGAAGGCTGTTCCATGCATCCACCACCCTCTTCTGTGAAAAAATACTTCCTCCACATTGCCCCAGAGCTGTCCCCCCCTCTGTCTTCAAATTGTGTCCCTTGTTCTTGCATATCCATTTTCTGAAAGATGCTACCCTCTTGTACTTTGTTGATTCCACTGAGGTACTTGAATGTTTCTATCATGTCCCCTCTCTCCCTCCTTTCCTCAAGGAATACATATTAAGCTCCTTTAGTCTCTCCTCATGTAGCTTCTCTTGCAGACCCTGCACATTTTAGTTGCCCTCCTCTGGACTGCCTCCATCCTGTCTATGTCCTTGCAGAGATGGGGTCTCCAGAACTGGATGCAGTACTCCAGATGGGGTCTCACCAACTGTCTGTACAGGGGATAACAACTTCCTGTTTTCTGCTGGTGATGCCTCTCCCTATACATCCCAGTATCCTCCCAGCCCTCCCTACCACCTTCTCACATTGCTTGCCAACCTTAAGGTCATCTGATATGATTTCCCCAGGTCCCTTTCCATTTTTGTTGTTGTTACTACCTCCCTCCCCATTGTGTAATCTTCCCCTGGGTTTTTGTTTCCCAGGTGCATTATTTTGCACTTCTTTGTATTGAATCCAAGCTGCCATACTTCTGACCATTCCTCCAACCTTGCCAAGTCCCTTCTCATCCTTTCCACGCCTCCTTGTGTATCAACCCTGTTACAGATCTTTGTGTCATCTGCAAAGAGGCATACTTTTCCTTCCAGTCCCTCTGCAATGTCACTTATAAAGACATTAAAAAGGACTGGACCCAGTACCGAACCCTGCAGTACCCCACTAGTAACCCCTCTTTCTTCAGAGGGGACTCCATTTACAATTACTTTCTGTGTCCTGTTGTCCAGCCAATGTTTTACCCAGGCTACCACCCTGGGACCCATTCCCAGGCTGGTTAATTTGACTATTAATCTTTTGTGTGGGACTGTGTCAAATGCCTTGCTAAAGTCTAGGTAGGCCATGTTCACAGCCCCTCTCTGGTCTACTACTTTGGTCACCCAGTCAAAGAAATCAATTAGATTCGTCTGACATGACCTTCCCGCTGTGAACCCATGCTGCCTTGGGTCCTGTGCCCCACTGGCCTCTAGGCACTCAACAATTCTTTCCTTCAGAAGTGATTCCATCACTTTCCCTACCACAGAGGTCAAACTGACAGGTCTGTAGTTTCCTGCCTCTGCCTTGGTCCCAATTTTGTGAAGGGGAATCACATCTGCCTTCCTCCAGTCCTCAGGTACCACACCATCCTCCCATGATTTGTTAAAAAGGGTAATCAGTGGTGTCACTAGTTCTCTGTTTAATTCTTTTAGAATTCTGGGGTGAATTCCATCTGGCCCCATTGCTTTGTCCACCTTCAGTTTTAGGACTTTCAGAACCCTTTCTTCTGTGAAAGGACTGGGATCGACCCCCCTATCCAGAGTGCTTCTGTTAATTGGATTAGGCACCTCCCCCACCTCCTCTTTTGTAAATACTGAACAGAAGTCTTCATTCAGTATCCCTGCTTTATCACTGTCCCTCTCTGCCCACCCACCATCCATTCTATTCAGCCTCACTATTCCTCCCTTTGACTTTCTATGCTCCCTGATATACCTATAAAAGGTTTTATCCCCTTCTTAACCAAGTTGGCTATCTTTTCCTCAGTTTGGGCCTTTGCTATTCTGACTACCCTCCCTGCTTCCTTCTGCCTTAACTGGTACAGTTCTCTGTCCTGCTCCTTCTGTGTTTCCTTATGCTTCCTAAATGCTATCTTTTTCTCCCTAACCTTCACCACCACCTCTTTTGAGAACCATAGTGGCTTTTTCTTTCATTTTGATTTGTTTATTTGCTTTACACAAAGGCGTGTTGCCTCTGTGAAAGCAGTTTTGATATTTTCCCATTGTTGCTCCACCCCTCCTTCTAGCCTATTTGCTAGTGCTTTTCTAAGGCACTCTCCCATCTTGTCAAAGTCAGCCCTCCTGAAGTCCAAAACCCTCACTTTTGTATGGCTTGACTCTGTAGCTGAGTTTATCGTGAACCACAGTTTGGTGGTCACTTGTTCCCAAATGGCTACCCACTTCTAGATCTGAGATCCTCTCACTGTCCCCATTTGAGAGTATGAGGTCTAAGATTGCTCCCTCATGAGTAGGTTCCAAAACTAGCTGTCTGAGGCATGCCACCTGAAGGGCATTGAGAATGGCCCTGCTTTTGGATGTGGCTGCAGCAAAGGTGCTCCAGTTAACATCTGGCATATTAAGATCCCCCATCAACAGTATCTCCCCTTTCTCTGCCATCCTAAGTATGCCTTCTTTCATATCCTTGTCCATTCCCTCCCCCTGACATGGGGTCTGTATACTACCCCTGTGTGGATTGTGGTGCCATTTTCAGTCTCTAAGGTGACCCACAGGACCTCCTCTCCTCTCTGTGTACTCTTTTGTTCAGTTGCTTTTATCCCTTCCCTTACATGGAGAGCTACTCTGCCCCCTCTTCTCCCCCCCATCTCTCCTGTAGGTTGTGTACTCTGGTATGTTAACATCCAAGTCATGGTTCTCTGTCTACCATGTTTCTGTGACTGCTACAATATCCAGGCATCCCTCTTCCATCAAGGCCACCAGTTCAGGGAGCTTGTTGCCCAGACTACAGGCATTGGTACCCATTACCCTCCATTTCTTGATGGCCTTACCCCTTTTTGCCCCATCCCTGTCCTTATTGCATTTGTCACCTTCTCCATTTACCCCAGCGCTTCTCCCTATTGACATCTCTATGTTGGTGTCTACCTCACTTAGTACCCTGATTTTTTGAGGGGGCTAGGATTTCCCTGTCCAGTGCCTACCCTTGGCTAGTTTAAATGCTTGCCAATGAAGCATTTAAACCTATCACCTAGGATCCTGGTTCCCCTCCTGGACAGGTGCAGACCATCACACCAGTATAGGCCTGCATTCCTCCAGGTGGACCCCCAGTCCCCAATGAAGCCAAATCCCTGAACTCTGCACCAGTTTTTCAACCACTGATTGAATCCCATGGTGTGGAGCACCCTAGTTTCACCCATGCCATAGACAGGCAGCACCTCCAAGAAGGTTACCGTGTGTGCTATTTGTCTAAGGCCCCTCACCATCTCCACAAATGCTTCTTGTACTGCTCTGATCCCTTTCTTAGCCAGGTCATTTGTCCCTAGGTGGAGAATGACATCCAGCTCCCTTCCCTGTGCAACTGCTCCTGTGATCCTGAGGATTTACTCCCTGTCCCTCAAAGCCATGGTACAAGGCAGGCACCTTACCTCCCTCTCCCCTTCCTCCCCCAGTTCTACCTTCCTAACAGTGGAGTCCCCCCACCAGGAGTTGTTTCCTTTCCCTGTGGGGTCCCATGCCACCCTCCTGTGCATCTCCTTTGTGGAGATTCCCAGCATCCTCCTTGGTCTCCACTGTGGATGCTTCCATAGAGGAACCACACTTTTCCAGAACAGCATAGAAATTGTGGAGAGGTACAACTGGAGGGATGCACCTCTGTTCCACCACCCTCACCCTCCCTGAGCCCACTGTGGTCCAACTGCACCTCTTTCTTGGCAACCTCTGAGGCAACGGCAGTGACTCTGGTGGTCCCTGGGTGGGAGAGGAGGTCCCACAAATCCTGGCCAACTCAGCCTGGAGATAAGCAACCTCCTCCCTCAGTCCAGAGAGGTGCCTGCAGATGGGACAACACCGTATCCTCCAGAATGTCTCCCGGAAGACTGCTGCTCCAGATCCACTGCACTGCACCACTCCCATCATGTCTTATTTCTGTCCCCCTACTTGTTATTTGGAATACTTACTCTTTCCTATGTTTGTTTATTTTTTTTCTCTCCCAACTTATGTACTGCCTCTTTGCCCTTTTAGCTCCTGATCTTCCTGTTCTGAGACAAGAAGTTCCTATATTTCTCAGTAGTCTCCTTATTTGCTCAGAGTCAGACCTCCAGCAGCTAGCGGGAATGGAGAGCTACTCTTGCCCTTTTAGGATGGTGAGTCTTTGGTGGCTCTGTGATCACCACTTCCTGCTTCCAAGCAGGAAGTTCCTGTTGTCAGTCAAATCCTGTGCCTATAAAACTAGAACTGCCTTTGGGTGGGGGGTGGAGGAGAGGGAAGGAGGGCAATATAGTCCCAGTAGAGAAGTTTAGTTATACCAGCAGCTCCTTCCTCCTGGTGCTCTGCTTGTTCTCTGGCAGAAGCTATCTAGGGGAGTGTTTAAATCTGGTTTTAACCTGACTCCTTTTAGCTAAGCCACTCCCCTTACTTTGCAAATCTTTCTACACTTAGTTAATTTCACAGATAATTCCCTTCAGCCACCTGTGACAAGCACCTAGATAACTACACAGATAACAGATACACAGATAACAATTCACTTCAACTAACTCTGACAAGCACACTAACTTTTTTTTTTTACCCAAATTGAAGGTCCCAGTACAAAAGTTCTAGTTCTTAGCCCCAGCAGAGAAGTTTAGTAATACCAACAGCTCCTTCCTCCTGGTGCTCTGACCAGTGATGTTATCCCAGTACAACATCACAGGTCTAGTCTCAGAACTATGAGCCTCCTGACTGACTGCACTAGATTTGTTGCATTTCACTACTTATTCCACTTCTTCCTTCTATCTTAAGAAACAAAAATATTTTCCACATTAACAAAAATACTTTTAAAATTATTTTTTTTAATCTGTGTAACAACGAGCCATTGTATAATGGCAATAATGCCCTTCAGGGTGTGTGTTGGGCTGGATTAACGTCACGACTCAGGTATAGGATGCAATCAGCCTGCGGCTTCATGCCCAACCACCTGAGGTGTGATGTTATCCCAGCACAACACACACCCTGTTGGGCATTATTGCTTAAATATTTAGAGCTTATTTTTCAAAATGACTTTACTTGGACAGAACAAGTTTTGACTATGGTAAAGAAAGCAAATAGTAGGTTATGTTTTTGTAACTATTTTAATGTGTGCTGGATTAAGTTCATCTAACATAGAAACATAGACTTTGAGGGTAGATAAGGACCACTTGGCCCACCCAGTCTGCCCATTTCCCTTCCTATTGGATAAGCTGCAGATTTTAGTTAACAAACAGCCTACTTCCTGCAAGCCCCCACTACAATTGCCTTATGTCTGCCCCATGCATGTTTGAATTACCCCACTGTTTTAGACCCAACAACCTCCCCAGGAAGGTGGTTCCATGCATCCACCACTCTCTCCATGAAAAATAATTTCCTCACATTACCCCAGAGCCATCCCCCCTCTATCTTTAAATTGTGCCCCCTTGTTCTTACACATCTCTTTTTCTGAATGATGCTACGCTTCTGGACTTTGTTGATTCCCTTGAGGTACTTGAAAGTTTCTATCATGTCCCCCCGTCCCTCCTTTCATCAAGGGTATACATATTAAGCTCTCTCAGTCTCTCTTAATATGGTTTCTGATGCAGACCCTGCACCATTTTAGTTGCCCTCCTCTGGACTGCTTCCATCCTGTCTATGTCCTTGTGTAGATGGGGTCTCCAAAACTGCACACAGTATTCCAGATGGGGTCTCACCAACTGTCTGTACAGAGGGATAACCACTTCCCTTTTTCTACTTGTGATGCCCCTTCCTATGCATCCCAGTATCCCCCTGGCTCTCCTTACTGACTTCTCACATTGCTTACCCACCTTTAAGTAATTTGATATGACTACCCCCAAGTCCCTTTCCATTTTTGTTGTTGTTATTACCTCCTCTGCTATTGTGTACTCTTCTTCTGGGTTTTTGTTTCCAAAGTGCATTACTTTGCACTTCTTTACATTGAATCTAAGTTGCCATATGTCTGACCATTCCTCCAACCTTGACAAGTCCCTTCTCATCCTTTCTACCCCCCCTTGTGTATCAGCTCTGTTACAGATCTTTGTGTCATCTGCAAAGAGGCATAACTTTCCCTCCAGACCCTCTGCAATGTCACCTATAAAAATGTTAAAGAGAACTGGACCCAGTACTGAGCCCTGAGGTACTCCACTGGTAACCCCCCCCTTTCTTCAGAATGTGCTCCATTCACTATTACCTTCTGTGTCCTGTTGTGCAGCCAGTTTGCTACCCAGGCTACCACCCTGGAACCCACCTCCAGGCTGGCTAACTTGATTATTAGTCTTTTGTGCGGGACTGTATCAAATGCCTTGCTAAAGTCTAGGAAGGCCATATCCACAGCCCCTCTCTGGTCTATTACTTCGGTCACCCAGTCAAAAAAATCAATTAGATTCATCTGACATGACCTTCCTGCTGTAAATCCATGCTGCTTTGGGTCCTGTGCCCCGCTGGCCTCTAGGTACTCAACAATTCTTTCTTTCAGAAGTGATTCCATCATTTTCCCTACCACTGAGGTCAAACTGACAGGTCTGTAGTTTCTTGCTTCTGCCTTGCTCCCACTTTTGTGAAGGGGAATCACATCTGCCCTCCTCCAGTCCTCAGGTACCACCCCAACCTCCCATGATTTGTTAAAAAGTGTGATCAGTGGTGTCACTAGGTCCTCCCTTAGTTCTTTTAGGATTCTGGGGTGAATCCCATCAGGCCTCATTGCTTTGTCCACCTTAAGTTTTAGGAGTTCTTTCAGGACTCTTTCTTCTGTAAATGGACTGGTGCCAACCCCCCTACCCAGAGTGCTTCTATTGTCTGGTTTAGGTAACTCCTCCTCTTCTTCTTTTGTGAATACTGAGCAAAAGTATTCATTCAGTAACTCTGCCTTTTCACTGTCTCCCTCTGCCCACCTCCCCTCTCCTTTATTAATCTTCACTATTCCTCCCTTAACCTTTCTACACTCCCTAATGTACCTATAAAAGGTTTTATCCCCCTTCTTAACTGAGTTGGCTATTTTTTTCCTCGGTTTGGACCTTTGCTATTGTGACTGCGTTACCCACTTCCTTCTGCTTTAATTGATACAGTTCCCTGTCGTGCTCCTTCTGTGATTCCTTATACTTTCTAAGTGCAGCCTTTTTCTCCTTAACCTTCCCTGCCACCTCTTTTGAGAACCATAGTATTTTTTTTACTCCGCTTTATTTTCTTTATTTGTCCCACACAAAGGCTTGTTGCCTCATGATAGCAGTTTTGATTTTTCTCCATTGTTCTTCCTCCCCTCCTTTTTGGCCATTTGGTAGTGCATTCCTCAGGTATTCACCCATTTTTCCAAAGTCGGCCCTTCTAAAGTCCAGTATCCTTGTTTTTGTATGGCTTGTCTCCATTGTTGTGCTTATTGTGAAGCACACTGCAGTGGTCGCTTGTTCCCAGATGTCTACTGACTTCTAAATTTGTGATCCTCTCTCCATGTGAGAGTACCAGGTCTAGTATTGCTCCCTCCCTCCTGAGTGGGTTCCAACACTAGCTGTCTAAGGCCTGCCCCCTGCAGGGCATCGAAAATGACCCTGTTCTTGGATCTGATTTCTTTTATTTTTTTTCTACAGTAGTTAGGCCAGTGGTAAAATATGGAGCAGCTGTTTGGCATGGAGGCTTTACAAAAAATGAACCTGAAGAAGTAGAAAGAGTTAAAAAAAGAGCACTTAGAATAATGATGAGGTGGGAAACAAGTTAAAGTGATGTATTGCTTAAATGCAGGCTTGAAAGGTTGGATATTAGATGGAAAAGAATGGAAACAAACTTTTAGAAGAATTTGTGATCCACTTCATAAATTGCATTGTTTACTTGTACCAATATAGGATATAATTTATGTAAACAGTTAATATGGGAAAGACCATTAGTGATTACTCAAACTAACAGTAAATCTTTGCGCGATACTTGGAGACAGTTTAATGAACTTCTGCCTTTTAATGAGAATTTTATGAAAAGTTATACATATGTATCCATTTGTTTTATTTTGTATTTATGTCTAAGAATTATGTTGTTTAATATAAGTAAACTTGCTTTCTTGTATGTGTATTATGAATAATTTTTTAAATTGTACATGAACTTCAACCTGTACCTTTTTGGTATGGTTGTAATATTAACAGTAAGTTAATCAATCAATAAACTATAGTAAACTGTTCAGTTTATATTGTTCACATTGATCTAAAAAAAAACTTATTTGCAAGGCGGCGCTTTGAAAATGTATGCATGAGCAGCATCTCACCTCAGGCCAAAGGAAATCACCCGCAGTACTTGCACATGATAAGCACTGAAGAAGCAGAACTTAGGGTACAGAAGTAAATTACAGAGATGTAGGGACTGTCAGGCATGGGTCCAGTTGTGAAGAGCATTAGAACACTAGGAATGGTCCACGGATCGCAGTTCAGCTTGGCCGGTGTCCTGAGGCAGTGTAGAGCGTATGGCAGGGAATGATCCAAGGCCAGGAAGGCACACTGAGCAACAGTCAGTGACCAGGGGTAGCTGAGGATCACAAGGAGGGGAGGCAACTTGTGTGGAGACAGGCAGCATGCAAGTGGAGGATGCAGAAAGCAAATCCAGGGCTGCGGAATGCATAAGACCAGACACAACCCAGTGCCCCAATGTCCAGACCACACCACTGTCAGGTGACGGAAGGGCACAATGGTGAACAATGCGGCACAACAAAACAGAATACAGAGAGGCCATCGGAGCATCCATGGCAGGCTCCAGCAAGACAACGGGAAGACACGGTGGAGTGAAACATGTCTGGGTGAAAAAGCAAGAAGGAAACTGGGGAAAATAACCACTGAGGAGAAGGAGGAGAAGACGGAGGGGTCCGGGCACAACAGCAGGAGCTGGCGGCAAAAGAAAGGCAAATGCAGGAGAAGAGGCCATACAGGAGTGGGATGGGGGGAGAGAACAGGGTGACAGTGAAGAACACAAAGAGAGCAAATGGAGCAAAAGAAAAACAAGGAAGCACTAACCGAACCAAAAGATTCAAAGGGATGATGGAATGGAAGCAGGCAAAGATACAAAAAAAACAAGGGGAACAGCAAGGAAAACACAAGCAGAGCAAAAGGAAGCCAGCACGATGTCAAACAAGAGCTCAGGATAGGAGATTAATTTTTTCAAACACTAGAGTAGGAGTCCAGGGAGAGGCTGGTTTATATTACATTTCTGGGAGGAGTTATTCCCCCAAATTGAACCTCAGGCTGGCCCCTATGGAGAGGTTATATATATATATATATATATATATATATATATATATTAGAGGAAAACTTGTTTAATCGTATTAGTTAGGTTGTTCCATTGGCAAAGGGAAATTCGGTACAGTTGAAACCCTTTCTTTGAGCTCATTCCCATCCTCTGGCATCAAGTGCGGTTAAATATTGGTCCTAACTCTCACCTCATTCTCCTATACCTCTGCTTCTTTACACATGTGATGGGGTGAGAGTTAGGGCTGATGACCCCAATGCACACCCTGATGCCAGTTGGGAGGTGTGGCTGGTCCAAGGGGGTTTTCAACCCTAACACCGAATTCCGCACTTTCGCTACTGTGGAACAACCCTAACTGATGCATTAAATGAAGCTTTTTGCTCTAATATATATATATATATATATATCTTTATATATGGTAAAAAACTCTGTTTAATGCATTGAGTTAAGAGTTGTTCCATGCGACAAAAGGAGGAAATTCAGTGTTGGGGTTGAAAGCCCCCATTGACCCCCGCCTACCCCCCACCATCATCGGGTGCGGTTAGTTGCTTGCCCTAACTCTACCCCATCAGATGTGTGAAGAAGCAGAGGTATAGGAGAATGGGGTGAGAGTTAGGACCGATGACCCCAACGCGCACCCCGATGCCAAATGGGGGTGTGGGTGGGGGGTCCAAGGAGGGCTTTCAATCCTAACACCGAATTTCCTCGCTTTTGTCACTGTGGAACAACCCTAACAAATGCATTAAATGGAGATTTTTGCCTCTAATTTCCCTTCTTTTTGAGAAGGATAATGAGAAATAGTGAATGTAATGCGGTGACGGGAGGGCCCCGTGCTCCCACCACGTGATGTCTTGTCACATAGTAACATGATGCCTGCAAATGCAAATGGTAATGCTCATGGTGGCGTAAAGTGAAACAGAAAGATAAACAGTACTGTAGACACAAATGGTTAAAATAATGCAAACACAAGCGCAAATGAAAACGCGAAGGGTAACGCACATGGTGCCGTAGATGGGAACAGTAAGTGAAACGGTTACGGAACCGCAAGCAGAAGCGGTAAGGGTAACAGTAATGTAAGCACACTGGCTGGTTTTCCCCAAAAGCTGTATAGAGAAAGACAGTGAGTACAAAGAATGTATGCATAATAATGGGTTTCGGAGCAGAAAATGAGGAGTTGGAATACTAAATTGCTTGTATCTCTGGAACCGTATGACGTAGAAAAAAAATTAAAAGTCATATGATTTATGACTTTCCTGGCTAGTTTTATCCTTAGTCCCCATTAGGAAGCTAAACAATTTTTCTGACGAAAAGTCCTTATCTCGCACCGTTTCCGAGATACGGGCCCTGAAAGGCGCGGCTAACACCGTAATGTTATCCTATGGGAAAAAAAGAGAAGTTCAGAGTGCCATAACTTTGTCTCCCTGTAATATTTTTTCACCAAAACACAAAAAGCACATATGTGGGATGTTGGCTTTCTTCTCTCCAAATTTCAGCCCAAAAGACCAAAACGTTATTTTGCAGCAGGGCGGCAAAGGAGTCCTGTAATGCGGCGGACACCATAATGTTATCCTATGGGAAAAAGTGTCAGCTTTGAAGTGCTGTAACTTTGCCGCCCAGTAATAATTGTTAACTGAAACACTGAAAGGCACATCTGTGGGATGTTGGCTGTGTTCCCCCCAGATATCAGCCCAAAAGACCAAACCGTTCTTTTGCAGCAGGGTTGCAAAGAATTGCTGTCATTTTCCCACAGCTTGGAAAAGTACTGTCGAACTTTGCGAAAGCTTTCACAAAATCATTCAACAGTGTCGCAAGTGCAAAAGTACTTTTTCCAGAAATTTGAAAAACATATTTCTGGGGTATTTTACCTCAAAATAAAGACATGCCTAGCATCCTCAGGGTTCGAGTAGGTGAATACAAAAAGAATTAGGTTGCTAAAGGGTCCCAAATTTAAACGCCAAGCATTTTTCTGATGACCAACTGAAAACAAAATGGTGGATTTGCGACAGTAAAAGGGCCATTTGCAAAAGTAAAAACTGCATTTGCGACACTGTCGAATTTTTTGTTAACTTTTCCCATTGACTTATAATGGGAAATTGTTTTTTAAATAACTTTTGAACCGTTTAATATTTTTTCAAGAAATCTTCAAAAGACACATCGAGGACCCTGGCTGCACGTTCCCTGAAGATTTTGGACTGGTCGTGCAAACTGTGTGACCTGTACAGACACGCAAAGAATACCAAAAAAGTGTAAAAACATGCACGCAGATCATGCTTAATAACTCCGCAGCCGTATATCCGAACAGTACGAAAGTTGGCGTTGCAAAGTTATTGAAGTGCAAAATTTTAGGTTTAACGTAAATGGCTCCTCAACCCTAACTATGGTAGCACTACTGTGCTACCATAAAATATATATATATATATATATGTGTGTGTGTGTGTGTAGGCAGTAGGCATGGACACAAAAGCCACTGTATAAATCCATTTATTTTCACATATGCCTGATAACTTTTGGAACGCAAAATGTATCATACACGTTGTATAAACTCTGTCAATCACACCACTCCCCAGCTGGTACTGTTTTCCCACCAGCACCACAGCACTTAACATTCTCCCCACAAAACCTCCCTGAAGAACATATAATTACTTCCCTTCCAGTTTCAAAACAAAAATTGCAGCTAGCAACTCCACTCCTGTTCTAGCAAGATAAAACAAATGAAAGATTACCTTTCTTTTATTATGTTTCTTTACAACATTTCCCAACAAACTCCCCCAGCTCATAGCTGCCACAGAATTTGTCATTTAGGACTGCTCCTTGCCTGCACCACCGCATCATATCTCAGTGTAACAGTACACATTAGAAACCTTTATTTCTGTACAAGTTTCATAAGCAGTTACCTTTTGTCCCAAAGGTAACTTGTTCTTTCTCCTTCTCAGGGTAGAATCCACAGTGATACTCTGCTCTGTCCACCATGTTTACTCTGCCTACCCATTAATCTCTGGTGCCATCTGCCTACCTGTTTTCAGACCTCCGACTCCCACTCTCCTCTACAACCATGAGCCCCATCTCAGTCTCTTCTTTGTGTCCAGAAGACCACAAAAACTGAAAACTTTTTGGTTTTAAACTGTCTTTCTCAAACTGTGCTTACCAGTGCTACTTTAAAGTGATCCCACTCGCATACTCCCCAACTCCAACCTGGCACTCGCTAACTAGTCCTGATACAGGATCAAACAGATATGAAAATGTTACCTTTTTATTAATTAAAAATTAAAGACTAGTACTTGAAACAAGGATGGCAAGTGTCAATTTGTCTCTCTTGCTAAGCAAGAAACAGAGCCCAATCTTTTCTAACTATCCATCCTGCCCACAAGCAAACTAACAGTCAATAGGAACTTGCGTTGTCAATGTGCAGATCTGTGTGGTGTCCTTAGCAACCACGTCCACATCCCTAACAACCTGCTGCAAACAGTGCAAGGATATAAAACACAGTATGCAAAATTCTTACTGTTTTAATTGTAGTTAATCTTTTTATTGAAAATTTCATACATACAGTATTTGCATCAGACAGAGTGTATGATAGCAGTGACGTTAAGCAGAAAGCGAGTTACAGTAAATTTTGTGCTTACATTAAGAGTTAGCTCTAGGGTGTGCATAACTTCATGCTAAGGTAAAGCACATAACAGTCACAGAACAGTATCTGCTCTCATCTATTCTAGCTGAGGGGTTGGAGGAGAAATTCCCAGCCCCATGTATATGCATGGGTGTAGCAACAGTTTAAAAAAACTATGAGCAATCATTACCAAATAGGCTAGCATAGCATAGCAGAAGTTGGTTATACATTTGGGGGGTCTGAACACCATAACTCACTGATCTATATTAAGCCAATGTTCTCATGTACCTTTGAATAGTATTCAGTTGGGTCCTGATTGCAGAGAAGGAAAATGTGATGTCCAAGACCAGGCCCCACATGTCTGCTACTTCAAGATACAGGTCCAGAGCAGGGTTCCACAAATGTGCTGCTCCACGCCGGACCCACAGGATGTGTTATAACTCTATTGGTACAGGCCCCAATAAGTCATACGATTACAGCAGCTGACATGGTCAAACACTTCCTGAAATTTATGTGATATCTTTTGAAGAATTCCCTGCCCCCAGTTCCGCTGCAGGGCTACCAGAAAGAATATCTTTAGAAATACTGTAAAATACAGTATCTTGAAATATCTGACTATAACTACTGCTGCAACTGTAACTTTGTTTGAGAAGGGCCCTGTGGGGCCTGCTCTGAGCAGGAGATGAAACATAACTATCTTAGCATTTTGTTTGCATACGACTTGAACTGTAGTACAAAATGTAATCTTTATTTTCCAATCATGTTCTTGACAGATTGTTCATGTTATACAGCTTTAAACATTTTTTTCTCATAGAACTTAGTTGATTTTACTTAGTTGAGTTCTCATGACAGTTTTAACAATTCCCTAAGTAACTCATGAACTCAAGAAAAACTGATTTTTATTTTTCAGTGATATTCGTTATTATCTCAGTGTTTTGCTTTGTTTTTGCTGTGTCTTACCAGGTGTGCACGCTGGCTCTTATTCAAATGCTAGTCCATCAAGTCCATCTGAATGCTTTTTCAAAACAATCATAAAGATCATTTTCTATTTTTTGATATAAAATATTTATTAAGGGTTAAATACAGTACACTACAACCATTTGCATTTTATAGCCACGTTTACAGTTGGAATCCTCTTTTCTTAAACTTTAAAAGCATGACACTGATAAAAAAACACATACTTTTTATACTTTATAAATAGAAGTTAAAAGCATAAAAACTGTGATAACCATATTCGCTAACTTGTGAGAATGCAAAGTATCTAACATCATCATCATCATCATTGTATTTATAAAAAGGCCCCCTTTCAGAACTCAGGGTGAATGAACAATAGCCATAAAAACAATTCAACATTACAAGATAATACAGATCAATAAATAGCAGGAAATCAGGTACCATTAAAAGCTTGAAGAAAGAGATTTGTTTTAAGCTTAGCTTTAAAACAGTATATAAGAAAGTATTGGATGACAGTATAGTAGATCAGACATGTGGAATTGTAAAATCAGCAAGAATGTAGATACCAGCACATGTTTAACCCTCTCTGTTATGTTAAGAAATGGTCCCCAATTTTTCAGGAATCTGGGGAGTTTGCCAGCCAGCGATACTCTATATGGGACATTATTTCGTATTGTGCTAGTTTTGACATGGCAAATTGGCAATAAGTCAATCAGTAAAGGTAGAGGGTTATCAGATTTCCATCATAGGAGCAGTTGGCATTTGGTCTTAAGGGCAGAGGGTAGTAGCCAAGAACCCTGAGGGTAATTACAATTATGTATTTTCTCCTTAAGATCCATAATTTGGTGTCTTTATGAACCGTTTTGCCCAGTTTTGTATAGAAATAAATGGGTAAGATTTTCAAACATCATGAAACAGATGCAGCTCCAACTTATGTCAATGTCAGTAACTGTTCTGTTATATTTCTAGACCACATTTAAACTTATTGGAGCTATTTTCATAGGGTGAATTTAGTTGCAACATTGCATGCTGTTTTATGCTACTTAATATCCAAGTTTGGATAACAAATGTTAGAAAAGCCAGCCTGATGGTGCAGTGGTAGCATTACTGCCTGAGGCGCTGATACCTATGTTTGGGAATGAGCATGGTGTGTCACAGGATCAGCCAGTTGGAGGTACGATGAGCATCCCATGGACAGCTCTCTCACTCTGGAGGTGAAGGGCTGTGTCTTCCTGGCATGCTAGCAACACCCAGTGGAGACTAGATGTGAACAACAGTTGGGATCACTCTTCAGTGGGCAGAGGTGATGATGGACGTCTGTAGGTCGGACGTAGGAGTGTGCCTGACCTACGCTGATGTCATTGCACATCTGCACCTCCTGTGGGAAATTCATGGAAAAACCCTTGGGACAGCTGCTCTGTGATGCCCCTGGACCTCCACCCTAATGATGCCCTAGGTGTAAGCCTTGGCTGGGAACTCAGGTGGATCTCGGTCTCTCCCCTTGGGGAGCCCCACCACAGGAGGCAAGTGTGGGCCTCCCAGTCCAGGCAGTATGAGGGTTATGCCAGCTGTGAGGTCCAGGCACTGAAGAGGGGATACATCCACCACCCATAACCCAGGTAATAAACAAAGTTTAAAAAAAAGGAAAATAAAACAAATGTTAGCAATACTGTAGTTGTAAATGCTGGACCAGGTTACTGTCAATCTGACAACTGTGTCAGGAACATCCATAGTTGAACTTTGCATCCTGGACATAAGTAAGTCAGAGTTTTGAAAATTTGACCTAGCTATGCCCTAGCTTTAAAAAGTAGACATGGGGCAATTTGCTGTCATGTCCAAATCTTTACACAATAGAAAACTGCATCTAGATATAAAAGGACAATGCCAGAGGATGTGTAATTATGTACCCGTCAAGGTGTGGCATCTTTTTTTTTTAAGCTTTCTTTATTCAGGACTTTGCTCAGGTCCAGAAATACATACATTAAAAGTTATTCTGTGTCAAGGTATACATTTTAACAATAACATATCAACCTATATACATATAAAATAGAATAATAGTTCAACATGCAATCAATACTTGTCACCAACTAGCATTTCTTGCAATAAACCTTTCCCGCAAACAGCACAGTCAATGCACAAATAAAATATATTAGAGAGGGGCACCTGCAGCAAGCTTCTAATTGCTTTCCTTATTATGAGCCACTTGGGCCTTTATTCTGGGTACTTGTAAAAACATGGTGTTCCCTTTATTGGTTGGGTAACAAGCCAAGATTCTCCATTTCTACTGTTGTGCTGTAATTAATTCCTATCTCACCCAACAAGAGATATAGGCCTGTAGTCTATCAGAAAATGTGAGATGTTCCATTTCTGTCATCTGGTATACTATTTCCAACCAGTCAGAGGTTTGTGGGGGAGAACTCTGAAGCCATTTTCAGGTTATGGCCTTAAATGCCGCTACCACACAAATATCCCAGAGGTGTAATACCTCTGTGCTTTTCAAGTCTTGGAAAGAGAGTGCCAGCACCAGGTGCTGAAATAACAGTGGTTCTGTAATTATAAAAAAGGCGGGTCATCCATGTGGATACCTTTGCCCAATAAGATGCCAATCCCGGACAACTCCAAAATATATGGTAGTGAGTTGCACACGTTTCCCCACATTTCTGCCAACATCCTGCACTTTTATGGGTATCCCATTTAGATTGTATCAATGGGATTAAGACATATCTGGTCTTAACTTTCCATGCATATTCCCTCCATTGTGGGGATGAGGAGGTCTTATACATCCTACACCATATGTTTTCCCAATCTTTTTGTGGGATTGGATTTGGGCTTCCAATTCCCATTTGTTAATTATACAGTGTATTGTACTTTTGTCTTCTTCACTTGAAAAAGAAATCGATACAATTGTGTGATCACTCTCCCTTCTGTTGAAATGTGAAAAGGATCACGCCCAATGTAATTTCTTTCCAAAAGAACTCCCTGTTGCCCTCTCCTCCACTCACTCTAAACTGGGTGAGAATATAGTTTTGAGTCTGAAAGTATTGGAAACAGTCTGATATAGCCCAACCAAATTTTGCCCAACACTCCTCAAAGGTAATAAGTGTTGTTTCTTTAAGAATCTGATCTGGGTATTGTAGCCCCTCTGTTACCTGTCTCTTTCTTATACCAAGGATCAAAAGTTGACAGAATAAAGGAGGTATCCCTTTCTAACCAACAAAATCTCCACAACTCTGGGCTTACATGTGGGCCCTTACAAAATTGCTCCCATGCCCCCATGTGACCTGTAATGCTCTATAACCTTTCTGTGCAGGGGGTTTTGAGTAGCTTAGAGTCAAACAGAAGGGCAGGTAGTGGGACATGTTCAATAGTGTCTATTTCTATTGTCTTCCAGTGAGCCCGATATTGAGGATCCATCCACAAGAAGGTGGTCTTTACTTGTGCCGTCAGTAGGCCTCTGGGTCAAGAAGTGCCCAATTCCCCATTGCTTTCTTGCCAATAATACTGCACTCTAGGTGTGGCATCTTCAATAGTAATCAGATTGTATTAACTCCATTTTTGCAATACTACAGGTGTGCAGTACCATCTGGGTAGTAACTTGTTTGTATAACTTTGTATCTAACATCCCTGAAAGCTGTGTGTGTGTTCTGCATAAGAGGGTATCCCAAGTGGTATCAGTGATGCTTACTTGCAATTCCTTTTCCAATTGTTCTGTGTGCATAGTTAGGGATGGTATACGTGGTTGTAACATGTAGGAGTATATGCATTGGCCCTATCTTTTAAGAAAAATAGACCACTTGTCTAATTGTGTTTGTATTTCCATTATGATTGGTGCAAGGTATAGCCCTATAGGTTGGGGCATGTCTAAGTTGGATTTATCTTCGAAAGTCTTTTTGTGAGAGGTGGTATGGTATCATCAGGCATACCTCTCAACTGTCCCTCATTATGAGGGATGCCCCTTATTTTACCCCTTAAAATTGCTCTGTCACTCATCCATTCCTTATGGAAGCGGTGCTATCCACACAGATGATGTGCTGTAAATTCAGACTTTAAAGCAAAAATTCACAATATTCTACAATACCAAGTCAAAAATAAACTTTGTACAAGTAAACACTATGGATTTCACAGTGTTCTGAACTTGTATCTCCATGTTTGAGGATGTGCCCTTCATTCTGAGGGTCAGTGTCCCTCACTGTCCCTCATTTTGAGTGTCCAAAAATGTCCCTCATTTCAGTGACAAATGGTTGAGAGGTATGTCATCGGGTACTCAAAGGAATTCTGGTACTTACCAGTCGATTTATTTGTTTAACTTGCCCATTAGGGATGCACAAAGACAAACTGTTAAGGCAGTGTAAAATGTGATTGAAGGCCATCATTTTTTACATGCTGATCTTATTCCATAAAGTGAGGTGGTATTATATTGACAGGTGCATGGGGCTCTGGGTTTCTGTTGTATTGTCCAATAACTCTTCTACAATGATGGCTGGCCCACCAACACAGTGGTAGCATTACCGCTGGCAATGTTGTCAGGAATGAGCTTGGGTTATTTGAGGGCCAGCCAGGGGAGGAAGAATGAGCATCCCACAGGATGCTTTCCTCCTCCTCCCAGGAGATGGTGGTGATTGCTGTTGCCCTGTGTCCACCACCTTGGTGACCACGAATGGTGGTGCAAGCAGGAGTCCATTTCTGGGGCTGGGTGCTTCTGATTGGCTAGATAGATGTGGATGCTCAGCATGAGCACATCTGTCAGCCAAGTGACCCCATAACTGAAAACAGGGAAAAACAGTCAAATTCCATAATGTGTCTGGGGACCCTACAGCCCTTTCACCGCACTGACTTAGCCACACTTCATGGGCACCAAAGCGTACTTACTGTGGGGCCTGGCCCAGCCCAAAGTCCTCTACCATGGGGAGGAGATACCTCAGGGCTACACCTATGGAGCTAGGTAAGCCCTGGGAGTGGGTGGGGGAGATGGAGTCAGAGCCACCCAGAAGCCATGAGATGGACTGATGCCAGCTGAAGGGGGAGCATAAATAGAAACTAACAGAAAAAAGTCCTACAATGAATATGCCTTTGGTTTGCCAAGTGGGGCAGTATATTCAGGAAGAACCATTTTTTTAGGTGAGGGTTTTGCCAGACTGTATCGTATTTGCCCACTAAAGTGGCAGTCTACTGTGCTTGTTTCTTTAAAGTGGTCCAGGTAGGTTTGGAGAATTTTACTGTAGGAGGAGGGATGGGCTTTCCATTCCAGAAAGTTGTTTCAGGGCCCATGGAAGTGCTCTTGGGCAATATCCAATCCAATGAGAATTCCATGGGATTTAGAAACTATGACCCAAGGGAGAATTCACACCCAGAAATCCTATTATAGAAAACACAATGCTCTATATCAATAAAAAGGCAGATTTATGAAAGTGCAAACAAATAAGTATCACAGTGCATAAAAGGCTGATAAAGGCATACCTCTAATCAAAAGCAAGACTCCAACCCCATTTTGCACCTACATCTTGGTTCTTTCTCAAGGGAGAGGCCGCTAAAGGACCCACAATGCTCTTATACTAAGCTCTTAAAGGTGTTTTGTCAACAGAAGAGCAAGGACCTATAAAAAGCTTCAAATGCTCCCATGAGCAATTTATTGTGGGTCCATGTTAATTCCTGAAAGAGGGACGCTCATGCTGCATATAAAATGCTACAAACATACATTACCTGAAAACACTGCCCCTTCACAACACTAATACAAACTACTACAAAACCTAAATGCATAAGTGCCTAGTGCAAGTGCTCAGTATTTTGAGATTAAAAATAGACAAGCTGTTACAGTCATAAAATGAATACAGTGAAAAGTTTTCATATTCAGTTTCTCGTTCTTGCTTGGAGCTGAGAGGGTCTGGCAGGTTGTCCATCCCATGATCTTAAGGAAAGAAATTTTCACAAAAACAACACTAAATGAACCACCTACAGCATTTTAAGAAATGGGGACATTTCAATCTTGCCATTGTGACCTGGCCACCTGATGGCTGCTAATTTACAAATCCAGTAGTTCTCTATTCACTTCAGAAAATTATTAATGTTCTTACTTCTACTGTGATTATTTACTTTTTCACTCCAAATGAATTTAAAGGCATGGTTTGATTTGTCTCTACAATTGGTCATGTGTACTGAAAATGCTTTATATGGCACATTGTTTTTTTATAAATACTAGGGGTGGGATATTCAGAAATGCACCAGAGGCAGGTGCAATAGCTGCACAGCGAAAGTACAGTGTGCCAGTGCACACCAAATGCGATATTCAAAGGTTGCACATAATGACAAGTGCCAGTGCAACAGTGGCTGAATATTGCAGGGATATGCCATAGCGCAACCAGAGCTGCACCAGGGAGCAAGTCAGCAAGTGCCATAGCACAACCAGGGCTGCGCAAGGGTCAGAGGTGCATGGGCCAGGACACAGGACAACAGACACAGCAGACAGCATGCCACAAGAGCAGGACAGACCACCACTAGGGTTCAGAGGATGCCAGGAGGGGAGGCATTGCAGGCGCACGGCTGCAGGCCCCCGACCATGCGCACCACAGTGGTGCATGGAGGCAGTGTGGCACCAATGTCCACTGGCAAACAGCCACGGGCAACACCAGCAGGAAGGCATGGGACATGCCTCCTGGACCATAGCTGACAACACACATGCCAACAGCACACAACACACAAGCCACACAACATGAGCAGAGTGCACACATACACCCCAGGGCATGTACACCAGCCACTGGGCACAGACCACCAGGCATGTACCCCAGGCAACACCAGACGTACCACTCGGCCACCATGCACACCACTGCAGCATGGCTCCACATGCCAGCTGCAAAGCAGACACAGACACAGATGGCTAACAATATAAATGTGTATTAAAACATATCAATAAAAACTATATACAGATATACAGGGACAGGGAGCAGGAAATGGGGAGGCCACAAACAAGATGGTAGACCAGGGAAGGAAGGCAGGGGGACAGGGGATATGGCTTGGTAAGGGTGCAAAGGAGGGAAAGGGAGGGGGGTCAGGGGAAGGGAAGATGATGCAGGCCAACAGGCCCCATGGGCATCCACGCCCTACAGGCACCTGGTGCGCCGTCTCCTCTCTGGCCTGCACAAGGCCTGTCGTATTAGCCGTGCCACATGTAGCATGGCCGTGGTGACCCACAGTATCCATTCCAGCAGCCTGGTGTTCACATCCACCCATTGGACACCTAGGACAAAGGAGGGAACATGGTATGAGTGCATGTCCATACGACTGTAACCCACTCACCATGCACAATGTACAGCAGTGACATGTGCCCCTGAGATGGCACACAGCCACCCGCAGCATGCGTGTCCACACGAGCCACCATCCCAACCATCCACAGCCATGCACAGCACTGCACACTGACACCACCCATGTGTGGCACACCACAACCATGGTGGCCAGGCAACAGGGCTAGGTGGCGGGATGGCAGTTGCATGGCTGGAACTCGGGTGCACCCACAGCCCAACTGCAGCAGCCACACACATGTGCAAAAGCCATGGCATGGTGCAATGGACCCTGCCGGTGTTGCACAGCAGTAATGGTCATGTGCACAGGGGGCTGTGGCCCACCCCCACCCTGCACAACAACAAACCCTGATAGAGTACCTACCTGCATGCTGCGGTGCAACCGGCACCTGTCCGGTGGCACCTCCCACACGTCCAGCATCCCGTGCCTGTGTGCCAGCATTCACCTGCCCACATCCACCAGCAGCACCCGCCATCCTGGCTTGTCACCTATCCTCAGGGCCTAGTAGGGAGACAGTGAGAAGGACACATCAGTACCCCGGCAACAACTCATGTGGCCCACCCCCCTCCAGCACAGTATACCCCCTGGCCCTGTGCAGTGGCGGTGCAGTGGCACAGCACACCCTTGGTGCACTGCCATGTCCAGCAGAGCACGCAGCCACAGCCCCCCCCTCAGCACAGTGTGACACCCTGCTGGCCCCCCACAGAACACTGGCATGGCACAGACATGGAAACAGTGCACTCACCTGGACGTGGCATGGTGCCCCTCTGTACATGTGCCAGTAGGGACCTCAGCCTGTCAGGATCCCTCCTCCTCCTCATGTCACCATATTGGTGGTGGCACTGCTCCCCACTTCTCTGGGCCCCTGTGGCCTCCTCCAACCCCTCAGCCACCTCCAGCCACACCTCAGTGCGAGGCCGATTCAGGGGCATCTGCCCATACAGGGTACCCACATGTGGCTCCACCAGTGCCACCAGGTTCACTAACTCAACCTGGCTCCAATTTGGTGCCCCTCGCATTGCTCTGGTGTGGCATGCTCCGTTATGAACTGGCAATCCAAAATGGCACCCGATAGCTCACAAGCCATACATGCTGTGGGTGTGTGACTTGCTTGGTGTTGTGCTGCCATCCCTAATGGCGCATTCCCTGGTAATGCGTGATACAGCTGGGGCAGCACTTGGACATGACGCAGGCACCTGGACAGGTCAAGGGACAGTCGTGGGGTCAAAGGTTGGCATGCGCACCGTGCAAGACAGCACGATAGGGCACACCATGTATGGTGCACAATAGGGGCATGTATGCCCCACGGTCCATGTGCCAATGGTGCACGGGTGCCATAGGGCATACAGCGCATGAGCACCACATGCCCAATAGCGGCAGAGTACTGTAATGTGTATGGCACTCAGTGCATAGGCTGTACCATCGACATACGTGATATCAGTGTGCTCGTGCGTGCTGTCAGGCCTACTGCACACATCATACAGTTGCGCCATGGCTTGTGCATGCGCAACTCCAATGCGCCATGAGCAACTTCGCGATATTCAGCTAGAATATGCAGATGGGCTGATTAGCATATCCGCTGCACATCTGCGGCATTTGCATCTCATTACAGTTGTGCATCCCCTAATTTGCATGTGATGCACTATAAAGGTGCCATGGGACTGCACAGGCACCAGACCGGTAGTGCATACTTCAGAGTTAAGCCACCAGACTGTGGGCCTGTCAGGACAGTGGGTTGGGAGGGCATTGTGTGTTGCAGCCATCACTAACCACATGTCCAAACCCACAGGAATAAGCATGTCAGAACACGAGGAGGTTGAGGAGCAGGGGCCTGCATGGAAGCGCAGGCCCAACTTCATGAGGGCAGAGAGCGATGCCATCTTTGATGCCTACCTTGACCAGGAGTTCATCCTGAGTGGTTCAACAGGCACCCCACAGGCCAGGGCAGCTGTATGGGAGGGAGTGGCCAGGGCTGTGAACCAGCAGGGCAGCCATCAGAGGACAGCACAGGAGTGCAAGAAAAAAAAAAGGTTGGCACAGATCGAAGGAAGATAAATTATAAGGTAGCTGCCATCTGGGCCACACATGCCACCACAGGTGGTGGACAGCCTGATGTGCCACAGTTGACACTGCAGGAGGAGCTGGTGGCAGCATCCATGCAGCACAGCGCCGTTGAGGGTGTGCCCTGCAGTAGATTCCAGATGGGGGGGGGGCAGCCCATCAGTGCATGGTAGGTACAGCAGTGCCTGGGGAAGAAACTAACTTTTATTACCCTAAAACCAGAATTTGAAAGTTTACCTAAAAAAATCTCATCCAAAAGGAAGGTATTACAAGGTGAAAGTTACAGAATGAATTTTTTAGGTTAACTTTCAAATGCCAGTTTTAGGCTAATACGATTTAGTTTCTTTGTGTATACACTAACACATTCACTCACGTAAAGTTCAAAATGACACTCAATGATGTTTTATGGACTTTTTTTAGGAATGGTGTTAGCTGGTCTGTTGACATTTGACCTTGAAGTGGCTTCTTGGATAAATGAGAAGCACATAGTTAGACTGAGTGCTTCCCATTTATTTCTCAGTTGATCTTTGAATGGATTTTTGGCAATATCATTTTTAAATTTTTTTATCTGTCTTTTATATATGATCTGGGTGTTAATAGAATGCATTCTTCCAAAACAACTGCCATTATTTTCTGATGACAGACTCAATGTAGTACGAAAGCTAAAGCACCTATTTTCTTTTGTAGAACTTATGTTGGTTCAATAAAAAGTTATCAAATCATCCTTTTTCTGAATCTTTTGTCATGAGGACCAATACAGTAATCAAACTAACTTTCTTTGTCTCTGCAGGTGATACATTTTTTAAAGACCAAACACCTAGTTGGGGCAGTACTTTATATACTGCCCCAAATCAGCAATTCTCTGGATACTCCACCTGAAGGGTTAATTGGTTTTGAAATTAGAAATCTGACAGGGCCCCTTTTTTAATTGATAGACTGCCACACAGGTCCTCTAGTCAGGTGTCTTCCATCACATGATCAAGATACTGTAGACATAGGATACTGGGTGATTTGGCAACTTAACTGCAACATTCAATGGTCACTATGGATGCTAAGTCTTTATATATGAACATCCCCATGGGAAAGACCCAAGTCCTTTGACCACTTTCCTTGACAGGAAAGATGTACTAGACCTTCCCTCTGAGGTATTAGTGGAACTCACACATGTAGTGTTAAAGTATAATCCCATCATTTTCAAAAATGAACACTTAGTAAAGGTAAGGGAACTACTATGGGGTCGAGGTTGTTGACAAGTTGTGCAAACCTGTATATGGGGGAATGGAAGGAGAAAGTGACATGTAATGCTGCCATGAAACCATTTCTAGGTCATATTGTTGTACTGTATGACATGGATATATTGATGATGTACTGGTTGTGTACTACGGCACAGAGCAAGAACTCATTGCATTTGTGGATTTGTTTTTTAATCAAGTAACCAGACCTTCAAGTCCCCTATTGAGTATAGCCAGAGCGAGATCTATTATCTGGAGCTGATTATTCAAAAAGATTGGCTGGGTGGGATCAGCGCTGATATTTATAGAAAAGTCACTGTCTGCAACACCTTGATGACGCACTGCAAATGCCACTGCCACCACACAACTAGGGGCATTCCCAAGGGTCAATTTATTCACACTAGACAGAACAGCAGCAATAAAAATTAGGGTTGCCACCTTTAGATGAGGTGACAACTGGATACTAAACTGCACCCTACACTCTGCCCCTGGCTCCATCCCTTGTTATGGCTGATCAGTATATTGCTCATTCCCCAAAGGCATGTGTAATGTTGGTGAAGACTTTTAAAGTGATAGGAAATAATTTGTATACATTTTAATTTTATTATTTGGTAACCAGATACAGCCCACTATGCCCAATGCCCATTTACAGAGGTGATCCAAGGAACACAGGGAGGTTAGGTGACTTGCTTAGGGTCACACATTATGTGTGTGGAGGCTATTGGAATCAAACACAGGTCTACTGGATGTAACAAGCTTATTCACAGCTCATTTCTGTAACCTCTGTTAAGCAAAATCCCATTTTCCTTTATATGTCAGTCATGCATTCTGATATGCTTTGACCAATGTTTGATAAATTAGTTATTTAGGTTTTTAGTTCTCTCAATTCTGAATTATGTTCTTTTTATGTCAGCAGTTACTGCTGTTTCATTTCATATTTCTAACACATTCTACAAGATCAGACATACCATTCCATGCTATGTATAAATGGCCTGTAGTGATATAGAAGAAGAAGAAATGAAGAATCAGCATTTGTACTGTGCTTTTCATACACACTGTATCTAAAAGCACTTTACAAGCAATGCTATACTGACAGTGAAGTGACTGAACATGTAGTGGCAATCATTTCACACATCAACATCCAACACAGTCTTGGAAAATTGCATCAGCTGGTTTTCTGGGAAGGGGACTGTTGGCCAGGACACAAGGGAATTCCCCTAGTCTTATGGGGGGTGATGTGTGGCTGTCTTGCCAGATCGCAAGATGGCTGACCTGGATGTTGGAGGAGGAGGAGGAGGTGGTGGTGAAGAGCGGGATGCTTTGGAAGTGCCAATGGATGCAATGGACTTTAATGTAAAGATTATACCTGCAGTCCAGGTAATTTTGGAAGATACAATGGAAAACAGTACAGTTCCTGAAATGGACACTGCTTCTCAGAATACCCAGCAAGGTGAAGCTATGGAGCAGGAGGCTATGAAGTAGGAGGATGCTGAATTATCTAGTGAAGTACAAGTTGGCAATGTTGTCCTTATTGCTGGGATAGCTGAATGATGAGCATTGTTGCTGCAACTACTGGCTGATGAAGACGCAGCACTGGCAACTGCCAGCGATGCCTCCAAATGTTCTGTGAGTACAAACATTTCTGTTTTTGTGACAGTAATTCCAGCAACTGGAAAGCCTCCTAAAACAGATAAACCCAACAGTATAAAAGTTGTTCCTGCAACTAGTAATCCACATAAAACTGCTGCACCTGCACGTATAAATCCGGACACGGCTGCAGAAGGTATTTCTTCTACCTGTCATGATCCTGCCCAGCTGCAGGAAAAAGCACAAACCCAAGTGTGGACTATGTTGAAAATGTATTATTACAAGCAGGTAGGACTCATTCTCCAGATGGGTTGTGGAAGACAAAATGCCCACCAAAAGCAACTGATATTATGAAATTAGTAAAAAGGACTGTAATCTCTCAGAAAACACCAACTCAGACTTCTACTGCCAAATCTGGGTCGAGAGAGAGAGCAACGTTGCTAGGTGATGGCCGGGGGCCATGGCATCAAGGCAGTCTGTAAAAAAGCAGATTGAAACAGTAAACCACAGTGTGAGAACCTCAGATGTGGGCATGCAATACACAGTATCTGAACAGCCTTAATTAATAAAACAGATTTCTGGGTAGAATGTAAACAGAGAAAAAACTCTTGATAGAACTAGGGAAAAATAAGTTGGATGAAGTAAAAGAAAAATCTTAGCAATGCAGGAGAGAATGAAAAACAGAATTTAGTGCAAAAAATCATTGCTTTCTATTGCTGTTATGCAGACAGCACCCCTAGATATGGGGCTAATATCTAATTTACATAAAGAGCCTGCACTATAGTCCTCCTCTGAAAACACAGAATTACCACGGTCAGTTGCTACCCAGGAGGCAGGGAAAAGTGGTCCTTTACATGAGCATAGAGTGTCACCTACAGTTTTATGATCTAAAACTGGGGACTCAGACACAGTAGAACTTCCAGAACAGACTTGGGGTGACATTATGGATGAGCATGTACCTCCTGAATCTGACTTGCTTTCCTGGACCTTCTACTGCTTCTGATGCTACATTAAATTGCCAGCTAAACATACTACCTCATTAATTCCTCAGGCATTAAGTACTGATGTTGTTATTGTGGAACCATGTGATACAGTGAGTTCAGATGGTCCTAGGAGATTATTGCAAGGCACAGAGTCCAGAGATTCAGGTCCAAAAGGCGTTTTCTGACTTGCTGATTTATTTGCTAATATGGGGGAACCTGCAAAAAGGAAAAGCGTGGTGAGACTAAAATACAAGAGTGGGTTAGGAGAGTTTCTGGACAGAGTTTATATTGCAAGAAAATTATTGAAGAAATCAATGCAATTTTTGATGATAATTATCTATGCCTTGATTCACATCTCAGGGGATATGCAATTTGACAATTGGAAAGACTTCATTCCAAATTTCATCAACTAAAATATTCTCCATTATGGGCACCGTTGCTGGCAGTACCAATCAAGAAACCTACTGTAAAGTATATTACTGTCCTGTTTAAAAATGAGTGGATGCATATATCAGATATTTTATTTTGGGTTAAGCAAAGAGCAGAAATCCTGGATCACACTGCACCAATCTTAGATAAACACCGCACTCCTCGGAGGTTGTACAAAAGCTTTATTTTAAGTATTTAAAAAAGCTGCCAAGCAGCAAAAGAGAACCAAATGCTCACAAGGAACCCCAAGGGGTTGCTGCTTGGCAGCTTTTTTAAACATTTAAAATAAAGGTTTTGTACACCCTCCGAAGAGTGTGGTGTTTTTGCCAGGACTATTATCTATGCTTTGGGTTCCGCACCCTCCTTGTGTGGTGGAGCATTTTTTTGCAGCATACCAATCTTAGATACAGAAAACATTTGGACGGAAGGTTGGAAGCTAAAAATATGCTTCCACACCACAGAACAAGCTTCTCAGCATCTCCAAACAGTATTTACATTGGAAGGGACAGACATTTTTGCTTTTATGTGAGCAACCTAAAACCTGCCACAGATGTGTATCTCTACATGAGTATTGCAAGTTATACTTTGCTGTACAATTTATGTATGCAACCAGATCATTCCATTTTTACATGTAAAAACCCAATGAAATGCAATTTTTGTGATGAAATTGGACATGTTTATGCTAAATGCCCATGGGCAGCCCACAGCAAAGAATCCTTTTATGACCTAGAGGACATGGTTCAACAAGTCCATATACAACAATCAGTGGATTCTTTTACTGTACAATCTTCCACTACACCAGCATGACCCCCAAGGGGACTGAATCCCACTGATTATTTAACAGCAACATTGTTGTCTCAAATAGTGCTGAACAACAGGGAGAAGACACATTAGAACTTGTGGGAAGTACCAGTTCTACAATGCATCAGAAACAGAGTACAGATGTACCTATGCAAGAACAGACACAGGAGGCTATTGAGGTGCATTCTTGTATGCCACCTCTACCCCAGGCAGATGAAGAGTTTCTGGTCCCAGGAGACAAGAGACATAGTGCTGTGCTGTATCATAAGTCAAAAACTGCAAAGAAAGAGGCTGTTGTACATAGAACAGATTTGTGGCCTTTCAGTCTTCTGGTGCTGCCCTAGACAACGAGGATGGTGATTCAGAGGCATCTTCCATCACATCATCACAAAGAGAGGCTTCTGTCACAGAAGGTTCAGCAATAGAAGGTTCTTCTATGGCAAGACTTACTAAGAAAAAGAAAGAAAAGTAGAAGGACAAGACTTAATTTAGCTAAGGGAAGGCATAATCTAATCTGCTCCTCTTGTGTTTCTTAATTATGATGACATTGAATGCACAAATACATTTGTATCTTTGAATATCAATAGCATTAAGAATCACAAGAATAGACAGATATTTAATTCTCTTTTCTCAGACAAGAATACTAATGTTTTCTTTTTACAGGACTCTAGATTGAAAACACTCTCAGAAATCCATACAGCACAATCGGAGTGGCCAGGGAAACTCTCGGTGCGGTCAATAGAAGGCCTGTGTTCAGGAGTAGGGATTCTTTTTAAATCACAGGACGTTAAAATTTCCAAGTTGATAGAAGTAGATCCTGGAAAGCAACTATTTATGGATACCGAACGGGCAGGTTTCTCCCTAAGGTTAGGGACTTTGTACGCACCACAAACCAAAGCTACAAGAACTGATTTCTTTAAAGCCTTGCAACTGTTTTTATTTACATCCAGGTTTGTGATCTTAGAGGGGATTTTAACTGTCCCTGGGATATGGCAGATAAAACATGTAAAACACCCAAACTGTAGCCAGATACACATTTTTTAAAACATATGATTATGTCTGCAGGATTAAGGATGCTTATAGAGCTTTGCACGGGGGGGGCAGCATACTTATTTTAGAGGGACTCTATCCTTTAGAATTTTTAATTTTTTTTATCTCTAGCAATATGTATATATTTTCAAGCTCATACTATTGTATCTGAAATGTCAGATCACACAGCTATTAGGATTTCCCTGGGAGGTTATAATAGGACACCCACAGGACCAGGATTCTGTTGGTTAAATAATGAGTTATTAAAGGATGG
This sequence comes from Neoceratodus forsteri, assembly GCA_016271365.2. Taxonomy (NCBI): domain Eukaryota; kingdom Metazoa; phylum Chordata; order Ceratodontiformes; family Ceratodontidae; genus Neoceratodus; species Neoceratodus forsteri. The sequence goes on along the minus strand of CM028132.1, from coordinate 784,205,398 downwards.
CACTTTACTTGAGGACTGTAGAGAAATTATTAGGGCAATACTGTCAGTGTTCTGCTGCTTTGAGTCTGTGGAATCATGGTGGGGGGATTTTAAACTTGAGATTAATAGTTTTTTTTTTTTTCAAAAACAAGGAAAAATAAAAGCACATAGAATTATTTGGAATATCTGCAGATTCAGAAACAATTATAAAAAACTGATTTCTTTACAAAACACCCAAAAAGATCTCCTATATGGCACACATTTTAGTTATTTGAAAACAAATGAGAACCATGCAATACGACAGAGCAAAGTCATTGTGGGCCGAATTAGAATTCAGAAAACAATGTTTGGTAAATACTTTAGATATTTTCAAAGGCTATCAGGATAGGAAGAAAAAGAAAAAATATCCAGGAATTAAGGGATTTCTGGAGTGCTTTTAAATGGACAAGATGATTTAGAAAATGTAGATAGATATTTGAAGAATACTTTTGGTTCCAGACTAAATACTTCCATAGACAGTGATACAGTTATGTTTGTTCCTAGTTTAGATACAGTAAATGGAAAGAAGAAACTGGATCTGAGTGTTCCTATTTCTTTGCAAGGCGTCACAGAGGTGATTAAAGGGTTGTGACAGAAAGCATCCCCTGGACTGGATGCTTTTAGTGTGGGACTATATTAAACTTCTCTTCCAGAATTCAGTCCAATTTTAGTAGAATTATATAATGATATCATAGCTAGGAAGGAACTATATAAAAATATAGTACATTCCTTTAGGGGTTTTCTGTATAAAAAAAGGAGACTGAGCTGAACTGGGAAACTGGAGGCCTATTAGTCTGATGAATATAGACAAAAACATTTGGAACACAATCCTTTGAAATAGATTAAATAAATTGTCACAAAAGCTGACTGCCCCAGAACCTGTTCAATCTCAGGACAGTTTTTTTTTGGGGGGGGGATTTAATCATAACATGAGAAATAGTGGCTAAAGGTAACTTTATTTATTTATTCATTTAGTTATTCAGAAAAGTTGGAGTTGGTACCAAGTTTTTTTCCTGAGCTTGGATCAGGGGAAACTTTTTGATCGTATGTCATATGATTTTTGTTTGAGGTGCAGAAGTTTCATGGTATTCCTGATATATTCAATTTAAAAGGCAAAGAATCTCTGTGCGCAAACACTGAGGCAAGGGTTACCCCAAAGGGCATTTGGCTGGGAAGCCAAGTTTCAAGAAAATACAAAAATCACACATGACCTCACAATGCAAAGCATCATGGGCTGCATATGCAAATCACCACAGAATGTAATACTGGTTCAACTTTAAGCAGAATTGCATGGTGCCGAAAGGCCTCTCACACAATTTGCAAAGGGTGCTAACAGATGACATAGACACGTGTTTCGTCCTACCAGGACTCATCAGTATGCCTCATCTGTTTGACACCCCAGTGGAATGAACCAGCTACCCTAAGAGGGTCTGTCTGGGTTATATTGTGGTGAACCCCATTAAAAAACTATTTAAAAGACAAAGAACCTCACCACAATATAACCCAGACAGACCGTCTTAGGGTAGCTGGTTCATTTCACTGGGGTGTCAAACAGACGAGGCATACTGATGAGTCCTGGTAGGATGAAACACATGTCTACGTCATCTGTTAGCACCCTTTGCAAATTGTGTGAGAGGCCTTTCAGCACCATGCAATTCTGCTTAAAGTTGAACCAGCATAACATTCTGTGGTGATTTGCATGTGCAGCCCATGATGCTTTGCATTGTGTAGGCATGTGTGATTTTTATTTTCTTGAAACTTGGCTTCCCAACCAAATACCCTTTGGGGTAACCCTTGCCTCAGTGTTTGTGCACAGAGGTTCTTTGTCTTTTAAATAGTGTTTTTATTTTAAGGGGTTCACCACAATATAACCCAGACAGACCATCTTAGGGTAGCTGGTTCATTCCACTGGGGTGTCAAACAGACGAGGCATACTGATGAGTTCTGGTAGGATGAAACATGTGTCTATGTCATCTGTTAGCACCCTTTGCAAATTGTGTGAAAGGCCTTTCGGCATCATGCAATTCTGCTTAAAGTTGAACCAGCATATCATTCTGTGGTGATTTGCATATGCAGCCCATGATGCTTTGCATTGTGTGGGCATGTGTGATTTTGTATATTCAATTTAGTGGATTAAGTCATTATATAGATTTGCATCCTTCTAGCCATTGGTCAATGGCTTCTTGGGGCCTTTGATAAAGGTGAAGAGAGGTGTGAAGCAAGGCTGCCATTTGTGTCAATTGTTATATAATTTTGGGTTGAATATTTTAAATCCATAAAATAATACAGACAGATACCATGCAAGGTATACATGTATCCAATCAGTGCCTGTTAAAATAAGCACTTATGCAGATGAAATATGTTTATATTTAGCTGATGAGGAATCTGCCTGTTGACACTAAGATTACTACAGCTGTACGGAGTTAGCTCGGGGGCTAAAATAAATCTAAATAAAAGTAACACTTTCTATTTGGGAAACAATACATTGGAAGAGATAAGTCATATTGAATAAATAATAATGGTTCACAGAGCAATTTTGCAGCGAAACATAAAATTTCACCTGTGAATTTTGTGCTTCGCCTATGAATTTCCCGTTTCACGGTATAAAGGTGTGAATCTCACCAAACATTTCACGCAAATCATGCAAATCAAAGTTTGACTGGTCAGCCAGAACTTCACAAATTCCACAAAGTGCACATTTTCTGACACTTTGAGTGAAGATCGTGGGCGAAGTTTAACTTTGCAACATCTCTATGCAGGACTCTCTCATCATATCATATCTGAAGGAAAGAATTGTCGAGTATCTAGAGGCCAGAGGGGCACAGGACCCTAGGCAGCATGGATTCACAGCGGGAAGGTCATGCCAGACAAATCTGATAGATTTCTTTGACTGGGTGACCAAAGTAGTAGATCAGGGAGGGGCTGTGGACATGGCCTACCTAGACTTTAGCAAGGCATTTGACACAGTCCCACACAAAGATTAATATACAAATTAGCCAGCCTGGGTGGGTCCCAAGATGACAGCCTGGGTAAAAATTGGCTGGGAGAATAGGACACAGAGAGTAATAGTAAATGGAGTCTACTCAGAAGAAAGGAGGGTTACTAGTGGGGTACCGCAGGGTTCAGTATTAGGACCGGTCCTCTTCAATGTCTTTATAAGCAACATTGTGGAAGGACTGGAAGGAAAAGTATGTCTCTTTGCAGATGACACTAAGATCTGCAACAGAGTTGATACACAGGGTGGGGTGTAAAGGATGAGAAGGGACTTGGCAAGGTTAGAGGATTGGTCAAATGTATGGCAACTTAGATTCAGTGCTAAGAAGTGCAAGGTAATGCACCTGAGAAACAAAAACCCAAGGGAAGAGTACACAATGGGGGGTGAGATACTAACAACAACAAAAATGGAAAGGGACCTGGGGGTAGTCATATCAGATGACGCAAAGGTGGGCAAGCAATGTGAGAGGGCAGCAAGGAGGGCTGGGGGTTACCGGGATGCATGAGAGGCATCACCAGTAGAAAACAAGGAAGTTATTATCCCTCTGTACAGACAGCTGCTGAGACCCCATCTGGAGTACTGTGTGCAGTTCTGGAGACCCAATCTCCATAAAGACATAGACAGGATGGAACTGTCCAGAGGAGGCAACTAAAATGGTGCAGGGTCTGCACGGAAGACTATGAAGAGAGACTTAAGTAGCTTAATATGTATAGCCTCTAGGAAAGGAGGAGAGGGGGACATGATAGAATCTTTCTAGTACCTCAAGGGAATCACTTGAAGTCCAAAGAGGTAGCATCTTTCAAAAAAGATGTGCAAGAACAAGAGGGCACAATTTGAAGATGGGGGGTGGCTCAGAGGTAATTTAAGGAAGTACTTTTTCACAGAGAGGGTTGTGGATGCATGGAACGGCCTTCCGGAGGAGGTTGTGGAGTCAAAATCAGTGGTGGAATTCAAGCATGCATGGGACAGTCATAAGGCAATTCTGGGGGGTGGGGGTAAGAAGAAGTAGGCTGCTGGTTAACTAGGATCTGCAGCTTATCCAGTAGGTAGGGAAATGGGCAGACTGGGTGGGCCAAGCGGTCCTTATCTGCCGTCAAATTCTATGTTTCTATGTTTCTATATTGAGAATACAATAGATACACAGGTACACATAAGTTGTCAGCAGATAAAGACATCGGGGGCACCCAGTCTGCCCTATCAATCCCTTCCTGTTATGCAGCCCAGTGCCCAAACTGAACTGTGGAACAATATGATTTTGGAAATATGGTAGCCAATATTTGCTAGAAAACTTCAGGAAGGGGAAAGAAAAGCAGCATTATGAAAAAAATGTACAGTTGTCTAAAAAGAAGAGAGTTTATTTAAAATATTCTTTCCACTGTTTTTGAGTCTGTGCTTGGTCTTCCCCTACCCATAGAATTGGAAGTTCAGATTCAAAATGTATTTTTAAATTTGGTATGGGACAACGACTGAATCAAGTCAAAATTTTACCTACCTCCCTATCAAGAAGGTTGGTTTGAATATGATGATCTCGATCACCTTCTTTTTCTCTTTATTCTTTCTGGATAATATTGCTCATTTATTTAAGGAGGAAGGGCTAAGGTGTAATCAGTTGATACAAGAATGGAATATGCCATTTTAATCCAAATGGGAACAAGGTAAATGGGTTGTGCCATTTGTTGAAAGAGCATCTTGTATCCCTATGTACATTTTGATATCACTGAAGAAAATGGCACAACAATTGGACTACATCTGAGCAAAACCTGATGACTGGATATGGACCCTTAAAAAAGGATTATGCAGTCTAAAACCAGATAGGTGGCAACCCTAGCAATTGTGAGGAATATTCACAAAGAGCTAGGGAATTGAAAGACCACCTTAAGAGTCAGAGGCTAAAAAGAAGAGATCATTATGGAAACAAGGATGACAGCAGAAGCCAGAGATAGGAACACCCATTTGCAATACAAGAACAAACGAAAAAAGGAGCTGATAGGATAAATGTTACTAGTTTATTTTTATTTATTGAAATGTTTCACCAGGAGGGCACACAATGAACAACAAGTTGATCATCTCATGGTGCGACCTGGAAAGAGGGGGTTACATGGGGTTGTGAAGGACGATCAGTTACAATAGTATGTGGGTAGTACAAACAATACAACACTGTAAGATTATGCAACAAGGTATTGTACAATAAACAGTAGTGGAACATTGGGTAAATTACAATACATATCCAAAGTCATACAAAAGAACATATGAAAGTACAAAACAGTAATAATGCAACAGAACCATTATAGTGCATGAGTGTACCAGAAGCAGGCTCAAGGTAGTATGCAAGTGCTGTTGGAGTAAAAAGGACGGGGTAGGTTGTGCACACGGGTGACCCAGAAGGCAGGTGGAGAAGAGAGGGGAAAAGGCAAGAACTGAATATGAGGAGAAGGGGTAGCCATTTCCTGATTCCCCCTTCAGGTTGTTGAGAACCCTGCCAGGGGGGTCAGAGTAGGAAGGCAGAAACTGGGGACAGGTATTAAGGAGGGTTAAAGCATGAATAGATGAGGGAGTGGTAATTGTATAGGGCTGAGTTAAGGGAATAGTTGGAGGAGGAGTGTCATTTTTCAGGGGAAAGGAGTTCCAGATTTTAGAGTAGCGATGGGTGAAACCAGTCTGACCGATGACGGTGGAGCGGTGAGGGACCGTCAAGGTCTGGGCATCATTAGATCTGAGAGAGTGGGTGGGGGGAGATGGAGTGGAGTAAGAGGATGAGAGAGAGGATGAGAGATAGGAGGGGAGCAGTCTGAACCAGAATTTGGAGATTAGTTTGGCACAGTGCGAGATGCATCTGTGAGATAGTGGAAGGAAGGTTAGAGAGCGATAGAGTTCACAGTGGTGGGAGCGGGAAGGGGAGTAGAAAGCAAAGTGGCAGAAGGAGTTAAAGAGAGTGTCCAACTTAGTCAGGAAAGATTTGGGAGCAGCAGCATAGACTATGTCACAGTAGTCAAAGATGGGGAGTATCACCTTCTGGACAATTTAATGCCTCGCAGTCAGCTGGATGCAACTACGATTCTTGTACAGAGCACCAAGCTTGGGGTGCATTTTCTTCAGGATAGCATCAATATGCAAAGGGAAGTTGAGGTGCTGGTCCAGCCAAACCCCCAGATATCTAAATGAGGAGGTGTCCTCCAGGATCGTCCCATCAAGGGTGTGGAAGGTGGGTAGGACCAGGAGCCTAGAGAGTCTCTGCCTGGTGCCAAAGGTCATTGAGACTGTCTTCTTGGCATTTAGAAAAAGCTGGTGAGATGCAAACCAGAGCAGAACTTGGCTGAAGTCATACTGTAAGCTGGTTTCCACAACAGCAGGGTTTTTGCCAGAGCTGTATAAAACAGTATTGTCAGCATACATGTGGATAGAAGAGATAAGCAGGCTGTGGGAAGATCATTAAGGAAAATAGAGAAGAGTTGAGGACCAAGCACTGAGCCCTGAGGGACACCAGTGTTGATGGGGAGTGGAGGGGAGATGAAATCAAGGATTCTCACCGATTGGGTCCTGCCAATGAGGTAGGATTTAAAATAGTTGGTGGCTGACACAGTAAGGCCAGCTGAGGAGAGGGAATCAAGAAACAGGGGATGGGAAACAGTGTCAAAAGCTTTGGCTAGGTCGACAAAGATGACCGAGATGATCAGGCCATCATCCGTCCCTGAAAGGATGGAGTTAGTAAGCCTGAGGAGGGAGGTGGTTGTTGAGTGGTTCTTCTGAAAACTAGATTGGAAGGGGGTGAAGAAGGGAGAATCAGAGAGGAAGGTTGGTAGTTGAGAAAGAACTAAATGTTCTTGAAGCTTGGCAAGGATAGGAAGGAGGGAAATGGGGCTATAGTTGCCAGAAGCGGATGTGCACCACCCTTGGGGAGAGGAAGGACTACAGTGTGTTTCCAGGATGAGGGTACTTGAGCAGAAATAAAGGAAAGGTTAAGGATTAGGGAGATAGGATAAGCAATTGCAGGAGCAGAAAGGTAGAGAAGTTTAGGATCAAACTCATCTGGTGAGGAGCCTTTAGAGGGGTTGAGGGATAGGAGGGCACGAAGAGCTTCATCAGAGGAGATAGTAGAAAAGGAAAAAGGGGAAGGGGTAGGCACTGGCTGAGGTGAAGGGCTGAAGTTAGTACTGTGGCAAGGGGGTGAGGAGTTACACTCCCCAAGCACACAAAGTCCAATCTGTAGTAGAGAAACAAGGGCACATGGTAGAAACTGACCTAAAACTATTGGGTATCACTGAGAATGTTTTCCTGATACACCTAAAAATGTCTTAACGGTAGTATCCTTAACCCCTCTGCTCTCTTAAGTTCTGTGTTGGTTTCTATTATCAGTTTCTTGGCAAGCTTTAATTTTGCTTTGTATTCGTCCCTGTTCACCTACATCAAGCCTTGGACACCTTCTTCTTATCCCCAGCTGCTGTTCTTACCTGTTGTTGAATCAAGTGTGTTTCCTGTAATTCTTCCCTTCTTGTGCCTGGTAGATTAGCGCATTCTGTAGGTGTGTCGGTGTTTCTGCCAGTAAGTGACTGAAAAAACAACTGCTACCACTTTTCAGCCAGTGGTGTAGTGTTTTTTTTTTTTTTTAGTTGTTTAACCAGGAGTAGCAAACTAAGCTAAAAGCTTTTTTACAGGAGCGACCTGGAAGCACAGGGAAGTTAAGTGACTTGCTCAGTGTTGCACAATATGCAAGTGGAAGCTGTGGGATTCAAACCCATGCCTGGTCTGCTGGATGTCACCAGATTTGCAGCTCAGAAAATTAAACCAGCCACTGCGCTATACTGTCTCTTGTGGTTTGTATAGCAACCTGTGATCCTTTTTGCATGTCACTGCCTACTGACATTTTTCTGTTTGTACATAGAGATGATGATTTGTCAAAGCAACTGCCAGTTCCACCATGAGGTCCATAATTCATTGGTTCAGCTATCAATTTCTATGTGACACTGTATGGAAAGAACAGATGCTCAGTCTTTGCTTCCCCCTTCCATTATGCATTTGTATTTGTGTCTCTATGAACTCTCAGAGGGCTGGAATCGAACATGTCTGGTGAGTGCATTAAAACAAAGCCCTGTGAGCATGGGCATCGGAACCAACGTGAGCATGCTGCTAGTGCACCCTCACGTTTCTCACCTTCTCACTCTTCCCTTTGAAGCCAGCTTCCCCTCTTGACTTGCAACTCTTTTGTTTATGGTAGACAGTGGTGGTTTTGGAAGGTTACAGAACAGGACTTTAAAGCCTCCAACAGCATTATTCTAGGCAAGAGGCATTATTGTGGGCAAAAGGTGGGCTGGCAATATAGCCTAAAGGTTAGAGAAATGAGTTTGTGAGAGAGCTTAGTACATCCAGCAGACCTGGGTTTGATTCCTCAAACCTTCACTTGCATATTTTGTGATCTTGTGCAAGTCACTTAACCTGCCCAGTGTTCCCAGGTCACTTCTGAATATAAGCATTGTGCCTAGTGGGCCTTATGTGGTTACCAAAGAATAAAATAAATAGATTAGTAAATAAATAAGTGTTGCAGATCTGTAACAACACACAAGAATTGCTTTTCAGTGCCAGTTCTTGCTTTCTTCATGGGGAGTTTCTGTTGTTTAGTGCATCGTACTGTTCGTGAGTAAAAAAAACAGACTAAATACTTGTACTGTAGGTGCAAACTGCTAACAGTCTCACACACACCTCTTTTGAAGATCTCCACACCCCCACCTCCCAGCTTTGCTATGTCCCTTCATCACACAGCTCTTAAGAATTAAGAACTATTTTTTCTTTTTAATCACAGACAGTCTGATACTCTAAATGAAAGAAATACCTCATACAGAGAGCTGGAGCTGGCAACAGAAAGTAGTTATCAGTGTTATGTGTTATCACAGATTCACAACACTTAACACCTTTTGCCCAGTATAGTGCTGATAGGGGCTTGGAAGTCCTGTTATGGCACCTTCCAAAACCATCACTATCTACTACAAAATAAAAGAACAGTGCGCTATAAAAATATGGCCTCTTGCCCCATTCTCAACACTACCCTCTCTGGTAAAAGAACTATGTGACTGACCTTTTTGCTATGCTGGCTGTATTTCATCTGACCTGATTTCTTTGTAACTCCAAGTTCAGTCTGAGAACAGTGACAAATACCAGGGAGTAATTCTACCCATATAAGAACAGGTCCCCACCTACTCTTCCACATTGCCAGTTTAAGTATTAAATAAATTACCCTTTCTATGTAAGCAAGGTGCTTTGTTCTCTCCGGTTTCACTTCCCACAACTCCACTACTTCCTTACTGTTTCAAAAAACTTTGTATTTGTTTATTGAAAACTTCAGATATTACCTTTGAGCACAAGTGCTCATTTACAAAGGTTCCACACCAAATACGTTCATAAAAATACATTACAGGTGCAATAACCAGTTCCAAAGTAAATACAGTCAAGTCAGGATCGATACATAATCTTGGAAAAATCTGTGCAGATTATTGTATAAAAAGTCAAAGGATATGTAAAGTGAGAGAAACCAAATAAAATAGATTAACAGTTACAATTGCATTGGACTGCAAGGGCAGACCATAAATATCTCTCAAACTGATTAATCTTGGGGAGATTTAAGCAGTGTAGCAGACAGTTTGTTTTAACTAATTATATGACTTTTCCTTCCCTGCATTACAATCAGGAAGGTAAGTGCAGCCTTCTTTCCCCCTACATTTGCTCTTGCATTTGACTTTCACCAACTTTTCCCAATCATTCACCTCAGTAATGTCATCCTCTGTTTTTGAATTGTTTTTTTATTTTTTATTTCCCCACATGCTAATTGAAACCATGCATTCTCTGAGGCGTCCAGGAACTTGCAGCAGTGCACACCACACACTCAGCCTGTACCCTCCAGCAGAACTGAACACAACTGGCATCATAGGCTGCTACCTGCTAGATGGAACTCTTATGCCCCCACTTCTTGCACTTGGTAATGAAAAATCTATTTCCTGGTCTGTTAACTCTATAAGTTGTGAGCAACAGAATTATACGAAAATCTCATTTTTGAGTCAGGAGTTATATAATAAATAAAGACACAATATTCCATTTCACAATGTATCTGTACATGCAGTGGGGTAGTAAGATGGCTATGCTGAAAAGTTGGTCACTGTTGTTTGCCACATAGAAGCACAAAGCCCAGAGGGCCTGCACTTCCACACTTACATACATATGTGCATTTTTAGAGGAATTGGGGACCCTGTGCACTTTTATACTATCTCAAAAAGTAAGGAAATTCATTGTAAAAAAAACTATGTTAATGCATCAGTTAGGGTTCCTATTACAGCTACAAAAGTATGGGAATTCAGTGTTAGGGTTCCTACCCCTACCACCTCATCCCACCTCCCTCCCTCCACACACTAACAGGTGTCTGTGTCGGGATGTGCCTTGGGGTTGTCAGGCTTAACTCTTAGCCCATTCTCCTATACTGTACCATCTCAGCTTCTTTATGCATGGAATGGGGTGAGAGTAAGGTCCGATGATGCCAAGGCACACCACAACACCTGTTTGTGTGTGGAATGTGGGTGTGTGTGTGGAGGTAGTGGGGTAGGAACCCTCACACTGAATTTCCATACTTTTGTTGCTGTAGTAGGAACCCTAACTGATGCATTAACAGAGTTTTGCATTATATATATATATATATATATATATATATATATACGTATATATATGTGTGTGTGTGTGTGTGTATATATATATATATATACGGTATATATATATATATATATATATATATACATTCTGTATATACACACACACACACACACACACAGGCACAGCAACTCATCTATATTAGAGTTGAGTAGAAACTTTCATGGCAAACCCCTATTTTGCACCTTTTTCTAAATTAAGTATACTTTATTCATTTTTTAACATACACAACCAATACAGTGCACATTACAGAAGATAAACATTGTACAAGATGCATATACAATTCAGAGGATAAATGTCCATTAAATCCCCCCCGTCCCCTATCTCATCCCCATACAGAGTCTCTCCAAATCCCCTCTTATCCCTCTAAAAAAACCCTCCCCACTATTACCCCCCCACCCAAGAGCCAGTCCAATATAGTAATATGAGTCATAATTATACATCTACCAGAAAGAAAGTGTGTTATGGGGGTGCCATTACTTAAAGGACAAGGGTCTTGCACAAACCTGAAAGGATATAAGGAGTCCCTGCCTTCTATATCAATGTGCAGGAACAACTGACCATAGAGCATGGAATTTCTCCCATTTTGTATTGTATCAGGAAATTGCATTCCTAAAGCTAGCCATAGTTTTCTTGATCCTCAATGCTTTAATACTGGATTTTTCACCATGAGTGAAATTAAGTTAATAAAATACCTCCTTTCTTTCACAGCAACTGATGAGCAATCCCCTGACAAACATATCTGTGGGGTAAAGAGTTCTTGTATCCCTAATAAGAGATCCCCTACTAGTTTTAATTATAGGGGAGCAACCAGGGGACATTCCCAGAAAATGTGCAGCAGGGAACCTTGTATCTGATACATCTGAAACATTTATCATTTGGGAGCTTACCCATCTTTTATAATTTAGTAGGGGTCAAGTGCATGGTATGCAATATATAGTATTGTGTTAGCCGAAGTTTATCATTAGCACTAAATGTATAGATTCCGCCCCATAAATGTTCCCAATTAAAACAGTTGTTAGGGAAGGTATCTATCCAATATTGAGATTGATCCACTCTATCTGGACACGATTTCGAATATAAGGCCGCAACTAAATAGGAAACAGTGTGAGGCTGTCCAGCTAGGGATTGAAGTTCCAAGAAGGTCTCTCCATGGTTGATATCTCACTGATTTAATACAAACCAAGTGGTGAGCATATGTCTAATTTGATAAATATAGAAGGTGTACTTTGGTGATATATGGAATTTCCCCACTATATCAGAGACCAAGCATATCCTTTCCTGTGCTACTAGCTCACTGACCCTAGTATGTGCAGGTATTTTCAAATTATATGATAAAAGCAGAGTTTTACCTACCTTAAAATTGGGATTGCCAAACAATGGCTGTGAAATATCCTTAAATGCATAATCCCTAGAGACCTGCATAATTGATTGTGAACTTTGACTGAAGTGTATATTACCATGGGCTGCAGACAGACCAGCAGTTTTTTAGAGAGTATATACCAAAAGCTATAGGGTGACAATTTTGAACTCTTAATAAGTTCCCTTTCAATCTGTAGCCGAAGGGGGTTATATTGGGGTTGAGTATGGTCCGGAGGGGGTACAGCCCAAAGCATATATTTGGCGATGTGGCTCGCCAAATAATAGTCGTAAAAGTTCAGGAGTTTCAGTCCCCCTAATGATTTCAGAGCACAAAGGTGAATGCAAGATCTCTGTGGAGGTTTATTTTGCCATAAAAACCTAGTAATCATACTCTGAATTTTACAGAATCAAGTTAAGGGGAGGTAAATATTCAACATATTGAGGGGATAGAACACTCTGGGTAACACACTCATTTTAATAACATTGATTCTGCCTTGGAGGGAGATATATAGAGGGGACCATCTGATTAAATCTTGTTGAATGGTTAAGAGAAGATTATCGAGCTTAAGCTTCTTCAAGAGAAAAGCTGAAGGTGCCAAAATAATTCCAAAGCATTTGAGTCTGTTGGTTCAAGCCATATTAAAACCAACCACATCCCCTCTGTGTACATGAGAATTGAGTGGCATGACTTCAGTCTTATTAATGCTCAATTTATAGTTTGAGAACTGACTAAACTATGCAATTATATCTAAAATTATTGTCGCATAGGACGACAATTTAAGTTTTAATGGACCAATTGTAATACCAGTTATATTTGGAGATAACTGTAATTTATGGAGCAAGGGTTCCAAGTACAAGTTGAACAACAAGAGTGACGGTGGGCACCCCTGACGCGTACCTGAATACAATGGGAAGTTACTGGAAAAAATCTCGTTGCAATAAATTTTAGCCCTCAGATTAGAACATAAGTACCTGATCCAAGAAATTAATTCAAGGGGGAAACCAAATTAGGCCATAGTTCCAAAGAGAAAAGGCCAACTTACTCTAGTGAAAGCTTTCTCTGCATCCAGGGAGATAAGGGCCATTGGTAGGTCTACCTCCCTGGATACAGAGAAAATATGGGCAAGTTTACAGAAGTTATCTAAGGGGTTCCTACCACCAATTAATCCAATCTGTTCAGGGATAATTAAATCATCCCAGACTTTTGTAATCCTAGAGGCCAAAATTTTAGTTAGTATTTTAATATCGTAGTTCATCAAGGAAATTGGCCTGTAGTTTGATACTTTATCTTTGGGTTTCCCAGGTTTAGGCAGAACAATGATAGTAGCTTCTAATAGAGTGGAGTTTTACAATCCCATGGGCACAAATATGGGTGTATAATTCTTGGAGAATGGGAGTAAGCTCCTTCTCAAAAGTATGACAGAAGTTTGATGGGTAACCATCTGGCCCAGGAACTTTATTTGGCGGAAGGGAACGGATAGCAATAGCTATCACTAATGCTGAAACAGGGGAGATTAGCTGGATCTACTGTTCAGGAATAAGGGTGGGAAGGGGGAGTTGAGAGAGGTATTCCTGAATTTCGGTCTGAGTAGGGCTATTTTCAGGGGAGGCTATATAGTTGTCTATAGAACAATTCAAATTCATCCACTATAGCTTTAGGAGTTGTCAGTGGATGTCCACCATCTAGGGCAGAGATAGATGTAACCAGTCTAGACTCCTTCTGTTGTCTCAGTTTAAGAGCCAAGAGGTGCCCAGCTTTATCTCCCTGATCCAGATATATAGCATATGTCTTAAACAAAGCATATTCAGCCTTCTCTCTAAGTGTATCCGCATATTGGTCTTTAAGAATCATGAGACAATTTAAATCCCCATCAGTGGGACAAGTAGCAACCGTTACTTCAAGTTCTTGGATGGAGTCCAATAAGGATTTCGCTATTGCCTCCCTTTTCTTTTTCCTTTTCCGGGTAGCAGCTATTCTGATAAATTCCCCCCTCAGAAAACATTTCAAGGAACACCAGAGCTGATCATATGCTGGTATAGAGCCCCGATTTTGATCCATATACTGAGTAATCAGTGTTCAAATCCTGCCTATAGTGCCCTCCTGAGAAATCTGATGGAGGTTTAGTTTCCACAGGGTAACCTTAGGAATTCCCTGGGGTACCCTACCCTCAAATCATAGCAAAGAGTGGTCTGATAACACTCATGGGGAAATTCCACAATCTACTGGGCCCATCAACATGGCCTGGTTTACTAGAAAGAAGTCCCAATGAGAGTAGGATTTATGATAGGCTGAATATAAGGTGAATTCTTTCTCATTGGGATGAAGAAGGTGCCAGGGATCAGATAGCCCCAACCCATCCATCATTTCATGTAGAGACATCTGCACAGGGGACAAGCTGCAACCTCTCTGGGTAGCTCTATCTAGATTAGTGTCATATGTGAGATTCCAATCCCCAGCTAAGATTATTGGCAATTGCTTGAAAGGAGCTAACATAAGGGCTATTTGTGAGAAAAATTCAGGGGAATAATAATTAGAATCATATATGGTTCCCAAAATAATTTCTCTATGATTGAACAACCCTCTTAGGAAAAGGAATCTTCCTTGTGGGTCCCTATTTCTTGTAATACCTGAAATTGGGTCCCTATAGATAGTAAAATCGCAACCCTCATTGGGAAGTGGAGTTGCCGGCTGCATGGACATATCCCATTTGCTCTCTCCAAAAAAGGGTACTCTCCCTAACCATCAGGTGTGTCTCCTGTAACAGTGCAACTCCTGAGTGCATTAGAGCCAGATGTTTAAGAACTTGGTGATGCTTCGCTCTGTCCCCCCCCCCTTAATATTCCACAAGGCAATTCTCATAATAAGGTTTAAAGTTAAAACATATTGGTAGACTGAAAGATCCAAGGACTAAACTTATTCTTGTGACCCTTAATCAAGGATATAAACCCAGTGACTGGCTCATTACCACCCCACCACTATTTCTCCCAAAAATCCAATAAGAGTTGGTTAAATTTTGGAGTATGTTTCCCCTTCCTACTGATGGATCCCTCACAGGCATATATACATAACCTTTAGATATGCCCTAGTAGATGAATATAAGGTATACTACCCCCAGTCCAAGCGACTGACCCCTTAACTGTTCAATCGGCATGATGATTATCATGCCACCCCTAATTTCACCTCCCCCCACCCATCCCCATATCTACTCTAAACATTAATACAATTTAATCAGATTGATTAAGAAATAGAAACCCCACATTCAACCATTAACTCCTAATTTCTGTTATTTAATATGGACATAGCTATGTACTGTATGGAGAGAATGTATAAGCTGACTGAAAAATTAGTCCTTCTACCTCCCCACTTAGCAGAGAGCTATGCATCCATATAATATTATAACTAGAAACCAAAAAGAGACCATCATCAAGGTTAATAAGATTATACCTTTACCCCTTAGACGAAGTAAGGATCGAATGGACCCCACTAACTCAAAGACCAATTAATATAATGAAACAACATGTAACACTTAGGAAGATAAAAGCATTCCCAAGAAACCAACTGCAACATCGTAATAAGCTATAGGACCCAAAAGCTGAGCTCTTAAAACTAAAATAGCATGCCTGCTAAGGCTTCTCTAATAGTCCATGTGCTAGGATGTTAATAAACAAACATCAGGCATAGTTTAAAATGTCAACTTCCTTTTCACTCTCTCCTATCTTCTTTCCTTTTTCTGACTATCCTTTTTTTCTGACTATCCTTTTATTCATATCAGGGTGATACCTGATACTCTACATTCTTATCTATCCCTTGTCTGAAATGCAGCCTGAACCCCCATTTTCTCTTAAAGACATCCTTAAAACATGTTCCCCATTACACAAGTTCCTTAGTTGTAGTTAAGAAAACAAAGGTATCTGTGTACTAAGAGTCCAAGGCTTCTGTTCAAAAAGTTATCATTGGGTTTCTGTTTCCAAATGAAGAAAGGAGACATGGTTTTTGTTTAGTTAAGCTGCCATGTGTATCCTAAGTTCTTTGCTAGTGAAAATGTTGATTCTGCCTTCTTAATGGTGCTGGAATAGAAAGTCATACTCTTGCAAAAACAAACAGATAAAGGAGCGTACCCTTGTCTGTTTGGGTTTCCAAGATAAATGCCCTTTTCTTCTAGTAAAAAAGAAAAAAGGTATAAAAGGTAACATGATTCCATAGAAATATCAAGTATAGTTACCCTGTTTACTGAGATGGTCCTCAGTAGCTGAGACAGGTGCTGCTACAGGGCTGGCTGCCCACAGACTGACAGGTTTTATAGACCCAGGAGAGAGAGTGATGTCATGAGGGGGAGGAGCTAAGCTAATGCTCTGACATCATTAGCCCTATAATTAAGCATTTAGCTCCATTCTGTCTTGGTGTGCCGCATTAAATGAACATATGTTCAAATGATAAGGACTTGAACACATTGTTTGATGATGTAAAACATATGTATGGTGTATCCAAAGGATCCAGTAGATCTTTTTGCCTTAATAAGGGTGTCACATGACTTATGAGGTCACCCCTGATTGACTTAAAAAGTGCTCCTCTAGGGGGCCTCAGACAGGTGTGGTGATCAGTAGCTTGCTGATCACAGTGAGAGAAGGTTCTAGTGAGAGTGTGCCAGTTTTCACATTGTTCCATGGAAAGGAGAGACTGCAGGAATTCTTATATGTTCTCTGATGTAAGAAGAAGAATATTCTGTGTTCTGAAGGTGTGAAGGACTAACACCATTTATTTTCCTTTCTGTATACAAGTATTTTTTATTTTTTTTGATTTATTGAGACAGTAAAATGATAAACACAGAAGTATGCATTTTTTATGCATCTTAAACTGGTTGTAAGATCTGTTATTGGAACCCACACTACCACAGTCCTGAATTAGGACCTTGTAGTTAACATTGTTGAAAGAAAAGTCTCAGTAGAATTTAAGTCTCTAGATGATGAGCAGGCATTAAAACAAAGACTTGCAATTCAAAAAACACCCACAAGATGACACTCTTTACCACAGATATGAAGTGGAGAGAGTTCATTTGATTAAGTCAGGATACCATTTTTTACATGCTTCCCTAGCTGAATCCAGTGAGTCAAAGGAATGCCATTGATCCTCTCTATTAATTTGCAGGGTAGCTGGATATCAGACTCTGAATCTAATGCCAGCAGACACTAGTTTGGAAACTAATGGATGAAGGGCCGAGCACCTATGACGGACCGAAAAGGGCAAATCTTGCACAATATGAATTTTCTTTCTTGCCCATTGTACTTCTGCCATCTCCTTCAATTTGGTTATAACATGTTGCTTGTCTAAAAAGTTCAACAGCCGGAAGATGAAGGGACGAGGGGGGTGAACTGGAGGGAGGCATGAGGTGGAGAGATCTGTGGGCCCTCTTGATGATGTAAGTGGGCCCGTTAGGTGAGGGCACCACCAATTTGTCACAGTGCTTTTGAGCAAAAACAACAGCTTGGTGCCCCTCCTCCCCTTCAGGAAGGCCCAATACCACCAAGTTATTTCTTCTCGAGTGATCCTCGAGATCTTCCAAATGATCCTCCATCTTTTTTAGTCTGTGGCGTAGAGTAACTATATCTGAATCCAGTCTTCCCCTCCAGTCAACCAAGGAGATTATCTGGGCTTCATTGTCCTTGGTATGGACATGGAGCTGATCCAAGGACATTTTCATGCCCTTAAATTCTGAAGCAAGTGCAAGAAAGGTTTCTTTCATCAGTGCCAGCTCCTCCAGAAACTGATTCTCCGTTAGAGCAACTTGCTGCTTAGCTGGTTGGTAGATATCGGGTCCACCAGCTTTAGATCTTTTAGTGGCCTTGTCTTTAGCCGGAGTCAGTGGGGGAGTGTGACAGAGAGCCAGTGCCTTCATTTCCGCATCCATTTTTTTGACCATACAATGGTAAGCACAATATCAGTCTCCCCAGTCAATCGGTGAGTTGTCCTGTACAAGTAAACAAGCAAATAGTGTCCATTTTGTGCAATTTGTAGTGATTCTTAGAGGAGGGCAGGGGAGCCATCTGGAGGAGCATCTCAACAGGCAGCCATCACACCAAAAGTCCTATTTTTGCACCTTAATAACTCAACCATCATTTAACTAATCCACACTCAGAGTTGGTGCCAGGATCTCTGTATCCTGAAGTTTCATAATGATTGAGTCAGTAGAAACAAAGTTCTAGAAGGTTGGAAATATAAAAATTTATCAGAATAAGATCTATGACTTTAACATACTAACATGTCAGCTGAGTTTCTACCTGTTTTATTTTTTTCTAAAGAGCAAGTTAGAGTAGCCGCAGTTAGGGAAAAAGATGGCTTCCAACTACAGTGGGCACACTGTAGACTACTTGAGGCAGTTGTGCCAGGACAGAGGAGTCCTGTATGAGGGAAGAGCCACCAAGCAGAACCTCATGAATGCCCTGATGGCAGCAGATGTCCAGAGCATTGAGTCACAGACTGTGACTGTAAAAGACCAGACCTTGAGCATGGATGGGCCAGCGGCCAGTGCAGTGTCCAGATCTGGTGAGGATGACAGTAGGGCCAGTGCCAGCGAAGGGCCACAGCAGCAGGGGAAGGTCACCAGCATTCTGGAGCCAGAAGTAATCAGGCTGCAGATTAAGTTGTGTAGAATGGAGCTGGAGTTCCAGAGAGAGGAGAAGTGAGAACAGTGAGCTGCAGAGGAGAAGGCAGAGTGTGAACAGTGAGATGCAGACCATGAGGAGCGTGAGCACCAGAGGTGAAATGAACTGAAAAAGCTACGACTCCAACCACTAGCACCAGAGCAGATAAGTGGCTTGGGTTTAACTGGAACTACTGGACTGGATTATAAATTGAATTACAAATTGATAGCTGAATTTAACGAGGGGGAGGATATGGATGCCTTTTTAAAATTCATTTGAAAAAGTTTGCATTCAGGCTAAAATTCCTAGAGGGCCTGGAGCTTCCAGCTATCCCTGCTACTTACCGGGAAAGCTCAGGATGCATTGGGTCAAATAGACAATGAGGACAGTAATAATTACAGCAAACTTAAAGCTGCACTTTTTGAAAAGTTTGATTTAACTGCCCATGCATACAGAGCTAAATTCCGTAAGCTCAGGAGAAGCCCTGATATGAGCTATGACAAGCTAGCCACAAAACAATGACAGTTTTTAAAACATTGGTGGGAAGGAATCAAAGCAAAACTCTGTAGATTAAATTGAAAATGCTATTTTGTTAGAAAAGCTTTTTGGGGGCATGCTCAGCAGAGCTGAAAACCTGGCGGGAGGACTGAGATCCCAAAACAGTGCAAGAGGCTGCTGAACTCTCGGACCGCTATGTCAAGAGCAGACCTGCTCTGAGAGTGAATGGGGCAGGTGTGGCAGTGCAGAAAGGGAAAAGCATGCCTTCAGGGCAGCTAAAACCCTCACTGCCTCCACTGAAACCAGTTAGCCCCAAGGTTTAAAGAAAAGATTTCTCTGAGAAAAGAAATGAATGTTAGGTTTGTAAAGAAACTGGGCATATTGCCAGGCAGCATCCCAAAAGGATGAGCGATATGCAAAATGAAGCTAGGAAAGAAGTGAGCTGTTTATGTGTCCCTGGAAGAATGCCTGTGAACATGAGGGAACACATGCACCCAGTCACGGTAAATGGTGTACAGACACAAGGGTTATTGGACACAGGAGCATCCCTAACATTGGTAAAAGGGGATCTGATACAGCCTGGTCAGCTTATACCCAATGAATTTGTAACTGTGCAAGGGTTCACTGGTGAGGAGACCACGTTGCCACTCACTAGTGTTCTCCTGGACTGGGGTGAAACAGGGGGTACTGTGCAACAGGAGGCTGTAGCTAAAACATTAGTAGTAGATGTCATTCTTGGCAACAATCTCAAACAGGGGATGGTGTGTGCAGTTACCCGTAGCCAAGTGGCAAAGGAAAATTGTAGTTCCCTGGACCCCACAGAAGCCATTGTGGACACCACTGGAAGGCTGGTTCCCCAGTTTGTGTCTCCTGATAGGGAGACTAATGAAAAGGGGGGAGATATTTCCCCAGTAGCAGTTAACTACACAGCTATGGAGGATTACTCTGAAGAGGGACGGGTGACCCATGGTAAGAGGGTTAGGGATGACAATGATCCTGAGTGACCTAACGTTAGTGCTGGGGACCCTAGTTTAGATACTGAAGGGGACATGTCCCATGCCTTGGGAATGTGTAAGGAGTCTGCAGCTGCTGAGAAAAGTGACCCTAGTCTAGAAAAGCTGAGGGCTTGGACAGACTCTGACAGAGCACAAGGAGGTGATGGTAAACATAAGGTTTATTGGGAAAATGGACTGATGTATATGCAGGCTGTGCAGACAGAGGGAGGGGTGATAAGCAGGCAGCTTGTCGTTCCCCAGGAGTATTGTGAGCAGTTGCTCAAGATTGCACATGATATTCCCTTGTCTGGTCATCCAGTAATCATGCGCACTTTGCAGCAGTTGGCCCAGAATTTCTATTGGCATGACTTCAACCAGCAGGTGAAGGAGTATTGCAGGTCTTGTCACCAGTGCCAAGAAATAGGGAAGGCAGGTAAGAAAACTCAAGCCACCCTGATTCCATTGCCCATAGTGGAGGAGACATTCCAGAGGGTGGAAATGGATATTGTGGGGCCTTTAAATACCCCCAGCTCCTCTGGGAAGAGGTTCATCCTGACCATGGTGGATTATGCCACCCGGTACCCAGAGGCAGTCACCCTATCCTCACTAAGGACAGACAAAGTGGCAGATGCCTTTCTTGGGATTTTCTCCTGTGTTGGGTTTCTACAGGAGGTTCTCACAAATCGAGGGGGTTCCTTCATGTCAGACCTGATGAAATCTTTGAGGGAGAAGTGTGGGGTGGGGCAGAGATGCACGACACCTTGTCACCCACAAGCCAATGGGTTTGTGGAAAGATTTAATGGTACCCTGAAGTCAATGCTCCAAACGTTTGGTGAACACCATGGGGGGGACAGGATTTTCCTCCCTTCGAGCTCTTATATGGATGCTGAGTACGTGGGCCCCTAGACTTGATCCAGAAGGACTGGGAAGGCAAGCACGCCACCCAGGGAACTCCAATAGTGAACTACATCCTTAGGTTTAGGGAAAGACTGAAGGAGCTTATTGGGACAGCCCAGTGCAATCTGGCAGCTGCTAAACAGAAACAAAGAGTGAGGTATTACCACAGAGCCAGAGCTTGTTCATATATGGTGGGTCAGGAAGTCATGGTCTTTATTCCAGTCTGGAAAGACAAGTTGCAGGCTGAGTGGGCAGGACCATACAAAGTTGTTAGGAAGGTAATGATGTGAACTATATCATAGAGTTACCTGATAGAAGACAGACAGAAAGGATGTACCATGTCAACATGATGAAGCCATATGCTAATAGGGCTGACATGGTGTTTGCAGTATGTAGTCCTGGGGAGGGTACAGATGAAGGAGGCCCCCTTCTGGACTTGCTGGAAGAAAGCATGTGGGAGTCCCCTGTGGAGGCAGTTAAATTGTCTCCCCAGCTGGCCCCAGATTAGATCCAGGAAGTAAGGGAGGTTTTAGCAGACTTTGCCCCCTGTTTAGTGCCAAGCCTGGACTAACCCCCTTAGTGACACACAATGTGGAGTCACATACACAGATGTCCATACGGTGGACAGTGTATCTGGTGTCAGAGGCTGTCCAAAAGGACGTTAGGAGGGAGGTGGAAGAAATGCTGGATTTAGGGGTAATCCAGAAATCCCATGGCCTCTGGGCCTCACCTGTAGTCCTTGTGCCCAAGCCAGATGGCTCTACTCATTTCTGTGTGGACTATCATGGACCGAATGCAGTCATGAAGTCAGATGCCCATCCAATGCCCTGGGCCGATGAACTCCTGGACAAGTTGGGAGGGGCAACATATCTTACGACTATTGACCTGACCAAGGGGTATTGGCAGGTAGAGTTAACGGACAGAGCTAGGCAGAGGTCGGCCTTCATCACTCCAATAGGATTATTTGAATTTAAAGTAATGCCTTTCCGAATGAAGAATGCCCCGGCCACTTTCCAAAGGTTGGTGAACCAGGTGTTAAAGGGTGCTGAGGAGTACGCCGTGGCGTACCTGGATGACATTGCTATCTTTAGTGCCAGCTGGGAGGAACACCTGTCCCACCATAGGGAAGTGCTGGACAGGATACAGAGTGTTGGACACACTGTGAAAGTTGAGAAGTGCTAGGTGGCTACGGCTGAAGTGACATACTTTGGGCAAGTTGTAGGCCAGAGATAGCTCCGTTCTAACCAAGTAAAAATAGAGGTGATCAAGACATGGCCCAGACCAGAAATGCAGAAGCAGGACAGGAGTTTTCTAGGGACAGCAGGGTACTATAGGAAATTTGTACCCAATTACAGTGCCCTGGCTGCTCAACTATCTGACCTGGTAAAGAAAAGGATGCCTAAGAAAATTACCTGGGAACCAGCCTGCGAAAAAGCCTTTACCAGACTGAAGGAGGCACTGTGCAGTGCTCCTGTATTGACAGGTCCTGACTATAGCAGACCCTTTATAGTTCAGATTGATGCCTCAGACGTGGGTATTGGGGCAGTACTACATCAGACATCCAGCCAAGGAAAAGATCTCCCTGTAGTGTACCTGAGTAAAAAGTTGCTTCCCAGGAAGCAGGCATACTCTACTGTGGAAAAAGAGTGTCTTGCCATAGTGTGGGTCCTAAAGAAGTTAGAGCCATACTTATACGGGCAACATTTTGAGGCACAAATGGACCACAACCCCCTGATTTGGCTGACCCAAATGGGAAAATCTAATGTTAGACTGTTAAGATGGAGTCTTGCCTTGCAAGGGTATGACATGACAATCTTACATAGGGCTGGAGCAACCAATCAGAACACAGATGGCTTGTCACATGTTTATGAGGAGTGAACTGATTTGGGGAGCTCATCCCATGCAGGGGATATAGCCCTCAAATTCAGTCTAGGTGGGGAGGATTATGATGCTTGGCCAGCTGGTTATAATTGTTCTATGATATTTGTAATATAAAAATGTAATATAAAAATGTAGTGTGTGATTGTCTCCAGAAGACAGCTGGGCTATGGGTGCTCCCCCCCAGGTTTTAGTGAAAATAAGATGATATATGTATTAAACCAGGAGCTTTCTGTAATGCAATTAACTTCTTTTGAGAGGTTGCATTTTATAGCCTTTTTATGATCTCCTGCCTCTGAAGCTGGGAAGCTAAAATATACATTTTATGGCCTCAGATAAGCTGATTCCTGTTGGCTATATTTGCATCTAGGTGAGAAACTGCAGTGTCGTAAAAATCTTTGATCAGCTCTGGGAACAGGAACTGCTCAAAGATCAAAAAGAAGGAACTGAGAAATCACAGACTTAAAATTTGGAAAATTGATTTTTGCTGAAGTCACAGTATTTTAAATATCTCCTGACAGGAAGAGCATTGTTTGTATAATTTTATGTTCTAACAGGAGGAGCTAGATGACATCATAGAAGGGGTAGAAACACAGCGTTTAAACTGTATTCTGTGTTTCATCTGAGTGACATTAACTTTTTGGACTCTTAAGAAACAACATCTAACTCTAAGCACTGTATAGAGGTAATACATTAGATAGAAAAAGTCCAATTATATTGTGGTAGGAGTTTTAGTTTGTACTTTTCCTGGTTTTCTTTTAAGTGATTGTATGTTTTGTGATTTAGTGTTCTGTGTTTACATTTTATATATTATTTTCAATTTTTAAATAAATCTATATTTAAAAAGACTGCCTGGGTGTGTATTTGAAGTTCTTTCTTTTTGCATGTGATGTATAGATGGTTAAGACTGACTACTAACTGTTAATAAGCTTGATGGTGTTACCAAACTGGGAAAAGCTAAGAATATACTTAAGGTCTTTTATAGAATTTTAAGGGTTCATTTTGGATACCTGGTTAGGTGCCTTTAGGTGAAAGATACCTGGCATCTCCCCAAAGTGCAGATTATCTGAGCCTGTACATTTGGGTACACTAGCATAAGGTTCACAGTTTGAACCCTCCCCCCCCAGAACTTGAGACCAAAGGTGATTCAGACCCACAAGCAGCCAGGAGGGTTACCCTGTTCTGTTACCTGTTCACAATACTGCACTTGGAGGTTGGCACTGTGGGAGCAGAAGGCCTGACCTGCTGAGTGCATTTGCGACAGTCTATAGTTCCTTAGTTTGAACATAGGTCCACTCTTGTGCATGGGAACCAC
Source organism: Neoceratodus forsteri (assembly GCA_016271365.2). Lineage (NCBI taxonomy): Eukaryota > Metazoa > Chordata > Ceratodontiformes > Ceratodontidae > Neoceratodus > Neoceratodus forsteri. Next base: position 784,181,118 of record CM028132.1, on the reverse strand, counting down.
ATCAGCCATCTTCCACTCATGCAGAACCACCCCTTGTTCAGTGAGAAGTTGAACAAGCCAGCCAGGGGTGTGGCAAGGACTACTTTTAACTCTCTCAGCATCCTGGGGTGCATTCCATCTGGCCCTGTGGACTTGTTCTTCATGAGGTCCTTGACCCCTTGGAAGATTCTGTCCTCTATTATTGTTTTGTCCCTCATCTTCACTGCCAACCCTTTCCTTATTTTTCCCTGTGATAGTGAAAACAGAACAGAAGTATTAGTGCAGTACCTCTGCCTTCTCCCTGTTTTCCTCCACCCACTTAGCCCCTCTTCTCTGCTTCACTATTTCCTCTTTTGTCATTCTTTTCTCTGAGAAGAAGGTCTTGCAACCCTCTTTGTTCTTCAGCTGTTCTCAATTCTGTCCCTTCCTAGGCTTGCCTTACCACCCTGCATGTTTATTTCAGCTGCCCTGTATATTCTGCCCTGTTCTCTTCCTGCTGGAATCTTCTTTTATTTCTTGTCACATACTATTTTGTCCCTCACTGCTCTGTCCACCTCCTCTGTAAACCACAGTAACTTACTCATCTTGCCCTTTTAATACTGCTGCTTAAGACAGGTTGTGGTGACTGCTGGACCCCCTCCATAATTACTGCCCATCTATCCTCCAAACCCATGTCCTCCCTTAGTTATCTTAATCTTCCCCCTAGCATCATCTCCATGCATACAACATCTGCCCTTTTGAAGTCAGGAACACATGTTCTCACATTCAGCACTCCACGTCCCATGTCTACCTGAAGCCACACAGACTGGTGGTCACTACCTCACAGCAGCTCAGAAACCCTGATACTTTTGACATGATAGCTACTCATCAGAACTAGGTTCAGGATGGCCTGATCCCTTGATGACTCCATTACCCCCATATCAGAAAACCATCCTGGAATGCATCAAGGATCTCTTGGCTGCTTCTGGCCTTTGGGATGCTCCAATCCACATCAGTCATGTTAAAATCTCCCACTATTACCATTTCTTCCCCATCCACATCCTTTCTTATCTCCCCCCCCCCCATCTTCATGTCTGAGTTTTTTCTGACTTGGCGGTTGGTACACTACCCCAGCCCTTAATTTCTTCCCCACTCCTGGCTGCAGCTGTACCCATAGCATCTCTGTACTCTCTTCTATATCCTCCCATGTAACCTTAATCCATCCCTAACAAAGATTGCCACCCCTCCACCTCTACCTTTTCTTCTGTCATTTCTATAGTGGGTGTATCCAGGACTACTATGTCATCCCAGCTGAAACCACTGAGTGTGCCCAGTACAGCAACTCAAGGAAAACAACAAGCACCAGCGCTACTCCACTGTGTGCGAAAATGACTTCCTCCTGATGATACAGTGAGACTGCAAAACCGGTCATAGTTGTATCAACAAGCTATTAATTGTAGGAAAACAAAGTGCGCACAGGACTGGTGGTGCAGAGTTAGGCTACCAGCCAGAATACAAAATTGAGACCCTTCCCCTGAGGAAGGCCCAGTGAAGGTTTGAAGTGCTGGGGCTAGTGGGTGCTCTCCAGGCACTTACTGAAATAAATAGTGCACTTTGCCTTAAAAAAAACTCTCCATGAGTGCAGAGTCGTTCTTCAATTTTGTATCCCTGAGCTACAGGCGGTTTGTTATTTGCACTAAATAAAGCCATTTTTGCACACAGTCAAGTAGTGCCAGTGTTTGTTGTTTTCCTCTGTATATCCAGGAACAGACGGATTCCAGTCACGGTTTGGAGATGCCCAGGTCTTTGTGACCACCACGAGATCTGCTTGGCCTTCCTTCATTATGGTCTGAGTTCATACATTTTGTTCCACAGACTTCTGCCATTCGTGAATATCACTCTTCACATCCCATGTCTCTAGCCCTCTCTTCCTTCTTGGTCCCCACTCCTTCCTCTGGTTGCCCTGCTAACTTGCCTCACTCCTTGTCTTTTTTTCCCCTTCCCGCCAGTTACTCCCCTACTGTGTTCACCCTTTCTGTCACCCTCTCCCCCTTTCCCTTTTCACTTATTGTCCCCTCTGCTTTGGCAAGAACTTCCTGCCTCTTTTTGTTTTGAACCCTGGATTCTGTGCTTCCTGGCAGTCCTTCCCCCCAACTCAGTGTAAATTCAGGCTGTCCATGACGTACTTCCTTAACCTGTCACATACTACAGTACCTTGTTCCCACCCCCCACCCTAGCTGAGATTTAGCCTATCTGAGGAGTACAGGGATTTCTCATCTCAGACTTTTCCCCAGTCCCCCACAGAATCAGTCTTCCTCCTTGCACCAGTCCCTGAGCCACTGGTTGAACTCTGAGATTTGGAGTTTCCTGGTTGAGCTGGAGCTGGGTACCAGAAAAACCTCTGAAAATGCCATTGACTTTGACACCTCCCTAACTTTCCTTCCAGGCTCCCTAAACCTATTCTGTACCTCCCCTATGTTATCCCCTGTCATGCCATTCATGCCCAGGTGGAGGATCACATCATGTCCACCTCCTCCTTCCTGCACAAGTGTGTGCACCATAGGCATGATCTTCTTGGCTGTCATAACTGGAAGGTGCACAACACTCCTTTTATGTGGTCTCACACTTCCCTGTGCCGTCTAACTCCCTTCACAACTGAGTCCCTTTCTATTAGTTTCCCTTGGTTTTTGTGACCCCCCTCAGAATACACTTATTGTTGTATAATTTCTCCCTGCCTACTCCAATCTGTTCCTCCTGATCCTACTTCCTCCAGCATCTCCTCCCATACCAAGTCCCTGTCCCTGTTCCACACTCCCTGTATTAACCCTCTTGCACTCAGTTTCTCACCCCTACCCATTTGCCACCTTCCCTTTACTAGTTCAGGGTTTCTTCTTGATGACTTCTTCCTTTATTACACACCTTGAGCCTCCTCTTGATACTCCCCATGATCTTCCTGCACACTCATTTTTTGGCTCACTTTAGGTCTAACCTCCTGACAGCCCCAGCTGCCTTTTTCAGTTGTGTCCCCTGCTAGCCTGGATACCATTCTTCTTGAAGTCAACTAGCAAGTATCTATTTTGTACAGACATGCAACTGTTCCCTTCACTGCTACCTCTACTACCAATTGTTCTCCAGCCTGTCCCTTTTACCCAGCACTCCCTCTGTGCAAAGGCAGCCACAGCCCTAGAGCTCACCGACCCCTATATGGCTATTCCCATCACCCATCCCTGGGCCTTTCTATCCCATTTCTGGTCTACTCATCCCTACCCTCTGGTCCCATTGTAGCTGGTTTAGTCCTCCTACCTCTCCCACATCTCCAATGTTCCCTTACACACCTAACCAGTTCTGTCCCGTGATTCATCAGTAACCTGTTTAGTTTTGAAGTACCTTGGCCCTGATAGCCCCTAGACTCCTGCACACAATGCAACGCCCCCCCACCTTCCAGGGTGAGCCTAGGAAAACCATAGTCCCACATTCCCTGCAACTCACAATTCTCCACCTTCCTGCCTCTTGTCCTACATAAGGAGTAATTCACCCCTCCCATTAATCTCCCCCTGTTGGCCTACTCTAGATAGGGAGTATTGAAATATTTAAATCATAACCTTAACTAGTCTCTCCAGATGTCCCACAGATAAGGAGTAGTTAAATCCCAGCTCATGTCCTGCCCATTGTGGTCTACCCTGTCAACTGTGCTTACCCTCTAAACCCCAAGTGTCCAGTAGTTTACTATCCCCTGATAGTTTCTCATGTTCCCTTACATCACCACCTACCTAGTCCCTACTTATCAGTGTCCCCTGTTTACCTATAGCTTATCCAGCTGATGCTCCTGAAGACACCATCCTCTTTCTCTGTGGTCCTCATACTTTGGGCAGTCTCACAAGCTCTGCAGGACTTCACACTTTGGGATTGTTTGGGTCACCCAGAAATAAGTATTTGCAGCAAGTAGCCTATTTTCTGTTTGATAATCACATACTCTAACACTAACACACACAGACACTACCTGTTTTAATTAAATTAATCCCTACTCCCTTCCCCCGTTCAGACAAGCAAACCTTAGCAAATTTTGAATTTTAAGATTTGAGCCTGGAAGATTGCTCCAAAATACTTATGCAATAAGGCACGACAGGGTGTTGGTTGTACTAGGTTTACCCCATGGTCAGGGGCATTGTAAGGCATGAGGCAAAGTCAATTGTCTTCAGCTCCTGACTGTGGGGTAAGCCTAGTACAACCAATGTCTTTAAAGTGACTTGTTGCTTATATAAAATGAGCCCATAGGCCACTTTCAAAAAAATAAACACACTAAAAGTTTTAAAAGCCACACATTATACAATACATTATAGCTAAATAATGTTAAATAGTTCCTCCACATTTTTCACCTGTCAGTCATATGTCTTTCCACACATTCAATACATTGCTTGATTTTTTTACCATAGAATAGAAGAATATAAAGCTCTGCATTACTGTAGTAGTAGAATGCACCCCACCCCCAACACACACACACACACACACACACACACACACAAACAGAATGGTATCATGGAATACATGAATTCAAAATTCTTCAGAGTTCCATTGGCATACACACACAGACACAGACACATGCACAGGCCTCAAGTGGAGCAAGAACCTCAATTGTATCTGTTGCAGGCTAAGGAGCAGGGAGTTCTTTGGCAAAGTGGTAGGGATAGGAATGGGATTTTCCATGGTCATCAAAGAAACACCAGCAATGGAAACTCTGAATAGTTCTTGATTTTCTAAATATGTATTTGTGTGTAAGGAGGGGTTCATGAGTGAAAATAACATTAAATTATTTACTTACTCTGTTTAATTTAATGGACTTTTATTTTTAGGACCTAGTTGAAGGTTTTTATATATGAGTAAAGGTGGCAGCCATATTTGTAATGGAAATTAAAAAGTAAGTGGCTTATGAGTTCTGTATGTGAGTTACCCTGCTTAGCAGGGACTTATTTTTAGCCATTGTTAGTGGTCTATTAAGGCCATGGCTAGAACCAAGTCTCAGTCAATAACAAGGCAGGATTTTCCTTACCCATTTTATATAAGTTACTTACACAACACAACTATTGCAGACAGCAGAGGTTAGTCCCCAGTTCTCTAGCACAGCAGCTCCCAAAAATAATGATCTAGACTCCAGGATTGAAGATCCGAGTCTGAGCAAGTAGTCTGTTTAATGTTTGATGATTGTGTGCTATATATAACATGGGGTATGGAAAGACAAGTACCTCATTGGTACAGAGCAATCAGGTGAACGTTGATTAATCACTGATATACGCACAGCAAGTGTTGATCTGTCAGCTGTGAGTGATCAAGCAGCAGTCCAGATCCTGTTATTGTGCCAGAAATGCATTCTGAATGGCAGCCATTGTTCTACTGATTAAGTAAGTGAGAGGCTAAGCCTGTCAAATAGCAGTCAGTCAAAAAGATCTACCTCATGGCCCTGTAGTAATCAGGTATTTTTCTTCCTGCACTCCAAGTTTTAATTCTACCCATTGACTGTAGGCGTCTGTAGTAGTTCATGCAGTGCTGATCTTGCTCCACAGCTCATTTGCCAGCAGTTTTCTCAGTGAATTGTCATACCCCAGCATTGTGGAAAATACAAAAATGATTACCCTCCTCTCCATTCTTCCCGTCACCACTGTGTGGATCTATTTTCCCCTCGCTGTTCTCTGTCTCCCCACCCAGCCGCCCCACACACCTCCAGGGACCAGGCTGACAGTGAAACCCGCACTGTTTTGCTGAATGTGCACTCCTCCTAAACAAGGCACAGTTACAGTATGTGAGACAGTTGGGGGAAAGGAAAAGAGAGAGCGGGACTGAGAGTAAGGGAGACACCTGGCAGCGGCATTGTTTGTGACAGCTGTATAGTTATTTGCAGTCTTTCAAGTGTGTATGACTCCCTTCCTGCCACCCCAGCAGTCCTGTAATGCCTAAATGTGAGTATGAGCATGAATGAACAACGGGGACTACACCATACAATGCTCCACTTGAGTCGTGCTTCTGTCATTGGTAACATCCCCCCCCCCAAGTCCTGAGTTGGTCAGTGGAGTCCCGTGGTGTTGCTGTTGGAACCAGGATGATGTGGAAGTCTCCCCTCACACACACACACACACACACACAGGACCCACAGTATCCCATCCTGAGAACTGTCCCTAGGCTCACTGCATTCTGTAGCCACCTGGGACCTCATCACAGCACAACTGGGAGAGTGACATAGTGTGTACCTGTCTTTTACCCTGCACAGATACACACCACTGTCTGGTGCTCCTGTTTGTGCTACTTACATCAGCTGTGTGAGAGGTGCCTCCCACATGAGACACTGTATCCCCTTCCGAGAGCTGTCCCTAGCCACAGCCCAACTCTGTAGCCAGCTGTCACCTTCCACAGCAAGGGAAACAGAGTGAACATCTGACCATGGTGCAGCAAGAGAGACAGCCCATGCATGAGGGTACTCCATACAGAGTTTGTCTGCATCCCTGAGTGTCCTCGGGCCCCACCTTAGTGTTACCCGACAGAAGTGTAAAGAAAAAGACACACCGATGTGACTGTTGGTGAGTGAGTATGAGCACGGTGTTTCATGCTGTGGCACAGCCCAAACTGCTGAAATGACATCTGAGAGACAGTGAGCAACAGGACTGGAACTTGTTGCTCTCTTTCTCTCTCTCTCTATCTCAACACATGTCATGCAGGGGGACACTAGGCAGCAAAACCACTGACATCTCTCCCTGCCTGTCTCTGTCCAAATACCGAGACAGAAGAGTGTGGATGCATGTGGGAGCCATGCCTGTGGTCTGCACAGTACCTTGAGGGAGAGAGAGAGAGAGAGAGAGAGTCCCATCACAGTACAGAAGTAACTTTCTGTGTACCTGCACAGTTGAAGTGCTGAGAGGTCTATCATGTGTTGGTTCTTTCTGTGAGCACACATACCTTTGTACTATGAGAGCACAGATCAATGTCTTTGGAGTATTGCATTAATGCATACTCACAACCCTTTGATCAGTGGGACTACTTTCTGAGGGGGAAGGATACTTCAGGAAATATTGACTTTTTTATCATTTTATGTGACTTTGGTGCATTTCAATAACACTGTAATGACCCCATGTTATAAGCACAATAACCCACTCCAAGGTGTGCGGTTATTGGGGATTGATCAACACCCCAGGTGCTGTGAGAACACACGGCCTGTGGCCTTGTGCCTCACAATGCACCCAGGGTGTTGATTAATTCCAAGTAACCACACACCCTGTCGTGGGTTATTGCTTACATATAGATGCAATGATAAATGTCATATTCTGATTAAGACCAACGGGGCCCAATCTACACAATTTTTTTTTAATTATAGAGCCTTCAGATTAGTTCTTTTAAAGAAGATTTAAAGGAAAACTACACCCCCATATTATGTAAATTTTATTGGTTTCTTCTCAACAGACAACTCTTTTCCAGTAGCTGATGGTGATATATGTGTTTGCTTTAGTTTGAAAGCAAATGTGGTATTTCACACCTTACTGTGACTAGTTTTGTTGAACTCTAATTAAGCAGACAGGCATAGTGTAGCATCTAAAGGGTGAATTCACATTATGTTCTCATATGCTAATGAAACTCTCAGGGGCAGTGAGATTACAACATCCAAGAAATGGAGACCCCCCCAGGGTAGCTACATGGACTAGCATGAAGAGTAAAAATAAACTAAAGCAATCACGTATGTCCCTAACAGCTACAAGAAAAGAGTGGTCTGTCAACATGGAAACAAACACAAATTACATGTGATCCTGCTCCACAAGAGCGGTAGCAGCAAGGAAGCAGGGAACTACAGACCAGTCAGTCTTACCTCAGTAGTGGGCAAGATTATGGAGGCACTCCTTAAGGAAAGGATAGTGTAATACCTGGAATCCATAGGAACACAGGATCCAAGACAGCATGGGTTTCCAGCAGGAAGGTCCTGTCAAACTAATCTCATAGATTTCTTTGACTGGCCTACCTTGACTTCAGCAAAACTTTCGATACTGTTCGACATAGAAGATTGACTAATAAGCTGGGTAGGCTCGGGGTGGGTCAGAAGTTGGTCAACTGGGTAGCAAACTGGCTGGCAGCGAGTGGTGATAAATGGTATACAGTCAGAAGAGATGCAAGTCACAAGTGGGGTACATCAGGGGTCAGTTCTGGGGCCAGTCCTCTTCTATATCTTCATCAGTAACATTGCAGATGGACTGGAGGGTAAGATTTGTCTGTTTGCAGATGACACCAGGATCTGCAACAGAGTAGATTATCCAGATGGGGTGGGCAGAATGAGAAGAGATCTGGATAAACTGGCAAAATGGTCGGAAGAGTGGCAAATGGGGTTTAACACAAAGAAGTGCAAGATCATGCACATAGGGAAGAGAAACCCTGAAGCCACCTGTAGGTTGGGAGGGGAGTTGCTGGCAATCACAAGGGAAGAAAGAGACTTGGGCGTCATCATCACCGATGACCTGAAATCATCCAAGCAGACTTCTAAAGAAGTAGCTAAGGCTAGAGGAATGTTGGGGTGTATTAGTAGGGGTATTGCAAGTCGTAAGAGGGAGGTAAAAATCCCTCTTTACAAAACACTGTCTAGGTCACATCTGGAGTACTTCGTGCAGTACTGGGAGCCATACCTGCACAAGGACACTAATAAAATGGAGGCAGTCCAGAGAAGGGCAACCAAAATGGTGCAGAGACTGCATCAGAAAACATATGAGGGCAGATTATCGGAGCTCAATATGTATACCCTAGAGCAAAGGAGGGAGAGAGGTGATATGATTGAAACATTCAAACATCTTAAGAGCATTAACAAGGTGAAAGAGTCTAATATGTTTCAGTATAAGAAATATAGCAAGACAAGAGGACACAGCATGAGATTAGAGGGAGGCCGATTAAGGGGAATGTGAGGAAGTTCTTTTTCACAGAAAGGGTGGTGGATGCATAGAGCAGCCTACCTCAGGAAATTGGTGGATATGAATACAGTACAGGGCTTCAAGCAGGCATGGGATATGCATAAGGGAGCAATAAAGATGAGTATGACTAGATAGGCCATTGACAGAGTACAGGCATATGGCACATTCATTAGGTAGAAACAATGGGCAGAGTGGATGGGCCTTGCGGTCCTCATCTGCTGTCAACTTCTATGTTTCTACAAGATATGAGGGTGTAGTTTTCCTTTATCTGTTTCTGTTCAATTTCACTGCTCTGTTTTGAGTGCAGCCAAAGTTATTGTGCGTGCCATTATTCACTGTTCAAGCTGCTTGCCCTTTGGTTAAAACCTCCTTTGTGGCCAACCCAAAGTGATGATAAATGGAGATGACCCACTAAGAATTATGGTAAATGATTTGCCAGCTTTTTAGGTATCCAGGCAATAGAAATAAATCATTTATGTATAAGGTTTCATTCTCACCTGCACCATATTCTAACTGTAACTTCATTGAAACAGCTTCACATCCAATCATTTTACCTTAACACTCATGCCACTGCATTAATCCAATACCATGTGCCCATTAAAAATATGTCTAATATTTTACTTGTTATCCATGGACCCTGTGACATCACTCTTGACTGTCACGAGGTCACAGACCACTCATAACAAATATCAACTATATTTTTACCAGAAAACAAGAAATTAAATTCCTGTGAGCTCTGTATTCCAAGAGCTACTTGACATATTCATTGGGGCTGATATCAGTGTCACCAGATATCATAGAAACATAGTCTTTGATGGCAGACAAGGACCACTTGGCCCACCTAGTCTGCCCATTTCCCTACCTATTGGATAAGCTGCAGATCCTAGTTAATCAACAGCCTACTTCTTCATACCCCCTACCAAAGTTGCCTTATGTCTGTTCCATGCATTCTTGAATTCCCCCACAGTTTTTGACACCATGACCTTCTCAGGAAGGCCATTCTATGCATCTACCACCCTCTCTGTGAAAAATACTTCCTCACATTTCCCCTGAGCCATCCCCCCTCTATCTTCAAATTATGTCCCCATGTTCTTGCATATCTCTTTTTCTGAAAGATGCTACCCTCTTTGACTTGGTTGATTCCTTTGAGGTACTGGAAAGTTTCTATCATGTCCCTCCTCTCCCTCCTTTCCTCAAGGGCATACATGTTAAGCTCCTTTAAACTCTCTTCATATGGCTTCTGTTGCAGACCCTGCATCATTTTAATTGCCCTCTTCTGGACTGCTTCCATCCTGTCTATGTCTTTGAAGAGATGAGGTCTCCAAAACTGCACACAGTTCTCCAGATGGGGTCTCAGCAACTGTCTGTACAGAGGGATAAGAACTTCCTGTTTTCTACTGGTGATGCCTCTCCCTGTACATCCCAGAATCACCCAAGCACTCCTCACTGCCATCTCACATTGCTTGCTTACCTTTAGGTCATCTGATATGACTATCTCCAGGTCACTTTCCATTATTGTTGTTGTTAATACCCCCCCCCCCATTGTGTACTCTTCCCCTGGGTTTTTGTTTCCCAGGTGCATTACTTTGCATTTGTTTGCATTGAATCTAATCCTCCAACCTTGCCAAATCCCTTCTCATCCTTTCCACCCCCCCTTGTGTATCAACCCTTTTGCAGATATTTGTATCATCTGCAAAGCGAAAAAGATCAGCCATACATAGGCAGATTTGGCTTAGACTACAACATCCCAACGTTTTGCCCTTTTAGGCTTCTTAAGGGCATAGTAGTCCCACCAATTAAAACTAAATAAGATACTATAATAAGTGCATGCACAGAGGAAAATTGTATTTAAACATTTATATCTCTACAAATCCCTTTAAAAAATTACCATATTCACAACTTCAGACCCTATGATTACTTTTACTCTGTATATAGGATCTTGGGCCTAAGCTTCTCGATCCAAAATTCATTGCTGTACATTACCTGCAAAGCCACAAAAAAGTTATATACAGGAAATTCAATTACAGGGGGAGTCAGAAAGAATAAATACAATAAAAAGATGGAGCAGCTATGATGTAACATTCGGGGGGGGAGGGGAGAGAAGGAGAGAGCCTGCGGAGTAGTGATATACTTCCAAAAACTGTGAGGAATACATGTTAAACATGAAATGAATGTCTCCTTTCTTCCAGATATGGCCTGATATCAAAGCCATAGTTCAGACCAGGATATACAGTATGCATTACAGCACAGGTGACCAAATATACACCACTTGTGCTGCAAGTGATCATTTGTCTAATTTCAAAAATGTTTTCTATTATTAACAGTGTTAAAAGTTTTGACGACAGTCACATATCTACAATAAATACAGTTATTACACTTATAACAACCTTTTGGACTGCTAAACCAAATAATAGTTTCCTTAATATCTTGAAAGTGACTGTGTACTAGAATGTCTTTAAGACTGTGTGCTTTTTATGTGGGCAAGACCACTAGAAGTTTTAAAGTGAGAGTGGGGGAGCATCAGAGAGCTATTGCTAGGGAAGGTAGAACACATGCTACTGCAGCCCATATCTGTGATACCAAAAATGAAAGCCACATGCATTATTTTACATATATGGCTATTGATAAGCTTAATCCAAACCCACAAGGTGGGAATTACAATAATTTTGCATTAAAATGTGAGACATTCTGGATACTGCTGCTGAGAGCCAACAAATATCTAGGTCTGAACTATGGCTTTGATATCAGTCCATATCTGGAAGAAAGGAGCCATTCATTTCATGTTTAACATGTATTCCTCCCAGTTTTTGGAAGTATATCATTACTCCACAGGTTTTCTCCTTCTCTCCCCACCTCAAATGTATCATCATAGCTGCTCCATCTTTTTATTGTATTTATTCTTTCTGACTTCTCCTGTAATTTAATTTTGCTCTCCCCCATGTCTTGTATATCTGTATATTATATTTAGATATAATATTTTTATATATAGGATTTTTTTATATTTTACAGTTTTATTAATTGATGCTTTTATTTGGTTGATAATGATGATGTATTTCTGATTGGTTAGTTTGAATTGATGTAATGGTGATGTCATTCATTTTAAATCTTTAAAAGCAATTGTCTTCCTACATAGCCCCAGCCTTTGAGAAAGGGTCCAGTTGGGACCAGAAACGTGTCAGGCGGGCACAATGCTTTGATTTCTTAATAAAGTCCTTTTAAATACATATGCAGTGACAGCAATAAATGTGGTGGTGTGTGCCCGGTTTTCTTTGTTTATGTGCTTTTTTTAACTGTGGCACCACAGCCTTGTGCAAACTCTTTTTGTATGTACAGGAAAATAACTGTACATGCCTGAAATCATGACATAAACGGAGTGCTTAACTAGCCCACACCCAGACATCCAGAGTGCACCAACACGTTATGTGCATCCATATATAAAAGTGTCTATCATCATCAGTTTTACGTCTACCAACAGCATATTCTAGTGTCAAAAAATAGCAACCACTATAAATAATAATATTGCAAGTTTATAGTAGATGCATTTCTAATTCGTTTCAACAGAAAAAGATCACAGTAAGATGAATGATAAATAAATGATTCACAGAGGAAAGAGTTCTGAAAGAACTCTTAAAACTGAAGGTGGATAAAGTAATGGGGCCTGATAGGATTCATCCCAGAATTCTAAAAGAACTAAGGGTAGAACTAGTGACACCACTGACTACCCTCTTTAACAAATCATGGGAGGATGGGATGGTACCTGAGGACTGGAGGATGGCAGATGTGATTCCACTTCACAAAAGTGGGAGCAAGACAGAGGCAGGAAACTACAGACCTATTAGTTTGACTCAGTGATGGGGAAAAAATAGATGGAATCACTTCTGAAGGAAAGAATTGTTGAGTACCTAGAGGCCAGAGAGGCACAGGACCTAAGGCAGCATGGTTTCACAGGAGGAAGTTCATGTCAGATGAATCTAATAGATTTCTTTGACTGGGTGACCAAAGTAGTAGATCAGTGAGGGGCTGTGGACATGGCCTGCCTAGACTTTAGCAAGGCATTTGACACAGTCCCACATGAAAGATTAATATACAAGTCAGCCAGCCTGGGAGTGAGTCCCAAGATGGTAGCCTGGATAAACAATTGGCTGGAGAACAGGATACAGAGGGTAATACTAAACGGAGTCCACGCTGAAGAAAGGGGGGTTACTAGTGGGGTACCGCAGGGCTCAGTCCTCTTCAATGTCTTTATAAGTGACATTGCAGAGGGACTGGAAGTAAAAGTATGTCTCTTTGCAGATGACACAAAGATCTGTAACAGGGTTGATACACAAGGTAGGGTAGGAAGGATGAGAAGGGACTTGGCAAGGTTGGAGGAATGGTCAAATGTATGGCAGCTTAGATTCAATGCTAAGAAACACAAAGTAATGCACCTGGAAAAAAAAACCCAGGGGAAGAGTACACTATGGGGGGGTGAGATACTAACAACAACAAAAATAGAAAGGGACCAGGGGGTAGTCATATCACATGACCTAAAGGTGTGCAAGCAATGTGAGAGGGCAGAAGGGAGGACTGTGGGGATACTGGGATGTATAGGAAGAGGCATCACCTGTAGAAAACAGAAAGTTGTTATCCCTCTGTGCAGACAACTGGTGAGACTCTATCTGGAGTACTGCGTCCATTCTGGAGACCTAATCTCCACAAGGACATAGACAGGATGGAGGCAGTCCACAGGAGGGCAACTAAAATGGTGCAGGATCTGCACCAGAAGACATATGAAGAGAGACTTAATAAGCTTAATATGTATATCCTCTAGGAAAGGAGGGAGATGGGGGACATGATAGAAACTTTGAAGTACCTCGAGGGAATCAACCAAGTCCAAGAGGGTAGCATCTTTCAGAAAAAGAGATGTACAAGAACAAGGTGGCACAATTTGAATATAGAAGGGGGACAGCTCAGAGGTAATGCGAGGAAGTATTTTTTCATGGACAGGGTTGTGGATGCATGGAATGGCCTACCTGTGGAGGTTGTGGAGTCAAAAACAGTGGGGGAATTCAAGAATGCATGGGACAGACATATGGCAATTCTAACGGTTGGGGGTAGGAGGAAGGAGGCTGTTGGTTAACTAGGGTCTGCGGCTTATCCATTAGGTAGAGAAATGGGCAGACTGGGTGGGCCAAGCGTTCCTTTTCTGCCGTCAAATTTTACGTTTTTGTTTCAATGTTTCTAGACGTTATGATAGCACTTTGTAAAAAATGGTCCATTAGTGACAGCAAACACATAGTGTAAGTCCCCATGGAAGTGTGCATATAGCAGTTTCCTTGCCACCCCAATGTTTTGAAAAATTACATAGGAGACTCATCAGGACAAACACCTCAAAAAATGGAAATAATGCTGTGGAAAATAATTTGTTAATTTAACATTCAGGAATCTCCGATCATGATAGCAGAAAATGAAACAGCAAAGAACGCAAACTCTGGAAAAGTTAATCACTCACCGATCCAGCAGCACATCAGCCTCACTCCCCCCAGCATAACTAGCACAGTGAGACATTAATCTGAGTGCATTATCAAGGTAGCTGCAGCCATTGTGTCCATATAGTAGACTTCCCTAGGTATACACCTTGAACACTCACTAACATTAAGATTGCCCCATCTACACTGTGCATTCCTGATGTCTTCCACTCCCCTGCCAGTGGCATTTTAATGTTTTTCTCCCCTTAAGGTTGTGCATCATAATACATACATCATGGGGTTAAGATTTATCTGGAACCCTCACACATACTAATTACTGTGTGTGACTGTTGCAGAGTCGTCCGGCCAGCTGAGAACAATTATGCTATGCATGCACTGTTTGGTTTCTGGTCCTTCCAAAACCATTTTTACACAATGAATGACTCCTGTGGTATGTACTATCTGGTCTTGTTGACCACATCTGTAGTGTCTATGTGGTAAATGCAGTGGAGTACAATTTCCCAGTGTATTAAGATTTATAACACCATACCTCTGGGCTTGGGTCCGCTGAATAACCAGGACTATAGCAAATCTTTTTGTGATCTTTTATCAATATGTGTTCATGGGTTCTGCTCATCCAGAATCACTTACACTGAGAGCATACTGCACACTATAAATAAAAGCTTTTAAAAATCCTTTTTCACTATACTTTCTAAGAATGCTGTTCTTTACCGTATGGATTTTATTCATGTAGCCACTGACCAAGAGGCAAGTAGCATGCCCATTCTGCTAGCTGAATAACACCCCAGACTTGGCCACCATGAATTATCATTAGGCCATTGTGTAGCAATGACTCTGCCATCTGCTTAGGGTGTTCGCAGACATCATGATGTCATGTCATACATCCCATGCCACTGGACCAGGTTGTTCCTCCCATTTGCTGTGGCTGCCTTGATAAGTCACTCAAATATGTGACTCACAGTGCTACTGATGCCAGGGAGGGCAGCCCCACTGCTGGACTAGTGAGTGATCAACTAAATACATTTTCTTTTCTTTTATTTAGTTAGTCCTTTTTACCTGAGGCTCTCGATCTGCCTTGTGCATCGCGGCATCCTATTCATCCGGCCACCATCCAGTCCACTCTCGGCCCCCAGTGGAACCTGCACTGCCAGCTACCCCCACAGCTTACCCCCCATGGAGGGGTGGTGGAGATCCCCCCTCACTCTCTGTCTGAGACCAGGATCCAGTATCCACAGTGGTGCCCCCAAGGCCAGGCATCCCGTAGAAGGCCATTATACTGCCACAATCATTTGCCATTTTCCCCTTTTTGTTGTGGCATTAGCGGGTGCACAAGGACGCCAAGTGAGGGGAAAGCACATGTGTCCGCCCTTGCTCCCTCCCAGTGCCATGCCCCAATTCACTCCCTAAGGACAGCGCCAAGTGAACCAGCCCCCCAGCCTTCGCTAGGGCCCCCCAGCATGCCGGCCACTGAGACCCTACCCAGAGAGGGAGAGCAGTCCCTCAGATGCTCAATCCCTCTCCACCCCTGCCAACCCCCAGTGACCCGAGTATGTTCCCAAACCTGGGTCACCGGTGTGGAGTGAGGTGTGGTATCCAGCGCCTCAACCCTCAGTGCCACCAGGCCGGTAGCTAAATACATTTTCAAGAGTTTGTGTTCTTTGCATTTTCACCCTCTGCTGTCATGACTGGAGATCACTCACACTTAAATTGCAAATTATTTTCCATAGTACTGCTAGGAGGATGCCCACTTTTTGAGACATTTGTCCTGGTGAGATTCCAATGTAATGTTTCAGAACATTAGGATGACAAGTAAACTGTCCCATACATGCTTATATGGAGGATAATACTAACATGACCCATAGGTCTGCTTACCATATATGTCTGCTATGCACTAATGGACCATAACTGTACCAGCATGCAATCTACCATTTATCTAATTATGTGACATTTTTGTTTAAATGAATTTGCAATGCATCTACTTTTGTAATAACATTATAGACCTATAATAATATTATTTATACTGGATACCAATAGAATGTCCTCTTGGTATCTACAGTACACAGCTGATGATGCTAGATACTGTTTAAAGTGTACTTGGATATACACAATGTGTTGGTGCACTCTGGACATTTGAGTGTGGGCTAGTTAAGCACTATGTACTGTATATTGTTCAGTATATATGTGTTGCTTTTCAGGCAACATATAGCAATGAGTCATGGACTGAGAAGCTGAGGCCCAGAATCCTACAGAGAACAAGTAATCACAGGTTCTGAAGTTGTGAATATTGTGATTCAGTAAAAGGATATGTCAAAATGTATATAGATAAGTAGGAGTCATGTCGGAGGGTGTTGTCCCTCAATGCTCGAAATCTAGTGGACAAGAAAGATGATCTGCGTGCACTGACAATAGAAGAGAAATTGAATATAGTGGCAGTCAACAAAACTTGGGCTGCTCCAGCCATGACTGGGGCCTATCTATTGCAGGGTATAAGTTACACAGAAGGGACAGGGAAAGAGGCAAAGGGGAAGTAGTGATCTATGTAAGGGAGTTCCATGCTACCAGAAGGGAGGACATTTTTTGAAGGGAAAGTACAGATGCTGTAGGTGCAATTCCAAACAGAAAAGGAAAAAATGGAAGGTGAGGCTGGGGTAGTATATAGGCCACTTAACCAAAATGTGAAAGAGGAAAGAGAATTGGGTACCTTGACCTGGGTGACTGTAAGTAAGGTTGAGGTTGTGATAGTGGGGAAGTTCAATCTGCCAAAGCTGAACTGGAGAGCTTCATCCATGGCCTGTGCTAGGAGCCAGTTGGTTCTAGATGCAGTTTAGAGTAGGTTCTTGCTTCAAGGGGACACTGAGCCCACAGGAGAAGGAGCCATCCTGGATCTTGTACTAATGAATGGGGAGTATGTCCAGCACATCAAGGGGAGGAGGATCTGTGGAGCAGCTACCACCAAAAGGACTGGTTCAGAATGGAAATGGGAAAGGAGTCTGCACATACTTGGACAAAGGTATTAAATGTCAGAATGGCAAATTTCAGGAAGATGGGGGAGGTACTAAGAGGTCATCTAGCTACCATCTGAGAAGTTATGGGGGTGGATCAGAAGTGGTCTTTCATCAAAGAAGGAATAGCAACTGCCACAAATGAGTGTGTCAGAGAGATGGGAAAAACTCCAAAGCCAAGAAACCAAGCTGGTTTCAAAGAGATGTGGCCCAGGCAGCTAGGCAGAAGAGGGTCATGTACAGGAAATTCAGGAAGACCCAAAGGGATGAAGATAGGGAGAAATACTTAGGGAAAGCTGAGGAGGCAGGTAGGTTAATCAGGCTAGCCAAGGCCAGAAAGGATTTGCAGATGGCAGAAGGGATCAGTAAGGGAAAAAAGACATTTTCCAGTACATATGGGAAAAAGGGACTCAATTTAAAAGATGGAATAGTAAAGTAAAAAAAAAGAAGGGATGGAAAGTAGTACAGAAATGGAAAATGCATTGAATAAATACTTGTACTCTGTCTTTTCAAGAGCAAAAGATGGCCCAGTGCCATAAGGGAAATGAAGGGGGAGGGGGATGGGGCAGAAAATAGAATTCCAGTGGAATGGGTGAAAAGAGGGCTCATGACCTTCAAAGGATATGCCCCCAGGTCCCAATGTTATTCACTCGAGGGTGTTGAGGGATCTGGTAGAGGACCTGGCAGGTCTGATGGGGGATCTGTTCAACAGCTTGCTGGACATGGAGGTAGTACCACAGGAGTGGAGAACCACACATGTGGTGCCATTTCACAAAAGTGGGACCAGGGATGATCCGGGCAACTATAGGCCTGTCAGTCTGGTCTCAGTTGTTGGTAATCTTATGGATACCATTCTTAAGGAAAGACTAGTTGGGTTTCTGGAGGTCAATGGGCTCCAGTGTGAGAGGCAACACATGTTCATGTCAGGAAGATCCTGTCATACTAATCTGATTGACTTCTTTAACTGGTAACAAGAGCAGCAGACACAGGTCAAGGGATTGACATACTGTATCTTGACTTCAGCAAGGCCTTTGAGGTTGATAAGAAAGTTGTACATATACAGTGAAGCCCGCCAGGATGAAGCGCAGTGCCACAGGTTTCCTGCATGACAAAAGGGATCAACTCCCATTGAAATTGCATTGTTTGCTGCAGTAACTCTACTGCTGAATTCTGCAGAGTTGGGCTTCATCCTGGTGGGCTTCACTGTATGACCAAGTGCTAGTAGCACAGTTTTGCTGGGATATCTTGCAGGATAATGCAGGAACTCAATGCATCCTAATGACAATTACTCCAATTTTTCAATGATCAGATCTCACAAAGAGTGCTCAAGGTGTCCAATACTATCCAGTGAGGCACCCAGCTCTCATTCCTCACCACAGGTACAGACTTATTGATCAATGATAGAGACCAGTGTTTTTCTTAAATAAGAAATAACAAGAAATTCAAGGTATAAAAAGAAATAACAAGAAATTCAACATATAAAAAGAATAAAATGAAAACAAACACATGAATAATGCTAAAACAATTTTTTGGGGGGATAAAAACTAAATAAATGCTTGCAACAGTTGTTGTTTAGGCTCCACTGTTACCACAGAGAATGGTCCACAAGGAAAGGACAGTGAATTTGTTTAATTCACAAAACCTTTCAAGACCATAGCATAATCCTGTGTAATACAATGTAATATATTTCTAGTGTATAATGTAATTTTGAGGTAGTTTATGAAGGTAAATGTGATAACAAGAAATAAATCTAAATTTTCAATGAATAAAAAGAAATAACAAGAAATTCCAGAAAAATAAAAAGAAAAATTATAAAAAATAAAAAGAATTTCACCAGTCTCTAATCAATGACCACGCTTTCATTTTTAAGCCACTTTTCTATCTAGTTTCCCACTTCACCTCTGATTCCAAGATGTTTAACTTTAATCTTGTTAAATTTAATCTTGTTGAACTCTTGAACTCAGTAGATTAGGATGATGTTGGTGCACTAATTAATGTCAATTATACTACCTAAACCCTTATACAGTACTCTCAGAACATAAAAACTACAATAACCTTCTCCCTCCCCCAAATACATATATTGTAGCACCCCTGGTTGATAGTATTTTACACAAATACCTGCATGATGATTGGCTAATTTAATTAACCATACAGTAAACAGCACTTACCAGCAAGTAGCCATTTTAGTGATATGGCCCAAGAATATGAGCAAAAAAAACAAAAGTCTTAAAACACATTTAATACAGTACTGATAATCTTAAAAGCAGCAACGCAACACAAAAATGTTTTCCTAAAAGCCAGTTTCAGCTTTGAGTAATAAAAATATTAGCATACCTGTCAAATCTACATTTGTACAGTAGATACCCCTTATGCTGTGCACCTTGAGTTTTTTATTTTCACAACCCCAACCATTTCTGGGTCTACGACACTTTTTCTAAGACCAATGTGGTGGCCATTTTTTGTTGTTGCTGTTAAAACTAAAAAATATGAAAAAACAATACAATTTTAGTGGAACTAGAAGATTTTACTACCAAACAAAACTGGAAGAAGCTATGAATCTTTTACAGTGAAAAAGGTAGGGTCAATTGTTTTCCCTATTTCATTGTCCTGCTGCTTTAGTAACGGTAAGTCAACTCAGGAATAAACCTATCCAGCACTGTAAACACCGGCAGGCACATCTGTTGCTACTGTAAAATATTACTGTTACTCTAACTGCTGATGAAGTAGAATGGAAAGCCAGTTTGTCTGCAGTGACATTATTTGTTGAATATTTTGTAACCATGCTGGTTATGTGAGTAACTCTTTCTTTGTGTGCAGCCCTTGCTTTCAGATCCAATACGGACAGGCATTGTGAGTGCCGTACTTTTTGTCATATTATGTTGGTTCATAAGGGACTCCATCGGGGTCAAGCACATCAACGAAAAGCATGTCTTTGTCACGGGCTGTGACAGTGGCTTTGGAAACTTGCTAGCAAGGCAGCTCGATAAACGAGGGGTTCATGTCATTGCTGCATGTCTGACAGAAAAAGGGGCACAAGAACTGAAGGCCTTTACCTCTGCCAAACTGAGGACTGTCCTGCTGAATGTGACTGATGCCAACAGCATTGACAAAGCTGTGGAGTTTGTTGGAACAGAGGTTGGTGACAAAGGTAAGAAAAAAGGGATCTGAATGCTACAGCATGTTGTTATCAAGACTCTTCAATATTTTTATTGTGTCTGACCTTTGAAAGGTGACTAACAGATTTCAAGGATTTGCTACAGCCATGGCTGTTTTCTTCCCATCAATACCACCTCAGAATTTTCAGAAGTGTCCCTAATTTTTGTTTTAGTAATCCTTCAAAATCCCTTACTTTATTAAAAATCCCACACTTAGCTAATTTACTTGTTAAGGAAGGGAACTCAGAGTATTTAACAAATATTACCCATTCAGTAATTTCTTTTAATATTGAGATCTGCATAACTGGATCCTTACATCACTTTCAAAAGATATTTTTAGAAGTACAGAATTGCCATTTTTAAATTACATTACTGCTACATGTGACCTTACCTTATCAGGACCTCCCTTGGCCTCTGCTCATTAAATGAGCTATTTGCCCTGACCTAATGACCCAGAAATCACTATTTAACCAGTCTACTGTTGAACTTTCTAAACAGCAACCACCAAGGAGTGTTTTCAGCAGGCATTTTCCTCTGAATCACTGCTGTTTGTTATGAAGAGTGGAGGTGCCCAAGAACTTGTCCCGTTGCAAGGGAAGGATCATTTGTGTGACATAGAGTGAGGCTTCATCTTTTCAGTAGAGGACCACCCATGTTCTTCCTTCATTTTCTCCTCTCAGAACCCTCCCTGCGGATGCTAGGATGCTGGTATTGGCATGCCTCACATGCTGTGTACAGTATGAGTCTCCTCCTGTGAACCTCACACTGCTTTGTCACCTGTGGCCACCCAGACTGCAGTACTGTATCACAGCAAGTATTGCTAGTTATCTATTTAGGAGAATCCTCCTCCTTCCAGCCCATGGTGTAGTCCTAGGCATGGGGCATGAATCCAGGTCCTGAACACTGAATGCAAGTAGAGTTAGTTGTCCATTTAGGAGGACCCTCCTCCTTCCAGCCCATGGTATAGTTCTGGGCATGGGGCATGTATCCAGGTCATGAACACTGAATGCAAGTATTGTTAGTTATCCATTTAGGAGGACCCCCCTCCTTCCAGCCCATGGTGTAGTCCTGGGCATGGGGCATGAATCCAGGGCATGAACACTGTACATATCATCCACCACTGCCATGCTGTCAGGCTGGCAAAGAACTGACGTTAGCCGACTAATTTAACATTCTCAGTTTATTTTTCTCTGTACTGCTTCACAAACTGAAAATAACTGTTTTAACTGCAAGGTAAAAAAGTAGATTATGACCAGCAGTGAATGGAAATGTAAACAGGAAAAAAAACTAATGACAATTTATTTTCAATAAATTACTCTTAGTTATCTGGGCTTTGATGCTAAAACCTTTTGTGCTGTGGATGTCTCGTTAAGAAGTTGGTGACATTTTTAAATTATAGTCTTTCTAATCTCAAAATGTTGGGGTCCACAGAAAAAAAATTCACTCTCTGTGAAAATTGAGCTTTGCAGGATTTGCCCAGGACACTATGATTACTTTCCTTTGAGAAGAACATCAAGATTTTCAATCCTGTGGCCTGTTGATTGAGAGACAATAGGACTCTCCCAAACTACGCTCAGTCCTTCTGATACACCAACCCCCTGTTTGTGTTTATGCTTTCCCTAATAGTAAAATGTATTCTTACAGAATACAGTTTTTAAGACACTGAGCTTATACTGTGTACTATTCAATCCACGAATAAAGTTGTGCTTGTCGCACCTAGGAGATACCTAACAGTTTTTAGATGTATAATATTACTTCTTTTAAATAATAATTTATTAGAAGCCACTCAAATGGTAATATTGTTTCCTGCATTTCTGGTGGATATTTTGAGCTTTTTGAAACTAGATTAAGAAACAGCTCAGGTAAAACCCTAACCAGTTATAAACTTTAATGGAAAATGCTTATTATGCATAAATCATGTCACATCTACCAATTATCAAAAAAATACTTGATGATAAATGTAACATATTCACCCTGGACAGCCCAACAGAGATGCAACATTTTGTTTTATTTGGTATCCAGCTTCTGCTCAGTTTTATAACTGAGAGCACAGAAGCACAGACAGGTGATGTGATTTTCACAAGATCACACTGGGGGTCATAACCTACTGTATGGTCGAGTTTAAGCCTCTGATCTGCAGATTCAAAGGTCAGGGCTCTTACAGTACCACCTGACCACATTGCTTTCCTACTTGACACCACTACCTGTTATAAATATAGTTTATGTAGCAGATGACAGTACAAATACACAAATTATCATTTCAGATTTTCACACTGTTCATTTCTGTTCTTTACCTGTGAACACAAATGCTCCTATATGCTGTGCATGGTTTTGATTGTTAAATTACTATACTTCTTTTATTTTGTTAAGTTCGTCCCTTACTTTCTTCCCCTGGATTACATCTAGAAATGAGACATTCCCATCTTAGTGTGCTCTCTCCTGAACAAAATATTAAAATAAATAATTCATTTCAACTGACTAGTTTACTACAGCAAAATTAGTGGACACAGTTAAAGATATGATTTTACAAGGTCTGACCTGAAAAACAAAACAATCTATTTAAAGTGGCAGTACTAGTTATTTGGCAACAAATATCATCTTACCTTTTTTTAGCAGTAATGAATTCCTGATAATCTTGGACAATTCACTTGGGTATTTCAAATTCATTCAGCTACTTTTAAGATAGTGTTTAACTATAAAACGTTTGTAATTTGTGTGGATCTACAATAAAGATGGCAGCCCCCAGCAGCTTTTAAAAATCTCCACCCAAGAGATCACACTGTAACTGCACCCACTGTGTTCATAGTGCAGATATGTCAGAATGTTGCCAGTAAATGTTTCTGATTGCTAACAGCACAACAACACTACATTCTGCTTACATCCATGATGGGAGACCTGGCAAAGGAGCAAGAAATGTTAAAAACTTCAAAATCCTCTCTTGCCTCAGGAATAAAATAAAGCAAAAAGCAAACCAGATATACGTAAGGTTTGGTAAAGCAAAAAGCAAACCAGATATATGTAAGTTTTGGTTTGTGCTAACTGCCAACTAAATTAATGAAATAAAATAAAGCAAAAAGCAAACCAGATATACGTAAGGTTTGGTTTGTGCTAACTGCCAACTAAATTATTGAAGTTTTTGTTAACCAGTACTGCTGTTGTAATGAGAGCTCATATTGGTTGTAGGTGATGCCATCTTCATTGTCAGACTGTAAATACAGTCAGACTGGGACTTGGGCTAATTATTTTTAAGGGTGACGCTATTAAAATTGTATTTTATTTTTTTTTATTTTATTGAAATCTAGGATTACAAATACCTTTGAGCAGGAACTGCTCGTTTACAAAGGTTCCACGTCGAAGGAATGGGGGGGGGTATACATACATACAAAGGTCAACATAATAATACATAGTTACACAATAACAAGAAGTAAGAGACTGAGGCTTAGGAAATTCCAGTAATTCAAAGTGTGCCAAATGTTAGGTAGCATGACATACCAGCCAAGGGTAATCTTAGAAATAAGCACTGCAGGTGAGAGGGAAGGGGGTATGCAGGCAGGAAAATCATTTGAATCAGATAAGGTTGAACTCTGCACAAAATTGTCAACACACTAATAGTTCTTAATAGGCCACATATTAAATTGGTTATCACGAGATCAACCAAGTTTGTACTTACACTCATGTGGATTAGCACTGGCACTCTGGGTGGGGACATATTCAGAGACCCCTGGAGGAGTGCTCAAATCTAAAAGTGCAGTGGCACATACAAATGTTTACAGTGGCACCAAACAGCCCACAACAGTGGCACTGTTTACCTCCACTGTGAAACCAGTCTTAATATAGTGCTAAGGACACGACTCCACCACCCCAAGGAAGGGCGGCTGTACTGCAGCTGCCCACTTCTGTTTCTAGTGTACCCCTTTCCCCAATCTCCACTGTCATAAAGTTAATTCACATTCCTTGGTACTGTAGTGGAACACCATCAATTGTTTAGGTTCCCATGTATGTCAAATCACCATTCCCTGTGGGCTAGCTTCCCCTCATACCAGGTGCCATTGACCCACCCCCCACTGACTGACACACAGAGAAGACCTTCCACCGTGCACCCCCCACTCTGGTCAACACTCACCACAAAATCCATGGGAAGAGGCTGGCCCAGTGGTGTAGAGGGCTGAGGCGCTGGTGCCTTACCTCATGCCACACTGAGGACCCGTGTTAAGTGATGATCATGGGTTGCTTGGGGTCTGTCAGGGGGAAGGCTGAGAAACAATGGATAGGGAAAAAACAAATCTATGGGCAGATCAGTGACCAGCACAGCTCTAAGCTCACCTCCGTGGCCATCTACTGTCTGACAGTCACAGAGTACAACTGCGTACTTACTTTCAATTGCTTGCTGTGACTGTCAGATCATGGCCAACTGAGGAGATAAACTGAAGGTTGTGCCAGCTGCTGATCTGACCACAGATTTTGTGGTGAGTGTTGACTGGGGAGAGGGAGTGCAGGCATGAGATCCTCAGTGGGTGGCAGGTGGTGAGTGTCAGTCAGGAGGAGGGACAGCACCCTTTGTGGGGGGTCATGCTAGCCCACCAGAGAATGGTGATTTGACATACGTGGGAACCTGGACGATTGTGGGGAAATGTAGAATGGCTAATCCACATTTCCTGGTGGTCTAGTGGAGGGTGGTCCTATAGACTACCAGGAAATGTGGAATATACATTTGTCGGGGTGACTGGGGGAGGGGTCTACTAGATTACTAGGGATATTTTTTCTGCAGCTTTCCTGCTTCAGCACTATGGGTCTGCTGCGCCTATGCAAAAGAGCTCATAAAGGGCATACAGATGACCCTTTAGTGCCTTGTATGCCCAAGGAGCTCATTTGCATGACTGGGCTGAATATAGCCCACAGGAGCCCTGGCACTATTCTGTTTTCATCTCGCTATCTCCTGTGGGCCATATGCAGTCTTAGACCATGTCGGCACAGCCCACATCCACTTAGTGCTGCACCGACATGACCTGATAATCAGTCAGTTGGCCTGCTTCATTAGTGCATGTTAACTGGCTGAATATAGCTCAGAGCTGGCCATGCGCTATTTTTGGCACAGCAGTACAGGCAGCACTGCACTGTCAGCTAACTCTGAAAATGGGGGATAATGTTGCTTTCTTCAAACTTTAGAATCAGGATGTGCAAAGTCAATGTTCCACCTTTGAGGCTTGAACTACAAATTTAACTAAAAATACAGTTCCTTGACAGGTTAACTTAAAAAAAACAAAGAATCACTCCTCCTGAGAACTATTCTATCATTTAGATAAAAAGACACTTATTGGTCCAATAAAAGGTATCAAACCTTCCATCCTCTCCTATTTCATTATTCTAAAAACTGAAGTGCAATACTTCTCCTCCCTTGTGAAGTCAAATGCACTTCTTTAATGTCCCCATATGAGAATACTACTGTATACATGATAAGAGCTTCTGCAAATCTGAGAGCTGATTGGTTGAAATTACATAACTGATTTATAATTTATTTATTTATTTATGTTTTTGGTAACCAGGTAAGTGCACTGATCCAGTGGACCATTATCAGTCATGGTCGGGGCCACAAGAAACATAAAAACATAGAATTTGATGGCAGATACGGACCGCTTGGCCCACCCAGTCTGCCTATTTCCCTACCTAATGGATAAGCTGCAGATCCTAGTTAACCAGCAGCCTACTTCTTCCTACCCCCAACCCCTAGAATTGCCTTATGACTGTCCCATGCATGCTTGAATTCCACCACTGTTTTTGACTCCACAACCTCCTCGGAAGGCTCGTTCCATGCATCCACAACCCTCTCTGTGAAAAAATACTTCCTTAAATTACCTCTGAGACACCCCCATCTTCAAATTGTGCCCCTTGTTCTTGCCACCTCTTTTTTGAAAGATGCTACCCTCTTGGACTTTGTTGATTCCTTGAGGTACTTAAAGTTTCTATCATGTCCCCCTTTCCTCGAGGCTATACATATTAAGCTCCTTAAGTCTCTCTTCATATGTCTTCCAGTGTAGACCTTGCACCATTTTAGTTGCCATCCTCTGGACAGCTTCCATCCTGTCTATGTCTTTGTGGAGATTGGGTCTCCAGAACTGCACACAGTACTCCAGATGGGGTCTGACCAGCTGTCTGTACAGAGGGATAATAACTTCCTGTTTTCTACTGGTGATGCCTCTCCCTATGCATCCCAGTATCCCCCAGCCCTCCTTGCTGCCCTCTCACATTGCTTGCCCACCTTTAGGTCATCTGATATGACAACCCCAGGTCCCTTTCCATTTTGTTGTTGTTAGTATCTCACCCCCCATTGTGTACTCTTCTCCTGGGTTTTGTTTCCCAGGTGCATTATACCTCACTTCTTAGCATTGAATCTAAGCTGCCATACAGTTGACCATTCCTCTAACTTGCCAAGTCCCTTCTCATCCTTTCCACCCACCTTGTGCATCAACTTTGTTGCAGATCTTTGTGTCATCTGCAAAGAGACTACTTTTCCTTCCAGTCCTCTGCAATATCACTTATAAAGACATTGAGGACCAGTCCTAATACTGAACCCTACGGTACCCCACTAGTAACCCCCCTTTCTTCAGAGTGGACTCTATTTACTATTACTCTCTGTGTCCTATTCTCCAGCCAATTCTTTACCCAGGCTGTCATCTTGGGACCCACTCCCAGGCTGGCTATCTTGTATATTAATCTTTTGTGTGGGACTGTGTCAAATGCCTTGCTAAAGTCTAGGTAGGCCATGTCCACAGCTCCTCCCTGATCTACTACTTTGGTCACCCAGTCAAAGAAATCTATCAGATTTGTCTGGCATGACCTTCCCGCTGTGAATCCATGCTGCCTTGGGTCCTGTGCCCCTCTGGCCTCTAGATACTCAACAATTCTTTCCTTCAGAAGTGATTCCATCATTTTCCCTACCACTGAGGTTAAACTAAGAGGTCTGTAGTTTCCTGCTTCTGCCTTGCTCCCACTTTTGTGAAGGGGAATCACATCTGCCCTCCTCCAGTCCTCGGGTACCACCCCATCCTCCCATGATTTGTTAAAGAGGGTAGTCAGTGGTGTCACTAGTTCTACCCCTAGTTCTTTTAGAATTCTGGGATGAATCCCATCAGATTAACAAGGTGGCAATACAGGGAAATCACAGTGGGCACAAATTACGTTTTAGTACACAGTCAAACAACATTTTAGAAATAGTGACAGCAGTCATTTATACATGATATATACAGGCATGGGGGTGACATTTGACAGAGAATATAGCCAGGGATAAGAGGGAAACAGATTAAGCATCAGCACAGATTAGTTAACAATTGCACAACTAGACAAGGACCAGTATGACAAACCGGCAGACTGCCTTTAATCTAGTCTAGATAGACACTTGTGTCTTGTCAGACTACTGGAGCAGGCCAAGTTGGGTGAGCATGTCAGATAGGCCCCACGATTCATCATGAGAGTCATGCATATTGTTGGCGTTCAGGGGAGAAGGGGCAGTGGCTACAGAGATGGAATATTTAAGGTGGCTTACGAGTGTCCACTCATCTAAGCGAGCATTTGCAGGTGGACTTTTCCATTAGACAGGCCTTAAGGTTAGATTTAAAAGATGCATGGGATGGAGATGTATGAATGGAAGTGGGAAAGCTATTCCAAAGGGAGGGGGCACCTACAGAGAAAGCTTTGCTGCCCAATGCCATGGAGATATGAGGAACTTCAAGGGTGGGAGTGGAGGCGGCCCTCAGGGGTCTAGTGGCTGCTCTAGGATTGAGTAGGGGGCACAGATATGAGACAGTAAAAATTGTATGTAACACAACTACTTACTCACCCTAAGTTAGGGCTGTGCAAACCTCCTGAAGTTAGACTACCCAGAATTTGCCTGTTAAACCACATAAAGTTTGTTAAAAGTTCTTTTAACCGCGAACCAGTCTGTGCTGGTTCAACCATTAAAAAACATTATGAAATGGGTAGAAAGAATGCTGACTCTTGATTGGCCAAGAGGTACTTTCAGCTGGGCTGTTATCCCAACACAACAGCCCAGCTGAAAAAGGTCAACAAAAATATGTTTAAAAAATGCATCCAACTTTCTAAAAGGGGCCCATTTCATAATTGCAATAAGGCAGTCCAGGGAGTGCATTATGGTGGGCTAATGGCCCTTCTTGGGTGATGGAAGCCTTCAACCCACCCGAGGTATCCCACCATGACTCATCCCCTGTCATGCCTTATTGCTTAATTAAGAAACGGGCTAAAATGAATAACCTAATGCACTGGGCTGATGAAGCACCCAAAAGAGCAGGATTATGCAGTGGGACACATTGGAGGGTACTGGTTCCCAAAATTGTGTTAGTTCAGTCAGTGCCAAGCATGGACAATGCTTAATTATTAATAAAGAGTATGTGGCTAAGTAGTAATGATGCTGAAATAAAAAATAAAATTGTTGTAATTGTAAGGCCTGTATATGCCCTTAAGAAATATCAGTACAGCATTCCACAGTGTGAGCCACTGGTTCCATAAATTGTGTACCCTTTGGGACAGTGCCACATATGAACAAGGCTTCCCGTTAGGCAATGGATAAGTGTTGTACACTCTGGTTTCATGGGCAATGTTGCCCCAAAAATGATTTATTCAACCTGTGTAGGTCTGGCAAAAATTAACAAAACATTAATCTGAAGCAGACTGAGTGAAGACAACAGTGCGGTGTCCCACAGTGTGGGCTACTGATTCTAAAAACTGTGTCCCCATTGGGACAGTGCCACACATGGACAAGGCTTCCCATTCTGCCATGGATAAGTGTTGTATGTACACACTGGTTTCATGGGAAATGTTGCCACCCGAATTATTTATTCAGCCTGTGTAGGCCTGGCTAAAATTCAGAAAGCATTAATCTGAAGAAAACTGAGTGAAGATAATAGTGAGCATCCTACAGTGTAGGCTACTGGATCCAAAAATTGTGGGCCCATTTGGACAGTGCAACACATGGACAAGGCTTTCAGTTATGCCATGGCTATGTGTTGTACACACAGGTTTCACGGGCAACGTTGTCTCAAAAATGTATTTGGCCTCCGAAGGCCTGGCACAAATTGACCAAGCATTAATCCAAAGAAGATTGAGTAATGACAACAGTGCAGCATCCTACAGTGTGTGTCTAGGCTATGGATTCCACACAAAAAAAACTAATGTACACAGACAGCCTCCCCATCTACCACCTCCTCCTCCTGTGTTAGCCCTGCTGGTAGTGTAGGAGATTCACCATCCATAAACCATGGCAAAAAGGGCTTTGGAAAAAGGGGAAGGTTAATTTTTAAAAAAGTGAGCATCTCTACATTTTGAGTTGAAAGGCATGTTCTTCTGTTGGTGACAATATTGCTGGCAGCACTGAAACTCCTCTCTGAGTATGAACCTGCAGGTGGGCAACTGAGGTGTTCAACAGCTACCTGTGTCTAAGAGGGCCAAGTGGTCTTTTCCTGGTACCAGTGCAAAAAACGCTCATCTCCTTCTGCTAGTGGCACATTCTCATCTAGATAATCCGGCACCATTTTGTTTTTTGGCATCTCAGGCATCATTGCATCTGAAAGGGGCTTGCTGTGCTTCTCACCAACCCATAATCAGACAGTTGTTCTCAGTGATTTGTCATCAATTGCTATCTTTCTGAGGGGTGCAGAAGCAGCAACAACAGTAGTAGCAGGTTAACTTGGAGACAAAAATGAGTGACTCCTGTGATGTTCAGTAGCAGTAGCAGTGGAAAAACATTGGGATCTTCCTTCTTCCCCTTCCTCCACCTGGCCTGTCAGTGTGATTGCAACAAGGGATAATGATGAGTGTTGCTATTCTGCTCTGTTTGTCTTCCTGTTCTTGCTTTGTGCCATACATACTGTACAAGACCAGATGTATAAGCAAGGGTTTGTAGGACTGCTGATACTTACCACATTGTTGTGCATCAAAGTGTCTTTGAATCAAGGGTCCAAGAGAATGGCCAGATTGTAGTGGTCATCTGTATGTATTTGTAAAATGCTTGCATCATTCCAGAAACATAATCATATCCTTTCCACTAGACTGAGAGCAGTGGTATCCTCCTTTTCCTAGCAACTTGAGGAAATGTGGAGAATTTTGTTTTATGTTTACATTTTTTTAATGGGATGCCACCAAGGTACTAGAGGGTTTTGGCACTGGCACACTGCCAGCTGTTGCCCAGCCCACTGTCCAGATTGGGATGACATGCACAGACCACTGCAGAACTCAAGAGGAGGAGGAAGCTACTTTAACAACTTGAGGGAATTTGAAGAATTTTGTTTATTTTATTTATTTACTCACTTTTTTAATGGGATGACACCAAAGTGCTACCTACCAGGGGCTGGGCAACAGCACGCTGCCATCTGGCACACACTTGCTGCCCTGCCCACTGCCCAGAATACATTGTAGCAGCACGGTTCAGGATGATACACACAGGCTGCTTCAGGAATCACAAGGAGGCAACTTGGGGAAATGTGAAGACTGAGAGTTTCCATTTGAAAAACTGTCACAAAATGAAAAAAAATTCCACCAAGATGCCAACTATCAGGGGCTGGGCAACGTAAAACTGCCAGATGGCACACACTCTCTGCCCTGCCCACTACCCGGATCACACTGCAAAAGGCTACTTCAGAAAGCAGGAAGAGAAAGAAAGAAGTAACTGCTGCAGTCTGCTAGCAAGCTTGCAACCTAAGAAAATGTATTGTAAAGAAAGAGTTTTTAAAAGAAACGTGAATGAAAATGAAGACTTACTTTTTTTATGGGATGCCACTAAAATGTAATGCTTTGCTGAAAGGTCAGTTCTGCAACAAAAAAATGAGTGCTGCACTGCTGAGATAAAATTATTTTAAGGCAACAATGGCACTGGCAGATTGCCACCTTATGCACCATCTGCCCATAGCCCAGACCTAAGCACACTCTGTCCTCCTTCAGCAGCCCCAGAGTACAACCTTTCTCCCCTCTCCCCTCTCCCCTCTCAGGCAATCCCCTGGACCCAGAGTCCTGCTGCACATCTGCAATACTGCTGCTGCTTAGCCTGCCTTTTCATTTTTGTGTTGCTTGCATGCATGTGCATGTGCACAGTGGCGCAGTCAGTGTGCGAAGTCAATGTTTGGGACAGATTAAGAAAATCACAGTCACACTGTTCATGAGCAGAGGTCTTAAAATGCCTATATTGAAAAGTTGGTGACAAAAGTCCATAAAATGACTGTGTTACAACCATGCATTGCGCAATTTCCATGCACCCTTGAAACTTCATGAATTTGTAATATTTTCACTCCAGATTTTTAAGATTGGCATTTTTCCACACCTCCTTATGAACAGTACAGCTCTCATTTTTCACATTCTGGCCAAAATATGTTTTCGCACTTCCGGCACAGAATAGCACGGGATATCAGTGTTCGGGGCAGATTAAGAAAATAACAGTGACACTGTTCATGAGCAGAGGTCCCAAAATGCCTATGTTGAAAATCTGGTGTAAAAAATCCCCAAAATAATTATGAGTGTGCATTGCGTAGTTTCTATGCATGCTCGTGACTTCACCATTTTTTTTATATTTTTGCTCCAGATTTTCAACGTTACCATTTTTTTACACCTCCTCATGAACAGTACAGCTGTCATTTTTCACATCCTGTTCAAAATGTGTTTTCGCACCTGTGGTGCCACATGGCGCAGTTACTGTGCAAAATCACCTTTCAGCTAACTAACTGATAGTGTCATTGTTCAAGCGGTGAGGTCACAAAAAGCCCATGTTGAAAACTCAGAGTAAAAATACCAAGAAACGCCCAGGGCGTTAAGGTTTACGACCACCTCCTGAGATAGACTATTTCACACGTCCATCACCCTCTCTGTGAAGAACTTCCTCACATTCCCTCTTAACCTCCCACCTTCCAATTTCATGTCATGCCCCCTCATTCTTGTGTTCCTCCTGTACTGGAGAATGTCTCCCCACACACCTTGTTTATACCCTTGAGGTACTTGAATGTTTCTATCATATCCCCTCTTTCCCTCCTCTCTTCCATTGAGTACATATTGAGGTCCCTTAATCTTTTCTCATAAGTCTCGTGTTGCAAGCTCTGTACCATCTTATTCGCCCTTCTCTGGACCATCTCCAGCCTGCTAATATCCTTACGAAGGTGTGACCTCCAGAACTGCACACAGTACTCCATGTGAGGCCTGACCATGGTTTCACATAACGGCATTGCTACCCCCTCCTTATGCTGGTGATACCCCTGCCTATGCACCCCAGCATGTCACTGGCCCTCCCAGCTGCCTTAGCACTTTACTATGACATTTTCAGGTTATTTGAAATAAGAACCCCCAGGTTCCTTTCCTTCTTTGTGACTGTCAGCAACTCCCCCATCCTGTAGCTTTCCCCAGGGTTTCTGTTCCCAGGTGCATAGTTTGCACTTTTTTGAATTAAACTTCAGTTGCCAGTCCTCAGACCATTTTTCAAGCTTCCTCAGGTCCCTTCTTATTTTCTTCACCCCCTCTGGGGTATCCACTGTGTTACAGATCTTGGTGTCATCTGCAAACAGGCAGACCTTTCCCTTCAGCACTTCTGCAATGTCACTAATGAAGACATTGAACAGGACTGGCCCCAGAACCGATCCCTGCAGCACCTCACTGGTCACCCCCTCTCCCCAGACTACACCCCATTTACCACCACTCTCTGCTTCCTGTCTGTTAGCTAGTTTCTAATCCGGTTTACCACCCTTTCCCCCATGCCCAGCCTACCCAGCTAGTTTATCAGCCTCCTATGTGGGACGGTGTCAAAGTCTTTGCCAAAATCAAGGTAAGTGTTATCCACTGCCCTGCCCAGATTTACTTCCTTTATCACCCAGTCAAAGAAATCAACCAGATTTGTCTGACACGACCTCCCTACTGTGAATCCACGTTGCCTATGGTCCTGGACTCAGATGGCTTCTAGATGCCCCACTTTCCTTTCCTTTCTTTAAGCAATGTCTCCATGATCTTCCCCACTACTGAGGTGAGACTGACTGGCCTATAGTTTCCTGCCTTCTCCCTGCTGCCGGATTTGTGTAGAGGGACCACATGTGTCCTCCTCCAATTTTCTGGTACCACCCCTGTGTTGAATGACTCAGTGAACATGGCTGCCAGAGGTACTGCTATCTCCCTTCACAGTTCTCTTAATATCCTTGGGTGTACGCCATCTGGTTCCATCGCTTTGCCCACCTTCAATTTAGTGAGCTCCTACAGGACTCTTTTGCCTGTGAATTGACTATTGTCCACCTCTTCACCCTCTTGGCAACTGCTGTACTGCTGTGGCCCTTTCCCCTCCGCTGCTTCTGTGAATACTGAACAGAAAGACGCATTGGATGTATTGGGGGAGGGAACATGACAGTTTTTAGGCATGGTACTATCACTTCCAAATACCTAAACAGCACATACAAGCAAGCAACATTCAGCATTGACAAATGCTTGTTTTCTTCCTTTTCCTCTACTATACCCCCTTCAGCAGCCCTGCTAATAGGTCAAACTTTTGATTCAAAAAATGAAGAAGATTTTTTTCAGGTGTAAACAATTTCATAGCTAATCTAACTGATCAATGACATAGCCCTGCCAGAGCCAACCAACAGCCCGAATCTGATGATGAGCATCCGAGTGAGCTTCCATGTGACTCAAGTGATGCAGTCAAGCAGCTTCATAATGAGGCTAGATCCTGTGAATCACAGTGTAGTCAGGTAACTGTTTCAGGGACAAACTGTGGCTCATGGTTCAACTGGTTTGACTGGTCTGCACCATTCAGATAAGAGCAAACCAGTCAAACCTAAAGTCTGCCAATTTCTGTAGAAAATGACACCATTCACAAGAACTGAACACCCAAAGTTCAAGGTTTTTGATTCTTTGGTAGAACCGAACTTGCAGCCCTGCCCTAAATAAAATCAATAGATAACTCTTGAAAATTCAAAATATTGTTTATAATTATCAAATTAGTTGGCCACTTCCATATTTTAGCATTTTGTTTTGAATAGCTTTTTCATGGCTAAGGATTCTAGACTAGAAGAAATTATGTACAGTTATTAAATCATTTATGACATATTAAATGTACATAGTGGGTCTAATTTTACAATGATTGGGACTGGTACAAGAGGCTTATATCTAGGAGACATGGTGCAAAGGGCTCATTTTGCCACACCTTGCATCAGTCCCAATTTTGGAAGGCACCCTACACCACTGGAGGGACCACCTGTGCCAACCAGGCTTGTGCCATCTTTGCAATGGCCACACCAGAGAGCCATGGTAGAAGGAGGTTTGTGCTGGGGCAGTGCTGCAATATCCCTGACAATGGGATTTTGCATGCCTGCTGTCAGACCAGCCCAGAGCTGGTCTAACCCATCATGCACCGCTCCCAGTGCTGTCGCTGGGTGGAGTGTGACCCTGTGACCTCCTGGGGAAAGCACCCTCAGAGCCCCTGACACTTGCCAGACCACCACTGGAGCAGCTGGTGGCCTGTGGCATGTACAAGCTCACAACGCCTCAACCCCCCATGGTGGCAATGATGCATCTGCCCCCCCATGGACCTACACTGCAGGTGGCAGTTGTACATTTGCCCCATTGGGGGCAGCTGCCATTCTTGCCCCCATCCCGACCCATGTCACTCCCCCATGAGCAAAGGCATGCTCAGGATGACCTAACAGCCAACAGGGCAACTGGCCAGCAGGTCACCATCACTGGCTGCTGTTGCCACAAGCCTGTCCAGTGCCTTGCAGCATTCCCCCTTGAGCTGTTTCTTGGGCACAGCTGTTGACTTGCAACAAGTTCAGGGACTTTGGCGCTGAGACCCCAGTTTTTATAAAATCAGGTGCAGGGTCCCGGATGCACCCAGATTTGATGCATGTAATGGTACAATGCACCATGCCCCGATCCAACAGGCTTTCCAAGATTGAGCCCACTGTCTTTTTAGTTTAGTTTATTGTTCTAGGAATTACTACCTTTGAGCCAGAGGCTCTTTTACAAAGGTTCCACGTCAATTAGGTACAGTACAAAAGGTTACATAGATAACACAACAATTTGTGTTGTGTCAAGAGCAAGAAAACATATACAAATACATATCAAATCACTTGTGCAAAAGGACATGAGATATCAATAATCACATTATTATTACAAGAAAGAGGTCATGCCAGATTAGGAGAAACAAATACGGAAAAAGTCCAGAACAGAGAGGGTAAGTGAATGGTGTGGGGAGCAGACAATAGCAGGAGAAAAGGTTTCCCAAACATGTCTTTGTCAAATAACGGAACAGGGTGGGTAGTGAGAAAATAGGAGGTTTAATCAGGGCTTTTAATGTAGAACTGCTAACCTTTAGAAAGCTATTCATAGCAAAACCTTGGTATATGGAAGTGGCCAAATAATTTGATAATTACAGAGTATTTTGAACATGCAAAAGTTGTCTAGTAATTTAATTCAGAGTAAGTGAGTTATGTTAATTCATATAATTTTATAGTACCATGAGGTTCTACACAGCAATACCTCCCTGATGATACCATATTAATAACGTAGCCCAGTTTTTTTGTCTTTTTTACATCACGAGACTTCCTGGGATTCATGCAACTTAGGGCAGATGTGAGGCACTCAGATCTCAGGGATTGAGGGGGCAGGCTCCCCAGCATTCATGCACCCAGTGCCAGCCAACCAAAGAATGCCACTTGCATCAGCTATGAGGGCAGTTACCCATCCGCCCTTCTGGTCGGATGACAGGTGTCGCTGTGGGAACCCTGTGGGTTGTGATGGGGAATGGGGATGGGAAAACTAGAGGAAATAAAATAATAAAAGCATGCTTAACAGTAGAACATTTTAAATTTTTTAGGACTCTGGGGCTTGGTGAACAATGCTGGCAGAGCAACACCTATCGGACCAACTGACTGGTTGCAGATGGAGGATTTTCACAAAGTTCTAGATGTTAATCTTATGGGAATGATTGAAGTCACCCTAAAGTTCCTCCCTCTTCTGAAAACAGCTAAAGGAAGAGTAGTTAATGTTTCCAGTGTTATGGGTCGTCTGGCATTTGCTGGAGGAGGCTACTGTTTGTCAAAATGGGGGGTGGAGTCTTTCTCTGACAGTTTGAGGTAAGTGCTTGTATACCTATTTATGTGTTTTTTTATTCATACCTAGTCTTTGCCTCACAGCACTTTTGGCACATTTACATCTGAATGTAAAGTAATTGGAAAGCTGTGCCTGTAGTTCAATGGGGTGGAGCAACCAGCCAATCCCCCCACTCAAGCCATAAAAGGCTGCACCTTCCAACTCTTCCTGAAGCATTTTTTTGTTGCGGCTGGAGGTTCTGGCCCTCCTTCTCCTCCTTTCTGCTCATTCTACTGGGCTGTCCTTGTTTGTGCCATTGTTTGGTTCCTGCTGGCTCCCATACCTCTGCAGCTGCGAGCCCGGTGTCATCCTTTGCCTGTATACTACTTCTGTATCCCCCTGCCTTTCTGTTCCATGTTTTATTGCCTCCAGCTTCTGCTTCCCTTTGCTCCCTCCCTCCCTGTGTTCCATTTGCACTCACCTGCAGCTGTCTGTGATTCCCCACCTCGCTCCCTCCCACTCTGTCATTTGTTCTCCTCTGTCTACCGCTCACCCCGCAGCTGTTTGTCCATTCTGCCCTGCTTCCTGGTTGTTGCCTCCTCTGCTCATCCTCCCCGTCTTCTCTCTGTCTCTCCTTCCTCTTTCATGTCTGCCTTTCATTGCCATGACTTGCGGCTGTCTGTTGCTATTTGCTTGTTTCCGCTGTCTGCCCTCTGCTTTGTCACCCCTTCTCTGTTGCTCTGGGCATTCCTCCTCAGAGATGCCACTATGTCCCCTATTTGCCACTTCTGTGTCTACCCATCACTGACGGCACTGTCCTTGGTTTCCTGGCTGCCTCAGATTTCACCACCATGTGCTCTTTTGGGGTTTCCTGCCCTAACCTTCCATTTCACTACTCATATATGTTTAAAGTTATAAATCCAAGTCCTACATACAGGACATGTATACATTTGTTATCATGAATTAAACACTCATTACTTGCCTGTGTATTCCATATCAGGTATGTCAGCCTCTCCATTTCATTACATGTACATATCCTAGTTCTTGTACAGGACTCGTCTGCATTCATTATCATACAGAACCTGCAGTATTTGCAGTCCTATGTCAGGACTCCCATATATTTGTTATGATTTACAATTATTAGTTGCCTACATACTCAAGCCACAGTAGGTTAGCCAGCTTACAGCTGCAGGCATTTGATCGATTTATTTATCCTGAACCTTTTCTTTTATTTATATTGAACCTTTAATCTTTCCATTAGCATTTTGGTCTCCCAGTACCTACCTCGTGGCTTCTCTGTTATTCCCAGCCTAGCCGCTGTCTGTGCTGTTGCTACTCAGCCTGCGGCTGTCCACTTTGTTGCCGCTCACCTCATGGCCATCTGTGTTGTTGCCGCTTGCCTTTCAGCCATCTGTGCTGTTGCCTTGCCCTGCATCTGTCTATGCTGTTGCCACTCACCCCATGGCTGTCTGTGCTGTTGCCACTCACCCCACATCTGTCTGTGCTATTGCTGCCCCCCTGACTGTCTGTGCTGTTGCTTCTTGCCCCACAGTTCTCTATTCTGTTACTGTTGTTGACACCCAACCACTCTCTGTACTGTTGATGCTCCCCCCTCAGCTGTCTGTGTTGTTGTTTGTCCTATGGGTGTCTGTGTTGTTTCTGGTCACCCCCAGCTCTCTCTGCTATGGCCACTTGCCCTGCAGATGTCTGCTGTTGCCACTCACCCCGAAACCATCCATACTGTTGCTCATCACCCCATTTCTCCTCTTTTGCCTGTTGTCACTGCTCTTCTGCTGTCTGTATTGTTCTGTTGCTGCTTGCCCCATGTCTGTCAGCGTTGTTACTGTTCACCCCATGACTGTGTGTGCTTTTGCCACTCACCCCACAACTGTCTGTGCTGTGGCCACTTGCCCTGTGGCCATCTGCTGTTGCCGCTTGCCCTACAGCTGCCCTTGCTGTTGCAGCTTGCCCCACAGCTGTCCGTGATCCCTCCCATTGTTGCTCACCCCGCAGCTCTCTGCTGTTTGCCCCTTCCTTGTTCCCTCATCCTTTTTTCTTCTTCATTTTTGGTATTTCTCCTCTTGATGTGTGCTGTCTTGCTCTGATTCTGTTGATGTGGCTGTGGCCTGTGGGTCCACCATCAT
Source organism: Neoceratodus forsteri (assembly GCA_016271365.2). Classification (NCBI taxonomy): domain Eukaryota; kingdom Metazoa; phylum Chordata; order Ceratodontiformes; family Ceratodontidae; genus Neoceratodus; species Neoceratodus forsteri. The sequence goes on along the minus strand of CM028132.1, from coordinate 784,142,405 downwards.
TGGTCCTGTGGTTCATGTTGTTTTGTCTGGAACCCTTGTTCTGAGTTGTCTTGTCAGTCCTGTCCCATCTAACTTGTCTCATCAATCCTGTCTGACATGTTGCAGTGTCAGTGGCTCAGTAGGTAGCACACTCACCTCTGAGGCCGGGAGATCAGAGGGCTGTGGGTTCAGTTCCCACATCTGGCACTTGGGTTAATATCCCAGTACTGACACTGCAGTGCAGCATGAGAGGGGTGCTGCACTTCTGAGGTGCGTCTTTTGGATGAGACGTTAAACCGAGGTCCCATCTGCCTGGATTGGTGGTAGTTCAGGTGGATGTTAAAGATCCCAAGGCACTTATCGAAAAGAGTAGGGGAATTTCCCCGGTGCCCTGGCCAAATTTCCCTCATTCACTAAAAACACCACCAACAGCTTAATCTGGTTCAAGGTCAGTTGGCATTCATCTGTATCCCCCTCCCCCGGGTCGTGCCTGAAAATAGGCAGGATTTGTCTAGTGCACTTACCCGGTCAACAAAAACTAAATAAATAAATGTTGTCCACTGTTACTACATAAAACATCCTGAGCCTGGAGGGAATGTGACCTAGGCCTTAGTTTCCCAGAGGTTTCCTCCTCAAAGGTTTTTTTCCTCTCCTCCATGCCAAAGGTCATAATACTTAGGTTTCATAGCATATTCCCTAGGTTAATTAAGTAGGTTTCCACTGTTGATGGTGGCCCTCCATGATGTTCTCTTTCTCCTTAGGAAGTCAAGCCCTTTCTATTTAATCAGTCAGACCTACGTGATGGTCATTATCTGTTACCCGTTGTCTTCTGCTGACCTTTGTCAGGGTACTAACTACATGATGCCTACTTGACCTACATGCAAGTCCTCATCACAAGTTCTTACTTGTTCACCTTTGCTCCTCACTATACGATACCTACTGACCTACGTACAGGTCCTAATTACTGATACGTACTCATCCTTCTGCAATGCTTTTGCTGTATGCTATTTTTGGGGCTCCTCCCTAAGGTTCCTTTAGCCAAGGGAATCATTCCCATGGCACTTCCAGTGTTGGAACCCTCCTCTAGGGTTCCTTGCCTTCATACCCCTACAGAGTGGTATATCCCATGGATAGAGAGGTGAATGGCCACAAAGGTTTATCACAAGTTGCACAAGCATAACACTGTAATAAGTTGCATAAGTCCATTGAATTGGAAGGCTGTGCTGGTAATTCACTGGGGAGGAGCAACTAGCCACTCCCCATTCTCGAGCCATAAAAAGACACACCTTTCAGCTCTTACCGAAGCATTGTTTCATTGCCCCACCATCATCCCTCCCCTTCTTCAGCGACTTGTCTCTCTCTCTCTGTCTGCAGGTGCACCTTCCTAAGATACCTTTAGCCAAAGGAATAATTCCCGCAGCAATTTGTCTAAGGGTGGAACCCTCCTCTAGGGTTCCTTCCCTTCAAACCCTTACAGGGTGGTATATCCCATGGATAGAGAGGCAAATGGCCACAAAGGTTTCTCACAAGTTGCACAAGCATAACACTATACTAAGTTGCATAAGCACATTTAATTAATACTAGATTCATATAATGATGTCATCCATTGACAGTCCTGAATGTAATTTGTTCAAACCAGGGTCTTTTTAATATTAGTAGCTCTTAAGTTAAAGTTTTTTACAAGGGTGCTAGCAAAGTGGTTAATCAGTTCTATAAGAATTCAGCCATTCTCATTATAAAATGGGCTGGATAAAACAAGTATTCTAATTGGCTAAACCTGGTAACATGACACTATTAATTTCACATTAGTGCACAGTTCAATTTTTTTTTTTCTTGTCATTTTAACTATTAAACCATTTTATAAGTGCAATAATCACTCCAGGGCATGGGCTGGTGCAAAATTAATGCACATACTGGGTCATTGAAGACACTCAGCCTTGTGCCTTACAGCACATCCAGGGCACGCATTATTTCTGAACAAATCCATGCCCTGGAGTTGGGTATTGCTTAATCAAGCCTTTGCTTCCCCAAAAAGACCTGCAATTGAGTCAAACTTTTTTGTTCTGTTTATTATTACAGCCAATTTAAACTGAAGTCTTTAGTTTCCAGGTTTTAGACTGAAGCATGAGCAAGTTTGGTTACTACATCATGGTATCTTCCTCTGAGCTAAGTCCTAGAGTACTATAAGATCTTCAATATATCAGAATTGTGGCCACAGTAGCATACTATGCTTGAATTCTAGCTTCTGACTGGATGTTGTTGCACACACATACTGTAAATATATACAGTACTGCACATCGATATGTACATCACAGTAATATTCCTGGCTGTATCTTGAGAATCTGAATTGGATCCCCAAATGCTGATGTACAGCAAAGCCAGGCAGAATGCAGCAGTAAATGACTTGTAACATAATACTATATGACAAAAGGACTTAACTGCAATTGAATTACCCTGTTCTCAACCTCATACTGCAGTATTTTGCAGTAATACTGTATGGTATTGCATTACATCCTAGCTGGCACCACTGTATACTGTACGTTCAGTGTTGTAAGTTTTTTAGCGTTTGAGAATTTTGTTCATTGCAGTCCAACTATATGAGTTTCAGCTTCTGACTGGATTTTGTGACACTCATGTACTGAACAAATTGTACTTATATGTGCGTGCACATACGTACCTACATACATACATACAGTATACCGCACTGCAACTTTACCACCTTGAAGCCTAATCTCATCATATCTCAGAAGCTACAGCTGAGACAGCCACAACGCAATGCAGTAACTTGCAATAAATGACATGTCACGAAACACTGCATGACAAATGAGTTTAATTGCTATTTAATTACACTGTTCCCTACAGCGTAATGCAGCATTTGGTGATGTGCTACAGCATTACTGCATTGCATGCTGGCTGGCACCACTGTAAGTAGGGTTGGGTATGGTCAGCAGTAGGATAAGAGACCTCCAATGAACACCAGCTGCAGGAGGTGGAGTTGGTAGCTCTGCAGGAATTGCTCTTTTCTTGGTTAAGAGTAACCATAGGCATGCCCCAACATTAGCTTAGGGGGACTGTGTGCTGTGTTACAGTACTGTTAAACTGAGGTTCCTTAATCTTGTTCTGGTGGCTGTTCAAGTGAATGTTAAAGATTACAGGCACATCTCAAAAAGAGTACAGAAATTTCCCCCGTCTCCTTGTCAAATTTATCCCATTCACAAAAATGTCTGGTAGCTTAACCTGGTTCAGTATCAATTGGTTTGCATTTTTATTCCCTTCCCCTAGAAGGAGGCTGAAAAACCAAAATATTTCCTAGCCCTCTGTTCCCAGTCACCAAAAATGAGCTAGCAAACTAACTAACCAACCGACAAACCACCTAACTAACTAACTTTGGCTACATGTTGAAAACTGCTTCTTAGAGTTCCACTAAACAATACAGACAATTACTGAGATGAGTTCTTAAGGGGACACTGTCAGGATTCAGGACAAATGTTAACGGCTGCAAGTGAAGGTGTGTGGAGCAGGATGTCCTAATGGAAAATGCAAACGCCTTTAAAATTATTCAGAAGAGCTTGAATTTGTACATTTCTGTTAAATTCATGTTTTGGGTAGACAGTCGAAAATCTTGGTGCCGCCCGTTCACTCAGTGCAGTAGCACGGAGTCAAGGGGAAACTCGTTCATGAACAAGCTGCACATTTTCGGTAACATGTCAGTAAAACCTATTTTCTGATACAGCTGGAAACACATAATGTCACAAAGTTAGTCATTATCTGACACGAGCGCTGTAAAGTTCTATATTTTCTGTCCAAAAACTGAAGCTGTGATTCCAGGCATGATGTGTATGCATGTATTCTGGCTTGTGACTGGTTGCTATAAGTTTAGCTACTGTATATCTTGAAATCTACTTACTGGATTGCCACTGTGAGGATCTCACCACTGTGACCCCTGTTGAGCACTCAGCACTCAAGCCTCAAATTTCTAAACCAGAAAACCCAACATTTGAACATGCAACCCTGTTGCTCCCAACCCAGGATTCTACAACCAAGCCAAAAGAGCAGCTCCCCCAAGCTGAGCTAGCAGGAGATTCCTGGATATTTTAGTCTTGTTTCAAATTTCTCTCCCTGTATTTCATCATCCAATCAAGTACTCTTTTTCTCAAAAAGGAAAAAGCTTTCCCATATTTTCTCAGTTTACACTCTGCCCAATGTCTGGCATGAAATCTTACTTTTGACATCATGTGTGAAGGTTTCACTTACTGTGACCCACAGCTGAGCACTCTCTAGTACTGTAGTCTCAAACAGTACTTCCAAACAAGTAAACTCGGGATTTGAACTTACAGTCTTCTTGCCAACCCAGGACTCTACCACTAAACCAAAGGAGCAGTTCCCTTGGTAGAGCTACTGTACTAGGAGATCCATATACACTTCTGCTTAACCCAGTTGTTAATTTCCCACCCCCTATTAGATCACCACATCACATCACATTCACCAAACCTGATACAGATATTCAGTATTATATGGCATCAGAAACATGGAAACACAACATTTGATTGCAATAAGGACCAATTGGGACACCAAGTCTGTCCATCGTTTCCCTTCCTATAGGGTCACCACAGACCCTACTTGATTTCAGCCCCTCCCCTTTCCAACCAAGATTCCTTGATATCTGGCCCAAGCATTCTTGAATCTCACCTCTGTTTTTGCCCCCATGACCTCTGCTGGATAACTTTTAGGCATCCACCACACTTTCTGTGAAGAAGTACTTTTGCACCTCTCTCCTGAATTTATCCCTCTCCAGCTTCATTGCATGTTCCCTTGTTCTTGTGAATCTTTTTTTCTGAAAAAAATTCCTTCTGTGTCTTATTTACTTCTGTAAGATATTTAAAGACCTCTATCAAGGTTCAAGCAGACTCCATAGACCGTAAGGCCTAATCTGCTGGCAAATAGTATGTTAGTATATCACCCTCTCTCTCTTCTCTTCCAGGGTGTACAAATTTAGGTCCTTTAGTCTCACCTCATATGGCTTCTGATGCAAATCCTGCACCATTTCAGTTGCCTTCTCTTGATGGCCTTGACTCTATGTCCTTCCAGTGATGTGGTCTCCAGAACTGGACACAGTACTCTAAGCGAGGTCTCACCAGTGATCTATACAGAGGCAACACCACTTCCCTCCTTCTACTGGTGATAACCTTCCCTATGCACCCCAGCATCCCACTGGCCCTCCCAACTGCCTTGTCACACTGCCTTGCAACCTTTAGGTCACCAAATATGATCACCCCGAGGTCTCTTTTCTGTTCAGGGATCATCACTACCTCTCCTCCCATTTTGAACTCTGCTTTTTGGTTTCTGTGTTCTAAGTGCAAGATTTTGTACTTTTTCACATTGAAACTCAGCTGCCACACCCTTGACCTGACCACTGTTTGAGTTCTCTCAGGTCTCTTTTCGCTCCCTGGAGTGTCCACCCTTTTGCAAATGTTGGTATCATCCATGAATAGGCAGAGCAGTCCTTCCACTCCATCTGCAATTTCACTTATAAAGAATTAAATAGACTGGTCCCAGTACTGAGCCCTGAGGCACCCCGCTGGTCACCCTCTTTTCTCCAAAGTGAACTCCATTTACCACTACCATCTGTTGCCTATCTCTTAACCAATTTCATACCCAGTTTACCAGCTTTGGACTCACCCTTAAACTGCCCAGTTTCCTTACTAGTCTCCTGTGTGGAATGGTGTCAAAAGCCTTACTGAACTCTAGGTAGGCCATGTCCACCGCTCTACCCTGATCTATTTCCCTGATCACCCAGTCAAATTTGTTTGACATGACCCCCCCCCCATGAATCCATGCTGTCTCATGTCTTGTAACTCATTAGATTCAAGATACTCCATAATAATTTCTTCAGAAGTGTCTCTATTAACTTCTCCACCACCGAAGTTGAGCTGACTGACCTGTAGTTGCCAGCCTCCTCCATGTTGCCACTTTGGTGAAGCAGGACCACATCTGTCCTCCTCCTCCAGTCCTATGGAACTACCCGTGTTTCCAGTGCGCTGTTAAATAGGACTGTCGGAGGTATAGTCAGTACCCCCCAGAGCTCCCTCAATACCCCTGGAAGCACGCCATAGCACCACCACTCCTCCCATTCATTCTACACTGTTTTTTCTGAACTGAGTATAGCCTGGTATGCCATGTCCCAGTTGTGGTTTCCAGTGCACCATGACTTAGTAATGGCCACAGTATCCAGGTTTGCCTCTGCCATGTTGGCCTCTAGGGCTGGAATCTTATTTCCTAGATTCCTAGCACATTTATTTAATTATTTTATTTATTGAATTTTGTTGACCCAGTAAGCCCACTGGGCCTAGAAGTCCCTTTTTCAGGGGCGACCAGGGGGAGGGGGGATACAGATGGTAAGCAACTGAAATTGAACCAAATTAAGCTGTTTTTGGTATTTTTAGTGAATGGGAGAAATTTGGCCAGGATACTGGGGCAATTCCCCTACTCTTTTTCGATAAGTGCCATGGGATCTTTAGCATCCAACTGAACTACCACCAATCCAGGCAGATTGCACACATGGAAACACATGGCTTTCCATATTTTGTTACCTAACAAAATCTACTAGAACTACATTCCAGATTTTTTTAAACTAAAGTATCTTTAACTTTCGAATCATATTATGTAACTTTATTAAAGTAACACTTAATTGTATTATATTCCCCCTTTTAGCTAGCCAAATAAATTTCCCTTCTGTTCTCAAGTCAACAACAGTTAATATTTAGGATTACAGTTAAATGTTGTTACCTCATGGCTAATTAATATTAACATTTCTATTACTTCACACATACAGCTTCAACTTTGAAATGTAAATACATTTGTTGAAGAAGTTTTCTGAAAAAGTTATTTACCTGTACCCAGAGTGCTATCATTCTGCCATGTACTACTATTCCCTGTTTAGAAAATGGGTAGAGAGATTCCTTGTTTCTGACTGACTAATGGCATTAACTAGCCGGTACAGTATCAGACAACAGAGACCAGGAAATAACAAGTCCCAGTCTCTGGCTGCATGATTACTTTCTAATATCATTGTGCCCATAGAATTTTCCATTTCAAAATGCTGCCATTTTAGGCCAGTCTGGTGGAGCAGAGAATTGAGGTGCTGGATGCCTCACCTCTCGCTACACCAGCGATTCGGGTTCAGGAACAATCTCGGGTCATCGGAGACGTGGGGGGAGCAGGATTGAGCATGCTGGTGGGCAGCTCTCCTCTCCTGAGGGTGGGGGTGTGGGTTGGCATCCCCCCGTAGTTCCGCTCCCACCAGGTGGAGGTCTGATGAGTAGCACAGGTGGAGAGGGGGTGAAAAAATAATGAGAGGTGGAAGGGACTGAGTTGGAGCCAGGGGGTGTGAAGCATGTCTCCACATGCTCACACGGCCATGTGCTGGGGCCTCGGGGGATTAAGGGAACAAACCTAAAAGAAAAAAGCATATATGTCCCCATCGCCAGTTGGCAGGAGGAAACAAAGATGACCAAATAGCTATATAAAAAAAAATGCTGCCATTTTTTCTCTCTTGCTTAGTGAGCAATACAGACCATTCTAACACTCTTTTTTGAATTGGTTATTTTTTTTCTACAGTACTGTGAAGAATCTGGCATAAAAAAATTTGATAGCATCCTTCAAAATTTAGCTTAATAGCTGCACCAAAAGCATGATTTCTTTTTTTTTCCCTCGGTGAAAGCATGCTGAGATTGTGGCCATTCCTTAGCGCTGGAGATAAACTCGTGCTGACTGTGCCCCTCCGAATTTAACAAAACTGTTATGACTACCAAGTTTTTTTCTTAGCAAGTGACTCGTTCCCTGCCCACCTCCATCCATTTTTCTATTACCAGTTATGAATGTCATTTTGTGTCCTTTATCTTTCTGGCCACACTATTTTTCTAACCAGAACAGCTTTCTCTATCTTTTAACATGGCAGACTCCCAGGTCCCGACCAACGGTGTACTCAGGTTGCATGGAAATGTGTTGACTTCCAACCAGCTGCTCACAATTCAAATGGAAGCTGTCTCTCCTCTCTTGTTCCCTATTGCCCTATCTGTCACTACTCAATTAATTAAAAAGAAACAAGAAACCCTACATATTTTTTAAATGAACAGCCACAATAGAATGCAAGCAGCCATTCCTTTCAGAGCTAGCCTTGCACTATTCTCCTGTTCACTGCTCATTCCCCTATTTTCAAGTCTACATGATGGGTGCCTGGGGGTAGTAGTGGAGAGGCCATTTCATTTAAATAACAACCCAATGTTCATATAAACAAAAAAAATGAATCTAAATACAGCTTGCACCTTAGTAATGTAGCAGTTGTGTCAGGTGATTGCTGACACTCTTCTGATGTCCCACTCCTGCTTGACTCTCAAAGCACTCACATCTCTTCTGCCCACTATACAACTCTAACAGGGGCAACCATGTAAAGAAAACAAACAAACAAAAATTCCTTTTCCCATTCACCCACTCTCACACTGCCTTGCTTGGTAGAGCAGTGGACAGCGCTCAAGAGACATGGATACTGGCTGCATTCCCATGTAATGCTCTTTTTCACTTGTGACCAGGCAATAAAAAAACAAATTAAACAGCAACACCTATTCTCAGGTAGGAAGGCCATAGAATGAAGCAATGGAGACAGAGAAACTGCTGGGGGTGGTGGTGGAGGACACAACATTTAACAGACTGGCAAACACAGATGACTACTGTCAGTACTAACAGTAGAGGGACTACTTTACATACATTTTTTTTATTCACTCAAATTAATTATTTGCAATAAGTTTTGTAATTTTGTAAAACATTTTTTTCTAAAATTAAGCCCAAATCCCATTTTCTAAGCACAGTAATACCCTCCAGGGTGGGTGGTATTGGGCTATATTAGACCTTTCAGGAACTATAAGGTCCTCTGCCTGCGGTGTTGGGCCTCATTATGTCTCTGGGCGGTCCTGTATAGCCCAATACCACACACCCTATCAGGCATTATTGCTTACTCATTCTTTTGTCTGCAAATGAAAATTACTTGTAAGTGGCCACTACTATACACCCATAATGTGTATTTTTTTTCTCTTTCATGGATGTTTTACATCCATATATGTCAGTTATGTAAAAAAAGGCAGTTTATTGCATTAGACATCTTTCAATGCAAAACAAGTACTGTTATAAAGCATCTCTAGATAAACTTAGCACTATACCTTTTAAAGTAAAGCTTTTTGCCTTCTGGCATTTTATGAGTGCTGCTCCTTTTAAACTTGATTTCTGCATGAGGACAACACATACCACTGTAATCCCTTCTGTACGTCTGTTTATAATTACACTAATAATCTTTTTATTTTATAGTTACTTCATAATAATAGAGGAAGAAACACACCCTGCTGCATCAGGGAACTTCTTGGTGCCTCATCTGCCAACTGACAAGGATGCCAGCAGCACTGAAAGTGCTGTTTTTGTACTGAGTACTCAGCTGCAGATTTGGAACCAGAACTGGCCAGCATGGGCGTTGCGGCACCAGACGTCATGACATAAGCACCTCAAGACATCATGACCCATACTCACCAGCATTGACCCCCACTCAGACAACATATGTTGTCTGTTGCCTAAATACTGGATCCCTGGCAGTCCAACATTCCTTAAAGGGATATCTCCACTATTTTGTCACTGTTTTTTTTATAGTATTTGGCTAAAACTATCACTCCATCGTATTTGATCAGATTGTGATGTCCATTAAATACTATAAATTCTCTGAATGGTTAACAAAAAGTAAAAAACTACTCATGGAGGGGTGAATGTATAAATGTATGGCAGTAAGCAAAATAGAGCAAGTAAACAGGTCTGGTATCAGAGAAACAAACCCAATGGAACAATGCCAAATAGTGAAAAAAATCAGACAGTGTGGAGGCAAAGAAAAGCAAGGTATACCATATATATTAAGACTACAGATCTCATGGGATCTCATATATGTTTACAATACAGAACACTGTGACAAAAATACTTACTAAACCTGTCACAGGGACTTACATTACTGTAAGAAAAATAGACACAGGATGGGTCACATGGTGGGTCACACTGAAACATCAGATGAGTGGTTAAAGGGAATAAAGCACACATGCTACTACGTAAACCTTAAAGATATGTGCCAATACAGTTCTATTGCTGAATTCCTGTTTGCTTATACATGCCAATACAGTTATATTGCTGAAATGTTGTTATTCATTTACATTACTGGAAGTCAATCTATTTCTTAATTTAGTCCACATCTACTTACTGTGGCTTTTGAACCTGTCAATCCTGTATGCCTCTTTGTACAGAAGTTTTTTCTCTTTGTCACCCCCTCTTCGTAAAGAAGGCACATGTTCCAAACCAAAAAGCCTCAGACTCAGTTTTGGATGTTTCATTTCCTTAAAATGTATTGCCACTGAGGAGCTCTTGTCCCCTCTTCTGATATTAGTTTTGTGTTCAAGAAATATTGTTTTTTTAAAGCCCAGGTGGTTTCTTCCAACATATATTATGTCACAGGGACCTTTCAAAATGTAAACAACAAATGTAGTTTGGCATGTAATAAAGTCCCTGATCTCAAGTGTTTCATTTCTTGCCACATTTCTCAAGTTATTAACTCTGTACATACTACTGCAGGCACTGCAATGCCCACAGGAAAAGTTGCCTTTTATACCCAATGTATTTGTTACCAGTTCTACTAATTGGGCTCTGTTTTGGTAGCAAGGAGAGCAAGGAATATAAAGGATAGGACCGTACATGTCCAATACAAGACACCAGGAGAACCAGTAACCAATACATTGGAAAGAAACGATCTATAGGTGTAAAGAACCATTAATCAGATAACCTTCTAGATATTGGATGAAGACTCGGTTGTGTCGATACGTAGAGATATCTGGTCAGTGGTTCCTTGCACCAATAAATTGTTTATTTACTACTGCACATGGTGTGTGTGCTTTTTTACCCTGTATTTAATCAGTGTATAGCTGCACCTTTGGGAGTCAGGTGTGCTCCTGACCGTTTTTCTCTGCCCCCTTTAATTTCTACCACTTTGCTTCTTTTATTATTTTGCACCCTGTGGGATTTATCCCCCCTTGAGTCCTCCATACTTTCTACTTCTGTCTATTGGGGGGGAGCAGCTTGTGTCTCCCTGATTCCTTCTACCACCCCACCCCCACCCCGGCTAGTTAAAATGTTCATCAAAGTAACCTTTAAATTGCCCACTGAGGACTGTGGTTTCCCTCCCAGATGGGTGCAGGTTATCACCCCTATATCAGCCCTCAGCCCTCCAGGTTCATCCTCATTCCTCATTGTAGCTGAACCCCTCCTCTGTGCTGCATTTCTTTAACCCTGAACTGAAGCTCCTGGTGTAGAGAACTCTCTCCTTCCTTCTATCCTAGACAGGCAGAATCTCAATGAAAGTCACAGAGCATGCCAGCTGTCTGAGACCTCTCCCCAGCTCCCTAAATCCCCCTGCACTATCCCAGCCTGATCCCTATACAGGTCATTAGTCCCCAGGTGGAAAATGACATCCCCCCCCCGCCACCCCTAGCAAGTCATATGATCTGCTTTCCATCCCTCTGGGCTGTAGTGCCACATAGGCACCTTAGCTCCCTTCTGATTCCCAAATCTAACACCCTCACATTCAAGACCCTCACTGAAAGTTGCTTTCTCCTCTGTTGGGGTCCTCTACCACCCTCCTTGGAGGCTTCACTATTGAGGACACCCACATCCTCCCTGTTCACTACCACTGGTCTCTTCTCCCAGCAGTCCCATTCTGACAGAATGACAAATGAATTATGTAGTGGTACTGGATGAGGAATGTGCCCCTGACCAACCACCCCCACTATTTCAGAGCCCACCACAGACCAGTTAATCCTCATTTCTGGCATCTTCTGTGGAAACAGTGGCAGACTTAGTAGCCCCTGGGTGGGGGAAGAGGTCCTCTGAATCCTAGCCCATTTGGCTTAGAGTCTAGAGACATCCTTCCTCAGCCGAGAGAGGTGTGCACAGATGGGGCAGCATCACAGTCTCCAGAATGCCTCTTTGAAAACTGCGGCTTCCCCACAACCAGTGCACTGCACTACTCCCATTATTTCCACTTCTTGCTCTCCCTATGTCACCTGGAAACACTTTTGTACCCTTACTCTTAATAGGGTGTTACTAGTTTTCCCCTTTTTAGTTTGCTTAGTTCCTTTGTACCCTTACCCTAGAAAGGGTATTACCTCCAAACCCACTCAACAAGTATTTTCCACTTGCATGAACTGTTTTCCTCCTGCCGTCACCCTCGTACCTTCCTCTGCTTTCTTCTATTCAGGTAGCAGTCCCTTCACCTTTCCCTAACCATTTGCTACTGACCCTAATTAGTTTGCTATTAGTTTTTCCTTATTCCCTCATTAAATCATGTTATACTCCTTTCCTGGAGAGTGTATTGCACCTGTTCCCAATTGTTGCCTACCATCTACCCTCCACCCTTCCTTGCAGTGTATGTTACAATGGGAGAAACCAGGTACCTTACCCTAGGTTACTGACAGAGTCAGAAACCAAAGGACATAGGGTGCAATGGGCTGAATGCAGTACCAAAAAGAAACATTCACAATCAGCAAAACTGAGAAAGGTGCACAAATAAAGCTGAGAAGTACAAATAAATAAATGCTCCATGTTTTAATGTGCCAACTAATAAAAAAGAGAGTACATACAAAGCCTCCAGTGATTTAAACCCCTGCAGGTTCTTCCTTAGGGTTTTGAAGCAGACAGGGTGGGCCAAGCGGTCCTTATCTGCCGTCAAATTTTATGAAGCACTGGTAGTTTTGTCTATACTATCATTTTTGATGGTTGGCACGTTAAAACACTGAGTATTTATTTATTTGTGCTTCTCAGCTTTATTTGGGCATCTTTCTGGGTTTTGCTGCTTGTGACTGACAGAGTCCTCTGTTTCCCAGCATCCTTCTAATGATGACAGCCGATGCCAAAGGCACCAGCACCTGTTCAACTCCTTCACTGTTTCATTCACTCTTTTGGGACATGAGTGGACTGGGACATGCTGGGATGGTTTCCTTTTATAACAAGCCATAGCCAACATGCAATCAGAAATTTGACTCAGTCCCACCTCCAATTATTAATTTGTAGAGGTGCCAGTCCAAACAATTATCACCCTTCCCCCAACTACAGATCTAGACACAGTTCTTAGAATATGGACCCTAAATGTGGGCTACTATGGCTGGTCTCAAATGTACCCTTCGTTCAATATTAAATACACCAATTCAAACAAGTTTCATCACAACTTACCCCACCTACTGTATGTTGTCTCCAAAAACACAAGCCTTTTTCCCTCCTGTGGCAAATGCAGGCACTCTACTTAAGCACATCTGTCTTGGTTACCAAATTATAAGAGTTGCTCAGATTGCACCTTAACTGCTCCACAAACGTTCTGGTGGATACTTTGGTTATCTAGCAGCTACCATTATCTTGATCCAGAATTCATTTACTCCAGCTCATACTTTCAGAGTAATGTTTATTTGTCCTGGATTTCCCTCGCCAATGATGACAAACAACTATATAAGGTGGTGCTCAGATTGGCAATCAATTTATTTCAATTAACACATACTGTTTGTTTACAATATTCCATTACCATTTTACCATTGTACTTATAGTGCAATCAATTTCTTTCTCCTCTATTTGTTCACACTATATATGCCTTCTTTTCTTTCCTTCTTCTTCTCCTCACCCCCAGGCGAAAACCTGGGTGACTTCTTTGCTTCTTTTCTTGTAGGTAACGATGAAAACTGAAACCGCTTTTCTCTCTGTTGTTTCCTTCTCTGCATTGTTTATTCCATTGTTTATTCCCCCTTCCCCCCTTTTTATTATCCCTGCCCCCTTCCCCCCCTTTCTCCCATCACCTGTCTCCAGCTTGTGTTACATGACTGGCCTTACCCTAGCCATCTTCTCTATCATTTCTTTTCCTGCCTCCTCCAGGCTTCGATGAAACCCATCATTTCTATATTGAGCATGTCTATTCCCAAATCTGATGAATGGATCCTATCAGAGCAGTAAAAATCATCCACTCTCTCTTCTTCCCCCCTCAATATGACATGCCTGCCCATGTTCCAAAATTATGTGCCTACCCTCCTATTTATTTTACACCTTGCTCACTCCACTACGAGATGGCTATGCTCATGCCGACATACCCTCCTTGGTATCATGTCTAACCAGGCTAAGCCAACACTGGGCCACCATTGTTTTATTTTTTTCAATGTCTTGTTTTATCTCCAAGTAAGTGTCCAACCATGGCCTTGCTCCAATGTCATTGCCCCCCAGGTGTATGATAATTAAATCCAGATCGGGTAATTTTTCTCTCATCTCTTGCAGGGTTGGCAGTAGCTGTGCCCATCTCATCCCCTGAATTGCTTTCCACACCAGCATACATTGTCTGGCCTCTTGATATAGCTGCTTTCCCCCTGCTTTCTTTTCTGCTCTCCTTTCGGCCCAATAAATATAGGAATGCCCATAAATCCGTACTTCTGTGCTTCAGCAATGACCTAGCGATTAAAAAACATTCTTTAATTAACTTTTATTTTCTTTTCCCCAACCCCCTTTCCCTTCATATGCTCCCTTCCCTTTCATTTATCTTCTGCCCATAATTCCTAGATAATAATCTTGTGTTTGTACCTGCAGAACAAAAGGAACAAATCAATGTTATTCACTCATGGATCATATGTATCTCTTGGAGCTACCAGACTTCCAACATCCCATCTCTTGTGCCCGGGTTACTGATTTCCCTTCCGCGGCTATTTTAGATGCTGCTCAAATTCTGAAGGAAAGGAAGGAATACCTTGATGGGACCCTCACCTAAAAATTCCATGCATTTTTTCAATATTGCCATGACCTGGTAACTAGACACCTTTTTCCCATCCCCATGTACAAATAAGTGCCCTTCCTTGACTTGTCGCTCTCTGGCCCAGGCCCACAAAGCTTTAATTGGTTACAGTATTGGATTGAGATGTGACTCTATGGTCACCACACTTCCCTTCCCTTCTTGGTCAAGTTTTGGACCTCCTGCTCATTATTCATATTTGCTTCATTCCCCATGTTATGTCTCCCCACTCCAGCCTTCCATTTGTGCCCTTCCCCCATGCCCTCCCGCCTCACTTACTCACAGGGCACTAGTGAACATTACTAGGTAAACTGTCTGGAATAATCTCACCTCATCCCTTGATTTACATATTTTGGGCAATATTCCCACCAACCCATCTAACAACCAGTCCGCTATAGGGTGTCTGGTGTCCCCTGCCCCCTGCTTCATCCGCCCCAGCCTTGTATTATTCATCTAATGAACATTGATTTTGTGGGGCTGTGCCACCCTTTCAA
The DNA here is from genome assembly GCA_016271365.2 of Neoceratodus forsteri. Taxonomy (NCBI): domain Eukaryota; kingdom Metazoa; phylum Chordata; order Ceratodontiformes; family Ceratodontidae; genus Neoceratodus; species Neoceratodus forsteri. The sequence continues at coordinate 784,127,048 of CM028132.1, read as the reverse complement.
AACTACAAACTATGCTGATCCGCATTAAGTTCACTCCCATTGTACTGTGGGCCATCCCGCTTTCCCACTGATAGACAATAAAGTTTCCTATTTGTTCCTTTGTGACCGGCCCACTTACCTCCATGAGGTGCAACTCCCTGAATGCCTGGAATGCCCACCATGACCCTTTGTATACCTTTAAGGTCTTGGGTGCCCAGGAGTTGTGAAACAGCAAGTCAGCTCCTTCTTGCCAAAGTCCCAGATGTTCACTGGGATAGGTGTTTTTTGTCCCTCTGCTGTCAGTGCAAGTGCTCGGAATCAATTCCACTGCAGTTGGGAAAGGCTGTCAGCCAATATGTTCCATACCCCTTCTATGTGCCTGGTTCTAATGACATGTTCAGTTGTAAACCCCTCAAGATTAGCTGTCTCAGCACCCTCATCACTGTGTCTGACCTTGCCCCTCTGTTGTTAAGGACCTCCACTACAGACCGGTTATCGCACCAGAATGTCACCTTTTGGTTCCGCAGTTCTTCCCACCATACTAATGTACAAACCCAAATCGGCATAAGCTCCAACAATGTAATATCCTGTGTCAGCCCCAGTCTTGCCCATTCCTCTGGCCATGGTTTAGAAAACAATCTTCCTTGGAAATATCCCCCCATTCCCAAACCCCCTGCCATATCTTTGTACAACTCGAAGTCTGTGTTGTAGACCCAGTCATTCTACCAAAAGGATCTCCCATTGTAACTCTGTAGACATGTTTCCCATACCTGGAAATTGTCTTTTATTCCCCTTGTGATATCTACCCAGTGGTGTGGTCTGATGACCCCTGCGGTTGCCCTCACCAGCTGATGGGTGAATGTTCTCCTCAGGCTTATTGCCCTGCAGGCAAAGTTGAGATGCCACAGGATCTGCTGCACCTGCCTTAGCTGTACCCTCCTTCTTCTTGTGTGTACTCCTATGAGTTCTTTTAGTTTTTGCACCTTGCTGTCTGGGAACCAGAATACCTCCATTTGTGTATCCACTTCAATCCCTCAAAATTCTAACACTCTGCTAGGCCCCTCTATTTTGTCTGGTGCTAGTGGTACCCCCAGCTCTCTGCACAGCTCCTGAAAACTTGCCAGCATGTGTTCTGCCTCTTGTTTCTATTAATAGAAAATCATCAAGTTAAGGTATCACTGCCCTATACCCCATTTTTTGTTGAAAAATCCATTGCAGGCAAGTGCTAAATAGCTCAAAGGTAGCACAAGCTGTGGAACACCCCATAGCCATGGCCTTATCAAAATAGTATTGGCCATCAATCTTACATCCCAGTAAATCCCAGTCTTCTGGGCAGACTGGCAGCAATCAAAAAGCTAATTCTATGTCCATCTTGGCCAGCCATGCCTCTGGGATGGCCCTGATAATCTGCACCACCTCCTTCAGTGTAGCATATGACACTCTGATGTGTTCCTCCCCTATGAAGTCATTGACTGACTCCCCTTCTGGAAAGGACAGGTGGTGGATAACCCGAAACTCCTCAGGCTATTTTTTCGGCACCAGACCTAATGGGGAAACCCTTAAGATTTGAAATGGTGGCACCTTGAACAGTCCTTCTATCCTCCCTGCCTCTTTCTCCTTATTGATCTTTGACTTCAAAATGTCTTCCTTTCCCCTTACCGATCCTAAATTTTTGGCTTCTCTCACCTCCCTGGGACCTTCTATTCTCCCTGCCTCTTTCTCCTTATTGATCTTTGACTTCAAAATGTCTTCTTTTCCCCTTACTGATCCTAAATTTTTGGCTTCCCTGGGGCCCTTGAATTGCAAGGGGAAACCTTTTTCAAATCCATCCCTGATTTTTTCGGCTGCTCTTCTGTCTGGGCACTGATGCGACCATTTTTCAAAAGTGTTGATCTTGATGGGGATATTTGCTTTTGAAAACCTGTCCTTGCATTCTGTACCTAGATCTTGTTCCCCCATCTCCCCCCCCACCTCGTTGGTCCCTTATTAAGCTTGTCCCACCCTCTTCCCAAGTAACCCCTTCATCTGGTTCCCCTACTCCATGTTTGCCCTCTGTACCCTTGTCTGCCCCCCTGAAAGGGCTGGTTGGTCATACCATGAGCCCCTCCTTGTTTTCCCCCTTGGTTCCACATTGTCCGGCATATGGAGGCTGGATGGGTGCCTCCATATTTCGAACATGAGTGTCTGAACCAGCATTGTGGCTATGTGCAAAATGCCCTATTGTAACCCCAACAGCATTTCTGGAGTAATGTCCCTGTTCTGCCCCCTTCCCTTATGGCATGGACTGGTCAGTCACATAGTCCATCCATAAGTCTAATTGCTTCATGTCCCACCTAACATCCCCATACATTGCCATCGACTGCCTGAAGAACTCGGCGTAATACAACCACCCCACCCCCCCTTTTGCTTTTGCCCTCCTTATGATCAGTGAATATGTAGTAAGTGGTAGATCCTGTCACAAACCCACACAGCAGGTCAGCCCTCTACTGCCAAAGTGCCAACCTCCGAGTGCAGTCTTGTGAACAGTTAACAGAAACAGGGTAACCCTCCAGTCTGTTTTGTGGGTTCGAATCAACCTTTGTCTCAGTTCTGGAGGGATTCAAACTATGAACCTCTTGCTAGCATACCCAATGCACAGGCTCAGATAATTCTGTCTTCGGGGGGCCAGATATCTTTGCCTATGGGCACCTAAGCAAGTGTACAGAAATGAACCCTTAAAAACTCTAATAAAAACCTCAGATTAATCTTAACTTTTTCCAGTTTGGTATCACCATTCAAGCTTATGCACAGTGTCTGCTTTAACCATATATATTTCACTTGTTAAAGGAAGAAATTCAAAGACAGACCATGTAGGCTCTAAAAATAGAGTTTTACTAAAATAGATTAAAAAAATATGTAAAACATAAAATACAGAACCATAAATCACAAAACATGCAAAGTTTTTAAAAGAACAAGGTTTTAACAGTGCAATTCCTACTACAGTACTTAGATTTTGTCTTTCTCTACCTGTATACTTGCTTAAAGTGCTCAAAGATGTTTCTTTGTCAGAGTGTAGATAAAAGTCTCTGAAGGAAAACAGAATTCTGTTTAAAAGCTGGCTTTGCCCACCTCTTTGCATGAGGTCACCTAGCTCCTTCGCTGTTTTTTTTTTTTTGTGTGTTATCTTTTTACCCCACCGACACTCTGGAGTCCGCCTCTCCTTCAGGTCTCCTAGTCTCCACCAACCTCTGGCGATCCTCTTCAGGAGTCCTCCCTCCACATATTGCAGACAACTCCCAAGTTCTATCCTGGTATATTCCATTACTGGGCGGGTCCCCCTCCTTCAAGGGGGAAAGCACCGGGGAAGAGGGAACCCAGCACACTATTATTTTTCCTGTCCCCAAGGGTGCTGCTGTGGGGGAGGAGATTCCCAGAGGTACCGGTGGTGTGGAGGATGGAAGTCTTCATCTGGCATGCTCTGAAGCTGTTTTCCATTTTTCTACTTGAATCCCTCCTGCGCCGCTGTTTGCAGCGCCCCTAGTCTCTACCAGGAGCCGCTACATATCGGGGCTGTCCCCAACCCACCCCAGGAGAGGAGAGTCATCCTCCAGACACTCAATTCTCTCCTTCCCCTGCCAACCCATGGTGCCCGAGTCCGTTCCTGAACCTGGGTCACCGGCGTGGCTCGAGATGTGGCATCCAGCATCTCAACCCTCTGTGCCAGCGGGCCAGCCCCTCCTCTGTTTATGAAAAATCATACACCCAGGATATTTTATCATATTAGAAGGAAAGATAGTTAAGGTTACATCAGCAGAAACTCCTGTCCCCATGGGACTTCCCCAATCAAGGCTGTAAATTTCCTTTCATCTATAAGCAGTATACTCTCTCACACAGACATCAAAGCATTTATGACTTTGCACCAGTGTCACATAATCCTGCACTCTTCCCCTAAACGCCATAAAAGCTTATGATTTCGCTGTTAGCAACTACAGCTATAATTAACTTAGATAAATAGGAGATCCTTAATCAAGGCCTGTTCTACTATATAATTAGCTTCTGGCCTTCCAGGTAACACCTTGTATCTAAAACCTATGTGTGTGTGTGTGTCATACTCACATGCTGTTTCAGAATTTCTCATGAGAGACAGTCCATAACACATTTTTATATTACAAAAAATGATACAGTGATCAGAAACAGCTGTCCAAGTGTCACATACCCAATTCCAGTTTCTTTTCCATGGCTCTGGTTGAGTAAGTGGCAAACCCTACAGACCACCCATCCCACATCTTTCCCTTTGTGAACTTATCTTCTTCTTTCCTTCCCAAAGAAACTACTACTGCTGCCATCTCGCTCTTGCCTATATTCTCTGTTTCCTCATATTTTGTTGCCGCTTCCCTACTCACCAATGCTAAGATGTCCATATACTCTCCTTTCCAAATGTTCTCTTTTGTGGCCAGCGGTACGTGCTCACCTATTCTTATCCCCAGAGCCCCTATCTCTTTTGTCCCCTTGTCCCCTTGCCCCCTTTAGACCCTCAGCCATTTCCCCCCTCCCCCTGTACCATTTCCTGACTTAATATCTGCTGATGCTTTTTCGACCTGTCCAAAAACCCCCACCCCTAAGGATGATATCATCAGTTCTACATACTCCTTTATACTGTCTCCTACCATCCCTACCACCTTACCTGTAGGCCTTTCCACTCCACTTGGCCCTGTATTGGTGGGGTTCATCGGAAGGAGCTCGAGTGTTGGGGCAGGCATTGGGATCATCAGGGGTGGCAGGCTTGGCTCTGTCAGTCTCCTTGGTATGGGTTTCGGTGTTGGTGCATGAGTGGGCTCGGGCCGAAGTAGAGATGGCACGGGAGGGCTTGGGTACAGTTGTATAGGACTGACTAGTCAGGTAGCATGTGAGGTGGGTGCCTGAAAGAAGGCGCCATCCAAAATGGCGATGTGATATGGGCAAAAGCCCAAATGGCAAAAGGGTGGTAGGGTGACCGGATGTGGTGGGGTGGGCGACTGAAGTGACCGGATGTCGCTATACGTACACGTGCATGCAGGGGGAGTGAGCATGGTAAGTGTGGGCTGGGAGGAGGCAGAGGTGATATAGGGGGTGGTGCTGTGGTCAGCTGCTGAGCTGCACCATGGCATCGGGGGTTGGTCTCCGCTTATGGTGTGTGGGGTTCCAGGTTCAGAGCTGGGTCCCGGCACTACTACGTTTTTGTTGTGCTCGGCCCAAAATTTGTTATTTTTTTGCTTTCACCCCCCCGACATGCACCCCACTGAAGTTGAGAATCCTTTAGTAGGGGAGTGCAGGAGGTAAAGCCCCCAGCATGGTGGCGTGTGGCGGGGCACCGCCCGCCCACAGAAAGCAATAGATCTAAGTCCCCCGGAGCTGTTCTTCTGTGCGCCGAGGATGTCAGGGTGGCAAAATTGTTTTCGCTGCCCTGATGCCATGATAACACGGGTCACCATTCAGCACTTGCCATTATCACATAGAACCACTAGTCATGGAGGTCCCATGGGTGCTGGCTGCTGCCTCTCAGGGGCGCGTGGCCTCACCGGTGGTCACTTCCCCTTTCCGTCCCTGCCCTTCTAGGTCTTTCTCTTTTCTCTGGGTCTCAAGGTTCCTTCCCCTCTACCAGTTCCCACATCTTGTGGGCTTTCTCTGCCAGCTCCAGTATCGCATTGTATGCATCTTATTTCAAAGGTCTGCTCTTTCTTGGTGCCATCTCTCTTCCTGACTACCTGCAAGACTTGGAAAAATTGAAAAAATAGTTCATGTTAGCTCATGCCAATTACCTCAGTCCTTCTTGTGTTCCTGTCCTTGATGGCCACCCTCATTCTTTCCCTCTCCCCTCTCCCCTCTTCCCTCCCTGGACCCAGATAAATGGCCAGGCTGCTTGATTCCCCCAACCCTCAACATGCGCAATGACATCAGATGTCCACCAGTTGAGTGCACGCTCACCGAAATCACTGCCCAGTCCTCCTTTTCTCTCACTGTCCTGGTCCCTTCATGTATTTTACACCGAACTCCGCTTTGCTCATGGCCCTACCGCTACCCTCCTTTCTCTGCCTGTGCCCCCTTTTTGCAGGGCCTTTGTGTAAATTTATTATTTTATTTGACAATTTTTTTTTCTTTACCCCCATGCACGCTTTCCATGTCCTTTCTGCTGGGCTGCCCCAGCTTCTCTTCCAGGCCTTCAGGTGCTCAGAGGCCACTTGGCCCTGTTCACAGACTGAGGAGCCCACAAAACCCAACCAAGTTGTGAAAATTCATAAAAACCCCTTTGGCCGCATGGCCCTGCTCCCCACCATCCAAGAAACACAACCAAATTGTCAAACATTCCTATTCCCTCCGCTTTTGCCTGTCCCCATAGTAGCTTCCTCCTTTGGGAAAGGCCCTTGTCTGCCATGCAGCCATGACGCCAGATGCCAGGCGGCCACATGGCCCTATTTTGCAGACAAAGGCTCCTAGAACAACAGCAAAAAACACCGCACTCGGAGGCCGCTCGACCCTGTTCACAGACCGAGGAATCCACAAAACCCAGCCAAGTTGCAAAATTCATAAAAAACACTTTGTCTGCGTGGCCCTGCTCCCCACTATCCAAGAAACACAACCAAATTGCAAAACATTCCTATTCCCTTCACTTTCTGTGTGTCCCCATGGTAGCTTCCTCTTTCAGTACAGGCTCTTGTCTCCCACATGACTGTGACATCAGATGCCAGGTGGCCATATGGCCCTATTTGCAGACAAAGCCTCCCAGAAACAGAAGAAAAAAAAAACTACCGCAAAGTTGCCACATCACCTAGATCCTTTTTGGCTGCATGGCCCTGCTCCCCTACCCCACCAAGAGATACCAACAAATCAAACATTCCTATTCTCTTCATATCTTGAGTGTCTCCATGCCAGCTTCCTTCTTTTGACAGACCACCAGCTGACAACACGGTCATACCATCAGATGCCATACAGCCTCATAGCCCTGTTCCTAAAACCTCTTCCCCCCTTAGTTCTTGCTTTCCTCCTTTAGCCAGGTCACCGTAACAGTAAATCTCTCTCAACTAGCCCACATCACTCTCTTCATTGTGGCCCTTACCAAGTATGCTCCCCAGGACTCCTGCTCCCCATTTCCTTCTAAAACAGCCTTTATCCCTCACATCAACCTGCCAGCCCACCACGCTTGGGTTTTTTTTCCAACAGTCTCTTTCTCCTTGCACTTTAAAATGAATATTCCAAACCTTACCTTACCCACTGTACTGTCTGGCACCTCTTTCTGTCTCTCTTCTGCCTCTAGATGGGCCCACATTTTCCTGGTAGATCTCAGGGGTCACAGTCTGTTCAAAAATCTGAAACAATTTTTTAGCTACTGCTAGGATAAAACTCCCACCTTAAAACTTGCCAGATCTGATGTGCTGCTTGAACACTGGGCAAATCACCCAACAAAATTTTGGCAGCAAAAGAGGCTGTTTTCTTCTGTGCAGCCCCTTATATTCTGGGGCTTGGCCCCGCCTCCTTTTTCTCCTTGACCTATCACCTCCGGCCTGTCCCACCTCAGGCTTCTCCTACCCTGCAGCGTCATCATGCCTCCTTTTGACTCATTCTAACTCCTCCCCCCTTCTCTGTCTCTCTGAGCAAATACTACTGGGTGGGGTCCACCAGGACAACTTGGTCTGCCCCCTTTAATGGGCAAATTCCATTATCTTGGATTCATTATCTGGTGTAGAATTCCATTTAATAGCAGTTTTAGACCCATTTGCTTGGTCCAGGACAGATAATGAACTGTGTTGGTTATTGCAGGACTAGCTGACCAAATTACAGAAGGCTTTTATCTACGGTATAACACAATATAGAATGGATACATTCCAAAAGGGACAGGCCTCACAAAAAAGCAGGTGAGATGGCTTTTTTCATAAGGGAGAAAATCACTCTGAATGACAAGGATGAAATCGGAGGTGAAAACAGTGCTACAGAGTCTGCTTAGGTCAACTTGGGGGAAAGAGGAAAAACAAGATTCACAGTGGGTGTGTGCTACAGGCCCACAGACAGTTTAGGCAAGGCAAATTTTATTTATACAGTGCCCTCTCCAATAACTCAGAACACCTCACAAACAGTAAAAAAGTAAGCAATAATGTCCAAGAGGGTGGGCGGTATTGGGCTATACCCGGGACATGGGGGGGGGTGTAATGAGGCCCGGCGCGACAGGTGGAGGGCCTTATAGTCCCTGGAAGGTTGGTATAGCCCAATACCACCCACCCTGGAGGGTATTATTGTGCTTAGAAAATGGGCACTGTAAATAAAAATAAGTTTAATAAAACAAAAGTTAATAAAAAGTTGGTTTAACATAAGTTTTGTCATAAAATAGTTCCTCCGCCTGGTTTAGAATGATGAATTTGTTTTTTCTTACTTTGAAGTAGGGACTTTTATCTCTCTAGTTTAATTAAAAAAAAAATTTGACCTAGTTTACTGACACATCCCCCACCCCTGCATTTATTTGTTCCCCTCACTCCCCATGATGATGAGGTCGGGAGCCGAACAATGAGGTAGAGGAAGCTGCAGAAAAAAAGAAGATGGCTCTGGAGCAACTGGTGGCTACAGTAGATTCCTGTACTTTTTGCAGTCTGCATTTTTCAAACGTGAGGAGCTCAGCTGGTCTCCTATGTTTGTTAGCAAGGGAACAGTGTGAGAGAGATTAGCGCTGTAACAACCGCCGGTTTTGGCAGTTTTCTTTTGGGGGGGAACCGCGATTTGGAGAGCAGGGCAAGGGACTGCAGTCAGGAGAGTGCTACCATTAGCAGTCAGTGCAGACAAAAGCTGACAGCATTACCCGAAAGTACGCGGTGGAGCTGAGAAGCATCATGTTTGAATTAAATCCCCCCCCCCGCATGCTCTCTAAGTTCTCTATCAGTATTGTTGTTCTTTAATTTTTTTTTATTTTTCATTACATTTCAATGTAGCATGATGCGGTTGGTGAACATGCCGTGAGTAGGACATGCAATGCGATCGTTAGATTTACAGCGAGCAGCACCCAAGGTGAAAGATCGGGAGGTGCAGATCAAGGGAGGTGAAATGAAGCAGCAGCAAATGTAAGGATTACAAGAATTTTGGGGGGTCTCTGACAATAAGGAAGACAGGCAATGCTTACCATCTAGGATGTAGTTTTAACCCATAACATTGTGTGTCTGCGTCTCTCGCTAAGCGAGAGAAAAAAATGGCAGACGTTTAAAAACGAAATGCGAGGGTTTAGCCAATTACAGATCAGGCTTGGCAGTATGCTTCTGGTAATGGGGTTGGCTGGGCTGGTACTTTTAATAGCCGGGCATCTGTTGTCTGATAGATGCTCAGCTAGAGAAGTGCCTCAGCCAATCAGAAGGCTGATTTACTTTTACCCATTTTCTAAGATAGGTTTCACTTCAAAGATACAGAAAACAGCCAAATAAATACATCTGACTGGAAAGGCATGTAGATGATAAATAACTCCAGATTAACCTCTAGCTGCATCGCCACAACCTTCTCAACAATCTTTCCTAAAAACAGAAGATTTGAGACAGGCCTATAGTTTGCCAGGACTTTGGGGACCAGAGATGTTTTTTTTTTCCAGGAGAGGCCTCACCACAGCCCTTTTTAGGGCTGCCTGGAAGACCCCCCTCCCTCAAAGAACATCTAATAATCCTTGCTTACACCAGTCCTAGAAAATAAAGGCTACCAATAAGGAACCAAGTTGGTCCAGGACTGAGTGAACAGCATGTAGGATGCAAGCTGAAAATCATCCGGACCACCTCCCCTTCTACAACTGGAACAAACTCAGTCCAGGCTGGCAGATTGTCATTGCCCCCTCCTTTCATGGATACCACTGGCCCATGACATGCCACTTGCAGTGATCTCCCCCTGTGCTGAGGACACTTGTTAAGGAAGAAATGGCCAAACTCCTCACACTTCTATGCTGAAAAAGCTTTAGCAGATCACAGACAGACTGGATTAATCATTCTGTCTATAGTGCGAAAAAGCTGAGTTGGCTTATTCTTGCTTGCCACAATTATCCTTGATGGGAACTCTGTCTTTTTCAGGGTGCTTGCTCTCTAATAATCACCACAGTGATTCTTCAGAGCCAGTTTGTCCTCAATAGAGGGGTGAAGTCTCTTCCAAGAATGCTCCAACCTCCATCCCTTAGTCTTCATCTGTCTTCATCTGTCTCATCTCTTCACAATGCCATGGGGAACTGTAACAGGAGGTCAAGGGATGGATGTGAATAGGTGCCAGGGAGTCCAAGGCAGCAGTGAGAGCAATGTTATAGCCCTCAACAGCCTTCTTGGCTCCCTTGGTACAAGCTGTTATCATAAACAAGCCGTCCACGTCATATCATATTATATCATATCAAGCTTTATTTATTAGCACAATTCCAATTTGGTCAAAGCGCTGTATATAAACTATAAAATCCACATAAAAACAATAAAAACTTAAAATCTAAAACTTTAAGAACATATCATAAATATAACTAATGGTGATGAACTAAATATCATTGAGTCAGGAAACACTAGACAAAATAAATGTATTTTAAGGCCATTTTAAAGCTCTCGGCGGTCAGTCACTCTCTAATCCAAAGAGGTAGCGAATTCCAGAGGGTAGGAGCCACAAAAGCAAAAGATCAGGCCCCAGCAGTCTTTAATCAAACCCTGGGAAACTCTAGCAATCCCTCCTTGGAGGAACAGAGTGAGAGGAGGAGGCAGTAAGGGCGAAGAAGATCTTGCAAGTAACCAGGTCCCTGTCCATGTAGGGCTACATAGGTCAGTAACCCGACCTTGTAGGTGATCCGCCAATGTACAGTTAGCCAGTGCAGGCCACAGAGCACAGGAGTGACATGGGAAGATCTCAATAAGCCAGTAAACAACCTGTCCGCCACATTCTGCATTAGCTGCAATTGGTGAATATCAACCCACGGTAGCCCTAGGTATAGGGCACTGCAGTAATCAAGACACAAGGTTACAAAGGCATGGACTAATGTTGGCAGATCACTAGACAGAACCAGGCACTTAATCTGGACGATGTTCCGCAGATGGTATAAAGAGGTCTTTACGACAGTAAACACCTACAATGTTAATGTCAGGCTGATATTGAAGACAGTGCCCAGATTTTGTGCCTGGTCTGAGGTAAGCAGCTGGTCCCTCCCCCCGAGCCAAAGCCCAGATGGTTGACCCACTGACAACCCCATACCTTGGTGACCTGGCTCCACCACCAACACCTTGGTATTGCCAGAGTTCAACTTCAGCCAATTGGCACTCATCCAGTCCTGGATCTCGGAGAGGCAGTTGTTAAAAACTGAGACCGCCCCACACTGTTCGGGTACAAAGGACATGTAGAGCTGAGTATCATCTGCACAGCAGTGAAAACTCAGCCCATACTGCCTTATAATGTCTCCCAATGGCAGCATGTACACTGCAAACAACATGGGAGACTGTACAGAGCCCTGCTGAACCCCACATGACAGGGGAAGAGGGGAGTGTGCAACACTCTAAATTTCATGAAGGGTGGTACTGGACCATCTTGACAGGGAGGTATTTAAACAGGGAGTCCTGCAATGAAGTGACAACATGATGATCTGACCAGATAACCGGAGCAATCTTGACTGCACTAATGTCAAGCCCCAATTTGAAGATCAGGTCCAGACTGTGGCCATGCTGGTGAGTGGCACAGGTAATTATGTGTGTAAGGCCCACTGATGACATTGACTGGAGAAGCTGTAGAGTACTGCATTATGCCCAGCTGGTTGGGGAAATTAAGAGAGCCCCCAGATCAGATGCAGTGAAGATCCTCTAGGACTTCGGTTGCCTGGGCAAAGACTGATATCTTCGGAAAGCTACTGGAAGAGCTGACAAAAAGTTTCTATCCACTTTCAAGGACTGCTTTTTATAAAAGCATGTCCAAAAAGGGACTTGATTTGAAGCCATATATGACCTTCTTCTCAACAGTGGGGAGGGATCATCTCCAGTGTGAATATCAAGGAACCAGTCAGAGGTGGTGACTGGTAACCTTCTCTCTGATGACAGAAAATAGTCAGTCCTCAACCATCAGAACACAGAACTGAAGAAAGACAGACTTTACCAAGATGAGGGATCAGGTGGACAAAGGTCTGGAGAAGCTGCACAAGGCTGGTAATGCAGAACACATATAGCATTTGTTGAAGAAGGTGCATGAAGCAGCTGTGGAGGTCTGCATCCCCGCAAGAAATAAGGGGAAAAGGGCCTGGATCTGCCCCCGACTGATGGTGACCTAATACAATTGATACTGCACAAAAATAGGGTATATAACTACTAAAAAGAGATAGGTTGCCTCCAGGTAAGTGATGTGCATAGAGCAGAGCTGAGGGATGGCAAAGATAGAATTAAATAAGTCAAAGAGTATCTGGAAACCATGATTGCATACTAATCTGTAGATAACACTAAAGCCTTCCTGCAGTACATAACTAGAAAGAGGAAGGTAAAAGAGAGGATTGGACCCCAGAAAAAAAGGAAAGGCAGATGAACATGTGAAGGAGTCAGGTGTGATGGCTGAAATGCTGAATAAATATTTCACTTTGATGTCTGCCAAAGGGCCTAGAAGGTGTGCTCATTGGGAGGGCCCATGGCTTCAAAGGTAACCATGAGACAACCTGCATAAATCATGCCCACCTTAGTAGCAGACTGCCTAATAAAGATTAAACCAGATAAATCAGAAGAGGTGGATGGGATACACCCAAATATCATAGTGGTGCTAAAGGGTTACTTGGGAGGGGCCACTTGCAATAATGTTTCACAAGTCTGTCTATACATGTGTATTAACAGAGAACTGGAAAGAGACCAGTGGAGTCCCATTTTAGAGCAGGGCAAGGTCAGACCTGGGGGGACCTGCAGGGGGAGGGCCTCAAACAACTGGTACAGCAACCCACAAGAGACAGGGCTATCCTAGATCTAGTACTGACTAACAAAGAAGGGATCACAGATCTCCAGGTAGAAGGTCACCTGGGGGCCAGTGACCATCACATGGTATGGTTCAATTTGGCTACTACATCTAAAATCATCCCATTCCAAGGCAAAAATATGGGACTTCAGAGGAGCTGACTTTGATAAGATGGCCAACAGAGTTAAGCTAGCCCTGGCAAAAAGAAACACAGGTGAGGAGGTACAGGCAAAGTGGGCAAGCATTAAGGATACAATACTTGAAGCAACATCCCATTGTGTTAGACAGAAAAGGAAGTGCAAAAGAAGAAGGAAACCACTTTGGTTCTCAAATATAGTAGCAGAAAAGGTCAGAGCCAAAAGGCTGGCCTTCAGAAAATATAAGGGAACACAGCGGGATGAAGATAGGAGGCATACCAAACTGCCTAAGGGAAGCAGGTAAGGCAGTAAGGCAGGCAAAGTCCCAAACTGAGGAAACACTAGCACGAACAGTAAAAGAAGGTGACAAGACTTTCTATAGATACATTAGTGAAAGGAGAAAGTCCAGAGGGGTATTGCTGCTTAATGGAGAAAAGGGAGCATGTGAGGAGGAGGACCCTGTAAAGGCATCTATCCTAAATAGATACTTTTGCTCAGTATTTACTGAAGAGAAGGTAGGGCAGGGCCCACAGCTCAGCATCATGGACACAGGGGAGGGAGGTGAGCACTACTCCCTTCACAAAAGAAAGGGTCCTACAAGAGCTTCTAAGCTCAGGGTGGATAAGGCAATGGGACCTGATGGCATACATCCCAGGTACTTAAGGAGCTAAAGGAGGAACTGGCAGAGCCATTAGCAGAATTGTTTAGTGAGTCTCTGAGCACAGGAGAGGTCCCAGAAGACTGGAGAAAGGCTCATGTGATCCCACTCCACAAGAGTGGTAGCAGGAGGAGGCGGGAACTACAGACCGGCCGTCTTACCTCAGTAGTGGGCAAGATTATGGAGGCACCTTAAGGAAAGGATAGTGCAACACCTGGAATCCATAGGGCACAGGATCCAAGACAGCATGGGTTTACAAAGGAAGGTCTGTCAAACTAATCTCATAGATTTCTTGACTGGGTAGCAGAGTGGTGGACCAAGGGGGAGCAGTTGATGTCGCCTACCTTGACTTCAACAAAGCTTTTGACACTGTTCCACATAAGAAGATTGATAAATAAGCTGGGTAGGCTCGGGGTGGGTCAGAGTTGGTCAACTGGTGTAAAACTGGTTGACTGGCAGAAAACAGAGAGTGGTGGTAAATGGTATACAGTCGAAGAGATGCAAGTCACAAGTGGGTACCAGGGATCAGTCCTGGGGCCAGTCCTATTCAACATCTTCATTAGTGACCTCGCAGATGGACTAGAGGGTAAGGTTTGTCTGTTTGCAGATGACACCAAGATCTGCAACAGAGTAGATGATCCAGATGGGGTGGGCAGAATGAGAAGAGATCTGGATAAACTAGCAGAATGGTCAGAAGAGTGGCAACTGGGATTTAATGCAAAGAAGTGCAAAATCATGCACATAGGAAGAGAAACCCTGAAGCCACTTATAGGCTGGGAGGAGTTGCTAGCAGTCACAAAGGAAGAAAGAGACTTGGGCATCATCATCACTGATGACCTGAAATCATCCAAGCAGACCTCTAAAGCAGTAGGTAAGGCTAGGGGGGTGTTAGGGTGTATTAGTGGGGGTATCACAAGTCGTAAGAGGGAGGTAATAATCCCTCTGTACAAGACATTGGTTAGGCCCCATCTGGAGTACTGCGTGCAGTATTGGAGGCCACACCTTCACAAGGACATTAACCAAATTGAGGCAGTCCAGAGAAGGGCAACCAAAATGGTGCAGGGACTGCATCAGAAGACATATAGGACAGATTAACGGAGCTCAATATGTATACCCTTGAGCAAAGGAGGGAGAGAGGTGATATGATCGAGACATTTAAACACCTTAAGGGCATAAACAAGGTGAAAGAGTCTAACATGTTTAAATATAAGAAAAATAGCAGGACAAGAGGACACAGCATGAGATTAGAGGAGGCCGATTAAGGGGAATGTGAGGAAATTCTTTTTCACAGAAAGGGTGGTAGATGCATGGAATGGCTTACCACAAGAAGTGGTGGCTATGAATACAGTGCAGGGCTTCAAACAGGCATGGGATAGGCATAAGGGAGCAATACAAATGACTATGAATAGATAGGTCACTGACAGAGCAAAGGCCGATGGTACATTTATAAGGTAGAAAAAGAAATGGGCAGACTGGATGGGCCTTGCGGTCCTTATCTGCCGTCAACTTCTATGTTTCTATGTTTCTATGTAAACTGTAGACTGCTTGGCCTGACACCAGTGCTGGGAAAGATAGTGAAATCCATTAAAGAAAAACACAGAATCCCGCACTCGTGACCGTAATTCTGTTTTTTTGTTGACTGTTGGGCTGGCCACCCTTTCCCTGCAAAGACCCAGTGAGTGTTTGTGGTCCTGATCCTTTGGAGCCTTAGTGGAATCCATTATCAAGGACAGAATAACAGATCACTTGATTTATGATGAGGCTCTCACCTTCTCTCAGCATGTATTTATGAGGAAAGACCATGCCTTATCTTTTGAAGATAAAGGTTGCTTTTGCAAAACTGAACTTGGAGCTGAAAAGGATGAATAATCTTGAACTAGGAACTAGGAAACTGGAGGAAGGCACTATCTTGCTTGATGAATTCTGAAGGAAGTGGACCTTATTACCTTTAATTTTTTCACTGGTTTTTGCTTGTTTGAATCAAGAAGGGGGTTGCAATACTGCTGATCTTTTTGTAGATTGCTACTTTACATACAGAGGGATTAAAATACTGCTGATTTTTTTTTTTTTTTCTGTGAATCTTGTGCCTTATTTGTAGCTTGATAGTATTTTGGTGACTTTTTACAACAAACATTTAAGTTTTTACTGGTGGGTTAGTTTATTCCTGCAGTCAGTCGAGCTGTGTATTAGACCCAGACAAAGCCTCAGAAGGTTCAAACTGGATTGCTCAGATTATCCTCACAGCACAGAATAGGTGGATTACCCAAACTGTACCCTCCCCCATTCCCTCCCTCCACTGGCCCTCCCTCCACTGGCTAACCTTGCTTTATGGGGTTAGGCAGGAAGGTGTGACAACTTCCTGCTCAGATACAAAACAGGGTGGGAGTGCCACAGAAGGCAACCAGGCAGTGTTGCATAAGTTGGGAGGATATCAGCTTGTGATTGCTATTATAAAAAAAAAAATTGGGGGGGGGGGGTCCTAACACATTGTCCCTAGGAAAAGGGATACACTACTAAGGGGAAGTGAGGTTATCTAATAGTGAAAAGAAAAAAAGCATACACAATTTCAACAGGAAGGGAGAGAGACATGTGGGGAGTGGTGCAATGCATTGGCTGTGGGGCAGCAGTTTTCCGGGAGACATTCTAGAGGCTGTGACGCTACCCTATTTGCAGACACCTCTCTGCGCTGAAGGAGGAGGTTGACCATCTTCAGGCTGATCTGGCAAGGAGTAGGGAAACCTCCTCCCCCACCCAGGACCTGGCAGGGGATTGGGAAATCTCCTCCCCCACACAGGGACCACCAGGGTCGATGCCACTGACTCAGAGGTTGCCAAGAATAAGGAGTTGTTGGACTACGATGGGCTCAGGGAGGGTGAGGGTGATGGAACAGAGGTGCATCCCTCCAGTTGTACGTCTTCACAATTTATGTGCCTTTCTAGTGGAGCGTTGTTCCTCTATGGAGACACCCACAGTGGAGACCAAGGAGGATGCTGGGAACCTCCACAAGGAAGATCCACAGGAGGGTGGCATGGGATCCAACAGGGGAAGGAAACAACTCCTGGTGGAGGACTCAATTGTTGAGGCGGTAGAACTGCGGGGAGGGAGGGGAGAGGGAGGTAAGGTGCCTGCCTGGCACCATGGCATGAAGGGACAGGAAGCGAATCCTCAGGATCACGGGACCAGCTGCATTGAAGAGGGAGCTGGATGTCATTGTCCACCTAGGGACAAATGACCTACCAGAGAATTGGATCAGAGCTGTGCTGGAGCAGTTTATGGAGCTGGGGAGGGGCCTTAGACAAGTAGCACACGGTAACCTTCTCAGAGGTGCTACATGTCTATGGCATGGGTGAGGCTAGGGTACGCTGCACCCTGGGATTCAATGAATGGTTAAAAAACTGGTGTGGAGCACAGGGTTTTGGCTTCATTGGGGACTGGGGTCCACCTGGAGGGATACAGGCCTATACTGGCACAATGGTCTGCATCTGTCTGGGAGGGGGACCAGGATCCTAGGTGATAGGTTTAAATGCTTCATTGGCAAGCTTTTAAACTAGCCAAAGGGGGGGGCACTGAAAAGGAGCAGGGAATTCCCAGCCTCCCTCTACAAAACAGGGTAGTTAGTGAGGTTAACACCAAGGCGGAGAGGTCAATAGGAGTCAGGGCAGGGGTAAGTGGAGAAAA
Source organism: Neoceratodus forsteri (assembly GCA_016271365.2). Classification (NCBI taxonomy): domain Eukaryota; kingdom Metazoa; phylum Chordata; order Ceratodontiformes; family Ceratodontidae; genus Neoceratodus; species Neoceratodus forsteri. The sequence goes on along the minus strand of CM028132.1, from coordinate 784,109,690 downwards.
AGGAAAAGGCAGTAAGTACAGGGGGTATGCCAACCTGACAGTGACATCAACACAGTGACATACCACGCTGTAGGCAAAATTGACACTTTGCCAACAGGTCACTGTATTGGTGTGCCCATGACAGGGGCACACTGTCTCCCGGTCCTGCATCCCCTCTCAGAATCAACTCCGATTGGAGTTGATAATCCAGAGTATGGGGGGTGTGTGGGACAGGGCCCCACACTAGAAAAACAGGACTAGCAGACATACAGGATTTATGTCTACTGCAACTTGCACTCGACATAAATCCTGTCACTGAGATACAGGTGGACAAAAGTGTTGTCAAACTGGCATCGTAGAACCAGTGCAGGGATGGGGCTAAAAGGGGCAAGAACATCAAAAAATGGAAGGCGATGAGTATCAATGACCGTAGTCTGGGTAACAGGCTTCCTGGACTAGTGGCCTTGATGGAAGAGGAATGCTGGCTATCGTGGGAGTCACGGAAACCTGGTACACAAAGAACCATGACTGGGATGTCAACATTCCAGGATACACAATCTTCAGGAGGGACAGGGAGGTAAAAGAGGAAGAGGAGTAGCTCTCTATATAAGGGAAAGGATCAAAGCAACAGAACTAAAGGGTAAACAAGGGGGAGAGGAGGCACTGTGGGTCACCTTGGAGACAGGAAATGGCACCACAATCCACACAGGGGAGGAAATGGACAAGAAAATGATAGGAGGCATCATTAGAATGGCAGAAAAAGGGGAGATATTGTTGACAAGGGACCTGAATATGCCAGATGTTAATGAGCACATTTGCTGCAGCCATATCCAAGAGAAGAGTCATTCTTGATGCCCTACAGTGGGCATGCCTCAGGCAGCTAGTGTTGGAACCCACTCAGAGAGAGCAGTCTTAGACCTGGTATTCTCAAACGGGGACGGTGAGAGGATCTCAGATTTAGAAGGGGGTAGCCATCTGGGAACAAGCGACCACCAGACAGTGTGGTTCACTATAAACACAGCCATAGAGTCATGCCTTACAAAATCAAGGGTACTGGACTTTCGGAGGGCTGACTCTGGCAGAATGGGATAGTGCCTAAGGAATGCACTAGCAAAAGGGCAGGAAGGAGGGGTGGAGAAACAATGGGGAAAAATCGAAACTGCCATCATAGAGGCAGCAAGCTTTTGTGTGAAGCAAATAAACAAAACAAAATGAAGGAAAAAACCACTATGGTTCTCAAAAGAGTGGTGGGGAAGGTCAAGGAGAAAAAGATAGCATTCAGAAAGTATAAGGAATCACAGAAGGAGCAGGACAGAGAAATATATCAGTTAAAGCAGGTGGAAGTATGCAAGGCAGTCAGAATAGCAGAAGCCCAAACCAAGGAAAAGATAGCCAACTCAGTTAAGAAGGGGGATAAAACCTTTTATACTGTAGGTACATTAGTCAGTGAAGAAAGACCAAGGGAGGGTTAGTGAGGCTTAATAAAAGGGAGGGGGTAGGTAGAGGGTGACAGTGAAAAGGCAGAGATACTGAACTAATATGTTTGTTCAGTATTCACAAAAGAAGAGGAGGGGGACGTACCTAAACCAAACAATAGAAGCACTCTGGATAGGGGGGTCAATACCAGTCCATTCACAGAAGAAAAGGTCCTGAAAGAACTCCTAAAGCTCAAGATGGACAAGGCAATGGGGCCTGAAGGGATTCAACCCAGAATTGTAAAAGAACTAAGGGGAGAACTAGTGTAGATATGTGCAAAACTGGAAAATTTTGCCCAGTGAAATATTTCGCGTAATTAGCGCATTTCGAAAAATATTTCACTGAGCGAAATGCAAAATTTCGCCTGTGGCTGGACATGATATTTTGCTCCCATGCTGGTGAAATTTTGCTCGCAGGCAAAATTTCACACGCACAGATGAATTTTCGCCACCCTTAGCAAACTTTCACCACCTGCGGGAGTAATTTCGTCTCCCACGGTAAAATTGTGAGTTCTTCAACTTCTCTCTGGTGTCTAGTGGTCCCCCTCCTGGCCATCACTGTCCATAAACATTAAAGACTTCTCCCACTGTTACCCTGCTGCCTCGTTGTTTGCTTAAAAAAATATATAAGTACCTTTCATCTCTGGTGTCTAGTGAAAACCAGCCGTCACTGGCCATAGACAGTTAAGGTCAGTACCCCCCTCAGCATCCGCTGTTTGTTTAAAAATATATATATATATATATACATATATATCTTCATTTCTGGTGTCTGTGGACCCCTACCTCAACCTATCAGTACATAGTAGTACTCTATCCCAGTCCTCTTCTCATGATACGTTACTGGCACAGCCTCCATTACTCATGGCTGGCAGTTTAACTGAGCACCACTGAGCACTTGAATGAATGAATGAGCATGGTATGCTCTCATTCATTCAAGTGCTCATTGGCGCCAGTCAGGCTGCCGCCATGGTGGAGGTGAAAGGAGGGCTGTGCCAGTGGCCTGATCGGGGTACTGGGGAGCTGGCTGTGTGGGTGCTGCTATGTATTGATGGGTGGGGGTGGGGTCCACTAGACACCAGGAGTGAAGGATATATATATATATATATATATATATATATATATATATTTTTTTAAACAAACAACGGAGGCGCAGGATAACTTTGATGGGGAGTGCTTATTTAATGTTTACAGCCAATGACGGCTGGGGGAAACCACTAGACACCAGGGAGTGGAAGAGGGTGATTTTTTTTTAATAAAAGAAATGGGGGGTGCAGGGCAACTTGTGTGTGTGTGTGGGGGGGGTAAATTTATGGTTGTGGCCGGCGGTGACGGGCAAAATTGTGGGCGAAATTGCACCACAATTTCACAAAACATTTTGCCAGCTGAAATTGCTGATTGATACACAAAGGGGTTGATACACAAAGGGGGGTGGAAAGGATGAGAAGGGACTTGGCAAGGTTGGAGGAATGGTCAAAAGTATGGCAGCTTAGATTCAATGCAAAGAAGTGCAAAGTAATGCACCTGGGAAACAACAACCTAGAGGAAGAGTATGCAGTGTGTGTGGGGGATTGCTAACGACACAAATGGAAATCGACCTGGGGGTAGTACTATCAGATGACCTAAAGGTAGGCAGGCAATGTGAGAAGGTAGTAAGGAGGGCTGAGGGATACTGGGATGCATAGGGAGAGGCATCACCAGTAGAAAACAAGAAGTTGCCATCCCTCTGTACAGACAGTTGGTGAGACCCCATCTGGAGTACTGCATGCAGTTCTGGAGACCCCATCTCTGCAAGGACATAGACAGGATGGAGGCAGTCCAGAGGAGGTTAACTAAAATGGTGCAGGGTCTGCACCAGAAACCATACGAAGAGAGACAAAAGAAGCTTAATATGTATACCCTCGAGGAAAGGAGAGAGAGATTGAGGGAATGATAGAAACTTTCAAGTACCTTAAAGGGAATCAGCAAAGTCCAAGAGGGTAGCATCTTACAGAAAAAGAGTTGTGCAAGAACAAGGGGGCACAGATTGAAGATAAAGGGGATGGCTCAGGGGCAACGTGAGGAAGTATTTTTTCACAGAGAGGGTGGTGTATGCATGGAATGGCCTTCCTGAGGAGGTTGTGGGATCAAAAAGAGTGGGGAAATTCATAAATGCATGGGACAGACATAAGGCATTTATAGTGGGGGGGTAAGAGGAAGTAGGCTGTTGGTTAACTAGGATCTGCAGCTTAACCAATAGGTAAGAGAATGGGCAGACTGGGTGGGACAAGCAGTCCGTATCTGCCATCAGAATCTGTGTTTCTATTTTCTATGGCAAACCAACCTGATCACATTCTTCTAAGAGGTGACCAGGGAGGCTGACAGGCACAGAGCATAGACAGTGTCTATTTGAACTTTAGCAAGGTCTTTGACACCTTGGCATGTTATAGGATGATGGCCTAGGTGCACCCTATACATGAAGCATAAAGAAGGTAGATTGATAACTAGCATGGGTTCAAGCAGCAGATGTTTGTGATTGAGGGGCACAGCTGCTCTTGTACAGCGGTTCTCAGTGGCATCCCTCAAGGACTGGTGCTAGAGCCACTGCCTTTCAACATTTTCATCAATAGTCTGGAAGCTGGAGTCTCTAGCAGGCTGATTAAGTTTGCTGATGACTATAAGCTGGCTAGGGTGGTAGACTCCCTTGATGATGGAGACAAACATCTGTAGGACCTGAAGAAGCTGGGTGATTGGTCTGTCTCCTGGAATCTTGGATTCAATGTACTATAGCCAAAAGCAAGGTGCTACACTTGGGGTGAAGAAACAGGAGTACGACCTACATACAGTGTGGGGCTCCTCTTGCTGTAATGGATGAGGAAAGGGACCTGGGGGGGAGTCATAATAGACAAGGGGCTAAAACATGGAAAGCAGTGTGTGGCTGCTGTTAAGAAAGCATTAAGTGTTAGGAGAAAACCAGAGGTTGGTGACCCTATGGAAGAGTCTACCAGAGGAGATGGTGGACATGACAGCCATACACTGGAGACTCAATCCTGGCCTGCTGAATGACTCAACATACATATCTAAAATATAGTATATCATGCAAGGGCATTTCCGTCTGATACAGGAGACAGTCTGCAAATACAAATGCATATGGGACTGCCTCAAAGCTATCATAAGAGGCTACATGAGACCATACATACCCTCCAAAAAGAAACAAGCAGTGACACTCCCAGAAAAATTAGAGAAAGAATAACCCACATTACAAAGAACACATAAAGAAACAATGGACAACTCAATCTTACAACAAATTAAATAAATAAAATCAGTATTTTGTGGAGCTTAAAACATGGAAAGTAGAATTGCAACTACAATATTTACAGTAAATCAGAAGTACTATGAATATGGCAACAAAGTGGATCATCTGTTGTCATTTCAACTCATAAAGCAATAGACAAACCATGTTATACAAAAAGTAACAATCGAGTGGCACCCCCAGAAATGGCATAACAAACTGTAGGAAATAGCCAACAGGTTCCAGGACTTTTACAACACACTTTATGGGGAGTAGGAGGGAATACGTTTACAAAATGTTGTTGGCTCTTTCCTGGAGTATATTCCCCTAACCTTCCTTAATATGGAACAAAGAGAGAAGTCAGAGAAACCAATATCATATTTCACTGATTAGAAGCAGTGGCTCCTATTACATTATTTTACTTTGTGCTGTGGCTTCTAATCGAGGGCGGCTATAAATTGAGGGTGGCTTCTATTGTGAATGCCCACTACTGCTCTGTTCAGATGCCAACAGAATCACACTTTTTTTCTGCAGTACATTTCTCCCCATCATATTTGCAGGCTCCCAAGCCTGGCATGCTGGGCCTGATAGACAAATTCCTGCTGGAGATCTAGCCAGGAATGCGCTTCTGCTGCATTGTGCAGTGCTGATCCCAGCCCTGGCAATGTAACTGTCTTAACAGTCCCAACCTTAGACCACACAAAAACTTCTCTATACCATCAAATTGAAAGACATTGATTATACTGATGGATTTCTGTACCTGGTTTAGGATACAATGAGTTTACGATTAGTTGCTGTGCCAAGTTTAGGATTACAATTAAGCTCAGAGGATTTAGGTACCTGATCACGTGGTTGTAGCACAGCACTGACACTGAGCATTCAGTGAGTGTTCAGGAAGAGCGGTGTTCGATGGTCATCAGTGATCAGACCAGGGATTACGTGTAATTAAATAAAATAAATTAAATAAAAGTCAATGCAATTTTGGACATGGAAAGGCATGGTACATCATGGTGATGTGATGTGAGCTGCTACAGTGCTATGGTACACTAACTTGGGGTCATAGGGGATTCCTGTCTGTGGGCCATTATCTGCCCCTAACTACCTGCTGCTGTTTGTTTGTTTGGGAGATGTAGTTGCTAGTAGTTGACTGATGGGGTGAACATGAGAGAGAACAGTTGCTACACATCACAGCTGACCATAAATATAAGCCACCTCAAGTAGAGGCCACTGCCTATAAATGTGGGGGGCTTCTATTGCATTATTTTTTTTTTTTTACCACAGCTAGGGCAGCTTCAAATCAATGAAATGCTAAATAATGGTGAAATCATAGAGGTGAACAAATCCCTTCCTAATACCAAAGCAACAGACCCAGATGCCTATACTAGCAACATTTTTAAAACTTTTCATGAGGAATTAACAGCATTCCTGATTAAATTATTTAACAAGGCATGTGAGGCAAGAGAAACTCCTGATTGTTGGCAAGAGGCAGTGGTGTCAGTCATCCTGAAGCCAAGGAAAGTCCCTACTGTCATAAACGTACTCAGCAGGTCAGGCCCTCTGCTCCCACAGTGCCAACCTCAGTGCACAATAGTGTGAACAGGTAACAGAATAACCCTGCTGTCTGCTTTTGGGTCTGAATCACCTTTAGTCTCAAGTTCTGGGGGATTCAAACTGTGAACCTTATGTTAGCATACCCAATGAACAGGCTCGGATACGTACCCTCTTCAGGGATTGCGGTACAATCTTTCACCAGGGGCACCCAGCAAGGCTTCCAAAATGAACCCTTTTAACTCTATAAGAGACCTTAGGTATATTCTTACCTTTTACCAAGCTTAGTAACACCATCAAGCTGTTGAACAGTTTTGTCAGACTTAATCACCTATATGTCACATGCAACAAGAACTAATAGACACCCAGACAATCTTTCAAAGAAAAGATTCTTTACTAAAAGATGATAAAAATATGAAAAATGTAAATACAGAACAATATATCAAAGAGCTCACAATCACATTAAAGAACAAGGGAAAATTACAAAGCAAAACTCCTACCACAATACATTTAAATTTTTGCTATCTAAGGTATTACCTCTGGAAGTGTGTTTTAAAATTATATCAGAGAGCTGTGTCTCACTAGAGTCCCAAGATGATATGACATACATTTCAGACACAAGTATCAGTTTAAACTCTGTGTCTCCACACCCCTTCTGTGAGTCATCTAGCTCCTCCTTTTAGAATATAAAATTACAAAAATGATTTCCAACCAGGAGGTATGTTAAATAATGTGACATCAGCAAAACCCCATTTCCCAAATTATGAGTCTTTGATCAACCAGTTCCTTTGAGGTTTACAACCCTGCAGTCCATCACCCAGGTGCGAGATGGCCAACAGGGATCAGTTAAATGATGTCCTGTCCTGATGTAATAAAATGTGTATTTTGTTTCCAACTTCAAAAGCATGAGGTCATAAAAAGGACATAAAATGCAGTTTCTCAAGGAAGTTAATTACATTACAGAGATCTCCTGAACATTGTAATACAGCCTGTGATTTCAGCTGCTGATACCTTGTAATTTAAAAGGGCCAAATCTCACAGACTGACATTTCATACACTGACCATTTATTTATAATACCAATATCATACAATAATCATAACTAGCTGGCCAAGTGTCACAATCCTCCCCACCTAGACTGAATTTGGGGGCTCTATCCCCTGCATGGGATGAGCTCCTTAAGTCAGTTCACTCCTCATATAGATGCGACAAGCCATCTGCATTCTGATTGGTCGCTCCAGCCCTATGTAAGATCATCATGTCATACCCTTGCAAGGCAAGACTCCAGCTTAATAGTCTACTATTAGTTTTTCCCATTTGTGTCAGCCAAACCAGGGGGTTATGGTCAGTTTGTACCTCAAAATGCTGCCCATATAAGTATGGCTCTAACTTCTTTAGGGCCCACACTATGGCAAGACACTCTTTTTCCACAGTAGAGTAAGCCTCCTTCCTGGGAAGTTACTTTTTACTCAGGTACACTACAGGGTGATCTTTCCCTTGGTTGGATGTCTGACTCAGTACTGCCGCAATACCCACGTCTGAGGTGTCAGTCTGGACTATAAAGGGTCTGCTATGTCAGGACTTGTCAATACAGGAGCACTGTACAGTGCCTCCTTCAGTCTGGTAAAGGCTTTTTCACAGGCTGGTTCCCAGGTAATTTTCTTAGGCATCTTTTTCTTTACCAGGTCAGATAGGGGAGCAACCAGGGCACTGTAATTGGGTACAAATGTCCTACAGTACCCTGCTGTCCCTAGAAAACTCCTGATCTGCTTCTGCATTTTTGGTCTGGGTCATGCCTTGATCATCTCTATTTTTACTTGGTTAGGATGGAGCTGTCCCTGGCCTACAACATGCCCGAGGTGTGCCACATCAGCCGTGACCACCTGGCACTTCTCAGCTTTGACAGTGAGCCTGGACCTCTGTATCCTGCCCAGTACTTCCCCAAGATGGGACAGGTGTTCCTCCCAGCTGGCACTAAGGATGGCAATGTCATCCAGGTACACCACGGCGTACTCCTCAGCACCATTTAACACCTGGCTCACCAATCTTTGGAAAGTGGCAGGGGTGCACTTCATTCTGAAAGGCATTACTTTAAATTCAAATAAGCCTATCAGAGTGATGAAGGCCGACCTCTCCCTAGCTCTGTCAGTTAACACTACCTGCCAATACCCCTTTGTCAGGTCAATAGTCATAAGGTATTTCTCCCCTCCAACTTGTCCAGGAGTTCATCCGTCTGGGGCATCAGGTGGGCGTCTGACTTCATGACTGCATTCAGTTCATGATAGTCCACACAGAAATGAGTAGCGCCATCTGGCTTGGGCACAAGGACTACGGGTGAGGCCCAGGGGCTGTGGGATCTCTGGATTTCCCCTAAATCCAACATTTCCTCCACCTCCCTCCTAATGTCCTTTTGGACAGCCTCTGACACCCGATATGGTGTCTGTCGTATGGGCGTATGTGTCTCTGTCTTCACATCATGCGTTGTTAAGGGGGTTAGTCCAGGCATGGCACTAAACAGTGGGGCAAAGTCTGCTAAAACCTCCCTTACTTCCTGGATCTTGTCCAGGGCCAGCTGGGGTGACAATTTAACTGCCTCCATAGAGGAATCCCACTTGGTTTCTTCCAGCAAGTCCAGAAGGGGGTCTCCTTCATTCGTCCCCTTCCCAGGACTACATACTGCAAACACCATGTCAGCCCTATTAGCATATGGCTTCATCATGTTGACATGGTACATCCTTTCTGTATGTCTTCTGTCAGGTAACTCTATGATATAGTTCACGTCATTTACCTTCCTAACTACTTTGTACAGTCCTGCCCACTCAGCCTGCAACTTATCTTTCTAGACCGGGATAAGGACCATGGCTTCCTGACCCACCGTGTATGAGCGAGCTCTGGCTCTGCAGTCGTACCACACTTTTTGTTTCTGCAGGGCAGCTGCCAGGTTGCTCTGGGCTGTCCCCATAGGCTCCTTCAGCCTTTCCCTAAACCTAAGGATGTAATCCACTATAGGAGTTCCTTGGGTGGCGTGCTTGCATTCCCAGTCCTCCCGGATCAAGTCTAGTGGCCCACGTACCCAGCATCCATATAAGAGCTCGAAGTGGAAAAATCATGTTGACTCTTGGGGCACCTCCCTGTATGCAAACAACAGCTGGGAAGGTATTTCTTCCAGTCCCTCACATACTGTTAAGCAAACGCTGGGAGCATTGACTTCAGGGTACCATTAAATGTTTCCACAAGCCTATTGACTTGCAGGTGATAAGGTGTCGTGCACCTCTGCACCACCCCACACTACTTCCACAAACATTTCATCAGGTCCAACATGAAGGAACCCCCCTCGATCGGTGATAACCTCCTTCGGAAACCCAACTTGGGAGAAAATCCCAAATAAGGCATCTGCCACTTTGTCTGTCCTCAGTGAGGATAGGGCGACTGCCTCTGGATACCGGGTGGCATAATCCACCACAGTCAGGATGCACTTCTTCCCAGAGGAGCTGGGGGTATTTAAAGGCCCCACAATATCAATTCCCACCCTCTGGAATGGCTCCTCCACTATGGACAATGGAATTAGGGTGGCTTGGGTTTTCTTACCCGCCTTCCCTTTTTCTTGACACCAGTGACAAGACCTGCAATGCTCCTTCACCTGCTAGGTGAAGTTGGGCCAATAGAAATTCTGTCCCAGCTGCTGCATAGTGCACATGATTCCCAGATGACCAGACAAGGGAATATCGTGTGCAATCTTGAGCAACTTCTCACAATACTCCTGGGGAATGACAAGCTGCCTGCATATCACCCCTCCCTCTGTCTTAGCAGCCTGAGTATATATCGGTCTATTTTCCCAATAAACCTTATGTTTCCCATCACTACCTTGTACTCCGTCAGAGTCTGCCCAAACCCTCAGCTTCTCTAGACTAGGGTCACTTTTCTGAGCAAACTCCTTACACATTCCTAAGGCCCGGGACAGGTCCCCATCAGTATCTAAACTAGGGTCCCTAGCTCTAGCATCAGGGCACTCTGGATTACTGTCATCCCTAACCCTCTGACAATGGGTCACCCCTCCTTCTTTGGAGTAACCCTCCGTAGCTGTGTGGTTAACTGCTACTGAGGAAATTTCTACCCCCTTTCAGTAGGGACCCTTGTTTAGATACTGATGGGGTCCTGTCCTGGGCCTTAGGAATGTGTAAGGAGTTTGCTCAGAAAAATTACCCTAGTCTAGAGAAGCTGAGGGTTTGGGCAGACTCTGATGGAGTACAAGGAGGTGATGGGAAACAGTAGCTCCCACCAAAATATTAGTCCACGTCCCCTGGCGCAGTGCCCCACCAACAGAGACTTAGCTCATGATCCCCCTCTTCTCTGTCCAGCCTACGGGATCCAATTCTCGGGGCCTCACCTTACAAAAACGCATAGGCTCTCCTTGGCTGTGCCTTCACCATTAAATATTTTTAACGCTATCACATTTGAGTCGACCTGGATCGGAAAGCTACTGATAAGCTGAATTAATCCAGCAACCCCACTGGCCCCTGGGCTAATTGAGTGGCTCCTTTTTTGAGGTACCATCATGTTGGGCCCTATATGGCTCCTTATACTGCCCCTTCTTCTGCTGATACCAGCTGGCCAGCATTGGACACCTGTCCTGTCCTGATGTAATAAAATACATATTTAGTTTCCAACTTCAAAAGCATGAGGTCATAAAAAGGCCATAAAATGCAATTTCTCAAGGAAGTTAATTACATTACAGAGATCTCCTGGTCAGTGTAATACATCCTGTGATTTCAGCTGCTGATACCTTGTACTTTAAAAGGGCCAAGTCTCACAGACTGACATTTCATACACTGATCATTTATTTATAATACCAATATCATACAATAATCATAACCAGCTGGCCAAGCATCACACCTACCACCTGTGGGACATATCAGCTCTTGTCACTCTTGAACCCAGATGTCAAAATCTTCACAAAACTGTTTGCAAATAGCTGCAGGAGGTGATCCTTCTTGATCCATTCAGATCTGGAATTCATACTTGGACACCACATTAAAGACAAATGCATACTTTAACGTTATTTCATGAACCAAAGATAATGCAGAACAAACTGTGGCCATCTCACTCGACACTGACAAGACATTTGGCCACCTAGTATGGGATTGTTTTGAGAGCCATATATTTTTTTTTGCCACCTCGTCCTGGGTGGCATTCCTTGTAGCCTAGTCCCCCAGCCCCATCTCCCTCAGGCAGCTTTCCTCTGGCTTACCTCCATGGCTTGCCCCTCGTGGCGGGGCAGCGGGGATCCCTCAACCCTCTGCTATAGATACGATGCCAGGGTTACTGCTTGTTCATGGAGTGGTGCCTGTGGGGATAAACTGTCATCCAGCTGCAACCAGAACACTTTTTCCACCTCCATTCTTCTCCCTCAGGAGATTAGGTGTGCAGTAATGCCCACAGAGGGAGCACACACGCATCTGCACGCACTCCCTCCAGGTGTCTGCCTCTTCTTCTCCCTATCTCTGGATCATCGGTGTGCTGCTACACAGCCAACACTAGGGGACAGTCAAGTGCTGGCTGCTGGTGATCCCCCCTCCCTGGAGAAGGAGAGCAGTCCATCAGCCAAGCTGGGTAGGATGCCTGGTGGTCTGTTGATTTGGGTTCAAATAAGGAAAAGATTAACTGCACATCTGTTAGTAAGCAAGGCCTCTTTTTGGCCATCTATCTACAATCCCCAGGGCTTACCTGTTGTTTAATTAATGCCTACGTTCCTCCAATAAACTCAAGATACTTTTGGTCTTCCCTATGGGATGATTTTGATGAAGTTATCCAGTACTTTTGGGCCACTACCGGATGTGACAACGTTCTGGTATGTGGCAATTTAAATGCTCATATTGGGCTTTTTGATGGCCACTTGGATAGTGATATCCACAATTGGCTTTTTGAGAATGCCTCCTACAATAAAAGGTCCACCACAGACAAGAAAGTTAATATTTCAGGGCATAAGCTGATAGAATTGTTAGCATCAAACTATCTGACCCCTATCAATGGTGGGCTCATAATTGACCCAGATGGAAACTTCACCTACAGCAATGCCTTGGATGCTTCTGTTCTGGATCTCATCCTCCGGAATGGTGCTATGGCTCAATGGTCATCACTGACCATACTTCTGAGAGGTGAAAGCGATCACTTTCCCCTTATCCTTTGATGGGAGATAGAAGGGCCACATGAACTACAGGGTCTCAATTTTAATTCCATTAAGGTAAGAAATAGTAGTAGCATAAGATGGGATAGGGTGCATCTGATTGAAGTGACAGAATTTGTGGAAGCCGCTTTAAATAAAATGTTAGCTCTCGATGATAACATCCACAGTACTGAACCCATATCTACCATTTTATTTCACTGTTTGGATGAAATAAGTAAATCTATTTACAGTGAGCATGGAGAAGGCAATCTAATTAAGACTTCAGGCTCCTGGTTTGACAAAGAATGTTTTCAATCTAAAAAGAGTTTAACTAATTTAATAAGGCGAACCAAAAAGATCGATACGAGAGAGGCCTATAGAATATTAAATAAGGCAAGAAATAATTACAGGGAGTTCCTAAAGGAAACCTCAGGGCCTTCCAGCTCAAACAATGGTCAAAAATGTTGACAATAATGCAGAATAAGGACAAGCAAGCCTTTTGGCTCATGGTAGCCAAAGGCACTAACAACAGTAAAACCCAGCTGGACACCTACATCCCCTTGGAACAGTGGATTAAGCATTACTCAGCCCTTTTTTTTATCCAAATCCTGAATCTGCTGTCTCAGACTAGGAAGTAGTGTTGAAAAGGTAAAGGTTTAGACCCAACACTAATAAAGAGGTTTATCTCGCTATTGCACAACTCAATAAAAGAAAAGCTCCTGGGCTAGATATGATCCCTACAGAGGTCTACATGACAGTGCCATCTTTATGGGTGAAACTATTGGTGCAATATTATAATCTATGCATAACTAGTTCTGCTATCCTGAAATCATGGAAAGGAGCTATTATTGTTTCCATTTATAAAAAAGGTAACAGAGCAGATTCCCATATGTACCACCCCATTTCTTTATTAGATATTAATGGAAAAAGTTTCTCCAAAATCTTGCTGGGCAGGATCCTTGAGCAACTAGATAGTCTAGGTGGCCTTAGTAAACTACAGGCCAGCTTTCATACCAGTTATTGTACAGCAGGCAACTGTTTCACTTTGCTGCATTTAATTGAAAAATTTGTTTCACTGAGAGGCCAGAGACTCTATCTAGCATTTATAGATTTCAGTGCAGCCTTCGACAACATTTCCCGTAACTTGTTTTGGAAAATTATGATACAAAAAGGCTTTCAACCTGAACTACTTAGCATTATAAAAGAACAGTGTAGTCAGACTTGGGCACAGGTCAGGATGGGAAGTAATGGACAGCTCTTAGAGACTTTCGTACCCAATAAGGGGGTAAGACAGGAATGTCTTAAGGCCCCAATTCTGTTCTGTATCTGTATTGATCCATTACTGAGGAAGTTTTTGGCATCTGTCTCCGATTCTCCCATGGTTGGCACTAAATCCTGTCCTCCTCTGGCATATGCAGACGACCTGGCTTTAATCTCCCTGTCTAGATCAGGTCTGCAAAAAAAATGAATATCTTGAAAGAATACGTAGAGAATCACAAGCTACAAATAAACAAGGTCAAAAGCCAGGTCGTGATTTTTGGTACTAGATACACTCCTATAAACTGGTCAATAGGTGAACATAAATTAAAGATGGTGAAGTCTTATCTTTACTTGGGTCTCTCCTTTGATAGTACAGTGAGCTGGGTAACCCATACGAGATCTTTAACTGGTAAACTCAAACAAACTGCTGGTGCCCTTTTAACATTTAATAGAAAATTTGGTGGCTCTGCTATCCAGCCTCTCTTAATGGATATTAAGGCCAAATATATTTCTCAGGCACTTTATCTGGTAGAAGTATGGAGCCTTAGGAATATTAAGAAATTCGAAATACCTCTCAATAAACTTCTTAGGACTGCCATTGGGCTAGGGAATTCCACTCTGATTTCTCTAGTGAGAGCTGAGCTCAGCCTTCCAAGCCTGGAGGGCTTTGCTCTATCCAGACTTATTGGGTGCTGTATAAATGTTAGCAGAATGCCCTTGGATAGGCTACCCAGGGAATGTTTAAAAGAAAAAGCAACCCGGAAAATCAGGGGTTGTAAACAATCACCTTGGTATTTACAACTGATGGCTGCTGTCAACAATCATGGGTTACAGTATTTAATGAAGCTCCAAGAAAGGGGGATAGTTCCTAGTCTAAAATATAAAAAACACTGCACCAATAAGATCACCAACAACATTAAAGAGAAGGATAGTCAAGTAATTTCAACCCTTAAGATTGCCCGTGGATTGCTAAAAATGACATCAGTCATACCTTTAGGTTTTATCTGGAAGCACTAACAGACCAGGAGCTTAGATTCCTTTTTACACTATATAGATTTGAACTGTTTAATAGCAATGTTTTAAGGGCTAGGTTTGGTAAAGCAACTGATACTGCCACCAGGTATTGCAATTGCACTAAGGAAGAAGAGGAAAATCTTTCTCATGTAGTTTTTGTGTGTCCATGGTATAGTAAGCCCAGAACATACTGGCTGACTCCAGTTCAGTCACAGATTAGTACCTCGGATAAAAATGTACAGTACCTTTGGAAATTATGTTGACGGTTCAGGATAATTATGTGATCAAGCAGGTTGCCGAGTTTTTCAGAGCTATTTCTATTATTCGTAAAAAGCACACATGATCAATTATGTACTCGTACTAGCAATGTATAACAATCAATGCACGTTAGTAAGATAATTTATCTTTAGCTTTTAACTGATCTTATGATATTAATGTACTTGTGTTCTAAGCCTCATGACATATTACTTGTTCTTTTTTTTTATTTATGATGTCTATGTATTAATGTATTATTGTTTTATTGTTTATTGAAATGGTCTTTGACTGAACAAATACAGTTGTTTCTTCTTCTACAGCTCTTTCTCCCACCCCATTCCTTTCCTCTATAATGCCTTGTGCCTATCCCCTAAACTCTTGAAACCACCACTATTTTTATCCCCACCAGCTCCACTGGAAGGCTATTCCAGAAATCTGCCTCTTTTTCTGTGAAGAAGTACTTCCTCACATTTCTCCTGAATCTACAATCCTCCAGATTTACCTCAGTAGTGGGCAAGATTATGGAGGCACTCCTTAAGGAAAGGATAGTGCAACACCTGGAATCCATAGGAACACAGGATCCAAGACACCATGGGTTTACAAAAGGAAGGTCCTGTCAAACTAATCTCATAGAT
Organism: Neoceratodus forsteri; assembly: GCA_016271365.2. Lineage (NCBI taxonomy): Eukaryota > Metazoa > Chordata > Ceratodontiformes > Ceratodontidae > Neoceratodus > Neoceratodus forsteri. The sequence continues at coordinate 784,094,095 of CM028132.1, read as the reverse complement.
TTTTTTGACTGGGTAACCAGAGTGATGGACCAAGGGGGAGCAGTTGATGTCACCTACCTTGACTTCAGCAAATCTTTCAATACTGTTCCACATAGAAGATTGATTAGTAAGCTGGGTAGGCTCAGGGTGGGTCGAAGTTGGTCAACTGGGTAGCAAATTGGTTGACGGGCAGAAAACAGAGAGGTGGTAAACGTATGCAGTCAGAAGAGATGCACGCTACAAGTGGGGAATTTCAGGATGTCCTGGGGCCAGTCCTCTTTAATATCTTCATCAGTGACATTGCAGATGGACTGGAGGGTAAGGTTTGTCTGTTTGCAGATGACACCAAGATCTGCAACAGAGTAGATGATCCAGATGGGGTGGGCAGAATGAGAAGAGATCTGGATAAACTAACAAAATGGTCAGAAGAGTGGCAACTGGAGTTTAACGCAAAGAAGTGCAAGATCATGCACATAGGGAAGAGAAACCCTGAAGCCACCTATAGGCTGGGAGGGGAGTTGCTGGCAGTCACAAGGAAAGAAAGAGACTTGGGTGTCATCATCACTGATGACCTGAAATCATCCAAGCAGACCACTACAGCAGTAGGCAAGGCTAGAGGGATGTTGGGGTGTATTAGTAGGGGTAACACAAGTCAGAAGAAGGAGGTAATAATCCCTCTTTACAAGATACTGGTTAGGCCCCATCTGGAGTACTGAGTGCAGCACTGGAATCACACCTTCACAAGGACATGAACGAAATTGTGGCAGTCCAGAGAAGGGCAACCAAAATGGTGCAGGGACTGGATCAGAAAACATATGAGGACAGATTAACGGAGCTCAAAATGTATACCCTAGAGCAAAGGAGAAAGAGAGGTGATATGATCGAAACATTCAAACACTTTAAGGGCATTAACAAGGTGAAAGAGTTTAACATGTTTCAATATAATAAAAATAGCAGGACAAGAGGGCACAGCATGAGATTAGAGGGAGGCCAATTAAGGGGTAATGTGAGGAAGTTCTTTTTCACTGAAAGGGTGGTGGATGCATGGAACGGCCTACCTCAGGAAGTGGTGTATATGAATACAGTACAGGGCTTCAAACAGGCATGGGATAGGCATTAAGGAGTAATACAGATGAGTATGACTAAATAGGCCATTGACAGCGCAAAGTCCAATGGCACATTCATAAGGCAGAAAAAGAAATGGACAGACTGGATGGGCCTTGCGGTCCTTATCTGTCATCAGCTTCTATGTTTCTATGTCAAATTCTTCTTGAGCATCTTTTTTCTGAAAAATACTTCCCTTCTGTACGTTATTTACCCCATGTGGTCTTTAAACATCTCTATCATATCCCTCCTCTCTTCCAGTTTGTACAAATTCAGATTCTTAAGTCTCTCCTCATAGGGCTTCTGATGCAGACTCTGCACCAATTTAGTTGCCATCCTCTGGACCACCTCCACTCTGGCTATGTCCTTCTGGAGGTGTGGTCTCCAGTACTGGAGTCAGTACTCGAGGTGGAGGTCTTACTAGTAATCTATACAGAGGCAATACCACCTCCCTCTTTCTGCTGGTGATACCCCTCCCTGTGTACCACAGTATCCCACTAGCCCTCCCAACTGCCTTGTCTCACTGCCTGGCTACCGTAGGTATTCCGACATGATCACCCCCAGGACTCTTTCCTGCTTGGTGGTCATCACTACCACTCCTCCCATTTTGTACTCCGTCCAAGATGTTTTGTGCCCCAAATGTATTATTTTGCAATTTTTGCATTGACACCCTGCTGTCATACACTTGACCACTCCTTAAAATTTCTCAGGTCTCTGCTCATCCTTTCCTACCCAGTTTGAGTGGCCATCCTATTGCAGATTTTGTTGTCATCTGCAAAGAAGCAGACCTTTGCTTCCAGCTCCTTTGCAATGTCGCTTATAAATACATTAAAGAGAACTGATCCCAGCACTGATCACTGTGGCACCCCACTGGTCACACTCCTTTCCTCTGAGTGAACTCCATTTGCCACCACCATCTGTCACTTATTCCCTAATCAATTTCTTAGCCAGTTTACCACCTTTGGACCTTCTTAACCTGGAAGGACACTGCTTCTTTATTCAGCTGTGAGCTGTGTGAGAAATTCTATATTGCACTTGATATCTGCAACAACGTGCACTTTTGCTCAATTCTGTGGGAGGTGAAACTAACTACCCTTGGTAATTGCTTTTTATTTATGTATTTATTTAGTGTTTAACCAAGAAGGGGCTTGCAAACTCATTTTATCTTGTGAGTAACTTCAGAAAGATTTAAATACTGCATTTGGGTAGACCCTTGGAGGTAGCTAGATTGTCTGCTAGGATTTTCTGACAGTTAAACTATTTTTAAATGTACAGGTGGCTGAGGAGTTGAAAAAGGAGCTTGCAAACTCTGCTTATCTTGGAAGTAACTTCACAAGGATTTAAATACTGCATTTTGGTTGTCCCTTGGGGGTAGCTGGATTGACTACTAGGATTTTGGGACAGAAACTATTTTTAAATAATTTACTGGTGTGTAGGAGTTTGTGATAGTTAAACTATTTTTAAATAAGTTACTGGAGGTTAGTTGAATTACTATAAAGGGCAATACTCACCAGGGTGGTGGAGCAGTGGTGTATTTGATTGTTACTAGCAGTCACCTGTGGTTGTGAACTACCCACCCCTTCCCACACCCCACCCCCCCAGGCATGGCATTTCCTTTATAGCCAAAGTTCTGACATCACTTCCTCAACAGGTCTTGGGGTAGAACTGTCATATTCTTAATAACCCATCACAGTGCATAAAGGGTAAGTACACACCACCAAAAAAAAAAAAATTATGTATATTACATATTGTATATTTTAAGGGAGAGGGACATGTGGGGAGTGGTGCAATGCACTGGCTTTGGGGCAGCAGTTTTCCGGGAGACATTCTGGAAACTGTGCTGCTGTCCTATTTGCAGGCAACTGTCAGCTCTGAGGGAGGAGATTGCCCACCTCCAGGCTGAACTGGCAAGGACAAAGGAGGCCTCCCCCACCCAAAGAGCACCACTGCCACAACCACTGCCTCAGAGGTTGCCAAGTATGAAGAGCAGTTGGACCACAGTGGGTTCTGGGAGGGTGCAGGTGGTGGAACAGAGGCAAAGCCCCCTAGTTGTACCTCTACACAAATCATATGCCAGTCTGGCAGTGCAAGGTTCCTCTATGATGGCATCCTCAGTGGAGACCAAGAAGAATGCTGAGGACATCCACAAGGGAGACCCACAAAAGGGTGGCAAGGGACACCACAGGGGAAGGAAACAGCTTCTGATAGGGGACTCAATTGTTACGGGGGTAGAACTGGGGAAGGGAGAGGAGAGGGAAGTAAGGTGCCTGCCTGGTGCCATGGCTTGGAGGGACAAGAACCGAATCCTCACAATTGCAGAAGCAGCATCACAGGAGAGGGAACTAGATATCACGTCTACCTTGGGACAAATGGCCTAGCTAGGCATGGAATCAGTGCAGTGCAGGATGAATTTGTGAAGTTAGGGAGGGACCTCAGACAGGTAGCAAGCACGGTTACCGTCTCAGAGGTGCTGCCAGTCCATGGCAGGGGTGAGGCTAGGGTACTGCACACCATGCAGTTTAATGAATGGTTGCAAAACTGGTGCAGAGCACAGGGCTTTGGCTTCATTGGGGACTGGGGGTACACCTGGAGAGATGAAGGTCTATACTGGCACGATGGTCTGCATCTGTCCACGAAGGGAACCAAGCTCCTAAGTGACAGGTTTAAATGCTTCCTTGGCAAGCTTTTAAACTAGCCAAGGGGAGAGGTGCTGATAAGAGGCAGGAAATGTCAAGCCTCCCCCCACAAAACATGGCAGGTAGTAAGGTAAACACTGAGGTACAGAGCTCAAAAGAGGGCAGGACAGGGGCAAATGGAAAAATAGACAAGGGCAATAAGAGCAGGTTGGGGAAAAAGGATAAAGCCAACATTAAATGGAGGGCAATGAGTACCAATGCCAGTAGTCTGGGAAACAAGCTTCCTGAGCTACAAGCCCTGATGCAAGATGAAAAATTGGATATTGTGGCAGTCACAGAAACATGGTACACAGAGAACCATGACTGGGATGTCAACATAGCGGGGTACACAGTCTACAGAAGGGACAGGGAGGGTAAAAGAGGAGGTGGAGTAGCTCTATATGTAAGGGAAGGGATCAAAGCTACAGAACTAAAAAGTAAAGGGGGAGGACAAGAGGCACTCTGGGTCACCTTGGAGACAGGGATTGGCATCCCAATCTGCACTGGGGTTGTATACAGACCTCCCATCTCAAGGGGAGGAAACTGACAAGAAAATGATGGAGGACATTCTCAAAATGGCTGAAAAGGGGGAGATACTGTTGATGGGGGACCTGAATATGCCAGATGTTAACTGGATGACATGTACTGCAGCCACATCCAAGAGCAGGGTCATTCTCGATGCCCTGCAGGGGCAGGCCTTAGACAGCTAGTGCTGGAACCCACTGAGGGAGCAATAATAGACCTGGTACCTCAAATGGAGAGAGGATCACAAATTTAGAAGTCAGTAAACATCTGGGAACAAGTGACCACTGCACAGTGTGCTTCACAATAAGCACAACCATGGAGACGAGCCATACAAAAACAAGGATACTGGACTTTAGAAGGGCCGACTTTGGCAAAATGGGTGAATACCTGAGGAATGCACTAGCAAATGGCCAAAAAGGAGGGGTGGAAGAACAATGGAGAAAAATCAAAACTGCTGTCATCTAGGTGACAAGCCTTTGTATGAAACAAATAAAGAAAACAAAGCGGAGTAAAAAACCACTATGGTTCTCAAAAGAGGTGGCAGGGAAGGTTAAGGAGAAAAAGGCTGCGTTCAAAAAGTATAAGGAATCACAGAAGGAGCACGACAGGGTACTGTATCAATTAAAGCAGAAAGAAGTGGGGAAGGCAGTCAGAATAGCAAAGGTCCAAACTGAGGGAAAAATAGCCAACTCAGTTAAGAAGGGGGATAAAACCTTCTATAGGTACATTAGGGAGCATAGAAAGGTTAAGAGAGGAATAGTGAAGATTAATAAAGGAGAAGGGAGGTGGGCAGAGGGAGACAGTGAAAAGGCAGAGATACTGAATGAATACTTTTGCTCAGTATTCACAAAAGAAGATGAGGAGGAGTTACCTAAACCAGACAATAGAAGCACACTAGGTAGGGGGGTTGACACCAGTCTATTTACAGAAGAAAGAGTCCTGAAAGAACTCCTAAAACTCAAGGTGGACAAAGCAATGGGGCCTGACGGGATTCACCCCAGAATCCTAAAAGAACTAAGGGAGGACCTAGTGACACCACTGACCACACTTTTTAACAAATCATGGGGGGATGGGGTGGTACCTGAGGACTGGAGGAGGGCAGATGTGATTCCCCTTCACAAAAGTGGGAGCAAGGCAGAAGCAGGAAACTACAGACCTGTAAGTTTGACCTCAGTGGTAGGGAAAATTATGGAATCACTTCTGAAAAAAGAACTGTTGAGTACCTAGAGGCCAGCGGGGCACAGGACCCAAAGCAGCATGGATTCTCAGAAGGAAGGTCATGTCAGACGAATCTAATTGATTTCTTGACTGGGTGACCAAGTAATAGACCAGGGAGGGGCTGTGGATATGGCCTACCTAGACTTTGAAGTAAGGTATGTGACATAGTCCCCGCATAAAAAGACTATCAATCAAGTTAGCTAGCCTTGGGGTGGGTTCCAGGGTGGTAGCCTGGTAGCAAACTGACTGCATAACAGGACACAGAAGGTAACAGTGAATGGAACACATTCCGAAGAAGGGGGTTACTAGTGAGACCTCAGGGCTCAGTACTCGGGTCCAGTCCTCTTTAACATCTTTATAGGTGACATTGCAGAGGGTCTGGAGGGAAGGTATTTTTGCAGATGACACAAAGATCTGTAACAGAGTTGATACACAAGGGGTTAGAAAGGATGAGAAGGACTTGGCAAGGTTGGAGAATGGTCAGACAAATGGCAACTTAGATTCTATGTAAAGAAGTGCAAAGTAATGCACCTGGGAAACAAAAACCCAGGAGAAGAGAACACAATAGCAGGGGAGGTACTAACAATAACAAAAATGGAAAGGGACTTGGGGGTAGTCATATCAGATGACCTAAAGGTGGGTAAACAACGTGAGAAGTCAGTAAGGAGAGCCAGGGGGATACTGGGATGCATAGGACGGGGCATCACAAGTAGAAAAAGGGAAGTGGTTATCCCTCTGTACAGACAGTTGGTGAAACCACATCTGGAATACTGTGTGCAGTCTTGGAGACCCCATCTACGCAAGGACATAGACAGGATGGAAGCAGTCCAGAGGAGGGCAACTAAAATGGTGCAGGGTCTGCATCAGAAACCATATGAAGAGAGACTGAGAGAGCTTAATATGTATATCCTTGATGAAAGGAGGGACAGGGGGGACATGATAGAAACTTTTAAGTACCTCAAGGGAATCAACAAAGTCCAGGAGGGTAGCATCTTTCAGAAAGAGAGATGTGTAAGAACAAGGGGGTACACTTTAAAGATAGAGGGGGGACGGCCCAGGGGTAATATGAGGAAATTTTTTTTCACGGAGAGAGTGGTGGATGCATGGAACCGCCTTCCTGGGGAGGTTGTTGGGTCTAAAACAGTGGGGGAATTCAAACATGCATGGGACAGACATAAGGCAATTGTAGTGGGGGGGTTGCAGGAAGTAGGCTGTTGGTTAACTAGAATCTGCAGCTTATCCAATAGGAAGAGAAATGGGCAGACTGGGTGGGCCAAGTGGTCCTTATCTGCCATCAAAGTCTATGTTTCTGTGTTTCTCCTAACCTACTCAGATTGCTTACTAGCCTCACCAAGCATCAGTCTGTGCTGTGCTACCCTCATCTTGGTGACCACAGGTGGTGGTGCAAGCTGGAGCTGCTGGAGCATGAGAGGGAGGACACTAACCACCAGGATGCATGCATCACTACACATCAGTCTCTGTTGTGCTACTATCCCCTGGCTGACTAGATGTGCCTATTTGGACTAAAGCTGAAGGAGTATCAGAAGGAATTCAGTGACTGCTGAGACATGTCCATCACCACACTTCCATCTCTGCTGTGCTACCCTCATCTGGATGACCACAGGTAGTGGTGCATGCTGGAGCTGCAGGAATATGAGAGGGAGTTTGCGGACCACTGAGACATGTCCATCTCTATGCATCTATCTCTACTGTGCAACTATCCCTTGGGTGACTGGAAGAGGGCATTCAAACTGAAGCTGCAGGAGTATCAGAGGGAGTTCGCTGTCCACTGAGACATGTCCATCACTATGCATTCATCTCTGCTGTGCAACCCTCATCTGGATGACCACAGGTAGTGGTGCAAGCTGGAGCTGCAGGAATATGAGAGGGAGTTTGCTGACCACTGAGACATGTCCATCACCACACATCAGTCTCTGCTGTGCAACTATCTCCTGGGTGACCAGAAGTGGGCATTCAAACTGAACTTGCAGGAGTATCAGAGGGAGTTCACTGACCACTGAGACGTGCACATCACCAAGCATCAGTCTCTGCTGTGCTACCCTCATCTGGGCTACCACAAGTGGCAGTACAAGCTGGAGATGCAGGAATATGAGAGGGAGTTCACTGACCACTGAGATGTGTCCATCACAATGCATCAGTCTCTGCTGTGCTAGCCTCATCTGGCTGACCAAAAGTGGTGCTGCAAGCTGGAGCTGCAGGAGAATGAGAGGGAGTTCACTGACCAGTGAGATGTGTCCATTTCCAGGCATCTGTCTCTGCTGTGCTACCCTCATCTGGGTGACCACAGGTGGTGGTGGTGGTGGTGCAAGCTGGAGCTGCAAGAGCATGAGAGGGAGATCAATGACCACTGAGATGTGTCTATCAACATGCATCAAGTTTCTGCTGTGCTACCCTCATCTGGGTGACCACAGATGATGGCACAAGCTGGAGCTGCGGGAGTATGAGAGGGAGTTTCCTGACCACTGAGACATGTCCATTACCACACATCAGTCTCTGCTGTGCAATTATCTCCTGGGTGACCAAAAGTGGGCATTCAAACTTAACCTGCAGGAGTATCAGAGGGAGTTCACTGACCACTGAGACATGTCCATCACCAAGCATCACTCTCTGCTGTGCTACCCTCATCTGGGTGACCACAGGTGGTGGTGCAAGCTGGAGCTGCAGGAATATGAGAGGGAGATCACTGACCACTGAGATATGTCCATCACTACACATCCATCTCTGTTGTGCTACCCTCATCTGGCTGGCCACAGATGGCAGCGCAAACTGGAGCTGCAAGAGTATGATTGGGAGTTCGCTGAACACTGAGATGCATGCATTACCATGCATCAGTCTCTGCTGTGCTACCCTCATCTGGGTGACCACAGGTGGTGGTGCAAGCTGGAGTTGCAGGAACATGAGAGGGAGATCGATGACCACTAAGACATGTCCATCAACATGCACCTGTCTCTGCTGTGCTAACCTGATCTGGGTGACCACAGATGGTGGCACAAGCTGGAGCTGCAGGAGTATGAGAGGGAATTTGCTGATCACTGAGACATGTCCATCATCATGTATCAGTCTCTGCTGTGCTACTCTTATCTGTGTGACCACAGGTGGTGGCTCAAGCCTGAGCTGCAGGTGTATGAGAGGGAGTTTGATGACCACTGAGACATGTCCATCTCCATGCATCAGTTTCTGCTGTGCTACCCTCATCTGGATAACCACAGGTGGCCGGGCAAGATGGAGCTGCAAAAATATGAAAGGGAGATCGCGGACCACTGAGACGTGTCCATCACTTCACATCCATCTCTGCTGTGCTACCCTCATCTGGGTGACCACAGATGGTGGGGAAAACTGGAGCTGCAAGAGTATGAGAGGGAGATTCTTGACCACTGAGATGCATGCATCACCACACATCAGCATGTATGCACAAGTCCCTAAGAGACTGGGTTGCATCCTTACAGGTGGGAGCACAAATAAAAATGCCCAGGTGAAGCAGCATGATGCCAGCTCCATGCTGCAGATCCCACACCACTGACCGCAGCTTGCACTGCCAAACTGAGCTAAAATCTGTTGGCCCCACCCAGTGGACAAGCCAGGGAAGAACAGGTGGTAGCGGTTAGTCCTAGGGTAGGTGGGTGATGGGGATGGATGCAGGAGCATGTCCAGTGAAGGGCTATCTGGCATGAAAGGGGCAAATCATTGTAAATTAAAAATAAATAATTGTATGCAACTGGAAAAAATGTAGGTAAAACATTTTTATCCTCATTATAAAAAAATATATTTTCTTATACATTACATGGTGCGCCGAATCATTACTTGGTATGCCATGGGGGATATCTTCTCAATCATTATAAAGTACCATTTTTATTATATCTACCCCCCCTCCCCAATATTGCTTAATAGCAGGTCTTTGGCTCAGCGAGGCTTTTTTTTTTCCTTTAGTATAAAAAGCACTGACTCACAAGGCATTTTGTGTTGGAGGTCAGTACTGCTGCTCAGGGAACCAAATGTCTGCTGAGGGAGGGTGAATCTAAAGCATGCAAAAGAGGAGGGGGCAGTGATCTAGAATTCTTCACTGGGTGATGGGTGGTAATAACCTGCAAGGGGGCCCATAACCTACAAAATGGATGTAGGGCTTATAACTTGCAGTGGGAAGGGGAGCTAATAACCTACAAGGGGTTTGGGGGCTAATAATCTGGAAGATAGTCAACTCAGTTAAGAATGGGGATAAACCTTTTATAGGTACATTTGGGAGCAAAGAAAGACCAAGGGACGAATAGTGAGGCTTCATAAAGGGGAGGGGGTGGGCAGAGGGTGACAGTGAAAACGCAGGGATACTAAATGAATTAATCTGCTCAGTATTCACAAAAGAAGAAGAGGGGGAGGCTGACAGCCTGGGTAAAGAATTGGCTGGAGAATAGGACACAGAGAGTAATAGTAAATGGAGTCCACTCTGAAGAAAGGGGGGTTACTAGTGGGGTACCGCCGGGTTCAGTATTAGGACCGGTCCTCTTCAATGTCTTTATAAGCGACATTGCAGAGGGACTGGAAGGAAAAATATGTCTCTTTGTAGATGACACAAAGATCTGCAACAGAGTTGATGCACAAGGTGGGGTGGAAAGGATGAGAAGGGACTTGGCAAGGTTAGAGGAAAGGTCAAATGTATGGCAGCTTAGATTCAATGCTATGAAGTGCAAGGTAATGCACCTGGGAAATAAAAACCCAGGGGAAGAGTACACAATGGGGGGTGAGATACTAACAACAACAAAAATGGAAAGGGACCTGGGGTAGTCATATCAGATGACCTAAAGGTGGGCAAGCAATGTGAGAGGCAGTAAGGAGGGCTGGGGGGATACTGGGATGCATAGGGAGAGGCATCACCAGTAGAAAACAGGAAGTTATTATTCCTCTGTACAGACAGCTGGTGAGACCCCATCTGGAGTACTTCATGCAGTTCAGTAGACCCAGTCTCCGCAAAGACATAGACAGGATGGAAGCTGTCCAGAGGAGGGCAACTAAAATGGTGCAGGGTCTGCACCGGAAGACATATGAAGAGAGACTTAAGGAGCTTAATATGTATAGCCTCGAGGAAAGGAGGGAGGGGGGGACATGATAGAAACTTTCAAGTACCTCAAGGGAATCAACAAAGTCCAAGAGGGTAGCATCTTTCAAAAAGAGGTGTGCAAGAACAAGGGGAACAATTTGAAGATAGAGGGGCGGCTCAGAGGTAATTTAGGAAGTATTTTCACAGAGGGTTGTGGATGCATGGAATGGCCTTCTGGAGGAGGTTGTGGAGTCAAAAACAGTGGTGGAATTCAAGCATGCATGGGACAGTCATAAGGCAATTCTAGGGGGTGGAGGTAGGAAGAAATAGGCTGCTGGTTAACTAGGATCTGCAGCTTATCCATTAGGTAGGGAAATGGGCAGACTGGGTGGGCCAAGCAGTCCTTATCTGCCGTCAAATTCTATGTTTCTATGTTACCTAAACCAATCAATAGAAGCACTTTGGATAGGGGTGTCGATACCAGTCTGTTCACAGAAGAAAGGGTTCTGAAAGAACTTCTGAAGTTGAAGGTGGATAAAGCAATGGGTCCTGATGGGATTCATCCCAGAATTCAAAAAGAACAAAGGGGTGAACTAGTGACACCACTGACTACCCTTTTTAACAAATCATGAGAGGATGGTGTGGTACTGGAGGACTGGAGGAGGGCAGATGTGATTCCCCTTCACAAAAGTGGGAGCAAGGCAGAGGCAGGAAACTACAGACCTGTTAGTTTGACCTCAATGGTAGGGAAAATGATGGAATCACTTCTGAAAGAAAGAACTGTTGAGTACCTAGAGGCCAGCAGTACCCAAGACTCAAGGCAGCATGGATTCACAGTGGGAAGGTCATGTCAGATTAATCTTATAGATTTCTTTGACTGGGTGATCAAAGTAGGTAGACCAGGGAGGGGCTGTGGAATTGGCCTACCTGGACTTTAGCCAAGTATTTGACACAGTCCCACACAAAGGATTAATAAACAAATTAGCCAGCCTGGGAGTGGGTACCAGGATGGTAGCCTGGGTAAAAAATTGGCTGGGCAATAGGACACAAAGTGTAATAGTAAACTGAGTCCTCTCTGAAGAAAGGGTGACTACTAGTGGGGTACCGCAGGATTCAGTACTGGGACTGGTCCTCTTTAATGTCTTTATAAGTGACATTGCAGAGGAACTGGAAGGAAAAGTATGCCTTTTTGCAGATGACGCAAAGATCTGCAACAGGGTTGATACAGAAGGGTGTGTGTGGAAAGGATGAGAAGGGACTTGGCAGGGCTGGAGAAATGGTCAAAAGTATGGCAGCCTAGATTGAATGCAAAGAAGCACAAAGCAATGCACCTTGGAAACAAAAACCCTGGGCAAGAGTACACGATGGGGGGAGGTACTAACAACAACAAAAATGGAAAAGGACCCATGGGTTAGTCATATCAGATGATCTAAAGGTAGGCAAGCAATGTGAGAAGGCAATAAGGAGGGCTGGGGGGATACTGGGATACAGAAGGAGAGGCATCACCAGTAGAAAATAGGAGGTTGTTATCTGTCTGTACAGACAATGGTGAGACCCCAACTGGAGTACTGTGTGTAGTTCTGGAGATCCCATCTCCGCAAGGACAAAGATAGGATGGAGGCAAACAAGAGGAGGGCAGCTAAAATTGTGCAGGGTCGGCACCATAAGCCATATGAAGAGAGACTAAAGGAGCTTAATATGTATACTCTCAAGGAAAGGAGGGAGAGGGGGGACATGATAGAGACTTTCAAGTACCTCAAGGGAATCAACAAAATCCAAGAGGGTAGAATATTTCAGAAAAAGAGATGTGCAAGAACAAGGGGGCGCAATTTGAAAATAGAGCGGGAATGGCTCAGGGGCACGTGTGGAAGTATTTTTTAACAGAGAGGGTGGTGGATGTATGTACCGTCCTTCCTGAGGAGGTCATGGGGTCAAAAACAGTAGCAGAATTCAAGAATGCATGGGACAGACATAATGCAGTTCTGGTGGGGGTGGCAGGAGGAAGTAAACTGTTGGTTAACTAGGATCTGCAGCTTATCCAATAGGTAGGAAAATAGAAAGACTGGGTGAGCCAAGCAGTCCTTATCTGCCATCAAAGTCTATGTTTCTTTGTTTCTGTGGATGAGGGTCAATAACCTAAGGGGAGGGGCTCATAAACTGCAAGAGTAAATGGGCTAGTAACTTGCATCTGGAGGGGGGCAATAAACCTGCAAGAGGCAGATGGGTCTAATAATCTGTGAAGGGAAACAGGCTAATAACCTGTAAAGGGGTATTGGGCAGAAGTCTGCAGGGGGGGGAGGGTGCAAATTGTACATATGGGGCTAATCAGCAGTAAGGGGGCTAAATGCCTGCAATAGGGGTGGCCTAAAAGCTTGTGGTGAGGTGGGCTTAAAGCCTTCAAAGGGGGGAGGGATAATAGCCTACAAAAGAGGGTGACAAAAATTAGAGGGTTAAAAGCCTGCAAAGGGGAAGTTAAACACCTTAATTTCTTGGAGGTTTTACAGGGTGAATAATGACAATGGATTGCGGTCTTAAGGTGAAAAAACTTGCCAAATAATAAATCCTAAAAGTAGCTTGAGAGGAAAAATAGAACTCCAAAAGCTAGTAGTCTAGTCTAATAACAGGATGATGCAATAAAGCTAAAACATAAGATTTTTAATCACTGAGATTGAAAATGATTAAAATAAGAAAAATATACCACAAAATAACGCTTGTTTTTCTTGAAAAGATAAAGCAAGATACTTTGTCTTGATATACGTCATTTTTTCTTAATGAGTAAGAAAGAAACTCTAGAAATAATCTTGGGGATAAAAATTCAAGATTTTTAGTTAGTGAAATAAGTTATTTAGGCTTGTCAAGATATTATTTTTTGCAGTGTGGGTGAGATTAAGTATCCCACTTATGGCAAAAGTTATCAGTCTCTCTTTTTTTTCGAACAGGTCCTTCCTTGTGACGGCAGTATACACTAAGGGGCATCTGGTACTTCAGACGTTCCTATATAGCTAGTATTACCTGCACATGCACACACACTAATACCCAAACACACACACACACACAGTCATTTTCAGTTACTAAAGGTGGTTTTAAGTAGTTTTGCATACCCTGTTTAAATTACATTTCTTTGCTTTGACTTTTTATTCCCTGCACCATTACTAAATTGTGCATCAGTTGTTCTCCACTCCTGATATGCAAGCCTCTCCCTGCTTTGCCTGCAAATATGTGATGTCAATAGAATCATTTTCTGCTTGTCCTCTTCAGTCTGCATTAGAGTTGTGCAAAATTGCAGAATTTTGTTCCGCAAAATATTTCACGAAATTCGTGCATTTCACGAAATGTTTCGCAGGTGTGAAATGTGAAATTCCGCTGGCGAAATGCGGAATTTCACCAGCAAAATGTGAAATTCTGCTGGTGAAATACAGACTGTCACCACTCGCAGGTGAAATTCTGCCACTCGTGGGCAAAATTCTGCATTTCACCAGCAGAATTTCACATTTCACACCTACGAAATGTTTCACAGAATGCGCTGAATTTCACAAAATATTGCACATGATGAAATTCACAATTTCACCGGAATTTCAGAGGTGAAATTAAAATTTGCTGCATCTCTAGTCTGCATGCCTTGCAGACAGTCCTCTCCTTGTGACTAGAGTACTATCACCTACCCACAATACAGTCCATGTGCATTTAAGTTCCTCCTTGCTGCAGGGCCTGGCAATTTTCCTTTGATATCTGCAGATCCTCATAATGAGCCAATCACTGGACACCATGCTGATTTGCTGTTGGGGGCTCCTCCTTCAATGTCTCTCACATGTTCACATCATAAGTCTTTAATTTTCAGTTTAAGTGTCTGCCTGCCATTTTTTCTGCAGTTCCATGCACTTTGCCGTAACTTTAAATGCAAACTCAATTTCAACACATTCTTCTGGTGCTCCAAATCCCCTGAATCCCAGCAGCAATGTTTCCATTTTGTAACCACCATATGGGAGCCTCAAGGATGGTGTATGAGGGGGTTGTACTGGGTTCTTTAGTCATTACCATTTTAGGGAGTTCAGGGAAACTTCAGGGCAGCTATATAACATTTACAACCTTTTGGCATATAATAGGTATATCCATGAAGCGTTTCTGATTCAAGTGAAGATGTCATTTATTTTGTGCATTCTATCTCCACTTCCTTTCAGCATCTCATTTCCACTGAGTACTTTACACTACTCACATAACACAGTCTTTATTGGTGTGTCAGCTTAATTAATTTTGTCATGCCCATATCAGCCTTTCTGACTCTCCCATATGCCAGGCAGTTTACATCAATTTCACAATTTTATATCCCATGACTGGGTGAACTTTTTAGGGCCCCTGTCTCCCGCAGGCATGAGGAAAACCCTGTTTATAGCCCCCCCACCACCACCACAGTTCTGTGCCTCTATGTTGCTGTTCAGTAAATTTCTGGTTTAGTGTCTTCCTCAGTCAGATGGCTTTTTTGCCTTTTGGGGAAGGGGTTCAAACCCATTATTGTGCCCCCACACAAGACATACCCACTGCCTCTTTGCACAAAGTGCCCTGTGGTCTACAGATGAGGGGAAAATGTATTCCTAGGTTTCACAAAGGCTTACACCCCTTTATCCACTTCTGCCCAGTTTTTGAGACTCCCATCTGTTCTCTACACTTTTAGGTATACTTCACTTTTTGATGTTTCTTGTTCCTCTTGTCTTTCTTCTTATACTCACCTCTCTTGTTACTTTTTCCTGCTTGTCTACTCCACAAGGGCTCTTACTTCAATTAAAAGTCTTCCACCACTTTACCATAAGGTCATCCTCCACAACTTTATCATAATGTCTGTATCTTTCCTCCTTAACAGATTTTTGTTCTCTCAGCCATGAGCTGCTTTCCCTCCCTCTCCTCTTTAGCAAGGGACTCTTTCACTTCTCCCACTATCTTCCTCACTTTCTTCTTTAAAGCTACCTCTCAGCCACTCCCTCAAAACTTCTTAATCCTATAGTGACCTAAAGGGTCACTTTGCTTAACGTAGAATTCTATACTATTTAACCCATAAAAACTTGTAGCCCCAAGGCTAAGGCTGGCGCTACACATATAAATTACTGTATATTACTGTATTATCAAGAGTGGGCCCTAGGTTGTTTTTTTTTATAGGCGTTGTCTGGCCCTTCACAGAAAACAAGATTAAGAATAGTAAACACCGCTGTTCTTTTAATCACTGAGTTTGAAGGACTAGTGTATGGGCATGCTGCAACTGGAGTTGTAACTAAATTGAATGTTTTATTTATTTATTTATTTACTGAGATCTTGGATTAACAGCTTTGAGCAGAAAGCTCTTTCATAGGTTCCATGTCAAGTATGACACAAACAAGAATACAGATATGTTCCACAGATACAGATACAGCAAGAAACAATTGAAAACTGTCTCCAGCCATAAATTCTAACAACAATTATGCAATCTAAGCATGTACAGGGTGCAGAGTCAAAACAAAGGCTAATGTTTCACTAGGTAACGGTAACATAACATGAGGACGCTTCTTTAAAAAGGAGAATTGTACAACTAACAACATAGGCAGATAATTGGATTGTGCCTGAGTCAAAGAAAGAAGGAAGGTCTCATACCAGTAGTGAGGAACACGGGAAGGAGAAGGAAAGTGTGGGGAGGGAGAAGGCAAGCAGAGGTGGAGGGTAGGATGGGGATAGATAGGAGGGAAAGGGAAGAATAGCTATGTTGTCAAAGTGGAATAAAGGAGGAAGAGGGTAGGGGGAAGGAGGGATGGAGGAGAGTAGGGAGGAAGAGGTGGTATAGGTAGTGGGGTGACGATGAAGATGTATTAAGGTGGTAGGGAGGAAAAAGGTATGGAATAATGGAGGGGCGTAAAAGGGAAGAGGAGGTGGAGGGAGGTAGGAGGGAAAATTAATAATTTAGGCAGGGCTAGAAAGCCCATAAAAGTGCTAGCCTGACCGGGGGCCCAAGAAATGGACATGAAGCGTAACATTTTATTAATCAATAGAGATCACAGAGATTACAAATGGTAGGAGCAAGGTAAAAACAAATTAGCGGTAGCAGTCACAGGTTGCCAGTGAGATTAGATGCTGCCAGAGTTTTTCTTAAAGGAGCCCAGCAAAGTAGCATTGGTTATGTCAGGAGGCAGGGAGTTGTACCACAGCGGAGCTCTGTATGTAAATGCACGTTGTCCAAAGGTGGTGCGGCACCATGGGATTCTGAAAGCCTGTTTTCCAGAGCTTCTGGTACTGCGAGGGTTATGTGCAGGGGAAAGAAGGGCCAGTACGCTAGGGGTTAGCAGTCCCAAGGTGACTTTTTTTTGCAAGCGGGCATGATTGATATTTGAGCCTGCTGTCAAATTATAACCAGCTAACCTGGGCATAAAGATCGCGGTGTGTGTTAAGCATGCAGCACCAGTGAAAAGGTGGCATGCTTTATTTAAGACCATTTTGATACATCAGAGGGCAGTGTCTGTAGCTGCACCATAAATTACAATATCATAGTCTGCGACAGAGAGACCACAGAACTGTGGATGGCTGTGTTCAGTGCTTCAGGAATGAGATTATGTTTGATCCTGTAAAGAACTCCTAAACGCTGGTTAATAGCTTTGGCTGTTTGGTTGATGTGCTGGATGAAAGACAGGGTAGAGCCAATAGTTATACCCAGGTACTTGAAATGGTGAACCAGTTGAAGAGGGGAGCCAGTGTTATTAATGATGGTAAGTGGGACGGTTTTGTGTCTGCTTTGGGAGGTCTAAAACAACATTGTCTTAGTCTTGTTATAATTAAGGATGAGCTTATTATCCCAAAACCACTTCTCTGCAAATGTAAAGGATTGCTGAAGTTGGTCCTGGAGAAGGTGAGGGTCCATGTTGTTGGTAAAAATACAGCGTCATCAGCATATAGAAGTATGTGGTCACAGCAAGCTCCTGGTAGTGAATTGAGGAAGGTGCTAAAAAGCAATAGACCCAAGATAGATCCCTGCGGGACTCCAGAGCTTACAGACCTACTATCGGACAAGGCATTACCAAGTTTTACCTCCTGCATACAGCTGCTTAAGTAGCTGGAAAACCAGCTTGTAGTATTGGAGGAAAGACCAATTGAGGAGAATTGTCTGATGAGGAGATTGTGGTTGACAGTGTCAAAGGCCTTGGCAAGGTCTATGAAAGTTGCCCGTACCAAAAGCCCTTGTTTCAGAGAGTTATTGATAAAGCCTGTAAACTCAAGGAGTGCAGTGATAGTACTATGCCCACACCTGAACCATTCTGCTGGGGACATTGGAGTTGGTAGTTATCCAGATACTGTACGAGTTGGTCGGCCACGATGCACTCCAGAGCCTTACAGATTGGGGGAAGAATAGAGATTGGGTAGTAATTTCTCAGCAGTGCTTGGTCACCACTCTTGTGCACTGGGTGACCACTGCTGATTTCCAAAGATATGGAAATTGTGACTGAGAGAGTGACAGGTTGATTATTTTGGTAAGAGGTGTGAGGATTTCCTCGAGGGTAGGGGCAACAAACTTTAAGTCCAAGGAGTCCCCCCTGAATCTAGCTTTCCCCAGTACCTTCTTAAGATAACTTCTTGCTTCATTTATAGGCACTGCTTTGAAGTAAAATGGTTGGTGGACTTGGAGTGGGTTCTGGACTGCAGAGTTCATACCTGAGGGGGTACCCACGAAGTAGTCGGTGACTTGACTGGGCCAGTTTATACTGAATAGGTTAAGATACCATTATCACTGTGATGTCTTTTGGTTACCACTTAGTAGCAGACAAGAGTTGCTTTTTGCACAATTTATGTTGAGATGTGTTAAAAATAATGTACCAACTTATATCCAGAAGGGTTCCATGTCATAACAGCGATTGCGGAAAGGCGATAGCCGTTAAGGTAAGTCTACATTGCTGAAAATCAGTTTTGGCGATGTACACTCCCAGTGCACAGCAAAAGGGCATGGGAGACTTATTTTTTTGTTTGTTTGTTTTGTGGAGGGGGCTGCCCCCCTCACACCCCTTGCTAAAGGATTCTCAACTCCAGGGGGGTGCATGTCAAGGGGATTCAAAAGGAGAAAAAAAAATCATGACTGGGTGCAACAAAATGAATGCACGTCTGGAACTGAAACTGGCGCCCTCACAACACTAACCTGCTACCATCCCACCATGCCACAGGACCAGCTCGGCACCCCACCGCCGCAGTATGCCCCACAAACCCCCCTTCCCTTCCGTCCATCGCATGGCGTGGTCCCCCCCCCGCATGTGTACTTATAGCGACATCCTGTTGCTATATTCGTGGAACCCCCATCTGGTCACCCTTCCTGCCCTGTAGCCCTGTGCACAGGTGCCATGACTGAGTTGCCCCTTTTGAAAGTGCTCAATCACAGTTGCCATAATCACAGGCTACCATCCACAAGCTACTGAAAGTGATGCAAGCATGCCCTTGTACATATTCAGCTGAATGGCTTAAATTTGAAGTCCCTCTTTACAATTCTGGATGGGCAGGCCCAGGGGTTGACCTTAACATTCATTTACTAGCCCAGGTATTAGTGCAGATTGCCATGGGCTAGTGCAGAATCTCTGTTACTTGCTCGGCTGGGCTAGTGCAATTCCTTCTGTAGAAAGCTGCAGTTCCATTCTCAACCCAGGTATTGAATAAATAAACAACCAAATACACACATAAATATAACTGTTATTTAATTTAAAGCCAGGTCCTTTTCATGGAGGTTTAACTATGTGCTGCCTTAGCATTAGTGAAATGAAAAAAAACAGATGTCTGTGTGTAGTGCATTTACAAACTGTTTTATTTTATACTAACTACTGCTTTTATTTTTTGCTGGTAAAGATCCTTTCTCCTTTTCCTTTCCTTGTTTAGCTCAGTGCTCATGGCAGGCAGATTTGTGACTGTGTCCAGGAGCAGCACAGATCTAGGGTTGCCACCTGTCCAGTTGTAGACCAGATAATCCAGTTTTCCGGGTCCTTATCTGATCATCTGGTTTTGATTAAATGTAGTCCAGTTTTTGGGCCATTTTGAGTGATCAGATAGTATTAAAACTGATTGTATCAAATCATTCACTGTTGCATGCATGCCCAGGTTACAGAAAAGTTCTGATGTCACTAGTCACAGGCCTTTGTTTGTAAAACCAGTCTGTCTAGGAGGTGTAAAGTATGGCCATTAAAGACCATTAGCAGTAAATCAACCTAATATTTTCAACTCTGAATTTTAAGTATGGTCATTTACTGCCATGATAGGAAACAGTTTTACACCTTTATATGCTGTAAAGGGTTCCTTTTTGTTTTTCCTGTATTCTCATATGTTTTAGACCCACTTTTTCAAATTAGTTTTCACATTTTTTTTTCCTTTGTCACTGTGCTGATTATTTCTCTCCTAAGTCCTCAGCAGCTGCTGCTCTCATTTTTTATACTACCAACCTGAACATTCCATGATATTAGCTACACCTTTACGGGACATTGGAATAAATAGCATGGAATGTGGTGTATCTGACACTGTGGAATGTGATGTCTTAGACATCTGAAAAGAAACAGCAGTAGCTGATGAGGCAAAGGGAACACAATGTAGTACTGAGGATACAAGTACTGATAGTTCAATTATCAAAAAGGTGGTCGAAGCATATCAGAATACATGGCTGTCATGGAAAGGAAAACTGGAGAGTGTTTATCAGAAAGAGCAACAGGTTGTGAATGGGCTTTGTACATCCAGCAGATCTGGGTTTAAATTCCCACAGCCTCCACATACATACTGTGTGACTCTAAGCAAGTCACTTAACCTCCCTGTGTTCCCGGGCCAACCATGTAAATGGGTCTTGTGCCCAATGGGAGTTACCTGGTTGCCAAAGAATAAAAATAAATAAATAGCAGTATGGGTTGATGCTGTTGAATTTATCCTTGCTTTTTTTGGTGAACATTTTTAATAGAACTGGGACAATCAAGCATTTCTGGGAGCTGTGGCCAGGGTGGGAAAAGGAAGAAAAAGACACATACTTTTCATGACACAGTTTTATTAACCACAAATCTGAAAATGTGGAAATATATTAAAAAAGTCAGTAACCCAGCTGACATTAATAGAAAGCATGCTGATGAAGACAAACAAATAAAAGGTCATGAGTACAAAAAGACAAAGCGAAGACATCGATTCCAGCAATGTTGACTAGAAAAATATGACTGGTTGGGGTATGAAAATGCAAAAGATCTGATGTTCTGCCATTTGTGTATCAAACATGAAATACAGTTGGGTGAGGCTGGCAAAAACAATACTTTTCATTTTGATACAGTTAACCTCTGGCTTGACTGTCTCATCCCATAATATCAGTGAAGCTCATGCTAGGGCAAAGGAAAAGGAGGATGCCAGCAGTGTTACTCCAGGGACAAGTAATGCAGAGGGAATGCTGCAGAACATGAATGAAGCAATGCTTAACTGTCTGGATAAACTGTTTCGCACATGCCATGCAATTGCCAAGAAAGGATGTCCTTTCTCAGACTGTGTGGCTGTGCAGCCTGGATGATATGAAAGGACTAGATATCAGTTCAGCAACTTTATCCACTATGTAGCCGAGGTTGAACACATGGCAATATGAGAAAAAATTATGGGAACAAAGTTAATTTCAGTCATCAGTAACAGAACCACTGACTCTTCAGTCACAGATGCTGAGATAGTGTATGTGCAGTTTGCAGTTAAAGGGACAGTGCAAAATCAGTTGGTAAGTGTCCAGACTGTTGGCAGGACAAATGCGATTTTATTTGCCTTTTGTTTAGCAAATCATTGATAATCACACTGACTGTGTGCTATTGCAAACTTCTGTGGGCTAGTGCAATCTCTGGTTCATTAGCCCAGCTGGCTAGTGCAAAAAAAAGTTAAGGCTGACCCCTGGGCAGGACTATCATTTTCTAATAATTGCCTCTTGTTTTGGAACTGGGCCCCACTGTCATTGAGACCAAGATGGAGTCCTATTCCAACAGCAAATATATTGACAAAACGGCTTTCAGCTACACCCACATAACTTAATTACCTGAATATTTGTCATATTAGTACTGTTTGTGCTTTTCATTTTTTTTTACTACTTGAAGACATACCATATGTAGAATGACTGGTATACTGGCTTATTGTGAATATAGTCCATTTAATTATGGTGTATGTAACGTATACAACACAATATATGTGATTTTTGTAATGTAACTTGAAGTTCTTAAACTGAAACTCAGAAATGAGTCACTGGTAATGAGCTACGGGTAGGTCTGAATGGCTTGTGTCAACTCCCATTGTAATGAACTTAAATTTTAAATGTTTAACAATTATCATTGCATCCACAGATTGCAGTCTTGGTGACTTGGCACTATTATTTCCTTTTCTGTAAATTTCACACTGCAAACTATTTGAAAGTTATTTTGAGACCAGTGTAATGTAGATGGGTAATGGGGATCAGATTCATGTTTTAACAGTGGAGAACAAAGAGCTTTGAAACTGACTACTAACACTATTTGTGATCTTTGAAACAAAACTGAGTTTACTGATGCATCCTATTTTCTGTTTAGGAGAGATGTACAATACTTTGGCTTGAAAGTAAGCATCATTGAGCCTGGCTTCTTCAAGACAGGTGTCACCAGCCTAGAAATCATTGAGAAAGATCTAGAAAGACTTTGGAACAGACTAACTCCTGATGTCAGGGATGCTTATGGACCAAAGTACTTTGATGAATGTAAGTAGACCCTTTACATGATTTGAACTTGTTCAGCATGATGGAATTACCCATATCATTTTGTGTACTTGCATTATTGATCACATATCTCTTGCATAGAGACATAATCCTCCAACTTAAAGGAACAGCAAACACTGCAGGCTTCAGTCAAATTATGAAAGCATATAAAAAGATCTTTCAAATGAGGTATGGGGCTTACCTGTAGGTGTCAGGAGTCCTGAGTTATGAATATCTAAGTCATCTGTAAATCAAAACAAGGCAGCAGTTATTTCATTGAATCATGAGACCAACATTAAAGTCACTGAGGGGCATGTTGTAATTAACAACGTGCACCTTGCCCCTCAGTGACATCACTTCCTGTTGTAAAACGGCTGCTGCCACGTTTTGATTTACAGATTAATTAGAAAGTCATATCTCAGGACTCCTGACACCTACAAGGAAGCCCCGTGCCTCATTTGAAATATGTTTTCATGGGCTTTCACAATTTGAGTGACCCATGCAATGTTTGCTGTCCCTTTAATCATTTCAATGTTCCATATGTATAGAGGATCATGTATAGGTGAGAATGTATTAGGGTGCAATATTTGGTAATAAGGGGTTCTGCACTGACAGTTTGCCAGTGTAAGTAGGACTCTGAGATACTAAATGTAGAATGGTAATACATATTTGCATATACATTGGTTTTTATAATGGATAGGCAAATTATTTTGCTTTGTTTTTTTGTTTTGCTATTTGATTTTGTTTTACACTTTTGACCAAAACTAAAGAAAAGTACAATCAAAAGAGAAGTTCTTTACTTTTTTGATTTTGAGAAAACTGTGCTGAGGGAGATTTTGATGATCACATGGGCATGAGAGTGACATAGGCAGGTTAGTATAATCAAAATAGTGACATAGGTAGGTTAATATAATCAGTTGATGATGTAGGCAGGTTAGTATCATCACTCTGTAGGGGCAATCATTACCAGAAAATTAGGAAAGTTTTTTCTTACTGAAAAATAATTGTACCCTATACATCGATTATAAATTAGTCATAATATAAGTGCCAGCCAGTATGGCAGCTTAGATTATATTATCTGCATATTTGGGCTGGTAGTTTATGGATTATATAATGGGGTTTGGCACTGGCAAGTGTAAGTCTGTTACAGACATGCAGGGGTCAGGCAGTCATTTGCATGCAGTACATGCCATTACTGGGATGCCCACCTGCCCTGCAGCAATGTTTTTCAAAGGAAGCACCAAGAGCATGCTTTAAGCCATTTCTGCTCCCCACTAGACCCATTGATGGATTTTGGGGTCATAAGCCACGGTGTCAGAGACCAGAAGCAGTTTTTTAAGGGCAGGGGCACCGTGAGAAGTTGCCAATCAATAACCTATTCATGGGTCCCTTGGCTTCCAAAACCGAGACCAGGTAAATGGGTACTGAGCCCAGTGTTCATAATGAGTTTACATATTGCAGTCCCTTGTTTTGGGACTTTGTGTGAGTGCTTACTTAGTACTGGCAAATCTGCATGCTCTGGATTCTGCATTTGGGACAACACTCCTGCATTACAGCAGCTGGTGTTTATGTCCAACATGCACATTGGGCCAAGCATAACCATTTGTGCTTGCACCCAAAGTGTGCACATATAGGTGACCCTCAGCATCTTCTCCCTTTCTTCTTACTTAGTCCCTGAAGTCTATGAATCATTCCATTTACTGTCCACTGCACATTTGCATTATTCTCAATATCTCATTCACAATATTTTGGAGATTCTGGAGGAGCAAAGTAATTCAGCATAGAACATTAGGACAGATTACATGACAGAGTCATAGTTCTCTGCTTTCCTTCTTCATCTACATATCAGAAGTACGTGGTGGCCAATGCTGACCACAGTCTTCTAAGTGTGCCTTCACCAGCTCCTCATTAGAGATGTGCGAAATTGAAAAATCGCACCTAGCATAATATTTCACGTAATTTCCGCATTACACAAAATATTTAGTCTAGGCAGAACGTAATTTTGCCCCCGGTTCAGCTTTTGCGCAAAGCATAAAATTACGCCCAAATTACGCCAACTTCGGTCTCGGGAGGCGAAGTGAAATTGCAGTGCATTGTGGGTAGATAGCTGAAATCTCATGTGCAGAGTGTTTCCTACACAGTATATTGTCTGTTGAATCAGAGGGCAGTTCAGTGTGGTGCATCACAGCGTATAGTTCCTAGTGCTGCTAGTGAACATTTTTTTGGTTTTGTATCTTTGGAGAATAATTAGTTAAACTTAGTGTTTCAGTTTTCTCTGTGTCTGTGAGGGAGTGAGTGGGGGAGGGTCGACCGTGTGTGTGTGTGTGTGTGTGTGTGTGTGTGAAATGAAAGTAGAGCAGGCTAGTTCCTAAGATTTAACATATTTCTCAGAATTGTGAGTGAGTTTCTGTAATTTCTTTTAAGCCTGAAGATTTGTGGTTTGTGTGCTACTTATTTGTTATATTTTTCTTACATATTGACTGTTTTTTGGGTCACTTTATCTGAACAGTTACTACATTATTCTGACTGAGTAGTTCTGTTCCTGTTTCCCTTTGCTGAATCACTTTTGTAATTTATTTTCTTTATTGAAAATATTCATGTACAGTGACCTGACCACTTGACTTGTCCATATCCAGGTACACTGCATTGTTGTATTGCTCACAGAAATTAAAATTGTGATCTAGCCTCTGCATTGCAGCGTTCCTGTTTTTCAATTGAATTTGCTTACCATATTAACCCTTTCCTCCCTGTTACACCACTATTGTTTACTACCTGACCTAGCCGGCTACTATATAAAAAATGAATATGCCTGCCAAGAGAAGTTCAGGTAAAGGTGCAAGGGTGGGAGGTGGCTCAAAGAAGTCTGATGGAAAAAGCAAACCTATTTGTGAATCCATGCCCTCTGTGGCCTCTGACGCTGCTGCTGTGGCAGACAGTAGCAGCAAAATTGAAGTTAGCAGTGACTTGAAGTCTGTGACTCATTGTTTTACTGTCCAATCTGTAGCTAGTGTGCTTGTTGGGAATGGTACTGGGAATAAGGGAGACACTCACAACAGTGGAGGCACAGAGGACCAGGAGGAGGTCGAAAAAGTTGTCACTGTGACTGTTGTTCATGCTCAAGGAGGAGCTGATGATGATGAGGGTGATAGTGTCCAGCTTCAGTCTGTTTCTCCTGGAGAAGGAGATAAGGAAAGTCAGGCCCCCTCCCCCAGTAAGGAGATGCCAGAGAAGGGAAAAGTTTGTCTGGCAGTATTCAGTGATAGGGATGAGGAGGAGAAGGATACAATATGTTTTGGTACAGATGATGATGAGGTGTTGGATCCCCTGTGGGAGCCAGAAGTGAAAAAGATGAAGGGTGATGATGATGATGTAGCCCACTTAGATGACAAGACTGAGGGTGAAGATATCAGCAAGCCTACAACAAGCAGTCCAGTCACCTCACCTCCCAAACGTAGCATGGTGGATATCATGCAAGTGGCACAAAAAGCAAAAACTTCCACACCTTTGGCTATGCTGCCCAAGTCTCAGTCCCATCATGTCAAATGTAGAGTTGCAAAGTCCCTAGTTTGGGATTTTTTCATGCCTGATGCAGCTGATGACACCATGGCGATCTGTGAGTTGTGTCAATCATGTGTAAGTCACGGAAAAAAGGGCAGCCACCTAGGCACTGGCAGGCAGCATGCCCACTTGAAAAACAAGCACCCAGAAAGATACCATAGCTGTTGGAAGGACTTCCCTTGTCAAGCTTAATGTTAGTGACAGCAGTACAATAGAGCAAGAGGAGGGAGGGCTGAGTGGGTTGGTGGAGGAGGAGTGTGAGGTATCATTTTCTCTCTCAAGCAGTGGACATAGTAGCAGTGGAGCTGCCACTCCCATGAGACATAAAAGTACGCCATCAGGCCCCAAATCCAGCAAAATAACCAGTTTCATACATGCTTCACATCCTAGGCCCCAAGAGTCACCTGGTAACTCAGCAAGAACAACATTGGTGGCACAAGTAAAGCGTTTTTGTTGACCCGCTGCCAAGATGCAGACCACATTGAGGAGTATGTATGAGCAGCACTCAGAGTACGCCTCCAATCATGCTGCTGCACGTGAGCTGAACGCAGCCACTGCTGAAATGCTCACCATTGACCTGTTGCCCTTCTACTTTGTGGAGAATGAAGGCTTCCACCATTTGATGGCCTGTGCCTGTCCCAAATGGCAAGTGCCATCGCGAATGTATTTCTCTAAACTTGCCATGCCTGAACTCTACAGCAGAGTTTCACAGTCCGTCCTACCTGCCATGAAGCATTTTTCCTCAAAATATATCCACCTTAACATGGATATGTGGACAAGTGGGCAAACAGCGGGCAGCTCATATCTGTGCATAACAGCACACTGGGCACAGGTACCTGGGGTGGTTGTTGATTTGGGCCCTGGCAAAAGCTGCGTAAAGCAAAATTGTGGTGGTAGCAATGTACCTGGTATTCAACAGAATGCAACCATAACTATGCAAAGTGTTACAGGGCCTCACACTGCTGAGAAAATGCTGAATGTGCTGCTAAATAACATTGATCAATGCACAGTCACTCACAGTGGGGTTTATTGCTAGTGACAATGGCTCCAATGTTGTTAAGTGCATTAGTGACAGTGTTTTTTTCAGAGTTCCCTGCCTGGCACACTGCCTTAATCTACTTGTGCAGCATTTCTGAACCAGGATGAAATAAAAGAAACTGTGTCTGTCGCCAGATGCATCTGTGTTCACTTTGCCCGTTCTGCAAAGGCCCATGACCATCTGCGTGAGCTGCAGCACACTAACCATCTGCCTCAGCACCATATGAAGTTTGATGTTGTTACCAGGTGGAATTCCATGCTTTACATGCTGGACTGGCTTTATGAGCAGTATAAGGTGGTTTCAGATTACCTACTGCTGCACACCACCATGGACAGTGCTGGAGTGTCCATCACCTTAACAACAGAGCAATGGTGACAAATGGATGGCATAATATGCATTCTGCATCCATTTGAGCATGCAACACAGGCTGTGCGTGGGGACACTGTCTGCATAAGTCAGTCAATACCCCTGATGTGTGTGCTAAGGCAGACACTGGTAAATGTCTGTGACCAGATGGAGGAAAGTGATGATCAGAGTTCTGTTTTTGCAATGGGTCACATACTCCATATACTGGACAGCAATACATGTATCTCTGGCATTATGCAGTCTAATGAGTTTGCTGTTGCTACCATGCTGGATCCACGGTACAAACGTGACTTGCCTGCCATGATTGAAGGGGGTTGTGTTCGGGTGGAGAAATTGACCAATTACCTTGTCAGATGGGTACATGGGGCACAGATGAAAAATGCAGACACACAAAAGGCATATAAAGAAATACCAGGTGTTGCTACCACCACCACCAGTAAATTATCAGAGGCCACAAAATTGGACAAAGTGTCAAAGTCGCAGCACAGCATGGCAGGTAATCCCATTTGGGATGCTCTGCACCAGGTGGGCATTGCAGAAATTGAAGAGAAGGAGGAGGAGGAGCATGATGAGGCAGCAGGACTCAGGGCAGCACAACGTATGATGGATGCCTACATGGGAGACATCAAGCATCTTGGCATCACTGATGAACCATTGGTGTACTGGAGCAGGAAAGTGAGTGAGTGGCCTGCACTGGCATCTGTTGCTTTTAAATACCTCAGCTGCCCACCAACCAGAGTCAGTGTGGAACGAGTGTTCAGTTCTGCTGTGGCCATTGTGCGTGACCGTAGGACAAATCTGTCACCGAAGAATGTTTCCAGTCTAACATGTATAAAAATAAATGAGGCTCGCATTCCACATAACACAATTATTTTGATGGCGTTGCCTCAAGAACTGTGTTTCAGGGACGGTGATGACAATGAAGACATCCACAGTGGTAAGGCCTCTACTAGCAGGGAGGTAGATGAAGCAGCAGTGTTGACTGAATTTCCACCTGGTGATGACTCCCATCTCAAAGACTGTGAGGGCAGCTCCATGGATGATGTGTCACTGGAAAAAGACTAAAGGTGTTGTGCCCCAACCCCACAGCCAGCACCAGCACCCCCAACCCCATTTCCACATATACCTCCTCCATGACACCATGAATAAATGTCTAGTGAGTGTGCCACCACTGTATATACAACAATGACAACTTAGTCGGACAGTGTACATCCAGTACTACATTACTCAATATACATTAATGCTGCCTCTGAGTCCAGCAAAATTGCTCCTCCTCCTCTTCCTCCTTCTCCTGCTCCTCCTCCTCCTCCTCCTCCAGCAGTCTTCCACCAAAAAGAACCCTATGTTTTTAGTTGTCAGCAGTGGCCCACACCTCGCAGGTGCAACACCTCGATCCAGCGACCACACACCAGGATGGAAGACTTCTGTTTAGTCACCAATGCTGCTCAGAGATGGGATGCTTTGGCAAATGTCCACCAGAAAACCAAGCCACCATCCCACTTCAAGTACTTTGTACCTGTCTGGCAATAAGAGAAAAATAAGAAAACATTTTAGCTTTGTTACAACTGGGTGCCCCCCCCCACCACCACCACCACCATCATTACAGGAAGCTATAGTTACATCAGGGAATGGCTGTTAAACTGGAACACTTAACATGAACAGACTATGTCTGATGAGCACAGATAGTATAGTACCCAGCAGCCAGATTTGGAGAGAGGTAACATACTACGCACCCCAGCAGTGGAAATCCTGAATATTGACAGAGCCATATGTAAGATAGTTATTGTCAAAATCTGACATCTCTGTGCTGCGGTAACCTCAAACTTAATTCTTAACCATATCAACCAACCCGACCTTAACCACCTCCTCCGCCTACCCACCCACCCACCCAAGACCATCACAAATTAAGAAATACTTACCACCAGTTAATGAATTGCACACATATTGAACAGCAGCAATAGCAGCAGTGTACCTGGAGTTAACAGCTCTTGAATTCCTGCATGTGTTGAGAAAAGAAAAAAAATACAATTATAATCTGACTCAGATCTCCAAGCTGCAGTCACCTATCCATCCCCGTAATGAAAAATTCAATACTTACCTAGTCCTTGAGCAATGTTAAATGTGGTGCATTTCAACATCCCATATCCAAATCCTGGGCTGGCATGCATGTTATCATGATGATATAATCCTCAGTACACTAGATAAATATAAAATAAGTACAAACATATAAGAACTCATGACATCCCAATACCAACCCACCATCCAGCTGCTCTTGCACCCGGAAAAATAAATACAGATACTTACAGGTGCAGCAACAGCATTGATTGACTATGTGAATAGGATCCCCATGAAGAAAACAAAGCATTACTTCTCGTGGCAACTAGTCAGAGCAGCAGGCAGCAGCTACAGGCAGCAGCTACAGGCAGGCAACAGCACAGAGACAACAGAGTTAACCAGGGGATCATCATTGCAAAATGATAATTCCACAGTTCGCAATCAACTGAGAAAGCAGCAGCAGAAGGAATTAAGTACTAGTTTAAGTCGCAGCAGGACCATTTTGCAGGAGTATTTATTTTTCTCATCGTGGTAAAGTGGCTTATGTTGCATGTTAGGCAGCAGCAGCATCACACTTAGGCCCGAAAAGCATTTAAACGGTGCAGAAAATGGCACATTTGGGTCCTCATGGTGGATGTGAGCCATGTAACTGCACACCTGATTTCAGTCTGAATGTACTGAGCAATTTTTTGGAAAACATTTGTAGATATTTATTGCCTGTGCTGCACTGGCAGAAAAAAGATGTGACTGAAAAACAATTGTAAACAGTGGACCAAAGACCATCGTTTGGTCCGGGTGGTGGTCTGGGTGCCATAAAACATCATGGCTGGGACCTGATTTCAGTGTCAATTTTATGTAACATATTTTGATAAATGTTTCTGGTCTGGTAGGCCATGCTTGGCACCAGCAAGAGTGAGTTTGAGGCAGAAATGTTGGGCATACAGGCCCTAAAACTGCTATTTAAAATCTGGGTGGTGGTAGGGGGGCACCCTAAAACATCATGGCTGAGACCAGATTCCACTATCAATTTAATGAACCATTTTTTCTGCAACTTTTCTGGATATTTACTGCCTGTGCTGCACTGGCGGAACCAAGATGTGACTGGGTGGTGGTTTGGGCACCATAAAACATCATGGCTGGGACCTGATTTCAGTCTCAATGCACTGTGCAATTTTTTTGGAAACATTTCTGGACTTCTGGGCCATGTTTGGAACTAGCAGCACCACACGTAGGCCCTAAAAGCATTTAAACGGTGCAGAAAACAGCACATTTGGTCCTCATGGTGGGTGTGAGCCATGTAACTGTATGTCTGACACCTGATTTCTGTCTCAATGTACTGTGCAATTTTTTGGAAACATTTCTGGACTTCTGGGCCATGTTTGGAACCGGCAGCACCACATGTAGGCCCTAAAAGCATTTAAACGCTGCAGAAAACAGCACATTTGGGTCCTCATGGTGGGTGTGAGCCATGTAACTGCATGTCTGACACCTGATTTCAGTCTCAATGTACTGTGCAATTTCTTTGGAAACATTTCTGGACTTGTGGCCCCATTTGGCACCGGCAGCAGTGAGTTTTAGGCAGAAATATTGGGCAAACAGGCCCTAAATGGCTATTTAATGTCTGGGTGGTGGTGGGGGGGGGCACCCTAAAACATCATGGCTGAGACCTGGTTTCAGTCTTGATTTACTTTAACATTTTTTGGAAACATTTCTGGAATTATGGGCCATGTTAGACAGTGGCAACACTTTTTCTCACTCTACATTCTCAATGTCATCCTAACTTTTTCCGGTCATACTATATTTCTCGTCTTATCTTGCCTACTCTGCACAGCATAGCTTCAAGAGGCTGTGTTAAATTGTAGCCCTACTAGAGCACATTTTAGACCAGGTGGTGGTGGTGGCGGTGGTGTGGTTGGGCACTGTAACACCAAGTTAACATTGTGGCAAGCCCAAGCCATGGGGACACACGTGTTGAGCACCAAAAAAATTTACATTATGTTTAACTTCACAATAAAAGTGCTTATATTTTTATGATTGTTGTGTACATATTCATTCAGACTGATCCTGCACACAGCCAAAACAACTGCTGCCAGCCTACAACATCACACCTAGCTTTGGGAAAAAATGTTGTTCCTAGGAACAATTTACAAACTACAATACTTGACATTTGTGGATAGGAGGAGGAAATACATACACGTCAGAGGGACTAACATAAACCAAGTAGAAAGGTACAGTGATCATGGGTAACAAAGACTAAAGTGACTGACAGACAGTAACACATGACAGGGGGCACATCATAAGGGTCAGGTCAGGGACAGGGTATACATATGAAAGAGGACAGGGAGGGAACATAAACATTGCATAGCACACAAAAAACTGGACAAAAACAAATGAAAGGCTATAGAAGAGGACAGAAAATATATATACTTTTCTTTTTGCTTTTTGTTATTTTTAGAGGGTGCAGATGAGGGAGGAGTGATAGTAAGAAAGCAAGGACAAGAGAAAGAAAAGAAAAAAAAATGTTGCTGCCAGTGCTGCGCTGACTGGTCTGGAGGCTGACTGTTAACTGCACCGGCGCCAGGTATACATTCTGCCCTACCACCACCACCACCACCATGCAGCTCCGTCAGGAGATCAAACATTTTTTTCTTGCTCCTGAAGGAGTTTCCTGAGGTCCCCCCTGACCTCCTGTCAGAAATCAGTGAACTTACAGTGCAGAGCTCCCACCTCTCTGTGCAATGCTCTCAGGTCTTCTTCAACGCTCACAGCTGCTGGTGCTGGCGCTGGGGCAGCTGCAGGCTGTGCTGGGTCACCACTATGAGCCCGGTGACTCCTGTGTCTCTGGGGTGAGGGTGCTGGGGGCTCTACATCTGCCTCCTTCTGCTGCTGCCTTCTGCGGCGCCTGTGCTGACCACTGGCTCCTGCCTCCTGCTGGCCCCTTCTACCTGCTCAGCAGCACCCCGGGCCCCCCTACCGGCTGCCAGCTCTTTTTCTTTTTTACGCCAATCTGCAGTGTGGTGGTGGTGCTGCAGATGGCTTCTTTGGCCACCAGTGCCAAAATGACCCCTGGTCTTGCCCCTTCTAACTTATCTGCCACACAAGTTGCAGACCACAACAGAATTATCATCTGTGTTTTTGCTAAAAAAATACCACACAGCTGATGACACTTTCTGTGCGGGGGGGGGCAACAGCTGATGTACCAGGCCGGTGGGCACATCATGCTCCTGCTTGGGGGAGGTGGGGGCTCATTCTCCAGCTGGGGGCGGCATCTGGAGGTGTCTGCTGCTGCTGCTGCTGCCTGGGGGTAGGGGACACAGGAGGATCCTGCTGCAGCTGGGACAGGGCAAGGGGCTTATGCTTCTCCTGGGGAGTGGGGGCTACATTCTCCTGCTGGGGGATGGTGGCACATGCTCCTGCTGCTGTTGGGGAGACACAGACATAAAGGCCTGCCTATTAATACAGACACTGGGTGGGGCTGGTCTAGCTGCCTTCTTCCCAGTCTTAGAATTATCCATTCTAATCTCTATCTCCTTCTTCTCCTACAACTCCCCCCACAAAAAATAGAAAAAGAAAGGGGAGTTTTACACACCACACACACACACACACACACAGATAAAAAAGATAGATAAATATAAAAATGAAGAAAAAACACTAACAGAAAATATTAACTTTTTAAACTAATGGGGAACAGATCACAAATCAAATAAGCTGCAAATGCAAACACACACATACAAACACTACTTTTTAGAAACACAAGTTTGAGCTCTCCTGCTGTAGTCTCTCTCCTCTCCTACTTCATGCTAAGCTGAAACAGCTCTAAAGGAAGTACATTTAGTCTGGCTTCCTGCCTAAGTGCAGTCACCCATGTGACCAGCAGTCTGCTAGAGAGAAAATCATGTGATAAGCTTTTTTTTCCCTCAATTGTGCCTGATACTTACATGCGGCGAAATGTGCAGACAAAAAGAGTAATTGCAAATGTAATTTTGAAGGTGAAATTTCGCCATCAGGGCAAAATTGCGTGAAATGTTTCATGTAGCAAAATTGGTAATTTTGCCGGCGTAATAAAGTTTTGTTGCATCTCTACTCCACATTCAATGTAAGAATGATTTAGTTTGTCATTCTATACATCTATATACATTTCATCTATTTTTAACCACTGCCAAACAATGTGCATAAGGTTCACATTTTATTTCCAAGACCTCCCTCCCAGGTCCCTCTGGTCTCTGCTTGGTAGTACACTGTATACTGATCAAGGCTGTGTTCATGTTGAAGTCTGTAGCTCTATATCTACTGTGCGTTCAATACCATAAATCACTTATCTGCCAATAATCAAAGCCTATTCAAGTTTCTTTAAATTGGATCATTCTGCTGCATTAATTTACTGCCCCTTAATCCACCCTGACCCCATCCTGAGAAAGAATTAAGCTGTATACTAAGGCTGAGGTATTCAAATATGTGACAAAGGCCAGCGCAAGTCCAGCGCAATGCAAGTTAGATGCACCATGGAAAATCGGGTGCCATATTTGGAAGTTGCACCACTGCAAATGTGGTAGCATAAGCTGGCTAAATATGGCAGAGATGCGCCATGGCGCAAGCAGAGATGCACCGGCGCAACCATGGAAGCGCAGAGCAAACCTGCGTACAAGCATAGGTGGCAGTGGAAATGCAAGAGGCCCAGGGACACAGCAAGGGAAGCACAGTGCCAATGGTACAGGATCCCACCAACCAGCAGGACACACCAGTCCATACACCGGCACAGAGCAGGAGGGAACAATGAGCTACACGGGATGGAGCACAACCACCAATGGAGGTGCTGTGCACCACACCAACCACAGCCAGTCCATGGGCGTGTGACGGGGCATGCACCAGAACAGCACCCCAGAACACAATGGTGGGCTGGCCATCAGAGGACAGGTGGGGACAATTGCCAATGTGAGCCCACCAATGCTGCCCCCCCTGCAGGCCACCAGCCAGCAAACTGTGGCCATTGCCGCACCATGAACCCCCATGGCCCTGGAGCGAAACACACCCATGCTGCATGCCACACACCCACACAGGCAGCACTAATGCCAGGCAGTGAATGTGCCAGGACCCAGGCAGGTGGCCAGAACACACAGGACTGGGAGTGCAACAGTGGACACAGATGGCCACACCCCAGTGGGCCAAAATGGCCAGCATGACAATCATTCCCGTGTGCAACCCCCACACCCCAACCAACTGCCCATCCCTGATCACAGCCCCATGGTGACCCTGACAACACACAATACACCCACCACACCCAGGAGACAGCCCCCACCACAACGGAAAACACCACTGGACACAGCAGGGAACCAAAGTCAGCACAGACTCAACCCCCCGCACCAACACCATGGACCAACACCTGACCACTGCAGCATGGCTTCACATGCCACCTGCAAAGTAGACATGGACACAGGCATGTAGGAAAATAAATGCTTTATAACATGGAAACAGTAGATAAACACAGTAACAGGGGCATGGACAGAGGAGGTAAAATTCAGGATGGGGTCAGGAACTAGGGGCTGTACAAGATGCTGTAGGGCTACAGGGGAACAGGGATAGCAAGGGAAAGGGGGCTAAACACAGGGACATGTCAATGCTGACCACTCCTGGCTGGCCCTTGGTGATGCTGCTCCCTCCTTATGACCATGGTGACATGCTGGATGGACTGCACCATGCAGAGAATCCTCTGGACCACAGCCAGGATCTGCCTCCAGGTCCTCGCATGTACCCTTGGGCTCTTCCTCACTGCCACAGAGCTGACACTTAGGGGACGGGACAAGACAGACAATCAGTGCAATGCCTGAAGGACCCCTACCCACCACAGTGCGCAATGGACAGCGGGACACACACCCCTGGAGAGACTGGAAAGGACTCTCGCAC
The DNA here is from genome assembly GCA_016271365.2 of Neoceratodus forsteri. Taxonomy (NCBI): domain Eukaryota; kingdom Metazoa; phylum Chordata; order Ceratodontiformes; family Ceratodontidae; genus Neoceratodus; species Neoceratodus forsteri. Next base: position 784,058,927 of record CM028132.1, on the reverse strand, counting down.
ACAGGGCAACACCAGCCATCCACACGGCACACCCCGGTGGTGCACAAAGGTGAATGCTGTAGTGCAGCGGCCAGAGTACTGCAATGAGAGGGTCACATGGCACACAACAACAGCATCGCTGCAGCAAAAACAGTGGAAGCCGTGGGCATACCCACCCCACCAACAACCAGTACACGGTGGTCAAGGGATGGCACATAGTGGAACGCACAATGGACTGTGCGACACACACAGCTGTCAAGGTGCATGACAGAGGTGGCCATGGCTGTGCCCTATCCCCACCACTATCCCACTGTGACACTGAGAAGGAATGTGACAAAGCTTACCTGCCCCGTGCTGTGCAGCTGGTGCCACTTGCTGCCCACTACGCTGCACCGCCCAGGTCACCTCCACCGCCACCCTGTACCATCTATGGTCCTCCAGCCCTATGGAGGGAATGAAGAGTGGTGGACATCAGTACACAGTCATGCATGTGGAGCCCCCCACCACCAGACAGTCCGCTGTGCACTGAGTGTGTCCCTGTCAGGCCTGAGGCCCACACATCAGCACGGCCACCTGTGCAGCAGCCAAGCCCAATGCGTGGTACCCCCAGGCTGATGAAGTTCCCCCACTGCGGGCCATGCCGCACAGCCATGCTATCACCACTGTACTACACCTGGGCATAGCAGCAACATAAGCACACCTACCTGGCTGTGGCACGGATCCTCACAGGATGTAGGCCTGCATACACCACAGGTGGTCTGGTGCCCTCCACGCAGGTCCCCATACTGGTGCCTGCACTGCTCCGCTGTGCACCTGACACCTGTCCTCCACTCCAGAGCCTCTGCAACATGGTGCCACACCACCCCCCTGGCCTGCTGGAATGGCACAGACATTGATGATGTGCCCTATGGCATTGCACACCACCTGCCGTTGAGGGATGGATATCCCTTCTGATTAATGTACACTGGGCCCTCTGGGCCAGGTGGTGTGCAGATGCTGACATGGGTGCAGTCTATTGCCCCAATCATGCCAGGCATGCGTGCCACCCAGTGGAACTCCTGTATGTTTGCTCTTTGCTCTGCCTGTGTGCTGGGGAAATGTATGTACTCCAAAGCATGTGGCAGCAGAGTGTTGAGGAACTGGGTGAGGAGGTGGGGCATGGCCAACTGGGTGATGCCCGTGGTATCACCCGTTGGTCTCTGGAAGGTGACCATGGTGAGCAGACACATCACGGCGGTCACCTTAATCTCCACTGACATGGCATGACTACGTCTGGTGGGTGCCTGCATCTTATCACTGCACAGCTCACAGAGCTGCCTCAGAAGTGCCCTGTTCAGGTGGTACCAGACCACTATCTCTTGTGTCACTGAAATTCTCATACGTGATCCTGGCACGGCACCACCTGTGTCGAGCATACCACTGCCAGGCCCTTCGTTGGACATGGTGCTGTTCCTCCTGCCTCCTCACACCCCTCATTACCGCATCCATTATGAATGGGCAACTGTCCATCATTCTGGCACTGGGTGCCTCCCTGGGTGCCTTTCACTCTCTGTCAGTCTGTCCGTTGGTCTGTGTGTCTCTCTCTCACTCCCTTTCTGTCTGTCTGTCTCTCTCTCTTTCTCTCTCAGTCTCTCACTCTCTCTGTCTCTCTCTCTCTGTGCACACTGTTGCGCATCTGCTGTCTGTGTGTTTGTGACTATATTTATTGGCTCAAGTCTGCCTGGCGCAACTTGGGGTTTGCTCCAGACTTGCACCTTGCTCTATGATTGAATATGCCAGTGTGCCACTTATTCATGGGAAAGCCCCTTGCACTTGTGCTGCATACATTATGGTTGTGCATTGGTACATTGTGATTTGCGCTGCGCTGTAGCTCCCTTTGAATATCGCTTGGCGGCGCATCTTCTGACTTGCACCAGCACAACTCAGTTACGCCGAGCGCAGCTGCTCTGAATATCTCGGCCTAAGTGTTATATTTTTTGACAGTGAATGTATATAGAAAAGTAATAAAAAAAGCTAAAGAATATGTTAACATTTAGAATTCATTTATTTACTTATTTTTTTAATCATCTTGGAGTTACAACCTTTGAGCTAAGAGCTCGTTTACAAAGGTTCCATGTCCTGACAGATACATTTTATGTGCATATTAGGACATCAGTGAAGACAAAGAACATAGAATACAAAGCATCTAAGAATATATAATTGGTACATTAGGACATCAGTGTAAATGAAGAATATAGAATATAATACATGTAAGGGTACATAACTGCATGTAGAGAAGACTACAGGACAAAGAATATTGCACATTTATATCTGTGTGGATACTTAGAACTTGACAGGGCAGTCAGAGGGTTGACTTTATCAGGAGGCGGTTGAGGTAGAGATGTAGTAGAGGGGGAGGTAGCACAAAGGCGGGAGGGGTAGTAGATTGGGGGAGGGGAGGATTTTTGGGAGTACAGGAATGGAAGGGGGTCCTAGCTGGGATGGGGGATAGAGAAAGCAAGGCAAAGATGAAATTGAGTAGAGTGAAGGGCATGGGAGGGGAAAGTATAGTTAAAAGTCCTCTCTCTGATGAAGCCCATGTAGGGTGAATGGCATAGGGTTTGTTTCCCCTGTGGTTTGCATGCATGTTTCTAAGTGTGCACCTGATTCCTCAGTTTTTTTATCTATTAAGTATGCACTGCAGTCAAGTGTCAATATTTTTCATTATACTGTATTTCAGATTTGGCATTTCATGTAACTTTTGTTTTATAAAAAAACTGAAAGAGACTTACCAAAAGGTTCAATATGATTTATTTTTTTATTTTTCAGATGTAAAAGCTCAAAGACTTTCAATGAACACACTATGTGACTCAGACATTTCTAAAGTCACAAACTGCATGGAGCATGCCTTGGTAGCCAGATATCCACGGACTCGCTATTCAGCTGGTTGGGATGCAAAGATCTTTTGGATTCCTCTATCTTATGCTCCAGCATTTGTAGCAGATGTAATGCTTCGCCTGCTGCTGCCATCTCCAGCAGGGACTAACAATCAGTCTGTGGCCAGAAATCAAGTTGATGTTTAACACAGAAAAGGGAAATGTAGACCAAGGCAGGAATCCAGTTGCAGCTCATTTATTGTCAGAATGCTTGAACTAATAGTCCTTTTGATCAGTAATTGAATCTGTACTTGAACTTATAAGGTAAAGTTGGAATCTAGATCTGAAATGGATTTTTGTGCAAGCCTTAATTTGCACCATGCTTTGAGTCAGCAGTGGGTAGCTGCACCATTGGCTTTTATAAGTTAATAAGGTATTCACTGGATGTTATTTATGGTATGAGACTTTGAGTATGAGGTTTGGATGAGAGGACCACTTAGCAAATCTGAATTGTTCTGTCTGCTCAAACCTTAAGAGAGGAGTCTCTTATAACATAGGGAACATCTCACAGTGGCCCTATTAACGTACTATAAGTCACTCAAGGTAATGAGAATTATTTCTTGTAAGTCTCAAGTCTTCTATTTCAAATGGTAGAAGAAAGCCTGTTCTTCCCCCAGTTCAGAACAGGAGTGAGTCTTTCCTAGCATTCCTGCACAAGAGACCACTGTACGCAAGATAAGATGTACGGTAGCTCTGTGTGCTGACTGGCTGAAATCACCTAAATTATTTATAATGTTGCATATGAGAAGAAGACACCTGTGAACAGCAGCACAATATAGAGGTGAGAGGCTACAAATAACAGAGCTCTACAGTACTGAGAAATAATAACAGCAATGAGACCCCTGAGAGGGTCGTGGAGATTGCAATGTATGACATCAAAGGTTCAGTCTAACCTCTTATCTAATGGAATTTCCCTTTAGCTGAAAGATTAGTGCTGGTGCTTTTGGGACTCTGGGTCCCATGCCTGATTCTGAGACATAGGATGATGGTACATGTGCCAAATTAGAGGGAAAAGATGTAACAGCCTTAAGTGTCAAGTGTATAGAACAGGGGTAGTGGCTGGGCTAGACACCTTGGGTTGGATTCTCAAAAGACTGAAGGTGAAAAAAATGCACAACTCTAAAAGAAATGGTGCAGGTGCAGAAAAAAAGGCCAGTAGCACTGTGGGATATTCTCAAAATGTCTGCAACTCTGGTAAAAATGTTGTGCAGATTGTGGAACAAATGCAGCTGCAGAATTACTTCCAGAGACAAAAAAAACCATTGAAAAGTACATGTCATCCCCTTAATAGCTATTCTCAGTCACTGCGACACCTTAGCTGTGGAAAAAATTGATGTGCATATTCTGCCCCAAAGAGAGTGAGGTGTAACTGACATCCTGAGCAGAAGTAGTAGTAGTAGTAAAAATGTTTATTTTTATACAGGATAGCAAACTTTAGGTCATAGACCTATTTTCAAAGTTGTCCTGTGTCAAGAACAAATTATATTCAATATAACATACAAAAATTCAGACTACATAAAACAGCTAATAAATAATTTTTATATTGTACAAGACAAAAATCTTCAGTCAGACCAACAACTAGCACATTTAGCCACATTTTAAAAACAAGTACATTCATCATAAAATACAGTGTTCAATCCTAATTTAAACTGGGATAGTTTAGTTGCTTTCTTTAATTCAGGGGGAATATTATTCCAAATATTTGCAGTCTGAGCCTCAAGTGACATAGTACCAAATCTTGTATTAGTTTTTGGAAAAGTGTAACCTCTATACTTTACATCCCTTAAAAGATATGGATAATATTTACTAACAGAAGGCAATTCCATGTTTCCATCAATCATTCTATTTATTATTTTATAAATAAATACTGAATATTGTTTTTTAAATCATACTGATAAACTGTCCCAGTTTAGGTCTTTATACAAAATGCAATGATGAGTATTATAGCTACAGTTCAGGACAAATCTTGCCAATCGATTTTATGATATGACTTATTTATTTAAATGTGTTTGACCCGCAAAATTATACACCATATTTCCATATTCTAATACAGGCATTATTAATTGATTTGCAATTAACCTCCGGGTTTGTAGATTTAATATTCTTGAAGACCTACGTAGTGCCCCTATCTTATTATTAATTTTCTTTATTGTATTAGTAATATGAGCAGAGAAAGAAAAAGTATAATCAATCTCTACACCTAAATATTTATACTGATCTGTGATTATCAATTTTTTCCCATTCCTCATTAGTATTTCCCTATCTCTGATCTGTTTTTTATTAACCTTTGTTTTTTTATTGAAAAACATAACCTGAGCTTTTTTTATCACTTATCACTAATTTAGAGCTGGAAAACCAATCCTGTAGAACATCAAAATCCATCTGTAATTTAACCATCATTTCATTTTGAGATTTGGCTGATGCTAAAAGTACTGTATCATCTGCATACAACCTGATTTGTGTATTATTTACTTTGGTAGGTAATTCATTAATATATAACAAAAACAATAATGGCCCCAAAATTGAACCTTGAGGGACACCTCTTAGTATACTACCTACTTCAGAAAATTGACCATTTATTACTACTTGCTGTTTTCTTTGACTCAAATATGATTTAAACCATAATAATGACCTAGGGGCTGTACCAATCCTCTCCATCCTCTCATACAATAAATGGTGGTTGACTAAATCAAAGGCTTTGGACAGGTCAACAAACACTGCGCCCGTGGACTCTCTCTTATCCAAGGCCACTGCCACTTTATCAACAAAGTCCACGAGCACAATGCAAGTTGAATAACCTGCCCTAAAGCCATGTTGGTATTTAGTCAGTCAATTTTGAATATTTTTCTAAGTAACTATACAACTGGCCAAACACCATTCATTCCATTAACTGAGAGAGGATGGAGAGGATTGCTATTGGTCTGTAGTTTGAGGGGTCATTTGAATCCCCCCCCCTTAAATATAGGTACTATTTTGGCTATTTTCCAGATAGAGGGAAAAACATTTTCCATCAAACTTTTATTAAATAAATCAGTCAGTATTGGTGATAAGACTTCAACTGCATCTTTAATAAATTTCCCTTCAATATTGCCCATACCATATGATTTATTTTTATTTAATTTTAAGATCTCCTACCTAACTTCCAAGATTTTTATTTATTTTTTTTTAAATAAAAAAAGAGGACAATTTTCATTAGTAGTTTCTTTATTTACTAAATCTGTTTGTACTTGTGAACCAGCTGGGATGGTAATGTCAAGCAATGTTAAGAAATATTTATTCAACAACTGGGCTGTTTTCTTTGCGTCAAGGAGCTCACCCTTATTATTAGACATTTTTATACAAGACTTAGCTCTCAAAGGGTTTTCCAATTCTTTCATCACATTCCAGTATTGTTTAGGATCATAAGTTGCCTCAATTTTAATGTTATAAAAAACATTTCTTGCAGATCTAATTAACCTTTTGCATTCATTTTGCTTAATTTTGAAATTAACCCATTCTTCCTCAATTTTTGTTTTATTTGCTCTTTTCCAAATTCTATCTCTGATACGAATTTTCTTTTTCAAATATTTGTTTATCCATGGAAGATGTTTTTTCTTTGTTTTAGTTTTTTTAAATGGTGCATGCCTATTACAGGCCTCTAAATAAGTTTTTGAAAATTCTTCAACCGCCAAATTTACGTCTGGAATTAAATTTAATCTTCCCCATTCTATACAATTTAAGTCATAAACAAAATTATTTGTGTGATAGTTCTTAAAATTTCTTTTTAGAGTAATCTTTTCTTCCTCAATTATTTGATTTAAATCTTTTACAACACAATATACTGGATTATGATCCCCCACATTTGGAGGTAAAATCAAACATTTTTCAACATGAAAGCTCCTAGAGATAAAAATCAAGTCCAAAATACTCCCCTGATGTTTAACCCCACTTTTCCTAGTACTTTGATTTATTATTTGATTGACATTTAGTATCTCAAAACTTTGTTCCAATTTTAATCCCCTTAGCTTGCCCCAAGCAGCATTGAAATCACCAATTAGTATTAAATCTTTACCATCTGACACTAATGTTAATTTAGATGCCAATAATTCAAACTTGGTAGTATTTACTTTTGGAGGAGAATATATTATATTAATTAAGAGCTGCAATCTTTCAAATTTAACACAAAGACATTCAATTCCCTCTAAATTACCCTGAAAAACAACTTCTCCCAAACCCAGTTTATCTGTGATATATATAAAAAAAAAAACACCCCTCTTTCCCCTATCTAATCTAAAAAGATTATAACCATCCATTAATATTTCCTTATCCTGTATGTTTTGAGATAACCATGTTTCAGTTAATCCTATCACATCTGGTTCATAACTTTTAGTCCATATTTGAAATTCATGCATCTTGATTATAACACTTCTTGCGTTTTCAACTGAAATTTTTAAATTTTGTTTATTGACTCCTTTGGGGCCGGGATTTATCTCCACATCACCTGCAAGCAGTATTACTATGCTACAAACAAATGGTGTAGTTAATTTTAAGTAGGATTTTCTAGGTGAAAAACATTGGATTCTAACCTGAATAAATAATCTCCACTGCCTAGAGAATCCATTTCTTCTGGTTCTATGAATAAGTTCTGAACCCGACGACATAAATAAATGCCACAACATATTTTTTTTCTTGCTGCCTTGCAGGTGATGGAGTGACCCCGATCCCAACAGTCAATCTTCTTCCATTGATTAATAAGTATCACAATTAGGACACAGTACATTACATATTTATGCATGGTTAATAATTAAAACAATCAAAATTCAGTATAACACTCACCATGCCTGGACTTTTAAATCTGAGTGGGAGTTTGAATATTTAATTACTACAAATAACTCTCAATCTATAAATCCAAACTTCAAGCTAAAGAACTCAGCCCTTCACTAAACCTACAAACACATTTTTTGATGCTGAGTGGCGCTCGCCCCACTCACGCTTGCATTACCACGCTCTCGCGTGGTAGCTGCGAGCACTCTTTTATGCTGACTGCCCCTCCTCCGCTGTAAAGAGCACAAGCTCCCTGACCACGACCCTCTCACTGGCTGCCGGTTTAGCTTCCACAGCTGATTCAAGTTCTTAATTGCAGGGGCAGTCTTAGCACAAAGACGTTTCAAGTCCAGCACAAAACAGCTTCTCACATAACGATGTAAAGTCCAGCAAAAACAGCTTCTCTCACACACACAGTAAAACTTTGTTGCAGGCAGAATGTGGTGAATGGAAAAAAGTCAGGTACCTTTTAAACAGTAGCTGCAAGCACCCTTTTATGCTGACTGCCCCTCCTCTGCTGCAAAGAGCACAAGCTCCTGGTCCACGCCCCTCTCATTGGCTGCTGGTTTAGCTTCTACAGCTGATTCAAGTTCTTAATTGCAGGGGGAGCCTTGGCACAAAGATGTTTCAAGTCCAGCACAAAACAGCTTCTCACATAACAATGTAAAGTCCAGCAAAAACTGCTTCTTTCACTCACACAGTAAAACTTTGTTGCAGGCAGAATGTGGTGAATGGAAAACAGTCAGGTACCTTTTAAACAGTAGCTGCAAGCACCCTTTTGAAGGCAGTGTACTATTAATTAAGAACCAATATAGTGGGGGTGACGCACCATGCAACACCAACAAGGGGTCTTATAGTAGTTTTAGATGTCAGACCACAAATAGCACACAATACTGTTGAAATGCAACATACTACGTCACCCACGTGACCCACAGCAGCTCATACAGGAGCTCCACAGGCAGTGGAGGTAGTAGAAGTACCAGACAGAAGTGGGAGCAACAGAAACAGGCAAACAGAAAACTTCAACCCATATCTACAAAATGCCAGTGGGTACATGGGCCTAATATACTGTATGGGGAGTGCAAGGTGCAGCAATCACAGTGTGCCTGGGGTACACTGGTGGATAGTGTGGCTGTACCTGCCTGATCTGTTGTTGCCACATGCGTGCTGATCTTGCCTGGTTGTGATTGCCCACCATAGCATATTGTTCCATCTGCTGCTGTTGTGCAAGGTCAGGCAGGGCATGCTTTTGTTTTGATACCAAGCTCCTGCTCATATGGGTGGAGCTGCTGTGGTCCCAGTAGTAGGACTGGCTGCTGGCCTCCCTAAGTGTTCTGGATTTGCTGCATGTTTTGCAAAACTTTCACAGTGGCTCCTGATACAGTTTATTTGGTTCATCTGTTGCCCTTCCTGTTGAGCCTTTATATTATTTTTGCAGCTGCGGATCTGCACTTGTGCAAAATCTGCACATGCAGCATTGCGTAACTCACCTATTTTTGAAGTTTTCCATATGTGTAGTGTTTTCAACTGAAAATATTCCACCCATGTGTCTCAGTAGTGTGCGGATCTTTTTTTCCACATGTGCACAATTTGCTCCTCTCTTTGAGAATCCAGCCCCACGCTTCTAAAAAGATGCCCAGATCCACAAGTGAGTGGATCTCCCTTGCCATGTGCAGGGCATAGGATTGTGAGATACTGCAGTTTGCACAGACCTCTGTATCTTCTGCATATAGGATTTTTTTTTTATTTATTAAATTCTCAGATTACAAATACCTCTGAGCAGAAACTGCTCGTTTACAAAGGTTCCAAGTCAAAGGATGAGGGTCAACATACATACAGAGGTAGTAAAATAATGCACAATAAACAACCAGAACAACTAAAAGAAAAAATAAAGATACTCAGTTATAACATACTTTGAGATAATATTCATTTAACGAGCAGCTTGAGTAGGCAGCTGGCTGCAGTAACAATAAGAGATAGAGGGCACCATAGGCAGTTAGTATTGCAGGCGTGTGACCGGGAGAGGAAGTTGGCAGGCTAATGGGCCACTGTTCCGATGGTGGTGGAAAATGTCTTGTACCAGTGGAGATGCGAAGCAGGAAAGGAGTCACAAGGAAGGCCCGGTGCCAGAGGGAATGAGACTGGGAAAGGGCGGGCTGTGAGACATGAGTGAGCTGGGAGGTGTTTAGAGAGATCTCTGTTCAGAGAAGCAGTCACATTGAGTGGTAGAGGTGAGGTAAAGTTTGAGATTCCTTTTGAAGGGTCCAAGTGTAGTAGAGGAAAGTGCTTCTTTATTGAGGGAATTGAACCATTGAGTGGTTCTATAGATAAAGGACCACTGACCCATGGAGGTACGACATCTAGGAACCTGAAAGGTTAGAGATTGGGCACCACGTGTTTGTTGAGTGCCACTGTAGGTAGTAAGGAGTGAGCTAACACCAGGTGGCATGAGACCGAGGAGAATCTTTTTGGTAAGCAAGCAGGTCTGGTATTGTATTCTGCTGAGTAGGGGTAGCCAGCTGGCCTGTGCGTAGAGGTCACAGGTGTGAGTTTGTCAGGCCGCACCCATTAGTAGTCTACAGGCTTTGTTGAGAGAAACTGAGATCCTGTGGAGGGCACTTGTTGAGGCAGAGCCATAGATGGCAAGGCCGTAGTCAATGATAGAGGTGACAGAGCTGTAGATGGCTAGTTTAAGGGCATCCGCAGGCATACAGTGCTTGTGCTTGTGTAGTAGTCCAATCCGTATATTGGCAGTCTTGGCAACAGTGTCAATATACCGAGTGTAGGAGAGGGTACTATCCAGGGTAATACCAAGGGACTTGAACTCCTTGACATGTTCGAGTGGGTTCGCAGTGTGGTTCTTGATGGTGAGGGACAGAGAGTTGTGCCTGCTCCATTGGTTACAGAAGGACATGCTTTTAGTCTGGCTGTGGTTCAGGACAAGTTTATGAGAATTGAACCAGTCTTCGATTCGCGTGAAGTCGAGCTGCAGCTGGGATTCAAGGACTGTAATGTCATGGTGGCTGAAAAACAGGACTGCATCATCTGCATATAGTAATATTTTTTGGTGGCAGGCACTGGGGAGATTGTTGATGAAGAGGGAGAAAAGTAGAGGGCCCAGAATAGACCCCGGGGGACTCGGAGCGGACCGGTTTCTCATCCGAAGAGATCCCTGCAATCCTTACACATTGGATCGGATTATCAAGGTAGCTGGTGAACCATGGAAGGGCATCACTGGAGATCCCAATGGAGGACAGTCGCTTGAGCAGTAGGGGGTGGTTAACTGTGTTGAATACCTTGGTAAGGTCTATAAATACTGCCCCTCCACAATTCCCTTTGTCAAGCGTGGCATGGATGAAGGTTGTAAATTCCAGTAGTGCAGTGGTGGTGCTGTGCCCTTTTCTGTAGCCATGCTGCTCTGGGCTCTGTACATTGTACTTATCCAGGAATTCAACTAGTTGGTCCGACACTATTCGCTCCAGCGCTTTAGATAGTGGGGGGAGGAGTGAGATAGGTCTGTAACTGGTGTGGAGCATCCTATCTCCGCTTTTGTGAACCGGTGTGACAGTGGATTTCTTCCAGAGAGAGGGGAAATGGCCCAATCTAAGTGAGAGATTGAAGATCTTTGTAAGTGGTTCTAAGATTTCATCGAGGACTTGTGCCAGCAGTTTCAGGTCAAGGGAGTCAACACTGTACCCTTGTTTGCCGATTTAAAGAAAAAGAACAAAAAAACATGCCACTGTAGTACAACCTAGACCTCCAAGTTAGTTTAAAAGACTGAGGGCAACTGTGCTGGTGGCCTGTTTAAGGCTAACTCATCATATGGACAGTTTGACTGGGGTCATGAAGCACTTATGTCAGAGATCCCCATGGCATAAGTTCCATGCCCTCCTGGTAGCATCCACAGTGCAGGGTATCTGATGACGCCCCCACCCCCTTACTGAGCTCCATGTGACCACCCATATGGTACTCTATATATCCATGGATCAGGTCAGGGCCACACTCTGCAGATGGCACTGTGGTGTTTGTTTATGTGCAGAGGCTTCCACATCTCTGGAGAGGAGTTGCAGTACATTTGGCCTATTTACACACCTGCTTACTAGTGTGTGGGATCCGCGGATCGGGCCCTTAGACATCAATTTCTATTGTTCCTTGCACCTTACCAGTTTGTTCCTCCAGGCTTAATTTTGTTGCATTGGTTTTCCATACTTTAATAACTGGTATATCCCTTAAGTCTAATATGTACATTATACTTCTCCTTTGTAATTTTCTTCTTTCTGTCCTTATGTCTCAGAATCATCAGCAGTACAGTTAGCAGTGCCCATCACATTGACCTGTTTTCCAACTTATGTCAAGCAGGCAGATTTTTTTTTTATGCTAGCTCTGTTTGAACCTTTGCCCAACAGAATGGGGTGCTTGTACAGTATATATTTCACCTAGCAGTATGTAATGAAGTCAGGCTTTCTCAAGGGTTACCTCTGTTTCTTTCTGTTACACTTCATCATTCTTTGTTGCTTGAAGTCAACCTGTAGCAGCTCTTAGGGGCACAATGAGGTCATGAATAGTTTGATACTTTCTTCTTAGATCAACATATTCCTAATGTACAAAGATGGTACCATACCATACCATACACATAGGTATTTTTGTCAGGTGTAATAATTGGTGTTTTGATTATTTCACCTCAATAAGGGATCTGTTTGATCCTGAAAGATTATATATTTTTTTCAATTGTTTAACCAGGTGAGGTGTATATTGTAACATATTTGTATACTAAATATGTTGGTCCATTGAGAAGCATTAAACTAATCAATGACTCTAGTTTTCCAAGGACCAACGCATTCACAGGACAAACTGTTTCCTTAGGAGCAAGGTGCAAGGTGTAGAGTGTAAGCCACATGGTCCCAAAGATATTTCACTTTATGAAACGGCTTAAAAGAATGAAGGAATCTGATTGACTGAGAGGTCTTTGCTGCTGTGATTAAATCCCACAACATAATCATGGCTTCCAAAAAGCTCCAGATACAAGCTTTCTCACTACCCACAACTTTCTCCATGAGCCTTCCGTCAGATTCCCCACATAAATGCTCCTCTGGCCCTGCTTGTACCCAAGCTGTTTTTAACACTGTCTAATTTGGAAGCCTCAGTAGACTGCCAAAATAAACTCCCAACAACCCAATCTGCAACTTCTTCAAAGTAGCGCCACAGTCCCTTTCTCCCTATTTTCAGACATGCGCTCACCAGCACCACGTTCATGACTAACCAAACCACCAACAGACCACATGGTTCATGCTGCCCTGAAACCACCACTAGCTGCAACATTGAAAAACATGGCAATTTAAAATCCGGGAACAAAAATGACACCTACACAGCCAACATAACTGAGCAAATCACAGTTTAAGCACCATCCCATCACGCTGGTGCTACCCACTGTTCCTCAGTAATGGATGAAGTACCATCCTCCCCATCAACACACAGCAAGTCACAAAGTAAATAATGATCATTGTCTCCTGCAATGGCACTCAGATACTACTCGCAAAAAGAGTGAGTGATTAGAAAAGTCACTTGCTGGATGCCACAGAATTGAAGAAGAAATGAATACAGTTCTACTTACATGACTTCATGTGTCCTCTCCTGTCAGTCAACATAATATGCAGGAAGGGAGGATCAGAGTTCACATAGTCACATAACCACAGACAGACAATAGAGTCGTCTAGTGGACTCAATTGAAACTCAAAACTTTTTTCTTTCAATATACCCTCTCACATTAGAAATCATTGGGGAAATACATTTTTTTTTTTGACGTATTATTTCTTCCAAGCTCCCAGCTTCTACCATCAGTTGTCCCCCAGGGCGCCCTCTCCTGAAGATTAGACTCCCTCCCTTGTGCACCCCATGACTTACCCTTCGTGGCAGGGTGGTGGGGAGTGACTCAACCCACCCCAAATGGATCCATGCCAGGGAGGTGCCTTCTCGGAGGTGGCGCGCTGCGGGGACCATGTCATCCAGCTGGAGCTTTTTTTTCCACTTTTCTCCCCTAGTGAGGAGGCAGGGCATGCAATGATGCCTGCGATGAGAGCGTGCATGCTACCACATGTGCTCTCACCAAGCGACTGCCTGTCTCCTCCCCTTCAGTTGTAGCGTCGACGCACTACCCCCCAGCCGCTGCTAGGGGCCAGTGAAGTGTCGACAGCTAGTGTCCCCCCACCCCAGAGAAGGAGAGCAGTCCAACAGATGCTCGATCCATCTCCTCCCCACCAACACCTGATGACCTGTGCTCATTCCCAAACACAGGTCACCAGCGTGGCTTGAGGTAGGGCGTCCAGTGCCTCAGCCCTCAACGCCACTGGGTCAGCCTTGGGGAAACACATTTAAAAAATATTTTTTTTAATTTTCTATTTATACAAACATGAAACCAGTTCATAATAGCAATACACTCCAGGCTGTGGTATATCATGGGATATTGTCATGTTTTGGATGCATTAGACACTTGCTCTGTAGCCTTATGCCTCACAAAGCACCCGAGTTTAATCTGATATACTTTTTGAATTGTGTCACAAAGGTGACTGATAAAAGCCAGGCTGTGGATATGTGTGTTGTATCTGGACTTTAGCAAAGCCTTTGAATTAGTTCTACATGAATGCTAGTTAACAAAAATTGAGGGACTTGGTGGTGGGGGATAGAATAATGGAGTGGTTCCAAAACTGACTAGGAGGAAGGGTGCATAGCATGATCTTGAAAGAGGAATTCTCAGAGGATAGAGAAGTCATAAATCAAGTTCCCCTGGGGTCAGTCATGGGTCCACTCCTTAATGTTTACATATGCAACACTGGGGACTGGTTCAGGTAAAGTTTTGCAGCTTTGCAGATGACATGACAATCTGTGGCAGAGTGGACATTGAAGAGGGTGTAAGGGCCATGAAGGAGGATTTGGAGAAGCTGCAAAAATAGTGCAAGGTCTGGTAACTGATTTAACATAGAAAAGCCAAGAACATACACACTGGGGCCAGGAACCTGGGAACAGGGTGCAGGATGAAGTAGGTGGAACTGGAGCCAACAACTGAAGAAAGAGACCTTGGGTTGATAAGTATAAATGACCTGAAACAATCAGCACAGTGTAATATATCAGTGGTGAGGATAAACAGAATACTGAGGTGCAAAATCAAGGGCATCAGCAGCAGAAAAGAGGTGATTCTGCTCATGTACACATCCCTGGTGAAGTCAGACATAAAATACTGCATGCAATTCTGGAGTCCACACCTGAGTAAAGGCAGGGATTGCGTAGAGGCAGTGCAGAGGACAGTCACCAAAATGATTCAGAGGCATCAAAGGAAGCTCTATCTGGAAAGGCTTGATGACCTCAACATGTACACACTGGAAGACAAGAATGTAGAGGGATGACATGATAGAGAGTTACAAGTTTCTACATGAAGTAAACATGGAAGCTGGTAGTTGTTCACAATGAAAGTCATCATGGGCACAAGGGGGAACAATATGAATCTGGTAGGCTGAAAATTTGAAAGAGACATTCAAAACTTTTTATTTACAGAGAGGGTGGAGGAAAAGTGGAATAAACTACTGCCAGAAGTGGTCCATGCCAAAACAGTTGTGGGGTTTAAGCATATGTTGAATGGGCATATGAAGCTGGCAAAGGTCGATGGTAAGCAGTCAGACTATTTGGACTCTATCTGTATGTGCAAAGAAATCATTGCACTCGCCATCTCTTCTTAGAAACCACAAGAACACACTTGCTGCTGTGTACAAAATGCTGGTAACGTTATTCTTACTGAAGAAAACAGAGCAGATTAAAGTGCACTAGGACATGAACTCCCAGTGTTTCACTCTGAAGGTGTGGAGCCTTTTCAAGGGAACAGTTTTCACCTGCAGTACTTGTATTTAAATACCATTGTTAACTGAAGCGCTAAGTGTATTAAAGTGACAAAATGCAGGAGATGCATAAAAAATTAAAAAGGCACTGAGAAGTCAGCAGTATAATACATTTTATAATTGCATAAATACTCTAATTTTCATGAAAATTACATAGAACTGAATTTCCTAGAACAAAAACTGGAAGGCTATGCGAAGGCAGGCACACATGGTGCAAACAATATCTATTAAGCTCGTCAGACAGGAGACTTGTAGATCTAAGGCTGATTCATAATTAGAGCTGGAGAGTCATACAATCAAAAAGAAAATCACATATTTAGTACAATAAAACTTAAAAATACCATTTAAAGTCAAGAAAAAGACTCCATTTGTGCAGCTGAAACTCCTCTCTCCTCAAACCTCCAACTATCTGCTGTCTCACTCATGGAGAGGGGCAGCAGGAATACAGCACAGCAGAGACAGTGACATCTGGGGGGCAGGTTACTAAAGTGGAGCCGCAAGTGTCAGTGGGAAAAACAGAATATAAAACAGAAAGACAAAGTGACCCAGAGTTAAATATCTTGCAGCAAATAGTGGCGTTCATCATTCAAATAAACAGCACATATTAATGGGTGACCTGAAAGTGAACTGGACTGCTAAAAAAACTGTAAAATAAAATAAAAGAAAAATGAACCTTTACCATCCACCTGAACAACACACCACAAAAGGCAGCTGGGAACATGATTTAACATTGTATCCAAAGGATGGCACATCCCAACTGTATAGCATACACTTAGAACTGCTCTCAAGTGCCACATTTATGGTATGAACCCAATCCCAGTGTGGAACTAGAAAGCAGCCCCCTTTAGGCCCAGAGGCAGGTGTGCTACCAGATGAGCCAAGCTGACAGTTAAACTAGCAACCATACATAAATTAATTAGATAATAACAAACCATCTATATTGTATAGAGTATTGTAAGTGTCTTCCTGATTCAATAACTGGCACCATAACACAGGACAAAAGCAGGTGCTCGTGGTAATGGGATCAGTTACAGATATAAGTGTAACCACATAGAATTAACACACAAACAGCAAAGGCAATGCACTCTGACAGAAGTGTCTAGCGGAGAAAAATCAGCCACACACCATGAGTCAGAGTCAAGGCTTGACTTACATCTTTACTAAATTTGTATAAAATTATGTGTTACAGTCATAATCCAGTGGTGAACTGAATATTATAGTTACAAAAGTAACAAAAAGCTTCATCTGACACAGGAAACTCCACCATTGACCAGGTGTCTTGGTGCTTTGTTCACACTGAACTTCATCAGGAAGCCTCAGATACTTCTGTCATAATGCATTTACATCAGTAATCGACCATATTGCATCATGCCGGCAGTAAGACAAATCAGGTTAGTCCTTACACTGAGATAACCAGGGGCATAGGTAGTCCCAATGATGCAGGCAGAGGAACTTACAGCCTCTGAAACAGTGGTAACCTCAGCATAGGGCCCACCCTGTTGTGTCTTCCTGCTAGAGTTACCACCTGTCCCTATTTTCGCAGGACAGTCCTGATTTGGGCAGCTGTGTCCCGCGAAAAAACATGAAAATTACTACTTATCCTGACATTATAGTAGAAAAAATATTTTGTTACTTTCCTCTAAATGTTGCAAAAAACTATAATACCTTTATTAAAATACCTTAAAATGATAAGGAGCACTAGAAACAACTTAAAAACTACAACAGTTAGTCTTAATTCTGCTTATTTAGTGAAAACAAATCTGTTGTAGTGGTCGGGGTTACATATTGTCCTGCAAAAAATCATGTTTCATTAAGAAATGTCCCACTTTGGGCTTCTTAAAAGGTGGTAACCCTACTTCCTGCACTTATAAAATGGGCAATATAATAGGTAGTATTTTTAATAAATAAATATAATAAGCAATAAAAAAAGAAATGTTAAAAAAAGGGTGCATTTGAAGGTAAAATATTTCATACTCTAGCAGTTACTAGGGGGAGCTGTGAGCTTTTTCATTTATGCATTTTCATCTCTTTTCCCAGTCCTTGCTGTCTGCTCTGTGGACCCTGATGGAATGACAGAACTTGCATGTTTATTTTTTCTTTGCTTGCGAGCATGTGTAAAGTCACCATACTGTTACTGTAGTGTAAGGGCCTGTGTAAAGTCACCATACTGTTACTGTAGTGTAGGGGCCTGTGTAAAGTCACCATACTGTTACTGTAGTGTAGAGGCCTGTGTAAAGTGACCATACTGTTACTGTAGTGTAGGGGCCTGTGTAAAGTGACCATACTGTTACTGTAGTGTAGAGGCCTGTGTAAAGTGACCATATTGTTACTGTAGTGTAGGGGCCTGTGTAGCTGTGTGCTGTATAAGCCAATAGATGTGAAAATTCAGGAGGCTTCCCTCTCAAAAGACAATGCTGAGAAGGTGAACAATGATAGTGTTTTTATCTGGCTGATGGGTATTAACCACTTGTAGCTCAAAGGATAAAGCCCCACAAATCACAGTGGTTTTCTGTCCATTAGCCAGCTAGCAGACATCATCAGGCTTTGACTGTGTGTGTGCCTGTAGTTACAGACAGGAAGCACCTATTTCAAAGCATTAAACAGAGCTGGAAAAAAAACAGCATGCAGAATGCAAATATAATAACTTCAAACATGTTAACAGCACAGAGAACACCAGCAACGGCTAATTTAAATTATATATTATTTATTCCATTTAAAGAGCCTTTGATACCAGTTGGATAATTTTGAAATATGTGAGCATTAGACACAACTCAGTTATCATTCAACTATTTTTGCAATCCTTTTTCATACAGACTTTACCCTCCTGCACCTCCATATTGGCCCCCTTCTTCTGTCAAACTGCAGCCCCTTTACCCCACCTCTAGGACTTAACCTCATCTACTTCTTACCTTGTTGTGTGAGTGGGTGCCATGGGTGCTGGTGGCACAGTGTCATTAGGGTCACGGTATCATTCTGCAGACATGGGTTCTTTTCTGCCCATTCCTCCCTTTGAGTCAGAGCAGCAGCATGCTATGGTGCACACACAGACTGTGAAGATGGTGCACACTTTCAAAGCCTGCCTCTGACTTTTAATTCTGGTGTACACTGCTGTGCCACCAGCCCTCACAACAATTTTTAAAATAACTTATAACTTGCATTCTTTTAAACAAGTCTAGGGACTACAAGTGAGGGGGTGGAGGGGGAATTACTGGACTAGGGAGTTGGGAGGCCAAGGGACTAGCCCTGTCCTCCTGCAGAGGAATATAAGCTTAAACAATTGTTTGCAGCTTATCATTACCATATGCAAGCATGACTGCCATGAACAGTAAAAATCCCTCAATACTTGGTCCTGAGCACTTAGTACCCCATTATCCATGTTATTCATGAATTAATATTTGGGGTGTGAACACCCCTAGTTTTTAATCCACCTTTCTTATCACAAGTTGAGTATCATTAAGGATTTGTCAAAGACATCTCTTAATATCAGAGACCTGTCAATTGGAGACTCCAAGTAAAACCAAGTTTTAGGGGATAGCCAGTTGGAGGCAATCCAGTCTGTCATTCACAGTTCCAGAAGTAGTATATATGCTATGTACAACTTGATGGAGGTATCTGCACTGTCACTTGTATGTGATTACCTCATCAATATATGTTACCTGACTTGCATTTGATCTAGTTGCTGTTCATGTCTGTGCACTGTTGTGTGTCCTCACTGTATCTCCATTGTTTTGTGCCAGTTTCTAGCCCAGACTGTGTCTGAAAAAGGTCTTTGGATCTGTGTACCAACCTGGTTAACTAATGAATGAATAAATAAATAAATAATATGGCTGGCCTGACAGTGCAGCGGTAGTGCAGCTGCTTGCTACACTGGTGTCCCAGGTTCAGGAACAAGCCTGGGTCATTTGGGGCTGGTCAGCAGAGAATGATGGAACATCCCACAGGATGCTGTTCTTTTCCATAGAAGGTGAGTTGCATCTGCCACCACAGTACTGCCACCTGGGTGGTAACAGATGGCAGTAAGGTTGGAGGGCCGAGGGTGGGCAGAATTTGGATGATGTTGGGGTGTCACCATGCTCAACCTGTCTGCACAGCCTTTCCTATCCTTGCCTGCAGTCCCACTGGCATCAGAATGAGAAGCAGAAACTGCCTTAATCTCCATAGATGAAGGACCCAAGTACAGTCAGGGCTGACTCTGCTGACAAGAGAAAGTTCTACCTGACAAAGCACAGTGTACTCAGGGGTAAATCCCTCACCCCACCCCCACTGGAGGTATCCAAGGCAGCATGGATGAGGATGCCTCAGGCCAGGTAGGGCAGCTTGCAGGTGCCATGGGTGTGTAGAAGGAGTTGGGGGTCACTGGAACAAGGGGCATGATAAACAAAAGAATAAAAAAAAAATAATTATGGAGGGATCTATATGACCCTGGCTGTGCACAAAGTAAAGGTACAGCTGGGTAACATCAACATAGTAGTGGCACCCACTGCTGTACTTCCTTACAATCTTGCTCTATGGTATCAATATATATGGTATACAAAACCAGAAGAGTACAGAACACTGAGGAAAACCACAATAAAGAGCAACCGGGTATAACAGGAAAGGCCCCATCACCACCAACTGCTCCCAATTAGCCAGGAAGGGATGTAACCCTGTCAACACAACTCTGGACAATCCCGTATATTTAAAGGGACACTGTCAACCTGTTTTTCATCATATTATTTCTACTTCAATACCCACATTTTATAATTGCTCACCTTCTCTAAAATTCATTGATGTTACTGTTTGTTTTGTCTGTCTCCTTGTTTAGTAGAACTGAAATGCATGCTAATGTATATTTATAAACAATCTTGTTTTGTTTACAATCCTTTGTCTGTTCTTACTGTATACTTCCTGAGCATTAGAAGCACCCCCATCAGTGCAGTCACTCTTTATGCAATAGCCTCCTAAACTCCAACTGCATCATGAGTGATTAGACTATGTTGTGGATGTTCCCAAGTCCAAAAATGATGCAGTTGGAGCTGATCAAGGAATGTAAACAAACCTGTTTTGTGTGGTAACACCAGTATGGTGGACAGTCTGTCTTTCACTTTTTTAAAGAAAAAAAAGAATCAGAATCAAACTACCAGCTACATCAACAGTCTTTGCAGAATGTTGGCAATTGTAAAATGTGTTTTTTAAACTAGGGACACTTTGAGACCTAAGGGGGTTGACAGTGTCCCTTTAAATGACATTAACCATTAACAATCTATTCTTACGTACTGTCAAGCAACTTGTTATAATTTTTTGGGGTTAATTTGAGAATAAAGTAGAACATACTCAGTATGAAAGGAAGACTAGTACCTTTCCTGGAGGATAATGACCCAATGGAGAAACTAATTTCCCTTTAGGTGCTGTAGTTATTTAACTGTAAGTACTTAAGTCAAAGTCATTATTACTATTATAAACTATTTTTGTTTTGTTTTTTATTGAAAGATACAATTGATGGCATTGCAAGTGAAAAGCTGGGGGCTAGGGATCACAATGCAGTATATGGATATAGGAGGGGCAGCTTATTCCACTAGGCCACTCATCTGGACTTCTATTGAAGGATTAAACCTGAATAATTGATAGTAATCATGATAAACTGCATTTAACCACTGAAGAAGTAAAAAGTCATTTTACATTTGTACAAGTACAAATACAATAAAAAATGAGTGACAATAAATCTGCAGCTGAAAGTAAAATATGTTAGACAGTCTACAGTGGTTGGTAGACCATTGAAGAAGTAACAAGCATTTGTCAATGCCGAATGTTGCTTGCTTCTATGTGCTGTTTAGGTATTTGGAAGTCATTAGAGTGCAAATATTGAAAATTTGCAAACTTACGAGCGTGCGTAGGAACTGAGCAACGCACACTCGTAAAAACAGTCATTTTTAGGAATTTTTTCACCAAATTTTCAACATAGCCATTTTAAGACCTCTGCTCATGAACAGTGTCACTGTGATTTTGTTAATGTGTCCCATACATTGAGTTTGCACACCCGACTGCGCCTAATAGCGCCACATGGTGAAACATCGCTTGGGCAGGATGTAAAATGACAGCTGTACCGCTCATAAGGAGGTGTGGTAAAATGGCAATGTTGAAAATCTGGAGTGGAAATATTGAAAATTCCCAAACCTACGAGCGTGAGTGGGAACTGTGCAACGCACACTCGTAAAACAGTCATTTTTAGGAATTCTTTCACCAAATTTTCAACATTGCCATTTTAAGATCTCTGCTCATGAACAGTGACACTGTGATTTTCTTAACGTGTCCCATACACTGAGTTCGTACACCGACTGCGCCATTGTGTGCTACATGGGCGGAAACATGTTTTGGGCAGATGTGAAAAATGACAGCTGTAGTGCTCATGAGGAGGTGTGATAAAATGGCAATGTTGAAAATCTGGAGTGAAAATATTGAAAATTCGCAAACTTACGAGCGTGCGTAGGAACTGTGCAACGCACACTCGTAAAACAGTCATTTTTAGGAATTTTTTCACCAAATTTTCAACACAGGCATTTTAAGACCTCTGCTCATGAACAGTGTCACTGTGATTTTCTTAATGTGTCCCATGCATTGATTTCACACACCAACTGCGCCATTGCATGCTACATGGGCCGAAACACGTTTCGGGTGAGATGTGAAAAATGACAGCTGTACTACTCATGAGAAGGTGTGGTAAAATGGCAATGTTAAAAATCTGGAGTGGAAATATTGAAAATTCGCAAACCTACAAGCGTGCGTAGGAACTGCGCAACGCACACTCGTAAAACAGTCATTTTTAGGAATTTTTTCACCAAATTTTCAACACAGCCATTTTAAGACCTCTGCTCATGAACAGTGTCACTGTGATTTTCTTAATGTGTCCCATACATTGAGTTCACACACCGACTGCGCCATTGTGCGCTACATGGGCGGAAACATGTTTTGGGCAGATGTGAAAAATGACAGCTGTAGTGCTCATGAGGAGGTGTGGTAAAATGGCAATGTTGAAAATCTGGAGTGAAAATATTCAAAATTAAACTTACGAAGGCAAGGTGAGAACTGTGCAACGCACACTCGTAAAACAGTCATTTTTAGGAATTTTTTCACCAAATTTTCAACACAGGCATTTTAAGACCTCTGCTCATGAACAGTGACACTGTGATTTCTTAATGTGTCCCATACATTGAGTTCACACACCGACTGCGCCATTGTGCGCTACATGGGCGGAAACATGTTTTGGGCAGGATGTGAAAAATGACAGCTGTACTGCTCACGAGGAAGTGTGATAAAATGCCAATTTTGAAAATCTGGAATGAAAATATTGAAAATTCACAAACATACGAGCGTGCGTAGGAACTGCGCAATGCAGACTCGTAAAACAGTCATTTTTAGGAATTTTTTCACCAAATTTTCAACACAGCCATTTTAAGACCTCTGCTCATGAACAGTGACACTGTGATTTTCTTAATGTGTCCCATGCATTGATTTCACACACCGACTGCGCCATTGCACGCTACATGGGCGGAAATATGTTTTGGGTGAGATGTGAAAAATGACAGCTGTACTACTCATGAGGAGGTGTGGTAAAATGGCAATGTTGAAAATCTGGAGTGGAAATATTGAAAATTCGCAAACCTACAAGCGTGCGTAGGAACTGCGCAACACACATTCGTAAAACAGTCATTTTTAGGAATGTTTTCACCAAATTTTCAACACAGGCATTTTAAGTCCTCTGCTCATGATCAGTGTCACTGTGATTTTCTTAATGTGTCCCATACATTGAGTTCGCACACCGACTGCGCCATTGTGCGCTACATGGGCGGAAACATGTTTTGGGCAGGATGTGAAAAATGACAGCTGTACTGCTCATGAGGAAGTGTGATAAAATGCCAATGTTGAAAATCTGGAGTGAAAATATTGAAAATTCGTAAACTTACGAGCGTCCGTAGGAACTACATACTAACATACTAAAATGCCAGCAGAATAGGCCTAGCGGTCTTTCGTGTCTGCTCATTTGGTCAGCCCCACCCTGGTGCTGACCTTGCTGTCCCCTTGCCTTCTCTGGCTTCTCCTTCCCAGTTCGGATACTCTTGCTGCATTGGATTTTGCTTCCAGAACCCTTCCCTGTACCTGTCCCACCCCTCTTGAACCCCTCCACTGTCTCTGCCTCCTCCAGCCCCTAGGTAGTGCATTCCATGGCTCCACCACCCTCTCAGTGAAGTAGCACCTCCTTTCTCCCCTGAATCTTCCCCTCCAGCTTCCACCCATGCCCTCTAGTGGCCCCTTCCTCCTTCCTTCAAGCACCCTGACTGTTCCTCCCCATTTACCCTCTTCATGTACCTGAAGACCCTATCATGTCCCCCAGTCCCTCTCTCTTCCAGTGTGTACATATTTAGCTCTTCGAGCCTCTCCTCATAGGTCCTGTCCCCAAGCCCAAAATCATTTTGGTTGCCCTCCTCTGGATCCTCTCCAGGAGGTTAATGTCCCTCTTAAGTGTGGCCTCCAAAACTGCATGCAGTACTCAGTGCGGCCTCACCAAGCAGTTATACAGAGGAGTATCACTTCTCCTTCTGAGGTGATCCCCTCAGCGATGCATCCCAGCATCCTGTTGGCCTTGGCTGCTGCCCCTCCCACAAGTCTCAGAGTTGTTCATCTTGACATCCACCACCACCCCCAGGTCCCTCCTCAGCCATTGAGACTTGTAGTATTCTCCGGTGTACACTTGGCCTGGGTTTCTGGCGCCCAGGTGGAGTACCTTGCATTTCCCTGCATTGAACCTCAGCTTCCACTTTCTAGACCATCTTTCCAGAGCCTCCAGGTCCCCCTGCAGGGCCACCCTCCCCTCCTCCCCATTCACCACCGCCCCCAGTTTCGAGTCATCTGCAAAGAGACTCATCTCACTCCTGATTCCTGTCCTTATGTCAGATAGGTAGGCATTGAACAGAAGGGGCCCAAGGACTGATCCCTGTGGGACCCCACTAATGACCCTCCTTGGGGATGAGACTATCCCACCAACTATGACCCTCTGGGTCAGGTCCTGGAGCCAATTGCCTATCCATCTGATCATCTGGTTTCCCACCCCCATTTCTCCTAGCTTATCCAACAGGCCCATGTGAGGAACAGAGTCAAATGCCTTGCTGAAGTCTAGAAAGAGGACATCCACTGGTCTACCCAGGTCCAAGGCACTTGTCACCCAGTCATAGAACTCCACCAGGTTTGTCTGACACGATTTCCCCGGGATGAATCCATGCTGTCTATCGTCCAGGCACCCTGACTTATCCAGGTCCCCCCAGCCTCTCCTTGACAATGCCCTCCATCACCTTGCCCACCACCGATGTCAGGCTGACAGGCTTGTAGTTCCCTGCCACCTCCCTTGATCCCCCCTTGTGGATAGGCACTACATGCGCCACCTTCCAGTCTTGGGGCACCCACCCTGTCCTCAGAGAGATGGTGAAAAGCTCTGCCAGGGGTTTTGCCAGGACATCTGCAAGTTCCTTCAGCACTCTAGGATGTAATTTATCCGGCCCCGGTGCTTTTTCCGTCTTAAGGGAGCTGAGGGCTTCCCTCACTCTCTCTGCTGTGATTTCCATTTCTGGTACCTCTTCTCCCTGCTTAGCCCTCCCCCCACCTGCCAGTGATGCCTTCCCCTCTCCCCAGACCTGCCGATCGGTAAGGGTCCCCCCCTCCTCATTATCTCTGTCTCCTCCCATGTATGATGCAGCATCCCATTTTCCCTGGTGAAAACCGGGTGAAGTACTCATTTAGTACCTCAGCCTGCTCCCCGGTCTTGTGCCCATCTCTCCCTGATTTAATCCTGCTAATCTGCCCTTCACCCTTCTGCCTTTCCCCAATGTATCTAAAGAACCCTTTTTCCCTCTCCAATTTCCTGGCCAGGTTCTGCTCCTTCCTTGCCTTAGCCACCTCACCACTCTAGTGGCCCTTCTAGCCATCAGCTCGTACTCCCCGATCCCTTTCACTCCTTGAGCACTTGAATTTCTTATAGGCTGCTTTCTTTTCCCGCACCACCTCCTGGACCTCCCTGGTCCACCAACAGGGTTTTTGGCCCCACCGCATTTTTTGTCTTACTCTTGCACAGGTGCTGGTAGCATCCTGCACCCTCTCCTGATGATTTCCCACCTACTATCAGCGTCCATGTCTGACCCAATCCCATCCAAATGCTCCTAAGGATCCTTCCCATTTCCTTAAAATCTGCCCCTGAAGTCAGTTACTTCCATCTTTGTGCAGCCTTCTACCCCTCCTAGGTCCAGGCAGAACCAGACCGTGGCATGGTCACTCCCCACCAATGGGTCCCTTACCTCCAGGCCCCCAATCTGGTCACTGTCTGCCAGGACCACATCCAGTACCCGTGCCTCCCTGGTCAGTTCCCTCACCTGCTGAGTTAGGAATGCATCTTGAAAGACATCCAGCAACCTCTGTTCCCTGGTCACAGAGGATGTCATAGTCTCCCAGTCTGTTCCTGGCATGTTTAAGTCCCCAACACCACCACCATTCCTCTGCCCAGTCTGCAGTGTCTCCTAACATCTGCCACCAGACTGTCCTCCAGCTCCTCCACCAGGGCAGGGGGTCTATACACCACTCCTATTTTTACTCTCTTGCCCCCCCTTGTTATCAACTGCGTAACGCTCATGACCTGCGCAACGCAGACTCATAAAACAGTCATTTTTAAGGAATTTTTTCACCAAATTTTCAACATAGCCATTTTAAGTCCTCTGCTCATGAACAGTCACACTGTTATTTTCTTAATGTGTCCCATGCATTGATTTCACACACCGACTGCGCCATTGCACGCTACATGGGTGGAAACACGTTTTGGGTGAGATGTGAAAAATGACAGCTGTACTACTCATGAGAAGGTGTGGTAAAATGGCAATGTTAAAAATCTGGAGTGGAAATATTGAAAATTCGCAAACCTACAAGCGTGCGTAGAAACTGCGCAACGCACGCTCGTAAAACAGTCATTTTTAGGAATTTTTTCACCAAATTTTCAACATAGCCATTTTAAGACCTCTGCTCATGAACAGTGTCACTATGATTTTCTTAATTTGTCCCATACATTGATTTTGCCCACCGACTGCGCCATTCTGCGCTACACGGGTGGAAACACATTTTGGGTGAGATGTGAAAAATGACAGCTATACTACTCATAAGAAGGTGTGGTAAAATGGCAATGTTGAAAATCTGGAGTGAAAATATTGAAATTTCGTGAACTTACGAGCCTGCGTAGGAACTGCGCAATGCACGCTTGTAAAACAGTCACTTATTGGATTTATAGCGAAAATTTTCAAATTTGGAACTTTCATGAATGATGTCACTGTCATGTTGGTATTCAGGCCCAAAGGGTGATTTCACAGTCACTGCACAGTCACTGCGCAAAATCACCCTTCGGGCCCGAATAACGCCATGACAGTGACATCATTCATGAGAAGGGGTCCCAAAAACCCCATGTTGAAAATTTGGTGCAAAAATTCCTTAAAATGCCTGAGATATGCAACAAAGTTGAAACCCCCCTATGTAACCCATTATACAGCTTACCGGCATTTCCTCAGTTTGCGGTCGGCTTTGAAGACTGCAGACGTCTTCCCGGTCCACTCAAGATCGCTGCACTGGAGTCCAGAGGTGGTATGGGGTGGGGGTGTGGGAGGCTGGTCGCAGTGGGTGGGTGCGGGTGTGGGAGGGGTTGGGAATGCGCCAAGGGACCGCTTTTTGTTTTTCAGGTTTTAAAAAAAGACGTTGATGGGACGTTTGCCATGCTGGGGTGGGCCTCCAGCGTGGCACAAGGACTTGGGGGACCGCTCAGCTGACGGGGATTGGGCACCCCGGCGCTTAAGGAATAGTTTGCCATGCTGGGGTGGGCTCCCAGCGTGGCACTCACTACTCGGGCGGAGGACAGCGCTTAGCCGACAGGGGATTGGGCACCCCGTTGACTATATGATTAGTTGCCATGCTGGGGTGGGCACCTGGCATGGCATTTTTCGAGCTTTGGGGAAGCGGGGAGCCTGGCACAGCCACGATGGGGATTAGCCACCCCATTTTGCTACAGTGCGTGCGGGAGCGACATGCTCGTGGGGAGCTGTGCGAGCAGCCGAGATCTTATCGGTCCTCACCAAGCCATAGCTCCCCTTTCAACTGGTGCCACTGCATTTTGGAGCTGCGGTCATAGACAGCTCCAAAATGCATTGGCTTACAGGGGCCGCGCCTGCCAGCACACTGACTGAATTGGAGGAGGAGGTGACACACCTCCGAAATCTCCGATGATGGCACTAAGTTTCTTGCACATGCGTGCAAGCAACATAAAAATGCTAAAACACATACTATTCATTAAACATAAGAAAAAATATTGCTTTGCTACCATTTATGGTATGTCATCTGAGCTTGTACAATGTAGAACACTTGTATAATTAAAGTGTTTTTCACTTTTGGGAACACTTTGAAAAACACAGTATTTAGCCATAATTCAGTTTACATTTTGTACATCGTCTGCAGTTAGCTTTCCTGTGTATTTCATTACTAGGTGAATTTGTATGAACACAGGACCCTTGTCCTCTAGAGTTAATCTTCTTCAACTGTTTAATCCTTTGTTAAAATCACAGTCCTCTATTTGTTACAGCATAGTTTGTTTCTGTGGAAATGATTATGATGTCACAAACAGAGCTTTTTTACTTCTGCACAGGATTAAACAGCAGGAGCAGATCAACTGTAGAAAACAACTGTCCTGGTTCCATATAAATTAACCTGGAATGAAGAGTTAAAGGGACAAAAATGCTAAAAACATATAAAACAGAAGTTGAGTTGTGTCTAAATATGTTTGAAAGTGTTCTCAAAAGGAACAAACTCAAATTAACTATGGGTAACTCAGTAATGGTTATATTTCATCAAAAGTTATTTTTTGTCTAAGTCCATCCCTACTTAGAAATGCAAAAGACAGATCTACTGTGTCTCAGCCTAACACTTGGTCAGCCCAGGGGACAAAATTACTGTGTTGTTTTGTGCAACCTTGAGTTGTACTCCATCACCTGGACCCAGGGCTTCTAACCAATTAGGAAATAAGATTGCCATAGCAAGATATGGAAAATGTTAATGATATGGGATAGCATCTTTACACTGTCTCATGAGATTACTGTGCCATATCATAAGTGTTTAGCTGTTGCACATGATGCATTTTTAAGTAAATGAGATGTTAAAAAGGAAGCTTCATATCTTTTCAGATGCAAGTACTGTACCAGTGTTTACCTGACGTTAGGTAGTATGTATAGTACAGTATAACACAATACCTTACATTTAATGCAGTTAAAGTAGCATAAAATGCTTCACAGAATAACAAAAGGACAAAATAAAAGTTAAAAATGAAGAATACGTTCCTCTGTGTGAATTTCCGGTATATTTTCGTTTTCTTTCTTTTTTTTTTTTGTTTTAGACTAACTCAAAAATGTATCTGGATGTCTCACAGAAAGATGACTTATGCTAACTACAGTAACTGGATCTGGTGAAGCTGTAGAGCTTTGTTTTTGTAAGGGGCACATGTGGTGTAACACACTGTGGCATTTGTAAGGTATATCATGTTATAAAATGCCTCAGTTTATAGCTATTCCCCATTAAAAATTGTTTATAGGAGAAATGTTCTCACAAGTATCCAAAATAGGCAGTGATAGTAGACATGTACCATACATGTCAACAGTGTGGAAGTGCTTTAAATGTACAGCACATACCCTTATAAAATCCAGCTTCTAAATCCCAGCTAGATGAAATGCTGGGTACAGAATCCAACAACCAGCTGCTGTATCTTCAGCTATAATGGGACAGATTTTCAAAATGTTGTCTGGCATTTCCACCACTTTTCTAGAAAAATTGTGCAATGTACTACAGAATAATAGACCACCAAAAAAGTAACCAAACTGTCAGATGCAACTGTTATTTTGTTTTATTTTGACTGCCACTGTCTCAGTTTTTGCTATTAATTTGGTAAAACTATTGCAAATACCTCAAAACATTTGAAAATAGCATTAAACATTTTGACACATACAGTATATTTTGATGCAGCTCAAATTGTGGAATGGTGCCTACCTCAAAGGCTTTTAAAAACCCTGCCTAAAAATGTCTGAAATAAATCGAGAATAGAATCCTGAACTACTGTATAGTACATAATAACCTGTATGCAACACTTTTAAAAGAATTTTCTAATATGCGAAAATATTCTGTAAAATCTATTGTCATAATTTTTATGTTCATATGCTGTAATGTAAATATTTTCATGATTTTCAGGAAACATACTGTAAAACCTATCATGATGTTCCGTGAATATTTACTGAACATTTTGTGTAATAATGTTGTGTTATGCTACAAATCTTGTTGTTTTTTGCTGATCATATATTATAAATCCTTTGACCTGCAGTTCTGTAAATATTTTGTAATTTTTTGTCAGTTTTCTGTGAACATATTCTGTAAATCCTATATTCTGATTTTCTGTAATCATATGGTGTACATCTTGTTTCAGGATTTTCTGTTTTACTACAGTATAAATCTTTTTTATTTCATGATTTTATGTGTCAATATCAATATTTTGTCAAGATTTTTTGATTACATGTGAAGATACACTTACTGGGTATTTCAGTTGGCACTTTGTCAAACAGAAACATATACACAGTAAGATCATGTTAAATAACATAAAATAACACATTTATTAGAGTTGTTCAGCAGCATCATATTTCCAGTTCTTTTTTGTCTAATTAAAATACATTTCCAAGTAATTAAAACAAGTTCCTAAATACATACAGGGAATAAAAAGAAACTGTCTGATTTATGGTTCAGTAAATGCACAAGTAGAGGAGCTGTTGTCTCCTACACATGAACAGAAGTACAAATCATACATGTATAGGCCCCTACAGATAAAGGGAGTAAGACACCAGCAACCCACTTGGGCCATAAAGCATATTTGTTACCTAAATAAGACTTTGAAATCCAATCAATCCCAATGTTTGTTTATAAGGAGTTTTTTATGAAAATATTTTTATAGCTTTCCAGTATATGAAAATATTCTGTAAAATCTATTATTATGATTTTTGTGTTCATACACTGTAATGTAAATATTTTCATGATTTTCATGAAACATACTGTAAATCCTATCATGATGTTCTGTGAATATTTACTGAAAATTTTGTGTAACAATTTTCTATTATGTTACAAATCTTGTTATGATTTTCCTCAGATCATATATTATCAATCTTTAGTTCTACTGCTCTGGAAAAAATGTGTAAATCTATTGTCTGTTTCCTGCGAGCATGTTCTGTAAATCATATGTTTTGATTTCCTGTAACCATGTAGTGTACATTTTAGTTCAAGATTTTCTGTTGCTACAGTATAACTTTTTATTTTATGCTTTTCTGTATTCATATCAATATTTTCTCAAGATTTTTTGATTACATGTGAAGATACACAGTTCTGGGTGTTTTAGTGTTACTTTTTTAAAACAGAAACATATACACAGTAAGGCCATGTTAAATAACATAACATAACAAATTTATTAGATTTGTTCAGCAGCATCATATGTCCAGTTCTTTTTTGTCTAATTAAATTACATTTCCAGATAATTAAAACACGTTCCTAAATATATACAGAGAGCATTTAGAATCCATACATAAAAAGAAACCATCTGATTTACAGTTCAATAAATGCACAAGCAGAGGAGTTGTTAGTCTCCCACATACGAACAGAAGTGCAAATCATACAAATCCATAGGTCACCAACAGATAAAGGGAGTAGGGACACCAGCAACCCACTTGGGCCATGTGTTACCTAAATACAACTTTGAAATCCAATTAATCATCAAAGCTTTATTTCTGTGGCAGTTTTTATGGAAATATTTTTTTTTTTTTGCAGAGATTTACTGAAATAGGAGAAAATGAATAATCTGATGGGCAACCCAAAAATTCTATACTGGTAATGACAGGTTATCATTTTTCAATAAATATGTTAATTTGTTAAAACATGGTTCTAAGCAAAGCAAACAAAAAGCACATTTTTTTTTAGGTCTAAAGGGGGTTGACAGCATCCCTTTAACATTTCATAGGTGAATGGGGAGACAGCATAGGAAAGTTTATAGATACAGCATGAGAACTAGTGTAAAGGAGAGACTACAGTCCCTAGTCTTAATATGTGGCAAGAAGTGATGCTGCCCATGCATCTGGCATACATCATTGGCTACCTGCTCCATATTGAACCATACTCAAGCAATGGACAGGAGTCCCATAATTCTTTGCATGAAGATACCAGTTGGATGGT
The DNA here is from genome assembly GCA_016271365.2 of Neoceratodus forsteri. NCBI lineage: Eukaryota > Metazoa > Chordata > Ceratodontiformes > Ceratodontidae > Neoceratodus > Neoceratodus forsteri. The sequence goes on along the minus strand of CM028132.1, from coordinate 784,027,048 downwards.
CCAGCTCAACTTATGCAAAACTGACCATTTTGCATGAACACCATGGGCAATACCCCCACCATAACTCAATTTGTCCCCATAGGGGATTTTAGAAGTCTGTGGTTGGAGCCTCACAAGCCCTAGTACTCATCTATGTGAAGGAATACTTCACAGTATGTACAGGTCTAATTGTGGCTTCTTGGGCCTTGGTCATGGACTTTCACAATTAATCATAGGAGATGCTGGTCCTCTATGTTCTCCAACTCACTCCTTTCATCACTACCACTTATCTGCCTGCTTAGGGTTGCACCCCAGCCTCTCCCCTAGTGGTGCAGTGGTTTATAATGGGTGATCATCTGCAGTGTATGTAGATAGCCCACTTATGGCTACATGTCACTTGCAGGCCTACACCCCTTCAGCTACACCCCTTCAAACAAGTCTGGATAATCATGGCTATAAAATCCTCTTCTGCTAGTCTGATTGGGGGGCTCATGCAGAGCTGCATTGCATGTGCAAAACACCCAGTTTGCTCTCTCAAACCAGCTCTGTACCTCTTGGAAATTGGACACAAACTTATTTGATAAATCCAAGGCCATTTCAAAAAATACAGTGTCCGCTTTTGAGTTTTAGAACTTTTCCCTTTCTACAGTATGTATACAAACCTTAGAAACATAATCAAATTGATATACTGTAAGTCAATAAGGCAACAAATACATATGTTCTGACATTTTACACCACCTACATAAACAATTTAAGAACTGCATCATCAGTCTTGCTGTGTCATTATACATTATAACTGAATTTTTGACATCAAATTACCCAACAACAGAGATGTGCCATTGCGGTTATTGAGAAGTTGCTCATGCATGCAGGGATACTGAATGATATCAATTATGTGAAATATACGCTGGTAAGGGATCCTAGGAATACGAATGCTCTCAGTTACAGAAAGTTTAAAATCTACTTAAATTTGATGCAATGAAAAGTATGTTCTTTATGAAATAATTTTAAAGTAATAAATGTGACTATATTTTCCAGTTTTTCCCATTATAATCTGAGGTATCCACATAGTCAGTAGTAAATGCACACACTGCCAGTACATTTTTAAGAGTTTCTTTATTTATACTTCAAATATTGTTTTAAAATGGAACTGCCTATCTAAATTTACAGTCTGCTTAGTAAAAGTCATACATTTTCCTACCTTGAAAGACTGTAACCACCAACTTAATACAGCTATGTCCATTAAGAATATTAATGATGAGATAATCTCTCTCAAATTTACAAATGTACAATATATTTATAACATTACTTTGAGACAGGTTCAGTGCAAAGATATACATATAGTACATCATAATAAAACATTTTCATAAAAATATAAGTTGGCATAAGACATAAAACAAGGCATATCATCCATTGATCTCCATGTCTATAGGCTATAAATTTAAAACTTTCATAAAGAATTAAATCCTAATCTTGTTTTAGATGTATATAAAAATATTATATGTGCAAAGCAAAGGGTGCCTTATATTCCCAGATCCAACACATGGTTATACATCAGAGTCCTTTTTCACAAGATTGGCTGTGTCTTTAAATGTATCATCTGTTGGTGAATATGCTGAAGTCCGATCTTTGTTTTGAGGAGACTGAACTGTAGGGGAAGGGTCAGGGACATTTTCAGGTTCTTGCTTCTCTTTTCGTTCCTGTGAAAAACATAAAGTATAGCAACATTCAGCAATGAATTAATAGAGCTGGTACCTGGACTGAGCCAACTGAGTTGATGGGGGGCTAAAAATAAATTTAATTTGTTTCAACTTTGAAACCTAAACTTTACACCAATGAGCTGCTCAATCTCTTAACACCTTCATTTCTGCCAAGAACACAACACATACTGAGAACTGTGGGAAAACACACTGTAAAGTTTCTTACATTTCTGTATTAATGCCACTGTATGCAACACTATGATACCATATTACAGGTCTGGAGTACTTTAGTAATGAAGTGAGAGTGAATGGGAGGCAACATTGAGGTAGGGCAACACAAACAGTCACACAGGACAGGGGAAGCAAATATGAAGTAAGGAGATATTGTGGAACAGCTGAAGAAGAAGAAGATTTTGCAGGTAGATAGAAGAGATGGCCAAAAAGGAATGAAAAGCTAATGACTAGAGATAAGCAAAGGGTCTTGGAGGCCCCTGACAATAAGTAAGGGGCAGAGAGACCATAGATAAGAAATGGCTATAGTCTCCAGGCAGTAGCAGGATAAAAAGGTTGGAGATGATAGAGATCCAAGAAAACCAAAGACAATAAGGTGCAAAGGGGCCAAAGACAAAACTGGGTCAAGAAGATGCAGATAAGAATAGACTACAAAGGATTTTATATAGTGGCTTTCATACACAAAATCTTTAAATGAGCTTTATATACCAAAGGGGTAACTACAAGTAGTACAGCAAATGTAGCAGCCAATAAATACAAGGAACTCAGCAATATCTCACACATCGCCCTGGAACAATTGCCAGACTTGTCTTATTAAAAGAAGAAAAAATTGGCCAGGATACTCAGGATATTCCATACTCTTTTCAAAATGCACCATGGTATCATTACCTTCATTAACTTCCACCTAGGACAGCCACCTGAGATGGGCAGAAAGGATCTTAACTGAATGTCTCATCTGCAGAACAGAACTTCCAACAATGCAGGAGACCCCACTTCTATCTGTCTCATAATTGTACTACAGTGTCAGGCTTGAGAATGCCCAAGTCCTGGCATGGGATTTTAAACCTTAACATTCAAGTCCCTAGATAATAGTAATAAATTGGAACCCAACTAATGGTAGCCTAAGATAGCACAAATACATGGAGGCCAAAGACACTACAAATAAAAGGGAACCAGATATTTTGCTGTTAGTCAGGAGTATACAGTATGTGAATCTTCATCATCATCATCTGGCCACTCACAGAGATTATGCCACTGAAAGAAGCCAATCCCCAAATTCAATAATTGTTAAACATATTTTATATTAAAATCAAGAAACTGTTAAATACTATCACACATAGTACAAATGGTATATATCATAGCTTTTTATAAAACAAATTGTTAAAATGGACTGAGGATAGTAAGATCCTGGATGAAGCACAGGCAGGGTTCCGTTATGGATATTCTACCTTAAATCAGTGTTTCACACTTTTTCACTTAGTTTACAAATATAAAGTTATCAAACAACAAAAACTAAAACTATACTGCGTTTTCTTTGATTAAATATAATAAAAGTTCTATACTCAGAAAATACTACACATATTAGATATACTATGTGAGATAGGAGCAAATAATTAATTAATGACATAGGATTAAAGCAAGGCTGTAATCTATCTCCTTTATTAATTAATCTGTTTTTAAATACAGTATTGAAAAAATTACACAATATATTCACCCACCAAAAATAACAAACCACAGTTGCCCACATTTGGCTTATGCAGCTGATATTAGCGTTACTATCAACCAGTTAACTGGGATTAAGAGGATGTTAGGGAATTTTCCCTTGAATGTAATAAGGCTGAATTGCTAATTAATTATTTAAAAAAGTAATGGTGTTTGGTGGAAACAAGAAATCACATAAGTATATAGGGGTCTATTCTCCAAAAGGTGTAGTGCCTACACACCGTGTATCTGTGGTGGGTAGACAGCCCTACATTGAAATACCCACACAGCAGGGGTCTGGCAGCATGCATAGATGGTGTACCCACCAGTTGTGCACCATATCCCCCAGCCAATCTTTCCACTCTCACCTGGACAGGGGATGTGTCAAGGGCTGGGCCAGCATGCCACACCATTCACAAAGGTACAGAGTGCTGGGATGGTGCACAAAATGGTACATCTCAGGGACCCAGCCATAAGTGTCCTCACACTCCCCCAACAGTGACCGGTGGGGCACAGTGGTAACAGGGTCCCCCTGCACACATCTGCCCAAACACACAGGGCTGCCAGGGTGGGCAGGGGCAGTCATTCAAGCAATTTTGCATGCATTCAGAGATACCAGACCCGCACCATCCCACACACCTCCTTCCATGGTGCAAGGGATCCACTCTGGAATCCAGGACCGGCATCCGATTGGATGCATGCCTGGGTCCACAGCTCTGTACCTATCTTCCCCACACAGTCCTGAATGTTGGGGTGGGTGGGGCCATGGACTGGTGTCCTCCGGGTGCTTGCAGTTGTGAATCTGTGCACCCTGTGCCTGTCCATGGCCACATAGGCACACAGGCAACTTCTGCACAAATAGCGGGTAAATTGGGCACAAGGGAGAATAGCCCCCATAGTGAATAAACATAACTTGGAAATAGTTAGATCTTTCTGTTATTTAGGAATAATTTTCTCAGGCACCTTAACCTGGAGTAAGTACTCTGAAGAGCTTGGAGAAAGATCAAAACAATTCCTCCAAGCACGCTGCAGTTTTTCTTACAAATATGGGGGTAGCTCAGTAAAAGGATGTCTAAAAGCAATAAATGCTAAACTAAAAAGCCAATTGTTATATGTTTCTGAATACAAAATTAGTAAATGGTTAGCAACCAGTAAAAGAAATGTACTATTTGAACCTTATCTGGACTGGTAACCCTTGAAGTGGCCGCATGAGGAAGGGCGCGGTCCATTATGGTGACTCCTTCCCAGCGCAATCCACTTACAGCGATGGAAAGGTAGGGTGACCAGATAAGGGGGTGGGTGAACTAGGTGACAGGATGTCGCTATACATATGTGCGTGGGGGGTGGGAGTGAACACGGAGAGCATGGGCTGGGGTGGGGTGGAGAGACTGTAGGGGGTGGTGCTGCGGTTGCTGGTCGAGCTGCATCATGGTGTCAGGGATTGGCTAGTGGCTGGGTGCTGAGGTGCTGGGTTCGGGTCCGGGCGCTGGTGCAATTTTTTATTGCACCCAGCCTGAACCATTTATATTTACTGCTTTCACACCCCCCCCGATGTGCACCCCCCTGGAGTTGAGAATCCTTAAGTGAGGAGGTGCAGGGGCAAACCCACTGTGAGGGTGTGAGTGTGGGGGTACAGCCCCCACAAGCCAGTAAATATCTGTCCTGGCGCCGTTGTTCTGGTGCGCTGGGGTTGTCAGAGTGCCGAAAATGTGTTTGGCACTCTGACTCAGCGATAACGGTTATTGCCTTTAGGCGGTCGCCGTTACCACATAGACCACCTGGACTTGATGAAGGATCCCCCAAGAAAGGAAACTGCTAAGTAAACATAGATTTGAATATTATAAAAGTCAGAAACTTGTATAATTCTACAAAAAAAAAAAAGATAAGAGTGACATTTTATATCATTGTCAGCTGAGAATGGATGATTCAATACATATCCTGATTTCATGTCCCCTGCACAGCCCCTACTGGAACAAATATTTTGGTAAGATTTTAGCAAACATGGAATTGGAACCAAGATATCAAGTTACCTATCTACTTAAATCTCACTACAGTACTGTATAGCCCAGTTCTGTATTCTGTGGCCTCCTTCCTCAAAATTGTAGACCAACTGAAATGACATCCTAATGCTGAATGTTCATAATGATTATAGGTTTTTATGAACAGAAGAACTATATTTAAGTGACAATTATGCTTCTTACTAAAAAGAGCTATTGGGCTATTTTAGTATGTGTAAAGTATGTGTAGATGGATTTTATAATGTGTTTCATTACTTATATTGTAATGATTCATTGATCAATAAACTTGAACTTGAACTAGATTTTTATAAATGATGGTATTTCCACAGCAGTTCACGGTGGGAAGAAGTATAACTAGTAACATCAACCCATCAATAATTATATAAATAACATATGTCATCATTAATTATTAATTCTCCAAATCTGTAATGAGTGGTACAAGTATTTTGATTTGTCTGCTCAAAAGAGTTGGGACTCTCTTCAAGATAGCAAACTAGCAATAAAAAAGTAGAACAATTACCTCTCCATATATTGGATTTTCAAAGTTAGTGGTTGGCTTTTGCTTTCGTTTGAAGAAACTCCACTTTGGCTCCTGAAGAAAAGACATATTTTACTTAAAATTATTTTTAGATTGACATTATAGCAAAAACTTCTACATAAATAAAGGAAAAAAACATAATCTCATGTTACTATGGTAGTGGCAGGTTGTTCGCTTTGCATGAGTACATTTTACTGTATGCTATATGTAGTATGTAATTAAAGCAAAGTCACTGAATGTCACCTAGATTATTTAAAAGAATGTTTTAGGGCCGGCCCGTTGGAGCTGAGGGTTGAGGCGCTGGACTCAACACCTCACGCCATGCTGGTGACCTGTGTTCTGGAACAAGCACGGGATGTCATGGGTTGGAAGGGAGGAGATGGAGCGAGTGTCTGATGGACTGCTCTTTATCTCCAGGGAAGGGGGAGACCAGCAGCCAGTGCATGCCTGACCCCTAGTGGAGGCTGGGGCTCAACAGCATGGAGCCACAAGAACATGGGGCAGAAGCACGGCAGATGCTTGGCATGGCCACACACAGGAGTATGCCTGACCCCTGTCATAGGTATCATTGCACACCATGCTCCTGTAAGGGGAGAAAACTGGAAATAGTGGCAGCCAGGTCATGCAGCTTGATGGCCGTCCACCCAGCATGTGCTGTCTCCTTGGGCACCACCTGATCCAGATCAGTGCCTGGTGGGGGAATTGGGGGCTCCCTAACCTCCCTGCCATGGGGGGGTTAAGCCATGGGGGAGTACAAGGTGGTGGCCAAGAGGAGATCGGAGTGGGCAGACAGTAGCTGGAGAAGGAGGAGAGGAGAAGGAGCTAACCGTGGGGCCACAGGAAAGAGAAAGTAAGAAAAAAAAAAGAATGTTTTAGCCAGTGTGTCAAAGGGCTGTGGGCAGATTTTCTTCTTGCCATAGCTGACCATCTGGTATAACTGCTGCTTTTTTCCAGCAGTTACACATTAGTCAAAGTTTCCAATCTGGAATGTTAGACAGTAGATACACTTTTTATTATCAATCTGTTACATTCCCTTCTGTTATTTTGTGGGGAAAAACATGTCTTGCAAAATAACTAAAAATTGCTGGTACTCACCATGGTTTAGACAATTCTACCCAAAGTGGAAAATATTTATGTGCATGTGGTAGGGATGCCTGACAATTTTTTCCATTAAGCAACAGCTAGAAGGACTTTAACTGGCTTGGAAGCTGGTCCTTGTAGCTCTGTTTCTGACTTATGGTTGTAAACCATCCTGTGTGAACCATTGCATTTATGCAGGGTAAAAATCTTATTTACTTGGTTTTAACAACTGAAAGCCTTAGATGCTAATTTCCACCACCAGTACAGAGCATCATAAAATGGAGTTTGAATGGCCAGTTCCACCTTCCACATGATGTGTCAGGGCAAGGAGAAGGAATTGAATGTGCTGGCCCAGGGGCAGGCTATAAATGGACACCATTTAGTAGGTATACCTTCACTTTCTTGTAACAGAAGCAGTATGAAAAGTAAATTTGACTTTTCATGCTGTTTTTTTTAGCTTTTAGAACAGAGGAAGTAAATATCATAAATGGAACAACATTGTAACAGGCCTTTTACCCCAACCCATTTAACCCCTTTCCACAGACACATTAACAAAGCAGCAGAGCTAGCCACTATTAATGTAACAACAGATAGCTAAGAGTGCACAACAAGGCTATGTTCGCACTGTGGGAACGGCTAGTCACTTGACCTAAAAATGAAGCATCCATTTCTGTCAGTGTCAAGCACTGAAAATGCCTGTCTTTTTTAAGCAGTTACTCACCGAGATCTCACTTCTGGGTGCTGCTGTATCATCACTATGATGACTGAATGATAGCACAACAGCACACAAGCAATAAAACCTGATGAGGTATAGGGTATTGGTGGATTTCCACATGCCCAGGTGCTGTAAGGCCCAACTCCACAGGTGGAGGGGCCCTACAGCACTTGGAAGTGCCAGTATCCACCAATGCCCCACTCTCTGAAGGGTCTTATTGTGCTTAGAAAAGGGGTTGAGTTAGTGTAAAAAAATATAAAATATAAAAAAGAAACAAATAATACAATGCAATATAATTTAGAAAATGTCAACTAGTCCCTCCACAGATGGCTTCTACCTGTCAGTCATTTGTCTTTTTACACATGCAGTAAAAAGGCATGTTTGTTTACCATGGAATATAAAAAAATTCCATTTTCTTTTGTGGTAGTTCTCTACTAGAATACTTACCCCCCCCCCCACAAAATATGGAATGTTAACAAGGATTGCATGAAACAGGGGAGGTATCCAAAGACTGGAGGACAGCAGATGTAGTCCCCTTATACAAAAGTGGGAACAAAGAGGAAGCGGGAAACTACAGACCAGTCAGCCTCACCTCGGTAGTGGGGAAGATCATGGAAGCACTACTGAAGGAGAGACTGGTGGAACATTTGGTTGTCAGTGGACTACAGGACCCAAGGCAGCATGGTTTCACCAGGGGGAGGTCATGTCAGACCAACCTAGTTGAATTTTTTGACTGGGTGACTAGGGAGATGAATCAGGGGAGGGCAGTGGACATGGCCTATCTGGACTTCAGCAAGGCCTTTGACACTGTGCCACATAGAAGACTATTACACAAACTGGGAATATGGGTGTGGGCAGGACAGTAGTATGGTGGGTAGGTAACTGGCTGGCGGCAGGACACAGAGGGTGGTGGTAATGGCTGTCACTCCACAGAGGGAAGAGTGACCAGTGGGGTACCACAGGGATCAGTGCTGGGACCGGTCCTATTCAACATCTTCATCAGTGACATTGCGCAGGACCTAGAAGGCAGAATTTCACTGTTCGCTGATGACACAAAGCTCTGTAACAGAGTAGACACACCAGAGGGTGTAGACAGAATGAGAAGGGACCCGTAGAAACTTGAAGAATGGTCAGGGGTTTGGCAGTTGAAATTCAATGCAAAGAAGTGCAAGATAATGCATATGGGTCACAAAAACCCTGGCACAATATATCAGTTGGGGGGTGAGGATATAGCATGCACCAAGCAGGAAAGGGATCTTGGGGTTATCATCTCTGATGACCTCAAGGTAGAAAAACAGTGTGACAAGGCAGCAGGTAAAGCAAATAGGATGCTGGGATGCATAGGCAGGGGCATCACCAGCAGGAAAAGGGAGGTCATAATTCCACTATACAAGACATTAGTGAGGCCCCACCTGGAGTACAATGTACAGTTCTGGAGTCCTTACCTACGTAAGGACATAGACAGGGTAAAGAAGGTTCAGAGGAGGGCAACAAAGATGCTACATGGATTGCATCACAAGTCCTATGAGGACAGGTTGAAGGAACTGAATATGTACTCCCTGGAGGAGAGGAGGGAGAGAGGGGATATGATAGAGACATACAAGTATTTTACAGGGAGGAACAGGGTGCAGGAATACACTATCTTTAAGCAAAAAGATGTTCCAGGACTAGAGGGCATGGGATGAAGTTGAGGGAGGATTTATCTGATGAAACGTGAGGAAGAATTTCTTCACAGAACGGGTGGTGGACAAGTGGAACACCCTGCCAGAGGAAGTGGTGGGGGCTGAAACAATCACGGGATTTAAGAATGCATGGGATAGACATAAAGGAATTCTGGAGGTCAGGGGTAAAGGGCAACAGACTTCTAGGAAAACATAAAATGAACTTACAAGCTCAAATGGGCAGACTGGGTGGGCCACAGGCCCTTATCTGCCGACACTGTCTATGTATCTATGTATCTTTGTCCTGGCATAGACTCATACAGGCACACACAGGCCTCATATGCAGCCACAGGCTCAATTTTATCTGAGGCAAGTTGAGCAGCAGAGATCTGTTTAGGCTATGAGGGGGAATTTTCATGGTCATAAAAAAACTACAAAAAATAAAAAAAAATCTGAATAATGCTTGATTTTTTTTTAATTGTTTATGTGTATAAGAAAAGGATCATGAGTAGAAAAAACATTCAATTATTTATGGTTTTATAACTTAAGAAGGTTTCCTTTTTAGGAAGTAGTTGAAGGATTTTATGTAAGAGCAATGGGGCAGGCATGTGATAAAAATCATGAATGAGTGTAGTGGCTCGTGAATATCACAAATTCCAGATCACACGTTGGACCCTTTTCTTTACAGGGGGGTATTGACATATAAACATATGCCAATTGAATGGCAATAGCCAATCAGAGTACAGTATTATTTGGTACAGTATTAGCCACTTTTAAGCAATTTAAATCACATATCTAAAAAAAAAACATTAAAGCAGGCAAAACAAAGCTGTGCTGTCACTGTTCGCCTATGGGAAAAGAGACCAGCCATATACCAGCTATTTACAATACAGAGCCCTCTAATGTGTATGCTCAGTGTCAGTGAAGGAGGGGAGCCTCTGTGACTTTCACTTGTTAAAAGTAAGAAAAGGTATGGCTTTAATATTGGGACTCATTTAGATTGGCTGATGGCTACTGTTTAATAGTATTTTAAAAGCAGTTGTGGTTCTCAACCCTTTGAAGAATAAACTTCAAGCTTTGTTTCTTCTGAATTTCTTTACATTTATTGCAGATCCAGAAACAAATGATTTGATACCTTTTATTGGACCAACATGGATGTTACAGAAAAGAACAAAGTGCTTTAGCTTTCGAACCAACCAGGTCCTTCCTCAGAAGCTTTTGTGGCTTCTGTGTTGAAATCTGCATTTATCAGGCTCATGGTCTCGTTTTCTTGGGGGTCCTTGACAAGTATTTTTTTTTTTTTTGCACTTACACTTACAAGTGATACTTTCATGCATCATGTTTATATGTGTAGGTTAATTTGAGGCTTGCTTTCAACTTGCAGTTATACCTAATTTCAGGATTTTGTCTCTCATTATCTGTCCTTTAATATACCAGGACAATTGGAATGTAAGTTGTAAGCTCATCTTACATGTATTAGAGAGAATGCCACTCCAAGGTTTTTTTATCACTAGAATGCTTTCTTGGCATACTGAGACATTTTAAAATTTATGTGACAAGAACTCTCTGGCTGTAGAGAATTCTTGATAACCTTTGCCCTTCTGAGGCTCCTCAGTTAAAGGCATACTGGTGTTAATTAGCTTCTCTGACGTAATCTTCTATTATGTTTTAAATGTATATGTTAAACCAATGAGAATTATTTCTGCTTTTTCTATATAATCTGGTGTTAATAATATGGGATATTTGAAAAAACTGCCACAAAAGCTTCTGAAGAAGGACCTGGTTGGTTCGAAAGCTAAAGCACTTTGTTCTTTTCTGTAACATCCATGTTGGTCCAATAAAAGTATCAAATCATTTGTTTCTGGATCTGTTTTTAAAAGGACCAATACGGCACCTACAACATTTTTTTGCTTTATATTTATTGCAGCACTTCCACATTTCCTTAGTTTAGCCCTCTCATATACAAATTTTATATTACATTTTGGAACAACCCTGTCCCTTCTTCAGATATAATGGAGCTGGTTCATATGTTGAATTTTATCATTCTTACAGCGCTGTATCAAAATAAATCAATAACACATTTTAATTATCGGTGCTTTCTAAATTTTTTTAAAATAGTATAAATATTGAAATTAGTACATAAGTAAATAAATTGCATAGAGAACACACATGCAATTCATTTACTTATGTACTTATTTCAATATTTATTCTTATACTGCAATAAATATAAAGAAATTCAGAAGAAACAAAACTTGAAGTTTACTCTTTAAAGGGTAGAGAACCACAACTGCTTTTAAAAAAACTGTTTATGGATATCCAACTGTGGTTAAACTCCCCACAACAATAAGACTGCATAAGGAAGCTGTGGAGGACATAATTCAAACTTTGAATATTATTGTTTAATAGTAGCCATCAGGTAAACATGCAATTAGTTCACTAGCTCCTTAAAGATAGAAACCCAACTAACTAAAACTAAGAAATATATATTCTACATTAAGATAATTGCAGCGAAGAAATTCATCACTAGAAAGTGGTTTATGAAATTCCCTCCAAACGTGGAAAAATATTCAATTAGAGTGAGTGGGTGAAAAGATGACATACAGTACTTTGTGTTGCTGCAGAAGGATGCTTTTGTCAATAAATGGATGCTATGGATGATATTTATCACCCCAAGGATAATTCGTTTTAGTCTTCAAAGGGTCAGTAAACATTGCTGAATGACTCAAATTCTGAAAGTCCATGAAAATAACTTTCTACTGAGGTACTGAGCTTTCGTGTCAGGAGTCCTTAGATGCAGTATAAATATCTAAATGATCAGAAAACTACACTAAGGTAACAGCCATTTCATAGACTGATGAAAAGAATATAATATCACTGAGTAGCAAGCAGTATGTGGTTAATTGCTGTTTGAAACTCAGTGACATCAGTTTCTGTCTCAAGATTCCACAAATTGGCTGTTACCTTGATTTAATTTAAGGATGATTTAAGCAGTATACTCACAGGGTAATAGGTATATGGTGAAGATTACCGTCTGGTGTGAATTCGGTCACAGGCACAGCGGTGAACTTAACCACACCAGAAGTGGTAAATCCACCAGTATACCCACTCCCTGGAGGGGTATATTGCTATTATACAGTGGCTCATATTTTTGGGTGACAAAAAAATATAGAACTACTTTGTTTCTTTCTTTTTTGAATCATTTTTGTTATTTTATTGCTCCACCAAAGAGAAAGAGTTCCTTGTTGCTAGGCAGAGTAATGGTCTTGCTCCCCCTTTTCATTTTTTTTATCATGTTTGTCGAGGCTCTGAAGTGAACTATGTTTTTTATTTTTGTTTTTTTTATTGTGAGCACTAAGGTTTGCAGCTTGATTTGTTGTTTTTTTCGTGCGTCTTCCTACAGCGGGAATTCTAAAGGGCTGCCATCTGTGACCTCGTGCTTCTGGTTTACTGTGCATAAATATATTGCAAGATTGTGGAGAAAATGTGTTTTATGTGGGTTTGGGGTCTTTTTGGAAGTGACGGGGCAGTACATCCGAGGCAGGAAAGTTACTTTTTGTCGTGGCTTTGGGACTGATTAAAGCTGATTTGGCAGCATGTCCGAGATGAAAGTTGGGAGGCTCGGCGTTTGAATTTGAGGACAGGAGGGAGAAAAACTGTGAGTTCCCATGATTAATGTTGTGATGGAGACAGTGCAGTCGCTATGAAAATCTGAGGCAAAGTAAAGGTTGCAAGCAGTTAGCGAGGAGCTTCTTTTATAATATATACGTTTAATTTTATTGTTGGTTTTCAGCAGGCACGGGAACTGACGGGAGTTTGAGATGTAGTGTTGTGTCACTGGGTATCGCTCTGTTTTGCCAGTCCAGGTTTATCATACTCGTAGTGATTTCTCTTGGGGTTTCTGCTGCGGCTGACTGGCACCTTTTCCAGTGGGTACACTGGAGGATTTACAATGCTGAAAAGGTGCCAGCCAGCCAATCAAAATGCAGGATTCTGTGATTTTTTTTGTGCCCATTGTATAATTAGGTATTTATATCTCATGAATCTTGTCACCTATAGGTAAGCCCAATGCTGTATCTGAAAGATCTTTTTATGGGTTTTCAGGATGTAAGTGACCAAGCAATGTTACAGTAATTTCCCTTTTAAAGAAATACAGTAACTTGGACTAAACAACTCCAAAGAGAGATACATATATAACACTGGAGGATATTTTGGTATAAAAAAAGAGCTGTAATAAAGAATAATTAAGGAGAGGGCAGGAGATGATTAATGTTTTATATTTATGGTTTGTAATGTTTTAATGGAGATTGATAATTTATGTACAGGTGCCTTAGTTTAAGAAAAGTGCCTTTTAAAGAAATAAAGTTTTTGATTTGATTTGAGGAAATTTATTTTTCCTGAGATGGTCATGTAGGAGGGGGAAATGATTTGGAACCACACGCTACTTTATATATGTAGATGTACTGAATGAGAAATGCCAATAAAAAACATTAGTAGAAAAAAGAGAAACCCTACCAACACATGTAGTCTAAATAATGATGTTAAACGGAAAGCCAATTATGGATGTCTGTCCAGTGATTTCTGGTATAATGTGTGGTTGTGGCAAAAGAAACAAAATACTACTGCAATGAACTACACCACAGTTGTCACTTTTAATTGGCAAATATGTTTTATTTGTGGCTGCCATCTTGGCCACTTTATATCAACTGGCTGTAGATGCCAATATCTATCAAAGATATAGTGCTTCTTTAAAAATAAACCAAATATATCAGACATAGTAAATGTCCAACAAACTACAACCCACAACATTTAGATTCTGGACCTTTTATTGACCTTTGAGAATGCGACTAATTCATTCACTGTCTGCCCACTCCCCAACCAACTCCCTGCAACCCGGCCTGATATCAGTGTCTCCTAAGTAGAGGGAAGCATTTTTTTCCCCTAAGCATTTGACATTTTGTTGACTGTTACAAGATTAAAATCCCCTGTAAAAATATGTAAGTTGACATCTGTGTAACTGAATGCAGCCTAAAGCCAAACTGTAGAAGTTTCATGTTTTTTTATGAGTACAGTACATCTGTGACAAAAAGAAAAAAAAATTGTACCTGTGTCACTCCTGTACTTGTTGAAGGCTCAGTGACAACAGATGCTGGTTCAGAAAGGTAGATGGGATTTTCAAACATGCCTGCATTGTGTTCTGTACTTACTGTTACTGTAACCTACAAAAGTATGGAAAATACAAAGTTATACACTGGTCCAAAATAAAAGCATGCTTTTGTTTTTGAGGGCTTTGAATGAGTAAACAATTGTACCAGTTGAACAAATTCCTCAAAGAATGAGTAATAATCAGGAAACTTGGATTACAATAAAAATGTAAACTACATTGGAAATCACACATACTGTATCTTGAAACAGAGAAACCTCAGACTGCTTGTACTGAGGTGTTTTTCAAAATTTCTTCCAAGACATTTTGTCCTAATGTCCCCCATTCTCCACCCCAATTCTTTGATCATTCCATCAGCACTATTCTTCCATCCAGAAGGGTGGGCAAATAACTGCCTTTCTAGCTGACACTGATGTTGCTCTGTAAACAGCTGGCAGAGGGTGCATAAATGGCATGCAGCCCGTGCCCTCTCTTCACAGGAATACAGTGCTTCTTTGGCATGCTGAGCTCCCAAATGCCTCCAGAGTGAGATTCTTTTTTTTTGGGGGGGCTCCTCTGCCAGGTATTCACCCTGGTCACAGCCCTAGTCTTCCACCAACCGTCACCTGGGACCCCCCGATCACCCCTGGCTACTCCCCCCTCAGGGTGGGGCTGTGGAGCTGAGATCCCCTATCCAGCCCCTGCGGAACCAGTAACTAGTTGGAGGGATCCCAGTGGTAGTGGCTAATTGAAGCCCTGAGGAAGGCTTCATAGAGGTGGAGGTACCCATTTTTCCCCTCTTTAATTCTTCCGAAGAGTCAGATGTGCAATGATGTCAACGCACTAATGTGCAGACATCTGCCAACTCTTCTCCCCCAATGTAAATTCCCATGGTCTGCTGAACACCCAGCCTCTGCTGGGTGTCAGTATCGCACGGCGCATGACCCTTGCCCACCCCGAAGGAAGGAGAGCTGTCGCAGGATGCTCAATCCTCCTTCCCTGCCAACCCCCGGCAACCCGAGTCCATTCCTGAACCCGGGTCACCGGCATGGTGCGAAGTGTGGTATCCAGTGCCTCAACACTCAGTGCCACCAGGCTGGCTAGAGAGTGAGATTCTAGGACTTGCCCACAAAATCGAGCCTCCCAGGTACTAGCATGTTGCCCTGCTGCCACATCACTACTCTTCTGCTCCAGCCTTGTTCTGAGTTTTTAATGAGATGGGAATATACTGTATTTGTGTGTGTTCTAGGGGTGCTTAGATTTGCCAAAATCTGTTCTATTAGGATTTTTAGGTTTTCAGAAAATCCAATTCAGAATCTGAAATCCCAAAAATTCTAGCAGACAAGAAGCAAAGCGTTACACTTTCTGCATCTAGTCAGAATCAGATTTTGGAATCTGATTCTAAATCCAGTTTAATTGTTTGGATTTAAGATTTTAGGTCTTCAGTTCCAAAAATCCTAAATCCATAAATATCCTTGAATCCAAGTAATCCAACTCCATTAATCAAATTCCAAGCAACCCTAGTTTCTTCTACACCTTTTCAGGATATGTGGTAGTTATTTATTCACCCATCCTAAATTATTGGAGAAAAACAAATGAGCAGTTTCCATGACATATTATATCTCTTTTAGAACACTAGCATCCTTTTTTCATTTTTGTGGCTGTATTTGGTTACAGACCTTGTAATTATTGTATTAACTGTATATTTTTTGGCAAGTACAGAGGATGGTATGAGAATACAGCTATTAAACATGTTACACAACATGTCTGCACAATTTAAAACTTGATACATATCAGTTCAATAAAGTAGATGGTATCAGACACTGATGATGTGTAGAGATTATGATAAGAAGTAGATCCAGTTAGCATCATTTATTACAAAAAAAATAATAAATCTCAACTTTCAGAATGGAGTGACTAAAATAATTATAAGAAACACAAAATCACATATACCCTAGTAATGCAAAGCAACACAAAATAATTAAATTTCAGTTGTATATCTAAGATTATCACATCTATACATAATTTTTTGTTTTAGCTACTGAAAATGTGTTGTTGAAAGCGGACCTACAGAGATTTGGGTGCTATTACCATAGATTAAAGTTTCAAGGTTAGTTTATTTGGGAAAAGTCATTTTGGTTATAAAATGAAAGTTTAAAAGATTTCTGGTTTCCATTTAAAAAATGTAGTTGGCATCAGCAGAACTCAGTGACATAAACTATCCCCCAAAATTTGAATTCCAGGTTCTTCCATTTTTTTTACTTTCAATTTCAAGGTTTAATTTAAATTTATTGATAAACAAAGATCTATAAACATATTTGCTCATTTTCATAAGCAACCATAGGCAAGTAATTACAAAAATACAATAAAATACACAATGACTATACAAAGATAAAACATAGCGTACCATTAAACATATAACGTTATGTTTAAAACTGTTAGAGTGATACAGATTCAATACATATGATTTCAGAGCAGATGCACACTGGGAATAGGGCAACTACATAGATCATTTGGGAGAGACTTCTACCAATGACCACTCTATAACAAAAAGAACATGTCCCAACATTGTTATTACATCGTGGCAACTTATTCGATTTTCTCAACACAGGCCTAATTACAAATTAATCTGTTTTCTTTTTTTTTTTTTTTTGCCAAAAAGCCAAAATGGTGCAAGACCTTTCATTAAAGAAGGTTCCAGGCCCAACACCACAGGGAGCATTGTATTCTCTGAGTTAGGCTGGACCAATTAGATGTTGAGTAGAGAGTGCAGAAATGGTATCTGAGATGTAAATTAAAAGCAAATCTGCACACCCTATTCAACAACATTTTCACCTAGTGCAAAACAATGTTTCTAGCTCAATAATATATTACCAGACCATATTTTAAAGTAGGGGATAATACAAGTCAGAATAACTTATTTCCTGGCCTCATATGTGGGGTCTGTTTTATTATGATATCAGTCACCAAACATTTTGTTTACTATTTTAACAAGATTAACAATCTGTAGAGAATAAGACACAATACAATCAATGATAATACCCTAAATACCGGTAGTAATCAACCTGTTCCAGTAAAGTGCCTTCATCTGTTTCAATATGTAGCAAATAATCAGTAATATGTTGCCTATTGTTATAGAATTGCAGCCTTTGTTTCATATTGAACCATAATCTTTCACACCTAAAATACATCTGTACATTATCAAATCCTCTTTGAATTTTATCATTAAAACGTGCTGTGTTCTTACTACTGGCAAATAACACAGTGTCATCTGCATAAAGCAGCATGTGAGTCGGTTCTGCAGCAGCTGGAAGGTCATTCAGAAAAAAGCTAAATAACAGAGGCCCTAATATGGACCCTTAAGGGGCACCCAGTTTTACTGAAAAGGCAAGGCAAACATTATTATAAATTACCCTTTCCTGAGAATCCAGGGCACAGTACATAATTAAGCAAATTTACAATACATAAACAAAACATAAGCTAATAAGACATAACAAGAGTAAATAAATAACATCTAATTAAATTCTGATCATCTAATTCTAGCTAGCTGAGGAATGCCTGCTTAAATAAATAAGTTTTTAGTGGTTCTTTAAAGGCCTCCACCATGTGGGCATAATCAATACTCCCTGGAAGAGAGTTTCACAACACAGGAGCTGCCACTCTAAAGGCTCTGTTCTCAAATTGTCTCAAGTGGGATGAGGGGACAATGAGTAGGCCTGCACCAGTGAAGCAGATGGGTGGGGTTGGGAGGTAAGGAACTAGCAGATCTTTCAAGTAGTCAGGTCCCACCTATGCAAGGCCTTGTATGTTAACAAGCATATCTTATAGGTGATAAGCCACTGCCTTAAAAAGCCAGTGCAGTGCACACAGCACCGATGTGATGTGGTCCCTCCAAGATGCTCCAGCCACCAACCAAGCTGCAGGATTCATGACCAGCTGCAGGAGTTGCATCAAACCTCCAGATAACCCTCAGTATAGAGCTTTACAGTAGTTCAGCCTAGAGGTAATGAAAGCATGAACAGTCACCACCAGGTCAACAGGAGCCAGATGTGGTTTAATCCTGCCAATGTTTGGAAGATGGTAAAAGCCAGCTCAGACCACCACCTATACCTGTTGAACTACTGTCAGCCTGCAGTCCAAAATGATCCCAAGATTCTTAACTGAATCAACAGCAACAACAGATTGGCCACCCAACAAAGGAAGGGCTGCCGCACTTCCCACTGCTGCTAGACCCCACCGACCCAGTTCAGGCATCATGATCTCTGTCTTCCCTGGGTTGAGACATAGCCAATTTGAGGCAGTCCATTTGAGTATCTCAGCAAGACATCACCCTTGCATTGAAGCTGCATGGTCTCCACCAGGAGAACAAGAGAGGTACAACTGATTATCAGCTGTATAGCAGTGGAATCAGACCCATACCATCTAATGACCTCACCCAAGAGCAACATGCACAGAAAAAATGACATGGGGCAAGGAATGAGCCTTGGGGAGCCCCACAGGGCAGTGCAGAAGACCCAGGGATAACATTACCTTGGGTAACCTGCTGCATTTTCCTGGTTATATAGATCTCAGACTAATACAGAACAGTGCTGGTAAGACCCATGTAATTCCTCAGGTGATCGAATTGCACCCAATGGCCAACTATGTCAAATGGCAATGTGAGATCAAGATGGAGCAAGATGGAACAAAGTCCTCAATCCCCTGCCAGAAGATCATGTGTCACCTGAACAAGTGCAGTCTCAGTACTATGGTGAGGCTGAAAACCCAAGTAGAGAAGTTCATAGATGTCATGATTCTCCAGGTGATCCACAATATGGTCAACTAATACTTTCTCAATAACCTTCCCCAGAAGGGATAGATAACAATTTGTTGTGAATTTGGACTTGCTGAACATGTCCATCAAGATAACCGCAGGACTAACCCACAACTGACTTAGAAAAACACAGGCATTCCATATTCTAAATAAAAGCTATGATTAAGAAGATTGAATGCTTTAGATAAGTCAATATAAATTGTTCTGACATGTTCTCCATTATCCAAAGCACCATGGATATTATTCATGAATTAAGCTAAGGCTGTAGTAGTTCTATGAAATTTCCTAAAACCATGTTGTTTGGTGTTCTGGCTATTATGTTTTTTTGAAATAGTCAACAACTTGATTGTGAATTATACTAAGGGTTTGGATAGTAAAGAAAGGACATAGTAGTTCTGTAATTGCTAACATCATCTATTGGTCCACTGTTATATACTATTATCACTGAAGACATTTTCACTGAAGCAGGATCTTTTCCCCTTAGACTTCATCTTTTCATATTACTTATTCCTATCCTAAAGTCATACTCCTCTTCTTATGACTTTACAAGCTGCTGCCATGGAAATTATTCTGCTGCCACAGAGGATTATGATGTCAGTGTAAGAAAAGCGTCAGAAACAGATGACTTCTAAGAGTCTGCTTTTTATGCAAATGTCTTAGTAGCAAAGAATATAATGTTCTGAAATGAAAACATACTGTAATAGTATTAGATGTGAGTTTTGCCAATGCCAGCGCCAATGTTTTGTAGGAAAATGGAAGATTGTTTAAAAAAACTATACTTTCTGCTTCTTACCTCTGCTGGAGGATCCCTGCTTCCAGCTCCTCTTGCATACAATGGATTTTCAAATGTGACTGGCTGCTTTCCTGACTCGACTGCAAAGTTTTCATTCTGCAAAAAGTTATTGTAATTATAAAACAATGTCACCTGACACAACAAGTTTTTCATCAAGTATTTTTCAATCCCCTTCATCTAAAGGGGGTTTTGGAAGTAAAATATTTTCTAAGTGCACTAATGACTTACTGAACATGTCTAATACATGACCCTATGTTCTAATACAACTTGCTATGGATAATATCTTTTGAGTATACTGACTGTGGATACTTTTGGGATTTGGCAGCCACTAAACTGTTTTTGACAAAATTAAAGCTTGCTGTGAACATCCTGTAAAAAAATGTATGCTGTGAAGTTTGCCTATCGAACTAATGAAACTCTGGATACATTTTTAGTGTGATTTTAACAAACTTTAAGCCTGACTGACAGTTATGATAAAAAGAACCTAGCAAACATTACAGCAAGCTTTCCACTGGAATTCCTAACTGTTCATAGAATCTGTTTGTCATTCATTACGAAGTTTATGAAACAGTATTCACATTTTGCAAGAATAAAATAAATGCACAATCTAAATTTCTGTAAATGGAAATGTGAAATTCTGTCATAGTCCATATCATTTTCTGTTATACTATAAGCAACATGTGCTATAGGTTAAGGTGGTATACAGTTTAAGTTATAACCATGGGAATGGTTTGCTTAAGGGAAACCCCCTGGGTGTAGACCACTATTACGTAAATAGCAGACCATAGGCTAGTTGTGCATGACCAGCATCTTTTTTTGCAAATCCCAGCTGGTCTGCCTGCTATACAAACAGTAGCTATTCATGCATAAAGTCTGCATCCAAAGTAGGCATTTGGATTAATGAAATATGTTGCCCTTCCTCCATTTAAAGCAATTGGCCAGTTTCCTGAAAAGCATTGCCAAATGGCAACAGCAAGACTCCAATCTCATAACATTCCCCCCAAATTTTGATTTTCACCAACATTCCATTCTTTATTACTAAAGTCCCCATTTCATCTATTGATTTTGTGTCCGTTATATAAATTTGAAAGAGAAAAGATTATTGTAAAGGTTCTTAAAGAACTCAATGTGGAACTCCAATACCAGTTTAATGCATTACTGAAATATGAGGATACCTCTTAGTTAGATTAAATAACTAGATTTTGTAGGGTAATAATAAGGAAACAGAAGCACCTGCAGAATAATAATAAGTGATTTGTGTACTAAGGGATTTATGTATCTATATAAAGTCTAACGGATATGACAAATTATATAAATCTTGTTACATGATGCATATTGTATTGATGTGTTTTAAATGTTTTATAAATCAATTGTAAAAAATTTCAAATTTTGTTACACAATAAAAAGAACTTGAACTATTACTAAAGTCAAGTACAGGAAATAAGACTCTTAGCCCTTTTGATTTCCTCTGTTCCTGCTGCTTTCCTAATTTAAAGTCATAAGTCTCTGATGTGACATCACAGCTTACTACCATGCAAAGAATTATGATGTCACAAGAGGAGGATTATGATTTCAAGGCATGAAAAGCAGCATGAGCTGATAAGGTCTCAAAGGCTAAGAACCAGTTTTCAGCAAAATGTCTATAGTAATAAAAAAAATGGAATGTCAAGAAATTCAAATGTTGGGGGAATTTTAAATAAGCTCTGCTGACACCAATTATGAATTTATTGATGGAAATCAGAACACGCTTTCAGGAGGGAGGAAAGCTTAGGAGCATACATCATAGAAACTAACCAGAAGCCTAAAGGGATGGGGACATTTTTCCATCAATCTGTCCTATGAGCATAACAGAAGAGGTGCACATACTGGAGAGGCACACATCTAAATCCTGAAGTCTGCCAGAAATCTTGCCAGTGGGCTCTATGGGCTCTGATTTGCATTGCATATTGCTGTTATAGAGGCAACATTCAAACAGAGATAGCATTAAGTGAAAATGGAAGGGCTCTGAAAAGATTATCTTAAAGCTCAGTATACCTAACCAGTGGTTTCAGGGGAATTAATTATCACTGGCCTTTGGTTCCTAATAAACTGTGTCTAGTGGCCTTGTGGAGTGGCAGAGGTCTCACATCCTAGAAGGCAATCTATGCTGGCAATTGATTAATCAATAATATGTAATGGGAGAGGCTGACAAAACAGTGACCTAATCATTATGAAGAACAGCCTGAGTTTGAGAGTGGTAACTAAGAAGTCTTATGATTACTGTAGTGATTGTTGCTAGGGCTGCTTGGATTTTGGATGTACAGTTCAGATGCATTGGATCCCAATTCATTTTTAGGATTTCAGATTTTTGGTATTTATGGCCAAAAATCCAAAGTCCTGAATAATGTTATTTTAATTAGATTTCAGATTTCAAAATCAAAAATAAATCAAAAATCCTAATTTTGCTGCTGAGTGACAGAAAGAGGAAGCAGCATCCTGTACTTCCTGTTTGATGGTCTATGTTTAGCTGCAGAAGTTTGTTCCCCTGATGACTGGTCAGAGACCAGTTTCTGTGGAACCTGGTCTGGGACCAGTCTAGTCTGAGACCAGTTTCTGAGCCATCTAATCTGGGGCCAGTTTCGCCACTGTACAGGAACTTTCTTTGTTGCACTTATTTTTTTTTTCTGCACCAAGACCCTCTAATGTAGATTTACTATTACCAACTCCACACCACCATGGATCACCACACCAGTGAAATTTGGGGTGAAACAAATTTTACGGGAAAGTGAGATGCAAACCCAGACTTTCAGGATCACAACCTAATGCACTAACCACTACACTATGCTGGCTGCTGCCTCGCAAGCATGTGGTTAGACACATATGTAACAATGACTGATCACAGACCAGTTCAGCTGGAAGGAGAAACTGGTCCCAGACCAGATGGCATGGAAACTGATCTAAGGCCAAGTAGCTCTGAAACTGGTCCCAGACCAGGTTGCTCAGAAGCTGGTCTCAGATCAGGCTAGTCTCAGACTAGTCATCAGGGGAACAATCTTCCTACACCTCTATGATTATGACTCAGTGGCCTACATACTGCATGGAGGTGTGGGAGAATTATCCTGTTTGCCTTCATTCTCCTGAAAGTAATTTTCAGTGGATTTTTTTTTGGGGGGGGAGCTGCATCCAGTTCATTTTCAGGGCCTTATTCTGCTGTTTTCACACAAGTACTTTTTTGATTATAAAAGTGATTGCTGCTGCTGCTTTTGTGTGTTGTTTTATATTAGTTTATGTGCTGTGCTAGGCATCTGCTATGTGTGTGGTCCATCAAAGGCATTTTTCTGGTAGGCATGCCATGCTTTTTCTCCTCAAATTCCTTTTGACTCTTTTATCCCCCACACAAACATTTATCCTAAACAAATCCCTTAAGAGAGAAACAGCTGTGTGGGTGCTGGTGGCTCATCAATCCATCCTTTTCTGGAATCTGTGTGTCACACTGACTGCACTCATTGTAGTTGTGCTGGTGCCTGCCTGCTGGTTCATCTCTGACTGGTCACTTCAAGTGCTGGTGTAAAAAATCCAGTTTCTGTGTCAGTGTGGTTTTTTCATTGAACGTTTGTCTCCTCAGAAATATTTTATTGATTACAACTGACTGTGCCAGAAAGACTCAGTGTCAGTGAGTGTCCATCATCTGCATCACTGTTATTTAAGAAAAACATGCTCATTGTTCAGTAAAAGTAGTACCGTAACAGTAACTTCATTGTTGTGTCATTCTGTTACTGTGTTGAATATTCATTGCACTAGTATTGAATTGATCCAATTTTGATCACATCTGGGTGTGGTGATACTAAGCAAACCATGAAGCGTATGCTTGCTGATGTCATGGCTGCAGTCTCACCATCTGTTGAGGGTGATAATAAGCAAACTCTGAGAATCCATCAAGAGGTGGGGAAGGACATCAGCCTCCCCTGGAAGTGGTGTTGATTTGGGTGTTGGCTTGCAATGTCTTGGGAAGATTGTTAAAAAGAAGCCAACACTAAGACAGTCACAACTGACTGTGACTGGCAGTGTTTTCAGTAGTCGGGCCACTTCTTATCTGTCAGTGTCAGTTTGACTTCAAAAATGTCTGGAGGGAGTACAGTCATCATCATCATCATCATCATCATCATCATTATCATTATCACTATCATCATCATCATTATCATTATCACTATCATTATCATTATCATTATCATTATCACTATCATTATCATTATCATCATCATCATCATCATCATTATCACTATCATTATTATTATCATCAACATCTTCTGCTCCAGCTCCACCTTCTGTGCAGGATATTGTTAAGCAATTTGCGATAGAGAAAAGCAAAAAATACCCTGCAACTGTGAAACAGACAGGCCATGTCACATTTGGAACACATGCAATCATTTTGCTAACATTCCAGATGAAACATTGAAATCAGTGGAAAGTGGTTGTGAGTATAGTGCAAAGTCCAGTAATGCTATCAGTCAAGAACACAATGAAGATGATGATGAATATAAAGATGATGATGAATATAACAATGGTGATGGGGAAGTCATCAGCACATGAGTTAAAGTGAACCCACTCATGTTCCTCAAGTTGGAGAAATGGTTGAGAAGGATAAGGAGGAAGAGGTGCAACTGACAGAAGAGGATACTTTGGGATATGTATCACCTGACCCAGTTTCTGATGATGAGTATGTAGACTATATCCCACCATCAAGGGGACTTCATGAAGATGATGTGGCTGATGAAGAAGTGGATGTCCCCAAAGAACGGCCTATGAACTCTCATCAGATGAAGAAAAAAATCTAAAGATGTCACCACACCGTGAAAGGCTTCTGGAAGCAAAGCTTCCAAAGGTGGATCAGCTGCACCTAAGAAGAAAGGTTGTAATGATTAAGAAACAGGTAGTTGTCCATGTGTGACTGCATTTTTGGTCATCACAAAGTGATTCCAACCAAGTGTAGATGAGATTCAGGAGCATGGGACTATGTTGAAGTCTGTCAGATTTGGCATTGTGCACAGTGTAATACTTATTTGACAAAAATAAGCTGTGGATGACCTCCAGGCTTTGGTACCTCAGAGATATGCACACTCCTATGCACCCACTATCATATCAGTGGATGGAGGTGACTGAGGTATGGACATCTTGGAAACAGTCTACATTGACATTGGAAATGTATTAGAAGGTTGTAACTGGTGAACATCTACCATCAGTTCTGTCTGATCCTGAGCATGAGGAGCCATGAACATCCACATCACCACCTGTTATTCCATTAACACCACAGCATCAGTTGACAATACAGAAATGTGCAGAAAGAACTGAGAAATTTGCAGTATGACATTCAAAATGTAAAGAATTAAATTCTGCTATTGCTGAATTCCTTGTTGAGAACCTGCTTCCATTTTCCCTGGTGTCAAGTTCTGCTTTTCGCAAACTCCTTCATAAGGCAGTGCCTTGCTATGCAGTTCCATCTAAACATTTCTTCATATGTGTGCAATGCCAGAACTGTATCAAAAGGTGTGTAGGGAGGTTCATCATAGTATATGGGAGTCCTCCTTCCCAAATTTCATGTAACTACTGATACATAGATGAGTAGTCAGGTGCTCCACTACATGGTGGTGAATGCTTACTGGGTGTGCATTGATGCGGGTAATGCTCAAGGTGTATCTGGCAAGTCTTCAGTTCATTGTGAAACTGCTCTGAGAGTAATGGTATTACAAGATCCCATTCATCAGAAAACCTGCTTGATGCTTTGGAGGAGGGTTTGGTTCCTGGCTGACAGCAGATGGTCTTGAGCCAGATATCATTGTCATTGACAAGGCATCTAATACACTCAAAGTGATTGACAATGGTGGATTCACCCTTGTACCCTGTCTGGCACACTGTATAAAGCTGAACCTGTCTGGCACACTGTATACATCTGACTGTTTCTTGGCAACAACAAGACAGTTGAAGATGTTGGTCCTGTGAAGAAGATTTGCACACACTTCTCAAACTATGTGAAAACTTATAAAGAACTTAAGCATCTTCAGTTGAAAAGAACCTTCCTATGCATGTCTTGATTCAGGAGGACTGTAACAAGGTGAAATTACCTACCAAATGCTGCAGCACTTCATTGAGCTGAAGTTATCCATTCATGATTACTTGCTTTATAACCAGATAGGAGGTGCTGATATCATGATTTTTGCAAGCAACTCAACAACCATCCAACTACTCATTTTGCTGCTGATCCTGCCACAAATAAGGTATCTGCACTCATTCCAAAAACAAGATTAATCAGTATAGGAAGGACATACATGTCAATGGTGATGCTAGACAGCTGGGTGAATCACTGCTTCAGATTTGGCCAATAATAACCTTTGTCAGGACATGTTTGGCGAGGAACAGTACGTGCTTTCCACCATGCTGGATCTTTGCTTTAAAGATCAGGGGCCTGATTTTCAAAAGGCTATCTTTGATGCAAGGAGCCTGCACCAAATGGGTATGATGCAAGTGGAACCTTGCATCAGAGTTTGAGGCAATCCTGATTTTTGAATGCTGGGTGCATCAAAATCTAGATGCTGTGCTCCTAAGCCACTCTGCACCACCCTTGCAGCAGAAACCACCATGTGCCAGGCTGCATGGCTTGCACCACAGCGGGGCTGCACCATCCCCATTATAGAAACATAGAAACATAGAATTTGACGGCAGATAAGGACCGCTTGGCCCACCCAGTCTGCCCATTTCCCTACCTACTGGATAAGCTGCAGATCCTAATTAACCAGCAGCCTACTTCTTCCTACCCCCACCCCCCAGAACTGCCTTATGACTATCCCATGCATGCTTGAATTCCACCACTGATTTTGACTCCACAACCTCCTCCGAAGGCCGCTCCATGCATCCACAACCCTCTCTGTGAAAAACACTTCCTTAAATTACCTCTGAGCCGCTCCTCTATCTTCAAATTGTGCCTCTTGTTCTTGCACACCTCTTTTTTTGAAAGATGCTACCCTCTTGGACTTTGTTGATTCTCTTGAGGTACTTGAAAGTTTCTATCATGTCCCCCCTCTCCCTCCTTTCCTCGAGGCTATACATATTAAGCTCCTTAAGTCTCTCTTCATATGTCTTCCGGTGCAGACCCTGCACCATTTTAGTTGCCCTCCTCTGGACAGCTTCCATTCTTTGATTTTAGAAGCCCTGCCATGGTCACAACAGGGGGCTGACCTTAGACCAGCCTGGAGGTGGTCTAAGGGCCATGAACCACTGCCAGGCAGTGATTGGGGGGGCTGCAAGGAGGGGATTTGGGGCAGAAGGAGCACAGGGTTTGGCTACAGAGTGAAGTGAGCATGGCAGCAATGTGAAAGTGATGAGGTGGTACCCTGTGGGGATGCCATGTGCTGGTACAGACAGATGATCAGTCCGGGTACAGGGGGTGTGGCAGGAAGGGACTGTGACCCTGCCTCAGGGGGTTATAGCTTGGCATCTACCCCATAGGTGCCAATGACCTCAGCACTGTCAGCAGACAGTAGTGGCTGCAGGTTTTGGGTGCAGGTGGTGGATGGGAATGGTCCCTGGGCACCTTGACAACCCCCTGATACCTGTCCCCACACATGGAGGCAGGCTGCTGCCCAACAACAGTGTTGGGGTCAATGGCACCAATGGGGTAGGTGACAGGGCTATGTCACCCTGAGTCTGGATTCAGGTCCCTTCCTGACAGCCGCCACCTGTACCCAAGCCAATCAGCTATCTCTACTAGTGCAGGGCACCCCTGCAGGGTGCCACCTCATCACCCACACATTGCTGCCATGCCCCATCACTTCCGAGGCCACCCCCCATGGTCTTTTTAGTCCCTGGCCCCCTTCTGGCATGCATATTTACCCCCACACCATCGTGGCCTCTCTTGTGTTGCACCGGGTGGGGGGGTTTATGGATTCCCTCCATCAAACCCTGCAGGTGCACCAAATCTCCGATGCAACCCTGCAGCTGTGGCAACTCTTGGGTGGTTGGCATAGGGACTTCCATTTTTATAAAATTGGGTGTAGGTTCCATGATGCCCCCCTAGTTTGCTACAGCCCTAGATTGATGCAACTTGCAACAATCTTAGGGTTCTTTGAAAATCGAGTCCCAGATGTCCAAGATACTTCCACTTGATGCAGACATTGAATTCTGGAAGGATGTTTTTTGGAACAAACTGTTGCACTTGCCTGCTATTCTGGAAAGCACAGACCCAAAAGTAAAAGGATCATTAATGGAGGACGTGACTTTGGAGGAAGAGTCTGTTGTTAAAGGAGATCAAGATCTGTCAGAGTCTGTTGCATCATTGCTGGACTGGATGACAATGATGGAGCTCATAAGATCAACCCAAGCATCAGAATCCAATAGATGATCATTGGACATTGACACAGAGATCATAGAATACTTTCTTTATCATCCAGTGTTTGCCGAAGGTTCTGACCCTCTAAAATACTGGCAATCTAAAATGAGTGTATGGCCTGAACTGTGGAAGCTGGCATATTACTATCTCGTGTGCTCATATTCAAGGATCCAACCAGAGCATATATTCAGTGCTGCTGGCACAATTGTGAATGATATTAGGACATGCCTCAGCACTGGCAACATTAAAAATGCTCGTGTTCCTGAAGATGAATATTCATGACTTTCACAATGGACCATCTCCATCAATGATCAACCTGATGTATGACAGGATATCTATGATGTATGACAAGAAAGATGAAACAGTGTGGTAGGGGCTAATTTATCAGCAGTATGGCCATAACTGCTAGTAGTCTCATCTTCAGTTTAGTACCATTCCATCCTGTTACCATATCAGTGTTCACTTGTCTGTTTTCTCCCATGACCACATGTCCTTCATTCTGGCCCTTGCCACAAATGTGCCAGAAAATATGGATGCTTGCATAATTTAGCACACCTTTTCCTGTTTTATTTTCTTCTGGTGTTATCCTTCCTGTGTCTCACTGTGTGCCTGAGTGGCAGTACTTCTGTAACTATTGTTTCCGATTCTGCTTTGTCAAAATTTGTAAAAACATTTTACATTTTCTGTTTCATTTTGGGAAGGTTGTAAGCCTAAGGTTCGATGGGTGGAACAACTAGGTCACTTCCCCCCTAAGCGTTATATGGTAACTCACCCTGTGCTTTCACAGGATTTGTTTATCTTTGTTGTCGAAGGCTACATCAGTTGCTCCTTTCTCCTGCTCCCATTTCTTATTTCCTCATTCTGCTTCTGCTCCTACTGTCTCTTTGTCTATGCTTCTCCTGCTCTTCATTCATTTTCCTTGCTCCATGTCTCCCTCCCAGCCCCCCACCCACTCTTTCATTTCAGTTTCCTTCCATTTCCTGGCTTCTCAGAGCTCAGGTTTGTTTTGTCTCATCCTGTTGTAGCCCCGGATTGTCCCTTATTTTGGCCTGTCCCATCCCGAACCCCATTGCTGTGGGTTTAGCTGCTCCCCTCTGGGTGCCACCGCTGCCTTACCTTCCATCCGCCTGCCATCTGGGGTCATCCCATCACTCGCCCTTTCTCCAGCACTCTGCTTGCCTCCTCTGCACCAGTCTGCCCTGTTTGAATTTCAGGCTGCTCTCCAGGGCTGCTGGTGTGCTTCACTTTCTCTGGTGCTGTCTCCGCTGCAGTGCCTTGCCCTACTCCACTTCTTGCACCCGAGCACCTCTGCTCATTTCACCATGTCACCTCATCCCTCGGTTCCTGTCCAGCCTGCCCATGTCTGTATCTATGTGGGGTTCCTGCTCTGCTTGGCTCTGGTTTCTCCTGAGCTCCCGTATCTCCGGGGATTCCAGTGTTTCACAGGGATGTGGTGCCATTTCTTGGATTTTGTTCTCATTCCCTTCCTTGCTTATCTGGGACCATGGTACACTTTGGCTTTCCTTGGCTGTACTGCCATCTTCTGGGCACCATGGGTACATGATATGGAGCTGCAGGGCCGCTGTCAGGTTGACGCCTACATTCACTACTCAAGTGCTAGCTCCCTGTGTGGATTTTGCTTGACTTGGCTCTGATATTTCATTTTGCAGTGCTCTAGTAACCCTGTGATCTTCCGCTTGCCCTTACTATCACTTTCCTGTCACAGCCTCGTCATGTCTGCCCTGTTAGTCTGCAGTTTGTGCTGTGTCTAGCATCCTAGCCCTGCAATTCAGCAGTGACAATGTGTGGCTTGCTTCTGCTTCCCTTGCACTTCGCCCTTCTTCATCATCCTGTCTGTGCCCCCTCCTTTCCATCTTTAGCTTTGCTTGCTGCACTCCAGCTACTGGCCATTTCCATATCCTCACCTCAGCTTGTCTGCCTCTTTTTGGGGGTTCTCCTACCCTGCTGCCTCCTTTCCTATTTTGCTTACTATTGCCCTTGTTGTCCTATGTTTGGGACTCCGAAATGCCGGCCTCGTTCCTTCTCCCTTCCTTCATCCACCGTCTCAGCGGTGCCTATCCCATCATCTCCACTTGTTGCCCTCCTCCTCCTCCTCCTGTTCTCTCCACCCTCTGTTCCATGATACCTCACCTCGACCTGCTCATCTATTTCAATCACTCAATCAATATGCCTCGGCTGACTCCTTCTGGCAATCAATATTTCCTTGTGCATACCTATCATGAATCCTATGCCACCTCTTCAAACAGCGGCCCTTCTGCCACATATATTCAGGTTCCTGACTCCCTCTGGTTTCCTTACCTCCTGGTTCTTCTATTTTTATCACATCCGACCTCAGGGTCTACTCATTCCCATCACATAAGCAACCTTCTCATCAAACCGCTGCTCTGCTGCAGCTATTATCACCATCTGTCTTCTCACGCCCATCTGGGTACTTACCTTCTGGTTCCAGGCATGCCTTCTCGGCCTCAGAGTCTACTTCAACACATCGCTCAATCAAGCATACCTCTCGTTGGGTCTTATGCTACCACACTAACCTGCTGCGATCCTGTGGCAATCACCATCATCATCATCAGTCTTCATCATCCTCAGTCTTCTCATGAGCTCCTCTGGATATCCCTCGCTCATCTGACCTATACATGGATCCACTACTTTCCATTAATCTAACCCTTATGTAAGTCTGTTCCATCACATCAACTACTCAAGCATACCACTCTCGGGTCCCTGATACCTTGAATTGACTTGATCTCCACTCATGGACATGCCTTCTGTCCATTGCCTTTTGCTCAGGGCTGGATGGCTGCTCTCCACCATCGTTCAAGTTCAATTTCAGGTGCATTGCATGTCTCCTCTTCAACCTTTAAAGCCTTCACAGCTTCTCTCCATCATTGTCCATGCTTTCTTTTGGGGTTTTCCCCTATCCCGTTATCATCTTCCCTACTCATATCCTTCTCTTTAGCAACATACGTCCTTTAATCAAACATTGTCAGCCTGGAGGGAAGGGTACCTAGGCCTTGGATCCCCAAAGGTTTCCTCCTCAAAGGGTGTTTTTCCTCTCCTCTGTGCCAATGGTCATCATATTAGTTAGCGTTAGTGATTTCTTAGGTTAATTATTTAGGTTCCACTGTTGGATGGAGGTGGATGGTGACCCCAGTTTTCCCATCTCTCCTTAGGAAGTCCACCCTTAATCGTCTTAAGGATCTGCGGCCTATCCTGTAGGTAGGGAAATGGGCAGACTAGATGGGCCAGGCGGTCCTTATCTGCTGTCAAAGTCTATGTTTCTATGTTTCTCAGAATTCATTCATTCATCATCCTTGCCTCTTCAATGCTCGACACCCAATTCGGTATTCTTTTTGGGCTTTTTCCTTAGCTACCTTTAGCCTATGGAATCATTCCCATGGCATCTATGGGGGGGGAACCCTCCTCTAGGGTTCCTTGCATCCTACCCCTAATAGGGTGGTATATCCCACAGATAGAGAGGCAGAAAGCTATAATGTAAACCAAATCCACAATGTAAATCGAGTTACGCAAGCATCATCTCATCCATTTATGTAAGCACAATTGAATGGGAAGGCTGTAAGCCTGAGGTTCGATTGGGCGGAGCAACTACGTCACTTTCCCATCAGGCTTTATAAGGTAACTCAACCTGGGCCTTCCTAGGATTCATTTCTCTTTACCCCACCATCCACCTCTCTTCCTCCAGCGGCTCATCTCTCTTACCCATGGGCTTCTTCATAAGCTACCTTTAGCTGATGGAATAATTCCTATGGCACCTATAGGGAGGAACCCTCCTCTAGGGTTCCTTGCTTCATACCCCTAATAGGGTGGCATATCCCATGGATAGAGAGGTGGAAAACCACCACATAAATCAAATACACAATGTAAATCAAGTCACACAAGCATCATCTCATCCAGTTGCGTAAGCACAATCGAACATATAGTTATGGAGTATGGCAGTTATACTCAGTGCAATATTAATGATTTATGTTTGTTAAGTGTTGAGGATTTATGTTTAGCATATAAAAATGTAATCAGGAAGACAGCAGCAATCAGTTACACTAGTAGCCATCTACCTATGAAATATGATTCATCACAATATGTGCATAGTAACTAAGTGTGTATGTACATATTAGTTACTTGTCTGATTTAAGCACAAAAAAAAACCTCAAAAAGGAAAAAAAACATTTTTGTGTAACCCTTGTTGCTTTTTGTAACCTCTTCTGTTTTAACCATATTGCATGATTATTTACTTATTATTGTAGTATTCAATTGCTGAGGCCATAGTCAACAAACATTAACAACATTCCATCATTATATGATGGTGACAAATTTGATGAGCAATGTGGACTTTATCAGTTACTGGTTATACTTATCATGGGTAGTCCAGTGGCCCCCACCTCATCTGACCCAAATTACATCAGTCACCTTGTTTAATTTGTTTTGGCAATAGTGCAATAACTGCCACCTGCTACTGAACAGTACAAGTAGTATCAGCCTATATGTTTACCACTGTTGCACCTCAGGTTTATTACAATTACATTTTTCTTCCATCAACTTTTTTCTTGCCTGACTTGATTCTTGATTGATTTTCTTGATTGTCCTGATGGAGCGCTGTCACCCCATGTTGGACCCTCCCCTCCCATCCTCGACAAATGCCACTTTGAGATAATGGTATATTTGGTTGGCAGTGGCATCATCCTTTGAGTTATTCTAATGGCTTGCCACCAATTCTCTCCCAATCCTTTCAGAGTGCACCAAAGAATGAGAGGCCCACCGGTCCCCACAAATCTTCCAAAGCAGTTGGAAGATTCAGGGGTGTTGGCACATGCATGCATGATGTGTTTTTTATTCTTCCTATACTTCCTTTCCCGTTTCTCTCTCCCTTGGATATGATGGTGTTTTCAAAGGCAGAGGTGTGTGTGTACGCGCCTGTGTTATAATATATATCTGGAGACATGGTTAGGATGGTTGATGTAACCCGAAATGGGTAATGGAGGGTTGGAGGGCATGAGAATAGCAGTGATAATGAAGTGGTTGGTACCATGAGATAAATATTTCCTAATTTCTTTTTATGGTGTCATTGACAGACACCTGTGCCTTCTTAAGTAATATGGGTCCAAAATTCCCATTAACTTGTCAAATGTCAACTGTTGTGGATTTGACAAGGTGGGTTATTAAACCACTGTGTAGTGAAAGTAATTACACATGTTGTCTGGCGCTGAACTAATTTTTCTGTTATAGTCTGTGTGTTTGGGGTCAGTGTGATGGTAGCAGTCACCACTCTGACACTTCTAAGGCCTTACTGTTGCATGAAAGCCACTTTATCTTTAGCTTAAACATTGAATAGTAGAAGTACTGTTGAAAGTTATTGAAGCAGTTATGTAAGTGTATTTCAAGTGGTTTTCTGTGGCTTTTCATTATTGATATTGTGCCGTTATCAATTGTTATTACAGCAGAGAATATTAATTAGTTTAGTTTATTGTTCTAGGAATTACTACCTTTGAGCCAGAGGCTCTTTTACAAAGGTTCCACATCAATTAGGTACAGTACAAAAGGTAACATAGATAACACAACAATTTGTGTTGTGTCAAGAGCAAGAAAACATATACAAATACATATCAAATCACTTGTGCAAAAGGACATGAGATATCAATAATTACATTATTATTACAAGAAAGAGGTCATGCCAGATTAGGAGAAACAAATAGGGAAAAAGTCCAGAACAGAGAGGTTAAGTGAAAGGTGTGGGGAGCAGACAATAGCAGGGGAAAAGGTTTCCCAGACATGTCTTTGTCAAATAACGGAACAGGGTGGGTAGTGAGAAAATAGGAGGTTTAATCAGGGCAGTCACAGGAGCTGGAGGTGGCAAGGTGAGAGAAAAGCCTTGATTTGAAAATACCTAGAGAGGTGGAGTCAGCAATATGAGTGCTGAGGGCATTTAGCCAGCTGGGGGCATGATAGGCAAACGATCTTTGTACCTGGGAAGTCCGGCATCGGGGGACTTGGAGAGGCTGGTGTTCTGATTTCTGAAACGGGTGCTAGCGCCGGGCATAACAGGTCTTGGATACAGGGTGAGTGAGGCCCACAGTGGATTTTTTTCTACATCAGGCAGGTAAGGTACTTTATCCAGTTTGAGAGTTGCAACCAACCTGAGTCAGCATAGAGTTCACATGTGTGGGTACGCTGATGTGCACCAGTGAGTAGCCGACAGGCCTTTTTAGGGATGTTGTAATGCGACTAAGTGCTGTAGTAGTGGCAGATCCGTATAATCTAAGCCATAGTCAACGACTGAGATGATAGAAGATTGGATGGCAATCCTCAGTGCAGAATGGTAAGAAGCTGTCGGTTCCGACACAGAATCCTAATTCGCTGATTAATAGTTTTGCTGTACTATCAATGTGAGTTGCAAGGTTAGGCCTTGATCAAAGTTGATTCAAGATATTTGAAAATTGGCACTTGTTCAAGGGTATTTCCAGGTATGTATTAATGATGAGTGGGACTTGCCGTTTCTTGTTTTGCGGGTTAGAGAAGAGCATGGATTTATTTTTTTTGTGGTTTAGAACCAGCTTATGTTCAAGGAACCACATCTCAACTTTGGAAAAAGCATGCTGAAGGTTGAGGCGTAAGAGGTGCGGATCTTTATGAGTGGCAAGAATCACAGAATCACGGCATCATCGACATAGAGGATTAATTGTTCAGGGCAGGATTTGGGGAGGGAGTTTAGGAAAAGGCTGAAAAGGAGGGGGCCCAGGATGGATCCCTGGGGAACTCCTGAGCGAACCGATTTTGAGTCTGAGAGAACTCCAGCTACTTTTACAGATTGAGAGCGCTGAGCAAGGTAATTTTTTTATCCAGTCAGCAGGACCCTGCTAGAGCCCTAGGGATAGAAGTTGTTTGATAAGTAGGCCATGGTGAATTGTATCAAATGCCTTGGTTAAGTCAATGTAGACTGCTCCAGTTAGGTTCTTTGTCCATGGCATTGTGGATTGCTCCTGAGAATTCAAGTAGGGCAGTCGATGTGCTGTGCCCTTTCCTAAATCCATGCTGCTGAGTGCATAGGATGCTGTGCTTTTCAGGTAGTCTGAAAGCTGGTCCGCCACCAAGCTGCTCAAGGGCCTTAGAGAGAGGTGGTAGTATTGATATCGGGTGATAGTTACCAGGCAGTGACTTATCACCACTTTTGTGCACGGAGTGACAACTGCAGCCTTCCATTTCCTAGGGAATTGGCTGTAGCAGAGGGAGAGATTGAAAATTTTGTGAGAGGGAGCAGTACTTTCCAGATGAGGACGCCAGTTTAAGGTCAATAGTGTCGCTGCTTGCTCGGGACTTAAATGGCCTCTTTACATATTTATAGACTTCATGTGCTTTACTAGTTTGAAATGGAAGGGTGGTTTGGTTGGAGAGGCAGTAGTAGAAATAGAAATTGGAGGGTCAGCATCAGTAAAGAAATCAGATGAGAGGACACCACTAAGGTCCGTGAAGGTATCATTTAGGGTGTTTGCAATGATCTCTGGGTCTATTGTAGTGGTTCCATCCACATTCATTATTGTAGGAGAGGATTTGGACTGCTGACCCATGATATTCTTTATGTTGTCCACATACATTACACATACATACAATTACATACATTAGTACTGGTGAATATGCTGCACATATTAGGTTACTGGTCTAGCTGCAGTTCAATAATGTGTGTTCCCGTATGCATTTCCCTTTTTATTTTTTGATTATACAGTATATTTTTAACTTAAATTTTATTGACATTTCAGAGGTATGATACAGAAGTCCTTGTACCACATTATATGTAACAACAATAAAAGCAGTCCTTGTCGCTCATCTGCTGGTAGCTGTGTATTTCTTTCTTGTGTCCTCCACTGTAATTTTTACTTTTCCATCCTCTTCCTTGGTTCTAATAGTCCACTGCATGTATTACTTACAATATTGATTTTGCTTTAGTTATATACTTCTTGCCCTATTGTAGTGCATGCATCATTTCTTTCATGCTTGTATGTGTTCCGACATGAGCTACATGTAAAAATATATTCTAGTTCCAACATGCTTTGGCAACATGTATTAACATTGTTTCCTTCTTTAATGAACAAAGTATTTTTGTTAGGGGTGTGCTGTCTCATGTGTTGCATACTCCATGACGTGCTTGTAATTGAACCCCACCTTAATTAGATGGGGTGTTTACCACAGCTTCATCCCTTCCATTCCTCACACCTGTAGCAATTCATTATATATACATTATTTATATTGTTTATTTGTGCTGCTGTGCCATTTGTGATTCCTCTTTTGATAATCTGTTGCTCCTCCTAGGTATCTTGTTTAAACCCATAACTGTACTTTAAACTTAGCCTCCCTCCTCCTCAAATTCTCCCTTAACATAACCTGTCAATCTAGAATTTCTGTAGGATTTGTCTGCTACTTCTGCAAGTGCCACTTCCAATCTCATTTTCCCTTGAATTAACCCAGTATTTGCTCTAGAATACCTTATGTAGCACCACCTACATTATGTTGGATATACCTAGCATCTGCTCCCATTCTGGAGGGCTGGCTATAAGCCATGCTCTATCAGTTGTTTGGAACAATGCCCAGTCAAACTGCAAGCTTCAACAGCTAATCCCCTGGGCAGCTTTGAAAACCATCTGGCTATCAAACTACATGACTCATGCACATGCTCAGGGTTCAACCTTAACATTGTTTTACTAGCCCTGAACCTAGTGCAAACTGGCCAGGGCTAGTGCAGCTAACCCTCTACTTGTCTGTCTGGACTAGTGTAGGTTTTTCATGGCTGTTAATGAAGTTGAAAAAGTCCCTACTTTAGCAGACTGAAGTCCTTTTGCTAATCTTCCTCAGTGTTCCAGGTGGCCTGGTGTGATTAACAGCTCATTAAGAGCTGCAATTATCTGGCAGTTTAAGAGGGGAATCCAACAAGACTCAATGTGAGTCATTATCACTCAATTGTTAGGACATTCTGCTAGTGTGCATGCTGTGATCACTGGCAGAGTGCTGTTAAGTAACTAGCTTCCAGTTTGCTGAACTTGTCTTTGATTTGTCCCACAATATTAAAACCAGTGTGCCTCATTTCCCAACCTTTTGAGTGCCTGTATCCAACACTGCAGTGACAGAATGCTATCATGTATACATGGTCTGCCCAGCCAGGTGGTCTGTCCACTCTATACATTCTCTGGACACCACTGCAGACCAGGCTCTGAAGTGGCCATCCATAGACCCATAGCTGCCATTACTAACTGGTGTATTGTTCACAGCTCCTCTTAATAGATCACACCTGCCAATGCCATAAATGCAGTACCACCCAGCATGTCATTTCATCCTAAAAACAATGCTTTTGAGCATGTATGGTACAAAGCAAAATCTTAATAAAATTTATAATTTGAAAGGTTAAAATAGGTATTCCTGATGTGCACAGATCATCCTATATAGAAAGAGAGGCAGTACAGCATCATGCCTGTATACTGCTCCCCTTTGACTGATGAAAGGACACTTATGAAAAATCTGTTTCTGTTAGGGCAGAGCATGTTAAATCAATATTTGTGTGCCTGGTATATATAAATAGATATGTCAAAGTTTCTTACATCCCAGCCCCCTGTGTTTGTTTAAGAAAACTTACAGAAGTGCAGTTCTGGTTAGTCACAGGGTGGGGGGTGAGAGTGTCTTTCTCTGCCTGATTCTGTACATTGCCCTGCAGGTCAGGGTAGGACTGTGGTGACATACATTATGATGTTGGCTATTGTGTGTGTAGAGCTAGAACTGCCTGCTTGAACAATTTGCTATTATGGTATTCTATGGTTTGGTGGGAAGGGGGTGTAGAAAGAGGAAGCAAGGGGCACATGGTTAAAAAAAAACAATGGGGGTACACACTGAGTGTGATTGGACTGCAGTTTTTTTTTTGTTTTGTTTTTTGCTGGGGCAGAAAGCAATGTGGGGCCAGTATAAATATGCAATCATCAGAGTATTTCTTTGCTTGCATTTTTTCCTGTATAACCAATAAAAATTGACCATTATTATTGTGGGCTAGTGCAACCATCTGCGGGCTAGTGCAATTTTTAATCAACTTGTCCGTCTGGCTAGTACAAAAAAAAGTTAAGGTTGACTCCTGCACATGCTGCTGACCTCTCAGCCTGGTGCTGACTGTTTGACTTATGCCCCTTCTTGTCTCTGTAAGGATAACCACACTATTCTCAAATGCCCCTTCTCTCTACAGTTACCCCTACCCTGTGACCTCCTCATCCACCCCATCCTCCCTGTTCACATCCACCTTACCCTCTATCCTCCCCATCTCCCCATCCCCCAAACTGTCTGAATGAGCCATCTGCATGCTCCCCCTCCTCAAGCTTGACCACCACCCCCTTGCCTCATCCCTGCTCCCACTGACCACCCTGCTCCCCATGACCACTCCTACAATGCCTTGACTCAGTTTCCCTACCTTGACCCTCTACTCCCTCATCATTTCCTCCCCGGAATTTCAAAGCCTCCTCCATCATGCCTCTCTTCCCTCCTACTTGCTACTGAATGTTTTAAATCCTGCCTATTGCAAGATGTATTACTGACTATCTGAAGTGTTCTCTACAATGTTCCGTATGTATCTCCAAATATGAGGTGCTGCAACGTCATATATAATGTACTCTACTAAGCTTTATAGTATGTTTCCTCTTTAAGGTAATTCCATAATGTTTATTCCCTTGTATACATTTCTTTCCCATTACAGTATATGTTCCATCCCCTTATAAAGAGTACTGCTGTATACACTTATATATTTATTGTCCTGGTTATATTGTACATGTTATGCACTTTACTTGTTTCAGGACCTTCTTGTAAATGAGCCTGCTATATGGAGTTCTTTCCTGTCAATAAACTTTGACTTGACTTTGACTAGAATATGGTCCCTTCCCTGTTCTCTATAATGTAAAATGTGGTAACCATCTACTACTGGATGTGTCTTTCTTCAGTCTCAATAGGGCTGTAATGCTTTCTGTTTTTTAATTATATATTGTATTATATACCTGGTATTTCTTTTTTAAGTTGTGTTTTTTTTTCTTCATTTTTTTATCTAACATTTCTTAACTAAAGTTATTGTCCTCTGCTGTACTCATTGCCTGTGCTCTGGCTGGTCTCACTCCCCTGTTCTGTAACTTGAGCTCTGAGCCCACTCCCCACCACTCCTTTTGTATTTAACACTGCTCCGCTTCCTCTCTCAGCAGCTCTGAGAACCCCTGCGCACCCCAGAAGGTCAACTGGAGATGCCGCCACTGCGCTCAGGAGCCCACAGCCACAGGTATCACAGGATATCTGAGCCCTCACTGCGGTGGATCTGGTACTCTGTTTTAAACCTGGCACCATATTCCTCCACTGCTGGCCTCAGCCTTCAGCTTCAGGACTAATTCCTCAGCTTAGATGCCGACCTGTACTTTGTACTACTTGCTAAGCTCCCAAGGTTTTAACTATTAGTACATGTACAGAAAAAAGGGGCCTTTTAAAAATACTGCCATATTGTGTACGACCTGTATTTTGGAATTTTTAAACTAAGCTCCCAACTTTGAATTTCCAGCTAAGCTCCCAAGCTTTTAATGATTTTCAATTTGAAAAAGAGGAGGGACTTTTAAAAATACTGGTAATGTTCACAGCTGTACCATAATTAATTAATTGTAGCTGACTGATGCAGGGAACCTCATTGTCATCATTTTAAATTTAAGCAGCACCTGTACTAATTGCAGGTCAGTCTGCATCCCCGAGTGATTTTCAGCCTGCCCCTGACACTCTTTAAATGGGCCCAGGCTCCACCCCATCCCAACTATAATAAACAATTTCAGGCTACTAGCCATTCTTAAAGGACCAGATCCAAGTCTTTCCCCAAGGCAAATTTGTTACCCAAATTTAGCAGCAGGAAGGTTGAGACTGTTGCGGGACAGGCCAGAATGCAGAAATCAAACTAAAATATCTGGTGGGATCTCCCAGTTACCCCCAACATTAAGTATGTCCAGATGACAGAGGTAGCAGAGCCATCAGGAGAATTAGGAAACTTACATGTGTTCTTCAAGTTGGTGCACATACATTCTCCTCAATCTCCAGCTAGAGATAGCAAATACAAACTTCAACATGATCAGAGGAATAATCCTTGCAACCTTATGCACCCTAATAGTATTGGGCTCAGATCAGATTATGCACTATGGAACACATACACCATAACAGCCAAACGGCTCCCCTCAACACAATTATCATAATAACAGCATCCTAAACAAACCCTTCATCTCAGCTATCAACCTATAGCCTAAGACAGAGGATATTTTTACAAAATATTGTACTACATAGCAGACAACAAACTAAAGATCTCACTCCCTATGACAAGGAATTTAATCAAAATCCTAGAGAAACTAAAGCTACTACTTGCAGGTGATATCGAGATGAATCCCAGCCACCCCCACCCCAATGCCCACATTACTTCCTCCACAAATGTAGAATGGATAAGTACAAAGGGGTTAAGGATCACCCATATGAACATAAATAGTCTGAGGCCAAAAATACAGAAAGCAGAAGCCTGGGTAAGCCTGTACTCACTAGATATATTAGCCATCTCAGAAACCTGGCTCAAACCTCATATACTCGACCATGAGGTAGAGATAAACAGCTTCAAAACATTCAGACAGGACAGGATAAGAAAAAAGGGTGGAGGGTCCTCATTTATGTTAGGTCCTCTCTAAATGCCTCCCAGCTGGCTACACCCTCTTTAAACAATACTAGCTGTGAAGCTGTTTTCATAACCCTACTCCTGGGTGGGGCAAACTCCCTGACTATTGGATGTGTGTCCCCCTAAATTCCCACATATCATCTATCCCAGACCTCCCAAAGGGTGAGAAAATAATATTGGGTGACTTCAACATGCACTGGGGGC
Source organism: Neoceratodus forsteri (assembly GCA_016271365.2). NCBI lineage: Eukaryota > Metazoa > Chordata > Ceratodontiformes > Ceratodontidae > Neoceratodus > Neoceratodus forsteri. The sequence continues at coordinate 783,985,611 of CM028132.1, read as the reverse complement.
TACAAATTAATAGGGATAATAAAACAAAATCTCCTCCTAGAGGCTAAGCTAATGCAAGTAATCTGGGAACACATGAGGCTAAACATGAGGACAGGGAACCACAGCACACTGGACTGGATCCTTGCTCCAAACCCAATAACTTTAAACTAGTGGGAACCTTCTCAGACTCCCTTAGTGATCATTCACCAACTTTCGGAATATGGAAGAATTGCTTCTGCCCCACACCAAGAATCCTCTGGGTGCAGAACTACTCCAAATTTAATGAAGAATCCTTTCTTAAAACCCTCGCTGAGGTAAATTGGCTGTTTATTAAATATGCCCCGAATTTGGACTCAGCCTTAGACTTCTTTATTAATAGCTTTCTTTCAGCTGCCCCTATGAGAAAGTTCAGGGAAAAAGGCCAAGATGCAAAATGGCTATCCAGAGACCAGAAAAAAATGAATGAGAGAAAGATACAAGGCGTGTGGGAAATTCAAATCCACTACTCTCCCTAATGATTGACAGACTTTCAGGGTACTTCAAAATAAACATAAAAATCAGATTCGAGTGGCAAAGAAACTTTACCTCAGGAACCTCCAAGCAAAAAACCTCTGTGACCCCAAAAAAGTCTGGTCACAAATCAATACCCTCATCAAAGGTTGCCCAGCCCAAGACTACTGTGACATGATGACTAATGGCGCCAGCCTGAAAAAACCCAACCGAAGTCACCAAAGCATTCAACCTTTTCTTCACCGACCTGGACAAATTTAAGTCCCAGTGCCAGGGAACACCCTCATCCTAACTAGACGAGTCTGATACACCCCCCCCCAAACTTCCACTTCAAGCTAACATCAAAAAGAGAAGTCCTTAAACTACTCAAGAAAATCAAAACCCATGGATCAGCTAGGTACAACAAGCTTGAACCTAGATTGCTCAAAATCATGGCACCAGCCATAGTGGCACCATTCACATGGTTGTTTAATAGATTCATCCAGGAAGGGCAGGTCCTAACACTCTGGAAAGTTGCCCTGGTTGTACCAATACATAAAGGGGGCCCTCTTGATAAAGTAGAAAACTACAGGCCCATCTCGCTTCTCCTCCATACTGAGCAAGGTATTGAGAGAGTGGTCTATAACCAATGAACAGACAATATTGAGTGTACTAAAATATTCACAAGGTAACACAGCTTCAGAAAAATCAAGGAATGGATACTGCCTTAGTCAGCCTCATTGCTAATATACTTGCAGCTCTTGACAAAGGCCAACTTACTAGCGTGGTCTTCCTCCATCTCACCAAGGCCTTTGATCTGGTCAATCACAAAATACTTGTCAAGAACCTAAAAGACATAGGCCTAGATAGTCTATTAGTGAAATAGTTCACCGACTACCTCCAGAGAAGAACACAATTTGTTAGGTGGCAGGGTACCCTTTCTAGCACATGCCCAATACTCAATGAGTCCCCCAGGGATCCATCTTAGGGCCCCTACTATTCTCTATACTTATCAATATGATACCTAACAACTGCAGTAAGTCTAGCATTACCCTGTATGCTGATGGAGCAGTACTATATAGGTCCTCTAAGCACATAGCTACCCTAAACGTGGAGCTGATGAGAGACCTACAGCTCCTAAAGGAATGGTTGGTAAAAACAACCTAGTCCTGAATGGGAAAAAAACTAAAGCAGTTCTATTCTGCCCAACAACTCTTGGATGAGACAGAACAGCTGTCACCTACTCTCACCAATGGTTCAATGGTTGAGGTGATCAAATCCATCAAATATTTAGGCATAACCCTAGATCAAAACTGTATGTTTAAGACACACATCGACCAGCTGTCCAAGACTGTGAATCAGAAGCTTGGCCTGCTCTATTGCCTAAGCTCCTTCCTTACGCAAGAATCCTGACTAATGGTGGTAACAGAAACCCTCCTTCTCATCCTGTTCTAGGGTGCACTGGTTCTACTAACTGTCAGAGAAGCAGAAATGTAAAAGCTTAGAACCCTTTACTACTGGGTTAGCCACTACCCATTGGGAGCCCTGCCCCTTGTGCACCACTGACAGGTACTGCATGCCCTATCATGGCCATCACAAGAAGGGTGATTACAATACCCATCTCTGTGCCTGGCAATCACATTTAGGCAGGTAAACGCCCCCCCAGCTGTGGCTGGACTGCTCTCTGACAAACCAAATAGAAGATCTTTCTGATCCTCAAGCCTCATACTCCTTAATGTGCCCAAAGTCAGAGCATCCATAGGACAAAGGTCCTTTCCAGTAAGCATCCCACCCATATGGAATGCACTCCCTGAGAATCTGCAGAACTGCTCATCCCTTTGGGGTTTTAAAAAGGGACTCAAGCTACACCTCTCAGAGCTCAATCAATGTAGCTACTATTGCAGAGACCCTCTGCCCTGTTATCATGAAGCACTTGATCTAACTTATGCAAATATGCGTTTGCATAGTTGTCTTTTATAGAAAACTAATGTCAAATATATGATAATATTAACTGGTTTGTATACATGTTACTGTCTGTGAATGTTATAGCTTATGAGGGAATCCCACTGTAAGTGTCACTGTCTACTATACTTCAGCTTATTATCAAACAATCACTGTATGCAAAATTAACTCCAGGTCACCCCTGTAAAAGGGACTGTCATGGTCTCAGTGGGCCTACCTGGTTACCAAAATTAAATAAATAAATAAACATATGCAGCCATGCACAGTGATGCATGTGTAGTGCATTCCAAATCTACCATACCTTAAATGCAAGATGCAGTATATGGTTAAAATGCAGAATTTGATGATATGTTCTGACTCACTGTGGCAGCTTGTCATTAATTAACATCAAAGACAAACTATCTTCTCTTACTAAGCAGGCATTTTCTTGTACCTACCAAGTTGACATAATGCAACATGTATGACCAAAGCCCATTAACTTATTGGTTGCTCCGCTGGACACACAATCTGGGGATGTCATTATCAAGTTCATATGCAGGTATGACAATCCCACATATATACATACATAATCTATGTTTTGTAAAAGAGATATTGATTGATTTGTAGTTTTTCCACATTATTCCCTTTCGGGCACTGTTAAAACATTTTACCCTTTCTTGACCAGCAGGTCCTTTCAAACTCATCAGTCAGTCCTCTTGTCTCAAGCCAGCACCAGCCAGTGCTCTTGTCTCAAGCCAGTGTCAGCAGTCCTCTGGTCTCAAACCTGCACCATCCAGCAACCTAGTCTCTGGCACCACTGTAAAACCCAGGTCAATAACCACGTACCAGTCCTTTCAAGGAAGCATCAGCCAGTCCTCTTTTCTCAAGTCAGCAACAGTCAGCAACCTGGTCTCTGGAGCCAGCATAGAACTTGTGGCATTAGCCACTCACCAATCCTCTCATACCAGCACTGGCCAGTTCTATTGTCTCATGCCAGCATAAGACAGCCCTCTTGTTGCAAGCCAGCACCACCCAGTCCTTTTGTCTCAAGCCAGCATCAGCCAGCAAAATGGTCTCTGACACCAGTGTAGAACCAGTGACAATAGCCACCCACCAGTCCTCTCAAGCCAGAACCAGCCATTCCTTTTGTCTTAAACCAGCAAAAGCCAGAAACCTTGTCTCTGGTGCCAGTGTAGAACCTGTGACAATTGCCACACACCAGTCTTCTCATGCTTGCACCTTCCAGAACTCTTGTCTCAGGCGAGCACCAGACAATCTTCTTGTGACAACGAGCACCAGCCAGCAACTTTGTCTCTGGCATCAGCATAGAACCCATGGCAATACCCAACCACCAGTCCTTTCAAGTCAGCAACAGATAGTCCACTTTTCTCAAGCCAACACCAGTCAGTCCTCTTATCTCAAGCTAGCACTATCCAGTCTTTGTGTCTCAGGCCAGCACCAGCCAGTCCTCTTGTCTGAAGTCACCACAAACCAGTGCTCTTATCTCATGCCAGCACCAGCCAGTCCTCTTGTCTTAATTCATTCACTCTGGTAGACACCTGTAGGTAACAGCAGAAAACACCCCCTTCACTACAGTAGATGTCTGTAGTTGGTGACAAATCACTCACAGTCACTCCGGAGATGTCTGTGGATGTCTCCAGTTTGGATGTATATATTTAGCCAGCCAATCAACTTTGGGTTTATTTAAGTATTTCTAGGGGTACTTCACTACCTACTTATCATGTATGGATACATAATTTGGTGTTGATGATACATGTTTTCAACAAAAAAAGGGGTTTAAATTACATTTTATGCTAAATCGTTTTTTGGGGTATTTCAGCTAGTATATAAAAAAATTGCTTGACCTCAAAAGGTAGGTGATTGTGAGAGCACAAATACATACTTTTTCACTTTTTTTGGCAGCTCAGTCATTTAGCATTGTGAAAATCACTACACTAGCTGACAAGTTGCAATTAGTAATGAACTAGTTAGTGGTAAACAATGTTTCATTATTGCTGTCTTGGCTAAAATATGTTCTCACTCCCTCTCTTTACAGAAGTGTACACCAAAAGTAAACCAAAAGAAACTGGGACACATTGACTTTCACAACACAAACAGGCCAATGTCTCTTTTTTTTACCTTACTATGCCTACCAATTGCATAAGTGCAATTAAACCACTCCAGGGTGCGTGGTTATTGTGCTATGATGAACCCATTACCAGTGTATAATGGTACTCAGCCATCAGCCTTCTACCTGTGCCCCTGTACATGTGGTTATCACAGCACGACACACCCAGTACTGGCTTATTCTTTGAATGAAGTATGACTGTTAACACATTGAGAAAAAAAACACATTCCAGTGCAATAATGTCTTCCTTATTTATAAAAATGAAGCTATACAGTGAAAAACAGGGTTTTGAAGCAGCACTATTATTAATGGGCCAGATCAGGACATTACAGGAGGCCCAATTCATCACCACTTCCTGTATTGTACTATTTTTGGAAGTTCTAGTAAATGGTAATAAAGTTCAGTTTAACTTTTAAAGACCAGCCCAGGAGCATGATAAATTTGGCATTGGACCTCACAATGTCCAGTCCACTTATACATGCTTTTAATAGAATTTATCTATTTATTCTGTGTTGACCAGGTAGGTACACTGGCACAAGTTGCCTTTTCAGAATGCTATTATAGTTGCAGCCAATGACATTTCAGAATACTTCCTGAAATTTCTGTTACATCCCTAGACAAATATCCTGCCTGCCTACAATACTGCTGTAAGGCCACCAGAGAGAATAGCCTTGGAAATATCATGAAATGTCTAACAATATCTGGGCAACTTGAATGCTACACATCTAGGTGCACATGCAAGCAGGTTGGATGCCAGCTCATAAGGCCAAAAGTCAGCATCCTCTTTACTGCACATAAGGAAAGGCAATTGAAAGTTCAGTTCAATCTCTTTGACCAAGACTTCTAAAAATAGAACAATACTGCAGTTAGCAGTCATGGGTGTGGGTCACAACATGTGTCCAGTAGGTTCTGATCTGGCCTCATTTGTTGCACTGTTGCTTGAATTCTAAAATGTGACCATTTGTAGACTAACAAGACGACAATATTTATAATATGTGAACCCCTAGAATGCATGTAAAGATTTTCACAATGAATTAGACCTAGCTTGGAAATGAGCCTTTGCCCCTGCATTCCTCCAGAGATTCCACTTGTGGCTGAGTTGCCCATTCACTCCTGTATAGAAGTAGGGAGTGTTGCAGCTGGAGGAATTTGTTTTTAGATTTTGTTTTCATCTCAAATGGGTTGATTTCAGGGTAGTGCATTTAGGTAAGTTGACAAAAAGTTATTATGATAATGAGGCCACCCAGCTCGTCGAAGACCTCCTACAAGGAATTCAGGGGACTAGGTTCACTAGCCAGTTAGGTCACACTACCAATTTCTCAACCAATTGAGTTTTTGGTGCCTTGTGGTGGGGCCAGTACTTCTCAAGGGATACATTTGTTTGCTTAACATGGGCCAATTGTTCCGACTTTCCCAGAGATAATCATAATTTAAGGGGAATACTGTTCAGCGTTTCAAACCCTGTGATTAAACAAAAATCCAAGAAGTCTAATGCACATGCTATACCAAACTGTTACATCAACTTGAGAAAACAAAAGTTTAACCACAGGCCATACTCTAGAGAAACTAGTCTACAGTGTAGGGTAACACGTTACTGTATGTGTCACCTCTAGCTTCATCAGCTGGTCCACTGATGAAACAACAGATGAAACACATCCTGGGATGACTAATAAACAGCAGCTTTCTTATTTTCCAAACTGATCTTTCTACTTACCATCTGCATAGCTGTGTCAATGGCAGACTCACCATCATGCCCATCAATATGCATAGTGACATCTGCCCCAGATCTGAATGTCACTCCATTGCTATTTTCAGTGGATTTCACAAAACTGCTTAGGCTTTGTAAAACAAAAAAGAGAGAGAGAGAGAGAGAGAGAAGTATAACAATTAATCCAGGAATCCTCTGCTGGTTTAAAATGTTCTTAGTCATGGGATATGCGGACTGTAAAACAAGAAGAATAACACTAGCAATTTCCATGTCAATGAAAATGGCAGTGTTTCTTTACTAGGATTATTCATAAATTGATCTTGAATTTTCCCTTTTATTTTCATAGTTATAATTTATTTAAAAGTTTGTGACCAGGAAAGGCACACTGAACCGAGGCTCATTTCCAGGTGTAGCCTGGGGAAAAGACAGATAGGAAATACAGGATTAAATAAACAATCAGAAATACAAAATCAAGACATTACATTACATTTCATCCAAGTGGAAATACTGCGCCTTGATAGCATTAACAATATGTATGTTTTGTATATGATCAGAAGTATAATAATATGACTCATACCCCATGCATTGCATAGAGCCAGACTTTGTACATAAACCATATTATATGGGGTAAACACAGTTTTTGAATTTGGCTGTTGCTTCATTTGCCATATTATATGGGGTAAACACTTTTTTTTAAATTTGGCTATTTCCACTCTTTCTTTGATACACTAGTCATTTTTTCTTTGTGGTGGACCAAACACCTCTTGAGGGATGGGCAGAGATTGCCTTCACAATGAATGCTGATGCCACTAAGGTAAGTTGGTAGGAGATATGTATGTAGATGCTTGATGACTCATGTCCTCACTCCTCTGGGCCCACAAGCCTCAACTTCTTGAACCCTGACCCCTTGCCAGTCTCACATGAGGCATCTACATCTGCTCATAAACCTGGGTCTGCCATTTAACAATGCTGAATGCTGTCACCATACTACATGGCCAACTTTCAATAGATACTTAAATGTCCTTTTAATGATCAGTGACTGAAAGCTAAAAAAAAACCTGCATCAGTTTTTCCCCCCCAAGATATCTGTTTTGCTTGTCATACTTAGATATCATCAGTGCTCTACTAGTTACTGAGATATGTGTAGATCTACCTTTAGGTATTTTTCTCCTTTCATAGATAAAAGTTTCAGCAACCTAGTTTTCTGTTCTTTAATAGGACTGAAAATGCATGTAGCCTGTTTAATCATCAGAGGCAGATTAGAGGTAGTGGGGTCTAATGGTTAGAGCACAGGCTTGAATATCAGAACTGGAAAATCATGGGTTCAACCCCCATGCCACTAGAGCTAAACACTCTCTGCGTGACCTGGGGCAAAGTTTAGTTACTTATCAGTAACAGTAGATCTTCAAGAGAATCTCATAGAGCTGGGTGAATGTTGTGAATTCTACTTTCACAGAAATGTAGTAAATTTCATGAAATTTTCTAAACTTCCACAACTGGTGAAATTAGAATTTTTGGAACGCGTTTGGCGGCTGTTTGCCCTGTTCTGCAAACTTTTTTGATGGAGTTGAGGAATAATAGATATGAACTGCAGAATGACAGTTCTGAGGAATTTTATTCCGCAATTTAATAGATTATTCCACAATACAAGTAATCTTTCTGCAGTTTATTGTTCAGTTCTGTGGAATTTCTTTCTGTAATGTAATTCATTATTAGGGAGCTACTGATGATGGTGGGCTTGCCTGGCAGATTCCGATTCTTTGGGTGATGTTTGGTTGTATTAGCTATTTTCAGAAGCATGAGTGGTGTGTTTGGCCCTTTGTGCTGGCTTGGTTTGCCATCCCCTTCCTGCATATTAGTTTTCCCGCTGTTTGGTGGCCATTGCTGGGCTGGATTGAGAGAGATGTCATGCGTACAAAAAACAAACTAAAGAGCAGCTCAAGAACCATGATGTGCTGGTTTAAACTTCAAGGGGAAGAAAAAGAATGCACTCAAAGCCAGGTAGTAGGTGCTCACATATGTTTTATTGTAGCAGACAAAATCACAACAAACTGACCCAGCCAAAAAATGTCAACCATTTGCGAAAGTGCGCTTTATCAAGAAGCTAATGTGCTCAAGAAACAAACATCTTTTTAAACTCTAAAGTGTCAGGTGATGATCATTATAAAGAATCATACATAAAATCCATTACACAGACAACCCTAAGCTGATTTATCATATGACATGACTAAGGTTCAGTCATGCAGCCTGCACAGCATACTGTACGTATTAAGTAGACTAAAAGCCAGCAGTTGATATGCAGCACAAGTATAAGAATTATAGTCATCATTCGATACTGTGACTATGATCTGCTGTTTTATCCAAGTCCTGACTTATGCATAGGTTCTAAATAGCAATAAATAATTACCATACCAAAAACAGGCAATAATAATGGTGGTCATTGTGACTCCTACAGCTTATGCACTTCACTTTATGAATAAAAGTGACAGCCACCATGCAGACACTAATTGACTGGTTACAAAATTAACTCATATTGCGTCACATTACCTGCATAAAGCATGGGAACTGTGGCTTTAAAAACAGTGAAAACTGTGAAATCACAATCACTGTTATTTGCTGTTTAATCTGCTATTGAATGAAGATCCCAGCTTGAACACAGGTACTGAATCACAATAACTCCATGCCATACTGATGAGCAACTTGTTGCTCAGTGTGTTTTTTGGGTGAAACTCTTCAATAGTAGAAGAAGAAGAATCAGCATTTATATAGCACTTTTCACACACAGTATCCCAAAGTGCTTTACAAGCAATGCTAGACTGGTAGTGAAGTGATTGAATGTGTGGTGGTGACCATATTGCACATCATCACCACACACAGCCTGGATAATTGCATGAACTGGTTTATGGGAAAGGGAATGTTGGCCAGGACACTGGGAATGTTCCCTGCTCTTTGCGAAGAGTGCCCTGTGTTCTTTTACTTCCACCTGGACACCAACCAGGACAACACCAGGATGGGCAGAAGGGACCTTAGTTTAATGTCTCATCCGAAGGTCGGCACTCCCCAGAAGTACACCACCCCCCAACACTGCACTCAGATGCCAGTGATTTTTAGGTGCAAGTCCAATCCTGGTGTGGGACAAGAACCCACGACCTTCTGGTCCAGAGGTGGATGTGCTACCAACTGAGCCACGCTGACATCCAATAAATAAATAAATACTGACAGTAGGCAATACTAATGGTGACAACTAATCACTATTACATATAAAGTTGAACATTTTCATTTAGTCAATAATAGTTACTGCCACCAAATAGATGGTTAGTACATAAGCTCATACATCAAGAATGCCAAATAAACCATTTAACGATAGAAAAAATAACAAACAGTGAACTTCTATCCCAGGTAGACCAATTATTGGGATAAGCACCATATAAAAGAGCTGGATAGATGAGATGCAAAAAAAAAGGGTAGGTGAGATTTATCATAAAGAAATTTCCAAAAATCACAGATGTAGGAACAAGAAAAATATAAATGCAGCAGAGTTTCAGATTGAGCAATGCATCCTGGTCTGGAACTAATACATTCTTCCACCCTCTTATGTTTTTGATTAGCCTTTACATTCAATCTCTCAAGACAATTTAACCAATGATGATCTCCAAATTTATAAGGGATACAAGGTTCAGTTAAAAAGAGAAGTAAGGCCTCATGGTGTAGAACGGGGCATTTGGGAAATACCTCCAAAACACCAAATTGCGTCTCCAAAACAAAAGTGTACAACTATTTTTTTGAGAGGGAAATCACATGGCGACTGGTGATCCTCCAAGTTTTAAGTTTAACAAACACATCACGTAAATACTTGGGAGATTCAACACCCGTCCCAATACGATGCAAGGTTCCTAAATCCCATGCTGCAAACCAAGGAGAAATGGAGGAAACAAAAAGATCACACCAATACTTCTCAGGTGAATGAAACAAAGGTCTAAAATTAGCATACAAAAATTGACAGAAAAAAAAACAGGATTAATCATATGCTGTCCTCCATGTTTGTGAGGTAAATATAAAACATTTCTTTTAATAGGATTTAGGCGGCTACTCCAAAAGGACTGAAAAAACAAACAATAAATTTTAACTTCCCTTGATTTAAGGGGGAGAGGAAATACTGAGCTAAGAAATAAAAAAGTGGCACCAAATAGGTACGGATCATATAAACCCTTTTACCATAACTCATTTTTGTCTGGTTCCAAGTATGTACCATACTAGTGCCAATCAACAATTTTTTATCCCAATTGTCCACATCCATTTGAGGGGACCCAAATTCAATTCCCAAAATTTTCAAAGTACCCAAAGTACACGGAAGACCCGCAACTTGACCCTGAGGGGCCATTTGGCTACTAAAAGGCTTACCAACACATTTCAGTAAATTTAAACTAGTCCCTGAGACAGAACCATAATTTGTACAAATAGATAGGGCCTCAACAGCTGAAGAAACATTCCCCACTAACAGAACTAAATCATCTGCATAGGCCAAAGCTCTATAGGGAACAGTAAAAGAAGACAATTTAATGAGGTCAATGCGAGAAGAGGACTGGAGAAGTCTCAATAAAGGATCGATGCTAAAAATATATAATAGGGGGCTAATTGGACACCCTTGCTGAACCCCTGTCTTAATGGGAACATGAGGGCCTAAGAACCCATTAATAAAGGGGCGTACTGTAGCAGTCTGATAGAGAGCTTGGAGCCAAGAGATAAATGTAACAGGGATACCATAATGCTCCAGTACATTACATAAAAAAACATGGGCTACCTTATCAAATGCTTGACGCTGGTCCAAAGAAAGAACAAAACCAGCAGCAGGAGAAATAGCATCATGAGAGAAAATATCACGTAATAAGATCAATTGGTCAGTGATCGAATTTCCTGGTACAGTGCAAGATTGAGCAGGGGAAATCAAGAATTTAGCTATTGATAACAATCTTGCATTCAATAACTTAAAAAGGATCTTAAAATCTGTATTTAACAGACTAATAGGCACCAATTAGATAAATCTAACCTGTCACCTTTATCTTTAAAAAGAAAAACAAGAGCCCCAGTAGACATTTCAAAAGGGACTGATTTTGTCTGTAAAATGGCATTATAAACTGCAGTGAGTTCCTCCAACAGTTCACCTTTCAAAAAATGATACAAATGAGAAGAAAGCCCATCTAGACCCGGGGCTTTACCTTTAGACAGGGATTGGATAGCAGTAGCAACTTCCTGCACAGAAAGGGGAGCTACTAGGCTTAAAAGATGTGATTGTGGGGCCTGGAGAACTTGAATTTTTTGAGAAAAACAAGAGAAATCAGATTGTTGTACCAAGGGAACTGAAAACAAGGAGGCCGCAAAATCCGAGGCAATACGGACAATGTTCTATTGGTCCTCTTGAACCTTACCCTGACCATCATAAAGAGCAGAAATGGTCTTAGACCTAACCACTCTTTGATGATTCAAAATGGGACAAGTGTGAAAAAAAGGGCCATGAATTGCGTGGTACTGCCAGGACTCTACATCCGAAAATTGCGTTAGGTGATATTGTTTCATTTTCTCCTGAAAATGGGAAATCTGAGTCAAGAAATCATGCGAAGTAAGTTGTGAAAGGGAAAATAAATGTTGAAGTTGTTTTCGGTCATTCAAGTAAGAAATGTAAGCATTTTCCTGAGAACGCCTACCCCGAGAAATGAGCAAGGAGTGAAGTTCAGATTTTGTGTCCAACTACCAAACAATGAGGTCCTCAAATAAAGGAAATAACAATTTCCTACAAGACAAAAAATCAGAAACTAAATGCAGGAGGTATGAGTCCTGTAAAAGTTTGGAATTTAATTTCCAATATCCCGGACCTTTGGGGGGGCAGCGGAACCTAAAGAAATCTGTATTAGGCAATGGTCCAAGTAAGGAGTCAGATCAACAGAGACTGAGTGAAGAGGCAAAGCAGAAGACAAAAAGAAAAAATCAATATGTGTGGATAAAGAACCCTTAAAAAAAGTATGTTCCCATACCCCAGTGTGAAACAAAACAGCATCTTTTAGATGTGCCTCGATTACTACTTTTTTCAGGGCCACCATGTCCCCAAAAAGTATTGTCGTTTTGGAGGCAGAACCTCTATCAGCCAAACTTGAAGCGCAATTAAAATCCCCCCCAATCACAAAATAAGCTATATGTAGAAAGGGACTAATATGCTGAAAAAGAAGCGTGCGGTCAGCTTTAGCCTGAGTAGCATAAATATTAATGAGTCTAAAAAAAAACAGCATTCAAGAGAAAGTCCACAAGCAGAACCCAACCCAGGACAAGATCTAACACTCTGACTATTGATGGATTAATAAGATGAAAGAGGATACCAACCCGTGTACAACATTCAGGGCCTACAGATCAATAGGAACATCCTGTATTCCATTCCTTAGTGGAAAGCAAAATTTCAGGGATAGAGTGCAGTCTAGTATCTTGTAAAAAAAATATACCTGGGGAAAAGGACTGTAAAAAAGAGAACACTATAGTCCGTCTCAGGTTATTCTTAATACTGTTAACATTGGTAGTCAAAAGAAGGAAGGGAAGGGAAAGAGTCATGGGAAGTCAGAGGGAGAAAAAAGAAGCTCAGAGCTTTTTTTTCCAAGACTTACCCTTGCGATGGGAGGGTTGAGTAAAACCATCCCCGTCATCAGTCAAGATAGACTCAGCAGTGTCCTTCTGCATAATAGAATCAGCAGAAGAACAAACCAAATCAGTGTCAGACTGTTCAGTAGTTAAGAGAACTGAAAATCTAGTGGAAACATCAGGAAAGGAGGTTTTGAACATTTTGGGGGTGGGTAAAGGCCCCAGAGACATCTTCCGAGTAGAGGATCGCCGGACAGGAGGGTCTTCCAGAGAAGGGGGGGCATAGAGGCAGACAGATTTGTAGGATCAGTAACTGATAAAGAGACAGTGGAAGAATCAGGGGGAAGAACAGGAAGGTCATCCAAGACAGAAGAAGAGGGGGGAAGAGGCACAGCCCCAGGACCTAGATCACCAACCTCAGAGGGGGGAAGGAGGAGAGGGTCAGGGATTGGGGCAACAGGTAAATTTACAGGAGAGATATTCAAGACTGACTGTGAATTCAGTGGGTTAGCCACCTTCCTTTGGGCCAGTGAAATCAAAAGGCGCTGCTCATCCCTGTCAGCAGAAAGGGATGTCTGATGAGCAGCTTTAGGACAAGTCATATAAACATGGCCTTCCACCCTGCAAAGATTACATCTAACCTGGTTTGGACATTGTTTACTAAGATGACCAGTCATTTGTCACAGGGAACACTTTACTTGGTCACAAGTGCTACTAATGTGCCCAGAAAGGCCACATTTATAACAGGTCCGAGGTTGTCCCGGGTAAAACAAAACTCCACAGTCCCTACCCAGAAAAAAACTGTTGGGAAGATGACAGGGGGACCCATCCGTAATGTGTAGTAGAACACGGATTTTCTAACCACCTGTCCAAATCCCCCTCAGAATCAAAGATTGCTTCAGGATGACTGGACACAGTACATCACTGTTTCAACCAATATATCAACTCAGTCACACTAACCCCTTCATTGTGGAAAAGAACCGTAATGGTTTTATGGGAAGGTTTGGTAAGTGGAGTGACCTCAAAAGTGGCCCACAAGGGGGTAGTCTTAACCTGTTGATAACTAGTCCAAAACTTTTCAAGACCACTATGTAAAACTGACATCAAATATAGATTCACCAGACACATGAGTACGAGCATACAATTCTGAAACCTGAAAATGTAAATTGTGTTTCAATAACTGACAACCCACATAAACCCAATCTGGAAAAACATCTAATCCCCCTTTGTAGATAATACGAACAGTATTATGTATTTTAGCAGAGGAGACTGGGGTAGAAAAAAAGGAAGCATAAGATTTGGAAGGGGCAACCAAAGGGGGCTGGAGGGCCTCCTTAAGGGAGCCTCTAGGAGCATTCCTTAACTCTGGAGGAATAGATTTGGGAATATCAGAAAACACAGAATCATCACTAAGGGCAGCACTCTCTTTATCACCAGGCTGAGTACAAGAATCCATATTACCTCCCAGTTGAAAATCAGGGTGTAACGCAAAATCAGAGTCTGAGGAGAGGTGGAGTGGAGAACGCTGAGTAGCAGGACCAGGGAGAGGGGAAGCAGGATCCACAGTAATGGGAGTAGAACCAGGAAGAGGGAGAGGGGAATCAGGGTGAGGGACAGCAGAATCAAGTTCAGGCTAAAAAGAATCAGTTTGGAGGGGTTCAATATATAAACCAGCAGCCAGAGGTATAGAGACAGTATTTACAGGCTGTACCAAAGGGGGAGAGGCAGAGACAAGGTGAATGCCAGGGATCTTGATAGGAGAGAGGCTAGAGATCCAGGAACCAGTGTCTGGGGAGCGCACCCAACCAGCCACTTGGAGCGAGTTTTCGAAAGTCCAAGCGTCTCCAGCAGGTACTGGGGTGTCTGCCCAAAGCAATTTACTAGGGCTCCCTTTTTTAACAACTCGATCCAAATGAATAGAATCCTTGTCAGCTGAAAAAGAAAACACTGTAGCGGTTGCTTGATCCTGACCAGCATGGTGAAAAACAACACCGCTTGCAGTCGGTGTTTCACAGTGAGAGGTTTCCTTGGCAACTGACTGTGTTGCCACAACAGAGCGCTCCGAAACAGGAGCAAGGGTAGTAGCATCCAAAGAATGAAAACGTCGAAGAAGATCCCTTTTGATGCCCAAAAGCCATTGTTCCTCCAAGTGCAAGAGGCGATTCAACTTCGGAGAAGCAGAGACAACATCCAAATCTGGAGAATCCGAACCAGGTACTTCCATGGTGTCATTGCAAGGCAAGGCAGGCAAAACAGGAGAAGCAACCGAAGACTGAAACTTTCCAGGCTTCTCAGAGTGCAGAGAAACATCCGTGCTAGGTAATAATAAAGCTGAAGAGGAGACCTGTTCCTCAGACGGTAACACATCCTTCCTGCCCGACTGCAGCACATTAACTGAGGCAGCCATCCTTCGACGGCTCAAAGGGTCCCCCTACTGGCAAACAGTAGAGGAATTTCCCCGGTGTCCTGGCCAAATTTCTCTCATTCACTAAAAATACCACCAACAGCTTAATCTGGTTCAAGGTCAGTTGGCATTCATCCGTATCCCCCTCCCCCGGGTCTTGCCTGAAAACAGGCAGGATTTGTCTAGTGGACTTACCCGGTTAACAAAAACTAAATAAAATAAATAAATAAATAAATAAAAATACCCAGGTTTCCAACTGTATGAGAAAAGAGAAAGCCATGTTTATGTTCCCTTTAAATGTTTGTAATCCTAGACTGGCCCTTTGCTTCAAGAATGTGTATACAAATGCTGTTTGTTTTCAATCTGACAAAAATATTAGGCAATATTCTCCAGCATTATTCAGCAGACTTGAACAGTGACTCTCACAATATTTTTCTCATGTTTTGCAAAATCAGCTATTTCAGAAATTTGTATTCACCTATCCCATTAAGGTTTCAAGGGGTCCTAACTTTTTCTTCAGGGTAGAGCTTGTGTTGGCTAATCTGAAATGTGAAAGGAGTTTGATTGCTATGTGCCTCTCTGCTTTTGTAGGTTTTAATCACCTCGCAGAGCCTATTTTTCAGTGTTTTAGTTCAGTCAGTAGGGCACTTTTTTGTTAAGATGCCCATCTCGATAAAAAGATGTCCAGCTGACAGAACTAAAATACAGAAAAACAGGCACCACAAGGTGATTAGAACCTACAAAACTAGAGAAGCACACTGTAATGGACATTTCACATACATTTTAAGTTACTTTCCACAATCTCCACCCTGCCAAAGTGGAGAGGCTCCACCAACTTGGGTGAGCCTAAGCAGACAATTTCTAAAATGGCTGATTCTGCAAAATAAAAGAGAAATGTATATTCAACAGATAAGTGAGCTGTTGATCTAGTCTGAAGAATTCTGTTGCCAGCCCCTTTAAAGCAGACTCCTCCCTAGTGTTCATATTTTTCTTTTAAAATCCAGAAGGACACATTGGCTATTGCCATCTTAAACATTGCTGATTTCCCAATTCATATTTTCAGTCCCCTGTTAAATTTCTGTATATGATTCTCAGACTTCCCCTAATTTTCAGATAATAATTCTGGGAACGGAATGCACATTCCATCAACTCTATGTTTAGTCAAAAGATATTTTAGGTACAGCAGTCCCTCCATATAAAAGTCTGTTCTGTAACTCCATGTCTGAATTAATGGATGCTAGACTTTGGTTCCTCTTCTGCTGAAGTTATACCACCCCAAATTGTTTGGTTGTATCTGGATTATACTCTGTAGGTCACAGAGTTAGTGTAAAACACTCTGGAGAAAACTGACAACTTTAGTAATTCATGCAAAATCTTTGTAACTATTTTCAAACAAGTCCAAATCCCAAGTGGTTCGCTTCACTTTCAGTGTATTTACGGTATTATTAACACAGGAATTGCACAATTGGTTTTTATTGAATTACATAGGTTACTCATGTGGAGTAAACTCAATTTCCTCATAAATGGTTTCATGACTTATAAGGTTAAATGTATTTTGTTTAGGATAGCCTTCCTCTTTTTGGTAAATTATGTGGCTATAGATTTAGGAATAATATGTATTAAAATATTAAGGCAGTGTAATGGAATTGGGGAAACATAATTTTTTTCACTGTAAAAGATTGAAGGTATCTTTTAGCTTTATTTAGTGAAAACCAAAACTCCAGTTACTCCAAAATCTGAGCATCTGATAAAAGTTTAAATTTTGTTTTTCTCAAGAAACAAAGATGGTTGACAAACTATGAATAGTGGCTTACAAATAGCATTATAGACTGCCCAAGTGTTAGTACTGAGAAAATAAAAAAAATTTACTGTATGATACACAGCACAGGAAGTTTTTCATTTTCATTTCATTTTTAATTTTTTATACTTGTAAACCAGATGAGCAAAACTGCCCAGAAAAGTAGATTTGACATGGATGCCAATAGTTTGTATAACTTGTAGCTAACACTAGCTTTTTGGAAAAATATTTATTGTTGCACTGCTGCTATGGTATAATGGGATTAGTGCAAATCTTGATACACATGTCAGTGAACTTACATGTTCACCATACATAACACTCACAATATATGGTGCCTTGTATCTTATAACAAATTCCAGAGTACTAGACATGAATAATCTGTGAAACTCAATATGAACTCAATTGAAACTTGTGTGTTTGAGATGCTTACAATAAGTATTACAATCAAAAGCCATTTCAGGAGCCTTTTGTGAAATGGTACAAACCTACACAAATGGTGATGACCAAGACTCCATCACAGCAACTCTAGAAACACAGTTGCTAGAGTTGTCTTGATGTGATGCTGAGCTCGACTAATTGATTTAATTTATAGTGTATGTTGGAATGTTGTGACTATTTTTCTTAGGCAATCAAAACATGGTTCTGCTTCAGTAGTGATATTCATACTGCAGCAGAATGACTTCTGGTTCTGCTTCAGTACGTACATCATACATACTCCTTCATGAGCACTAACTCTGCCATGGTAACTGTAAACAGTACTGCCTTAGCCACCAAATGGCAGTTTGAAAAAAATCATCCGTGTGGTAAAATCGCGGTCCTGGCAGCCAGTGTTAACTCAAATAAGTAGTAGTAAGTAGTAGTAGTAAAATATTTTTATTCATACAAAAATTAATATGGATATTTCCACTGAGCCAAAGCTCCTTTACAGTGAGGTCCAGGATATCAGTTCCAGTTACTCTTATAATATTACAATATAACACAAAACAATAAATACAACACATTTATACATCATTAAATATGACACATTTCCAAAAAATCCACAATTAAGTAAACCAGAGACATACTACATAGCAACAAAATAATCCACAGTAAACATTTAATACAATTTATAATCTACCATTCCATTATCCTTATTTTTCCAGACTAATCCCCATCATAGATGGTATTCTCAATAAACCATTGATTAATTTGGTGCAACTGAAAATCCCTCTCAAAGGGTCTGAGCTTCCTAGGCAAATTATTCCATAAGGAAGGTCCAATATTTAGGAAATGCTTATCCCCCCAGATCGTTGTGCGGCTTGGAACCAAACATTCCAGGCTAGTTGCAGAACGCAAACCCTTAACAGAACTTTTTATGTTAATACTCTCAGCCAAGTATTTAGGGACTTTTCCTGAGATACATTTTAGCATTAATATAATTGCACTAAAAATCCGCCTTTGAGATAAGGTATACCAGTCCAGTTCTTTATACATATCTACTCTATGTGTCATCTTTGTTGCACCCAGTACAAATCTGGCTAATTTATTGTACATAACATCAAGCTTATATGGCTGCTCTTTTGAGGCACCCATATAAATCAAATTCCCATACTTCAATATGGATAATACCACAACAGTTACTACTAATTTTCTAATTTCCAAAGGCATACTATTTCTTACTCTATATAATGAACCCAAGCACTTTCCAACTTTTATCAAGGTGCTATCTATATGACTATTCCATTTAAGTTTTGTATCTAAATACACCCCCAAATATTTATATTTAACAACTTGTTGCAAATAAGTAATAGTCATGTCAGCCACAGTATTCTCTGTACCCATGTTGGACCAGGAAAAGTTCATCATTGAGCAGGAGAACCAGAAAACAAATAAAAAAGCAATAAATGATGTTCGTCAGATCCACAGTTTCCTTCGAGACAATGATGAACACAGGGCACTGCACAGTATACCCTCCAAAGAATTAGACCCATTACTAGCAGATTATATTTTCAAAGTTAGACTTCCTAGATGGTTCAGAGTACGAGCCGTCAGCACTTAGAGGAATGCTAGGTAGCGTAGACAGGTACCTAGAGAAAGCAGGCTGCAAGGAATTTGTGTACAAGTCAATGGACACCTTTTTCCCAGAAACTGTAAAGAAACTGTCAGCCAAGCAAAAGATTTTAAAAACAATGGGCAAAGGTACAAGCTGAACCATGTGGAAGCCCTAAGCAATGCAGACATTGAAATGCTGTACACGACTGGCACCCTTGGCATGCAGAATTTCACAGCACTCCTAAATCTAATGTTCTTCAATGTAGGCCTCTACTTTGCACTACAATCAACAGAACAGCACAGTCTTAGATGGGGAGACCTGCAACTCTGCTCAGACACAGATGGAACTGAATATTTAGAGTACAATGAGAGACAGACCAAGACCCGCACCGATGAAAATGCTAGGGACGTGCGGCTTATCAAACCTTGAATGTACAAAAGCAACAATCCTGACAGAGATCCTGTGGCTGCATACATAAAATACAAATCTGAGAGGCCACTAGCAATGCTAGAAGCAGATGCTCCATTTTATCTAGCTCCCAATCTTAACTACAAACCTGGCTTTTCTCATTGGTATCGTGCAATGACAGTCGGAGTAAACAAAATAAGATCTATGCTGAGGTGCATAAAATTGTCAGCAGGACTCCCCTATGGTAAAAAAATAACCAATCCCTCCACCCATAAGACATCCATTCAGAGACTTGTGGATAGCAACATACCCCCAACAGAAGTAGCACAAGTATCTGGGCACTGGAATGTGCAGTCAATAAATAACTATTCATTCCTCTCGGCTGAGAAACAGAAGAGAAACAGCAAGGTGTTTTCACACATGACCAGTAATGTGGCTTCTCACCTCAGCCCTGCATGTACCTCTGTAGCACAATCATCCGTCCAACGAAGCACTAGCCCAAAAAGCAGACAACCCCTAAGTGATGTTGGCAATGTCTATTTTGGTAATGGCTGCATTTTCAACCGAGGAGTAACCGTGCAGCTTGTGACACCCATGGCGCCCCAGAAATGGAAGAGAGTAGCAGTCATTGAAGATTCATCAGACTCCGATTAGGGTAAGTTCCATTGGTGAAAATCCTTATCAGTCAGTGCCCTAGAGCCAATCTCAGCCAGGGGTATTGGGTGAGGGGTCAAAGGTAAAATGTGCAGCACAGTGACAGTGTAAAGCTGAGGAGGAAATGTATGAAGTAGCGGCTGAAAGTAAAATAAGTAACAATCCCCCCCCCTCCCTATCTACAGGGCTAGGTTGTGAAGTCTAACTGCTATGAAGACTCGAACCGCATGTTACTATTTCTGTACTTGCTGTGTTTTTTTCCCCTGTTCTTCCAGTAAAGATTTCACATAACTCAAGCAATGTCTCTGAAATATTTTTCTCTGTAGCACACTCTAGTACTTTGCATGTCAGCAACATACACTATACAGAACAGCGGATGCCTGAACGGATGCAACAAGGCGTGTTCCTACACTTGTGGTTGCTATGATGACTGATGACCTCTCAAGCTGCACTCTTGAGGTCTACAGTCAGCATAGCAACCACTCATGTAAGAATAGCCTTGTTGTGTCCATTCGGGCATCCACTATCCTATATGTTTCCTTGGGATTAAAGACTTTTGAAATTAATTTTAGATTTTCCTTTATGAGTAGGCATGACACATCTTGTTCTAGTAGTATGCCTATTGTTCCATCATTCTCATGACTGGCAGTTTAGCCTGGAAGTTAGAGTAATGAGTGGGTAGTGAATTTGGTACACCCAGCAGACCTGGGTTTGATTCTCACAACCTCCAATGCATACTGTATGACTGTGCAAGTCACTTAACCACCTCAATGCTCCCAGGCCACCCCTGAAAACAAGCACTTGTGCCTAGTGGGCCTTACCTTGTTATCAAAGAATTTAAAAAAAAGTTTCTAAAATGTGGACTGTGCTTAATCAGAAGTTTCAAGTCTGTAGAGGATCAATACAGTAGCTGAGTGGACAGACATTGAAACTAAAAACACTACCATTAGAATTAATAGTAAATAATGAACTTAAGCAAATGAATGTACATTGCATGGATTTCATATGGAAACATGCATAACTTATCAGGAAACATGTATAGCTTCTTAAAACAAGGTGTCTCATGTTGAGGTAAGCAAATATTAGACACATGAAAGGATAGGAATTCAATTACCTTGGCAGTTTAGGGAGAGATGGCAGAAGTGATCCTGTTCGTCTGTAGTTAAAGAACCCTCCTGCAGCGAGTGCTCCAAAAATTAATATAATGATAATTGTAAGCAACGCTGCTACTGCTGCTGACAGGGAAAAAAAGTTAATGTTAGGACAGGCACTTTGTGATAAAAATAATCTTTTTATAGTGGACCAAACTTGTTAATTACTAAAACCCTTCTGATGGTGAACATTTCAAGTGATTTACAAGCTAGGCACATAACTAAATTGGACCTGTAGCCACCAAAAAACATTTTATAGTTGATTGAATGAGAATTTCTGGTTTACAGCAGAAAACTCACACTTGGCATTAGCAGAATTCCTTTACAAAAATTTGCACTGAAAGCTAATTTCTTTTTTATTTTTGTTAACCTGGTACTGCAGTTACATTATGCCAAAGGTCTGTTTTTAGGAAAAATCTGGAACCCCAAAGTGAAAGATATAAACATCCAAACAGTACAAAAATGTAAATAAACTAAATTACAAACTGCTTACGTTTAACTTTAAAACAATGGTGAATTGAAATCAGCCACAAATAATTTAGAAGATCATTACAGAAAACTGGAGCAAAGAAAGTTATTTTACTCATAAAATAAGCTACAGCTGAGATTTCAAATCAGTTAAAATTAGAGGGTCACACATTTCTAGCAAAAGGTTTTTTTTTTCTATCCAGAAGGACTGGTCCCTATTTCTTTGTATCTTAAGTAACAAGAAGCCAATTGACAAAACAGCAAACAACCAGGACATTTATGAACATTTCTTTTTTTTATTACTGAAGATATTTTTATTCAAACTCCGTAGTCTTCATCTGTTCACATTGCTTATGCCTGCCATGAAGTCAGGTTCCTCTGATTATGACAACACAACCTGTTGCCCTGGAGATACTTTTAGAGCTGAAAAAACAGCCAGAACAGATAGCATACAGTATAAATGCCGAAGAGCCTAGTTTCATACAAATGTTTTTAATAATACGGAGTGGAATGTCTTGAAAATTAAACTCATTTGGAATGGTATAAAATTTGAGTTCTACCAATGCTAAGCAAGCAAGCAAGCAATCTTTGTTAAACGCTATTCCAAAATTTGATCATAGCATTGCACACATTAGCATTAAAACGTTAAAATATGCAAATATCAAGTATAACATTTAAAACAGTAATCCAAGAATAAAATGATCACAATATAAAGAACCCAATCAGTCTGGGAAAGCAAGAGCAAATAAATGTGTTTTCAGGGCAGATTTTAAACCCTTGACAAACCTGTAGTTGTTTTGCAATAAACTGTGAAATCAATTAAAAGTGTTTTTTGACGGCCAATCCACTGATTCTTTTATGTTCTGTTGTTTATTTCTTTTTGCAGAAAAATAAGCAACAGTCTGTATATTCTGGTTATAGTAATCTTCAACTAGAAAGTTTAATATCTAAAAACATACAAGTTGCCATGCATACTGCACCTGTTCCTGAAGTTGTTCCGTGCATTTTTCCAAGTTCACAGTAACCTCCACTGTAGCCATAAGGACATCTACAAATACAAGTGCACCACAAAGTTACAATATTTTATGAAAAAGGGAGCTGTTGCAATCTCTTGAAACTCAGATAACACCCTATTCATCTAACTCATTGAGGTCTCTAAAGGAGTCATAACTTTATTCCACTGTCACCTATTCCCTCTGCTAGACTAAGCCATGGCATTCAGTAATTCCACAGCTACAAACATTTTCTGCAGAACTTGCATCATGTCACTAAAACCATGTACTGCACAAAATGTATAGCTCTTGGTCAGTTTTCATACAAATATTCAGCTGTTCCACAGTGCCTGTCTCCCATACCCTTTTTGTTTATCCTTAAGTCATTCCTCTACACTCAGCATGTGATGTCACTGATGGCATCACATCCTATTTTAGCCAACTGCAGGGCTGCATTCTGCCACAAAAGTTAATAATTCATGCCACAGACATCAGCATTTTCTGCTGCAGATGTCTAGGAGACCTGCTGCAGAAATCAGGACTGAAGTGCCATGGAGAAATAGGGGCCCAAGGTGTAAAGCACAGCATCTAAGACCACACTGCACAGGTTCGATATCCTGTATAAACCTGCCATGCCCAAGCTGCACTTCATTAGTCACATACATAATAGTTCCACATAACTACCAATATACTCTAGTCCACATTAAAATTCCACCTACATGCTCATTTCCAATGCCTTTGTTTCCTACCTACACATCACTCAATCTTAATTCTTGGAGTCATGACATACAAAATAAGGCAGCATGGGACGATGATCACTTTGCTACAGCAGGACTCACATTCAATGACTCCCCTTTCAGCAAGTTGAGCCAGCATGGGGACACAAATGATGACCTAAGCACTAGTGCAGATTCCAAACAGAGTTGCCCCCCCTTCAGCTTTCACCCTGTATCCTTTAACCAAGTAGAGGATCTCTTGCTGTTCTTGGACATTAAAAAGAGTGTGGGTGCTGACCACATTGAACCTTTTTTTTTGAAAACTGGCTACCTTTATCTGACCGCTCCCATTGTCCATCTGTTCAATTCTTCTTTGGAACAAGGTGTGATTCCCTCTTTTTGGAAAATCACACACATAATTCTCCTCTTTAAATCAGGTGAACCCAGCGACATAAATAATTACCGCCCTATCTCCATTCTCCCCATCCTCCCATAGCTTCTAGAAAACATTGTCAACTCTCAAATCAGGGAGCACCTGGAAT
This sequence comes from Neoceratodus forsteri, assembly GCA_016271365.2. Classification (NCBI taxonomy): domain Eukaryota; kingdom Metazoa; phylum Chordata; order Ceratodontiformes; family Ceratodontidae; genus Neoceratodus; species Neoceratodus forsteri. The sequence continues at coordinate 783,961,580 of CM028132.1, read as the reverse complement.
CACACAATCTCCTAAATCAAGCCCAGTCAGATTTTAGAGACAATCATGGCACGGTATCAGCCCTTGTTAAAGTGTCTATGGACTGGCAAGTTGCCCAAGACTCAAATAAACATGTAGTTGCTCTCTTCTTAGACCTCAGTAAGGCTTTTGATACCGTGGACTATAATGTGCTATTAAATGCTTTGAGTAAGTTTGGCTTGGATAGTACTGCTTTCAAATCGTTCACCTGCTATCTCACCAATAGACTGCAACAAATCAAAGTCTCTGGGGATGTGTCGCCATTAAAAACCTTTCCTCAGGGCATCCCACAGGGATCCATTCTTGGTCCCATACTCTTTCGAATCTACATAAATAACATTGACTCTCATTTACGTACAGCTTCTGTTCATTTATTTGTAGATGACATGATCCTCTACACCTTAAATTTCTTATTGGACTTAGCCCACAAGTATTTACAGCATGATTTTGCCTCTCTTCAATATAACCTCCTAAAGCTTAAGTTCCTTCTTAATGCCAAAAAACCCCAAAGCCATTATCCTTTCCCCACATGCCCCCCTTGTGTCAGGGTCCCAAATCAATCTACCGATCCATACTTTACTTGGCAAACCATTGGAAGTAGTTGATCATTTCAAATATCTGGGATTTTGGTTGGACAACAAGCTCTATTTTTAGTGTCATCTGAATGAACTTTCAAAAAAGCTCAGACAGCGCCTAGGCATATTTTATCGCATTAAACATCTCCTTACCTTGGAAGCCAGGAAAAGATTAGTACAAACTTCAATCTTGCCATTCCTAGACTACGCTGCCTTTCTCTATAGTCACTGCTCCTCTGCAGCCCTTAGTAAACTTGACACCCTTTACCATTGTGCCTTGAGGTTTATCCTTAACTCTCCATTACACACCCATCACTGTCTCTTGTACCAGGAGATGGATTGGTCTTCCTTAGCCTTGAGAAGGGAAAGACATGCCCTTCTCTGGTGTTCCAGGGCACTAACTGGCAAACTACCAAAGTATATATTTAGTCTTTTTGAGCATGCCAAGGGATCTTATGGGTTGAGACGCTTCACACTACTCTGCTTTTACATACTGAGAAGAAAGATGCAGCACGGTTCAGCTGCTGCAAACTTTTTTTTCTTCCCTCACTTTGGAATACCATGCAAAGAACTCTCAAGCTTACTTTCATTCCAGGACCCCCCAACTTCAAATCCCTGCTTTCAGGTTATCTGAAGGAATCCTGTAACTGCTATAAGTGACCCATCTTCTTCGTAGCTCCTGGCTATCCATAGGTTCCCAGCCTGCCCCCTTTTTTCATTAGCCCCCTTCTCACTGCAGTTATTCCCACCCCCTCTTCCTTTATAACCTCACTCACCTCTTTGTTACCCCCTTGTCTTCCTTTGCTTCTAGGCTGTATACTAGTAGCCTCCCCCATCTTACCTTACTATAGTATGTATTTTAAGCCCAATGGCTCAAGTTTATTGGCATTTTACAATTGTAATTCTTTTTTGTTGTGTGTTTTATACCACATGTATTATGTTTTGTATGTATTTTGTATCCTATGTAGTTTTTTGCTATCTTTTGTCCAGGACCACTTTGAAAATGAGCATGCTCAATGGTGTTATGCCTGGTTAAATACAGTTTTGATTGATTGATGGCAACCACAACTGAGTGCTTTCAAAAAGGGTGACTCAATCACTGCGCCTATGCACAGGGTTACTGGGCAGGGAGGGTGATGAGGGGGTTCAGTGAATACAGCAACAGGATGCCACTATATATACATGTGCAGGGGGATGGGGAGGGACCACAACGTATGATGGGTGAAAGGGGAGGGAAGGTTTATGGGGGTGTAGTGCGGTGGTGGGCTGCTGAGCTGGTCATGTAACAATGTAATTTGTGTGTCCTTTTGTAACTAGAATTTTTGTAGCTAATTGTGCCATGCTATAAACTTAGCACATTTTGTCCCTTGGAATACCAAGGGATCTACAGGAAAATAAGATATTGGCCTAGATTCAGGAACTTATGGTACTCATAAATATCTTAGAATGTTCTGCTGGTTTGTAAAGGCTCAGTACGCGGTCAGATATTTGGTAGCTGGGCTTCAATGCCAAAATGTGCAAGGTTGTGCACAGTAGAAACAAAAAAAACTGGGGCAGAGTAAAGGCGGGGGGTGAGAGTTACAGTAAAGGAAGAGAAAAGATATCTGGGAGTGGTGCTCTATAGGCACTTTTACAAGGCACTGGTCTGCACCGCAATGATTTTGTGACATGCTCTCCCGTTACCTCCCACTGTGCCCAGCTTCGGTATGGTATGCCTTATACACCATAGTGTAAATTGATCCCAGAAAGAGTCTTGTGCAATTCCAGGATCTCCATTACTTGGCAATGCCCACTTCCCTATGGTGTGTCTTGAGGCTTATGTGAGCAGCCCTGTGCCTGAGTTCAACTACATATATTTTCTTGTACTAGAAAGAAAGCTAAACTTGGGCAAGTAGGCAGTTTTTAGAAATGGGGGCTAAAAATGCTTTAAAAATCATTGAGAAAGTGCTTCCTGTTTCTGGACATGCGCTTATGCATATTCATACTTGTTGGGATATGAATATGCATAAATGCATGTCAGTATCCTGAGACCACTTCCTGAGTGATTTTAAAGCATTTTAGCCCTCATTTTCTAAAACTGCTACACTTAAGTTCAACTTTCTTTATGGTATAAGAAAATAATAGCCAGTTGAACTTCGGGCACAGGACTACTTGCGCGCGTGTCACAGGGCTCCCATATCTACAGGGATTCCTGTATTTTACAGGGATTTGGAGGCATCTACAGGAAAACTCTTCCCATAAACTTGCATTGGTTATACAGGAAAACAGGGCAATTCAGCTTCCATAGGAAATAATGTAATCTACAGGAAAACACAGGAATATCACCCTGGAGTTACAGGGAAAATGCCAAAACAATATGGGAGCACTGGTGTCAGTGGCTCAGCAGGTAGCACATTCACCTCGGAGGCTGGGAGATCAGAAGGCTGTGGGTTCTATCCCCACACCAGGCACTTGGGTTGAATCCCAGTACTGACACTGTAGTACAGCATGATGGGGGTGTTGTACTCCTGAGCTGCTGTCTTTTGGATGAGACGTTAAACCGAGGTCCCATCTGCCTGTTCTGGTGATAGTTCAGGTGATGTTAAAGATCCCATGGCACTCCTCGAAAAGAGTAGGGGAATTTTGTTTTATTGAAAGACTCAAGCATCATCCAAAATATACAAAACATACAGAAAATCCATATACATTCAATCTTTCCTTCATATATAAAAATATTTCAAATAATTGATACATTGGAATCAGTTATCCATATTCAGTTACTCCACATTTTCCTCATATACCTTTCATTTTGTATATTTTTCTCTTTAAAATAAATATCCCTTATGTCCTTGTTAATATTGTTAATCAATTCTATGTGTGGTATTTGTTTTTGTTGCAGAGTAAACAAACATCTGGCATTCCAAATATACAATTTTATTACCGTAAATATCACATTTAGTGTACTCTGCCCCCATTTCCCCCACTCTCTTCTATAAACCCCATAAATGAGGTTTTCATACCTAATGCTTGACAAAATTCCCATTCTCCTCTGTATGGCAATAGTCCTCCAAAACCCTTGTATATATGAGCATGTAAAAAATAAATGATACATAGTTTCTTCTTTTTCCTGACAATAGGGTCGTGCACAGTTCCTTTCTGTTACTGCCTTGTGTTTCTGATTAGCTTTAATATTTAATTTTTCTTGGCAACAAAGCCATGCAACATCTGTATATTTGTTAGGGAGCCTAGTGTTATTTATTAATTTCAAAACTGAAGGAACATACTCTGTTGGGCATTTCAGAAAAGTACTAACCTCTGTGAAATGAGAATTAATGACCACATTATATAACTGTTTCTTATTGTTTACTAAAAGGTCAGTATATTTTATTTTCCGTTGTGTCAGTGTCACGAAGATTTCTCTATAGTATTGTGGGGCAGAAACTATTGATTTAAAGATTTTCTGATTTCCTGTCCTCCAACCTGACAACCATGTCAATGTTCTTTGTTCAAACAAACTCCCCACCTAGTCTCCTGTACTCCTAACCCTCTAATATTTATGTATATAAGCTGAATAAATAAAAATAGGAAGGGATGAACCATGTTTAACCCACCTTTTCCTCTTTCTAAATACAAAATATTCCATTTTATGGGATTCAACCTGCTTCCCCAAATGGCTTGAAAAAAAACATACTCATGGTGGTTGTCTCTCTATCTTTTGGTGGCGGAAATACTAAAGAAACATACAGGAAGATTGGAATTAAATATGTGTTCAGTAGGTACACTCTTTTTTGTTTACTCATTGTGATTCTGTTCCATCTTTCCACAATGTGCTTTCCCCTCTGAATCTGTAAATCCCAGTTTGCTAAATCCTGCCTGTCATCCCCACACTGAATACCTAATATCTTAATAGGACCCTCTGATAAGGTGATTCCTACTCGAGTATTTATTCTAGCTTAAGCACCCCCTGTTTGTTTCCCTCTGCTTTTAAGCCTATTCAGCTCAACTCCTAATGGTTCCCCATAAATTTTACATAAATCTATTGCTCTTTCTATAGACATTTCATCTCTTATAATTAAACACAAATCATTTGCATAAGCCAATGCAGTAACCCCCAAACTCCATCCTTGACATGATAACAGACTAAAAAAAACTCACATCAAGTAACCTTAATAATGGGTCTATGCTAAAAATATACAGCAAGGGGCTAAGCAGGCACCCCTGCCACACTCCCCTTTTTACCTGTATCATTGGCCCCAAATGATCATTTACTAAAGGCCTATTTACTGCTGTTAAATAAATGCTTCTTATCCAAACAATAAATTCCTGTGGCACCCCATATTTACTTAAGATGCACCACAGAAAATCATTCTGGGTTGAATCAAATGCCTTTTTCTGGTCTAAAGTGAAAATAAAGCCCTCTAATCCTGCAAATTTTCCTGCTTCAATAATTTCTGTAATAAATAGCAACCGATCGGTCATCCCTCTTCCCAGGACTGAGCATTGATTGTGCCTCTGAGATCACATGCCTGCCATCAGCAGAAGTCTATTATTTAGAATTTTTGTGAAGATTTTAAAATCTACATTTAACAAACAAATTGGTCAGTTATCTAGATTTTTCCTAACCCCTTTTTTATGCAACAAAACTATTACTCCTGAACTCTGTCAAGAGAAAGACTTTTAGTTCTTAAGATATAATTAAAAATTTCAGCCAATTCTTCTGAAATGGCCGGAATAATGAACTGATAGATTTCTATCGGAATCCCATCTTCCCCTGGTGCTTTCCCCTTACTCATAGCTTTAACAACCCAAATAATCTCATTTGAAGTTATCTGTTCTGTTAATGTATTTATAATATTTTTGGGGCATGGGGATATATTTGTTAATTGAAACAAAATACAGAAGCTTTCCATATCCCCTTGGTATTCTTTATGCTGGAGACTCATGTATTTAGATATGTTTTCTAAGATTTCTTTTTGTCCTGTTTTAAGTTCACCATTCCCATCTAACACTTCAGTGATCTGTTTTTGTTTGATCCTTTCAGCACAGTTTAAGTATGGGCAAATCAATTCTGCTGAACCTGAGTCCCACATTGCTGCTGCATTTCTAAAGACTTTGTCTTATGTGGAAAAGTTTCATTTTTTGTTGTATTTTATTAATCTGTTCTGAAAAATTATGTTAAATTTTTTGAGCTAGGCTCATTAACTTTTGTAATTGATACCTATAAGTCTGATATTGAAGCTTGTCTGTATCACTGTTTTGTCTACTAGGCTGACGTAGTAATTTTTTCAAATCACTTTTAAGACCTTCCCACCACAAAAAGGGGTTATCATACATTTCTATCAAGGTTTTTTTTCCACCAATTAAATACAGTATTTGAGATTTTGTTTGTTCCATCTGATGAAGAAATGTATTAAATTTCCATAACCCTGCTCCCCAACTATCTTGTGGTGGTCCAATCGTGATTTGCAATTCCTTATGATCCATGTATTCTACAGCTACAGTCTTAGCCTCCTGTATTGGTATATTTTTATAAAAAAAATATAAAATTAATCCTTGTAGCATGATGACCTCTTTGGAAGGTTGGATCCCTTCTTGAGGTCTTTGCATAATATGCATCTATTAAATTTGCATTTTTGATTAAATTATTTAAGAAGACTGTATTGCAAAAGGTTTTTGTAGTTGTTGTCCCTTTTCCTCTATCCTTTTGGGTAAGCCCACAATTAAAGTCCCCTCCCCATATAATATTTTGAGATGAAAACAGATATGGCAGTATCTGGGTGAACACCCACACCCTCTCAGCTTTTGATTGAGGGGCATAAATGTTAATTAACTGAAATTAACCCCCTTGTATTTTTAAATCCAATAATAACACTCTGCCAGGCACAAGATCTAGGATTTTCAGTACCTGAATAACAATCAGAAATAATATTCCCACCCTGGTACAGGCCCCAATCTTATGGATCAGTAAGAAATCCCTCTAAACCATTCATTCCTAGCCTTTGTAACTTCCAGTATAGTGTGCAGTCTGGTATCTTGAATGAAAATAATATCTGCTTTATTAGCTGCCAGATGTGAAAAAACTGTCCCACGTTTCACCTTGTTCTTTATGCTCTTCACATTTATTGTGAGGCACTTAAGTTGTTGCTGCATAGGTTAATATGCTGATTAATTTCCTTCTTTTGCTAAGCTTTGTTTTTTTTTTCTTTAACCCCTTTGACTCCTTCACTTGCTCATCCCCAATTTTACTTAGATCTGAATCTGACAACCTGTCTATACTACACGATTCTTCCAATGAAACTTTTAACTCATTCTCATCCTTGTCCAATTTTTTTAAGAGGGGCTGGAACCTATTTGAAGTTTTAGTTTCCGATATTTTGTGCACTTTTGAAGCTGGTTTCCCCCAGCTTTGCCTCCTCCTCGTTACTCTTTTTTCCAGCTCAGCTACTACCGTGGGGGAAGGGGGAGGCATTGCCTCATTTTCTTTAGCTGTAACTACCTGCTTTTCCATACTATCTTGTTCTGTATTCTCAGGTTCATGTATGGGGTCTCTGTGTCTATCAACCTCCTGAATCACACTAGCAGGTGCATGTAATAGGGGTACCTCCTCTACCAAAGCTTGAGGCTCTTTATTGTTTACTGTGTTTTCCCTTTCTCTTTCTCTCTGAGCTTGAATTACCAATAGACATTGTTCCTCACTGTCACCAGACCCTGTTTTTGCATGGGCCACCTGTGTGCAGTCCCTGTACACATGTCCCAGTGCCCCACATAAATGACATCTAACATCACTGTTACACTGTAAGCTCACATGTCCTAGAGCTCCACATAAGAAACAACTTACATTATAACAGGTGTTGCTTATGTGTCCCAGGAATCCACACCGATAACAAGTTTTCAGCTGCCCAGGATAGAAAAGCACCCCCCCCATCTCCCCTTAAATAAAAGGAGTTAGGTAGATGTTGTAGTTCTCCATCCAGGGTTTTCAAAATCACTCTCACCCGCCACCCACCTGTCCATGTATTTTCACTATCAAAAATGGCTTCGGAGTGTCCCAATATCATGCATCTCTGTTTTAGCCAAAATACCAAGTCTGTAATACTGACACCCTCGTTCCTAAATAATACTGTCACTGATTTCTGGGCTGGCCTTGTCAGTGGGATAGCTTTGAAGGGAGACCATTTTGGTGTGTTTTTAACTTTGTTATACCTAAACCAAAACTGTTGTAAACCACTAGGCATTTTAAAACTTATATCAAAGGTGTTCTCCCCCAGCACATGTATGAGTGCATACAACTCTGCAGCTGTAAACTGTAAACTGTTTTTTAAGAGAACCCTTCCAACATATGCCCAGTCTGGAAAAACCTCCAAACCCCCTTTGTAAATTAATCATACAGCATTATGTCGTTTCACTGGAAACACTTTCTTTTGAGAAAAAGAAGTATACATTCTAGATTGCTGCTCATTTTCCTTCCCTCTTGCAGCCCCATTGTCCATGTTTTCATCCTCATGTGGAGGTTCATGACTGTCCAGGTTCCCTTGTTCTTCTCTTAATTCTTCAGGCCCAGAAGTACCTGGTTGCTTGTTTTTATTTAAAGCATGCATATGAAAAACTGGGTTCTGTGTAAGTTCTAAGCCTTCAGGAAGATCTATATCTGAAGTTTTGTTTACGTCTGATTTGTTTGTTACATCTATGCCATGTTTATTTTGCACTTGTATTTTAGGCATTTGTATGGGTGAATCCCCCAATGTCTAGTTCTGATTTGTGGGTGACTGGACCCAACCTGCAGCTTTTAAAGATTTTTCTACAGAATAGGGTTCACCACAGTCCACTCTAAAGTCTGCCCAAGATTCATAAGATGCAACAGCACTTTTTCTCACTCGTTCTTGTGAGGATTTTGCTAAAAAAAGAGAAAACTGTTGCCACCTCTTGGTTCCCTGAATTGTTCTGAAACATTACACTGTCTGTCCCAAAGAATTTAGGTGCTGCACCTTTTTCCAATCTCGTTTGTCCTTGCTTATCTCCATGGCATCTCCCACCCACTGCCGTTCCACTATTTGAGAACCCTTGGGCTCTAGCATAGTCTAGGGTCTCATTATTAGAACTAAAAGACTCACTGATCAGCTGCAGTTTTGTGTTGTGCTGACCGCTCGATTCTTTTACTTGTAGTACACTTTCATTTTGGTCTGCTGCTCCACTATCATCCTAAAGTTCACTTAAAGCTGAAATGAGGTCTGTCTGAAAAGTCCTTGTTCCCGAATCAGGTACTTTTCCCCCCTCAATCTTCTGGTCAGTTAACTCCATAGTTCCCACAGCATCAAAAAACATATCCACGTCACCTGATTCTAATTGCGAGTCACCAGTGCTTGCTCCAACCTGCTCCACAGCCTTCTTTATCGTGATTTAGCAGGAGAATGATTCAGCCGTTTGCTCCATGTCCCCCTACAGGAGAGTAGGGGCATTTCCCCAGTGCCCTGGGCAACTTTCCCTCATTTACTAAAAATACCACCAACAGCTTAATCTGGTTCAAAGTCAGCTGGCATTCATCTGTATCTCCCTCCCCTGGGTCATTCCTGAAAATATGCAGAAATTGTCTAGTGCACTTACCCGGTCAACAAAAACTAAATAAATAAGCAAACTTGGGCATAGTACTGCTCATACGAGCCTCGGGACTCACCATAGGGAAGTGAGCAATGCAACGCAATGGAGACTCTGGAGGGTCTTGTGAGATACTCTCCGGGATCGAGGTAAATGCAACACTGCATATACATGGTGACACTCAGTAATGAAAGGAAACAAAATAAAATGCAACAGCAAACCCAGAAAAACAGGGATCCCCAGGCAAGCAAACATTCACTTATGTTGCCTTGCCGCTTGCCTCTACATGGCAAAAATGTAACGCTCCAATTGCTCTGTACCGCTCATTGTGGTACAGAGCCTGTCATGTAAAGGGCCCTTAAAACAATTTTAAAATCTCACCACAGTGCAATAAAGCAATAGAGAAGGCAAACAAATTGCTATGATACTTCGGTAGAAGGTTCAGCAGTAGAAACAAAGGATGTTATATTGCCCCTGTACAGAACTCTGGTCCAGACCACATCTGGAGTGCTGTGTGTTACCTTGGAACCCTCATCTAAAAACCATTAACAGTCAGTTCAGAGGAGACTGACCAAGATGCTTCAGAGGCAACAGAGGAAGACATAGGAGCAGAGATTGGTGTGAATCGACATATGCTTACAGGAGAAAAGAAGAAAGAGGGGGAACATGGTTGAAACATTTAAATGCATACAGGATATTAACAAAATGGACTCTAGTGCATTGTTTGCAACCAGCAGAAGCAGCACTAATGCCAGGGTAAATGGCAAGAAACTGGTGGGGGGAGTAGGTGTAAGAGTAATGTTAGGAAGTATTATTTTACAGACAGGGTGGTGGAGGGATGGAGAAATCTGCCTCATGCACTGTTTAGTGCAAATACAGTGGAGGGCTTTAAGAAAGGATGTGCCAGACATAAAGGTCTGGTCAGGGAGAGGGTTGAATGGCCATGATCCTCTAAGACAGCATGTAACATCACATAGTGTAGACTGGATAAACCATAAGGCTTTCTTCTGCAGGCAGTTGTCTCTGCTCTTCTTTTTCTGTATTTTAGCCTGCATTTCATGAAGTACTTTGCCCCCACCCCCAAATTTAAAAAATTTAGAAGCTATACAAGTTTAATCATGGCTGCCTTTTAATCCAGTTTTTGTCCACTGACAGATCTCAGACTGATATTTGTGCAAATGTTGATCAGGCCTTAGATTTGTTTAACCCTAAAGTTTGCAGATTGTGTGATTTTTATGTTTCAAGGAAGTTTATGCATAGCAAAGGGGAGGGGCAGCCATTATGGTGATCACTGTTACACAGGGGACTGCCCACTGTGACGTCTGCAATGCTGTCCCTGTTTGTAAGCACCAGGTCCAGCATTGCCCCATTACTAGTTGGTTCTTTGACTAGCTGCCTGAGAAAAGCCCCTTGTAGGAAGTCAAGGATGGCCCTGCTCCTTGCCAAAACCACCATTGGAAGGCTACACTCTACGGCTGGCAAATTGAAGTCACCAACTCGCAGCACCTACTCCTTACTTGTCATTCTGATTATGGCTTCCCCAAGTGCCTTATCCAACTTGTCCTTCTTTGCTGGAGGTCTGTACACTACCCCAGTATGGATAGCTACCCCAGAGCCTGTCTCCAGGATGACCCACAACACCTCCAGTCCTTCCTTTTCCTTTGGGTGCCCCAGTATGTCTGGCCTTGATACTCTCTCACATATCATACAATTCCTCCTCCCTTCCCTGTCTGTCCTGAACAGAGAGTAGCCTGATGTGGCCATGTTCCAGCTGTGGTGCTCAGTACACCACGATTCCTTTATGGCCACTAAATCCTGGTGAGTCTCTGCCATAATGGCTTCCAGATCTGGAACTTTGTTTCCAAGACTCCATGCATTGGAGCACATGGCCCTCCACACCTTAATCCCCCATCTGTCGCTGCTCTTCTCCCCCCGTCTATGCTGTTCGCTGAATTTCCATCAACCCACCTCTTCCCTTGTTACCGTCACTATTCCTGGTCTCCTTCAATCTTTAACCCCCACTTACCTGATTTATAACCCCCTTTTCTTCTGGCTTCTCTCCACCCCATTCTTCTTGTACCCCTGCCCAGAGGATTTTGTTCCCCTCAGGCCCTCCCTCTTTGATGCTTCATTATCTGGGGAAGGCATGTTTTACCTCCTTTGGTTTTATTGCCTCTCTCGGCTAGTTAAAATGCTCAGCCAAGTAGCATTTAAACCTCCCACCATGAACAGCACCCTTCCTGGAAGATAAATACAGGAAGAGAGGCAAGCCACACAAGAATGAGGATCCTGTGGATTAAAATAATGGGAGACAGCTTCAGAAACCACTTCATAGGGGGGGGTGTACCAAGGAGGGGTAGAGGTACTGTGGAGAAAAATAAGTGACAGCATAATTAAACTAGCATAATTAAACTAACCAACTTCTGTGTGACAGCAATGAAAAACACCAGAAGGAAAAACAGACTGTTATGGTTCTCTAGGAAAGTAGACAAGGTGGTGAAGGGAAAAACAGGCATCATTCAGGAGGTATAAGAAAAATCACAGAGGGGGAGGAAGACAGGGAGGTATACCAAGTAAAACACAGGAAAGCAGTAAAGGTGCAGCTCTTCAGGAAACCCACTTGCTGACTGAGGAACTACATTTGCTTAAGAAAGGCTGGGTGGGTAAAGTGTTTGGGTCTGGCATTGCGAGGGCGTCAGGTGGGGTGGCACTCCTAATCAGGAAAGGCTTCCCTTTTGAGATCGAGGGCGTAACCTCGAGGGAGGATGGCAGGGGGGGTCTACGTAGTGGGTTTGTGTTTGGGTAGCCCATTGGTGTGTGCCTCTATTTATGGGCCCACCCCGGCTAACTCGAATTTTTCTCCGCTGGAGGCTGATATGGCTGCGCCCCTCAGGGTCCTTCTATTCTGGCGGGTGACTGGAACATTTGTTTGGACAATAGCATGGATAGATTCTCCCCCCATCAATCTTTCTAGTCCCCTCATGCGGCACTGCTTAGATTTTTGGAGGGTACTGCTTTGGTGGATCCACACGGATCTACAGGAAAGGTGAGACCGAGATGACTTTTTATTCAGGGGCTCACAAGGTTTTCCAGGATTGACCTTTTTGGTCAATAGGGAGGTTTAAGGGGTTGTAGGTCTGCACACTTTTGACAGGATTCTTTTCTGACCACCCCAGTACAGTTGGTATGGAGACTGGACAATATTCCTCCCAGGCCAGTTCGTTGGCGTTTGGATGACAGGGTGCTAGTGAATGATAAGATTTTACTCAAGATGGAGGGTAAACTTAAAGAAATTATTCAGATGCAGATTCCAGCTCTCGAGGATAGGAATTTAGCCTGGCCTCTTTGTAAGGTGTTGTATAGGGGCTGGGTTCAGGAATATACTGCCAGGCTGAATTAGTTGAATAGGGCTTATGAGGAGTTTATACTAGGGGCCATTAAATCAATGGTGCCGCTAGAAGGTACCTCTGAAGAGATAGATAGGGGGCTGAGAGACCTAAAGGAGGAGTATGGGGTATACTTGGTTATCAGGTGGACTCCTGGGCACGGAGGTTGAACGCTAAGTACTTACTGCAGGGGGATAGGCCCGGACGGATATTGGCCCATAGGATTAAAGAGCGGGAGGTGGAAAGAACAATTGTGGCTGTGAAATTTGGTGATGAGTTCATCTCAGAGCCACAGGGCTTGGCTGATGCCTTTGCCAACTATTATGCGGCAATATATCAAGATGGGATACAGTGCTCAGTAGCGAAATTGAAGACTTTTGGAGGGAATACCTCTTCCAAGTTTGAGCCTGGAACAGGCCCTGGTCCTGGCCGCCTGTAATATCACGGAAGGGAAATTTGGGAGGTCATCATGGACTTGCCCAATGGGAAGACTCCGGGACCTGATGGCCTCTCAGCTAGTTTCTATAAAGCTCATGCTGAGACCTTACTACCTCTGTTGGAAGAGCTTTTCTTAGGCATCATGCAGGAAGGAATTCCCCAACCTCCGCTATACCAGGCCTATATTACCTTGATCCCCAAACCAGATAAGCCCAAGCATTTGCCAGGCAACTATAGGCCCATAGCTTTAATTAATCAAGATATTAAGATTCTTACCAAGATATTAGCTAATAGGGTTCTCAAGGTTGCCTCACATCTGATTAGCCAGGAGCAGGTGGGGTTTATGCCAGGGAGGGGGGCCCCTGATGCTTTAAGGAAACTCCATCATATCTTAGAGAGAGCGGCTTTCTCCGACTCGGCTATGGCATTAATTGCGCTGGACGCCGAGAAGGCGTTCGACCGTGTTTCTCACCAATTTCTCTTCCTCACAATGGATAGGATGGGGTTTCCTAAGGTTTTCTTAAGGGGCCTTAGAAACCTTTATGAATCTCCTACTGCTCGAGTTCTATGCAATGGATATCTCTCAAAGGAGTTTCTTCTTAAGAATGGAACGAGGCAGGGGTGCCCCCTTTCGCCAATTCTTTTTAACATCTATCTTGAACCTCTTCTAAGGGCCCTCTCGAAGGACACTGGGGTACAAGGGATTGAGGTCTTGGGGTTAGAGCTTAAGATGTCAGTCTTTGCTGATGATATTTTGCTACATCTATCTAATGCAGCAGAGAGTTTTAGTGTGTCCTGGGAATCATTGGTAGGTTCTCTAAGGTCTCCAATTATAGGCTAAACCTGGCTAAAACCCAGGTCCTTCCGCTTACAGTGCATACTCATAGGGCAGATTTCGAACATTTCTGAGTTAATTGGGCATCTGACAAAATCAAGTATCTCGGGATCTGGATCATGGCTAGGTCGGAGGATGGGGTGGATGAGAACCTGGGCAATATTGTGGTTAAAGTTAAACAGGATATTGTAAGATGGAGGAGGCTTCATTGAATTTCACTGCTAGGTTGGGTCTCGTTAAAATGAATCTTTTGCCTCGCCTGCTGTATCCTATTTGTCTCTCCCCTTATCCTATTCCTAGGATTAGATTTGTTGGCATCCGAAAGATTATCTCGGATTTCCTATGGGATTCGAAACCTCCCAGGAGGAAGCACAAGATTTTAAGTCTTCCTTATTCCAAGGGTGGGTGAAGCTCCCTGACTTGTTCACTTACTATGTGGCAGGTCAATTAGGATATATGGGCCGATGGGACGGCGGTCCTCGTGAAGGGGAATATACACCCACCTGGCTACAGATTGAGCAACTACTCCTGGAAAGGGCTAAGCTCCAGCCAGGGGCATTAATACATGTGGACCCGGAGATTCTGCCGGGCATAGGTAGGCACTCTCCAATATATAAATCTGTTAGAGCTTGGTGGGAGTGGCTGACTCCAGCCCAGAAGAATGCTCAGAAAAGGGCAGAGGAACAGCCCCTGGTGGGAAATCCTAATTTTCGCCTGGGTAATAATATCTTGAGGGGTCAGTGGGAACTAATGCTTCAGGATCTCTCCGTCGCAGAATTGGTAGTTGAGGGCAAAGTTTTCTTGCCAACTCAAGCTAAAGGATGGGATTTTTTAGAAGTTCCAGATCACCAACTTACTTCAGAAGTTTCTACGGGGACCACAAGGATAGGGGAAGAGTCCGTGTTTTCTTGGGTTAATTTAAAGGGATTGATCTTTCACAGCACTCCTCTCCAAAGTCTATAAGGTATTAATAGACTATATGGTTCAGATACGGAGTCTCAAATTGTATATTGGGAGAAAGCTTTATTCCCCAGAGGCCTAACTGGTCTGAAGTTTGGAAACATATGAATGTCCTGCCTATACCAAAGTATAATATGATGCAATTTTTTATTTGTTCAAATATTTACTATACCCTGTTAAATTATGCTCAGAAATCTCAGACAGACAGACCTATGTTTTCGTTGTGGTTTGCTCCCAGGGGACCTCTTGCATATTTTTGAATTGTTCTAGATTCAGCCACTTTGGGGTCAGATTGTGGATAAACGGACCCGGTGTTAGATTATTCGAATATATTAGTCCCGAGATATGTATTCTAGGGATCTGGAAAGGATTGGGGGAGGTGGCTAATCATATCTCCTGTTGTCAGCTGTGGTTAAAGCATTTGTTTTGCATATTGGAAGGAAGATTTAGTTTATGATTATGATCAGTGGGTGAGGGACCTTTACAGGTCTTAGAGAGAATTAGATTATTTATGCTGATGGAGGGAAGGAGAATGTTTACAACCGGATCTGAGGACCTTAGAGGTGGTCTATGTAATCCAGTTTAAAGGTCCGAGGGTTCGGGTCTGTCTGTCTGAAGAGGAGTAGTG
Source organism: Neoceratodus forsteri (assembly GCA_016271365.2). Classification (NCBI taxonomy): domain Eukaryota; kingdom Metazoa; phylum Chordata; order Ceratodontiformes; family Ceratodontidae; genus Neoceratodus; species Neoceratodus forsteri. The sequence continues at coordinate 783,946,169 of CM028132.1, read as the reverse complement.
AGAAGTATCTTCAATGTTGTAGGTTCATGGGGTTTTTGGTGATGGAACCTAGCGATGAGGGTCTGATAGGCCTTATACAGATTTTTACTTTCTTCCCTTGTATGGGGTTTGCCTAACTGCAAGGTTTCTCTGCTACGGTCGGTATATGGGGTTCTCTCTCTTCCAGGGACACAGTTACCTATGGTGGGCTGGGTTAGTGTTCCTGGGTTTTTTTTTTTTCACCTTATTTAAAATCTAGGTGGTTAGGTAGAAGGGTCTAACCGGCCTAATTTGGGTCGGGGTAGTGCATACATTTTTGTCCACCACAATGTGTTGGGAGCTTTGGGTATGGTGTTTGATTGGGTAACTGTGATTGTATATAGTTAAGGGGATGTACATAGTTTCCGCACCCAGTTTTGGGGTGTGGGCCTGGTCTTTTTTCCTTTTTTGGGCTGTATGTGTGTATGTATCTTGAAGCAAAATTTCAATAAAGAGGTTTAAAAAAAAAAAAGGAAAGCAGTAAAGGTGGTCAGGAGAGCAAAGACAGAGAAAGGATAGCCACTGGGTTTACTATGAGGATTATAATTTCTTCAGATACATATGTGAGAAGAGGAAAGCAAAGGGAGGCGTCATGAGGATTGGAAGGGAGAGACTGCACAGAAGAGGACCAAGAAAAATCTGCCATCCTGAACAGACACTTCTGCTTAGTCTTCACAGTGGATGGAGGGGCGATGGATCACCAGGGAGTAGCAGGAACAGAGTGGGGTGGAGGACACAAGTGCATTTTCAGAGGGAAGAGCTCTGAAGGGATCTGCAGCTCTGAAGGAGGACAAGGATATGGGACTGGATGAGATACATCCAAGAACACTGAAAAAAACTCAGTGAAGTGTTAGCTGTACCACTGGCAGCCTTGTTCGACAGTTCACTGGAAACATGCATGGTTCTGGGGGACGTGGGAAGAGCTGACATGGTCCTTCTACTTAATAGCAGCAGCAGGGAGGATGCCAACAACAATAGGCTGGTCAGTCTTACTTCAGAAATCCTACTGAAAGAAAGACTGGTAGAGTATCTTGAATCCAATGGGCTGCCCAGCCACAGGCAACATAAATTCACAGGGGAGGGGGAAGGGGAAGTCATACCAAAATAATCTGATAGATTTCTTTGACTGGGTGACCAGGGAAATAGATCAAGGGAGAGTAGTGGACATCGCCTATCTGGACTTTAGAAAGGCTTGTGACACCATGCCACACCTAAGGGTAGGCTCCAAAAGTGGTAAAATGAGTTAGAAGCTGTTTAATGGATTAGAGACAGAGGGTTAATGGCACTTGTCCAACGATGGGAGACTGATCAGAGGGGTGCCAAAGGGCTCAGTGCAGGGGCAGGTCCTCTTTAATGTCTTCATAAGTGACATTGCAGAAGAACTGTATGGGAAGGTATGCCGTTTTGTAGATGATACCAAAATCTACAATAGAGTGAACACTCAAAAGGGGGTTGAGAGAATGTGCAGGGGTCTTTGGAAACTCGTGTAGTGGTCATGAGTATGGCAGTTGTGGTTTAATGCTGAAAAGTGCAAAATCATTCACCAAGGGCAAAAGAACACAGGAGATGAGTATAGGATGCAGGGAGGTATTGACAGTCACTAAACCAGAAAGAAATCTTGGGATTATCATATCTGATTACTGCAAAGTGGCAGGGCACAGTGACAAAGCAGTGTTTTGGGAAAATGGAATGCTGGGGTGCATTGGGAGGAATATTTCCAGCAGGAGGAGGAGGAAGGTGGTGTTGCCACTATATCTGTGATAAATGCCTTACAAGACTGTCTGCTCAACCATGGCATTTGAGTCGCCCAGGCTGATGGTCCTGGGTGACTTCAACGCCTGGGTCGACGATGAACTCTTGTTATTTGGACAGGACTTCCTCCAAATTATGAATTCACTGGGGATCACACAGGTAGTTGCCTCTGCTACCCATAATCACAGTCACTCACTCGACCTAGTTTTCCTTCTTGGGATGGAGACCTCTAACTTGGTGGTGGAACCTGTCGGATGGTCCAATCACCACACCATAAGATTCAATCTCCAGGCTCCCCCTTATAGGCCTGCCCCTGTGGAGATGGTCAGATACCACCCTTTGAGGGATTATAACCTGGATGGTCTATTGGTGGTATTAGACCTATCAGGATTTTCGGGGGCAAGCGAGGGTCCAGAGAGTTTAGTTCAGGCTTATAATAAGATGATTACTGAAGCTCTGGACTCTCGCTCCTGTCCATGCTCATCTCTCTCTCTCTCTCTCTCTCTGCCCGCAGTCCCCTTGATTTGATGGGACCTTGAGGGAACTGATAAAAGTTGGATGAAGGTTAGAGTGACACTGGTGGAAATCTGCCCTTGATGCTGACTACTTTAGATTGATGTAACATTATCAAATCTATCAATCCTGTCCAGGGAGATTGCTGCAGCTCAGAATCGACCGGTTCAGCTCTTTTGAACCGTGGACAGATTGTGCAACCCAACCTGTCTGCAGGTTCGAAGTGCATTTTTACAAGTGTGATGAGTTTGCTCGATTCTTTGTGGATAAGATGACCAACATCAGGACTGAGATCCAGCCTGCACACTTTATGGGGGTTGATGGTGGCCGGTGCTTGGTCACCCCTCCTTGGTTTTCCTGGATATCTTTTGACCGGCCAGAGATCATGGACATCATGCGGGTTGTCCAGAGTATGAGGCCAACATGCTGTAGTTTGGATCTGGGCCCAACAAGCCTGATAATGGGGTGCATTGATTCTATCAGCCCTGTTCTCGCAAAGATTGTTTGGTGCTCCTTAGCGTTGGGTGAGTTCCCTAGCTCCCTGAGGAGGCGGTGGTGACAACACTCCTTAAGAAAGCTGCTCTGGACTGAAACTGCTTTGCTAACTACAGGCCTATCTCTGACCTTCCCTTTATAGGGAAGGTGATTGAGAAAGTAGTTGTGCTGCAACTGGAGAACCATCTTACCATCCACAATATCTATGATCCTCTCCAGTCCAGTTTCCGGAAGAGGCATAGTACCTAGATTGCTCTGGTTTGGGTGCTTAATGATCTTCTGATGGTGAGAGATCAGAAGCGCTGCTCCATCTTGGTGTTTCTTGATCTTTCCTCAGCATTTGACACTGTGGACTTTGGAGTGCTGCTAGAGCACCTGAGGGTCATCTGTGGCCTGCCTGGTTCTGTCCTCAGATGCTTTCAATCCTTCCTCACTGGCAGATCTCAGAGGGTGGTGTCGGGGATATTTTCCTCGGACCCATTCTCTCTGCCTTGTGGGTTCCCACGGGGCTCGGTGCTGTCCCCTATGTTGTTCACAGTGTATATGCTGCCCCTCGGAGACATTGTAAGATGATATGGGCTGAAGTTTCACTGCTATGCCGATGATACCCAGCTCTATCTGTCTTTTGTGCCCGACCAGGATAGTGCAATCTCAGTCTTTAACAGCTGCCTTGTGGAAATCCAGGACTGGATGAAATCCAGCTGGTTGAAATTGAATTCCGAGAAGACTTTGGTATTGGTGGTGGATCCAGGTTACCGGATAGAGAGGTTGGTAACAGGGTTGCCTTCTGGAATTTGGCTCGGAGGTGCCCAGTTGCCTTCCTCTGAATGGGTGTGAAACCTGGGGGTGGTTCTTGATGATGAGCTGACATTGCGTTTGCAGGTGTCGGCAGTCGTCAAGTCTTCCTTTTACTATCTGAGGAACATCAACAGCATTAAGCACCTTGTTCCATCCGGTGACCTTCTGACATTGATCCATGCCTCTGTGACTTCGCACCTGGACTACTGCAATTCCCTGCCCCTTTGGCTTCTGGTGGGTTGATATCTGCTGCTTGCAGCTGGTGCAGAACGCTGTAGCATGGTTGTTGATGAGAACTCCTTGTTCGAGTCACATCACTTCCATACTGCATGAACTGCACTGGCTGCCTGTACAGTGGCGGTCACCTTTAAGGTTAAACTTCTGACCTACAAGGCCCTGCATGGACAGGGTCCAAGCTATCTGCAAGAACTCCTGAATCCTTACTGTCCTGGCCGTGCTCTCTGCTCAGCTGATGAGGGGTTGTTAGAGATTCTCAGGGTATGGCTGAAAATATCTGGGGGTTGAGCTTTCATGTATGGAGCTCCCACCTTATGGAATTCTCTACCTCATCAGATTCGAGAATGCAGGATCGTGGAGAGCTTTAAGACTGCCTTGAAAACACATTTGTTTCTTCAAGCATTTGGTGATTATGCAGCATAATTTTGTTGAATATGCAAATCACCACAGAATATTATGTTGGCTCAGCTTTAAGCAGAAATGCATGGTACTGAAAGGTCTCTCACACAAACTACAAAGTTTGCCATCAGAAAGACACAGACACGTGTTTCGTCCTGCTGGGACTCATCAGTGTGACTCATCTGTATGACACCCCAGTGGAATGAACCAGCTACCCTAAGATGGTCCACCTGGGTTATGTTGTGGAGAACCCAATAAAAACAAAAAATTATGGGGTATGTGTGATTTTGTATTTCTTTGAAACTTGGCTTCCTGGCCAGTGCCCTTTGGGGTAACCATTGCCTCAGTGCTTGTTTGCTGAGGTTCCTTGCCTTGAAATTTTGTTGTACTTTTATGCAATGTTGGGATTTCTGGACTTTTATTACCGTATTGATTTTAGTATTTTGTTATTGTACAGTGCTTTGGTTTTAGAATTGTGCTTTACAAATAAAGTTTATTATTATTATTATTAAGTAGGCTTAAAATACAGAAACTGGTACCATGGAAGACAGGAGATGGGGCAATCTAAAATAGAATAAAAAAATATAGGTCACATTTTTAACAGTCACATACTGTACACTGCTGCATTAAACGTTCATCATTAAATCCAAGAAAACGTGCAGCTAAGAAGTAAGGATCCATGCTTGCTGAATGTACTCATGGTGGGGGACTGTCAATTACAGCAAGCCAACTAGCAACCCTAATACTTTACTCTTTGTTTTTTTCATGCATGCTACTTTAAGAGGGTATTCTACAGCCTCTTGCTGTTTTATGTAATACCAGTATTGCTGGGCAAAAAATACTTCAGTCTAAAGCAAAATCTGCAATAGCAGAAATCCACTTCTAATAACAAATGTGATTCTGAAATTAATTAATTACTTACTTGCATTTTGGAAGGCCACCATCCTCAATGTAGCATGTCCCTCCATGCATACACCTGCATGCTGGTGGCATTGTCGGAGGGGGGTCAATAGCTGCAGAAATGGAAAGCCATGCATGTAATAAAAAAGCATACTTAGTAAAGCATAGCATGCACTATTGCTCTATTTATCAGCATCAGCATAATATGAGAATGTTGTTGTTACATAGCCCTAGAACTTCAGATTTAGAAGGCTCATGCATATTACCAAGTGTTAGCTGCTGGAGGAGTTTCAGTGCAGATCACAATTCAGGCTGAGCTTTTGTAATGACATATAGCCTCAAATGACAGTCATTGAAGGCTTGCCTACAAACCATGATCTCCATTGAAATTCCTCCCCAACTTCCCTCTGAGAGTCCTTGGCCCACCATAGATGATGTAATACTTAGTGAGTACACATTGTCACATTACTGTATTTACCTTACCATTACTTACATGCATTGCACTCTATTTTACCTGCTTCATTTGCCTGTTTACTTCTTTTGCCTGTTTATCTCTGGGACCTCCCTGAAAATGAGACCCTAAGAATCCATGAGTGAAAAAAATTGGTTAAACCCTCACTAAATAAGTAAATGCCCCACCTGTGATTAATGGACAAATGGAGAGTGCCAAAGACTAGTAGAGGAATATATTTGTGTTTCTGCTAGTATAGGGGAGTTATATTTAAAATTCAGTATACCAGCCAAAGGTTAATGAAACCTTTCTGCAGGACTAATTGAGGTCAGCACTTATTTGCAGTTAGGGTGGAGAAAACCCTGTTTTTGCCAATTTCTCCTGCAAAAGCATAATTTCATACAGCTTTGTCCAAGACTTGGAAGCCACAAGACTTTCTATATGATATTAAAAGCATTCTTGCTGAATAACTGTTGATATGGGGATTCGTTGAGGCTTGAGAAAATGAAAGGTCCTGTTCAAGGTCATAATGAAGGAGAGAGGCTGTTCAGTCAGCACAAACATCATCCTCCATGCACTTTTTTGATAGCCACACAAGCTTGCAAGATTATGGTTGACAGAGTAAGAAGACAGTATAGTACTGCATTTTCTTCTTTTGCTTTAATGTTACTATGATTACAGCTGATTAGAGCAGCTGGAAATCACAATGTATATGTTTTACATTTCATGATTGCTAGCAAAAGCTCCTGTAAACAAAAGCCATTAAGCTTATAACAGAAATATACAGCATATTATAATAATAATTAATTGTCCGATTGTTCAGCTCAGCAACATTCCATTTTGGTATATTGTTCTTTTTTGATTATATGAACAGGTGATGGATTATCTGCTCCATGAGCAATCTGCCAGATAGTGTTACTACTTGGATCCACTCTATTTTATAACGTTTGGGTAATTTAGGAAGTATATGGTACAAATATTCACTTCTTTACCATGCCAGTGTTACTGGACAGCCAGTATCTGAAATAAAATATACTATACTGGAATCTTATCTACTTTGTTTAAGAAAGAGTCATGGATTGGACAGCATGGGTATACAGTACAAAAGTATCTTTCTTATCGTATACAGGTATATCTGAAAAAAAAAAGCATCATCTGGGGAATGCAGTGCTCAGCAACTAATACCCAAGCATCTCAACTATACACACTGGCCCGGATATTCAAACTGCACCAGGTTGTGGCGCAAGCCTGGGCGCAGCTCAACTTAGCTGCGCAGGGGTGTGGCCTGGCGATATTCAACGGAGCTGCACTATGGCTCAGCAGCTTTGAATATCGCATCCTGGTCACCCCCACTGTGCATGGTGCAGTGGCACTGCACCAGCGCAAGTGGCCAGAGTGGAGCATGGAGATGCGCTAGCTCAAGTGCCATTGCACCATTCACAGCACCTGCGATATTCAAAAGGGGACATGCAAATGGGACCATAATTTATGCAAGGTGCACATGGGTCCATTTGCATGTCATTATGGCTCCATTTGCATCCCATTAGCATGCAGGTGTGCCGATCTCCAACGACTTGCACCTGGCGCCCTGCCAGGCAGCAGCCATCGGGGACTGATGCCTCTTGCAGCCCATTCATGGGCATTTGTCTAAAAATAAACTTCCTCGTCCAATATCCCTGGTGGTCCAGTGGACCCCTATGTGCCTGATCGTGGGCATGTGTTATATTAAAAGGACTTCCACATCCAATATCCCTGGTGGTCCAGTGGACCGCTATGTTGCCTAATCGCAGGCATCATTATAATAACCCCCCCTTCAATATCCTGGTGGTCAGTGGACGAATGCTGCCTAGTCGTGGGCATCTGTTTTCAGAAATCTTCCTATTTGCCTGGTGGTCTAGGTACCCCTCCCCACTCGCCCACTGGGTCCACCACCCGCTCCCCGGTCAGCTCAGCGGCGGCAGCACCTCACTGCCTGCCTACCCCCGCCCGCCGACCGATTACTCAGTAGGGCTGCACACCCATTGGTTCAGGCGTGAGCCAATGGGCATGCAGCTTACTGCACTACACATTCCAGAATGTGAGATGGTAGGAGCATGCCCATTGGCTCACGCCAGAACCAATGGGCATGCAGCCCTCACTGAGGTGTCAGTCGGCGGGCGGTGGGGTGGCAGGCAGGTGTGCTGCCACCCGCCGGCTGACCAGGGGAGCGGGGCGGTGGACCCAGTGGCGGTGGGAGGGGGGGTACCATAGACCACTAGGGAAATTGGAAGATTTCTGTTCAATGGATGCCCGCGATCAGGCAGCATTCGGTCCACTGGGCCACCAGGGATATTGGACCGGGGTTTTTTTTTCATTGGAACAGATGCCCACGATCAGGCAGCATTCGGTCCACTGGACCACCAGGAATATTGGACGTGGGGTTTATTATAACGATGCCCACGATCGGGCACATAGCAGTCCACTGGACCACCAGGGATTTTGGACGTGGAAGTCCTTTTTAATATAACACATGCCCGCGATCGGGCACATAGCGGTCCACTGGACCACTGGGATAATGGATGGGGACTTTATTTTACAACATATGCCTGCGATCGGGCATGGGGGGTGCCACCAGGTGCAGCCGGAACTCGAGTGGCCACCCACAGGTGGCAGCTGCCATGTTGCGCCCTGCAATGCGGCAGCTGACCTGTGGGTGGCCATCAGTTGTTCCTTTTTTTTTGGCTTAACTTTGTGCAGGCACAAGTAGGGGTTGCGCATGCATGGCTCTGCACATCCCGGGTTGAATATCGGGCTGTGCAGGTTATGCATGGGACCGCCCCCCCACCTGTGCTTGCATACATTACTGATGTGCTCCGGTGCAACAGGATTTGTATGGCACAGTTTTCCCTTTTGAATATCGCGCCAGGGCGCATCAGTGGGTTGCGCATGGCGCATCACTGTTGTGCCATGCGCAACCCTTTTGAATATCTGGGCCACTGTGTCTTACTATACAGCTGTATCATTCAGCAGCCTGTGCTTTTTTCTGTAGCATTGTTGACAATGAGGGCTCATTTCATACATGGAATGATTCCCCCCACCATCACATCCTATGATGTCTCACCATTATACAAGGATATATGGAACAGCTAGGTTATTGATAGTTATAAGGCTGAATAGTGTGACTCGGACTGGAATATAAACAATTACTATACTTCTCCTGAATGCCGTAATAAAATGTTATGTGGGCACCCATCCTAACAATCTAAGGTGTACCTCCTGTACCTGTTACTCAGTCACATACCTGAATCACATTCAGTGGTGCTTCCGGTTATGAAGTTTCCACCCTGAGGACATGCACAAGTGTATCCACTCGGCCTCAGTAAACACAGGTGACTGCAGATATCCTTGCATGGGTTAGACACTGAAAAGTAAAACATACAGCTTTGTTAGACCTGAGAGGTCAGTAGTATAATAAGGAAACATTATGTCCAGTTTCTTAAATGCTCATCAGCGCAAAATGACAGAAAATGAAATATAACATCACACAGAGATCAGTAATAATAAAAGTTCAGAAATAACATACTGCTTGAAAATATACACTTACAGTATGTATTAGTTGAGGTTTTGTGTTCATTACACTGTTTTAAAACTTGCTATTAAATCTCTTTTTCTGTTTACATACATATTCCATAAACAGGTTTCCAGTGCCTAGCCATATGTAATATTGTAGCACACCTACAACTTACTGTACTTTCATCTAAATATTTATATGATTTCTGCTTTATCTAGTGTGCATTGATATTTCCTATGGCTAGCATCATGCCATCAAATAAAGGTCAGTAAAATAGCATTAAACAGAGCAAAGGGAATTTCTTGAAAAAATGCTAAAAGAAGTATCTTGAATACATACTAGAAAGAGAAAGTATATTTGGAAACTATATTTCGGACATTAATTCATCTGCATGAAAAATTACTGGTAAAAGAAAAGTAAGCATAGTCAGTTGAGGACATAGGTAAAAAGAAAATGTAGATTCTGTATTGGAAGAAAATGGTTATTAGAATATAACTAGAAAAATAGATGAGAGAGAGAGAGAGAGCTGTAGACAGACAGACAGATAGATACCCTGTAGATAGATAGGCAGGCAGACAAATATTCAACAGGTGTGAATATGACTTTAGTATGTTCCTCTGTTGATAGAGTGAACTGGGTAAAATTAGTTTGTTGAAAAATATTGGACAAACTGTATTCTGTTAACAAAATAAAGGAAAGGCTTGTAAAATGCATTTTGGCTGGCCCAGTGGCACTGAGGGCTGAGGCGCTGGATGCCTCACCTTGCGCTATGCCGGCAACCCGTGTTCGGGAACGAGCTTGAGCTGTTGGGGGTTGGCAGGGGAGGAGAAGGATCGAGTGTTCGTGGGAGTGCTCTCCTTCTCTGGGGAGGGGTGATATCAGTGGTCGGTTCTAGACTGGCCCCAGTGGAGGCTGGAGGGCAGTGCACTGGTGATACTGAAGGAGGGGAAGAGATGGGCAGATGCCTGGAGGGAACACGTGCAAACGCAGGCATGCTCCCCCTATTGGTGTCACTACATATCACATCTCCAGGGCAATCTAAAACTAGGAAAATGGTCCCCAGTTGCAGCAGAGTGAACAGCCACCCACCACAGGCCCTAACTCTGAATGGCGCTTTCCCGGATGCTGGATCCTGTTCGAGGTGAGTTGAGTTGGGGGCTGCTCACCATCCTCCTATGGAGGGGAAGCCATGGGGGAAGATGGGGATAGCCTGCCTGATGTTGAGGTGTGGGGCTGGGTGGGTGGCTGCAGATAAGTGCCGACTGGGGGACCAAGGAGAAATAAATGAACTAAACAAAATGCATTTTGTTCACAGAATGAAGTACAGTAACTACTTTGACAAAATGCATTTTGTTGACAAGTAAAGTAAGAACTTTGAGGAAACACATTTTGGCAAACTTTCTACTTCATATTTTGGACAAAATGAATCGTGTCACAAATTCTTCACTCTGCCACAAATTACATTTCATCAACAGAACTGTTGGCAACCTGAGCAAAACAAAATAAGTTGGCCACTAAGCATGCTCAGAAATTTATTTCACTCATTTCCACCATACTGAGTATGCTCATATATTTATTCTCACATGTGAGATGCCATTATTTTTATTATTATGTTTGCTTACGTGCAAGCATGAGAAATATTTTGTAGCAGATTGCTGGAGTAGCAGTGTTGTGGTCAATGCCGGCAGTACTTTTTGGGGTTGGTCTCTGTGGTGCCAATGGAGGAGCACGCTGTCGATGACAGCAGTTTTGAAGCATGCCACCAACCTGAAAGAAATTTGCCACTGCAATCAGGGTGTGAAACGTCATTGGCGAATCAGCTGTTTTTCCTGAACAGTCTGATGCTGGGCAGTACTTTTTGGGCTGATTGCAGCAACAAATAGCAGCTTTCCTAGTCTGGTGTCACATTTCAAAAAACATGGTGCTGGCTGTCGCCGTCCACCTCTCACAGTCCCCATGAAAGCCAACGGGGGTGCCCAATCCCCTTGTTGGCATGCCCCTCCACAGTTTTATTTGCCAATGGGGAGCCCAGTCCCTATCAGCATAATGCCCTCCCTATTCTGTTATGAGATAAGGGGTGCGAATCCCTCGGCTCATGCGCTCTCCAAACACATTTTATGTACTGATGGGGTGTGCAATCCCCATCGGCTCCAGCCCCCCCAACAGACACCCAGGAGGCATGCTGGGAGCCCACCCCAGTGTGCCCATTGTCCCTGTAAGTAGAAAAACCGTGCCGCAATGTTTTTTTTTTAAAACCTGTGAAAACAGAAAAAAATCCCTCGCTGTGTCCATTGCCCCTCCCGCCAAACCTGCACCCACCGTCTGCGCACCCCACCTCCCCACACCCACCTCACCCCAGACTTACCTCCGGAGCCCGGTGCAATAATCTTCGGTGGAGCGGGAACATGTCTGCACTCTTCAAATCTGATTGCGAACTGAAGAAATGCTGGTAAGCTGTAAAATGGCATAAATGTTTTTTTTTTTCAACTTAGGTGGATATCTCAGCCATTTTTGTGAATTTTGGCACCAAAGTTTCAACATGGGGTTCTTGGGACCCCACCTCATAAATTCAGTCACTGTCATCTGGTCATTTGGTCCCGAAAGGTGATGCCACGGTCACTGCATGGAATCACCCTTCGGGACCGAGTAATGAAATGACAGTGTCACAGTTCATGAGGTGGGCTCCCAAAAAGTCCATGTTGCAAATTTGGTGAAAACATTCCCAAAAATGGCTGTGTTATGAGCATGCATTGCGCAGTTTCCATGCACACTCGTAACTTTGAGAATTTGTAATATTTGCACTCAAGATTTTCAACATTGGGTAATGTTTGCGCACCTCCTTATGAACAGTACAGCTTTCATTTTTCACATCCTACCCGAAATGTGTTTTCGCACATTTGGCGCACAACGGCGTGATCGCTGTGGGAAATCAACGGTCGGGACAGATTAACAAAATCACAGTGCCACTGTTCATGAGCAGAGGGCCCAACTGCTTTCATGAGGTGGGAGTCACAAAAAGGCCATGTTGAAAATTTGTAGTGCAAATACCAACAAACGCCCAGGGCGTTAGGGTTTCTAACCATAATGTCCCACCCTGTACAGACTGACAGGCATCAGTGGTGTACCTTTGGATTGCCAGCTATAATGCTCAGGCCATTCCACCCCCACCCTACCATCAGTGACAGGCATCGAGGTGTGCCTTGGACTCTTCAGCCCCAGAGTTCACCCAATTCTCCTATACTGGACCTATTTCAGCGTATGTCCTTATGGAATGGGGTGACTGTAAAGCCGAACACCCCAAGGCACATCTCAATACTTGTCGGTGTCTGCAGGATAGGGTGCGGTGAAATGGCATGAGCGTTATGGGCAATGACCCAAAGGCACACCCCAATGCCTGTCCATCTCTGTAGAGTAGAGGTGGTGTTGGCATGAGTTCAATACATCACTGCCATTCCTATTCTGCATCTGTCTAACTCCTGCACTTCCAATGCTAATACCAGCAAGCAAACATTCGGCATTGACAAATGCTTGTTTTTTTTATTTTATTTCCAGTAACTATTGGGCTAAATTACTGCTCATATGCTTAGCCACTAAACAGATGGGGACAGTTCACATTTTGCACTTTTTTCCTTCACTACCTTTTTACCTTTTCTATTATAAAACCACATAACCACCTGCTGTAGAAAATCCAATATGACATGGGCTAACCTACGATGTAATTTTTTATCTAAATTTAATGGTATTGGTCTATTGCTATGTCAAGTATTTGAGCAAGAAGCCCAGGATGCTCAGTCTCATATTTCTCCCACCTGCACCTGCTTGCAGCCCTAATCTGGCACCCCTTCTGAACTTGTTTCCCCTCACTCTCTGGTTATCCACCTCTGGCACTTACCCTCTCTTTCTAGCACTTGTAGTATGGTTACTCCACCTAGGCTAGTTTTTAGATTGCACTTAATTTTTTTGTTTTCCACTGTTATATTATATTATTATTAAACCCTTACTGAATGCTTAATGTCACCTTGTATTTGTTAATTCACCAAGGCTAGTTCATGAGTTGCCCTTTGGTCTGTATTATCCTGATTTTATGCCCTCACTGTTAGTTAAATGTTTTAGCCTATGTCATGTCTCATGATTGCTGTATGTAACCGGGCGCTTCTGCAAACAGGCAGCAATGCTCACATGCCTTTCCAGTGTAACCAATAAAAATGAAAATAAAATTATATATTTAGAGGAAATTGTCTCTCTGTCTCAGGCAAGCCAAAATGACAGTATCACTCAAGAAAAACCAAAAGATGTGGTCAGTTCCAATATTACAATCCAAAATATTTTCTTTGTTGCTTCACCATATATATAAATGTTTTGTACTGTGCATGGAAAACTATGGCTGCTGAAGTGCTGGCCCCACAGAGGCCTGCACTTCTTCAGACAGAAGTAGTATTGTGATTTGAATATCGTCGATTTCTAACTGCAGCCAGTAGTGGGTGTGTATGTCCTGCACTATGCAGGGGTATCTGTGGCTGAAGAAACATTGACCTCACAGGAGACTACATTTCTGCAGAGAGAAGTAATGTTGTGATTTGAGAGTGAAGTGTGAAAATACATTTTGACCAAGATTTTAAAAATGACACCTGTCTTTCAGATGAGATGTTAAACCGAGGTCCCATCTGCCTGGATTGGTGGTAGCTCAGGTGGATGTTAAAGATCCCATGGCACTTATTGAAAAGAGTAGGGGAATTTTTTATTATAATAACATCGAAAAATATAATTACAAAACAGTGTTAAACAATAACCTAATAATAAAGTAAGAAAAACCAAAAAAATACAAAACAGTGTTAAATCACACTAAGAACAATTATACAAACAGAAAAAAATTCAAATGATTTCCACAGTCATACATTTTGACTATCCTCCTAAAAATCATCCTGAAATCAAATTTCAATCATAATATATCCCCTATAATATTATCCATTACCCCATCTCTACATTATGCCAAGTCCTGTACTTATGACTTATTTGTATTTAATAAAATGAGTCAGTCCTTTCCACCAGTTCTTCACCTGTTTGGTGGACGTGAAGCCTATATCTTTAAGATATACCCTCTCTAGGGCACCCTTCATTAAGAGGCCGACTACCTCATAAGGCATTTGTTTCTGATATGATACCCATTGACATCGAGCCTGCCATAGATAATATATCAATGTACAACACAATATGTGTAAGGTTCCGTTATGATACATTGTCCCTAAATGAGCAAATTTACCCAAAACCAAAATATCATAGTCCAAATTGCCTAACCACCTCATTTTCCACTGTACTGCCAGGAATTTCCAAAGAGACTTGGCATACATACAATAAAAGAAAAAAATGTTCTACCGTTTCCTCTTGATCAATACAATGTAAATAAGGACAATTTCTTTCTGACCGAGCCTTACATTTCTCATTACCTCTCACCCCAATCCTGCCATATACCGTCAGCCATATAAATTCCCACATATAATCTGGTAGTCTGGGATTATTTAATCACTATAGTACCACTTTTGTATATCCTGCCGGACAGTTTTTAAAAGCTGGTTCATTTGGATATTGAATCTGCATTACCTTAGTATATAGTTGTTTTCCTGTGCTTTCCCTCACTATGTGAGCCTGTAGCCCCCATTTAAATAATTTTTTTGCAACTGGTAAAAAATAACTAGGGAGAAATAAAGTGAGAATAGGTTTTGGGGGACCCATCAACCAAGCTGAAAAATACCGATTTAATACGTTTTGTATCAATATACTTTCATTCAAGGGTGACAATCCCCATCCTCCCCTCAAATTTGAAGCTATAAATAATGTCGAGAAAAAAGTGACTGGATCTACCATTTCCAATCCCCCATTTTTTTTTGTCAAATACGTATAATGCCGTTTAATGGGATTAAGTCTATTTCCCCACACCATTTGGAAAAACAAACTATACAACCTTGTTTCCAATTTTATAGGTATCGGAAATATCCGTGCAATATATAATAACTTTGGAATAATAAATTGTTTGAGAACCTTTACCCGCTTAATTTTAGACAATTTCCAATGTTTCCAAATATAAATTTTCTCTTCTATATTGTGCAGTCCCTTCTCCCAATTCAAACCGGGCAAATTCTGGGCTCCATACCATAAACCCAGAATCTTGATCAGTTCAGAAGAAATGTTCAGTCCCTGTACCTTTAAAGGATCCGGAAAATTCACTCCAATAAATAATCCCTGAGTTTTGGAAGTATTAAGTTGTGAATTGGAAATACTTGAATATTTATCCATAAATTCTAAAAATTGTGTCACTTGATGGTATTGTGTGAAGAACAAACATAAATCATCTGCACATGCCTGTACACGCTTTTCCTGTAACATGGGGGGGCCTTAATCCCTTCCCATAATGGGTTTTGTGATAAATATTGAATCAAAATATCAATCTTAAAAACATATAATAACGGGCTAAGTGGACAGCCCTGACGTACCCCCGTTGGGACATGAAACCTGTCTCCAATTTCTGTTTGAATTATGGGATGCGTAATGGTAATTTCATATATAGCTTTGATTCAATTCACAAACCGTTCCAGTACCCCATAATGGTACAATACCAAAAATAAAAACGGATGATAGACTCTATCAAAAGCTTTTTTGGTCGACAGACACAATACAGCCAGATAGCTTGTGTATATTGATATATTCAATCCAGTCCCTAATAATCATATGTGCCTGAAAGATTTTTTTTCCCTGTAGTCCACAAAACTGATTGGGAGATAGAACCATAGCCGCCACTTGCTTTAACCTGGTGTTTAAAATACTTGCCAAAAGTTTACAATCAGAATTTAATAATGTAATCAGTCTCCAATTCTCCAATAAATATCTGTCTCCAGATTTATACAAAAAAATTAACAAACCTTCAGCAAACCATACTGGGAATTCTTCTGAGTCTAGGAAAAAGTTAAAAACTTGTTCCAAGCATTCTGAAAACTCTTCTGGAAAAGTTTTATATAATTCCATAGTCAACCCATCCACCCCTGGTGAGGTTCCAGATTTTAGATCCTTTATAGCCCCGATAATTTCAGCTCTTGAAATGGGTGAAATAAGAGGCTCAATAGTTCTTTGTTGCTCAGGTACTTTTAATTGTTCCAAAAACTGCTTCATAATAGAAGCACTAGGTGGTTTCTCAGGTTTATGAGCAGACATAAATTGTTTAATCAGCTGCTGTAGGTGTTTGGACTCTGTTATAATATGGCCCTCTTTATTTTTAAGTGCATCTATAGTTGTGTTATATTTATATTTTTTAAAAGCCTCATAAGGGTCCCCAGAAGGACATTTTTTTACTCCATATTGAAATAGAGCTTGAAGGGTATTTGCTCTATTGCATTGCCACTCCTGAAGTTGCTGTTTCATTTGTGTAATTTGAATTGAGCTGTCCACTTTAGAAGTATTTGCTATTGAAATTAAATAATATAATTGTTGTCTTAATATAAGATATTTAAGAAATTTCTCATTTCCCTTTGTTTTCCCAACATTTTTTAATAATTTACAAAAATCATCTTTTGAATCTTTCCACCAATCCCCTAAATTATCATACAAAAAGGCCACAGACAGTCTTGCCTTTAATAAGAATTTGAGCTTACCTACAACCACAGGACATTTTAATAATAATGCATTCAATTTCCATCTTGCCCTTTGCTGTGGTGGTACTACATAAGGTCCTACAACACATTGCAGAAGCATATGATCCGAAAAAGATACAGGAAAAGTATAAAATGTAAATGGCAGAGTTTCCAAAATAAACACGTAATCTATGGTGGATGTATATTGGTTTCTTTGATAAGTGAATTTTACCCCACCCTGTTGATGGCTACTGCCATTAACCAAGCCGAATGTTTTTATCAGCTGCCCTAATGCATTAGAATCGCAATGAATCTTTTTTCTCCTGCAGTCCTATAGCAACCCATTTTTTCTTTAATTCACAATTAAAATCTCCACATAAGAACATTTTATGTGAAGTAAATAAAAAAGGTTTTATTAACTGAAAAAGTGCTACCCGTTCTGCTTTAACTTGAGAGCAATAGACGTTAATAAATCTACATGTCAGGGATTTCCAGGCACCATCTAGAATCATCAATCTACCTGGAACTACGTCCATTAGTTTAATTAAAGAAAAATTATATGAATTAAAAAGAAAACCAATACCATCAGCCATTTGCTGGCCAAAAGACCAATAGGTAGGCCCCCAACACCATTCTCTTTGGAAAAGCCTAGCCTGGTCTAAAGAATACATCCATGTTTCCTGCAGCAAACATATATCTAAGGCTTGATAATGTACATAATCCATTATCACCCTCCTCCTTTTAAAATTCAAGAGACTGTGTACATTTATTGACCCTAGTTTAAATGCCATTTATTTAGAGACCAGACCTTTCAACCGTCTTTTTTTTCCTTTTTCTCTTTATACCCTTCATGTACCCGTAAGGGAGAAGGAGGACTGTCTTGCATGGGCTGTGAATCTAAGTCCTGGCCATCCATTTCTGACTCAACCCATGAGGTAGCCAAAACTGAAAAGGGTTACTAGATTCCATTTCTACTGAGCTAGGCCCTGTAGTAGTTTTCAGGTTCCAGGAGGACCTTCTTACTGGAATCATAACAAGGGGTCTTGTAATTTCAGTGACTCCTGACTCGTCCTGCACTACTAACCCCCCTTGAGGAGCCCTAGAAGCTCTCTGAGGCAATGTTTCTAAACCAGTATCTTGTCCCGGATCTTTCACAGGATGCCCTTCTATATCATTATTGTCTAGTTCTGACTCTATATCAGGTGGGTCTACATTTGTGACTACGTCATGTGCTTTCTGAATCAACAAATCAGGGCTGCCACTAGAGGCCTTATTTTTTGCTGCCCACTCACACTTAGCAAAAACATGCCCAATCCCCTCACATAAGTCACATTTGGTGAAATTAGCACATTGAAATACACCATGACCCACTTCCCCACAATTATCACAGTGAGGTTTATCACAAGAGCTCGATAAATGTGTCCTGACCCCACATTTGTAACAAGCTCGGGGCTGTCCTGCGTAAAAACAAACTCCTCTGTCCCTCCTCAAGAGAAAAGAGTTTGGGATATGTTCAATCCCTTTATCTGTTTGTCTTAACTTAACTTTGAATCTCCATCCCTCAGTCCAGAATTGTTCTGAATCAAGTATAGCCTCTGGCGAACTCAATATTTCACATTTTTGGGCCAAACAGTATGAAATGTCATCCACGTGAACACCTTCATTCCGACACATGATGGTCACGAATTTAATCAATGGTTTCGTCAAAGGAATAACTAAAAAAGGTGTCCACATGGGTGAAAATTTCACCTGGTTGAATCTTTCCCCAAAAAAGTCAAGTGCATAGGCTGAACGAAAGCTGACGTCAAAATTATCCTCTCCAGATATGTTAATAAACGCAAACACGTCTCTGGGTGAAAAGTGTAAAGAGTCCTTTAATAAATATTTTCCCACATATAACCTATCTGGTCTAACCTTCATTCCCACTTTATACCTTAAACGGACCGCATAACTGCGAGGAGCTGCCTCTTTTTTAATTTTAGAAAATAGGTCTGACATTAGGGGTTTCTCTATAGTTGGAGTTTTCTGACCATTTTCCCCTGGTTGTTCCTCACCTACCAGAAGGGTAGGAATTAAACTTGATTCAATTGTTACAGGTTCATTCTGCAATGCCACCCCAACAGGCCTGCTCCCCTCCTCCTCCCCTTCAGACACAACAACCATTGAAGGTACCTTCAGTTTCCACCCTGGTTCATTTTGTGAGAAATTAAGTTTTGGTTCCCAGTCTGGTGTTGGACACCATGAACCTTTATCCAGCATCCAACCCACTTCTTGTAATGCTTTTTTAGGGGACCAGTTGTCAGTTATCGGGGATTGCTGTAAAGGAATCAATTCCACAGTCATTTTATTCAGTTTTACCTGTGGAGAATCAGTCATCCGTTTCCCTACTGGTATCCCCAGGTTGTGTTTCATGAAGACCACTGCAGCTCTTTTTTCTTTCCCCTCTTCTCCGACTTTCTCCTGCCCAGTTGCGATACGTTTAACTCCAAGACTCCTTCTTGTTGTTGTGGGTCAGTTTGATACACACACGGCTGTTTATCTACTGATGTTGGTTGTTCCATGCCTCAAAAAACAAAACCTGCTTCTCTAGATAACTCCACATTGTGCCCCGAAGACTCAGCGCTTCCAGGCTCCTTTTGGATCACATCCAGGTTACCCCCGGCTCTCTTGGTAACCGAACCGATGCCTCCAGCGGTCATGGTTTGTTCAAACCCTAACAAGTGCTGCTGTTTCGGGATCTGCTGTATTTCCTCCTTCTCCTCCATCTTCTCATTCTCTGTAGACACTGCCTTATCCCTCCCTGCACTCGTTGAGTTGCACTCACTGCTCCACTAGTTCCGTGATGTCGATAACTCCAGTTCCTCGGGGAAACACTCTGTCTCTCCGGGAATTCCTGATAACTCCTCAGTACTCAGTGCTGAAATTTCATGCAAAACTCTTGCCTGCTCCATTTGCAATACACAAAGTTGCTCCTGTAATTGTAGTTTGAGAGAAGGAGATTGCACTGTAATTTCTGGGCTTTCCGATGTACCTTCACCAGATATATCCTCCATAGATAAAAAAAAAACTCATTTGCCTCCATCATTGAAATCGGTGCTGACTGCACCTTCTCTTGCCTTTCCACCCATTCCTGCAATGGGAAATCTCTCTGTCCGTCCTCCTCTGCTGCTTCCATCCTTGCCCAAGTCTGACCACAACTGATCAAACTCGCCATCGCTGCTAGCCCCCTACTGCCAGCAATACAGTAGGGGAATTTCCCCGGTGTACTGGCCAAATTTCCCTCATTCACTAAAAATACCACCAACAGCTTAATCTGATTCAAGGTCAGTTGGCATTCATTTGTATCCCCCTCCCCTGAAAATAGGCAGGATTTGTCTAGTGCACTTACCCGGTCAACAAAAGCTAAATAAATAAATGTTCACGAGGTGATGTGAAAAAATGGCTATGTTGAAAATGTGGGGTCAAAAGATTGAACATTACCAAAGTTATAGGTGAGCATTGAAAATTGCCAATGTATTTCATAACTTTTTCTTTTTAATGTTTATACCCCAGATTTTCAACATACTGTAGTCTTCTTATGACCCTGTGTCATGAACCTGGTAGGTGAAATTTTTCAAATTCCTCCCAAAAGGTGATTTCATGGAGCCACTGTGAAGTTTCATTTTTGGCCAGATCTGAAACATTTTACCTACTGTGGTCATGAGGAGAGATCCCAGAAAGGCCATGTTGAAAAATTGGGAGGAAAATGTTAAACAATGACCAAGTTATGAGTAAAAGTTCAAACTGCATTGGAAATACCTTAACCATACTTACCTTATTTCCTCATTTCACAGTTGCAGTTCCAGGAGGATGATGTCTTTTGGCTCAGAGGCTAGATCTTAGATGGTGGGCTGAATTTAGGTGAGTGATGGGTGTAGGGGGTAAAGGGTGGTGTGTGCTGAGTGAGGGGTTTGGTTGGGGAAGGGGACAGCGGTGCAACAATGATGGACCATTTTCTTTATTACAGGTTAAAGAAAAGAAAAAGGCATTGAGGAAGTCTTTTTTTATTGCAAGTACTGACACTGGGGATTGATCACTCCACTCTCAGCGTGATGTTTGGCAACACAGAGGGAGGGGGTGGTCTGAGCTATAAGGAATACGAGCAGACTAGGTGGGCCTAGCAGTCCTTATCTGCCATCAATTTCTGTGTTTCTATGTAACATCAGGGACTGGGCACCCTGGTATTAGGATGTTGGAGTAGTGTTGGGGGAATCATAAAAGAGAGGGACAGAAGAAGTACCGGGCATGGGCACCCTGGTGTTGGAATAACCTCACTATTTACATGGCATCTGGACTGGGCACCCTGGTGTCCAGTTCAAAGAAATTATACCACTGTTTTTGCTAATGGCCACTGAAGGGACAGTAAACAAATCAATCAAGCACAACTCCATCCAGCAGTGGTGGGGCTGTACATTAACATGTAGCCCCACCAGGGCCCTTGAGAGGGTGGGGGAATCAGGAATAATTCCCAGGGCCCAGCACCAAACAAGAGCTCAGGCTGCCAGGCATGCTACTGTACGCAGCTGCATAGGGGCCCCAGAGTCTGAACTTTTTCCCAGGGCCCAGAATTCCTCTCAAGGGGCCTAAGCCCCACTCCTGCTGAATGGACACTACAGAAAGAGATACAGACACATTTTGTAGTGTTTTGATGGGCCTGCACTCTGAAACATGAATGCATTCTCCTTAAACAACCACATTAAGGAATGTGATCATAAAAAGTCAGTTGTCCTTAGGACATCTATTTTTGGAAATGTGCATGCTCAAAAATGGAACAGTTTTTCTTAAATAGTTCAAAAACTACTGAAGTTTGAGAGATAGAAAACACAAAGGCACACACCTTAGGGCAAACTATCAAACATCCAAGATTCAAATCTGAAATCAAAATACAAACCAAAAGAATCAGCACCCAAGGCAAAGATGATATACAAAAAAGTGAGAACAAAATTTTTAACTCACCAACTTATTTTATTAAATGCTCAGGATAAAACAAAAAGCCATATCCACAGTTGTTTGGTGCAAAGAACTTGCTGGCAATGACTGATGATGTCAAGAAACCCTAATGTTTTGATTAACTGCTGCCAATCTTCAATAGAGGTATCATCACAGCTCGTAGCCTAAGTTTATATAGTGTACCATCACCACAAAAAAACTACAAACAGATTTATTATTTAGAATCAGCATGCTTGAGAATTAAAACTCAAGCAGGTACACACTTAAACAAGAATCAATGACAGGGAGTAAAAACAGTGTCAGTGGCATATTTGAAACCAGAAATTAATGTATGATTTAAGAACTGTTTGTACATTTTAAATGACACTTACAATTAAAAAGGTGTTCCATTTAAAGTTTTCTTAATTGTGCTATTTACTAGTATCTCATATAAAGCAGCCAATTATGGACTGCAAAAAGGTCCGAAAAAGGACACCGACATGGCAAATAACTGGTACATTTTTTGAAGTAAAAATATTATCAGAACTGGGCCAGAATCAAGTCGCACTAAGACGAGGGTCCTTCACTTCAGGAGGGCCAATTTTAAGAAAATGGGAGAATGCCTCAAGGACAGCCCTGCAGGGATAGGGAAACTGGGCCAAGTCAAGAAACAATGAGCAAACATAAAGGGGAGCATTAAAAAGGCAACAAATCTCTGTCAGGCAGGTTAACAAGAGCAAGAGAAAAAAAGAGGCCACTACGGTTCTTTAGAGAAGTGGCAGAGAAAGAAAAGGCAAAAAACCCGAGCATTCAGAAGGTACAAGAGGACACAGAAGGAAAAGGATAGGGAGAGTTACAAGGAGAAACAAAGAGAGGCAGGGAAAGCAGTTCAGAGCACAGAGGTGTAAGCTGGGGAGAATGTTACCCAGTCAGTAAAAAACAGGGGCTACAACATTATTTAGATATAAAAGTAAGAAGAGAAAGACAAAAGGAAGGATAGTAAGGCTAAAAGGGGAAGGAGGACTTGTGAGGAAGAAGACCAAAAAAAAGCAGACATATTGAACAATTACTTTTGTTCAGTATTTACGGAGGAAGGGGTAGCTGACAGGCAAACATAAGGGACAAGGGCATTAAAGGAAGGGAAGTGGACACTAGTTCTTTCACAGAGGACAGAGTCCTCAAGGAACTAGTACAATTAAAAGTAGACCAGGCAATGGGATCTGATGGGATGCACCCTAGGATACTGACAGAGCTCAAGGAGGTGCTGGCTGCACCTCTGACAGCTCTGTTCAATCTGTCACTAGAAACAGGGTAGGGTTTGGGGTACTGGAGGAAGGCAGATGTGGTCCCACTACAAAAATGTGGAAATAGGGAGGAGGCAGGAAATTATAGACCTGTCAGCCTAACTTCGGTAGTGGGTAAAGTAATGAAATCGCTACTGAAGGAAAGGATTGGGGAATACTATGGAGCCCAAGAGAGCTGCTCAGACCATCAGGTTCCTGTAACATATAACAAACCAGAGAAAGCAATCACTCCTTCTTTAGTACAAAAATCACACGACAAGGGAAATCTTCACCTTTTTCATTTATTTACAGTTGCCAGACTTAACAGACATATTCAGTAATTCAAAGCAGAAAAAATCCTCCTGCTGGCTTTTCACCTTTTGGCTTTATCAAAGGATACTGCCCACTAGGATAGGGTAGAAATCATTAACTATCTCCCCACACACATTCAAAAAACATGTGTATCCCCTAAAAGAAGTCAAGATGACCAATGAGATGGGGGAAAGGGGGGAGAGAGGGGGGAAAATATTGGATTGGAGAACAGGGGAAAAGATAGAGAAGGGGGAAGCAGAAAAGGGGAAAACAGAGCTCTCCAAGGAATAGTCAGATTTCCATGGACTACAGAAAGAATGCCTCTAAGGGGATACCTTGGACAATAGAAGGCCTTGCACTGTGAATCCTTAAGGTATCCTCATATTTTTTCCTCCTTATTCTCCTCCTCTCCCTTTCCTCTTGCCCAATCCAATATTTCCCTCACATCCCCATTCCCTTCCAATTGTTATCTTGACTTTTTTAGTGGATACATGTTTTGTGAATATGAGTTCAAATGCATTATGCATCAAATAATTTTTTTGTAAAATCCCCATTTAAGCTCACTAGAGATCTCTCTATAACAAACATGTAAGTGCCATTTTTAGTTAAAGTAATCCAGTAACCAGTTACGTTTGACAGACACAAGCACAATCTATATGTATTTTTTGCTATGTGTGCCTTTTATACAAATAGGTAACAGGGTAGTTTTTAGCATTTTTACTACTTTGTTGTATGAGCATTACATCACTGTTAATTAAATATCACAAGTGTGTATGTGTTTGGGGGAGCTGTTTATGGATTTCTAAGCTAGTGGGCAGTATCGTTTGATAAAGGCGAAAGGCAAAACGCTGTCAGGAGGATTTTTTCTGCTCCAAATTGCTGAATATGTCTGTTAAATCTAGCAAGTATAATTAAATGAAAAAGGTGAAGATTTCCATTGCCGTATGGCTTTTGTACTGAAGAAGAAATGTCATGACTGATTGCTCCCTCTGGATTGGGGAATACTTTGTAACCAGTGGATTACATTATCCTCCGTGCAACATGATTTCACAGGGAGGAGGTCTTACCAGACAAATCGGATTGAATTATTTGACTGGGTGACCAGGGAAGTGGATCAGGGAGAAGCTGTAGATGTAGGTTACTTCGATTTCAGTAAGGCCTTTGACATTGTTCCACACAGAAGACTTGTGAGCAAGCTGGGCAACTTAAGAGTGGGTCCAAAAGTAGTAAGATGAGAAAGAGGTTGGCTAAGCAATAGGAGTAGACAGCGATGGCAAATGAGGTCCACTCTGGAGAAGGCAAGGTGACCAGTGGGGTGCCACAGGTTCACTACTAGGCCCAGTCCTCTTCAATGTCTTTATTAGCGACATTGCAGAAGGGCTGGAAGGAAATGTATGCCTGTTCGTGGATGACAGAAAAATCTGCAACAGAGTGGACACAAAGGGGGGGGATGAGGAGAATGAGGGACAATCTGAAAAAGCTGTAAGAATGGTCAAGGGAATGGCAGCTGGGTTTCAATGCAAAAAAGTGCAAAATCATGCACTTGGGGCATAGAAACCCAGAGGCAATGTATCAGTTGAGCATGCAGATGTTAGCAACCACAAAAAAGGAAAGGGACACAGGGGTAATCATTTCTGATGACCTGAAGGTTGCCAAGAAGTGTGATAAGGCAGTGGGGAAGGCTAGCAGGATGCTTGGGTGCATAGGGAAGGGCATCACCAGCAGAAAGAGATAGGCAGTATTACCCCTGTATAGATCTCTGATAAGACCCCACCTCAAGTCTTGTGTCCATTTGAGGAGGCCCCACCTCCAGAAGCACATGAATAGGGTGGAGGCAGTAAGAAGGAGGGCTATCAAATGGTGCAGTGCTTGCATCAAAAGCTCTATAAGGAAAGACTCAAGGAACTAAATATGCAGTCTCTAGAGGAAAGGAGAGAAAGGGGAGATATGATAGAAACATTCAAATACCTCTCAGGTAATAATAAGGTATACTTCTGCTCAGTATTTACTAAGGAGAAGGAGGGGGTGACCCCCAAGGGAGGAGGAATGGCAGAAATGGGGGGGGTGACAGATGGGGAAATCATGGAGGGCAGAGTTCAGGAGGGTTTGAAGGCACTGAGGGTGGACTAGGCGCTAGGCCCAGACGGTATCCACCCCAGGGTACTGAAGGAGCTGGCAGAGGTCCTTGAGGGACCTTTGGGAGACCAATTTAATGCCTCACTACATTCGGGGTGTGTACCTCAGGACTGGAGGATAGCTCATGTGGAGCCCCTCCACAAGAGTGGCCCCAAGGATGAACCGGGAAACTACAGACCAGTGAGCCTCACATCCATCGGGGGTAAGCTAATGGAGACTATCCTGAAGGAGAGCTGGTGGCCCTCCTAGAGGCCAAAGGACTACAGGACAGCAGACGGCATGGCTTCATACGTGGCAGATCCTGCCAAACCAACCTGGTGGAGTTCTATGACTGGGTAACTAGGCAACTGGACAGAGGCCATGCAGTAGATGTCCTGTATCTGGACTTCAGTAAGAAATTCAACTCGGTGCCACATGGAAGGCTGGGAAGTAAGTTATAAGGCACAGGGGTGGGTGCAAAACTGGTGAGATGGGTAGGAAACTGGCTTCAGGGAAGGCAACAGAGGGTGATGGTGGGTGGGGAGCTCTCACACCTAAGGGTAGTGACGAGCGGTGTTCCACAGGACTCGGTGTTGGGACCAGTGTTGTTTGGGATATTCATTGCAGACATATCATTGGACATCAAGAGCAAGATCGGTCTGTTTGCTAATGATATCAAGGTAGAACCAGTGGTGGATGACCTACGGGGATGGCAGAGGTTGCAGGATGATCTGGCAAACCTTGAAACCTGGTCAGACACCTGGCAACTTGGGTTTAATATCAAAAAGTGCAAGGTGCTGCATTTTGGGATGAAGAACCCATGGAGGAATTACCAGCTGGGGGACTGCAGCTAGCCCAGACAGAGGAGGAGAAGGATCTGGGGGTGCTCATTACAGGGTCAATGAACAATTCGGCACAATGTAGGAAGGCAGCTGCAAAGGTCAACAAAATGCTGGGTTGTATTGCAAGGGGTATATCTTCAAGGAGGGAGGAGGTGATTCTGCCACTGTATAGGTCATTAGTTAGACTGCACCTGGAGTACTGTGTGCAGTACTGGCGCCCGTATGTGAAGAGGGACATTAAGTTACTGGAGGGTGCATATGCAGATGACCTGTTGATTTATGTTTCTAATCTGAAGGTCTCCATTCCTGCTCTCCTAGAGGTTATTCGGGTGTTTAGTACACTGGCTAATTATCGGTTAAATTTAGACAAGTCAGTTGTATTTCCCCTTAATAAAAATGTTTTTAAGCAGGAGATAGCGGAATTGGGTCTGTCCTGGAAGTTGGATTTTATAAGATATCTTGGTCTGAATCTAACTAGAAGCAGGACTAAGATATTTCAGTTGAACTTAGACCCCTTGGTGAGCGTCATTGAGTTGGATCTAGAAAGACGGGTGAGGTTGCCAATTTCCTTATGGGGGAGGATTAATTTAGTTAAAATGAACGTTTTCCTAGGTTGTTTTACCCTTGAGTATGTTGAATATTTGGATACCACTTGCCTGGTTCAGGAAGTTACATAACATGATAGCTAATTTTGTGTGGGTTATAAGAAGTCCCATATGGCCTATCAAAAGTTGGCGGGCGCCCAAACTACTGGGGGATTAAGGCTTCCACACTTTGCCCTATATTTCTGGGCAGCCCATGCCAGCAAGTATTTGAGGTGGGTGAAGGGTAGGGAGGTTTCAGTACAACACTCCTATGTGCCACTTTGGCTACAAATTGAGTTGTCCCTGATTCAGAAATATGGCTTGAGGCCTGAGGCTTTGCTTCACCATATGCAGAAATTGTTGCCCCTCCAGTTGCGTAGTTCTCCAATTGGGATAGCGGTGAGAGCTCATGCCCAACTGTGTTGCTTTTTGAAATATGATCACCTTAATGATTGGGTTCAGCCAATTTGGGGTAATCCACGTTTTGTAATAGGTAATAAAATTCTTAGTCCGGCCTGGCTGCCCTGACCTGAGGAATGCTGTGTGAAAGATTTTCTTTCGCCCGATGGGAAAATTTACTCCTCTGTTGAGATTCTGAATAAATTTGTGATGCCCACTACGACAATCTTTAAGATGTATCAGATTAGGCACCTTTTGGTTGCCAAGATGGGTAGTGGGACAATTCGGAGTCCTAGGCTGATTTTATGACAAATTAGGTCAGCAGGGTCTATCGCACGCAGTTTCTAAAATATACTCTGTGTTTTTGAATGGCGTTCTCCAAACCCAGCTCAAGGTTTATATTGGGCCTCTGTCTTTCCTGATTCGCGCTTAACTGGAAGGCTTTATGACCTAACTGTCATAAATTCTTTTTGCAGGATCAGTTAAGGTTGATGCAGTTCAAAATCCTTCACAATATTTATTATTCCCCACAAAAACTGGTAAAGCTGAGAATTGCTACAAGTTCTACATGTTACAGGTGTCAAGCCGGGGTTGGGGATTTGATGCACATTTTCTGGCATTGCCCGAAGGTAACCTCTTTGTGGGCAGAAATTAAAAGTAGAGTGAATCCATTATTAGGACTTGGGGAACTCTTTACTCCGGAAATATGTTTATTGGGAGATGTATCTCATACTCCCGTCAAGAATAGGAGGTTTCATATAGTCTTGATTGCTGCCACGCTTAAGAGTATTGTTCTTAGACACTGGAAGGATTCTGCTGTGCTAAGCTATGCTGAATGGCTGGAGGAGTTACTAGCTTGTTTGAGGGTTGAGAGGATGACAGCTATCCTCCAGAATAAGCTTTCCAGGTTCAACAGGATTTGGGGTCCCTTTTATGCTCTTTTTTTCTCTTTAGGAGAGTGTAGATTTACTAGGGTTTGATGGTATGCCATCTCATTGGACTTGTGCCGGGAGGATTGGGGTGGTGGGGTTGGGTTTGGGTGGGGAGGGTTTGGGGGTATGTTACAGGGTTTGCTTTATTTTATGTATGAACATATATATGTATGTACTTTTTTGTGTCTGTATTTGTAATTGTTGAATCATATCCCTGTAACGGAAAATGAATAAAGAGTTAATGGCAAAAAAAAAAAAATTAAGTTACTGGAGGGGGTGCAGCACAGGGCGACAAAGATGATCAAGGGGCTGGGGGACTTATCATATGAGAGGAGGCTGAGGGAGTTGAACATGTACTCGCTGGAGGAGAGGAGGGACGGGGGGACATGATTGAAACCTTTAAGTACATGAAAGGAATCAACAAGGCAGGTACAGAGGGGCTGTTCAAAGTAAGGGAGGGGAGGGACACCAGGGGCCATGATATGAGACTGGAGGAGGAAGGTTCAGGAGGAGATGAAGAGACTCTTTTACAGAGAGGGTGGTGGCTGGGTGGAATGCTGCTACCTGCAGAAGTGGTATCCAGTAGAACAGTGGACTGCTTCAAAGGGAAGGGACAGGACAAGGGGGAGGGTCAATGAAGAGGAAAGGTGGAAGGGAGGGGCAGCTGCAGAATAAGAGGTGCTAGCTGCACATTCAAGCAGACTTGATAGACCTCTAGGCCTTTATCTGTTGGCAAATTTCATATGTTTGTATGTTCATATAGGAAGGTAGTATTTTCCATAGAAAAAGATGCTTCAAGACAACGGGTTATAGACTATGAAGCTGGAGGTGGGGGGGGGGGCTCAGAGGAGATGTGAAGAAATACTTCTTCATGAAGAGAGTGGTGGATGCCTGAAACAGCCTCCCAGCAGAGGTGGTGGATGCTAAACTGGTAACAGGATTCTGACATGCATGTGATAGACACAAGGAGATGTTAGAAGTAAGGCAAGGGGAAGAAGACCAAAGATCGAATAGGGTCTGTGGCAGCACAGTAGGTAAAGAATAGAGGGCAGACTAGGTGAGCCAAGAGGTCATTAGCTGCTGAAAACCTTTATATTTCTATGTTTCTATTAAAGATACATCGTGGTGGCTCAGGTGCATAAATGCAATACTATGCGACACCCAGGCCCATAAATATGTGTAACAACAGAGAAATCACGTATGAAAATAAGACCGAAATGTATCTTAGTGAAACGCCACCATAGTAGTGGCAAGTCTATTTTCACTCAGAAGAAATGGATTTTGTCCATTTTATATGGTTTCAAAAAACTTAAATTTTTAAATATTTTAATTAATTGCAGTGCAAACCAAAACGTCAACTCATATCTTTTAGGCTCTCATAAATATCATTCCACAACTTTATGAAAATTAGGTCAATTTCAAAGTACAGTAGGTATTCTTGTTAGAAAATAACATTTAAAATAGTCAGTTTAGATCATGGGTTTTACCCGCTTGTACATCTTCATGACTCAATTGCCTAAATCCATTTTATTGCAGCCACTTGTTTCTTCCAGCTATTTTTACCACTGCCACAGTCCACATTAAAAAAAGAATGGTGCTGGTGATTCTATCTCCCCAGGAACTTGTGAACAAAAAGACGCAAATACCAGGACACCAGGGCTGAACACTGCTACTACCGCTCATTCAAACATGATCAGGCTCATAGCTTAGACTCATTGTAGCTTGCAGCATTCTTTCTCAGCTTGAAGCGACTCATATTTCTAGCTTGTGGTACCTGCGGTACCTGGCCTCTGGATCCACCTGTGTGAGTCATTCCTGCTAATGTTCCACAGTCATGTGACCCCATTATCAGAGCTAGCTTGTTGCCGTGTGAATCTGTCTTTATATACCACTAAGGTTTCCATAGGAACAACCCTTATCTAAATTGATTATTTTAAATACTATTTTCTAACAAGACTGCCTACTTTGAAATCAACCTAGTTTTGATAAAGTTGTTGAATGATATTTCTGACAACCTAAAATATATAAGTTTAAGTTTTGGTTTGCAATGCAATTAATTAAAATATTTAAAATTAAAGTTTTTTGAAAACTTATAAAATGGGCAAAATTCATTTGTTCTGAGTACAAATAGACTTGCCACTACTCACTTCAATTGTTCCCTGCTATTGTGCACCAGAATACCTCTTGTATCTCATGAAAGATTAATAAGCACAGCCAGTCATTACTCTAAGTCAAATCCAAATGTATCTTAGTAAAAAATTATCAAATATAAAAAGGAGGCTAAATCGATAGACTCATTCAGATCTTCATCACCCTTATCCCCAAGGACATAAATCCAATAACTCCCCCTTTGACCAATTTTATATTTTCAGTTACCACCCCTTAGACAAAGGGAAATCTTTTCAATACCAGTAAACATAATTTAATGATTACCAGTGGCATTCATGATGTGTCTAACTATGGCATATCTACTGTCACCCTTTTTGCCGTACTCTTACATGTTCCCCTTTCTTTACTTTGTTACTCTTTGTTTAAACTGATGAATGGTACATCCAATATAACATGTGTGGAGCAAATGATGTTGGATGTACGGTTCGTCAGTTTAAAGGGAAACATCCATGTACAGTCGGGCCCCACATCCATGTGAAGTGGGGCCTGATTAGCAGATGCAGTAGGAAAAATTAAAAGTAAACTTACTCGCTGATTATTTATTTTTAATTGTATCTGGTTGATCCTGCACCCTCCCTGCCTTGGCATTTTAGGATGAAGAGCCCTCCCTGGCACGCCCACAAGCACCCATGGCTGTCCCCGTAATTATGTTTTTGGCTGGGAGCAGCCGGGGTCATCTATATAATTAATACATGGGTCCTTTTTAAAATAGCTCTGGTTTGGAGCCTGTGTATTCCTGTGCATTTCCAATACAAGTACTGGCTGACAAGTACCCAGCCAGTCGGTACTTGTCCTTGATGTAGCCCAGACACACACAGATTCTAAACTGGAGCTATTTGAAGATTTGGAAACACAGATTACTATATTGCCAATCTTCAAATAGCTCCAGTTTAGAATCTGTGTGTGTTCGGGCTACATCGAGACCAAGTATCGACTGGCAGGATACTTGTCAGCCAGTACTTGTATCAGAAATGCACAGGAATGCCCAGGCTCCAAACCGGAGCTATTTTAAAAAGCAGCCATGTATTAAGTATATAGATGACCCCGGCTGCTCCCCGCTTGAAACGTCATCACGGGGACAGCTGCAGGTGCTTGTGGGTTCACCGGAGAGGGCTCTTCATCCTAAAATGCCGAGGCAGGGAGGGCACAGAATCAACCAGATACAATTTAAAATAAATAATCAGCGAGTAAGTTTACTTTTAATTTTTCCTACTACATCTACTAATTGGGCCCCACTTCACATGGAGGTGGGGCCAGACTGTACGTGAACATTTCCCTTTAAGCAAACAGTGATCTTGAAATTAATTTTTGGCTTGGAAAAATGTATCAGTTATTTGTCATGTCAGTGTCTTTTTTGAGAACTTTTTGTAGTCCATAATTGACTGCTTTATACGAGTCACCAGTAAATAGGACAATACGGAAAACATCAGGCAGATAGGAGGTGTTCATTATGCCTGTTGGAATACCTTTTTAATTGTGTCATTTAAAATGTACAAACAGTTCTTAACTCATACATTAATTTCTGGTTTCAGATGATGCCACTGACACAGTTCTTACTCCCTGTCATTGATTCTTGTTTAAGTGTGTACCTGCTTGAACTCTAATTCTCTAGCATGTTGATTTTAAATAATTAATCTTTTTGCAGTGTGTATGGTGATGGTACACTACTGTATATAAACTTAGGCTACGAGCTGTGATGATACCTCTGATGAAGATTGGAAGAGGCCAATCAAAACGTTAGATTTTCCTGGCATCATCAGGCATTGCCGGTGAGTTCTTTGCACTAAACGACTGTGGATATATACCTGTTTGTTTTACCCTGAGCATTTAATAAAATAAGTTGGTGAGTTAAAAATTTTGTTCTCACTTTTTTTTATACAATCATTGCCTTGGGCACTGATTCTTTTGGTTTGTAACTTGTGTGCCTTGCGAATATAGCACCTTGGCCAATTCCTGCTGCTAGCCCGCTGTTTTTTCCTTTTTCAAATTTGAAATCATCCTACTTATTTAGTTATAGGTGAGTAAATAAGGTTTTAATTATAGTGTATTTTATGTTTTTTTGAACCTCTGCAACTTTGCCCCCAGTGAACCCATTGTCACGGCCTTCTTAAAATCTAGAGATCCTGGCACCAGCTATGGACCTTCCAAATTTCAAGTAAATAGGCTGAAAGGGGGCAGAGTTATTAAGGTGCACAAATTGAGATTTAACATTAAAATGCTTACGCAACCCTAATATCAGGCACTATCATGCCTATATAATACATACATATAGCTGTGCTCAGTGTCAGGTTCCTTCTTGTCTAGTTATGTTGTGGCACTGTTGTCACAATGCTCTGAGAGATGACTAGACATAATGATTGGAAACATATAGCGAATAATTAGCAGTGATGGCTCTGTCCATTCTTGTCAGTTTGTGTCTGAAGGTGCTGATTGACATGACTAGACAAGAAAGAACCTGTCACTTGAGAACCACTACATATAGTCCAAATGTCCATATTTATATGCCTATATACACACATGCTGTCAGAGCATGTACTTATTCGTATATCTCAGACAGTTTCTACATTTATCTAGACCGGATAATGTTGAGTGCAATGCTTGTGCAGACCTGCCAGACCTACCATCCCTGATGTGGACCACAATTTTCTATCATAACAGACAAGGGATAATAATGTTTATTAATGTAGCTAGGATGTACTGACAGAACTACTGTATTACTAGTTAGCAAATAATATATTTGTGGCCTAGTATGCCATCTACTGACAATTGTTATATTAGTAGTCTAATAATCTATTTGTGGTCTTAGCGTGCCACCTATGGTATGAAGTCATGATGTTCTAGTCAGCAACAATCCAAGAATCATTCTATTGTTTTACAAAGTTAGATAGTCAGCATAATAATGTATCCTGTGCAAAATAATGTATCCTGTGCAAGTGCAACATCTTTACAGCCTTGGTGCGAGATACCCAGTATATGCACCGATGAGAAGCTGAATATAATAGCTTTATTATGCACATGAGCCCATTACTCCAGTAATGGGACTTTCTTATCTCCAATATATGTATATAAATATATATATATGCACAAGGCTCAGCCCTGGGGATTCTCGGGAGCTTTATGCTTCCACACCAGGTGTATGATTTTTCTGGCTTTCCAGTTGGTAAGATCACTTATCTAGACATCCTCTGTATAGTGTTAGGGTAATAAACTCTTATTGTGCATGTCTGTCTCCTGCATGATGTTTTACAATCAGGTTAGATCCTGACAACTCTACACTTGTCTCCATACAATCACTACACAAAAACAGTAATTGAATGTTGGAGGGTGTAATAGGTCCATCATGTCTGTGCCTGCTGGCTAATAAAAGGGGATGAAAATGGGGTGTGTGGCTTGGACCCTGAAGCAATGGCTGCGTGAGCTTTTTGCTCTGTCCCAACCTGACGCCTTTTATAGCCTTCATTGCAGGAATGCTGGACTGAAATTTATAAATTTCTGCTGGGGAATTAAGTTTTACCCTCATGGAGGCTAGCGCTGCTGCTGAATTGTGGGGAAAGATGTTCGTAGCCTGATATTTAATTGTGAATAACTCAGAGGGATGTGTGGAAGTAGGCTGTAAAGGCCCGAGCGCGGGGGGAGTGGTAGTTTTGTCAAACATCGCTGACAGGTGGAGCGAGTGAGGCTGAGATCGGGAAGAGCGGAGGAGAGATCCGGGCTAAAGAAGTTACCACTGAGGAGGGTCTGAGAATCTAGACAAGTTAAAGCTGCTGGTTTAGAATGGAAGCTGCAGGAATCTCCATTGGAGGACAGCCTACACAACCTGCTATGCCCTCACAAGAGCTGACACCAGTCAGAGAGGTGTTAGCCAACATCACAAAAATGCTGGAAGTGCTCCTGGTCAGAGTGGAGGATATAGGGGCTATAGTGGCAAGGAATGTGTGGATGTAATGAAACTGGCAGACCAACAAAATGTGCTGGATCAATGTATAGAGGAGTTGGAGAGGCAGCATTTTTCTGTGTTAAAGAGGCTTAAAGACCATAAGGACAAGTATGCTAGACTGTGGCAAAGGACAGAAGATCAAGAAAACAGAAGCAGGAGAAACAATAAACAGATACTAGGGGTACCGGAGGGGGCTGAGGGGCCAAACATGGAGAAATTCTTGATCGACTGGCTTCCAAGACTGCTGGGAGAGATGTGGAAGGAACCTGTGGGGGTGGAGAGAGCGCATTGGATAATGGGCAAGTCGGAGGGTGAGAACGGGCCTAGAACAATTATTGCATACTTGTTGAAATACTCGGTGAAGGAAATGATACTAAGGTTTGCCAGGGAGCTAGGAGAGCTTAATTGGAAGGGCAACACAATCTCATTTTACTGGGACTTTTCGCAGGAAGCAGTCCTGAGAAGGAAGGCATATGGCCCACTGAAGAAAAATCTGGCTGCCAGTTCTTTTCAATACAGGCTCAGAAGGCTGACTGCCATGCAGTTGTCTAAGGATGGCAGGTCCTTTGTGGCTGAATCCCCTCAAGAAGCGGAGGCCTGGATAAATGGTCAATGGCCAGGGCTACTGCCGAGATCTTCTCTCCCCAAATGCCTCTGGATCCTGAAAGATAATGTGCTAAAGGGTCCGGAAGGAAAGGGAAATGTACCCCAGGAGAATGAGAATGCTGCTCGGTCAGGCCTAGGCGCAAAGGAGATCACTCTGCCCTTGCCTACAGGATCACAGATGGCAGGTAAACACCAGAAGACCCCCAGACCGTGGTGGTTATTTAAATAACGGGAATGAAACTAGGGGGCAGGAGGATTGGGCAACCCCCACCCCGCAACGGGACGTCTACATCAGTGGGCCAGGAGCCCTCGGCAACATGCAACAAGCAATGTGGAGGTCTCTCCCCCTGCCAAATTCCTTAGAGTGGATGCCGAGACCCAAGCCATGAATGCAGCACCAGAATTGGAGGTGGAGAAGCGGGAAGAGTCTATGGAGGGTGTGGAGGTGCTGAACTGGGCCACTGAGGCTGATACAGATGAGCAAGATGGTGCTGTGGAAGCGGGCTGTCTGAAGCCTGGGACTAAATCGTATGCGGAGGCACTTAACTCATCTATTGGAGGCTCCACTACTATGCACAAGGAGCAACTGTCGCCAGCCAGTGTGGAAGGCTGAACAATCTGTTGGACATTCTGGACACATCATTCTGAGACTTTTTTCTTCTCTTTTCTGTGTTTGCTTCCTATGAGCAGGTTGATAAGGAGCGGAGTAGCACGCACAGATACACATTATCACGCTGTTGCATTCCTTGCTCTCTCCCCCCTTCTCTTCCTGAAGGGCGTTAAGTAGTGATACTGGGGTAGTGGGGAATAGGTACCCACCCCCCCTCTGAACACATCCAAGTCACTGTTTAGACTTTGGCATTCCCTCCCTTACTACCCTTTTACTCCCCTGGTCTCTGCTCTTAGAAATCCTTAAACCCTGGATGCTGGTGGGCCTAAAGAGTAGAGGCAATGAGATCTAGAGACCTGGGGGCAGTAAATCCCCTGTTTTGATAAAGAGGCCTTAGCCAAGCAGTCGAACAGTTACGAGGAGGGGTTGGCACCTGAAGAGCACCCCCCCTGAAGCAATCCCTCACATTAGTCTCCCTCCTCCCAACTTATTAAGGTACTCGCGGGGCAGCATTAGCCTCCCTCCTTTCCCCCACTCCCCCTTCCTTGCTCTCCTCCCCTCCCTTCCCCAGTAGATAGGCAAATGGGGCTACTCTTTATTAGAGTAGTCAACGTGCTTTTCTCACCTGGTACCTCCAGATCTTGCTGAGTTATAGAGATCTCTGGGGCCAGGTTAGGACAGGTTACCAGTAATCGGGCGTAACCTCTCCCTTGCTTTGGCTGGTGTTCGAGGCAGTGTGGTCTGAAGCCCCCTTTTGTTGTGGGTGGCTTCTTTCACGTGTTTACTTCATCACCAGTAACTGTTGTGGTTTAAGAACCCTTAAGTGGGGTATAGACTCATAGCCTTAGTCTTACAAATAAGTAATGTTAAGTTTGATATATTACTTGTTAAAACACTGTTTGTGTTTTTCTTTTCTTAAATTATCTCCAACCAGGTGGGAACTAGGTGGCTTCATATTTAGGTGCGAGGTGAACTCTCATTGAACTATCCTCGTCACTGACACCAGGGGGGGGCTCAGCTGTCGATCAGGTATTTGTGTCTTTCACGAGCTCAGGGCTGGTGGGTCTGATATCTAGAGGGAAACGTTGGGGTGAGTGCCACACCAGGTTTAACTCTCTGTTCACACCCCGAAAGGATGGCAGCATCCGGGACAGCGATAACGGGTCTTGGCTGGAGGTGCGTCTCCTGGAATGTAATGGGGCTTAACCACCCGGCTAAAAGAACCAAAGTTTTGCAGTTTCTGAATACCAGAGGGATGGATATGGCCCTGCTTAAGGAGATGCACCTTACCAGTTGGACCGTGCAGTGGCTGAAGAAACTATGGGTAGGGACGGTGATCTCCAATTGTGCCATGACTAAGTTTAGGGGAGTGGCCATCTTA
Source organism: Neoceratodus forsteri (assembly GCA_016271365.2). Taxonomy (NCBI): domain Eukaryota; kingdom Metazoa; phylum Chordata; order Ceratodontiformes; family Ceratodontidae; genus Neoceratodus; species Neoceratodus forsteri. The sequence continues at coordinate 783,909,299 of CM028132.1, read as the reverse complement.
GTAAGGAAATCTTTACCTTGGGTGGTGGAGGACAAGCGCTCGGATGCGCAGGGACACTGGATAGCAGTCCGGGTATCATACCCAGGTGGTCGACTATTGCTGGCTAATGTTTATGGTCATAATGCAGATGTTGGGGAAATATACTGTGACCTCAGCCAAGCTATGTCAGACCTTACAAATGGCTTCTCTGACGTCCCCATTTTGATAGGAGAGGATCATAATTTAGTTCTGGACATCTTCCTTGATAAATCTGTGCCCACCCCACAAACACATCCTAAGGCTTTAACCAGTCTTACCGTTCTGATGACAGAGTGGAGTCTTTGTGATACCTGGAGGAGGGCCAATCCACAGGGATGAGACTATTCATTTTATTTGTCGGTGCACCACACGCATAGCAGACTAGATTTTTGGCTCACAAATTATGCTGCTGAGTCAGGGGTTATTGATGCTTCAATAGGTAACATTCTGATTTCAGACCATGCGCCGGTTTCCATTTTGTACTCTCCGCCAGGACAGAGTGCCTCCTCTACAAGGTGGTGATGTAACCCTACCCTGTTGCAAGACAGAACATTTCACGCCTATATTAAAAAAGAGGCTGAAAATTACTTTGCCCTGAATACCCCGGGAGAGACCACGGCCTCGGTACTATGGGAGGCATTCAAAGAGGTGCTATGAGGAAGAATCATATCTTTCTCAGCCGCTAAAAGCAAAGCCAGAACAAAGACCATTTCTACGCTCCAGGTAGAGCTGGCAGCTCTGGAAAGAAAATTCAAAGTAAACCCTCGAGACCTGCTTAATTCCCCTCTTCTGTCTGCCATTACAGGTATAAAATATCAGCTCAATACTCTGCTAAATGAGAAGGCAGCCTGGCAGCTAATTCATGCCAAGCATAAGTTCTGGGGGGGGGGATAAGGGGGGCAAGCTTCTTGCGTACTATCTTCGCAAACAGCAGGCAGCCTCCAGAATATTAGCTCTGAGAAATCTGCAAGGCAGAGTAGTATCTACTCCTAAGGCCATCAATGTGGTAATGCAGAGCTATTACCAAGAACTCTATCGTTCTAAGGCCCAAGTGTCGGAAGGAAAGCTCAGGGCACGGATGACCAAGTTGTTTAATGGGGTCTCTCTCCCTAGGCTCTCCCTGGAGCAGAGGGCGGCTCTGGACGCCCCAATCATGGTGGAAGAACTGAGTTCTGCATTGTCTCAAATGGCTAAAGGAAAGGCCCCAGGCCCAGATGGTATGACAGTGGAGTTATATCAGCTGATATGAGTGGAAATTACTGCACCTCTCCTGCAGGCTCTGCAGGAAGCCCAGATGTCCTCAATTCTGCCTCCCTCTATGTGGGAGGCTCTAATCACCTTAATTCCCAAAAAATTCTTGGATGTGCTGGACTGCACCAACTTTCGGCCTATTTCCCTCCTATCGGTAGACACCAAACTTTTAGCCAAAGTTCTGGCGAATAGGCTGTCTCCGATGTTATCCACGATGATACATCCTTCACAAGCAGGTTTCTCTAAGGGGAAATCAGGAGCGGACAACCTCCGACTAGTCCTCAACTTAAAGTGGCTTGCCCTACGTTCAAGCATTCCTATGGCAGCCTTGGCCTTAGACTTCGCTAAGGCTTTCAACTCGTTAGAGTGGGGATACTTGAAGGAAGTGTTGCCTCTCTACGGTTTCAGGCTGGGGTTCTGTTCTTGGGTCTCCACTTTATACCATCTGCCCACAGCAAAAATTGTAACTAATCGAGATGTATCTCAGCCCTTCTCTTTACAGAGAGGCACTAGACAAGGCTGTCCCCTTTCCCCTCTCCTGTTTATCTTGGCGCTGGATCCCCTGATATGGAAGTTCCTGAGCACCCCTAATATTACCGGAATATTGGTAATGGAGCAAAACTTCCTAGTTAATGCGTATGCGGACGATATGCTGCTTACCCTGTCTAATCCAGGATGCTCCATCCCAATAGTTCTTCAGGTCCTGCAGGAGTTTGCCAGTAATTAATCAAAAGAAGACAATTTTATCCCCCCTTAATGCAAGGTGTAGTAGGGATTGCTTGTGGGACATGGATATTACCTGGGCACCACAAGGCTTCTCATATCTTGGGATTTACATTCCTTTTGCTTGGAGGGATCTAGAGAAGACTAACTTCTCCCCACTGATCGATGTTATAATGGCAGAGGTTCAGAGGTGGAGAAGATTGCAGCTCTCTCTAAAGGGGAAGATAGAGGCCATCCGGATGTTTATTTTTTCTAGGGTGGTGTATCTCCTTAATAATATTCACATCCCTCTAACCCCTAGACCTTTCCAGCAGCTGGATAGAATTATCTCCTCCTTTATATGGGAAGGTAAAATGGCATGCTGGAGCCGAGCTAAGCTGTGGGTGCACTGGTCTAGGAGAGGACTAGGACTCCCGTGGTTTTTAGCATATCATTTGGCCTTTCGTATGGGCCAGGCTACAAACTGGTTTGCTGCCCCCTTGTTCCCTCCCCCTCAATGGGTACAATTAGAAGCAGCCCTCCTACCCGACAATGCTCTCTTCTCGCTGCTGTCTGACAAGAGGCCGACAGGCAGTATGCTCTCGCCATTAATGTCAGAGACCTGTAGAGCATGGCGCAAGGTGATGGCCCTCACGGGCACTCCAAAGAAAGCATATCTCCCTCTGGTTAAGTATGCCCCTCTGTGGAATAATCAACTTATAAAGATAGATAGTAGAATGATACACTGGAAGCAATGGACCTCCAGAGACATACGTGTGGTGGGGGATCTCTTCCTCCCTGACGAGGTAACGGTTATGTCCTTTGAGCAGATGAGAGGAAAATATGGACTTGACACTCGAGACTTCTGGAGGTACCTCCAGATCTGGAGTGTAACTGCCTCTCTCTTGTCAGAGTCTGCGGAAGTGGAGAGGTGGAAATGCTTGACTACCCTGCATGAACCCAGTAGGAAAAAGGGCTTGGTGGGAACTTTTTATAGGGTTATTATGGGGACACAACCTGATAATACACTGGCATGTTGTGTGGCTTGGGAAACCAAACTTAAATGCCATCTCTCTCATCAACTTTGGGAGGATTGTTTGAAAGCTACCCACCTGGCATATGAGGATGCCAAAAGCCAACTGATTCAGTCGAAAATCCTCCTCAGATGGTATAAGACACCGGCAGTGCTTCATAGATTAAACATTATGAAACACGACAAGTGCTGGAGATGTGACACCTCTCTGGCTCACCTACTCCATATTTTGTGGGCATGTCCTGTAGTCCAGGGGTTCAGGGAACAGGTGCTGGAGGACTGCTCCAAGGTTCTGGGCAGACCTTTGACAACTGCCCAAGTTACGTTGGTGCTGGGGGATGTCTCCTTTCTGGGTAATTTGTTGACACCCACTAAGGCATGGGTTTTGGTTGCCATCATGGAAGCAAAAAGGGCGATTCTGAAAAGATGGCAACTACCTACCCCCCCCCGCGCGATCACTGAGTGGTGGGCGGCTATGGTGCGGCTTGCTACTTTTGGAAAACTTTCTGCAATGGGGAAAGGACATCTCCCCAGATACTATAAGAAATGGGACGCATACCTACACTCACATATCTGTTCGGTCCCACCCTCCCTTTGCATAACCCACTGATAGTTTAAATAATGACATCCCTCACACCCTACTGAGGTTTGCGTCTTTTATAAGTGCTGACTCTTAATTATGGGATGACTGAGGCTAAGGATAGTCTGGGACTTTTCCCTCATAATGCATGGTCTGCTATCAGTCTGGCTTAATTCATATAGTCCGGTGTCACTTGGCACAGGCCCTCTCCATGGAAGATTTGATAAAAACTGGGTAAGGTGAAGGGACATGGAATATATGGTATGGAAGTGGCAAGAATAGTGTAGGTACAAGGAACTCCGAACCCCAGTTGGATGATGATGCTACAGTTTTAGAGGCTGACTGTTATATATACGGGTGGACTCAGTTTTGTGAGCTTGACAAATAGCAGAGCCCTGTAAAGTGAGGACTGAATGTAAGAAGATAATTGTACAGCCCATGATGTCAGAGGTATATTATGCTTGGTGTAATACTGTAATGTGTAACCATGTTTGAGACATGGTAGTTTGGCAGCAGGAGGCTGGCTGGAGAGCCTCTGCCATGGTTGGAAAATCTGAAAAACTAATAAAATTTTATATGATAAAAAAAAGGGGGGATGAAAACAAAGGACTCAATTCAGAAAGCTCTCCTGAATGGCGTATGAAGCTTGCACCACAAAGAATGGTGCAAGGTGTGGCTTGTGCCAAAAGATGCACCGGGAGCAATTCACAAAGGCAGTCTTTATCAAACACAGGCTGCAAGTGCCAAAGGGGGCTTGTGCCAGCCTTGCACTGCAAAATGGGCTGTGGTATGGTGCTAGGAGGCTTGCAGCAGATGCAGGCTGTCATATCCCCTATGTTGGTGGAGTTGATAAAGCACAGTCAAATAGAGAAAACATTTGAATGAAGAATCAAGGTATTTTGTTAAAAGATTGCTTTGAAGATTATGTTGTAGTCTGTCTATATTATGTGACCGCTTTCCAAGAAGATGGGAGTGACGAGAGAGAGCAAACACTGTGGGTGGCAGAAAAGATGAGATGCTGGGGGTAAAGGCTATGAATACTGACATCAGCCCTGTGTGTTAAGGAGCTAGCATCAGTGATTAGCAGCAGTTTGTAAATCTTTTCTTATTTATGCTATTGTTTTCATTTAAATTAGTATGAACTTATGCCTAGAAGGAACAGAAATACGGAGAAGACACAAGTGTCAAGAGAGCAAGTGCTGTGGCTGGCAGAAGAGATGAGATGCCGGGGTGGTAAAAGAAAGAAAACATTTGCAGTGAAAAGTTAAGGTACTTTTTCAAAAGATAGCTTTGAATGTCATGAGGCAGTCTTGCCTGTGCTATATGAGTGCTTGCTTTTTTTAACAGTCGAACCTTGTTTGTGCTATGCTAGTAGGAAGAGCTGAATGTCTACTGTGTGTTTCTTTGTATGTGTTTAAAAGCTGGGAAGTAGTGCTGGTGGTGGTGGGGGCAGCTTGGTTGATAGGTTGCATTTATCACACGTGTGATAAATTTTGGGTTCTAATATTTAACACACATGTGGAAATAAATTGTTGTATCTCATGAATTTTGAGTCTGCGTCTATTGCATAAATACATTTCTTTTATGCATTTTTCCTATACCTTATCCATCATTATCAGACCTAAACAAGCATTGGCTCAGAGTGGTTTACCAGTCAAGAAATTTTAAATAAAAAAATATTGTGTTCATACCAGTTTTGTCGGCATCACAATGTAAAAGAACTTCAGGGGCAATAAAGGAAAGTGAAAATTCATATTTAAATAACACAAACTATATTTTACAGCCATAATTATCTTGAGAAAACAGCAACATAAAATTATATTGTACTGTGGTTCAGATTGTTTCATGTCTCTCATTTTACTCTGGTCTTTATATGATGAACAATACTCTACAACAATTATTCATGCTATTACATAGATGTTGCATTAATCACAAGTGTTGCAATACAGTTGAACTCCATACTGATGGGATGTGACCACCCCCGAGAGTCTGTATGATGTGACTGCGTTGAGCACTGACAGGACATGACCAACCCTGAGACAGTCTATACATAAGGAATAGCACACACCGAGCTGAGTACTTCCAACCACCAAACATATCCATATATCTAGCACAATGGAACACTCTGAAGTGTGTTATTCCTCTAACAAAAAATAGTCATAAAATTATTTTCAAAACCTGTTAAACAAAAGATTTATCATGAGATCTGGAGTATCAGGCTGTGCATGATAACCAGACAGGCACATGACGCTCTTGGTTAATCAGATGTCTAGGATTTCTCCACCTATTTTACAAGATGTAAAAGCACTGGGCAATGACAGGACATGCCCAACCCTGAGAGAGTCTATATGCTGGGCATCATGGATGCTGTAAAAGCAGAACTACACAGATTCCTGAGAAAAATTATGGGTAGAGAAATTTATCCAGCAGTTAAGCTTGTATCTTCAGTACATCAGTACTTAAGTTGTGGTGTAGTCACTGCAATGTGGCAGTAGGGGAGGACAAGATGAACCTTAAGATAGTACCATATTACTGTTTGGCACTGTTGCTCCCTACATCTCCTCCCTTGGGACATAGAAACATAGAAACTGTCAGCAGATAAGGACTGTTAGGCCAATCCAGTCTGCCTGTAAGCCCTATACATATATTTGGCCACTGACCCGATGTGGTCAATGGTTTTTCATCACTCCTTTCCCCCTCAAGGTTCCCTTAAGCTTGTCCAAGGCATGTTTAAAACCCATCACTGTGCTTGCTCCCACCACCTCTTGTGGCAGCTTATTCCAAGGATCCACCATCATCTCTGTGAAGAAAGGTTTCCTCACATTTCCTCTTAATCTAACCCCTCCAATTTCATATCATGCCCCCTTGTTCTAGTACTTCTACACTGGAAAAGATCCCCCCCTTGCACCTTGTTTATGCTCTTGATGTACTTGAATGAGGGACACATCTGGAAATGAGCTGCTACCAGCTCAGTATGTCTTTCCTGATAAATCTTTGAAACCAATTAATAAATAAATTGTCACCACAGTCATGTGATGCAGCCGACTAAGTAAGACATGCTCTGAGAATGCTCCATCCACCCGGCTTGTTTCTTCACTAGTTTACAGTCCCTTCAACATGATTTGCTCTGGAATTTCTTACCGATTGGATAGACAAGTTAGCATTTACGTCAGGAACCGATCCCCGTTGCTTAAATGGTGCTAGAAATGCGACAGGAGGTGCCTCGGCATACGACACCTGTCACTCCAGAGAAAGTGCAGAAAAAAAACCCAAGATGCAGCAATCCATGGCAGGCACTTGATAACAACATCTACTCCCTCACTGCCTGATTTGGAATCGTCTCCTCTAACTTTTGAATGATTTCTAATGGAATTCAGACCTTTTAAAGAAGGGGTTAGATCACTGGTATCGGAGGTAAAATCCATTTCGGAGGCTCAAGAAGAGGTCACCACACGCACATCAGACAATGAAGCTAGGATTGTTTCAGTAGAAAAGAAAGTGGATAAAATGGACTCCTCTACTACAATAAACTGCCAACACCTCAAGAAGCTAGAATCCAAAATAGAGGATCTGGAGGGAAGAAGTAGGCAGAACAATGTAGTAATCATTGGAATTCCAGAAAAAGAAGAGGGAACCAACACAATTTTATTCTTACAAAAGCTACTGATCAAACTGGCAGGGCCCTCTCCTTTTGGCCCAACATACATTCTTGAGAGGGCTCATAGGGCTCTACGTCCCATGCCACTGTCTTCTGCCCCTCCCAGATCCCTCATATTCAGATTCTTAAACTTTCAAGAGAAACAGTACGTTTTATTAAAATTGAAAGAAATCCAAGACGTACTATGGGAGGGAAATAAAATATGAGTCACACAGGATTTGCCTGCTACTGTTCATCAGTGCAGAGCCCTGTTCCATCCAATCGTATCCAAATGCATTGCCTCAGGTATAAAATTCAAGATGACTTATCCTGCTCAATTTCAAGTGCTACTCGATGGAACTTGGTCATCATTTGAAGAAATAGAGCCTGCCATGGAGTTTTTCAAGAAAATGAGACCAGCTCTGTTTACAGACCACTGAGGAAGCTTGGATGACTGCAAGCATTTTTCCTTCAGTGCTAAGAAGCAAGAAATGCTGTAGAAATTGTATGTATGTTTTTTGAACATTTTATTTCTCTCTCACTACCAGTCTCAACCAGAGGGTATAATTATCGATTGAGCATAAGAATTGCCAGTGTGTTGGTGTTTAACTGTGGACCTCAAACTCTTCAGCTCATCCTACATTTGCCAGAACTATTCCTTTACTGATATCTAAAGGCAGACCCTTAATAGGCCTCAGATACTCCGACCGAGACTGTCTCTGAATCTTAGGGCCTCACCATCTGGCACAATGGCTATTTAAAGGTTTTAGCAATGCAGGTTTTGGTTTCAACTTTGTTTATTTAAGCCACATTACTTGGACTCACCCTTGGTTAGTACGAGTCTATTGAACATTAACTGTTGCTTACACAAAGAGAACTCAAGTCACATTTAAGCGATCTCTTCACTGGACTATGTACCGAACAGACTGCAATCCAGTACAAGGAGTACTTCCTACTAGCTTCTATGTTTCAAGTGTTACTATTACGTACTGTTCTTTGGTTACAATTTGGTGTATTATCCTGACACCCATGCTTCTACTGTTATTATTGATCTTAGCATCATTATGGCTTACTGTTCTTGGCTATGAATTGGTTTTATATTCTGAGCCTATCACATGCCAGGTGTTTTGTGTTGGACCCTAATACTCAATTTTGGAAACCCTAGGTGTTAAGGTACTTATATGGTTACTTGCGGGGGGTCTAATTTTGTCTTCAAACAGAAGAGTTGAGTCGGTGGGTGGAGGGAGGGTGAGACTTGGGAAGCTGATTGTCATGGGCTGAAAAGAGGGGAGGGGGAGTAGTTCGTACATGTCACAGATACTAACAACTTTCAGCTATTTGGATTTCTCAGAGTTTTTTTTCAGTCTACTACTGACTTTATGGTTTACTCTCTATAGTGGGTGGGTGGCCAAGGTTCAGGTAGGAGGTTGGGGGGGAGGGAGGAGGAGTGGGCTTTCACTTATAAGGGATGTGGAGGGGGGTCTGTAAGGTGCCAGACATTAAACTTGGGTTGGAGATTGGATTACTGGCTAATTCATGAACAGGATGTGGCTGGGCAACTATGGTTTGGGATATACGATGGCGGCACAACTTAAGTTTTGCACTTGGAATGTTAAAGTGGCCAGACACCCCCTCAAGCATATGAAGTTACTCAAACGTTTAGGGGTGCTTCATAGTGATGTGATAATGATGCAAGAAACTCATTTATTAGAGTAAGAAGCTAATCTCCTGAGGAGGCAGCAGGTGGGACAGGTCTTTGCAGCTGGGCACAGCCGGAACAGTAAAGAAGCAGCAGTTTTGCTGGCCCACTCCCTCCTCTTTACATGTGAACAATGCATTAGGGATAAAAATGGCAGATAAGTGCTGCTTAAGGGTAAACATCACTCCCTGGATATTATTCTGGGCAGTGTATATGGCTCTAACGCTGATTCTCCCTCATTCTTCATGGAGCTACTGCCTGTATTAACAATTTTCGGCCCTGCCAGTTGTTTTAGGAGGTGACTGGAACCTCCCTTTTGATCCTTACTTAGACAAATCCATGGGGGGTGAAGGGAAGGGGACTTTCCTCTACACAATGAGCTACACGAGACCTCATAAATCACTTGGGTCTTTGTGACCCATGGAGGAGTTTACATCCCTCAGATAGAGAATACTCATTTTGCTCAGCAGTCCATGGCTCGGCATCTAGAATAGACTATTTTTTGATCATTAAATTGCTTACGGGAGGCATAATAAACAGTCAATTAGAACTAGGGGTGGGCTCCGACCATACGGTGACTACTTGCCTTCCCTCCCTGTGAGAGGAGACTGAACAACCAACTCTTAAAAGATATCAAAATCACGGACAGTATTGCAGTTTCAGTAGACCAATTCAAAACAGAAAATTGGGGTATGACACAATCTCCCTCATTAGAATGGGGAGCTCTCAAATGTTTTTCACGTGGAGAATTTATCAAGTTCTCCATGATTAAAAAGAGATGAGAAGAAAAGGAAACAGAGTCACTGTTAGCACAAATCAGGGAGAGGGATAAATATCTGTCGACTCAGACTACTGACTTAGAAAGAGAGGCACTTATCAAATTACAGGATAAATATTCTGCACTGTTAAGGGAAAAAGCAGAATGGGTGATTTTAAAAACCAAAGCTAAATACATGGAACAGGGAGAGAGGGCAGTCTGCCTATTAGCTCTCAGACTTCAAAAGCAGGAATCCTCGAGAACTATCACACCAATACATAGGGAGCCTCAGGGCCTCCTATTAATTCAAGCTAAAGATATCTCTAACGAGTTTGAATCTTATTATAGGACCTTATACAGTCAGATGTCTAATCGTCCCCCTCAAGATATACTAGACCAATACCTGGAAAACCTCCCATTACCCAAACTTAGTATGACATAGGCTGAAGGATTGCTTTTACCATTTACAAAACAGGATATCATCAGAGTTATCCAAAACCTCCCCCTAGATAAAGCCCCAGGTCCCGATGGCTACTCAGCTAATTTTTATAAAAAGTTTGCAAAACTACTTGCTCCCTGGCTCTTGGCAGTTTTTCATAGCAGACTCAATGCTGAGGGCTTTGACCCTAGGCTATTGGAAGCTAGGATAATTGTCTTACCCAAACCTGGAAGGGATTGATTAAGAGTCTTGAGCTACCGACATATATCCCTACTAAATTACGATATCAAAATACTGGCTAAACTATTAGCAGAGTGTATTGACCAGGTCCTCCCTTCTCTAATAGGACCTGATCAGGTTGGCTTTATGAGAGGTAGGTCCTCAGTTGATCACTGACACCGTCTGTCACACATTTTCTCCACGTCCAGAGATTCCCTTGAGGCAATGGCTCTGGTCTCCCTGGAAGTGGAGAAAGCTTTTGACAGAGTGGACACAAAGTTCCTTCTCAGGGCCTTACACAGATATGGATTGCCTTCCAGGTTTATTGCCTGGCTTAAGATGTTATATACCAATCCCACTGCAGGCATATATTGCATTGGGGTGCTGTCCCCAAGTTTCCCCCTTGAGGCTAGGACCCATCAGGGTTGCCCTCTCTCCCCTTTGCTGTTTAATTTGTACCTTGAGCCCCTTGTAGTCTCTATTTAAACTTCCCACAAATAACAGGTATTCAGCTTGGCCCCATAGAGGTCAAAATCACAGCATACGCAGACGATATACTTTTACATATCACACAAATTAAATCTTCCATATGTGGCCTGCTTTGTATAATTGAAGAATATGCATCCCTCTCTAATTACAAACTTAATATGGACAAAACCTCTGTCTTCCCTCTTAATGCTAGAGCTCTTAAGCATGAGGTAACTGAAGTGGGACTTGCTTGGATGCCCAAAGCCCTTAAGTACTTGTGAATGCAGCTCTGCAGGAGTGAAGCCCAAATGCGGAAACTAAATCTAGATCTTTTGTTTAGGAAGATTCAGCAGGACCTAAAACGATGGAGGGAGCTCCCTTTAACCTTATGGGGGCGCATAAACGTAATTAAAATGAAAATTCTTCCCCAGCTTTTTTACCTCCTCAACTTATTAAATCCATTGCTTCCTAAAGCATGGTTCAAATCGGTTCACTCCTGCCTTACCAATTTTTTGTGGAAAGGGAAACCTCCCAGAAGAGCATTCCACAAGCTAGCAGCTCCAAAAATCTTGGGGGGATAAAACTACCACACTTCAATATTTATCATTGGGCTAGTCAACTTAGCAAATACCTTAAATGGTCTAGCCCTATCCCATCACTGATGGCATACACTCCTACTTGACTCAGGATTGAAAAAACATGATCACAGCCGCTGGCATAAATTCAGAGTCTTTGCCCTATATTAAGGTAAGTAAGCTACCCTTAGAACTCCAACACACAGTGATAGGTCACTCAGTTAGGTCTCATTCTCATCTTTGTGCCATGATAAGGTACCAGAATACCTTAGACTTGGCCCAACCTATTTCACAAAATCCCAACTTCCTGTTGGGTGGGGTGGAGACTATGCCTCCAACCTGGATCCCACAACTGAAAAGGAGTCGTGCAAAAGACTTTTACGCCCAGGATACTGCTGGCTGTCCACCCCTGAGATATTAGGTAAATTAGGTCTTACACAACAATGGGCATTTAAGCTCTATCAGATCCGACACATGCTAGTCAAGCATTTTGGTCCTATTGTCCCATGGAATGGTATGGGCAACTGGATTAATACTTGTAAGGATCTCTCTTTTGCCCCACATGCTGTCTCCTCTTTATATGCAACATTATATCCTATGATAGTCCCAAAAGTGGATGGAATTCCTAGGTATTGGGCTAACATATATCTGTCACAAATATATTACACAAGATAGGCTTTGATGGATGCAAATGCAAATACTAAATGATATGTATCTAACCCCATATAAATGATATAAAATGGGTAAGTTAGAATCCCCAACATGTAAGAGATGCAGTGAAGAGACTGGTACTCTGCTCCACATGTTCTGGGAGTGTCGCAAAGTTTCCTCTCTGTGGGACATCATTAAAACTAAAAGTGACCCCCTATTGGGCCTACAGGAATACTTCATCCTAGAAGTATGTCTACTAGGGGATTTTACTGGTTTTCCGTTAATGAATAGAAATTATCACATGGCTTTAATAGCCCTCTCTGTTAAAAAATTAGTTTTAAAGCATTGGAGGGACTCTTTACAGATCTCATATGTGGAATGGGTTCAAGAACTTTTATACAATCTTCATATTGAGAAGATGATGTCTAGCCTCTTAAACTATATGAAGTCCTATAGAAAGAGATGGGAAACACTCCATGTTCTCTATGTCCTGCCATGATTAAAATAAGGATTTTCTGGGGTGCATTTTGACTATTCAACCTATTTAAACTCAACTGTACTGGGCGCTGGGAGGGGGGTAGAGGTCTTTGATGGGGAGAAAAAGGTTTGTAAGGGAATAGGGTGGGCTGGGGAGGGTGGATTGGGATTGGGGATTTTCCTTCTGTATTTTACTTCTACATGTCCAAGTCAAACTGTTTGTATTTGGAAAATTAATAAACTTTAAATTAAAAATAAATAAATAAATAAATTGTCACCACAGTACTATGTTACTGCATTGCTAATACTGAGTATGATAGCTAAAGCCTTTAAACTACGAAATAACAAGCACTACTTTTCTGACAGTGTTGCTAAAAAGAAACAATTGCAATAGTCTTTACTGAGCAGCAATGATTACCTTGGTGAGTGTATCTCCGTTCATGATAGATGCGGGCTTGTGTCAGCCAGGGATTTACAGTCAATACTTTTGCTTTTTCTCCTTTGCCAAATTTCTCTATCTTCCATACTTCACCTCTTTCCTTTGTTGTCCAATACAAATGTCCCTCAAAGATATCCAGACTATAAGGATTGCCAATGTCTAGATAAAATCAAAAATAAAATAAAAGATGTTTAAATATCAACTTCATTTGAAATCTGTAGAACATAAGAACATAAAAAGTGACCAGCAGATGGGGACCACATGATCCATCTAATCTGCCAAAAATTTCTAACCCCTCTCTTGTTTTATTACACCTTCAAGTGCCCGCGTTGCCTGTCCCATGTTAGTTTGAATTCCCATACTCTGTTTGATGCTACCACCTCTGAGGGCAGGCTGTTACCTGGTTCTATCACCCTCTCTGTGAAAAAGTATTTCCTCATATTGGTTGTAAATCTGCCTCCCACTAGGTGTAGATTGTGCTCCCTTATACACATTGTTTTGTTTTCCTGGAAGAGGTTTTCTGTCTGGGCTGTGTTGAGTCCCTTTATGTATTTGAATGGTTCTATCACATCCCCCCTATTTCTTCTTTGCTCTAGAAAGTAAAAGTTTAATTCACTGAGTTTCATTTCATACTGTTTTTAATGCAGACCCTGTACCATTTTAGTGGTCCTGCTCTGAATTCTTTGAAGTTTTATAACTTTATGCTGAATTTCTCTCTGTGAATTCAGCATAAGGTTATAAAACTTTTAAACTGGGGTGGCCAAGCTGTATGGAGGGCTGAAGTACAGGTGTCTTACCTCCATTCATACTGGCTATCCAGCTTCTGGAACAGACCAGGGTCACTCAGGGGATGGCCACATGAGGGAGGATTGAGCATCCAAGAACATGGGAGGGGGTTCTGAATTCTAGTGAAGCCTAGGTGGCAGTACTGGTGGGACCAGCAGACATGACGCATGGAGCTGATGCAGCACACATGTGCATCAGTATGCACGTGAGTGCACGTGTCACTTGCAGATGCCCCAGGGAGAAAATGGAGAAATATGCCCTGGCTCACTCGGCATCCCCCGTAAGTGCCATCTGACCCTACGTGGATGACCACCTTCCAATACGGCTCTGTGTAAGTGGTGGTTAACCCTGTGATGGGGTAAATATGAGTACAAATCATCATGCCAGGGCTGAGAAATGGATTTGAGTCACAGGCAAAGTCCAACTAAGTTAAGGGAAAAAAAATAAAAACAGAAAACTTTTAACAATTTCAGGATGCATTTCAATTTCTTATATAATCTATATAAAAATGACAAGACAAGTCTATCAGCAAAAAGCAGTCAATATATGCTATTTTCCTGGAGAAAAATAGGGAAGGCAGTGGGGTTTATAAAAGTTTGCAGAATGTGGATTTCCGCCAGTGGAATTCACTTCCAACATGCTTTCAGAATATATTTTATAATTCATCAGAATTCGGGAAATGCAGTTCTACTGGATGTGAAGCCCCGGAATAATATTCTATGGATTATATAATTCATGGAGTACTATTCTGTGGTTTGCAGAAAATAATTCTGTGGTTTATATAAACCATGTAATACTATTCCACAAATTATGTAAACTGTGGATTATTAATCCAAAGTTTTTCCACATTCAGAGTTTCAGAATTCCACTTCTGACAGATAACTTTGTAAATAAGCAGTATTTCCAAAATTCCGTGGAATTCTGGTGGAAGTGGAGTCTGAAAATTCTGCACAGCTCTAGTGGTTTAGTAACGAGAGCACTAGGCTGTGAAACAGGAGATCGTAGTCTCATGTCCCATTCTGGCTACTGACTCACCGTGTGACCCTAAGCAAGTCACTTGACCTCATTGTCTCTCATTTCTGTAACAGCTGTAAAATTATGCAAAATAATGAATCCATGTTAATGAGCTATTATAAGCTCAATTGAGTTATCTTGGGTGAATACATTGTTTGGTAATACTTTTGGATATTCAGAGACATCACTCTCTCTAAATTAAAACATGCAGAAAGAAACATAATTCTATTTGATGCTAAACCAAATATGTGGACATAGACCTGCACCAAGGAATACTGCAACATTTACTGAGACTGGAGCCCACTGCATTTTAGTTTTATGGCAACAAGCAGGTTATAAATCATTACAACCTTCATAACCAGATCAACAAAGTCATTGCAAACGGTAGTTGTCAGCTGCTAAACACGATTTTCATGTTACTCTGAATAATTTCTGAGCACCAACTCAAGACATGAGTCTGTTATCAAAAGCTAATGAAATGAACTCCATAGGAAGAAGGAGGACAGTCGGCCTAACCACTTTGAGGAGAGGCAGAAACCAGACAATGAAGGAGAACAGCCACAGCTCACTCACCTCCGGTCACAATGACCTTCCTGTCTGTCCCATCAGGTTTCATGGACTCTATCACATTTTCTTTGGAATCACTCCAGTAGATTCTGTCAGCATTCACATAATCAATGGTTAGGCCTGTTGGCCAGCCCAGGTCATCACTTACAAGAACAGTTCTCTGTTGCCCATCCATCCAGGCACTCTCAATCTTGGGCTCCCTCCCCCAGTCAGTCCAGTACATATACCTACAACAGTAATTAAACAATGGTTACAGACCTTTTACATATCTTCATACTTTATTTTAAAATGTTCCTTATACACTTAGTAACAGTTATAGCACACTACAGTATATACTAAAAGAATGATATTAATACAACAGATTTTATTATCAAAGATTTCTACTTAAATATACTTTTTTCTTTATTGGGGTTTATCTCCATCCCCTAAAAAGAAACATCTTGAATCCATAATTCACACTAATGCCATTAATCAAGGTTAATAGCAGACATTATTTAGTCTGTCCCTTGTGTTAGGTGGGAAACACAACAGGTGTAACCATTCAGCAAATGGAAATCCTACTTATCTGGGAAGTAAAGTGTGTTTTTAATTTTCCATTAATATCACTCTCTAATGGTCAGAGGGCACTGCTGTTACAATTCCTGAAATTTATAGGACTCAGTTATTTCACCGTTTCTTTTCACATCTTCTACAGAAATACTTTGTATGATGCCAAACAGTATATTCCTGTGATCATTACAGCCTCAACCTTTCCTTTAGCATCTTGACTGACTGCTCCCTTCTTAACCCTGTACATCCTCATTTGTATTTAAAAAAATCTCTTCCAGTGAGATCTAGAAGCTTCTGCTTTCCTTACTTAATAGTGGAACTAACAGTGATGGACTAGACACCTAGGGCAGGATTTTCCCAACGTGGCACAGGGCCTGTGTCCAGCCCTGCACTATGTCACTTTGGTTCTGGTGGTACACGAAACACTTCCTCTGAGGCTGCACCTGATTTTACAGTCTCAAGCACAGTTGTGACAGTTTTCACAAATTATGGCAGCTTGAGCCAAATATTTGGCACAGACCCCCAAGATTGCTACAAGTTAGACCAGAAAAAGTTGGTCTAACTTGCAGCAATTGCCGCACTGGATAGAAAATCCTGTTAGATCACCACAAGCCCCCTGTGCCATATGGTCAGCACACCGAGGCTTGCTAAGGCATTTGAAAATCCGGCCCCTGCTTCCTGAAACTAAAACTGTCCCTACAATTGCCTTACCACTATCAAAGTTTTTAATCTTTCACTCATCTCATCAATTTTACCTGCCGTATGGAAGAAACCTGTGTTGTGCCAGTACCTAAAGGAGGAAACCTCTCACTTGATGAGAACTACCAACCAATCTCTATTCTATCTCTGCTGAGTAAGTTCCTTGAAAAAATAGTCTTTGCACAACTCCCACATCTGTGTAAACCACTACAACCTCCTCACACCCGAGCAGCATGGCTTCAGGAAGGGGCAAGTCACCAACACTGCTCTAATTAGTTTTACTGACATGCCTTATCAGCCATGGATGATGACAGTTTTACGGGTGCTGTGTTTGTAGAACTGACAAAAGGGTGTTTGATCTCATTAACTAAAATCTACTAATAACTAAACTGACAAATCTTGGTATATACCTTAAAGCCATGTCCCAGACTGCTAACTAACTTTCAGGTAGATCACAAAGTGTTTCACTTTAAAACACAATTTATGCTATTCAACCCCCCAAAAATAAGGGGTATCATAAGGATCTATACTAGGAACACTCCTCTTCTCCTTATTTATGAACAGGCTTCCCCAGACTTGCAATAAGCATTACACTCTCTTGCACACTGATGATCTCATCAATTTTTATAGCTCAAAGTTACTGAAAAGTCTCTTTCTCAGAACTTGAATGATAAATTTTCACTCATCCAAAGTTGATTCCTGAGAAACAGGCTATTACTTAATGTCAAAAAGACTATCCCATACTATTTGGTTGTAACCCAAAATTCTTCAAACAGATCTACCCCCTATATCTTGCCTTCTCTGATGGCTGGATCATGGAGCAAGTACACACCTTCAAATACTTAGGAATCATACTTTATTTTATTTATTTTAATTTTGGTGACCAGGTAGGCCACTGGAACCACCACAGTCCCGTTTTCAGGGGCAACCAGGGATTAATTACAGGTAAAGTTACATATGCATTTTATAGGATATAAGAAAAGGAAAACAGCTCACATAACAACAAACAATAGTCAGTACAATTAGTTAATACAATCAAGACAGTTGTGGGTTCTGACAGTAAGGTACACCATTTTGGAAGATAAATAGATCCAAAACACAAAGAGACTTAAGTTCACAATAAATACACAGACCAGGTTCCTAAATTGTAAACTGAGATAGTCATGGCAAGGCTCAATGGGGTTGTCCTGTTCTGGTATTCTTAGCTAACATGGCAGTTATACCAGACAAGGCAAGCATTGACCCTCTCCCTGAATACTAGGAGAACTATTATGGTAAGCTAGTGGTAGCAAGTGCAGAGGCTCTGCTCCATCAGGTGAGCATTAAGTCCCTCTCTTACATCCCCTTAATGAGTTGCATTCTTGGAGCATTCTTGGCATAGCATTCCAAAGGTGGGGTATGTAGGCAGAAAAGATCATTGTCCTGGGGAGGATCTCACTTTTGGAACTTAGAAGAGCCAGAGGCTGGATGATCTGAGACTCCTGTTATTATATTTGTCTTTTATTGTGCCAGTCAGTCTTGGGGGGGGGGCATCATCAAGCCTGATTTTGTTGGCCAGGCATAGAGCGGGGCATTTTACTCTGCCTTCTAAGGATGGCCAGTTTACGGTTTGGAGCACCTGGCAGTGATGCTTCATGGGTGGGGCACCTGTGGTGAACCAGCTTATCCTGTGGTATAAGGTTTGTAGTTTCTGGATCTCTTCACCTTTTGACTGAGCAGAGGACTGGTGTACCATATGTCAAGGAAGGTAGAAGCATGCTAGTGGCAACCTTTAGTCTCAAATCCATTGTTAGGAAAGGACTGAGGCAATAAAGTAGTCTATCTTCTGGCTCAAGATCTTGTTTAACTGGTTGATATGTGGCCAAAAGGTGCAATCTTGGGATTATTCCTAAATACTTAATGGTAGCAACCACTTCAACCCTGGAACCATTCGTGAGAGTGAGTGTTAGCAATTGCGATCTATCAGGACCCAGGTGTTTGGGGCCAAATAGTATGGCCTTTGTCTTTTTTCCATTCAAGACAAGTTTATTGCTCTCTTGCCAACCCTCTAGGGTTAACAGGTCATTCATCAAAGAGCAATTCAGTTGGGCAGTGTCCTGGCAGGTCCTGTACAATACCACATCATCTGCATATAAGGTCAGGTTTGCATCACCATAGTGGTTTGGCATGTCATTAATAAACACAGAGAATAACAGAGGTCCCAGGATAGAACCCTGGGGTACTTCATCAAGTATAGGACATTTATTAGAATTGGAGACTTGCCATCTAACTAGCTGTGACCATCCCTGGAGATAGTCCAAGAACCATTTTACCGTAAGGCTAACAAGGCCCAGGTCTTTCAACTTTAAGATGAGCAGTTGGTGGTCCACCAGATCAAAGGCCTTGGTGAGGTCAATAAAGACTGCACCAGTTTTGAGGCCATTATCCGAGGCTAAGTATATGTCTGTGGCGAGGCTGACCAGGGCAGTGTTGGTTCCATGGTGTTTCCTGAAGCCATGATGCCGATCGGTTAGTAGCTTGTGCTGCTCAATGTAGCTAATTAACTGGTTGCAGATTATCCTTTCTAGGACTTTGCTTAGAGTGCTTAGTATTGAGATGGGTCTATACTTTTCTACCTGTTCCTGTGATCCCCCTTTGTGGATAGGCGTGACCAGTGCCACTTTCCATAGCTCAGAGACTTTCCCTTCCAGGAGGGATCTATTGAAGAGCCAGGTAATAGGGGAGGCTATAATAGGAGCGGTGATATTAAGTAGCTTGGGCTCCAGTTTGTCATACCCTGAAGACCCAGAAGGTTTCATATTTTTTAGAAGTTTTAACACCTCTTTTTTGGCTATTAGTTTAAAGTGGAAATTGGGAGAAAGGAGTGAAGCTTTAGTAGTACATGCAGAGGGGGGTGTTCCTGACTTGTGGGTCTTACATTTATCCAGATAGGTAAAAAATGATCTTAGAGCCTTAGCAGCACCCTATGGATTCTTTCAGCTATTATGTCACATTGGTCCTTGGTATGACTTCCTTTGAGGAGGGCGTAGATATGGGACCAGATAGATTTTTTTTCTCTGCAGGTCTCTGAGATAGTGTTTTTTTTGCCAGCTTAAGTTCATTTTTACACTTATTCCTGAGCTCCCTAATTCTCTGCCAGTCCTTGATCTGATTAGATGTGAATATACCCCATGCCCTGTCTCTCTCCCTCATCATTTTTTTAGACAGTGAGATAGCCACCTAGATTCTTGACCTTTCACTCTGATCTGTTTTAATGGGGCATGCGTATTTGCTGCTGACTGGAAATTATTGATAAAGAAGTCTAATTCTAGGTCTAGGCTAGGGGATTGGTGTAATTGGGGCCAGTTCACTTTTGATAATGTTTTAAGAAATGCACCTATGTCAAAGTTGGAGTAATTCCTAGTCCAGAAAATTCTTGGGGATAGGGTTGGGAAGGTGTTTTTCCATACTCCATATGTGGGAGTGTGATCACTCACTGAGTCTTCAAAAGTTCCAGATAACTTACATCTATTTGGTTTAGATGCCAGGATCCAGTCTAAGGTGGTATGGTAACCTATTTTTGTATTTAGCCTAGTGGGTTCATGGATTAACAGTGTTACATCTGCCTCTCGTAGGAGGCCTTTAGTTCTCCATTTGTACGTGGCCCCCAGTGTATGTTAAAGTCTCCCAATAGCACCCTTTCCCCTGTGGGAGATTGGGAAGGGCAGTCAGTAGAGACTTTAGAGAGTCGAGCGCTACCTTGGGAGGGCTGTAAACACACCCTATCACTGGTGGCTTAGAGCTGCCCAGCAGCAGTTTAATGAAAATCACCTCACAGACAGAACTGAGTAGGGCAGGTACTGCCACCAGTGATGCATTCAGAGAGGATTTAACATAAATTAGGACACCTAATCCTTTTTTCCCAGTTCTATCTTGCCTAAACATCTTAAACCCATTAATCTCAACCTCATGTGCTAGAATATAAGGTCTGAGCCATGTTTCAGTAATAGCAATGACTTCCAGGGAGTACAAGCTGGTCCATGCTTCCAATTCATGCAACTTTGGTCTTAAGCTATTGACATTCATGTGGATTATTTTCAACCCCTTGATGGTGGACCAGTTTGCCATATTTGGTGATGTAATTTTGACATTTACCAGAGGAGGGCCGGGGTTTAATTCTATGCTGCCTCCCAACAATAGTTTTAGGCACAAATATAATTTGACTAGTGACCTGGGCACAGTGAGGGAGGTCTGTCGTTTGTGTTCTCTAAGATATTCAATTAATTGATAGAAGTTCCCTCCTTTTTTGAGACCCTGCATGTTGATGATAGACAGATTAACTACATCAGAGGGGTATGGGCTAGGGTACTGGCAGTGTGGCTGTGCCTGATGCAACTCAATCACCTGAGATAAAATCTTGTCTGCCCCAACAACAATCCTAATGTACACAAGTACATATACAAGCCCCTGGTTCATTTTAGTATGGGGTATGTTGTCCCTATATAGTAGGAGATGGATAATATAAATAGGAACCCTATTATCTTTTAGGACAAACCTAGACACTCTTGTGTATGGAATAGGATAGTGGACTAAACTGGCACCCTTTTTCTCTGAGAAAAATTTAAACAGTTCCTGACCCTCCTAAGTATACCAATGCCAATGTTGAGTAGTCATCAGAGGCTGCCCAACTTTCAATAAATAACTTAAGGGGCTGGGGATGGATACAGTACCTAAACCTGGAACAACAGCTATTGTACAATTATACTTTAGTATTAGCAATCATACTTTTAGACTAAAAACCACCAGAGCAGGTTATATACAAAGGGTGGTGCCTCCTGTGTTGAAGCTCATTTAAAGAGTGCCAGGGGTGCGGTTGGGGTGGGGAGGGGTGGGAAATTTTCTAGTCCAGCAAGTTAGTTTGAAATTAGGTCCAGCAAGCTCCGATGGTTCCCAATTGCAGCACCTCTGTAAAACTAAATTAGGTCCAGCAAGCTTCCGATGCTTCCACCAATTGCAGCACCTTTGTAAAATTATATTGTAGCACCTCTAATTATTGTAGATATGTCCTGCAACCTCAGCGAGCTGAGAAGGAGGAATGGAACTTGGTTTTGTTCCAGGAGAACAAAATAAAATGAAATAAAATTGATCAGGGGGAGGGTACTGGTCTCCTTCTGTGGCACACACTCGACCCCCAGTGATCCATGGCACTAAAAATCCTGGCCAAGACTGCTGCACTGAGAACACAGCCCAGCCTCTAGATTTGCAAATTGGTGCCTTTTTCTAGTGCAAGATAAAGGGTCCTGGTAATTAAAAGGCGCCACTGTGGATGTCACTGCTGTTGGTCCTGGAGTAGAAAAGAAATCACCTCCACCAGCGACCTCAAAAACAACAGGTCTTAAACTGAACAAACTTTTTCTAGTTCAGCAAGTTAGTTTGAAATTAAGTCTGGCAAGCTTCCGTTGGTTCCCCCGATTGTAGCATTTCTGTAAAACTAAATTAGGTCCAGCAAGCTTCCAATGCTTCCCCAGATTGCAGCACCTTTGTAAAATGACATTGCAGCACCTCTAATTATTGTAGGTATGTGCCACAACCTCAACTGAGCTGAGCAGCAGAAATGAAACTTAGTTTCATTCCAGGAGAATGAAACAAAATGAAGTAAAATCAAACTGATGCAGGGGGAGGGTGCCGGTCTCCTACTGTGGCACACAGTTGACCCCGACGATCCACGGTGCTGAAAATCCTGACTCCGCCTCTCCCTCACATACTTGGACAACACTGATATTCTGAGTAAAATAAAAATGACCAAAAATTGGGTTTAGTATACAGACTGAAGCATGCCGTGACACTTGAAGTTTGCCTCACCAGTGCTAAAAGTATTATCAATCAGTCAATCTTTATTTAACTAGCTGGCACACTATTGAGTTGAACTCATTTATAAAGTGGGCCTGATCAGTGATACAGTGCTAAGACAAGGTAACAAGGATAATATAACTTGACAAAGAAACAATAATAGCAGAACAGCACAATGTATAACACTAACAGGGGTACAATTTACAATATTTACAGTTTATATACAATTTTCATACAGGCCTAATGCAACTATGTGCTAAGCAGAAGGGGTAAGAACAAATAAGAAGGTAAGAGAAAAGGAGTACACCCACCTAGGGTAACAGGAGATCTGGTTTAGTGAAAAGAGGTGGGAACACGGGTGAAGGAGGGGAGGAGGGAGGGAAGAAGGTGGAAGGTTGACGGTTGTCATACAGGGATATTTTGGTGTAAATTGGAGGAAGAAGGGACAGGAGGGAACAGAACCTATTTAGCAAAGAAGTTAGGAGTAGCAGTTGCAGGAATCCCTGATGTGGTGTCTTATTAGTGACTAGAAGGTGGCCAATTTGAAAAATGAGGACAGTCTCAGGGATTTCTGTAGGTTATTCCATAGGGCTGGCAAGGCATAACTTAAGGATGAAAGCCCAAAGTGTGTTCTACATCTAAGGATGTCAAGCAAGAGGTAAGAGTGTATTCTAAGTGAATAACATCTTGGGGTATTGGTAAGGAGGCTTGATATATAATGCGGGAATTTCCCTAATAGGGCTCTGTAAATCCAGGTTGCCGCGTTTATAGTTTTCCTGGTCTTTACTGACTGCCAGCCTAGAATCGCATGGAGGGAGCTGTAAGATATGTTTACCTACACACACACACATCACGTACACAAGGTACTTCATCACTACAAAGCATACCCACATGCACATGATGTACACAAGGTGCGTCATAATTACCTGTATGCTCATGCAGATGATACACAAGTACACACACACAAGCCCACATCTATAAGTGGGGATACTGACACACACACAAACCCTCAATGATAAGTGGGGATACTAATACACACACACAAACCCACAACCATAAGTGGGGATACTAATACTCACACAAACCCACAACCATAAGTGGGGATACGAACACACACACAAGCCCACATCTATAAGTGGGGATTCTGACACGCACGCCCATGTCTATAAATGGGCATCTACATCCACACATAACCCACAGCCATTAGTGGGATAATAACACAGACATGCCATTTACAGTACAGAGCTAAGAGTATACACTTTGGGGAGGGATACACATGTCTCACATAGCACTAGGGAGGCACACATAGAGTTAATTATAGGTTACACATATATATAAAGCTAGGTAAAACTTTGTTTTTGCATATATAATATAGAAAACAGCTACCGTTTCTACTTAAAGTTGAACCAGCATAATATTCTGTGGTGATTTACATATGCAGCCCATGATGCTTTGCATTGTGGGGTCATGTGTGGTTTTGTATTTCTTTGAAACTTGGCTTCCCAGCCAAATGCCTTCGGGTAACCATTGCCTCAGAGCTTCATCACGGAGGTTCTTTTGTCTTTGAAATAGTTTTTGCTTTAATGGGTTCACCACAACATAACCCAGATAGACTATCTTAGGGTAGCTGGTTCATTCCACTGGGGTGTCAGACAGATGAGGCATACTGATGAGTCCTGGTAGGATGAAACACGTGTCTATGTCTTCTGTTGGCACCCTTTGCAAACTGTGTGAAGGCCTTTCCGCACCATGCATTTCTGCTTAAAGTTGAACCAGCATAATATTCTGTGGTGATTTGCATATGCAGCCCATGATGCTTTGCATTGTGGGGTCATATGTGATTTTGTATTTCTTTGAAACTTGGCTTCCCAACCAAATGCCCTTTGGGGTAACCATTGCCTCAGTGCTTGCGCATGGAGATTCTTTGTCTTACTAATAGGAATAACCTTTACCTTGCTTAGAAGCAGGCTATGCAGTGCACAACCATTGAAGGAAGACCGTTGCCCTACAAGGGATCATATAGGGAAAGAATAAGCAATCTCGAATGATGTTTTCTCTACAGACACATACTGCTATCTGCTGCCATAATGTCTCATAATTACAAAGGAAGCTCTGATTTTCCCCTCTACAGTTAATGTGTCATGTGCAGCCTCAGCTATAATTTATGAATGAGACTTTTCAGGAAATATGATGATACATTACAAAATGTTTCATCCATAAGAACACGTCATATACATAAGCGTGTTCTTATGAGTAGAATGCTACAATTTTGTAGCATTCAAAAGGGCAACTAAGATAATACCCCATCATCCCACCAAACTGACCAATAAGAATAATAGTAAGTGTGGTCATTATACGTACATGAGCTGGTGTATCTATCATCTGACTAGATGTTATCAGGGTATAAAAACTCATGTACCCCATAGCCTCTCCAAGGAAATCACAGGCAGACCCTGCATGACACTGCAGTGTTCGAGAGCACCAGACTCCAAGGTATGTAGGTTATACAACTAGTGTGTAATTTATAACAACTGTCCTATAAGCTAACCTGTAAGGGAATAAAGACAGCCTTATGTTGCTTTCATGATTGTTTCTGATTCTCATTATTAGCCTTTCTCAGTCCTAGAACCTGTAAGAGAGGTATTGTTTGTTTTGTTGTGGCATAGTAATCTCCTAACATTCCCAAAAGGGCTACTTTTCCCTGCAGGTAACTAAGGGTTTGTTAGATCATAATAATGAAGTCAGAGGGTGTCCAACAGAGCCCAGAAAAATACCTAACAGAGCAGTGACGTGTCCTGAACAGGGCACCTGTGATGAATCTTAATGCCCTATTATATAGGGTGTCAAGCTTGGTCAATGCCGTGCTTGGACCGCAACTGTACAAGAAGTCGGCATAGTTCAAAAGGGGAAGGAATGTGGACTGCACTAGTCTCTGCTTGGATTCCAAGGTTAAAAGGTGTTTAATCCTGAAGAACAGTCCTAAACGCTGCTTTAATATTTTTAGCCAGTTCTTCTAGATGAGCCGTATATATAGGAGGGTTTATGATCAGTCCAAAAACCTAAGTATTTGAACTTGTCTACTACCTCAATATGCTCCCCCAGCAGGGATGTTATTTGTTAATGGGCTCCTAGAGGAGGAGAGTTGCATGCATTTATCTTAGAGGAAAAATACATGGGCTTCGTATTCTTGGTGTTCAGCAGCAGTTTGAGGCTCAGAAGATTTTGCTGTAGCAGATTGAATTCATGTTCTAGTGTACTGCAGTCACGCTCAAAGGTGGGTTCAGCGACATGAAGAACAGTATCATCTGTGAATAGATGAACACTTGCTTGGTTGATGCCTGCATTAATGTTGCTGATGTATATCATGAATAGTAAGGATCCTAAAATTGAACCTTGTGGGACACCCCTGAGGAGCGGTTTTAGTGCAACAGGTTCCCCTGGGCCTTGACTTGTTGTTGTCTTCCTGTGAGATAGCAGATAAACCAGCTGATAGCAATCACATCCAATCCAATACCTTTCAATATGGTCAGCAGTAGATCGTGGTCAATTGTATCAAAGGCCTTTCTTAGATCGAGGAATAAGGCACACACCTGAAGTTTTGAGTCAAGGGCCAGATGCCAGTCATAAGTTACCTTGGCTAAAGCAGAAATCATACTATGTTTTTTTTCTGAAGCCAGATTGGATAGCTTCAGAAAATTATGCTAGCTGTACTGGATTATGCCTCATTCATTTTCTTGAAACTCCCTGAAACAAACGTCTCCAAGTTAACCACAATTTGCAACAGAATATGTCAATTTGCCTTATTGACACACCACTGTGACCTTTACAGTAACCTTTGCTGGCTCTCCCCACAGGCGCAGGAACTTCACCCTCTGCTACCTGATTGATAAGTCGTTATATACAGTACTTGTAACCTCACTCTCTTATTGAGGTTCCTAGGGTACAAAACAAACCATGTGACCTGTGCTCTTCTGATCACCTTATGCTTGAAGTACAATACCACAGGTAAATTCTAACATGGACAAAATATCTTTCTCCTCCACTTGCCCATCCCTCTGGAATGCCCTTCCAGTGGGAATTAATATCCCCTCCCACCTTTTCTTTAAATCATGGCTTGTGGGTCACCTATTCAGTGAATCCATTGCATTAATGCAGCATAAGATACTAGCTACTGTCTTGTCATTCTTGCTGTGTTAGTACCAGTTGTACTCACGTTGCTATATTAGCCCAAGTATTGCATTCTTGCAAAAATAATTTTTTAAGCCACGTGTTCGGTGACACTTTATTGAAATTGTATCCACAACATTTTTTTTTAGCTATCTTCAGTTATCCTTAAAAATGTGTTTTTCAACTTGTTTATAACAATGTATCCCTAAACATTACTCTGTCTTTGCCTACCTAGGCCCAAGCAATTGTTGGAAAAGGTCCGTTGGACAAGTATACTTACACAGTCATCATATAAATACAGAAATAAACATAGAGACAGACAGTAAAATAGAAAAGAAAAAAACTGTTGCTATGGATATGTTACCAAAACTTATCATGAGACGTGAAGGAGAGTTGAGACTAATGTGCCAGAGCCATCACTGTAGAAACAAACTCTGTCCAGAGCCAATAGGAATGCAGCTGAGGAATTTGGGGTAAAAATATTGAAAATTACCAACGTTAAGTGCCTGCATTTGCAAAATGTAATGTAGGCTCATGAATTTGTTGTTCTGTAATATTTTTACACCAGGTTTTCAACATAGCCTTGTTATGACCATGCCTCATGAAGAAAGACAGAGAAAATGTTACATTCACAGAATTCAACGTAGGCTCATAACTTTGTTGTTTTTAATATTTTTACACCAAATTTTATGACCCCACCTCATGAACAAGGACAGAGAAAATCTTCAAGTCCTGTCTGAAAGATGATTTCATGCAGGGATTGCAAAATCACCTTCTGGGATGTAAAAAAAAACATTTTGGCTGGGATTTGAAAAATAACAGCTGTCCCATTCTTAAGGTGCTGTAAAGATATGACTATGTTGTAAATTTGGGGTAAAAACATTAAAAATTACCAAAGTTACGAGCCTGTGTTCACAAAATTCAACATTGGCACATAACTTTGTTGTTTTTAAATATTTTTACACCAAATTTTCAGCATAGCCTTCTTATGACCCCACCTTACAGACAAGGACAGAGAAAATTCCCAACTTCTTCCCAAAAGGTGATTTCATGCAGGGACCATGAAATCACCTTTCAGGACAGATTTGCTAATGTCAGCATAACTATTCATGATGATTTGTCCCAAAAAATGGCATGTTGAAAATTTGGTCCAAAAATATGCAAAAATGAGCAAATTATGCCATTCAGTTCAAAACACCACTGAAATACACTGAACCACATACCTATTTCTTCAGTTCATAGTTCAGCTTTGAAGACTGAAGATGTGTTTGCGGACCAGAGAGCATTACAGTGTTGGACCCCCAAGGGTAAGTAAGGGTGGGGCCGTGGGTGCTGAGTGGGAGAGTCAGGTGAGGGGACTGTAACAGCCACAAAAGACATCAATGCATGTTTTTTCACTGGTTAAAATAAAAAAGACTGAGGATTCCTAGACTGGGCACCCCCAGTTTCACTGTAAGACATTGCTGGATTTGTGTTTTACAGTTTAAAAAAACAATGACCCAGGATTCCTGTACAGGGGGATTGGACACCCACAGTGTTACTGTTACATTTTGGGGGAGTGCTGAGAGGGAGGGTTGGGTGTGGTGGAGGAAAATTCTGATCGTGACACTGGGGATTGGGTACCCTCAGTGTCACTGTTATGTTTCTGGGGGGATGGTGGGTGCTGAGAGGGAGGGTTGGGTGGTGGGGGAATATCTATAATAAAAACAATCTCACACACTGGGGGACTGGGCACCCCCAGTGTCACTGTTATGTTTCTGGGGGGATGGTGGGTGCTGAGAGGGAGGGTTGGGTGGTGGGGGAATATCTATAATAAAAACAAAGTCTTTGTAAATCTGTGTTTATTTTTCTTCATTTCATCTAAAAACCATTTCATGTTGTGTTTTGTTAGTTTTACAAAAAAAAAAAAAAGAGAATTACAGGTACAAAATGTACTTACCCAAGTTTGGGGTTTACAACAATAGCTGCTGGCTGGTCAAGCTCTGAGTATATGAGCCATTTTCTGTACCTTCCATCTAACTTGGCAACTTCAATTCTGTTTGTTCCAGCATCAGTCCAGTAGATGTGACTTAAGTAAAGCAAACCAACACGGTAATTTTTATTCTTAGTATATTGGTTGTGAGTTACAGCATATAAAGAACATTTCTCTGGTGAAACCTAGGAGTCTTGCAAGCTCATGTCAATTCATTTAAATAAAGTCATTTTCACCTTATATCATTCACTCAATCAATTAATCAATCAACTCTTATTTCTAAAGCAGCCCAACATGAAGGCTCTTGGCACTATACGTTAAAACAAAAACTCATATACAACCAATAAAAATGCATTGACACATACTGTGTTAAAATACATAAAACATATTATGAGAAACAATTGGCATGATTTTCTAAGCGTGGCACAGAGCTTGTAACCAGCCTTATGCCACAGCACTTAGGATCTGGTGGTGCACCAGACGCTTCACTGCAACTGCACCCAATTTTACAATCTTGGGTGTAGTTGTGACGGTTTCCACAAATTACTGCAGCTTGCACCAAATATCTGGATCTTTAACCAAACCTGCCTAGTAGCAAAAATTTCCTCCCTTGGTCTGATGCCCCCTTGGGTACAGAAGCTTCTCAGTCCATCCTGCAGCACCCACCACACCAGAAGCTCTGATAACTCAACTCTACAAGTCCCCCACTGTTGCTCTTCACAAGGCCAGTGGTCGTTTGCAGGCAGAGCCTCAACGTTGTATGACTCACTGCACTGTGAGGTCACCAATATAGCCACTCTTGGCTCATTCAAACACAAACTACATCAGCTCCTTGTGACTCATGCCACTTATGACTGTTTCTCTTAAAATCCTGTGAAGGACACTCCCATTTCATGCCTACATCCAATACTAGGATTCCCTACCTCTTACCTCCCTTTCCTTTTTCTTCTCACCTATCCACCAGTCCCCCTCCTTTGCTTCACCCCTACCCCTTCCCTCATACTCACTGCTATCTCCCCTCCTCCTCACTCACCTTCTGCTCACTTTATCCCAACCAGTGTCTCCATGACATATGTCCCCATCCTCCCTCCCTCCTTTCACCAATTCTGGTACCACTTCTTCCTACCTCTACTCCATTCCACTCCTACCCAATCCCCTCCTACTCTTATACCTTTCCCGTCCTACCATGATAATGCCAGGCAGCTTTCTTTTCCCGCTTTCTTGATAAATTGCTACCCTACTTTTACTTTATGTCCTCACTAATAGGTCTTGCCTTGCCTTGGTATAGTCTACCTATGCTACCTATGCTATTATTCAATGTTTTTTTATGACAAGGCCTATTTGGCTGCAATCACCAATGCATGATACGAGTCTTTGTGCTCCCTTTTTGTAGTTTTATTCTTGTTTTGCCTTAACATTTACCCTAGTTCTGATATCTCATTTAATCCTGTTCATATATTATCTTTTCACCTTCCTAATGTAACCATGCCTGCATGTCCAATTTGTCTTAATCTATCTATGTAACACAAAATAAAACTTTTGTAAAAGAGCCTCTGGCTTAAAGGTGTTAATCTGAAACTTAAATAAATAAATAAATAAACTCTGTAAAAGGAGCCCCCAGGATTGCCACAAGTTAGACCAGAAAATGTTGGTCTAACTTGCGGCAATTGCCGCACAAGATAGAAAATCCTGTTAGCTTGCCACAAGCCCCATGTGACGTATCCTCAGCACATTGGGGCTTGTGGCAATCTAAGTCATTCAAAAATCCTGCCCAATAACTTTGGACTGTTTCATAAAAGGCCAATAAAAACAAGTAGGCTTTAAGCCTTTTTAAATACCTACACTTAGAAGATATGGTGCAGGTGGAAAGGGAAGGAGGTCCACAGTCAGGAACTCACTACTGTGAAAGTTCTGTTGTTAGGAGATTTTAGATGAGTATGGAGAACCCACAAAACATTCTCCCTAGCTAGGCATAAAGGACAATCGGGGGTATAGAAGCATAGACTGCAAGAGGTCTGTAATGTAGCCAGGACCCAAATTGTGCAATTAGTGTGTAGTATGTATAAGTGTGGCTATCATTACCACAAGCTAAAGAAACAGGAAACAGAGTCTACAGTACATTGTGGATCTCTATAGGGTATGTGGTAGATTATAGAGATGTGTACAGTTAGACATAATGATTTATGAGAGGCACATGGACTATTAAAAATGACCTCTAGTAAATAATACACAGTAGGATGAGTGTGAGTCAATGGAAGAGTGGCTGTGACATCATAATGTAAGTAGTTTTCATAACACTACCAAAGAAAAGTTTAAATGCCCATGCATAATGACTTAATAATTAATGGTCTCCGTTTTCTCCCATTGCCAAAACCGTGTGTTAAATGCCGTAACACCTGAGTAGGTGTTACGGCATTCACGCGCTCCCTTTGAACAACAACCTTTCGAGACTAAACATAAGCATAACGTTAAATTATCCTTGTTACAGAGCGGGAGTTTTCCAACTGTCTTGTTTCCGCAAACAGTACTGACGTGAGAAAACACTTACTTCTCGCATTACCTCCATCCCCAACACATAATTCTTGTGCTTCTAGGCTCACTGGTAAACTGAGGTAATGCAGAGAAGTAAGTGTTTTCTCGTCAGTACTTTTTATGGAAACAGGGATAGTTGAAGCTCACGCCTTTTATTTAAAACGGAGCCCTTCAATTATATAAATAAAATATGGAGAGAGTGTATAAACTGAATTCTTTCACACCCTCATTGTTGGATGGCACTCATAAACCCCTCGGGCTTCACCCTCGGGGTTTATGTGCCATCCAACAACTCGGGTGTGTGTTAAATTCTCGTAACACACTTCTCCCCATACTTTATCCTATATATAATTTGAGAATTCTCCACTTTCCTGTCTTCCAAGCTGCACCTGGAAATTACGAGTTTTAGTTTTTTTTTAATTCAGTGCGCCCATCTTGCCAAATATTTTAAACAAATAAAAAGAATGCTTATACAGTAGTTCTGGATCTGAAAGGGACCTTAACAATGGCAGGGTGTCTGAAAAAGGTGCAGCTTTGGATGTTTTCCAACAGGCTGCTGGTACTGCAGTTTCAAACACTGCATGAAGACCTTCTTGAAAATCAGGTGATGCCCCTAAAAGAGGCTCCCCTAAGGCGATGAAAATCTAAAAATAAAAAAGTGGTTGTCATACATGGTAGCAACAGGAAATAAGCAAAACATATCCAAGTGAAGAAGTTATTTTTAAACTTTGAAACAACTTCTGTGAAACACTATTTTTGTTTCATACAACATCACCTGGCACTAGCAGTATATCAGCTTTTAGTAGCATGTGAACTGGGGTCTTCACCAATCTGCTAGCAAAATGGACATGTCTACTGCTCCAAAAGGCTGATTACCAACCTTGAAGATCTGAGCTGGGTAATTGCTACTGAAATCTTTTACAAACTCTAAAACTGTCACTGGAAGGGAGGGACAGTTCTGATGGCTCTCACAAAGTTCTTGTGTTTTTTGCAATAAGATCATTGGTGCCCATGCTCCCAGCAAGACTCGCTGAAGAGCTAAACTGGACCATAGGTGCAGCGGTTGGATTTCCGCTTGCTACACCAGCGACCCGGGTTTAGGAACTGACCAGGGTCACTGGAGGGACGTCCGGGGGGAGAAGGATGGAGCATCCAATGGACAGCTCTCCTTCTCTGGGGGGAGGGTGGGGATCCTGTCGGGTGCTTGATGGACCCCTGGCAGAGGCCGGGTGCACCTCAGCTACCGGCACACAACAGCATTAAGGGGTGGGGCAGATGCAGGATGTCATTGCACATCCCCACTCCTAGTAAAATAGGGGAAAAATAACTTCCATAGTCTGCCACCTCCATGAAGCCTGCCTCGGCTCCAATTAGCCTTCCGGCCGGCTCCCCCCAGATAGTTCCATTGATCACGGCACCTGGCCAGTGCCGCAACCCCACCCTCCAAGGGGTAAGTCAGGGGTTTCGGGGAGGAGCACAGCGGTAGGTGGAAGTCAGATGCACCGAACCAGGTGGATAATTAGAAGCAGACAGTGGGGCACAAAAAGATAAAATAGAAAAAAAAAGACTGTCTGAAGAGCTGACATTGAGCCCTTGAAAGGACAGTATACTTTTGAGAGACTGCAAGGATATAGGAATGGCCATTTTTAATAAAAATGTTAACTTTGTTAATTTTAATTTATCTAGATTGCCTGATTTGTAAGGTACTGTAAAATTCCATATCAAAAATAAAAGAGAGTAAGGAGGAATGAGTTATACAGGTCTGAATGGATACTGGGGTCTGTCTTCTAGTGTCAGCTAGAAACCATAGAGGAGAAAAGAATCTCTAACCAGACCCAGATGGGTCTGTCTGACTTTGGTGGTGGTCTAAGAAAGAGTCTGTGGAAGTACAAAATGGCACTGTGGGTACTGCTATGGTAAATGGACTGTGTAGAATTTGAAACATAAGAAGATCTTACACACCTGCAGAGTTTTTGGATAAAGTTCAGCACCAGAAGGCAGGCTCCAATAGTCCTGCAACAGCAGTTTAGCTAATAAAAGCCATGCTGCAGGCTATAACTGAAAGGGAACAAAACTCTACAAACAGACAATGTTGTTAGATCCATTTCTTCCCAACTATAAACTCACCCAATTATAAAAGAATGTTACAGTAACTTACTGTTGCAGACATTGGGAGGCCCCCTTCTCAGTCACTACTAGGGGGCGGAGTAAAATGGGTGAAAACTGCTCATACCTCATTGCTGCCACCCAGTACTACTATATGCAAAGTCAGATGCTTGCCACCAGGGGGAGGAATAAGGGACTCCTTCCCCAGTGACAGAGGTGCAATACAAATGAACAACTCATCTGTTAGAAAGTACAGTTAAAGTAAACAGATGTTCTGCCAGGCATATGTGGCAATGCCATGTGTGACTCTGTCAGGTGGTTGCAGCCACACATGTCATGCTGAGATGTTTCTCCATGCCTATCCGCCATAACATCCATGAAATGGAGACCCACCCCCCCGGCAGTCACAGGGGGCTACCATGAGCAGTGAAAACAAAGTAAAGCTAAACACATATAGCCCTAACAGCTAGTGGAAAAGAGTTGTCTGTAGACATAGAAACAAATAAAATTTAAATGATATGAGGGTGTAGTTTTCCTTTAACCTTCTGCAGTGTACCTGTACTGCTTATGAAACAAGTCAGACTGGCAGCATTGCAGACTGAATCCCCCACCCCGCTATGCACATGACAGATAAAGCATGGGTAGCCACATTGTAAGCCCCCCCCTCGCTGCCCCATTAATTTACCTGAAGCCATAAAAGGAATACCTCCAGAAGGTGAACAGATAGGTCAGGCTACCTGTCCATTCAATTTCTGGCCTTCTGACAGTCTGTCAACAGAATGCAAATTATTGCTAAATGCAGTGGTGGTTTGTGTGCTTCTGAAAACACCACAACTCACTCGCCAAGAGAAATATTGAATCACGTTTAGCCAAAATAAACAAATCAAAGCATGCATCCATGGAAACCAGAGTCCCAATATTAACTTTTAAATTTGCTTTTGAAATCATTTTACTGCACATAGATTTCCAAGCAGTTATCAGATGATAGCTTTCCATCATGCCCAACCTGGGCAAGATGTCATAATAAATAACCCCTATGTGAAAAGCTTCATAGGCTAGTGCCAATACTCCAAATCATCCAGTCCCCCCATCCAGCCTAGTTTGCAACTAATGCCTCAATTCTACATAGTTTCTCAGATTCCTTTCAATATAGGTACTTTTCCAACTGAGCAGCTTACCTCCCAGTCCAGTCTACTGCAATCCCCTCAGGGTTTACAACATAACGCAAGTTTAAGTCCACCTCCTTTATGGGATTGCTGCCACTGTCATCAAAAGTGGGGATATAGGCTCTTTTAATGGCACCAAACTGAGAGCCACGTTCACGAACAGTCCAGTACACAATACCTAGGGAAAGATAAACACTTTATTATTTTATAGGCCATGAGTTTACAGTTTGATGCAAAGAAGGTGCAACAGTGTAAAAGTAACAGTGTGATCAGACAGCATAACATTAGTTGGTTTCTCACCTACCAATAACAGTTAAGTATTTTAACAACAAAATCTACATTTTTTTCTTCCCAGCCACCTTTTATTTAGGCTCCTTCTAAAAATCCCAACAGCCAGCTCAATATTACACTTAGCATGCATCATGAAGCAGACCCAGGTTCAACTCCCACAAGAGCTACTTACTCATGGTGTGACCTTGCTAAGTCCCTTGGACTCTCTGTGCATCAGTTTTTCATAACTATAAAATTTAGTTGAAGCAGGACCCCTCTAAAATGATATTACACTTCAGCTGTACTAAACAAGATGAAAATACAGTAAGCATAGCTATCAGGTTACCCAGAAAGACAAAGGAGTGCAGTCCCACACCGGACTTCTTGTAAGAGTCATCTGATGATCACAGTTATATGAGTTTTAGCAAGTCAGCACACAGAGCCACTGTACTATGTATCCTCTGTACCGTGGTCTCTTGTTCAGAAGCATTAGAAGTGGAGCACTCCACTTCAGAGTTGGAAGGGGAGGACAGCTAAAGAAACTTTTGAAATATAAAACAAATACTTAAAACTTATAAATCACGTTAGTGAACTCAGGAGATTTATAATAAGTGAATAGGGTATCTGAGGGGTGTCTCTTAGGATATAAGAGTCTCCTTCATGACATCTGGCCAAAATGAACCACTCAGCGTCACTTCACATTTCTCTAATCCAAATCTCATGCTCTGAGTTTGTTCTACCATAAGATGCACCCCTTGGAGACCGTATTAAAGAAGCAGTACTAGTTAACAAAAGTTTAAATAATTTGGTTCGCAGTTAGGACAAACCAAAACATCAATAGATCTGATTTGCTTTTTACTTTATTTAATTCATGAGGCAAGATAGAGGATTTTGAAGTTATTAAAAGTTATTGGTCCTTTGCCAGGTCCACTATCATAGGTGTAAGTAGGTCAGGGTAGTGGTGTTGTGCTATTGGCCGTCAGAAACATGTCCTGGCAACACCCTGACATATCTTCATTATAAATACAGTGGGTGCAGTTAGAGCGTGATCTCTAGGGAGAAGATTTTTGAAAGTTACTGGAGGCTGCCATCTTTATTGTAGATCCAGGCAAAATTACAGAAGTTGTAAACACTGTCTTAAAATAGTTGATTGAGGGCCGGCCCACTGGCGCAGAGGCATGATCATCGTCTGTGGTGCCGACGACATGGGTTCAGGAACGACTCGGGAGTTGGAGGGCCAGCCTGGGGAAAGTAGGATTGAGAATCCAGTGGAGTGCTCTCCTACTCTGGGGGGAGGTGGGGTTGAGTTCCGCTGCGGTCAGTGCCTGCTCATTCGGGGGGCAGGGAAGACATGGGTCGTCATTGCATGTCCCTGCCCCCATGGGGTTTACAAAAAAAAAATGCCTGCCCCTGCTAATGAGCCAGCTCCATTGCCATCCCCACTGGCCACCAGAGTTTGCCTATCAATAGCCCCACTCGGGGGGGGGGCAAGCCCGAGTATGAGAAGGCGGCTGCTGGAGCCTGACGATCCCATCAGGGCTAGGGGAGCCAGCACGAGAAAAAAAAAAATAGTTGATTGAATGTAAAATGCCCTAATGAAGAATCTAAGATTATCAGGAATACACTACTGCTAAAAAAGGCAGGATGATATTTTTTACTGGCTAACTAGTACTGCTGCTTTAACTTAAGTATAATGCATTCAGTTTCTTTAAAGTTTATGACACTCTAGCCATGGAGACCCAACCTTGCCATATACAGTAAATACACTTTCCTTTTTATGCAAGCTCTGAAGAAATCAACATTGTTACGTTCGCTTAAACGCATGCGCAAGGAACGTTTTTGGAAAGTAGCACACTTGGAGGTGTGCCTCTCCCCCAATGCACTGCTCCCTTGAGCAGGTTTTCGGGGTCCAGCACCAATGGGTGCAGGAGCTCTGCATGACAGCGGTGTTCCTCTGCTTCAAAGGAAAGCACCGCTGCCATAGTGAGCGCTGCCCCTCTGCGTCATGTGCAAGCCTCGCCTGCAGACGCTCACGCCGCCCTAAAGCTTTGGTGCCACGCTGGAGCCCACCCCAGCATGGCAAATGTTGTTTGCTGATGGGGTGCCCAATCACCTGTCAGCTCCATGGCCCCCAAAGCCATCCTGCTGTCACGCTGGGAGCCACCCAGTGTGGCAAACCGTCGTTACTTTGCCGTGAGGTGCCCAACCCCGTCGGCTCCTCACTCCCAGCGTGGTTTGCCCGATGGGGTGCCAATCCTCCGTCTGCTCCTCGGCCCCCCAGCCATCTTTCTTTCCACGCTGGGAGCCCACCCCAGCATGGTAAAGGTCCCACGTCAGTTTTTTTTTTTAACCTGGAAAACAAAAACGGTCCAGCGGCGCATCTCCCCAGCCACCCTCCCACAACCTGCACCCACCCACTGCGCACTCAGCCTCCCCACCCCCACCCCATACTTACCTCCGACTCCAGCGCGACGATCTTCGGTGGACCAGGAACATGTCTGCACTCTTCAAAGCCGACCACAAACTGAGGAAATGCCGGTAAGCTGTATAATGGGTTACATAGGGGGGTTTCAACTTTATTGCATATCTCAGTCATCTTTTTGAATTTCCACACCAAATTTTCAGCATGGGGTTTTTGGGACCCCTTCTCATGAATGATGTCACTGTCATGGCATTATTCGGGCCTGAAGGGTGATTTCGCAGGCACTGCACAGTCACTGCGTGAAATCACCCTTTGGCCTTGGATAACACCATGACAGTGACATCTAACATGAGAAGGGGTCCCAAAAACCCCATGTTGAAAATTTGGTGCAAAAATTCAAAAAAATGACTGTTTTACGAGCGTGCGTTGTGCAGTTCCTACGCAGGCTCGTAAGTTCGCGAATTTTCAATATTTTCACTCCAGATTTTCAACATTGCCATTTTATCTCACCTTCTTATGAGCTGTATGGCTGTCATT
This sequence comes from Neoceratodus forsteri, assembly GCA_016271365.2. Lineage (NCBI taxonomy): Eukaryota > Metazoa > Chordata > Ceratodontiformes > Ceratodontidae > Neoceratodus > Neoceratodus forsteri. The sequence goes on along the minus strand of CM028132.1, from coordinate 783,871,738 downwards.
TTTCACATCTTACCCAAAACGTGTTTCCACCCATGTAGCGCACAATGGCGCAGTCAGTGTGCGAAATCAATGTATGGAACACATTAAGAAAATCACAGTGACACTGTTCATGAGCAGAGGTCTTAAAATGGCTATGTTGAAAATTTGGTGAAAAAATTCCTAAAAATGACTGTTTTACGAGCGTGCGTTGCGCAGTTCCTACACACGCTCATACGTTTGTGAATTTTCAATATTTGCACTCCAGATTTTCAACATTGCTATTTTACCACATCTCCTCATGAGCAGTACAGCTGTCATTTTTCACATCCTGCCCAAAATGTGTTTCTGCCCATGTAGCGCATAAATGGCGCAGTCGGCATGCGAACTCAATGTATGGGACACATTAAGACAATCACAGTGACACTGATCATGAGCAAAGGTCTTAAAATGGCTGTGCTGAAAATTTGGTGAAAAAATTCCTAAAAATGACTGTTTTATGACTCTGCGTTGCGCAGTTCCTACGTACGCTCGTAAGTTCGCAAATTTTCAATATTTTCACTCCAGATTTTCAACATTGCCATTTTGCCACACCTCCTTATGAGCAGTACAGCTGTCATTGTTCACATCCTGCCCAAATCATCTTTCCGCCCAAGTAGTGCACAATGGCGTAGTCGGTGTGCGAAATCAATGTATGGGACACAGTAAGAAAATCACTGTGACACTGTTCATTAGCAGAGGTTTTAAAATGGCAATGTTGAAAATTTGGTGAAAAAAATCCTACAAATGACTGTTTTACGAGCATGCGTTGCACAGTTCCCACGCACGCTCGTAGGTTTGCGAATTTTCAATATTTCCACTCCAGATTTTCAACATTGCTATTTTACCACACTCCTTATGAGCAGTACAGCTGTCATTTTTCACATCCTCCCAAAACGTGTTTCCCTTATGTAGCGCATTAATGGGGTAACAACAAGGTCATGCTGACAATGTATTGTGCAAATACCAGCAATCGCACAAGGCATTAGGGTATAGCACCATACATGCCAAACACCACTGCAAATACCTGCAAGCGAACATTCGGCATTGACAAATGCTTGTTTTCTCTGGTATGCTCTAGCTTTCAAAGTTTTTTTGTTCTTATACTTCCTGAACATGGGTTCTGTAAATTCCCTCTACTGACATCACAGACTGAATAGATTTCTGGCACAGTAAGAGTACATACTTATTGCGGCCCTTACAACCTGGGTCACAAACTGTGGCAGGCTTGCTAGGTTACTGTCTGCTAAAAGTAGCAGTGAGTGAGTCAGTCCAATAACAACCATGCAAACAGAAGGAGTGTGGAGTCTTAATGTTGGAGATGGGCAGAGAGAGGATGAAGGGGGACTGGCTTGATACCTGGTATGCCATCTGTTAAGAACTGTCGGTACTGGATTGGGATTGCCACTGAGAAATTGGGGATATTGCACTGGGTACTGTAGTGGATGGCATATATGAGACTGGATCAAGTTATTAGGTGACAGCATCAAGTGATTCAGAGGCCTGAATCATCTCTCCTGTGATGCAGGACCACATTTGAGTATATTGATTTTAGGTGTCTACAAAACAGAGGAGGTAATAAGAAATTATTTTGCACTACCTCCAAGTGTGACCAATGATCGGTCACACTTGGAGGTCAGAGTGGAACCAAGAGCAAGGAAGGGGGTACTGCACTAGGCCGAGGGCACCATGAGGGCATTCTCTGAGGGGGATCCACCGGACTACTGCAGGACTGTCGGGGCAAGAAGGGCCCGGAGCCAACAAATGGTGCAAACTGGAGCGGAGGACCTGAGGACTGCAGGGAAGTGATTGCTATCATATTTGTTTTTTCTGTATTTGATTTTTCTTTATTTTATTTCTTTTCTGTACTTGGGGGATGTTGGGAGGGTGTTTTGTTTCATCCGGCAGGGCGGTGTAAGCAACAGGTGCTTGCGTGTTGGGATTCTTGCTGCCCTAGGTGGGGAAGGTGTTTCTTTCATCTGGCAGGGTGAGAAGGAATAACGAAGACTGGTCCGGAGAGAGCAGCGGGGGGACAATGGAGCACTGAGGGCTGCTAGAAGGGGAAAGTAGCACCAACACCAAGTAAAACAAAGAGGTGCATGAGGCAACAGAGAGAAGGGCTGGGGGGCATGAGTGGTAAGCCTTGACTCCCATGAGAGATGGGGACAGCCCTAAATACATCCACCCCCATCCCTCTCCCGGTTATGCAGATATATTGGGAGCTGCTGCTTGGCTATTGGTGGCTGCTACATTGCCTTTGGCTTACTACTGGTGGATAGAAAGGCCAGAGCTGTCACCTAGGTCACCATCTAATCAGGCAAGATGATGAGCACCTGGAATGGTGGACATACAGGGGAGTCCTGTTAGTCAGAGGAGGGGTGTACTATAGATAAGGGTGAGGTACAATTGTAGGTCTAATCAACTAAAGCATAGGGACAGCATTAACCATCATTGGCATACAAGGCTGTGCTAACATAGGAGTAGATAATGGAATGGTACAGGGAAGGATACAATAGGGGGTGGAACAGCTATAAGGGGGGAAGGGGTGGAACAGGGGGCAGCAGGGGGCAAAAGGTGCTACCATGGGTAGAACAATGGGCTGCAATGGGTGTGGGGTAACTATTGGGATAAACATATTATGGAGACTAGGAGGGTGTCCATTCCACTACAGGCTAAGGAGGCTGGAGAGAAGGGTGCAGTGGCTTGCTGGATAGCTGGAGAGGTTGTAGGCAGAAGGGGAAGGAGGGCCTCTCCTAGGGGGTAGCAGTTGGGCACATCAGGAGAAGAATACCAGGTTGGGGGAGGAGACAGGGAGGGGGTGCAGGTTCAAATCTGAATTGGGGTCAAGCGGTAGAAGCAGGTCAGGGGACTGGGGGAAGGAGACAGCACAGGGCGATACAGGGGTGGAAGGCAACAGGTTTGCAGTGCTGGCAACAGTGGTGGAGGAGGTGGAGTCAAGGGTGCACCAGAAGTGGGGGGCAGCAGAAGACGAATAGAGTGCTCAAGAGACAGGCATTTGGAGGAGGGTAGCATGGGGGCAAGGGGAGAGGGCCACAACTGAGAAGGAAGGTGTGAGGGAGGGGGACAGTGATGGTGGGTCAGGCAAGGGGTGCATGGATAAAGGGGGGCAAGGGACCGAGGGTGGGGGGCAATGCTGATAGGTCAGGCAAGGGGTGCATGGATACAGAGGGGCAGGAGCCAAGGGAGGAAGACAGGAAGTTGGAGGATAACAGGAGACAAAGGAAAATGGGAGAACATAGGTCAGGGGGAAAGTGGGGGATCATGGGGGGGATGCAAAGAGACATAAATGAGCAAGGAAGGGCAGAAGTTAGTGATGGACAAGGAGGATCATGGGGGAGGGGGAGCAGGACATGGAGGGGAGGTGTGCTAGTGTTGGGGGGTTCCATACTGAAAGGGATGAGATGGGGCAGTAAAGGAGAAAGACACAGTCTAGTATGGGTCGAGTCTATTCCCGGGTTGACGTCAGGCAGGGCAGGGCAGGCCATTCTGAAATGCACAGGGGAAAGGATGGAAGGAACTGCATGTTGTGGTGCACATGAGTACAAATGACTTGTTGGGGAGATGATGGAGGAAGTAAAGGAGAAATTCGAGGAGCTGTGGAAGCTGTGTGAAGAGGTGGGGAAATCAGTGGTCTGCTCAGAGGTGCTCCCAGTACCCTGTGCAAGTACTGGGAGGAAAGGAAGGATAGGAGAGTTCAACACCTGATTGCAGGAATGGTGCCATACCAAGGGGTATGGGTTAATAGGGGACTGGGGTAGAACCTGAGACAATAATGACCTGTATGCAGGGGACAGGCTACACATGAGCCTGGAGGTGAAGGGAGTATTGAAGCAGGGGATAGAGGGGTACATAGTGACAAGGGTAGTTTTAAACTAGGTAAGGGGTGGCAAGTGGTCAGCTGGTAGGCAGGGTTCCCAGAGGAAACCAGACAAACCTACCCCCAAGCTACAGTGGAGAATATCTAGGTTGGAGCAAAAGGGGGGGTAAATCGGGGTACGGGGGGACAAAGGAACAGGGTGGAGGGTAGTGTCACTAAACACAAGGACCCTGGAAAACAAAGCAGCAGAGTTACAGGCTCTTGGCAGTGGGGCAGGTGGACATTGCAGACATTACAGAAACTTGGGCCACCCAGTATCAGGAGTGGGATATGATGATCCCTGGATAGAGGCTGTTCAGAAAGACAGGGCAAACAGGAAAGATGGGGGTGGGGGGTGGCAATCTATGTAAGGGAAGGAATAAGGTGCATAAGGAAGGAAGGGGAGGAAGGCGGGACAGAGGCCCTGTGGATGCAGTTTCAGGATCCAAAGGTCAGTGTACTGAGGATAGGCGTGGTGTATAGGGCACCAACTCAAGGACTGGGAGTTAGTAGAACAGATTAGAAGGGTTGACAGGAAGGGGAACACAGTGATGGTAGGGAACTTCAAACTGCCTGGGGTTGACTGAAGCACACCAACCACCACAAGTACTAGGAAGCAAGTTTTACTGAGGGCATTTCAGGATAACTTCCTGATGCAGCTGGTGCGAGAGCCAACTAGGTTTGGAAGGACTCTGGACCTTATATTATCAAACTGGGAAGCCGTAAGGGACTAGGAGGTAGAGGATCCTCTAGCTGGGAGTGATCACCACTCAGTGTGGTTCACACTCAGTATGGTGAAGCAAACAGGAGGTTTGGGAACCAGGGTGTTTGATTTTAGGGGGACAGATTTCAACAAAATGGAGGAAATTCTGATTAACCATCTGGGGGGAATCCAACCAACCATGGATGCCAATCAAAAATGGGATATCTTTAAAGTAGGGACAGCAGAGGCTACTGGGATATGTACTAGGGCACAGAGTAAGAAGGGAAGAGCAAAGAAGCCCAGTTGGCTGACCAGTGAGGTGATGGAGGGGGTGAGAGCCAAGAGAAGAGCTTTTCAGAGATTCAAGAGATCAGAGAGGAGGGAAGACAGGGAGGAGTACACAAGGAAGTCCAGGGAGGGTACAAGAATAGTCAGAGCCACCAAGGCATCCAGGGGGCTGAGGCTGGCAAAGGGCATTAACGATGGAGAGAAGGACTTCTTTAGATACATTGGGGAGAGAAGGAAGAACAGGGACTGGACAGTGAGAATTAAGAAGGATGGGGGGTGGGTAGAGAGGGAGAGAGGAGCAGGCAGAGGCACTAAATAAGTATGTATTCACAGTAGTGGGTCAGATACCGCAGGGGAGGGGTGGAGGGAGCAGGGGAAGGGGTGACAAATGGAAAATTACAGAGAGCAGGGTACCAGAAGGACTGAGGGCACTGTGGGTGGATAAGGCACTGGGGCCTGATGGCATTCACCCTAGGGTACTCAAGAAACTGGCTGGGTGCCTGGCAGGAACACTGGCTGACCTGCTGAACACCTCTCTGAACACAGGATGCGTACCACAGGACTGGAGATTGTCCCATGTGGTACCCATTCTCAAAGGTGGCCCAAGGGATGATCTAGGTAACTACAGACCGGTGAACCTCACATCAGTAGTGGGGAAACTCATGGAGACAATCCTTAAAGAGAGACTGGTGACATTTTTAGAGGACAATGGTCTCCAAGATGGACAACAACATGAGGTTTGTTTAAGACAGGTCCTGTCAGACAAACCTGGTTGAGTACTATGACTGGATGACCAGAGAACTAGACAGAGGCCACGCAGTGAATGTTCTGTACTTGGACTTCAGCAAGGCCTTTGATTCCATGCCATATGGGAGGATAGTGGGGAAGCTGGGGGACGTAGGGATTGGTACTAAGATGGGCAATTGGATCACTAACTGGCTGAAAGGCAGGCAACAAAGGGTGGTGGTGGAGGGAAAACTATCATTGCCAAGAGAAGTAACAAGTGGGGTGCCACAGGGGTCGGTACTGGGACCAGTGCTGTTTGGGATATTCATAGCAGATATCTCACATGGGACCCAGAGTAAGATCAGTCTGTTCGCAGATGATACCAAGATGGGAGCTGTGGTGGATGACATCGAGGGGTGGTGGGAACTGCAGGGAGACCTCGCTAAACTACAGGAGTGGTCTGACACATAGCAGTTGGGGTTCAATGCCAAGAAGTGCAAGGTACTGCACTTCAGAGCTAAGAACCAGAGGAAGAGCTATCAGCTGGGAGGGGTACAGTTGCGGAGCACGGAGGAGGAGGAAAAGGACCCGAGGGTGATTATAATGGGGAATATGAACAACACAGCTCAATGCAGGAAGGCAGCAATGAAAACCTACAAGATGCTGGGCTGTATAGTGAGGGGTATCTCCTCTAGAAGTAGTGAGGTGATCCTTTCCTTGTACAGGTCACTGGTCAGGCCACACTTGGAATACTGCATGCAGTACTGGTGCCCATTCCTGAAGAAGGACATCAGACTGATGGAAGGGGTGAGGTGCAGAGCAACTAAGATGATCCAGAGTTTGGAGGGGAAATCCTACAAGGAGATGCTGAATATGCTTAAAATGTATTCCCTGGAGGAGAGGAGGGATAGGAGAGATATGATTGAGACCTCTAAGTATCTGAAGGGGATAAATAAGGCTAATACAGGAGAGATAGTCCAGATCAGAAGGTGGGGATACTAGAAGCCATCAACTGAGGCTGAAGGGGTGAAAATTCAGGCGGGAAATCAGGAGATTTTATTTCACAGAGGGGGTGGTAGACAAGTGGAACAATCTACTGGAGGGGGTGATTTCCTATAGGATGGTGGGTTGCTTCAAGAGGGAATGGGACAGAGTGAGGGGAAAAGGACTATGGGGGGTGGGGCAGCTGCAATTTGAGGGGCAAGCTGCACAATCGAGCAGACTCAATAGACCATGTGGCCTGTTTCTGCTGGCATTTCATATGTTCGTATGTAAAAATATTTTTTATTACATCTCTTTCCTATTGCATGAGCACTGGAGAACAACAACAGTTGTTCACTGTTCCCAGTATGTTTTTTTTTAGTATGGAGGGAGTATAATGTAGTGGTTAAGGGCACTGAGCTGCAAACCTGGAGAACCTGGGTCTGAATCCTATCAGCTCCCACTTGCATACTGTGTGACCATGAGCAAGTCGCTTAACGTCCTTCTGTTCCCAGGTTGCACCTGGAAACAAGCTCCAGTTTAGTGTGCCTCTCCTGGTTAAACTATTTCCCCTTTCCCTCACTCCCTCAAAAACCCCAAAACTAAATAAAATGTAAACTTCAATAATTTTTAAAACAAACCAAAGATGAGTTTAAAAAATTAATTATTTTATGCTCACATCATCTAGCTAAAGAATTCACAATATTCTATCTTAACTAGCAGGGTCCAGTGCACACAGAAACAAAAACAGCTTTATGTATGTCTCCAAATAACTTCAATAGTAATAAAAAGAAAACCATGCAAAAGCATGAACATTTCAAGCAATCTTGTTGCTTATCTTTTTGAGACCCCATGATTGCTAATTCTGGTTTTGTATGCTGACGTATTTAATTCTTTATGCACGCAAGAAAAAATGATTAGCTGTGTAAGAATCGAATGAGTTTCTGCAGGACTATAATTAGTGTTTGTCCAAAATAAAATGAAATATGGCCAAATATGTTATTTTTTTAAATTCCCACAATGCACACAAGACAACAGGAAGCTCTGGCTGTACATACTTAGGCCTACTCCTTCGGGATCCCAGTCATAGTCCAGGGCCTGGATATGCTCTGCATTGTCAATATAGTTTGAGTAATCTTCAGAGGAGAGATTGTAACGTCGGATCCGCACACTGTCAGGCAAAAGCAGGATAGGAGGACTTCCTGTCGACAGAGAGAAGTTATAATTTTCCATTCTTGTACTATATAGCACAATACTGGATCACTGCATATCAGCTTTAAAATACACTTCAACGCAAACTTGCACATGCATTTCTATAATTAAAACTGAAATACTGTTAAAATGTTTCTTATATAATTTCAAAGAAATATTCTATTGCTAGACCACAGTTGCTGATTTGCATGCACGCACACACACACACACACAGACTTAAAAATAGGGGTGCATAACTCCAATTTTCTAACTGGCGTAAATATGAACACCTAGAAATTCACGTACAAGTGCTTGGGGGGGTGGAACAAAAGCGAGTTCTCACTTACTTATATGTGTTGGTCAGATTTATAGAAAAAAAGTGTATAGATTGATAAATAACAATTATTTAAAACTATGACTGTTAGCCTATGCATTCATGCATTTTGTTCCCAGGTAAAACACAATTGCTATTAAACTAATAATTTTTGGTTTACCAATACTCTTTGTTGATATGTCTGATAAGGTACAACATTTACAAATATACTGCACACTGTGGTTCTATATCAGTGTCCATCTCCGAGATACCCATCTAAACTTTATCTGCCCTTTCTGCTTGCCTACACCTGACATAATAATCCCCTGTTTATGGCATCATAATTATCTCCACAGCAAGAGACTGCAATGTCATAAACAGAACTGTTATGTCAGGTGTAAGCAAGCAGCCAGAACAGAAAGTGCAGCGATGCTGTTTACATGCTAATGTCCTTAAGTAAGAAAGAAATAAGGGTGAGAATTACAGAAAAAATGTTATAACTATAAGCTAAAGTATGTCTAAATATTCATTTTTTTAAAAGTTGTCACCAATGCATCAGGAGCTCTATATGGAACAAAATGAATTAACCTTGAGTGATAAGTACCACCCAGAGTTTGAATTTCCAGTTTTATTTTTGTATTACATGATCAGTCTAACAAAATACAGTATACCACTCAATTTTTGTGGAAGGAAGATGCCCACCAATCTTGAACCACTTCCTTTAACCCCCCCACCCAACATTCATTCCATATCATGTCCAATGTATGCCCAATGTTTCTCATATGTGCAGACATACAATTCTGTATGTCTACTGTTATTTACAGAAGAAATTGTGTTCTGCTATTCAGTGGTAAGAATATATGGTAAAAAAAACTGTAATAAGGGTAGAGTTGGTAACTGAACATCTTGACAGACATAGGATTACAGGATGATTTAATATGGTCTGAGTTTTTTATTGAATTGCTGGGAATGGATATTGACAAAGCGATAGATTTCCAGGAAGCAGCATCCTCAGCTGGCACTAGGACAGCCCATTATACAGGCATGCCAGCTAGGGACTGTTTTGTCTATAAACCAGATAGCTGGCTTGCTGAAAGGGGCTGTTACTCGTATATGTTGTATGGAATATATGCTGGCAATAGGCTTAACATTCAAGATATCAATGTGGCTAGGCCAAGTGTTGGGGTGAGATAATAAGATGGGTCAGCAGCCAAGAACCTGTGAGCAGCCAAGTATCATGTTTCTGGTAATACAAAAGACTGTGTTTAATCCCCTCTGTCCCACAGTACATGTGTCTCTCTGACTTGTCTGTGTAGTGCTGTAATAATGGTATAATAAATAACCTTAGAATATAATTATTTATTTGCTCTGAGTCTGAGGCCATTGCACATTCTGTCCCAAACACAAAAACTGTTCCAAGCAGCGTTGTGAAAAATAAGTTTGGGTTGTATGGTTTGGTGGTTAGAGCCCAAAACTGGGAACTAGGAGATCCCAGTTCTACAACTCGATCAAAGCAGGACTTTACTGAAAAGGAGATGCTGCATCTCTGCTGGACTGTCCTGGGTATATACATTCTAAAACAAAACTTGAATAATTAACATTTAGCCCACCATTTGCCTTATTCCAAAAATGAGACCCTAGCTAGGATATTTAAAGATCCTAGTCTGTGCTTGCAAAATCTTTGATCCAAGATCAAACTAGTGCCTGGAGCAGACAAGCAGTTATGGCCCACAAATGGTGACAGTTCCTGTGAAGTAATCTGCCATAGTCAGACTTCTCCATGTAAATCACTACGTGGCTGTGACAAGATACTATGTGGTCATTTGCATCTCATGCCAATGGCACCCTCTGACCACCCATCTGTTTCTTCTACAACAATGCATGGGAGTCTAGTGCCCCCCAATCAGCCATTCTTATGTGCTGCGCCCCCCCCACCACTCACTGATCACCAGTATCCTTTCTATATCCATTAGTTACCCCCTACGATTGCCAGTATCCTATTCCCATCCATCTGTGATCCTGCTTCCAATTGCCAGTATCCTTTCCATATCCATCAGTGATCCCCCACCATTGCCAGAATCTCTTCCCTATCAGTGAGTGATCGCCACCTCCAGATTGTTGGTATCACTATTACTTATAGAACCCCACCCCCAACCACCACTACCACTATCAATGAAAGACCCCCTGTCACCCAAATTGCAGTTTCACTATTACATAAAGCCCCTTGATTGCAGGCATCAGTAGGTTAGTACTGACCCCAACCTCAATCAGCAATGTCGCTCCCGCTCAACAGAAGCCAGTACTCCCCCACATCTCACCACCACTACCAACCGCAGTGTGCAATTTCCTATTTACCTGGCTATCCTGAGGCTCATACAGTGCATTAACTGCAGATATTTGATTCAATTCATGTGATTTAAGTAGTGCATTATCCACCACTTAGTTGAACTATTCAAAATAATGCAGACAGTCATCAGGCTACCTTATGATGGACATGAAATTAATCAGTTACAAGAGTTGTATATTTGTTGTTTCTTATGTGTAAAGCATACATTTAAAATCTATTCCACAAATAAGTTCAAGCGCCAGATAGAAATACCCAAATCACTAAGACTTACCAACGGCAGCACATTGAGTACCGTGCTGATCACCAACAGATCTAAATCCCTCTGCACAGAAGCACTCATAACTTCCTTTGGAATTTCGACACTCTTGGGGACATGTTCCAAAGATTTCACATTCATTAAGGTCTGAATAAAACAAACCATTTATCAGTTCTCAAATGTATATATTACAATTTAAAACATGTTATTTTCCTACTGTACTTTATAAGTCAACATTATAAGGTACTTGTCAACTTTTGGAGCTCAATTCACTGTAAGTGCTGGTGGGACATGGATGATCAGATGCCCCATAGAGTCAGCACTCCTTTATGTGATGCTCAAGGGTAGAGTTCCCCATGTGATAGAACGCAAATCAGGTGATCTTAATGGTAAATCTTACTAGACTGAAAAAGCCACATGGGTCTGGACAAGGCATTGTGCCAGTCACCTGGAGCAATATCATATCATGAGCCCTGGACCATCTGTGCATCTGCTATAGTCATCCTTCTTACCCCTATTCTTGATGCCCACCTCTGGGCTGCCCTCCAGTGTAATACAACAGCCATCTCTGGTGATCCAATGGCCCTATTTATGATTCCAATCTTTATCTTCATTGTGTCCCTGTTGTCCTGTCAAATCCCCTTCCTAGCCCTGTCCCTTCCAACTTTATGATCAACAGCATTGTGTACTGCCTAATCCCTCCCTCAGCAAACATTTTTATTCTGGTCTGCAAGCCTGTGCCCGTGCAGAACTCCTATTAGAAATGTAGAAACATATCCGCAATCAGGTTGACATCACAGATATATATCCCCACTTGTTCTCATCCTACTGCAAGTACTGAGGAAATGGGTCATTATGGAAGGATACATCAACAATTGTCATGGCTACTTCCACTACATCTGCATACGGATTTTTCTCCAGATACTTTAGGCATGGGATATAAACACTGGTATTGCAGTGGGTTAAGATTTCCCTTGCAATTACTTCAGGAACAGGCAGTTAAAGGACTCTTTGGGAATTCCCCAGATGGACACGTTTAGATATTTTCAAGTATGAGCATACTTAACCAGAATGCTCAGCCAGGAAACACTGCTATACCCCACAAACCCTCTAGCAGAAATATTTAATAGTCAGAGCCCTTAGTGCTCTGTGGCAGAGCTTTCTGATTTCTGTGCAGGGGTCCTTGGCTTCTGCGGCAGCATTTTCTGATTTATGCGGCTTGATTTATTCATTTCGCTGGCAGAACGTAGTCCTGCCATTGGCTAAATATTATGTGATGTCATCGATGACATCATATGATGAACATAGAGGAAGGGCTTCAGGATAAACAAGATAGGAAAGAAAACCTGACACTATGGAAAAACAGTATATTTGAATGACAGTTCACCAAAAACAATGAATTCTGCGGCATTATATATATTCTGCAGCATAATGCAAATTCTGCGGAAAATTCCACAACGGCAGAACCACAGAATTCCAAGGGGCCTTGCTTATAGTAGCTCTTCAGGGGTAATTTTCATCACACCTTATTTTACAGCTGTATTACACTTATTGCTCTGAGTAAGAATCCATTGATACAAGCCTTTATGCTGTGGGAATGGGAATTAGGAAACCCCCTAGACCAGAAATAATGGGAAATTGTATGGCAGAATACACACAAGATCTCTTCTTTAGCAACTTGGACAGAATTTAGTTGGAAGTGCTTAATTAGGCACTTCATTACTCCTAGTTCAAGAGGTTCACAGAGGACAGCTCCTGCTGCTCAATATTGGAGACAATCTGGAGATCCTAGAGCCACACACGTTCATACTGTGTTTGATGTCTGTAACTCAGTGTTCTAAGCAAAACATTTAATAAAAGTTTGATTATAAAAAAATAGACAATGTCAGCAAAAAAAAGACCATTGATCCATCCAGTCTGCCCAGTATTACCCTACTGTGCCCTCTGATCTACAGTTTTGTCCAGATGGGGTTTTTATCCTCCCCCCCACACACACACTCCCTGCCTTAATGCTACACCCCTGAGTAACTATTAAGCCCGTTACTCTGTTCCATCTGTGCTTGAACCCATTCATGGTTTTTATACTCACAACCTCTGCCAGTAGGCTGTTCCATAGCTCAACCACTCTCTTGGTAAAGTAAAACTTCATTGCATCCCTCCTGAACCCCCCCCCACCAACCTGTTTGTATTCACGTGCTCTTATATTGAATCTACCCTTACTGCTAAATACAGTAGCTCCTTGCAGTTTCCTTTTAGGAACTTGAAGGTCTCTATCATGTTGCCCTTCTCCCTTCTGGCCTCCCACGTGTGAACGTTCATTGCCCTGAGCTGATCCTCATAGGATCTGCCCTATAGGCCCTAAATCATTTTAGTTACTCTATGCTGCACTATCTCCAGCCTGTCTCTGTCTTTCCTCTGAAGTAAGGGCCATTAAAACCCCTCCCATCCAGTATTCTTTTTTGGGATTCTTGTTCCCTATTTGTATCAGCTTTAACTTTCTGGCACTGGATTTCAACTGCCAAGCCTTGGACCACCTTTCAGACCTTTGCATGTCCCTCTGCAACTCCCTTACCCCTGCTCACTGCTTACTCTGTCACAAAGTTTAATATCATCTGTAAAGAGATACATCTTGTCCTGTATTTCTTCTCCTATGTCACTGATGCACATATTGAGAAGGACTGGTCCTAGTATTGACATCTTCAGAACCCGACTCATGACCTCCCTTTTGCCCATTTAACCTCATTTATCACCACCCTCTGCTGTCTTCTAACCAACTTCTGACCCATTTATCTAGGTACTGTGCTGCTCCCAGATGCTGCGATATACTGTGCCAGATACTGCTCCTAGAAGCTGTGTCTAAAGATTGGGGATGCAAGTACTAATGCCTGGCTGAGCTTAGCACAGTGGCCAATGAGCACGCTGACCCCTAGCATGCCATGGCTGCTGCTTCTTTCCCCAAGTACTTGCAATACACTTTGCAACCGAACAGGGAAAAGCCTGTGACTCTTGTGCTGTGCTAGGTGGAGCACAAAACAAGCAACTGGTGAAAAGGGCTTGTGGTGACCACTTTGTGCCAGTAATTTGTTACTGATGTAGGGCCCTGGTTCTATAGTTCCTTTTACATGAGATACTGCAGCATTAGCCATGGTGAAATAGTGGCTAAAGTATCTTCATGATCAGTGATGGCAGTCTGTATTCTTGAGAATCTGGATTATAACCAGAATGGCTAGCCCTGATCATCAGACACAAAGTGTGGCACTGAACCTGTGACAGGGACCACTTAGCACTAGCTGGTACAATTTGACTCTGTTGGTTCATTGTAAAATATGCTGAACTGTAGTCATGACTCCTTCTCATACACCATTAGACATCATTGTTGTAACATTTTTTAGATGTGAAAACAGTTTAGTCATCATGTCATCATCAGTAAGGTTACAATGAGGCGTAACGGGGACTAGAGCGAGATATGTCAGCCCTAATTAGTGTAATGTTCCATACATCACAGTTAGCATTAATGTAGAAAGTCTTTGGATTAGGAAAAGGAAGACATGCTTCAGACAGAAAAAAAGGAAATGTGTCTGTGATTGAAAAAGTAACAGATAAGTACTTTTAGAAATTGTTAGTAATTTCAGAGGGTGTAATAGCACTTTATCAGGTTGTGCTGTTAGCCTCAGCACCGGGATAATCTTCACAGACCTACAAAAGCCTTGGAAGAAATTACTCACATAATCTTCTTAATATGGTAAATAAAGGTGACTGACCTATGGGTTGAGGTGGTGCTATGATTTATAAATGTACTGGTCATTAGGGCATAGGGAGACGATGTTAATGGTTGTTTGGTAACTAGTTGTGTGACTGAACTGATGGTTCCTAAGGGTCAGTTTTCAACCCTCTTTAAGTGCTCATATTTGATCTTGATCGTATTCCTCATTTTACTACTCTCAGGGTCCATGACATTATTTCAAGTTAGAAACAACTATTTTGAACTGCCACTTAAGCAACAGGTTGGTGTTGGATATTAAAATCCAAGTGGATTTTTTTTTTGTTCTGGCTCTTTCCAAAAGCTAAAAAATGCAGAGGAACTCTCTTTCCATTTACCACCAAGCTGTAGTTCCAACTTAGAACCATTGACTGCAATACAGTTATGTTAGGTAGGTGTGTGTGATTTCAGAAAAAAACAAGCATTTGTCAATGCTGAATGTTGTCTTGCTGGCATTGGCATTGGTAGTGCAGGAGTTAGAGAAATGCATAATAGGAATGGCAGTGAAGTAGTGAACTAATGCCAACTCCACCCCCACCCTGCAGAGACTAACAGGCTTCAGGGTGTGCCTTTGGGTTGTCAGCCGTAATGTTTATGCCATTTTACCTCACTCTACCCTGCAGACACCAACAAGTGTCACGGTGTGCCTTGGGGTCTTTAGGCATTTTGCTCACCCCATTCCATAAGGAAATATGCTGAGATGGGTGCAGTATAGGAGAATGGGGTGTGCTGTGGGGCTGAAGAGTCCAAGGCACCCCTCAATGCCTATCAGTGGCTGCAGGGTGGGGGTGGGTTGGAATGGCAGCAGCATTACAGCCGAGAATCCCAAGTCACACCCCTGATGCCTGTCAGTCTCTACAGGGTGGGGCATTATGGTTGGAAACCATAACACCCCAGGCGTGTGTTGGTATTTTCACTCCAAATGTTCAACATGGGCTTTTTGTGACCCCCCCCCCACATCATGAACAATGGCAGTATCAATTTGTTAGCCGGAAGGTGATTTTGCACAGTGACTGCACCATTTGGTGCCACAGGTGTGAAAACACATTTCAGGCAGGATGTGAAACATGACAGCTGTACTGTTCATGAGGAGGTGTAAATAAATGGCAATATTGAAAATCTGGAGTGAAAATATAAAAAATTGGTGAAGTCACAAGCATGCATATAAACTGCACAATGCACACCCATAACACAATTATTTGGGGGATTTATTTTAACCAAACTTTCAACATAGGCATTGTGGGACCTCTGCTCACGAACAGTGTCACTGTGGTTTTGTTAATCTGTCCCGAATGTTGATTTCCCACAGTGACCACGCCATTGTGCGTCACAAGTGTGAAAACACATTTTGGGCAGGATGCAAAAAATGACAGCTATACTGTTCATAAGGAGGTGTGAAAAAATGACAATGTTGAAAATCTGGAGTGAAAATATTAGAAATTGCCGAAGTTACGAGCATACGTGGAAACCACGCAATGCACACTCATAACACAATCATTTCTTGGAATTTTTTCACCACATTTGCAACATAGGCTTTTTGGGACCCCACCTCATGAACAGAGGCACTGTCATTTCATTAATAGGTCCTGAAAGGTGATTCCACGCAGTGACCGAGAAATTACCTTTTGGGACCAAATAATGAAATTACAGTGTCAGTGGTCACGAGGTGGGGTCCCAAGAACCCCATGTTGAAAATTTGGAGCCAAATGTCAAAAAAATGGCTGAGATATCCACTCTAAAATGACCCCCACTGGAGACCAAGGAACTTCTCTTTGCATCCCCTCTATGATCCCCACTTTCCCCTGACCTGTGTTCTCCCATCTTCCTTGGTCTCCTGTTATACAGTTTCGTGATTTTCTTCAGTTGGTCAGCTTTTAAAGAATTCAGACTTCTCCACTCTACTGAAGATCACCATGCCAGACCTCCAGAGGTAAGTATGGGGTGAGGGGGGTGTGAGGAGGTGGGGTGCAAAGAGGGTGGGTGCGGTTTGGGGGGGCATCCTGACGATGAGGGACCGTTATCTTGTTTACAGGGACAAATAAAAAGTAAAACATTGGAAGAAGGTTTTTTTTTCAGGTTTTACAAAAAACATACGTTTAGGCACACTGGGGTGAGCTCCCAGTGTGCCACATGTATTTTTTGGGGGACTGAAGCCAACAGGGATTGGGTACCCCTCCGCAAAGAAAGCTTGTCTGTGTTTGGGGGGGACATGATGCCAATGGGGGATTGGGCACCGCTGTCGGCAAACAAATTAAACTGTGGGGACACTATGCCTATGGGGATTGGGTACCCCCCATCAGCAAACAAATTGAATTGGGGAGGAGGCATGCTGACAGGGGGGTTGGCACCCCCAAAGTCGACTTTCTGGGGATTGTGCGAGGCGGATGGCGGGAGCCACCGCCATGTTTGTTGAAATGTTTCATCAGGCAAGGCACTTAGGGGAGGTGTGTCATCTGTGCCACTGCATGACAAGCTTGTCTCTGATTGCAGCAGCACATTTGTTTTAAGATGGTGGCACTTTGCATAATTCTTGTGTCACTACAAGCATGCTGGCTAATTGGAAAATGAGGGACACACCTGCTAAAGCATGTCCTGCATTCACCAACAATGACACACCTCTACATTTCTCCTACTACCACAAAATGCGAAAGACAACATAAAAATCAGAACAATAGCTAATACATTCCAATGTATTTCTTATTGCCTTATGGGCAGAAGTAATTTATAGTGTTTGAGTGCAGCATAATGATGAATGTGGGGAGCATGATTCTCAGAACAGATCCACTACAGATCTGCATGTTGGATTTTCATACCGGACACCTGTCTATTGGTTAAAACACCTATTAGATGAGACTCATCCAGTACCATCTGGAAAGTCAGCCCTTGCATCAAAAAAATGATACGTGTCATTTGATGGAAGCTGCCATAAGGCAGGAAATGTTTTGCATGTGTAGGGCACCCTTTGAAAATGGAACACCCACATTTAGACATGTTTGGACTAAGGTAGATGCTTGGTGGGGGGGGGATCATGCTCCTGTGTCTGTGTCATACTATTCTGAACCCACCCTACCCCTCACCCCTAGAATATCTAAGAAGAGGTCCTGAACTTATTGCTGGTAACATAAACTGCTTGTGGAATTTAACCAATCTGATCATGTGTAAACACTTAAAGTCACTAGTATTCAAGTGGCAGCTCTTACTGCCAGTTTATTTGCTTCAAACAGTTAATAATTAATCTTCCAATTCAAAACCACATGCCTCTTACATTTTTTGTTTGTTTCAATAAGTGTCATACAGAAGGCCATATTTTATTAGACAGTTACTAACATCATCCTGTAACAGACTTTTTTTTCACAGTAAACTATGCTAAATAGCACCTTGGTTTTATTAACCCTGGACTAACTTACAATACATTGGTACTGAATAGCACACAGTAAAAGAATGACCTACAGTACATCTTGTTTTCTAAAATTATTTTGGTCACATCTATGAATAACAAAAGCTAATAGTTCATGTTTTATTCATATTGCTGTACTAACATGTGATTTTGGCTTGTGTCAGTTGGTAGCTTAATAAGACAAACATTTATAAACAGTATTTTTCCAGAATGCAGGTAAACTTTGTAAAATATACTACTACGACACAATACTGATTATACTTCATTAATGTTCTGCATCTGTCTTCCTCTTGCTTTATTACTGAGGTCATTTGCATGAAAACATGATCTTTGTACCTCGTATTACATCTCCTCCTCCTGCTTTTCCCTCATGTGGATCTGTGTGTGACATCATGATCTGTTACTATGGAAATTTGTATGGTGTCACAAACAGTGTATAATGACAGAGAATCAAGAGGATGAGATGAAGTTTGGGGATAAAATCACTTTTATGTGAATATCCTCAGTAATACATAATGGGGAGAAATAAATACAGGAAATATTTTTGTTCATTTATTTAGAAATGTGTAACTGGAAGAGGTATTCTGATACAAAACTCATTTCCAGATGCAACTGGGTGGGATACAATAGGAGTGGAAGAAGAGGGTCCAGTCTAGCCAACTTGGATTTAGGGGCAGCACTATAGACCATATCTGCATAGTCAAATATCAAAAAGATCAACTCTATGAGTTAAAACAAGAGGTCATTCTTTAAGATTGGATGGAGGAAGATTTAAAGGTAATGTAAGGGGTTCTATTTCACTGAGAGGAGGAAGATTTAAAGGTAATGTAAAGGGGTATTATTTCACTGAGAGGGTGGTTGAACCCTGGAATAGATTATCTGAGGAGGTGGCAGGTATCAAAATGGTGGAGGGATTCAAGAGAGTATGGGATAGACATATGGGGTTGATTAGAGGACAGAGGATGGGCTCCTTATACACTGGTGACAAGTAGGGGAGGGGGAGATGGGCAGACTGGATGGGCCAGGATGGGCCTTTTCTGCTGACACATTACTATGATACTATGATGATATGAGAATCGCTTGGCAGTCCAGAAAGGGAAGGCAGATCTGATTCTGGAGGCTGCACCTCCACAAAGACAGTCATGGGGTGGAGGCAGTACAGAGGAGGGCAACCAAAATGGTGAAGGGTTGCATGAGAAGCCATATTAGGAAAGGCTGCAAGAACTCAACATGTACAGTACTCCCTAGAAAAGATAAGAGTGAGAGGGGACATGATTGAAACCTACAAGTACAATACCTCACAGAAGTGAACAAGGTGCAACTGGAGGGTCTATTTCAGAGAAAGGAAGGAACTAGAACAAGGGGACATGCAAAGAAGCTATGGGGGAACTTCAGGAGAGATGTGAGGAAATACTTCTTCACAGAAAGGGTGATGGATGAATGGAACAGTCTGCCAGAGGAGGTGGTGGGGCAAAGACTGTGTGGAGCTTCAAGCATGTGTGGATAGGCACAGTGGCATATTAGGTAGAGGAACCAGGTGACGGAATGATACCTACAACCAACTAGGGTAAGTGATGATGGAACAAGCAGGGACAAGAGGCAGACTGGATGGCCCTAAGGGTCCTTTTCTGCTGACAAAATCTATGTTTCTGTGTTTCCATGATTCCTGTGAGTCCTAAGATTTTAAAATAAATGAAACAGAAGCTGAATTGCATCTGAATATTACATTTTGAAATGCTTTCTTGGATATTTGATGATCACTTTAAAGAAATATTTATTTATTAGATTTTGGTAGCTAGGTAAGCCCACTGAGTCATTGTCCCTTTTTCAGGAGCAATCTGGAATTCAGTACAGAAAAACAAAAGTAAAGGAGAACATAGCAATACAGTGCAAAACATTTAGACACATAACTGACAATACAATTTGTTAGCAGAAACATAGCTGCAGGCATTACAGCTCAGAAGTAAGTTTGCAAATAACATTTGCATACAAATCAACAATGAAAGGTGCAAAAAGGTATACAGTGTACATCGAATGTTTAGCAATTTCAAGTACAGTACAATGACTGCCAACAATAAGGTTAATCTTTAGACTGAACTTAAAAGAATCAGAGTTAAAGGTGTCCTGGCTGTTACATAGAAGACTGTAAGGGACAGCATAGGCAAAGGCTATGTGACCAGTACCAGATTTGGTCCTCGAAATAGTTAACAGTGCAGATGTAGAGCAGTGAAAAAGTCTCCTTTAAGGCTTTTTTTTCCCCCAGCAGGCCCTGTAGACTAGGAGGGGTGAGGGTTCAATTAGCTTATGCGGCAGGCAGAGAAGTGGATACTTCATAATACCTTCAAGGGAGGGCAAGCCTAGGTAGGAGAAGCCACTGCAGTGATGTTCTTTGGGTTGGGCATCAGCAGCAATGCACCCTGTGTTATTGCAGAGGACTTTAAGCCTGCTAAGCTTGGTTTCTCTGAGGGAGTGCAGGATAGGGGCACCGTACAGAAGACTGGAAGCAAGGTGCTGTTAGAGGTGGCCAGTCTTGTCTCTTTTGTGAGGAATGTTTGCAGTGTGATTAGCAGTCCAAGCTTCTAGTGTAGAGTTATTGCAAGGTGGTCAGTGTGAGGTCTAAAGTGAATTCTTGATTCAGATGGATACCTCAGTACTTGATAGATACCACAACCTCAAGTTGTGACAAAATGGTCATCCATAGGTTAAGTAGATTATGACTATCCACACCCAGATGCCTATTACCAAATAATATTACCTTAGTTTTTTTGGTGTTGAATATCAAATTGTTCTTACAGCAGCAGCACAATGAAATTGGGCAAAAATTTGACCCTATTTTTTTTTGCACTAAAAAAGATTCCAGACATTTTCCCATTTTATTTGGTGGTACAATTTTCTAATCTGACCAAAATGTGAGCATTTTATAAATGTTATTTTTTCTCAAGAAAAAAATGTGGCTGACACATTTTCTATAGAAATTGCAATGTAGACCTGGAAAGGTTTAGGTTTGAAAAAACAAAAAAAAGACATGCTGAGCAGCATAGAAGGCACGAAGGCAAGTACATTTGACAGGCATGCTAATATTTTTCTTAATCATAGCTGAAACCTGATTTTTTGGGAAAAACAGTTTTCATTGCACTGCTGCTTCAAGGAACCAGGTTTCCAGGTGCCTGAATTCATAGCTGAGGGAGGAATTGACCTGCATAGAGTCTGTGTGATTTCTGTAGAGAATGGCATCATCAGCATACGGCTGCAGTTTAGACCCACTGCAGTTCTTTGGCATGTCATTTACAAATAACAAAAAAGGCAGGGGAGCCTAGAATGGATGCTTGGGGGACACCATCTGTT
Source organism: Neoceratodus forsteri (assembly GCA_016271365.2). Lineage (NCBI taxonomy): Eukaryota > Metazoa > Chordata > Ceratodontiformes > Ceratodontidae > Neoceratodus > Neoceratodus forsteri. The sequence goes on along the minus strand of CM028132.1, from coordinate 783,850,539 downwards.
ATTGGTCTAGGGAAGGATACACTGCCTTGCCACTTGACCATGTGTTTTCGGTCAGATAGGTAATTCTTAAACCAGTGACAGATGAGACTACCAAGGCCTATGAGCTGTAGCTTATCCAACAGGAGGTCATGACTGACCAGATCAAAGGCTTTTATTAAATCAATCAAAATTGTACCAGCTGCTAGCATACAGTCCATCACTTCAAGGATGTCAGTGGTAAGCCACACCAGCGCAGTGTTCTTTCCATGTTTTTTTTTCCATAAACCATGTTAGACCTCACTTATGGTAGTACGTATCTCAAGATACAGTACTTCTTTAACTGGTTGTAAACCAACCTTTCTTTGATATTCACCAGGGAGCTGAGGAGGGAGATGGGGCATTAGTTCTCAACAGGCTTCTAGGTCCCCCTTTGGGAACAGGAAAGACCAGGCAGTATTCCATTTGTCATCGAGAACTCCAAGGAGGAGGGACTTGTTGAACATGTTCCTGATAGGAGCAGTTGTCATGGGGGCAGACATTTTGAGAAGCCTGGGCTCAAGACTGTCATATCCAGCAGAGTAGTCAGACTGAATACATTTTAGCTGGGTGAGAACTTTCTTCTTGATAAACAGTCTAAAGAGGACGCTTGGGAGACTGTCTTGGGAGTGAGAGGAGGAAGAGCTACTATGGGGGAGGCCAACAGGCAACCTTTCTGGGGAGGAATAAACTTTTCTAGGTCAGTGAAAAACTGAGTAAAGGCATCGGTGGAGGATGTAGAGTCACAGTAGAGTTTACCACTCCAGAAAACATCTGTGCTGGAACACTGGGGAGGCCTTTAAGGAGATTGTTCATTTGCATCCAAAAGCACTTAGCATTTGTGAGGTTGATCTCTTGGAGGTTTTTCCTGTATGTTACTTTTCCCTTTTAGATTTTAGTCTTGCAGGCATTTCTGTGCTCTCTGAATTTGTGACACTAAGAAGTGTTACCTGTTGCCTAGAAGTTGATCCAGACTTTGTCCCTAATTTTCATTGACTTTTGCAAGTCACCACTCAGCCACTTTCAGCACAGTCCTTTTATCCTTCTCTGGACTAGAGGGATGAATGTATTAGCCGTGCTAAGGAAATTGTTTATAAAGAAGTCCAAGGTAATGTTTATGTGTGACAGCTGATCCCTGTCTCCTCAGTGTACAGCAGCAAGGCCATCTAGGAAAGCAGGCACATCTAGTTTAGAGTAGTCTCTAAAGACAGGTTACTAGGCGTGGTATATGATGTACATCCACACTTCTGGCAGTGTTCCTTTACCCTATAAACCCTGCCAGAACATATTCAAGTTGGCTCCTCTCACCCACCTGGGTGGTAACTCCCTTGGCACCACCCCATGACATCAGATCTTACCTGCTGGAAGCAAGACCGGTGCGTCACTTGCCAGGGGATGTCGGGTGGGTCAGTGTGGATGTACAGCATATACAGTAGTAGCCACAGACATTGTCAGCTATTTCCAGATATTTTGCGAAATTTCTGAAGAGTTTTTCTCTGCTGCCCCTACTGTGGTCATGCAGAAAGCAGGAGACTTCTCTAGAAATATCACAGAAATTTCGGGAAATAGCTGACAATGTCTGTGGCTACTACTGTACTACTCCTAGAACTACTGTTACAGGTGAGTAATCTGTCTTTCTAGGGATGTGGATATGATATATGATCCACACTTTTGGCATACTGCTAGCAGTTCTCTGGGAGGAGGGGGCATGGCACACATACCCTGTTTAGGGAATAGAGATTTGAGAACTGAGGCCCCAAAACCAGCATCCCTGCATGACTCAAGGTTGATATGGTAGTAGGAAATGAAGGTGTGTGCTGACTTCCAGGTAGCAGCCCTGCAGATTTCCTAGATTGGGACTTCCCTGTAAGCAACCCCGAGGCAGCGGTATGATGGGTGGAATGAGACTTTAGCTCTACGGTAGGCTCCCTACCCACCAACCTGTAGCAGAGGTCAATGCAGGATACAATCCACCTACCAATCATCCACTTAGCTGCCAGTCAGCCAGGTGCAGCTTCAGTGTAGGTGACAAATAGCTGGTGAATCTCTCCCCGAACTCCAGCCATGTGCTCCTTGTAAAAGGCAAGCTCTCACCACAGGTCCAAAGAATGGATCCTGTGCTCAGCCTCTGAAGTGTTGTTGGTGAAGTACACCAGGATATTGATCACCTTGTTAAGGTGAAACTCAGACACAAACTTTGGGAGGAACTTTGGGATGGGCAAAGAACAACCTTGTCCCTGCGGAAGACCAAGTAAGAAGACTCAGCTGAGAGTGTCTGGAGCTCAATGATCCTTCTGGCTGACATGATAGCCAACAGGAAGGCAGTCTTCCATGACAGGTGAGACATATCACACCTGTGCATTGGTTTGAATGGCTTGCCCATGGGCTTTGCCAACACCAGCAACAAGTCCCAAGGTGGTAGTGGTGGTTCACGCACTGGAGGGGAAATGTGGTCAAGACCTCTGAAAAAGTGCCAGATCACCTTCCACTGTGCCACTGATGGCATACCAGCCCACACCCAGTATCCAGAGATGGCTACCAGGTGCACCTTAAGAGTCATTGACCAAAGGCTCTACTGAGAGACGGACCAAAGGTAGTCGAGAATGCTAGCCACTACACAAGATAAAGGGTCAAGCCCCTTGCCCTGGCACAAAATGGGGAACCTCTTCCATTTGAAGGCGTAGCATTTTCAGGTCAACTCCTTCCAAGAATCTTCAACTATGTTGAGGACATCTTCGGAAAGACCCAAAGCCTGTAACTCTAGCCGCTCAGAAATCAAGCTGTCAGGTGCAGGGAATGAAGGTCTGGATGGAGTATCTTCCCATGATTGCAAGAGAGCAGGCCCAGGAAGAGAGGAAGAGGCCACAGGAGCCTGCTGCTGAGGCTGAGGAGAGGTGGGTACCAGAACTGGTGGGGCCAGTCCAGAGCCACCAGGATCATCTGTGCCTTGTCTCTCCTGGCCTTGATCAGTACTTTGTGGATCAGAGGAAACAGAGGGAAGGCATAGAGGAGGCTCGGGGTCCAAGGCCTCAAGAAGGCATCCCCCTGCAGCGTTTCCTGTTGAGGGGAGCATGTACATTACAGCCTCAGCTTTGTATTCTCCCTAGAGGCAAATAGATCCACCAGAGAGGTGCCTCATCAGGAGAACAGGCTGTGTACTGCCTCTGGATTGCGCGACCTATCATGAGATGCCTTGCCCACATGGCTGAGGGTGTCTGCCAGTTGGCTGGAAATGCCAACCACATGGAAAGCCAGGTGACTGGTGTGCATGCTGAGTACAAGGGTCCAGGTGGGGAGAGCTTCCCTGCACAGAGGAAGGGAGTGCGCCCCACCCTGTTTGTTGAGGCAGTACATGGTTGTGGTGGTGTCCATCTGGACCTGAATGACCTGACCCTGAATGTGTGGAGCAAAGGCTGTCAGCACCAGCCAAACTGCCCAAAGTTCCACTAGGTTGATATGGCAATGGGACCCATCGGGGGTCCAGAATCTGTGGACTATGTGCTCCCCCAGGTGGGCACCCCAGCCCATCAGGGAGGCATCAATCATGATGATGACCATCATTTCTGGGCAGATAAATGGAATTCCTTCCTGCAGATGTTCCAGGACTAACCACCACTGGAGGATGCCCCACATCAGCTGGGTCACAGTGACTGGGTGGGATGAGATTAGAAGGAGGCCGATTAAGGGGTAATGTGAGGAAGTTCTTTTTCACAGAAAGGGTGATGGATGCATGGAACAGCCTACCTCAGAAAGTGGTGGATATGAATACAGTGCAGGGCTTCAAACATGCATGGGATATGCATAAGGGAGCAATACAGATGAGTATGAATAAATAGGCCATTGACAGAGTAAAGGCCTATGGCACATTCATAAAGTAGAAAAAATGGTCAGACTGGATGGGCCTTGCAGTCCTTATCTGCCATCAACTTCTATGTTTCTATGTTTCTAAGTGGCCCTGGCACTGAGGCCATTGATGAGTGAGCTCTCATTGCAGAGAGCACATTTTCCACTGGGCCAAATGGACCACGCTGGTGCGTGCTGCCATGTATCCCAGGAGGGACAGGAAATCCAAAGCAGGGCACAACTGCCCAATCCAAAATGATTGGGCAAAGGAGGAGAGAGCCTCCACCCAGTCCACTGGAAGCCGAGCCATAGCTATGCAAGAGTTGAGCTCTGCTCCAGTGAATTGTATCACCTGCAAAGGTATGAACTCCGACTTGGCCTCATTCACCAGAGGGCCACGGGACAAGCAGGTCTGGAGGGCCAGATCCCTGGACTGCTGCACCTCCACCCTGGATGGACCCGTAATAGGCCAGTCATTCAGATAGGGGTACATCTGGACCCCTTGGCACCTCAGGTATTCTGCCACCACTGCAATGCACTTGGTGAAGACCCTGGGAACTAAGAAGAGGCCAAAGGATATGGCTTAGAATTCATAGAGAACCCCTTCTGCAAGGAACTGCAGGAACCGGTGGTGGGATGAATGGACCGGAACATGGAAGAACACGTCCCGAACATCCAGGGAGAAGAAGCACATGTTCTGCTCCAGAGATGGAATCATCTGAGTCATTGACCATCCTGAAAGTGCACAGTCAAAGGAATTTGTTCAGGTCATGCAGATCTAAGATAGGGCTCCAGCTCCCCGTCCACTTTGGCACCAGGAAGTACCTGGAGACAAACCCTGGGCTTATTGGAGGGTCCGGGACTTGAACCACTACTTTCTTTTGGAAGAGCTGGCCAATGTCTGCCTTTTTTTTACAGTATAATTTTTTATTGGTTTTGTAGAAAGCAGTACAAAGAAAAATAACTTTGCAATTGTAGTAATTAAAACATATTACAAATGACACAGTTAAAACCTCAATAAGGAAAAGATATAGAATAAAACATACTGATTAAGGAGCACAAAGTTAAATTGAGAAACTCTTATATTTTTTACAGAATGCTTCGAGCTCATGGAACAAATGAAAGGAAAGGATCCCACATTTTTAGAAACATTTCCTTTTTGTCAGAGATAGAATATGCAATACGTTCGTTATAAGCCATGGTGCCCATCCAATCCAGCTATTCTCTTGTCGAGGGGAATTTGGAGGAATTCCAATTTTTAAGAATAAGTCTCTTGTACGATAATGCTGCAGCCAGTAACCATTGTTGATGAAATTTGTCAAGGGAATGTAAGGAAGAACAGTCTCCCAATATAAAAATTCAGAAAAAAAGGCTCTGCACTCTGGACAGGTATTTGAAAGACAAGTTGCTACTTTTATTTCTTCAAGGTGTTTGGTCAAGCAAACCAAGGGAAAACCGGTTTGCTTGACCAAACACCTTGGAGAAATAAAAGTGGTGACTTACCTTTCAAATACCTGTCCTGAGTGCAGAGCCTTTTTTCTGAATTTTTACTGGGGAGCTGGCAAAGCTTTGGGCTCGTGCACCCCAGCACGCTTCTCTTCCTGTTATTCCCTAAATAAAAATCCTGGGACATAAGGGAAAGCATTGTTTGAGAATCTGTTGGCATTTGTCATGAATTTGTTTCCAACCAGCTAGAATATCAGGGCATAGCCAAAGCATGTGAAGTAGGTTAGCAAATGAGGCACTACATCTCAGACAAGTGGCTGGAGGAGATTTGCCCATTTGAGTAACTTTATCAGGAGACAGGTAATAGTGGTGAAGTATCTTGTACTATATCAGTCTGAACTGAACCTCAAGGGCACAGAAGCATGCATTTTCCCACAGAGATGCCCATAAGTCAGGAGGTAACACTGCACCCAATTCTTTTTCCCCATTTAAACCTTGCAGGGTTAGTAACAGAAGGACCAGATCCAAGCAAGATTTTGTATGACAAACTGGCCTGAAGAGCTATCAGCATGTCAGGGGGCACCATGTCCTCCCGTAAGGCATGGGCTCGGTGAGGTGGGTAAGCCTCGAACTCTAGTGGCAGATCCTGACTGACCACCTTGAGGACCCACCTATCTGTGGTGACAGCAGACCAGTCAGAAAGGAAGTGGCAGGGGCAGCACCCCACAGAAGGACCAAGGGGAGTCAGGATGGGCATGGGGGAGACACCCCCCATCCCATCATTGGGAAGGCTTGGAGGCAGAGGATGGACCAGCTGAGGAAGCAGTAGGACCTTGACCACTTGGTTTCTGGATTACTGAAGCTACCAACTTTGGTCGGGGATGCCAAGGCTGGGCCTGCTGCCCTGCTGGGGGCTGGGATGGCTTGGAACAGTATGTTAGTTTAGGCTGTCCTTTCTCCTTTCATTTAAAATACATAGTCGGGTCATCCTAAATAGCAATAAACAGCATCAAAACAATATCATAGCTTAGGATGAATGCCACTGCTCACACAGATATAGATTGCCACAAAACAGCTTAAACAATTACTAATTGCCCAAATCAGGAAGAACATGATTATAGCCACATAGCGAGAGGGATGCGAGAAATGGAATAAAAGAGAAAAACAAAGCTCTGAAATGTAAAAAAGTTTCTGTGCGGTGAGCGAGACACTGAATTAGCAGAGGTTGTATTCTGAATGAACTGGCTAAGTGCATTGGTATAAAGCAAAAAGTGTAAATTAACTACGAAATAAGAATAAGAAAAACAACACTGTGTTTGGGGGCCTGAAGAAGTGGCAATTTGGCTACGAAACTGTTGCCCAGGATTTGGGTGTGGACTTTAAAAATAAAAAGAGCTGTTTTGTGGCAATCTATATCTGTGTGAGCAGTGGAGTTCATCCTAAGCTATGATATTGTTTTGAGGCTGGGACGTCTTGGCCACAGGGGCAGAGAGGGTACGAAAGGGCTTCTTCCTTTGAAGCTTAGAGCCCGTAGGATCCCTTTAAGCGGAGGTGCCAGAGTCCAGGGTGGCATTGGACTTCTCTGTGTGAGTAAGGTGTCCTTTGACTCCAAGCCTGAACAGGTTGGTGCCCAAGAAGGGGACATCTGCCAGCTGGTGCTGAGTATTTGCTGTAAAGGTAAAGAGCCATAGCCAAGTCCTGTGGTATATGTCCACTATGGCAACCACAGACCAGGCACAGGAGTCACCGATATCCATGGCTGTCTGGAGCTGTTGTTTAGCCACTAATAGACCTTGGTCTTGGACTTGTTTGTCCATATTATGTAAGTCAGCTGGGAGTTGGGGAAGCACCTCATCAAGAGTGCCAAGCAGGGCATGAGCGAAGTGGGCCATCAAAAGGGCTGAACTTGCCTGCCAAAGTTCATGTCATCCAATTTTTTGGATCCCTTGTCAGGAGGCTTGTCCACATCCCTGACATTGGTGGTATGCTGAAAGACTCAGTTGGCCACCAGACCCTTGACTGAGGAATGCTCGGTGAAACCCAACAGGGGAACAGTGGTACCACATACCTGTGGGCCATATGGGCCGACAGTGCAAGGCAAGAGCCACGGTGCTGCCAAAGCTTCAGAACAGAATCAAGAATGGCCTTGGCCACCTAGAAGGCTATCCTCAGGGTGTCCTCCCAGTCAAGAATTTAGGTCAATGGATGCTTGGTCCATTTCTGTACAGGCTCCATTTGGATCCCAGTAGAATCCAAAATTAAGTGGAGCAAGCCCCCAAAAGAGGTGGGACCATGCTCCATAGACAAATCCTCCCCCGACTCAGCATCCAAGGTACAGGAATGTAGGAAGGAGTCCTCAGACTCTGAGGATTCATCAAAATGCGGTCAATCAATAAAGTTCCCACTGACCCTTTGGGGTCTGTCAGGAGTCACAGCAACTGGCACACAATGAGGAAGCCCGGGACAGTACAGGCATCCTTAGGAGGGGGACCATCCTTCGGCTGCTTAGGCAGTGGCTACACCTGGATGAGTGGAGAGGCTGGAATAGGCTGAGCCAGAGTAGGCTGAGGCCTAGGTGGTGGGAGCCATGGAAGAGCTGGGGTGGGAGCCAGAATCAGCTTAACCCCTGTAACCATGAATTGATGCCACATGAGTTCTTCATAGTACCAGTGCATTTTGCGTCAGAGCTTCTCCTCGCCTGAGGAGGAAGATAAAGAAGAATAGTAGTGGCACAGCTTGACCAAATGCTGAGAGTGGGAACACCGATGTTGGCATGGGCTGCTTGATTCTGGACTTTGGGATTGCGACCTGACCGTTGGGGAAGCCGATGGCAAGAATCAGAGGGAACTGGCAAAGCCAAGGATCCTCTGGGCTGATGGTATCATGAGGGTTGGTGACCGGTTCGGCGTGCTGGTCCAACCCACCCGGAGATGTGACAGGTAGGACCAGAATCCTAGAAAGTGTGGTATTCACCTCATCCTGTGGCAGTGCATCGATCAGCTTAAAAAAATCTTGGCAGGTTAGTCGATGGGCATCTTGACTGACTGGCCCAATGGGGAGACCATGGAGCCAGCAACCTGGACTGAAGGATTGACTGCAGTCAAAACCTCCAGAGAAGCACAGGAATCCGAGGCCCGAGAGCACTCGCAATCCCAAAATCGACAACAAGACTCCTTTTTTGGGAAGGCTTTAAGCCTGAGGTTCAATGGCTGGAGCAACTATGTCACTCCCCCATCAGGCCTTAAAAGGCCACTCCTCCTGGACTGTTCCAGGATTCATATCTTCATTGCGGCTGTAGGTGCCACTCTTCCTTGCTCCCTGCATCTCCTCTCATTTCTACCTGTTTCTGCGGTTTCCTCCAGCCGTAGGCTCCCTCCATCTCTCATTCCTTTTATGGCATTTTTTAACCCCTGTACCCTGCCTCCAATCTGCGTTCCCTCTGTGCTTCCTGCATGTACCCTCACTCAAGCGTCTGCCTGTCCCGTTCTCCCCCCTCCATTGTGCTTCTCCCTCCCCACCTTTCTCCATTCCTTCTGGCTCAAAGTGGAGCATTTCTCCCTACTTCTACACCTACTGTAGCACTGCTGTTTGTACCTCCAGCTGTAGTGCATCACTGATTTCTCTCCTCGCTAGCTCCCTTCTTTCTCCACCTCTACATACTGCTGCCGCCTATTCTCTACACAACTGCAGCTCTATCCAGCACCTTGCCCAGCTGCTCTGATGGTCCGTTGATTGATGTTCCTGGTAGGTGCTACTATCACGGCGCCTTTCTAGGCTCTACTCATTCATCTGACCACAGTGACTCCTGATCTGCCACCGACTTGCTGGCTAGCCTTCTCCCTCACCTTAGAAACATAGAAACATAGAATTTGATGGCAGACAAGGACCACTTGGCCCACCCAGTCTGCCCATTTCCCTACCTACTGGATAAGCTGCAGATCCTAGTTAACCAGCAGCCTATTCTTCCTACCCCCAACCCCTAGAATCGCCTTATGACTGTCCCATGCATGCTTGAATTCCACCACTGTTTTTGACTCCACAACCTCCTCCGAAGGCAGTTCTAGGCATCCACAACCCTCTCTGTGAAAATACTTCTTAAATTACCTCTGAGCTGCCCTCTATCTTCAAATTGTGCCCTTGTTCTTGCACATCTTTTTGAAAGGTGCTACCCTCTTGGACTTTGTTGATTCCTTGAGGTACTTGAGCGTTTCTATCATATCCCCTCTCCCTCCTTTCCTCGGGGCTATACATATTAAGCTCCTTTAGTCTCTCTCTTCATATGTCTTCGGTGCAGACCCTGCACCATTTTGATGCCCTCCTCTGGACAGCTTCCATCCTGTCTATGTCTTTCTGGAGATTGGGTCTCCAGAACTGCACGCAGTACTCCAGATGGGGTCTGACCAGCTGTCTGTACAGAGGGATAATAACTTCCTGTTTTCTACTGGTGATGCCTCTCCTATGCATCCGAGTATCCCCAGCCCTCCTTGCTGCCCTCTCACATTGCTTGCCCACCTTAGGTCATCTGATATGTCTACCCCAGGTCCCTTTCCATTTTTGTTATTGTTAGTATCTCACCCCCCATTGTGTACTCTTCCCCTAGGTTTTTGTTTCCCAGGTGCATTACCTTGCACTTCTTAGCATTGAATCTAAGCTGCAATATATTTGACCATTCCTCTAACCTTGCCAAGTCCCTTCTCATCCTTTCCACCTCACCTTGTGCATCAACTCTGTTGCAGATCTTTGTGTCATCTGCAAAGAGACATACTTTTCCTTCCAGTCCCTCTGCAATGTCGCTTATAAAGACATTGAGAGGACCATGCCCTAATACTGAACCCTACGGTGCCCACTAGTAACCCCCTTTCTTCTGGTGGACTCCATTTACTATTACTCTCTGTGTCTTATTCTCCAGCCAATTCTTTATCCAGGCTGTCATCTTGGGACCCACTCCCAGGCTGCTTAACTTGTATATTAATCTTTGTGTGGGACTGTGTCAAATGCCTTGCTAAAGTCTAGGTAGGCCATGTCCACAGCCCTCCCTGATCTACTACTTTGGTCACCCAGTCAAAGAAATCTATCAGATTCATCTGGCATGACCTTCCTGCCAGAATCCATGCTGCCTAGGGTCCTGTGCCCTCTGGCCTCTAGATACTGACAATTCTTTCCTTCAGAGTGATTCCATCATTTTCCCTATCACTGAGGTTAAACTAACAGGTCTGTAGTTTCCTGCTTCTGCCTTGCTCCCACTTTTGTGAAGGGAATCACATCTGCCCCTCCATTCCTCAGGTACCACCCATCCTCCATGATTTGTTAAAGAGGGTAGTCAGTGGTGTCACTAGTTCTACCCTTAGTTCTTTTAGAATTCTGGGATGAATCCCATCAGGCCCCATTGCTTTGTCCACCTTCAGTTTTAAGAGTTCTTTCATAACCCTTTCTTCTGTAAATGGGCTGGTATAAACTTCTGTATACAGAGTGTTTCTACTGTTTGTTTTAGGTACCTCCCCTCTTCATTTGTAAATACTGAGCAAAATATTTGTTTAGTATCTCTGCCTTTTCACAGTCTCCCTCTGCCCACCCTCCCTCCCTTTATTAAGCCTCACTATCCCTCCTTGGTCTTCCTTCGCTCCTGATGTACCTATAAAGGTTTATCCCCTTCTTAACTGAGTTGGCTATCTTTTCCTCGGTTTGGACCTTTGCTGTTCTTACTGCCTTCCCAGCTTCCTTTGCTTTAACTGATACAGTTCTCTGTCCTGCTCCTTCTGCGATTCCTTGTACTTCCTGAATGCTTTCTTTTCTCTTGAACCTTCACTGCCACTTCCTTTTGAGAACCATAGTGGTTTCTTACATCGTTTGTTTTGTTTATTTGCTTCACAAAGGCTCGTTACCTCTGTGATGGCAGTTTTATTATTCCCCATTGTTCTTCCACCCTCCTTCCTACCCATTTGTTGGTGCATTCCTTAGGCACTCACCCATTTTAACAGTCAGCCCTCCTAAAGTCCAGTACTTTTGCCTTTGTATGGCTTGACTCTATTGCTGTGTTTATTGTAAACCATACTGTTCGATGGTGCTAGTTCTCAGATGGCTACCCACTTCTACATCTGTGATCCCTCTCCATCTCCATTTGAGAGAACCAGGTCTAAGATTGCTCCCTCTCGAGTGGGCTCCAATACTAAGTTGTCTAGGCATGCCCCTGTAGGGCATCTAGAATAACCTCACTTGAAGTGGCTGCTGCAACAGCACTCAGTTAACATCTGGCATATTCAGATCACCCAGCAATATCTCCCCTTTTCTGCCATTCTAAGTATACTTTCTATCATTTCCTTGTCCATTTCCTCCCCCTGTGAAGGGGGTCTGTATACAACCCCTGTGTGGATTGTGGTGCCATTGCCTGTCTCCAAATTTACCCACAGTGCTTCTTCTCCCCTGTTTACCCTTTTGTTCTGCTGCTTTTATTCCTTCCCTTATGTTTAGTTTAGTTTAGTTTAGTTTAGTTTATTGTTCTAGGAATTACTACCTTTGAGCCAGAGGCTCTTTTACAAAGGTTCCACGTCAATTAGGTACAGTACAAAAGGTTACATAGATAACACAACAATTTGTGTTGTGTCAGGAGCAAGAAAACATATACGAATACATATCAAATCACTTGTGCAAAAGGACATGAGAATATCAATAATCACATTATTATTACAAGAAAGAGGTCATGCCAGATTAGGAGAAACAAATAGGGAAAAAGTCCAGAACAGAGAGGCTAAGTGAAAGGTGTGGGGAGCAGACAATAGCAGGAGAAAAGGTTTCCCAAACATGTCCCTTATCTTTGTATTTCTAGCAAGGCAGCACAGGATGCATAATAAAGCAAAGGGAAAGGGAATGCTGTTTACTGGTTTATTTAATCCTGGGCTCATTTAACTAGCCACTAAGTAAAACACAAATTGCCACTTGTGTTTTAGTTTATAACTACAAGGTTCCCTTACATGAACCTTTTTACCTGGACCAAAAGGAAGAGAACTTGAAAAAGGGTTTAAGACAGTGAGGGGGCGGGGGAGGGGTGCTGCTTAGAGGTGGCCAGCCTTCAACCAAGAAAGAAAGGGATAGCTGCACTAGAAAGGAAGATAGAGTTTGCAACCATAGAAAACGGACAATACAGATGGGTCCTTACTCTGTGGTTCCTTGTCTACATTTTTTTTTATTACTGCAATTAAAGGCACAGGTGCATTTTATATTTCTTTCTTTCTTTGTACAGAAAGCACTATTCTGGTACTTTAACCATAGCATTTAACATATCCCTGCACTTTATTAGCTAGCACTTTTAATCTTTAATTGTTTTTAAAACACTCCAGCACCTTCATCTATTCCTTCCATGTACTTTATATAACATAGGTATAAGGTAGGTTAATGGGCGTGGGGAGGCAAGGAAAGACCCACATCTCTCCCTACCAGGACACCTCACCAATGACAGGGGTCACCCGGTCACAGTCAGAATAAACAATTTGTTTACACCATATCAAGACAGTATTAAAAACGGATTAACAAAGGTTGGACAATATTGATTCAGTGACATAAAAAAACAGAATGAGTAACATAAGTATCATTTTAGCAATACACAGTGAACAAAAGTTTACATTCAACAGGTTAAATAATACAAAGCATAACATAGGCACTAGGAGCTAAACAAAGACAGCAATCCATCTGAGCATTGTCAGAGGTTAAGTCTGTGTGCTTTTACAGCACACTGGAATGGAGAGAGGCACATGCGTAAGGAGACCGTGTGGTGGGTAAGGTGCTGGCATCATGTTCACATGTAAGAGGGGACCTTAGGGGGCAGAAGCACCACGATCAAATGGTGCAAGGGTTGGGATGGGTTGAGTAGGGGTGCAGCTGGCAAGTGACAGTGCATGGAGTGGGGTTTCATTAGGAGAAGCAGCTACATTTGGAGCCAGGTAGGAGTAAATTTAGAAGTTCCTGTTTGAAAGGACCCAGCTTAGTTGGTGTCTTTTGTATTACCTGAAGTTCATTAAGCCAGCTTGGTACCCTGGTTGCAAAGGAGCGTTTGGCCAGAGTGGTTCAGTTGAATGGAACAGCCAATGTAAAGAGCTACGTAAAGAAAAACGTATGTAAAGAGCTACTCCTCCTCCTCCTCTTTTACCCTCCCTGTCCCTCCTATAGATAGTGTATCCTGGTATGTTTACGTCCCAGTCATGGTTTTGTGTGTACCATGTTTCTGTGACTGCCACAATATCCAGATGTTCCTCCTCCATCAAGGCCACTAATTCAGAGCTTGTTACCCAGACTATGGGCATTGGTACTCATTGCTCTCCATTTTTGATGGCTTTACCTTCTGTTGCAGCATCCCCACTGACCTTTCTACCTCGATCTTTTCTCATTTAGTATTTGTTTTGTAGGAGGCTGGGATTTTCCTGCTGCTTATCAGTGCCTCCCCTTTGACTAGTTTAAAAGCTTGCCAATGAAGCATTTAAACCAATTGCTCAAAAGACTTGTTCCCTTCCTGGACAGATGCAGACCATCCTGCCAGTATAGGCTGGTGTCCCTCCAGGTGGAACCCCAGTTCCCAATGAAGCCAAACCCCTGTGCTCCACACCATTTTTTCAACCATTCATTAAACTGCATGGTGCAAATTACCCTCGCCTCCCCCATGCCGTTGACAGGCAGCACCTCTGAGAAGGATACTGTGTGTGCTACTTGTCTTAGGCCCCTCCCCAAATCTACACAGTCCTCCTGCACTGCTCTAATCTCGTGATGAGCCAAGTCATTTGTCTCTAGGTGGACAATGATGTCCAGTTCAGACTCCCGTGCAGCTGTTCTTGTGATCCTGAGGATGCGCTTCCTGTCCCTTCAAGCCATGGCACCAGGCAGGCACCTTACTTCAGTTTTCCCTGCTCCCCCAGTTCTATCCCCCTAATAATTGAGTCCCCCACCAGGAGCTGCTTCCTTTCCCTGTGGTGTCCTCTGCCTCCTTCCTGTGGGCCTCCCTTGTGACAGTTGTCATCAGTCTCCTCTGCGGGTGCATCCATAGGGGAGCTATGCTTCCCCAGAATGGTGTATGGATTATAATGCCTTGGTCTCTCATGCTGGCTTTCACCCCTTCAGTCTCCTCCTCTGGGCGACTCTTCTCTGGGATGCAGCAGCTCTATTCAGCTTCTCCCGCTAGTTGGTCAGTTCCCTACTCCTGCCTTTCCATTCATTCTACTAGTTCCTTCTACTGGCATGTCACATTGGGCCTGTTCTCTCTGCTCTTCTAAGCATCACACTGGCTTGCAAATGGAGCTTTTTGAAGCCCCATTATTCTGCGCGTCTGTCATCATGCTTCCTTTTTGATCAGTGTCTTGCTCAGCTATTCATCTCTACACCCCTTCACTGTTCGAATGTTTGGGGAATTTATGCCCCATTTCTGTGCTGGGACCATCTCTCATGACTACCCTTGGTTAGGTAAAGCAACCTTCTGAAGTTTGCCATGAATCATAATTTTTCTGCCGTGCAGTGCAGCTCTGCCTGTGGTTGCTGCCTGTACAGGTTCTGCCCATACCTCTCTACCTCATGCCATTACACCTCCTAGCTTTGGCCTTCACAAATCATAGCACATGGCCCGAATGTGTAGCACTTTATTATTTTAAACATGATATGTCTGCACATAGTGGGCCACACTTCATTAGTTAGATGGCCTGTTGCTGTCAGCTTCATTCCATGATTTATAGCTTGTGTGTCCAGAACTGGCTCCAGCCTTCTTAGGACCATTGGTAAGCCTATGCAGAGCAAGGGTAAATTTGCGTGTGAATATCATAGCCCCATGCGAACTTCCTACCAGTTGTAAGGTATGGTCCTGCCTGATTTCAGCATTGGTTGTTTATTTCTATTTCATCCTTCCTTCCGATTGCACCTAGTTTCTAATACTGTACGTACTGTTCCACTCCTTCAGGTGTACTATTTCTAGCACCTTAACTCTGGCCCCCAACCCACCGCCCACCGCCGGAATCACCTTCTCTCACCTCGATGTTTCGCATTCCCACACTGCTTTCAGTAGCACATGTGTCACACAGTTTCGCTCCTGCCACTTCTGGGACCCTACAGGATCCTTCCCTCAGGGGTCTTTGCCCTTCACCACTCCTTGCTCCTGGTTCCACCATCCTGCACTTTCTATATTTCATCCTGACTGTGCCCCTTCCTTCGTTCCTCCCTATGGTGGGTGCTCTCCCTCCTTCCTCATCCAGTGCTTTCTTTTGGGTTTCCCCTATCCTGCATCACCTTCCATATTCATATCCTCCTCTTACCCTAGTCCATCTGGTGTCCTGGTGCCTGAGTCTGGTTCTCCTTCATCAGTCCGACCTCGGGGTCTAATCATTCACATCTCTTAATTAAGCATACCTCTCATTGGGTCTTATGCTACTTCATCGACAGCACTCCTGCGTTTATTATCATCCTCATTCCTCTCATGACCACACCTGGATATCCCTCACTAATTTGACCTCTATGTGGGTCTACTCCTTCACATCGAATACTTGAGCATAACCCTCTCAGGTCCATGCTACCTCGACTCGAACTACTCTCCACTCAAAGGCATACCTTCATGTCTATTGCCCCTTGCTATGGGCTGTCTGGAATCTATCCATCATCGTTCTTCGTTCATTTCATGTCTCACCTTCAACCATCTATGCCTTAAAGGCTTCTTTCCATCATTGCACTTCCTTTTTGGCTTTCAAACATCTAGTTGCAGACATCGCTCACATCCCTCGACGGCTGTCCATTTAGGAGGACAGAGCGATGGCTTCCTCTAACATTGGACTTCTCCTCCTTCCTTGATCTCTACCTTAAATTGCTGTAGTGGAGTCATCCATAATCAAACACCCTTCAGTCTGGAGGGAAGGCGACCTAGGCCTTGGATCCCCAAAGGTTTCCTCCTCATAGGGTTTTTTTCCTCACCTCAATGGTCATAATATTAGTTAGGGTTAGTGCTTTCATAGGTTCTTTAGTTAGGTTCCGCTGTTGGATGGAGTCGGATGGTGGCCCCAGCTATTCTCTCTCTCCTTAGGAAGTTGCCCTTCTGCATCACAGCTATTTCCTTTATTGTCCTCAACTTTTCTCATTCTTCTCTTTTCTTTGCTGTCTATGTCCATTGCATTCCTTTCTGATCTAGATATCTTCTAATTTCTTGCCTCTTCGATGCTCGACACCCCCTTTGGGATATTCTTTTTGGGCTTTTTCCAAAGCTACCTTTAGCCAAAGGAAATCATTCCCATAGCACCTATGAGGGAGAACACTCCCCTAGGTTCCTTGCGTAGTACCCCTACAGAGTGGTATATCCCACTGATAGAAAGGCGAATAGCCACAATGTATCAAAGTCACACAAGCATACACAAGTATACATCTCATCCAGTTGTGTAAGCACTATTGAATGAGAAGGCTTTAAGCCTGAGGTTCAGTGGGTGGAGCAACTACATCACTCCCCCAACAGGCCTTAATAGGCTACTCCTTCTGAACTGTTCCAGGATTCATATCTTTGTTTCCCTACCATCCACCCCCTCCTCTTCCAGCAGCTTGTCTCTCTTACCTTTGGGCTTCTTCCTAAGCTACCTTTAGCCAAAGGAAATCATTCCCGTGGCACCTGTGGGGTGGGGGAACCCTCCCCTAGGGTTCCTTGCATCGTACCCCTACAGGGTAGTATATCCCACAGATAGAGAGTTGAATTGCCACAATGTATCGAAGTCACACAAGCATACATTTCATCCAGTTGTGTAAGCACACTTGAAAGTATTTTTTTGAAAATGTGAAGGATTTCTTGCCCTTTGAGGGGCCCTGCACAAGGGTGGAAAGGGACTGGCACAAATCCCTAAATGCCCCCATGAAGGTGATGCCAAAGGAAAGAAGCACAAAGGCTGAAGCAAAAGAGACATGCTCCACAGCCTGAACGGCCACCTCTTCAAATGCCACAAGTTGTTCAGCAGACCCCACAGCCATGGAAACCACCCAATGAGTGTCTTTCAGTCGAACAGGAGGGCCCCATTCATCTGAGCACCCAAAAGGTAGCTGAGCATGCTGGTCTTCCAGAGTGCTGGGATGCAAGGTGGAACACAGGCCACACACCTGGGGATCGTGAGCATGGCCTAGGCAGTAGACACATGAGATGTGCAGGTCTGTCTGGGACATCTTCTGCCCACACTCACACTTCTTGAAACTGGGTACTGGCTTGGAGTCGTCCATGATGAAGATTCGTAGATTTGAATTTCGCTAGAAAACAAGAGTTATTTTTTAAAAGATTTGAAGCAAAGGGCCTACACAGCATGGACAGCAGTAAGGAGGGAACCTTCTTCTTCCAGTGGAAAGGAAGATCTGACATCATGGGGCGGTGCCGAGGGAGTTGCCACCTGGGTGGGTGGGAGGAGTCAGCTTGAAGACGTTCCAGCAAGATTTAATGGGAAAAGGAACAATGTCAGAAGTGTGGATTGTACATCATACCCACATCACTAGAACCATTATTACACTGGGAAAGGGATTTTTTGCTATATTTTTCCACATTCAGTACACAGGGGAGTGGTCACTTAGGGAGTCTGCAAGAGTATATGTGACTTTATACTGTCTAATTTATCAACCAGGATCCAGTCCAAAAAGGAATGGTTTTCTGATCTGGTATTCAGTCTAGTGGCTCTGAGATTAATTTGTTTTAGATGGGCCTTCTCCAACGCTCATTTATACCCACTAGATTATTTTCTCAGCCAGTTTAAGTTAAAGCTCCAAGAAAGATCAACTCACCTAAGGATTTTTTAGCCAGGCAGCCAGTGAGTGCCATGTAATAATGCTTAATAACTTGGGAAGGGATGTAAACACAGTTGACAAATAGCAGTTTATTGTTACCAAGCAGAAGTGAAACAAAACATGCTTTCATAGGGGGAGTTATCTAGGAATGTAAGGCTGTATTCCTTAGCATTTAGGGTGGATTTTACATAGATAAGGACACCACCATCTCATTTGTTCACCCTGTTCTTCCTGAAGGAGTTATATCCGGTATTTCAATCTCAGAATGAAGCTGAAGTGTTGGCTGATATATTTAATAGTAACTTGGATAAACTGGTGGCCCAGTTTTTACATTTATTATTGGAAGTCCAAAAACAGTGCCTTCTATTTATCTTAGAGCCAAATTGGGACGCACAAGTATATGGGCACTGGCTATTATTAGATAAATTAACTATTAGGTAACATTGACAAGAATGGCTGATGAAGGGTTACCGAAGCAAAGCATGAGAAAGAGAATATATTGGGAGGAAATTGGGTGCTCCCAGTCATTGTGGTTAAAGCACTTTAAATTGTCACTTCATGAATTTGATCTTATATCATTATGGAAATTGCAGTAAAAAAATCATGATTTGTGAAAGATATAAGAAATACATTAGTAACACTATTCAGGGTGTACAGGCCTGTAGGATTTTAGAACCGATAAGTGCTTCACAAGTTTTACTTTGGCTACTTTCTAATACTAATATACATAGATCAAGATACTACCCTATACCACCTTAGTGAGATCACATATCATAATAAAAGGAAGCTATTGATAAATTTTAGATTGGAAATTGTTTCAAGTAAAGAGTTATGGTCATGATATAATTAACCTAAAAAAACTGAAGAAAGAGAATGTAATTGTAGGAGTGGTGTCTTAGATAATCTGATACATATGATTTTAAAATATCCTTGGTATGATGAAGTGAGAAAATTCTGGCTGGACCAGTTCATACAAGATTTCAACAAAGACAATAGAGAACCATTAAATATATTCATGACAACTGAAGTTGGGCATTGTATATAGTAGCTGAAATGGCAACCTTCTGTTCTACTGGGATAGAGCTATGAATTATATATTGCTCTGGTAATGCCATCTTGATTTTAACTGTGTTGTATTTATGTACATTGTGTGTATATGGTATATTTAATCTTTGTAGTGGTCTTAAGACTGAACAAGTAAAACTGAACTGAACCTCATTTCCTCCTGTTCATTCCTAAGGAGCTATGCCTGGGTCTTTCAATCTCAGAATTAAAAAGAGGATACAAAAGAACCCTAAACATATCGAGTCATGCAACTAAGCAACTACAAAAATATTTCAAACACATGCAATAAATTTGCAATTGTCACCTTCACAAGAGTTTCTGTCAGTCTCACTGGCTTTGTATCCAGGTCTACAGGAGCAGATGAAGCCTCCCTCTCCCAAGTTTGTACAATTGTGTTCACATATATTTTCATCACAGTTTCGTCCAGCTCCTTGGTCTTAGGAAGAAAAAAATATATCTTACTGCACATGAAAAAGAGAATGACTGTAGCTTTCTTCAAACGAGGTTTAGAGTGGCATAGTACTTTGACTTTAGCCATTTTGAGAGATCACGTACTGTATTAGTGCATAACTCTGTATTACTACAAGGCATTCTTCCATCAGTTGCACTACTGGAAACAAGAATGATAGAAACACAGGATAGTTGGGCTTAGGATACACCTAAATAACCACAATATACTGGTTTCTGTTTATATGGCCCTTTGGTATATAGCCAGGTGTGGCTGCAAGCTATATTAAAATCTATTATTTATTTATTTAGTTACTGAGATGGGAACAGCTTCCATTCAGGTGTGTCCTGGAGGAAGTGAAGTTAGGAAACATAAGAGCTACATCTTTTATTTTCAAGTAGTGTGACATACAGATATTTGAAATACAATTCTGAAGTGAAAATAGAAAGTTAGAGAACCCTTGCTGGAATTTGTATACTAAGGTCTGCTTAGAACTCTGTTCTGCCGCACTAACACAGCTGTGCTAACAGGACAACTGGAAACTTGGGGATACCTAATGCACTCATCTATTCTCAATGCACACCCTGGGGCCACGCAAATTATAACAACACGTTTTTATGTACAAGGAGTGTGCTGTCCATATATTTGAAATACAGCTTAGAAGTGAGAAATAAAAAAGACCCTGGCCCTCCTCCCATGACTTTAAATCCCAGCTAGGGTACTTATTTCTTTTAGAATTCTAAATTAATAACATCAAAGCCCATCTTAAAAAAGTACAGCAAATACCTCATATACCATAAATAAACACATGTGACTAGACAAACAATAAAAGCAGCTATCAATGCAGCACAGTACCACAAGATAACAGATTATGGGAGTGCAATCCCTACCAACAAAGACAACATTGATCTGGGACGAAATAAGGGAGAGGGAGAGATATGACTGTTGCAGGAGAAGAAGGAGACAGAAGAAGGGAGAGAAGGAGAAAGGAAGACAGACTAGGAGCAGTGGTGGGTAGTGTGTTCACAAAGAAGAGCTTATAGAGAGAATATGGATGATGATGTACGAAGACAGTAGAGACCATTAGATCAGAGCTTGGGAAGTCTAAAAGAGAAGGTTGCATGTCTAGCTGTAGTGTTTTGAATGAGGGAGTGGGAAAAAGTGAGAGACAGAGGGCAGGATTTTCATTACCGTCAGATGCAGACACCCATGCAAGCTGCACCAGCATCTGTGTCTGTCTGATTGCATCAAAGCAACCATGCTGCTATTTTTAAAAATTATGTCTCTTGATAACAAAAACTCATGACTCTTGGTAAAAACAATTGACACAATGTGATTTGCATAATTTATACAACTGCATCTTTCTTTAGATTCACAAATTGGATGCAGTTAGACCAATTAATAGAGGGTCTAACAGTTTGGACAGATTTCCCTTTTGAAAGCAGCACTGCAACAAAAAAATGTTTTTCCAAAAAGCTAGTTTCAGATACAAGTAATAAAAATATTTGTGTACCTGTCAAGTCTACTTTTCTGGGTACTGTACCTCCTATGCTGCCCAGCATGAGTCTATTTTTATTTTCTCAATCCTAACTCTCACCAGGGCTACAGTGCTAGTTCTAAGCAAAATGTGGTGGCCATCAATTTTTCTTGAGAAAAAAACTAAATGTAAACATTTATAAAATGCTCAAATGTTGGTAGACCTAGACAAGTTTACCACTGAATAAAACTGGAAGATGCCTGGAGTCATTTAAAGTGAAAAAAAAATAGGGCCATATTTTTTGCCTAACAATTTTGTTGCAATGCAGCTTGAAAACAGTGGTGGTCAAATCTTGGATAGATGCCTTTGAAAACCCTGCCCAGAGTATCTAAGGGAGTAGGAGGAAGGAATTACGTTATAAAAAAGACGAGGCATTAAGGAGTCTGAATTACTTGCATTTTAAGGTGTTAACAGTCGGAAACATTTATGTGCAATAATAGAATTAGAACTGACACCATAAAAATATGAATGGAAAAAAAAAATAAAAGCAGTATAGTTTACAGTAACAGCAGCATTAGGCTATAGATGTACAACATGGCTGTCTTCACGTTACAGTGAAATCTGCTAAATTTACTTTACAGAGATGTCATGGAGTTTTCATAAAGTAGTGGGCACTTTGCTTGAGAAAACTCCATGAAGTATATTTTTTTTATTGCAAATTAGCCATTCTGTGTCTATTTTCACCATTAAGTGGCTACTTGCTGAAAAAAATGCAAAGTATGGATTTAATAAAGTGTCATTTAGCCTGTTGTCTGCCACTGACCAATGTTTAAGGTCTGAAGTTTGGTGTGAAGTACAACCATCAAAGCAAATCTGCAACTACTGTGTATTTCCCTTTGCATATTTAATGTCCCAGAAATAAAATGTTTTCATGTAGTCTGGGGAACTGGAGGGCCAGCCAGGAGAGAAGGATCAAGTGTCCTACAGACTGCTGTCCTTCGCTGGGGGAAGGGTGGGGTGAGTGACCGATGCACGGGAAATCCCTGGCGGAGGCTGGGAGTA
Source organism: Neoceratodus forsteri (assembly GCA_016271365.2). Lineage (NCBI taxonomy): Eukaryota > Metazoa > Chordata > Ceratodontiformes > Ceratodontidae > Neoceratodus > Neoceratodus forsteri. The sequence continues at coordinate 783,828,424 of CM028132.1, read as the reverse complement.
CTTCAGAAGATCGGTGCCTAAAAGTACGAGGGGTGGGGCAGAAGCAGGACATCATTGCACATCCCTGCCCCTAGGAAAAACAAGAAAAATCATGCAGCTGGCCGGCTGTACGAAGCTTTCATCCAGCTTCGATTAGCCTCCTGGCCGGCTTTCCCTGGATAGTTACCAGGATTGCAGTATTAAGGCCAGGTACTGCAACCCCACCCCTTTTGGGGTAAGCCAGGGGTGCCAGGAGAGTGCAGGCAATTGGAGGTGGAAGTGCGGAGGTCCATGACTGGGCAGGTGTCCAGTGGCCAGAGGCGGCAAAAATAGAAAATAAAAAAAAAAATAAAAGCAAAACAAGTAGTCAAGAACATGTGCTAGAAAGAAATATAGAATTACACTACAACTTTGGATTTCAGTTCCCAGAAGATCATGATCACTGCAGAATATGGAGCTGGCAGTGTAGCCTAGAGGTTGAAGTAACAAGCTGTGAATGAACTTGGTGCACCAGCAGATCTGGGTTTGATTCCCACAGCCTCCACTTGCATACTGTGTGACTGAGCAAGTCACTTAACCTCCCCAGTGCTCCCGGGTCACCCCTGAAAATAGGCAGTTGTGCCTAGTGGGCTTTACCCAGTTACCAAAAAGAATAAATAAAAATAATAAATATGCATATTTCCAACTCGACGCATTAAAGTATAGTATATGTCATTTCCATCTTATCAAAACAAAGTGTCACAATGCTGTGCATACTTACTGCAACCCAATTCGTCAGAATGGTCTCCACAGTCATCGTAATTATCACAGACATACTGCAGAGGGACACAGTGCCCATTGCCACACTTGTATTCTTCAGTAGTGCAGGGTCCAGGAGTGGGGGGCCTGCCTACAATTAAAATAACATTTGTTTCTAGGCCTTCATTACAGATGTATATAGCATGTCTGTTATCTAGGTTTCAAGTCTTTTAATGCACACAGCAATTTATCTATTAACAGTTTCGAAATTCTAAATCCATCTGATACTGGGACTTGGCTAGATCTGCAATTATTTAATTAGGATTCAAACTGGGGGAATGGGGGATATTGCATATAGGCACATACAAAAATAATACTTCTTCTAATCCCCACATGCCTGCATCAGTGTTTCAAGTCTGACTGAAGTATATCCTTCCCCCCAACTACTGTGTCTGTTTATTCAAACTACTGTACATGTGTACATGTGCATGTGTGATGATGATTCTGTTGTCGCAGCTCAAGTCATATGAACTAATACTTCAGAGTTGCAGTCAGCAGTAGGCAGCTTTACTTAGTTCATATGAATTAAACAATTCTAATCTGACTTACAGACACAAACTAAGAAACTGTGACCTTGGGCTAAACACATTCCCTCAATGTGTTTTAGTTGTGCCAACTTTAAAACTGTGTAGACGCAGATATATCTCCATTTGGGTATCCTGGGTTAATACATTGAAAATAGCATGGGGGGAGTGTTTAATTTTTTCATGTTTGTCCAAACTTAAAGTCAGTGGCTGGAACTTACAGTAATTGCAAATCATCGTGGCTCAGCATTTATTTAAAAGTACAGTACTACTAAGTTATGAGATGCAAAAATCAACCACAGATGTAGCCTGAGCCTGTAGGAGCTACTAACTACTAGAAATGCATCAACGTTTTAATTCCTTAGTGAAGTACTGGTGAAGTAGCCCACTTTGCATCCATTTTGGGCTTTGCGAAGTCTCCATTATAATGGGCCACTTTGCATTGCTGACTTTGTATTCACTTCACCTTATTTTCAGGAAGGTGAAGTGTGTGAGAATTGAAAACAGCCCACAGATCACATGAGTCACATCACTAGCTATAAAGCCAGCTTTGAGAGACAGGGGGTTCAGCCACTCATCAGTTTCTGTCAGCAGCAAGTCTAGCATGTTTTCACCTGTGTGGGACACTGCAACACTGTGCATTGCAAACGTTGCATGCTGTCTAATTCCCTGAAGGTTGCTACCGTGACAGTCTGCCTTATTACACTGCTCTACAAACCCACCAGCACAGACAACCCCCAGTATCTCCGTCCAATGTGCAGTAATACACAAACAGAAACTACCTGCTATTTTGCCACTTGTCCACATATCCATACTTACGTGAATGTATGGTGAGGAGGAATGTTGAAGAGCATGTCTTACAGACTCTGTCACAGTCTGGTATAACTCAGGGACAGCACAAGTGGAAAAGGAGGTCCTGGACGGGACTTTCCTATTGGGACAGGCATGTGCCACAAAATGCCGGAATCCAGAATTTTCCACAAAGGACAAGGGCAAAAGGCCAATTGCCAGCATTTCCACAACAGCAACATTCAGTTCACATGACACCACATGATTTGGATGATTTGGTGGGTATTCAAGTTCCAGGCAAAAAGACTGTGCAACGTGGGCTGTGTTGTTACCCGGTTTGCACTTGGTATGCCAAATGGCTCTGCTCTGCAAACTGCCATGAGTGGGGTGCTTTTGCCATGTGATGATGAGCGGTGCACAGGTGACAAGTCAACAAAGGATGTTTTAAGCATGGGGTTGATGTACTAGAAATACAGCTGGGACCATCACTGCTGGTCTGGCCACTACTTGACAATTCAAAATCCTCCTCCTCCTTATGTCTGTAGTAATCCTCCGGTGTTATTTCACCACTACTACTACAGACATGGCTACTTGGGCTACTTACAGTCAAGGAAGGGATATCATGCTCAGTAAGGTGGATGAGGATGAATGCCCCACTATGGTATTAGCTCCCCTCTGGGGCCAAGTCCACAGTGCCATGTGCCTGCTCTTTAGATGAGTATGCTGGCCCCTGGTGCCCAGATGACTACCCTTTTTACCATACCTCACATGCACTTGGCAAAGCTGGCAGAGTGCCACTATTTCATCACTTGCATCTTGTACGAAAAAGTCCCAAATGAGGGATTTTGATGCCCTACCTTTCACATGTCCCTGATGCTGCATATTGGACTCCAGTTTTTTAGACACTGAAATGGGGGGTGTATTGCATGATTTCTGTTGTTGGGCACACTTGGACTCTACCTGACCATCACAATCTATGACTATTACTGGGTCATCATCTTCAACAGACACAGCTACATCATCACAACTTTGAAGAGGGGGTGATTTACTAACAGACTGTTTACACACAGTCACCTTTACTTTCTTTTTCTCTGGTTCCCAATTGGGGTAGCTGAAATCATCATCACATTCATAATCCATATCCACAATTTCAGCTTGGATGCTGTCCTGTGGAGAATATGTTCCAACCACAGCTTCATTATCATCATCCACTATTTTTTCTTCAACATTTGAATTGTTGGATGGCCCAAGTATAACCTCAACAGCACTGGAAACATGAGATTGTGAGTCATTGTCAGGATTAGATTAATGTTCAACTACTGCGGGGACAGGGATGGGGAGTATGACATCAACTACACTCTAACTCACATCTTTAGACTCAACAATATTTTGCAACCCATTAACTTGTCACGGGTTGAACTTGGGGCAACACTCATGCCATCAGTAACTTCACTACTGCCACCAGCAGGGACAACACCATCTCCAACCATCATTGAAGCAACTGATTGCGCTGTGAAAAACATAGTCGGAGAAATCCCTTTACTGCCATCGACTATGCCCTTATGCTGCGTACTACCACACCCATGGCCACTCTTCCCACTGGCAGCAGTGCCATGGCCAGAAACATATTTGCATGCATGTCTCTTTGCAGGCATTTTTTTGGATTGCACAGAAAATTAACAACAACTTTAGATTTCTCAACTTTGGGTGGATAGGAAGCCAAAAAACAACAACTGTGGCTTACAAATGGAGAATGGGCCTTAAACAGATGCAGACGCACAGACAGATGGAGATAGCGTACTCAAGAGATGCAGTCACACAGGCACAACAACACCTTAACCGGTAGTTACACAAATCCAAAACTGGAAAAATAACACCTTTAGGGGGCAGCTGCTGTACCAGTCCACTGGATAGAATGAAGCAGTAAAAATACTGCAAATGCATAAGAGATTCGGAGTGCTATGATTGTGGTGTGGCACAATAAAATGTGTCTGACTTGATGGAACGCACACACACACACACACTACAGGTAATACGGAGAAAATTTAACAGTTCAGTACACTATAACCAAATCTTTTAAACTAACTTAAAAAATGCACCGCACCACAGCGAACAGCAAAAATTTATCAAAACTTACAAGTATTGTTGTGTGTACATGAATATACAAATATTAATACACTAGCTACCCAACAACAGAAAGATTGCCTTTCTCACTGTGAATCTCCCTTCACCACAGACATGCCCCTCCCCCGAAGCACACTTCTGCAGTGTCTGTCAGCACAGGGACTGAATGTACTAAATTAACATTCAATATGCACCCAAAATCAATAAAAGCTCGATCATATAAACACACAAGGGTTTCCTGCAATCGATGTACTAAATTCTGACACAAAATTTTGTCGCAAAAATGATTTTTTAAAGCTTTTCCAATAGTTTGAGTCTCAGAGCTCCAAGACCAAATTGTCTCCAACTTTCCACTACACACACTATGTTGAACTGAGGCTGTGCAAGACAACATAGAGGCCATGTGACCTACCATCCCATGAATCACTGCAAAATGTGCCTTAAAGAGCAATAAAAAGGTGAAGTTAACGCAAAGTCCATTGTAATCAATGGAACTTCATATTAAATTAAAGATGAAACAATAAAAAAGATGAAGTTAATGCAAAGTCCTTTGTAAGCAATGGTACTTCACGTTAAAAACTAAAGGCGAAGTTATATGCTTTGCGTTGCAGAGTACTACGCGAATTTCACATTCTACGCAAAGTACTCCACGTAGCGAAGTTTAGGGACTTTGCCCACCACTACTAGCTACCTCAGGAATATTTTTCAACACAATTCAGCTTAAATACCACATTGTTTCTGTTTAATTCTTCCCTTCATTCTTTCTTCCAAAGGACAGAAAATAGGATATGTTATCCTTTGGACCATATACTCTTGTTCTGTGTCTACACATGAAATCTAATCCTATGTTACTGTTACATCAAAATGATTTGTGATTTGCAGAGGATTATGAGTTCAAATGTAGATAAGCAGCAGGAACAAAAATGTCCTAAGAATGATGCTCTTCAATGTGTGTGTATTTATTTGAAACATATTTAATCAGGTAAGCAAGCAAGGACTAAACATATTCTCATTTTCAGTTGCAACCACAGGCTGGTTACAAGTAAGCAGCAGAGTCAAAGCAACACTAGAACATAAGAACAGTTACTTTAAAGCAAATCAGCAACAAAGACAGTAAATATTGTTACCAATCGCAATAAAGTATAAGCATATACAGTAACATCACATGAACAACTGATAAGGCAAAGTCTTGAAAGAGCTACTATATGGATAATATTAATAATAATGCCCCAAAAACATTTCGGATGGGGCATAGGTGTGGGCACTTGTTGTAGGAGTATGGGGCACTCTGGTGCTGCCTGAGCACTGCTTCTGCAGGCCAGAAACTAGGTGAGGTGATATGGTTCACTGCACCTTGTAATCTCCTGTATTACATGTTTTCTATTGCTATGTATGGCCCTATTTCACACTGCATGTGTCTGTCCATTGCCTACCCTATGTCCACTGTACTATTACTTAATTTTTTTCACACCACCTCATGCCTGAGGTGTGAATTTACTGCATGGATTGTATTTACCTGTATGTGCTGCTGTGTTGTCTGTATTGCCTGCCACACTGTGGCCCGGGTCATGACTGAAAATGGTCCTCTGGATCAGTGCACTTACCCGGTTAACAAAGACATAAATAAATAAATAAATGGTACAAGATAATTCATTCCACAGGTAAGGGAGTGCCGATGGAATGGAATCTTGACCAATATTTTGTTTGCACTGTGGGAATTTGTAACCTTTTACATATTACGAACCAGAGAGAATAAAACAGGCTAGTGGCAGGGTTAAAAATGTAGGGAGTTTATCAGCTCAATGTTTAGCACTTATGAGGGCAATGTGAATGGTTTTCCTCACCACAAGTGGGGTCCAAGTCTGACGAGTATACATTGTGCAGTAGTGGGTGAAGGAAATGTATAGCAAGGCAAATTTGCACAGGGCATTAAAGAGAGTAATACACTTGGATATGGCTAATTTTGGGGAAGCAGGGTAAAACAAGAATGCCATAGTCTAGATATGGAAAAATGATTTGCTCTACAGTACACTCTTTTTGTTTATGAGGAGGCAGCTATCTAGAGTTTGCAGTGCACTTATAGTGGTATCCAGTGATACAATGCAGAATATCCAGATATAACGTATCACAGGGAATCTCCATGTCAGTTGTATTTCTGTGATATTTCCTGCTATATCCAGATATATAGTACATCTTGTCACTGCCTTCAACTATAGTTTAGCATAACACTTCGAAACAAGGCTCTTACTGTGGTCAAGGCAGACTAGTTGCTAGTCAAGAATTAGACCAATATATTGATAACAGGACACAGTTTCCAAAGCAAAATAAAAATAGGATCAGATGGGGATCAGATGTCAAGAGGAATGGATTTAATTGGGGTTTGGAGCCAAAACGCATAGTGACAATCTTCTGTTCGTTCTTCACAAGCTGATTAGTAAAGAACCAATTCTGGATATTGATATACTGTAATCATGTTGAATGTTTATTCAATAAGTGGGGTGGAGGGATTTAAGATATAGACTACTGTTTCATCTGCATACATGTTTATGTTGCAGGTGCCGAAGAAAATGGAAGGATCATTCATGGACACTAAGAATATGAGTGGTCTTAGGATATATGAGGAAGATAGCCCAGCTTAACAGCCTAAGACCTGCCCAACAGATAAGACTTGAGCTAGCAAAGGGGACACCAAATATATTTTAGGTCTCATGTTTAGTAGTTAATAAAGACCAAAGGGAAGAAATTTCAAAAGCTGCATGTACTGAAAGCTAAATCATATATATCTATGTCTATATCAAATAGGTGAGAAAAAAATCAGTAAAAATGCTCTCTTCTGATTGAAGAAACACACAGCATTACCATGCATTATCCCACAATGACTGCAGACCTGCACTTCTTTCTATTTTTCACCCACCTCCCAAAAAGCACAATTTTGACCATTGTATAAGACCAATAAACCACTACAGGGCATGTGGTTATGCTCTGATGTATGCACGCCTTGGGTGGTTGAACACATTCAGCCTTGTGCCCCACAAAACACACTAGGGCATGTGTATATGAGACCATAACCACACACATACACACACACATATATATATAGGATACATGATAGGCAGGAGTGTGATATGTGAAATATCTTCATGAGTGAACAGTGATCTCTGGATACTCACGAGTGCTGAAGGCATGACTGAGAGTATCCAGAGGTCACTATTCATAAGTGAAGATATTTCACATATCACACGATCTGCACATTGTGTGTGCGCTTTATACAATAGGCTTTTCTAAAGTGGTTCTGTGTTGCTTTCAAACTGTGCAAGATAGAAAAAACTTCTTCCACATTCATTGGTTTTGTTTTCTTCTGTACAGAGAATGTATTTACTCTTCCAGTATAGTTCAGCTGTATCAAAGTATGTTTGTTGCTTGAAGTCTACATGGTTTGATGTATTTAGCAGTCAGTGTTCTTTCTTTTTTTTTCTTCTAGTAGGAAATTTAGAGATCTTCTCAGCATGTGAGTGTCTGTGAGACTGAATGCAGTAAACCTGTTGTTGGGGCTTCAGGTACTTGAAAGAGAGATGAATTTCATTTGTTTTAATGGGCTGAAACAAGTTGCAGCACTGAGGGAGAGTTAAAGGGCTTGTCTGTGACATCACCACAGTGAGAATAAATGCTGGTGAGGTAAGCACAGTATATATAAACAGCATTTATCATCACTTAGGTAGCCTGGGTTTGCATTTATCTCACTGTGGTAGTAATACATGCTTTTATCAGTGAAAAATATAGCTCACTCCTTTGTCTATATATATATATATATATATATATATATATATATATATATCCATTGCAAGAAACATTAATTTAATTTTAAATGGCTAAAATTTACTCATATGGTGTTAATGAATCCTTTCATCATTATCCTTATGTTCTAGTAAACAGCCAAAATATCAGCGTTTGGACTGAACCCAGTGTTCCTAACTAACAAAATCCTGAATTTAATGTTCTACCTAAAGATATTGTGAGTCTTCCACAGCATCATAAATAGATTCATGAAGCTGCCAGCTTCTCACCAGTTTGAAAGCCATCTTTAAAAGAGAACTTGGAATTGATAGATATTTTATTTTATTTTCAAAGCAGAGCAACCTTCAACCACCCACTCATGAGGCTTTATAGAATGCTTCAAATTAGCTGTTTTAATTATCTTGGACAACACTAATCATGCATAAATCACTTTTCACTCATATCTTACTAAATCAAGTACTGTACAGTTGGGATAGGGTACTGTATATTAAACTCCCAAGAAATTGAAAAGGGCTTCATTTCTATAGTCCACCAATGGTACAAACACTTACATTGCTCCTCTGTTTCATCACTTCCATCCCTGCAATCATCAACACCATTACACAGCTCATGGCTGTAGATGCAACGGTTATTGGCACAACGGAAGCGGAATGGAGGTTCACAAGGAATACCCACTGAAAAACAGAAAAACATTGCAATGTTTAAAACTTTAACATTAATGCATTTAAAATGGTTACTGTTCAACAAATGTTTACCCAGGAAGGATTAAATAATCTCTGAAGAGAATGACACACTTCACAGTCTCTACAATGCAATAAGCTCACTCCTCCACTCCCCTACCCCACTATTCACTGCTAAGTATAAAGACTTTGCATAATTCTTCCTGCATACAATTGCCCTGATACATGATATCTTTCCTGCACCCCTTCCTTTCACATCTGTTGCCTCTCCTGAATCATCACAACATTTTTCTGTCCCTAAAGAAAACCACCTCTTCTCTGGGAAGCATCGCCTATTCTGTTCTCTCTTCATATAACCCTACCCTCACCGCTTACATTGTCTACATCACCACCATTATTAACCTCTCAGTTACCTTCATTGACCCCACTAAAATGCCACTGCCATTTTAAAACATGCAATAAAATTGCCATTTTTAACATGTAGTGACATTTTAGAATAAGAAAATGCCACAATTAATCCCTCCTTAAAAAAGTAGTCGCATTTTAAGTGTCAGATTGAATGTACTGTAACTGCAGGGTAGGTAATCATTAATTACATGCAACAGGGGCAGTTATACTCTAGTTACATGTCAGTTGCATGTAACTGCAATGCAACTGCATGCAGTTGCAATGTAGTTACATTGTAACCACAGTGTAGCTAAGGGAACCTAAAGTGTTACCAAAAATTCCTCAGGTGATATTACTTGGAACATTCAACATATCTACAACCTCTGCTTCCTTAGTAACTACATAGTATACTAGCCTTTTTCAATCTCTCTCTCGGACTACTGCTCCTACAGTATCATTCTTAACTGTTTCTGATCTACATATCCCCCTGACCACAGCATGGAAGTTGCTCTAGTCCATTTTGGCAATGACATCCTTCTGTCTACACAACAGCATGTTACCTTTCTGTTTTCTTCTGAATACCAGTATGGCCTCTGACACTATTGAATACTCTTCCATTCTGAGCCACTATTGACACTTCGATAGTGCCTCATGCTCCCTCCTGTCTTGGTAGTGTTCTTACATAGATATGTGTATGCATATGGGACTCATGGGGGACCCACATAAACTGGAAACCATGTAAGCACTAAAATCAACAGGAAATGGGAAACAAATTAGGGTTTGAGTGGTCTACAGACCTCCAGCCCAGGAAAAGGGACACATAAGGACTAAGGGAGATGCTGAGGAGGATGGCCAAATTAGGGGAAGTGGTAATAGCAGGGACTTGAACATGGCAGTTGTGGCAAGTACAGGGAACCATCTCCTGGCACAAGCATGCCATGAAGTGTTCCTAGTATAACTGGTCCAGGAGCCAATTAGAGAATGGGCCCTACTGAATTTGGTACTCACTAACAGTGAGAAGATCCAAAATGTGATAGTGTGGGAACTGTTAGGATCCAGTGACCACAAGACAGTGAGGTTGGATGTCAAAACTGGGTCACCAAAGGGGCAAGTATTGCAAAGGTATGTGATTTCAAGAAGGCAGATTTTGAAAGGATGTGACATCTGTTGAGGGAAAGCATGGAGAGAACAGGACAAAGGAAAAGGGGCACAGGAAAAATGGGAAGCATTTAAAAAAGAAATGCTAGAGGCAGAAGCAAGCTCCATTGGGAGGGTTGCAAATGGCTAAAAAAGGTAAAGGGCCCAATGTGGCTCATGGCAAAAATAAAAGAAATGAAGGACACGGTAAGAGCCAAAAGGAGGGTGTTCATAAAATACATAGTATAGGGGCAGACAAATTGAGAAGGACAGGGTGGAGTACCTATAGGTAACCAGGGAATCTAGTAGAACAGTCATGGAGGCCAAGGTGGAGACAGAACTCAGGCTAGCAAAGGGGGTCAGCAAGGTACAAAAGCATTCTTTACATAAAATTGGGAGAAGCAAAATGTCAAAGAGGGCATAGTTAGGATTAAGAGGGAGGACGTTTAGGAGGAGGAGGAGAACAAAGTTAAGGCAGAAGTACTGAACAAATACTTTTGCTAGTATTTTCTAGGGAAAAGAGGGACCCCTACTGGAATATGCTGTACAGAAGGAAGAATAGGGAGTCAGTGCACTTACAGCATGAGACGTATAATGGTGAAAGAATGATTGAAAAGTTAAAAGGGTTAAAAGCAGATAAATCTATGGGACCAGTTGAATTACACCCAAGGATGTTCAAGGAGGCTGCAGAAGTAATAGTGGCACAACTTGCAAACATATTCAACTGCTAACCAGCCACATAGGTGATTCCTAGGGACCGGAGGACAGCAGATGTGGTCTCTCTGCACATGACCAGAAGGAAAAAAATGAGCTGGGAAAAATAGAGACCAGTCAGCCTGATGTTTATAGTGGGGAAGGTAATAGTGTCCATACTAAATGAGGTACTGGTGGACATCCTAAAAGGGAATAGACTACAGGACCCTCGGGCAGCATGGGTTCATGAGAGGGAGATCTTACCAAATTAGTTTCATTGACTTCTTTTTCTGGCTATCAGCGTGGCTGACATAGAACAGGCAATCAATATAGTATACTAAGATTTTAGTAGAATATTTGACTCAGTCCCAACAGGAGACTGGTCAAGAAGCTAATGGACTGGGGGGGAACAAGTTGGTGACTTGGGTAGAAAGCAGGCTGAGGGAAAGGATGCAAAGGGTTGTAGTAAATAAGGAGTTCTCAGAGGTAAGGGATGTTATGAGCAGAGTACCACAGGGTGCTGCACACTGTCCTTTTAAATGTATTTATTTGTGACATGGGGATACATAAAGGGCATGGTCTGTCTCTTCACAGAAGGCATTAAGATCTGCACAGGGGTTGACATGGAGGAAGGGATGAATGAACTAAAAGAGGATCTGGGCAGGCTGAAGAATTGGTCACATATCTGGCAGCTGTGCCTCAGTGCAAAAAATGTAGGGTGATGCTCATTGGGAAAATGAACCAAAGGGTACAGTATAACATGCAGGGTTGCTGGAATGAATGTAAGAGGAATAGGTCCCAGGGACCATAATATTAAAAAAACTAAAATCCACAGACCCTGTGATAGAGCTTTAGGAAAGTCAAACAGGAGATTGAGCTGCATAGGGAGGGGAATCAACAGCAACAAGGGAAGGTAATCCTTTCACTGTACAGGTTATTGATGAGCCTGCATCTGGAGTACTCCTCAAGGTACCGGTGACCACACCTGAGTAAAATTGGAAAAATGAGAAGCAGTAGAGTGAAATGCAACCAAGTTGGTCCAGGGACTAGAGGACATGTCATAGATGGGGAGATTGTGGGACTTGGACATGTACCCCTTGAGAAGAGACTGGAAAGGGGTGACATGATAGAAATACACAAGTACCTCCACTGGATAAACAAGGTGGATGCTAATGAATTTTTTTTCCTGAGCTCAAATACAAAAATGAGGGGTAATTCACTCAAACTAGCACATGGGAGATTAAAGAGAGATGTCTGGAAACACTTTTTTCATTGAAATAGGGGTGGGAAGGTGGAACAAGCTACTAAAAGAAGCAGTTAGTGCTAAATCAGTAAGCAGTTTCAAGGGAAATGGGACAGGCATAGGGACTTAGTCAGAAGAGGGGGGTAGAGACTATGGATTGGGATGACCCCCAGGGAAGAGCAGTTTATAGTTAGGAAGGGTGGGCAGACTGTATGGGCTGGTAGGCCTTTATACTATAGTTCATATTATGGTTAGATAAAGCCTTTTGACCTTAATTAACCACTTCTTCACTAATGTCAATGGTAGTAAGTTATACTGGTTGTTTCCATACAGGAATCCAACCTTTTCTTAAAAATATCTTTGTTTTTATTAAATACTACCTATTATAGGAGGCCATTCCAAATACCAACAAGCCTTTGTGTAAAACAATATTCTATTTTTTACTCTTAAAGTGATTGTTCTGGACTGGTGCGAGATGTCCCCTAGTGGTTTGGCTGTTTTTTTAAGGCCAAGGTCCAATTCAACCATTAGTTCTGGACTGCTCATGACCTCAAACTGAAACAATAAATCTCCCCTAATACAGCAGTTTTCTATCAAATGTAGACTTAATTGCTGACGCCTGTCCTCATATGGTAGATTCTTTAGACCTCTGATATAATTTTTTACCCTTCTTTGCACTCTTTTCAGGGAATTGATATCCTTTTTCTTATGAGGCTTCCATAGCTGTGACACATAGTCCATTAATAGATGGATACAAGACCTATATGGTGGAAAGATTATTCTCTTGTCCCTACTTCTAAAGGACTTTTTAATATTCCATACCCTGTTGGTTTTGGTGATAACTTTTCTACATTGGTTTTCCCAATCTAATTTATTGTTAATTAAGATGTCAAGATCTTTTTCACAGTTCACTGTTTTCTAATACTTTACCATCCAACATATACCGAGACCCCCATTGCTGTTCCCCAGATGTAACACAGCACACTTTCCTGTGTTAGAACTAATTCCCTAGGTTTCTACCCAGTTGTTTATATGGCTTAGAGCTCTCTGTATAGTATCTACTTGTTCTTCTGTAGTACAGATCTTACCTACTTCGGTGTCATCAGCATTCTTGCTGCACCAGTTTGTGATACTCTTATCTAGGATTGATATAGAGGATAATGTATGGCCATCGATGGTTAACCGGTTTGTTAACCATCGAGAGGTTGCCAGGACGACCATGTAAACCTCGAGAGTGAAGCTCGAGAGGTTTATGTTGCCATGGCAACCTTGAGATGGGTTAAAAAAACGGTTAACCATCGATGTACCATACATGATATTTTATAGTGTATGGTACCATTTATGTTTTTTTAAAAAGAAAGCAGTTCCTTACTGCAGTTTTTTTAATGTCACCGCTGCTCTGCTCTCACCACCATGGCTGTTTCAAAGCCGTCCGATCCAGTTGGGCACATGTCCAGACTGTTCCCAGTCGTTAACCCATCGATGTGAGGTACCATCGATGGGTTAACAACATCGTGATGTTGTATCGATGGTAAAACGTTGTTATAAAATGGTAGATTTCTACCTATAACAACGTTCTACCATACATTATATGAAAATATTAAACAAGGCCTGCCCCAAACCTAAGCCCTGTAGCACACCACTAGTCCCTACCTTTCCTTCTGACAAAAGTTGCTCACTTATTAAACTTTCTGAGTTCTTTCACTCAACCATGCTATAAGCTAACTTATTAATGATGCATCTAAACCTATATTTCTTAATTTCTGAATTACTACATGAAGGGGAACCAAGTCAAAAGCTTTTCTGAAATCTAGATGGGGACACCAACTTTATCTGTCAACAATGCCTATGTAGCTATGTATCTTTGTTTTTGCAGTAATTTCATTATTCCTAATGCTTTTTATACAATTATCAACACCAGCATCCAAGGCGACCCAGATTCTGCCTCTCAACCAATCCAGTTACAGAAGTACTGCTGTTGGCAATGCTCTGCATCATGATGGGGGGGACAGTCATGCTGTTCCCACATAATTCTTGCAGTGAGTCAAAGAAGATAGGGACACAATATTTAAGCAATAAGGCATGAAAGGGTGTGCATTGTGCTGGGATAATGGCACACTTCAGGACGGTTGAAGCATGATGCCAATGGCAGAGTGCTTCCTCAACCCAAGAAGTGCCATTATCCCAGCACAACACACACCCTGGAGTGCTTAATTGCAATTATGAAATGAGTCAGTTTTAACTTTAAAAGATACATTTTTTTTAAGCTTTTCCCCTTTAAATTATTAGAAAAAGAGAAAAAAGAGAGAAAAAAGAAAGAAGACGTGTAGTCCAGTTGAGGTTGCAATGTTTGGGAGTTTAGCCAGGAAGTGGTGCTGTTGCTACATAACTTCAGTGCACCCATAGTGCTAGTTTGCCTTGCCTACCTGATTTAAGAAAGAAACATGCTTGACTTTTTCAATTGTGGCAGTTCTAATATGACTGCAGTGCTCAATGTTAGTTCAATACTAGGTAATTAAGACATGCAGAAGGTTGGAGGCCCATTTATGCAAGTGTCTCACATGATGGGCATGGTTACCTTAGCACAGGTAAAAGGTACTTATCTAATCTTTCCTTAAATGTTAAAAAGCTGAGTCCAGCCCGGTGGCATTGAGGTTTGAGGTGCAGGATGCCACACCTAGCGCCATGCCAGCAACCTGGGTTCGGGAATGAGCCCAGGGTGTCGGGGGTTGGCAGGGAAGGGAGAGAGAGGACTGAGCGTCCATAGACTCCTCTCTCTGGGGAGGGATCCAGGGTCTGCCCAGTGCAACAGTGACCCAAGGTGGAAGCCAGGTGCGTATGCGCATGTCAGGTCACGTAGTAGTGGGATGGAGCTGCGACAGATGCTCTAAGGCATCATTGCATGACCGAGCTCCAGGGGGTGGAGCCTTGAGGGTAAAAACAAGAAAAATCCCCTACCCACTGGGAGGCGACGGAACCTCCAGTAGCCTGGGCCACACACCCAATGTCGGCCATCTATCCCGACTTCACCCTTGGGGATTTTGGGCCGCTCCAAGGAGGCAAGAGAGACGGAATCCTGAAACCAGTTTCGTCATCAGGTGAACACGGTTCAGGCAGGCAGTCAGGTGCACCAATAGCCTAGTGTAGATTTCCGAGAGTTGCCCCATCAGGTAGGAACAAAAATAAAGTCTACAAAAAAAAATGTTAAAAAGCTACCTGCTTCCACTATCTACCTTGGAAGGCTATTCCACAGAGGGATAATTCTTTGCGTGAAGAGCACCTTATTGTTTGTTCTTGCGAATGTAAGCCTTAACTGTCTTTTGTGGCTCCTTAGGCATTCTAAGCCGGTTGCAGGTAACAATCCTAAACTTGTTACAAGGTCAGAGTCTCTTGAGATCTTGTACATTTGTAAAAGATTCCCCCCGGGTCCTTTTCAATTCCAGTGGATAAAGATTTAAGGTCTGTAATCTCATCTCATATGTCTCGTTACCAAGGCCTTCTGCTATTTTAGTTAATTTCCTCTGTACTTTCTCCACACCATCAATGTCTCTTCTCAAATATGGACTCTAAAGAGTGGTACAGTAGTCCAGATGAGGTCTGACATAGGTTTTGTATAAGTGGACTAAACAGGATCGATTTCTGATGACAAAAGCTTTTTTAATACAGCCTATTATCCTAGTTATTTTATTATTTCCCTGCAGTGTGTGGTGAATGACAGATCGTTAGCAATGTGTATTCAGAGATCTTTTCCCCTATCTGTAGTTGTAATGGAGTTACCATTTAAGGAACTGTTAATCTTGCCAAAGTGCATCACCGCACATTTTTCGACATTAAACTGCATTCCATTCTGTTTTGTCCAACTCTCTAGCGTATACAAGTCCTGCTGCAGTGAATTTGCCTGGTCAACATTGATTACCTCAGCACACGGTTTTGAATCATCTGCAAATGTAATACACATATTCTTAATATTTTTATTCATATCTGATATAAAAGCAGAGAAAAGTACCGGCCCCAGAACTGACCCCTGAGGGACACTGCTGGTGACCCTACCACTCTGCCAGGTATATCCTAGAATACGAACTATCTGGCTCCCGTTCCTTAACCACGATTCAATCCACCTAACCAGGGATTTATCAATACCCTGTTTGCAGGGTTTCTGTACTAGAGTATCATGAGGTACCTTGTCAAAGGCTTTCTTGTAATCTAGGTATCTGACGTCTACTGTTTTTTTTTTTTTATTATCTAGGAGCTTGCTTGCTAATTCATAGAACACTAACACATTTGTTGTACATGACCCATTCTTTTTAAATCCATGTTGGCTATCATCCCTATGTTTAGTATTTTCCAGTGTAGTTTCGATCTTCTGTTTAATAATGGTCTCTAACATTTTACCTATTATAGCAATTAAACTTGCTGGTCTATAGTTCGTCATATTCGATCTGTTTCCCTTCTTAAAGATTGGAACTACAATCGCTGTCTTCCAGTCATTAGGGATGTCTCCAGTTAACAATGATAAATTAAATAATTTGAACAGTGGTTTCACCAACCATGGGCTATCTTCTTTAAAGAGCCTAGGATGTAAATTAGCAGGGCCAGATGATTTCATCGGAGTAATTGTGTCAAGTACAGTTGCAACTTCTTGCTCAGTTATGTTAACAACCTTGTTATTGTCATTAACTATGTTGGTGGTTTTCATCACACCATTAGTCATGTTATTCATATGCCTTCCCTCATACACTGAACAGAAATATTTATGAAATTCATCAGCCATTACTTGTGGTTCATCACATTCTGCATTATTCAGTTTGATTGGCCCCACCGACCTGTCAACCATCTTATTGTTTACATAAGCATAGAAGGATTTGCAGTTATCATTTGTGCAGGCCAAATGAAATTCAGCTCTTTTCTTGGCACTTCTCAGGTACAGTATCAGGGTAAATGGTGTTTTATCTTTGCACTTTCTGACTTGTCTGCCTCATGAGAAAAAGATGCATTCAGCGGTTTAAACTGTGCATGTGCTACGTGTACTTTGGCACTTTCTGTTTTGAGTAGCGGTGTAATGGCAGTTTCCCTTTAGGACTGGCAGTGTGTATACTGCCTCTGTTTTTGAGATCAGCACTTTGATGTTTGGTGTTCCTTTCAGGGGGGATGGTGTTGAATTAATGTTGCATTCAGCAGCACACCTTTACTCTTTGACCATTGAACAGAGTCAGAAGTGAAACAGCAGAGGAGCAGCAAGAGAGTTAGGAACTTGAGAAGCAAAAAAGGGTAAACAGTGAAGCAATTTATTTATTTTAAGGTACATATGCCGTGGAGCCATATTGTTTTATCTGTGAACTCAGGAGGAGGAGGTGGGGGTGGAAAAGGAGCAATGCAAGTATAAGCCATATGGTGGTGGGGATGGGTTTGGGGATGAGTGCTGAGACTTCTGAGGTGACTGTTTTTTCTTCCCATGCCATTGTGCTGCGATATCAGCACAGGGTTCCAAGGTCCTCAGCCAATCAGCATCCTAGAATTTTTCTACCTATTTCATAATCATACTTTATCCGTTGGGCATGCTGTGGAACACAGGAGGTATTTCATTCTTATGGACAGGACAGGAGGAGGATGATGGATGTGTATCCAATAGCACTGTGAATGGTCATGCAATGCTGATGGCTCTGGTGACTAGAAAACAGGGAATGAGAAGAAGCTGGGAACAGAACAATGGCCATCACCTGCTACTAGACCTGACCCCAACTTGATTTAGTGTCTCAATGATGCTGTGTAGGGGAGCCCCACAATGGAGACCTGCAGGGGGGTTAGATCCCTGGAGATAGAGTTGCTGAGTATTGGATTTGTTTTATTTCTACCTCACAGTGAGAGGCAGGTTCCTCCAGTGTTGTGTATAAATGGACTCAGATGAACCAAGGGAATGCAGTCATATGGGCAGAAATTAGAGTCTCATAGGATATTTCTTGCTCCAGATGTCATGAGTGTGACAAAGTATCAATGTCCAAAACCAGAATTATTGCTGTACAGACCAAAGTTGATAGATGGGTATGCCCAACCACCCCTCAATCTATACTAAGGTCATCCTCTTTACTTAACCCATATGAGTGGGGAGGAATCTGAAACACATAAACAAACTTAACTGTCTGAAGTCCTTCCCATTTCTATATCAACAGGACCACTGGAGGTATTAGCCAAGCTTTCATAGGCTTCTCCTCCACCTATTCTGAAAGTATCTGAGTGTTCCCCTTGGAATAGGAAACTAACCCCCTTCTAATATGTCTCCACTGTAGAGGATAAGTCATGGATAATCTACTTGACAGAATGGGAGTGATGGAGAATAGGCAGTGGAACAGAGTAACAGGTTGATAACCTTGAACAGGAGGGGATTAGAGGGGACAGAAATAAGTTCTGAACCAAGTCAGATGGGAATAAATCGGAGAAGAGAGAAAGTATAGCAATATAACATGAAAATGTTGTCACAGAACCAAAAAATAGTGTTGTTTCAAACATGCTTTCACTTCTAAACAATGTAATATTTGTGGTATGTCTACAAAGTTAAAAATGGTAAGCACCTCAGTCTCTTCTTGCATGGTATAACACCCCTCAGAGAAATCACAAATCTTTCCTGCTTGATCACAGTAAACCATCTGACACATGTATACTTATAGTACACATAATATCTAGTTTTCATAAGTAACTTGGTATGCAGAGTATTAACTGTGGTCAAGAGATGTCTTCTCACTAGTGGGTCATGACTATAATGGGTATTCCCCGATGTGGGACACTGATGACTCAGTGCCTGTTATGAGCGTGCATATAAAAAAATCACAGGGGCCAGAATAACAAAAAAATTGCAAAGCACAGCACAAAAGTTTGTGCTGCATTTTGTGGTTGTGCAGGTGTGAAATCATGCTATTCACAGTCAGATAATGCACTGTGCTATCTGACTGTGAATAGGGGCCAGGACGGAGAAGTGCTAACCCTGTAAAACCACTGCTAACCCCATTGTGCTGCCCCAACATCCAGCCAGTAGACTGGCCCTACAGTGAACAGCAAGGTGCTATGTGGCCATTTGCATGCCCATTATGGGCACATTTACATAGGCTGCAGCAAGAGTTTAGCACACACACACACACCCCCCATCGCTGTCCCAAGAAAGAAAGAAATGAACAAGCCATGGTGGCTAGTGGTCACCCCCCCCCATTACCAGTTGTGGTCCCTTTAATAATAAAAATGATTCCCCTGGTGGTCTAGTGGTCCCTCCCTGTCCATGTTCGATGATTGCCATCCCTTTCACAGTAAAAATAACATCTCCCTGGTGGTCTAGTGGTCCCTCCTCTTCCCTGCTCACTGATCGCTGTCCCTTTAATAATAACAATTATTTCCCCTGTGGTGTAGTGATCCCACCCATCTCCGCTCACTGATCGTCATCCCTTTCATAATAAAACAAATGTCCCTGGTGGTCTAGTTGTCCCTTCCCTTCTCTGATCGCCGATCACCATCCCTTTAATAGTAAAAATGATTTCCCTGGTGGTCTAGTGGTCCCTCCTATCCACGCTCATCAATCGACATCTGTTTCATAATAAAACAAATGTCACTGGTGGTCTAGTGGTCCTTCCCTGATCACTGATTGCCAGCCCAGTAAATACAAGTGAAGGTATCCTGGTAGTAATGATCCCCTCAATCACCGATCATCAGTTGCTGGCCTGAGTCAAGTGCAATCGGTGATGGGGGGGCACCGCAGTACCTCTGCCAACCACTAGGGTTGTGCGGACTTAGCACAAGGACTGGCTCAGTGGTATTTTCTCCATTCAAGGGATCTCTGCAAAAGGATCTTGCATAGAGAAAATGGTTTGTGAATGGGACTCTGCTGAGATGCAGGCCCCCTACCCCTAATTTGCATTGCAGCCCCCTACACACTTTGCCCCGTCGCGAACAGGGATTTGTGAATCCCAATTCCATGCAAACATAGAGCCTTCCCCCTTGCAATTATGAACGTTACAGATGCCACTTTCCAACTTGTTCCAACTTGTTCGGCATTTCAAATACCTAAGCATCACTATTGATTCCACCCTATCATATGCCGAGCACGTTGACATTACTGCAAGGGCCATCAAAACCAGAATCAGGATCCTGTTTCAGCACAGGTGCTGCCTCACACATAAAGCCCTGAGCACTGCCATCAATAGCTCAATCATCTCACTCATCGATTATGGGCTGTTGATCTACGGATCTGCAAAAGACACAACCCTCCACCGCATCGCAGTCGCACGAATAAAGCCTGCCGTCTCCTCACAGGTGCTGCTAAACTCATGCACATCTGTGATCTCTATACCATGGCTGGCTACAGCGCAGCAGAAGGATCAGATACCAAACCTGCCTCCTTGCCAAAAAAGCCTCCTTAAACCTTTTAACACCAGGAGTTCGGAACCTACAGACCCCTCCCTGGAGCACAAAGCAAACCAGAAGCACCGCCACTCAGGTATTCCATGTGCCAAGGTGCCACACTACCTTGCCTCAGCGGGGTTCTCATACCGGGCCCCCCTCTGGACAAATGCACTACCTCAGGACATCTGTGATGCAGCAATGATCGGCTCTTCTAAACACAAACTGCACCAACACCTTCTGGCCTCGGGTAACTGTGCCTGCCCCCACTAAATCCCACCTCAAGTCAGTAATCCCATTGTCATAGTCTGTACTCACCCACTAGCACTTCTTAACCCTGCCACTGTTCCACTGGGTAGCCCCAATCTTGCACTTCACTGACCCCCCATCCTCTCCCATGGTGCTGCCACTCCCTACCCTGCCTCTCTTCCCTACCCCTCCACCTCCTACCCCCACCAACCCCTTCTTCTTACCATGTCCTCTCCATCTTTCCCCCCTTCTCCTCCTCCATCTACTTTACTGATTTTTGTCTGTCCTTGATGAGGGCATACATTGTACAATGCCTCAGTATAGTGTAACCATGTACTTTATCTGTATTGTTGTACCGTAGCATGTATTTGTATATTTGCCACTGAACCACTTTGTATCTGAATGTTTATGTGTCACTCTGTACTTGTTAACTGATGTGGAACCAATTAATGAGCATCCGCTCACTGGTGTTATCCAAGATTTCAATAAATAAAAAAAAAAATGCAAAACTCTGTTTGCACAGCACAAACAGGGTTGTACCAGGGCAAAGTTTTATGAATCTGGCCCCAGATCTTTTTTTTTTGCTTACTAGTTCTGTGTCCAGGTTGGCAATCTTTTTCATGCTTTCCATATTCCGGCCACCATCTGGTCATCCCCAGCCCTCATAGGGCCCTCGCCTTCTTCCCCCACGGCAGGGTGGCAGGGAGTCCCTTTCTCTCCCACCAGGTCTGAATCCAGTTCCAGAGATGCCCCTGAGGCTCAGGCACCTGTAGAACTGCCATCAAGCCACCACAACCATGGATGCCTTTTTCTCTTTTTCACCCGCTGAGGGGCACAGCATGCAATGACATCAGTGACATGGTCATGCATGCTGCCATGCACACCACCACCTCAGGTGTCTGCCAAGTTCCTCCCCTGAAACTTGTGGCTCCATGTCTCTGCCCTCCAGCCTCCGCTAGGGGTCAGGCATGCACCAGTCACAGGTGCACCCCCTCCATGGAGATGGAGAGAAGTCCTACAGATGCTCAATCCATCTCCTCCCCTCTGACCCCCCCAATGACCTGTGCTCACTTCCAAACCCTGGTAGCCAGCATGGTGTGAGGTGTGCCGTACTGCGCCTCAACCCTCAGTGCCACCGGGCCGGCAAGGCCCCAGGTTTTTTTAAACTGAATCCCTCCAAATGGCGGTATCGACAAGAACTCCTGCTGTGAGGTAAGATGGACTCTTAGATCCTTCCATCATCATAATATTTTATTACTATTTCCAAATGGAGTTTTTGAATCAAGGTCTTTATGAGAGAGAGAAACTTCTCCCGATGAAAAGCACTATTTAAATGTTAGTTGTCTTCTTTTACAACTTGGCAGTCTAACTACAAACAACTTTAGATCATTCTTGAGTCATGTTGCAAGATTCAGAAAAGTTCATTACAGCTTATTTAATACACATATGCAACATTTATATAGCCTATAAAATATACTCTCTATAATAGTTTCAATTCACATAAAATTATTTAAGCTCCTTACAGCAAAGGTGAAGTTCTTCATCTGAATCATCTCCACAGTCATTGTCACCGTCACACCTCCAGTAGGATTGGATACAAACATGGTTCTTACACTCAAACATGAAGGGTGGACAGTAAGTACCATTTGGATATCGAGTAGCTGTATAGAAAAAAAGTAATAAAAAGATTATATCGTTGTGAAAAACCATTTCCACAACTACATAAAGTCTACATGAACAGGCATGTACAATAAAAAATAAATCCCCTCTGAGATCTGTAATGGCCTGCAACCTGATCTTTCTATGAACTCACTTGCAATATGTTTTAAACTGATCCCGTATCAACCCTCTCAAACCCTAGTGTCACTTTTACATTCTCTCCAGTCTTTGTTGAAGCCACTTTGGCTGCTCTAAATGCTCTTACTCCTGCGAAAGGGCACAGCCCTCATGGTTTGGCCACTAATCTCCTTTTCTCTGCCCGTGTGATTACTGCATCACTATCCTCCCTCCTAAACTTATTTTTAAAATGTGGAACCTTTGTAAATGAGCCTTGGCTCAAAGTCATTTTCCAAAATCTTAAAAAATAAATAAATCAATAATTAACGTTTGGGACTATCCCCTGGACATGGAAGTAGGCTAAAGTCCTCCCCCTCAAAAAAGGGGAAAGTCCTTTTCCATTGGGAACTACCACCCATCTAATCCCTTCCTGCACTGACTGGCAATTGTGTAGATTACTGGACCAGTGCAAGTAATGCAGCGTTAAGTCCAAAGTGAATTTGGATGTGCACAAGTTTAGCTATGTTACATAACACTGGTCTTAAGCTAGAGTTCAGAGAGCTCTGGCATCGGTTGCGAGTTTATGAGTTCCATTAGGATTTTCACATTTCATTAGTTGGGGGCTCTCACCTCATACTACCCCTTGATATAATTTTTTAGTAAAGGGGTAGTGATCTTAAAAAAAACAACAAAGAGCTTCTGACCAAATAAAAAAACAAGCATTTATAGAACATGATTCAAATCATGCAGTGATTTCTGGTAAACTAATCGATTTTTTATGTGTTTGTGTGTGTATGTGTGCACTTATGTCAGACTTCTGATATTCGTTCAGATGCTTGTATTTTTATTTGGTCAGAAGCTCTTTGTTTTGTTAAATCACTTAACGACATTTTAGGGGCTGCACCCCCAACCCCTCCATACTAAAAATTATATCATGGGGGTGTCAGAAGCGAAGCCCCCCAAGTAATGAGAAATGTGAAAATCCCAGCAGAACTCCCACCAGTGCCAGAACTCTCTAACTTGGAACATCAATGACAGGTATGTTATTGTAAATGACAGCTACACCCCCACCACCCCATACTAAAAAATCATATCAAGGGGGTTGTGGGGGCACAGTCCCCTCAACTAATAAGAAATGTGAAAATCCTAATGGAACTCATACTGATGCCAGAACTGTCTAACTCAGGACATACAGTAAATTACAGGCATGCTACCATAAATGAGAGCTACACAATTAGCAGAGACCATTCACTGGCCGATAAGCTACACAATCGCCCCCTAGCCAAGGTGCAAGAAAAACTCACTATTGCAGCTCTCCTCTTTCTTTGACTCCTCTTCTATTTAGTTTGTTTGTTTCTGCCCTGAAATGTAACCTATAAAACTGTATATATCTTTACTACCTTGCACAATGATGGTATTATGATACAACTGTAATTTATTTTAATTCTGTGAATTTGACCTATATAATTAGTGTATTTTTTTCTGTAGATTTCTGTTTTTATCATAAAAGTTTTATAAAGCTGATTGATTTAATAATGAAACTTGACTACTCTCTCTTTTCCAGTAGGGCTTCTGCAAACACCACTCTACTGTCACCATTCTCCTCTGTGTCATGGATTCTGTTCTTAAAGGGATGGATCAGGGCCACATTATGTCACCTATCGTCATCAACCTGACTAAGGCCTTTGATACATCCCCTCCCTTAAGCTAAGGCAGGTGGATGTACCTGACCTGGAGGCTGATTAATTCTAGTTCTGTCTTTCAGTCCAGCACCAGTCAGTCCAGGTTAGCAATGCCTTATCTTCCCCACTCCCCACTAGCTCTATTGTTTCTTGGGTCTGAGTCCTCAGCCCTAAGCTCTTCTCCATCTTTCTAAATGATCTACGCTTAGATTGTGTCTCCTTATCCATTCATATCTACAATGGTAACCATCTTAAACTTCTCTTTTGCTTCAAAACTCATGGTACCACATTAATGTACTGCAAAACAGTATTCCCACCTCATTAACGTTCCTATCACAGACAGAAAATCTGCAGCTGCTTCCCTAAACGTAATAAGGTAATGTTTAAGCTAATGCAGTCCTGTAATAAGAGGGAAGTTTAGGATAGTGGCTACTGTACATGGACAACATTGTACTCTTTGCTTCTGGACTTTTGTCCATAAGCTGGAAATGGAGCTGGACTTTGATAATGTCTAATGGTAGCTCCAAGCTAACCAGCTCTCGCTTAATGATAATAACTGTTTCAAAGACTTCTGGCACTAGACAGAGGCTAGCAAGGCTCTAACAAACCCCGGTCTTCAAGACCCTTCATAGTGCTTGCTTCGAAGCTGTTCCCCACTCTACATATCCCAGTGTGTGGCTGGATCAAACTCTTGCCTTCTCCTGCAATATCAACACCATTCAAAAAAATAAACTTGCCCTAAATATGGCTGTAACAGATGTTACACACAATATTTTTTTTTAAAACATTACTAATTAGGTAGTCTGCAAAATATTTTAAGGCATGTGGGAGGTAGATAGGAACTGATATTATAGTCTATCAAATCTGCCATCCCTAGGAGAACAAGTGAGTGTGGGTAGCTGATATCTTTTGATCTACAGGCTTTCATTTTGGGATGACAGAGTCCCTTTCATAAAAATACATTTTAAATAAAAACAGCATCCAGGGGAAGGGAAGGCAAGACATTTCCAGACTGGTAGACAGCAGTGATAACAAAAGGGCCAAGTTCAGATGCACAAAACCAGTTTGGACCAGTTCTGTTCAGTGAGGTCCTCTTAGATCAAAGGAATGTCTTGGGATGTGATGTCAGTAGAGAGATAGGGTGGATGATGCAGGGTAGAGGGCTGGCTGAATGGTTATTTCTAGTTTATGTTTCTCTGAGTAGTCAGTTTTGCTGGGATTTTGAACTGGTAGCATCATGTGTTCTAGTCTGCCATAGCTCACTAGACTCCAGTTGGGGGTAACAGTCTATTCTACTTAGATATTTAGTTAGTATTGAGTTTGCTTTTTTGTGTGATCTCTTATCTTTTTAAAAGTTTATTTTTCATCTCTGTAGAATACTATATTCCCCATAATCTTTAGTTTGTATAATCCTGTAACATACTGTATGTAAATATCATGGAGTATTAGATATTGTTTTTATATATTTCATGCTTTCAATGATTAAGTCTTTGGCAAGTATGTGATCCATTTCTGAAGAGACAGGCTACTTTTCTACCATATCAAGGTGTTCTCGGTTGTGAGTAAAGGTGTGGGTCACTGGCCTTTTGGGAAAGGGCACTGTACTCTGTGAGCAGTGGATCTGGTAGGATTTTGACCTAAAGATACACTGAGTGAGAGTTAAGCCGAGTGGTGGCAGCGTACCAAAGTAACCATTCAGGCATCTGAAAGGTTGCAAAACCTGATAGCACCTGCAGACTGAGTCTTGTGAGAGAAACAGTTTGTGACAATGGCACACTGTATGGCAAAAAGCCTGCCTTCATCTTCCAGTCAACTGCAAACTCATTCTCAGAATGATCCTGCTGGTGTTTGACTACAGTACATAGATGTAATTCACAGTGTTGCTTCCAAAACCACCTTGGTCAGTCTGGAGTCCTTTTCAGTTCTTCCTGCCAGTTCACTTCAAATACCCCTCCTCTTACTCATCATTGCTTCCTCTATCTGATCTTTCCCTCTCCTCCTTAGATGCCCATTGCCTCTCTTACTTCTACTCATTCCTGGCTAAATATTGGCTCACCTTCCCTGCCAAACTCTCTTCCCTCCTCTCCTGATCATCCCTTCCTTCTCTATTTGCTGTTCCAGTGCTCACTCTTTTCACATCACTCACGCAAATCTTCTGAAGGCTAGTCTGCCTTCTCTCTTCACTTCCTTGCTCTCTGGAACACCCTTTCCTTTCTAGAGTCACCCTCCCTTCACTCTCTGAAACTGCTCAAGCTGTCTCACTTCTTTCAGCCCTGCTTTTGAGACTAGCTGGCCTCCTCTATCCTTCATGATTACTTGCTATAGTTCTCTCTCTCTCTCTCTTTCTCTCTCTCCCTCTCTCTCTCCTCTACAGTATTGTGTGTGTGTGTGTGTGTGTATATATATATATATATATATATATATGTGTGTGTATATTAGAGGCAAAAACTCTTTTAATGCATCAGTTAGGGTTGTTCTGTGAAAAAAGTGAGAATTGGTGTTAGGGTTGGCTAAAGCCCTTGGACCCCCCAGCCCAGCTCCCCACCCAGCATCGGGTGCATTGGGTGCACGTTGGGGTCATTGGCCCTAACTCTCACCCCATCACATGTGTAAAGAAGCAGATCATGTTCCCCTCCTTGGAGTGAACTCCATTTATCACAACCCTCTTTCTATCCCTTTACCAGTTGCTTACCCAGGTTACCATCTTATTGCCCAACTCCATGCTACTCAACTTGTTAACCAGTCTCCTATGTGGAACGGTCTCAAATCCTTGCTGAAGACCATGTAGGCCACATCCACCACCCCTCCCTGAATCAACATCTTGGTTCCCTAGTCAAAAAGATCTATTAGATTTATTTGCCACAACCTTCCCTCTGTGAAACCATGCTGCCTCGGGTCCTGTAGGCCATTGGATTTCAGGTTTTACACAATCCTGTCCTTTAATAATGTTTTCATTAATTTCTCTACCACTGAAGTCAGGCTGACAAGCCTATAATTTGTCACCGCCTCCTTGCTACTACTTTTGTGAAGTGGGACTATGTCTGCTCTTCTCCAGTCCTCTGGGACTATGCCAGTCTCCAGTGAACTGTTAATCAAGTCTGCCAGGGGTGCAGTCAGCACCTCCCTGACTTCCTTCAGCATGCTTGGATACACCCCGTCTGTCCCCATGACTTTGTCCACCCTCAGACTGGTGAGTGCTTTCCTGACCCTCTCATCAGAAAAGGGACTGGTGTCCACTTCTCGCCCCTCAAAGCTCTTGGTGACTATTTGTGTTCCCTCCCCTTCCCCTTCTACTGTGAACAATGAGCAGAAGTATTTAACATGTTTCCCTTTTCTTGGTCCTTCTCTGTACGGTCCACTCCCTCCTTTTTTAACCATACAATCCCTCCCTCCCTTTGTCTTCCTTTTCTCGCTGACATACCTGAAAAATGTCTTGTCCCCTTTTGATACTGCCTGAGCTATTCTTTCCTCACTTTGTGCCTTTGCACTCCTTACTGCTTGGTCTGACTCCTCCATTTCCCCAGATACACTGCCCTATCCTTCTCTCTCTTTCTCTCTCTTGGTCTCCTTATACCTTCTGAATTACACTCTTTTTGACTTCACGCTTTCTGCCTTCTCCATTGAGAACCATAATGGTCTCCTCTTCCTTCTGCTTTTGCTTACTTGCTTGACATACAGATTTGTTGCCTTTACTGTGCCCTCTTTTAGTCTGCCCCATTTGACCTCCACCTCACCAAGGACATCTCCCCCACCAAGTCCTTTCAGAATTATTCTCCCATCTTTGTAAAGTCATCCCTTCTGAAATCCAGGACCCTTGTCCTTCTGTGGTTGGATTCCACTGCTGTTATTATATTAAACTACACTGCGTGATGATCAGTAGTTCCCAGATGACTTACCACCCTGATGTCTGCAATACTGTCCCTGTTAGTAAGTGCAAGGTTCAGTATTGCCCCACCCCAAGTGGGTTTACTGACTAGCTGCCTGAGGAATGTCCTTGCAGGGAGTTCAGGATGTCTCTACTTCTAGCTGATGCTGCAGCAGGGAAGTTCCAATCTACAACTGGCAGATTAAAGTCCCCCACCAGTACCACCTCTCTCTTCTCAGACATTTTGCCAGTATCTTCTAACATTTCTTTATCTAAGTCCCCCCCCCCAACCCCCAGAGTCGGAGGCCTGAAGACCACTCAAATCCAAATAGCAGCTCTGTTTTCTGACTCAAGGATGACCCACAACACCTCGGCCCCCCCTTTCAATTCCCTGTACCTCCTTTGCTTTTATGTTTTCCTTAATATAATGCAGCACTCCCCCTCCTTTCCTTCCTACCCTCTCTCTTCTAAACAACATGTAGCCAGGTATGACCAAATATCAACCATAGTTGCAAGCACTTGTGGAAAACCTAAATTGGAAGGAAATGGATTCAGGGAAGAAATAACCATCCAAAAGGTGCATGTTCCCTTTAATTGCTTCTACAGTTCACATATACTATATACTATAACATACTGTATACAGTTCACATATACTGTAATGATGTCATCATGCCAATTCAGTCATTGCTGGCACAATTGTGTAAAAAGGCTTACAGTTATGGAATAGCCATAGTGCCTTGAGAAGATTTATACTACTGGTATTCATAAGGTATAGGAAAGAAGGATTGTCAGGGAAAATGGGTATGGGTTACAGTTTCATTTTTACAAAATATGTAGCATTTTAAACTTACGGCAACTTGCTTCATCAGAGAAATCAAGGCAGTCTGCAGTTCCATCACATTTGAACCTCTCTGCAACACAATGCCCACTGTTACACTGGAAATAGCCAGGGTGGCAAGTTCGAAGTTCTGAAAACAGCAAATCAGTGTTATTTTTTAAATCTCATCTGGCAAAACAATATTTACTTACGTAAATAGCATTTGCATCTTTTAGCTGAATTGGATTTGTGCTGCACATCAGCACATTGTGTCTGTACTCAGATCAACAGAAATGACATAAAAAGGTTCATACCACAGTCTCGTTCATCAGAGTTATCTTCACAGTCATTGTCATGGTCACATACCCAGCGACCTGGAATGCAGCGCAGATTGGCACATTGGAACTCACTTTCTGTGCACTCCCGAGGGCCTGAGACAAAGAATACAGAGCAAAGGAAACAGATAATCAGGGCCATGTGACTGGATGGAATTCCTTCTAACCTGATGATTCCTGTTTGAGGGTCCTTTCTACAATTTGGGGACAAGCGTTTAATAAACTAATTTCATTTAGAGCCAGGAACCACATCCTGTTTTGAGAAAGGGAACATAAAACTATTTAAACAATCTTACAAAGGTTGATACTGTCCTGAAAAGAATGCCATTCAAAATAACTTTTCTTAATCAGACTGTTTAGTATAGATACTGGGGATGTGTTGAAAAACCATTATTCACTGCACTGACTAATTTGGGGACAAGGTGACCACAACACTGTTAGTTTTACCATTCCTCTGGAGATTCATTTCTTAAACTACAGCACAATGGTCCCTAACTATAGGATATCAGATTTTTGCTAGGATTTATTTATTTAAAAAGTTTTGTCTGGGTGAGACACAGTGAGCCAGAGCTAATTTCCAGGTGTGACCAGGTGAGGGGGGGGCGGGGTTTACAAGGTGCTAAGAACTACAGTAAACAAAATGTGACAAGCACAAGGTACAATACTGAATAACATGATAAGTGCAATGGACAATACAGAATATTAAATGGCACAAGGTTCACCAGTTACAAACTTCGATAGCAAAAAGTGAGAAGTGTGGTTCAATAACACAGAATATCAGATGATACAAGGTACCAAAACTTGGAAAAGTACAGAAATTGACTATGTTAATAGTAATAATAAATGAAATCATTTAAGTAGTGAAAATATTAAAGAAGTGGTACAAATCTGCAAAACTGTGTTGCAAGGGGAAGGTAATGCACCAGCCAAAACTGGTGTGAATGGCTAGCTGCAGGAGCAGGATAAGTAGAGGGGAGTCAATAGTAGTGGCCTAAGAAAGGAAAGTGAGTATGAGAGACAAATCGGGAGAGGCAGATCATTCTAGAGAGTGGGAAAGCAAACAGAAAAGGAAGTCTAACCAGTAGACGTTTTGCAGTGAGGGATACGGATTGCAGTAGCATTTCTTTCTTTCTTTCTTTCTTTCTTTCTTTCTTTCTTTCTTTCTTTCTTTCTTTCTTTCTTTCTTTCTTTCTTTCAAATATTATTATTGCCAGTGCCCTTTGTTGGTAACCCTTGCTTCAGTACTTCTGCAATGAGGTTCTTTGTCTTTAGCTTGTTTTTGAGTTTTCCTTGTTTGAGCTCCCCATCACCCAAACACACAAGACAAACATAGGGAATAAAATAATTTTCACTAAAGAGATAGATCAGTAAATCAGTGGGTGCTGACTAAGTGCAGAGGAAGGACATGCATAGTCTGTTGCTGAAAACTGATGTACTGAAGAAGGGATATGCCATTGCTTAAGGTTATTCCCTGTGTCTTAAATAAACATCACACAGAGATCGTGTGTTGAACCTGAAGTTCTGTGTCTAGTCCATCTGTTATCCCACAACCCCTCCACAAAGGGTTCAGGAAGAGAGTTGGTGGGAGTACTGAGGAGGAAGAAGGAAAAGCATTAAAAGGTTGAAAGGAGTATGGTGGAATGGAGGGGTGAGGAGAGATAGGAGGGGAATAGTTGCAAGTGACAATTTATCCAAAAGAGAGGGCAGGTGTTCAGTTTCAAATGAGGGGAGGAAAAGTTTAAGATAAATAGAACACAGATGGATAAGGGGCAGGGCATTTAGGGCAACATGATAAAAGGAATGGAAAAAATTATCTAATCTGGCCAGGGTAGATTTGGGGGCAGCACTACAAACTTGAGCCTATGTAGTCAAACACTAGCAAGATCAACTTGAGGAGAACCTTGTGGTGAGCAAGAAGTGTCAAGCAGGATTTGTTGCAGCACAGCATGCCTAGTTTGGAGCAGAGTTTTTTCTTTATTTGCATGATATCGATGTGGAAGGAGAAACTGAGGTGCTAGTCTAGCCATATCACAAGGTACTTAAAGAGAAGTACAGGTTCAAGTGGGGCACCTTTCAAAGTCTTTATGACTGGTGTGGGTTAGAGCCTAACTATCCATTGCTTTGTACCACAGGTCCTAGGGACAGTCTTTTCTGGCATTATCCAGAGTTGGTATGAGAGTAATCAGCACTGAATGTTGTCAAAGTCCAGGTGAAGTGAGGATTATAGCTCAGAGACCAAGGCCCCCAGAAGCAAAGAGTACTGTGTCATGCATTACATGTGGCAGTGCAAGGAGACACAGACTGAGTGAAAGTAATTTAAAATGGGAAAAAGAGGATGGGGCCTAGAATAGATCCCTGAGGAACACCAGACCTGATGCACAAGGTGGAGGATAAGGTGTCGCCAACCTGGACTGACTGGCGCTGATCAGAATGGTAGGCGTGGAACCACCCAACCACCAGGTCAGATAGTTTCACTCACTTCATCCTGACCAGTAGAAAGGGATGGGCCAATGTGCCAAAGGCCTTGACCAAATTAATGAAAATGACCATTGTGATTCGACATGATCAATACCCTTTAGAATGGTCAGAGTATGAGTAAGAAACTGGAAGACAGGCTGCCAGGAATAAAGGAAGTGGTAGGAGAGAAGAGCAACTGGGTAGTAATCAAAAATGTGGTATTATGGGGCACACAGGTGTGTGTCAGGTATGTTACCAATGGCAGGAAGCATAAAAAATCATTTGGTTCAGTGACTAGGTGGGAGGAGCAACTGGGAAAAGAAAATGGCTTTTAGATTATATAAGGGGACTAGACTAAAGATAATAGGGAGGTTTACAGGAAGAAACTTGAAATGGTAAAAATTAATAGTGAGGGAATAAAAGACTGAAACGGAACAGAGATTTCCAGAAGGGGATAAGGAAAAAACATTTTTCATATACAGAAGGGAGAAAAGATAGAAGAAGGAAGGTATTGAATGAATGAGGAAGGACAGGGTGAACACATAGGATGATGTAGGCGAGGTATACTGTATATACTTAACAGCATTTTCAGTTCTGTTATCACAGTAGATCCCTCAGACCCTGTACCTCAATGCAGGGTAAAATTCTGGGGTCCTTCAGAGCTATAGTTACAGATGGAGCAATGTCTGGGAAAAGGGTGAGCACAGGGCTGTGAAATCTTTAAAAAAAAAATTCCCTGACTGGAAGGGATTCACCCAAAGATGACAAAAGAAACTAGCCAGGCTTTGGTAACACCACTAGCAAAACCATTCAACAGTTTCTTACACATGGGGGAAGCTCCAAGAGATTGGAGGGCAGTTGATGGGGTGCCACAGCATGGGGGGGGATTAAATATCTGTGAACCTAACTCCATAGAGGGGAAGTTATTAGAAACTACTGTCAGTGAGCACACGCTAAGCAGTTGGGTGTTTTGGGATGGTAAGTGGAGGGGTTGAGGAGGCTTGGTCCTGCAATCGAGACCCCCACTCCCCTTCCACGGACCTCCGCCAGTGAAGAGTGGCATACCCTGGTCCCCCGCAGTAGAAGGACAAGCTCAGGGACACTGGAGCAGCAGACCCCCGACTGGCAGCCAAGCACAGTACTCCACTGCTTCCATAGAGTGTGCCTGTTCAAGTGATCCTCCGTGCTAGCGGTCCAGAGCGCTAAGGGCCAGAGCGGCAAGAGTGTCACACTGTGGGTGTCAGCTGTGGGAGTCGGACATCGGCTAGCCACGCTGCCTGCAATGCTACCCATAATGTGGAAAAAGGGACTCTCAGAAATTCGTCATGTGGACTTCCTCAGTCTCCCACTAATTACCTATGCACTGTAAGTTGGATTCCTTTGACTGTCTTGTAAAACATCACTGCTTGTTGTTCAATATGTGAGTAGTACCATGCATAGATCTGGCCTGCCCGTTTAGTCCGTAGGTGTTAAACTGAGAGTGCCTGGTGGAGTAGGTCTGCTACCCTAGGCCACCTATTCTCTACTATTAGCACTGTTTTCAAGCAGCCTACTAAATGTTGTTTTAGTCCTTTTTATGACAATAACTCCTTAACTCACATGTTGCTAGTTGGTAGAGAAGTTATTCTAGAATCCTGTTGAGACTGTTGCTCTTACTGTGCTAATTGATCCTTAGCGTCCTTTTCCCATTGTCTGCTAAAGTTTCTAGGTATGTGCTATCATGTACTCTCAGCAATCTGATAATGCTGCCTCAAATGCCTTACTGCTGTTTGGGTTCATTTTGCTTCTGTCTGTATCTCCCAAACAATGTTGTTATTTACTCTGGCCACTCTTTCCCTTCCTGCTGTTCCCATGGAACCACAGGAACATATCCCGTAAGATGATTTCATGTTCTCCAATTATACTGCTATCATGCAGCTGAATCTCTGTCCTGTCTGGTGCTTGAAATACAAGTCGGTCATGTTCACTACCTGACTGGTTAAACGCCTCCTCTGTAAAACAGCAGCCCCAAGGAAGTGAAATCCCCTGCCATGCCTTATATGGCGCTCAGTTTTACTTATCAGCCTGGCTGGGGATACAGAATTTACCCAGGGCCTGCTACCCCTCAGCCCACCTTCCAGTTCACTACCCCCAAGTTGCCAATCTTCTAAGGGCTTTAAAACTGCCCACCTGAATATTCGTCACCTCTTACCCAATCTGGCTGAGTTTACCGCTTGGGTTACTCAATATAAACCCAACATCCTGGGCATGACAGAAATGTGGCTAAAGCCCACAATCCCAAACTCTGTGTGTGCCTTCCTGGTTTCAATCTCATTAGGCTTGATTGTGCTGGGAAAAAGTGTGGTGGAGGCGTGCTTTTATATTATAAAATCTAAATCTGTCCATCATACCTCACCAGCTACCACCATCGACTCCCTATGAATTCCTTCATGTCTTACTCCTATTGGGTAACACTAAAAAGTTACATCTACTCTGTGCATACAACCCATCTAAAGGCGGAATGCAAGGGCTGTCCTGTCTTCTTGATACCATTAGTCCTAAGGTGTGTGCTAATGAGTTGCTGCTGTTAGGTGATGCAAACCTAAATTGGTTAGGTGGCAATGCAAAATAGTACGAACCTTTGCTGGCAGGCCTCACCCTCTTGCAAGTAGAGATGCAGTGAAGTTTTACTACATGGGTGAAATTTACTCAAAGTCTGCAATTTCACCTCACGTGGCACTTCATGTAATTTTAATAACTCGATTCGCCATTGATGATTGCTTGGGGGTTTTTAAGTGCATTAGCACCTAAAACCCCAAAGCAAGTAGAGGTCACAAATGGTGAATTTCAACACCATCCCTGATCTATCCCTGTTGTCCAGTGATCCTCCCACTCAGCCTGTCAGGTAGTACCCCCACCCAGCTCCCACCTAACCCCAAGTCCAATCCATGTGAAAAATATTTATTCCCTTCCCTGATATCTAGTGGCCCCCACCCTGTCAAGTAGTACCCCACCCTGCTCCCCACAACCGTGGGTCTGATCCATGTTAAAAAATTAGTTATTCCCTTCCTGGTGTCTAGTGGCCTCTTCAACCCCACCATGTCAGGTAGTATCCCCACCCTCCCCCAACCCTGTGTTCGATCAATGTGAAAAAATTATTTATTCCCTTCCTGGGGTCAAATGGCCCCTTCCACCCTGTCAGGTAGTCTCCCACCCCTCCCCCCAAAGCTCGACCACAGGGTCACCGGCACAGCCCTTTCTCACCTCCATGGCTTACAGCCTGCCTAACTGAGCTCAATGAATGAGTGCATGATTGTGCAAGCACACACACTCATTCATTGATAACTCGTGGTGATTTACTCTGTGGTTCAGGAGGTCTAGAGAAGGGATGAAGCTGTTCCAGTGTCTCGGGGGCGGATGGAAACAATGTTGTGGACCCGGGGGTCCACAACACCATTACCCCACATCCTGTCACTCCTGCCAATGACCAGAGCAGCCCCCTACCCTTGTCTACACCTTGAATGACAGAGTAAATCACCGAGTGGTCAATGAACGAACGCAGCTTACAGCACTTGCTCATTCCTGAGCTCAGTTAGTGACTGCCGCCGAGAGGTGAGGAAGGCTGTGCCGTGGCCTGCTCTGGTCGAGGTTGGGGAGTGGAGGTGGGGTACCTGACAGGGTGGGAGGTGGGGGGCCTCTGACACCAGGAAGGGAATAACTAATGTTTTTATCATGGATCAGACTCAGGGTTGGGGAGCGGGGTGGGTACTACCTGACAGGGTGGGGGTGGGAGGCTACTGACACCAGGGAAGGAAATAACTAATGTTTTTAACATGGATCAAACTCAGGTTGGGGGGAAACGGAGTGGGGTTACTACTTGACAGGAAGGGGGGCCACTAGACACCAGGGAATGGGTATTTAATTAAAAAAAAAAATATATATATATATATTAGAGGCAAAAAACTCTGTTTAATGCATTAGTTAGGGTTGCTCCACAGTGACAAAAGTGAGGAAATTTGCTGTTAGGGTTGAAAACCCTAACTCCGAATTCACCCCCCACCCCAGCACCACACACACACACAGACACACACACAACCATATGCAAGTATGGGGGAGGACCAAGTCAACACAACCAATGACAGACATCCAGCAGCAGGTGACAGAAATAACAAACAATTGTCTAAATGTACTACGAGACATCCCCACCCACCTGACCAGGTACTGCATGCTCAGTAGAGATCAACAGCAAAACTGAGGCCATGTGCACCAAACGTACACATCCCTGACTGCAGCTGCACACAACGTACCACACTTAGTAGTTGCATGGCCTTACCTACCGATGCCCCACACCACACCACAACTGGTACTGTGCCGTTAGTCAATACAAATGCTGAAGGTGCATGATGACAGTTGTAGAAAGGTTTTAACACTAGTGAGTATACATTAATTAAGAGAAGTACATAAATTAACTACAAGACACTAGCATGCTTAAGATAAAAGTAGTATTACATTTAGTATGTGATTTACATAGTAGTACATTTACTGCAACTGTTTAGTCAAGATAGAGAGGCTGATGTAAACGTATGGAAAAGCATTGCCTGTTCAACGCTGTGAAATTCGTACTGCCAGTATCAGATGCATTCTTACTGATGAAGGTGTACTGCTGATGTACATACATATACCTTCAGTGTGTTTCAATACTAAAGATGCAGTAAATATTCTTTGTAAGAAACAGTGTAATTGCATGGATCAGGCCAAGCAACTTCTAAAT
Source organism: Neoceratodus forsteri (assembly GCA_016271365.2). NCBI lineage: Eukaryota > Metazoa > Chordata > Ceratodontiformes > Ceratodontidae > Neoceratodus > Neoceratodus forsteri. The sequence continues at coordinate 783,791,965 of CM028132.1, read as the reverse complement.
ATCATAGCACTACTGAGCCAACAATGACGTACCTGTTCAGAGATGTCTATAGGATAGATTTTCCTGTAGGCACTTACTGAGTATGTTGTACCTGAGAAAGACAATCTCATTGCATTTGTGATGACTAACTTATTCAAATAGTGATACATTTACTATTGTTGCAATGAGTGATCTATGCCACTGATGGACACAGTGTAATTTTTTTAACAGTTGTTTCATACTCAGGCTGTATGCCTAGTGTTTGGGTTTGCCACACTTCTGTCACTGATGCTATCAAAGTGATAACTATGTTAATTGTGCTACAACAGGAATCAAGTAGGTATAGTGTAGAAATAAACAGAATGTCTTTTAGTATTGATTTAACTCACAATGGGATAAGTGTACTAGGACAGCAGGGGTTATTCTCAATCACTGACTCTGTCAGTTATAATCACACTAAGGTTTTGATGACTGTAATGATCAAGTTACACTGTTCATCTTCATGGGTTCATATTCACAGCCATTCTCCAGTAACTAGACAGTGTATGGTGTAACTGGGTGGGACACTGTGTTGCGAAGCTACTGCAGTGCCTAGCAGAGGGAGAATATCTACTCATAAAGACAATTAAGCAATAAGGCATGACCAACAGTTATGTTAAATGGTCTGTTAATCACCCTGTAGGGGTTAAATGTTGAATGAGGCATGCCGAAGTGCCACATGTCGCTAGACAGTGATAAACTGACCATTAACATAATACCTTGGAGTGGCTTATTGCTATCATAATAAAACTGTTTTTTTAAACAACATTAAACCATGTTCATCATATGGTTAGGCTCTACATGTATCTTAATAAAAACTAAACATAAGGCTGTTACAATGTTTACAGTCAATTAGGAAGCTGCATTTCTCAAACCCTTGTTATAATCAGAGATATTATACCTGTACAACTCCTTGGTTTTGCTCAACTCTGTTACTCAGGTGGCACACCACATGTGGCGTGGTCTGGTGTGGGGCATTGGTAGGTAAGGCCATGCAACTACTAAGTATGGTACGTCGTGTGCAGCTGCAGTCAGGGATGTGTACATTTAGTGTACATGGCCTCAGTTTTGCTGTTGATCTCCACTGAGCATGCAGTACCTGGTCAGGTGGGTGGGGATGTCTCATATAGTACATTTAGACAATTGTTTGTTATTTCTGTCACCTGCTGCTGGATGTCTGTCATTGTTGTGTTGACTTGGTCCTCCCCCATACTTGCATGTGTGTGTGTGTGTCTGTGTGTGTGTGTGTGTGGTTCTGGGGAAATTTGGAGTTAGGGTTTTCAACCCTAACAGCGAATTTCCTCACTTTTGTCGCTGTGGAGCAACCCTAACTAATGCATTAAACAGAGTTTTTTGCCTTTAATTTCCCTTCTTTTTGAGAATGATAATGAGAAATAGTGAACGTAATGCAGCGCAGGAGTGTGGGGCCTGCATAGTAACAGGAACAGCAATGCAAACAGAAGCGCTAACAGTGGCGCACATGGTAACGCAAGTGCGAATGAGAACAGAAAGGGTAACGCGCACTGTGGTGTAGACGGGAATGGTCTTCCACGTGATGTGTTGTCACATAGTAACATGGGCCTGCAAATGGAAATGTCAATGGGCATGGTGACGCAAAGTGAAACAGAAAGAGAAACAGTACTGTAGACACAAATGGCAAAAAATAACAGAAACACAAGCGAAAATGAAAACGCAAAGGATAACGCACATGATGGTGCAGACGTCAACGGTAAGTGAAACGGGTACAGAACCGCAAGCGTAAAGGGCAACAGTAACAGTAATGTAAGTGCACAGGCTGGTTTTCCCCAAAACCTGCATAGAGAAAGACAGTGAGTACAAAGAATGTATGCATAATAATGGGTATCGGAGCAGAAAATGAGGAGTTGGAATACTAAATAGGTTATATCTCAGGAACCGTAAGACGTAGAAAAAAAATTTAATAGTCATATGATTTATGACTGCCCTGGTTGTTTTGTACTTAGCCCTCATTAGGGGCTAAGTTTTGTCTGACAAAGTTCGTATCTCGACCATTTCAGATAATGGCCCTGAAAGGTGCAGCGCAAATGCCGTAATGTTATCCTATGGGGAAAAAAAGAGAAGTTCGGAGTGCCATAACTTTTCCTCCCTGTAATATTTGTTCACCAAACTACTGAAAGGCACATCTGTAGGTTGTTGGCTGTCTTCTTTCCAAATTTCAGGAAAAAAGACCAAACCGTTATTTTGCAGCAGGGTGCCAAAGGATTCCTGTAATGCGTTGGGCTCCGTAATGTTATCCTATGGGAAAAACTGTCAACTTTGGAGTGCCGTAACTTTGCCGCTGTGTAATATTTTTTCACCAAAATACTGAAAGGCACATCTGTGAGATGTCGGCTGCGTTTCCTCCAAGTTGCAGCCCAAAACTCCCAACCGTTCTTTTGCAGAGCAGTGCCAAAGAATTGCTGTCACTTTCCCACAGACTAGAAAACTACTGTCGCAATTTGTGAAAGCTTTGACAAAAAAGTTCGACACTTTCGTGAGCACAAAAATAATTTGTGAAAGTACTTTTTCCAGAAATTTGAAAAACATATTTCTGGGGTGTTTTACCCCAAAATAAAGACATGGCTGGCATCCTCAGGGTCCGACTAGGTGAATACAAAAAGAATTAGGTTGCTAGAGGGTCCCAAATTTAAATGCCAAGCATTTTTATGATCACCAACTGAAAACAAAATGGCGGATTTGTGAAAGTAACGGGGCCATTTGCGAAAGTAAAAATGCATTTGCGACACTGCCGAACTTTTTGTTAACTTTTCCCATTGACTTATAATGGGAAATTGTTTTTTGAATAACTTTTGAACCATTTAATATTTTTTCACCAAATCTTTGAAAGGCACATCAGGGACCCTGGCTGCATGTTCCCTGAAGATTTTGGGCCAGTCGTGCAAACGGTGCGACCTGTACGCGCGACCGTAGAATTCCAGAAAAAGCGTAAATGCGCGCACAGATCATGCTTAATAACTCTGCAGCCGTGTATCGGACCGGTACGAAACTTGGTAGATCCCAAGGCCTATGATTCTTGATTGTGTACTCTAAATTTCAGGCAAATCTGTCAAACAGTTGCAAAGTTATTAAGGTGCAAAAGTTTGGGAGTTTAACATAGAAATAGGCTCTCAACCCTAACTATGGTAGCACTACTGTGCTACCATAATGTGTATATATATATATATATATATATATACATATATATATATATATATATATATATATATATATATATATATATTATAGCTGCATGGTAGTACAGCTATAGTTAGGGTTAGCGTGAGCATTTAGTGTTAAAAGCCAATTTTTGCAGGGTAATGACTTTGTGCAGGTTCAACAAATCTGCTTGAAATGTTGCAAGCATCTTTGGAACTGACAAGTCTATTGATATGCCAAATTTGGTTTGAATCCCTTCTGTGGCTTCTGAGATACAGAGTGTTGAAAAATAAGAGATTTTAATGTTTTTTTGCTGTTTTTTTTGTCAACCCGTATTTAAAAAACGGCTGTAGCTACAGGGCTGAAATGTCCTGGGTAGAAAACTGTGGCCTCACAGATGTGCCTTTTGAAGGTTTGGTGAAAAAATATTAATCTGTTCCAAAGTTATGAAATGTCCTTTTTCCCATTATTTCCTGTAGGAAAAAAATACCGTATAAACTCGCATATAAGCCGAGAGTTTTGTACCAAGTCAGCATTTCAATTTAGGGGGTCTCAGCTTATACGCAGGCCAGTCATTACGGCACAGTAATATTAAGGGTCGGGAGCTATGGGTTGGCACAGCCAGCTAGGGAGAGGAGTCTTGTTTAAAAAAAGGAACGGGAAAGGGAACGGATGCAGGGTGGAACGGATGCCAGGAGGACCGCAGCAGTGAACGGCAGTGCAGAGTGCCCCAAAGATGGAGCTGATCAAAAAGAGAGAGAGAGAAGGGAATGGAAAGGGGATGAAGCATAGAGGACAACAGATTGCTCAGCAGGAGTAAGTAACGGAGCGGGGCAGTAGCTGGGGTATTGCAGGTGCCTTCCGGCATTACAAACTGTGAGGGGCTTTGGCATTTGACATCACCAGCAAGCCACCTGGATGAAGGGAAGCACAGCGGACAGGGGACATGAGGCCAAGAGGGAGGGGGTTGGTGAAAAGGGAACAGGGTTGTTGGGTTGTTGAGTGACTGGTGGTAAACAAAACAAACAAAAAAATGAGCCGAGACACCACATCGAGACACCACACTTACTGAAACAACACTCTCTTGCCTCAGCTTGATGTAGATATTCAGTTGTAAAACCTGACATCAGCTTATACGCTGGTTACTGCATTTTTTGTGAAATCAATGCAGCATTTTGGGGGGCCGGCTTATTAGTGGGTCAGCTTATATGCGAGTATATATATGGTAGATGTCTCTGGAGGCGTAGGATTCTAGTTTGATGCAGAATCCTGCATTGCCATAGGATTCCAGTTCGATGGAGAATCCTGCAATGAACTGACATGTTAGATTCAGAATGATGATGGTTATTTTGCTCTTATATTGTATCTCGAGTGTAATATTGGGCCCGATTCCAAGACCAAGTATGCTGGCATAAGCCAAGATATGCCAAACCCCTTGGCATATCTCGCGACTTACATCAAGCGGTACGCCAGCCCAGTTTCCAAGAGGTGCTGCACACCATGTCAGCTGCAGGCTACGACAACAGTGGGATACACCAACCACTATGCCGCAGCCTGCAATGACATGGTGCAAGGGCAGGTTACGGTTAAGAGGGCAGCTGCTGTAACCTGCTAGCGCGATTCTAGGAGCTGCACTGTTGCAGCTAAGTTACAGCAGCCCCAAGCTGCTCTAAGCGGCATCCAACAGTCCCATCCATTGGATGCTCACTGCACAGCGCTGTGGCAACAGCACCGATGTGCTCCCTGTGCCCCTGCAAGCATACCCCTGCCCCCACCCCCGAATGACGGAGACCCCTGGGGGTCCATTCTCTGGTGTGCTCCCTCTGGACTCCTGTGCCATCTGCCCTGCTCCCCCATGCCCCCTGGTGTGTGCCATGCTTTTTCAGGGTGGGGGGCTTCAGGGGGGCTGCTGATAGCGGGCCGTGACTTGTGACATGCGGGACTTCTATGCCATGCCCATGGAGGTAGCCTCCGCATGGCATAACCCACATGTTGCAAGTGCCGGGACCCTGCCGCTCTTGGAATGCGGTGCAAGTCCCTGGCATAGTGATGAATGTCGCAACCCGCATACGCTGGTGAGTTGCGACAATCAACTAGGAATTGGCCCCATTGTTTCTTGTATTGTCTTGCCAGCTGTTAATTTACACTGTATGCTATATGTTTTTCCCCATACCTCCAACCGCCAGGTTGCATCTGGAATCGAGCAGTAGGCTGCTCAGCATGCCTTCCTGGTAAAACTCTTAAATAAACAAACAAATAATAAATAAATAAATAATCCTACATCGAAGTGGCATTTTATGATGCAGAGTCCTGCATCAAACTGCCATGTTGCTATGCAGAATCCTGCATCAAACTGTCATTTTTCCAGGTGTACCCATTTGTAATTACTGTTTCCCAACATCGGAGTCCCCAATCCCCATGTTAGCATTTCTTTAACCCTACACTACTTTGGCACACTAGGGAGACCACCTCAGTGCACTGAAAGCATTAACTTTCTGATAACTTTATGTTGTTTCTGACACTGGGATGCCCACACCTGGTGTCAGATGCCCCCCCGCCACCCCACAGCACATTCTTATTATTCTTTGCTGACATCAGAGTGCCCAATCTACATGTCAGGATTTATTTCTCCCTCTATTACTGTGGCACACTGGGGAGACCACCCTCAGAGTGCCAAAAACCTTTACTTTTTTTCAGTGTTGTTTCTGACACTGGGAAACTCACACTCAGTGTTGAATGCCCCACAAACATTCTAATACTAATAGTGTTCACCAACAACAGGGTGCCCAATCCCCATGTTGACATTATGAACACCCCCAGAACTATGGGATACTGGGGATCCCACTCCCAGTGTCCAAAAAATAAAGTTATCCCTGCTGTAAAAAAAAGAAAACATTTCCGTCTTATTTTTTATTCTAGAAAAAAGAAAACGGTTCTTCGTCATCTCCCCTGTCTCCCTCCCTCATCCTGATCCTCCCACTGAGCCCCCATCTCCCCACACCCCCTCTTACCCTGTACTTACCTCTGGAGGTTGGTGGCTGTTAAGTTCTCTGGACTGGGACAAGTCCGCACTTTTCAAAGCCGGACTGCAAACTGAGGCATCAAGGTAGGCTTGCATTATGGCTCTCAATAGGGTTTTCAACTTATGTTGATATCTCAGCCATTTTTTGGAATTTTCACAATATATTTTTAACACGGGGTTCTTGGAACCCCACCTCATGAACACTGTCACTGACAGTTCATTATTCGGTCCTAAAAGGTGATTTCGCTGTCACTATGTGGAATCTCCTTTCTGGACTGATTAACAAAATGACAGTGCCAGTGTTTATGAGCGGAGGTCCCAAAAGTCCATGTTGAAAATGTGGTGCAAATATTCCCAAAAATGACTGTGTTATGAGTGTGCATTGCGCAGTTTCTAAGCATATTCGTAACTTCACCAATTTTTAATATTTACACTCCAGATTTTCAACATTGCCATTTTTTCACACCTCCTCATGAACAGTGCAGCTGTCATTTTTCACAACCTGCCCAAAATGTGTTTTTGTGACTGTAGTGCAGAATAGTGCAGTCACTGTGTGAAATGAACTTTTGGGATGTACTAATGAAATCACAGTGCTACTGTTCATTAGATGGGGTCCCAAAAAGGCCATGTTGAAAATGTGATGTAACAATTCCCAAAAATGACTGTGTTATGAGTGTGCATTGTGCAGTTTCTACACATATTCGTAACTTCAATTTTTCATATTTTCACTCCAGATTTTCAATATTAGGATTTTTTCACACCACCTCATGAGCAATATACCTGTCATTTCTTGCATCCTGCCCAAAATGTGTTTACATAGCAGCGGCATGAAACAGCACAGTTGCTGCTCAAAATCACCTTTTGGGACTGAGTAACAAAATGAAAGTGTCGGTGTTCATGAGATGGGGTCCAAAAAGACCGTGTTGAAAATTTGCAGCAAAAATACCAAAACAACTCCCACAAAACTGGGATAATATTACACTATTTCAAAAAGTAAGGAAATTAATTAACAAAAACTTCATTTAAAACAAAGTTAGGATTTTAGACATAGATCTTTAACCAAAGTGATACAGGTCAAGAAATTGGATGTAAGGGTTTACAACTGTTATACCCCTCCCCCACCAAACCCTACTATTGTAACTGCACCCCCCCACTCTCTACACACAAACAATCGTCAGGGCGTGCCTTAGGGTCATGGGCCCCACCCCATCCAACCCTATCATTGCAACACCACCCCCACCCTCCACACACCAACAAGTGTCAGGTGTGCCGTAGAGTCATGGACCCTAAAGCTCATCCCATTCTCATATACCATACCATGTCAGATTCCTTACAGATGGAATGACTGTGTATTGTGCTTCGCGTATTGAGTGCAATACACCAAATATTTCACGGAGCAAAGTTTGCCCACTGTGCCCACCTCTACTCACAACTTATAAGTGAACCAACCAGGCTATGTACAACAGGTGGTAAAAATACCCTCCTAGACTGGATACTGTCCAACAGGTATGTGAGGCTTGTTTCATCTGGCTTATGTCCTGACTCAGTCTCAGATCATACCCCGTTTACTGCATCTGGAAAGTCTCCTCCCCTAAAATACCCTGCAAGGTCATCCTTATGAGGGACTTCTCCCAATTTAATCTGGAATCCTTCCACATAGACCTGGAAATTACAAATTGGTCTACTGTATTAACTGTCAATGACATCTCAGCTGCCCTGGATAACTTTCTTAGTATATTCTCATCCCTGCAAGACAAACATACCTCTCTTATAAAAAGGAGAGTTAGGGGTACTGTTACAAAATGGCTTCAAAGTGGCCTGTTTTCCCTCATGAAGGCTATGAATAAATGCTGGGCTAGCTTCAAGGCCTCACAAGACATGTCTGTCTTTCAGGAGTATAGTCATGTCCGTAATGTGTATGCAAAAAAGCAATACATTCTGTCAAGAGCAAATTCTGTAAATCTGCTGTTGACCTCAGCCAGAGACCCTAGGAGTTTCTGGTGAAACATCAAGAACATAGTTAGTGGTTCTTCAAAAGGTTATGTCTCTTATATGATTATTGATGGCATAAACTGCAATAATGCCTTGACAATTGCAAATGTTTTTAACTCCCACTTCTCAGACCTGTCTGCCTATATATCTCTATTCCCTGCCTCTGATGTACAGGAGTCATACCTCTGCTCTCAGCCTGGACCTGCCACTCATCCTCCTTTTTATTTCAAGGCTATATCACTTAGTGAGACACAGAGACTCCTTGCTAGCCTCTCACTCCTCTCTAGTGAGACATGGCAATATGGAGCCCAAACTCATCTACCTTGGCGCCCCTTACCTTGCTCTGCCCATCACCCATATCTTTAACATGTCCCTCACTACAGGATCTATCCCTGTCCTCTGAAAGATGGCTAGGGTTGTTCCAGTATTCAAACAAGGTGATCCTAAATACCTTGAGAACTACCAACCAAAAGCCATCCTATCAGTCATCAGCAAGCTACGTGAAAAAGTGGTTGCATCCCAGGTCACTGAATATATCCAGAGTCATGCACTATTATCTTCAGCACAACATGGCTTTTACAAGGATTATAGCACCTCCTCTGCCCTTGCTAAGGTTATTTCAGAGGTCAGGGTTGCCATAGACCAAGGTAAATTAACAGGAGCAGTCATCATTGTTCTTTCCAAGACCTTTGATCTGGTGGATCACACCCTTCTGTGCTCAAACCTCTGGTCCCTTGGCCTGTCAGCCCCTATCATAGCTTGGTTTACTAACTACTCACAAGGTAGGCAGCAATTTATAAAGTTCAACAATGTTTTCTTGGAGAACACTCCTGTAAAGTCTGGGGTTCCTCAGGGGTCTGTACTAGGACCCATTCTTTTCTCCCTGTTTGTAAATGATCTGCCCTTGTACCGGTTCATGGTAGTGCCACATTATATGCAGATGACCTAGTGATCCTAAACAACCACCAGGAGATTAGTGTCATCAACCATCACCTAAATGTTGATTACTTACATACAGTCCTGGCTTATGGCTAACAGACTAGCCCTGAATCTTAAAAAAAAAACTCAGGTTATGTTTTTTGAATTTTTGGCTAAAATAAAAGCATCCCCTGCTCCCCTGAGTATCTCTGGTGCTGATGCATTCAGTATGAGGGTTGAGGGCTCCCTCAGATACCTGGGAGTCACCCATGACCATCAACTAGACATCTTTCTGCATATCCATAATGTATGTAAGGCAGCAAATAGTAAGATGGGTCTGGCATACAGAGTAAAAAACAATCTCACGCCAGCTGCTTGTCTCACCCTGGCAAAAGAAGAGCTCCTCCCCACACTCTGTTATGGGCTCATAACCTTCACACGTGCCACCAAATCCAGCCTCTCAAAATGGGACATAGCCTATAACAATATATGCTGTTTCGCCCTCTCTGCTCCTCAACTCACCCATAATTGTGATCTTTACAACAACCCTGCCTGGCTCCTCCCAGGTAATCATCAAAACTCTGTTTTTGCATGCTTCACTGACAATGTTGTTAGAACTGCCACTCCTCCTGTCCTAGCACAGCTCTTTAAGCCTGCCAGCTCTTCATATCCACTAAGGTCTAATGGCATAGCCATGTTTCTGGTTCCAAAAACCCACATGCAAATGGGTGACCAGGCATTCTCTGTATTTTTTTTTTTTTAGTCTTTGGTAACCGGGTAAGGCCCACTTGATACAAGTGCCTGTTTTCAGGGGTGACCTGGGAGCACTGTATGTACACCAAGAGTATGGAATCCCCTTCCTGCCCATGTTCGCACTTCCTCCTCCTACACATGTTCTAGAAACTCCCTCTGGGATCATCTGAAGCTCACCTCAGTCTGTAGCTGTACCTATGGTACTATCTGTTCTTTTTCTACAAGTGTTGTACTTTAATCATTCTGATTAGTATTCTTCCTGCGCCCAGCTTCAAGTTCTTAACCTGACTTTCATACTGTTGTTGTTTTAATGCTGTTATGTGATGTTCTTACTTGCCTCTGTGTAATATCCTGCAATGTTAGTATTTTTTTCTCTGAAATTGCTGTAAATCCTTGTCTTGCCTGTATACTCCTTGTAATCTCCCGGGTCGCACCTCAAAATAGGCATTTGTTTGTCCAGTGTGCTTACCTGGTAAACAAAAGTTAAATTAATAAACAACATACTGGAGTTTCTGGGAAGAAATGGATTGCAGGGCAGGAGGCAGTGTGGGTTTGTTATGGACAGGTCATATCAGACCTATCCAATTTATTTTTTCAGCTGTGTGATACATTTAATGGACAGGGACTAAGTGGTAGATACTCTTTGCTTGAATTTCAGTAAGGCTTTTGGTTCTGTCCCACATAAAAGGTTGGTAAAGAATGTGACAGATTTGGGGCTAGAAGATAAACCAATAATGTGGAGATGGAACTGGTTGGAAGGGTGGACCCATAGGGTACTTCTAAATAGTGAGTTCTCAGGGTAAAGCAGGTTACCAGTAGCCTGCCACAGTTGTCTGTTAAAGTCCCCACCTATTCAACATGTAGAGCATAGATATACTGTAGGTAAAGGGTTACAGGGTAAGCTGTGACTTTTTCACAAATGACACCAAACTTTGAGGTAGGGTGGATAGTGCAGAGGGTGTAAGGAACATTAACAATGATGAAGAGTGGTTGGGAAACTGGTCTAGCATACACCATTTGCAATTTTAATGTCAGGAGGTGCAAGGTCATGCACATTGTTAACAGGAATCCAGATACGAAGTACTGGATCAATGGCCTGAAAGTGGGGTAATCAAGGGAAGAAAGAGGCATGGGGATCATCAGTGGCAGTATGAAGTCTATCTCCCAATACAGTACAGTGTATGGGAAAGCCAATAGGTGTATATAGGGTAGGGTTTTACCAGCCACATGAAGGAGGTGAGTGTGCCACTTTATGGGTCTTTGGTGAGGCCTAACCATGAGTACTGTGTTCGGTTCTGGAAAGTGGGCAATTCGATGGGCTGCTCCCTGTGGTAGGCAGTGGACACCTTTGGCTGGAAGGCTGGTACCGTTCTCAGGCGGACCCCTTGAGGGGTAAATACTGTATAGGGTTCTGCGCAGGATAATGCCCCTAGTTCTCTGATCCGTCCGGCCGAGCAGATGGCCACCAAGAAGCATGTCTTGAGGCCGACCCAGAACAGATCTGCCTCGAGTAGAGGCTCATAAGGTGCCATGCTGAGGGAATCGAGGACTAGCGGGAGATCCCAAGGTGCGATGGTTGGTCGTGTTCTTGGTCGGAGGATCTCTACCGCCTTTAAGAAACGTAAGGCATTGGGGTGAGCTCCCGGGTTATACCCCCCGATGGGCCCGGTGGCCACCCCTATGGCTGTCAGTTGCACCCTGAGAGAAGAGTGGGCTAGCCCCTTGTCCACTCCCTGTTGGAGGAATAGTAGAATGGTAGCCATGTCAGTCTGCTCGGGTATCTTGCCCCGTTCCAAGCACCACCATGAGAATATAGACCATTGTCTACTGTAGGTGGAAGTGGTGGAAGTCCGCCTGGACTGTAGTAAGGTGCTAATGATGGTGTCATGGTAACCCGCCTCCCTTAGTCTCCTCCTTTCAGGAGCCAGGCCGTGAGCTTCAGAGTCCGCGGGGTCGGGTGGACTACTGGACCCTGCGAGAGCATGTCTGATCGGTAGGGTATCTTGAAGCTGGCTAAGGACATCTCTTGAACTGTGGCGAACCATGCCCTGCGTGGCCAGAAGGGGGCCACCAGGATGACTGTGCAACGTGATGCTCGTACCTTGGCTAGTACCTGCAGAGTCAAGGGAAGAGGTGGGAAGACATAAGCATGTTTCCGACACCATGGTTGAGATAGGGCATCTGTTCACTGGGAGATACTCTCCCTGAAACGTGAGTAGTAGTCCCTGACCTGAGCATTATCCCGTGTTGCCATGAGATCTATGGTTACGGGTCCCCATGCCGCTTGGATCATTTGAAAAATATCCGGGTGCAACCGCCATTCTCCTGGGTGCACCTGTTGCCTGCTGAGCCAATCTGCGCGGACGTTCAGTTTTCCTGCCAGGTGAACTGTGCCCAGGTGTCTGAGGTTGGATTGGGCCCAATTGAGGACTGCTGTAGCCTCCCTCAACATGACCCTGCTCCTGGTTCCACCCTGTTTGGCTATGTAGGCCATAGTGACCCGGCTGTCGGAGCGGATCAGGACCGACTGACTGCATACCAGGTGTTTGAATGCCTTGAGGGCATGGAGTACAGCTCTCATCTCCAGGACATTGATGGAGAGTTTTGACTCCGCTGGAGACCATAGGCCCTGGGCCGTCGCGTCTCCCAGACAAGCCTCCCAACCAGAGAGGCTCGCGTCCATTTCTATTGCGGTTGTGTACGAGGCCTCTAGAGGGACTCCCTTGATTAGGTTCGACTCCACCGTCCACCATGTCAATGAGAGTCTCACTGTTGGTGGTAGTAGTACCACCACCTGTAGGTTGTGCTCGCTCAGTGCTCCCCGAGTCAGAACGTATGTTTGGAGTGGACACATGTGCCACTTGTCCCAGGGCACAAGGTCTATGCATGATGCCATGCAGCCCAACAACTGGGCTATCCTTCCCATGGTTGTCTGGTGGCGGGCTTTCATTTGACGGGCCAGGCTTATCAAGTTGTGTACTCTCAAGGGGGATGGTTTTGCCCATCCTTGGGCCAAGTTGATCAGTGCTCCCAGATGCTCAATCTGCTGTGTGGGAACGAGGTGGCTCTTTTCCCAATTGACCACCCAGCCATGGTCTTCGAGTGCCTGTAGGGCTGTTTCCGTGTGTAGTCAAGCCTGATTCTTGGACCAAGCCCAGATGAGCCAGTCGTCCAAGTAGGGTATGATGTCCAGTCCCTGTTCCCTGAGTCTGGCCACCAGGGTTATGGAGACCTTGGTGAACACTCTCGGGGTGGAGGAGAGGTCAAACGGCAAGGCCTGGTACTGGAAGTGATGGCCCAAGATGTGAAACTGAAGGAATTGTCTGTGTCTCTGAATGATGGGAATATGAAGGTATGTGTCCTTTAAGTCTATGGATGTCAGGTAATCGCCTACCCGGACACAGCCCAGAGTTGATCGTATGGTCTCCATTTTGAATCTGTGAGACACCACGTGGCAGTTGAGGTGCTTTAGGTCCAGGATGGGACGGAGCTCCCCTGATTTCTTGGGCACCAGGAAGAATATGGAGTAGACTCCTAGGTTCTGTTCTCGTGCCGGTACGGGTTGGATGGCTTTGTTCCAAATCAGCTCCGACAAGATGTGCTGAACCTGATGGGGGGGATGTCTTTCTTTTGGCTATGGGAGAGGATACGAATCTTTGGGGAATATGGGGCTTGGATAGCTCTATGGGGTACTCCCTGGTTACCACCTCTTTGACCCACCTGTCCGAGGTTGTGTGGAGCCAGCGATGTGCGAATAAGGTCAGTCTTTGTCCTACCAGCGGGTAGGGATCCTGGCCCTGCAAGGTAGTGAGATCGTAGTCACTGATGCTTTCCCCTGTAGCCTCTACCTCATCCTCCGGATCTTTGTCCCCGGGCTCTGAAGGAGGAAGACTGATAGGTTTGAGAGTATGGGCCACGGAAACTGTGTGAGGTGCCCCTGCCTCGAAAGGAGTGGTTTTGCTGTGGCGTGTCCCAGCGGGGCTGGTACGGTCTATTCCCCCCCCCCCGAAACCTCCGCCTCGATGAGGGGAGGTAGTTATACCTGGTCTTATTCTTAAGGAGGTCTGTACCCTCCTCCTTTTGCTTTAGATAATCCTGCAGACCCTCCCCAAATACATATTTTCCCCATAGTGGTAGATTTTGCAGCAGAGTTTTTGATTCATTATCTGTGTCCCACAATTTTAGCCACAGTGCCCTCCGAGCACGGTTGGTGATGGCTGTAGCCCTGGCATGGAGGCGCAAGGTGTATGTCGGCTAGGTATTTTGCTGCATCTAGAGTATATTCTAACAGTTCTGCCTCCCTGAACCTAGGGATGGCCTGTTCCTGGAGCTCTTCGAGCCAGCGGATCTGTGCTCGTGCCGTGTAGATGGCAGTAGTGGCTGCTTTTGCCGCGGTGCCCTCGATCTCAAACGCCTTTTTGAGCATGTCCTCTACTTTTTTGTCCATAGGGTCTTTGAGGGCAATTGTTCCACATGGTAGTACTGTTTTCTTGCTAACAGCTGCCACCTGTGGGTCAATGGTGGGGGCCTTGCACTAGATATCAGATTTTTCCCCTTGAACCGGATACATCCTGTCCAGGTTCTTTCTGTTCAGCATTCTGCCTGGTTCCGAGGATTGGCACTCTTTATTGAAGACATCCTCAATAGCAGGGCATACTGGGAATGACTCCGGATTCGACACTCTCAGCTGTATCATGGGGTCGAGCTTTGACTTGGGCTTACTCTCCTCAGTGTCGAAACCCATGGTGGCCTTGATGATCTTCATAAGCCCTGGGACCGTGTCAAAGAAGCACAATTTTGAAGTCAGAGAAGGTGTCGATGGAAGCTCCATATCCTCTTCGTCCGATTTCGCCTCATCCTCTTCCTCTGCAGCGTCCTTATCCTCGTGCGCGTCTTCGCGTGGGACATCTGGAAGGGTGTCCTCATGGTTCGGGTGCTCCTCCAGTTGCCCCCCCTGCCTTGTCTGGCTCCAGACTCAATGGTTTGGTTCTGTGCTGAGTGAGGGATTCCAGCTTTTCCATTATCTTGAGCATAAAGTTCTGCTGGCTTTCCATCATGGCTACCGCGGCCTGCTGGTTTTGGATTAGGAGGGAGCCCGGTGTCCATCCACATGGGGTTGCTGGGTCCCGGGTTGCTGGGTCCCATAGGCGGTGTTTTTTCCAGGGAGGAATCGTCATCGTCGAGTAGGCAGGCTGCACAGAGGGGTCCCAGAGTTTGGGGCAGGAGGGTAGCGCTGCACGAGGAACATTTCTTTGCTTTCGCCATCTGTGGAGAGAAGAAAGCAGGCCTTAGATTGGAGCTGTAGACGATGCCCTGAGGGCGATCCTTTTACCCCCCTACACTTCTAGATGGGGGTGCCCAAAGTCTGCATTGTATACCGCCATCACTTTCTATGAAGGTTGTGGGGGTGCTGTGTGAGACCCCCCAACATGGTCTATGGTGGAATAAAAGTGGCCTGAGCGCCATAGGTGGATCAGGTGCACATGGCTCGCTATGGGAGGAAGCCATGGCATGGCTGAGTAGGAGGTCCAGGGGAGGCAAGGCCTACATTCTCAGGTCACTGTGGGAGGGACCCGAGGCCAAGGAAGAGCAAGGTCAAGTAATGAGAGCTGGAGGAAGCTCATTCTTTTATCAAGGGAGCCCAACCGGAGAGTCGCTGTGGGAGGGACCCTACGGTAGAGGGGAGACCCCTGAGAACTGTTGTTGAGACCGAATGAGGCTGAAGAGGCTTTTTTCTTTTTTTTTTTTTAAACTTAGCAACCTTGCTCTTGAAGCCAGACATCCTCGCACTACTCTCCCAGACCATTCTGAGGGGAGGTGGATCCCCCCCCCGAGAAGGTGGGAGTCCTAGGTTGCCTTGTAGGGAGAAACCACGTTGGCCCCCGGAAGGAGAGGAAAAGCATGGGGTGGCAGGTCTCCACGCCTCCCGAGTGTGGCTGATGGAGGAGCGCATGGAGACAAGAGCCCCAGGGAGAGGCTGGCTCGCGCTGGGCGAGAGGGAGAAGACGCGATCTCCCTGAGCGTGACCTCTGCACGCTCACACTCTGCTCCAGTCCTGGAGCCGAAAGCACCACACTTCCCCCCCACCAGCTAGGCCTGAGAGAGGAGGTGCCTTCAAACGAGCGCCGGCCTAGCGGAGAGCAGAGGAGGTCACTGCAGGAAGAGAGGAGGACTTTCCCCCATGTCCAGCGAGTGAGAAGGAGGAGCCGAGGCTCACGGGGCTGAAGTAGGCCCAAAAAATGGCTACGGAGTAGGACGCACTACGAGGCGCATGCGAGGAAGGCGATAGGGTTGTGCCCGCGGCCTAGGCAGAGGGCCGTGCAGCGCAGATGAGGGGAGGCTTTTTCAGGCCTCTGGAGGAATCTGACACCAGAAAGAAGGCAGATGGGAGAAGGAGGTGGGGAGGGAGGGCACAGAGACCACGCGGTCATCGCGTGGTTCGGACAGGGCCTGCTGGCCAGCCTCGGGATACTCTGCCATACGGACTCGCTTTTACTACCTGTGGAGGAAGCCACAGTTAACTACCACTAGCGCCTTTGTCCCCAGAGATACAGGGGAACCCTGATAAGCAACCATGCGCCGAAAGAGGCGCACAGGCAGAATAGAGTACCACGCCACGCGATTATACTCCAAACTAGGATACCATAACAAAACCACAGCGCAATTAGCAGAGATACAGCACAAACAAAGGCGGAAAACACATGAGCTGGTTGATTCAGAGCCAGAGAACTAGCTTAGTTTAACCATTTTCTTCGCAATGTTTAGCAATTTTAGCAAAAGGTCCCAAGCTGGCAGATATTATCTTAATACATTGTATGCTTTCCTTCCTGAATTACAACATAAATTAAAAAATACCCTTAAGTTCAAGGGCCTACCATAGTGGAGCAGACGGAGATTCCTGGTGTGCTTGTTGCCTAATCAGATGCACGATTCGAAACTGGAGAGCAGGGGTTTCTGGGACCTGGATATACTAGAAATTTGATCTGGGGTCACGTGCATCACTAGACTATCAGGTGGGCTAAAACCCATGAGGTAATGTCTGGAGTGCCATGGATGCCCAACCAATCACAATGATTATTGCAGAACAAAAGTAGAATCTTGAATACACACCAAAAACAGAAAATCAGAGGAAAAAGAACATTTCTAACTTTGTCTGTTTTGTTCAAGTTACAGTCCACTTGCTTATGCAGCTGCCTTCCTTTTTAGACTCTAATTATTATTGACATGCTGAGCAACATAAATGACATGTTGACCAATTTAAATGACATGTTGCTCCTCAGAGCTCTATTCTGCAAGAAAGGGCCCAGTATATAAATGGTAACTGAAGTCTTAAATACTATTCAACTGTGGTGCTTCATGTACTTTCCATATAAGAGTGTCCTGGGACCTTCTGTTGCTTGTGGCTAAAAATGGGCAGGCTGAGAAGGGGTGTATGCAAAAACTTACTAGTAAAGACAAATGGACCTCGCTTTCCTGTTGTTAAAGGGCCTGCGGTGATTATGGAAAAAAAACTTTGGAAATGATAACTAGTGCTTGTTGTTTTCCCTAGATTTCCTATTTTGACATTCCCCTTATTCTGTTACTAAGCAGACTTGTGTGGAAACAAGATCCCTGTCTTTTGGATTTCATCTGCTCCTGCTTCTTGCCTGCGAGTGACGTCATAATCTCTACCTCACTGTAACATCATGATTGTTTCCTTAGCAATGAATTGTGTTTCATGAACAGGATTATGATGACATGTCAGGTAGACAGGTTAGAAAAATACATGAAGGTCAAGGGACAAGAATCCAATGTCCAAGCTATTATCCTTACTACTAATAAAGAAGGAGGGGAAAATAAATGCAAAAATAACGTGAAATATAAGTTGCATTGTACATAAATACTGCATGTTTCAAAGTTTTCCAAGAGATGTCAGGCTTTTTAAGAGTAGGCCATATCATCATTTTGAGTAGGAATGATGCAGTGACTTTGAGAAGATGTCCAAACTTCATACTGGTACTTCAGTGTCAAAAGTAGGATCAAGCACAGTGATAAAAATGCCACAGATTCCTGAATGAGAAAAGAGATTAACTGCCATTAATCTGCATTGCTTTCTGCAGAATTTTTTTTAAATTCTGCGGGATCCAGTGCTTAATCCTGGCGGGTGCCACTGTAGGAGCTATACAGCATTGCTGCTGTGGTCTAAGTTTGTACTACACCGTACAAATCATTACTGAGCAGTCTAACAGTCCAGCCTTTCCTACTGAGTGAAATGATTAGACCAATGTTCATGTCATGTCTGTACACCCTGGTCATAATACTCACTACAGTTGAGCTCGTCAGACCCATCTCCACAGTCGTTGTCTCCATCACACTTCCAGCGGAGTGGGATGCATTGATGGTTGTCACAGCGAAAGTCTCCCACTGGATCACAGGTCAGTTCAGCTGCAAAGTTAGAAACGCATTGCAACTGTCACAAACCTCAGAACAGAAATTGCTATTTTAGCATTCTTTGTGCACAAGCCATTCTTTTTGATTTATGGATGTATTTATTTATTTATTTATTGCAAAACTTTCATTTGGAAAGACATACTGAGTTGGTGACAGCTCATTTCCAGATGTGTCCTGGGGTGAGGAGACATGCAGACAGATCAAGAGGTGGAAAAAAACTAAACAGTAATAACACTATTTCATTACAAGTCATACACAGCAGTACAGTATCTCAAAGTATCATAATCATAAACATTGAAGGCAAATCGGTACAAAAGATACTGTACATGTAGAAAATAAAAGGTAGTTGTGGAGTTATGTTAGGCAGGCGAAATCTCTCATAGAGGTACAGCATGGGGGTATAGGAACAAAATGGGCAGGGCAAAACTTGGGGGAGAGACAAGAGGTAAAGGGTTATGGACAGTTGCACATAAGAGAAGAAAAGACATAAAGAAGAGACTTTAGAGTGAAAGCAAAGGAGGCAGAACAGACTGACAGGGGAAGGGAGGATGAGGGTTTAGGAAAGTGATATGAGAAGTTCACTGACCAACAGTAGATTTTCTAGAAGGAATAGAGAGGGAATGGGAAATATTTCTGTGGAGATGGTAAAAGGAAGATGAGGGAAAAGATGGTAGGGATGTAAGGTAGGAGGGAAGGGAACCAAACCAGCATTTGGATATAAAGTAGGCACAATAGGAAACACTCCTGGTATGGAGAGAAAGGAATGAAAGAGCAGAATAGAGTGAGTGGTGGTTGGTACTAGGGAAACAATCTAAAACAAAATGACAAAAATAGTGTGAAAGAGGAGGTCCAGTTTTGCAAGGAAGGATTTGGGATCTCCACTATAGACTATTTCACCATAATCAAAAATAGGGAGAATCACTTTTAAAGCAATCTCTCAGTGGGTAGAAAGAGGGAAACTTGCTTTGTTCATATACATTGCACCAAGCTTTGGGTGAAGCTTAAGGTGTGTGGCATTAATATGCACTGAGAAATCAAGATGTCAGTCCAGCCAGATCCCAAGGTACCTAAGGGAGGATACATCCGATTCCTCAATCATATCATCATCAAAGGCGTGAAACAAAAAGAAAGAGGTGAATTTTGTAAGCTTCTGTTGGGTGCCAAAAGTCATGGAAACTGTTTTTTGCACTGAAGGACAGTTGGTTAGATTGGAACCAGTGCTGAATGTTGTTAAATCCAGCTGTAGCTATAAGATAAAGTCATGGGAAGAGGAGCCAGATGCAGAAAGAACTGTATAATCAGTGTACATAAGAAAGAACACAGGGGAACAGACACAAGGAGGCCATTCAAGAATATACTGAAAAGAGAATAGGCCTCAGGACAGACCCTGGAAGGACACCTGAGCAGATGGGGAGTGGTGATGAAATGAACCTTCCTATACAGACAGCTTGAGACCTTCCCTCAAGGTAAGAATGAAACCAACTGACTGCAGAGTCAGACAGGCTTGCTGCTTTAAGCTTGTCCAGAAGGAGGGGATATGCCACAGTGTCAAAAGCTTTAGCAAGATCAACAAATATGGTGGAGGTGATCAGTCCCTAATCCATATCTGAGAGGATGAAGTCAATGAGCTGGAGGAGAGAGGTGGGAATGGAATGGAATTTCCTAAAATCAGATTGGAAGGCAGTGAGGAAGAAGGAGAAGTCAAAGAAGAAAGAGATGGGGCCAGCCTACTGGCACAGTGGTAATGCTACCGCTTGCTGCGCTGATGATCTGTGTTTGGAAGCCAGTATGGGACGTCAGACAGTAGGATGGGGGGAGGTAGGATGAGCATTCCATGGACACCTCTCCTCTTCTGGGGGGTGTATGGTGGTTTCCCTGGCATCTAGCAACACCCAGTGGAGGCTGAGTGTACAGCAGATGGAGCCACTCTGTAGCTGGGAAGCAACAGTGAATGTCTACGTGACAGGTGCTGGGGTGCACCCATCCCATGCTGACAATATTGCATATCTGCAACTCTAGGGGAAACATGAGGAGAAAACCCTTCTGGGCCAAGCCCAGTAACACACCTGGACCTCCACCCAAATGATGCCCTAGGCTGTAGCAATGGCTGGGGTCTCTGGTTGATCTCAGTCTCTTTTCCTCTGTTCCTGCCCCAGGGGGAGCCCTGCTTCAGGGAGCAAGCTGCAGACCTCCACAGACCATGGCAGGCATGGTGGGGGATACTGGGTGTGGGGTCCAGGTGCAGTATAAGGGTACATCCCTGCCACCCCAGGGCAGACAAAAGAAAAGTTGAAAAAAACAAGGAAGAGCATTGAGATAGTACAAGGTGTTCCTGTAACTTAGCCAAGGTGGGAAGGTGAGAGACAGGATGGAAATTATAAGGAGAAGAGGGAACACCACCTTTCAGGAGGGGTATGACATTAGCCTGCTTCCAGGCTTCAGAGACAGTTGCACAGCAAAAAGAAAGGTTGAGGAGGAGAGTAATAAGCAGTACAATGGCAGTGGCTGAGGGTTGCAGAAAGTTAGGATCAAGGCCATTATAGCTACCACCTTTGTAAGGATTAAGGGCAAGCGGGGAGAGAGGAGGGGAAGACAGAGTGAAGGAAGAAAAGGGAGGGGGGTAAGAGATGAGAGAGAGGACACTGGGACTGAAGTAAGAGTTAAAGGAAGAGGCGACATCAGAAGAGTCAGGGATGAGGGAGTTGTCAACCTTGACAACAGGGGCAGGAGACTGGGCTGAGAGGGAGAAATCTAAATGGATAACCTTCCAGAGCTTGGAGGAGTGATTAATGTTGTTCTGGAGTATGGATGCTAAATACACAGACTTCACAAGTCTGATGGCTTTAGTGCAGGTGGTGCGAAGGTGCCAATAGTTGTCCAAAGCAGCTGGGGAGCCAGTGAACTTAAATAAACAGCAGGTAAGGTCTCTGGTACGGAGGTAAGTCATCATCTCAGCCTTTTTCGAGTAAAGATGAGAGTCTTGTACTTTGTGTTCTCTCAGGGATGCATGATGATCCCATACAGCCATAAATGTGGACTGAATATATTGCAGAGCAGAATTTACATTATAGGTTGCTAAGATGGGGGACCAATCAGATGCCCATAGAGTAGCTAGAAGAGAGGGCAAATCCAGTGATCTAAAGGACCTGAGATGGATGAGCCTAAGGATGATGTATTAGTGCATACAGTAAACCATATGATGGTCACTGAGGGCACCAGGAAGGATTTCTGCATCCACAATACAGTGGGGTAGGATAAGAGGACCCCGTCAAACAAAGAGTGATTGAAAGATTTCAAATCTAGAAGAGTGGGATCAAAAATGAGTCAATTGTAGTGACTTTACATTTTGAGAAAATGTATTTGTATTGAAGAAGAGCCCATTTACAGTAAAGTCACAGAAGATAAGTAACTTACCTCTGGAAGAGCTAGAACAGATAGAGGAAAGGAGCTCAGTAACTAAAGTGGGGATGTACCATGGCAACAGTAAACACAAGCAATAAAGCTGGGAACAAAGAAGGGAAGGGAGAGTTTAAGGTGGAGCAGCTCATTGTAGAGGAGGAGGAGACAGAAGACACTGTCACAAATTGGATGCAAGTAGATATGTAAACTGCAACACCACTGCTCCTCTTTGTGCAATACTGCTTGGCTAAGGTGTAGCCAGGGATAGTCACAAGATCATAGCAGAGTCCTGGACCTTAGACAAGAGCCAGGATTCAGATATAATTGGTATATCTGGCCACAGGTTAAGCATGATAAGTTGTAGTCGGTCACTTTTTGGCAGGAGGCTTCAGCTGTTTAAATGGGCAGATCTCACTCCTTTGGAAAATTTAAGGGTGAAGTTGTGATGGGGCCAGGATTAAGTTCATTGTCACTTGCTACCAAAAGCAGCAAACTGACAAGGAGTCATAAAGAACCAGTATGCTGCCTGGAACAGGGGGTGGGGTGAATAGGGGGAGAAAAGGAACAGAAAGTGCCAGACAGCTTCAAGGTGAAACCAGGGAACAGGAAGAATTTGACACCTAGGATTACAGGGGGAATAAAGGAGGGTGAGGAGACAAGAAGAGGGAAGAGTAGGGGATGATGAGGAGGACAGGCTAATAGAGGGGGATAAGGAAAGAACAGCAGATTCATAGAATCATAGAAACCTGCCAGCACAAAAGGACCATACAGCCCATCGAGTCTGCCCAAAAAAGATTGTCAGAAAAACAAAGGAAAGAAAAGAGTGAGAAAAACCAGAGAAGTTAACAGCATAGATGAGAAAAAGTGCAAAAAATATTGAAACAAACTAGGTAATAAGTAAAAGGAGGCAGAAGGATAAGGTAAAAGGAGGAAGCTAAACAGATAAGGAGAGGAAATTAAATGGGCCTTATCAGACAGTTAACTAAAAGTAAAGGCAAAATAAAATAATGAATTACAGGGAAGTAGACCTGAACCAGATAGAGAAATAACAGGGATGACAGGCTAACTAGAAATTCCAATGAAAAGTAAGCCTGTATCATGATAGGGCGGTATGGGTAATGTTAACCAGGCTCAGACAGGTAGGCAACAGGGAACCAGTCTAGACAGATAAGACTGAAAAGGGATGAAAGCCTGACCCAAAAGGGAGGTACTCAAAACAAAAATTAAATAAGTAAAAAGATTAAGAGGGAATGGACTTGCAGTGCATCAGACAAAATGAACAAAAAGGTTTCAAGATAAAATCAACAAACAAACAATAAATAAATAATAGATAAAATGGAAAAGGCTAAAACAAGCATATGGCTGGTATATTCATTGATATTACAAGGAGATGATCTGACAATTACAAAGTGAATACTTGTCACCAAAAGAAGAGAATGTTAAGGATAACAAACAACAGCAGGTAAGCAATAGAAAACAAATCAGGTAATTGTAAAATAGAAATGCACAATTAACTAAGTGGTTTGTGCAAAAATATTCACAATAGACTACAAGTTGCAGCAGAGGTTTAGCCAAATAATTAATATTATTAACAAAATAGGCCTAACTCGTAGCAGAACGCAAACAACAAAATGCAGGGAGGTCGATATATACTTATAGTAGAGACACAATAACAATGCAATATGATGCTGTAGATAAGAGTGTCACACTGTGGGTGCAGTCTCCTGCCAACTGCCGCCCCATGTTGATGACCACAGTATGATGCCCTTATGCTCTGTGCCTTAGGATATGAACTGCAGCGGAGGACCATTAGGCCAAAGCCCTGAAATACTGTACATAAGCCCTGCCACTGCCGATGCTGGTCCCCTCATCTCATCCCCACCATGCTGTGGATGCAGGTATCCTTCCTGATGCCCTCAGGTCCTGATTACACTAACTTACATTGCCTAATACTGTTCATAAAAAGGCTATACTTGGTTTTTGGCAATCAATCATATATGGCTTGCTTAAAGCAATTTTCCTGTGTCTTATAAAACAGTCAGCATAAATGGGATTTGAATCCTCTATCATTCCAAAAAACAAATTGAATGAACATACTATTCCTTATTGCTTTAGTATTTGCTTGAAAACAAGCTTGTTGCCCCTGTAGAAGTCATCTGCTGCTTCTCAATTCCTACCCTGAAGTTATAGTCATCTGCTTAGGATATAGGAATAATTTCCATGATAACAAGTTGCAATATCGTGAGCACATGAGTCTGACTTCATGATAGGAAAAAGCAATAGGAATAAATGAAGTCTAAAGGGGGAAGATTCCATTTTTTACTGCAAGGTCTTCAGGAATAAAATATGTAAAATGGTTTACGTAAACTCTGAGTTGGTTTACCACAGTTTGCAGAATACAAATCAGTGGTTTATGAAGCCTCGATCGCTTTCTGAATTTTGGAATTTTGCTTCTGCTGAAATTTGGTCAAATTCAGCAGAATTTCCAAAATTCTGCAAAAGTCTAGTGGAAGAGTAATTTGAAAATTCCACACAGTTTTACACACAAACTTTTAAACTAATTTGCATATATCACTACAAATTCAGTAATTGCTGGAACGGGCAGTTGTAATGGTCCTCCTGCTGCTATAAATTTTAGAATGATTTATTGTTTTCAAAATTAGTAAAATATTACCATGTGCCATTATTTAGTCATACTCCATGAAACATATAATATAAATTTTCTGCCAATGAAAGTATGCACTACAACTGATAATTTCAATTTATAGCTACCTAGATCTAGCAGTGCTGTGTAATTGCATATTACATACATGTTTAAGAAGATGTTCTAAAGCATCACTGTAACTCCATCTGTTCATACTCTATAAAGTATACTACAGAATGTCAAAGAACAATTTATGAAAAATACATTATACTTATTTTATGGGAAATTAGCATGTTATTCAAAATTAATACATTGCCAATTATGAAAATATAGCAATTCTAGCAATCTAATTTTTTTATAGAGCACATGTACAAAATGCTAAACAAATCAAAATGTTCAATAGTGTTTTTTTAAGAAAGATAATTATAGGGGTTTCCTAGCAAGTGAAACTCTCTCCAGGTGTTTAAAACATTTTATGAACAAGCAAACTTTGTACCAAGGTCCAGTTCTTATCACCTTTATTGTGAATAAAAAGACTGGGGAAAGTTTGTAGCAGTCCAGACGAGTGCAACAAGGATGATCAGCAGTCTTCAGGATTAAAGATGCTGCAAAGTTAAACTCTGCACACAAAGTTCATGTGAAGTTGGAAATTTCACGCTTTGAGAAACTTTGGGAAGTTTCTAACATTTGCATCAGCTTTGCAAGGAAGTGTTTTTTACACATTTGTTTTCGAAAATCTCACCCCCACCCACTCAGTTTACCAGTATCCAACCCCCTATCAGCACCTAGAGCCTTGTAAAAGATGCCCCCCAAATCATCCTCTGCTGTGCAAACCCAGCCCTCCTCACTGCCATGGTGGAGTTCACTGCCCAGTAAATCAATCAGCTCTTGTGAGTATAGTAGAACTCTAACCCCCCAACCACACATCCAAACCCATGTACCACCACATTCCCCATGCCCGAACCCCATTATTGAGGAAATTCCCCCTTCAGCTGCTGGGAGGAGGCGGGTACTGTTAAACTAAGTGGATGGGGTAGGATTTTTTTTTAAATGAACTTTGTGTAAATTTGAAAACACTTCCTGTACTTTTATATGGGCAATGAACTTCACAAAGCATTTCTCAAAGTCAGGAAACTTTGTAAAGTTCAGGTGAGGTACAGTTTACCAGATTTTACATGTCAGGACAACACATATTATGAAAGCTTAAACTGTCTGAATTTATATTCTCTAGAGACCAGGAGGGAAAGTAGGATGTGACAGAAACATATAACTTTCTTTGCAGAGTTAAAGGAGAACTGAGCTGAACCTGTATGCCATTTTTCCCCAGACAAGCTGCATTTGAAGTACTGGTTAAAATGTCTGTTATTGCTCCATCTATATGGGCCTTTTAGCTACCTCAGTGAGTGCTTTTGTTTTACAGTCTAGTGGAAAGTACCATTTTAGAATGGTATGATGTTGTTTATGCCCCAAACAACCGCAGAGTTATACAGTAGAACATGAATGCATTGTGTCAAAAATAGAAGAGCAGAACAGGGACATAAATCACATCATATAGTCCTAAAATGGTTCTTACCAGCAGCACTGAACTCAGAAAACCCCACTAGGATAACTAAAAAGCTTGTATAGCTACAGCAATAAAAGAATTTGAACCAATACTTAAAACAAAGCTTCTACTGGGGAAAAATTATTTACAGATTCAGCACAGTTTGTCTTTAACAGGGTGGACACAGCTCAGAAGGTGCTGGAGGAATGAAATGGCTTGCCCAGCAAGGTGGTAAATGCTGGCAATATTGTGGAGAAGAAGGGGGTGGGATAGATTTAAAGGGGACTGGACAGTTCAGGGAAACCCAGTCTGGATTACTTGATTGGTACTGGGCCTTTTTCTGTCCTCAGTGGACAGAAAATGGGAGAGTGCCTCACAGAAGCAGTAGCAGGGATAGGGAAAATGGAGGGGTAGAGGAGCAGTGTGAAGAAATAAGGAACACCATAGGGAAGGTGACAAACCTCTGCCTCAGAGAGATTACGAAAAGCAAGAGAAAAAAGAAACTGCTATGGTTCTCCAATGAAGTAGCAGGCAAAGTGAAGGCAAAGAAGCTAGCATTCAAACAGTACAGGGCAACACATAAGGAAGAGGACAGGGAGGGTTATTAGGAGAAACAAAGGGAGGCAACAAAAGCAGTTTGAAGAGCCAAGGCACAAACAGAGGAGAACATTGCCAAGGCTGTAAAAAAAGGGGATAAAAATGTCTCTAGGTATATACTGTAAGCGAAAAGAGGATGAAAAAGGCAGGGATAGTAAGACTAAAGGGGGAAGGGGGACCAGATGAAAGCAGACTTAGTGTTAAACTGGGATTACTACCATCTTCCACATGTACCCATTGCCTTCAAGAGGAAGGTGATCTACTATATAATTTTTGGACTTGCTCTAAAGTAGCTCCGCTGTGGGATAGTATTAAATATCAGGCTGATCCTCTACTAGGACTAACAGACCTATTTACAGCAGAAATTTGTTTACTAGGAGACTTTTCCTGTATCCCAGTTTTAAACTGGAAATATCATATAGCTCTCATTGCCATGTCCATTAAAAAACTTGTTTTGAGACATTGGAAAGATAATTCAGAAATCACTTATACTGAGTGGCTGCAAGAACGTCTAGCAAATCTTAAAGTAGAAAAAATTATAGCCAGTCTGCATAATAAACTCAAAAAATTTAACAAAATCTGGGGCCCCTTATTAACACTCTGGTCTCTCCAGTAGTTTAAATATGTCATCCTTTTTGTAATCTGACTTGGTACAGATAGTTGTGCTCTGTGTGGATGGGAGGGTATGGGAAGGGGGGAGGAGGAGGGAGGGGTGGGGGAGAGCAGATCTGGTTACGTCAATGTGTACTGTCTTTACTAGCTATGTGTATAATGGATCTTCTGTCTGTACACTGAAATACTTAATAAACTTTAAATAAAAAAAAGAAAGCAGACATAGTGAACAAGTATTTTTGTTCAGTATTCATGAAGGAAGGGGTAGGTGATGGGCCTCAGATAGGAGGAAAGGGCATAAATGGAAGGGAAATAGTCACGAGCCCCTTTTTGGAGGAGAGAGCCCTCAAGGAACTAGGGAAACTAAAGGTAGACAAGGCAATGGGGCTGAACGGAGTTTACCCCAGGATACTGAGGGAACTAAGGAAGGAGTGCACCACACCTCTGATGGCTCTGTTCACCCTGCCACTGGATAAAGAGTAGTTCTGGTGTGCTGGAGGAAAGCAGATGTTGTCCCCCTTCATGAAAGTGGGAATAGGGAGGAGGCAGGAAACTATAGAACTGTAAGCCTGACTAACGTGGTGGGCAAAGTTCTGGAAACACTATTGAAAGAAAGGATTGTGGAATACCTGGTGATCAATGGATTGCAGGATCTGAGGCAGCATAGGTTCACAGCAAGGAGATCATGCCAGACAAACCTGACATTTCTTTGACTGAGTGACCAGGGAAGTGGAGCAGGGAAGGACAGTGGATGTGACCTACTGAGATTGACTGGGTGACCAGGGAAGTGGATCGTGGAAGGACAGTGAATGTGGCCTACTTAGATTTCAGTAAGGCCTTTGACACTGTGCCACATAGACAACTGGTAAACAAGCTGGGCAGCCTGGGAGTGGGTTCAAAGGAAGTAAAATGGGTAAAAAGCTGGCTGAGTAACAGAAGCCAGAGGGTGGTGGTCAATGGGATATACTCAGAAGAAGGCAAAGTAACAAGCAGAGTGCCACAGGGGTCATTTCTGGGACTGGTCCTCTTCAATGTCTTCACTAGTGACATATCAGAGGGGCTGGAGGGTAAAGTATGCTATTTGCAGTTGACACAAAAATCTGCAACAGAGTGGACACACCCGGCGGGTAGAAAACATGAGGGAAGACCTGAAAAAACTGGAAGTATGGTAAGGGGTATGGCAACTAGGCTTCAATGCCAAAAAGTACAAAATTATGCACATAGGGCACAGGAACACAAGAGCAATGTACCAAAGGGACCTGGGCGTCATCATATCTGATGACCTGAAGGTAGCAAAGCAGTGTGATAAGGTAGAAGGAAAGGCTAGTAGCATGCTGGGATGCATAGGGAGGGGTATAACCAGTAGAAAGAGAGAGGTGGGACTTCCCCGGTATAGATCAATGTAGTACTGTGTCCAGTTCTGGAGGCCCCATCTCAGGAAGGACATAGATTGAGTGGAGGTGGTACAGAGGAAGGCAATCAAAATGGTGCATGACCTCCATCAGAAGGCCTACGAGGAAAGACTCAAGGAATTAAATATGTATTCTCTCGAACATAGAAGGGAAAGGGGAGACATGATAGAAAAAATCAAATACCTCAAGGGTATAAATAAGGTACAGAAGGGCAGCATTTTGCATAGAAAGAGATGCTCAAGGACAAGGGGGCATGAATTGAAGCTGGAAGGGGGGAGGTTCAGAGCTGATGTGAGGAAATACTTCTTCATGGAAAGGGTGGTGAATGTCTGGAACAAACTCCCAGCAGAAGTGGTGGGAACCGAAACAGTAGTAGAATTCAAGAAGGCTAAAGATTGAGTAGGGTCTGCAATAACACAATAGGTAGGGATTTTAGGACAGACTAGGTGGGCCAAGGGGTCCTTTTCTGCTGACAATTTCTATGTTTCTATGTAGGAAGTACTATTCCAAGGAGCAACATGAGAGAAGCAAATCAGTTGCAATAAATGCAAGATCTAATCCCTTTTACTGTTTCTTACTGTGTTGCTACTTACCACAGCCTTGCTCATCACTGTTGTCTCTACAGTCATCATAACCATTGCATACTGCCCACGTGGGTATACAGCGGTAGTTTGTCCTGCAGTCAAAGTCTATGTGGCTGTCACAACGATAAGCAGGTCCCACTGAAAACAACAAATGCAAAAATTAGAACAATAGATAGCAATTTCTTTTTACTGGGTTCATTTTCTTTTCCTGTCTGAAAACTTAGCTGGTACATTGTCAGTATAAAAAAACTTATACAGGATACTGTATGTTTTTTTTTTCTCCCACTACCAGCCCAGCACCCAGCGTTCAAGCAACTGCCCAGGCCATTTACCAAGACCAGAACTTTGAAGGTCCCTTACCTGATGTTCAAGACCCCACCACCACCACCACCACCCACAGCGGGGGCTTCAAGGATAGCATCTCTCCTCTGATAGCTCTGGATTCATTGGTGGGGACTCATCATGCTGGGCAGACTGGGACTGCAGGGTCAAGATGTGCATGGACTTCACCTTGCTTGAAGTGGGAGGTTATCTACTATTTTTCTCCCACCCTGAAATGCCAGCTCTGCACGTGAAGGGTAACACATAATGGGTAGGATCCCAACTACACTTTAAGACTGTGCTTCGGCGATATCTTCTGCAGGCTGAACCTTGTACTTGCTTTGACCCACCATTACTGTCTTGTAGACTCCCTTACCTCACTGCCCCCTGCTCCTCTGCCCCTGGCACTTGTCTCTACCCTACTTAATGGATCTTGTATGATTGCCACGACCACAAAAGCCCAGACTGCTCCTCCTACCTTCCTCTTTCCTATCTTCTATATATGTTTTAAGTTTCCTTTAGCCACTCTCTCCTACAGGTAGTTTCTCCTCTTGCCTTCCTATCCCCTCTACCTTCCTGATGTCTTCATCCTTCCCTACTTTGCACAGCCTGAAACTGTTCTAGCTGTCCTACCTCACCCTACCCCACTACACCACCTTTCTGTATTCTTCCTGCCTAAATCCTTCTACCTTGTATAATTCCAACTGCAGCTGTAAAGTTGCTACCTGTATTCTCCCATTACTGTATTTAGCTTGTATTATTGTATGACCTAGCTATATAACTTATTATGACAGCTGTGTTCTTGTCTACTATTATGTCTCCAGTTCTCCCAAAGTTGTACTATTGTTAAGCTGTCAATACCTTGGAAAGCGTAATACTGCACTGTGCTCTTCTGTTATGATTACGTTTTACCCTTTAACTCTGCATCAATGTACAATGTATTGATACCTGAAAGTTTAAGGTTTGTTTCACATTCTATTTTAAATGTTCTGTACTTGTTTTCACCATGTTCTGTACTCTCCCGGGTAATGCCTGAAAATAGTCATATTGTTGGCTAGTGCACCTACCCGGTAAATAAAAACTAAATAAAAAATTGCTAAGCTGGGCATCTCTCCACCTTTCTGCCATCACCAGCTAACTGGCTTTACCTCTGGTCCCCCTAGTGGCACTCGTGCAATGAGGATCGGTCTGCCTCCTACCCCAAGGAATCAAGAATCCTGTGGGACTCTTGAACCATCCTGCCCACAATGGCCATCCAGCAACCAAGGCTTGTTCCTGAATCTAGGTCACTGGCATTGTAAGTGGAAACCTGCCACCTCGCCAGTGGACCAGCCCTTATAATTATATGTTGGAAGGACTGTTAAGTGTAAAGTTTGCAACATTCATATATAAAGAGTCTCTGGCACTATCACACTTAGATTTAAATTGTTAAGACAGGAACTGGATAATGTGTCTCATTCTAATTCTTCTATCTTCAATACACATGTGTTTTTCAAATTTCAGTCATGAGGATATTCAGGCATCTGCAGCTAGGTTAGTACACTTCGGGCAACTAGAGAGAGCTCTCAGTACTGTCAAGTCATAGCTCTGGCATCACTGCTGGTTTTGGGGGTGACGTCATGCTATCACATTTTCTTCAAGTTAATAGTTTTATCTGACACAAGTTTATGAATTTAACAACATGGCATTAATTATTATATGTGTCTGCTGGAGTGTAGGGGATAGTTTTCATGTTCTTTTTGGAATCAACCTGATTTCGTTAGTAGGTTTAAAGCACTGGTCAAAGTAGACTCACTGGTGTAAATAAATGTGGGTAAAAATCAAACACAAATGGGTGAAAACCTAATCGAAAGTACAAATTTTACCAGTACAGAAGCTAAAACTTGTCAAGTAAAAATAATTCTCTATTGCTCATTTTTCCATCTTTAAGCCATTGTTACAGACCAGGTGTACAATTCTGGACACACTGGTAAATGTAAAACGAGTAATTTCTGGGAAGGCTGCATCGTTTTCCCTTTTGGTCCTATCTAGCACTGTCTCCAGATCTATGCTACTTCCAGAACTGGCGTCCAGACAGGAAGTGAAGAAGGGTAGGCATTATCCACAGTATAAAAGCCCATACCCTTGAGACTTGAGGCAAGCTGCAGCTGAGGTAATAAGGTCAAGGTGGAGTCTGCCTGTGGAATCAGCCAAAGAGAAGTCTGGCAACCCTTGACAATTTAAATTAGGGCTGGGACCAAGAAATTTGCTATTCTTTCTGGGCAGTAGTACTAGTTACAATCTAGTCATGAGTAGGAACAGGAGTCATAGGTTGGATGGATAAGCGGGCTAAAATATGGTGAGTATAGAATATAAACTCTGTTGGAGGAGGAGAGGGTTGAGGATGAATACATCTTTGCAAGATGTACACTGGTTCAGCCTGTGGAGAGGGAAGTCAAGGTTTTGGAGACAAAGTCAGGAGATGTATTAAATAAGAGTTTGGGGGGTTTCTAGACAAGACACTTGTGAATATTCATTGAGGTAAGGATCAGGGCAGCTCAGATACAATGGAGGAGACACCTGGGCCAGTGAACAGAGGGGAGCTAGAGAAAGAGAGATCAGGAAGGACCAGAGTATGGGGGATGACATAGAGTGGAGAGGGGAGGTTCACATATCACCCACTAATTAATCTGAGTAATGGGTTTGAGGTATTTCTGGATAATCAGGCAGGGACAGGTAAGGTGGGTAATCCAATGGACTGATCAAAGATGAGGTGACCCTGAGGTGAATATGTGAAGACAAGGAAGATCATGGTACTTGGTTTTTTTATTGCCTGTTTTGTGGATTGCACAGTATGCAGAGAAGATATGGAATACAGGATAGTTTGCTGCCTGTCAGGAGCACGTGTGAAAGACATTAGGAATAGAACAGACAATTTCCTGATGAGGCAGGTAAGGGACCTGTAGTCATGGTGCATGTTGTGATAAATGAAAGAGGCATAAGGATAGGTGAGGACATTAGGATAGATTTTGAGGAGCTGTGTACTGATTTGTTGGTGAAAGGGCATAAGGTGGTGATAGCAAAGATATTGTCTGACCTGTAGGCTGGTACTAGGAGGCTTAGAGTCATTTGAAATGAGCAACACCTGGAGAGGAACACATTTATTTTCCATAGAAACTGATAGCTTTTGGGACAGGCAACATCCGTACAGGCTCCACTTCAACAGAAGGAAAGCAAGAATTTTGTAGAGAGAAAAACTGGGTGATTGATAGGCCTTTAAGCTGAACAGAATAGGATGCACAGGAGAGGACCCACATAACTGAGAAGCATTTGAGGGTATACACATGGAAACAAAAACAATGTCAGTAGAGAAAGACCATTGGTCCATCCAGTCTGCACAGTTTCACCCTACCCCATGACCTATTGTTAAAACAAGGTTTTTCATCCACAACTTTCCCTAACTACCAGCCATGACCTAGATGTAGATATATACTGTATATACTCAAGGGATATGGGACAAAAGGTATAGATAATAATGTGTATCTGGAAATAATGGGATTGAGTAAGTTTATGGTGGGAGAATAGAGTGGGGAGTAAAAACACAGTTCAGACAAAAAAATTGAAATGCTTACTAGTAAATGCCTGGGTTTTTAACATGAAGAGAGAGAGGTAAGAAGTAATTATGACAAGGAATAAACTCTAGATAGTATGGATAATGGAAACATGGAGTACAGAAGATGATACCTGGTACAAGGAGATGGATGGATGGATGGATATAAACTTTAGAGGGAAGACAGAGCTGAGTAAGAGGGATGGAGGGGTAGCCCTCTACCTGGCTAACAAAATCAGGATATAAGAGAGGTAGTACTTTGCATTTACCACTTTTTGCTTATTGTTTTTTCTAATACTATGTAACCACCCACTCAATTGTACCAGGAAATGATCTCTGACTCAGTGTGCCTCTCCTTGTCAACAAATTTCAAATAAATAAGGGATACATTAAATGAATGACCTAGGGGTCATGGTGGATGCATGTATGAATAACTCTGAGCAGTGCAGGAGAGCGGCTAGCAAGGCAAACAGGATATTGGGATGCATCGTAAGGAGGATCATCTGTAGGAGCAAGGAAGTGATTCTGCTGCTGTACAATGGACTGGTTAGACCACACCTTGAGTACTGTGTACAGTACTGGAGACCACACTTGAAGAGGGACATACAGCTCCTGGAGAGGGTACAGAGGAGGGCAACTAAGATGATACGAGGGCTAGGGGATTTGACGTATGAGGACAGACTTGAGCAGCTCTGCCTGTTTTCATTGGAGGAGAGGAGAGACAGGGGGACATGATTGAGGTCTTCAAGTACCTCAAGGGAATAAATAGGGTAAACATGGAGGGGATCTTTAGACTAAAGCAGGGAGGTATCACCAGAGGGCATGGTTTGAAGTTGGAAGGTGGAAGGGTGAGGGGGGAAAAGAGGAGGAGGTTTTTCACTGAGAGGGTGGTGGACCCTTGGAATGCACTGCCTGGTGAGCTGGTTCAGAGATCCACAGTGGAGGGCTTCAAGAGAGGGTGGGACAGCCACAGAAAGTGGACATATCAGATGATGGCCTGTCCTAGGGGGTGGGGATGGATGATAGGGGTTTCTGGAGCACAAAGGATGGGAGGGCCTCAGCACCCAACTAAGGATCTAAGGTTTGAGCAGACTCAATAGACTGTAAGGCCTAATCTGCTGGCAAATAGTATGTTAGTATGTAATTTGTGGAATCATTACGGGTAACATTAGGAGTGACAGGGAGAAAAGGTTAATGATGGAGATCTTTTATAGGCCTCGGGATAACAATGAGGAGAAGGAAAGGATAGTTTCTGATGGAATTACTAGGGCAAGTGAGGAAGAAGACATAAGGTTTATGGGGGGGATCTAAACTACAAGGAAACAAATTAGGAACACTAGAGGGCATGTTCATCAGCAGGGACAACATTCCTGGAGACAGTAAATGACTGTAGCATCAGACAGTACATCAAGAGGGAAGCTAGGGAGGAAGCAGAACTGGATATTGTGTTGAACAATCTAAGTAAAATACTGGAGGGCTGCACTGTGGGAGATAGAGCTGTGTGAAAGCTGTGAATTCTGCTTTTGCAAAACTTTTGTGACATTTTCTGAATTTCCACCATTAGTGAGAATGGAATCTTCTGAATGCATTTGTCAGATTTTTGCCCTGTTCCATGAAATTTTTGGGCTGAACTGCGGAATAATATGCATGAACTGCAGAATAATAGTTCTGAGGAATTTTATTCCACAGTTTAATGGATTATTCTGCAATTCATGTAATTATTCCACCGTTCAGTGAACTGATCTTCAACTGGTTTTACTATAGCAAGCATGCGAGCACTTCATTCATAAGAAGGCAGCCGGCCATGGAGGAGGGAGGGTTGTGCTGGCACCTTCTCAGCTTTGAAATTTTGAATAACTGAATGCTGAATTGGTGGGTGCCAGGATCGGGTGCTGTGGGGGTGGCATAATGTACTAGTATTTTCGCTACATAAGACTGCATTTTACAAGCCTGCAGTGGACTGTGGAAGCTGGCGAGTAGAATCGGTCACCCAGCATCCTTAATCTGTATATTAATTAATATTTTTTCAGGGGCATTAATAAAACAAAAAAAAACAACCTGTGGGTACTGGGGATGATGGAAGGCATATGCTTTTTTGAGGGAGGGTAAAGGGCTGGGGTTTTGCTGCTCATATGGACTGGAAGACGTAGGAGGGGGCTAGTTATTGTCTTCCTTTTCAAACATTGTTTCCTGAATACCAGACGAATAGTGAACTATTCGTTATTTGGGATATGAATACTAAATAGTGCATTATTTATGATATTCGGGAAATAATATTCAGGCTGTGCATTGCTCTAGTATAAATTCTTCTGAATCTGGAAAGTTGAACGTCCCTGGATATTGGTGTATTCTATTCCTTTAGATTTGCAGCACAGTTTATTAAACTTTCTGATTTATTTGTACCACAATTTACTTTAGGGAACAACAGTAACCTTATAATTAACAGTAATGATATGTATTATTATTATTATGCTTGATGTATGAGATACAATGGACTTTTTCTGTATACAGTGTCACTTTAAAACCTTTGTATGAAGCATTGAAATTGGCTGTAAATCTCCAACTCTTAATGAAAGTGGAGTTGTTCTGTGAAATGTCAGGATTTTTTGCCATGTTCTCCATTTTAGCTGGCTGGCCTTTTGCTGTACATATGTACGAACATACAAATGTGCTAGCAGAAACAGATCAACCAGTCTATCTAAGTCTGCTTGAGTGTGCAGCCAACACCCCTAGTTTTCAGCTGCCCCACCCCTTTGTCATCCCTCTGCCACCTCCCACCTCCCCACCCTCACTCTCCCCTGTTCCCTATCCCATGCCCTTTAGAAGCTGTTCACAGATTCACATGATACCACCCATTCTGGTAGGGTGTTCCATTTTGCTACCACCCTCTCTGTGAAATAGTGTCTCCTCATTTCCTTCCTAAATCCCCCCCCCATTCTTAGCCTATGCTCCCTGGTGGCCCTCCCTCTCCTTAACTTAAAGACTCCATCTGCCCCATCCTTACTGATTCCCCTCAGATACTTTAATGTCTCTATCATGTCACCCCGTCCCTTCTATGCTCCAGGGTGTACATATTCAGGTCTCCCAGCATGCTGTCATAGTCTCTCCCTGCCATTCCACATATTATCTTTGTTGCCCTCCTCTGCACCCCCTCCAGTAGCCTGATGCCACGCTTTAGGTATGGCCTCCAAAACTGCACACAATACTCTAAGTGTGGCCTTACCAGCGACCTGTAGAGGGGCAAGATCACCTCTTCGCCTGGACGAAAAAACTCCCATTATGCACCCCAGCATTTTGTTCACTTTTACAGCTGCT
The DNA here is from genome assembly GCA_016271365.2 of Neoceratodus forsteri. Lineage (NCBI taxonomy): Eukaryota > Metazoa > Chordata > Ceratodontiformes > Ceratodontidae > Neoceratodus > Neoceratodus forsteri. The sequence continues at coordinate 783,755,642 of CM028132.1, read as the reverse complement.
CTCCTGCACTGGGAAGTGTTGTTCATGTTACCTGTTATCATTACCCCATGGTCCTTCTTCTCCCCAACGATCCCCAGCTTAACCCCCAACCCCCAGCCAGTATTCTCTCCTTGGGTTCTTCACCCCAAAGTGCATAACCTTACACTTCTTTGCATCGAACCCCAGCTGCCACCCCTCTGACCACTCCTCTAGCTTGCTTAGGTCCCCGTGCAGCTGCTTCCATCCCTCCTCTCCATCCACCACTGCTCTGATTTTGGTGTTGTCAGTGAACAAACTTACCTTGCTCACCACCCTGTGTGCAATGTCTGATATGAAAAGCCCCAAAAATACTGGCCCCAACACAAAGCCCTGTGGCACCCCACTCATCACCGGTCTTGGAGCTGAGAGCTCCCCTCTTGCCCCCACTCGTTGCAGCCTGCCACTCAGCCAGCTTGTAATCCAGTTCATCATTTTTGTAGACTTCCGATAAGAGTGTAGCCAGGAATTTTAAACGTGTACTCCGGAGCTGATGGAACTGTTGCCCACCCCTTCCGTAAACGCAAACCAAAAGATGTGCTGCCCCACCACACACACACACACACACACACACACACACACACACACACACACACATCACTACCAAGTAGGTACAAGTTGGCTGGCTTTTAGTTACAGTGTTTAGGATACACTGTGATCAGTCTCTGTACCACATCAAGGTAGACAGCCTTACAGAAGTCCATTCACACCAGCACTCATGCATGCATACTTGATTTGGTCATTCATACAATCATGGCCCCTAAGTTAGGCACCCACACATCTTCCAAAGATCATCTACAAACTCACACTAAAGTATCCAAGAAGGGAGAAAAACAGTTCTTCGGGTACATCAGGCTCTGTTTGTTGCCCTAGCCTGAGGCTTATGGTGCCCTTGGGTTTTCCAGATTTTAATGCACTCAGCAGAGCACACTGAGTATGCCCTCTGACACCCATGATTTCCAATACATTTTTATTTGCATTATTCACTGCATGTGCTTCCTGGATTTTTATTTAATAGTGCTCTGCCTCCAGTGTTTTCTCTGGTGTAGTTTAATGTTTTCTCAAGTCAAATCTGTTCTAATGGGGATGCTGCGAGTACAGGATGTATGGTGTTCTGTTCTGAGTTCTATAGAAATGTAAACAAGAGCCCCAATGGATTGCTCAGGCCCAGCACAAGTTGTCATGGTCAAAGGTTGTATAAAAAGCAAGTTTAACATTTTGCATAGTGACCTGGAGACAGTTTCAGAGAGGAATGTGAGTCAGGGCTGTGAGGTCCAGTGCTCATAAGAAAAACACCATGAAGGATTGTTGGTACCCATGAAGCTGGTACTGGGGGATCTATGCAGGAGATAGGGGGGCATATGTACATTAGGATTGATCCTGCCAGTTTGAGGTGAGCAAGGATTTGTGGTCATCTTGGCAGGGGTCATAAGTACTATCCAAGGATTATCCTGATTAGGTGCAGGGTCTGTTTGGGAGTGCCAATGCCCATAACATGGACTTGGTCACCTACATAATGTCAGCCTCTCCAGTGAGCCAGTGCAAGAGTTACCAATAGGTAGCTGGGGGCTCCAAGCAATGGCGAGTCTCAAAGATGGTAAAAAATGACTTCAAAAGGTACTCCATGCTAGGAGAGGGAGGACAAAATGTTAGACCAGAGTTAGCAAGAGGTCAAACTCAAGATGCTAGGTGACTGAAATGTCCATGAAGTATATCTTCAAATAGTAGGGTAGCTATGTGGCAGTTATGCATTCTGATGGTATGAAAAGACACCTGCTGGGTAAATTACCACTGTATAATATCCACTCCTGTGCACTACTGATATTGTGTCTGAAGTGTGAAAGACTGAGCCCCACTAATGAGGAATTGTAAGCATCCTAAAGTACAGAAAAAGTGAAAGGCCTGAAATGGGAGTACCCCCCGCCAGGGGTTTGCTTGGATGACTTCACTAACAACAACTTCCAGAAATTTACACAGGAATAGTTTGCTTGCCTAGTAAGCAAAACAAAGTGTTGCTGTTGAATTCATGGACCAGTCACCCATGGTGTGACCATGTGTGCATTAAACTGTGATGGTCACGAGTTATTAGGTTCTCCATACAGATAGTTCCCCATCTGGCACCAGCATCATGCAGCTGCCTGCACATGAGGGTTTGCATTGAGAAACAGCTTTAGAAAGGATTTCAAGTGTTGTTTTTTTTTTATTATTACTATAATTTTTTTTTTACCCCAGTCCCCTTTGAATGGGTTACATGTATCTCCTTCTAGTCTCTGGTAGGGAGAAGAAAGTCACTAAAAGCAGAACAGTAACTTAGGTTTGCAGATACACTTAAAAGGATGCACTTAATCCCAGTGCAGACCCCAAACTGAACTGCACCACTGTAGCAACTAGGGGTGGTACTTCATATTACCCGTACCTGACAGTGTTATCAGACATGACACCCCAAAGCTAGAGCATGCTCCATCAGCAGGGAAAGTACTCTAGAGGCAAGTTGATTCATTTCCTTTTCACGTGTGACTATATCTGCTTGAGCACCAACTCATCCCTTGTTCCTGTTTTTGTGCAATTTGAAGTGTGATGTGCCCTTATTTGTGTCTGCATGCTGAGCCAAGCAGAGAGACTGAGGTGTTGGGGAAGGCACTGAAGATAAAGGTAAATGAGGTGATGTTTTGCAGCAAAAGTTTCTGCCGGTCATCAGAGTAGAGTGTAGGTGCCCTCTAAGACATATTGATGAGTATTTCTGCCAACCCTTGTGAGTAGGTGTAGTAATAAATAAATACATACAGACATACATCAGATTCAAATAATAATACCAACTAACTGCAAGACAAGTCTCTTATACTGTAGCTGCTACTCAAAATGACAAAGTGCAAACAGTACAGTGATACAGTAATTAAAAATCATACAATAGATATGAATAATATGAGTGAAGGGCTAGAAAAGTTGGGGAAGGGGAGTAATAAAATGATCATGTGTAAAAAGGGGTACCAGTTCCACAGTAGAAGCAGCAGACCCTTAGCTGGGTGGAGTTGCTGCAAAGCTGCTGAAGGCTAGTTGTATGCACAGACTGGGGTGAAATGATCCCACAGGAGAGCAGAAAGAGAGAGAGAGAAAAGATTGGTCAGAATTGAAGGGAGAGACTATTACAGATGTGGGAGAATGCAGATTGACCGGCAGAGGTTTTGCAGCAGGGGATGAAAAAGGAATGGTCATCAGACAGATGGGCACAGTAGGGAGAGTGGAGGCAACAGAAGAGAAGAGGGGGCAGAAAAAGTAGCACAGAAAGGAAGAACACTATTTGACAAGGAACGAGGACCTGTTGAGAAAGGCAACTATGTGTGACAGAGGGGAAGGAAAAGTTCAAGCAAACAGTGCAGTGGTCTGTGTGAGGAGGGTAGTTAAAGAGAAAAGCATACAGGGACTTAGCAGAGGCTGCAACATCCCACACCCCAGTCTTCTATAGACATTATATCTGAGGTTGAAATTAACATTTGGACTGGAGACATATCTCTGTAGTCTATTAGTCCCATTACTGAGACATATGTAAACAACTTAGCATTTCAAATAAAATCCTTCAAACCTGCAGAAATTAAATATTAAATTAATAAGGGCAAACGCATCAACTGTGACTGTGGAATGAAGCAACCAGAAGATATTAAACATAGTTTATTACGGTGTCAGAACTAAATATATGGCTAACATGTTTAGAACCAGTGATATATCAGATGACGAATTGGTCCAGATATTATTAACAACATCAGGCCAAATAACTATTGACAATGTTGCATTTTTTTTTTTTTTAAAAAAAAAGTTACAAAACAAGAAAACAACAGAAAAAAACTATATTAACAGGAGGTGATGGAAAAAATGACATAATATAGGCAATTAAGAACAAGTAGCAATATTAACATAAGTTGGGACATGCATCTAAAGGATGTTAAAGAGAAAGGCTATTTAGGTGGAGTACATAAAATCCTGCATACTTTTTAAAAGGAATCATTAATAACCCTTTTAATGGGCAGATGGCCTTATCATGTTTTGCTCTGTATTTATTACTAATTATGCCTGACATTTGTAAATAACATTGTATACTATGAATGTGAAAATGCTATGCTCATCCTTGATGGTAGAGGGTCTGATACTGTCTCTGGTATACTTTACTGACCGTATAAACTGAGGTCCAGGCTGGACCAATGAGAGCCACTGGTATGATGATGCCTCCTTTGTTTACTCAAACATTATGGCTGGGGTGGATAAGCCCTTAAATTCTATCTGGTACTTGAGACATATTCATGTTGCATATATTGGGCCCTATGCACTATGCCAACAAGTCGTGGACACTGGGTGCATTGGCATCACTACACATGAATGCCACACAGTGGGTGCCATGTGGCATTCACGAACAGGGCACAAGACAGTTATGCACCCGATCCCCCAGCTGTGCAGACAGAAACGTGCTGGGTGTTGGCGGGGGTGTGTCCACACTACGCGCCATTCATGAAGGCATAGAGTGCAGCACTTAGGTGGGCATAGTGGCATACAGGTGTATGGCAGCTGGGACCCTGCTGTAACCCACTGTGCACCCACAGGTACTGCACAGGCTGGTTATGACAGGACATGGAAATGGGCCCCCTTGCCGCCAGGCCTACTAGCTGATGGGGAGAGCTGGGGCAGCTGATGAGGTGAATGCCTACACAGATGTGCCAGTAGCTCTAAATGTGCCAGGCTCCCCCCAACACAACCCCATACCCTGGGGCTACACATGCAATACCCCCAACCATTCATTGGTGCCCCAGTTCCCGGTGTCTAAGGCCCTCCCCACACACACATGTCTGTTCCCCTTCCCTGTCCATGCACTGCAACCTCCCCCCGGACGACACAGCACTGCCCCCACCCCAGCACTTGCATGGACCCCCACCCTGATCTCGGCACCACTGCCACAGGAAATGGTGCCTGACCCCCAGTGGCACCAACACCCCTACACCATCCATTTGAGTGCCACAGCCCAGGATGATAATGGCATCCTTCTCCACCTTTTCACCGGCCATCCAAGTGATGCTGGCGTGTGCTGCCTATGTGTATATATATATATATATATATATATATATATTTATATAAGGGCATGTTCCCAGAATCACTTGGATGGCGGTGGTGGGGAGGTGTGAGGGATGTGACACTAGTTGTCCTGGGCTGTGGTACCAAATGGACGGTATGGGGGGTTTCAGTGCCGATGGGGGTGGGGGCCACTGGACACCAATAGAGGGTGAGGGTGCTGGGATCGGAGGTGTTCGAAATGCACAGAGAGGCACTGGTGACACCTTATGAGGCATACAGGGCTGCCATGTACCTGGCAGGGAGACCATGATGGGAATCTTGTTGTTGGGGGTGTCTGTTTCTGGAACAGGGCAACAGGGTGTCGGGGGTTATTCTTGCATCGGTGCATGGGGAGGTTCTCATACGTGGATGGGGCACTGCTATGTCTGGGGGTACCTCATACCACTATGGGGTCAGTTCACCAATGTCAGGTGGGGGGCAGCATACTGGAAAGGAGCAGGGCCTATGGCAGGGGGTCCATCTGTGCACTGTGCGGGTGCCTTGTGCTGGGCCGGGGGAACAGTGGAGAATGGAGCATGGCTGAGCGGGTCTGAGTGCAAGCAGGTGCTAATCATGCTCTCAGACTGATGCCATTGGGCACAAGGGATCCATTCTGGGACCCAGGCTGGGCATTCCATTGGATGCCTGCCTGGGGCCGCAACTCTGGCCCCAGCCACCCTGTGGATTTCTGCTCACCGGGGGAGGTGGAACCATGGACAGGTGGCCACTGGTCATGAATACTGGCATGTGTGCACCTGTCTGCAGGTGTGGACCTATGTGGGTGGGATATGCGCCTCCGGCATGTATTTCCCACCTGTTCATGCATAGGGGCCATAGCACACTGCTTAATCACTTCTTCTTTCCATGTCCCAAGGGGTCATAGTAACTTACAACTTTTCACTGAGGTCTGGCTGCACACCCTATGTCTTTCTTGTAGCTGGTGATACTGAATCTAACTGGCATGGGGTCATAATGTCATGGTGAAAACCGTGCATTTCAAGAATGCTGCATGTATATCAGCATGCAGTATAATGGTGTCGGCACAAAACACTGACCACAAGGACCAACTGCGCACACTGGAGCAATACTTTTTGTTTTTGAAGGGGGCTATGCTTCCTGCACCTCCGACGTAAGGGGCTTTGCCTCTCACACCCCTTGGACTAAATATAACCAACTCCAGAGGGTTGTGGACTTCATGGAAGCAAAATAAATTAGAGTGCGGATATTTTCTGTTTCCCCAACCAAGAAAAATAGCAGCATCGTACTGGGACCTGGGAAGAATGGAACCACAGCCCCAGGTCCCCAACCCCAATGGTGGCAGGTGCTCTAGCCACTCTACCAATGGAGTGAATCAGCAAGGCACCACCCTGGCAGCGTCCTTCACCTTTCACAAGAAGAGACAACAGCAACAGGGGTAGCAGTTCTTTTCGCACGCTCATAGGACCCCTGTCGCTGTAGTACCATTCACACTTTTGACAGCGCGGTATTTCATGTGCAGTTCTGTCATCACCCAGTAGAAATCTAACTCTGCCCCCCCCCCCCAGTGTAGCCAATCATGCAATCTTTTCCCAGTGGTTCTCCACTTAGGATCTTAAAATTGCACATATGAATGTACGCAGCCTCACAGTGAACTATGCTGAGTTGGAAGCTTGGATATCTCACTACTCCCCAGATAACCTAGGGCTAACAGAGACCTGGCTAAAGCCAAATATACCTGACTCTACATGTGAGTTAAAGGGTTATAGACTCCTCAGAGCAGATTGTCCTTCAGCAAAAAGAGGGGGTTGGGTCACTCTCTACTTTAAGTAAAATCTTAACATCACTGCTTTTTCTGGTGTAACTAATTCTGCCTGTGAGACCCTCCATGTGGTTCTCATAATTGGAAACTCTAAAAAGTTAAATATACTATGTGTTTATAATCCTCCAAAGAGTGGCCTAAATCGTTTAACAGCTATTATAAATTACTTGGCGTTACTAAGGGGTAAACATGAACTTCACTTACTGGGATACTTCAACCTTAATTGGTTGGGGAATAACTTAGGCAAGTTTGATGCAGAAGTAGGGAAACTCAGCCTATCACAGTGGGTCTCTTGTCCAACAAGGATTTCACCATGAAGCAATAACCAGTCTCTATTAGACTGAATCATTACAAACAGGACCGAGCATGTACAGGCTGCTGGAGCTCTACCGGACTCAGTCAGCAACCTCTCGCCAGTTTCCTGTGTCTGGAGAGTGCATACCCCTAAGGCTCTGCCCAAGGAAATTCTCTTCAAAGACTTCTCCAGCCTAAACCTTGGTGCCTTATTCACTGATCTCTACAATATGGATTGGTCCCCTCTATACCTGACATCCGACATCGAAAAAGCTTTTAATTTCTTCTTAATCACTTTACAGACTGTACAAGATAAACATGTCCCCCTCAAAAAACGAAGAGTTAGAGATACGGTGACTAGATGGATGCACAATGACCTTCTAGCTTCCATCAGAAGGAGGGATAAATCCTGGGCCAAAGCCCCCATCTAAGTCTCTTTCGGACTGGATGGAATACAGAAACTGAGAAAGGAATGCAAACAAGCCATACGAACTGTAAAAAGTACCTATTGCAAAAAACTTCTCCAAGCATCTGTAAGAGAGTCTTGATGTTTTGAAGCCACTTTAAATCTTTCTTGGGTCAGGTCAAAAACACATCAATATCTGATATGACACTGGATGGAGTTAACTGCAAAAATACTGACATGATTGCAAATGCCGTTAACTCCAATTTCTGTTACCTCTCAGAGTATGCTCAGCAGATGGGTCAGTCACCTGCTACTAAAGCTAGCACTGATGTATCATCATCCCTTTCTTTTAACCTTAGGACTGTCTCTAAAACCGAGGTTCTTCATCTACTAAAATCCATCCCAGCTTGTGGATCAGCAGAATCAGATGGACTACTACCCAGGTTCTTAAAAACTGTAGCTCCTCAGCTAGCTGCTCCAGTCACCAGACATTTAAATCTATCCCTAGCTATAGGGACTGTCTCAGTGCTCTGGAAAATTGCTAGGGTGGTACCTATCCACAAAAAGGTGACACCAAGAACATAGAGAATTACCGCCCCATTGCCATTCTATAAGTTACTTGGAAGGTCGTGGCCACCCAGGTAACTAAACACCTTCAACAGAACACACTACAATCCTTTGCCCAACATGGCTTCAGGAAGGCACACAGCACATCCACTGCCCTTACATAGTTTTCTAATAATGTAAAGATGGTCATGGATAAGGCATGCTGACAGGGGCAGTTTTCATCAACCTCATGAATGCATTCAACCTTGTGGATCACCTCCTGTTAGCTAAACTAACTACACTGGGTTTCTCGTCTCCAACTACCTCCCGGTTTGCAAACTGCCTGTTAGGTCAACAACAATTTGTTCATATTGATAAAGTTGAATCGGGAACTCTCCCCCACTAGCATTGGTGTCCCTCAGGGATCCATACTAGGTCCTTTACTTTTCTCCCTGTTTATCAACAATCAGTGCCCACACTGGCTGGTTCGTGCTCAGCCTTACTCTACGCAGACAACTTGGTGCTGTACAACAGTGCCACGGACATGTCCATCATAAATTGGAACCTGACTAAGGCTTTTGATGGCACACAAGCTTGACTTAGGCAAAACAGACTCCTTTTGAACTCTAAGAAGACGGGCACCTTGCTTTTCGGCTCTACACCCAGAATCAAAGCCTATTCTTCCACTCTCTTACCAGCCCTGGTCCACAAGGTACACCTCACGATGTTTTAGTGTGTTTTAAGTACCTTGGAATTACTCATGACCCTGCTCTGGACTTCAGCCTCCCTCTGTCATATATTTGCAAATCTTTAAATATCAAGCAGGGTGGAAGCAGGCCAGAGAAGGGCAACCAGGATGGTACATGGCTTGCACCACAGAACATATGAAGACATATTAAAGGACCTCAATATATACTCATTGGAGGAAAGGAGGGAATGGGAGACATGATAGAAACATTCAAATACCTCAAGGTCATTAACATGGTACGGGGAGACATCTTCCAGTGCAGAAGGAGTGCAAGGACAAGGGGGCATGATATGAAATTGGAGGGGGGCAGGTTAAGAGGAAATGTGAGAAAGTTTTTCTTCATAGAGAGGGTGGTGGACAAATGGAACAGCCTGCCACAGGAGGTAGTGGGAGCAAGCACAGTGGAGGATTTTAAACATGCCTGGGATAGGCACAAGGGAACCTTGAGGAGGAAAGCAGTGATGGGAAACCACTGACTACTTAGGGTCCGAGCCCACAAACAAGTATAGGGCATAAGGGCAGACTAGATGGGCCTAGTGGTCCTTATCTGCTGACAATTTCTGTGTTTCTATGTAAGCTGTGACTCACCTATAAAATTAGACACATCCTCACCACAGCTGCAAGACTGGCTATTGCTCAGGGTGTCCTGCGGCCAAGCCTTACCTATGGTCTCATTACCTACGTGGAAGCCAACAAGAGGATCCTAAACAAATGGAACATGTGCTAAAACAGTATTTGCCACTTTGCTCTATCTGTGCCCCAGAGTACCCATCATTGCATTCTATCCTTAAGTCTTGGGTGACTGTCCCCATCTTCCTATCAAAGTTACACTGCAGGCTGTACAGTTGATAGTATTATAAGAACTGGCACACCATCCACACTAGCTAACATGGTAAGATGCACCCCATAGGTGTACCTCTTCAGGTCTGCAGTTAAGTCTATCCTTGATGCTCTTAAATGTGTGACAAAGATGGGTGAGCAAGCGTTCTCTGCAGTTACGCCCAAACTCTAGAACTCCCTCTCTATAACTTTAAATCACACAGTCTCACTAGGTCTTTACAAGCGACCTTCGTATACACCTCATAAACGCTGATAAATGTTTGTGTAATTTGACCCTGCATACTACCACTTAACCTGGCCTTATCTTCTTTCTATAAGTCTATTTGTACTTAACCTAATTTGTCTCTTATCTGTTCTTTATGGACTAATGTTCTAGGGTAACAAATTATAATGTTTGACCATTGTTGATGCTTTGTTGTGTTGTATCACCTGCTATGCTTTGTTGTACTGTATCACCTGTTATTGATGCTTATGCAGTCTGTAACTCTCCAGGGCTGTAACTGAAAATAGGCAAAGCTCTTGTCCAGTGAACCTACCAGGTTAACAAAAACTGAATAAATAAATCTCTGTGTTTGCTCTTTTTTCTGTTATGTGTAGTGTAAACTGTTAGGACTCATATTGACGAACAATAAACTTGAACTATAGAACTCTTGGTGCTCAGAGACAAAATGTGAAACCAGTTTGTAAAGAAGTCGTGGGGGATATGAGTGTATGGAATAAGGTTGTTGTTGAGGAAGGGTGGGGGGAAGAAGGGGGAAAGTGGGAAAAGGGGAAATGGGAAATTGTTTAACCAGGAAAGGCACACTAAGTTGAATCATAGAAATATAGAAACATAGAATTTTATGGCAGATAAGGACCGCTTGGCCCACCTAGTCTGCCCATTTTCCTACCTAACAGATAAGCTGCAGATCCTAGTTAACCAACAGCTTACTTCCTCCTACCCCCCACTAGGACTGCTTATGTCTGTCCCATGCATTCTTGAATTCCCCCACTGTTCTTGACTCCACGACCTCCTCAGGGAGGCTGTTCCATGCATCCACAACCCTCTCCGTGAAAAAATACTTCCTCACATTACCTCTGAGCCGTCCCCCCTCTATCTTCAAATTGTGCCCCCTTGTTCTTGCACATCTCTTTTTCTGAAAGATGCTACCCTCTTGGACTTTGTTGATTCCCTTGAGGTACTTGAAAGTTTCTATCATGTCCCCTCTCTCCCTTCTTTCTTCAAGGGTATACATGGTAAGCTCCTTTAGTCTTTCTTCGTATGTCTTCTGGTGCAGACCCTGCACCATTTTGGTTGCCCTCCTCTGGACAGCCTCCACTCTGTCTACGTCTTTGCGGAGATGGGGTCTCCAGAACTGCACACAGTATTCCAGATGGGGTCTCACCAACTGTCTGTACAGAGGGATAACAACTTCCTGTTTTCTACTATTGATGCCTCTTCCTATGCATCCCAGTATCCCCCAGCCTTCCTTACTGCCTTCTCACATTGCTTGCCCACCTTTAGGTCATCTGATATAATTACCCCCAGGTCCCTTTCCATTTTACTGTTGTCAGTATCTCACCCCCATTGTGTACTCTTCCCCTGGGTTTTTGTTTCCAATGTGCATTACCTTGCACTTCTTTGCATTGAATCTGAGTGCCATACATTTGACCATTCCTCCAACCTTGCCAAGTCCTTCTCATCCTTTCCACTCCATCTTGTGTATCAACCCTGTTGCAGATCTTTGTGTCGTCTGCAAAGAGACATACTTTTCCTTCCAGTTCCTCTGCAATGTCACTTATAAAGACATTAAAAAGGACCGGTCCCAGTACTGAACCCTGCGGTACCCTGCTAGTAACCCTCCTTTCTTCACTGTGTACTCCATTTACTACTACCCTTTGCATCCTGTTGTCTAGAAACATAGAAACATAGACTTTGACGGCAGATAAGGACCGCTAGGCCCATCTAGTCTGCCCATTTCCCTACCTACAGGATAGGCCGCAGATCCTAGTTAACCAACAGCCTATATCTTCTTGCCCCCCACAAGAATTGCCTTATGTCTGTCCCATGCATTCTTGAATTCTCCCACAGTTTTAGACCCACAACTTCCTCAGGAAGGCTGTTCCATGCATCCACTACCTTCTCTGTGAAATAATACTTCCTCACATTGCCCCTAGACCTCCCTCCTTCTATCTTTAAATTGTGTCCCTTGTTCTTGCAAGTCTCTTTTCTGAAAGATGCTACCCTCTTGGACTTTGTTGATTCCTTGAGGTACTTGAAAGTTTCTATCATGTCCCCCTCCCTTCTTCCTCAAGGGTATACATATTAAGCTCCTTTAGTCTCTCCTCATCGGCTTCTCTTGCAGACCCTGCACCATTTTAGTTGCCCTCCTCTGGACTGCCTCTATCCTGTCTATGTCCTTGCAGATGGGGTCTCCAGAACTGGACACAAGTATTCCAGATGGGGTCTCACTAACTGTCTGTACAGAGGGATAACAACTTCCTGTTTTCTGCTGCTGATGCCTCTCCTAACATCCCAGTATACCCCGGCCCTCCCTACTGCCTTCTCACATTGCTTGCTAACCTTAAGGTCATCTGATATGATTACCCCAGGTCCCTTTCCTGTTTTGTTGTTGTTACTACCTGCCCACCCATTGTGTATTCTTCCCTGGGTTCTTGTTTCCCAGGTGCATTATTTGCACTTTTTGCATTGAATCCTAGCTGCCATCGTCTGACCATTCCTCCAACCTTGCCAAGTCCCTTTCATCCTTTACGCCTCCTTGTGTATCAACCCTGTTGCAGATCTTTGTGTCATCTGCAAAAGGCATCTTTCCTTCCAGTCCCTCTGCAATGTCACTGGTGAAGACATTAAAAGGACTGGACCCAATCTGAACCCTGCGGTACCACTGGTAACAGCCCTTTCATCAGAGTGGACTCCATTTACAATTACCTTCTGTCCTGTTGTCCAGCCAATGTTTTACCCAGGCTACCACCCTGGGACCCACTCCCAGGCTGGTTAATTTGACTAATAATCTTTTGTGTGGGACTGTGTCAAATGCCTTGCTAAAGTCTAGGTAGGCCATGTCCACAGCCCCTCCCTGGTCTACTACTTTGGTCACCCAGTCAAAGAAATCTATTAGATTCGTCTGACATGACCTTCCCGCTGTGAACCCATGCTGCCTTGGATTCTGTGCTCCACTGACCTCTAGGTACTCAATTATTCTTTCTTCAAGTGACCCCATCACTTTCCCTACCACAGAGGTCAGACTGACAGGTCTGTAGTTTCCTGCCTCTGTCTTGGTCCCACTTTGTGAAGGGAATCATCCACCTTCCTCCAGTCCTCGGTACCACACCATCTTCCCATGATTTATTAAAAGAGTAGCCAGTGGTTTCACTAGTTCCTTCCTTAATTCTTTTAGAATTCTGGGGTGAATTCCATCAGGACCCATTGCTTTGTCCACCTTCAGTTTTAGGAGTTCTTGCAGAACCCTTTCTTCTGTGAAAGGACTGGGATCGACCCCTATCAAGAGTGCTTCTGTTAATTGGATTAGGCACTTCCCTCTCCTCTTTTGTGAATACTGAGCAGAAATATTCGTTCAGTATTCCTGCCTTTTCACTGTCCCCCTCTGCCCACCCACCGTTCATTCTATTCAGCCTCACTATCCTCCTTTGTCTTTCTACGCTGATGTACCTATAAAAGGTTTTATCCCCCTTCTTAACTGAGTTGGCTATCTTTTCCTCAGTTTGGGCCTTTGCTATTCTGACTTCCCTCCCTGCTTCTTTCTGCCTTAACTGGTACAGCTCTCTGTCCTGCTCCTTCTGTGTTTCCTTATACTTCCGGAATGCTATCTTGCTAAAATCTAGGTAGGCCATGTCCACAGCCCCTCCCTAGTCTACTACTTTGGTCACCCAGTCAAAGAAATCTATTAGATTCATCTGACACAACCTTCCCATCATGAATCCATGCTGCCTTGGGTCTTGTGCCCCACTGGCCTTTAGGTACTCAACAATTCTTTCCTTCAGAAGTGATTCCATCATTTTCTCTACCACTGAGGTCAAACTAACTCTTCTGTAGTTTCCTGCCTCTGTCCTGCTCCCACTTTTGTGAAGAGGAATCACATCTGCCCTCCTCCAGTCCTCAGGTATCACCCCATCCTCCCATGATTTGTTAAACAGAGTAGTCAGTGGTGTCACTGGTTCTACCCTTAGTTCTTTTAGAATTCTTGGGTGAATCCCATCAGGCCCCATTGCTTTGTCCACCTTCAATTTTGTTAGTTCTTTCAGAACCCTTTCTTCTGTAAATGGACTGGTATCGAACCCCATCTTCAGAGTGTTTCTCTTGTTTGGTTTAGGTACCTCCCCCTCCTCTTCCTTTGTGAATACTGAGCAGAAATATTCATTCAGTATCCCTGCTTTTTCACTGTCCCCTCTACCCATATTCCCTCCCCTTTATTAAGCCTCAGTATCCCTCTTTTGGTCTTTCTTCGCTCCCTAATGTACCTATTGTAATGCCCCAAAGTTGGGGCATCCCAGAAAGCCTAAAATCAATAAATAGATTAGGGGTTCACAGGTGCTCAGGGTACCTGCTGTAGGTGTAGGCAGCAGGGTACTATGATAAGGGGCCCCTGAAAATAAAGATTCACCTCCTTATAATGGAAAACTGTAAAATAATGCAGAAAAGTGCCCTGTGCACTTTACAGTATGGTCAAAAAGCAGATTTAAAAGCAATATATGTCACAATGGCCTGGATGGAATGATGTGCTGAGTGGCTCATGCACAGCATTCCACTCCAGCCAATCTAGAACCCTGGGGGGTTTCAAGTTTTAAGCAATAAGGCATGACCAGGGGTTAGAGTAACAGTCTGTTAATCACCCACTAGGGGTGTAATGTGGCACGAGGCACAGCCGAGTGCCATATTGCCCCTAGGGGGTGATTAACTGACTGTTAATCTAACTCCTGGGAGTGCCTTATTGCTATTATAAAAAACACGCCAAAAGAAAATAGTTTAAAGTATACCTTTTCAATGTTTTCCTCATTTAAGAGGGAGATTTTTAATAAAATAGTTCTTCCACCAACAGTTTAAGAATGCTGGTTCAAAATCAGAATGCATCATTCCACACATTCATCAGGGCTAGAGGATGGAATGCTGACAGAAAGAATTAATGTGCCATGGTGATCAGGCTGTACATGATAGTATAACATGGATTAATGTAAGGCTGTTGGAATCCTAACAGCCAGTCAGATTGCAGCATTTCTGAGACCCTTTTTATAATAAAATATAATCCTTCTGTTAGTCAGCTGATCCTGGGCAGTGGTTGAGGAGACAGGACACAGAAGTCAGGGGACAGTTTAGGGCTTACTTTGAGTTGAAGCCGTCCCTCTGGGCTTGCTGTGGTCCTGTGCTGCCTCCCCTGCTTGAAGACTCCTTGCTCTGCAGTCGGTGGTGCCATCGGGGCACCACAAAGTAGCAAACAGCCGTTATACATGGTTTGGCTTGTGTTCTGGCTGCTTTTATTATTTTACCTCCCCCAGTTGTTTCAAAGTTTAATTTTCCGTCCCACATCGGCGGTACTGAAGCGCCACACCGTCGCTTTCCCTGTCGGCCTGCCGAGGCCCCCTAGTTGTCCCCCAGCCACCTGTACATCTCCCTCCCACTGCCAGCATCCCTCCCGCCTCCCGACAGCACAGCAGTCCTCCTTCTGCCTTCGGAGCGGTGAGTCAGCGGCAGCACACGCTGAACTGACCGCCCATTTCTGGGAGAGTCTTTGTTTTCTGTTAAAGAGCACAGTAGGCGCATAGAAAGGCGGCCAAGCGCTGCAGGGGCATCGGGTCGCTAGGACCCTCAATTTAAATATTCAAAAGGGGGCGGGAATAGTGACGCCCAAAGGAGGAACTTACCATCGAGGCCTTTATAGTGGGCTTTGCATATTTATTTGGGGGCGGGACTCTCAGCAGGGACTCAGTTACTGAGTGGCAGCAGCTCTTGGAGAGCTGCATATTTAAAAGGGGCTTGCCATTTGGGGCACTTAAAGGGGCAATTCAGGCCCAGTTAAAGTGGGGCACCAGGCCCAATATATAGAGGGGCACCAGGCCCAATATATAGAGGGGCACCAGGCCCAACCTAAAGAGGGGCACCAGGCCCAATATAGAGGGGCACCAGGCCCAATAGAAAGTGGGGCACCAGGCCCAATATCAAGTGGGGCACCAGGCCCAATGTCAAGTGGGGCACCAGGCCCAATGTAAAGTGGGGCACCAGGCCCAATGTAACGTGGGGCACCAGGCCCAAGATAAAGTGGGGAACCAGGCCCAAGTTTTGGTAGGGCATCAGTCCTGAGGTAAAAGTAGGGCATTAGGCCCAACGTAAAGCTTGGTACTATAGGGAGGCCCCGGCCTAGCGTAATAGGGCAAGCCAGCCTAGTGGTACTATAGGGAGGCCCCAGCCTAGCAGAATAGGGCAAGCCAACCTAGTGGTACGAAAGGGAGGCCTTAGCCACGACGTCCAGAAAGAGATCCTTTTCCAGAAGACCCTACATTTAGAAACA
Organism: Neoceratodus forsteri; assembly: GCA_016271365.2. Classification (NCBI taxonomy): domain Eukaryota; kingdom Metazoa; phylum Chordata; order Ceratodontiformes; family Ceratodontidae; genus Neoceratodus; species Neoceratodus forsteri. The sequence goes on along the minus strand of CM028132.1, from coordinate 783,739,380 downwards.
GAGGTTCATTTAAGAGTGTTCGATTTGCCTATACTGTGAAACTACTGTAATTACTGTACTGCTTATCCTGAACTATTGCCCTAAGTACCTGAACTATTGCCCTAAGTACCTGAACTATTGCTCTAAGTACCTGAACTATTGTTCTAAGTACCTGAACTATTGTCCTAAGTACCTGAACTATTGCTCTAAGTACCTGAACTATTGCTCTAAGCACCTGGACATTGGCCCTCATCAGTAAGAGTTACTCCTGAAGTTACAATTTGCCCTCCTCTGGCAAATTATTGTATCATTCCACAGTTCTTTGGGCATTTTTCAGTTATATGGTTACTACTGTATGAAGACAGCCTCAATCTTCTACCACACTGCAGTCCCATAGTGTGGTCTGTAACACCACGTACTCAGAATCAGTCTCTACTCAGAAGAAGACATCCTCTCATCATTCTTCACTCCTGGGAGATCATCCATCAACTCATCACATCTGTCTGTGTCGTCCACCGAAGTTGAGTCTGTCGCCAGTCGTACAAGTCGTACCCGCCATTTCTTGTTTTTCACAATTTGAAGGTACGTCCGCCGAAATGCATCACGACAGCCGTGCCAGTGTCGTTCTGTATGGTTCCTGTTCCAGATGTCCCGAAGTTGGTCGCCCTCTACAGAAGAGTGAGCTCATCCTGGAGAACCTAGTCTGCGCCCCTCCTGGTCATTCGCCGAAAGTCGAGTCCGTCGAAGCCCAGTACGGGACGCATCCGCCGTTTCTTTGTTTTGTGTTAGTTCCTGATCCTAGGATTGCAGAGTCAACCATCATCTCTTCAGATTCGTATGGTTCCTGGTCCTGTCAGAGTTCCTTCTGAGTTTAGCTGGCCCTTGGAGTGCTGCAGCATCAGTCAGGTCGTGGTAGTCCTCCTTCGGATTCATCGCCATGCAGATCTTGATCTATCTTCATCCTTGGCAACCCTGGAAGTGGGTTTTGGCCGAGGAACCCTTTGTTTTCAGTGTGTTATCTCAGGAACCAGTTGCTCTGGTTCTATATTCCGGCAGCCTTGGAGAGAGTGGGCTTTTGCCGACGGAACATATGGTCTGTTTACCAAACCTCTCACCACCCCAGTGGCCTTAACTAGGTCTTTGCTGGGAATTGTGATTAGGGTTCTACAGTTTTGATTTGTTTCCCTTGTAGCTACCAATGAAGAATGACGGTGTACACGAAGACGCCGGATCTCTGGACCCTTGTAATAACTAGATTCTAATGGAAATGTGTGTTGATAATTACCCTAGTACAGTTCTGAGTAGCTTATGTTACCTGATCCTCATCTAAAAGTATCGAAGTATAGAATAATTTCAGAATAAGAGTGGCAGTAGACCTAAAGTCTATTCTTGTGGTAATAATCTTAGTAGTGGTAGATAAAAGTATTTCTCTGTTTATTGCCCTATTCTTCTCGGGCAACCCCTCCTCCTTCTTGTGACTGTGTCTCTCTACCCTTGGTACAAAATAAATGCCCTGCAGGCATTGAAGCACTAAGTTGACTCCTGCCTCTCCTTGTCTGGGTAACAGTTATCCTATCCACATAATTCGGACCTTGGTGCCTCGCTCATCTCTTTTCACCACCTTTAGAGTAGAGCACCTCTAGACCATTGCATAGGAGCACCACACCATAAAAGGTCTTATCCCCCTTCTTAACAGAATTGGCTATCCTTTCCTCGGTTTGGGCCTTTGCTATTCTGACTGCCTTCCCAGCCTCTTTCTGCTTTAACTGATAAAGTTCTCTGTCCTGCTCCTTTTGTGTTTCCTTATATTTCCTGAATGCTATCCTTTTCTCCTTAACCTTCCCTGCCACCTCTTTTGAGAACCATAGTGTTTTTTTCCTTCGTTGTGTTTTATTGATTTGCTTTACACAAAGGCTTGTTGCCTCTGTGATGGCTGTTTTGATTACTCCCCATTGTTCCTCCACCCTCCGTCTTGCCTGTTTGCTAGTGCTTTTCTAAGGCACTCTCTCATTTTCCCAAAGTCAGCCCTCCTAAAGTCCAATACTCTTGCTTTTGTATGGCTTGATTGTATGGCTGTGTTTATCGTGAACCACACTGTTTGGTGGTCGCTTGTTCCCAGATGGCTACCCACCTCTAAATCTAGGATTCTTTCTCCGTCCCCATTTGAGAGTACCAGGTCTAAGATTGCTCCCTCCTGAGTGGGTTCCAATACTAGCTGTCTGAGGCATGCCCCCTGTAGGGCATCAAGGATGAGCCTGCTCTTGGATATGCCTGCAGCAAAGGTGCTCCAGTTAACATCTGGCATATTCAGGTCCCCCATTAACAATATCTCCCCTTTTTCTGCCATTCTAAGGAAGCCTTCTATCATTTCCTTGTCCAATCCCTCCCCCTGAGATGGGGGTCTGTATACAACCCCTATGCGGATTGTGGTGCCATTTCCTGTCTCCAGGGTGACCCAGAGTGCCTCATCTGCTCCCTGTTTACTCTTTACTTCTGTTGCTTTGATCCCTTCCTTTACATAGAGAGCTACTCCTCCTCCTCTTTTGCCCTCCCTGTCCCTCCTGTAGATTGTGTATCCTGGTATGTTGACATCCCAGTCATGGTTCTCTGTGTACCATGTTTCTGTGACTGCCACAACATCCAGGCAACCTTCTTCCATCAAGGCCACTAGTTCAGGGAGCTTGTTACACAGACTACGGGCATTGGTACTCATCACCCTCCACTTTTCATAGCCTTACCCTTTTAGCCCCATTCTGTCCTTACTGCCTTTGCCTTTTTTACATTTACCTCTGTCCTGCTCCCTAATAACTTCTCTACCTTGGTGTTTACCTCACTAATTACCATGTTTTGTGGGGAGGCTGAATTTCCTGTCCTTTTCAGTGCTCTCCCTTGGCTAGTTTAAATGCTTGCCAATGAAGCATTTAAACCTCTCACCTAGGATCCTGGTTCCCCGGACAGATGCAGACCATCGCACCAGTACAGGTCTGCATCCTCCAGGTGGCTCCCAGTCCCCAATGAAGCCAAACCCTGAGCTCCACACCAGTTTTTCAATCACTCATTGAATTCCTCAAGAGGAGTGCCCCTAGCATCACCCTTGCCATAGACAGGCAGCACCTCCGAGAAGGTTACCGTATGCGCTACTTGTCTAAGGCCCCTCCCCAACTCTACAAACTCCTCTTGCACTGCTCTGATCCCATTCCTAGCCAGGTCATTTGTACCTAGGTGGACAATGACATCCAGCTCCCTCCCTTGTGCAGCTTCTCCCACGATCCTGAGGATTCGCTTCCTGTCCCTCCAAGCTGTGGCGCCAGGAAGGCACCTTACCTCCCTCTCCCCTTCCTCCCCCATTTCTACCCCCCTAACGATAGAGTCCCCCACCAGGAGTTGTTTCCTTCCCCTGTGGGGTTCCTTTGCCACCCTCCTGTGGGTCTCCTTTGTGAAGGTTCCCAGCTTCCTCCTTGGTCTCCACTGCAGGTGCCTCCATAGAGAACCACTATCGACCAGAAGAGCAAATGAATTGTGGAGAGGTACAGCTGGAGGATGCAACTCTGTTCCACCACCCTCTCCCTCCCTGAGCCCACCCTGGTCCAGCCTCTCCTCTTTCTTGGCAACCTCTGAGGTAGTGGCATTGGCCCTGGTGGTCCCTGGGTGGGGGAGGAGGTTTCATGAATCCTAGCCAGCTCAACCTGGAGACAGGCAACCTCCTCTCTCAGACCAGAGAGGTGCCTGCAAATAGGGTAGCATCGCAGCCTCCAGAATGTCTCCTGGAACACTGCTGCCCCACAGTCATTGCACTGCACCACTCCTATCATGTCTTATTTTGTGTCCCCTCTCCTGTTTCTCTGTATGCTTACTCTCTCCTCTCCTTACAACTCTCACCTTTCCTGTTCTGGGACAGCAACTTCCTATCTTCTTTAGTAGTCTCCTTCTTCCTTGCTCAATGTCAGACCACCAGCAGCTAGGGGGGCACAGTGAGCTACTTTTTTCCTTTAGGGTTGACAAAACCAATGTTTCTCTATGATCCTTCCCTTCCTATTGCCAAACAGGAAGTTCCTGTTGACAGTCAGATCCAGTGGCTATAAAAGTAGAACTGGCTTAGGGTGAGTAGGTGGAGGGGTGGGATGGAGGGCAACTAGTAAGAAAAAAGGCTAGCAACAGGAAATCGTAATTTGAGTTTTTTCAGGTGTGACCTGGGAGAACAAAGAAGTTAAGTGACTTGCTCAGGGTCATACAATATGCAAGTGGGGGCTGTGAGATGCAAACCCAGGTCTCCAGGTATGCAGCTTAGTGCCCTACACTACAGTGCTGTACTTCCTACAGTAAGGAAAAGGGGAAGAATATCCTCTGACAAAGCCCCAAAGGGGTAAAACATCATGGGCTTGATTCTCATATGGGGCTGCGTTTGGTGCAAGCTGCGGCAAACAGCAGCTTGTACCGAAGCCCCTTGCACCAGGGACCCTGCACCAGATTCTGGTACAGAGTGGTCCTGGTGCCTAAGACCCAATGCTTGCAGCAACCCCAGCCATGAGGCAACCGCATGGCGCATGGGAGGGTTCACCACAAAACCCTTAGACTGTCGGCTGCACCGTCCGTCCAATTTGGGACCATCAGCGGAGGTGTGCAGAGGGCTGTGCTGGTCCCCTGCTCTGTCTGAGGATGGGAAGACACCACCTGCATGGGTGGGGGGCATCGGCACTGGTGGGAGGGTAGGTGGCATCTGTCCTGGTACGAACTGAGGCACCGGGATCTGGAGGGGGGCACTACCTACATGCTATGCGGCACATCGAGGATTGGGTGGGTGCTTCTGCCCTGGATGCCTATGGGGGCACAACCTGGATGGGGGTCCACTATGTGGCACTTGTGGGGTACAGTGGGGTTGAGGAGGTAGGACACACCGCACTACCCATAGGACTGCTCACCCATGGGGAGCGATGTCTAAGTCCCCTTATGCCAGCCCTGGCTGGTCAAAGGGAACTTAACATTTTTCCCACTGGGTGCTGTCTGTGAATAATAAGCTGCAGCTTGCGTCGGCACAGTCCACCTAGTGCCATATCGAAGGGCAGTGCAGGGCGCATGGCAGGCACAAGCTCTGTTTGTGGCAGGCAGCCTGCAGTCGATGCAGGCAACCTTTGAGAATTGCATGGAGGCAGCCCTGGATGTAAGGTGCACCTTGCACCATATCTGTTTGGTGCAAGCACCTTGCATCAGATGCAGGGCTTTGAGAAGCAGGCCCCATGTCTTTTACTTTACTACTGCTACCTCTGTCTCTGTGTAGGAGTTTGCACTTTGCATTTGGAAATAAAGAAAAAAAGCAAGCACCAGGAAACTGCAGTCTGAGCATTCTTTATTTAAGATAGTGTTGAGTGCCATGACTGCTTCTTTACAAACTTGAACTATAGGATGTTATGAGAGGGTTGGGATCTCTGCTGCCCCATGATGAAACCTGGACTTTTGTAGGGCATGGAGGCAGTCATTCAGCCATTACAGTAGCCCCTAGCTCATGTAGAGTACCCCCAAAACAAGTGGCTGAGGTCATTCATTGCCAAATGTCAGTGTGGACAGGTCATGTCACCTCCTTACTCTAAGCCCAATTATATAGGGCCCCCAGCATGTACAAATGGCCTGGATGCTGTAAGTATAGGGTTGGGACATATATGAATATCACAGTGATCAATGTGGTAGCTCCTCCATTTTGCTGAGAGTCAATGCATCATGTAAGAGGGCATGTAGGCTTTCAGAATTGGGCCACAATTCCTTAAATTATAGTCTACATTTTATCTTACTTGTTTTATCACATTAACAGTTTTCCCAGTTATACAACTGTATTGCAAACCTTGGAACTTGTGCAAACACTTAATAAAATACATCCAATGTTGTCCAGTTAAAATCATAGAGCTGTCTCAAACTACTGTATTATGCATATGACAATCATATTTTAGTATTAGATGCCCCATCTATGATTGTATAAGCATGTACACACATAAATTCAATGTACGTGATGTGAGACAACCAAGGAGAGAGACCTGGGGGTCATCAATAGTGACAGTCTCATGGCCACTGCTCAGTGCTAATAAGCATATGGACAGGTAAACATTAATGCTGGGAAGTCCAGGAAGGGTAGTTGATAGCAGAAGACAAGAAGTGGTACTGCCCCATTACAGGTCCCTAATAAGGCCATGCCTAGAGTACCACAGACAGTCCTGGCGTCCATATGACAGGAAAGACAGGGACTCCATAGTGGCCATCCAAAAAAGGACCACAAAGATTATTCAGAGACAGCAGGCAGGTCCCATGAGGAAGAGTTGGCAAACCTTACCATGTATACACTGGTCCAGGGAGGAAAGTGGGATGTGACTGAGATGTACACATTCTTACCAGAAATCAACAGTGTGGATTGCAAAGATTTGTTCATGAGGAATGAGGGCACAGTGACTAGAGGGCATGGGTGGAAACTTTTGGGTAGCGGGGGATTATATTAAGGATGGATGTAAAGAAGTTCTTTGTCACAGAGCAGGTGGTAGACAAATGGAAAAGGCTGCCCATAGAGATGATTGAAGCCAAGACTACAACAAAGTTTAAACTTGGGTGGAACAGTTATAATGAAACAGTGGGATACACAGGCAGAAAATGGGAAGGGATACCCAGTGAAGGGAGTGATGACTAGCCCCTAGACCTATCATATCACTAAATCCAGCTTGGCTTAGCCGGTCCACCTGTGCAGTGGTTAGATTTCCGCTTCCGGCAAGGGCGACCAGGGTTCAGGAACATACCCGGGTCACTGGAGGGCCAGCTGGGGGAGAAGGATGGAGCATCCTAGGGACTGCTCTCCTTCTCTGGGGGGAGGGTGGGAACACCATCCGGCACTTGATGGACCCCTGGCAGAAGCCGGGGGTACCACAGCTACCGGTGCTTGCCAAGATTCCAGAGGTGGGGTGGATGCAGGACGTCATTGCACGTTGCCACCCCCTGTGCACAAAGGGAAACAAATTCTGCTCCCACTACCAGTATGATACCCGATCCAGCTGCAAAGGTGCTCAGGGCCGACTCCCACCTTTCCCATGTTACCAGCGCCCTTGGTCAAGGTGCCGGGACTCCACCCTGGGGGGCAAGCAAGGGGGTTCAGGGAGGATGACTAAAATGTGAGCAGCCACAGACGGAGTCCATGACTGGGCAGATGGTCCCGGCATGGGAGATGGGGAAAAAAACATAGAACTGAAAAAAATAAATAAATCCAGCCTGGCATTGGTCAAGCATGGAACTAGGCAGGGAAATGGGCAGATTGGATGGACCTCTAGTTCTTTTTGGCCTACACGATCTATGTTTCTATGGAAAATGAATATAATTTAATACCTGTATTTTGTGAAAGAAGAAACCCCATACACAGTATGAAGTGATTTTATAATCTGAACAGTCAACATACAGTAGCCACAAGTTCTAATACTTTCAGTGTCACTGGCACAATTAACCACAAGTAATCTCTGCTACTTACTGCACTCGTCAAGAGGCTCATCAGAGTGATCACCGCAGTCATCATCTACATCACACTTCCAGGACTGCGGAATGCAGCGACCATTGTTACATTTAAACTGGCCTGGGTGGCAGGTCCTAGTAGCACAGTGCGTGCTGTCTTCATCTGAGTTATCACCACAGTCATCCTCTCCATCACACTGCCAGGCCTCAGGGATACATCGTTTGTTGGTGCACTGCCACTGATGGGTCTCACACCTATGATTCACTACAAACAACCAAGTAACAACTTCAGTACATTATGTTCTTCAGACTATCTTAAAGACAGTTTCCATTGTGCTGTTCTGCTGTAACACTGATCAAAATGTATATCATTCTACCTTATTAGTGACCGGCAATATCAGATGCCTGGAATTTAGTAATATCTGACAACAGAATTTCTTGATATAACCTGCTGGTGGATTTTTGTTGTTGTTGATATCAAAAACCAAGATATAGCCATCTGTGCAACCTGTTGTAGTAACCAATACTAGTTTGCAATGTTTTAACGTTTCAGTCAAGTAAAATATACAATAACAATTAGAGTTCAGTTTGTAAATTGTGATGCAGTAGGTTTGTGCTCTGTACTCTGCTGTTCATTCTGAGGTGTACTGTTAAAAGAAAGAGGTGCCCAAATGTGGGCATGCTTTTTCCTTACTTCCTGCATATATAACTGCATAATGTCACCTGTGCTAATGCATAGAGTGTATATTTTACTTTCACAAACAAATAATAACTTTAAAACCCAGTTAGTCCAGTATAATGCATATTATTTTCTGAAATCTTCTTAACTTTATAAACAAAAAATTATTTTTATAAAATATTACAAAAATTAGATTCTTACTGCAAAGTACCGTGTCCTCATCTGATCCATCATGGCAGTCCCTGATAGTATTACACAGGAAGTAAGGACTCGTGCAGTTTCCATCATTACACTGAAACTGTCCAACCCGGCAGTAGCGGTGCGGGCAAGTAGCAGGCTCATCAGAGCCATCAGTGCAATCTCTCTGGCCATCACATTTCCACCAAATAGGAATACACCTTAAAAAATAAAAGTTGTCGATGTTATTTCACAATATTTTAAAATGTATAACTAATAACTTGACCTACTTAGGGGGAATAAAGTAATTTAATAATATGGCAGTGCCACAAAAAAGCTGCCCCCACAATAAGAATTACTAAAAAGGGGTCAGAAATCCCCAAAGCTCTATACTCCCACCCCATCACTTATTAATTTGCCTGCATCATTCAAACCGCTGTTCCCTACAACTCCCTGTACCCACCACATCTAATGCTGTAGGACTGGGCAATGGTAAGAGAACGTGAGAAGGACATAATTTGTTCAAATGTTTGATGGTAGTGTTGGGTTTAGAACCACCCATCTTCTTTGCGGCTCCTGTTAACAAGCAGTAACCCAGGCCATAACAAGTGATGCAGTAAGGCAAATCTTTCCACATACCATTGGTGTTGTTTGTCTGGTGGCTTCAAGCACTACAGAAATGTAATAAGATCAATCTTCCCTCACAACCTGGGGAAGGGTACTGTGCTTGTGAAGAGGTTCAAAACATAGCAAAAAGGCAGACATAACCCTTATTTTCTATGTAGCTGCTTCTTCTCCTAAGTGACTGTCCATTAATTTGACCTTGTTCAACAACCTTCCAGCTCAGAGAACCACTTATTAACAGCTGTCCCCTACAGCTTGTCCCTGTGGCAGGGCCTTCAAAGGTACCCCTCCTCAGGCAGTTTCTAGTGCAGTTAATGTAGCATGGTGACCAAGTGTCCTGAAGCCCTCATCCTACAGCTAGTTCAATTTCACCTCCTGTTTCTCTTCTTGCCCTTCCCTGGGCATTCTAGCAGTGTAGATTCCAAGCATATGCTGTTGATGGTGTTCTGAACCAAAACCAGAACCAGTTAGCACCTTCCTCCTGAACAGTATTGTGCAGCACTTGTTTATGGTGTGCAAATACCCCACCCACCCACCCACCAAGGGCTGAGAGTGTGCAGGCCTATGCTAATTCAGCCACCTGCCAGCCCTCAGCAGCTATCTAAGCTGAGGCAAGAATCAGGAATGCCAGCATGGTAAACAGTGCCCAGTCACTGAGTAATGAGGCTGGCATAGATGTTTCACTTTTACAGAATACAGGATCCATCTATGACATAGAAGAAAGCTTACTGTATGGTCACATGATCTCATTCAGCCAATATAATACTCTGTTTATCTATATCATTTTTTTTAAGGTGGTGGTAAATTTCCTGAACTTTTGTGCCATTTACAGTCAGGATAATCCTTTGTTCCATGAAAGAACAGAAATTGACTTAGATAATGGACAACTCAATTTTAAACTAATGAATAATTGGGAGAGGACACAGCTACATCTTAACTGACAACAACTTACTAAAAACTCAACCCCATGAGCAAAACTTTGTTATACTACTGTATTAGGTGAAAACATCAACATTAACCACTGTAGGATCCTTTTCAAATTTAGATATGTCAAAACTGCAATCAACTTCATATAAAAGAAATGAGAAGAGAGGTCTGTGGTCTTGCCATTGGATAAGCCTGAAGGACTTGTATAGTCAGGTATATACAGTAACTGACGAGGATTACCTGCCTAATCTGGAGTGGTACCCGTATATAAAGCCAAACACTCTTAATAATCTGCTTCAGTCTAATAATTTCCAGCACAATACTAATAATTTAAAATTCATAAGGTAGTCATGGTTATAAATTTTACACAGGAACAGATTCCTTCCTGTTTATAGAAGCAGGTTTTTAAAAAGAAATGTACTTTATTTATGTAACCCAATCTGTATATGCAAAAATAAATCAGTTCACTTCTACTCTAGCTCATGCAAATATGGTTCTTTATGTGCAGAAAAATTAAATCTGCCGTGGTGCTGATCAAGCTGAATTTTTGAATGTCTGCTATCCTGTCTAGAGAAGCATGAGTTTAGTAAGAACGAAATAAGGGGAGGGACCTTATATTACAAATTTTGGGCAAGATTCACAGAGGCCCAAGAATGCTACAAGCCACGGGCGTGCCCAATAAATAGCACATGAGGCTTGTGGCATTCTCCTAGCCATGATTGGGATTCTTGATCCCATGCACCAGTTGCACAAATTAGACCAGTTCTGATCTGATCTGTGGCAATCTCAGGCACCCTTTTAATAGGGCTTGCACCAAATATTTGGTGCAAGCTGCCATAAGTGGGAAAATGGTTGTACTGTAAATGTGCCCAATCTTCTTGAATCAGACAGAGTGTGTGGCAACGTTTTTGGTGCAGCTGGGCTGACCAATGCTGGTTTGGTGCAGGGCTAGATGCAAGCCCTGTAGCGCCCTTTGTGAATCCAGCCCTTTGTCTGTTTGAGGTTCAAGTGAGCCAAAGCTTGAACAAAGTCACTTTATGGTGACATTTTTTTTTTTTTTCTTCTTTTTCCCCCTGCAGGACCACCGAAGCCGTCCACCCTGGTCACGGCCCCTGGAGACCTCCGCCATTGCCGAGTGCTGCTGAGGACCCTCGGTCACCCCCGGCTTACCCGGAGGTGGGGCCATGGCCACCTTCGTGGCCCCAGAACTGTATCTAGTCGGGGTCCTGCGCGGCGGCGCGGCTATGTGAGGCCTCCGGGAGGGCTTCATCAATCGGTGGTCCTGCCTCCATCTTTTTCCTCCAGTTTTCTCCCTAGAGGAGGCAGGATGTGCAATGACGCCAGCATCCACCCCACCTCCATCCCCCATGCTCGAGCTTGACTGTCAGGAACCCCAGTCTCCACCAGGGGGTCTCCACGCGCAAAGGCTTACCCGCGCCCTCACCCCAGAGTAGGAGAGCCATCCATCGGATGCTCGATCCTACTCCCCCCGGCCGGCCCTCCAATGACCCGGATCTGTTCCCGAACCCGGGTCGCTGGCGTCGCAAGCGGAAATCCCACTGCTGCGCCAACGGGCCGGCTTTATGGTGACATTTGACACCTGATCAAATTGTGTCCAATAATGTATTTTAATATACCATGTAGAGACCTTAAAAAGCAGCTGGCACCTCCAGGTGAACTTTAACAAAACATAATATTTAGATAAAGCTCAGCTTGTATTTCACATTTGTTCTTTATTCCTCCACCCCATTATTTATTGCTAAGGTCATTTGCATGAAAACAGGATTTTTGATCCTGAAGGGTTCATCTATTTCTGTTGCTCTCTCTACCTGAGGTCATAATGCACTGCTTGAGACATCACAGTTACTCTCATGGCAACAGACTGTGGTGTCACAACAAAGCATGATGATTTGAAGTAGGGAGTAAGCTATAGAGGCAGATTAACTTTAAAGTAACTGTAAGGGATGCAAATCATGCATTCATGCACATTTCCACAGTAATAAATAATGAGGAGGAGAAATCTTGAATATATATGGAATACAAGCAGAATTTTACCTTATTATTATGTTTTTCAAAATTTTCTTTGAGGCGACAGTAGCTGTTTAAAGGGGAACATAAACACTGCAACATCCCCAAGTTATATTTGCTTAACATAGAAACATAGAAACATAGAATTTGACGGCAGATAAGGACCACTTGGCCCACCCAGTCTGCCCATTTCCCTGCCTACTGGATAAGCTGCAGATACTAGTTAACCAGCAGCCTACTTCTTCCTACCCCCACCCCCTAGAATTGCCTTATGACTGTCCCATGCATGCTTGAATTCCACCATTGTTTTTGACTCCACGAAAAGGAAAAGGAGACAAGTAAATATGAACTGGAAATGTTTCAGCGTTTTTATCCCCCTTTAACCCTGTAATTTCCAAGTACCAAACATAAATATTGGACTCTGACACATGAAGTCCTAACATCTCAGCTCAGCGTTTTCTTGGACTGGGATGGTGGCTATTATTGGTTCTTTCTGGAGTGACTCAGGAAATAATTACTCTCAGCTGTGTTCTTAACACATCAGAAACATAACAGTTTGGCAATGACAATATTACCCTTTATCTGGCAAAATAAATTTCAAAAAGCAAGCTTTCATAAATTTACAGGATTATCAAATATGAAAGCACACTAAACAGGTACAGTATGTTTTGTCAGCCTCACAAAGGACAAGCATAATGCCAAGTTTTCTGCTCTGTGTAGTTTTGCAGATGAAGATGGGGCTTTTCCAAAATTCTGTAATTCGTCAGAATTGTTTGTTGTCATGTCTGACTTGTACTCAATTTCGAGAGCACATCTACAAATTTAAAAGGGGGAGCTCTGAGGTCATCTTAGGGTGAGGGTATTCAGAGGCATAGTCCCTTGGAAAATTTTACAGAAAAAAGAAAACAAAGGCAGTGTTGGTTTAGGAAAAGGATTTTTTGCCCCGTGCCTTTTCTCTCCTAGTTTTGTATGTGTAGCAGAAATGTGACTGTAAAAACACTCATCATGTTCAAGGCTAGCATGGCAATTAGCATGCTAGAGTTCCCTCTATCCAAGGCTGTGAATTTCAGTTCTCAGTGGCTATACTGTACATTTCTGAACATGTTGCAATTAGAGATGCAGCAAAGTTAAACTTCACTGGCAATGTTCCTGCAAAATGGCCGAAATTCACCTTTGCAAAGCTTTGTAAAGTTTCCATTGCCTTCAGCAAGTTCAACTTCACTGAAGTTCACAAAATTTTACCACAAAGTGGTTAATTCACCAACAAAGTGTGAACTGTGAGTGAATTTTAGCCATTGTGTGGGTGAATTTCAGCCACTTCGCCTACAATCCACACTTCGCAGACAGTGAACTTCATGAATTCGCATTTCATGAATTTTACAGACTTTGCAAGTTACTTCATGAAGCGAGCTTTGACAGCTTCACTGATGTTGAACCCTAATTGACAATGGAGTCCCTTTAAGAAATAGGAGGGGCAGTATGTGAAGATAATGTGACACCCATGAATCAGGCATGCTGCGCTGAGTACAGGAACAGCAGTCGACAGAGTTCTGTGATAGGAAAGCTTGCATCTGTACTGCTGCTACTGGTAGATGTTACTGTGTATAGTGATAACAAGGTACCCAACAGAACTGGACTGGCATACACACACAGCAGAGTAGGAAGTTCAACATAACAAAAAAAAAGACATAAAAGTATATTCACGATACCTTTCATTATTTGAGCATCTGTACTGAGTGCTGGAACATATTGGGAGGCAACGAGCAAGGCCACCAAGCTGCACTGTGATGAAGTCATCAGGGCACTCACAAGTATAACCCTGGCCACCAGCTTTAATTAGGCACAGATGGGAACAGCCACCATTGTTGGTACCACAGGGGTTAGTTACTAGTGAGGCAAAAAAAATAATTTTAAAGAAGTGAAAGTTAAAACTGATTGGAGATAGAGTTTAAAATTAAGGAACAAGGAGCACATAATCAAAATATATGTGGCTACTTTTACAAACTGATAAAACATGCAAGTATTATTTCCATATCTAAAATGTTATCAAAATTAAAAACAATCAAATGCAGTTAAAAATAGCATACTGTATAAACCTGCCGAACAGTGTAATTTGATAGCAAGATGCATTTTTCAGGCAAGATAATGCAGTTTTATTTGTAAGGCCACCATCCCAGAGGATCAGTGCACCATACAAGCAATAAAATACAAACAAGACCCAGCTTCAATTATCAACATAACATGTAGAATAATACATGGGGTGGTGAGTTTAATGAGAATTTTACACACACCTGAGGTGTTGGATGCTATATAAATCCCAAGAGCGAAGCTCGAGGGGGTTTGTTCAAGCATCCAACACTGAGGGTTTGTGTAAAATTCAAGTTTTATACAGTACACCACCCCATGTTTTATTTTATATAATTGCTGGGGAGCGTTCCCTCACCACAGCAACTATATAAAATAAAAAATACATTGGTGTTCAGCCACAGTCTGATTGGCATGAAGCATGGTCCATGGCTGCTGAAAACTTTCCCTTTTTTTAAAAAAAAAAGGTTTATTCAAGGAGCCACCTGTTTAAGGCAGTTTGGTGAACGTTACTGGTGAGAGGCCAGTTCTTTTTATTTATTTACTTACCACTGAGTGCTGCTGATGGCAAAATACAGAGCGCTGAGAAAAAGAAGAGTAGAGACTTGTGCATGTGTGGAATGAGGGAAATCCAGTGCGTGTTCGCCTTTATAACCCACAGGTTATAATGGCGAATGATAACCAGGTTTCCCTATGGGATAAATGCTCCCCAGTTATTATAAATACATTAACACAAACCCTGATAAGAAACATTAAAATCAAAGTTAAACTTTACTCCAAAAAGACTATTTATATTAAACAGCAATTAAAAGTCTGCTTTTACTGGTATGTCTCTCCAGATAGTCTGTGTACCATTTCAGAAAATAATTTCTGAAAGTAAAAGTATTTGTTAGTCTTATTATTTCTTTGCAGACAATTAATACGGTCAGTGGTACATGGAGAAGTCAGATACAGTATCAGTATCTGCATCTGCTTTCATGGTATTTTCCTACTACTAACTAACTCCATAGTAAGATATGGGACTGAGAGGCCCAAGAATACGTCTGTGAATTTGGAAGGATGCATTCTCCTCTTTCTTTTACTGTACTCAGCATTGTGTATAAAACCATTGCCCTTTAGCCTGCCCACACATATGTTACAATTGCTATTTCCCAAGCTGGCCTGGTGGTGAAGGGGGCTGAGGCCCCTGCAGCACCTTACCTTTTCCCACGCCAGTGACCCGGGTTTGCAAACCAGCTTGGGCCACTGGGGGTCAGCTGGGGTGGGGAGGCAAGCCATCTCACTCCTTGGATGCCACCTGGTGGAGGCTGGGTGGTAGCACCAGAGTCCATGCGATATAGAAGGGAAGGGCCACAGTTCCATACCACGTGTGTGCCTCCATGCGCACACACTTGCATGCCACTGCGGCTGGGGACAAAAGGGAGAAAACAGAAAAGAGTTGCACTGGCTTCATCAAGCCCTGCCTGCCTGCCCCTCTTCTTGCATTGCCACCTGACTGCCAGGCAGTCTCCCGTTTCTGGATGAGACTCATCAGGTGGGGAGAGGATGGCCCTTCCCTTCCTTCCCCCACCACAGGGGCTTATCTGGGGGGTGGGACTTCAGGAGGCATGGTGAGTCGAGCTGGTGTGTGCCAGGTGGGGGAGGCAGGGACAGGGCTTACTAGACTGCCAGTTGCTGAGTCCAAGGGAGAAGAAGTCTTAAGGAAAATAAAATGCCATTTCCCATGTTCATATCATATGATCTGTATATTATTAACATTTGGAAGAAGTATAGGTAACAAGGCAGTACATTTGTGTTAACAGATTTGGCGCTATTAAAAACTTCCTCTACTAACAAAGTCCATCTTGTTAAATCATGTTTACATCTCAGTTCCATTACCATGTTTTTCTCCAGCATATCTTCTGGGATTTGGTAATGTAAATCGTAATAAAGGATCTTCTAGAAGAACTCTATCCAATCAATGGTCTACGTAGTTGGTCCCCTGCCTTCATGTCAGTTGCAGCCATGTTATTTTAAAATGTGGCTGATAAGGGTGCCTTTCCTTGAGTGTACACATCTTACATCCTCTGATAGTCTCTTCCAGTAAAAACTCATCCAGTCTGATTTTAACAGTATGCACATACACTGCTTCTACAACTTCCTTCAGTAGCCTATTCAGCAGGCCTAACACCCACGGAGTGAAAAAAGTTTAATACCTTTCCCTACATCCATGTCCTTAGAGACTAAATTGTTTTGTGCCTCTTGTTCTACTGTCCTTTTCAAGTCAACAAGCTAGTAAAAATCATCCCCTGGTCTGAGCTGCCAATTCTCTGTAATGAAAAGAACTAGTCAGCTATGGGGTGTGCAGTATAAGGAGGGACCACTGTAACACTAATAATTCCACCTTACCTAACTCTGCTCCAGAGGGAGCATACCTATGTATGCCAATCTTGCCTCATATCTCAGCAGTTCTTGTTGTAGGCCTGTGCTTTACACTTTCTACCTCAGTTGCATCTTTTTGTATTGTGGTGACCAGACCTACATGTAGTATTCTAAAGGTGACGTTATTAGAACCCTCTGTAGTGATGCTGTCACCCTTACCCTACTTGAAACTCGTCTTTTCTATGCGACCCACATAATAGTTAGGCTTGATTGTTGCAGTCTCAAGTTGCTGGGAATATTTCAGCTTTTTGTCTACAGTATTCATACCATGGGCCAGATATTCAAAATTTTGCCCAGAGGGGAAAGTGATTGTGCCCTGTTTGCCTGGGGCTTGCACATGAGCGCAATATTCAAAGAGGGCAGTTGTGTGTGCTAAAAGGGTTAGTGCACATATGAAAAAATAATGTATGCAGTGGGCAAAGGGGGGGCAGGGACACGAATGTGGGCACAGCACCATATTCAGCATAGTAGCGCTGCACAAAAGGAATAGCGCAGGCCCCCTTGCGCTGCACAGTTACCACTGAGAAGAAGCCAGACTTATTCCAAGCAACCCTAGCAGCAAGCAAAACTACTGCAGCCAACACCCATGTTGGAGGTTGGGGGAGCACACCTACTCCATGATGTTTAGTGTGCACTCCCTTCCTTCTGAACCCAGGCCCCATAAAACTTAAAGCA
This sequence comes from Neoceratodus forsteri, assembly GCA_016271365.2. Classification (NCBI taxonomy): domain Eukaryota; kingdom Metazoa; phylum Chordata; order Ceratodontiformes; family Ceratodontidae; genus Neoceratodus; species Neoceratodus forsteri. The sequence continues at coordinate 783,722,315 of CM028132.1, read as the reverse complement.
GTCTCTAGTGTCCAATATCCCCCCTCACCCTCCAATCACTGTCTTCCATAAAATCATAACAGTTCCTGGTGTCCAGTGGTCCCCAATGCCCTTTTGTCCTTGTCCCCATACCAGTGTAAGTGTTCCCTGGTGTCTAGCAGCCCCCACCACTGCTGGCACTGAGCAACCCACCCTGCCACTCCCCCTTACTGGTTTTGTTAGTGCTGCAGATCCACTACGGTGACCAGCACAGCCCTCCTCTCACCTCCTCAGCTGGCTGCCATATGGACTGACAGTGCACATCCTCTGTACTGTAAACAGAGTGTGCGTACTGTCTAACGGTACAAGTAAATATATAAGTATGTATACAACTGAATGAATAATGTTGAAAGGACATAGGCAATTCTTTTCTCAGCTGACAGGATCATAAATCTAAATTTATGGCTTAAGCCTAAGGAAGGCGATCATCTAGATAGAGGTGGTTTCTGTGTTTATTTGTTTATTTCAAATTCATGTTATACCAATGTCATGATGGCCCCATGAGATGCATATCTCATTTTTATGGGGGTCCCTTGTTACAAGTAGGCTACATAGGGCTTACATTGCTGTGGAGTACAGTGAGCCACATGGTTATAGGCCATGGCAGTGAACACTTATTTATACAGAGGTTACAGAGCAGATTAGGGCCAAGAAAATCCTGCAAAAACATGTCACATGACCATTGATTATTCACTTTCAGCTGCACACCATACTCAAATTACATACTGATTTACAAACAAACCCAATTTAATAAGTGGAATAACACATTCCAGTGTGTGTGCTTGTCAGGAAATAATTCACTCCTTAGGTGGTTGTGTCACTTGACTACTATACCTCATGCCAAACTGCCATCCAAGGTGTGCTTTACTCCCTTATGAATGCACACCCTGCCATGTGTCATCCTTGATATAGCTGGTACAAGCACAGCCCTTTGTCACAATTTTAGGTAAGCAAGAAGGGAACAGGAAACTGTTGTTTCACTTAAGTGCTCTGGGGCTTAGTGGCCTGGGGTGTAGGAGGGGCAAGAGTGAAGAGTTCCCTGGTGGCAGAGGAGGAAAGCTAGAGTAAGTTAATGAGCGGTGTATTCTGGACTGCCCTAGCATCAGCATTCAGAAAGCAGGAACGTTATGGTTCATCAGAGGAAGCTTGATACTTTAAGTGAGCTGGATTTAAGTATCTTAAGGTTTGGCTTTACTCTCACCTGTCACATAACCTCCATATAGACAACCTGGTGAAAACCACGCACCAGAAGCCTGGAATAATGCACAGACTCAGCCACTGTTTCAGTCTTAAGATAGAAGATCACTTTCAAGGCTTACTCTGCTTCCAACACTTTAACATACAGATGTGGTATGTATATCGCGTGGTGAACATCACAGCAGTGCCAAGGCTATTGGGGTATATAAATCTGTAAGTTCGCACTTGCCAAGGACAGGGCTGCACAACACTATTACAGTATGCACCACTTAAAATGGAAACGTTGATGCTTTAATCATCTGTCTATTATAGACAAGACAGTGCCTGACTTAGCAGAGATCAGTGTTGGTTTATGATTTTCAGATGACTGTAGTGGTCTAGTGTGTTTTAACACTGTCCTACTGATTATTATTTGTATTTTTTTATTTTTAGCAGTTTAGTATTGTTTTTGTTTCTGTATGCTTGTGCTTTTGGTACAGTAATTGTGTGGGGTGGGTTTGGGGGTTGGGAGGTTCTTAGGCCATTTTTCTTTACAGTTTGGTAAAAGCACTTATTGTGCTTTGTTTTCTTGTTTGTTTTCCATATTGCCACCACATTCTCTCTGTTTTTGATAGCAGCTCCCAGTCCGGTGAAATATCTGTTTCATAGCGTGGCGTAGTGTGAGGAGAGCTTTGCAGATGTCACCTGGAGAGATGATTGGTTGTTCCTCATCCAGGTGTTCTTCATTCAGCTCCTCCCTCTGTTCCTGGTCTTTTATGCTGGCACCAGATATCGTCTGCACTACATCTGCTATGTAATCCACTTGTTTAAGTGGTTCTTCCCCTTCCCCCAGTCTGCAGATTTCTTCAAATTGTTGCTCAGTCATTCCTGGTGGTGGGTCGGTGACTGCCTCACCTATCTCAGATGCCTCATCAACTTCTTCAGGCATTCTAACTGGTAGGCTCCCTTACTGAAAACAGTTCACAATTGTTTGTGATGAAACACTGTCCCATGTTGTCTTCATTAGGTGCACAGCATCAAAGAGAGTGATCTGTTTTACACAGACTGCTGTGGTCAGCTGTTGTGAGGAATCACATGTATCTAGGACTTTTGCCCAAACTGAGTAAGCAATCATACCCAATAGGGTAGGTGGTATTAGGCAATACCGGACCACCCAGGGGTATAATGAGACCATACCCAGAGGGCCTTATAGCCCTTTGAAGGTCCAGTATTGCCCATACCACACATCCTGGAGGGTGTTATTGCACTCAGACAATGGGCTATCAGTAACATTTTTTATAAAATTCAATAAAAAATGTGAAACAAGTATAATAAATGCTAAAAAAGTAAGAAAACTACATTTTTCTTGTAAAGCAGTCCCTCTACTGCTGTTCTTGGCCAGTAAAGTGTGCTGCTGTTCAAGGGCCGTATTTCAGTACAGTGTCATAGCTGCCCCATGGTTTCATGGGATTTGTAGTTTGTTCAGTGGTGGTTTAGTTTGCAGCTTATTATCGCATGGTCATGTAAGAGAAGTGCAGGACTTTTTTTTCTTTGATTTTGGCAGTGCTACTTTTTTCTCTCTTTTTGTTTCATTTCTCTTTAGCAGTTTGCTTTGTACGGACTATTGTGAGGATGATGGGGCAGACAATGAGTGTGATCGTGGGAGTGGTACATCTGTCAAGAGGTGATGTATTCTTGTTTTAACACAACTGGAAAAGTACCATGTTATGCTGTACTATACTGTTTCCATAGAATCATGTTGGCAGAAAAGGACCCATTGGCCAATCAAGTATGCCCCTGCCCTTCCTTTACGCATAACCCATCACTGTTTTAGCCTTTACCAGGCTGCTAGAGCTGTGGTGGGAGTATGAACGAAAGGCTGGATAGAAGGACCATAGCTACTGACCTGGGTGATAGGTCAACTGCTGAGTGTTTTTTTTATTAATTTATTTGGGGGGGTTTATAAAAAGGAAAAAAAATAGAAAAGGCATTGATGTTTCCTTTCATTTTTTGACAGTTGAGCTACAGCGTGTGGGCAAGCTGTACAAACAAGTTCTAGTCCAAAAAAATGTCCTGCTTGTGCGCCATATGCCCAGATGGCCAGACAAGGGGTGTTATCTCGTGCAAAGTGAAAGAACAACATGGTGCCAATTTAAAACTGAAAATTCTATTGGCCCAAGCATTTGGAGTGTAATCAGGCAGTAGAGATGGGGACTCATTATTTGCCGATCTCTGTTGCCTAATACCGGACTGGCTGTTTGGTGACCTGAGCCGATCAGCGTCCTGGATTTCCACGAAGCATTTTTTAAGTGCACATAGTGCCTCTTGAAGGAGTAGATAACTCCCTGATCTAAGGGCTGAATTATTCAGTTGGTGTTCGGGGGTAGACAAATAAGTTTTATGTTCCTCCACCCCTGCATGTTTGGGTGACCTCTGAAACTGTCAATGATTAAGGGAATCTTTCAGAACCTTAACATCCTGTCCCACTCTTTAAGCTACTGTGTGAGACTCTCACCTGTCATCCAGGCAGTGTAGTCCTGGGTTGTATAGGGAGCAGAATCACAAGTAGGAGAAGGGAAGTGATCATGCCACTGTATAGATCACTGGTGAGGCCTCACCTGGAGTATCATGTCCAGTACTGGATCCACACCTCAGGAAAGACATAGATTAACTAGAGACAGTTCAGAGAAGGGCAGCAAAGATGGTGCATGGCTTGCATCGAGAGTCATATGAGGCAAGGTTACAGAAGCTTAATATATATTTCCTGGAGCAGTGTAGGGATCGAGGGGATATGACAGAGACATTCAAATACCTGAAGGGTATCAGCAAGGTTCAGATGCAGAACCTTTTTTTCAGGTAAGCAGCTGTAGCAGGACTAGAGGACATGACATGTATCTCAAGGGAGGCAGATTCAGGAGCAATGTGAGAAAATACTTCTTCATAGAGCGAGTGGTGGAACCATGGGATGGCCTAACCCAGGGGGTCGTGGGAACAAAGATGGTGAAGGAATTTAAACTAGCATGGGACAAGCATAAGGGAATCCTCAAAAATATGACAAACTAAAGGGGGGGAGTTGAAGAAAAGGGCAGACTAGATGGATCTGGCGGTCCCCATCTGCTGACACATTCTATGTTTCTAGTTTATGTTTCTATGCAACTACTCCTATAGTCCACAGGGATGTGGCAGACACCATGGAAGCAGCATGGTTGTGCTGACTTGCCTACAACAACCATATCTTTTTTTCTCTGCTCCATTCATGTTGCAGCAGGCCAGCACAGACCCGCACTATTTTGTTCTTTCATCCCCATCAGTGTCTCTGCCTTGAAGAACAGGGTGTCGTATCCCACACAGTGATAAAATATCCCTATCTTAACAGCACTGAATATATCTGCCAGACTGTTCCCCTGGAGTGGATTGGGAACAACATCCTTTAACCATTTTGTGGCAACTTCCTGGACAGCACTGTTTCTCACCATGAGCCATCTTAAAGCCTATGATATGGCGCTACTTCCATTTCTGAAGCCAACCCTCAGATTGTGTGAAATCTGTCTAGCCAAGTGCTGCAGTCAGTTGTAGTGCCTTTTGTTTATGCAACAGCTAGTGAACCAGCATAGGAGAACATCCTCCACATTAGCATCTTTCCCTTAGTGTTTTTGTTTTTGGTCTGGGTTCTGCTTTCCATGCCAGAGTCACATAACCTCATCACTTCCACAAATCAGGTCACCCATGGTAGATTTGGGTAGACTGAAGAGAACCATAATGTCCCAGACACTCATTTTCGGCACAGCTTCCATCTGTGACAGAATCTACACTTTGCACTTCAAAGTGAGAGCGCTGCATTTAGCCAACATTTATACAGCATCAATCTCAATGCATAACTGTTTCAAATCGCCCTTATTTTTCAAGTTTTCTACTTTTTCAAGTTTTGATTAACAGCTGATCACTGAGGTTGTATCCGCCAATCAGAGCACAGGTGCTAACATCAGCATGATGTACAACATTTAAGAGCCAATACTCTTGTTCCCACTTCTTATTGCTCGTGGGTGAGTTTCACCATGAATCCATGAAAGGACCATCTGGTATGCACAGAGCCCCAGGTATGCAGTAATTAAGCAATAATGCACAACAGGGTGTGTGTTGTGCTGGGTAACATCATATCTGGGGTTGTGGACACGAGGCCGCAGGCCGAGTGCATCCAGTGAACCAGGTATGACGTTATCCCAACACAACACACACCCTGGAGAGCATTATTGCTATTATATAATGGCTAATTTTTTAATAAGCTAAGAAAAATGGTAAATAAAAAACAACATTTTTTTGACTCTCCCCATTTTTTGTGTGTGGAGGTATATGGTTAAAAAAACTCTGATATATTTTTCAACCAGTAGGTGGAGCTGGAACATGAATGATTAAGTTATCATGGCTTTCCATTGTTGACAGCTGCCCCTTCCCTTCTAGTTTATATTTTATGTTGGCTTGCGCTTGCACGCCAGCCAACATATTGCATTAGTGGCAGATTTGGAGGAGCGGTCACTGTTGGGCGAATGCAGGGCATGCATCAGTAGGTGCGACCCTCATTCCCCAATAAGCCAGCATGCAGGCGCCACACCAGGAATACATAATGTTGTGAGCACATCAAACAAAAGGTCCACTGCAATGACAGTCAAGCTCGTCATGCAGTGGCACCAAAACACACCCTCCCTCTGTGCCTTCCCTGGTGAAGCTCTGCAACAAAACATGGCGGCGCTGATTGTCACCATGCAAAGAGTTGACTTCAGGGGTGCCCAATCCCCGTCAGCATACCGTCACTCAGTTCATGTGCTGACAGGGGAGCCCACTCCCCGTCGGCGTAATGACCTCCCCCATTTGTTCTGTGCCAATGGGGTGCCTAATCCTCTATCACCAGCCCCCTCAATATTCAGGTGGCATGCTGGGAGCCACCTCAGCATGCCAAATGTCCCTTTTAAAAAAAATGTCCAACGATGTTCTTATTTTTTAGTTTTGTTTACCTGTAAAAGAAGAAAACGGTCCCTTGCAGACTGTCCTGCTCCTGCCCCAACCCGCACCCACCATCTACACACCCTGCCTCCCCATAACCCCCATCATCCGATACTTACCACCGGAGTCTGGTACGACAATCTTCGGTGGACCGGGAACACGTCTGCACTCTTCAAAGCTGACTGCAAACTGAAGAAATCCGGTAAGTTGTATAATGGCATAAATAGGGTTTTTTTCAACTTTGGTGCATATCTCAGGCATTTTTTGGAATTTTGTTACCAAATTTTCAACATGGGGTTCTTGGGACCCCTCTTCATGAATTCAGTTACTGTCATGGCGTTATCCGATCCTGAAAGGTGATTTTGCAGTAACTACGTAGAATCACCTTTTGGGACCGATTAACAAAATGACAGTGCCACTGTTCATGAGATGGGCTCTCAAAAAGCCTATGTCGCAAATTTGGTGAAAAAAATCCAAAAACATAACTGTTTTACAAGTGTGCATTGCACAGTTTCCATGCACGTGCATAACTTTGTGAATCTGTAATATTTTCACTTCAGATTTTCAAAATTTGTATTTTCCTACACCTCCTTATGAAGAGTGCAGCTGTCAATTTACATATCCTGGCCGAAATGTGTTTTTGCATGTCTGGCGCAGAACAGCATAATCGCTGTGTGAAATCAGTTTTCGGGACAGTTTGAGAAAATGACAGTGACACTGTTCATGAGCAGAAGTCCTAAAATGCCTATGTTGAACATTTGGTGATGAAAGTCCATGAAATAACTGTGTTACAATCGTGCATTGTGCAGTTTCCACATACCCTTGTAACTTCGCAAATTTGCAATATTTTCATGCCAGATTTTCAACACTGACATTTTTTCACATCTTCTTATGAACAATACAGCTGTCATTTTTCACAGCCTGCTCAAATAGTGTTTCTGCACTTGTGACGCACAATGATGTGGTCGCTGTGGGAAATTCACTTTTGGGACAGATTAACAAAATCACAGAACGACTGTTCATGAGGGGAGGTCCCAAAATGCCTATGTTGAAAATGTGGCTAAAAAAATCCCAAAAATAATTGGGTTATGGATGTGTGTTGTGCAGTTTCTATGCATGCTCATGACTTCACCAATTTTTTGTATTTTCACTCCAGATTTTCAATGTTGCCATTTTTTTACACCTCCTCATGAACAATACAGTTGTCATTTTTCACATCCTGCCCAAAATGTGTTTTCATCCCTGTGTCGCCAAATGGCATAGCAGCTGTGCAAAATCACCTTTCAGCTAACAAACTGAGTGTGCTGCTTTTCATGAGGTGGGGTCACAAAAAGCCTTTGTTGAAAATTTGGATTGAAAATACCAACAAATGCCTATGATGTTAGGGTTTCCAACTGTAACGCCCAACCCTGCAGAGACTGACAGGCATCAGGGTGTGACTTGGGACCATTGGTTGGAATTGCTCATGCTATTCCACCCCACCCCCACCCTGCAGCCAGTGACAGGCATCGAGGTTTATCTTGGAGTGTTCGGCCCTAAAGTTCACCCCATTCTCCTATGCTGCACCCATCTCAGCATATTTCCTTATGGAATGGGATAAGTATAAGGCCCAAAGACCCCAAAGCACACCATGACACTTGTCAGTGTCTACAGGGTAGGGTGAGGTAAAATGGCATGAGTGTTTTTGCTGATGACCCAAAGGCACACCCCAATGCCTGTCAGTCTCTGCAGGGTGGGGGTGGGGTTGGTGTCAGTTCAATACTTCACTGCCGTTCCTATTATGCATCTCTAACTCCTGCACTACCAATGCCAATGCCAGCAAGACAACATTCGGCATTGACAAATGCTTGTTATTCTCTGTGTTGTGTATGTGAACCACTCTGCATCTGTATTGGAGGACCAGTGACAGTATTTTTGTGCATAGGAGAGTGTTGTCATTTGAGAGAGTTCCATGAAATGCCTGATTACTGTCTACAAGGATCACAGAAGCTACTGTGAGGGATTTAGATCTGCAATCCAGAAACGGAGCTGGTGAGACAATTGAATTGCAGGGACTGAGAGACTTCTACTAATAGATATCATCGGTAAGTCACTCGGTCCCACTGCTGAGTCAGGGAGAAAGTCTAAGAAAAAAGCCTGATAAACTGTTTACAGTGGAGTGGGGAGTGCCACAGTTGTGCATGTGGCAGCGCGATCACTCCTGTTTTGTCAGCGGCATGTGAAGAGCCACTCGTAAGCAGTGATAAAAAAAAATATTGGGTTGCTTTTCAGTTTCTGTTTATTTTGGGTGTGAGAGAAAACTGTCCTGCAGTAAACAGTTGTGGGGGGGAGGGCATGGAGCAGGAAACCCTGGTGAAGCTGATCCTGTTGTGTAGCGAGGAAGGCAGGTGAGCCCATCGCGGTCGTGGAGTAATTCATTTTTACATTTGGTGCAGTCTTTTTGCGTGCTGCGAATAGACCCGTGATATTGTACTGGGATAACATCATGGGTCCAGTCCCAGACTGACCAATCAGAGGTCAGCATTTTTTTTTTGGCATTATATAATGGTGTATTTTAACACTGTGATAATAGTGCCCAACTTTTGGCTAGCAAATTATGGCCATTATAGCTGATTGTCCGCCCTATCGGTTTCCACTCAAACTGGTGCATATTGTACCTTAATCAGTGTCTAGGCCTATCTCACTGTCCCTGGTGAGACCACACCTGGAATACTGTGTCCAGTTCTGGGGTCTGCACCTAAGAAAGGATATGGATAAATTGGAAACAGTGCAATAAAGGGTCAAAAAGATGATCCATGGTACGTAAGGCAAGACATTTGATGAGATACTAAAAAGTCTCCACATGTAGTCTATGGAGAACAGAAGGAAGATGGGAACACAAAAGAGACTTTCAAATTAATAAAAAGGTTCAAAAGAGTGGACACTGGAAATCTGTTCAAACTAAGAAACAGCATGTCCATTAGAGGGCATACATTCAAGCTTAAGAGTAGAATGTTCAAAAAGGACATTAGGAAGTACTAGTTCATGGAAGGGATGGTGGATGGGTGGAACAGACTTTTTGACATGGCTGTAGACTCAAAGACAATCATGAGGTTCAAGAAGAAGTGGGACACATACAATTGAGTACAAAAGGTTTGCAAGCTCAACCCCTGTATTCACAACACAACTTAGTAAAATTGGTGGGGTGGCTCCTGGTGTGATATATAGTTAAAGTACCAGGGCACCCCCCCCCCCATTTTTCTGCATTAAAGTCTGCAATGTGTTAAAAATTACCCAGTGTTCTTAATTTTCATACATTTTAGGGATAAGGGATAAGGGAGGGGCTGACCAGAAGCCCTCTCCTACAGATGAGGGAGAGCTCTCCCAAGGGGGAGGGGGAAACAGACTGGGGTGGAGGTTTCAGGAGAAGCAGAGGGAGGATGGAAGTATAAGGAATCTGGGTGGGGTTCGACAAAGAGGATCAGAGATAAGGGGTGGGGGTTGGTGTTAGTAAATGCCAGGAGCTTGGGAAACAAATTGCCAGAGTTCCAGGCCATGCTGTTCGGGGGGGTGGATGTGGCGACGGTCATGGAGACGTGGGCCAACAATAACCATGACTGGAACCTAAACGTACGGGGGTACACTATGCTTAGGAAGGATAGAAAGGAGGGCAGAGGGGGTGGAGTGGCTATGTTCATTAGAGATGACATAGAAATTGCTAGGGTAGAAGAGGCAGAGGGAAACATGGAGGCCTTATGGTCACCTTACGATCCCTAGCAGGAGATAAGGTCAAGCTGGGTGTAGTATATAGGCCCCCCGGGATGAGTGATGTTCTAGAGGATGGTTTGCTGGACAACATCATTGCCCAGTGTGGACCAAAAGGGGAAGGAGTGGTGTTGATGGGGGACCTTAATATGCCAGGTACAAACTGGGGAACCATATCCTCTAAGGTGGCCAAGGAGCAGAGGCTGCTGGATGGCTTCCAGGATGTGTTCTTAACACAGCATGTGATGGAGCCCACAAGGGAGGGGCATGTCCTGGACGTAGTTCTGGCAGATGGGGATCTGGTAAGAGACCTGGTTGTACAGGACCCCCTGACTGGGAGCGACCACAATACTGTCTGGTTTCAAATAAGCATGGGGGAAGGGGGGAGATCTAGGACACTGGCAGTGGACTTCAGGGGGCAGACTTTGAGGGCATGGGAAATATTCTCAAGGATCACTTGAAGGGGATTACATCAATGACAAGTGTGGAAAGGAGACGGAGGTCATAAACGGGACTTCATGGAGGCAGTCAGGATCTGTGCTAAGTTGAAACGTAAGGGAGCAAGGTCACATAAACCATGCTGGTGGTCCAGTGAGGTACAGGTAGCAGTCAGAGAAAAGAAGGTGGCCTACAAAAAATATAAAACAACAAGAGGGGATAGGGATAAGGAAATGTACCATCTTGCATCTAGAAAAGTCACCCGTATGGTGAGGGGAGCAAAGTCCAGTAAAGAGCAGCGGCTGGTACAGGGGATACAAGGGGGGGGGAAGGGGTTCTTCCAGTACATTGGGGAGCGGAGAAAAACTAAGGGCCATCTCAGCAGATTGAGATCAGAAGAAGGGTGGGTGGAAGAGGTGAGGGACCAAGCAGAGGTTTTTAACAAGTACTTTGCCTCTATGTTCACTAGTGAGGGGGATGGGATATCTACAAAGCAAGGCACGAAGGGGATAGAAGCGGCAGTGAGTGGGATCAGGGTAGCAACAGAAATGGAGCAAGAGGGAGGGAGAGGTACCCCAGGGGTGTCACATCTGGATAAGGATAAAAAGGCCAGTAAGGTGGAGGGGACGGATGATGCTATCTCCACCAAAAGGGTGTGGTTAGCCCTCAAGGCCCTAAAGAAAGACAAATCTCCTGGGCTGGATGGCATTCATCCGAGAGTACTATGGGAATTGGAAGACATACTGGCTGCACCCCTGGCGGAGCTCTTCAACAGGTCACTTGAGACAGGGAGGGTACCTAGGGATTGGCGAGAGGCACATGTGGTGCCAATCCATAAAGGGGGGTCAAGGGAAGTACCAGGTAACTATAGACCCATCAGTTTGACCTCGGTGGTGGGAAAATTAATGGAAAGTATACTAAAGGAACGATTGGGGGTGTACTTGGAGGAGGTGGGAGGTCTGGATAGTAGGCAACATGGGTTTGTGCCAGGTAGATCATGTCAAACCAATCTTGTGGAGTTCTACGAATGGGTAACATCAGAACTGGACAGGGGAAAGCCTGTGGATGTATTATTCTTGGACTTCAGCAAGGTGTTTAACTCTGTCCCCCACAATGGTCTGGTGGAGAAACTGATGGGGTTAGGAGTAGGCCCTTTGATGGTCAGAAGGATTGAAAACTGGCTAGCTGGACGCACCCAGAGAGTAGTGGTCTGTGGGGAGCTCTCGAACCCTAGAGAGGTTGGTAGTGGGGTACCGCAGGGCTCGGTTCTGGGTCCAATCCTGTTTAATGCATACATATGGACATCAGGAGGGTATAGGAGTGCTAAATGAGTCTTTCGTGGATGACTCCAAGATGGGAGCAGTAGTTGAGGGAGAAGAGGGGAGGTTGGCCCTGCAAGGGGACCTGGACACCCTGGAAAGCTGGGCTCACACATGGAAATTAAATTTCAATATCACTAAGTGCAAGGTGTTGCATCTTGGTCGGGGAAACCCTAAACACAGATACACCCTGGGAGGGGAGGCGCTGGGGGCCTCAATAGGGGAAAAAGACCTAGGGGTCATGGTGGATGCATGTATGAATAACTCTGAGCAGTGCAGGAGAGCGGCTAGCAAGGCAAACAGGATGTTGGGATGCATCGTAAGGGGGATCACCTCTAGGAGCAAGGAAGTGATTCTACCGCTGTACAATGGACTGGTTAGACCACACCTTGAGTACTGTGTACAGTACTGGAGACCACACTTGAAGAGGGACATACAGCTCCTGGAGAGGGTACAGAGGAGGGCAACTAAGATGATACGAGGGCTAGGGGATTTGACGTATGAGGACAGACTTGAGCAGCTCTGCCTGTTTTCATTGGAGGAGAGGAGAGACAGGGGGACATGATTGAGGTCTTCAAGTACCTCAAGGGAATAAATAGGGTAAACATGGAGGGGATCTTTAGACTAAAGCAGGGAGGTATCACCAGAGGGCATGGTTTGAAGTTGGAAGGTGGAAGGGTGAGGGGGGAAAAGAGGAGGAGGTTTTTCACTGAGAGGGTGGTGGACCCTTAGAATGCACTGCCTGGCGAGCTGGTTCAGAGATCCTCAGTGGAGGGCTTCAAGAGAGGGTGGGACAGACACAGAAAGTGGCTGTATCAGATGATGGCCTGTCCCAGGGGGGTTGGGATGGATGATAGGGGTTTCTGGAGCACAAGGGATGGGAGGGCCTCAGCACCCAACTAAGGATCTAAGGTTCGAGCAGACTGTATAGACCGTAAGGCCTAATCTGCTGGCAAATAGTATGTTAGTATTTTGGAGGGGTTCCTGGTTCTCATTATCCAGCTGAACCATGATTAAGCCTGACTACTTTGGCAAAGTGACCACCTCCATCGGTCAGGTAAAAAGCATCACATTTTAACTTGCCATATCAGAGCTGAGGTCTCCTTGCTTCCTCTATTTTTAATGTAGAGACCACTCTCCTGGCTTCATTACTCATAGTGTGCTCTAGCCAATGAAAGGCTCACAGGTGTTTAATGGGGAGCTTGGCAATTAGAAGGAGGTCACAATTCTCCTACATTCAAATCAGTTCTAAAGGTTTGCAAGCTCAAACCCTGTATTTGCAACACAATTTAGTAAACTTAGTGGAGTGACCCCAGGTGAGCCTTTCATTGACCAGAGCATACTACAAGTAATGAAGCCAGGAGAGTGGTCTCTACATTAAAAATAGAGGACGCAAGAAGACCTCCGCTCTGATATGGCAAGTTAAAATGTGATGTTTTTTACCTGACCGATTTATTTATTTATTTATTTATTTATTTAAGAGATTTACCAGGAAGGCATGCTGAGCAGAGTACTGCTCGATTCCAGATGTGTCCTGGGGGTAGGGGGGTTACAGCAGAACAAGAACATACACTGGCAGAGTACAGGCAGTAGGTGAGACAGTTCAGTACAGTTACAGGTACAGTTATAGATACTTAATCACTAAAATGTGCTACCAGACATGCGTAGGGAGCAGAACTACAAGTTAGTAACAGAACAAGTTGCTGCGCAACTGGGAGGATTATGGAGATGAGGGGGAGGACTAAGGGGGGAGGTTACAGTTGCAGTTGGTAGCGAAGTGCAGTCTGAGAAGAGCATTCAGTTGAGGAGTGCTTGAGGAATGTCTGATGTCGGCTGTCAGGAAGTTCCATAGTTTGGGCAACCTGAAGCTGAAAGCAGCCTGGCCTGACCGGGTGGATATGTGGGGGATATGTAGGAGCCTAGCATCGACATTTTGAAGAACATAAGTAGGAGAAGAGAGGGTGGCTAAGGAGGAAGACAGGTAGGAGGGGAAGGTATGTGACCAGAACTTGCCAGAGGTTTTAGCGCGGTGGAGCAGTCTTCTGTTATGAGAGAGAGGTCCAGGTATTGAGTAGAGGACACAGTGGTGGGTATTGGAGGAGGTTTAACGAGCGGCAAAAGAGTTAAAAATGGGATCCAGCCTAGCTAGGGAAGTTTGGGGTCGGTACAGTGAGCGACATCCCGTAATCAAAAATAGGTAGGATCATTTTTTGCACTATTGCTTGTCTAGTGCTGTGAGGGATGCAGTTTTATTCCGGTAGAGGGCTCCCAAATATAGTTGCAATTTTTTGTGTAGTGCGCCGATATGCACTGAAAAGTCAAGATGCTGGTCTAGCCAGACCCCAAGATAACGATAGGAGGTGCAGGCCTCTGGTGGGGCTATTCAAAGTGTAGAATGTGGGAGGTGCGAGGTCGTGCTATTTTGGACCGGGAGCCGAGGTGAGGGAGACTGTTTTTAGGGTTTAGTGCAGCTGGTTTAAGGTGAACCAACGTTGGATGGAATCGAAACTGCTGTAGGCAGGCTGTCACTGCACTAGAGGATGTGCCAGAGGCGAACAGCACTGGTCGCCAGCATATATGTGGATAGATGTTTGTAGGCAGGCTGCAGGCAGGTCATTAAGAAAGATAGAGAACAGCAGCGGGCTGAGTACAGACCCTTGGGGGACACCACTGGTGACAGGGAGTGAGGTGGATCTGGCCGAGCCAATGCGGACTGATTGGGACCTGTCAGCCAGGTAGGAGTAGAACTAGTCAACTGCGTTTTTTGACAGTCCTGCTTGGGTAAGTTTGGCCAGCAGCAAGGGATGGGAGACTGTGTCAAAAGCCTTCGGAAGCCGTCAAAAGCCAATGAAAGTGGTCACTTTGCTGAAGTGGTCAGGCTTAATCACAGTTCAGCTGGAAAATCATAGTTCAGCTGGATAATGAGAACCAAGAACCCCTCCGAAATGTATGAAAAGTAAGAACATTGGGTATTTTTTTTAATGCAGACATTAATGCAGCAAAATGGGGGGGGGGGAAATGCCCTGGTACTTTAACTATATGTCTCTGCTTGGTCACACCAGGAGCCATCCCACTAATTTTACTAAATTGTGTTGCAAATACAGGGGTTGTGCTTGCAAACCTTTTGTACTGTTTTGACTGCAGGAGAATTGTGATCTTTTTCTAACTGCCAAGCTCCCCATTAAACACCTGTGAGCCTTTCACACTATGAGTAATGAAGCCAGGAGAGTGGTCTCTACATTAAAAATAGAGGAAGCAATTAGACCTCAGCTCTGATACGGCAAGTTAAAATGTGATGCTTTTTACCTGACCAATGGAGGTGGTCACTTTGCCAAAGTGGTCAGGCTTAACCATGGTTTAGCTGGGTAATAAGAACCAAGAACCCCTCCGAAATGTATGAAAAGTAAGAACGTTGGGTAATTTTTAAAACATTCAAGCTTTAATGCAGCAAAATTGGGAGGGGGAGTGCCCTGACACATACAAAGGAGTCAGATGAAAGGATGAGGAAGGGGAAGGCACACTGAATGGTAGGATGGAGACTAGAGCATCTTCAAGTGGGGAATCTGAGGATAGACTAGATTGACTGTTCAGGTATTTTTCGGCCATTCACTTTCTGTGCTTCTACAGTAAACAAACTATGAAAGGACAACTCCAGTAAACCTGAAAAAGGTAAACAGATCTGCTTACCTATAGGCTGTCTATAAGGGTGGTAAACATGAATGTCAAAGGGCCTGTGTGTTGTATTCACCAGTACTTCTCTGCCAGAGCCATCATATTTGTTTCCTTTCTCTACTGTTCTGGTGTTCCAGTCAGTCCAATAGACGGTGTCTTCAAACAGAGTTAGAGCAAATGGATGAGGCAGATTTCCATATACTGTATGGCGGTGGCGTCCCTCCAGGTCACAGAATCTTAGGAAAAGAAAAACAGTTTAGGGCCTATTAAACTGCAGTAGGCATTTTTTATTATTACTTTAGGTACCACAATAGGTGCACATTTGTAAACACCTGGGACAGCATTTTCAAAGCCCAGTATCTGGGTAATTTCCACTAGTATTTTCAATGCTGTCCAACTACATGTGTCTGATTTTGGATACCTGCGTTTGGACATAGTGCTAGAACATGTGTTACATAGTCTGCCACTTGCATTCAATAGAAGAAGGTTGCTTCAGTAATCAGATATAAATAAAATTTGCTGCTGATTTTATATATGCAAAAACCAAAATGTCACTGATTTTAGATACAAATAAAATGTACTGCTGATTTTAGATGCAAATATAATTTGCTGCTTTTAGGTAAAAAAAAAATATTCACTTAGTCTAATAAAAGGTACCCAACAAATATGTACTAGATTTTTTTAAAACTAACCCATCAACACAAATGTGCTAGTTTTAAAAGAAAATACAATTTGCTGTTGATTTAGTTTCAAAGTGCCTTACTATAAACAGCATAAACATGTTGCAAATAGATTGAGCCTCTGAACATAGATCCGATGCATCTGGGTAGTATTCAGACACAGCAGAGTGGACACAGATGTATCTTCAGTTCCCAAAATAATAGTAACATCCAGAACCTGATTCTCAGTCACTAACAGGGACCCCACCTCAAACATGTTCTGACTAGAGCTATGCAGAATGTAAAATTATGCTTACGGAAGTCAGTCTGAATTATGATTCTGCAAAATTTCAGTAAACCTTCCCAACATTCTGCAACATTTAAATTTCAGTTATTTCCAGCTAACCACTCATATAAAGATCACCACGTTTGCCATACTTGACATTACATATGTCTTGTATATGCATACTAAAATTCAGATTCCTAAGTTTAAAGATGGCTGGGTTATAGGTGGCCAAATATTTAATCAAAATGTAATGTTCATGTTGGCAAAAATCAGATGACTCTTTTTATCAACGTGTGCGGAAAAATTGATGAGCTTCTGATTTTTCTGTGCATGTAAAATTTTAATAACATTTGAGTTTTAAAAAATGTTCAGATATTTTTGTCTGGTTTTAGAATTACTGATCCAAATTTTTCCATATTTGACAAGTTTAAAGAAATAAATAACATGGATACATGTAAAACGTTTTAGGTCTCAAGTTTAGAAGGGGGCTGAGTTATTGGCAGCCATTTTGTCAAAATTTAATTTTCAGTTATTTCCATTGGTATCGAGGGTTAATAGCACCCAAATAAGAGTGCAAGCAGAATAGTGAGGGAAGTACAGTGCCCAACAAAGTAACAAGTGAGGCAACAGAGCATGGGTGGAATTTTGGCTCCATGGACTGCTGTGAGCTCCATGTACTACAGAGCCAGACACTGTTCCTGATGTGCTGTCCTGTTGCAGTGTGCCTTATTGTGTGTGACCCGGAGTTTGTTACACAAGTAGTGGGGGGGTGCATGGGACGAAGACCCCCACATTACAGCATGGAGTATAGGTGCTGTTTATTGGAATCTTTCCTTGTGCTGTTGCTGTTTATGTAGGTACACTATGTGTTTCTTTGCTTGGGCTGGAATAAAGACTTGTTTCTTCTGTCCTTCATTATCAGTGTGTGTGTTTGGGGTTGGTATTTTTTTTCTTGGATATCTCACTATTTTTGCTTGTCACAGTGATGTACTGTCGCCTTTTTTTTCATTGTTGCTATTTTGTTGTCACTGTAATGGTCTGTGCTATTATGCAGACACTATTATCACCTAGTACCATTTCCATCTAATAAGTTACATTTAAAACATATATATTTAAACTACTGTGCCACATGGATGTGTATGCCATGTTGCAGTCTCTGGCTTTAAAGGGGGCATGATTTGCGCCTAAAGGGTGGCAGGTTCAAGAGCAACACAAGATGTTCTTCTTTACAGAAAGGGTGGTGGAGCCTTGGAATGTCCTCCGCCTACAGGTGATGGGGTCAAAGATGGTCAGGGAGTTCAAGCTGGCATGGTACAGGCACTGTGGAGAACTTAACTCAATGGCCTGAACAGTGGGGGGGGTAGTATATATGGGCAGACTAGATGGTCCACACGGACCCCATCTGCTGACACATTTTATGTAATTATAAGTAGCAAAATCTTTAGAGGTATTCAATTATATTTTCAGGTGAGCCACATGAGACAATGTCCAACCCTTGGCAGGCCAAATTTTGACACTCGCCCATACCATCTTTGTTTTCTCACTGCAAAGTAGTATTTGCATTTTATTAGTGCAGACAGGGTGAGTTTAGTTTGTGGCTAGTTCGGTCAGGGCATAGTTTTATTTTCATCTTACTATCTGAGTTCGATGCCCAGAGTATGTGACTGTATTAAAAGTGTGTGTCTGCTTTACTACTAGATTTAATATTGAACTTCTGTATCATACAGGAGACTAGAGGTACTGCACTGGATTATCTGCTTGCTGACTTTATTTGCTTGATGAATTCCTGAACTTCTCCCCATTTTGCATCCCTATTTCTTCTGTTTTTGTCCATGCTGCTTGACAATTCATCATGTCAGGAGTGGCTTTAATCATGGCTTCACTTTCAGAGGAGTGGCTGCCTAGGACAGAGGTGCATACAGTGGAGCTCCAGCAGTTCTGATCAGTACGAGCATGAAGAGGGTCCCCTGAACATTTGTCCCCCCCCACTCTCTCATCCATATTTTCTCTCTTCCTCTGTTATTTTGCCTGTGTGTCTCTCTCAGTCTGATGAGGAACAGCTGACATCTGACAGGCCGAATGAAAGGCCATCGTAGACTGGATCTGGCCCATGGACCACCAATTGAAGAACACTGCAGAGTGTTTCAACATTTTGCAAGTAGGCAAACTGCAAAATTATAATACCCTGTAAAATTAAAAGTACGGACACAATGCCGCTAAGTTTGTCAGGTTCATAGACCTTGAAAAGTGTGTGTGTGTGTGTGTGTGTGTGTGTGTGTGTGTGTGTGTACATTCTGATCTTTTGCTTAAAGAATGTCTATGTTATAGCTGTCAAACACTGCAAAATCATATTACTGCACAAAGCTGAATTTCTTGAGTCTTTGTAAAAATTGTAGAATTTTGTGATAATATTGTGAAACTATATCCATGAGTTGTACCCTTCCATACACCTGACCTGCCATGCAGAAGAAAGGAAAAGTCTGGCGGGAGTAGTAATAAGGTTGCCATTGTAGGGGACTCCACTGTAAAAGCAGCTTGGGAGCAGGTGGGGTTATTGCAGGACCATGATGGTAATGCAGGCACTGGAATTTGACTGCTTGCTTGCAGTACATGTTAAATGAGTGTGATCTATAACCAGGCACTGCAGAGAAAAGGTGGAGATGATTGTTGTGCAGATTATGATAGGGAAAATAAATTCTTCATGAGGAGGAGGTCACTGAGTGAATTAGAGATGTCTTCACATTGAAAGATGTCCAGAGGTATCTTCTCCAAGGCCTTCATGGTCCTGGTGTTTGTGAGGGATGACAGTGACAGAAATTAGAAAAGAGAAATTTTGCTCGAATTCTGTTGAAAGAGGGCATGTATACTTTTTCTGGCAAGTTGGAGGGCATTCTGCAACAAAGAATGCCTGCATGCATAAGATGCAGAGCAGGTGTGCTAAGAGGGAAGGGGCACTGGTTATTTTAAAGGGCATGGCCATCTGGGAAACTGAAACTAAAAGACAGGGATTGGAAGGCAGCAAGTGCATGGGGTCACCATTTGCAAGATTTAGATGCATGGGTTCAATAAGAATTGAACAGCTGAATTGGGTAGCATAAGAATAGTAGACCCCCAGTTAGAGCCAGGAAGCACAGAAGGACAATAATTCCAACTTGAATGCAGATCATATAAGAATCATGTTCTGCACAACTGACTAGCCTGAGAAACTGATGTACTTGTAAATCTAGGACTTAGAGGGACTCAGAGAGATATAGTAGGGGAAAATGACTGAGGCACCAAGAATGAGATATTCTGCCTATTCCAATGGGAATGGTCTGATAGGAAAAGGAGTCCAGTAGGTGATTCTCCTTTTTAAAGTGTTTGTCATTGTGAAGAACAAAGAGGATATTAGGGGGGCACACAGTTCCAATGAATCTATCTGGTCAAGCTAAGAGACAGAAAAGAGAGTCAAAACAAAATAGTCACCCAGGAAGAAACTACAGAACTGCAGACAGATCAGCTTATCAGATGCAATGGTAATAAGGGGGTTATGAACATTTATTTATTTATTTATGTGTTTGTTTATTGGGTAGGCGCACTGATCCGATGGACCTTTTTCAGGCACGACATGGGCCATGAAGACGGCACATAGGTAAAGTACAGTTCAGAAATACAAGTACACATGTACAAAACACAGTACCGGAGAACAAGTGCAAAGTACAAAAGTATGAAAATACAGCATGGGAAAAGACTGCTGCAGAGTTAAAATACAGCAAAGTATAAACTGCAGTAAATAATTATATAGTACAGTACATCAGGAGTGAAACAGACATAAATACACTAAAGTGTAAAACCAGACTAAAATAATTGTACAGTATATTCAATCATGGGTGCAAAAGACATAGGGCATACCCCTTGTGGCTAGACTGAGGTACCCAAATAAACTCAAGTTACAAGGATGTACTGGGGGGGCAGGTACACATGGTGGCAGCCATTAAGGCTGCTTTATAGTGGGCTTTAAATGTGAGGTGGGACTTTAGAGAACAAAGTGAGGTGGGCAGACTGTTCCACAGTTTAGGGGTGACTGAGGTGAATGCTTTGCTACCTGGCCAGGTGGAGATCTGAGGAACCTTCAATAGAAGGGCATAGGAGTTTTGAAGATTGAGGGGGCAATACCACAAATGAAATTCTGGAAGCATTATCTATTATGCTACCATATTCATTTGAGAAATCGTTGCTGATAATTATCTGCAGTATTTCCACTGTAAATTTAAAACTACTAAAGCAGCTTTCTCTAGCTGTATTAGATTCTAGGATTCAGTGACATTTCACATACTTGCCAAATTAAGGTCTATACCTACAACTGCAGGGAAGCTACAAGCATCCACATTTTTAGAAAGGTTTTGCAAAATTTAAAAAATAACTATATAGTAGAAATTATGAACCCGCATAACTTAAAATTACTAGACCAAATTTCTCATTGTCTAGTAGTTCTGATGACTTTTCCAAACAGGTTAAGTGTACTAATTCACACATATCTAACTCCAAAGCTGGCCGCATTATAAGCAGACAATTATTTTAACAAAATGTTACCCAAAAATAAAATATCAGAGTTTGAGCCACTGCATGTTGATAATTACTCATCCAAATGTCATAATATTTTGGCAAGTCCTTAGGAAACCTAACTACAAGTACTCATGCCAGATGTCAGGTCTGTAGCTGAATAGATGTTTGAGTTATGACCAAATAAATAAATATTACAAATTCTGGAAAATTTTGAAAAATTCCACAGACTCCCACCACACATTTTGCAGAATTTCATGGAAATTCCTAATGTTATAATTCTACACAGTCATAGTCCTCATCACTGACTCATCTGCAGCTAGTCACAGAGTTGCACACCTCCCCCCACCCCCGCCCCAAACAAAAGGAGTAGTACAGTATATGCATCTAAATGGGTCTGCAAGGGTCACCATGCTTTGGAAAATTATATTTTTCAAAATGTTCTCAAAGGTGGCAAACTAATTTTAGAAATACTCAACAAAACTCAGCTGTGACCCAGTTCAGACTGTAGCACATATGTATGGGAATTTGAGCAAGGTGATTTGAGTCAATCCTAGATTACATGCCTCCGAGGGAGAAGAGGCTGTATGCCAGTTAAGCCATGGCCCAGTGTTGAGGTATAGCCAAATAATTATTTTTGTCTAGGATCATCAGGGAATTTCCTTTGACCTGGATGATCTAAGTGGATTCATGGCAATATGCCTTGAGGTCAAAGAGGCAGTACTGAATCAAGACCACCTCCTTTTCCCTACCTACATCACCACTTTTGACAACACCACTCTGGTTGCTTACCCCCCCCCCCCGTCATTGTTCTGCCATAAACTCGCTATGTTGCTGAAATGTTTTTCCTACTATAGCTAGCCCTACCCTGCTACCTAATGATGAAATGCACTTTATTTATGTTACACTGCACCTGAAACTAGCAAGCCTTGAACCTCATGTGACACTGTTTTTATTTTCATGATGCTTACCCTGTGATATCTACCATCTGCACTGTACTGTACTGTACTGTATTGTATTGTATTGTATTGTTTGTTTGTCCTTGACTTGAAACCTTTGAAAATGAGTCCCTGACTCAAAGGTATTAATCCTAATCGAAATAAATAAAAGGACCAGTTTTCACACCTTTCATTGAAATAACCTTACTTGTAGTAGGCAAAAAAGATGGGGGTCAGATTCAAACCTGGATCTTCAGTCTGATATCTCTGTGCTCTAACCACTAGGTTGCATTGTCTTCCAAAGGTAGAACAAAATACAGAAATAAGAAATAAAAATACTAATTACTACAGCACCTATAAATATGAAACCTTCCTTCTTTCAAATATGCACCCTTAACACAGTTTATCTGTATTTCACATGGACTATGATACAAAAAGACTCCTCCTCCTTTAAGCTAAAAGATGGCAGTCTGTGTCACACTAAAATTGTAAATTTATAGTTACTGTATTTTGATCTGCTTTAAGGACATACTCAATATAATTCAGGTGTGCGTCTGCCCAGTAGAGATTATCATTTGTGTAGTCAATTGTCAGTCCATTAGGCCACTCCAACTTTGTGGTAATTATTGCTGTCTTGTTACTGCCATCCATGCCTGCACGTCCAATGTATGCTATGTGACCCCAATCTGTCCAGTAAACATATCTGTAGAAAAAAATGTCAAAAAATAAATTAATATTCATAAGCGTGCAAGAAGATCAATCACACAATAGGTCACTCTGTGAAATTGTAAATCAGAGATGCTTTTTCACTCTATAAAACCACTTCCTCATTTGTAGAAATCAGACATTTAATATATCTGAGAATACAATTCCATTGAACCGTGCAGTACTGTACTCCTAATTGCAGCTGTATTAAGCAATAAACTCTTAGCAGAAGCCACTAGCATTTAAATATTGAATCTGTGAAGCAAACATACCCATATTTAGGATGCAGAGCAATAGCCCTGGGATACTCAAAGCAGTAGGTGTTGTTCACGTCCACACAGTGATCCACCAGTTTCTTACGGAACCTTCCATCAAGTTCAGCCACATTCAGACAGTCTTTGTATGCATCAACCCAGTACAATTTTCTGCAAAAGAGTATGAAAATGCTGTCATAATAGTCTGAAACACACTACTGGTATTTTGTGTAGACAACTGAATATTTTAATTGGAAGAAGCCCCACATATGTGTGGGCCTTCTAAAGGAAACATAAACTCTGTTCACATTTTTAATTTATTTATAAAGTTGGTCATGTGAAAGTCTATTTAACAATTACTAAGTGTATTGTTTTGTTGATTTGTTTCGAAACAGCCCCATTGCCCTTATTTGTCACCTTTTAAAGCAGCCTTTTTCACATGCATTATTCAGTTTTTAATTACTAAGCAGTTCCTGGACCAAGTGACATCATTTGAGCAGAAGATATACTTGGAGAACCTCTTTTTAGACTTCAGCTTAACAGATGTCACTGGGTTCTGGAACTCATAATGATGTGTATGGGAAGGAAAAAGGCAATATTAACAAGGAACTATAAATACAGAAAAAAAGAGGAGTATGAAAAAGTACACTGTGGGGATTAAACAGGCATCACACATACCTAAATTAACAATGATTAAAAAAATGTAAATAAGGTTTATTTTCCCTTTAATCATGAGAATTCACTGTTAATATTCTCAGAAAAAAGAGGAAAAGGAAGTTTTTTCCTTTGTTTCCCAGTAAATGCAGTGTATCAGAAGCAGCTTTGAGACATTTTCCTAATTATTTGAGAGGAGACAATGTTGTGTTGCATGGAAACTGCCCTAGAAACTAAGTAATGCTAATATGGTTCTGCCATATTAACACAGAAACATAGAATCTGTTGGCAGATAAGGACCATATGGCCCACCTAGTCTGCCCATTTCCCTACTCACTGCTGCATCCCCAGATCCTGTTTGATCTGCAGCTCTCCTGCTCTGCACATCTCCAGGGTACCCTTATGTCTATCCCATGCACTCTTGAACCCCCATATTGTTTTCGCACCTACCACTTCTGATGGAAGGCTGTTCCATGGTTCCGCCACCCTCTCAGTGAAAAAGTACTTCTTAACATTACCCCTGAGCCTTCCACCCTTCAGCCTCATATCATGCCCCCTTGGTCTTGTGCAGAGTTTTCTCAGAAATATACTTTCCGCCTGTACTCTGTTTATTCCCCTAAGGTACTTGAAAGTCTCTATCATATCTCCCATCTCCCTTCTTTACTCCAGTGAATAGATATTAAGGTACTTAAGTCTTTCCTCATAGGGCTTCTGGTGCAATCCATGTACCGTCTTCATTGCCCTTCTCTGGCCTACCTCTATTTTGTCAATGTCCTTCTGAGGATGTGGTCTTCAGAACTGGACACAGTACTCCAGCCTCCAGCTGAGGCCTTACCAGTAATCTGTACAGTGGCATCACCACCTCTTTCCTCCTGCTTGTTATGCCCCCTATGCACCCTAACATTCTGGTTGCTCTTCTGACCTCTTTTTCATACTGTTTGGTCACCTTCAAATCACCACATATGATAACCCCCAGATCTCTCTCTCCTGACTTGTGGTGTCTAGAATTTCCCCATCCTCTACTCCTCACTCGGATTCCTCTGCCCCAGGTGCATGATCTTGCACTTTTTAGTCTTGAAACTCAACTGCCAGACACCTGACCACTCCTCTACTAGGCTCAGGTCATTTCTCATTTTTTCCACTCCCTCTGGTGTGTCTACTCTGTTGCAGATCTTGGTATCATCTGCAAAGAGGCACACCTTTCCTCCAGACACTCTGCAATGTTGCTAATGAAGACATTGAATAGAACTGGCTCCAGCACCGACCCATGTGGCACCCAGCTGGCCACCTCCCTCTCCTCAGATTTCATGCCATTTACCACCACCCTCTGAGTCCTGTCCCATAGCCAGTTCCCAACACACTTTACTATCATAGGACCCATTGCCAGGCTTCCCAATTTATTTAGTACTCTCCTGTGTGGGACAGTGTTGAAGGCCTTGTTGAAATCCAGGTAGGCTTCATCCACCGCCCCTCTCTGATCTACCACCCTGGTTACCTAGTCAAAGAAATCTATAAGATTCATCTGACAGGACCTTCCCGCTGAGAATCCATGCTGCTTTGGATCCTGTGCCCTGCTATCCTCCAGAAACTTCACAGTCCTCTCCTTAAGTAATGACTCCATTAGTTTCCCCACTACTGAAGTTGAACACAGATGACAAAAGCTCTGCAACAAGGTAGACACAATTGAAGGAATGGAAGCAGATCTAAAGAACCTAGAAACATGGTCTAGGGACTGGCAGTTGAAATTCAATCTGAAAAGGTTCAAGGGCACACACCTAGGTAAAGGAAACCCAAGGAAAACATACACACTTGATGGTGAACAATTAACAGAAACAAAACTCAAATGGGACTTCGGGGTGCTTATTTCCGATGATTTATAGGTGGGTAGACAATGTGAAAAGATGGCACAGAAAACTAGTAGAATCCTTGGATGTATTGGTGGGGGCATTACAAGTAGGAAGCGAGAGGCCATACTCCCTCTGTACAGGTGGTTGGTGAGGCCACATCTCGAGTACTGTGTACACTTCTGGAGGCCACACCTAAAAAAGACATAGACCACTTGGAGGCTGTATAGAGGAGATCTACTAAAATGGTACAGAAACTGCACCAGCAGCAATATGAATCTAGATTACAGCAACTGCAAATGTACTCCCTCGAGCAAAGGAGAAACGGGGGGATACGGTAGAAACCTTCAAATACATAAAGGGCAGAAAATCTCTTTCACAGAAATGAGACCACACGCATGAGGGGGCACAGTTTGAGACTAACAGGGGGTAAGTTTAAAACCAACATTTGTAAGTTCTACTTCACAGAGAGGGTGGTGGATCCTTGGAATAGCTTACCACCAGAGGTTGTGGAGGCCAAAACAGTCACTGTTTTTAAGCTAGTGTGGGACAAGTACTGCAGTAATCTCGGAAGAAAAACAGAATAGGTGGGTAGGCAATCTGGGCAGACTAGATGGATCATACAGTCACCTTCTGCTGACATGTTCTTATGTTATGTTCTTATGTACTGAGGTCAGGCTTACAGGCCTGTAATTGCCTGCCTTCTTTCTGCTTCCACTCTTGTGGAGAGGGACCACATCTGCCCTCCTCCAGTCCTCAGGCACCTCTCCTGTCTCTAGTGATGCACTGAAAAGGGCAGCCAGTGGTTTTTGGTTATCCAGTTGATACTGGATTTTTAAAACGCAATACTATAGTTCTAGTTACTTTACCAAAATATATACAGTCAAACCTATGTATGTGGAACCCACTGGGAACAGCTAAAACCCTTATGAGTAGCTCAGGTTCTTAATCTTCCTCACAGTTTCAAAGAACTCATGACTACTTGTTTAAATGAGTTTACTACCAAAGGGAAAACATCTTAAACATATATCAGTCTTGATTTCATCCCAGGCACATCAACACCACAGTCCAGCTGAAGGTAACCCATAACATCCAAACTGCCATGGACAGTGGACTTCTGATAGATGCCATGCTCGTTTACTTATCCAAGGCATTTGACTTCCTGCACCATATGTTCCTCTTAAAGAAGTTGAAGGTTTTGGATCTAAACAGTTCTCTGATATGCTGGCTTGGAAATTATATTTCAGACAGGCAACAGATCAGGTGCCCGATATTCAGAAAATCACAAAGTGGCGCACAAAGTTTTGTGCTGCGCTTTGCAATTGCCCAGGGGTCTGAGGATGCTATATTCAGTTCGATAGGGCACTGGCACTGTGAGGCTGAATATAGAGCCATGCCAGTGCAGTGCTAAGTCAAGTATCGCTGGCTGGACATGACTTCAGAAGTGGGCCTCAAGAGGGGGATAGCGTCAGAGCACTATGTGCAGTTTTCAAATGGACCCATGCAAATGAGCCCATCTGGGCATGCAAGGTGCTAAGGGGCCATTTACATGCCCATTATGGGCCATTTGCATGGGTAACAGAGGCAGGTTAGTGCAGCACCACCTCCCTTTCCCAATCTAGACATATGTGTAATTATCAGTGGTGCTAGTGGTCCACTCTCCGCCCGATCACCAGCCCATATTTGATAAAAACTGTCCCTGGTACTAGTGGTCTCCCCCCTCTGATCATTGGCCCATATTTAAATAACTGCCTCCCTGGTACTAGTAGTCCCCACTCCCTCTGAATGTCAGCCCGTATGTAGAAAACTGTCTCCCTGGTGCCAGTGAGCCTGCCCCCAATCACCAGCATGTATATACAACAATGTCTCTCTAGTGCTAGTGATTCCACCCTGCAATCACCAGAAAATATGTAGAAAACTGTCTCCATAGGGCTAGTGGTCCCTAACCTCTGATTGCCAGACCATATGTAGGAAAATATCTTCCTGGTGCTAGTAATCCCTCCACTCTGATCTCCAGCCTGTAGTAAAACTAACCCCCCCCAGCGTCTAGTGTTTCTCCCCCAGCACCAATCCACCTACATCCCATCCCATCCCACATCCCTGGCATCTAATGGTCCCCTTGTAGCACTGAGCACCCACCCTCATCAACATACCAGTATCCTCAGTGCCATGGGTGCCTACAGTGATGGGCGCAGCCCTCCTCACACCTCCTCGATGGCCACCATATGTCCTGGCAGGGAGCACACCTCTTAGTTATAGGACAGGGCACGTCACCCTGTCCTATAAATAAGAGCCATGCTCCCAGGCTGGATATATGGTGGCTGGCCGAGGAGGTGTGAGGAAGGCAGCACCAGTTGCTGTGTGCACCCATGGCACCGGTGATACTGGTAGAGTGAGTAGAGGGGTGGGTGCTCTGTGCCATGGAAGTGCCACTAGATGCCAGGGACATGCAGCGGGAGGTACCATGGATTGGTGCAGGGGTGAAATCACTGGATGCTTGGAGGCTAGTTATACTATGGGCTAGTGGTCTTGGGGGGGACCACTAGCTCCAGGGAGACACTTTCCTACATACAGGTTGGTGATTAGGTGGGAAGCACTAGCACCAGCAAGACAGTTTGTACAGGCTGGAGATCGGAGTGTGGGTACCACGAGCACCAGGGACACAGTTTTCTACATACAGCCTGGTGATCAGAAGGGGGGAGACCACTAGCACCAGGGAGACAGTTTCCCCATACAGGCTGGCAATCAGAGGAGGGACACTAGCATCAGGGAGACAGTTTTCTACATACAGGCTGGCAAACAGGGGGGACCACCTGCCCCAGGAAAACATTGTTCTACATATGGGCTGGCAATCAGGGTGAGGGGCCACCAGCACCAGGAAGACAGTTTTCTACATACTGGATGGTGATCAGATGGATGGAGGACCACTAGCACCAGGGATTCTTCATTAACTATGGGTTGGCAATTGAATAGGGGGTGTCACAGACCACAGTGGGTGAGTGTGTTCCCCAGCGACCAACTGATAATTGACTTCAGTAGCTCCAGAAACGCTAGGATTGTATGGAGTAAAGGGGTTGTTAGCGTAGTAGTGGCACAAAGGACCAAGCTAGTCCTTTTGTGCTGCAAAATCTGTTGAATATCAGTGTGCACCAATATTCCTGTCCCGTCTCCCCCCACTTGCATACCCCCATTTTAGTTTGAGTGAGTGCTAACCCTGTTTGCTGGCATAACTGGGCCTTTTGAATATTGGGATCCAGCACAAAACCTGGTTTGAGTGAACAAACACCAGTTAGCACTCGCTCAAACTTTTGAATATCGAGACCCATATCTTTTAAATGGGTAAAATTAAAACCTGAGCCTACAGTGTTAGGTGTCCCCCAAGGTTCTGTATTGGGCTCAGTCCTTTCCTAACTCACCACTAATGCTGTAGGTCTGAGAATGCTTACTTTCACCTAAAGGCTGATGATACCATCCTATATAACCTTGGGTTGACCATGTTTTCAAGCCAGACCTCTCTACTGCAAGGTTTCACTGAGGCCCAGTGCTTCTTTGAATGCAATAACCTGAAGTTGCATGCAGACAAAGGCCAAATCATGCTTTCTGGGTCCCAGAAGAAATGTAAGTGCACTAACCAACAGTGGTTATCACTACTCTAGACCACCATGAGCTCCAACTCACTAATGTATATAAATATCTGGGTACGTGGCTGGATCCCCATCTCAGATGGAGCCTACACATTGAAAATCTCATAAAGAAACTTGGCCCAAATGTTGGCTTCCTACACAGAAAAAAAGGTCTGTTTTACTACCCCTACATGCTTACACACTGTGTGTACCATGATTAGTTCTCTGTTGGACTATGAAGACATTATATGAAGGGGCCAACAAATCACTCCTAAGAAAGCTAACTGTCCTCTACAACAGGCTTGCTCACTTTGTACTAAATGTACTACATTATAGCCACAACCCCACACTTTATAGAAGACTGCAATAGCTGAATCTAAGTGACTATAGATTACTTAATATGTTACACCTAATGCACAAATATACCACAGGTAGGGTGGCAGACATGCTGCAGTAAGTGCTGAGGTAATCATGCTGCAGCAACTAACTTGTATTCAATGGTAATTTGATTACTTTGAGGTACCAGAAGGTATACTGTTGTAGAAGGCAACTTGTTTATTACTACCTCTGTATATCCCAACCCTGGTAGAGGCCAGACCATTCCAGGTGGTGCTTAGAGTAGATCTACAGCAGGACTGGACTATATTGTCCCCACATGAACACCAGAGCAGGTCCCAGCTGCTTCTCCCATGCAAGCCCTCTGGCTTGGAACAACCTGCCTACTGGCCTCAGAGCCCAGCCCACCCTCCCCATCTCAGTGTTTGGCCCTATATGTTGATGCCACAGTCTGCACTGCTCACAACCTGGGCCATGCTGTACCTGACCAAGATCAGGGTCCCCATGGCATGGGTGACTACACACTGTACTGATTTACACTGGATGTTTGATGTGATTGGGTTCATACATCCACGTGACACATACATGGAAGGTTACTTTAATCTGTTACTGAACAACAGAGTGCCTCTCTCCATGTGAGGAGTCAGTAATATGTTAAGTATATCCTCTTATTTTTCTCTAGACCTTTTTGCATTACTCAGAATGAAATTAAGCAAGTGTTGCTTTCAACTACATCTAATAAAGCTCCTGGCCCAGATCAAATTTTAGCTGATATTTCCAAAACATTTTCAGATTTGTGGCTTCCCATTCTTACAGTTATATTTAATAAATTTTTCAGGGAGAAAACTCCCTAAATGGTTCAGTGGAACGCATCATTTATCCTATCTATAAAAGGGTCATGCCTCTGACCCTAGCATGTATAGGCCCGTCAGTCTCATTGATGAATCCCAGAAACTGTTTTGTAAAATAATACTGCAAAGTTTGCAGACTTGGATCCATGAAAACCAGTTACCGGATGAGACTCAAAATGATTTCAGGAGTAGACGATCTACTATTCAACATTGCTGTTTTGTTGCATCTTATTTATAACTATACCGCTATTAAAAAGAATCAAAGCTTTGCTGCTGCTTCGTGGATCTCAGAGCTGCCTTTCATAGCTTTAGCCATAAATTGTTATGGCAGAAACTACAGACACAGAATATTGATCCTTTTTTGTTGGACATTATAATAAGACTGCACCAAAATATTTGGGTTAGGGTACAGTATAATCAGTCTGGAGGTTTATCGTCTGTCATTGGAACAAATCTTGGAGTTTGGCAAGGATGCATTCTTGCCTCTATTTTATTTAATTTATACATTAACACTATAATGGAACAGTTAAATTCTTCAGAATTAACAGTATAATGGAACAGTTAAATTCTTCAGAATTAACACTATAATGGAACAGTTAAATTCTTCAGAATGTCATTCTCCTAGTGAGATCAATGGGGAGGTAAGCTGTTTAGCTTACTCTGATGATATAGTACTGATTTCCACATCATTACTCAGCCTTCAAAGGAAGATTAATTATTTTTTTACATTATGTAAAGACAGCAGATTGGTTATAAATAGGTATAAAACTAAATTAGTTGTTTTTGGTAATAGAACAAGATGGACTCCAAGACTACTTATGGAAAATTTAAAAACTGAAACTTAAAATGTTTACAATTACTTGGGAGTAAGATTTTAGGATAATCTCTGTTGGAATGGGAATTTGCATCTGATTGAATCCAGGATGAAAACTGTGGTTAACACATTTAAAAGATGTAATTGTAGAGTGGGAAAGGGTACAATCCTGGGATTACTTACAGTTATTAATGGTGAAATAAATCCTAGCATATTATATGCAGCTGAAATTTGGGGTTCTTCCAATGTCAATCCCCTGGAGACACTATTAAGATATTTTGCTATGCACTGTTCATCCCCCACTCAGTGCCTGTAGAGGTTTTAAGATTGGAACTGAGTCAATTTTCAATCTCCACTCTGGTTATAGAGAGGCGATTGATATTTCTTTTAAACTTATTCCAATTACCGGGGAATAGGTTTATCAGACAATGTCTGGAAGAGGAAATCTAATATTCAAGGAAAGGTTTCATTTGTCCAATTGTAAAATTATTAAGGAGTGTTTATTTCATCTGGGGTTATGACATGTATTATATGAAATATATTGTAGGTCAAATCATGAAGTTATTACCCAAATAAGAACTAGGATTAGAGATTCAGACACTATGCAAGATTTTTTCATGAGTTTCCTCACTTAAAAATGTTAAATGGTTTAGGCAGCTTAAAATCATGCATAATCTTGAATTTTATTTGACTTGTCTATCCAGTTCTCTTGACTGAAAGATAATCCCACTGGTTTTAGAAAGGAACTATATGATGCAAACTATACCCACTTTAAACAGAAATGACCAGGTGTTAAAACCCCTCACTGCAGATGTGGAATGAATGTCAAAGACGACCTTAAGCACATCACATTTTTAACCCCTCTGTACTCCAAGAAAAGAAGCTATTGGCTAGGTCCTAACTTCTGTATTTTACAATTCCCATGATATGTCAATTTTACATAGATCATCTGTTGTTTGTCATCCTTGAAATTGTAATCTAAAAATAATCCTCTGGTCATTTTCATATTGTACATAGAGCACATAAGAGATTTTTTTTTTTTTTGCCATAATTTAGCCCCTTTTTCAATATTCCACTGCAATGTTTGGAATTTTGAGAATACAGGCAAGTTATTTGGCTAGAGTTATAGGTAACCAAACCCGAAGGTACACAAGTCCCATTTTTCTCCTTCTACAGAATTGCAAGAGATTGTTTTCTCTTTTGTTTCCTAATCCTCTTCAAATGTTACGGGTGTTGTACATAGACAAATGTATAGAATACTTTTTAGGATGATGTATGAATACTTAAACAGACAAGAAATTTTCTTATGTATATTCCCTGTCCATGTTACTTGTCTCCTATTTAGGCTGATCACTATGTATTCTGATCTACATGTATTGGATGTTTTCTTGTACGAACATTTAGAACCAGTCTCAATCTTTACAAAAGTCTTGTGTACAAATTGTTCATATTTTTGCTTATTGTGTACACTTCACCCTATTATTCGATGATGTACTGAAGCTATCTTAGATTACCAAAAGTGGCCTTCAATATTGTCTTATAGTACAATCCATCTTATTGCGGATTTCACGATATTACATATTAACTTAAAGTATACAGTGTCTACTTCTGTTAAAGCCTTGTACTCCTCTAGCTTTATTTGTGAATGTTATAATTCATATACTTTTATTTGGTTTCTAAAGGCAATTGTCAAACTAACCTGAAACGTGAAACTTGATTTGTTAAGTACTGTACTCCCTTGCTATAACATCCCTCATAACAAATCCTGGTTATAGCGAACAGCTGTGATGGCTCCCATTGTTTTCAGATTAATCCATTACTGTAAATAGGTGTTCATGTGTGAGTAATGAAAACAGTGGATTCTATCACAGCTGTCTCCTACTGCCACTCTACCTTTTACAATCTTCTATAACCTGTTAAACACTGTTAGTCTCCCGTGTAATGAATTTGTATCTACTAGTGTTTAAAAATTAACTTCTTTGCATTGTGCTTTTTTCCTTCTAGCCACAAATATTTCCCACTGCCTGCCAGCCTACGCGCTAGCCTGTCTGTGGAACAAACAGATAAATAAATAAATAAATAGACTCATACAGTACTCACTCCAAACTCAATGTTTTTTAACAAAAACCTGATTACAGTGCTGGCAATTAGTAGTGAGTGCTTGCGATCTGAACTTCAGTCAGTGAATAGTGGCTGTACTTTATCGGACTTTCTCCACATCACTACAAAGATTACTGTAATAAAAAAAAAAAACACGAACCCTCCTTTCGCACTCCTGCTACATTTATTTTAAATTGTTCTCAGCACTTTGTAGGGCAGCTACCAATTTGGAGTTTCCTCTAAAAGAAAGACGAACCATTCATTCATCTTGGTCCTGCTCCAGTCAGTCGGTCTTCCTGATCACGGCATATTTAGTTTAAAACTAAAATGTGAG
Source organism: Neoceratodus forsteri (assembly GCA_016271365.2). NCBI lineage: Eukaryota > Metazoa > Chordata > Ceratodontiformes > Ceratodontidae > Neoceratodus > Neoceratodus forsteri. Next base: position 783,689,010 of record CM028132.1, on the reverse strand, counting down.
GACTGCGATCATTGACTGGGAGTTCAGGTACAGTGTACCACTGTTTTTTTTTTAATTAAAAATAATGTACATTCATACTTCAGCCACAATTATTACTGCATTTCCATAGAGTGTTTGAGGAACTGACTTTGAACTGCTATAACTCATGAAAAATGCATTTCCTCCTTATAAAGAACCCTCTCTATAAGGAACAAATCAGATGGATCCAGAGGTGTTTGTTATAATGAGGAATTACTGTATTAAGTTGTGCTGAAAAATCAGTGTTTGCATGAAAGTTATTTTTTAACGCATCTCTTTTTTCCGCCTTACAGCGGCAACTACCAGCCGGGGGCATCCAGCTGCTGGCCCTGCCTGCCAGGAGAGCACCAGGCTCACTCACTTGATGGGGGATCTGGTATGGCCATCACCAGTCTGCTGGTTGGCCTCCCCATACCCTGCCCAGCTAGACTGGCCCCGGCCCTCCCCAGTGCGATTCCATGAGAGTCCTCCCGGTGAGGCAGGGCATGGTCATCAAGCTGCACTGTCATGCCCAGCCATTTTCCACCTGATTGTGTCCACTGGAGCATGGACGTGCAATGACATCTTGGCACAACATGCCGATGTATGCCATGCTCTGCCCACATGTACACCAGCATGTAGCGCCCCTGGGCATCCCCAGGGGCCACTACAGCACAGTGGATTTTCCACAGCCCTCCCCAGGATCAGGAGAGCAGTCTACGGATGCTCAATCCTGATCCTCCTCTGTCAACCCACCGACAACCCGAGTCCATTCCCAAACCCGTGTCACCGGGGTGGCATGAGGTGTGGTGTCCAGCGCCTCAACCCTTAGCACCACTGGGCTGGCATTTTTACGCAAGTTATAATGTGTAAACTGTGCATTCTTAGTCAGCAAAAACAATTATAGAATTTTTAACAACACTAGACATTCTTAGATTCATCTTCATTTTTTTTCTCAGATATTTTTAAAATAGCTTTTATAGCTACTTTTGTAATAAATGAGTCAACTCATAAAAGATGGCTGCCACTCACCGTTAAAAACCCCTCTTCCTCTAAGGTTACGTGTTGAATGTACATGCTAGAGTCATACTGTGAAGTGCATGTATTATGCTGGCATGACCACATGTTTAGGATATTTTTTATAGTGGCCATGGCAGGGGGCTGTGAACTTTTAAAACATCAAAATCTTGTATTTTAGTTCAGGATTGAAAGAAAATGAAAAGAAAATCGTTATATTGATGTTTTGCCCGAAAAAAAAAATATTATTTCTGAAAAAAAAGCTGCATGGTGACTAACAAATACTGCTGCTTTAAATCCACAGCTCATAAAATAATACAATCCTGCACACCAACTGCCACAACATTCTAAAATGGCAAACTTGAATGCACAATGCTTGTAAAAAAATACATTTTCTTGGAAAATGTGGCCCATGAAGAAAGCATCAGTGTGACAGAACAGGAATGTTTGGCATCAAACTATCTTACCTGCCAACCCAGTCAACAGCCAGGCCTTCTCCATGTGGTAGATCATTGCTAATAACTGTTTCTTTGCTTGTTCCATTCAGAAACATTCGCTCAATGACTCTCCTCCCCATATCAGTCCAGTATAACCTCTTTTCCACTCTGTCAAAGTCCAGTGCCACCACATTGCTCAACCCTTGTAAAATGAGAGAGTAGGATAGCCCGTCTATAGTCAGGTTGCGTAAATAGTACCGGTTACTGAAAATAAGGTAGGGCATAATATTACTGATCTGGCGACAGCGCCTCCCATCAGGCTCTCGAATATACCCAGAAGCACACTTGCAGATGTAGGAACCAGCTGTGTTCTCACAGATTTGGCTACACACACTTGGAGTTTCACTGCATTCATCAATATCTTCACAATTCTGCCTGTCAGACAGAAGGCGATATCCAGGGTCACATGTGCAGTAGTAGCTTGTTTGAGTATCTCTGCATTGTTGAGCACATCTGCTGATTGATGGGTCACTGCACTCATTAATGCCTATAGCACCAAAATTGTACAAGTTATTGAAACACATTACAGCAGTTTTGTCATAAATAGTTGACAGATCTACAATAGCTTAAACCTGGTTACAACTACTAGCATTTTAATTTCTGTCTAGCTAGAACTGAGACAAAAGCCAAATAATTACATATCTTCTATTTTCATGACTAAACACGGGGCTTTAGGCTTAGTCCATTGTTCTCCAGTGAACAAATTGTAATAGATAAATGTTTCAAATTAGTACAAGATAATACTTCACTAATAACGGTAGATTGTCTGATGATATTCCTGGCAATTACATTCACTATGGGCCTAATGGTGTATCTATCATCAATTACATAGAAACTCTGGGTCTGATTCTCAAAGCTTCAAATTTGACAGAAGGTGCCTGTGGCACACAGCAGTGACACAAGGGATAACTTGCATCAAAACTTACAGATTTCAAGATTCTCAAAGGCCCCCTGCACCAAACCAGGATCCAGTGTGCCAGACTGGCCCTGCACCAGGTCTGTGCTAAGCTGCTGGGTGTGCCAGGGCACTAGGTAGCTTGCAGCAGATGCAAGCTGCTATATCCCTGAATTTGGGATTCTCTAAACCCTCCCTGAGGGCACAATTCCAAGTACTGTTAAATCAGGCAGGGCTGAGTAATGATTCCTGCGCTACCCGCAGAGCTCTCACTGGGCAGGAGGGAACATGTGCCATGGTTACCACTCCTCAACCCTAATCCATTGTTAAATAAAAAAAAACAGTTCCTTGCTGGATAGCGGTGCCCATACCATGATCCCCGATGTTCACTGTATGTGTAAATAACAGAACTCCCTGGTATCCAGTGGCCCCCCACTGCCCAATCTCCATAAACAGTAAATTCTACATCCTCTCCCTGGTGTCTAGCAGTCCCCCTTCCCCTATCAATGATCCCCTGTAACATGTACAATATAAAGCATTCCCTGGTGGGTAGCAGTCCCCTTCCCCATCCCGATCCCATGTATACATAAATGTCAACATTGCCCTGGTGTCCAGTGTTCCCCCCGCATCACTGAGCACCTTGTCCAACAATACACAACAGTCCTTGCTGTCTAGGAGACCCCAATCCCCCTACTCTGGCAAGTAGTGCCCCACCAGCTCACCCCCCCATCTCATCCTGGAGCTGGCAACCAGCATAGCCCTCTGTTCTCCACCACGGCTGGCCACTGACTGAGCTGTCAAGGACCACATACTGTAATAGCTGATTGTACAGTATGCACTCCTTGACAGCTCAATAGGTGGTGGCCATGGTGGAGAAACATAGAAACATAGAAGTTGACGGCAGATAAGGACTGCAAGGCCCATCCAGTCTGCCCATTTCTTTTTCTACCTTATAAATGTGCCATCGGCCTTTGCTCTGTCAGTGGCCTATCTATTCATAGTCATTTGTATTGCTCCCTTATGCCTATCCCATGCCTGTTTGTAGCCCTGCACTGTATTCATAGCCACCACTTCTTGTGGTAAGCCATTCCATGCATCCACCACCCTTTCTGTGAAAAAGAATTTCCTCACATTCCCCCTTAATAGGCCCCCCTCTAATCTCATGCTGTGTCCTCTTGTCCTGCTATTTTTCTTATATTTAAACATGCTAGACTCTTTCACCTTGTTAATGCCCTTAAGGTGTTTAAATGCCTCGATCATATCACCTCTCTCCCTCCTTTGCTCAAGGGTATACATATTGAGCTCTCTTAATCTGTTCTCATAAGTCTTCTGATGCAGTCCCTGCACCATTTTGGTTGCCCTTCTCTGGACTGCCTCAATTTGGTTAATGTCCTTGTGAAGGTGTGGCCTCCAATACTGCACGCAGTACTCCAGATGGGGCCTAACCAGTATCTTGTAAAGAGGGATTATTACCTCCCTCTTACGACTTGTGATACCCCTACTAATACACCCTAACACCCCCCCTAGCCTTACCTACTTCTTTAGAGGCCTGCTTGGATGATTTCAGGTCATCAGTGATGATGATGATGCCCAAGTCTCTTTCTTCCTTTGTGACTGCTAGCAAGTCCCCATCCAGCTTATAGGTGGCTTCAGGGTTTCTCTTCCCTATGTGCATTATTTTGCACTTCTTTACATTAAATCCCAGTTGCCACTCTTCTGACCATTTTGCTAGTTTATCCAGATCTTTTCTCATTCTGCCCACCCCATCTGGATCATCTACTCTGTTGCAGATCTTGGTGTCATCTGCAAACAGACAAGCCTACCCTCTAGTCCATCTGCAAGGTCACTAATGAAGATGTTGAAGAGGACTGGCCCCAGGACTGATCCCTGAGGTACCCCACTTGTGACTTGCATCTCTTCTGACTGTATACCATTTACCACCACTCTGTTTTCTGCCCATCAACCAGTTTGCCACCCAGTTGACCAACTTCTGACCCACCGAGCCTACCAGCTTATTTATCAATCTTCTATGTGGAACAGTGTCAAAAGCTTTGCTGAAGTCAAGGTAGGCGACATCAACTGCTCCCCCTTGGTCCACCACTCTGGTTACCCAGTCAAAGAAATCTATGAGATTAGTTTGACAGGACCTTCCTTTTGTAAACCCATGCTGTCTTGGATCCTGTGCCCCTATGGATTCCAGGTGTTGCACTATCCTTTCCTTAAGGAGTGCCTCCATAATCTTGCCCACTACTGAGGTAAGACTGACTGGTCTGTAGTTCCCCACCTCCTCCCTGCTACCACTCTTGTGGAGCGGGATCACATAAGCCCTTCTCCAGTCTTCTGAGACCTCTCCTGTGCTCAGAGACTCACTAAACAGTTCTGCTAATGGCTCTGCTAGTTCCACCTTTAGCTCCTTAAGTACCCTGGGATGTATGCCATCAGGTCCCATTGCCTTATCCACCCTGAGCTTAGCAAGCTCTTGTAGGACCCTTTCTTTTGTGAAGGGAGTAGTGTTCACCTCCCCGTGTCCATGATGCTGAGCTGTGGGCCCTGCCCTCCTGCCCTACCTTCTCTTCAGTAAATACTGAGCAAAAGTATCTATTTAGGATAGATGCCTTTACAGGGTCCTCCTCCTCACATGCTCCCTTTTCTCCATTAAGCTTAGCAATACCCCCTCTGGACTTTCTCCTTTCACTAATGTATCTATAGAAAGTCTTGTCACCTTCTTTTACTGTTCGTGCTAGTTTTTCCTCAGTTTGGAACTTTGCCTGCCTTACTGCCTTCCCTGCTTCCCTTAGGGCAGTTTGGTATGCCTCCCTATCTTCATCCCGCTGTGTTCCCTTATATTTCCTGAAGGCTTTTCTGCTACTGTATTTGAGAACCAAAGTGGTTTCCTTCTTCTTTTGCATTTCCTTTTCTGTCGAACACAATGGGATGTTGCTTCAAGTATTGCATCCTTAATGCTTGCCCACTTTGCCTGTACCACCTCACATGTGTTTCTTTTTGCCAGGGCTAGCTTAACTCTGTTGGCCATCTTATCAAAGTCAGCTCCTCTGAAGTCCCATATTTTTGCCTTGGAATAGGATGATTTAGATGTAGTAGCCAAATTGAACCATACCATGTGATGGTCACTGGCCCCCAGGTGACCTTCTACCTGGAGATCTGTGATCCCTTCCTTGTTAGTCAGTACTAGATCTAGGATAGCCCTGTCTCTCGTGGGTTGCTGTACCAGTTGCTTTAGGCCCACCTCCTGCAGGGAATCCACTATGTGTCTAGTTCTGGCAGATGTTCCTGCAGGTATTGACCAATCTGTATCTGGCATGTTGAAGTCTCCCATTATCAGAACCTCCCCTTTAGCTGTCATGTTTTGTATATCTTCTAACAGTAATGTGTCTATGTCCTCCCCCTGGTCTGGGGGCCTGTAGACAACCCCAGTTCTTATGGCTGTCCCCATTCCTGTTTCCAGGGTGACCCACAGTTCTTCTGGCTCCTTATGCGTATTCTGAATTTCTGTAGCTTTGATATTTTCATTGACATACAGGGCCACTCCTCCCCCCCTTTTTGCACCTCGGTCTCTTCTGAACAATACATAGCCAAGTACTGAAGTCTCCCAAGTGTGGTTACTGGTAAACCACGTCTCACTAATTGCTATTATGTCCAGTTTAGCCTCTCACATTATTGCCTGCAGGTCTGGGATCTTATTTTCCAGGCTGTGAGCATTTGTGTACATGATTTTCCATTGGCCAGATTTTGGTATGTTAGTTGTTGGGTGAGGTTGAGTGAGAGTGGAGGGCTGTGTCAGTTGCAGGCTCCAGGATGGGATAGGGGGAGTAGGGTGGTGGTAAACTACCTGCTGGGATGGGGGGTTCCCTAGACACCAGGAACTGTTGGATACTGTTGGATGGAGTGCTCAGTTATGGGAGGGGGGACACTGGATACCAGGACAGTGTTGACTTATATGTATACATGGGATCAGGAATGGGGAGGGGGGACCACTAGCCACCACAGAATGCTTTATTTTGTACATGTTAGGAGGTTTCATTGATAGAGAGGGAGATTTGCTAGACACCAGGGAGGGGATGTTTATTTTACTGTTTATGGGGATCAGGAGGGGGGACCACTTGACACCAGGAAGTTCTGTTAGTTGCGTATACAAGGGACATCGGGGATTGGGGAGGGGGACTGCTAACCACCAAGGAAGTGTTTTATTTTATTCAACAATGTATCAGGTATGGGGAGGGGAGATCACTAGCCACCAGGGAATGCTATATTTTACTTGTTGCATGTAATGTTTAGATCTATGTGCTGTCACCTACAAAGCATTTCTATCCCTCCAAGAGTGCCGCCTGACTGTCCTGCAGCTGGCGGCATACCTTTCAGTTGTGCTGTCTCTTTGCTGCATGGCCACCTTTGCTGCAAGCTGTGGGACTTAGGCACCAGGACCCTAAAGAATCGGCCACAGAGTCTCTGGCACACCAGCAATCTGTGCAAGCTGCTGTTGGCGCAGCTTGTGCCGCCCTGTGAGAATTGGGCCCACAGACTCTGACAGCAAATGAAAACCAATGATCCAATGGATCAGCCCAAAATATACTACCTCTCCCCCAACCTAGTGTCCTGGGGGCTGTCCCCTCAGCTCTTGTTACCTACAACCCCCTCCCCCCATGGTTTAAACAAGTGTTACTGTGAGTTCCTTAGCTTTGTCCCAGCTCTGTTTGAATCCATTAAGGGTACTTTCCTTGCTAATACCATCAGCAATCTATTCCCTGGCTCCACCATTGCCTCAGTGAAGCAGAACTTCCTTGCATCCCTCCAGAATTTACCACACACACACACACACATGCACGCACGCACACACACACAGACACACACACACGCACACACACTAACCTCCAATCACGCCCTCATTTGACTACATCTCTGTTTCTAAAAATCTGGCATTTGATGTTGTTATTATTAGTAGTAGTATTAATATTATTATGGTATTTCTAAAGTATATGACTTTAATCTTTGTGTATCAATAGATGTATTATTTAGAGTATAAAATTATCATCTTCTACATAAACTGATAAAGCACACGAAAGACCATCTAGAAACAACAGAAAATGGGTAATCCATTAACAGGAAATGCAAGGAGTGTGCTAGGAGTTAACAAAGTAAAACTCAGAATGTTGAATGCAGATACTGTAGCTACATTATGTGCCTTATTTGAGGACAGAAAATATTACAATATTAAATAATGGAAGAAAACAAAGAATTTCTAGGAAAGAAAATGAGATTTTATCAAATAACATTAGAGAAAGAATAAATAACATTGTACAGTAAAATGTAAAGACATAAGTACATTTTAGAAAATGATTGCTAAAGGGACCAAAATTATATAAGCGGTATTGTGGCAAACATCACATAAGAAGGTCGGTGTAAATTCTACAAGGATTAGTTCTATGATAACGAAGAAGAGACGTCTCAAATTAGAAATGTAGCTGAGAGCTCAGTAAAAGGGTCACCACAACTAATTTCAGAATCTGAAGTGATTTCAATTTTACATAAGAACATACGAATTTGCCAGCAGATAAAGGCCTTATGGTCTATCGAGTCTACTCAAGTGTGCAGCTAGCAACCCTTATACTGAAGCTACCCCTCCCTTCCCTCCCCTCCCCTGACCCTCCCTCTTACCCTATCCCATCCCCTTTTGAAGCAATCCATTGTTCTACAGGATACCACTTCAGCAGGCAATGCGTTCTACCCAGACACCACTTTCTCCATGAAAAAGTATCTTTTCATTTCCCTCCTGAACCCCCCCCCTCCAATCTGAGATTGTGACCTCGAGTATTCCTACCTTCTCTTAAAGGAAAACTGCACCCTCATATCTTCTAAACGTTATTTGTTTCCATGTCAACAGACAACTCTTTTCATGTAGCTGTTAAGGATACATGCAACTGCTTCAGTTAGTTTTCACTCTTCATACTAGGCCCTGTCACTCTCCTGGGAGGGTCCATTTTGTGGTTGTTGAAATCTCATTGTCCCTGAGAGCTGCATTAGCATATGAGAACATGATGTCAGATCAACCATTTATATCATATATCTCTATGCTAAAATAACAAATACCCTGCAAAAACTCTCTGGAAGCTTATAAACCGAATGGAGTGTAAATGGGAAAAAAACTGCATTTCAACTCAACGCATTTCAGTAAAACTCACTGAAGGTAAATGTGGTATTTCATACCTTCTTGCAGCTTGGTTCTTTTAAAACTACTTAAGCAGACAGGCATACTGGGGAGTTTAAAGGTCGATTACACATCACACTGTCATATGCTAATGTAGCTCTCAGGGACAATGACATTTCAACAACCACGAAATGGACCCTCCCAGGAAAGTGGTAGGGCCTAGTATGAAGTGTGAAAACTAACTGAAGCAGTTGCATACATCTTTAATAGCTACATGAAAAGAGTTGTCTTTTGACATGGAAGCAAATGACATTTAGAAGATATGAGGGTGCAGTTTTCCTTTAACTTGAATAGTCCCACCGTGCCTGTTTTGTTTATTCCCTTCATGTACTTGAAGGTTTCAATCATATCACCCCTGTCTCTCCTCTCCTCCAGTGAGTATATGTTCAACTCCCTCAGCCTGCTCACATAGGATATGTCCCCTAGTCCCTGGATCATCTTTGTTGCCCTGCGCTGCACCCCCTCCAGTAACTTAATGTCCCTCTTCAGGTACGGGCGCCAGTATTGCATGCAGTACTCCAGGTGTGGCCTAACCAGTGTCCTATACAATGGCAGGATCACCTCCCCTCTCCTTGAAGATATATCCCCGGCAATACAACCCAGCATTTTGTTGGCCTTTGCAGCTGCCTTCCTGCATTGTGCTAAGTTGTTCATTGAGCCCCTTATAATCACCCCCCAGATCCTTCTCCTCCTCCTCTGTCACAGCTAGCTGAATTCCCACCAGCTGGTAGCTCCTTCTTGGGGTTTTTTGCCCCAAAATGTAGCACCTTGCACTTTTTGGCATTGAACCCCAACTGCCAGGTGTCCAGCCAGGTCTCCAGTTTTGACAGATCATCCAGCAACCCATGCCACCCTCCTAGGTCATCCACTTCTGCTTCCATCTTGGTGTCATCTGCAAACAAAATGATCTTGCTCTTGATGCCCATTGAAATGTCTGATATGAACAACCCAAACAACACCGGTCCCAGCATTGAGCCCTGCGGTACTCCGCTTGTCACTATCCTCAGAATTGAGAGCTCCCCTCCCGCCACTACCCTCTGCTGCCTTCCCTGTAACCAGTTCACTACCCATCCCACCATTTTTGCCCCTGCACTTGTTCCTGTCAGCTTACTACCCAGCCTCCCATGTGGTGCCAAGCTGAATACCTTACTGAAGTCCAGAAAAAGGACATCCACTGCATGGCCCTTATCCAACTGTCTAGTTACCCAGTTATAGTAATCCACCAGGTTGGTCTGACAGAATCTGTCCATGACAAACCCATGCTGCCTAATGTCCTGCAGCTCATTGGTCTCCAGAAGGGACACCAGCCTGTCCTTCAGGATTGTCTCCATCAGTTTTTCCAAGATGGATGTGAGGCCTACCGGCCTGTAGCTTCCCGGTTCATCTTTGGGACCACTGTTATGTAGGGGTACCACATGAGCCATCCTCCAGTCCTGAGGTACACTTCCTGAGACCAGGGAGGCACTGAACAGGTCTGCCAAGGGCCCCACCAGGATTTCTGCAGCTCTCTCAGTACCCTGGGGTGAATGCCATCCAGCCATGGCGCCTTGTCCACCCTCAGTGCCCTCAGGCCCTCCGGTACCCTGCCCTCTGTTATTTTCCATCTGTCACCTCTCCCCCCCCCCGAGCCTGACCTCCCAACCCCCTTGGTAAGACCCCCCTTTCTCCTTAGTAAACACCAAGCAGAAGTATTCATTAAGAGCTTCTGCCTGCTCTGCCCCTGTTTCCACCCACTCCATCCCTCTTAATCCTTACTATTTTGTCCCTACAACTCCTTTTCTCCCTGATCTACCTGAATAATTCTTCTCCCCCTTCTTGATGCCTTGCGCCAGCCCGAGCTCCTTAGACACCTTGGCTGCCCTTACTGCCTTCATCACCTCTTTTGATTCCTTCAGGTAATCATCTCTGTCCTCCTCTCTCCCTGTTTTTTTGAACCTCCTAAAGGCAGCTCTTTTATTTCTTACTTTCTCCATTACCCCTTTGCTCAACCAGCTGGGTTTCTTGGCCCTAGCTCTTACTCTGGAACCTACGTGCCCTTAAAGTAATAAGAAAGCAGGGCAGGACCAGATGGCAGCCTCTGTGAACACTGACTTGAATGTAATGGGACTTACTGATATGTTTGGCTTGTGTTGCTTGCTATTTTAATAACCTATCTTGCATTATTATTTCATTCAAGCTACTAATTGTATTTTAATATTGAGTATTTGTTAATTATTCTGTTGTAGGATTGGACTGGATATTACAGTTACTCCACTCCAGGACCTCCCTGTCAATTATCCACTGTGCCAAATGTGGATTTTCCTGGTGGACAAAAAAATTAAATAAATACAGGTTTTAAATACTAGTCCATCTAGATGTGATTATTTTTCTTTTATTTATTTATTTTCAAAAGTTTTGCCAGGATTGCCAACATGAATTCAGAGAGGGTAGTCTTTTTTCAAAAGGGTACTTAGGCATTTACACAGGACAAATTCATACAATGTAAAACATAGCCAATTCAAACATTTATTGGATCTGATGCCTACAGTTATACAGTAAATCTCTCAATCTATCAGCCAGACAGTAGTCAGAAGATGCATGGTTGGTTTTTACCAGCCGAATACACAACCCAATTACAAGGTTGATGTGATGAAATGGATGTCCCACGGGTTAAGCTAGAGAGTCACTAATTTTCATCCATCTCAGGGAAATGTGTACAAAGTTCTTCCCCAGATCTTACCTAAAGAGCAGTTATTCATGTTTCCTGGCCTTATATATACCGAAAAAGGAAGCAGTTTCACATCACAACAATGACAGTAAACACAGAAACATCGAAACAGACTTTGATAGCAGATAAGGACCGTTGGCCCACCTAGTCTGCCCATTTCCCTACCTATTGGATAAGCTGCAGATCCTAGTTAATCAACAGCCTACTTCTTCCTAGCCCCCCAAGAATTGCCTTATGTCTGTCCCATGCATTCTTGAATTCCCTCACTGTTTTTGACCCCACAACCTCCTCAGGAAGGCCGTTCAATGTGTCTACCACCCTCTCTGTGAAAAAATACTTCCTCTCATTACCCCTGAGCCATCCCCCCTCTATCTTCAAATTGTGTCCCCTTGTTCTTGCACATCTCTTTTTCTGAAAGATGCTACCCTCTTGGACTTTGTTAATTCCCTTCAGGTACTTTAAAGTTTTTATCAGGCCCCCCTTCCTCGTTTCCTCAAGGGTATACATGCATTGTTGCTGTTTTCAATGATTATTTTATATATATTTATTTGTATATTTGTAATTTGGTAATGTATGTTTAGTGTTGTATTGTATTGTGATGTGAGTTTTGTTAATTGTAAACATCTTGACTGTATGTGTTTTCAGTCCCCGGGTCGTACATGAAAACGGGCCTTTGGCTCATTGTACTTACCCGGTAAACAAATGTTTAAAATAAAATAAAAAAAATAAATAAATAAAATTAAGCTCCTTTAGTCTCTCCTCGTATGGCTTCTGTTGCAAACCCTGCATCATTTTAATTGCCCTCATCTGGACTATCTCCATCCTGTCTATGTCCTTGCTGAGATGGGGTCTCCAGAACTGGATGCAGTCCTCCAGATGGGGTCTCACCAACTGTCTGTACAGAGGGATAACAACTTCCTGTTTTCTACTGGTGATGCCTCTCCCTATACATCCCAATATCCCCCCAGCCATCCCCACTGCCTTCTTACATTGCTTGCTAACCTTTAGGTCATCTGATATGATTACACCCAGGTCCCTTTCCATTCTTATTGTTGTTACTACCCCCCCCCCACCATTGTGTACTGTTCCCCTTGGTTTTGTTTCCCTGGTGCATTACTTTGCACTTCTTTGCATTGAATCCAAGCTGCCATACTTCTGACCATTCCTCCAACCTTGCCAAGCTCTTCTCATCCTTTCCACACACCCCTTGTGTATCAACCCTGTTGCAGATCTTTGTGTCGTCTGCAGAGAGGCATACTTTTCCTTCCAGTCCCTCTGCAATGTCACCTATAAAGACAGTAAAAAGGACCAGACCCAGTACTGAACCCTGTGATGCCCCACTAGTAACCTCCCTTTCTTCAGAGTGGACTCTGTTTACTATTACCTTCTGTGTCCTGTTGTCCAGCCAATTTTTTACCCAGGCTACCACCCTGGGACCCACTCCCAGGCTGGCTGATTTGTTTATTAATCTGTTGTGTGGGACTGTGTCAAATGCCTTGCTAAAGTTTAGGTAGGCCATGTCCATAGCCCCTCCCTGGTCTACTACTTTGGTCACCCAGTCAAATAAATTGATCATATTCATCTGACATGACCTTCCCACTGTGAATCCATGCTGCCTTGGGTCCTATGCCTCACTGGCTTCTAGGTACTCAACAATTATTTCCTTCAGAAGTGATGCCACCATTTTCCCTGCCACTGAGGTCAAACTGACAGGTCTGTAGTTTCCTGCCTCTGTCTTGCTCCCACTTTTGTGATGCAGAATCACATTTGCCCCCCTCCAGTCCTGAGGTACCAAACCATCCTCCCATGATTTGTTAAAAAGGCTAGTCAGTGGTGTCACTAGTTCTCCCTTTAATTCTTTTAGAATTGGGGGGAATCCCATCAGGCCCCATTGTTTTGTCCACCTTCAGTTTTAGGAGTTCTTTCAGAACCTTTCTTCTGTGAAAGGACAGGTATCAACCACCCCCCATCCATAGTGCTTCTATTGATTGGATTAGGTACCTCCCCCTCATCTTCTTTTGTGAATACTGAGCACATGTAATTGTTCAGTATCCCTGCCTTTTCACTATCCCTCTCTGCCCACCCACCGTCCCTTTATTCAGCCTTACTATCCCTCCCTTTGTCTTTTTATGCTCCATAATGTACCTAGAAAAGAATGTATCCCCCTTCCTAACTGAGTTGGCTATCTTTTCCTCAGTTTCAGCCTTTGCTATCCTGACTGCCTTCCCCGCTTCCTTCTGCTTTAACTGGTACAGTTCTCTGTCCTGCTCCTTCTGTGTTTCCTTATACTTCCTAAATGCTGTCTTTTTCTCCCTAACTTTCTCCACCACCTCTTTTGAGAACCATAGTGTTTTTTGTCTTTCATTTTGATTTGTTTATTTGCTTTACACAAAGGCTTGTTGCTTCTGTGATGGCAGTTTTGATGTTTCCCCATTGTTGCTCCATCCCTCCTTCTTGCCTGTTTGCTAGTGCTTTTCTGAGGCACTCTCCCATTTTGACAACGTCAGCCCTCCTGAAGTCCAGTACTCTCACTTTTGTATGGCTCGACTCTGCAGCTGAGTTTATCGTGAGCAACACTGTTTAGTGGTCACTTGTTCCCAGATGACTACTACTTCTAGATCTGAAATCCTCTCTCCGTCCCCATTTGAGAGTACCAGGTCTAAGATTGCTCCCTCCTGAGTGGATTCCAACACTAGCTGTCTGAGGCATGCCCCCTGTAGGGCATTAAGAATGGCCCTGCTCTTGGATGTGGCTGTAGAAAAGGTGCTCTATTTAACATGTGGCATATTCAAGACCCCCCCCATCAACAATATCTCCCCTTTCTCTGCCATCCTAAGGATACCTTCTGTCATTTCAGTATCAGTGGCTTAGTAGGTAGCACACTCGCCTCTGAGGCTGGGAGATCAGAGGGCTGTGGGTTCAGTTCCTACATCTGGCACTTGGGTTAATATCCCAGTACTGACACTGTAGTGCAGCATGAGAGGGGTGCTGCACTTCTGAGGTGCCGTCTTTCGGATGAGACATTAAACTGAGGTCCCATCTGCCTGGATTGGTGGTAGTTCAAGTGGATGTCAAAGATCCCATGGCACTTATCGAAAAGAGTAGGGGAAATTCCCCGGTGTCCTGGCCAAATTTCCCTCATACACTAAAAATACCACCAACAGGTTAATCTGGTTCAAGATCAGTTGACATTCATCTGTATCCCCCTCCCCCGGGTCGTGCCTGAAAATAGGCAGGATTTGTCTAGTGCACTTACCCAGTCAACAAAAACTAAATAAAAAATAAATACATTTCCTTATCCATTTTCTCCCACTTTGATGGGGGTCTGTATACAACCCCCATGTGGATTGTGGTGCCATTTCCAGACTCCAGGGTGACCCACAGTGCCTCCACTCCTCCCTGTTTACCCTTTTGTTCTGTTGCTTTGATCCCCTCCCGTACATAGAGAGCTGTTCTTCCTCCTCCTCTTCTACCCTCCCTGTCTCTCCTGTAGATTGTAGACTCACTGGGCCTGATTCTCAGTGAAGGCTTAGAACGGTGCAAGCTGCAGCATACAGCAGCTTGTGCTGAAGTCCAGTGTGCCAGTGACCCAGCACCAGATTCTGGTACAGAAGGGGTCCCTGCACCTAAGTCTCCACACTTGTGGCAACCTCTCCTGTGTGGCAAATACATGGCACATGGAAGGGTTTGCCACAGACTCCTTGTGGCAAGGGAAGTGGTCTCCCCAGCCACAATTCCCTGTGACACATTTTAATTACCCATCCCCAGTGGTCCAGTGTACCCTCCTCCCTGTCCTGCATCCCATGTTAGTAATATAATCCTAACTCAATCCCTGGTAGTATAGTGGTCCCCCCTCCCTGATCCCCGATGTGCCCCTTTATTAAAAAGATAAATGATCCCTTTGTTGGTAGTCTAGCAGTCCCTCCTCCCTGATCCCCAATCTGCCCCCTTATTAAAAAGACAAATGATCCCCTCACTGGTAGTCTAGTGGTCCCCCCCCGATCCCCAATGTTGCCCGGTATAATATAATTTAATAGTGCCCCCATCCTGGGTGGTGAGTGGCCTGCCATCCCCACCTAGCAAATATTGCCCACCACCCCACCCCCATCCAAGAACAGAGCCAGTGACCAGCACAGCCCTCCTCTCACCTCTGCAGCTGGCCATTGACTGAACTGTCACAAAGCATATAGTGTAAATTTTATGCATTGAGCACATACACTTTACAGTACACACTCTGTAACAGTTCAGTCAGCGGCCCGCCATGGAGGTGAAAGGCAGGCGGTTCTGGTCGCCGCCTCGGTTCCAGTATAGAGGAGAGTTGGGTGGTGGGCAATAGCTGCTGGGTGGGGGCCACTTGACCACTAAAGATGGAGGCACTGTTAAATTGTATTATACCGGGCCACATCAGGGATCAGGGAAGGCGCACCGCTAGACTACCAATGAGGGAATCAATTTTCCTTTTACTATAGGGGCAAATTGGGGATCAGAGAGGATGGACTGCTAGACTACCAATGAGGGGTTCATTTTTCCTTTTACTACAAGGACACATTGGGAATTGGGGAGGGGGAACCATGGCACATTGCCGCAAACAGGCAACCTCCCAGAGGAGATTTGGTACCTCTAGACTAGCTCTGGCTAGTCTAAGGGTACTTAGAACTTCTCCCTCTGGGAGAGTTCTATGAATTCCACATTCAGGGCTGTGGCAGCTTGCATCTGCCACGTGCCCCCTAGCGCCATGTCACAGCTCATTCTTGGGTGCACGGGCGACGCAAGCCCCATTTGGGACCGGCAGTCTGAGGTTGATGCAGGCTGCCACTGAGAATCTCTTCTGATGCACTGTTTGGTGCAAGGGGCACTTTGCACCAATCATTGTGGTGCAAGCCCCTTGCACTGCTCCTGGAGCTTTGTGAATCAAGCCCATTCAGTTTAAGAGCACTCTCACGTTACTTGGCCCACTGTAGCTTATGATCTTGGTCTTGGCCATAAACTGTTTTTAGATCTGGCTGTTAAAAAAAAATCATAACACATACCACATCCTCTTTCATCACTATTATCAGAGCAGTCATCCATTCGGTCACAGACCTTCCCCTGTTCAATGCAGACCCCATTGTCACATTTGAAGTAGTTGGGTGCACATGTGGCCTCTGGGGTGTGACAGAGGTGCTCTGATTCATCAGACTCATCTCCACAGTCATTGTCACCATCACAAACATAAGTCTTTGAGATGCAGCGACCATTCTGACAGGTGAACTGGTGCTGTTGGCATGGTGGATATGTGCATCCTCTCTCATCACTGCTGTCACCACAGTCATTACGCCTATCACACCTGGAGAGAACCATTTAAAGACATTATTTTGAAGATCCCTTCACGCAGTGTGAATCTTTCTGTAAAATCTGGTTTAGTTCATATTATATGTATATAATTTAAAGCACACAAAAGCCCAGTCAGGGATGTCCTGAGGTCTTAAAGTTCCCATAAGCAAACTTGATATTAGCACCCCCACCAAGGATGTCACCCTTTCACTGGTTCCTGAAGGTTACAAAAATTACAAATATTTACTGATCTGGTGCCCCCTCACAATTGACTCACCATAGCAGCATCCTAGTATGCCTGTCCTTAAGGTCAGACAGGGAGTCCATTGATATAGCACCAGTAGTCTGCATTGCTATGACTTACAATTTCTCATCCCGGGGGATCAGCAAAAGCTGAACACATCACAGACAATCTGCCCCAGATAATAAGGCTAGTTAAATGAGGCAGTTGGGATCTACCCCAAATAATCAGAATAGTTACACTAGCTAGTTTCTATCTCTCACAAGATAACAGGATAGTTATTATCTTCTTACCTCTACTCTCTTCTCTCCCCTACCCCCCCCCAACTTTGCTCTACAAACTTATGCACCTTCTTTCTCTCTGTCTCAATCACACTCTGCTGCTGGGCAGTCCCCCTTCACCTATAATCTCCCCTCCACCTGGGACACTCTCCCCGCTGCTCTTCTCCTCTCTGCTTCCCACGCTCCCTCAAACACCAGCTCAAACTTCTCTCTGCCCCATCCTGCTCTTACCCTTCTCTTAACTGACCCTCACTCTGAGGTTCTCTTTCCTTCCTAATGCTGATTATGTACCTAGTTCATGGTTGCCTGCTGTTGTTCATAAATTAATGCGTATGCAGTTACCTGTAATTTGAGTTTTTCCTGCACTTACATTGTACTGCTTTTTACCACCTGTCCAAACTTTACATTGCACCATTGTATCACTTTTACTTTGTATGTTCTCTCCTCTCTCCCTCCCCTAGGTTGCAGCTGGAAATGAGCCTCGGCTCAGTGTGCCTTTCCTAGTCACCAGATTTCGAACAAATGAAATATAATTGCCAGATAATCAGGATAATTACACCAGGTTGTTGCTTTCTGCCCAAAATAATCAGGACAGTGTTACTGGGCAGTTACTTTCTTCCAAGATGATCAGGATAGTTACTCTGGACAGTTGTTGTCTGTAGTCTGCCCTAGATACTCCGGACAGCTACACTGGATAGCTGCTATCTACACAGATAATAAGGATAGCTACACTGGATAGATAATATCCACCCCAGATAACCAGGATAGTTACACTGGATAGTTGATATCCTCCACAGATAATCAGAATAGTTACACACGATATTTACTATTTGCTCAAATATTCAGGATAGTTACACCAGCTGCCCCAAAAATTATGAACTGTTTAATTGGATATTTAATATCTGCCCCCAAACAATTAGGATACTTACATTGAATAGTTACTACCATATGTACCCAGTTAATCAGGATAGTTACACTAGATAGTTACTATCTACCCCAAATAATTAGGGTAGTTACACTGGATTGCTGCTCTTTACCTCCCCCCCCAGGATAATTATGATAGTTATCCTGGATAGCTGCTATATGCACCAGCATCCAAAGACTGGATCACCCCAGAGCAGATGCCGCATTATCCTGATTATTTACTTCACTGCCAACAGCAGATGGCACTGGTCCATCTTGACAATATAGTTAGGCTGCTACTGTTCTTGGATCATTATATACAAACCTGAAAGAGCTCCTGACACACAGCCCATTGGCACATGTAAATTCACTCTCACTGCATGATCTTCTGGTGCAGTTTTGATGCTCGTCATAAGCATCGACACAGTCAGCATCTCCATCGCAGACCCAGCCTCGGGGGATACATCTCCTCTGTGGAGGTCGGTTATTTATGCATGTGAACTCTGCTGCTGTGCAACTATGATTTCCTGCAGGAAAACACATTTATTACTTTATCATGCACTGCACCTGAGTGACTTTTCCTATGAGGGTAATGGACTCAGTGATTGAATTACATTTTATGAGAGTCTAGAGGTATGGGTCGAGGGGGAGTACTTCTTTAAACTATGCTGCCACCCCATCCATATTATAAGTAAATGGCAGTATTGAATAAACTACTGGGGCTAAATTCAAAGCAAAGGAGGATGAGTTACTGTGTGTTCCTTGCCAGCATAATTCAGATACTCTGTACTACTGAGACTGGCAAAATAGAAAGAGCTAAAACAAACCTTTCAACTGGTGTCCCGTCAAAAGCGTGAGTGAATTTAAGCAAATGAAAAACAGCAAAGAAAATATAGTGAATGGCATAACAGTGAAGTGGTCGTTACAGTGCAAGCTATTTTCAGTGATATACTGTGTGTTGGTGGTGGTGTCTGCGGTGTGATGTCTGATGTTGGTGTGATGGTCATTAGCTGCTATTTTGCCCCCCCTTGGCATTGCATCCCCCATGGCGTTCACTTACTTTATCTGTCTGCACACCTTAATCCCCCCTCCCCCTGAGCTACATCCCCGCGGAGTTCATTTATTTTATCTACACACTGACGTTTGCCGTTCCTGAGCACTGACTGGTGCTGATTTGACCATTCAGTGTTTTATTTCACCTGTTTGCTATGTTTGTTGCACTGATTTTCATACACTGTTATTGTCCTTGCTTTTTTTATTTCACTGTTTTGACATAGTACCCCTTCAACCAAGTTTTCTATGAGCTGTATCTTTTTAGGGACTGGTATCATAAATAGCAACACTGTTGCATTTAAGTAAAAATTTAGCTAATTAAACCATCAAATCATCATTATTTTAATAAAAAAGAATGCTCTGGCATGGTTTACATGCTGCACTGCCCTCTAAGCTCAGCTAACTGACTGCATTATACATGTGACAAAGTCAGAGTAAATGAGAGACTATAGTATTTTATTGTATGCTCTGTAGTTTGGCATTTTATTATTGTATGTTGCTCGTACAATTATGCTGAATCTTTGAAATAGGCTTTTATTTCAAAGGTTTCCCTACTCCTCCCATACTATGCTAAGAAAACTACAACCACCACATAGACATGTATTGGTAATGAGTCCACTCCAGCGGATCTGGATACATAGTAGAATAATAACCTAGTAAGTTAAGATTGGAAGGGACACCTGGTCCACCAGAAATGCCCCCTAGGGGTTCCTCCACACAAGGGCTCCACTATTTGGGGGTGAGTGGAGTAAGCAATGAGGAAATGAGGGCAAGTGATGAAGAACATGTTGGATGGGGCTAGGAAATGGACTGACCAGTGGATGGAGGCAGCTCTAGAGAAAGGTGGCATAAAGAATAAATTACAAACACAAAAAGACAGATTGATTTAGATAGTGTGTGATTTACTATAACCACAGCTTAGTGTTGGGCGATGTAGAGGGATGAGCAGAGAGCTATAAGAGTAAAAAATGGTGTTTTGCAGCATGTTTGTGCAAAATACAGTTTTAAAGACAGTTATACAATGGCAAGAAAATTTCCTGTACTCTGATTGGTCAGTGTGTGCCTGAGACAGTGATGATATTACACAATAACATCACTGTGTTGAGTTTTTGGATGATTTTACGGATTTTTTTTTCAGAAACAAAGATATACTGCCTCACTAAAAATCTACTAAAAACATTTTTATTTTTGTTTTATATAACATTGAGCCATTGTATAATTGCAATAAGGCACTCCAAGGTGTGTGTTATCGTGTAATAACGTCACTCCTGGGGTGGTGGAAGCACTCGGCTTCACCTCGTGCTTCAACCCACCCCAGAAGTGACGTTATTACATGATAATACACACCTTGTCATACCTAATTGCTTAAATATCAAACACCTTGCTTATCTACACTGCTGAACACAGTTCACCAAGCTTGAATCTATGGGTATTTGCACACAGCTAGCTACAGTACTACTGCATTGTTGCAGTGTAGTGTTCTTACCACTTGTGGTTGCTTTGAACAGTGGTACACAAGCACAGAAGAAGAAGAAGTGTTTTAAAACACTTTAAAGGGGCTTTTATTTAATTATATGTCTTTCACATTTACTACACGAAAGAAACAGAGCAAAGATGCAACTTGTTTTTATGAGATAACACTTTAAGGACCTGGGCACTGCATTTGCTTTTCAGAAACACTTACCACAGTTGTGTCTCTGATCCTCATCACTCATATCTCCACAGTCATTGTCCCCATCACAGATCCAGGTTGCAGGGATACATCTGCTATCATCACATCTGAACTGATCACTTGAACATGTCCGCTGGTGTTGTGTTTCTTGAAAAGAAAACCATATTGTTATTTGTACCAGTTCACGATTGGAGCAGCGTGAAGCATAAACTTCTCTTAAATATTAAAAAAGTAAACTTCTATTTGAATTGTAAAATATTGTAGTCTTATTCATACAGTATCTGGCCAGAACTGCAATGCGCAATGCCATTTAGGCAGAAACATTGGTTAGAATCTCACAGTTCTACAGTAATTGTGTCAACCAAGTCATTTAACCCAAATGGAGTCACACATTATACAGCTCTCTACCTCACATTTCTGCATCTACTAAAAAGAAACACCCACTTGAAATTTATTTTCGAACTTTTCATTTCAACTTGATTTTAAATCATGATAGTCAGGAAATGTTTCTGTTGCACCAAAACTCACCTTCGCTAATACACTTACCCTACACCTGCACACACACAGACACACACATGCACAAACATACACACACACACACACACACACACACACACACACACACACAAACACACCAACATACCTCTGCTACAAATTCCAAAACAGAAAATCAAGTCCCAGTCCTTCTGATTCAAAGTTTCAGTACCTAGGAAACGGAAATATGTTCATATATTTCATATATAGATATATGTGTATATAAGGGATATGTGGGGGTTGACAGTGTGATAACTCATTTATCTGCTGCAGTTGTTAGTGACCTCAAGTAACTTCACGAGTGGCGAAGCCACAAGTGATGGTTATGAGAGGTCACTGGCAACTGTATCACATAAATGAGTTATCACACAGTCAAGCCCCGCATATTCCATTTATGCAACAGGCTTTTTGGGGGGGTTATATCCATTTTCATGAAAACTGAGATATTTGCCATCAGCGTGCAGTCACTGAGTGTATAAATAAATTTATCCACACAGTTACTCAGATAAATGAATTTGTTACACTCCATATATATCCACCCCGTTGCATAAATATATATATATATACAGTATATATATATATATATATATAGAGAGAGAGAGAGAGAGAGGGACATAGATAGATAGATATAATGTGTAGATATAGATATATATGTATTACACGTATAGACAGATACATGTTCATATGCAGTGATAGGCTGGAAGCAGTTCAGAGGAATGCAACCAAAATGGTGCATGGGTTGCAAGGAAAGCCCTATGAGAGGAGACAGAGGGATCTGAATATGTACTCCCTGAAAAAGGGGAGAGTGAGAGGTGACATGACAGAGACCTACAAGTGCCTCATGGGGTGAACAAGGTACAGGAGAGCCTTTTCCTAAGGAGGTGTAGCTCCAAGACTAGGGGCATGCATTGAAGCTGGGGGAAGGGGGAGTCCAGAGGGGATGTGAAGCAATTTTCTTCTCTGAAAGGGTGTTGGGTGTATGGAACTGACTGCCAGCCAAAGTGTTGGAGGTTAGAATGGCAGATGCCTTCAAGCATACATGAGATAAACATAGGGGTATATTAAAGCAGAAGCCTGGAGGAGGAAGGATCTCCAGAGACCAGCCAGGATCTGTGGAGATTTAGGCAGGTAGCACTTTGGCAGACTGGCTGGGCCAAGTGGTCCTTTTTTGCCTGCTGGTCATTTTTTACGTACTGATTCAACAAAGGCCCAAGAATTCATAAGATAAAGTCAGCTGTTATTATGAGAATATGACCTAGGACAGCAATGCAGATCATAAGTATTTATTTCTATATTTTTCTTCTATACTCTTCTTGTAGCCCCCTAGCCAATAAAGAGAAAGATGTATTTATATTTCATTTCTAAGTTTGTCTTGTTTGGAGATGAGGACATTGAGGAGAAACTGTTGGGTTTGACAATTATCAATTTAAACTGTGCTATTTTGATGAGTTCTCTGTGTAACACAGCAAGTTCTAGACTGTAGTATCTTTCATGTATGAGAACAGAAGGCTTCCTGATAAACATGTTATTACAATATTAAAACATTTTAGTAAACTCATTGGTTGGATACACCTGTAAAGAATGGCATGCAGGGCTGAGGTTGACAAAAGGTGAGACTCTTAAGGCTGAAGAAAAATTCAGAAGGGAGCTCTAGAAATATTGAGAGGGTGAGGGACTAGTTAGAATTTTGGAAGTTCAGGTTGGAGCTGTTAAAAGTCAAAAAAATGGGATACAACTGTATTTGTCCTTTAGTTTCATTGTTGTCTGTTTCACTGCAATGTATGCTTTGCTGTAGACTCTTCTCTTTCTAATTTTTATTGTTAAATGGTGTTTTAGGAAGTCACTACAACTACTGCAAGTTTTTAAAACTGTGCTTCATACTATATAATCAAATGGCCACCAAGTAAACATCAATCAATTAATCAATCAATCAATCAAACTTTATTTAACCAGGCAGTTACATCATTGAGCGAGCTCATTTGCAAGATGGTCCTGGACACACAGAAGAATTTTTCATATACAGATTATAACATCAAATTGAGACATAACAGACGGGAAAACAGTATAATTAAGAGGAAGGATTACAAAAGATAAAATCAGGAATAAATCTTAGATAGCAAGGCTGCGCATCTGGTTATTCAAATAGATATTCTTCAGAACATAAATATACTAAGGATAGACACACATGCATACACCCCAATGTTGGTGGCAATTTAGTCACTTAATCTATAGTTTTCAGACCAGGGTTGATTTTTTAGTTGGCCACACTGGGTTCTGTATGTCATATTTGTTCCCTGTACTGAGGCAGATGCACATCAATCCCTTTTTGCATATAACACCTGGGAACTTGAGTCATAAAGGCAGCAGATCTAAACACTTGCTGACAGGGAATAACACACACACACACACACCACCACCATCATCAGCCAGGAGGTTAGACTGGGCCTTTCACTTCATAAATTGCAATCTCTGCATCAACCACCAGAGGCCACTATTGTTACTATTCTCATCATTGTAGAACTCCATCATTTGCAGGTCCTTACATCTAGATAGTGCTGTTTCTCACAGACTGTTTTTTATACCTAGGATATACAACCCTGAGTGGCCCATGCCAAGCAACACACTTGTGAAATGCATTAGGCAAGTTGTACAAGTTGAGTTACCTGATCTGATCTCTGCACTTATCTGTATCTCAATAAAGCCTTTTGCACAGATGAGTAGCATAACTTGAGTATCTCGAGTGCTTCCACCCCCACCCCTAAGTTGTGTGTGTGCTGGTTTCTTGTATTTTCAGTTGCACTTCAGAGAAGGAAGCACCACTGGCTGGAGCTATGGCCTGTTTTTATTACTTTGCCTACACAACATTGTGCACTAGTGGGTATGAAAGCTAATGGAATGGTAACACTGAAAATGGAGGGCTTTGGGTAAAGCATAACTCAATAATAGTGCAAGCAGACAAAGTACAGAGTTACTCACAAAACACTTACCACAAGAAGGTGGTTCATCAGAACTATCGACACAGTCAGTATCACCATCACAGTACCAGTGAGCAGGAATGCAACGACCATTTGTACATCGGAACTCATTGTCTGTACATGTGTGTGCAACTGAGAGGAAAACATTTCATGTATGAATGCTAGTAATTCTGAAATCAATTTTATTTTCCTTGTGTAAACTGCTCTGAAAATATAAGATACCCTGGTACATGCAGTCCAGAAAATCATCAACAGTTTCAATACATTGGAGCATTATACGCTATATAATAAGAATTTTGTACTAACATAGAAAATCAATACTATTTTGAATACCCTGAAAATTTCAGAGCAGACTTTCAAACCATCTGAGTGCTAGGTGATAACAAAAAACAGCAAAAAAAAAAAAAAAAAAACATTTGATGCACTTTTTTCACTATCTAGATCTTGGAACAAAACTTTGGTAAATCAATAGACCTTGGCCCTGAGACAATACATGTACAATTTTGTGCAAATTTGTTGAATGGTGGTGAAGCCATTAAGATGCAAAGTTAGGGGTTTGACATTACACAGCCTACTCAACCCTAACTACAGTAGTGTTCCCGCACCACTATAATATGTTAGGAAAGGGTTGCATGCAAGGAAAAATACCAGATTGGGCTGAAGAGCTCATAAACTATTTGTCTAGTTTTTGTTGACCAGGTGAACCTGAAAGACAGGTAGTTTTATGAGCTCTTCAGCACCTAAGATGACATTATTTCCCTAGTGCACATTATTTTTCTGTTATTTCCTTTATATAACATATTAAGTTAGTTAAACAATGGCTTGATTTTAAAAAACTTTTATATTATGTGAAATTAATTCAGAGATGTGATACAGAAAAATACTGTATCAGGTTTTTATATACACATGCTGTACACATTATATTCACACTACCTAACAAATATACCAGGCACTTACTACAGTGAGTGGGGCTCTCATCACTCATATCTCCACAGTCATTGTCCCCATCACAGAGGTAAGTTCGAGGAATGCATATATTAGTGCTCTCACATTTTGCAAAGCCAGACTGGCAGGTACGCTCAGCTGCAACAAAAAGCACACAACATTCATGTATTAGTAATCTTATGGGCTTCCTTTTCCAAACAGATAAGATAACTTTTGCAAAAAAAGGTTACTTTCCCAGATGACAACAATCTGACAACTCTGTCAATGTGTAAGAAATGTTATGATAATACAATTCCTAAGTCAAAGAGCTTGAAGGGGAAGTCAGGCCTTTTTCTACAAATGTTCGAGAACAATACATGGAACTTATTTCCTTACACAATTTGGCTATGCAGTGGTCATCCAGTCCTTTTTAATCATACTGTGAAATGGCGTTAGTAATAGGTTATAAACCAGTGACTATGTGGACAATCAGGCATAAAATGATGTATTACAAATAAACCAGTGTGTTATGTAATATTGAATGATTTTATATAATACCATAGTAACTAGAAAGGTACTGAATATGTATATGAGTTGTAGCAAATTATTATACTTACATTATTTTGTGAGAGCTGCCATTTGTAATATTATAATTGTTCTAGCCTCTATGTTATGTGCTCTTTTGCTATATTTTAATGTATTTCATGCAATATGGGACACACTTGTCAATGAGTCATGTCTCAATTGTTTTTTCAACATAATCCCATTTTAATATACACTTAAACCATCATTTAATAAAATACTCTGTTTTGGGAGAACATTCTAAAATTACAACAATACTTCTTTATGTTTTTATATATTTTTTGTTACTATTTGCAGGGTATACTTGTGACATAGAATTAAGCCCCATTCAGGCCCTCTGGACTACTACAAGCCACATCCAGTCACTAATTCCTTGTGGCCCCATAATTCTTCATTAGCTCAACCTGGCTTAAAACACTTTAAAGGTAAACAAATTAACTCACCAGACATGAATTCAGCAGTGCCAATTTTTTTTTGACTAGAATACCCATGTGAGAGACAATGCAGAGTTGTCACTTCACATCACTGACCAGCTTTAACCATTGCTACGTTCTGCCTCGGATGTAGATTATGTCTACAGATGAAACCGGTCAGTGATGTGAAGCAGTGAATCCATGTTGAATCTCACATGATTATTCAGTAAATATTCTTGCACTGCTGAATTCATATCCAGTATGTTTATTCATATACTTATCAAGGGTTGAGTCCAGGATGGGCCAATGAAAAATGTTAAATTATCACATAATGTTGACTGTATTTCCTCCTTACTGGAGCATAAACAAGTTTAACATATTCTAAGGGAATCTGAGACTGTTTGAGGTAATGTAAGAAGGAAAGGGCTGAACAGTGTATGGTTTGTTGTTTATGGCATACACCACAGAAGAAAAGTTAATGCGTTGGATTTCAGAGGCTCTTATGTAGATGCAGGAGTAAGATCTGCCTACATCTAAAACAGTGATATCACCCATAGCAATTTTCAAATGCTGTGGGTGGTTTGCAACAAGTGCCATGATTTGCAGAAGTGTATATCGTAATAATGCAGCATGGGTCATGAGTCATTATTTTGTCACAAGTGGCAGCATTTCATTCCAACTGCATCTGACCAGCTGATGCTGCAAGACCAGCTATTGGATGGCCTCACAGTACAGCCTGAAGGTTGCTTTATTGACAGGACAGGCAGATCCATGACAGATCTGCTTCAAAAATCCTGCCAATGCATTTAGTAATATCTGTTGTCTTGCAAAAGAGAACAGGGCACATAACAGGTATTAAGGAACATAGTACTTGTCAGCAGAAAAGGACCGCTTGGCCCACCCAGTCTGCCCTGATGTTCCCTGCCTAACTTGCTTCTGCAAGCCCTAATCTGCTTCTGCAAACCCTATCTGGTCTCTGGTGACCCTCATGCCTCCCTGTTTCTTTTGTAATAGACCCCCCCATGTTTATCCCATGTATGCTTGAAGCCTTCTGCTGTTTTAGCCTTTACCACTTCCACTGGCGATCTGCTGTAGATGTATTTCATCTCATCTCTCTTGAACTCCCCCAAGCTTCATTGTATATCCCCAGTCCAGATGCTCATTTTTCTTTTGAAAGAGACCCCCAGCACCCTGTTCACCCCCATGAAGCACCTGTAGGTTTCTATTATGTCATCTCTGTGTTACTGAAAGCCTTTTTACTCTATTAAATACTTTAAGTGCATGTTGCACCTGGAAACAAGCCTCAGCACAGTGTGCCTCTCCGGGTTAACAATTTTAAATGAATAAATAAATAAATAAATAAATAAGTGCAGTTGGTAACATTTCAAGTGTCATCTACTTCCTAACTATAAAGTACAAGTTAAAGATCATTCTGTAGTACCACCAGCAAAGGACTTGTGGATACACTGAATGCATTGCATATGGCAAGCACATACATATAAAACCACTTATGGCCTTATTGCTAATAATTTCATGTTCATTGTTGGGCACATCCCAGTCTTAGTCTACTCTTTCAACATGTCACTCTAATTTATGTATTAAAGTAGCAGTTAACAACACAATTTTGCATTGATTCCCTTTTTCCATTTTAGGTCACCCTTAAAGTCACATATTGTAAGATGCCTTTGTTCCTGTTCTTTCTGAACCCCCCATACCTCTCAACCTTTTGTCCCCCAAATGTGGAACATTGCCTGTCACAATGTGGAACAAATGGGCAAAATGTGGAACACTCAATCAAATCTTTACCTAAGAAGCTCAAAACACTGTTAAAATATTGCATTTATGTTGAGAATGTCTGTTATTAATTGAATAAGTTATTTTTTCCATTATTTTCTATGGATATTTGCTTTAAAATGTTGACTTTGAATGTGGAACAAGTCCTCACAATGTGGAACAAGGACCTTTTCAGAAGTAAAATGAGGAACGTTCCTCATAATGTGGTACAGTTGAGAGGTATGCCCCCCCCCCCCAAGCAGAATCTAGTTAGTGGGCCATGTATTTATTTATTTAGCATTTGTTAACCAGGTAAGCACGTTAGACAAAACAGATGCCTATTTTCAGGTCCGACCCAGGAGAGTACAGAGAGAGGCATGTTCATACAGAGATACACATAGCAGCAAGTGTGATAACACAAGCAGTTAAGAGTTAGTATAGCACACAATGTGAGGCCCAAAATCCATTACTCTGGACATTACATTTTTTCAAATTTTTTCCCTTAGTTTGGTTCTGTTCTCACATCTCCCTGCTGACACCATGCTTAGCCTCTGAGAGTGTCAGTGGCTCAGTAGATAGCACACTCACCCAAGGGGCCAGAAGATCAGAAAATGGTGAGTACTTTCTCCATACTAGGTACAGCACTTGGGGTAATATCCATAACTGGCACTGTAGTGCATTACAAAAAAGGATACTGCACTTCTGTGGTGCTGTACTTTGGATTATACATTAAACTGAGGTCTCTTCTGTCCATCTCTGATCACTGTCAAGGTAGAAGTAAAAGTTCCCATAGCACTTACTGAAGAAGAGTAGGAGAATTTCCCAGGTATCATGGCTGGCATTCTCCCATCAGTAAAACTAGTCCATGTAAACCCCCCTTCCCAAGATGCACAAAGGAAGCTAACTATCACAGTTTAGTGTGCCTTTCCTGGTCTCAGATTATAAAGACAGGACCACCTAGGCCATAAGAAAGGCGGAGGCATAGCCATGTATATGGCTACCAGTCTTAATTTCACCCCTGTCCAAATCAGCAGCCCATCTCCCCAGACTGAATCTACAATGATTAAACTCCTGCTGCCACACTCCTCCCCGGTATACGTTGCGGGCATCTACTCCGCCCCGGCTACTCCGGGTGATACCATCATCAGTCATCTAGCCGCCCTAAAAACTCTGGCTACCACAGGTGAACTCCACATCTAGGTGACACAAATCATAACTGGCTTGCTCCGCATGCGAAATGCAACAGTGTCAAAGCCCTTAACCTCTCCCAACTAATTGAACAACCCGCGCCTCAATCCACAACAAGCAACCACTCCCTCCTGGACTGGGCTCTCACCTCCCACCCACACAGAATAATCAGGGCTGGCATCCTCCCAGACTCCTTGAGTGATCGCCACATGATCTACATGTCAAGGAAAGTGCACAGACCTACTAACCACCTCCCTCCTAGGCTGATCCTCACAAGAGCTTATAAATCCCTTTGACTCCAATCACTGCTAGATGATCTCGTACTTGCCGACTGGTCCTTTATCAACCTAGCGTCCTCAATTGACCATGCCTTTGAAAGGTTTAGAAAGCAGTTCCTCAACATATGGGACTTTCATGCCCCCCTAAGAAAGAAAAGAGTCAGGGATTTCCATCCCCCCTGGATATCAGCAGACATAATTGGCAAATGCCTAGCTAGGGATCAGGCCTGGAAAACCCACAGGAGGCTTCAATCCCCTACATCTCTGCAACACTACCGCACTCTCCGAAACAATTGTACAAAAGCCATAAGACAGGCAAAAAACTACTACTTCCGTGACACCCTCACCAAAAATCTTAGCCACCCCTCCAGATTCTGGAAAACCATTAAAGCCCTGTTCTCTCCCCCAGCACAGACTCCCTCCCCCACCCTAAACTTTCAGGGCAACATCTTATCAACCCCCAGCGAAGTTGCATCCGCTTTCAACTCCTTCTTCGCTACAAGCGCCAAATCTCTCCTAGACAACTTACAGCCTTGCGCAGCCACCAACAACCACCCTGCCATACCCCAGCCGCCCCCAAGCATACCCACCTTCTCCTTCCGGCCGGTCTCACTCGCAGAAGTCTTCGCTGCTCTACGCTCCCTCGACCCGAACAAGGGCAAGTGCCCAAAAGGCCTGGACACCAAACTCCTCTTCCTATCTGCCCCTGCCATTGCCTCCCCCCCTTGCAGACCTACTAAACCTCTCCTTCGCTATGGCGAAAATTCCAGGCGCCTGGAAGGAAGCAGTAATCATCCCCCTACCGAAAGGGGGAGACACATCAGAACCGGGAAACTACCATCCTATCTCCCTCTTACTGGCCCTGGCCAAGCTGTAAGAGAAGCTCGTACTCACCCAAATAACACAGTTCCTCGACTCCACCTCTTTCTTCACCCCATTCCAGTCGGGTTTTCGTAAAAATCACTCCACCATCACAGCCTTGCTAAGGCTCACTAACGATATCTCCGTGGGCATGGACAAAGGTCTTGTCACCTCTGCTATTTTTATCGACCTGGCCAAAGCCTTTGATACCATATCCCACACTAAACTCCTCCAAAATTGCAACAAGCAGGCCTCTCCCAACCCGCCTCTAACTGGTTCCAAGCCTACCTGTCAGGCAGAGTGCAGGCCGTAAAATTATTGGCCACATCTCCTCCCAACTACCAGTGAACATGGGGTCCCCAGGACTCAGTCCTGGGTCCCCTACTTCTCTATACTCTTAAATGATCTGCCTCAAGTCTGCTCAAACTCAGCGCTACAAATGTACGCGGATGATACAGTACTGTACACCTCTGGCCCCCCTACCAATGTCACATTTGCATCGCTACAACGGGATTTTGATGCCGTACAAATGTGGCTCAGATCCAACCAGCTTATCCTAAATGCCAAGAAAACCGTCTCCATAACCTTCAGCACCCATCCCAAGTTAGCCCGCCAAGCAGCCCCCCCTGTCTTCCACACCCTGGATGGCTCAAACCTAGACGCCTGCACCTCCTTCAGGTACCTAGGGATATGGCTAGATCAACACCTTGATTTTCACGCCCACATCGAATCACTACAGAGAAAACTCCACCCTAGGTTAGGCGCCCTGTACCGGCACAAAGGTTCCCTTCCTACCTATGTTAGACGGGAGATAGTCCTCAAAACGATCCTTCCCATCTTTGACTATGGGGACGTGGTCTACAGCGGAGCACCCCCATCCACACTGGCCTGTCTGGACCCCCTCTATCACTCGTTCTGCCATTACGCTCTTGACCTCCCTCCCTCCACCCATCACTGCGACCTGTACAGTGCCCTGACCTTCCCATCCTTAGAGTCTAGGCGTAAACAACATTGCACTAACCTTATCTACAAGTACTGGTCACATACCCTTCCCCTATACCTCAGCAGTGCTCTATCTGCCCAACCTCCCCCGGCCTACCCACTCAGAGCTTATGATCAGAAAAAGCTCCATGTACCCTTCATGCGCACCTCTAAGGGCCAAATAGCCTTCACGCACCATCTGCCAAAACTATGGAATGAGCTACCTGCAGACATTAGGCATTCAGACTCCCACTGGGCTCTCAAACCACTCCTGAGGTCCTACTACTCTGCTGTTTGTAATTGCTACCTGAAGACCTAGTTGCCAAATAATTTGCCTCTGAACTGCAGTCTGTTGACTCCCCATGCTGGGCACTTTAACTATGACTATGACTACTGCTATCCACTCTATACCTTTGAAACACTGATGTACTGTACTTTTACTGCTTTACTGTATCTATGCACTGTGTTTTACTGATTACTGTATCTGTTGTCTGACCTGTGTAACCCCAGGTCGCATCTGGAAACGAGCAGTCCCCACTCAGAATGCTTATCTGGTAAATCTCTTAAATAAATAAATAAATCTGATGGTCTTCCCCACATAAGCAGCAGCTTTCTGTATGGGAGCCATCTTCCAGGCCCACCACATTGGTTGCTGCAGCAGCAGCACAAAGGTGTTCCCCAATCCCCAGGATGGGATGTATTGTTAATGGCAGCCTTCCTCAGGCCTGGCCAAGAATCCACTCCCAAACCCAGGTCACTTGCATGGTAACACAGCATACTCCAAATGGCCCATTGGCAGCTTTTGCATCTTTTAGATATGAAATAATTAACAGTGAGGATAATCAAATATGGCTGCCACTATGTTTTCCACAATTTTCTTGTGAGCCATGATGTAACAAACATTGCTCTCTGACAAGATGGAACACCGGAGACATCAGAGTTTGGACTGATCCACAGCCCAGGCTAGCATACACACAATGTGTGTGTGTAGAGAGCCTGCTTTGTTTTATGTCCAATGCTGCTCCATTAGCCTAGCTTGTGGGTGTGGTAGAATGAAACCCTCCCACTTTTTTTTTTTGTTTAATGAAAATAAAGAGAATGCAGTCCTAAGGGGCTAGAAAGCCTTGCAGCCACAATAAGGCTGCTCTAAGGTGCCAAATAAAATGAAAGCCTGCTGAGACCTGAAACATTCAGTGCAGGAATGGTCTTACAGCAAGTCAAATTAATGTTTCATTCCTATCCTTTTGGCTGCAGCCTTTCTTCTATGCAACCTTTCTAATATTCTATCTTGTCTTTGCTGGACTGATCACCTAGCACTGAAACTTCAATGTTCATTCTAATTCTTCTCTTTCACACACACACACACACACACACACACACACACACACACACACACACACCCTAGCATTAAGTATACAAAAACTGTCCTAGCACAGTTAGAGTGAAAGAAATGTGTACTTTGGTGCTGTAGTCCCCTGTTAAAAGTTTCCATTTGCAAAATATTGTACCTGGGGAAGAAAGTACAGTACATAAAATGAATCTGTGTTTTTGGCCCTATAAAATATAAAACAAAATACTGAAGAACTACTATAAACCACCTTTAGTTTTATATTGAAGGTAATGAAGGTATCAGGAATCCCAAAGTTCTTACTGTTTGATGAATTGTACCAAACACATGTTTTACAAACATTACATTAGCAATGCCTTTTGTTTTATACTGCTGATCTTATCTGAATTTTCCTGATACTAGATTAAATGTTTCTTTAAGCCCAAACTGCACACATTGCTGTATGCTGAAGAAGATGGACCTGTTTGGGGAATGCCTGACTCCTTGTGCCTTTAGTTTCCTGGTGTCCATTTTGTGGATTACTAAGGGCTCAAGTCGGCAGAACTCTGTGTGCTTTATAGAGCTCTAGCATGAGAAGTCTGGAAACAAGAAAAGTGGGACTCCCTGCCTGGAACTTCCCTTATTTATTTTCTGATTGCTTTATTTTCTGATTGTTTAAAAGTTGATATGTGTCAAATGTTTTTTTCATGTTTTGCTTGCTTTTCTGTATGAAACAGCCATATTTAAAATTGTTGAAAACGTTTAACTAAAATCTAAGCTATGATTGACAGGTCACATAATCTCCAGCCCTATAAAAGGAGCTAGCTGAGGACAGTTTGGCAGATGAAATAAGCTGAGACCTGAGCTGTGGAGAAAGCAGTCCTCTGCAGGAGTGAAAACTGGCTAATGTAAGAGGGGAGTAGTCAGTGCAGGGAGCAGTCTCAGAAGGACTGACCAGTGGCGGTGCTAGCCAAGGTTGGGATGTTTTGGGTCAGACCAGAGTTGAGCAGCTGGAGAAGCCATTGGTCTACCTAAAGTATCGGCTGCAGGTGTAGGTAGGACCACTCTCAGGTATTGGTTTTGTCCCTGTGAGCCTACTGCCTGAGTGGAAACTGACAGCCCTTTAAGATATGTTTTTACAGTTGCCCAAGATCATCCTGACTTGTCAAGTACTGTAGTACAAGCAACACAGAAGTTCCAGATTTCCACTGTTTGAACTGTTTATTTTATTGTGAAGTATGTTGAAGTCCTTCTGTAATAAAGTGCATTGTCCTATGGGACATTTTAAAATAACTTGTTTCGCCTTCTGTGTCTTCGTCCAACCTGCCCTCCCACAGTGGGCAACATTAACAATTCTCCTGCTGCTTCTGGTTTCTGCTGCAGAGCTCCATTTAGAGACAACGAGCTGCCCAAAGGTGGAACTGGACTTGACACCATGCTTTCAGTAAGAAGCATGGTTCTAGAAAGTAGTTCCCCTGCTCCATGTTAGCAGGGAATTCTGGGATATGACATTCCAGCTAGAATTGCCACCTCTCATTTACAGGCAGACCAGATTTTAAACATTTTAAAAAAGAACTGCTGATGTCCCTCACAGCTTTCCATGGTACAGCAGTGGAAGGGGTAGAGAAATGTTTGAAAAAAAATAGTTTAGGTGCTCATAACTACTGGCTGGCCTGATCATGGCCCAGAATGCTGTGAGGTAACACAACAGGAAACATATTCTCAGGGGCTCCCCCCACCTCTTGCATTACATATGTGTCCTCCCTGTGTCCAAAGTCAGTTGTAACTGGATTTGGACATGCCCCAGAGTAAGGTCACTCTACCTGCACTGCTCCTGATCTAACTGCCACTTAGCTACAGTCAACCAACAGAATTGGGGTAGGGGAACTTTCCCACAGGGTTGGAAGTTTTCTGAGAGCTGTAGAACCCTTCACCTACATGGAGGGTGCAGCCCATGCACGTGGCATGTAACAGCTTAACATCCTCATGTAGGAAGGGTATTCTGGATCTGGCCCTAATATAAGCACCCAAAATGTAAATTGTAATGTAAAAGTAACACAAAATGTGCCACCATATAGATGGATTTAGAATTTAAAAAATGAACTGCAGGTATCCACATTGGAGGTTGCAGAGGTGTGCATAGTGAAGTATATTAACTTTATAAACATGAATTGCTGTTTCAAATTTTGTAAAATGAGTTCTGAGATATTTTAGCTTGTTCAGTTGACTGGGTTTTTGAATGTCACGTGTAAGTGTCTTGTAAACTGCCAAGCAATAAACGTAATCAACAACCTGCAATGCGCACTACATTATCATCATAATAAGGTTCTCCAGAAGGCGTGCTTGTAACTTATACTTCTAAGGGGTAAACTGTACTTGGCCTCATAGCAAAGCCTGAAAGTCCTCCCCAAGAATGTATGTAAATCTGACAATTCACACATTCACGTGTGCCTTATTTAATTTAAAAATAAGAGAAGGATGATGTCAGAGGTCTTGCAAACCTGAATCCTCACAAATCACTCTTCCCTTGATGTATATGCAAACACCTGTACTTGAGCTAAGCTGATAACATTGTATTATGATGGCTAAAATATGTATGTATTATAATTATTCTTATGCTAATTTATGGACTGAAATTTCCATATTTCTTACTTGTGTAATATTTTAATATACTATATACTGAATAAACATTTAGCCTCTTCCTTTTATAAATGAGCATATTCATAGATTGCTTGATTGATTAATATGTCAGGTTATTACATGTTTTCAACTCAGCAGTCCTACATAATGCATGTAGAGCAGGCAGAGAACAGCAAGAGGAAGGAGCTGTTGTTATAACTATACTTCTGTGCTGGGACTAAAGAACTAGAACTCTACTACTGGAACCTTCAATTTAGGGTACAAAAAGAGTTGGTTTGTTTGTCTGAGTTAGCTGAAGTCAATTTTTATCGTTGCAGTTATCTATATGTTTGTATGAGTTGGCTGGAGAGAATTGTTATCTGTGCAATTAACTAGGTGTAGAAAGAGCTGTAACTTAAGGGGAGTGGCTTAGCTAGAAGGAAGCCAGGTGTTTTAGGTTTAAAAACTGCCCTAGATAGCTTCTGGCAGAGAACAGCAAGAGAAAGGAGCTGCTGTTATAACTATACTTCTCTATTGGGACTATATTGCCCTCATCCCCCGAGACAGTTCTACTTTTTATAGGCACAGGATTTGACTGACGATAGGAACTTCCTGTTTGGGAGCAGGAAGCGAGTGATCACAGAGCCACAAAAGACTCACCATCCTAGAAGGAAAAGAGTAGCTCTCCACTTCCCTCCTCCCCCCCCCCAGCAACTGGAGGTCTGACTCTGAGCAAGAAAGGAGACGACTGAGAAATATAGGAAATTCTTGTTTCAGAACAGGAAGATCAGGAGTTTAAATTGTACAGAGGCAGTAAGTAAGTAGGGAAAAAAATTAAAATTAAAATAAATAAACAGAGGAAAGAGTATGTATTCAAAACTACAGTTAAGGGGCCAGAAATAAGACATGATGGGAGTGGTGCAGTGCAGTGGCTGTGGAGCAGCAGTCTTCTGGGAGACGTTCTGGAGGATGCGGTGTTGTCCCATCTGCAAGCACCTCTCTGTGCTGAGGGAGGAGGTTGCTCATCTCCAGGCTGAGTTGGCCAGGATTTGGGGGACCTCCTCTCCCACCCATGGACCACCAGGGCCACTACTGTTGCCTCAGAGGTTGCCAAGAAAGAGGAACGGTTGGACCACGGTGGGCTCAGGGAGGATGAGGGTGGTGGAACAGAGGTGCATCCCTCCAGTTGTACCTCTCCACACTTCATATGCCGTTCTGGCAAAGTGTGGTATATAAAGGCACCTACAGTGGAGACCAAGGAGGATGCTGGGAACCTCCACAAAGGAGACCCACAGGAGGGTGGCATGGAAACCCACAAGGGAATGAAACAACTCCTTGTGGGGGACTCCATTGTTAGAAGGATTGACCTGGGGGAGGAAGGGGAGAGAGAGGGAGGTAAGGTGCCTGCCTGGCACCATGGCTTGGAGGGACAGGGAGCGAATCTTCAGGATTGCGGGTGCAGCTGCACGGGGGAGGGAGCTGGATGTCATTGTTCACCTAGGGACAAATGATCTGACTGGGAAAGGGATCAGAGCAGTGCAGGAATAGTTTGTGGAGCTGAGGAGGGGCCTTAGACAAGTAGCATGCATGGGAACATTCTCAGAGGTGCTGCCTGTCTATGGCATGGGTGAGACTAGGGTGCTCCACACCATGGGATTCAATCAGTGGTTGAAAAACTGGTACAGAGTTCAGGGGTTTGGCTTCATTGGGGACTGGGGGTCCATCTGGAGTAATGCAGGCCTATACTGGTGTGATGTTCTGCATCTGTCCAGGAAGGGAACCATGATCCTAGGTGATAGGTTTAAATGCTTCATTGGCAAACATTTAAACTAGCCAAGGGGGGAGGCACTGGAAAGAAGCAGGGAAATCCTAGACCCCCCCCAAGAAAAATCAAGGCAGTAAGTGAGGCAAACACCAAGACAGAGACATTGATAGGAAGAAGGGCAGGAGTAAATGGAGAAAACAACAAAGGCATTAAGGACAGGGATGGGGCAAAAAAGGGGTAAGACCATCAAGAAATGGAGGGTAATGAGTACCAATGCCTGTAGTCTGGGCAACAGGCTCCCTGAACTGGTACCCTTGATGGAAGAGGGATGCCTGGATATCGTGGCAGTCACAGAAACAAGGTACACAGAGAACCATGACTGGGATGTTAACATACCAGGGTACCCAACCTACAGGAGAGACAGGGAGGGGAGAAGAGGGGGAGGAGTAGCTCTGTAAGGGAAGGGATAAAAAAATGGAACAAAAGAGTAAATAGCAAGGAGAGAAGGCACTGTGGATCGCCTTAGAGACTGGAAATGGCACCACAATCCACACAGGGGTTGTATACAGACCCCCATCTCAGGGGGAGGGAATGGACAAGAATATGATAGAAGGAGTCCTTAGGATGGCAGAGAAAAGGGAGATACTGTTGATGGGGAACTTGAATATGCCATTTGTTAACTGGAGCACCTTTGCTGCAGCCACATCCAAGAGCAGGGCCATTCTAGATGCCCTACAGGGCACATGCCTCAGACAACTAGTGATGGAACCCACTCGGGAAGGAGCAGTCTTAGACATCATACTCTCAAATGGGGATAGTGAGAGGATCTCAGATCTAGAAGTGGGTAGTCATCTGGGAACAAGTGACCACCAAACAGTGTGGTTCACGATAAACTCAGCTGCTGAGTCAAGCCATAAAAAAGTAAGGGTACTGGACTTCAGGAGGGCTGACTTTGGCAAGATGGAAGAGTGCCTTAGAAAAGCACTAGCAAACAGGCAAGAAGGAGGGGTGGAGAAACAAAGGGTAAATATCAAAACTGCCATCACAGAGGCAACAAGCCATTGTGTGAAGCAAATAAACAAATCAAATGAAAGAAAAAGCCACTATGGTTCTCAAAAGCGGTGGCGGGGAAGGTTAGGGAGAAAAAGATAGCATTTAGGAAGTATAAGGAAACACAGAAGGAGCAGGATAGAGCACTGTACCAGTTAAAGCAGAAGGAAGCAGGGAAAACAGTCAGAATAGCAAAGGCTCAAACTGAGGAAAAGATAGCCAACTCAGTTAAGAAGGGGGATAAAACCTTTTATAGGTACATTAGGGAGCATAGAAAGACAAAGGGAGGGATAGTTGGGCTGAATAAAATAGATGGTGGGTGGGCAGAGAGGGATAGTGAAAAAGTAGGGATACTGAATGAATACTTCTGCTCAGTATTCACAAAAGAGGGGGAGGTACCTAATCCAATTAAGAGAAGCACTCTGGAAAGGGGGGTCGATCCCAGTCCTACCACAGAAGAAAGGGTTCTGAAAGAACTCCTAAAACTGAAAGTGAACTAAACAATGGGGCCTGATAGAATTCACCCCAAAATTCTAAAAGAATTAAAGGGAGAACTAGTGACACCACTGACTACCCTTTTTAACAACTCATGGGAGGATGGTGCGGTACCTGAGGCCTTGAGAAGGGTGGATGTGATTCCCCTTCACAAAAGTGGGAGCAAGACAGAGGCAGAAAACTACAGAGTTGTCAGTTTGACCTCTGTGGTAAGGAAAGTGATGGAATCACTTCTGAAGGAAAGAATTGTTGAGTGCCAAGAGGCCAGTGGGGCACAGAACCCAAGGCAGCATGGGTTCACAGTGGGATGGTCATGTCAGATGAATCTAATTGATTTCTTTGACTGGGTGACCAAAGTAGTAGACCAGGAATGGGCTGTGGACATGGCCTACCTAGACTTTAGCATGGCATTTGACACAGTCCCACACAAAAGATTAATAAACAAATTAGCCAGCCTGGGAGTGGGTCCCAGGGCGGTAGCCTGGGTAAAACATTGGCTGGACAACAGAACACAGAAGGCAATAGTAAATGGAGTCCACTTTGAAGAAAGGGGGGTTACTAGTGGGGTACCGCAGGGTTCAGTACTGGGTCCAGTCCTTTTTAATGTCTTTATAAGTGACATTGTAGAGGGACTCTAAGGAAAAGTATGCCTCTTTGCAGATGACACAAAAGTCTGCAACAGGGCTGATACGCAAGGAGGCATGGAAAGGATGAGATGGGACTTGGTAAGGTTGCAGGAATGGTCAGACATATGGCAGCTTGGATTCAATGCAAGGAAGTGCAAATAATGCACCTGGGAAACAAAACTTCAGTGCAAAGAGTACACAGTGGTAGTAAATAAAAATGGAAAGGGACCTGGGAGTAATCATATCAGATGACCTTAAGGCTGGCAAGCAATGTGAGAAGGCAGTAGGGTGGACTGAGGGAATACTGGGATGTATAGGGAGAGGCATCATCAGCAGAAAACAGGAAGTTGTTATCCCTTTGTACAGACAGTTGGTGAGACCACATCTGGAGTACTGCGTCCAGTTCTGGAGACCCCATCTCCAAAAGGACATAGACAGGATGGAGGCAGTCCAGAGGAGGGCAATTAAAATGGTGAAGGGTCTGCCTGAGAAGCCATATGAGGAGAGACTAAAGGAGCATAATATGTATACCCTTGAGGAAAGAAAGGAGAAGGGAGACATGATAGAAACTTTTAAGTACCTCAGTGGAATCAACAAAGTCCATGAGGGTAGCAGCTTTCAGAAAAAGAGATGTGCAAGAACAAGGGGACACAATTTGAAGGTAGAGGGGGGATGGCTCAGTGGCAATGTGAGGAAGTATTTTTTCACAGAGAGGGTGATGGATGCATGGAACAGCCTTCCTGAGGAGGTTGTGGGGTCTAAAACTGTGGGAGAATTCAAGATTGCATGGGACAGACATAAGGCAGTTCTTGGGGGGATAGGAAGAAATAGGCTGTTGGTTAACTAGGATCTGCAGCTTATCCAGTAGGTAGGGAAATGGGAAGACTAGGTGGGCCAAGCGGTCCTTATCTGCCATCAAAGTCTATGTTTCTATGTTTCTATGTACTAACTCAATTTACATAATTTTCATTTTACATTTAGATGGGAACAATCTGTGCCAAATAAATGACAAGTGCTGTCTGCATGGGGGCAGTGGTGGCAGCACCTCTATCATTCTAGCATCGGGATGATCACTGACCAAATCCCTGAGCTTGTGTGAATTCTGCCTTCTCAATAGCACTCTATTTTCATGTCCTACTTTCACTTCTTAACAGTTATTTACAAGTTCTAAAAAAGTGGAGGTTATCACAGAGATTGCTGTCAAAGGCAAGGGTATGGCTTTTTACAATCACATTTTAGGAACATTTGCAAGTCGTCCTTAAAGAAAATAGTCTCATATATGTCCTAAAAAAACTAAGAGACTCAGAAATAGTATACTACATTAGGCAGAAAGATTATACATACGGCAGTTTCTCTCGTCAGAAGTCCCATTGTCATAGCAGTTGTTGACACCATTGCAGACGTATTCACGAGAGATGCACCTTCCATTATTACAGGAAAATTCAGTGCCAGGGTTGCAGGTTCGGAACAAACAGCCTGCCTCATCACTGTTGTCTCCACAGTCATTGTAATGATCACAGCGGTAGTGATAGGGCACACATCTTCCATTTCCACATGTAAAGGATGTTGATGGACAAGTATGGAATGCTAAAGCACCGTTCAAAGAAACACATTAGCAAGTCAGAATTGCTTTTTGGCACAGCTAGTTACACAAGATAAAATAATTGATATGTTTTTATTACCTGCCAGAACAAAAAAGGCTGCCAAATGGACTGCATGAAAAGTAGAGTTCAACAGTTTGAAATTGAGATTATCATACACAAACAGACATTTATTTAACATTAACCAGTACTTACAGAAATTGTTATAAATGAAGAAATGACTTTAAATCCTTCTACTGTCATTATTTTGTCAATGGCTTGTGTACTTTTCACCTGTTTAGATTTCTATTAAAACAGGTAAAGCCATCCATTAAACAAAATTCAAGCACACTGGGCAAAAACTGCCCCCATCCTCAATACTGCTTCACTAAAGCACCTCTGCCCTGTAGTGGAGAGCCTTGGTTAAGGGAATCAAGTCTTTGCTGTATTGGTTCTTGTAAGAACAGATCCAGAAGCAAATGGTTGATATCTTTTATTGGACCAACATAGATGTAACAAAAAGAACAAAGTGCTTTAGCTTTCAGACCAAAGTTATGTCAAAGAGCCAGAAGGTATGTTAGGAATCTTGACTTACATAAGTACTGTACATTTACTTCTAGTTACCTTACCCTGGGGAGGGTGGAAGTTTTATTTCATTGTGGTTCTATTCAGAATCCTTGGACTGTTACTCTACAGACAGTAGCATGGTTATATAGTGTCGCATTTTTGAGCTCTGTACATATTAGGATACATGATCCCTTTTACTTGGAATTTCATGACAAGTTTAATTCCTTTGGGTAAGAATTGGAGTGATAGATGTGAATGATGGTGCATTAGAACTTGTGTGTGTGTGTGTGTGTGTGTGTGTGTGTGTGTGTGTGTATCTCCTTAAAAGTAGTTACAGTATATTCTCCCCCGGGATGGGGATTTAATTCCTATGATTTCTTATTCAGATTCCTTAGGCATTTTCAGTACATCAAGTTGTTATATTATACACTAAAAATGAATTGAAATCTGTACATACCAGTCTGCATGGTCTTAATTTCTTGGTGGTCCTTGACAAGCAGTTTTTTGTTTGGCACTTATACTGCCAATTTGTGTTATCATTTATAAACTCCTGTTACTACAATATAGGCCTTAAGGTTTATGGAGCATAATAACTAGTCTGAGAGTATAGTTGGTTAATGGTTCCAACTAAGTTTTACTTTCCATACAGTGTGTAACTATTGTTCACTTTAGGTAAACTTTACTGTTTACTCTTTGTATGCCATATATAGATACTTTCTGTAGTTATATTTTGTGGGGCTTATTTTTCACTTACAATTTTAGTATGTCTTTAATCCAGGTGGATTTTGCTTTTTGTTTAATGCATTCTTATACACACTGTGACACTCATAATAAGGTTTAGGAGCTCTCTGCTTGAGTAGTTATCTTATTCAGAAAGTATCTCTAAGTCATATTAATTTATGTGCAATGTACACCTTACATGTTGTTCTGTCCCAAGCACATCTGACCTTGAGGCCCTTTCAGCTGAAGGTGAACTGGTACTGTTCAAGTTCTCTGACATTATCTTCTGTGTTTTTTAAATGTGTATTTTAAACCAATGGGAATTTTTTCTGTTTTTTTCCTGCATGACCTGGGTGTTTAAAAGTATGGTATTTTCTAAATAACTGTCACTAAGCTTCTGAGGAAAGACTTGCTAGTCTGAAAGATAAAGCACTTTGTTCTTTTTGGTACATCTATGTTGGTCCAATAAAAGGTATCAAATCATTTGCTTCCAGATTGGTTAAGGGAAGAAACCCAATATCCATTCAGAGACATAAGCCTTTATTGGGCACAGGCTACCAACACTGTTTAAACATTGCTGCACCTAGCTGGCCCTGTGGTGCTAATGGTTGAGGCACTGGATGAAACACCTTGCACCATGCCAGCGACCCATGTTTGGGAGTGGGCACAGGCCACTAGGGGTTGGCAGGGGAGGGAGAGGATCGAGTGTCCGACAATTCTCCTCTCCTGGGGAAGGGTGAGCATGCCGTCCCACTCCTTGGCTGCCCCCCCGGGTGGAGGTTGGGGGGCAGTGCCAGAGTCAAAGAAACTTGAAAATGTGGCATTGGGGCATGCATGCCTCTACAGCCACAGGGGAGGGACCTAGAAAAAAGTGAAACTATCACCTGCCAGCTCCATGGAAGCCCCTCCACTTCTCCTAGGCCCACGGCCTCATGGAGTTCCCAGACCCACTCTAGTTATGTGTTAGGGAGGGGAAAGGATGGCCCTCCCCCTTCTGCCCCTTCATGGGGGGTAATCTGTGGGGGATATAGGGCCAGGGGGCTTCAGGGGGGGCAACAGCAGCTGACTGGGGGAGTCGGAGGAGGAAAGAGTGAATGTCGGCAGGGCGAAGGAGGGAAAAAAAGAAAAAAGACATTGCTCCACCAATCTCCCATTCCTGCAAAGGAAAGTTGCTCCCCACCAATGTCAACTGAGACCTGAGCTAGACAGAAATACTCAAAGTCTCAAACATCAAAAAAAGTCATTGCAGTGATTCTCTGGTATTTATTTCCATTACCCTACCCCATCAATCCAAAATGTTCCCTGACAAAAAGTCTGATTGTTGTATTGTGTGCGCTCCTTTTTAATAGTACAAAACATATCAATTCATTCACTGAAAATTGAGGGAAGCTATAGACGCATTTATGATAGACCTTTAAATGCCTCACAGGGGTAAATAAGGTATAGGAGGGAAGTATTTTTAAGAAGAAAAGGTGCTCAAGAACAAGGGTACAAGCTACGAAGTTTGAGAGGGGGTAGATTCAGGAGAGATCTGAGAAAGAATTTCTTCACAGAAAGAGTGGTGGATTCCTGGAACAGCCTTCCACTGGAGGTGGTAGGGTTCAAGAATCCATAGGATAAGCACAAATGAATCATAGTGGAAAGGAAGGGGGGGGGGCAGGAGAAAGAGCTGTACACAGGCACGGTCTGCAGTAATAGGGTAGGTAGGGAGAAGTGGGCAGACTGGATGGGTCAAGCAGTCCTCGGCTGCCATCAAATTCTATGTTTCTATGTTTCATTCACTTACCACACATATTCCCTTGTCATGTGTATGTGTTGGGACACCCAAGTGTCATAATCTCACAACAATACACACCCTGGAGGGACATTGCTATTATAAAATAAGTTCAGATTTAACAATAAGTAAAAAATTAACCTGGGGTTAAAAACAGTTTTTTGGCCATCCCAATGGCCCAACAGCAGCACACCATGGTGCCATGCGGATGACCTGCACAGAAATGGAGCATCACATTGGGCGTAGGCCAGGCTGAGTGGGGCAAGCTGTTGCAGCACAGTGCATCTCAGCTGAAGAAGGTTGGTAGTGATTTCTGACACCATCGTGACTCCTGAGGCTGGGCAAGGGAGCTTGCTGCTTTGGCAGAAGGCACACTGTGTATGTGTGAGGTGGCATAGGTAGTGGCCATGCCTTGGGAATCGGGAGGCATTTAGGAAAGGAAGAGAACGGTAGGTGAAAACAACTTAACTATGGCAGAATGATGCTCCCTGCCCAGCACATCCTGCACTGCTAGCCATGGCTAGCCTCTGTTTTATCTGAAAAAGGGTGAGCTACAAATATTTCCATGGCTAGCTTGAATGGACAGGAGGGGAATATTTCATAGTTACCAAAGAAACACCAGAAATTAGAACTATGAATAGTACTTCATTATTTTAATTCATTTGTGAGTGTAAGGAGGGGCTCATGAGAGAACATATCACTATGTATTATTTTTTCAGTTTAATAGAGTTTTACTTTTTAGGGTCTATTTTAAGAACTTACAGGAGTAAAGGTGGCATCCTTGCCTGTGATGGCAATC
This sequence comes from Neoceratodus forsteri, assembly GCA_016271365.2. Classification (NCBI taxonomy): domain Eukaryota; kingdom Metazoa; phylum Chordata; order Ceratodontiformes; family Ceratodontidae; genus Neoceratodus; species Neoceratodus forsteri. The sequence goes on along the minus strand of CM028132.1, from coordinate 783,644,380 downwards.
AGGAATAAGTGAAGTGGCTCATGAGGTGCATTAAAGAGCTGGCAAGGGAAATAACAGACCCACTCAAGTATCTTTCTGAAAGATCATTAAACTCAGGCAGGGTGGTAAGTTCCTGGAGGGAGGCACATTTGATATTTTCATAATGTTTAAAAAAGGTTCTAGGGATGGCTACCAAAATTATAGACCAGTGAGTCTGACGTCTATCCTAGGGAAATAACCAGGAACCCTAATAAAGGAAGAAACTGAGTTCTATCTAATGGAGAAAAGCTTATTTGATGTCAACAAGTACAGGTTTAGAGTGACAAGATCATGTCAGACTATAATGGAAATGACAGGGGCTGGTGCACCTCTACTAGTAGTACGAACAGGGTACTCCCCATACTTTTCTCTATATACAGTGGCATTATGCCTTAATGGCAGATTACTGCAGATTCCTGCAGGTACGGCATTTCATAGCTACTAAACTGGATAACCTTGCTGACCTGGCACAGCTGTACTCATTGATTTTGCTGATTCAGGTCACACAGACACTGGGTATACACCCGCATTATATATCACAGGCATATAAATCACTGACTGTGCCCTCTGAGGTGACCTTTGGAAATGTGCAGTAACAGTGGGAATCAGAGTTAGAAATCTCAATTCCATCATCAAGATGGACTATAATTTATTCCCTTCAGCGCAAGGTATCATCCTCTTATTCCTGGAAGGAATTTGCCTGGAAGTCAGTGGTACATTGTTTAGAACACCTCAACTTATGGCAAAGTTCCTTCCTGGTTTTGCACACACATGATGAAGAAAATGTGATTTAAACAGCCAATCACTCCCACATTTTCTGATGTTGTCCTAGTGTACATCAATACTGGGCAGTGGCCAAGACAGATCTTCAGAAATTGTTTCCCCATTCCCAGACCTTAACATCCAGAATAGCATTATTTTTAGATTATTCAACTAAACACTGCAATAAACATCAGAAATATTTACTCAGCATTGCCTTAACAGTGACTAAGAAAGTCATCACAAAAAAGTGACTCCAGCAAGCCCCCCCCCAGTCCTTAGTGTAAACCTTTGGAGAGATCTTATACTGGTGACTTATCAAAAGGAAAAGTTAACATATAATAATCACACTCAGACTAATTTATTTAATAACAGGCAGACTGGTTGGATTATCTAGGCAAACAAAAGAAGGGATAGGTGCACAACCAAAGACCAAGGTCCATAGGTGCACCTCTAGGTAGCAAGCCAAAAATTAGGTAGAATTGTAAGGAAGCTGTACTCACAGGAATCACACCAAGACACAAATTAGGCTTCAAGTCAGTTTAATCCAGTATCAGAAGAATGCTGTTAACTACCATAGCGCTTCAACCAAACAGGTCTTCCACAGGGGGTGTGTCACAGTAAGGGGCATGGCCCTTTTATATTCACCACTTGTCCCATATTTAAATTGTTTGTGTTTTTATACTAATAAAAATAAGATACAGGAACAAAACAGGAAAGGGACCTGGGGGTAATCATATCAGATGACCTTTAGGTTAGCAAGCAATGTGAGAAGGCAGTAGGGAGGGCCGGGGGTATACTGGGATGTATAGGGAGAGGCATCAGCAGCAGAAAACAGGAAGTTGTTATCCCTCTGTACAGACAGTTGGTGAGACCCCATCTGGAATACTGTGTCCAGTTCTGGAGACCCCATCTCCGCAAGGACATAGACAGGATAGAGGCAGTCCAGAGGAGGGCAACTAAAATGGTGCAGGGTCTGCAAGAGAAGCCATATGAGGAGAGACTAAAGCAGCTTAATATGTATACCCTTGAGGAAAGAAGGAGAGGGGGACATGATAGAAACTTTCAAGTACCTCAAGGGAATCAACGAAGTCCAAGAGGGTAGCATCTTTCAGAAAAAGAGACTTGCAAGAACAAGGGACACAATTTAAAGATAGAAGAGGGCGGTTCAGGGCAATGTGAGGAAGTATTATTTCACAGAGAGGGTAGTGGATGCATGGAACAGCCTTCCTGAGGAAGTTGTGGGTCTAAAACTGTGGGAGAATTCAAGAATGCATGGGACAGACATAAGGCAATTCTTGTGGGGGGCAGGAAGATATAGGCTGTTGGTTAACTAGGATCTGCAGCCTATCCTGTAGGTAGGGAAATGGGCAGACTAGATGGGCCTAGCGGTCCTTATCTGCCATCAAAGTCTATGTTTCTATGTTTCTATGTTTCTACATGAAACAACAAAAAAGAAAAAAAATGTATGCATGACCTGTATTTTAAATAAGATGTGATGTGATAAGGGCAGTGGAGATAAGAACACATATCTCACTAAGAGACTTTAAACAATGGGCCCAAATAAATAAGTTAACTATTAGTATATTAATATTTCAAAACTTAAATATTTTTATTTTGACTTTTAAGTTCTTTACTAAGGTTGTAAGTCTAACAACCTTTGTTAGTATAAGGGTCCAAAGTAAGTTCAAATCTCACAAAAGCTGCAAAAGTAGAAATTGATCAAATTAATGCATATAAGGCCTATTGCTTTTCAAATCCATAGAATTATAGTTTTGTAAACACTTTGGTCCTTTATGATGATGTACGATATATATGGTGAGTTGTGTAATAAGCACTTTTCTCAAACAGAAGGAAATACACTTTTCTCTCTCTAATTCAAATCATTATGTGCTTCATTCCTGTACTGAGTTGTGCTCATTCTCAAATTCAATGAGTGATACAGGTATGTTAAAGATTAAAGACTAGAGGCTTTTAGGGAATTCACTAGAGCACATACAGTAGCTGTAAGACTTGACAGAGTCCCATAAGTCCCAGAATTTATAGTGACTAATATATACTCTATCATAAATGAAAAAGAGGTGTATGGGGGAAATGGGAAGAAGGACAGTGTACATTGAAAAGCGGATAGAGTGAAAAGACAAAGTATGGAAGAAAATGTAGAACACAAAAGGGAGAATAACTGGGAAGGGAAAAGTAAAACTGGGCACTGGAAAAAGGGGGTGTGGAAAGAGGGAAAGAAGAGGGAAAAGGGAAGGAGAAGGGGAAATAAGGAAGGGAGGGGAAGGAAAAGGAATAGAAAGAAGAAAAAGAAGAAGAGGGGTGAGGAGAAAGAAGAAGATGGGTGAGGAAAAAGATGGGTAAAGAAGAAGAATAGGGGGATTGTAAAAGATCTCCCCCCCTTTTCCCCTTCCCCTCCCCTGTTTCCCCTCCCTCTTCTTCTCCCTTCTCCCAGTGCCCAGTTTTACTTTTCCCTTCCCAGTTATTCTCCTTGTATTGTACTTTTTCTTCCATACTTTATCTTTTCACTCTACCCACTTTTCAATGTACACTGTCATTCTTCCCATTTTCCCAATACACCTCTTTTTCATTTATGATAGAGTATATCTCAGTCATTATAAATTCTGGGATGTATGGGGCTCTGTCTAGTCTTACAGCTACTGTATGTGCTCTAGTGCATTCCCTAGAACCCTCTAGTCTTAGGCAGGAGGACTAGGCAAACAAGGCCAAATTGGTATTTAACATCAATAAGTGCAATGTTATGCATCTTGGGCATAGAAATTCAAAAGTTACATATAAATTATATGGGCAAGATTTGAAGGAAATAATAGAAGAGAGGAATCCGGGAATACAAATGACCTAAAATGCAATAGCCCATGCAGGCAAGTAGCAAACAAGGAGTACAGAATATTGAGAAGTGCTGGTAGTACTATCACCAGCAGGAACAGGGAGGTACTCCTGCCACTGTATAGGGCCTTGGTGAGACCACACACGGAGCAAAGTGGTCAGTTCTGAGCACCTCAAAACAAAAAGGATATACAGTTACTGAAGGGTCTACAGAGAAGGACAAGGATGACTGGAGGTAAGAGGGGCATGGGCACGAGGAAAAATTAGAAAAGGTTGAGCTGTACAGCTTGCTAAAGGGCAGGCTAAGAGGGGGTATGCACCTTGTTTTTAAAGCTTTCCAGAACAATGATTTGTGGAGGTGCTTAGGATTGCAAATGAAGGTTAGTCAGTTTTTAGCAAGGAAAAACTGTAGACAAATAAAGGCTGTCATATGTAAAACAGCAAGAAGAAGACATGGTTTTCACAGAGGGTGGTCTCCATGTGAAATCCAATGCTTGATTCGGTAGTTCTGAGTAAAGAAGCATTTGTCAATGCCGAATGTTGGCTTGCTAGCACTGGCATTGGTAGTGCAGGAGTTAGAGAGATACACAATAGGATTTGCAGTGAAGCAATGAACTGATGCCGACCGCAGCCCCACCATGCAGAGAGTGACAGGCATTGGGGTGTGCCTTTGGTTTGTTGACCATAACGCTCATGCCATTTCACCTCACCCTACCTTACAGAGACCGACAAGTGCCGCGATGTGCCTTGGGGTCTTCGAGTGTTACACTCATCCCATTCCATAAGGAAATATACTGACATAGGTGCAGTGTAGGAGATAGGGGCAAACGTTGGGGCCGAACAGTCCAAGGCACACCTTGGCACCTGTCACTGGCTGCAGGGTGTGGGGGGTGGAATGGCATGAGCATTACAGCTGATAATGCCAAGTCACACCCCTGACACCTGTCAGTCTGTACAGGTGGAAACCATAATGGCCAGGGCATTTGTTGACATTTTCACTCCAAATTTTCAACATGGGCCATTTGTGATCCCACCTCATGAACAGTGGCACTATGAGTTTGTTTGCTGAAAGGTGATCTTGTACAGCGACTGTGTATTTTGGCGCCATAGGTTCAAAAACACATTTTGGGCAGGATGTGAAAAAATGACAGCTACATCGTTCATGAGGAGGTGTAAAGAAATTGCATTGTTGAAATTCTGGAGTGAATATATGAAACAAATGGTGACATCATGAGCGTGCGTAGAAACTGCACAATGCACATCCGTAATGCAATCATTCTGGGGATTTGTATAACCAAATTTTCAACATAGGCATTTTGGGAACTCCGGTCATGAACAGTGTCACTGTGATTTTGTTAATCTGGCATGAACATTGATTTCCCACAGCGACTGTGCCATTGTGCGCCACATGTGCGAAAACACATTTTGGGCAGGATGTGGAAAATGACAGCTGCACTGTTCAAAAGGAAGTGTGAAAAAAGGGCAATGTTGAAAATCTGGAGTGAAAATATTAAAAATTGCTAAAGTTATGAGCGTGCATTGAAACTGCACAATGCACACTTGTAACACGGTCATTTTTAGAATTTTTCCACCAAATTTTCAAGATAGGGTTTTTTGGAACCCCATCTCATGAACATTGGCATTGTCATTTCATTAACTGGTCCCGAAAGGTGATTTCGTGCAGTGACTGTGACATGACCTTTTGGGCCTGAGTAATGAGATGACAGTGAATGTGTTCATGAGGTGGGGTTCCAAGCAACCCATGTTGAAAATTTGGAGTCAAAATTCCAAACAATGGCTGAGATATCCACCTAAGTTGAAAAAAAAAAACATTTATGCCATCATACAGCTTACTGGCATTTCTCCAGTTCGTGGTCGGCTCTGAAGAGTGCAGACGTGTTCCCAGTCCGCTGAAGATCATTGTGCCAAGCTTCAGAAGTAAGTATAGGGTGAAAGGGGTGAGGGGAGGTGCGGTGCGCAGAGGGTGGTGTGGGTTGGGGGAGGAGACCCCAAGGCGAGGGACCATTTTCTTTTTTTCAGGTATTTAAAATAAAAACAACAAAGGAACACTGAGGACAGTTTTCTTTGTTTACAGGTGTTGTTGTGCACACTTTGGTGGGCTCCCAGTGTGCCCCATGACTTTGGGGGGTTGATGTTGGCCACATTTGTGTGGGCTTCCAGTGTGGCATAGAATGGGGGCGGGGGCCGGAACATGCCAACGACGGTTGGCTTTCTTTCATTATAGCAGGCACACTGGGGTGGGCTCCCAGTGTGTCACACAGTCTTGGGAGGGGGGATGATTTAGCATGCCGACAGGGGGATTGGGCACTCCTGAAGTCAGCTGCGTGACTGTTAGTGATTGTGCAGCAGGCAGCGGCAGCCACTGCTGCCATGTTTATTGAAATTGTTCACCAGGAAAGGCACGTCCGGAAGTGTGTTATTGTACTGCTACATGACGAGCTTGTCTCTCATTGCAGTGGCACTTTCCTTACATGTGATGACCACTTTAAATATTTCTTATGTCAGCACATGCATGCTGACTTATTGGGGAATGAGGGAAGCACCTACTGATGGTTGCCCTGCATTCACCCACACTGACGCACCTCTGAAATCTGCCACTACCGCAAGATGTTGGCTTCAACTAAAAACTATGACTTGTACTTCATTTTTTTAAATGTACGTTTTATGCATTTAGAAAGGTATTATGAAGAGAGAAAACATTCAGTAACTGGGTTTGTTTCTAATTTGAGGGAATGTTATTTTTTTATGGCCTAGCTCAAGTTTTAGTCAGTAAAGGTGGTGGCCATGTCTGTGATGCCAATCAAGAATTGTTCTAGGAGGCATTATTATGTCAGTGTTCTGTGCCCTGCTTTCCAGAAGAGTTCCCAAACTGTTGGGTGCAGTAAGAATATGGGTTCTGAACCTTCTTGGCTAAATCAGGATTCAGTAAATTCCGTATATATTTTATAATTTGAATTAGTTAAAATCTAACCTCAGGAAGGGGTAATTCTCCCAATTAAACCAGGAAATAGTATATTTCATTAAACACTAAACACAGCCACCAATGAAAGAGCCCAAATGTGCAAAACAGAAGAAGGAAATGCTTTAAATTATCAGCATGGTGATGGCTTATTGCAACATCATACCCAACCATTCAAATATGAATAGACAAATCTCTTTAATGACAGTCAGGAAGACACATGGTAAGTATACAAGACTTGATCTGCAGATGCCTGGGAATACAGGAACTATATCTATCCCATGTTTAGTGCTAGAGTATTTTCTTTTTAACAGTTTTGTTCAATATCTTGCTCTGTTTTTCAGCTGTTCTCACTGTAATAATCAAAGTCCTTACCACACACACTCTCCAGCTCATCGCTTCCATCTATACAATCATTGTCGTTATCGCATTTCCATCTTTCTGGGATACAGCGACCATTTAAGCAAGTAAATTTGCCTTCCTCACATCGAGTCCCATTGTCCACAATACAGTGCTTGTTGTCATTTGCCAGGTACCAGCGTCCTGAAGCAGGACACTGACACTCTGCACCATTTGGACCTGGGGAGAGGTAAATAAAACACATGCATCAGAAAAGTGTCAACCTTGTAATTAAGTTGCACACAAAAATGTTTTACAACTATTTTTTCACTCCATGACCCATACCAGTCAGGACCTTCCTTGGCCTGTCCCTAGGGCCACCTTTTCATCCTTGGAACTCCCCTAGTGCCAACTGAAACCTGCCAGGATGCCACTCAACCAGTTCATTATTTCATTACCCCTTTGGTTTACCAATATGTGGCAGGGTGTCCCTGTCATTGACTTGGCAGGTAATTAATGTATCTCATCTAGACACCCACATGAGGGGAGAAGGTGCCAACAGGCTTGCCTGGATGTGGGAGGTAGAGCTTTGAGGACAGGTGGGGTTTTACTTGTCTGACCAGGACTGCCTTTTACCGTCTCCTCAAGCAGAAACATAGTGACAAATAATGCTGACAAGTCCAACATTACATGTATGTGTTATCCCTCCCACATCAGCCCTCTGCCCTGCAATGCCATCTGTGTGGTTCCCCCAGAAAATAGTATTGCAGTAGGGATAGGTATCCTTCCTCCCCAGAGATTGAGAGGGTCCTGTGGCATGATCCTTCCTATTTTTGCATAGTAACATACGTGTATGCATAACTGACGAATTACTGATTGTAAATGATGAAAAGTGAAAAAAATATATAGTTCAAAAAAAGCTTCCAGGCTAGTGCCAAATTGAACAGTAGTACATGATCTATTTCTACCAGATCTTGTAAAACTTCCTCATAAGGCTAGGATTCCTGTTTCTGTACCTGGTGCACAGATATGACTGCAGCCTCCATTGAACTGCTCACAGGGGTTGCTGCATTGCTGCTGTTTGCTGTTAGAAAGAATGTGAATATCCATTGGTCGCTGAGGTAGGTTTTGCACCATGACAATCTGGTCTGAGCCATCATGTTTATTGGCCCTGTAGACACTCCTGGTATTCCAGTCTGTCCAGTAAATATGCTGGTCATAGACTGTTACAGCAAATGGGTAAATGGCAGTGCTGATAATAACTTCTCGATTTGTGCCTGTGAGAGAGCAGCGTTCTATCTTCTGCCTAGAACAAAACAAAAAAATAGAATAGGCTGTCAAAAGAATTTCTTAGTAGTTAAAATTATCCAACTTTCGAACTGACCCGCACCATACAGAGGAGCCATCCAGATGCAACACAGTACCTTGCAATAAATGACATGTTACAAAATATTGCATGACAGCAGGACTAGGTTGCCATTGAACTGCATTGTTTCCTGCAGCATACTGCAGCTCTCTGCAATAATACCGCAAGGTATTATGTTGTATCCTGGCTAGCTCACATACAGTCCCCAAAATGAGCTGACAGCCTCTGTCAACAAAACAAAAGATAATCTGGTGTAACCTCAGCAGCTCTACTGTGAATGAATAAGGTTTACTGTACAGTTTATTTACCCAAGATATCCCAACAGAGCTACAGCTTCTTCAGCATTTGATATTGCTGCAGCCATGTTTTATATGGCAGGCAGGGCAGTCCAGCTTCAAACCCATCACCAGCTGATTGTAGTTCATGAAGGACATTTCCTTTATGTATAATATACAAGCAAGTGAGAGATTTAAATCCTTTACTCATAACAGAGTAGTACATGGTTAACCACTCGGTTTATTTTTATTAACAAATTCAACAAGTGTCAGATACAGGCTCATAGTTGGTCCCTCCAATCCCTGCCTAATGTTATGATACAGGACTGGCTCTGTATCCACAACATTAAGCTAAATGTATCACCCATGAACTGTTTAGCTTGAGACCATGTGAGGCATGGAAAGGAATGCAGCAGAATAGTGGATGCATGCCCTCCACATAAATACTGACAGTTGACCCTGGCATAACATCTGGGGTTTTACCACAAAGGACTTCTCAGTGATAACAGATAAAGTGGCACTTTATATTACTACACACCTTGTATTATATGTCAGTGAACCTGAAGTACATACAGTAGGTGCCTTGAACCACAATACTTATTTTAACTGTGTGGGAAATAAAGGCGCTTCTACCTTATGTGAGAATTTATTTATTTAAAATGTTTTCCCAAAAGATCAAACTGAGCTGCAAACAGCTTATTTCCAGATGCATCCTGGGGGAAGGAGCCCCAGGAGTATTACAGAATAAATAGCACGGTACACAAAAATAAGGTTCAACAATTAACAATCAACAGGTGAAACACAAAACTATATACAGGGTGAACAGGTGTATACAGGAATGCACGTGCAAAAAACATATGAGCAGTATGCCGCAGGCATGGGGACCAGTGGTAATAAGACTAATAGAACAAGATAATTTAAGTACAAGTTAGTTGCTGCAAAAACAAGTATAAAAATAATATTACTGTAAATATAGGGTGCAGCAGTGAGCAGGAGGTCAGGTTCAGGAATAGATTGTGCAATGTGGTCACTGAGGAAGGATTTCACAGCAGTGCAAGAGGAGGAGCAGTGATTATTTCTATTTTTGCTTATAAATGACTAATAATCTCAGCTTTTCAAGCTGGCAATCACTATTGATCACTATAATGTAACTGGACAGACATATAATAAATAGAATGATAAATAGGTCCTTGTGCATTACAGTGCAGCAATTCCATCAAGAAGTTCCGTGTCCCTGGAACTTCGAGATGGAATTACTGACTTCAATTCAAAACAAGCTCCGGTACTAATGGGGGGATTTTAATTTGACACTAGATCATATACGAGATAGGAGTAACAAGACCCCCGAACCACTTCGCCAAGCTAAGCTAGCTGTCCTGAGATTAATGAGATAGCAGGTATTGATGGATGCTTGGAGGGCACAACACCCAGGTGACCATGATTCTACTTACTTTTCCCCAGCTCACAGCTCTTCCAGCAGAATAGACCTCTGGCTCATCTCCTCTGGGATATATGAAACGGTGGTACACTCTCATATACACCTGATCATTATCTCAGATTATGCACCCATAGAACTTCTGATTAGGCAGGGCTCAGTCACCCCTCTCCAGCCATCCTCTGCTTGGCGCCTTGACCCTCTCCTGTTAGAAGAAGACATAGCCTTCCAGAAGTGGCTTAGCCCCGAAGTGGTGGCCTACTGGAGAAACAATGATAATGCAACCTCTGGGAGGCCTTTAAGGAAACTCTCCGAGGCAGAAAAATTACCTTCACCTCTGCCAGGAAACGTCGACGAGAAGCCAAACAACTACATCAATTAGAATCCCAATATAAAGCACTCAACAATCAGACTCCATCTCAAACCTTACTAGCCCAGCTAATTAGTACTAGGATCTCCCTCAATGCCCACCTAACCCACCAGGCCGAGCTAAATCTGAGAAGGCTACATAATGCATACTGGGAAGGGGGGGGGGGAGGAGGCAAGCAAACTCCTTGCCCATAGGTTGAAGCATCAACAGGACTCTCGCAATTTACACACTTTAACTGACAAACAGGGAGTTAAATGCTACTCCAAGAAAGGGATCATTGACATCATGACACAGTTTTACGAACAACTATATGCATCTCCTCAACCTCCTGACCTGCTTAAAATCCAAGGCTTTCTAACTTTGTTACCTATCCCTCAAATTCTGGAGAGTGATTCTCAAGCTCTGGAATCCCCAATAACAGAGGAAGAGGTATCGGAGGCCATTAAATCTATGAATCTTGGCAAGGCCCCAGGTAGGGATGGATTGCCTATTGACCTCTATAGAATCCCAGATCTCAATCTGGCTCCATACCTGAGCCGAGATTTCTGCCATTCCTTATCGAATGGTTGCCTTCCTCTTTCTTTGAGAGAAGCCACCATTACGGTTCTCCTGAAGAAGAGAAAGACCCGCTCTATCCAAGCAGTTACCACCTCATATCACTTATCAATGCTGATGCCAAAACTCTGGCAAAAGTCCTGGCTACCTAGCCTAATTCATCCCTCATAGGCTGGTTTTGTCAAAGGCCAGTTAGGATCAGACCACTTAGAATGTTGGTCTCATTAATGCACCTTACCAAACAGTCTAAAATGCCCTCTGTAGCTATGACCTTCGATTTTGAAAAGGCATTTGACTCGGTAGAATGGCCTTTTGTATTCCACACCCTTTCTGCAATGGGAATGGGACCAACCTTCACTTCTTGTATCAAGCTCCTATATTCCTCGCCCGTGGCCTCTGTTCTGACCAATGGTAACCTTTCTCAATCCTTTCAGTTACAGAAAGGCACTAGGCAAGGCAGCCCCCTTTCCCCACTCCTATTTGTTCTAGCTATAGAACCCCTAGCCATTTTCAAAACATTCTTCAATGCAGATGATCTCCTCATCACTATGAAGTATACTCCTCAAGTGATCAAGGATATCCTCAATATTCTGGCAGAATTTTCCCAAGTATCAGGGCTTAAGCTGGACTAGTCAAAAAAGAGGTTCTTCCACTAAACTCAGCATCCTCAGGGAAAATGTTCAATACTCTAGGGCTAAAATGGTCACCACAAGGTATCAAATATGTGGGCATCATCCTCCACCCGAACCTGGACAAAATGCTTACCATTAATTTTACCAACCTAGTATACTCACTTCGACAGGATATGGAGAGATGGAAAGCCTTGCGGCTTTCGCTAGCTGGGAAAATTGACTCCATTAAACTGGTGTCCACCCCGAATATACTATACATTCTGGCTCATTTACCAGTACCCATCCTCAGAAATGGTTTCAAAAAATGGAGACCCTAATGGGCAACTTTCTATGGGAAGGGTCTCGCCCTAGATTTAGCAAACTCAAACTGAGGGAACATTGGAGTAGAGGTGGGTGGAGACTCCCCTGGCTACAAGGGTACCAGATGGCCTATATCTCAGCTCAAACTACCAGATGGTTCCATAAGTTAGGTCAGGAATCTCCCCTCTGGCTCTGGTTGGAAGAATCTCTAGTACATGATCCCTCCACAGCAGTAGTGATATACAGGAAGAAATCTCCAACCTCTGGGCTCCCTTGCTCCATATCAATTTCAGTTAACTACTGGAAGAAAACCTTGTCCCTCTTAGGCCAAGACCCAACGCCTTGGGAATTCACTCTTCTCTGGAACAACCCTGTTATACAAATAGGGAACCACATGCTTCATTGGAAGATGTGGGAAAACCAAATTATTTCCTTGGTACACGACTTACTACTCCCCGGCACCCGCTCTCTTGACTCCTTTAAAGACCTGGAAACTCGATTTCATCTCCTCAGAACCCACTTTTGGAGATACCTCCAAATTAGGGATGCCATTACCCACCTTCCTAAGGCCCCACTCCACTGGTTCTTGCGGTAAGCTCCTCAAAAATCGAGCGAGTGCGATCTATACTGCTCTCAGGGATGCCATGCAGGACCCTACCCGAGCAGCTAGAGTGCAATGGGAGTCTGACTTACAGACCCCTATGTCTGATCATCAATGGGCTCATAGTTGGGCAAGGATACACGCTGCCTGCAGAGATGGACTTACCCACCTTATAATGAATAAAACCTTACATAGATGGTATCAAGACCCTGCCAAACTTAAGTGCATGGGTCTCAGTAAGTCCAATAACTGTTGGAGGTGTGGCAATCTAGGATCTAATCTTTTTCATATTCTCTGGGCCTGCCCCTCTCTTCATTCCTTCTGGCTATCAGTCCAGAGTTTGTGTAAGCAAATATTCCCTATGGTCAACCCTGATCCCTCTCTCCTCTTACTGGGGTGTGGAGGTATGTCCACGCCAAAACATTGCCCCAGGGCTAAATGGATCACTGGAATAGGGTCTATTGCCAAAAGACTAATTCTGATGAAATGGAGATCCCTGATATTCCGACATTCCAGGAATTCCTTCTGGCAGCATCCCAAGGTGCCATGTGGGAGAGACTCTCCTGCTTCACTGCAGGCCTAACTACTCAGTTTGAGTTATGCTGGCAGCCCTTCCTTAACTCCTTAACTCCTTAACTCAGAGTACTTCCATGGCGTCCACTCATTGGCTGCCTTGCACGACTCCCCACCTTGCTCTGGAAGAGGCTCTTCACCTTCCTCACCAGCAATTCTGTCTCCTTCTTGAAGTCATAAGATTTGTTAAATAACTGACTCCCCCTCTTTTAGGTCGGATTGCCTTATTTGTGTATATAGGTGATATCAGTACAAACATAACTATCAGGTTGCACCACATCTAGTTCTATGTTGCGTCCAAATGCCTTACTTTAAGCTACTTCTGGTTACTTTGGAATGTCAAGGTTTAGTGCACCATGGTCTTTTTATCTGAATGCTTATTCAGAAACTAGTCATGGCATAATCAGTCAGCCTCATGCAGTACGTTGTTTCTTTTTTCTCCCTTTGAACATGCTTATTAATCGACCCTGACTAACCTTAACTAGCTAAGTCAATGCTTATTATTTCAATATATTTCTCTGGCGATCCGGACATACCACATGTTGTGGTATGGTCTCAGATCATGTATGTACTCATGTATATATGGTGCTTATTCCTATAAATCAATAAAATCTTTAACAACAGAAAGAACATTGCCATAAAAAATTTTATGATAAGTGGGCAGGGGTACAATGCATCATGCAGCAAGCATAGATAAATAGAAAAACTATAAAAACACAACTGAAACATTGCTTAGAAACTAGTGTGTGTGTGTGTATGTGTGTGTGTGTGCGTGTGTGTTGTGTTGTGCTGTGCTGTGCTCCAATCTGGAGAGCCCTGCCTGGTGTGGGCAGAGCTTCAGTCAGGCCACTGTGGATTACATGCTATCAGTGAACTAAACTTGTGGTGCTCGCTGACAGCCCAAAGGGGACGGTGTGTGTGTGTGTGTGTGTGTGTGTGCATGTGTGTGTGTCTGTTGTACTCCAGTTATCAGTATTCCTGTTTGGTGTGGGCAGAGCTTCAGAGGAATGCTTTTTGAATGGTGCTCTGCTCCATGGACACAAACAGTTCCTGAGCTGAGTGGTGAGAGGGGTCGTTAACTGGCCACTTGAGCCAGTGTGGATTACCTGCTGACCCCCTAAGTGAATGAAATGTGTAGTGCTTGCTGACAGCCCAAAGGGGACATGTGTGTGTGTGTGTGAGTGACCTGTGCTCCAATCAGGAGCATCCCTGCCTGATGTGGGCGGACCTTCAGAGGAGCATTTTTTAAACGGTGCTCCATTCCATGGACACAGACAGTTCCTGAGCTGAGTGGTGTCTATTTTACCAGTCAGGCAGTGTGGAATATATGCTAACCACTCTCTAAGTGAACTAAACTTGTGGTGCTCGAGAACAGCCCAGACAGGACTTGTGTGCTTGAAATGGCTGTGCTCCAATAGGAGGCATTCCTGTCTGGTGTTGGTGGAACTTCAGTGGAGTACTGTTTGAATGTTGCTCTGTTCCATGGACACACAGTTCCTGAGCCAAGTGGGTAGAGTGATCTTTATCTGGCTAGTCAGGCCAGTGTGGACTATGTTCTCACCCCTCTCTAAGTGAACTAAACCCGTGGTGCTCATTGACAGCCCAAAGGGGACATGTGTGTATGTGTGGGCTGTATGCTAATTGGGAGTGTCCCTGTTTGGTGTGGGCAGAGTTTCAATGGAGCACTTTTTGAACAGTGCTCTGTTCCACAGACACAGATAGTTCCTGTACCGAGGGGGGAGAGGGGTCTTTAATGGGCCATTTGGGCCAGTGTGGATTAGTGCTGACCCCTTTAAATGAACTAAACTTGTGGTGCTTGCTGACAGCCTGAAGAAGACTTGTATGTGATTGGGCTGTGCTCCAATCAGGGGCATCCCTGCATGATGTAGGTGGACATTCAGAGGAACACTTTTTGAAAGGTGTTCCATTTCGGAACACAGTTCTTGAGCTGAGTGGTGAGAATGGTCTTTATCTGGCCAGTTGAGCCAGTGTGGATTACATGCTGATCCCTCTCTAAGTGAACTAAACACATGGTGCTTGCTGATAGCCCAAAAGGGATTGTGTGTGTGTGTGTGTGTGTGTGTGTGTATGCACGTGCACTGCTCTCTAACAGGGAGCATCCCTGCTTGGTGTAGGTGGAGCTTCATAGGAGTCCTTTTTAAATGGTGCTCCATTCCATGGAAACAGACAGTTCCTGAGCCCATTAGTGAGATGGGGTCTTTGTCTGGCCAGTTGAGCCAGTGTTGATTATGTACTGACCCCTGTCTAAGTGAACTAAACTTGTGGTACTCGCTGACAACCTAAAGGGGACTTGTGTTTGTGTGTGTGGGCTCTGCTCCAATTGGAAGCATCCCTGCCTGGTGTGGGTGGAGCTTCAGTAGAGCACTTTTTGAATGGTGCATTATTCCGTACCAGGTCAGAAGTGGGCAGCTAGAAGTGCACAGCTAGAAACATGCAGTGTAAAGTGTGTTTCCCCTCAACAGTGACAGCGGTAGAATAGCGAACTGTAGTAACCGCTACCCCTGTGGCTGCAAAGGGAAGGCAGGAGAAGTAGCGGAAAAATGTGGAGGCTGGCTGAGCTGCTCCCATGGTGCAGAGGCCAGCACATGCAGCCTATGAGACCAGCATTCTGTTCCCAGTCTCTCAGCACGTGTAGTAGTAAAGTTTTGTCTCCGCCTGAAGTCAGTGTTTTTTTATTTTTTTGTGTTGTTGGTCCGAAATTCCTCCCACCACCAAGTGTTGCTTTTACTCCAGGGTCCGCCCCACCTTGAAGTTAGTTATTTTAAGAATGGGGGGCATAGGGGGCAGAGCCCCCCACAAAAATAAAGTGTACAACATGTTGTTTCCTAATGGTAGCGGTTGTTGGTGTGGTTTCCGACCCCTACCACTGGCTCTATTTCATTTTACAACATTGTGCTCTGGTACTGTAGTAGTCAGCACTGTTTATACTACGCTGTTCAGCCAAGCACTGTTCTTGCTTGTGCTCTTATAACCTAGTGCCAACTATTCCATGGACACAGACAGTTACTGAGCTGAGTGGTGAGAGTGGTCTTTACCTGGCCAGTCAGGCCAGTGTGGATTACATACTGATCCCTCTCTAAGTGAACTAAACTCATGGTGCTCACTGACAGCCCAAAAGGGACTTGTGTGAGAGGGGTGATGGGGGGGGCTGTGCTCCAATAGGGAGCATCCCTACCTGGTGTGGGTGGAGCTTTAGAGAAGGTCTTTTTGAATGGCGCTCTGTTCCATGGACACAGATGGCTCTGGAGTTGAGTAGTGAGATGGGTCTTTACCTTGCCCATCAGGTCAGTATGGATTATATGCTGACCCACCTCTAAGTGAACTAAACATCTGGTGCTTGCTGAGAGCCCAGTGGGGACGTGTGTGTGTGTGTGTGTGCGTGCGCGTGTGTGTGTGTATGTGTGTGTGCGTGCATGCGCTGTGCTCCAGTCAGGAACATATCTGTCTGGTGTGGGCATAGCTTCGATTAGCTAGTTCTAAACTTCAGCTTAGCAGTCCTCCACAGTGGTCTTCAAGCTAAAGGGCTATAGATTATGGGCATCAGGCTGGGGGTAACAGCATGGTGTCGTAGTCAGCAGGAGATGCTGGACCCCTGGTGTGCCACCTTTAACCACCCTAGAGTTGTGTTTAAATGTATTAGAAATAATTTACACGTGGTTCTGAATTGTAAAAATGATAGCAACCTGCATCAAATCCAAGTAAGTAATGTAGTAGGTTACAATTTTAGAGAAGCAAGACAATTAGACTAAATAGGAGGTAGAAGAAACATAAATTGCAGTAAAGTTAAGGGGGTTATAAGGGTTGTATTTCTAATATAAAGATTTCATATTTAAAGTTTGAATATAATGTGTTCATTGGCTGATGTAGGTTGATGCAGTTTGCATTTGCATATGTAATAAATAGGTGCCACACCCAAACTAGGGTAGAAATACAATGGATTATGGGGAAACGGGAAATCTAATAATACCCTATCTAGGGTCATTGTACAAAGGGGAAAATCAACTAAAAGTCTACTTAAAATCTTAAGGGGGAAGCAAATTAGTACCTAACTTGCGTATAATAATGGGAGGGGGGGTACTCTGGACAAAAGAGGGAAATCAAGAAACACTCTGTCTGGGTTAATGGTATAAATTCATTTTCAAGTAATAGGGTGAATAGATTTGGGAATGATATGGGGAGTGGTGCAGTGCAGTGGCTGTGGAGCGGCATTCTTTAGGAAGACCTTCTAGAGAGTGAGGTGCTGCCCCATCAACGTACACCTCCCTGGGCTGAGGGATGAAGTCTCTAGACTCCAGGCCAAATTGGCTAGGATTCAGGGGGCCTCTTCCCTCACCCAGGAGCCACCAAGCCCACCACCATTCCCTCAGAGGGTGCCTGGAAGGATGGCTGGCTGTACTGTGGTGGGTCCAAGGGGGGTGGGGAAAGGAAACACATTTCTCAGCCAGTGCCACTAAAGAACTCTTTCACCACCCTGATGTGTCGGGACTGCCAAGACAAGGCACCCATGGCAGTGGCAAGAGAGGATAGAAACAAAGAAATAGACAATGTAGGCAGAAAAATACCTATTGTCTATCTAGTCTGCCTGAGTTCCCTATTTAGTCCTGGGACCTACTGACCCTCCAGAGTCCTAGACCTCCTCAGCTTCGCCCCATTCTCCCCCTAGTTGCTGATACACCGAGCAAGCACTATACCCTTCATTCTGTCCCAACCATACTTGAGACCACCAACATTTTTTGTGCACCTACCACTTCAACTGGTACACTGTTCCATGGCCCCACCACCCTTTCTATAAAATAATACTTCCTCATATCCCTCCTGAACTTCCCTCCTGTTAGTTTCCACTCATGTCCATGTGACTGTGAGCTAGTATTCAAGCTAAATCATTCCCCACAGTTCACTTTGCTAATTCCTTTTAGGAACTGGAAAGTCTCTATCATAGCTCCCTCTCCCTTATGGTCTCCAGTGCGAACATGTTCAGTGCCTTGAGGCACTCCTCATAGGACCTGCCCTGTTGGCCCTGAATCATTTTCATCCCCCTATGCTGCACAGTCTTCAGCCTATCCCTATCTTTCCCGAGGTGAGGACTCCAGTACTGGGCATAGTACTCCAGGTGAGGCCTCACTGAGAATCTATATAGGAGAAGTATTACCTCTTCCCTTCTTCTACCAATACCCCTCCTGATACAACCCAGCATCCTACTCACTTTGCTATATGCCTTCTTGTACTTACTCGCTTGTTTGAGGGAGTCACTGATGATAACTTCAAGGTACCATTCCTCAGCTATAGTGCTAAGTCTCATCCCACCCATCCAGTACTCTGTCCTGGGATCCTTGCTGCTCCCAAGGTGCATTACCATGCACTTCTTGGCATTAAATTTCAACTGCCAGACATTAGACCATCCCTCAAGCTGAGGATGTTGGGTTCTTTCAGATTAGTAGCCCCAAGGTGGGAGGAAGAAGAAGCAAACTCTGGAGGGGATCGCAGTCGTTAGGGGGTAGTTCTGGAAACCCCACGGGAGGGAAGGAGGGAGGTGAGCTGCCTACCCAGTGCCTCGGCGTGAAGGGATGAGGAGCAGATCCTTAGGATCACTAGGGCAGCAGGATGGGCGGGGGAGCTGGATGTCATGTCTATATGGGGACAAATGACCTGGCAGGGGAGACAACTGGGGTGGTGCAGGATAGAGATAGGGAGCTGGGAGAGGCCTGAAGTAGATAGCATGTATGGTGGCATTCATTGTGGAGACATTGCACTACAGTCTTCACCAACTGGTTGAAGGCACAGTGCAGGGAGGAGGGGTTTTGCTTCATCAAGGACTTTTTAATTTTCATTTATTGAATTTTGTTGACTGGGTAAACCCACTGGGTCTACAGGAGTCCCTTTTTCAGCAGCGACCCGGAGTTAATTACGGAGATATTGCACTTAATAACATAATGAGCAATTGATTACAGAAGAAGTATGTGGTGGACACTTTACAGCACAATGAACAATTGAATACAGAGAAACAGTCACTATTCTACATACTTACATTAATAATTTATAAGATTATAACAGCAAACCTGGACATGCAATAAACATATTACATAGTGAAAGATTAGGTTTGTTTACAAATACCATCATCTTATGGCAATTGAGTATTAAGTTAAGCAGCCTTGTGCTCTACAGAGATAAACATTACTAAGACAATTATCACTGTATCACAGGTCAGAGCCTCAAATCAACATAAGGAGAACCTGTCAGCAGTAGCATTGACAGAGGCTACACTCTAATAGGTAACCTTTAGCCTTGTCCTACCTGGAGGGATAAAGGCCTATACAAAAGGGATTGCCTCCATCCATCCAGGTGGTGAAAATGGCAGTGCTGGGTGGAAGGTTTAAATGCTACTTTGATGAGCATTTAAACTAGATGGGGGGCAGTCGAAAAAAGAGAGACAGTGAATGCCCCTCTCCCACCCAGATAATGAAGCTGCAGTGAAAAAAAACCTAAGGGAAATAAATTCCCCAGCGTTAGTGGAGAGTAGGTGCAAGGGGTGGAAGGGATGGGAGGGTTCAGATGTGAAACTGAGGCTAGGGAGGGTGGGCAGAGGGAGGATAAAAAGGAGGACAGTACCAGTGAAAAGGGAAGTAGGGGCACGGAGGGACAAAAGGAGTGGAAAGCCATGTGTCTCAGTGCAAAGAGCTTAGAAAACAAAATTCTTGACCTTCAGGCTACTATTGCGGAGGGGTCCATGTGATAACGGCTATCGTGGAAAGGCAAATGTGCATCGGTGAAAATCTGTTTCTCCGATGTATACTCCTGGCGCACGGCAAAAGGGCACCGGGAACTTGATGTTTTTTGTTTATGCGCGGGGCTTTTCCCCCTGCACCCCCCTACTAAAGATTCTCAGCTCCAGAGGGGTGCATGTCATGGGGGCGGGCAAAAATAAAAAATAGTAAATTACATGGACTGGTGCAAAAATCCCAAAGTGCCCAGCATCGAACTTGACACCCTCCTAACCATAGCCTGCCACGAACCCACCACACCATACGGCCAGCTCAGCAACCCACCATTGTGCTACACCTCACAAACTCTCCCTTCCCTTCTGCCCACCACACGGCATGCTCCCCCCCCGTGCGCGAGTATACATATAGCGACAGGATGTCACTATACCAGCATTTGCCCCCCCATCCACTAGCACTGCAAACAGGTGCTGCTATTGAGTCACCCTTTTTGTACACACTTAATAGCAGTAGCCCTTCTCACGGGATACCGTTGTGGAGGCAGACCTGAATCTGGTGGCTGTAACAGAATCACAGTGCAATGTAGACCATAGCTGGAAGGTGGCCATACCAGATTATAATGTGTTTTGTAAGGATAGGGCAAGGAGGAAAGGGGGGGTTATTTTATATGTAAGGGCAGGTATAAAGGCCACAGAAATACAAGGACACAGTGCAGAAATGGAGAGGCTAAAAGTTCTTTGGGTTGGTTTAGAAAGGGGGTCTAGGGCCTCTATATGTGTGGGAGTGCTGTATGGGCCACCAACATGGGGGGTGGAACTGGACAGAGTTTTGGGGGAGGCCATAAGCAAAATGGCAAAGAAAGAGGAAGTAGTAATCATGGGTGACTTAATCTGCTGGATGTGAACTGAAACATCCTGGTCACAGCTACAGTTAGAAATAGGATCATCCTGGACTCCCTGCAAGGATCATTTCTCAGGCAGCTGGTTACAGATCCCACTAGAGATGGGACAGTGCTGGATCTGGTACTTACACACAGGGACAGCATTGCAGACATCACAGTGGGTAGCCCCCTAGGTTCAAGCAATCATTGCATAGTGTGGTTTGGCATACAGATTGGGCAGGGGAAAAACCACAATAGGATAATGGTCCTGGGTGAGCACATTTTAGAGAGAAGGGAGACTGCCTTAGGAAATACTTTGAAAGGGGAGGATAGTCCGCGGGTGGAGGCATAATGGAATAGAATAAAGGCAGGAATAACTGAGGTAGTGGCAAGCTGTTTAAAGGTAATAAGCAAGGGAAAGAAGAGAAAGAGGCCACTGTGGTTCTCAAAGAAGGTGGCTAAGGCAGTAAGGGAAAAAAAAAACAGCTTTCAAAAAGTACAAGGAGACCCAAACAGAGGTGGACAGGGAGGTATATCTACAGAAACAAAGGGAAGCAGGAATAAGGGTAAGGACAGAAAAGGATTAAACTGAGGAAAGGATCACCCAGGATGTCAAGAATGGGGACATGACTTTTTTTCAGGTAACTGAGTGAAAAGAGGAAAACAAGAGGTGGTGTACTGAACATCTGAAGACTTGGGGGGGACTGTGCAAAGAAGACCAAGAAAAACCTAACATTTTAAACAAATATGTTTGTTTGGTATTCACAGTGGAAGAGGGGATGGGTCAACATGCATTAATAGGCATGGGGGGACTGGGTGTACACAAGTCCATTTACGAAAGATAGAGTCCTCCATAGGCTGGAAGCCCTGAAGGAAAACAAATTGATGGAACTGGGCAGTATCCACCCAAGGGTACTTAAACTGAGCAGGGTGCTAGCCGTCTCTCTGGCAACACTATGTAGCACCTCATTGGAAGTGGTGGTGGTGGTTCCAGAGGCATTGAGGAGGACTGATGTGGTCCCTCTGCACAAACTCTGCAGCAGGGAGGAAGCCAGTAATTACATACCACTCAGTCTCATATCAGTAGTGTGGAAATTAATGGAGTCCCTGCTGAAGGAGAGAAACCGATGGAGTACCTGAAGACGTATGGACCGCCAGTAGCATGGCTTCGTAGGAGGAAGGACATGTCAAACAAATCTCATAGACTTCTGTGACTGGGTCACTAGGGGGGTGGATCAGGGAAGGGCAGAGTATGTGGCATATCTGGACTTCAGTAAGGCCTTTGCACTGTACCACACAGGAGGCTGATTAAGATACTTAGTAGACTGGGTGTAGGGGAGAAGCTGGTGTGCTGGGTATCAGATTGGTTGAAAGATAGGAGGCACAGGATGGTGGTAAATGGCACTCTCTCAAAGGACAGAAGAGTGACCAGTGGAGTACCACAGAGCCTGGTACTGGGCCTTGCCCTCTTCAATGTCTTCATAAGTGACATTGCTTAGAAATTGGAAGGGAAGGTGTGTCTCTTTGCAGATGACACAAAAATCTGCAACAGTGTGGACACCAAGGAGGGGGTGGAGAGAATACAAAGGGTTCTGGGAAAACTAGAGGTTTGGTCTATGGAGTGGCAGCTGGGTGTCAATGCAAAAAGTGCAGTTATGCACCTGGGGCCGGGTAACCCATGGGCTCTGTAAATAATTTTGGGGGAGGGTAGTTACAGTTACCAAGCAAGGCAGACCGGATGCTGGGATGCATAGGGAGGGGGATTTCTAGCAGGAGAAGGGAGGAGGTGCTGCCTCTGTATTGCTCACTTGTGAAAGTGCACCCTGAGCACTTCATCCAGTTCAGGGGACCAGTACCGGGTCATGTTGTCGCATAGACAATGTCGTAGGGCAAAACCACATAACAGTAATATCGTGTGTCCCCGAGTTGCCTCCCCTCGCAGAAGGTTAACTTAATAGGGGGGGGTTCGAGGGAGCATCCCCCCCATAATGGGGGCTGTGGACCCCTTCCCCGCAGAAAACAAGTATTTCACTGTTTTCATCTTTTGGTCCCTGTTTTAACAGCACGGTATAGTGCCACACTGTTTTTATATGCGACAATATGACCCCATGCCTAGGAGATCATACCTCTGCAAGGACATAGACAGTCCAGAGGAGGACTACTGAAGTGGTGCAGGGGTTACAGGAGAAGCCTTATGAGGAGAGGTTGTGGGCACTCATTATGTACTCCCTGAAAAAGAGGACAGTGAAAGTGGACATGATTGCGACCTACAAGTACCTCATAGGGGTGAACAAAGTGCAGGAGGAGAGCCTCTTTCAAAGCACCAGAACATGGGGGCACACTATGAAGCTTGGGGGTGAGTTTTAAGAGGGATATGAGGAAATACTTCTTCACAGAAAGGGTGGTAGATGCCTGGAACAGCTTGCCAGAAAAGGTGGTACAGGCAAAGATAGGGGAGCTTCAAACATATGTGGGATAGGCACATGGGTATAATAAGTAGAGGAAAGGGAGACAGGAGGGGCAGACACCTGTGACAAAGTAAGGTCCAGGGTGTAATGTTAATCAGGTAAAATAGGACAGATTAAGCAGGTAAAATAGCGCAGACTAGATGAGCCTACTGTTTTTTTTTCTGCCAACACATTTTATTTTTCTGTGTAACAGTAATACTTGAACAGTTCTGCACCAATTCCCTTTTCCTTTCAAATTCAGTTTAAAATTGCCTTCCTTGTTTTCAAGACCATTTTTGGTCTTACTGACCTGGTCTCCCGATAATACCCCTTCCTGCTCCCTCTGTTCCTCTAATATTGGCCTTCTCTCAGTCCCATATCCCAAACTTTCTACTGTTGGTGGTCGAGTCCTCCTTATGCTGCCACTGCTACCTGGAATAGCTTTTCTATCTCACTTCACCTTAGCACCTCACCCTCACTCTTCAAGTCTCACCTGAACACACATTTTTACTTCCTTGCCTGTAATTCCTGTGTTTTCTTTACTGACACCATTTCTTTCACTTTTTGTTGATTTTGGTTTTATGACTGCCAGTTACTGTAGTACATAAGAACATACAAATTTGCCAGCTGAAGAAGACCTTATGGTCTATCTGGTCTATCCATGTGCATCTTTCATTAACTGTCACTCCACCTCACTGTCTGCACCTGCTACAATACCATAGCCAACAAAATGTCTAATACTGTACCTACATAAGCAGTCTTCCCACTATACATATTGTAGCTTACCGGTTATGTGCTCACACTAGTTTATGAACTAATAACACGTAAGTAAAATGAAGACATCTGACTGGTTAAAACAGCAATATAGTAGTGTAATTATCAGTCCGTAATTACATGCCTTACAAAGTGTCAGCCTGTCTGCTGCAGAAAACCACGAAAATAAAGTTTGCATGCTCACAGTTCACTCATGAAGCTGATCAGACTCTGACACCAAGAAGTCTACGTTAGACATAAGATTGACTGAAAAAACAAACGGAGCAGCATCATCCTGTGTCTAATGTAGACTTCTTGGTGCCGGTGTCTGTGAACGTCCAGCTTCATGAGTGAACTCTGAGTACCTATTTTGCTGTGGTGCCAGAAACTCTCCCTGAGCTGCTCTTCTGAAATACTGACAGTATCCATGCTCAAGACCTGTAGCAGCCCTCAATGGTCACAGTAACTCTGTTATCTCCTACTTGAAATCGCCACTCCAGCATGTTTGTTACCCAGATCACATCACCATCTTTCACACTGACTGGTAAGTTTAAAAACAGGTTATTTAAGCTGCCACTCATTGCACCCCCTTTACTGTGCTACCTATTAGAAGAAAGAAACTGCACCAGCCCAACATGTCTCACAAGCTGTGCTGTCACCATCTCAGAAAGGATATTACCTTATGTAGGATTTTTCTTACAAGTTATACTGTAAGTGCAATAAAGCACTTCAGAGTGTGTGATTATGCCCAATAATCACATTTCTCTCTTATGAGTTTAAAGGCACTCAGCTCAAGAGCCACATGTATAACAACTCCCTCAAGAGGTGTGTAATTATTGATCGATAATCCCACACCCTGTCAAAAAGTTATTACATTCTTAATTCTCTTCTGTGCCCCTCCCAAGGTCACAATTGGAAACAAGCGACCCGATTCACAAAGCCTTGGGAATCATGCAAGGTGCTTGCGTCAAAGAAATATGATGCAAGGGGCTCACTGCACCGTACCTTGCATCATTTCCAATTTGGGTATGTAGCCTACACCTGTTAGGGAACCACCTGTGCCAGCTGGGCTTGCACAATCCTTACGACAGACACACCAGTGCACCATGATGAATAGTAGCTTGAGCTGAGGCAGCACTGCAGTATCCCTGTAAACAGGATTCACTAATCCCCTACAGGGCTCGTGGTTTGCAACAGTTAGACCAACTTGGGACTGATCTAATGGCCCATGCATCATCCCTGGAGACATTGCTGGCTGGGAGGGATCTTGTGCACCCAGTTGCCAACACTC
Source organism: Neoceratodus forsteri (assembly GCA_016271365.2). Lineage (NCBI taxonomy): Eukaryota > Metazoa > Chordata > Ceratodontiformes > Ceratodontidae > Neoceratodus > Neoceratodus forsteri. The sequence goes on along the minus strand of CM028132.1, from coordinate 783,619,222 downwards.
GCCTGTGGTATCCTGCACCCCAAAGCACCCAGAGATGTCAGTGGAGCAGTACCCTTCAGGCTCCCCCCATGGAGCCAGGCATACAGCTGCCCCCCCCGACACAGACTGCACTGTTCCAGTGGTGGTTGTGCACTGTCCCTGTCATTGTCTGTTGCCACCCCCCTCCACCCATCCTGACCCGAGATGTACACCATGTACCCTGTTTCTGCCCCCAAGACCCTGCCAGCCTCCAGAGTATCTGGACGGTGAGTCTCCATCCATGGTTGCTGATGCCACCCAACTGCCCTGCAGCTTGCGGCATTCCCCTACTATGTGCCTTGACTTTGCGGCATGGCAGTGGTTGCTGCAAAATGTGGGACTTTGGTGCCAGGACCCCTCCCGATAATGAATCAGATGAAAGGTCCCTGGCACATTGAAGATTGACACAAGCTGCTATTTGCCACAGCTTGCATTGCTCCAGGGGCCACTTCATGAATCTAGCCCAAACTTCCTGGGCTCTGCTTGTTTACCTGGTAAAATATGTTTTAAATAAGTCAATAACATAGTGCCTTGTTCTGAATTTTGTGTTCATTGTGAAGAGTTTTTTAAGGTGCACTTTGCCTGAAAGATGCTATGAAAAATACATTATATTGGTTATAAAGTCTCTAAGAATTAATGAAATATTCAATATAACGAAACATACATGTTTGCATCCGCCCAATATAATCGTTCCTCCTCGTAGTCCAAGGTAAGTCCATTGGGCCACACTAAACTGGTGTTCACAATAGCAGTTCTGAAGTTGCCTGCAAGTGTGGCTCGTTCTATTTTGGCATCAGTGCCCCAGTCAGTCCAGTACATATATCTGTAAATCAAATACACATACATTATATTACACATATAATAAAATGCAAATACTTGGTTTTTCAAACAAAAGACCATATATGCAAAACAGAATAGCTATTTTTGTTCAAGAACATCACCTATTGCCATATGACAAATGCAATCCCATTTAGGGAAGTACATAAAATACTATCATTGATGGTCCCTTGTGTTGAAGTCATGCCATCTCTTAACATTGGTGGAGTCCAAGTCAAATTTAGGAGAAAGTAGTAAAAATGTTATTCATATATTATGAATTGGAAATTCAGCTGAGTAAGCTTATTTCCAATGAGATCCTTACAGTACAGTTTTAAGTTGCATAAAGGTGTTGCATAATGCACATAGGTTTTGCAATAAAACTTATAAAAGAATATAATAAATTATTTATTAAAACCTTAAACAGGTCAAAATCAGACATTTTAGTTATATAAGATACATACATACATCATGATATTTGAGGTACCAATAAAGAGTTATCTGTCTAGTAATACTAATAGGAGTAAAGAAAATACAAAACAAAGATGCTCAAAGAGCAGCTTCTTAGTTTATTAGTATTTGCTCCCCCAAACATATCTGACAACTAACATGGCTAGGAGTTGCTGGATACAATTCTTTATGCAAACTTCTTCCATTTTTAAAACTGATTTTGCTGGTAATTTTAGTCCGAGACCGCGCCAATAAAAACAGAGCCACTTCCCAATGCTGAAACCACGCCTCCCAAGCTGGCACAAGCAGCCCCATTTTGTGATGTCAGTAAACGAAGGCTGCATGTGCACGCTCCTTTCATTTGAATAGGAGCTATATTCTTATACATATTAATACTATTTAGCGTCGGAATTTTAGTTAATCAAACTGATCGCTCGACTAACAAAGTCCCTGTTAGTCGAGTGGTAGCTTTGATTAACTAAAATCCCGATGCTAATTAGTAATAATATGTATAAGAATATAACCCCTATTCAAATGAATGGAACACACACACAGCCTTAATTTACTGATATCACAAAACAGGGCTGCTTGTGCCGGCATGGGGATGTGGTTCCAGTGTGACCACTTTGTGTCAGTTGTAACTTTGCAGCCACTTGTTTTATACTCACCAGGGTCATACCCCTTCCCTTTACAACTGCTGAACAGGTGTGCTTGTGAAGGTAAGGAGGCAGGGACTGTCAGTCAAATTGGTCTACAGGATCATTCTAAGAGCAGGGTTTTGCAAACCTCATTGTAGCCTCTTGTAATCCCTCCACCCACACACACACACACATACACATACAAACACTTGTAGAACTTTTACAAGCAGGCAGAATGGGGTCACAGAGTTGCAGTAGGATTCAGTTAGGCCAGGAGGGGACCTTTTTGGGGGTGACCCACTGTTAAAAACAAATGTCTGCACCAGCCTGGTGTCACTGAGTGTAACGTGCGTGCCTGTTGACTGCCCCTCTCCATCACCCATTACTTTTGCATCCCCACTTTGCCAGAAGCACATTCAATTATTGGGCCGATAGCTATCCTTTGTGATAGTTCAGTGCCCCTTCCCAATCCCCTGAGCCTGTTCCTCCCTAGTAGTCCAGTGGTAAGCCTTACCACTGGACTACTAGGGAGGAACTGCTCTTGGCAAAGTGGGGAGGCAAAACTAATGGGTGATGGGCGGGGAAGTCATCAGGCATACACATTACTCATAATATCACACTATAGTGTAGACTCATACACCTGGCATTGTGCCATACTGTGACTCTGTGGGTATTGTAATCCAGTGTGTTCCTAAATACAAACCCCGTTTGCACCCACTAACACATGACAAATGGATTTCCATAGTGACATAGTTGCTGGAGAGACTCCTACTGGGACTAAGGAGATCATTTGTGTATAACACAAATGGGTGGCAGTATCATGGGGTGACGATTTGCTCCCACCCCTTCCCCATTTTTGTGCTGCCTCCTGATGTGAATGAGAATAGGGCCCTGTGCATTTTCTGACAGTGACAAAAGAGGTAAGAATGAAAAATAGAAAGGGCAATAACACACCGAGAAGGAATAAAAAAAAGGTTAAAATCAATGTTTGTACTAGCCGGGGGCTTCTAGTGCAAAATCCCTATGAAACAAATAAAGAAAGCATAAGTGTTAAATGTGCTAAAGACAGCACAACACCAAACCAGGCAAGCTGTTGTTCTACGTGACCCATAGCACAGGGCTGTGTGGAATGCTGAAATTCTATCAGTAATGGAACTGTGACATTTCAGATGCAAACTATCTTTTGCGGATTAATAATCAGCAGTTTCCACAAAAAGCATGAATAGAAATCTGTCGAAAAATATTCAGTGGTTTATATGATCCGTGGAAAATGATTCCACAGTTTACACAGAAATGCTTTTTGGAATTCAGAATAGCTTCTCGGAAGCTGCATTGCCATTCCACACAAATTCTAACAGCTGAATTCTGCATGCCACACAAGCCCAGTTTTTAACTTTTTGTTGCTGCTTTTTCCTTTTTCAGACTAGAAAAAGTGTGGGGTCCTCCTTTACAGAATACCATCAGTCTCTTCTGACTACCCCAACCACCTGTAGTCCCTGAGGGGGAGAGGAGAGACAATGTTTCTGGCACAAGGTGCACAGGGAGAGTCAAGCAGTACAGAGACAGATTAGAAAGAGACTGCAGACCGGTTAAGCACAGGGGAGGTTGAGTTACTTGCTTAGGGTCACACAATGAGTAAATGGCGGTGGTGGGATTCTGACTGGGTGCTCTTTAAACACCTAGCTAACTTTCCATTTTGTGGGTAGCAAATGAGCTCAGTGGGAGGTGGGGGGTTGGCATTCTTTTAAGAAAGAAAAAAATGGTATGAGCTTGGTTACATTGTATTTATTTTAACATTTTTGGTTAGGAAAGCCACATGGAGCTGAAACTCATTTCTGAGGGCACTGGGAGGTTAAGGGACTTGATCAGGGTCACACAGTGTGCATGTGGCATCTATGAGTTTCAAACCTAGGTTTACTGGCTCTCTAAGTACACAGCTTGGTGATTTAACCCTCTAGGCTATACTGCCTCCCTATTGTTAACATAATCTCACTCCCCATCAACATCAAGAAAGCAGAGGTGATCTCTGATAATGCTGACATTTTCTTGGTTTGGTGTTGACAGTCAGCCTTGGTGCCCTGACTCCAAGCATCCATTAAAAAAAGCATTTAGCCCTAACAGTGCCCCAGGTAGAACTTACTATTGTATAAATAATTTATTTGAAAATGGCTAAGTTTGGAACTGTTAAGGCTAGAACTTTTTTTGTTTATGAAAGCTTGGAATAAGTTTGACATGTTACCATGTAATGTTAAAATTATCTCGATTAGTGAGAGCAAAAAAAAAACTTTTTAGAAAACATTTATTTTTTTTAAGTATTTTGGAATAACTAGAATCTGTTTGCTTAAGTTGTTACTGTTTTTTGAGACTCTTCTATGTTATTTAACCTGTCTAATCGAGATGCAAACTTCTTAGTTTCTTAGAACCATCCTTACCTTTTCTTGATTTTACAGACTTTGCCTGCAAATGCATCTCAAGAGAATAATAGGAAAACAGAGACAAAGAAGCTAATAAAGTTATGGCTGTTGTCCTTCAGTACAGCCAATGCGTACCCTCTACAAGGATCCAGCATTATAGCCCTGGGCCGTGGAACTCGTGCAATCACTGTACGGTTAGAACCATCCACTGCCATTGAGTTGATTGTCTGATTGAGGTAGTCACTGTAATAAATCCTGTTGTTGATCCAGTCAAACGCAATGCCATCAGGAGCACTCAAGTCTTACATATGGAGAGCAAAAAAGTAAGTTTGAATTCTGCACACAAATGGGCCAATGCCACTTCTCAGCTCTCAAAAGATGAATGAAAAGTAAATGCAATGTACATATGCATGCAATAAGACATCTCAACAGGCATCAAGAGCAAGATCAGTCTGTTTGCAGACAGTACCAAGATGGGAGCAATAGTGGATGACTTAGAAGGGTGGCAGGGGTTGCAAGATGATCTGGCAAAATTGGAGGCCTGGTCAGACACTTGGTAGCTGGGGTTCAATGCCAAGAAATGCAAGGTGCTACATTTGGGCACAAAAAACTCAAGGAGGAGCTACCAGCTAGGGGGGATTCAACTAGCTAGCCAAGACAGAAGAGGAGAAGGATCTGGGGATAATCATAACAGGAGCAATGAACAACTCAGCACAATGTAGAAAGGCAGCTGCAAAGGCCAATGGGATGCTGGGTTATATTGCCAGAGGTATATCCTCCAAGATGGGGAAGGTGATCCTGCCACTATAGAGGTCACTGGCTAGACCACACCTGGAGTACTGCGTGCAGTTCTGGCATCCATACCAGAGGAAGGACATTAGGTTACTGGAGGGGGTGCAGTACAGGGCAACAAAAATGATCCAGGACTAGGGGACTTACCCTACAAGAGCAGGCTGAGGGAGTTGAACATGAACTCCCAGGAGGAGAGAAGGGATGGAGGGGCATGATTGAAACATTGAAGTACATGAAGGGAATAAAGAAGACAGGCATGGAGGGGCTTTTCAAATTAAGGAGGGGAGGGACACTCAAGGGCACAATCTGAGATTGAAAGGAGGAAAGTTCAGGAGGGAAATGAGGAGACACGTTTTTACGGAGAGGGTGGTGTCTGGGCGGAACGCATTGCCAGATGAAGTGGTATCCTGTAGAACAGTGGGCTGCTTCAAAAGGGGATGGGACAGGGTAAGGGGGAAGGTCACTGGAGGGCAGGAGGGGAGGGGCAGGCAGCTGCAGTATAAGGGCTGCTAGCAGCAAAATTGAGCAGATTTGACAGACCATAAGGCCTTTATCTGCTGGCAATTTTGTATGTTCGTATGTAAACATATTTTTAAAGTGCAATTATTTTGGTACATTAGGGAAAAAGGAAGTCAAGGGGGGATTATCAGTCTAAAGAAGGACAGAGTTAGGTGGAGGATGATGCTTAGAAGGCAAACTTTCTGAACAGCTACTTTTTTCTGTATTTATGGTAAGGGAGGGAGCAATACAGGGAAGCTGTATTAAACATCTGTCTGGGGAGTGAGGGAGATGGAGTCTCACAGGTCATGGAGGATAGGGTAGAGAAAAGGCTTGCCGCACTCAAGGTAGACAAAGCACTGCATCCTGACAGATTATGTCAACAGACTCTTAATCCTCCTTCCCATGGCTGGCCTCCAAGCCACCCTAGCCCATTCCTGAACCTGGGTCTCCGGTGTGGTCTAACACTGTCTGATGGAGGTGAACATTGTCTTTGTGTGAGCATCTAACCTGTTTAAAAAGCCTGTCCCTAGTTTTTTTTTTAAACTAAGTGACACTGTGTAAAAAAATGCTATCAACCCTTACTCCCCTTCATTTTAGTTTAAGCAGGATAAACTTGTGCCATGGAAGCCAGAATATGGACCTTTAGCATTGCAAAATAATAAATACTGGTCTGAGGCAGCCATGCCTTGCCTCCTGTCACGCCGATGACCCATGTTCATGGTGCGAGTGGGCCACCAGGGGTCAACTGGGGGGAGTGAGAGGATCAAGCATCTGGAGGACAGCTCTCCTCTCCCAGGGAGGGAGGTCTGGTGCTCCCACCAAATTACTGCCCCCGGGTGGAGGCCCACGGGTAGTGTGGGTCTGCTGGGTGCCAGGAAGGGGGAGGGAGCTGCAGGACTTCCGCTGACATGCGCATGCCTCCACGCACGCATGTCTGGCTGTGTGTGCCCCAGCATGGGGATGGGAATGGGGAGAAAATGGAAAATGCCCCAGCTGCGGGTGACAACAGACCCTCCACAGGCTCTGCACCCGATGACCAGGCAGAGGTAAGTCCCGGTGATACCGGGGTGATAGGGCTTGGGGGGGGGGGTCGATCTGAAGAGGCAGCTGGGGAAAGGAGAAACTGTATATTAAAAAAACAAAACAATAAGTACAGTACAATTTTGAGTGACAGTGATATCTGCATTAAAGGTCACCTCTGTACCCAGATTTTCCCCTCACCATACCCCTCAGCAGTTCCACATTACAAGGAAGTTCCTCATTTTACTTCTCCAAAGCCCCTTTTCAAACTGAGGACTATCCCACATTCAATGTGATCATTTTAAAGCAAAAATTCATAGTAATTAGTGTGAAAAATATATAATTTAATCAAAAGCAAGCTCTGTGAACATGAAGGCACACATTTCAACAGTGTTCTGAGGTTCTATGTTAAAGATTTGATGAAGTGTTCCACATTTTGCCAACTTGTTCCATATTTTGAAAGGAAATGTTTTACATTTGGGAGACGTCAGGCTGAGAGGTATGCCCCTCTCCACCTGGAAGAATCTAGGGGTTCTTAATCACAGGTCACAGGAGACTAAACCAAAGGTCACAGGAGACTAAGCACCCCTATGAACCTATGATGAAACACTAGTTGATAGGACTATGAATTTAAATGTATTGAGGAATTTCCATGAAAGAACTGTGAATTTCAATTTATTGAGGAATTTCCAAGATGTAACTGCAGTTCTCATTAAATTCCAATGCAGTTAGCAACTGAAAGTTATATCTTACAAATGTATCAATAAATACTGAATTCAGAATATGTTACTGAATTGTACCAAATGCTTCTGAGTAACCAAAATGTTCCAAATTAAATTTGCAAACTAGAAATATATAAGCACATCATGCTAGTTACAACGTTACAGTGACTGCGTTACTGTAATTATTAAGAGAATGATGCCTTTGAAACAGTTACCTGATGCCACAACAGTTGGAGCCCTGTAGAGTGAGGTAAGACTGATGTAACTGATTTTGCTGCGCCGTGCTCCCATACTCTGTGTAAAGTATATTCTGTTGTCCAAGCTGTCATAGTCCAGGGCCACAGCAGTACGTGAAACAGTTACTATGGGATACGGTAGAGCATGATTGTCTGGGTCCAAATGAAGACTTTGCAAGGAGGTCTCAGTGGTGAAAATTAAGATATCATTTGTTGACATCGAACAACTCGTGCCATCACTTTGCAGTGCTCCAAACGCACAGCCACATTTTGGTGTCTGATGTCCAGGCAAGGCAAAACATAGCTGAGAACAGCCTCCATTACGCTGCAAGCATGGGTTGTTGTTGACTTGCTGCTGTGACTGTGGTTGAATCCGTCTGTCAAACATGGCCACATCTCTAAGCTGATTAATGTTGTCCCTGACTACTGTAGGTGGTTCATTGTTGCCAGGATGCTTACTGGCTTGAAAGACCTTCTTCAGATTTCTGTCCACCCAGATCATAGTATCTTCAAAGATTGTGATACCAAATGGAGTTGGATAACGACTTCCATATCGTACAATTTCAGTTTCTCCACCTTCTGGTCGGATCCTAGCAATCATATCCAAAGAGTCATCAACCCAGTAAACATAACCATTGCTATAATCCATAGCCAAACCTCGGGGTGTCAAAATCCCTTCAGATACAAGAACAGTTCTGTTGGTACCATCAAGGAAAGCACGTTCAATCTTTGGATTCTGTCCATAGTCTGCCCAGAAGATATACCTGTTCTTTGGATCTACCACTATATGTCTTGGCATATCCACTGTGGTTTTGATCAATATACGGCGGAAAGTGGTGTTCAAGCGTAAAACTCCGACAAAGGTTTCAGACACAAAAGCATTTGTGAAGTACAAGTTTCCTGTATTAAAAAATTGGAGATTTTATTTAATACCATATGTGCTTGCCCAGAAGCAGTGAGATAAAAACATTACTATCACAAAAGCCAAGATCCTGGCCCAAGTTTAATCCCTTTTACCTAACTAGATCAGCATCAATCCATTATACTGTCTGCACAAATCCACATTTATCATCATAGGTTAGATTTCAGTATTTATCAATTTTACATATAGTATGATTTATCTGTATTGAAAATGTTTTAGTATTTTTGAGATGCACTCAAAGTTTTTTGTAGAGGAAAATAGCAATGTAACATGGCAAAAACATGAGTCAGTTGTACATTTTCTATTTATTCAGTTGAGACCATTTTATTAAAGTAAATTAATTATTAAGTTGCAAGACACAGGATTTGTTTTATGTTAGTTACTGTACATGGTTCAGAATGGCAGCCTTTTTTTGCCAAGACAGGTGGTGTATGTAACCCTTTTTCCCCCTCCCCAAAGTTCACAGTGCACATTGTAGCACCTGGCCCTAGCTACAGTATGAGGGGAATAAGTTGGGAGCCTCCTGCTTGGTGCTGTAGAACAACATGTACTAGCCTGTGCTCTCTCACCACTTGCTGCATGAGTAAGGCATCTTAGGCCATACCCAAACCCAGGTCTTTCGTGTGCCAGTGAGTCTCTAAACTGGCTTAAAAGGAATGCTCTACAGGGAGGTCCAGGTTGCAGGGCATATTTTGGGTCATTCAAGTTGTGCTGAAAAATGTGTCAAAGTGGCACTTTTTAATAAGATTGCTGTTTTATTTTGTGGGGGGGGTGGACTGGTGTACAATATCTGGAGTGTTTTTATATCTGCATACAGTAAAGTGCAGGTCCCTGGATCCAGCAGAAACACTAGTGAGAAACACTGGATAACGTGATATGACAATATGTCCCATACATTTAGAGTATTTCTGGTGCAATTGTGCAATGCAGACAGTGATAGGAAAAGTATGACCTGCTGGACAGCTGTGTAGTCTGGTGGTTATAGTGGAAAACTGTAAACCATTATCAGTTCCATGGTTTAAATCCCACCAGAACCACTGGTTCACCACAAAACCCTGAGAAAATGCTGTGTCCTTCCTATGCATCTTTCCACACAGCAGTAAAAACAATTAAGTTGAAGTAGAACTCCACTGAAAACAAGGTGTTGTATCTCTCATGGTCACTATATTGAATAAGCACAAGTAAACTGCCATTGACCAGATCCAAGAATAAATGTGGGACCTGATGTGCAGCAAAGGCATTTTTGTAAGTTGCTGTCAATCTGAGTTTGTGTTTAGCCTTCTTTAAAGAAACTCACAACTACAGCCTCCTAAATAATTAAGCAATAAGGTATGGCTAGGGGTTATGTTAATGTTCTAGTTAATCACTCCCTGGGGGTGTAATGGGGCATGAGGCACAGCCAAGTGCTGCATGCCCCCATGGGGTGATTAACTTGAACATTAACATAGCCCCTGGGAGCACCTTATTGCTATTATAAAAAAAAAAAGAGACTGTTATTTATCCCTACCTTCTTTTCTTGCTGTTCATAAATATCAATTTTGTGGAAAACACTGAAATAGTTCCTCCATGCTGCAGCCTTGGTCCATGTGGTGCATGAGATCTGTACAGTCAGGAGAGGCAGCAGTGAAGTGGGGCAGTTACTGAGAAAGCGGTAACCTGGCAACATTTTGCCGGATGGTCTGTTTTTGCAGCACAGAGATTCGGATGTTGCAGGGGTAGTTAAGTACCATTTGCTGTGAGTTGGGGTTAGTGGTTACAGTACAGAAAGTGTTTTTGGAAAGGTTCTGTTTCTGTTGGAAAAAATAATCAGCTTTGACCACAGTTATTCAGTTGCGATCACAGTTACCAAGCAAAGCTGAGTTATGGCCCTTACTCTTGGTCATAGTTATAACAAAACTATCTATTCTGAGTGGCAGCAATGTAAATGACAGCTACATTTTTCTACTGTTTTACCAGGAACATGAATTTTTTTTTATTATTATTTTTTTATTTTGGTTAAGCTGACCAGCTATGCTGTAACAGATGCTCTGCCTCTGTACGATGGCAGTCCCGCTCCTGTTTGGCACAGCACGACCATTTTGTGCAGACACGTAACAGACAGCTTCAGTGAGTTTCTCCCATAGAAATCATAGGTCCTATGATTCCTATGATTTCTCTCCCTGAAACACCAGAAAATCCCTGGTCTCCAGCAGAATCAAATGGTGGACTGCATGGGCAGGCACACAGGTGGGCTGCTTAAGGACAATTGGAACCAACATAAATTAACATAAGGATACTGATGCAGTTTGAGAATAAACTTTTTTTAAACTCTCAGTGTCATTACTTCACTGATATTTATTGAAGTAGTGCAGTTTATGTGTTGCCGTTCATGACCTGCTGGCCAAGATGCAGCCTGACAATTTAAATTGTCCGCTCTAGCCACCTTGCACTTGTGATGTCTCTGAACAGTGGTCACCAAGTGAGAACTGTTATTTATTTATTTCACCAACAAATGTTTTTAACTTTTTAGGATAGGATAAGGCTGTTAGCTGATGTAGCTGGCACTTTCGCAATTGTGAAAATTAAATGGCGGCAGTACAAAACCGTTTGGAATTTTTACATGGAATTCTTTTGAAAATAGGGACCTGTGGAGCCGGTCCACCAGCACAACAGTAGTGATACTGCTTGCGATGCCAGTGACCCAAGTTTGGAAACAGGCTCGTATTGTTGGAGGGCCAGCCATGGGGGAGGAGGCTTGAGCATCCTAGGACCACTCGTCTCCTCTGGGGGGTGGAGGGAGCCTTGGCTCAGTGCATAACCAGCCTCTAGCGGTGGCTGGAGGATCAGCATGCCTGTACCACATGCAAGGGGATGGAGCATGATGGATGCCAGCTTTCGCCTTGATATCTGCGCACATCATGTCTCGGGGGGGCGTACACAAAAAAAAATACCGGCCCAGCGTGACACTGACATGAAAGTCAGAATGGCCTCCACCCACCAATCCAGTGACCAAGGATGGCCCCGATGAGGACACAAGGTATGGCCATGGAGGGGTCTGATCTGGGGGAGGCCCTTCCACTTCATCCCCACCTGGGGGGTAAGCTAAGGCTTCATGGAGGGTCCTCCTCTGGAGCATGGGGTTGGTGGGTTCAGTCGGGTGACAATACAGGGCCATGGGGGGAAAAAAAGGAAAATGGGGACTTGTTTTAGCATATCTAGCCACATGTGAAGGGGATCTACATGTCTATAAATAAAAGATTAATGTAGGGCTACTAGAATGCCAGTAGCCAATCACAGCCCTCAATTTTTAATGCTCTTTTTATAATATAGTTTTTCCTAAACCATTTCGAGCTCTGACAGGTCCAGCTTTCATTCCCTATACCTCTTTCACTAACTATTGTCAAAAATGGCTTATCCACTATGCTGTTTGTTATGTAATATGAGCCCATGCTACCCGTTTTCCTCACTGATGGCCAGGGTCACAGGTATTGCAGTATATTGTGTGGTATTTGCATGCACAATAGTGGTGTGGTATTGCATTAGCACTTGAATAACATGTATTTGCTGCCACAAACACCATGATTTGTTGCTGCAAATGCTGCGTTATACCACAATATCATTGACCTTTTGTATATTTATGGAAACATTCAGGCTGTGGAACTATGATACCTATGGTACAATGCTGGTGTACACAGAAGGGGTTGCCTACCCCATGCACAAACAGTAAGAACCAAAGTACCATCTCACTAAGATGAAGCCCTCTGAGGAAGATTCCATGTGAGTTGAAGCGCGGGGCTGGGTGACAGCTATCTTAGCTGCACCAGCCCAATTTTGTGAGCACCAGCACTTTTAAGCAAGTTGCCTTCTCCTACCATCTCCCCTTCCTCTGGAGCCAATTCCCCTCTCCCCTTTCCCCCATGCCTTAAGATGCATAGAAAGAACAACTCCTATCCCCCCATACCTGTCACCTCCTCTCAAGAATCCTTTTCCACTCTCTCCTCACAGCCTCGCCTGCTCCACATCTACCTCCTATTAGTCACCTACCTGGGCCCACCTTGCTCTTGGCTCCCTGCCTGCTCTTCAATATGTGCACTATTTTTTGTTGCTTTCTAGCACACACTGTTCACTGCAGCCACTTATGTTACCATTCATTGCTTTGTCATGCACTCAAATTTAGTTTTTTATTGCCTACAAAATTTATCTTTTTCTATGCTGCACTCTGGATGCTTATAACTGCTCTTTATTGTATGTACCTCATCTTTTCCCCTCCCCCGGGTCACACCTGACAACAAGCCTTGACTCAGTGTGTCTTTCCCGGTTATCACATTTTAAATAAATAAATAAATAAAAATCCACATGGTATAATAAATATTTACATTTTTATAGCTCACTGTCTTATGGACTTTTTGTTGCTGTTGTTTCGGTTTTATATATTTACCACTCTATTTAAACTATCATTGTGCTACGTGCAATCTGACTGCTGCTTTACACTTTAACTTACTGATAATTAGTTAAAGGCATCATGGTTTTGTCCTGTATTTTTATGGAATGCTTTTTATACCATATTGTACTACACAGAGTTAGAATCATAGTATGTATATTCTTCATATATTCTGGCAAAGTTGAAAGTCAAGTGATATAATAAAAACCATGACCGTTGCCTCTCTCATGGGCACATGACATAAATGGATGGTAAAAAAGTAACAAATGGTTATGACAAATGGGGCACCCTAATATTTTTTATATCAGGGAGACATCATCAGCACTTACTATAGATATAAATTTACTAACTGACTTTAGGACAATCATACCAAATTAATTGTTCTGTTTGAGTACAGTTGCGATGTTCAAACAAAATCATACAACATTCCATTTTTGAGAAAATACAAAATCACACATGCCCACACAATGCAAAGCATCATGGGCTGCATATGCAAATCACCACAGAATATTATGCTGGTTCAACTTTAAGCAGAATTGTGTGGTGCCGAAAGACCTCTCACACAGGTTGCAAAGGGTGCTAACAGATGACATAGACACGCGTTTCGTCCTACCAGGACTCATCAGTATGCCTCTTCTGTTTGACACCCCAGTGGAATGAACCAGCTACCCTAAGACGGTCTGTCTGGGTTATGTTGTGGTGACCCCATTAAAATAAAAAACTATTTAAAAGACAAAGAACCTCTGTGTCTTTTTAATAGTTTTCTATTTTTGATATTTGACATTGACATCTTGTTGTATTAATTAATACAGCACTTTAGGTCTGCAGTAAAAAAAGGATCTTTCAGCTAGCTTTGTTCTCATAAGCTTCTCCTTAAACCTTTTTGTTGACGTTTTCCATAGAGACACAGGTTTAGCAACCAAATTTATTTTTTCTTTAAAGATTTCCAGTATATTTTTTGTAAATACTTTTCTTTGCAAAGCTTGCAAATTTTTGACAAATTCTCACCTGTGGTGCTAGATCCTTTGTATGTGAATATAATTTACAGTGGTGAGTCTGTTTGAAAGATCTTGTAAGAAATCGGCATTTGTTATTTAATGTAACAACATATTTTGACAAAACACTGTCTGGTAGTAGAATTGAATTATACTGTAAAGCAGAAAATACCTGTTTTGCAATTACTTCTTTAACTTCATTTGTTAAAGTATTCTGATTTCTGTAAAGATAACCTAACTTACTGTTAACATTTGCAATTACTTTATTTACATGGTCTTGTAAAGTTAATGTTCGATTTAGGACTATACCTAGATAATTAAAATTCTCTACCACTTGTAAAGATTCATTTCCTGAACCAATAATGTGCAGTTTTTGTCTTTAAGCATCTATTTTTGTCAGGTTCCAAAAGTCATCACCTTAGTTTTTCATTTAACAAAAGTCTATTTATGTCAAATCAATTTTGCAACTTATCATAGGTGCCCTGCAGATGATCCTCTAGGTCTGCTGCTGTGTTTTCAGCACAGTATAACACTGTCTCATCAGTATGCATTATCATGAATACCTCCACACATAGCTTTGGTAAATCATTAACATGTACAGAAAACAGGTGTGGACACAGAATGGAACTCTGATGAACTCCTAAAGTAACCATCTGTGGCTTTAATTTAACTATACCTATTTTTGTTATCTGTACCCTGTTAGATAAATAATCTTGAAACCGACATGTGGTGTGATCACTCACTCCATGGTACTTTAGTTTTCTTATCAATACAATGTGATCTAGAAGATCGAATGCCTTGGTCAGGTCAGGAAGATTGCTCCTGCCAGCAAACCTTGTTTCTTATTATCCATCGTCATACAGTATCCCCTCCTGAAACCATATCAGTCAGGGGTTAGTAACTTGTTTACTTTGAAATAATTTGATAAGTAGCCAAATACTACTTTTTTGTAGTAGTTTAGATAAAGTCAGAAGAACTAATATAGGTCTATAGTTAGTCATACGAGTTTTATCTCTGGACTTAAAAATAGGAGACACTGTTGCAGTCTTCCAACATGAAGGAATGCTCTTTTGCCATAGTGACATATGAATAAATAAAGTTATAGGCTTTACAAGATAGTGTGCTCCTAATTTCAAAAATGTAGGGTGAAGTCCATCACACCCAGTTCCTTTATTTCCATTTATGGCCTTAAGGAGGTTTACCACATCCCTTTCAGTTTGTCTCATAAAGTAACATTTTGGCTCAACCTCACTTTTATCTACAGTAACTTCATTGCATCCTTGAGCAAACTCATTTATTTTACCTTTGTAACTGGACATATCAGTAAACAAATCATTTAGCTCTATGGCAATATCTTTGTCATCATAAAATATATTTCCCCTACTTTTAGACTTTCAATGCCATCCCTCATTTTTGGTTTACAAAAATCTGGGAAAGGTTTCCAAACCAGTTTTTGGATTTGCTACACTTTCCGTTTGTTTAATTTTGCAGTAATCTTGTTTTGCCTTTTTAAGAAAAAAAATACTACCAACAGCTTAATCTAGTTCTGTATGTCAGTTTGCATCTGTATCTTCCCCCTCTCCCCTGGGAAGAGGCTGAAAATAGGCAGAAGAGCCTAGTGCTCCTTTCCCGGTCTACAAAAACTAAATAAATAAATTTTAATCAAATTACAATGATACTTATATTCATTAAAAGTAAAATCAATTTTATTTTTTTTGATATCTTTTCCAAAATTGATCCCTCAGTCTCATCATCTTAAATAAATTGGCATTTAGCCATAGGCTTACATTGTCCCTAATCCTTAATTTTCTTATATGGGTATTTTTATTTATTACCTTACCAAATTTGTCATTAAAAATACCTACTGCTTCATCGGTTCCATGTTAACATCATGACCGCATAATAACGCCTGAAACAACTGCGAATACAAAACTACGATTAGCAAGTTAGCGACCCAGCATTATAACACTGCATATATCGCTACAGTGTGAAAATAGCACCAACCGAGAATGCAGTCCTTTGCCCCTTTTATTTACAAATTAACAATAGATGCATTCCTATTGTTATAGTATTATTTTTTATATTTCAAATATCCCTCTGCCTATGTTGTACATCTGTTTCTTTTCACAGGTGTTGTTTCTCCAGTCATCTTTCTTATCACCACTGCTGTTTCTTTCATATTCGTACCTCCTTCATGGCAGAATCTCCCCCCACCCCCTTAGCATTACTCTGCTCCTCATACTGTGTTACAGTAGGTGGGATGATCAAATAAACCATGGAATCAGGAAGCTAATTGCTCATGATACAACACCACAGATGAAAGCATGAAATAGAAACAATAAAAACAAAGTAAAGAATTAAAGACCACAAAAAAAGCGTCTGTGTGTGTGGGAGGGGGGTGCTCACTCTTAATCAAGATGTCCATTAGCTGTAGATAAAACAGGATGCTGAAAACAGAGTAGGAATTTAAAAATGAAACGAATTAAAACCAAGTAAAGGACACAAAAATGCTGTTTGTGGTGGGGGCAATTACCGTTATGTAAAGAAAATCAGTTATTTGGAGTACATTTTGAAGTACTGCTTTTATTCCAAGTTCATGAAAACAGTGAAAGAAATTGTGTTTTACAGTTTAAAAAGCAATTTTGTGGTCTGAAACGTAAGTAAAGGTAAATGCAGCACAATGTTTGGGCTCCTGAACTATGCAGGTAATTTCTTCTCTTTGGGGATCTGTTGCATCTCAGGATTGGGAGGGATTTCAAGTTGCTGTGACTGGCGCACTCGTTAATTTGGCAGTCATGATAATTGTTATCTGAATGGCAATTTTATTTGCCACTATGCACTTTTTGAGTCTGCCCAATTTACACAGATGTTGTATGCTAATTTATTTGTCATCCATATGCAATATTTTGCTATTTTATCTGTACTGCATTCAACTTACGCTCTTTATAGCATTCTCATTGCCCTGGAGGCATGGCTGGTAGAGGCTGACTGGGACATAGCGGCAATAACTGAGACATAGTACATCCCAAATCACAATTGGGACATAAATATAGCAGGTTATGCTCTATTCAAGAGGGATGGGGGAGTAAAAAAGGGGGAGTGGTGACCCTGTACATCAGAGAAGGTATAAAAAAAATGGAGGTATAGGGTAGATGGGGGAGGTCAAGGCACTGTGGGTTACCCTCTAGCCAGACAATGACACAGCAATCTGCACAGGGGCAATATGCAGGCCTCTAGCACAGGGGAGGAGGTGGATAGGGGGTAATGGATTAAATGCACAATATGACAACACATGGGGAGGTACCGTTGCTGGGTGATTTCAATATGCCGGATGTAGATTTGACTGTCCAGGCAGCTGCTCCAACCAGGAGCTGAGACATCTTGGATTCCATGCAGGGGGCAGGCCTCAGGTGGCTACTGCTAGAACCCACCAGAGACAAGTTGATACTTAACCTAGTACTGACAAATTGGGACAGGATCACAGACGTCAGGGTAGAAGGTCGCTTGGGGTCAAGTGACCTCAACATAGTGTAGTTTAGCATGGAGACAGGGTCACAGTCAAGCCACACAAAGGTCAAGGTCTTAGATTTCAGAAGGGTGGACTTTGCCAATACGGGGAAGAGTATGAAAGAAGCTCTGGTGAGGAGGGAGGAAGAAGGGGAGATTGAGGAGCAGTGGGCACACCTAAAAGGAGCCATAGTGGAGGTGACAAATCAATGCATTAGGCTGATAAACAAAGGCAAGAGAAAAAGAAAACCACTATGGTTCTCGAAAGATGTAGCAGAGAAAGTAAAAACCAAAAGGTTGTGTTTCAGAAAATATAAGGCGGTCCTGAAGGAAGAAGACAGAATGGTGTACCTAAATTGTCTGAAGGAAGCAGGGAAGGCAATTAGGAGGGTGAAGGCACAAACACAGGAAAGATTAGCACAGACAGTGAAGAAAGGGGACACTCTTTAGGTACATCAGTGAAAGAAGGAAGGTCGGGGGGCTGTAAGGCTCAGAGGGGATGAAAGGGAGGGTGTGGAGGGTGACCTAGAGAAGACATAAATACAGGCATCAGAAACAAGGTGGGGTGAACACCAGTCCATTTATAGAGGAGAGAGTTCTGGAGCTCACAAAACTGAAGGTGGGCAAAGCAATGGGACCAGATGGCATACATCCTAGGATATTAAAGGCACTAAGAATGGAGCTAGCAATGCCACTGGCAATCATGTCCAGTGAGTCGCTCAACACAGGAGTGGTTCCAGAGGACTGGAGGAGGGCACATGTAGTCCCTCTTCACAAAAATGGTAGCAGGGAGGAGGAAGGGAACTGTAGGTTGGTCAGTCTCACCTCAGTAGTGGGTAAAATCATGGAGGCACTGCTTAAGGAAAGAATAGTGGGATATTTGGAAGCCAATGGAGCCTAGGATCTGAGGCAGCATGGATTCACAATGAGAAGGTCATGTCAAATGAATCTGATAGATTTTTTTGACTGGGTTATAAAAGAGGTGAATCAGGGGAAGCAGTGGACATTGCCTACCTCAGTTTCTGCAAAGCCTTCGTCATAGTCCCACATAAATGGCTGGTTAATAAGATGGGTAGACTGGGCATGGGACACAAGGTGGTCAGCTGGATTAGTAACTGGTTAATGGACAGGACGTAGAGGGTTGTGGTAAATGGGATCCAATCCGGGGAGAGGCGGTGACCAGTGGGGTACCTCAGGGATCAGTCCTGGGACCAGTCCTTTTTAATGTCTTCATTAGTGACATAGTGGAAGGACTGGAGTGAAAGGTCTGCCTGTTTGCAGATGACACCAAGATCTGTAACAAGGTGGACACTACAGATGGGAGGAAAAAAATGTCCAAGGTGTGGCAAAGGGAAAGGGGAAATTGTTTAACCAGGAAAGGCACACTAAACTGAATCTCGTTTCCAGGTGCACCCTGAAAGCACAAGGATGTCAAGTGACTTGCTCAGGGTCACACAGTATGCAAGTGAGGGCTGTGAGATTCAAACCCAGGTCTCCAGGTTTGCAGCTTAGAACCCTAAACCACTGTGCTATACTGCCTCCTGACCAGTGTGGCAACTGAGGTTCAGTGTGAAGAAGTGCAAAATAATGCACCTGGGATGCAGAAACCCTGGAGAGAGCTGCAGGTTGGGGGGGGGTGTTGGTGGTCACCAGGGAAGAAAGGGATCTGAGGGTCATCATTTCAAATAACCTAAAGGTGACCAAGCAGAGTACACAGGCTGCAGGGAGGGCCAGTGACATGTTGGGGAACATAGGCAGGGGTATCACTAGCAGAAAGAGGGAGGTGGTGATTCCACTGTGTAAAACATTAGTGAGACCTCATCTGGAGTACTGTGTACAATTCTGGAGGCCACATCTTTATAACGGCATAGACAGGGGGTGGAGGCGATTCAGAAAAGGGTGACTAAGATGGTACATGGCTTGCACCAAAAAGCACATGAGGTGAGATTAAAAGACCTCAATATATACTCACTGGAGGAAAGGAGAGAGTGCAGGGAGACATGACAGACACCTTCAAGTATCTTAAAGGCATAAACAGGGTGCAAGGGGGTGACATATTTCAGCATAGGAGAAGTACAAGAACAAGAACAAGGGGGCATGATATGAGACTAGAGGGGGCCAGGATATGGTGAAATGTGAGGAAATTTTTCTTCATAGAAAGGGTGGTGGATGCATGGAACAGTCTGCCACAAGAGGTGGTGGGAGCGAGCACAGTGGGAGGATTTAAACATGCATGGGACAGGCATAAGGGAACCCTAGAGATGGAAAGGAGAGGCTGAAGCTGATGACCAAGTAGGGTCAAAGGCTGCTGATAAAGGCAGGGGCTGCGGGCAGACTAAATGGGC
Source organism: Neoceratodus forsteri (assembly GCA_016271365.2). NCBI lineage: Eukaryota > Metazoa > Chordata > Ceratodontiformes > Ceratodontidae > Neoceratodus > Neoceratodus forsteri. The sequence goes on along the minus strand of CM028132.1, from coordinate 783,599,426 downwards.
TTAGGGGTCCTTTTCTGCCATCAATTTCTATGTTTCCATGTTCTATTGCAATTACATCACCTGACTAGCTGTATTCTGTTTGTAATTGTGTTTCTTCCCTTCCTCTTTCCTAGCTATATAAATGCTGATTCTTCTTCTTCTCTTTCCCTCGAGTCACACCTGGAAATGAGTCTTGGCTCAGCATGCCTCCCCCAGTAACCAATTTTTAAATAAATAAACTTCACCTGAAGAGTTTTTGCATTGCCACAAACACTGCTTATATGATGTTCAGAAATTACGTAAAATAATGTATTCATCTCTCACCTGCTACCCAATCAACTGCTATGCCACGGATTCCATTCTGCCCTATTCCAGATGTAACTACATTTCGGAAGAAGGAGCCATTAGGTTTAATTCTGCGTATCGCATTCTGAGAAGGCACTGTACTGTTGAAGTCACACCAGTAAATAAAGCCAGAGGCCATGTGAACATCTACATGAAGGGCATTGCGACCTGAAATATTGAAAAGTAAAAAGAGGTTATTTTGGGTTACGGTTGACACTGATTTGTTTTGTTTAATCTGTCATTTTGGTTCTAAATTTTAGAAAAAAAACTGAAGTGCATAGTGAACAAAATGTTCTTTAATTAATTTATTTATTTGAAATATTTGGTCAGAAAGCCTGAGCTGCAGTAGCTCATTTCCATGTGCATCCTAGGTATATACTTTCCCTGAAGGAAAATATCTCTGAGTGCTACGTACAGTATATGGGGTTATGTTAAGAAACTAGGACTTCCACAGAAAAAAGTAAAAGTTCCAGGTAGCATATGGTTCTTTGTTAGGCTGTGTGGACATAACACTTGTCAACTATGTTAAACAGACCTATTAAAAATAATGACATGAGTTTAAGCAAATCTAACAAATGTGCAAATATGTAGGCATATCTATATGATCCATGGGCATAAAGTAGGTGGAGAATAAAAAGGTAAAGTACAACCTATGACATTTTCAAGCTTTTGTCAAGCTACTTTGCCATTTCCAATACATAATAGGCCATATTCGCAAATTTTTCACACAAATCCAGCCTTATGTTGGCCATCACATACCATAACAGTGCCTTAGTCAAGAGGAAAGCAAGAAATTATATGCTTTAAGGTATGCCTTATGTTCTTATTCTTTCTCATGACCAGAACAAGGAACACATAAAGCTAAAACGGGACACCTAATAAAGGTCTCTATTCAAGAATCCTATGCACCGCATATACATGTCGCATAAGGGTCGGTATGATGTGTGTGCAGTGGGTGTGGCATCAGACCCCCACACATTCTCAATGGGGATTCACACCTCTTCCACACCCTCACCTCTGTCTGGCTGTCTGGATGCATATATACACTGGGGCTGGGGGCCAGGCATAACTATGTGCCATACACAACTACAGATCTTTGGCACAGAGTACTGGTGGGGGGAGCACCAGCTTCACAGGCAGGGACCCTGCAATAGTCAAATCCAGACTTCCCCATCAGCAACAAAGAAGAGTGGCCATGGCACCATCCTCCCCACACTGCTACCCCTGACCCTCTGAGCATACAGTGAGTGGCGGGCTCACAGGCAGACTGGTTGGGTACTTTAAGTGATACAGCAGTCCCAGGAGGAGCAGCCCTATCCCACAATTCCAAACTCCTAATGGATGGCCACTGTTGATTGCTGATCCACCTTCATCAAGCACCCAGCAATCCCCATGCTATTACAGGGGTGTGGTTGGCACTGGGGATATGTGGCTATGCCTTGGGCATAGCTCGCAATGTGTGCTGCACAGCCAGTGTGGAAACCATGGCCAGGTATGCTCTTTTGAAACATACCTGGCCTGCCTTGGTGAATAGTGTCAATTGTTTGTAACTGTCCCATCAGGATAGCAGCAGTACAGCCACTTACAATGAGTTTGGGGATTTGGACAGCTGCTCTCCTCTTCCAGAGAGGACACAATAATCTTGGCTGCACAATCACCACCTGGGTGACTGCAGGTGACAGTACAGCTTAGGATGACACACTGTGTCAGGGAAACATATGCACTGGCATGTCACACAAGTCAGCACTAAGGACTAATGTACACTCTCAGATGATGGGACTTACAGGGGATGACAGTGGCCCACTGACAGATGATGCTCTTCTCAGCCCCATGCCAACTCTGAGTCACTCTGCTGCCACCTCTGAGAAAGAACAAGGGCACCTCCATACCTGCATCTCAGTACAACATTATGGCTTGTGTCTGCTATGATGCTGAAGGCATGGCCCCACCACTGAGACAAGTTGGTGGGGGACCTCTGAGATGTAGTCTGCTGCAGTGGCCCAGAGTCCTGAAAGAAATGGACAGTGAAGAATCCAGGACTGGGAAGGGAGGCACTGGCAGATTAACTAAAATTGGTCCAATTGGTTGAGTCCAGTGGAAAAGCACATTAAAAAAAATATTTTTTAAACTTTCAAAAATATCAAAATAATACCAAAACTAATATAATCAACAGTGTTAGTTTTGCACAAAATAAATCAAGGTGCAAGTAATATTTAAACCTGTAGGGCTGGATTTTCAAAGAATTGTTGCAAAATTATGTGACTTGCAATATAATTGTTAGAGCACATAAAATGTGGTCTAACTGTATGTTACAAGTGCTGCAGGTTGCACAAAAAAAAATGAAGCATGGTTTCAAAATAATGACGCATGCCTCATTGTTTTTGTTGTAAAGTGTTGCAAATGCATCAGAATGTTTGAAAATATGCCGTAAACATTTTGATGCATTTGCAGTGATGCAACCGTAGCAGAACAGCTGTCGCAAGCCCTGCATCCAAACCCTTGAAATTCAGGCCATTGTCTTTTTGTTAAGGTCAAGTTACATGTTCCCCTTCAGTCTGAGAGGACAGCAGGTCTACTTTCACAGGTTATCTGAAAGTCTATCACTTTGCGCAGGTGTATTTTTTAAACACATACCTCTTCCTGCCACAGGCACCATGGCCTCCGAATGATCTGAGGGATCAAGACTGAAGCTTCTGATGGCTGATAGCATGGAGATAACGACAAAAGAGTCATAAGGTAAGCAGGTCCTGTTATCAGGGTTCAGACGGAAGCCTGTCCCGCAGGCACAGGTAAACTGCCCATTCGGTTTAGGGAGGCAGAGCTGCTCACAAGTTCCAGCATTATTGCTGCAGCCATTGACAGACCCAGCTGAATCTAAAATAAAACAGAAAATGAAAACATGTGATACATGCAATACTTGGTTACACACTTGTAATCCACATAAAATGCCATGAGTTTGAAACTTGAACAATGATCACTTCATCTTTAAAAGCTTCTTCAGTTCAGGGAAAGCTAGGCATTTTAATAGTAATTACAACCAGAACGTACACGGCTGAAACCTTCTGCACGATTAACAACTGTGTTAGCAGGTACATAACCAGCAACAAAACACTAGGGGAGGCATAGTAGTTAGGAAATTCAGATTCTGATGCCATCTTATGACTTTCACTTGTTTCTGTCTTCAACACTGTGCTGGGTAGTCCCACAGTTAACATAATGCCCAGTTCAGTTGGGCTGTCCAGGGTAATTGAATGAAAACAATGCTGGAGGTAAGGCAAGAAGGGCTGGCTTTTGGGCTCACTGAGATTTAATGTGCAATGCCACCTACATCAATGCATTCAGAGTCTGTGGACCTGCTAAGCTGAAGAGAGTGACATGGAAGTGAGACACTGTGCCCTAACAAAGAATGAGTGCAGAATCCCTACTCACAACTTGCATAGCAGATTTTAGAAAGCAGACTGTTAACAAATATTTCTACATGTTTTCAAACTATAACCTGGGAGTTCAGAACAGAAAATCCTCTCATCTGAAGTGTTGCCGACGATCAGCTTCTACCACCCAGTTCAGGGAGCGGAGCAGAGCAGGGCTGAATCGGAAGTACTAAAAATAAGAGGATTCTTGTCTTAACTCTTGAGTCATAGAGGCTAAGTTTCTGGCATGTGCTCAATGTTACTAGCCAGCCCCCCCCAACACACACACACACACACACACACACACACACACCGACTAATTTGCACATGTGTAGGTCCACTGTGTTGTGATCCCCAGAGCTCTGGCTGCATACTGATCAAGCATTCATTAAATGTATCTACATTTGATACCAGTAACCAGCTAACAGCCTGCAAATAATGGTGGGTTTTATCTTTTCCTATATCATCAGTCAGAATGTGGAAGTCTTTACAAACCCAACCTGCCATACTCCCCACCAGGAGGGGACAGGATGACCCACAAACAAGACATGTTTTTACGTATTTTAAAAAAAGAGCATTTTTTTTACATCTTTCAAAATAAGCTGAGACTAAGGACTGTGTGCTGCTTGACTTTAGAGCAGAGTATAACTTGTCAAGGCTTTTATTCAGCCAGATGTAAACTACTCATCTGAAAGCACCACATGAAATGGATAGCTAAGCTAAAGTTAGTGATGCTGACATCAGGATGGCCTGAAAGTCAGTCCAAAAAGGAAATAATAGACTACTTACAGTACACAGTAAACATTGTCAGTCCTGTCTGCTGTTTAACTTTCTTGTTTATTAAGAATTGACACTTCCAAAATGGCGGAAAATAATTTGGAGATTATGTTTTCTATACATATAGGACAAGGACAAGTTAGCAAGCAATGTGAGAAGGCAACAGGGGAGGGCTGGGGATACTGGGATGTACTGTATAGGGAGAGGCATCACCAGCAGAAAACAGGAAGTTGTTATCCCTCTGTACAGACAGCTGGTGAGACCCCATCTGGAGTACTGCATCCAGTTCTGGAGACCCCATCTCCACAAGGACATAGACAGAATGGAGGCAGACCAGAGGAGGGCAACTAAAATGGTGCAGGGTCTGCAAGAGAAGCCATACGAGGAGAGACTAAAGGAGCTTAATATGTATACCCTTGGGGAAAGGAGGGAGGGGCATGATAGAAACTTTTAAGTACCTCAGTGGAATCAACAAAGTCCAAGAGGGTAGTATCTTTCAGAAAAAGAGATGTGCAAGAACAAGGCGACACAATTTGAAGATAGAGGCAGGATGGCTCAGGGGCAATGTGAGGAAGTATTTTTTCCCAGAGAGGGTGGTGGACGCATGGAACAGCCTTCCTGAGGAGGTTGTGGGGTCTAAAACTGTGGGAGAATTCAAGAATGCATAGGACAGACATAAGGCAATTTTTTTGGGAGGGGGTGTAGGAAGAAATAGACTATTGGTTAAATAGGATCTGCAGCTTATCCTGTAGGTAGGGAAATGGGCAGTCTAGGTGGGCCAAGCGGTCCTTATCTACCATCAAAGTCTATGTTTCTATATTTCTATGTTAAGTATAATTGTCTTTCATATGGTATCATTTGAAAATATAAGCAAATAACCCTCATCCCTCATATATTTTTAGTGGAACATATTATTATCTACAGTAAAGTGTTTCAGTGTTTAGGAAAGTGTTAGTCAAGGGCTTTACAGTGATGGCCCACACAGCCAAAGCTTGGAGAATCTTTGCTATGCAACAATTTTTTTTGGGGGTTTTCCTCATTACTGAACTGTATTTATAAGATTTCCCTCACAAAGGTGGAAAGTCTAATGCCTGATTGTGGGGTTAAACTGTTCTCACACATTCCTGTTAAAGATCCATGACAGGTGTGCCTGCAAATTCAGATCAGAAATACTAATATACAGCATAAAGATTTTTTCAGTGAGGTCTACTTTTTATGTACAGTACAGTGCTGCCAGCCAGGATGCAACTTAATACACTGCAGTCAGCATGCTGCAGGCAACAGTTTAATTCAATGAAAATTCAACCCTTTTGGTCATGCATTATTTTGTGAAATGTCAGGTGCTGCAAGTTATTACATTGCATGTTGTCTGACTCCACTGTATATAGCCAACAGAGAAACAAAGTCATTAGAAATTGTACCCTAAGTCAGTTCTAAGCATTAATCACAGCATAGGTTTGCACACATTTACTGCAACTGATTTACAATTCAAACATGTAGCAGTTCTTGATATAAGTTGCATATTTTATGTTAATGACTACTACTAGGTTTTGTATGTCTATTACTATATTAAAGGGAACACAAACCTTGCTCGTTTAATTTGTATGTTGTCTTGCATGCGCAGTGCAGGCAACATATTGTGGTTGCTTCAGTTGAGAAGCGGGTTTTGGAGGTGCGGTCCTGCTGCAGCCAATGGCGCCACTGCTTTTTGTGGCCAGGCTCTGTGGCGCCAATGGCATAGCATGCTGTCTATGACAGCAGTTGAGAAAACGTGCCCCCACCTTGAAAGAATTTAGCCGCTGCAATCAGGGAGTGCCACGAAGCGATCCCTGATTGCAGCAGCCAGTTACTGTTGGTGTCCCCTGTAAGCAACGTGGTGGCGATGGGGAAGCCGAGGGACAGCCGCCAGCTCGCACAGTCTTTCATAAAGCCGACGGGGGTGCCCAATCCCCTTTCAGCATGTTTCCTCCTAACCTAATTAGCCGATGGGGTGCCTAATCCCTGTCGGCATATTTCCCATGTCTTGTGTGCCGGTGCCCAATCACTCGCTGGCGAGACCCCAATATGTGCCGAAGGGAAGGCCCAATCCCATCGGTGCCAGTTCTCCCCACCCCAAAACATGCAGATGGCACACTGGGAACCCACCCCAGCGTGCCAAAAGTACCTGTGAAATGAAAAAACTGTCCCATGATGTCAGTAACTTTTCTTTTTTAACCCTATAAAGAAGAAAACGGTCCCTTGCTGTCTGCGGCCACCTCCCCCAACCCGCACCCACCAACTGCGTACCCTACCCCATACTTACCTCCAGAGCCCAGCATGATGATCTTTGGTGGACTGGGAACACGTCTGCACTCTTCAAAGCTGACTGCAAACTGAAGAAATGCTGGTAAGCTCTATAATGGCATAAATAGGGTTTTTTCAACTCTGGTGCATATCTCGGGCATTTTTGAGAATTTTAGCATCAAATTTTCAACATGGGGTTATTGGGACCCCACCTCATGAATTCAGTCACTGTCATGGTGTTATTCAGTCCCGAAAGGTGATTTCGCGGTCACTGCGCAGAATCACCTTTCCGGACTGATTAACGAAATGACAGTGCCACTGTTCATGAGGTGGACTCTCAAAAAGCCTATGTTGCAAATTTGGTGAAAAAAATTTAAAAAATGACTGTTTTACGAGTGTGCATTGTGCACTTTCCACGCATGCTCGTAACTTCTCAAATCTGTAATATTTTCTCTCTAAATTTTCAACATTGTCATTTTTCCACACCTCCTTATGAACAGTACAGCTGTCATTTTACACATCCTGTCTGAAATGTGTTTTCGCACTACCGGCACAGAATAGTGCAGCAGTTGTGGGAAATCAATGTTCAGGACAGATTAAGAAAATCGCAGTGATAGTGTTCATGAGTAGAGGTCCTAAAATGCCTATGTTGAAAATTTGGTGACAAAAGTCCACAAAATGAGTATGTTACAAGTTGGTGTTGTGCAGTTTCCAAGAGCACCCATAACTTCGAGATTTTGTAATATTTTCAGCCAGCATTTTCAACATTGTCAGTTTTGTACACTGCCTTACGAACAGTACAGCTGTCATTTTTCACATCCTACCCAAAATGTGTTTTTGCACAACTGGTGCACAATGGTGCGGTCGCTGTGGGAAATCAACAATCAGGACAGATGAAGAAAATCATAGTGACAGTGTTCATGAGCAGAGGTCCCAAAATGTCTATGTTGAAAATTTGGTGAAATAATTCCACTAAATGACTGTGTTAAGAGTGTACATTGCACAGTTTGTACGTATGCTCGTAAATTCAAGCATTTTTAATATTTTCACTCAAGATTTTCAACGCTGCCATCTCTTCACACCTACCTATGAATGGTATAGCTGTCATTTTTCACATCCTGCCAGAATGGTGTTTTCCCACATCTGGCGCATAATGGTGCAGTCGCTGTGAGAAATCAATGTTCGGGACAGATTAACAAAATCACAATGCCACTATTCATGAGCAGAGGTCCTTAACACTTTCATGAGGTGGAGATCACAAAAATGCTGTGTTGCAAATTTGTAGTGCAAATACCAACAAATGGCTGGGGCATTAGGGTTTCTAGCCATAACATCCCACCCTGTACAGACTGACAGGTGTCAGGGGTGTGCCTTTGCATTGCCAGCTGTCATGCTCACACCATACCATCCCCTCCACCCTCAAGCCACTGACAGGCATCGAGGTGTGCCTTGGACTCTTCAGCCCCACAGTTCATCCCATTCTCCTATGCTGCACCCATCTCAGCATATGCCCTTATGAAATGGGGTGACTGTAAAGCTGAATTCCCCAAGACACACCTTAGCACTTGTCAGGGTCTGCAGGATAGGGTGAGGTAAAATTCTCTGAGCGTTATGGCCGAATGGGGTGAGCATAAGGCCCGAGGACCCCAAGGCACAATGCAATATTTGTCGCACTGCAGGGTAGGGTGAGCTAAAATGCCATGAACATTATGGCCGATGCTCAAAGGCACACCTCAGTGCCTGTCAGTCTCTGTAGGGTGATGTGGGGTTGACATCACTTTCATACTTCACTGCCATTCCTATTATGCATCTGTTCAACTCCTGTGCTACTGATGCCAATGTCAGCAAGACAACATTCGCATTGACAAATGCTTGTGTAATGATTGATTCTGGGCATGTGTGCAGTTTGCTTAATACCACCAGTGCTTTGTTTAATGCATATGTTTTGAAATAGTCCCATTTGTTCCTTTATTTAAGGTCCCTTGTTAAAGCTGCCTTTTTCCCACCTAATATATATTTCTTTAATTACTTATTAGTAGGGCCATGATTTCTGGATAAAGAATTTCTCAAATTTTGGTGATGTAAAAGATGCAATTTCAGATAATTCCAAATATAATGGTCACCATAGGTTTTTTATCAATAATCAGTAAACTATAGCAGTTTCCCAAACAAAGTGCCACAGGGTACTGAATTCCAATGACTAAGTTACCACAGTCCAGTTAGAAATTAATTACTATAGCTGGTTCAGTGGAATTGAGGGTTGAGGCATTGAACACCTTTCCTCCTGCTATGTGTGACCCCTGTTCGGGAATGAGCACAGGTTGTCAGAGGTTGGCAGGGTGGGAGAGGATTGAGGATCCCATGGACTGCTCTCTTCTCCCAGGAAGGGGTGGTGAGCTGTCTCAGCCTCTGACTGCCACCAGGTGGAAACCTGCTGGTAGTACAGGTAGTGAGTAACATGAGGGGCAGGGCTGTATCTCTGTAGCACATGCATGCCTCGACAAGTGTGTACTGACATGTCGCTGCAGCAGGGGTCAAGGGGAAAACAAGAAAAAAGTGGGAGGGTGGGCTTAGTAAATCTCTGCCTGTTCCCATGCGACCTGTGCTGCCACTCAACTTGGAGGGGGAGACTGAAAATATTGATTGGGGGAGATGACCCTCCTGGCCCCACCAAGGGCTTCCTAAGAGGAAAAAAAGCTACAGTATATAGAAAAAAATGAATTACTCTGGACATTAAAAATATATTTAAGTGTGTGTATGTGATTGTTATGTTTTGGGAGAGAGACACTGAAAAATTCAGGTGCTGAAAGATGTGGGACCACAGTTTCCTCTGATGTATATCACAGAATCTAAACATTATTTTTTTTTTTTTTTGCTCCTCCCTTACCTCTTGCAGCTTCACTCCTTTGGGCCCCCAAGCTTCAGCCCCATGACCTACCAGCTCCAACACTGCTGCTGTACCCACCTACAGATACCCCAAGCTTTGACGTCACCCCCGATGGTCCAGCTTATCCCTGCCAGGGGGCCATGCTGCTGCCACCAGGGGAGAAAGCACCTGTATACCAGGGTGATGGCCTGGGGGGGTGAGGACAATGTGCTGGTGGATGTCGACAAAGGGGACTCTATGGGGGGGGCCGTCATCTGGCACCCCAGGACAGGCCATTTTCCATTTTCTCCTGCTGTCCCTCTCTCTTCCCATGTAGTGGCTGCACGCTCATGGCATTCTGGGAAGGATGCATGACAGCACATGGTCACTTACACCGCCAAGTGTGCCTTCACTGCTGGACCGCCAGGAGCGACTCAAGGAGTGGTGCAAGCTGAACCCTCCCTCCCAGGGAGGAGAATATCCATGCAGACACTCTTAACCCTCCCCACCAGCCTCTACTCCTGTTGTCCTAAGCACAGAGTATGAACCCGGGTCACCAACATGTCGAGTGATGCCCCATCGCTTGGTGCCACAGAGCCCCCAAACATTAATTTTAAAAGCTGATTCCTTTTTAAAAATTTCCTTTACTGAATGACCCAATGGTTGTACCAGTGCAGGAGCCAAATTATCATTAAACAGAAACAATGGGGCTATAGTAGATTTGTAAACTAATTCCCATTCACCATATTAGGACACTAGCATCAACAGCTTTCAATTATTAAAATACCGTGCCAACAGTGTTGAGTTTTGTATGAAGTTAGGGAAATTTGAAATGTGTCTATTAGCACAATATAGCCTCTCTGAACATTTGAAATGCACCAGTTTATAAAATGTGGAGATCTGCATAAAACATAACTTGTTATAGAAGGTGGCATAGGTTTTATTTATGGATAAAAAATGGACAAAAGAGGGAAAAGCATTATTTTGGATGAAATTTTATTCAAAATTGCAATTTCAGATATGCTATCCAATTTTAAGCAATTTTGAAAAAAACTGTGGCAATGTTGGCAATGCCCAGAAATTACTGGCCCTACTTATCAGTTCTGGAATTCATTTATATCAGTTGAGCAGGAGTCTTACACTATATAGAAAATTTCACTCTAGACTCCTGCTCAACTGATGCAATTAACGAGCATTTGTCAATGCCGAATGTTGTCTCGCTGGCATTGGCATTGGTAGTGCAGCAGTTAGAGATGCATAATAGGAATGGCAGTGAAGTATTGAACTGATGCCAACCTCACCCCCACCCTGAAGAGACACATTTTCAACATAGGCATTTTGGGACCTCCCCTCATGAACAGTGGCACTGTGATTTTGTTAATCTGTCCCAAAAGTTGATTTCCCACAGCGACCATGCCATTCTGCGCCACAGGTGCGAAAACACATTTTGGGCAGGATGTGAAAAATGACAGCTGTACTGTTCATAAGGAGATGTGAAAAAATGCCAGAGTTGAAAATCTGGCATGAAAATACTGCAAATTTGCGAAGTTACAAGGGTGTGTGGAAACTGCACAACACATGCTTGTAACATAGTCATTTTATGGACTTTCATCACCAAATTACGTATTTTAGGACCTCTGCTGATGAACAATGTCACCGTCTTTTTCTCAAACTGTCCCATAAACTGATTTCGCATAGCGACCGTGCTATTCTGTGCCGGACATGCAAAAACACATTTCAGCCAGGATATGTAAAATGACAGCTGTACTATTCATAAGGAGGTGTGGAAAAATGCAAATCTTGAAAATCTGGAGTGAAAATATTACAAATTCACAAAGTTACGAGCATGCGTGGAAACTGCGCAATGCACGCTTGTAAAACAGCCACTTTTTGGATTTTGTTCACCAAATTTGCAACATAGGCTTTTTGAGAGCCCACCTCATGAACAGTGGCACTGTCATTTCCTTAATCAGTCCTGAAAGGTGATTCCGCACAGTGACAGTGAAATCACCTTTCGGGACTGAATAATGCCATGACAGTGACTGAATTTGTGAGGAGGGGTCCCAATAACCTCATGTTGAAAATTTGATGCCAAAATTCCCAAAAATGGCCGAGTAATGCACCAAAGTTGAAAAAACCTATTTATGCCATTATACAGCTTACTGGCATTTCTTCAGTTCGTGGTCAGCTTTGAAAAGTGCAGATGTATTCCCGGTTCCCGGTCCACCGAAGACTGTTGTGCCAGGCTCTGGATGTAAGTAGGGGGTGAGGGGGGTGTGGAGTGGCAGGGTGTGCAGACGGTGGGCGCGGGTTGCAGGAGGGCCACCGGAGTCAATGAGGGACCGTTTTCTGCTTTGCAGGTGTAAAAAAAAAAAAAAAAAACATCACAGGACAGTTTTTCTTTTACAGGGGCATTTATTTGGCATGCTGGGATGGGCTCCCACATGCCACCTGAATGGTTTTTTGGAGGGTTCTGTAGCTGACGGGGATTGGGCACCCCCGTTGGCACACAATAAATGGGGGGGCATTATGCTGATGGTGAGTGGGCTTCCCCATTGGCAAATTAAACTAGGAAGGGGCAGCATGATGCTGAGGTGGATTGGGACCCCCTCGGCACACACTGTAAATGGGATGGGGGGTTGCATTATGCCCATGGGGAATGGGCTCCCCCATTGGCAAATGAAGTGGGTCGGGGCACTCTGTGGTGGCATGCCGCCATGTTTTCATTATAAATTGATCACCAGAGCTTGGCTGTCATTGCAGTGGACCTTTTCTTTGTTCTGGTGGCCAGTTTACATGTTTCTGGTGTCAGCGCCTGCAGCTGCCTTATTGGGGAATGCGGGACACACCTACTGGTGCATGCCCTGCATTCGACCACAGTGACCGCACCTCCATATGTGCTACTACTGCAATATGTTGGCTGCACAAGCACGAGCCAACATAAAAAGATGAGTACAGGGCAGGAAAAAAGACATTATTAACAAGGGACTCAAAATAAGAAATTAAAAAAAGGTCAGTTTCAAAATAAGCATATGAAACAGTCCACTGTGGAGATTAAACAAACTAAATACATCTCCAGATATCTAATTATATGAAAATAATTGTCAAGGATCCCTTTAACAGTAAACGTGTGGTGAAATGACATACTTTGCCTTTTGTGAATGTCAGGCAAGTCATCAGCAAACTTGACCTTTTCCTAAACCTTTGTGAAGTGTGGCAAAGGGCTCATTGCCAGCAAAGTTTAATATGCTTGCTGGGCCCATGGTTAAATGCAATGAATCCTGTGAGACAAATTCGTAAGTAATAACACCCGACAGGGTGGGCGTTATTGGGATATAACAGACCGCCCAGGGGTGTAATGAGGCCCGAAGCCGCAAATAATGTATACAAAAGTTCTCTTTTTTGCTCTTTCTGTATCTTACTAGTATTGTTGTCCTGGGTCACCCCTGAAAAAGGGACCTTCGGGGCCCAGTGGGCCTACCCGGTCACCAAAATTTAATAAATAAATAAATAAAATAAATAAAATTATTACACTTAGAAAATGGGCACTGTTTAAAAAAAAAGTGTGTTAAAAAATTGTTAATTAAAAATAGTAAAGAAAAATAGCAAGAATAAGTTTAAAATAGTTCCTCTGCGTGCATTTCAGAGAAGGACTTATGTCCTACTCGAGACCCTGTAGTAAAGCTCGTTTCCGGGAGCTGGCTGTATGCAGTTACTGTCTCTGTAGGCCTCCCCTGTCGGTCATGCTCATGTAAGTGTTTTTTTCCACTTGGTAAAATGTTTTGTTTTTGTAAGCATATTTTTTATTCTGTGCACTTGAAGTGTTTATAGTAGGGCGCGGTGTGTATTGCTGTGCACGATTTGGAAACTGTGCATGATCGTGGAGTCAGTTATTTTCTTCTGGCTGCAGGTAATGCCAAGTAAGTTATGATGAAGTTACTGTAGTATGGACACTTTGTGGGACAGTTAGGAGTCTGTTTATGGGAGCAGTGCTGAACAGAGTCAGTTGGAGTTCTGGTACCAGTAACATACATGAGAGGAGCGGAACATTCATGGCTTTTTGTACTGGAGACAGACGTCCATCTGCGGTACGGAAAATCAGGAAAGTCCCACTGCTTTCCTACAGTGTTGGCAGCATCGTGATTTGTTTTGCCATGAATTTCATTCACTTGCGTAGTTGAACTGTTTTTTGTTTTTTTTAAATTAATGTAGCATAGTTAGATATTGTGAAGATAGTGGCATGGGGAAAATATGGAGAGAGATCAATGCAGGCGTCCATTATGGGCATGGCTTGCTTAGTGAGCGAGAACAAAAATGGTGGTTGCAAGTTTCAAAATTCGGGAAGCGAAGGATACCCTTGGTAATAGAGCAGCACGAATTGGCACTTGCTTTGAACTGGGCCGTTGTTAAAAAATAACAGCCCAGGTGGCAGGCTGTTTCAGCCAATCAGGATGTGAATTTAACTTTACCCATTATCTAAAAAAAAATAAAAGTGCAAAAAATGAAACCTTCCTCAACCTACCATTGAAGCACCCCATCTACCATCCTCCTCCCCTCAGTGACCCAGGTAAAAACAATACTTCCTTTCCCCCTTAATCTACTTAGCACTCCAATCCCCACCCTCCTTATCACCCATTGCCTAAATTATAAGAATAAGCCCCCCTCTTCCCCTCGGCCCACTTAGCAACTAAATCCCCCCTTCATGTTTCCAATAGTGATTTAATATCCCCTCCCCCAACCCATTTAACTCCCTTAACACCCAGCCCATCTCCCCTGCGGTACACAGACTTAAGAAAAAGAATTTGGTTCACCTCCTGAGACAGCTACCAGTTCAGTTCTCCTCACACCACCATGGCTGCCCACCATATAAATGAACGAGAGTTAAAACATATTCACATACTGTCAGTGCCTTCTTGCTCTAATTCTTTCACACAGCAGCCAGCTGAGGTGGTGTGAGGAGGACTGTACTGGTCAATATTTTAGGAGGGTAAACACATTTCATTTTTTAAGCCAGTACACCCTAGGGGAGGGAGTGTGAGTGTAGGAGTGCTACATGGGTTGGGGAAGGGAGATATGTAGTTATTATCCAGAACATGGGGGTGTTGGGATGCTAAGTTGGTGGAGGAAAGGGAGGTATTTTTTCACTTGGCATTGGGGAGAGAGGGGAAGAAGGGGTACAGTGAGGGTGGTGGGAAGGGGTTGTTTTTATAACCACTGGCCCATTATGCTTTATGCAGCAGACTTCATTGACAAGGAGCCAATTTCCACAGAGTTGGCCCTTTGACAAGGGTTAACTTCGTGGAGCTTTTTCCTTGTGAAGGGTGAATTTTGCAAAGTTTTTAGTTCATTGTCAAAGTACCTTTTAATGATTATACATATTCATGACTGCAACTTTATGAACATTAAAATTATTATAAGATAATATTACATGCCAACAAGATATTATGAAATCATTATATAGTACAAGATACTCACGGTCACACATGTTTGTTTGATTTCTTAAAGACAATGGCCCAGATATTCAAACTGCGCCAGTTTGTGGTGCAAGCCTGTGAGCTGCTCAAAATAGTTGTGCAGGGGTGTGGCCAGGGCGATATTCAACGGAGTTGCGCTATGGCACAACTGCTTTGAATATCGCCCCCTGGCCACCCCCACTGTGCATGGTGCAGTGGAACTGTGCCAGCGCAAGTGGTCAGAGTGGAGCATTGAGACGCGGTGGTGCAAGTTCCATTGCGCCATGCACAGCACCTGTGATATTCAAAGGGTGACTTGCAAATGGGGCCATAATTTATGCAAGGCGCACAGGGGGCCATTTGCATCTGATTACGGCCCCATTTGCATGGCATTAGCATGCAGGTGCGCCGATCCCCGATGACTTGCACCTGGCGCCCTGCCAGGCAGCAGCCATTGGGGACCGATGCCCCCTGCAGCCTGATCGCGGGACATCCGTAAGGGACAATGAATGTCTCCTATCCCTGGTGGTCCAGTGGACCGCGATTAGCACAATCGAGGGCATAACAGTAGTCCCCCCCCCCACAATTAGCCTGATCACGGGCATAACGATATTCCCCGATTAGCCCAATGCAGGGCATAACAGTATTCCCCGATTAGCCCGATCGCGGGCATAGCAATACCCCCATTGGCCCAGTCGGTAAGCGCCAGTATCCCCGATTAGCCCGATCGTGGGCATAACAGTATCCCTTACTCAGCCCATTCTGGGCATAACAGTATCCCCCATTAGACCGATCACGGGCATAACAGTATTCCCCATTAGCCCGATCACGGGCATAACTGTAACACCCCCCAGTAGCCCCATCGAGGGCATCAGTATCCCCAAAGTCCAATATCCCTGGTGGTCCAGTGGACTGCACGGAGCCCGATCATGGGTGGTATTCCTCACCAAGTCCGAAATCCCTGGTGATCTAGTGGACCCCACCCCACCCTCCCACGGAACCCCACCACCCCGCTCCCCATCAGCCAGCGGGCAGCAGCACCACCACCCGCCTGCCACCCCTGCCGCCGATTGACAGTCAGAGTGGCTGCACGCCCATTGGTTCAGAGCATGAGCCAATGGGCGTGCAGCCCATACCGTACTAGTCAGTCCAGATATGTGACCAGATTTTTGTGTATTTGTATTCCTAAATAGGTGATTTTGGTTCTGTTCCAATTGAGTGGACACAGGCCAATAATTTCCGGTGAAGGTCTATAATAAAATTTTAGGACCTCCATTTTACTTTTAAGTGTATATCCTGCAGGTACACTGAATGTCACCAGCAAGGACCAAACCTAAGGTATTGACTTCTCTGGGTCGGTGAAATATAATAAAACATCATCTGCATAAATCTTATATTTTGTGTCCCCTACTTGAATCCCCTTGATGTTAGGGTGATCTCTGACTGCTTTAGCCAGGGACTCAATGTAGACAGCGAAGAGGATGGGTGGGAGGGGGCAACCCTGACAGGTACCCCTACCCAGCAGAAGTCTTTCTTAGATCCCCCTGTTGACCCTGACATAGGTCGGAGGGGCCCATAGAGAGCCCTAAGACCATCTACAAAGGTTTTTGGGAAGCCAAACTGCTCCAGAACCATAAATACAAAAGGCCATGATACTTTATCGAACGCTTTTTCAGTGTTGAGACTCATCACACACGTTGGTGTGCGGTCCTGGATGACTACTGTACAGTATGTCTACGAGATTAATGGTTCTTCTAACACTGTCAGAGGTCTGTTGGCTCACCGCAAACTCTATTTGATCCTGATACACAAGTTGAGCGATCATTTTATTCAGTCAGGAGGATATTATTGAAGTATAAAGTTTGTAGTCTGTATTTAGTAACAAAATGGGTATGTACAATCCATATTCCATTGGGTCTTTACCTGGTTTGTGTATGACCATGATGGTAGGGTAATTCCAAGATGGGGAAGTTGGTTCTCCACCCACCCAGACTGCATTATATGTGGGAAGGAGAAGAGGGGCAATGTCTTTAGTTAATGTTTTGTATATTCTTCCCCCAAATCCATCTGGGCCAGGGCATTGCCCTGATTTCACTTTTTGTATGGCTGAGTTTACTTCCAGCTGTGTAATAGGGGTTGATAGTTCCAATTTTTGTTGAAGTGTTAGGGAAGGGAGGGGAGATTCAGTTCCCTAAGAAATGTTTGTTTCTCCTCTGGTGCAGATTCTCTCTGTCCCTTATAAAGGGATCTATAATATTCTTCAAAAGCATTCGCTATTTGTTCCCCTTTGTATGTTATATGGTTGGTCTCAGGGTGTTTGATCTTAGGGATAATAACCTTAGCCGCTCTCTGTCTAAGCCAATAGGTCAGGAATTTTGTAGCCTTCGTTCCTCCTTCAAAATAAGTTTGTCTTAAGTAAGTCAGCGCTCTTTCTGTCTCATTGTTCTGGATCCTTTGTATTTTAATTCTAAATTCTCTTATTTCTAGTTTGGCTTGTCTCGTCCATCTAACCTTCAGTTGGGTCTCAAGTTCTCTTAAATGAGCCAGAAGCTGGTCCAAGAGTTTCCTTCTCTCCCTTTGTTTATGTGATGCAATGGAGATGAGCTTCCCCCTTAATGTAGTCTTTACTGTGTCCCATAGAATTTGCATAGAGGTCCCCAGGCCAGAGTTGTGCTCCACTGTATTTGAGGTCACCGTTTTAAGTGTCTTTATAGTTTCTTTATCCCTCAAAAGGGAGGTATTAAGCCTCCAGAATGTTTTCTTTTTAGGTATAACTACTTCTAGTTCTAAAAAAATGGATTGATGATCTGAGTGGGTAGCTGTACTCACCCACATGTGTTTAAAGGAAGCCAGATCTTTACTGTAGGTCAAAAACATATCTAGTCTTGAGAAAGTTTTAAAATGAGGGGAGTAGCAGGTGTAATCTCTGGCCTGCCAGTTTCTCTCCCATTATACATCTACTAGTCCTAAATCTTTCAAGAGCTTATTGAACAGGCTAGCTGTTCAATTTTTCAGAATGGGGATTTGTGAGGTTGTGCCTAATTTCCTATTTAAAATGAGGTACCAATCTCCCTCCATAATTAATAAACCCCTAGCTTTTTCTTTTATCAATGTAAACAGATCTGAATAGAGGGTGATATGTGAGCCCAGGGGGGCATATACATTTACCAAAGTCACTGGGGTCTCCGGAATCCTGCTGACACCATTATGTATCTGGCTGCAGGGTCAGAGACCACCTCATCCTCCTCAAAGGGCAATGTGGCAGAAAGCAAAATGGCCACCCCTCTTTTCTTCCCCTCTCCAGAGAGGCTTGATACACAAATGGGTATATTTTGGTCCCAAATTTCCCAGCTTTCTTAGGGGTGAGATGGGTTTCTTGCAAAACATTTATATCACATTTCTGATCTTTTATGAATTTTAATATTTGCTTCCTCTTAAATTGGGTTATTAACCCCATTCAGGTTATATGATAAGATTTGTATGTTAGCACTAGCCATATTTATGATCATTGGGGGGTGGTATGCCATTGCTCTCAGCCCAAGCCAATTCTCATGTCCCATACATATGAATTCCATGATAGCTCAGAATATAAAGTCAGAATACCCACATGAAACTTTGAACAATTCAAATAGAATAGTGAACAAAACTGGAGCATTTCAAAGCTCTGAAAATGCACTTAAAGAACATGTAAATAAGAGAACCCCTCCTCTGGGGGGTTACACTAATAGTAAAATGCCCGTGCCTCCCAGTAAAACAGCCTGGGAGGTGCTCTTAAGCTAAGGTTTGAGGTTAAGTAGCTGAGACTAGCCCGTCTTGTCCTTTACCTCCAAGGTCAGACAGCTGCTGTTAGCTGTCCGGGTTGTGTCACAGCTATGGTACTTTGTTCACACTTGTTATGTGTGAAAGACCATCTTAGGCCCAGGGCCAGAGTGTTCAGCTCTGGAGCCCCAGCTTAACCAGCTAGGGGGAACTGGGTTAAAAAGGAAATATGTCTGCCCTGTTCCAATGGTGGATCCTATTAGCTACCCATCCTATGTATTAGAAGAATAGTTTTTCTGCCTTAATTAAGCATATTCTTATTAGCTACCCATTATTTTAACATTACAATAGCACTTTAAAACCCCCACCCCGCTCAGAATACCTCTATGGCAAGGCTGATGTGAGTAAATTGCTCTACCTGGGCTAATGTGTGGGCAGAGGGGGGTATAAGGTGGTCAACCCACCCTCCAAACCTCTTAGATGGTTTGATATATTTTCTTTTCTCCCTGTTCCTTCAGCCTGCAGATGCCATTAGCCCCACTCAAAAACAAATGTTTAACTTTTAACCCTGTTAACATTTTTGTACATAATTTGTTGATTTAAGGAAAAAAAAACATCTCAACAGTTCAGGCAGATACTTGTGCTTTGCAGTCAGTTTATTTATTCATTTGCTTTTGTTAACTGGGTGAGCACACTAGACAACTAAGTGCCTATTTTCAGGTGCGACCCAGGAGATTACAATGGTACATTCTTGGACAGGCAAAACAAGTAAGGTTACATTTAAAGTGCATCAAAAACAAGGTAGGTACAGGAAGACAGCAAGATTTTAACAATGCAGACAGCAGGTAGTATAACAATAGGGTAGTCTCAGGATAGGCAGGGGCCACCATGTCGGGCAGCAACTCAAAAAAAAACTAGTAGGTAGGCAGAGAAGAAACAAACTAGGGTGGAGGAGGCCCAAGGCATAGTCCAGAAGTAGGACACTAACTTTGCACACACTGATTGAGCGGTTGGGCCAAAAGTAGACTAATCTAACTAGTTGATTTCTTGCTCGGTAGAGGAATAATGGTGCGGCGGTCCACTGCCATAGCCAGATGAGTCTGGTAGCGACTCAGCCAGTCCGAGCAACAGAGGTTGGGTAGGTTCGTCTGATGCATAGGCAGGTGGAGGCTGATTTGAGAAAGCCCCAGAGGGAGGCTTTAAAACTGCGGTGGGAGGGGGAGAAGTGAGTGCTTGAGGAGAGGGAGTTCCACAACCTGAGCGTGTATGCAGCGAAGTCCCAGTCGCCCATTTAGTCTTTGGCACCAGGAGGGCCTGAGAGTCGCTGGATCTCAGAAGGTAGCTGGGGTTAGCCGGAACTAGAGATTTAGCGAGGGCTAAGAGGTGGCATACCTGACAACATTATCTATGAAATTGCCCAAGACATAGGAACAGTGTTTTTCTGGTGGGAGCCACTCAAGCCAGAAGTAGAGCTCACAGCGGTGGGTAAGGCAGGGAGCTGAGAGCACAAAGCGACATACATTGTTATATGCAGTGTCCCATTTTACGAGACTAGGTTTAGCAACATAGGCGAAGGTGACAAGCCCATAGCAGAGTGCGGGTAGGAGGACTCCCCTGGCTAAGGCAAGTTGGGCAGCGGGGGTGAGGCAGTTTTTTGCTCTGTATGCAAGGCCCAACTTGCAATTAGAGGCATTGCATGCATTGCTAATGTGCAAATTCAGATTCAGTTGAGGGTCAACCGTCACCCCCAGGTACTTGACAGAATCTGTAACTGGCAGTGAGGACCCATCAGCACCTAAGATCTTAAGCAGTCCTGGGACAGCTTTTGTCTTGGCTGTTGAGCCAGAGAGCATGGCCTGCGTCTTCTGCAGGTTAATCATGAGCTTATGGACCTTTAGTCAGGTTTGGATTCGGTCAAAGTTGGAGTTTAGCTCGGTGTTGATGGTAGAGATGTCCCGGGAGCTAGTCATGATGACTAGATCATCCATGTACAGAGTGGTGAGCCCATGCACTGGGGCCGAGGGTAGCTCATTGACGAGGAGGGAGAACAGGAGAGACCCCAAGACAGAGCCCTGGGGGACCCCGCAGCTAACTGGAGCTGGCTCAGACAGGGCCTTGTTGAACTTTGTGTACTGCTGCCTTCCCAAGAGGTAATTATTGAACCAGACAAGGGCAGGGTAAGAGAAGCCAAGGGACAGGAGAGAGGAGCATAGTAGAGCGTGGTCAACCTGGTCAAAGACTTTCAAGAGGTCAATGAAGATGGCTCCAGTCAGTTTACTTTGATCAGCAGAAGTCCTGATAGCAGAGGTAACAGCTGCTAGGGCAGTGGAGGTGCTGTGCCCTTTTCTAAACCCATGCTGAGCTGGAGATAGTAGATTGTGGGTCTGTAGCTAGAGGTTGAGCTGAGAGGCGACAGACTTTTCCAGGAGTTTGCTGATAGCTGACAGGATCGCTATAGGGCGGTAATTCATTGCGTCTTTTGTGTCACCTTGTTTGGGGACTGGAATGGCTTTGGCCATCTTCCAGATGTCCAGGACTATGCCTGAGGTAAGTGATGCATTGAATATGTGGGTGATGGGTCGGGCTAGATAGAACACCCCTAGCCTCAGTAGTTTGGGCTCAAGGCAGTCGTGCCCAGTGCCAGTATGGGGGGAGAGGCCAGCAAGGAGCTTCTGCGTCTCTATGACAGAGATGACACTGAGGTAGAAGGGGGGGATGGGGGGCTTTTCCCCTTGGAGGGAAGGCATGATCCTTAGGGTCATATGTCTGGTTGGGGAGAGCTGGTAGGTTAGAGAACAGGAAGTTAAACTCATTGGCAGTTGTACAGGGGTTGTTGCAGTTTACCCCGCCAATGTCAATATCAGTAACCTGAGCTCTGGCAGATCCCCCAACCATGTTTTTGATGTTCTGCCAGAAACTCCTCAGTTTCTGGCCATGGAGAGTAGAGCAGATTGACAGAACTCGTTTTTTGCAGATCGGATGGCTCTTTTGCACGAGTTTCTCAGCTGCCTGTACTCAAGGAGGTCTGTATTGGAGAAGGAGTTCTTGTATCTCGCCCAGAATTTATCCCTTTGTTTCATTAGAGAAAAAAGGCCTCCATGGAGCCACTTTGCTACTGTGCCCCTCACCCTCCTTTTTGTGAGAGGAGCATGTTTGTCTTGCAGTGGGGTGAAGACAGTCAGGAAGTTGTCAAGGGCCCTTGAGGGGTCATTTGTGGCAGTGACCCAGGACCAGTCTACGTGTCGCAGGTCAGCAAGGTAGTCCCCAGTGTTGAGTTTGGAGAAGTCCCTCATTTGGATCACTTTGCAGGGGATCTTAGGAGGGGAGATGCCCCATACGCAGTAGGTGGGCGAGTGATCCGATATAGCATCAGGGAGAATGCCAGAGGAGACAATTTTTTCCTGTCTCTTGCTCAGCACCCAGTCAATGAGGGAACCCCTGTCTCCATGTGGGGAGAGCCTTGTGGGTTCAGAGATGAGTTGGCTGAGGGTGAGACTAGCCAGTAGGGGCTCGTATTGCTGGGTGTTGCGGCCTCCCCAGTTGAGGTTGAAGTCACCTAGGACTAGAAGCTCATTCGAGCCAACCATGGGGCTAAGGAGCTAACCAGTGAAGTGGTACACCTGGTCTGTGCCTATAACCCCCCTAAGGAGCTAACCAGTGAAGTGAGCTCTTGTGGCAAGGAGGGAGGAGAACCCTGGCACACCACCCTTGTGGCAAGTTCCTACATCCATCATGAAGCAAGGTAGCTGTGGTGCTATTCATTACATTCAAAGCCTCTCTTTGTGGAAACTGGAGGGGGGGGCCCACATAAATACCTCAGTCATGTCTGGATACAAAGAGGTGCGAAAACAGGACTCAATCTGACTGTTAAGGTGAACGAATCTTCCTCTTGTTGTTCCTGGAGATTCTGATCAGGTTCTGGGAAGCCTTGTGTTTCCTTTGAAATACCCTGGAGTAGAATTGAAAATATGTAGGGTTTTAGTGTGGATGTGGCTGGTTCTTTGATTTCCTTGATTGGGCCCAGCTCCCGTATGCCCCTCTGGGCTACTGACCAGGCGGAGCATAGCAGTCCTCTCTCAAGTCACTCTTTCTGCAATGGGGGAATGCCTATAGCAAGGCCTTCTAGATAAGAAGATGCAGCCAATATGTCTTGAATGGTACGGGCTTCTTTGTCTGTTTCTGCTCTGAGCTGGGCTGGATATAAGATCTGCGCTTTAATATTTTTGGCCCGGAGTTGCTTAAGGGTGTGCCAGAGTATTTTCCAATTCTCTTGAACTGGTGTGGCGTAGTCGTTATCCAGAGTGATGCGGTTTTGCTTGTATTTAATTTCCCTTTGCCTCCAGGCCCTAGTCAGCAGTTCTTCTTTCAGTGGCATATGTTGTCATTTTGAGTACAAAAGATCTCGGGCATGCTACTGCATTAGGCCATGGGGCTAGTGATCGGTGTGCTCAGTCCATGCCAAGATTAAAGTTGTCGGGTAGCTGCAGTGCCTTTCTAAGTAGTATTTGTAAGAACATAATTACATTGGGTGCTTTCATTTCCTCTCCCTCAGGGATGCCATAAAACCTGAGGTTTTGTTTCCTGCTTTGGCCCTCCAGGTCATTTAGCTTGTTTGTAAGTTTCCTTTCTCTGGCCAATAAATAAAGCAAGAGCTGATCATTTCGATCTGATTGCTCGGAGACCATTGTGAGTCCCAGTTCTAGTTGGTCAGCCCAGTGCTCAATTTTATTTAAGTCAGAGCGTAGATCTGTGATTGACTGGTCTAGTTTATTGACAGTCTTTGCAGTTTGTAGGACAGTTGTGATTAAATCTCTCTCTTTGCTATCGGTAGGTCTAGTGGTTGCCATATTTTCAGCGGATTCAGCAGTCCAGGTGAATGAACCCTGTTTTCCTTGATGGATGAGCTCCTTTAATTTTGAAATTGCAGTGGTCTAAGTCTTTAGGTTATTGGCTTTAGATTGGGTGCCTTTAGCTGGTGAATTAATTGCTGACATAGGCAGATGTATCTAGATTTAGTCGGGCAGGAATCTGAGCTAGCGAGCTAAACTGCCATCATTTCCTCAGTGCTACCGGAAGTCCCTCTCCTGGGTTTTTGTTCCCAAGGTGCATGATTTTGCACATCTTGGCATTGAATCTGAGCTGCTACACTCTTGACCACTCCTCCAACTTGCCTAAGTCTCTCCTCATCCACCCCTCCCCCGAAGTGTCAACCCTATTGCAGATCTTGGTGTCATCTGCAAAGAGGCATACCTTTCCTTTGAGTCCCTCTGCAGTGTCGCTTATAAAGACATTAAAGAGGACTGGCCCCAGCACTGAACCCTGTGGCACTCTGCTGGTTACCCCACTTTCTTCAGAATGAACTCCATTTACCACAATCCTTTGTGTCCTATTGCTAAGCCAATTTCTGACCCAGTTTACCACCTTGGGACCCACTCCCAGATTGCCCAATTTGTTTATTAACCTCTTGTGAGGGACTGTGTCAAATGCCTTGCTAAAATCTAGATAGGCCACGTCCACTGCCCCTCCATGATTTACTACCCTTGTCGCCTAATCAAAAAAATCAATCAGATTTGTTTGACATCTGTTTTTGAAAGATGTGCACATTTGCAACTAAAAGTCATGATTTGGGGTAACAAACATATGTGGATGCAAAATTTGAATGCAGCACGCACATTCAGTGGATAGTTTAAGAATTTAAATTGATTTCCCTTTTCAAAACAGCGGCTGGAAGACTTTGAATGGATGTGGATCCATTTGAAAACCCTTTTCACAATCTCCTAACATTATGATGTCTGACATCACTGTTATGCATATATGTGGCAGAAATGTTTTTTGGCAACCACTGCTTGGATGATAAAAATTCAGTACTCACGGTCTCGGTAGTGAACTTTTAGACACTTGAGTCGGGGAACATTGTCTCGCATCACTATTTTATTTGCTCCAGTGTCCTTGTCAAACCTCTCGATGGCCTCATAATCTCGATCAGCTACATAGAGGAAGGAACCATGGACAGCAATTCCCCAAGGGTGAGAGAGGTGGCTTATCAGGATCACACGGTTTGTTCCATCAACATTTCCTCTTTCAACCTAAAGGATCAGTTATAGACAAATTTGTATGCATTTGCTAATTCAGATAAATAAGTCTTCGGCATACAAACCTGATTTAACTCCTGTAGCATGCATTGTTTTATCTTTTGCATTTTTGAATTGGCTCATACAAGTAATGTAAATGTTCACAAATGTAGCATATGATTTTAATAAATGTTGAAATAAAGAATTATAAACTTCAGTTTATTACATCAAGAAGTATTGCTGCAAAGATACAGTGAAGCCCACCAGGATGAAGTGCAGTGTGATAGGTTTACTGCATGACAAAAGGGATTAACTCCCATTGAAATTGCATTGTTTACTGCAGCAACTGTACTGCAGAATTCGGCAGCACTGTGCTTCATCTTGGTGGGCTTCACTGTAGGTAGGTAGGTAGATAAATAGACAATTAGATAGATAGATAAATAGACAGATAGAATGAGATAAAAAGCCAGATAGACAAGCATATACACACACACACACACACACATATACACTCACACACACACACACACACACATATATATATATATATATATATATATATATATATATATACACACACAATGTATAACTGGTTGTGAACCAAAAGAAATCGGTCACTATGCTGTTTTGTTCCACTCAATGGCTAAGCAAATCTTTGCTACAATAATAAATATTATTTCCTGTGATGGTGTTACCTTGGGCATTTTCTCTCAATATAAATACGTAGGCCTTCCACTTAACCAGGAACTGGATTTTACTGTATTAATAACCTTGTCACCAGTAACTATGCTACATTGAGTGCCCTCTAAAACGTAAATAGATGCCTCTCCCAACACGTTCAAAACTGTATTATGGAGCAGATGATTCATACTACTCTAGAATATGGGTATATCACCTATGCTGCACCCTCAAATACATTATTTAAGCAATAATCCATGACAGGGTATGGCATATGCTGGTATTTACCCACACCTGGTGTAGTTTGGTCATGAGGCTGCAGGCCAAGTGACCAACTCCATTCCAGAAATGGGTAAAACCCAACATAACCCATACCCTGGAGTAGACTTTTTTTGCTTATACAATGTGAAAATTACTTAAAATAAGGAATAAAAATAAATAAATAAAAGAATAAATAAGAATTAAAAAAAGAGGTTATTTAATTTTTTTAAAATATTTTCATGGAAATATTCTTCTGCTCTGTCTCTGCATGAATGAGTGATGTGTGCTGGGAGAGAGAGAGCAGTGGAAGAGTGTTCTATCAGGAATCACAACAGCTTATTCGGGAAGTAAAAGAAATTATTGGGATTTGTGATCTGGCTGAATCTGGGAGTGACAGCTAAGAGAGAGAGAGAGAGAGAGAGAGAGCACAAAGTGCAAGCAGCTGTTGTTTGGATGTTGAATTTGTGACCAGGAGCGGCAGCCACCAAGAGAAGCTTAGATTTATCTGTGCTGTTCAGGAGAGAAGGTACCACTGTGGTTGAGGGTATTGCTGGAAATATAACAAATCAGAGGTATGCTGCTTTGTTTGCATTTGTCTGGTGAGCGAAAGTGAGAGAAAAATGACAACTCAAAGCTGATGTCATGTTCTGACTTTTTTTTATTTTCTGACAGCTTTAGTGGCTTTAGCCTCAGAGTTAGCAGAAACAAAGGTGGCAGTTGAAATGTTTACAAATCTGATTGTGGATGGATTTCTGTTTTCAGTTTTGGTTTAGATTTGTGAACAGGCTAACTGGGTCTTTTTTTGTGAGTTATGCAGGATTTACTCACACTGGAAAGACCCAGTTAGCCAATCAGAAATCTTATTTTTTGAGTTGTCATTGCATGTTTCAATCATCTCATCTTCTACAGTTTCTTTTTTGCGCAGATTTGCTCTGTTGTGTCTTCCCTATGCTTATCACAGCATAATGCATGTACAGTTGGGTTGGTCCAGTTTTTAAACATGATGAGACACAACTTTTATACTGGACTCCTGGGATCCAAACATTGGGTTAGGGAATCTGATGACCTTTATCAATTTATTTGACCCTGTCTCTAACCTAACTAAAAAGATATGATCTCATCTGGATGGTTAACAGATTGCAAACCTCACTTTGCAAAAATAAACATGGACGAGCTGTATCCATCACGGGCTTCCTTATTCATGCAACAGTTTACCCCCGATATTTCTTTCTCTTCAGCTCTCAGTCAACCAACTATAGACTTGTGCAGTACTTTGCCTTTTGATGTTCTTGCCCTAACTGTCCTGACCTTAGAAATCAACCCACTGTAACCATTGCCATCCTTCTATGAAGTTCCATCCACTTTTATGTTCCTTCTGTAAATATTGCAGTTATTGCTGGATGCTATGTTTATTTCTACACTGGTATTAGAGAGTGTTATATTGTACTTTGTTTTATTTGCTAATCATATTTCCCTGCATGTGATTAATTACTAAATGTATCTCATGTCTGTAATCTGTATCTCCATTCCCCTTTACTACAGCCTCCCTTCCCCAGATTGCAATTGAACATATGACTTCTAACTTGCTCTATTACTTTACCTGGTAAAATAAACAGTGTATGCTTAAATAACCAGCAAACCTATTAACACCATAGTCAGAGCTTAGGGACAGAATTAAGGAGGGCTTGGCACACAATTTCCTTTTCACAATAACTTCCTTTTAATGTTCAGTGGTAAGTCTGAGTGCAATTGTCATTTTGATGTCAGATATTTTTTGCAGTCATGTCATTTCAAGAGAAATGTTCACATTTTTAAAGTGCAGGATTTGAGGTATTGTATTCTGCATATTAAATGATTTGTAGAAAAGAACAGTGCACACTGAAATGCTGCTATATTTTTTAAATATGAGACTTGCATATTTTTTCTCCAGATTTGCAGAAAATACATTCACTGAATACTAATCAATATGAATTTGCTGATTTTTGATATATTTTGTGAATGCAAATGCTGCAAAGTGTGCCCAGCCATCAGCGGTGGTTAACACTGTACAAACACACTGCTCAACTGAGTGTTGTGACATTCATTGCCTTTTAAAATAGTTAACAGCCTAACATTTGCCTGGGGGTGGGGATTCTAATTAATCATAAACCTTCTAATGGCACAAAATACCCTCTTTAACCAAAGAAACCCACTTTGGTAGCCACTAGACTTTAACATCCCCCCCCCCACGTTACTCTAAATTTAAATCTAAATTAAATCAGCAACCCTAGAAGCTACAATAAAAGCTGTGGCAATTTTACTCCCATGGACTCATATAGGGGTAGGTGAAGGTGGAGAGAATGGTTTAGGTGATCAAGCCATCAATAATATTTTCATATACACTTCAGTCAGGCCCTGACTAAGGTCCTGAATCCCAGATCCATGTTTCTGTTGAGTATTGTAAAGTCCCCTAACTGTGTAACCAAAGGTCTATTACTATCAGCACTACCAAAACTCAAACTTTAGGCCATTATGGACAATTTACTACAGCAGAGATAAAGAAGCAAGAATATACAGAATTAGTCCTTGTTAGGTACAAGGTTGTGAGGACAGCAAGTGGTTCACAAGTAAAGTACAAGTGATGCTATGATGTCACCATCTCCCTAAGGTGTCCAAGTGGTAATCCTGTTCTTAACCATCAAGAGTTTTATCTTTTAACAAATTATTTTCCAGTTTTTGAACAAAATTCGTAATCTACATGTCAACTAATAGTCCCATAAAATGTTCTCTGTCAGACACACCAGTTTAACTGCTCATGCTTCCTCAAGCTGCCTGACTATCCCTCCTTCCCTCCCCAGTGCTGCTCAAGAAAGTTTATATGTTTGTATGTAGAGTTCCAGCATCTCTTAGCATGGCAAGAGTGCCTTAAGTTATTTGGGTGAGAGAACTGCTAAGCCAAACAGTTCAGGAACACAAAGGACTTGAGAAGGGATCCTTGTCCATCCCTGCAAGGATGGCTACTACTTATGTAAGTTTTTTTCCCTGACTATCCCTGCTTGGATATCAATTGTTTGCATCATATATTGCATTGTATGCACCATTTGTACTTCACCCCTATCCTGTTTTGTCAACTGCCTATTGTACTCTCTTGGGTCATGCTTGAAAATAGGCAGAGTTTTTGCCTAATGCACCTACCCAATCAACAAAAGCTAAATAAATAAATAAACATAAAAGATGCTAGAACTGTACTAATAATTACAATATAAATCATATTAAAGACTTTTATTGTTCAAAACTTGAATCTGAATTTAAAAACAAAAGGTTTTACTTGGTAGAGAAAAGAGCAACCCCTGTTTGGGAAATGGACTATGCCAACTGAACATAGAACTTCAGAATTTCAGAACTGCTTGTATGAGAGACCCCCTTGTGGGTATAACAATGGTTAGAAATAAATAATCCTTACTGGCTAAAAATTATGTCATAATTTCTAATATAAAAAGGTATCCATTTTAAAATGGGTTTGATGGTCACCATAAAACCCTGTTCTGAAAAGTTCTAGATACTGAAAATATCAGCATGTGTGTAGGTAAACAACAGCTTTTGGAAACTACAGATAAAACAGGCAAATCATCACTTATAAAGGGAGTTATCTGGGAGTAATAGATAGCTAATTGGGCACAAGGCTGTGTTCCCATCAAAGAAGCTTGTGACATCATCAGCCATAAGACTGAAGCTCAACTGGTCAACGTTATCACAAGGTGTACTACCAACAAGGGAACTCAGGCTTGTTGTGCTTTGTTTGATCATTTTCTTTTATAATGTACAACTGGTCACGTGACATTAAAAAAAGCACAGGTTACTGTCAGTTTCAAGCACTAAAACTGACATTTTATTTTGAAGGTTCTTGCAACCAGCCTTTGATTTCCTGGTGCTGTTGTGCCATCGATTTAACAGCAGAACAATGGTACAACAGCATCCTGATGAGTGGTATAGGGCTGTGATTTCACTGATTCCCTATGGGACAAATCACCAGTTATACACTGTATTACTATAAAGGGCATGCAAGACAGAATGAATTCATCAAATACCACAGGTACAGTGGCATCTACCAGGATCAAGCACAGTAGTAAAAATGTCACAAATTCCTGCATGACAAAAGCAATTAGCTAGCATTGAATTGCATGTTTTCTGCAAAAATCTGCAGAATTTTTCAGGATCCTGTGCTTCATCCTGGCAGACAAACTGTAGTTTACTGTTAAAGGGCTAACAGAACCAAAAAGTAGCAGACAGGAAAATATTACAAATTTTAAGAAGTGATCAGTTGTAACTTTTTTATTTCTGATGTATTGTTTTTCTGTTTGCTCATTAGGAAGTTTCTGGGTGTGTGGAATAGCACTCTACCTGGCAGCTGACGTATCTAGTTCTACCCCACCCCGCCACTACAGCATCAGCACTGTGACCTCACTGACTATAGACTCACAGGTGATTGACCTGGCAGCTGCTGAATGGCTTTTCCTGAGTAGCTGTGATGTCACAGATGGTGAGGTCACAATGCTGGTGATTCAGTGAAGGAAGCTGAACTAGATATGAAGGTTGCCAGGCAGAGTGCTGTTCCACAGATCACACCCACTAATATCAGGTAAAATATCTTCTAATTGCTCAAAGAGAAAAGAAAAAACTACTTCAGATAAAAATGAATATTAATTTCAGGAAGTACACTAGCTCTTTAATATTGCGCAAGTAAAACAAAATAGAAAGCCATACCACTCCAGTATCCATAACGCTCCAATATAGTTTCTGTTCCATGATGTCAATGGTAATAAACTCCACATGATCCAGGTTACCAGTGAAAAGGATAGCTAAGTTGGAGCCATCCATGTCAGCACTAGCAATCTTTTCTGGGACCCCATTACTTGAGCCCCAATCCGTCCAGTACATTTTCCTGCAATAAATTACAGTTTTTCAACTCATCACCTTGGCATTCAACATACTTATCAGCATTAACAAAGATCATTCAGGTACATTTTCAGAGTACGAGAGCACAAAGTAATCTGAGACTTGAAGGATGTTAAGCTGAGACAAGGAAAGTTTATTTCCTTCAGGAATCAAAGGTATCATTCTTTCAAACATATTCTAATGCACTGAGGACATCATTCTCCACTTTTCACTGAAAAATGTATCCAGTAATACTTGCCATATAATGTCCAAGCACATTAGCTCCAGTAGTCCAAAACCTGACTGATTGTTACCTGTTCATTAAACTGGAAGCAACTCATCATTCACGTCTCTCCAAATTCTTTTTATTCCTGAATATTTACCCATTTTATGTTTTTGATTTTGTCCAACAGTTTCTCCCTAGCCCTGTCTCAATTTCAGGCCTTCTTGTCATCTTAAGTACCATCAAGGCACACCCTGGGCACAGGCCAGGACCAACTAAGCACCCCCCTCCACACACACACAAACACATGCGCACACACACACACACACACACACACACACACACTAGAGGTGATCGGATTCAGGGGAGTCCAATCTGTGTGCATCTATCAGATTATCAGGAATTCCAATCTGGTTCTGATTAGGGGTTAAAATTCGAAAGAGAAATTAAATTTCTGATTGTGTATCAGACAGATACTGAAACCTCTGTGTACAGTATGTGCAGTGTACATACATTCATTGCAAATAAAACAACCCATAAAGCCCCACCTCCATTTCTTCCCTTCCTTACCTGGTTTGACTAGTCTGCTGTTCTGAAAGCATGAGAGGTCATCAATTATGGTGGACACTGATTCCAAACCTGCTGCCTAGTGCCAAACAGTCCATTGGGAGCACCTCCAGACCTCACCTTTCCTGACCCCTGAACCCACGGCACCCACATGAAGTGGCCAGTCCAGGCATACCATGTGCTCCCTGTTCACTAGTCCATCAGACCCATCCACTCCCACTCATTTGATGGGATTCAGGTGACAACCTGTTCTTCCCCTGTGCTTCATGCTCACTTGAGTGGTTTGTGGGTCATGAATCAATTTGCTTAGTTAAAGGGACACCGTTATCAACAGGATTTCTTAACATCTGAAAGCCCATAAAAAGCTAATTTGATTAAGACATTGGCCCAGATATTCAAAAGGGTTGCACATGGCTGACTGCCCGATCGTGGGCTTAAGTATAAAGATAATTGATTCCAATATCCCTGGTGGTCCGGTGGACCACTGACTGCCCAATCATGGGCTTATATATAAAGAGAATTGATTCCAATATCCCTGGTGGTCCAGTGGACCGGTGACTGCCCGATAGCGGGCTTATGTATTCCGTTCATATATCTGGAATGTGTAGTATGATACAGGCTGCAAGCCCATTGGCTCACGCTGTGGACCAATGGGTGTACAGCCCTACCTACGGTGTCAGTCAGCTGGCGGCGGGGCAGCAGGTGGGTGGTGCTGCCACCCGCCAGCTGATGGGGGGAGCGGGCGGTGGGGGTCAGTGGGCGTGGTGGGGAGGGGTACCGCTAGACCACCAGGGATAATGGACTTTTTTTATTACAAATGCCCACGATCGGGCAGATAGCAGTCCACTGGACCACCAGGGATATTGGAATCAATTCTCTTTATTAATACATAAGCCCGCAATCGGGCAGTCAGTAGTCCACTGGACCACCAGGGATATTGGATGTAATTCTTTTTATTAATACATAAGCCCACGATCAGGCACACAGCGTTCCACTGGACCACCAGGGATATTGGATTTTTTTTATTTATACTGAAGCCCACAATCGGGCTGTGGGGCACATTGCCACGCTGTGCAGGGGGAATCAGTCCCCGACAGCTGCTGCCTGGCAGGGCGCAAGTCACTGGGGATCGGCGCACCTGCATGCAAATGGGGCCATAATGACATGCAAATGGCCCCATTTGCATGTGCACTTTTGAATATTGCAGTTGCTGTGCATAGCGCATTGGAACTTGCGCCAGCGCATCCCCCTGCTCCACTCTGGCCACTGCACCATGCACACTGCGGGTGGCCAGGGTGCGATATTCAATGATGCTGTGCCATGGTGCAGCTCCGTTGAATATCGCCCAGCCAACACCCCTGCACAGCCAAGTTGCGCTGTGCCCAAGCTTGGGCCACAGCCTGGCGCAGTTTGAATATCTGGGCCATTGTGTTTACCTGTGAGTCTTTGCAGTCCAGAGTTACCATGATGCCAGGCCAGTAGGTACGTAGCCACATTTGCATCTTGTAGATGCAAGTTCACACCCAAAATTGTAAGAGAAAAGGCTGTAAGAGAGGGAATGGAAAAAGACAGAAGGTGGTACTGCGGCAGCCCCAGAAATCTGCACTGATGTGATCAATTGGCAGTACTGCATGTCCTAGAGGTTAAAGGAATCCTGAAGATGGATTTTTTTTTACTAACAGTTTGAAATGTAAAGGTGATAACTCACTGGTTTCAATGTATATACAAAACAATTATTATAGATGTAGAAAGTGTTATAACACCTTAAAACACACTTAATAAAACAGTTGATTTCCTATTTAACCTGTTGGAATAAATACAGTCAAAGGAGGACCAAGACCCTCAGTGACATCATTTCCTGTCATGAGCCCAAAACATATGGCTGCCACCTGCCCTTAATTACAGGCTGATTTACATGTGAATAACTCTGGACTGCAAAGACTCACAGATAAACACAATGGCTCATTTAAATTAGGTTTTTATGGGCTTTTAGACATTAATAAATCCTGTAGATGACAGTTCCCCTTTAAATAAAAAATAATAACCATCACCCTGACGAGAAGAGAGGACAGGGGCACATTCCCTCCCTGGCCCTGCCATTTTGCTGTGTGACTGAGGAGATAGCCAAGTATCACAAAACCCTGAGAAACCACTATACAACTTACACAAAAACTGCATCAGGAGTCACGATTCAGTAGGGTTTTTCTGGGGTCACTATGGTATAAAAGGGAATAGGGTGCAATTTAGGACCTTTGAGCCTACCCCCACCTCACTACACAGTGGTTGTCATCCTGATTTCATCACTATCCATAATGTTATCCTATTGACTTTTAATGCTATCCACTGCAGTGGTGTAGACATCCTCTCTTGGCAGTTTGTTCTGGTGTGTCGTTACCCTTTAAGTTTAGTCATTTTTCAACTTCAAGGAACCCATGTTGTAGGTTGTCGTCAAGCACGGTAGGATCCGGGTGACTTTCAAAGATGACAGCGTCATCTGTGTCAATGAGGATCCTTAAATGACAGGCCTTTGGAAGGTTCTTTAGGAAGATACGAAACAGAAGGGGTCCCAGGATGGACCCTTGCGGTACGCCTGATCTGATAGAGCACAGTTCCGAGATGGAATTTGAAATCTTCACCCTCTGTGACCTGTTGGCAAGGTAGCTGCCAAACCATTTTAGTGTGCTAGGTGAGACACCAGTCTTTGCAAGTTGGTCAAGGAGGAGTTTGTGATTCACGGTGTCAAAGGCCTTAGTAAGGTCTATGAACACTGCTCCTACCAGACTGCTGTTGTCAAAAGACTTGGATGAAGCAAGTGAATTCTAGCAGAGCTGTAGTTGTGCTATGCTTCTTCCTAAAGCCGTGCTGCTGTGTGCATTGCAGGGAGTACTTATCAAGACAGTCCACAAGCTGGTCGGTTACTATGCGTTCCAGAACCTTTGACAGTGGAGGGAGGATGGATATTGGTCTGTAGTTGCTAGGTTCTGTGTGATCACCTGATTTGTGCACCAGCTTGATTTATGCAGATTTCCAGACTTCTGGGAACTGGGACAGAGTGAGGGATAGGTTGAGTATTTTAGTTATAGGCAGAGACCCTCTTCTAGGGTAAGTGCAATAAGTTTGAGGTCCAGCGAGTCCCCACTGTATCTGGTTTTCCCCAATACTTTGGATAGCAGTTTCCTGACCAGGGTGGCAGAGACCTGTTTGAAGTAGAACAGAGGGTGATCAGGCTTCTCTGCATCCGAGTACGGGGTAGCCGATGGGGGAGCATCCTCAAAGAAGTCTTTAGGGAGGACTTCTGATAGATTAGGGAAGGCAGTATTAAAAGTATCTGCAATTAAGAGAGGGTCGGTAATGGGATTGCCTTCAAGATTTAACGTAGTTGGAGAAACCTTCTGTACTTTGCCTGTGACATCTTTTATGTTCACCCAGAATTTCCTGCTGTCACCCCAGGAGTTAGACAGAAGCTCCTTATGGTGGTTTTGTTTTGCATGACGAATCGCCACTGTACAGGCATTTCTGGCCACTTTGTATGCCTGAGAGTCATGTTGCCGCCTTGTTGACTTGGCAATGAGCCAGAGATGGTCATGTTGTTTCATTTTGGTAATGAGTTCTGGTGAGATCCAGGAGTTAATAATTCTACAGACCTTCATCTTTCTAGATGGTGCATGGGTGTCACAGGCCATATTGAAAACATGATGAAGTGATCAAGAGCAACATTGATGTCACTGATAGAGTCCAGGAGGGACCAGTCATGGGATTGGAGTTGGCACTTTAGTAGATCTAGATGCCCACGCTTTAACATTCAGTTGTAGATGGTTTGGGGGGGAGCGGAATTTATTTGACCAGCTACACGTGATAGGGGAGTGGTCACTGATGGAGTCAGGGTGAACTCTAATATTAGAGATGCGATCAAGGTGACTTGATATGATACAGTCAATGGTGGTACCTTCTTATGATTCTTGTGATATTATCTGTCCCTGAGGATTTGTATGGGTCTAGTTTATAAAGTTGCCTTACCAACCTCGCTTTGGTAAAAAGTGCCCGCCCCAAGTCCACCAATTATGCTGACCCTAATATTTGTGACACCACCCTTCCCTGTCTTGATTAAACACTAATCTAAAATAATCATTAACTATTTTAGCCATGTCAGCTGGTTTCTGTATGGTTACCTTGTTATTAATTAGTGGGCCAATCTTGATTGCATGCCCCTTTAGAGAATTTATGTATCCAAATAATTCTTTGGGGGTTTTTGATGCCTTGTTGCTAATTTCATTTCATATGCCTGTTTACTTGTCCTGATCACATTTTTGAACTTCCTAAGATCAGTATTGTAAATACCCTTGTTTACTTCATTGTTCTCTTTAATTTAAAGCTAGTTATTGCATTTTTGTTTATTAGTCTATCTTCTTAGTCATCTATGTGGGCATAATTCCCCTGTTCCTTTTTGGCACCCAGTTTTCTTTGAGAAGTAAGTTTTTCTTTGAATACACACCACTTTTCATTAACACTGCGATTAGTGAAGTCCTTTTCCCGGTCCCAGCTTCTCATACAACTGGACAGTTCTACATAGTTGGCTTTCCTATACAGCAGCTGTAAGTTGTTGTTTTGTCAATTGATCTGTTTTGCCACTGAGCACTACTTCCATTGTACAGTGGTTACTTGTTCCCAGTGGCTCTTTGACAACAGTTGTTTTCCAAGGTTTTCATTCAGTTCAACCCTACCACTGTTTTTTTTTTTCCAGGCCACATACACACAAGGAGAAGGAACAATGAGGCTACTGACTTAGAATTGGTTGGGGCAGGATGGGGGAGTTAAACTTTTAACAAGAAAACTTGCAGCTTGTTGTTACTTGTGAGTCTCAGAGATAGGAGGACCAGGGAGGATTGAGTTGTGAAGGACTTGCCTAATACTGCAGTAGTGCACTGCAGTGTCATGCGTCATAAGCATTAGGGGTGGGGCGGGGGGATAAAGTCAGTGCTATGGACTGGAGGAGTGATGCCCCCAGCTGACTTGTCTTCCTATTAGGGAAGGGGCCACAGTGATCAGGCTAGCCTGGCTGGCAGCTGTAAGAAGATGGTCATGCCTGTTGGACTTGAAAGGCAGCAGGTCAAGATAAGGGATGAGGCACCGGTAGTCACTCTGGGAGAACTGGTTAAAGTGAATTTTGGATGTGAAATCAAAATCCAATTCTGGGACATAATTTTCAGGAAAAGAATTTTCAGACTCTTAACTTCTAGAATAACTTCCACTGAGTAATGCACATCTAGGATGAAGGGATGAGGGTGCTGAGAATCTTGCAGAACTGAAAACATGAAGGGGGCACTTCTGGGCTACATCCTTAAAGTAAAGAGCTCCCAAATAGTAGAACAAAGTGCCATTATTGGCATCGTCAGGCTTGTTCAATATTTACTTATTTTTTTAGTTCTCTTTTTCTCCTTAACCTGCCCCTCATCACCCTCCCATGGTCCTCTGGTCGCCGAAAAGCAACACCTGCCACTAAACTCACCACTTCTTCCTGCTACCATGGTTCTTCCCTTCATGACAGAGGCCTTTGGAGGGGTCATCCTCCTCCTTCCCCCCCCCCCAGAGGCTCAATCATGATCCAGAGCAGGCAGATGGCTTTGTGGAGTGAGGTCTGAGTGTACCAGTTCATGGCCATCATTTAGACTGAGCCAAGCTGATTTTCCTATTGAATGCAATCCTCCCACTACACCGTGGTACACACCACCACCTCAATTAGCCTTTCAGATTTGCAGCTTCCCCTGCAGCTGAAAAGTGGACCTTCCAGGGGTAGGGGTCACTGATGGCAAGGAAGCACGCCACCATCCCACCGAATCAAGGACTTGCCACAGGCAGCACACCTCAGTCACTGGCCACATAGTTGCCAGTGTCTCAGGTTCATTCCCAAACCCAGATCACCAGCATGACAGTGGAACATGCCATCCACTGGGCCATTGGACCATTCCAAATATTTACTTATAATTTTTTCCATACAGATTGTATGCTCTGACCATCTGTCTGTCATACCGTGTTGTTAGAGATATACCCAGGTCAAACTGAGGAGATCTGACCATCAGGAATACAACAGAAGGTGTGTTTCCCCACTTTCTCTCTCTCTCTCTCTCTCTCTCCCCCCCCCAGGCATGGGCCAATGCTTATGTCAGCCTTGCTGAAGCACAGCATCCCCACTGTAGCAAAAGCAAGCTCTGTGGCTCAGCCACAAGGGTTACTGTGGCGGTAGAACCCACCGCCAGCCCTCCCCAGCTGAGACTCACTGCCTTGTGGTTGCTGTCTCACCCTGGTGTGACTCCTGAGGTGATCCACTTGGTCCTTTCCTGAATTTGGTTCAACTCAAGGTAACACAACATGCTACCAGTGTTCCACTGGGGCAGTACATTTACTTATTATTGACATTCCTTGTCATCTTCAAAAATACTCCCACTATGTGCCACAGAAGAAGCTTTTTCAGTATGTATCTGTGTGTGTAAACCAGGTGCTACATTGCTAGCCACTCTGACTATGCACGAAGGCAGCAGTTTGGGGCAGCCTGCATAAAATACCTGCTTTATGAGATTTGATCCCCATAATTTTGATTCCTGTGCATACGTTTCAAGTCAAATGAACCTCTGTAGCTCCACAAACATGCCTTGAGCCTATATGTAGTGTGACAGAGGAAAGGTTACTGAATAATACCTTATTGTTTCATTGAATAGACTCACTGAGAACAGAAACCAATTAAAAGCCAGGGCTGTCTGCACAAAGTATCCTAAGTATTTCACTTAAGAGTAGCATTTAAGGTCAGAGGTTTCCCCTTGGCTAAGGGAATCTGGAGTGAACTGCATAAGCTCCTTAATTCTTTCCCGAAACTGACAGAGAACCCATAATTGCAAACTGTGTAACTGAGGGGCCATTCATGTTTAGCCAATACTATGGCAGTGTACTGGATCGGGGGGGGGGGGGCTGGTTTCCACCACAGCCTTTACCTGAAGTTTTCCTGCCCTTATTTCCTGTTTGGATGCTGTCATTGTTTTCATAGCAAGACTGAAACTGATTGCTTTGCAGCATTTATTTATTTTACCCAATACTGTGAGCTTCTGAAAATATTTATTCTCTTAAAACTAAGAGTCTTCTCACTTTTGTTGCATTCCTTAGCTAGCCTATGACACATTAATTCTCACTTTCTGAAATAAAGTTATTTCTCCCTGTGTAATTTCTCCACTACTCCACCACCCAATGCATATTCAGGAGTATATCTCAATGAAGGAGTTGGGGGTTATCCTATATTCCTGTTTGTAGATTTTGTTGCCTGATGCCAACATTCCCATGTATGCAACATAAAATGATATACCTACAAGAGCCTGGGCAGTTGCAAATCTCTTTCAGTTCATGTAGTGTTTGAAGTTGTCCCTTTATATTGATACACACTGTGCTTACGTGCTGCCTGTTCCTTAGGAAATAAAGAGCTTGGCATAAATTGAAAGACAACATGGGAGGTCCCCAGCATTCACTGCTGTACAAAACAAGTGGATACAGATTCTGAGCTGGATTCCCTAAAGTCTTGATACAGGCACAGTTCCCGATTGTGAGATATGCCTGCCTCAAAATGCTTGTGCCATAATGTTTGATTGCTGTTTTCAAACATGTTGACACATTTGCAACCGTTTACCTGCTTTATGGCAAACAAATGATGCATGCATCATTTTGGTGCACCATGTGTGGCAACTATGCAAAAAACTGTGGCAAGTATGCCAAAAATGTAGACACCCTTTTAAGTGGTTGTGCCAGAAATATGATGCAAATCCAGAGCAAACTTTTACATCCAGCCCTCTCTGTCTGTCTGTCTGTCAGTCTGTCTATTTATTAGGGCTAGAAGTTCAGCTTGATCTTAGCCACAAAAAGGTCAAACCCCTGCTGTTCACATGGGTGAGAATATCTACAAACTTTGTGCAGTTTTTGCAGACTTTTTGCTCTGTTTATTTAAAAAAAATCTGTTTTTTCTTTTAATGACCCTTCCCCAGAGTGACTCCAGGTGGTTCTGTGAGGCTGATGGAGGTTGGGTTAAGAAGACAGAGATGCTCATTCTCAAGTCACTCCCCCATTTCCTGGTTCTACTCTTCTTTGGTAGCTACAGCCTCCCACTGATCCAACCTGACCCATCCCCCAGCTATTACAGATGCGGCACGGGAGAAGGCGCTGCTAATATTGTGTCACAAGTGCCATTTTTGCTCCCATTGTTAATGAAGGCTGCATGTTATGGGCAGTGCAGTTAAATGCATCAGCAGCTTGCTACTTGATCAGTTGAAAATGTCAGCATTCCTGTCACACCTCATACCACGGGTGTAAGAGAGAAGACCAGCATGGATTCACAGCAGCAGTGGGAAGGGATTACTGGAAGAGAGGCAGCAGACAGTTTCATCCTTCAGCTCTCATTCCAAGCCACGGGGGGTCCATATTTCTATCTGTAGTGGCTCAGGTAGCTAGTGGTGAGTTGTAGTAGGAATAGGGGATGTCTATCATAACCTTTCTCAGCTTACTGTGACCAGTTTAGATGAGGCAAGACTAACCTTACTCAACAATGTGTGATTTTTGCCCCCAAAGATGTGCTCTAAATTTACATGGTATCCATGTTTTATCATAAATAGTGGTGCATAATTTAATTTCTAAAAATGTTGCTTTGTCAAGCTTTGGATGTCATGACAATACAGGTTTCTACTAGGCTGGAGAGTCTGGCAAGGGCAAAGGCCATGGAAGTGAGGAGAGATGAGCCCAGGCCATGAGGGGAGATGAGGGCCAAGGTGGGGGTGGATGAGGGTTGGGTGGGTGTTAAAAATTTGGCAGCATGTCATTCCTTTGCTCCCCCCTCCCTATCTGTCCATCCCAAGAGGTTAACCTGAATCCCAGTCTGCCCATTATGGGGGAGGGGAGCACAGTGTCCAGCATAGGACCCCAGTTTATGTATGCCATACTTATTAATGAGTGATGCAAAGCAGTTTGGTGCAAGACTTGCATAACTGTGACCTTTGCCATTGAACACCTTGACGCACATGCCACACCAGACTGCACTGTTGTCATTCACGCTCAGCATTTTGTATGGAAACAGTGCAGTCTGCTGGATAACATGCTTCTACTCCCAGATGTAACAGGTGGCAATGGGTAAGCCTGGTTTGGACATGTAGGACAGGGGTAAAAAGTGGGGGCACACACAGCTGTGCCCCCTGAAGACTGAGCAAATGGATTTTTTCCATCCTTTGTTTATGCTGCTAGGCCACAGTGGGGAATGCTCCCTTCTGTTGGAGTCACCACCTCACTTCCACTGTCCACAATCTCCTGGCTTTACCTTACAACTCAGTACCCCCCACAGAGTTCCTCCATTGCAGGGTCAGGTGGGGAAGGGCCACCCCTCCCCAGAGGTCCATCTTCAGTTATTACCACAGGCTCTGATGACATGTAGCTGGAAGTATGGTGCATGGGCTTCATTCATCTGTACCATGCCTTTCTTTTTCCACCGTACATTCCTCCCAAGCCCAGAGTCATGGCATGCAGTGAGTGCATGTACGTGTAGGCACACATGCACTCCCAGCCCACTTCCCCATCCACCTACCCTCCATTACGTCAGCCTCCTTGCATCCTTGCTCTGACACCTGGCCTCCACTAGGTGTCAGCCAAGACAAGGACAGCTTACCACCCTGACCTGGGATAGAAGAGCTGCCTGGTGGCTAGCTCAGTCCTACTCCTGCACTTCCCCCCTGCTGACCACCTGCAAATCAAGCTTGTTGCTGAACTTGGGTCACAGGTATGACGTGAGGTAAGCTACTTGTCAGCACTTCAGCCCTCAGTGCCACAGGGCTAGCTGCAAATCGATTTTTTATAGTCTAGTAGCCACTCCAAGAACCAGAAGGAAGTGATGGGCAGACCCTGGTTGAATGTTGAGACACCCCCCTCACCCCACTGGTATGTAAAGAAGAAAAAGCAGGGGATGGGAACACACAATGTTACTGTGTTGTGCCTACAAAGACTTTATTCTGGGAAGGGAAAGGAAGGGAAGGAAAGGGAAGGGAAGGAAGGGAAGGGAAGGGAAGGGAAGGGAAGGGAAGGGACAAGGGAAGGGAGTGGTTAGGGTAGGTTAAGGGTTTATGATGTGCTGTGTGGCTTGAACCAGGTATAACCTGGTTCTGCCTGGTAGAACCAGGTAGAACCTGGTAGAACTTTTGAGTATTTTACTGTTCAGCTTCAAACAGGTAGAACTTAGTTCTGGTAGAACCAGGTGGAACTTGGTAGAACTTTTTCAGGTTCTACCCATACTGTTTGCAAGGCAGAACTTTCAGAGGTTTGCACAGTCCTACTATCTTTCTATCTATCTATCTATCTATCTATCTATCTATCTATCTATCTATCCATCATCTATCTATCTATCTGTCTGCCTATCTACCTACCTACCCTCTACTCTCTTTCTATTTCTCCATCTGTGGTGCTATATCATATCCCTCATAATTTTGATGTTAAAGTACATTGGGCTTTCTGTACATCAAAATATCTGCCTCCCCACTAACACAATAGCTGAAGTTATCTCACTCTCTGAGAAACGGGGGCAGGGGGGGGCTCTGATTTTTGAGTGTCTTCAGAAGAGTGTGAATATAGTGTATTTAAGCAACTACCAGTGTGTCTCTGTGGCTGGAAGCAGCAAGATGCAATTTTTGAACCACCACCAATTTTGTGGCTGTTGAAAGTGCATTACAGAAGTTTTTGTCAAACAGTGGAAAGAAGTGGCCACAAAACAGACATATGGTAGACCAAGTTAAACATGGTCATGTGTGAATCCATAAGTAAATAGGCCAAAAATCCAATTTTTGGAACAGCTGCTGATGAGTACTACCATGGGAACTTGTTTTCATATATTTTTCTGGTGAAACTGAACCTAATGTGTCTTATTTGGTATCATGCTGGACTCTGGACCAGAAGATACTGGATTCTAGTTGCAAACACTGACTTGAGCTCATATTCTGCACTGACAACACTGCACTGCAGTACTAGAGGGATGCTAGATAGATAATAATTGTGCTGTCCTTCAGATGAGACATTTAACTGTGACCCATCTTCTGCCTCTTCCTGAGGTGTTGTCCATAGCACTATTCAGTAACAGTAGGGGGGTCAACTTCTGGCCAGCATTCATTTTTTTGATAAAACAGATTCCACAATTGTCCATGTCTGTGTACTGAATGTTGCTGCTGTATAACTGATACTGTATTTGCCGCCTGCACACAGTCACTGCACTGCCAATACCAAAAACCATTACTTGTAATGTGATTTGAGGTATATCATGTATGAAAGATGCTAAATAACTCCAAATTATTTTCTATTTTAAGTGAACTAACCAGTTGCAGTCACACTGGGAAGCACCAGAAAAGCCAGAAAACATTTCTAAAAGAGAGCTAAGCCCTACCACAAAAGAAGCATACTGCTATTAATAACAACATTTAAGAAGGTCAGAAAACTACAACCCTAAACATTGAGTAGATAGTGGGGCAACATACTGAATCCTAATGCACCAATACGTTGAACTGGGGTTCAGTGTTCTGATTGGCTACAGTGAATTGCAAGATTTGGGCTTATTGTTTACACGTTTTCTTTATCTGGTTTCTGTCCACAGTTGACTGCTTTTGCCCCTGGTTGTTGCAGTACACATCTACAATTCCCAACACCGCAAAAGAGTCTCCCTCTGTTGTGGAGCACAGCTGCCATTGTCTCACCAGAGCCCCAAGGCAATTCACCTGATAACTATTACAACTATGCCCAGTCTGGCTTTGAGAATTGCTTTTCTGCAAGGGTAATCAGTCATGAAAGTGGGAGTGACTCAGACCTTCTATACTAATGATAGGGGAAGCGGCAAAGTCCATTCATCAATCCATCAGCCATTCAGGAGAACTGATAGATGAACTGCACTTAGAAAATGGG
The DNA here is from genome assembly GCA_016271365.2 of Neoceratodus forsteri. Taxonomy (NCBI): domain Eukaryota; kingdom Metazoa; phylum Chordata; order Ceratodontiformes; family Ceratodontidae; genus Neoceratodus; species Neoceratodus forsteri. The sequence goes on along the minus strand of CM028132.1, from coordinate 783,555,888 downwards.
GTATTAAAAACTGACCAAATCAAACAACTTCATTGGTTCAGTGGTGGTAAACGGTATACAGTCAGAAGAGATGCAAGTCACAAGGGGGGGACCTCAGGGATCAGTCCTGGGGCCAGTCCTCTTCATCACTGGCATTACAGATGGTCTGGAGGGTAAGGTTTGTCTGTTTGCAGATGACACCAAGATCTGCAACAGAGTAGATGATCCAGATGGGGTGGGCAGAATGAGAAGAGATCTGGATAAACTGGCAAAATGGTCGGAAGAGTGGCAACTGGGGTATAATGCAAAAAAGTGCAAGATCATGCACATAGGGAAGAGAAACACTGAAGCCACCTATAAGTTGGGAGGGGAGCTGCTGGCAATCACATGGGAAGAAAGAGACTTGGGCATCATCATCACAAATGACCTGAAATCATCGAAGCAGATCACTAAAGCAGTAGGTAAGGCTAAAGGGATGTTGGGGTGCATTAGCAGGGGTCTCACAAGTCATAAGAGGGAGATAATTATCCCTCTTTACAAGACACTGGTTATGCCCCATCTGGAGTACTGCATGCAGTACTGGAGGTCGCACCTACACAAGGACATTAACAAAATGGAGGCAGTCCAGAGAAGGGCAACCAAAATGGTGCAAGGACTGCATCAGAAAACATATGAGGACAGATTAATGGAGCTCAATATGTATACCCACCAGCCAGGAGGGAAAAGAGGTGATAAGATTGAAACATTCAAACATCTTGAGGGCATTAACAAGGTGAAAGAGTCTAACATGTTTCAATACAAGAAAAATAGCAGGACAAGAGGACACAGCATGAGATTAGAGGGAGGCCGATTAAGGGTTAATGTGAGGAAGTTATTTTTCACAGAAAGGGTGGTAGATGCGTGGAATGGCCTACCTCAGGAAGTGGTGGATATGAATACAGTGCAGGGCTTGAAACAGGCATGGGACAGGCATAAGGGAGCAAAAAAGATGAGTATGAATAGATAGGCCATTGACAGAGTACAGGCCTATGGCACATTCGTAAGGTAGAAAAAATGGGCAGACTGGATGGACCTCATGGTCCTTATCTGACATCAACTTCTATGTTTCTATGTTAAAACACAGTACCTAATCATTGATTATTTACCTAGAAACTGCACAGTTCATAACTAACCTGCTCAAATCTGTCTAGCAACAACTTAACTCAATGTAAGGAAGCCCTTTTTCCCATTAAAATAATTGTTTCAACTTTTTAAACACAAAGCCCCACAATGGGGCATATGTTTCTTCAGAATAAATGCAGTTCCCTGTTTCATTCAAAGTCACACAACCTTTGTTGCCAAACTCACATATTCTGCCTAGCAACAACCTAACAAAAAGAAAATAAACCTTTTTCCATTAAAAAAAAATCCATTTTATAAACACATTAACCCACTCCAGGGCATGGGTTTCTGGAAAATTATTGCACTTCCCGCGTGCCTTGAAAGTCACTTGACCATTGGCCTTGTGCCTTTCAATTCACCCAGGGCGTGCATTAATTCTCTAGAAACATATGCCCTGTTGTGGGTTATTACTTACTCAGATCCTGAGTGTTAACCGTCTGCCATCTCACCAACATTAAACCTTCGTCCTCCATCACAGTTGTGATCAAGAAACCATCAGCTGTGCTTTACAAAGAGGACACCGTAAACAGCACTCTGCTATTATACATTCTGCTAAAGTTTACATAGCTGTTGGAAAATTACACATCCAGCACCATCACATAGGGGCCTGGATTCAGCTAAAACATTTCCCAAGTCAAAGGACTAACCCAGCCTAAGGTCATAGATGCCTATAATTAAAGATAGCCATTAGTGCTGTGCAAACAATAGTCATACATACAAAATAGCACATGACCACCAGGGTACAATAGTCATACAGGCAGTGCATTCTGTTCATTGCATGCTGCTTGTATGCATATGGGGATGAGTTAGCACTGAGCAAAGTGAATATGCTTGGTGGCACCACAGCTCCCTTCTGGCAACAGACTCCTAGGAGCAAAGGAAGACAGAGCATCTCAAACAAGATAACGTCTTTAATGCCAGAAGCATTATTCAGTCATCGGCATGCTTATGACCACATATGGCATGCAAGGCACTAAGGGGCCATTTCCATGTCATTATGTGGCAATTAGCAGCTCTGCATACAAATGCAAGGAAGTATTGAGCAGAGCTCCAGCTGTTACCCACAATGCCACCCAGTCCCAGATAAACTGTCATGTTAAACTGGTAGTTTATTGCCCCCCAGACCCCTGAGGAACTGTAAACTATCCCTGGTAATCTAGTGGTCCACCCTGACACTGAGGAACTATTAAATATCCCTGGAAGTTTAAGACCACCCCTCGATCCCTAATTGTATAGAAGTACACATCCCTGATAGTCTACTGCCGCCTTGTCTGATTCCTGATTAAATAGAAATATCCCTGGTAGCCCTGGTAGTTCAGTGGTACCCCACTCCAGCTTGATCCCCATTGTAATGTTAACGCCCCTCACGTCCCTTCCTGGCCTCCCCACTGAGCATCCACCACCACATTCACCCCTGAATCACCCATGAAGTACCATGCTTAGTCCACCATTAGATCTGCAGATAGCTACCAGCACAGAACCTTCACATACCATCTCATCCAGCTACCATCTGAATGGTAGAGTGCTGGTGCATACTGTAGAAACAGCCATTTCTACATTATGCAGCTGTACTCACTCCCTATCATTTAGACAGCTACCTGCTGAGGTGATGATTACATTTTTATGTAATATACAGCAGGGTCCTTTTATGCAGACACTGGGTGTTCCTGGGTACTTTGTAAGGGGGGCTGGATTTTCCACATTATAGCCAGGCCAGGTTGTGATGAAGTAGAGCATCATGCCATCATGAGGAACACCTGTGTACACATGTCAGATTTTGCACCCTAACTGGGCTAACAGAGTCTGAGGTGCATTCTGGAGGCTGTTCACTCCAACAGTAGAGAATGGTTCCGGTCATCCCACCATATTAGCACCTCTTCAAATCAGGCTAGGTATCACATTGATGCAATGGATGACACTGTAGTACCAGCCTTAATCAATCCAAATGTCAGGCTTAGCGTGGGAAAGCCCTCATGCGGTATACCATCGCTGCATCGAAACTCTGACAGCGAAAACCACCACAGCGACAGGATTTGTCCAAAATCCGTCTGTCACTGTGATGGTCTTCGCACGGCCAGTGGATTGCCTCACAGGGTGTTTGCCCCCAAGTCCAACTCCGACTCGGGTTGGAATCTAGAACTGGAGGGTGTGGGGGTGCAGCCCCCATGAGAAGGGACCGTGGTGCGTTCCCCTTTGGAAACAGGAGGCATCCCCGACACTGCATTGCCGACAATCAGCAATGCAGCTGTTGCTGTCTGGGACGTCTCCATAGCTGCTGTCGCTACAGCATGGCAAAATCCCTCATGCAATGGGAGGAGGGAGTAACTAAGAGGGGGAAAAGAATGGAGCAGACATTCAGAAAGACACTAACACCATTTGCCCATGCACCAATCACCCAGTGATGACTAATGGAAGTCCCTACCTCCCTGTCTGGTTTAGAAAAAGGATCCCCTCTGCAGGAGCAAAACAGACGGTATTAAGTCTGGAGCCTGTAAGTTGAAGGATGATTGAGGGTGGCACTTATCAACATTGGGATAGGAAGCCAGATAAACTGGGTGCAGAGGTAAGAGCTGCTGATACAGGGGTGGTTTATTTATTTTCCACTGGGTTAGGTTTTCTGTTCAAATTAGAGAACTGCATTAAAGTGCTCTCACTGCAGAAATGTGTCCATAACCGCATCAACAAAAAGTTGTGTATACACTGTGTCTTCCTTCACTTTACAAACAACAAAACAGCTACGTTAAACAAAAGCCAAAAAGAAAACTTACCCCCGTGCTGGATCAACAGCAATTCCAATAGGCCAACCAACACCGGCAGGTGTGCCATTGTCAGCAACAATGGTTTTTCTATACTTTATGTCACCATGCAGCTTCAGCATCTAATAGGTATAGAAACATGTAAACACAGACAATGAGAGCAAAAAAAGATTGATGGTCCATCCAGTCTGCCCATGGTTCCCTATCTAACCATGGGACCCATTGTCCAAGTACCAGTATAATAAATAATTTTAAAAAGTGAAAAGCATAATTGTGTTGTATAATCTCTTTGCAGTAGTATGTCTGCTATAAAACAACCATATGTTGGCCCCAAATCGCATTATCCTACTAAAAACATGTTCACTAAAGACATACTTTTTTATAACATACAAAATGCTAGTTTCCCAAAAGCAGCCTTTCAGAGTGTTGGCTTGCTAAATGTAACGTCAAGAGTAGCCATTTTGTAATAACGGTAAGCCCATAAGTATGACATCACTTCAACTGTGGAAGTTGGTCTCAGAAACTGCCCCTAAATCTAGTTAGGTGTCATAGAGATGCCAACTTACAGATTTGGACTCTGAAGGAACCTCATGCATAGTGCTGGGCAAAATGTTATTTACACTGTTTGCAACAATCTTTTGTATTTGCAATATAACACTTTTTCCCAAATGGCATACATTTTTGAACCTCACAATGCTTTTATATATGTGATTTTTTTTAAAGTGATTACAAATTTTTTAATAAGTCCCTCCCCACCTCAGTTTACTACTTCCCCACCCCTCCCTCACCTCCATACCTCGACCCTCTTCCTCTCACTACTTCCTTTCCTCCTACCCACCTACTCTTGATACTGCTCCCACCACCACTACCCTACCCTCTCAACCCCTCCTCTACCCTCACCCCTCCATGGTGTTCAATATGGTCTTACCCTACCTACCCCATCCCCTCCCATGTATGCCTACACTCTCCCCTCTACTTCCCTCCCTTATAAATGTCCATCATTTCCCCCTCTCCCATCATAGTGTACACCTCACCCCCACACACTCTAACAATGTCTACCTCTGGCAGCATTGCTTTCTTACTCTTACCTTACTATTGTCTTGCTCTTTTTATTGGTTACGTTTTCAGAATATATAAATTTGTCTCCACATCACCATATTCATTCCTCCCCGGTCTAACTTGTTTTTACCATGTTTTGGTGCACTTAGGCTAGTCCTATGAATGTACCGACATGATGCTATTCTACCCAGCCTCAATTGTGCTCATCTTGTTGTTATCAAATTGTATGACAAAATTATTGTTTTTATATGCCATTGTATTCATATGTCTTTCTGATGTGGAACCTTTGTAAAAGGTATTGTGATCTGAGATATAAATAAATAAATGACATTTTCAAAATTCCTTGTTTTTTCCTTTACAAAACTGTATGCTTTCAACAGACTACCATTTTCTGGTAGAGGAAGCACCCACGACCAGATATCCCATGATTCCTGATTGCATTTCACATGATTACAATTACCCTGGGTAATCAAGAGAGACAGAGAGACAGAGAGATTTAAAAAAGTCAGATATACTGTATATCAGATGTGTAGATCACTACAACTGATCTTTTAAACAAACAGTTTTGCACTACTTCACATAGTGTGAATGTGTGTGTGTGTGTGTGTGTGTGGTTTGCATGTGCCTGCACAGCGGAAGCGACAGTAGCAGTAGAGGGAGTGATGAAAAGCCATTGATCACTTAGGGTCAGTGACTGCATACAAGTTTAGGGTTTATGGGCAGGCTAGATGGGCCTAGTGGTCCTTATCTGCCAAGAATTTCTATGTATCTAAGTGAGCTACTAGTTATTTTGTGTGTTTGTGTGGACTGCCAAATCAGGCAGCAACACTATTTACTTTGACAGTAGAAGAGACTCAACAACAGCAATAACAGCAGACTCATTGTCTGTTCTGCAGTCTGTGTGTTTGCAAAATGAAAATATAGACATAGTCAAGATATGAACCTCAGTGAATGAGCAATACTGCCTTCAGTGAACTGGCTGAGAATCTATGACTGCCTTCTGAGTGCAGTTTAAACCTATGCAGGCAGGCATCAGAACACTGTGGGCTTCTGTCTCAATAGTAATGTTTTATACTGGGAAACAGGGCACAGTTTGCCCAGCTGTATCAACATAACAAACTGTTATGCTGAGAAGGAGCAATCTGTGACAGAGACTCCAAGGGGCAGATACTAGGATTTAAATTCTCCTATCCAGCTGTTACTGTGTGTAAACATGGTTTGCATACAGTACCAGTGCACAATACCAGCCCATGAATGTAGGCTAATGGGGCAGTGCCATGCACATACTGTATATGTGTGCATGGGCTGGTACATCAGTAGGCCATGTCCCTTTGGCCCTCAACTCATCCCTTAGGCCCACTTATGGGACTAGAAAACTCCAGAATCCTTCAGTCCTTTTGCCTGTCACGCTGCTAGTCCAGGGGTCCCCTGACCCCATCACCAGTAGATTCATGTCTCAGGTACTGAATATCAGCCCTAAGAGCAGATTAGTCTATGCTGAGGGCCATGAATGTCCTACAAACTGGTCACCCATCAGCCTCGCAGAGCTCCCTCTGTCTGGTAAGTGACTGGCCATAGCTGCTTATAGCTAAACATATGCTCCCACAACCTCATCCCTGTACTGCCTGTGTGTGTGTGTTCTGTGTGAGTGTGTTTGTTGGAAAGTTAATGTGAGAATGGTCCTGCAGCATTTCCTGCCCTTCTTCCTCCTTAAATGCCTCTTCATTTATAAGTCTAGGCACTTACACTTGTGGCACTTCAATGAGTGGCATGACTTACCACACACAACTCATATCTGCTAATTGATGTGTCCCCTTATATACTTGCCCTTAATCACCTGACAGGAAGTACTTACCTTGCTTCCTGTCTGCAGTAGTCTATAAGAGTCCTGGAGGACCAACATTCTTAGCCCTGTGTTTGAGTCCAGATACCAGTGCCGCCAGGTAAACAGAGACGCCTATGTAAATTATTTTAAAAACTCAGTTCTTCTCAGGCATCAGGTCTCAAAAGCCCACGTGGGATGCATGCTCAGTGAGAAAGAACCAGGAATCAAGCAAAAAACAGTCATGGATAGCACTCCTCCACAAAAAATGCTATGTTCAATCTACACTATTTTGTAAAGGAAAACATACACAAATAGGAAATTGCACTTTTCTTCAAAACAGCATCTACAGAATGTGCAGTTCCTTGAATTTTTGCATAAAACTGCATTGAACTATAAAGTATCAGCTGACATGAGAGTGTCAGAAGGGAGAATATCAGCTGACATGACGTATTGGGTAACAAGGATCACCTAACTTGTTTGGTACCATTGCTGTACAAAAGCAAAAATTGGAAACTGCTCATGTTTTAACATATAAGAATGCTATTTCACAAATTTGGCAATTATACCTGTCAAAAAGGTACTATTTGCCAAACTGAAAATGTATTTACATCAGCAAATGGACTAATTGCACAATTGAGCATTTTACCAACCAGATGTTATGCATTTGAAAAAGCCTGAAGGTATTCATGAATTGCATGAAATGAAGCAAAAAAAAAAAATGTTCTCATTTTTCCCAGCACTATGCCCCAGGTCAAGGGAACCTCAGTGGGGTTCATGGAGGCGATATGCTTAGCTGTTGGGGATGCGGTTAGTAAGTTGAGGCCAGTTTACTAAGCCTGCTTTGCATGGCAGCAACCTGACCCCTCCAGTTGCTGTGGTGCAAATGCAGCTGTGTGGATACATACCAGATCACAGTAAGTCTTTCAGCAAACTGCTCTCCATGCCATTGCAATAGAGAACATGTTCCAGAGTTAACAGTGTAAGCAACCATGTGGACAGGCTGCACTACTCACTCCAGCACACAGAGTATGATCCTGTGTGTTTCAAAAAGTGTTCCCCTGCCCAACAACCCCTGGACTCATGACCCCTCTCCAGCATGGCTTGCATCGGCACTGAGAGGGGCCATGCAAACATGCAAGAGAATCAGCGTGGGAGATTAGGGCAGTACAAGAGTGGTCCCATAAAATAAATGGAGCAGCCATGAATACAGCTTTAGCCTCACTGCTAGTCAGAAGAAAGGTACAGTTAGTCAGCCACATTGAATGCAGATAGTCACAGCTTAGAGGTAGAAGAAACTTAGAAACATAGAAACATAGAATTTGATGGCAGATAAGGACCACTTGGCCCACCTAGTCTGCCCATTTTCCTACCTAACAGATAAGCTGCAGATCCTAGTTAACCAACAGCTTACTTCCTCTTACCCACCCCTAGGACTGCCTTATGCCTGTCCCATGCATTCTTGAAGTCCCCCACTGTTCTTGACTCCATGACCTCCTCAGGAGGCTGTTCCATCATCCACAATCGTCTCAGTGAAAAATACTTCATCACATTACTGCAGCCGCCCTCTATCTTCAAATTGTGCCCCTTGTTCTTGCATCTCTTTTCTGGAAGATGCTACCCTCTTGGACTTTGTTAATTCCTTGAGGTACTTGAAAGTTTCTATCATGTCCCTCTCTCCTTCTTTCCTCAGAGTATACATATTAAGCTCCTTTAGTCTTTCTTCATATGTCTTCTGGTGCAGACTCTGCACCATTTGTTACCCTCCTTTGGACAGCCTCCACTCTGTCTATGTCTTTGCGGAGATGGGGTCTCCAGAACTGCACACAGTACTCAGATGGGGTCTCACCAACTGTCTGTACAGAGGGATAACAACTTCCTGTTTTCTACTATTGATGCCTCTTCCTATGCATCCCAGTAACCCCCCAGCCTTCCTTACTGCCTTCTCACATTGCGTGCCCACCTTTAGGTCATCTGCTATAATTACCCCCAGGTCCCTTTCTATTTTTACTGTTGTCAGTATCTCACCCCCCATTGTGTATGCTTCCCCTTGGTTTTTGTTTCCCACGTGCATTACCTCGCACTTCTTTGCATTGAATCTGAGCTGCCATACATTTGACCATTCCTCCAACCTTGCCAAGTCCCTGTTCTTAATGTGTTCTTCCCAGCAATTAGTGAATGGCTTCATTCATGTTTATGTCACTTATATTAATCTCAAGCTTACCTCGATGGTCTTGGAGACATAGTTAGTGTAATATAAGTTCTTAGAAATCCAGTCCATAGCCAGACCTGTAGGAGAACCCAAAATGGTAGCAGGAACAAATGTTTCCCTCGCTGTGCCATCTGACTTCACTCTGTGAATTTCACCCTAAGGAGGTTACATAAGATGAGAAATGTAAAGACCAAATCTGGACACCACTGAACATAAATAATGTATCTCATGAGACTTGCCTGTAAAGAATATCGGTGTGAAAGAAAAATATTACTGTATAAAGAAAGAATGCTAATTATTCCTCCCACCCCTCCAAAAAAAAATTGTGTCATTTTCTTTGAGATACCTGAAAAATAGTTGTGATCCTGTCCTTTTGATTCATGTGTAAAACTCCATTATAAGAATGGCAGTGAGACTGCTAGTCTGACTAGACCATATTGCTCCATTAGATCAGTGACACTGCTCTCACACTGGGAACCCACAACTCCAGTCTGAAAGTATTTACTCCTCTAAAAACTGCTGATTCATTCACGAGGGAAATGAGTAATTCTGCATTATTTGCCAATGTTTAATGTTACATATTTAAGTTTAACTATTACTCTCCTTGCGTCTCAGTCATGATTTCCATCCTTGCAGAGTAGTTTTAGAGGGACCTGGTGGCCCATGATAGGGGAGGAAGGAGGGTGCAGCTTGAGAATGAATGCTGGCTTCCAATGACTGGTGCCTTTTCTATGATGTTTAAAAGAGGGGACACAGCATGCTTCTGTACTTGATTACCCCTCCCCAAATTGTATGCTATTGCCTGTATACATGATACCTGGCTTTATAGTGTGGTTCAGAAAACTATAAAAGACGCATCTTTCTCATCAAGACAAAAAAGACTTAGACTCCCCTTTCACTTTGCAAGAAGTCTGAAATGCCCTTTCGTCCCTAAAATTTGGCAAAGCTTCAGGTGGAGATGGCTTCCCTGTTGACTTTTAAAAAGCACTTTCTGATATTTTATGTCCCTTAATCTTTAAGGTCTTCCAGGAAGCTAATCAAACCGGTAGACTCCCCCCGACCTCGATGTCAGAAGCCATTATAGCAGTAATACCAAAAAAAAAAAAAAAGAACCTTCTCTCCTCTCTAGTTATAGACCAATATCTCTCTTAAATACGGATGGAAAAATTTTTGCAAAACTTTTAAACTCCTGGCTGGAACCATGTATCTCTAAATTAGCTCATAAGTTCCAAGCAGGCTTTACTAAGGGAAGAAATGGCTCCGATCACCTACACTCATTATTTAATTTAATATACAAGGCTAAATCTCTAAAAACACCTGCTGCTGCTATAGCGATCGACTTTGAAAAGGCCTTTGATTCTTTAAATTGGAATTACTTATACCAAACTTTAAAGTTTTTTTGGTTTTCCCAATATGTTTTGCTCCTGGATTAAATTATTATATGCATCCCCCTCCGCTAGAGTACTAACCAACTCCACACTTTCTTTCTCCTTCCCTCTGGCCAGAGGAACCAGGCAAGGTTGCCTGTTATCACCCTCCCTTTTTATCCTAGCGATGGAACCTTCATCTGCCCACCTTCGCTTATCTAGCAATATTAAAGGGATTCCCATCAGTAATCTTTGTTATACCTCTCTATCATATGCAGATGATCTCTTAATTCTTTTAGAAAATCTCAAAGAAGCAGGGCATCTGCTGGTAAACCTTCTTAACGAATTCACCACAGTCTCGGGCCTGGCATTACACTTCAGCAAAACAAACATTACCCTTAAACTCTCTTTGTAAACTGTATATGAATAACTCTTTGGGCTTTTGATGGGCTCCCCAGGGTCTAACATATCTTAGAATTAAAATCATCCAGAACTTAGAGAAAACATGGGAAGCTAATTTTACTCCTCTTTTATCCAATATTAGAACCATTTTAGATCGGTGGAAACTACTCAACTTATCTTTCATGGGAAAGATAGCAGCTATTAAAATGACCATTGCATCAAAAATATTTTATCTTTTTGCTAATATCCCCTTTATTTCTTCCTATCAGTTTCTTAAACAAACTTGACAAACTTATTGATAATTTTATATGGCAGGGGAAACCTCCGAGGTTTAGTCTCACTAAACTGCATCTGCACTGGTCTAAAGGGGGCTTTGGATTGCCCTGGTTTAACGCTTACCTATGGGTCTTTCGTGCCACTCAAACCATCAAATGGTTTAGCAAGCCAACACCCCATACACCACTATGGGTGGAAATGGAAACCTCACTCAGTGTAAGTAAATACCCTACAACCTTTTTCTATAATGTCCTTCCTCCTACGCTAAGATTTCATCCCACAATATCGTCTTCTGTTTACTATTGGAAACAAATCCATAAACAGCTAAAATCTAACCAAACTCTTCTCTTTTATGCTCCTATTTGGGACAATCTAAACATTGCCCTTGAGAAATATCCCATCTTTTGTCACTCATGGCATAATAAGGGTGTATCCTTCTTACGGAATATCCTAATAAAAACACTCTCATCCTAAAACCTTTCAATGAACTGTGCATTCAATCAGAACTCCCTAAGCAAGAATTTTGGAAATGTCTCCAACTCTGTACTGCATGCAATGCCTTTTTTCAACACTTACATACACATGATATTCACGACCAACATATTACCTCATGGATCAGTTCTACCTCTAATTTGACCAGTATTATATATAAGGATATCAGAAATACATTGTCAGACCAATCCTTAAAAGCTAAAACTAAGTGGAGCCAACTTCTGAACTATGATATATTAGACTCAGAATGGCGTAAGTGCTGGTTCCTTATCCACAAAACATTCATGGATACTCGTAGTTCTCTAATCCAGACCAAAAGCCTTCACCTCTGGTACAGAACACCTTCTGTTCTATACCGTATAGGCTTAATTAACTCCAACAACTGCTGGCGTTGCAACACACCAAATGGGAATTTGCTTCATATATTATGGTACTGTGACCTCATTCTCAAACTTTGGTCTAAAGTCCAACAATTTGCATCTAAAGTGATGGGCCATACTGTCACTTTTGACACTAAATTTTTCCTAATTTCTCTAATGTCTCTCTCTCTCTCAAGCGCAATATAAATGGCTTAACTTACTCTCCTTGCAAGGTAAATGACTCATATTAATGTCTTGGAGAACAACAAATATCTCCACTTTTTCTGATATCCTTAGAAATCTTTCCCAATGTGCCTCTCTGGAATGTATTCCCTACGCCACCCATAATCGGCTTAATGAATATGGTAAATGTTGGCAGGACTATCTTAACTACCTTCACAATGCAATTAACTAACGGACATTTAAAGGAACACCTTCTGATACTTATAACAGTCTCTATGTTATGACCTCTCCTTAGAATTGATGATGTCTCTCTTTATTTAGAAACGTTTTATCTCTTTTTAGACACTGTTCATGTCTTTATATAATTGTTATTTTTTTGTAGAAATTTAAGTGATACTTCCCTATGCCTTTCTCAGGAAGTAAATAATGTATTTTTTCCACTCACAATGTGCTTATACTCTGTAACTCTGTCTTATCAGAACACAGTTTTGACTTACTGAAGTTTATTACTTTTTAGGTGACAGAAATATAACTGATAGTTTTTCTTCAACCAGATTTAGCTAAAAAGAATATAACCTTATTGTTATAAGACTCTGTCATTTAATATACTTGCTGTGCCTTATATACATTCATACCAGTATATCTGTATTAGGAAGTCTGTTTGTATTCCTAAAATGTTTGAATAAAAAGATAAAGTCAAAAAAAAGAAAACTATAAAAGGAGTTCAAACTCTCAGATCTCAATCCATTATGTTTAATATGTGGGCTGTAGGACAGAAATAACTAAGAGATAAGAAAGCCAGCAATGCCTTGGCTATTTTTAGATAACAGAACTATTCTTCAACTCATCAACATACTCTGGATTTCTCACTGGTGGTGACTCCTCGGAAATAACTGTTTGTGTTCTGTTGCCCGATAGGGAGAATGTGATGACCTCCTACTACATGTAACAGTCTCCCCCAGCTATGGGTATATGGCCTTGAAGCTCAGAAAGGTTACATTCAACCATTCAAAGAAAACATCTGGCTATTTTAAGTTTCAGCTGCAAACATTTTAAGAACTCCTTAACATAAAAATAGATTGTTACTTATGCTTTCTCTCTGTTATTTGTTGTATCTGTAGAAGAAAACATGAGCTCCACTGTGGTGCCAGATTATATCCACAATAACAATTATTTTGTCAGTAAGATTTCCAGTCACAGTTGTAATTACTCCAGTGTTACACACTAGAACCCATATGCCCACTCACATGTCAGCTTAATATGATTTTGTACTAAAACAATTTAGAAAATAACTGAACCTGCTAAAGCGTTAGCTGTCTATGCATTGAATGTCTTTCAGTCCCCAAGATAGTTTCAGTTTCCCAAAGGGCAGCTCTAAACACCTCATGCATATGAAAAATTTTGACATGGCCTTTTGAAAAGGGGCAGGCACGATGTGCACTTTGCATTCATGCCCACTATTAGGACAGTGTGGCTGGGAGAGGAGACAATAGTATAAATGGTACTGGGGCTGATGTGCTTATTATAGAAAGGCCAAATAGGTCTTGATAGGCACAAGAAGGTAGGTCTGCTGAATGTTTAAATGTTGTATGTTTAGATGGTGTAAATGTTAATTATATTCTTCTAGTCTGCAATAAACATATAGATAAAATGATTACTGCTCCATCTCTGTCCTACCTGTCCTTAGCAAACTGCTTGAAAAACTGGTTTACCACCAACTAATGGACCACATTCTCTTTTACAACCTCCTCCCAAGTGCGCAAACAGGCTTCTTTCCAAATCACTCCACAATCACATAATTGTGTCCACCCTATTTCAGATTTTGGTGTCATCTGCAAAAAGGCATAACCTTCCCTCTTGTTCCTCTGCAATATCCACAATGAAGATATTGAAGAGGATTGATCCCAGTACCGAACCTTGTGGTACATTGCTGGTCACTCTCCCATCCTTTGAGCATGCACCATTAACCACACCATCAGTTTCTTATCTACTAACCAGTTTCAAGCCCAATCAACCCATTCATAAGTTGTTCATCTTCCTAATCATCCTTCAGTGTGGCAAAGGCCTTGCTCACATAGGCTACATCAACTGCCCTCCCCTGATAAATTGTTCTGGTCATCCAGTCAACAAAATATATCAGATTCATTTGACATTACCTTCCCCACATGACTCCATACTGCCAGTGGTCCTGCAATCCATTTAATTCCAGATGCTGAACCAGCCTCTCTTTCAGCAGCATTTCCATTAGCTTCCCTACCACTGAAGTTAGACTGGTCTATAATTATTAACTTCCTCTCTGCTGCAACTCCTATGAAGAGGGACCACATTAGCCCTTCTCCAGTCCTCTGGAACCATGCCTGTTTTGAGTGAGTTGTTGAATAAGGCTGTCAGTGGACCAGTTAACCATTCCCTAAGCTCATTCATTATCCTCCAGTCCCATAGCCTTATCCACCTTCAGGGCTGTGAGTCCTTCCAGGACCATTTCTTCTGAAAATGAACTTATACCCACCCCTTTCCCTTCTATTTTTGGTACTCCCTGATGGCCTGTCCTCTGCTCTCTCCACTGTGAAGACAGTGCAGAAGTACCTGTTAAATATGCCAGCTTTTTTATTGGTCCCTTTCTGCACATTCTCCTTCACACATCCTTCTAATCTGCACTATCCTGCCCCTTACTTTTCTCTTCTCATTTACCTGAAAAAGTCTTATCCCTTTCTGCCACCCCTCTAGAAATCTATTTATTTCTTAGACACAAGATCCTTTAGGCAGGGCCTATTTTCAAACCATCTGGGGTCAAAATAATAGTGACTGACAATCCTTTCCTCTGTCTGGACTTTTGCTGCCCTAACTGTCTTACCTGTTTCATTCTGCCTGGCATTTTACACCTCCCTGTCCTCTTCTCTCTCTCACGCTCTCTGAGTTTCTTTGTACCTCTTGTGATGATGGAAGGTTTGATACCTTTTATTGGACCAACAAGTGTCTTGTACAAAGATGAAATTATACACAAGCTTTCAAGGCCTCATGGGTCCCTTCTTCAGGTGAATAGCAAAACTGAGCAACATAAGCAGTATTTATATCCACTGTGGAGCGATTAAGAATCAGGATGTGAAGTACACCATGCAACATGGCAAGATGTATGACCTGCACCCACATATGCACACAGGCCACCATCAAGACAAGCCAGAACAACATAATACAAATTAATGGATCCTACACATGTCAATCCAGCAATGTGGTTTACCTAATTCAATGCAATAAGTGCACAAATGGTTGCTATATTGAGGAAACTAGTAAACCACTGAAAACCAGGATGAATCACCACCATCACACAATAGTAAACCAGATTAGCAGCACACCTGTAGGAAACCATTTTTCACAAACAGATCACTTTCTCTTGGATGTGTCTGTCTTGATACTAAGAGGCAACTTCAGAAACACACAGGACAGAAGGACATGGGAATTGAAATATATTGAACAATTTAAATCTAACATTTCTGGACTGAATCGGGACATTGATTTTATGATACACTATGGTAAACTGTAATTCTTTTTTATTGTAAACTAAATCATGTCATTATTTATCACACTTTGGTTCTGTATGTCTCTTATTATTATTTTTTCTGAGTTCTGCCTAATTTGCCTTTTTTACCTGTACCTCACATCCTCTCTGCCTCTCCTACTAACTCTTTAGCTCAGTTCCACTCATTCCTTATTGTTTTCATATCTGTTTTTACTACCTCACACTCTGTTTGTCTAGGCATTTGTTCTTTTGTTTCTCCTAATTTCTTGACTTCCTTGCATCTCTTAGGCATTTTCTGTCTATTCTTCCCTTACAGCCAGCTTCTGATCTCAGATCCTATCTGTGTGCCTTTGTTTTCCCTTTAGTTTCCTTTCAACTCCTACTGATCTGTTCCTACTTAGCACACTCTCCATTTGTTCTCATTTTTTTACTTTGCATCTTAGACTTTCATCTCTAGTCCCCTTTATCACCTTCCTACTTCACTTCCTGATTTTTAATTGCTCCACAGTGGATATAAATATTGCTTATGTTGCTCAGTTTTGCTATTCACCTGAAGAAGGGACATGTGAGGCCCCGAAAGCTTGTGTATAATTCCATCTTTGTACAAAACACTTGTTGGTAAAATAAAAGGTATCGAACCTTCCATCATCTCCTGTTTTCCAAGGACCAACATGGCTGGAATGTCTTTGTACCTCTAGAAAAACACCCTTTTTGTTCTCACCAACCTTGGCACATCTTTGAAGAACCATAATGGTGTTCTTTTCCTTCTGATTTTGCTAATTTCTTTCATGCAAAGGTCTTTGCCCTAATTACAGCCTCCTTTATTCTTCCCCACTGTGTCTTTACTCCTTCCTGACAAACCCCACCTTTTAGGTATTTTCTGAGGCAGTCTCCCATTTCATTAAAATCTAACCTCCTGAAGTCCAGGACATTCATCCTTGTGTGACTTGCCTCTGCTCCTTTCTTTATGTTGAACCACAATATATGGTGGTCACTGGTAGAAATGCAGTGAAATTTTAATTCGCTGGTGAAGTTGATGCAAATTTGCAGACACTTGCACTTTGCAAATTTTGCAAATTTTCCAGTGGCAACACCAACTTCACCACACAAATTGCTTTTTAAAAAAAAAACTCAGACTGTAATAAAAAACCTCCTGCCACCCACTGTGCTGAAATACCACCACCTTCCAAACATTTTGTAGTCAAAACCCCTCTCTCATTCCCCACTGGCACCCTCCTCTCCCTCACCCATCCTGGTGAATTTCAACACATAAGTTCAATATACCCTTCCCCCCACTACATGCCAAACACACTCCCCCACCTCCTCCCACCTGAGTCCCACCTCCAGGTTCATTAGGTATAGTACCCCATCCAACCCCCCCTGACCCTGACCACCCCCTCCTCCCACCAGCACCCAAAACAAATGTGACTTGTAATAAAGGAAACTGCCTGTTCAGTGCCCATCTGGGTGGTGGCACATGAATAAATGGTGACATATTTGCTCCTAGTAAGACCTGATTAGCTGAATGTTAAGCTAATCATGTTTTACTAGGCATAAGCTACTTCACTATTCATTTATGCAGGGCCCATTACTACACTCTTCCTGCTTTCCTGTTACTCCTATCCTAATGTTCTCCCTTTCTCCAAACTTGCTTTCTGACCTACCCTATATAGGGGTTACCCTGCATTCCCTGTTCTAATCCTCTTTCCTGCTTTTACCTCTCCTCAGGAGGGTACTACCTTCTTTCCATTTATTCTTTTCTGCTCTGCTCTGAACTTGCTGTTTGACCTACCCTATGCAGGGTTTCCCTGCTTTCCCCTTACGAAAAAAGAATATATTGCAATTTATTGAAAAATATGCATTGATATATGTTGATACATTGAGAAATACATTGTCCCAATGTAATATATTATACAATATATTATGAAATATATGTTTAAATGTACTGACATAATATATTTCTAACATAGTATGCAAAAATGTATGTCACTATATTCAGGAATACATTGACTCCATGAAATATAATATACAGTATATTTTAGCATATAATGAAACAATATAGTTCTAATAACAATTGTAAATGATGTAATATATGTGAAATATTCTGAAAGAATATATTTTATTAAGAAAATGAAATATATTTCAGTATACTGTAAATTATGTTATGTATGTCAATTTATACAATGGGGTGAAGGAATAACACTCTGAATAAATGTTGTTATTTTCACCACTATTGAATATCAACGAGCTGCCATAGACAGGTATGCCACCCTAACAGCAAAATTTCTACAGCAACATGCGTCGATATTGATTACAGTGCCATGCCATCATAGAACTGCCACTGGAAGGGGGCAACCACTTCCTCTGACTTGTACCCCCTCCCCGAACTAACTCCAACCTGGAGTTAGAATCATTTAGTTTGTGGGGTGTGGGAAGGCAAGGTCCCCCATGTGGGGGGTTCAGGGGAAAAGCTCCCATGTAAAAAAATAGACCTGAATAGTGCGGCTCCATGCTGACTGCAACTTGCAGTCACAATGGAGCCTGTCACTGTAATGCCAGTCATGATCTTTTTTGTCACACCGGCATATACAAACCACGTAGACACTGTGGGATATCTTAACAGATATTCCACAGTGTCTACATCAGCTGCTGATATTCAACAGTGTCTACGTCAATACCTGATATTCTCACACTTGTTACATCACCCATGCACCACAGTCACCTCTTGGAACTTCTTACAACTATTTAAAAAGCAAACTAATTCAGTGGACCTAAAAACAAAACTAGAAATCCTGAGAAGCTTATGTGACTTCCTAAACCTCAAATGCTGCAAGCTGCATGACTGCCGCAGATGTTCTTTCTTCAATCTTGAAAATAAAATGAATTTAAACATAGTAAGATATGCAAGAAAAGATGCCAAAAAGGCAAACAAGAAACTACACACCGCACACTCTCCCTGACAGTGAACAATTGTGGTGAACACTGAAGCTCGATATCACACAGAACACAAACAAAATGAGAAAAAACTGATCAATAAAGTAAAATAAATCCTTGCAACGACTCCAAACAGCAGTAACTGCAAAGTGAAACTTCATAAAATGTGGACTGTCTGCTCCAACAATAACTCCATCCCCCAGCCACGGCGAAACCAATGATGCCTGATGCATGATGCAGAGAAACACAAACAACCAATCAGATACTTGCACAGACATCCAGTCACCATACCAACCAACCAAAAACTACAAACACACATCCAATCAACCACAGCAACCAATCAAAACCTACAAACTTCCCATTTATAACAGAGCACCACCAGCTTCATTCACAAAAAGACCACACAACTGAGCAAGAACACCTCAACAAAAAATAACACCACAACACCACATAAAAAAGAAAATACTTAATTTCAACAAACAAACAAAACCCTATTGTATTAATCATACACATGATGTGCGACTTGTGGAATATAGAAAATATTAGCACTCGTGCAGAGTGAAATGCGATAATATCACTCGTGGCTTTGCCACTCTGTGATATTATCGCAGTTCACTCTGCACCCATGGAAATATTTTCCATATTCCACAGTCGCCCATCAGGTATCCCCTATACATTGAATTGATGAAATATATTAAAAAATATATTTCAGAAATATAGAATCATAATGTATTTCTGCCTCAAGCATTGCTTGAAAGTATGTCAATCTATTTAGTAATACATTGTATGAAATACATTAGTATATTTCAAAATACATACTGTATTATTTGTATATGTTACATATATTTTTATATATGTTACATATATTTTTGTAAATGCTTAATGTGATCCCATATGTACATTTGCATAACTAATTTGCATATTTCCAAAACATAGTTTATCAGCCAAAGTCATGATAATTTATATTTGTAAAATAATTTTGAATTGACAACATTAGCTTATAGACTGAAAGGAAAGGTACAAGGTATAATGCAAGTATGTGTAGGATCTCACCCTGACCTAAAAAAGAAACAAAATGGGGTAGTATACATGCTTATCTGAGCCCTTACTAAGCATGAGCTTGAGAGGTATGTCCTACGTGGACATATAAATGTATGCAAGCATTTGTCAATGCTGAGTGTTTGCTTGCTGGTATTGGCATTTGTAGTGCAGGAGTTATAGAGATGCATAATAGGAATGGCAGTGAAGTATTGAAGTAACGCTAACCCCCAACCTGCAGAGACTGACAGGCATTGTGGGTGTGCCTTTGGGTCATCAACCATAACACACATGCCTTTCCACCTCACCCCCACCCCACCATGCAGACACCGACAGATGTCACAGTGTGCCTTGAGGTCTTCGGCCTTTATGCTCACCCCATTCCATAAGGAAATAAGCAGAGATGGGGCAGTATAAGAGAATGGGCTGAACATTAGGGCAGAAGACCCCAAGGCACACCTCAATGCCTGTCAGTGGCTACATGGTGGGGGTGGAATGGCATGAGCATCACGGCCTATGACCCCAAGTCGCACCCCCCGACACCCGTCAGTCTGTACAGGGTGGGCATTACAGATGGAAACTCTAATGCCCTAGGTATGTGTTGGTATTTTTGCTCCAAATTTTCAACATAGGCTTTCTGGGACCCCACCTCATGAACAATGGCAGTATCATTTTGTTACTCAGTCCCAAAAGGTGATTTTGCATAGTTAGTGCTATCTGGAATACACAGGTGCAAAAACATATTTTGGGCAGGATGTGAAAAATGACAGTTGTATTGTTCATGAGGAGGTGTGAAGAAATGTCAATGCTGAAAATCTGGAGTGAAAATATGAAAAATTGGCAAAGTTACGAGTTGCATAGAAACTGTGCAACACACACTTATAACGCAGTCATTTTTTTGCAATGTTTTCAGCAAATTTTCAGCATTGCCTTTTTGGGGCATCACCTCATGAACAGTGGCACTGTGATTTCATTACTCTGTCCTGAAAGCTGATTTTGCACAGCGAGTGCGCCATTCTGCACCACAGGTGCAAAAACACATTTCGGGAGGAATTGAAAAAATGACAGCTGTACAGGGGTGTGAAAAAATGTCAATGTTGGAAATTCAGAGTGAAAATATTAAAAATTAATGAAGTTATGAACATGCGTAGAAACTGCACAATGGACACTCATAACACAGTCATTTTTTTGAGTTTTTTCACCAAATTTGCAACAAAGGATTTTTGGGTCCCCACCTTAGTAACAGTGGCACTGTCATTTCATTAACTGGTCCCAAAAGGTGATTCTGAACAGCAACCACAAAATTACCTTTCGGGATCGAGAAACAAAATGACAGTGCCAGTGTTCATGAGGTGGGGTCTCAAGAACCCCATGTTGAAAATTTGGGACCAAAACTCCAAAAACTGGCTGAGATCCCACCAACTTGAAAATCCCCATTGAGAGATATTATAGGGCTAACCGTCATTTCTTCAGTTCCCGGTTGGTCTCTGAAGAGTGCAGACATGTTCCTGGTCCACAGAAGATCGCTGCTCCCAACTTCTGGAGGCACATATGGGTACAGGGGGGTGCAGGGATGAGGGTGCGCAGTGGGAGTGTACTGGTTGGGGAAGGGGGGCTAGTGGGTGTTTTCTCTTTTTTTGAGGTTTTTAAAAAAAAAGTTTGGGGGAATGTTTTCTTTTTTACAGGTGAAACATTAACAAAATGGATTTTGGCACATTGGGGTGGGCTCCCAGTGTGCCAGAGTACTGGAGGGGGATCAATGCCAACCAAAGGATTGGGCATAGCGAGGTCAGCTGAGAACATTGGTGCTGGGAGGGCGGTGCATCCAACACCGGAAGTGGGCATCCTGGTGTCAGAAACATCAAAGAGGTATTTTTTGGCACACTGGGGTGAGTTCCCAGTGTGCCACATTATTGGGGGGAGGGGGATGCATGCTGACACAGGGATTGAGCACTTCGATGTTGGCAGGGGATGGAGAATGGGAGGTGGGGTGGGCAGTGGGAGGGAGGGAGTGGGAGGGTTTTATGTTGGTGCAATAGAGAATGGAGGGTGCGGGGCAGCCAGCAGCAGTTGGAGAGAGAGTGGAAGGGTTTATGCCAGTGTGACACAGAGAATGGAGGGTGCAGGGTGGGAAGCAGCAGTGGAAAGGAGCGGAAGGGTTTTTTGCCGGTGTGACAGAAACCAGAGGGTGCAGGGTGGACAGCAGCAGTGGGAGGGAGTGTGAAGATTTTATGCTGGTGCAGAGAATGAAGGCTGTGGGGTGGGCATCAGCAGTGGGAGGGAGCTAACATTTTAATTTGTTGTCCTGCTTTGTGCCTGGTTGGGAGAGAAGGGGGGGCAAACAGCAATGACGAAACTACCCCTGATTGCAGCGGCAGATTTCTTTCAAGTGCAGCGCTTGCTCTGAAACTGCCATCATCGGCAGCTTCAGCATTAATTGGTGGCCAAGGGACGCACCCATTAAAGCATCCACTTCATTGGCCACAACGCTGCCACACCTTTGCAATGTTTTACTATCACAGTATGTTTCTTGTGTGCTGCATGCAAGCAAACATAAAAATGTATGCTTGAGTTAAAGTTGTACTATAAAATGATAATTCTAATGTAAATATCTCCATGATTTCTAAAAAGATGAACTCCAGTTGTACAGATAAGGGTACATTAAATCATAATTAATTCCCTTTGTTTTTGTCTGGTTAAGTTAATATTTATATTAATATCTATTACACATGTATATTACATATTTTTGTAAATATAGGAAACATCATTTGAAATGTAACAAAAATACATTTATACATATATTGGCAATATACTGATAACATATACTTGCCATCCTTATTGCAATATATTTGGAATTTAATCAATATATTTTTAAATATATGTAGTACACTAAAACTGCAATACTATGTATATTTAACATACATTGCAATATATTTGAAGATTTTTAAATATGTAGAAATACACTGAATTTCTAATACATTACAATATATTATAAAACAAGTATATTGGAATATAATTCCATATATGGAAATATATTGTTAATAATATAATTTAAAATACATTTAATTTTCGTAAGGGTCCCTGTACTACCCACCTTTCCTAGCCTTGGGCCTAAACCAGTAGGTTGCTAATTACTCTTTAACTTAGCAGTGACTCCTTGTTAAGCATTAATACAATAGATTAAGTGACTAAGATACCCTGCTAATCTGTTTTTCATTATACAGGAAGGCAATAACAATTTAATCATCCTCTTAACATGTTACAATTAAGTAATTTACCATAGCATCACTGCATACCTATAAGTGCCCCCTAAAGAACTTATATCTGCATGTATTAATTTGAATGATACCCTGTTACACTGTTTTTTTTTTCTGTTTTTAACTCACTGTCTATCTTGTTTCTTATGGCATTGTATGTAATATACCATTACTAACAATAGTCCTCGTTAGTACTTCCAGCTACTGTTACTAGACTCATTTTACACCACGAAGGAATTGAACCACTGTTTCCAAACTGTTCTCCACTTATGACTACGTTTAACTATTGTATCTCTGTATTGTATAACATTATTGAGGTGTTAAGATGTGACTGTTCATATATTGTATATCCTCTGTTTCTGTGCTAACCAGGTCCATCTTGTAAATGAGCTATGCTCAAAGGTGCTCGCTTGGATAAATAAAGATTTGACTGATTGATTGGTTGATTATTTATCCTAGTGGATGTTTCTGATTTCCATGCTGCTGGTAAAAACTATTTTAGAAATGTATGATGAAGTTTATGTCCCTGTTCTGCTCTTCTACTGTTGGCACAATACACCCGTGTTCTAGTATAGAACAGGTTGTTTGGGATACAAATAATATCATACAGTTGAAAATGGTACTTACCATCAGAGTGCAAGCAGAAACACCCACTGAGGTTACTAAAACTCCTGTATAGATGGACCAATAACAGAACTGGAACCAATACTTATAAAACAGCTTCTAATGGGAAAGATTCTTACAGGTTTAGCACAGTTCTCATGTAATGTGAATTTACAAATGAGAAAATTTCTAAATAAAGAAAGAAAACAGAAAAAACATCCTAGTTCTTTTGGATAGCCCTGCCACATTGCAAATACAATCTTGGGCTGTATAAGAAGCAGGATACCAAGAACAGAGACCAACATAATACACTCTACAAGGCATTGGTAACTTAGAAGGCCACATTTAGAGTACTTGGTGTAATTCTGGTCACTACAGTATAAGGGGGACAAAGAGGAGATAGAAATGGCACAGCAGAGGGCTACCAGAATGATTACAGGGATGGAAGGTTTGAGCTACAGGAAACAACTGGAAAGACTGGGGATGGTCTTCCCAGAAAGAAAAAGGATAAAGGAGGCTATGATAACCATTTTCAAAATTCTGAAAGGGGTAACCAGTGTGAAGCAGGGAACACTGTTTAACCTGGCTCAGAGCAGCATGACTGAAGTAACTCACTGAGCCTTGGAGGGATAGATAAGTTGAGGACCAGTAGGTGGAGGCATTACTTCACACAGAGAGTGGTGAACCTTATGAACAAACTCCCAGGGAAGGCTGTACATGTGGGAAGTATTATTTATTTGAAGGCATAACTGGACCAGTTCCTCACTGAAAATAAAATTTAAGTCTATATCACCTATGCAGGGGTTATATTCCAAAGTTGCAACAGACTAGCAGGCAGAAGGCAAACAAGATGTGGCACTGATCATTATTTATCTAGCTTTCTATGTTCTTATGATGACAAGTATTAGACGCAAAGTGTTATTTTTATGAAAAACAAGATTTTCAGGCTTACTATAAGATATGCCGATGTGCTTTTTTCATTGCTTCACCTTTCCTAATCTCTGAGATACGCACCATTCTGATTATGTAATTTAGGTAATCTGAGTTTAATTATTTTTGTTACTTGTCCATTGTGAAATGTAGAGCTGGATTTTCAAAGAGAGGCATGTCCCAGTTTTGGGAGCATGCCAGTATCCTCGGGAAATAGGTTAAACTATTGGAATGCTATTTTCAAATGTTTTGATGTATTTGCAGCACTTATGCTGCTTTATGACAGCAGCATGCCTCAAAATATGATACATATGTTGTTGTGAATACCATAGACTAGCAACTGCAAATGAAAGTTAGACCACTTTGTAAATGGTTTAACTTTCAGGCACAATGGGACAGATTTTGCATACTCTAAGACTGCCACAAGCCCTGTGTGCTGTGGCGCACGAGGCTTGTGGCAGTCTAAAGGGATTTTCTATCCTTTCCATCAGAAAGACACTTGCTAGGCCATATTTTTGTGCTCTAGCTTGCATCCAAACTGGGGACTTTCTACAAGCAGCTTGCATCCAAGATTTGGTGCAAGCGACCATGAATTATTGTGTCGATTGTCACAACTACATCCAAGATTCTAAAATCGGGTGCAGTTGTGGCAATCACCAATGCTGCAGCTGCATCAGTGCAAGGGTTTGCACATGCTAGACACAGGCCCTGCGCCAACTTTCTAAAATCCAGACCAGTTTGTGCAAATGTGGTGGGAATGTGCTGCAATGCCTGGAAAATTCAGCCCATTATCTTTCAAAAAAGTGGTGAGATTGACATTTATAGTGCCAGAATTAACTGATTTTGATATCATAGGTTTCAATTTGCCTGTTAGCAGGAGACCAACTATGCTATAACTTAAATCATGACATCATGCAGCTTCCCATGGAATGCTGCAGTGCTGAGAAATTGGGGCAGAGACAGAAGGTATACAAATACTTCTATACAGAGCTTCTAAACAGTCCATTTATTGAAAATACCTTATTTTGTTTGAAATATAAAATATATCCAAACAGAGACAAGAAAATACAGTATATGTTGCTAATGATCTTTACTAATGCAACTTGAAGTGGTGACATTACCAATGGTGTATATACCCCTAATGTTAGTGTTATGGTAATATAGCAAATGAAAAAAGTGAGGCAACTATTTAACCCACAATATGGTATTAATATATGAAGTCATATATACTGCCCCACAGTTAAATGGCAAATGATAATGTTTAATGGCAAAATAAAATAGCGGTACTGTAATATTCAAATTGTTTCATCTGACACAAAGAACAAAAGATTAGTTCTGCCCAGTTCTAGTTGTTTAGGTTATAGTTTATACTGCAAAATAGGTAAAATAAACTAAAATATTGTGACTGAGCAATGTTATCACATTATCATGGATTATGCCAATACAACAGCATAGGCCACAACTAGTGAAACATTTGAGTTTCATCACTCAGTTTAAAAAGTGCAGAAGAATTATAGGGAGTCATTTTATAACCAATATAAGATACTCTAGGTTGTACAGAACTATGGGATTAGGTCACTACTCTGCTGTGTAATTTCATAAGACATGCTGTTATCCTACAGTTGCACCCACCCTGGTATCTTATTGCTTAATTACATCTTCTGAGAAACAATAAGTGAAGTTACAGAGTAAATATGTATATATATCTATATATATATCTATATATAGATATATATATATATATATAGATAGATATATATATATATACACAGATAATAAGTTGAGTTTTTTTGCTACTTTTTATTTATAGGAGATGATCATAAGCATTGTTTTATGTACAGTGAAAATATCAGTTATTCTTGTATAGTACATCTGGCCAGGTAGCCATGTTAGTCCAAAATGATGTTTTCAATCAGATCTTCACAAGATATGGATGTTTTTCAGATGCATACTGAGAAAGCCTGATTAAATGAAATAAGTTTCCATATAACACAACACATGACATGGCATGTTTCTGGAAAACTGATATGTGCAAAATGTCTTAAACTGAATTATTTTGAATGCTGATAGCATGCCCAAGTCATAACATATAGCAGATGTCAGTGGCAGAAAGAGGCCCAATGACCTAGCAAGTCTGCCCAGTATCTACCAGCATGCACTCCCAGCCAAATGCAAGACCTAGGCTACAGCTGAAAGTAACTGTTATGGTCAAATATTTCCCCAAATTTCTGTGATATCGCAAGAGAAAAATCCTTGTCTGCCAGCAGTACCACTGTAGGACCATGAGAGATAAGCTCCTTAGAAATGTCTAGAAATATCTGGAAATATCTAAACATGCCATTTATTGCAATGTTACTTTACCAATGACCTGAAAGTTTTTCAACACCACCCTCCCTAGTTCACGCATCCCCATCCCTCGAATGCACATCCTCTCTCCCTCCTTTGATAACAACGTTATCTTGTAAGTTGAGTGTATCCTAAATGATATCTTGTTATGCTATACATATCATCGTGTCTGCCAGTTGGTCAGCTGAGCTGTCAATTACTTTGACTTTGTCTGGTTGCCCAGTTACGTTATACATGAAAGGAAATGTGTGCCATGTTGTTTCCCCACTAACTGAGGGAAATATAAAATGTATTGTTAAAAACATAAACAAATAAAACTAGCCTCCCAATGCACATCTACCCTGTGGATAGTGGGGACAGTTCATATGGACCAGGGGCCCTTCTTTACCCATTCCTTCAGTGTGTTGGAACAAAGACAAGGTCCTGCTTCTGGCAGCTGGCTCTGCAGTCAGCAGGCACAATTAAGAAGGCATGCAGACCAATCTGTCTTCCCCCATGATAAGCAGGGGCAGTCTTGAAGGCCTGTTGCTCGTGATTCCTTCCCTACACATGTACTGTAAAATTTAGCCACAGTAAGTGCTGCATTAATATATTTCATACTCTGTGACTTTACATATAATTCATTGATAATATTTCATGTGGTAGTTACATAGTAATTTGTTAGAAGCTGAATCATTTTTCCCTTCAGTCGCCCATGTTGCAGATTACCAAACTGTGGTAGGATAGATATAATATGCTAACTAAGATGCTCACAATGTATTTGCATGGCCCACTATTGTTTATTTTTTAATTACTAGTTTTCAATATCATTTTAATAACCAGTGTTGATATCACATACAGTTTTCAATACCATTTTAATAGCCAGTGTTAATATCACATAATGCCATGTAAAGTATAAAAACAATATGTAATAATATAGTAATTACTGAGATGTGTTTAGGCAATGAAACAGTAGCACAGACTAGTGAATTGCCTTTAAATGCTATCAGGTAACCCAGTAATTAGTTGTTAATTACTGTGTGCATAGATGTAGCCCCAAACATAAAGCATTTCAAGAATGGTTATTTGGTAACAATAGGCCCCATTCTCAAAAGATTTGTTGCCAAAGGCACAGAATAGGGGAAGCTTTCTTGTGAGGAGGGCTGAAAATTTATAATGGTTTATTTTTCATTAGTGGATGGCAGGTAAAAATACTGTAAAAGCACCTTCACTCCACCCCCCCCCCCAAATGTAATTAAATTCTGAAATCTATACCCAGGGTTATTTGGCTAAAAACTCTAATCACTCAGTAGCATGCATTTGATGGTACTTTGGTTCTTAAAGCAGCAGTTTATGTTTATAAAGTTAATATATTTCTTTACACTCTCCTTTTCAACCCCCAATGGCGCTCCACCCCATTTAGATTTGTTTCCAAATCCACATACTGTATATGATGCCATATTTCATTTTTTGTTTAGCATATTAAGAGATTTATAGAGAATAATGCACATGTAGGGGGTGATATGCAGTTTTTTTACAAACCCAAGGTGTGTGATAATATAGAAACCTAGAGAGTGAAGCTCAAGAGGTTTCTATATTTTCACACACCGAGGGTGTGTAAAAAAAACCTACAGATCACCCCCACACATGTGTTTTATTTTTTATAATAACTGGTGCAAAAGAATGATGACAGTGACACAGCAAACTTCGGTACCTTATGGGTCCTGGATTTGAGTTGGGTAAAGTAGATAGATCAAGTAATCATCAATCGCAGTAATGAAGTTAAAAAAAAAAACAACTAAAAAACATGTTATTTAGTCTGTCTGCAGCATTGTTGATTCATCTTTTAGATGGATCGGGGTCATTACAGTTGCCATGACATGGCGGTGAAAGGTCAGGCTGCCAGTGGAAACAGTGAGAGGAGGTAGCGAGGAAAAGTACATTTTTGCTGGGGGAGATTTTTAGTAGGTGAATGCTGCTTTTCTGAGTAAAGGACTGCTTGCTATGGACATCTCGGCTGTCTTCTGTGTGAGCAAGGTAACTTTTTACTATATGGAGATCGCTCACAATGGTTGGAGAACTGTCTCGAGCTGCCTCGGATTGTTAAATTGTTCTGGCCTGCTGGAGACAACCCAGCGCGAGACTGTAAAAGTTATATCAACCTGCAGGTTGATACAAGTTTTTTCGTATCAACCTGCTGGTTGATATGACATTATACAGTACTCAAAAACAGGTTGATAACAGGGGTCACCAGTTATTATAGTTTTATAGCATGGTGTTAGCCCTAATGCCAAAGCATCTCATAAGGTATGGGGCAGTGCCTTTGCATGTTACTGAAGTGCACTCTGATACATTCACGGGAGCAGCCTTTGTGGACCTGAGCAAGGTTCTTTATTTGCTTGATCATAATATACTAATACTAAAGTCAAAGGATATTTTGTTAATCTGCTAAAAACTGTCTCTTTACTTATTTGGAGAATGATACTCAAGTTCGAATAAATGGGGTTGTTGCTTCTTCTTGCTCAGTAAAATGAACGATACATCAGGAATCCATCTTAGATCCCTTTTTAGTTTACCATTTTATAACCAAATTCCAAACTGTTGTACAAAAACAACAAGTTTTGTTACTTAGGTATGCATGTATGTATGAACGTACGTACATATGTATGTAGGTATGTATGTATTTTTGTTGACTGGGAAAAGAGGGTTGTGAATAGGGTTACCACCTTTTAAGAAGCCCAAAGTGGGACATTTCTTACTAAAACATGATTTTTCACACGACAGTACGTAACCTCAACTAGTGCAACAGACTTGTTTTCTCTATATAATCAGAACTAAGGCTAAGTATTGTAGTTTCTTGGTTGCTTCTATGGTTTCATATCATCTTAATGTATTTTAGTTAAGATGGTGTAGTTTTCTACAAGATTTAGAGGAAAGTTAGAAAATATTTTTTGTCTACTAAAAAGTCAGGACACGTAGTATTTTTCATGTTTTTTTGCAGGACACAGCTGCCCAAATCAGGACTGTCCTGTAAAACACAGGACAGGTGGTAACCCTAGTTGGGAAATATTTCATGCTGTCAACCTTAATGCTGATAATGCTGAGTTATGCATAAGCTCTAGGGATATTCTAATGTTAAATAAACATTTTAAAGAAGAAAAGAGGAATAACCCACTCATTTAAAATTGTCAGTTGGTACCAGCATTGAACCTTCAGGTGCTGAAATTGGTATTTTTTTGTGCCCCCCTTTTCTTTTTTCTGACTTTTGATGTACAAAACAATTTGGTGTTTATTTTCATCTTGTTCAGTAGATGGTGATTAGCAATTAACCATGTTTATGGATTTCCATAAATCCAACTCCAAAAATGTTTTTAACCCTAATTTAGTGTTTGATGAGCATATTATATGACAAAGGAGACTGTAAAAAGTTATTGGCCAGTGTAGTCTGCTGTCAG
Source organism: Neoceratodus forsteri (assembly GCA_016271365.2). Classification (NCBI taxonomy): domain Eukaryota; kingdom Metazoa; phylum Chordata; order Ceratodontiformes; family Ceratodontidae; genus Neoceratodus; species Neoceratodus forsteri. The sequence goes on along the minus strand of CM028132.1, from coordinate 783,525,761 downwards.
TATTCAGTTATTTGGGGCACTAATTTGGGATAATGCATCCACAAAGAATACTGTGTAGAGACAATAACCTGTTTAATCAAGTAGGATGGTTTGTGTTAACAGCCAATAGAAGTCAACATAATTGTAACCTCTTTAGGGATTTGAAATGACTAACAACTGAAGGAAAATTGACTTTGAACATGTCCTTCTTAATTCATAAGGTGCTGTTCAGAAAGCACATAAGTTCCCTTTCAAATTTTCTTATTAAGGAAGATTGAAATTTACTACTAAGGCTGTCCATCAAAATGCACTTCAGAGACCCATAATGAAAACAAATACTGGTCAGAAACCATTTTTCTATTAGGCAGCAAATGTTTAGAATAACCTTTCACCTGAACTGAGGTAAGTCAAGTTGTATACATTATTTAAAACTAGATTGAAAGAATGATTACTGTCTAACTCATAATGTACAGCAGCTGTCAAAGTGTATAACATTTTGTTGCTTTTTTTCTTATTTGATCCCACTTCATCAGTAGGCCCACATCCTACAGGCCTTCCTAACCCCATCCCCCATGCTTCCCCAAGACTTACCTTCACAGTGGCTTGTTCCCCTAGGGCTTGCACCTCCTGATACAGTCAGGTGGTTTCCCCCACACCCACAGTGTCATGGATCTGGTTGGTGGTGATGGTGCCAGAGTCACTGGGGCCTTTTGGAGCTGGATTCAGCCTGCCAGAAAGTGCTTTCCACTTTTCTCCCCTTGGAGAAGCATGTAGGCAATGCCATCAGGAGGCACCATGTGTGCTTCCAGGCACAATTTATTGACGGCTGTCACTTCTCTGCCCCCAGTCAGTAGTCCCAAGCTTCCTGCCCCCCAGCCACCCCCTTGGAGGGACTCCCTCTCTCTCAGAGGAAAGTAGCCTAATAGATGTTTGATCTCCTCCCCCTAGCTGACATTCGGATGCCCCAAGCTCATTCTTAGATTTGGGTGTCAGTGCCACAAAGAGTAGTGCTATGGCAGCAGTGGCAAGCAGGCTGTGTTGCTTTTAAATTATGTGTTTTCTGTTTTAGCTCATCTTATATTTTAACCTGGAATTGTTGCTGTAAAAGGAGATCATTTGTCTGATTAGTTACAGCTGCCTCATAAATAATCCTGTGCCTTTTTCTTTAACTGTCACTTAGCCAAAGGACCTTATAAGTGGTAGACTCCTATTTTCATGTTGTTTTTCTTTCTCCAGCTGCATCATATATAATCCTGTGCATTTCGTTTTAAACAGACACTCACCTAAGGTTGTTATAACACTTGTCTAATGCTGCATATAACTTAAGGTCTCTGTAAATGTGAGCATTAACTGTTTACCCAGGCTACATAGCTATAGGACAAACTGTGTTATTGGCTCTAATCCTGCATTCTGCTGCCATAAGCTAAGCCGTAGCTGCAGGATCTGCAACCTTGCTGTTACCTAAGACTCCTTGCCATTATCAGACAGGGAACCATCATGCGCCCCGGTAACTGGAACAAGGGTATTATCCTGGCTACAATCTACATTCTGACTCAACTAGGGACCGATACCCTAGTCAGCAATGCCTATAACCCCCACGATACTCGAGAGGGGACGGGAGAGGATATGGCAAAGCACTTCTTATGCCCTTTGCCAAGGATTAACATCCTTCTCCTAGCGGCACAAGAATTCTCTAGGAAGGGGGTCCTCTACAGAGTCCTTCTCTGTGCTACGAGCCTGACCCTATGTCAGGTTAAGCTGGCACTACTTCCTCCAACCCTCTCTCTCTCTCTCCTTAGTACACTCACTGCCCTACTCCTACTGGCAGGGGACATTCAACTCAACCCAGGCCCAGGGACTATTAATGTTTCTATCTCCTCTCCAATGGATAGGACCTGGGATGGAGCCAAGGGTCTGAGGCTGGTTCACATGAATATCTGCAGCCTGAGACCAAAGATCCCGGAGGTACAAGCATGGATGGCTGTCTACAAACCTGACTTACTAGCGGTCTCCAAGACCTGGCTAAAACCCCACATACTGGATCATGAGGTTGCAGTCTCCAGCTACGCCTTTTTCAGAAAGGACAGACCCCTCGAAAAGAGGGGGTGGAGTGCTAATTTATGCTAAGGACTCTATTACGTCCTCAATAGTCAGGCTGCCCCTGGACTCAACCCTGGACTCAGAAGCAGTCTTCTTAAAGCTCACAATAGGTGGGGCTAAACACCTCACAATTGGCTGCGTATACAGCCCTCCAACCAATGCCCTCAGCTCTTTAGATAGGCTCCTGAAGAGCTCTGTGGTGGGCTCAGCAGCTGAGATTATCCTATTGGGTGACTTCAACTTAAACTGGGCACAAGAGGCGAAATCCGCAATAAACGGAGTCCTACAAGACTCCCACCTCGATCAAATTATCTCCCTACCCGACCAGAATGAACTAGAAATCAGGTAGGCACTCTACAATAGATTGGGTCCTGACCTCATCCCCTAGTAATGTAAAGTTGGCTGGGACCCTGTCAGATGCTTTAAGCGACCACTCGCCAATATTTGCCATATGGAAGAATAACAGGATAAAAGTCCCGTCTCAAACCATCACTTCCAGGGATTTCTCCAACTTCCATCCTGAACAGTTCATAGGCTACCTAAATGGCATTGACTGGAATCCCATAAGACACCTACCTAACCTGGAGGAAGCTGTTAAATTTTTCCAAGCCACCCTAACGGGTATCACCAACCTGGTAGCCCCCTTGAAAACCCACAGGGTTAAGGGGAACTGCTATAAGTGGATCTCACCACACCTAAAAGCCCAGATGTCTACTTGGGACAAAGCATAGAAAAAGTTTAGGAAAACTAAACTTCCAGTGGACTTAGCCAGCTACAGGGCCCTCAGAAACCAATGCAAACAGACCATAAAGAAAGCTAAGAAAGAATATTATCTCCAATCTCCAAAAAACAAACCTGGGAAACCCCAGGTTCTTCTGGTCTCATATTAACGAACTCCTAAAAGGTAATAAAAAATCAACTTCCGGCCCTATCCAGACAAACGGGCAAGTACTGGATGAGGGGCCTCGCATCGCTGAAGCCCTAAATGACTACTTCACGAACCTGGATGCATACAAGGTGGGGCACTTAGATAACAGGATCAAGACTCACGAGCATCTGCCCCACGAACTTGACCGCCCACAGTTTCATCTGTGGCTGTTTAAGATAAAGGAAGTTCTGCTCATCTTTACATCCCTGCAGTCGAGAGGCACGGGAGGCCCTGACGGGATCCAGCCAAGAATCCTTAAGGAGGGTGCCCCAGCTCTAGTGAAGCCAATAGCCTGGCTGATAAACCGGTCCTTATTGGAGGGGTTGGTCCCTGAGCCATGGAAGCAGGCCCTAGTGATTCCCATTCACAAGGGAGGCCCTACCGAGCCTATAGGGAACTACAGACCTATTTCCTTGCTGTGTGCAATAGTGAAAATACAAGAGAAGCTAGTCTACTCCCAACTTCGTGAATACCTGGAAACTCACCAGGTAATCTCCTCATCTCAGCAAAGCTTCAGAGCTAAGCATGGGACAGATACGGCACTAACCAAATTCTCGGCTGAAGTCCTGAACAACAATGACTCAGGGGTCAGCACAGGCGCGGTCTTCATCAACCTCTCTAAAGCTTTTGACTTGGTAAACCACAGCCTCCTCTTGCATAAAATGTGCTCCCTTGGCCTGGACACCCATGCACTAGGTTGGATTGTGAGCTACCTCTCCGGCTGTACCCAGAGGGTCAGATGAAAGGACAATGTCTCCCAGATTGCACCACTCAAAGAAGAGGTACCACAGGGGTCTATACTTGGCCCCCTTCTCTTCACTCTGTTCATAAATGATCTGCACTTACACTGTGGGAGCAGCAGTGTCATCCAATATGCGGACGATGCGGTCATTTACCGAGCCTCCCCTAATGTAATAGAACTGGAGAAAGCCCTTCAAGAGGACATCCTTCAGATGGAGGATTGGCTCACTTTGAACAAAATGGTACTAAACACCAGCAAAACCAAGGCGATGCTGTTTGGACCCAGATCCCTGGGATCTGAGCGGTCGATGCTTCTTCAACTGCAGTCCAGATGGGGAGACAAACTCGAAGTGGTTACCTCTACAAAGTACCTCGGTCTAACTCTTGACCAAAGCTTCACTTTAAAAAATCATGTTGATCAACTAACCAAAGCCATCCATGTGAAACTCAGTATCCTCTATAGATTAAAGGACCAGATTATCCCTGAAGCCAGGGTAGCCATCGCAACCAGCGTCCTACTCCCTAAGCTCACCTACGCTGCCCCAGTTCTCCAAGGTGCGGCCTCTACAGAACTTGGCAGGCTAAAGACCTTATATAACAAAATTGCCTGGTTTGCTACCATGTCCCACCCTAGAACCCACCACTGTGAGGCCCTAACTATACTCAGGTGGCCGTCATTGGAAGCCCACCTCATCTACCCGACTCTTTGCCTGACATTTAAGCTACTGGGCCCCTCTCCCCCCCCAAGCCTTACAGGGCTAGTCAGGGTCAAAACCAACCAGAGGACTCTCCGCACCTCAGGACAAACTCTCCTCGAGGTTCCTAAAACTAGGACCAAAGCCGGGTCCAGGTCCTTCGCATCCACAGCCCCTTCCAACTGGAATAACCTCCCACCTGTGGTACGGGAGGTAGGATCTGGCTCCTGCTTCCAGTCCAAACTTAAAGCACACTTGCTAGAAAGGAGTACCTGCCAATGCTTTAGGACCTGACCTCATGTCTCTCCCCCCATTCTTAGGAAGGTGAGATTTATTGTTACCCATACCTCCATCCATCTAAACCCTCAGGAAGGTATCCTGACTCTAGGCAAATTAGCCACTATCGCGTGCACTCCGATGATATACATGATTTGTGCATGCAAACTGTTTGTATATATCCAACTCGAGATGTCCCACCGACTGCATTGTTCCCTCACCTCCTACCTGATTGTAACCTTATGGCATATTTAGCTGTCCAACATTATGTAATTTTTCAATTTGTACTGTTCTGTTTACCTGTATGTTACTTTTTACCCCCGGGTCGCCCCTGAAAAAGGGACCTTCGGGGCCCAGTGGGCTTACCCGGTCAACAAAATTCAATAAATAAATAAATAAATAGTGAATTTACTAGTTAAATTTTTTGCCACCTGCCCTTGCTCCAAACCCCACCACTTCTTCATTGCCCCTGTTGCTTGCCAGTCTCATCCCTCCACTGCCAGGTCCTGCTGCCTGATTCCTGCACTATACCTGTGTCCAGAGGATTCTGGCTTATCCCTGTAGGGGGCCCCCATCCACAAAGGTGGTGGGCACAGGGGAGAGAGAGCAACAGGTTAGAACCCCTTCAAAATGACAGGTGCACAGGACAGAAGTGGAGTGCTCTGGGGGACTGTGGTGTGGTGGGATGTGGTGGCCATCATCCAGTTGTCTGAGGTGATGATTTTCCATTTTTCTGGGGCCCCACCCCCTCCCACATGTGTGCATTTGCAGTGGCGTCCTAGGGTGGGAGCATTCGGCAGTGCATGGTCACCCACACCACCAAGAATGCCTCCTGTAGGCCACCATCTGGAGCCGCTCTAGTGGCAGAATGCCATGACCCACCCCTCGGGATGGAAGCACCCAAGGGATGCTCTAACTCCTTGCCAGACAGACTCTGCTCCTGACATCCAGGCTCGGGGCATGAACCTGGATTGGTAGTGTGCCAGAGCAATGCCCCATCACTCAGCACCATGGAGCCAGCTTCTGGTTAACTTTTAAATAAATATACAGTACCTCATCTTAGTCACAAGAAGAGTGATGTGAAGTAATAAGTGTTCAAAAACAGCTGAGAATACTGATAAAAATTTGAGGGCAGCCTTATTTAAAAGAGATTAACCTGAGTAATTGTCAAGCTAAAATAAAAGTGGGGGAGGGGCATCTTACAACACAGGAGAGAAAGGACACTCAGCAATGGAATAAAGAGGTGTAGATGCGAAGTTTTTGTCAAGTGAAGTGCCACCTTAGTTATCTTTAGGAGTAAACAGACTGACACATAAATACCAGCTCAGATTTATGAGGTACGTACTGGATTTTCCACCCAATAGATCATCTGCTCTGAGTCATCAAACTCAACATCAACACCATTCTGCACACCAGCTATAGGGACCATGGCATCATTGGTCTTCTCATCAGGATTCAGGGATATACCGAAAATGATACTGTCTCTTACAACAATTAGGAAAGGTTGTTCAACTGAAAAACAAAAAGAAAGGTATCAAAACAAGCAGCAAAACAACTCTCCTAAACAGATATGCAAATACTGCGATATTGATATGCTAGCTACAGCATGCAGATGCTCAGGGTTACTATACTAGCAGAGTTGCACTGCTAAGCTGCAAAAGGGTATCCTATGCTTTTGTAACTGGTTCTTCTGCTGTTATGTACAATGGCATAAGAAGGAATTATGCAATTTGTTTCAAGAAACTATGCATTCTTAGCAGTCCTAAAATTTTAACTACATGCCAAATGGCAGAAAGGAACATGCTGCTTGTCGAGACTTATGCAGTCCACAGAACAATAATTAGTACTTTGTATGCAAAACAGGTAAAACTATGTCTGTAATCAGGCTGCATTTCATCAGTTCATCCCTACTGTTTCTGGTCAAAGCTTTCCATAAAATTATGTACTTATATATGCAGGAGCTAAACCAGTGGAGTAACTTTGGTGAAATAGTTTGGTGGAGGGGGCACTACCATAAGAGGACTTTACAGAAAGTTATTCAAGATGGCAATGATGAAATGTTAGGGGGGACCTGTCCCCCCGTCCACCCCCCTATAATTACACCCAGGAGCTAAACCCTCATTCTGTAGTTTGACCATTAAAATTATAAAGGCAATAAAAAACTAGAAGGTTTCATAATTCTATAATGCAAAAGGGTTGTTCAAGTACATGTAAAATCATGTAACATTTTTACAGGGCTAAAAAAGACTCTGTACTCCAAGAGTTAATGCTTTCCGGTCACAATTCGGTCAGTGGGATGGGGCATGGCAATTACTTGACCTGATTTGAGCAATATCACTGTGTTGAAATGAACACAATGCATGCATAATTCAATCTTGCTGCTGAAAGTCTCTGTTGGCATCCTAGCATAGCACACCTTAGTGGATATTATGATTACAATGAACATTAAGACAGAGGGCAAATGTCAATGTGCTTCTTTAGTAGTCATTTACCTTTCATCGTCAAATAAACCAGTAATTTTTAATAATAATTTGCTGATCAGGCCTTTCCTTCAATGCAACTACAAAGCAAGAACTGCCAATGTTTCCTTTTTAATGAATTATTAGGGACTCTTAATTAAAAATATTATAGACCGCTGGAGATGATTTGACTAATCAGAACAGAAGTTTACTTGCACAAGAACTACAGGAAGGCATAACTTTTCAATAAGCAGACAGATACACTTTTTTAAGAGGGGGAATTTTGAAGTTTTTTTTTTCTTGGTATATTTATTACTATTGTATCAATAGGAAAATTTATCAACTATTTCTACAGCATGGACCATGAAGCATTTTTCTACTTTGCAAGTGTGTTTTATCTTGTCTCCCTTAAGTGCCACACCTGCTCACTGATTATGCTCCTCTCACCCAAAGGCCAAGCAAGCAATGCTCTTTGAGAATGTAGAGATGACTCAACATCCAAATGTGCACATAGAATGTGCATAAAAATGTGAAAACAAACTCAGATGTCCAGGCAGAGAATGTATTTATTTATTTAGCTTTTGTTGACCAGGTAGGTACACTAGACAAGTTATATGCCTATTTTCAGGTACAACCCAGGAGAGTACAATGAAAATATAGGTTCAAACAGGGTACATAACAACAAGAGGGGCAATGTACAGAGTAACAAAATAGCCAGGTGAATGTAGATAGTCTACCGTAAGCAATAATAGTAAAATATATATATATATATATATATATATATATATATATATATATATATATACACAGAGTAAAATAGGCTAAGTCATTCAATGGCAATAGCAGCAATTACAGTGTATGAGTGACCCTTTAATCAGAGCCACAGATGCTTACACTATATTCCTGTTATCGGACTTGTCTGGTTGTCTGGTTGGGGGAGGGCAACCTACCCTCGTGTCACCTCACTTCCCTACCCTCCCCTCTTGCTCAGCCCCTCTTATTCCCTTCCTCCTCCACCTCCCCTACCCTTCCTCCCCACTACTCACTCCTATCTTGTCACCCCTTCCCTATTTCCCCCCCCTTTGCCATGCACGGACAAAGCCTACTGTGGCTGCACCTCTTTTCTCGCATATCTGGATCCTTACTCTTCTTGCTGTACTCCACACTTACTCTGGAATGGCCTTACTCTACTTTCTGCAACCGAATTGTACAAGATCTACTATATCACACTGTATTCTATTCCTGATATGTTGTTCCTGTGCCCTAGGATCACTAATTTCCTTTGCACTTATGTACTTCCTCTTGATCCTCTGTAATTGCAATATAACTGACTAGCTGAAACTGTGTAACCTATGTAACTATGTGTTGTTTGTAATGTCATTTTGAATTCTGTATTGACCTGGAACCTTTGTAAATGAGTCCATGACTCAAAGGTATTAATCCCAATATGAAATAAATAAATAAAATACTCTTGGGAGATGATCATTGCACAGTGCTTCTGTATTATATATGTTTGTGTGGTATAACACTGGGAAGGCAACACACCTTCAATATACTGTAGTAGATAGGATTTGCACACAGTACTAGAAGAATGAGTGTACAACCTGCCACTGCCTGTTATATAAACAACTTAGGTTTCTGATCCACAACACCCACAGAGACTTCCACTGGTATGCATGTCTCCATATGTGCATCCGCACTATGGCCCCCAGTTGCTTAAAACACTACTTCTCCATGACCCTATCCCCTTACTCCTCTCAGTCTACTAAAGTGCCTCAGGCTGGGCACTGCCTCAATTCAACAAGTACAGTACAATAACAGTCAGGCCTTTTCCTTCTCCAGTTCAGCTGACTGAAACAATCTCCAGAAGACTAACTCATAAGCTTCCTGCTTTCCAAATGCTGTTGCTGAGGCATCTCAAGAACCCCTATAGCTGTTCAAGTAACACTGCTCACTAATCTATCCTAGCATCCCCCTCTTCCTCCAGGGAGACTACCATCCTTTCTTCTCTTACATCTCAGGTGCACTAAGCCCCATTATTTCCCATCCCCTTCTCCCCCCCATAACAGCAACTAAAAGAATGCCTGTACCTGCTACCAATATAATCATAAATCTATTCTGTAATCTCTGTATATATATAGTATGTGTTTTCCACTATTACCTCTATTCACGTTTCTCACTGTATTACACTGCAACCTAGGCATGCTGTTCTTTACCTGTGTCCCCCCCCCATGAAAATGAGATACTAGAAACATGGAAACATAGAATTTGTCAGCAGATAAGGACCCCTTGTCCCATCTAGTCTGCCCCCCCCACTGCTTAGTTTGCAGTTTCCCTTTATACCGAGCCCATGCATGCTTGAAGTCCATCACAGTTTTTGCCACTACCAGACCTGCTGGAAGATTGTTTCATGCATCTGCCACCCTGTCAGTGAAGAAATACTTCCTCATATCCCTCCTAAACTTCCACCCCCCCCCCAGCTTCCTGTCATGCCCACTAGTTCTTGTGCTCCTTTTCTGGAAAATGCTCCCTTCCTGTACTCTATTCACCCCTGTTAGGTATTTAAAGGTGTCTATCTTATCTTGTCTCCCTTCTTTCTTCCAGGGTGTACATGTTTGGATCCCTCAGTCCCTCTTCATAGGACATCAGTTGTAGCCCCTGCACTAGTTTTGTTGCCCTTTTTTGGGTGGCCCCTACCCTGTCTATGTCCTTTCTAAGGTGTGGTCCACAGAACTGGATGCAGTGCTCCAGGTGTGGTCTCTCCAATGACTGGTAAAGTGGCAACACCATTCATCTGCTGGTGACACCCCTCCCAATGCACCCAAACATGCCACTGACTTTTCTTACTGCTTGTCACACTGCCTTATCACTTTGAGGTAATTTATTATGATTACTCCCAAACAGGGGAGGAAAAAAATAATTACCCCAAGTCCCCTTCCTGTTTGGTAACTGCCAATACCACCCCAATTCTATATGCTGCCTCTGGGTTCCTGCACCCAAGGTACATGCTTTTGCATTTTTTTGCCTTGAGACCCAGCTGCCATATCCCTGAACATTTCTTGAGCTCTTTCATGTCTTTTTTCATTCTCTCCACTCTCTCCAGAGTGTCCACCCTATTGCAGAGCTTGGTGTCATCTGCAAAGAGGCATACCTTACCTTCTAGTTCTTCTGCAATTTCACTTATAAAGACATTAAAAAGGAGTGGCCCCAGTACTGTTCCCTGAGGAACTTTGCTGGTTACTTTTCCTTCCCCTGAGTGAGTGCCATTTACCACCCTCTGCTGCCTATTTGTCAGTCAGTTACATACCCAGTGTACCACCTTGGTTCCTTCCCCCAAGCTGCCCAGCATTTTTATTAGCCTCCTATGTGGCACAGTGTTAAAGATCTTCCTTAAGTTTCAGTAGGCCATGCCCACTGCTCCTCCGATCTTTTTCTGCGGTCACTCAGACAAATAAATCTATCAGGTTTGTCTGACGTGATCTCCCTCCCATGAACCCATTCTGCCTTGGGTCCTGTAATCTGCTGAAAGCAATGTATTCTACAAGTCTTTCCTTTAGAAGTGACTCCATTAGTTTCCCCAGTACTAACATTGGACTAACCGGCCTGTATTTGCCAGTTTCTTCCCTGCTGCTGCTCTTATGGAGTGGGACCACATCTGCCCTTCTCCAGTCCCATGGGACCACCCCTGTATCTAGTGAGTTAGTGAATAAGACTGCCAGGGGTGCAGCCAGTACCTCTCTGATCTTCTTCAGAACCCTTGGGTATATCCCATCCAGCCCTATCACCTTGTCTCCTCTCATATTTACAAGTCCTTTCAGGATTCTTTGTCTGGGAATGGACTAGTGTCTACTTCCCTCCCATGGATCTGTACACTATATGCAGTCTGTCCCCTTCCATCGTTAAGGCTGAACAGAAGTATTTGTTCAGGAATCGAATGGGCAGTCCCACCATATGTATGATGCAAATTTGAAATAAATAAGCTTCAATGTACTTATGCAACTTAATGTGGTGTTGTACTTATGCAACTTGCTGAATAAACTTTGTTGCAGCTGCTAAATTAACTTTGTTGTGTCCGTTCACCTCTATGTGCCTCAGGAATACCACTCTGTATGGATGCCAAAGGCAGGAACCTGGAAGTGAGTTCCATCCCTAGAGGTGCCATGGGAAGGATTCTCTCAGGCTAAAGGTAGCTTAGAAAACACTATAGAGGAGAGAGGCTAGCTGCTAGAGGAGGAGGGGAGGATGATGGGGCAAAGAAAAAAGCTTCTGAATGAAGCAGAAAGGAAGAGTTTAAGTAAGTCAGGTAGAGGGCATGTCTGTTGCTCAAGTCCCTTGAACTGCAGGCTACAGCCTTTCAATTCAAAGTGCTTATGCAACTTAGTGTGGTGTTGCTGAATAAACTTTGTTGTAGCTGCTGAATGAACTTTATTGTGGCGCGTACCTCTCTGTGCCTTGGGAATACCACCCTGTAGAAGGATGCCAAAGGCAGGAACCCAGAGGAGAGTTCCACCCCTAGAGGTGCCATGGGAAAGATTCCCTTAGGCTAAAGGTAGCTTAGGAAACACCACAAAGAAGTAGATCTTTTATTTATTTTTTTAACCAGGAGAGACACTCTAAGCTGAAAGCTTGTTTACAGGCGTGATCTGGGACCACAAGGAACTTAAGTGACTTACTCAGGGTCACACAGTATGCAAGTGGGAGCTGTGGGGTTCAAACCCAGGTTTGTAGCTCAGAGCCTTAAACCACTGTGCTATACTGCCTCCTTCCTAGATTGGAAGCATTGCAGAGGTAACAAGCTGGTATTGACATTGGAATATACACATAGTCATCGGAGATGAAGGTAGTGGTTGGAGAATACTGAAATGAGTAAAGGTTTGAACATAGGTTGCATGAATTATGATGAGAAGGCATGTTTTCCCAAGGAGAGAGGGAGGAATGGCAAAGGAGGGCCACCATCCATCTCCACCCAACAGTGAAACCTACCTAAATAACTACAGAAACTATTTAAGTAATTTAGGAGGTAACTAAAATTATGACTTTTGACGCTGAGAAGAGGAAAAAAAACCTTTGAGGGGGACACTTCTGGGGACCTGAGGCCCAGGTCACCTTCTTTCCAGGCTAGGGGTATTTTATTTAATGATATCTCTACTGCTACAATTTAGAAACCCAATCCAAGGGAAGGAAAATGTTCTTGTTTGGTGGAAAGGCCTCATAATCCCTCTAAATGGAATGCCATGAAGGGTTGCGAGAGGCCTCTGCAACAATGGAAGTTCTGAAGGTTGAGCAGGACCCCCAAGGCAAGAGAAGGAGAGCAACAACTGCTGAGGCACTCAGCCAGCCTACCAACTAAAACAGACTGGGTGAACCAGAGGCGGTCATGCGGAGAATAGCATAGAAGGTACCCCCAAAGCCAATTCAGTCAACTAAAGGAGCGGTCTTGGGCATGAGGACCCCATCCTTAATAGCTGAAGTGTTAAATTCTACATCAAGAGGTGCCATCGATGGTGGAAGTGGCTAAAGCTCTGCACGGAGGGAGGACATTTCCACTATGGGTCAGATGAGAAGGACCCCACTCCGAGTTTCATATGCTCAACATGCGGACTTTGGTGCAGAGCATCGCCATCAGCTGCAAGCCTGAGCCATAGAAAGTAATGGTCATGGTTGACAAGCCTCTGATTTATAAAGGAGAGCATGCAAAAATGATGAAGCACTATATATGAGGTGGCCGGGCGAAGCCAGCGGCTTTGGTTAGGTATTGGTATACAATATGATTGTCTGAGATGATTGACTGATACAATGGACTGATATGATTGATTGATGAGCCTGATAGAAGGAATGCTTGATATAAATTGAGCAATATGAGCAAAGCCAGTGAAAGCAAGCCAACCAATTCCACTATGGAAGCCAAGTTAATGATGTCATGGAAGGTAGGTGATCGAGTAGTAAGAGGCTGTGAAGTCATTAAGCATTGAAAAGCTGTGATACTGAAAATTGATTCAATGAGGTTTAGTAAATTGAATCAATGAGGTTTAGCAGTGCTTGCTACGGTTGCAGCATAAATAGAGACTTGAAATTGATGGCATGAATGCCTTAAATGCCTTTAAGGTGGGGTTAAGTAATTCAAGTAAGAAGCATTTGAAACATGGTAATGCAATGGAATAAAAATCTTGAAATCCATGCCATGAATATTGTGCAAGCCATGTCAGCTATGGGGTTAATAAATTTTTGCATAGATAGCTGAGAAGCCATGTAGGCAAAGGGGCAGGATTCATTTAACTTAGATAAAAGCATTCTCCTGCTATCTGGAACCTCGATGCCCATCGTGACATCACAGTCCCTTGCCATTGGAATACCAAGGAAGTCATGACTGAGCACCATAAGACCAAACAGCAGCTATAATGTTGGCAGGGTAAAAAACCCCAAAATAAGACAGCCAATTGAAATGCTGAAGTTTCGGTGTGGTAGAAGTCAGAAACAGATTGCTGAAGTTTTGGTAAAAGTATGGTCAGAAATGGATTACAAGGCTCTTGGCAAAAGTATGGTTATGTAAAATTCTGAGGCTGTAGATTAGGTAGCAGGTTAGTGATGAGGAGGCTGGGTGAAGCCAGCAGCCTTGAAGAAACAGGATGCTGTGCTGAAATAACAACATATTAGCCTGGATAACACAAACACAGGGAGTGCAGGAAGCAAGTACTGAGTGAGTAAAAGCAGAGCTGCAGAACAAACACAGTATAACAGGGAGCCAGTACTGAGAGAGGCAGGTGTAAACAATTAAGGTGATGAGCACAGGGACTGTATGGAAACAGCAACTGGAACAGAGAGCACACAGGTAACAAGTACAAATAAAAGAGAGATTGCATGGAACACAATGAAGCAAACAAGTAGAACTAAAAGCCCCAAAAGAAAACAAAGCAAACGCAAGCACCAGTGCACAAGGGGGAAACAAACAACTGAAAAAGAAACAACACAGACTGCAGCCAGAGGCAAAATACTGACCCAGAAGCAGGAGTATACAAACCAAGCAGAGTCCAGCAAAGCCAGTGGGTTCCAAACACAAGGGAAGGTAGGAGACAAATAATACAGTTGTGGGGGGGCAGGGCCAAAGGAAAGGCTAGGCCCAGAGAGCTCAGACAGACCCTCTAGCCGCAAAGAAAAAAGCTTCTGAATGAAGTAGTAAGGAAGAGTTTGAATAGGTCAGGCAGGGGGGCATGCTTATTGCTCCAGCCCCTTGAAATGCAGGCTACAACCTTTCAAAAATAAACAAATAAATGCAGCTAAAGTATCTTTAATCCCACATAACAGGCTGTAACATATACGATAAATGTACCAAGACTATTATAGAACATAGTTTAGTGCTGTTATGTATGGAAACCCATATACTTCAAGGTGCTGCTGTACCAAAGTAGTGACCTGAGAATGCTTTTGTACCACAGTAGCCATGTAATTACTGTGGTACTAAAGCATATGCCTCATGCTGGCTGGCCTACTGGCACAACAGTAATGCTACTGCTTGCAGTGCCTATGAACCAGGTTCAGGACTGTACCTGGGACATTGGAGGGTCGACTGTGAGAAGGAGGATAGAGTGTCCATTAGACAGCTCTCCTCCTCTGAGCTGGTGGGTGGATGAAGATGAATGGAAATAATCTGATTCCTGGCAGTGGCCAGGAGTCAATGCACTGACAGTCTCAGTAGTGCTGCAATTGGTACCAGTGGCAGACATTGGCACGCAGCACGTGGGAGTACACACTGCATGCCACTGACATCTTGCACATCCACATCATCAGGAGGAAGCATTACAAGCAGAAACCCCCCCTTAGCTGAAGTAGCATGAATCCTGGCTCCTGCTGATGCCTGGCTCCTGCTGCCTTTCTGTGCTTTGGGACTCCGGGATTAGTATAATTCTACTCCCTCCCATCTCAGCCCAGGAGGGGAAGGGAGGAGACTCACCATGTGGCTTACAGCAGTCTCCTGGTAGGTCCTGGGTGAAATGGGGTGCATCCTCGCTGGCTCATGGGAGCCAAAAAAAGTTTAACAAAAGATGCCTCATGCTGACCTGTGCTGCAGGTTCCTCATAACAGAGACATGAGCTAGAATAAAAGTACCCCAAGTGAACTGTTTGTTAAAAGATAACAACTAGAAATGTTGACTACTTATGTAGCTATTTCTTAAATTACATTAAATGTTTTAATCATATCCTGTTGTTTTCTCTGTTTTCCATTTATCTGAACAAAGTTCAAGACAATAAGAAAGAAGGTAAATAAGTTCAAACAAACATTTACTACACAAAATAATGTACTGTCAACCATACACATCAAGACTGATGTTTCCATCTTAGGCTGAGATGACATCATAGCGACCTCTCCAGCTTTGCTTTCCAGGTCTAAGATGTCCTGTCATGCTTTAATGGAAACACAGCCTTGTTTTGTATGGTTGCCCATATATTATTCTGTTATAAACAGCATGTGTAATGCATGGCAACATTTGTTTAAAGGATATTTGTTTTTGCTAGACAGAGACCTATGGGTTTGTTTTTAAAGTTTGTCTCTTTTTTTTTATTTTATCATTGTATCATTCCCACATACAGAGGCTTAGCCTGTATATCCTGACAATAATCCACAGACTAACTGAATCTATGGCACATGCTTTCACAAGATCAAACCAGTATATTGTTAGCCCTTATTGTATATGGACATTCATACATCTCAAGAGGTCTTTGCACCACAGTTCAAAAGTCACAGAATGATGTTGCACCACACTGTGAAACAACAACTTTATTAATGCCAGACATGTGTGCCAGCCTTTCCTGTCACACCTCTGCCACACACACAAAGAGCATTCTGCCAGGTTTTCTTTTTTCCAATTTAAAAAAAAAACACCAGCATCCCACTCTCTGGCACCCACTTAGTTGCCACTCCAGTCCCAAAAAGTCATATACAGCATTTGAGTTTGTTTACTATAGAAACATGCTGCTTCTGTTTTGTTTTAATGCACAATGCCAGTTCAGTCTGCAGAGCTGCCAGTGCCTATTGAAATGAAATGAAATCCATGACGGACCAGAGTCCAGCAATGGACGTGTTTCTACAGTGATATAATTTAAGTATATATGGAAGTGGCATCTGGATGGGTACTAAGCAGTTGGTTCAGGGTGGGTTTTCTTACATTTCCAAAAAAAAATTGAAAAGCAGCAGACACCGTGTTTGTGTGCGGGTGTGCACTGGCATGCGTGACAAGGTGGAAAGTGAGACAGCACAAATAAAAAAACATATGCTATGAAAAATAAAGACTAGGCAGCCATACATACCACAACATGGGTATCCATATCAGGGTTGTGGTGACATCACAGACCTCAAGAGCGCTCAGTGAAAACACAACCTTGTTGTGCATGATTGGTTATTCAGTGTTCTAATAAGTCACATTAGCCATTGTTTGGTATAGCAAGGTAAGATTTCAAATCACAGTATTTTGATTTTTTAAGAAAAAAATTAATCAGTTGTTGTGTATATGCAATGTAAAACGGTTTGCCTGCTTTCATTATTTGTCTTTAAAAAGGTTCATTTTATTTGTTGTTCTGTGCTAGCTTGCATATATTTTTGGTCTAGTTGAGTAGTCTAGGCTGAAGCCAAGTGTGTTTTGTATTACCTCTTATGCAGTTGACCAAGTCTGATGCAAGAGTCCACCCTGAAGGACAAGCACATGAATAAAATCTTGGACCCAATGAAGACAGCAAACACAGGTGGCTACAAGGGTTTGGTGAGCAAAGATTCAAACCTAGGAGAAGATGAAAAAATATTGACAAGAGTATACAATAAAATCTTTGGTCTGTCTTGAATTGTGGTGAACTAAATACTGTATATATGGGGCAAGTACCAGCAAGAGACAAACTGACACTCCGTACCTTATGATGAAGGCCTCTAGAATTCTGCGGCCGCAGAATTTTGTGCAGAACTTGCAATCTACTGCAGAACTTCTGCAGTGCTGCAGAATTCACTCTTCTTGGTGATTTTTTATTAATATTTCTGTTTATCCATAGAATCTGGTTTCCTTCCCTTCTTTTTATATCCAAAACCCCCCTATATGCTCAGAATGTGATGTTATCATTGCTATAACATCATACATTAGCTAATGAAATGGCTGCATTTTGCAATAGAAATGAACAGTCACTTATCTACCACAGCTCCCACTGCCTGAGGTGGTGGTACAGCACATCATGCATGGTGATATTTGCTCAACCTGCACTACAGCCTAATACAATTTTCAGTCTTGCATTATTGCACTAGGGCCAACTTAAAAAAAAATTGTCAATAGCACAGACCTGTTAAGTCCATACCTCACTTTGTACCCTCTTACTTGTGCCTTTAAGGTATAGAGATGCCATCTAAAATGAATAACTAGTAGAATGAATTTAACTGTCATTTTTAAGAAAAATAAAGTAATTATGCCCAGAAAAGTGGAATATAATAATGTGTAGACCTGCTGGAAGAACAAACCTGTTAAATAAATTATTGCGCCATACGCATTTTTGCCAGGGTTATTGATTACATATTGTCACTGGTTGATAGTCACCCAAACGTTATGGAGAAATGTGTTCAGGGCCAGCTGTTGGGCCAGAGGGTAGCATGCTGTGTTTCCATGCTGGCACCTCAGGTTCAGAGATTATCTCTGGGAGCTAGCTGGGCAGCACAAGGAATGGTGGAACACATCACTGCTCTGAGCTTGGGAATGTGTGGTGCAGTGTTCTGTCACACAGTGGACACATTGTGATGGGCTGGAGAGATCTATCTCACAATCAGTTTACATGCATGCCATGGCCTCATGGTGTTACGTAGTGTGTCAGGGGAAGCACGTTGGCATGAAAAATGAGTTTTGCAATAACTCCTTTATTCCGTTTATTCCATTTCCAATGGGAACTGTATGAATGAGGATGCAAGTTCATGGAAATTAAAAAAAATATATATATATATATATGTGTATATATGTAATAGATAAACCACTCTGAGGTGTGCATCCAGGCTCTGATATACGCACACCTTGGTGTGCGTTGTTACGCACGAGGCCACAGGCCGAGTGCATCAACCACCCAAGGCGTGCATATATCAGAGCGCAATCACACACCTCAGAGTGGTTTATATATCTTATAAAATGCCAAAATTGTTTTGGATGGGGTAAAATTGCAGTTGTGTGGTCACGCTCTGATATACGCACGGTCATGTGATGTGTTTCAACCAACCACTGGATGAAGATTCCTTTACCCATTTTATAAATATATATACACACACACACACATACACACATATATACAGTATCTCTCTCTCTCTCTCTCTCTCACTATACACACACTCACACACACACACACACACACACACACACACACACACATATTTGCATGTATGTTACAGATTGCATATAAATATGTAAGTGATACACAGTGGGAACCTCACGAGTGGTGTAGAAAGCACATATAAATATGTTAGTGATACACAGTGGAGACCTCATTAGTGGGATAGATAGCATGCATATAGAAATTCCTTATTTATCACATAAGGTCCCCTCTGTATATTTAATTTATGCAATAGGCTAGAACCTTAAGGGAGAGACATTTGTTTTGCTTTTTTAGGCATAACATTATTTCTATAGGTCTGTTATTTTTTCAACTAGTGTTACTGTGCTTTCCCCCATCCTGATTGCTATAACCACTGCCATGGAAGTGAAGTCAGGATGACAAGCTGACACTGTGATGTGGTAGTTTGTTAGTGCCGCAGAACTTCTGCAGAAATTACAAACCACCACCGCAGAAGTTCTGCGGCAAATGGTAGTCTTGCCGCAGAACTTGGTCCCACCGTGCCGCAGAAAAGTAGGGGCCTTACGTTATGATTTAGAGCACTCCCCTGTGAATTTTGCATCTGCAATGTGCTATGGTAATATGAACTTTAAACAACATTAATTAAAATGATGACATTCAATCAGGTATGGGTCAGTACCAATGCTTGTTAAGTAACTTTTTTTTTTCCAGTGGCGCTATACAGCTTTTCTTTGCTTTGCGACAGTTTTGCTTTCCTTTTTGTAACTGATGTGCTCTTTTCATGGATTTAATTTTAGTTTTCATTTTTTTTATTTAACAGTTTATTCTCCTGCCCGTCCCCAGCAGCCCTCCTCTGACTGCCCCCCCCCCGACTTATCACCCTGGCTTCTGCAGTACATACCCTCACTCATGCCCTCTCTCACAAGGCTATGGGTGTCTATGGGCCATTAGGTTTAGGGCCTGCAAGGGTTCAGTCACCATATTGCCACCATGGGGGGTTCCACTGTTTTCTCCCCAGGTCCACAAATGTGCAATGGGTGGAGTGACTGAGCTCTGCTTCTGCAGAGATGACTTGATGCTCTGGACTTGGGGGTCCCTCCCCAACTCTGGTGGTGCACATGTGCAGGCACCCAGCTACTGCTGGGTGTCAGGCAAGCAATGCACCACACCATCCTCCCTTCCCAAGGAAGGAGAGCTGTCTGTGGATGCTCAATCCTTCCTCTCCCCACCGGCCCCGGAGTAACCCGAGTCTGTTACCAACCCCGGGTTGCCAGTGTGGCTGCTGGGAGGCTTGGATGCCTCAACCCGCCACGCCACTGGGCTGGCCTTGGTTTTCATCTTTTAAAAGTAAATATCACTGCCCAGTTTAAAAACATGGCACCAGTGACAGTGGAGAGAAGCACTGACATGAATCTTGAGACATGTTAGGAGCTGTGACAGCTAATTTGTAGTTGAAGTTTTATAATTCACAGCGGCCCTGGCTGGTCCACAGATGTCTAATATCACTTGAATAGCTGGAACACTTAACACATTAGGTAGACATGGGTCCTGGGGAAAGGGTCAGCAGATTTTCTATCCTCTGGTTAAATATATCATGACACTGTCAATAAAATGTACTCTTAACAGCATTATGCTTTTATAAATACAAACTATTAGATCATGTATAGTGGGGCAGTGCTATGGCTGCTCCCTTTACTTGGGCAGATTCACCTCCAGCCCTTTCTGGGAATCAAATCTGGGACCCGGGGCCCCAAAGCAGCAACTCTGTCCATTCAGCTAAAGACAATTTCCTCCTAGTTGGATGACTAGAGTGCTCTTCAACTTTCATACCTGCTATCCCATGGACCTCCACTAGAGGTCTGTATTACTGTTACAATCACTTAGCACTGCTTTGGTTCACACTTTGCTATGACATGATGCTGCTTTCTACAGACAGCTTTTCCTTCTTATGCAACTGATTTTATTTGTTTAACAGCATTAATTCCATGCACTTCAGTGAAGTATCATCCAGTCTGCATCTCATGTTCATATTAGGTGCATCAGAAATGAAAGCATCCATGCATGTGCTTATTCATTCATTCATTCATTAACATTTTAGTGAGTCGCCGGCTGAGGAGGAGAGCAGAGGGCTATGCCAGTGGCCTGCTCTGTTTCAGGGTGGGGCAGGGTAGACACTACCTGTTTGGGGTGGGGTGGGGTGGGGTAGGGAGTGGTGTGGGGCCACTAGACCACCAAGAAATAAATACCTTATAAAATAAAATACTGGGGATCAGTATTCAGGGAATGGGAGGGAGGGAAATTTAGTACCACTAGACCATCAGGGAAAAAATATTTTAATATACGGCGGGGATGGGAATGGCACGGGGGGGTAGGGTAGTAGACTAACAATGCTGGGCAGGACACTGATGGGTGGTCAGGTGAGGGTAAGGGCCACTAGTCACCAGGGTTTGGTTGGATATTAAATATGTTGGGTGCTGGGTGATCGGGCAGGGGTTGGGGGCACTGCTGGGGGGGTACATTGAGTTGGGGAGGATCCATTAGCCACAGGAAGGGGGGTGTTCTTGGGCTGGGTGGAATGGGGCAAAATTTGTCCCCAAATGTTCAGAAGTTTTCTGATCTACCACTAGCAGAAGCTCAGAAACTTCCGCAAAAATTGCCACATTTCATCAAAGTTCAGTTCAGGTGGAAATGGCAACTTTTGTCCACCCCTAAAAATAACTGATGTACACATAGGCCCCACATCATGGAGCTTCACTACCTGCTACCAGATCCTGGTCAGGCTGAAGAGGGGGATGGCACTTCCCTGGACTTGCTACCACTGAGATTGTGCTGAGGGGAATCATGGAAGCAGTGGAGTTAGTGGTAGATGGGTCTCAGTGATTACTAGTGACACCTTGAACAGGGGGAAAAAACTATGAAAAAAAAGCTTGAATTAGTTTCTTCCAATGATTTACCAGGTGAAACCTCTGAAGATAAGGAAAACTATGGGATGCTAGAGGGAGCACGAAATGTTTGCAGCAGAATTAACGGCATAAGATGAATGAAAATGAAGTTGCAAGTTGCAAAGTTTATAATTAAATAATGTGTAGTATTGCCAAAATGTATAAAAAAGTAAAAAAAAATATAAAACATACTTTTTATTACCAAAAATTTGAAAGAAGTAAAACAAACAAAAAAAATGTTTTTTTAAACCATCATGTAAATTAATTAATCAGTACAAAGGAATTGCATTGATAGAGTTTGTCAATACAAAAAATTGTATTGATACTATGGGTTTGCCATTTTTGATGTGTCACATCTAAAATCCTGAATCGATAATATACTCAAAAATAGTTTTTGAATAGTATTGATACATATACTGTACAACAGCATCAACACATAAAAACTGTATTAATAAGACTGGTTCTTAATGATCTGACTTCAAGCTTTTATTAAAAAAAAATAGATTCTAGCCCCAGCTTTTCCAAAATTAGACTTTTCCAGAGATAATTGCTTTGAAATATGTTAACTTTGGAACCATTAGGAATAGAAACTTAATTGCTCTTTCAAATGAAAGCTCGGATTCCGCTTAGCAGACATATCAATACAATATAGTGCTACCTCTTACATATATTGATATATAAAAAATGAAATGATTGAAAATAATTTCAAATCCTGTTATTTTCTGCAACATATTATATCAACATGTATAGACTTGTCTCAACACATGAGAAATGTATACTCCTGTTGAATTGACTATACATTTTCAAAAATCTTACATTTCTAAGCCCAACAGTTCAAAAGTTACAGTTTTTGAAATATAATTCCAAGCATTTTAAAACATTTATTAAAAAAAATATTTTGGAAATGATTGAAAAATATTTGTGGCTGTTTGGATTAAGAATAAACACTATATTTTCTAGTTTCTGTTTTGGATAGACCACAGTGGGAAAAGTCCAGCAATTTCCATTCATGATGCCACACCTTAGAATGTAAGACAAGAAAGACAGAAGTGCCATTTTTAAAATGTAAGTGCATCTGCAACATGAAATATTTTATGAAAATATTGCCATCTTAAGGAAATGTGGTATCAGGACAAGTGATCCTATTTTGACTCACCTGCAGGTTGTCTGGCTGGATGGGCAGCCACAATTCCCATTGGCTGCAAAATATTATACATCATTACAGTCTGGTTCTCTCCATGCCATTTATTGGCTCGAATGACACGGTTAATGTACCTATCAGTCCAATACACAAAGTCTTCAAAAATGGTTATAGCATGGGGATGTTGCAAGACCTAATAGAAAGAAAGAAGAGTAAAAAAAAAAGTATATCCTCTTAATATACAGATTATTAAGCTTCTTCAAAGGGTTCTAAGTTGCAGCCATACATATTGGAACCCTGGAGTGACCTCATAAGGTGCATTTACATTTGTTAAACATTTTAATTTAAGTAGGATTCTGAAGGGCTGTGATCCATTTCACCACCTTTGCACATACCTGAAAAATCAATTTAAAAACTAACAGTCTGTAAAACTCATAAAATGTTATTTACCTGTCATCTTCTTTAATTGTATGAATACTCAGAAATAGGAGATGAACCCTAAATGCAAGCATTTACACCTACACAACAAACACTCCTGCACAGCTTTGCTTCATCACTTTGGAAGAGGATAAACCAGGAAGGACAGGAATTTGATTTTATACAGTGCTTTTCCTACAAATTATCCCAAAGCACTCTACAAGCAAGGAACGGGAGCAGAAGAGAATGCTGCTGTCATTTTCAATGCATAGAGGGTTCAGACAGGACAGGGGTAGAAGGATTCTGCACACAGAGGTTAACTGATTTACTCAGGGTCATGCAGTGAGTAAGTGGTGGTTCTAGGATATATGAACAGGCCTCCAGGTTCACAGCTCTGCACTCTAACCCCTAGGCCTACCTGCTTGCCAATCTAAATCAAGATCAGTTCCCTTTCAGAACACTTAAACTGTCATTCACAGTCATAAACAGAACCACCTGAAATGGCTCATTGTAAATGTATCTAATAATAATGTATCTTCTAGCTATAGGAGCAGTCACTTCTCCAACTGTCATTATAGGCTCAGATTTCAACTCTAGGAAGTTACCACCCTACCATGAAGTGTAAAAGCCCAAGTTTATTTCAAATACTATATATCAAATTCTTTTATTTGCAGGCTCCATATGGAGCTGAAATATGGACCCCTTATAAAATTTTTGAACTGCAGGAATATTCTGTTTGATTAATTAAATCTTCTCTCTGGCTGAATAATTATATGCTTCTTTTTCATATCAGAGTGGGGCTACAGTAGGAATGGATAGTTTTAAAACCCTGACTGATGCTCTGATTTTGGGATATTGGATTGGAGTTACAGGACTTTCCATTGATAATTTGCTTAGGCTGGGACTTTTGCAGAAGGAAATATGGCTAGAACAGCATAACAGTAAGTGTTCTTGGCTGACATGTTTTGAAAATCTTACAAGAATATGGGTTGTCACATTTAAGCAAATATGTTAAGCATGGAATTAGTAATAGTTTGAAATATAAAAAAATGTATCAGGAATAAGATTCAATGGCTGGCCTGGTGGCACAGAGAGCTGAGGCACCAAGTCTCACCTGCTGGCACACCTGTGATCTGGGGTAAGGAGCAACCTTGGGGCATCAGGGGGTTAGTGGGAAGAGGTGGATTGAGCATCCAATGGACTGATCTCCTTCTCCGGGGGGTAAGGTTGGATAGATCCAGCTGCTTGCCTGTCTCCTAGCAGAAGCTGGGGGAAAGGGAGATCAGGCCAGCAGATCAGGAGATGGGGCAGATATTGCTGAGTGTGTGACATGTGCCTGGACGTCATTGCATGCCACACCTCCAAGGGACTAGAAAATGGGAAAAATCACTGGCGGCTGGATGACAGATGATAGATCACAGGTCCAGACCCCTGAAAAGCTGGGCTCACCAGACTGAACTAGATCAGGTCCTTGTCAAGGCCTGTGCCCCCCCAACCCTGCCAGAGGGGGAACCATGGGGGAAGACAGTTGGCAGTAAGTCCCAGTGGCCATTGCGAGGACCGGACTGGGGCTCTCTCCTGAATGAGAGGTGACCAGGTGGCAGAGAAACAGAACAGAATATAAAAGAATACGATTCAAATACACAGTTAAGTCTTAGATTTAGAAATGATATCAAAGTAACATTTTTCTATCTGGTACACTTCAAATGATGTCAGGTTTGGTTTTAGATTTTACCTGAACTGTATGAGGGATCACGATAAAAGTTTTGCTTTTATCTCCTATAAATTTGAAATATTTTCTAGTAATGTGCTGTATGTGACATTTGCACTCATCCCTGATGCCATTAGATGCCTTGTTACTGTCCTATTGCGGTGTGGATAATGTGTTTCATGTTCTCCTGAATTGTCCTTGGTACAATATGAGAAAGGACTTGGACTTTGGATGGGTTTCATGTTTACCAGATTATCCTGTATTTTTTTTGTTTATGGTACAGGATTCTTAAGCAACTTGCTAGCAACTTGCTAGTTATTTCCCTATAATAAAATATATTAAAAAAAGCAAACCATTCTTATATAAAGATGTGTGACTTGCTTAGTGAAATAATGCCACAGTTGTAGTTTCCACTGAGTATTAATTATCCTATATGTGTTTTTTAATGATGCAGTTAGTTAGTTTTGAGTCATAATTTGGACCTCTCTTTTTAAGTGATGTCCAGCTAGACCTGATTACATGCTGTTTTCTGCATTTGCTAATGTATCGAATGCGGGCATCACCAATTTTAATGCTATAATAGTTCTTGATGGCAGTCAAACTCTCAGCATTTTACATCCATTTGACTCTTCATTCATTAGGACTTGTGACTGCCATAGGTTATACCTCTGTTTACATGCTCTCTGTTGAACTCTTCCCAATTTACTGCATATACAAATTGTACATTTTTGTATTTGCTTTAAAGATGCATGTGGAAACTGGACTTGAACTTATTTGTTGTGGATCCTATTAGATTAGGTTTCAGTGGTTCAGCAGGTTGTACAGTTGCCTCTGAGGCTGAAAGATCAGAAGGGGGTTCTGTCCCCACACCAGGCACTTGGGTTAAATCCCAATACTGACACTGTAGTGCAGTTTTGAGGGGGGTGCTGCACTCCCGAGGTGCCGTCTTTTGGATGAGATGATAAACCAAGGTCCAATCTTCTTGTTCTGATGGTAGATCAGGTGGATGTTAAAGATCCAATGACACTTTTCAAGAAGAGTAGGGTAGTTTTAATGAAAATCGGATTTCATTACATAACAAAGTAAATAATAACATAATTCACTGTGTACATTATTTTTTGATCCTTAAAACAAATCCTCCTTATGAACAAATACATAGCAGATTTTTCTAATAATAAACTTGCTTAATATTTAATATTACTTAACCAAGCTACACAGTTTATCCATAAATGCCTGACTCTTTCTTCTGGGCAACATGTCATATCCTTATGTTGTACTTACAGCAATGCTTTCTGGACATTATCAAGTATTTACTGTATATATAGGAAATATATTTTTGCTGAAGCACCCACATACATCTTGCTTGCCAAATGTAATATCTTATAATAACAAGTATAACATACACAGTATCTGCATAATATTGATCCCATCCTCCTACTGCAGATCCATACATTAGGTCTGAATATGTTAATGTTGAGAAGAGTGGTTCTTCCCATTGTGCTGCAAGGTAGTCCCAAAAAACCTTTGAGTAATGGCGCTCTAGAAACAAATGCTGCGGTGTTTCCAAAATTTCTGCACAGAATGATCTGGGACAATACCTTTCTGACACCTGTTTGTGCTTATTGTTGTTCCATACACCTAACCTCCCATAGTTACCTAGCCAGACACTGTCCCAGACAAATGGAGGGCTAGCAAGCTATTTTAATACTCTGTGTCCTATCTTCAGGACATAATGGGAAACTAACCTCTACTTGGCATTCTTCTTGAACAATTGTTTTATATATGGTTTTCCGATCTGTAGTTTGCAACTGTGCAGGAACAATTTTCCACTTTATGGCATTCTTAATACTCAGTAATCCATAATGTAGGACTATGTTAGCTTTTCCTAACATTCTGGACTTCCCTAATTCCCATGCTGGTAGGCAGGGTATAAGCCATTCCCTGACCAAGGGGGTCCATAATTTCCCACCTGGTTTTAGGGCATTTCCTAAATTGTAACTATAAAAGAGACTAAAAACTAAAGCAATTGGGTGCACCATATTTAAGCCCCCCTCCAATATAGGGTGATATGCATATTCCATTTTCAATGGATTTAATCATGAACCCCAAAATGCCTGAAAAAATATACTGTACAGTCCTGTCCATATTCCTTGGGGGGGGGGGGATATAGCTAAGGTACAGAAAAATTTGAACTAACAGGGTTTTAATCAACACTAACCTTTTTTTTATATCTGCTGACCTTTCCAACCTACAACCAATCTATTGGCCTTAGCCAAACTTGTTTCCCAGTTAGCTAATGCAATATCACCTGGCCCAAACAATACCCCTAATGCCTTAATGGGTTCCTGTGTAACTATTATACCTGCCAATGTCCCTGATATTGGAATAGGAGTGTTCCCCAAAGTTACACCCCTACTTTTCTCCAAATTAACTGTAGATCCTGTGAACTTAGAATAGATTTGCACAATCTCTATTAAAGCTTTTTCTTGAATTTCAGTGGCCAATGTCATTACTAAATCATCAGCATATGCTTAAATCTTTATTGGGGGACAGCTTTCATTAACTGTTATGCCCTGCATTCCATTGTTCATGTCTGTTTTTCAAATGAGAATGTCAATGACAAAAGCGTAAAGAAGCGGACTGAGTGGGCACCCCTGTCTAACTCCCCTTAATACTGGAATTTGTTTCCCATGTCAACCATTAAACACTTGGTATGATAGTATCATTTTTTTCCCTCCTACATTCTCCAGCAACCCCCACTCCTTCAGGCTGCCAAGTCCCCGACTTACCCCTACTGCCCTCACCCAAGCTGCCCCCTCCATCCTCATATTATAGCCATTCCACTGAAATATCCCAGCATAACTCTATCACTGGGTGGGTCCCCCTCTCCGAGGTGGAAGACACTGGCCAGGGGATCACCAGCGCACTCTAGTTAGGCTTCAGGGTGCTGCTAAGGCAGAAAGGTGACTCCTTGGAGAGCCTTCAGTGGCAGCAGAGTATGGCACCCATCATCCAATGGACCTGGGGCTGTTTCCATTTTTCTGGGTCTCCATCGAGCCGCTCATGCAGTCCCCCAAGTCTTCACTAGGGGTCACTGCCGAGTGATGCCTCCCTCAGTCACACCCCAGGAGAGGAGAACAGTACTCCGGGTGCTCAATCCTCTCCTCCCCCAGCCAACCCCCCACGTCCTGAGTCAATTCCTGAACCCAGGTCACTGGTATGGTCAAGGTAAGGTGCCAGCACCTCAACCCTCTGTGCCACCGGGCTGGCCAATAGTAGCATTTTAATACATTTCTCTAAGCCATATTATAAACTGCCCAGGAATTCTGAAAGCCTTTAGGACAGCAAATAGAAATTCCTGTGACAGCATATCAAAGCTTTTTCTTGATAGAGCCTTAATACATAACCTTTCTCCTGTTCCTGTTTCCCACTCAAAAAGGTTCTCTTAACACAACAGATTGTCTTGTTTTCTGCCTGGTATGGCACACATTTGTAGAGCATTAATCAGCTATTATGATACTGTTGATCGTCTAGCCAATAAAATTTTACTCAAAATTTTTAAATCTGTGTTGAGAAGGCTTAATGGTCTCCTATTTTTTAATTCATCTTTCTGTGCACAATATCAGGTGCAGAAGAGTAACTCGGTCTGGACCTCCTTTCATGCACGAAAGGGGGTCCAGACCGGGTTATTCTTCTACACCTGATATTGGGCTCAGAATCTGTCTAAGCTAGATACAGTCTTGAAACTAATATCATAATTAGAATTTCCTAAACTAATCAATGAAAAAATCTCTGAGGAAAAAGATTTCATAGAGCCCTTTAGGAGGACTCTTGCAACATGCAGCCTGTCTGGTGGGGACTCTAATCCCCCTTTGTATACTGTACTAGGCATATGGCATTCTTCCTAGGGGCTGGTTTGCCCTTATTTTGGAAGAGATCTGATAGTTTAAACATACGGGCCAGCCCAACTCGTTTTTTAGGGTCTAATAACATCTCCTCTGAAGATCCCATTCTTTTTGGTCCCACATCTATCTGATGTAATACCCCTATTTCAGCAGTTTTACCCCTTTCAATTTCAGTTTTGGTAGTAACACAATTACCCCCAGGTTTATGAGTAGAGTCAGATGTTGACATCAACACATCACTAGTACTAACCCTATCTTTAGAGACAGACACAGACATCATATTTTCTGGTTGCAATTCATTATTAGACAAAGTGTTACCCCTGGGGTCATTGGAGCTCATTTTATCCTGTTTTTCCCATGAAGTATGCCTTGCAGCTATTATGTTCTGGTGTGTGGGATCCTCCGAATCAAGGAGCCAGTGTCCATCTGTCTCTTGTACCCAGCCCACATTTTGTAAGTCTGCAATCAGTGACCAGTCTCCTTCATTTAAACGAGTAGGGGGCTGCTTTCCAGTATTATTTTCATTAAATTCATACCCCTTTTTACTCCATCTGGTGATGGTTTTGTCTTGGGGGAAGGACAAAATTTGCTCTGCCAAGTTACCTTTGCTCCTTCATCAGGTGACGGTACCGGTTGTTAGCGGACCTGGTACCTTGCCACCCTGCTCCCAACTGGCCTTTTGCAGGTTCATGAGTCTCAACTGACATGTGGGGAGGTTTTTGTGGCTTTTGATACACAACCCTCTGGTTGCTTTCACTGCCAGCCATGCTACCTTCCCTTTCTGATCCTGTTCCTGCTGTCTTCTCAGGCGTGCCTTCATTAACGGAAGCTGAGTCTGAAGCGGCCTGCCCGCCCACATCAACAGGTTTCAGGCCTAAATGCATATGCTCTCTGGCTTCCCTCAAGGTACTCCCCTTAATTAGCTTCAGTTTTAAATCTATGTCACAAGCCTTCTGTAGGAAGGCTTCTTTGTCTGCCTGCAATTTTTTTACTTGCACCTCATTGTTGACATCTGTTTCTACATGAGACTCTTGAGTGGTAAGTACAGGAGAGGAGACCTGCTCTCCTGTCTCCACAACGTCCATCACCTCCAATGATTCCTCCAGACTGGCCATCCTGCAGCAGTAGGGGCATTTCCCCGGTGTCCTGCCCAAATTTCCCTCATTCACTAAAAATACCACCAACAGCTTAATCTGGCTCAATGTCATTTGCATCCATCTGTATCCCCCTCCCATGTGATGAGGCTAAAAATAGGCAGAATAGTCTAGTCCTCCTTTCCCGGTCAATAAAAACTAAATAAAACAAATTAATAAATAAAGATGATCATATTAATCAAATTCTATCATATCTGTTAAGGGAACTCTGATTATATGCTATATTTCTATGGATTTTTATATCAGCTATATTTGCAATGATTTATTGATTCATTATATTTTAAGTTGTCTGTTTTATTTTGTGATGGCATGTGTGCAACAACCAAATTTTCAATGACAAAAAAGTCTCAAATACACTTTACAAACATAACCAATTGACACTTCAGCTAACTGTGCATTAGTAAGTCATCAAACAAAAACACAGAGTGCTGTGTCAGCACATGGAATGCACAGTGCTGGCTATATGACCTCCAAAAGTTAGTTTATCATCCAAAGTCCCCCCAAATATTTGTATTGTCCCACTTCAACCAATTTGAAACTATTTAGGGTAACAATATTCAGTCCTTGATTATGTGTCTTTGCTAAACCTATTGTTTTAAACAGCATACTTGAATCTGAGCAGGAAAAAAGTCTCAAGTTATGCTGTTTAAAACAAGAGGTTTAGCAAAGACATAATCAAGGACTGAATATTGTTACCCTAGATAGTTTCAAATTGGATGAAGTGGGGCAATACAAATTTTTGGGGATACTTTTGGATGATAAACTAACTTTTTGGAGTTCATATAGCCAGTACTGTAGGTAGAGTGAATGTCAGACTGGGGTCCCTATGTAGGAAGATTTCATTTCTGCCTAAAGAGGATAGAAATAAAGTAGCACAGCAATTATTGTTACCAGTATTAGAATATGGGAGTACAATGTATCAACATGCAACAAAAATCTCACTAGATAAGTTAAAAAAAGTATTTTGTAAGATAGCAAGATTCATCTTCAATACACACCGTTGCAGTATTCTGCAAAAATTAAACTAGGATTCCCTTGAAATGCGAAGGAATGAACAATTGGGTAAAAAGGCGTATATGGAATTTGGAGAGGGAAATAAAAACGGCACAAAATATGCACAGAAACCAATAAATAAATTTACTTTGAGGGACATAAAAACAGAGGTTTAAGGATCCCATTGTTAAAAATGTGCATAGTAAGATGCAAAGAAGATATTACCTCCAAAAATATTGAATGAAAAAAAACAGAGATTAGAAATGCAAGACATTTAGGAGAGTTTAGAAAAAGTTTAGATGTGATGTGGAAAGTTAATTGCTACTGTTTAGGATAGCTAAGGGCCTCAGGTAAATTGCAAAGAAATGGATGGGTTTAAAACCAGGATTGCTTGTTGCACATCATGTTTATAAGTCTGTGAATAATTGACCCTATGTGATGTTTGTCTTAACCATGTGGATTTTTATATTATCATTATATTTTTGTGCTTGTCTAGAGGGAAACATTGTTCTGTAGTGTAGCACTAATATCTTTGTCTTTTGTATACAATACTAAATTAAGAGACACATAGTTGTACTGTTCATAACCCCCTTCTGTAAGCTTATAGTTAAACATGTTTTAAAGGTGTTTCTCTGACTGTAAAGACCTTGATTTTTATGGAACAACCATTAAGTTTTGCACTTTTCTACTATATGTAACTATCTGCTTATATGGGACAACTTTGTAAAACAGGACCTTGCAATCCTAAAAATTTATCTCCTGTTAAAAAATAAATATTTTACCTATCAAATAAATAAAAACATTTGATTCAATGCACGCTGAAAGTGAAAAATAGAGTGAGAATCAACTTTTTAACCCCATGTCTCCTCAGGAACGGCATGTAATGAAAATATTAAGCCAAACTGGTGAATGCTGGCTTAAAGGGGAGCAGTCAGCACAAAGCACCTCACACCCAAGTGTGAGTCTGGTCCCAATGCGCACTTTATAAGCAAAAAACACGTTGGTTTACTTACTGTTTACTGTAACATAGAAACATAGAAGTTGATGGCAGATAAGGACCACAAGACCCATCCAGTCTGCCCATTTCTTTTTCTACCTTATGAATGTGCCATCGGCTTTTGCTCTGTCAGTGGCCTATCTATTCATACTCATCTGTATTGCTACTTTATGCCTATCCCATGCCTGTTTGAAGCCCTTCACTATATTCATATCCACCACTTCCTGAGGTAGGCAATTCCATGCATCCACCACCCTTTCTGTGAAAAAGAACTTTCTCACATTACTCCTTAATCGGCGACCGTCTAATCTCATGCTGTGTCCTCTTGTCCTGCTATTTTTCTTATATTGAAACGTTAGACTCTTTCACCTTGTTAATGCCCTTAAGGTGTTTGAATGTTTCGATCATATCACCTCTCTCCCTCCTTTACTCTAGGGTATACTTATTGAGCTCCATTAATCTGTTCTCATATGTTTTCTGATGCTGTCCCTGCACCATTTTGGTTGTCCTTCTCTGGACTGCCTCAATTTGGTTAATGTCCTTGTGAATGTGTGGCCTCCAGTACTGCACACACTACTCCAGATGGGGCCTAACCAGTGTCTTGTAAAGAGGGATTATTACCTCCCTCTTCTGACTTGTGATACCCCTGCTAATACACCCCAACATCCCCCTAGCCTTACCTACTCCTTTAGTGGTCTGCTTGGATGATTTCAGGTCATCGGTGATGATGATGCCCAGGTATCTTTCTTCCCTTGTGACTGCTAGCAATGCCCCTCCCACCTATAGGTGGCTTCAAGGTTTCTCTTCCCTATGTGCATGATCTTGCACTTCTTTGCATTAAATCCCAGTTGCCACTCTTTCGACCATTTTGTTAGTTTATTCAGATCTCTTCTCATTCTGCCCACCTTATCTGGATCATCTACTTTGTTGCAGATCTTGGTCTCATCTGCAAACAGACAAACTTTACCCTCCAGTCCATCTGCAATGTCACTGATGAAGATATTGAAGAGGACTGGTCCCAGGACTGATCCCTGAGGTACCCTACTTGTGACTTAAATCTCTTCTGACTGTATACCATTTACCACCACTCTCTGTTTTCTGCCCGTCAACCAGTTTGCCATCCAGTTGACCAACTTCTGACCCACCGCGAGCCTACCCAGCTTATTAATCAATCTTCTATGTGGAGCAGTATTGAAAGCTTTGCTGAAGTAAAGGTAGGCAACATCAACTGCTCCCCCTTGGTCCACCACTCTGGTTACCCAGTCAAAGAAATCTATGAGATTAGTTTGACAGGACCTTCCTTTTGTAAATCCATGCTGTCTTGGATCCTGTGCTCCTATGGATTCCAGTTGTTGCACTGTCCTTTCCTTAAGGAGTGCCTCCATAATCTTCCCCACTACTGAGGGAAGACTGACTGGTCTGTAGTTCCCTGCCTCCTCCCTGCTACCACTCTTGTGGAGCAGGATCACATGAGCCCTTCTCCAGTCTTTTGGGATCTCTCCTGTACTCAGAGACTCATGAAACAGTTCTGATAATGGCTCTGCTAGTTCCACCCTTAGCTCCTTTAGTACCCTGGGATGTATGCCATCAGGTCCCATTGCCTTGTCCACCCTGAGCTTAGCGAGCTCTTGTAGGACCCTTTCTTTTGTGAAGGGACTAGTGCACACCTCCCTCCCTCCTCCCTGTGTTCATGGTGCTGAGTTGTGGGGCCTGCCCTACCTTCTCCTCAGTAAATACTGAGCAGAAGTATCTATTTAGGATAGATGCTTTTACATGGTCCTCCTCCTCACATGCCCCCATATCTCCTTTGATCTTAGCAATACCTCTTCTGGACTTTCTCCTTTCACTAATGTATCTAGAAAGTCTTGTCAACTTCTTTTACTGTCTGTGCTAGTGTTTCCTCAGTTTTGGGCCTTTGCCTGCCTTACTACCTTCCCTGCTTCCATTAGAGAAGTTTGGTATGCCTCCCTATCTTCATCCTGCTGTGTTCCCTTGTATTTCCTGAAGGCCAGCCTTTTGGCTCTGTCCTTTTCTGCTACTGTTTTTGAGAACCAAAGTGGTTTCCTTCTTCTTCTGCACTTCCTTTTCTCTCTAACAGAATGAGATGTTGATTCATGTACTGCATTCTTAATGCTTGACCACTTTGCCTGTACCCCTCACCTGTATTTCTTTTTGCTAGGGCTAGCTTAACTCTGTTGGCCATCTTATCAAAGTCAGATCCTCTGAAGTCCCATATTTTTGCCTTGGAATGGGATGATTTAGTTGTAGTGGCCAAATTGAACCATACCATGTGATGGTCACTGGCCCCCAGGTGACCTTCTATCTGGAGATCTGTGATCCTTTCCCTGTTAGTCCGCACTAGATCTAGGATAGCCCTGTCTCTTGTGGGTTGCTGTACCAGTTTTTTGAGGCCTTCCCCCAGTCTGTTCTGAACAGTATATAGCCAAGTACTGAAGTCTCCCAAGTGTGGTTGCTGGTAAACCACATCTCAGTAATTGCTACTATGTCCAGATTAGCCTCTGTGATTATTGCCTGCAGGTCTGGGATCTTATTTCTAGGACTGCAAGCATTTGTGTACATGATTTTCCATTGGTCATATTTCAGTGTGTTAGTTTTTGAGTGAGGTCTGGCGTTTCCCTGTAGTATAGTAGACAGTGTTAGATTAATTTTTTTTTTATTATTTAGTTGTTTATCCAGGTATAGCACACTAAGCTGAAAGCTTTTTTACAGGAGCGACCTGGGAGCACAAGGAGGTTAAGTGACTTGCTCAGGGTCACACAGTGTGCAAGTGGAAGCTGTGGGATTCAAACCCAGGTCTGGCCTGCTGGATGTCACCAGATTTGCAGCTCAGAGCCTTAGACCATTGCGCTATACTGCCTCCTATTTTGTTTTTTCTTAGTTATAGGCTGATATCTTCTTTCACTACAAATCCCAGAATTCCCTGCAGCAGACATCAGAGCAGCAGAAAGCAGTGGGAGATTCAATAGCTTGTGGTGCATGTTACAGCTTTTAAAATCTCTGATCAGATGTTTTCTTGGACTACTTTTCTCCATAGGTTCAGTACCATCCTTTTTGACTACACATTGTCGATGAAGGATGGCAGGACCAGCAAACAAGAGATCAGAGCTTATATATACTCTAACATGCACTGCAGACTGCTGAATCTTCTCTCTGTTGCCTACTGCTCTGATGTCATCTGCAGGGGATTCTGGGATTTGTAGTAACAGAAGATGTCAGCCTACAACTAAGCAAAATTAGTCTGATATAATCTATGTACTATACCACAGTAAACAGAAAGTAAATCAAAATGTGTTTGCACACAGGGTGAACACTGGTACCAGCCCCACACTTGAATGTGGGGGCCCTTGGTGGTGACTGTTCCCCTTTAATAATGGATTATTTTGTTTTGTTACATTTGGCAATTGTTCCTTCTGTTGTAGTGGTTCAGTTCCCAGCTATTTGACACTAAAATTGCAAAATCATTTTTATGGCTGCTTGGTGTAGCCAACAGACTTTTTGTCTGCTCAGAAGAGTAGGTCTACAAGAAGGAATCAGGAAAATTACCCACTAACTGATTGAGTACCTTTATGTGCCTCCAGCCAAGCCTAGCTACCAAGGATATCCCATAGGGAGTGCATATAAAGACTTATATAGTATACCAAATTACACATACCCCACTAATGCAAACCATCATAAAAAGTTAATTCACATATCCAGCCTGTGTAGTACAGTATGGTCTGCATACCCATTGGTCCATGCAGTGGTCCAATAGGTGTACAGAGCATACTGCACGCTGTCATTTGGCGGACGGCCAGGCAGCATGCAGGTGGGGTGCTGCCTCCGCCAATGACGGGGGGTGCTGGGTGGTGGGGGACCTCAGTAGTTGGGTAGGGAAGGGATACCACTGGACCACCAGGCCATTTGAGTTTACATATGCCCACGATCGGGTGATGGGGGGGTATCCACTGAACCACCAGGGCTTCTTTCTACTAATGCCCATGATCGGGCACTGGAGGGCTTTCCCCTGGACCACCAGGGCTTATTTTTACTTTTGCCTGTGATTAGGCTATGGGGGGGTATCCACTGGGCCACCAGGGAGTTTTAATATTGCAGTTGCCCATGATCGGGTGATGGGGTGGGGGGGCACAATGTTCCCAGGGCAGGGGGCTTGTGGTCAATGTTCTGGATGGATGGGTGGCCACCCACAGCTGGTGGCTGCCATATTGTGCCCTGTAACATGGCAGCTCACCTGTGGGTGGCCTGGACTTGTTCCTGGTTTTCCCAGGCACATCTTTGCACCCCCCCCAGTGGCACAAGGTGGGGTTGTGCCAGCATATGCACCGCACATCCCAGGCTGAATATCAGGATGTGCCACATATGCAGGGGCATAACCCCTGCATTTGTGCTGCATACATTACCAATATGCCCCGCCGCATCGGGAGTTGTGCATCGCAACTTGCCCCATTGAATATCGCACCAGGGCACATTGGTGGGTCGCACATGGTGTATCCCTGTTGTGCCATGCACAACCTTTTTGAATATCCAGGCCTAAATATGCAGTTTCTTCTCTGACATCATTTTTATTGCACCTCTTGAAAAGATACAAAAAGCCTAAGTCAAAGAACATGTATTCTGTGCATGCATGGAGACTAGGTAATTAAAATGTTTTGAAAAATGTGTCAAACCTGAGCCGTACATTCAGAAATTGTTAATCATTCATAATTTACAATGTACACATTTCTCAGTTAAGCCACGTAGCAAGGTGACACCCTTGACCCAAAATGCTACAAACCGAGAAGTTTGGATTTCAACTCACCTATTTCTGTGCTACTAGTAAACAAAAAACTGTCTTATAAGCTTTATTTGTATATATTTCTACCTTCTAGAACTTTCAAACTGCCCAAGCAACCATTACTAAATTTTTAGGATACAGAGACCCAAGGACTAACTATGTGCATGCAGAATTTCAAATTATTCCATCCAGGGACAGTGGTGCTATTAAGGTACACAAACTGGAGTTTCACATAGAAAAGCAGTTTTATCCCTAACTATAGTGGTACTTCTGCACCATTATAATAAATTACATGATTGTTAGGGGTGTGAAGCCACTTTACTATTAAATTGTGATTTTTGGTCACTCGTGTCTTGAATGTTTCTTGATGGATTTTCACAAAGCCTTCTGCATCCCAGAATTTCCTGACGTGGCAAGTTTGCTAAAATTTGGTTCCTTCCTTCCTTCCTTTCTTTCTTTTGCTGGAGATAATCAAAATTCATAACATTTATTCATTTTTTGCCCTGATATGGGCAACTTCTGTGACACTGACACGTTCACAGATGCAACTGTTTCTTTAGCAGATGCAGAAGAATTATGTTTCTGTGCATTTGAGAAAAAACATCCAGAAAAGGGTCAGTTAAAGGCTAGTGATGGTAAATGGGAAAGAATTAAAAGAGCCAGTGAAACCAAAACAGGCAGACAGGAAGTTATACAAATTTTAAGAAATAGTCAGTTGTAACTTATTTCTGAAGTATTCTTTTATTTTTCCTTTTGCTCATTAGAAAGATTCTGTGTGATAATACTGTGCTGGATGTATATAATAGCTCTCAGTTTGGCAGCTGATGTATCTATCTCTATTCTTCCACCCTCCCATAACATCATCATCAGCATTAAGATCTCACTGATGGTGACATCATTGGTGACTGACCTGGCAGCTACTGAGTGGCTTTTCCTAAGCAGCAGTGATGTCACAGTGAGGTCACAATGCTGATGATGCAATGGGAGGAACAGAGCTTGATACGCCAGCTGTCAGGAAGAGCACTGTACAACACTGCATACTGAATTGCATCTGGTAAACAATCTTCTGATTAACCAAAGGGAAAAGAAAAAGTATTTCAGATACAAAAGGTAATGGCTGACTGCTTTTAAAAACTAATATTAGTTTTAGGCAGTACGCTAGATCTTTAAAAGTTGATGATTCTGTGGTCCAGAGGGGGTAGTAATTAGCTTAATGGTAAAAATTAGAAGTTAAAAAATGTGAATATAGAAGTTACAAATACAGGTAAAGTTGTGACGGTTTCACAGTTGGGATTTTGCATTTGCAAAAGTGTTATTTTCTGTCTATTTGTGACACTGAATCTGCAAAATGTCAGTTTAATGTTAGCAATGCTAAAACTGGAGGAATTCAAAATGGGACACTTTTGTGGTTATTATAACGGGGGTAGTAAGCTACATACTTTTGAAACCTACTAGTCAAAATGTTTAAAATAGAAAAGTTACAAATAACAATTGATTTGTAAGAGTTTCACAGTTGGACTTTTGCATTTGTGAAAGTGTCTTTTTTAATGTTAACCTAATTTCTGCACTCTCTTGTCAGACAAAGCAAAAAACTGGCACAGCAGTATTACAGCAATACTTGCATATAAGGTGCCAGTATTAGGGTAATGCCAACACTGTGTCACTTGATTGTTCAAGCCCCAAAGAACACCGCACCACTAATTCACTAAGGTTCTGTTGACTTTTTGTCTTAATATTTTTGCTACTTGTACATTTACTGTTTCCACTATAAAAGATAAATTAGATTATTGTGCAATACATATATATGTACAGTATATATATTCAAGTTTTTTGTGTGTGTGTTTGTGTGTGTGTGTGTGTGTGTGTGTGTGTGTGTGCATCTGTGCGTATGTGTGTCTGAAGAACAACACATGGCTGGGTGTGTATTGGTTTGGAGATATAGATACTGAGGTACAACCCCCAACCCCCCACCACAATCTCTCCACCACCTCACAACCTGGAAATGTTTTTACAAACCAAAACACAGCAAATCTAAGATGATGTACTGAATCACTTTTTTAACCATATTAGAAACATTTTAAAGCAGCAAGTAATTATTGATGTGTATGTGAATTTTCTTGTTTTCTTACCAAATCGCTGGCCAAAACCTGTCTCCTTTTGTTCCCATTGTAGTCACAATAATCAATAAAATCTAGGTAGGCATCAGCAAAGAACAATAGCTTAGTGGGGTAATCAATGGTCAGGCCATTGGGCCAGTAGATCTTGTTGCTGACGATGACTGTCCTCATTTTGCCATCCATACTTGCTCGTTCAATCCGAGGATTCCTGCCCCAGTCAGTCCAGAACATCACATGGGCACTGTAAAAATAATTACGCACTCTAAAATATGTGTTACTTTAACATCATTAAAATGATATATCTCAGATTGTGTTCAGTAGGAATTCCCTCTGTATAGTAAAGATGGGAAAATATTGTTATTAGATGGTAATAACTACAGCTACACAATCAAAAAAGAATGCATAATGAGAAAAAAGTCATGTCATCCATTCCTCATTAGGTCACGTCATTCTTTTTTTCCATTTTGTAAAACAAGGAAAATGGGCACATCACCAGCTTTGATATGAAGAGGACACCACGGCTCAAGTACATTTTAAATCATTTATTCAGAATAAAAATAAAAAAAAACACAATTTTAAAATGTACTTGAGCTGTGGTATCCTCATCATATCACAGCTGGTGATGTGCCCATGTTCCTTGTTTTACTGCTGATGTACTTCAAACGTGAGCACCACCACCCCAGTGTGCACTTTCTTTGAGGACAGTTTTTTGTTTTTTTCATTTAATTTGTGTTTCTATGTGATGAAAAACACAGTGGCAAGAAAACAGTAAATTGCTTTAATGCAAAGAATATACAAAAAGCTATATGTTTCAACAAGACTTGAAAATGTAACTGCAACAAAAAATGAATATATTTGTAAACACTGATTTAAATGGATATATAATGTACTGTCAAGAAAACAGTAAATAATAACTTATATATCAGCTACAGGTACCTATTTCTAAATCACATTTTGTACTCTGATAATCAATGAAAAACTATGGAAAGTTTTCTTTTCAAGCCCTGTTTGGTGATCAGGTGGTTGACAAATACATATTGTCTTTGCATGGTCAGGAATCACCACACCCGCTGGACTGCATGTTAGTCCAGCTGTTGTATTTCTTACTACTGGACATAGATGTACCCATCATCCAATGTATACTGTCAGAATTGTGTTTAGTTCTTTTTAACAATATTCACTTCCTATTTAATATTTGCACTTCAGCACTTTATTGTACAGTATGTATGATGTTAAACAGGACTTAGTAGCACATCGGGCACCATTAATTGGTAGTTACTTGTCACTGGGCCCCCCAGCCAGGGCTGGTCTCAGGGTACTTAGAAAATTCTCCTCTGGGACAGTTGACCTGTTTGCGGCAATGTGCCATGATCTCTGTCCCCAGCCCCAATGTCATCTGTATTCATATTATTAAAATATCCCCCTTCCCCATTGATATAGTGGCCCCCCTCCCCAATCCCCAGTGTCACCCATATTCATATTCATATTAATAAAATATCCCCCTTCCCTGATGATCTAGTGGACCCCCACATCAACAGGTAGTGCCCACCGCCCCACTACCCCCACACTGAAACATAGGAGGCAACCAGCACAGCCCACCTCTTACCTCCATAGCTGGACACCGACTAAACTGTCACTGAGCACCTACTGTATAGTGGGTATACCATTGTTTCTGCAGTACCCCAACAGTGAAACTATTACAGCAACACAGCCCATTCAACATCCATAGTGTCAAACAAGTTGTCGAAGCACTGTGCGGATACAGCGACTTCCGGAGTTGGCCGTGCTCCCCAGTAATCCACCCCCCTCAAAGTTGATAATCTATAAGTCTGGAGGGTGTGGGAGGCAGAGCTCCCCATGTGGGGGTGGGGAAAGCCCCCACAAACAGTCAAAACATGCCCCAGTGCATGGGGCACTGTCACTGTTGGTCAACACGTTTGTTAGGTGATGTAGTCGCTGCTGGCAAATTTGTGTCACTGTAGTGTCTGTAGACAAGTTTGTTGTCATTGACACTTGGTGGAACCTATATAGTGTACATGCTCATTGATTAATCAATGAGCATGTACACTATGCAGTAGGTGCTCAGCAGCAGTTCAGTCGGCAGCCAACCGCAGAGGTGAGAGGTGGACTTTGCTGGTTGCTGGTTGTGTTTCAGTGTGGGGAGAGCGGGGAGGTGAGCACTACCTGCTGAGTTGGGAGGTGGAGGTCCACTAGACCACCAGGGAAGGGGGTAATTTTAATAATATGAATACAGGGACATCAGAGATTGGGGAGGGGGGGCAACTAGACCACCAGGAAAATGGATTATTTTAATAATA
Source organism: Neoceratodus forsteri (assembly GCA_016271365.2). Taxonomy (NCBI): domain Eukaryota; kingdom Metazoa; phylum Chordata; order Ceratodontiformes; family Ceratodontidae; genus Neoceratodus; species Neoceratodus forsteri. Next base: position 783,484,796 of record CM028132.1, on the reverse strand, counting down.
TGAATAGGGGTGACATCGGGGATCAGGGAAGGGGCCACTAGACTACCATGGAAGGGGGATATTTCAATAATATGAATACAGGGACATAGGGGATCTGGGATGGGGCCATTAGACAACCAGGGAAGGAGGTTAGGTTAGTTTAATAATATGAATAAGGGTGACATTAGAGATCGGGGAGGGGGGTCACTAGACCACCATGAAGGACTTTTATTTATTTTACATGGAAATTGGGGGGTTGGGGGACTGCTAGCCTTTTCTGCACTGAGCCTGTGGCAAACATCTCCCATACACCATGTGTTTGTCACATGGGAGAGGTTGCGATAAGTGTGAGAACTTGGGCACCAAGATCCCTCCTTTACCAGAATCTGGTGCAGGGTCCCTGGCAAACTAGACTTTGGCACAAGCTGCTGTTTGTTGCAGCTTGCGCCAATCTATGCCCTCTTTGAGAATCGAGACCCTGGTGTCTAGTGGTCCCCCCACCTGCTAATTGTTGGCCCCATAAAAAAATACTCGGTGTCTAGTTGTCCCCCCACCCACCAATCACCAACCCCAAGTCACAAAATCCCTGGTGTCCAGTGGTCCCCCATCCACCAACTGATTGTGGGCCCAATGTAAAAAAAAAAACAAAAAAAAAAACTTTCTTATAATTTTCCCTCCCTGGTGTCTAGTGGACCCCCCACTCTGGCAGGTAGTCCCCCACCACCCCTTTTCCCCCCATTCCAACAGCAAGTGGGCGACCAGCATAGCCCTCCTCTCTCCTCTATGGCTAGCAGCCCACTGATTTGTCAATGAATGAGTGCATGCTTGTACATGCATGCACTCATTCATTGACATTCCGGCTCCCGCTCACTAGTAGTATCACACTCTGTGGGGTGGCAGACAAGAGTAGAGGGCTGTTCCAGTAACCAGCAGGGGGTTGGGATGGGAAGGAAATAGCATGGTGGACCCCTCAGGAATCACCAACACCATTCCCCCTTCCTGACCCCCTGCCCACCACTGGAACAGCCCTCTGCTTTTGTCTACCATCCCACAGAGTGTGATAATACCAGTGAGTAGAAGCTGTCAATGAATGTGCATGTGCTTGTACAGACACACACTCATTCATTGACAGCTCATTGGGCAGCCAGCCACGGAGGAGAGAGGGGTCTGTGCTGGTCACCTGCTGTGAGCTGGATTGGGGGAGCAGGGTGGTAGGGGACTACCTGCCAGGGTGGTAGGTGGGGGGCCTACTAGATGCCAAGGAATGAGGGGGAAATGTTTTACTAAGGGGATGGGGATAGGGAGGGGGTCCATTAGACACCAGAGAGGGAATATTATTTATTTATTTTTTGTACATTGGACCTGCAGTCAGTGGGTGGAGGGAACCACTAAACACCAGTTTGTTTGTTTTTATGTATGGGGCCTGCAATCAGTGGGTGGGGGAGGTCCAGGGAATGAGATTTCTTTTATATGGGGCTGGCGATTGGTGGGTAACGGGGACCACTAAACACCAGGTATTTTTTTGGTTTTTTTACTTGGGGTAGTGATCGGTGGGTCGGGGGGACCAATAGATACCAGTTTTTTGTTTTGTTTTTTATATATATAGGGCTGGCAATCAGTGGATGGGGGGACCACTAGACACCAGGTATTTTTTTTTATATATGGGGCAGGCAATCGGCGGGTGGGGGGACCACCAGACACCAGGGAATGAGATTTATTTTATATGGGGCTGGTAAATGGTGGGTGGGGGGGGGACCACTAGACGCCAGATTTTTTTTTTTTACTTAGGGACAGCAATAAGGCAGGTGGGGGGCACTAGACACCATGGGCCGGGGAATTTACAGGGAACTGGCGATCGGCAGAGGGATGTATTACAAAATAATACATTAAATTGCAGATGGAATAAATTCCACAGTTTAATGTATTATTCCACAGCTCGACCAAAAAAGTCTGCAGAACAGGGCACAACTCCACAAAACATGTTCGGAAGATTCCGATCTCGCCAATGGCAGAAGTACAGAAAATTTCACAATATTTCTGAAATTCTGTGAAATTTCCATGAAAGTGGAATTTGCAACTTTTGAACACCCCTACCTGTGGATCATGGATTTAATTTTCCACACAGACACAATTTTTTTTTTGTGATATCATGGTCAGTTGACCAGTGTGGGTGTGCAGAAAGTGCATGACTGGCAATGTGACCACACCACCTGGCAAAGCTCCTTTTTAACAAAGTACCAAGGAATGGAGGCAGCTGTCCATTTAATACTTGCAGCACTTTTGTTATTATTCCATCTTTCAGTGATGGCTGTTTTAGCTTTGCACAAACTGACTAGTACAACTTCAGCACTTTAAATCTGTTTGGGGTAGTCCTGACTGTCTGTCATTGATGAATAACAGTGATATGTATGAACTGCACAATAAATCAGCACTTTATATTGGACCCTTGGACATTTCATTTTAACATATTGCATATGTGTGATTTTTGGTTACCTTATCTGAGAGCACACACATTTTATGAATATGTAATTTGGACTGGGGTAATCCACCCCTTTGTATGCACCATCCCTGCACCATTAGTGCATACCAGTTCCTTGAAAATTCAGGTAAGTAGAATTACTTGAAGTATAGAGCAAGTTGTCTGGGCTACAATCTGATGGAAACACAAGAATTCTAAACCTATGAACCTTGCACTGAAAATCTGGAGCTCCACCCTTAGCTCCATGATCCTGTTTAATACTGAGAAAGGGGCAACTAAGGCAATTTTGAGAAGGCTATCCAAACTATGCAATGGCTATAATTAAAAAGACCCCCAGATCCTTCCCTCACTGATCTCTGGAAACCTTTCTTTTTAAAGGGACAGTAAACATTGCAGGGGTCATTCATACTATGAAAGCCCATAACAAGATCTTTCAAATGAGGTAATGGGCTTACCTGTAGGTGTCAGGAGTCCTGAGATATGAGTACCTAAATCATCAGTAAACCAAAACAATGCAGCAGCCATTTCATTGAATCATGAGACCAACAGTGATGTCACTGAGGGGCAAGCTGTAATTAACAACATGCAGCTTGCCCCTCAGTGACATCACTTCCTGTTTTAAAAAGGCTGCTCTCTTGTATTGATTTACAGATTAATTAGATAGTCATATTTCAGGACTCTTGACACCCACAAGGAAGTCCAGTGCCTTGTTTGAAATATCTTTTCATGGGCTTTCACAATTTGAGTGACTCCTGCAATGTTTACTGTCCCTTTAATTCCCAAATGTGAAACTACGATCAGTTTTCACTGATAATCAGAACACTTTCTACCAATAATACTGAATGTATTTTTTACTGTAAACCACTTGGGTGTGTTTTCTAATTACAAAATGAAATGCAGATATGCAATTTAATCTGGCCTTTTACCAATTCAAAATATAGCGACTCTATTGTTAACTTTCAAATAAGTCAAAAAATTAGAAGTTCTTACTCATTTCTGGGATCAAGTACCAGTCCTCGTGGGTTTGTTACATTTTCACTTATCAGCACAGCCCTGTGGCTGCCATCCAATCTGGAGACCTCTATAGTTTCTAGAACATAGTCTGTCCAGTAAAGATTACGACCAACCCAGTCCACAGCTATGCTTTCAGTCACTGTCACACCACTGTCAAATACCTGTGGAAAAGTTGGAATGTGAAACAGGTATTTTATATTTATCTGCAAAGAAGATCTCAAGTATGATTAAGACACTTTATCACTTCACCTGAAGTGCTCTGGAAGGTGCTTTATTGGAGCTCATGTTCATTATCAAAAGAAACTTTTGTAAATGACATTGCAAATCAGCACTCCTTCACAATACATAGATTTTGATGGCAGATAAGGACCGCTTGGCCCACCCAGTCTGCCCATTTCCCTACCTAATGGATAAGCTGCAGATCCTAGTTAACCAGCAGCCTACTTCATCCTACCCCCACCCCCTAGCTTTGCCATATGACTGTCCCATGCATGCTTGAATTCCACCACTGTTTTCGACTCCACAACCTCCTCCTGAAGGCCATTCCATGCATCCACAACCCTCTCTGTGAAAAAATACTTCCTTAAATTACCTCTGAGCCACCCCCCTTCTATCTTCAAATTGTGCCCCCTTGTTCTTGCACACTTCTTTTTTTGAAAGATGCTACCCTCTTGGACTTTGTTGATTCTCTTGAGGTACTTGAAAGTTTCTATCATGTCCCCCCTCTCCCTCCTTTCCTCGAGGCTATGCATATTTAGCTCCTTAAGTCTCTCTCTTCATATGTCTTCCAGTGCAGACCCTGCGCCATTTTAGTTGCCCTCCTCTGGACAGCTTCCATCCTGTCTATGTCTTTGCGGAGATTGGGTCTCCAGAACTGCATGCAGTACTCCAGATGGGGTCTCACCAACTGTCTGTACAGAGGGATAATAACTTCCTGTTTTCTACTGGTGATGCCTCTCCCTATGCATCCCAGTATCCCCCAGCCTCCTTGCTGCCCTCTCACATTGCTTGCCCACCTTTAGGTCATCTGATATGACTACCCCAGGTCCCTTTCCATTTTTGTTGTTGTTAGTATCTCACCCCCATTGTGCACTCTTCCCCTGGGTTTTTGTTTCCCAGGTGCATTACCTTGCACTTCTTAGCATTGAATCTAAGCTGCCATACATTTGACCATTCCTCTAACCTTCCCAAGTCCCTTCTCATCCTTTCAACCCCACCTTGTGCATCAACTCTGTTGCAGATCTTTGTGTCATCTGCAAAGAGACATACTTTTCCTTCCAGTCCCTCTGCAGAAGAACGTTTGATTAAAATACCACCAACAGCATAATTTGGTTCAATATCAGTTGGTCTGTATCTATAGCTTGGCCCCACCCTTCAAAGCAAGGCTGCAAATAGACAGTATTGTGTAGCCCTCCTTTCCCTGTCAGTGAAAAATGAATAGCTAAATGAGTAAACCTACCCAAAAGCCATGTTTACATGGCAGTAGCACTACAAATAAAATACTGCAACAGCGTGGTCTCATCCACTTGCCACCCGCATCCTGTCTGTCTACACGGCCCCTCTCTGCACCACTCCAATCTTTGCTGGAGAGGGGCCATGAATCAGGGAAGCCAGCCATCTGCTGGCCAATGGATGGGTTGCTGTGGTGCAGGCAGCTCACACTGCCACTTAAGCCACTGTAAGCAACTCACTCCTCTTGGCACTCCTAGCCTGCCAGAGAATCTGGGAGCATCTTAGTGAGTGATTTACCCCAATCGGGTATGTCCACACAGTCACATTTGCACTAGAGCAACCCGAGTGCATGGGTTACTCCAGTGCAAATATGACCATGTAAATAGGACTTTTGAGTACAGTATTGAGGCAAAACAGAGCTCTAGCTTAAAGGGAATGTCCCCTCAACCTTTTTTCTGTTTGTCAGTGTAGTACGTAGGCATGAACAATGATTCTCTCTCTTGCATCCTTTAATTTCACCCTAATTTAAATTTAAATGAAGTTGCTTCACTCTGTTCTGCCCTGGTGTGAAAACCTGTTTGATGCCACTGCAAAGAACAAGGTCTACAAGATGCAAATGTTGCTACTTACCCACTGGCCTGGCATCATGGGGCCAGCCTTGAAATGCATAGTTTTTGATTAACAGCTGGCAGCATAGACTAGAGGTTAAAACAAAGAGCTGTGAATAAGCTTTGTCCATCCAACAGCATGGGATTTGGTTCCAGCATGCTCTACTTGTATATTGAGTGACCAGAGCAAGTCATTTAACCTCCCTGTGGTCCCAAAACACACCCAAAAACAAGCTGTACTGTAGTTGTGTGCCTTTCCCCGACAAAGACAGTGAAAACAATCTGAGCATGTTGACTTGAAAAGAAAAAAATTAGGACACCATTAATTGTTTATTAATTGCAAAAACACATAGATGGACAACACTGATAAAACATGTATAGCCTGAAATGCAATATTAAAAGATTATTTTACTTTTTTGATGAAGTTAAAAGTTTAACAGTTTCTGAATGAAATACTTTGGATGGAATGGAATTTTCTACTGTAAAGGAAACAAATGAATCTGGTTGATCCTGTTGCTCATGCCTTACGAGCGTGTTTTACACGCTGCAGCTTTGCCAATGGACCGCAACTTTCCAGAATGCCATTCCCGTTTTAATGTAAAAAAAGAAAGAAAAAAGGGAGAGACAGGCTGTGTCTGTGTGCGTGTGCATGTACGCATGTCTGTGTGTGCACGTGTGTGTGTGAAGTGTGTGCATGCATGTGTGTGTGTCTGTCTGTAAGGGAAGTTCTGTACTAACTGAACTGTGCTGAAAGGGAAATAAATTATCACCATTAATTAAATAAAATAATATATGGGTGGGTGGGTAGGTGTAAAAACCAGAATTTTGCACACACCCTTGGACTTTGCCCTTTGGTTTAATGTAGCATCCCATACTGTGTGTGTGTGTGTGTGTGTGTGTGTGTGTGTGTGTAAAATTCTGGTTACACACACACACCCATATATTATTCTATATTTTAATAATGCAATTCCAATTATGCATGTTTTAATAATGTTGTCCATCTATGTGTTTTTGCAATTAATAAACTATTAATGGTGTCGACTTTTTTTTCTTTTCAAGTCAAATCTGGATAGAAAAAGCATAATATTTTCAGAATCATAACACATGCTCAGATAGTTTTTATTGTCTTTGTCCAGGAAAGGCACACAACTACAGCTTATTTCTGGGTGTGTTTTGGGACGACAGGGAGGTTAAGTGACTTGTTCTGGTCACACAATATGCAAGAAGAGCATGTTGGAATAAAAAAACATTCTACTAGATGAAAGAAGCTTGTTCACAGCTCTTGGTTTTATCCTCTAGGCTGTACTGCCAACTGTAAATCAAAAACTACGCATTTCAAGGCTGGCCCCATGATGCCAGGCCAGTAGATAAGTAGCATCATTTGCATCTTGTAGATCTGAGTTCACAACCAAAATTGTAAGAGAAAAGGCAGTAAGAGAGGGAATGGAATAAGACAGAAGTCAGTGCTGTGGCAGCCCCAGAAATCTGTACTTACATGAATACAGCCAGGGTCTGGAAATCATGATATGGGGCCCCAATACCTGTTGACACCACAGAGCCAGCCTTGAGATATGTGTAGTTTTTAATGATCAGCTGGCAGTATAGCCTGGAGGTTAAAGCAATCCTAAAGATGGATTATTACTACTAACAGTTTGAAATGTAAAGATGATAACTTACTAGTTTCAATGCACATACAAAACAAGTATTATAAATGTAGAAAGTGTTGTAATAACACCTTAAAACACACTTAAAAGAACAGATAATTTCCATTTTAACCTACAGTCAATGGAGGGCCAAGTTCCTTGGCGACATCATGTCCTGTCAGAAGCCTAAAACATATGGCTGCTCCAGCCCTTAATTACAGGCTGATTTACGTATGAATAGGTCTGGACTGCAAAGATTCACACATAAATACAATGGCTCACTCACATTAGCTTTTTATGGACTTTGAGACATTAAGAAACACTGTTGATGACAGTTCCCCTTTAAAGTGTTAACCAATTTGAAAACAAAAATGCATTTGCATTAGTCCAAAACAAAAGACAGGTTCCAGGATGTTCAAAAGGGCAGACAAAGGTGCAATACCCAATTTTGAGCTGCACCTGTGGCATCTGAAATGTGCTAAATGTTTAAATGCTATTTTCAAATGCTTGACTGCATTTACAACAATTTCACTGCTTTAAGGCAGCTTGCATCATAAAAGTCACATGTGTCACTTGTTTGATTTATCACCCAAAATATCACAACTCATGCAATATGTCCAAATAATAAATCGGTCAACCTTTTAGGTGGTGTAATGTATTGGCACAATCATTGTGATATGGAGAAATTGTGCCACAAATCCTCAATGAAAATCCCCCAGGGTAAATAAAACACTGATATGATATTATGATATGAACCAAAACATAAATTCAGCTATATAATACAATTCAATGTGATGTAATGACTTTCATGCTAGCTGCATCCCAACATGCTTTCCAGAGACTAGATAATAAAAACACATTTTCACGAAAATGTAATCAACTAGAATTCTCATTCAGTGTGACATTTAAGTCTATACAGCTGGGGGTGGCAGATTAGTAGTCACAAGATGCAAAAAATTGGATTTTGTGTAGGGGCTTACAACAGGAAGAAGTTAATCAGTGGTACACACAGAAACAGAGAGTCTGCTCCAGATGAAAATGACAGCAGAGGAAAAAGAAGGTTTTGGAAGAGTGGTGGTAGCAAGGGTAAATAGAGTGAGAAAATGTTGTAGAGGTATTCTGTGGACAGATATATTGGAACTGGAGGGAGACAATGTTGTAGAGGTATTCTGTGGGCATATGTATTAGGAATAAGGCATTACAGAGGGGGATTATACTAACTTAAAGTACCGAGTGATGGGCTGGAGTCCTGAACCCGAAGGGCAAGGCACTTCAACCACTGTGAGGTACACTGACATACCTGTACCATAATCCCACTGATGGAAGCCCTTATTTCACTTATAAAATGTTTAGTAATGTTAATTTTTTAGCAGTGCATAATTGCTGTAATTTGGTGCTGTATCTTCAAATGATTAGCTTTAGAGCATTAGTACTAATAAGATATGTAGTAGGGATTAGGTTGCAGCTGTTATGCTTCACTAATTGGGTATGGTTGCACTGCAAGGAGGGTTATTTTTGTAGGGCTATAGTTTGTTCTGTTGCTTTAAATAGGTGTTCTAAGTTTTAACTTGCACTGCCCATGTGACCTGTGAGATTAAACTGGAAGCCTGGGCTGTGCTATCTGTATTTTCCATGTGATCAGAGTCGGACCTGGAAGCCTAGACTGTTGATTGGATGTCATGTGACCTTACTCTGGTGCACAGCATCTCAGCTGATCAGGTTCAAGTTTGTGACTTGTGCCACGTCCTGTGTTTCTTTTTGCATGACAGATAGGTAAATGGATACTGTATTAGCTTGTATAGCAATGTCTGTAGAAACTCTGTTAATGGTTCAGAGACATACTTACACATGTTTCTGTTTTTGTGTAGAATCGTCATTTTGAAATATAATTTGTGCTTTTATTGGGTGTTTTTCTTGAGCATCACAGAGGCTTTCTGGGTTTGGATTTTTCAGTTGAAAGCATGTTTGTTGCATGGATTTCCTTTACAGTTTGTGATTCGTGAGCAATGTTGCTGTGGGGCACCGTGTGTGTGTGTGTGTGTGTGTGTGCTTCTTTTTTACTTTTGCAGGATTTCTTTTTGATATTGCTGGGTTGTTTGATTTTCATTGTGACCTTTTTGATCCTGATGATAAGTAATTAGCATATTGACCTTTTTGGCCCTGACTGAATGTGCTCTTGATTAATACACCCCTATCATATCTTCTAAGCAGGGGTATATGATAGGTTAATGCAATACCATGTGATGGGGTCCTGAACTGTGAGGAGACACAGAACTGACCATACCCCATTTTTGGGGGGATAAGAATTGGTGTGGCAGCTTCTGTTTTATGGAATGCCTTACCTTGGAAGGTTAGATCATCTTGCATGGTGGAGACCTTCGAAACTTTCTTGAAAACTTTTCTATTTAATAAAGCCTTCCCAGACTGGTCTTAGATTTGAATGAATTGTAATGTTGTTTACTGCTATTTTATTTATATGCAGCTGAAATATGTTGCGATTGTGAAGCACACTGAAGCTTCAGAAAAGGGTGCCCAAGAAATAAAATTGCTTTGCCTGTTAATGCTCTTAAAATATGCAGTAAGAATGTCTGTTGAAGTACTCTGCAAGTACAGTAAATGACAGACTCTAACTCAATGGACTGCCTCACCAAAAAGTTACTCAATGACACTTACAACTTTTTTGTCTGTTCCATTTAAGAAAGCACTCCAAACCTTATCCTGTGCGGTATCAGACCAGTAAATGCGATCTGTAATGGAATCAAAATCAACAGCTACTATGTTCCTTCCATTTCGTACCACTGAACGTAATGTATTGGGCTGAGCAGTAATGTTATCCATAACAATCTGACTGCGACTGGCCACAAAGAGTAATGCTTCCTGGGATCCTGTGGGACAATAATAATAATAATAAACTTTATTTTTAATGTGCCTTTCAAATGTCAAGGTGCAGTACACAGTTAAAACAATTTAAAACCAATGCTGCAATCACAGTAAAAATATACAATACAGTTAGAGTCTGTCATCCTCAAGACCATAAGCCCTGTTCCATAAATATGTCTTTAATACTTGTTTAAAACCCCCCATAGTCATGCACTCCCTAGTCCAATGGGGTAGAGAATTCCAGAGGTTTGGTGCCACGAACATAAATGCCTGGGCCCCAGAAGATTTTAAAAACACCCTCGGAATCTCCAGCAACCCCTTGTTGGCCGAGTGGAGCAGTCTCTCAGGGAGGTAAGGAACCAGGAGCTCTTTCAGGTAGTGAGGGCCCAGTCCATGTAGGGCTTTATATGTCAGTAATCCAACTTTGAAGGTGATCCACCACTGAACTGGCAGCCAGTGCAGCTCCCACAGCACTGGTGTGATGTGGGAAGATCGAGGAGTCCCCATCAACAACCGGGCTGTGGAATTCTGCACCAGCTGCAGGTGGCAGATATCAACCCCTGGAAGCCCAAAGTAAAGGGAGTTGCAATAGTCTAAACGCGAGGTCACAAAAGCATGGGTCAACATAGGGAGGTCCCCGGATGGAACAAGGTGCTTGATCCTAGCGATGTTCCTCAGATGATCAAAGGATAACTTAACAACAGCCGACACCTGCAAATGAAGTGTCAACCCATCGTCAAGAATCATCCCTAGGTCTCACACCTGTTCAGAGATAGGAAGCTCAGAGTCCCCAAGGAATAAACCTTTGGATTGACCTGCTCCCAACCCCCTATCTGGCGACATGGATCCACAGCCATCACCTCTGTCTTCCCAGGGTTCAACTTCAACCAGCTGGACTTCATCCAACCCTGGATTTCGGTGAGGCAGTCGTTGAATACAGAGAGTGCTCCATCCTGGTCGGGTGCAAAAGACATGTAGAGCTGGGTATCATCAGCATAGCAATGAAACTTCAGCCCATACCATCTTACAATGTCTCTGAGGGGAAGCATGTACACCAAGAACAACATGGGAGACAGCACTGAGCTCTGAGGCACCCCACAAGACAGAGAGATAGGGTCAGAGGAAAAAAAAATGACACTACCCTCTGAGTTCTACCGGTGAGAAAAGAAGTAAACCATCTGTGGACCAAACCAGAAAGCCCACAGATGAATCTCAGGTGCTCAAGCAGAACCCTATGGTCAACGGTGTCAAAAGCTGATGACAGATCAAGAAGTACCAAAATGGACCTTTTTTTCTGGTCTCTCACCATCAGGAGATCATTAAGCACCCGAACCAGCGCAGTCTCTGTGCTGTGCCTCTTTCAGAATCCAGATTGGAGAGGTTCATAGATGCTATGGATGGTCAAATGGTTCTCCAGCTGTACAGCCACTACTTTCTCAATCACCTTCCCCACAAAGGAAAGGTTAGAGATTGGCCTGTAGTTAGCGAAGAGTCTGGGTCCAATGAAGCCTTCTTTAACAAAGTTGTCATCACTGCTTCCTTCAAGGAGCAGGGGTACTCACCAGAGACAAGGGAGCACCAGACTATCTGTGCCAGAACTGGGCCGATAGCAACACCACAGCCCATTATCAGGGATGTAGGACCCGGATCTAAACTACAGCATGTAGAGTGCATACCCTGTACAATCTGCATAACATCCACGATTTCCGGCCAGTCGAAGGAACTCCAGGAAAAAGGAGGGATAGTGACTAAGCATTGATCTTCAACAACTCCCATAGAGTGTGCTGCACAGGTCTCTAACCTGATATCGGCCACCTTATCAACAAAGAACCAAGCAAGCTTATCACACTGTAATTGTGAAAAAGCTCTATGAACATGCAGACAGACTGGGTTGCACAGCCTGTCCACAGTTCGAAAGAGCTGAGCTGGTCAGTTCTAAGCAGCAGCAATTTCCCCGGACAGGAATTCTGCCTTCTTATGGGAAATTTCTGACTGATAGAGTCGATATTGCTCTAGCAGTCTAAGATGGTCGCATTTCTAAGACAGATTTCCACCAGCACCACTCTAACCTTATCCTAGTCATTGCATCTCCCTCAGGTCCCCATCAAACCACGGAGACCGAGGGTGAAGAGAGAGAGGACGTGCATGGACTGGAGCAATGGAATCCAGGGCTGAGGTAATGGCCTTATTATATGCCAGAACCAAAACCTCCGGATCCATGCTAGCCACTGGAAATTCTGATAGATCGAGCACTGCAGTTAGACCATCAGGAGTCACATCCCATAAAGGGTGGTACTTGACCAACTTCACAGGGGACAAATTAGCAGAGAGTCCAATTTACAAAACTAATAAATTGCATAACAGTGTATAAACTGTAATTAACTTCCATTTGCTGCAATGACCTGAGTTTTTTGGAATAAGAAAAATCAAAAGTGTAATTTACTAAAAACTCCAGTTTGGCCTGGTCAAGCAGTATTAACATTAGTGTTTTAGGCTACTATGTAGGGGACCTGGGTTAGCATCGCAAATGAACTTTACATGTGGGCTAGTGTCCATGGGGACAAACTTGAGTGGGGTGGAGAGACAGGATGCCACTGCAGCATGGCATTGGCTGACAGGTGTCCTCATACAACTGGCAAGGTCCCACCCATGGGACTGAAGCTAGATATACAGGGAGGCAGGAGGACCTGAGAGACAATAAGTGGGGTGAGGTAGATAATGTTTTCACCTGCCCCCATATCATATAGACTTTTACAGTCTTCCATCTCACTTCCAGGACTGGAGGAGCTCTCTCCTATTTGCTTAGTAGCCCCTGTGGGGAGGAACTCATCCAGCCCTTCATGCTGGGAAGAGTAATAAGTTCCTTGGGGCATCCACACTGTGCAGCATACCTAGCAGTAGGCTGGGAGGGAGATTTTAAGTGGAAGTACACATCTTACTTCAAATAACATTTGCACATTTATGAATGAGCATTTTCTCTTAAGCTATGTGGCTCTGCAATCAAATTGGCTGTCAGCATTCAGTGACCATTACATTTGTCTCTGTTACACTATCAGATACAGCCTGATCACCATGGTGCATGAATTCTTCCTGTCAGCATTCCACCATCTAGAATTGCTAAATGACTGGTATGATGTGTTCTGATGTGGAACAAGCATTCTTAAACACTTGACAGATGAACTATTTTATCAATAAAATACCACTCACATGTTACACTTTTCTTTCGCAACATTTTTCTTATTATAATAGCAATAAGGCACTCCCAGGAGTTAGATTAACAGTCAGATCATCACCCCTAGGGGCAATATTGTTCTCAGCTGCACTTTGTGACACAATATGCCCATAGGCTATTAATCCAACCCCTGGTTTGTTAATCAGACTGTTAATGAACCCTCTGGCCATGCCTTATTGCTTAATTAACACTTTTTTGCCATAGGAATTTATAACATTTCTGTGCTAGGATGAACAATGTGATTCAAACACACACAAGAAATTTTGACCATAACACTTAAATGTCTCATTCTCCATAGTAAAGGATTTGTACTTGAAACAATGCATACCAAATTTCTCTTTGAAATTAGCACATGGACTACACTCTGCCCCTGCTACCATAGTGGCCCACATATGAGGAACAGTCTCTCATTTTACTCTTCAGAAGCCCCCTGAGGAAAAGGCATGACATCTCCTTTTACTTGGGTAGCTTGTTCTTGTTAGTTGCTGTGGTTTACTGTCAAGTTTTATACCTTAACGTGGATTAAAAATTCCAAATGAATCCTGTCCCGATTGGTGTGGAGGGCACTGTTCTTTTATTGGATTTTTGTCAAAAGCCACATAGGCCACATTATGGTGGTCACTAATGTCTCACATTCCATACTAAGATCATTTTAAAGCAAAAACTCAGAGTAATTACAGTTGTACAATAGACAGAAAATGTTGTTAACATGAAAACGTTAATTCCCATGGTGTTTTGAGCTTCTAAGATTTCACATGTGTCCCACATTCTTCTTCTTGTTCCCATATTTTGAGGGACTGTATACCACATTTGACTGAGGGGCTGGGATAGATTCAGGTGGAGGATAAAGGTCATGGGAGGGGAGTAGGAGGGGGATGGAAAGGTCGGGGGGGTCAGGGACAACTGCCTGAGCTGTGAACCCTGCACATCCAGCAGACAAGATATATCAGCGGGCCTAATTCTGCTGGTTAATTTGTATGTGTGTATGTATGTATGTAAGAAATGTGTGTCAGTGCTGCAGCTTTGTATTCTTGAAAATGGTCTCTATCCCACAGTCATATTCCTCACCTGAAGCTTTGCAGGTCCTCCCATCTGGTTCTAAAATATAGCCTGTATCACAGTGACATCTAAAAGAGCCTCTCTCATTAAAACAGATTTGACTGCAAAATCCTGGAGAGTCACATTCATTAATGTCTTCACATGTCTTCGAATCATTGGTAAGTTGGTATCCTATTGGACATATGCACTGGGCACCAAACGGTCCTTGAATGCATCCATGCGTACATCCAGCATTGTTATTAGTACAGCTTTCTTCATCTAGTTTTCAACACAAAGATATACATATTATTGCATATTAATTATTCAAATGACAACAAGTTGTCTTGCATATGTTCTCTATAATATCAAACTAGCATACTATTATAAAATATCATATATCTATATATATATATATATATATATATATATATATACAGATCCAGAGGCAAATAGTTTCATACCTTTGATTGGACCAGCATAGATGTTACAAAAAGAAACAATGACTAAGCTTTCGGACCAACCAAGTCCTTCCTCAGAGACTTACCTACTTACTTACTTGGTTAAGTCTCCAAGGAAGGACTTGGTTGGTTTGAAAGCTTAGACATTGTTTTCTTTTTGTAACATCTATGTTGGTCCAATAAAAGGTATCAAACCATTTGCTTCTCGATCTGTTCTCACAAGGACCAAGAAGGACACTAATATATTTTTCTATGTTATATATATGTATACATTTATGAATGCTTAAGAGGATACAGTTTTGAAAATAGTTTTGATACTCTGAGGACAGTCAGACTTAGAGTGAGAATATTGTGTTTATCCTCACTCTATCTCTATTTATCCCATAGTGGAATTGGAGGATTTAGCCATTTATCTACACAGTAGGTCCATTGTGGCAATGGAGGTACAGTGAAGGAAAGGGCCTGTATTGGTTTTCTTCATACAGTGAGGTTATGCTGGTCCAACATCACTGCTGAAGGTGGACACTGAAAATCAGAACACATTTTTTTTACATAGAATAATAGAAGGCATTGCATAAATCAAATATGCCATGGCTCTAATGAAAATATCACTGATATTCTCCCTCATGCACTTTGACTTTTTGACATCACTAGTGGCTTCACCACTCATAATGTCATAATATCAAATTTCACCCTGGAAAAACATCAGTAATATTTTTTGAATTATGACCATGGTATATCACATATACACACACACACACACAGTTACATATATATATATATTATAGGATAAAGTATGGGTCTGGGTGTGTAACGCGAAGAAACACACATCCAGGGGTTTGATGTTACATAAACCCTGAGAGCAAAGCTCAAGGGGTTTATGTGAAGCATCTAACCCTGAGGGTGTGTGTAAATTCGGGTTTACACACCCAGACCCATATTTTATTTTATATAATTGCTGGGTTTTCCTTTTTTCGCCTCAGCAATTGTATAAAATAAAATATAGCTGTGCAGCCGGGGTTCGGTGAAGGTGAAATGCGTGGCTGCAGTCAGCAGTTTGATTTTCCAATTTTTTTTTTTTTTATGTTGTGCACAGCACTGACTGAGGCAGATTTTGCTTGTTTTCTTTTTTGTACTTACCGCCTAGTCCAGGTGGCAGTTTACTGTCCATTAGCAGTTCCCTGAGCAGGCATGGTGGTGAAGCGAGGAAGTGCGGCAGGCGCATGCGCACAGTGAGGGAAATCGTGAGCATGCTTGCCATAATGAACCCTCCTTCATTATGGCAAATTATGCCATGGTTTCCTATGGGAAATAAGGGAAGCCGGTAATTATTTTATATATATATATATATATATATATATATATATATATATATATATGCAGTATCAGTGTGATAACCTCATTTATTTCCACTGCAGTTTGATAAATGGTGATGGCATCACCAGAGTTAAAATAAATGCCATTTATACATACTCTGCTGATGTTACCACTCACTCACTACAACCTGTATTCTAAATGGAACTGCTTCACAAAACAGTTTCTGTTTCTCAAAGCTACCTGCAACTAACTCATTTAGCATTGCAAATGATGCTCACCTGTGTCCCATAGTGTTTCTGAGACTCCCAGCCCATTACTATACTGATCTCAGCTTCAGTACAGCCTGCATTCTAAATGAAACTGCTTCACAAAATGTTTCTTTCTCACTGCTACCTGCAACTTACTCTAGCACTGAAAAGGACACTCACTTGTCTCCCATAGTGTTTCTGAGACTCCCAGCCCATTCAGAAAAACTCACACACCCTCAGACCACACACAGAAACAGCAGGCAGCACACAGAAACAGGAAAAGGAAAACATAACAATATGCTTGGAGTTCTCACCCCCGCTGCATAAATAGCACACATGATGTGCAGATCATGTGCTATGGAAAATATTCTCACTCCTGCAGAGTGAGCTCTGGATACTCTCACCTATGCCTGTGGCACTCATGAGTATCCAGAGCTCACTCTGCAGGAGTGAGAATATTTTCCATATCATACTACTGCCCATCATGTATCATATATATATATATATATATATATATATATATATATATACATATATAGTATATAGTATATATAATATAGGATACATGATGGGCATGAGTGGAATATGGAAATATTTTCACTCCTGCAGAGTGAGCCTGGATATTTCACGAGTGTCGAAGGCACAAGTGGAATATACAGTGCTCACGAGGCAGGAGTGAAAATATTTGTCATATTCCACGATGTGCCCAGCATGTGTCCTATTTATACAATGGGGCCTCACTTCTGCAAAATGTACAATTTGCGTGGCTTGCACGGGGTTAGTATGGGTTTAGCATGGCTTTGTGTGGGTTTAGCATGATTGTGTGGGTTTAGCGCGATTGCGCAGCTTTGCGCAGGTTTAGCACGGGTTTCGGGGGTGTAATAAATGGTATTTATTTTAACTCTACTGACGTCATCAGGATTTATTTCACAGCAGTGAAAATAACATGGTTCATTTCACTGGAATATGTCTCACCCCCATTGTATCAATATATATCTATATCTATATATATACAGTATATATATATATATATATATATATATATATATATATATTTATACAATGGGGTGTCTTGTATTCATTGACAATAAAAGTATGTATTTGCACCCCAGTGAGATAAATGCCTGCTGCTGTAGACATTGTGGAGATATTTACATTTACACACACAGTGTCTACATCAGCAGGTGATATTCTCACTGTCGTGACAGCTCATCAAAGACCTCCCTGCCCAATCTAGTTCTGTAGAAAAATAGCCTGTCCTAAAACAGTACACCTCAAATGCTTCTTCAGGTTACTCAAGCAAACCATAAATTTGAAAAAAACTATACACTTATCAGTTACAGTGGGCAAAGTAACATTTAGCAGCTTCACAAACTGCAGTGCGGCTCTAATAAACACTGGCAATACTATTCCCCAAAGAGAAGCCTTCACAAGTCTAATCAAGACTACAATTGAATTCTCACCTGAAAGCCACTTTCCTAAAGGCAACATACTTCAAAATACACAGAAAGAAAACTACCTTGCAATAATCTGAAAGACATGTTCTGCGGCACTCCAAATGAAGAATTCACTGTGAAGATACACATCACTTCACCCGGACCGTCGGTAAAAACATCAGATATGGACATGCAAAAACACAGCCGAACAGCACATACAGAATCAGAAACTCCAAATATGCACACAATAAAACTATAAAGAAACAGCAAACATACCTCGAAGAGCCAAAATAAAACATTATAAAATCTCACTTCCCAGTTAGTAACAAAAATACCGCCCACAAACAGAACTCCACCAATTACAAAGCACGCAACTCGAACAACAAAGTGCACCAACCAATCAAAAAACAAACCTAACCACTCACACTTCATTCACACAATCTTGCTACTACCGAACAACCCGTGGATGTATACCAGAAATAAAAATAGCACATAAAACCTGCTGTATAAAACATGCAGAGCATTTCATAAGGAAAACAAATAAATTATGCCCTTTTGTAAAAATTACACACATGATGTGCAGCTAGTGGGATATGAAAAATACTCTCACTCCTGCATCATGAGGCATGTATATCTCACTCTGCAGGAGTGAGAATATTTTCCATATCCCACTCCTTCCCATCATGTATCCCATATCTCTCTCTCTCTCTCTCTCTCTCTCTCTATATATATATATATATATATATATATATATATACACATACACACACACACACACATAGATATATAGTGCTCTCTCTCTCTATATATATACAGTATATATATATATATATATATATATAGAGAGAGAGAGAGAGAGAGAGAGAGAGAGAGAGAGATAGGGGATACATGATGGGCAGGAGTACACAGTACAGAGTTATCTTTTCCTTTGTAACTTGTTACTTTGTGCCTGTTTTGTGAAGGTGTCCTTAATGGAGAAACATGCTTTCTTAGGAGCAGCAGCTGTGTTTCAGGTGAAAGCATTGCACTTCTGTATTTGTCTCTATGGTAACAGCACAGGTTTTTCTTGTATGCTGCTGAGGGAAAGCTGCCTATGATATCAGTGACCTTTGTGTGCACTGTGTGTGTAAATGGCTGATATCATCACTGTAGCGCAGAGGGTAAAGATATCACACTGTGGTGGATGATACACTGTTTTATCTCACTCATTTACCACTCACCCTATTGTGTGTGTGTGTGTGTGTGTGTGTGTGTATATATATAGATATATACTATAGTGGCACGGTAGTGCCATTATAGTTAGGATTGAGTACCCCATCTAAGGTTAAATCTGAAATTTGGCAGCTTAATAACTTTGCCACTGTCCAATAGATGTACCTGAAATTTAGAATGCATGGTTTGGTACCATAGATCTCCGGATCTGCCAAGTTTTGTTATGGTCGGATGTACAATTGAGGAGCTACAGAGCACCAAAAATGCACAAATTACGCATTTTTGTGCATTCTTTGCTCGCACCTACAGCCCGCATGGTTTGTGCGACTAGTCCAAAACCTTCAAGGAACATGCAGCCAGGGTTCCCAATGTGCCTTTCAAAGATTTCATGAAAAAATATTAAACGATTCAAAAGTTGTTCAAAAAACAAGTTTTCCATTATAGTCAATGGAAAAAGTTAACAAAATATGCGAATGTGTCGAAAATGCACTTTTTACTTTTGCAAATGACCCTTGTAGTGTCGCAAATCAGTCATCTTGTTTTCAGTTGGTGGTCAGAGAAATGCTTGCCATTTAAATTTAGGACAATTCTTGTTGTGTTCACCTAGTCGAGCCCTGAGAATGCTAGCCATGTCTTTTTTTGGGGGTAAAACACCCCAGAAATTTTTTTTAATTTTTATAAAAAGTAGTGTTGCAAAGTACTTTCACATATGCGACACTTTTGTGATTTTATTTGCAAGCATGTCGTGATTTGCCAAAGTACTTTGCGACACTATGGCCAAAACAATAGGGAATCTTTGCCACCCTGCTGCAAAAGAACGGTTTGGTCTTTTGGGCTGAAATGTGGAAGGAAGAAAGCCAATATCCCACAGGTGTGCCTTTTCATGGTTTGGTGACAAAATATTAGAGGGTTGCAAAGTTACGCCACTCTGAAGTTGACGATTTTTTTCCATAGGATAACATTACGGCGTCCACCGTGCATTTTGGGGCCCATATCTTGAAAATGGTTCGAGATACAGACTTCTCATCAGAAGACTGCTTAGTCTCCCACTGGGGGGCAAATTACAAAACTAGCCTGGAAAGTCATAAATAATATGAGATTTTAAATTTTTTTCTATGTCGTACGGTTCGTGAGATGTAAGGAATTTAGTATTCCAAGTGCTCATTTTCTGCTCTAAGGGCCATTATTATGCATACATTCTTTGTATTCACTGTACTTTTGAATGCACTATTTTGGAAAAAAAAGGGTGTGTGTTTGCATTACTGTTACCATTAGCATTTCTGCTTGCGTTTCCGTTACGATTTGTGTTAGCGTTTCCATTTACATCACCATGTGTGTTACCCTTTGCGTTTGCATTTGCACTTGAATTTGAGTTACTGTTACCATTTGCATTTCCGTTACCATTTTTGTTTGCGTTTACTTTTGTGTCACCGTGTGCATTACCATTTGTGTTTGCGTACGTGCTTGGATTTGTGTTTCCATTTGTGTTACTGTTTCCTTTGGCGTCATCGTTGGTGTTACCAAAACAATTTGCATTTCCAATTGCATTACCATTACGATTTGCGTGTTCATTACCATTTGCATTTGCATTTCCATTGGCCTCTGTATTTGTGCGTTACTGTTTCCTTCTGCATCACTGCTACCATTACCATTTTCATTACTGTTTTCATTTCCATTTGCATTTCTGTTGCCGTTAGCATTTGTGTTACAGTTTGTGTTACCATTTCTGTTTTCATTTACTTTTGCACTTGTGTTTCTCTTACCGTTTACATTCTCATTTCCATTTGCGTCACCATGTGCATTACCGTTTGCACTTGTGTTTGCATTACCGTTACTATTTTCTTTTACCTCACTGTTGCCATCATCGTTTGTGTTAACATTGCTGTTTGTATTTTTGAGTTTGCACAGTGCGCTGAAAAACATGATCTTTTTCCTATTTTTCTGCCATTTGGAAAGACCTTTGTTCAAGGAACATGCCAGTTTTTGTTTGGTGAAAAAACATTCAGTTCCAGAGTTATTGCCACTTGAAGTTGCCCCCCCCCCATGGTTACAGATTTTTTGGCCACCTGGTCCACCATTTTAGTGCATTTTCAGCCACGATTTCCACCATTTTGTGGTGGAAGACTTCTTAAAGCTGCAGAAATGTAAATATTGAATATCGCTGGAATGGTTTGGTCCTTTCACATGAAATTTGGAGGGTGCTGAGTGGATGTCCTGGGGAAGTGAATAATGTTGTCTACATGTTGGCAACATTTTTTCGCTGAGGAGATACTGCGTGATGCATTTAACGTTTTGCGCATAGCGTTCTGCATGGTGCTACTGGCTTGAAATTTGTAGTGTAGGTAGCCCTGGTGGTACAGAGGTGCCTTGCAGTGATTTGGTGTGTAAAACATTAACAGGTGTGGAATTATGCCACTCAAACAAATGAAAATTTGATTTATTATGCTTCAATAACTTCTGAATCATGTGTCTGATTTGCCTGGCATTTGGAATGTACAAAGATTTATTATACATCTTTGACTATGACAATTATTGGGTCACTGGCACTTCAATAGCTGAATTGTGCATGTTACGTTGTTTGCTCATGGCACTGTGAGACCATTGAATGGATGTACACACAATTCTGGGCACACGGTGTGCTATGGTAAATGTCTTCATTTACCAATTTTCATTTCAGTTGGTCAAGCAGTTTTTGCACAGTGAAGTTACATTCACTATTAGTGCACATTCTCAAAAAGAAGGGAAATTCATGGCAAAAAAAACTCAGTTTAATGCAACAGTTATGGTTGTTCCACAGCAACAAAAGAAAGGAAATTTGGTGCTAGGGTTGCCACCTTGCACCCACACCACCCCGCCTCACCAACAGGCACAAAGTTGGGGTCATCGGTCCCAACTATCACCCCATTCTCCTATACTACACCACCTCAGCTTATTGATACATGGAATGGGGTGAGAGTTAGGCTAACAACCCCAACGCACACCCCAATGCCCTAACACTGAATTTCCTCGCTTTTGTCACTGTGGAACAACCCTAACTGTTCCATTAAACTGAGTTTTTTGCCATGAACATATATATATACAGTATATGGGATACAATCCATCCTGAACCTGTAGGTTAAAAAATATGTCATCTTACATGTGAGAATAATTATCTGAGCTTGCTCAGTGCAACCAAACTTAGACAGAAATTTCTGAGTGCACTCAGGGACCAACTTCATTTATCTTGCTATGTTGTATCAAGTTAACACTAGTGGTGGTGAGTGTGTTCTAGTATTGTCATTTAATTATTTCATTCAGTTTAGAGAGGCTAATGGTATTAGGAAATGTTTGCAATGAAAATGGATACCTGTCCAGTCAACACAATGACACCAAGTTATAGGAGACTGCTCTGACATTCTAGTGACCTGGGTATGTGCATCAAGCCCAGGATACCAGGAGAGGAATCTGAGAGGAAGAAATGTCAGCATCTGCACATATGCTCTTCTTCTGGGAGGTGGGGAGCTCTGTGTGTCCCTCATCAAGTGGAAGCTAGAGTTGGACTGGTGCTAGTGCAGCCTACTGGCACACTCTCAGGGCAGTCACAAGCACAAGCCCAAACAAAGTCATGGAGATGGGCAGAACAAAAGACTAAGCAAGAAAGTCTCCTAGCAGACTTCAAGATGATGTATTGCTGGTCTACCACTAATGCTCAGCAGGCACATAGTAACAGCCAACTCCTACCCTTCAGCACCAGTGCTCAGTGTGATACATATCCTCCACCAAACTAAACATTCATGGAAAAAAGGGGTGCCCTGCCTGGGGGAGGTAAGCAATGGTGGTCTAAGCAACAAGGCTTTGGGGCTCTGGAACAGGAGACATGTCTGGGCAAGTAAGCAGAGTCACAGAATAGGAGTAGGTAGAACAATAGAGCTGAAGGCAGCCCAGTAAGAAGCACCATAAAAGAGAGAATTAACCAAATGGGTACCTGTCATAGTGGCATGCATATTTGAAATTAAAATACAACCCACATATGTTTTCTTTTCAACAATTATCAAACACATGGGTTATCATTATTTTCTGACAGCAGATAACTATTAAATGGGAAGTCCCACATGGATAGGTGCCTCCTGATTCACAGTCTGAAATGAACAGTGGACATCTATGTTGCCTGCTATGACAAGCTACTGTAAACAAATAATAATCTTACAAACAAACTGTAATGACACAGGAAATGCCGAAGGAAAAATGACTAAGGAAAGGATTATCAGCTGCACTTAGGGGACTTGTGGCATGACTGTGATGTATCATCAAAACTTGCGACACTACATTCGACTACCTAAAAATTAGCCTAACTTATGTATATAGATGCTGTGACTTGCAACGTTCAGGTTCATGACCTGGGTATGTGCATCAAGCCCAGGATACCAGGAGAGGAATCTGAGAGGAAGAAATGTCAGCATCTGCACATATGCGCTTCTTCTGGGAGGTGGGGAGCTCTGTGTGTCCCTCATCAAGTGGAAGCTAGAGTTGGACTGGTGCTAGTGCAGCCTACTGGCACACTCTCAGGGCAGTCACAAGCACAAGCCCAAACAAAGTCATGGAGATGGGCAGGACAACGGACTAAGCAAGAAAGTCTCCTAGCAGACTTCAAGATGATGTATTGCTGGTCTACCACTAATGCTCAGCAGGCACATAGTAACAGCCAACTCCTACACTTCAGCACCAGTGCTCAGTGTGATACATATCCTCCACCAAACTAAACATTCATGGAAAAAAGGGGTGCCCTGCCTGGGGGAGGTAAGTAATGGTGGTCTGAGCAACAAGGCTTTGGGGCTCTGGAACAGGAGACATGTCTGGGCAAGTAAGCAGAGTCACCAAATAGGAGTAGGTAGAACAATAGAGCTGAAGGCAGCCCAATATGAAGCACCATGAAAGAGAGAATTAACCAAATGGATACCTGTCATAGTGGTATGCATATTTGAAATTAAAATACAACCCACATATGTTTTCTTTTCAACAATTATCAAACACATGGGTTATCATTATTTGCAGACAGCAGATAACTATTAAATGGGAAGTCCCACATGGATAGGTGCCTCCTGATTCACAGTCTGAAATGAACAGTGGATATCTATGTTGCCTGCTATGACAAGCTACTGTAAACAAATAATAATCTTACAAACAAACTGTAATGACACAGGAAATGCCGAAGGAAAAATAACTAAGGAAAGGATTATCAGCTGCACTTAGGAGACTTGTGGCATGACTGTGATGTAGCATCAAAACTTGCAACACTACATTCAACTACCTAAAAATTAGCCTAACTTATGTATATAGATGCTGTGACTTGCAACGGTTCAGGAGCTGAAAAATTATGCATCTCTCAATGTATGAAGCATCATAATTTTTTATTGAAAAACCCATAAAAGTGTCACAAACATGGCAAAACATTTGAAAATAATATATAATAACTGGGAACCATTTTTTTCCCACAGGGAATCTGGGTTATCATTTTGTCACTATAACCAGCTAGTTATAATGATGAACAAGTGCCCAGTTTCCCTAGTTCGGCACATGCACCAACCATGGTCTTCATTCTTACTGCGCCATTCTCCACCGTCCCTACTCCTCAGGGCTGCAAAGTTCCCCGACACAAGCAGTTGGGTAAGTTATTTTTTTTAACAAAAACTGGGCACAGAAAATCTGTCAGTGTGAAATAAAATAAATAAATAAATAAACACTACTGTACGAGCCACCACAGACCATGTTGAAATCCCAATGGTTCAGCAGCTCGACTCTGTAAAAGAATCCATTTATTTTATATACTTGCTGTGGAAAAAAATTATCCCCAGCAATTATAAAAAATAAAGGATGGGTAGGTGGTAAAAAACGAAGATTTTACACACACCCCTCAGGGTGGGATGTCTTAATCCCACCCCTTGTGGGTGTAAAGTCCTCATTTAGCTATGGTACCTACCCATCTATTACTCTCTATTTAAATGTTTTGCTGTGTTTCAGATGCTGTAGACAAAGCCCAAAATCTTGAACTTGCACTTGTAGCAGCCACTTTGAAAAGTCAGCACATCAGTCTATTGAGTTTATCTCCTGTCACCCTGGCTGTCACAACATTCAGTATAATGTTAAAAAGATTGGAAACCTCTGGGAAAGATCCCCCCCACCCAATGAATTGAAATCTGTATCCAGTAATGTTATTCTGCATGAAAAACTGATCTTACTCGAATTCAAAAAAAAATACCTACACTGCTTCCTTTGGGAGCTTGTTCCAGAGGTTTACTCACTCTCTCTCTCTCTCTCTCTCTCTCTCTCCCTCTCTCTCTCTCTCTCTCTCTCTCTAAAAATGTTTCTCACAGTTACCCCTCACTCTGTCCTCTCTAGTTTGACTGCCCTGAACAAGCTGAAAAAGTTTCCCTGATCCAAATCCCTTTCAAATTTTAAATTTAAAAAACTGAGTTCACATCACCTTTCAGCCTTCTTTGTTTCAAGGAAAACACATCAAACCTATTGAAATATTTTCCATCACCTAACCTCTCCATTTTCTTCATTATTTTAGTTTATCTCTGCAGCACATTCTCAGTTGCTGCAATATATATTTTATTCCACATTGACCAGAATTGCACATAGTACTCCAAGTATGTTACAAACACACTAGCTGCCATTTTCTATTAGGGGAAACTGAGTTAATAATTCAGCCCAATGTTTCAGATAAGCAAAAAGCATGTGACCATACCTGACTGCAGTTCATCTGAAAGCACAGAATTGAGAAATGGAAAAGAGGAAAAGATTAAGAGAAAGCACCCACACAAACAAAACTGATTAAAACACATGCATATATACTATATATATATATATATATATATATATATTTTTTTTTTTCTTCTGATGCTAGAAATAGGAGACGGCAAATGTCAATGTATATACAGTACAAACGATCTTTTGATTCAGCTGCCTAAAGTTTATGTATGTTACTGATTTTAATGCAGTAGCCACAAAGATCTGTAAGGACCAGTATACTAAAGTGCATATTCCTCTCATTTTAAGAAATAAGATTTTACTGGATATTAAAATATGTAATCACTGTTTTATTTAACAATTTATTTACCCAGGATAGAACAGCTGAGGGGCAACATCTCATTCCCAGTGGTGTCCTACTTCTACCCATTTCCACAACTGGGTAGACTGGAGCACTGGGAGGTTAATGACTCACCCAAGGTCACACAGTAAGGACTGGTCTAGGGGGTTCAAACCTGCAATCTTCTGGTTCCCAAACTGGTGCTCTTAAACACTAGAGACCGCATTGCCTCCTAATTAATAACAAGAGCATAATTCTCAAAATGTTAAAGTGAAGATTTGAGCTGCCATTACTATATTACTAACTGTAATGACCTCAAGATTACTGTTTTATGAATCACCTTTTTGACTCAGATGTGGAACCTTTGCAAATGAGCACTTGTGCTCAAAGGTGTAATCCAAATGATTAAATAAAGATTTCATATTATTCAGAGGGTGATAAATCTTTGGAATGGTTTGCCTGAGACTATAATAATAAGTGATACTAAGTAGATTTTCAAGAAAAGACTGGATGAATATATAATGAATGGAGGTAAAATAACATACTACATTTGATCTACAGGAGCTATTTGTGGTCTAACAGCCTTATCAGTTCCTTATGTATTAGTGAATTCGTGAACATTAGTGATTGATACGTTTTTCTGGGTTATGTGCATTTGTTTGTCAAATTAATTTTGTTCCAGTTTAGGAAAGGTATTTAGCAGGCAGTATAGGGCTATGCAAAATTTTCAAATTCCAAAAGAATGAAATTCCAAGGAATTTCAGAAAATTCTGCCTAATTCCATGGAATTACATCACTAGCGGAATTCTGAAATTTCAAAAGCTGATTACTGTTTCAAACTTTACAATAAAATGCAGGTTCTTTGCTGCAATATTCCACAGTTTATATAATCTGTGGAAAGTTATTCCTGTTTCCAGAGACATGAGTTTCAGAATCCCATGTAATTAAAAAAGAAATTCCAAAAGGCATTTTGGAAGCAGAATTTCCATTCTGCCTGACCTCCACTGACAGGATTTTGCATTGCACACTGCTCTAATGTATTAACAAAAGCCAGACTGAGAGAAAGACAGAAAAAGAGAGAAAGAGAGAAAGTGAGACAGCATACTTACTACAGATTGGCGATTCATCAGCCCCATTAGGACAGTCAGGGTTACTGTCACACACTTTGCTCAGGTCCAAGCAAATGCTTTGGCCCGGGCACTGCCATTGCCAGCTGGGACAGTGGAAGGGTTGGGTTGGGCAGTCTCTCTCATCACTCATGTCCCTGCAGTCATTATCCCCATCACAGATCCAGCCTCGATAAATGCAGTTTCCATTGTCACAGCGAAAGAGGGATGGTGGGCAGGTCCTGACTGGGCATCCATTATGTTCATCTGACCCATCAACACAATCAGGGTGCCTGTCACATTCCCAGCTGATAGGAATACAGGCACCATCAGACTGACACTGGAATTCATCTTGATGGCACATCCCAGGTGGTCTAGTGGCTGAAATTAAGAATACATCATTAGGTTCTGAATATGTTCCATTTGCTAAATATATTTAGGTTTATATTTTTTAAATTGTTTCTGTACAATCGCATGCTGTCAATATTATCCAAAACTAACTTTCTGAAATGTCTTTTCTTCATAAATTTTATACCCGGCCACAGTTCCTGGGTGCTGGGAGTAGAGAACAAATGGGCAGAAATCAATAAAGCAGTGTTAGGGGCCTTAAAGAGTATGCCAGTTATGCTGGGAAGAGACACAGAAAGCCATTCAGTTTGGTGAACAAGTGAGGGCAGCAATTGGGGAAAAGAAAATGGCTTTTAGGAGACAGATGGGGATCCAGTCTGAGGCAAACATTGTGATTTACAAGGGTAATCTTAAAGGAGCAAAACAAGACAGTAATGACGGTAAAGGCTACAACAGAAATGAAAACTGCTAACAAAGCCTTTTTTAAGCACTCAAGTAAACAACAGAAGTGTGTGTGTGTGTGTGGGGGGGGGAAGGGTCACCTTAAATGTGTGGACATATCCCTGTAGTGCAAATGAAGCAATTCAAAAGGAAACCTCTGCAATAGCAGTGTTGGGTCAGCACCAGCATAAACCAATCAGGGAAACCACAACTTCAACACATTTTTCAAAGCAAGACACAAAAGGAGTGTGCCAGCCGTAATTGGTGACTGTGCCAGCAATTTTTTTTATTGTTTATGTTTTAGTCTTTACATGGCACACTGCACTTTACAGACCTTACAGACTTGCAGACCTTTTTAGACCTTCTTGTGGTTTACATTACTGATTTATGCTGGTGCTGACCCAGCCCTGCTGTTGCAGAGGTTTCCTTTTGAATTTATTTTTTAGACACATAAGGGAGAAAGACAGATGAGGGAGGGCATTGAAAGAATGAGGAAATGATGGAGAAAGCATGGTGATGATGTGGACAAGGCAGGCATCCTCCATGATTTTCTTTAGTTCTGTGTTCACAGTAGAGGCCTAGGAACCCATTCTTTAAAGGAGGGTAGAATCCAGAAGTCCTTCAAAACAAATATAAGAGGTGGGGGAGATTAATGAGAAAAGAGTGCACAAGAGGCAGCTAAATCTCAAAATAAACAAATCTCCTAACTTGGATGGGAGTCACCCAAGGTTGCCGAAAGAGACTAGCTAGGTAATTACTTAGAAACTGGGTAGATACTGAAAGATTTTAGCGTGGCAGAGGTGGTACCACTTTACATGGGAGGGGATATAAAGACAGCCTAAGAAATTACAGGCAATTGAATCTAACTTCCTGAGTGGGGAAGTTATTAGACACTACTGTTAAGAAACATATAGTGGACTTCTGGAAAGCACTCAGGCTGCGGCACAAGATGCAAGGTGGGATTATGAAGGGCAGGTCTCGGCAAATAAATCAGATAGATTTTGTCAATTTGGTGACACAGGCACTGGAGAAGGGTCTGGCAGTTGATATACATCACCTCGATTTCAGTAAACATTTGATTCTGTTCCACGTAAGAGATCGGTAAAGAAGGTGGGAGATCTGGAGGGAGTGGTTAAACTAACCTGTGTCATGTGTAGAAAAATTTTTAAATGTAAAAGAGTGGGGTCACCACTGGGGTCCAGCAGGGGTTTGTGCTTGGCTCTACACTCTTCAACATGTACATCAATGACATGCATTAAGGTTTACAGGGCAAAGTGTCTCTCTTTGTGGACAACACAAAGCTCTGTGGGAGGGTGGATAGATTGCTGAAAGACAAAGGGGAGGGATAGTAAGGATTAGAGATGACAGAGGGGGTAGTGCAGAGGAGGACTACCAAAAGGTGAACATATTGAACAAATGCTTCTGTTCAGTGTTCACAGAGAAGGGGGCAGGGGACAGACCGAGGGAAAAGGGCAGAGAGATTGAGACATGCCCCTTTACAGTGGAGAGGGTCCTTAGGGAACTAACAATGCTAAGGGTGGACAAGGCAATGGGGCCAGAGAGGGTGCACCCCAGGATACTGAGGGAGCTCAGAGAGGAGCTGAAAGCACCTCTGACATCCCTGTTCAACCTGTCATTTGAAATGGGGGTGGTACCGGGGGACTGGAGAAGGGCAGATGTCCTTCTACACAAGAATGGGAATAGGGAAGAGGCAGAAAACTACAGGCCTGTCAGTTTAACATCAGTGATGGGTAAGGTAATGGAATCACTGTTAAAAGAGATAATTAGTAAATACCTTGTTGCCAGTGGGTTTCAGGATCCAAGGCAGCATGGCTTCACAGGGGGAAGGCTGTGCCAGACTAACCTGAGTTTTTTGTCTGGGTAACCAGGGAAGTGGATCAGGGAGGGGCAGTGGACATGGCCTACCTAGATTTCAGCAAGGTTTTTGACACCATTCCACATAGGAGATTGATAAACAAGTTGAGTAGACTCGGAGTGGGTACTAAGGCTGTTAAATGGGTAAAGAGTTGACTGAGCAATAGGTATACCTCTCAACTGTCCCATATTGCAAGGAACAGTTCCTCATTTTACTTCGCAAAAACTCCCCGTTCCACATTAAGAGGATTTGTCTCACATTCAATACAAAGATTGTAAAGCAAAAATCCATAGCAATTAATGTGAAAACTATATTATTCAATAATCAGCAAACTTTGTGAACATGAAGTACACATTTCAACAATCTTCTGAACTTCTACATTAAAGATTTTCTGAAGTGTCTCACATTTTGCCTATTTGACCCACATTTTGAGAGGCAATGTTCCACATTTGGGGAATGAAAAGTTGAGAGGCATGGCAAGAGGACTCAGAAGTGGCAGTAAATTGGACCCACTCTGGAACAGGCAAAGTGATCAGTGGAGAGCCACAGAGATCAGTACTGGGCCCGGACCTCTTTAATGTCTCCATTAATGACATTACTGAATGACTGCAGGGAAAGGTATGCCTCTTCATGGATGACACGAAAATCTGCAACAGAGTGGACACACCAGGGGATAAAATGAAGTGGGATCCAAAAAAGCTGAAAGAATAGTCAGGGAATGGGCAGCTGGATTTCAACACAAAAAATGCAAATTAATGCATATGGGGCACAAAAACCTGAGGGTAACATACAAATGGAGGGGGAGAGGCACTGACAGACACAGATCAGGAAAGGAACCTGGGGGTGATTATTGCAGATGACCTAAAGGAGGCAAAACAATGTGACATGGCAGTGGGGAAGGCTAGCCGGATGTTGGGATGCAAGGGCATCACCAGTAGAAAAAGAGAAGTAATAATACTTCTGAATAGACAATTGGTGAGACCACACCTCAAAAACTGTGTCCAGTTCTGGAGGCCCTATCTTCAAAAGGACATAGCTAGGGTGGAAGCAGTTCAGAGGAGAGCAACCAAAATGGTACATGGAATGCATCTGAAGACCTACGAGAAAAGGCTTAGGGAACTAAACAAGTACTCCCTGGAGGATAGGAGGAGGAGTGGGGATATGACAGAAATGTAAAAATACCTGACAGGGAAAAATAAGGTACCAGAGGGCAGCATTTTTCAGAGGAAAAGATGCTCAAGGACGAGGGGTCACAATATGAAATTAGATGGGGGGGAGGTTCAGGGGAACTGTGAGGAAGCACTTCTCTGCCAAAAGAGTGGTAGACAAGTGGAACAGCCTACCAGCAGAGGTGGTGGTGTCAGAAACAGTTACAGGATTCAAGAAAGCATGGGATAGGCATAGAAGGATCTTGCAAGTAAAAGGGGGGAGGAGAGAGGAACCGGAGGCAGAGTAGGGTCTACAGTGTCACATTAGGATAAAGTAGCATATAAGACAGATTTGGGGGGGTTGAGGCCCTCATCTGCCAACACCTTCTATGTTTCAATGTTGGATAATGTAAACAATATGAAAGGTGATATAGACCTGATAAGGGAATATTAGGAGGCAGTATAGTGAAGTGGTTTAAGGCTCTGATCTGCAAACCTGGAGACCTGGATTTGAATCCCACAGCCCCTACTTGCATACTGTGTGACCCTAAGCAAGTCACTTAACTTTCTTGTGCTCCCAGGTCGCACTTGTAAACAAGCTTTCAGCTTAGTGTGTCTCTCCTGGTTAAAAAAAAAATTATAAAAAACTTCTATGCATATATACTCTAAAAAAGGAAACAATAAGAAACATGGGCCACTAATCATAGAAAACAAACTAATATCTGAAGAAATGAATATGGCTAACAAATTCAGCCAATATTTCTGCTCCATATTTCATGAGTCACACAACATAATATCAGAAAGACATTATATGAACCATATTAACCAAATAAAATCTGAGGAGGTTTTAGAAGATATTGAAAAACTGGACTCTAAAAATCTCCTGGACCTGATGGCCTGGCTCCTATGGTACTTAAAAAAAATCAGTCATAATAAACCTGTCGCTAATTCATATCATTAATATATTACTAAAAACAGGGGAAGTTCCATCAGACTGGCATACTGCTGAGGTCATACCACTACATAAAAAAAGGTAAAATGAATAATCAAATTTTAGACCAATAAGTATAACCCTCTATTATAGGCAAACTAATGGAAAAAATTATTCCAGTTTTACCGGGATAAAGAGTGCACTGACAAAACAATAACTGATAATATGCAACATGGTTTTAAATATGGCAGATCCTGCACCACAAACCTCATTTAATCTTATGAGGCAATAAATAAATCACTCAACAATAGGAAACCAGCAGACGTGGTCTGCTTGGATTTTCAGAAGGCACTTGACTTTGTACCCCACAACAGATTAATAATAAAACTCAATGAACTAGGCATAAATCATATTTTGGTCAAGTGGATTAACAACTGGTTAAGTGATAAGAAACAAGTGGTAAGAATAAATGGGTTCATGTACAGGGAAGGTGCTGTAGGGAGTTGAGACCCCAATGGGTTGGTACTGGGGTCGACCTTATTTGGTCTATTTCTTACAGATTTAGGTGCAGATAGCTTGTCCAAATGTGTCAAATTTGCAGATGAAACTAAGATTGGTGGCACTGTTCAAACTATAGAGGACAGAATCCATCTGCAGAAATACCTAGAAGCAACATAAATAATTGGGCTGATACTGTGGGCATGAGTTTCAACATTCCAAAATTCCCATACTTGCTACATGGTACAACTCTAAGGGAATCGACATCAGAAAATGAATTGGGCATTAAAATTACTGGTGACTTAAAGCACAACAAACACTGTACTAACCTTGAAAATAACGTTTATTTTTCGCTTAACACCATCAAAATGCAATAGCTTTGTAAGATCACTAACTGACTATGCAACTTTAGTTTAAGAAAAGTGTCTCTTGCAACTGACTATGGCTCACAATTTTTGGTTGGTATAGGGGGAGGTAATAACACATAAACTGAAAGAATTCAGAGAAAGGCTACTAAATTATTCATGGTAGAAGCAACCTGGAATATGATGGCTGACTTCAGGAACTGGATATATACAGCCTGAGCAAAAGAAGTCTGAGAGGTGACTTGATGGCGATGTATAATATCCATAAAGATAATGACTTAATGAAGGATATGGTCTTAAATGCTAAAGTTTCAATACAGGGAACAAGGAGACACAATATGCAACTCAAACCTGAAAACTTCAAAACCTGGAAATGTAAACATTATTATATAGAAGGAATTATAGGCATGTGGAACACACTATCAACAGATATAATCAATAGCATGTAGAAGGAAATATTTTAAAACAGGCTAAATGAATACCTAATAACTAATAAATTAGACTATTGCTCATCATAATAAGACAACTAATACCCAAAAATGTATAAATTGAACTATTACTCATCATAATGAAAGAATAACTAATGAATAACTAAGTCCTCTGTTGTCTTGATAACCCTAGTATTGACCCTAGTATTAAATGTTGAGCGATTGGAAAAATGGTCAAGCATAAGGCAACTGAAGTTCAGTTTCAAGAAATGTAAGGCCATGCACACTGGTAACAAGAATCCAGAAACAGACTACCAGTTCAACGGTGCGAGGGTAGAGTAATTTAGGGAAGAAAGCAACCAGGGGATAATCATCAGTGACGATTTGAAGACTACCTCCCAATGCAATTAAGCATTCTGGAAAGACAATAGAATTTATTTAGTTATTTAGTTTTTTGGTTTATCGAGTTGGTGCACTAGCCATAAAGATGACTATTTTCAGGTACAACCTGGGAGGTTACAAGGAAAACATTACAGATGTAATAGACAGCAGATAACATCAAGATACATCAAAATACAAAAAACAAGGCAATGTACATTGTATGTGCAACAATTAACTACAAAACAATTAAGGTCAAGGAATTAACAACAAACAATACAAATCAAAGCATCAGTACAGTCAATAGAGAAAAGCAAAGCAGTGGGGACTGAAAGACATGCTAGGAGGATTCAATAGAAAAAATTGAGCAAGTTAAGAGAAGATAAGGTAAAATACAGTGAGTGAAGTCTTGAAAAGAACACAACACACAGATCAAGAGAAAGGAACAAATAACTGATAAGTGCAGGAGGGAGGAGGAGCAGGGGTGGGGGAGCTGCAAACAGCCTAGGTTCAAGAGAATGCTAGGTTCAGATGTAAGGTCGAAGATACTGGGAAAAGGGTTGGCAGCAAAGGAAGGAGGGGATAAGAGTAAAGAGTGGGAGGGGTGAGGCTGGGGACAGGGCAGGGAAGTGGTTACATGAAATAGAGTTTTAATAGGAGGCTGTGCCAGGCCACCTAAGGAGCTGGAGGGATCAGTAGGGTTCCTAATAGTGGGAAGGAGGGGTTAGGCTGGGGTAAGGAGAGATATAAGAGAGAAAAACTACAAGGAGCGAAGGGATGATAGGTAGTGAAACAGAGGGCAGGAAAACCAAACTGGTTTGCAGGGTACTGAGGGCAGTGAGTCTAAAGGCACTTTTACACTACCTGTTCTGTAAGTAAATAACCATTGCAGAAACAGTTTACTGTTACCTCCGTTGGTGTGTAAACTGCATGTGTTCCGATTCCACAGCGAACGCTTACCTGAACCGTGTTCCCTGGTTGGCATGGTTCATCCCGATGCGTTCTGTTTCACTCTGCTGTGTGCAATGGCATTACCTTCAATAGAGTTCTGGGGAAGTGAAATAAAATGCTAGAAAATGGAGGAGTTTTCCGACATACTGCTGTATGTGTAAAGTCAGCATGAAACGGAACAGACTGCAACGGCACCACACAGGTAATGAACATTTCAGTAAAGAAACCTGTGTGAAAAAGTGCCTTAAGGTGGGTTAAAACAGGTGCGGGTTGCAAGGTCAGTAAGTAGGGTGCGATTATCTTTTTCTGAAGATGTGATGGCTGGGTGCCTCATGGATCTCAAGTGGTAAGGAGTTTCAGTACTTGCGAGCTGCATGGGAAAAGGCACTGGTGCCTTTAGCAGATTTGCTTCTTGTGACTTGTAGCAGAGATAAGTTCGAGGAGCGTAGGCCATACAGGGAGGACTGGGGGGTGAGCAGGGAGGCAAGTGACAGAGGAGTATTAGATCTAATGATACCATCCAATAGGGATCCTAGGGCCAGTAGCCAATTGAAGTGGGAAGAGGCCCAATTGAGGTCAGTGTGAAGCCGACAGTGGTGTTTGAGTTGAGGGGCTGCGGAGACATAGTGACATATGTTATTGTAAGTAACATCCCACTTACAAAGAGTGGCATTGGAAGCGTTCTTGTAGATGAGAGATCCATACATTAGAGATGGAAGAAGAATGCCATGAGCAATTGCGAGTCTGGCAGAGGGCGTGAGAGCATAACAGGTTTTGTAGGCTACTCCCAGTTTGCTATTTACTAATTTACTAATGGTCTGGATATGCAGGTCAAAGCTGAGTGTGGCATTGAGGAGAACTCCCAGATATTTGAAAGAGGTGATGGCAGTGAGAGGAGAGCCATTGGCACAGGTTACAGTAAAAAGCTTACAGCAGTCTTTCAGTTTGGCAGCTGAGCCATATAGCATAGCCTGTGTCTTGGCCACATTGAGAACTAATTTATTTCTGGTTAGCCAAGATTGGATTTCCTGAAAGGCAGTGGAGAGGTAGTAGTTAATATCAGTCACACAGCTGGCGCTAGAGTATAAGACCAGCTCATCTGCATAGAGGATAGAGGTGCAGGGGAGGGTGCTGAGGGATATCTGATTACCAAAGATAGTAAAGAGGAGAGAGCCCAAGATAGAGCCCTGTGGGACACCAGTATCAATATGGGCGTGTTGAGATAGAGCATTATTGAATTTGACCATTTGTATTCTATTAGATAGGTAGTTTTGGAATCATGCCACAGATTGTGTTGAGAACCCAAGGGATAGAAGATTTTCCAGGAGGAGAGGGTGATCAATGAGATCAAAAGCTTTGGTCAAATCTATAAAGATGGCACCCATGAGTAGGCTGTAATTCATGGTGCATAGTATGTCATTTGTAAGTTGAACAAGGGCAGTGGAGGTGCTGTGGCCCTTCCCAGAGACTGTGTCAGTTAGGCGACAGTAGATTATATTTGATGAGGAAATCAGTCACTTGCATGGAAACCAGTTTCTTGAGTATCTTACTCAGGACAGAAAGTATTGCAATGAGCCGATAGTTAGCAATATCTTTGTTGCCTCCTTTTTTTAAAGACAGGTGTATATAACAGGTGGTGCTTTACTAGTTGCAGGAAGGAAGCGATTATGCCACTCTACTGGTCTGTAGTGTGGCTTCACCTCAAGTACTGTGTTCAGTTCTGGAGCTCTCACCTAATAAAGGATAGGGATAGGCTGGAGAGAGTCCAAAGGACAGCCACTAAGATGATTCAAGGGCAACATGAAAAATCATATGAGGAAAGATTTGTAAGCTTAACTACTGTATGTACTTACTGGAGGAAAAAAGGGAGGGGAGGAAATGGCTGAGACTATTACTGTTTTCAGGGGTATAGTAGAGCTGAGTAGACTATTCTGAACTTTTCCAAATGAATAGAAAGGCAACTACAAGAGGGAAGCCTTTAAACTGTTAGAGGGGGAAAATTCAAAAAGAACGTGAGGAAGTACGTCTTCAAGGAGAGGGTAGTGGAAAAGTGGAATAGACAGCCCAGCAGATGGTTAGTGCAAGCAGTATTGCTAGGTTCAAAGCTGACTGGGATGGTTTCAATAACTAGTCAAAGAAAGTATATGAGGGGGGGCAAAGAGTAACACTTTCAAGGGAGGGTTCTAAGGGGAGATTGGATGGACCTTGTGTCTTTAACTGCCATTACCTTTCTTTGTTTCTATTGTGACATAGTTTGAATAAGTTTGCACTGTGGACACCAATACTTTTTTATCACGTGGATAAATAGAGGGTTGTGTGGGAGTGGAAAATGGACAAGAATTGTCACATCTGACAGGTATGATAATTTCTGATAGGTCTAGTGGCAGAAAGAACTATTTTCAAATGCACTGTATTTTTCATTCAATTCAAAATGACAGATTTTCATACGGCAAATACCCATGCTATGTCTTAACATGACAACTATCTACAGGATTCAGACTTTCACTTCTTGAATACTAACATTAGGTACTGTATATATTTCAACCTCACTCATTGATAACTGCTGTGCAAAATTTCCTTCTGAGACTTGTATCTCACTTTATAAAATGGGTAGGGAAATCTCAGCATCCCCATTGGCCAGGATCCATACATATGAGAAATAGGTAATTGTATTTATTTTGAAAATGTTCTTTTATTTTTCGACTCACAAACTCATTTTATAAGTGCAATAAGACACACCAGGGTGCTTATATTTCAGGAGCTGAAGGCACTTGACCTGTGGCCTTATACCTTATCATGTCCCTGGGCATGTGATTGTCACAGTATTATCAACACTCTGTCATGTTTTACTCTTTATTCATCAAATACTTTTGGATTATGACTTTAAGCTACCAATGAGCCACAGGAGTAGATGAAGTCTAAATGACAAAAATCTTGTTTTTCTGCATAAAATAAGCAATAATGACTGAACAGCCAGTCATTTTCTGGTGATTGACAACTGGCTGGGGGTGGCATGAGGCACAGCCAAGGGATAACCCCATCCAATTAGTCACTAATCACCAAGAAATGATCGACAGTGAAGTCATTATTGTGATTATAAGTCTAAATCACAATAATTTAGCTTTTTATTCAGAGTAGCATTGAAAACAGTTCTTGTGTTGGTGCCACTGCTGTCAGTGTAAAGCGCACGGTGAGCTGAGTATTGCTGCCGTGCTGGGCATTTCTAAGAAGTTTCAGACCGGCATTGCAGCCAATCAGTGAGCTAGTTTAGCTCATGAATAATTTATTAGACTTCTAATCTTTAATAATAAATATCTGCAGTTCACCTTATGTATTTGTAATATACGGATCTTTAAAATAATAATACCGAAAACAATAAAAAAATGTCGTAATACATAGACAGCATCCTAATAAT
Organism: Neoceratodus forsteri; assembly: GCA_016271365.2. Classification (NCBI taxonomy): domain Eukaryota; kingdom Metazoa; phylum Chordata; order Ceratodontiformes; family Ceratodontidae; genus Neoceratodus; species Neoceratodus forsteri. The sequence goes on along the minus strand of CM028132.1, from coordinate 783,446,846 downwards.
ACAACACTTCACTCCCAATAATGCTATTGTTCATCTGCCGTAATACTATTGTTCTGACCTCATAATACTATCGTTCCAAGGTCAGAACGATAGTATTATCACTCCTAAGTGAAAGCGCAAGCACAACCTACCGCGAGCAGGCTTTTTCAACTGCCAGCACAAACTATTTCAAAGCTGGCTGTGTGGTCAATGAATGGGACCTTACTTTTTGGCAGCATATTTGAAAAAAAATGCAATGGCTCTCTAAAGCCACAAAGCATAACGGAAGAAGTTCGCTCCATTCAGTTACTCGTTTGTTTGCTGCAATCACTGGCTCTTTTTGAAAATAAAAACGATTCACAGTTCCACGTTCGGCTGAACACTCACTACTTCCTGATTCCTCGCTGAACTGAACTTGTCAGCCTGCACAACGCTTCACCAAGTAAGACCTCGCCAGCTTCTCTCATCCATATATCACAAAAAATAACAAACAGGTTACAGTGAATCACTCGGCTGTAATTCCATCTCAAGGTTCTGGGGACAAGGAAACCTAAAGAGCTTCTCTCTCATGGTTATCTATGTCCCCAGAACCTCTCGATGGAATTACATCCTTGTTATTCACTGTAATCTATCTATTATGCTATGTATCTTTCATCAAAAGATTACAAAACACTAACACAAATAAGGAAATTACCAATAATCAAAAAGAATGTCCTTAAAAATAAAGAAAATGAGGGGAAGATAAACATAAAAGAACATGTCATATAAGCTGGATTTGTCTAAATGTTATATTTCTGAAAAATATTTCTGAGGTACTGACAGTTTCTTAATTACTCTGCTTCTCATTTGCACCCTCTCAGTTCCAGAGGCATTATACTGCACATAGAAAAAAAAAACCTTGAGCACTCATGTAAGTCACTGTTTCACCTCCCTGTCTACTCAGTTCTGATGGTGGGAAGGAGATAATCCTTCCTTGTGATGAAACAGTGTTCTGGTCTGTGACATGCCACACACTTGGCAGGAAAAATTTTATTTATTTAGCTTTTGTTAACCAGGTAAGCATACTAGACAAAAACAGATCCCTATTTTCAGGTGCAACCTGGGAAGTTACAAGGAAATAAGGAAGCAAATTACAAACAGGGTAAGGTTGTACAGAGCTCAGGTAAACAGTATACAGACATTGCAAGATGAGACAGAGAGACAATTCAAAATAACATAAAATACATACACAAGAAACACTGAGAGAAGCTATGACTGTGAGGACAAACAAATGCAGAGCTCTTTAAAATGCCCCACAAGGAGGACCAAGTATCGAGTGTGACACTTGTTAGGAGGGCCACTGGCATCTTAAAGTGAAATGTCTGCGTACAGTCGGGCCCCACCTTCATGTAAAGTGGGGCCCGATTAGCAGATGCAGTAGGAAAAATCAAAAGTAAACTTACTCAGTGATTATTTATTTTAAATTGTATCTGGTTGATCCTGCGCCCTCCCTGCCCTGGCATTTTCGGATGAAGAGCCCTCCCCGGTGTTCTCACAAGCACTCGCAGCTGTCCCTATGATGACGTTTCAGGCGGGGAGCAGTCGGGGTCATCTATAGACTTAATTCAGGGCCCCTTTTTAAAATAGCTCTGGTGACTGGCCCAGTGGCGCTGAGGGTTGAGGCACTGAATGCCACACCTCGAGCCACGCCAGCCATCTGAGTTCGGGAATGGACTTGGGATGCCGAGGGTCATGGGGGGGATGGAGGATTGAGCATCCCAATGGATGTGCTCCTCCTCCTTGGGTGCAGTTACCTGGGATGCCTTAGGCATCTGATGCTCCTTGGGCCAGTGGAAGCAGGGGCTTTTGGGGGCAGCAGCAGTTCCTTCGAGCAGCCAGGGAGGGGAGGATGCTGCAGATGCCTGCAATGGCGTGCATCAACACGTCGTTGACTATGACTTACGTCCTTCACGTCAGCACCCTCAGGGGGCTAAAGGGGGAAAAAAAACAGGGGAAAAATGCATACACCCTGGTTCCCACATAGATGAAACCAGGGTGGGTATGCCATGTGGATGCCCAGGTGGACGGAGTAGGAGGGGGTAAGAGGCCCCCCTCCGAAAGCCGTGAGAGCCAGGCAAGTATAAAAAAAAACAAATAAATAAAATAGTTCCGGTTTTGTGCATAGGCATTCCTGTGCATTTCCGGTACCAAGTGCAGACTGACAGGTACCCTGCGAGTCAGTACTTGGTCTTGGTGTAGCCTGGACACACACAGATTCCAAACCAAAGCTAAAATAGGAGAAGGTTGAAAAGCGAGGCCAAGGGGCTGGCTATGGTGGGAGCTGACAGGTAGAGCATTTTGGAGTCCATGCCAGCAGTGCATTTGCCCTTTGAAGGATTGAAGGTGAGCAGGGCATTGAGTACTTCTGTCGGGGTGACCTGATGGAATGAGAAAGAGAGGTCTGGAGGGGGGCCTACGGGGAGGCTCATGGGGGGCCTGCTGGGCAGGTAGGAAGGAGGAAAGAAGTGAAGAGGAACAGCTTTTGAAGTAGGAGTTGAATTCTGGGGCCGCAGCAAGGGGGTCTGAGACTGTGAAATCATCTACATTTAGGACAGGGGTGAGGGTCCGGGATGGTGGAGTGAAGAGTGATTTTACCACTTCCAGAATGTGGCGGGGTGATTTAAGTTAGTGTGGGATGTGGCTTTGAAATAGTTAGCTTTGGCATGGCAAATTTGCCTTGTGTTGGCATTTCATAATGTGCGATACTGTTGGAGATCTGCTGGCATGCCGGAAGCCTTGAAGGACTTCCAGGCCTGGTCCCTGGCCTGGAGTAGGGCCAGGATATTGTCTGAGATCCAAGGCAGGTGTATGCCCTTCACTCTGACCCATCTGAGTGGTGCATAGTGATCCCAGACAGCAATGAACTTGGTCTTGAAAAACTCCAGTGCGGAATCTATGGAAGTAGCCTGGTTAATGAAGGACCAGTCAGTACTGGCTAGATCATTTAGGAGGGAGGCGAGGTCCAGGACTTTGTAGGACCTGGTCAGAAGGATTCTTTGGGGGGGGGAGTCTTAGGCCTGAATATTTTCCTTACTGAATAAATCATATGGTAGTCACTTAGGGCATCCAGTAAGAGGCCTGAGGCAACTATTCTATGTGGGTGGGTGGTGAGAGATGGTTTTACTAGAGCACTTTGACAGCGCTAGCACCGACATCCCCCACAGTGACAGCCACAATGCTGACTGTCAGCGCTGTACCATCGAGGATATCGGTGCTGTTCTATCTGGGGGCTGCATCCCCTGAATCCCCCACTCCCACACACTCCGGTCTCTAGGATTTTAATTCAGAGTTGGAGTTGGACTGGGGGGGAAGGGCGCACCACTGGTGTCAGCAGAATTCCAGCACAGCGACTCGATGCAGTCTGGCAAAATCTGTCTCTGTGCTGGACTTCCTCCTAGTGGTGTCAACTTTTTGACGGTATACAGTGAAGGACCAGTCCAGGAGATTGTGGTTCAGCATTTTGTGATTTAGGCAAGTAGGTTCAGAGAGCTGTTGGGACAGGTTTAGTGCAGTCACCTGGTTGCATGGCTTGGAGCTAACCCTGGAGAGCCAGTTGAAATTGAAATCCCCAAGTAAACAGAGCTCTCCCCCTGGTGCCAGGGATTTTAGAGTACACAGGTGATCAGGATGTAGGGCATAGGGGAATCAGGTGCACAGTACGATCCAGCTAGAAATATTGGGATTGAGTGGGGGAGGGAGAGTTTTTTCATTAGTGCATCTATGGACTCCATGGGCAATGATAGCGAGACTGGGGTAAAGTGGAGTGCTGATGTGATGTACATAGCTATGCCACCACCTCTTTTGTTACCAGGGTGGTCATGATGGATGACCGAATAGCCAGCTATAGAGATTTCGGCATCTTAGTTGTAGAACGTCAGCCATGTCTCTGAGATAATCAGTATATCAAGTCTGAGGGATAGAGCTAAAGGTTGTAACAAGGTTAGTTTATGTAGAAGGCTGCAAATATTTAGGTGGACTAGTTTTAAGCCTGAAGAGAGTAGGAGGGGAGAGGAGTGGCTAGGTTGGGGGAGGTGGGACTGGGACCAGGGTTAGGTTCAACATCCCCGACAGCAAGTAGCAGCAGCATAAATAGAAGCTTGGCTTTGGGCAAAGCCCACTGAAAATTCTGGGAGGCAGAACCATGTGACCTTAGGGAATAACAGGAGTGGGCAGGTTTAAGGAACTGTGCCAGGAGAGAAGGCATGGCCATTCTGACAACATTGTCAGTGAAATATCCTAGGACAACGTTCCAATGATGGCCTGGTGTAAGCCAAGAAAGTTTATCATAAAGGTTACAGTGTTGCATGAGACGAGAAGCTGCATGGGCAAAGCGGCATATATTATTGTAAGCCATGTCCCATTTGAAGAGGTGAGTTTTAGCAGCATGAGCAAATGTGATAAGACCATAACAGAGCATTTGGAGAAACATACCTCTCACCAGGGGAATACGAGCGGCAGGGGTGAGACTGTTTTTTGCGCTGTGAGACTGTTTTTTGCGCTGTAATCCAGCCCCAGCTTACTATTTAAAGGTCTGCATACATTGTAAATATGCTGGGAGAGGTCAAGCTGCAGGTCAACGGTAACTCCCAGGTATTTGACAGAGTCAGCAACCGTCATGGGGGATCCATCAGTGCCAGTAATACTCAGGGGCACAGGGGAGGTTTTTAATTTTGCCTGGGATCCAAAAATCATGTCCTGTGTTTTTCAGAGATTGAGGACAAGTCTATTTGCTTTTAGCCAGGATTGTATGTTTCTAAAGTCAACATTTATTTATTTATATTATTTTTAATTTTAGTTTTTGGTACTTGGGTAAGGCCCACTAGGCACAACTGCCTGTTTTCAGGGGTGACCTGGGAGCATTGGGAAGTTAAATGACTTGCTAAGAGTCACACAGTATGCAAGTGGAGGTTGTGAGACTCAAACCTAGGTCTGGTCTGCTGGATGTACCAAACTCGTTCACAAATCATTACTCTAACCTCTAGGTTATACTGCCAGCCCAAATTTAGGCGTCGGTTAATGACACTAAATTTTCATTCATTTATTTATTTATTGAAAAGTTTCACCAGGAAAGGCACACTGAACAATATAAAATTGCTCATCTCACAGAGCATCCTGGGGGAAGGGGAACATGGGAGTACAGTAATCAAAAGCACATTTCCATGCAGTATTATAGAAAAGTATATATACAATAATCAGCAACACATTTCCAAAAGTAAAATAAAACAGAGAAGCAACAGAGTGAAAAAAACAATACATCAGTTAGTAGCATTAGATAAACATTGGGATTAGATGTGAGAGGAGCAAATCAACAGCACTGCAAACTTAATACATACAGTGCGGACAAGGAAGTGCAATAAAGTACATTGGTTTCTCCTCATTTTAAGTGCTAGGCTAGGAAAGGGGATGGGGATGCCATAGAGGAAATTAGGAGGAGTGAGGAGTCAGAGGTGAAATTAGCAGCAGCTGCAGGATGGAGAGAGGAAGTTGAGGAGGGAGGTCAAAATGGACCATGGGGAGGAGGAGGAGTGCCTGATTTGATGAGGTATTGAGTTCCAGAGCTTAGGGAACCTATAGGAGAATGATGATTGGCCTACAGAGATGGTGTGCCATGGTATAGCTAGGGTGCTGGAGTCACTGGATCTGAAGGAGAGGGGGCAGTGGGGCAGGAGGACAGTGAGGAGGCAAGCCAAGGGGAAAGTATGTCAAACCAGAATTTAGAAGCAAATTTTATGCAGTGGGCTAGACAGCAGTTTTCCAGGGAAAGAAAGGCTAGAGAGCGATATAGATCACAGTGGTGGGTAAAGGAAAGGACATCCAGAGCGAAGCGACAGAAAGCATTGAAAAGGGTGTCCATTCTGGTTAAGGATGACTTTGGTGTGGCACTGTAGACTACATCATAGTAGTCAAAGATGGGTAGTATCATTTTCTGGGCAATCTCGCACCCATCTGGCCTGTACAGGTAGGCAGCTTCGGTGCCTGTAAAGGGCACCTAATTTGGGGAGCAACTTTTTCAGAATGGAGTCTATGTGTCCAGTGAAGTTTAGGTGCTGGTCTAGCCAGACCCAGAGATACCTAAAGAAGGAGATGTCCTCCAGAGTAGAGCCATCAAGGGTGTGAAAGGAGGGCAATTTAGTTAGTCTAGAGGGTCTCTGCCAAGTGCCAAAGGTCATGGAGACTATTTTCTTGGCATTAAGGTAAAGCTGATGGGAGCTTAACCATTGCTGAACTTTGTCAGTCATGCTGAAGTGTGGAAGCCACATCAGTTGGTGAATGGCCAGAGTAGAAAAGGATGGCATCGTCAGCATACATATGGATGGAGGAGGAGGTGCACACTGAAGAGAGGTCATTAAGGAATATGGAGAATAGTAGGGTGCCAAGGATGGAGCCTTGGGGTATGCCAGCATTAATCTGGAGTGGGGGGGGTGGAATAAGCAGTTTTGACTGACTGTGTCTGGTCTGTTAGGTAGGAACTAAACCAGTTTGTGGCTGAATTAGACAGGCCGGCAGATTGCAGATTATGTAGTAGGAGGGGGGGTGGGCGACAGTGTCAAAAGTCTTTGCAAGGTCGACAAAGACCGCAGATGTGATTAGACCACTGTCCATACCCGAGAGTATGGAATTGGTGAGCCTAAGTAAGGAAGTGGTAGTGGAGTGATCTTTCCTAAAATCAGATTGGTAGGGAGTGAAAAGGCCAAGTTGGAGAGGTAAGAGGAGAGCTGGGAAAGGACCAGGTGCTCCTGAAGCTTAGACAACAGGTTAGAGAGAGATTGGCCAATAGTTCCCAAGCATAAAAGTATCACCTCCCTTGAGTAGAGTGAGAAATACAGCGTGCTTCCATGGGTCAGGGACGGAGGCCAGTGAGAAGGAAAGGTTTTAGTAAGGCAGAAAGTGGTAAACAAATGGCATGAGCAGAGAGGAAGAGAAGTTTGGGGTCAAGGGCATCAGGTAAGGAACCCTTAGATGGGTTGAGAGCAAGAAGAGCATTTGGAGTATCATGAGGTGAGACTGGAGAGGAGAAGAGGTCACTAGGGACGGTGCTTGGGTATGAGTTATTATGGACGATCGCAACTGGTTGAGTAGAAGGAAGAGAAGCTAGTAGAGCAGCAGCACAAGAGGTAAAGTAACAGTTGAATTCAGTGGCAACTGAGAGGTGGGCAGACATAAGGACATTATTGACATAGATGAGATGAAAATGTCACAGGAGTGGGTAAGGATGACCAGGTTGTCTGCGTATAGGGTGGCACTGCAATGGGACGACAGTAGGGAGATTATTTACAAATAGGGAGAAAATGATGAGCCCTAGGATGGACCCCTGAGGAACTCCAGATTTAACTGGGGTGAGCTAAATAAATAAATAGAGGCCAATATAGTACATAAATAAGTAAATGATGGTATGCCATCAGATATATAATTATGCTGCAAAAACCATGTGCCGCATATTGGTTCTGAGGCATGATACAAAGCCAAATGACTCAAGCGCCTAGGAAGTGGGGTTGCTATAGCATACCCACATACCCTAGGGTATGTTCACATGGTTAGAAAATAGTTTAAAAGTCCAAAAAACATATTTTACTGGACATGACGTTACAACTGTAATGATTTAACACTCATATGACTTGATTCCACAAATCAAATTGTAGGGGTTCCCGTGTCCATATTTTTAAAGTTTTTTTTCCTAATCCAGTATACAGTAGTGGCAGCAGTACAATGCACTGCCATGTGGGGTGCCCCAGGTTTGGCAACAGTCTTGAGTTTATCACTCTTCGGACTGGCTGGGAGTCAGCCCATAGCAGAAGTGACATGTTGACCACTTGGGAATGAAAGGCAGGACAACATTGCTCTTATGCACTCTCAGTGACTGAATTATGAGTGAGGTTTGCCAGGGTCTTGCAGATGGCCACCACCCTCACCTCTTACTGCAACATACCATATGCCATGTGACCATATGATTAAGAGAGAAACAAATTAAATGTTTTACATGTGTTTGAAAAAGGCAACAAAGCAGCTCCTGGAATACTGATGACTGTTCAGTGCAAGGTATGAACCTGTAATAGTAGTAGTAGTAGTCTGAAGTCCTTTAAAAGGACATAATGGGAAGCATTTAAAAGTATTTTGAATCATCTTTTAAAATTCGTTGTTTGTATGTCTTCTTTGAGATACTTTTTTAAAGAAAATATAGCTGTACTTACGACAACCAAATTCATCTGAGTGATCACTGCAGTCAAAAACTCCATCACAGCGATAGAAATTGCTGATGCACTGGTGACCATTTGAGCACTTAAACTCATACGCTGTACAGTTGTATACTGAAAGGATAGAAATGTTGTTGTGAATTCAAATACTTATACAAGTGGCTTCAATCTGTATTTCCTTACTGCAGTAGAGCAATGTAAGAACTTACTGCAGCTTTGCTCATCGGCCCCATCCACACAGTCATTATCACCATCACACACATAGGCTGGATCAATGCAGCGATGGTCTGGACACTGAAACTGAGTAGGCTGGCAGGTACTGGTAAAATCTAGTGAGGTAAAATATGAAGAACAAGATCTCACATATTCATCTTAAAATTGTGTCTGTACCCAACACACTTCTTACACTGTCAAGCTGGCAACCAGCTCTTTTCAGTACTATGTAAAACCATATCCAATTATCGAACTGTTAAAACAAGGGCATGGGAGGGAAGACCTTCCTGCACCCTGAGCTGGTTTTGAGAGTTACTGGCATCTATTCTTCTGTTTCAGATGTTGGGATCTTTGGCTTGCATGACTTAGTTTTGACAGGACTGCACCTTATGTAAAGTTGTAACTTCTTGCTCTTACCAGTTACTGGGGGACATATTCAGAGCCGGCCAGATGCGCACGCAGACAAATGCGCCGACTGGCTCTGGAACCATATTCAAACAGATGGTGTGATTGCACCATCTGTTTGCATATCAGACCCTGGATGCATGGCACACAGCAAACGGCCACCATGTATGGTGTGGTGCATCCAGGATGCGGGGCTGAAGACCACCAGTAGGGGAATGTGTGGCTCATACCTGAATGTGCCACAGCCCCCATGAGCAATATTCAGCCCAAACATGCAGATAAGACCATTAGGCATCCACAACCCAAAGGGGCCATTTTCATGCCCATTATGGGCTCAACTGCAAGCATGCACTGCCATGAAATGTGATGACCATTCCCCCCATCCCCAGTCCATGTAATGTTAATATAGGCCCCGATCTGTCATCACTGGTAGTCTAGTGGTTCCCCCTCCCCAACCCCGATCACACATAGAATAAAAATACTCCCCAATCCATTATCCCTGGTATTCTAGTGGTTCCCCCTCCCCGGCCTTGATAATACATAGACTAAAAAAAAAAACACGCTTCATGGTCCCTGGTAGTCTAATGGTTCCCCCCTCCCAAGCCCCAATCACACATAGAATAAAAATACTCCCCGATCTCTTATCCCTGGCAGTGTAGTGGCCCCCTCCAGCCCAGTTACATAGAATTAAAAAACATGGTCTAGTATCCGGGTAGTCTAGCTGGCCCCCCACCCGTTGACAGTAACCCACCCTCTACCCATCCCCAACCGGAAGCCGACGACAGCACAGCCCACTCCACAGCACCATGGTCAAGCCGCCAACTGAACTATACAGGAATGTGCACAGTTGATGGGCATGTACTGTACATTGTGCACTCTCCTGTGTAGTTCAGTTGGCAACTGAGCCGTGGTGGTGTGGAGTGAAGTATCTGAGCTCTGGTTGGGTCTCGGGGAATGGTGGGTCACTGCCATATGGGGTGGGGGCCACTAGACTACCGGGATTTTTGTTCATGTTTGTTTGTCTTTTATTCTATATGTGATCAGGGCTGGGGGGGAACCACTAGACTACCAGGAATAATGGATTGGGGAGCATTTTTATTCTATGAGTGATCGAGGCTGAGAAGAGGGGGGAACCACTAGATTACCAGGGATGACAGATCTTTTTATTTTTATTCTATGTGTGATCAGGGCTTGGGGAAGGGGACTGTGTACCTGACCCTGGACTGTGGGAGGGGACGCCAACCTACACAGCGCATAGCTAGGATAGGGTTTGAAAAGTGTAACTATGCACCGGCCCAGCCAGTTTTATGCTTCGGTGGTTTATTATTATAATGCATGGAACATCCATGAGGGACCCCTCATTTGCTTAGGTGCATCACAATATTGTATGTGTCGCTGCAGCAGGGGCTTCATAGCGCATTGGCGGCCTTTGAATATGGCCATGCCCCTGATGGCCCACGCAAGTCCAAGGATGCACTGTGTATCGAGGAATGCACTGCACATTTCATCTTGACATGGGGGCCTTTGTGTGTAACATATTGTATTAGTTCAATACTGCCACTTTGTATATTTTCATTTAGTTTCTTGTAATTTGTCTTGTTTTTTCTTGTTACTACTGTACCCTGTAATGCTTTTTATTATGTATGTACCCCCTTTGTTCTCCCACGCCTCAGGATACACCTGGAAACAATCCTTGGCTCAGTATGCCTTTCCCAGTTACACATTTTCAGATAAATAAATCATCCATTCTATCACAGTCTGATCACCTCCCACACTCCCCTACTCCACTCAGTTTTTTGCCTCTGCTCTCACTATGTGGTTCACATGTTGCATGAGCTCTAATGCACCCACAGAACTCATATATTTTGTCAACTGACTCCTAATTGCAACACTTTCTGAAATGTTAATGTTTCTTCCATTCTGTAAATCATTGTACCTACCCCATAATTGCATTTCACATTTTATTTACTGTACACTATTTCTTTGTATTTCTGAATCTACATAGTTATGTTCTATAGCTAGTTGCATACTGATTGTCTGCCTTACCTTGTTGCACTGATACCTTACCACTGGTGCATGCTTTTGTCACCTCCAGGCTCGTTTACTGTAACGCTCTATACTTCGGGGTCAGTGGAGGCAACCTCCGCCAACTGCAGCTGGTGCAGAATGCTGCAGCCAGGTTATTGACAAGCATTTTGAGGTCCGCTCACATAACCCTGATTTTGCACAAACTGTACTGGTTGCTGGTCAGTTGGAGGATTGCCTTCAAGGTGGGCTTGCTCACCTATTAGGCCCTATGCAGCTCAGATCCTGCCTATCTGTCTGACCTCCTGACACCTGTCCGCCTAGTGTGCTCACTATGATTTTCCACGGAGGGCCTCCTTATGGTCCCTAGGGCATGGCTAAAGACTTTGGGAGACCGCGCCTTCAAAGTGGCATGGCCAGTATTGTGGAATTCCTTACCGCAATCTTAAAGGGAGGCTTCCTCCATGGAAATTTTTAAGCGGGGCCTAAAGGCACATTTTTTAATCAGGCATTCGATGTCCACTAAGTTTTAACCAAAAGCTGAATGAGTTTTAAGATTGTTACTATTTAATGGTTATTATTTATTATATGTTTTATAATTAACTGACCCTGATTTTAAAGTGCATATTGTGTTTGTAAATTGTTCTGCCTCTATGTAAAGCACCCAGAGCCTCTGGGATTGGGCGCTCAAGAAATAAAACTGACTTGACTTGTTGTTTTATTGTTGTACTGTACTCATTGTATTTGTATGGTGTTTTGTTGTTATACTGCACTCATTGTATTTGTATCATATGCTATATTTCTCCTAGGATGTGCCTGAAAATAGACATTAAATTGTCTAGTGCACCTACCCAATCAACAAAAACTAAATAAATAAATAAATGCTGCTGTTTACTTATGTATTCCAATGCCCAGCTCTGTGTGCACTCCTGGATAAATATTTTAAATAAACAAAACATTACACCTGAGCATTCCACCTCACAAAGTATCCTACAACAGTTCTCCGTGACCAGTAAGTGCATGGCCTTTGTCTCACGCTGAAAGGTTTGTTGGCCAAATTTACATACTGCAGCAGTGTATGTGAAACACATTGTTCCATCACATTCAAACGAGAGTCATACTGTGGTTCACATTCAGTGAAGAAAATGTTTGGGCCAATGCCTCTGATTAAATAGGCAATCGTGTACTAGAGAGGCTTTGTTTTTAGTAACTATTGTGACTCTGGCAATGTTTACATGACCCTACCAGCTGCATGCTCATTGCAACTGAATTGGGCCCTTACGTTTTGGAGAACCACAGTAACCTATGACTATAAAAGTATGGCATCCAACACAATTGTTACATTTTTTTAAACACTAAACCCTTTTTAAACAAATTGAACATATAATAATGTTTTAGACATCATCCACCCCTGTGTTACTCAAAATTTAAAAAAATGGCATGCAGAGGATTGGTAATGAATGTCCCTTCAAAATCTTCAATGTTATAAACATATGTAACTCTATGGGTAGGATTTAGTTTTTAAAATGTTTTTTTTTTTTTTACACTTGCCGGCTCCCACAACTTTCAGAGGAGGCCTCGTACCTCTTCCTCCTACTCAGTCCGCCAGGGCAATCCCCCAAGGTGTCCCATTCCCCTTAGCATCATTTTTGCCTGTGGGACCGGGGTTTATACATTGTTCCCCGATTTTCTCCCCTTAGTTTCCCCTAACCCTTAGGATGCCGGTGCCTTTAGGACTTACATCCAGAGAGGTGACATGCTAGTGCACATCACCCTCTCATCGCCGCTAGCGTCCCCTCCCTAACTCTGGCATGCTCCAGACGGCGCCGATCCCTTCAAGGCCCGTTGCTTCCACCAACTCTCTCTACGGGAGTGTCACATGCTTCCACGTCCCCGGTAACCACCCCTGAGGGAGGAGAGCACCCGCTGAGAAGCTCAATCCTCCCTCCCCCTGCCAAGCCCCTAGCAACCCGAGTCTGTTTCTGAACCCGGGCCACCGGCGTAGCACGAGGTGTGGCATCCAGTAGTTTTAAAAATGTTTGAAAAAAATCATGTGAGTTAGAAATTAAAAAGTAAGCAACTGTGTGAACTTGCTTAGTTGCACGATAGTGGCACAAAAAATGACCCTGAACAAATTGTAACACAGAACAGTAAATGCTAACATATTTTTTATCACAACAATAAATAGCAGTAAATTTGCTACTCACTGCAATTGATTTCATCGGATCCATCTCCACAGTCATTATCTGTGTCACACAGCCAGTACTGAGGGATACATCGGTTGTTGGCACAGGTGAAGAAGTTTGTAGCACAGGAGCTGGGGCCCTGAGTGGGACAGTTCTGCTCATCACTTCCATCTATACAGTCTCTGTGCCCATCACAGCGCCACGTACCTGGAATGCACTGATGACTGGCACAGGTAAAGGCTGTCGAGGAGCAGGTATTATCTAGAAGAGAAAAAGGGAGTTCATTTTCATCCAATTAAAATGTCACTGTTTAAATACCAGTGTCTTGATTCAGTATCAGTGCCAGTGGTACACTAGATTATACACTCTGCCCTGAGCTGGAAGAGCAGAAGGTCATGCTTTCACTCCACACCAGAAACTTGTGCAATTAATACCAAATCCTAAAACTATAGTGCAGCAGTAGTGGAATGCTGCACTGTTAAGGTACTATCTTTCAAATGAGATATTAAATTGAGGTCCCATCTGTCCATCTCTGGTGGCTGTCCAGGTGGAAATTCAAGATCCCATGGCACTTATTGTAAGAGTAGGGGATTTTCCCTGATGTCTTGACCAGCATTCCCCCATCAATAAAACATTTCCATGTAATAAACTCCCCAGGGCACACCACCACTGCCATAGCTCAGTGCGCCTTTCCTGGTTGAAAATTATTAAAATAAGTAAATGTTTCCTTTTTATGGGCAGCATACAGAGATGTTTGCAATGAGAACTGCCTCTATAAAATTTGAAGTGCTTATAATTCATGTACTTATCTACTGAATTCACTGTATTTAAAGTGAATAAACAGATACAGCTTCTCTACAAGGAAGCTTTATGGGCATCAGACACCAAGAATGGAGGTACCCCTTGTAAAAACTTAGAGGAGTCATGGATTGTGACTCTGCCAAAAATATATTATGTTATATATTTTTTTCTCATCAAACAGAGTGAATGTTTTTGTTTTATTTATTTAGTTTTTGTTAACAGGGAATAGAAAGCTAGGAAATATTTTCTGTTTTCAGCCTAGTCCTGACTGGGGGGTGGGGATACAGAAGCAAACTGACTGAGATACTGAACCAGGATAAACTCTAGGCGCTCAATTTTAAAAGGGGTCTTAGAATGATACAAGTTGCATCTTTCTAGGGCTATGGCAAACTCCAGGTGCATCAGGGACTCTGCACCCACTTTTATAAAATGGGGGGTCTGCACCAAAGACCCAGGAGTTGCCATGGCTGCAGGCTTGTGCCAAACACTTGTCGCACCTGTGGGATTGGACACAGAGATCCAGCCCCCACCTAGCTCAATACTAGAGTGACTGCAAAGGTGGGAGTGTGTGAAGGTCATGCCAGGAAAGAAACGGGGCAGCCGGAGCATGGGGGGATGCCCTAGGGGGCGTGAGGGAGACAAAGGAGGTGCAGGGTGGTGATGTGGCACCTGGCTGGGGTACAAGTTGCTATGCCAGGCAGCTGAATGGCTAGTGATCTGGGGATGGTTGGCAGGGAGGGAAACAGATCTGGCCTCAGGTGGGCACTGCTGTGGCACCTGCCCCAGAGGTTCCATGATCCACAAGCATGTATGGGGATGCAGAATGTGGGGGGGGGGCACTGAGTGGCAGGTGACTGTAGTGGTGCCCGGAGAATTTTCCCCTCCCCCACTGGCAGCTCTCACTCTGCAGCCAGTGCTTCCCATGTACATGCTAGTGGAGCACGGCACCTCTGGAGCAGGCACCACAGCAGTGCCCACCTGAGGCCAGGTCTGTTTTCCTCCCTGCCAATCCTCCCCAGACTGCCAGTCAATAGGCTGCTTGGCATAGCAACATGCACCAGGGCTGGGTGCCACATCACCACACTGGTCTTCCGCCATCTCCCCTTGCCCTCTAGGGCACCACCTGTGAACTGTCTTGCACTCACCCCCTCCTGGAAGGTCCACCCCAATTGCAACATCATCCTGCATTGGTGCAGGGCCTTTAGACCACCTCCTGGCTGGTCTAAGCAGAGCCCCCTGTAGTGTCCATGGTGGGGCTTGCATGATTCAAAAAACAGGATGGTGCAGCCCCACCATGGAGCACGCCCCTTTGCATCCTGGCACAGGAGTGCTTTTGCCATAAGGGTGATGCAGGGCAGCTCAGGCACAAGACATCCTGATTTCAAGGCAGCCTGCATTTGAAAATTGGGATTGCTGCAAACCTTGATGCAAGGTGCCACTTGTGTCATACCCATTTGGCACAGGTACCTTGCATCAAGCTTCACCTCTTGAAAATAAGATCCCAGGTGTTTTTATAAATAAACTACATAAGCTATCATTGATATCTGTCTGAACTAACTAGCTAGATAAATATTTATTTATTTATTGATATTTATAGGACCACATTCCTGATATAGCATTTGGTAGACTTGAAAATGTGTGCAATTCTTAGGTCAGTCAAAGTCAAATATCTGAATCTCTTTGGTTTAGGCCTCTCAGGTCACTTGACACTGATGCCGTCCTAAATTACCTTGTCTGCTCTGATTGGTCCCCATCTACTCAGCCCCAGACAGTAATACAGCCCTTTCACTCTTCATTGCCATCTTTAACAATACCTGGAATACTTATGCGCCGTGGCCCTTAGAAAGCCCAGGATTAAATGCTCCCACCACCCCTGGATTACATCTGACCTTATTGAGTTGTGCAAGTCTTGGCACCTTGCTTGGACACATTACAAGTTTTCCCATGTCCTTGTCTGACCTCCTATACTACAGGTCACTCAGGAACCTCTGTTCTAAGGCTATTCACACTGCAAAGGCCCATTATTTCAAGTCCAACCTCCAATCCAATCTAAACTCCCCATCAAAATTCTGAAAGGTCATCCACCCCTATTTGATCCCCCAACCCAGTCCACCCCCCATCCTTGTGGTAGATGGCTCACTGGTCTACGAACCCCCTTTCACTGCTGCTCATTTTAATAAATTCTTCACAACCTGTGTACTACCCTGACATCCATCGCTTGGTCACACTATCTCTCCTACAACCCACTTGCCAGAAGGCTTTCACTTCCCTCCTGTCTCCCACCAGGAAGTATTACTCACCCTTATCCCACTTTACCCTTCCAAGTCCAGCCATGACAGCTTGGACCCCAAACTCCTACAAATCTCTGCCCCAGCTATTGTCCTCCCAATCTCTCACCTTTTGAACCTCTCCTTCTCCTTCAGTGAAGTCCCTCAGGCCTGGAAAGGTGCTAAGGTTCTGCCTCTGCACAAAGGGAGCAACCTCTCCTCCCCAGTCAACTACAGACCAATCTCATGTCTCTCCTCTCTTGCTAAGCTTCAAGAGACCATTGAATACTCTAGGTATGTTGACTTCCTTGACTCCTCAACTTTCCTCTCACCTTTCCAGTCTGATTTTAGTAAGAACCACTCTACCATCTCTTCTCTGCTGCATGTAACTGATTCTATCCTCACTGGGATGGATCAGGGACATGTCACCACAGCCATTTTCACTGACTTGGCCAAAGCTTTCCACTCTGTATCCCACCCGCTCCTCCTGGACAAGCTGAACTCTGCTGGCCTTTCAGCATCAGCTGTGGACTGGTTCCACTCATATGTTATGGGCCCTCAACAGTTCAGATGGGTAGTGTTCTATATCTCCCCCAAATCCTAGCAGGGGACCCACAGGACTCCATCCAGGGTCTGATACTATTCTCAGTTTTCCTAAATGACCTTCACTCTGCCTGTGTCTCTTTGCATATCCACATGTATGCAGATCACATGGTCATCTACACTTCTGGTCCTTCAACCTCAGTTGTGAAGATCCCACTCCAGCATGACTTCCATAATGTGCTGCACTGGTTGCATGCCAGACAGCTCAGTGTTAACACCAAGAAGGCCGTGTCCATGACCTTTGGCATCAGCCAGAAACTGGCAAGGCTCTCACCTTCCCCATTCTTCTCCACCTTGGGTGGCATCCACTTGGAGGTTGCCCCTGCTTTCAAAGTACATTGATATGTGGCTTAATAGCAAGCTTAATTTCTCTGCCCACATTGAAACCATCCATGTCAAACTTCACCCCAAGCTGGGTGCCTTGTACCACAACAAGGACTGCCTCTCCCCCAGATCTGCAGAAAGCTGGTAACCAAACTGGTCCTCCCGGTTTTCGACTATGCTGACGTTGTCTATGGCTCTGCTCCCTCCTCTTCCATTGCCAGACAGGACACCCTCTGTAATGCCTTCTGTCATTTCGCTACCAACTCTCCACTCCACATTCACCACTGCTCCCTCTATTCCTCCCTTTCCATCCTCCCACTGCCCTTATGCTGCCAGTCCCACTGCTCCACCTTTATCGCCAAATACTGGTTTGGCTCCCTTTCCACCTACCTCTCCTCACTCCTCACTCCTCTCCCCCATGCCTTCTTCTCTGCAGTCCAGGGATTCCCACACCTTCTCCATTCCCCACCCTCATTCATGTGCCGGACAAGCTGCTTTCTCCTGTCATCTTCTCTCCCTCTGGAACCTGCTCCCCTCCTCCCTGCATCTCTCCCCCTTTCTCCATACCTTTAGATGCCTGCTAAGGCATATTTCTGCCCCCGTACCTGTCACTCCTCCTCTGAACCTTTCACCCTTTTTCTCACAGTTTTGTCTGTCCCCCCACCACCTGCCTATTGACTCCCTAATTCTCAAATAACTGTGTTCCAGGCCCTCATTCTGCTCTATATTCAGTGTGATGCCTAATTTCTGCACTCCAGCATGCATTGCTCTGTGTATCCATATATTGAATCCATTAAGTCTCCTTAGTCAGCCAATATATTTTTGTATTTTGTATTTTTTCACTTCAGATGTTTGTAATCCCTTTATGTCTGTACTCCCACCCCCCTCCACCCCTCCCCTGGGTTACACCTGGAAATGAGTCTTGGCTCAGTGTGCCTTTCCCAGTTACCAACATTTTAATTATATAAATATATTCAAACCATTTTGAAAACCTTCAAAATTTCTGTTTTATATTTTTTGACAAAGTCCCTGGTCTTCATAGGTACACAGGAAACTATTTCACATTTGTGATACCTATTCTTTTTACTGTATATCCATTTTCATTTAGTCTTTTGTGGCTGCTCTTAATGTTGTGCCTACTGTACTGTACTAAGAGACTGCCCATGAAAGCAAAATATTGTATCTCACAGGGCAAACCTACCACCTGTTTGATGCAAATGGAAAATATTCTGATTTGACTCTCTGTAGTCTTTTAATTGTCCTTATATTACATAATTGTATAGTTTCTTTCTAATGTCACTGTATCTTCGCTGACTATGAGGGTGGAGACACTTCCTTAGGGCTGCATTTTCCATCAGGTAGTGCCTCTAATCCATTGAAGAACACCTGTGGTTCTCGATCAGCTGCCAGTGTATGCAGCAACATCGGAGGACGTCATATGACTTCATGACATCATCACCCCCCAACAGAACAGCATATAAGCTATGTATTTTCAGATGACAGCATTCTTTAGTCCGTAGGAAATGGAACACCCAGCCTGAATATGGATCCCCAACCTCTGAGATGGTAAGAGAAACTTTTGAGAACATGAATCTTTGTGATGCTTCTGGCTGAGTTATGTAAAGATACTGGTAGCAGCATCTTATATGTTTTATGTTTAGATAATCTGAATTATGAGGCTTATGGAACAGAATTGAGAAACTCTTGGAGAAATGTATGAGGGATGCCCTGTATTTGAGGTATAAAAAAAACACTTACAGAGATTTATACTTATGGGTCTGAACGTTTAGAACATATTAATGACAGAAATGAATTGTGCTGCTTTGTTTTTTATGACAGAGAGATTTAGGCATGAGGAAGCAGCCCTGTGGCTGTCCAAAAAATGAGGAAAGAAATTCATCCTATAAGGTATTTTGAAGAAGGAAATTTAAAGAAGGGCTAGAAACCATATCGCAGAGAAATTGTAATTTTTGGAACTGACATAGGGTCTGTTTACTCTTTACTCTTTACTATTTTAGTTGTGGCAAAGCTATAGGGTGCAAAAACAAACAAATAAACACATAAAAGGTGAGCACAGACAGAAATACCTTTGGGGTAAAGTGATTTAATAAGATGGGTGCATCGGGTAATAAATTAGATGTAGGCCCAGATATTCAAAGGGTTGCGCGGCAAGCGCAACAGTGTTGTGCCATCGCAACCTTACTGATACGCCCGGCACGATATTCAAAGGAAAAGTCCGCGGCACAAATCCCGATGCGCTGGAGCGCATCAGTAATGTATGCAGGCACAGGTAGTGGGGGCGTGCCCATGCATAACTTGCACAGCCCGATATTCAGCCCAGGATGTGCAGAGCCATGCATATGCAACCCCTAGTCTTTTTTTATACAGATGCCTGCGATTGGGCAGATAGCAGTCCACTGGACCACCAGGGATATAGGACATGTTCTTTTTTTTATACAGATGACCGCCATTGGGCAAATAGTAGTCCACTGGACCACCAGGGATATAGGATGAAGTCTTTTTTTATACAGATGCCCACGATTGAGCAGATAGCAGTCCACTGGACCACCAGGGATATAGGACGAAGTCTTTTTTTATACAGATGCCCGCGATTGGGCAGATAGTGGTCCACTGGACCACCAGGGATATAGGACTAAGTCATTTTTTATACAGATGCCTGCGATCGGGCTGCAGGGGGCGCCGGTCCCTGGCGGCTGCTGCCTGGCAGGGCGCCAGGTGCAAGTCGTCTGGGATCGGTGCACCTGCATGCAAATGGTGCCATAATGACATGCAAATGGCCCCATGTGTGCCTTGCATACATTATGGCCCCATTTGCATGTCAAGTTTTGAATATCGCGGTTGCTGTGCATGGCGGAATGGAACTTGCGCTAACGCATCTCCATGCTCCACTCTGGCTACTTGCGCTGGCACAGTGCCACTACACCATGCACACTGGGGGTGGCCTGGGTGCAATATTCAAAGCTGCTGAGCCATGGCACAGCTCCGTTGAATATCGCCCAGTCCACACCCCTGTACAGCCAAGTTGAGCTGCGCCCAAGCTTGTGCCACAGCCTGGCGCAGTTTGAATATCTGGGCCGTAGTCTAAAATAAGAACCCCATCAAGTTTGGTGGGTCCGTATAACTTGCACATAAGGGTGAATGAAAAAAAATGTTTTTGTTTGGTTATAAATTAAATAAGGGATGATTTGTATTATGTATGAAAAACAGAACAGCAGGAGGTGTGTAGCAGAATGAGGATATGTGTTTTGTGGAATTATATGTAATTACTTGATTCGAGACACTGAATAAATATTTTTTTTGTTATTAGATAACACTGGGGACCTGATGAAATGGCAAGGCTATGAAACATTGCCCTTTTGATGGTGTATATGGATATGGAATAAAAATTCATATAAGAATCAGAAGATATTCTTGTGTAGATCACGTCTATACTATATTTTAAATCGGTCACTATCTTCCCAATTGTACGAGTATTGCAGTAGGTTTATATAAAATGCACTACATAAAACTGTATTGTGTTGTGTTGTATTGTAGTATATGATTAGGGTCTGATATGCATGTATTTCTATCCCAGATACAATCTGTTGTGCCACAGTTCAACGGTCGTACAATACTGCTGTATCCTATTGTGGTACAACAGCTTTTTAATGAGAATTTAAACTTGTGCCACCTGCCTCTTTTTTGCTTAGTTTCACACCTCACCATACATACATAGTTTCTGATGCCTCCACAAATGAAAAATCTTTCAATTTTTTATTAGTAACAAAAAAACCAAAACAGAAATCCACCCCACGCCAAGCTTAATACTTTTACTGGAAACGGATGGAGTTGCATCAGCTTGGGGCAAGTTGTTTTTTTGTTTTCTTAAACTGATGAAAAATGAAAGATTTTCCATTGGTGGAGTACACAAACATAGCCATTCTTTTTTCACTTTTCTTAAAGAGACACTGTCAACAGATTTTGCATCATATTATTTCTAGTTGAAAACACACATTTTGTGATTGCTTACCTTCTCTAAAATGCATTGATGTTACTGGTTGCTTTATCTAATTTATTTCTTTGTAGAACCGAAATGCATGCAAATTGCAGAATTATATCCAACCTTGTTTTGTTTCAGTTCCTTGATCTACTCTTGTTGCATACTTCTTGAACATTAGAAGCACTCCCAAACAGTGCAGCCACTTATATAGAGAATACTGGATGGGCAACCATGTAGAACCAGTATATTCTGCCACAGAGAGGTTCTAATTCCCTGTAACCTTGAGAGTGAAGCTTGAAAGGTCTTTGGGAATCAGAGCCCAGAGGTGGCAGAACACACTGGTTGGGCATTGGGTTGCCCATCCAGTATTTTTATACTGTATGGTGCCCCCACTAAATAATTTAATATTCTTTTAGCAATGTGTATCATTTTGTATGTATAAAGAATACATTACTTGGTGCCCCATGTTATTTCAGGAGTTAGGGCTGGTTGCTACAGTGAGTTGTGTGATTGTTAGGGACTAGGCATCCTCACCTCAATCATCGGTTGTCTTTCGGGTGTGGGAGAGATTTTCAAGAAAAAAAATGTCAGCTGTATTTTTGTTTAGCGAGGTTGTGGACTGTGAGAAAGTGACTGCTTAGTAAGTTATTTTAAATATCTGGTTGATCCTGCATTCATTTTTATGTATAATTTTACATATCTGGTTGATCCTGCCTTTCTATACCTGGTTGATCCTGCTTCTGCATTGTGCTGTCACTGCATCATTTAAATGGTTGATTCTGGGGTCTCTGTCACTCGGGCTGTTGCCTCCACTTCTCTTTTTTTTTTACTCAGCGTGTGTCTCATGTGGTTTCAAAATCTGCTGGAATGCCATTCTGCACATACGGGCTCGACAGCGTTCTATTAACTTTTATCTGTGGCTGAAAGCTTTTCAGCATGGATTAAAAATGAGTCAGAACAATGTTCCACCATATGCTATATTGCAATACTTTCCTCTCCTCCCATGTCAAAATGAGTGGCAAGACTAAATTGGGGGTATTCCCAAGTCCAGAAAAGATGACGTGGACTTGATCAAGGACTGTAAACAAATGTGTCTTTGTGTGGAGTATGGTTTTCACTTTTAAAAAGAAAAAAGAATCAAGCTATCAGCTATATCAGCAATCTACACAGAATGTGACCAATCATATTATGTATTTTTATGTTGGCTCACGCTTGCATTTCCAACATATTGCATTAGTAGCAGATTTGGAGGCGCAGTCACTGTTGGGCGAATGCAGGGCATGCATCAGTAGGTGCGTCCCTCATTCCCCAATAAGCCAGCATGCAGGCACACACCATGCATACATAATGTGACAAGCACATCTAAGAAAAGGTCCGCTGCAATGACAGCCAAGCTCATCATGCAGCACCACCAAAACACACCCTCCCTACGTGCCTTTCCTGGTGAAGCCCTTTCATTAACATGGCTGCGCTGACTGCCGCCGCTCAGAGAACCGACTTCAGGGGTGCCCAATCCCCCTGTCAGCATGCCCCAACCCATGTCATTTGCTGACAGGGGTGCCCACTCCCCATTGGCATAATGCAAACCCCCATCCCATTTAAAGTGTGTGCTGAGGGAGTGCCCAACCCCCCTCAGCATCATGTCCCCCCTTCCCGGTTTCGTTTGACAATGGGGAGCCCACTCCCTATTGGCATAATGCCCCCCCATTTGTTGTGTGCCAACAGGAGTGCCCAATCCTCTGTCAGCTACAGAACCCCCTCGAAAAAACAACACTTAGGTGACACGCTGGGAGCCCACCCCAGCGTGCCAAATGACCCTGTAAAAGGAAAACCATCCTGCAATGTTTTTTTTTTTAAACCTGCAAAGCAGAAAATGGTCTGTCATCGACTCCAGTAGCCCTCCCTAACTCGCACCCACCCTCTGCGCACCCTGGCTTCCCACACCCCCCTCACCCCATGCTTATCTCCGAAGCATGGCGTGACGATCTTTGGTGGACCGGGAACACGTCTGCACTCTTCAAAGCCGACCAGAAACTGAAGAGATGCTGGTAAGCTTTATAATGGCATAAATAGGCTTTTTTCAACTTTGGTGCATATCTCAGGCATTTTGGGGGAATTCTTGCACCAAATTTTCAATATGGGGTAATTGGGACCCCTCCTCATGAATTCAGTCACTGTCATAGCATTATTTGGTCCCAAAAGGTGATTTTGCAGTCACTGTGTGGAATCACCTTTTGGGACTGATTAATGAAATGACAGTGCCACTGTTCATGAGGGAGGCTCTCAAAAAGCCTATGTTGCAAATTTGATGAAAAAATCCTCAAAAATGGATGCTCTACGCGAGTGTGCGTTGCGCAGTTTCCATGCACGCTCGTAACTTCACTAATTTGTAATATTTTTACTCCAGATTTTCAAAATTGGCATTTTTTCACATCTCCTTATGAACAGTACAGCTGTCATTTTACATATCCTGGCCAAAAATGTGTTTTAGCACGTCCGGCACAGAATAGCGCGGTCACTGTGAGAAATCAGTTTTTGGAACAGTTTGAGAAAATGACGGTGACACTGTTCATAAGCAGAGGTCCTAAAATGCCTAAGTTGAAAATTTGGTGATGAACATCCATAAAATGACTGTGATAACAAGCGTGCATTGCGCAGTTTCCACGCACCCTTGTAACTTCGCAAATTTACAATATTTTCATGCCAGATTTTCAGCACTGGCAATTTTTCACACCTCTTTATGCACAGTACAGCTGTCATTTTTCGCAGCCTGCCCAAAATGTGTTTCCGCACCTGTGGCGCACAATGGCGTGGTCACTGTGTGAAATCAACATTTGGGACAGATTAACAAAATCACAGCACCACTGTTCATGAGGGGAGGTCCCAAAATGCCTATGTTGAAAATGTGGCTAAATAAATCCCAAAAATAATTAGGTTACGGATGTGTGTTGTGCAGTTTCTATGCATGCTCATGACTTCACCAATTTTTCATATTTTCACTCCAGATTTTTAACGTTGCCGTTTTTTTACACCTCCTCATGAACAATACAGTTGTCATTTTTCACATCCTGCCCAAAATGTGTTTCATCCTGTGTCGCCAAATGGCATAACTGCTGTGCAACACCACCTTTCGACTAACAAACTGATTGTGCCGCTCTTCATGAGCTGGGGTCACAAAACGCCCGTGTTGAAAATTTGGAGTGACAATACCAACAAATGCCTATGATGTTAGGGTTTCCAACTGTAACACCCTACCCTGTAGAGACTGCCAGGCATCAGGGGTGTGACTTGGGATCATTGGTTGTAATGCTCATGCCATTCCACCCCCACCGCCACCCTACAGCCAGTGACAGGCATCAAGGTGTGCCTTGGAGTGTTCTGCCCTAAAGTTCACCCCATTCTCCTATACTGCACCTGTCTCAGCATATTTCCTTATGGAATGGGGTAAGTATAAGGCCCAAAGACCCCAAAGCACACCACAACACTTGTCAGTGTCTACAAGGTAGGGTGAGGCAAAATGGCATGAGCGTTACAGCTGACGCCCCAAAGGCACACCCCAATGCCTGTCAGTCTCTGCAGGGTGGGGGTGGGGTTGGCATCAGTTCAGTACTACACTGCCATTCCTATTATGCATCTCTAACTCCAGCACTACCAATGCCAATGCCAGCAAGGCAACATGCAGCATTGACAAATGCTTGTTTTAAACTAGAGACAGTATGAGGTTTAATGGGGTTGACAGTGTCCTTGCCATCTCCTGCTAGTGAGGGATTGAGGACTTTGTTTCATCATCATCCTCTTTGAGTTCCCATTGACATTTGGCACAGTTGACCATGGGGTGCTATCAGACTGCCTAAGGAACTATGTGGGACTCACCAGCATTGTTCTGCATTGGTCTGAGTCCTGCACAACCAGGAGAATGCAGCAGGTTTTCCTAGGTAATTTCATCTCTGGAGCTTCTTCACTCTCCTGTGTGGTTCCCCAAGGCTCAACCCTTGCCCCAGTGTTATTCTCTGTATGTTGCCTTTGGGAAGATCATTAGATGGTATAGAGTTGAGTTTCACTGCTATGCATATGATACTCAAATGCATATGTCTTGTTCTCCTGGCGGGGACCATGCAGTTTTGGTGCTAGGGTGATGTCTAGCTGAGATAAATGACAGGATGGGCTCAAACTGGCTATGTCTCAATCCAGTGAAGAAAGAGGTCATGATGATTGAGCCAGGCTGATGGGGTGCAGCAGGGATGGGAGATGCGGCAGCCCTTCCTTTGTTGGGTAGCCAATCTCTCACTGCTGTTGACGTGGTTAAGAATCTTGGGGTCATTTTGGACTGCAGGCTGACACTGGACCAGCAGGTTTGGCAGTGGTCCAATCTGCCTTTTACCATCTTCAAATTATCACTGAGATTAAACTGCATCTGGTTCTTTCTGACCTGGTGACAACTGTTCATGCTTTCATTACCTCTAGGTTGGGCTACTGTAATGCTCTGTACTGTACTTAGGGTTATCTAGACATTTAAAACAATGTTTGCTACTGGTCCAGAATGCTGCAGCTCAGTCAGTGGTGGAAACTTTTCAGAGGGACCACAGCATGCTGGTACTGCATGCACTGCACTGGCTACTTATGTGGTGGCACATAACCTATAAGATATGCTTACTAACGTACAAGGTCCTGCATGGTCCTGGACATCGCTACTTTTTCTTTCTTCATATAGCTATTTCATCCACCTGTTACCACCTTCCCCTGCCACTGAGCCCTTCTGGCGGCTACCCTGGGGGCTGTCACATATAGCAACAGGTGGATATAGTTATTTTTCTCCCTTTAACTCCCCAGGGTACTGGCAGACATGCTTGCGCATGCATGTGGAGGCATACATGCATGCTGGAACCAGTAAAGACCCTGTTCCACCAAACTGGCCTAGTGCAAGCCCCCCATTTGCCCAGCACTACTATCAAGCCTCCACCCAGTGGCAGTCAAGGGCTGGGAAGGCTAACCTCCTGAGTCCAGGAGAGAAGAGTGTCCTGATTGCTGCTCAGTCCTTCTCTGGCACCCCTCCCAGCCAACCCATGGTGGCACAAGTGTGTTCCTGGCATGGGTGAGGTGAAGCACTCCTCAGCACCTCTGCCCTCCATGCCACTGGGCCAACTGGGACCTGACTATGTGAAAGATCTGCTGGTTCCTTACCTCCCAGCTTGACCCCTTCATTCCACTGATGTGGGCTTACTCACTTTCCTCTCTTCCCCTTTGAGACAATCTGGGGACAGAGCCTTTGGAGTGGCAGTTCCAGTGCTGTGGAACTTTCTTCCAAGATGTAGTCATTCTGCTCATATGGTGGAAACCTTTAAAATATCACTATAACATATTTGAACAGACATTCCCATTATAGCTAGTATTAACTGATCAGTATTCAATGTATTTTATTGACTGAGATTTATTAATTCTTGCTATGCCTTATTTATTTATGTGTTGTTTATGCTTTCAGGCTGTTAAATTATGTGCAGGACCCTGAGTCTTCAGGAAATGGCAATTTATAAATAAAGTTTGCCTTGCCGTGCCTTAAAAAATACCATAGACAAAATAACACATGGGCAAACATGCACAACTCAGCTGAGTTTCATCTCAGAGTAATGACATTAGGCACCTCTCAAGCTTCCCTCTCGAGGTCTCTATGATAGCATCAGAACCCCTGTATTATTTTGTTTTGTTAGTATTGTATTGCATTGTGTTGTATTTTACAACTTGAGCAATGAGATCCTCCACATGAGGAATTTCCAAGTAAGGAACTTGAGTAAGTCCTTGACCTGTAATAGAATCATAGATATTTTTAAAGGGACACTGTCAACCCTTTTTGCATAACATAATTTCTAGTTGAAACCCCACATTTACGATTACTTACTTCCTCTAAAATGCATTGGTGTTGCTGGTTGTGTTATTTGATTTCTTTCTTAGTAGATCTGAAATGCATGCTAATGGTGTAGTTATAGCCAACCATGTTTTGTTTCAAATCCTTGATCTACTCTTATTACATATGTCCAGAAAACTGTGAGCTCCCCCAAACAGTGTAACCACTCATGATGCAATAGTCTCTTTTTTTCCTACTGCATCTTAAGTATCTGGACTGTTGTGGTGGTGTTCTTACGTCCATGAAAGGTGCAGTGGGAGATTATAAAGAGCTATAAACAAACCTTTTTTTGTGTGGTAACACCAGTATGATGAGCAGTCTGTTTTTCACTTTTAAAAAGGAAAAATTACTCAGAATCAAACTACCAGTGACATCAGCAATCTCTACAGAATGTGACCAATCATAACATGTGTTTTTTATGTTTGCTTGCATGCATGCACAAGAAACATCTTGTGGTAGTAGCAGGTTTCAGAGGCGTGTCAGTGTTGTGGCGAATGCCGGCAGTGCTTTTTGGGGTTCATCTGTTTGGCACCAATTAATGAGCATGTTGTCTATGACAGCAGTTTTAAAGTGTGCCACCAACTTGAAACAAATCTGCCGCTGCAATCAGGGAGCTCCTCCTTCACCCATTAACAGTCTGCATGCAGGCACATCAGAGGGACAGAGAACTGAGTGACTAGCAGTGAGGGAGCCACAGTGGGGGCCAGTCCAGGGAAAGAGCCAGTGAGGGGAGCACACAAAGTCCAGACAAACTGAGGGCAGAGCGAGCAAGCACGCAGCAGTGGCAGAAACTTTGGCAGCTGGTGGAAGATTGGTGGTAGGCGGCATTGGCAAAAGAAATCCTCAGAAAACAGCTGTGATCTAATCCTCACTATTTTTTCCTAGTCCTTTTGCTGCTTGCTGCCAAGTTTGTCCCACACTGTCTTTTCTGTGGCTCAGGCTGTTGAGTTCTGGACAGAACAGAGCAGAGGAGCAGCTGCAGAGTGAGAGCGTGATCCAGTCAACAGGGAGAGCTGTCTGAAGTTACGAGAAGACCACACTGGACCGCATTTTGAGAAAGATCTGAGTGAGAAAGTGAGCTCACACTGCCTGATGAGCCTTGAGCTGAGCACATCTGAGACCAAGAGACGAGGAGGGCAGAAGAAGGCTACGGTTGGTCTGGGTCTCTCACTCTGACTCTCCATCTGGTCCAATTCATTGATCCAGTCAGTGCATCTGACTGATTCCACTGTCTCTCCAGTTCCTGAAGCCCCCCCAGATTGTGTAGCACAGTGGGAGCCCACCACAGTGTGCCTCCATTTAAGGGAAAGCTGACCGCATTGGCATGTTCCTGCCACCCCAGTGTAGCCAACATCACCCCCCCAAAAGTCATGGAACACACTGGAAGCCCACCCCAGTGCTTGTTTTAAACTAGAGACACTTTGAGACCTAGTGGGGTTGACAGTGTTTCTTTAACGAAGAAGGTGGAACACATGAATATGCTTGCCAGTGTTGCAGTTAAATCCATCTGAGGTTTGTTTTACATTAATTCAGTTTTCATGCTGTTTTCTAAACCCTTTTATATTCTTCATTTTTAAGTCATCATCCAGTTTCTATTTTCATATTGCAATTGATTCACAGGGCCATAGGGCTCTTGTGTGGTATGATTAAGGATTGACAGAGGTCTGAGTAGTAGGATGTGATGTGTGTGGAAATTTGTACTTTGAATCACACTCTCTCTGTCCCTGCTACAGAGACTACCACCCTGTTGCAGTGCCATAGACATAGGGAACCCTTGCAAAAGGGTTTTGACCCTTCAGTGTGTCTCAGCGACCAAAGGTACCTTAGGAAAGAAAGCCCAACCCCATGGATAGAAATGTACCAGAGGAGGATGAGGGGAAGAAGGTGGCAAGAAGAAATCTGAGCATCCAAGGGACACTTAGGCAGGCACAGTATTTATACCACTTGGAGGAGAGGCATGGTGTGTGTCACCCAGTCTCCTACAAACTACAGTCAGAGCCTTCCAATTTATAGAGTCATTGGGCTCTTGTGTGGTCTGGTTTAGGGCTGACAGGTCTGAACAGTAGTATGTGATGCTTGTGCAACTGTGTACTTTGGCTTATGCCCTCTCTGTCCCTGCTATGGGGAATACTACCTTATTGGGGTGCCATAAAGACACAAGAGCACTCGTAAAAGGGTTCCAACCCCTCACAGTGTTGGGGGGACAAGATCCCTGACACCAAAGGCACATACAGTAAGGAAAGAAGGCCCAAAAGAACAACAGTGACAGACTAGAACAATCTATCTAGGGAGAGGAGAGACATAGCCAGAATGACACACTAAGGTAGGAAAGAGAACCACTAACCATCTTCAACTCCTACAGAAACTAAATAATGTGATCTTTGGCATGGAGGGGGGACAAATGTTTAAGGAGGTCAGGAAACCTCTGGGGACCCAAGGCCAAAGTTGCCATCACTCCAGGATAGGTGCAGTATTTGTGATGACACAATAACTTGAATTTAGAAACCCAACTCAGGGAAAATATTTTAGAGTAAGGATTCTTAATCCATCCCTCCAATGAGAAATGCTGAGAGGGTGCTGTGTGCCAATCCCTGCAGTTAAAGGAGGTTCCCTATAAAGGAGACCTCCACCCTAAAGTGAGAAAGGAGAAAAGGAATGACTGCTGAAAGATGCTCAGCTGGCCTCCAAACTGAGAGGAAGCCTAAATAAATTGGAAGCTGGGCCCTTGAGGGGCAAGGCAAAGGGGCAGAGCCCTTAAGGGGCAGAGTTGCTTTGTACTTCAGAACTCTACCCTTAAGGGGCAGATGAAGGGAACAGAAACTGGAAGAAACCAGGTAAATCTTAGGTGGACATTGGGAGACTAGATTTCACAAGTTGTGCCAACATGGTCTGAACAGCTAAAGGACACTTCAAAGGCTTAGCGGCCCCACCTTCTAGAAGCTGAAGCCAGAAGTACTATACCAAGAGGTCCGTCCAAGTTGATCTGCACAGACAAAGTTTTGTCCAGAATATAGGACATCATCAACAGAAGGGCAGAAAGAGATGGACCTTGCCTGAGTCAAGGGAATCACCCTTGAGATGCAAATTTCAAGGGAGCAAAGCAAGACAGTCAGGCTACTGGGAAGAAGAGCCCTGGGGTCCAGAAATATGGTAATGGTTGGCATGCATCCTAATATACTGTAGATTTATATGTTCGAGCAGCATGAGGAGCTGAAAAGCTGATAAATTATGAACAGTCTGATGAGGCTAAAAGGGCAATGGTTCAGTTTTTAGGAGGTCAGTAGTAGTGGGACTGCAATCCTGATAACTGAGGCAGGGTCAGGTGAGCTGATGATGAAGCCCGATGGCTGCCTCAAAAGCATGGGATGCAACATGGAACAATGAGAAAATCCAGTGGAGGTGGAGGAACAATGAGAAAATCCAGTGGAGGTGGAGCAACAATGAGAAAATCCAGTGGAGGTGGAGGAACAATGAGAAAATCCAGTGGAGGCTGATAAGCTTCAGCAAATGAGATCTGAGCACGTAGAGGACAGACAGGAGAATGATCCACGTGTGGCTGCTGATGGGCAGCTGGGAGGGTTGGTAGAAAGAGTACATAAAAGTCAAACAAGCGAAGGCAAATGACATGCACAAAGCCATGGTGCAGCAGCTGTAGTCAGTAATGATGACTAATTGCTGCTAATGCTAGGTGCAATGAAGGCCTGGGTATGCTGCAGGATAAATACAAGATCAAACCAGTCATATCTACCCGGAGCAAATTAATTGGATGAGCACTGCCTAAGCAGTAGGAAAAAGCATTCGGGACCAGCAATCATGACTCAGGAAATGAAGAGACTCCATTGCAAGGGAGCTTCTCTTGAGTTCCTGTACTTTGCACTTGTAAGAGCAAATGCAGTTCTGGCTGATACATAGACACTATTACCGCTGTCCTACCTGGTCCACAGGAGGAAATACCACCAAACCTTGCACTTCAGTTGTGGACCAAGAAAGAAAGCCATCAAAATGGCTGCCAGCTGCCATTCGGACAACACCAACAAGGAAGCCAAAAAGAGCAGGAGTACCCAGATGGGAGCGACAAGGCTGCACACCAAAGGAGACAGCAGTAGAAGGGAGTCAGGATGCTCAAGGGCAGCCTCACATCTGCAAAGGTATGAGGAGGGCAGAAAGGAGCAGCCAAAAAAAGTGGCCAAAAAAGAAATCCTAGAGTCCACGAAATGCTTAGGCATGTGCAGCATTTATACTGCTCGGGGGGGGGGGGGGATGGTGTATATCCTGTTGAGCCTCTGAACCACAGGCAGAGCTTTACACTTCAATATTTACAGATCTTTTGGAAAATCATTCCATATACTGTGCCATTGACCAAGAGAGTTTATTCAAAACTAGTAAGACATCCATATTACTTCTCAAAGTGGAGTCTTATTTTGCTGTGATGTGCTGATAAAGGTAGAGTACATCTTGTAGCATTTATTTAGACTACCACAGTTTTGTATTTTTCCACTGAAACATAGTCCTTCTCACGTTTTGCACCAATTATTCATCAGAGTCTGATACTAGCTGGTTTTCATAAACACATTTCCAATATTAGGACAACCTATGGCTTCTAGGTGCATAAGCATCATCATTTGCTTATGCCTACCTGTGCCCACTGCTGAGGTGACGTGGGGCCTCATGAGCCTGCTCGAGCAGCAAACACTCAAAGCAACTTGCTACTGCCAGGAACTGCCTTGCCTGGAATCAGTAAACCAGCCTATGGATGGTTCATTTGGCAGTTAATCCATAGGATCAAGAGGATTAGTTCCACTTTTATTTGAAATGGATGTCCTGGTGTACCAATATGGTAAACATATTTGTTAAAGCCAGAATGATATGCAAGGGTGATGCAGGCTCAGGCTCAGCCACGGTAGCAAGCTGTATACAGCTAAACTGGGCTGTTTTCAAATGTTTCACCATAAACTCATGTTTCTTGCTAATCAACAAGAGCAAATATGTATAAAATAACCCACTAACGTTAAAGGGGAAATTTATAACAATCCTTCATTTTGAAAACCCAAGAAAAGCTGTTTTGAATGAGGTATGGGACTTACCTGTAGATCTGTAGCTAGCAATAGTCTGGGAATATCCCTAACTAAGTCTACCCTACAGCACACTGCTACCATATTGTAAAACCGTGTGATGTCACACATGGTGAAGCTTTGTCTAACTGCATTGTAGCTAGGCAGGGATATCTCTGCTGCTCCCTTCCTGAAACCCTCACCAAACCCCACTACAACTGAGCCAGTCACTGAACTTATCCAGACCTCTATTACAGTCAAACTAGCATATTACCATGTGTTATATAAGGATTTCCTTTTGCCCTTCTTTCCCATCAGTGATTGGGGTGGGGGGGACATTAATGATACTTGGCTTGGGCCCATACAACAGAGCGAGCCAGCCAGGATGCACCACAGTACCTCACAGTATTACTGCAGAGTGTTACCATATGCTGCATGGAGCAGTGCAATTCAATGGCAATTAAGCCCTTTTGTCATGCAGTAATTTGCAAAAAAGTCATGTACCAGTCTTCTAGCATTATTACTAGTTAAGACTATGGACAATGGGATAACAGTGTCAGGATATCTTCGGCTATAATGAAACCTGTCACTGAGCACCAATATATGTGGGAGGGCTAGGAAAGTGGTTAGGTGGGGTATTACTGTTGTGGATGGGGGTGGTCATGGGACTAGCTTTGGACACTGGGGGAAGGGGGAGAGAAACTTTTTGAGGCTTTTTTTAATGGAATAATCAATAATTTGGGGTGGAGTATTCACTAAATATTTGCATGAGGTATTTTCACACACCTGGAGATCAGGAGGAAAGGAAAGGAAAGGAAAGGAAAGGAAAAGAAAGGACGTTGCAATCATGCAGAATTCTGCCAAGAACTGTACTCTCCCCTTGTTTTAATCTTAAATAAAGTGATACTCTGCTTCAATATGAATATATCTGACCCAATTTTAAATCATTTGCATCCCTTACTCCTATAGTATTTGTGCTTCTCTCTTTCTCACTATTTCTGTCCTTACCCTCCCTGCACTTGCCTAATGGCTGGTGCAGTTGTTCACGGCTTGTAAAGTGCTTTGCTATACAGGGGGTAGGATATTCAGAAGGATTACGCATGGCGCAACTCAGTTCATCATGCGCAACCCAGTGATGTGCCCTGGCGTGATATTCAAAAGGGGGATGTGCCTGGCAGAAATCCCGATGTGCCGGAGCACATCAGTAATGTATGCGGTGCAAGTGGGGGGACGTACCCATGCATGCTCCGCACATCCCGATATTCAACCTGGGATGTGCTGAGCCCATGCAGGTGCAACCCCTACTTGCGCTGCACACAGTTGATCCCAAAAAAAAAAGCAACAGCTGGCCACCCACAGGTGAGCTGCCGTGTAGCAGGGCGCAACACGGCAGCTGCCAGCTGTGGGTGGCCACCCGAGCTCCGGTGACACCTTCATGGTAGCGCCCCCCATGCCCAATCATGGGCATTAGTATTGTAATAAAGGTCCTATATCCCTGGTGGTCCAGTGGACTGCTCCCAGCCCAATAGCGGGCATATGTAATAAAATAAAAGTCCAGTATCCCTGGTGGTCCAGTGGACCGCTCCCAGCCCGATCGCGGGCATATGTACTAATATTAAAACGTCCAATATCCCTGGTGGTCCAGTGGACTGCTTGCAGCCTGATCACGGGCGTCAGTAATAAAATATGACAAACCAATCCATCCCTGATGGTCCAGAGGTACCCCTCCCCCACCCACTGAGCCACACCACCACTCCCCAATCAGCTGACAGGTGGCAGCTCCCACCCGCATGCTGCCCTGCCAACAGCTGACTGACTTCCAGGAATTAGGACGCCCATTGGTCCACACAGTGTGAGCCAATGGGCATGCAGTTTATTATCATATTACACAGACCAGATATGTGAATGATCCATTCACATTTCTGGACTGTGTAGTATGGCACAGGTTGCATGCCCACTGGTTCACGCCATGTGACCAATGGGCGACAGCCCTACTGTATGGAGTCAGTCAGTGGGCGGCCGGGTGGCAAGTGGGTGGGGAGCTTCCGCCCGCCGCTGACTGGGTGGTGGGGCTTAGTGGGTGGGTGGAGAGGGGGGTACCACTGGACCACCAGGGATGGACTGGTTTGTCATATTTTATTACTGACGCCCGCGATCGGGCTGCGAGCGGTCCACTGGACCAACAGGGATATTGGACATTTTAATATTAGTACCTATGCCCGTGATAGGGCTGCGAGCAGTCCACTGGACCACCAGGGATATTGGACTTTCATTTTCAATCCCCATGCCCGCGATCGGGCAGTGAGGCACTTTGCCGCTCTGTAGGGACTTGGTCCGACGGCTGCAGCCTGGCGGGCGCCAGGCGAAGTCGGGATCAGACACCTGCATGCAAATGGGGCCATAATGACATGCAAATGGCCCCATTTGCACCTTGCATGCATTATGGCCCCATTTGCATGTGCACTTTTGAATATCGCGGTTGATGCACCTAGCGCAACGGCAGTAGCGCTAGCGCATCCCCCTGCCCCTCTCTGGCCACTTGCGCTGGTGCAGTGTCACTGCGCCATGCACATTGCTGGTGGCCACAGCGCGATATTCAACGGTGTTGAGCCATGGCGCAGCCCCATTGAATATCACCCTGTCAGCATCCTGGCACATCCCAGTTGTGCCTGGTGCAGTCTGAATATCCCACCCAGGGTATATAAAAGGTGATATATAAAAATAAATTAGTTTCCATTGCAACACATTTCACATTTAGACAACTTTTTCACAAACTTTGTATGCTCTGGCTATCATCCATTGTAAAGACATTGATTGTTTAGTTGATTACAGTTAAATTCAATTTTGTATTGTGTTTCATGTCACTGAGGGATACTGAAGTTTGCAATGGCAGAGGGATGTTTCTTATTTCTAATGTATTGTTTATATCTTATCTAGGATTGATTAAATGTAGATTATTAAAGCAATGAGTCATGACAGGGCATGGGTTATTGGAGATTCACCCATGCCTTGTGTGGTATATTATGAGGTATAGCCAAGTGACTTAATCATATGTAAAGCAGATAATCCCCCAATTACCTGTGTCCTGGAGTACCATATTGCGATAATGCAATGGGCCATTGTGGAAAATAAATTTAAAAATGTGTTTTATTATATTATGTTTTGCTTTTTATAAATTTCCTTCCTGAGCTGTGGGTTATTCCAGAATTTACCCATGGGTAAAGACCATAGCTGTCCGGTCAGGTTACAGAATTTTTTATGTCCGTTGTATAACAAAGATTAAACAACATTTTGATTTCAGCCAGAAGCAGTCTGCAAACAACATGTTGCATCCTAAATTACTAATCGGACACAACTCTGAACACCCAAGGGAGACCAAAATGGATGTGTTGGGAGCAAGCCAAACAGTAGAAAAAAAATTAAAAGTAATGTTTGAATAGTAACTCTTCCACAGGGAAAATTTTCTTTCATGAATAAAAAGTTAGTTGGGAAATGTTAGGCTTTCATTTTTTGCCATTTGGCTGCCTCCCTGCAATTCAACCTTTGATAACCCCTGGGTTGCATCAAGCTGTGCCTAGTACAGCACAACCCATCAGCCCACTCTACATCATGCATTTCCCATCAATCAGATTTGGAGTTTTTAGACTACTGACGTGTAATGCTGATCTATGTGTCACAGCACATTCCAGGTAGGCTTGGATGGCAAGCAAAAGAAAAAAAACTGTTGCAGCATCACAAGACATTGATGTCCCTACATCCCAGAAGCACAATGCTGAACAGGTTGTCTGAAGGGAATGTCAACAGGCAACATGTAAAGCTGGATTTTAAAAAGTTTGTAAGGAAGCCCAATGCATATTTGTGCATACATTTTCTATAAGTCACAAATGATTTTTCTGTTGTTAAAATGCCTCTAGAAACATACATGACAGGGTACTGTGAGCAGTTAAAGGACAGCTACAAATACTAGAAAACCCTTACCTCAAATTACTTTATCTTGATTTCACTACACACACAGACACACACACACACACACACACAGAAAAAAAAATATTTTTGTGTGCTTTAAAACAAAGTGTGAGTACATAAAGCATTCAGACAATGGTACCCAGACTGCAGACTTTTTTCGGTATGTAAACACATGTATTCTGAATATTATGAGTCTATTCTGAACACTAATATTCAGAACAGCATATCTTGGACAGTTTTAATCTAGTCTAGATACTATGGAAATATTGGGCTATATAAATTCTGTTCAATTCAGTATTCATGAAGCATGCAAAATAGGCTTACATTATTCAAAATACAGTACATGTATTTACATTAAAGGAACAGATGCTTTGAATATTACGTATTCAGAGTAGAAACCCAACAGCAAGTGACATAAACTATATGCATTACTATATAGAGAACTATTCCAGTTCATGTAAACACACATTTGGAATTTATAAAATGGCAAGAGAAAAAAACTTGAAATTTTATTGGCCGAGAGGCATCACCTGGCTATGCATTAAATCTCTATAAACACACAGTCAGGTGCCAGATCTCATTTTTGTCCCACCCCCACCCCAAAAAAAAACAAAAAACACTTAGGGTGGGATATTCAAAGGGGTTTTGCCTCGTGCAACAGAGTTGCGCTGCCGCAACCCCGCATTGCGCCCCGGCAGGATATTGAAAAGGCTGCCTGGTGCAACACAACTCCTGATTCACAGAACTGGACCTGTGTAGTACAGTATGGCCTGCACGCCCATTGGTCCACACACTGTGGACCAATGGGCATATTATAGTGTATGCTGTCATTCGGTGGGTGGCCAGGCAGTATGCGGGCGAGGTACTGCCACCCGCCAATGACGAGGGGTGCTGGGTGGCTGAGGGCCTCTGTGGGTGGGTGGGAGGGTACCACTGGACCAGCAGGTAGCCGTCGGTTTGTACTATGGCCCACGATCAGGCATTTGCTTTCCATTCAGCCCGGGATCAGGCGTATGGGAGGGGGGTCACTAGACCACCAGGGATCTACTTAATTTTACTATGGCCCGTGATCGGGCATAGGTTTTACATTCAGCTGACAACTGCCCATGATCGTGCATACGGAGGGGGGTTCACTAAACCACCAGAGATCTACCTACATTTACTATGGCCCACAATTGGGCATATGGGAGGGGGCACTGCAGTAGCCCTCCAGGGAACACCCCTCCCATCATCAGTGGCTTGGCAGGGTGCCAGGTGCAATTCACTGGGATGCCCAGTGCATAGCATGCAAATGGGGCCATAATGACATGCAAATGGCCCCATTTGTGCCTTGCATAGATTATGGCCTTATTTGCATGCCCCCAGCTGGATATCATGGGTGATGTGCCTAGCACAACTGCACTTGTGCTGGCTTATCCCCTTGCTCCCCCTCTGTGGCTTGTGATGGTGCAGTGCTGCTGCACCATGGTGGTATGTGTGCAGCCCCTGCCATATTCAACAGTGCTGGGCCATGGTGCATCACCACTGAATATCACCTGGTCTGGGCCCTGACACAGCCCAGTTGCACTGCTCCTAGGCTTGCACCACTGCCCAGCGCAGTCTGAATATCCGGCCCTTAGAGATATTTTATAAGTGTAATAAGCCCTTCTGGGTTGTGTATTATAGGATTTTAATGCACTTTCCAGTGGCATAAGGATACAAGGCCTTCAGACTCGCGCCTTGTTACACACATGGGGTGTGCAATAAAATCCTATAATGCACTCCCTGTGGTGGCTTATTTTGTCCAGTGTTTAGAATACTCTAGAATTTGGAATAACAAGTGATATATAAACATACTGATTGTAAGTAATGAGCAAAACTGGGAATTATGTAATGCAAAATGTCAGTGGTAGAACAGATTTATTCCACAGAATAAGCACTAAAATAACTGGCTAGGCGTATTTCTAACCAGTTTTCAGAAGTCGAAGATTGCTGTTATACACAGGTATGAAATCACAAGTCCTGTTATATACAGCTGTGATATCGTACCCATGTATAATGTGATTTTTGAAATATTGTAAGAAACACCTGCTAGCATTTTCCTTTTCCCTCCACTTCCCTCCTGCCCCTTTCTCCCACATGCTCAGATTGAAATGGACCCCTACTAATTGCCCCCACACAGTTGTATTGAACCCCTTGTAATCCTAGTAACTTGCTAATTTCAGCTAGCACTATTTTTTCATCCTTTCTGAAAATGAGATTTAATAAGAAATATACATAAGTTTAGTTAACATTATAAACAAACTCTGGTCAGTTCCACCCCGACTGCATAATGAAGTCAGTGAAGTTGTGTGGAATTGTTAAGGAGATATGGAGAAACAACACAATGATTTGTAAGTAGCAAGATTTGTTTTCGTTTCTGTTCTAAGGAAGGCATACACATTATTAGGAAAATATATGGAGGTGTACATTTTAATGGAAGGAACAGAAAACTTACAAAAGAACCCCAGAGCAAATGCCACTGATGTATGTGTTATCCCAGATGATACTGGCCAGATAGCCAAATTTTAAAGAAAACACAATTGCATATATCCCAATAATGCAAAGCATCAGGGGAAACATATACAAATCCACATGATGGTACAGAAGGAGGCAGTACATAAAAAAGTAATGGCTGGCATATGTTCAGCCTTGGGATTACTTACACAGTTTTTATTTATTTATTTTTTTTTTTAAGAGAAACAGGGTTTTTGTCCATGAGGTGATGTAAGTCATATTTAAGCAATGTGTTGATGTCAGGAAGTCAGGTGTAATGATGATGGACTGTTAGAGAAAATGTGATATTAACTTTCAGAGGGGGTGGCTTTTGAGAAGGGCAAGGTAGTTATGCTTGTGATAATGGGAATATTAGGAAAGTATGAGGTCTATGCAGAAGTGGAGTACAAATATGCACAGTTTCATAAGCATGTGTTCAGAGTCCAGGCAAATGTGATATGTAGGTTTGTTTTAGAAATAGGTAAAAATAGCAGTACATGCAACTAATAGAAATATAGATAATTACATACACATATAGATAGAGAGAAAGAGACACACAGACAGGTGGAATAGGAATGGCAGTGAAGTAATGAAGTGACACCAACCCCACCCCCTCACCCGCAGACATGGACAGGTATTGGGGTGTGCCTTTGGGTCATTGCCCGTAACGCTCACACCATTTCCCCTCACCCTACCTGGCAGACACAGACAAGAGTCGGGGTGTGCCTTGGAGTTTTCAGACTTTGCACTCACCCCACTCCATAAGGAAATATGAAGAAATGGGTACAGTATAAGAGAATGAAGTGAACTTTGGGGCTGAAGAGTCAGAGGTTCACCTCGATACCTGTCACTGGCTGCAGGGTGGGGATGGGGGTGGAATGGCATGAGCATTACTGTTGGCAATCTTAAGTCTCACCCCTGATGCCTGTCAGTCCCTACAGTGCAAGGTGTTATGGTCAAAAACCCTAATGCCCTTGGCATTTCTTGGTATTTTCACTCCAAGTTTTCAGCATGGGCTTTTTGTGACCCCACCGCATGAACAGTGACACTATAAGTTCATTAGCTGAAAGAAGATTTTGCACAGCGACTGTGCCATTTGGCACCACAGGTGCAAAAACACCTTTTGAACAGGATGTAAAAAATGACAGCTGTACATTTCTTGCTTCAGTAACTGCTCAGCACATCTGTTGCATGACCTGCTTATTGACATTTTATATCTGCTATGCAATGTACTGCTGCTATGTCTGGGGAAGTACCTTTCCTAGGTTGCAAGAACAGCCTCAGAGGAACACACACACACACACACACACAGCACAACACAGCTGTGAAATGATTAGATTGTCTACAAGCACTGTTTATGCAAGACACCAGAAATTGAATCAAAATGCACACACACACACACACACACACACACACACACCAGCACCCACCAGAACACAGTGGCAAAATTATTAGATTTGTCTACAAGCACTATCTTCTATGCAAGTTGAAGCATGGGGGGTGGGGGTTAAGGCTGGAGATCAGTTATGGTCCATGACATAATCACAGGGTCAGAATATTAAATATTTTAAAATAAACATAAATGCAAAAGTAACCATTTCAAGAAGAAAATACAAACTGTGACACTTAACAGTTATAGGGTAAGTTTGCACATTTAGACTTATTTGCCGCATATGCATCTCAGTTGCTTAGGGGTCCTGACCATGTTCACCTTTCCTCAAGCCACGCTAGCTACAGTATGTCGAACAATAACATGGATGGAAAAATTATGCCATATTTTCAACAAGAAGTTAGCATTTTAAAAAGACAGTGCTGTAGACTGAGAAGCAGCTTGTGTAGGTGCATTCATCATGCTAGCCAATA
This sequence comes from Neoceratodus forsteri, assembly GCA_016271365.2. Lineage (NCBI taxonomy): Eukaryota > Metazoa > Chordata > Ceratodontiformes > Ceratodontidae > Neoceratodus > Neoceratodus forsteri. The sequence continues at coordinate 783,406,519 of CM028132.1, read as the reverse complement.
TATGTTCTGGTTGTGTTCCATAAGGATAACCAGTGGGAGAAGTAGGGAAAAGGGATAGAAATCTAAAATAGAACCATTTAACTCATTTGAGATTTAAAATTGCATGACAGAAATGCGGCTTCCAGAACTGGACACCATATTCCAAATGAGGTCTCACCAGTGATCTACACAGTGTCATCACCATCTCCTTCCTTCTGCTGGTAATACCTTTCCCCTATGCACCACAGCATTCTACTGGCTCTCCTCACAGCTTTGGTACATTGTTTAACCACCTTTAGGTCATCCAATATGATTAGCCCCTAATCCCTTTCCATGTTGATGACCATCAGCCCCCCTCTCCTGTACTCATTCCCTGGGTTCCTGCAACCCTTCCTTATTCAGCAGGCAGTTAGCGCATCTGGACTTATTTCCTGCATATGCATCTCAATTGCTAAGGGGTCCTGACCATGTTCACCTTTCCTCAAGTCAAGCTAGCTGCAGTATGTCTTTCAATAACATGAATGGAAAGATTATGCAAAACCAGTGGGAGAAGTAGGTGAAAGGGGATAGAAATCTAAAATAGAACCATTTAACCCATTTGTGATTTAAAGCTGCATGACAGAAATGCGGCTTCCAGAACTGGACACCATATTTCAAATGAGGCCTCACCAGCGATTTACACAGTGGCATCACCACCTCCTTCCTTCTGCTGGTAATACCTCTCCCTATGCACCACAACATTCCACTGGCTCTCCTCACAGCTTTGGTACATTGTTTTAGCCACCTTTAGGTAGTCCAATATGATTACCCCAAAATCTCTTTCCATTTTGATGACCATCAGCCCCCCCAATCATTCCCTGGGTTCCTGCAACCCTTCCTTATTCAGCAGGCAGTTAGCGCATCTGGACTTATTTGCTGCATATACATCTCAATTGCTAAGGGGTCCTGACCATGTTCACCCTTCCTCAAGCCAAGCTAGCTGCAATATGTCTAGCAATAACATGAATGGAATGATTATGAATATGAAAACTTATTAATCATGCTGTACATACCCTAAGACTCAAAGTGAGTCTCATTTGGCTGCCATGATGTCTGTGGTTAATTTGAAACAAAAGACAATGTGACAAGACACTAGCTTCCACCGGAGCTATTAAACAATAGAACAAACTGCACTCTGCGAAGATTGCCTGGGACAAGATGCAATAAAAAAACCTGAATAGCAGGTTCTAGAGAGTATAAAACTACCAGGAATGTTAGAAAAAACTACCCCTCCCCACTCATTCACAAGTGTTAATCAATGTATTTGTTAACCATGCTGGTTCATCTTCTTAAAAATGTGAAACTACATTTGTGTTATTTTAAATGAGTGATAAATGGCATGTCCAGGGGGATGGCAGCTCTGATAGTTGTTACAACATGACTGATCCACCTCATGCCCCTCCCATGAAAATGAAAGCATAGTGTATGCAACAGACCTTAGGAACATCACATTTTTTAATGTCAGCTCTGATCTGTTCAGTCTTACTTTTTTCCTGGCTCAGTTTATAATAACAGTGAAAAGAAAGCAGGAAAAAAAAACACCCAGCCTTTTGCTTCTACAAGTAGTTGTTAATTGCAGCTGGTATTTTTTTTTTTTTTACCAGTCTATTTATTCACTGCCGCTCAGGAAATTCTTTCAGGCATCCATCAACCCCCAACTCTACCTCCTTACCTGAAACTCCTCCTTTGTCCTGGCACCAGTCCAGCTATCCCCCCGGCTCTGAGCCCCCTGAGGTAGGGCTGCCTTATCCACCCAGGGTGCTCTATCTACAATTTCAGGCCAGAATGGGCTCAGCCCAGGATAGGAGGAAGTCCAGCTGGTGGAGTGTGGCTGGTGGGCGGTGGTGCTGTTGTCTATCCCAGATGGCAGGGTTTTTTCCTTTTTTCCTCCCCAAAGCTTGGACATGCAATGACATCCAGCTCAGTGGGTGCATGCTCCCATGCACCCCTGAAAGACATCCACCAAGCTTCAATCCCCTGCATTCTGTGGCCATGCACTGTGAACCTCCAGTCTCCACTAGAGGTCAGCTGTGCAGTGGCAGATAGATTCCCCCCTCCCCGGGGGAGGAGAGCAGTCCATAGGATGCTCAATCCTTCCCCATCCCTGCTGACCCCCGATGGCACAGGCTCGTTCCCGAACCTGGGTTGCTGGCATGACACGAGGTGTGCCATCCAGCGCCTCAACCCTCATCACCACCAGGCTGGCCCCAGCTAGTACTTTTAACATGTGCAAGGCAACTCCACTTCTCAAACTTGAAAGAAAAAAAATACACTTTATTATCAAAGGACTATGTTTACCAAGTACTGTGCCCATGATTAAAATAATTTGAACCCCCTCCCCAAAAAAGTGTCCTCATATGAAACTGCATGTTTAACTGTAAAGACAATTAAAAAATGCATTTCTAAATGCATTACTAACACCAATGCTTTCAAAGTTTTGAAACTACTAAGACAAACTATCTATTCTGTGGTGATTTGCATATGCAGCCCACAATGCTTTGCATTGTGGGGGCATGTGTGATTTTGTATTTATTTGAAGTCTGACTTCCCAGCCAAATGCCCTTTGGGGTAACCATTGCCTCAGTGCTAGCGCACAGAGGTTCTTTGTCATATATATATATATATATATATATATATATATATATATATATTGAATATGGTAAACAAATATTGTTAATCCCAAAAGCTGAACTTATGTTTTTAGTATATAACTGTTTAAGAAAAACCTATGGCTCTTTCAACTTGAATCAGAATGCTGTGTCTATTGTTTTCCTTGGGAGCTGTAGTTTCAGACACTCCTTAATTACTCTTTTCTTCTGAGACACCAGATGGCTCTGATAATCATTTATTCCAAGGGGTTTTAAGTCAATTTGAAATCATTAAGTATCATCTGTTCTCCTAGTCCTTAATAAAATGCAGGTGCTCCACAACTTGATCACTCCACAGACGTGTTCTGTTCCTTGGCCCAGGTCCCAAACTAGTGTCTTGTTTCAACATGGTAGATCTGTCTCATGCCCCTCCCACATGAATAAAAAAAAGTGGGGGTGAATCTTTAGGAGCTTCTCGCGTGGAGGTTGAGGTTGATCTTACTCCCCCAAAAAACCCAATTCTGCCTCCGACTACTCAGGTTCCAGTTCTTGTACCACCCATTTAAGAAACAAAATAGTACCCTGCAACCATTGACTAATATGAAAGCATATTTATTTGAGGGTGGAAAACATTTCTTGGAGGAGGTAAGGTGGAGGAGACTATTTACACCTTTAGTCAGTTCCACGAACAGAAAACATGACATCACTCCTTTTGTATATGCAAACCGTCTGCAGGCTCCACTTACTGCAGCCTTAAAAAGGTCTCTGAAATGCTGCAATCTCATTTGTTGTCAGCATTCTGATGCCATTACATTAATTACTGTTAAACTATCATCTGCAGTCTTATTACCATGGCACATAACTCTTTTGAAAAAGTAGCTATTTGTCAGAATTTCATCCACTGGCACCGCTAAATGACTATAACAATGCATTCTGACATTCTGAACTAGCTATCTTGGGCAGATGGTGAAAGGACTACTTTATTAAAAATCTCCCCCTTGATGAGGAAAACATTCAAAAGGTACACTTTTAGCACTTTTTTAAAACTTTAAAAAATATATATCAATAAGGCACTTTCAGTGCTTAGCATCCCCTTGGGGCAATGTGGCCAATGGATGTGCCTTTTGTCACATTACACCCAAATGGGTGATTGACAGACTGCTAATCTAATCCTTAATTATGCCTTGTTGCTTAAATGCCTTAATAGTTTTCCTGCCAAGCAGTACCAGGTGTCCATTGGCACTGCCATCCCTCACACCATCCTATGCCAAGCAGAAATACTTGGCATCCAGTAGCCCCCTGTTTCACTTCATCCATATGCCAAGCAGTCCCTTCCATTCTGTGTCACTTACCTCCCTCAATCCCCACAGGCCCGGTAATCTTTGGTATCTAGTGGCATCCTGTTCTTCACCCCATGTCCATGTCATGTGGTCTCAGGCATCTGCCCTGACATACAGTGGTGCCCCTTCATTCAGTCTTCCCCATCCCATGCAGTCTCTGTTGTCCAGTAGCACCCTTCCCTCACCCCATACATTTGACTAGTAGTACCTGGCATCCATGGGCACCCTCTCACTCTACTCCATGCCAAGCAGTTCCTGTAATCCAGTGCCCTTTACCAAATCCCCATGTCAAATCATTCCTGCTGTCCAATGACACCCCCCTCACCCTTTCCCAGTCTGTCTCTGATGTCCAGTGGCCTTACACCCTCCCACCTAGATGGAAGCTGGCACAACCCCTTCCCTTACTACCTCAACCACGCCCAGCTTGGTACTGGTGTGAATGAGTAAATGGTGATGCCTTTACTCCTAGTAAAACCAGCAGATTTTATTAGGAGCAAAGATGTCACCATTCATTCATTTGCACTATTATTTATTTATTTATTTATTTAAGAGTTTAACCAGGCAGGCATACTGAGTGGGGAACCACTCATTTCCAGATGTGACCTGGGGGAAATACATAGGGTGATATTACAGTACAGGTTTTACATAAGGTACAGAGATACATACAAAACATAATTAACATTGAGTACCCTAGGCTATTTGAGAATAGTACTAGTAAAGCACACGGAGATCAGAACTACATACTGTACTTAGAAGACCTTACAGACCCTACAGTGAAGCAGCTGACTATAATAGGGCTGTCAGGTGGCACGAACAGAGGAACATGAGGCTTAGTACTTATGGCTGCTGGAAGCAGGAGCAAGTGGCAGAGAAGTGTGTGTGGAGGAGTGGGTTTAGATGTCTAGGGTTTGTGGAATGCCTGATGTCTGCAGGTAGGTCATTCCATAGTTTGGGCAAGTGATATTTGAAAGCTGATTGGTCCTTAGAGGTATGCATGAATGGGACTTGGAGAAGCCTGGAGTCAGTGTTTCTGGGTGAGTAGGCTGGGGAAGGCTGAGCCGATAAGGCAGAACTGAGATATGGGGGAAGGGACTGGGACCAGAATTTGGCTATGACTCTGGTGCAGTGGATCAGTCTGTGGGATGTGAGTGAGGGCAGGGCTAGGGAGCTGTATAGGTCACAGTGGTGGGTCATTGCAGGGCAGTCCAGGATGAAGCGACAGAAGGAGTGAAAAAGCATGTCTAACCTGGCCAGGTTGGATGAGGGTGCAGTGCCATAGACCACGTCACCATAGTCTAGTATTGGGAGAATCATTTTTAGAACAATTCCCCTCTGGACCGGAGTGGGCATACACCCTTTGTTGTGATACAGAGCACCCAGTTTGTGGTGCAGCTTTTTGTGTAAAGATTCAATGTATGTGGAGAAATCTAGGTGTTGGTCAAGCCAGACTCCCAGGTATCTGAATGAGGTGCAGGATTCAAGGGGGGAACCATCTAGGGTAAGGAAAGAGGGGCGAACTGCTAGGCGGGAGAGTCATGGTTGTGTGCCGAAGGTTAGAGAGACTTTTTTTTCACATTTAGGAATAGTTGATTGGACCAGAACCATTGCTGTATGGTATTGAAGTCCTGCTGTAGCACATTGGACACTACTCCAGTGGAAGGGCCTAAAGTGTACAGTATGGTGTCGTCCACGTACATTTAGATAGATGAGTGTGTGCAGGCCAGCAGAAGATCATTTAGAAATATTGAAAAAGTAGCGGGCCCAGGACTGAGCCTTGGGGGACCCCCATAGTGACTGGGAGGGGAAAAGATATATGGGGGCCAATTTTCACTGATTGGTGTCTGCCTGTCAGGTAGGCCTGAAACCAGCTAGTGACAAGACAAGAGAGGCCTGCATCATTTAGTTTGGCTAGTAGCATAGGGTGAGAGATGGTATTGAAGGCCTTGGCCAGGTCTATGAAAATAGCCGAGGTGATATGCCCTTTGTCCATTCCTGTGATGATGTCATTGGTGAGTCTTAATAGGATGGTGATGGTGGAGTGAGACTTATGGAAACCTGACTGATAAGGGGTGAAGAAGGAGGATGAGTCTAGGTATTGGGAGAGTTGGGCAAGGGCAAGGTGTTCCTGAAGTTTGGCCAGTATTGGAAGTAGGGAGATGGGGTGGTAATTTCCCAGTGTGGAGGTGTCACCGCCCTTAGGGAGGGGGATGACAACTGCCTGCATTCATGTGGCTGGGATTTTGGCCAGGGAGAAGGAAAGGTTGAGGAGGCCGGCTAATAGGACGGCTATGGTGGGGGTGGATAAGTGAAGTAATTTGGTGTCCAGGCCAGAGGGGCATTTGCCTTTGTTGGGGTCTAGAGCTCTCAGAGCTTGGAGGACTTTGGCTGGGGTTACTGGACAGAAAGAGAAACTGAATAGAGCAGACATTCTGCACTGAGGGACCATTTTCTTCATTACAGTTTTTTCTGGGTGCTGGTGGGGGAAGGGTGGTGGGGACCAGGTGGGACTGGGTGAGGGCTTATAAAATACTCTGGACCTGGTGATGGGACTTATGACTAAGTCTTCACCTGGTGGTGAGGGCTCAGGCAGGGAGTGGCAGGGAGTGTTTGGCACGAGGGTTGGGGGGAAGGGTAGGGTATTGAATTTTTAGATGTCACTAAGTTCTAACTCACACTTCTCCTACTTTACTTTGAAATTCTCCAGGGTAAGGGGAAAGAGTGTGCCAGCAGGTGATGGGAGGTGGGTATATGAAAACTAGGACATTTTTGGGAGGTGGGAAAGGGCATATTACACAGAACAATCAGTGGGTGGAGATTTAGAGATGCAATTCACATAGTTTTTCCTGGTAAATTGTCCAAATTCAAGTAGCAAAGTACACAAATTACATAATTTGTCCACAAATTGGGAATTTACATAGATTAGCCTTGTGAGTTTGGCCAATTTTCAAGGTGAATAACTATACAAAATGTTGTTGCCTGTGAAGTGAAGTTGCCAAAATCTGTGAATTTTGGCAACTTTGCCCACCTCTAGTGAACACTCTGATGTCGTAAACAAAAGAACTGTACAGTTAACAGGGTGGAGGAAAATGTTTTTATATAGACGTTTTTATATAGACTTTTTAGACAGACTATCAAGACGTGCTGTAAATTGTGGAAGGAAAAATTGAAATTTGAAAAAAATTTATTCTCCAATAAATATAATAACTAAAATGTCTTATTGATGAAAAAATATGCTGAAGTGCAGAGTTGCTCATTAAAATGCATATTTTGCTTGTGGAATTCAGATTTCACCTTTTTCTGTTTTTTGATCTGGAAACCAAGTGGTATAGGAACTTCTCCAGATGAAATCACTTGCCCCCTTAAATCTGCCTGAGGGAGGCAGCAGAATTACAGCACCAGCTGGAATCAAGCACTTCCACAGAAATTGCACCACTGGTAAAATGGGAAATTCTGTACAATTCCACCAAGGAGCATATATTTGCCTATTAATAATTGTTACTCAAGCAGTTGGGCACCCAATTTGGGTGACCTGATTATTCAATTTAGGTGAATACTATGTGTGTAGAAGGTGTCCTCACAATCTTTTTTTAATTATGGACAAATATAGGTTTGCACCATCAGCAGGTAAGTTTGCCAGCTAAACAATATTTTCTGATTGTGTTCAAAAACAACTTGGACTGAACTTATTCTTCCTTCTGTTTTAAAAAAAATGTACTTAGGCTAAGCTTGTTTTATTTTTTTTCTGGCTGGTTGTTAGCAGTGCAGACTTAAAAGAAAAAAACTACTGTGAAAATGGCCTTGGTCAATCATTAAGAGTAGGCAATGCCCCATTAAACATAAAAATAATAATTAAAGGGAAATCTAAACTACAAATGATTTGCTCTGACACAGCAAATACTGATTGTTTAGACTTGCACTATTAAGCAAGCTCCTGGGGCCACATTTTCCAAAGCTTTAGATTGCCAAAAGCCTCGGTGTGTCGATGATATGGCGCATGGGGCTTGTGGCTATCTAACGTGATTTTCTATCCCATGCTGTAATTGCCGCAAGTTAGACCAACTTTTTCTGGTCTAATGTGTGGAAATCTTGTGGGTTGTTTTACAGCGCTTGTGCCAGATATATGGTGCAAGTAGAGATGCAGTGAAATTAAATTCTGCTGGCGAAGTGAACACAAAGTGGCCACTTTGCATTGTCACTCTATTGTGCAGAGTGGCCAATAGGAACGACTCACGTCACCTTGTAATTATTACTTCACTTTGTCATTCCACCTTAATGCAAAGTAAGGTGGAGTGACAACAATATTGACAGCCCCTCAGGACACCCCCACACACACACACAGTCACCAGAATTAATGTGCATCCCCAAAATACTACTGTCTTGTGTCCTGAAAACTCCCCAGTGCTGATGAAGTGAAATGAGAGCACAACAAGAAATACAAAGTCTCCCAGAATTAATGACTCACTCAGTCATGTGTGCAGTGGACGTGGTCACATCACACACAGACACCAGAATTAATGTGCATTCCAAAAATGCTACTGTCTTGTGTCCAGAAAATTCCCCAGTGCTGGCGAAGTGAAATGAGAGGGTAACAAAAAATTCAATGTCTCCCAGAATTAATGGCATGCTCAGTCATGCACGCAGTGGTCACACACAGTCACCAGAATTAATTTGCATCCCCAAAATGCTACTGTCTTGTGTCCAGAAAATTCCCCAGTACTGATGAAGTGAAATGAGAGCGTAAGAAGAAATGCAAAGTCTCCCAGAATTAATGGTGTACTGCAAATGCACAGACAGTTTAAGATTGCGCTGCACATTCAAGAGATGCAGAGTCAGACGCAAAGGCACAACAACACCTAACCAGTGCTCACAAATCCAAATCTGGAAAAGAATACCTTTTGTGGGTTGGGGGGGGGTGGTAATGCATGGCAGTAACAGTCCACTACCAGTAAAGATTCCACAAAGCAGTATTACAAATTCATGCAGGTGCGGTGGATTGCAGGTTCACACTGCTGCAATTACTCTGGCACAATAAAAGTTGACTTATTTAATGGTACGCATCGTAAACACACACACACACTCTGCAAGTATTGCCTAGCAAATTGAAAACCTTTAGCAATATAACCAAATGTTTTAAACAAACTGATATTATACTCTGCTGCACCACTACAATCAGCAAAAAAATTTAAAGAATTACTGAAAATATTATTGTGTGTACATTAACACAGTTATACAAGAAAAATATAACCAAAACAGAAAGACTGCCTTTTTCTTCCAGTTAATCTACCTACACCACAGATACGCCCCTCCCACACAGCACACTTCACAATCACAGTACACAGACTGACTGTTCTAAATTAACATTCAAAATCCACACACAAACAATAAACACTGGATGATATGAGCACAGGAGGGTTTCCTACAATCGAAGCACTACATTTTGAGCAAAACAAAATGGCGCAAACAAATTTTTTTTTAAGCTTTCAGAGGAATCGCAGCTATCTGAGAGGAAACTGTCTCCATCTTCCACTACACACACACACTACACAGAACTGAGGCTGTGCAGAACAATCTAGAGCCCATGTGACCTGCAAACCCATGAAGCACTACAAATTTTCCTTGGAGCTCAATAACAAGGTGAAGTGATGCGAAGTACATTGATTTCAATGTACTTCACCTTAAAATTGGTGGAGAAGTGGTTTGGGGAAGGCGGAATAATGCAAAGTCATTGGTGTCTATGGACTTCGCGTTCCTCATTATAACGCGAAGTACTCCGCTTCGCATTGCAGAGCACTTCGTGGATTCCGCAAAGTGAATTTCGGCCGCTTCGCCCACCACTAAGCGCAAGCTGCCATAAACCATGGAAACTGATGCAATTGCACCCAAGAATGTTAAATTGGGTGCAGTTGCAGCAAAGGGTTTGGTGTACAACCAGAATCTAAGTCCAGTGGCACAAGACTGGATGCCAGCCCTTCTGCACCCTTTGAAAATCTGGTCCTTGGTATCAGCTTGACAGCTGAAAAATTGCTACAGGCACCATCAAGTCAGCTCAGTTAGCGTGTTCTAAAAGACCAGTGCTGCCAAATCCCTCATTTTTTCTGTGGCAAAACCAGGTGACCATCAATGACCTGTGGGAGGGAGTCAGTAACAGGCTGTTGATGTTTGCTGATTACACTTTGGCCCTGTCCATATTGCACTGCTTACACTGGCTGAGCTCATTTAAACTGATTTCACAGTGCTTATAATAGATTTCACACTGCTGCCCAGGTTGAACAGTTGTTTGAAACCATTGCTGAGACCAACTTGGGAGACTAGGAAACAGTACTGATACTAACCCTATGATCCAGGACAATGGTGTCAGGGGTACATTCAGCAATAACTTTATGGACTAATTGGTTTATGTGTTCATCTTCAGGGGTATAAGGCTTGACGAGAATGTCAAGATTTTGATCAGGGTATTAAGTAACCTACTTCAGGCAAATGGGAGGTTCACATTTTTGCCTGTACAAGTCTCCTCACAGTGAGGAGTTTTAATTACAAGAGGTTCTATGCTGTTGAAAAAAACAAGTAAACAGCCGGCCCAGTGGCACTGAGGTTGTGGTGCTGGACACCACACCTCATGCCATGCCGGCCACCCGGGCTCAGTAGTGAGCTTGGGTCATCAGGGGTCCACACGGGAGGGAGAGGATCAAGAGTCCAGTGATAGCTCTACTGTACTGGGAACAGATTGGTACATTGTCTTGCTCCTTGGCTGCCTCCTGGTGAAGGCCAGAGGTAGTGCCAGAGCCAGAGAGATGAGAAGCATGGCACCATGATGCATGTGTACCTCCATGCACGTGCATTTATGGCCGTGAGATGGATGGCCAAGGAAAAACTTGAAAAATGGCTGCAGGTTCAATGATGTCCCCTCTAGCACACTGGCACCGACACCTCAGGACCATCCATAATTGCCCAATATGGATACGTGTCATGTGAGGATGGCCCCTTCCCTTCCACCCCACCACAGGGGAAAATCCATGGGGGAACTAGGGCTCAGGAGTAGCAGGGGAGCAGTGAGCCTGGAGGAAGGACTGATCTCCTGGGAGCCCAGGAGTACTTTGTAGATTGGCTTGGTAGTTCCAGAGAAAGGAGGGGAAATCCTCTTGCAGCCCTTGTGAGTTTGACCCATGGCTCCAGATGTGACTAGTCAATTGGGCTTGCCAGGCTCAGGGGATACCAATGAGTCCTGAATCTGGGATGTGGCATAAGTCTCACATCAGAATTGGTCCCCAAGGTCCTCAAGCATCCAGACTGCACTCAGAGAATACACTAAAGGGATTTTGAGGATCCTGTTGGAGGTTCCCCTTCAAAGGGTTCATTTTGATGGTTTCCACCATGCGTCCCACTCCTGATATAGAGACAGTGCAGGGTCAGAGGATTTAGGGAAGAACTGAACCAAGATGAATCCAGGTCTCTACCCACAGCCCAGGTGACCACAATATGGTTATAAATCAGTGGTACAGTAATGTCTGTCTGGCGGACTACGAGTTGGAGACCTTGAAGCTAAAGGTGGCCAGCATAGGGCCAGCCCATCGATGCAGTGGTATGACTACTGCTCACGATGCCAGCAACCCGAGTTCAGGAATGAGATCGGTCATTGGGGACCAGCCAAGAGGAGGAGGATCTAGTGTCCCAGAGGACACTCTCCTCCTAATCCTCGAGGGTGGGGGGGTCACCATCCTCACTGCAATAATGCCATCTGGGTGACCACGGGTGGCAGTGTAGTCGAGGGTGCTGTGGGAGGGAGAGATACAGGCCAGGGTCAAAAACTGCAGCATGCAATAGCATGCTCATGCTTTTTGGACCTTTTTTTTTTCCATCCATGGCAGCATTTCTAGGGACCAGGAGAAAGGAAGAACCCCTCTGTCAGCACTAACAATGGCCCCAGTGGACCAAACACAGACTGACCCAGGAACCCTCAGTGACCTGCCTGATGAGAACTGTGCAAGGAGGAGGCAGGACCCACCCCTCCTTCCCCACCTGGGGGGGGCTGGTACCAGTGACACATGGAAGTAAAGTTGCTATAGGTGACCATGTACACCCTGGGGACCCTGAGGGATAGTGGAGAGTGTGGCATTGGGGGAGCATAAACAGAGAACATAAAAGCCAGCCAGCGTAGGTTTTCCTGTATTGTAAGGTTACTAAGGTTAAGACCATAAAGCGTGAGACTCAGTGACCTTTAAGAAAGGTATAGAGCAAGCAGGAGCCATGGGTTCCAAAATAAGGGTCCTCTGGAAATTAAGGAAAAGCAGTGATATGGCCAGAACAATTAACTCTTGTTGTGCTGTGGACTGATTTATCAGTCCAGAACTACAGTACTATACGTTCTAATTATGTTGGCACTCTAAGGGTTAAAATGCATTTCTTGTAAAAAGTACTATTTACATGAAAAAAATACGCATTTGTAATGTCATGCAAGAAATTATTTTGATACAGTAGTTCTGTTGACAGCCACAAACAGTAGAGGGGTCATGAAAGTTGCTTAGAAAGCTGACAGTGTCCCTTTAAGGCATGGTCAGTTGACATATCTCGACCAATAAGGTTCCTGCATTTGTTCTTGCCATTTTATAATCCTCCACAGCCCACACCCGGTTGAGTTTTATTGCTTACCTTAAAAATAGATAAGCAAATGATTACGCAGTAGAACGGACTACACTGAGGTAATGAATACAGAACTATCTCACTCACTTACTTGTACATCCTGCAATTGATTCTAACTTAAGTACAGGATGTGCTGTCATTGCAGTTAGTTTTTAGGGTTTGCACCTGGTCACCTTAAAAAAGCACAACTGACATGCAATGCAAGTCTACTTGAGCATCAGTCAAGTTTTTTTGACTCTTGCTTCACCAAGGGAAAGGGAAAGGGGAAATTGTTTAACCAGGAAAGGCACACTAAGCTGAAGCTTGTTTCCAGGTGCAACCTGGGAGCACAAGGAAGTCAAGTGACTTGTTCAGGGTCACAAAGTATGCAAGTGAGGGCTGTGGGATTCAAACTCCGGTCTGGCCTGCTGGATGTCACCAGATTTGCAGCTCAGAGCCTTAAACCACTGCGCTATACTGCCTCCTTCACCAATGTTGCTATTTTCTGTAACTTACTTGGAGTTCCACAGTTGAGTTCATCACTGTTGTCATGGCAATCATCAGCCCCATCACAATGGAAGTACAGCGGTACACATCTCCCGTTGGCACAAGGAAACGAGTTGGAGCCACACTGCAGTGTGGGTGGCTCATTTGATGGATCTTCAACACATGCCTGATTGTTAGAGGCCAGTTTCATACCATACGGACAGCCGCAGACTCGCTGAAAATTGGGCACTGGGAAACAAAAGTGGCTGCAGTCACCATTGGGGTTTGAGGGTCTATTACAAGAGTTGGATCCTAGAAAATAGAAAACATCAAGCACAATATACCATTAGGAAGGTAGCATAACAGTCAGTCACAGAGCAAGAATAAGGGATGCCCATTTATTGATTAGTCTTAGTATACCCCAGTGTTTTGTCCATTAAGCTAGATTAAGCTGCACATAGCCGCTGTTCAAGTTGCTCAGCTAGCCTGCCCTCAGTATCCTCCTGCTATCTGCTAGTTGTTTTACTGCATTGATACTGTAGTCTCTTGTTTACTCGATGACAATCAGCTGCCACACTGCATAGAACCTACATACAGTTTCTCCCTTGTTAGATTGCATTTCCTACAACTATGCACATATATGTAAATTATTTTCCCTATAATTATTCTGTATATGTTCTACTGTGTTTGTATGTGTCTTTGCCTTTCTATTTTTGATGAAGAGCCTTTCTAAATGAGTCCCTGACTCAAAGAATCATAATTCTTATTTTACAAATAAATAAATAAAAAAAATAGATTATCAATGTTATGCTACCCAATGTATCTAAAATAAGTAAATCTATTTATTTTGATTCTAGAGTGAGAGCAGGACTGCTGGTTGTTCAAAACAGCTAGGTTTAGCACAAGCTGCTGTATACTGAATTGTTCTGGTGTATGTTGATATGATTAAATAGCATTTTGTGATAAAGAAGAACTTAAAAACAACCTTATTTAAGTGTACAGACATTATTACAAAGATGATGTACAATGGAACTAGCTAGACCAATACAACTCCCAGCTTGAGCAACTGGTAAAAGGTGTTATTTTTTCCTTCTTCATTTACCAGGCAAGAAATGTAAGAAATATAGAAAACTTTCCCACTTTACTCACCAAATCAGAACTTTGCTGATATACAATATACTAAAATGATGCATATGATATTTTAATAAGAGACTTTCTCTACATGCAGTTACATTTACTGTATTTAAGTTAAAATGCAGAATAAACTTTTTTTTTTCAGATTTGCTGCACATGATTTTAAGAACTGGATAAATACATAGAGTGGCCATTTTTACTTTTTTTTTGCTTTTACTTAAGCTACCACATGCCTCAAAAAGCCCCCCATCCTCCACCAAGATAACTCTGAGAAGGAAGAGTGAGTCACTACAGAAACAAAAGGGACTTCAATACATAAACAATCTATTAATTTATAGCGTCAGTACACAACAAACTGCTCAAGCAAACTGAATTAAAAAAATAGTATGTAAGAACTCTGTTAAACTTAAGCAAGCACTGACTTGTCCCTTTTCTCCTTAACAAAAGATTAATAGCAGAACCATGGTTTCTAACTTGTGTTTCTTCTCTCAGCTGGAAACTTTACTGTACCTTTTGTTTCCCTTTCTTTCACCTCCCATACTGATGCACTGAGCCCTTTCATAGAATAAGATATCTCCTGCTGTGTGCAATTGTGCTTTTTGTTTGAAAGGCAGCAAGGCTTTACATTTTAATTACTTGCTACCAAGAAAGACAAGAGGGACCATCATCTAATTCCAGGGTGTCAGGCACCGGTATGCATACTACCATACTACCATCTCAAATACTTAAGTCATGTAAGTCCCATCCATTTGAACTGGCAATGCTGAGGACTACAGGCTGGAAATTCTCAGTCTGCATCTGATTCAAGTCAATAAATTAACTTTCAGTCTAAAAAGATACTACTTCTTCTTCTTTGGGAAGAATTATATAGTAATATAAAATTAAATAAAATGAAAACTATAAATAGCTCTCAAACCCTTAAAGAGTTACTTATACCTCAAAGAAAACTTTAAAAAACATAGTAATTAGGTAGCATTCTGCTTGCATTTCATTTACATTTTATATATTTCTCCTCCCCATAATTTATTACTGAAGAAATGTGTATGAATATATGATCGTTGTCCCTTAGAGTTTATTTTGAGTCCATCTGTCTCTATAGCTTACTCCCTACTCCAAGTCATAATCCTCTGTTGTGACATCATAGTCTGTTGCCATTGGAGTAACTGTAAGGTCACAAGCATTGCTCTGTGACTTCAGGTAGGGAGAAAGCAGCAGGAATAGATGAACTCTTCAGTAGTAAAGATCCTGTTTTCATACAAATGACCTTAGTAATAAATAATGGGGAGGACTAATGCAGAACTAATGGGAAATATAAGCTGGACTGTGTCTAAATATTAGGTTTCGTTAAAGTTCACCTAAACATGTCACCAGCCCTTTAAAACATTAAAAATGCTACAAATATATTGCATCATTTACAGAACAAAGAATTCCTATGTTCAGACTCCTTTTGGCCCTCCAGTACTTGTGGAATTCCAGGTGCCTCCCTTAGACGTGTGAAAAAAATGGATGGTTTCCACACTTACCACCAAGTAGTTTATTAGCAAAGATTCAGAACAAAGTTTGGTGCTTCTGTTGTCTTTAATTTGGTGAAACATTCCTCCACAGGGAAAGGCAGCAACATAGGCACAAAAATGACACCCTAAGGTTTTATCACCTTTGGGGCTTTGTCAAAGGGATTGTGGCACCTACTGTCTAGCTCCTTTTATATCCCCAGGGTTGCTCCAAAATGCAACTACAGTTAAAATGACAGTGTGCAATACATTAATATATGCTCATGACACCTTAAGAAACCAGCCACCCTATTAAAAACCATTACATATTTACATTGCAGCCACAGACACTTATACAGTTTTACATTTTATTTCTGACACTTATAGTGTCTATAATAATTTTGAAGACTTACATAACTAGTGGCTGCCAAAGAACCTTTGCCAATGGATTACATGTGGACAGTAATAACATACCCACAATCTTCAAAAATTCCTAAAAAGATTTCTCTTTGTACTCAAAAAATTAATGCAATTTGATGTTTTTTTATCATTAATATTGCAGTTAGTAAGGATACGTATACAGTAATCTGAAATGCACCCAATCGTATCCTTGGGATGGTGTATGCCATATGCATTTTCACACGTAAACATTACAGGTATTGCAACTGAGCATAAGATTACGTCACTGACAATGAATTCGAACACACAGAGAATTGACACTTTTCCTTTACAACATGACTAAAAGGGGAACATACAGAAAAAGAAAGTGGCCCAGTTTTTTCTTAAAGTCCCTGGGGAAATATATATGTGTACCATAAAGGGGTGATTGAGTCAGTTTGGTCATTAAGACCCTAGCCTTTACATTCCCCCAGTTTGTGTATCCAAAAGGGGTCATGTCTGGCAAGTGTCAATTCCCTGTCACCACCTCTGGGACCTATTTTGACTTGCTTAAACTCAAAACTTGTATTCTTCCTGTCTAGGACAACCCATGCCCAGCTTTCCCAAGTAAACCTGTCACCTACCTTCTATAAACCTTCAGGGATTAGCTTGTAATCAGACACAGGATCAGTGAAGGAGGTGGTGCAGTGCCCTGAGAAATTGTGGATGGGCTGTAGTGGACATGGGGAATGTGGGATGCACCAACCTGTGGTCTTTGGCTTTTCCTCCCTGAATTCCTGCACCATTGAAACACAGCATGTTGAGCCAGCCTGGTGGCACTGAGGTTTGAGGCGCTGGATGCCACACCTCACACCATGCTGGTGACCCAGGTTCGGGAATGAGCCTGGGTCATCAGGGGTTAGCAGGGGAGGAGAAGGATTGAGCATCCATAGGACTGCTCTCCTTCTCCGGGGTTGGGGGTGTGCTGGTGACCTCTGGCGATGGCTGGAGGCAATGTAGTGCACAGGTAGTCTATGGGGGGACATGCTGGGGCCAACACTGGGAAGGAGTGTGTGTGGTAGCGCATGCACTCCTGTCCATTGGCGTCATTGCACACCTCATACGCCAAGGAGAGAACAGGGAAAACAGGGCACCAGTCATAGCGGCATGATGGCCATCTCCGAGGGGGACTCACTTGGTTCTGAGCGTGCATAGAAGTACTGGATCCTGGTCCTGGTGGTAGAGCATGGGTAGGGCTCTCCACTTCCCCGCCATGGGTGGTAAGCCATGGGGGTAAGCTGCAGGGCCTGAAAGTGGAGTGGTGGAGTCCTTGGGATGGCGGCCAGAGACCTGAGAGAGGATGCCTGGACATGGGAGAGGTAAGGCAGACTGGATGCTAGGGAAAAAAGTACTAAAAAAGAAAAAAGGGAAAAAAAACACAGCATGTTTGAGTCCAAGATGCCCCGTTGGGTGTCCTGCAGATCCTGCAAGGGTGCACCACCCCTCAGCTATATCACCATCCATGGTCACCAAAGTGGTTGTAAAGCAGCATCCACTGCATTCCTCCTCCCTCAAGGAGAAGAGCATCCGCTGTGATACTTGATCCTTCTCCTGCTAGCCAGCAACCATGTTCAAGGCTCAGAGCAAAACCCCAAGTCAGTGTCCCATCAACTGGCTCCCAGTTCCTGCACTATTGAGCTGTCCCAATAATACTTTATCTGTTGTAGAAAGATGCTTATCAATTATTTTATAATAATGCATTTTCAACTCACCAGTCTGAACAATGGCATCATATGATTTCACATGCATAATATGCCTAATTCCTCTCCTTATGACAGTCATCTCTCCTCCATCAGTTTTTCGTACTCGTACTATTCCTCCAAGCCTCCAGTCAGTAAAGTATGCATAACCTACAACAGAAGTATGTACAATGTGAGTATCTGATGGACTCCACTAATGGCATCTTTTTTGAGGTCATTATTGACTCCCTTTCGAGCTGACATGAGCTTTCCTTGCTGAATTTCTTGCTTTTTAGGTTTAGGTATTTCTACGTAATCTACTGTAGCCCAACAGAAAGAAGCAACATTTCATTTTTAAAGGTGTTTTTCTGCTACCCAGTTTTATAGCTAGGAGGGCAAAAGTTTGGGGAGGGCAAGTTCTTTGCTCAAGGTCACACAGTAGGTCAGTTGCTTTGGTGAGATTTGATCCTGTAATCTCCTGTTTCTTATGCAATAATGCATGACCAGGGACTATGCAAATTGTCTATTACCCTTTAGGATGTCATGTGCCATGAGGCACAGACAAGTGCCACATGCCACTAGTGGGTGATTAACTGACCATTAATGTAGCCCCTGGGAGTACATTGTTGTTTTTACAATAAAAATGTTGTTTTCAGTTGTGCTAAACCTTGCCCAGCATGTGATTAGATTCTACATGTATGTTAACCAAAGATTAACAACGGCTGTTTGAATGCTTACATCCAATCAAAAAAATGTAGTTTTCAGACTCTTTTTATAATCACTTTTATGCATTAGCCACTATGATACAATGCTTTCCTGAACATTTGCCTGTTTTTTTATGTATATACTTTAAAGAAGATGTATAGTAAAACTTGGTGTTCTACCATTATTTTCTTAAAGCAACACCAGTGAGACAGGTAATTAAACATTCCTTTCAAGGGAAAGTTGTTTACACACCAGTTCTGTTAAAAAGGCTATTTCAGTGACTGATACATTTTTTTTCATATATAAATTGAGTATCCAAGATAGCCAAGCTGGGATGCAACATCTAATTTCCAGTAACATCTTGCTTCTGCCCATTTTCTGAGATGGGTGGATTGGGGCACTGAGAGGTTAAGTGACTTATTCAGAGTCACACAGTGAGTATTTGCCTCTAGTAGGGTTTGCATCTGCAATCTCCTCATTGCAAAGCTGGTGCTCAAACTACTGAACCACACTTCCTCCATAAGTAGCATTCTGGAAAAAAATGACTTCCACATTTTCCTTATTTGCTTATCCAGGATAGCCTAGCTGAGATGCATTATTTTGTTTTGTGTGGCCCTGCTGCTACCCATTTCCACAGCTGGATGAACTGGAGCACTGTGACTTGCCCAAGGAGGGGGCTGGATTACAAAATTCACTGATGATGCTAAGCTAGGGCATATTGCCAACACAGACAAACAGGTGGCACATTTTCTGTCTGAGCTGGATGAAAAATTTAGATGATTGGTTCTGCACAAAATGAATTTCAACTCTAGAAAAGTGTGTTGTATGCACTTTGGTCACATGAATAAAAACAAATACAATTTAGGAGGAACAATTCTAAGAGAGTCATAATGTGAAAAAGACATGGGCATAACTGTTACTAATGACCTAAAGCAAACTAAGCAGTATGATAATGTGGTTTCCAAATGCAACAGAATTCTAGGTTGCATTATGAGGAATATAAGCAGAGGCAAGGATATCATATTCACTGTGTATTGGGCTTTGGTGTGACCACATTTCAAAAACTGCGGTCCGTTCTGGCCTCCACAAAATAGAGGAAACATCTTAAAGGTGGAAAGGATACAAAAATGAGCATCTAAAAGAATCAAGGGTACAGAAGGTCTATCATATAACATAAGACTTGATAGACTAGTCTTTTTTTAATTAGAAAAGTGGAGACTTAGAGGGGATCTAATAACTGTGTTCAAATGAATATCTAATGAAGATCTAACAAAAATATTTGCATCCCGAATTCAAACAACTATGAACAATACAAATTCTAATTGATTGGCCAAAGACATAAATCAGAAAAGAGAGGTAGATGGTTTACACAGAGGATGGTGCAGATATAGAACAAACTATCAGAGTCAGTAGTGATAATTGGTACTTATAAAGGAGGAGGAGGCGAGGTAGGAAGGGAACTCAAAAATAGGAACTGGTTACTCACAAACAGCTCAGCTCTCATTACAGGAATTCCAATGAACACTCAGTTGTGTGGTAGGATGATGACTGAAGTTTATTCACATAAGAGCAATGCAAGCGGTAATAACTGCAACATCCCTCCACCTGGGTTACATTACTGCTTGTGCTGCTTTTATGTGAATAAACTTAACCATCAGCCTACAACACAATTGAGTAGTCTTTGGAATTCTTGTGCTGAGAGCTGAGCTGTTTGTGAGTAACCAGTTCCTATTTTGAGTTCCCTTCCTACCTCGCGTCCTCCTCCTTTATAACACCCCCCCTCCTCCCATTCCCTTAGATGAACCGACTCCCGCACCCTGGTAGTCCCCCACAGATCCACCTAAATTGGTCAATCTGATTACTCTCACCACCTCCCAAAAATGTGAAATTCCCTTCCTCCTCAAATCCAGTACTCATCTTCCACCTACTCCATCAGCTCTGCCCTCAATAATTACCTTGCTCCTAACTGCTCGTGCCATGACCCTTCCTAATTCTCTCCTACAAGCCCTGGACAAACCATACCCCTCTACCATAGAAACATAGACTTTGATGGCAGAGAAGGACCACTTGGCCCACCCACTCTGCCCATTTCCCCACCTATTGGATAAGCTGCAGATTCTAGTTAACCAACAGCCTACTTCCTGCAACCCCCCACTATAATTGCCTTATGTCTGTCCCATGCATGTTTGAATTCCCCCACTGTTTTAGACCCACAACCTCTCCAGCAAGGCGCTTCCATGTGTCTACCACTCTCTCCGTGAAAAAAAATGTCCTCACATTACCCCTGAGCTGTCCCCCCTCTATCTTTAATTGTGCCCCTTGTTCTTACATATCTCTTTTTCTGAAAGATGCTACACTCCTGGACTTTGTTGATTCCTTGAGGTACTTAAAAGTTTCTATCATGTCCCCGTCCCTCCTTTCATCAAGGGTATATATATTAAGCTCTCTCAGTCTCTCCTCATATGGTTTCTGATGTAGACCCTGCACCATTTTAGTTGCCCTCCTCTGGACTGCTTCCATCCTGTCTTTGTCCTTGCGTAGATGAGGTCTCCAAAATTGCAGGAAGTACTCCAGATGGGGTCTCACAAACTGCCTGTACAGAGGGATAACCACTTCCCTTTTTCTACTTGTGATGCCTCTCCCTATCCATCCCAGTATCCCCCTGGCTCTCCTTACCGACTTCTCACATTGCTTACCCACCTTTAGGTCATCTGATATGACTACCCCCAGGTCCCTTTCCATTATTGTTGTTGTTAGTACCTCCCCTGATATTGTGTACTCTTCTCCTGGATTTTTATTTCCCAGGTGCATTACTTTGCAATTCTTTGCATTGAATCTAAGTTGCCATAAATCTGACCATTCCTTCAACCTTGCCAAGTCCCTTCTCATCCTTTCTACGCCCCCTGTGTATCAACTCTGTTACAGATCTTTGTGTCATCTGCAAAGAGACATATCTTTCCTTTGCAGACCCTCTGCAATGTCACCTATAGAGACGTTAAAGAGGACTGGACCCAGTACTGAGCCCTGAGGTACTCCACTAGTAACCCCCCTTTCTTTGGAATATATTCCATTCACTATTACCTTCTGTGTCCTGTTGTGCAGCCAGTTTGTTACCCAGGCTACCACCCTGGGACCCACTCCCAGGCTGGCTAACTTGATTATTAATCTTTTGTGCAGGACTGTGTCAAATGCCTTGCTAAAGTCTAGGTAGGCCATATCCACAGCCCCTCCCATGTCTATTACTTTGGTCACCCAGTCAAAGAAATTGATTAGATTTATCTGACATGACCTTCCTCCTGTGAATCTATGCTGCTTTGGGTCCTGTGTCCTGCTGGCCTCTAGGTACTCAACAATTCTGTCTTTCAGAAGTGATTCCATCATTTTCCCCACCACTGAGGTCAAACTAACAGGTCTGTAGTTTCCTGCTTCTGCCTTGCTCCCACTTTTGTGAAGGGGAATCCCATCTGCCTTCCTCCAGTCCTCAGGTACCACCCCATCCTCCCATGATTTGTTAAAAAGTGTGGTCAGTGGTGTCACTAGGTCCTCCCTTAGTTCTTTTAGGATTCTAAGGTGAATTCTGTCAGGTCCCATTGCTTTGTCCACCTTGCGTTTTAGGAGTTCTTTCAGGACTCTTTCTTCTGTAAATGGACTGGCATCAACCCCTCTACCCAGAGTGCTTCTATTGTTTGGTTTAGGTAACTCCTCCACATCTTCTTTTGTGAATACTGAGCAAAAGTATTCATTCAGTATCTCTGCCTTTTCACTGTCTGCCTCTGCCCACCTCCCCTGTCCTTTATTAATCTTCACTATCCCTCCCTTAACCTTTCTATGCTCCCTAATGTACGTATAAAAGGTTTTATCCCGCTTCTTAACTCAGTTGGCTATCTTTCCTCGGTTTGGGTCTTTGCTTTTCTGACTGCCTTCCCCACTTCTTTCTGCTTTAATTGATACAGTTCCCTGATCGTGCTCCTTCTGGTTCCTTATACTTTTGAATCAGCTTTTTCTCCTTTACCTTCCTGACACCTCTTTTGAGAACCATAGTGTTTTTATTCCGCTTTGTTTTCTTTATTTGTTTCACACAAAGGCTTGTTGCCTCCATGATGGCAGTTTTGATTTTTCTCCATTGTTCTTCCACCCCTCCTTTCTGGCCATTTGCTAATGCATTCCTCAGGTATTCATCCATTATGCCAAAGTCAGCACTTCTAAAGTCCAGTATCCTTGTCTTTGTATGGCTTGTCTCCATGGTTGTGTTTATTGTGAAGCATACTGTGCAGTGGTCACTTGTTCCCAGATGTCTACTGACTTCTAAATTTGTGATCCTCTCTCCATTTGAGAGTACCAGGTCTAATATTGCTCCCTCCCAAGTGGGTTCCACCACTAGCTGTCTAAGGCATGCCCCCTGTAGGGCATTGAGAATGACCCTGCTCTTGGATGTGGCTGCAGTCCATGTCTTCCAGTTAACATCTGACATATTCAGGTCCCCCATCAACAGTATCTCCTCCTTTCCAGCCATTTTGAGAATGTCCTCTATCATTTTCTTGTCCATTTCCTTCCCTTATGATGGGGGACTGTATACAACCCCTGTGTGGACTGTGATGCCATTCCCTGTCTCCAAGGTGACCCAGAGTGCCTCTTGCCCTCCCCCTTTACTTTTTAGTTCTGTAGCTTTGATCCCTTCCCTTATGTAAAGAGCTACTCTGCCTCCTCTTTTACCCTCCCTGTCCCTTCTGTAGATTGTGTAGCCTGGTATGTTGACATCCCAGACATGGTTCTCCATGTACTATGTTTCTGTGACTGGCACAATATCCAAGTGCTCCTCTTCCATCAGGGCTACTAGCTCAGGAAGCTTGTTTCCCAGACTATGGGCATTGGTACTCATTGCCCTTCATTTAATGTTGGCTTTATCCTTTTTTTACCCCATCCCTGCTCTTATCGCCCTTGTCTATTTTTCCATTTACCCATGTCCTGCCCTCTGTCAAGCTCTGTACCTCAGTGTTTACCCTACTACCTGCCATGTTTTGTGGGGGAAGGCTTGAACTTTCCTGTTTCCTATCAGCACCTCTCCCCTTGGCTAGTTTAAAAGCTTGCCAAGGAAGCATTTAAACCTGTCACCTAGGAGCTTGTTTCCCTTCCTGGACAAATGAAGACCATCATGCCAGTATAGACCTTCATCTCTGCAGGTGGACCCCCAGTCCCCAGTGAAGCTAAAGCCCTGTGTTCTACACCAGTTTTGCAACCATTCATTAAACTGCATAGTGTGCAGTTCCCTAGACTCACCCCTGCCATAGACTGGCAGCACCTCTGAGAAGGTTACTGTGCTTGCTACCTATCTGAGGCCCCTCCCCAACTCCAAAAATTCATCCTGCACTGCACTCATCTCATGCCTAGCTAGGTCATTTGTCCCAAGGTGGACAACGATATCTAGTTTCCTCTCCTGTGATGCTGCTTCTGCAATCCTGAGGATTTGTTTCCTGTCCCTCTAAGCCATAGCACCAGGCAGGCACCTTACTTCCCTCTCCTCTCCCTTCCCCAGGTCTACACCCCTAACAATTGAGTCCCCTATCAGAAGCTGTTTCCTTCCCCTGTGGTGTCCTTTGCCACCCTTTTGTGGGTCTCCCTTGTGGATGTCCCCAGCATTCTTCTTGGTCTCCACTGAGGGTGTTATCATAGAGGAACCTTGATTTGCCAGACTGACATATGATTTGTGTAGAGGTACAACTAGGGGGCTATGCCTCTGTTCCACCATCCTCACCCTCCCAGAACCCACTGTGGTCCAACTGGTCTTCACACTTGGCAACCTCTGAGGCAGTGGTTGTGGAACTGATGCTCTTTGGGTGGGAGCGGCCTCCTTAGTCCTTGCCAGTTCAGCCTGGAGATGGGCAACCTCTTCCCTCAGATCTGACAGTTGCCTGCAAATATGGCAGCAACGCAGATTCAAGAATGTCTCCTGGAAAACTGCTGCCCCACAGCCAGTGCACTGCACCACTTCCAATATGTCCCTCTCCCTTATAATATACAATAAGTAATATATAAAATATCTCCTTTTTTTTTTTGGTGTGTACTAACCCTTTATGCACTGTGCTGGGTTATTAAGAATATGACAGTTCTGTCCCAAGTCCTGTTGAGGAAGTGATGTCAGAACCTTGGCTATAAAGGAAATACCACAACCACTGGTGACTGTTAGAAACAATCAAATACACCACTGTTCCACCACCCTGGTGAGTACTGCCCTTTATAGTAATTCAACCAACACCACAATTTACTAGATCACTGCTCCTACACAAACCACTCTACTGAGTTCAGGGATAAAAATGAACTCACTCCTCACCCAGCAGGACACTTCTAAAATGTTGCACAAATATCCTTCCAAATCCTAGGTCTCAAGCACAGGAATCAAGCAACTTCAGTTGTAATTCACCCCGTCTGGTTATAAAATTACTACACTTTAATGCAATCCTGTAATTCTCTTCTTAATGCCAATAAGAAAAAATGAAACTTTCTGTAGAAAGTGTAGCTTACCTTCCTAACAAGTCCCCAACAATATTGTATCTTACCAGGTTCCCAGTTCCTCAAATGTTTCTAGTTTGTTCTCCGCAGTATAGCAAGTTTCTCAGCCTCAAACAAAAGCAGGCAAGTCTTACCATCACCTTCATTTTACCCTGTGCACCTCCACCCCCCAAATTTCTAGCTCTACTCCCCTTCCCCCAAATTGTTCCCCCTTAATGGCCTCCCTTGATCGCTCACAGAATGTAAGGGACCCTGAATGCTCTCCATGGGTCCTTCTTCTACCCCCCAAGGGGCTTGTATCTTTCATCTACTCCCTTCCCCCACCATCCCTCCTATCTCCCTAGACTTGCAGTCTTCTTGCAGGGTTCTTAGCATCCTGAAGGGATCCTACTGCATCTAGGCTTGTCTCCTCTCCTTCCCCTCTCCATCTACCTTTCTCCCTGGCCATCACAGTCCCCTTGCAGGATTCTCAGAATCATGAAAGGAGTCCAACTGAGTCTAAGCATATCTGCCCTATTCTATCTAGCCACTGTCTTGGCTTTCCATGACTACTAGCAGGGTCCAATGCATCCTGATGGACTATTGATTAAGCCCCATCCCCTCCAAAGGTGTGGATTCTCTTCCACTCAAGGGCTCAATTCTCCCTCCCTCCCTCTCCTGTCACTCTCTTAATCCCTATCTACTGACCTTCCCCAACCCCTTGCAGGTTACCCCGCATCCTGAAGGGTCTTCTCTTGGGTTAGGTACTATTCCCCCTCCTAGCATTAAGTCACACCTCCTCCTCCTTCTCTCGCTTCCCTTTTTAAATCCCTACAACAGCATCCCCCTTTCTATCTATCCTCACAGCCCCCTTGCAGGGTTCCCCACATCCTGAAGGAGTCTCTCTGGGACATTGCCTTATCCCCTTCTCTCTGGTTCCCCCAGTCCCCTTGCAGAGTTTCTCACATCCTGAAGGGGTTTCCAGGGACATGGCTCTTCTCCCTCCCCCCACCTCACCCCTTCATCTCCTTTCCCCCTTTTCTTTCATGTAAGCACTTGTTTACTTATTAACCTGGCATTATTATTGTCCACTCTTTCTACCTATTATGTGCAACACTGTTGTAACACTGTTTGTAACACTGTTGTAACACTGTTTGTAACACTTGCCATACAACTGTACATTAATGTTGATCTTATAACTTGAATGTTTAATGTCTCATTCCTATTGTACCTTTCCCCCCAGGTCACAATGGGAGATGAGCAACTTGTCACTTAGTGTGCCTTCCTGGTGAAATATTTCAATAAATAAATACATTTTCTGCTTGAGCAGCAGCCACCTTTAGACTTAAAGACATTGGATAAGTATCTCCAGGAGGTAAGTATCTGTGGTTATACCCATCGAAATATATGGCAGACATGAGCATATGCTCCCCCTTGTCCAAAAACCTTTCCAGTAATCCCAATATTTATATTAAGCTTGAACCAGAGGAGGATACCTGTAGCATGGAAGAAAGTGATTGTTGCACCAGTATTTAAGAAGGGAAATAGGGCTTTGAAGAAAATCACAGACTAGTGAGTTTGACATCTGTGGTTGGAAAGCTACTGGAGACAATTATAAGAGATAAAATAAAGAACTTTAAAATCAAAAATCAACTCATGGGATGTTATGCAACATGGCTTTAGGCAGGGGAGATCACGCCTGACAAATGTAATGAATTTCTTTGAAATTGTTAGACTTGATCTTGATGTTGGAAAACTGGTGAATTTCATCTGTTTGGATTTTAGTAAGACATGTGATACTGCACCACACACAGAATTAGTCGGGAGTCTAATTGAAATCAGTCTCAATTCTAAAGTAATACATTGGATAAGGTCTTGGCTTACTGATAGAACACAGGCTGTTAGGGTAAATGGCTATGAATCTAGTGAGGTAGAAGTGACTAATAGAGTGCCTCAAAGGCCAGTCCTGGAACTGACACTTTTTAATATATTCATTTCAAGCATGCAGGTGTCTCAAGGTAGGCAGATGGCAAAATTAGCAGATGATGCAAAAATTGGACAGATGGTTGATAAGAAAATGTGGCTAGTCTACAAGGGGAAATAAATGAGTTATACAGGCAGTCACTTTTAAAGAAGTTGAAATTCAGTCCTGAGAAATGTATAGTAATACATTTTGGGAACAATAATCCAAAAACAAAATATAGCATAGGAGGCACAATCTTAAGGGATTCAGATTGTGAAAAAGATCTGTGTATTATTGTGGATGCTAGTCTTAAACACTCTAGGCACTGTGATATGGTAGTTAAGAAATGCAATTGCATATTGTCATGTGTAAAGAAAAATATTACCAGTAGGGATGGCAAGGTAATCCTGCTTATTTATAGGACTATGCTATTTCTTCATCTAGTGTATTTTCAGCAGTTTGGGGCACCACAAAACAGGAGTGATATAAACAGACCGAACAGATCCAGAGGAAGACAACAAAGATGAATATGGAATTAGAGGGTTTAAGCTACAATGAAAGGCTAGGAAGTTTAGGACTGTATAAACCTGGGATGAGAAGACTGAGAGGGGACATAATAACAGTATATAAGTCATTAACTGATCAAATTGTGAGCAATTGATTACATCTGAAGTTTAACCCCATGGACAAAACAACAAGCGGACATATATTTCAATTGATGGGTAAACACTTTAAAACTGAGAGAAGTTGTTTCTCTCAAAGAGTTGTGAGTATGTGAAATAGTCTATCAACAACGGTTGTAAATAGTGAAACTCTACTCTCCCAAAGAGTTGTGAGTATGTGGAATAGTCTACCAACAGCTGTTGTGGATAGTGAAACTCTATTGTCTCAAAGAGTTGTGAGTATGAGGAATAGTCTACCAACAACTGTTGCGGACAGTGAAACTCTACTGCCCCAAAGAGTTGTGAGTATGTGGAATAGTCTACCAAAAACTGTTGTGGATAGTGAAACTCTACAGATCTTCAAGCAAATATTGGATCAATATTTACAGGAGAGGGAAATAGATGGCTATATCTGTTTTTAATTAAACACCAGACAAGTTAGATAGGATATTACAGACAAGAAGAGGTTATATACCTATGATCCTATGAATCCTATGTTCCTAGATTATAAGGTGAGTATTTGCTTCTGCTACGGTTTGAACCTGTGATCTCCCAGTTCCCAAACCACTGCTCTAACCACTAACACTACCTTCTTAGAGAGGAAGGCACAATCAAATGTCTTTCTTTTTAAAAGGCCTTTTCTCTTTATGCATACAACACTGATCACCTGCTTCAGTGATTGTTAAGTTACCTTAGTTTAGAGATTACCAACATCACAAGCTAATTTTTTTTAAATAATTTAACCATCATAACACAACTGTTGAACCACACTGGAAATGAGATGTTGCATCAAAGCTGGGCTAACCTGACTAATCTCCCATTTTCAGTGGGGTCCTTGCACAGTACATCATTTGACGGGTGGGTAGAATTAAACACTGCAGGTAAAGTGACTTGTTCAAGATCCCACAGTGACTCAGTGGCTGTTACAGGATTAGAACCATTTATACAAGTGTTGAGTGAAGTGGCACAGAATAAACATTTATTTTGGACCCACTTTGCAAGATATCATGATATCTTGTATTTTGGGATAGGTTACAGTTGATATCTAGCAAAGCTGGGTACCTCACAATGGAATAATAAACCAATCAGAGAGCAGCTTGCACACTGCAGATGACATCACAATAGCCATGTGCAGTAACAAAACCAGCAGTTAAAATCAAACAGAAACAGTTATATCTTCATACAAACAGATTATTTAAAAGTTTTAATTATTAAACCAATGTTGTAGTAACTGAATATGCAATGGTCTGACTTAAAATATGCAGTTTATCATCATTTGTGAGGTGGCAGGACTTCCATAGCTCACTCATGGCTTTGTTACTTGTGAGTTATGGTCCTGCCCCCCACATTTAAACATAAATTGCATATTTTGTCAGGCCGCTGCATATCCCTGTTTTCATTCAGAAATGTTTAGTGTTAGAACAATACGCAGCTGTTATTGGGTACATTTCTTGCCTTTCCTGAAATCAGGGCAAAGCAATATATTCTATGGAAAGAAGCAGTGGTGTCAAAAGACATTTAGAGCAGCACATTTCTAGAATACAAAATAAAACCGTTTTGCTGCCATGGCTTAATTTAGGCTAACATGAAGAATTGAAAGAGCTAGTGTACTGCCTAAAACAAATATTAGATTTTAAAAGTAGCCAACCATTACCTTTTATATCTGAGGCAGTTTTTCTTTTCCCTTTGTTTAATTGGAAGATTGTTTATCTGATGTTAGTAGGTGTGATGCATGGAACAGCTCTTAGGCTGGCAGCTGACATATCTTGCTCTACTGCCCCACACTACATCATCAGCATTGTGACCTCACTGACTGTGACATCACTGCTACTGAGGAACAGCAGCTGAGTGACTGCAAGGTCATTCACCTGTGATGTCACTGTCAGTGAGATCATAATGCTGATGATGTAGTGTGGGGCAATGAATTTAGATATGTCAGCTGCCAGGATAAGAGCTGTTCCACACATGCAGCACAATATGTAAGCAATAATACCCAACAGGGTGGGCAGTATTGGCCAATATCGGACTGCTCAGGGGTGTAATGAGGCTCAATGCTGCAGGTGGAGGGCCTAATAGCCCCTGGAAGGTCTGGTATTGCCCATACCGCCCACCTTGGAGGGTATTATTGCGCTTAGAAAATGGGCCATGGTATTACTTTTATTAAAGAAAAAAATATTTATTTATATGTTTGAATGTTAAAACTGTTGCTATTTTATTTCTTTTGTAATAAGATAGTTCCTCCGCATTTGTCCTAGTGGCAGTCCTGTAGTTGTGGCTTTTGAGCCTGTTGTCATGGTAACCCAACCCCCCTACACACAGGGCTACAGAGAGTTTGAGTAAGCTACCTCTAAAGACTGTCAGAACATGTTTATAAATAGGTCTGTTCATGTTTTGTTTCCTTACTTTGAATTGGAGTGCATTGCAGTGGGTAGTGGATAGCAGGCAGTGGCTGGAAGAAGTGCACATGAGCCTCCGTGATGAGACAGCAATCTCCAGACTGTGAATGAGGAAAAAGACTGCAGTTGGGAGAAATGATTTTCTCTCTCTCTATTCCCAATCACACAAAAGTAGTGTGAGGCTTCTCAGGAGGAAATACTAGAGTGGGAGGGCGGAGGTATGGAGAAGGGAGCAAGGCGCAGTGAATCGGCAGCAGTTCTCCACTTTTTTTTTCATTTATAAATACAGAGGGTCGGGGATTGTGAAGATGTCTGTGTTGGAGTGAGCCCAGTGGTGGCATCCCTCCCCGAGAATCGCTCCCCTCAATATCCCTTACACAAACCATCACTGGGCTGTAGTGTCAAACAGCTGTGCTCAGTGCAACTTCGCTACCTTCTCCATACACGCAACTTCTGTGTGCCCGCCACTCTGACAAAGATGCAGCAACATCAGTATTTTGTCCGTGTGCTATAAAAATTATGCCAGTTTTGTTTGTGAGGGTGGGTGGGTGGAGGATGAGGAGAGCACAGTGAGAGTGAAGAGTTTAAAAAACAGCAAGAAAAAAATTCAGTTCAGTTGTGTGGGAGTATTTTGACACAGTCCCACACAAAAGATTATTAGTCAAATTAACCAGCCTGGGAGTGGGTCCCAGGGTGGTAGCCTGGGTTAAACATTGGCTGGACAACAGGACACAGAAGGTAATTGTAAATGGAGTCCACTCTGAAGAAAGGGCGGTTACTAGTGGGGTACCGCAGGGTTCAGTATTGGGTCCAGTCCTTTTTAATGTCTTCATCAGTGACATTGCAAAGGGACTGGAAGGAAAGTATGCCTTTTGCAGATGACACAAAGATCTGCAACAGGGTTGATACACAAGGAGGTGTGGAAAGGATGAAAAGGGACTTGGCAAGGTTGGAGGAATGGTCAGGCGTATGGCAGCTAGGATTCAATGCAAAAAGTAAAATAATGCACCTGGGAAACAAGAACCCAGGGAAGAATACACAATGGGTGGGAGGTAGTAACAACAACAAAACAGGAAAGGGACCTGGGGGTAATCATATCAGATGACCTTAAGGTTAGCAAGCAATGTGAGAAGGCAGTAGGGAGGGCCGGGGTATACTGGGATGTATAGGAGAGGCATCAGCAGCAGAAAACAGGAAGTTGTTTTCCCTCTGTACAGACAGTTGGTGAGACCCCATCTGGAATACTGTGTCCAGTTCTGGAGACCCCTGCTCTCAAGGACATAGACAGGATAGAGGCAGTCCAGGAGGGCAACTAAAATGGTGCAGGGTCTGCAAGAGAAGCCGTATGAGGAGAGACTAAAGGAGCTTAATATGTATACCCTTGAGGAAAGAAGGAGAGGGGGACATGATAGAAACTTTCAAGTACCTCAAGGGAATCAACAAAGTCCAAGAGGGTAGCATCTTTCAGAAAAGAGACTTGCAAGAACAAGGGACACAATTTAAAGATAGAAGGAGGCGGTTCAGGGGCAATGTGAGAAGTATTATTTCACAGAGAGGTAGTGGATGCATGAAACAGCCTTCCTGAGGAAGTTGTGGGGTCTAGAGCTGTGGGGGAATTCAAGAATGCATGGGACAGACATAAGGCAATTCTTGTGGGGGGCAGGAAGATATAGGCTGTTGGTTAACTAGGATCTGCAGCCTATCCTGTAGGTAGGGAAATGGGCAGACTGGATGGGCCTAGCGGTCCTTATCTGTCGTCAAAGTCTATGTTTCTATGTTTCTATTTGGAGACAGCTTGCAGTGAAGTACAGAACACTGGGGGCCAGTATCTCTCGCTAAGCGAGAGAAAAAAAATGGCCGTGATTTCAAATTAATTTTGATGTTTTCAACCAATAAGCAAATAGGATGGGCAGAGGGATACCTGAGTGGGTGAAAGGGCACTGGGGCTGGTACTTTTTAGTTCCTGGTCATCTATTGAAAGTCAATGTACCCCCCTGGCAAGGGTACAAGCCAATCAGATGCCAGGAAATAAAAAGCCCATTTTCTAATATCACATACAATACTTTTTGATGAGCAAAAGAAAAATACTTCAGAAATAAAAAGTTACAACTGACTATTACTTAAAATTTGTATTATATTCCTGTCTGCCTGTTTTGGCTCCACTAGCTCTTTAAAATAAGGATAAGGAGCAATATACATAGTACCATTTCAATAGGTGATTCTGTACCTGGGGAATACAAATAGAAACAGAAACATATTTTATTACTGTTTCCATAGTAGAAATACACTGTAAATGTCAAACAAGTAGGCAATAATAGTACTACAGTACACAGACAATTATTCACCCCACCTCCAACACTGCCACTGAGTACCTCACATGGGTCCACTGTGTGGTATTAGTCCATGCTTGTGCACACCATCACCCCATACATAGGTTCAAATTGCCACCATCTTGCACCTGGGGCACTTACTGTCAATATTGTTACAGGGTTCAGTACTGGGATCAGTCCTTTTTAATGTCTTTATAAGTGACATTGCAGATGAGCTGGAAGGGAAGGTCTGCCTCATTGCATATGACACCAAAATCTGTAATATGGTGGACACTCCAGTGAGGGTGGAAAGAATATGCTGAGATCTGAGAAAATGTGAGGAATAGTCAAGGGCAAAGCAGCTGGGTCTCAATTCAAAAAAGTGCAAAACCATGTACTTGAGGCATAGAAACCCAGAGGCCAAATACAAACTGGGAAAAGAGGTGTTGACAGTCACCAAACAGGAAAGGGACCTAGGAAAAATCATATCTGATGACCTTAAGGTGGTGAAGCAGTGCAACAAGGATGTGGGTAGGGCCACTGAGATGTTGGGGTGCATAGGGAGGGGAATCACTAGCAGAAGGAGGTGGTATTGCCACTGTATAGATTGCTAGTGAGACCTAACTTGGAGTATTGTGGACAGTTTTGGAGACCACATCTCAGGAAGGAAAAGACAGAGTGGAGGCAGTCAAAAGGAGAGAAACTAAAATGGTGCAGTGTCTGTATCAGAAGCCCTACAAGGAGAGACTGAAGGACCTTAATATGTACATCCCAGAAGAGAGAAAGGGGGATATGATAGAGACATACTGTATAAATCCCTCACAAAGATAAATAAGGTACAGGATGGGAACATTTTTCAGAGCAAAAGATGCACAAGAACCAGGGGCATGTAATGAAGCTAGAAGAGGTTACATTTAAGAGAGATGTGAAAAAGTACTTCTTCAATGAAAGAATGGTGGATACCTGGAACAGTCCTCCAGAAGAGGTGAGGGTGAAAACAGTGATGGGTTTCAAGCATTCAAGGGATATGTACAATGGAATCTTAATGGGAAGCAATGGGAGAGCCGGAGATCAAGTAGTGTATGTGGTGATGGTATAGACAGGGAAAAAATGACCTCACTGAGTGGGCCAAGAGGTCCTTATCTGCCTCAAGTTCTATGTTTCTATGAAATAATACTGTGTTCATATTATAGTGGTGTGGCAACACCCTTATAGTTAGGTCTGAGTAAGGTGTTTAATGTTAAATCCCTCATTCAATCAGTTTCTGAGTTATAGTGATTTGAAATTTCAGTTCTGAGCATGCTCATTAAGGGCCTTTCATTTATGTCCAAAGCAAAAGAAGAATTTCAGGCTCAAAAAAGAAGAATCTTCTTTTGTGAGCAGAAATGTTTCTTTAGTGAGAAAACTTTCTTCTTTTGTATAGCTGTCATCTTGTTTTTCATTAACAAAAATTGAAAATCCATAAAAATGATGCCCTGGAGAAACTCAAACACAGGAATATAGCTAAATGAGACCCATTTACCTCAACTTTGGAGTTTGTTTTTCCAAAAAAGACTTAGAAATATGGTTTTGGGACATCCTTAAATCCTTGGTGGAAGGTTTTGTGAGGGCTCCCAATTCTTCTTTCATTAGCCAAAATTTGTCTTTTATGAGTCTCACAAAAGAAGAATCTTGGCTCACAAAAGGAGACATTTCTTGCTTCACAATCTTCTGTCATGAGATTTCTTGGCACCTGGTCTTCTGTCATATCCAAAGAAGCGCATTGTTCTTTCATGATCTTCTTTCATATCAAAAGAAGCTCATGAAAGAAGAATTTCTTTTTTTGAGAGGCAAGATTCTTCTTTCATGAGATTTCTTCTTTTGTAATCTTCTTTCATGAGACCATACAAAAGCAGAAAATCTGCTCACAAAAGAAGAACTTTCTCTTTGTATAGAAAAACTACTTCTGTTTATAACAAGTACATTTTAAAATATTTTTACCCCAAATTATAAACATGGCCTTTTTTTGACCATACCTCATGAAACAAGAAAGTGAACTGTTTCAGATCTGGGCTGAAAGTTGATTTTACAGTCATTCTGTGAAATCATCTGATGGGTAGGATTTGAAAAATTTCACCTGACTGGCTCATGAAGTGGGTCATAAAATGACCATGTTGAAAATTTGTGGTCAAAATATTAAAGCTAACAAAGCTATGAGGCAAGGGTCCTGCACATCTGTATCTGCAGCTGCACAGGCTCTATGTTTTCTACTCAGACTCTTCATATGATGCAGGGCCCAGAGGGCTCTGTATATCTGCATCAGTAGCCACATAGAAATGCAGGGCCCACAGGCCCTGTGCTTCAACAGCCTGATGAACTCCACATTTTATGCAGAGTTCGAAGAGCCCTACACATCTTCATTTGTAGCTGTATGAAGCACAGGGCCCAGAGGACCCTGCCCTTCTGCAGCCAGATGGACTACTCACTTCACACAGGGCCCTGTACATCTGCATTTGTAGCCACACAGAAGCAAAGGTCCAGAAAGACCTTGTGCTTCTCCAGCTAGATGGACTCATAACTTGGTGCAGAAACCCAAATGAACTCCTCACTTGGCTTAGGGCACAGAAGGACCTGTGCATCTGCATCAGTAGTCATAGAAAGTGCAGAGCCCAGAAGGTCCAGCACTTCCACAGCCTGATGGACTCTACATTTGGTGCACAGCCAAAGGGCCCTGTGAATCTACATCTGTAGCCACATGGAAGTGCAGGACCTGAAGTGCACTGTACTTCTGCAGCTACATGGGCACCTTACTTGGCAAAGGGCCCAGAAGGCCCAGCATATCTTCATCTGTAGCCATAAGAATTGCAAGGCTGAGAGCGCCCTGCACTTCCACAACCTCATGGACTCTACATTTGCATCCGTAGCATGAGGGTTCTGTGCTTCTGTAGCCAGATGGACTACTCACTTGGCACAGGGCTTGGTATCTGTAGGTACACAGAAACTGAAGGGAGCTGTCTGAATAAAGATACAGTTCTACTGTATCAAAAAGAAAAGAACTTCATTGCAAAAAACTGTGTTAACCACACCAGTTAGTGTTCAACTTAAAGCAACAAAAGTAGGGGGAAGTGGTATTAGGGTTTATAGACCAACTCCCCCCCACAGCAGAAAAAGGACAAGAATACATAAGCAACCACAGACAACCATCATCAGGTAAGACAAACAACATACAATTGTTTCCAGATGACACAAATGCAGTGCCACATAACTGGTGCCTTTGAACATACGGTATGCACATAGCACACTGCATATAAAAAAACATACTGTATCAGTGCTATTTAGAAATGTTACAGTGTGACTGCAGAAGTGGGTGTGTATATTTTGTAGTATGCATGTGATTTTGCAGCTGCAGAAGTGCAGGGCCTATGCTTCTGCAACCACAACTGTCTCTGTCAGAGCCTCTGTTTCTGTAGTAAGAAGTAGTGATGTAATCTGGGTATCACCAGCTGTGTATGTCTTACAGTATGCATGTTGATCTGTGGCTACAGAAGTACTTCTGCAGACAAAAGCAGTGTTGCAATTTGGGTATCACAGATTTGCATTTGTGACTGTGGGGCCTGCACTTCTGCAGCTGCAAGTGGGGACCCATCTGCATTTATAGCCACACAGAAGTGTTGGGGCTGCAGGGCCCTGCACTTCTGCAGTCAGAAGCACTCATCACTTGCTGGATTTATATCTGCAGCCAGAAGTGGGTGTATGTGTCTTGTAGTTTCCATGTGTACACAGGGCTGTAAAAGCACTGGACCCTTACGATGGATGGCTTTTGCATCATCTGGAAACAGTTATATGTTGTTTGTATTACCTTATGATGGCTGCCTCTGGTTGCTTGTGTATCCTTGTCCTTTTGCTGCTGGGGGGGATTAGAGTTTGAAACTCTAACACTGCATTTCCCTTCCTTTGTTGCCTTAAGCTGAACCCTAACTGAAGCATTAACACAGTTGTTTTTTTGCAATGAATATTATATATGTAATACAACTGTATAGTAACTGTATTTATACAATGTAAGTCTGAGTTAAACCTTGGAGATAAATGATTTATTATAGCCACTGAAGCATTCTAAATAATGATAAATCATGTAGTTCATTGTTAGGAGCATTATTAATATTTATCTTCATTTTGGGTTATTAACAAAGGACAGTGACTTGAGCAATGCCTGATGACATCACAATGGAATTAGCAGCACTTAAACAGAGCAGCAAAATCAAACAGAAACAATTAAATCTCCTTAAAAAGAACTAATTTAAAACTTTTACAATTGAAAACAGATTATATAAATGGTACACACAATGGCCTGACTCAGTATATGACATGTATCATTATATACATCTTTCATGGCTTACTTATGACTCTCTTTCACTTGTGAGTTACTGTCCTGCCCCCTCACTTATAAATATACAAGGCATATTCTGAGTCAAGCCATTGTATATCCCATGTCAAATTAATCATACAAAGTATTATACTTCTGCAGTATACCTCGTTTGCTTCCCATCTTACACTCAATTTCTGTACCTGTAATTTGTATGAATTGTAACCCTGAACAGTACTGTGTTTTTTGAATTTCATATCCCATGCCCTCTCTCCTCAGATCATACCTAGAAATTATCCTTGGCTGAGTGTGCTTCTCCAAGCCAGTATTTTTAAATGAATAATACATATCTAAATAAATAGTGAAAGGCTGGTCACTTGTCCTTTGTGGAACAGTGTCGACACAACCTTGTTGTACTGACGTCAGGATGCTGTTTTACCATAATTTCTGGTGTCAGATTGATAGTACAACAGCATCTTGAAGTCAAATCTCAGACACACAAATGAGAAAGATGTCAAATAACAAAAGGCTATGTTGTTTAGATCCAAAGCTACACTTCATTCTGGTGTCCCAAGCCTATTTTCTGCCTTGATGGTTCCCCACCTTGAAAAAATGTAACTGATTTAAATAGCTGCGTGTCGCTTAGATCCCTTGATTTCACCACCCACATTGCAGCCAATTGTAAAACTGTTAGCTGTACATTAGGCCTGGCTTACAGGGCTGGACACAATTTAACTCCCAAAGTTAGTCTTGCATTAGAACGGGGTGTCTTACTACTTAGCCTAACATATGGAGTCTTCAACTACTTTAACCACACAAAATGCAATTTATCTAAGTGGGATGGGATTTATTTCATCCATGATGATTTATTCTGGCCTAGGCCACTTATCTCCCCTCTGCTAAGTGCTCATTCCTCTACTAGAGGCAAGCTGCTGGAAACCATCATTAAAGGAACAGACAGCAGAATTCATGGAGACAAATGGGTTGGAGAGCAGGCAGAAGCACAGGTTTATAGCCGAGAGATCTGGCCAAACTGGCCTAATCAACTTCACTGATTGGGTTACAAAGATACTGGACAGGGGATTCACTAGCAAATCCCTACTACTTGAGCTGAGATACTCTACTAAGATGGATCATCTTCTCAGTATGTACTATTGATTATTTCTCTCATTGTTCTGTAAACTTTATGGGTCATGCCTGAAAACAGCCTTTCAGCTAGCTATTGCATTTATTTGGTTAACATAAGCTAAACCATCTAAGTAAATAAACAAATAAATAAATACAATGGTAAATTTCAGTGCTTGAAACTGAAAGAAAGATGCTGTTTTTAGGTGTCACCCCCTCTCAAAGGGTAGCATACCCAAAAATTGATAGGAAACCGCTGTTAACACCTCTAAATGCCCTACTGTTTTCCTTTTAGTGTTTATCCAATTGTCAGATATGTTTTGACCATTTCGGTTAAAATAATTTTTTTTTTAACTTTGTAACTACACTGAATCACTCTCTTGCTGCAGCAGCTGTTCCCTCTCTTCATATTGCCTGAGCATTCTATGACATCCATTAAGACCTTTCGGATCAATAAAATAGACTAGTGTAACTGAGGTCAGGGAATGCCTTAGAAATGTGAAAAGAAAGACCAGTAGCTTCTGAGGAGAGTGGAACTCTATTCAGATCTGTGGCCACTCCAAAGATGTATTATTTATTGATAAAAAAAAAAATCGTCAAATTGTATCAGAATGCATAACTAGCATAGGAAGGAAAATGGGAGGGCATTTAACAATATAAAATTATTTCCTATCACTTTTAACGGCCCAGGAGCAAGCACTCCTTTCTCCTTCTGACCTCCCTGTTGTTTGGACACTCACTGTGCTCCCAGTTCCCAATGACGGCAGCAGGGGACCAGGAGGCATTCAGTGGCTGTCTTAATTCGCTTTAGCACCACAAGGGTATACATTTTTTTCTGCCAAAGCACCAAAATAGCCAAAAGCCATGACATGGACTTGGACTTGTAAAAAATATATAAAAAGGTGTTTTCTCCCTGCTAGGGGTCAGTAAGAAACACAGAAACACAGAAACAGAATGTCACTTGGAGCAGAGCAATAAAAGCACCTATGGATGCTCCTAATCTTTGCCCCGCCCCCATGGATGGCAAGAGGGTTGGTCACCATTTTGCACTGGCCATTTATGTTACTTAGTTTAAGTGCTGGTAAGCACAGACAAGTGGTCAGATGCAATATCAAGGGAAACTAAGTTTAAGAATAATGATGTTTGCACAGGAGGACATAGAGGCCACAATTATGTTTTACCCCTGACCACTGGATTTATTGGATGGGTCAGAGATCCACACTCCACACTCTGAGGAACTAGTCAGGAAGATCTCATGGCCTCAGGACTTGGGATGTGCATACAGTCCAAATCACCTGACAAATACACTGAATACGAGCTGTATTAGTCTGAATTCCAAATACCAGCTGTATTTGAAAGAATTCGGCAGATGTATTTGGCAAAAAATTACTCCCCCTCCCCCTAACTTAATCCCACACTCCTCCCCCCCGCCAGTGTAAAAATAGAGTTCCAGTACATATCAGTTTTTTAAGAATCACTAGATTAGCAAATTGAAATAGAAACATAGAAACATAGAATTTGATGGTAGATAAGGACCACTTGGCCCACCCAGTCTGTCCATTTCCCTACCTGATGGATAAGCTGCAGATTATAGTTAATCAACAGCTTACTTCCTCCTGCCCCCACTAGAATTGCCTTATGCCTGTCCCATGCATTCTTGAATTCTCCCACTGTTCCTGACTCCACAACCTCCTCAGGAAGGCTGTTCCATGCATCCACAACTCTCTCTGTGAAAAAATACTTTCTAACATTACCTCTGAGCCATCCCCCCTCTATCTTCAAACTGTACCCCCTTGGTCTTACACATCTCTTCTGAAAGATACTACCCTCTTGTACCTTGCTAATTCCCTTGAGATACTTGAAAGTTTCTATCATGTCCCCCCTTTCCCTCCTTTCCTCAAGGGTATACATATTAAGCTGCTTTAGTCTCTCCTCATATGTCTTCTGGTGCAGACCGTGCACCATTTTGGTTGCCCTCCTCTGAACAGCCTCCACTCTGTCTATGTCTTTGCAGAGATGGGGTCTCCAGAATTGCATGCAGTACTCCAGATGGGGTCTCACTAACTGTCTCTAGAGAGGGATAACAACTTCCTGTTTTCTACTGTTGATGCCTCTCCCTATGCATCCCAGTATCCCCCCAGCCCTCCTTACTGCCTTCTCACTTTGCTTGCCCACCTTTAGGTCATCTGATATAATTACTCCTAGGTCTCTTTCGATTTTTGTTGTTGTTATTAACTCACCCCCATTGTGTACTCTTCCCCTGGGTTTTTGTTTCCCAGATGCATTACCTTGCACTTCTTTGCATTGAATCTGAGCTGCCACGTATTTGACCATTCCTCCAACCTTCAGTCCTTTTCATTCTTTCCACCCCACCTTGTATATCAACCCTGTTGCAGATCTTTTGTCATCTGCAAAGAGGCATACCTTTCCTTCAGTGCTCTCCAATGTCACTTATAAAGATATTAAAGAGGACTGGTCCAGTACCGAACCCTCTTGCGGTACCCTGCTAGTTACCTCCTTTCTTCACTGTGGACTCGTTTACTATTACCTTTTATGTCCTGTTGTCCAGCCAGTTTTTTATCCAGGCTACCACCTTGGAACCCACTCCAAGGCTGGCTAACTTGTATATTAATCTTTTGTGTGAGACTGTGTCGAAATGCCTTGCTAAAATCTAGGTAGGCCATATCCACAGCCCCTCCCTGGTCTACTACTTTGGTCACCCAGTCAAAGAAATCTATTAGGTTCGTCTGACATGACCTTCCTGCTGTGAAACCATGCTGCCTTGGGTCCTGTGCCCCACTGGCCTCTAGGTACTCAACAGTTCTTTCCTTCAGAAGTGATTCCATCATTTTCCCTACCACTGAAGTCAAACTAACTGGTCTGTAGTTTCCTGCCTCTGCCCTGCTCCTACTTTTGTGAAGTGGAATCACATTTGCCCTCCTCCAGTCCTCAGGTACCACTCCATCCTCCCATGATTTGTTAAAGAGAGTAGTCAGTGGTGTTACTAGTTCTGCCCTTAGTTCTTTCAGTATTCTTGGGTGAATTCCATCAGGCCCCATTGCTTTGTCCACCCTCAGTTTCAAGATTTCTTTCAAAACCCTTTCTTCTGTGAATGGACTGGTATCAACCCCCCTATTCAGAGTTTCTCCCTTGTTTGGTTTAGGTACCTCCCCCTCCTCATCTGTTGTGAATACTGAGCAGAAATATCCGTTCAATATCCCTGCTTTTTCACTGTCACCCTCTGCCCACATTCCCTCCCCTTTATTAAGTCTCTGTATCCCTCCCTTGGTCTTTCTTCGCTCCCTAATGTACCTATAAAAAGTTTTATCTCCCTTCTTAACAGAGTTGGCTATCTTTTCCTCAGTTTGTGCCTTTGCTATTCTGACTGCCTTCCCTGCCTCCTTCTGCTTTAACTGATAAAGTTCTCTGTCCTGCTCCTTCTATGTTTCCTTATATTTCCTGAATGCTATCCTTTTCTCCTTAACCGTCCCTGCCACCTCTTTTGAGAACCGTAGTGGTTTTTTCCTTCATTTTGTTTTATTGATTTGCTTCATACAAAGGTTTGTTGCCTCTGCAATGGCTGTTTGATTATTCCCCATTGTTACTCCACCCCTCCTTCTTGCCCATTTGCTAGTGCTTTTCTAAGGCACCCTCTCATTTTCCCAAAGTCAGCCTTTCTAAGTCCAATACTCTTGTTTTGTGTAAGCTTGACTCTATGACTGTGTTCATTGTGAACCACACTGTTTGGTGGTCACTTGTTTCAGATGGCTACCACTTCTAAATCTGAGATCCTTTCTCCTTCCCATTTGAGAGTACCAGGTCTAAGATTGCTCCTCCTGAGTGGGTTCCAACACTAGCTGTCTGAGGCATGCCCCTGTAGGGCATCAAGAATGACCCTGCTCTTGGATGTGCCTGCAGCAAAGGTACTCCAGTTAACATCTGGCATATTCAGGTCCCCATCAACAATATCTCCCCTTTTTCTGCCATTTTAAGGATGCCTTCAATCATTTCCTTGTCCATTTCCTCCCCCTGAGATGGGGGTCTGTACACAACCCCCATGCAGATTGTGGTGCTATTTCCCCCAAATCTCTTCCCCGACTTAGTGGCACTCATCCCACCCTACAATCATCCCAAAACCGAAGTACTCTTTTGCCTCCAGCCCTCTAGCACCCCATTCCACTTCAGTTTCATTTTATTGTAAAAGCATGTATAGATATGTGGCTGTACATACAAAACAAGTTAAAAACATGCCATACAGTTCATAAAAATCATGCAAAACTCTCTTAACATGATAAAAACTTATTTTAAGGCACTCTTAGAAATTGCATAGCTTTAAACAGATACATAGCCAGACTGTACAAGACTGGAATAGATTCCGTGTTTAATATAGATTTAGCTATATCCAGATGATTCACTGTTCTCATACTGGGATTGTTAAAGAATGGGTTAGGCCATTATTCTCATAGCAGAGTCAGTGCTGGGCAATCTAAAAGTATATGCAACATATTTAAAGGAGTTCTACCAGCACCTTGTAAGCCCCGACTGCTGTACAGGTCAGGGCTTCACTTCTCTGATCCCCCCCCCTGCACCCACCACAGAAAATGAATAGTTTATTTACCTTAACACTTGTAAAATTTTGTTAAGCCCCCGGTGCAGCCGGCATGTTTAAATATAGAGCTCCTCACCCGGTCCATTCTCATGCCTATCAAAATGAGATGATGATGCTGCACTGCCCCTGCTATACTGGTGCCCTTATGTACGGAAAAGTACCAATGTCTGTATCTTGGATGCCCATTGGTATTTTTACAGACTGTACTTAAATGCCATGTGTATGCCAGCATTGGTAGTTTTCCGCACATAAGGGCACTAGTGTGGCCAGGGCAGTGCAGCATCATCGTTTTGCGTTAATAGGCATGAGATCGGACCAGGCATGGAGCACCATATTTAAATATGCTGGCTCCACCGGGGGCTTAACAAAATGTTATGAGCATTAAGGTAAATAAACTATTCATTTTCTATGGTGAGTGCAGGGAGGATCAGAGAAATAAAGCCCCGACCTGTACAGCAGTCGGAGCTTACAAGGTGCCAGTAGTTTTCCTTTAAAGCGCTGCTGACGCCTCATAGAAAACTTTGATAAACACAATATTTAGGTACAATTCAACTTGCATTCCATATATAATCTATGGATTTCTCCTGCACATTATTTATTACTGAGGAAATTTGCATAAAGACATGGGGCAGGATTCTCAAAACTCTCAGAAGGCGCAAAACCTTCCCTAAGTCCCCAAAACTCCCTCAGCTGCAGAAAAAAAGGTGAGTTTGCTCCAAGTACTATTCACAAAAACCCCCACAGCTGCGGGAAAAACCACTATGGACTGTGGAAAAAAGTGCAGCTGCGGAAGTCCCTCAGGACAAAAAGGTGTGAGCTCAGTGGAGCACAGCCTCTGAAAGGCTATTCACAGCCAGGTTTTTCCTGCAGCTGAGGAAAAAATGTTACACACAATGGAAAGAGGCATAACTCTCCCTCAGCACACTGCAGTAGTGCCCCAGCAATTGGAATCAATTAAGGTGGAGGTGTACCACAGGTAATAGCATCTCAGACAGTATAGCAGTGGCTGATGTTACAGCACTGAAAGCACACATTGCCATGCTATGGCAACAGGCATCAACCACTAGACCCAGTGCAGCCCATCACAGAGCCCCATAAGCAGTAGAGCCTGACCAGCCAGCAGCGAGTGCTACCCCAACCAGGACACAGGAACACCCCAGGGAGGGACGACCAGCAGGGATAGTCAGCCACTGTGGTGCCAGGGTTTCACAGGTACCTGCGGTGCTGCTGTGGTCCCAGTTGGGGACTGGTTGCTGGTCTCTGTGTGTGCTATCAGCCTCATATTATAGCAGCACTGTTACAGTCTGCTGCTTCAGCTAGTGGTTCCCTATTGCTGTGCCTTCACAGCCTCCGCAGCTGCGGATTCACAGCACTTGCGCAAGTCCTTCGGCAGCTAAATTGCCGCACCTGCAGCACATTTTACGGAAATCCGCAGCTGCACTGGTTTTCTTTGAGAATACAGTGCAGCTGCATTTCTGCACTGCAGCAAGCCTTTTTCCCATAGCTGAGGGAATTTCGGCTTTCATTGAGAATCCGGACCATGATCTTTATACCTCAGAGTTCATGTGCTTCTATAACTTACTCTCTACTTCATGTCATAATCCTGTGTTGTGACATAATCTGTTGCCATGGGAGTAACTGTGATGTCACAAGCAGTGCATTATAAGTTCAGGTAAAGAGAAAGCAGCATGAATAGGTGAACTCTTCAGGAGCAAAGATCCTGTTTTCATGTCAATTACTTTAGTAACAAATAATGGGGAGGATGAATACAGAACTAATATGAAATACAAGCCGAACTATGTCTAAATACTATGTTTTGTTAAAGTTCTCCTGAAGGTGTCAGCTGCTCTTTAAAGCCTTATTGGCACAACGCAGGCATACCAGGCCATATTGTACCTTATTTCCATCAATATAAGTGTTCAACTATCCATAGTGCATACTGAGTCTTAATCTGGCAATGGCCCTGATATGCAAATCTTCTTCATATTTTACCAAATAAACTTCTTTACCATGTTTTAATTTA
The DNA here is from genome assembly GCA_016271365.2 of Neoceratodus forsteri. NCBI lineage: Eukaryota > Metazoa > Chordata > Ceratodontiformes > Ceratodontidae > Neoceratodus > Neoceratodus forsteri. The sequence continues at coordinate 783,362,110 of CM028132.1, read as the reverse complement.
ATGGAACCATAGAAAATAATATTCCTATCATGTACCCTGTCCACATATGATTGAACCTAACAGCCTTTGTTGGACTAATAATCTATATTTCTCTAGCTCTTAATGAGTTCCCAGATTAACAGAGAACAGGCTATTAAGGCCTGTCTTCTGCAAGAGAATATCTAATTTGTTGAACCATGTTACAACGTTTATGCTTTAAATTTTAAATTCTAAATTCCAGTGCCTCTGCTCAACAATCATATAGCAGAAGGTTCTCAGGATTTTTAATGATGTCTGTCAAGACATTGATAGCTTGATGAACACCTTGTATACTTATAGCTAGAAGGACAATTTCAGCCCTCAGGAGCTTTCCTGGCATTATCTGTAGTACGATAAGGAACACTGTAAGATAGAAATTCTGAACTGGCTCAAGTATTTCTAGCCCTGACTCCATGCCCCACATTTCCAAGCCACAGTGTCAGTGGCTCAGTAGGTACCACACTTGCCTCTGAGGCTGGGAGATCAGAGGGCTGCGGGTTCAGTTCCCACATCTGTCACTCGGGTTAATATCCCAGTACTGACACTGTAGTGCAGCAGGAGAGGGGTGTTGCACTTCTAAGGTGCCGTCTTTTGGATGAGATGTTAAGTCGAGGTCCCATCTGCCTGGATTGGTGGTAATTCAGGTGGATGTTAAAGATCCCATGGCACTTATCGAAAAGAGTAGGGAAATTTTTTATTCAAAACTTAAAACAAAATATACAAAAGCGTATTGCTTCATACAAAATCATAATGAAAGTAATCAAAAACATAAATAAGTATTATAGCATACATGAACTACAAACATAAATAACCCATATTTGTACATAATACCCATCCCATCCCCACTAAAAGAGCAGGGGAATTTCCTCGGCATCCTGGCCAAATTTCCCTCATTTCACTAAAAATACCACCAACAGCTTAATCTGGTTCAAAGTCAGTTGGCATTTATCTGTATCCCCTCCCCCGGGTCGTGCCTGAAAATAGGCAAGATTTGTCTAGTGCACTTACCCGGTCAACAAAAACTAAATAAATAAAACAAAGGAGGCTTGTTTTGCACCTTGCTTGGAAAACCTTTGTCATGGCATCAAACGAATGGCTCATGGTTTCCCAAAACTAATTAATATTAGTGCAGCCTTTTTAGCTATGTGCTTATGAAGATACCTTAGACCATCTTCTGGTATCATAACTCCCAGGTATTTAAATTCAGGTGTTACTTACAGCATTTGATTGTTAACCTTCCACTAAAAATTGTTCCTGTTATTCCTTTTATTCTGCTTCCCAGCAGTGAGTATTTTAGATTTGTTTACATTCAACTCAAGATCAAGGTTTCTAAGTGTGTTTTGTACATGATCCAAAGCTAGTTGGAGGCTATTCACTGATGCTGATATTTCAAAAGCATTGTCTGCGTACATAAGGCCAGTTACTTACCAATAACAGACAGTAGATCTTCAAAAGAAACTCTTCCAGTGAGCCACATCAATGGAGCATAGACTCTATCGGTGTTGCAGCTAACTGGAAATTTTTGCCTAGCAGGCAGCTATATAATATGGGTGACCGCAAGTCTCCTTAGTTTTGCTTGTGAGCTATTGACAAAGAAATGACAGCATGCCAGGCTGATGAACAGTAAAGACAAGCACATCAAGCCCCCAAAAGCAAACAAAATGACCAGCTAAGAAATTTTATTTATTTAGTTTTTGTTGACCGGGTAAGTGCACTATACAAATCCTGCCTATTTTCAGGCACGACCTGGAGGAGGCGGATACAGACGAATGCCAACTGACCTTGAACCAGATTAAGCTGTTAGTGGTATTTTTAGTGAATGAGGGAAATTTGGCCAGGGCACGGGGGAAATTCCCCTACTCTTGCTGCACATCGCGCAGTCACGCTGCAGGACAGTCGAATGGAGGTCAGTGTGCCTCTGACTATGGACGGTGTAGGTCGTCCTGAGGAGAGCTCCTGTTTGGAGCAAGGCTGTCGGGCTGTCTCAGTAGAGACTTCGAATTTAGAGTCAGAGAATGTTACATCTGCTGTGTTTTCTACTGTGGTGGACTCCAGTTCGGAGTCGATAGACCCAGATGAAGAAACCCTTAAATGGGATTTGGATATTCAGAAGCAACAGTTTTTGGATTTAATTTCAGCTGCCGAACAGGATTTTTTGGCCAGGAAGTTAACTTTGGAGGAACGAAAAAGAAAACAATCTGGGCAAAGCCCTTTACCTGGGAGTGGTAAACGTTTGCCTTTGGAAGTTGCTGCTGATTTTTTAGACCCTATCTTGCATTCTTCGGTGGACCCCGCATTGGTTGATGACGTCATCACTTCGACGCCAGGTTCTGACGCAGACTGGACCCCAGGGCTGGCTCTACAGAATGCCGGTTGGATTCGTGATGGAGATCGCTGGGTTCCTGACCCGGTTGTTCCATTGCCAGGTTCTCCACCTTTGTTGCCTACTCCAGTTTCGACGGTAATTTCTGAATCCGTGGCGAAACAGCAGGGGTCTCAATTGCCAGCTGCACGAGTTCCACCCGAAACGGTGCCTCCAGCTTCGGTGGGTGATACGGACAGGCTCTGTTTAGTTAGCCAGCAGACCTTTCATGCTCCAATAGTCGCTGCTTCTTCTGATGTCACCCCTGCTGTGGACGGTAAGGTGCCTATTTCTTCTTTGAAAGGTGACGATGTGGATGCTGAGTCTCAAGCTGTAACCCAGGACCAGCCCAAAACATTTGCTGGACTGTTTTGTAAACCTGCTGAAGCAGTGAAGAGACGGTTTTTGGTGAGGTTAAAATATATTGGGACTGCTCCTGTTATCCCCAATAGGATATGGGTGGAGAAAACATTGATTAAGGACTCGTTGGGCTTTGCACCCTCAGAGGTGTATGCTTTTATTCATGCACCAGGTGAACGGATTTATGATCTTAGTTTCTTCTGTATGCATTTACTGGACAAATTTTGGAAATTGTATTATTCTGTTAAGGACTTTGGGGTATGGCAAGATTTTGTAGCTATCCCTGTAATGAAACCGACCTTTAAAACAGTTACTATTTTATTTCGGAATGAGGGGGTCTGTATAAATGATATTTCATTTTGGTTAGAGAAAAAAATGTACCATTATGGAGAAACCTAAACCCATTATTGATGGAAATGGATTTTGGAATGGGGGATGGTTATTTCGGGTACAGTTGAATCAATCCGAGGTTGGGATTTCCCATTTGCCCAGCTCCTTTTTTTTGGGTAGAGATCGGGGGGGTCCTGTTTTATGCTGGTCAACCCAAGAGTTGTTATCTATGTGGGGCCCTCAATCATCTCAATGTAGATTGTGACCAGATCCAGTGTTTTCACTGTGGGCTGCTTGGGCATTGCCCCTCAGGTGCTGCCGCCCTTCTGTAATTTGTGTGGGAAGAAGAACATTCTTTTCATGAGTGCCCTTGGGCAGCACACAATTTGGAAGGGGAATCAGACCAAGATTATTATCTGGATAAGGCTAAACAGTGCTTTTATGTACCTTTACAGCCCAATGAAAGATTGGTTTCTGGTCGAGGTAGGGGTAGGGGTAGTGTGTCACGACCTGTTCCATGGGGTGGTAGTTCAGTTCCCCCCTTTTCCCATTCAGATTTGGGAGATATGGAGATTTCCTTTTCCTTTTCCCATATGTCTCCAGGCCCATCATGCTCCAAATTGGTGGACCTTGTCGATCCACCAGTTATTCCGCAAGGTTCCCCTGTCCGAACTGTGTCTTTAGCTACTTTTCAGGAGCAGCAACATCCAACCCATTTAGGTTTACTTTCCCAGAGTCCTTCTGAAAACACTGCAGTTACTATTGTGGTTCCCCCTGGCTCGATTCCTGGACCTGAACCAGATATTTCAGCTACAGAAAAGGAATTTTTATTTCCTTTACAATCTCACAATCGGTCTCAGACTAAGGAAATGACTCCTCTTTCTCCTTTGCCTCTGTCAAACTGATTTTCAGCTTTTTCATGGAGTGAACAGGTGGATTCAGATCTCCCGATGTCAGGTATTGATCCTGACCCGTTTCCGCCTCTTGCTTCCAGTACTGCCCTGTCTAAGAAACATCAGTCTAAAACTCAGATGAAACGAGTTACCCGTTCTAGTGGTAAACTAATAGAAGTTCCTCCCTGATAGGTTGGGTTTACGTATTGCCAGTTTAAATGTCAATAGTATGCTATCTGGAAAGAAACGTCTTATTACATTTGGTATTCTTTCTCAGCTACCGTTTGACGTGTTTTTTCTCCAGGATACAAGGATTCATTCATCAATGGACATTGACCAGATTACAAGAGATTGGAAGGGTGGGCTGTCCTTTTGGTCAGCAGGATTGGACCCTTGTAGTGGGGTGGGGTTTTGTTTTAAATCTCATGTCTCTTGTTTTCGTTTAGTAGATATTGACCCTGGTTGTGCCTTTTTGTTGGGCGTCGTTATTAATTCAGTATCGTGCAGACTGATTAATATTTATGGTCCTCAAGTTAAAGCCCAGAGGATTTCCTTATTGAAAAAAATCCAACCCTTTTTATATACAAATAGGCTTGTTTTTTGCTGGGGATTTTAATATTAATGTCCTGAAGGATGGGCCTCTCAACAAAGTGTATTGTGATAGAGGGCTTTCCTGAGGGACTTAATCTCATACTGGGTTGAAGCAGGTATCTGTCAGGTCTTCATGATCATTGAAACCTACTTATTATAGGAAGGTTAGCTTCCTGCATTGACATGATTTTTCTTACTAAATCTCTATCATGTGGAATTTGGTTTCCAGCCCCATTGAATCCTCTGACCATGTTTTGCTTGGAGTCTGTATGGATTCTCCCTCAAGTAGGATAGCTGGCCCGGGATACTGGAAATTGAACTCCACTCTTTTACAGAATTCTTTGGTTTTGTCTTCTTTAACCGAGATTCTCAATGATAAATTATCTACAAAGTTTTTTTATGAAAATCTGGGTTTATGGTGGGAAGACTTGAAGATTTTCTTACGTGAATTTTTTCTGGCAGTAGGTAAAGATCAACAACTGTCTAAATATTCTAGTTATCTCCAATTAAGGCACCATTTAGGGATTTTGCTTACAAAACATCATTTGGGAAGGGAGGATGTAGCTTCAAATATTCAAGAAGTTCGTGTTCAGATGGAGTTATTCCAAAATAATAGGATGTTGTCTTTACAACATGAACAGAAATTTGGTACCCATGGGAACTTGGACCAAGGTAACCCCTTTTTTAATTGCCATAACCAAACAGAGAAGAAAGTGTTCCAAAATTTAATTTTGGCACAAGGAATTTCGGTTTCAGATAATGAGGGTATTATGTCTACCCTAGAAGAGCACATTAACCTTGTATTTAGGACTCCAGTTCCTGATGTAGGTTTTAGTACTCAGATTTTGAATTTGGCTGCTTTACCACACTTAGATTCCTTGTCACAGGAAGAATTGCTCTTACCATTTACTTCCTTAGAGATGGAATCAGTTATTCTTTCCTTGAAGGGGGATATGGCTCCTGGATCGGATGGTTTGACTGCTGAACTTTACAAGATCCTATGGCGCCTTATTCCGACTGATTTTTTAGAGGTGTTTAATTTTATGTGGTCTGAATTTTATTTACCTTCTTCTATGTATAAGTGCTTAATGATTTTTTTGTATAAATCAGGTGATCTGGCGGAGCTTACAAATTGGCGTCCTATTACTCTACTTAATGTTGATTTTAAAATTTTTGCTAAATTGCTTGGTAATAGGATTATGTCTAGGATGGCTCGACTTATTTTTTTCCACGCAGTTTTGCTTTGTGCCTGGGAGCCGTAATACTGAAGCCTTGCTGTTACTTAGAGAAATCTTGGACAGTAGGACTTCATTGACAGCATCGGTTGGCAATGGGTACATTGTTAGCTTGGATCAAGCTAAGGCTTTTGATGGGGTTTCTCATGCCTTTTTGTGGAATTGTTTGGCTTCCTACGGTTTCCCGGATTTGTTTATACAACGGATAAAGCTATGTTATGCTCTAGCTTGTGTTACACCTTATGAGAATGGATTAATGGGGAAAACGATTTTGATACATACCGGGGTTCTACAGGGATGTCCCTTGAGTCCTATTCTTTATGTTTTTACATTAGACCCTTTATTGCGTATTCTTCAGAATTCTCCAAACATTTATCCTTTGGGTATGGGTATTTCCTTTCCAATTAAAGTACTTGCATATGCAGATGACATGTGTTTATTGGTTAATGATGTACACTCTGTACGTTTGGCTTGTGCTTTACTTCAGGAATTGGGTAAAATTTCTGGTGCCCGGCTGAATATGGCTAAATCGTGCTGTTTGAATGTTGCAGGATTTATTGATCAAGAGGATTGTCTTGGTGATATTCCCATCTCATGGGTGCCCTGTCGCATTCTTGGTATTTATTTAGGGGGGACGATATGGCATATACTAATTGGTCACGAGTCTTGAACGTGGGGCATTCCAAGGTTAAATTATGGAACCGGTGGAAATTATCTAAGAAACGACATATTTTTCTTCTAAAATCCTTTTTAATCCCTGAATTTTTGTTTGTGAGTTCGATATTTTTTTTACCGGCATGTCTGTTTACCTCATTGATGGGTTGTTTCTTTTCTTGTGTCTGGGGTAGTAGATTAAATCCTATTAAAAGGGAGGTTTTATATGCTCCTATTAAGTCTGGGGGTTTAAACATGATTCATCCAGTGGTGCTATTCTTTACAATTTTTCTTTATGTAAATATTGTTCCTTTAGTTACGGGATCTGAACGTTTGTGGTGTAGGTGGGGTAGGGAAACCTTACATGGTGTGTTCTTGGAATGGTCAAACAATGCTTTTTTGCATAAAAATAAGAGATCTCCTCGTCTCCCTTGTAGATGGGATGGTGTCATTGATGCTATCAAGAAATGGGTATACGGCTTGATGAAGTTGTTAGTATGTCTAGAAAAGCAATTTATGGACAAATTATTTCGAGTTATTTTACTATACCTATTTTTACGAATTTTTCTTTCTTGGAACAAAAACAGATTTCAGACTATATTTCAGATTCTAGACTTCCGGTTCAATTATGGGATACTGTTTGGTTGGGGTTGCATGGTAGGATAAATGTTAAAGGGAATCAGAAACATAAGGCCTTGTTGGAACGGTACTGTCCCTGTGTTTCTTGCTCCATGAAAATTGAAACTATGGATCATTTATATTTACATTGTCCATACATTGTAGACTTTTGGGACATTGTTAAAAATCGGTGGAAAGGGATTGGCTCTATTCCACCGACATCAGGGTTGTTATTTTTTGGGATAACTCCATCTTTGCCGAGTGGGGTACATTTTGGTCCTTACCGTATTCTTTTTGCTCATATTTTATACTGGATATGGATTGGTCGTTGCAGATTCATTCTGCAACAACAGGTTATTACTCCATGGGAACTTTTTCATATTATTAACACTGAGTTAGGTAAGTGGAAATTGGTGGAAAAATCGCGTTTTTCCTTTCATCAATGGTCTGGCCTTTGGAAACATCTTGCCTTTGTAGGCCATTAACTGAGGATTAATTATTTCCAGGGGTGAAATTGCATAGGTTTTGTTCACTACTTTGGTTTGTTTGTTTGTTTTCCCTTGCTTTTAGGATTGTCACATGCATTTCCTTCTCTCTTTGTAATTGATTTGTTTCTTTTATGATTTTGTATAAAGACGTTTTGTTTAGTTTAAGTTTTTTTTGTTTGGGGATCTTGTATAATGCAATATTTATTTATGTTCTTTTCACTTTTACTTTTTGATTTTGTAGAATGTGATACTGTATTGCATATGATGCATTATGGTTTCAATAGAACAGGATTATTGTATGAATTAATACTTTTAGGTTTTTATTTCATTCCTTTTTATGGTTATGTATGATGTAATATTGATTTGTATATACTTTGTTAAGATTTTGTTCTGATTTCAATAAAAAATTCCCCTACTCTTTTCGAGAATTGCCATGGGATCTTTAACATCCACCTGAACTACCACCAATCCAGGCAGATGGGACCTCGGTTTAACATCTCATCCGAAAGACGGCACCTCAGAAGTGCAGCACCCCTCTCATACTGCACTACAGTGTCAGTACTGGGATATTAACCCAAGTGCCAGATGTGAGAACTGAACCCACAGCCCTCTGCTCTCCCAGCCTCAGAGGCGAGTGTGCTACCTACTGAGCCACTGACACTAACAAATCCAAATAGAGGGTAAATAGGGCAAAATGATGATGCCCAAAACCCACACTAGACCCCACCAAACCAAAGGGGAAAGGGGAGGATGTGTTGTGGCTCACTGTAGGAGATTTTCTCAAAGATCTACTGTTACTGGTAAGTAACTGTCCTATCTTCTTTGGAGATATCTCCCTCCAGTGATCCATATCTATGGAATGATTTTCAAGCAGTACACCCAGACAACGGGGGGGGGCGGACAGCAGGTAGGCATATGAGCCAACCAATATGCAGGCCAATGTCCTGTAGCCCAAGAAGAAGAAGTGTGCCACAATAGGGTGGCCCTTTCAGAGAATAAGGGGCACAGGAGCAGGACACATGGAAGCCCCAGCCAATAACACAGAAAAAGCATTGACGGTAAACACACACCATGACCAGTTTATTGACATTGAGAATGGGTATAAACAAAGAAAGTTGATGGGGCCAGGCCCTGCAAACAAACCACAATGCCGACAGTAAACTTGATGACAAAGAATACCATGAAGGAGAAGCTGGGCAGCAACCAAACATGAAACAAATGTCGAGACAAAGCCATGAGACCAGTGCCAAGAAAGCCACGGGCCCCATAATTAGACCAAGTACAATGGCCTGGCCAGATCCCAAGTACAACGGCCTGAAGGACTTGCAGAATGGCAAAACATCATAGCTGATGGGAGAGCTGACAACAGCACTTGGGGAAACAGCCATGCAAGAAGCTGACAGGGCATTAGTGAGGCAAAGTCAGGTGATAAGTCAGGTGATAATCAGCATGAAGAGGGATGCCAACAAATGGTGACCCCATCCCAAACAGCATAACAATGTCATTGAGTAAAAGCCAAGGCATGTAGTAGCAGGGAGTCATAAGACCAAGGCATCCCAAAGGAACAGTTGGAGCAACAGCAGAAAGCCAAGACAAAGCCAACAACCTCAACATGAAAACAGCCCTGCCCAAAGCAGGGGACCGAGCATGCAGCTAAAATGCCAAAGAGGCAAAGCCCAATAATGGGCAGTCAAAAGCAGAGACATCATAAATAGCAAAACCAACCCAGTCAGAGAATATGTGATGGACAATTCCAGGAGACAAAGCTGCTGGAAACCACCAGCTCCATGGAAATGGTAGCTGTGGAACAAGGCCAGGAACTGACTGAGGTGCCCCAGTGGGTGGCTGGACTGGAAAGAAAGCCAGACAAAGGCAAGGTAAATAACAGAAACCTGTGAAAACAATCATGCACAAAGCAGAGGACTGCACGCATAGTGGGAACAATGACAAAGCAAAGCCAGGCAAAGACTAGCAGAAAGGGAGAGCATCCAAAACATTGCGAACCCCAACCCAACAGCAAGACCATCAATGGAACAAGGACATGTTTTTACAGGTCCAAAGGTAGCCACGGGACCCACAGATCCAAAGAGCTGGACAGGAGGTCAGGAACTGACCGAGGTGCCCTAGGGGATAGCCAGAATGAGCATATAGCTAAGTCGAAGGTAGAGCCAATGGCAGAAACAGGAACAGAACCATGTTCAGGGCAGGGGACTGAACATGGACTGGGAACATTGATGAGGCAGAGCCAGACAACAACCAGCACAAAGAAGAACATGGAAAAATGGTGACCACAATCAGAACAGCAAGGCCATCACTGAGGCAAAGCCAGGCAATGGAGACAAAGGGAGCCATGAGCCCTGTGGTAACAGGAGCATGGGCTATTAAGCCAGAACCTGACCTTGGCACCTGAAGTTTGTCAGAACAGCAATGAAGTCACACAAACAACCACAACTCATCATCTCCAAGAAGCAAAGCAGCCACCAGCAGAGACCCATGCCAGAAAGGATGGGATGGCAAGCCTTCAGCAGGAACCCAGACAACAGCGGAAGATCTACATGGAGCAATGAAAAGGGAGACCAGCAACATCCAACATCAGCAATGGCAAGGTAGGAGGCAGTATCAGCAGCACAGGAAACAATGTTCATGCTGGAAGCAGAAGAACAGGCCCACATCACTGAAAACAGGAGATGAAGGCCAGCAAAGCACACAGCAATAAAGTCCAAGAAGGAAATTCTTTGATCTGATGTAAAATCATCGGTGGAAAAGGAGAGAACTGAGGAAGTTTGGTGCCACCCACATTATACATGTTTTGACAATGTGCATCATGGTGGGTGGCCTGCTAGGAAAATGTTTCCAGATAGGTACGATGCTGATGGCATCTATGTTCCATAGGTGTGGCTCACGGTATCCCCAAAGATTTATATTTACCCAGTAGTTCCCAATTTTAGTAGCATCTGTTCTAATGTCCTCTATTGAGGTAATCAGATTATTAATATAAATGTTGAAGAACAATGGGGCAAACTGGCATCCCTGCATCACCCATTTGCTAGCTGGAATACATTTAGTTAAACCTCCAATCCTGTTATATCTGACTTGTACATAATTATCAGTATGCAGGGGTTGCAAAGCAGCCTGAAGATGGTCATCCAATTGCAAATCTTTCAATATCTGCTAGAGTGTTACAACTTATGTTACCAAATGGTCCAGATATATCCAAGAATGCCATATATGGGGGGAGTTTTTCTAAGTGAACATAGTTCTTAAACAGAAATCCTTTATGAGCAGTCTATTGTGCTTTTATATTTTTCTAAAGCAAAATTTTTCAGGGGAATTGTACTATGTATTTTTTTCTGGCAAGATATTCGGTCTATCCAAAATTATTCTGCTGAACATCTTCAATGTTAGTCAAAATAAAGATACTGGGCAATAATTACTTGATTCTTTCCTGCTTCCTTTTATATGCAGTCAGACTCGAGGAGCTATAGGCAAAAATAAAGGGGAGCATTGAAAAGGCAACAATTCTCTGAATCAGGCAGTTTAACAAGGGCAAGGGAAAAAAAAGAGACTGCCATGGTTCTTTAGAGAAGTAGCAGAGAAAGTAAGGACAAAAAAACTAGCAGTTAGAAGGCACAAGAGGACATAGAAGGAGGAAGATAGGGAATGTTACCCGGAAAAACAAAAAGAGGCAGGGAGAGCAGTTTGGCAAGCAAAGAGACAAATGGAAGAGAATATTGCCCAGTCAGCAAAAAAAGGGGGATTAAACATTCTTTAGATATGTAAGTGAGAAGAGAAAGACCAAAGGAGGGATAGTAGAGCTAAAAGGGGAAGGGGAGGATTGGGAAGGAAGAGGACAAAAAAAGCAGACACATTGAACAATTACTTTTGTTTAGTATTTATGGAGGAAGGGGTAGGTGATGGGCCAAAGATAAGGGACAAGGGCATTAAAGGAAGGGGGTGAACACTAGACCTTTTACAGAGGAGCGAGTCCTTAAGGAACTAGCGCAATTAAAAGTAGACAAGGCAAGGGCACCTGATGGGGTGCACCCTAGTATACTGAGGGAGCTCAAGGAGGTGGTGGCTGCACCTCTGACAGCTCTGTTCAACCTATAACTAGAAACAGGGGAGGTTCTGGGAACTGAAGGAGGGCAGATATGGTCCCACTACACAAAAGTGGAAATAGGGAGGTGGCAGGAAATTACAGAGCTGTCAGCATGACTTTGATAGTAGGTAAAGTAATGAAATCACTAATGACGGAAAGAATTGGGGAATACCTTGTAACCAGGGGATTACGGGATCCAAGGCAACCTGGGTTCACAGGAAGGATGTTTTGCCAGATGAGCCTGATTGAGTTCTTTGACTGGGTGGCCAGGGAAGTGGATGTGGGAGGAGCAGTAGATGTGGCTTACCTGGATTTCAGTAAGGCCTTCAACATCGTTCCACATAGAAGACTGGTAAGCAAGCTGGGCAACCTATGAGTAGGTCCAAAAGTAGTAAAATGGATAAGAAGTTGGCATTGAAATTGGAGTCAGAGGGTGGTGGTAAATGGGGTCCACACTGGAGAAGTCAACATGACAAGTGGGACGCCACAGGGGTCAGTACTTGACCCGGTCCTCTTCAATATCTTTATTAGTGACACTGTGGAAGGTCTAGAGGAAATTGCCTGTGCATGAATGACACAAAAATCTGCTACAGAGTGTACACACTGGGGGGATGAGGGACGATCTGAGAAAGCTGAAAGAGTGATCAAGGGAATGGCAGCTGCACTCCAATGCAAAAAAGTGCAAAATTACACACTTGGGGCACAGAAACTCAGAGGCGATGTACAATTGAGTGGGAAGGTGTTAGCAACCACAAAACAGGAAAGAGATCTGGGATAATCATTTCTGATGACCTGAAGGTACCCAAGCAGTGTTATAAGGCAGTGGGGAAGGCTAGCAGGATGCTTGGCGTGCATAGGGAGGGGCATCACCATCTGAAACAGTGAGGTAGTATTACCTCTCTGTAAAACACTGGTAAGACTCCACCTTGAGTAGTGTGTCCAGTTCTAGAGTCTCCACCTCTGGAATGACATAGATAGGGTGGAGGCAGTACAAAGAAGGGCTACCAAAATGGTGCAGGGCCTGCATCAAAAGCCCTATGTGGAACAACTCAAGGAACTAAACATGTACTCTCTAGTGGAAAGGGGGATATGATAGAAACATTCTAATATCACACAGGTATTAATAAGGTATAGGAAGGCAGCATTTTCCACAGAAAAAGATGCTCCAGGACAAGGGGTCATGCTATGATGCTGGAGGGGGGCTCAGAGGAGATGTCAGATAATACTTCTTCATGGAGAGGGTGGTGGATACCTGGAACAGCCTCCCAGCAAAGGTGGTGGATGCTAAAATGGTAACAGGATTCAAGCATGTATGGGATAGACACAAGGGGACCTTAGAAGCAAGGCATGTGGCCAGATGACGTACACCCAAGGATATTAAGGGAACTGCAGAGGGAACAAGCAGCACCACTGACCACCCAGTTTACAGAGTCACTCAATACAGGCATGGTTCCAGAAGACTGGAGGATGGCGCATGTAGTCCCACTGCACAAAAGTGGCAGGAGGGTGGAAGCAGGAAACTAAAGGCCAGTTAGCCTCACCTCAGTGGTGGGGAAGATCATGGAGACACTGCGGAAAAAAAGGATAGTGGCACACCTGGAATCCATTGGTTCCCAGGATCTGAGGCAGCACAGATTCACATCAAGAAGGTCTTATCAAATGAATCTGATACATTTTTTTGATTGGGTGACTAGGGAAGTGAGTCAGGGAGGGGCTGTAGACATTGCCTACCTAGATTTCAGCAAAGCCTTCAATACCATCCCACACAGAAGGCTGGTTAACAAGATGAGTAGTGTAAGCATGGGGCATAAGGTGATATATTGAGTTAGAAATTGGCTGATGGACAGAAGGCAAAGGGTAGTGGTAAATGGGATCCAATCCAGGGAGAGATGGGTGAACAGCAGAGTGCCACAAGGATCAGTACTAGGACCAGTCCTGTACAATGTCTTCATTAGTGACATTGCGGAGGAGCTGGAAGGAAAGGTCTGCCTATTTGCAGATGACACCAAGATCTGCAATAGGGTGGATATTCCATAAGGGGTGCAGAAAATGAAGCGCGACCTGGAGAAACTTGAAAGATGGTCAAATGTATGGCAACTGAGGTTCAATGCAAAAAAGTGCAAGATAATGCATCTGGCTAGGGGGAACCCTGGGGATAACTACAGGAGGGGAGGAGGTACTGACTGTCACCAAAGAGGAAAGGGACCTAGGGGTTATCATATCTGGTGACCTTAAGATATCAAAGTAGTGCACAAAGGCTGCAGGGAGGGTCAGTGGCATGCTGAGGTGCATAGGCAGAGGTATTACTATTAGGAGGTAGGAATTGGTGATGGCATTGTATAAATCACTGGTAAGGCCTCACCTGGAGTACTGTGTGCAGTACTGGAGACCACACATGCGTAAGGACATAAACAAGGTGGAGGCCATCCAGAAAGGGACAACAAAGTTGGTGCATGGTTTGCACCACAAAACATATGAGGAGAGACTAAGAGACCTCAATATGTACTCACTGGAGGAGAGAAAGGGGTGACATGATAGAAACTTTTAAGTATCTCAAGGGCATAAACAAGGTGCAGGTGGGAGGATCTTTTCCAGTGTAGAAAAGATACCAGAATGAGGGGGCATGGTATGAAATTGGAAGGGGGTAGATTAATAGGTAAGGTGAGGATGTTTTTCTACACAGAGAGGATAGTGAACATTTATAAAAGTCTGCCACAAGAGGTGGTAGGGGCAAGTACAGTGGAGGGGTTTAAACATGCCTGAGACAAGCACAAGTGAACCTTGGGTGGGAAGGGAGTGATGAAAAGCCATTGACCACTTGAGTGGATGTACACATGTATAGGGCCTACGGGAAGACTGGATGGGCCTAGCGGTCCTTATCTGCTGACAATTTCTATGTTTCTATGTTTCTAAGGCAAGGAGGGAGAAGACTGGAGATCGAATAGGGTCTACTGTGGCATAGTGGGTGGGGAATATAGGGCAGACTAGGTGGGCCAAGAGGTCCTTATCTGCTGACAACTTCTATGTTTCCATTTTTCTATGCAAGAGAATGATTTGAGTTATTTTCTAAGGCTGTTGTAGCCATAAATTTCTGCTTATGCTATTAAACAAATTTGTCAGAATTTCTGCCCACCATGTTGTGTTTGTTTTGAATGCTTCATTGGGTACTCCATCAACACCAGGGCCTTATATTTCACATGTTAATTATATATAGCCCCCCCAAAGGTCCCAGCTGGAAACGAGTCCACCTCCTCCCTCCCGGTCGTAACTGAAAATGAGTTTTCAGGGCTCTGCTTGTTTACCTGGTAAAATATTTTTAAAGGAGTACTACACCCTCAAATCTTGTAAGAGTTCTTTGTTTTCTTGTCAACATATAATTCTTTTCGTGTAGCTGTTGGGGATGTATGTGTTTGCTTTAGTTTGTTTTCACTGTTCACACCAGCCCATGTAACTTGCCTGAGGGTCTCCATTTTCTGGTTCTTGAAATCTTATTCTCCCTGATAGTTGTACTAGAATATGAGAACATGATGCCACAGCACACATTTATACCATGTATCTCTATGTTGACTACACATAACCTGAAAAACAAACTCTCTAGAAACACACAGATTGAATGCAATTTAAAGGAAAAAAACCTGCATTACATCTAAGACAGTTTGTAAAGCTAATCAAAGGTAAATGTGGTATTCACACCATGTTGCAACTTGTTTTGTTGAATTCTAAGTAAGCAGATTGGTATACTGTGGAGCCTAAAGGGTGCTGACACATCATTTTCTCATATGTTAATGCAGCTCTCAGGCACAGTGAGATTTCAACAACCAGAAAACCAAGACCATAGAATAGCTACAGGGACTGGTATGAACAGTGAAAATAAACTAAAGGCAAACACACACACACACATATATATATATATATATATATATATATATATATCAAAAACATTGTTAATGTTTCAGTTAGGTTCTTCTACAGTGAAAAATTGAGAAATTCAATTTTAGGGTTTGGACCCCACCCCCAGCCCACTGCCGCCAATAGGCATTGTGGTGTACATTGGGGTCATTGCCCCTAACTCTCACCCCATTCTCCTATACTGCACCACCTCAGCTTGTTTACACATGGGATGGGGTGAGAGTTAGAAGCAATGACCCCCACGCACACCCTGATGCCTGATGGTGGCGGCATGCTGGGGGTGGGGTGCAAAGGGTGGGAACCCTAAAATCGAATTTCCTCACTTTTTTCACTGTAGAAGAACCCTAACTGATGCATTAATGAAGTTTTTTGCATAGAATATATATATATATATATATCTTAGAAACCAAAAAAACTCCATTTAATGCATCAGTTAGAGGTTGTTCCACAGTGACAAAAGCGACGAAGATCGGTTTTAGGGCTGGAAGCCCCCTTGAACCTTCTCCAGCCCACCCCTCAACTGGCATCAGAGGCGCCATGGGGTCATCAGCCCTAACTCTCACCCCATCACATGTGTAAAGAAGCTGAGGAATAGGAGAATGGGGTGAGAGTTAGGACCGACGACCCCAACGCACACCCCAATGCTGGTTGGGGGTGGGCTGGAGGGGTCCAAGGGGGGCTTTCAACCCTAACACTGAATTTCCTCACTTTCACCACTGTGGAAGAACCTTAAGTGATGCATTAAATGGAGTTTTTTTGCCTCTAATTTCACTTTTTTTTGAGAATGATGACGAGAAATAGTGAATGTAATGTGGCGGCGGGGGCCCTGCACTCCCGCCACATGATGTCTTGTGACATAGTAACAGGAACAGCAACACAAACAGAAGCACCAACAGTGGCGCACATGGTAACGCAAACGTAAATGGTAAAGGAAATGTTAATAGAAAAGCAAGCGCAAAGTCACGCCGAAGCGAACAGTGATGCAAACAGACATTGAAGCACATACAGAAATGCAACTGGTAACATAAACAGTGATGGCAGTGGTATTTTAAAGGGAAATGTTAAGTGTCACAGCAAAAAGAACGCAAAAAGGAACAGAAACGGAAATGCGAATGCAAGCTCACACGTAAACTCAAACCATAATGCGCACAGACACAGTACCGCAATTGTAAATGCAAATGGTAAAGTTAACATTAAGAATAATGCCAACAGAAATGGGAACAGAAGCGTGTATGGAAAGGCAAACCAAAATGCGCATGGGCACAGTACTGCAATTGTAAATGCAAATGGTAATGGTAGCAGCAACAATAACAGCAAAGGAAACAGAAACGCAAAAGGAAATGCAAGTGCATATGGAAATGCAAACTGTAATGCGCACGGGCACAGTAATGCAATTGCAAATGCAAATGGTAACACTAACAGCAAGAAAGACGCAAAATGAAAGAGAAATGGAAACGCAAATGAAAGGGCTGCCAGAAACGCAAATGGCAATGCGCACAGTGATGCAAACAAAAATGTAACCAGAAACAGTAGTGGAAACGAAAATGGTAACAGTAATGAAAACGCAAGCGCAAATGACAACGCAAAGAGTAATGCACATGGTGGCATACACGGGAGGGGTAATGCACACGGGGACATAAACGCAAGTAGAAACAGTAACTGTAACAGTAATGGAAGTGCACACCCCGTTTTTGCCGAACAGGTGCATAGAGAAACACAGTGTGTACAAAGAATGTATGCATTGTAATGGACATCGAAGCTGAAAACAAGCATTGGAAGTACTTAATTGCTAATATCTCAGCAACTGCACAATGTAGAAAAAAAATTTAAATTTCACAAAAATCATGATTTTCCTGGCTAGGTTTTTGCTATTACATAGCCTATAGGGATATGGAACTCGCAACAAAAAAATCTGTATATCGTATCATTTTCGAGATACGAACTCTGAAAGGCGTGGCATACACCACCATGTTAGTCTATGGGAAAAACGCCAACTTCGGAGTACCGTAACTTGGCAGCTGTACAATATTTTTTCACCAAGCCACCAAAAGGCACATCTGTGAGATGTTGGCTGCTTCTCTCCAAATTGCAGCCCAAAAGACCAAACTGTTCTTTTGCAGCAGGGTGGCAAAGAACTCCTTTCATTTTGGCCATAGTCAGGAAAAGTAGTGTCACAATTTGCGGCAATTTTCGTAAAAATTTGCCAAAGTGTCGGAGGTGCAACACTACTTTGTGACACTACTGTTTCCAGAAATTTGAAAAACATATTTCTGGGGTGTTTTACCTAAAAATAAGACATGGCTAGCATTCTCAGGGTCCGACTAGGTGAACACAGAAAGAATTGTGCCCCTAGAGGGTCCAAATTTTAAATGGAAAGCATTTTTCTGATCACTAACTGAAAACAAAATGATGGATTTGCAACACTACTAGGGCTGTTTGTGACACTAAAAAGTGCATTTGCGAAAGTGTTGCACTTTTTGTTAACTTTTCCCATTGACTCATAATGGGGACTTGTTTTTTGAATAACTTTTTAACCATTCAATATTTTTTCACAAAATCTTCAAAACGCACATTGTGGACCCTGGCTACATGTTCCCTGAAGTTTTCAGACTGGTCATGCAGACCATGCAACCTGTAGGTGAGAGCAAAGAATTTGCAAAAAAGCGTAATTGCACTTTTCGTTGTTGCTTAATAACTCCACAGCCATATATCCGACTGGTATGGAAATTGGCACATCCCAAGATCTACCATGCCCAACTGTGCCTGCCAAATTTCAGGCAAATATGTTGAACAGTGGCAACGTTATTAAGGTGCAAGATTTCATCCTTTAACCTTAAAAGGGCTCCTCAACCCTAACTATGATAGCACTACCATGCTACCATTATATATATATATATATATATATATATATATATATATATATATATATATGAAACAAATAACATTTACAAGATATGAGGGTATATTATCATAGAAACATGGAAAGATAGAAACATAGACAGTGATAGCAGAAAAAGACCCATGGTCTATCCAGTGTGCCCGAGTTCTCTATTTAGCCCTGGGACCTACTATCCGGTAAATTTAGAATCATAATCTAAATTTAAAAAATAATATCTGTTTTCCATTACTAAGGGGTATAATAGTTCCTCAGCTGAGTCATCGTCTGAGTCTAATATTATGCAGGTATTGATTTTCTATCCTCTTTTTTTCCTCCCCCTAATAAATTCTTCATCAGAAGAGGAATGTCACTGCATGCTGTCAACCAAATTTGTTTTTCCCCCAGATATTTTGTTATCTTTGTTGGTTTTCTACATCTTGTTCTCTTTTTGCTACATAGCACTGGGCGCAATGCACAAAGGGGGGGAGGTACATGGCATCCGCGCATACCTCCACCCACGTAGCTGTGCACCTGCATACAGGTGCACTCCGCCGGTATTCATGACCACCGGCCACCCATCCATGTCCCTCCCCGGTGCGCAGGACTCCACAGGCTGGCCATGGGTGGGGTCATGGGTCCATCCTGGCACCCAATCGGATGCCCGGACCTGGACCTGCACTGGATCCCTTGCATGGCAGGGCACGAATTGGCAGCACACCCCATGGACAACTGACAGCTGGTGGCAGTGGCAGGTGAGGGAGGACAATGCTGCTGTCCCTCTGCCAGCACAGATTAGTGCTATGGGATGGGTGGGGGGCATGCCGCCAGATGGAGGGAGGTCGGGTGGCCAGCCCTGCAGTGGGGGAGATTGCCATGGGTTGCCAGGGGGGCATCAGCCCTGTGCCCATGCCC
Organism: Neoceratodus forsteri; assembly: GCA_016271365.2. NCBI lineage: Eukaryota > Metazoa > Chordata > Ceratodontiformes > Ceratodontidae > Neoceratodus > Neoceratodus forsteri. The sequence continues at coordinate 783,342,763 of CM028132.1, read as the reverse complement.
ATGCCCTTGCCCCTGTGCTGGGTGCCTGTGATGTTGGGGGGTAGCCAAATGCACCGCTGTGAGCTGGAGAGGGTGGGTGGCATCTGGCATCCCAGTCCTGTGACCCTGAGGGGTAGGTAGGCTGTTCATCCTGTCCAGTGGGATGTGCATGGGGCATGTAGGGGGTTTACAGCTGGGTCTCCCTGGCATACCTGGTGACCAGTATGCACCCCTGTGGCCAGCACTACGTGCCTTAGTGCATGGCGCATAGGTCCCGGCCCGCCCATCACCCGGCCCCAGCACATTGCCATTCATGCGGCCAGGAGATCGGGTGCATCTGTCCTGCATGCCTCTTCTTTTTTTGAAATTCAACATCTTTATTAGTTTATGATATAGCAAGAAGGCATATGGTATACAAAACAATGAAACATACTACAATGACAACAAAATAGCTTGAGAATGGAATGACATCGAAACATCTTTGAGACAAAATATGCCTAAACCCTAATGACAAAAAAAAAAAAGGAAGCCCATCCAGTCCCCCACCCCCAACCCCAAGACCTTCCCCACCTCCCTCCCCTGGAGTGTGCCAAGTCAGAAAGCAGATAGTAAAGAGACAAAAGAGCAAGGAGTACTCTAGCAATGACAAACATCCCAAGGGAAATAAAACAAACTGGAATGGTCAGAGGTCAGCATTACATGGATCTTGATTCAGATATAAAGCATATAGTTTACCCCATTTTTGGTTGAAGGAGGCCATGCGATTCTGGGAGCTTGCTATTAACCTTTCGGTGTTAAAGCAAAGGGACATTTCTTTTAGCCATTCAGGATATGAAATGACTAGCTGATCCATCCAGTGTTTGAGAACCAGTCTTTTGACTGCTATAAAGATTAAAGCCATATGAAATCTACGCTCCAAGACTCCAATATTGGAGAACATCCCTAGTACACATATCTCTATGGTAAACAGCTCCCCCAGTCCTAGGAGGGAGTCTAACTTGGTTTGGATTGTACTCCATAATGATGCCACCTTGTCACAATGCCAAAAAATGTGTATCAGGTTCCCTTCAACTGCTCCACACCGTGTACAGGTAGCCGAAGGCAGTCTGCCAAATTTGGCCAGCTTAACTGGTGTATAGTACAGATTATTTAGGATATGGAATTGAATTAGCCTGTGCCTATCTTGAGTGAGATATCTATGCGTGTCAGCTCAAATCTGATTCCAGGGCAGAAGAGAATCTGGCAGGAGGGAAGCCCAAATCTTAGAACCGATAAGGGCGTTAGGATATTTGATGCCCAGTAGGAAGGAATAGATACTGGAAATTCCGTGGGGTTTATTTGCACAATCCTGTATCTGTTCTAGAAAGGGCCTCATTTGGCACAATGTGAGTGTAGTCCCAAATGTGGTGACCAAGAGGTGCCTCAATTGAAAAACCTTAAATATATATTTCTGAGGGATATTCAGTTTGGTTATTATGTCGGTAGAGGAAAGAAGAGAACCCTGAGAGTACAGGTTTTCCACTAACACATCCTGTAATTGTGGAAGCCAGTCAGGGATCAGCAGAGAACTACCTATTTTGATATTAGGGTTTAAAATGAGGGGTTGCGCCTTATCCCTTTTATATGAGATGTTAAAGAAATTCCAGCATTGGGATAGGACTTTTATGGAGAACCCTATGGCCAAACATTGTACAGCATCCGGTAGTGCGGAAAAGGTATGATAAAAAATTCTGGGTGAACGGAGATTGTACATGTCCAACAGGTTGATCTCTAACTGTAACCAAATGGGAAGATATGTATCGGGCTGGACTTCTAACCATCACCCCATTTTGGATAGATGACTCGCCCAATAGTATAACATAAAATTAGGGAGGCGAAGTCCCCCTCTCTCCTTGGGTAAATTACACTTTAAGAAGGCCCGTCTAGGATGTTTGCCCTGCCAAATGAAATTGGAGAGATTAGAGTGAAGCTGTTGAAAATAAGACCTTGGGAGCCAGATATTTAGTACATTTAAAGGGTAAAAAATGCTGGGTAAAACATTCATTTTAATAATATTGATGCAGCCCCATAGGGACAATGGAAGGTTGCCCCATCTGTGGAGATCCTTCTGAATCCTCGTCACCAGATCATCCAAGTTAAGTCTCTTGATAACCTCTGGGTCTCGAGCGAGATGGATGCCTAGGTATTTGAGTGAGACAGGAGACCATCTCATACCAAACTGGGTAAAATTGGCTTGGAGTGTGGAAGAATTTAACGGGAATATAACTGATTTGGATAAGTTCAACTCATAGTTAGCTACTTGCCCAAACTGATCAATAATTCATAAAACATGTGTTAAACAGGATTCAGGATTGGTAAGATGCAGAAGGATATCATCTGCATAAACTGAAAGAGTCAGAGGTTTCTGGTATATTAAGCAACCTGTGACCTGGGGCGAGTTCTTGATATTCAGTATCAAGGGTTCCAGATATAGGTTAAACAGATAGGGAGACAGGGGACAACCTTGTCAAGTGCCGGTGTACAAGGGAAACCGAGATGAAAAAACCCCATTACAATAGATTTTAGCAGTGGGTGACCTGTATACTGTCCGAATCCACTGAATAAAGGTTTCCAGAAAGCCCATTCTCCTAAGGGTAGACCACAGAAAGTCCCAGTTTACTCTATCGAAGGCTTTTTCGGCATCTAATGCGATTAGTGCCATGGGGGCCTGGGAATCTTGGGCAGCATGAAAGATATGTGAGAGGGTTCTGAAATGTTCAGCAGCAGATCTGCCTTGAACAAACCCCACCTGTTCGGGACTCAGTAATTGATGCCAAATCCATTTGATTCCGAGAGATAGGATTTTGGTTAAAATTTTAATGCTGTAATTTAATAGTGAAATCGGATGGTAACTGGCCAGCTCTGGCTGGGGTTTATCTGGTTTTGGAATTAGTACTATCGTGGCCTCTAACAAAGTGGGGTCAAGGGAATCTGAAGTGAATATATACTCAAATAATTTCAGGAGAAGGAGAGATATCTCCTTACAAAAGACCTTATAAAAGTTGGAGGGGAAACCATCGGGACCTGGGGATTTATCCAGAGTTAGCCCATTTATCGCCTCCTCCACCTCAGCCAGGGTAATAGGAGAGGCCAAAATCTTGTACTGGTGGGCCTGTAGGGAGGGGAGACTTATGCCATCCAGAAAGCGTTCAATATTGGAGTGGGACGGCTGAGAAGTACCCTTGCCATTTAAGTCCCTATAAAAAGATTTAAAAATGTGTGAAATATCCCAAGGGGAGGTTTTAATAGAACCATCGGGGGAACACAGTGCAGGAATCAGTCTTGAACTTTCTGTCTCCCGCAATCTAAGAGCTAACATTCTGCCTGGCTTTTCGCCTTGATCGAAATAACGAGATTTAGTTTTAAGGATGGCGTACTTCCCTTTTTCCCTTAATAGGTCTTCATACTCATTCCTAAACCTCCATAAGGTCTCCGGATCAGCTTGTGAAGATGAGGAGGACAGATTATTTTCCGCGATCCTTATCTGATTTGACAACGAACTAATTTTAGCCTCTCTCTGCTTTTTCCTTCTAGAAGCTAACTTTATGAACTCACCTGTAATAAAAAACTTAAAAGAGCACCAGATCAGGTCCTCTCTGCATGTAGAGCCCACGTTAAAATCTATAAAGGATGAGATCAAAGGTTTAATGTGAGAGATTATTTGAGCTTCTTTTAGAAGTTGTGTGTTTAACTTCCACGAAGTGTCCCTTTGACCATGTGGGTCAGGGTAAACCGAGATCCATGCCAGAGAGTGATTGGATATGACAATTGGTTCTATACCTGTTTGGTGAATATCCGCCAGGAGAGTATTGCTGATTAGAATATAGTCAATTCTGGACCACGACTGGTGTACTTGTGAGTAAAAGGAGAAAAGCCAGCCTGAGGGATTGAGCAGACACCATGGGTTACATAAACCCAATAAGTCCATGAAATCCTTAAGGGCGATTTGAGAAGGGGAAAGGGATTTTAATGGCCTGTGGGTTTTATCAAGGTCTTGTGTCGGAGCAATGTTCCAGTCCCCCCCCCAATATTAGTAAGGAGGGGAGAAATCCACTCAGTTTGTCAGCCAAATTCATGAGGAATTTCGGATCCCCTCCTACTGGCCCGTAAATTGCCCCCAACACCACCCCGACATTATTGAGCAGTCCTTTAACCATAACAAATCTGCCCTCTTGATCTGTAAGACTTTCCTCTACCACCAATGATATATGTCTTTTGATCAGTATAGCCACCCCTCTGCTAGCTGATGACCCACCAGGCACGAAGACCTGAGAGAAACCTAGCCGGCGTATCCCGTTAGCTTCTGAAGCCGATAAATGGGTTTCCTGTATGAGAAGAATGTCAATATTTAAAAGGGAGCAGTTTTTGAGAACCTAATATCTCTTGGATACGTCTCTGATGCCTCTGACATTCCAGGTAGCAATTTTAATAGGCACCATAACCATGTGACTTTTTGTTAAAGTAAAGGAAACATGGACCATTAGTCTTTCCAACCAACCCAAATGGCACACCCCAAGCCCTCCTCCCACCCCAACATCCCGATCACAAGTAATTGGAATACAGAGATTTCCCATCCCAAAGAATTTCATATAATAGTACAGGTATTAAAGGATAAGTAATATTAACGTATCAATATTAGACACAGACAGGAGAATGACCCAGAACCCCTCCCCTCTAGCCCCTTCAACATAGATAACCAAACAAGGAAACCCCCAACAAATAGTTCAACCTCCTCCCCCATCCCTGCCAACCCCTGCAAGGGAATGTTAATAAAAAAGGATAGTTTTTCCCCAAAAGCTTGATAAAACTTATGTAAGGTTATTACAGCGAGTAATAGCGATTTACCTAACATGAACCTGGACAGAACGTCTGGTAATAAAATCGCCCAATCTGTGACATCCCCCTCCCTCCACCCCCCTCAAACTATGTACAAACAATCCCTGAGTGATTGAGGAAACAAATTTGGGGTTCTTTAGATCTATTGGTGAGGACCGACCCCCAAAAGCTGCAATCCCAAGAGAAATCAACACTAAACTAAAGTGAACTGAGATACCCCGATCCAATTTAGTGAAATTTGACCAGTAACATCGAATCCTATTCTGATCTCTCAACCTCTCAGGTACTGCACCTTCCCCCCCATCTCCAGACCGCGAAGCAGTTCTCCCAGAGCTTGCTCCATCCCGAAGCCCTCCACCCACCGGACCCTGTAGGAAAACTTACATACTTGGCCCTAAACTAACGTAATGACCATCGAGCTTGTAAAAGGCTTAGGAAGTGAGAATGCATTGCGAGATAGTCCAAAACAGAGAAACAGAATTTGCCACACCGATCTAACAAAACAAAGGACTATTAACAGTGTAAGTTTCATTGGAGGCCTGCTTACTCGATAGTTGTAAATCCGGAGGGCGACGTCCTGAAGGCTCTAATTAAATTCTTCCTCTATCACCCCCACGGGACCTTCCAGCCTCTGAGAGGCGGGAAGTAGCCGAGGGATCCAAAACCCAGTAGGACCAGTTGGTCCATCTCAACTAGAGACGTCCTGAAAAACTCACTACACTCTAGGTTCCGCCCCCCCCCCCACAGAGCACCCGGGCAAGCCTCTGAAGATTACTCAGGCCCGCTAGGTCGCATCACAGTCTGCCGACCCACCCAGCCATGACAGAACAGAAAAAAGAAGATGAAGAACATTTGACAGGTACAAATCCAATTCCCACCTCACAATAAGAGAAGCCTAACAATCCTTGGCTAATGAAACCAAAGTTCAGCTTGATTTAAAAAGGTTAGGTAGTTTAGAGGTGAGGTCTGTGACTGCTTGCTCCGGAGTTTCGTAGGAGTGCCAAATACCATCTATTGCCACCAGTAACTTGGCAGGGTAGTTCATTCTGAATCATATTCCTGCAGCAATAAGCTTACTAACAGTAGGATGGAAGGCAGCTCTCTTCTGGCACGTCTCAAAAGGCAGGTCCTGGGCTAATCTCAGTTTGGCATTACCCCACAGGATGGCTTGGAGCTCCTTCGATTTAGCTAGCACATGTTGTTTCTCTAAGAAGCTTAGGAACTTCACTATTATGGGCCTTGGAGGTGCCCCAGGAGGAGGTTTTGGCTTCAGGGAGTGGTGGGCATGCTCGATGTGATATTGCAGGTTAAGGGGGGAAGGACCCACAATCTTGTTGAAGAATTTCTGCAGGAACGCAATGCTGTCCGCTCCCTCCTCCACTTCAGTTAGGCCCAGGATCAACACGTTGTTCCTTCTACTTCTTCCTTCCAGATCCTCCGTTTTCAACTGGAGCTTATTGATCTGTTGTCTTAGGTGGATGATCTCTGGATCGATTTTCTCTTTCCATTTTTCTAAAGAAGAGGTTCTCGCCTCTGAGTCCCCCACTCTCAAAGATAGCGAGCTGAGATCTCCACGGATAGATTTTAACTCCACGGAGATATCTTCCAGGGTTTCTCTGAATGGCAGTAATTCCTGGAGGAAGCGATCCTCAGTTAATGGATTCGCTGGGGAACCAGAGGGGTTCTGCTTAGGAGTATGCCCTGAGCTTTGGTACTTAGACTTTTAGACGATTTTCCTGGGTGAGGGTCGTGAGTGTGTTTAATGCCGCCTGCTTCATCTCCACTTCCATAATAACTGCAGCACAAATTACACTGCTACAATCCAAAGAAAAGCCTCCTCTGCAGTCCAGGCTACTAAAATAGTGTGTAACAATGTTTAGATTGCCACTTTTGATGTTAGAAGGGCAAAAAGGAATTAATAGCGGTCGGTAGGCAGGAGCTCCAGATTAGTGCTGCTTCTAGGTGCTCTGCATCACATATGACTCCCTGCATGCCTCTTCTGTGCATCCTCTTGAGAGCACATAAGTGCAAGTGGTGTATTTAATTAGCATGTGTACCACTCTCGCACTTCAGTGTAATAATCATTATGAATAGGGGGCTGGCTCCTCCCGTCTCATTGTTTATGTTGATGCCATTAAGTTTGAGCATGTGTCTGTTATCAAGAATAAGCTTCCTGCATTCCATAGATTTAAGGATCTAGCATATCATTCCCTTTGATGGAACTACTGTATAACAATAAACAAGGGCAATGTCATCCAACAGAACTCTCCTTTCAGCATTGATTGTATATGATTATTACCAGTTAACCTTGGCAAATACACCATTTCATTTTTTAGTTTGGGTACACCCATGAAGTACATAGTGCATAATTTATTTTCTATACAGTCTTTTAACCCCCTCTTTTCTTGTTTTCCTTAACTCTCCATACCTCATTTTCAGGTTCTGATTCTTTCTGCCCATAATCACGTGTCTGCCCAGATGGCAGATGGATGAGGTGGAGAGATGAGGGCACTGCCGTTCACCATCAATCGGGTTAATTTTTAGTTGCCATGGGTGGAGGAGGGTAGGGTGGGATGTTAGAGGGATGAGGAAAGGGGATATTTTGGTATTGTGGTGGAGGAATGTGGGATTCATGCTATGAGCAAGGGGAGAAGGGATTTCAATTTACAAATTTTATAGCTCTTAAATAGCTGCTGACACCTTAAAGAAAACTTTGAAAAACATACTATTTAGGTACAATTCATCTTGCATGCCATATATATTCTATATATTGGTCCTCCTCATTATTTAGTACTTAGGAGAGTTGCATGAATACATGATCTTTATCCCTCAGAGTTCATTTGCCTCTATAGATTACTCCCTACTTCAAGTAATAATCCTCTGTTGTGACATCACAATTGGCTGCCTTAGGAGTAACTATCATGTCACAAGCAGTGTATGATGACCACAGGTAGGGAAACTGCAACAGCAATAGATGAACTCTTCAGGAGCAAATATCCTGTTTTCATGCAAATGACGTCCATAATAAATACTGGGGAGAATAAATACAGGACTAATGTGATACAGAAGCTGAACTGTGCCTAAATATTATGTTTTGTCAAAGTTCTTCTGAAGGCGTAGTAGCAGTATTTGTCAGCATGTAAATGTTTTCAGCAATAATGTTGTTTGGAAAAAAAAAATTCTTGTACCCTATTTTCTTTTTTTTAAATTCCTGAATGAAGATACAGGATTTAGACATGTTTGAAAGTTCTCGCTTCTGTGCCATGCCTACCAGGAAATAAATGTACCTTGGTATAGTGCTGTGCTATTTACCATCAAAAACACGGTAGGTAGACTCTGGTTTGTACATTCAACAATTAGCCTCCACAGAAGAGCTCTTTAACAGTGGTGAATGGAAGCCATCTTTAATAGCTTGAGACATTAATTAACAAGCATTTGTCAATGCCGAATGTTTGCTTGCTGGCATTGGCATTGGTAGTGTAGGAGTTACAGAGCTGCACAATAGGAATGGCAGTGAAGTATTGAACTGAAGCCAACCCCACCACCACCCTGCAGATACTGACAGGCATTGGGGCGTGCCTTTGGGTCATCAGGCATAACGGCCACGCCATTTCACCACATCCTACCCTGCAGACACTGACAAGTGTCACGGTGTGCCTGGGATCTTTGACCCTATGTTCACCCATTCCATCCAAATACGGTGGATAGGCGCTGTATGGGAGAATGGGGTGAACTTTGGCACCGAAGAGTCCAAGGCACACCTCGATGCCTCTCACTGGCTGCAGGGTGTGGGTAGGGGTGGAATGGTATGAGCATTATAGGCGACAATCCCAAGTCACACCCCTGATGCCTGTCAGTCTCTACAGGGTGGGGCATTATGATCGGAAACCCTAATGCCTCAGGTGTTCGTTGGTATTTTCACTCCAAATTTTCAACATGTTTTTGTGACCCCCACCTCATGAACAGTGGCAATATCAGTTTGTTAGCCAAAAGCTGATTTTGCACAGCGACTACGCCATTTGGCACCACAGGTGCGAAAACACATTTCGAACAGGATGTGAAAAATGACAGCTGTACTGTACATGGGGAGGTATAAAAAATGGCAATGTTGAAAATCTGCAGTGAAAATATTAAAAAAAACTGGTGAAGCCACGAGTGTGTGTAGAAACTGTGCAACGCACACCCGTAATGTAATTAGTTTGGGGATTTTTTACAGCAGACTGTCAACACAGGCATTTTGGGACCTCCGCTCATGAGCAGTGTCTCTGTGATTTTCTTAATCTGTCCCAAACAGTGATTTCCCACAGTGACCATGCATTTCTGCGCTGGAAGTACAAAATCACATTTCTGCCATGGTGTGAAAAATTACATCTGTACTGTTCATAAGGAAGTGTGGAAAAATGCCAGTGGTGAAAATCTGGACTGAAAATATTACAAATTCATGAACTTACAAGGGTGTGTGGAAACTGCACAATGCTCGCTCATAACACAGTCATTTTATGGACTTTTGTCACCAAATTTCTAACATAGCCATTTTAAGACCTCTGCTCATGAACAGTGTCACTATGATTTTCTTAATCTGTCCCAAACATTGATTTCGCACACCGACTGTGCCATTGTGCACTACATGCGCGGAAACACATTTTGGGCGAGATGTGAAAAATGACAGCTGTAGTGCTCATAAGGAGGTGTGGTAAAATGGCGACGTTGAAATCTGGAGTGAAAATATTAAAAATTGTGAACTTACGAGCATGCGTAGGAACTGCACAACACACGCTCGTAAATCAGTCATTTTTTGGAATTTTTTCACTAAATTTTCAACATAGGGTTTTTGGTGTATACCTCATGAACTGTGACACTGTCATTTTGTAAATGGGTCCTAAAAGGTGGTTCCGCGCAGTGACCGCGAAATCACCTTTCAGGGCTGATTAATGCTATGACAGTGCCAGAATTCATGAGGAGGGGTCCCAAAAAACCCCTGTTGTAAATTTGGTGCCAAAATTCCCAAAAATGCCTCAGATATGCATCAAAGTTGAAAAAACCCTATTTATTCCATTATTCAGCTTACCGGTATTTCTTCAGTTCACGGTCAGCTTTGAAGAGTGCAGACGTGTTCCAAGTCCACCGAAGATCATCGCGTTGGCCTCCGGATGTAAGTATAGGGTGAGGTGGGGGTGTGGGGAGGTGGATGCACAGAGGGTGGGCACGGGTTGGGGGGCAAGACAATCAATGAGGGACAGTTTTTTTTCTTTTCAGGTGTTTCTTTTCTTTTAAGGAAGACGATGCAGACTTGTGCCACACTGGGGTGGGCTCTCTGTGTGGCAGCTGGAAGATTTTTTGGGGGGGTCAGAGGAGCTGACGGGGGATTGAGCACCCCTGTCGGCCATACAGACATGTGCCACGCTGGGGTGGGCTCCCAGCATGGCAACTGGAAGTCTGTTTCTTTTTGGGGATTTAATTGAGCCGACATGGTATTGGGCACCCCCATCGTCATTCTCACTTATGCTACACAGGGGTGGGCTCCCAGCGTGGCACCTAGAACTCTTGGGGGGTAGGAGCACGGAACCGACGGGGGACTGGGCACCCCTGTTGGCCATACTGTGTGTGGCGGCAGGGGGGTGTGATTCAGAGACACTCAGAGGGTTGGGAGATATTATTGCAATACTGATCAGATGTGCCAACAGATGAAAACTGCATCTACGTTTTCAATCTCTTTGGGGTTCTGTTTTCCTGCTTTTGTCAATACTGCTTCTACCCTGAACTCTGACTCAACATTCCAAGGATGGCAATTAGATCTTTTTTGGGAAACATTCCAAGGATGTCATTTTAGTCACTTGCCTCCTACCGGAAAGATAGTCCTAGGAAAAGTTCCCTTCAAACTGAATTTATGTTCCAGGAAGAGAAAGCAGAGACGTATACAAGCAGGATTGCCGGCAATATGCTAATCAACACTATCTTATCACTGCTCACTGAAGCAGAGTTCTCCCTTTCAACTGTACGCCACTACATTTTCAACTGCTGTCATAGACAGCTGCAGCATTCATTGGTGAACTGCGGCTGTGCCTGCAAACACACTGACTGAATTAAAAGACAGGGTGCCACACCTACAAAAACTCAGATGATGGCACTATGTTTCTTTTACCTATAAAAGTTGCATTAAGAAATCTGAGAAAATGAAAAACACACTGACGATGAATGTTAGGATGCCAGAAATACATTTTTGCTAACAAAAAAAATATAATGATGAAAATGTTTTCTAACTGACAAATACTGCTACTTTAAAAGAACTAATAGTTAAACTTAATTTTTTTCACTCGCTGAGGTAGAAGCACAGGAAGGATAGAGCTAAGTGAGCTGTGGGGGTGGGTACTTGTGAATTGTTGCTGAGAGAGAGGAGAGGAGTGTGGGATGTGGTGCTATGTGGACTGGGGATAGTTTTCTAATAGTGGCTCAAGAGGGATGCCAAATATTGTACATGAAAACTTGAAAAAATACTAAAAAACCAAAAAGTTATCAACTATGGAAAAAACACACTGAAATTAATGGGAAGTGTGAGTCCAGTATGAGGCAGTATAGCGCAGTGGGTTAAAGCTCAGATCTGGAGACCTGGGTTTGAATCCCACAGCCACCTAGATGCATACTGTGTTATCCTGAGCAAGTCACTTAACTTTCTTGTACTTCCAGGTCACATCTGGAAACAAGCTTTGGCTTAGTGTGCTACTCCTGGTTAAACAATGTTCCCTTTCCCCATTCAGTTCAATGTTGTATTTCTTAGTTCGTAACTTTTTTAATTTTTAATATTTTTACCTACTTTTTAAATACTGTTGTCTTCAATAAAGCAGTTACTGGCAGTCAATACTTAACATTATGCTTATGGGGAATGTAATATTATGAAAACACGTGTAACAGGGTCACAGATGTCTGTAGTTGCAGAATGTCTAACATTAACAGATGAATTTGTGAACGTTTTCTGATGCCTCCCTTTCTTGTAGATGGTGTAGCCCACTGCAGTAATATAAATAGTGTTGTCATAAGACAATACTCATTGCCAACTTAGTTTCTGAAAGCTCAACTCTGTAATGGTTTTAATGTGTTATTGATTTTGTTTTCACCTGAACCATGAGTTAGTGTAACCCCCTTGTCACCCGGGGTTACTAGAATCCCACTTAGATCTAGTAGCAGGCAGGGAAAGGCAGCTTGTGAGACACCAGTTAAATGGGTTTCATACTGTCTCACTCCGTCCTCAGTCTCAGCTGAGCTGGAAGGATGACATCATATAGAATTCTTGCAGCAGCATAAGCCACAGTGGAATGTTGCAGCTGGGAGTTAGGTTAGAATGTTGGGGTTTTCAAAGTCAGTCTGTAGTAGTCTTGAGTAGTCTAGTGGGAGACTCAGTGGAGGGAAGAGGTGCACTGCAGTTGGCAGTCCCTCAGAACATAGCTCTGTAAGAGAGCTACCACAGAAGAGGGTGTGTGTTCTCACCCTAGAGAAGGACACAGAAGAAAACTTGCTGAAGTGGTTGACATCATCCCCCCAGTTGGTTCCAGTGCCTCATCCCTGAGAGGAATGGGGGTGAACCAGACCAGCTCTTCAGGGGCAGTCCCCTGGCCAGGCTGGAGGAAGAAAAACTGCCTGATGAGAAGATTTGTGGAGGCACCAGAAGTATGTTTTTTCCTGTGAGAGAAGCCCGGGGGCACCCATGAACCATGGCGAGTCTGCTCTGCCAGACAGCCTATGTTTTCACCGAGACAGTTGTGTAAAGTATCTGCTACTGTGGGTCAGGAAAGGACAGCCAAATACAGTACTTAAAGTTATGTGTATGGCTTGAAATACATCTAATCAGTGGGGCTCTACAGGGATGGACATAGCCACTTGGAGAACGCTGCAAGTCAGGGCACTAGTTACTAAAGACAGTGGATTGTTAAATGTGATATACATTTCAAGATAGCATTCTACAAACAGAGAGTTTCAAAGGAAAGGTGTTGACTCCAAATGAATGGCCGGGTATGGATTTGGGGACAAGAGGTGGGAGAACCCCCATCTGGAGTAACCAGATTTACCTCCACGGATTCACTTTGGGCACCTATAGTTTTCTCCCAGACACTTGGCCAGTGTGTACAGAAAGTACCAGATGTGAGATTAAGGATGTTGTGTTTTTCCCTTAGAGTTAGGAAGTGCTCATGAGTGGTTAAGGGAGCCACAAACAGAAATGTCCATGCCATATGGAAGAGTGTACCAGTGCTGGCCGAGGGCCATGCCAGGGAATCCAGGATAGAGAAAGTACCAGTTTGGGCTGAGAGCCCAGTGTGTTCAGAACCTGAGGGTGAAAGTTGTTGTGATGATGAAGAAGATGTGTTCTGACCTCTATAGTTCTGCATAACCAGTGAGTGTAGCCCCATGGGGGTCCATCTTGCTTTGTATTCCTGTGTGTAAGTGAATAAAAGCCCCACTTTAGTATCCCACTCCTGGTTTGGACATTCACAGTTCTTGCTTCATGTGTGTGGAATTACTTGAGAGATCCTGTCCAGAAGTACAAACCTAGTCCTGATGCCAAGCGAATGTTTTCTTCCCGAACCCAGGCTAGCCAGGTAGTGGGTTACAAAAATGGAGGCACCAGGCGCTAAATAATAACAACGAACCCTAAACCCACACCCTGGTTACATTAGATTTTTAGAAAGACAGGCAAGCACAGTTGAGTAGCAGGCAGCTGCCTGGGGAGTGTGGCATTTGGGGGTCTCTCTCACACTTTGTCCACAGGGTCGCTCAGCGAACGCAAGGGAGAACATTAAAAACTAGAAAAGAACACAATAAACTTGACTGAAGAAATCACAAAATTACAGGCTGAAATATTTAAAGACATCCAACTTGCACAGGAGCAAGACCTTACTGCTAAATTGGAATCACATTTTAAAAGATTTCCAGAAGACCTAAGTGGGCACAAAAAAAACATGACAGGGATTCTCGAGATTACAGGGATGGTGCTATGTACAACTGTAAAGAGAGATGTAGGTAAGAACTCCTCAACAATAAGGATAGATTAAAATACTGGATATAATTTTTTTAAACTGATGAGTGAACCAGACACTAATGATAACAGCAGACCCAATGTTCCACACTAGCAGTTTTTCTTACCATGTAGTCCAAGTGTTGTACCTGTGCTCCGACTTGCATTCTTGTGCAGGGATGATGATTTCTCCAGTTCCAGCCTTACCTACTTTGTACCGCCAGTAACTTTATTTTTGTCAGCATTTTGTGGTGCTGGATACATCTCCCTTGATAGGATCACTCTGGGCTCATTATTAGAGAAATCATACTCTGTGTGGGATGACAGCATGTGACTGCCATTACCCAGATCAGTGACAGACTGTACCTTTAATGTTACTGGGTCATCAGTAACAGTTGACTTCATTGGAGCATGTTTTGACACTCCAGAAACTGCTCAACTTTTAATTTCTCACATTTGTGGAGAAATGTTACTGCCAGTTTCTCACCTCTGCTGCCTGTTTTAACATCTCCTCCTCTTCAACTAAATCCAGTTCAAACAAGACCCATAAATGTGAACAAGAACCAACTGTAAATCCTACAGCTTCAACTGGCATGTTCTAAATTCAGTTCAAACAAGACCCGAAAATGTGCAGGACAGAGACCCAGCTGCAAATCCCACAATTCAACTGGCACCTAGAAAATTTGCCCTGCAGCATTTTACAACAGTATGTGTCTTCCTCAAAGCAAGTTTATTACATTGTGCAAGTAGCAGTATGGCCGACTTCAGCTTTTTTTACCAGTTCATGGGAAAATTTCATTATAAATTTCCCTGAGATGCCTATATTAAGCAAGCAGTGGCCAGTGTGGCATTGGGAGGAGCAGCGGTGGGCAATGAATAGTGACAGAGACTAAAAGTGATTCAACTGGGCTTACACCGAGCTGAGGGCAGCAGTCTCTTGGGCCTGTACTGGTGGGACTAACGTGAATGGTTTTCCTGGGTTAGTAGTTTTACACCTGGGCTGAAAATGGTTCTCCTCGGACTGGACTGGGAGGGACTGGGGTGTTCGAGAGACTGCTGGAGATAGGACAGCAGAAGCAGCCATCAGATGATTATTATTGCAGGGAGGCACCCGCCTAGGAACAGTTTGCATCAGTACTGCCCCCTCAATCTCGTGGCAATATGGAGCAGAACGTGAGAGCTGTGTTCAAGTGGCAGAACAAGGCAGAGTATGGGAAGCCCTCCATGTTTGATATCTGGCCATAATCACTAAAAAATACTGCCAACAGCTTAATCTGGTTCTGTAAGTCAGTTTACAGCTGTACAAATATTCCCCTTCTCTTGCTCCCAGGTTGCACCTGGAAATGAGCCACGGCTCAGTGTGCCTCTCCTGGTCACAAACTTTCTAATAAAAAGATAACTCAATAAATACATTTCTGCAGACATTTTGTTAGGCGACTGTTGTGTTAGCCTACAAGAATAATACAATACTTTAGAGGTCCTAAAAGCTATCGCAATATACTTAGCCAGTACTTGGGAGCCTAAACAAAGGCATATCAGTGATAAATATTGTGATCTGCACAAACCTCAGTCAGCTGGTTGGTGGGTGGAATCATGCAGACAAATGAAAGCAGTCGTTGTCTGATAGGTGTGGCTACCTTTTTTCAACTACGCAAAGTTTCCACCCATCTACCAACAGAGCAGCATTATGATCAGCCTTGTTGATCCTTGGACTGTCATTGTTGATTTCATTGCAGCTTGAGCTGCATTGGACCTGACTGTGACACACATCTGAAATCCAGTATCACAGCAATATGTTCACTTTGCACAAGCTCAAGGGCAAACGAAAAATAACACAAGAAGGAGGAGTTCCCTACTCATGGAACTTTGTGAAATCATAGACCACTCAAGCTTCGCTCTCATCATTTGTAATGCCACAGGGTACAGTGATGGTAACACAGCGTTGTTCTGTGCTGTTTAACATCCATTATTCTATTTATGGAACTTTCCCCAGAGGTCACATATCCAAATGAGTCATAAATACTGAAAGGACATGCAGTTTATTATGGCTGTACTATAGGTGTCAAGAGGCTGTTGTGAGTCTGCAGTAAAACAAAGAACAAAAATCTTGGCAGGAGATACACTATATATACTGACATTGTAAATCTGTCTCACAGCCTACATTTATGTACTAATAGTTGATAAGATGAGGTATGGTATGAACTTTGGACCTCCTACACAGAACAGTTTTTCTATTATATTCTTTTTTTCTGGTTAGTATATGGAAGTCAAGCAGAATTTGAAATGTTATCGACTGTGTAGCAGATGGGTTTCTGCTTTTATCCGGTTTTGCAGTTGGAAGGATTATAGTATAGGGAGACAAGTGACATGCTCAAGGATACTTGAGGCAGCACAATGGGTCAAACACAGTTGTGTACTTTAGCCACTTGACTGCACTGCCTTCCCAATTAAACAGTCATTGCAAAACAAGTACACTAATAATATACACATAAACATTTACATGCTCATATCAGCCTGAGAATGTATATGGGTATACAATGCAAATTCCCAGCTAGGTGTCACATTTTAATATTTTTTGCAACTTTTGTTATATATGGTGAAAAACTGCCTCCCTCAATATCAATGGAAACAGCAAGCTGGTTGCATCATTCATGTGATAATGCATGCATTACACATGCTTTGTCACATAAGGTAGGCAAGGTTAGGGCAGATGGATGGGCCTTGTGGTCCTTTTCTGCCTACAAAATTCTAGATTTCTCTGTTTCTACAGGTATTTTCATTACTTATTTATATAATATATTGCCCCTGAGGCTACCTACTAAGTCCCATTCATAACCATAGACATAATTTTTTTTTTTTTGTTATACATTTTCTTATCTCCTCTGCGGCTGGGGGGGTGTTACCGATGGTTCCCCCCCAATCCGGCCTGACCAACCATCCCCTAGTCTGCCCCACATCCCAAGCTCAACCCCTTACCTCCAACCTGCACCACGATCTGTTTGCCATGGTGGGCACACGACCACCGCCATGGAATCTGAGGGGTTATCAGTACCAGGGAGCATACAGGTGGGAGCAGCGGGGAAGCTTGCTGCGTCAGCCATCATACTTAGCAACCTGCAAGGGTTTTTCCTCCTTTCCTCCCATACGTCTGTGGCGTGCAATGATGCCAAGGGACCGGAGCACGCACGCTACCGCACGCGTCCCCTCCCAGCATCTGCCACAGCACGTCCCTCTAGTTCTGCCCGTGTCCTGCCATAGCCCCCAGCCACCGCTAGGAGCTGGTAGGACATCGAGGCATCCTCCCCACCCCCCCGGAGAAGGAGAGCAGTCTAACAGACGCTCAATCCTTCTCTGCCCCCGCCAACCCCTGACATCCCAGGTTTGTTCCTGAACCCAGGTCGCCGGCGTAGCGCGAGGTGTGGTGTCCAGCGCCTCAACCCTCAGCACCACCGGGCCGGCTCATAGACATAATTAAAGCTATCACATTTGATTGACGCTTCTAAGTTCTAAGCCGTTATGTATTGCTCTGATATCTCATCAATAGCAATCCAACTAAGAGTTGTATGTCACAAAAACAGAAAACAACATTTAGATTTTATACTTATATATAGGAGGCAGTACACAGTAGTGGTTAAGAGAACCAAAGATGCAAACCTGCCACCACTTGCATACTGTGTGATCATGAGCAAGTCACTTAACTTCCCTGTACTCCCAGAACACACCTAGAAACAAGCCTGGGCTTAATGCATCTTAATGCATTTTCCTGGATAACTGGGAAAAAGTGACCATCTACAGTATGTCTTACAAACTGGATATTTTTGATGTTTTATATGTTAAATATAGTTGTTTTATGATGCAATGAAGAAAAGAAGATTTCATTCTTTCAGCAGAAAAACTCACCTCCAAAAATTGTCAGGCCAAAGGGATGTGACATTTGGGTAATGCGATCAAGAGTCCGTCTATCTAAACCATCAAATGTACTATGCTCAATTTTGTCGAAGAAGGCGTCTACCCAGTACAGACGTAAGGAGCTGAAATCAACAAGTAATTATGATTTTTCTTGTAAAACGTTGCATTTTTCTAGTTTAAACAAAGCAGTGTTTTCTTACATCATTATTATATTTAAATGAAGTAAACTAAGCAAATATTTTGCCACATGTCATTCTCTAAAACGAATAAAGCTGGACTAGGACAAATTGGTAAACTAACTGATATATTTACACCCAGCAACAGTTACAATACTCATTTGTCAATGCTGAATGTTTGCTTGCTGGTATCAGCACTGGAAATGCAGGAGTTAGACAGATGCAGAGTAGGAATGGCAGTGAAGTATTGAACTTCATGCCAACCCCACCTCCACCCTACAGAGATGGACAGACATTGGAGTGTGCTTTTGGGTTGTCGCCCATAACGTTCATGCCATTTCACCTCACCCTATCCTGCAGACACTGACAAGTGCTGAGGTATGCCTTGGGGTGTTCGGCTTTACAGTCACCCCACTCCATAAGGACATACACTGAAATGGGTGCAATATAGGAGAATGGGGTGATCTCTGGGGCCGAAGAGTCCAAGGCACACCTCGATGCCTGTCACTGGCTGCAGGGTGTTGGGGTGGGGTGGAATGACATGAGCATTACAGTTGGCAATTCAAAGACACACCTCTGATGCCTGTCAGTCTGTACAGGGTAGCTCATTATGGTTAGAAACCCTAACACCCCAGGCATTTGTTGGTATTTGCACTACAAATTTTCAACATAACCATTTTATGACCCCCACCTCATGAAAGCATTTGGGAACTCTTCTCATGAACAGTGGTACTGTGATTTTGTCAATGTGTCCCGAACTTTGGGTTTCCACATAGACCATGCCATTGTGTACCAGATGTATGAAAACACAAATCAGGCAGGATGTGAAGAATGACAGCTGTACCATTCATAGTGAGGTATGAAGAGATGGCAATGTTGAAAATCTGTAGTGAAAATATTAAAAATGCTCAAACATCCGAGCGTACGTGGAAACTGCGCAACACATGCTCGTAACACAGTCATTTAGTGGAATTATTTCACCAAATTTTCAACATAGGCATTTCGTGACCTCTGCTCATGAACACTGTCACTATGATTTTCTTACTCTGTCCGAACATTGATTTCCCACAGACGCGCTATTCAGCGCCAGATGTGTCAACGCATATTTCGGGCAGGATGAAAAAATGACAACTGTACTGTTCATAAGGAGGTCTGAAAAAATGCCAATGTTGAAAATCTGGAGTGAAAATACTACAAATTTGCGAAGTTATGAGGGTGTGTGGAAACTGCACAATGCACACTTGTAACACAGTCATTTTATGGACATTTGTCACCAAATTTTCAACACAGGCATTTTAGGACCTCTGCTCATGAACAGAGTCACTGTGATTTTACATACGAACATATGAATCTGCCAGCAGGACACATTAATCGGTCTATGTAAGTCTGCCTGAGTGTGCAGCTAACACCCTAGATTGCAGCTGCCCCAGCCTCCTCCCCTTCAGTTCCTCCACCGCTTCTCCAAGCCCCTGCCCCCTGACTCTTCCTCTTTCTTTATCCTACTCCTTCTTAAAGCTATTGACTGTTCCACATGTTACCACCCCCTCTGGCAGTGCATTCCAACTAGACACCACCCTCTCAGTGACGTAGTGCCTCCTCATTTCCCTCTTGAAACGTCCCCCTTCCAACCTTAGTCTGTGCCCCCTCGTCTTTCTTCCACTCCTCAGTTTAAACACCCCCTCAGTGCTAAGTTTATTTACCCCACCAGGTATTTAAATGCTTAAACCATATCCCCCCTATCCCTCCTCTCCTCCAGTGTGTACATGTTCAGCTTCTTTAGCCTAACTTCATATTCCTTTCCTTCCATCCCCTTTAACATTTTTTTTGCCTTCCTTTGCACCCCCTCCAGTAACTTTATATCTCTCCTTAGGTATGGCCTCCAGTATTGTACGTAGTACTCTAAGTGTGGTCTTACCAATGATCTGTAGAGAGGTAGGATCACATCCCTGTATCTGGATGAGAAGCCCCTTGCGATGCACCCCAGCATCCTGTTTGCCTTCACTGGTGCTCTCCTGCACTGGGAGGAGTTGTTCAGGTTCCCGGTTACCAACACCCCTAGGTCCTTCTCCTCCTTTGTGATCCCCAACCAATAGTCCCTCTTCTGGTTCTTAACCCCAAAGTGCATGGCCTTACACTTCTTTGCATAGAATCCTAGCTGCCACTCTACTTACCATGTCTCTAGTTTGGTTACGTCTCCCTGCAGTTTTTCCCATCCGTCCTCTTCATCCACCACTGCCCCCAATTTGGCATAACCTGTGAACAGACTAACCCTGCTCCCCACTCCATATGCTATATTGGAGATAAAGAGCCCAAATAACATCGGGCCCAGCACTGACCCCTACGGCATCCTGCTTGTTACTGCTCTGGGTGCCGAAAGCTCCCCCACCACCACCACCCTCTGCACCCTCCCCTGTAACCAGTTCTCTATCCATTTAGTCAGCTTTTTTCCCACCCCCACTGCCATCAGTTTCCCTCCCAGTCTCCCATGAGGCACTGTATCAAAGGCCTTACTGAAGTCCAAGTACAGGACATGTACCACATGGCCCCTGTCCAACTCCCTTGTCACCCAGTCATAACACTCTATTAGGGTGGTTTGACAAGACCTGCCTGAGATGAACCAGTGTTGCCACCCATCTTGGAGGCCATTACTCTCTAGAAAAGCCACCAGCCTCTCCTTCGGTATCACCTCCATAAGCTTACCCACAATGGACGTGAAACTTACAGGCCAATAATTTCCTGGCTCATCCCTAGGCCCACTGTTGTGTATGGGCATCACATGGGCCACCCTTCAGTCATGGGGCACACACCCAGTTTCCAAGGAGGTGTTGAACAGATCTGCCAGCGGCACAGCTAACAGTTCTGCCATCTCCCACAGCACCCTGGGATGGATGCCATTGGGACTTGGTGCCTTGTCCACCTTTACTGCCCTCAGTCCCTCTAGTACCCTACTCCTGTGATCAATTTGTCCATCACCTCCTCCCCTTCCCTACCCCTCAGCCCATTCTGGTAGTGAATCATCCTTCTCCTTAGTGAAAAATGGAGCAGAAGTACTCATTTAGAATTTCCACTTGCTCCTCCACTTTTCAACCCAATCGCCTCCCCACTTTATCCTCACAATATGTTCCTTGCACTTCCTCTTTTCCCTGACATACCTAAAAAAGTATTTTTCCCCTCCCTTTATGACTTGTGTGGACCTTAATTGCCCGGAGGCCTTAGCTTTGTTCACCCTCCTGGCCACCTCCCTTGACCAACTCCCAATAGCCTCCTTATCCTCTCCCTTCCCTGTTCTCCTGTACTTCCGGTATGCAGCCGTCTTTGCCCTCACCCCTTGAAGCACTTCCTTGTTCAGCCAGTATGGTTTCTTGGCTCTGCTCTTCTTACTCCTGGCCCTGGTGTAGGCTACTGTGGCCTCTGTTAGCCCAGTCTTTATGACTCCCCACTTTTGTTCTGCATCCATCCCTGGCCTTAAATCCTGGAGTCTCCCTTGCAGTATTGCTCCCATCCCCCCAAAGTCCACCCTAATAAAGTCCACCACCTTAGTGCCCGTGCCTCCTGTCTCTCTGCCCAGTGCGACAATGAGTCATACTGTTTGGTGGTCATTACCTGCTAGTGGGTCCTCCACCCTTACCTCCCTCACCACCTCCCTATTTGCCAGTACTAGATCCAGAGTGCTACCAAGCCTTGTAGGCCCATTTACCAATTGCGTCAGAAGGCCGTCCTGGAATGCATCAAGGAGCACCTGTTCTCTGGTACTGCTATTGGCCGGGGTGCTCCAGTCAAACTGTGGTAGGTTAAAATCTTCCACTATCACCACACTCCTCCTACACACCCTCCTTATCTGCACTGCCAACTCCCCATCCAGTTCCCTGGATTGGACTGGTGGTCTGTACACCACTCCCAGCCTCAGATTTCTACCCTTAGAGTCCAGGAGCTGCACCCAAAGCACCTCTGTCCTCTCCTCTTCTCCTTCATCCTTTATGCATTTAATCCATTCCCTCACATAGAGTGCAACCCCCCCTTCCAACCCCCGTCCCTCCTGTATATCCTGTATTCGGAATTACCAAGTATCAATCATGGTACTCTGTGGCCCAAGTCTTTGTCACTGCAGCAGTGTCCACCTTCCCCTCTTATAGGAGCGCCTGAAGCTCTACAATTTTGCTCCCCAGGCTTCTTGCGTTGAAAGAGACCACTTATACCCGTATCCCTCCTTCTCCTCACTCTTCTCCTCCTTGGCCTGTGTCCCTCCTCTCGGTAGTCTGCACCCTTTCTCCTCCTTATTCTTACTGGGTGGTGTTGCCTTCTGTTTTACTCTCAGACCACTCTGCCTGCCCCCTCTCAGGGTCACTATGCTTCCGCCACTACCTATATCTAGGGGGGTGAGCTCATAAGGCTCCCCTGTCCAGACTTTCTAACAACCTCAGTCTTTTGGCCACCCCTCCCACTAGTTTAAATCCACCTTAATAGAGACATAACCCTCTAATCCTGCCTTTAATTCTCCCCTTCCCTTCCTGCTCAAGTGTAGCCTGTCCCCCGCTTACAAGTCACTATTCCCCCAGACCCTACCCCAGTTAGTCACTAATCCATAATTTTTGGTGTGGCACCAATCCCTCAGCCACTCGTTGAACTCCTCAATCCTACCCTTCCTCCCTATGCTTGCACATGGTATCAGAAGTATCTCAGAGAATGCTACCGACTCCCCCAACCCCTCACACTGCCTACCCAACTACTTGAACCTCCCCCTCACTATTTCCACAGTCTCCCCCGCCAAGTCATTTATACCCACATGCAACACTAAATGAGGTTTCTTCCTCCCCCTTGCTGCACACTTGAGCAGTGCCTGCCCTGCCCCTCCTGCAGTCAACCTGGGATAGCTTCAACCCAAATATGGCTGTGCCTTCCCCCCTTCCACCCCATCTCACCCCTTTCAGTATAGAATTGCCCAGGAGGAGTATCCCTCGTCCCATACCCCTTTCCCTTCTAATCCTCCTTCCACTACCCCAGTATTCATTCTTCTTTGCCCCTTACCCCCGCCAGCTGCACCCTCTGTGACTTCTGTATCTGTATCCCCTACTTCCACCTCACCCCTTTTCTCTGCTTCATTCCTCTCATCCCCCTTGAACACCTTCCCAGCCTGACTAGTTCCTACTGGGCTTCCCATGTCGACCTCCCCTGCTGATTTCCAACCCCTCTCCTAGTCCCACTGTTGTCATTTTAGAGCCCCCATTCCCTTCTACCCCGATAGTGATGCCCCTCTCATCCTTCCCCCTTCTACCCTTTCATCCTCGCTATCTCTTCCACTACCTGTTGCCATCCCTCTAATGCCCCACTTGTCCTCCCTCCCTTCAGTATGTTCCTGCTCCCCCTCTCTCACCCATAGCAGAGGCTCAATCTATTCCTAGTCGATACCCCTCCTACATCTCTTCCCCTTTTGGTTCCCCCCTCCTACTTGTTCCCCTCCATGCCACCCCTGGTCCCACTCCTAGTCCCTCCCTACCCACAGCCATCTGCTCTCTCCCCTGGTACTCCTCATGGTCTCTTCCTCCCCCATCAGGAGGCCCCACCCCCTTGCCTCAGGCACACCCTCTTTTCTCCTCTCTTTTCTGCTAGTGCGCTGATACTGGGGTCGGTTTTAGTCCCTAGTTGTTCTTCCTCCGTCCCCCTTGCCATCCACTATTCCTTCCTCCAGACAGGATGCCTACCATACTCATCTGCCCTGACACTTAGACTCCTTCCTAACCTCCACAGTTCCTCCCTCAAACTAGCCAGTCGTCTACAGACCATACACCCCCCATCCTCCAAGGCCAGTTCAGGATCATGGAGGACCCACACCCTGTACACCCCACCACCCATCCAAAGATGCCCGGCATATTGACATGTGGCACATGCCCCATTTTGGCCCCCATCTTATGTTACGGACTCTTACTTCTGGTTTCTGTAACCTACTACAACTGTTAGGCCCCTATTTACTCAAATTCCTGTTCCCCGCCCCACACACTAGTTCCCCTACTGCCCCCTTGCTGACTGGGTTAATTCAGTCTCAAATCTCATCCGTTAGATACTGTACTACTGTAGCAATCCTAAAGCCTCCTTGTCTGTTTTTCACCTCTCAGCTACCAAACTTTTTGTTCTCAGCTCTCATATAGTTTCACTTAGCCGAGTTAGAAATCCTATTGCACTCCAAGTATTATTTAACTCAGTTAGAGAAATAAACAGAACAACTAAATCTGTATTATTACAGCAATCCTAAAAGTATCCAATCATTGCTTTGTCTCCACCTCAGAGACCCTGCTGTAATATAGGACCACAGAGGACATTGGGTGGGAGGGTGGCAACTCTAAAGTCCTGGCAGAGCTCCGTTGATCTCGCTCACTCCCCCTTTCTCACTCTCTCATTCTGTTTCTCCCAGCGCTGCAGGCTGCCCTTTTGTACTGAGCTCCTGCCTGCAATGGTGCCTTTTTCTGCCCACAAAGAAATCCGCAGCTGTCCTGACACAGCTCCATTGAGCTCGGTCACTCCCCCTCTCTCACTCGCTCATTCTGTTTCTCCTGGTGCTGCAGGCTACCCCTTTGTACTGGGCTCCTGCCTGCATTGATGAGTTTTTCTGCCCTCAAAGAAATCCGCAGCAGTCCCGACAGAGCTCCATTGAGCTCGCTCACTCCCCCTCTCTCACTCGCTCATTCTGTTTCTCCCAGCGCTGCAGGCTGCCCTTTTGTACTGGACTCCTGCCTGCATTGGCACCCTTTTCTGCCCACAAGGAAATCCACAGCAGTCCCGACAGAGCTCATTTGAGCTTGCTCACTTCCCCTCTCTCACTCGCTCGATCTTATTCTGTCCCAAACACTGATTTCCGACAGAGAGTGTGCTATTCTGCGCCAGAAGTGCGAAAACACAGTTCAGCCAGGATTTGAAAAATGACAGCCGTACTGTTGATAAGAAAGTGTGAAAAAATGCCACTGTTGAAAATCTGGCGTGAAAATATTACAAATTTGTGAAGTTACAAGAGTGAGTGGAAGCTGCACAACGCACACTTGTAACACAGTCATTTTATGGACTTTCGTCAGCAAATTTTCAACATAGGCATTTTAGGACCTCTTCTCATGAGCAGTATCACTGTCATTTTCTTCATCTGTCCCAAAAACTGATTTCCCACAGCAACTGTTCTATTCTGCGCCGGAAGTGCGAAAACACATTTTGGCCAGGATGTATAAAATGACAGCTGTACTGTTCATAAGGAGGTGTGGAAAAATGTCAATGTTGAAAATCTGGAGTGAAAATATTGCAAATTCGCGAAGTTACGAGCATGCATGGAAACTGTGCAACGACACCTGTAAACAGTAATTTTTGGATTATTTTCACAAATTTCCAACATAGGCTTTTTGAGAGCCCACCTCATGAACAGTGGCACTGTCATTTAGTTAATCAGTCCTGAAAGGTGATTATCGCAGTGATTGCAAAATCACCTTTCAGGACTGAATAATGCCATGACAGTGACTGAATTCATGAGGAGGGTTCGATAACCCCATGTTGAAAATTTGGTGCCAGAATTCCCAAAATGCCGAGATATGCACCAAAGTTGAAAAACCCTATTTATGCCATTATATAGCTTACTGGCATTTCTTCAGTTTTGGTGTAGACTTTGAAGAGTGCAGATGTGTTCCTGGACTCGGAAGATCATTGCGCTGGGCTCAGGAGGTAGAATATGAGTGGGAGAGTGTAGGAAGTGCAGAATGCTATAGAGGGAGTAGGCACAGGTTGGGAGGGCACATACGCACTGAGAGACCATTTTCTCGTTTTACAGGTTTAAAAAAATGCAGACAACGTGGGTCAGTTTTTTTACTTTTACAGGTGTGTTTTTGGTACACTGGGGTGGGTAGGGAGAGTGAAGCCAATGGGGATTGGGCCCCCTGCTGGCACAGAAACAAGTGGTAGAGCGCATGATGCCAAGGGGGATTGGGTACCCCCTCGGCAACTGGAACTGGGATGAGGGAATGAAGGCGATGGGGATAGGAGCCCCCATTGGCACAGGAAACATGTGTGTGGGATGCATGATGTGAGGATTGAGGCACCCCTGTAACTTTGTGGGGGTGGGGACATTATTCTGATGGGAGTGAGCTCCCCATCGGCAAATAAGTTGTCGGGGGCATGCAGACAGAGGGATTGAGCACCCCTGTTGGCTTTCATGGGTCTCTGAGGTGGCGGCATAAAGCTGCCATGTGCCTGGTAATGTTACACCAGGTAAGGTACCACCCTGCAATGACGGGTCACTCCCTCATTGCAGTGGAATGGCTGATGCTGCAATGATGAGGCGGCCCCTGATTGCAGCAGTGAAATTCTTACAAGTTGGTGGCACTCTGCAGAGCCAGTGTCATCAGGGCACTGGGCCTGCATTAGTTGAGCACTGCCAAGCCCAGAAATGCAGTGCCAGCACTAACCACCACAGCGCCGCACCTCCAAAACCCACTTCTTTCCTAACCTGCCACATAATGTTTCTTGTGCATGCGTGCAAGCAAACATAAAAATGAACTACAAAACAGTAATTCATTTTTGAATTACATTTCTTCAAACTAAATTATGTAAAGTTTCAGTGAACAACCTGTAGCTTATTAAAAAATGCACCACTGCCCCCAACAACAAACAATTCAGAATTAAACTGGAGAAATAGGGGATTTCTCCATATTTCCATTTGTCTCACCTCCAGTCGATGGCCAAGCCATTAGGCCAGCCAAGTGTTGTATTAACTATTGGCATAGAATGTGACCCATCACCCCAGGCCCTCATGATCTTGGCAGGTCGGTACCAGTCTGTCCAGAATATGTATCTAGGAAAAAAAGACCTTTCATCAGCAGAGCAATACATGCAGGAACAACAGGTGAATCTTGACTTCAGTGCTGATTGTTATCACATGGTTTGTGTAGTCATTACCAGTAACAAGTCAACATTATATTGTCAATGGAAATACTGCACAAACAGAAAAACAAAATAAGGAATCCATTTATACTTTGCACTTAGAACAACTGAATTTACAGATCTATCACCATAGAGAAAGAAATCCATTGAAATACTGTGGCTTTAGCATAATTAAAAAAACAAGCAGTTCCCATGCAATATATCTATATGTTTCTTGGGATTATGGGGCTTATCAATGTTAACTGGGGTTACTAAAAAGTTTCTAGAATCTAAAGGGATACAAACGTAACTGTAAGAGAAGGGCCCTGTAATATGAGCGTGAGGGATCAGCCCAGAAAATAGAGAAGAACCTGAGAGTAGCACTAGAATGCAGAAATGCTCCAGTCAGTGCTACTCTGGAGTAGTAAGAGAGCTCAGCTGACAGCAGCAGCCTCTGGAGAACGGGGCCCAGGGTATCTGCTGGGTCTGAAGTGGTGGCAATGCTCCAGGTCCAGGATGGGGCACAGAACCCCTGTTGGGTTCAGTCTCTAGAGGGGTAGCAGAAACAGTGCAGCAGAGTAAGACCCTGCAGGCAAAGAAACAGAGCAGAGAGGCTCTTAAAGGTCTAAGGTACAGGGTTGGCTATGGAGCTCATTCAATGAAGGGTCCTAGTGTGACTGCAAGGATGCAGGGAAAAGAGGTATGGGAGAGCAAGTCAGTCTGAAAGGGTAAGAACTAGAGTTAAGAATAAGTGCCCTCAGCCAAAGATAATAAGAGACCAGACAATACAGAGTAAGAGTGGAAACATGAAATAGTAAGGGGAAAGGAGCTGTGAATTACTACAGAGGACCCTCAATGGAAGTTCCTAAATATGATGAAAGCTAATGGAGTGTGTTAGAGGTTGACAGACTTTAATTTTTGTCTGGGTAGGACAGAAGTTGGTGCCTGTGGGATCCATCTGACAGTGTGTGGGGTGTCCTGGAGAAATCTGTCAGCTGCCTGATGTTCAGGTTTGCCATTAGTGGTCACATATGTGTTTTGAGCCCCACCAACAGGCAATTCTTATTGCCCAAGAATTTCCAAGAAAGTTTTTCTGCCCAGGGAGCTGGGTATTAGGAAAGGGTACAGAAAAACAGGATCCATGTCAGAACTTTATGTGTACCTGCCACATAAGAAAATGTAACATGCTGTCCTGTTATGTCTCCCCTGAAGAGAGCAGTAATGGAAGGAAACATAAGTTGTGATCTTGTTTTAAAAAATCCTTCTCCTTGACAAAAAGAACCAGTATGGACAATGAATGTAATGTGTTTGGTTAGAGTGTTTAAAGTGCTCCTGTACTTATCCTCATGCCTGTGGTCCCACAAATCTGATAGGAACCCTGGCAACCAACTCCAAACAATGGAGGGCCTTGTAGTAACGGCTATCCAGGGTCTGACTACAGGGGTATGAAGAGGCAGATTTTTGTACAGACATGCTCCCTTTTTAGGTACAGTATGCTTTCTGTCAACTGGTGTTAAGAATTTAAAATTGATTACTGGGATGTCATCATATAGTCTGCATTTTTTTTT
Organism: Neoceratodus forsteri; assembly: GCA_016271365.2. Classification (NCBI taxonomy): domain Eukaryota; kingdom Metazoa; phylum Chordata; order Ceratodontiformes; family Ceratodontidae; genus Neoceratodus; species Neoceratodus forsteri. The sequence goes on along the minus strand of CM028132.1, from coordinate 783,314,366 downwards.
TTCCTCTCCTAAGGACCGGCTTCTTAAAACTCTGTGGCATGTTATATGCCATCATAGGCCTGAAACGTTACATAAGGTAACCATATCTATCTCAGGAACATGTAATTTGCTGCAGCAGCATTCTTCGTTTAAGTGTTTGTCACATACGAATCAGTTATGCGCATGCTCAAGAAAAGGGGTCAGTTGAGAGGACTCTGATCAATCACATTGGAGTGCCTGGCTGAAAACAGCATGCCACACAGCAGCATATCCCAGCTCAGATACATAGGTGCTGTCACCTGCCACAAAAGCAAATCCTCACAGTCAGCTGGGGAATCTGCTCCCTTGAAAGAGGTGTATATGTGCTGCTGTGGTAATGTGTGCAAGGCTGCTGATGGTTATACATGCTGCCTGGGATGTGGGAACATCACCACGGATGTCATGCATGGGAACAAGCATGTCATGAGACTAAGAGGGGTAAAATCCACCTAACCCCATCCCCATGATGACTGACTGGTGCACTTGAACCCTTTGTGGCTGGCCCATTTCCCACCCAGATACTGTATGCCCAAGTGAAGGGATGCCCCTCATCTGAGGACCTCAGGGGCAAACCATGCAGCAATAGGAAGACCACCAACCATGATGGCAATGGGTGGTAACTGGTGGTGGCCTGAGGGTCAGATAGTCCAAGGAACATAAACAGAATATTAAAAAAAGAAAATAGTGGCAGGTTACCCTCATGCCCCCTCAAGTCCCCAGACCCAACAGTAGAAATGACTACCCTAAATCAAAAAATTCCAAGGTATATATGCATGTTGCAGTGGACTCATGCAAGGAATGGTAGTAGATCTAAACATGTGCCTGGCAGATAACGGGGAATAATAGGGAAAAAAACTAACCAACCATGGTATTCCATTAAGTTTTGACCTAGCAAGGTTAGCTGCAGTCCAGCAATGCAAAAATGAGTAAGCTAATCCATCTCTAAAAGAATTACAAGTTTTTTGTTATCAGCACTGTGATAAACTAGAAACAGAACTGTATAATTAATATTATAGAGGCGTCATGCTTTGCAATAAACATTTGATAAGTGCTAGTGTTCCAAATACTGTATTCAAATGATGTTATTGATTGTGATACAACACAATAAAGAAGTTGCAAGCAGGATGAAACAACAGAACTAAGTAAAAGAAAAAATGTCTCTTTGATACATTGCATTAAGACAGAAACCACTAATTTAAAAAATGCAGTTACCCAATTATGGGATGCACCACTATAGATCGAGGGTTATTTAAATTCTGTACAACAGCTCTTCTTGATTTGTCAGACAATTTCATAACAGCTATGCTATGATATCGTGCATCAGTCCAGTAAAGATTCTTTGAAATCCAGTCAAAAGCTAAATCTTCAACAGCCTCTGCCCTGTTGGCTGTTAGGACTTCTCGACCTAGATTGGGTGCATAAGAACATGTTTAAAAAGAGAACACATTTGTATATGTAGTGCATTAATAGAATCATGGCAGTTTTGCAATATAATGCAAACTTTATTTTGCTTTCATTCAAAATCTATTATCTGTTCACTAGATTTCTTTAATACAAAAAAGCTGAAAAGAAAGAACAGGGTTCAACAGTGCAAACACAATGTATCATGCTTATTAATGCAAGGTTTTAAAAACATGCTCATACTTTTAGTCACTGAACCAACAAAACAACATTCATGAATGCAAATTAACAATATAAAAGGTAAAACTCCTACAAGGACCACATGCAAAATACCACATACAAGGACATAGTAGAGCAACAACAGAGCTCAGATGGAGTTGGGGCTTGGTGAAGCATAGAGATTAGGGTGAAAGGTGAGGGGAAAATGTGTTTTTAGCTCACTAGTGTGTTCAAATGCTTGTCCCAAGGATGGTTCCACCCTTGGAGGTGTAGAAGGGACTTATCCCAGTGACTAAAGTCACCCTAGAGGAAGGATCTTCCAATGGAGAGAGAGCTAAAGCAAAAAGGTAGAAGAGGGGAAGAAGGAAGATGGCGATGCAAGGAAAAACATGAGCCTTAGGAGAGCAGGAGAGGTACCCCTTTGTGCTGCTTAGGAGGAAGATCATGTTGCCCACTGGCCACCCTCTAAACCATAGGAATACATTGGGTTGCTGGGCAACTAAAAGTATTTTGGAATGTTTACATAACATATGACATTTGCCATTAACACTCTGTTTCACCACCAAGATTATCACCCTCAGAAATATGCCACAAAGCTTGTCTGTATGACCAAAGGAACCCCTTGATGAGGGTTCCAGACATGGAGGTGTCTGTTGAACTCAGCTGAAGGAATCTTTAGAGAATGCTTTGAATGCAGTTCCCCAAAAGAGAGAAATGTATTTATTTTTCTGTTAATTCATTTAAAATGTATAACTGTTTAAGGCACATTGAGCTGAAGCTTGTTTCCAGGCACAACCCAGGGGAAAAGGTTACAGAGGAGGGCATGGGCCAAAACAATTCTTTATAGCATGCAACATTATACAAGTGCAAAAGAGAACAAGCATCTGCAGCAGTCCAGAGACCATGTGAGGGTACAAGGTAGCAATATTACTGAACTGTTAATGAAAGTGACACAAACTACCTGCAGAAAAAGTATGAACTATCAAGAACCAAAAATGGCATTAGCAGTTAAACAGGGAAAGGAGACTGTGTGAGGGAGCTGGATTCGTTAGCTGCAGGAGGGGGAGAAATGAGCCTCCAGAAGCAATTTAAAAGAGACAGGAGACAGAGTTAGCATTGGACAGGGAGAGAGGGGTTGTTCTAATGATTAAGGAGACAGACAGAGAAGGCAGATTGATCAGCACAGGATTTGAAGTGAGGCTGAAGAAGATATGAGTGCAGTCAGCACTTGTTTATCCGGCTCTCATTTATCCGTTTCTCTCATGTATCCGTCTTTGACTGCATGATTTTTTTATTTCCCATTTTGTTTACACTCATTTATCTGGCCCTTGCGTTATCCCTTTCCGTTGCCCATCCTGCCTGTTATCTCCTATGTGGATCTCAATGTTTACTCTCAGATAACTGACCCTTTTCATCCCCAGTAGAGTATTGTACAGAAAACCACAGACCAGAGCAGGCAAGGCAATCACAAACCAAAGCAGCCACAGACCTGAGCAGCCACAGCAGCCATGGATCCAACTGCCGACCGCAGCATCCAGTTTCCACTTAACTGTCTCTCTCAGATATCCGTCACCTGACCTGAGAACAGAAGGCAACGGATATCTGACAGCTGACTGTATTATTGGAGCAGAGGGTGTGAGAGGCTGGGAACTGAATTGGGGCAATGACAGCAGAGACACATTGTAGGAGGAAAGGAGGAGAGATAATTTTGACACAAAAGAGGAGCAGTGCAAGTGGTAACATGCATCAAGGGAGGGTAGAGTGAGACTGAGATAAAGACAGCATGGATGACTAAGCAGGGCAGTCCTGGCCAAATTTCCCCCATTCACTAAAAATATCACTAACAGTTTAATCTGGTTCAATGTGAGTTGGCATCCATCTGTATCCAACCCCCCCCCCCAAGGATGAGGCTGAAAAAAGGCAGAACTGTCTAGTCCTCCTTTCCCTGTCAACAAAAACTAAATAAAAAAATTAATTCAGAGCAAAACAGCAGAGGGAATTAAAGAGGACATCTAGTCTGGCAATAGATGATTTCTGGGCAACACTGAAGCCAACATGTCCATAGACAAACACTGGCAAGATATCTTGAGGATACTCTCCTGGCAGACAGGGAGTGACAACCAAAACTTGCTACTGTACTGTGCTCCAAGCTTCGGTAGGGTTTTTTTCAAGATGGCATCAATGAGAGTGAAAAATTTGAGATGCTGGTCCTGCCACACACCAAGATACTTGAACTGGGGACCTTCAAGTTGAGCTCCATCAAGAGTCATAAAGATTGGTTTGGAGTAGAGCCTTGCTTGTCTATGCCTAGTGCCAAAGGAGTACAAACAGTATTTTTGGCATTAAGAGAAATCTGGTCTAAATAGATCCAGCAGAGCATGTTGTAAAAGTCACACTGACATATCAGTTCCAACTGAAGTTTCAAGGCTCCTGGGTCAAGAAGTACTGTACCTTCCATGTGCATGTCTATGAGGGAGTAGTCACAGACTGAAGGCAGATTTTTTAGAAAGAAGAAGAAGAGAGTTGTACTGAGTATGTAGAACCCTAAAACAGATGGGGAAGGGAAGCATAAGGCATTGCCAACCTGGATCGATTGATGCCAGACCATAAGGTAGAAGTGAAACCAACTGAAATCAAGACTCAACAGTCCCCAGATCATATACCATTGCTACAGCTATGGTAACCATGGATCGCAACATCACTGCTCAAACAGCTCCTCCACAGAGACAATCTCTGGCATAGAGCCAATTCCTCAGGCAAGCCTGGGGACAGGCAGTCCGACAATGCTGAGAGCAACAGATGTACATGGGCCACTCATAAGACTAAAGCAGAGTACTATAGATCCACACTAGTCTCCTCCTGGGGGTCTACCAGGAACTTCTGGGACAACAGAAAGGTGCTAAATGGGAAGTCTCACTCCCTGCCCCTGTCTCTACTCAACTTTAATGGAACCACTATCACTGACCCCACTAATGTTGCAGACTGCCTAAACACTGCCTTCTCAGATCTCAGCACAGTTCTCCCTAGTAACTTCTTTGACCCAACCTCCCCCCTCAGCCACAGCCCCTCCCTCACCCACTTTTCTACCTGAGGACTATCTCACCACAAATTAACTAACAAAAGCCCTCAGTGTTACCAGCCTTTCCTCTCACCCCCTGGATACTAGAATCATACGGCAGGTCCTTGATGTAGTACTTAACCCCCTGACTGATCTACGCAACCGCTCCATCTGCCTGAGCCAGTTCCCTTTAGCTTGGAAAAAGGCTGTGATCACCTCCATCTTCAAAAGTGGTGATACCTCCTCTCCTGGAAACTATCGGGCCAATCTCTACTCTTCCTCCTCTCTCTAAAGCCCTGGAAAAAATAGTGGCAGACCAATTATCTGAATATCTTGCCACCCACAATCTTCTATGCAGACAGCAGCATGGCTTCCATCCAGGTAATAGTACGACCACTGCTCTCATGGAGTTCTCAAACTTCCTTCACGAAACCCTTGACAAAGGCCACCTTGCAGGGGCTGTCTACATTGACCTCTCCAAGGCCTTTGATACAGTCTGTCACCCAATCCTACTGGACACTCTTCTTTAACTAGGCTTTTCCCAAGGCCCACTGGACTGGTTCTCTAGCTATCTCTCTTCAAGGTCCCAGTGTGTCAAAATAAACAGCATCCTCTCCAGCACCTGCCCCATCCGCTCCAGGGTCCCACTGGACTCCATCCTGGGCCCTCTTCTTTTTAGTCTCTATGTAAATGCCCTACCCAACTCCTGCTCCAGCAAGGTCCTGCTCTATGCAGATGATGCTGTTTTCCTCTCCTCCCATCCTGACCCCTCCTCTCTTTAGGCCTCCCTCCAGCACTCTTTCAGTCAAATTGGAAACTTGGTTCAATGACTGCAGACTGGTCATTAACATTAAAAAGACAAAAGTCATGTTGTTTGCCCATCATCAAAATAAGGCAAAAAACTTGCCCCTCCATATACTATGCAGCTCACTCCACCCACTAGAAAAAGTTAGCAGCTACAAATACCTGGGCATTACCTTCGACTCTGCCCTCTCCTTTGACTCGCATATTAACCTGCTCACCTCAGCAATTAACATGCGCATAGGCCTTCTCTAGCATCATAAGGATTGCCTCCCACTGGATGCCCTCAGATTGGCTCTCTCCTCCACTGTCCTGTCTCTTGTAGACTACAGCCTCCCTGTCTACACTGCTGCTGATGCCACCACCCTAACGAGAATCCAACTATCCCTAAATAAGTCATGTAGGCTTCTCATTGGTGCAGACAAATGGACTCATGTATGCACTCTATACTCGCTGGCCAACTTACTCATTCTAGAAGAGCGATTACAATATCAGACCTGTCTCCTGGTTAAAAAAATACTTCTAGGTCTCTCCCCCTCAGGGGTGTCTGCCTCCCTCCACCCTGCCACCCCCTCTGCCTCTACCCATGGCTCCACCAAGGCCACTGTCAGAGTCCTGAGGGTGCGGATATCACTCGGCCAGGGTTCCTTTTGTTACAGGGCACCACACTGGTTCAACGCCCTCCCCTCCTTGATCTCCTCACTCAGTAAAACAGGTCCTATCAAGGCAGCTCTCAACAGCCTCATTTTCTCCACCTGCAGCTGTGAATGTGCTCCACAAGTGGGATCCTAGCCCATAAGTGCCCCGCTCCCTCCCCGGCACCTTTTCTAGACTCTTGACGACAATCGCCTTATCTCAGGCTGCAATTCTGAATTTACTGTATTTGTTCTTGGAGCCTAGCTTTCGCACTGTATAGATCTCTGTACTGCTATTGTAAACTGTAACACTTATCTGGGCACTGGATGGTTCAGGATTCTATGTTGTTTGTTCTGACACTTGCAAATATATGAATACTGTTTGCTATTCGCTGTTTGGTATGTAACAAAACACTTCTGTAACCTCCTGTCTATCATATTGCATTTGTGTTGCTATCTATGTGTTGAATCCACTGGAACTGATAGGGAGCCTTTGGACATGAGTCCTTGACTCAAAGGGTTGTAATTCTGATATGTATAATAAATAAAAAAATAAATAAAAGACAGTGAACATCAGGACAGCATCAGAATCGGCTGTGTGCTATACTGGCCTGCTATCTTATTGACACCGTTGTCTCCAGGGAGTTCGCCCCTTCCCAAAACAACTCTGACTTGGAGTTGGTAATCTTTTAGTTTGGGGGTGGGGCAAAGCCTACAAAACTAGCACAGCTTCCTGGATGGCACTAATGCTGACTGTCAGCACTGTGCCATAGCTGTAATGGTATTTGACAGGATCCCTGTTGATGCGGCATGGTGGAACATCCCCAAATCATCTAACTTATCCAAAAGGAGAGGGTGGGCTGCAGTACTGAAGATATTTGCCAAGTAACATGGCAATAGTTCAGTTCTTTAAAAAGGGAGTCAGAGATCCAGAGGAGGGAGGTGATGGTGTAGTGTGATTTGCAAAAAACAAACTGGAAAGGTGAGAGGAAGGGGCAGAGCAGGGAAAGTATAAGCTTTTTTTCCTACAGTATTCCTTGGCCAGTACTTGGAGGACAGAGAAATAGGACTGTAGTTCCCAGGGGAACAGGTCTCCCTCCCCTTTGCAGAGGGGAAGAACACTGACCTGCTCCTATGCCCTAGGGTCTGTCCCAAGCTGAAAAGAGAGGTTAAGGAAGATAAATACTGGTGCAGTAATGGCTGGGGTGGTGGGACAGAGAGCTAAAGAAGGTTATTGTCTAGAATTTCAGGGGTATATGCCTCTTAGAAGGGTTGAGGGAGCATAGAGCAGCTAGGATGCAACAGGAAATATAGGGGAGGAAGAAGAAGAGGGAGATGGGGGATATATTGGTAGGAAGAAGGAGATGGAGGGAGAGAGCATACAGTATGAGGTAAAGAATTTATTAAAAGCAGCAGTGACCTTAGGTGAATCAGAGATGAGTGGGCTAACAGATTTGAGGACAGTGGTGGTCAAATTGGTTGGAGGAACAAAAAGGGAGTAAATTACCATTCAAAATTTTACAGGGATGTTAAGGTTGTTGTATAGGTTTGAAGCAAAGTAACTTGATTCACCTACCCTACTGACCTTGGTGATTTCATTTCTTAGCTGTATGTATCTGTGCAAGTCTATGAGAGAGTCTGATCTCTTGCAGAACTGTCACGCAGAGTCTCTGGCTTTGAAAAGGTCAATGAAATTGGCCATATCCAGGAAAGGTGGGAACCATGGATGCATGACATTCTTGGAGAGAGAATCTGTCCCTGATTGTGATGAAATCTGACTGAAAATAGGACATGACATCTTCCATATCTGCAGATAAGGAACAAGAGGGCCTCTTAGTGAGGAAAAGCTCATCACCAAGGGAAGACAGGTCCAGAGATCTGAATGATTTTAACCAGACAAACTCTGGAGAAGCCCTGGTGCATTGGATTTGATGTAGATAACAGAACATCCAGTGATCCATGATGGCATCTGTGATTATACCCAGAGCCAAGATATGGTGATAGTATGAGGCAAAGACCCAAGCAAGCAAGGTGTGCTTGTATGAGTTGTGGGTTATGTTTGGTCAGTTCAGAGATCAGCTGAGTGAGCATAAGGAATTTAATAGCAAGAATGGTGGTTTTGGACACAGAAGAAAGCCAGTCAATGTTTAGATTCACAAGAAACAGTAACTCATCAGAGGTGGAAATGTAAGATAGGGAAGTGACAGCATCGGGCAGAGTCAGAACAAGCATAAGACAAGAGGTGAGGAACGAGAGCCTACACAGGAACAGTTCATGGGAAGAGGAGATAACAGACTGAGATATAACATCACAGTTGCACTTCAGCTGTACATAAATAGCCACACCATTCCTGCACTTCCCATGATCCTGTCTGTAGACCATATACCCAAGGATTCTTACAACCATGTTACTGATCCAGGTGAGGAGTAAAGGCTCATTGAGCACAAGAACACATGACTGGAACTGTAGGACCCAATGCTTAAATTTGTCATGTTTTGGATGTAATCTCCTGGCATTTAGGTGAAAACTACCATTGGGAAGTGTGGTGGGAAAGACAGAGGTTGGGTTAAATTCCATGTCATCCAACAGAAGGAGCAGAAGGGAGTGACACTTTCGATGTAGTGGAGCTTAGAGAAATAAAAGGAGGAAGAGAAGCAAGAGCAATAAAGTGCAAGAGGGCTTCAAGATTAAGAGTGGAGGAAGAGGGGAGGTTAGGGAGAGTGGGGGAGGTGGACAAGAGAGAATAAAGGGAAAGGGGTGTAGGGTTGTATTTGAGTATAAAGACAGTAGTCACAGCAGTGGCAGAAGGGTGAGATGGGTTATGTTATAAACAAGTGATAGGTAATGAAAAGCTGGGGAGAAGGGAGTAAGTGGGATCTGGGAAGCAGAGAGAGAGAGAGAGAAAACAATGAGGAAAAAGGTCTATGAATAGAGAGTTATCAGTGCAAACAGACTAGGGCAAATTAAAGCAAACAGTAAAAAGCTAAGTACACAAATAAACTAAAGTAAAATAAAAGCAAACGGTAGGGGATACGAGTATAAATTAACTAAGGCAAAAAAAGATGGCAGTAGCTAAGCATACAAATAAACAGCCATGTAAAAGTCAATATTATAAGTGAAAATATAACTAAACTACTGTAGGCAAACAAAGCAGAAGCAACAGTTAATGGTACAGAAACACTTAAGCAGATAAAAGCACATAGTAAGTAACTGTTGCTGTGTAGTAACCAACAGTAAAGAAGGCAAGGCAAATTTTATTTCTAGGGTGTGCAATCGCTGAGGCTCTGGGTGCCTTAAATTAAAACAGGTTAGACAGGAAGAGTACAACTCTTTAAAACCATATATAACCAAAACTAATTAAAACAGTCATTAGATTTCAAAGAATGTATAACCACCGGTGGTCAGCACAGGTCAGGCATCTTCACTAGGGAAGGAAGGAGGCCCCTAGTCGAAGTCTGGAGGGAATGGACTGAGGTAGCAGGTGTAAGGAGATCAGTCAGATAGCTTGGGTCCAGTCCATATAGGACCTTATAGGTAAGCAAGCCCTCCTTGAAGATGACCCTTCACCTAACCAGCAGCCAGTGCAGAGCCCGTAGGAATGGGGTCACATGACTTGACGTAGGCAGGCCCATCAGGAACAGAGCTGCTGCATTCTGCACCAGCTACAGCCAGCAGAGGGTCCCTCTAGTGACTCCAAAGTGAAGAGTATTGCAGTAGTTGAGCTTCAATGTGACGAAGGCATGTACCAGTGTTGGCAGATCTTTGAGCAGAACTAGGGGCTTCATCCAGGCAATATTCCTGAAGTAGTAAAGCACACTTTTGACCACAGATGACAACTGAGTTTCAAGTGTCAATCTGATATCCAGGAAAATGCCAAGATCCCACACCTAGGGAAGCGATCAGCAGAGCAGATCCCAGAAACAATCTTGTACCTACTCCAGAGGCACTCCCATCACGCCCACAACCTGCCTCAATCACCAGTACTTTTTTCTTATCTGGGTTCAGTCGCAACAAGCTGGAGGACATCTAGTCATTGATCTCAGTCAGGCAGTTGTTAAGCACTCCCATGGCATCATGTGTTCCAAGGGCAAAGGACAGATACAGTTGGGTATCATCCACATAGCAGTGAAAACCCACACTGTATTGTCAAATGAGCTTGTTAAGGAGACATCCTGCTTTTCACAAAATGTTTTTGTCAGTTTCCTTGCAGGTGCAATAAAATAGAACATGGTGAGCCAGAGCTTGACCTCTTGTTGACAGCTCTGCGAATAGTTTATAAACAAGCCTGAGAGGAGCTCAAACTGCATCTCAGGTTACCCCCTAAAATCCAAATAGCTTTTTGGAGTCATTTCAACAGTATAACTAAATACATTTTCAAACAAAGGGATTCCAGTTTCACATACAGATTCACATATATTTTATAAATGCAGATATGCAAGGGGGAGAAATGACAGAAACAGCAAGTGGAGGCAGAGAGATAGTGAGAGGCAGAGAATCGCAAGACCATCAGAGTGATCATTTCCTAGGTCTCATGAAAACATTTGGTTGCACAACTATACAGACAAGAGACAGAAAAGGAAAGTGTAGAACAGATTCTTGTGTATAACTCTTTCTGCATAACAAATGTGACAGGGCCTTATTCAACCCTGACACATGCTCCCCTCTTTAACAGAGAACCTTTTTTACAAAAACAGGTCTCCAAAACGTTGTATTACTTCTCTACTAATATTAGCTTATAACCTTTACAGTTCAGTGCATATGCTGTATAGCAAATGGAGAAATTAAAACTCACACATTTTGTTTTTACAACCTTCAAATTCTCAGTGCTTGATCCATATTTTGACAGAAAATCATCATTGACATTCTGTTTCCCAAATTTGTGCACCACTTTAAATTTAAATGGCTGTAGTGCCAGGTACCACCGTGTGATTCTGTAATAATTTTTATTCTTCATTTGGTTAAGCCAAGAGAGAGGACTGTGATCAGTTATAAGTACAAAGTCAGCTCCTTGTAAATAAAACTTAATGGACTCCATGGCCCACTTTGAGGCACGGCAATGATGGAGTACCTTTTCTCTCTGTCATTCTGTTTCCTACTGACATATAGAATGGGTTGTTCCTTCCCATCTATATGCTGACTCAAGACTGCACCTAGGCCTACTTCTGATATATCTGTCTGTAACAAACACTGTTTCTCAAAGTCTGAGCTTCTTAAAACAGGGGCTGAACATAATGCAGCCTTAATGGCTCAAAAAGCTTCATCACACTCTGGGGTCCATTTCATATTATTCAGGATCTGTTTCTTCAAGAGTTCAGTGAGGAGAGTAGCTAGCTCTGCAAAGTTGGCAGCACATCTCTTATAGTAACCAGCCAGCCCTAAAAATGACCTGACATGTTTCTTTGTTTTAGGGACAGGATTGTTAGCTACAGATTTTATCTTAGAAATCTCTGGCCTTACTTCTCCAATTCCCAAAAACATAGCCCAACTATCTGATTTCCAGCACGCCCAATGCACAGTTGGTAGGATTAATTGTCAGACCTGCCTTTTGGATAGGCTGGATAACTACTTATAGGTGTTCCAGGTGGCTTTTCCAGTCTGGACTGTATACTACAACATCATCCAGGTACACAGCACGATAACCTGTGTGAGGGGATAAAATTACATCCATGTACCGCTGAAATGTAGCTGGTGCACCATGTAAATCAAATGGCATTGTGGTGAACTGGAAGAATCCAATAGGGGTGGCAAATGCAGTTTTGTCTTTGGATTCTTTACTTAGGGGAATTTGCGAGTGACCCTTGGTGAGATCTAGGGTACTGATGTACCTGGCACTCCACAATCTGTCCACCAAATCATATATTCTGTGTATAGGATAATTGTCAAATTCTGACACCTAATTAAGTTTCCTAAAATGAATGCAGATTCTTACACCCCCTTCTTATTTACAATCACCACTGGTGATGGCCAAGCACTTTTCATCTCTTCTATTATACCCAACTGTTTCATGTTTTGTATTTCCTTAACCGTGTCTGTTCTTAACTGCTCTGGTAATCTGTATATCTTCTGTCTGATAGGGCGTACATTCCCTGTCTCACCTTTAGCTTGGCCTGGCACTGTGGTAAAAGTACTGTGAAATGTATTTAGCAAGTTACGAATTTCTGCAGTTTGTTCAGAGGTTAAGGCAACATTCACCTTTACAGCATCAAAGTTACAGTTTGCTCCAGTCTGTCATACCTAACAAAGCAGCCTTTTGTGTCTTTTCAACCCATTTCTTGAAGATGTTAGTGTGGTATATCTATGTAGGATTTTTCCTATCAGGGGTCTCAATTTCACAGTTAACTGTGCCAGTACATCTAAGCACTGTACAAGGCCCTTGCCACTTCATTAACAGTTTATTTTCTGTAGTGGGTAATAGTAGCAAGACCTTTTCACTTGGCTCAAAAACTTTTTCTTTTACTCCATGGTCATAATATGGCTCCTGCTGGCTTGGGGCCTTTTCCTGATTACTACGGGAAATGCATTTTATTTATTTATTTTTATTTAATATTTTATTTTCCCGTTTAACAGTTATATATAAAATCAAGTAAGTAAGAATTTCTTCACTCATTAAATCCCAACCAGCCCAATTTAGTGTAGAGAACAGAGTGATGCATCCCCTGTGGGGTGTCAAGGTTGAAGCTGGCCAACACATTATAAACAATGTCAAGTCTTGCCAACTCCATCCCTGATGTATCAGCACAGTGGACATCACCATGGTCTATCAAAGGAACCAACATGGTACTGTATTAAGCAAATGCCTACAATACTTAGCTATACTTAGCTGACAGGCAGGACCTGGCACAGTACAGCATACCCAGATGCTTGGCAATACTACTCAAAATGTCATCCACATGGATGACCCACTTTAGTTTATCATCCAGCCACATCCCAAGACACTTATAGAAAGTAGTTTGCTGTATAGGTATACCACCCATATTCCGCAACACCAGGAGAGAGTCAACATTTACTACTTTATTCCTACCATAAAGAACTGACTGGGTTTTCTTTGCATTAAGAACTAATTTGTGGTCATTGAGAAACAATTGCAGAGAATCAAAAGCACATTATAATTTATCCTGGATGTACTCAACTCAATGTCCTTCAACATATATGATGGTGTAATCTATTCATAAGTGGTACTTAAAATTAGGATTTGTAAAGCAAACATCATCCATGTAGATGTTAAATAACAGAGGTCGTAAAACTGATCATTGTGGGACTGCAGCTTTAATTATTGTTGAACTACACATAGAATCACCTATAGCAACCAGCTGGCTATGACCCTTTAAATAGATTCAAACTACCTGACACAGTTCATATTCAATCCTGACTCTGTTATCCTGGACAGGAGGGTATCATGATCCAGTGTGTCAAAGGCCTTGGATAAATCAACAGATAAGGCACCCACGTGTAGCCTCATGTCCATTCTAAATTGTAAGTTGCTCACTTCTTTGATCAGTCCAGATGTGGCAGTTCTAAAACCTGACAGGTATCCATTTAATATCTTATGGCTTTCTAAATACTTCTTCACTTGATTTGAAGCAAGACTCTCAAAAATCTTGGAAATCTGAGGAAGGAGCAATACTGGATGATAGTTACCAAGCTCCTGTTTGGAACAAGATTTGAATACCAAAATTACTTTCGCACACTTCCAAGCTTCTGGGAATTCTCCCGTGTTAAGAGATACATTAAATATTTGCTTTAGTTGGTGAGCTATGATGGGAGCTGCATATTTTAAAATTTTGGTGGGAATGTTGTCTAAACCAATTGCTTTGGAAGTATCTATTTTCAAAAGTTAATTTCTAACTTCCTGCTCTGTGACTTCCCTAAATTTAAATGATGGTAGAGATGTAGATCCTACCATTCTATTGTAGAACATTTTCCAGAACTCTCCACCTGTTGTAGGAGAATCTAATGAACTAATTTCTTTAGTGCTTCTGTCCCCATAGTAACAAAATAATTGTTAAATGTAATATTGGAGTAAGTTATACACGTTGTACTCCCTATGACAAGGATCAGGAGTTTAAGAAGGTACCACTTGGAAATGGAAATGGGAATACTGCTGTATTCGGGATGCCATGAGCAGGGAGGTATGGGGGGAAGGGAACTGTGTGAACTGTTAATAAAGTACTGTATGCTTCCTTTTACTGTATTCACATGGTGTAATAATGCGGCCTTTTCAGGCCGAGTGTGTAAAATGAATAAAATATACTGAATTTAAAAAAATAATTGTTAAATGTTTCTGCCACATCAGTATCTAGAGTAGTTAATTCACTATCAAGCATGTAAGCACTTGTTATGTTGTTACTTTTGTTATCTTGTAATCCTGATATAATTTTCCAAAACTCTCGTGGGTTCCATTTGATGTTACCATCCAATTTCTGTTTAATGTAATTTTGTTTAGCTAATTTTATTGCTTTAATATGTTTGTTACAGGTCTGTCCATATTGGTCCCAGTAATGTTTGAGATTGTTTTTTTTTTTTTGCTACATACCAAAATTTTCCCTAATTGATTGAAGTTTGTTTAAATCTGAATCATGCCATTTAGTATTAGAATGTTTAATCCTTTTATGTTTCAATGGCAGGTGTCTATCACATAACTGCATCAATTTGTGGTGAAAAAAGGCCCAAGTATCCCTAGCAGTAGGGATTAGCTCCAATCTGTCTCATGCAATATCTATTTTAAAAGCCACATAATCAAAGTTTTTATAACTCCTCCAACTAATGAATTTAGCATTGCCTATTTTTGTCGTGCTGTTTGGTATAGCAACTAAAACTTGGTGACCTGAAAAAAATGGAGAGAACCCCACTGGTGACATACAGATAAGGACAGTTAGTAAAGATGAGATCCAGTAGTGTTGAAGCTTTAGGGTCATTCACATTAATCCTGGTAGATTCTGTGATTAGTTTAATTTATCTTAAACTCTCCTGTAACTCAATTAAGCTATGTCCCCTACCTATGGAGTGCCAATACACATTTACATCTCCCATCATAAAGATTTTGTGCCCATTCCTAGATTCATATAAATAATCTTGTAGGTGTTCAAAAATTATCAGATTAGATCTAAGAGGATGATACACTCCCACAACTAAAATAGACTTTTGATAGGGCAGTTTCACCTCTGCGCTAGGACCTCAATGCCTTCTAAGTGGGTTGGAGCCTTGACCTCACAAATAGTTAATTCAGATTTGGCATAAATGACCCCCCCCCTTGTTATTTCTATCTTTCCTCAAGATTTGATAATTATCTATTTCTAGGAAACCATTTGGGATCCTGCCACATAGCCAGGTTTCCATCAAGATAGCAATGTTAGGTTTATGGGAAATCATCCACTCCCTGATCTGATCAATTTTATTTCCGAGGCTTCTAATATTACAACCAACAACACTGAAGTTTCATTAGACAGTAGCTGTTTTCCTCCAGTACATAGCTATATTTATCATTTACAAAATGACTATGTAACACAGTTTATTAAATCGCAAGTAAAAGTACAATATTATGCAATAGCTGAACATCATGCACATTTATTTTCCCAGTATAGAAATATCCATCTGAACTTGTATATTTTGTTAAGCAATAAAACAAACAGAAGTGCATATTGTACTACTGGGAGACAACTGACTACATTGTGCAATTAAAAATTCTGATGCAGCGTTAGGCAACTTCTTTTAGTTTGTTGTAATGCATCCTTCTTTGCCCTGCCACACAAGCTAGCATTGTTGTAACTAACCAGGAGGTAGACTTACTTGCCCTGAAAAAGCTTTATTGTGTAATATAGTTTCCACTAACGTAATTTGTAGACAGATACCATACACATTGCAACATCAGTAGTAACTTAACAGAAACAGTACAACAATATAAAGTTGACTAAAAGGTAACAATTGCAGTGCTATTTTTCAAAGCGAGCCCCAGAATTCAAGAAAGCTTTTTAAAATACAATATGTAGACACTAGTCAGCTTATAGATTATTATTTTCTATAGTTATGTCTCCTCAAGTTTTATTTTAATTTTTTTTAACTGAGGACTTTTCAATGAAAGCAGGAATTTGGGTTTCACACATTTATCTTATCCTCCTGCTTTTTCCCTGGCTGAAGTCATTGTCCTCTTTGTGATATCATAATAATTTCTACAGCAACAGATCATTATCACAAAGACTTGTGACAGCAGGGGGGAAAACAGGAGAATGGCAGGAAGTCAGAGAGTCAGTGTTTTCATGCACAAACCCTTGCCAATAAATAATATAGGGGGAAATAAAAACAAACAATTAAATACACTGAAAGGTGAATTGTGTTTGTATATTATATTTAAAAAAAACTAGATACTAAGTCGGCCCAGTGGTTCTGAGGGTTGAGGCATTAGATGCCACACCTCATGCTACACCGGCGACCCAGGTTTGGGAATGACCTCGGGTCATCAGGGTGCTGGTGTGGAGGGGAGGGTGGAGCAAGACTTGAGCATGCTGAAGGGCAGCTCTTCTCACCTGAGGGTGATGTGGGTGGTTGCCCCCCACCCCCCCATAGTTCCGCTCCCACCAGATCAAGGTCCGGTGGGTAGCACAGGTGGAGAGGGGGCAGCAAAAGTGTCGGGAGGTGGAAGGGGCTGAGCTGGCACCACAGGGTGCATAGCATGCCTCCACACACTCGCATGGCCATGTGCTGGGGTCTCAGGGGGTCACGGGAGAAAAACAATAAAATACCTATGTGTCCCCATCACCAGTTGGTGGGAGGAGGTGACAGGGACCAAAGAGCTATATTAAAAAAAAAAAAACTAGACACTGAAAAAGCATTTTAAGGATAATATAAAACTAAAGCTGGCCAAGTTCCTTCAAAAAATATCATAGGATATATCATCTCCTACCTGTTCCATCAAGCTTTTGTTTGAAGATCATATCCCTGTCAATGTCCGAGTAAAAAATTGTTTGGCTTTCTGCATGGAAGTCAATTCCAACAAAATACGAAGGACTTCCTGTCACAGGCAGGATCACATCTTCCTGAGTTGAGAGATTAAAAGGGATTCCTCGTATGGCCAGCTGGGATGAAAACAGTAAAAACTGCCTCACAGCTGCAAGAATAGAGAAAAATGGTTAGAAATAATTTAGTTAAAATACATGCTTGGTTTGATGCATACAAGGTCGTATTTAAAAATGAGCAATTATACTCAGCATGCCTTCCTGGTGAAACATTTAAATAAATAAATCAAAATAAATAAATAACAGGCAATGCAAACAAGTGTTTTTTTCATAATTGTTGTTCAGTGCTTTAGTTTATTTGATGATCTTTAATTCATAACAAATAAAGACTGTGGGCTGCCTTTTAGAAGGGTGTCATTGGTTTGTGGCACCCTTCTGATGCATTATATGCAATTGTGACTAAACATTACCCCACCTACAAAGTGATCTAACTTTCAAACGCTGTTGCCTCAATATGTGCTATATACAGTATGACACTGTTTGCATCAGAAACATGACACATTATTTTTTGATGCACACAGCCACAAATAATGGCAGCTATCATTAAAAAAAAAACTTGCATTCCTTGGAAAAATAAGGCAAGCAAGGTATGGCATATTCAAGAGGATTCTAATGGTGCAGAAAATGGGCCTGTGCATTAGCATCCACTCCTCTGGAAATCAGGCCCATTCTGTTTATCATACAATATTCAATATCATACAGTAAATCTTATTATACTGTATATGGGAGGGGAAGAAACAGAACACTTTTTTGTGGGGAAACAGCCAGTGTGTACAATAATACTGTTAGTACTGGATTAACTGGCTCAGGAATAATCTAGCTTCAGTGTCACTTAGTCTGGTGCCATTTTTGTTTGCGTGCACACATGTGTGAAGTGAACATCTTGTTACAGTCAAGGCTTTTAGATGTGTGCCACTGTGTTGCAGTGGGCTTGACAGTGACAGTCCAATGATCTGTGAGGCTGATCATGACACTGTTCTTGTCTTGATGGATGGAAACTTTGTGTGGTTGAAAGGAAAGAGCCACTCCAATACAGAGTGGCTCTGTTCTTTCGTCTACATGCCACCGCCTGGCAGCCAGCTAAAAGGTGTCATGATCAGTCTGCTGCTTGTCCTTATTTACCAACCATAAAAAATAATCCCAACATCTGCAAGAATCCCTCCCACCTCCGCATTATTTCCCATGCCCCTGTCAATCATCTCACTTTCTGGCAAGTATCCTTCCCACATCCCATCAATTCCCATGCCCCATACCCTTTTAAGACAGATCCCACCCTCTGGCAAGTATCCCTCCAACCTCTCCATCGTGTCCTATGCCCCATGCCCTTTCAAACAGATCCCACCCTCTGCCAAGTATGTCGTCCATCTCCCCATTGCTTCCCGTGCCCCATAAACACTAAATCAACACTGGGTTGCCCAATCCCCAGTGTTGGTACCTGAAATAAAGAAAAACATTCCTTGTAGTCTTTTATAATTTTTACACCCTGTAAAAAAGAAAATGATCCACTGATGACTGTTGCTGCAGCCACCCCCGCTACTGTTACCAAACATTACCCCAACCCAACACCCCCCACTCAGCACCCAGCACTCCCTTACTTAAATATGGGGGTCCAATGCTGTACTCCTCTGAGGACTGAAGATATGGCTTCACTCTTCAACACCAGATCAGAACTGAAATCAGGTTTGTGCTGTGAATGTATTTCAAAGCGTTTTGAACTTGTACTCATAACTTAGTCATTTTTCAATATTTTCCCCAAAAATTTTCAACCTGGCCTTTTTGGAACCTGACCTCATGAACAGGGTTAGCAAAATTTTTCAAATCCATCCCAAAAGGTGATTTCTCAGTCACTTTGCAAAATCACCTTGTGGTTGGGATTTTAAACGTTTCACCTACTGAGTTAATGTGGTGGGGTCATAAAAAAACTATGTTGAAAATTTGGGGTTAAAATATTAAAAACAACATTGTTATAAAGGTATATTGAACATTTCAATGCTCGCTCTTAATATTGGTAATTTTTAATATTTTGACCGCACATTTTCAATATAGCAGTTTTTTTCACACTACCGCATGAATGTGACAGGTGTTTTTTTTAAATCCTGGCGAAAATGTGTTTTTACACTTGTGGCGAAAAATGATGTTTCAGGCAGTATTTCATAAATGACACCTATCATGTTCAGAAGAAGGGGTCATAAAAAGACTATGTTGAATACCTGGGGTCAAAATGTAACAAAACAATGAAGTTAATAAGACATCCTGAATGTTTTCATTGTTAACTCATAACATTGCAATGTGTGCAGATTCTGATCCCCAATTCCAGACTAGCCCTTTAGTTATCCCACCTCATGAACATGACAGATGTAATTTTTCAAATCTGTTCTGAAACATGTTTTCGCATTTGCTCCGTGAAGTCTTCTTTTGAACAGGATTTTAAAAATTCCACCTGCTATGATCAAAGGGCGTTGTCATAAAAAGACAGTGTCAAAAATTTGGGGTGAAAATGTCAAACAAAAACAACAAAGTGAGAAGAAAATATTGAGTTTACTCAATATTTTCTCATAGCTTTGTGATTTTGCATATGTTGACCACAAATGTGAAACATAACCCTTTTGTTACCTCACCTGATGAACATGACAGGTGTATTTTTCTAATCTGCTCTGAAACATGTTTTTGCAGTCCCTCTGTGAAACTACCATTGAGACAGGATTTAAAAGAAGTCCACCTGTCTTGATCATAAAATGAGGTCATAAAAAGACTGTGTTGAACATTTGTTGAACATTTGAGACCAAAATGTAAAAAAAAAAAACTAAGTTATGAAGAACTGCTGAGTTGATCCGATGTTTACTCATAACTTTATTTTTGTAGATTTTAGCCCCTAATGTTCAATATATCTGTTCTGTTACCCCACCTCAGGACCCCATTACAAATGACATATTACATCTCATCTGGTCAATCTTGGGTAAATATATAGGAAAAATGTGCATAAGCAGGACCCAGTACAAAAGTATGCAAGCGAACATTCAGCATTGACAAATGCTTGTTAATAAAGACATTGCTTCATTTCTTTTAGACTTCAGGTAACTCCCATTGCAGGTTTATTGTGGCATCAGTGTTAACTAGCAGCAAGCAGCATCAGCTGAGATAGGCCTTAGATATGGCTAGATCAGGAAATATCTTTATAAAAGAATAAGAAGGCAAAAAAGTATGAAGTGCAGGAAGAAGGATGCAGATAAAGGGACTGAGAAAGACAAAAGGAAAGAGAACTAAAGGGCAACTTGAGGGGGCAGGAGATGGTACAATGCAAAGGAGCATGAGAGAAAGCATGAGTACAAACAATCCCAAGAAGTGTCATAAAAGGAAAAAAGAACAAGATAGGCATTTTGGTCACTCTATCTTGAAGTAAGTGACAGCCCATGAATAATTAGTGGCAGCCATTAGATGCTCACAGACAGGTTAAGTGACAGGAAAGAAAAATACAGGGTACAGAGAAAGAGACACAGAGACCAAGAACCAGGATGTTTACAACTTGCTTAAGGTCACTGTGGCTCTTGCTAACCTGAGTTTTCAGACAACTTTGACTGTAACCTCAGTGCTAATTTGCTTCCCATAAATGAAATGAAGTCTGATGGGTATAGAATTTTATTTTTATTTATTTTCATTTGTAAATTTTGACAAGGAAAGGCACACTGAGCTGTGATAGCCAGCTTCACTGGAGACAGCCGAACACCGTTTAAAGAATCAACTCATGGAAAAAAACAGCAGCTGCTAGCTCTTTTGGAAGCAGAGAAACAAACGTTTCAGCATGCCAAATGTGAGCTCTGTTTTTTACACTCCTGAGAGCCTACAGTATGTTTCCCCAGTCTTCAGATCCATCTTCTGACTTCTATGTCTCCCCCATGACTGCAGTAAGCTCCCCCACTGTGTCTGCTGTTCCTGTCTTCTTAACAAGGTCTCAGTTCTCTGACTGGGACAGGCATCAGTTCTCCCTGATTCTGCTGCTTCCATGCTTTGAGGCATCACGGTTCAGTGGCTGCCATAGGTTCTTGTTAATTTGACTTTGCACTCAATAGCTTCTGGATATCTACTACCACCTGTTTTGCCTGCAACCTACAATTTGGTTGCTATTAATACCACTGATATAGTGCCCCAGGCCTATGCTCCTTCTGCATCTGATTCTGCTGTGAATATGCCTTCCGATATCATAGCTGCCAACACTACCTATGCAATACCTCTCCAGACTGCTATGCATAATGTGCAATCTCATTGGTCTGACAAGACCCACATGGAGCCCACTTGTTGCTACTGTCTGCAGCATAGCAGATCTGGCGTCTAGTATGGATTGAAGCTCTGAGGCAACTCTTCATGAAGGAGGCTGGACATTAGGCCTGGATGGTTACAATTGGATACTGGACCCTTCAACTATGCTTCACTTTGCAATTGATACCTACGAGGCACATCTTAGTTCTGTACACCATACTGTGGGCTGCCACACACAGGGTTTGTCTGTCTCCATGCCTTCTGTTACTGCCTTGGACCCTCTTTTCCTTTGCCCCATACTCCAGCCTAGATGTCACCTAGTGCTCAGAGAGCGCTTACCCTGCATACTGTCAAATCTACTTCTGCTATTTCCACTGAACTGTCTTCAAGCACTCCCTCTTGTACTACTTCTACTGCCTCAGGTAACATTTTCCATACATCTGACTCAGCTGCACACTCTTCTGATGTGTCATTTAAACTTTTTGATGTGTTTTCTACACAGCCTGCACCTTCTCCATGGCAATATGCTGTCCAGATTAAATACAAGAGAGGAAGCAAACTGCCCGCTGATCTTTCCTTTATGATGGAAAAACTGCTTCTGGACTCCATTGGGATTTCTGGCTTTGGATATTTATGCCTTAATTTATGTCTCTGGTGACATCTTGTATAATGTTATCTTCCGGCTACCTTCTATCTTGGACAGATTCTGGACCTAATATAATAATTTAAAATATTCTGAATGTTGGCTCCCTTTCTAGGCTATCCCCCTTACCAAGCCTACCACCACTACTGTTACAGTTATGTTTCACAATGAAGGAGTTGAAGTCTATAACATTATCAGTTGGCTCAAAAAGAGATGTGAGGTTCTGGGGAAACCAAAACCTATTCTGGACAAATATCACATTTGAACTGGAGGTTGGAAGTATAAGGTCCAGCTTAATGCAGCTGACTCCAGACTTTCTCATTGACCTAACAACTTTTTCATAGGTAGAGACAGAGGTGCCTGCTTTTACCCTGGCCAAACAAAGGCATGTTTTAAGTGTGACTTCCTGTCTCATCTCAGTAATGTCTGTGATCAGAGATTTTGTAACTTATGTCTGAAATATGGCCATATTAGTGGTCATTGTCCAAATAAGGTTAAGCGTAATCTTTGTCAACTAGAAGGACATTCCTTTCATACCTGTCCCTGGGCCATCCACAATAGAAATCACAGGACCTGACAGGAAAATCTCCTAGATGATGCCCAGAAAGCTGGAACCAGTACAGCTTCGGATACATGCTTCCTGATCCTCCTGCTGCTCCGAATCTCACAACAATATCACCAGGAGTTACTTTCCCTGTTTCCCCTGATCTCACTGGTCCTCCAGAGGAAATCTCTCTTTTAGGAGATGATCCCAGTGCTCATATTTTGGACCAAATACTCCCCCAGACCTTGCACAGTTCACCTACTGTTACTGCATCAGCCCCCCTTCCTGGAACTACAATGCCTCCCCCTGACCCCTTTACAGAAGTTAAACGCAGTTGTTCCTTGCATCATAAAACCCCACACACTACACCTATTCAGTTTTGACAAAAAAAAAATTCTACACTATTACGAAAACCAAAAACTGGGGAGACACTAATGATGAACATGACTCTAAAGCATTCTCCATGGTGTCATCCAGGAATCTGCCCTCCTCTGATACTGAGGAAAATTTCAGTGTACTACACAAAATCATAAAAAGAAGGATGGTCCCAGTACGAGTGCAAAGATGAAATCCAAAAAAAAACATATAGACCCACCTTAGGATTTTTTCCCTATTAATGATGTTTGCTTCGCCTCTCCTTCTCTTTCAGCATACTGGTTGCTACATTAAATGCTAATAGCATTAGGAATTTTGCATGTAGAAAGGTTATGTTTCATATATTGCAAAACTATCCTGCTGATATAGGTCTTTTCTTTCTGCAGGATACCAGACATACAAGATTGTCTGACATAGCTGCGGCACAACGGCTATGGATGGCAGGTGTCTCTTATTTTTCTGTTTGAACTGATGCTTGCACTGGGGTTGCAGTTTTGTTTAACAGGGTCCAACCTAAGGTGTTGAGAGTTCTTGATCTCCTACCTGGTAGGCATAGGCGTAGATTGCGGGGGGCAGAGGGGCAAGCTGCCCCCCCCCGAGAAACTAGACCAGTACTTTTTTAGGAGCCCAGCCACCGTTCTCCGGTTATCATTTTTTTTTTTTAATATTGAATGGACTCAGGGCTATGCCCAGACTGCCTGCACCTCTCCAGGGGAGGGAGGGAGGGTGGCGGTGTGGAGCCGTGTCTCCTAAACATAAACTATTCCCTTTTCTGATTGGCTGCAAGCCTGCAACCATAGTAGACTGCATGTTACAGCCAATCAGAGAGTGCTGCAAGCTGGCACCATCACGTTAGCAGTACTCCGTTAGTGGTGCCATTTAGTTATCCATGTGTCTTCTATGAAGGAGCAGCAGCAGCATCCATATAGCATAGGGTTGAGGAGAGATAGCTATTCAACGATGTCGAGCAGCAGTCGTTGGTTGTCTGTCAGGTGTCACCAGTGGCTCAGTCAGTCTAGTTTTCCCACCCTCCTCCTGTCCTGAACAGCCCAGTTTAAATATACTTCACCCGAGTCCTGTGACTACCTACTCTCTGTTTCTTAGTGCAGCCAGCTGTGCTCTGGGCTCTCCCGCTGCCACCTGAGCCTCCCATCCCCAAGAGCCTAGGAGGTCTGCGGCCACAAGGCCTCTACCACCGGACAGACCAGACGAAAGAGCAAGTAGTACAATTACAGTGAGTCTGAGGCATGGCCAGGCTTGCCTGCACACCCAGCTCCTGTGTCCAGCAGGCCAGAAAAAGATTTACCGTGTTGTCAGCGAGTCCCAGACCACGCCCATTGCCCACCAGTTCCACGGTCCACCAAGAGGGATTATTCAGGTCAGTGAACAGCCAAGCCCAGAACAGTGAAGAAGCCGGCAGTCATGCAGGCTGTAGCAGACCCATAATGCAACACATTCATCTGGAGTCAGAAAAAATTAGTTACTGTCTCATCGGGGGATTAATCTGGAGAGGAACGGGACTGTTGGGAGAGACTCGGCTACCTGACCTGCCTTCTTGGCCTTGCTGTGCCCTGCTGCATGCTTTGCCATCTGTGCCCTTACTGATTTGGTGAGTAACTGTGCTGCAAGCTGTTTGTTGGAAATTAATACTATTCACATCCCAGAAATGTGTCTTTTGGGGGTTGTCTTAGCCATGGCGTGTGTCTGGGGGTGGGTGGAAGGTTTGCTGTCAGCTTGTGTTTCTTTGGGTGGGAGAGGATTTGCTGGCTGTTGAGGCTGTCCATGTTGTGGGGTGGATGGGGGCCTATTTGTTTGGTATGGTGTGGACACTGGTCATGTTAGTGGGGTGGGGACACTCAGTTACTGTGCTACTGGTGTGGTGGGGTTTGTTGGGGAAACTCACTGGATGGTCTGTGTTTGGTGGGGCTGGGGGGATGGTCTGTTTTGTGGGGTTGGGGTCGGGGGAGACACTCTGTGTATTTTGGGTCTGACTCACTGAGAGGATGGTCAGTGTTTGGTGCTGGGGGAGGGCCTGCATTTGGTGGGGCTGGGGGAGACGATCATTGTTTGGGGCTGGGGTGGTTAGTGTTTGGGA
Source organism: Neoceratodus forsteri (assembly GCA_016271365.2). NCBI lineage: Eukaryota > Metazoa > Chordata > Ceratodontiformes > Ceratodontidae > Neoceratodus > Neoceratodus forsteri. The sequence goes on along the minus strand of CM028132.1, from coordinate 783,289,314 downwards.
CTGGGAGGGTGGTCAGTGTTTGGTGGGGCTGGGGGGATAGTCTGTTTTCTATTGTGGGGTCTGGTGGGGTGGAGACACAGGCCATGGTGATGTGGGGACACTGGCTGTGATGGTGGGGTGGTTACACTAGCCATTGTTTGATGGACTTGGCTGGCCATTTGTCTGGAGGGGGACTGTCCATGATGGTGGAAAAGGGGGACTGTCCATGTTTGCCTGCCGGGTGTCTTGTGGGGAAGGGGGACTATTTGCTGGTCGGGTGTCTGGGGATCTTTCCATGTTGGCTTATGGGGAGTGAATGTTGGTGATTGCTGATCCGATGTCTAGGACGGACTATCAATGCTGTTGGGGAGGGAACTCTCTGTGTTTACTAGCCAGGTGTTTGGGGGATTGTTCATGTTGGTGGGGTGGGGAAATTCTGTGTTTGCTAGCTGTGTGTCGGGGGTGGGGACTGTCCTTGGTGGGATATGGGGACTGTCCATGTTTGCTGGCTGCCTGGGTGTCTGATGGGACTGTCCTTGTCAGTTGGGAGGGGGGGCATTCTATGCTCGCTGGCCCGGTGTCTGGTGGGGAGGGAGGGACTGTTCGGGTGTCTGGGGGGACTGTCCTTGTAGGTGGGGTGAAGGAGGGGACTGTCCATGTTAGCTGACTGGGCTTCTGGTGGACTGTCCGGGTTGGTTAGGAGGGGGGACATTCTGTGCTTGCTGACTGGGTGTTAGCATATAAACATAAATAAATGTTAAAACGTAATTTCCACCTCATCCTTTACCTGTCAAGGGATGTATCTCACTGACCTGTGCCTGCAGCTAGCATACAAACATTAGTAAGTATTGAAACATTATTTCCCCCTCATCTTTTACCTGGCTGTAAAAGTAATCTTTCACTTTTTTGATATCTCCGATCATCCACTGTGGAGGGGGTGGAACAGACAGATTCCTTGGCCTTCCAGTCCCTGTCTTCATTGCCTGGCAAACACAACCAAAGGGGTAGCTTTTGGTGTTCTCCCCCGTACAGTGTTACAAGACTAGCAAAATAAATCTTGCACTAAAACATGCACCCTAAATATATGATTATACTACTACCTGGCTATTGTTATAGTGACTATTGACTGGCCATGATTTTTTGGGGGGTTTAGAACACTGGTCATGTGTGTATGTGTGGGAGGGGGGGTTGTGGACACTGCTGGTTTTGTGTGTGTGTGTGTGGTTGGGAACACTGCTGATTGTGTGTGTGTGTGGGGTTGGGGACGCTGCTGGTCGTGTATGTGTTGGGGGTTGGGGACAGTGCTGGTCATGTGTGTGTGTGTGGTGTTGCGGACTCTGGTCATTTGTGTGGGTGGGGATGGGGATACAGGCATTGTGTGGGTGTGGTGGGAGCACTGTAGTGTGGGTGGGTGGAGGCACTGGCATTGTGTCGGTGGGGTGGGGTTGTAATTGTATACCAGGCAAACTGTGCTGACCTGTAGCTCAACATCTCTCTTACCAACGAAAGAAACATAAACAAAATGCAGTATAAAATGTGGTTTTATTTATTTTTGTGTGCCTGTGATGGGGAAGCACAGACCTGGATGTCTGGAGAGGATACCAGATAAATGGAGCTGGAAATGGTGTTGGTTGGGTGGGGTGGGGAGAGTGGCTGTGCCGGTGCAGTGGGGAGAGTGGCTGTGCTGGTGGGGTGGACACAGAGTGTGGAGAGTGGCTATGCATGTCCATCAGGGTGCACAGAGTAGCTGAGCTGGCCAGTCTGGGTGGAAATAGTGGCCTTGCAGGTCTGGGGTGGGGAGAGTGGGCTGTAGCTTTTTGTATGGACATTTAATTCACTGTTGCTTGTTGTGCCTTCTGCTGCCCTGCCAGCTTTGTGCTGCTGTGCTGACCAGGGTGGACTGGTACACATGCTGAAAAAAAGGGTTCTGGCCACTGGTGATGAAGGAGGGAGGGGTGAACGGGCATACTGGCACAGAAATATTTTTTTCAACATGTATGCCAGTCTACTGGGTCCATGACATGCTTACCTTCTGCATACAAGGGGCTTCTGAGCACTAAAGATAAGTTTCTGTGTCAAAATTAGGAACTGTTGGAAAGTATGAAATCCTACAGTATAAAAATTGTGCACGTTTATGTAGTTTCACTTTACTGTGTGGTTCAACAAGAGGTTCTGCGGTCTCTCCTCCTCATTTAGCACCCTGACCTGTGACCTAGCCATCCCCCCCCCCCCGAACAGGGGGCAGGTCCATTGTTTTGTGGTCTTTTGGTGGTTTGTTGGGCATTGTAAAATGCATTGTTTCATTTACTGTGCTGTACTGCCTGGACCTGCTTTACCCTGTCTCTATCCTGAATGTAAACACGGTATTAAAAAAGTTCATTTTTTGGTGGTGTGTGTGTCTGTCTGTGTCTGTATGTAGAAGAACAGAGACACACGCTCGGACAAAAAAAAACTGTATTAAACCACATCAAACTGAAGCAACCATGTTTCATTTGTGCCCTTCAAAACTGTCAGATGAGACAATTTTGCAGTAGTCTGTGGGGGGAGGGAGCATCCGAGGCAACCTGGGCTACCACAACTGGCCCACCACACACTGTCATAGGTGATGCTAATAAAAACCACCAACCAAGTGCTTACCTTTCAGGATGGGTCCTGCGAGGCTGTGCACAGGTATCTGGAGTCATTGTTCCAGCAAAATTCCTGTGGCGTCTGTTCTCTTAGGTTATGTGATGCGACCACTTTTGTGCCAGGGCAGTCCTTGTTTGCTTGGATGGGGTTGTGTAACCCTGGGCATGGACAGAGATGCATATTCCTTAGGAGCCCATGGGGAGGAGAGTGGTAGGGGTTGTGGTGTGACCACACCATGCCCATGACCATCTTGAACAATTAAGGGATTTACATTGTTCTGTTGCACTGTCCCAGGTACATCAGCATGCTTGTTAAGAGCACCGCCTGAGGGATATCAGCAAGTCCCATGCTTATGTATGCAGTGCTTGCTTGCTTGTGAAGAGCATTATCCTCTTCACTTACCTTACCTAACCAGATTCAGGCATGTGACATTGAATAATATGGGATGGGATGGGACAGGAGGGGAGACTAATGAATTAACTTGGTTATAACAAAGAAAAATGTTCATACTGGGTGCAAGTAAGCAATAATGCCCGACAGGGCATGTGTCATGCTGGGATAATGTCACGCCTCAGGTGGTTGGGCACGAGTGCATCCAATACATAAGGCATGACGTTATCCTAACATGACACACACCCTGGAGGGCATTATTGCTATTATACAATAGCATGTTGTTATACAGATTTAAAAAAAATAATTTTAAAGATGTTTTATTTGGTGTGGAAAAATATTTTTAAGAGAAGATACAAAAAAGCACACTAATGTTAATTATCATCAAGAGGTTCACGGAGAGGCTGAGACTAGACCTGTGATGAATCTGATATACTGGGATAACATCGTGGGTCTAGCCCAAGACTGACCAATCAGAGGCCAGCATTCATTCTTGTCATTGTATAATCGCATTTTTTTATGTAATCTTTGTAAATAAGGGCTCATGCTGTGAGGATGCACATGCTGGGATGTTTCCCATACCATCCATGTTTATAGGCATACTGAGGTGGCACAGCCATTTGCTGCACTTCCTTGAAACATGCTTTTTGCACTCCTCAAGGGTGGGAGGGCTAGCTCAAGCAGACATTTCAAGAAGTTCAGGATCCACTATAAGGGCTGGACTTGTAAGGGTTATGTAAGCAGCAAAGGGGGGTGAGAGACTAGTGAGCTATCCACCTGGAGGTTCAGGTGGGGGCAAAATTAGGTCAAGACTGATTTGAATTGAAGCTGAGGGGAGGTCCTGTCCTCTTGAGAAGTAAGTTAAGTTCCTTACATATTTTCAACTTTACAAGTAAGTCCTCACTCCCAAGGCAGAAGAACAAAGAACTCAATACAAAACAGATCTCAGTCAGTTTTTTGACTCTGGTCTCAGGAGGAGTTGAGCCGAGAGCAGGCTGCAGTAAAACTGGTGGGCTGGGAAAGTGCTCTGACTTGGCCTGGGCTGGTCCCTCCCAGGAGTTATTCAGCTGTAGTCTCAAATGTTTTTTGGGTATTATTTGATGCTGGTTGATTTGTTTGCATTGCGCAAGCCACCCGCCCTCTTCACTGTCGTGATACGCAAAAATCAGGACTTTTTTGTTACTTTGCCCCCCCTCTATAAAAATAACAAACTACGCCCCTGCTGGTAGGGCACTACTGATAGACTGTATATTAGACAATATTATCTTTTGTATGATGCTGTCTGTGCCCCACAGGCAATATTCAATAGAGGTTTCCCTTTTTCAAGTGATTAACCCATTTTTATGCACTTCCAATATAGTCATTATTGGTGGGGATTTTAATTGTCCACTTTTGTCTGCTATAGCTCCAAGATAAAGGAGCAAAGTCACTTCAATTAGTTTGTGACTCAGTCTGTTTACAAAAAAATTGTAAGGATGCTCAGTTGGTTGATGTTTATTGTTCCCAACATCCCATTGGTGGGTACATGTGTTTTAGAGCATATTTGGCCACCAGGATTGATTCTTTTTTTGTCTCCCGAAACATGTTCATTACAGACTCTAAAATGATATCTGTGGCAACTACAGATAACCTAATATTGAGTTGTGAAACTGCAGTAGCACCGAAACACAAACTGAGGAAACCTAGTTGGAGACTGAAAAATACTATTCTTTCTGTGGTGATATTTCAGGCTGTCCTTTGGGAATTGTTGTGGGATCATAATACAGAACTTTGCTTGCACAAAGTGATGTCTCTTTGGTGGGAGGATACTAAATGGGACATTGGCAAACCAGCTTAACAATACTCTAGTTCTGCATATTTGCATGATTATACAAATATTTAGAATTAAGGTCCCAGTTATACCAATTGATCTCCCTTCAAGCAGAAGGGGGCATTTCATTCCATACTCAGATACAGGCACTTCAGAACCAAATGAAAGAAACACAATATGATAGGGTTAAGACTCTTTCTTTTGAGTAATGATATGGAACACAAGGACAGCATTTATCTTGGGATATGTTTAAAAATTGTTCATCCAGAATTTGAAAGAGAAGAATGCACTCAGTTGATCAGGCTGGTAACATTCAGACATTTAAACCGGGTATGTTACATGTTGTTTAGGACTTTTTGAGAACTACTGTGGGATCATAGTTCCCCATAGCTGACCAGACTACACAATTTTTTGGCTCCTTATGCTTGCCACAAGTATCTGCCACTGACAATACTTTTCTAATACAACCCATTAGTGCTGCAGAAATCAGTCAAGCCATTTCTACCCTACAGAAATGGACTTCTCCAGGAGCTGATGTACTGACTTTGGAATTTTATCAGGCCTGTACCATATCCTTGGCCCCGATGTTAGCTTTTGTCTTCAAATACTTTCTGAAACAGCTTTACTATTTCAGGATCTATTACTGAAGCAATGCAGATATTTTTATTCAAAAAAGGTAATCTGGTGGAGTTAAAAAATTGGAGACTAATTTGTCTTATTAATACCGATCTAAGATTCTACAAAAATCTTTTGTAAATGTTTAGCCGTAGTATTGTCATCTATTATATACCCTTTACAGACATGCTCTGTTCCATGCCAGAAAATGTGGGACAACTTATTACTTAGCATGGAGGTTACTGAGTATTGTAATATGGAAGATAAAGGGCACTCTTGGCTCGGGAAAAGGCTTTCAATAGTCAAAGTCAATCAAAGTTCTTTTTATTTAAATAAAAATGTATAATACCACAGTTTGTTTCATTCCATATGATATAAATCATATAAATACATTTTTACACATTCATCATATATACAATAATGTATACTATCAACACATAATAACTTAGGCATGCAAAAAAAAATAAAAAAAACGTTTTGACTGAGGCAAAACCTAGCCACACCAAACATCAGTTTTATTGTGTCTCGTCACAATACATGGTTTTTCGTACTCCTCTCTTTGGGAAGCAAAATACATCAGGACCAGAGGAGTAATAATAGTAGGAGCAAAGGGCGATGGCACATTTATAAGGTAGAAAAGGAAATGGGCAGACTGGATGGGCCTTGTGGTCCTTATCTGCCGTCAACTTCTATGTTTCTATGTAAGGGATTTTTTCTTTTGTTCTGCCCAATTTTTCACATGCAAATAGCACATGCATGATTTCCAAAGCTGATTTATTAATACAATTGCACATACCCATACATTTTTTGTAATTGCACTTATTCACATTATAATATATGTTGCCTAAACATGCTAGCCTTATTTTACACAAAATATTCCTATGTGCACAATTATCACACTCGACAGATAATTTTCTTGTTCCCAGTATATTTTAATATTTGAGTTCAAGCCATATGAATCCAACTAATGGATTCTGCTAAAATCTTCTTGAATGGAGACATCTTTTAATCTATCTGCCATCTCACTGACACATGCTTCTGTATTTTCTAACGCTGATACACTCCATAAATCCCAACATCCTATCATTTTTAACACTGTATTCAATTTATGAAACCAGAATTTATTCTGACTAGTCCTTAATTATCTATTCATAAATTCTTACCAGCATTTTTTTGTCAGTCTTTCATTGCTCATTTTCACTATCCTGCCCCAAAGATTACCTGTTCTTATCATTATTTTAGTTTTGACAGAGATCATGCCAGATTCAAGTCTACAAAAGCACGGTGGGCAGTCTCAAGGTAAATTTAATGTGACTCTTAAAAAAAGATTTTGTATGCTTTCAACATTTGCTTTATCTAGATATAGACCCTAATCTGGTGACATCCAGCAGACCAGACCTTGGTTTGAATCCCACAGCTTCCACTTACATACTGTGTGAACCTGAGCAAGTCATTTAACCTCCTTGTGCTCCCAGCTCACACCTGTAAAAAAGCCTTCAGCTTAGTGTGCTACTCCTGGTTAAACAACTAAATAAAATAGGCCCCATATTTCACTACCATACAATTACTGACTCATTAATTTGGCCTCAAATGTTTTTCATGGCAGTAAAGGAGTTATTTGCAAATTTTTTGGCAAAGTTTCTTATTGCCCTCATTCACTTATAGGAATTACATTTAACTTCTATAAGATGTGGTTTCAATGACATATTTTTGTCAGTTTTTGAACCTAAATATTTAAATTCCTTGATTACCTCGAACTGATTCCCTTCAATGTTCTAGAATGTTTCTGATTTATTATCTTTCCCTATTACTAATATTTGGGATTTCTCCACATTCAGCTCTAAGTCCATGTGTTTTAAGGAGTTTAAGACATTAATCATCCCTCTTCTAAGTCCCACTGGAGTCTGAGAGGTGATAATGGCATCATTCGCATAAAGTAATAATTGAATTTTCTCATTGTTTACTGATGGGGCAAAGGTATCAATGCTATTAATATTGTTAATTAGTTTTTCTATGTATAAATCAAATAATAGAGGAGCCAGCAAGCAACCCTATTTTACACCACTATTTCTAGTCATTTCTTTAGATAGTGCACCATATTTTCCATATCTCACCTCTGCTATGGTATTTCAATAGGGTTCCCCATTATTATATTCTTCTTGTGTTACACAAATAGAAATGTTCACAGATTTTTATCCATTGGATTAAACTTTTCTATTCTCATATAACTATTATCCCTAACATAAATAGGTGGCTAGGGTTCATATTTCATTACTTCGAGGTTTATGGCTGGGTGTCCTCTCAGCCCTATTATATACATCTTGACATTCAATCCTTTGTTATGAGCAATTAGTCTGATTTATTTATTTATTTTATTTGAGTTTTGGTGACCAGGTAAGTCCACTGAGATAAGTACAGTTCCTTCTTCATGGTTGACCTGGGTAACAAGAGTTACAGAGAGCATTAAACATTGTAACAAATCAGAGAGATACAAAAAAAGTGTGATCACATCTTCTACAAAACTAGGTTGACAGAAAGTATATACATATTATGTACAATTGGCAAGGAATATACGGGTAGTCAGTACAATGTAATGAAAGTTAGTAGCATTTTGTATGGTATACATAGTACATTAAATAGAGACAGATAGGTACTGCAGCCTGAGACACTGGAGGCAGAGTAGTAGGACTTTAACCAAAGCAAGAGCATGCTGCAGAGGCAGTAAGGGAGGCAAGCAAGGAGGATTGGAACTTATGGAGAGAGGAGCAAGACAGGACAGTGGGAGGGAGTGAGTTCCAATCAGAAGGACCAGCATATGAGAAGGACTTATAATCAGTAGCAAAATGCAGGCTAGGCTTGATAAGAAGGGGAAGTGACACTGAACGGAGAGAACGTGGGGCTTGTTTTAGACAGATTCACCCAACTAAGGAAGGGGGGTAGATATATTTACCAGTTTAAACAAGAGGCTAAAGGAGTACAACCTCAATCTTGGCAAATAAAGTAACCATCCCAAGGAGGAGAGGACATCGCAATGATGTTGCCAGGAATTGACCCCAGAGCAAACCTACTGACCCTGTGGTAGGCCGGGGAGAGTATGGATAGGGTCAAAGAGTTTGCAGGGGCCAGCAAAGCAGCTCCATAAGTTAGAAGAGGTATAAGAGAAGAGGTTGCAATCTTGCAGCTGGAGGCTGAGGACAGGAATGGATGAATCCTATAAAGGAGGCTGAGCCACTGGTTGAATGCATTAGATACATTGGAGGCATGCAATTTAAGGGACAGAGAAGGATCCAAAGTGATGCCTAGGTATTTAAAGGATTGGATGCACTCCAAGGTATCACCACAAAAGGAGGTGATAGTGAGGGGTTGGTGGGAGCGCTTGGCTGGGGAGAGCTGGGAGAAGAGCATACAGTGCACTTTGTTTCTTTCAAATTCAGGACAAGGTGCTCACCATGAAACCAACCTTCCAGGGAGGAGAAGTCAGAAGACAAGGCACTGTTAATCCAGTCAGTGTCGGGGGTGGAGCAGTAGATGATTGCATCATCTGCATGTAAGTGAACCGATGCTCCTCCACAGGAGTTGGGTAGATCATTGATAAATAATGAAAATAGTACTTCAGAATCCATTGTCTTTAAACAAAGTTAGAGTGTCAGCCTATGCTGATGAATTATGTTTATTTATTAATCAGGGGAAGCAGCAGTGATGCATGTTCAAAACATTGCTGAGATTGTGGGGTCACAAATTAATATCAAACAAGCCAAGTGCTGCCTATAGGACCCCATTTGGATCTTCTTCCTGACATTGGTACTATTAAGGTGACATTGGATCCAATAAGAATTTTGGGTATCTACTATAGTCAGACTAATCAAACAGACGAGGCATACTGATGAGTCCTGGTAGGACGAAACATGTGTCTATGTCTTCTGTTAGCACCCTTTGCAAACTGTGTGAGAGGCCTTTCGGCACCATGCAATTCTGCTTAAAGTTGGACCAGCATAACACTCTGTGGTGATTTGCATATGCAGCCCATGATGCTTTGCATTGTGCGGGCATGTGTGATTTTGTATTTTCTTGAAACTTGGCTTCCCAGCCAAATGCCCTTTGGGGTAACCCTTGCCTCAGTGTTTGTGCACAGAGGTTCTTTGTCTTCTAATTTACCAATGTTTAACTAGGAGAAGGCTTTGGACACAGGGGCTTTGCAGGCTATGAAGTGGAAACGCTGGTAGTTGTTTAAACATGCTCAGTGTTGTTCTCAGGTTCTTGGAAGGGATTATATTTCCATATTTTAACAGATGCCTTTTCTGACATCTTGTAAATTTTGCCAGCAACCAGTCTTACCGTGTTGGTAGATCCTAGGATCCCTTCATGTACATAGGACGTCTCCTGGTTATGCTCTTCTGGGTGTTTGAGAGTACATAATAGTAACAAAACATAAGTGTGTCAATGAAAGATTTAGACCTAGACGGGGTTGTGAAACGCTTTTTGAGTCACAGAAGTATCTCTTCCTTGAATGCCCTTACATTAGTGATTCTTTGGAACAAGGTGGCAGTGACATGGATGTAACTCTTGTTCTCATCCATACAATATAAAGAACTTGTACTCTTTCCATAAGACCTGCTGGCAGAAATACCATCATAGTACTTTAGCTCTTTGGTTCTCAGTTATAAAAAATTTTTTTCAGGTAGGTAAGATATCAACTGGTTCTGCCACAATATCAGGCATCTGTACTTGAACTGGAAAAAAAACATTTTACAGCCCATGAATTTTGTATGTATCAGGGGCATCGCTAGCCCTACAAATGTGGGCATGGGCCCCCCAGTTTAGGCTAGTGCCCCCCTCCAGTCTTTTCCCCCAGTCTTCAATTTAATTATAGGGCTTTAAATTCTAACAGCATCAGCAAAGGCTAGCAGCTTCCTGGCAGTGGCCTACCTCACCCTGTCTCTCAGGCTCACCCCTTGTAGTCCTCCTACAGGTGGACAGGCAGGCACAGCCATTGGCCAATTATGCACACTGCTGTGGTGCTGCACAGACTAGCCATAGAGGTGCAGAGCAATAAGTGCATGTGTCTCTTATGGCAAACAGTTTTGTTTGGTGCAGTCATGGAGTCATGGAGCAGTGAATGTCAGTGTGTATATTCTATCCCATGACCCGCAATGGCTAAAAAAAACTAGAAAAGACATTGTAAAAATGAGTTGGTGAGTTCTAAAGTGTGCTGGTGAGTTTAAGATTTAGCATTGAGAAAAGATGGAAGAGCTGCCCTGTCTTCGTCAGAGCCATTCTTGCCCTGCTACCACCTATCTGGTGTGTATTGCTAGGCCCTAGCAGCCCACCCCTGGCCATGGCCACCCACTGACGATGACTTTTACTGTGCCCCAATTTTTCAGGTTTGGGGCTTTCTCATCTGAATGTTCCAGGTACTGTATTTAACATATTGTATGCATAGTACTGATAGCAGGGGTTACTGGGGGAAGCAGGGGAAGAAATGTGGGAAATTACATGAAATGCCATTGCATTAGTTTAGTTTAGTTTAGTTTATTGTAGGAAACTCCATTGAGCAGGCTCATTCACAAGGAGGTCCGATACACATAACAGCAGATTACAGAAGGACATGTACAGCAAGTAGGAATATACACAGGGCCCATGTTTACTGTGATTCTATAGTTGCAGCAGTGGCCGCAGAAATCAGGGCTGATCACAAAAATCAGTGCTGGCTGCAGAAATTGGGAAAACCAGCCACATGGATGCAGAACTGCTAGCTATGCTATGCAATCACACAAGGCTAGAGCATAGCTACTGATATGATAAGTATGCCATGGCATACATGCTCATTAGAAGGGGCAGAAAACTGATGCTGCCCACTACAAAGCCGAAAAGAGTGGCCGCATGGCATCTTGACTCATGCTGGCTCTTGTTACATAACTTCGTCCAGCCAGTACTGTGGAGGGGGGGACTGATGCAAGAGTAACAGAGCTTGATTAGGACCACAGCAGCTATGGTTTGCTGCTGTGTAGGTGTGGCTAGCTCAGACATGTTAATTTTTCACTGTGAGGCTGCTCACTTTGCACGCTTAATCCCTGGAAGATGAATTTGAAAGGAAGAACTGGAAGGTGAGCTGTAATCAAGAAGTGAGAAGATTCAGTGGTGCCCGTGGAGGTGGCATCAATCTTGGTGTGGTGGCAGGGATCGGAGGAGGAGCTGATTGGAGAAACATGTGGCTGGCAGCAGACTGAGCAGAGGACTCGGTCCCCACTGGTGGACATCGATCACAGTTTTGATTTGTGGGCTGCAGATCTGTACCTGCAAGTGTGAGAGTTATTTCTTGGCAGATTTGAACCTGCAGCCTAAGTGGTGGCATCAAGCTCAGTTCTTAAGGAGGGTCAAGCTGCCCAGCTGCAGCAGAGTTGGGGACCAGGGAGTACTAGAACTGGAGCATGCAAGTACCGAAAAAAACTTGGAATGGAGAATTGTATTGATTGCTGCTATGCATAAGTGAAATGAGGGTCATGGACTGAAGAACTCCCCCCGAGTTGCTGGGAGAAGAGAACATGATAACCAAGGTTACTCCAGCTTAATAAAAATGACTTACTTGCATTTTTTAGTGTGTCCCCCAAAAGAAAAATCAGGAGTCAACAAATCCTACAGACAATGCAAGTTACACCCTCCTTCACGATTATAGGAAGACAATCCCTATCAACACACAGATTTGCACACTGCACACATGTTTGTTGCAAGGCAGTTGGGTATTCCTAGTTTTAAAAAATAATCTAAAAGAACATTGATCAAAATCAGAAACAAAAATTTAAATGGCTTTCAAGTTGGAGTCTCTCTTTATATCTGTTAACTGTAAATATAAACCAGAATAAATCCAAGCAGGTTTTTCCTTCTGTGTAGTTTTAGCTGCATGTGCATGTTCTCCTCCAATTGTAACCTAGGAGAACATCAAAGGCCACCAATTTCCAGATGAAGAACAGAAGAGCCTTCAAATATGGGGTGGGAGGGAAAAGTCTTTAAAAGAGAACATTGATGCCCATAGCTGTGCCAGGTTTGGGTTATTGCAGTTTAATATTTGTGATAAGAAGACTACATACTGTTAAATGGCCCGCTGTTCCACTTTCAGTGTAGCGGAGTGGTTGCACAAAGGCAGTGAAAGGGTTAACTAAGACTTAATCCCCTTGAAGGTATGCTCTTTAACCACAATTTATCTGCCACAGCATGGACACAGAATCAACAGTTGTTCTGCCACAGAAAGTATGAGGTCCTGCCACAGAATGTAGGTCCACTTTGCCACAGTAAACACGGGGCTCTGAATATACAAAATGAATAATAGTACAGAGAACATAATAACAACTTATATTAAAATACGCATTAAAATGAGAGCAGTATTGCCAGGTTGTATACATATCATGTACTGAAGAGCATAAGGAAGAGTGAAAAAACAATAAATAAAAATGTCTGAAATAAGCAAGCAGTATGGCACATGAAACATGATAAGGGCATATATTAATCCTGGCAAGCTAAAAAGCATAGGTAGACACAGAGACTCAGATAAGGGTAGGAGGGAGGGAGGAAGGGGGTGAGGAGAAGTAGTAGGGAAAGTGGATAGAAAGGAGATCATTCATAAGAAAGGTGGGAATTATTGAAAAGGATGGTTGGAGCTGGGATGGAAGAGAAGCAAGGGGGTAGCTGGAATAAGTGGCAGGGGGAGTTTACAAGATTATGGATGCAGGAAGGGAACAGGGTAGAGGGAGGGGATGAAGGGAGGGGTTGTGTAGTGGAGAAAAGCACCAGAGTATTAGTGACAATTACATGTGACTATGAGCTTACTGACTGTCAAGGCTTTGAAAAAGTTGATTCAAGACGACACTGGTGAGTTTGAGGATGGATTGAAGATGATTCCAGGTGATGGGTACAGCATGGGAAATGGCCCTTTTGCCAAAGTCCATGCATGTATTAGGAATGTCAAGGAGGATGAAAACGGCTTTCCTAAGGGAGAAATTGCTATGAGAGATGTGGATAAGGGACAATATGTATCCTGGAAGTTTGTTGAACAGGATGTTTAGTGTCCATGTACCGAGGTGGGTCAAGTGTCTTGTTGCCAAGGATGTCAATCCTACTGCAATATACAAGTCACAATGTTTTATGGGGGAGGGCCTTTGTGATAAACTACAAAGCCTGGTGGTACAGGATGTCTAGTTTATGCAAGTTTGAAGCAGTGGTGCAGCCATAAATAATGCTGTTGTAATCAAGGAGTGATAAGAACGTGGCTTGTACCAGCTTTGCTCTAACACATAACAGGAAGAGAGACTTGCTACGGAAAAAGAACTCAAGCTGAGTTTTGAGCTTGCTGGTGAGATTATGGATGTGATCATTAAAGATAGTATGTGGCTACTGAGGTGGCACTAAATCAGAGTGGCAGTGTTGACAGAGGTATATGGCTAATGTGGGATTACCAATACTATGGGCCATTCAGATAGTCTGTTATGTGGCTATGTGTCATTCTGATGGTGTATTATGTGTCTAGTGGAAGGGGGCTTTGCTAATCCTCCAGAAACCTGCCATAGATAATATTTACAGCATGCAGTATTTATATTTTGTAGAGTAGATTCATCATATTTTGTACAAGGCCCTGGAAACAAATAGAGTGCTACCTCCTGACAAATAACATTAGTAAATAATGATTCTTTCCACTTTTTTCAAATGGGCAAGACACTATAAAACACTGCTGGGTTTCCAGTGTGCCATTCACCTATGTCTAGGACATTCCCTTTCCTCCACCCTTTTATGTTTGAGGGAAATTTCACTGTTATCCTGCCATACATTTCCAACCAGGAAACACTTATCCCATTCCATCTGTAAATAAGGTCAGATGTGTAGACTTCATAAGAATGGTGTGCGCTTTAGCCTTGAGAAGCCCAAGGCACACCCCACACCTGCTCTCCTGCCTGGTTTGGGAGAGTGGGGTGTTAGGGTTAGAAACCGTAATGCCTCATTTCCCAACCTTTGCCGCTTTGACCCTAACTGGAGCATTAACAACATTTTTTGCAAGTTTTTTCCTTACTTTTTGAGATAGTATAATAGTAGCCTTATTTTAGTGTGGAACAGCAGGGTCCTTCAAACCATGCACTCCCATCCTTCTGTAGATGTGTGTATGAATTATCTGAGCCTTCCATAGCCACAGCCTGTCGATGAGCCTTCTATCTACTGTCCTTAACTCAACACTCTGTTTTAAGTCCCTCCCCTGCCATTGACCCTTCACAAATGTGATTGTCTCAAAGCACCTGTCGTCCCCCCAGCTCATTCTGTGTACAGTCCTCCTTCACATTGCTCTCTAGCATGTTCCTACTAGGTCAGTCCTGCACAGAAAATTAACCCCCACCCCCCACCAACTTTGACTTGAATTAATGACAAAGCCCTCTCTTGACTGCGTTAGCACACAGGGTGTGAAAGCCTACTTGAGTCTCTCCCCTCCTGACTTTATATGAAATAATGACAATGATTCCCCTGGCTGCTTTACCTCCTGCTAAATTAGTTCCTTAAATCCACAGCACTCACCATGTACCTTGGGCTGTACTAACTGCAATATATACCTCTATATGAGATAGCTTACAATTGTAAATAGACAGACCAATTGCTGTTATTTGTTGTATTTTTTGTCTCGGTACTTGTGCACCCATACTCTGTAACTACCTTTTTGTGTTGTCCTCCTGCCAAGACGTGGAACCTTTGAAAAAGAGCATTTTGCTCAAAGGTTATGTCTGAATGAAGAAATAAATAAAATATGTAACAAGGAAGTACAGGGCCCTCTGGGTCCAGCGTTTCCATTTATAGTACAACAGTGACCAAACTGCTAGCATAACCATCTTATTATCCCATCTCATGTACCCAGTTCAGAAAATATTTGAATCCTAGCCAAAACGTAATTCTGCGCAACTGCAACGCCATTCCGTGTCACAGGTGCAAAAACACATTTTGGGCAGGATTTGAAAAATGACAGCTGTGACATACATGATGTGGGGTAATAAGAAGGCTATGTTGAAAATCTGAGGTTAAAATATTTAACAGTTTCAAAGTTATGAGTGGGCATAGCGAAATTGCAATGAATGGTCATAACTTTGGCATTTATTCATATTTTTACCCCAAATTTTCAACATAGTCTTCTTATGACCCCACCTCATAAACCCCATATGTGAAAATGTTTAAATCCATGTCAAAATGCCATTCCACACCACATGTGCAAAAACACATTTCAGACAGGATATGAAAAATGACAGCTGTACTGTTCATGAGGTGGTGTACAGAAATGGCTATGTTGAAAATTTGGAGTCAAAATATTAAACATTACTAAAGTTATGTGCATACATAGAAAATGTTCAATGAATGCACATGACTGTCCCAGTGTTATGAATTTTTTAATCAAATTTTCAACATGGCCTATTTGGGAACCCACCTCATGAACACTGGTGGTGAAATGTCATTATTCAGTCAAGAAAGGTGATTTCATGCAGCGACTGCAAAATCACCTTCCAGGCCTGATTAATAAGATAACAGTGGCAGTGTTCATGAGGTGGGATCTCAAAAAGGCATTGTTGGAAATGTGGTGAACAAACTCCAAAAAATGGCAAAGTTCTGAACAGAAGTTCAAAACACCATTGAAATGCATTATATGGCTCTTACTTTTTTCCCCCCTCAGTTTGCAGCTCAACTTTGAAGAGTGCAGACGTGTCCCTGTCCACAAAAGATAACAGTCTATGACCTCCGGTGGTAAGTATGGGGTAAGGGGGGGTGAGGTGGTGGGTGCTCAATGGGGGGGTAGAGAGGGGGAGGGGGACAGGGGAGACAAAGAGGGACTGTTTTCTTTTTCTTAGGATAAAAAAAGACATCTGGGGACTGTTTTCTTTTTTACAGGTCTGAATAAACTAAATATATTGGGACACTGGGTGTGGGCTCCCAAGTGTCCCACACTGCTGGGGGGCTCTAAATGCCAACACAGGGATTGGGCCCCCTGATGTTGACTTATTAATATAAAACAATGGGCTGTTGGGGGGCATCCAACACCAAGGGTGGGCATCCCAGTGTCAGATATTTTAAATTAATGGTAAAGGGAGTAGGGATGGTGATTGGAGGGTTGGCAGGTGCCACTAGACACCAGAAACAATATGGGGACAGTGATCAGAGGGTTGGGGTTCCACTAGACACCAGGGGAATTAATTTCATCAGGGGTACAGTGATCAGAGGGTGAGGGTGCCACCAGACACCAGGGAAATTATGTGTGTTACAGGGACAGCGATCGCAGGGTGGGGGTGCCACTAGACACCAGAGAAATGAAGGGGCAAGGGTACTGGAGGGTGGTGGGGCCACTAGACACCTGGGAAAAACAATGGAGTATTGGATAGGATAATGGAAGGGACAAACAAGGATTCTCAAGTGATGAAAAAAGGATCCTTTTTCGTGACTCGTGATATGAAAAAGGATTCTTTTTTTGTATCATGTGGTCACAAAAAAGGATTCATTATATTTAAAAAAGTACATTTCAAGGGCATATTTCTAACTTTGAAGTACATATAGCATCTAACGGGGTCCCGATCAGCCAGCTAGGTGTGGTGGTGTCACGCCAGGATGTCATTTTTCTGGCTTTTGAAAAAATGTTTTTTAGAAAAAACAGAAAACAAGATGGCAAGCAAAAAATTATTTTTTTCTCATAAAAAGGATTTTATTCTCACAAATAGGAATGTATCTCATGAGAATGAATCTTTTTTTGTGAGATCAAATCCTTTGTCAAACTTTCTCCCTCTATCCTGAAAAGTGATCTTCACATTGAAAACAATGGGAAATGTAAAATGTAATAACTTGGCAACAGATTAGTATTTTTCCACATAACAAAGCATGCCTGTTCTGCTACCCAATCTCTTTCTACCATAAAAAAATCACACTAAAATTCCACACTGTGTAGACGCAGAGCGATGAGGAAAAAATTGCAAAAAGTGGCAACTTTATAATTTTTTGCACTGTCCAGATCTCAGAATCCACACATCCAATCAGAACAAAACATGCCACGTCAAGAGATCTACCATATGGGACAGCACATACTAAATTTTGAGCAAATCCATTGATCGATTGCAAAGTTATTAAAGTACACAATTTGAGGTTTAACATTAAACATGCTACTCAACCTTAAATATAGGTTTACGGTATACATATGTTTTCTTCTATGCTGAAAGCTGGTGTGCCAGAGCTGCATTGTCACACCAGAGAGCATCTAGAACCCTAGACCTTCTGGGGGCCTAGTGGTCCCCAGACCCCCAGCCTTTATATAAATTTTTTTAGTTGGTCCCTGCCCCCTCCTCCCCAAGTTGCAGTTGTAGACTTTAAGGCCAGCCAGAGTCTCCCATAACCCTGACTCAGGAGAAAAAGTATTTTTTCCCCTGGAGTCAGGGGTAGGAAAGATGTAACAAAAGTGTGTTTTATGTTTAAAAAGGCCTCAAAATTCACCACAGAGTATCTACACCCCCAGAGCTCCTGGTG
This sequence comes from Neoceratodus forsteri, assembly GCA_016271365.2. Lineage (NCBI taxonomy): Eukaryota > Metazoa > Chordata > Ceratodontiformes > Ceratodontidae > Neoceratodus > Neoceratodus forsteri. Next base: position 783,271,373 of record CM028132.1, on the reverse strand, counting down.
GTCTAGCAGGTCCGTACCCCTGGCCTTCATGGGTCAGATGTTCATGTGTTTTGTACTTGGGAGGTGGTAAGCAACCCTACTCCATGAAGAACTGTCTGGAACAAATTCAAGAAGTGAAGACAACATAAAATATATGTTTGTACTCCCTTCTTCCCTCCCCCCCCCAGGAAAAAAATGTTAAAACAAAAATGGAATCAGAGAGAGAGAGAGAGAGAGAGAGGAAGATAGAATCTTGGAATCCTAGGAGAGAGGATGGTACAGATGAAGAGCCTGAGAGAAAGGAGTCCAGGCTACATAAATGCAAATACCTGATAGAACTCAGAGTGGTATGGATTAAAAGGAGCCTCATGGAAAAAGGTGGCATGAATGGACAGAAATCTGAGAGAGGGTGACACAGATGGAAAGGAGAGAGAGAGAGAGAGTTGCAGTTAGATAGATAGATAGATAGATAGATAGATAGATAGATAGATGAATAGATACATAATGTAACCCCCTTGTTACCCGGGGTTACTAGAATCCCAGTAAGATCTAGTGGTAGGCAGGGAAGGCAGCTTGTGAAACTCCAGTTAAATGGATTTCACACTGTCTCACTCTGTTCTCAGTCTCAGCTGAGACTGAGGGATGACATCACCATAGAACTATCGCAGCTGCATGAGCCACAATGGAATCTGCAGCAGGGAGTTGGAGTAGAATGTTGGGAGGTTTGAACAGTCAGTTTGTGGTCAGTTGGTGTTTGGAGCTTGCTGAGGGAGCAACACAGCAGCTCTGGTTAGGCTCTTGGAGCCTCAGCCCTGACAAAGGGCTACATTCTAGAAAAAAAGGGTGTGTGTCTCCACCAAAAGAGAGACACAAAAGCAGTTTGTAAAGTGGTGGAGACTGCTGTTTCAGGTCTCAGTGCCCCATCCCTCAGGGGATGGGGCAGGAAGGGTTTCCTGCATATTCCAGGGGCAACCCCCTGGTTCTGCTACTAGTGGAGAAGCTGCCTATTTGTTCAAGAGTTTTTGGGAAACAAGAAGACTTGTGAATTGCCTGTGGGGCACCTGCAACCAGAGGGTGAGTTTCTGCTCTTCCTAAAGGGCCTATGTTTTTCACCCTGGGACTTGTGTGATAGTGGGGATTGGACTACTGAAATAGTGGGAGGCTTAGCCAAAAAGTAAAAGTATGTTCAAGTCCAGCACTTATGGGAAGTCAAAACATGTAGAGGAGATGTGACATATGTCTACCCAGTAATCTACATTGCCAAGCTTTCAGTAAAGGAGTTGTTTAGTTTCCAGAGAAATGGCCGGGTATGAATTGTGGGAGCTGGAGGTGGGAGACTCCCCATCTTTAGTGATCAGGTCCACCTCTACGGATTTGCTCTGTGGATTTCTACTTGGCCTCATGCACTTGGCCTGTGATGAGGGAAGTACCCAGATGTGGGATTGGAAGGAAAATTCCCTCTAGGAGTCGAAGGCTCTAAGGTGGTTTGGGGAGCCACAACAGGAAAACTGGTTCATTTCCCAAAATGGACTGTGGATCAAGTGGCCGGCAGGGGGAGCTGGGCCAGTGGGGACAACCCAAGTAGTGTACAAGTCGGGCTGTGTACCCAAAGCTGCATGCAAGTCTGGGCTGTGTGCCTGGTGGGTTCAGAGCCTGAGGGATGGAAATAGCGAAGAAGCAGCTCTGTTGTTTCTAATCTGCATTACCAGGAATGTAGCCCTGTGGGGGTCCAGCTATGCTTTGTTTGTTCAGCTTGGATGTGAATAAAAGCCACACTGCAGAATCCCATTCCTGGTTCTGGACATTACAGTTATTGCTTCCTGTGTTCGGATTTACTTGGGTGCTCCTGTGCAGAGTAGCCAAACCTAGGACCCCTGTGCCGAGTAACCTCATCCTCCCTGAACCCAGTCCCCAACAGGTACTGCTGTCAGCTTCAACAGCATGCCACCTGTCGTTTCGCTAAAAAGGCAGGGGTGAGGGGTTACATATAGACAGACAGACAGACAGATATCTAGGAGCTGAACCTGAGAACTAGTGTGCAGTGGTAAAAGCCATACAGAGAAGAAGGACAATATTGAGAGTAAAAATGAATGAAGAGCAAGGCATCAGAGCAAGAAAAAAACTGGAGTCAAGTAGAAATGGGGCAATTAAGACTACTGTATCAAAGTTTGGACATAATATCTGGGACATTTAATGCTACTGTATTGTACCTGAGACAGTTTAGTGAGGTAGGAAAAGTAAATGATACAAATGCAGTAGAGAAAGGGGAAAGGGGTAAGGGCAGTCAGTATTGCTATACTTAGAATTAGGCAGCTTGGCCAAGTGCAACCCTTGTTATCAAACATGACAGACAGTGACTAAATAGATGGAATTGGAACCTTGGTTTATGTATCTGAGAAAGCAAAGTTTGTGAGTCAGTCTGAAAAAGTAGGAAATGTTTATTCTATGCACCAAACAGAACTGTGGGAAAGGAAAATAGAATGCATAGGTGAGGGATTACTAGCAAAATGAGTGAGGTGATAATGTCTCTGTACAGATTGCTGGTCCAGCTGCACTTGGATTACTGGTACTTTGTACAGTTTTGGAACCTGCTCCTTAAGAAGAATAGAGACGGACTACAAAAAGTGCAAAGGAGGGCTACCAAAATAATCCAGGGGCAGCAGTGGAGGTCATACAAGAGACACAGGAGGATCATAGCATGAATACCCTGGAGAATAGCAGGGAACAATGGGACATGCTTGAGTCATTCAAGTTTCTCCATGGTATCAATAAAGGGGACACTAGGGACTTGTTCATATTAATTAGTAATAATTCTACCAGAGGTAACACCATGGAACAGGAGGGAGGGAGAGTTAAAATGATGTCAGAAAGGTATTTTTTTACCAAAAGGGTGGTAACAGAATGAAACAAACTTTCTTGTACATCCCTGCTTGACAAATAAATAGCATGAAAAACCTAACACAATCGTATGTGTTCAGTACCATGATAATGGGTAATGTTATCCATATTGTGACCCAGAAGTTTGAAAAACTATCTTGTTACTAGACTTTGAGGAAACTAATCCATCTTAATTGTCCACTAATGCATTTTATTGGTCAAAAAGAGTCTCAGATGGGTAGATAGTAGATAAGTGGCTTGACTCTGAATATTTTGTTCATAACTACTCTCTGGTTAGCCCTTCTAGTTCAGATTATAAGCATTTATGTTGTATGTTTTGTATCTCTTTCAAACTGCTCGCAACCTAGTGGTTTGCTAGAAAGAGTGAGTTATAGTCACGAATTGTATACTGCTGTTATGCCTATTTTATCATGCATGCTTGCAACTAGTGAAATCCTTGTGTCATTGATGATTGCACTGTATTCAAAATGTATGTATTCTTCCCTGTTTATCCCTACCTATTATCAACTATGTCTGTAAATCGTGTAATTTTGATCTTGTGTTGTATCTATGTTGCTATCCCTGATTGGCAAAATGTATGTATTGCTAATGTATGTATTCCCTAATTATTCCTACCCACTGTAATCTCCCAGGTTGTGCCTGAAAATAGTCATGTCTTGGCTATGGTGCTTACCCAATAAACAAAAACTAAATAAATAAATATACAGTTTATTTTATTTTCAATTATTCTCCTACCCAACCCAGAGACCACGGCATTCATATTTGTGTATGTGCATGAAGGCACACGCACAAGCCAGGATCCAGTGACCCCATCTGCCCCTCCCTTGACTGTTGTCACTGCACCATACCACCTATACACCCACCGGACCTCCACCCGGTGGGAATTGAAATATGGACAGGCATCCATCCCTTTGGAGGGGAGAGCCACAGCTCAATCCTGTTCCAAACCCCCTCCTTCGAACCGGCATCCCAGTGCCCAGAGGTGATTCCCGAACCCAGGTCACCAGTGTCGTGTGAGGTAAGGCACCAGTGCCTCAGCCCTCTGCACTACTGGGCCAGCCAACTCTGAATATTTTAAGACTGCAGTAACATTTATTGTTGTATGGTTTTCACTATAAAAGACAAAAAATATAATGTGGTTATAATCAGAAAACAAAAAGGTTCTAAAAGATCTGGAAGACTCATAAATATTCATGGCAAAAGTCTCCAGTAGCAATCAAAGTACTGTATAATGTTGTTCATGTCTAGTTTTTAGCCAAAAAAGGTACACGGAGCAATGATAGTTCCTTTCCAGGTGTATCCTGTGGGGTTGGGTATATACAGTGAATCTCTTTTATAGTCAGGAGGTATGTTGGTCAGGATACAATATAAGGAAAATTTCCCTACTCTTAGAATAAGTGTAGGGTGATCTTTAACTTCCACCTGGACAGTCACCAGAGATGAACACAAAAGGCTTGGTTTTAACATCTTATCTGAAGGACAACACTTTAACAGTGCATCATCCCCCCCCCCACACACACACACACACAATACTGCACTACAGTGTCAGTACTGGGTGGTAGCCCAGGTTCCTGAGGTCAGATGAAAACCCATGACCATGAGGTATGTCAGTCATGATACAGTACAGATTGAGGTTGTAGATTCCATTAAGTACCTGGGGGTTTATTTAGACCAGGACATTACCTTTAAGGTCCATGTAGACTACCTCACTAAATCTCCCAAAATTGGTCTCCTGTATCGGTTAAGCCCCTACCTCACCGAAGCATCACATTTGCATATAGCTAACTCTGCCCAGCTTCCCACCCTACCCTATGGCACCCCCAGTTCTCCTCTCAGTTCGATGCTGTGAATTAAAAAGGCTTAAGATGCTATATCATATTGTAGATCATTTTGCTTTAGGGGCCTCTCCCAAGGATCACCACTGCAGAGTGCTTCAGTCTCTTAACTGGCCCTCTCTCAATGGGAGGCTGGAGTACTTCTCTCTAGGTCTGGCCTATAAGCTGAAAAGAAACAAAGCTCAACCTAGCTCAATAGACCTATTAACTAATAAACCAGAAAGGTGGGCAGTCATATCCTCCTGCTGGGTGCTCCTCCAGGTCCTCAAAGTCAGGACTAAGACAGGCAAAAGGTCTTTTGCAAATACAATCCTCACCATTTGGAATGTCCTTCTTAAAAATACATAAGAATGCTCCTCTCTCAGGGGTTTTAAGAAGGGTCTAAAGGCACACATATTAGAAAGTAATCACTGCAGTTGCTATCATTGATGGGATCCCCTCTTGTCGTCCAGTGATACTGGCCAGCGATACAGTAAAATGTTTTGAACAATGTAACATCTCTGAAGTGACCAGGCTGCTCAGATTAAGTTCCAAAATATCATGCAATATTTTTGTGTAAATAATCCTAACTCATGTCAGACTGCTCACATTAAGTGCCTAAAAAACATATGATGATTTTATTGTGTAAATAATCCTAAAATATTTTGTACACTGATGTAATCTTAAAAACAGATTGTGGGTATATCGTCCAACAAAGCTTCTCTGTAACCTACTGTAACTTGTCCAATGTACTATAATATTCCAAGCAATGTTTCTTTGTATTTCAGACTGATTGATGTTTAGTGAAGTATCTCTTTCATTAATTCCAGTTCTCCCCTGAAAAAGGGATTTCTGTAGCCCAGTCAGTTTACCCAGTCAACAAAATTCAATAAATAAATAAATGACCTTCTGATCTTCTGGCCCTAGAGGTAAGCATGCAACCAACCAAGCCACTGACACTGCACCATAATGCCCAAAGGTAAGACCAGGGGCTGGGTTACTGTGAGTTAGTCTAACCCTATTGTGTCATCATAGGGCCACTGATTTTTCAGAATAAAAAAAATGATAACATCTCAAAGTTTCTCCTGGCTAGAAATCACAGAATTTCATGGAATTTGACACTGATGGAATTGGCATTGCTTTGGATTCACTCTGTATAATGTTTTGTATATTGTACTGTCTTGTGTTGTGCCTGAAAATAGGTATTTGTGTGTTTAGTGCACCTACCCAGTCAACAAAAACTAAATAAATAAAAAATGGTATCCCAGAGCAGTGAAGCTATAGAACATAGGGGTATTTTTAAAGTGTTCCTTCCAGGATCCACGCACCATAATATTCAGCAGCAGAACTCCATCTACACCAGTTGAAACTGTTAAACTATCTATTAAACTATTAGATAACCTAACAGTTCTGTTTCACTTCCAAAATGTGAACTCATTTGCATCCAATAAAGTCATGTTTGCATCATAAAATGCTGCAAATTGAATCTGCATCATTTTGTTATGCAAATTGCTATCAATTGTGACATTTATTGTGAATGCTTGGATCTTCTTGGAATAGCACAAAGGTTGGTCATGCAGACTCAGGCACAAGCAGAACCTATATCTGCATCCATGTTCACCAGGTCTGAAAATCTGGTTCCACAAAGTCGCATCAACAACAAAGTTGTCGATGGACTTTACATCAACAGCATTTTGCTGACGGTGATCACATTGCCTGCAAATGTGTCGATGACCCAGCGGCACAATGGGATTCCTCTGATTGTTTGCAGGGGGATTTGCCCCTGTACCCCCTGGAATTAATGATTGTCAACTCCGGGGGGGCAGATTACAGGGAAAAGCAGCTTACAGCATAGTCGATGTATATATTTTGCTGCACACATATGTTCAACACTGTGGATGTTGAATGGGTTGTTGTCAATGTAATGGATTCACTGTGGGGGTTCGTTGTTCAAAGGGTATATCTGAAAATCTAGCTTCATATTATAGTTGCTATAAAAATGTTTTGGTAGCCGGCCCGGTGGTACAGAGGGCTGAAGCACGTGCACCTTACCTTGTGCCATGCCAGCGACCCAGGTTTGGGAACAACCTCGGGCCACCGGGGTGCCGGCTCGGGGGGAAGGGTTGGAACAGGATCGAGCTATGGCTCTCCCTTCTGTAAGGGTGGATACCAGCTCCACCACAGTCCTGCTCCCACTGGATGGAGATCCAGTGGGTAGCGCAGGCAGTCAGGAGTGGCAATGCAAGTCTGGGAGGGGCAGAAGGGGCTAGCAGATCCTGACATGTGCGTGCACCTCTATGCACATACACGCATGTGTACACCATGGCCCTGGGGGGAAAGGGGAGTAAATAGAAAATCAAAACGTATGTATGGAAAAAAAATGTTTTGGTACCATTCAGTTTGCTTTTCTTTTAATTTGCCATGTCCTTAGCTATATTTCTTTCATTATATTTTTACAGATAATAGAGCTAGATAGTAAAATCATGGCAATGAAGAGAAATTGGGCTAGCATTCACCAGTGTAATCTGAGAATTTTAAATACTTAAAATGGAATTTTAATTACTTCATTTTACCATAAAGTAGTGGCCCTGGATGATGCACAAGGCAAGCTGAATGTTTTGTGCTCCCAGTGTTAGAATGATGAAGGTAACCCAAATGAGGTAGTGCCTCAATTGTAATATTAATAACATTTTGTTTTTTAGAGTTGATGTTATGCTTTTAAAAATTGGGTTCTTGTCATTAACATAACCTTTTAGAATACATAGCAGTCAACCAGAATATTCCATTTCCAGCCATTCTTTTATGAGGATTTATCAGAGCCTTTTGCAGTATGTCAATCATTAAAATCTGCAAAAGCAGGATACACAATACTTTGTTAGCACTTCTCTTACCAAAACAGCGTCTTCCATCCACATGCAGGTCAAACCCCAGCCTGCACTTGCAGCGGTAGCCCAAGCCATCATTGTCCGTCCTGTGACTCAGCACGCAGATCTGTTCACAGCCCCCATTGTTGTTTTGACAGGGGTTTGTCACTACAAGTAGTGCCAAAAGAGGAACAGAAAAGCAATGTCACAAATATAGTACTTGCCAACATTTTGCACACATTTCATCAACAGACAATCATCACCCAGGGGATTTGAACTATCAAAGAGGTCAGTAAACTTGTAAATCCTTTTCCCCCCTAAACTACCTTTAGAATATTTACTCTCATCCAATATGTTCCCATGGAAGCAGTGTCTGTATTGTATGGACTATATTAAGCATGCTAAAGTGTAGCAATCATAAATCACTCTCTTCCTCAAGGATAACCTTTAGGAAAAATGGAGAAAAGACTTTTTCCTCCTCTCCATTATTTTTCTCCACTATCAGAGCTTTTACACTCTGTCATTGTTCAACACAGGGATTCCCTGTGGATTTGTATCAGTCAATCATATCTTAATGTAAGTATTATCTATCAAGAATAATGTATTGACAATAGTGCTGCTCTAAACAAATACTGAAATCATTAGTGTGCGCGCCTTTTTTAAGGATACATTGTACCTTTTAGAAAAAAAAACAATCATCATTGCTAGTTATCCTAGACATATTATTTTAAAACAGAAAAGTAAAAACAAATGCAAATTAAGTAATGTGCTGAAAAAGTGTACAAAGAAAGGGGAGACATGCCTGAAATGTTTTTTGACCAACTTTTGATAAATTAATAATCTAGCTTTGTGGTGCCCTGAAATCAGTACTGTGTTCATCTCTTGTCCCGTTACTAATATTTCATTTCATATTTCCAAGACAGTTTCATGACATAAGTGACACAGTTTCATGTTATTCAGCTGAATGCCCAAAATGATGTAATGATTTGATATTTTTTAATTCCCTCTGCCCACCGTCCCTCAAGATGCACCTAGAACTGAGGTCCAGCTCAGTGTGCCTTTCCTGGTCACCAAATTTGAAATAAATAACACTTAGTAGAAATGTCATGTAGTATGAAAACAGAGAGCAGTAGCTACTGAGAAGAGGAAGATTCAGGGCAGTTACATAGGTGACACAAAATGGATTATTAATTTAACAAACTGGCCTAAAAATGTCTGAATATGGGATAGTCACTTAAAGGAAAATGGGAGGACATCGATACGTATAAAAAAAAGATTTCACATCACTTATTAATACTCCTATGTGGAAATCCCAACAGGTAGGTTGCCATAAAATAGTGAGACTTATATCAAAGTAGTAACTGCCGAATTGGCAATCAAAGCCAGCCTGCCAGTGCAGCGGTTGTACAACTGATGGCGAAGCCAGTCACCCAAGTTCAGAAACAGACTCAGGAAGCTGGAGGGCTGGTGGGGGGAGGTGGATTCAGGATCCAGTGGACTGCTCTCCTCCTCCTCCAGGGGGGAAGGTTTGCAGTTCTAGGTGCACATCTTGTCCCTAGTGGAAGGCAGGGGGTCTAGCTTCCAAGCCTGCTAAGACAAAGGTGGAGGGGTGGGCAGATGCCAAAGTCCACCTTTGGATGACAGGGCAACCATCTTGGTGTCATTTCACATCTCACCCCTCCTGGGGAAAACTACAAGGAAAAAGGCCCCTGAATCTCAGGACCTTCTAGGGCTGGGGTCTTAACCCCATTCGCCCCACGGGGGTACCCTGAGCATTTCCATGCCAAAGGATAGCTCCATCACAAGGAGATAAAACTCATGGGGTTGCAAGTCCCATAGTCAGCTCTCACCACTATAGGGGTACCATGGGTATTACCGTCCCATGGAACAGCAGTGCTGGGATTCAGGGCTGAATTGGCTGAATGTGAAGCACTTCCCAGGGTGATAAAGAATACATTTTAAAAAATATTTAAAAATTGGCAAGCAAGCTTCATTAACTGTTTCAATGGATTACACATTAAAAAAACATGAAGAGGGCCACAAGTTGTAGTGTTTTGTTTGTTTTTGTTTTAAACTTTAGGGGGATCAAGTAATAAAGGAATAACTGTCCTACATAACTTTATTCATTTAGTAATGTATGTATGCATTAGTGACTGGTACTGTAAATGCCAGGATAAGTCAAACATTCTTTGTCGGCAGTCTGTGAATGTCCTGATCTATCTACTGAGAAAACAGTAAGCACATTATTTAATTGTATGATATTTTGGGGAGATGGATTATTTTATTCTGTTTATTGTTTGAGTATTATTTACAAGTAATGATGTTCTGTATTTCCTTATTACTCTACTTACCAAAAGGTTGCTTAAGGGCTTGATACACCATCACGCCATAAGGCCTCAAGGAAGTCTGGAAAACCACCTGAGGGTTTCTTTCTGTGAATTTGTTGGCCTTCATAACTGCCAGCCTAGTCCAGTCAGTGAAATATACATTGTCTTCAAATACACTTATCCCATAGGGATGAGGGATTACTGATCCTCCATGAGCAATTGTTTTCCTTTGTAAAAAAGAAAACTGTTCATTAAGTCCCCAAATAAAGGTAAGGACAAATCACACATTGAGTTAATACCTGTTAACTTCTGGCACCAAAATGATGGACAAAAAATAAATATGAAGGACATCTGACAAAAAAAGGTAACCAAGGCCACAGAAGCTTTGAAAATGAGTAGTATGGAATGAAGTGCATTATTAACAGGAATACACCTCTGGAACATTTATGTGCATCATTACCATCATCATTATTAATAGTTTGAATTGTAAACTCATTTACCTACTGCTACCACTTGTCTTGAAGGAAGAAATTGATAGGATCACATGAACATGCCCATACTGTATGTTCCTATGAATTTCCTTCTAAAAAACAAGGGGTATAAAGGGTTAATGAGGGACAGAGAGAACTCTGATTTCAAAATTACAGTAGGAATGCCACTGGTAATCTGGGATAAGTGACAGGTATAGTTATAATCATTAAGCATTAACTCACTTTTCCAATTGATACAACAGCCTTTAGGTAATTCAGACATAGTGAAGGAAACATGTTTCCTTGAACTTTGGAAAAGAACTGGTCTCTTTTGTCCCTGCTCCACGTAGAAGCATTAGCAGAATCCCAGTGTGGCCCTCCATACGCAGTACAAAGAAAAACTGTAGTAAGGGCCTGTTCAGGGTAATCCTAATACATTTCTCCATGAACTATGGACTCTAAAGACCCACTCACCCAGTAATGTATCTCAAGTCCCAGTTTAGTTAAAAAAAGTATTTTTGTTTCTAATTCACATAAAGAATTGCCAACAAAACGTTATAGCAATGCTTCATGGCTAATTAGCCACATCTTCAGGGTGTGTTGGGCTGTAAAATTAATAATTGTGTCACTATTCTTATTTCTATCATTTGATACTTCATTTTCTCATATATTGCAATATTTGCATTTCATAGAGGGGGATCACATGATACAGCCTGCGGAGCAACAGTCTTGAACCGAGCTCTCACTACCCTTGCCTTTCCCCGACCTAAAAGAAGACTTGTTTCTGTGATTTAGCCCATGGATTTACTGCAGTTTGACTGGCAGATAGAAGTGGTATCCATCTGGGCAGCAGTGTCAATATTTGGGAAAAAGCGGGATGAAAATGGAGGTGGATATGCGAGTGGCTCCTCCGAAACACACGCCGCCCACCACACCAGAAACAAATCCCAAAAAAGGCCAGGGCACAGGTGGGTCAACTAAATAAGCCTCTGATTATGCCACAGGATCAAAACCTGCTTACTTTGGATAAATTCTTTGAGGAATTCCATCCCTTTCAGGATGAGATGTGATCTCTGAAAGAGGATGTCAAAGGAATTTCCCAGGCCCTAGAGGACTTGTCAAGACACACAGGTGACTGTGAAACCCAAATCATTTCTGCAGAAAGGAAACTGGAGAAAATGGATCTGGCTCTGATAGAAATGTGCCAGAAACAAGCAAAAATGGAATCAAAATTAGAGGATCTTGAAGGGAGAAGCTGCCACAACAATGTTGTGGTAATCAGGTTCCCAGAGAAGGAGGAGGGGGCGAATTCTGTTTTGTTCACACAGAAGTTCGTAGAAAATTTAGCTGGACCTTCACCCTTCAGAGCAGCTTATATCATTGAATGGGCCCACTGGGTGCTTTGCCCGACACCTCCCTCCCGGATCACAGCCAAGAACTTTTATTTTTAAATTTTTGAACTTCCAGGAGTAACAGCATTTTATGGAGAAGCTCTGGGAGATCCAGGAAGTCCTGTGGAATGGGAAAAGCATCCGAGTGGCCCAAGACCTCCCCCACAAGGTGTGCCTGAGATGGGTGTCATTCCATAAAATTGTGGTGAAACTCCTGGCAGTAAGCATCAAGTTTAGAATGCAGGACCCAGCTGTCCTCCAGATCTCCTTAGACGGTCAGTGGTTGGCTTTTGAGGATCCCAAGATGGCAGAAGAGATTCTGCATCAGAAAATGCCAAACTTGTTCTGAGATGGGTGAAAAAACTGAAAGCCAGGTTTGGGTCCCATCTTTTGACCTCAAGTATGTGGTAAGGAATTGTCTGCAGTTCGAGCATCGGGCATCTTTTATGACTCCATTTAAATACAGACATTTTATTTATATGAGATCTAACAACCCGGACTTTGGCAGTATGTTGTTTTAATGTTTTTTTAATTTTCCCCTCTAATCATGTAGAGCGCAATATAGCTGAACTAGCTTTATTGAATGTTGGGGATGACTCAATTTCGGGCTATGCAAGGGACACTGCATTATCAGTAACTATATTTAATTTCTGATTATGGTTCAGTGTTTTGGATGCCCTCAGTATTACCTTGCTGAGATAGAGATAATTCTTGTTAGTTTTTCCATTATATGACTAGTGGCCTGGTATTGGTGCTACAACCTGTATTAACCTGTGGAAACATATGTGGCTGGTTATTAGGGGGACTGCCTGTTTCTATGTTTATAAATGCTTTTACTGGGAGGGAGACCCTGCAAAATCCATATTCAGGCATTTATGAGAGACCTTATGTGGAAGGTCTGGACATTTGAGATCAGGCACCATGACTTAGTGCCTACCGGAGGGAGAGTTACTGTTCTGTGGCTTATAGGATCTCAATATAATCCCTTGTAAAGGGAGGGACTGGAAGGTGTATCTGGTCCCAGGTACACATTACCATAGGTAACAAGAGTAACTTTGGTCACGGGTAGCACTCTCCCTTACAGAGCACATTGGATGTCATACTGACACCACGGACCCTCAGAACATTTCTCCATGTGCCTAACTCCCCAGACACTGGGATACATTACTATATTTCTGTTTTTTTTTTTCTTTTCAGTATGGGCTTAAACCTCCCATATTGATTTAGCCTGGTTGGGGAGGGTGGGGGTTGTGGCAAAGGCTTATTGTTGTGACAGGCATCATGTACCAAATAATGTTATTGGGGAGGGAGGGTGGGAGAGTTTTCACAGCATGGATTCATGAGATATGTACCTGCTCCTTTTGGGGATGGGGAGAATGTTGGTACAGGGAGGAGGGGGGCCATGATTCAATGGGGGATCAGTTGTGGTTGGGGGGCCTGGCTTCACATGGGGAAAGGAAGGGCACTGGGTCCCCAACATACTTTGTATGGTATCTTCCTTGATGCATAGACTCATTGCCTGGTTTTAATGGTTACTCCCAGATAATTTCTATCATGGAATGTGAATGGTGCCAGGAATAAGCTCAAACGATATCAGATACTAAAACATTTGCAACTGTCTAAAAGTGACATTTCCCTGCTTCAAGAAACTCATCTTCTGGAAACACAGGGTGCCCTGCTACATAGTCAGTTTGTAGGACAAGTGTATAGTGCAGGGGATAGCACTCAAAGTAGAGGTGTGGCAGTGCTAATTGCAAGGAGAGTCCCGTTTACCTGTGAGCGAGTGGTAGCCGATCAAGGGGGTCATTACATTTTAGTCAAAGGATGTCTAGACAGGACCACACTTGTACTAGGCAGTATTTATGGTCCAAACACAGATACCCTGGGCTTTTTTATAGCTTTATTACAGACCTTAGCCCAGTTTGCAACCTACCCAATCATATTAGGTGAAAATTGGAATCTCCCCTTCTCCCCGACTTGGATAGGCCAAGTACTGCTTGCAGGGGTCTTTCTGCTGCACAGAGGTCTATCAGGGAACTGGTGAACCATCTGAGCATGAGTGACCCCTGGAGAATCCTTCATCCCACTACCAGGGAGTATATGTTCCACTCGGCAGTGCATCACTCCCACTCCAGAATTAATTATCTGCTCCTCAGTCAGTTCTCTTGGGGCTACTGGAAGCTAAAATTTGGCTCCTGGGTGATCTCGGATCACTCCATAACTTGGTGTTCCCTAACTTTTTCCAGTGACTGCCCCAGGGAATCAGTCTGGAAGTTAAATAACCAAATGCTTAAAAAGCAAGAGGTGATAGATCTCATTCAGGAGGAAATAGAGGGTTTTACCATCTTAAATTCCAATTCCACGGACTGTCCAGATTTTGAATGGGGAGCTCTCAAGTGTGTTCTAAGAAGACTCTTTATTGTGATTGCTTCTGAAAGGAAGTGAAAGCGAGAGGTCAACACTCTCAGTTGATTGCAGGAAATTTGCACTTTAGAAAGTTCCCTATCTAAGATGATACCCGAGGCAGACCACATAAAACTACTTAGACTCCAGGATCAGTACTCTGAACTGCTCAGGAAGAGAGTGGAGTATGCTATCTTGAAGATGGGTACAAGACACATAGATCAGGGAGAGAAGGCAGGTCACCTCCTAGCCCTCAGGCTTAAAAAAATGGAAGCTTCTAGGATAGTGAAAACCATAAGACCCCAGCCAGACGGGATACCCTGCCTCTCCCCTACACAGATTACTGAAGAGTTTGCCAAATTTTATCAGGAACTATATTGCCCCATGCCTCACCAACCATTACCTGAGGTAGTTCACAACTATCTGGCCTCTATTCCCCTCATCACCTTACCACCAGTGCACCAAAATAGCCTGGTAGTGCCTATCTCTGAGGAAGAAATAGCAACAACTATATCCACTCTAAACCTTGATAAGGCTCCAGGACTGGATGGGTTTTTGGCCAGTTTTTATAAAAAATGTGCCTCTTTCCTGTTCCCCTGGCTAAAACGCCTCTTTGATTGGATATTAGATGCCGAAGAGATAGATGAAACCTTTTTTGGGGCTATTATTATTGTGTTGCACAAGCCAGATAAAGATCCAGAACAAGTGACTAGCTATAGGCCTATCTCACTTTTAAATTGTGATGCTAAAATACTGGCGAAGGTTCTGGCTAATAAACTCAAACTGGTTTTACCTCATATAATCCATCCCTATCAGGTAGGATTCATGCTGGGGCGGAATTCTGCTGATCACTTCAGGAAACTGGCACATGTCTTCTCTGCCTCCAGGGACTCAGATGTTCCAGCTGGCCTGGTGTCCCTGGACGCAGAGAAGGCATTTGATAGGGTTAACTGGCAATTCCTGTTTTGTGCCATGTCCAGGTTTGGCTTCCCATCTAAATTTACAGAATGGGTCTCCTCTCTGTATCAGAATCCCAAGGCTCGGATCTATCGTAATGGAGTCTTCTCGGCAAATTTCTGATTTTACTCTGGGACCCTTCAAGGATGCCCCCATCCCCCCTTCTGTTCAATATATACCTTGAGTCCCTAGTAACACTACTAAGGTCACATGAAGAGGTACAAGGGGTAGAGATTGGATCCCAGGTTTTTAAACTATCTGCATATGCAGATGATGTTCTGAGACATTTATGGCACCCCACACAATCTTTACCAATAGTACTCTCTATAATTGAAGACTTCAGTGCTGTATCAAATTATAAGATCAACCAGATCAAAACCACAGTTTTCCCCTTGAATGGTAGACTCCCAAGGATGGATGTGCTCTCTTTGGGATTACAGTGGTGCCCTCAGAAGATTAAATATCTAGGCCTCTTTGTTAGCCAGGGGAGACACTCAAACTAGGAAACTTAACCTGAACCTTTTGTTCACCACTATTCAACAGGACCTGGAGAGATGGCAGTCACTTCCCATCTCCCATTGGGGTCGTATCAACCTAATTAAAATGAATCTTCTTCCTAGATTATTTTGCCCGTTGAGCATTCTGAATCTCTGGATGCCTCTTGCCTGGTTTAAAAAGGTACACTCTGTTATTTCATCCTTCCTTTGGAAGGGAAAGAACCCTCCTAGGGCCTATACCAAGTTAGCTGCATCAAAAGGGACAGGAGGTCTGAGGCTGCCACATATAGCAATATACTATTGGACGAGCCAGCTGAATAAATATCTGAGATGGATAGGCCCCCTTGACACTACGACAACGACCCACTATACGTCTTTGTGGTTGATCTTGGAGAGAAAGTTGATCTCCCAGGCAGGGATCTCTCCAGGAGCTATGCTCTACATATCTCCTAGGGATCTACCGAAACCCCTGACCACCTCTCCCATGGTAACTTCATTGTGCATCCATGTCCAATTATGTACCTTCTTGAAGTATAAACACTCTCAGAGCCCCCACCAGCCCATAGTGGGAAATCCCAATTTCAGGATTGGGGGGCAGTGCATTACACCCATGTGGATCCCCCAGCTAAAAGATTATACCCTTAATGATTTATTGTTGGATGGCAAGTGTTTGACATCAAATGACATCATGGCTAACTTAAAGATAGAAAGGGGCCTGATTTTCAAAGTTTTTTAACTGCTCCATTTGATTATCCAGTTCTTCAAAGGGAAAGGAGAATTGCCTTGGGTGGAGTCCTGGGAACACTCCCTATTTGATATGTTTGGCAAGCCCCATGCTTTCTCCCTTTTATACATTGCTCTCTCTGGGAAGTCATTAGATGTACAGAATGCTGCCCCCACACATTGGTCGAATATATTCCCCCATTCTCAGGACAAATGGGAAGGCATTTGGAATGACTTACACAGATATGTTCCCCAGGACAGGCTTCAACTGACACAATACCAAATTATTAATAATATGTATTGGACTCCTGCCCACCTCCATAAGATAGGATGCATAGCATCACCACACTGTACCAGATGTTCTGCACAAGAGGGTACCCTATATCACGCACTATGGGAGTACCCTCCCGTCAAGCAACTTTGGGATACTATACGGAACAATGTAGACCCCCTGTTAGGACTGAAGGACCTCTTTACCTCAGACATTTGTATATTTGGGGCCTTCTCTTTAATCCCAGGACATGTACGTAGATACCATATGGCTCTGATCTCTTTGACAGTGAAGAAACTAGTGCTGCATCACTGGGTGGATGGTAAAGATATCTCATATACAGAATGGCTCCAAGATTTCCTATTCAATCTTAGTACAGAAAGGCTGAGGGCCAGCCTATGGGGCTCTTTGCCCCACTACAGGAAGATATGAGATGGATTTCATTCCCTATATTCCCTCAAATAAACGGATCTTGAAATATCTCTGCTGATATCAGGTGGAGGAACTAACCAGTTTTCAAGAGGATTTGGTCTTGTGTTCTGGTAACCATAGGGTTACCTACCAGTAAGATGTGAAGCCATGGAGGGGAGGGGAGAAGGAGGGGAAATAGTGGGGGAGAAGGGGGGAGGAGGAGGAGAAGCAGAGTTGGCATGACTTCTTTCTGTATCTGGTTACTTCATTTCAGCTTTTGTGTGTAATGTCATGCTGTATATTAAAACTTTATTAAACTTTGATTTAAATATATATATATATATATATATATATATATATTTGCATTTCATATTTATAGTCTTCCTTTTACTTCATACTTTGTTACCATGCCTGCAATCATGACTCCACTCTGAATTTTGCTATAAATTCATATCTTTTAAATTCCCACAGGCACTATAATCCTTGAACCATAGAATTCTCTTTTGGTCAGTAAATATAGCGCTCATAAATTGCTGTGGATCCTTTTTGGGGATCTTGTCAAGTCATGGTACTAATCTTGACATAATTATTATTTTTTCCTTCTAAGAAACCATAAAGAGACTATTAGCCATGAAACATTGATATAAATTATTATTGTAAGTAGTTTAACATGAGAATTTGTAATACATTACCAGGTGAGTGGACCTTTCATTTTAAAAGTCCACGAAGAAGCATGTCATTTCAGATTACAAAGCACCTAATGAAACTAATGTTCATATTTACAATGCTAGTAATTTCCCTGTGGATTCTAAGTATTCCAACAAAGCAATTAATAGTTACAAAAATCCTGAATATCTTCTTCCCCCTACCCCTTATGACGAAGCCTCTCTGGCTGATGTATTCTCCCTTCCCTATGTAAGTCTTCCTATCTATTATGTATGTCTTAGCCTGTCCTACCTAACTGTTTACCTTTACTACCCCTCACTCTCTTGCGTCTAATTGTATTTTACATACATTGTACAATGCCAACTTGATGTCTTGTTACCTTACTTGCCTAAGTTTAACATTGTATGTATAGTTTACTTCGTATTTATTTCTTGCTGCTTAACAGCAGATGTTTACACTGTTTGTCTAACTCTGATGTGGAACCTATGTAATGAGCTTGTTCTCAAAAGGTGTTAATCCAAGATCATGATAAAATAAAATAAACACTAGACTTTCAAAAATTAAGCATTATAGCTTAAGGCTACATCATCTGACATTCATCTACTTTAATTATCAAATGATCATTGACTTACTGTAAGTATCAGGGAGATGTACTGCAATTAAATAAAATATCCCCCAACAGATTCCATAATCTATGGCTGATTTAGGCATCCAATTGAATAGCCAGTGTTTGGCACCTCTCTAGTCTCCAGAAGGCCCCCAACCTCTGCATGGGCATGTATGCCTGAATACTGGGGGTGGCTGGGGATGCACAGAGTGGATGTGTGTTATGCCAGACCCACTGTTTGTTGCAAGGAAACTCATTATATGAAAGTAGGAATGTTGTCAACGGGAATTTAATTGATGTACAAAGGGCCTCTAAAAACAGAGTGGAAGTTTATTCTATTCACAGTGGTTAGAATATATGAGGATACAACCCACAAACTGACAGCTCTGAAACTGTGGCTACATGTACTCAAGTGACCAAAATTGAGCAAATCATTTTTTTTTTTTTTTATTTACAAGTGCAGTAAATAATTAAATGGCACAATCAAATAGTTCAAGCACTGAACAGTGAAACTGAAGACCAGGTTCAAATTCCACTACAGCCATTGGTTCACAATATGACTTTCAGCAAGTCATTTGACCTCCTTTGCTTTAGTCCCCCAGCTGTAAAATGAATAGCAGCAGGAAACCCCTTAATTTCATTGATCTATTATCCAGGTAAGTACACTGGGAAAAAAGACTTAACAATTACTCTGAAATATAGCGCTCAGTCTCAGCTGGGCTATTCTGAGTAAATAAGCTGTTAAAAAGAATTATTCACATCTCTGTCTGAGACATACCTATACAGTTATCCTTATAAAATACATTTTATATTGAAAAATGGGAAAATACAATATTTTCCCAACCCTACTTCACCCTTTGTCTCCACCTCCTCCATCTTTACTGCACTTGCATGCTGCCAGCACTAACCTTGGCTGTGAGGGGTGCCAGCAGGTGGTCTTTGAGATGGACTCCAACTCTTGCTCATGAAATATCTGCTATGGGAAGTCATTTGGGGAGGTGGGTTAGGCCCTTCCTCCAGAGAATGACCTCATCACGTCTATGACAAACTTACTTTTCACTGGCCTGAACAGCACGAGCCCTGAGGCTGCTCTGGAACCCAGGTCTCCCACACTGCAGTGTAGTACTCATATAATAAATGCTGATACCCGAGTGCAGTACTAAAGGGATGCTGTACTGTCGGAGTGTGTCATCCTTCAAATGAGACATTATACTGAGGTCCTGTCTTCCTTTTCTGGGTGACTGTTCAGGTGCACATTAAAGATCCTATGGTATTTCTCAAAAAGAGTTGGGTAAATTACCTTGTGTTCTGGCTAAATATCCACCATTTACAGTTCAAATTCAATTTCAATTGGTTTGTATCTGTGTCCAACCCCCCTCCCCCCACACACATACACTCCACCCGGGATGAGGCTGAAAATTGACAGTATCAACTAGCCCTCCTTTCAAAAATGAAATAAATCAATAATACACTGCCAGCAATAATAGCATCTCCTAGGTGGTTTCCTCCTGCCCCTTTACTAACAATAGGGGTCATCACATACAGTATGCACCCATCCTCTAACTAGAAGGAGGCGGTGCATGCAGTTGCTAGTGATCTCCCTCTCTTCGTGCTGGGTGTCTCCCCTATGAGACAGGCCTGGCCCCAGCAGGCATCAGTGTTGCACATTAAAGTCAATCACTCAGCTGGCTGCATGATACTAACATACTAAAATGCCAGCAGAATAGGCCTAATGGTCTTTCGTGTCTGCTCATTTGGTCAGCCCCCACCCTGGGAGCTGACCTTGCTGCCCCCTCACCTTCTCTGGCTTCTCCCTTCCCAGTTCCGGATATTCTCATTGCATTGGATTTTGCTTCCAGAACCCTTCCCCTGTACCTGTCCCACCCCCTCTTGAACCCCTCCACCATCTCTGCCACCACCAGCCCCCTAGGCAGTGCATTCCATGGCTCTACCTCCCTCTCAGTGAAGTAGCACCTCCTCCTTTCTCCCCTGAATCTTCCCCCTCCAGCTTCCACCCATGCCCTCTAGTTGCCCCTCCTCCTTCCTTCAAAGCACCCTGACTGCTTCTCCCCTATTTACCCCCTTCATGTACCTGAACACCTCTATCATGTCCCCCCGGTCCCTTCTCTCTTCCAATGTGTACATATTTAGCTCTTCGAGCCTCTCTTCATAGGTCCTGTCCCCCAAGCCCCAAATCATTTGGTTGCCCTCCTCTGGACCCTCTCCAGGAGTTTAATGATGCCTGATGCTGTAACACTGTGCCAGTCCAAAGTAGCATTTACCTAATCATGTTTATTCAGAGGGCATGTGGGCAATGTGACATCACTTAAAACAATGGGCTGGCCTTTAGAACAGCAAGCAACCAAGCTGGATAACGGAATATGATTGTTCACTAGCTTGTTTAGAATTCCTAATAGATTGAATGACTATTTAATGTAAAAAAAGAGATATCAGAGTGCAGCAGCATTTGCTCAGTGGCTGCAAAGTGTATATTACATGGTATCCAGTGAACACAGCAACTGCAATTGAGCAATTTCAAAAAGGGCGTCTTAGTCATGGCACCTGTGTTCAAGGCTACCTGGCAGGGTAACGACCGGATACCTGGGTGGGTGAGGTAGGGTGATGGGAAGCATATGTGCATGTACATGTGCACACACACATTGGGAAGAGGAAAGGGAAGGGGGTATCTGGGAGGGAGCGTGACAGGCAGCTCCCAAGCTGGTTGGCTAACGTGGTGGGGAGGGTGGTCAGTTGGGGTGTGCAGAGTACAGGGTTTGAGTCTGGCACAGCATGTGCGTTTTTTTTTTTTGTGCCACCAGGTGGCTTTTTTTTTTAGAACTCCACCCCCCGAATACGCACCCCCTTGAGTTCAAAATCCTTAAGTGGGGGGGCACTAGAGAGAAGCCCCCAATGGGGGTAGGTGCAGGGGGCACAGCCATTTGCATACATTTAAATTCCGTCACTGCCTTTCAGTTCACCATGAGTGTACATTGCTGTAATTCATTTTTGGCGATGTACACGTGCCCAAATGGCGATCACTATTCCACGATCACTGTTATCACATAGAACCATATTACATGTAGCCCAAAGTGCAGTAGTTAGCCAAGTGAGGCATATGTAACTAAGCCTATGCCGTGACATGTGCACATGACCAGACCTTATGAATTTCAAGCTAATCTGGTCTCAGACTGGCTCAGCATCAGCATGGACCTACCTTTGTAGTCCATCATAGGTTATGGCCTCAATATAATCATACCGACTGTCCACCCAGTAAACTCTTTTTGGAATAATGTCTAGTGCTATTCCAGCAGGCCAGCCTAGCTTTGTCTTCACCAGGTCTATCCTGTTGGTGCCATCCATGTATGCCCGCTCCAGTTTAGGTTCTCCAGAAAGACTGTCCCAGTCTGAGAAAAACATGTAGCTGAAAAAAAAGAAGCATAGATTACTGGGTACAAAAGCCTGTTAATATGCAGAAAAAGAATGGTTTCTTGTATGAACTGGTGTATGGTGTAATATCTCAGACATCATTGTTTTTTTTGCATGAGCTAATGCGTGGAGTAGTGTCTTAGGCATCCTCATCACACATTAGTACCCAATATCCCAAGTACATTCATATAACAGCCTAGACTTCATCAGAAAACACTATAACCAGGATATTCATAGGTTCTGGATTGGGCCCAGTAAATGTTTGCTTCAGGAGCAAATGCTTGATTTTCAAAGGTTGATGCAGGGTTTACATCAAGCCCTGCAACAGCCTTGTTCTTTGGCACAGCTGCGCCAAACTCCTTTGATGAAATTGAACCCAATTTTAGTACATCGGGTGCAGCTGTGACAGTTTTTACACTTTACGGCAGCTTGCACCAAATATTTGGCACAAGCCCATAAAAAGGGTTCCCCAAATGGCGCAAGTTGGACAAGAGAAACCTGGTCTAACTTGTAGCATTTGACCCTTGTGATTGAAAATCCCAATGGGTGGCTGGAAGAATGCCACAAGCCCTGTGTGCCAAACGATCGGTGCACCAGCGGCTTGTGGTATTCTCAGTGCTCTGAAAATCGAGCCCCGGATTAGTACCTGGAGCAAACCAAAAGTAAATTGGAACATGTTAGGGCACTTTGTGAATGCTAAAGACATGTTCTAATATACAAGTCAGACACTAACTAGATTGCAATCAAAAACCCCAGCCCCCTAGTGGCCACAGGAGGTATGTGGTCAATAAGGTGCTATGGGGATTGCAATTGTAATTGGGCTGTTAGGGCTCACTGCAATTGCCATATTGATACCATAAGATGCAAATGACCCCTAGAAACTAGCAAGGTGCTATGGGGTTACTTGCATCTCATAAGGGCCTTATTACAGGCTAAGAGCAAACAGAGTACTTGTACAAAAGCTCTGCTGCCTCCCTCCAACCCCATACACCACTCCAGTATCATTTATCAAATGTCTTAAAGGCTTTTGGACCCCCTCCCCACTCCCCGATCTCCCAGTATAATCCATCAAATGTCCTTGTGAGTAGTGGCACCCTGCACATTCAAATCCCTCCACCTCATCTGCTTACTCCATCCCACACTACCACCACACCTGGCCCCCTGCCTATAGTAACCCCCCCCAATGGTGACTGGTGCAGACCCTCTGCTCACCTCTGTGGCCAGCTGCTGACTGACTGGTTATGATCATGCTGCCTAATGTAGAAAAGCTGACTGTGTCAGTTTCCATCGAAGGGGTGGCTACTAGAGGCGGGGCCAGGGTGGTGGCAGTGATGGGATGAAGGAGGTTGGGGGCACTAGTCATCAGGGTATTTGATGAATGATACCAGCAGACAGATCGAGGGGCAGGAGATCCAATAGCCACTAGGACATTTGATTGATGATACTGGTGAAGAGACTGGGGGACATAGGGGTTCAGTAGCCACCAGGGCAATGGTGTATAATACCAGTGGGGAGATCAGGGGGCAGGAAAGCACTTGTCCCCAGGGTATTTGATGAATGATGCCAGTTGGGAGATTGCAGGATGGAGGGTCCACTGGACACCAGGGACACAACTTATAATGTTCAGAGGGGTGTTCTAGGGCAGGGGGACCACTGGACACCAAGGAACAGATGTATACTGCTCAACAGGGTGCTCAGGGATGGGGTGCTGTGGTTAGGGTCTGCAGCTCATAATACCTGGTTTGGGGAGGCAGTAAACAGAGTGTCACTAATGGTTACTTACTGCCTTATCTAACCTTTCAGCATGCCAGCGTGCTATATACAAGGTGCTATTAGCTGCTCTGCATAGACACACCATCCTGTTTTAGGGCTGATCACAAATGAGCTAGCAACTTGCTAACCATGCCATCCAGCATGGCATTTTGCAATCCTTCCCTGCTTTGGGGCTGCATAATGGTGTTAGCAACTCATTAACTCTTTTTGCAACCAACTGCAAATGGAGTTTGAATATCCCTGGTACTGCTTCCTAACAGTAGCCTACTCTCCATTTGTGGACCAGATTAAGTTTTTAGAAGGTAATTATTCATCCTTTCCTCCAGTTTTTCATACAGGCATGCTGACTTTTGAGCTCTGTTTGGGGTGGCCATACACTGTTAAAACAAATTCTATCAAATCATTAACTTCTTTAGCTGCATGTCCAGGTTGCATACAAGTGTTTTATAAGACACACAGACCTTTGCATGAGGAATCCAGCGTATCAGGGAGGTGGAACATACAGCTGTTAATCCTCTTATTCATCCATTTACCTAATTTGCTCCACTCTTTATTTTATGAAAGCAATAGGACACAATAGAGCGGGAATTGTACTGTAATAATGGTTAATTGAGGTGAGCTGTAAAGCACAAGGCACTAAAGAGTATCTAAAACCATCAGGAACATCACA
Source organism: Neoceratodus forsteri (assembly GCA_016271365.2). Taxonomy (NCBI): domain Eukaryota; kingdom Metazoa; phylum Chordata; order Ceratodontiformes; family Ceratodontidae; genus Neoceratodus; species Neoceratodus forsteri. The sequence continues at coordinate 783,247,226 of CM028132.1, read as the reverse complement.
AGTGATCACACGATAGCTGGCCCTCCACTTAGAGGTTTGGTATAGCATTCTGGTACTATGAAGAGGGAGATGGAAGGAGATTAACAGGGGTTAATGGTAATATTGCACCCTGTCTGCCCACTTCTCAGCATCTTGTCAGTATCATCTAAAAGCTCCTGCCACTAAGTGGGATCTTCGAGTAGCATGGGGGGTGTGCTTTTGTTGGGGTGAATCCACCTGAATGCATACAGAAGGTGGTAAGCTGAAGGGCTGTTGGGGAAATGCCTGAGAGTAGGAGATCAGACACAAGTACCAAGGTAAGGCTGCCATACTGAAGGGGGGGGGTTCTGTTGGGGACTATTTTTAACAATTTATCCAGAGTAGCTCAGCTGAAATGCAGAATCTAATGTCCAGTGGGTTTCTTAGGCTACCCCTATCCACAGCTGAATGACAGGAGCATTTAGGTTCAATGACTTGCTCAAGGTCCCAGAGTGAGTAGTTGCCTTTGGTGAAGTTTGATTCTGGAATCTTCGACATCCTAAGCCAGGGCTCTAACCACCAAACTACACTGCCTCTAATGGTTAATGTGCCTCCACCATGCTAGCTCAGCTTATTAGATCTAGCACCAGGTTGGTGTTATTCATGTGTGCCCATTCCAATTGGAGGCTCAAAATCAATTAAACCTAACCCCAACCAGGTGTTTGTTCAAATTTTAGATAACTCCAAACCTCCTGGCTTAAAATGGGTTAAACAGCAGAAAGGCAAATTGCTTAGTTTGCACAGAATTCACTCACATCATAAATTACAGGTGTATTTATGGTTCAAGAAAGGATGGAAGTGAGAAACATGTCTAACTTTTTTTTTGTTCAGATTCAGACAATTTCAAATACAAAACTACAAGACATTTGCCTGCCTATCCCTACTATGTGGACACAGAAAAAGCGAGCTTCAGAGATAATTTTGTGCAATTTGAAATCAAACAGTAAACATTTCATAATACACAATACTACTTAAAAAAGACATCCTATTATACATTGTAAGGATAAAAAAATAACAAAATGTTGCAAAAACAACTTGTGCAAACAGATTTTATTTAGCATGGACTTAAACTCTAGAAGCCCATGTCACATATATTATTATGAAAAGTCTCAAAACTTAGATAAGAATTATATAGTCAAAGGTATTAAATTATGATGTAAATCTCTTTCACTTTCTCTGAGACCTGAAAAAATTGTACTTTCTACTCTGCTGAAAAACTGGAAGCAAATTGGTCGATCAAATGTCCCTAGGCTAATCAGATGATTTGCAGCATATAAAGGTGATAGGTAGTAGGAATAGGAACATTATCCTCTGGTACTTTTATATAGGCCTCCAGTGAGGCCACATTTGGAGAACTTCATATTGCTTTGGTTACCAGAGTGTAAGAAGGATGCTGTGGTAACTGAAAGGGTACAACAAAGGGCAACTAAAGTTAAAAATACTCAGAACTTGACATACTCACTAGCACAAGTAAACCAAACTAATATGTTCTGTTAAAGGACATTTATTAGAGGTAAAAAAAAAACCCGCTAAAACTGGACCAGTGACGCAAAGCAGACCAGACAAGCCTTGACAAAGCACAAGAAGCACAAAACTGTCGGCATTGTGGGGAGTTCTGTTTTCTGTCACTGGTGTGGTTGTAGCATTCTTGTGTCTAATAAATGTCTTTAAACAGAACAGATTAGTTAATTCTGTTTACTCATTTTGGTGAGTGTGGCAAGTTCTGAGTATTTCGAATTTTCATTTAATATGTCAGCACCACACACACTGAAGCCATTGTTAGGGGCAGCAACTAAAGTTATCAAAGGTATGGAAGGCTTTAACAGTCAACAGAGGCTGAATAAGTTTGTCATATTTACCCTGAAGAACACAGGTCAAGGGGAGGCATCACTGCAGTTCTTTAAATACTTGATAGACTCAATAAAGGCCAAGGAAAGTCATGTGAAATGTTGCAGATCCATAAAGAAGGCATAGGTTGTTATTTGATTGATTGATTTATTGATTAATTGATTGGTTGATTTGTAATTTTTGATCAGGAATGGCACAATGAGTGGTGACAACTCATTTGTAGGTGTCTTCTGGACAGGTGGGTACATGGGCCTACTTTACTGATACAGTAAGTGATGTTTTGGCTAGGACATTGCTGTTTCTGTAGTATGCACATGCTCACTCCCTGTCACTCAGAGGGCAGGTGGCTGGCCAACATGGTGTGTCGAGGGTCTGTACTATTTGTCATCTGCAGAACTGACGGTGGACCAGAAAATAAATGTTATGGGTGTATTGGGATCAGACAAGCCATGGGGGTGGTGTGTAATGAGCAGGGGAACCACAGAGGGTGTGGTAGTATGATCAGTTATCAGTATAACAGGCATCAGACAGAAGGTTGTACCACTGGACTAACAGGGATATTTTTATGCAATCAGTACCAAGCAGGGGAACCACTGCACTGCTGGGTTTTTGATGTTTGCTCTCAGTCTAGGGGAACCACTGGCTTACCAGGGTTTTTGATATTTACTTGGGAATTAGGGGCTCACTAGAATTCTGGCATTGTTGACGTTTACTCAGGGATCGTGGGGGCACTAAATAACTGGGGATTTTGACAGTTTTCTGTGAAGCACGTGGGAGGGGCGAATGGGCAGTCATGTACCACTGAGCGCCTTAAGGGTAGGGTTTTGGAAGCAGTAAATAGTACTACCATAGTAACCTTTTACCACTTCCAAAATCCGCAAAATATACCTCTGTACCCTGCATGCTTGAGGGTGTTGTCATCTGCATGGACACAGTGGTATATTCAGCACAGTCATCATGTTATCCACAGATTGGCATGCCTGGGACCCTTGGAATATTACCCCTGACCCTTTCAAACTCCTTATGCCTGAATTGTGCAGTACTAGTCATGTTAGTGCCATGATAATTATCTGACAATGGAGGCTCCAGAAAATGATCATATAAACATATTATAAATCATGTTGAAGCTGTCTGTAAAAAAATGGAACTTGAATATAAAATCAAAATTTTTCACTTTGCAGAAACCCCTGTATGGGAAATGGTCTAAGCCAACTAAACTTAGAACTTCAGAATTTTAGAACTATGATGGATGGAAATAAGGCAACTTTTGAATGATGACAGCCTTATGGAGTTTAACAACCTAAAAAACATTTATGGATTATCTAATTCCCATTTTTTCAGATACCTACAAATCAGAGATTATGTCTCAAAAAGTTTGGATATTTCATCAACCTCAAAATATGATGTTCTTGAAAAGATTTTTATGAACCTCGATAACTACAAATTGATATCAAAAATGTATGCCGTTCTGGTACGACACTTAGCTGGTAGCCTAATTATCCTAAAAACAAAACAGGAAGAAAGATTAGATTGTAAAATATCTGAACTGAACTGGCAAAATATAATACATTTTACTGAACAGGGTATAATGTCTGCTAGATTACAACAAATTTATTTTAATACCATTCACAGAATCTGCTATATGCCTCACAGATTGAATCTGATGTTCACATGACAACTGACAACTGTTCAAATTTGTGTCCATGATGCACCACCTCAGTTGACACACTGAAACATATGATTGTGACATGCCCAGCAATAGACATACTTTGGTATAAAGTACTACATACTATCCCAATTGCCTTGGTTTTGGTCTTAAAAAATAGGTCTGATTGGATTATGCTGTGTCATGGCATCTCTATAGATAGGGTTCCTTTATCTCAACAAAGATTAATATGTTTGTGGATTATCACAGTCTTTAAATGCATTTTGTTGAAATGGAAGGACACTACCCACCTGGAATTCTTTACATGGCTAAACATTATGACATCGATACATTGGCTGGAAAAAGTTAATTATACCGTGGAAGACAAACTCGATCTTTATAATTAAATCTGGTCACCATTTGGACAGGCAATAAGAGCCAGTGAGGTATTGAGACTGTTGAGTTGAGAAAATGTTTCATTTTGATCCAACCCAACTGATGTAGGGTGGTATTATTATCAACTTTTCAAGTGATTGTTTAGATGTTCAAATGTCCCTTACTCCCAACACACCACATATAATACTAATACTAATTATTGTGAATGGTTAACAATGAAACCTTCAATCAACTAAGATACCTTCAACTGCTATTTCAGGGTATTCTCAAACCCAAATTTTAGAACTATTAGCATTACACACCCTCTATGATTTTAAGAGTACCTGGAGTGTTTACAAAAAAAAATACTGATTGGCAATGAATGATGTTATTTATAATCATAAACTGTGTAATGCAAATGCAGTGATGGTAAGAGAATACCACTGCTACAGTATGTTAATTTAGAACACTTGAAGTGAGCATACCGGAGAGGCAGCTTGCAAGGAAAGCAGTATATGGGATCCATAATAGGATTCTAGGGGAGGAGAAATATCAAACCACTACATAGGAACATAGGAATACACAGATGGATACTGGACATAGTTTGATCCAACGTGTCTGTTCGCCAAGAACAGTGCATCTAGCCCACTCCCTTTTATTTTACATACAACTCCAATCATTTTATAACTGGAGTCACTCTACCAGCATTAACCACTGTCTCTGGGACACAGTTCCACATTATAAAATGGGTAGGAAATGTCCTGCATCTTGACTGGCCAAAAAAGCTCCAGGTCCCTGATCTTACAGACAGACAACCATTGAGTCAGGAACCCTTCTCGCAACCTGGATACAGTGCCCCATACATATCAATAGCTTCAAGTAATGTTTTAAAAATAAATGTGTGGCAGCCATGTTTGTAGAGTTGCATGCTAAGTTGCCATAAGTATAAAAAAAGTTATGTACACAATTATTAATTGATCAAAGTCTCAAAATCATAAAAAATCATAAAAAAGTGGCACTTTGTTGGCAAAAAAACTATGCAAAGAGCCACTATGCGAATTGTGAAGTTGTGAAAAGTCACTAAGAATTTCAAAAAGTGCTGTTTCCTGACATTGCACATCATTATTTGGGAACCCGTGTTAGGCAGAGGTGGACCACATGGAGCTAACAAAGGAGGCAATGGCAAGGGAAGGCATGGAGACAACACCAACAAACTCAGCTCACAGATAGTCTCTGGTGAAGTGTCAGACTTCATGCTATACATAGCTCTAAAGAAGTTGTCATTTTGCCAGCAATTTACAGCTTGAAATTCTTTTTCATTTTAATTTTCTTTTTAAAAAATTTCCCTTCACTCCACTATCTTGAACCACCCCATACCACCCTAGTTGTTTCATCCAGCCCTACCTGGGTCGCACCTGAAAATAGGCACTTGGTTGTCTAGTGTGCTTACTCAGTTAACAAAAGCAAATAAATAAATAAATAATTTGCATATAACATAACCCCCTTCCCCATCCACTGGCAGCACCCACACCACCACCCTCCCCCAGCCCTGGCAAGAAAGATCCCTTCTGCCACCTGCTCGGAACACCAAATCCCAAGCTCCTTTCTCCAGTCACTATGGCCACATTAGACATCCCCTCCTACTGTTACTGCATCCTCCATCAACCCTACCCCTATGCCAACCCAATAAAAAAGATATAGCCAAAGAAGAGAGACAGCGACTGGCACATACCCTCCTCTCGTCAACTGGGCTCCTTCCATCAGAATGAAAGGGAGGCAGTATGTGCTCATAGTAATTAACGGTTTGTACCATAAACATGTACTCCTCCCACTCATTCAAATGGTCAACAGGACAGCTAAGGTGCTAAGAACAGTGTTGGGTAAGTTACTTTTTCTATTACTTTCTATTTCTTTTAGAAACTTGATCCAGGAAGCTCTGTGCGGTCACTAGCAAGGATGGAAAAGTACTAGAAAAAGTAATACACCTGACAGTTACAATTACTTATTTCTTTTTATACAAAAACAATACAAAAATAATAAAAAACTATAACACATGACATTTATTTGAAAGTAATAGGTTAGTTACCAGTTACTTTCAAATAAATGTAATCAATTCTGAGTTACATATTACTTTTGTATAAAAGGCGTAGTAATTGTAACTGTAAATATATACTTTCAGTACTTCTCTATCCTTGCTAGTGACTGCACAGAGCTTTCTGGAACAAGTTTCCAAAAGTAATAGAAAGTATTAGAAAAAGTAACTTACCCAGCACTGGCTAAGAAGAGGGTATGTCCTGGTTGCCACCCCTCTTCTTTGGTAATATCTTTTTCTTGCAGTGGCATGGAGGTTGGAGGGTGGATGGGTGCTGCAGTGGGTAGGTGGGAGGGGGAGTCTAATTTGGACATGGTGCTTGGGGGGAGAAGGATAGCATTGGATGTTTTGGATAGGTGGCTCAAAAGGTTCTTTCTTGCCAGGGCTGGGAAGGGATGCTGGTGTGTGGGTACTTCCAGTAGGTGGGGAGAAGTGGACTATGTTACATTCAAACTGGGTGGGGCTTGGTAGGAGGAAAGGGTGTTATGGGTTGTTTCAAGAGAGTTGGGGAAGAGAATCTTTTTTGGGGGTAACAAAACAAAGCAAACGTTATTGGTGCAGTATTGCCACTATGAATCAATTGAAATGCAGATTGTAATGAAAAAGAAATAACGTGACCAAACTTGGAATTGAACCATGGCACCCGAATACCATTCTGGAATGATATTCTGAGGGCCTGCATTCAGTTCCCAGTTAGGTCACATTATTTCTGTCTTATTAGAATATGTTTCCTTTGGACATCATCTGTGATTTGTAATAAATGAGTCACATTACTTGCTCTTCCAGATAGTGGTCTGGGTATGTATAGTTGCTATGGGGGGAGCAGGGTCTGACACAGAAATATGTAACTCCCACCTCACTTAGGATCTGACACACACATAAACGCACATACACATGCACACACAAGCACATAAACACACACACTCACACACACACACGTACACACACACACACACACACACACACACACAGAACCACCTACTGGCAGACCTGCTGTTTGTTCCCATAGGTGCAACTGCAGACCAGGACAACTGTTGTAGTTCCAGGGCCAGGCCCTGGTTACCAGTGTGTGTCATTGGCCATGGGGTCCAACACTGAAAGGAATAACACCCACAATAAAGCAAACTGACTCCCGGTCACAGAGACATAGAGGAACCCACCACCACCTCCATTAACATACAGAAAGGATCCCCACCAGCAGACCTGCTGTCAGTTCCCAGAGAAGTCACCACTGGAAAGATAGGGCTTTGTAACTGAGCAGAAAGAGCTCTGCCAAACCAAATGTTGTAGTTGCTAGGACCATGTCTGTCAGACCAAGACACAGGAGTGGGGCCAGACAGAGAGAGAGAGATAACCCCCTCCACACACACACACACACTTGCACATATAGACACCAGTCTGCTCTGCCTTGGTCTGTCCATATACTTTACATGGATCCCATCACAGCACTATCTATTGGCATACCCACTGACTGCAGAAACCACCACCAGGAATGGAGGGATTTGTATGCATGCAGCAGCTTGACTAGACCAATGTCAGTATTTTGTATATGCCCTGTCTGTAAGGACAGACAATAAGAGCAGTAGAATAAGTGCCAAAGGCTTTGTGTGTGCATGTGGGCATGTGGGAGGGGCTCACAACATAAAAGAGTGCTGATAGTGCTGTAGTCTGCTAGAAACAACAATGGATTCTACATTATTATAATTTGTAAGGTTGTATTGTATTACAGTAAACCACAAATGCATTACAATCTTAAACATCAAGCTAATTCCAGTCAAAACAGCTGTTGATTGCTGTAGTCAACTCTTATTTCATCTCGTGTTTCATGTATTTTTATGCTTATTCTGTATGTGGAGCAGGGTAGCACCAAAACACAACTGTTACGTTTAGTTTGATTCCTTTACAGTTCTGAAGAGGGGAGGCAGAGGCATGGGTATTATTTTTGAAACACTATGCACCAATATGTAACTCACCCTACAGTTGGGTCCAGTGCAATTCCACGAGGGTTGCCAAGATTTTCAGTAATGAGCGTTACTCGATTATTTCCATCCAGGTCTACCATGTCTATTCTGTCCACTGCAGTCTCTACCACATACAGCTTATTATTAATCCAATCCACAGCTAAATTCTCAGGAGTGTCAAGAGATATGCTTAAAATTTCATGAACATTAGAGCCATCAGTGTCAGCAGAAAACACCTGAAAAGGAAATTAATATGTCATTAAAATTAAGAAAACAATATCTAATAAGGATATAATGCTGCACTGATGTAATGTATTAATATAAAATTGCCAGTGATGAAAGATCACAGACACATGTATATGCACACAGTGCAGCACAGAGTACTAAAAGTGCAGTGCACCAGGTGGTTACTAAGGATCATTACTCTTCCCACCCCTTCCTTAGAAGAAAGGCTCCTCCTCAGCATTTTTTGCAGCAAATAAGTAACAGTTTTTAAGTTATTCACTGTCATCTCTAAACTTGGATATTTTCTATCTTAAAAATGATTAATTTTAGCCTGGTTTGGCTTCTTTTTAGCCCATTGCTGAGGTCCTGACCGAAGTCTTGCTTTGCATCTTGAGTGACACTACTGTTTCAGTGTGATCCTGCATTAATTATCTGTTAGCTCCTGATTCTGCTGTAATCAACCCTTCCCCCTCAAATGGTCCTGATATTGGTGTCTCCTTGTTGAGTAAGGTTTGAGTGTTACTGTTTTATTAGTACCGAAAGGCACCTACCTGACTGCCACTGCCCCATACACATCAATCCCACCTAAGTGTTTGTACTGTCTTGTAAACTGAGTCATATCTCCTTTCACCCCCCCCCCCCCAACACACGTACACACATCTCAGTAAAATTACTGCAGAGTCCACACCCCCTACCAACAATCATGATCCCCCTACCTGGGTCCCTGCTACCAAGGGAAACCATCTCTCCTTACCCTACCAAGTCTTGCAACAATGTATCTTTGTACACTAAAACAGAACAAACCACACTGAATTGAAAAGCCACCAAGTTTGTCAGCTGTGGGGTTCATGCTGTTTTGCTCTCCAATGAGAAATCATGTGGGGATTTAGTAAGGTTAGGGGAGAGGGCTACCCTGGCAGCATGAAGGGTGGGGCAGGGTTCACAATTGTTAGTCAGGTCCTGGGACTCTACAACTGTTTTTCTGAGGTGTAGAGGGACTGACCTTGATCAGCAGACTGCAAGACAGTATATCAACTTCACTGGGACCAGTGCATGTGAGTTGGGGGGGGCACAATCAGCAGTCAGGAAGCCACAGTAATAAACAGTGACACACAAATCATACTAAGTGGAGGAATGACAACAGAATCCACAGCTACAACTACGTAAACTACAGACATCCCATTACAGTGTCACACACTGTTCTGAAATGTGATAAAAAATGGCATGTTGGGAAAATATGGAGCAAAACATACGGGGCAGGATTTTCAAAAGCCTAGATCGCCGTAAGCCCCCGGTGCACCAATTATATGGCTCACGGGGCATGCAGCGTTCTAATGAGATTTTTTTATCCCATGTGGCAATTGCTGCAAGTTAGACCAATGGTCTAACTTAAGGCAGTCCCAGGGCCTTTTTTCAGTGCTTGTGCCAGATATTTGGCACAAGCTGCCATAAATTGTGGAAACTGTCACAACTGCACCCGAGATTATAAAATCAGGTGCAGCTGCAGCGAAGGGCTTGGTGCACCACCAGAACCTAAGTGCCATGGTGCAGGGCTGGACGCAAGCCCTGTGCCATGCTTTGAAAATCCTGCCCACAAAAATCATAGTATGTACAAAAATGCAATTTGCTGTGCTGACAAAATGAGGAGAGAAAAATTATACCATGTTTCAGAAAAGCCAACCCGGGGGGAATGTAGGAGTGTGGATACAACAGCAGACAGGTATGAACACTTCACTTAAAGGGAAACAGAAGCATTACTGCACACGGAGTTCATATTTGCTTATGCTTACCCCCTCTTCTAGTCTGAATATGTCTGTTTTTGATTTATCTCTCTGATCTTTAAAACCATCTCTGTATGTATCCTCCCTATCAAAAAATGCAAAGATCACACATATCCCAATAATGCAAAGCATCATGGAATGTATATGCAAATTATCATGAATGAATTAAGCAATAATGCCCGACAGGGTGTGTGTTGTGCTGGGATAATGTCACTCCTCAGGTGGTTGGGCACAAGGCCTCAGGCTGAATGCATCCAATACCTGAGGTGTGACGTTATCCCAGCACGACACACACCCGGGAGGGCATCATTGCTATTATACAATGGCTCATTATTATACAGAATTACAAAAAAAATCATTTTAAAGTTGTTTTAGCTAGTGTGGAAAAATATTTTTGTTTCTTAAGAAAAGATGCAAACAATCAAGCCAATGCTAATGCTAAATATCATCAAGAGATTCACAGAGAGGCTGAGACAAGACCCATGATGTTGTACTGGGATAACATCATGGGTCCAGCCCAAGACTGACCAATCAGAGCCCAGGATTCTTTCTTGCCATTGTATAATTTACAGTGGTTCTGCTTAGCAGGAGTGCGTGGTGCCAGATGACCTCTCACATATACTGCAGAGGCTGAGAATGGAAAAAACACACACATCTCATCCTTCTCAGGACTCATTAGTGTGCCTCATTTGTATCAAAACCCAGGGCAAAAAAAAAACAGCCCTTTTAATGGTCTTATGGGTTGGAGTCATGGTGATCCCAAAATATGAAAGCAATCTAAAATGAAAAAGAAAGGCAACAGAAAAGGCAAGAAGCTCACCTGGCTTCCAAAGGTGCAACTGTATGAATTAAAAGTATCAAAATGCAAAAACAGTGTACACTCCAAGCATATATTGGTGCTGAAAGAACTGCCAACCAAATACCACTATGTATTGACTCAGGTGAGTCTTTCTCAGGGGGCCTGAGGAAGGCTTGTCAGAGTCGATATGTATGGATATCTGGTCAGCAGTTCTTTAGGCACCGATAAATCGTTATAAATATGCACATGAATATGCACGTACACTAAGATGAAAAGAACCTCAACACAAACGCTTTTAGGCAAGGGTTACACAGAAAGGGCACTGGCAACAAAGCCCAGTTTCAAAGAAATATGCAATCACACATACTACAATAATACAGAGCATCATGGGATGTATATGCAAATCACCATTAATGAATTTAGATGGGTTCTGCTTTAAGCAGACGTGTATGATGACAAATGGCGTTTCACACAATCTGCAAAGGTTAAGAGCAGAAGACACAGACACAGGTTTTGTCCTTCTCAGGACCAAGATTGATCACTGGCTCTTATCTGTATCTCAGCAAAGGGGAAATATTAACCAGTTCTCCAAATTTTCAGATGTACACAGAATAAGCACCAAGGTAAAACAATTGCATTGAAGGGTGGCTAACTCCCAACATTATGAAAATGGTCCAAGTAAATGCACTCCTAACACACCACATATGGACTGCTCAATTCAGTACTTCAAGGGGACAAATTAATCAAAACACTCACTGAATTCTGCTCAATGATCTACACATTCACCACATTTAGCGCAAAAGTACACACAGGGATTTTCGGAGGCAGATGCAACAATAGCAATGTCACAAAGTGCAACAGCATACCAGTGTCTCAGATTCCAAGGTCCATATTAAGTCCATAAACCTTCAAATCAAAGAAGAAAATATCCTGGTACTTCACTTGTCTGGAATTTCTTCGAGGGACGTGAGGAAGCTACAGCAACACAAAGTGCCAGGGCTCTTGTGGTCCACGGCCTCCTGATGAGCTGGATATTTTCTTTTTTGATTTGAAGGTTTATGGACTTAATATGGACCTTGCAATCGGAGACACCTGCATGGTGCTGTACTCTGTGACACTGATATTGTGGCATCTACCTCTGTAAAGCATGGTATGTACTTCTGCACTGAACTTTGTGAGTGAACAAATGACTGAGCAGCATTCCATTAATGTGTCTGAACTCATTTGTTCCTTTGATGTACTGAACTGAGCAGTCCATACATGACATGTTAGGAGTGCATTTATTTGGAACATCCAAAAAATAAAACAGCCCTTCTGCCTCCTTATTATGCCATTATAGGTTATCCATCCCATGACACCAGTTCCAATCAGTCAGTCGTTTCTGATGCAGATACCATTATGTGACAGGGTAGCTATATCAATGATAAAGGAGCACACTGAGCAGCTGCTCCATTGAGACAAAGATAAAAGAACAGTAGCCAAAGATCAATTCAGAATGCTGCAATTCTTCTTTAATGCCATCCCCTTTAAACCAGAAAGGACCACACCCAGCAGCAGTCCTTTATAGCTGTCCGGCAGCTTGAACAGGGGTCCCATGAATATAGTGAGTGAATTTCCACAACTCAATTTGAGCAAGGTAAAAATAGTGAATACAAAGTGGACCATATAGTTTTTCTAACACATCACAAGTACAGCTATTCCGCTTTGTAGGGAGCTCTTAATTGGCAGAGTATGAAAGGATTTGCTGGGTGGCTCAGTTCAGAGCTGGCCGCTGGTGTAATGGGTACAGTCACTGCCTCTGTGTGTAGTGAACCCAGGTTTGGGACTAGCTAGGGATCATTTTTTTGTGTGTGTGTTTGTTTTGGTGGGGTTGTTTAACTTTTGCTTGGGACTGCCTGGGGAATTTTTTGTATGTTTTTTTTTGGGGGGGTAACTTTTATTCCCATTCACCTGCCCCTGTTCCCCCTGCCACCTGCTGGTAGCCCCCGGCCCCTCCTGAGTTTTCCATAGCCCCTTATTATCCCCCAGGAGATGTTTATATTTTTTAATAGGGGGTGCAGAGAAAGCCCAAGGGGGGCATGGGGAACCGCCCCCACATAAATACTAGCCTCATATTGTCCCTCTGGAGAGTACATAAGTTCTGATCACTGTTTGTGGTGGGCACTGTAGTGCACATCATCATTTTGGGTTTTTGGCAATGTGTACTCACTAATATTGTGTTCGTGGTTTTTGATTTGCTTATATTACATAGGACCCATGATCATGGGACCCTATTCAGGTTGCCCAACTTCCCTAGCAGCAAGAACTTGAATTAGGTATTGACTTCATCTGAGCTGAGGAGTATTGAAACTCATTGGTCACCAGCCACATGCTTTTGGATCCATGACAGTCAGTCGACAAATTTGTTGTAGACTGATGTTACAATGACAAATTTATGTCGACCGCATTTGTGGTCAGCATAAAGCCAGTCACTTCGGACTGTATTTTCTTTGGACTGTGTTTTTCTGAGATGGAGTTGATTCAGGGAGGGGGGAGAAAGACCCCCAGAAAGCAATTCTGGGGTTCAACGCTGACATTACAGTGACCTGTTGCTGTTGTCACTGTAGTGTCAGTCACGTTAAAATTATCACCATAGCAATGGCATACACATGCTTTCTAACACACTGTTGCTTCACTATTAACCAGGTATTAGGCTGGTTTATTTCATTTTGTGTAAAATGGTTGCCCTGCCTGAAACTTTCAGAAATCCAGCTACCCGACTGGTGCAAACATGCCACATGATCATGTATTAAATCTCTGTATACCCACAAATGTAAAACTTAATGTCAGTGCTACAGTACTTACCTGACCCAAACATAAATTCCTAACCCTACTCCAACCTCTAAGCTAAGCAAGACTTCCCCAAAAGCCCAATACACACAATTTTAGGTATAGAAAAAACATCCTCAGAGCTCAGCAAGCCCCACCCATACACATACATTCATCAAATGTGAACCCCTGCCTGCTTAGCAACCCACCCCACCACCAAGCAAGCATAATTACCCATTCAGCTCCCCACTCCTTTCTCACAGCTCATCCTGCCCTTTACCAGATTCCCAGCACATTTGAAACAGACTAAATAATCTTCATGACTTCTCCAGCCCACTTTAGAGTTACTGCTCCTAATTTCTGGTATAATGCGTTATCAGAAACATGCTTCTAGGAACAGGGAGTGCCTCAGCTGTATTTTGGGCTTCACAATTCACCCAGGACATGACATTACTACAACATCACTGCACGTCCTATTGTGTTTATTACCCACATAATGCATAGTCTGTCCTGTGCTATCCCCTTATTAAAGCACATCACTGTTCATGTAATCTTTACATAGGAGAGATTTCATTGCTGCAATCAGATCTACATAAAGAGTAGCCAATGACTTCTGGAGAACTTTGAAAAATATAATACTTAGACACAGTTCAACTTACACTGTAGTTCACATTACTGTTGTATAGTCTCCCCATTATTTAGTACTGACATAACTAACAAGAAAACATGTTCTTAAACCTTAATAGATGTCCATGTTTAGCAAATTGGTGAATAGGGCAAACTGAGACAAAAAGGACTGTTTGCACCTGCAAATGTGTGCATGAGACCATCAGCAGGTATATCAGAATAAGCATGCTGTACGGGTTTAACACACTAGCATGTATCCAATAAATATACCCCTGTGAAAGCAGTGCAAAGCATAAATCAGGGGTTCTCAAATGGTGAGGCCAGCCTCCCTTGGGAGGCCCCAACCTGTTCCAAGGGAGGCTCAAGGAAGTCTTGAAAAAGTGTTATAGTTCAATTTTGAACTTTATAGATTTTATGTGAAGGGTTAAGGCAAACTGAAAGAGGATAATAGTAGGTGAAGTTATGTATTTAGTCACAAGTCTGTGACCAGGGAAGGTACTGTACACTGAGCAATGGCTTATTTCAGGTGTGCCCAGGGAAGAGTAGTGAGAGAATACAATTCAAAATGTAACTGCAAAACACTCAATACAAAATGTTAGAAGATATACAAAACATGACAGCTAAAGGGGAGGTTCTGATAATGGGAGACTTCAACATGCCGGATACAGATTGGTCAATACCAGCAGGAACATGTGCCAGAACTAGACTCATAGTGGATTCCCTGCAGGGGGAGGGCCTCAAACAACTGGTACAGCAACCCACAAGAGACAGGGCTATCCTAGATCTAGTACTGACTAACAAAGAAGGGATCACAGATCTCCAGGTAGAAGGTCACCTGGGGCCAGTGACCATCACATGGTATGGTTCAATTTGGCTACTACATCTAAATCATCCCATTCCAAGGCAAAATATGGGACTTCAGAGCTGACTTTGATAAGATGGCCAACAGAGTTAAGCTAGCCCTGGCAAAAAGAAACACAGGTGAGGGGTACAGGCAAAGTGGGCAAGCATTAAGGATGCAATACTTGAAGCAACATCCCATTGTGTCAAACAGAAAAGGAAGTGCAAAGAAGAGGAAACCACTTTGGTTCTCAAATACAGTAGCAGAAAAGGTCAGAACCAAAGGCTGGCCTTCAGGAAATATAAGGAACACAGCGGGATGAAGATAGGAGGCATACCAAACTGCCCTAAGGGAAGCAGGTAAGGCAGTAAGGCAGGCAAAGTCCCAAACTGAGGAAACACTAGCACGAACAGTAAAAGAAGGTGACAAGACTTTCTATAGATACATTAGTGAAAGGAGAAAGTCCAGAGGGATTACTAAGCTAATGGAGAAAAGGGCATGTGAGGAGGAGGACCTGTAAGGCATCTATCCTAAATAGATACTTTTGTGCAGTATTTACTGAAGAGAAGGTAGGGCAGGGCCACAGCTCAGCATCATGGACACAGGGGAGGAGGTGAGCACTACCCTTCACAAAAGAGAGGGTCCTACAAGAGCTTCTAGCTCAGGGTGGATAAGGCAATGGGACCTGATGGCATACATCCCAGGGTATTAGGAGCTAAAGGAGGAACTAGCAGAGCCATTAGCAGAATTGTTTAGTGAGTCTCTGAGCAGGGAGAGGTCCCAGAAGACTGGAGAAGGGCTCATGTGATCCCGCTCCACAAGAGTGGCAGCAGGGAGGAGCGGGGAACTACAGACCGGTCAGTCTTACCTCAGTAGTGGGCAAGATTATGGAGGCACTCCTTAAGGAAAGGATAGTGCAACACCTGGAATCCATGAGGGCACAGGATCCAAGACAGCATGGGTTTACAAAGGGAAGGTCCTGTCAAACTAATCTCATAGATTTCTTTGACTGGGTAACCAGAGTGGTGGACCAAGGGGGAGCAGTTGATGTCGCCTACCTTGACTTCAGCAAAGCTTTTGACACTGTTCCACATAGAAGATTGATAAATAAGCTGGGTAGGCTCGGGTGGGTCAGAAGTTGGTCAACTGGGTGGCAAACTGGTTGACAGACAGAAAACAGAGAGTGGTGGTAAATGGTATACAGTCAGAAGAGATGCAAGTCACAAGTGGGGTACCTCAGGGATCAGTCCTGGGGCCAGTCCTCTTCAACATCTTCATTAGTGACCTTGCAGATGGACTAGAGGGTAAGGCTTGTCTGTTTGCAGATGACACCAAGATCTGCAACAGAGTAGATGATCCAGATGGGGTGGGCAGAATGAGAAGAGATCTGGATAAACTAGCAGAATGGTCAGAAGACTGGCAACTGGGATTTAATGCAAAGAAGTGCAAAATCATGCACATAGGGAAGAGAAACCCTGAAGCCACCTATAGGCTGGGAGGGGAGTTGCTAGCAGTCACAAAGGAAGAAAGAGACTTGGGCATCATCATCACTGATGACCTAAAATCATCCAAGCAGACCTCTAAAGCAGTAGGTAAGGCTAGGGGGGTGTTAGGGTGTATTAGTAGGGGTATCACAAGTCGTAAGAGGGAAGTAATAATCCCTCTGTACAAGACACTGGTTAGGCCCCATCTGGAGTACTGCGTGCAGTATTGGAGGCCACACCTTCACAAGGACATTAACCAAATTGAGGCAGTCCAGAGAAGGGCAACCAAAATGGTGCAGGGACTGCATCAGAAGACATATGAGGACAGATTAACGGAGCTCAATATGTATACCCTTGAGCAAAGGAGGAGAGAGGTGATATGATCGAGGCATTCAAACACCTTAAGGGCATAAACAAGATGAAAGAGTCTAACATGTTTAAATATAAGAAAAATAGCAGGACAAGAGGACACAGCATGAGATAGAGGAGGCCGATTAAGGGGAATGTGAGAATTCTTTTCACAGAAAGGGTGGTGGATGCATGGAATGGCTACCACAAGAAGTGGTGGCTATGAATACAGTGCAGGGCTTCAAACAGGCATGGGATATGCATAAGGGGAGCAATACAAATGACTATGAATAGATAGGCCACTGACAGAGCAAAGGCCGATGGCACATTTATAAGATAGAAAAGAAATGGGCAGACTGGATGGGCCTTCGGTCCTTATCTGCCATCAACTTCTATGTTTCTATGTTTGTATGTAATAAAAGTGCAAACAAATTAAGAACAATAAACCAACAATGTGAGGAACAATTGATCAATTAGACTGGCAGCAGAACTGTCCAAATACAAGAGTCAACCATATAGGCACTAGGAATAAGAGCAGGAGGGAGCAACAAGATCCCTGAGAAGCTGCTTAAGAGCAGGGGGAGAGGCAGAGGTTGGCAGGATTGTTATTCCAGTTAGAGGGGGAAACAGAAAACCCAGTCTAACCCATGAAGGTATGGCAGTAAGGGGTAACAATGGTTCGAGAGTCAAAAATATTGGAGCAAGTAGGTTGTCCTGTTTTTTTGGGGGGGGGGTTACAATAAGCTTAATAACATGAGTGTCAGCTATGCAAAGAGGTTTCATTTTATTCCTGATGTACTGCGAAAAGTAGGCTATTTTTCTATGGGGAGGCCCAAAAATATTTCATTATTTTGGGGGAGGCTCAAGATCTTTTCCATGGCTTAGGGGAGGCTCACTATGACAAAGTTTGAGAACTGCTGGATAAATCAATGTCCTGTACAAGCCCAACCACAGTTGTTGCTACCCTCACAAATTATCTGGCAGGGCCCAGCACTTGTGAGCATGCTAGGAAGTTTGCAAGACACAAACCCAGTGGTGCTGCAGACCAAAAATGCAATACTGGTACAAAAACTGCTAATGACCCTACTCAACATGCAAGGCACTAACTGCCACTTGCCATCTCATGGACTGCAATTTGTAGCTCCTCAGACAGACTAACTTCCCTGTTATAGTAATTGCAGCTGCACACTAGAATGGATGCACTACAGGCATGGGATTGCTGTACACTTGGAGTGGTCCTTCCTGCATGGAAGAGAGGGCTCACAGGTTCAACCTCAACCACAGGCAACATATATGCATTGTGTGACAGTTCACATGTCACTAAGCCTCCAGTGTTCCAGCCCATCAAGCTACAGCTGGGTTGCAGCAAGACACCCCTGCTGACGAGATAGCTAACCTGAGTTGCACAGTTGTCCCAAAGCATAATTAGGTAACAAATGAGTAGCAGCCTTTTGAACTTGGTTAAGACATTATTTTGTACTCACTAATTATGGGAGCACAAACAGCAGTTAATACATTTGCTAGGGCTTCTGATATACCACTGGTGGAACTTGAATTAATGACTCCACCTCTCATCAGTATGTACTCTAGGCCTGCATTTGCATGATCACACTAATTGGTTTCTGCCTCACAAACTGCTGCATCCAATATTTCTCTTGTCTTGCAAATTGCCAACTGTGAACCCCCTCACCTCATCTGTGAGGCACGAGTTCCATTTGTGCCATGCCAACCATCCCTATACACTGGCCCATCTGTTTCACTTTGCTTATTCCCCGCCTGAGGTCATAACACTCTGCTAGTGATATCACACACATTCCCTAGAAAACATATTGTGACGGTACAGCAGAGAATTATGAATTAGGAAATAAGCTACTGTATATCTGAGGATGAACTCCAAGGGACAATGATTATGTTTCTGAGAAAATTTCCTCTGCAATAAATAAAGAGGAGGAGAAATCTACAGAAAACATGTGAAAAACAAGTTGAATTTCATCTAAATGCTATGTTTTTCAGTGCTTTCCCAGAGGTGACAGCAGCTCTCTTAATGATTTATGACTATGGTTAAGCCTTTTCTTCCTATGCCCAGACTGTCTGGAATAATCTCCTTCTTGAATGTGAAGAGATGGACTGCCTATCCAGTCTCTTGTGTCAAATCCCTGCTCAACTCCAGCCTCTTTACCATTGCATCCATTTGGTAAACTCTGGGCCACTAAGTCCTATATTTTAGTGTTCTCAGCATTCTATGTGTTACGCTGCTACAGTTATGTACATGGTTTCTTATGTCATTGATTTAATAAACAAATGTACTGCATGCCACTTTGTTTTTTTATTCTGTGCTGATAGATGCATATTCATTGTACTGTAAAACCTATTGTGATACCCAATTATTAGGGACACTATATAAACATTAACTGAACTGTATAGTGGACTGTGGTCATAAATGTGCATACATTGCTACTGCACTAGCAATACACATTTATATAGTCATGAAGTAAACAGTAGCATGATAACGCAGCTTAGGCTGTTGCATCAGTATCATTATGTTCAATATAACTAGTTTGTGTGTTTCATGTAACCTGGCAAATCTACATCTCAAACAACGTATTGAATCATATTATCAGTAATTTGCTATCTGTACTTTTGTTACTTGATATTCTAAATGTTAAATTAATAACTACTTTTCTTCATTAATTGTAATATTTTGCCCATTTTTTTGGCAAAGGGATGCTGTAAATAATTATACACATTCTCCCTTGGTTATACAAAACGATCCTTTCTTTCAACTTCTCATTCAAGAAAAATAACAAGCTGCTGGCTTAATATAAAACAAATACCAAAGCTAATATTGTATCCACTACAGTCCACAGTTTAGAGCATGAAGGCACATAGCAGATTTATATCATTCAGAAAACACAGAACTTTTACAAATGTTATGTTATCAGGTTACCAAAAATTACTAAGAAAAATCTGATGGGTTTGAAAGAATGTCTACAATTTCTCTTAATTAAACATTTGGATTCCATTGCGAATAAAATTAAAAGCTACCCAAGATGGAACTGCATAATGCCATTCTTTGTTTAATATACCACATGTAACAGTATAGCATGAAAGTCAGGATGGATTAACATAAAATAGCTGAAAGGCTATTTTTGCTGAAAAGCAAAGACAAAGACTGCAAGCTACCGACAAAAAAAAATGAAAAGCTATTGACAAATATTACTTTGAGGTCACCGAATTTCAAAATTGTGTTGCTTTGGAAAAGTTGCTTACCTTGTTCTGAACAGTATCAGTCCAAAAGACTCTGTGTAGAGAAAAGTGAAAGTCAACTCCAACAGCAGCACCACGGTTTCGAGACTGTACCAGTGTGCGAAGGCCTCGTCCATGGATGTCTCCAATCAACAGATCACGACCATTAGAGAAGATAATTGATGCAACCCCAGCTGAAAGTCAGGAAATTGATCAGTTTTTGTAACTGACTTTCAAATCATTTACATGGTTTACAGTTTTTGTGTGAAATGACTGACATGCTTTTAAGACTGAAGGAAGCCACATTATAGTTGTGGAATGGGAGAATGCAGTTCCTGACTCTGTTGAAAATAAGCCTTACCACATAAAATATCCTCACTGAATGATTCTTTATTCATATTGTGTAATATCAGGTCCACTCCCTGAGTCCCACTAAAGATTTTCTATGATACAGCTTCTTTAGGGTGGACAAGCAAATGATCTAATTTTCTGATGGTCATCACAGGAATAGAATCATTCTGGTGCGTTAAATTTTTCTCTGTAGGGTAGGCCACACTGGAATCTTGTTGTGCATTAGAGAATGCAAAGTCAGCTGACGTGCTACTTCGACAGTGTATAATTACCATGAGCTGTACAAGTAACCCTAATTCATTTCCCATTCTCACTGAAGCCTACGCTACAATTTCCATTGCCATATCAATGAGTTGGGATTGCATTATTTTTTTTAATTTGGCAATGCAACTGTCCAAGATTCTAGGTAAAACTCATCATAGTGGTGATTCCTTAGATCTTAAGCTCCTTCATCTGACCATTGATGCAGTCCTCTCCCCATCGCAAAAATCTTCAATCTTTCCCTTCATCTTGCTCAGTTCCCCTCTTGATGGAAATCTGCCATTATCATTCCTGTCTTTAAAGGTGGTGATCACACCCTTCCAGTAAATTACCATCCCATCTCTATCCTCCCTCCACTTTCCGAGGCTCTCAAAAAAATTGGTGCTGAACAGCTCTCTGACTATCTAACTAAACACAACCTCCTCTGCCCTGAACAGAATGGTTTCTGGAAGGGCCACAGTACTACCTCTGCTCTCCTGGAATACATCTCTTTCATATACCAGGCCCTAGACAGAGGACACCTAGTTGGGTCTGTGTATATAGATCTGACTAAGGCATTTGATACTGTAAACCATGCCCTTCTCATCAGGTCCCTCCTCTCTCTGGGGCTATCACAGGATGCCTCCTCTTGGTTTTCCAACTACCTAATTAACAGGACCCAGCAAGTCCGTATCAACAATACCCTCTCCTCTAGCCTTCCTGTGAGGTCCGGGGTTCCCTAAGGCTCTATGCTTGGACCACTACTGTTCAGTCTGTTCTTGAACTCTTTTTTCCAAAGCTTGCTCTGGAAAACTTCTACTCTATGCAGATGATGCAGTTCTCTTCAGCAGCCACTCAGATATCACCCCTCTCCAACAAGCCCTCCAAAATGTATTCACTGAGGCTGAAACTTGGTTCTCTGCCCACAAACTTATACTTAACTACAAGAAAACTACGGTCATGGTATTCTCTCATCATCAGAATAAACATAATGGTGCCCCATTGCAAATCTGCAACCATCATAGCTCCTATCTTGACCAAGTTAATGCCTTTAAATATCTCAGTCACACTTGATTATGCCCTTACTTTCCATGAACATATCACCCAACTTAGCGTTGCTATAAACACTAGAATTGGGCTCCAATACCGTCATAGACATTGTCTCACCCCTGACGTGCTTCGCCTTGCTGTCTCATCCTCCGTCCTCTCTCTTGTTGACTATGGGACTGCTATCTGTGGAGCCGCTGCTCAAACTTCCCTCAATAAGATTAAAGTGTCACAGAACAAAGCCTGTTTACTTGTCATGGGCTGTGACAAGTGCACCCATACTTGTGACCTCTATAGTCTGTCTAATTCACTGAACTTTGACGGCAGGTTAAACTATCAGACCTGCCTGCTGACAAAAAGATCGCATTTGGCCTCTCCCTCCTGGGCTTCTGCATCTCCTTCAAACTTCCCCCTTGCAAAGTTCCACTAGAATTTCATCCAAAGATTCCATGCTAGTTTCCCACTGTAGAACCTCCCTTGGACAGCGAGCCTTCTATTATAGGCCCCCCCTTTGGTTAAACACCCTACCAGCTGCCACCTCAACTGGATCCAAACTTGACCCATTCAAAGCTCTCCTAAGGGAACACATCCTCTCCTCCAGCTCCTGTGATTGCTTCTAACCTTCCCTCATGCTTAACTTGATTCCTCTTCATCTCTCTCACATTCCCATATCTTCCTCCCCTCCCTCCCTCCTCCACTACCTCACCCCAGTTTTACGCAATACCCACTGCCTTCTCCTGGTCTCTGCTTGGGATGGCACTATTTACATAATTTCTTCTTCTGGTCCCTGCTCAGTCTGGCAACAATTACATAATTTCATTCTTACTCTGTCTAATTATATAATTGTGTTTAATTGACCTTGGCTAGTTTTATCCTGTATAACTATTGTTTTGTCTCACAGTACTTGTACCATATATGCTTGTCATCTTCTGTATCATTGTTTTGTACCTCTCTGACATGGATCTTTTGCAAAAGAGTCTCTGACTCAAAGGTTTGTAATTCCATTCTTTTAATAAATAAAATAAATAAAAAAACTCACTTTATCCAGCCCAAAGGCAAATCTTATAAAATGCATTTGCAACTCATTTGAATGCAACTGCAGTTCTGTTACAATGCAATACAAAACTAAGTTGCAACTCTTAGGTAACAGATGTTTCAAGGTGTTGTACTGGATTAAGTAGGACTTATGCAATGCACTGAGAAATGCTTAAAGAGCAGATGTGCACTGTAATTTTTCCAGCCCCCTCCCAAACATATACAGTAGTTGACCTGCTCCAGCATTGAGGGGTATTAAAAATATCATGTGGTTCAGTCCAGTAAAAAAGTTACAGTACACCTAATTTGTACCCCATGAATAACAGAGCTGCTTCCTGAACCTACTGACATGCCCCCAGGCCGGCATCTGCAGCCCCCTTTTGTGATGTCAGAAAATGAGGGCTATGTGTGTGCTCTATTGACTTGTATGGGCACAATTTTGCTGTATCTTTCAGTAATATTCAGAGGTGTGATTTAGAAAAATCAAAGTGGCCGCTTGAGTTACAGGGACTGCTACTCCAGCGGTCACTTTGATTTGTTTATATCACAACTCTAAATATTACTAACAGCTATCAAAAATTGCACTCATACAGGTCAATGGAGCACACAAACACAGCCCTCATTTTCTGACATCACAAAAGAAGGCTGTAGGTGCCTGCCTGGGGGTGAGTCAGCAGGTTCAGGAAGCAGTTCTGTTTTTCCTGGGGTACACATTAGGGGTCCTGTAACTTTTTTACTGGACTGAACCGCATGGTATTTTTAATACCTCTCAATACTGGAGCAGGTCAGCTATCATATACTGTATGTTTGGGAGGGGCTGGAAGAATTATAGTGTGCACCTGCTCTTTAAGCAACTAGTTGATGAGACCGATTAATGTAACTGCACTGTAGATCTCATTGCTGAGCAAAATCATGCAAATATGTGCTGGCATTAGGGAAGCTGTATGATTTAAATCACTGTCCCTTAAGGGCTGATATGACTTGGGTAAGAGTTATTCTATATAGGGGTCTCTGGGGGGTTTAATGCTCACTTATTGCTATCTAACCCATGAATTTCTTGCAAACAAGACTTGTAATCTTGGTGAGATCTTTTTTCTGATTAACTAGAAGGACAAATAACATAAACAAATTCACTGTATACTGTCTATGTTGGTTTGTTACCTCAAACATTTGAATATGTTTCTAACAAAATAAAATGTATCCCTCAACATTTATGTCTTTAATCTTTCCAATATGTACTACCCACAAAAACAGACCCTTAGAAAATGAATAAAGCTGATGTTTTAGTTTGGGATCTGCGTTAGTGGTAGTTGGGAGTATGTGGCAATAATCACTTTCAAAATATATGGCAAGTATAAGAAATCACATTGACTAGTAGTGCTATAGTTACTTACAGGAAGTGTTGGCTCTACAGTGCCTGTGCCGCTCCAGGAAATAGCCTTCCACACACCTACACTGGTGGCTTCCAGTTCGATCCTCACATAACTGGTCACAAACTCCCCACATCTTACAATCATCAAAATCTAAATTGGAAAAGACAAACTTCAATGACCAAAGCAATAACAGAAGCAAAACGGTCAAGTCTATAAAATCAACAGATTACAATGAAATAAAAGTGTTTTCATAGCTGACAAGGTTTTATTGCATACTGCAGCTTGCAGTAGGTGATTGGCACTTTTTGTTCAGTTGTGATGTCACAAGTGAAAAAACATACTTTACAGAATAATGATTTGTTTTAGCCACTGAAGCATTCTTTTTTTTGTTGTTTTTGTTTTCATTTATCCCTCTCTTCTTCCAGCCCTCATCTTGGTGACCCTCCCCAGCCACATCACCCACCAAACGAAGGTCCTACCCCTGGTGCCCCCACAATGTACCATCATGGCAGGAATAGGGGGACTTGGCCTTGTCCCCCCAAAGCAGGATCCAGTCAGGGGCATGATCGTTGGTGACAAGCCTGCGGGTAAATCAACACTGTCCTGCACAGCAAGATGTTCCTTTTTCCTTCTTCTTTTCTCCCTCTCTGTCAGTAAATAATGACATTCGGAGTTGTGCCAACTTCCCCCCTCCCAACTGGGCTTCCTGGCTGCCTTGACACCTAGCCTCTGCTGAGTGTCAAGTGCACTGTAGGAAGTGCGACCCACCCTCCATCAGAGAGGACAGCAGTGGTTTGAATGCTTGATTCTCTCCCCTGTCTGACCCCTGGCAACTTGAGTTCACTCCTGTACCATGGTTGGCAGCATGACAGATAGTAATGTTACTGCCATGTGGCTGGCTGTCACTGAAGCATTCTAAATAAAAATAAATAATATATTTTAATATTAGGGCAATCATGGGTATTAATTTCCACTTCAGGCTGGTCACAAAGGAGATTTTAACCAATGGGACAGCAGCTTACACAATGCCTGATAACATAACATAACATTGGTCTCTGCTGTACTGAAAACAAAGCAATGAAATTAAACAGAAACTTTTAAAGAGCTAGTAGTAGAATTAAAGGGCAGACATTTTTGAAGTAGTCAGTAATTACTTTCTATTTCAGAATTATTTTTCTTTTTTAATTTGTTCATTAGATTTTCTGCCTGATAGTATTAATGTAGGTGGAATGTAAAGAGCAGTACTTTACCTGGAGACTGGCATGTCTAGTTCTGTTCCTTTTACTGCATCATCAGCACTGCAACCTCACTTATTGTGATATCACATATGACAAATCTTTGTAGCAGGTGATTGGCTCTTCTTGGTCAGTTTTGATGTCACAGTGAGGTTACAGAACTGATGATGCATGAAGAGGAATAGAACTAATGTAGCTATGTCAGCCTCCTGATAGAATACTGTTCCACATATCACACCAAGTATTGCCAGGTAGAAAACAGCTGTCAGACACGTGTGTGTCGGGATACTGAACTCTGTCCCATGAGAGTCAGGATTCCAAGTTTCAGTATCCTAATAGGATACCTATTGACTATGTATTCTTATATATATTGTTAACATTTTTGTGTACTGGACTCCTATTGTAGACAATGGATCCCATTGAAAATTAGCTCTGGCTAAATTAGGCTATCCTTTTCTGGAAATTTTCAGAATAAAACTTTTACTACTGCTACTACTGCCTAGCAATCAGTTCTACGACAAGGCCTATGGGTGTTTACTGCACATTAACCTACTTTAAACCTTGTATTAGCTGCTTATCTTCAGTTGTACTGACTGTTTAGAAGCCTCTGTACCCAACTGTGAATGTATGTACCATGTATTTTTGAAGTGGAAACTTTGTAGCGCAAAGGTAATGTAATCCAAAGCTTTAAATAAATAAAAAGTCATGTCTCAGTGAAAGCACATTGCATGCTATATTTATTTATTTATTTTATTTATTTAAGAGTTTCACCAGGAAGGACACACTGAACAACAAGTTGCTCATCTCTTGGTGCATCCTGGGGGTGGGGGAGTTGGAAGGCATACAATAAAACATAATCAACACAACAGTATACATTGCCAATATATGAGAATTGAAAGGCATACAAATAAGTCATAGACAAACAACAAAACAGTATATAGTGCCAATTATGCATAGGGTACGTTACCAAGTAGAGAACAATTAGCAAGCAGTAGCAGGCATCAAGAAATTATAATTGGTATGTATATTCCATTACATCATAGTGAACAGAAGGTCCGCAAGTGTGGTAATAGGATAACTATTACAAACCATTTAGATGCAACATGGTCTGCTCAGTTGCAGTTGCAGTTCACAGATAGGTAATTGTGTAAGGCTGAGGAGACAGAGGAAGGGGAAGAAGAAAGGAAAATCTGTGGGGGGTTCCACAGTTTAGGGAAGGGATACGAGAAGGCTGCCTGGCTGACAGTAGTTTTACGGCACAGGGCACCTAAAGTATGGGAAACTGAAGACCTAAGTCAATGGGTGGATGGTGGGGGGATTGTTACAGAAGAGTTGAGATAAGTAGGGAGGGAGCCAAACCATCGCCAACTGGACATGTGAACAGACCCATAGCTTGCTTTGTGCAGGGCCCAGTGAGCCTACATGAAGCACCATCACCACTGGACATGGGAACAGACCTGTAGCTTGCTTTGTGCAGGGCCCAAATAGCCCTAGATGAAGCACTAGACCCACTGCACATGGGAACAGACTTGTAGTTAGCTTTGTGCAGGGCCCAGCAAGCCTTACTTGAAGCACCATCCCCACTGGACATTGGAACAGAACTGTAGCTTGCTTTGTGCAGGATCCAGTGAGCCCAACATGAAGCACCAGCCCCATTGGACATGGGAACAGACCTGTAGCTTACTTTGTACAGGGCCCAGTGAACCCTACATGAAGCACTAGACCCACCAAATATGAGAACAGAAATGTAGTTTGCTTTGTGCAGGGCTCAGTGAGCCCAACATGAAGCACTATCCCCACTGGACATGGGAACAGACCTGTAGCTTGCATTGTGCAGAGCCCAGAGAGTCCTACATTAAGCACCAGACCCACTGTACATGAGAACAGACCTGTTGCTTGCTTTGTACAAGGCCAAAGCAAGCCTTACATGAAGCACCAGCCTCATTGGACACTGGAACAAACCTGTAGCTTGCTTTGTTGTGGGTCTGGTGAGCCCTGCATGAAGCACCAGCCCCATTCTATATTGGAACAGACTTGTAGCTTGCTTTGTGCAGGGCTCAGTGAACTCTGCATGAAGCACCAGCCCCATTGGACACTGTAACAGACCTGTAACTTGCTTTGAGCAGGGTCCAGCAAGCCCAGCATGAAGCACCAGCCACATTGGACATGGGAACAGACCTGTAGCTTACTTTGTAGAGGACCCAGCGAGTCCTACATGAAGCACCAGACCCACTGAAGATGGGAACAGATCTGTAGCTTGCTTTGTACAAGGCCCAGTGAGCCCTACATGAAGCACTATCCCAACTGGACATGGGAACACACCTGTAACTTGCTTTGTGCAGGGCTCAGTGAGCCCTAAATGAAGCAGCACCCTAGTCAGACATGGGAACAGACCTGTGGCTTGCTTTGTGCAGGGCCCAGAGAGCCCTACATGAAGTACCATCCCCACTGGACATGGGAACAGACATGTAGCTTGCTTTGTGCAGGGCCCAGAGAGCCCTACATGAAGTACCATCCCCACTGGACATGGGAACAGACATGTAGCTTGCTTTGTGCAGGGACCAGTGAGCCCTACATGAAGCACCATCCCCAATGGACATGGAAACAGATGTGTAGCTTGCTTTGTGCAGGGCCACCAGAGCCCTACATGAAGCACCAGACCCACTGGATATGGGAACAGACCTGTAGCTTGCTTTGTGCAGGGCCCAGTGAGCCCTATATGAAGCACCATCCCCATGTAACAGGGGAACAGACCTGTAACTTGTTTTTTGCAAGGCCCAGTGAGCCCTACATGAAGCATCATCCCTATTGAACATTGGAACAGACCTGTAGCTTTGTTTGTGCAGAGTCCAGTGAGCCATACATGAAGCACCAGCCCCAGTCTACACTGGAAAACACCCACAGCTTGCTTTGTGAAAGGTCCAGTGAACCCTACTTGAAGCACCAGCCCCACTGGACATTGGAACAGACCAGTAGCTTGCTTTGTGCAGGGCCTTATGGGTCTATAAGAAAGAGTAAATTAAAGTCCACCTGCAAAAACATGCTTTTCACAAATGAAAAACAAAACCTTCAGTGAAAGTGCAACTTTTTTTCAGCTTGTGCACAAATGCAATCTATACATGTGACCATGTAAATCTATTTCTAATCATATGTTCTTTATTTTATAACCCTTTTCCATCTACATTTTGACAATCTTCTTGTTATCACCTCCCCCCAATGATCGTGCAAGTACCATTTTTTTAACCCAGTAATTTTAGCATCAGTATCTACAGAATTCCTGTTGCTACAGGTGAAATAAGAGCAAAACTCAGTTGTGGCAAGTGAGACAACGTCAAAACACTATTGTCCCAAATGAACTTTGACACTAATCTATGCAAAAGTGCATCTGCGATAGTAGACATGCGCATTGCAACAGTGGAAAGTAAGAGTGGACTGTTAACTGCCCTCATTTTTGAAAAAAAAAAAGTCTTTTTCATGTTGTTTTGCACATCTCTAGCCATAGAAACAACTAAACCAATCACCAAACATTCCCTTATCGGGAGGCTCTGAGCCACAGAGCATGCTTATGAAGGTTTCATGAAAATCTGTTAAAATCCACCAAGGAATGGCTGAAATATACTGTAAGCAGCTGAAAATCAGAATTTAACATTAAAAATCCCATCTAACCCTACCAACACACAGCGACACCATGGGGCCACCATAATACTATATAGTTTCCACTCTTTTTCTTTCTTTCATTAGTATCTAGGCAATAAGTTATTTACAAAGATGAGCAGTGTTGAAGTTGTCACTCACCAATGCAAGAGCGGTCATCAGTGCTGCTGACTACATAACCTGATGGGCAGTAGCAATCTCCCCCAGATGGCGATGGATGGCAGTGGTATTCACAGCTCAGAGATGCACAAGTGTTAATGCCTGGAAAAAGGAATGTGACATTTTATATATTCTTCTGTCTAGGAAGTGCTTACTTTTCCAAATAACCATGAAAACTTGTGTCTGCAAAGGGTCAATGCCTTAGAACAGAACTGACTAAATTGGAATGAGGTGCAAGTATGACTCTCCCTTTAATGGTGATAGGAAAACTTGTAAGCATTTTAAAATATTGCTTCCTGTATGCCAAAAATTCTTCAGATAAAATCCAGTTGTATTTTTTGTGAAGGGAACAATATTATACCTAGTTTACTACAACCATGTCTGTCTTTGATTCCTTTGCCATTGTTTACTGCTTTCCTTTTCTCTGTTTGCTTGGCATTCTATTATGACATTTTCACTGCTCTATGCAGTTCTCAGAGTAGTGTAGAACCTCAGAACTGCCATCACAGAATGTAGCAGAAATCATAACAAAAAAGAGTACGCAATGTGGAGGAAGACTATGAAGCAGACCATGCTACGGTAAAAAAAGCAGCAAAAATATAAACAGTCACAACACCCAATGAAACGTAGAAGTTGGCGGCAGAAAAGGACTAGTTTTTTCACCTAGTCTGCCCTAAAGTTCCCTACCTCCTGTGTTACCACAGACCCTACTGAGTCTCCAGCCTTGCCTCCCTTGCCCTGTTATTAATGTTCCCTTATGTATATCCCATGTATGTTTGAATCCTGTTACTATTTTGGTACCCACCACCTCTGCTGGAAGTCTGTTCCAGATGTCCACCACCCATTCCGTGAAGAAGTACATCCCCTCTGAGCCCCCCTCCCTCCAGCTTCAAATCATGGCCCCTTGTCCTTGAGCATCTCTTTCTCTGTAAAATGCTACCCTCCTGTACTTTATTAATACCCTCGAGGTATTTGAATCTATCATATCACCCCTTTCCTTTCTAATCTGTAGCAAGTGCATATTTAAATCATTTAGTCTTTCCTCGTAGAGCTTCTGATGCAGTCCCTGCACCATTGTGGTTGTACTTCTTTGTTCCACCTCCACTCTGTCTATGTCTTTCCTGAGATGGGGTCTCCAGAACTGGGAAAAAGTACTCCAGGTGTGGCCTCACCATTGATCTATACGGGGTACCACCATCTCTCCCTTTTTACTGGTGATACCCCTTCCTATTCAACCCAGCATTCCACTAACCCTTCCTACTGCTTTACCACACTGCTTTGTTACCTTCAGGTCAACAGATGTGACGACTCACCCCCCAGGTCACTTTCCTGTTTTGTTGCTGACACCTCCTCCCCTTCCAGTTGGTATGTTGCCCTGGGGTTCCTGCGCCCCATGTGTATAATTTTACACTTTTTGGCATTGAACCCTAGTTGTCATAACCTTGACCATTCTCATCTTCTCAGGTCCTCCCTCATGTTTTCTACCCACTGAGTGTCACTCTGTTGCAGATTTTTGTATCATCTGTGAACAGATTGCCTTTCCCTTCCAGCCCTTCTGTGATGTCACTAATGAGGGCATTGAAGAGGACCGGTCCCAGAACTGACCTCTGTGGAACCCTGCTGGTCACCATTCCTTCTTCTGAGTGAATCCCATTTACCACCACCCTCTGGCTTCTGTTACTCAGCCAACTTTATACCCATTTTACTACCTTTGGACCCACTTCCAGGCTGCCCAGCTTGTTTATCAGCTGTCTGTATGGAACAGTGTCGAAGGCCTTATTGAAAAATAAGTAGGCCACATTCACTACCCTTCCCTGATCATCCTCCATGGTCACCCAGTCAAAGAATTTAATTAGGTTTGTCTGGCAAGATCTCTCCCTTGTAAGCTGGCCCATTGGTACAGCAGTTGGATTTCTGCTTGCGACGCCAGTGACCCAGGGTCAGGAACAGACCCGAATCACTGGAGGGCCAGCCAGGGGGAGAAGGATGGAACATCCCACAGACTGCTCTCCTTCTCCAGGGGGGAGGGCCGGGAAGTGTCAGGCGCAGGGAGGACACCTGGCGGAGGCTGGAAGTCACTCAGCTGCCAGTGCTCACATGCATAGGAGGTGGGGCGGATGCAGTCACCATTGCATGTCCCTGCCTTCCAAGAAAACCAGAAAAAGGAGGCGGGTGGGTCCTCCTTCTCCATGAAGCCCTCCCTGGAGCTTCAATTAGCCACTGTCACCAAGCACTCTCTAACAGTTACTGGTCCCGAGGCTCTGGATAGGGAACCGGTGCTGCGGCCCCGCCCTCCAGGGGGTAAGCTGGGGGTAACCGGGAGAATGCTGGCAATAGATGGTAGGTGGAAGTCTGGGGGCCATGACCATGGTGGAGACTGACTGAGGACATACCAGGAAAAAAGAGAAAAAAAAAATAAGATCTCTTCCTTGTGAACCCATGCTGCCTCAGATCCTGCAATCCACTGGCCACCAGGTATTCCACAATCCTTTCTTTTA
The DNA here is from genome assembly GCA_016271365.2 of Neoceratodus forsteri. Classification (NCBI taxonomy): domain Eukaryota; kingdom Metazoa; phylum Chordata; order Ceratodontiformes; family Ceratodontidae; genus Neoceratodus; species Neoceratodus forsteri. Next base: position 783,215,536 of record CM028132.1, on the reverse strand, counting down.
GAAGTGTTTCCATAATTTTGATCACCACCGAAGTCAGGCTTACCAGCCTATAGTTCCCTGACTCCTCCATCGTTCCACTTATGTGAAGCGGGACCACATCCATTTTTCTCCAGTCCCCCAGAACTACCCTGGTATTCAGTAATAGGTTGAATAGAGTCATCAGAGGTGCAGTGAGCTCTTTACTTAGTTCCTTCAGTACTCTGGGGTGAACTCTGTTCAGCCCCATTGTCTTATTTATCTTTAGTTGTTTTAGTTTCTTGACGACACTCTCCTCCATGAAGGGCTAGTGTCCACTCCCCTTCCATTTATGCCCTTTTCTCTTATCAGTGGCCTGTCACCCACCCCTTCCTTCATAAATATTGAACAAAAGTACTTGTTCAATATGTCTGTTTTCTTTTGGTCCTCTTCCACACACTCCGCTCCATCCCAATTTAGTCTTAATATCCCTGCCTTGTTCTTCCTCTTTTTGCTTATGTACCAAAAGAATGTTTTATCCCCCCTTTTTCACTGACTTGGCAATGTTCTCCTATGTCCGTGCCTTAGTGCTCCTAATTGATTTCACTGCCTCTTTTTGTTTCTCCTGGTAACCCTCCCTGTCCTCATCCTTCTGTGTTGCTTTATGCATTTTGAAGGCTAGCTTTTTTGCCTTTACTTTCCCTGCTACTTCTTTGGAGAACCATAGTGGTTTATTTTTTTCTCTTGCTTTTTGTAATCTGTCTGATACAGAGGTTTGTTGCCCTCCCTATGGTGTTCCTTATTTCCTCCCACTGCTCCTCTACCCCCTCCATTTTCCTTAACCCTCCTAGTTCTTCCCCTAGGCACTCTCCCATCTTTTTGAAATCAGCTCTCCTGAAGTCCAGGACCCTTGTATTAGTGTGGTTTGTTTCTGGGTCAGTTCTTATATCAAAGCATACTGTACGATGATCGCTCATCCCCAGGTGACTCCCACTGTGCCATCCATGACACTGTCCCCATTTGACAGTACCAGGTCCGGTAGGCTCTTCAACTAGTTGCCTGAGTAAAAGCCCCCGCACAGAGTCTAGGATTTTCCTACTTCTTCCTGACCTGGCAGCACTAAGGTAGTGATTCGGCTTGCTACTCTGGTGATCTGAGTTCAGGAAGAAGCTTAAATCATTGGTTGTCAGCTGGGGGAAGGAGGATTGAGCATCCTAGGGACAACTCTCGTCCTTTGCGGTCATGGCTCCAAGTGCTTTGTGTTGCAGCTGTCACCTAGCTGAAGCTGGCTGGTAGCGGCTGACCATCAAGCCCTGCCTTAGGGAAGCTAGACGGCCAATCAGCTCTGGCAATTGATATGTTAGCCTATGGATGTATCTAGTATGCTGCTGCCATTAGATTGTTTTAGGTGGGCACTGTGCTGCCTCTGTACTTTATGCATTTTTTTTTGCTCAATACTGCTACTTTTTGTATAGTTTTATCCAATTATAATGTGTTTGCACTATGTTCACTTTATGTGCCATCTAGCACAAAGCTGCTTTATTGAGTAGTATTATCTTGCATGTTCACATGTGTACTGTAACTAAGTGCATTCACGTTATCTATTTGTACCAGTTCCTTTGTACTGTATTACTGTGCCATCTTCATAGCCAGGGACATGCCTGAAAATGGACCTTTGGATCGCAGCACCCCACCCAGTTAACAAATAAATAAAACAGTATAGCAGGAGCCATTCGCAGTTTGGAGTACTGTGTCCAGTTCTGGAGGCTGCATCTTCATAAGGGCATGGACAGGGTGGAGGCAATTCAAAGAAAGGCAACAAAGATGGTGCAGGGCCTACAACAAAGGTCATATGAGGAGAGACAGGGAGACCTCCAAATGTATACCCTGGAGGAGAGGAGAGGAGAGACAGGGGAGATATGATAGAAACCTACAACTATCTAAAGGGCATAAATGGGGTACCAGAGGGTAGCATCTTTCAGAAAAGGAGATGTTCAGAAATTAGGGGGCATGACATGAGGCTAGAAGGGGGTAGACTAAGGGGTAGTGTGAGGAGGTATTTCTTCATAGAAAGGGTGGTGGATGCATGGAATAGACTCCCAGCAGAGATGGTGGGGGCAAACACAGTGGAGAAATTCAAAAATGCATGGGACAGGCATAGGGGAATCCTAGTAATAGGAACAAGAAGAAAAAGCTGGAGATCAAGCAGGGTCTGCGGCTTTTGCAATAGGTAGGAAAAATGGGCAGACTGGATGGGCCTAGTGGTCCTTATCTGCCATCAATTTATATGTTTCCATGTTTCCCAGCACCAGCATGGCTATGCAAGATTGTGCCTTGTGCACATTGCATGGTGCATCCCCAAGTGAGAAAAGTAAATGGGGAAAAATTCCAACCATGGCCAATAAAAGCCAGTCCACTGCAGGTCCTCCATCACTGACTAGGCACCTTCAACTCTGGATTGTGCTCCAGAGGGGTCAGGGCAGCCCCAACGGCCCTGCCACGGGGAGGCAGTATTCCATGGGAGACACATAGAGAGATAATCCATTAGGAAACTGGAGATGGGACAGGAGAATCAGGTCAGAAAGAGTGCAGTTAATGAAGGGGAAAACAAATAATGAAAAGAAAGACACATTCAAAGAGTATACACCACTAGGAAACAAGAGAATATTTAAAGCAAAAGGGACAACATTTTAAAGGCCATGACTCAGGTGCAGGAGCAAGATCCACTTGCGTCTGCATCAGAAATGTTGCTCCGGGGTCACCCACAGTTGTTTTCAAATGCTGAGGGTGGTTTGAATCAGTTGGTGCAATTTGTGGTAGCTTGCATCAAAATAACGATGCATGCGTCACTATTCTGCTGCAAGTGCCAGCAATTTTGACATTACTACACCCCATGTCTGGACACTGTCAGACTATCTAATAGATAGCTGAACAGTGCAATTGTAAGTCTGCTTTGAAAATCTGCCTGGTGGATCTGTCATGAATCCACTTTGAGAAACCTGCCCTCACTTATCTCGTTACCTATCACCTTTAAAAGCAATTATCATGCTGGGTCATTGCAGCTACATAAATAACCCACCAGGGGCCTGATATTCAGAAAATGGGGCAAGCACAGTGCAATTATTTGCACTGCACTTGTCCCTGTGCTCCCACTGGCAGCTGCAATACTCAGTCAGATAGTGAATGGCACTATCCTACTGAATATCACACCAGGGCGGCACAACACTGAGTGAAACTGCACTGCCCTAACATGGTTCCACTATGCCGCAGTGACAAGAAATTTGTTGACCAACAGCACAGCGACAGCACAACACTGCCAATTGGCGTTGTGCCATCACTCATGGACCAAGTGTTTTCTGTGGGGGGCTCTGCCCCCCGCACCCCCTTCCTTTAGATTTATAACTCCAGTCAGCGTTAGTTCAGGGATGTGGGAAAACACCTCACCAGCAATAGTGTCGGGAATGTGGAGAGCATCACAGTGAACTGCCGAAAATGTCGCTGTAATGGTCTTCACGGTATTCCCGACACTGCACATTCGGTATGCCCCCTGATATGGACCTGGGCTGTATATAGTCCTCAGGAGATAGAGCTGCTTAACGTGGGCTAGCATCAAGACCCTTGTGGGCTATATTTAACCTGAAAATGCAAATTAGCCAGTTGGGCAAGCAAGGCATTAAGGGGCCACTTGCATGCCTATTATGGGCTCATTTACATAGGGCACAGCAGACCCTTAGCTCCCCTTTCAGTGTAAAAAGGAAGCCCTGACGACATAGTGGTCCTCCCACCCCCCAATTGCCCATTCACTCATTTTAAAATATTCCCTGGTGATCCAGTATGTCCTCCCATCCCTGACTCACTCGATAACCCATTTTTAAAGAAATTTGGTGGTCCAGTGTATGCCACCATTAGACACAGCAAACATCACAACCATCATTTCACTACCTTGGCCAGCTGCTGTATGAGATAAGAGTGAGATGAGATTGAGTGTGCATACTGTAGAAACAGCTGTATCTAGTTGATAGGAGTGTCTGCACACTGGGTAAGGGGGTGCAGGGAGGTGATATGTCAGTGGGTGTGTCAGGTGGGGGGCTAGTGGACTACTGGACATGCTATTTGTATGTATATTGGGGGAGTGCAGGGGTGGGGGAACACTGAACCATCAGGAAATATTTTAAAATGAGTGGCTGGGCAGTCGGGGGCATGGGGACACACTGGACCACCAGATATTCTTTTAGATTGAGTGAACGGGTGATCAGGGTGTGGGAGGATGCACTGGACCACCAAGCACTTTTTTTAAATGAATGAATGGCCAATCAGGGGGTCGGGGGACACACTGGATGGTCATGTATTCTTTTGAAATGAGTGAATGGGTGATTGGGGGGGTGGAGGGACACACTGGACCACCAGGTATTCTTTTAAAACCAGTGAACTGGTAGTCTGGGAGTGGGGGACACACTGAACCACCAGGAAATATTTTACAGAGCTCTGATAGGTGACAGTGGTGGGGGGTGAAGGAAACAACTGAGCCACCAGGGAATATTTTACAGAACTCAGACAAGCAAACAGGGGTTAGGGGACCAACTGGACAACTGGGTCATATCTGAAATAGATAGAACGGGCAAATGGGGAGGTTGTGGGGGGGACACACTGGACCACCAGAACATATCTGAAATAGATAGAATGGGTGATCAGAGGACGGGGGGGACACATTGGATAATCAAGACATATTTGAAATGGCTCAAATGTGAGAACAGGGCCGGGCAGCTGTAGTACTGCCACCCATCCTTCAGGGGAGTGGGTGCATGGGCTAAGTACCATATTAAGAGATATACTTGTTGGTAGTAACCAGCACCACTCTTGGGACTGTTTACCACCATCACAAACCTTTGAATATCCCACTGCACTGGTGTACCTGAGGATATCCCCTTATTTGCATAGATGCAGCAGTATTTCAATGCCTTGACACCGTCAGGTTTGGCATGTGCTCCCAGGGCCTCTGAATATGGCTCCGCCAGGAGCACTCACACAAACCTGCATTAACATCCATGCTAACTCATGCTAATCATGTTAGCACAGGCACTAATCTTTGAATTTCTAGCCCCATATGTTTAAGAAACAGAAAAGCAATCAAGCAATTAGCAAATAATGAGATAACATGGTTCTAATGTAAACTGGTAACTGATGTTGGAGACAGAAATTAAAGCAAGAATAGATTAGATTCTGCTAACATGCTATCTTCACCTATGATACACAGATCTGAACCATTCTACTACAGTACTCCACAGCGCAGGCATTATGGACAGGGGGCTCATTTATTCAGCCTAGTTCCATTCAGGTACATTTCCAGCAGGAAGTTATTCCTGCAGAATGCGAGTGGGTAGCTTGCTGGGAAAGTGCTAGTGCATTCCAGTGTTCTACAGGACTGCAGTCACTCATTGAAGGAGTAAGACAAAATGTATTACAAAACATAGGTAACAGGGTTGTGGAACGTAATACCAAAGAAGATAATAAATAGAGAATAATGCTGTACAAGTGTATGTTATGAGAATTATTCACACAGCCGTGGTGTGTGATAATCCATATACCTCAAGAGTGAAGCTTGAGAGGTTTATGAGATTATCGCACAACAAGGGTATGTGAAAAATCCTCATAACATAAACCTGGCGCAGGCTTTATTTTTTATAATACCTGTTGCAAGGTTTTATGACAGAGGAAAACATCATACCATGTCTTGTAATAGAACTGCTTTTATTTTGGAATGTAATTAAAAGTTTTAACTCCAGAGTGAGGAGCATTACAAGAGCAGCAACTCAAGGAGCTGTTTAGCAACAAAAACAATTTTAAAACATTGCTTAACTCTGTTTAACTTCAATTACTGGATTCGACTACGGCTCAGTCCAAGCATATCATTTTGGCTCTAATATCTGAACTAGAAATGCAAGCTCAGATGCATTTCAACAGTGAAGATTAATTGAATAAATATACTTTTTTTAGAACAATGCGTTTCTTACTGTAAGTCTGTTTCCAGCAAGAAGAGGTGGTTCAAGAGAGAGACTTATGGCGCTAGGAAAATGGGTCAGTGTATAAGTAATGCTTTTTGTGGGAACAATGAGTAGAAAGCCCATCCTGAGCCACTGTTTTTTTGCAGTTTCAGAGTTTTATTAATTTATTTAAGTCATTGGTAACTGGGTAAGGCCCGCTAAGCACAAGTGCCTGTTTTCAGGGGCAACCTGGGAGCACTGGGGGGGTTAAGCAACTTGCTCAGAGTAATACAGTATGCAAGTGGAGAATGTGGGAATCAAACCCAGGGCTGCTGGATGTACCAACCTCATTTACAGCTCATTACTCTAACCACTAGGCTATACTGCCAGCCCCAGAGTAATGACAGCATGAGGCTGAAAATGCTGTAATAACCTGGTACCAAGTTATTACAGCATTTGAAAAATGGTCTAAAGTCACTTGATATAGAAGATCATCAGTTATTATACGTAGATGACGTTCAGAGATTCAAGACTACACTCATTATCTTCCTGAAGGGGGAAGATGTGTCAGGGTATTGTTGTGAAGATAACAAGGAGGTGAACTGCTGTTGATGGGCTGCATTGTTTTAATTCCTTTCATCAACCCTACAGTATGTACCTATGTATGATATTGAGAGACTGCTGTCCTGCAGGGTGTGCCGACACAAGATCGACACAAGCACCGCGAACACCAGCACTACGACAGAAATTGCCTGTCTGCGGCGAGCCGCTGTGATGGTGCAAGGAAGACACTTGCGGTGCATTTCTTGGTGTTGCGCCCCCCCCAGTCCAACTCAGACTCAAAGTTAGATATTTAGAGACTGGGGGGGTGCTGGGGGTGGAGCCCCCCCAATAGACATAAACCGGCATCCCCGACGGCACAATGCCGACACTTGGTATTGTGTCTGTCACTGTGGGGGATGTCGGTGAGAGCGCTGTTGCAGCGCTATAGTAACACCGTCCTGCAGATCAGAGTGTTGTCATTAGTATTTTCCCCTTGTACTTGTCAGCAATCCTCCTTCAAACATCTCGGTGTATTTCATTTATTTACTTGTAATTTCTGACCAGGAAAGGTACACCTAGCTGACTGCTTGTATCCAGATATGCCCTAGGGGTTGGCTACATGGATCTGTATTACTGACAGAGTAAGTATTCTCCAGGACACTAGGGTGTATACCTTACTCCTATGATAACTTCCATGGGATCTTTGACTTCTCCCGGGCAGCCAACAGGTATGGAATGAAGGGACTCAGTTTAACATCTCATTTGAAGGATGGCACCTTAACAGTGCAGCCCCCTCCTACTCCTACTGCAACTGTGTCACTGTTGGTTAGCAGCCCAACTTCCTGATGGGACACTAGAACCCACTCCCAGTATGATTTCCCAGGTAAAAGAGATGCATGTGCAACCTGATGAGTCCCTGGAACCATTAAACCACTTCCAGTTAATATCTAGTTAACCACTTTCTGTATCTGTCTCTCTTTTTTGTTTTCTGTCTGCTTGTTTCTTTTTTTGTTTGTTTTTTGTCAACTTTTTTATGCTCCACCCTATGGGGAACTCTCTCTGGCATCCTCCACATCTCCCCAGGCTCTACCTCCTACCAGAGACACCTCCCTCTCCTCGCACCAGCCCGACGGACCCCCAGCTCTGACCCCCCCAGAGGTGGGCCACCCTATCTGCCCTGAGTGCTCTATCTAGAATTTAGTGTGCCGGGCTGGGCGATTGGCCTGGAGATGATAAATGCCTGGTGTAGGCAGTGCAGCCTGGCAGGGACTGAGTTGCCTTCACCTATCCCCAAGGACGGGGAATTTTTTCTCCATATTTCCCCCCTTCCTCTTAGTTGCTTCATGCTAGAAGTACCTCCTGTCTCCACTGGGGGGTCTCTACTGTGTTAGAGATACACTGTATCCCTCCCCAGGGAGAAAAGAGCAGTCCTTCGGATGCTCGATCCTCTCCCTCCCCTGCTGACCCCCGGTGCCCGAGCTGATTCCCGAACTCGAGTAGCCAGCATGACGTGAGGTGTGGTGTCCAGTGCCTCAACCCACAGCGCCACGGGGTCTGCTTGGTTTTTAAACATAACTCCTTCACCAATCTGTCTTTTGTCTTTCTAGACAATCAGAAACATTACTTACAGTACTCAGTGTGAGAAACTCACTGATGCAGCAAAGAAGTTATTTTGCATTGAGTGCGCTGACATCATAACAACTGGCCAGTGTTTTTTATTTTTAGTTTTTGTTGACCGGATAAGTGCAGTAGACAAATTAAAAATCAAGAAAGGAAAAGAAAAGCCACTTAATGTCTTGGAAACAGCAATAGCAAACAGTGGATTGAGTATATAAAAATATGTACCAGGGTGATACTCTGATCAAAGTAAGAATAGGTTCAAGTGCATCCTTGTGTCAGAACAGCTCACCTTTGCTTTGCTGTTCTCATACCCAAAGGACATACTGAACATATGACCACTCAAATGAGGCTGAGTGCCTCCTTGAACTAGAGCAACACAAACAGTAGCCCTGCATGTCGCTCCACTCTATTGCCCATTTACAGATATTAGCAGCATAGCCTAGTTCATACTGTATCGCTCAACTGTCCCATTTTCCAGGATGCTCCTGATTTTGCCTCACAAACGTCCTCAATACCTCCTACATTTGGTGTTTCTGTCACTTAAAGGTAGGAATTTGTAGCATAAAATAATGCCAGGCATTAGTGTAGCAGTCTAGTTCTACTTCACAAAATACTTGCCACACTAGGCATCATATTGTCATAGATTCTTAAGCTGACATTGCGATTTATTAAAATACAGTATGTTCCTGATTTTGTTAAGTGTTGTCCTTGATTTCTGAGACAGGAGGTTAAGAGGCATGGCCTAGAGGTTAGAGCAATGAGCTGTGAATGAGCTTGGTACATTCAGCAGATCTGAGTTTGACTCCCACAACCTCCACTTGCATATTGGGTGACTCTGAACAAGTCACTTAACCTCTCTGTGCTCCCAGGTTGCCCCTGTAAATGAGTCTTTTGCCCAGTGTGCCTTATCAAGTTACCAAACAAATAAAATCAGTACTCAAGCAAATGATACCATCAGTTTCTATCAGTCAGGGGCTCCCGATACTCATGATGCTACTTGCAGGACTGATACATTAAAACACTAGTGGTGACAAAAGCAACAGATAGATAATGTTGTTAATTTTTAAAAGTAGCCTGCTGCTACTTATCACTTCTGAAATATTGTTGTTTTGTTTTGTTTGGTTTATTAGACGATTTTCTATCTAATAGTATTCGGTGTGTTACATTGAACAGCATAGCCTGGGAGCTGGGATATGTAGTGCCGTTCCTGATTTATACCTTATCAGCATTGTGACCTCAGTCCTTATGATGTCACTATAGACCAATCTGGTAGAAGAGCAGTGGCTCTTCTGGGTCATTTGGGATGCCCCAGTCAGTGAGGTCAAAATACTGATGAGGTACAGCATGAAGGGAACTAGAACTCAGCATGTCAATCACCAGGAAGAACACTGTTCTACAAATCACACCGAATACTGTCAGACAGAACATTTTCTAATCAGCTAAAGGGAAAAGAAAAATCACTTCTGATAAAAAAATAACAGTTGACTACTTTTAAAAGATAACAGTTATTTTAAGCAGTGTTGACAGCTTAATGAAAATAACAGAGCTCCTGAATGTATTTAGTTTTCATTGAAGAAGCAGTTTATCTACATAGCAGTAGTAGCGTTTAAAGCCACTGACTGACTGCAACTGCTGTCACTGGTTGAAACATTTATGATGGTGCATTAGGGGACTGCATACAGAGCTGGTTTTAAAGAGCAAGCACACCATCTGAAGATACTAATTATTATCCATAAATGTGCCCAGCTGATACTATTTATATTCTTTGCAAAAAACTGCATTAATGCATCAATTAGGGTTCATTATGGTTTTCCCTGTCCTGACCCTTGGTAAAACAGGGGTGGGGTCTTCAGTCAGATTCTCAACCCTAATGCTTACCCCAATGTGACATAGCCTTCAAATGTACAGAACTGTGTCTTCCAACAACCTGTAGACCCTGCCTGAAGAAACTATGTCACTTGTCGCCTTATTTGGTTATGGAATGTGGTGAACATTGGGGTTGAGAATCCCAAGGAAGACCCCACTCCTGATTTACCAAGAGTCAGGACAGTGAGAATCATATTTTTTTTCTTTTTCTGCTAGAGGGTTGAGGGTGGGGAGTTAGAGTTGGAAACCCTAGCACCACATTTCCCTATTTTTGTCAGTTTAATAGGAACCCTAACTAATGTATCAACACTTTTTAATTTTTTACAAAGAATTTCCATACTTTTTGAGATAGTAGAATTGTATCCTCATTCATGTAGGCCCCTTTGGGACATCTGTCAGGCTAGGGAAGCACAGAGCATGGAGGGCCCTGCACTTCCATCCCTCCATAGTTGCACACATCCATCTGGCTGTTGAGGGCCCTGCACTTCCATGCCTCCAGAAAAGCAATGTATGAGCTTGGTTGTAATTGTTTTTTGTGGGGCTCACTGCAAAGGAAAAACTGTATTAAGTGTCCCTCTTAACTGCCAGCAACTCATTGTACATGGGCAAAAATGTGGTTTTTGCTTTATTACCCACAAAACCGTACATTTTTGTTGATTTGGTGCAAAATTTGCAACGGTTGTAGTAGAATATGAGATAGACCTTTGGTGCATTTTTGAAGATGATCACACTTTCATTGTGGATTTGGCATCATTGTGAAGACTGGAGGTAATTTGGAAGTGCAATGCATACCCCTTAGATGTTTTAGAGGGATTATGTGTTAGTGTTGTAGTAGTAATTTACACTTTTTTTACATTTACATTGTCCCTTAACTCCAATTATTGACAGATTTATGACTTGTTAAAATTGCAATGTTATCCTATGGGAATTTCCATTGTTTAATTATTATGGTTTTTTATATGTCCCTAATTGTTTTGGAGGGAGGTATTATGTGTTAATGTTGTAGTACTCACTGAGACATTTTATTATACATAGATTCTCCCCTAACTCCACAGAGTGACGGAGTTATGGCCTGTTAAAGTTGCAATGTTATCCTATCGGAATTTTCATTATTGCTGCAGTGAGTGGAGCCTGTAGCCGTCTTGAGATCAGATCTGAAAAAGGGGCCAAAATGCAAATGCAGAGTTGCACTACATTCCCTCTGCAAATCATTACACTCTGCCATTTATTTAGGCACCCCCCTTCTCAGCACACTACTTTAGTTGGCACATGAAAAACAGTCCACCATGCCCAAGATAGCCCCCAAAGCTCAATGCACATGCAGAACTATTCATGCATGCGCACTAAGTCCTGGTGGCCATCTTGGGTACCATGGACTGTTCCATCATGACCTCAGCGAGCACTCATAAAGTGCCAACTGCAGCCATGTCAGCTCTGGCCAGAGTTTTTTTTTTAATTATGTTTTTTTTTTATATTGCCTCTACATTTTGGGGGTTACTATCTGTTACTGTTGTAGTACTCATTAAGATTCTTTTTTCATATATAGAGTGTCCCCTAACATCAAAGATTTACAGACTTACAGCTTCTTAAATTTGCAATGTCATCAATAAGAACTGTCATTTATTAATGTGTATGTTTTCTATAGGGCCACCAAAGTCTTTTGTGAGGTATTATATGTTAATGTTGTGCTCATTAAGACCTTTCTTTTGGTATATAGATTTACCTTAACTGCAAATACTGATGAAGTTATGGCTTGTTAAAGTTGAAATGTGGGAGAATAAAACTAAGTCCAAATTATTTTTTTGTGTGAAGGAATATTTTTTCGTGAGATTGTGTCATTCTAACAAAAAAAGATTACTTCACATGAATAAAGAATGTGGGGAAAAAACTAAACCCAAATTATTTTTTTGTATTAAGGAATATTTTTTCATGAGAATAACACAATCTCCTGAAAAAGGATTCCTTCATACAAAAATGGAATGTGAAAAAATCTAATTCCAAATATGTTTTTGTATAAAGGAATCTTTTTTGTGAGATTGTGTCATTCTCAAGAAAAAAAGTTTCTTCATACGAAAAAAGAATGTGAAAAAAAACTAAGTCCAAATTCTTTTTTTCAAATGAAGGCAATCTTGTTTTGTATGGACCTATTCTTGTTTCATGAGGCCATATGAAAAAAGAAAATCATCTCATGAAAAAATAATTTTTAAATGAGTTAAAAACACAGTTCTGGTGACAGTCTGGTGGCACTGAGGGTTGAGGCACTGGACACCACACCTCGTACCACACCAGTAACCCAAGTTCAGGAATGAGCTCAGGTGCTGGGGGTCAGTAGGGACGGAGTAGGATCAAGCATCAGATGTACTGCTCTCCTCTCCCTGGGGAGGGATCCAGGGGTCCTCCAGTGAAATAGTGCCCCCCAGTGGAGATCAGCGGCACAACTAGTGCATGGAGTCAACAAGGGAGGAGTGTGGAAGATGCTTACGGCACAGACATGCAGGCATCACTGCACAGCCACACTCCTAGGGGGAAAACAAAGCCTGGAAAACACATGACTCTGAATAGGCTACGTCTCTCCTCTGAGCCACACTGCCACACTCCCAACAGTGGGCCCTGTCTCCGTATCCTGGGTGCTCCTCCATCTCCTCAGCTGGCACACTTGATTTACAGATAGAGTGCCAGAGTGGAGGTGGCCCTACCCCAGAGGGCTCAGAGCTGGGGAGTCCACCTGCTGAAGGTAGGTGGAGGATGGGCAGAGCTGGGGATCAGGTCGGTGGTAGAGCAGTGTCGGGCCAGAAGGAGTAGCACAAGAGAGTTCTGCAGGAGTGGTATAAACAGAAGATACAAAACAAAAAAAAATTTCTGGGTCATTTTTTCCAAAAATTAACTTCAGAATCCAGTTATTGGGGTCCTGATTAGCAAAATACATCTTCTTTTTTATATGAAATAGCTATTCTAAAGAGTATACTGAGCATACTCAAAACCAACATTTCAAATCCGTATAACTCTGGAATGGAGTAATATTCTTTTCACCAAACCAAGGAAAGGCATCATGCTGGGTCAAGCCCTTGCTACCCTAAAAATGTCAGAGCAAAGCTAAGCAATGACAAAAAAAACTGCAAAAAAAACCCTGTTTCTTTACATTTTATGTTATCTGGATCTCAGAATCTGCACATCTAACCAGAATGAAACTTGGCATGTCAAGAGATCCTGCCCCAGAGATTGTGCATACAAAGTTTTGTGCAACTTTGCTGAATGAGGGCTAAGCGATTAAAGTGCAAAGTTAGGGGTTTAACATTAAACAGCCTACTCAACCCTAACTATAATGGCACTACCGCACCACTATAATCTGAAGCTTTTTTTTTTCCTTTTCCTTTTTCTAGTTAGCAGATGCTCCACCTGATAGTACTACAGTAGGTGGGTTGTGTAGACCAGTACTCTATATGGAGGCTTACATTTCTAGCTCTAACCACCCTTCATATTTCACCACCATTGTAACCTTGCTGATGAGACATAATGACTGATTAGACTGCCGTTTGTTTAGGCACCCCCCCCATAATGTCACAATGAGAATGCAATACTGATGATGAATGATGAAGTGGGTAAGAATCTGATATGTCAGTATTTAAATGCAGGGTAGTATTTACATCACACCTAGTACTATTAGTTAGAATATCATCGTAAAGAGTAAGGTGCCTCGGGATGCCCCAGTTTCTAGTTGCCTTGGTGGTGCAGCTGGTAGTGCAACTGGAATGGTATTCTAGGTGGCCTGGGTTCAAGTCCCAACTAAGGCACTTATTTCTTTCTTTCTTCTGTTTGTTTGGGTTCCATAAATGTGCACGCTGCACCTTGTGATTGAAAATGTAATGATCTGTGCAGCACCAGGCTGTGCATTAGAGAAAGAATAAGGTACTTCAGGATGTCCCAGTTCCCAGGTGCCTTGGTGGTGCAGCTTGTAGTGCAACTGGAACAGTACTCCAGGCAACCTGGGCTCAAGTCCCAGCTAAGGCATTTATTTCTTACTCTTTTCTATTTATTTGCTGTTTTGGCATCACTACCTTTTTGAAACCAGGGAGACAGAAGTCAAAGAAGAGAGAACCACACAGAAAGTAAACAGGAGGTAAGCAAATACAGGTTTAGTAATGATGCAGTGCCTGCCATCCCTTGAAGTTAATCTTTTCCCCATCAACAGTTTTACATTTAACATCATTTTAAGGCATTGACAATATTGCAGCAGAAATAAAAGAATAATAATCATGGTGAAAGTGGAAGCTCCCATATACAGTTGTCTCTTTTAACCACACTACAGCATAACAATTCTAGATTTGCAAAACATGTATAAACACAGACCACAATGCACACAGCTAGATGTGTGAGAGGAGACCAGTAAGTAGACCCATTCCTGGATGCTTTAGGTTGTCAGTCTGATACTTACTGCAGTTTCTGCCAGCTGTGGAGTTTGTTTCATCTTCACCTGAACGACAGTCTGCAGTTCCATCACATACCTTTTCAATAGGGATACAGCCCCCTGAGAAGGGACACTGCCATTCTCCTGGATAGCATTCCCGATCACCACTTTCTGGGAATGAAGGAAAAAAAGAAAAATTTAGCAGAATCACCTAAACTTGACACATGCTTCAGTTTACGGGTCCTAAATGGTTCCAAAAGAACATGCAATACCATATTCCTGAAAAGCAAGTGATAAGAGAGTTCCCCAAAAATATGAGTTACAGTGTCTTCCCTTCCTTACTGGAATTTAAGAAGCATGCACTGTTCTGTTGATTAAGCACATGCTTCTAAGAATTCTCCACAAACATGATTGGCTTTCAAATCTCAGAATGGAAGCCATATTCCTTAAATAAAATCACTATTCTTGTTTAGCTGACTTGTAAAAAGCATAGTTTAACAAGCCAAAATACTGACCATTAAAAATCTCCATATAGTCATTACTTCATATGGTGTTACTTAGCATTTATCATTACAATATATCCCGGTTGCTCCACTGATCATGCAACACCTCATTTTCAGTGGGATCCTACTTCTATCCAGTGTTACCACTGGCAGTGACCGAAGCATGGGGAAGTTAAAGTGGCAGTATTTGTTAATCAGTATGTAATTTATTTCAGCAATAATGATTTCCTGGCAAGACATCAATATACCCATTTTTATTTTTGCTTTCTTTCATTACTGGACTAAGATATGGGATTTTAAAGTTTTTACACAGTCCTGCTCCCGGAAATCCTCATCATGGAAACAAATATCTTGGTACAGTGCTGTGCTGTTTATCATTAAAAACATGTGGTGACATTATCCTAATACATCCAAGTAAGACTCTGGTATGTACATTTAACAGGTAACCTCAGTGGAAGAGATTTTTAAAAACTGTGAATGGCAGACATCTTTAATGACACGAGCCATTGAATACACAATTAGCTGTAAAGAGGGTTTTAAAAATACCTGAAAAATTCAAAATACACTGAGGATGACTCTAAGGATGCCAGAAATACATCTGTGTTAAAAAAAGAAAAAAAAACTGCATGATGAAAATGTTTGCTGACTAACAAATACTGCTGCTTTAATGGGGCCGGGGGGACATTTAGCAATAGTGTGTTGGGTTTACCTGTAGCCTGCAGCAGTCCAGGAATATCCCTGACTAAATCTGCTCAATATTAATACTATGTTGCCACCAGTTTTAGAACCATGGGATGTTACACAAGGTGAAGCTGTGACTAGTTACAATGTGTTTAGGCACAGCTTTACCCTGTGTGACTTTGCAAGGTTTGAGAAATGGTGACAAAGTTGCATTAAAGCAGCAGCACCAGTATTTGTTAATCATCATGTCAGTTTCTTTTTAATAGTAATGTATTTCTGTCAAATATTTTGCACGTAAAGCAGATATTTCAAATCGGCCAATTTGAGTTATTTTCACATATTTCAGACATATGATGAACATATATTTTAAAAGTGACTTGCAATTACTGTATATTTAAAATATACATCAATAAATATATTTATAATATAGTTATTTTCCATATGAGAGGGTGCCACATATAATGGGAAGGCAGTATGAGGCCTTAACAAATGTCAAAAATCATGAAGAAGGACTCAGAAGGCCCTATCAGATGCTAAGAGTATGTAGAGGCAGCAGAATGTCCTATCAGGTGCCAATAACCATGAAGGGGACAGCAGAAAGCCATAAGGAGCCATGCCTAATTAAAATAGCACTGAGAGCCGCTGCAGGAGGCCAAGAGATCCATATATAATCTTATGAAGATTAGGAGAGCTGTAACAGCTCCGCCAGGGACCAGAAAATTAAAAATAGCCTCAGTGGAGGCAGCAGAGCCTGAAACGGATTCATCAAGGGTCAGAAGAGATGTTATGGGACCCATCCGAGGCTGAAGGAGCTATGAGCAGTTTCTTGCCATTTATACAGCCATGGATATCTCCATCAGAGGCCACCTAACAAACAAAGTAGGAGCTAATTTGAGCCCAATGATACCAGAGAATCTTGGATGGTTGTTGTTTAAAAGGCAAGGAACATTTGTAGTAGGCTTAGCAAAGAGGTTGTTAGGTAACTCAATACAGAAAGAGTCTGAGAGGAGGACAACAGTTGCATTGGTGTTACAGCAGCTTGATATTCATTTTTCGTTGTTTTGACGTGTAAAAATATGCTAGTGAATCAGGAAGGGTGAGCACTGAAGTAGTTCAGCCAAGGAAGTCGTGACACATTGTGATTTTTGTAATAACTTGTTTACCCAGGATAGCCCAACTGAGATGGGCTGTCTCATTTCTAGTAGGGTCCTTCTTCTACCACTGGTCAAAGTTTAGCTAAGGGTGGTTAGATAGCTTGGCCAGGGTCATACAGTTTGTATTTGGCTTTAGCAAGGTTTGAACATGTAATCTCATGGTTCCTAAGCCAGCACTCTAACCACTAGACCACATTGCCTCCTACTAGATAAAACTGCTTTCTGCTGGGTATTAGCACATCTTGGAATGCTCACAAGCATGCAAGTTGTATAACATACCCTACCTAATAAATACAGTTATATTTACTGACTGCCTTGTGATTCAAAAACCATGTAAACCAATCAGCAAATACAGTAACATACTGAGAATAGCAATTTTAATCAAATGTAATGTTTTATGATTTATACATAATTCACTTATTACCCAGAATTTCCTTGCTGCTCTAGTAGCCTTACTGGTCCCCCAAATTCTCTTGTCATAGTTCAATATTGTCCACAACTTCCAAGCATGTAATTTCTTCATATAAAATTAATTTAAAAAAGTGCATTTGCAACTATAGGGTTGATATTTCCCTCTCCTCCTCCTGCTACCCTCCCAACCCCTTTTACTGGTACCCACAGTCTAACCTCAGCCCCAATCCCACCTGAGGACTTCCCCTGCCTACTACTTGTATATGAGTTTAGCAAAGTCAGCCATTTACTAGATGCATTCCTGTATTGTTGTGGGGCTGTGCTGCACTCTGTACGCTGCTGTATTCCTCCATGTTATCAAACTGTAACACTGATGTTACTGGAGCCCCACTGAGCTCCTCACAATGTTATTTATTTGACCTGTTACATCCTGCTCTACTGTTATGTTTTTGTAATGCTCCTCTCTTGTAAAATTGACAAAGTCTGCCACTTATTAGACTGCATACTGATGTTTAGTGTGCCTGTTGCTCATTCTGTACTTTACTGTTTTCCACGTTATCAGCCTGTAATACCACTGTAACTTGCTGTCTCACCAAGCTCCTCACAATGTTATTTATTCTTGTTGTTTACGCTCTGTACCACTTCAATGTTTTGTATTGTTATTCACTTGACATGGAACCTTTGTAAAAGAATCCCTGGTTCAAAGATACTTGTAATCCTAATAATGAAAAAATAAAAAATAAATTAAATAAATGAATGAAATATTTCTGAACACTCGAGTTTGATACCTACAGCCTGCACAACACATTTTTATTTAAATCCAAAACAATGTCTTAAGTGTAAACTAGTTGGCTTGTACATGTTTAACTGAATGTTATTTATCATAAATGTAGATTTCTTAACTGTTTTACAGGCATGGCTGTAAAAGGGGACTACTAGCTCAGTCCATTTTCCTGGTGAAAAACATTTAGATGAAATGAAATGTTAATACTTTCCATAAAAATAAACTCAGTGTTAAAAAAAACAAACAGCTGATAAAACATCTTTGTCAATAACACCACACTTTTTACATTGTGGCTAATATTGAACCTACCACATCCTCTTTCATCTTCATTGTCTTCACAATCATCATCTCCGTCACAAACCCAGCTTTGGAGAATGCATCGTCCACTGGGGCATGTAAAGAAGTTTCCTCTGCAAGTTGGATATGCTAAGACAGAGAGAAAATCCATGAGAGCACGATCAGGATGCTACTCTGTTGTGCACGAAAGCCTGTTTGACTTGGCTTGGGGGGCAAGGTAGGCCAGCATCACTGTACTGCATTTAAAAAGCAATAAGCATCAGACATGAGGAAAGTTTTCGGTCCAGTGAGAATCCATGGAAAAAAAAGAAAATCCAGCAGTGACCACCACTGTTTCAATTTGGCAATCCAAAAATGACAGCTAGTGCAGAGTGAAATTTTTAAATTTGGACCAAGCAGATTTTTCATGGAATAGAAACTTCTGCCTAAATAATGTGCACTTTAGATAACTCATGGATTCTTTTTCTACAATCCACATAAAATTATTCTACAGTTTATGTAATCCAAGGAAAGGTTTTCATGGTCTATATAGAAATGCTTCTTTGGAATCCATAGAATTAAAAAAAAATTCGGAAAAGTATTTCTGAAGCAGAATTGCCATCAGCAGAATTCCTCAGTCTGCACAGCTCTAATGATAACTCATTTGACTGCAAAGGATTTGTTTCTCAAACTCTTTATTACTTAATTGTTGTTCTTCACGATAAGGCCCACATGCCCTGGGTAACATAAAGAGATTGACTGGTGCATATTGCGTTTTGAATTTCAATAGAACAGAAATTAATAATTTAGAAACATAGTCACTAAAACCAGTGGGGTTGTAGCCTCCAGCCTAAGTTCTCATGTCCCCCTTTATATTTGTTTTAATTCTAAATCTCATGGTATCAAAACATTTCTTAAATCTCAGTCTCCCTAACTTCACCATGGTTGTGGGATGGATGCAATGGCCATTAGTCACCCCTTTGCTATGACTACAGATGCTGATGCTGCATGCCCTTGTCTCCTGTCCCCCATCTTGTGCCAAACATACCAAGAGGAGCTTCACGAGTGCAAATGGCAGGTGCACTATTAAAGCCACAGGATTCATACGAATACGAGTCCTGCTCAAACACTCATTTTTGTTTTCATCACCTCTATATTTTAGGATAAATATTGGGCCCATTAGTGTGCAAACATGTTCACAGCTATACATTTAAGATGGTGCTTCTAAATTATATAAAAAATACTGCACATAATCTTAGATGTCAGACCTTTTACAAATACAATATAATTTGGTTGTTTAGCATATACTTTTTGTTTTCCTGAGCTTAAGCTTAACTGCTACTGGGGGAAAATACCAATTAAAATGTACATGTAAGTTGTTATTTTTTAAATCCCTATTTTAAATGTAGACTAACCCCATATTTAATGACATGTTTGTCAGTAGCTACTGTTTGCATAATTTAAAATCAGTTTTGCATGACATGTTCAGATTTAAAGATGTCTACAATGTGCAATAATATCATTATCAAGACAAAGGGTTTATCACTAGATGGGTGTTAAAACTTTTACCTACTCTAGGTACTGAGTTAAACTGAAAGGTAAAAAAAACAGCCTACAGCACTCTGTATTCTACAAATTAAATGCGATGGGAACCAAAACAGAGACATGCACATGGACAGAAAATAAGCAATTCTTACTGGCAAATGCAGAATCTCTGTTGCATCCCTTTGTAAGGGGGTGTATTAAGATGTTATCTATAGTAATCAAGCAAAAGAATTCCAGGCCTCTTGCTAAACTAGAGTCAATCATCTTTGGTTTGTTTGACCTTAGCACCCACCACTGAGTGAGGGCCTGGTAATGTCAGGTACTAACTGCATATCAGCTCCCAGCGACATCACTCAGATCCACTCCCTGTATGAATTGCTGTGAGCCATGAGATGAATTAGCACATGCTATGATCTCACTAATGAACTGATATAAATGTCTAAGGTGAACAGTTTCAAAACTAGCTGGCAGTTTTCCAGTTCCAGCATTGAGCTAATCCAGGTACACACTTCAGAGCTATTCAACGTGGTTTTGTAAAATGGAAACATTTCAATAAAGAACTTTGTTTAAAAAAAAAATCTGTCTCTCAGCTCTCAGGAGCAGCCATATGAATAGACAAAGTAGGTGAATGGCACAGACTGTACCTTTCATTGAATCAACATACATGCTATAATTCACAAGTTTTCAGCCTCAAACATACCTTGTCTTCAGGCATACCTCTCAACCCCTCAGAATTAAAATGTTATTTTTATTTATTTATTTAGTTTTTGTTGACCTGGAAAGGACTATACAATTCTGCCTATTTTCAGCCTCGTCCCGGGGAGAGGGATACAGATGGATGCCAACTGACATTGAACCAGATTAAGCTGTTGGTATTTTTAGTGAATGGGGGAAATTTGACCAGGACACCAGGAAAATTCCCCGACTCATCAATAGGGAGACCCGCTGCTGGTGGTCAGCAAGATGGCTGACAATGCAGAAGGAGGTGGAGGGAGCATGTTTGCTCTAGAGTTGGTTGGGTCCAAGGAAGGACAGAAACACATGGAGTTCAATTGTTCTATGGAGATTCCTACAGCTGAAATGGAGGAGACAGGCACTTCAATGCCTCGGTACTTACGGCGCCAGTTGTGAGGAAGAGTTGGGTGTGGAGGTTGGTTGGAACAGCGGAGTGGAGCTTTTCCCTCAACATGGTTTGTGACAGGTTTCGGCGGTTATGGTGGATCTTCCTGTGCCAATGGACAGAGCTTCAAGGAGAGCGTGGCTCTTACATTTACTTGCGAAGTAGGAAGTGGCTGCAGGATTACCTAGATCAGCCCCGGGATCTTGGTTACAGGATTTGTCCATTGCATCTCCAGGGAGGAGCATTTTGTGTCACAGGGTAGGGGCAGGCATGCTCGGTAATCCAGCAGAGAATGCAGCTCGTATCCTGTGGTCGCTGGACTGAGTGATTCTCAAGGCAGGGTGGCAAAGATCTCTGGACAGACAGAGTTTGATAGCGGGGTGAGTGCCTACTGCTAAAATGATTATGGGGCTAGTGGCTTCCTCCACTTCTGCAGAGCATGAGTCAAGTGGTCAATCCAAGGAGTTGCAGGGGGCTTTTCTTTCCACAAACATGTGAAAGAAAGTACATCAGTTTCAATTATACAGATTGCTCCTGTTGTTCTTGTGCCTACAAGGGAAGGTGGTGACTCCACAACTATGGAATCGCTTCCCAGTATACCTCTTGACCTGGACTCCAGGCAATTGCCTCATAAGGAAGCACTGGTAAGTCCACTGACTGGCTGTCAACATAATGTATTGTGTAATGTTAATTCCACTGGCAGTCAGCCAGTTGTACAGTCTTTCTTAACCCCTACTATGATTCAGCCTTTTGTCTCTGTTATTGAGTGAGGTACACTGGGTGCTGCCTCTGGCCCTGAACTTGTGCTACACCCGTTGCACATTGCCACCGAGGAGGCAGTTGTGAGAGTGGCGAATATGCAAGCAATAATACCTGACAAGATGGGCATTTATTGGGCAATACCAGACTGCCCTAGGGGCATAATGAGGCCCGACACCGCAGGCAGAGGGCTTTATAGCTCCTGGGCAGTTCGGTATTGGCCATACTGACCACCCTGGAGGGTATTATTGCACTTAGAAAATGGGCACTGTGACGTTTTCCAATGGGATTTAAAAAAGTGAAGAAAAACAGTTAAATGATTTATTTATAATACAGTTGAAATGACTGCATGGTAAAGTAGTCCCTATTTCTGTGCTGTGGCATGTGTTGCCCCCCACCCATAATCATGAAGTTAGCTCCCCGAAGATATGAACTTTGTACTTACTATCTCAGAAGTAATGCTTTTTCTTTTTTTTGGTGTTTAAAAAATATATACTGTGTGACTGAATCAAAGCAGCATTATTTCAGTGTGCCTGATGACGTCATATGCGGAAGTAAAATAGACGTTTTGATGAAAAAGTAAATTCTTTCTTTTTTAATTTTTGTAGTAAGTTTTTTTTTTGTTTTGTTTATTGGGAGGACGTGTTATGCTCAGTAACTGATGTGTGGGGTTGGAGAGTGCAGGAAGTAGAAATTAGATGAGTGGCACCGCGGACTAGCAAGGAGAAATGACTGGCAGTCATGGATGTGTTTGAAGAGTCGAAACTGGAAGGTACCATTGGAGCTGTGAACCATGGCACAATGTAGGTACACAGCAGAAGTTTTCATTTATGAGGAGTTTTGTTTTGTTCATCGGAGATTAAAATAGCAGGGTAATGAATGTGACAGTGGGTGGGCGGGCATGCAGTCATTTAAGTGAAGCCGAAGTTGAAAGTAATAGAATGGAGCAGGGCTTCTATTCGGTTTGAACACACACACAAAAAAAAATACTGTTTAGAGAAACTACAGCAGTGGCTTGTGATATGCTTAATTTTTAAAATAAATGGCAGATTGTTTTATGTGGCACTGAAGTAGAGTGTTGGGAACCAATATCTCTCAATAAGCGAGGAAAAAAATGGTGGTTGATTCAAACTGAGTGCCCAGTGCTTCAGCCAATGGTGAAGCAGGCTGGGCACAATGATATCTGGATGGGCATTAGTCAGGTTCGGGCTTGCACTTCTTATTTCTTGGGCAGCTATTGAAAGTTAATGTATCCCCCCCCCCGAGAAGGGTATTAGCCAATCAGATGTCAGGGAAATAAAAAGCCCATTTTCTAATATTCATCAACAGCACACTGAACCTATCCAACCAGTGGTTGAAAAGGTTCCATCACAGCCCAATAACCCATCTGATCCTTGGGCAGACATTATGGATCAGATTGAGGCTGGTCCTTCCGTTGGACTTCCAGGTTTTACTGAGAAGAAGCAGTCCTTCATCAAAAGACACGCTTCTAATCCACCTTCTACATCCTTTGCCCAGCCTGCTTCTGTCTCTCAAGAAGGGTAAAGCTTGAAGAGGCCATCTAGAGCCTCATTCAAACTGATTTATTTTCTAACCTGGAGAAGCCTGCTACTAGACGGTATTCTGTCTGGATTAAATACAAACAGAATTTGGAGACAACTCCAGACAGAGTGTATGTGGGCAGAAAACTGCTCAAAAAATCTATGCAGTTTAATACAAATGAGATTGTTGCACTAATCTATATCTCAGGACCATGCAGTTTGATGTTAGTTTTAACACTTCACAGCATTTAGAAAGGTTCTGGAAAAAATATCAGCAATTGTGAAATACCTCTCTGTGGTCTCCATTTTTGGCTATCCCACTTACCAAACCTACAGTCAAGAATGTTACAGTACTTTTCCGCAATGAAAGCATTCACGTTTCTGATATTCTTTATTGGGTTAAGCAGAGGATGGATATGATTGATCATCACACCCCAATTCTGGACTCTAAGGTTCCCTGGACTGAGGGATGGAAAATCTGAATACAGCTTCACACTTCAGAATCTGGCAAGATTCATATCCCCAGCTGATTTCACAGCAGTCAGGATCATGCATTCTGCTTTTACCAAGGGCAACCCAAAACATGCCACAGATGTGGGTCCTTGTCCCACTTAAACAATGCTTGTGACACTGTTGTGTGCAACTTCTGCCTTCAGACTGGTCACACCAGTATGTTCTGCCATAACCCAATGAAATGCAACCTCTGCAATGAATTAGGACCTCTCTACATGCAATGCCCTTGGGCCTTACATAATAAGAGCTCCCACTATGATCAGGTTGACATGGTGCATGAGGCACAATCACGACAAACTAAGGCGGAAGCAGCGCGCCAACAGCCTACTGAACTGACAGCATCGCACCCTGATCAGAGTTCCACTGGTACCCCAGCAAGCATGGGATCTCTCCTGATGCCACTAATCCAGCTGCCGCACCTGTCCCTGGTGCAAAGCTGCCAGAATCGTCTGAGGACAAGGACGTCTGACCTGTCCCCCCCCCCCGATCACCAAGACTGTTTTGCTCAATACTGGACAGGAGCAGGCGGCTGCAATGCCCCCTCTACCTCAGCCTCAGGAAACTTACCAAGTGGTAAAGGGTAAACTATGTTCTGCTAAGAACCTTGCAAAATCAAAAATAGCTAAAACTTAGGGCACTGATTTGCAAAATGCCTTTTCTGTACTCCGTAACTTAGCAAAAGAGGAAGATATGGATTCTGAGACTTCCTCTGTTACATCCTCACAAAAGGATTTATCAGACATGGAGGTGGATGCTGCAGAATTGTTGAAGGCAAAAATAAAACTCGAAAGAGACCCCACTGAGTTTGATGCTTTTCTCACATAGCACTCATGGATATCTATTCTTTTGACACACTAGAAGGGAGGTCTTTAAATGTAAGTGGCACTTAGTCAAACTAGGGCTAATATAATTTTATTGCAGGATACCCATTTATGCTCCATAGTGTGGCTATCCATCAGGCACAAAAAGATTGGTCCCACTATTTGGTCGCTTGGAGATGAGTCATGTTCTGGGGTGGGCATTTTTTTAAGGCATGCCTAGTGCATATTGCCAGAGTTATGGATGCTGACCCTGGGAGGGCTCTTTTTGTTGATGTTCAAGGTCAAAGTCAGCTTTTGAGGATGGGTGTGGTATATGTCCCCCAAAAAAACTTACTAGGGTGGCTTTGTTTTAGCTCATACAACCGTACCTTCATATTGCCAGGAGGGTAATTTTTTTTGGGGGGGGGTCAATTGCCCTTTACGGTTGCAGGATAAATCTGGGGGGGTATGCAAAAATTGTATTGTGATATAAATGTTCTAAAACAGATTTTGATGGTAGCAAAAATGCAGGATGCATATATAAGAAGGTACATGGAAGGGGGGCAATACCTATCATGGGGTCAGCAGTCCTCCAGAATTGATTATGTTTTTGTTTCTGAAACTTGGACTGTGTTGATGGCACAGACATACCCTACGGCTGTGTCTGATCATTTTAAATTAAGGGTGTCGGTGGGAGGCTTTCTGTCCAATAATGTGGGCCCAGGTTATTGGCAGTTTAACTCTTCTATTGTGCAGGACCCACACCTTTATTTTCAAGCAGAAAAACCTCTGAAAGCAAGGGCCATGGTGGGATTCTTGTATGACTCCCTCCTGGAATGGTGGGAGGGAACAAAACGGAGCCTCTGCCATCTGTTCCAGAAATATAGAAAGACTAAGGGGAGGACTGATTACTTTCGATATTTACAGTTGTGGGTGCATTTTTTTAGACATATCATTGCAGCATCTTGAAAAACAGACATATGCACCTCAGATACTGCAAATTAAAAAGGTCATGCAGTCCTATTTATATTCTAGGGCTACCACCTTATAGGCAGAACAGGCCTAAGGGTTACATGACACTCAGGCATCTTATGATATTTTTAAGGATTGCCAGGATAGAGTAGCCAAGAAGCAACTTTTGGTGGTCTGGGATTCCCAAGGGATGATTCATATGTCCATTTCAGGCATTCTAGGTGTAGTCACAGATGCATTTCAGCAGACTTTGGGGGCCCCTCTGGCTAGGGATACAGATGTGTCTCAGTACCTGGGCTCTGAGGATTTGGAGGATCTCACCTTTCAAGAGCAGGCTGAATTGGTACAACCAGTTCTGTCTGAGGAAGTTTCTTTTATGATTGCGAAAATGTGTGTGTGCAGCTCCTGGCCCTGATGGCTTGGGTGCGAGTTTCCATCGTACTTTTGGTACTTTATTGGTTTCCATATCACAGGAGATGGTTTTGTTTTTTTTCTCCCCCTTCTTCTGTGCTCAATGCCCCACCACTCCTTCTGGCTACCTAGGTCCCTTCCAATCCACCTGTTCCTTCCTGAGCCTCCAACCTCACATAGCAGCCACCCCCAGAGTAACCCAGCATAACACTTCACCTGGTGGGTCCCCCTCTTCCAGGGGGAAAGGCACCAGGAGGGGAGACCAGTTCAACAACTTTGCCCTGGGGTGCTGCTGAGGTGGACATGGCTCCTTTGGGGCACCAGTGGGCCGGCAACCATCATCCAGCCAGTCATGGTGCAGTTTCCAGTTTTCTGTGTTCCCCCTTGCACTGCCTCTGCAGTGCTCCTGATCTCCACCAGAGGCCTCTGCAGAGTGCCACTGCCTCGCTACCCATCCCAGGAGAGGAGAGCAGTCCTATGGATGCTCAATCCTTTCCTTCCCCTGCCAGCCCCAGCATCCTGAATCTGTTCCCAAACCCAGGTTGCCGGCATGGTTCAAGGTAAGGCGCCAGTGCCTCAGCCTCTGTGCCACCAGGCCAGCTACAGAAGGTGTTTAATGTGGTGTTGCAGCACCTGTGGATGTTGAATGGTATGGCACAAGCTTTTTTGGTATTATTATATAAGAAAGGGGACAAATTGGATATTGGGAATTGGAGACCGATTTCACTGTTAAATTCCGATTTTAAACTGTTAGCCATGATTCTCCATCATAGGCTCAGTAAAGTGGCACAGAAATTGAGTACGGAACATCAGACTTGTGGCCTACCTGGGAGAGCTATAAGGGATAATCTCTTACAGTTACGGGGAGTTTTTGAGAGGGGTTGTCTGAATAAAATACAGGGTTTGGTGTTTTCGCTTGACCAACATAAAGCATTTGATCATGTCCCCCATGATTATTTATTTTGGGTTCTGGCATATTATGGCATACCACAGCAGTTTACTGCATGGATTAACTTGCTATATCACCACACTAATGTTCAGGTTCTGGCACAGGGATACAAAGGTTCCACTGTGCATGTTGCTAGGGGTGTCAGGCAGGGGTGCCCCTAAACCTGTTATTATATATGTTCTGTATAGATGTTCTGCTTTGGAAAATTGTTTCTGCTCCACTAATTAGGGGCCTGGTGATATCAAAGGATTGTCCAGCATTGAAAATCTCTGCTTATGCTGATGATTTATGTTTAATTGTAAAGGATGAGCATTCTTGCCATGAAGCAATGTCAGTTATTCGAGAGTATTCTTATTTAGCTGGGGCTGCAGTTAATCTTGACCAAAGTCGAGTGGGACTTTTGAGACAAACTGCATGCCCTGGGGTGGTACAAATGTGTGAGATGCCACTTGCCACTGAAGCTACTATTTGGGGTATATGTTTTGGGTCTTGGGATATGGCCATAGAAAATTGGACCTTTAAGCACCAAGAAGGGGAACGGAAAGTAGCTATATGGAAATCCATGCAGTTTTCAAAACTTAAGAGGGTTCATCTCATTAAAACACTAATTGTCTCCATTTTTACATTTGATGCACTTGCACACCAAACATCTTGGGACAATAACAATAAATGAGAGGTATGTCACTGCCAAGCCAATTACAGCTGAAACTGCAATGGGTCTGGCAGTGCACACCAATGACCCAGGCACTCTGGTCATGACAGCAGTTCAGCTTTGGTGATGTGGTATGTCCTGGACTTAAAAGAAATGAACCACTCCAATTTGAGTGCTTCATTTTACACCTATGTTATATTTTCCCTCTACTTATGGAGCTCAAGATTAGGTTATATAGTGTGTTTTTTCAGGCTCTCTGGGGAAGTTGACTTAATCCCGTTCACAGACAAATTACGTATTTACCAATAAATAAAGGAAGTTTGGGGATGCTTAACCCTTTATTATTTTTTCATTCATTGTTTTGGTCAGTTAACATACCACAGATACTGCCCCCCCACCCAGTCTTGGGGTGTTTGGATGAATGTCTGTTTTTTACCATTAATTACCTTATGGGAAGCCAGAAAATGGCATTTTCATACCAAAATTAAGAAAGCTAGTGTACCTTCTTATGTTACTGCAGTGGCTGCTAAGATTAAAGTTTGGAACGTTGCTATACACCAGTGCTGCACGCTTTCTAGAAAGGCTTTATATGCTTCAATATTGGATTCACAATTTCTGTCCCCAGTTCAATTTTCAGAGGGAACAGTACTTTCAGCCTCAGATACCTTGCATGAATTGACTGATACACGACTCCCTAAACATATATGGGATGTAATTTGGCTTTCTTGTCATGGGCGTTTGGGTGTCTGGAATAACCATAAATAGGTTGCAGACAGATACTGCCCCAGGAATTCCTGTAACTGAGTTTTAGAGACCCAGGAACATTTATTCCTTTCTTGCCCTTATATTATTGTATTTTGGATGATTTCATCACAGGCTTGGAACTGTATGGATCTTCAGTCTTTTTCATATGAAGTATTGATTCTGGGTATTTATTCAGGACAATGATCAAAGTACTACCCCAGTACCTTGAGGATCCTATGTGGAATTTAGAAATTTTTTATTTGGCAAGTTCTGTGTCAATTGATGCTACAACAAAGTATTTAGGACAGAAGGAATTGCTTACTTTTGTTCAAAAGCAGATGCATGTAGCATATTCACAGGAAAATACCTTTTTTACCATGACATTGTAGGACTGATTTATGGAAACATGCTTTGAGTTGGATTGAGTAGTTCAATTTTATTTTTTCTCTTTTCTTCACCGTTATGTCGTGATGGGTGTGTATGTAGTGGTCTTCTATTGTTTCTCATGACGGTGTTTAAGGGTTTTTAAGGTGTAGTACTCTTTGTATATTTTGTCCCTATGTGATGTATGATTTCTTTCAATAAATCCTCCCCTACTCTTTTTGAGAAATGCCATGGGATCTTTTATATCCACCTGAACTACTACCAGAACAGGCAGATGGGGCCTTGGTTTAAACATCTCATCCAAAAGACAGCACCTCAGGAGTGCAGCACCCCCCCCCCCCCATGCTGCACTGCAGTGTCAGTATTGGGATTTAACCCAAGTGCCTGGTACAGGAATAGAACCCACAGCCATCTGATCTTCTAGCCTCAGAGGTGCGTGTGCAACCTGCTGAGCCAGTAGCACTGACTTCATAGCAGTGGCCTTCAAAATTCTAAGCAAATGGCCAGAATGTGTAGCACTTTGTTATTTTAGAGAATAATATGCCTAAGAATGGTGGACTCCATGTATAGTGTTCAGGAATGTTTCCATCAGGTTAGTTCAATGTTGCAATAATTTGTGTGTCCATAAGTAGTGCTAATATTATGAGGAACTATAGTAAACCTTTGCAGAGCATGGGTAAAATTTGAGCATAAAATTCACAGTGGTTGAGAGGTATATCCTCAGGCAATGAGGCAAATAGTATCCTTATAAAGATGCTGAACTGAATCTCACTCCTATGGCCAGGGAAAGTAAAGCCAGAAAACATGGTGGCCATGAAGTATGACCACCAGAACTAAGAGGTGACCACACTTTTTATTATGATGGTCCAGTGCAGCTGTATTTCATTGGGACTCATAATACCTCTGTGGTCAGATTTGAGCAAAACTGCTGCAGGCTATTGATACAGAAGATCTGTTTAAAGAATCTGTACAATAATGCATAATGTACATACTTGCATATAATGAACAATAGCATGAATGTTTAAAAATCTTGAAATATGAGTTTTAATTACTTAACAAATTCAGAATATTTTAGCTAGTTAAATCAGTTTAGTCATATTTTAGGGTGCTCCTGGTGAGTGATCAGAATCAACAAACAAGGTTCAGGGTGCTCTCTCCCCAACACTGGCCAAACTAATCTGTAATAGAGGTCTTTAATATTTAGCATAGAAACATAGAATTTGCCATTAGAAAATGACTGGTAGACCCATCTAGTCTGCCCTATTTATCCAACTAATTTCTTCTTCTTATACTTTAAATAGGGATTCTATGGTAACAAACGTCAGTTGAGAGCTGTGAGGCTGATCTCCACTTCATGGTGACACCCCATTGGTCAGGACCTACATTATTCAATATTCATTTCTATTTGCTGGTCTACTATGAGTTGAGGTACTGAAGTTTCATTATCCTTTTATGCACAGATCATTCCATAGTTTCTTTGTCTCACATTTATAAAATTCTTCCTGAAATTATGTTCCCAAGTGGTGGCTGGGGTGCAGGTAAAAAGGGGTAGCCACACCTTCCTCTAATCATTCACAAATATGATGTAACCTGCTCAACTATTGCTAGTTAAATCAATTTCATCATAATTTAGGGTGCTCCAAGTGAGTGACTGATTATGATCAGCAAACAAGGTTCAGTATGCCCCCAGATACTGCCGCCTCAACTGGCTCAGGTTGACTTATATTTACCCAACTCATTTCTTAATTTTATTTATTTTTATTTATTTAGTTTTTGTTGACCGGGTAAGTGCACTAGACAAATCCTGCCTATTTTCAGGCACGACCCGGGGGAAGGGGATACAGATGAATGCCAACTGACCTTGAACCAGATTAAGCTGTTATCTATTCATACTTTTACAGGGGTTCTTTGATAATCATCAGCTGAGATTTAGGAAAGCCTAACTTTCATTTCAAAATGACCCCTATTGGTCAGGTTTGCCTTGCTGGTTTAAGTTGAGGTCCTGCTGTTTCATTCTCCTCCTAGTAGGAATTTAACTCAAATCAGTGAGGTAAATACAAAAATAACTATGGAATAGCATATAACCTGACCATATGGAGTCACCATGAAGTGGTAGAAAGACTTTCTCAAATCTCAGCTGATGTTTGCTAACTAAGAACCCATGTTTAAAGTATGATAAGAAAATAAAATGAGTTAGATAAATATTAAAAAAAAACTAGATTACAGGCCAGTTGGGGTAGTAGTGTTGGGAGCACACTTGATGTTTTTTGTGGATTCTGATCAGCCACTCAAGAGGAGCGTCCTAAAATATGACTAGACCAATTTCACTAGCAAGGGTTGAGCAGGTTACAGCTTGTATTTGTAAATGGCTAGAGGAAGATGTGGCTACTCCCTTTTAACCAGCACCCAGCCATAACTTGGGGGCATCATTTCAGGCTGCACTTTATAAATGTGAGTCAAGGAAGTTGAAGACTGGTCTGTGCATAAAGAGAATGAAATCACAGGACTTCAGCTCATATCAGTGAGGTAAATGCAGAAACAAATATGGAATAATGTGGGACCTGAACAAAGGGGATCACCATGAAGTGGTGGTTAGGCTTTCGGATGTCTCAGCTGACATTTGTTATTTATTTGAATTTTGATGACCAGGTAGGCCCACTGAGATAAACATATCCCTTTTTCAAGAGCAACCTGGGGAAATACATTTCCAGTATGTTTGAATCAGAATAAGAGTTACAGAGAACAATTTACAGAATAATGTTTGCTAACAATCAGTCCATAAGTGCCATGGTCAATTAATTACAAACATAACAAGGATGGGGATTACAAAATAAATAATGAATCACTCATACACATACACATGTTAACTATAAAGTATGAGAAGAGGAAGAGGAAGAAAAAGAAGAAAGAGGAAGAAGAAGAAGGAAGGGGAAGAAGAAGAAGAAATGAGTTAGATCAGTGGTTCTGAAATGGTGAGGCCAGACTCCCAACGGATGCCCCATACTGTTCCAGGTGGCCCAGTCAAGTCTGAGAATGTACAGTATTAAATTTTAACTTTTGGATGTTTTATGTGAAGGGATGAAGCAAACTAAATATGGATAATGGCAGGTGAATTTGTTTACTTATGCACAAACTGGTGACCAGGAAAAGGCAATGAACCAAAATTTGTTTATACTATAGGTATGTATTTACATGTAAATTGGTGACTAAGAAAGCACACTGAGTCAACACTTGTTTCTACACTAGGTGTTTATATGCAGATTAGTGACTGGGAAAGGCACGCTGAATCAAGACTTGCTTCTACAGTTGATGTTCTTTATATGCAAATTAGTGACTGGGAAAGGCACACTGAGTTGAGGTGTGTTTCTATAGTAGGTATTTATTTATATGTAAATTGGTGTCTGGGAAAGGCACACTGAGCCAATGCATGTTTCAGGTGTGACCTTGGTAAGGGTACAAGAAGTTGCTTAACAGGGTAAGAGGAAGAGAGATAATGTGGCTAGGTTAGTTGTTCCAGATAGAGAGGAAGTAGAGTAATAAAGGTCCAAGAGTCAGAATAGTGGAGTGACAAGGATAACTTGGGGTGTGGGGTTGGGGGTGGAGAACAATAAGTTGAATAAAAAGAGAATATACTCCGTCAACATTATTAGTCCCTATTGATTCCTGGTGTATTGTGCAAAAGCATAATTTTTTTTTTCTATGGGGAGGCCCAAGATTTTTTCCAAATTTGAGGGAGGCTCGAAATCTGTTCCATGGCTTGGGTGAAGCTCACTATCACAGAGTGTGAGAACTAATGAATTAGTTAAATAAATATAAAAAATTTTGATTATTAGCCAGTTGGAGCAGTATTGGGGGTTGGGAGAGGCACACTAGAACTTGTTTGTTGATTACAATTTCTTAAGGCAGGAAGTGTGTACTCTTATCATTTAAAGACAAGAAAAAAAACACAGTACTGCAGTTCCGTTCATCACTCCTATCTCCACAGTCATCGTCGTGGTCGCAGATATAGGCGCGTGGGATACATTCTCCATTGGCACACTGAAACTGACTACTGAGGCACCGCTGAGCTGAAAAATAAACAAACACATATTCTTTGATCAATTTTTAGACCTATAATTAAGTCCACCTGCTGATAGTAAAACAAAGATTTAAAACTGATTTGTTTTGTTTATACAACCCAAAGGTAAAAATTTACAAAATATTCTGGTGTGGATGGTTGTACTGGGAATGGGAAAAATTCACAGGGGGAACCCTCCACCATTAAGATAGGATCGAACATACCTGATGGGGATCTTGGGACATGGTTTCCTCATTATGGCCTCTATTCATGAACATGGCTATTTACATCCAAAATGAGCACAGTAGCAGGTGTGCACCCATGGATGCATGCAAATCACGTGGAATTCACCAACTTCCCTACGCACTGATGGTGTGGTGTATAGGAGTGTGTTGGAGCACATGGAGCAAGGCATGAAAGGGACAGCCAGAGGCAGGAGCACCCCTTGACACCACCACCATATATGGTGCTCCACACCAGCAGGGACATACAGCACCCTGCTGTGCACACATGTATGTGCATGTATGATTGCCAACATGGCAACAGTGCTGCATAATGTACAAGGCCACAGCCATGGGTGCCAGGTTGGCAATGTGAAGTCCACACTGACATTGCATGTGCTGCCAATGTAGGGGTCATGTGGCCATAGACCACACATGTGGTAGTCAGAGCCCATGGGGTTGGGCACAATAGAAATAAAAGTTTACTTACTTACTTTCTTACTTAGTGTATGCACCTGTCCATTGTGGGAACAGTAGGTGTATGTAGGGAGGGGATGTGCATTGCACCATACTGGTGACCAGTACTGTCCACTGTCATGCCCATGCACCCTAGCCCTGGATATGACATCACTGTCACTGTCACACCACTGGTCAAAGTCCCCGGCCCATGCATGTGTAAGAGGGCCCTGCCACATGAACCACTCTGCAAGTGTTCAGCTGTGATTGGGTGGAAGCATGGCTCATGCCCATGTGTGTGCCATACCCTGTCAGCGTGCATGGAGTGTCGCCACCCACCCCTATTCCTTGCCTATGAGCAGTCAGCTTACCCCAGTGTGGGTATGTCATGCACAGGGACACAGCAGACTCATCTGCCAGGCAAACATCTTTGGTGCAAGCAGGGAGACGAATTAGTCAGGAGACATACAGTCACCTTCGTACCAGTGTGGTAAACAGTCGAACATCCCCTCTGGGTGGCAGTCTGTAGACCTTGGGGGTGAGCCCAATACTGTGAACACTACAGATGTGAAACACAGAGATGTGCCTGCAATGGAGACCTGTCAGTGAATACCATGCTGAACACAAGACTGGTCAGGGCAGTAGAGGATAATGAGTACAATGGGAAGAAGGAGGCACACCTCACCCCTTAAGCTGCTACTGTAACTGGATACTGACAGGATGGAAACCAGAAAAGCAGAGCAAACACCTAGGATAGGGAGCAATTTTTAATTAAAGTGCATAGGAATGCTATCTAGATACCTTTGCATATCACCACTTGCTAGTGGCTTCTTTAGGGGGTGTGGCTAGCTTGCAACTAGTGTTCTTTAAACAGTGACCGGTACAAATGTAACACAGGTGCAAAGAATCACACATGAACAGTTCACTGTGCAAAATCAGTGAATGCAAGGAAAATGTGTAAATTATGGTGCAAGAACTTCATGAATGGTGCAAGTAAATTTAAACAAATGTAATGGAGAGGATCATGGCTCTTTCAGTCATGGCTATTGTCGAATTCAAGCAGTAGAGCTGCATGGTTAAACTCCATCCCACTGAAAACATGCTGTATTGGCACACATTAGTTTTTAAATACTGACTATTAGAGTACCAAGCAGCCTTTGAAAATGAATTGCAGAGTGAAAACAGATCTTTCGATTCAAAGACAAACCTGATCCTCCATACAATATAGCAGATCGCTTTCACACATAATCTGCACTCATGTCATGTTGTACTCTATAGATCCTACCTGGGTGGGTGAAAAACTGGAGTTGTTTGTCTGCTAACAAAACAGCCAGACCCATGCAGCCTAATAGAGCACTGTGTGTAATATTACTGGCCTTTTGAGGATCCTGCTTATAAAAGGGAATAGGAAGTGGGGGTGTGTGTGAAAAATGTTGACTGTCCATATCAGAGAACAGTGACCAAAAGCTGGAACACCTAGAAAGAAATATTTTAATTCTTATATGTATAAATGGCATTCCAGAGTGGTCACTGAGAGAATTGTAGACCACGGAGTCAGTTGAAAAACCAATAATGACTGACTTACCACACATTATGACTGATTTTTCCAACTAGTTTGAAATTTATGACTTCAATTAACTAAAGAAAATCCAACCAATTTTTTCAGCTTTCACCATCGCTACATTTTATTATGTAGTAGTTTATCACTTTTTTAACTTCATATCTCATGCCACATTACACCACTAGGGGTAATTAACAGACAGCTAATCGCTAGCCATGCCTCATTGCTTAATAAATTGCACTTTGGTTTACATCCGATTCTGTACACAAATCACAACCACTCACAGGGGTCAACTTAAATCTTTTTTGCACTAGCCAGCAGGGTAAGGTGATTCAAAATTGCAGTAGCCCGCAAATGGCTGCAGTAACCCACAATTATAATGGCAAATTTTGATCATTTATACAGGAAACAATTCAAGCCAAGAAATACTCTGATTATTGCACATTTATCATGTTTTCCTGTTCCTTCCTGCCCCATCTGCCAAAAAAAGAAAAGGCTGCAATGCCATCACATACAGTCAACCCCACATTGTTTTGTGCCACAGCCTATCTTCCTCTTTCTTCACACCCCCACCCCAAACCAGAGGACATCACAACAGCAAATGTTCAGTCACGCAGACATAGCTCTGCACACACAACAGCTGATACCATCATGCACCTCACCACATTCTCACCACCATCCACAGGGCAATGAACAGAGCCTGGCACAGAAAGACACGTCACTTGGCCCCAACCCTGTAGTCAACTGGAGACATGCACTTCTGGAAGTTTTTGTACAGTGAGCCAGGAGCACATCTAAGATTTCTTTGAGTGGGGACTTCACAAACCTAAGGGGTTTGAGAAATAGAGAACTATGGCATTTTTATATTTAAAAGCATTGATTTTACTGTGTTCTGCCCCAACAAAAATACATTTTTCTTTAATGGTGTCCTTTCATTCTTTTTCCATCCTGGGGAAACAGTACATAGGCATGATGCTATACTGCATCACTTTCTATATAGGATGATCTATGCACCCCAGGAATGTCAATTTTAACCTTTCAAACTATGTATTTTATTAAGGTTTTTTTGGGGGACCAGATATGATCTAAAGCTTTATTTAGCTGGGAGGGATAAAGGTGGGAATGTAGGATGGGACTGTATGGATGGTGTTACATACTAAGAAGCCAGCACAGTAAGCCCTATGGTCTATTGAGTCTGCTCGGAGATCAGTGCCCATTTAGAGCCCAGTTTTCTGCCCCCCCCCAAAGTGCCACCCCCTTCCCCTGCCTTGCTGGCCCCCCAGTGCTGACCCTGTTTAGATGCACCATCCCCTATACCTGTCCCAGTCCCTCTTGAACCCCTCTACAGTATCCACAACCACCATTGTTGGCTGGCTTGGTCCATTTTGAAGAGCTGGGGACCCCCTACACTTTCAAGCATTGACAGCTATGGATCTGTGGATGGTCATTTCAGAGTCTGGCCTGCAGTGGTGTCCAGGGAAAGAACACAGTAAGGAGATTTGGATGGGAAACTGGGGAAAGCTATGGTGAGGCTGTGACAAAACCCACCACCTGCAGGACAGACCCTGTATACCACTTGGCATTTTGTTACTGAAATATTGGATACAGACACTCAAAATGTAGGGAAATGAGGGGCACTGGTCTTAATATGGGACAAACTGTCAGACAGACATGCATGAGGACAAAAACCTGCTAAATAGAGACTTTTTTTAACTTCACTAACAGCCATGAAAACATGCACTAGTCAAGACGGACAAGTAGAGTTAACTGAGATTCAGTGCAAAAAAGTGCAAAATAAAGCACCTGGGGAGAGGAAACCCTGAAGAGAGCTACAGATTGGGGGGGGAGCTGACTGTCATCAAGGAGGAAAGGGATCTAAGGGTTATCATCGCTGATAACCTTACGGTATCAAAACAGTGCACAAAGGCAGCGGGGAGGGCCAGCGGCATGCTAGAATGCATAGACAGTGGTATGACTAGCAGGAGGCAGGAGGTGTTGATGTCACTGTATAAAACATTGGTAAGGCTTCACCTGGAGTACTGCATGCAGATCTGGAGGCAACACCTGCACAAGGACATAAACAAGGTGGAGACTATCCAGAGCTGGGCAACAAAGTTAGTGTAGGGCTTGCACCACAAAACATATGAGGAGAGACTAAGGGACCTCAACATGTACTGATGTACACACTGGAGGAGAGGAGAGGAGAGAGTGGGGGACATGATTGAAACTTTCAAGTACCACAAGGACATTAACAAGGTGCAGGTGGGGGACCTTTTCCAATGTAGAAAAAGTACTAGAACAAGGGGGCACAATATAAAACTGGAGAGGGGTAGATTAAGAGGCAACATGAGGTAACGTGAGAGAGTTTTTCTACACAGAAAGTATAGTTGACGCTTGGAATATTCTGCCATAGGAAGTCGTGGGGGCAAGCACAGTGGAGGGGTTTAAGCATGCCAGGGACAGGCACAAGGGAACCTTGAGGTGGAGGGAGTGATGAAGACATCGATCACATAGGATTAGTGGCCACATACAATGTATAGGGCCTACGGGCAGATGAGATGGGCCTAGTGGCTAGCTGTCCTAATCTGCCAACAGTTTCTATGTAACTGCTCTAGCCTTGCTTAATTTGCACTAGGGTTTGGGCTAGTAAAACTATGTTAAGATCAACCTTCCCCCTGCACTCAGTGTGAGAGTCCATCTAGGATATGAACAGATCGAGTGTGTGTGCAAAAAGGAAAAAAATCTGTTGTACTTTTGC
The DNA here is from genome assembly GCA_016271365.2 of Neoceratodus forsteri. NCBI lineage: Eukaryota > Metazoa > Chordata > Ceratodontiformes > Ceratodontidae > Neoceratodus > Neoceratodus forsteri. Next base: position 783,177,914 of record CM028132.1, on the reverse strand, counting down.
TGCCCAGGTATATGTCTTTTTTTTTCAGCAGAGTGGCACACAACATGACTGAAGAGGGAGTAGACCAGGATTGGCCTATGGGAGACTCAGACACCAACACAAAAAGAAAAACAGCACTTGTGCTAAAACCATGTACCTTAAGCACTTGTACTACAAGAAGGGTGTTCAAAATCAATTCACAATAACAGTTCTTTTCTGTTTCTACCACTGATGTAAACCTGGGTCAGCAGTAAAGGAGCTCTCCTTTTATTTCATTTCTATGGAATCTGAAAAAATGGAAGTCTGTCAGGGAGAGGACTAGGAGACTCAAGGTGGAATGCTCATGCACTGTCTTGACTAAATAGGGGATGGGGTAGACTGAGGTTTTCATATTTTTTGCTACAGATGAGCTGCCTGAGCTCAGTCTCATACACTACACAGTACAGTATAAACTCTGTTTTTCTTTCTTCTCTGCCTGCGATTCTAACCTGGAAAAAAAAATGCACTGCAGCACTTTTATAGTTTACTTACTTTTCCAGTTCAGAATCCTTATCCAGACCAATTCTCCCTCCTAACTTCCTTCCACCAGACAGACTGATGTGAACTCCTCACTCACTCCATGATGACTGAGATGCATGCTGTGCCACAGCCTGGGATGGCTCCTCCAGGCTCCGACCAAACTCCCACCAAACAAGGGCAAGGCAAGTTACACTGATACTGCCACCTGTCAGTGACGCAGACCCAGGCTGTGCCCAGCACCACGACAAACGACTACAGAGGACTCCCGACCTGGTTCTGCTACAGTAGCTGCTACTAGGCCTTAGGCTCTACTCACACCAGTCACCATGTGCCTTCTCACTCTCACACCTAGCAGCCTAGTAGGACCACAGATGTCCTCCCTGGCTGGCCTCCACGAGACAAGTCCACCTCTGGAGGGACCTCCTCCCTTCTCCCCCAAGAACGACAACCTGAAAACCAGTCTATCTGCAGTGCATTTGCTGGCCTGGTTTAGTTGCAAGAAGATGTACAGTACTGTAACTCTAGTCCAAGACAAGCTGTGTAAGCAGACACGTTCAGAAGTGCATTTAAGGGTATTGTGATGAACTGGCATAATGCTAGCTCATCAGCACAGTGATAGGGCTACTGCTCAAGATGCTAGTGACCCAAATTCAGGAATGAGTTCTGGATATCGGGGTCCAGCTGTGGGGAGGAAGACCGAGTGCTCCACAGGATTCTCCTGCTCCGGTGAAGGTAGGCTGCAGTCTCTGCTACCTTGGGGACCACAGGTGGTGGTGCAGAAGGAGCAGGCACGATGAATGGTCGCTTTGTATGCGTGTGTGCCAGTTGACTAATGTCACATCTAAGGGGAGAAACAGGAAGAAAAAGCCCTGGGACTGTGAGCAGCATAATGATGGATTACTTTGGGATCTACCAACCCCAACTTGCCATGGTGCTCATACACTCAACCGACTGGATGGGGACCCCAACTTGTCCCCTAAAAGGTGTCCACCCAAGCTGCAGGATCTGCACTGGAGCGCTAAGCAGAGGAAGGCAATGTCAGAGACAAGACGGTAAAACTAATAAATAAAAAGTTTTCAGAAAAGATTGCCAAACAATATTTTAGGACAAGCACTCAGTCAGTCAGTCAGTCATAGGAGAATGTATGTCTTTCACAGGAAGGACTGACTTTTCTCCCAATTAGTAAATATTGACATATAGCTTAACCACTGCTGGCAATATGATTCTTATGATTCTGTAATTAAACAAATACATTTTTTAATATAATCATACATGTTTCTACTTTTTGTTACCAGCTTGCAGGTGTCTGTAGCACAACTCTTAAGTGCAATTAAAACCTCTTGGAACCACATAACTGCCTTCCTTATACCAGCACATTTATCCCCCACCAGCAGCCCTAACAGACCCTAAGAAACCTTTATTGCTGGCACATGTTTTTATGGGACTGCTCAAGGCAGTTCGAGTCTGACATTTATTTCAAATGCCAATTCCTCACCTCAGTTCTCTGTGTTCGTCCCAGTTTGTGGAGGGAGGTTAGCAGTTATTCTTTTTTTCTCCACCTCCTTCCACCATGACACGACCTCATACACCTGCAAGGGCAGTAGCACTAACTCTTTCCAACTCCCAAAACTGAGAAATCACCTCACCTCAGTGCACTGTCTGTGCAACAGTTCGTGTTCGACGGACCTCCATTCCGTGTCCTGCTCCAGGCACTCCCTCATTCAACTCCTTAGGCCCCGTACTGCAGTCTGCCCTGACCCCGCGTGTTCTTTAGTCTTTTGTCTTTTCTCCCTCTTCTTCTCTCTTGGTCTGTCCTCTTGCTTCTCCTGCTGTCCTGGTGGGTTAACTCAAGACAAATGGATTAAGGATCCCGACCCGACCCAACCCCACACATTGCACAAAACAACGCCATCCCACTCAGATTACCATTTTGTTCTGTCTGCTTCATTCTTCTCTGCTTCTGCACATCATGGCCTCATGTGCAGCATGCACAACTCCCTAGTTCCTCCCCCTTGCATGCTCTGTTGGCTCCGAAGAGCCAGGGCCATAATTTGGTTGGCGGATCAGGATGTAGAAGCTTCCTGAGCCTGTGCATTCAAATTTAAGCAAAAAAAAGCTTGTCTAAGCAGTTGGCAATGGGCACTAGTGGTGAAGGGGGCAGGGTGGAGAGGAGACTGTCAGGGTGAGCAGAGCTGGGAGGGAGAGTAGTGTGTGAGGAGTTCCAGCATTGCCATTGAAACCTGAAGAAATACGACTGCACTCAATTACGGCCGCAGCTCAGGGCAGTTCCAGCTAATTGCAACTGCCCTGAATTGCGACCCACGATTTCGACAGCCGACGGCGGCTCCGGGGTCTAGCTTGGGGAGTACAGCTAGTTCAGACAGAGGAGGAGAAGGATCTGGGGTGCTCATTACAGGGTCAATGAACAACTCGGCACAATGTAGGAAGGCAGCTGCAAAGGCCAACAAAGTGCTTGGTTGCATTGCAAGGGGTATATCCTCAAGGAGGGAGAAGGTGATTCTGCCACTGTATAAGTCATAAGTTAGACTGCACCTGGAGTACTGTGTGCAGTACTGGTACCCATATATGAGGAGGGACATTAAGTTACTGGAGGGGGTGCAGTGCAGGGTGACATAAATGATCAGGGGGCTGGGGGACTTATCATACGAGAGGAGACTGAGAGAGAGGTGAACATGTACTCACTGGAGGAGAGGAGGGACGAGGGGGACATGATTGAAACCTTTAAGTACATGAAAGGAATAAACAAGACAGGTACAGAGGGGCTGTTCAAAGTAAGGTAGAGGAGGGACACCAGGGGCCATGATATGAGACTGGAGGGAGGAAGGTTCAGGAGGGAGATGAGGAGACACTTTTTTACAGAGAGGGTAGTAGCTGGGTGGAATGCGTTACCTGCAGAAGTGGTATCCAGTAGAACAGTGAACTGCATCAAAAGGGGATGGGACAGGACAAGGAGGAGGGTTAATGAAGGGGAAGGGTGGAAGGGAGGGACAGCTGCAGAATAAGGGGTGCTAGCTGATCATTCGAGCAGACTTGATAGACCTCTAGGCCTTTATCTACTGGCAAATTTCATATGTTCGTATGTTCGCATCATACCCTGCCTTAAGACATCTACACAGCATTAGCCCCTATACAGTATTGTTAGCAGGACAGGACTGCTAATGATTCTAATAAGCATGCATATCTGTCAGTTACAGCATGCACACACTTCACTGTGCGTTGTACTCTGTGTCTGCATGGTGGCCTCTTGTTGGGGTTCATATCCTGGGCACCCTATTCTTATGACGCCTCTGTGTGGCGAGCGAGGTACAATGCACACACTGGTCCCTCTGTGTCCCTTCCCCTCCTTATGCACAGCCACATCACTGGACCCATCCTGCAGGCACTACCCCTTATTGACAGGATGCAAAACAAAAAAGCAGCACACACACACCCAGGATAGGTAGCAGCTAGCTCACAACTAGTGTTCTTTAAATAGCAACGTGCAAAAATGTAAAGCAAGTGCAAAGAATCACATGTGATCAGTTCATTGTGTAAAATCAGTGATTGTAAGGAGGGTAAAAATCATGGTGCAAGTAATCTGTGATTTGTGCAAATAATTTAAATTTAAAGAAATGTAATGGAGATATTGTGGCTCATTCAGTCACATCTAATATATAATTCAAACAGCAGAGCTACATTATTAAACTGTATCCCATTAACAACACGCTGTATTGGTATATGTTAGTTTTAAAATGTTGACTATTAAATTACCAAGGAACCTTTGAAATGAATTGCAGAGTAAAACAGATCTGCCTGTTCAAACACAAACCTGATCCACCATACAATACATCAGATTGCTTTCATACGTAATCAGTGCGCAAGTTAGAGTGCACTCTGTGTATCTGATCTAGGGAGGGGCGGGTAAAAAGCAGACCCATCTGTTTGCTAACAAAACCACCAGACTCATTCAGTCCAATAATGTTTTAATATTACTGGCCTTTTGAGAATCCTGCTTATGGAAAGGAACTGGAGGTAAGGGGTTTTGTGACAAACGTTGACCATCATTTGACATATATGGATTATATTATTTATTTAGTTTTTGTTGCCCGGGTAAGTGCACTAGACAAATTCTGCCTATTTTCATGCACGACCTGGGGGAATACAGATGAATGCCAACTGACCTTGAACCAGATTAAGCTGCTGGCGGTATTTTAGTGAATATTACCAGTCCAATTCTCTAGACCCTGGAGCCGCCGTTGGCCGTCGGAATCATGGGCCGCAATTCAGGGCAGTTGCAATTAGCTGAACTGCCCTGAGTTGCAGCTGTAATTGAGTGCAGACGTATTTCTTCAAGTTTCAACGGCGATGCTGGAACTCCTCACACACCACTCTCCTTCCCAGATCTGCTCGCCCTGACAGTCTCCTCTTCGCCCCGCCCTCTTCACCACCAGTGCCCACTGCCAACTGCTTAGCCAAGCTCTTTTTTGCTTAAATTTGAATGTACAGGTTCAGGAAGCATCTACATTCTGATCCACCAACCAAATTTTGGCCCCGGCTCTGCAGAGCCAATAGAGTATGCGAGGGGGAGGAGCTAGGGAGTTGTGAGTGCTGCACATGAGGCTGTGATGGGCAGAAGCAGAGAAGAACGAAGTAGACAGAACAAAATGGTAATCCGAGTGGGATGGCGGTTGTTTTGCGCAATGTGTGGGGTTGGGTCGGGATCCTTAATCCACTTGTCTTGAGTTAACCCACCGGGACAGCAGGAGAAGCAAGAGGACAGACCAAGAGAGAAGAAGAGGGAGAAAAGACAAAAGACTAAAGAACACGCGGGGTCAGGGCAGACTGCAGTGCTGGGCCTAAGGAGTTGAATAAGGGAGTGCCTGGAGCAGGACACGGAATGGAGGTCCGTCGGACACGAACTGTTGCACTAGACAGTGCACTGAGGTGAGGTGATTTCTCAGTTTTGGGAGTTGGGAAGAGTCAGTGCTACTGCCCTTGCAGGTGTATGAGGTCATGTCATGGTGGGAGGAGGTGGAGAAAAAAAAGAATAACTGCTAACCCCCTTCCCCAAACTGGGACGAACGCAGAGAACCGAGGCGAGGAATTGGCATTTGAAATAAATGTCAGACTCGAACTGCCTTTAGCAGTCCCATAAAAACATGTGCCAGCAAATAAAGGTTTCTTAGGGTCTGTCAGGGCTGCTGTTGGGGGATAAATGTGCTGGTATAAGGAAGGCAGTGATGTGGTTCCAAGAGGTTTTAGTTGCACTTAAGAGTTGTACTGCAGACACCTGCAAGCCGGTAAAAAGTAGAAACATGTATGATTATATTAAAAAATGTATTTGTTTAATTACAGAATCATAAGAATCATATTGCCAGCAGTGGTTAAGCTATAAGTCAATATTTACTAATTGGGAGAAAATTCAGTCCTTCCTGTGAAAGACATACATTTCCCTATGACTGACTGACTGACTGAGTGCTTGTCCTAAAATATTGCTTGGCAATCTTTTCTGAAAACTTTTTATTTATTAGTTTTACCCTCTTGTCTCTGACATTGCCTTCCTCTGCTTAACACTCCAGTGCAGCTCCTGCAGCTTGGGTGGACACCTTTTAGGGGACAAGTTGGGGTCCCCATCCAGTCGGTTGAGTGTATGAGCACCATGGCAAGTTGGGGTTGGTAGATCCCAAAGTAATCCAGCATTATGCTGCTCACAGTCCCAGGGCTTTTTCTTCCTGTTTCTCCCCTTAGATGTGACATTAGTCAACTGGCACACACGCATACAAAGCGACCACTCATCATGCCTGCTCCTTCTGCACCACCACCTGTGGTCCCCAAGGTAGCAGAGACTGCAGCCTACCTTCACCGGAGCAGGAGCATCCTGTGGAGCACTCGGTCTTCCTCCCCACAGCTGGACCCCGATATCCAGGGCTCATTCCTGAACTTGGGTCACCAGCATCTTAAGCAGTAGCCCTATCACTGTGCAGATGAGCTAGCATTATGCCATGTCTTCACAATACTCTTAAATGCACTTCTGAGCGTGTCTGCTTACACAGCTTGTCTTGGACTAGAGTTGCAGTACTGTACATCTTCTTGCAACTAAACCAGGCCAGCATATGCAATGCAGATAGACTGGTTTTCAGCTTGTCGTTCTTGGGGGAGCAGGGAGGAGGTCCCTCCAGAGGTGGACTTGTCTCGAGGAGGCCAGCCAGGGAGGACATCCGTGGTCCTACTAGGCTGCTAGGTGTGAGAGTGAGAACGCACATGGTGGCTGGTGTGAGTAGAGCCTAAGGCCTAGTAGCAGCTACTGTAGCAGAACCAGGTCAGGAGTCCTCTGTGAGTCGTTTGTCGTGGTGCTGGGCACAGCCTGGGTCTCACGTCGCTGACAGGTGGCAGTAGCGGCGCAGCTTGCCTTGCTCTTGTTTGGTGGGAGTTTGGTCGGAGCCTGGAGGAGCCATCCCAGGCTGTGGCACAGCATGCATCTCAGTCACCATGGAGTGAGTGAGGAGTTCACGTCAGTCTGTCTGGTGGAAGGAAGTTAGGAGGGAGAATTGGTCTGGATAAGGATTCTGAACTGGAAAAGTAAGTAAACTATAAAATTGCTGCAGTGCATTTTTTTTTTTTTACAGGTTAGAATCACAGGCAGAAAAGAAAGAAAAACAAAGTTTATACTATACTGTATAGTGTATGAGATGGAGCTCAGGCAGCTCATCTGTGGCAAAAATATGAAAACCTCAGTCTACCCCATCCCCTATTTAGCCAAGACAGTGCATGAGCATTCCACCTTGAGTCTCCTAGTCCTCTCCCTGACAGACTCCCATTTTTTCAGATTCCATAGAAATGAAATAAAAGGAGAGCTCCTCTACTGTTGACCCAGGTTTACGTCAGTAGTAGAAATACAATAGAACTGTTGTTATTGTGAATTGATTTTGAACACCCTTCTTGTAGTACAAGTGCTTAAGGTACATGGTTTTGGCACAAGTGCTGTTTTTTCTTTTTCTGTTGGTGTCTGAGTCTCCCATAGGCCATCCTGGTATACTCCCTCTTCAGTCATGTTGTGTGTCACTGCTGAAACATAAAAAAAAGAGATATACCTGGGCAGCAAAAGTGCAACAGATGTTTTTCCCCTTTTGCGCACACACTCAGTCTGTTCATATCCTAGATGGACTCTCACATTGAGTGCAGGTAGGGAAGTCGATCTTAACATAGTTTTACCAGCCCAAACCCTAGTGCAAATTGAGCAAGGCTAGTGCAGCTACATAGAAACTGTTGGCAGATTAGGACCGCTAGCCAGGAGGCCCATCTCATCTGCCCGTTGGCCCTATACATTTTATGTGGCCACTAATCCTATGTGATCAATGTCTTCATCACTCACTCCCCATCAAGGTTCCCTTGTGCCTGTCCCTGGCATGCCTAAACCCCTCCACTGTGCTTGCCCCCATGACTTCTTGTGGCAGAATATTCCAAGCATCAACTACACTTTCTGTGTAGAAAAACTTTCTCATGTTACCTCACGTTGCCTCTTAATCTACTCCTCTCCAGTTTTATATTGTGCCCCCTTGTTCTAGTACTTTTTCTACATTGGAAAAGGTCCCCCACCTGCACCTTGTTAATGTCCTTGAGGTACTTGAAAGTTTCAATCATGCCCTCCACTCTCTCCTCTCCTCTCCTCCAGTGTGTACATCAGTACATGTTGAGGTCCCTTAGTCTCTCCTCATATGTTTTGTGCTGCAAACCCTACACCATCTTTGTTGCCCTGCTCTGGATAGTCTCCACCTTGTTTATGTCCTTGCACAGGTGTTGCCTCCAGAACTGCATGCAGTACTCCAGGTGAGGCATTACCAATGTTTTATACAATGACATCACCACCTCCTGCCTCCTGCTAGTCATACCACTGTCTATGCATTCTAGCATGCCGCTGGCCCTCCCCGATGCCTTTGTGCACTGTTTTGATACCGTAAGGTTATCAGAGATAATAACCCTTAGGTCTCTTTCCTCCTTGGCGACAGTCAGCCCCCCCCCCAATCTGTAGCTCTCCTCAGGGTTCCCTCTACTCAGGTGCATTATTTTGCACTTTTTTGCATGGAATCTCAGTTAACTCTACTTGTCCGTCTTGACTAGTGCATGTTTTCATGGCTGTTAGTGAAGTTAAAAAAGTCTCTGTTTAGCAGGTTTTTGTCCTCATGCATGTCTGTCTGACAATTTGTCCCATATTAAGACCAGTGCCCCTCATTTCCCTACATTTTGAGTGTCTGTAACCAACATTTCAGTGATAAAATGCTAAGTGGTATACAGGGTCTGCCCTGAAGGTGGTGAGTTTTATCACAACCTCACCATAGCTTTCCCCAGTTTCCCATCCAAATCTCCTAACTCTGTTCTTTCCCTGGACACCACTGCAGGCCAGACTCTGAAATGACCATCCACAGATCCATAGCTGTCAATGCTTGAAAGTGGGGGTCCCCAATCTTCAAATGGACCAAGCCAGCCAACAATGGTGGTTGTGGATACTGTAGAGGGTTCAAGAGGGACTGGGACAGGTATAGGGATGGTGCATCTAAACAGGGTCAGCACTGGGGGAGCAAGGCAGGGGAAGGGGTGGGACTTTGGGGAGAAACTGGGCCCTAAATGGGCTCTGATCCCGAGCAGACTCAATAGACCATAAGGCCTACTTTGCTGGCTTCTTAGTATGTTAACACCATCTATGCAGTCCCACCCTACATTCCCACCCTTATCCCTCCCTGCTAAATAAAGCTTTAGATCATGTCTGGCCCCCCCAAAAAAACGTAATAAAATACATAGTTTGAAAGGTTAAAATCGACATTCCTGGGGTGCAAAGATCATCTTATACAGAAATTGATGCAGTATAGTGTCATGCCTATGCACTGTTTCCCCTGGATGGAAAAAGAATGAATGGACACTGTTAAAGAACAAGCATTTGTCAATGCCGAATGTTGATTGCATTGGTCTGTTGAGCTCGCTCAGTGGTCCTGTGTCAGTGGCTCAATCTGTTTGTACTGGGCTGCTGCCTGCATTGGCACCTTGTTCTGCTGAGGAAGAAATCCGCAGCTGTGCAACAGAGCTCCATTCAGGTGGCTCACTCCCCCTGTCTCACTCGCTCATTCTGTTTCTCCTGGCGCTGCAGGCTGCCCTTTTGTACTGGGCTCCTGCCTGTGTTGGTGGCTTTTTTTTACCCACAAAGAAATCCACAGCTGTCCTGACAGAGCTCCATTGAGGTCGCTCACTCCCCTGTCTCACTCACTCATTCTGGCTCTCCTGGCACTGCAGGCTGCCCTTTTGTACTGGGCTCCTGCCTCTGTTGGTCTTTTTCTGCCCACAAAGAAATCTGCAGCAGTCCGACAAAGCTCCGTTGAGCTCGCTCACTCCCCTTCTCTCCTCGCTCATTCTGTTCTGCGGCACTGCAGGCTGCCTTTTCTACTGGGCTCCTGCCTGCATTGCTGCCTTCTTATGCCCACAAAGAAATTTGCAGCAGTTACAATACAGCTCTGTTGAGCTCACTCACTCATTCATTCTGGTTTTCCTGCCACTGCGGGCTGCCCTTTTGTACTGGGCTCCTGCATGCATTGCTGCCTTTTTCTGCCCACAAACAAATCTGCAGCAGTCCCAACAGAGCCCCGTTGAGCTCACTAGCTCCCCCTCCCTCACTCACTCATTCTGTGTCTCCTGCTGCTGCAGGCTGCCCTTTTGTACTGGGCTCCTGCCTGCATTGGCAGCTTTTTCTGGCCAGAAAGAAATCTGAAGCAGTTCTGACAAGCTCCACTGAGCTCGCTCACTCCCCCTCTGTCACTCTCGCATTCCATTTCTGCCGGCGCTGCAAGCTGGCCTTTTGTACTGGGCTCCTGCCTGCTTTGCTGCATTTTCTGCCCACAAAGAAATCTGCAGTAGTCACAGTAGAGCTCCGTTGAGCTCGCTCACTACCACTCTGTCACTCGCTCGTTCTGTTTCTCTTGGCACCGCAGACTGTGCTTTTGTATGGGGCTCCTGGCTGTGTTGGCACCTTTGTCTGTCCAGAAAGAAATCTGCAGCTGTCCCGACAGAGCTCCATTGAGGTCTCTCAGTCTCGCTGTCTCATCGCTCATTCTGTTTGTCCTGGCGCTGCAAGCTGCCCTTTTGTACCGGGCTCCTGCCTGCATTGGCGCCTTTTTCTGCCCACAAAGAATTCTCAGCAGTCCTGATAGTGCTTCGTTGAGCTCACTAAGTCCCCTTGTCTCACTCACTCGTACTGTTTCTCCCACTGCTGCAGGCTGTCCTTTTGTACTGGGCCCCTGCCTGTATTGACACCATTTTCTGCCCACAAATAAATCCACAGCAGTCCTGACAGTGCTTCGGTGAGTTGCTCACTCCCCCTCCCTCACTCGCTCTCTCGTTTTGTTTCTCCCAGTGCTGCAGACTGCCCTTTTGTACTGGGCTCTTGTGTTGGGGCCTTTGTCTGAACACAAACAAATCCACAGCAGTTCCGGAAGAGCTCAGTTGAGCTCGGTCACTCCCCCCTCTCATCAGTCAATCTTAATCTGTCCCAAACATTGATTTCCCAGAGTGACCGTGCTATTATCCAGCAGGAGTGCAAAAACATATTTTAGCCAGGATGTGAAAAATGACAGCTGTAGTGTTCATAAGGAGTTGTGAAAAAATGCGGCGTGACAGTATTACAAATTTGCGAAGTTACAAGTGTGTCTGAAAACAGTTCACGCACGCTTGTAACACAGTCATGTTACGGAGTTTAGTCACCAAATTTTCAACATAGGGATTTTAGGACCTCTGCTCATGAACAGTGCCACTGTCATTTTCTTAATCTGTCCCGAACACTGATTTCCCACAGCGACCACGTTATTCTGCGCCGGAACTGTGAAAACAATTTCTGTCAGGATGTGAAAAATGATAGCTGTACTGATTATAAGGAGGTGTGAAAAAATGGCACTATTGCAAATCTGGTGTGATAATATTACAAATCTGCGAAGTTACAAGGGTGCGTGGAAAGTGCGCATCGCACACTTGTAACACAGTCAACTGATGGGCTAGCATCACCAAATTTTCAACATAGGCATTTTAGGACATCTGCTCATGAACATTATCATTGTCATTTTCTTAATCTGTCCCGAACAGTGATTTCCCACAGCAACCGTTCTATTCTGTGCCGGAAGTGCGAAAACACATTTTGGCTAGGATGGGAAAAATGACAGCTGTACTGTTCATAAGTAGGTCTGGGAAAATGGCAATGTTGAAAATCTGGAGTGAAAATATTATACATTCATGAAGTTATGAGCATGCGTGCCAACTGCTCAATGCACGCTCGTAACACAGTCATTTTATTGAGTATCGTTACCAGGTTTTCAACATAGGCATTTTAGGACCTCTACTCATGGAAAGTATCCCTGTCATTTTCTTAATCTGTCCTGAACACTAATTTCCCCACGGCGACCATGCCATTCTGCGCTGGAAGTGTGAAAACACATTTTGGCCAGGATGTGAACAATGACAGCTGTATTGCTCACAAGGAGGTGTGAGAAAATGTCAGTGTTGAAAATCTGGTGTGAAAATATTGTAAATTCACAAAGTTATGAGCTTGCATAGCAACTGCGCAATGCACACTCGTAAAACAGTCACTTTTTGGATTTTTCCCAACAAATCTGCAACATAGGCTTTTTAAGAGCCCACCTCATGAACACTGGCACTGTCATTTCGTTAATCGGCCCTGAAGGGTGATTCCGCACAGTGACCACGAAACCACCTTTTGGGGCTGATTAACGACATGACAGTTCAAGAATTCATGAGGAGGGGTCCCAAAAATCCATTGTTGAAAATCTGGTGAGAAAATTCTCAAAAATGCCTGAGATATGCACTAAAGTTGAAAAAAACCCTATTTATTTCATTATACAGCTTACCGGCATTTCCTCAGTTCGCGGTCGGCTTTGAAGGGTGCAGACATGTTCTCGGGCCACCGAAGATCATCACGCTGAGCTCTGGAGGTAAGTATGGGGTGAGGGTGTGTGTGGGGAAGCAGGGTGCGCAGTGGGTGAATGCAGGTTGCGGGTAGGGGGCAGGCGAGCGCTGAGGGACAGTTTCCTTTTTTACAGGTTAAAAAAAAAAAAACGACATCACGGGACCATTTTTCCCTTCACAGGGGTATCTGGCACACTAGGGTGGGCTCCCAGCATGCCACCAGAGGATTTAGTTTGGGGGCCAGCAGTAGCTGATGGGGGATTGGGCACCCCTGTTGGCAGGAACAAAAGGGGGGGTGGCTCATTATGCTGACAGGGATTGGGCACCCCATGGCAGGAAACAAAGAAGTTCATTATGCCGATGGGGATTGGGCACCCGTCGGCATGAAGAAAATGGCGGGGTGGCTCATTATCCCGGCGGGGACTGGGCACCCCATCGGCAGGAACAAACAGGGGGGTTCATTATGCCGGCGGGGGTAGGCTCCCCGTCACAACAACAGAAACACAGGCACCACAGCGGCGGGGATTAGGGCCCCATTGGCAAGTAAACACGATGGGGAGAGGGGTATATTGTTTGTGAACACGGCGGCAAGCCACCACCATGTTCACAAACAATATCAGGGTTTCATCCCGCCCTGCAATGACGGGTTGCTCTCTCATTGCAGCGGATGGCTGGCAGCTGCAGTGACGGGTGGCCCCTGATTGCAGCGGCTGATTTTTAGAAAGTTGGGCACGCTGGCTGAACTAGCATCAGCAGCGTGCCATGGCGTCAGGGGACAGGAACAAGCCTTTGCAGGCTGTGGGGGTATTGGGCACAACAGTGCCACGCCTCCATAACCTGCTTGTGGAGAAAGCTGACGCAACGTTTCTTGCGCATGTGCGCAATCAAAGTAAAAATGTATTTTTGTTGGGGCAGAGTGCAGTAAAATCAATGCTTTTAAATATAAAAATGCCATAGTTTTCTATTTCTCAAACCCCTTAGGTTTGTGAAGTCCCCACCCAAAGAAATCTTAGATGTGCTCCTGGTTCACAGTACAAAAACTTCCAGAAGTGCACGTGTCTCCAGTTGACTACAGGGTTGGGTCCAAGCGGCATGTCTTTCTGTGCCAGGCTCTGTTCATTGCCCTGTGGATGGTGGTGAGAGTGTGGTGAGGTGCATGATGGTATCAGTTGTTGTGTGTGCAGAGCTAGGTCTGCTTGACTGAACATTTGCTGTTGTGATGTCCTCTGGTTTGGGGGGTTGGGGTTGTGAAGAAAGAGGAAAATAGAAGGCCGTTGTACAAAACATTGTGGGGTTCACTGTATGTGATGGCATTGCAGCCTTTTTTTTTTTTTGGCAGATGGGACAGAAAGGAATAGGGAAACATGATAAATGTGCAATAATCAGAGTATTTCTTGGCTTAAATTGTTTCCTGTATAAATGATCAAAATTTGCCATTGTAATTGTGGGCTAGAGCAGCCATTTGCAGGCTACTGCAATTTTGAATCACCTTACCCTGCTGGCTAGTGCAAAAAAAGATTAAAGTTGACCCCTGTGAGTAGTTGTGATGTGTGTACAGAATCGGATGTAAACCAAAGTGCAATTTATTAAGCAATGAGGCATAACTAGTGATTAGCTGTCAGTTAATTACCTCCTGGTGGTGTAATGTGGCATGAGATATGAAGTTAAAAAAGCGACAAAAGTACTACATAATAAAATGTAGCGATGGTGAAAGTTGAAAAAATTGGTTGGATTTTCATTAGTTAGTTGAAGTCGTAAATTTCAAACTAGTTGGAAAAATCAGTTATAATGTGTGGTAAGTCAGTCATAATTGGTTTTTCAACTGACTCCGGGGTCAACCCCCAACTGGTAACTCCTTCTTGGGTTCTTCACCCCAAAATGCAGCACCTTGCACTTTTTGGCATTAAACCCCAGTTGCCAGGTGTCTGACCAGGTTTCAAGCTTTGCCAGATCATCCTGCAACCCCTGCCATCCCCCTTGGTCGTCCACCACCGCTCCCATCTTGGTATCATCAGCAAACAGACTGATCTTGCTCTTGATGTCCAATGATATGTCTGCAATGAATATCCCAAACAACACTGGTCCCAACACCAAGCCCTGTGGAATACCGCTCGTCACTACCCTTGGGTGTGAGAGCTCCCCAACCACCACCATCCTCTGTAGCCTTCCGTGAAGCCAGTTCCCTACCAATCTCACCAGCTTTGCACCTGCCCCTGTGCCTTCTAACTTACTTCCCAGTCTCCCATGCGGCACCGAGTCAAATGCCTTACTGAAGTCCAGATGCAGGACGTCCACTGCATGGTTCCTGTCCAGTTGCCTAATTACCCAGTCATAGAACTCCACTAGGTTGGTTTGGCAGGATCTGCCACATATGAAGCCATGCTGTCTGCTGTCCTGTAGTCCTTTGGCCTCTAGGAGGGCCACCAGCCTTTCCTTCAGGATAGCCGCCATCAGCTTACCCACGATGGATGTGAGGCTCTTCGGTCTGTAATTCCCCGGTTCATTCTTGGGGCCTCTCTTGTGGAGGGGCACCACATGAGCCATCTTCCAATCCTGAGGTACACACCCTGAGTGTAGTGAGGCATTACATAGGTCTGCCTAAGGTCCCGCAAGGACCTCTGCCAGCTCCTTCAATACCCAGGGGTGGATGCCACTTCGGCCTGGCGCCTGGTCCACCCTCAGTGTCTTCAAACCCTCCCGAACTCTGCCCTCCATGATTTCCCCATCTGTCACCCCCTCCCCCCATTTCTGCCATTCCTTCCCCCTTGGGTATCACCTCCCTCTTCTCCTTAGTAAATACTGAGCAGAAATAATCATTTAGCGGTTCTGTTTTATCGCTCCTGCTTCCACCCAACCCCTCCTTTCTAATCCTTTCTATGTGGTCCTTACAGCTCCTTTTCTCCCTGATGTACCTAAAGAAGTCCTTCTCCCCCTTCTTAATGCCTTGTGCCAGCCTTAGCTCCATAGATGCCTTGTCTTCCCTTACTGCCCATGTCACCTCCTTCGATTCCGTCAGGTACTCCTCCCTGTCCCCCCGTTCTTGTACCTCCTAAAGGCAGCTTTTTCCTCCTTACTTTTCCATGAGCTCCCTGCTCAACCAGCTCAGTTTCTTAGCCCTAGCCTTCTTGCTCTGGGCCTTGCTGCAGGTTTTAGTTGCCTCTACTATCCCCAGCTTTATGAGCTCCCACTTCTGGTTAGTGCCCATACTAGGCTGAATTCTGGCTAGGTACCCTTTTGCCACTTCCCCATCCTCCCAAAGTCAGCCCTTCTGAAGTCCAGCACTCTTGTGCCAGATTCCACTCCTTCCTTGACCATATCCAATGTGAGCCATACCGAGTGGTGGTCACTCCCTGACAGCGGTTCTTCCACCATAAGTTCTTTCACAAACTCCCCATTTGCCAGCACAAGGTCAAGGGTATTCCCTAACCTTGTTAGTTCACTGACCATTTGCTGCAGGAAGCTGTCCTGGAAGGCATCCAGCAGTACCTGCTCCCTTCTACTCATGGTTGTTGGGGTACTCCAGTCCACTCCTGGCATGTTACAGTCCCCCACAATCACCACACTACCCTTCTCGCAGGTCCTCCTGATCTGTCCTGCTAGTTCCCTGTCCAAATCCTCCATTTGAGAGGGCGGCCTGCACACCACTCCCATTCTGAGAATCCTATTCTTGGAATCCTGGATTTTCATCCAAAGTGACTCTGTACTACCCTCCTCCCCTTCCTCCCTTACACACTTCAGTCCTTCCTTCACATATAGTGCCACCCCCCTCTCCTTTCCCAATCACCATGTCCCTACGAAATAACCTGCACCCTGGTACAGACAGATCCCAGTCATTGTATTGGGTGGCCCATGTTTCTGTGATGGCTGGAATGTCCACCTCTCCCTCTGCCATGAACACCTGTAACTCTGCAGTTTTCCTCCCAAGTGTCCGAAGAATTAAGGGTAACCACCTTCCACCCTTTCCTCCCCTCCCATCCTGCCCTCCTTTACTAGCATCACCAATAGTACTTGCCATTTGTCCTTTGTCACTGTTATGGGTGGTAAGCTCATATGGTTTCCCAACCTGTGGTCTCTGCATGTCTCTTGCCCACTTGCCACCCCCCCACTTCTAGTTTAAATTTCCAACTTCCTCTATGTACTCCCCCATCCTCTGTTTTAACACTTTCTTTCCCTCCTCACTCAAGTGTAGTCTGTCCTTGGCATAGAGACTACTGTCCTCCCAGGTCCCATCCCATCCTCCCAACAGCCCATGCCCTTTAGCACGACACCAGGCTCTTAGCCATCCATTAAATTCTCCTATTCTCAGCTTTCTTGTTGTGCTTGCCTTGGACACAGGAAGTATCTCTGAAAAAGTTACTGATCTTCCTGCCCCCTCACATAATTGTCCTAGTTCCTCAAACCTCCTCTGGACTATAGCTACTGTCTTGTCAGCCAGGTCGTTCATCCCAAGATGTATAATTAAATGAGGCATGTCCCTACCCCTTCTAGCATATTTCAGAACAGACTGTCCCACCCTTACCAGTGTCATTCCTGGCATGGCCTCCGCCCAAATGCGACTATGCCTCTCCCCCTTGCTATCACACCTGACTCCTCTTAGTATTGAGTCCCCCAGCACTAAAAGTCCACTCCTCTTACTCCCTGGTTGCTTCCGTTCATCTCCATCTCTCATTCCTGGCTCTTCTTCTTCCTCTTGCACACTATTTCTTCCTTTTGCCCCTGTTGCAATGCTCCCAGCAGAACTTCCCACTACTCCGGTTTGGTCCAGGCATTTATCAATTACTCCTCCAACTGCATCACCTCCCTCCTCCTTCTTCTTCCCCTCTAGCAGTGCAAAACTATTTTCGGAAGACCCTTCACAAATGCCCGCTTCCTCTCTCTTCATATTAATCTGTTCCCTCCTTTCCACTCCATGACTGTTGCTACTTCTTCTCCTCCCCTCACAAGTCCCTGTCTTCCTCTTCCATTTGTCTTTTGTCTCCTGACCTGGTTTCCCCAGCAATCGTTCTTCCTGGCCTGGGCCCCTTTGTCTCCACTTCCCTTCTTCTGACCCTCTCCTCACCACTGTTTGCTCAAATTGCCCTCCCTCATCTCCCCTCCTCCCTCCAGTATTGGGCTAAACCCGCCTCCAGTCTGCCTTGCTTGTCTTAGTTCCTCCTACAGACCCTCAATCTCCTTTCTAAGTTTCTCTTTGTGTTTGCACACTAAACATCCTCCCACCCTCCAGGCAATTTTTTGAAAGATTGGTGCACCACAGTTGTTGCAGCCTACCACCCTGTCCATTGCTCTTGTTGCCCATCAGTGACCCCCCAACCTTCCAGATGAAGGATACCAAACACTTCCCAAAGTCTCCCTTCTCCCCCCTCTATCAGTGCAAAACATACTTTTCCTTTTCTTAATTTCCCTTACCCCCTTTGTCGTACATGATATACATTGGGACAGAACTAATCTGTGTGTCTTGCTCAAAGGGTGTCGACGTGGCTGGGAAAGGAGACACACAGGACATGACAGTACCCCTGGCAATGCTGGAATGGCTGAAGTACTAAGGGATTCAAGCACCAAGCCTGCCACTCAGGTTCATGGCCACTGCAATATGTACAGCCATGGGACCATGATGTCATGATGAGAAGCCTATGCAAGGGGTGCTGTAAACCCTCCGGGTAAATGCCAATGGCAGCATTTGTGTCCAGGGCAGGTCCTATCAAGCCACATGGAGCCAGTGAATCCATGCAACACTGATGCTATCTACACTGCCACCACCCCCACCTAGGCCAACTAACTCAGAATTGGTGTGATGACTACTGCAGTGGAGCAGCATGGCACCAGGGCCTACCCACCCCGAGTAACACAAGTGTGAAGGCCACACCCACATATAGGTGACCCTTCAATGGTGACAGCAATCTCTGTGGTCATCAGGACTGTCACGGTACTACCACCTCCTCTGAGGTATCTAGGTGGTTATAGGCCAGGAAACACAGTGCACTGAGAGTAGGAAGATGTGGCACCACAGGACTGCCACCACTGGTGGGGACATGAACATTGGAAAGACCCTTGTCACCTAGTTCCAGAAAGTGCAGAGCTACTGCCAGGACAGTCATAGTAGGACCATGTACCTGCAATACCTGAGCAGTCCCAGGCAGAGCAGTTCACGCCCCATGGTATGAAGGTGGACTGCCCTGCAAATCATTTTCCCTACCTCCCTGAGGTGCTCTGGGATGAGCTTGAAAGGTGCAGGAAGGACTGGGTGTATGAGGTGGCTCTGGGCAAGATCCAGGCCAAACATGGACTGGGAAAGGATAGTGCACTGCTACATCTCTTGGAGGCTTGGCTGCATGTCAGGTCCCTAATGGACACAGCCTATGAGAGGCTGGCCATAATGAAACATTGTGTCTGTTCATTGACACTGAGGGCAACAAAATGGAGTACTCTGTTGATGCCATGGACTCGTACGGAAATCCCTGCACCAAGCCGGACCCCTGTTATTATTTCTACAAGGTCATGGGGGACTGCACCGATCGGGGGCCGCCTACAACATTGGTGACATCTTGGCCACTGGATGATATACCAGAAAGCTGTGATGCAGGACACTGTTTACTTGATAGTATATAACCACATTGCTTAGTTGTCCCCCTGTTACTCCCCGGATGAACTATTAGGGTTACCCTTCCTATTGTGCAATATGATGTGCATACATTCTTTTTGTGTTTCTGCTGTTGTTATGGCCTTGCCAATATCTTCAGAGTATTTATAAAGTTTGCACAGTTCAGAAGCCTACTGTGTGTCAGTGGTGGTGAGGTCTGTTCACTGTTGGAATTATACTTTTGGAGCTATGGCAACCCATAAGGGTGGTATCTTTAAACTGCGCCCCCCCCTTCCTATTTTAAGTCAATGAAAGTATGCATGGACTGCTGAAGCTCACTTCAGAGCTGGGGGGTGCTGAACCCTGGCAAGCCCCCTGTAATTCCAACACTGGGCCTGTTTCAAGTAAGAAGGTGCACAATGGTTGGCAAATGCCAGGGAATGGCATCACATGGGTGGACTGTGAAAAGGTGGAGTGGCATAACCTTCATAAGGGTTATATCCTAGTATGGCATGAACTGTGTTCCTGGCACTATTTCATGTACCCATCATGGCTTTCTGGCAGGTGCTGGCATCTGTGGCACTGCCTTCATTGGCTGGGTCTGGTATGCCTTTGATTACACATCACTTGGCACACAGTGCCTGCATGATTCATGTATGAGTGGCCAGGCATGGCTGTATTGCACATTCATGTCTATCCCAGTGTGGTTGGTTGCATAGTTGGGCTTACAGCAAGGGTCTTCCTGTCATAAATCAGCTTTGGCCTATGCACGTGCTTTTTCAGCATAACCTGGTTGGTACATCTGTGGTACTCCACATGTGCAGGTAACAGTCCAACCCCCCCCCCCCATTGTAGAGCCTCGCAGGGGCATCCACACGTTGTGCTTATGCACACTGCATGCCATGGCTGTGCACCCCGCTTAGGTGTAACATTCATGTGAATGATGAGTGCAGCCCTCCATGGGGCACATACTGTACATGGTGCATAGTGTGCTATGCATGACAATATGTTGCACTTTTACACTTTATCTTGTCGTATGCCTTGTGGGATGTACATTTTACACAAGAACAGTCTTCCATTTTGGAGCTGAGTAAGACTATTAATTCCACTCCTGAGACTACTGAGCACCCTTCCCTTCCTGGGTTCCTTCCCATTTCCACCACTGTGGATGGTGGAATACAAACAATCTTGCCTGTTCTTCAAGGTCCTGGTAGCTCCTCCCCCCACGGCCCCATCCAAATGAATATTGCCAAACTGCAGAGTGACAGTACTATGAAGCATTATTCAAGTTGTAATGGCAGCATTATGAAAATGGAATTCTTCCAAATAAGCTGACATACAAAACTGGTAGGAATATCATTCATTTTAAAGGGAAACTACACCTGATTTTATGTGATAACTGCGAAAGCCTAAAGACAAGCACCGTTATCGCACAGTCAGAGTGCTGAAAACAGGACAATGGCACCGGGACATATATTTTAATGCTTTCTGTGGGGGGGGCTGCACCCCACACACACACACCCCTACTAAAGGATTCTCAACTCCAGGAGAGTGCATGTCGGGGCGTGAAAGCATTAAAAATAACATTTTGGACCGGGCGAATAAAATCACACCAGCACCTGGACCCAGACCAAGTACCTCACCCACCCCAACCACAAGCCAACCCCAATGCCACAATGCAGCTGCAATCCACGAAGCGCCACCTCCCTACAGCTCCTCTGCCCCCTTCCCAGCCCATGCTCGCGTCATGCTCGCTCCCCCATACGCAGCACATTAGCTTATCATCCTGTCACCCAGTTCGGCCCACCCCCTCATCCAGTTGCCCTACCCTCCCATGGTCATGAGAGATTGCACCTGGAAGGAGTCACCGTTACGGACAGCGCTCTTCCCCATGCTCCCACCTCACGGGATACCACTACACCCTCATATCATGTAAATTTTATTTGTTTCCATGTCAACAGATAACTCTTTTCATGTAGATGTTAGGGCTATACATGTTTGTTTTAGTTTGTTTTCATTGTTCATGGTAGCCCCTGTGACTACCCTTGGGGGGTCTCAAATTTATGTTTGCAGAAATCTCATTATCCATGACAGCTGCATTAGCATATGAGAAGATGATGTCAGATCACCCATTTATACCATGTATCTCTATCCTGAAAGAACAAATACCCTACAAAAGCTCTCTGGAAACACACAAACTGAATGCAGTTTAAAGGGGGAAAAAAACAGCATTACAACTCAGACAGTCTGCAAAGCTAACTGAAGGTAAATGTGGTATTTTCCACCTTCCTTCAACTTGTTTATATGAAGTCTAACAAAGCAGACAGGTGTACCGTGGTGTCTAAAAGGTGATTACACATCATGGACCAGGATTCACAAAAAAATGACAAAGTGCCACGCAAACATTTGCACTGCACCTTGCAGCTGCACTGGTGGGCAATGGAGCAATTCACAGTCAGATAACGTAGTGCACAGTCCAACTGTGAATGGGGCTGGAGGGGATCTGCACTAACCCAGGAAAAGCAGTGGGATACCCAGTAGTGCTGCCCCCACAGCCAGCCATGAAAATGGCCCCACAGCCAATAGCGCTCATGCGCTTAAGTGCTATTCATGAAAGTAGCCATGCAAATGAGCCCATTGGGCATGCAAGGCTCTAGTGGCCATTAACATGCCCATTATTTGCTCATTTGCAAGTTGTTTGGTCCTTATCTGCCATCAAATTTTATGTTTCTATTCAGAAAAAGAGATGTGCAAGAACAAGGAGGCACAATTTAAAGATAGACGGGGAACAGCTCAGAAGTAATGTGAAGTAATGTGAGTAATGTGTAATTTTTTCTCAGAGAGGGATGTGGATGCATGGAACAGCCTCCCTGAGGAGGTCGTGGAGTCAAGAACAGTGGGGGAATTCAAGTATGCATGGGACAGACATAAGGCAGTCCTAGTGGGGGGAGGAGGAAGTAAGCTGTTGGTTAACTAGGATCTGCAGCTTATCTATTAGGTAGGAAAATGGGCAGACTAGGTGGGCCAAGCGGTCCTTACCTGCCGTCAAATTCTGTTTCTATGTTGCGTGGCCCACCGAACAACCAATGCCCCACAGAGCTGCAGTCCCCAAGTGTACTGCCCCCATCCTCTGATCCCTGACATCATAATTAAAAAAAACCTTTCCATAGTGTACAGGTCCATCCCCCCTCCATGACCTCCCACCTGAAATGTTCAAAAATATTTACCATAGTGTAGGGTCCCTCCCTGTTCCCTGATCTCCCACCTGAAATGAAAAAAAAACCTTTTTTCATAGTGTAGTGTCCCACCCCCCTTCCTGATCGCCAACCCTACTGTCAAAAATCCCTTTTCCATAGTGTAGTGTCCCACCCTCCTGATCACCCACCTGAAAGTAAAATATCCCTTTCCATAGTGTAGTGTCCCTCCCTCTTCCCAATGTCCCAATCCAATACTGAAAGTCTTTTCCACAGTGTAGTGGTCCCCCGGATCAATGATCTACATCACCAAATACCAAAACCCCATTCTCTGGCAGTCTAGGGTCCTTCCCCCACCCCCACCCCATCAACTGTGACCCACCGCCTGGCTTCCCCGCCATTCCAATCTTTGGTCAGCGACCAACACAGCCCACCTCTCACCACCATGGCTTGCCACCAACTGAGCTCTCTTGGAGTGCATACTGTATACAGTGCAGGTCCTTGACAGTGATTTGTCCATTTGACTATGGAAAAAGGCTCTTCCATATTGGATGGGAGAATGGTGGAGGACCCTACACTATGGAAAAGGGATAATGTACTGTCGGGTGGGACTCTAAACCATGGAAAAGGGATTTTTGACAGTCAGGTGGGCGATTGGGGGGTGGGACACTACACTATGGAAAAGGGATATTTTACTGTTGGGTTGGCAGTCAGGAAGGGGGTGGGACACTACACTATGGCAACATTAATGTTCTTACATGAGTCAGCGATCGGTGATAGGGGAGACTCCACTAGACTACCAGGGAGTGTTAATCTTTCTTCTGGGAGGGGGTTGTTCACTGGGGTGGGATCACTACACTATGGAAACTTAGTGTAACAGTTCAGGTGGGAGATCGGGGACCAGGGAGGGAGGTGGGAGGCCACGGTACCTCCACCAACCACTAGGGTTGCTCAGATTACTGCCAGGATTTTGTTGGCAGTAATTTCTCCATGCAAGAAGACTATGCAAATGGCCCTTGCATCAGAACAAAAACTTTAATGAATACTGCTGCAGAGTAAGGTCTCCTCCTTCATTTGCACTGTGGCCCCCTACGTTTCCTCTGCCCAGACCCAAACACAGTTTGTCGAGCAAACTGGGCTTTGAATACTAACTATTCAGAGAGCCAGTTGATCTCAGGCAACTGGGTTTGCATTGGCAAATTTTTGTGAATCTGGCCCATGTTCTTATATGATAATGCAGCTCTCAAGGACAATGAGATTTCAACAACCAGCAAATGGAGACCCAAGATAGTTACAGAGGCTAGTATGAAGTGTGAAAACAAACTAAAGCAAATGCATACATCTCTAACAGCTACGTGAAAAGAGTTGGCTGTTGGCATAGAAACAAAAAAAATGTACAAGACGAGGGTGTAGTTTTCCTTTAAACCTTGTTTATATTATGTAAACTAAAATATTCTTGGGGGGGGGGACAGAAAATGAAATTGCTGATAGTGATTTTCCAGTTTCTGGAAAAACATTTTAAAATATAGTAATCTGACACAACACTAATTATATATTCTTTCATTTTGCATACTTATATCCCCTTGCTGCCCTTTATTTCTGTGGAGATTTGCATAAAAAGCCTCTTTGAACCCTGGTTCTCCTGATATAACCATCAATGAAGTTATAGCTCTCTGTAATATCAGTGTGCTTCTGTGGAAATGATTATAATGTCTCAGAGGACCGTGATGTCAGTGGAGGTTAAAGCAGGAGGACATGGGTACAAAATTCCTGTTTTCATGCAAACCTCCTCAGTAGTGAAGAGAGAGAAGTTAAAAATAAAGGACATTAATCAAATGTAATTTGAACTGCATCTGAATATCATGTCTGATAAAGTTTTCCTAGATAATGGGTAATAACTATAAGACTTGGTTACTTACTGCAGTTGGCTTCATCCGATCCGTCTCTGCAATTATTTATTTCATCACATCGCTGGCTTTGATTGTAACAGGCTCCATTTGCGCACGTTAGCTCAGTGCATACAGGATATTCTAAATGAAAAATATTGGCAGGATTATCTTTCCCTCTGACACAAAAGGACCTAGTCATGTCCTGCTAGTTCACATGTTTTTACTTCAAACGACTGCACAAGTAATTTTCAGAAGAAAATTATGTACATTACAAATTGAGTACCTGGTATTTGCACTATTTATGAAAATAAAGCAATACACCATACAGAAGCGTTATTATCTCATTTCCTTGACCTTGTGGAGTGAATACTGTCAGAATAAAGTGACCATTGCCCTTTTGTTTTCTCTCTGTCTCTAATGCTTGTATATAACAACACTTTCTCTTAACACTTATCTGTCTCAGTGGCTTGCATTCCCCAAGTCTACATTACATCAACAGAAAAATAAACAAGCATTTGTCAATGCCGAATGTTTGCTTGCTGTCACTGCCATTGGTAGTGTAGAAGTTACAGAGCTGCATAATAGGAATGGCAGCAAAGTATAGAACTGAAGCCAACCCCACCACCACCCTGCAGAGAGTGGTAGGCATTGGGGTGTGCCTTTGGGTCATCAGGCATAACGACCATGCCATTTCACCACACCCTACCCTGCAGACACTGACAAGTGTCATGGCGTGCCTTGGGGTCTTTGGCCCTTATGCGCAGCCCATTCCATCAGGAAATACGGTGAGATGGGTGCGGTATAGGAGAATGGGGTGAAGTCTGGGCCCGAAGAGTCCGAGGCACACCTTGATGCCTCTCACTGGCTGCAGAGTGTGGGTGGGGGTGGAATGATATGAGCATGACAGGCAAGAATCCCAAGTCACACACCTGATGCCTGTCATACTCTACAGGGTGGGGTGTTATGGTCGGAAACCCTAACGCCTCAGGCATTTGTTGGTATTTTCACTCCAAATTTTCAACATGTTTTTTTGTGACCCCCACCTCACGAACAGTGGCAATATCAGTTTGTTAGCCGAAAACTGCATTTGCACAGTGACTATGGCATTTGGCACCACAGGTGCAAAAACACATTCCGAACAGGATGTGAAAAATGACAGCAGTGCTGTTCATGGGGAGGTGTAAAAAATGGCAATGTTGAAAATCTGCTGTGAAAATCTTAAAAAAACTGGTGAAGTCATGAGCTTGCATAGAAACTGTGCAACACACACCCGTAATGTAACTAGTTTGGGGATTTTTTTTACAGCAGATTGTTAACACAGGCATTTTGGGACCTCTGATCACAAACAGTGTCAGTGCGATTTTCTTTATCTGTCCCGAACAATGATTTCCCACAGCGACCACGCATCTCTGCACTGAAAGTGTGAAAACACATTTCGGCCATGTTGTGGAAAATGACAGCTGTACTGTTCATAAGGAGGTGTGGAAAAATGCCACTGGTGAAAATCTGGACTGAAAATATTACAAATTCATGAACCTATGAGGGTGCGTGGAAACTGCGCAATGCTCACTCATAATACAGTCATTTTATGGAGTTTTGTCACCAAATTTTCAACATAGCCATTTTCATGACCAGTGTCAATGTGATTTTCTTAATCTGTCCCAAACATTGTTTTCACACACCGACTGAACCATTGTGTGTTACATGTGCGGAAACACATTTTGGGTGAGATGTGAAAAATGGTAGCTGCACTGCTCATAAGGAAGTGCGGTAAAATGGCACTGTTGAAAATCTGGTGTGCCAATATTACAAATTCGCAAACTTGCCAGCGTGCGTAGGAACTGCGCAGTGCACCCTAAAACAGTCATTTTGGGAATTTTTTCACCAAATTTTCAACATAGCCATTTTAACACCTCTGCTCATGACCAGTGTCACTGTGATTTTCTTAACATGTCCCATACATTGATTCGCATACACGACTACACCATTAGTAAGCTACATGGGCAGAAACACGTTGTAGGTAGATGTGAAAAATGACAACTGTACTGCTCATAAGAAGGTGTGGTAAAATGGCAATGTTGAAAATCTGGAGTGAAAATATTGAAATTTCACAAACTTACGAGCGTGCGTAGGAACTGCGCAACGCACTCTCATAAAACAATCAATTTTAGGAATTTTTTTCACCAAATTTTCAACATAGCCATTTTAAGACCTCTGCTCATGAACAGTGTCACTGTGATTTTCTTAATGTGTCCCATACATTAATTTCACACACCGACTGAGCCATTGTGCACTACATGGGCGGAAACACATTTTGGGTGAGATGTGAAAAATGACAGCTGTACTGCTCATAAGAAGGTGTGGTAAAATGGCAATGTTGAAAATCTGGAGTGAAAATATTGAAAATTCGCGAACTTATGAGCGTGCATAGGAACTGCACAATGCATACTCGTGAAACAGTCATTTTTAGGAATTTTTCCACCAAATTTTCAAAATAGGCTTTTTGAGAGCCCACCTTACGAACACTGGCAGTGTTGTTTTGTTAATAGTTCCGGAAAGGTGATTTCACGCAGTGGCTGCGAAATCACCCTGTGGGCCCGAGTAACGCCATGACAGTGCAAGAATTCATGAGGAGGGGTCCCAAAAAACCCATGTTGAAAATTTGGTGCAAAAATTCCAAAAAATGCCTGAGATATGCAACAAAGTTGAAAAACCCTATCTATCCCATTATACAGCTTACCGGCATTTCCTCAGTTCGCTGTCGGCTTTGAAGAGTGCAGACATGTTCCTGGTCCACCGAAGATCATCGCACCGGACTCTGGAGGTAAGTATGTGGTGAGGGAGGGTGTGGGGAGGCAGGGTGCGCAGTGGATGGGTGCGGGTTATGGGGGGGCAGGGAGACTGCGAGGGACCGTTTTTTTTCTTTACAGGTTTTTTTTGTTTTTTTGAAAAGACGGCGGGAACGTTTGCCACTCTGGGGTGGGCTCCAGCGTGGCAGAAGGACGGCTGGGGGCTTGGAGCCGACGAAGGATTGGGCACCCCATCGGTGACAGCATGTGGGGAGAGAGAGACAGTGGAGCCATCGATTGGGCACCCCCGTCAAGCCATAACATTTTGCCACACTGGGTGGAGCTCCCCAGCATAGCACCTGGATGCTTTGGGAGGCGTGGGCCGGCAGAGTTGGGCATCCCATCGGCCCGTCAGTGTGGGGAGGGGAGCGCATGAGCACGCTGCGTGCGTGCGTGTGTGGGGGGGGGAGAGCTCTGCTCACTCAAGCAGAGTTCTCCCTTTCAACTGTATGCCACTGCATTTTCATCTGTCATTTATTTTATTTAGCTTTTGTTGACCGGGGAAGTGCACTAGACAAATCCTGCCTATTTTCAGGCACGACCCGGGGGGAGGGGGATACAGATGAATGGCAACTGACCTTGAACCAGATTAAGCTGTTGGTGGTATTTTTAGTGAATGAGGGAAATTTGGCCAGGACACCGGGGAAATTCCCCTACTCTTTTCGATAAGTGCCATGGGATCTTTAACATCCACCTGAACTACCACCAATCCAGGCAGATGGGACCTCGGTTTAACGTCTCATCCGAAAAGCGACACCTCAGAAATGCAGCACCCTCATGCTGCATTACAGTGTCAGTACTGGGATATTAACCCAGAAGTGCCAGATGTGGAACTGAACCCACAGCCCTCTGATCTCCCCGGCCTCAGAGGCGAGTGTACCTACTGAGCCACTGACACTAGACAGCTGGAGCAGTGATTGGCGCTCTGCGACCGCGCCTGCAAACACACTGACTGAATTGGAAGAGGCTGACACACCTCTGGAAAACTCGTATGATGGCACTATGTTTCTTGCACGTGCATGCAAGCAAACATAAAAAGGGTAGATCTTGGTTTCAGTAAAGTAATCTTGTGTTCAATAAAAAGTCTTTCTCCCGACAAAGGGGGGTCTATATATTTTTTTTATATTAGGAAAGCCGTTTTGTCAAGGGGTAGCACTTCTTTGAAAAATATAAAATGTTTCCTTTCAAAAGTCTAATTAGGGTAAAGCAGTTGCTTTTTTCTGGCCTAAGGGGTTGGCAGGTGATTGCAACATAGCTGGATCCTCTAGTGCTGCTAACCTTTCTGTGGATCTTGGAGGTAAAGAAGCCCTTTGTATAGCTAAATGATGGCCTTTTGACAATTATTTGTCATTATATTTTTTTTTAATTTTGCATTTAGTGCAATACTGGTGTTAACAGTGCAATACTATTGTTTTGTATAGCTGCACTCCTTGATGACTCCTCTTCCTAGTCCTTGTGTTTTTCACATTACCATTGTAAGGTACCCTGTAATTAATTTCTGCTATTACTCTTGTACCTCAATGTTCTCCCCTCCTCTAGCAGGCACCTGGAAACATCTCTATCATATCCCTCATTTCTCACCTCCAGTATGTACATGTTGAGGTCTTCCAGCCACTCTATGTGGGACTTGCCTCACTGTCCCTGAATCATTTTGGACACCCTCCTTTGCATTTCATCTAACTTGTCCCTGCCCTTCCACAAGTGTGGGTTCCAGAACTGCACACAGTACTCCGGTTGAACCAGGGATCTGTGCAGATGCAGGATTACCTCATTCCCTCTGCTGTTGATCCCTTTCCTAAGCATCCCAGCATCCAATTGACCCTCACCACTGCCCTAATACACTGCTCTGATGTTTTCAAATTGTAATTATCCCCCCTAGATCCTTGACCTCCAACTTTCTCTCTACTGCTACTCCCCCCTTCCATCCTCTATTCTGTTTTGTGGTTCCTGTCCTCTGTGTGTATTATCTTACACTTATTTGCATTAAATTTCAGCTGTTATACCAGTAACCATTTCTCCAATCTTTCACAACCTTCCCTCATGGTTCTTACACCCCCCCTCGCTTTCCACTTTTCAACAGGTCTTTGTGTCATCTGCAAATAAGCAGATATTCCCCTGAATCCCTTCATTTAATGTCACAAATGAAGATATTAAAGAGGATAAGTCCAAAGACCAATACCTGTGGCTTTCTGCTGGTGACCCCCTGACCCCTGATTATTCACCACTGAGGACAACCCTCTGGATTTTTCAAGTTTGTCAGCTTCTTACCCATCATGCAACCCTATCCTCATCCCTAGGTCACTCAGCTTCTTGTCCAACAATCCATATGGAGTACAGTCAAAAGCTGTGCTGAAGTTCCGATACAATACATCCCCAGCTTGACCTTTGTCCACCACGTTCATTGCCAAATCAAATAAATTAAACAAGTTTGTCTAACATAACCTCCCTCCTGTAAACCCATGGCACCAAATGTCTTAATGTTCATTGACTTCCAGGAACTCCACAAGCCTTTCCTTTATTATGGTGTCTGCTTCCCCACTATGGACGTCAGGCTGATTGGTATATAGTTTCCCCGGTTTATCCCTACTTCAGCTCATGTACAGGGGCACTGAATCTGCTGTCTCCCAGTTCCTTTCCACCTCCACAGTTTTCAGTGAACTATTAAAGAGGTCTGTGGTGGTGGGAAGCAGGGTCAGCAGCCCAACGTGGCAGAAGTGTTTCCATGGGACTCCTGCTTGAAAACTTGTAAACTTAGAATAAAGTGTGACTAACACCTGCAATTGTGCTCTAGTATATGGACAGCAAGCTTCTGTGTACCCTGGTAAGCAAAATTTATGGATACTGGGGAAGCCTTGCAGCACAGCGGGATTTCTTCGTGCCTAAAGGCCAACAAGCTAATGGAAAAGCAGACAGAATTACCAAAAAAAACAGCACAAGACTCCGACCCTGAAGTAACATACAGTTGGTACAGGTTTTCATCAATGCCTTTGTTAAGTTGGTCAAGCAGCTGGACAAAAAGAGTGATCTGGTTAAGAAACATTTAGCAGCCTTTGAACAAACTCTGGATACAGGTAAAACCACAGCTAGGGAGACTCATGCCCATGTGCACAAAGCAATGGTGGCAACAGCGGAGATGGCGAGAGAGAACACTAATCTCCAGTTCTGTTTAGAGCATATGGAAAATCAACCCACAGCTTGTAACATTAGAACTGTGGCTCTAAAAGAGGGCACAGAGGGAGAGAACAATTTGGCTTTCTTAGAGTCCTAGATAACATCATTATTAAAGCTAAACCTGGGTATCAAAGTGCTATGGGTAGAGGCTGAATATTGAATTTCTCTTCACAGACTGCAACACGTTAATTCGTGGACTATCCTGTGCCCTTTCTCCAGCCTTAGGCAGAAGATGTAGGTATTAGCATTGGCACAACAGAGAGACAATCAACAGGCAAACAGATTTTTTGTGCAACATGACAGCACTGCAAAGGATTCAATCAAGCCTGGCAGTGACTCTGAGAGATGGAGATACAGCACAGTTTTATTCCCACAGTAAAACTCAAAATGATCATTAATGACCAGACTTGCATTCTTTTGGACCCTAAAAACCACTGGTATGCAGACTGAAGGCTGAGGCAGCTGCAGCAGAAAGCGCCAGTGACACCAGCAAAGAGAATGAGCTAACCTGAATTGCAGAATTTTAAACTGTCCTATCCCAGTCTGGCTGAGCTGGGTTGGCCTGTAATTTAAGAACTTTGGGCAAGCGGGGTGTATGAAATGGTCATGGAGTCTTTTATATTAGCTATTACTGCAGTTCACTTACTTAAACGTTTTACCTGAACTGTCATAATCAGGAATAAGCTTACTTTGTTACTTTTAGGGTGGTCAAAATGGCATTGCAGAACACATTTGTAATGCAGCTTCTAAACTGGTGACTCGCCACATGTGAGATATCATAGAAAACAGCCATTATTTGCTATACCAGGTAGGATTACTTTATTTAATTATGATTTGGGGCACAATATGGACTTCCTTCTGTGTTATTATTTGGGAGAGTGTTCAGTATGCCTGCCGTAATGGTAAAGTGTATTTTGATATCATTTAATTTGAAAACCTTCCAGTTCAGACATGTTTGATTTATGGCATTTACTGGGTTTGGGATATTACTGCATACAGTTTCTTTTAATATGTAACCCCAAAGTGGCGCTATCCTATGGGCTACTACCCCTGCCTGTGGGAATATGCACAGGTTGAGGGGCCTGAGTTCTGGGAATGGGCGCCTCCACCCAGAGGAATGGTATTGGGGTAGCATGACTGCTTTGGTATAGCCCTCTGGGATGCTACAACAACCCATGAACCCTTCTAGTGGCCTAAACAGTAATACCATAGAACATTCACATGCACTGGTGACAATAAGAATATGCTCACACCCCTTGCACGTACCACAAGGGTTGGATCTGCTGCAGTTGCCCTGGAGACCCCCCTGGAAAATAAGATTAGCAGTACTCAATGCAAAACCTTTCATTGTGACCCAACTAATAATATGCATACTAGCCAGGTTAAACGTCAAACAAATGATCAGGTTTATTAAGGGGAAGTGAACAAGGGAGGGGCATGAATTTAGTCAAATGATTGGCACTCTGATTTACTTCAGGGTGGTTCAGCATGCACTGTAAGTCCCCGATAATTAGTCTTGCAACCCTGGGTACCCAGATCTTACACAGCCTAGCCTGGAGTGTCGCCCGTGGTGGCCAGCATTGCAGCTGTTGTTGGGTCCCTTTAGGAAGAAAAACAGTTAGCATGGGCACAACCCAAATATTTGTAATCCTGAGCCGGATGGCTCAGTCCATTAGCAATTATCCAAACCAGATCAATCAGTTGACACACAATGATTTGTAGCTGTTGTTGCAGGGAGCTACCCTGATTTGTACTCACACAACCCAGACCAGGATGTAGGACAGGTGAGATGAAGACCTCATGGTGTTGATGGGGTGTTCCGGGGGGGGGGCAGGACCTACACGACTCACCTCATGGTGGTCGCTACCTGCTCAATGGTGTTGAGCAGGGGGCCAAATCCCCAAGCCAATTGTTCACCGAGATAATTGCTGGATTGCAGGCAGGGGCTTGAGCCGAGGTGGCAAGGCCCAAGCAGGAGGAACAATCCTGAGAAAAATTTGTCATCTTTTGCTAGAAAGCCTCTAGCTGGCGTAACAGGATTCACTGTGGGGAATCAAATCGTGACCCACTAAACACATTCAGCACACTTAAAGCAGCTATCCCTCTAAGCCACAAGTCAGAAATAGTCAGTTTGCTAATTACAGCTTCACTGCGCAAAGCTTTCAACCCGAGGCTGTATTATCTCATGTAGGCAGGCCGATCGCTTCTGCAGCAAGTCTTCAGTCCCACTTGCAAGTAGTAATTTCACGCTTTCTTTCCTCTGCTGCAGGTTTAAGCTGGCAATCAGAAAAGTCCGACTTCTGCAATAGGCAATCTCTTTAGGTCAGAGAACATGGCAAGCAGGCCAATCCTAGGAGCAGCTGCTCGACCGCTCGAGCTATTCACTCTCTAACTTTTACTAACAATGGTGACACACTGCTTCAGGCAGTTCTGGGATTTCCCTTAGATCCAAAAGGTTTGGTTGGCTGAAAAAGCTGTCCGTCACAGTAGAAGCTCCCCCGCCATGTCCATTTAGGTGCCAACACTTAAAACTACAAAAACTACAGAATTTCCTTCCCATACAGGTCCCCATAGATTCGATTGGTCCAGTACTGGCAGTCCAGAACCAAAATGGTGGCCCCTATTCAAATGCTCAGGCTACAAATGAAAGCAGGTTAAACAAACTTCTCTAACATTATTATTAAAATGGATAAACAGTAAATAACCACCTTTCCTAAATGGGCTTCCTCTGCACTAACAGTGACTGCAGAATGGAGTACTATAGCAGGCTGTCTGGCTGGCCACAAGCCTTAATTACTCGGACCCAGCCCAGAATAATTTCCAAAACACAGGCTAGGCACTCTCTTAAAGAGACAGGCATGGAGGCTTACTAAGGCACTCTCATGCAGACAAATAAAACCACTGCAGACAGGACACCAGCCTGTCAGTGGGCATTTATGAGCCCAGGAAAACAGTTCAGTAAACCCCAATTTGTAGGGGGGGGTTACAAATAGAAATTGGAAATGACAGTCTTTACAAACTGGGGTAGCAGAGTTGAAGGATTATGTTCTTTCAAACTGCACGTGATGAACATTCTGTCACCCTGGTTTATTACACCAAATTTGCAAATCAAAGTGTTTTTCTTCATTTACATGATTCTTATGGACTTTCACTCCTGGCAGGAATGCTCTGTTAAGCTTTGTACTCTCTGGGACATTAACTGTAATGGCCACTGGACCAGTTAATCATTTGTTGGATGATTGCTGGGACATTAATTTTATAGCATGGCTGTTAGGTTTCTTTAATGCTTTATATAAATTTGGGATATTCCCCTTGCTCATGTAACTCCAGAGGAGGTTTGAAGAAATCCTCTTTTAAACTGTAACTGTGTTATATATATTCTCTACATGACTTCTCTGAAAATGTTGTACCGCTAAGTGAAAGCAACAAAAAGAAAGTTAAAAAACAAACATCAAAGACCTGCCCCATCTCTTTCAGCACTTATGAAAGTTGCCCATTTGGACCAATTGACTTCAGGGGTGCCATTTGGGAAGGGCAGTTGCTCCCCACATTGCAGCTAGGCTGTTGTTTTTTTGGGGGAAAAGATGCTTCCTGCTGCCCTCTCCCCTACATTTTGCAACCAGGCTGGGGTTTTTGCCCAGCCAGCCGCCCACTCACCACTGCTGTGCCCCCCGTCCTGTGGCAACCATGCCTTAGCAGCACAGTGGACTGTCCATTCTCCTCCTCAGACTACTAAACTCAAAGTCCCAGTGTCCATAGTGTTAGCTGTACCACAGCAGGCATGTACAGATGCAAGACCTGGCTAGAGAAATGGCCAGGGGACAAGATGATGTCAAACCAACATCACATTTAAGAGGGAGAAGCCTGGTGATCTGGTGGTGAATGAAGAGTGAGCCAACCCACGTTTTTTGTTGACATCGTCAAGTCAAGTGAGTGATCAATGAGGCGAGAAAGCACAGCACAAAACAAAGTTATCAATTTAATTTAATTTAATGTCTGAGTTCTCTCTCACTGTCTGAGACAGACTCGTGTGGTGGATGACGTCAATAGAAGTAAGAATAGTGGAGTGCAAAGGCAGTCTCCAGTTGGTTGGTCAGACCGTAACGGTCACCTGAGTTATGGGGCAGGCAGTTGGGCATCAGGGCATGAGCAGTCTCTCGACTATTTGTAGCTGCAGGCAGCAGAAGACTGGAGGAATAAGGTCAAGGATCGGAACTTGAAGGAAGACAGTGACACTTATTACAGGCAGCAGCAGACTCAGAGGAGCAGCAGAAAAGTCAAGTGGTTTGGTGAGAGTGAGTGAGTGTCTGTTATCACTTTTTCATTTTGGGGTTAATTTAAATGGAGGGAAAAAAAGAAGAGCAAAGCTGCTGCTTCTTTCACATTTTACACTACACTACAGTAACAACCTTGGGCCTGGCTTTCACATTCAGACGCCCCCTGAAATGTGATGTCTAAATTTCAAATTCAAACAGCACAGTCAAGTGTATGTATGGAGAGGTTGCAAAGCACTGTTGCATGTTTTATAAAATGTTTTTTTTTTTTAATTAACTTTGTCTGCATTTTCAAAGCTCGTGGACAGAGGAGAGCATAATAAATAGCCACTTATCCACTTTTCCTTAACACTTTTCGATCTAATGGGACAAATATGAGAGGTGCTTAAGGTTAGGCAACAGCAGTGTTGGGTAGGCATGTGGACAGACACAAAGGAAATAAGTGAAAAAGGATTAGCGAGCACAAAGATTAGTTACCAAACAAACTGGCAGGAGATATCAAGCAGGTAAACATAATAAGATGCATAACACAGGGCTGAGGGACAGCAGCAAAATGATCTTATTTGGTTCACATCCCAAAAGATTTACTTTCATGAACTCTTAGATTATGATACAGGGAGGGAGCCATCATAAAAGAGCCCAAGCTCAAGGATGGTGACCTAAGCCTTGGTTTCCCAGAGGTTACCACCACTGTTTTTCCCTGCTGGACTCTCTCCTCTGTAATGATGATCCTAATAATACTGATCTCTATAATCTATTGAGAGTTGGTGCTGTGCTGCATTGTGTTCCTATCTTTACATTTAATCATTTCAAAAAATTGCTGCCTGACAATGCCAGTGTCTTAGTAATGCATTCTCATTTTATTTTTGTTTTTATTAAGGTTAAAATCAACAACACAACAGATGCGTAACTTTTGCCTGACCAATTCAGATCTATTCCAATCCAGCTTAGCTTGTGGTGGCCCCACCCCCGCTCAGCCCCTAGCCCTGCCCCCAAAGCCACTCTGACCAGCGGTTGTTGCCAACCCCCCCATTGAAATCTGAAATGGCACCCCTGATTGACTTATCCACCTTTAGAGCATTTAGTCCTTTCAGTACCCATCCCTTTGAAATCGATTTTATATTGATACCTTCCCCCTTCTTTTTGGGCCTTAATGACACATTTTGGCAGTTGCCCCTTAGCCTCCACCATGAACAACAAACTGAAATACAGGTTCAGTATGCCTGCCTTTGCTTTGTCGTCCTCCTCCTATCCCTCCTACTTCTCAGTCAGACTAGCCCCTCCTAGAATTTGCACTTCTCCCTTATGTAACTAAAGAAAGCTGTGTCTCCATTATTCATTCCCTCTGCTAGCTCAAGTCAGTGTTTGTCTTTGCCTATTTCATTGTCTTGCTAGTCTCCCTCATCCTGTTAAGATACCTATATATGCATTTTATTTGAAGTTTTCATTTTATGTATGAAGGTTTGTGGTAACTCTATAAAAAAGGAATAGTCTTGAGAAAAGGCAATATTGCCCAAATGTGTACAAAGCTGTATGCAAATAAAGTTATTATTAATACTGCACTCTGTCCTCCTTCCCCTGGCTGGTTTAGTACTTTTTAAAAGCTTTCCATTTCCCCTTCAGGGCCTCCCCCACCCGTCTAATATATTACAATGGTTTCTTTCCCAATTTGCTTTTTCATACCCCTTCACACAGAAACTTGTGGTTTCTAGTTCACCTTTTTCTTAGTAAGTCCAACTTTTTGCTCACACCCACTGCTGTGCCCATCCCCTCTAGTTTCTACTTCAGCAGCTTCCACACCTACCAAACTCTGCCATTCTAAACTCTAAAACCTTTGTCTGTTACTGCTTTCTATCTGCCTCTAGTTTGAAGTTGAACCACAAATTCTGGTGATTGTTGGTTCCCAATGGGTCCTAAACTGTGATCTCCCCACTACTGTCTCAGCTTGTGAAGGCCGAATCAATTATGGCTCCTTCCCTTGAAGGTTCCTCAACTCTCTGTATCATAAATGCCTCCAGAAATGCTTTGATTATCAACTGCCACCTAGCACTAGCTGACACTGGGATGGATGATCCAGTCCACATCTGTCACGTTGATGTCTCCCATTCAGAGAACCTCCCCTGCCCTACTGTCCTTCTAATCTCTTCCACCAGCTCCTTATTAGTCAATTCTTTCTGAGATGGTGGTCTATATATCACTTCAATCCTAAAGTTCTTACTCTCACCTATGGCAATGGTACACCCACACTGTTTATGTAACTTGCCCTCACCTACTTCCTTGACATCTATGACTTTGAGTTCTGCATTTCTTCAACTGAGTCCAAGCACCAATCATCATAAATGCAGTGTCAGTGGCTCAGTAGGTAGTACACTCACCTCTGGGGCTGGAAGAATGGATGATCGTAGGTTCTAGCCACACACTAGGCATGTGGGGTAAAACCCACTACTGACTCTGTAGTGCAGTACAAGGTGGGGTGCTGCACTCTTGAGGTCCCATCCTTGAATGAGACACTAAATTGAGGTCCCTTCTGCCCATCTCTGGTCGCTGTCCAGGTGGAAGTAAAAGATCCCATGGCACTTATTGAAGAGCATGGAACTTTTCCTGATGTCATGGCCAATATTCCCCCCGGCCCATAAAGCAGGTCCATGTAACCCAAGAAACACATGGCAACAAGTTATCATAGCTTAGTGTGCATTTCCTGGTCAAAAATTACATATAAAAAATAAATAAATAAACACGGGGACTAGCCATAGTTCAGGTTGGCTTGCACATCTCCTCCAGAGCCTAAATGTAAGGAAGATAGCCAGAGGCTACCAGGGCCTGTAGTTATGACATACATCATCTGTATAGTTTGGGGGTGGACCTTTCTGCCATGAGGCAGTTGGCATCTCGAGTGAGGGCCCAGAAGTGACAACACCAGTGAATGAACCCAGCAATGAGAAATGGCGGTGCGGCATGACTGCAAGGAGTCACACAGCAGTGGATCAGAGATGCTAATGTTCTGTCACTAAGAAGGGTCAAGGTTCTAGAACTTCTAGACTGTTGCAG
Source organism: Neoceratodus forsteri (assembly GCA_016271365.2). NCBI lineage: Eukaryota > Metazoa > Chordata > Ceratodontiformes > Ceratodontidae > Neoceratodus > Neoceratodus forsteri. The sequence goes on along the minus strand of CM028132.1, from coordinate 783,140,459 downwards.
CCCATTTGTTAAACTTCCTAAAACTGTGTCCCGCCAGGACTGTTGTAGTAGATGTCAGTGTGTGGGACTTTGGAGATAGTCTAACACTTACTGAAGACTGGCAGTGAGAAAAGGAAGAATATGATTGGATGAACCATATCATGTGACTGTTCATTAAGATCTGTCTGACTTATGAGTGGCTGTCAATGAAATTTAGAATGTCTCCTTCAGACATTTTTTCTGCCTGAGACATTGTATAAGCCCGGTAACCCACTCCAGGGATAATGCACCTCATGCTTCACAACCCACTCGGAGATTGTTGCTTACTTGTTTAATTAGTGTAGGTATATATTTTTAATTGCTAGTTTTATTGGTAGGTATATATTGAAATAACTCCTAACCAACCCTATTGGGAAAATATCCCATCCAGGTACAGCTATCGATATATATATAGATATAGAGAATATACAGTGGCCTAAGAGTATGAAATTTATTTTCATGAGTGTGGGGGTAGGACAATAACTGATGAGTGACAGAATCTCAAGTAAGTTATGTAGGTCCTTCCCCCTCTCAAGTGATGATAAGTAGCATAATTTGAGGCCGGCCATTCTGTGTCCAATTAATACAATGTGTTATTAATTGTAAAGCTTTTAAAATACTCCTTTTTTTGTTTGAAGATTTAGCTGTTTCTGTTTGATTTCATTGCTCTGTATTGAGTGCAACAGAAACTGTTGTGATGTCATAAGGCATTGTTCATGCTGTTTTCTTATTCTTAAGGGTTCCTTTGTAACCTGTCAAAGTAAAGACAAATTGGTATAATGAAGATATACTCATTTAGAATGCTTCAGTAGCTAAAATAAATCATTGATCTATAAAGTTTGACTCTCGCCTACACTGTTTAATACACTTATTTATTTATAAAATGTTGGTAAGAATCAGACCTTAAAGATAATTCAATGGCCTATGCAGCCAGTATGATGTGATGCTTGTGCAATTGTGTTACTTGGTTTGGGCCATTTGCACTCTCTGTTCCAGAGGAATTACCACCCTGTAGGGGTACCAAAGGCAAGGAACCCTCAAAGAGGGTTCCACCCCAAGAGGTGCTGCAGGACAATTCCCTTGGCTAAAGGTACCTTAGGAAGCATTCAAAGGAGAGAGGCGATGCCACTGGAGGAGGAGGGGAAGATGGTGGGGCAAAGAAAAAGTGCTTGAGAGAGGCTCAGAGGAACTGCTTATGTAGCACAGGAAGGGGGAGTGACTGACTGCTTGTCCATTGAACCACAGGCATAGCCTTCCAATTCAATGGCCTATGCAGCGAGTATGATGTGATGCTTGTGCAGCTGTGTTACTTGGTTTTGGCCATTCACGCTCTGTATTCCAGAGGAATTAACACCCTGTAGGAGTACCAAAGGCAAGGAAGCCTTGGAGAGGGTTCCACCCCTAGAGGTGCCACATGACGATTCCCTTGGCTAAAGGTACCTTAGAAAGCATCCACAAAAAGAAAGCAGTAGTATAAAGCATGTTAGCAATCAGTAGCTGTGAGGCATAGTAGTAGATTAGGCACCAGGCAGCTTGATAATGTAATGAGATGCACAGGTTAGCAATGGCATGAGTATGATGGGTTGCACTGGAGATTGAGGGGCCTCCTAAGGAGAGAGGGAACAGCAAGTAGGGACACCATCCACCTCCATCCAACAGCAGAACTTACCTAAAGGAACTAGGGAACACTAACTATGGTTAACTAACATTTATGACCTGAGGCATGTAGGAGAGAAAAAAAACCCTTGGAGAGGAAATGTCTGGGGATCCAAGGCCTAGGTCGCCTTCCATCCAGGCTTGGAATGTTTTGTTTAGTGACGGCTCTGCTGCTGCAATTTAGAAACCCAATTAAAGGGGAGTGCAAAATGTTCCAATTTGGAGGAAAGCTCTCATTCGATTCCTCTAATGGGAATGCCCTGGAAGGTTGCAAGACTGCTCTGCAACATCAGGGGAAACCAAGGTGAGAGGAGGAGAGCAACAACTGCTGAGGCACTCACCTGATCTTCCCACCCTAAAAACAAACTAGGTGAACCAGAGGCAGTCGTAGGGAGAATGCAGTGAAGGTGCCTTGCTAGTAGAATACTAGAGCCAAAGGAGATCGCTGTAACCACCCTTCATGGCTAGTCTTAATTTCTACACCAGGAGCTGCCGTCAAATCTCAGACAGCTAAAGCCAGGCTCGAAGTGAGGACATTCCCAGCTATGGGCCAGGTGAGAAGGACCCTGCCCCAAGTCAGGCACACTCAAGATGTAGACTTCATAAGTGCAGAGCGAGACTATCAGCTGCAGGGAGGCCCTGCACCATGGAATGGTTATGGTTGGCATGCCCCAGAAAACAATTGAGGAGGAGCTGAAAGAGCATTGAGTGCTGGGACCCTCATGTAGGTCAGATATGGTAGTAGTGAATGCTGAGCAAATGAATTGTGTAACCTGCATGTAGGTCGGTAAGTAGAGTATGGTCAGACCTGCACAGAGGTCAAATGAGCAGCAAATATAAATAGCGGGGCAAGCCAATCAGGCCATCAATGAAGCAATGAAAGGTGACAAAATACTTGGCGGATTTTTGTAGCAAAAGCAGGATTCGAACATGAGTTAGTATGTCACACGGGGCCATGGCTCCTCAACAACACCTCCAGTCCCACACCATAGGAAAAACAAGAAAGCGATGGGAAGGTGCTGTGACCCACATGCAGATATTAAGACTAGTTTACAGCATCAGCAGTAGCATAGCTGAACTCCAGAGTGTAATAGCAGTATGCAAACATAATAGAGTAGCATCAGTATTGAGTAATTATGGGTTATAGGGATAGCAATTTGAATGACCATAGACTGTAGGGAGGCAACGCTCCAAAAGCAACAAATTGGCTAGGCAGTGCAGTGAGAACAGCAGCAATGAGATAAGTGGTATAAGATCAGGAAGCAGAATTGAGCTGCATGGGCTAGAGTTCAGAGTTAGCCTGAATCAGGTGAAAACAATTAAGGTGCATAGCATGGAGAGCAGCAGCAAGGAAGCCGCTAGAGCTGAAATACACAGATGATGATTGCAGTTGCATTGTAAGTAAATAGGAGCAAGTAGCATGAGCTCTGGATTAGCAAAGAATACAAGGAGTGTAAAAACAGAAGCCCCCCAAAATTAATGCAAAACAAAAGACACTAAAAAAACAGAGAAACAGAGAACAAGCAATACAAAGAAGCACACAGCTAGAGGCAAACAACACAAACCAAATGCAGGAGAACAGAAACAGAAGTCCAGCAGAAACAAGCAGAGCCAAAACACAGGAAGGCTGGGGAGGGGAGGCAGAAAAAGTGCTTGAGAGAGAGAGGCTCAGAGGAACTGCTTATGTATCACAGGAAGGGGGAGTGTCTGGCTGCTTGTCTATTGAACACAGGCATTGCCTTCCAAATGTATTGTTTTAGCCACTGAAGCATTTTAACTGAAGATGCATGATTTATCTCAATGCTGGATGGATCATCGGTATTTATCTCCACTCTCGATATGTCACAAAGTACAGTAACTGTTAACCAAAGGAGTCCGGCTTACATAATTAAGCAATAAGGTACAACCAGGGATTATGTTAATGTTCTAGTTAATCACTTCCTGGGGGTGCAACATTAGCGGAGTGGTCTGGCACTGCCGGGTGGGGGGGCCACTAGACTACCAAGGATAACGGGGATGTGTTTTTCCTTTTACTACAGTCTGTAATACCGCCAGGACTTGGGTTTGAGGATCAGGGATCAAAGCTTGAGGTGGTGAGAGCAGCTCTGCGGGGTTGTTACTAATATATTATGGGGATCAGGACTTGGGGGGGGTCTGATAGTCCTGCGGGGCTTTTTCTATAGTCTGTTATACTGGCAGGACTTGGGTTCGGGGATCAGGGCTTGGGGGGAGCGAGATCAGCCCTGCAGGACTGTTCCTAATACATTATGGGGATCGGGACTTGGGGGGTCCGATAGCCCTGTGGGACTTTTTTATACATTATTGGGGGACTAGGGGCAGGGGTGTCCGATAGCCCTGTGGGGCTTATTCTATTGTTTGGGGTATGGGGCTCGCGGGGTTGCATATACTGGGGGATTGGGGCTGACGGCACATTGGCACAACCCCCGGAGAACACAAAATACTCTTACAGCAGCTATTAACTGGTGTAACTGTACTTTGACAGATGTCCTCCAGAGGTTGTTTTAGAATAGCAAAATTGGGGACTTGGAGGCTGCCCTTCCAGAATAGGGCTCAGCTGCTGTCATAAACCCCCTAGCACCATGTCACAGGGGGTTTATGGCATAACTGGTGTCGTAAACCCACTTTGGAGCAAGCAGCCTGTGACATGTTACAAGTTGCTTTGCAGAATACCGCATGTCGCAACTCCTGGCGTAAACTGCTACTTGACCTTTTTTTCGCACAAGTCAGTTTATGCCAGGCATTTCCCTTTGAGAATCGGGCCCACTGTCCATATAGTACTTGGCTTTTTTTTTTAAATCTGGACAGTGAAGTCTCTGACAGTCAGAGTGGAAGTTCGGGTCCTTAACAATATCTGTTTGTCACACAGTTACCTTATGTAAGAGATGTTTCAGATCTGCTTATCCTCTGTGAAAACAATGGAACATTCCACAGTCTGTTAAAATAACTGTGCCTCTGGTGCAATAGATGTGTGGATGCTCTGGCAGGCAGACTGGCTATCGCACAAGTGTATGGACTGTTTGGAGGGTGTGTGAACTTTCAGGTCGGAGTGCCATGCCAACCATTTCTGAACAGATTAGCAGAGATATGAGCTCTGTTACCATTCGACTCACTGTTAACGGTAAGGCATTAAAGGTAATGGTGAATAAAGAATCTGAGAAAATAATCTTTTACTGGTAGGTATTTGTTTTTTAAATCACTACTCACATGAAGCGGCACTACAGGTATATTAATTAAAGATTAATGTAGGGCTTTTCAAATGCCAACAGCCAATCAGAACTCTTCTTTTACAACACCCTTTTTATAATGCCTGATAACATCACAATGACTCTGCCACACTTAAAACAGAGCTTTGAAATCAAGCAGAAACAGTTAAATCTTCATAAAAACAACTCATTTAAAGGTCTTGGTGAATCAGTGGTGGGGTCTTCCTTGGGGTTAGCAACCCTAATGCTCACCTCATCCCCTGAGCAAACAAGGTCAGATGTGATCTCTTTTCTTCACGGGGGGCCCAAAGAAAGCTACAACACATTGTATTGGCAACATGCGGCCAGACATACTTCTCTACCTTTGAAGAGTGTATCACTATGAGGCACTGGCTTGGAGCTGTACCCTTGTGCTTCAGACAGTGGGCTATGGGCTGGGGGAAGGGGTGAGCATTAGGGTTGACATCCCCAAGGAAGACCCCAACACTGTTTCATCAAGACTCAGGAGACCTAAAATCCTAATTTTTGTTTTCCTTTTGCTGCTTGGGTTGTGGAGATGGAGAGTTAGGGTTGGAAACCCTAACACCACATTTTCCTACTTTTGTTAGGTTGAACCCTAACTGGTATATTAATGCAGTTTTTTGCAATATATGCATTTGAAACTACTCTGAATCCTTTTCCCCTAAGCAGTTGCTGTTCTCTCTTTTCATACTGCCTGAATATTCTATGACATTCAGTAACACCATTCCATGGCATTCAAATAAATAACATGGTATGTTATAACTGATGTCTTAGAAATATAAAAAGGAAGAGCAGTAGCTTGTGGGGAGAAAGGAACTCTATATATGTAGATCTGGGGGCATCTATAGTTAGATTTGTATTTATGACAATTTGGTCAAAGCATATAAGAATACATAACTGGCGTGGAAAAGAACATGGATGGAGAGTTAACTACTGTATGCAAAATTCCTTTCCTAACACCAGTAATGGATACCTTAGGGTTACAAAGCCACAAAAGGAGGGAAATGCATCAGTAGCATTTTTTCAATCATAACACCCTATACCCTCCCCATCTGTTAGCTTTGTGACCCAATGCCAAGTTACAGGTCCATGGCCATGCCTCATGGGCCTGCCGCTTCAAGCTGCAGGTCTGTGGTCATGTCCACCACAAGTCACCTGCTTCTTGCGGTGCCTGCAGGATCAATCATAACTTTCTTCAGTCTCTGCATGAAGCCATAGTTCAGTTCAGTGATGTGATGGAGCCAGTAGTTTTTTTTTCTTTAAAGCTGTTTTGTCAGCTCATGTGAGCTGCTGGTTAGTTCAGCATTCTCCAAAAGCAGTTGGCATTTGTCATTTATTTACAGTCATTCAGAATCATGCCATTAACAGACTATGATCTTCCAACTTCCTGCCTGGTGAGAAGTGGAAGAAGAAAATTGGGGGGGCAGGGGCCATCCATTCAAATGAGAGAGACAGACTAGCAGACATGGCCCATGTCAGTGGCATATGCTGTCACAGCATGAGGATTCAGGTGGGGCCTATGTGATAACGGTGACTACCTAAAGGTGAGCCGCATTATCATGACGTCAGAGCGGTGAAAACATTTTTGGCGCTCTGACATTCTTGATGCACAGAACAACGGTGCTGGGGACATACACTAAATGCTTTCTGTGGGGGGGGGGGCTCTGCCCTCCACACCACCCCATGCGAGGGGCTTTTCCCCCACACACCCCCACTAAAGGATTCTCAACTCCAGAGGGGTGCATGTCGAGGGTGGGTGAAAGCCTGAAAAATAAAGTTTCGGGCTGGGCACAATAAAATTGCACCAGTGCCCAGACCTGAACCCAGTACCTCACCCACCCCAACCCTGGCCAACCCCCGATGCCACGGAGCAGCTCGACAACCCGCCGCAGTGCCACCCCCTACAGCCCCTTCGCCCCATCCCAGCCACACTCACCATGCTCACACCCCCCCCCCACATGCACATGTACATATAGCAACATCCTGTCATTGAATTTGCCCACCTCCACATCTGGTCACCCTACCCTCCCCATTGCCATTCGGGCTTTTGTCCATAAAGCGTCGCCATTGTGGACATCGCCCTTCATCGTGTGCCCACATCACAGGCTACCTTCAGGTGTTGCCTCATGGGGAAACACAGAAACATAAAATCTGACAGCAGATAAGGGCCTCTTGGCCCACCCAGTCTGCCTATTTTTCCCTACTACATTTCACCACTAATGCTACTTGATCTACAGCTCTTTCTCCCTCCCCACCTTTCTTTCCACTATGATTTCCTTTCCACTAGGAGAGCAAGGGCACCAGTTTTTTGAGAAGGCAGCTACCATGTACACTTCATCAGGATGTCACCCTACCACTGGTTGCTGTGTCCTCATTTGCTGTCCTCCTTGCCATGCTCACACATTGCCATCATATGGGCCAATTCCATTCCTCTACCACATCAGGAGATATTACTTGCTACCATGCACGAGTGAGCAGGAGTCCTGTCTGTTGCCTGGCACCAAAACCGTCACTGCAATGCTGCACTGCTTACACTGCTTTAATTTTTTTTCATTCAAAATTTTCAGTTATGGCATGCACACAGCACAAACAACAGTCAGATGTCATCACAGTCAACTGGAATCTAATTACTTCTCTTGTTTCTTGACTGTTGTGGCATTGTTGGCTGGTCATTGTCATTAGGAGAGGACTGGAGGCTGAGGGTGATTTTTTTATGGATAGTAGGCCTGGGTGGAGTGAAAGGTAAAGCAAATGAAACAGTATGGGGAGGGCTCCTCTTTGTCAAAAAAAAAAAAGCATCCGTATGAGACTGGGAAATTTTTGTAATGGCACTTCAAGCTGGCTGTGTGTGATGTGGCCTGACATAAAAGGGAACTGTGGCTACGTTTTTACTGATGTGTTTTATTTTCTAGTGGAATATTGTACTCGGATCAAAACAGTCACACTGATTTGTGGTACTGGTAAATAAAAAAAATTTGATCTGAAATTGTCAACTTGTGGTGAGTATGGCAAGAAGGCACCAAGAGTCAAATGGAAACTTTTAAATTTGCATTTGGCTTGTGAGTTGTGAATGGTCTAATGTCAAGAGAGGGCAGTGAGTCTATGCCATCAGTAATATTTGACCTCCCTTCTGTCCACCCCTCTCTTGATTCTTATTTTCCCCTTAACTATCCCAACCTCTTTTGAAGTTGCTTCCCATTTTCAATGAAATCCCCTCCTCAGGAAGCCCATTTCAACCCACCACCATCCTCTCTGAGAAGAAGTGCCTCCTAGCCGCTCTCCTAACCCCCCCCACAGCTTGAGCCTGTGTCCCCTCATGTTTCAGTTACCACTAAGCTTGAAGAGATCCTCCTTGTCCATTCCATTTATTCCTTTCAAATACTTGAAGGTCTCAATCATGCCCCCCTTCTCCTCCAGAGAGTAGATGCTCAGGGCCTCTAACCTCTCCTTGTACATCCTACCCTGCTGGCCCATGATCATCTTAGTTTCCCTCCTTTGTACTGCCTCCAGCAGGTTTATGTCCTTTGTAAGGTATGGGCATTAGTACTGTACACTGTATTCCAGATGTGGCCTCAATAATGACCTGTACAGGGGCAGTATTACCTCCTCCCACTTTGGAGTGGACCCATTCTGATGATATCATAATACTTGACATCAATGCATCTTTATGGCCAGAGCAGCAGCTTGGTGGCCCAGTACGTATTTCAGTTTGTTTACATTGGGCACAAAACTTTACATGTGACAAAAACAACTTAAATCATTGCAAGTAAGGTAAATATTTACAGCATCTAAAATAGCTCAGTTTTCTGTACTTCTGTATGGGAGGGTTTGTAAAATGACAACCCCCAACCCCCAGACCTGCTTACTTGTCCTTTAACTTAGAGGTTCAATGACTTGGTCAAGGTCACACATTCAGTAAACAGCTTAGGTGGGAGTCAAACCTGGGTGTCCAGGTTCACAGCTCTCTTTTCTTAAACCTGCTCTTTTGCCAGTCCAACTAAGGCATTTTGCAACCAGTTGGGGTAGTGCACAACTATTATGTCCTAGCTGGAGTATGGTGACAGTATTTATCATAACATCTTCTACTGTTTTGAAATCTCTCAATACACTGTTTCACAGTGTCCTTCATTTTATCACAGGGCTCCTATGGCAAACTCATCACTGTATTTTATATGATTCAGTTGCCTGGTGCTCTCTCTGAGTGCTAGAAGGTTACTACACTGGCATACTTTTCACATAGTGTGCTGTGTGGCAAAGTCCCCTCTTACCTGACTGACTTGTTTACTCACCAGAAATACCGACCACGTGCTGAAGACCAATGAGATATTCTCATATACATTAGTAAAAACTGGAACAAAGGTGGGCTGTATGGCTTTACCTTATTCTGTCCCATACACATGGCTGCACATGCTGTACAGCCGTTGTGAATGCTATTATGTGTATATGCTTTTTATACTTGTTCATATGAATGTTTTGGTTGCAATTGTAAAAGAAGAGTCTCCCCTCAGTTTGCTTACCAAATAAAACTGAACTGAATTAAATTAAACTGAAGGGATACTGGTAATGGTCTGTCTTTCCTAATGTGGACACTGTGTGTGGACAATGTGAAAATAGATGTCAACTAATGAGAGGGTTAGAGGAACAAAAGAAAGACAAAAAAAAAGCTGGGAGCAGTCACATTGTTGCCTTAGGAAAGAATCCAAATAAAGCATTTAAAAATACTGAAAGGAGAACTGCCTTGAATGTGCAAGTCTCTGTTTTCTGTAGAAGGTGCATTTCTAGTACTGGTTCACATTCTGTTTTTATTCCATCTGTACTGGCCTTTTAGTAGATTCACTGGGTGTACTAAATTTCTGCTTTACACTCTGGTGGGCAGTACGAGTTTAAAACTATATGATGTGCATTATGTTCTTGTTACAGAACTTACAGTGTTTTCACATTGCGTTCATGTTCTGCTCTGGAACTCTGTGGCCCAAGGAGGACATAAACTACATCACACAGTTCTAAAATGGCACTTAAAAGCAGAGTGTGCATCGGAACAGTATCACAAATGGAACAGATATATGAAAAGAACATCTGCTGGGAAAAAATTACTTACAGATTCAGTGCAGTTCTCCTTTAAACACTACTGGAATTGGAGGCCATATAAGTAGATTACATTGTGGGGTATCTGTAGTCTTTTTCTAGTAAAAAAATGGTAAGGTCAGATTTTTTTCTCTGCATGAAGTGTTGTTGCTGTTTTAAACTGAAGTCCCCTTTGTGTTGTTCTGGTGGCAGTTGGCACTACTTCAAACACTAGGCAATATTCATGCTGTCTTGGACAGCATTTCCTTTCCCAATAAACCAGTTTCTAATTCAATTGTCCATGGATGTATGTGGGATGTGACTGAGCATAGATTCATTGCAGCCTTGTCCACCTGCAGAGTCACTTCATGATCAGTATTTTGCTTTCTTTGCAGAGTACTTGGAGATGCTTCATAGCAGAGTGTTGTATATACACACATCCTTGGAGTGTGTTATCACTTATCAAATTGGTTTGAAAAACATACAAGACAATAGAAAGAACTTTTGAACCATCCTTATCTTATGGCACACATATACATATAAATATATCACAATCATGTGATCAGATTCCAACAATCTCATTTGCGAATTTTCCAAGTCTTTATAAAAAGCGATGACAGAGGAGAGGTTTTTTTTTTTTATAAACCACCAAACTTTAAAATGGATATAAAAGGTTTCAAAAACAGCATTAAATAGGAAGATTTGTTTTTAAAAATGAAAGAATTCTGAGATTCTAAATTGGCAGATTGTGTTATCCTACTCATACACTGTTACTGCGAACTGATCGATGTGAGAATGCATTCTAAGGCTTAATGTTAACTACTGTACATATGACAGGATGATGGTCAGTGCCAGAGATACCATAAGAATAACTAAATATTAATCTCTGCTTACATTCCTTGTTTCTGTAAGGAATATTATTCCCTTTTTATAAAGTTCTTTCATGTTAAACAACACAGTTTATCTAATGTGTTGCAGCACTACCTTTCTGGAAACATGTCTGTACAAACAAAACTCAAGACTAGTTTTGATATGAAAAAAATGTGACGGTAAGAATTTCATTTTACATCTTCTCACAGGAGGGTACCATCTTTCACCAGCTTGAACTCATGTTGCTTTCATATACTCCCCAACAAAACAAGATTACATGAAGCATTCTTCACTTAGTTGATTAGGCAAAATCAGAATGGACTGAGATAGGGAGCCTGTCTGCTCCACCCCCACCTTTCTATTTTACTTGACACAAATTCTAAAAAAAAGTCTGTTTGCATTCTTTGCTTACACCACTTGTAAGATAAAACAAGAGGCCGTTGCTTCAAGGACCTCTTCTGTAAAGCAAATAAATTCTTCATGTGCTTTTTCTTACTAACGTTTCAAACTGTTCAAATTTTTTCCTTCTGAAATCATTTACTGTATTTGGGTTTTGCAGCTCCAATTTAGGGTGGGGAGCATGCATAGCTAGGGATTCCTAACTCTTAAAAAGATTCCTAAAAGATAACAGGCCTGGCCATTTCCTTCTTGCAGTAGTCATCATTGCCTGCTTCATAGTCTGCCACTAACGTTGTTCATTAAAAAGGCAGAGTAATTTCAGCTTTCAGTGTCATATGTTCCTAGGTGTTTAAACCCTTTATCAGATGTATTACTAGAACGCTGATTGCTGCTGGTTGTGAAAGAGTTAATTGCTGCTACATGATGATATAGCTCATTGGAATACCAGCAAGGTGTGGCAATGATTAACTGAACAGATACTGTATTACACCTGTAAGGAGCACAGAGCCTCAAATGCACTAATTTAATAGCCCATAGCAGCAACATTGTCCTCTGATGTTTATCTTATCTGCTGCATGGATAGGCTTTCCATACTGCTAATCCCATTAGCAGTAAAATGGACTGTGGCTAGAAAACTGCTCGTTTCATTTTATTAGACATCTAATTGCTTAGTTATTTAATATTGATGGCATTTTGCAGTTGACTGGTCTCCTACATAAATGTACTGTAAGTCAGTCAGTCAAAAGTTAAGCTGAATTTTTTCTTATCTCCTGTTCTGGTTTCTCGTTTCCGTTTGCCTTAAGTTCCTTGATATTTCGGAAAGATGAAATAGCAAAGAATGTAAGGCACAGTGTATTACTTTTATGTCTCCAGTTGCTGTACTTTTATATGACCTATGGTAAATAGAACATGCACAATCTTGTTTTTTTCTTAGCAGAAATGACAGATCTAAAATTAGGACAGCAAGCTACAGTTTCCTTTCGCATCATTCCATGGGGGCCCAGGCTCAACAGTCTGGGCAGGCAGGTATCCAAAACCTTTTGCCAACTGTATCAAGTTCAGACAGTCTTAGATGTGTCACTGATGTAAAGGTTTCAGCCTGCCTGAGAGCTGAAATGTCCTTTTGCCTGAAGAAACGAGCTCACTCACATGAGTACTCAAATCTTTTAGGTGCACAATTCCCCCCCACCTCTCTTTCTGCAGCCCACTGGCTTCACAACCAGGAACCTGTAACAGCAACAGTCTGGTCCTTCCAATTGGTGCACAGATGTGAGGCACGTGACCTATGGTAAAAGTGAATTTGGGAGTCGTGTAGGGATGGGAAACCGAAGACGGCACGAAGTGTAACTAAAGCAAGTGCATAAGAACCACCTGCAGAGAACCAAACAACGCATGCACAGGGAAGTATTCTTAAAAGGGGACCTGTCCCATGTCCAGGACACCAAAAGGAGTGAGCAAGATGACTAAGTCCCCCCAATGACTGCTCCACTCCTCAGTGGAGGAAAGATAGCAGTCCCTGCAGCAATATGTTAACTTCAGAGACAGTGCAGTCAGGAGTGCTGGAGGGTTTCAAGGGCACATGTATGCCCCACCTTGGAGTACTGATAGGTGAGTATGTCCCTGCATCCTTTTAACAGCGAAAAATGGTTCCTCCCAACAGATAATGCTATAATGCGCTTGCACAGACATTTGAGGTGGAGTAGCTGCTCCATAGCCATGCATGGCAGAATGCTTGAAATTCAGGTACTTGCTACAGGCTACGGTAAGTACTGCTGTGAGACCTGGGCCCCCATCAGAACAGTTCTGGGAGGGGCACCAGGTAAGCCGGCATTGTAGGCATCAGATCCAGGCTTAAGATAAAAAACTATCAAGCCAAGCAAATGCATAACTGTGAGGCAACAACACTGCTTGGGTGCATAAGGCAATCATCTTCACCTGATGCTTCATATACCAAGGCATGCTGTTATCCCACAGTAATGTGTACTGTGTCATATCTCATTGTCTGTGTAGGTCATCAGTGCATAAGATATTTGTTTAATGAGGCCAACATTCTTACCTCTATATTGTGTGATATTAAAGACCTAGGGCTGGATTTTCAAACATCTTGACCCAAGATTTGTGGCAGTATTTCTATCACAGCTGAATCACAGCCAATGCGTTTAACAGTATGTGTGCAATTGCAACACTTGGCAGTAGAAAAATGCTGCATATGTCACTTTTGATGTACAGCTTGTGAAACTTACAACATTGTGAGACTTGCACAATCATGCCAAAAGTAGTGCAGTTGCTTTAGAAACATAGCTCCACTGGCTGAAAATGCAGCCACTAGTACACTGCCTAAAATTAATATTAGCTGTTAAAAGAAGTAAACTATTAATTTTTATATTTGAGGTTTTTTTTTTTCTTTTACTAATCAGAATCTTTCCCACCTGACAGTACAAGGTGAGCTGTGTGGAACAATACTGCACCTGGAAACTGACATATTGTATCTAGTTCTACTCCCCTTTGTACCTTCTCAATGATGTGTGCTCACTTACTGTGGCATCACAACTGACCCAAGAAGAGTCACTCATCTTCTGCCAGATTGGTTAATAAAGGAAAAGGGAATATTGTTTAACCAGGAGTGACACACTAAGAAAAAGCTTGTTTACAGATGCGACCTGGGAGCACAAGGAAGTTAAGTGACTTGCTCAGGATCATACAGTGTGCACCTAGGCAGCTTTGGGATTCAAACCAAAGTCTCCAGATCTGCAGCTCAGAGCCTTAACCCACTGCGCTATACTGCCTCACTTACAGTGCATAATGCTTACTAGTGATGTCACAATGACTGAGGCCACAATTCCAATTTGGTATGAAGGGGACTGGATTTAGATATATCATCCTCCAAGTACTGCTCTTCACATCCCTCATTCAGCAAGATAAAAAAGAAACTTCAGAAGTAATGATAACTGCTGGCTACTTTTTTTAAAAATAGAATAATTCCTAACATAGTTTTTCACCCTAATTATTTTGCTCTTTGTTTATCACGTAAGTTATCGTTATGTACCATGATTCTATTTTTTCCCCTTGCACTGACTTGTATTTGTTTGCACTGTAGTTATACTGTCATTTTGTTTTTACCAATATGATTTATTTTCCCCTATACCCTTCCCCTGGGTCACACCCGGAAACAAGTCGTGGATCAGCTAAATAAATTTAAAAAACTGCATGCCATTTCTGTCTATTTTTGGCAATACTAGCTCTTAAAGGTGAAATAAATTTTCACTTAAGGAGCAATGTTGTGTTCCCACAATTCAGGTTTGTTTTTTGCTTCAGAAGTGCTTTTACTTGGTACTCTGACATGTAAGACATTAGAGAAGATCTTTGTTTATTCACGGATCAAGGTGAGAGGACAGTCACTTGCCATTGCTCATTCAGTCATGGGAGTTGGGACTCTGAGAAAAAGACAGTCACTGGTACTGGATTATGGTGAAGTGTGTGTGATAATTTATGGCGGGGGCCACTGTGTGCCAAGACCTAAACAAAGATCATCATGTTCCTATTATTTTGGACCTGAGACAAAACTGGATTCCAGCAGGAAAATACATGTGCATAATGCTCTGTACCCAGCTCCTCTTGCATTATGTGCTGTACCACCTAATCAATGTATTCACCACCTCTGGCCTTATACACAACCCCTAGCTCCTCTTGCATTGCACACTGTACTCCCTGGCTGTAGCATTAATCGTGTCGCAATCTCATGTATATTATTCGTCCCTCCTCTGACATTATATAATGAAGCCAGTGCTGCCACCTGTTGCATTATATACTACACCCACCATCTCTTGCATTATAAACTGTGCCTGTCTCCTCTAACATTATGCACTGTACCCACTACTTGCATTATATTCTGCACCCACCGCCTTCTGCTTACATTATGCACTGTACTCATTACTTCTTTTATTATATACTTTGCCCAACTCCTCTTGAATTATACACTGCACAGTCTCTACAGTACCTCCTCTCTTATAGTAGACTATACCCACCTTATCATACATTATACACGTTACCCATCTTTTCTTGAATTATGTACTGTGACCACCTCCTCCTCCTCCTCCTGCATTTGTATACTACACCTACCTCCTCTTCCATTATGCACTGTACCCATCTCTTCTTGTCATGGTACCAGTCTCTTCTTGCACTATGCACTGTACACATCTCTTCTTTTTATACCTGGTTCCACTATCCTCTTACACTATGCATTCAGTTCATGTCCTTTTTCACCATGCACTGTACTCCCTTCATCTTGCATTATGCACTGTGCCGTTTTCCTCTTGTAGTATACCCCATTTGCATTTCCTCTTGCACTATAAACTGTACCTAAACTACTTCCTCTTGCATCCAGAATAGCACCCACCTTTTCTTGCAATATACACTATTTCTGCTTTCACTTACAGCGCACACTGTACCATTCTCTGCTCACATACACTGTACCAACCTCGTCTTGTATTCTACACTGTAACCAGTTTCTCACATTATACACTATACCAAGCTCCTCTTGTATTATGTTTTATGTACTACAACCACTTTTTCTTGCAATATATTGTTCCTAACACCTGCTGCATTAGATCCTGTAACCATATCCACTTTCACTATGCACTGTATCCAACTCCTCTTGCAGTAATACACACTTTGCCTATAGTGGCTCCTCTCTAACACAGTGTGTCCATATATCCCTGCATTAGACACTGTACCCACCTCTTCTTGCATGATGCACTAGATCTGCAGCATCTCCTTTTGCATAATGCACTGTATCCACTTCCACTTGTGTTTTGCTGTGTTCACCTCCACTTGCACTGTATACTGCATACTGCATATACTTCCTCTATCATTATTTACTACACCCAATTCATATTTCAATACAGACAGTATCCTCCTTACTTTGCATTGTGCTCTTCACCCACCTCTACTTGCATCAGGCACTGTACACATCTTCACTGGCATTGTACATTGCACCCACTACCTAGTTCATCAAGTACTGTACCTACACTAATCATCTAGTGTTACGTACTGTGTCCTCCTCATGTTGCAACATGCAAGAGAAGACAGACACGGTGCCGCTTACATCATAGACTGTACCTACAGTACCTCATCTTACATTAGGCACAACACCTGGCTGCTCTTGCATCATGCATTGTAATCCCATTCTCTTGCATTATGCACTGTACCACCAACATTTGCATTGTACCTACATTACCCACTATTGCAAGCTCTAAATTAAGGTTATTGACTGATTGATTGGATGAGTGATTTAACTTTTATTTTACCAAGTACAGTAGGGTTCCTTTTAGACCAAGATCTCTTTTGCAAGGGTTTTGAGCGTACATGAGTATAGGTATACACAGTGTGCATGTATTACACAGAAATGTCTATAGTCATATTGGTCCCTATACAAAGAGATCTGAGACCTTGAATTGTAGCTACAAGTAAGCTTTAGCACACACTTTCAGGCCAACACAGGGGGACTTTGTCTGAACCTAAATAAGGAAATGTGTGTACTGGCAATTCTTGTTGATCCAATAAAAACCTCATATCACCTATTTTGCCTATCCATATTACACATGAATTAGTACCAAGTGTGTAATGCAATGCATACGGGTACATTAAAGTGCTGCTTGGTGCATGTTATGCAGATTACTGCAGATACACATTTAGAACCACATTAGTACTTATTACCAACAGACAGAAGTGAGAATGAAGTAAGTGCCCTAGCTGGGATTTGAACCCAAGCCACTTGAAGGACCATTCCACTGTTCTACTAGCTGTGCCACCATAAAAACTGAAAATGTGGGACGCCTAGTGATACCAATTATTTCTCAAATGCACAGCCTGACAACTACACACATTTTGATTACCTTTAATCCACAAAGGTGTAATGTGCTTATATATGGAATATAGACAGACAAAAGTGAGACAGAATAAGTAGCATAGCTGAGATTTGAACCCATGCCTCTCAGAAAACTGTTTTGCTGCACTACCAGAAGCACCACAAGAACAATTGGAAACCAGGGACTCCCAGTCACAAGTTCTTTCAAATGCAGAATCTGAAACTGCACCCTTGTGAATTAAGTGTTATTAAAATTTGTCACCCAGTGTTTTGCACATGTGCTCTGCCGGTGATGAAGCACAGGTCATGTGCGCAAAGCATTTGGTATTTTTGGGAAGGAGCACTGGAGCTTTTGTTTGTGGCATGTGTTTATTTGTTTTTTCCAGTGTACTATTCTCTGTCAAAAGCATTAAACATTATTACATTTATTACATACAATGAAATTCACTCTTGTGCACTTCAGATATAACAGATAATACTGAAAATAGTTAAAAATATCAGAAGTTAAACTGCACCTCAATAGCAGGCCTTCATTTTAACCACTGATGTATAAAAATGGACACTGAAGCAACCATCATTGTTGACCATTTTCTTTCTTGGAGGGCTAAGAAAACCATTTTGTTCAGAGGTACTATTCCACCTTTTACTGATTCCTATGACAATAACTGAAACCAGGTTCAAAACTTCATATAGCATCCCAGCATACACTTGTCAGTCACTATTTAGTAAGCAAAACTGGAAACCTAGCATGCAAATGTATCCATAGCTGGCTTGTCAGCCCAGCGGAAGTCGCTTGGGGCTAGCTGTGGGAAGGAGGCGGAGTATCCCCAGAATGGCTCTACTCCTTTGGTGTGGGTGGGCATCTGTGTCTTGCTTTGCAATCACTACCTAGTGGAGGGTAGGTGGTATTGCAGCCAGGACCAGCACAACAGGGACAGCGGCACTGATGGACTCTGGCATGTCACACACCTCAGCATGCCCATGATAGTCATTGCATGCTGGCTCCCTCTGAGGTGCAAATGGAGGAAAAACAGCCAGGTTCCACTGTAGGAGAGTGTGTACTAAAATGATGGGATGAACTCCACACATATATCCGTTTCATCAATTTTAGAATTTATTACTCCAATGGACAACAGTTTCATGACAACGCCACTTCATCCAGCCCTCTGTGTTGTTCTCCTTATTCATCTATATGGACTCATTCACTGGAACAGCCAGCTGTCAGCCATGCAAGCACCGAGATGCAGAATAAAGAAAAAGTAGTAAGATATAACTGATAAATTGGAGACAGTGACAAGTAAGAAGACCATGAGAATGAGATGAAAGCACGCTGAACAACTGACATAAAAGATGAGTCTGTACGCACAAATAAGGAGAGCAACACAGAGAGCTGGATGAAGTGACATGGCCATGAAACTGTTGCCCATTGGAGTATGTAATCAATTCTAAAATTTATTAAATGGATATACGTGTGGAGTTCATCCTATCATTTTAGTACAAACTGGCTTGTTGTTTTTTGGATGACCCAAAACTGAAAAAGATAACCTCTGGAAGAGGAAGGGCAACCTGGACCTTACTTAGAACAGATTTACCGTAGGAGAGGCCAGCACCCCCCCCCAAAACACACACACACAGGCACTTACACTATCGAACTGGCCCACCACCCATCACCTCTGTGGTTCTGGGTAAGTGGTGGCAGAGTAAGCCCAGGAGAAGATAGGTCCTGAGAATGGAGGGATCCATCAATAGGTGAGCGGAGTGGAGGACACTAAGGATAAATACCTTGATTTAAAATTAAGAGACTGTATCAGTGTTGCACATGACTCTTGGGGGAAGCTCAAAAACAAAGGAATTCTTGTTGTATTAGTGTTTTTTCTCTCCTTTAGTGGCTGCTGTTTACTTCAACACCACCAACCCAAAGTCCTGTCCTCACACCTCCAGACAACCACAACTGCTCTTCATCTGCCTCTTCCCTGTTGGCAAATTCTGACTACACCTGCAGTGTGGCTGAAAGTTCCATCAAGAATTCAACATGGGTAGGACAGGAAATCCTTAGATCACTGCTGGTCCAGTGGGCGGAGGGTAGGAAGGGGGAGAGGAATTGTTTAATCAGGAAAGGCACGCTAAACCAGAGCTTGTTTCCAGGTTTGAACTGGGAGTGCAAGGAAGTTAAATGACTTGCTCAGAGTCACACAGCATACAAGTGGGGGCTGAGGAGATTCAAACCCAGGTTTCCAGGATTGCAGCTCAGTTCCTTTAACCACTGCACTATATTGCCTCCTACAGCTGAAAGTCCCAAAGTCCTGCTCTCACACCACCAGACAACCGCAACTGCTCTTCATCTGCCCCTTCCCTGTTGGCAAATTCTGACTCCACCTGCAGTGTGGCTGAAGGTTTCATCAAGAATTCTTTGCAGCCCCCCTTTGAACTGGATTAACATACTTTTTTTAAAAAAAGCACAGCAAACATACTGCTTTCTCCAAACTCCAAAGATATCTGATAAACTGAAAGGTCAGAACTAGTATTCCCTTACAAGAGTGTGTGGGTTTAGTACAACAGTTCGAACTGGAAATAAAGTTAAGGAACTTGCATTAAGTCCCCTTTAGGCCTAAAAGATAATATTTCAATGAAGCAGTGATTTCAGTGTTTTACATTTTCTTTCACACAGACTTTTTAAATAAAAAATAAACCCCAGGATTGTCTGGTGGTATTCAGGGAGTGCTTTGCACTACCATGTGAGAAAGGTTTGTGTTCTTCTGAACCTGACCCCCCTCACTGGACTGAAGAAGTCTAGGGCGTGCTCTGCAGATAATGTATTCTGGTTCAGGAGGGGGAACTGCTCTGCTGTATGTGTGCTTCCTTTGTTGGAAATTTGGAGTGGGACTGATGTGGTTGTTGATCCCTAGGGCTGTGTAAAACTTTCACTTCAACTTTCCCAAAGTTTGCCAAATATGAAATCTTTATAGTCCCCACCTTGATTTAAAACAGTCCTTTATCCCTCCCACCCCATTACTCCTACCCCCTTATGTATCTCTATCCATAAATGACAATGGGGAGTTGTTTTTTCTGCAGTCTCTTGTAATGGGTCCCTGGGTCCTAGTGGTTGCACTGGGGTTGGTGGGTCACCTGGACCTGTCATAACTAGTGCACTGCATAGATCAGATAACAAAGAAAATGCCCCCAGATTCAGTATCCATTGCCACCCTCTACATGCTTGTTAATCTGGTTTAGGGTGGGATCATATGATGACATTGTGACTGGCCATCACTGGGACACAGCTTAAGTGACATCATGGTTCACTGGTATTGTGTCGTTAAGAAGTGGAGCTTAAGTGACAACATGGTTCACCAGTAGGGATTCTGTAAGGAGTGGCATTGGAGGGAGGGATCTCACATGTTCACAAAACTGTGGTGGCATGGAAGGATTATGCCTGCTGTAGGAGGCAATATAGTGTAGTGGCTAAAGGAACTGAGCTGCAATCCTGGAAACCTGGGTTTGAATCTCCACAGCCCCCACTTGTATGCTGTGTGACTCTGAGCAAGTCATTTAACTTCCTTGTACTCCCAGGTCAAACCTGGAAACAAGCTCTGGTTTAGCGTGCCTCTCCTGCTTAAACAATTTCCCTCCCCCTTCCTACCCTCCACCCACTGGACCAGCAGTGATCTAGGGATTTCCTGTCCTACCCATGTTGAATTCTTGATGGAGCTTTCAGCCACACTGCAGGTGAAGCCAGAATTTGCCAACAGGGAAGAGGCAGATGAAGAGCAGTTGCAGTTGTCTGGTGGTGTGAGGGCAGGACTTTGGGTTGGTGGTGTTGAAGTAAACAGCAGCCACTAAAGGAGAGAAAAAAACTAATACAACAAGAATTTCTTTGTTTTTGAGCTTCCCCCGGGAGTCATGTGCAACACTGATACAAAATGGCTGAAAAAGGGGAGATACTGTTGATGGGAGACCTGAATATGCCAGATATTAACTGGACAGCATGGACTGCAGTCACATCCAAGAGCAGGCTCATACTCAATGCCCTACAGGGGGCATGCCTTAGACAGCTAGTGGTGGAACCCACTCAGGAGGGAGCAATATTAGACCTGGTACTCTCAAATGGAGAGAGGATCACAAATTTAGAAGTCAGTAGACATCTGGGAACAATTGACCACTGCACAGTGTGCTTCATAATAAACACAACCATGGAGACAAGCCATACAAATACAAGGATACTGGACTTTAGAAGGGCTGACTTTGGCATAATGGGTGAATACCTGAGGAATGCATTAGCAAATGGCCAGAAAGGAGAGGTGGAAGAGCAATGGAGAAAAATCAAAACTGTCATCATGGAGGCAACAAGCCTTTGTGTGAAACAAATAAAGAAAACAAAGTGGAATAAAAAACCACTATGGTTCTCAAAAGAGGTGTCAGGGAAGGTTAAGGAGAAAAAGGCTGCATTCAAAAAGTATAAGGAATCACAGAAGGAAGCACGACAGGGAACTGTATCAATTAAAGCAGAAAGAAGTGGGGAAGGCAGTCATAAAAGCAAAGGTCCAAACCGAGGAAAAGATAGCCAACTCAATTAAGAAGGGATAAAACCTTTTATAGGTACATTAGGGAGCATAGAAAGGTTAAGGGAGGGATAGTGAAGATTAATAAAGGAGAGGGGAGATGGGCAGAGGGAGACAGTGAAAAGGCAGAGATACTGAATTAATACTTTTGCTCAGTATTCACAAAAGAAGAAGAAGAGGAGGAGTTACCTAAACCAAACAATAGAAGCACTCTGGGTAGTGGGGTTGATGCCAGTCCATTTGCAGAAGAAAGAGTCCTGAAAGAACTCCTAAAACTCAAAGTGGACAAAGCAATGGGGCCTGATGGGATTCACCCTAGAATCCTAAAAGAACTAAGGGAGGACCTAGTGACACCACTGACCACAATTTTTAACAAATCATAGGAGGATGGGGTGGTACCTGAGGACTGGAGGAGGGCAGATGTGATTCCTCATCACAAAAGTGGGAGCAAGGAAGAAGCAAGAAACTACAGACCTGTTAGTTTGACCTCGGTGGTGGGTAAAATGATGGAATCACTTCTGAAAGAAAGAATTGTTGAGTACTTAGAGGCTAGCGGGGCATAGGACCCAAAGCAACATGGATTCACAGCAGAAAGGTCATGTCAGATGAATCTAATAGATTTCTTTGACTGGGTGACCAAGTAATAGACCTGGGAGGGCTGTGGATAGCCAACCTAGACTTTAGAAAGGCATTTGACACAGTCCACACAAAGATTAATAATCAAGTTAGCCAGTCTGGGAGTGGGTCCCAGGAAGTGGTAGCATGGAGGTAACAAGCTGGCTGCACAACAGGACACAGAAAGTAATAGTGAATGGAACACATTCTGAAGAAAGGGGGGTTACTAGTGGAGTACCTCAGGGTTCAGTACTGGGTCCAGTCCTCTTTAACGTCTTTATAGGTGACATTGCAGAGGGTCTGAAAGGAAAGGTATGCCTCTTTGCAGATGACACAAAGATCTGTAACAGAGTTGATACACAAGGGGGGGTAGAAAGGATGAGAAGGGACTTGGCAAAGTGGGAGGAACGGTCAGACATATGGCAACTTAGATTCAATGCAAAGAAGTGCAAAGTAATGCACCTGGGAAATAAAAATCCAGGAGAAGAGTACACAATAGCAGGGGAGGTACTAACAACAACAATAATGGAAAGGGACCTGGAGGTAGTCACATCAGATGACCTAAAGGTTGGTAAGCAATGTGAGAAGTCAGTAAGTTGAGCCAGGGGGATACTGGGATGCATAGGGAAGGGCATCACAAGTAAAAAAAGGGAAGTGGTTATCCCTCTGTACAGACAGTTGGTGAGACCCCATCTGGGGTACTGCATGCAGTTTTGGAGACCTCATCTATGCAAGGACATAGACAGGATGGAAGCAGTCCAGAGTAGAGCAACTAAAATGGTGCAGGGTCTACATCAGAAACCATATGAAGTTAGACTGAGAGAGCTTAATATGTATACCCTTGATGAAAGGAGGGACAGGGGGACATGATAGAAACATTTAAGTACCTCAAGGGAATCAACAAAGTCCAGGAGGGTAGCATCTTTCAGAAAAAGAGATGTGTAAGAACAAGGGGCACAATTTAAAGACATAGGGGGATCGGCTCAGGGGTAATGTGAGGAAATTTTTTTTCACGGAGAGAGTGGTGGACGCATGGAACCGCCTTCCTGGAGAGGTTGTGGGGTCTAAAACAATGGAGAATTCAAACATGCATGGGACAGACATAAAGCAATTATAGTGGGGGGTTGCAGGAAGTAGGCTGTTGGTTAACTAGAATCTGCAGCTTATCCAATAGGTAGGGAAATGGGCAGAATGGGTGGGCCAAGTGGTCCTTATCTGCCATCAAAGTCTATGTTTCTATGTTTCTATGCTGCAGCTCTCCGTAATTATTGCCTATTGGCACAGCAGTAGTGTAATTTATCGCTTCTCTCCTGATGCTGACTGGGTGACCCGCATGCTGACTTCTGACTTCTCTGCCCTCAAGGATTGGTTCTGGGGTAAACAACTTGTCCTGAATAGGAAAAAGACAAAATGTACGATTTTTTTCCCACCTACCCTCCTCCCAGCGCACTCTCTCGCCCCTTACTATCACCTGCCTCTCTGATGATATTCTTGAGAATGTCCACTCCTTTAAATATCTGGATATTACTCTGGACTCATCTCTAGCTCTTAAATTGCATGCCTCCAATGTCTCAGAATCTCTGAACTAGCACCTAGGCCTGCTCTACAGGATATGCCCTTTCCCATCCTCTGGTTCCTGCCTCAAGATTGCCACATCTTCCCTTATACCTCTTCTAACCTATGGTGCACCCTTGCTGGTCTCTTTGACTTCCTTGACCCTTTCTAAACTCTCCAAGGCCTGTCATAGGGTGGGTAGGCTCTCTCTGGGAGTTAACTCCTGTCATCACCACTGTACCATCCTCTCCGCATTAGGATGGCTACCCTATGCATCAAAGTTAAGGTACCATTCCCTTAGCCTCCTGTTTAACCTGGTGCACAAATTTAACCCTCCCTGCCTCAGTGAGTTAATACGTTTGAGACAAGCTCCTTGTTCCCTCAGATCTGCCTCACTCCCCCTACTAACTAAGCCTAATATGCATCTTGCCACTGCACGCAAGTCTTTCTCCTTTGCTGTGATATCCGATTGGAACTCCCTTCCATCCTCTGTTCTATCCTACTCCTCTCTCCCCACATTCCAATCCACTTTGTATGCCTCACTCGCAGCCTCGGTAACCTGTTCCTGTCTCAACTAATGTCTCTTTCCCTACACCTGCCTCCATTTCATTAGGTTGCAGCTTCAAATGTTAGGCTGTCCTGTATGGATACTATGTCTGCTAGGCATAATGAGTATATATGTTAATACCAGCTCTTGCTTTGTATAAAATGTTTAGAGATTCATAAAGTATGACTTTCCTGCTAGCTAACCTCAGCATGCTGATACTGTCACTCTGTACCATACAGCCTGTAAGGTTTTGTGTCTGTTGCACATAATGTGCATACTTGATATTGCCTTGCCTGTGGTTTGTATAATGTGTTCTGTACCTTATTCTGTATATTTAACAGCTACCTTGCCTCTGTACTTTCCATAATTTCTTTCTATTTTTGTAATGTTTTGTTTTCTACCCCTCCCGGGTCGACCCTGAAAAAGGGACCGTAATTGTCTCAGTGGACTTACCCGGTCACCAAAACTCAAATGAATAAATAAATAAATAAAATAAACATAGTATATGCAGAGATGATAACCAAGCTTTGTAAAATATACCATGTACTGTGATTTTCTGCACAACTTGTCAATCTGTAAGGTCTTGTTTTGGAAACTACTTACAATCTGTCTTGATGTATTGTTCTGTTGTACTGACATGGAGCCTTTGCAAAGGAGTCTTCGACTCAAAGGATTGTAATTCCAAAAATTTCAATAAATAAAAATAAATAAATACATTTCAGAATAACATTTCTACAGTTCAGAGGAACTTGCAGCATACTGACATAATACAGCTCTTGTTTTAGTAGCCAGAAACCTTTGTCTACATTTTCTTACTAGATAGCTTTTTCTGGCTGGCCCATTGGCACAGCAGTAGTGCCACCTCTCACAGTGCCAGCAACCTGAGTCTGGGAAAATGCTGAGGCCATCATGGGCCAGCCAAAGGGAGGAGAACTCAGCATCCCTGAGGATGAACTTCTGCTCTGGGAAGAGAGGGTTGTGTGTTCCTTCAATTCTGCCACCTCGGTAACCAGAGTTGGCTGTTCAGTTGGGATGCTGCAGGAAGGGAGAATGCATCTTGAAGTTGGTGGGGCTGGCATGCTCTGGTGTATGTGCCCACCATGACATCACAGCTGAGGCATTATGTGGGTTGGAAGAAAATGGAGGTAAATCCCCAGTATAGCCACAAAATAACAGCTTGCAGGGCACTCCCCCCATCTCCCTTGTGCATACACACTTCCAACATGTATAATCAGAGAAGGGCCCAACATTTTCATCCCAGCCAGGGGGAAAACAGGTTGATGATGATGGGGCAGCATGGGAGGAGGGTGACTGCAAGGAATTGGAAGTGTTGGCCATGAGTAGAGCCTGATATGCACCTGACTGGAGCTCAGAGGACAAACAGAATGATGGGTTCATGTTTTCCTGTACTGTATTATACTACAGATAGTGTGTCGACACTAGTGCACATAACTGAGCTCAGTCAGGTCTCTTCAATGCAGCCTAATACTGGCCCAGTGGCACAGCGGGCTGAGGCGCTGGTACCTCACCTGCCACCATGCCTGCAACCTGAGTTCAGTAACAGACCAGGGTCACTTGGGGGGGATTGAGCATCCCACAGGGTGCTCACTTCATCCAGTGAAGGATGCCTTCTGGCTGTGCTGTGATGTTGCTACCTGGGTGACCACAGGTGATAGAGCAAGCAGAGCCACAACGAGAGGTTGAATGCCTCATGATGGAGACACATGCACATGCATGAGTCCACTCAGTCCTTGCTCATGGGGCATCTCAGGTGAGAAAATGGTGGAAAAAGTCTAGCCCGCTATTGAATAATGCCGCACACCCCTGCAAGCTCTGCACCATCTACTGGGCTGCCTGCTGCTGCATACATTACCCAGTCTCCTCCTGGGACTGAGGAACCTGGGAGGATATGCTATGGTGGGGGAGGGGGATTCCATGGGGCACTGCAATGCTGCAAGGCTGTAAGCCCCAGAGATGATGGGTGACAGGGCTGGGGGAGTCACAAGATAGAAAGGGCTAGCTGATGAGGAGGGGAACAACAGAAAAATAAAAAGACGTGTTCACTGTGAAGAAAGTGGGCCTGAGACCAGCAAGAGCGAAGCATGTTGTAGGAAGGACTAACACATTCAGTTTCCAGGCAAGGGTATACGCCTTCCACTTTTCTAGCCCCTCCTGCTGGCACCCATGAACCAACATGGAAATTAATTGCAAACTTAGCTATTCACCTTTGAGCCTGGCCTGGGGAAAGACATGGATGCTATGACTACTGACAAGGGGAGGGGAACCACAAGCTTCTTGAAAAGTCCATAATTTAAATTAACAAATCCAAGCACCCCCTTCTGCTTGCATCTTCTGAGCACCTACCATCACGATGCAATTTAGAATAAAATAAAAAATGTTTATTGACTGCTAAGGATCCTTTTCTAAACTGACTCTACATTGCTCTGAATTAAAAAAAAATGTGATTCCTTTCCTCCTAGACACACACACACACACACACACACACACACACACACACAACCAGTGACCCCCCCAAGCATCCACCCCCTGAACTTATTGAACCTAATTTTAAAAAATTCATTTTAGACTTCCACCCTAATTCATATATGTATTTTCTGTATAAACATTAGTAAAATTTAAATGCATTCCAGGTTCTGCAGGAACCCAGCAGCATTACAGAAATTAAACATTATGGTATGGCTTTTAGCAGGCATTGGGATAAAACAATTATTATATATATATATATATATATATATATATATATATATATATATATACCCATTTTGGGTAACGATACAGCTTTTCAGTATCAGAAAAAGAGATGTGCAAGAACAAGGGGACACAATCTGAAGAAGGGGGGGACGGCTCAGGTGCAATGTGAGGAAGTATTTTTTCACAGAGAGGGTGGTGGACACATGGAACAGCCTTCCTGAGGAGGTTGTGGGGTCTAAAACTGTGGGAGAATTCAAGAATGCATGGGACAGACATAAGGCAATTTTTGTGGAGGGTAGGAAGAAATAGGCTGTTGGTTAAATAGGATCTGCGGCTTATCCTCTAGGTAGGGAACTGGGCAGACTAGGTGGGCCAAGCGGTCCTTATCTGCTGTCAAAGTCTATGTTTCTATATATTTATTTATTTATGTTAGAATTTTTGACTGGGAAAGGCACACTGAACTAAAACTCATTTTCAGGAGTGAACCAGGAGCACAGGGAGATTAATAGATTTGCTCTGGGTTACATAGAGTGCAACTGGCTGTTGTGGGATTCAAACTCAACTCTGCTGGGTTTCCAGGTTCTCAGCTTGGAGCTCTAACCTCATGGCTATTATGCCTCCCAATATGGAAATAGTATATGAAAATGTAGACCAAATTTTGACTACTATTTCATTATTTCCAAAAGGGATACACAAATGCTAATTCCAAAAGGATGTACATATGTGAGTTCCAAAAGGGTATACAAAAATGAGTTCCAAAAGAGATACACAACTCTGAGCTCCAAAAGGATATGTGTATGCTGATTATAAAAGGATATACTAATGTGCATTCCAAAAGGGATACTAAAATGCAGGTCCCAAAAGGAAAACACAAATGTGATTTCAAAAGGATACACAAATGAGTGTTCCAGAAGGATAAGCAAATATTTATTTTAGTCTTTGGTAACGAGGTTAGACCCATGTGCTTGTTTTCAGGGGTGACCTCGGAGCACTGGGCAGTTAAGTGACTCGCTTAGAGTCATGCAGTATGCAAGCGGAGGTTGTGAGAATCAAACCCATCTCTGGTCTGCCAGATGTACCAAGCTCTGTCACATCTTATTACTCTAACCACTAGGCTATAGTGCCAGTGAGTTTCAAAAGGTTGCCCAAATGAGAGCTTAAAAAAATACACAAATGTGAGTTCCAAAAGGATACACAAATTCGAGCTGCAAAAGGATGCAAAATACAAATTCCAAAAGGATATACAAATGCAAGTGCTAAAAGGATACACCTCTTACTCCCTTTGCAATACTTGTGTTTGCTTTCTTGCTCTCCCACCAATGAAATCTACTGCTGGGCAAACTGCCTTCTCCTTCTGCTTCCCTAAACTATGGGATCTCTCCCCTCTTCCCATTTGCTCTGCTCCTTCCCTTCTCACTCGGAACTCTCTCCTCTGTGATTTCTCTATTCCCTCCTGCAGTTGTTTCTGATATTGTGGTGGACTTCTGCCTGCTGCCTTCCACCCTACAATGACACTAGCACAGCCCCTCTTCCCAGTCATCAGTCACTACTCCTTGTTCCTCATGTTATTTTTTTGTTGTTCACTGTTTTAACATTCTTTGACTTTTTCTACGATTTACTGTGTGGCAATTTACTGCATGGCAGTTATATTCTTGAAGCGTTTCTTGTAATTTGTTTATTTGGTTATACTATTTCCATATTATTGTGTTATTTTTGTACATGGTACTTTGTATATGTTCTGTTCTGTCTTTCCCCTCTCCTAAGGATGCATCTGACAATGAGCTGTTAGCAGCTCAGTATGACTTTCCTAGTAAAACATTTGAACTAAAGAAATACATACATACATACATACATACATACATACGTACATACATACAAGCATACATACGTACGTACGTACATACATACATACATACATGTATATGTACATAAATGCATAAATAAATTAATGGATGCACAAATGGGAGTTCCAAAATGATATACAAATGTGAATTCAAAAGGGATACACGAATGAGTGTTACTTGTTACATGAAATATGTTAGTGTACTGTTAATATATAGAATAAATGATGCACAGCTGTGAATTACAAAGGTGTAATTCAATCGAGAGTTTCTGGTGGCATTATAAACCATGAGGCAGAAGGCTGAGTGATTTATTGTATGTCACCTCACCAGAATGCTGAGGTTAAATTACACACCTGTAATTCAAAATTGGTCCAGTTTTATTTTATGTAATATATTGGCAATCCCCAAAAATACTTGTACTGAAAGTGCACAATTTAGTATTGGAACTCTGGCTCCATTCTGCATTGCACTCCAGCACCATCGGTTTCTCTGCTCCTGACCCTGCTGTCTGCCCAGGGGGTGGAAAATATTCTGTCTTGCTTCTCCCGGTTCTGCCTCCCTCTCACCAGTCTGTGGGGGCCAGGGATTTGGGAGCTTCAGAACAGAGCAGTTTGAACAGTGTCACAGAATGAGTTTTAAAAGCTCATGCAAAGTCAAGGATTGTAATTCACACATTAGAACATTACAGAAGTCCAACTCTCTAAAGTGCAAATTATGACTTTTGAAACTATAGTCTATTTGTGAATTGCTGACACTGACCATGTATTACTTATTTATATATACTACATCAGGTGTGCATCTTTGAATATCTTTTGGGATTCAGGCCTCGGGCCCAGGACTGCCAGTAGTTCACATCTCCACATTAAAACAATTCATTCTGTACTTTATGGAGGTAAACTTGCACGTTTAACTTAGGTTTTCTTGAACAAACCACTGTTCACAGCAGCTCTGCGTATGAAGAATGCAATATCCTAAAATGGCCATTTTCAATTTTCAAATCATTTTTATCAGAGGGTTTATATTTAGAACTTTCATTCTGCAAAGTTAGTGACAATTACCCGAAGGAACCTGCAGCATCACAGAGCCAATAAACTACCACAATCAAGGAATTGTATCTGTTCATCAGCTCTAATCCATGAAAGAATCTGCAATGAAATTGTGATAACAACAAGTATATTGTGGACATTTCTGTCCATCAGCGAGCCCCTTAATCTTACAAACTGATTAAAATGCCAAAGGAGCATGGGCCAAAAAACAATACCATGTCATGTATTAAAAGACTTACGGCAGCCTCTTTCATCACTTCCATCAGAGCAGTCACTAAGTCTGTCACACTTGTACTCCACCGGGATGCAGTGTCCATTGGCACAGGTGAACTGTTGACTTCCACATGTCGTTCCAGCTGTATAAAGCATACAAATGCAGTTAGGACATGGGATACACATGAAACATGTACAGAATTATGTAAGCACATTTATAGCAGAGCTGTTTCACATTTTAAAATTAAATGGAACATTGGAACATTGAATTTTTAGTCCATTCAGTTTATCCCCTGCACTTAAGGCAGCCACAGCCACACTCACACCTCTCAACCATCCCTGATGATGAGGGTCATCCCTCATTTTGCCCAATAAAATTGCTATGTCCTCATCTGTTCCCACATAGAAAAGGTGCTGCCCACGCAGAGAATATGTTGTATATTTAGACTTCAAAGAAGAAATTTATAATATTCTAACTTGTTAAATCAAAAATAAACATTATAGGAGTAAAGGCAATTGTTTCCACCAAATGTTGAGCTGGAATTTCCATGTTTGAAGATGTGTCCCTCATTTTGAGGCCAGTGTCCCACATTGTCCCTCATTTTGAGTGCCTGTCTCCCTCATTTTAGTGACAAAAGATTGAGAGATATGACTACACTGTTACTAAATTCAGTAGAGAAATGTGCTCCATCTTAATTGTTCACATGTTTATGCCCACCCTGTTGTGTTCTACACCATTAGAAACTTTTCTAGCTTTGTTTTTAAAGTATTCACACATCCTATTTAGTGGTGGGCAAAGTGGGCTCAATCTGCTCCACGGAGCATTTTACGGAGCACAGGCGGATTCGCGGAGTGCTCCACAATGTAAAGTGGAGTACTTCATGTTATAATGAGGAACGCAAAGTGCATTGAAAACAGTGACTTCACATTACTCCAATTCCACTGGTCACTACTCTTTCAATTTTAAGGCGAAGTACATTGGTGGCAGTTCACTTCGCCTCACTTTGCCTTGTTTTTGAGTTCTGAAGGTGGATTTTGCAGTGATTCATGGAAGTTCAGGTCATATGGGCGCTATATTGATCTGCACAGCCTCAGTTCGGGGTAGTATGAGTAGGAAGGAGTAGGAGACAGTGTGCTCTGATAGCTGTCTGTAGGAATCTTTTAAAAGCTGTTCAAAAAGCATTTTTGCTTTTTTGGGGGGGATCCAACTGTAGTTCATCGATTATAGGAAACCCTCCTGTGCTCACATCGTCGAGCGTTTTGTTTATTAATGTTAATTTTGAATGCAAATTTCAACATTGAGTGTGTGTGGTGAAAAGGCGGTGAAGTGTGCTGTGTGGGGGAGTGGCGTATCTGTGTGTAAGTAGATTTAAGTTGGAGAACTAGTGATTTCTTTGTGTTTTGGTTATATTTTTGTTATATTTTTGTTATATAACTGACTGTGTTACTGTACACATAGCAAAATTGTCAGTAATAGTACACATTTTCTTGCTGTTTGCTGTGTGAATGTGGTGCAGCATTTTATAAGGTTAGGTTGTTTAAATTACAAATTTACATTACGTGGCAGTACACTGAACTTTTGCATTTGCATCGCATTCCTCGTTCAGCATTGTACACAAAGTGTTCTGTGTTGTGTGTGCAGTGTTGTGTGCATCAAATACAATACACCTTTTAAAATTTGTGACACAGATTAGTGTAAGTGCAACTAAGTGCAGCAGTGTGAACCTGCTATCCACTGCAGCTGCCTGATTTTGTACTGCAATTGTGTTCTCTGTTCTTAGTTTTGCTGCTTATAGTGCCTTAAAAATCAGCACTGTCTGTATTCAGTGCTCCCCCCCCAACCCCACGATGAAAAGGTATTTTTTACCAGACTGGATTGTTTTTGTGATCCCATCAGCACCACCAGTTGCTGAAGTTGTTTTAATTCCATGACAGTGTCACAACACAGTAGTCTCTTATCTGTTGCTGAAGCCACAGTTGTCAGAAAGTGAACGTATCAAAATCTGAATTTGGTAATAATATTTGTGGTTGATTCCCCCAAAATGCCTGCAAAGAGATGCGCAAGTAAAGCTATTTCTGGCCATGGCAATGTTGGTAGTAAGAGAGTCTGTGGGTGTGGTAGTAGTACATGGACAGAGAAGTGCATTGCTGATGTGAGGAAAGGTATTTCTCCTGCAATGTTTTTTACAGCCCAATCAGTAGCTTCACTGATAGTTGGAGGAGGTGATGTTTTCCCAGCCGGTGGTGTTAGTGTTACTGGTGTTAATGGTGGTGGAGGTAGTATTAGCATTGTTGCGTCAAGTTCTAATTCCGACCAGTGTACCATATCCAAACTTATTGAGTGTGAAGCAGTGCAAGTGAGTGACAGTGTAGATAATGTCATACTTCCCAGTAACATCCCATTAACTGAACCTGATTCTGATGATCATGTCAACGATAGCATACAATGTGATAATCCATCCACCGTGGCACTTAACGTCACTCATTTTCCATGCAGTGATTCACAGTGTGGTGAAAAAATATCAGGTGATGGTGGTGTAGATGCTGATGATGAATGTGATGATGATGATGATGATGATGATGATGTTGCTGTTGTTGCAACATGCAATCCACATGTTAGCATCCAAGCAGAAGATGTGGATGTGTGTGACAGTGACGTTGATGAATATGATGATGATGTAATTGACCCCAGTTGGGAACCAGAGAAAAATAAATTAAAAGTAGCTGTGTCTGAATCTGTTTGCAGGAATCCCCCCCCCCCCGTAAAACTTGTGATTTACCGGTTTTAGTGGATGATGATGATGATGATGATGACCCAGTAATCAATATGATAGGTAGTCGTGG
This sequence comes from Neoceratodus forsteri, assembly GCA_016271365.2. Taxonomy (NCBI): domain Eukaryota; kingdom Metazoa; phylum Chordata; order Ceratodontiformes; family Ceratodontidae; genus Neoceratodus; species Neoceratodus forsteri. Next base: position 783,107,410 of record CM028132.1, on the reverse strand, counting down.
TGGTCAGTTGCAGTCTAGGTGTGCAGTGCCAGAAACATCACATGCCCCCCTCCCCACTTCAGTGCTTAAAATAACAGACTTAAATAAGCCACATCATCATGGACATGTTAAAAGCAGAGCATCACACTCCCTTGTTTGGGATTTTTTTGTTCAAGATGCAAATGATGATTCTGTTGCAATCTGCCAGGTCTGCCATGTGCGTGTGAGTCGAGGTAAAAAGAGGAGCCATCTTGGGACAGGAGGACAGCATACGCATCTCAAGAATAGGCACTTGGCTCTGTGGACCCAGCACAATCTGGCAGCTAATACCAGACTGGAGCGTTCACCCATATCACCGGCAACCATAGCCAGCATGTTATCCCCTTCTGTAACTGTTAAACCCAGTAGGAAATTAAACATGTGCAGTAGTGCGGTAATAAGAGCAGAGGATTACTATAGGCATGATGAGGTGGAGGACCATAATGACTTTGAAATGTTGTCCAGTGCTGGTGAGAGTAGCAGTTTTTGTGGTGGTGGTGGTGGTGGTGGTGGTGAATGCAGTATGTTTAGTGCAAGTGGTACATCAACCCCGGTTGGCAAATCTGGAAAAATAACATAATTTCTGGGTTTGTCACCATCACCATCACCTGTGCAACTGTCTTCATCAAATGTCCACACACTCCACCCCCTGCCAATGTCATTCATCACAGAGCACAACCATTTGTGACCAACAACACACCCCATGTAAAACGTTTAAGTCAGCCCACGTTACAGAGTGTTTTTGCGCATAAGCTGAAGTACCCCCCTAATCATACAGTGTCAAGTGAACTTAATGCTGCTGTAGCGGAAATGCTTGCAATCGATCTTTTGCCCTTCTCTTTTGTGGAGAATTCTGGGTTCCGGTGGTTTGCTGCCTGTGCCTGTCCAAAATGGAAAGTTCCATCCAGGACATACTTTTCTACCCGTGCTGTTCCCGAGTTGTTCCACACTGTCTCAGACTCAGTAAGACATGCCCTTCCACATTCCTCCTCTCCATTCATCCATTTAAGTATGGATATGTGGACAAGTGGCAAAACAGTGGGGAGTTCATATCTGTGTATAACTGCACACTGGGTGCAGGTGCCGGGGGTTGTTTGTGATGCTGGTAGTGTGAATAATCAGTGCAGGATGGTGGATTGTCGCGGTAGCACTCTTCCTGGAATTCGCCAGCATGCAACAATTGCTATGCACAGTGTGATTTGTTCACACACTGGTGAGAACAAGTTGGACATGGTACTGACTGAAACTGATAGATGGCTAAACCCTCTGTCCCTGAGAGCTGGGTTCATAGCAAGTGACAATGGGTCAAATGTGGTGAAATGCATCATGAATGGTGTTTTTTTTCATGTTCCATGCATGGCCCACTGTTTAGATCTTGTGGTTCAGAAGTTTCTGCAGCACCCTGACATAAAGGAAATGCTGACCATTGCACAATGTATCTGCTCTCACTTTTCAAGATCTGGAAAGGCCCGTGACCAACTGCGGCAGTTGCAGATACAAAACGGTCTGCCTCAGCACCGCTTGAAGCTGGAAGTTGTCGCCCAATGGAACTCCATGTTATACATGGCAGAGAGGTTGTATGAACAATACAAAGCCATCTCAGAATATCCTGTTATGCACACTAGCCGTGACAGTTCTGGGGCCTCCATGTCTATGACGACTGAACAGTGGCACCTCATGGACTCTGTAATAACAATTTTGTGGCCCTTTGAACATGCCACACAGGCAGTAAGTGGAGAGTCTGCCTCCATTAGCCAATCAATTCCACTGCTGTGGGTGCTGAGGCAGACATTGATGAATATACAGCATAGCCTTGATGTTACTGGAGACAGTGGTAGCCATATGTTGCTGCAACACATGCTGACAGTATTCGACCAGAATTGTCACATAGTGAGCATTCAGCGTAGTGACAGCTTTGCAATGGCAACAAAGCTGGACCCATGATACAAACATGAAATTGCATCAGTACTGGAGGGAGGGCCTGAGAGGTAAAAAATATCAGTGGTCAACTGGTTCGCTTGGTTCATGAGGCACAGAAGTCATGTGCCAAGGTTTGCAAACCTCAGTAACATAATCCAGCTAAAGGTGTAGATGGAGGACCAACAAGAACATCATGCAAGGGTAAGGGGACTGTAGTTCCTGGTGGCCTGTCATCCAAAGTGGTTGGCGTCAACCCAGTTTGGGAGGCTTTGTCCCAAGTGGGTATTTGTGAAATCAATGATTCCGGGGAACAGGCTGATGCATCAACACTGAACTTAGTGTGGCACAGAGAATGGTTGAGTCATATTTGTCTGAAAACAGGCATCTGACAATAAGTGATGATCCTCTTTTGTACTGGAGTGGAAAGGTCAGTGAATGGCCAGAGCTGACTGCAGTGGTACTGAAGTACCTCACATGCCCACCCTCCAGTGTAAGTGTTGAGAGGGTATTCAGCTCAGCAGGTGCAATAGTCAGGGATTATCGGACAAACCTGTCTCCTGCAAATGATAGTTTGCTAACATTCATTAAAATAAATGAGAGGCACATACCAGCACAGACTGCAACCTCGGTATTAGTACCCCGGCGTAGTCATGGTGATCTTACTGATGTGGAAATGGAGCATCCTGGTGGCACTGGCAGTGGCTGACTGAAACGGCCCACCACTGATGTAGATGATGACACAATGGAGAAAGAATTTCCCAGTGGTCAGACTTCAGACATCGATGACTGTGAGGGCAGTTTTCTTTATGAGGATGATGATGTGGTTAATGTTGGCAGGTTTTAACTGCAGTATTTAAAAGGCGGTGTGCCCCCCCACCCCGGACCACCACCACCGGAACTGATGTTATCCAAGTCGGTTGCCACCATGAGTCTGTCTGCTCCCCACGGACCACCACCACCACTGGGACTGACATTATCCAAGTCTTCTGCCACCATGAGTCTGTCTGCTCCCCCACAGACCACCACCACTGGGACTGATGTTATCCAAGTCTGCCACCAAGAGTCTATCTGCCCCCCACGGTTGGAAGACTACCACCACCAGGACTGATGTTATCCAACTCTTCTGCCACCATGAGTCTATCTGACCCCCATGGACCACCACCACCACCGGGACTGATGTTATGCAAGTCTGCCACCAAGAGTCTGTCTGCCCCCCATGGACCACCACCACTGGGACTGATGTTATGCAAGTCTGCCACCAAGAGTCTGTCTGCCCCCCATGGACCACTACCACCACTGGGACTGATGTTATCCAAGTCTGCCACCATGAGTCTGTCTGCCCCCCACAGACCACCAGTCCAAAAGTGCACCACCACCACCACCACCACCAGCTTCTTATATTTAAACCATAAAGTGAGTATGTGCACTCATGTTTGTTATGCTGCCTCACTTCCTTAAGTTGTCTGTTTTGTTTTCTGTAGCTTTTCAGAGCCACAGTGGCAAAATACATTAAGTACACTTCTTTTGTTTCTTTTACAGGAGACAAAAACAGGCTCCATCGCTATTACTCATTGGGAAAGATGCTGTAGCTATACCGTACAGAGAGGAACCGATGTAATGTCCATGTGAAATCCATTCTGGTAAGTATGAAGATTTTATTTCATCCATTTCATTGATTTGTAAAGACTGCTGCAAATATTGCACACAACAGGTTGTCTTAGTAGTTGACAAGATGTGTCTCTGAAATGTAACTTGACAATAGGGATTGAGATTTGAGAACCAGGGAGGGACACATAACAATGAAGTTGTAACTTTAAAGAAGTCATTCATTTCTTTTTTTAGGAACATTCACGATACATTGTTGTTCTGTCAAAGTGGCCTTATCCAAAAAAGTTCTTCAACATCAGGCACACCCCTCCCCCGATCCGAGCTTGGGCACACATACAACACGCAGAAGTCATTTAATTCCATGACCATGACCATCATTAACAACCGGACTCCAGAAGGATGCTGATGAAATCTGTGAAGTAAAAAAATAAGAAACCATTACAGACAAAACTGAAAATATGATTCCCCCCACCCCTCCCAAAAATAAATACTTACCTTCATGTGCTTGGGAGTGATCCGTTTCCATTTAAGTGCAAAAAATTTGCATTGAGCACTGGAATGTACACAGCAACAGTTTGGAGTCACCTGTGTGACACAGAACAATAGCATGAGTATATGTCCATGTCAAGTTCAACCCCCCCTCATCATCACCTACAAAATATACAACCATATATATATATATATCTACTCACCAAGGCTACTATTAGTGTACATCCAAAGGGCACCTTTCAATCCAGTTGAGATGATCACATTTCATTTGGTGGAATTGTCTCGCACAACACATTGGACCATCAACATGAACCTCACAGCCATCATTTTATACTGGGGATGGGGCTTATGCTGAAACAGTCTCATTTCACTTCGTTACCACTTGTCAATTTTCTGAACACAAGGAGGACGCATTGTGGGCCTGCAGAAAAAATCTGGGGACTCTGTGCCACCACTGCGTGCATGACTGAGTGCTCCATTAATTCTGGGGAACTTTGCACGTGCTGAAACAGTCTCATTTCACTTCGTTACCACTTGTCAATTTTCTGAACACAAGGAGGACGCATTGTGGGCCTGTAGAAAAATTCTGGGGACTCTGTGCCAACACTGCACGCATGACTGAGTGCGCTATTAATTCTGGGGGACTTTGTATGTGCTGAAACATTGTCTTTTCACTTCGTTACCACTTGTCAATTTTCTGCACAAGAGGACACATTGTGGGCCTGCAGAAAAAATCTGGGGATTCTGTGCCACTTTTGTGTGTTCTGTGATTGTTGCTGTGAGCTCATAGTCATGATGTCATAGTGACATTTTTACAATTAAAGCAGCATTGCAAGAATGTCCTCACAGTTATGAACTGTACTTTTTCATGCTACTTTAAATTGCCACGGCAACCACTATTTACGTGCAAGTCATCAGTGACTTGAATGATACGATTCTTCTCACAATTTATGTCTGCTTCTCTTACTCCTACTTTTTTTCATGTATGAAAACAAAATGAGCATGTCTTCCAATATTGTTCCGACCAGCTTTGTATTTATTTGTAGCTGCTTTTCAATAACTGTTGTTCCGTGGTGTCATATAAAACACTGACTGATGCATAACTGTTAGTTAACAACAGAAGTTATATATGACAACTACTTGATGTGATGGAGAAAAGCAGAGGAAAACAAAGACCTGGTCACACTCACTGTCAGCAGCACCAATTTAAAAGGAATGCTCCTTTCATTATTTCACACATGAAAAAAGGTAGTATAGCACACAACTACTGCAAATTATTGTATCATTCCAGTCAGTCAGGATGTAAGTAAAGGAAGTTGTAACATAGCATTAAAAAATATAGGTCAGAGTTATCAACAGATTGTTGTGCCGCTGCTTGACAGACAGTCACCACATTACATAATTATGGTGATGCACATAAACGAATATGTGGGGGCATTACTACCACTGGAATATTTCTTGCTCCACAGAGTGCAATATATGTCTGTGAAAACCACCCATAATTTCATTACAGTGAGTCACATAATGGAGGAATTAACAATCTGAAAAGCAACCCACATTTGTGCCACACTTCCTCAGCAACGTTAAGATGTGATGGCAGGGGGAGCGCAAGTGCATGCTCCACTATACTGAATGTCCAGCAGCTATCCCAAGCAATGTTTCCTAATGTTATAAGGTTCACTTTGTAGTGAAATGTGGGATGTTTCCACTACCAAGGCTCTTCTTACCGGAAACGTGGCCACACATTTCACAACAAACTGACCATTAACATAAAGAAACATTCGCAAACCTGCACATTCCGATATCCACTGTAAGAAGCACGCACACGCGCTCTCCCTGCCATCATGTCCTAATGTTGCTGAGAAGGGAGGCAGAATGTGGGCAGATTTTCAGAATGGGAATGCCTCTGTCACATGACTCACTGTAATGCATTTACGCATTGTTTTCAAAAAAATGTATTGCACTATGTGGTGCAAGAAAGATTCCCCTGGAAGGGAAAATATGTATGATTTAATAATAAAAAACAAAAAACACACAACAAAAGTACAACACAGTAGTGGGGTGGGGTCGGGGGTGGTGAGGGGCAGAAAACAATACCTGGATTTGCTATGGCCAAGGGATTCTGTGGTGGTCCAGCAGCAGGTGCAGCACTGAAAGTATTTGCTGCTGCTGTGCTTCCACTCTGGTAACCTGCTGCTCAAAATTAATGAAATGCTTGTTGTTTTCCTCCAGTGCTGCCCACACCAGGAGGCGGTCAGACTGGCTAACAGGGACTGTGCCGGGGTCCACTGCAGTGGGTAATCCAGATAGTGGGGCTGGTGGTGGACAGGGTGGTGCTGGTGGCTGTGGTGGTGGTGGTGGTGGTGATGGAGCACCTGATGTAGCCCTCCTCCTCCTGCTGCAGTGGTGACTGCTGCGAGGCACATCTCCCACCCCAGCAGCACCCTTGGCCACTACCATGGAAGGGCCAGCAGGTGTACGCGTGGCCCCTTCCATGGCAGCCTGCCACTCTGCCGTTTGGTGATTCATCATGTGGGTGCGCTGGCCACTGGTCCCCAAATGTGTCCCAGGGGGACCACAGCGCATCAGCACACCACACACACACGGCACTGCACCACTGTGCTGTCTCCCCCCACACAATTAAAAAACTTCCACACTGGGAAGCGGTGGGGGGAACCAGACACAGTACGCACTTGGCGGGCATGAGTCCCACCACCACCCACTATTGATGGGGCCATCTCCTGTGGCTGTGGCGGTAGTGGAGGGGGTGCTGCTAGAGTCCCAACAGCTTCTGCTAGTGGTGGTGGTGGAGAAGGTGGACGAGCAACAGCCACCAGTGGCATTGGTGCTGCTGCTGCTCCTGTTGCTTCCACGAGGGAAGCAACACTGGCCAGGAGTCTGCAGCGGTCCAACATAACACGACCGCCCTGCCCCCCCCCCACAGGTCCACACTCCTGCCCTCTTAACACACCCACTTGCCAGTGACTCGCCTTCCCCAACTCCAACCTGACCCTCCATCCTCCTGGGTCCACGGGACCACACACACACACACACACAGACAGTGGACACACACACACGTACACACACACACAAAAAACAAAAACAAAACTTATACAAATAAATTCACTAACCAAAAAAACACTAACACAATACAAATACTAAATAAAATAGCTTTTAAAAAAGCTGTTTGAATTGGATGGGCAGTAACGACTCCAAGAGCCAAGCAAACTCCTCTCACAAAACAATTTTGCTTTCTCCCTGTATAAATGCAAAGGAGAAAGTGAAACTGCTTCTCTGACTCACTTCCTTCCTGCCTGGCTAAAGCATGTGACTTACAGTACTGCAGGCCATGTGATGTGCCTATTTTCTTCTTACTTCACCTTACTTCGCGTTAAGGCATAATGAGAATGCGAAGTGGTAATGATAACGCGTAGTGAGCACTTTACAGGGTCCACTTCACGTTGTGCTCTGCGGATGCAAAGTGGTCACTTCGTGTCCACTTCGCAGGCAGATTTATAATTCGCTGCATCTCTAATCCTATTTCTATAGGCTCATCAGCCAGCCGATCCGTAGTTTCACAATATGAATAAAAACCTGTCTGGATTTTCTCTGTATCCTTCCTCCTCCCTCTGCACAGCCTTTGCTCCCTTGTTTAATGTCCTGTAGTAATTGCAAAATCTGCCCAAAGTCTGCTATGTCAATACCCTTCACAATGTTAAATATAACTATCATGTCCTCCGCCAACCCTGCTAATGAGTGAACATACCTTAAAGAGCTGGTGACATGTTCAGGAGAACTTTATCAAGACCTAATATTTAGACACAGTCCAGCTTGTATTTCCCACTAGTCCTGTATTCCTCATCCCCATTATTTATACTGAGGTCATCTGTATAAAAACAACATTTTTGCTTCCAAAGAGTTTGTCTATTCCTGCTACTTTCTACCTCAGAGCACTGCTTGTGATATCACAGTTACTCCCATGGCAACAGATTGTGATGTCATAACAGTGTCAGTGGCTCAGAAGGTAGCACACTCGCCTCTGAGGCCAGAAGATCAGAGGACTGTGGGTTCAGTTCCCACATCTGGCACTTGGGTTAATATCCCAGTACTGACACTGTAGTGCAGCATGAGAGGGGTGCTGCACTTCTGAGGTGCCATCTTTCGGATGAGACGTTAAACTGAGGTCCCATCTGCCTGGATTGGTGGTAGTTCAGGTGGATGTTAAAGATCCCATGGCACTTATCGAGAAAAGAGTAGGGGAATTTCCCGGTGTCCTGTGCAAATTTCCTCATCCACTAAAAATACCACCAACAGCTTAATCTGGTTCAAGGTCAGTTGGCATTCATCTGTATCCCAGGTCGTGCCTGAAAATAGGCAGAATTTGTCTAGTGCACTTACCCGGTCAACAAAAAATAAATAAATAAATAGAGGATTATGACTTGAAGTAGGGAGTAAGGCAGATGGACTCTAAAGAAACTCTAAGGGATAAAGATCATATATTTATGTAAATTTCCATAGGAATAAATATGGGGAGGAGAAATATATAAAATATAAATGGAATGCAGGCAGAATTATACCAAAATATTATGCTTTTTAAAGTTTTCTTTGAGGCGTCAGTAGCTCTTCAAGTGTTCCAGTCCCTCCTCGTACAGTAGTTCAGCCCCTCAACCTGTTAATAATTTGTGCAGACCTATGCTTACATAGGTACTGTCCACAGATGAAGGTCTTCAGCCCATCCAATCTGCCCAAAAACCTGCCTAACATTGGGAATTGTCCCTAGCAGGTGTTCCCCTCCCCTCCTACTGCCCACTTGTGCCCTTCTCAAATGTCTGTCACACTCCTTTTTGAACCCTGCTACTTGTTCAACACATTCAGCCTCCTCAGGGTGCGTGTTTCATTTTTTTACCATCCTTTCCATAAAGTAGTACTTCCTGAAGTCCTTTCTAAACCTATCCCCCCCCCCACCACCACCAGCTTCATGGAGTTTTCCCCAGGCTCCCTTGTTTTCAGTCAGTGTGAACAACTCCCTGCTGTCTGCCCTGTTTAACCCAAGGAGGAACCTGAAGGTCTCTATCATGCCCCTCTTCCTTCCTCTCCTGACAGTATCAATGATTCAACCTCTTTACCTCTGCTGTACCTTTTTGTGCTTTGGTAACCAAACTCCATGTAGTATTCTAAATGTGCCTGTATTACTGTCCTGTACCATGGTAATTTCACTTCCTTGGCCTTACTTACCACTTGTTGTTTTATGCAGTGCAGGCCAGAGTTAGTCTTGCTTTCTGCTGCTGCTCATTGCTGTGACTACTTGAGCTTCCCCTCTATTATCACCCCGGGCCAGATTTCCAAAGGATCAGGAATGATGCAGGGGCACTGTGGTGGAATTCCTGGCCACGGCACATATCTTGCAGCATAAATTGTATCAAATGATTTTTTCAAACATGACTTGCATTGAAACCATGCAAGATGTGCCAAGCAGCCAAGTGTGAATACAAGCCATGCCTGAATCAGAAAAACTGTCTAAATGTTGCAGCATTCCCATAATTATAATTTTCAAAGCCTGGTGCATTATCAATGTGGGAATCAGCGTACCTAAGTGTTAGACCAGTCAAAGCTAGTCTATGTGGCTGTGAGACCTATATGAGTAACACAACAAATAGCAGCGAGGCATATCTCCAATAAGCAGCACTTACACTGAGATAAATGGAAACATCAGGAATCCAGTGCTACACAACAGACATCAACACCACCACCAGTACCAAAGCAGTGCCAGGACAAGGTGTGTTAATAATACTGTGGACAGCACGTGCAACAGGTAGGAGAAGGCCTGCACAGCAACAACCAAGTAATGCTGCTATAGCACATGGACATGACCACAACCGTGGACAGGCCTGAGCACCACGCTGATGATACCACTGATCTATAAGCAGTGCACATCATACATCATAAATGGAATGCAGGCAGAATTATACCAAATATTATGCTTTTTAAAGTTTTTTTGAGCGTCAGTAGCTCTTCAAGTGTTCCAGTCCCTCCTCGTACAGTAGTTCAGCCCCTCAACCTGTTAATAATTTGTGCAGACCTATGCTTACATAGGTACTGTCCACAGATGAAGGTCTTCAGCCCATCCAATCTGCCCAAAAACCTGCCTAACATTGGGAATTGTCCCTAGCAGGTGTTCCCCTCCCCTCCTACTGCCCACTTGTGCCCTTCTCAAATGTCTGTCACACTCCTTTTTGAACCCTGCTACTTGTTCAACACATTCAGCCTCCTCAGGGTGCGTGTTTCATTTTTTTACCATCCTTTCCATAAAGTAGTACTTCCTGAAGTCCTTTCTAAACCTATCCCCCACCCAGCTTCATGGAGTTTTCCCAGGCTCCTTGTTTTCAGTCAGTGTGAACAACTCCCTGCTGTCTGCCCTGTTTAACCCAAGGAGGAACCTGAAGGTCTCTATCATGCCCCTCTTCCTTCCTCTCCTGACAGTATCAATGATTCAACCTCTTTACCTCTGCTGTACCTTTTTGTGCTTTGGTAACCAAACTCCATGTAGTATTCTAAATGTGCCTGTATTACTGTCCTGTACCATGGTAATTTCACTTCCTTGGCCTTACTTACCACTTGTTGTTTTATGCAGTGCAGGCCAGAGTTAGTCTTGCTTTCTGCTGCTGCTCATTGCTGTGACTACTTGAGCTTCCCCTCTATTATCACCCCGGGCCAGATTTCCAAAGGATCAGGAATGATGCAGGGCACTGTGGTGAATTCTGGCCACAGCACATATCTTGCAGCATAAATTGTATCAAATGATTTTTTTCAAACATGACTTGCATTGAAACCATGCAAGATGTGCCAAGCAGCCAAGTGTGAATACAAGCCATGCCTGAATCAGAAAAACTGTCTAAATGTTGCAGCATTCCCATAATTATAATTTTCAAAGCCTGGTGCATTATCAATGTGGGAATCAGCGTACCTAAGTGTTAGACCAGTCAAAGCTAGTCTATGTGGCTGTGAGACCTATATGAGTAACACAACAAATAGCAGCGAGGCATATCTCCAATAAGCAGCACTTACACTGAGATAAATGGAGACATCAGGAATCCAGTGCTACACAACAGACATCAACACCACCACCAGTACCAAAGCAGTGCCAGGACAAGGTGTGTTAATAATACTGTGGACAGCACGTGCAACAGGTAGGAGAAGGCCTGCACAGCAACAACCAAGTAATGCTGCTATAGCACATGGACATGACCACAACCGTGGACAGGCCTGAGCACCACGCCGATGATACCACTGATCTATAAGCAGTGCACATCATACAGGGACCTCACAGATCAGCAGTGCATTGTGTAATACAGACTAAACAAGGCAGCAATCACAGAGCCCTTCAAGAACAAAAACATGGACCTCCTCCAGTGTCACACTCAAAGCAGCTAGCCAATACCTTTGGATAAAGCTACCAACTTTCCGAGGCCTAAAATTGGGATGGTCCATCCTGACCATGACCCCCCCACTGTGTCACTCCCATGGGCACCGCTGCAGACAACTCTGCACACAATTAAATTTTGCTGTTTGCTCTGGCCATGCCGCCCCACAGTAACACCAGTAGCAAACATCCAGATTAAACAATACATCATTCTGCTGCAACAAGTTCTAAATCTTGATGCACAGAAAGTTCATTAGAAGCAAACCTGCGTTAAATTGTGATCAGACATTCGAGCTGCATGTATTCCTTCTCCTGACAGTCCCATCCAACCCATCTACATTCACCTCATTTGCTGAGCAAACTTCACTTCAGTGACTCCCACCACCACACCAAATTGTTTACACACGCTTCCCTACAGCTGATCAGGTTCGGGTATCTTAGTTCACTGCTGCCAGTCTCTTCTCTGTCTGGAGTCCCTCTCAGCTGCTGGCAGGCAGATGTCCACATATGCTTGTTTGCACTACTACCCAGTCTAATCCAATAGGAAGGAATATGCTTTACTGTGCTCCCACTGACATGCTTTCAGTGCAACGCAGGCACAGGGTTGAAGAGGCAAACTGCTGTCCAGCCCGAGCAACACCATAGTGGTGCTGAAATACAGTAACTGTCACTCAAGGATTAGCAGTCAGCAAAAAAAAGGGACAAAACTGGGACAAGTAAGCAAAAACCAGGACAAAAGTGACATTTTGCAAAACTTGTGGGAACACCGGGACATAATGCCTAACATAGGGACTGTCCTGGGAAACTAGGAACTGTTGGTAGCTTTACCTTTGGAAGTCAGTTACTGCGGCACAATGATTCCTTGCAACAACAACATTTCAAACACTGATAGGTGGTACCCTGGGATATGTCAGCCCTCAGTGTCAAAATGCCTCCGTCAATTCTGGGATGCTCTGTTGCACAGGACACACAAGAACATATCCTTCCTAATGACACCACAACATCAGCAAGTGTTAAAACAGGGATTTGATCATATTATACAATTCCCACATGTACTTAATTACTTGCATATTGCCATCAAAGTACCTGCCATCAGTTAGGTGGCATACATAAATATGAAGGGGTACCATTCAATGAACATACAGGTGATTTGTGACAGACGACCAATGACACATTATAAATGTTATAGCACAGTACCTAGGACCCTGTCATAATGCTTACATCTACTTACAAAGTGGACTAATGACAGGTTCAAGAGAGGATCCATATAGACTGGGTCACTTGCAGTTAGGTGAATGCACTTAATAGCTCTGTGCAATATACTGTAGTCCACCATAACAGCACATAACATGGAAACAGACCCATTATTATATTAAAAACAAACATGTATTATTGAGCAGGCCATAACACAGGTATACATGTGGTAGGCTAGGGCAACTGGGGATGTGGGAGGGACCCCAGGCAGAACCACTGGAGGAGGGAGAGGATCCACAGTTATGGCCACTGGAGAGGGGAATGGTCCTCCAAGCAGGGTCACTGGGGGAAGGGGAGCATCCCGAAGCAGAGCCACTGGGCGAGGGGTACAGTCCCCAAGCAGGGTCACTGGTGCCAACTGTCTCCAGGCAGGACCACGTGATAAACAAGCTCTTGTCTACTGAGTCACAGGTGACAGTGGTTATTCATTACAGTCATAGGTATGGCTCATAACAGCCACTGGACATTCACAGACAGAGGTAGAACAGAAGTACAGTGAGGCACCTGCATCAACATGCATGGTGATTAATGGAACATTTGGATTATTCAGAATGCAGTTACTGTGTCTTGACCAGTAATGGGTGCCCTGCAATACAACCCTGCAATATGCTGTAAGATTTTCTTGGCATGTCGCATACTGCACAATAATGCAATTTCAAACAGGGTACCTATGCCCGAGGTGCCTGATGATGATGATGATGATGGTGATGATGATGAGCTAGGTATAGTAGATGTAAACATTGAGCGTGTATGTCAAACTAATCCCACAGATTTCTTTGACTGGGTTACCAGGGAGGTGGATCAAGGTGAGGGGCAGTGTACAAGACCTATCTGGACTTCAGTAAGGCTTTCAACATTGTGCTGCACAGGAGGCTAGTTAAGAAACTAAGCAGCCTGGGAGTGAGGAAGAAAGTGACAAGATGGATATCAAACTGGTTAAGGAATAGGAGGCAAAGGGTGGTAAATGGTAGCAACTCATTTGATAGGAAAGTGACTAGTGGGGTCACCATAGGGTTTGGTGCTGGCACCGGTCCTCTTCAATGTTTTCATGAGCGACACTGTGGAGGAACTTGAGGGTAAGGTGTGTCTTTTTATGGATGATACGAAAATCTGCAACAGAGTTGACACACAGGAAGGGGTGGGGAGAATTCAAAGGGATCTAAGGAAACTAGAGGAATGATCTAGGAGGTGGCAGCTGGGTTTCAATGCCAAAAATTGCAAGGTTATTCAGTTAAGGCTGCAGAACTTAGGGGCTGTGTATAAGATGGAGGGACTGGCACTTATAATCACAAAGCAAGAATGAGACTTAGGGGTCTTCATATTCGATGACCTCGGAGTAGCTGGGCAATGTAACAAAGCAGTGGAAAAGGCTAACAGGATGGTGGGGTGCATTGGGAGAGTGATTGCTAGCAGGATGAGGGAGGTAGTGCTGCCATTGTAGTGCTTACTGGTGAGGCCCTACCTGTAGCACTGTGCCTACACCTGAGGCTACACCTCCACAAGGACATTGAAAGAGTGCAGGCTGTACAAAGGAGAGCAATCAGAATGGTGTGGGGAGTGGGGTTGCATGAGAAGCCATATGAGTAAAGGCTACAGGAACTCAACATGTACTCCCTGGAAGAGAGGAGAGTAACAGGGGACAAGACTGAAACCTACAAGTACCTCACAGGACTGAACAAGGAGCAAGTGGAGGGTCTATTTCAGAGAAAGGAAGGCACTAGAACAAGGGGGAATGCAATGCAGCTGAGGGGGTAAAGTTAGGAGAGATGTGTGGCTTGATTTGTATTTGGACCTGCACTTGTTACCTGTTTTATACTCTCCCGGGTCATGCCTGACAATAGGCAGGCTTCTTGCCTAGTGCACTTACCTTGAAAAAAACAAAAGCTAAATAAATAAATAATTTGATGAATAAAGCAATATTTCTTCATGGAAAGGGTGATGGATGACTAGAACAGCCTACCTGAGGAGGTAGTGGGGGCAAAGACTGTGGGAAGTTTCAAACATCTGTGAGATAGGCAGAGGGGCATATTAGGTAGAGGAACTGCGGGAGACAGTGACATCTATGACCAACTAGGATCAGTGGGAAAAGAATAGGCAGGGACAAGGCCTAGACTGGATGAACCTGAAGGTCCTTTTCTGCTGACAAAATATCTATGTTTCTATGTTAACACACGACAAGGGTCTACAAGTGCCAGACACCATATCAGGGGACTTGTTATCTTTAATCACTTCCTGTGACTGTGGCTGCAATAGTAGCCATCCCTAACATTATTTGTGTAAATTTACATTTAATTTTCATGCATACATAAATATGTTATGGTCTATTGCTCACCACTACCTCTGTACTCTCAATTATCCAGCTGTGAGTGATGTATTACATACTTAAAAAAAGTACGGGACTCATTGGTGGTTGCATTGTTGAACAGATTATCTGGACATCACATATAGTACTGTAATAATGTCCATATACCACACATAGCCCATGTATGTCAGGCATACTGATTATAACTGGACTAACGTGGTATTTCCACATGTCCATGACTGCATTATGTGTACACTGCCACTTGTGTTGGCTCAAGCATTATTGCTGTAACTGGTGGACTGGTGCCTGATGTCTGTTGATGGCCTGTGGAACACTATGTGGTGAGAGTCGGGATATATCACTACAGTGATGGTGAGCATGAGCACAGTGTTTACTGATTCATACAAGGTCATACTGTACAGTGCTGCGTTGCACAGCTGTGTGAAGACTCACCCAAAGCCTGCCGAACAAAATGACACAACCATCACACTTGCATGATGCATCATCAACTTTGTCAGATGAAGCATTTTTAACTGGCTGATGTGATGATGCATCTTGCACTGTATTTGAGCATAATGTGCCATATTATGTACAGTGGAGACCACCAGGATGCAATGCAGTATCCTGTGACACTACATGACCAAAGGAATTAACTCCCATTGCAATTGCCTCGTTTTCTACAGCAACTCTGCTGCAGAATTCTACAGTATTGCTTTACATCCTGGCTGGCTCCAGTGTAGCTACACAACTCTTCACAGAAGTAACCAAACAAAATGATGAAGCAACCAATCAAGCTGTGTGATTTCCCATGCAAGTTACAGCTGGAAGAACTTCCGCATTTGAGATGTTTATGTGCAATTCCTGTTGATCAAATTCTTATGAGGACACAGGCCTGCATGGTGATGCAATCCAGTTGCACCTGCTGAAATTTGGAAGGAAGCAGCCACAAAGTAGAGTGATGGCAGCACAGAGAAGGAGAGTTTCAAGTGATACTAATGTTGAAGCAGCCATGCATATCAGCATTGTACAGAAGTAGTTCAAAGTGCTCCTCCCTCCAGGGAGCGGTCACTATGCTTCTTTTGAAAGGGACAAGTTGGGAAGGTTCACCAGTATGCAGCTAAAGGGGCTGTCTGGGGTAACCCAGACTCCCAAGCAGCTCAAGCACTGATGGTAGGACCTTGCATTCCATGTCCCTGACCAGCTTCCACAGCTTCACATCCAGGTCATGGGTGCTCATGTAAGGATGAGCGATGGCTGTCGAAGACAGACAGTTCAGTACAGTGCATGATTTGTCTGTAGACTGGTGTGACATATGAAGAACATGTGTGGTTTATATGGTATGGTGTGACTGGCATGGTGATCATGTTCTATTACTGTCTACACAGATGTGTGTGAGACTGGTGGTCCATCAGTTGCAAGAGCACACACTGATGTATCCATACAGATCACATCAAGGGACAGCTATAGGGTGGCAGGTGGCTGTACACTCAGACCTGAAATCCAGGGTGTGTACTATGTACTGTGCACTACATTGTTGTTAATTGAGCTGTGACTTTGATTTTCAACAAATGGAAATATAAAATAGAAAATAAAGTAATTCATGCAAGCAAGTAATTCACTCAGACTGGAAGGAGGAGGAGTTGGAAAGGGAGGCGAGTTGAGAAAGCACTAGCTGTTTTTGAACTCTAGCCTGTGCCAGTGTAAGAGAGAGATGGTGCAATAGTTCCCAGGGAAGGAAGGATCCCCTCCTTTATGTAGGGGGAGGACTTTGGCACTCTTCTATACACCACAAACTTTGCTTAGGAGAAAGGAGAGACTGAAGAGGGCAGAGACTGGTACAGTGATGGCAGGAGCAGAGAGGTAAAGGAAACTGGGTTAAAGCCCGTTGGGACTATTGCTCTCAGATGGGTCAAGAGGCAAGATACAGAGGATCAGTTCAATACCCCCTGCCCCATTTTTTGACATCACCTGAATTATACTCCTGCAACTTTTTCATCCAGTTTCATTTTGATTGGATTGTATATCCATTCATTCATTCATTCTTTCATTCATTTGTGATATACATCTCATTTTGTTTTTGTTTTTAGTCTGTTCCTCCTGTACCCCTTCCCCCAGGATGCACTGGGAGATGAGCAATCCCAACTACTCAGTGTGCTTTCCTGGTGAAACTTTTCAATAAATAAATAAATATACTGTGGAACCCACTTATAAGAGCACTGGATATAAGAACATCCCATATATAAGAACAGTTTTTGATGTGCCAGTTGTTGCCCATTATTTCAATGGCAGTAAAGCCTGTTTATAAGAAAAGTCAGCTCGTTTATAGTAAAAAAAATGTTTCCAGAGGTAGTGGTTTATTGTTTATTGCACAGTATTTAATTGTAAGTTTTATAATGTGATAGTACAGCGCACTGGGGCTGGGAAGGGAACCTAAGAAATAAATATCTTGTAATATCCTACATAATACTTACGACAGCGTTGCTGCTCATCAGAACCATCTTCGCAGTCTTCTTCATCATCACAAACCCAGCTCTTAGGGATGCAGTCTCCATCACTGTGACACTGAAATTCACTTCCATCACAGGTAGGCCGGGCTAGTAGATTACACAAAACTTTTGTTACCATTCAGTGATACATAATAACTAAAAGTAATCTTTAATGTTGGCTTTTACCTGGGCTCAAACAGACAAGAGATGCATGCCCTACCAAACAATGCATTAATACAGTCTCATGTTGCTGGACCATCCCATGGAACATATATAACATAGTGTATGGACAGCAGTGTGTAACAAGTGCTTTTTACACATTCAGAGGTGTGATACTCACATAACACGGCATTGGTGGAGGACATTGGACCACCGCAATATCTGTAACGAGCTGCTATGGCAAATGTGTAGTGTTAAGTAATGACATAACGCTTGCAAGCGTTATGAAGCACTGAGTCCACTCCCGCTATCTCCATAAATGCACTCTGAACAATTTATCAAAAAGATGATACGGTTGGTAGTTCATTTGAATTGGGGGGGCTGTGCTCCCCACACCCCCCCCCCCACTTGCCACTTACAAAAAAATACCCGGTGGGTGTGGGAGGCAGAGCCCCCCAATTCAAGTGAACTATTAACTGTATCATCATCTGGAATGGTTTGAATGTACAGAAATCCAAGCCGTGATGCATTACAGTGGTAGTGTGACATAACTTTGCACAAAAAAATGCTATTCACGGATCGTGTATGAATGTGGATTTATGCTTCTACGTATGCCCACAACACAAGAAAGCAAAACTCGAGGTTTATTCAGGTATCACACTGGAGGAGTGTGTGGGAAAAAAAAAAAAACAAGATTTAACTGATTCCCATATTTAAATATTTATAGTTATTGGTTTCCCCTTACTGACCAAGGTACCCAATGCTCTTTAATCAGGTGTCAGTGATCAGATACTGTACATTGTGTGCATGCACGTGAAAGCAGTTTCTCCATTATACTTGGGTGTGGCATCCCATTTGTATGTAATGGAGAATTCAAGGGACTGGTGTCATGCTATATTCATCCTTTTCCAGTAATTATATTATCATTACCAACTAAGCACCTACAGTACGACCATTAGTTTACCCAACAGAAATCTGTAATGAGGTATCCAGCAATACTGCCTGAAGGATATAGGGCTGATTCCCACAGTATGCCTGCAACAGTTGCGTTTCCTAGATTTAATAATTCCTACATTCAGCTGGGAGATAGTGGAGAAAGAGATGTACTAGTAATAAAAAATGCTGTGCTATATAACCCACAAAAAGGGGATGCAATTTATAGTGCATAGGTGCTACCGATTCTCCAGTATACACAGCAGACAAACTGGAGCAGCCCTTTCCCCATGTTCCACTGGGATTTTATGTTTTAGCACTATTTTGTTACCTTTTCTTCCCTGTCTGTCCCTCACTATGACAATCTGGGTCACCAAGGTCACACCATTCCTCCAACCAGGTGGGCAGGTGAGCACCTGCTTTAACAGTTGGCACTGATTCTGCCCCTTGAGCTTATTCAGGGCAGAAGATTATATTACCCTGATAGTTAAGCTCCTAAATGTACTGTGTTTCACCTATCTCTGTGATCTGTTAACCCCCCACCTCCCAGGTAGAGCCCTTTGTCCCAGGAACAAGGGCTGCCCATTGCTTCTCCCTCCCCTAGTGAGATAGAGCATCTTTGGGGAAAGCTGTTCCAGTCTTGTGGAACCCCATCTCACTGCTGGCCCAGAAATGTTCTACTGAGATTCACATTAAGGCAGAAGTCTAGAGGTAATTCTACAATTACTTAATTAATTAACTAACTAATTTGCCTTAATTCTAAGGAGGAGTGGACATAGCGGCCATCACAGAGACATGGGCATCCCAATACCATGATTGGGACCGTGTGATCCCTAGGTACAAATTGTACTGGAAGGACTGGGAGAGGGGGAAGGGGGTGATGTAGCCTTATTCATAAGGGAAGGAATAATATGCACCAGGGATGAGGAGGAGAAAGAAGAGGAAGAGGAAGGTGGAATAGAAGCCTTATGGGTAACACTCCAGAACAATTAA
Source organism: Neoceratodus forsteri (assembly GCA_016271365.2). Lineage (NCBI taxonomy): Eukaryota > Metazoa > Chordata > Ceratodontiformes > Ceratodontidae > Neoceratodus > Neoceratodus forsteri. The sequence continues at coordinate 783,087,828 of CM028132.1, read as the reverse complement.
GGGAGAAGACTTCGATTAGCAATGGTGTACAGACCACCCTCATAGCATGTGGAGATGGACAGGGAGATGGGGAATCCGATCAGGAAGTTGGGAGGTAGAGGAAACCTTGTCATAACAGGTGATTTCAACCTGCCTGGTACTGACTGGAGTACCCCAGCTACCTCTTCTGCCAGGGAAAATGTACTCCTGGAAGCTTTCCAGGACTGTTTCCTGGTACAGGGGGGTGTCACACAGCTGACCAGGGATGGTGCTATACTGGATCTGGTGATTTCAGATGGAGAGCATGTCCAAGAGATAGCCATGGAGGAACCCCTTGTAGGTAGTGACCACTATACAGTGTGGTTTTACCTCAATATGGATAAGGAATCAGCTAAGACCAAGACGAGGGTGGTAGACTTTAAGAGAGTGGACTTGAGAGGAATGGAGAATGTACTTGTAGGGCATCTTGCAGAAATCAGACTGGGGATGGATGCGGAGCAGAAATGGTCCATCATTAAGCTGGGTCTGAATGAGGCCACAAAAGACTGCACGAAGACCCAGAGTAAGATGTCCAGGACCAAGAGACCAATCTGGTTCAACAAGGAAGTGGAAGTGAAAGTAAGGGAGAAAAGGGCAGCTTTTCAGAAGTACAGGCATACTATGAGTGAGGAGGACAGAGAGTGTTTTTCAGGGACATCTCGAGAGGCAGGGAGGGTGGTCTGGGTGGCTAAAGCTGCAGAGGAACTAATGCTAGTACAGGGGATCAGGGAAGGGGGAAAGGACTTCTTCAGATATATAAGGGAGAGAAGAAGTAGTAAGAAAGGGATTGTTAGGATCAAAAAGGGGGGATGGGTGGAAAACAGTGAAGAACAGGCTGAGGCACTGAATGAGTACTTCAGGTCTGTATTCACTAGGTACAAGGATGGACCTATGCCACAGGGGATTATAGGGGTAGGATTGGGGGTGGAACAGATAGGGACCTCAAGATAAATAGGGTTTTGGAAGGTCTTAGGTCCATTCTGGTGGACAAGGCACCTGGCCCGGATGGCATACACCTGAGGGTCCTGAGAGAACTGGGGAAGGTGTTGCCAACCACCCTGGTGGATCTAACACCTCGCTAAAGACAGAGTATGTCCCTCTGGAATAGAGAATGGCTCATGCGGTGCCACTTCACAAGAGTGGTCCCAGAAATGAGCCTGGCAACTACAGACTGGTCAGTCTGACATCCATTATTGGCAAATTAATGCAGACCATTCTAAAAGAAAAGTTAGTAAACTTTCTGGAGGTTAATGGTCACCAGGACAATAGGCAGCATGGGTTTGTCGTGGGGAGCTCTTTCCAAACAAACATGATATAATTTTTTGACTGGGTCACAAGGTCATTAGACAAAGTCCAACCAGTGGATGTACTATACTTGGATTTCAGTAAAGCCTTCGACTCCATGCCACATGGTAGGTTGCTTAGCAAACTAAGTAGCCTGGGAGTCAGGGTTAAGCTGCTGGGGTGGGTCAGGAATTTGCTGCAGGAAAGGAAACAGAGTGATGGTAGAGGGTGAACTATCCAAGCCTAGACCTGATCAGTGCTTGGTCCAGTATTATTCAACATCTTTACTGGTGATATAGCAGTAGGGATCAAAATTAAGGTCTGCCTTTTCGCCGATGATATTAAATCTGTGGGAGAGTGGACATAGAGAAGGGGAGACAGAAACTTAGAGAGGATCCGGCCAGACTTGAGAAATGGTCAGGAATCTGGCAGTTGGGGTTTAATGCCAAGAAGTGGAAGTGCAAGGTCATGCACCTGGGATCTAGGAACCCAGAGGCCAGCTACTGGCCCAGGGGTGGGGGGGATACAGCTGTCGAGCTCAAAGGAGGAAAAGGATCTAGGGTTGATAGGGGTGACATGAAACACTCTGTGCAGTGTTGTAAAGCAGCACCCAAACCAAATAAAATGCTAGGATGCATTTCCAGGGGAATCACCGCCAGTAGAGATGAAGTTATTCTGCCCTTGTACAGGTCATTGTTTAGGCTGCACTTGGAGTACTGTGTGCAGTTCTGCTGCCCTTATTTGAAGAAGAACATAAAGCTACTGGAGGGGGTCCAGCATTGGGTGACTAAGATGATCCAGGGCATGGGAGACAAAACATATGATGGGAGGTTAAGGGAGCTTAATATGTATTCCTTGGAGGACAGAAGGGAAAGGGGGGAATACAATGGGAAGGGACCACTAGGGGCCACAGTCTGAAACTTATGGGGGGTAGAGTTAAAAAAGAAATGAGGAGACACTTTTTCATGGAAAGGGTGGTGTCAAAGTGAAATGAACTGCCTGAAACAGTGGGAAGTTTTAAGGGGGGGCAGGACAGGGTAAAAATGACAGTGGCAATGGGAGGGAGGGAGGAGGAAGATGAGGGAAGAGAGTGGGGAGGATTGCTCTTGGAGGCAAGAGGAGGGTGGGGCAGCTCCAGTAAAATACACAGACCAACACAATCAAGCAGGCTTGATGGACCACTGAGACGTTTTTCTGCTGCCAATGTTCATATGTTCATATGTTCATACAAATCTGTCTACTCCTGCCCAATTACATAACTCTAATTTATTAATATAATTGTCCCACTCATTTTTTTTCCAAATACTGACTGTTTTATACTGTAAGTTATTCGTTTGCTTATTTATTGTGCTCTTAAGTATGATTCTCTATGTCACCTTAAGTGCTCTGGACAAAAATTAGGGCACTCTATATACAAAATAATGCATGGGCCACCATGTACAACAAGGCCGTGTTTCCAACAAGGGATTCTGAAGACATCATAGAGACCTAAAGAGTGAGGCTTGATAGGTCTCTGATTTCACCACAGCCCCAAGATGGAAACATAGCCAAGCTGCGCCAGTGGCTGCCCACGTAGCTTGAAACATTAAATAAAAAAGCAGCTTTTTTCTTCCCAGTAAATCTTGTTCTATTTAATTTATAAATTATTTATTTATTTTATAAGTTTATCGAGAGTCAACTACTGAGCTTGTAACAGCTCATTTCCAGATATGTCGGGGGGAAGGGAAAAGGGGAGCACACTACAACTGTCTCAATAAGGTGCAATAAAATAATATAAATACTGTAGTAAGTTACAATTGCTGTGCAAAAGAAGCAAATATACAGTAAATACAGACTAAACATTCAGTAGCCATGACTAATGGAGCTGAAACATAGATTCAACACTAGAATAAGGTGCAAAAACCCATGGTAAAGCTGCAGTCAGGGGGAGAGCAAGTGATGCGGCCGGTAGTGTAGGACGCTTTCAGATCGAGCTCCTGCTTCCCTCGCCATTAATTTAGTTTTTCTCACTATAACATAGTATTTAGGCGAGTACCTGCTAAATTCCTGAAGTCAGAAGGACTGCAAACAAGAACTGTGTGCTTTTGGTGGCGATCCCGATCTTTTAAATCTCATTATGGAGGCAGAGATGCGGGCTGCTCTACCTCGCCTTATCCCACCACCAACCGCCGAAAAGATAGCCAAGAAAGATTGTTCGCAGGCCGGGGGAGCTACTAAAAACCCCAGAGCATCATCAGAACAAGGATTACTCACCATTGAAAGATTTATGGCAGAATACGCTCCTTTTTGGGAGGAACTTAAATCCATCACGACAGAGATGAAGCTAGTAATCGGAGCGCTGGAAACCACTATATGGTGCCTCAGGGATGTGGAGGTCTGAGTAATATCAGTTGAGTGCAGAGTGGAAAAATTGGACCCCAACCTCCAAACCATGAAGCAGAAAATACACAAGCTTGAGAATAAAGTTGAAGACTTGGAAGGAAGGAGCCATAGGAATAATGTGATCATAATAGGCTTACCGGAACGTGAAGAGGATGCAGATACCATACTGTTCATGCAGAAGCTGGTGACTAAAATCACAGGCCCTTCACCCTATGGCCCAAATTACATCATAGAGCAGGCACACCGGCCACTGCAACCTACCCCAACCCCAGGTGCACCCCCGAGAGTTCTGATATTCCGCTTCCTTGACTATCTCGAAAAACAACACTTTTTGGGGAAAGTAAGAGAGTAGAAAGAAGTGAGATGGGAAGGCTCACAGTTAAGAGTGACCCAGGATCTGCCTCTATCCATCAGACAGAGAAGAGTGGAGTTTCACCCAGTTGTAACAAAACTGATGGCAGCAGGCATAAAAGTTCATATGGGCTACCCTGCGAGATTCAAGGTCAACCACGGAGGGGTGTGGGAGACTTATGAGGATCCGAAGTTGGCAGAGGCAACCCTGAAGGAGAAAATGCCGGAACTATTTAGCAATCGCTGAAAGCACAACATGTTCATTGGGGTCTATATGGAGTTGTTGTTTTTCAGTCTTACCAGTTTTTTCTGAGGAGCAGAGGTCTGGAAAGGTTATATCCAAACAGCGGAGCTGCTTGGACATTTGTCTGAAGTTATGTTGTTTATTACAGGAGGCACCCATTAACTGTTTCGATATCTGGGGAATGATGGCCTTTCCAGAAAGCTGTGAGAGCTTGGAACTTGGAGACTCGGGCCTGCAAATTTACCGGAAAGCCTCACATTGACTGTTTAATTGCTTTTAGTTTTATATCACACTGCAGGAAGCACAGAAGACCCCCCCCCAATATGGCAATATGTATACCCTAGAGCAAAGGAGGGAGAGAGGTGATATGATCGAAACATTCAAATACCTGAAGGGCATTAACAAGGTGAAAGAGTCTAACATGTTTCAATATAAGAAAAATAGCAGGACAAGAGGACATAGCATGAGATTAAAGGGAGGCCGATTAAGGGGTAATGTGAGGATGTTCTTTTTCACAGAAAGGGTGGGGCATGCATGGAACAACCTACCTTAGGAAGTGGTGGATATGAATACAGTGCATGGCTTCAAACAGGCATGGGATAGGCATAAGGCAGCAATACAGATGAGTATGAATAGATAGGTTATTGGCAGAGCAAAGGCCAATGGCACATTTATAAGGTAGAAAAAGAAATGGGCAGACTGGATGGGCCTTGCAGTCCTTCTCTTCTGTCAACTTCTGTGTTTCTATGTTTCTATTTAATATAGGCCCTGCAGCAAAGAAAAGAAACTAACTTAGAACTTGACCACCAATTGCTCAAAATACGTGGGCATCAGCTCTTACTTTTATTTGAACAGTACTATAGAATACTTGGAGCTGTTTATGTTATGTTTACGGGAGGTGAAGGGGGCTCAGAGGTTCGGAGATGGTCTCATTAATGGAAGTTATATTGAAAGGGATCGAATTCATAATAATTCATTTTCTTGTACTTCTTATTTCCTCACAGTCTCCAGGTTTAGAAAGTCATTAGAAGAGAGAATATGCAGTGATCGATGAGTGTTTTCTTTATTTGAACTGGGTTACACTCCATGTGGGGATGTTCCCTAGTTCCAGAGCTCCGAGAAGGTTTCAGGAGAGGAGCTTAGTGTTTTCATGGGGAATCTGGGTCATGTTTTTTTTTTTGGAGGGGCGGTGCATTTGGTTGTTTTTACCTCTGCTACCTTTTTAGAAGAGAGTTCCCTTAATATAATTACAGGACCATGATGTTTCAAAGGGACACAAGTGGTGTACTCTAAAAGGGACCTCAGAAGGTCACAGGAGGTTTCTGGGGCACGAGCCTGGGGAATAGGCTTACATGCTGGGTAGCATGGAATAAGCCCACCCAAATTCTATTTAGGGGTTTAATTTGTTATTCTGTTATTAATGTATAGCACAGGAGGTCATGTTTAAGAGTGGGTAGTGGTATGAACAGTTAGGTAAGTGGGTAGTGGATTAGTATGTTTTTAGACAGGGCTAAAGGGCATGAGGAATGGTATAAGAGGAGCCTATCAAGAGTATTTAGCTCTAAGTGGCAAGAGGGAACAGGAGCAAATAGAGAGTGCAAGCCAATGGGTGCATATCACGTACTAGAGGAAGTTTGTGTTGGGTGGGGGGATTTGGGCCTTGTGTATGTACTTGTTTTGGTGGGGAGTGGAGGCGGAAGGGTGAGGGGCAAGGAGGGATAATAAGCATGGGATGGGATGGGAGGGAGGGGCGGGGTTGCTACTAGAGCAGGGGGGACAGGAGGGAAGGGGGCCTTGCTGTTACACTCATGGTTAAGGGGAACAATATTCAGAGGATGGGATGGTTGGAGGCCTATAATTTAGGTACAAGGGACCTGCAAAAAGTGAAGAAAGGATGGCAAGTCACAAGGTCTTGATTTCGTGGAATGTGAAAGGGTCTTGCAACAAGTCTAAAAGATATAAAATCTTAAAGCATCTGCAACTATTGGGGGGGAATATTTTGTTTTTGCAGGAAACACATTTGCTAGAGGCAGAAGCCAATCTCTTCAGAAGACAATTTCTGGGACAGGTGCACACTGCTGGGGATAGTACGGTTAGCAGAGGAGGGGCGATTTTGCTTTCTAGATCTATGACCCTTCCTCCGTGAACAGTACATTAGAGACCTGGGGGGAAGATATATCTTGCTCAGAGGTTTGCTTGATCAAGCCAATATAATTTTGGGCAGTGTATATGGACTTTATGTTGATTCACCCGATTTCTTTATGGAATTGCGTAACGCTTTGACACCCTTTGCTCACCTTCCCATAATCTTAGCGGGGGGGACTAGAATCTTCCTTTCTCCCCTGACTTGGACAAGGAGGGAAGGAAAAATAAAGGTCTTACACCAGCACAAAGGGCAATTAGGGATCCAAGTGACCAATTAGGATGATGTGATCCTTGGAGGATCATGCACCCTAATGTTAGAGATTTATCTTCTGCTCAGAGGTGCATGGTTCCCTGTCTAGAATTTATTATCTCCTGTTGAGCCAGTCCCTCTTACCTGGAGTTGGGGAATGTAGAATCGATCTGGGAATGGTCTCTGACCACTCGCTGGTGTACTGTGGTCTTGCCCTGTCCCCAAATTTCCCCAAGCAAACCATATGGAAGCTCAATAACCAGCTGCTCAAGGAAAAGAAGGTGGCTGAGGAGATTAGTAAGAAGATTGAGCATTTTCAAGAATAGAATTTAAACTCCACAGTAAGGGCAGATATAGAGTGGGGTGCATTAAAATGTGTTTTGAGAGGGGAATTGATTCAAATTGCAGCTAGGAGGAAAAAGAATAGAGAACAAAAGGCATTGCATCTGCTGTCCTGTATCCATGACCTGGAGAAAAATTGGACTCCCCGTACAACAGAAGAGGTACGGGGGGCAGTTTGCAGGATACAGGCATCAATACAACTCACTCTTACAGGATAGGGCTGAATACACAATCCTCAAGACAAAAGGGAAATATATAGACCTGGGGGAAAAAGCAAGGATTCTCCTGGCCCTGAGGCTAAGGAAGAAGAACCCTCTAGAATTATCCAGAGTATTAGGGCCAGAAGTGACTGAGTCAATTAAAACACATCCCTGGGCCAGCCGGTGGCGCTGAAAGTTGGCGCTGGGCGCCACACTGCACTGCATGACCAGGATCAGAATGGACTCAGGTCACGGGGGTGGCAGGGAAGGAGGATCAAGCATCCCACGGATGCTCTCCTCCTTCAGGAGGGATACCTGGGGTGTTTAATGCACCCCAGCGCCCGTGAGCAGCTGGGAAGCACCGACTCTCAGGGCAGCGGCTCCCATTGGCGGGGCAGGGAGGAAGGGCGCCATCTGGCACTTGGCAGGTATTGTAAACTTACGTTCGCCCGAGCGGTGTCCTCAGTGGGAGGGAGGGAGGACAAAACTGGAAAACAACCCGCGGCACTCTGGATGATGGCAGCTCCAGCCACCCAGTCTGCAACCACAGGCAGACCCCACTGTGCAAGGTGCTCCACGGGAGGAAGGAGGCAGGTAGGAGTCACCAGAGAGGCACTCTAGGGGTAGACTCAGTGGGGACTGGGGGGCATTGAGCTAGCCCGAAGGAGAAGAGTGGTGAGGGCGACTAGGAGGGGAAAAAAAGAGATTTCAAAAAAAAAAAAAAACACATCCCCTAGACATTGTGAAAGAATTCGAGGAATATTACAGGGAACTATACAGCTCTATGCAACACCTACCAGAGAGATTAGAGGTCAAAGAATGTCAATCCCACTCACAGAGATCCCCTTAGAATTGAGACAGGCTCTGGTATCCCCCTTTTCGGAGGCTGAGATCCTGGAGGTCATTAAATCCTTGCCTCTGGACAGAGCTCCTGGACCTGATGGATTCTCTCTGAATTTTTACAAATGTTTTGTAGAGCAACTAGTCCCCTGGCTTAAAAGGCTTTTTCTAGAGATTATCAAGCCTGAGGTAACAGATCCCTCACTTATTAGAGGCACTTATTATTGTTATACCCAAACCTGAAAAGCCAGCAGATGAAGTAACAAGCTTTCGCCCTATATATAACTACTTAATTATGATGTTAAAATCCTTGCCAAGCTCTTAGCAAATAGAATGGCTAAGGTCCTTCCCCACATTATACACCAGGACCAAGTTGGGTTCATGGCAGGGAGAATATCATCAGACCATCTTTGCAAACTATCCCATATTTTCTCTTCATCCAGGAACTCCAGTACTCCAATGGGTTTGCTATCCCTGAATGCAGGGAAAGCCTTTGACAGAGTAGACTGACAATTTTTATTTTGTACGATTGAAAGGGTAGGATTTCCCTTGGCCTTTATCAAGTGGGTCTCTTCTCTATATAATGGTCCGAGGGAAAAGTTTGATTGCAATGGGGCTTTCTCCTCTTCCTTCCCATTATATTCTGGTGCCAGACAGGGTTGTCCACTGCTGCCCCTACTCTTTAATATATATTTGGAGCCTCTTCTCACAAGCTTGAGGTTAATCTCCAAATACAGGGAGTGGTTCTTGAATCCCAGGAATTTAAACTATCAGTGTACGCTGATGAAATCCTCCTCCACTTGGCTCATCCTCAGTCCTCTTTTCCCATGGTTATGGGAAAAATTAGGACCTTTAGCTCATTCTCCAACTATAAAATTAATGTAGGGAAGACCATAGTGTTTCTGCTTAATAACAGATTATAGAACGTGGATATATCCAATTTGGGGCTGCAATGGAGTCCAAAAACACTGAAATATTTAGGTATAATTTGTCCAGAAGTGCTAATAAGATGTTTCAACTTAATCTAGATGCCCTTATGTTAATAATTAAACAAGGCTTGTCCAGGTGGTGAGGATTACTGATTTCTCTCTGGGGGTGCATCAATGTTATTAAAATGAATTTATTGCCTAGGGTGTTTTATCCCCTGAATATGTTGAACAGCTGGATCCTTCTGAAATGGTTTAAAAAGATACATGCCATGATTTTGGACTTCATATGGCAGGGTAAGGCTCCCAGAAGGGCTTACTACAAGTTGGCTGCCCCTAAATCTAGAGGTGGGTTGAGACTCCCACATATCGGATTACACTTCTGGGCCACCAGTGTTAGTAAATACTTAAAGTGGCTGATAACCCCAGAAGAGACTGAAGCTCAAAAGTATATCCCTTTGTGGGTAAATCTGGAATTAGAGTTGTTCAGGAAGATGGGAATTTTACCAGTTGTTGCCCTATATTCCAACTACAAATGTCTCCCCATGAAATTGATAGAGTCTCCTATAGCCACATCACTTAGAGTTCACTCACAACTCTGCTCCTTCCTTAAATATGACAGAAGCAAAGAACCCAACCAGCACCTTATTAAAAATCCCAACTTTAAGATGGGGGGAAGGTGATTACGGAGCTTTGGATTCCCCAGTTGAAAGATGTCAGAATAAAAGACCTTCTAGCTGAAGAGGGTTATCGTTCAGTAGAATCTATACTTCTGAAATACCATTTGAATAGAGATCAGGTGTTCAAAGTGTTCCAGATAATGCATACGCTCCTGACAGTCCAGGACAAGGTGAGCAGGGTTGGAAAAGAAGAAGGATCATTCAAAGCTCTGGCTCTGGGTGCCTGGGGAACCCATGTGGTGTCAGATTTATGTGCCTCCCTACATGACGGGCAGGCTGTCTTGGTAATATTTGAATGGATGTATTCTCTCATTGTCTCATTGTGTATCTGCCCTGTACTTTTGAAAAACAATGAAGTTGAATTTCAAAAAAAAAAAAAAGCTGCAGTCAATAAGTGAGTGATTACTGGGAAGGTCCAAAAGCCAGAGGTGCACATTGCAGTCAAGGGTAAATACAGGAGTTAGTTGTGAAGTCATGAAGGAGGGATCTAAGGGAGAAGAGTAATGAGGCGGAGCAGATCGCATGGGGAAGGAAAGACAAGACCTTAGGGAAACAGGAAGAGAAAGCAGGTTGCCAGCAATAGATTTTATTGGAGAAAGGGTGAGGGAGCAAGAGTCAGTGTTATGAAGGGAGTATGAGGGGTCACAGAGAGGGTCGGAATGAGGGAGGCAAGGCAAGATAAGGTAAGGTAAAGGGGAGTGTTCCAGGCCGGAATTTTGATGTTTTATTATTTATAAGAAAAACAAAATCAAAACCGAAACCCACCCTCTCCAAGCTGCTAAAAACCCACCCTGGTGAGGGGTGAGTTTCTGTTTTTTAACATGATGAAACAACAGAAGATGCTGTGCTGGGGGCATCTGGGTTCTATGTGGGGAGAAAATGAAACTAAAACAGTGCATGGCATGAGATTCGGTTGTAATTGTAAAGGCTTTTGCACCACAAAAGTGTGCAACGGCATTCTATGATCTTTGAACTGTGGTACAACAGCTTTTTGTTTAGGATGGAAATCCTTGCACAACAAGGGATAACCATATATTAGAGCACATAAAAGTTTTATCTTGTCCTGTCCTTGCTCAGCTGACAGTGAGTAAACAAATTCCAGCTAGCACACATGCTCTTTACCAGGAAACCAAATGCTTAACCGCCCCCAGTCAGCCTCAGCACTGAGATCAATGACTCAAACAAGAACCCGAGTCTCCTAGGCAGCAACGTAATATGTTGCCTTTCCACAACATGGTCAGCCTTCATTTTACACTGCCAACCCTTTCACAGCTCAGTCAGACATCGTATGTAAAACTAACTATACAGAGTTTTGATGTACTCAACATTGATAGTGTAAGGACTGGAGTACAAAAGCACACTAAGTGCTTCATTCCATTCTGTTTGTGGGCTACTTACGGCAACCTCTTTCATCAGAATTGTCTGAGCAATCAGCGGTTCCATCACACCTCCAGTCAGCAGGAATGCAGCGGCCACTGTCACATCGAAAATGTCCACTAGAACATCCTACAATAACGAGAAAAGCAAACTCCTAAGACATGAAGTTTTAAACTGCAACTGGAAATAAAATATTCCCCAATTTATTATTTTGAGAAAAAAAGACTCCTTAAAGAGTGGATAATGCCTTGGAAAACATATTTAGACACAATTCAGCTTGTATTTCAATTATATTTTAAAAAATTCTCCTTTCCATTATTTATTACGGAATAAATTCCAACAAAAACAAGATCATTATCCCTTAGAATTTATCAGTATATATATATATATATATATAGCTTATTCCCTACTTGAAATAATAATGCTGTGTTGTGATATCACAGTCTGTTGCCAAGTGAATAACTGAGATGTCACAAGCAGAGTATTATGGGTTCCATGTGATAATGGCGATTGCGCAAAGGCTAGTGTACATCGACGAAAGTCAATTTTTAGCAATGTACACCCCTGGAGCACAGCAAAAGGACACCGGGGACTTAGATTTTAGGTTGTTATGTGCACCGCCTACTAAAGGATTCTCAACTCTGGGGGGGTGCATGTTGGGGCGGTGCACATTCTTAAATAAAATACATTTTCGGGCCTGGCACACAAAAATGTAGGCACGTCCGGACCCGAACCCAGAACCCTCGCAGCTCTAGGCTGCCACCCACCCACCACGCTATGGAGCCAACTCAGCAGCCCCATGCCAGCCGCACCAGACCAGCCCTCCCTCCCTAACATCATGCTCACTCCTCCCTCCCTGCACGCGTATACATATAGTGATGTCCTGTCACTATATGCACGAACCTCCCCATCCATTCACCCTTCCTCATTGGTAAGCCCGTCGACATGCGTTGGGATTGAGTCACCATTTTAAAAAGCACTCAATCGCTGATGCCCATGTCATGGGCTACCATATTATGACATTCTGGTTGGGAAGAAGCAATAGAAGCTGATGAGTCCTTACAGAACAACTTTCCTGTCTTCATGCATATGACCTCTGTAATAAAAAATGGGAATAAGAAATACGGAGTTAATGAGAAATATAAGCTGCTTTGCATCCAAATGTTCTGTTTTTCAAAGTTCTTTTCAAGACATCAGTGGCCTTTAATGCCGCACTCTCTATGCAGTGAAGAAAATACTTAGCAAACAGGGAGGCACAGCAATGACTTTGTTTGAGTAGAGGGTTCGACACAGGACCACCAAGCTGTTTAAAAGCTTAGGGGTCAAGAGCTCCATGGAGAGATTGGACACACATAAGTATTTAGTGAAGAAAAGCGAAGGCTGGGGGTGTGTGATTACAATGTTTCAAATGCTGAAAGTGATAGGCTGGAGCATAAGCAGCTGTGTGAGCTGGTGAGCGCAAGCAGAACATGCAAAGAGTGCGTGTGGGGGGTGTAGGATATGGGAAAAAACAAGAAGTATTGCTTCACACGGAGGTCAGTCAGCATGTGTAATGCCCTTCCACAGGAGGTTATTGAAGCTGGCACTGTTTGGCCTTTCAAAACTAGGACCCCAGTGGACAGATAGGCAAGGGATGATAGCATTGAGGGTTGCACTGTGGGAGTGGGGCAATATTCCAGCAGTTAAGCATGAGTGCTCCACTTGGGGTATAGTTACTGCCATGCAGCAGAAAGAGCAGACAAGATGGACTCTAAGTGATTTCCACCACATTACTATTTTACTATGTTGCTACCATGTGAGATCCATAGCCATCCTCCTTACAGGATTATGAAGCAAAATTCAGGAAACACTTATGGTTTCAGGCCTTTTGGGGGCTTTTAATTGAATCAACTATGGTTATTTAGTCAGGTTTTGGTTAAAGTGTTTTTTGTTAAATTATTTCTCATGCACTTTGTTCTGTTCCACATTGCACGTTACATGTGTTGTTTGATAAGTGTCTATTCAGTGCTGTATGGTTATTCGCTTATTATCTGTGCATTTTATCATTTATTTGGCTCTGTGCTATGGAAAGGAGCTTGTCAAAAAATCCTCCTTATGCTACTACTACTACTTAACTACTTGGCTACACATTTTTCATTGCTCATCATAAATTTCAATTTAGGATCATTGCCCCGTCACTCTATATACAACATGGCAGGACTATAGCTCAAGATAAGGATACACATGTGGGAAAACTTGTTAACACAGACAGAACAACAGAAACGTTTTAACACAGAAAGCCATTGCACAATTCATGCCTGTGCTGAAGTCAACCGCCTCATTCAGTAGGTCTGTTTTATGTTGATCTAATTTTCATGCACTTTCCCTGAATCCTTTCTAGTCTATGTTTAGTTTTCCACTTCTAGAGATCTATTTCTTCCAAATGTTAGTAAATTTGGTTCTGAGGAAAAGAACACAGAAATACAGACAATGACATCAGAAAAAGACCAATGGTCCATGTAAGTGCCTCTGACACCCTATCATACCCCAAGACTTTTGTCAATACAGGCTCTTTGTCCATACTATCCACCCCCTTTGCTCCCTGTTTTACTACTACCCCTGGGTAACTACTAAATCTTTAACTCTGCCCCAACCATGACGGAAACCTTTTTTTTTTTTTAATTTAATGTTTATTGGTATTCTAGAAAAGATGAAGAACAATCTGCAAACCATCCTGGCCAGGGCAAGAGACCCTTGGATATACATGCTAAAAAAGCCTTTAGTGATTACCAGTAAACACGCTGAACTTTGTTGACTGCTACATCTAGCTATCAAAGATCCATTGCGGGGAGGGGGGGATAAGTATTTTAGGAAGTTATCTGTTAAGTATCAAGCATGCTAGATGTGGGGTGACAGTTGAGGCTGGGGTAGAGGTGGTTTGCAGAGATGACACTGAGTTGCAAGTGCAGATAGGCTTCCCAGACGTGTTCATGAGATGGCAACGCCCCTTATATGGCATGATGCACTCTTTTGTAGCTGTTTTTTTTTTGCCTAGTCCACAGAGCCATTCTGCTACATCTGTTTTTTTTGTACTCTCCAGTGTCTCAGCAGTACTCTCTTAGCTGTGATGAGGGCATTAATAGGCACTTCCAGTGCCTTGTGGAAAGTGCTTTGGCCAAAGTGAGAGAGGATTATATCCTAACATCACCAGTTAAGGGTCTAGGTGAAACTGTGTGCTAAGATGTTACTCACAGTTCACTGAATGTCATCCCAGTAGGCCTACAATATGGGACAAGACCAGAGAATATGAATAATAGTGTCCTCAGTTACCGCACATCTCCAACACTGTCTGAGTGTGTCAGACCCTACATTTAAAGCCTGGGGAGTCTATGCCACCTGTGTATTACCTTGAATGGGATAAGCCTCCCTTTAGTATCTTTAATTACATTCCTTGTGGCATTGCAACACTGGTGCCAGACTTCTGGTGTGATCTCTGTCCTCAGCTCTTCAGACCATCTCTTTCAGACCTGAACTGTGGGATCCTTGACTATGTCTAATAGTTGGGCATTTACATTGATACTTCACAGTGTCTTCTCACCTTCAGGACAAAGGATGATATCTATAGGGTTCAGGTCTAGCTGCTGCAGAGTGTGGTCTGGTGTGCTTCCCAGGACATTCCTCAGCTGGAGGTATTGCCAGTGTTGCTTTTCAGGGAGTGGGAATTGTTGTTGCAGTTGTGCAAAAGATTTAAAGTTTATTTGTAAAGAGTCTATCAGATCCCGAAGGGAGGTGATCCCTTTGGACCTCTGCAAGCTACTCTGTGCTAGCCACTTTCCTAAGCAGAGGCTTGGGAAGCTCCATAGTGGAAGGTGTGGAGCCCTCTCCCATTTCCATTGGCCTAGCTTCACATATTTCTTCCATTTAATTTCCTCCCTAGAGTGGCTTAATGTTGGGTGTTGGTTGAGTTGGGGTGGGGGACTCTTGAACTGTATCAGTTCCAAGACTGAACCTCCAGCAACATATGCTTTGTAATCTACCCATTTAGGTCTTACATCCTGTGGATACCAAGGACAAGTTTGGGCCAGTTGCAACAGTGCCTGGGCCAAGTGTTTTAGGAAATAATCAGGGAGCCTAAGTCCGGCCTATATAGTGCCTGCGACTATTTTTGACCAGCTAATGCACATAGGCACTTTACCCAAAAAATAATCCTTCTTTTTGGACTGGAGTAACTTAATGGTTTGGGGATACATCTAGATGGGTAGATTATCTATTATATATTGTATTTTTGGTGCAGCCATCATTTTGAAGGCCTGTGCCCTTCCCCAATGTGATAGGTGTAGACTATTTAGATCTTTCTCGAGTTCACCCAGCTGTGGGTAAAGTTAAGCTTGTTAAGCTGGTTCAGCTCCCAGTTAAAATGGATGCCGAGGTTGTCTAGGTGTTGACCAGCTTGTTGTAGGCCCCAGGGTAGCCCAGGAGGTCTGCCACCATAGGTGAGGTGGTGAGAAATTGGGATTTGGATACATTCAGCTTGTATCCTGAAAGATGATTGTATTTGTCTATCAGATTCAACAAGGATGGGACTAACTCTTGGGGATTTGTTAGCATCAGCATTATGTCATCCACATAAGCCAGTGCTCTATGCTCCTCTCCCATTACAATTCCATGTATTGCCAGAGATTGTCATATTACCTCTAAAACCAGCTCTAGGACCAACACAAACAACAGGGGTGAGTGGGGGCAGTCCTTCCTGGTTCCTCTTTCCAGGGAGAATGCCCTGGATGCTTGCCCACTGGCAATAACCTCAGCCAAAGCTTTCTGATATAATGTCACCCATATGATGAAGGTTGGTCCAATGCAAATCATTTTAATGACATGGAAGAAGTAACCCCACTCCACCCTGTCAAATGCATTTTCAGCATCAGGAGAAGTATGGTTGGTATGTATGGGTTCTGTGCCTTCCAGATCAGGTTTAGGAGTTGACATCTGATGTCTGTGCCCCTACACCCTGGGATAAAGCCTGCCTGGTCTTTTTTCACTAGGGAGGGGATGACTCCTCAACCATACCCCCAAAACATTATGCAATCTACTGTTATCAGGGAGACTGATCTATAGCTGCCACACAGTGAAGCATCCTCCCCAGGACTGGAGATGAGAGATCTATGCTATGTGCATAAAATCTGGTAGACTGTCTATCTTGCTGGCCTCTGCCAATACTGCAGATAGGGGCTTTAATAGTACATATGAAATTGCCAGCAGAAACAGGCCTCCCAGTCTATCGATTCTGCTTGAGTACATCCTTGAAGGCCACCAGAAATTCCACTGGTAAGCCATCTTTCTCTGGGGCTTTCCCTGCCAGCATGCTGCTCGAAGCCCTCCCCAGCTCCTCTTGGGAAAGTGTCCTTTCTAGGGCCACCTTGATGGTGTCATCCAAGAACAGCAGCTGCAGATCAAAGAGGAATACATCTTACTCACCCTCCTGGGCCTGGATCTCGGTGGAGTAGAGAGCCCTGTAGAAATTTAGAAATTCCTCATTTATGGCTTTCTCTTCCCTAGTAAGGGTTCCATTCTTTTGCTTAATGGAAATGATTCAGGATCTTTCTTGGCACTTTTTCAGTTGACAGGCTAGCAACCTGACAGGTTTCTGTCAAGACTCCCAGAAGGTTTGTCACAGGCAGAATAGGGCATATTCTGCTTTCTGATGGAGCAGCAGATTGAGTCAATATTTTGCACCTGTTATTTCCATTAGCAGACCTCTCCTATCACTGGACGCTTCCCTGTATTTTTTCTTTCTCTTTAAGGTCCTCTTGCAGGGACTCTAGTTCCTTGAACTTGATTTTTTAAGGGATAAGGTATAGCTGATGCACCTACTCTGTATGTAAGCCTTAAGGGCATCCCAATAGGTGACAGCAGACGTGTTGTCTACTCTGTTCACCTCAAGAAAAGTCCTGATCTCCTCCTTCAACCTACAACAGAACCCTTTGTCCCTTAGAATAGATGTGTTGAGGTGCCAAACTCCCCAGCTTTGGTCGGTGGCATCAGGTGATACCCACATGAAGGAGGTCAAAGCATAGTCTGAGATTATGGTCACACCTATACAGGTATCTGTAGAGTGTGAGGTCCATTGGGCTGGAGTTAACCAGAGGTCTATCCTAGAGAAAGTCTGGCATGGATTGGAGAAGAACACGTAGTCTCTCTCGATGGGGTGGACTACTCTCTAGATGTCTACCAGCCCCAGCTTCTGGGCAAGATCATGCAATACCAAACAGGCATGGGTGCTGTGACCAGTGGGGGCTTTACTCTCAAGGACTACATTCACATCTCTGCCCATGACTAGTAGACCATCTTTGTGTTCCTGTGTCTGAGCAAGGAAATGGAAGAAATTTACATCTGTGAGGTTCATCCCATACACATTACATAGTGTGACTTACTCCCCCTACATGTTCCCCTGCACTATTACGAATCTGCCTGGTGGATCTGAGGTAACTTTGGTTGGGGTGAAGGAGACATGTTCATGTATCTGTATGGCTACTCCTCTACTCGTAGTGTTATACAAGCTGCCAAAAACTTGGGAGATCCATGTAGTACTACGCTTATTAGATTCAGTTTTGGACAAATGAGTCTCCTGTAAGAAGGCTACTTCTGCTCCCTCCCTCGTTAGGAAATCTAAAGTCTTACACCACTTTATTGGGGAGTGAATGCCTTTCACATTCCATGAAACCCATTTAATCAGAGTGTTAGTCATTTGCTACTTGAAATGAGAAGGGAATGCCAAGGGAAGGGTTGTGCCACTGGAAACTGAGTCTCCTGATATCAAGTTTGTTGTGGGGAGTGTACTTGGTACCCTGGATGCCTGTGGTCAAAGTGAGGTATAGATGGTGTGTGGGGGTAGACCCCCAGTGGTGGTCAACTGCTCCTGGGGTTGTCAGGCCTCCTGTAGGGATCTGTACACCCTCCTTTGCATCAGCTGTATGGTGAATGCATTGCAATGGGTTCCTAGTTTGGTTCCTGGTACACAAGGCACCATAGTCGTTGGAAAAAGTACAACAGAAAATTAAAGCAGAATGACACTAACATTTTGCAAAACTGTCACAAGTAACACTTGCATAACAGTAAAATACACTAACTCATTTTGGACTGGGGATGTATGCAGAGGGGGATTAGTACCACTCTGAAACTGTCATCCCCAGTCCTCAGTGCATGTGGGAAAAAACATCAAGGTAAACAACAGATAAAAGTAGTGCAACCCTGAATTGAACCCTTTGCCTAACCAGGGGCCTAACATGGGTGGGGGGTAAAATAGGGCAAGTCTAGTGTAGATGGAGGGGGGGGATCAAGCTCCTGGCTGGCAGCAGTCCTTAGGAATGGGCCCCACTTGATTACCTATTAGCTTGGGTGTGCAGCATACTGTGGGTAGTTGGGAAGGGTTTTCTGAGACCTGATCAATAAACCATGACCCCACTTACAGATTTGCACCATAGCCAACCACTCCAGGGTGACTCACCAGCCAGGCAAACGTGGATAGGAAAGTACAGCGTCAGCTAGTCAACAGCTCAAATATCAGTGGGAGGGCTAGGAGCATCTGCTAATTGAGTCTCTCTTCCTCCATTTTTGGGGCATTTGGCCCCAGTATATGTAACTACTGGTCCCTGCCATCTGTGGTGATTATTCTATGGGCCAGTGGACCATATATAAGAGACTTCAGTTAAAATGCTAATGGAAAAAGATTCAGAACCCAGATATTACCACTTCAGACAGCACTATACCTGCAGTAGTAGTTCAGCCTAAATACATAGATTACGTTTTAGTTTCTTGCCCATTTACTGCAGGCAATAGCCTGGGCCAGCTGGGTTGGAAATCTGATCTTCCTGCTGTAGTGTCTGACTGTTTGGCTCTTTCAGGTTCCACTGATTCTGCCCAAGCAAAGGAGGTGACTGTCAGTTCAGTAGAGGATTCTGCAGCTGTAGTGGCAAAATCAGTGTGGTTCTGTGGGGCATTTTTGTCCTGGCCAAGCCTCTTCAGGGCAGGCTCTCCAGCAAAGTCTGAGCTGGAGACTGACAAACAAGAATCTTTGCTTCAGTCTCAGACCTCCAGACTGCTTCTGGGATTGTCAGGCCCTGGTCTGGTTTTGTCTCTGTAGCCTCTGCTGGGCCTTTTGGCTTTAGTAGTCTGCCATTTCATCCTTGCACTGTCAGTCTCCTTCTGCAAGGGTCCTGGATTCCTCATCTGCAACTAAAGGCCCCCTCTGAATGACTGTCTACTGTCAGATGAGTGACGTGTTTCATTTCACCGTAGGGGTGAGTCCTCTGCTTACCTAGTTGCTTCTGATGTAGACTTATGCTTCTGCAAGGTATTCAAATGTGCTCAACACCCCATTTTGATTGATTTGCATTTTGGCAGGGTACTGTAGGTGGTATGGTATTTTAAGGTCCTGAAAAGCATTCTCTGCCTTTGTGAACTGTCTCCATCTGACTGGCAGCTCTGCTGAATAATCATGAAAAATGTACATGTGGTGGCCGTTCCAGCTTAGTACCCCTCTTTCCCTAGACAGAGCAAGTATTCATTCTTTCTCCAGA
This sequence comes from Neoceratodus forsteri, assembly GCA_016271365.2. Lineage (NCBI taxonomy): Eukaryota > Metazoa > Chordata > Ceratodontiformes > Ceratodontidae > Neoceratodus > Neoceratodus forsteri. The sequence continues at coordinate 783,068,234 of CM028132.1, read as the reverse complement.
AATCTTAAAAATTTTACCAGCAACAGCAGGAGTCTTTCTCTGGCTTTGGGAGTGCCAACTAGTGGTGTGACCTCTCTATCTCAAGACCCAGACACCAGGTGTAATTCAGCAACTTGGGGCAACCGCCTTTGAAGAAAGCCAGAAGGATCTTTTTGTTCGGCTCCTTCTGGGAACCCTATGAATCTCAAATTGTTCCTACAGTTTTCAGCATCTTCTGTCCGATGCCACAGAAGTTGTACCAGCCTCTCCAGCTCCTGGATTCATGCCTCATGGCAGCTGTCCTTCTCCTCGATGTATGACAGGTAGGTCTCAACATCTCAGGCTCGGCTTTGTAGGGCAAGTACCTTCTCCTCTAGGACTGCCACTGAAGATTTAAAGGTAGTAATTTCCTTAAGAACTTGCTACAATAGTCCTTTTATTTCAGTCCCTTCCATGGAGTGGGTCTGTGTACTGGCACCTACCAATGCCATCCCCCCCCCCCGCACTTCACAGATGACCACCACAGTTTTTGGTTAATAACTTAAAAATGACTGCTTCCTTTGATGCCAAAGTCTGGAATTCATTAGTGCAATTTTTTATTAATGAATGATACCTACATTGCCTGGATTGCCAAAGATGAAGGCAAGTTACTGACGAATTTGGTGGTGTGGTGCCTCAGAGCTCTTGACTATAGCTCCATTCTCATCCACAGCTTCTGTATCATGGTTGAAATCTTTAATGGTTTTGTTGCATAATGCCTGCACTGGCAGACTGTTCAACAGTTCAGCCACTCTCTCTGTAAAATAAAACCTTCTCACATCTCTCCTGAACCTTCCCCAACCAACTTCAACTTGTGACCTCAAAAAGAAACAAACATTTACTGCAGTGCAGCTCTTCTTAGATATGACTGTTTGCGCTCCTGAGAGGTAATGATCCCTCAATCTATTGTATTACAGATCTATGCTTTTACTGATGCACTATTTAAAAAAGCTGACTTTTTATACTAAGGTGTTTTTAAACAGGAACAATGGCGTTTATTATATATTCAGGCATTAGATCATATCTAGGAAGGAAAGGAATTTGGTTTATATGTACTACCTTACATTCAGTACATACTGTCCCAAAACACTTTAAAAACTAGGAAGTGTACCAGCAGCTCTAGTGTGCATAAGGCAGTTAAGTGAGATAGAGAAAGGTAATGGATGATAAGGAACGTTCAACGAAGATAAGCACCAAGGCAGGGAGGGGAAGACACGCGCAGGGAGGCTACCTGACTTGCTCAAGATCAGGCTGTAAGTAAGTGGATAAATTGTAACAGCAGTTCAGACCCAAACCCTAAACACAGTTGTGCCTCAGTTAGAAAATACAGAATTTATGCACATGGTAATGGCCAGCACAAACTGACACTCAGACAGCACAGCACATGTATTGAAATCTCATCAGTGAAGTAATAACAGAATTTTTTTTTCCTTCCATGTGCCATTTCCATTTATTTGTGCAAAATACAGCAGTGCAACTCACTCAATATCAAGAAAGCCAGTCTGCAGAACATATTGATCTTGATAGATAGTTTCTGTAAAACTTGTCTATATCAAATGCTATGCCAGCAAGCCAGTCCTCCAGGACCATCCATTGCCTAAGACGTTTCAGTCTTAAGAGTTTTCTCAAAGTCTGATGGGAAAAGCAGTCTGTTGTCCCTTATAGCAATTGTACCTTAAAGGCACACTCATTCCAAAAGTGAAGTGCGCAGTGCAGGTGTTAAACAAAGTTTTAAAATGTTCCCATACCACACTTAAATCACAATGAACAATGAATGACCAATGTAAAGAAGTCTAGTAGTTTGATAACACTTTAGCAAATGCATTACATCCCCAGGTTCAAGTCTTATCACTGCTACTTAAAAAACACAACTGAAAGCTCTTTCATTTATTTTTAGGTGCAGCGTCTTATGTGTCAGTCAACAAACAGCACCATAAAATAGCTTTTTAAGTCAAGATAAAGAATGGAGCAATTTGATACCTATTCTTCAAATCAATAGGCTAATAGATCAAACATGAGGGAGAACAATTCTAAGTCCTCAACTATGGTTTTTAATTTTGAGTCTTATGGACTCCTGTGTGAAAACAAATGTACATATAACATATGCTAATCTAAGTATTCTATTTCTGTAAATCAATACTGTATACCGAGCATATACACTAAAGAGAGGAAAAGACAAAAAAGGTGTTGTCTGGGTGAGGGGAAAAGGGAGAGGAATTGGGGCAAAGTGAGGGAGGCAGGTGTGTATGAGGGTTAGCTTTAGGTATCAACATGTCCCTCTCTTCATCTTGACTTGGAAAACTATTTTATAGCATTGTTCATTAACTGGCAGATAACATTAACTTGCTGACCAAGACACTGCAGCTACAAATGAATACAGGAGCTTCCAGTTCTGTTTTTAAGTGACCGTGATGGGACTTGAATCTGGGGATGTAATGCATTTGACAAAAGTGTTATTAAACTACTAAACTGCTTTTCATTGTATATATATTGTTTCATTGTGATTTCAATGCAGTATGAGATTGCTTTTAAACTTTGTTTACACTTGCACTCTGCATTTTATCTGGGGGTGAGAGAGCCTTTAAGGTGCAGTTGTTATAAGGGACAACAGGCTGTTTTTCCCATCAGCCTTTGAAGAAAACTCTCAAGTGGGAAACACGTTAGGCAATGGATGGTCATGGAGGACTGGCTTGCTGCCCAGCATTTGATACAAACGCATTTTACAAAAACTGTATCCTGATCAATATGTCCTGCATATGATTCCATGTCATAATAGCAATCGAGCAACAGTGATCACTATTATGGTGAGTGTACATCACCGAAAAATTATTTTGGCAATGCACACTGGCAGCACACTGAAAAATGGCACCCGAGACCTACAGGTCTCATTTTTAATGCTGGGAGCTGTGCCCCACCAACCCCCCACTTATGGATTCTCAGCCCGGGGTGTATGTCAGGGAGGAACCTGAGGCAATACGTGCCTCCTATCAGCAAAAAAAAAAAACACACTATGCCGGACCAGAACTCAAAACCCAGTGCCTCCCAGCCGACCAGGCAACCACCCTTCGCATGATGCCAGTGATCTGGCTTAGCAGCTGCTCACTGCAATCTCTCCCACATGCCATCCCTCCCCCACAACTCTCCCCCACTGTGGGCACATGCGTATACGTGCAAGTTCCTGTCACAGTTTTCACCGACCGCAGTATCTGGTCACCCTTCTCCCTAGGTAGCCATGATCACAGTTGCCAAGACTGAGTTGCCATTTTTCTAGGTGATCAAGCTCGCTCGCTATGGTCATGGACCACCCCTACAAACTGGCTTTGTTGTGATTGAGTGGGTTACACTACTGTATTTTTCACAAATAAATGGAAAGAGCACATGGAAGGTAAACAAATATTTCTGATATTACTTCACTGCTGGGATTTCAGTATATGTGCTTCTCTATTTGGGTGTTAGCTGGGGTCGGCCATTGTCACGTACATAAGTAGTGAGTAAATGGAGGTGATGGGATTCAATCTTATGACATGAGGTTTGCAGCTCTGTGCTCTAATCACTAAGCAATAGGCAGTATTCCCTGGCAGTATTCACCTAACCACCTATAAGTTGGGCAATCTAAACAGAGCAAAATAACTGCACTACAGTGAAAAAATGGAGAGGTGCTGCCAAAAGGGGTGGTCTAACCCCCTCAACTAGATGAGCAAAAAACAGAATGTGGCTGCACACCAAGAATCCAAATCACCAAGTTTGAACACCACAAATAAATGCAGGTTCTCAGTTTCATGTAGTACAGGTGTACAAACAAAGTGCCTGTCACTCTGCGGAGACTGCCACAGTGCTTTGCCTCACCAGGCTTTGTCAAGACAGTCAGATCAAGAGCTGGACTTCCTTTAAGGTACAGTACTCCTGTTAACATACAAGGCACGAAATAGATTGTATCCCCAATGCCTCTGTGATCTCCTGACACCCACTGACCTCAGATAGGTCGCTACTCTCAGGGACTAGCTGTGCTCTGTGTCCTGTCATCATGATTAAAACTAATGAAAACCATTTATTTACTATGTCATCCATTAGACTTTGAGAATATCTGCTAGTTGACATCCTTCTAGCTCCCTCTCTGATGATCTTTTAATTATTTGAAAGACTGATTAGTCAGGAAAGCTTTTCCAGTCTGAATTACTACAGCATAATTTTTGATGTAGACTATAGAAAGTCTAAATTGTTTTCAAGAACAGAGTCACTGGTTGATAATAGGGTAAATGAAATATTAGAGAACAAGATAAAATCATTTGTACCCTAACTCAGGCAATTTTTTCAAAACCCATTAGAGACATATTATGAAACATTAGCATGTGCTTTAACCTCAACTCTTGTGGGCCACTTTGCATTGATTTCTATTTCATTCAGGTGTGAAGGGGTTAACCAATGACAGTCAGAGGCCTTTACTTCATAATCTGCTTTATTTTGTTAGAGCAGCTCCAGAAGCAAACAGTTTGATACCTTAAATAACCATTATAGGAACACAGGAACACAGGAATGTGATGGCAGAAAAGAACCGCCAGGCCTACCTAGTCTGCCCAGTTTGCCTAAGTGTCCACTTAGGTCTTAACTATAGTCCACCACCCCCTTCTTAGCATCCCCCTGTGTTTATCCCATGCCCTCTTGAACCTCCCTACTATTCTCTCTCCCACCACCTCCCTCGGCAGCCCATTCCAGTTTTCCACCACCCTCTCAGTGAAGAAGTACTTCCTATGGTTACCTCTAAATTTCACCCCTTGATTTGTAATTCATGTCCCCTCACTCCTGGCAGTTCTTTTAGCTGGAACAGGCTCTCCACAGGCACTTTATTAAAGCCCCTGAGGTATTTAAATGTCTCAAACATGTCACCCCTCTCCCTCCTCTGCTCCAGTGAGTACATGCCTAGGTCCTTCAGTCTCCCCTCATATGGCAATTGATCGAGCCCTCTGACCGTCTTTGTCGCTCTCCTCTGTACTCATTCCAATCTCTCCACATCCTTCCTGAGGTATGGACTCCATAACTGGACCACATACTCCAGGTGTGTCCAAACCAGCTGGGTGTAGAGGGGAACTATGACCTCCCTCCTTCTGTGGCTATTCCACTCCCTATGCCACCCAGTATCCTGCTGGATATTCCTCTCCCTATGCCACCCAGTATCCTGCTGGATATTCCTCTCCCTATGCCACCCAGTATCCTGCTGGATATTCCTCTCCCTATGCCACCCAGTATCCTGCTGGCTCTTGCCACTTCCCCTCCACGCTGCTTACTCACCTTCAGGTCCTGTGAAATGATGATACCTAGGTCTCTTTCCTGTTCTGTAACCTGCAGGGATCTACATCCCATCTAGTATTCAGCTTTCTTGCTTCTTCTGCTTAAGTGCATAATCTTACATTTTGCTCAATTGAACGACAATTGCCACTCTTTGGACCATTTCTCCAACCGCTCTAGATTGCTACGCATCATCTCTATCCCTTCCTGCTTGTCTACTCTGTTGAAGACCTTTGCATCATCTGTAAACAGACTCATCCTTCTCTCCAGACCCTCCACTATATCCCCTATAAAGACATTAAACAGAAGGGGCCCTAACATTGACCCTTGGGGGACCTTACTGATGACCACGGACTCCTCTGAGGGTGCCCCATTGACCAATACCCTCTGTGTTCTGCCTTCCAACCAGTTCTTGACCCACTTTATCACCCCCTCCCCAACCCCAGGTGTCCCATTTTGTGTAATATCCTCATGTGCGGCACTGAGTCAAACGCTTTTCTGAAATTAAAGTAGGCTATGTCCACTGAGCCCCCTTGATCCACTACCTTGGTGACCTAGTTAAAAAACTCTATCAAGTTCGTTTGACAGGATCTGCCTTCAGTGAATCAGTGTTGCCTTGGGTCCCTAAGGCCGCTTGCCTCCAGGTAACTGTTGATTCTAATTTTGAGCTGCTTTTCCATGAATTTTCCAACCACAGATGTTAAGCTCATTGGCCTGTAGTTGCCCACCTCCTCCCTCACCCCTTCCCCTTGTGAAGGGGTACTACATCCACCCGTTTCCAATCATTGGGTACTACCCCTGATCTTAAGGAGTTGTTGAATAGGGTGGTCAAGGGAGCAGCCAGTACATCCTCAGTTCCCTCAAACCCTTGGATGCACCCTGTCCGGCCCCATGGCCTTGTCTATTTTCAGATCCTTAAGTTGCTTCGGGATCTCCTCTTCCCAAAACTGATTCATGTCCACCCCTTCCCCTGTAACAGGTGCACTCCTATAGCTATCCCCCTTCCATTCTTCTTCCTATGTGGATGCTGAACAGAAATACCTGTTCAGCCATTCGTCCTTCTCCCTATCTCCCACCACTCTCTCCCCCATCCCATTTTTCAGACTTTGAACCCCCGTCTCTGTTTTCCTCCTTTTGCCTATATACCTAAAGAAGGTCTTCTTGACCTCCTTGGCAATGTTCTCCTCCATCCTTGCTTTTGCTAGCCTGACCTCCCTGCCCATCTCACTCTGCCTAGCCTGATACTCTTCCCAAGCCTCTTCCCTCTGCGTCATTTTAAACCTCCTGAAGGCTATTCTCTTAGCTCTGATGCTGTTCTCCACTTCTCTGTTGAACCATAATGGCTTCCACTTTCTCTTATTTTCATTCACCCTCCTCACACAGAGGTTTGTGGCACCTACTATGGCCCCCTTTATTGAGTCCCACATGTCCTCCACCCCCTCAAGTTCCCCCACAACTTCCAGTGCCTGATGAGCATATTTCCCCATCCTACTAATATCTGGTTGTCTGAAGTCAAGCACCTTCATCTTGATCCGGTTTATGGTGGCAGGCGTGAGTACTGTGAACCACACAGTACCATGGTCACTTGCACCAAGGTTTTCCCCCACCAATATATGCCCTACCCTATCCCCATTCATTAATACCACATCTAAAACCACCCCTTCCCTAGCTGGCTCCCTGACCATCTGTCTTAGTAAGGCCACTTGAAGGGAGTCCAGAATTGCCCTGCTTTTGGGTGATGCTGTTGACAGCATATCCCACACCACATCCAGTAGGTTCAGGTCCACCCATCAGCAGCACCTCTCCCTTAGTTGCCATCCTTAGTATCCCTTCCATCATCTGGTTGTCCACACTCTCTTACTGCCCTGGTGGCCTGTAGACCACTCCTGTGCACACCACCTCACGCCTCCCTGTGTTTAATGAAACCTACAATGCCTCTGTGTCCCCCCACCTGCCCTGTATTTCTGTCGCCTGAATCCCCTCCCGCATGTAAAGTGCCACACTCCCCCCCTTTCTTCCCCCCTCTCTCTTATGTTAGAGAAAGGGTAGCAGTGTCAAGGACAAATTGATTCTCGGTGACATGGCTCATACCAATTCATAGACACTACTTGGATATAGAAGTAAAGGGGTGTTATCATCGTGGCTGTTGTGTACATTGCAATGTTTTTATAGTTGGCAAAGGTTTTGGCCACACTTACAGTGGTAAACAAAACTGTGATTCATCCATAATTAGCTCATCAGCAACAGCTGGTGAATTAGGGTGTCAAGTAGCACATGTGGGTGCAGCAGTTAGACTGGACTGGAACTTAATATCTCCTTATCATCTTACAAAAGTCTCATCCTGCACATCTGTAATCTATTTTTATTGACTACTATAGAAGAGTTCCACCACCTAAAGACGACAACAGTTTCCTACAGACGACTCTAGACAAACGTTCCCCACCTAAGCATTTACAGTTTAACACTGCACAGGTGTTTGGGTGTGGGGGGAGGTAAGAAGGACTCCTACTTATGTGCTGAAACATATCAGTATGAGACGAGCAGTACTTCATGTCTGCTACAGATAGGAAACATAACTCACAGGGCAACTTAAACAATCAGCTTTGGACTTACAGTGGAAAGTACAATTTTTAATTTTTGAAACATGAAAAATGTAATGCTAATATTATGATGAATACCTGCTCTGACTATGAACTAACATATAGTATAAACTCACTAAATTTTATTTTTAATCTTTCTTCTCTCCTTTAACCCTTAGGCTGCCGACTGAATTAGAATGCATAGTAATTCTGGACTGATATATCCATCCGTGGCACAGCAAGGGTTAAACTGAATCATTCACTTCCATGTAGGTTATGAACATACTGTGGTATGCACAATTCACAAAATATTTTGTGGGTGACAAGTTGACACAAGATGACTATGTGCCTGAACCCATGTTTGCAGTCCATTGAGTCATGTTCATCGATTCATCAAGGTTGCAAATGCTTCCTGGGTGCCTGCAAAGACACTGGCAAATACCTAGGACAAGTGGCAGAGGGTATAATGCAAATGGACCACATGGCCACACACAGAGTATTGTTGTGGCCTTATGGCACTCTGAGAGCCAGCATTACGGCGTCGGGTCATCATGGCACTGAATGCCAGATTTGCTCCCTCCTCCCCTAGATCCACCCCCCCCCCCGGAGTTTGTATCATTAGAACGGGGAGTGCAGGGGCTCAACAGGGGGTTGCAGACCAGAGTGGATGCATGGATTTACCCTAAGTGTCACCTAGCAAAACAGTCTCCAAGCTGGGTGAGGAGGCACAAGGCACCAGGTAAGAGGCATGATTGAACAAGGAAGGTGAGGGGAAGGATCCAATAGATGCCAGAGTAAGAGAAGCTGTGTAGACAGTGAAAGGGACCATGAGGTTATCATATCTAAGGACTTCACCTAGAGTACTGTGTTCAGTTTTGGAGACAGCACCTTAGAACAGACATAGGTAGAGTACAGGTGATCCAGAGGAGGGCAACTAGAATGGTGCATGATTTGCAGGAGAAGCCTTAAAACAAGAGATTGTGGGATCTCACCATGTATACTCTGGAAGAAAGGAGAGAGGGGATATGATTGAGACCTGCTATTACCTCAAATGAGTTAATAGCGTACAGGTGGGGTGTCTGTTTCAAATAAGAACAAGCACCAGGACCAGGGGGCATACAATGGAGCTGGAGTGGGGGATTTAAGAGTGATATGAGGGAATATTTTTTCACTGAGAGGGCAGTGGATGCCTGAAATAGATTACTAGCAGATGTATTTGAGGCTAGAGCAGTAGGAGTCTTCAAGCATGCATGGGATAGACATAGGGATATATTAGATAGGATGCAGAGAGGTGGGAGGGTCAGGGTCTGTGGAGATAGGATAGGTAGGAAACATCTGGGCAGACTAAGTATGCAAAGCATTCCTTTCCTGCTATCACATTCTATGTTTCTGTGAGTCTCTCTGAAGTGCTGCATCACGTACAGTACCAGGTGTTCCGTACACAGCACTTCATAATGCTGTTTGTATGCCAGCTCAGCAGGACATTAGCAGGCACTATCCCTAGTAGTTCCCAAAAATGACTAGAATGGCAATTTGCTTTGCATCAGACTCACAAAGGGGTTTCCACTGCTTTGTGTTCATGGCACTGTCCATACCTGTGGGGCTGTGGGACCTGGCACAGCTGAATGGGGGATACATGTCTATCTTAAGAGAGGACACTTTTTCACTGAAAGGGTGGTGGCCAGGTGGAATGCGCTACTAGCTGAGGTGATATCCAGTGGAGGCTTCAAGAGGGGATGGGACAGAGTAAGAGGGAGGGTCAAGCGAGGGGGGGCAAGGGAGGGGCAGCTGCAAAATAAGGGCTGCTAGCTGCACAACCAAGCAGACATGGTAGACCGTAAGGCCTTTTTCTGCTGGAAAATGTCTTATGTTCATATGTTAAATCAGGTCTGAGACTTCTTTGAAGTGAGTCCACTATTATTTCAGGAACAACTAATTGGTGTATTACAGTCTTAAAACTAATTGATATTGCTTGGTTGAAGATTTAAAGTCACATGTAGAACATACACAAATTGAAACGTGTTAGTGATTGCTTGAATAAGTTGCCTACTTGCATTTGAAAAAGCTCAGCCCACATTTGCTCAGTTATTTCTATCTTTTATATTAATCAATGAAAAATAATTTTCAGAACTGCCCAGTGACCTATGAGTGTTTGTGGCCCAAGCCAACATCCAGACTGAGACGCTAACTAAACTGATATCAGGGGTCCAGTTTTCAACCTCCATGGCTCTCTATTTCATCCCTAAAAGTCCCACAAGCTCTTGCAGCAGGGAGAAAAGGTGCACACATAGACTGCCCACAACACATGTGAGTGATTTAAACAGCATTGTCTAAATCTGGATGAATTATTCAGTTTCCAGCTTTTTGTTGAGCAATTTCTCCTTTCCCCAAAAACAAACATAGAAACGAAGGCAGATCCCAGTCAACAAAAAAGCTGACTACTGCCTAACTTTTTTAACGGTGCCATTTTTGTGTAAGACAAATTAGAACAGGAGCAGTTCCCAGTGAGCCCATTCTGAAGGCTTATGCAAACAGGTCAGGTTTCAGCATCTTCTTAAAAATAAGTACAGATGGAGCCAAATGAATGTTCAGTGGCAACGAGCTCCACAGGACTGGCACAGCAACTGCACAATTCAGTCAGTAGTACAGCATTGCCAGGACTCCAGCATGAGGAAGTTCACATTTATTTCCACAACTCTTAACCATTTGTTACTCAAATATGGGATACTATGTGGGGAGAAAGATACAACATGAAGGACATGTGATCATATAATGGAAACAGAATCTCAGAACACTGTAGAAATAAGTATGCTGATCTTATTCTATTGTTGCCTGAGGAACTAAAATCAGTAAGAATGTCTTCTTTATAACCTCAGTGTACAATAGGGGAAATTGAGACATATCAAATGGGTAAAATGGCGTAATCTTCCGGTTGAAGTATGGACTTCATAGCCAGGACACCCAGGTTCAGATCCCATCAGAGACTCTTTTTCTCTGTCTGACCTGAGCACGTCCCTTCACCTCTCAGTGCATCATGCCACCCAGCTGAAAAATATGCATAAAAGCATGACCCCACTGACAGTGAGACATTGTGGGCTATTTGGGGTAAATAAATTATAAAGAAACTTGGGGACAGTTCATTCTCTATGCAGAACAGAAGGATTCTGTATTGTGTGGAATGTCCTTCCTTTTGTGGGGCAGTTTCACCCATGCCAGTAAGAACTGCATAGAAACATAGAATGTGTCAGCAGAAATGGACCAGCAGGTCCATTTAGTCTGCCCTGTTTTCCATGCCTATCACTACACCTTGGACCCTATTCAGTCACAAATGTGCCCCCCCTTTCCTCTACCTATCATGCCTATGTGCCTATCCCATGCATACTTAAAGCTCCCCACAGTCTTTGCCCCAACCATCTCTACTGGCAAGCTGTTCCAGGCACCCACCACACTTTCTGTGAAGAAATGTTTCCTCACATTCCCTCTTAAACTTCCAAAATCCACTCCCCCCAAAGCTTCATGGCATGATCCCATGTTCTGGTGTTCCTCTGAAAGAGACTCCCCTGCTGCACTTCCTCCTGTCCTGCACTTTGTTCTCCATGTCAGGTCTTCTAGGTCTCAATCATGTTCCCTCTCACTCTTCTGTCTTCCAGGGAGTATATGTTGAGCTCCCGCAGCCTCTCCTCATATTGTTTCTCATGCTACCCCCGCACCACTATACTAGTGCTGCTCTGGACCCCTTTCACCCTGCCAGTATCCTTGCATTGGTGCAGCCTTAAGAACTGGATGCAGTACTCCAGGTGGAGTCTCACTAGTGAGCAATACAGTGGCAACACCACCTCCATTCTCCTGCTAGAAATACCCCTCCCTATGCAACCCAACATCCAGCTTACCTTGCCTACTGCCTAACTGCAATACTCTGCCACCTTGAGATCATCAGATATGGTTACTCCAAGGTCCCTCTCTTGCTTGGTGACTGTAAGAACCTACCCCCATCTTATGCGCAGCATCCAGGTTTCCCTGACCCAGATGCATAACTTTGCACTTTTTGGCACTGAAACCCAGCTGTCACACCATATACCACTCCTCTGGTTTCCCCAGATCCCTTTGCATTCTCACCACCCTCTTCTTGGTGTCCACCCTGCTGCAGATCTTTGTGTCATCCTCAAAGAGACATACCTTACCCTCCAGTCAGTAACATCACTTCTGAAGACATTGAAGAGGCAGGACCCAGTACTGTTCCCTGTGGTACTCCACATGTCATTTTCCCATTCCCCTGATTGGCTGCCATTTATCACCACTCTCTGCCTTCTGTATTTCAACCAGTTTGATACCCAGCTTACCATCTTCTCTCCCACCTCCAGGATGCTAATTTTTTTTAATCAGCTTCCAGCTAACCTCGAATGGTCACATCCCAGCGGTGGTTGTCGGTGCTCCATGATTCTGTTTCAGCCACCAAATCCAGGTTTTCCTCCACAAAGGTTGACTCCAGGTCAGGAATTTTATTTCCTAGACTCCTAGCATTGGCACATATGGCACTCCACTCTTCTCATCCCTCCTTGCCCTTGCTTTGCCCTCCCTTCCTGAGTCCATCATTCACCCTTCCTTTGTCCCTGGTACTGCCCTCCCCTATTTAATCTCCCTTTGCCCACCTTTCTTAATTCTTTTCTCAGCCTTGGAACCATCTCCTGAGCCCTCTCCCCCTGTGTCCCTAGGCCCCTATACCCCAGGGGAATTTATTTATGCAATGTAAGCAGTGTGGTTAACCAACCTCGGGGAAAAGAAAGTAGTAAAAGTACTGACAGCAAACTGTGGTGAAAGAACCTCAAATGTTTTTTTGTGTACAGGTTTGCTCTGTATATTGTCCCAAAAATGGGCAAAGTCTTATAAAAACCTGTGGCTAGAACCTTTAGTCAGATACCATTTTGTTGACATGCTCTGAAGTGACACACTGTGATGTAAATTAACCATGAGCTATCATTAATATATGTCAGAGCATATCAGTTCTGTTGTATAAACTGAGTTAAGTAATGCACTCCTGTTCACAGGAAGGCAAGTTGACACACCCATGGAATGCACAAATCCGATTGTCTAATAGTGGCATCCTGATTTATAATGCATGCTGCAAATGGTCAAAAAATTCATGTGGATAAATGATGGTACTAGGTGGTACCTATGTACACACAAATGTTTTCTGTAGAGTAATATATGTCAGTGGATGGTAGTGCAGGTCTGGGGTTGGTGGTGAAGGTCTCTTATCAACCACCTTTAAAATACAACAACCTCCCTTGCAAAAAAATGTCCAGAAGGAATGTGAAAATTCACTTTGGAATTCTTATACCTTCTCAAGGCATTATATGGTGAGAGAGAGAGAGAGAGAGAGAGAGAGAGAGAGAGAGTGTGTGTGTGTGTGTGTGTGTGTGTGTCTAATGCAAGGATGGGAGTTTTTCACATAGGATCAATAATTGTGTATGCCCCGTATGACACACAGATTAATGCTGTATACCTCCAGATTAAAGCTGTGTATCTCTACAATTAATGCTCCATACCTTAGGGAACAATACACATAAAACAACATTAAACAATGGAAAATATGTAAATAAATCACCAATTAAGTGATGACCAACCAATTAAAACCTAATTAACAAATTTATTGACCAATTAACACATCAATTAACAAAGCAAACCAATTACTACATTCTCACACCAGATAACACACAGTATCTTATCTATTGTCAAAAATAAACACTGCAGCCTCATAAAAACATCTGCCTTCTAAAAGGAATCCCTATCATGAAGGAAAAAAAAACAGCTACAGCAGTGACACAGACCACAGCAATTTCCCCATTTCTCTCACCAAACAGTCATGGCCCTCAAGGCTCCATCTTAGACACCAATACCTCCACATTGGTGCCACTATATCCCTTGATGCCAAGCCCTCTATGCTGCTGCGACCATATTCCTCAATGCCAGGCCCTCCATGCTAATCTCATACCATTCCAAGGTGCAGACTGTACGAGCTTCCAGTGGCAAAAGCGGTTCCCGACTACACAGTGCAATGGCTTCTGACAACAAACACTGCCTCTAACTGCAGACTACAGCAGCAGCATGAGCTCAGGACCATAGACTTGCTGCCAACCACAAATTCCATTCATGCACTATGATGGCATCAAAGAATTAAAGTATGGACTGCAGCAGACCCGTCCTTATATGGGGGCCCTGAACTACAGAAAAACTCTAGGACCATAAACTAGCCATACCAAAACATGCATTCACACTGCCTGATATTTTTTACCAGTGTCTGTGGCCCTATGATATCATAAATGATGAAGCCATGAGTGATGTCACAAGGGTGATGGATTACAAATAAAATATCACATATATGTTTATTGAGCTTGTGCCATATTTGATTTATCCAGTTGCAAGGGTTTGTGTGGTAAAAGTGGTTGGATGTGCTCCTGTCTCAAGGAAGTTTCATTTAAAGTCCCAGAATGAAATTATGTCAAGCTTCTATTTTAAAAGAACTACTGTGATTATATACATTATGTATATGATTATATGAGAATATAAAGGATTGTGTATTTGCAATAATAAACAAGGCAGTTGTAGGATCAAAAGGTTTCTATAGTAACCAGAGACCTTGAGAGCACAACTCAAGAGGTCCATTACTATGAAAACCTTGAGATCATACAACTGCCTTGTTTGTGTATGATTGTGAATACACAATCTTTTATAGGGGAGCTAGGATATAAGATGTCACTTATATGTTGGATAACATATTAAGTAAGGCACCAGCAAATGCTTTGGTGATTACCCATGTAGGAGTCAATTATATATTTTGAGAACCCTTACAAAAAATAAAACAAGAATTTGTTAATTTAACTAATACGGTTATCCATCTGGGTTTTATTCCAGTAATTTCAGAAATCCTCCCCATTCCAAGAGCTTCAAATATGCAATACAAAAAACTAAAATAAATCAATAACTGGAGTAGGGAATGGTGCTTCAAACAAAACTTACTATGCATAACACATTGGGAATCATGTGTTGACAATGACAGACTTTACTGTTGGGATGAACTGCACTTAATAAAAATTGAAATAAACTTTTAGCAGAACAGAAAACAACATGCATCAACAATACTTTAAATGGTTAGATGGGGGGATACTACAATCAGACTGCAATAATATGTCTATCCAGCAGAACTCTTTAAAAACCTCCAATAGACTAGCAGATATGTAACCAATGAATAATATTAAGCAGCCAATAAAGAAAGATGGAACATTCTTAAAACGTGAACTAAAGATAATGCTACTCAATGCCAGAAGTCTGAGAAATAAAATAGAAGAATTAGAATACACTTTATCGCAATATGATATTGACATGTATGTAATAACCCAAACCTGGTTTAGTGATGGAGATTAGAATATCCACATTTCTGGCTATAATTTATTAAATAAGAATAGTAACATTATAGGAGGTGGGATAGCTCTTTTTGTAAAAGATAATATCAAAGTATTAGAATTAGATAATAACACAGACACCAATCTTGAACTAAGTTGGTATCAGTTAAATATATCCATTATTGGACTCAAAATAGGACTGGTTTACCACCCCCTCTCCCCCAACTGTACCATGACTGAAAATGATTTATTAATGTCAACATTAGAAACCGTGGATACCACTGATGAGAGTGTCATAATGGGAGACTTTAACTTCCCTGGAATCTGCTGGCAATCATTGTTAAGAAAAAGTGCAGCTGAGAAAAGATTCCTTGAAATTCTTACACTATTAAATTTAGACCAACTAATAGTTACACCAACCAGAGGCAATAATATATTAGATTTGGTACTTATAAATATGCCTGAAAACATTAATAACATAAAAATATTGCTGCCACTCTCAGACAATGACCATAATACGACCTACTATGAGTACACAACTAAATAACAAATAACAAAAGATAAAGCCCTGTTTAAGTATTTTAAAAATGCAGACTACAATAGTATTAAGCAATACCTAAATACAAGGAACTGGAAAAGGACCTACAGGGGAGAGACCTAACAGCAGCTTGGAGAGTTTGGCAAAAGCATTTAGATTTTTGTATCAACAAGTGGGTACCCACAAGATGCAAATACCAAACATCTAAAATAATCCCTTTATGGTGGAATACCAACATTAAAAAAATTATTAAGAAAGAAACAAAAATATCATAATAAGTTCAAAACAGCCCCAACAAGTACAAATCGGCAGAAATTTAAGCTATTAGCTATTAGTTAAAGAAACTAAAAAAAAAGTATTAAAAAATCCAAAGCCAAACTTGAGGAGAATCTAGTTACACAAGTCAGAGATAATAAGAAAACAATTTTTTACCTATATAGGATCACTGAAGAGAATGCAACCTGTAGTAGGCCCCTTGCAAACATCAGGTGGAGGTATGACTGATGAAACACATATGGTTAATGCTTTGAATGATTATTTTCTTAGTGTTTATACTAAAAAAGATTGTGTACCACTCCAGATCCCAGAGTCCAAAACTCCCCCGTATCACTTTACTTAAAAAAAATTATAGATTGTATACAAAAATTAAAAACAGCAAGTGCCCCAGGTCTTGCTGGCATAACTCATTTTTTCATTAAAAAGTTTGTCCATGAACTATCTTGATCATTAGCATTGCTTTTTAATATCTCCCTACAAGAAGGTAAAGCTTTAGAGGACTAGAGATCAGCCATAGTGACCCCTATATTTAACAAGTATTTGTCGATGCTGAATATTTCCTTGATGGTATTAGCATTGGAAATGCAGGCATTAGAGAGATGCAGAATAGGAATGTCAGTAAAGTATTGAACTTCACACCAACCCCACTTCCACCCTGCAGAATGGACAGACATTGGGGTATGTGTTTGGGTCATCGCCCATAATGTTCATGCCATTTCACTTCACCCTATCTGCAGACACTGGCATGTGCTGAGATGTGCCTTGGGGTGTTTGGCTTTACAGTCACCCCATTCCATAAGGACATATGCTAAAATTGGTGCGGCATAGGAGAATTGGGTGAACTCTGGGGCCGAAGAGTCCAAGGCACACTTCGATGCCGGTCAGTGGCTGCTGGGTGGTGGGGTGGGGGTGGAATGAGATGAGCATTACAGTTGGCAATCCAAAGGCACACCACTGATGCCTGTCAGTCTGTACAGGGTGGGACATTACGGTTAGAAACCCTAATGCCCCAGGCATTTGTTGGTATTTGTACTATAAATTTTCAACTTGGCCTTTTTGTGACCCCCACCTCATGAAAACATTTGGGACCTCTTCTCATGAACAGTGGCACTGTGATTTTGTTAATGTGTCCCGAAATTTGAGCTCCCACGACGACCATGCCATTCTGTGCCAGATCTACGAAAACACAGATCGGGCAGGATGTGAAGAATGACAGCTGTACCATTCATAGGGAGGTGTGAAGAGATGGCAATGTTGAAAATCTGTAGTGAAAATATTAAAAATTCTCAAACTTCCAGTCTTACATGGAAACTGCACAACGCATGCGCGTAACACTGTAATTTAGTGGAATTATTTCACCAGATTTTCAACATAGGCATTTTGTGACCTCTGCACATGAATAGTATCACTATGGTTTTCCTAATCTGTCCCAAACATTGATTTCCCACAGCGACCGTGCTATTTTGCGTCAGATGTGTAAATGCATATTTCAGGCAGGATATGAAAAATGACAGCTGTACTGTTCATAAGGAGGTGTGAAAAAATGGCAATGTTGAAAATCTGGAGTGAAAACATTACAAATGTGTGAAATTACGAGGGTGCATGGAAACCGCATAACGTGCACTTGTAACACAGTCATTTCATGGACTTTTGTCATAAATTTTCAACATAGGCATTTTAGGACCTCTGCTCATGAACAGTGTTACTGTGATTTTCTTAATGTGTCCCGGACACTGATTTCCCACAGCAACCATGCTATTCTGTGCCAGAAGTGCGAAAACACATTTTGGTCAGGATGTGAAAAATGACAGCTGTACTCTTCATAAGAAGGTGTGAAAAAATGCCAATGTTGAAAATCTGGATTGAAAATATTACAAATTCACAAAGTTACGAGCATGCGTATAAACTGCTCAATGCATGCTTGTAAAACAGTCATTTTTTGGACTTTGTTCACCAAATTTGCAACATGGGCTTTTTGAGAGCCCACCTCATTAACACTGGCACTGTCATTTCATTAATCAGTTCCAAAAGGAGATTCTGCACAGTGACCGTGAAATCACCTCTTGGGACTGAATAATGCCATCGCAGTGGCTGAATTCATGAGGAGGGGTCCCAATAACCCCATGTTGAAAATCTGGTGCCAAGATTTCCAAAAATGCCTGAGATATGAGGCAAAGTTAAAAAAAATATATATTTATGCCATTATACAGTTTACCAGCATTTCTTCAGTTCGCAGTCAGCTTTGAAGGGTGCAGATGTGTTCCCAGTCCACAGAGATCACGCGCCAGGCTCGGAGGTAAGTATGGAGTGAGGGTTGTGGGGCAGTAGGGTGTGCAGTGGGGGTGGGTTGGGGAAGGGATGGCTACGGCTGGGGCCATTTCTATTCTTTCAGGAGAAAAAAACAAACAAAAAGATGTTGCAGGAAGATTTTTTCAGGCTTGCTTTCAGCACACTGGGTAGACTCCCAGTGTGCCACTTGCCTTTTTTGGGGTGGGGGACCTAAGCCAATTGGGATTGGGCCCCCCTTCAGCAAAGAATGATTGTTTGGGAGGGCATGATGCTGAGGGGAATTGGGCACCCTCTTGGAACAAGATAAATGGGGGAGGAGGTTACATTATGTCAACGGGGAGTGGGCTCCCCCTTTGGCAAATGAACAGGGTTGGGGGCATGCTGATAGGGGGATTGACCAACCCGTCAGCTTTCATGGGGCTGTGAGATGGTGGCAAGCCACCACCATGTTTACAAAAAATGTTACACTAGGCAAGGTACCGCCCTGCAATGATGGGTCACTCCATCATTGCAGGGGAATGCCTGAAGCTGCAATGATGAGGCAGCCCCTCATTGCCACGGTAAAATTGTATTAACTTAGTGGCACTTTTGGAAACCTATGTCATCAGCACAGTGTGCCTGCATTGGTCCATCAGTGCCAAGCCCCCAAATGCAGTGGTGCCATTGGCTGCCACAGTGCCGCACCTCCACAACCCACTTCTCTCCTAAGCTGCCACATAATGTTTCTTGCACATGTGAGCAAGCAAACATAAAAAGAGAAATAAAGCTCATGTTGCTAATTATAGACCGATCATCTTAACATTGGCTCTGGGTAAAATTATGGAAAGATTATTAGTTAAAAGACTACTAGCACACATTGAAGAATCAGGAACTAGGGACATAACACAGCATGGCTTTGTCACTGAAAGGTCCTGCTTAACTAATCTCCTCCATTTCTTCGAACCATTAAGTGCAGCACTAGATGTCAGCATACCAGTGGATGTGGTGTTTTTGGACTACGTGAAGGCCTTTGATAAGGTGTCCCATTCAGTATTACTGGGACAATTATGTATGCTGAAAGTACATACTAATATAATTAGATCGGTTGAGTCCTGGCTAATGAATAGATCCCAGAAAATGTGAATCAAGGGTCATTATTCTAGACCTGGCTGGGTTACTAGCAGAATCCCTCAGGGCTCTGACTTGGGCCCTATTCTATTTAATATTATGATAGCTACCTTGCAGCCAACTGAAAACATCTGGATTTGTAAGTATGCAGATGACTGCAAGGTGGTGGGGGTTATGTACCAACTACAAATGAAGCCAGATTGTTTTAAATAAATATTGATAAAGTAGTCTCCTGGACAAAGGCTAATAAGATGGAGTTTAACATCAAAAAATGCAAGGTTATGCATTTTGGAAATAAAAATTCTATGTATACATATACAATTGGTAATAATCCCCTGACAGAAGTTAAAGAAGAGAAAGATCTTGGGGTGTTAATCCCTAATGACCATTTCTTCACTAGGCATAATCATGAAATTGTAAAGAAATGTCAAAAACATATAGGGTGTATATTAAGGAACATTGAAAGCAGAAACAAAGATGTTATACTTCCACTTCATACTACTGTGGTACGCCCACACTTGGAATATTGTGCCCAATTTTGTTCCCACAAGATATTAAATCCAGGAAGCTGGTAGAAAAGGTACAGAGAAGATTAACAGAAAAAATTAGGTCAACCAGAAATTTAGGATATTTATTTTTATTTTATTTTATTTGCTTTTGTTAACCGGGTAAGCACACTAGACAGCCAAGTGCCTATTTTCAGGTGCGGCCCGGGAGATTACAAGGTACATAGATGAACAATTTTCAGGTGCGACCCAGATTACAAGGTACACATGAACATCAGGCAAAAACAAGTGAAGGATTACATTAAAGAGAATTAGCACACAGGGTCAATACAAGCAACAGTATCAGCAGGGATTTACATTGCAGGCAGTAGGAAGAAGTACAGTGTGGTTTCATTGTTCCAGGCAGCAATGTTGTAAGGCTTGCAGGTAGACAAGAGGAGTCACATTGGGATAGAGTGGGCCCAGAGCAAGATAAGGGAGTGCACAGTAATAATGCTCACCCTGTTGGGCAGGTGGGCCTAAGTTGTCTATTTTTTTAGTAAACTGTGAGTACAGGAGGTGTATAAGCGCAGATGTACTCTACCCACGTCATATTGTTTAGGTAGCATCTCAGTTTGTTGGGGCATCACAGGCTGAGAGGGTTTATCTAGTGCAGAGACAGGTGGAGGCCATTTTGAGAAAGCCCCAGAGGGAGGCTTTAAAGCTCTGGTGGGAGGGAGAGGAGCGAGTGCTTGATGGAAGAGCGTTCCAAACCCTGGGCGCATACGCAGCAAAGGCTCAGTCACCCATTTGTGTGCAAGTTTTTGGTACCACGAGGGCATGAGAGTCACTGGATAGCAGGTTGTAGGAGGAAGTAGCTGGAGCTAGGGACTTTGCAAGTTTAAGGGGGGTGGCTGTTCTGACAATACTGTCTATGAAGTTGCCCACGACATAGGAGTGGTGAGTTTCCGGTGGGAGCCATTCAAGCCGGGTGTAGAGCTCACAGCAGTGAGTGAGTGAGTGATATGGTGACAGACTTGAAAAGTTGAACTTGTACTCATGTAACTATATACATATAAGTGGTGAAATGTGTTTAATCTTCAAATATATCAATGATCCTTACAGATTATATACCATAGGTTTGACCAGACATGCGGGTAGAGAACAAACTAGAGCACATGTACTCAAATTAATAGGTGATCAACCTGTTACAGTAAGGAGAAGTAAATTCTTCACACAGAGAGTCATTAATAGATGGAATACACTACCAAAAGACATAGTTAACTGTGACACCTTGGATACATTTAAAAAAAGATTGGATATGTTTACGGGGAATCATAAATTTTTCTTCCACCACTGAGGTGGTGGTGAGTTCATTAAAGGGCCATGGCTCACTGAACTCATACTCAATCTATGAATAATACTTTCGCTCCATTGTCCCATCAAAAGTAAAAAAATAACTTACAAGGGCATGGTTTCTTAACTCTGTTCACTTCCTGGCCAGTTCTCACCACCGTGGCCCCTTCATCACACATGTGTGACGTTGTTCTGCCTTGTTGTGCTGCACTAGTGACGTAATCAGTGCAGCACAACAAGATCAGGATGCACTCAGTGCAGCAGAACAACACTGTTCTAAACATGGATTTTCATGCAGAACAGCATTCCACCAGACACTGCATTTGCTTTGTCATCCATCTGGAGTGAGAATACCATGATTACTTGGTTTACTCGGGTGGCTATAGACATAAGCAGGCAATTGCCCATCTAGAATGTCTCCCACACAGTGTGGTGAATTATCCCTTGTTTGGAACCCAGCAGAGATGTTTGTCTAATCTTAGTTTAAAGATATGGAAGTTATCTGAATCTACAACATATTGGGGGAGTTTGTTCCATGCCTTAGTGACTCACTGTGAAATAGCCATCTCTTTTATTAGTGGATGCCCTGGGTACTATTAACTGCTTGTTGTGAGATGTAAGAAAAGGAGTACATTGGTTATATTTAAAAGAGCACTGTACACTTAGCTCTGGATCTTGTAAGATTTTATAGAGCAGCAGAAGGTAGCCCCTGTTTCTCCTTCCCTCTAAACTTACCAGCCCTGTTGCAATGAGTCTCTCCCTATAGCTAAGGTTTTTTTAATTTGGTATCATTTTTGCAGCTTTGCGTTGGACCCGCTCGACTAGATTAATATATTTTCTCAGATAAGGGCACCAAAAGGGAGACGCAGTGTCTAAGAGGGTCTGATATATGACCTATATAGCAACATGATACATGCCTCGCTTCTGTTTACAAATGAGCATTTGATATTCTCACTGTTGGTCCATGACAAGCAAAATCAAAGTTATTGAGTGAAGTTTATTTTCACAGGCATTGTAGATATATTGATTTAATAATGGTAGGTAAGTGTGATCTGTGGGGAAACATACCCTTGAGGAAGCTCAGGAGCTCAATGACCCAGAAGCCCAAAGGGTGAGTGGGTCTATGATTTCCTGAGATTCTGAGATGATATATTTAAGCAATAAGGCATGACAGGGTGTGTGTTATTGTGTAATAATGTCACGCCTCAGGTGGTTGAAGCACAAGGCTGCTGGCCGAGTGCATTCAATACTCAAGAGATGATGTTATTACACAATAACACATCCCTGAAATGCTTATTGCTATTATACAAGAGCTTGCTTGTACAGAAGAAGAAAATATATATATATATATATATATATATATATATAATTTTTATTTGATTTTTCAGTGTGAAAGTACACCTGTATATAAAAAAGTTCCTGTTGTCTGCTTGTTCACTAGATGGTGCTGTCCTGTAGCTGTGGTTTTCTCTGTCCCACTGACTTTTCCTATATGACTGTCATTGTGTGTTCTCTTGTTACCCCCCCCCGCACCACCACCAGTTCCACTTAGGTACAGTATGCAACGTGTTGTTCTCCCAGTACAGTCTTCTTTATTTTTTGTTTGTACTGGGAGAAAATTAATGAGGGATCTAAAGACATGTATCATAGCAGTGATGAATAGCATGCAGGATTATAGCACAGCTGCCAATGTTTTCAGGGCTTTCGACATAAAGGATTCTGTCTCTTTGGTTGCTGTACCACATAAATTCTCCCAGTACAGTTTGCAGTACTTTTATTTTGTACTGGGAGAAATGGACAGAAGCAGAGAATGAGGGACAACTGAAATGGTCAACTGAGGCAAGTCGGGGATCACAGGATAGCAAGTGCTGCTGGGAATTTAGTCAAATCGGTCAGCGCGGCACCTACTATAATTAAAAAAAAATTTGCTCAGTGTCATTAGAAAATAAATAACGCTGTTACTCCAGTTGGCTTCCCACTTGCCTGGCAGTGTGACTGTGGTTTAGAAGTGCAGCATTCACTCCACAAACCTCTCAGCTCCCAAGCACTAATCTGAGAGCCAAGCAGTTAGTGAAAGCAAGCGTGGCACAATCATACTGTAGAGTGTGAGGAAGCCCTGGGGAGTCATGGCTTTATTTTAATTTCTTTTTTCATTCTTTTTTTTGGTTGTTGTGGTTTCTTGTTGCAGTTTGCCAGTGCAGAGAGGATGTGTCATGGCTGGTATTTCTGGACAGAAGATTAACGGGGGGGGGGAATGTTGGGAGCTGACAGGCACGTGAGGAGGGATTCTAACATGCCCTCCTCATGTGAGAAAGTGTCACGAGTGTGCCTGCTCTTCATACAGTGATGTTATAGTGAAATAACGTCACTGTTCCAGGCACACACTGACCAATTAAAACAAGGAAATGTACTTGTCATTGTATAATTCCCCATACAGCACTTACAAAGCTTTTTGTTTATTATAATACATTAGGATGGTGTACTTTACCTATAGATTGAATTTGCAATGATTTTCAAGTTTACTTTTTTCATTTTTTTTTGTTCCATTGTGTTTCTATAGTGTAGTTGTGTTATTGGTTCCTTTGTTTGTTTATTTTTTTTTTTTGTCCAGTTGGTATGTCCAAAGTGTAGAATCCTTCTATAAAAGGAGACACAGCTGGGTTGGTACATCTTTATAGTTCAGCTTGGTAGCAGTTGGAAGTGGCATGGTTAGTGGTCAGGAATGGGGTGGTTGGCTATCAGAAGCAACACAGTGGCTTTGGTTAGGAGTGGTGTTGTGTCTGTGGTTGGCAGCAGTGTGGCCAGTGTTGGGTAAGTTACTTTTTCTATTACTTTCTATTACTTTTGAAAACTTGTTCCAGAAAGCTCTGTGCATCACTAGCAAGGATGGAGAAGTACTGGAAGATGTAATACATCTTACAGTTACATTTATGTATGTCTTTTTATACAAAAGAAATACATAACTGCAACTGATTACATTTATTTGAAAGTGACTAGTAACTAACCTATTCCTTTCAAAAAATGTAATCTGGTATAGTTAGTTATTATTTTTGTATAAAAAGAAATATGTAACTATAATTGTAAGGTGTATGACTTTGTCTAGTACTTCTCCATCCTTGCTAGTGACTGCACAGAGAATCCTGGAACAAGTTTCCAAACGTAATAGAGAGTAAAATAAAAAGTAACTTACCCAACACTGAGTGTGGCATGTGTGTTTGGTAGCTAATGGTGATCAGAGTTGGTGGCAGTAGTATAAAGGGCCAAACCATAGCTGAAGGAAAATAAACTTAGTGGCAGCAGCATGGGGGGCATGGCATGTGACAAGACAGCTGGAGCAATGAAGAACATAGCTGTTTAGTAAGAAACAAAGAGGTGATTTCTAAATATGTATTAGGGTGTAGTTTAGTTTTGGGGTTTGCTTTTGAAAGCTCTTTTTAGGTGAAGTACATGTCTTAATTGGTTTGGTAGGCAAGTTATTTGATGTATTAAGCGATTAACTGGTTTCTTAATTAGTTATAATTAGTGTGGTATCACAGAGTTTTATATACTGTGGGTATACGACTTTCAATGCCATAGTCTATGACTTGTATTGCTGTAGTACATTGCTTTCATTGCTATGGTATATTTATTTATTTATTGAAATTGTTCCACTAGGAAAAGCACACTGAGCAAGAACTGTTCGTCTCCCGGTGCGACTTGGGGGGAAGGGTACAGTGGGGAAGAGGACGAGGGTAGTCCAGGTCCTGACATATATGCATACAATTACAATACAGTTGAAAACATTTGATAGAAACAGTTGGGCATACATGACAATTTACCCTTACTTATAGTATAGTAGTAATTACATGAGGAAGTCATGCTTTATACCTTGAAAACATATAATTTAGATAATACAGCTGCATATGTTTGAGAGGAATAGGTGATTGTGGATTAATACATATACCCTAATAGTCAAGAGTAACAGTTACAATGAGGAAATCCTGCTAAGGTATTTGGTTGTGATATATAATGAGATAGGTGCAAGCTAGCTAGCTCAAAAGTTGGGATCAAGTGCAAAAGTTAGGTGTGGTTAGTGAAGTAACACCATTGGGCCTACTGGGAGAAGAAATATAGGAGTGTCTGAGGTAGCATAGATTGGAGAGTTAGCTGCAGGAGCAGTTTACTGAGCAGTGGTTGGCAAGGGCATAGGATAGTGAGTGGATAGAGGAAGAGTGGTGAATTTCAAAGGGGAAAGAGTTCCAGAGTTGAGGGAAGTGGTGAGAGAAGGCAGTCTGGCCAGCTTGGGTCCAACGTCAGGGGACCAACAGGAGCCGGGAGTCTAGGGATCTCAGAGCATAGGTGGGTGCCAGAGGGGGCAATAGTACAGAGGTCAGATACACTGGGAGGGTACCAAACCAGTTCTTCAAGATAAACTTGGCACAGTGTTTTAGGCAGTGGTTCCCAAGGAAGTGGAGAGCAAGGGACACGTATAGCTCGCAGCGGTGGGTGCGAGGAGGAGCGTCAATAGCGAACCGGCAGAAAGCATTAAAAAGGGTATCCAGCTTGGATAAAACTGACTTGTGGGTGGCACTGTAAACAGTATTACAATAATCAAAGGAGGGAAGTATCATCTTCTGGATAAGCTCAGTACAGACCAGATAAAGGAGGCAAGAAAGGTCCCGATACAAAGCTCCAAGCTACGAGTATACGGAGAATGCATTATGGATTTTTCTATGGTAAACAACTTCCACTGATTTTTTACATATATACTTTATGTATATGAATATATATATATGTATAATAGGTGATGAAATCCTAGTGATCTTACTGATCGAGAGCGTCACTTGAGACTATTCAGTTATCAGAGCATGCTTGGACAGTTCAGAACTAAATAACTGTTTACACTTCATAAATCAGTTTAGAACCTATTTTATTTGTAGAAAACACCCTTCAAATTGTCTGTGCATACTGATATATGGACTTCTTGGGTGGCTGAAAGCACTAAGCATGTGTCTCATGCCTCCCAATGCACCTGAGGCATCCATATATCAGAGTATGCCCAGACTTGGAGGGTGTTATTTCTTACATATATACATATATTCTTTGCAAAAATCTTCATTAATGCACCAGTTAGGGTTCTGATAAACTGACAAAAGTAGGGGAATATGGTGTTAGGGTTTCCCATCCTAACACCCCCATGCCCCCTCACCAACCTGCAAGCAGCAAAAGAAAAAAACATTACAGTTTTGCTTGTCCTGAGTCTTCACAAATCAGGCATGGGGTCTTCCTTGGGGTTATCAACCCTAACGCTCTCCCCATTCCATCAACAAATAAGCTGAGCTGTGCAGACTATATGAGAATCGGATGAGCGTTGGTGCTGATAACCCCAAGGAAGACCCCAGGCCTGATTTGCGAAGACTCAGAACACACAAAACCATAATGTTTTTCTTTTCGCTGCTTGCAGGGTCGGGGTGGGTTGTTAGGGTTGGAAATGCTAACACCACATTTTCCCACTTTTGTTGGTTTAATATGAACCTAATTGGTACATTAATGATTTTTCTTTTTTGCAAAGAATTTCCTTACTTTTTGAGACAGTATAATCATATCCTCATTCACACAGGCCCCTTTGGGATCTGCATGAACACATTTATTTGTGTAGGAAAGTGTAGAGCCCAGCGGGCCCTGTACTTCACTAGATGTACACATCCATCTGGCTATGGTAGCACAGGGTCTCCAAAAAAATGATTTATCTGCTTGGCTGTAATATATTCTTTGTAGTGCTCACTTCAAAGGAAACAATATATTAAGTGTGTCCCTTAACTCCCAGTGCCTGATTGTATATGGACAAAAACGTGTTTCTTGTTTTTTTACCTACAAGTAGGTAATTTTTTGTTGGTTTGCTCTGTAATTTGGTATGGTTGTAGCAGAAGACTAGCTATACCTTTGTTCTATTTATGATGATGATCAGACTTTCACTGTTTATTTGGCATCATGGTGAAAATTGAGGTTCCACCCTCGCACAGCACCAGTGTTAGTGCACCGAGTCACTACAGTACCAAATGTCTTTGTCACTGACCTCTCTTTTTGTGGGGGGCTGTGCCCCCACACCCCCAACTAAATATTTTAACTCCAGGGGGTGGACCTCAGGGAAGGGCTGGTGAACTTAAATTTCAGTGCTGTAATGACTTGGCACCCTAATGCCGGTGCCCTGATGCAGTGAAGTGGAAATTGGAGGTAATTTTGGGGTGCATTGCATGTCCCACAAATGTTTAGGAGGTGATTATGTCTTAGTGTTGTACTACTCATTGACACCTATATATATATATATATATATATATATATATATATATACCCCTTAACTTCAATTATTATTGGACTTACGACATGTTAAAGTTGAAATGTTAACCTACAGGAATTTTAATTTTTTTTTAATTTTATGTTTTTTTACATGGCCCTTAATTTTTTTTTTTTTTTTGGAAGGGGGGTGTTATGTATTAGTCTTGTAGTAATCAGTAAGTCATTTCTTTTGATAGATTGTGTCTTAACTGCACATATTGACAGAGTTATAGCTTGTTAAAGTTGAAAAGTGGGGGAAAAAATGAAGTCCAAATTCTTTTCTCATATGAAGGATTATTTTTTCATAAGAACAACACAATCTCATGAAAAAAAGAAGCATTCATATAAAAAAAGAATGTGCCAATTCTTTTTTTGTATGAAGGATTCTTTTTTTGTGAGAACGACACAATCTAGTGACAAATGATTCCTTCATATGAAAAAAGAATGTGAAAATAAGTCCAAATTCTTTTTTCATATGAAGGATTTTTTTTCTTATGAGTATGACACAATCTCATGAAAAAAGAATCCTTCATATGCAGAAGAATATGAAAAAAACTAAATCCAAATAATTTTTTCATATGAAGGAATCTGTTTTTCATGAGATTATGTCATACTCACAAAAAAGATGCCTTCATATGAAAAAAGAATGTGAAAAGAAAAACACATTCAATTCCTATTTTTGTATGATGGCAATCCTGGTTCGTATGGCCGATTCTTGTTTTATATGGCCGTATAAAAAAAGAAAATCTCCTCATGAAAAACAGATTTCAAAATTTGTTAAAGCAGCAGTACTGTACTACCAAACCAGGAAGTGATCCATTACCAGTTTTGTAGATCTACAGTAAATATAGCAGCTGTATATGGCACTGCTGCTTTCAATGTGGCGGGCAGCAGAAATGTAAACAAAAACAATGGATAACTGAGCAAATTGTGTGATGATAATACAATGCCAACGGGAAAGATTCCCAAGTACATGCTCTGTAGAACACAGAGAATAAACTGTCAAAAAAGCACACATTTTTTTACGTGGTACTGCTGCTTTAAAAACACATTTATGTGTCATTTTTCTAAAAAGTAACTTCAGAATCCACCTAATGGGGCCCCAATTAGCAAGATACATGTGTTGATGTGTCTCCATGACACTATTTGTATGGGTTTTTGATTTTGTTTTTTGTTTTTTGTGAACAAAATGGAAACAACATGCCGGCCATATGATAAAAGATTTTTTTTTTCATGAAAAACAATTACCCCATACAAAACAGAATCTTTTTTTGTATGGGGCAAACTCTTTTTTATTGTATGAAACAGCTATCTAAAAGACTGTACTGAGCTTGCTCAGAACCAAAATTTCAAATCCTTATAACTCTGAAACAGATTAATATTTTCTTATCAAACCAGCAAAATTCACTACTGTGGCCCAATCCCTTTCTACCCTGAATATTTCTGAGAACAATTCCAAATCATCTGGGCACTAGGCAATGCAAAAAGAAAAACCCAGTAAAACTCCCTGATTTATTAACTTTTTTGCTATTTGAGTCTTTGAATCTGCACATGGGACTGGAACAAAACTTGGCACATCAAGAGATATTGCCCACAAGACCATGCATGGAAATATTCTTGTAAATCCAGTTAACAGTGGCAAAGCTATTAAAGTGCAAAGTTAGGGATTTAACATTAATCAGCCTACTCAACTCTAACTATAGTGATGCTACTGTGCCACTATAATATACATACAGAGAGAGAGAGAATAAATTATGGCAAAGTGTAGTATACAAGGAAATAATACAATTGAGGGGTCGAACAAGCCATAAAGCTATGAACTCAAATGACGAGTGACCATTATGTGCTTGTTTGACCCCGAGATGGTATTATTTCATGAGTATCATGCACTTTGCCATCATTTATTTTATATAATAAATAAATTTGGTCGTCTTTGTTTTTGTGCTTTTTGAACTGGTGCTGTTTTTTTTTTCTGCAGGGCCTCTTAGTGTTTCTCCATAGTGTAGGGTTTTTCCATAATGTAGTGGTGTTGTGAGGGGGTGCAGTTGCTTAGTGAAGTAATTTTCTTAGGGTTTTATTTTCCATACTGTAGGATGGACATGCACATTTTTGTGTGCACATGCCCATTTCAGGAAGTCTGCTATAAATGGGGATATGGTTTGGCCAGGATTTTCTTTTCAGGATGTCGTGAGTTCAGCATGCAGTCACGTGTGGCAGGTTAGCGCATGGCATTAGCTTGAATTCACCTGTGCTTCTACCTGATCTCACTCACTACCCTACTGTCTGTCGCTATGGAGATCCTACACACCTTATTCTCTGCTTGCTCTGTTGGCTATTGTACCTAAATCACAATTGTATCTTGCCCCCAGTCTTGTTAACTGTGTAGACCTTCCAATCAAATGTAAAACTGTTTTCTCTCCTGCTTTGTTGTACTGATGTACCTGTTATACCTGTTGTACTCTACCGGGTCGTTCCTGAAAATAGGCATAAAACTTGTCTAGTGTACCTACCCAGTTAACAAAAACTAGATAAATAAATAAATGGCATGTGCAGCTTTCAGTGTGTGATCGGGAGCAGCAGTATTTTGAGTGGAGTGGCTTTCAGCGTGTATTTGGGAGCAGAGCTATGTGGAGCTGAATGGTCAGGAGACGTGGTCTGGGGTGAAGAGTGTCATGCATTGATGGAGGCAGCAATATAGTGACTCTGGAGTTGGCCTGGAGAAGCATGAGCCAGCAGCAGTATGGAGGGCAGGTACTAAGGGTTCTGTCTGACCGGGGACATGATATTGGGGTGGGAATGTGGGCAGGAGCTGCAGCAGTGTGGTGTAGTCCTTGTAGTTTTTAAGGGTGTGAACTGCTGTTTGAGTACTGACTGCTAGTTCTGTGACTTGATTTATGTGAGAGTTTTCTAAGGTGGCTGTCATATACTGTATATCATTAATGTGCTTCCTACATGTGTTATTAATGTACGTGTTACAGGTATTATTATAGTGCTTATTACATGTGTTATTATGTGTGTAATAGGATGGTATGTTATACCTGCCTGGTAGGTCAGGTATAGTTAGGATTGCATGGCCCCAAAATTTGAAATGTAATAACTTTTCAACTATTTGTCTTATTTGCCTGACATTTGGCACAATGTTATTATACCATTGATCTCTAGGTCTGGACATTTTTGTTCTGGTTGGATTTTCAGTTGCAGAGCTGTGGAGCCTCAAAAGTGTAAAAAAATCCTCAACTTTTGTGAATTCTTTGCACGTCTCTACAGCCCAAATGGCTTGTCTGTCTAGTCCAAAATTTTCAGGGTATATGGGGGATTGGGTCAGGGAAGTGCCTATTGTTTTCCACTAGCATTGAAGAGAAAACATTATAGTTCAAAAAATAGTGCCCCAGGTAAACACCAAATGTTGTGTTTACCTAAACAGAGTTCTAGGATTTAGTTTTTTTCCAAAAGACCCAGAAATATGCATATTTTGATGCTGCCATTTGTACTGTTGCAAATGGGAGCATGACACTTTCACAAATTGCAAAAGTGTTGAATGGTACTTTTGGAAATTTTGCAAAACTTTCACAATTTGTGCCAGTACTCTCCCCAAAATCATGATTTCTTTGTCATCTGACTGCCACTACACGTTTTAGCTGAAATTTTCAGGGTTACAAGCCCTTCCACCACAGATGTGCCTTTTGCTGGTTTGGTGAAAAAAAATTACCTGCACTCTCATCTATGTATACTATTTATGATAAATTGGAAGCACTACCCTCATGGGTGGGTGGGAGTGCAGGGCCTAGAGGGCCCGCTCTCCCATCTATGGATACCATTTTACAAACCTGAAGATATACTTATAGGTGGGTGGAAGCATGGGCCCTTCCAGTCCCTACGCTCCCACCTGTGGATTCAATTTTGCAAACCTGAGGAGACAGTTATGGATGGGTGGGAGCACAGGGCCTAGAGGGCCCATGTTCCTACCTATGCATTCCTTATGACTAACATTTCACTTTCTCAAAGAGAAGAGAAATTCATTGCAAGAATCTTCATTAATGCATCAGTTAGGGTTGATTTCCACATCAACAAAAGTGTGGAAATTTGATGTTAGGGTTTTCAAACCTACTACCCCATGCCCCCTCAACCCCCGCCCTCCATACACCAACAGGCATTGGGGTGTGTGTTGGGGTTGTCGGGGCTAACTCTTATTTCATTCTCCTGTACTGTACCAGCTCAGCTTGTTTATGATGGAATGGGGCAAGAGTTTGGACTGACAATCCCAACACACACCCCAAGTCTTGTGTGTGGAGATGAGGGGTGGGCATGGGTAGTAGCTTTAGAAACTCTCTCACGTTGAATTTCCACACTTTTGTTGTGGAACAACACTAACTGATGCATTAATGGAGTTTTTTGTATATACATATATATATATATATATATATATATAAATGTGTGTGTGTATACTGTATATACATGTGCGTGTGTATACATACGTGTATATATAAATTTAATATATATATATATGTGTGTATATATATATATATATATATACCCGTATATATACACATATACATATATTATAGTGGTGCAGTAACACCACCATAGTTATGGTTGAGTAGGCTGTTTAATTTTAAACCCCTAACTTTGCACTTTATCAGCTTTGCCCTTATTCAACAGATTTGCACACAGTTTTGCATGCACAGTCTCAGGGGTAAGGTTTCTTGATGTATCAAGTTTCTTTCTGGTTGGAAGTGCAAATTCCAAGATTCGAACAGCAAAACAAATTAAACAATTGTGGGGGGGGGTTGCTGTTTTTGTCATCACCTAGCACCCAGATGGTTTGGAATTTTGATTTGAAATGTTCAAGGCATGAATGGCTTGGCCCATAATGGTACATTTCACTAGTCTTTAGAAAAATATTAATACTTTCCAGAGTTATAAGGATTTAAAATTTGGTTCTGAGCATCCTCAGCTTGCTCTTTTGGATAATTGTTTCACATGAAAAAAGAAATTGGCCATGTGAAAAAGGATTCTGTTTCACATGGGGGTAATCCTGTTTCATGAGAAAAAATTTTTTTTTCATGTGATGGCCATCTTGTTTCCATTTAAAAAAAAAATTGAAATGCATAAAAATCATATTCTGCAGAGTTACCAACACATATATCTTGCAACCTGGGACCTAATTTGGTAGAGTCTGCAGTTAGTTTTTAAAGTAATGAACCAGAAATGTGTTTTTAAAAACATTTTTAAAATCTTTTTAAGTGAGACGATTTTCTTTTTTCATATTGACATACAAAACAGTAATAGGGCCATACAAAACAAGATTACCTTCATCCGAAAAAATAGTTTGAACTTAGGTTTTTTTTCACATTTTTTTTTATATGAACGAATTCTTTTCATGAGAACAAAAAGTCTCATGAGAAGGGCTTCCTTTATACAAAAAAGAATGTGGACTTTGTTTTTTTTTCTTCACATTTCAACTTTAAAAAGCCATAACTCCATCAATATTTGCAGTTAAGGGACAATCTAGATATCAAGCGAAAGGTCAAAGGAGTACTACAACACTAGCACATAATACCCGACAAAAACATCGAGGCCATATAAGAAACATAAAAATTAAAGAATTACAATTTCCATATGATAACATTGCAACTTTAAGAAGCTGTAACTTCATCAATATTTCAAGGTAAGGGACAATATATGTATCAATAGAAAGGTCTCAATGAGTGCTACAACACTAAGCCCCTAAGAAAAAGAAACTGAAAATAGACATATGAAAAACATTAAAATGAAAATTCCCATAGCATAACATTGCAACTTTAACAAGCTTGAGTCTGTCCCCACAAAATAAACTTACAATGAACCACATAAATTGCTTTTCTGGAGGGATGGCTTCCACACCCACATATGCATGTGCATGAATAGAGGCTCTGTAATTACACTCGTGTTCAGGCAGGTTCCGAAAGGATCTGCATGAATGATGATACGATTCTACTATCTCAACAAATAAGGAAATTCTTTGCAAAAAAACTTCATTAATGCATCAGTTAGGGTTCAGATTAAAGTGACAAAAGTAGGGAAATGTGGTGTTTGGGTTTCCAACCCCAACTTCTCACCACCCACCCCTCAAGCACAAAAAGGAAAAAACATTACAGTTTTCGCTGTTATCATTCTTGGGGAATCAAGGGTGGGGTGTTCCTTGGGGTTCTGAACCCTCACGCTTACCCCACTGTAATATAGTCTTCAGACGTACAGAACTGAGTCTCACCATATGTTATCCACAACCTGTATGCCCTGCATGAAGAAAACAGATCATGTCTGACCTTCTTTGTGCATGGAATGGGGTAAGCATTAGGTTTCTGAGCTCCAAGGAACACCTCACCCCTGATTCACCAAGAGTGATGTCAGCAAAAACTGTAATGTTTTTTCCTTTTGGTGCTTGGTGGTGGGGGTGGGGAGTTAGGGTTTAAAGCCCTAACACCACATGTCCATAATTTTGTTGCTTTAATTTGAACCCTAACTAGTGCATTCACGAAGTTTTTTTGCAAAGAATCTAGCTATAATATGTACATATACACTTAAGCACATTAATATATACTTTTGTTCACTGACTATGCATATACTGTACTGTATACATATGTTCTTAGATAAACAGAAAAAAATTTGAAAGAATGAGTTGAGTTTCTCCAGTTCCCTCATACTATTGTTTGCCAAAAATATAATACACAGTAATTATTACTAATGTTTTTTTAATTACATATGTTAGTTTGAAGTGATACACAGTATATTATTTCCACAAATCACAAAATAATCGAATTCTAAATAACTCTATTCAGTGGTTAACATGGTGTAACATCTGTTAGTATTGTCTTGTGTTTTCATATTTACTTATTGTACATGGTATTATATTGCTAGTGGTATTTTTATTATGTAACTTTATCAAGATGTAACTACTTTTTACTGAATGCTAATGGGACCTCATTGTAAATGAGCCTCAGCTCAACTAAGTTTTCATCCCTGTTTATATAAATAAAATTTTGCATTACCATACCAACCTTTTACTGGGACAGTTTGCATTACAAAAATATTACTAAAAAATACAAAGCCATGGCTATAAACAACTCCATGTGTTGTGTTGATAAAAAGCACATTAATAAGGAAAATATAGTCCTCTCCCTTTCAATATATTCCTGCAAGCTGTTTTCAAAATATATTATATTATTAACCGCACATTGTGGTTCTCCCTCAATCTAGGGAAGGAGATAGCCAACACAAAAACAAAAGTAGTGGACTTCAAAAGAGCAGACTTTGGCAGGATGGGAATCATACTGGAAGGGCACCTAGCTAGCATCCAACCAGACATTGATGCTGAACAGAAGCGGGCCATCATAAAGCTGGGACTGGTAAAGGCCACAAACTCTTGTGCGAAGAGCCAAAGTGAAAAAGCAAGGATCAAAAAACCAAGCTGGTTGAGCAGAGGGGTAGTGGAGAGGTTGAGGGAAAAGAGAGCTGCCTTTAAAAAAGTATAATATATCAAACGAAGATGAGGACAGGAAGAAATACATGAAGAAATCCAGAGAGGTGAGTAGAGTAGTAAGGGCAGCCAAAGCTTCAAGAGAACTAAGGCTGGCACAGAGGATCTGGGAAGGAGAAAATGATTTCTTCAGGTAAATAAGGGAGAAGAGAACCTGTAAGGATTAGATTGTATAGATCAAGAAAGATGGAGGGCACAAAAGGGGGCAGAGCAGGCAGAAGCACTAAGCAGTACTTCTGCTTGATGTTTACCAGGGAGAGGGATGGGCCTATGCCACATGAGAAAGGTGGGGTGGGAGGAGAGAGTAATGGATGTGGAGATCCTAGTGGACAGGGTGTTGGAGGGCCCTGGGTCCCTAAAGGTGGATAAGGCAACAGGACCAGATGGAGTGCATCCAAGGGTCCTGAAGGAGTTGGCAGAGGTGCTGGAAGGGCCTCTGGTGGATGTGTTCAACACTTCCCTGGGTAATGAATGCATGCCCAGAGACTGGAGGATGGCTCAAGTGGTGCCACCTCCATAACAGTGGGCCCAAGAATGAACCAGGGAACTACAGATCTATGATCCTTACAGCCATTGTGGGGAAGCTAATGGAGACTATCCTTAGGGAAATGCTGGTGAGTTTTCTGGAGGTGAATGGGTTACTGGACAATAGACAACATGGGTTTGTATCTGGCAGATCATGTAAGACAAACTTACTTGACTTTTTTGATTGGGTGACATGGTCACTGGATAGGAGCCACACAGTGGATGTCCTTTACCTGGACTTCAGCAAGGCCATTGACTCAGTGCCTCATTAAAGGCTAATCAGCAAGCTGAGTGGCATAGGAGCTGGCAAAAAAATGGTTGGATGGATTAAGAGCTGGTTGCAGGACAGGCAGCAGAGGGTAGTCATTGGGAAAGAGCTCTCGGCACCAAGGCTGTAACCAGCAGGGTCCCACAGGGCTCAGTGTTATGACCAGTGCTATTTAACATACTCATTGCCAACATATTGAATGGGATAAGGAGTAAGATCAACCTCTGTGCAGACAACACTAAGATCTGCACGAAGGTGGATAGTGAGGAAGGAGGTAAAGTACTCCATGAGGATTTGGAGAGACTTGAGCACCAGTCAGACACAAAGCAACTAGTGTTCAATGCTAAAAAGTGCAAAGTCTTGCACTTGGGGGTTAAAAACCCTGGGAATAGCTACTGGTTGGGGGGGAGTGCGGTTATCCACTTCAGTTGAGGAGAAACATCTGGGGGTACTAGTAACAGGGGACATGAATCACTCGGCACAGTGTAGGAAGGCAGCTGCAAAGGTGAATAAAATGCTGGGATGAATTGCCAGGGGAATCCCTTCTAGGAGGGAGGAAGTCATTCTGCCCCTGTACAGGTCCCTGGTGAGACCGCATTTGGAGTACTGCATGCAGTTCTGGTGCTTCTACATGAAAAGGGACATCAAACTCCAGGAGGGGGTCCAGTGTACAGTGATGAAGATGATCATAGGAGTGGGGGACAAATCATCGGAGGAGAGACTGTGGGAGCTCAACATGTATACCCTAGAGGATAGAAGGGAGAGAGAGGATATGATTGAGACTTTCAAACACCTAAAGGGTATGAAGAAAGTTGATGCAGAGGGTCTGTTTAAGCTAAAAGGGGGAGGGACACCATGGGGCACAGTCTGAAATTGGAGGGAGGAAAATTCAGGAGGAAAATGAGGAGGCACTATTTCACAGAAGGGGTGGTGGCAGGGTTGAACATGCTGCCAGATGAAGTGATATCACTGCTGATGGTGGACAGCTTCAAGAGGGGGTGGGACAGGGTCAAAGGGAGGGTCAAAACTGAGAGTAAGCTGGGGAGGAAGAAATCAGAAGTGGGGAGAAATAAATCAGAAGGGTGGGCAAGGGGGGGCAGCTGCAGTTTAATAAACTGGGTACTGCACACTCGAGTAGACTAATATCTGCTCGCAATTTCATATGTTCATAATCTGTTCACTACACATGTGAAGAAACAAATTCTTCGCACTTTTTAATTTTTATTTTTTGTGGTTCATAGATAATTGGTTCCTACTGTGATAACATAGGAATACTGTGTGACAAACATATGAATACAGATATTACACAATATTTTCAGAACATGTACTGTTCCAGTCTCTTACGTTATACTAAAATGCTAAATTTCAAACAACTTAGAAGGGAAGCTACTTACGCAGCTTTTTGCTTGGTAACTCTTTTTAAAAATTATGCAAGTCATCCCCAGGTTGCTTTTCCAATCCTACCCATGTACATCAATTTGTCAACAGGACTATTGGATTTCACTTAATTAAGATTCTAATCTTATTTATGATTGAGCTCCTAGTTATATGTTCAACTCCAAGAACCTATTCTTGTCTGGCATCTACAATTAATTGCACATATGTGCATATAAAATGTATAATTTTTAAAGTTCCATCTTACAGGTGAAAAGTTAAGTGTTTAAGCTACTGTACTGAAAAAAAAATGTTTGCACTACAGATAATCTGAAGAAAGAGGTGTCAAGAAGAATAAACCCTATTTCAGACAAAAATTACAAATGCAGAAAAGATTGGCTCTTGGAGTATACCTATTCAAACATTAAACATGTTTTATGAAACAGAAATATATACAGTGTGTCTTAGGCATTTGAAAGTTTAATGTAATGTCTACCTAATTAAACAGTAGCAGCTAATGATTATCTTGCTGTAAGCAATGTTTGACTATCATTGCCAGTAATTAAAGGATTATTTCCCATTCTCATTTTTACTTCACTGCGACATCCTTACAGCTCTGAAAGTTTTTTCAAACAACACTGATAATAGTAATGTTGTAAAGATGGCAGCTGTTACATCACTGGTTTTATTTTGACATATTAGGGGTAATACACAGTGCTCTTCTTGTAAACTGCCTCTCTGGTATGCGTTACTTCTGATTGCACTAAATACCTGCTTTCCTCTTGGGCAGGTCTGATACTGAGCTCAAACAGCAGCAGAGAAGCCCCTAAGGGATGATACATGTGAGTGTAGTTTGTCATTCTCAGTGTAAAACCCTATTTTCAGGAAACATTTGCCCAGATGAAGTTTTGTCAGCCTATCCCAGGGCTTAAACTTGGGAGGGGAGTTCTATTTGTGTTATTTTTGGCTCCCCTGCAAATTCTGGACCCCCATGCAGGACAATCCTGCACACACTGAGCACCCTCATAGCCCACTTTACAGCAGTGGCGTATAACAGTAGCCATTTGCTGTAGAGCATCCTCTATGGCACTTATTTTTCTTTTCTTGGCTTCCTCCAGCTCTTACTAAGTCCCTGTTGGTCTAGTGTGTGCACTATAGGAAGAACTCCCTGGTGCTCTAGTGTGCACACACCTCTTGTCCCTCCACTGGTCTCGCAATACTGCTGCACATGGGGGGGACTGGAGGGAGATGTTGTAGCTTCAGAAGCATGAGCCACAAGCTCAGCTTGAGGAGCAGGTCAAGGGAGGAGCTGAGTAGATGATGATGAGAATGGAGTAGAGAGACAGTGTGAGGACATTTGGTGGCTACCGTGAAGGTAGTAAGAGGGTCAAACCTGCTTCAATTTGGAACAGTTAACAAAAAAAAAGAATAGAACTACAAACGTGATGCAGTGTTGGCAGAGGGGTGGTCATGGCTGAAGCCTGTGGCAGCCAAGAACAGTCAAACAGTCAGTGGCTGTTGGGAAAAACTACAGGAAAAAATGATATAAGTGAAAAAAGGTGATGCAGCAAGCACAGTCATAATGTGACATGTCAGTCACTGAAAAGCAGCTAAATGATGAAAACACAAAATAGTGAGCTAAAACTTCTGATGAGTGACAAAAAAAAAGGTATTTGTGTTTGGCTCAACAAAACTGATGCTATAAGAAAAATTAATGGAAGGCTAAAGCACAATGAAGGGTGCCTGGGAGAGAAAAAAGGATTTGGGGGTAAACTGGGAGGGAAGGTGGGACCTGCCCTGTAACACCAAGAAACCAAAACAGGCTATGATAAAAAACTGTTGCCCAACTTGCCCTTGTCATTCAGAAGTTGAGAAAGACTGGCCCTGGGTCCAAAAAAGAAGAAAAAGAATATGGAGGAGCATGCCTGAGTAAAATAAAAAAATAAAATCTAAGTGCCAGAATGAAGGACGTGGGCCAACACCAAAGCAGCAGATGCCATAAACAATTTTCTAGGCTAGGGGATACTGAATGGTGGAAAGGTCCATAACCTGGGTCCCATGTGTCCCAAGAAAAACTGGATGTTAAAATAAAAGTATAAATAAATAAAAATAAACTTTTACCTGGACAAGAAACAGAATTGTGGGGATGCAGCTGAAAGAGCTGTGAAGGACCGTAATCTGGGTCTTGTGTCCCAATAAAAACTGGATGTTAAAAGAATTGAAAAAAAAAGGAAACAAGAAAAATATTTTTTTTTTTTTACTTTTGTGCAAGAAACAGAAGTGTGGGGAAACAACTGAAAGAGATGGGAAGGTGCATAACCTGGGGCTGTGTCCCAAGAACTTGTATAACCATTTATCAATGCCGAATGTTTGCTTGCTGGTATTAGCATTGGAAATGCAGGAGTTAGACAGATGCAGCATAGGAATGGCAGTGAAGTATTGAACTTCACGCCAACCCCACCTCCATCATGTAGAGATGGACAGACGTTGGGGTAAGTGTTTGGGTCGTTGCCCATGATGGTCATGCCATGTTACCTCACCCTATTCTGCAGAAGCTGACACGTGTTGAGGTGCGTCTTAGGGTGTTTGGCTTTACAGTCACCCCATTCCATAAGGACATATGCTGAAATGGGTGCAGCGTAGGAGAATGGGGTGAAGTCTGGGGCTGAAGAGTCCAAGGTACACCTCAATGCCTTTCAGTGGCTGGGGGGTGGGGGTGGGATGGCATGAGCAGTACAGTCGGCAGTCCAAAGGCATACCCCGATGCCTGTCAGTCTGTACAAGGTAGGACATTATGGTTAGAAAACCTAACACCTAGGGCATTTGTTGATATTTGCACTACAGATTTTCAACATGGCCTTTTTGTGACCCCACCTCATTAAAGCATTTGGGACCTCTTCTCATGAAGAGTGGCAGTGTGATTTTGTCAATGTGTCCTGAACATTGAGTTCCAACAGCGACAGTACCATTCTGCACCACATGTACGAAAATACAGATCGGGCAGGATGTGAAGAATGATAGCTGTACCATCCATAGGGAGGAGTGAAGAGATGGCAATCTTGAAAATCTGTAGTGGGAATATTAAAAATGCTCCAACTTCTGAGCATACATGGAAACTGCACAACACATGTGTGTAACACAGTCATTTTATGGAGGTTCATCACCAAATTTTCAACATAGGTATTTTTGGATCTCTGGAAATGAACAGTGTCACTGTGATTTTCTTAATGTGTTCCAAACACTGATTTCCCACAGTGACCGCTCTATTCTGCACCAGAAGTGCAAAAACACATTTTGGCCATGATGTGAAAAATTATAGCTGTACTGCTCATAGGGAAGTGCAAAAAAATGGCAATGTTGAAAATCTGGAGTGAAAATATTGCAAATTCATGAAATTATGAGCGTGCAATGCACACTTGTAAAACAGTCATTTATTGGATTTTTCCACCAAATTTGCAACATAGACTTCTTGAGAGGCCACCACATGAACACTGGCACTGTGGTTTCGTTAATCAGTCCTGAAAGGTGATTCCATGCAGTGACCACAAAATCACCTTTCAGGACCAAATAATGCCATGACAGTGGCTGAATTCATGAGGAGAACTCCCAATAACCCCATGTTAAAAATTTGGTGCCAAAATTCCCACAAATGCCTGAGATATGCACCAAAGTTGAAAAAACTCTATTTATGCGGGTTGGGGGCCTGGGCCACAGGACTCAACGAAGGACCATTTTCTGATTTACAGGAACAAAAAGAAAAAAAACATTAAGGACAGTTTTTTTTTTACTAAAGGGACATTGGCATGCTGGGATGGGCTCCCAGTGTGCCACTTAGTATTCTTTTGGAGGCCTTAGCCAACAGGGGATTGTGCCCTGTCAGCCTTTGCTCTGAGGCAGAGCCAGGAGGATTGGGCACCCCCTCAGCACAAAACCAACATTTTGGGGGGACATTATGCCAACAGAAAGTGGGCTCCCCCATTGGCAAATTGGCAAATTACACTAGAAAGGATGGGGAATAAGGCTGATGGGGATTGGGCCCCCATTGGCAGACAAAAACTGTTTTGGGGGAGGCA
Organism: Neoceratodus forsteri; assembly: GCA_016271365.2. Classification (NCBI taxonomy): domain Eukaryota; kingdom Metazoa; phylum Chordata; order Ceratodontiformes; family Ceratodontidae; genus Neoceratodus; species Neoceratodus forsteri. The sequence continues at coordinate 783,026,832 of CM028132.1, read as the reverse complement.
CATAATACCGAGGGGGATTGGGCACCCCCCCTTGACACTGGGGGCTATCTAATATTGTTTGTGAACATGGCAGCAGCTTGCTGCCGCATTCACAAACAATATTATACTAGGCAACATTCCGCCCTGCAGTGACAAGTTGCACCCTCATTGCAGCAGAATGGCTGACACTACAATGACAAGGTGGCCCCTGATTCCTGTGGTGAAAATGTTACAAGTTGGTGGCACCTTTGAAAGCCAGTGTCATCAGCACATTGTGCCTCCATTGGTCCACTAGTGCCAAGCCCCCAAATGCAATGCCTCCATTGGTGGCCACACTGCTGCGCCTCCACAACCCGCTTCTCTCCTAAGCTTCCACATAATGTTTCTTGTGCATGTGCGCAAGCAAATATAATAAAAAATATCAATGGACATGCCACAACATTGATCATCAATGACTTGGCTGAAAAAATGAAAAAGGCATTGTAGTAGACATACAAGAGCCTGCACCACAACTCGAGCCACAAGAATTCAATAATTGAGGCAGACACAGCAGACACTGCACCAAGCTGCAGCTCCTCTAAAAAAAACAAGATAAATTCCAACAGAGGTGGCTAAAGATTTACAGCTGGTTGTTGTTTGACAAAGAGAGTGACCAGATGAGCTGTTCTGTTTGTAATCTTTTTGCATCCATTCCTTATAAAAACACTTGCTGCAAAACATCGACCCTAATAAGTCATTCTGGTAGCACTGCTCATACTAAAGCATTAAAAAATTGACACTGAATCAAATCATCACTCAGTGGCAAAGGCAGTAGCTAAGGCTACTGCACACAGTGATGACCAGCTTAAAGGGCTGTTGAAAACTGCATATTTTGTTGCTGAAAATGAGCTACCTAACACAATGTTTGTTACATGTGTTCAGTTTCTCAAGAAAATGGAGTGCCCATACACTAAAGACTTGAAAGCTGGACTGTCTGAAATGCATGAGGCCATTGTACAGACCAAGGTGTATAAGCTGGACATTGCTGTGAAGACTAGCCTAGTGATAAGCTTGGATACTAGATGAGTCCACAGACATTAACAATAGCAAGAGGCTAGACAACAGTACCCCATATTTTGATCTTACTGCAATGTAGAAGTTATTGATGGAAAGGCTGACACTATTTTCCAGGCACTTTGTCAACTTCTGAATGACAATAGCATTACAGCAGGTAAAAACCCTGCAGCTGTCTGTACTGATGGAGCATCAGTTATGACTGGTTGTCATCAAGATGCAGTAAAAAACTAAGAACTGGTTATAACCCTGAATTGATTGGAATGCACTGTACAGCCCATCAATTGGTCTTGTGTGCTAGTGACGCAGCTCAGTCAGTGGAACAAGTGAAAAAATATTAATGAAACTTGAGGTCCATCTTCATTTTCTTCAGTAATTCTGCTATCAGAAGTAACAAATCTCATGAACTACAGAAACACCTGGAGGAATCAGTTCTGAAATACTGTCAGCCTCATACAGTTCGGTGACTGTCAATTTATGGTGCAATGCCTGTTGTGTGCAGGACTCTTAAGTCATTAAGAGATATGTTAGAACATATGACTTCATCCAATACTCCAGACAGTGACAATGCAAAAGGGACTGTTGTCTGTTCGTCAGTAGCTCTTTCTAATGTAATACTGATCACCTTGTCACATACTGTTTGTTCAAAACATTTCCAAAGGGAAAATCTCGATTTCTCCACTGTGCTACCAATGGTCATGAGCACAAAAGAGGCTGTAAGGTCTGTAAACTGAAAACCCAGGTCTATCAGACCATTTATTTAATACAGATCTTGAAGGCAATAAGTGCAAAGGTGATAAACTCTTCAACATTCAAATTCAAAGACCAGCTTTTGATAACTTAAAGAGCAGATACAGCAGTGCTTTAATTGATGAACTGGACAGTTTCCTCCAAGACACATTGGATATAATAAGCTGCTTCTCCATTTTAGAACCCAAGAAGGCCATAACTGCGAAACAGACAGATGATTCCAATACCTGGGGTGAAGTCTCTAGATAAAACAGTGCAGTGCTTCAATTCTTCTGACCTGTCTACAGAATCTGCAAAAAGGGGACTTATTTTACTAAAACAGAACATGGTCTCAAATTATTGCTACCAATCTCTGTCATTCCCACAATTTGATGAAGTTGTACTGGAAGAGCATCCAGGTGTGTTTCCAGAGTCGAAATCGATTTATCCGATTTCAACGGTTATACCGGTGGCTAGCACTGAATGTGAATTTGACTTCCATACTCAGAACTGGCTAAAATCAAAATTCAGGCACTCTCTGAACAATAAGGACCTACAGAACATAATGATCATCTCAGAATTGGGTGGAAGTAGGGGAACTGTAGATTTTGATAGAGCTGCAAACAGATGGAGAAAAACGAAGAACTGAAGAAAAGAGACTAAAGAGTTTTTTTGTTTTTTTTTGGCAGCCTCACTTCAGGAACCAGCCTCACTCACCATCACCAGACAGGTTTTAAGGACTAAAGTTTTCATAGGGCCAGGTTTATTTTAGCTCAGTATTTTGTTTTTGCTTTTTCATTCATTCCATCTGCCACTTTTTAAGTGACTGGCTGTCTGTGATTGCTGCCAATCTGACCCACTCTTCCTTTTATTTTTTTTAAATTAATATGTACCAATCCTGACCTGAATACTCATTGAGTCCTGTTATCAAGCCTGGTATACCCCTCTGACAGTGACATTTCGACAGCGACTGACACTACAGCGACTACAGGACCAGGTTGCTGTAGTGCCGTCCCTGGACCCTAGCATTGTATTCAGGGGGTCTTGCATCCCCTCCCCTAATCAGCTCTGACTCAGAGTTGATAATATTTAGTGTGAGGGGTGCAGGGGCACAGCCTCCTGAAGAAAACATGTCAGAAAGTTAGAAACTGTATGCCGATTGCAAATGTGGTCGACATGATGGTTTTGCTGTACGGTTGTTCGACAAAATTTTTGTCGACGACCGATCATAGATTTATTTATTTTAAATTTGTTAACTGGGTAAGGACACTGGCGGTGCCCTTTTTCAGGTCTGACCCAGACAATCAACAATAAAGACAAATATAATCACTTGACAAACAATTAATGAAAACAATTACATCATCAGCAGATAACAGATGATTTTTAAATTTAACCTTAAACCCAGTTAAGGAATTGATGGATCTGAGAGATAAAGGGAGCTCATTCCACAAATGAGCTGCAGATGATACAAATGAACAAAAACTAAAATTACACTTATTAGCAAATGTTTTCAAGACAATTCCTTGGTTTGAACATAAGTTAACCTGAGGATCACTAAATTCGAGTAAATCAGATAAAAGAGATATATTCCTAGTATAAATAGCTTGGTGCCTCAAGTTACCAAAAGCATTGGTAAACTTTAATTTAGGGGATAACCAACCCAGAGAAGCATACAGAACACAGTGGTGTGTTAACAAAGGGGCACCAAGGACAAAGTGACAAATATTATTATAAGCCACACTCAGAACCCTACCCTCCCTTACTCCCAGATTATAATATAGTGGGGAAACATAGTCATGGTGTGGCAATAAAGTACCCATGGCAATGGTTTTACAAGATTCAATTGATAAATAAGCCTTAAATGTATATAACAGACCCAACTTAGAATGAGTAGTCTTACTTACAGCTTTGACCTGAGGAAATAAACCTAAGCTAGAGTCTAAAAGGACTTCCAAGTACTTGAATTCATTTACCGGTTCAAGTAAATCACCAGATCTAGCAAGAGTATATGAGCATGGATTCAACTTTAGCCAAGGAGCACTCCCAAAAAACACACACTTTGGCTTTTTTACATTTAAGACCATTTGATTGGTCAATAACCAAGAACCAAGTGTGTCAAAATCACTCTGTAACATTTCATTAACCTGCTCAATTTTCAGATCCTGATTGTATAAAATTAAATCCATCAAGCTTGTGATGTCCATCAGGTCTGTCAATCAACACACCAGTGAAAAAGAAAGAAAAAAGAAGACAAGATGACACCAAACACATCACCAAACCAAAGATTTTTTCCTAAGGAAATCCCCCAAAGTTTATTCATCTCCCCAAGACATTTGTGTCCCCCATTTGGTAGACTCAGAGAATTCCTCCCAGACCTGAAACCTAATTTTAAGCCCTGTTGTTCCACACATTTGCATACCCATGGTCTTTAGAGGGCATGAGTGTGATTTGAAGAGATACATAGAAACCAGACAGTACAGATATTTGTTCTGCCCATGCATCATTTATGGACCCTACACACTGTTCTTCTTGCAAACTACCCAGGGCTGGGTGAAATGAGCAATTTTAGTTTTTGCAGAAAATTTGTCAAAATTCCAAAAATCTCAAAATTTCAAAGAATTTCATGTCATTTTTGAAAAGTATTTATTTGATCATAACTCAGCCATCATTGCAGCTACAGACCTGCAAACTGACAAACTTTGTTGTAAGGAATCTAAATGAAATGACAAATTTTATTATATTGGGATAAGGAGTTTTGAATCTATAGGGGCTCAAAGTCTGCAATTTATCTTTTGCAAACATTTCTAAAAGTATTTCTCAGCTTATAACTTGGCCACTTTTAGAGTTAGATATGTGAAAATTTGAACACTAGGTCAGAATGTCAACTTCAGCAATAGCACTCTAAACAGCAGCGCAACAATAGCAGCGCCAAAAAAAACAGCACCCGGTATAAACAGCATGGGACAAAATGTCACCAATGTTAGTGGTCCAAAAACACACTGAGGACCACTACCATGGCTGAAATAAACAACAGTACATTTTGATTTTAAGGGTGGGCTCCATCCCCTGCATCCCCCTTAATTATTATAGTCAACTACACAAGGGTGTTGGAACTCAGAGACAGGGAGAAACTCTGGGGGGGAGCAAACTCTGTGAGGCTGAGGGAACTTGTTAAAAAAATAACTTCAGGGGGGAGATGAATGTTTAAGGGAGAGCAGGAACAGAACCCTGGTCTCCATGTCTTAGCTCTCTCCACCACAGGGGCAGCTCAGCCAGCCACCATGCTTTTCTGCTACTTCTACACTTCCTTCCCTGATGTGGCAGTTACAGGAGTAGTGGTATCGACCTTTTGCTGTGCTATCCCTTTAGCTGTTCTTGTTTTCAGTATTGTTTAAGCACAATTTTGACCAGTGTTATTCTTGAAATGCTCTTTTCACCTGGTACAGAAAATTTGCAAACATAAGCTTCTTGAAATAGTTAGAAACTGCAAAATGAAGAGATGTTTGGTAACATTGATCGTAAGCTACAGGTGTTCATAATTTCACAGTTTAATTATTTGTGAAATTTTGAGAAGTTTCCAAACATTTAGGTGGTTGTAGTTCCACTGCTATTGTAGATATATGGCTGAAATTTAGGATACTTACCCAACAACAATTTGTCCTGAAATCTAACAAAGCTGGAGAAATTAAATTAGTAGTTTAAACTCCTCTGCCCTAGTCATGTCAGCTAGCCAGCCACTGCTTCCACTCTCTCCCTCCCAATCTCCCACATTCCCTACTAAAAGTGGTCTCCACAGGGGTGGTTTATAAACACTCAGCTGCCTCCCATCTGGTGCCAACCCAGATACTGGTGGTATTGAACCCAGACTCCTTCATTTAGGTGTGTCCATCCTTGCACACCCCATATCTCACATTTTCAACTGATCTCATACCTCCAATGTCATTTCTTCCTCCTGGAAAATTGTAAAAATTGTCCCCATGCCAAAACCACTGCCCCATTGCCCTCCTACCTGCTTGCAGTAAGCTAATAGAAAACATAGTAGTCATCCAATTAGCAGATTACTTACAGAAGTAATTTCTATATTTATTTAAATATGAGGGGTTTCCTCTCTCCCCTTGTTGGCGTGGTTTCACAAAGAGCATAGCACCACCACTGCCCTGCTACAGAGTCACCAGAGGCCAGTTGGGATCTGTAGAGACTGATTTGGCAAGGAACATCTGTCCAGACTGGGTGGGACAAGTGGTCCTTTTCTGCCAAACAAATGTTGTTTTTATGTTTCTACAGCTGACCAGTGACATTAAAGCCACCAGGGACAAAGGCCATCTTACAGGAGCAGTTTTCACTGGTCTATTCAAAGCCTCTGACTTTGTTGACCACACACTCCTCCATCTCCAATTAATTAAAATTGGCCTCTCCTCCCATGCCTCAGACTGGTTCACTAGTCCACTACCATACAGGCAAGAATATGTACATTTGATGATGATTCCTCTAGCTTAGTCTTAATCAGTCAAGGTAATCCTCAGAGTTCAATACTAGGCCTACGTCTTGTTCCCAGTGTTATCAATAACCTTCCCACTGTCACAACATTCTGCTCAACCATCTGCTATGCAGATCACATGGTCCTCTAGACTCATGCACTAGGTCCAAAGAGACCTGTATGAAGCAAGTTAGGACTCATCTCCTGTCCTTCCTGCTTTTTGCAGCTGCTGCATGAAGCAAGTTAGGACTCCACTTTCCCAAAAAGTTAGAAAATTAATTGCAAAAAAACATTAATGTATACATTAGAGTTACAAAATTAGAAAATGAGGGAATTGTGGCATTATAATTGTTTCAACTCTTACACCCACTGCCTCCCCTATCCTTGTGACCCATAGCCACATTATAGGTCTGGGGCCATGTACCACAGGTGTTCTGCTGCAAACTACAGGTCTGGGGCTCTGTGTGAAGAAAGTTATGATTAGTCTTATGGTTTGCACAGGGCCCACATGGCCCTGTTTAAAGAAAGTTATGACTGATACAGTATTTGCACAGGGCCTGCTGGGCCCTGCTCAAAGAGAGTTATGACTGTTTCTGTTGAGGGACTTATGTGAAGCAACTGACTTTCGGGACATGGCTCTGGTTTTCTTCCTTATAGCAGCAGATGCATGGGGCTTGGCCAGGAATCTGCAGCTTGCCCTTTGGTAATAAGTCAAAGCTGGGGGAAGTGTGTGGGTGTTAGGACTGAAAAACACTCTTACACCTTATTTTCCTCCTTTTGTGACTTGTAAACCTCACATATGCATTAATGTAGTTTTTAGGGATTATGGATGGGCCTTTTCGGGTTTTAAAAGGTGCAGTAATTATTTAACTGTATACCTATCAATAAAATTAATTTAAAGTATATACCTGCACTAATTAAAGGTACATACCCACAGTATATAAAACCCTATACTACTACACTAATTACTAGTAATTACCACATCAATTAAAGAAATAGCAACAATTAACACATTTAACAAACCAATTATATAAATTACCACATTAATTAACAAACTCTGGTCAGAGCCAACATGGCTATAATTGCACTTTATAAGCACTCAAGGGGCCAGTAAAAAAAGAGCTCACAGAGCTCATGACAGAATAGTTCATCGTGTCCAAGATGACTGCTTTGAACAAAGTGCACATGCACAACTTCGCTGCATCTGCAAAAGTAAAGTCACACATGTGCACAGAGCTATGGTGGCCATCTTGAGCATGGCAGATGTTTCTGCGAAGTCGCACATGTGCACAGAGCTATGGTGGCCATCTTTGGCATGGCTGACATTTCTGCCATGAGCTCTCTGCGCATGTGTGATGGCGAACTACAGAAGTACGGGTAGCAATTAAATAGTGCACCCGAGGAGGGGGGGCTACTGCGGCTGCAGAGGGGAGGGGCAGGGAAACACTACACACCACCAATGAGCAGAGTACTGTGGACAGTGACTGCTGTACTGTAGAAGAGAACTAGGAAGGAATTCGGTCACATTCCCTTTTCTCTTCTACAGTGATAGCAAAATGTCTGCAGGGCTCCACCCAAGTAGCCATAAAAATTGTCTAACAAACTCCTTTCCATAAAATAAAACAAAAATTAATCTAAATTATAGCCTCTGCATGGTATCAGTACAGGATCCTGACATGCAAAATCCTGACCCTCGAAAGCCCGACACCAAAATCCTGAAAGCTAGAATCCCAAGGATGAAAAAATCCCAATGTGTGGTGATTTGTGCAGTTTCAGTAGATGTTTATATATATGGTGGGGGGGTGCAGGGCAAATCTCCCCATGAACACTTCTTCCAAATTTCACTTCTCTTATCTGCCATGTTGGGATTCCTGCTGTTGGGATTTTGGCATTGTAATTTCAAGAGTCAGGATTTTGCATGTCAGGATTCTGTACTATATCCCTCTACATACCATTCCCCTCCTTTCTCTCACCAACAACCATGTCCAACAACACTACAGCACTCTCACCAATGACAGGCCTCTACACTGCTGCTACAGACTCTGATATCATTCACCTGCCTCCAGACCATGCATGCTGCTGACTCCAAATCCAATGTCCTTGTTTGTGGTTTCCAAATAAGATCATTTTTGGTCTTCATTTCCCTCTTTTCCCTCTACTTCCCCCTTCCCTCTCCTCTTTTTATCTTTATTTCTTTGAATGATTTGAATATATATTTTCTCATTGATCTAATTTTAGATAAGATTTAGCTGGGAATTAACGTAATCATGTTAAGACTACAATTTTTATTGTACATCTTGTGATTTATGAAGTATGATACCTCTAGAATGCTTTAATACTAAGGTTGTACTTTGCAGTTTTTGCGTTGGCCTTATGTCTTGCATAAAGAGTAAGTATTATGCTAGTGTGCATCCTTCATAGGTTAAGATAGAGATATAAACAACCCCTTGGGTTAAAAGGTTGTGGCAGAACCCTATCTCACAAAAAGTTCTCTTCCACAGGTACTTACCTAAAAAATTGTTAAAATATGTATGGCTTTATGAATACTGGACTTTTTTGAAATTGGTTCATCCTTCTAAATTTTACCCCCATTCTTTTTGTTACAAGCAAACCAGTCCCACATTGCCTTACTATCCCATTTGGGTTACCATTAAAAAAAAATGACCAGTCTCAGAGAGGGGGAGCATTTCTTGTTCTGCTTCCTTGTAGTCACTTATCTAAGGCAATGTTTTTGTTTGTACTGGTATGAATTTAGATATGTTTGGATGTGTTTAATCTTGCTTTACAATTGTTATATGTGACTGTGAACACTGTACCTTTAAGAATGTATTCTCATGGTGAAGCTCCACCCCTGATGAAGGCTCAGAGTGAGCCGAAGCACTGGGGTAGTAGCCATGTTATTTGTATGCATTGGGTGATGAGAATTAAGGTTTAAAATGCAGTACTACAGTGCCAGCCTTCTTTGCTTTGCACAGCACCTTCCATTCCTGTGTGTCTCTGTAGCTCCTGAATGCAGATGCCGTTATGGTCCAAACCACAGACACCAAGCCCCTCTCCAGCACTGATAATGCTGCTCCCAACCAAATATAGTACACTGCTCCCAACTGCAGACACCAGGCCAAACTAAAGGACAGACCACCACATCTGTTTCTCCTTTTAGGAATACCTTACACTATGGAACCACTAAGGCAGAAAAAACTGGGGCTCCACAAATGTCACTACACTACGCAAAACATACCAGGACATAAAATTCAAATGTGAAACCCAGATATGATCAAAATTCCTTAATGTCATAAAAAAAATACTGACATCTTAAGATATTGGGCTCAGTTTTCAAAGGGCCCCATAGATCGATGCTAGCTGTGACAAACAACAGCTTACATCGATTACCAGTGGGCCAGGGACCCTGCATCTGATTTTAGTACTTGTTGGGTCCCGGCACCAAAGTCCTACAGGTCAGCACACCTGCTCCCGTGCACCACACAGAAGGTGCACAGGAGGACATTGCTGCAAGCTGTGGGATGTTTCTGCCCATGTTGATTGGTGCTGGAGTCTGAAAGCTATGTGCCTCAGTGGCTGCCAGTGGCTGCAAGGGGTGTGGCAGGAGCAAATTGGAAGGCGGTTAACGGATACCACAGGCCATGCCTGATGGGGACATTGTCAGTAGCAGAACATACATGACAGCCACAAGGATGGCTGAGGGGGTGGAGTATGGCTGGAATCTTGGGGGAGGAATCAGCATAAGGCTGGGAGCCTTGGTGGGATGGATGTGCCCAGGCACAGGCATGGCACGGCAGCAGTAGGTAACCACAGGGCTCTCCATCGCCACCTGGCATGCTAGCCAGGGAATACCTGGTAGGACAACAGGTGACAGGGGCACCTGTCCTGGATCTGCACAGTGTGGGCAACAATGCAACACCATCCCTGCACCTTGTGGCAGGATGGTGGCTGCCAATTTGGGCCACCTTCAGCAGGCATGGGCTCACCTCCCACACTGCATCAGTACTGAGAACAGCACATGGGCTGTTAGACCAGATCTGAGCTGGTATAACTCCTGGCAAGCCCTGCACCCATTGTGGCTCTTCTGGAATCCCATGTAGCAGCACCACCAAGGCGCAGGCCACCATCCACCAGGGCACATTCATTTGTCTGCCGCAAGTGTGGCGCAAACCTGGGTGATGCAGGCAGACTCCCATTGGTGCAGGCAGAGTCTGAAAATCAGGAATGGTGCACAGTGCAGTGCAAGGTACCCATTGCACCATTCCTTAGTAGCACAAGTACCATGCACCATTCCTGATTGTTTGAAAATCTGGTCATTAATACACTATACATAAGTGGGTGCAGAGGGTGCATAAACCCATCTCAGGTGCCTAATGAGATCATAATGCCACTCACCTTCTGGGTTCATGCCTTAATGACCCCATTAGGCCCCCTTGATGGGTTTATTTTCCTGAACACCACACTGGCTTATCATTTATTTGAGATGTGCATAAAATTAAATATTCAAGCTTGTGTCTCATGTTCACCATACCAATACACCTGCCTTTCCATCTTTGTCATCATCTCAGTTCTTAAAACCAATGAAATAGAACTGGAGTCCTATTTTCATCCATTATAATAAAACTAATTAATTATGATGATATGATATGTTAGTTAATTTACATAATTAAAAATACATGAGAGATATGGGAGAATAGAGGTTGAGAATGCTGAGAGTGGTGCAATGCAGTGGCTGTGGGGTGGAGGTTTTCAGAGAGACCTTCTGGAGACTGCAGTGCTGCCCCATCTGCACACACCTCTCTGGGTTGAGGGAGGATGTCGCTAGACTCAAGGCTGAGTTGGCTAGGATTCAAGGGACCTCCACCCCCACCCAGGGGCCACCAAGTCTGTCACTGTTACCTTAGAGGATGCCAGAGAAGAAGAACGGGTGGACTATGGTGGGCTCTGGAAGGGTGGGAGTGATGGGACAGAGGCACATTCCTCAACCAGTACTACTACAAAATTCCTACTCCAGTGTGGTGGGGCAGTACTGCCAGGAGGAAGCACCCGTAGTAGTGACCAAGGGGAATGTGGTGGCACTCTGCAGTGAAGACCCCAAGGAGGGTGCTAGAAGACCCCAAAGGAGGACGAAGCAACTTCTGGTAGGGGAGTCAATTATGAGGGGGATAGATTTGGGAATAAGAAAGGGGGGGAGAAGCAAGTTAGGTGCCTACCTAATGCCACAGCCCAGAGAGATAGAAAGTGAATTCTGAGAATCGCTAGGGCAGCAGAATGGGAGGGAAAGTTGGATGTCATAGTCCACCTGGGGACTAATGACATGGCTAGGGACAGGGCTAGAATAATGTATAGGGAGTTTAGGGAGCTTGGGAGGGGTCTTAGACAGGTAGCTCACTCTGTGGCTTTTGCTGAGGTGCTGCCTGTCTATGACAGGGGACAGGAGAGGGAACTCTGCACCAGGAGCTTTAACTCATGGCTGAAGGAATGGTGCATATAGGAAGGGTTCAGCTACAATGAGGACTGGTGACTCAGCTGGGAGGATATGTCCTATACAGGGGTGATGGCCTGCATCCATCTAGGAAGGGAACTGCAGTCCTCACTTGACAGTTTCATTTGATGACATTTAAACTAGCCAAAGGGGGTGGCAGAAGGAATTGAGGAGTCAGAAACTGCCTCCCTCTGTAGGCTGAAGTAGAGAGTAAAGAGAACCTGAGGGGAGAGGAATTCCCCAGGGTGCCTATTAATAAAGGGAGCAGGGTGGTAGAGATAAAGGGGGAAAGGAAGGAGAGCATCAAAAAGAGAGGTGGGAAGGAGGGAGGGCAACAAAAGAAAAAAGGGGGCAAGAAGCAGGGTGCAAACAAAATATGGAAAGCCATGTGTGCAAATGCTACAAATCTAGGAAATAAGATTCCAGGCCTAGAGGTCATCATGGCAGAGGCCAACCTGGATATTGTGACCATTACTGAATCATGGCGCACTGAAAACTATAATTGGGACATGGTCATACCAGGTTATACTCTGTTCAGAAAGGACCAGGTGGGAAGAAAAGGAGGAGGCGTGATGCTTTATGTCAGGGACAGCATAAAAGCCACAGAGATACAGGGAATACAGGGGGAGGCAGAGGCACTGTGGCTCACCTAGGAGACAGGGAGTGGAGCTACAATTCACACTGGAGTGCTCTACAGACCTCCAGCACAGAGGAAGGAATAAGGTAAGGTACTGATGAAAGCCATTGGCAAAATGGCAGGAAAGGGGAGGTGCTGCTGGTGGAAGACATCAGCCTTCCAGATGCAAACTGCAGCCACCCAGTAGCAGCTTCAGCTAGAAGCAGGGACATCCTGGGCTATCTGCAGGGGACATTCCTCAGGCAGCTAGTTAGTGAACCCACTTGTGAAATATAGACACACAAAAATTGACAGCAGGTAAGGACCGCTTGGCCCACCCAGTCTGCCCATTATCTCTACCTACTGCAAAAACTGCAGACCCTGCTTGATCTCTGGCTTTAACCTTCTCTTTTCTATCACTAGGGTTCACCTATGCCTATCCCATGCTTTTTTGTATTCACCTACTGAATTTTCCCCCACCACCTCCTCTGGGAGGCTATTCCATGCATCCACCACCCTTTCCATAAAGAAATACGTCCTCATGTTACCCCTTAGTCTACCACCTTCCAGCCTCATTCCATGACCCCTTGTTCTTGGACATCTCCTTTTTTGAATGATGCTACCCTTCTGTACCTTATTTATGCCCTTGAGATATTTGAGGGTCTCTAGCATATCCCCTCACTGTCTTCTCTCCTCCAGGGTACACTTATTGAGTTCCTCCAGTCTCTTCTCATATGACTTTTTGTGCAGGCCCTGCACCATTTTTGTTGCCCTTCTCTGAACTGCCTCTATCCTATCTGTGTCATTTCAGAGATGCGGTCTCCATAACTGGACACAGTACTCCAGATGAGGTCTCACCAATGATTTGTACAGTGGTATCACCACCTCCTTTCTTCTGCTGGTGGTATATCTCCCTATGCATTCCAGTATCCCACTGGCCCTTCCCACAGCCTTGGCACAATGCTTGGCTACCTTTAGGTCATCAGATATGATTACCCTCAGATCCCTTTCCTGTTTGGTGACCAACAATAACACCCCCGTCATGTACTCCTCCCTGGGGTTCCTGTGCCCCAAATGCATGATTTTGCATTTCTTTGCATTTAATCTTAGCTTCCACACTCTAGACCATTTGTGATGGGGCAATACTGTGTTGCAGACATTAAGGTGGGAGGCCACTTGGGGACCAGTAATCACTGTACGGTGTGGTTCAGTATAAGGATGTCTGCAGAATCAAACCACACAAGGGTGATGGTCCAGGACTTTGGTAAGGCAGATTTTCAAAAGATGGGTGAATGCCTCAGAAATTACCTAGCAGGAGTGGGTGACCTGGGTGTGGTGGAGGAACAGTGGTCAAAGATTAAAGGAAGCATAGTAAAGGCAACAAACCTCGACATCAAACAAGTGAGCAAAAGTAAGAGGAAAAAGAGACTGTTACAGTTCTCAAAAGAGGTAGCTAAAAAGGTAACAGAGACTGTTGAATTTAACTAACTACAGATTGTTATAGTATTTGTTTTATTGTGTTGTAATGAAGGAATAATGCACGACAGGGTGTGTGTCATGCTGGGATAATGCCACGCCTGGGGTGGTTGGGCACGAGGCCGAAGGCCGAGTGTGTCCAACGTCCCAGGCGTGGCATTATCCCAGCACAACACACACCCTGAGTGCATTATTCCTATTATACAATGGGACTTTAGTGTAAATAAGAATCAGGACATTTTTATGCTTTTAAATGTTTTAATGAAGAATAAATAAGAAATATTCATCCACAAGAAAAAGTAGTTCCTTAAAAGTTAATAGTTTTAAGTAATTGTTGCAATTGTAATGCTTTGTAATAATTTATGAGGTTGTTATAATACTTTTGAATAGCTGTTTAACATGTAAAGTATTTTTAAATGAAATGATTTTAACTAAACTGTTTTTAATATTTTAGTACAGTATTGAAAATATGTTTTCAACAGTAAATTAAGGAATTAGTTAAACTTTTAATGGATAAAAACACTTTAACTGTTAAAATGTCCACTTGAAGGTTGTGGGAGTCACATTTTGTGTCTATGGTTTATGAATGTTGAAGACACACATGCTGTTTCCTTGGATGATGAACTGTGTATTGCATGTGTCTTGGTTTTTGGGTGGAGTGATATTGTGCTGCTGAAATGTGGTGTTTTGAGGTTCTGTTTCAATAGGTGGCTGTTCTGCAATTCTGAGGTTTGTAGATGTTGTTGGCAGCTGCGAGGTCGTTACATCTTTAAGAGGTCGGTTCGAGTCTGACCTGTGATTTCAGTTTCTGACCCGGATAGAATGGCACTCCATTTGTTTCTTTCGTGCAGTGTTGGACCCCAGTAACTTTTCAGCGAGGATTCTTGTTTATGGCCAGTGACTACAATAATTTGGCAGCTCTCTAATCCTGCATTGGAGAGGATTTGTATGTCTGTGGCTCTAAGGGAGTGATTAGTGTACGTTTGCTCCAACCCTGCTGCCCGACAGATTTTTGGAAGCATGCTGCCCAGGTAATTAACTCCAACTGGCTCCATAGTGTACCATGTGGTTTCTGCTTCCCAGGGTTTACTTGCTGTTTTGCGAGGATGCATGTAGAAGGACGGTGCATTTGCAGGTAGCTTTTGCATATATTTTCTGAGGGCAGCTACGGGGCAGTGCGGGTGGTCTGGCAGTTCAAACATTGCTCCTCTGTATCTGTCTCTATCCTTTTCCAGTGGGTTGTTGTGATTTTTAGTTTTCTTGTTGAAACTAAGGGAGACGTACGACAGACCAGTTTCACTTTTATTGAACTCGAAAGATGATTGTTTTAATTGGCGCTGTCCCTCACTGCCGCGTCTAGCAAAATGTATTTGAAGTTCCAGCCAGACGCGGTATAACAGCCCTTGAGATGTGTCTGGAGTGAGAGCCGGTGATTGTCTTAGATGGGCTAGATCAGCATCGGTGAGAGGTGGGTGATGCTTTGCTTTGTCTTGTCCTTGTCATCTGAGATTTTTTTATTTGGGCATTGAAGACGTTGTTGGCACTGTGGAAGTCGACGCTATTGAGTAGATTGATGTTATGGCTTAAGGGGGGTTCATTGAGGTAACGGTTGATTCCTGCACGTAAGCCCACAAAACTACTGATGCCGTATTGCTCTCCAGCTGAGGTGCGGACTGAGGCATAAAACTTTAGAAGTACGGTGTTCAGTTCTGAGACAGTTACTGTGTGTAGGTTTATTTGTGTGGATGTTTCTGTCAGCCAGTCTAGAAGGACGTTGGTGGCCCACACAGTCTGCCGTTTCATAGACGGCTCATTGCGGTCACTTTCCAGGCTGTCCAGCTGTTGCTCTTCGAGGATGACATGTCGTCTTTTTTCAGCTTTTTTTTTTCACTTGATGTTTCCGATACCGTAGTTTCTTTTTGTTTTGAGGTGAAGTTGTCAACGTAGTCCATAGTGAAGAAGGTAAAGTCTATGGGTGGCAGGTTTGACATTTGTGTCAGATGAGCTGTCAGCGAGTAAATCCTGTCAGATGAGCTGTCAGCGAGTCAGCTGTAGTGCCGTGATATGACGTTTGGGCTGTGGTGAGGTAACAGACTTGCTGGCACTATGCCCGTGGTGATATGCCAGGATATCGCCACGGGTATAGTGTCAGATTGACCAATCACAGAATAGGAATTTTTCTTGCCATTGTATAATGTGTATTTATGTATGTTCTTACTGCCTTACATAATTTTATGTGAGGCGCCCAGAGCCTCTGGGAATGGGCACCAAAGAAATAAACTTTGCCTTGCCTTGCCTAAAAGTTAAAATGGTAGCATTCAGAAGGTATAAGGAAACGCAGAGGGAGGAGGATAGGGAGGTGTATTGGGGGACATAGAAGGAAGCAGGGAAATTAGTAAGTAGCACAAAGGCATAAACTGAAGAGAGAATTGCCTAGGAGGTAATGAAAGGGGACAAGACATTTTTTAGGTATGTAAGTGGAACAAGGAAGACCAGGGCTGGGATTGTAAGGTTAGAAAGGGAAGGGGGGGGACTGTGCAGAGGTATACCAGGAAGAGTCAGACATGCTGAACAAATACTTTTGTTCAGTGTTCAGAGGAAGAAGAAAGGGAGGGGAACAAAAATGTAACAAAAGCTTTGGAGGGAGGGAGATGGACACTAGTTCTTTTTTGGGGGTGAAAGTCCTTAAGGGACTTGTTAATCTGAAGGTGGACAAAGCAATGGAGTCAGATGGGGTGCATCCAAGGGTATTGAGGGAGCTCAGGGAAATACTAGATGTACTTCTGACAGTTCTATTTAACAACTCACTAGAAACAGGAGTAGTACACGATTCCAGATAGGACACTGGTAAGAAAGCTGGGTGGCTTAGGAGTGGGTTGAAAGGTGATAAACTGGATAAGAAACTGGTTAGAGGAGAGGTGCCACAGGGTAGTGGTAAATGGAGTGCACTCCAAGGAAGTGAGGGTGACCAGTGGTGTGCCTCAGGGATCAGTGCTGGGACTGGTCCTCTTTAATGTCTTTATAAGTAACATTGCAGAGGAGCTGGCAGGGAATGTCTGCCTCTTTGTGGATGACACCAAAATCTGCAATAGGGTGGACACTCCGGGGGGGGGTGGAAAGGATTAGCAGAAACATGAGAAAACTAGAGGAATGGTCAAGGGTATGGCAGCTGGGTTTCAATGCGAAAAAGTGCAAAATAATGCACTTAGGGCAATGAAACCCAGGGGCAGAGTACAAAATGGAAGGAGTGGTATTGTCAACTGCCAAGCAGGAAAGACATCTGTGGATAATCATACTAGATGATCTAAAGGTGGCCAGGCAGTCTGACAAGGCAGTAGGGAGGGCAAATGGGATGATGGGGTGCATAGGGAGGGGTATCAGCAGCAGAGAGAGGGCAATGGTGTTTCCTTTCTATAGACCACTGATAAGACACCACCTAAAGTATTGTATCTGGTTCTGGTGACCACATCTCTGAAAGGACATAGACACAGTGGAGACAGTCCAGAGGAGGGCAACTAAAATGGTGCAGGGTCTGCATCAAAATTCCTATGAGGAGAGACTAAAGGACCCCAATATGTAAACCCTGGAACAGAGGAGAGAGATGAGATGATAGAGACCTTAAAATACCTCACAGGAGTAAATAAAGTAGAGTAGGGAAGTATTTTTCAGAAAAAAAGGTGCTCAAGAATAAGGGGACATGCTATGAACCTGGAGGGGGTTAGATTCGGGAGAGATATGAGTAAGTACTTCTTCACAGAAAGAGTGGTGGATTCCAGGAACAGCCTTCCAGCAGAGGTGGTGGGGACAAAACAGTGTGGGGGGGGGATTCAAGAATGCAATGGATAAGCACAAAGGAATCATAGTGGAAAGGAACCTGGAGGGAGAAAAAGCTGTAGATCAGGCATGGTCTTACGTAATAGTGTAGGTAGGGAGAAATGGGTAGACCAGATGGGCCAAGTAGTAATTATCTGCCAACAAATTCTATGTTTCTGTATTTCTGTATTGTGGGGGGTTCACAGTAAACAGTCACTCTGAACCTTATCCTTTCTCATCTTAATATAAATATTATGAACACAACAAATAAAAAATTACATTTTTACTATATTAAATAATAATATTCCTGAAAATAAAAATATCAATGTAAAAGCACCTTTTTCAACTTTTGCATACCTTTTGACCTGCCCGGATGGCTACCCTCCACAAAGTAGAGCTGACTCAGAAACATATAAACAGAATTTGACAGCAGATAAGGACCTCTTGGCCCATCCTGTCTGACCCTTTTTTCCCCTGCCTATAACGTCACCACAGACCCTACTTGATCTTTGGTTGTCCCCCGCCTTGCTTTCCACTAAGATTTCTTTGTGCCTATCCCATGCATTCTTGAAACCCACCACAGTTTTCGCCCCACCACCTCTGCTGGAAGATTGCTCCAGGCATCCACCACTCTCTCCATGAAGAAGTACTTCCTCACATCTCTCCTGAATTTATCCTTTCCAACTTCATTGCATGTCCCCTTGTTCTGTTCTGACTTCACAGGCAAAGCACCTTGTGTAGTTTTCAAAGTGAAGTGCACCCCATATCTGGTGAAATGGAGTAACCTTGTAAGGTTTACATGAAGCACGAAGTTCATTGCTTCACCACATCTTCACTGAATGAAGAAAACTTTGCAGCATCACTAATATAATTACTTTAATTTGTTTCACAAACATTACATGTCAAATAATCAAACATTCCCCCAGTATGTTTTGTTAACTTTCTCCCATTGCTAAAAGATAGAAAGAAAAGCTACTGCAAAGACCACATTCATATGTCTTTGCAGTAAAATGTCTTGCAGCAAATTAAAACATTTTGTATAAATTAGGCCATTTTTTCTGAGTAAGGGCAAGCCTGTGATGTACAATGGTCAGGTTACTGAACTATGAAACAGGAGATCACAAGTTCAAATCCGATCATAGCCAATGACTTACTACAAGACATGTGGCAAGGTCACTTGAATGCCCTGTGCCTCAGTCCTCCCAGCTGTAAATTTGTGTAGACCCATGTGCCAACTGAAAATGGGATGTTGCATCTCAGCTGGTTAATGCTGGGTAGATATAGCATAAGAAATGTACAATGTGATAGGATATTCAATACCAACATTCAGAATAAGACCAGTCTTTTTAAATTATTGCATATTACTATATATAATACCATCATAATGACATTAATAAAATCTGCTATTTGTTCATGCTCTTAACTGCTCTGTGTAGTGGCAGAATTGGGGAGGTGCGGAAACTTGGATCTTAATCCAATAAACCTAAGCAGAACAACTTTGCAACAGAAAAAAAGAGATTAAAACTGCCTCAAAGCTTTAATAGACAGCAAGTTCAAAGGAAGGCCATGTTAAAGGCCTCCTAGCAACATTAAAGATATGCATAATCCTTGTCCAGTATACATATATTATCCATTTTAATCAAATGCTGCCATGAAAAAAATCAACCTTTCAAGCTGAAAACATAATAACTATGGTAGTAGGGTTCTTTTGTCCCTCAGTATCAACTAATACCTGGGATAACGAAGTACAAAAGATAAAATACGTTGAAAAGCCAAACTGGTATTTTATTCTTAAACTTCTGACTTTGAATATAAGCAAACTATTTAAGAAATAATAAAAAACATGCTACATCTTACTCGAAGTTTAATATGATATACTTACTTGAACATTTATATAGTAATCATAAGCTTTTTCAGGCCCTAAACTTTTCCTTTAGTAGGTCAAAACAGAGTACTGTATTAATTGTGTAGATACAGAAAAGACAGCCAAAAACACACATCTGAAGCCATCACATCATGCCAGAAAAGATTAACATCAAGTTGCCTGGCTACAGAATTTTCCTATCACTGTTTATGAAATGCAAGCTGTGTCACTGATCTAGGACATTAATACAGTCTCTGAAAATGTCATCATAATGGAAGGTCACATGGCAAATACAAAACAGTTACAGTACTGAACAGGAAGATGCCTTTGTTACAAAACTGATTGCTGTGCAGTTCGGTATTCATTTATTTATTTTTCTATTGATTGATTGATTGAGTGATTTATGAGTTGGTCACTAAAAAGGTTGCCTCGGAAGTAGAGATGCAGCGAATTTACATTCCGCTGGCGAAGTGAACACGAAGTGGGCGCCCGGCGTTGCCTAATCCACTACGCGAATTAGGCAATGCAAAGTGCTCACTCCGCCTTGTCATTACCACTTCATGTTAAGGAGGAATAACATGCAAAGTAAGGTGAAGTAAATGTATTTAATGGACTTCGCGTTCCTCATTATGATTCTAAGTGATCCACTTGGTGTTTCAGATTTGGCAGCCCCCCCACACATCACATGGCTTACAGTACTGTAAGTCACATGCTCTTTAACTAGGCAGGAAGAAAGTGAGTCATACAAGCAGACACTTTTACTTTCTCCTGTGCAGACGGAGAGAGAGTAGTGTGTTTTGTGACTGCTGATACTTTGAGATCAGAGCGAGGAGATTTAAACTTTGATTTAGACCCAACAGCTTTTTTAAAAGCTACATTTTTTGTCTTTTCTATACTCTTTTTTACTTAATTTGTTCTTTCTGTAAATTTTATTATTCTTACCTTTATAAGTAGTTAGTTGTTTGTCTGTGTGATTGTGTGTGTGTGTGTGTGTTGTGTGACAGTGTGAGTAGTAATTGCTCGGACTGAGGGAGCTCAGTAGGAGAGATAAACCAGGGTGAGGGAATGTCTGGGGTGGGGGTCAGCTCTGGGAGAGCGTGGTAGTGGTAAGCATCATACCATGCGCATGTGTGGAGGTCATGGGCACCCATTCCTGTTGGACTGCTCGATACTTGTGAGTGACCCTCCCGAAAACAGGACCAGCACCACCTCCTGTCCTGACTCTGAGGCAGTTGAACCACCACCACCACCAAGTCCAGGTTCTCTGGAGCAGGATGTGCCTATTCTCCCAGGCCCAGGTGTGGATCCCATCCCTGTTCAGCACTGTGACCAGCCGGCTGCCAGTTCATCTGGCCATCCCCTGCCTGTGCCTGGTCCCCCCCTCACCTCCATTGTCTGGCAGATTTTTTACTGTGTGGGGGTATGGCAGTGTGGTCAAGTGCCACCTATGTGAGGTGGAGGTGTACCATGGCCCCCAGGGGACTCAGCTGGGGACTGAGGGCCAGTGCACCCATGTGCTCAATCACCAGCAGTTGGAGTGGCAGGCTGCCACAGAACAGACCATGCCTACACCTGCTGGCCATTCTGTGGCAGAGGGTGCAACTGTGCATTACAGCATCCCTAAGAAGAGGAGGGCCACAGCAGCACCTGCTGCTCCACCAGCACCCCCCACCTCCACCACCACCAGCAGGTTAGCCTGCAGAATGTGTGGACCCCAGAGAACTGCATGTAACACAGACTGACTTGGCAGTTCTCTGGAGTGCTGTTGAGGATAACAATGAGAGGGTGAGTGCTGTGGAGCCGGCAAGCAGTGGCTGGATCACATAGAGGAACATCAGTTGCAAATTATGTCCATGCTGGAACTGCTGCTGGATCACCATGGGATCTCACATTAGTTTTTTTTCCTCACACTATGTGCCCCCCCACACCTTCTTTGTTGTGCTATAAAATGTATTCCTTCACCATCCCCAACCCTTGTATGTAATTATGCCCTTTTTTGTTGTCTTCCGTATGCGTGACACTTTGTATTCTGTGCAGTACAAGTATACTGTACTAAACTGCATGTGTCCATTCAGTCTTCTTTCCAGTCTGTGTATGTACTGCAGACACTGTCCAACTCCCTGACTTAAAAACAAACATTAATGAGTACAATGGTGGGGTGGTGAAGCCTGGAGAGATACTACAAAACAGGCTTACAATACATCCAAGTAACTATTAAAAAAATTTATGTTGTGATTCGTGACGTGATCATGAATCTTGATTTGTGACTGCAATTGTGACCATGATGATGAAGAAACATGAATGCTTACCGCCTACAGCTATACATCCCCAATGAGCTGTAACTTAAAACTCCCAGACTTAAAAACATGTATCAATGAGCACAATGGTGGGGTGGTGAAGCCTGGAGAGAGACTACAAAACAGGCTTACAATACATCCAAGTAAATAGAAAAAAAAATATTAATGTTGTGATTCATAATGTGAATGATCGTGAATCGTGATTTGTGACTGCATTTGTGACCGTGATGATGAAGAACCGTGAATTCCCACCGCCTACGGCTGTACTTCCCCAATGAGCTGTAGCTTAAAACTCCCAGACTTAAAAACATGTATCAATGAGTACAATGGTGGGGTGGTGGTCTGGAGAGATACTACAAAACAGGCTTACAATACATCCAAGTAACTAGAAAAAAAATTAATGTTCTGATTCATAATGTGAATGATCGTGAATCGTGATTTGTGACTGCATTTGTGACCATGATGATGAAGAACGTGATTTGTATCACGAGTGACTCGTGATGATGGTCCTGACTTTAAAATGCATATTAAAAAGTACAATGTTCAAGCAGAATTAAGCACCACACCTGTCCAGTACTCTGAAGGGAAGTCAAAGAAACAACCGTGACTTAAGTTACTGATGGAGATTGACCCTAAAGAGATGCAACTGCACAGACAGAATAAGATTGCGCTGTGCACTGAAGACATGCAGACACAAAGGCACAACACCTAACCAGTGCTCACCATCAGAAATTCAAATCTGGAAAAGAATACCTTTGCCGGTTGGGGCGGGCCACGGTGGGGGGGGCACAGTGTAATGCCCTGCTGTAGTAACAGTCACTAGTACTAGTACCAGTAAAGATACCACAAAGAAGTACAAAAATCACACAGCTGCAGTGGATAGCAGCTTCACATTGCTGAAATTATTATGTGGCACAATAAAAGGTGTCTGATTTGATGACACACATCTCACACATACTCACACACACACCAAGTAATGCATAGCAAATTGAAAGCTTCAGTAATATAACTACATATTTTAAATAGACTAAAATTATGCACTGCGGCAGTAGCAGTCACTAGTACAAGTACCAATAAAGATATCACAAAGAAGTACAAAAATCACACAGCTGCAGTGGATAGCAGCTTCACATTGCTGAAATTATTATGTGGCACAATAAAAGGTGTCTGATTTGATGACACACATCACACACATACTCACACACACACTAAGTAATGCATGCAAAATGAAAACTTCAGTAATATAACCACATATTTTAAATAAACTAAAATTATGCACTGCTGCACCACAGCAATTAGCAAAAAAAAATGGCAAGAAATATTGAAAATATTACTGTGTGTACATTAACACAGTTATACAAGAAAAATATTACCAAAACAGAAAGCAGTCTTTTTCTCCAAGTTAATCAACCTACACCACAGATACGCCCCTTCCCCAAAGCACACTTCCACTGTCTCTCAGTACACAGACTGAATGTTGTACATTAACATTCAAAATCCATAGACAAACAATAAACGCTTGATGATAAGAGCACAGGAGGGTTTCCTATAATCGATGAATTAAAGTTTCAGCAAAAAAAATGACTCAGAAAGGCTTTTTTAACAGCTTTTTGAAGATTTGAATTTTAGAGAGCTCTTAGAGCAGATTGTCTCCTACAGCTTCCTACACACACTACCCAAACTGAGGCTGTGCAGAACAATCTAGAGCCCATGTGACCTGAAATCCCATGAAACACTGCAAAATTCGCCTTTGGAGCTTAAAAACAAGGTGAAGTAAGGTGAAGCACATTGTTTTCAATGTACTTCACCTTAAGAATTGGTGGAGTAGAGGTTTGGGAAGGAGAAGTAACACGAAGCCGTTGTTTTCAATGGACTTCGCGTTAGTCATTAATAACGCAAAGTACTCCGCTTCACGTTGCGGAGCACTCCGCAAATTTGCCTTCACTCCGTGAATCACTCCACCGAGCGAATTGAGGCCACTTTGCCCATCACTACTCAGAAGTACAGTATATTGTGTTTTACTCATGTAGCGCAGCAAGATAAAACTGGCAGCATAATAATTACAGTAAATATTATCACAAATTCAACATTACAACTTTAAGGATTCTAAAAACTGCATCACATGCTCTACAGTGTATACATAATCAAATACAGCAAATGAATTAAAATATACCCACACTGAATGAATTATAGGATAGTTATCTGAATATTGCCTAGTTTGTTTGTAAACTCAGAAATGGTTTATGGAGTTCTCAAACATTTAGCACTCCAGATGTTTTTCAGTTCTAAGATTCTAGTTCATCTTACCTGCAGGAAAACCTGTTTCATACTGCTGAAGTTAAATACGAAAATGATCTTTTACCCATATTTGAGTTAATAATGGGGACAGATAACAATGATCAGTTGTTGATTTTTAAAGAGTGAAGACCATGTAAAAGTGGCAACTAAACATACAAGGATGGTGGGGTTTGGAATTTAAGACTTTGAAAATTAAAATTCCGTATTGGTGCAACCGCCTATAAATGGGAACATAGCGTCCAATAGTGGTGTGAGGTACAAGGTATGCATTCCCAGGAAATTTTAATGTGCAGTATTTTAAGCTTCTCTTTGGATCATGTAGTGTGGCTTCAACTGAAAACATTTCATGTATTCCCTTTTGTACATTCCTCAAAGACTACATACATGTAGGAAGGAAGACATGACTGGAAAAACTCACAGCACAGTTGTCACCTGTCAGTACCTGCCCTGTCATCAGCACCATGCTCTCTTAATGTCAAGAATGCCAGTATGGCATGTCCCACAGTCTGAAAAGAAACTGCAGTAGGGAAGGTTTTGACTGTGGTCCCCTCTCCTGGATACCTTAACTGGTCAGGTTAGTTAGGCCTCTGGGGGGAGGTAGGGCCGCTGATGGGCAGGGACTGTTTGAACAAATGCGTCAGCTTCATAAAGACAAACATAGAGTTTAAATACTTATAATTTTAGTGACAAGATTATGACTGCAGCTGCAGTATTGTCACATTACCTCAATATCAAAGTTCCTGTAGAAAAATACAGCTCTGTACATCAAAAATACACTGGCATGGGGAATAATTCCACAAATTTTACACAAATTATGGCAATATCTGCCTTTTCTGCCAGGAAATGTGGGTAATATAAACCATAGCATACAAAACCTCTAAACTTGTGGTACTATTTTACATAACAAAACCAAATAACCATACCACCAGACAGAGGGTGCATTTCTTGCAAATAAGTGAAACAGCACTGAAAATATATATATTGCTGTATATTGCTAGTATAGAAATTGTTGTATGAAACTTATTAAACCTAATCATAAAGTATCAATCCATTGCAATTCTAACTGTAATCCACACATCTGCTGTATTCCATGCCTCAGTAGGATCCTCTGGTAAACTAGGTGTTTCCCCTTAATGTGGCAATCTTGGTGTGGATAATTCACCCCACCCCAAAATAAAAAAAATGGAGTTAATAAGTAAGCAGATGACAAGCCCTTATTCTGCATGAGAAGGAGAATGGTCCCAACATCCTTGAAAGGTAGCCATCATCAGCCCACCTGGGTTCAGCAGGAGACTCAGGTTGCTAGAGGTTGGCTGGGGTAGAGAGGATTGAGCATCCACTGGACTGCTCTCCTCTTCAAGGGATGGGAGGGTTTGCCACTCTGCTATCAGCTGCCTCCAGGTGGGGACCTGGTAGTAGTAGTACAGACTGGAGGATGATACTAGGGAGGAGCTGCTGATTTGATCCAATGCCTGTGCGTCTCCACACAACGTGCACTGACATCCATGCCTCAGCATGGGGCAGGGCCTGTGGAGGAAAACAGAAAATTGGCCTAGTGGGCTTAATGAAACCCTGCCTGCCAGCTCCGACCTGTGATGCCACCAGAGGACACTGGATCTAATGTCTAGATGTGTGTCTCCGGGAGACGGCCCTCCAGTAAATCATGGTTTTACAATATGTTTTAGATAAGGTCCCATTTTATTTATACCATAATGAATTTATTTATTGATTTATAAATCTTCTCTTTACTAGGTATAGCTTTTAAATCTGCTGTTCGTATAAAAGATTTACTGTTTTTCTTTGATTGCAACTGCTGGGTTTAGTGTTGTACATGGGCAATTGTGATATCATCAGCACTGTGAAGGCAGCTCTCTGGTTGGTTCAGTATCTATTGTGAAATACTCAACTTTGCAAGATAATATTATCTTGCCATGTTGTGTCAAGATAGCACTTGTTATTTATTAGAGTACACCCCTGTTGTATATGTACGTGTGTAGTAGCAGTATTTATAGCTAGTGCCTTTCCCCAGACACTCACAGCACCATTACAAACTGAAGAGTAGGATCACTAAGAAAAATATTCATACAGACTGATAGATACCCCATAAATAATCCAACCCGATAGCATAAGACCCGGGCATAACACTCTTTTTAACTTAAGTCAATAAATAATCACAAACTGGGATGATGGCAGGACAGGGACAATCAATCCACAAACACCAGTAGAAACAGATGGAATTTTAAGCCCCCCCTTAAAGGTCTTCACCAAGAGAGCTTCCTTCAGGGCTCTCAGGAGCTTGTTCCACAGAACTGGGGCTATGACTTCAAAAGCCCGATCCTCCGAGATTTTCAACCTTGCCCTGGGAACTACTAGGAGGTCCTTCTCAGTGGAATGGAGAAGGCACAAAGGTAAGTAAGGAGTCAAGAGATAAGTCAGGTAACCCCAGCCCAGTCCATGCAGGGCCTTATAAGTGAGCAAGCCCTCTTTAAATGAGATAGATCACTTAAATGGTAGCCAATGCCGATCACACAGCATCAGGGAGACATGAATGACCACAAAAGCCAGTCAGCAACCTAGCAGTCACATTCTGCACCTACTGCAGGCACTGCAGTGCACCTCCATTGACCCCCAAGGTACAGAGTATTGCAGTAATCAAGCTTTGAAGTCACAAACGCAGACACCAGTATGGCCAGGTCATCGGGAGGATAAGGGATTTAATCTGGCTGATGTTCCGCAGATGATAAAAATCACTCCAGACTACAGATGACACCTGAGTCTCAAATGTGAGCTCCTCATCCAGAATGACTCCTAGATTTTAATTTTGTCTGGGTTAAATCTCAGCCAGCATGATGACATCCAGTCTTAGATCTCAGCAACACACCTGTTAAGCACATCAACCGCCCCCAATCTCTTGGGTTCAAACAACATATAAAACTCGCTATCCTCTGCATAACAAATGAAATCCAAGCCAATATTGTCTAATGATCTTTCCCAAGGGTAGCATGTACACTGCAAACAGCATGGGCAAAAGGACTGAGCCTTGGGGTATGTCACAGGAAAGGACCATTGGAAGTGAGGAGAATCCTCCCACCACAGCCACCTGATACCTGCCACTGAGATAGGACTCAAACCAGCAGATGACTTTACCAGTGAGTCCTACTTACTCCCTAAGCCAGTCCAAAAACAACTCATGGTCCATGGTGTCGAACACTGAGGAGAGATCAAGAAGAATGGGAACTGACCATTCTTCACTATCTCTCACCATAAACAAATCTTTATGCACCTTAACTAGTATGGTTTCTGTGCTATGCCTAGACCTAAACCCAGCCTGGAAAGGCTCATAGATATCAAAGGTAGTGACAATGCCTCAAGCTGCAGCTAAGCTACCTTCTCAATAACCATGTCCAAAAAAGGGCAAGTTAGAGACAGGTCAGTAATTCGTTAGGACATCTGGATTCAAAGATGGCTTTTTCAGAAGGGGTTTCATCAGTGTGCTTTTCAGAGATACCAGGAATACCCCCTATGACAAGAAACACCAGATAATCCCAGTGAACACTGGACCCAACTGCCCCATACATCTCACAAGTAGACATGTCAGGCCTGGGTTCAGATCACATTTTTGTTTTACCTGACGATGATTGTCTGTGGTGCTTGTGTGCCTGTCCTGTTGCTGCTTGGGGGGAGGATTAGAATCATAGAATCATAGAATTCTGATGGCAGAAAAACACCCATTGGCATATCTTGTCTGTCCTTATCCCATCCCCATGTGTACCCTAGACTTAACTCATTGTACCCCTTCCTGAGCCTCCCCCAGTTGGAGACTCTAGTCCCCTCTTATTTTCCAGGTTTATTCCCTTCCTTCTTCTGGTTAATCCCATGCAATTATCCCATGACCTCTTAAATGCCCCTACCATTTTGGCCCCCACCACCTCTTCCAGTAGGCTATTCCAGGGGATCACCACCTCCTCCATGAAGTAGAATCCTCTCCTATTACCTCTGAATTTACCTCCTTCCAGCTTCAAGCTGTGCCCCCTAGTTTTCAGGCATTCTTTCCTCCAAAAGATGCTCCCTTCCCTCACCTTGTTTATCCCCTTCAAAATATTTAAACATCTCAATCATATCCCCCTCTCCCTCCTTATTTTAAGTGGATACAGGTCAAGCTTGTCCATCCTCTCCTCATAGGCCCCTGATGCATGCCATGTATCATTTTGGTTGCACTCCTCTGGACTCTCCCCACCCTATCTATATCCTTACATAGGTGAGGTCTCCAGAACTGGACCCTATACTCTAAGTAGGGTCTCACCATGGACCTGTATGGGGCATTAACACCTCCCTCCATCCCTCCTTCTGCTTGTTACACCCCTCCTTATGCATGCCAGCATTCTGGTTGCCTTGCCTGCCACTTTGCTGCACTGATTTGTCTCCTTTAGGTTTTCCAAAATGATAATCCCCAAATCCCTCTCCTGTTCTGTTACCATAACTTCTTCACCCCACAGTGTGTACATGACCATTGGATTTTTGTGTCATATGTGCATTATTCTGCACTTCTTCACATTAAATCCCAATTGCCATCTTTCCAACCACCCCTCCAGTTTTATCAGGTCCTCGCTCATTGATTCCCCCCACCAGTGTGTCCACCCTATTGCAAATCTTTGTATCATTCGCAAATAGGCACACCTTCCCCTGCAATCCTTCTGCAATATCTCCTATGTAGATGTTAAATAGGATGGGCCCCAATACTGACCCCTGTGGCACTCCACTTGTCACTCTTCCCTTCCCAGAGTGCTCCCCATTTACTACCACCCTGTGGCTTCTGTCACTAAGCCAGCTCTCCACCCATTTGGTTATTTTTGGCCTCACTCCGAAACTACCCTACTTGTTCACCAGTCTTCTGTGGGGGATGGTGTGAAAGACCTTGCTGAAGTCCAGATAGGCCACATCCACCTCCTTTCCCTGATCAACCACCCTTATCACCCAATCGAAAAATTTGATCAGGTTCATTGTTGGGTTAGGGTTGGAAACCCTAGACCCATAATTTCCTATTTTTGTTGCTTTAAGTTGAACCCTTACTAGCTCTTTAGTATATATATGGCATATATGTATATACATATATTATACCTGCATGTTAGTACCGGTATAGTTAGGGTTGGCAGGTCACTTTAATTTTAAACCCCAAAGTTTGCACTTTAATAACTTTGCAACCATTTGTCTGATTTGCCTGACATTTTGCATGCACAGTGTCCAACCAAAGATCTCTGGATCTAGAAAGTTTTGTTCCAGTCAGACGTACAGTTGTGGAACTATAGAGTGTCCAAAACTTGACAATTAGTCAACTTTTGTGCATTTTTCGGTCAGGCATAATGGGCTGAAGAACATGCCCGAGTGAATTAAAATTTGAATGTCTGTCCTGGGTTGAACTGGTGTCTTTTGAAGATTTGGGGAAAAAATATTAGTCTGTTCAAATGTTATGCAAGTTTTTCATGTCCCATTGTAGCCTAAGGGAAAATTTATATGTGCATTGTGAAAACTTTCCCAAAAACTTTCGCAAAAACATTTTTTTGTGTGTGACATTTTTTTGTGCATGAAAACATTCCATTGTAAGGTATAGGTAATCACGAAAACATTACTGTTGTGTGAAAACAGTACTCCACAGTATTTCCCCATGTGTTGTTTACTTTGTCACTTCATTGTGCCAATGCAGATTGTGCTTTTGGGCTGAAATTTGCAGGATGGCATGCACTGGTCCCACAGATGTGCTTTTTCATGGTTTGGTCCCAAATCATTCAACGGGTCCATAGTTACAGTGTTCTGAAGTTGAAAAATTTCCCATAGGATGACACTGTGGTGCCCATGGTGCCTTTCAGCACCTATATCTCAAAAACTATTTGAGATATGGATTTGCAAGGAAATTATGAAGTCATAGACTACACCTGCAGTGGAATTTTTTCACAGCTGCTACGGTTACTGAGATGTTGCCAAATAAGTGTTACAAGGGTTACTTTACAGTACTATGGGGGATTCTGTATGGCTCCATATTTAAGTGTAAGTGGGAGAGCAGGGCCCAGAGGGCCCACACTCCCACATACGCATACCATTATGCAAAAAATGGGCAACATGAAGGGAGCACAGGGCCCGCAGGGCCTGCACTCCCACAAACACATAGCACTAACACTTGCTTACACTTTCTCAAGAAGAAGGAAAATTCATTGCAAAAAACTCCATTAATTTATCAGTTAGGATTGATGTCACAGTGGCAAATGTTTGGAACATCGATATTAGTGTTATCACCCCTACCATCCTACCCCCCCTCCCACAGGCACCAACAGGCATTGGGGCATGCACTGGGGTTATCAGACCTAAGTCTCACCCCATTCTCCTATACTATAGAGTGTCAGCTTGTTTACACATGGAATGGAGTAAGAGTTGGGCCTGACGATGCCATGGCATGCCCCAGTGTCTGTTGATGCCTGTAAGGTTGTTGTGGTGGGATATTGGCAAATTAGCATTATAAGGTTCCTTTTCAGGTCTATAGGGCTACTGTATATCTCTGTTATTATGTGTAAGTGGGAGCACAGGGCCAAGAGGGCCTGTGGTCCCACAGATGCATATCATTATGCACAAATGGGCAGTTTGGTAGGGGGCTCTGCGCTCCCACCAACTCATACCATTTGCTATTTACATTACGCTTTTTCAAACAGTAAGGAAATTCACTGCAAAAAAAACCTTTTTAATGTATCAGTTAGGGTTGATGTCACAGAGACAAAAGTTTGGAAATTCGATGTTAGGGTTATCCCACCACCACCCCATCCTCCACATACCAGCTGTCATTGGGGAATGCCATGGGGTCATCAGTCCTAACTCTAACCCAATTTGCCTATACTATAGCATACCAGCTTGCTTACACATGGAAAGGAGTGAGAGCTGGGCTTGATGACCCCATGGCACTACCCCAACATCTGTTGGTGTGAGGAGGATGGGGAGCTGGGGGTTGGATGATAGGAGGGTAACCCTAACATTGAATTTCCAAACTTTGCTGCTATGACATCAACCCTAACTGATGCACTAATGAAGTTTTTTTGCAATGTGTGTATATGTACAATATACATATGATATTCTTTTTTTGTGGTGATTTGCATATGCAGCCCCTGATGCTTTGCATTATGAGGATATGTGCGATTTTGTGTGTGTGTGTGTGTATGTATGTATATATATATATATATATATATATATATATATATATATATATATACACACACACACACTATGCACTATATACAGTAGTACTTTATAAAATAAGTAGAAAATGTCCAGGATTCTGATGTCTGAAAGACACGTGTCCTTCTCCAGCCAACTGGTCCCACTTAGAACCAGAAGGATGGTACACAGCAAGATATCCCTACCTGCAATGCCTTTTTGTAAATGAAACTGTCTTAGCTGCAGTCCAAGTTTCCTAAAACACTATCTATTGGTAGGTCACCAGTCCCCACCTCCCCACCATCCATGCAGCTCGCCTGACTCTTCCTACCTAAACCCTTCACAGAATCACCTTTTTGTAATGTAATAAATGTAACCTGACACTAAACAGTTTTCATTTAGTGGTCTGTTGTACTATTTTTCTGTCCTTGAAGTCCGATATTCGAGCAGCTGACCAACCCATTTGCCAATCAGCCGAGCTTGCTCACAATAGTTCCCCATTCACAGTCACACAGCAAATCATAAAATATCAGGTTAAACTGAAAAAAAAAAAACACAAGTTTATTAGAGTGAGCAGCGGGATAAGACTGCAGTGATCAGAAACCTGCTCGCTCAAGAAGCAAAAGCATGAAACACAAAATGCTGAGTACAGCAGCTCCACATGGAAATGCTCACTCTTGCTAAATCCACCCATGCTATAGCACTCACACAGTCAGCTATGTTAATCAGAATAAAAGAAAATGACATTTTTTTATATGGAACCTTGCAGTTTTCCATGTTAGGAAGAGCACTAAATATGGTGGTTGGTGAGGGACACACTTGCTCTCAATTAAACTGGCCGCTCACTCTCAGTCCAATGGCCACTCTCAGTGTTCCTCAGTACCAAAGACTCCCTCCATGGAAATGCATGTGGAAGGGGGGGTATAATGTAATTAATACCAGTGCTAATAAATATAGTGTATGTGGGTGAGGGGAAGGACTAGTACCTGTGTATATGTGTGTGGGAGGGGGCTCTACTGGCGACAGTACACTTCAGAAATCAATAAGGGGGTTATTTTTAGTTTTTCAGTTATTTAAAACTCCTTTTTCACATTTTTTAGCAATTTTTCCCCCCTTAAATATTTACTTGGGGGGACCCATTTTATAAGTGGAATAAGACACTCTGAGGTGTGATTTATTGGCAGATAAAAGCACTTCCCAGGTGCTAAAGGCACTTGGCACAAGTGCCTTATGCCTGATTATGCACCTGGGGCATGCCCTTATCAGCCCATAAACCACACCTCGTTACATCTCATTCCTTTCATATTGCAGCCATATTTTCAAGGACTGGTGCATCTGCTTTGTTTTTCCAAATCATAAAAAGGGCAACCATAAACTCAGGTGTTTGTCTTTCCACTGTCTTACCAAAACTGTTATCTCCTATGTCAGTCTGATTTGCTAGCATATTTTAAACCACCAGGTTATATTTGAATACTCTGGTGATAACCACAGCTGAGTAATTACCTTAGCTCCTGCAGCAATTATTATTCAATACCGTTATTTATCATACTGCTTTTTTAACTCTCATAGTATTTTCACAACAGTAGGTTTATCTTAATAAGGGTAATATGAACCCTGTTGTTTAAATTTTTTTAATCGTATAATTCGTAATTCTGGCAGGCATGTATGAAGTCTGTTTAGTCACCCCACTGTACTGGTTAGTTTTGAATGAATCTTATTTTTTTTCTTATTTAGGGCCCCATATTAATGCAGCCTTTACTCCTGTACAATATTCATTTTTTAGTTACTTAGCAGTTCTGGAACTCAGTGACATCAGTTGAGCTGAAGACTACAATGAAGCAGAACCCAGTGGTATCAGTTGTGCTAAAGATTACAATGAGGCAAAACCCAGTGGCATCAGCTGAGCTGAAGACTAACAATGAAGCAGAACCCAGTAATATAAGTGGAGCTGAAGACTACAGTGAAGCAGAACCTAGTGACATCAGTGGAGCTGAAGACTACAGTAAAGCAGAACCCAGTGGCATCATCAATTATATTAAAAATATAAACAACAGGGTTTATGTTCCCTTTAAATGTTGTTATTATCAGGCATGATCCTGCAATTATCTCACTAAGTCATTTCCAGAACTGCTGAATAATGAGGCAGGACAAGACTATATAAGCACGATTGGCCACTAAGTCACAGCTTCTCCAACATACAGTGCATCTAAATATTTAGTAGTGTAGTGTTCAGTGATTACAGGCATCCTGAAATATCTAGAGATTAATTTCCACCTATGCTCTCTCCATATAATCTATGCTGATGAGTAGCAGGCAGTGGCCAATATTTCCTACCACCCTGATCCTGATTCTAAAATTGGGAATCTTCACCCTATTTTTCCTGATGCCCCCTATGTGATCTGGCTCAAGTTCCTGAAGGCTGTGGACATTCTTGACATCACCACTGGGGTCTGTGGATAGGTGATATTGTTTGAAGTAATTTCTCTTGGATGTTATTCAAAGGTGTGTTTAAACTTGACTTTTGTGGTTCTGAGTTGAGTAAACGCTCAGCTGCAAGTAGCATATCACTTGCTTCGATAAGCTGGCCTCCTCTCACAACTGTTGTAAGGATTTCTCTCCTCCCTGCTCTAACAGTTGTCTTAGTCTCACTACACCTGTTGTTCCCCTCCTGTGAATGCTGGACTAAGTTTACCGGGCCCAAAGCTGGCACATGCTCTGACAGGAGTTAACGACTAATGGTATTGTCTAGTTTATGTTTTTTGATAACTGACAACTATATTGTCATAGCATGATGAGTCCAATGGTTGCCTAAATTGCTGATTGTTGTTTCAAAATTTCCATGCAGTTCATATCCGTTATCTGTGTTGCTAATGTATTTGTCTCTTCTAGTGTGGACAACCTGTTTTTATATCACATAATTCAAATATGTTTAAAAATATAACAACTGAACTGCCTGAACTCCCAACACAGTGTGAATGCAGGGCAATCCAAAATCAAGATCCCTCTGTCACTCATGCCCTACCTTGTTGTGGCACCCACATTACGACACCCGAATCATGGTGCCCCACTAACGGTACACACTCTGGGAGGTTGGTATTCCCTGGTAATCTGTGAGGTGGGTGCATGAGGAATGGCGCCATCTGTTATGGCAACTCCTTCCCGGCGCAATCCCTCATGGTGATGGGGGGGTATGGTGAACGGATCAGGCTGTGGGCAAACTGGGCGACAGGATGTCACCATGCGTATGTGTGTGGGGGGTGGGAATGAGCATGATGAGCATGGGCTGGGAGGGAGTGGAGAGGCTGTAGGGGGGTGGCGCTGCATTGGCTGGCCAAGCTGCGTCATGGCGTCAGAGGTTGACGAGTGGATGAGATGGGAGAGGGACTGGGTTTGGGTCCAGGCACTGGTGCAATTTTATTGCATCCAGCCCAAATCTTTTTTTTTTCCTGCTTTCACCAGCCCGTCCTTGCACCCCCTGGAGTTGAGAATCCTTAAGTAGGGAGAGTGGGGGAGGTGCAGCCCCCCCCCCACAGAAAGCAGTAAAATACTGTGCTGGTGCCATTGTCCTGAGGCGCCGGGGTTGTCAGAGTGACAAAAATGTTTTTGGTACTCTGAGTGATAATGGTAATCGCCTTTAGGCATTCGCCGTTATAACATAAACCCTTCCTGGTAACCCATGAGGTGTGTGCATGAGGAAGGGCACCATCCATTATGGCGACTCCTTCCTGGTGCAGTCTCTCATGGTGATGAGGAGGGTGACCAGATGAGGCTGTGGGTGAACTGGGCGACAGGATGTCACTATGCATACGCGTGTGGGGGGTGGGAGCGAGCATGGCGAGCGTGGATTGAGGGGTAGAGAGGCTGTAGGGTGTGATGCAGTGGTGGCTGGCCGAGCTGCATTGTAGCATTGGGGGTTGGTGAGTGGATGTGGTGGGAGAGGTACTGGGTCCAGGTCCGGGTGCTAGTGTGATTTTATTGCACCTAGCCCGAACCTTTTTTTTTCCTGCTTCCACCAGCTCCGACATGCGGCCCCCTGGAGTTAAGAATCCTTAAGTAGGTGGGTGCAGGGATGAATCCCCCTGCAAGAGGGGGAGAAAGTCATAAAATACTGTCCTGGTGCCGTTGTCCTGAGGCGCCGGGGTTGTCAGAGTGCCTAAAATATTTTCAGCACTCTGACTGAGCAACAACGGTAATCGCCTTTAGGCGTTTGCCGTTATCACATAAACCCATATTCCCTGGCCCCCTTGCCTCTCCTGGCCATTAATATATTTTTATTTATTTAGTTGTTTAACCAGGAGTAGCACACTAAGCTGAAAGCATTTTTACAGGAGCGACCTGGGAGCACAGGGAAGTTAAGTGACTTGCTCAGGGTCACACAGTACGCAAGTGGAAGCTGTGGGATTCAAACGCAGGTCTGATCTGCTGGATGTCACCAGATTTGTAACTCAGAGCCTTAAACCACTGCACTATACTGCCTCCATCATGTTCCATTTTAGTCAAAACTAATGTTTACAAGCTTAACTACCACTTCTACTGGATCAGTGCTCCTTAATGAGACACAGGTCTCACATTTGAATCAGTAGAGATTATTTTGAATGTTTTTCAAAGTTTCTTGTCATGTACAAAGGAACTCTTTAAAATAATTTAATGAATGCAGTATGCTCAGTGTCTGTTATTTTCACAATATGGTTGCTAAGGGCTTTATGCCTAAAATGTGTCTGTTCTTTGAGTCTGACTAGGAGCTATGTTCAGTATACCATAGAATGTAGATTTGAAAAGATGAAGGCAAGATGCATTTAACGGCATCTGATAAAGAAGTCTAAGTGAAAGGAGAAGCATGTGAATAGCCTTGATACCTATTGCTTTTCTTTGACTTCTGATTCATTATCATTAACTGCTGCTTCTCCCGATATTTCATACAACAGAGTAAGGGTGACATATGGGAAACATATGCTCTGCCCATCCTCCACCATGCAGGATGTCTCACTAACAAGCAGCTGACTGATATGCTAAAAGTTTATTTTTCATTTTATATATATATATAATATATATACAGTATATAATATCTACATAAATATTTAGACAAGGATGATACGGTTCTGCTAATCACCAGCATTCAAAGTAAATGAATTATGCAATGCAGGTTACATTTTATATTTTATTGAGAATCGTGATTCATCCTTCCACAGAAAAAAACTGATACCAGTATGTTAAAAAACAGTGCAAGAACAAGATCATGCACATAGGGAAGAGAAACCCTGAAGCCACCTATAGGCTGGGAGAAGAGTTGCTAGCAGTCACAAAGGAAGAAAGAGACTTGGGCATCATCATCACTGATGACCTGAAATCATCCAAGCAGACCTCTAAAGCAGAAAGGTAAGGCTAGGGGGGTGTTAGGCTGTATTAGTAGGGGTATCACAAGTTGTAAGAGGGAGGTAATAATCCCTCTTTACAAGACACTGGTTAGGCCCCATCTGGAGTACTGCGTGCAGTATTGGAGGCCACACCTTCACAAGGACATTAACCAAATTGAGGCAGTCAGAGAAGGGCAACAAAATGGTGCAGGGACTGCATCAGAAGACATATGAGGACAGATTAACAGAGCTCAATATGTATACCCTTGAGCAAAGGAGGAGAGAGGGATATGATCGAGGCATTCAAACACCTTAAGGGTATTAACAAAGGTGAAAGAGTCTAACATTTAAATATAAGAAAAATAGCAGGACAAGAGGACACAGCATGAGATTAGAGGGGGCTGATTAAGGGGAAGTGAGGAAATTCTTTTTCACAGAAAGGGTGGTGGATGCATGGAATGGCCTACCTCAAGAAGTGGTGGCTATGAATACAGTGCAGGGCTTCAAACAGGCATAGGATAGGCATAAGGGAGCAATACAAATGAGTATGAATAGATATGCCACTGACAGAGCAAAGGCCGATGGCACATTTATAAGGTAGAAAAAGAAATGGGCAGACTGGATGGGCCTTGCGGTCCTTATCTGCCGTCAACTTCTATGTTTCTATGTTTCTATGTAACAGTTTCTGAACTGATGTTTAAGGCATACACCAGCTGTCTGAACTTTATGAATCTTAATCTGTATACAGTTCTTCACCTGTGACTAAATCAGCAGCATGTGTGATAGTAAAGAATGCACTTGATAAGCAGAGACATTACTGTTCTAAATCCAGGGATTCTCTACCAGTTGATCCCACTGAATCCTCAAATATCTATTCTAATGAACAAAATGAAGTCTGGCATCTGAGTCAGCTTTGAACAAGTAGATACTCCCATTTACAACTCACAAAAGGAAGAACCCTGGGTATTCTCATGAGAATAAAACCTCCTAATGGGACAGAGGCTGCTTTAGAATAACAATTGAGGGGGGAGGGCCTTTTAAGAAAGTGTTTAAATTAGTAGAAGTGTCTGCATCTAAGAAACAGCAGAGATGGATGATGAAACAGCAGAAAACCAGTATTCACCAGCAGGCAAAGTTCTCAGAGCACTTGCCTTTTTTCTTAATTTACTACTTTATTATTTTATAGACAGTATCATAGTATGTCAAGCAAGATAGCAAATAACAATAATCTTATATTTAGCTGAAAGCTATTTCATGTTATGTAGCTGAATAGACTAAAAGTTCACTTTCACACTTCAAATTTCTGCCATCTGCGCTGTACTGTACCTAGCAGTACCTTGTTCACACTCTCAATTGTGTTTCCATTTACACTATTACTTCTTGCTCATGATATGCTCTGCCTTGCTCATCTTGTGCATTTTTTGCTACCTAGTTGTTCAACTTATATTTTTGATTTTTGACTTGTATAACTGACTGTAACTTATTGCTGTACTCTCCTCACTTACCCCTCTTTCCAGGATGCATCTGGCAAGGAGTTATTTCAGCGCAATGTGCATCTCCTGGTAAATCATTTGAAATAAATAAATAACTTAATGGCAGCAACAAACTGTATTCAGCTGAGTAATGCTATCAAAATGAACTCTTGTTACTTGTTTCATATGCTAATGAAACCACGAGAATGCAGTCAACATTTAACAAGTTACTTTGACTCCTAAGTGCCCATAAACCTCAAAGCAAAATACTTGCTATTTAACCAGTGAGAAACACTGTGTCAAATCCACAAAACAGCCTGTTCTAGCATTTTGGAAATACATAACACAGTAATACTTGCTGTTTACACATTGATCAATGTCCTGCTTAAAGTTAACCAGATGAAATGCGGACCCCCAAATTACACACTGCAGTAGATACTTACTGTTCAAACACATGTTCTTTTATATGTACTTCAACAGAACACATAGTGGAACTAATATTATGTTCAAATAAAACAAAATGTTCTAACTCATCATTGGGTATTGCTTACAGAATAAATTGTTTTACTGCATGCCTTTTCTCTGGTCTCGCAAACCCACATTCTAATAAAGTCATTTTAGTTACCACAATCTAATTATTTTTATTATCAGTCCTTTATGGTAATATATCTTTTTTTTAGAAAAAAAGTCACAGTTACAGAATCACATGTTTTTGTTTTAATTAGGAGCTCAATGTGTCCCTTGTTTGAAGAAAAATATAGTGCAGTGACACAAAAGACACCTTGCTTCTTACCACAGAATACTGAGGGTCTAACAAAGGCAACGGTGACAAAAACACATTGTGATTGGTTGGCATCCCATGGCCCTCCAGACATTACCTCATGGGTTACAGCCCACCTGATAGGCTAATGATGCACATGACCCAGATCAGATTTCCAGTATATCCAGGTCCCAGGAACCCCTGCTCTCCGGTTGTAATTTGTACATCTGATTAGGCAAGAAGCATCCAGAGAACCCCTGTCTGCTCCTTAAAATTCTAAGGTAGGAACGGTACTTTGGTTTTATCTTTAAAAAGCTTTCAAGTTGCTGCTTTAATTATTATTTATACTGTCTGGGGCCCCTGCTGCCCATAGTCCTAAATTGGTCAAACAGGATTATTGTCACTATGTTGCTAATCTTGCATTAATGTGTGTGTCCCTCCCGTGGTTTTTGCATGCTCTTCTGGGCACTCCAGGATGTTTCCCCTCGAGCCAGCAGGCGCTCTGGGCCACAAGTCACTTTTTCTGGCCTCGCAGGCAGCGTGTCCTCTGTGCCAGAGTCCACGCGGCCCAGAGGGCTCATCCTGCAGACCCTCACCTAAAAGATCCCACCGCGAGTCGCCTCTTTTCCCCGCTACTCCGCGGCTCTCCTGTGGCCCTGATCCCTTAAAAGGGATCAACGCATGAGGCGATCTTCCTCTAGGACACCCCCAGCACTGCTGGAGCTTGCCCCCGGGGCAAGAACCCGCCGAGGCCCACGCCGGGCCTACCAAAAACCGCGAGTCGCCTCTTCTCCCCGCGACTCCGCGGTAAATGCTAGCCTCCCCCTCGCCTGGCCTGCCTCCGAGAGTCGCCTCTTCTCCCCGCGACTCCGAGGTTAGGGCCACCGCCAGAGGCAAGGGTGAGGAGCTCAGAGGAGCTAACGACCGCGAGTCGCCTCTTCCCCCCGCGACTCCGCGGTTCACTACCCCGCTGGACACACCCGGCCCATCACCGCGAGTCGCCTCTCCTCCCCTCGACTCCGCAGTGAATCCAAACCTTCCCCCCCTCCCTCTGAGGCCTTTCCTCCCACACGGCCCACAGGCAAGTCGCGGCCCCACGGGAAGGGGAGAAGTCAACCGTGGCGTGCTCCTGACGCTGCTCTGAGTCTGGCGACTCCCGCACCCACCCACGGAGGCATGGATCTCCTCCAGGCCTCGCTGGGCCTTTCTTTGCGGGTGTGCCTGCCCCTCTCTGCGAGGAGCACAGTGGACGTGCACCACCAACCCCTCCTTACTTTTCGGCCTGCGGCCCACAGACCTCGAGGCTCCCGACTCTCGCGCCTTGCCCCTCCCCCGGAACCGCTCAGAGGGGTAGGCGCTGAGGAGTGGGCCTTCCATGTTTCCTCCTAGGCCTTCTGGGAGGCCTACCAGGGAGCCTGTCGGAGAGACAATGAGGGGACAGCTAGCGACTCTGGCACTACTTAGGCCACTCGCAAGGAGGCAGTATAGTGCAGTGGTCTAAGGCTCTGAGCTGCTAATCTGGTGACATCCAGCAGACCAGACCTCGGTTTGAATCCCACAGCATCCACTTGCATACTGTGTGACCCTGAGCAAGTCACTTAACCTCCTTGTGCTCCCAGGTCGCTCCTGTAAAAAAGCTTTCAGCTTAGTGTGCTATACCTGGATAAACAACTAAACAAATAAATATAAGTGACATTGCAAAAGGACTATAAAGAAAAAAAAACCCTCAGTCCACTCGGGTCCCTCCCATAGCGACCCCAGTTGGACACTGCAGAGTCCATGCTAGGGTACCTCCCATAGCAACCCTGGCAGGCTCTAGCGGAGCTATCCCCTCCCTCGGTGGCCACGGTCCCCTTCCACAGCGGACCCAGGCCTACCCGGGGTAGCAATCACCTGAGAGGGGATAGTCAGGTAAGGATGCCAGAAAAGGGAGGGGGACAGTTTTCCGGAGTCTCGTTCCTCGCTCAGACCTTCTCTTTATCTTTCAGATGGTCAAAGCAAAGAAATGTACCGCGTGCAATGCCTCCCTCCTCCCTCAAACCTCAGACCCTCTCTGCACGGCCTGCCTATTGGACGATGAACTGTCTTCGATGGAGAGAACCACGCCACCTTCCCTCCCAGGCCCCAGCACTTCAACCTGGGTGGATCTGGGCTCTCTGCTGATACAGAACCAACAAGCAGCTGTCACCATGATGGAGAGTCAGCAGAACTTCATGCTGAAGATCATGGAGAAGCTGGAGGCGCTTACCCAAAACAGACCTCGGCCGCCCGGCGAAAGACTCATCCACTAGAGACCTCCCAGAGAATTCACCAGGTACAGAGGACCCTCTTCCCAGCATTCCAATTGATGCCAATCCGGAAGATAGGGACAAAGAGGAGGAATTCGGACGAGGACAAGGAGGAGGCATGGCGTGGAGTCCGCACATGGAGGACATCGACCAGCAGACAGCCCCTCGCTGACATTAAAACTGTGTGCCTTGACACAATCCCGGCCTTATGAAGGTCATCAAGGCCACCATGGGCCTGTCCACAGAAGAACAGGAAGGGAGAAAGACGGAATCAAAGCTGGACCCAATGATCCAGCTAAGGACCACCACCCCGGAGACCTTCCCAGTCTGCCCGGCCATTGAGGAACTGATCCACACGGAATGGCAATCCACAGACCCGGGCAGGATGCCAAACCGAAGGAACTTACACAAGATGTATCCGGTTCAAGGTGACAAATCAGATGCCTGGTGCAAGGCGCCCTCCATCGATCCACAGGTGGCGGCCTTGAGTAAGAAGACGGTGCTACCATGCGGCACCATAGCCCTCAAGGACCCCACAGACAAAAGAATCGAGGACATGTTAAAGAGGACCTTTGAAATTGAGGGCACCATGGCCAAGGTGATGACGGCGGCGATCTATACCTCTCGCGCCCAGATACGCTGGCTGAAGGAACTTCAGAACAGGCGAGTCCCAAGTCCAGGGAGGCTGAACTTTTAGACTGCACCCTTGATGCAGCCAAATACCTGGCAGACATGGCAGTGGACTCCCTACGCCTCCAGGCCAGGGCATCCGCAATCATCATCCGGCCATGAGAGCTATGGCTCAAGCTCTGGGACGTTGACTCAGAATCCAAGACTCTTCTCAGAACTTACCTCTTAAGGGGACTCATGTATTCGGGAGGTCTTCAGAATTACTTAAAGCAGAAAGAAGAAGGTAGGGACCTCTAAGAAACGGTCAAGACCTTCACACCTACCTTCCGCTAGATGGAGGTTTCGTCTGGGGCCAAGACTCAAACTCGTAAGGACTCCTACCCCCAGAACCACTCCTTTCAGGGTGAGCATCACCATCCTACCCAGCGCATGCCTACAGCAGCTACAAGTCTCCCCTTTCCGACCCGGGGACAAAGTCCGGAGGTCGAAGAAGAGGATTCAGAGAAAACAGTGATTCCGTCTCTCACTGAGCCCTCCCACCAAGGCTCGTACCCCTGTCGGACAACAGCTAGCCCTATTCACTCACCGCTAGGCGCCCACCACGTTGGACAGGTGGGTCCGGACGTGGTCATGAAGGGTACACCATAGAATTGTACCATCCTTGGTTCCCCAACCGTCTACGTCCGGTCTCCAGGACGAAGGCATCACACCTCACCAGGTACAGGGTATTCTGGCAGATCTCATCCAGAACAGGGCCATTCAACCCGTCCCGGTCCAGGAGCAGGGAGAGGGCATGTACTCCATCTTCTTCCTGGTTCCCAAGAAGTCGGGGAGCTAAGGCCCATCCTAGACCTCAAACGCCTGAACCGATACGTGATCCCACGGCGGTTCAAAATGGAGACTGTCCGATCCACCCTTCAGGGCATCAGGGTAGGCGACTTCCTGACATCCATCGATCTCAAGGACGCCTACCTACACATCCCCATCGTCAAGAGTCACAGAAGGTTCCTCCATTTTCACATCCTGGGACACCACTTTCAATACCGGGCGCTCCCATTCAGCCTGTCCTCAGCCCCCAGAGTCTTCACCAAGGTATCCATCACCCTGGTAGCCAGACTCAGGGAGCGGGGCCTAGACATAGTGCCGTACCTAGACGACTGGCTCATACACGCTCGATCCGAGGTTCAGGCACGTACTCACACCGAGCTCGCGATGCGAGCACTCGAGGACCACGGCTGGGTGGTGAACAGAGAGAAGAGCCATCTCCACCCAACCCAACAGATCGAACACCTTGGAGCCATCATCAACTCAGCAGAGGGTTGGGTGAGGCCTGCTCCGGCTCAGATCCACAGCCTCCACAGCCTGGCCAGACAGTTAAGGTCGCACCCTCACACCACGGTGGAGAAGGTGGCGAGACTCTTGGAATGCATGGCCTCCTGCATCGACCTCATCCCCTGGGCCAGGTGGCACATGCATCCACTCCAGAACTACATTCTGGCATGCGGAGCACCCAGCGAGTGGAACCTGCGCTGCGCAGTCCAGTTACCCGAAGAAGTAAGATCATCCCTGGACTGGTGGGTCACCCCGGGAAATCTGACAAAGG
Organism: Neoceratodus forsteri; assembly: GCA_016271365.2. NCBI lineage: Eukaryota > Metazoa > Chordata > Ceratodontiformes > Ceratodontidae > Neoceratodus > Neoceratodus forsteri. Next base: position 782,983,444 of record CM028132.1, on the reverse strand, counting down.
GGGTTCCCCTGGAGGCGCCGCACCCGATCCCCATCGAGATGGATGCGAGTCTATCTGGCTGGGGAGCCTGTCTGGGGGACGAATCAGCACAGGGCCCCTGGTCCCCGGCGGAGTCACAGCTCTCAATCAATGTTCTGGAAATGAGAGCGGTATTCCACGCCCTGAGGGCATTCCGACACATCATCCAAGGACAGTCGGTCCTGATCAGGTCCGACAACCGCGTGACAGTGGCTTACATCGCAAAGCAGGGAGGTACCAGAAGCAGGGCCATGTCACGAGAAACTGCAAAGGTGATGAACTGGGCACAAACGCACCTATCACGCCTGGGGGCAGTACACCTGGTGGGAAAACTGAACGTAAGGGCGGATTGGCTCAGCCGACAGCAGATCCACCCCAGAGAATGGCACCTGCACCCGGATCTGTTCCAGGTGATCCAGGAGGCATGGGGGCCAGTGTCCATAGATCTAATGGCATCAAGAGACAACATGGGTGGACCACTATTTCTCCCGGTTCAGAGACACGCACTCCCAAGGCACGGATGCCCTCTCCCAGGCATGGTCGCGGGACTACGCGTATGTGTTCCCCCCGATTCCCCTCATCCCACAGGTTTTGGAGAAAATCCGAAAATCCGAAAATCCTGGACCTCCATCATTCTGGTGGCTCCGTACTGGCCCGCAGAGCTTGGTTCGCGGCAATCACAGAAATGTCCCGAGCCAGCCTCCGGATTCCAGCCCGCCCAGACATGCTGACACAGGGCCCGGTATTGCACCCGTCCCTCAACCCTAAAGCTCACGGCCTGGCTCCTGAGAGGGAACGACTAACCGCCACCGGGTATCACGAGTCGGTCATAGGCACGCTTCTCCGATCTCGACGAGCCTCCACTACATCCACATACGAGAGACAATGGGCCATCTTCACACAGTGGTGCCGCCAACGAGGCTCGGTACCGGAACAGGCCAACCTCCCCACTATCTTGCTGTTCCTACAGCAGGGAGTGGACAAGGGACTGGCACCTTCCTCCCTAAAGGGTGCAACTGGCTGGCCATTGGGCGGCCAGAGGCCTAATCGAAGAGCACCCACCGGGGCCCATCCAGATGCCATCCACTTCTTGAGGGTGGTAGACCTCATCGACCTAGGACCAGGCCTAGCGTTGCACCATGGGACCTACCCTAGTCTTGGACTCCTAAGAGCGACACCATCGAACCACTCGCCGATTCAGACCTGTTCTGGGCAGGACTGAAGACTGCCTTCCTGGTAGCCATCTGTTCAGCCAGATGGATAGGGAGCTTGGCGCCCTGTCTTGCGCTCCACCACACCATCTTCACCCCGAGAGAATAAGGCTCAGGCCGGTACCGGCTTTCCAGCGAGGTTCGACGAGGTTCTCAGAGAACAACCCATAGATCTACCCACCCTGCCGCGCGCAGCCACTCCTGCCGAATGCGGTGCTCCTGACCCACTAGACGTGGGCTCAGCCCTCTCTATCTACCTGGCCAGAACCCAGGCCATCCGTAAGACGGAGAGACTCTTCATCGTCGCGAAAGGCCAAAGACAGGGACTTGCAGCGTCCAAAACCACCATCGCAGGGTGGATCAGAAGGGTCGTCCACCACGCTCACACGGCGAAGCGACTGACACCACCCCAGGGAATCAGAGCTCATTCCACCAGAGCGGTATCCACCTCCTGGGCAGAGAGAGCATCGGTGTCATCCGAGGACATCTGCAGGGCGGCTACCTGGAGCTCTCTACATACCTTCGCCAGGCACTACAGACTGGAACAACTCCAGGACTTCAGACCAGCCTTCGCATCCCATGTCCTGGCAGCGGCTCCATCTCCCGGACCCTCCGATCCATCCGAATCCCACCCGGAGGTCTAAACTGCTTCTTATCTCCCATGAGGTAATGTCTGGAGTGCCATGGGATGCCAACCAATCACAATGGGTGTTTACTCACCTGGTAAAGGTGATTGTGTTGGTTGGCATCCATGGCACTCCAAGGCCCGCCCTCGGGATGATCGGAGTGTCCAACCAGTAAGATCAGGAGGTCCTTACACCAGTCCATCAGAATTCAATTCCAATGCTAAAAATTAGTCGAACCACGGTTCGAGATAGTGTGTACATAATAGGGAATAAACTCAGGCCTCCGGCCTCGTTATTGTAATCATGTCATAGCAGACCTCATCTTTCCTAGTCTATATTGTGTGTATTGTTTCTGGTACTAACATCATTCCTTTCAGCTATGAAAAATTCAAACTGGAGAGCAGGGGTTCCTGGGACCTGGATATACTGGAAATCTGATCTGGGTCATGTGCATCATTAGCCTATCAGGTGGGCTGTAACCCATGAGGTAATGTCTGGAGTGCCATGGATGCCAACCAACACAATCACCTTTACCAGGTGAGTAAACACCCAACACAATGGTACACTCTAACATTAAAGCAGTAGACCATGTTAGGACATTTTTTGTAACATGTTCCTGCTTGAAAGGCAAGGCAAGTTGATTTCTGTAGCCCCTATCCTTTAGGCTCACAATGCTTCCTAATGCATACAACAGGATTCAGACATATACCAAAATTCATCAACACTGCAAGTATAAATTTAACTAGGAAGTAGTCATTTAAGCAAAACCTTAACTTCACACAACCATAACATTATTTAAATAGTGTGATATAAATATCTGCTCAAAATGTTGGGTTTTTAGGCCCTTTTTAAATGCCTCCACCAATGAAGCATACCTCCCAACTTTTTGTCACTGAAATGTGGACACTGATATTCAAAATGAGGGGCAATGTGTGATGCTGGCCTCATAATGCGGACTGCATCATCAAGCATAGATACACGCTCAGAACACTATGAAAACATGTGCCTTAATTGTTCTATAATTCAGTTTTGATACTAACATACTAACATACTAAAATGCCAGCAGAATAGGCCTAACGGTGTTTCGTGTCTGCTCGTTTGGTCAGCCCCCACCCTGGGAGCTGACCTTGTTGCCCCCTCACCTTCTCTGGCTTCTCCCATCCCAGTTCCGGATATTCTCGCTGCACTGGATTTTGCATCCAGAACCCTTCCCCTGTACCTGTCCCACCGTCTCTTGAACTCCTCCACCATCTCTGCCTCCACCTGTCCCCTGGGCAGCGCATTCCATGGCTCCACCACCCTCTCAGTGAAGTAGCACCTCCTCCTACTTTCTCCCCTGAATCTTCCCCCCTCCAGCTTTCACCCATGCCCTCTAGTTGCCCCCTTCTCCTTCCTTCAAAGCACCCTGACTGCTCCTCCCCTATTTACCCCCTTCATGTACCTGAAGACCTCTATCATGTCCCCCCGGTCCCTTCTCTCTTCCAATATGTACATATTTAGCTCTTTGAGCCTCTCCCCATAGGTTCTGTCCCCCAAGCCCCAAATCATTTTGGTTGCCCTCCTCTGGACCCTCTCCAGGAGTTTAATGTCCCTCTTTAAGTGTGGCCTCCAAAACTGCATGCAGTACTCAAGGTGTGGCCTCACCAAACAGTTATACAGAGGGAGTATCACTTCCCTCCTTCTGGAGGTGGTCCCCCTAGTGATGCATCCCAGCATTCTGTTGGCCTTGGCTGCTGCCCTCCTACAAGTCTCTGAGTTGTTCATCTTGACATCCACCACCACTCCCAGGTCCTTTTCAGCCATCGAGACTTGTATCATTCCCCCCCAGGGTGTACGCTTGGCCCAGGTTTCTGTCCCCCAGGTGCAGTACCTTGCATTTCCCTGCATCGAACCTCAGCTTCCACTTTCTAGACCATCTTTCCAGAGCCTCCAGATCCCCCTGTAGGGCCACCCTCCCCTTCCCTCCTCCCCATCCACCACCACCCCCAGTTTTGAGTCATCCGCAAAGAGACTCATCTCACTCCTGATACCTTTCCTTATGTCAGAGACATAGGTGTTGAACAGGAAGGGCCCAAGGACTGATCCCTGTGGAACCCTACTAATGCCCCTCCTTGGGGATGTGACTATCTCGCCAACTATGACCCTCTGCGTCTGGTCCTGGAGCCAATTGTCTATCCATTTGATCATCTGGTTCCCCACTCCCATTTCTCCCAACTTATCCAACAGGCCCTCATGAGGAACAGAGCCAAATGCCACAAGGTTTGTCTGGCATGATTTCCCTGGGATGAATTCATGCTGTCTAAGTATCTTCAAATATTGTAAACTTCAGCTTTACAGTGTGAATTTGCAGAACCTTCTGTAACTTTTCTGTGATAAATGTTGGATGGAAGTATTTTCAGTAGAATAAAAAGATATCCCTTGTAATGTGAAACAGTTGAGGGGTTTGCAAGCAGAGCATTCCAAACTGACAGTGCTGCAATAAAGAGTGACCCATGCCCAGAATGCCTCTGTCTAGATCTAGGGATGGCCAAAAGTTTGTCTTCGGTAGAGTGGAGGAGGTGTCCCGGAGCAAGAGATCTTGTAGGTAGTTGGGAGTTGTGACCCAGTGCATGTCAGGCCTTAAAGGTGGTACACCACCAAACTGGCAGCCAGTGCAGCTTGTGCAGAAAAAGTATGATATGCTCAAAGGATTTAACTCTGCCAATCAGCCTGGCTATAATGTGCTGCACTTGTCGGGGGGGGCTTATAAAATGTCAGTTTGTAGTAAGTTTAAGCTGTACAGTTTTTAGTCATTTGAAGTTTAAAGAAATTGAAAACTGCTTCTATTACATTTACACATATGCATTGTGGGCTATCCTTCAGTACAGAATACATAGTATATGCCTGACCTACAGATCAATGGCAACAAACATGTACTTTGTTTGTTTTCAGTTTTTAAGTTACGTTTAAATTATATTTGTAGCAAAATATGGTTTCAATCACGTTGCAGCGTAGCACTGTACAATTTGTCACTGCTTTCTTTCCCTTGCATTCTCAGCTCTGAGACTCGTCATGCAAAGTTGCATGTACGGCATCATTTAAGTCACTGTGTAGTTCTGCCCCTGACACAAATACAAAATGTCGAATTCCTTGAAATAAACAAACATATTTTTAGTTAATGCAACATCAGCAGACTGAAAACATTTATTTCCGTGCATAAAGTACTTTAATTCCACTGCATATAGCATATAAATATGATGATAGAAGCAGCAGAAAAACCAAATATGTGCCACTGCTTCACGTTTTCAAAGCATAAACACTGCCTCCTACTGGTGCCCTATTATACTTTAAAAAAACTCAGCAATTCTAAATGCTCCTATAAGGCACTACAATTGTAACCAATTAAAAAAGTGGCAGTGCAATGAAACAATTACAACAAACTGCAAAAAAATATATATATATATATAGGTGCTAAGAGCTGAGGTAAGTAAATATCCTTGTAATCGTATGCTATATGCAATAAAATAAAAGCACTTTATGCACTTGAGTAAGTGTTTAAAGTATGATGGTGTGGGATTGTGTATTCAGATTTTTTGCTTTTAGGATGAAGTTCTGTCTGAGTCCCTGCCATCCTCGGAGCTGCCGATCAGTGCTGATAGTTAATTTCCAGTTACCCTCATTATTTCATGCTGTTGAATGTAGTCTGCAACTGTAATATAAATTCTAAATCAAATATGTAAAGGATTGTAAGCTGAACCTGATAATGACTCTTTTGTACCAAAACATTTGCATATGCAGTTGGTTGCCATAGCAGAGTTTAAAGAGCTACTGTGGTACATTGCATGAAATTAGTGTTAACATAAAAAAAGGAAACAGCAGTTACTTTTTATAACTGCTGTATATTTCTCATTTGCTATTTAAAAGTTTTTTTTTGTGTCTGCTTGTTTTTTACTTAATCATACTAGGTGTGACGTGTGGAACAATATACTCTGCCTGGAGGTTGACACAGTAGTTATATTCCCTTCCTAACTGATCAGAATTGTTAATTCACTTGCGATAGCATGACTGACTAGGGATAATCAGAACTGTAGATTTTCTGGGTACAGGAATGGACTCAGGATGCTTGGGACTAGCCGGGGCAGGAGTGGATTGAGTGGCCATTTCATGTTCTCCACTCTTGGGGGGATAGGGAGTGGGAGGGGTTACAGTGTCTCTGGTCCAGTGCTCCCAGGTGACCACAGGATGCACCGTTCCCTGCGCACCTGCCAGTGCTGCCTCCTGGAGGATGAGTCAGATGTGCAGTGTGGTAATGCTGCTGGTGTCCAGTTGACACGCCCTCCCCGACAACACAAGAAAAACCCTGGCCCCGGTGTGCCCAATGATGCTCCCACCTGTGGTGGATCTGAGGCCCTGCCACAACCATATTTCAACATGCTCCAGTGCTAAGTTGAGGGGGGCTCCAGAGGCTCCACCATGGGGGTAATCCTGGGGCATTGTGAGCGGGTGCTCCTGGGGGGTCTGACCGTGGGTGGAGGAGCTGATGGGGAGGCCACCGGAGAACTAAAGCATAGTAACTAAAAAAAAAAAAAAAAAAAGAATTGCAGATTCTAAATTGGAATCATTGAAAGCTCATCTTTTACTGGAATTAGGGTTTTCTGACTCACTGTCTGAAAATCCTTATTTCAATTTTAAAAGTAAAAAAAAAATTCTACATTGAAAATTAGGATTTACGATTGTGATTCCAATTCTAAATCCAAATGTTTTTTCAAATCAGAATTAAGTCAGACTTGGAGTTGGATATTCCCAAATTTGGATGGAATCCTCCTGGATTGGAATCAGCCAAGAAGAAGAGCCACTCAGCTGCTACCAGATAGGTGATCTCCAATGTCAAAATCAGTGAGGCCACCATGCTGATTGAGGTATAAAGGGGAACAGAACTAGATATTTCAGCACCTTCTCAGGGTAGCGCTATTAGCTCCATGCCTGTGTAGAGCTCCCTGATTGGCTGGTCTCACTCACCTGAAACAGGAGCACCCGAGACGTGTGGCTTAATGTAAGCCTGCATCCCTGTACTAGGCTTCTAATTTATATATTTTAATTTAGCCTGTTCCGCTCGGCCTGTGTAAAGTAACTTACCATTCTCCCCATCTGCAGTTTCTCTCCAACTGTATGTGCACTGATTCAGTGCTAGCTCTGCAAACTTCCCCTTGACTTTTCCCCAATTAAGCTTTCACTCTGTACACTGCCTTGAACTGAGTTTGTAAAAAAGTTTTACTGGCTTTGTTAATATATATTTTTTTAATCCTATTTAAGACTGTACTGGGTTTACATGCTTTCTGCTTTGGACTTAGAAAATTCAGTGACTTGTAAAATCTGTGTAGCCTCTGTCTTGAGCCTAAGGCTCCTGCCCTTGACTTTCATTCTTAATCATCTTCCTTTGTCCCTCTGTCCTCCTCTGTCTCTGTTCTGTCCCTCCTGCCCTCCCCCATCAGTCTGTTCTTTTGAGCTTGTTTTGGATTCCCAAGTTAGCCGGCACCTTGCCTCTGTCTGAGACCACCCCCACATTTGTCTTTCAAGTTGGTGCTCAGCTCTCTTTGTGTGTCTCTGTTTAGACACCCCCCCACCTGTTCCTATTTAATCTGCTGTCTCCTTCCTTACAGATGCCACTTGCCCCCACAGGCAGCGGTCACGATCCAGCCATAGCACCTCTACAGTGCAAGGAGCCTGATCCCCACCAAAGAGATAGATAAGGTAATGGCTTGAAAAATTGCCACGATTTCTCTGGGCTATGTGAATGCTGAACTGGATCATCACTTGCAATTTGCTGTTTTCAATTTCAGCACCTTCTCAGGGTAGCACTACTAGCTCCATGACTGTGCAGAGCTCCCTGATTGGCTGGTCTCACTCACCTAAGACAGAAGCACCCGAGGCATGTGGCTTAATGTAAGCCTGCATCCCTGAACTCTGCTTCTAATTTATATATTTTAATTTAGCCTGTTCTGCTCGGCCTGTGTAAAGTAACTTACCATTCCCACCCTGCTGCAGTTTCTCTCCAACTGTATGTGCACTGATTCAGTGCTAGCTCTGCAAACTTCCCCTTGATTTTTTTCCCCACCCCTTCCCCTCCCAGGCCTCCTTTAAATGCACACAGTCTCCGCCCACTCGTATCTAATGTTTCAATTTATTGGTTACTTACTGTCAACAACTGCAATTCCTCCCATCCCCTTTTTGCAACTAAGCCTTCTAGCAGCTTTATCTCATTCTGTCTTGCTGAGGCATACCATTTTGGTACTTTAGGTTTGCTTATTGCTCACTAGCGTATCCTGTCTTGCTAAGGCAGTTGATTTAGGTCATGTGATCTCTCTAGTACTTAGTCTACTCCAGAGTAGTAGCTAAGAAATTTGCTTCAAAGCCTCTCTGCCCCTAGTGCTACTCTATAGTCAGGTGAACTCTTTTCTTATTAGCCTGATTAGGAACTGTACTTAAGGATTACTGCTCCAGGCTCCACTGCCTATAGTACTATGCTGCAGGGATTAAGAAATTCTCTTCCATTGAGAATCCCTTCTTTTGCCAGCATTTGTAGTGCCCATTGGGTGATATTACCTGCTTCTATGCTTGTCTCTGCTCATCTTACATGTATTGGACCCGAACGTGAATCAAAAAATAACTCCTAGAGTGGAGAATGGCTCTCTTTTTACATTGTCTGACTGGGACTTTTCCTATCAAGTAGAAGAACTTGTATGTGCTCTAACTTCCCCTAGCCCACTGCTGGTCCTTCACCTGCACCGGCACACAGGAACTCTCCTAGAACCTGCCCACAGGGCTACACCACCTTCTGTATACTCCCTCCTACTCCCATTGACGCTCTCTCTGTCAGGGTATTATTGTATGCAGCATCAGGAAAACTGGGAACTAGCCTCAGAACTCCCTATACTGATAAATCACGGAACCGAAAAGAAGACCCAGCCACCCACACTTCTCCTAGGACTCTGCAGGAAACTCTTGATCCTGCGTTTACTATGCTCAGGAAATGTTGAGCTTAATCCAGGCCCTCTGGCACCCATGGAATCCCCAGCAGAGTTACAAAGCCTCAAGGGGCTTACATTCTTGCATGTTAATGTACGTAGCCTATTAAAAAAAATCACATCTGTTCAGGCCTGGGTATGTCATACTGCTCCAGATGTTCTGGTGATTATGGAGTCCTGGCTCCGACCGGCAACCAGTAACAATGAAGTTAAGATCCCCTCCTACTCTTTGTTCAGAGCCGACAGGCAAACCAGAGGTGGTGGGGTAGCTATTTACATCAAGGATAAAATCCCTGCCTCCATAATTGACTCAACCTCTGTCCCAAAGAATTCAAAAGCATGTCATTAAAGATTAAAATTTTTTAATTTTATTTTATTTTATTGAAATCTAGGATTACAAATACCTTTGAGCAGGAACTGCTCATTTACAAAGGTTCCACGTCGAAGGAATGGGGGGTATACATACATACAAAGGTCAACATAATAATACATGGTTACACAATAACAAGAAGTAAGAGACTGGGGCTTAGGAAATTCCAGTAATTCAAAATGTGCCAAATGTTAGGTAGCATGACATAACCAGCCAAGGGCAATCCTGGAAATAAGCACTGCAGGTGAGAGGGAAGGTGGTATGCAGGCAGGAAGGCCATTGTTGGAGGGTAGAGGTGAGGTAAGAGCTCCTAAAGGGAGGAGAGGAGGATAGAAGTCAGGAAATGCCCCGGGTGAGGAAAGGGAGAGGGAGCAAGGGGGTAGGCAGGTAGAAGGGGGCAAGGCGGGGAGAGATAGCTGTCAAGACTGAAGTGGAGGGCAGTGGATGGTGGGCCCCCGATTAGGTGAGGCAGTCACAATGACTTGTTGAAATGAGACGAAGTTGGAGTTGCCTCTTAAAAGGGCCAAGAGAAGCAGCAGTAAGAGTTTCTTTGTTGAGAGTATTGTACCACTGTGGTGCTCTGTGGGCAAAGGTCTTCTGGCCCATGGTAGTCCGGCATCTGGGGACAAGGAAGGTTAGTTGTTGTGAACTTCTAGTTCTCTGGGTGCTGTGGTGGTCAATAAGTAGCTTTTCAATGCCTGGGGGCATGACCCTGAGGAGGACTTTTTTGGCTAAGAGGCAGGTTTGATACTGTAACCGGCTGATGAGAGGTAGCCATCCTGCCAGAGTGTACAGGTCACAAGTGTGTGTAAGTCGATCAGCCCCAGTTAGCAGCCTGCATGCTTTGTTGAGTGCAACTGTAATTCTGCGGAGGGCAGGGGTGGAGGCAGAGCCATAAATTGCTAGCCCATAATCTATGATGGAGGTGACAGAGCTGTTGATAGCCAACCAGAGAGTGTCAGGAGTCATGCAGTGTTTGTGCCTGTAGAGCAGGCCTATACAGATGTTGGTGGCTTTGGCGACAGAATCTATGTGCCGATGGTAGGACAGTGAGCTGTCCAATGTGACACCTAGGTATTTAAAATCAGGAACGTGTTCAAGTAAGGTCCCTATTTGGTTTAGGATGGTGAGGTCACGGGATTTGTACTTGCTCCTGGCATTGTAGAAGGTCGTAACCTTTGTTTTGCTGTAGTTCATGACCAGTTTGTGTGACTTGAACCATTCTTCAATGCACATGAATTCAAGCTGTAATTGTTTCTCGAGGAGCTCTGCGTTTTGGTGGTTGTTGAACATGACTGCGTCATCGGCGTAGAGCAGTAATTTCTGGTGGCAGACACTGGGAAGGTCATTGTGGAAGAGGCTGAAGAGTAGTGGCCCCAGGATGGATCCCTGTGGAACCCCTGAAAGGACTGGCTTTTCTTCCGAGGTAACACCGGCAATCCTAACCCTCTGGACCCTCTCCCCAAGGTAGCTTGAAAACCAGAGCAGTGCTTCACTGGAGAGCCCAATGTTTGATAATTGCTTGAGTAGGAGTGGGTGGTTCACAGTATCAAAGGCTTTCGTAAGGTCGATGAATACTGCCCCTACACAGTTTCCTTGATCAAGTGTGGTATGGATGAAGCCTGTGCATTCTAATAGTGCAGTGGTGGTACTGTGCCATTTTCAGAAACCATGTTGCTCAGGACACTGGATGTCGTATTTTTCCAGGTACTTGACTACTTGGTCTGAAGCAATGTGCTCCAGGGCCTTAGACAATGGAGGGAGGTTGGAGAGAGGTCTGTAGTTGGAGTGCAGTGATTTGTCTCCACTTTTGTGTACTGGTGTGATGGTCGCCTGTTTCCAGTGAGATGGGAACTGGGACATCCTTAGTGATAGATTGAGGACCTTTGTCAAGGGTTCAAGGACTTCTTCAAGGACAAGTGCTAACAACTTCAGGTCAAGGGAGTCATCGCTGTAGCCTGCATTGTGAATGGCCTTCCGAATATAGGTTCTGGCTTCATGCACTGGGATCTCCTTGAAGTAGAATTGTGGGGCAGGGTGTAGGAGAGGGGTAGTTGCAGGAGGGTTACTACCAGAGGGGGCATCAAATAAATTAGAAGGGAGGACACTATCCAAGTTGGAGAATGCATTGTTAAAGGTGTTGGTGATGGTGTACAGGTCAGTTGTTGGTGTTCCATTTATGTTGAACATGGTGGGTGGTGACTTAAGGTCCTTGCCTGTAAGGTCTTTCAAGTTACTCCAATAATTGTTTCCATCACTCCAGGAGTTGGAGAGAGCTTCTTTGAAGTATTTGCTTTTGGCTCTCCTAACTGCCCACATACACTCATTTCTGGCAGCTTTATATTTATGAATATCCCCAGGTTTGGATGTTGCATGGGCACAGTGCCAGAGATGATCCCTATGTTTGAGTAAAGTGATTAGATCGGGGGTTATCCAAGGGTTAGCTCTGCCCCTGACCTTCAGCTTTTTGAGAGGTAAATTGCCACCGGTGTCTCATTATGTATAATAGGATGCTACAGACCCCCATCAGCTGGACTACAGTTGTTAAAACATCTCGAAAACATCCTGGGTTCGGCATCTTCAGAGTGTATCATGCTAGGGGATTTCAACTTAGACTAGCTCTCCAGTGTATTCACCCCACTTAAAATGTTCTGTGATTCCCTTGGGTTGTCACAGCTAATAAATGAATCTAATCCTAACAACCTTAACCCTAACAACAGTACTCTCTTGGATATCATTTTAGTTAACAAACCCCATTTATTCTCCCATGCTGGCATCTTTTTTCTCTGATATTAGTGACCATTGCTTAATCACGTGTGTAAGATCCACTCTTAAATCCACAACTGTACCAAAATTCTCCTTTAAAAGGTGCATAGGCAACTTTGATCTCCATGGGTATATATCAGACCTAAGAGACTCCATGCAATGGCAGGACTTCTATCTAGCCAAGTTCCTGACTATGACTTATGATATTTTCTCAGAAATTGTGCTAGGGGCTCTCAACAAGTATGCTCCCATAGTAAAAGTTTGTGCCAGAAACAAATCCTGTCGGTGGTTTCCAGAAGACCTGAAAGATGCTTTGTGGAGTAGAGATGTACTCTGGAGAACTGCTAGGAAAACTAATTTAATAAATGACTGGAATCCTTTCCAGAGAGCAAGAAACCTCTGCACGAAAATGTTCAGAGAAGCCAAAGCTAATTTCTACCACTCTCAGCTGGACAGCTCTTCAAGAACTGCCCCCAAATTCTGGAGGACTATCAAAGACATTGAAGGTCACACCACTGTAAATTCCCTACCTGCTAAATTATTGATCAGCAATACTGTCGCCTCCGACAGACCGTCTATCCTCGATGTTCTCAATAATCATTTTGCCACTGCAGGGCTAGCCTTTGACTCATCTCCTGTGAATATCCTCTGCCAGCAACTTAGACTGGATACACAAGAAAAACTCATCCCCAGTACATCCTTCTCTCTGCAGCCTACCTTCCTGAAAGAAGTCGAAGATCTTCTCCTTCAGCTGGACACTAGGAAATGTGCTGGGGCCAACCTCATTGACCTGTACTTCTTAAAGGTTGGCTACCATGTCCTCACAGTCCCAATTACTCATCTATTCAACTCATCCTTGTCCCAGGGTGACCTACCGCCCATTTGGAAAAATGCACTTGTGGTTCCTTAGATCAAGTCAGGAGATCCTAGTGACCTCAATAACTACAGGCCAATATCCCTACTTCCAATCCTGTCAAAGATGCTGGAGAAAATAGTGAACTCCCAGCTTCGGAAGTACCTGTAATCAGAAAAACTGCTTAACCCATTGCAATCCAGTTTTAGAGCACAGCACAGTACAATCTCTGCTCTAGCCAAGGTGACAAATGACTGGCAGCTTGAATTAGACAAAAAACTTTGCCTGCACAGTTTTCTTGGACCTAAGCAAGGCGTTCAATACCGTTGATCACAGACTGCTTCTGTCATCTCTCCGGAACATTGGTTTGGATTCCTTATCTCTTAAATGGTTCTCCAACTACCTCTCAGGATGACTTCAACAAGTAAAGGCAGAAGGGGAAGTCTCTCCACCAAAACCCCCTATTGAGGGGTGTACCGCAAGGTTCCATTCTTGGTCCCTTGCTCTTCACCATTTATATTAACAATGTAGATGCCCCCCATCAAAGAAGCACAAATACACCTATACGCAGATGATACGGTACTTTATGTTAGTAGCCCCACACCTGAAGTGGCCTGTAAAGCCATTCAAAATTAATTTAATCTGCTGCAACATCAGCTTATAAACCAGAAACTGCTCTTAAATGCAAAAAAAACCTCTCACCCCTTCAAAATGCAATATATCCTGCAATTGCTGGGACACTCCCACAGATCACTACCATTCTAGGTGAGCAGTTGGACTACGTACCAAAGTTCAAGTACGTGGGAGTCTGGTTAGACCATGGACTTACTTTCACAGATCACTTAGAAGAACTGGCAAAGAAACTTAGACAAAGACTTGGTCTGTTCTTTAGGATTAATAATCTCCTCACAAGAGATGCTAAACTGAAACTGGTTCAAGCTACCTTGCTTTCCCTATTGGATTACGCAGACTTTCTATATAGTCAGGGACCTGCAGGTACCCTAGCCAAACTTGATACGCTTTATCACAGAGCCATAAGATTTTATCACGGGTCTTCCATACTCAACCCACCACTGTGCATTGTACACGGTAGTGGAAAGGTCATCCCTTGCTCACAGATGGCAAAAAAATGCTGCAGTTTGGACATACAAAGCTATCTCAAATAAACTGACCCAGTATATCTCTGTTTACCTTTGTGCACTCTGGGGAAGTATGCCCTGAAAGGCACCTCATATATCTACCTTTATGTTTACAAAGCAAAATCTCACACTGGCAGAGCAGCCATCAGCTTTGTGCTCCCTCAACTGTAGAACAAGCTGCAAATAACTTTGAAATTAACTCACCCCATCAGCCTAGCAGCTTTTAAATCTCTGTATCTACATCATAATAAGGAGTCCTGTGCCTGTCTACCCTACATAGTGACTCCTATAAGTACAAGCACACTCTAATTACTACTGTTAAAAGACTGATCACATCTATAATCGACTCTTCCCTCTCCCCTTTTTCTACCCTCACATTCCTTTGACCCTGGTTCCAGCTCTAAATTCTTCATACCATATCACTATATATCTTTTTATATTAGGTTTTATTTGTGTTCGGTGCACCAGATATGTATATTTCTTTACTTTTATGAAAAATTGTGTTGTGCACAAAACTAGCTGTATCTTCTGTTCCAAACATATACTCCTGTTAATGCTACCTGCTGATACTTTGTATATACTGTATTATTGTACCTCACTTTATTTGTATTATTACTATTTTCTTGTGTGTTGCATCCCATGTATATTGTCCCTTGTTCCTTGTTAACAAACCCAAGTCCACCTCGAAAATGAGCTTGCTCAACAGTGATCGCCTAGTTAAATAAAGACTTTGATTGATTGATTAATGTTAGTCTACGGGTAAAGTGCTGCTATCCCATCACACCTTGGAATGTCAGGTAGAGAATATTCTAATGAGCGAAATGAAAATAAAAACATATTTCAGAAAAAAATTAATGACATTTTCTGCCTGCTGTTTTTGGCACCACTAGCTCTTTATAGCACCATACTGGCAGAAAACCCTGCCAGGATATGTTATGGTCATTACCAGAATTTACAGAAGTCATTCGCATTAGTGATGATGTCCCTAGAAAATATGTGCAGACTGTTGCAAGAATTGTTTTCAAATTGTCTTGGTCAACTTTCTTGAAATACAAATATTTTGAAAATCTATCTGTAATTTTTAAAAATTACAGAGCAAAAAATAAGGGGAATTTCCAAGCAGTTTCTTTGGGGCAAGGACTTTCTGTAGCCATACAAGAACATATTGTACACCTAAATTTTATATCTGTACATCAAACTTCTGAAATCAGCAGACAATGTATTATATAGAGGATAATGCATGGTCCACTATCCATAACAAGTGTCAGTAGTCATCAAGAGGTTGTCAGTGGTGACTGTTTAAACACAGAGAGTGAAGCCCAAGAGAATTTGGTCACCATGGCAACTTCGAGATGGCTACTCCCGCTTTTTATGGATAATGGACCATACATTGTCTTTTATAGTGTATAGCCCGCTATCACATGAAAATCGAGTCATATCACAGCCTAGGTGAAATTCAGACTCCTTACTTTTTCATTTATTTTCTCTGTGCCATTCTCCTGTAGTCTAGTTCTCACCACCGCGGCTGCTTCTGAAAAAGAGGGCGTTCACGTAATGCGCATGCGTGAATGTGTTCCATGTTGTTGTGCTGCAGTAGCTACATAGCTAGTGCAGCACAACAGCTATGATGATATAGCTCCTACAGCACAACAATGTTGCTGGAGGGATGGATTTCCAGCCACAACAAAGTTCCACCATACACTGTAAAATACTAAGGATTTTCTCATCTTGCAGTTCACATACTGTGTTTGTGACATCACAGCCTTTTTCCCCTGACAAAAGGTTATGATGTCACAAACAGATACTGTGAGGTCTGTTATTAACAATCATCTTGCTGAAGCATTACAGTTTATGTAAAATATTAATAATTGGGATGAATTCAAAAATACAGACAACAGTAAGTTAAATGCAATTAGTAAAAGCAAAAAAACAACAACTACTGATTCGTTCTACTTTTATTAAGTTAACAGTTGCCATTGCCAAACGGCAAGGAGTAATCAATATTAGATCTCCTGCATTTTACGTGCAATGACCCAAGAAAATACTTTTGCTACTAACAATACTGGCAGTCTGACAAAGGAATGGTAAGTAGTAGAGGTTTAACTGTTGGGTTTACTGAGCTGAGTGCTGCTCTGTTCTTGGCTGACACTGTGCAGTATTTGTGACATTACATGCAAGTCAGTCTTCCCACTCCTGAGGTGTTGCATGTTACTATTTGGGTCCCAGCCTACCCTCCAGCTAGTTGAGAGGCTTGTCAATGAAGGCATCAAACCTCTGCCCTAATGTTTAGGCCCCCCAATTACATTCATTTGAAGCCTATCCCTTCTAAAGAGCCTACAGTCCTACCAAAAAGCACCCCAATCCCCTAAGTATTTGAACCTCTCCTCCCAGTATCAGACCTTCAACCGCCTATTAAATATTTTCAGCCACCTACCTCACTCCACTCCCCCTCCCCCCTCCCCAATGTGTGATTGGAAGTACCTCTGATCCAGTCACTGAAGCTGCTGCTTCTCTCAGAATCCTTTCTAGTGTCTAAAAGCTATCATTTACTTTCTCAATTGCTTAGTTAGCCAGATTATTGTTCCAAGATAGATTAATGAAACTGTGGTTATCCCCTGCTTCCTGGACCAGTTTCCCCAACCTGGGTATAACCTCCCAGCTATTTCCCCAGTGATGCAACTCACCATTCTCCCCTCCTCACCAACAGCTCCTGCTACCTTTTCCATTAGCCTCAATATTGAGTCTCACACTGCAAGAATCCTGTGTGGTCTGCTGCCACTAGATCCCTCCCTACACACACACACACACACACACACACACACACACACACAGGATTCACAGTCAGTGCAGCCTACTGGGGCATTTTTTCAGCTGACAAAGCTTTCATATCCAGAGTCACCACATGCATCCCCTTGCTCAGTGGAAGGAAATGGTTCTAAGTCTTAATGAGTTGGCTGAGCACTCCATCTTGGGCACCTGTCCCTCCCCCTTCTTGCAACCAACCATCCATATCCTCGCTAGGACCCTTGGGTATTTGAGAGAGATGTCTATCTGTGGCAACCCTGTTCCCACTTGGATCTACATGGCAACAACTGCATCTCCACCCATGCTGCCAATAGCTCCAAAGTGAGTGCTGCCAGCCTCTTACATACAGGGCAGCAGCCAACTTCCTTCAGCACCCTCCTGAAGATGGCTACCCTGCACCCTCTAAAGCTTACTAATTCAATCCCTCCCCAAAAAAACATGGGCCTTCATCCTCCTTCCTTAAAGTGTCTCTACCTACCTTAGTCTCTTTGATCACAACCCAATCCTCACTGCTAACTGCTGAATCTCTCACTGCAAATGTTTACATTGGCCTACCCTAAATAGGGATTTAGTATCTTTATGTGAAACCTCTGTTGGTGAGGCCCTATACTAAAACTGATCCTGCTTCTCTGCCCTGGCTCCCATTTCTCTTCTTCTCCTCCATCAGAGTTTTTGCCCATGTACCCCAATAGAGTTTAACTACTGATAACCTCATACACTTGGACAGTAGATCCCCCCTCTCTGATAGTCCCTTAGCCCCGCCCAATTCAGTACATTTCTCTTTTCATCCCCTGACCTCTTACCCCCACAAAGTGCCTCCCTTGATTATAAGACGGCCCCCTCTGTTCATATGACAATAGCAGTTAGGACATATACACACTGGGAAGCTCTGACCTTGAAATGTGGTCAAACAGGTAGACCTCATGCAGACCTGCAGACTCCCTGGAGACACCCCTTTAGATTCACACTTTGGGGACAGTTCTGCGAGGCATTTCTTGGAACTGTTGGATTTAAGTATATTTGTATGTATATGCAATTTCTTTTGTTATGACTTTATGATTTTGCTACCTGTATGTTTGTATAATACCTACCTTTCTGCACTGTACCCTATCCCCCTCTCAGATGTCTTTGATGTGGAACCTATGTAAAAGAACCTTTGGCTCAAAGGTGTTAATCCAAAATGAATAAATAAATGAAAAAACTAAATAAATAAATATGGAACTGCAAGTACCTTACAGGATCTAGTCTGTCGTGTGGCCACCATCCCAAACAGTAATGATGCCCCTTCACTTGTGGTCACCAAAACTCCCACCCCTCACCTTCCCACAATGCCCTCCTGTCTTCTGACCTTCCTTTTCCTAGCCACAAAAACAATTCTGCACAGTATTTTAAATTCCAAAAATTTAAATGGTTTCCCTGCCCTCTCACTGCTGCTTCCAGCTTGTGCTCAGCCCTGACTGAGCTCACACAGGCTTTTCTCTTGGTTTTACACTCACACTGCTAGTGCCTGATTGGCACAAGTCAGTCATGTAACCACTGCCGTAGACAGTAATGGCACTGCTTGCAGCTGCCAAAACTCCTGACCCTCACCCTCCCACAATGTCCTCCCACCTCCCAACCTCCATTTCCCCAGCCACAAACACAATTCAACAAGTCTTAAATTCTGAAAATGCAAATGGTCTCTCTGTCCTCCCAGCTTGTCATCAGGGCCAACTGAGTTGGGCTGAAGAACAAGAAAGACAAACAACAAATCTCCAGTGTCCACATATAGGAGGGGACAAGACTGAGACCAAAAAGGACTTCCACTAGTGAGTCTTACAGTGGTACTACAACCCACTGCACAGGTCAGGACCACCCAATGGCACAGAGAGTAGTGATGCTACACAAGGTCAGGAGCAACTCATGAAGCTAGCTTGGTGGCCTATGGGCTGAAGAGGCACTGCCACATGGCACCACTCTCAGTCAGGGGAAGGACGGTGTCAGGTCCTGCCATAGACCATTGCTTTGGTCCAGGGAACATGCCTATTCTGCAGGGGAACACTACTGTGTGCAAGTTCTGATAGGGAAAGTCCTGACATCAGGGAGGTGAGCAGAGTGAAAGGCAAAAAATAGGAAAACACCCTGCCAGTAGAATGATGCCTCCAAGCCTGTTGCAGATGCCATATGACCAACTAGGCCCTGGCTCCCATCTAGACTGAGACATAGGGAGGGCTGAGGATGGCCCTCTCCCCTGGCCACACCATCAGGGGAAATCTGTGGGGAATTTTCATAGTCATGTAAGACCCAGGGATGGTGGGTGATGGAGCTGGATGGGCTGAAGGGGGCATAAATGCAGGATGAAAAAAAAAAGAAACATACAGGTCAAATAGTAATGATGATCCAGAAAGAATAGATAGCTTCCTCACATAGCTGAGCTTATCAAAAATAAACACAGCATAGGAAGAAGGGTTACAGAAGCAAATCACAGTGAAGGAGGTCCTAAAAGCCATGATAAAGATGAAGAAGGCACATTATATAGTTGGGATGTCACTGAACTTCTTCCTAAACCTTTCACATTTAGTCACATCAGAACTCTCAGGAATGGACAAAGAGGCATTAACTGCAGGATTACCCAATTCCACGTGCACCAGTCTAATAGCTCTGATACCTAAACCTGATCATGACCTAACCCAGACATAGATGTACAGACTTATAACTAATCAAAACTGATACAAACATTTTTGCTAATGTTTCTGCTAGATTTCTGCAAAAGATCCTTATGGATCTAGACCTTATAAGTTAGAGTCATGCCAGGCAGGACCATTTCTAACAATGCTAGGAAGACAGAATACATAACGCGAACACCAGAATCAGCACTGCATGTGATGGTACTACTGGCTCTGGATGCAGAGAAAGCTGTTGATGTTGTAAAATGATCATCCATGTATTGCGGGGTATGGCCTTCCCAGTCTTTGACTGCTTATTAGAATTCTTCTACACAGATCTTTCAGCAGCAGTAACTACCAGTGGGTTGTGGTCACCACAATTCATTCTAGGGGGGTACATATTGAGTGTTCTCTGTTGCTCACTCTTTTCAGCTTAGTTCTGGATCCACAACTCCATAATGTGGAAACTGATCAGAGGATCAGGGGATACAAGTAGCAAGGAACAATTATAAGATCTAGGCATACACAGATAACCTGTTAATATCAGTAAGTAATCCACACGAATCAGCACTCCCTCTTCTACAGTAGAAACAATAGATGAATCCAGTTCCTTCCCATGATGCCAAATGAACAAAAAAAACACAATTGTTAACCATAAACAAACAGTTCAATCATCTTGATTTAACATGAGAGTTACAAATATAGTGTACCCCCCCCGACAATGTGGGTTCAGTAGTATGTCCTCCCCCCGAATGGGCCAGACAGAATTGCACTTGGGGGAATAAGAGGGTGGAGACATTTTCTAGAGAGTGCAGTGCAGATCAGTTCCAATAGAAGGAACTGGTGAGTACAGGCAGCAGTGTTTGCATTACAGGTGCCTGGACACTCCAGACTGTTAGAGTCAGAGGCAGAATCAAAACAGCTCTGGTGCTGAATCAGTGACAGCCATAAACCAGTAGCCCCACACCCGGAGGGGTTATGGAGTGATGTACACAGAGAGAAGCACTCTGGAGCAACATCCTCAACAAAGAAGAGGAAAAACGTATGCATCAGTACTGTATATGCAATGCTGAAGGACTCCAAGGAGATTATGGTACTGAATGAAGTCTGCTTTCTCCATCAAGGGGCCAAGAAAGTCATAGACATATTGTAATCATTTCTAGTAGCAAGCTGGGTGGATGGATGGAGTATCATAGAGTGACTCTTAATTTAGAATTTGACCCCAGAGAGAGCCCTTCCTGGGTGGAAGCCAGTAATGTTTGTGTCTGGGCAGTCCTTGAGTTCTATCAATGAAAATCATTACAAGCAGCTTCCAAATTATGTCAGAAGTCCATGTTTGCTAAGTGTTTAGGGGAAAGTTCAACATTTAAAATAAAGTTGCATATCAATTTACTGATGTTGGGCTGGCCCAGTGGTGCTGAGCGTTGAGGTGCTGAATGCCACACCTCACGCCACGCCGGCAACCTGAGATTGGGTAGCAAACTGGGGTACCGAGGGTCAGCAGGGGAGGGAAGGGATTGAACATCCGGAGGACAGCTCTCCCTTCCCTGGGGAGGGTTCCAGAGAAGCAACACACTGTAGTGGCACCTGGCAGCAGCCGGGTGCAGCACAAGCAGTTGGTGCACACTTAATAGGGGTGGAGCTCGGCAGGCAGTGGCACGTTGTGCCCAGCTGCCATTGCACATTCAAGCTCCTCTGGGATAGAACAAACAAGGTAAAAATCTTCTTTCCTTAGTGATAGGCAAAGGTGCTATCTCCCGGACCACACTCCCAATGCTGGTCGCACTCCTCTCCTACCCTTGCACCCCAATCCAGCACTTTACAATATAGATAGAGTGCCCTGGGCAGATAGGGCAGCCCTTCCCCATAGGGGTTCAGATCAGGGGGCTTCACTGATATCAGGGTGAGGAGATATGAGCAGCTTCACAGTGGGAGGTAGAGAATGGGTAAGGGAGTCACTGGAGAGCATTCCCCTCTGCGAAGGAACAGAAATAAAGGAAAAAAAAATGTACTGATGTCCCCCTCCGGTGTTCTGTAGCATTCGTTAACTGAAGTGGCTACTGTGATTGCTCTCAGAATAGTGACAGAACTTTGTGCTTCCATTGGGAGTTGAAAGTAATCCCCTTACTGTTTGACTGAAGGTACTGGAGCAGACAACGAGCTACTGGGCCAGGCTGGTTACCTGTTGTTTACCACAGAGGTCCCACCTGGGGACACTGTTGTTCAACATCATCATGTGTGAAATAGAAGAGGGCATACGTAGAAAGGTCTGTCTCTTTGCTAACATCTGTGAAAGGGTGTACACAAAGGAAGAAATAAGGGACAAAAAAAATGGCTGTATAAAGGCTGGAGAAATGGCCTAAAGTGTGTCAACTTAAATTCAGAGTCAAGAAATGTAAGATTATTCATACTGGTAGGAAAAACCCTAGAACCGATTATGGAACTGGGAGGTAAGGGTGGTTGAGACTACTGAAGAAATGGACCTGGGAGTAATCATCAGTGACAAGCTTAAATCCTCACCTTAGTGAAAGAAAACATATGGGAGGGCTAACAGAATGCTGGGGTATATAGGCAGGACATTTATCAGCAGAAGGAATAAGGTGATGCTGTCTCTTTACAGGTCAATGTTGAGATCAAACCTAGAATACCACATCCAGTTCTATAGTCCCCACCTCAAGAAGGATGGTGACCACATAGAGAGGGTTCAGATGAGGACTTTGAAAATGGTACAGGAGTAGCAGAGGAGGACTATGAGGAGAAGCTCAACAACCTGTACATGTACTCTTTCAAGGCCAGAAGGGAGAGTGGAGACATAATTGAGACATACAGGTTTTTGAGGGCTATCATCAGGGTAAACTGCAGAGATGTATTCATTAGGAATGAAAACACAGTAATTAGGTGGCATGGGTGGAGACGGTGTTAAAAGAGATGTCAGAAAGTACTGTATCATAGAGCAGGTGGTGGATGCCTGGAAAAGTATACAAAAGCTGGTGGCAGAAGTCAAATCAATGATGAATGTCAAATACTCATGGGAAGGCACATGTGGATAGTAAGGCCTGAGGGAGAGCGGAAGATGGACAGCCAGGGGCACTGGGGCACCAGGAGGGCAAGAGACAATGTAGTCTGATGTCAGGTTGGACACAGAATTAGGTAGGAAATGGCAGACTGTATGGACTAATGAGTCTTTATCTGCCATTAGAATCTATGTATCTATGAATATTTAGGACATTGGGCAAGTAGCTCCATCCACTGGACAAAGTGAATCCAGTTCATACTACCAATGCTTTAAGCACATACACCAATTGATTGGTTCAAAGAGCTTCAGTTACGGGCTGTTTTAATAATCTGAACACACGAATGTCACAGTTGCTCAAATAAAAACTTTTTTAATATTCTCTCCCAAATGGGAACTAAAGGTTTTGGGCCTGTTAGGCTATAATTAGGCCATCCATGCATGCAGAGCACGCCACTGGTATCAACTTCAAAGTGAAGCACGATGGCTAGAATATACACCAGAATGTGTCATCATTGTCTTTAGTAATTGTCATATTACCTTGTTTGCTATTTTTTTATTCTACTCTATGTACATTCTGATGTTGCTATGCACAGTATTGTTACTTCACTGGTTTGCTCTTGCCAGATGTTCATACAAACACATAACCTCTACTGGCTTTCCTGGGTAAACAAATTGTATAATAAAAAAAAATCAAAAGGGAATGGTCATATGTTTGTACAACAAATGTCCTTACTTGTCTGATTTAGGAAGTAATTTTCATCTGGTTAGTCCTGCCCCCCCCCAACTCCAAAATTGTATACACAGTGCCACTGGAGCACATCCCATAATCCTTCAGGACTGAGGTCAACCACAGGTGTCAGCTGTGGGACATTCAACTTCATATAATATATACAGCAGCTTTATAAATATCAAATCAGCTGTTTTCTGGTACCTTTGCACTGCCAAAACTACTGTAAGTATGGGTCAAGTGACCTACAGCTAGCCTTGGAAGGATAAAAATACCAAAAGAAAAACACTGATTAGAGAGTTATAAATAAGGAGACAGTATAGCACAGTGGGTTAAGGCTGCGCGCTGCAGATCTGAGGACCTGGGTTTGAATCCCAGAGCCAATTAGGTGCATGCTGTGTGATCCTGAGCAAGTTACTTAGCTTCCTTGTGCTCCCAGTTTGCATCTGGAAACAAGCTTCAGCTTAGTGTGCTGTTCCTGGTTAAACAATGTTCCCGTTCCATTTCCTGTATGTAGTACACATAGTTATATATAGTTTCATGGTAATTTGGATTTAAAGCCCATGATGCTTTGCATAATGGGGTATGTGTGATTCTGTATTTCTTGGAAACCAGGCTTTGTTGCCAATGCTTTTGTACCAAGGTTCTTTGTCTTTTTAGACTATGGCTGGAGGTACACTGCCACTGCTAACATTTGGGCTTACACTCTCTCTACTTACGTTTCACACAACAGTTAGTTGTTCCAAGTGTAATGCCAATATAAATGGCATACTGGATGACTTTACTTTCTCGGACCTACTTGTGACACAGAATAAGCACTGTGATGCATCTCCACTACTATTCCCAAGGTTTTTCCTCTTCCTGGCTGCTAACTATGTACAAACACGCAGCTGGCTATCTATGCTGCTGATACCACCTTTTTTTCCTGCAAAAACTATGATATCTGGTGCTTCTTTTCCTACTTCTATCGGGGGGGCATCAAGACAAACTCAGGCCCCCACTCCCCTCAAACAGCCCATAATATGGACTGGTTTAATGCAAAGGGCCTATGCATTGTTCAGCTAAATATGAGAAGTCTTATCTGCAATCTTCTGGAACTAGAGACGTGGATCAATACCCATTATCCTGATGTTCTGTTCCTGACAGAATCCTGGCTCAAGCCCTCCATCCCTGACTCATCGTGTCACGTTCCTAACTATACACTTCTAAGAGTTGATAGGACATCAAGTAGGAGGGGAGGTGGAGTTGTGCTCTACTTCAAAAAAACACCTAAATATATCTGTTGTGCTGCATTCAGTAAACTCCACCTGTGAATTCCTACATGCCCTCATCCTCCATGGCACACAGAAACTGCACATTATATGTGCCTGCAACCCTCCTAAGGGTGGTCAGTCAAGCTGCAGAGATGTTCTTGAACACATTACATTGGCTGCCAGCCAAAATAAAGTGATGATTCTTGGTGACCTCAACCTTAATTGATTGGGAAAAAATTAAAACTCTATAGTGCCACTAGTACATAGCTACAATATGCACCAGATGATAAATGATCCTACCGGGGGGGCTCAGAACCCAGCTGCCATAATGCTGATTGATTGGATGCTAGCTAATCAACCTGGAAAGATTACTGCTTTGGGTGTTCTACCTGATTCAATTAGTGACCACTACCCTGTTTTCTGCATCTGGGGGTCCTCGGTTATCACGGTCCCATCGTCACACTATATCACCTTCCATGATTTCGCTAATCTGGATCATGAAAGCTTCCTAACAGACTTGCCTTTCAATCTTCCTGTCCCTCCAGGACATACACTCGGCTAAACATACTAGGCAAGTTCGTGTTAGGCAGACCAGGTGGCTACACAAGGATCTTCTTTCCTACTTACGATTGCATGACAAGAGCTGGAGCCACTTTAAAAACTCAGGTCATCAAGCTGACTATGATACTTACAGAGCACAACGAAATTTGTGTAAAAAACGAATCCGGCAAGCAAAGAGCTCATATTGTAAAGGCCTACTGAACAAAGCTGCTAGTGATCCCAAGAAATTCTGGGCTCATGTTAAATCTCTCCTGGGAACTAACCAATCACATCATAAAAATTACATGGTCCTTGATGGAGTCCACTGCAATGACCCTCAGACTATTGCAAACTCCTTTAATAACCACTTTGCTGACCTATCAAAATACACATCATCCTTTCCATCAAATCTAAGCTTGCCACCTCTCTCTCTGGAACAAATATGCCAAAACACCCACCTTTCTATTTTAAGGGTATTTCCAAGGCCCTAGTCCTAAAACATCTCAGCTCTGTCTCAGACAACACCAGCGCCGACTCTGATTGCCTTGAACCAAAACTGCTGAAGCTAGCTGTTCCTGTCATTGCTGCTCCCCTAGCCAAAATCTTTACCATGTTTCTCTGTCATGGACATGTCCTATACATTTGGAAGATTGCCAAAGTCACCCCTCTTTTCAAGAAGGAGGAAAAAAGGACATTGCAAATTGCAGGCCTATAGCCATTCTATCAGAGCTCAATAAAATCCTAGAGAAAATAGTGGCCACCCAGGTCACGAAGTATCTCTCTAAGCATGATCTGATATTGTCCACTCAGCATGGCTTCCGAAAAGGTCACGGCACTTTGCGCTGCTAAAACTCACAAATGACATCCTGACCAAAAAGGATAAAGGACATATGACTGGGGCAGTGTTCATAGACCTCTCCAAGGCATTTGATCTTGTGGATCACCTTCGCCTGCTTGCTTGCCTCTCATCTCTGGATTTTTCTTCTCAATCAGTCAACTGCTTCCACAGCTACCTAGCTAACAGAAGCCAACTGGTGAATTTCATCTCTGCCATATCTGACTCCTATAAATGTTGGTGTGCGGCAGGGATCCATTTTGGGGCCTCTTCTCTTCTCAGTCTTCATAAACAGTATATCCCACAACCAACCATCATGCCAAACAATTCTATATGCTGATGATCTTGTGCTATATACCTCATCAGTGGATATACAAGCTATAAACAGTTGTCTTACCTCTGCGTTTATCTCCATCCAAGACTGGATCCATAAACACAGGCTTGTCCTGAATGTCAACAAAACACAGGGTAGGCTCTTTGGGTCTTTAGCCAAACTCAACTTAAACCGCAGCCTATATAATTTTTCCTGTGCTGATGGCTCATCCCTCATGATAGTAACCTCTTTTAGATATCTAGGTGTCCTGCTTGACAAGGCTCTTAGTTTTAAAGAGCACATTATGGTCACGTGCAAGGCTGTAAACATGAAACTTGGCATCACCTACAGGATCAGTCGAATGCTTACTCCCTCAGTCAGGCAGGCTATAGCTAGGGGCATACTCCTTCCATCTCTGGTGCACGGTGTAGTTACTTATATAAATGCCTCAAACAGCATCCTAGGAAAATGGGACACCACATACAATAAATTTGCCGTTATGCCTCAGCCTCCCCTCGACTAAAGCATCACTGTTTTCTATACACTGACCTAAACTGGCCCTCCCCATCAGCCCATAGACATATTGCCTTTGGGTCTCTGCTTGACAATATCATTAGATCCAACCTACCTGCCCCCTTGGCCTCCATGATGGTGTCACAGTCCTCCTACTATGGCCTTCATTCAAATAAGCTGTCACTTCTTTGCACTCTGAGGTGTAGATCTCAGAAAGGAACCCTTGCTTTCTCTTGCTTGGCACCAAGATACTGGAACTCCCTCCCAGTTGAAATTCATTCTGCACTCACTCATGCTGCCTTCAGAAGATTGCATTATACCTGTCTCATCAATCGAACCCAATGTACTTGCTTTAACCCCTATAGGTCACCCACAAACCCCTCTTGCTATTTGCTCCCCTCTTAAGCTGAAGCTAGTATCCACTGCGGCACTTGTCATTGGACTGTAATGTGGAAACTCCACTACCGCCATATGAACTTTGCGTATTATGACCATATGTATCTGTATTGACTGCTCATTATTGACTGTATGCTTTTCTCGTGATTTTTGTGTACTTACTTTTTTCTCTTGTTACCTGTAATATTTGTTTTCCCCTGATGCTGTTTATCACATTGTATTCTCTGACCTGTATGACACATTTCATTGTATGTAACCTCCCAGGTCGTGCCTGAAAATAGTCACTTTGTGGCTATGGCACCTACCCAGTTAACAAAAACTAAATAAAAATATGGTTGACTCTTTTGGTGCCAATGGCTGTCATGAAAAATTCTGGGCTGCACAGTGCCCTAAGAGGTACTGTATGTAAAATGTTAGAGTTGGGGATGGCTGGATCAACTAGATAAAAATTGCTTTTATAATCAGACAAATAAGAAAACTTCATTTTATACAAACTCTCTTCATCAGAGCTATCTCACACACTTGGGTGAGCTCAACACATACCCAATCCTCTTAACAAAAATTGATACATATGTGAAAGGTGCTCTGTAATAACAATGGATTAGAACTAGATGCTTTGTTATATGCAATAATGCCCACAGGGTTTTACAATAGCACTTCGACAGCGCTAGCACTGACATCCCCTGCAGAGACAGCTACCATGCCGACTGTTGGCACTGTAGCCTCGGGGATGTCAGTGCACACAATCGGGGGGCTGTGCCCCCAAACCCCTCTTGTGGGGCTCCATCCTTACACTCCACCCGGTCTCTAGGATTCCTACTCCAAGTCGGAGCTGGACCGAGGGGGCAAAACACCCAGTGAGGCTGTCCCAGTCACTGCACAGACCATCATAGCGAATGAGCAGATTTTGTTTAATTCCTGTCACTGTGATGGTCTTTGCAGTGCTGGAGTTGCTGCGGTAATGGTATACCATGCCCACAGAGCTGAAACACAAGTCGAGGGGGTCACCAAAGCAGAAATAACATGAGTTGATTGGTGTTACTAGTAGCTGTTCTGTAAATGCCCCTGTCCTCCCCCCAGCTGCTGCAATATTTAGACAGATATTAAGCAGTGCTCTCTGACTGAATATCAGTGCATATTGGCACAGCAATAATTGAATCTGTGCTGCCCTGACACAGACCAGGGCTGCATATAGCCCACAGGGAATAGCACTGCCCAAAACAGGATAATACCAAGTCCCCTGTTCTGTAAATGCACATGTTCAAAAGAATTTGTGACTGTGGGTCGGGGTGGATATGGTAACATGCCCACAGACACAGTAACATACTCACAGCAACATGTGCACACAGACACAATAATACATCGATATGTACACACATAAGATACACTATTATGCACACACTAATACAAAGTGATACACACTAATGTATGTTAATACTGCTGCCCAGATCACTCTTACAGTTGTAAGAGGGATGTCACTCACATTTGTAGGGTATAAGAACCATATCCATGATCTGAAGGTGAGCAATTCTGAAATCCTATCAATGCAAATGAGATGACTCTTAAAACATTTTAAAAAACTTTCACCAAGCATGCCTGTTTCCAGAGCAGTTGCATGTGAGACACTCTTCGCAGAATAAGAGTATCTCACGTACAAAGAAAAGGAGTCCTCCAGTTGGTCAGTCTGTAATACAAATATTAACATGCACCAAAGCATACTAGTTTACACACAATGACAGACACAGAAATACAGTAATGTACCCATAGGGGCATGCTCACAGGCGAGCACATACACAAAGGGGCATGCATATAGAATCATATTAATTCACACACAGCAACATGCACACAGACACAGTAATATTGTCAGTGGCAGTCAGAGACTAGTAGCAATACACAGCCACTGACATGGTTGGCTACAACTGTAGATAGTGTGTATTTCTAATTATCTCTGACTGTGGTAAGTAGTGGTAGGGGGTGATCGGAACCTGCAAAATATCAGTTAGGACGTTCCAGATGCCATGAGCACCAAATGTTAAGCCTTGCTAGATACATTCCAGGACTGTCTACTGGTAGAGTTAGTTAAGGAACCTACCAGGCAGGCTGCTATTCTCGATGTACAGTAGTGCTTACCAGCTCAGAGCTGGTAGGAGCTGTGAGAGCAGGGGAGCCACTAGGCAACAGTGACCAGAACTCCATTTGGTTTGAACTGACCCATGAGACTGGAAAACTGCAACTGAGAGCTGAGGTCATTGATTTCAGAATGGCAGACTTCAACAAGTTGAGGGAGCTGGTCCGGGGCAAGTTAGGTGGGGGTAGACAGCTTAGTAGGTGTGGAAAAGAGATGGGAGCAATAAAGGGGGAGTTTTTTGTGGTATCTAAGTTATGCATGGGAAGGGTAACCAAAAGTAACAAGTTTCAAGTATTATCTTGCAAAGTTAGTTATGTCACAATGCATACTGAATCAGTCAGAGTGCCACTTTTGCAATGCTGTTGACATTGTAACAGCCAAGGGCAGCACTGAAGTCAGAGAAGCAGAAGCAGAAAAAACAGCAGAAAATTCTTTTTTTTTTACTTTTTGATAAACAAATGTGAATAAATTTAAAACAAAAAGTGATAGCACAGTACTGTGAGCATGAAAGTTGTTCAGCACAAAAAATATCTACAAAATGAGTGGTGTTTTATTTATAAATACCTTTTAGATTTTTTTATGATCAGCAAAAAAAGGAAGGCAATTACATTTTGTTTTCACTTTTTCGATGAACAAATGCGAATAACTCTTAAATGAAAAATGGTAGTATGGGGTTCCATGTGATAATAGCTACTGCAAAATGGCGCAGGACATATCAGCTAATGCACTACATCACGCATGTTAACAGCCTACCACAATAAAAGTCAAAACCGCGACTCTCCAACCCCACAAAAAAAACACAAATGCAAAAAAGCGCCCTAAACGATACACATGCCAAACATATATCACAGCTGTAACTGGAAATTGTTTCAATACCACACCCACCCCTTCTAAAATAAACCCTACCCTAAACCACTTGACACCTGCATCATCTAACTAGCAATATAGTGCAGTGGTTTAAGGCTCTGAGCTGCAAACCTGGAGACATGGGTCTGAATCCCACAGCCCCCACTTGCATACTGTGTGACCCTGAACAAGTCACTTAACTTCCTTGTGCTGTCACACCTGTAAACAAGCTTCAGCTTAGTGTGTCTCTCCTGGTAAAAAATATTTAATTAAAATAAAAAAAAAACTACAAACGCCTGTCACAACCTCCAAAATAAAATTAAAAACCACAGATCACTGAACCACCACACTGTAATACCCACACATACAGAACATACCAGTGGCCAGAATTGAACCTCATGCTCTACAACCTGCCTATCTCACTACCTGCATAAGCAACCCACTACACCGCAGAGACACCATGGCTGCAGCTCAACACCTAACATACTAACATGGCACACCATATCAAGGCTACATAATTATATATAACTTAAAACCCCTTTCTTTTATGTGGGAGAGTCACCCTTAAATCCCAATATTTTTAAATAACTAACTCCGAGACTGCACTATGTTTAATGGACTGCACACCGAAGCGGCTGTTATTCTTTTAGCTGTTTATTACATGTCACCCTTATTGCTCTCGCTATTAAGATCATGTTGCTGTTATTGCACTCACTCAATTTGAGTCACTCATAATGAGTAGCTCATATTGAGTAGCTCAAATCAGGAGATTCCATAGCGATGTACTGTGAGCACAAAAATTGTTCAGTACACAAATATCTACAAAATGCGTTCATTTATTGATACCTTTTAGATTTTTTATAATCAGCAAAAAAGTCAGAAAATTCTTTTTTTTTTCACTTTTTCAACAAACAAATGCCCCCCAAAAAGCAAAAACAAAATAACTGTACATCAAACTTTTCATTATGTACTGGTCATACTGTGAAGTTATGGGGTTCAGTGAGTAAATCAGAAGTAGTAGTAACATTTGGAAACCACTCCTAAACATGCACAGTACTGTAACAGAAGCCAAAAGGTAGTCACACATTTCAATGTCATAAGCACTTTTTTACACATTTTCAGTCATTTTTTTCCCAAAACGTGTGTATAAACCAAACATGACATGGCATGCCTGAAGATACCATATTTATCTTCATTCAAGGCCAATTATATTAATTTATCTGATTCATGGCTTTACCACTTGTGAGATGTCATAATATCGTTAGTATCTCATGAAGAAAAATATGATATCTTCAGTTAGGCCATGTCATATCCCCAATATACAGTACTACTGGAAAATGTAATTTTTTTCAGAAGCCCTTGAATCTATAATTACAAGGCACTGGACTGATTTTGATAAAAGACAAAGAACCTCAGTGCAAAAGCATTGAAGCAAGGGTTACCCCACAGAGCATTGGCAATAAAGCCAAGTTTCAAAGAAGTACAAAATCACACTTTCCTCCATAACGCAAAGCATTATGCGACATATATGCAAATCACAAATGCCATTTTAGGCTAGTTCAGCTTTAAGCAGGAATGTATGGTGCCTAAGGGCCTCTCACACAATCTGCAAAGGGTGCAAACAGAAGACACATACAAGTGTAGGGTAGGACGAAACACATGTCTGTGTCTTCTGTTTGTACCCTTTGCAGATTATGTGAGAGGCCCTTTGGCACCATACATTCCTACTTAAAGCTGAAAGCCTAAAATGTAATGGTGATGTACATATACATCCCATGATGCTTTATATTATGGTGGTATGTGTGATTTTCAGTCAGTCAATCAAATCTTTATTTTACCAGGTGGAACACTATTGAGATGAACTCATTTCCGAGGTGGACCAGGAAGAGGTTCACAAAGGTACAATATAATACAGTCAACATAATACATTCATGGAGCCTCAATGACAGGCAGCAAACATATACATGCAATAAGGTATAGGGCATGGAAGGTATCCATGTCAACAATCAAAGATTCACAGAGGAACAATATAATACAGTCAACATAAAACATTTGAGGAGCCTCAATGACAGGCAGCAAACATATACATCCAGTAAGGTACAGAGCATGGAAGGTATCTATGTCAGCATACAAATTATGCACTATACAGACAATTCAATTTACAATTTAGGCAGATACAATATACATATAGAAAGTACACAGAACATACAGCACATAGTTAATATGTAGGATCTGCACAATGTGTAGGTAATAATATAAAAGGTAATAAGGAAGGAGAGCACAGGAGGGAGGGAGGAGGAGGGAGGAACTGCATGTATACCACACACTGTCTCATGCACAACTGCAAATTGTGTTACTGTTTCAACCTATCTCAATAAAGATGTTAAGGTTTTTTTTTTTTTTTTTACTTAGTAACTTATTTTTATTTAAAATTTGGTGACAGGAAAAGCACCCTGAACTGAACCTCCCTTCCAGGTTCACCCGGGTGGGGGGGAGGGAGACTGGGAAAGTTACAAAAGTAACAATCATCTATATTAACAGCAAATATTATACTAGGTGAAACTGTGTCTAATGAAATAGGCAAAAAATAAAACATAAGTATACTAGGAGCAAATAGTAACAATTAGCAATTCTGTCTGCAAAATATTACACAATGTGCAGTTGTGCATGAGACAGTGTGTGGTATACATGCAACATACAGTAGTTTCACAAGGTGAAATATGCTCATGATAGTGGGAACAACATATGGCAAAAAAGACAGCCACAGAGGGATGCCAGAAACAGAACTGGCAAAATAGCTATATCCTATAACAGGGGGGTGTACAAACAGGAACATGAATGGTCTGTGTTTTTACAGAGAAAATAAAGACGGAATAAAGTGAGTGACACTGGAAGATTGTACTGGTAAGAAGGGAGTCTGCAGGAGAAAGAAGTCTGCCAGGAGACGTAATGTAGAAAGGGAAAAGGAAGAAGCAAGTGTCAGAGTTCCTGAGGAAGTAGCATCAGAGGGGAGGGGGACAGGTGGTACTATATCAGAGATAGCAGGAAGAACCAGTCTGTAGAAGAAAGTAGTTAGCAAACTTTCTAAAAATGGCATCTGTTTCTGTTTGTTTTGGTGGGGAAGTCAGGGGACTGAGGGATGGAGGTGGAGGGTTCATTTATTCATTATTTTTTTTTTTATTTTACAAGCAGGCTGATTGACAAGTCATTGACGTCCTCTTAACCCATAACCTTCCTCCTCAGCTAAGAAATTCACCATCTCTTGATATTTTTCAACATGAACTAAAAAAATTGTTGTTGCAGACACAATCTACTTGTACTTGTTTTAATTGATATTGCTTAGGTCAGCTTATGTATCCACTGTTTTAAGTGACTTGGGATGTTCTATAAACATGACTTGCTTCTCATAGAACCTATCCTATAATTTATCCAACTTTTAAATAAAATAAAAAGATGTCCTCTAGGGACTATGTGTCAAAGCAGTTATTGCTAGGAGTATGTATATAAATATGGCTATGGACAAAGGAATGCTTACTGGGGAGGTTTTCATAAATCTAACCAATATGTTTCACCTGGTTAATCATGCCCTGTTGCTTGATAAACCGAACACCTT
Organism: Neoceratodus forsteri; assembly: GCA_016271365.2. Taxonomy (NCBI): domain Eukaryota; kingdom Metazoa; phylum Chordata; order Ceratodontiformes; family Ceratodontidae; genus Neoceratodus; species Neoceratodus forsteri. Next base: position 782,949,827 of record CM028132.1, on the reverse strand, counting down.
GGGTTTCTCATCCGCTACCTTGAAATGGTTTAAAAGCTATTTCACAAGCAGGCTACAATTTGTCAAAATAAGAGGAACAAAATATGATCTATCCCCTATTGATGTCAGTGTTCCTCAGGGATCCATTCTTGGGTGCCTACATTTCTTGTTGTTTTTAAGCAATTTACCCAAATTGACTGGTTTCTGTGTCTCCCTACTATATGCCGACGACATGGTGTTGTACACTAGTGTTGCAGATATAGCTAACATCAATAGAAAGCTGAATATGGATTTTGCTACTATCCAGTCCTGGATTACACACAACAAACTTCTCTTGAACTCTGAAAAGACATTCACAATACTCTTTGGCTCTGCACCTAGACTCAGAACCTGCCCCTCCACCCTAACCATACGTGGTCCTGGAGGCTCCTTAATTGAGGTGGCAAACTTATTCAGGTATCTTGGAATCCCTTTAGACCCTTCCCATGATTTTAAACTCCATGTATCTACAATATGCAAATTTTAAAAATAAAACTGGGCTTTACTTACAAGATTAGATGCAATCTAACTGCTGCTGCTAGGCTTGCCATTGCCCAAGGTGTACTGAGGCCCAGCCTCACTTATGGGCTGATATTTTACTTTGAGGCTAAAAAAAGTGGGTTAAATAAATGGAACACATGCTATAACAGCATCTGTCAATTTGCACTGTTGGTGCCAAGGCAGGCCCATCACTGTTTACGCTACCCTAGCCTTCACTGGCTCTCCCCATCCTCTTATCAACTGTTTACTGCAGGCTGAACCATAGATAAAATTGCTAGAGCCAGTATATCTGAGTCAACTGCAAGCATGTTCAAGCCCACATCACAGGCTTACTGCCCGAGGTCACTCCTCAACATCCCTAAATGTGCCACAAGGATGGGAGGACATGCTTTCTCAGTGTTTGCACCCAAGTTCTGGAACTCCTTCCCAAAGGCAGTTAGATGCATTAAGTCTCACCAGGTTCTCAAGAATGATTTTCAAAAACTTCTTCTAGTCAATGATAAGTGCTTGTGTACCTGATGCACAGTGTTCTTGAAATTGGATCTGTTAATCTTGTTTAATTAGACACTTATTTGGTTGTGTGTTACATATTGTTCTAGTTCTTTACTACACGTTAGATGACTCTGAACCACTGTATTTCTGGTGGACAATCTGTACATAATTTTTAAGTTTTCACTTAGTCTGTAACCCTCCCGGGTCGTGTCCGAAAATAGGCAATGTTATTGTCTAATGCACCTACCTGGTTAAATAAATAACCCTAGCAACAATCATCATACAGTAGCAACAGATGAGCAATTTACTTCTCTATCAGGAAAGTGATAAAGGCGGTTTAGGAATGGTAGTTCATGTGAAGTCTGATAACCTTTGGAAACACAAAGGTCATTTTGATAGCTGATGTTAGACACCCAAAGGACTGAATGGTAGATCTGGATCTACTTTCTGGTATGAATGCAAAATAGCTTGCACTAGCACTGGCAACAAACAGTAATAAAGTGTGTGTTAAAATGAAAACTATCCCAAAGTTTCATACTGGTCAATGTTAGGAAAAATGGAAATGACAGTGCAGAAATAGCTCCAAATTGGATGTGGGCTCAAAAGGGTATTTCATGACTGGCATTATGGAAGGGGGGTTCAATTGGATGTTTTAGGTCCTTGCAAGTCACATGTGACCTGGCAGATAAAGAAGCAGTTCAATACCTTCAAATTTCAAAAGCAGTCAGAACACACCTTCTATACAAACAATAGACAGGTGCATAATATCACAATGCTAGTAAGTAGGTGCTCACCAGGGGCAGCTCCAAGCAGGACATATGGGGCTGCATCCACCTAAAGTTTTATTTTATTTTATTTTTTTCATTAAATTAGGCTATTGTTCTTGACTAACAATGATTTGTTAAAGAACTAAGCCCCCTGTTCATTAGGTCTAGAACCTGTCTTGTTGCTCACCCAAATGGAGGTAACCACTATGTCATTGTTGAGCTGGTATAGAGTCCTAATTTCATTTATGGCCAGGAGTTGCCTGGCATCCACCCCCACTGTAGCGGGATATGCCAAAGTAGAACAAATGGAACTCTACTGGGATTCCACAATTTTGATCTAGACACACTGTTTTTTTTTTATTTTGTTTGTTAATTTAGAAGTTTAAAACTCCAGAGGAGAAAAAATGAGCAAGAACCACTGGGATGCAATAAAAACAAACTTAGACTCCATGCTTATTGTAGAATCATTGTTCACCCCAGAGATATGTGTGACTGGAAATGTTTGTAAAAAAGAAGTAGTGTCCTGCCACTGCTATAACATCTCCATAATACTGTATCTCTGGTGGCAAAAAAACTAATTGTGAGGCTCTGGTTAGATACAAGGGCACCCTCATGTAAAGAATGACAGTCCCAAACGATTAAGACCAAAAGAAAAAGTAGCACATGTCCTAGACTAAGGGCTGTATTTAGAAGGAAACAGGACCTTCTACAAATGCTATTGCTCCTTAAAGTATAAACTCCAGTACAGTAGATGGTAATATTAAAACCAGAAGACAAAGAGGTCAATATTCAAAGGTTAGCATGAGTGCCAACATTGTTAGTGTGGGCACAAACCCAGGTTTGCAAGAGCACTTCTGGCAAAGCCATATACAGAGGTGATGGGAATGCTTTCCAAACCTGGCAGCACCAAGGCACTAAACTACCATTGCACCTATGCAAATGAAGGAGTCCCCTCATGCAGTGGAATATTCAAAGGTTTGTGGCAGTGGTTAATAGCCCCACAGGCAGCACTGTTTACATGCACCAAAAACCACCTCTTAACTGGGCACTAAGCCTGCAGTCCTATTCCCCCAAAGACAGGGTAACTGTTTGGCAGTCGCCTGCCCCGAAATCCTGTGTTCAGAATTTTACATATTTCCCATTGTCTATATTTGTATTATTCCCTGGTGACCAGAGCCCCCACTCCTCATCACCTTTTGCCTATCTTCTTATTATTCCCTGGTGGTCTCATGGTTCCTTCAACCCCCTGATCACCCCTTGTCTTTATTATTTTCTGGTATCCAGTGGTCCCCCCAACCCTGATCTCCCAGTATACATTATTATAGCACTTCTTGGTGGTTCAGTTGCTCACCCAAACACCCCACCACCCGACCTGACCACTGATATCCACCTTCCCACACACCCTCTAACCGCTGTGTCTGGAACTCCTAACAGCTACATATGATAACCAGCACAGCCATCCTCTCACCTCCACAGCTGGCCACCTTATGAGCTGTCAGTGAGTGCATATACTGTAGAAGTAGCTGTCATTTACCTCTAGCAAGTGACACTAAGTGGCCATTGTGCATGCAAATGAGCTCATAATGGGCATGCAAATGGCCCCTTAGCACCTTGCATGCCCAGTGTGCTCATTTGCATGTTCTGGCAGAATATAGCATACAGGGGACTTGATGTTATCCTGTTTCAGGCAGTGCTCTTCCTTGAGGGCCATATGCAGCCCTGGTCTATGTCAGGGATACACAGATTCAATTAGTGCTATTCCAATATGCACTGATATTCAGTCAGCAAGCACCACTTAATATCTGTCTAAATATCGCAGCAGCTGGGGGCAGTACAGGGGCAAGCACAGTGCAAACATTTTGCTGCACTTGCCTCATTTTCTCACTTTGGAGCCCAATTAATTTGGTGCCCAAAATCTTTATACAAGAGAATATACCAGTTTTGCATCAATAATGACTTGACTCTAAGTTTAAAACATTTATTGCTATGCTTCTTAATAGCAATATGCTCTGTCTAATGTAACTCCATCGATCTACAAAAGTTGTCTCTATTGTTGTAGTATGTTCAATAAAATAGAAATGTCTATGGGAATATTAAAGGTACTTTGTTATTTTCACTGCTATGGTGTATTTATAACAAAAATTGTTTTTATTAAAAAAAATCATGTAATGTGCCACTAAACTGAGTTTGTCACTGCTGTTTGGATAAGCACAAGGGAATCATAGTGGAAAGGAAGGGAGGGAGGGAGGGAGAAAGAGCTATATATTGGGTATGGTCTGTGGTAATAGTGTAGGTAGGGAGGAACAGGCAGACTGGATGTGCCGCACAGTCCTTATTTACCATCAAATTCTATGTTTCTATGTCTCTGCCATGATTTCTCAGAGCCACAGCATTCCATGGCAAACAGCGTCATTCCATTTTATTCTCATCACTGTTTTCCTCCTGCTGAAAACAAGTAAATGAAACACCTTGATACCTAAAAATGAATCTAGTCACTAAAAATTTATATATTTTTTAAGCTTTTTGACTCTGTAATGCTGCCTACTCCTACTTGTCAGGCTGTTCCTACTGGAACCCCCCAGCTCCCTCTGCTGCTCAACTCAGCATTGATGCCTGTGGGGATCCACACTGTGTGGGGCCCAAGAGTACACATGGCCATCATGCTGGTGGCAAAGTACTACTGGTGTTACTGGTGGCAGGGCTCCGAGGGTCCTGCTGCTATATGAAACTTTGCTGCAGGAGCAGAGTTTGACTTTTAAACCAGTATTGCCCTGTGACTCCTGTTTTGAGAGCCATGGGAAAGAAACAAAAAAGACAGCTGCCATAGTGCTGATACAGGTAGCCCATTAGAGCACCTTTGTAGCTTCCTGGGCTGTTTTTTTAAAGGCAGACCATGGGCTACTGTCTGGCCTAGTGTAGGGTAGTTAAGAGCACTGCCTAGAGACAGGTGACGTGACATCACTAGGAGGCACATAAAAGCTCCAGCTCCAGCGAGCGGAGTCCAGGACTACCAGTGTTAAAAGTGGCAGGGCTTCGAGGGTCTTGATGCAGTCTGTAACTTTACTGCAGGAGTAGCATTTGACTTTGAAACCTTTTAAAACCTGATGAAATATATGCAATGTATCTATTTATTTATTTATTCAAGAGTTTCACCAGGAAGGGCACACTGAACAACAAGTTGTTTGTCTCACGGTGCACCCTGGGGGAAGGGGAATTGGACTAGCACATACAAAAATACAGTAGCCAGTAGCAAGTGAACACAACAAGAAAAAAATTACATAGTTCATAGTAAATAGCAGTGTGTACAACAGTTACAAGGATTTACATTGTACAAGGTATTGTACTCTGTGCCCAAGCAGAAAAGGGAGTGTGCAAGCATGCAACAATTCCACATGCTGCAGTATTTTATTTATTTATTTATTTACTGAATTTTGATGACCGGGTAGGCCCACTGGGCCCGTAGAGGTCCCTTTTTCAGAGGCGACCCGGGTGCAACAACAACAAACAGGTAACATTTCAGTACAGACTGGAGAGTGGAATAGTATTTAAAAGTAGGAGTACATATCTTTGCAGACTCAAAAGAATGGAAAGCATGAAGGTAACAAATAATGAGCACGTTAAGCTTTAAGCATCCTAAATAGTAGATTAGATACCAGGTCCACAGGAAATAGTGGGCAAGCGCCTGTAGACCTAGGGTTAGCTGATAAGTACGCAGGGTTGGAAGGGGGATAAGTTAGGGACCTAAGTGCACCCCTTCAAAGAGAAGAGGACCAAATGTCCTGCCAAGATGGCTGTTGGGAGGGCAAGTGAGCTGCTCAAGAGGCTGAGCTAGGTCAGGTACTGTGGCATAGACATATGCTCCTATTGAGTAGGTGTCCCTTCAGCAGCATCCGGAAGCTAGAAACAGTCTCCGCCTCCCGGACCTCCAAGCGGAGGCTGTTCCAGGTGGAAGGGGCCGTGTACGCAAAGGACCTAGACCCGGCTTTGGTCCTAATCTTTGGGACCTCGAGGAAAGATTGGCCTGATGAGCGCAGGCACCGTGGGTTGGGTTTTGCCCTGACGAGCCCAACCAGGCTAGGGGGGGAGAGGGGCCAAGTATCTTGTATGTAAGGCAGAGGGAAGGGTAAGCTAGACGAGCATCAAGCGACGGCCACCTGAGCCTGGATTGGGCCTCACAGTGGTGAGTCATAGGGTGAGACAAGGTGGCAAAGTGGACTATCTTATTGTACAGAGTCTGCAGCCTTCCTAATTCCATCGTGGCCACACCCTGGAGGATCGGGGCCCGAATGTGAGCTTTGGGAGGAGTACGCTTGTGGCAATGGCTGCCCTGGGTTCAGGAATGATTTGGTCCTTTAGTCTATAGAGGATGCCTAATTTCACATGTATGGCTTTTGTGATTTGATCTACATGATTCTTTAGGGTAAAACCTTGGTCCAGGGTAAGGCCAAGGTATTTGGTAGAGGAGACCACCTCAAGTTTTGCACCCACCCTGGAATGGAGTTGTAGGTGGTGTGACCTCTCTGTTCCCAGGGATCTAGGGCCAAAGAGCATTACCTTCATTTTGCTAGTGTTTAGAACCATTTTGTTCAGAGTTAGCCAGTCCTCCATCAGGTGGATGTCTTCTTGGAGGGCTGTCTGCAGCTCGGGTAAATTATGGGAGCATCTGTAAATGACTGCATCATCCGCGTACTGAATAGCACTGCTACTACCGCAGTTTTTGTGCAGATCATTAATGAACAGTGTAAAGAGAAGGGGGCCAAGGATAGACCCTTGGGGTACCCCTTCTTTAAGTGGAGCTAGCTTAGAGACTTTATCCTCCCACTTTACCCTCTGGGTGCGTTCGGAGAGATAACTCTGGAACCATCCCAGTGAGTGAGAATCTAGGCCAAGAGAACACATTTTTTGTAGAAGGAGGTTATGGTTTACCAGGTCGAATGCTTTGGATAGGTCAATGAAGACCGCCCCTGTGCTGACCCCTCCATCATTATTACTCAGGACATCAGCTGAGAATTTAGTTAGAGCAGTATCCGTTCCATGGTTAGCCCTGAACCCGTGCTGAGATGGTGAGAATACCGGTGAGTTTCTAGGTAGTCCCGAGTTGAGAGTAAACAAGCTTCTCCTGTACCTAGCTATGGAACACAGCAAGGAGATAGGCCTGAAATTCTCAATGGGCTCTGCGCTCCTCCCTTGTGTAAGGGAATCACAAGTGCTTGTTTCAGAGCTTGGGTACTGATCCTCTGTTATGGACCGATTGATCAGCCAAGTTAGGGGTTTAGCTAAGGCTGGGGCTCCCTCTTTTAGGATTCTTGTTTGGATCCCATCAGAATCCCCAGATCCTCTTAGGGAAGGATTTGAGATGGCAGGACCTCTTTTCCTGACCAACCTCAAGTGAAACAAAGGGCGATCAAGGTCCTGGGGCCATTGTAAAACCGAGTTACAATTCGTGTCAGGAGGTCCCCGCTTATATGCCTCCAGGTTCGTGAAGTAGGTGTTAAGGGTCTCAGCAATATGAGATCCCTCATAGATTAGTTGCCCATTAGCCAGGATTGGGCTGGGTGGCGTTTGAATGTTCCCTTTGAGGAGTTCATTAATGTGCTTCCAGAAAAGCCTAGGATTGCCAAGGTTAGTTTTTTGAAGGTTGGTGATATAGGCTTTCTTCGCTAGCTTAATGGCCTTTTTACACTGATTTCTAAGGGCCCTGTAGGCCTCTAGGTCCCCCGATTGCCTTGAGTTCTGGTACTTATTCCAGGCCTTGTCCCGGGTTGACATCAGGGCTTTTAGAGAAGGCAGGATCCATTTGTAGCAGCTTCCCTTTACTCTGTGTGTTTTTAAGGGCTAGAAAGTCCATAATTCTCATGAGGGATGTCTGGAAGAAATTGACAGCATCCTCCAGACTGGGAGGTGCCTTATATTGCTCCAGTCAATGTCATTTAAGTAGCGAATAAAATGGTCAGGCGGAAGTTGTATAGTCCCTAGAGGTAAAATCCTGGGAGGGACTTTATTCATCAGTTCTTCCAGATGGCTAATACAGGCGCAGTGGTCGCCAATGCATCTGCCAGGTCCCTGCCATTTTACATTGTTGGGGTAGAGGTCAGACCCAATCAATTATAGTATGCCTTCCAGTGGCATTATTCATTCTAGTTGGTAAGGTAATGACTTGGGTGAGGTGGGAGTCATTAAGTTTAGCATTGAGGGTGGATTTGCCTCAAGGGCCCAGTTTAGGTTGAAGTCACCCAGTAGGATGATCTCTGAAGCAGATTCTACTGCTGGGTTCTGCAGGAGGGCAGTAAGAGAGCTGAGAGCATTTGTATGGGCTGTAAGCGCAGCCCATTGTGAGGTGTTTAGCCCCTCCCAGAGTGAGCCAATGAGTATTGCTCAGCTTCCGGGACTGGCCAAGTGGCAGACTAACAAGGGAGGACGAATTGTATCCCTTACATATATCAAGACCCCACCACCTCTTCTAGAGGGTCTGTCCTTTCTGTAGAAGGCATATCCAGCAGCAGCTACCTCATGATCCAGAATATGGGGCTTTAACCAGGTCTCCAAGACTGCTAGTATGTCCGGATTGTAGGCCGCTAGCCAAGCGTGGACTTCGTGTATCTTTGGTCTCAGGCTGCAGATGTTCATATGAACCAGCCTCAGGCCCTTGGCTGCATCCCATGCCTTATCTGATGGAGAAGAAATAGAGACGTTAGGTGCCCCAGGACCAGGGTTAGGCTGGATGTCTCCTGCCAGTAGTAACAGCGCTGCAAGCAATCGACGAAGAGAGAGGGTTAGGGGGTGAATAACCACTGCTGATGGACATAGGGTTGAGCCCCTGGTGAGGATAAGGGAACGATATAGGATCCCTTTCCTAGAGAGTTCATACGCTACTAAGAGAAGGACATTGCACCTGGTGGAGGGGCATCTGTAGTGACCTGCCATATGTACTCCCGATCCCACACTGGCATGAGGGGGGCAGGTGGCACTGGCAATGAGCCAGTCCATCCCAAGTTGGGCCAGTATATAGATTGAAGCCCAGAGGATCCCCTTATTCCAGTTCCACGGGTACATTCTAACTTTTTAGGGCCACACTCAGAGATCACAGGAGCATTCCCTCGTAGGTCCAGGAACCTGGAACTGGCCACTTTCTAATCAATTCTAGGTCTGTGGCTGAAGGTCTTAGAACAGGTCAGCACCCACTTAGAGAGGTTGACAAGCTCAGCTGACACCTTTGGGATTGAGGATCCAAGGCAATCCACAATCAACCAGACACAGTAAACTATGAGTGATAGACATTACATTATTTTCTCATATTACAGTTTACTAGAATATTGTATTACAACACAATTATTTACACAGAAAATTTACATTTTCATTCTGGGGGACATGGTAAACAGACCAAAGTGCAATCATTGGAATACCAGATTAGAGTGCATGAGAATGCACAAGGTGAGATTAGTTACAGCTGCAGTTTAGAGAGAGGAAGGTTTGCAAGGCCAAGGAGATAGATTAGGGGGAGAAAGAGTGGTGAATTTGGGGGGAAGTTCTACAGTTTAGGGAAGCAATATAAGAAAGCAGCCTGGCTGACAGAAGACGTGTGATGGGGGATACTAAAGGTAAGGGAGTCATGGGATTTAAGGGAATGGGTAATTGTAACTGTTGTAAGGAAGGGGTTTGCAGTATCGCCTTGTGACTCCCATTTTAAGAGCCATGGGAAAGAAACAAAAAAGACAGCTGCCATAGTGGTAGAAAGGGTAGCCCATTAGAGCTGCCTTGTAGCTTCCTGGTCTGCTTTTTTAAAGGCAAACCACGGGCTATTGTCTGGCCTAGCATTGGGTAACCAACAGCATTGCCTAAAGACAGGTAATGTGACGTCACTAGGAGGCACATGAAAGCTCTGGCTCCAACGAGTGGAGTTGACAGCAGAGCAGAGGCGATGCAGGCAGAGGCCAGTGGCATCAGCAGGGGAAGCAGGGGAAGATGGCCATACTCTATACGTGTGTGCTACCAGCCTCACCAATTCTGGTACAAAGAAAACATCCATTAGGTATTTGGAAAGAAAGACAGTAAAATATGACAACTAAGGTTAACACAGGAGATAGTCTCACTCTACTGTAGGAAGAGGGTTCCATTAATAAATGTGCATACTGTGGAATGACCATACCATTAAACAACATGAAGCAAACTGTTAATTATGTTTGTAAAAAATGTGAGCATGTTTACCTATTGAGTAATGATAAGGAAAGATTTATAAAAGAACCACAGGACCTGAAAGACATTGCCAATAGCCAAGATTTTGTAAACACTATTCAGGATGAAAACCCCTTATGTACTAAAATAAATAGAAAATGACTAAGAGAGGCTAACATAAGCCTAAATGGCATGGAAGAGGAATGGCAGGTCACCAAAAAAAAAAAACAGAGATAACAAGCTCGCCAAGGAGAAAGATAGAAAACAAGTAACAATAAGGAGAAGAAGAAAGTGTGATTCCAGCTCCAATGATACCCAAGGTGTTGGAAAAGCAAATAGATTTGCATCTCTAATGAATGATATAACCGACCAACCTTTAAGCACAGAATTAGACCCAACAGAAAAAATTATCTTAAGTGATTCCATTATAAAATATTGTCACCCACACATATGTAGGGAAGATAAAGAAAACACTACCCTTCTATGTTACCCTGGGGCACGGACTCATGACATTGAAGAGAACTTAAAAAAGATAAAAATAGCATCGGCCTGGTGGCGCTGAAGGTTGAGGAGCTGGATGCCACATCTCATGCCGCACTGGTGATCCGTGTTTGGGAATCAGCATGGGCCACCATGGGTTGGCAGGGGAGGAGATGGATCTACTGTCCGATGGACTGCTCTCTGTCTCTGGGGAGAGGGGAGATCAGCAGCCAGTGTATGCCTGACCCCTAGCAGAGGCTGGGGCTTGGCGACATTGAGCCACTATAATGTGGGGCGGGAGCATGGCAGACACTTGCTGTGTGAACACGGGAGCATGCGTGACCCCATCACAGGCATCATTTCATGCCACACACTTGTAAGGGGGCACAGAAAATGGAAAAAGCTCCCAGCAGATGATGGGGGAGCTCACAGGCCCCACACCCGGCCAGTCATGGCACAACACTGGATCATGTTTCTGTAGGGGACCGCATCCTCCACCGACCCCACTGAGGGGGGGAGCCCTAAGGGTATAAGTGCTGGATGGTGGATGCCAGGGTGATGTGACTGGGGCCCCCCCAGAATGTGAGGGCCAACACAGCAGGAGTATAAACAACCATAAAAAAAAAGACAAAAATCCCTGAAAAATCTACTATTATCATACATGTTGGGACAAATGATGTTGGAAAAGAACATGAAAAAGACATATGTTATAATATTATATCTCTAGGAGAGCAACTAGAAAAAAGGGACATAAGGTTGTTATTTCAGGGTTATTACCAATACCCAGAGCCCACAAAGAAAAAAACTACACAATTGACAGAATTAAAGCAAGACTAAGGAATTTGTGTGATTAAAAAACTCACATTTATCAACAATTGGGATGATTTTCATAAAGAGAATGAATTTTATAGCCAAGATGGCCTACACTTGAACAATAAAGGAACAAAAATTATTGCAGAGAATTTTAAACACTGTCTAGGATAAGAGAGTTTAAACTGAGTAAGGGGGGGTATGGTAGACTCTGAGCCAATACAAATTAAACAAAAGCAAAATCATTTGAAGAAAACAGCATCACAAAGAAACATACTTGATAAAATTAGAGTCCAGCTCATAAATCCAAGAAGTATAAATGATAAAATCGACAAACTACAAGCTAGTTTTTGCTCCTCCCCCACTGTAAATAATTGGTATCACTGAAACATGGTGGAACTCAGAAAATGACATTTGGGGAATAGACATTGAAGGATATCAATTATACAATTAAAAATAGAAAGACAAAAAAAAAGGTGGTGGTGTAGCCCTATACATCACCAATAAAATGACATCTACGGACATCACTGATAAAATTAATGAGGCCTTACAGGCAGAAACACTCTGGATCAAACTTATTTGGAGGGTGTAAAATCAGTTATTTTAGGGTCAATATATCATCCCGCAAATGCAACAGCAAACTTAACAAATAAAATCATAAAATAAATTGAAAATGCAGGATAACTGTGTGAACTGGTTCTTTTGGGGGATTTAAATATGTGTGACATTGACTGGTTAAAAAAAACATCTAGCTGCAGTGGCAAACAACTACTGGATGTATATAAAAAAACATTTACTACAACATGTCAAAGAACCAACAGGGGAAAATCATATACCAGACCTCGTAACATGCTCAGAGCAAATCCAAATCAAAACTTGTATGGTGGGTGCCCCAATGGAAAACAGTGACAATAAAATTGTCAGTTTCACATTGCTTTATGAATTTATATCCCTGACCTGTTGTACCGAGATTTATATATTTGACAAAGCAGATACTGAACAAATAAAAAAATAAACTGAATGGTATTAACTGGGAAAAAAATGCTACAAAACAAAACAACAAAAGGAATGTAGCAGACAATTAAAACAATAATTCTAAATACAGCAAATGAAACTATACCTAGGATCATGAAAATAAGAAACAGCGCCTTAAAAAGTGATTAAACAAAAAGGTAAAGAAATTGCTTAAAAAAAAGAATAGATTATATGAATCAAGAAAATCATCAGGTACAGAAACTTCAGTGGAGGCTTTCAGAAAAGTGCAACATTTACAAATACATTATTGACAATCTACCTGATAAGTCTATACCAGCCAAAAACAAATGGAGTACTCTCCTTAACTACAATATTTCAGCTGCACAATTGAGTAATTGCTGGCTTCTTGCACATAACACCTTTAAAGATGCCCGTAGTTTTTTAATACAAACTAAAATACTACATCTATGGTATAGAACTCCCTCTGTTCTTCAATGAATGGGCCTATTAAATAATAATAACTGTTGGTGCTGTAATTTGGCCAATGAGGATCTATTTCATATCTTCTGGTCATGTGATCCCATTAATAAGCTTTGGCGTAAAGTCTATTTACTTGTTTCCAGAGTAACAGGACAAATGCTACCCTTTGACCCCAAGCTATTCCTTCTAAGCATCCTTATCCCCAATAGGTATTCCCCTCACATGCACATTTTAGATGGCTAAACATACTTTTTCTTCTAGTTAAACATCTGATTCTTATGAAATGGAAATCAACTCTGGTTCTTTCCCTTTCGGATATTCTTTAAAGCATCTCTCAGTATGCCTCCCTAGACCGATTATCTCATGTTATTCATGACGAACTCACTGTATATGACAGATGTTAGCAGGATTACTTCAAGTACATTGAACCTTCTGGTTCCTCTAGACGCTAATGCTTAGGGTTATTTAGCCTTTTTTCTTATTTTGCTCTCAGATTAGGGTTTTTGAAACTTCGTGCACAGATATCTCTCCTTTTTTCCCTCTTTCTCTATCCTCCCCCTCCCTTCCCTTTCTTCCCTGCAACTTTTTACTTTTATTTTTACTTTTCTTTGCACACTTTCTCTTATCTCTGTCCTTCCATTATTGAACATTGTCCATATTTCCATATTTATCATTTTACGCAATTTACTGAGTGCCTTGATATAGTCTGCCCTAGCATTTATTTTGTACATGGTTACCTTTTCTGAATTTACAATACCTCACTGATTGTAACCCTTCTGCTCCCCACTTACAACCTGTCTAGGTCTGAGTCTTCTTATCAATATGTGGATATAAGGCATCTCCAATATGTTACCCTATATACTGTGTTTATTAAGTGATATTTTCATACCTTATATGGAGGATATTTTTCTACTGTATAAGCTTGTGTGCTTTTCTATATACTCAATTTCAATAAAAAGATAAAGTGAAAAAAGTGCAATGTAATTGCAAAAAAGAAATCAAGAAAGCAAAAAAAAAATGATGTAAAATGATGTAAGTTAATCTAGCAAGTAAAGACAACGTGAAGGAGTTTTACTCCTATATTATTTCTCTAAACAAGCCGCAGTCACAAACAGGCCCAATAAATCACAGGAATGAAACAATCAAAGACAATGAAAAACTAGCAGAAATTTTTAACACCTATTTCTGTGGAGTTTATAATAAGGACCCACTCCCACAGAACACAAACAATATGCCACATAAGAATGTACAGTTGTGGCCAAAAATATTGGCACCCTTGCACTTTTTCAAATAACTCACAATTTCCTCTAAACATAAGTTGAAATTAACAACAGTACAGTATCTGGTCTCCACAATTCTTTATTTCTCTGTTAATATTACAGAACCTTTGTTTTTGATTCAGAATTTAATATATCCTTTTAAATCAGAAAATGAAAAGAAATGGCATTGACAAAATTATTGACACCTAGACTTAATATTTGGTAGCACAGCCTTTGGTCAAAATAACTGCAATCAACCGCTTCCTATAGCCATGGATGAGTTTCTGCACCTCTCTACTGGCAGTTTGGACCACTCTTCTTGTGAAAACTGCTCCAGTTCTCCCAGATTTGAAGGGTGCCTTCTCCCAACTGCTGTTTTCAGATCTCTCCACAGGTTTTCAATGGGATTTAGATCTGGACTCATTGCTGGCCACTTCAGAACAGTCCAGCGTCTTGCCTTGAACCATTCCTGGGTACTTTTTGAAGTGTGTTTGGGGTCATTATCCTGCTGGAAGACCCATGACCTTCGACGGAGACCCAGCTTTCTGGCACTGGGTTCAACATTGTGTGCTCCAAAATGGCCTGGTAACTCAAGATTTCAAGGATGCCATGCACACGTTCAAGGCACCCAGTGCCAGAGGCAGCACAGCAACCCCACAACATTACTGAACCTCCTCCATGTTTGACTGTAGGAAAGGTGTTCTTTTCTTTGAAGGTTTCATTTTGTTTTTTGTAAACATAGAGATGATGTGCTTTACCAGAAAGCTCTAATTTGGTCTCATCTGTCCACAGGACATTCTCCCAGAAGGATTTTGGCTTGTTCAGGTGAGTTTTGGCAAACCCCAGTTGGTCTTTCTTATGTCTCTCTGTCAGCAGTGGGGTCCTCCTGGTCTCCTACCATATAACCCCCTTTGAGTTGGCGACGGATGGTGTGAGTTGAAACTGTCGTACCTTGTGTCTGAAGGTCAGCTTGAATCTGTTTGGCAGTTGATCGAGGTGCTTTCTCCATTCAAACAATCCTGCACTGCAATCTTCGATCAAGTTTTCTCTTGTGGCCACATCCAGGGAGGTTGGCTACAGTGCCATGGGCCTTAAACATCCTGATAACATTACGTACGGTGGAAACAGGAACATCAAGGTCTCTGGAGATTGATTTGTAGGCTTTAGATTGTCCATGCTTGGCTACAATCCTCTGTCTGACCTCTTCAGACAATTCTCTGGCTGTCTTTCTTTTCTTCATGCTCACTGCGGTACACACAGTGACACAAAACAGGAGAATGAGTCATTTTCTCTATTCAAACTGGTTGAATGAGTGATTTTTATATTGCCGGCACCTGCAACTCACCATAGGTGAGTTCAATTCCAAAGTGAAGGAGACTCACCTGCTTGAAATCTAATTATTTCTAACTACTTCTAAAAGGTGCCAATAATTTTGTCTGGGCCATTTAAGGATTTCTGTGTGGAATAAGCTAAGACTTAGTAAATTTTTCTGCTTTTTGTGTTTTATTCCACTGCAAACCAAAGAAATACATATGTGGATACCAACATATTTTTTAATTTCAACAATTTTCTGGAAGGAAAGGTGCATTATTAGAAAAAACTGCAAGGGTGCCAATATTTTTGGCCACGACTGTAATAAATATCACTGAAGAAGAAATAATGATTAAAATAAAACCTCCTCCCCAGGTCTCATAAAATCTCAAATAGATTACTACAAATTATGATAAAGCATCTTACATTACCCCTAAAATCCCAGTACTGGTACAGATAGTCCAGTGCTCCCTTGAATCGGGTGAGATTCCCATCTCCCTGAAGGAGGCAGTGGTAGCACCCCTCCTGAAGAAAGTTTCTTTGGACCCAGACTGTCTGGCTAACTACAGACCAATCTCAAACCTCCCCTTTATAGGGAAGGTTATTGAGAAAGTAGTGGAGGTACAGCTGGAGAATCACTTGACCATCCATAACATCTATGAACCTCTCCAGTCTGGTTTTCTAAAGAGGCACAGTACTTGACTGTGCTGGTTTGGGTGCTCAGTGATTTCCTGATGGCAAGAGGGTTTAGAGAAGCCATTCTATCTTGGTGCTCCTTGATCTCTCTTCAGCTTTTGATGCTGTGGACCATGGGGTATTGCTTGGGCACCTGAGGTCCCTCTGTGGCCTGACATGTACAATCCTGAGGACGTTTACATCTTTCCTCACTGGCAGAACTCAGAGAGTGGTGTCTGGGATTTTTTTCTGCAGACCCATTCTCTCTGCCATGTGAGGTGCCTCAGGGTTCAGTGCTGTCCCCATGTTGTTTGCAGTGTATATGCTGCCCCTCGGAGACATTGTAAGATGGTATGGGCTGAGGTTTCACTGCTATGCTGATGATACCCAGCTCTACCTGTCTTTTGCACCTGACCAGGAAAGTGCTCTCTCAGTATTTAACAACTGCCTTGCTGAAATCCAGGACTGGATGAATTTGAGCTTGTTAAAGTTGAATACGGGAAAGACCTAGGTGATGGTTGTGGATCTGGGTCACCGGATAGAGGGGACGAGGACTGGTCAGCCCTCTGGCCTTTACCTTGGGGGCCCCCAGAGCCTTTCCTCTTTACAGATGTGAGACCTTGGGGTGGTGCTTGATGATGGGCTGACTTTATGATCTCAGGTGTCGGTGGTCATCAAGTCTTCCTTTTGCCATCTTAGGAACATCTCCAGGGTCAAGCACCTTGTTCCTTCTGGGGATCTACCTACATTTGTTCACGCCTTTGTGACATCATGCCTTGATTACTGCAACTCCCTGTACTTAGGGCTACCTGGGGTTGATATCCGCTGCCTGCAGCTTGTACAGAATGCTGCAGCATGATTGTTGATGGGGACTGCCTGAACCTCTCATATCACCCCTGTGCTGCGTAATCTGCACTGGCTGCCAATTTGGTGGCGGATCACCTCTAAAGTTTGTCTATTGACTTATAAAACCTTACATGGACTTGGCCCCAGCTACCTGAAAGAGTTTCTTGGCCCCATTGCCCTGAGCAACAGCTCCTTTCAGCTGATGAGGGCTTGCTGGAGATTCTGAGAGTGTCATTGAAATATTCAGGGACCCATGCATTTATGCACGTGGCCCCTTCCCTCTGGAATTCTCTACCCCACCGGCTATGGGAATGCATGACTGTGGGAGGTTTTAAACAGACTTTGAAAACTTTTTTATGGTCTCAGGCCTTTAGTGGCACTGAATGTGTATGACCCATCAAACTTTTATTATTGCGTTTTTTGATTTTATTACCGCTGTTTTAATCTTTTTGAAAAGCGCCTTGATAATTTGAAAGGCGCTTATGTGAAATAAAGATTTTATTACTTTTTATTATTATTATTAAAATTACTTTTTGAGCAGCCATTAAAAAATGTACCATACCACTTGAATGGAAATCCGCACATGTACCAATGTTTAAAAAAGGGGACAAATCATAATTACAGAACTATATAACCATAAGTTTAACTTGTATCATCTGCAAAATACTGGAATCTATCATTACAAATAGGCTATCCCCAGTTCTAAACAACTGTGATCAAGATCAACATGGATTTAAAAGGGGCAGAAGTTGTACCACAAATCTTCTCTGTTTCTATAATAGGGTCAGTGAGGCAATGGACCAAAAAATACTATGCGCCATAATATACTTAGACTTCGCCAAGGCATTTGATCTTTCACCACACTGGGTCATCATTATAAAGCTACAAAATATAGAAATTGGTACAAACCATGTACTATGGATACAGGAATGGCTTACAAATAGGCACCAAAGAGTGGTGGTTAATGGGCACCTGTCGGGGGTGGGGCTTATTACAAGTGGAATGTCACAGGGGTCCATCCTGGGTCCAGCACTATTCTAGATTTTTGTCTCAGACCTAACATTGAATGTCAATAGCTGGGTACCTAAATATACTGATGACACCAAAATAGGTAGTCCATCAAAAACTGAAAGTGACACTGAAGTTATCCAAAAACATCAGGATAAAACTGCAAATTGGATAGCCAAATGGGGAATGAAAGTAAACCAGGCCAAATGTAAAGTTATGCACTTAGGAAAAATAACCCTGTACAGAAATATTACATGCACAGGCTCCTCCTACTGGAATTAAGTAGTGAAAAGGATCAGGGCATTCAAATATCTGATGATTTCAGTTCTTTTAAACAGACAACAAAACTGTAAGAAAAGCAGATAAAAGCATCTGGGCCATTATAAGGAACATCTTCTCAAGTGACAAAGAAGTACTGATGCCTCTTTTTAGGTCATATGTCTGTCCACATCTTGAGTTCGCCTCTCACTTATGGAACACCTTCAAGAAAAAAGAAATTAATGACATGGAAAGAGTTCAGCAAAGATTTGCTAAGTCCATTAACAGACTTAAGGAAAAAAATTATGAGGAACGCCTTATATCCTTAAATCTGATGTCACTTACTACTAGGCATATACGGGGTGATACGCTATTTAAGTATGATATCATGCAGGATTCAGGTCTACTTAATTAACTGAATGTTAGATTCAAAGAGGGAATTATGTAGACTAGGGGACACCATTACAAAATAATATATTAAGTTCAGGGGTAACTCCTGGAAGCACTTTTTTACTTCGAAGGTGGTGAACAAATGAAATGGCCTTTCATAAGAAGTGATTATTAGTAGAACTAAGATAGAATTTGAAAAGAAACTAGATATTTATCTTTTAAATGGTGGCAAAATTAGGTACTTCAGATAAGTCCTGTAGGAGCAACAATGGGCACATGCCTTCTAGCTCTTGACAATCCACAGTATGAACCATAGTATAGTATAAAGTAGACATATTGTGGGAGTTTTCCTGTTTTTCTTTCTTGTCCCTGAAGCCCATCCCACCTCCTGGAACTGGGCAGTGTCCTAACAGGCAACGCACATATGCAAAGTGATGTCCATGCAAAGGATGCAAGCTCCCAGGCCTACCACAGGGGTTGCTGTAGCAGCAGAACTACAGCACCATCCCTCTCCAGCTGGAATTGCTGCCACAAAGCAGCACTACCCTAGCCTCGTTGGCAACCTGACCCAACTGTGAAGTTCATTCCTGAACCCGTGCCGCTGGCGCAAAAGTGTGACATGCTCCCTACTGTGGTATATGGTGGTCCCATAAATGTATATCTTACTAAACTTTTTATAAAGGGTTGGGGTGGAACTCTTTAGAGAGTAAGGAGTAAAACTACATCATATGAGTAGTGTGGGTGCATTAATGCATTGTTAAAGAAATGGACAGATAAATAAACAATTTACTTTTCATAGAAACTGGCAAGCCTTTTATGAGAAGTCACACCTTTACACATACAGTGGACTCCATCTGAATAAATAGGGTGCAGGTTTATTAGCTGATAGAATAAACAGCTCACTGGATAATTTAAACTAGGTGCTTCAGTGATAATGGGAGGTATTACACCTAAACCAGACTTAGAATTAGCCAAATCAATCTTCAAAACAAAAAACAATAACTCAGTTATTATTTATTTTTATTTATTTATTTAGTTTTTGTGTACTGGGTAGGTGCGCTACCTATAGAGATCATTATTTTCAGGCACGACCCGGGAGGTTACAGGGTAACATTACAGAGAATACAAAAGAAGGTAGTTACAGCAAGGTATACACAGCGGTATTCTACAGCAGGTTTTGCAGCACAAATAAGATACAAGGTATTGAGAGCAGGTTACAGGACATATATTTACAGTTATAGCATTGGGATGAGGTATATTGGCAGTAAAGTAAAAAATGTATTGTTGCAAAATACAAGGGATAACTCAAAGATACATTGTCACAAATTCAAAAAAAAAAAATAGACATACAGTAGCTGTGACCCTGGAAGAAAAACAATTTTCTACAGACAAGGGAAATATGGGAAACAAAACAAATAAGTGCCAAGGGGTTAGATGCAGGGATAGGAAAAAGGAGGTTATTCATGTTTGTAAGTTTCAGAGATAGGAGCCAGGCAAGTAATGGGTGAGGCAGGGGAACAAGGTGAGAGAGGATATACCTCTTGAGGGTACAGTAAGTAGGCAAAAATGTACTGATGCAGAGGGCAGGGGAGCAGAACAAGTAAGTGCAGAAGGGGATAGATGCAGGGGATAGGCAAACTGAGATAGGTTAGGTTAGGTACAGGGTGGCATTAGAGGTGCAGGCCTGTCAGGTAGGGGTGCATCTTGGGAGAGGCATAAGGAATCGTATTTTGGCAGGAGCAGGTTAAGAACTGCAGTCAGGGACAGGGACACGGAGCTAAGGAGGTTTAAAGCAGGAGCATTGACTAGATGACATGAAGTAGTGTCGGAGAGCTTTTTTAAAGATGTCATGAGTGGGTGCTAGGTGGACATCTAGAGGGAAGGAGTTCCATGGCCGAGGAGCGTAGTGGGCAAAAGCATTAAAATCTTTGGCGGTTGAGTATTTTGGCACACTTAAGAAGAATTTATCAATTGAGCACAAACCATAGTTGGAGGTCTGTGGCAAGAGCAGTACCACCAGTGATTTAGGAGTTTGGGACCTCATAATACTGTCTATAGTGAAGCCAAGGGAGTAGAGCCTGGTGGCATTAAGAGATAGCCAGTTAAGATCAGAATAGAGGAGGCAGTGGTGTTTCCACCTATGGGATGAGGCAGCATACTGACATATATTATTGTAGGTGACAACCCATCCATGGAGATTTGTTTTAGGTATAGCGACATATGAAGATACCCCATAGGTCAGGGTCGGTAGGAGTATGCCTCGAGCAATAGCTAGTCTCGCTGAGGGGGTTAAAACAGAGCTAGTACGATAAGCTGCACCTAGCTTGGAGTTAACAGACTTGCATGTGTTTGAAATGTGAAGTTTGAAGTTTAAGGACTGATCCAAAGTAACACCTAGGTACTTAAAAGAGGTAACTAAGCCAGTGGGTGAGCCACTTAGGCAGGAGACCCTTAAGTTGTTTTGGTTTGATGTGAGTTTTGAGGGGGTGCCAAATAGCATCAACTGGGTTTTGGTCTCATTAAGAACAAGTTTATGATCCGAGAGCCAGGATTGTATGCGTTGGAAGTCAGCGGAAAGCCATAGATTGATGTTGGATACATTTTTCGCACTGGTATAGAAGACAATGTCATCTGCATAGAGTATGGAGGAGGAGGCAGTGAGGTTTGAGGTGCTGTCCTTAATGAAAATTGAAAAAAGAAGTGCTTCCAGGAAAAAGCCTTGGGGTACACCAATAATCATAGTAGCTTTATCAGAGTAGGATGAATTGAACTTAACAACTTGAACCCTGTTTGACAGATAGCTGCTGAACTAGCTGACTACATTAGATGCAAAGCCCATAGATTACAGGGTGGTGAGGAGAAGAGAGTGGTTCACCAGGTCAAAAGCCTTCATCATGTCAATGAAGGCCGACCCTGTTAGAAGACCTGAGTCCATAGCAGTGAGAGTGTCTGTGGTGAATTTAAGCAGGGCTCTAGAGGTGCTGTGACCTTTGCGAAAGCCATGCTGGGTGGTTGTTAGAAGGTCATGTTTGAAGAGAAATTCTATGGTTTGCGTGGCAACTAGTTTTTCTAGGATTTTGCTTAGCACCGACAAGATGGCTATAGGCCTATAGTTTGATATATTAAGAGCATAAATCAAAAAGAAAGCAGACTGGATGGGGATACTTATAAATGAGAGTATTTTTTAAATAATAAAAAGACAAATTTGAAGTACTTATCCAGCCATTAGACCCAGAAATCATTGATGATACTGAAACTTTGTGGGATGAAAAGACTGAATGAAATACTACAGTAAATAATTACAACAGTTTCAGGGGGGACAGAAAAGAAAGAAAGGGAGGGGGACTTGTGCTATCCATTAGTTCAGTACACATTACAAACAAAACAACTTGATAAAGAAGCGTAATCACTTTTGACCAAAACTACATCCCACCCCACCCCCAATGGCATCAGAATTATTCATTTGCATAATTTATAGACCACATAATTTAAATGAACAGGAAAGCCAATGCATGTGTGATGAAATTCAGTTAATGAGCGCTAATTACAACTCCCTGATAATAGGAAATGTTAATATGTTTGGCATTGATTGGGAGACAGGTACAGCTAATTCTAAAATGAATAAGATCTTTTTGGACCTAAAAAGACAGTGTAACCTCATCCAGACTGTGAGAGATCCAACAAGAGGAGAAAACACATTGGATTATGTATTGACATCATTAGATGTTAAAATCTCTGACTGTAAGGTTACCCCTCCTCCACCCCACACTTGGGTAATAGTGATTACTCATCAGTGGTATTTACTATCGATCATTTTAGACCCAGGTTCCAAGGAATAACAGAAATTCATATATATATATATATATATATATATATATATATTCTAACTAATACACAGAGGCCATGAATGAGACTCTAAGTAAAATCTACTGGGAATATTTTTGCATGATGTAGCCGTAGAAGATTCATGGCAAAAAATTTAAAAAATATAATTTGGAAATATGTAATAAGTATATCCCTACAGTTAAAACATAATAAGAAAGGCCATAGATCAAAATAGCTCACAAGGTAAACTATGGTTGCCATAAATAAAAATAGCAACATTTTCACAAAAATACAAAGACGGCAACTAATAGGAGACATGGGATGCATACAAACAAGAATAAACATTAACAAAACAATTAATCAATAAAACTAAAAGAAAGATGGAAAGGGACCTAGCAGCAAATGCAAATAGCTCAGATGTTAAAAAACTTTACACTTACATTAACTCAACAAAGAAAACGGAGAATGTAATTGGTCCACTTAGTAATGGGTTAAGTGAAGTGAGCTCCCCAGAAGCTATGGCAGAGACATTCAATAGCTATTTCAGCTCTGTATTTTCTAAAACAGATAAACATAAAACCACTGAAGTTGAATTTACTATATCTGAAAATGACTGGGAAATTTCTGAAGGAAAAGATAAACTTATTAAGAACTGGTTCTGCACCAAGACCCAATAATATAACAAGCAAAATGTTACAGTTAATAATTGATCAGGTTACCAAGCCACTTTATGTGATTTAAAAAAAAAAAAACAACAAAACAAAACAGTGACCCATCTGATTGGAAAACAGCACTGGTAGCCCCAATTGTTTAAAAAAAGGGAACCAATCAGATCCAGCGAATTATCATCTGATGAGTCTAACAAGTATAACTGGGAAAATCATAGACTGTATTTTAAAGGATAAGCTTTTGGAACACATTGACATAGAAGGGAAAGAAGACATATTTCATCATGGGTTTCATAAACTGAGATCTACAATTACCAACCTACTATGCTTCTATGAAAAGGTAAGCTATAATTTAGATCAAGGCTGTCCTAGAAACATGGAAACAGAATATGACGGCAGATAAGATGATACTCCCCATCTTTGACTACTGTGACATAGTCTATGGTGCTGCTCCCAAATCTTCCCTGACCATGTTGGGCACTCTCTTTAACTCCTTCTGCCACTTTGCTATTGACTCCCCTTCCCGCTCCCACCACTGTGAACTCTATCGCTCTCTAACCTTCCTTCCACTATCTCACAGGCGCATCTCTCACTGTGCTAAACTAACCTCCAAATTCTGTTTCGGGGGCTCCCCTCCTATCTCTCATCCTCTCTCTCCACTCCATCTACCCTCACCCACTCTCTAAGATCAAATGACAACGGCACCCCGGCACCTTGACGGTCCCTCTCTGCTCCACCCTCATCAGTTGACTGGTTTCGCCCATCGTTTCCCTAAAATCTGGAATTCCCTCCCCCCTGAAATATGACACTCCTCCTCCTCCAACTACTCCCATACATCTGCCCTACACAATTACCTTTCCCTCAGCTGTTCCTGATTTAACCCACCTTAATACCTATCCCAGTTTCTGCCTTCCTACCATGACACCCCCCCCCAGCAGGATTCTCAACATCCAGAAGGGGGAAATTAGGAAATGGCTACACCTTCTCCTCATATTTAGTTCTTGCCCCTCCCCCTCTCTTCTCCACCTGCCCTTCTGAGTCACCAGTGTGCACAACCTAACCCCATCCTTTTTACTCCAACAGCACTTGCGTACTACCTCGAGCCTGCTCTTGGTACACTCATGCGCTATAAATGGTTCTATATCATTATTACTGTTTTGTATGTTTATATGTTCTTTTGTATGATTTTGGACATGTATTGTAATTTACCCAATGTTCCACTTCTGTTTATTGTACAGTACCTTGTGTTCCAACTGTTACACAATCTTACAATGTTGTATTTGTTTGTACTAACCACATACTATTGTAACTGATCATCCTTCACAACCCTATGTAACCCCTTCCTCCAGGTTGCACCATGCGCCGAGCAACTTGTTGTTCAGTGTGCGCTCCTGGTGAAACATTTCAATAAATAAATAAATAAGGAACGATCGGCTCATCCAGTCTTCCCTTTTTCCCAACCTACTAAAAATGCCAGAGATCCTACTTTATCTCTGATTTTACTGCATCTTTTGATTTGCTAGGGCCCCCCATGTCTATCCCATGCAGTTTTGAATTGCCTTACTGAATTTGTACCCACCACCTTTACTGGGACGTTGTTCCATGCCCTTCCCATGAAAAAGTACTTTCTCAAGTTGCCATTTACTCTACCCCCTCCAGTTTCATGTCATGCCTTCTTGTTCTATAGCATCTTCTTTTCTGAAAGATATTGTCTTCCTGTGCCTTATTTGTTCCCTTTAGGTACTTGAAGGTCTCTATCATGTATCCCGTCTCCCTCCTCTCCTCCAGGGTATAATATTGAGCTACTCCAGTCTCTCTTCATATGACCTTTGGTGCAGGCCCTGCAGCATTTTTGTTGCCCTTCTTTGAACTTCCTCTACCCTGTCTATGTCCTTTCAGAGATGCAGCCTCCATAACTGGATACAGTGCTCCAAATGAGGTCTCACCAATGATTTGTACAGTGGCATCCCCACCTCTTTTCTTCTGCTGGTGCTACCTCTCACTATGCACTCCAAAATCCCACTTGCTCTCCCTACTGCCTTGGCACATTGTTTGGCCACCTTTATGTCATTAGATATGGTTACCCCGAGATCTCATTCCTGTTTGGTGGTCGTTAATAACTCCCCACCGATCATGTAATCCTCCATTGAGTTCCTGCTGTCCAAGTGCATAATTTTGCACTTCTTTGCATTGAATCTTAGCTGCCACATTCTGGACCATTCTTTCAGTTTAGCTAGGTCCTTCCCAGGGTTTTAAATAATTGATTAGCAGTTTTTTTCTTGGGACAATACTGACTGTACAGAAAGCATTTATATAGGTTTTCTAGAAGTGTTATGTTTGTTAAACACAGTGAGGCAAGTGCTATGTATTTTCACAATGTTTTAGAACTTTTATCAGCAAAACGCTAATCAATTTTTAGAGTTAAATAAAACCCTGCTTCCTCACTTTTTCCACCCCGCCTGGAGTGTCTACCCTATTGCATATCTTAGTGTCATCTGCAAAGATGCATAGCTTCTCCTCCAGCCCCTCTTCAATGTCACTAATTAAGATATTTTTTGTTTGATTTTTATTTTATTCTTTGGTAACTGGGTAAGGCCCACTAAGCACAAGTGCTTGTTTTCAGGGGCAACCTGGGAGCACTGGGCTGTTAAGTGACTTGCTTAGAGTCACATAGTATGCAAGTGGAGGTTGTGAGATTCAAACCCAGCTCTGGTCTGCTCAATGTGTCATGTTCATTCACAGCTCATTACTCTAACATGCAGGCTATACTGCCAGCCCAATATATTAAACAATACTGGCCCAAGATCTGATCCCTGTGGCACCCTGCTGGTCACCCTCCCTTCCTTGGATTTAGCTCCATTTATCACCACCCTCTGTGATCTATCCTTTAACCAATTCCCAGCCCAGTTTACCACCTTATGACCCAATCCCAGGCTGCCAGGCTTGTTTACAAGCCTCCTATGTGGAACAGTGTCAAATGCCTTGCTGAAGTCAAGGTAGGCCATGTCCATCTGCCCCCTGAGATGTTCTGTCCTGTGGATGTTATACTTTATAAAAGCTTGCGATGTGGTTCCACACTGACTGGGCAATATCAATAAAGTTCCAATACTCAGTGTTCCCTCATCTTTAAGTCTATGGATTATTTACTGGTTGAAATACTGTACACAAAGGGTAAACATAAATTGGACTGTCCCAAATTCATGCCCAGTTGCAAGTGGGGTTCCCCCGGTTTGGTGCTGGGGCTGGTGCTCTTTAATATTATTATTTCAGACATGGGTGAACATCTAGAAAGATGGTGTCACAAGTATGTGGATGACACTAAGATTGGTGGTGGCACAAGTAACAACCTGGAACAGTGTGCATGAATCCAGGGCAACCTGGAAAAAATAGAGACATTAGAAGCAAAGTGGGGCATGAAGTTCATGGTAAGTGTGTAGTGTGGCATATGGGAAATAAGAATATAAGGCACTCATACACACTACAAGGCATTTCTATTAAACCAGACAAACTTGAAAGAGATCTTGGAGTTCTAGTTAGTGAAGACATGAGTGTAAGATAACAGTGTCTATTCGTAGTTGCAAAAGCAAACTGGGTATGGAGGGGCAATTATTTTATTTATTTTTTTTAATTTTATTTATTTAGGGATTCGGATCATACCTTTGAGCTCAGAGCTCTTTTACAAAGGTTCCACATCAAACAGTGACAATGACAGCAATAACAAACAGTTTACATACAATAATTAAAAAATCTATCAGAAGCCATATCACCCAAATTCTAGCACCATTATATTGTGCATATGGTGTCCATTACTGGATTTCAGCTCACAGTTCTGGGCCCCTTGTAAACAAGGGGAGATAGACTCTGATAAAACAGGTACAGAGAAGGCCCACTAAAATATTCAAAGAAATATTTAATCTATCATATGCTGATAGACTCAGGAAATGTAACCTTTGTCTTTATATACTAGAAGAATTGGGGAGATATGACAATGCTTTATGACATTATGCAGGATCCTTTTCTTATAACAGAGTTAAATATTGAATACAGACCTGATCATGGTGGGACTCAGGGCCATCCTTAACAAATTAGGAGGAAACTCTTCAAAACAAATAATAGAAAGTTCTTCTTTCAAAGAGTGATGGGTGTGTAGAATGAACTACCACTGGAAAAGAGTATCAGTTCATCAAAGGCAGCTTTTAAGAGAAGATTGGATAAATATGTGATGGGGCATCAGAACATAAAGAATTACAGCTGAAATAGTGGGTTGAAGAACTCATGGGTGAAATGCCTCATACTGCTCTTTACCTTCTGTAGTATGTAGTATGATCTGTAGTTTTGTAGGCCTGAGAGATTGAAAAAGGATAATCATTGGAAGGCACAAAAGTAATGGTGCATACTAGGCTCAAATATGTGCATATCCTATTGCATACAGAATTTCAACTGCTGGATAGAAAATCTATAGTTTGGCAGCAGAATATTAACGGCCTTGGTACTATAAGCCATGCTGACTCTTCTTTTGAGGTGGGGTATCCAGCACTTGAGCACTTTAAATCTGTATGCAATAAAATTTGCACATATGTCATCCCAGTATGTGCCATTCCTTTTGTACCTTTCTGTACTTTGCTTCCTCTGGCAGCACCAGCCGTGGTAGGAATGCACAGTTTTTGTGTGTTGGTGAAAGGATTATTATTGAAAAAAGCACATTGTCCCAACCTCGTGATAAGTCTGTGGAACTGTGGGGTTTTTTTTACCTTAAACATGGTTTATATGTAATGGATAACATGTGACAGGGTGTGTGGTTATAAAGTAATAATGCATGCTGCTGGTGGTTGTTAGGCATGAGACATACCCAAATGCTGCATCCCCCCAAGAGGTGCATTAATCCCTTATGACTGCACACCCTGGAACATGTTATTCCACATATAAAATGGGCTTGTATTTGTTACAAAAATATGTAGTTTAGGTAAGATGTATAGTTGTCAGAAAATAATAGTCATGTGACATTTTGACCAATGAGATTACAGGATTTTCATAGCCCACTAAATAATGCTACCATACTAACAATAAAAAAAAATATATTTTTTAAACTTTCAACTATCTTATTAAATCTTGTATCTTTTATTATTTATTTATGTATTATTTTTATCTTTTATGATTACATAATCTTATTAAATAATACTTTTTTATTGTTATTGACATTTCTTCATATGCAACTTTTCTTTTAATTTGGTATTTTGTCCTTTAAACAAAATATTATCAAATTAACAAAACAACTAAGATACTTTTTGTAATTTTGTTATGAGGATGTATCAAAAGGTATATGTTGTATTTTCAAATATTATATTTACCTAAAGATGAGAGGGTGTTTTTTTACTTGATATACAAATTGATTGGCAGCCATTGAAATCCTAGCTGAGTTTGTTGTTATATATACAGATGGGAACAATACATAATGATCACCATTTAATTTGAACTAATTTTGCTGCTTACAAAATATGTCTCTATTGTGGGATAACTGTGCACATAACCTCATTACTTAAGTAGTGTAAGTATACAGTATGTTGTATAAAAAGGCTGGCACTGTTACCGTAGTTTCAGTTTTGAAATGCAGTGGTTCCTAATAAATGTGTCACTGGCATTTTGCACTTCTTGAACCTGATGGGCTGTTTACTAGGAGGTTGTTTAATGTTGATAGTGCCATTGTTCAGATGAGATATTTAAGTTGAGGTCCAAACTGCCCATCTCTGGTGGCTGTCCAAGTGGAAGTTATGATTGTTTGATTAACTGATTGACTGACTGACTGACTGACTGACTGACTGACTGTTTAAAGTTTGCAACCAAAAGGATTACTGGCACAAGTTAAATAGCCCAGGGCACTTTTTGAAAGAGTAGGGAAGATAATTGTTTAGAGTCCTGGATGACATTCCTTCTCTCAGTTACACTGGATATTGTTGTGTCTGATATTAGCATGCTAGTGGACCAACACCATTCTTACACTAGCAGTAATAAAACCATTGCCTTGCACAGTACCTTAGGATACAGTACATATGAAAAACATTTTATAAGACTTAATTCTGTTTTATTCTAAAATGACATCCCCCAGCCTCCCACTATATTTGGTGGTGAAAACAAGGAGAAGAGGTAATAGTGACAACATGCCACAATATATTTCAACATTATTTTTAATTTGGAAAGAGTATTTTGCCTTAAATATTCAACTGTTCTTCAATGTATTCAATGTATGTTATTTTCTTATATTTTCCTGTTCTTTTCTCAGCTTTTCAGTGCATTCAATGTATCTTATTTTGTTATATATTTCACGTACTATTCTCAGTTAATGTAATTTGTATTGTCTGTATTACCCATACGCCATCTTTAAAGCCTGAGTTGCGCCTGAAAACGGTCATTTGAATCACAGCACATACCTGGTAAACAAATAAACAAATAAATAAATAAAATATCCCTTTCATGTTGATAGTGAGCGGTGATGGAAATCAGTGCAGAAAAATCATAGAATGAAATAGAATTTGGTCTGTTGCATAACCATTCAATAAGAGTATGTCAAAGTGCTTAAAGGATAACTATAGTCAATAATTTCAAACTAATATCTTGTGCAGAGTGTTTTGATTTGTGCACGTAGTCCTGGTGCACTCTTTCCATTCTTTGCTGTTAGGAGTTTAGTTTTTTTCTTCTAAATTTGCCTACTTGATTTGTGGCCCTGGGGACTTCCATGTCTGTTTTATTGCCTTTCCTTTTCCTACAATGCCTGCTGTCCCATGTGACAGGGACATGTCTGAGACCATTGATGTAGTGAATGCTTGTTTGGCTTTTTACTCAGCATCAGTACTGGGCTTTTAGGAGCCTATTATTCTACCCTCAAATAAATAACCCTTTCTAATCCAATCTTTTTTTTTCCAAGGTATCTGCCCCGGTCTAGCCAGCAGAAGTGAATATTTTGTTTTTAAAGCTTTTCCCTTTATCAAACCACACACAGCCATAAAAGCACACAAATCACCCTAGACCATCTATGCTATAATTAGTGAAGACTCTAGTGTTTTCCTTAATTAATTGTCACTCAATAATTCCTCAGGTGTTTGCCAAAATAGGAATGTTGTCTCTATTAATGCTTGTTGGATAAAGGAAAGGCACTTGATTTAAATAGTAAACCAGCCCTTACTGAATTAATGATCTTGGATATATTACTGTCATATGAGACAGGAAGCATTCTAGGGAAAAGGGAAAGGAAGTAAAACAGACATGGAGATCCCAGGGACTGTAAAACAAGTATACAAATTTAAAAAAACACTCCTAACAGCAAACAAAGAAAAGAGCACAATAGAACTACGAACACAAACCAAAGCACTTTGCACAACATATCTTTTTTTAACTTTTGACTGTAGTACCCCTTTAACAAAGCAAAGGCTTTGATACTAGTACAACAGTGACTATAGGCAGACAAAACTTCAGACACTCAACAATGTCATGGACAACTGCATTTGACCCTGTTTTGCTGAAAAAGAGGGAATTTTGGCCAGGTCACAAAGGATATTCCATTGCTCATTTTGAAAACTTTCTTGGGACCTTTTATCATAAAGGGGACATAAAATTGACAGGACCACTTGGAATCTGAAAGCCCATGAAAAGTTATTTCCAAGTAGATATTGCTTTTTCTTTTCTCAACTTTCTTTCTCACTTGGATTCTGGTTTCAGGTGGTGATTTACTTCCTCTTTCAGTGCCTGGACCACCCACCCAGCATGCCCTCCAAGTTGCCCAGACTGGAAGGCCTACAGCTTGTGCCCTGCAGTGGGGCTCCCCACGGAAAGAGACTGAGATCTACCAGAAGCCACAGTTGAGGCTTATACCTGGGGCATCATTCAGAAGGGTGTCCAGGATCATCAGTCTGCTGCTGACCCCAAGGGTTTTCTAGTGTAGAGTTTCCCCCAGAGGCATGGATGTGCAATGACATCAGCATGTGGACATGCATTCTCCAGCGCCTGTCCCATGACACCTGCTGTCTCCTCCACAGCTCACTATGTAGTCCCAGCCAGTGTACATCCAGTCTCCACTGGGTGTCACTTGAGCACCAAGAGTTCTCTGATGCTTCAAGCTCATTCACGAAGCTGGCTCATCAGCACCACAAGTGGTCATACTACCACTGCACTGGCAGGCCAGCCCTAGATATTACTTGTATCTGTAGGTTTTGGCAGTTCAGAGATATCCGTATCTAAATCAGCTACTGTATAAATTAAAACAAGGCAACTGCCATGCAATGTTAAGCTGAAAAAGAAAGTGATGTCATTGGAGAACTAGATGTGTTTAAGAGCAGGCGTTTGCATCTATTAAATAGACAATAGACTATA
This sequence comes from Neoceratodus forsteri, assembly GCA_016271365.2. Taxonomy (NCBI): domain Eukaryota; kingdom Metazoa; phylum Chordata; order Ceratodontiformes; family Ceratodontidae; genus Neoceratodus; species Neoceratodus forsteri. The sequence continues at coordinate 782,918,531 of CM028132.1, read as the reverse complement.
ATGGTTCAATGTGTTATTAAAATAATTTCTACTTTTATAATACTTGCTGTGTATATATTTATTTTTTTTTTATTTAGTTTTTGCTGACTGGGTAAGTGCACTAGACAAATCCTGCCTATTTTCATGCACGACCTGGGGGAGGGGGATACAGATGAATGCCAACTGACCTTGAACCAGATTAAGCTGTTGGTGGTATTTTTAGTGAATGAGGGAAATTTGGCCAGAACACCAGGGAAATTCCCCCTACTCTTTTCGATAAGTGCCATGGGATCTTTAACATCCACCTGAACTACCACCAATCCAGGAAGATGGGACCTCGGTTTAACGTCTCATCTGTAAGATGGCACCTCAGAAGTGCAGCACTCCTCTCATGCTGCACTACTGTGTTAGTACTGGGATATTAACCCAAGTGCCAGATGTGGGAACTGAACCCACAGCACTATGATCTCCCGGCCTCAGAGGCGAGAGTGCTACCTACTGAGCCACTGACACTGCCTAATGAAACTATCGAGCTTTCACCTTTACATTTCTCACAGGTAAAAGAATTCAATAAATTTCTGGTTTTGTGATATTAGAAAATCTCAAATGCTAAGTAACCTAAAGTACTGTATTTCAATTATACATTGTAGATTTATTTATTTTTCAGAAGAAACTTATACTTTACTGGTGCTGTGGTGCTGAGTGTTTGGGGACTGCTCTGGCATATTGCAACTTAGGTTTGCACCCCAAGCCCAGGGCATCAGGTGTGCAGGATGCAGGGAGGATGACAGAGCATCTGAAGAACAGTCTACTCCTTGGAGGAGGTGGAGGTGTGCACCTCTCTGAGAGCAGCACCTGGAGATTGCTTGGGACCATTGCTGATGTGGATAATAACATGCTAGTGGGCCCCACTACCAGAGTGCCAATGTGTTGCATGTTCCAAGTGGGGAGGCAGGGATGGGTGTAGAGACTAGGTGAAAATAATTGGCCCTAGAATCCCTAGGTGATGGCCTCCTTGTGCTCTCCCCAACGACTCAGTCCTCAGCAGCCCTATATCCATTATTCAGCCCCTAGGGCCCAGTAATGGCTTTGGTGGCATGATTCTCTCACCCCCCCTTCTCCTGCTTCAGGGAGAAGGGGGCCTAGGGGAGAAATAGAACTGATTTGGCAACAGAGGAACACACTGTGACTGGATGTGGATGACATGTGGATGAGAGTAAGTTGAGTGGGCAGAGGAGTGGCGTGATGTGGAGCCTGAAAGAGTGAGCCTCCTTGAGGCCTTGTAGGTGGCAAAAAAAATACATACTTCTTTCAAAAACACATTGTACCTTTTAAATATTTGTAAAATTGTTGTCTATCTGCACACTTTTGCAATTAAAATTTTTGTCCCTTGTAAAATTGGGTTAAAAAGAAAATATCACCTGCTAAATCATAACAAAAGCTCACAGATGATATAAAATCATGTATTTCATGTCTGGCTCCAATCTGCAGAGTAGTGGAAGACTGATCTGACATGCTGGCAAACTTGCCTGGGAAACAAATGGTAGGTGTCATGCATCATTGCAGCTGATATGTCCCAACTTTTGTAGCAAACTTTCCTGCTTTACTAGTTCCATCACCCTACTTGTCACTCTGTGTTACTACTATCAAGGACTTGGGGTGTGAACATGGGGTTCCCATCCTGCAAGAGGTGTCTCACACTGCTTGGTATCTTTGTAAGTGTTTATCATTTCTGACCATTTGCTATGATTTTGTAGGTAGAATTTTGGTAACACTTCAAGTTTCTATAACTACACTGTAGTTACAGTGTAACTATATTGCAGTTGCAAAGCAGTTACATGCAACAAATGTGCAACTACAGTGTAATTACCCCCTTTTCCATGTAATTAATAATTACCTACCCAACAGTTACATTGAAACTGACACTTAACCCTTAGACTGCCAATGGAATTAGAACATATAGGAAATCTGGACCTATAGAGTGAAACCTATTATGATGAAGCATAGTGTCACAGGTTTACGGCATAACACAAGGGATTAACTCCCATTGAAACTGCATTGTTTGCTGCAGTAACTCTACCGCAGAATTCTGCAGTGCTGTGCTTCATCCCGGTGGGCTTTACTGTATATTAATCATATCTGCTTGTGGCACAGCAAGGGTTAAAATAAAGTGTGACCAGAATTTTCTTACTATCCATATTTTTCCTGGAAAGATCTGATAAACTACAGTATGTTTTTCTCAACTGATTTTGTCAGAAGATTGGAACTTTCAGAGCACTTTCTGATAATTATTTTATAATATTTGTTAGGCTTTTGAATGTGTAGAAAGCTTTATATCTTGTGGAAATGCAGGGTCCCTTTTCATACCATTTATGGTGAATCTGTGTTAGTGGCTCAGTAGGTAGCACACTCATCTCTGAGTCTGGAAGATCAGAAGGTTGTGGGTTCTAGCCCCACAACAGGTATTTAGAGTAGTACCCATAACTGACACTGTAGTTCAGTGGAGGGTTATATTGCACTGCTGAGTTACTATCATTTGGATGAGATGTTAAACTGAGGTCCCTTTTGCCCATTTCTGGTCACTGTCCAGGTGGAAGTAAAGGATCCCATAGTACTTATTGATGAAGAGTAGCGGAGTTTCCTCAGCATCATGGCCAACATTTCCAAATCAATAAAACGGGTAACCCGCTCACCAGGACACACCTGGAAACACATTGATATAGCTTAGTGTACCTTTCCTAGTCAAAACTTACATTGAGAATAATGGATGGTAGATAGTTATAACAAGGATTTTATACACCCCAGAGGGGGTGGGATGCCACAAAACCCGAGAGCAAAGCTCAAGGGGTTTATGAAGGCATCCCACCCTCAGGGGGTCTATAAAATCTGAGTTTTAACTAGCTAGCCATCTTTCATTTTGTATAATTGCTGGAGATCATTTTTTTGGCGAAGCAATTATACAAAATAAATGTAGTTATACAGCCAAGCCTCCATTGGGGTTTCAAAGTGATCTGTGGAGGCTCAGCTCCTGACAAAGCAGTGTTTAAGTCTTTTTTTGTACAAAGTTCAAAGCAAAACCAAAGATTTGTACCCAAACGTGTTTGCTAAAAAGCAAAAAAAAAAGTACTCCTACTTCAGTCATTTGCTTAAGTGTAGAGCATTGAGGAATATGACAGAAGGGGAAGGGAGAGAGTAGAAAGTTCACTGGTAAAATGATATTTTGTAAAAAGATTAAACTTTTTTTGTTTTGGGAAGCAGCCCTGTATAAAACTAAAGAATATATTTATTAGCCCACTTGGTATGCCGATTTGTGGACAGTGGAAGGTCCGGGTCCAGCATAAGTGGAGCAGCAGCTGCAGAAAGGAAAGGAAGAGCGTGAGGTGGCACATGCCCAGTAGAAGGGAAACCAGGCACGTGAATGTCGTTATAACTGGCTGGTTATAACGCTAGAATTATAACCCGGTTTCCCTATGGGAAAAAGCGGTAACCAGTTATTATAAATAAATGTTTAATAATTTTTTTAATCAGGAAACGTGTACAATGTTTTCTAACTATTAGCTATTGTTAAACTAAGCAATGTGGTTACTTATTGAAGGGATCAATATTTCATGCAAGTATTCCTCTATATTTTATCTTTGATAGTCTAAAAATGTAATACTCAGGAACAATGTAAGTCATTTTCTAACAAACCAGCTATTCTTAAACTAGACAATGTAGCTGATGGTTGCAGGGATTGAGTTTTCATGTAAAGTGTTATATTTTTGTATTACTTAATAAATGTTTTTTATTGTGTCTGTCGGTACTTTGCCCTTCTTAATTTTTTATGCCTGATTTAACTGCTGCCAGTAGCCTGCACCATTTCAAGGGAATGCTACAAAAATTGAGTTCCCACTGGCCCATGTCACTAATTTAGAACATAATCGACAGGTGATCATGGATGTGGTCAGCATTTTTGGAGTTCTTGCAGTTTGTTCACAGTAGTGAGCACTTGAAGCGCTTGAAGCTTACAGTATGTATGCTGAAAAAAGATCTGGGCCAGGATTTTCAAAATACGTTGCTGAGACACGGTACATTTTTACTGCATCTCGGCAACCTTTACCTCTAAGTTATGGGTGCAAGTGCTGTGATTGTGGCACATCCGGTCCCATTTACAGTAAAAAAGTAACGCATATGCATATGCCAAGTTTTTTTTCACACACCCTGCCACAAATTGTAGAAACTGTCGCAAATATGGCAAGATTTTGGAAAATAGCACCAAGATGCTTTGGCACATCTTGGAGGACACAGGTACAACTCAAAATTGGGAGTTGCATCCAAGTCATCCACTTTGAAAATATCAGCTCTGTTCTTTTATCCAGGAGTTGCTGGTGCTGAATCTTTTCTTTACTGACTGGCTTATAAGTGCCTATGCTTTTTTCTTTTTGTAGCTTTCATTTGTACTCAGAGCACTACTTGGCTCTTTTTATCAGTTTTAATTTACAAAAATATTAAAGGTGCAGTATGTTAATGAAAATGTGTATATTTCTTTTTGAAAAATAAATAAATCTGCAGTTTCTCATTTAAATACTTTGAGCTCCTTGGTACCTATGATTTTCTAATAGCACTATACTAGAATTTTACTGAATTTTATTTTTACCAGCAGTTTTAAAAGCAATAGTGAAAACTTGCTTATTTCATTGTATATATTGTACATAGTAATTATTATAAAAGTAGAAAGTCTTTTAGTAACATGTTAAATATAAGGAATAAAACAATAATTTACCTATTTAGTAGGTGTGAATACCTGGGGCCTGCCTGACTTAAAGGCTTTGACATGGCCCATGGATTAAATCCCTGTGCACAGCTCCCTGGTGTGGGACAACATTCCTGCAGCTGTGAAAATGCTATTTTCAGCAATGTACACTCAGGGGCAGCATTTACATTTTTTCTGTAGTTGCAAGTGTCTATATTATAGGTGTCTATGATTGTGGTTTAGCATGTGATGGCTGTCACATTCATTTGCATTAAGTCATTGCAGTACCATTATCTACTGCATGCTTTGTAAAGCTCTTTGAGAGACATCATGTATAAAAGATGTATTATATCAACTCAACATTCCACTCGATTCATGCTAAAATAAGGTTGGTAAGTCTAGAAATATGTGTAGTTATAAATTAAGGCAGACAGAAGCTGACATATTAGCTGGCCTTTTGGTGAGGATTCACTTATTGCAAGAAGTTGAAAGCATTGGAATTCAGCATACTTACATAAGCATGTAAGAGGACTGAAAATGCTAAGAATCAGAGAAGACCAAATCACCCATCAAGGCCAACCCTTCATCTGGTAATTGAAGTTCTATATCCATTTCCCCACCTAAGAGTAATGACGACACTGTCCCTGCAATCATCCACTCCTTTCCAGTTTAAAGATGTGTCCAGTTCCTTTTTAAAACAATTTACACTGCTGCTGACTTCTATTACTCCCCTGGACAGTTTATGCCACATAATAATTATCCTCTCTGTAAAAAAGTGTCTTTTCTTTTAGACTCGTGTTTTCATTCTTTTCAGTGTGTGCACTTTTCTTACTGTCATTAACTTAAACAAATTACTCACATCTATCTTGTATCTTACCCTCAGAACCAAGAATTCTTACTTTATCCCCCATCTCATCATTTCCAAATCACAACTTCCTGCTTGACACTAAAGTGTAAGGTTTATTTATATACTTTTTGTGTCTGCAATAATTATACAAGCTCTTTATATAAAGTTTACTGTAAAAACAGGCATTGGCTTTTCTGTAAAATTGCACTGCAGCAATACATTTTCAAATCCCAGGTGAATTCCTTTACTTTTATTAATATACCTACTGAATAAAGAGCCCCATGGTTATAGTTCTGATCTGCTTGAAATGTCCATATACATGTTACACTCTCCTGGTGAGATTTCCACAAGAGATTTCTAACTTGCACACCTGTTGCTATCTAAACATTCCTCTGCTCTACTGAATATGGACAAATCATAGACACGCATGGGTAAGTTATGATCAGACATGATTTAACTATGTGTGGCCATGATATCTTCATAGTCATAGAGTAAGGAAGTTATCATTAATGCAAACACCTTTACTTTCCAGGAAAGACCCCAGGTGTCTACAGAGATAGCTCCAAAATGTATAGAAGTTGTAGATTCCTGTGGTGTCCCTAAAAACTGAGATGGCTAACTAAGATGATTAAGTCATGCATGTAGCTCTGTACCCCCTTTTAAAAATCAAGTCCTGTCTCAAACAAAGCCAAAATAATGGGTTTAGTCAGGGAATTAACCAGGCTACAATAGCATGCATTTGATTGCATTTAACTAACAAACCTAATGAAAACCACTACTTAGTGATTGATCAACCTTGGTTATCTGGTTACCAAAACTGATTAACCCAGTTAACTACATTGAAAAAACATTATCTATTGTTTCACTGTCTGTCAACTGAAACTGTAGATCATTAATTATAGTCTCTGTCTTTGTTTGACATGGAAGGCATCTGCCTATTTTAATGCAGCCTCCCCTTCATTAGTTATAAATTAAATGTTATTGTTTTGTGACTTATACAGTTGTACTGGCCATTTTAGAGAGTGAATTTATCACATATGCATGTTAATTCATACCATACAATGATTTAACAAAAATGGTCTATCTACCCTGTTTTGCATGTCATGATGTTGTTTAGTTAATACTTATATAAAATACTTGTCATTATTTTCTTATGACAATGTTTTGGTTTGTGACTGTTGCTGCTTAATGTTTTCAGATTTGTAGCATGTGGGTCTGCCTCAGAAAGAATAATTTCATTACGAATAAGGGTAGCGCTGCAAGTATAGATATACTCTGTAAAATACAAAAAAAAATCACCTGCACACCAGTTTCTTTACATATTTATTCAATTTGTTAGTCCAACACTGAGGAAGTCCAGAAGGGGAATAACAGTTTGTTCCATAAACAGCTGGCATGGCAGTGGTGCAGAAAGAAAGTATGGTGTGAGACTAGACTTCCATCTGAGTTCTTAAGCACTTATTTGCCAGAGTTGCAATATCTGGTTTTATCTTATTCAATTTGATATGTCAAGACTATTAATGTGTTGGCTAATAGCTGCTTGGCTTTCTTTTGCATAATGGTACAGATCTGATTATACTATATTATATTGATCATATTGCACAGAATATGTGTTGGTCCCATCTTATGATGGTGGGAGGGGGATGATGGACCACAAGTCCCTTCTAACTTTTAACTACTATGTTACTCTACTGCAGATGTCTGCTCATGGGTTTACAGTGGTTTGGGAGGGGTACCGTCATGTAATGCACCATAAATGCTTCCATGCAGTTTTGTGCAAATATCTTAAAATTATATCATCATTTTCAATGTATTAGTGAAAAATAAATTACTAAATAATTATAAAGCAAAATGAACACTGGTGGTACTAAGCCACCATTCATATAATACTTTAAGTGAGCAAAAAGCTAACAGAGAGGAATTTGAGAGGTTTCATGTCAATCACTGAGGCCCTAAAGGAAAAGAATAAATGGGTTTTATTATTAAACCACATCCTGCCTCCCCACAAATGAATCTTTTGCTCACTTCCTCTGAAGCACATGCAAAATAAATCTGGATTAAAGTAGGATTTAATTGCTCAAATTTCTGAGCAGATCAACATGTGAAAGAACGTTCAGACTGCCTCGGAAGAAACTAGATAGCTGCACACAAAGAACATCTATCTTACATATAATCTTTTCTGACATGCTGTTTCCCTTTATCTATTTTGCTTGTTTAATAATTTGGTGGTTGTTCTAGCAGTCTGTGAGAATCTTTTACCAGGCTTTTACTAGGTTACTACTTTCAAAGTTTAACTCGCTGGACTTGCATCTCTCTGTGTAACTTTCAGCTCATGGTGATTAACTTGCAAATTCCAGATACAGTTCATTACACAAAAAATAGCATGGAAGTCAATTATTAGAGAAACACTCTTTGGTAGAGGGCATGGTCCAAGATGGAATGGTCTGTGTCTCTGTTTTTTTTTTAGTTTAGGACATAAGTCTGGTTACTTTTTATCAAAGCAGTAAAAACGATGTCCCCATGGTCAGATTCTATTTTTGTTAATCCAATTTTTGTCTGAATTATATTACCCCCTAAGCCATGCCATGCAAGTAACTCTGATCCAAACAGGTTAGGAAATACTGTAAGTCACCTAGTGGAGTGGCAGCAGAACCTTGGGCTGCCTTCCTGGACCTGAGACAATTGAAGCTAGGCACACTGTGGTTGAAATACACTTAGGGAGGATTTTACAAAGGATCGATGCAAGATCTTCCCACAACTATTTTCAACATTAAAGCTATCCAAACAGAACATGTCTTAGATTTTAAACAAGCTGAATTTATCATCCTATGAAGATTCCATTCAGGCAAATAAATTACATAAATTGCACTTGAATCAGGTTTTTTGGATATAGATCATGATTTTTCTTTGCAAACAGATGCATCTCTTAGAAAATAGCAACAGAGCTGCTGGAAAAGAATCTGGTGGATGTAGACGCAGGCACAGCATGCATTTGCATTTTGTGTCTGACATTTTTAAAAGCCCTCTCTAAGTCTTGAAGTGGGGGTGAGCACCAAATTCCAAATGTGGAAATCAGCTACTGCTACCCTGTAAGCACTATTGGTAAATCAACTTCATTATAGAAAATTAATTTGATGAAATATTAAGGTTCAGGTATTCCTGGCACCAGAGGTAGCTCTGAACAGGTTCATCTGGTCAGATTAATTATAAAGACTCCTGGTTTGATAACATTTTTACAGTAGCTGTATTAGAACAATAGACTTCACTATCAACAAATAATCCCTTTATTTATAATGTCCACATGATTTTCTAATGATTTTCAGCATAGAAAGCATTTTGTGTTTCTTTGAAGTTCATAACTATAACTATCTTTTAGATATGCTATTCCCCCACAGCACATGTTGCACAAGTCCCCAGAGTGTTTATCAGTTAGCTAAGGTACTCGCAATCTCAATGTGCATGTCAAAAGAAAATGCCTGCAAAGAGAATGCTTCACATTTGCACCGTTTAGCTAAGTATGCAGTGAGTACATTCACTACCATGAAAAGTACACATTGATTGAAAGTATTTTGATTGGCACTTAATAAGTTAAAGGACTCAGAGTGTGTATCCTGAGTTGCCCCAGCCTGTAATTTTGCCATTGTGTGTATGTGTTTTGGTTTGTGTTTATTGTTGTGGTGCATTGAGCCGTGGAGCTGTGTTGCATCAATGATGTATCAAATCAAACCTGTCAAAGCAAAGGTAAACCTAAACACTACTCTTTTTTAAAATAAACCGGGCAAAAAAAAAAATGTTTTCCTAGCCTAAAAAAAATGAAAGAAGTAAAGGTCTTTCTCCAAACAGGAAGAAAGATCTTTACTAACACTGTTTGACAAGGAACTTACTAGTCACAGTCTTCAAATTCAGGAGGTGGCACTAAGAAATGTGTCAAAAGGCTTGCTTGGGAAGTAGTGTATGTATAGCATGTTGTTTGAGAAGACCAAACTTAAAAAAAAAAAAAAAATACCAACAATGCCCAAGCTGGCTGTCAGCAAATCAGTACAGTTTAAATGTACATAATTTGTGGAACTAACATTTCTATAGCTGTATGCTATGTTAGTAGATCTTGGGACTTTGGCCAGGTGGTTAGAACACAGAGCCATAGCATGAACATGGAGATCAGGGCTTCAGTCTTGCAAACTCTGCCATTCTCACTGTGTGACCCTGACACAGTGAGTTAACCTTCCTGTGCTTAACCTCTGTCTAATTTCTCTACAACCTATCCCTGTACTGACTCTTCCAATATGGTTTAAATGGCAACAACATTCTCTCCATCTCCTGGCTTGTAACATGCCTTGAAATACAGTTTGCAGTAGCAGTAGTGGTAAATTAAAGCAGCTGTATTTGTTAGTTGCCATTTTTTTAGCAGTAATGTTTTGTTTTTTTTTTCCTGGCAAAAGCATCCATATACCATTTTTTTTAATGGTCTTTCATTCCTGAATGAAGATAAGGGGTATTGAATGAAGATAAGGGGTACTGAAGTTTTTGTTAAATCACACTCCTGTGCATTGTCTGCATGGAAAAAATTTAATGTTGGTAAAGTGCTGTGCTGTATACTATCAAAAACATTTTGTAGCACCATAGCTATATGTCCACAGTATGGAGCTAGAATGTACATTTAACAGGCAACCTCAGCAGAAGAGATTAAAGATTGCAAGTGGCAGCCATCTTTAATGACTTAAGTCATTATTTACAAAAGTAAATATAAAAGTTGCCTAAAAAATATCTGAGAAATTTAAAAATAATACACTGATGATGAATCTAAGGGTGTCAGAAACACATGTGCTAAAAAAATATATATTATGAGTTTGTTTGCTAACAAATACTGCTGCTTTAAGTTTATTAAAAGAAGAGGAACACCACTGAGCATGCATTCATTTTCAATGGGTTCCTAACTGAAACAAATAAGTATGTATGAAAAGAACTACATAAAACTGAATTCCTTGCTCTTTCTTTAAATGGTATGATTACTATGGCAAAAAACATGCACAAGGTGCTAATGTCAAATCATCAAAATGCACAGAATCTTCTCCTGTTTTGCAGCTACAGATTTTTTTGTTTCCCATGTGATGTGCATTTCTGGGTTTGCGGTACAAGGCAGACAAAATTTACTTAGACTATCATGTACATTGTTGATTACATCAAACTATTTAGAGATCTGTTTAAGAGAAACACCTCAGAGGGTCTTCAGCAACAGATAAGGCATCACAGCTAGGATCGGCATAACTCTATTCTACAACATTCCAAATATAATTTGAATTTCAAGCCTGTCCATTCTTTATAACGAGGGGTATCTGCATGACAACAGAATCTTTGTCCCCTTAGAATGCAACAAAACCTGATCACTGTGCTCTAACTTAGGTCATATTCCTCAGCCCCTGACATCACAATCATTTGAACAGCAACAGCTTGCAATTCCATTAACAGGGTTTGGACCTCAGCCAGAGAATAAGGGCTTAATTTTCAAAAAAATAAGTTACGAGCTTGCCAGGTTGTGCTTCTTGCCTACATCACTGTTATAGCACATCAAGTCACAAGTGCTGTAAGTTGCACATGAAAAATGAAGCACGCATCAAACAAATTAAGCAAGTGTCTTTTTTCTTTTCACTGTAATGTGAACAAAGTGCTGCAAATGCATCAAAATGTTTCACAATTGAATGCAAGCATTATGGTGCATTTGCTGTGTGATGCAGCTGTGGCGGAACAGCTGCTGCAAGCACTATGTCCATAGCTTTAAAATTCCAGGTCTACTTATCAGAAGCAGAAAACCCTTAAGACAAAAGAGATACCGCATGCAAATGTCCCTTGTACTAAAGTTCCAAATGGCCATAAACTCTAATTTCTGGGAATTGTTATACTTTTATAGGTGCAGTTGCTGAGTTTCTTTCAACTATATGTGTCTTCTCCAGTTCTCTGTGCGGGAGAACTCTAAAGCAAAGCTGTAGTGACTGATAATGGGTCCGCAGAGTTTTGGAATTGTCAGCATGAGACACCCTCTTATGGTTATTATAGATCATGGGAGCATCATGTAATGCTCCCAACCAACCACACCGCTTGCTTCAGTTGCATGTGAGGTACTCTTATTTCCATAAGAGTGTCTTGTACTGTTTCTGCTTAACAAGTTTCTGGCTAGTGCCATTCTCACCACAGCAAGGGACTGCAAAAAAAAGAATTTCTAAACAAATCATGCCATGATCTATAATAACTTTATAGGGGTGCTAGAAGGGCCTGTTATGGATATAAAAGTGATGCCTCTTGCGTCCTTAGGGCACCAGAACTGCTCACCTTCAGTTTACAGTTCTCTTGCTCTAAGAAGGTGTGAGGTGACACTTTTATATCCATAAGAGGCCCTCCTAGCACCCCTATAAACTTCTAGTATTAATTATGACATCCATCATTCTTAGCCAATTAGGACTGTTTATTTCTAAACCTTCCAGGTACTCTTCTAACCATAAGAGTACATGGAATGTTTAGACACAAAATTATGATTGGCTAAAAATGCTGTCATGATTTATAATGTGAAACTGAGCACTTTCGATGCCAACCCAGATTTTATTTTAAACCGGCAGACAAAATTATTTTTAAAGGTAAGGGTGGGTCCATGTAAGAATTTTACCACAAGTGTGAAAAACATTATATCCAATATAACACACAAGCCAACATTACGCAACCAAATTACTTTTCTCTTGGAAAAAAAATACATTTGTAAATAACAAGCAAGAGTATTTTAATTTTAGAAATCCCCACATCACATTACAAAAGAGGAACCACAGTTTTACATTTCAGCCAGTCAGGTTGCTATCTGAGCAAAGATGCTCAAAAACTTGTTGATTCTGATCCAATGGGATTCCACCTTGATTTTGGAATATCCAGTCTCTAATCTGCTATACAGTAATTCTGATTCAGATTGGGACGCTGGAATAAGAATCAGAATTGGAATACCAAATCCTAATTTCTTATGTAAAAACACTGTTCTACCATAAATTTCATAACTGCAATTCCAAATATCCCAATTCCCAAAAAAAGAATTGAAGTTCAATGACTCTGACTCTAAATCAGCAGTTATAACCACCCTTATTAGAGCTTATAGTGTTATCTTTGTTTTGTTATTGTTTTTTACAATTCATTTGTCCAACAAGGCTCACAAGAGATGTAGGATCTCATTTTCTGTAGAGTCTGCTTTAATTCAGTTTTATAACTGGGAAGTCTGAAGTCCAGGGACATCATGTGAGTCACTCTTAAGGTTCACACTTTAAGTCAGTTGTCCTGGTGGGACTTGAACCAGTGATCTGTTACTTCAGAGTTCAGTGCTGCCCACTAGATGCAACTGTCTAACTTTTGCTTACCATATTTTTTATCAGTGTAAATTACGCTGTATGAACAAATCAAGTCAGAAAAAAAAGTAATTTATTTAATATTGGTTTGGACGTCCTGATGGAGTGAAATTTGTAGCAGCATGGCATAATGGAAAAGTCCATAGTCCTACTATAATGTATTTAGTTGTGCTAATAAGATTGTCCTAGAATCATGAAGTGTTTAGAGAGCTGAATCTTGTATTTCCACATTATGCTCTGCTTGGTGGCAAATGAAAAGTATGGATGAGTGTTTACAATGCTGTTTGCTTCTTTTGCCTACTAGGTAGCTCAAGAAATGTCAAATATCCTTGACAATGTACAAAATCCAGTTTTTGCACTTCAGCTCAAGTGTTTTCTTAATGATATGCAACTTTATTGAAGAATGTACATAGGATCTCCCACACACTTTTAAGACAGAGATCACCATGCATGATTGAAGTATAAAAAGTGATGTGCTAGAGCTGAATGGCTGCATTTGTGTCACATTGCAATTGCTTTAACTATTAAATCCTACCACAATAGAGTATGCATTCCACATATGCAAAAATATTTGCAATGTTTTGCATCACAGTTCTCTATTAGGCAGATATGCGTACTGTTAGCAGCAGTTGCTGTATAATTAGTTACTTGATTCACTCTAAGAAGCTTATTCTAAGAGTTGAGCAAAGAAAGCAGATTATGATTTTAGTATGTCTGCTCGACACAGCATTGAGCTGGTAACTATAACTCTGATAAAACTGCTGTCCAGTAAACCAATCAGAATCAAACATTCAACAATAGCAGTTAAGTTCTTATCACATGTTACTGTTTTTTGTATTTTTTTTAAATTGGAAAATAAGAAAGAAACAAGCATTCCACAGCAGAATCAGAGGAGTCTATAAGTGGTAGATTAGTACCAGTAGCCTGCACTCCATAGATTGCCTGATGATCACATGCTGACTGTCGTTGCCTAGCAACAATAAAGCCCAGGAAAAAGTTCTCTCTGGGAACTCCAAATCTGCAACTGAGGGAGGCTTTGTGCCACACACTAAACATCTGTTTCTAGATTATGTGGCAGTGCTTTTAAACATTTTCTGACAAAAATAAACAAACTTTCAAATAAGAGTATAAATATTAGTCTTATTCAGCAAACCTGTGTGTATACTGCAAAGTGTAGTTGTAACTGAGTTCTTTTTGGTGGAAATAACAAATGTAGCCTTCGGAAACCCTTTTATTTACAGTAATAGCTTGTTAGAAAAGCTGGTATGACTCCAGTGTTTTATATATCAATATCAATACTTAACTTTTCCTTTGACTCTGTATACTATGCAGAACATTTTAACAGTCACATTCAATGGATGTGTTTCTTAGTAAAAGCAAATAAAAGTGCCAAAGCATTTAGAAATGGTCCATAATCTGCACAGAAAATAGACAGGAATGTCTGTTTCACAATTCCATAAAATGTATGGGTTTACTCTGGTATCAGGTTAAAAACTAAATAAATTATTTTCTTTCATGCTAACAACCACCCAAATCAGTTTAAAACATTTAAGCACCAACTCACTTCATTTCACTGCACATTAATAGCAAGTGCCTTCACAACTTTCTGCCAAAATGGTTATTTAACACTTTGTGTTGCTAGTCTAGATGCTTATTCTTTGCCAGACTGAATAAAGGGTCTCTGATATGAGACTTCATAATGATTTGCACTCCTCCATTCAGAGTAAAGCTCTATTATAATAACTGCAGCTGCTGAGCCAAAGAATCAAAGCAAGCTCCCTGCCACACCTAGGAAGTGTCCTTAGGAAAACAAATTAGTTAAAAGAAAAATTAAAAGAAAAAAAGTTTTCTTACCTTGTGAGTGGCTCTGTGTTGCATATAAGGTTAGTGTCAGAAGAAGTGTTAAAACAAACCTCCCCTCCATTCTGTAAAGAAGTCCTAGCTGGTGTGCCCAGCTCCTCATGAAGCTGGTCTGATGGAGTAATGTGTGGGACTGAACTAGTGATGCTGTTACAATGATATGTTTTGCAATAGGGACGGCCTTCAATGAGGTCAGAGGGTGGGCTCTGAGGGAATTAGTGCTGGGTGTCTGCGCGGGCTTTTCAGTCTAGCTCAGCTCTCAATGCAGACAGGGTAAGTTAATCAAGTTAAGAGACACATGGCAGCATAAGAGATGGACAGGTTTTTTTCTCTAATTTACAGCAGTTTCATTGTGTTAATTCATCTGCTATTATAGAATGGCAGGTTCAGATTTTCATCACTCTTTGTCAGTTGTAAATAAAATTGAGGATGTGCTTTAAGGATAAATGGGATTCCTTAAAAAATGAGCTCACAGAGGGGAGCGGATGGCAGCTCAGACAAATGAAAAAGGATTAAAGCAGAAGTGGCACCCAAGTTTAGGGAAAAAGAAACAAGCAGCAGAATCAATATAATACAAAATGTTGCATATCTTCCATTCTATTGCTTCATCTTTGGAAGCAGAATTGCTAGAAAAAGCCTCAGAGAACATTGTTTCATGTGTGAGGGTAGTTAATAGCAGACAGAAATTAATTTAAGTTGATGATACATTAGAAAATGGTTGGTCTGTGGTTCAGGAACACAGGACCCACATATTAGCAAGTAATGGAGAGTACAAGAAGAGGATATTGAAGGTTGGAGCTAGGGACATCCCCAAAAGCAGAGGAATCCAGCAAAAAAAAAAGAAAGAAATGCGGGAGGCATAGGTCAAAAGGGTCAGATTCAGATGCAGATGCACGCTGTGCCTGCTTTTGCATCTGATGGATTGTGTCCAAGGAGCCCTGCTGCTATTTTGAAAAGAAGCATCCATTTACAACAAAAAGTTGTGACTGGGGGCAACAAACGTAACACAAATGTGATGTTTCTTTTTAATTGCAGCAATTGCATCTTTTTTTAAGACACAAAATTTGGATGTGGTTAGGCCATCTAATGGATGTTCTCACAATTTGGGCTGATGTCCATTATGAAAATAGTCTCCGGCAAATTATTGGCAGAATCTTTTAAAAATCTGGCCCCAGATGTCTAACAAACTACATACAGTTTTAAACAAGTCAGAGACCAGTTTGGCTAGAATGTAATTTTGAAGAAGGCTGTTGAATCATCACAAAGTAACATACTGTAGACTCTAATAGTAGAAGTGGTCGGGGGGGGGTTATCAAGTTTACCCATACTAACCTACCTCACTCCATGACCTACTGAACGGGTGAATTGTTTCTCTCTGCCCCTGCTCCTTCACCCCTCAGTCCTTTGTTGCCCCCCATTGACTCCAAGTCACCCTTGCCCTGTCCCAACTGTGTTTAAACTTATTTAATGTAGCTGCCCCCACCACTTTTGCTGGCAGTCTGTTCCATGGTTCCACCACCCTTCTTACGAAATAAAACTTCCTCATGTCTCTCTTGAATTTATCCTCCATGACCCTTTAATTATGCCCCTGGTGACTGATTCCCTATAACTTACAAACAGATCCCTTTAATCATGCCCTGATTCCCTATACCTTACAAACAGGTCCCTTTAATCATGTCCTGATTCCCCTACCTTATAAACAGATTCCTTTAATCATGCCCTGATTCCCTATAACTTACAAACAGGTCCCTTTAATCGTTCCCCTGGTGACCGATTCCCTATTCCTTACAAACAGGTCCTTGTTATCTATTCACCCTGTTTATCTTGCAGAAACAAATGTTTATGTCATGCCTCCCCTCTCAAGCCTGGCCTTCGGTGAGTACATATTTAGGACCACCAGCTGTTCCTCATGGGATCTACCTTGCTGGCCCTGGATCATCTTGGTGATCCTTCTCTGCACTGATTCAAGTTAATGCCCTTCCTCAGATGCAAACTCCAGAACTAAGCATAGTACTCCACATGAAGCCTCCCCAGAGATCTGTTTAGGGGCAGTATCACCTCGCTTGTCCTAACAAAACCTTTCCCTATACACCCCAGCACCCTCAATGCCTTGCTATATGCTTTGTTACGGTGACTTCTTTGCCTGAAAGAGTCAATGATTATAGCCACCAATCCCTCTCCTCTGTTGAAGTAGTCAGCCAAAACACCCCATCCACAGAAACATAGAATTTGATGGCAGGAGACTGGAAGTCAATCAAATCTGCCCTTACTGTACTATGTCACCCCACCAACCTTCTGCCATGGTGGGCTTTATAGCTCTTCCTCCCTACTACCCTGTCCCTCAAACTGTTGCTGACCTCTTGGGGACTATGAGTCCACTTGCCCTGTCCCAGCCATGTTTAACCCCATTTATGGTAGCTGCCCCTTCACTTCCACCAACAGTCTGTTCCATGGTTCTACCACCCTCTCAGTCAAATAGAATTGCCTCACATTTCTCCTGCATTGTCCCTCCTCTACCAACCTCCGGTAATGTCCCCTTGTGACTGCATCATTATTTGTTACAAGTAGGTCCTCACTGTTCACTTTGCTTATACCCCAGAGAAACATATATGTTTCAGTTGCATCCCTCACTCCTGCCTGGCCTCCAACGAACACATGTTTATGGCATCCAGCCATTTCTCAAGGGATTTGCCCTGCAGGATCTACAGCATCATGGTGACCCTTTCCTGTACCAGCTCTAGCCTGCCAATGTCCTTCCTCAGGTAACAGCTCCAGAACTGGGGGCAGTTCTCAAGAAGAGGCTTCACCAGGGATCTGTTCAGTGGCAGATTCACCTCACTCCTACTGTCAGAACCACTTCCTATAAAACCCAGTATCTTCAATGCTTTGCTGTATGCTTTGTTGAACTGACTTGGTTGCTTGAGGGAGTCACTGATTATGACGCCCAGCCCTCTCTCGTCCATTGACATAGCCAGTCTAACTCCACCTGTTCAGTATCCTATGCATGGATTCCACCTACCTAACTGCATTACTTTGCATTACTTTTTATTTCTTAGCATTGAACCTCAACTGACAAACCTTAGACCATTTCTCTAGTTTCTCTAAGTCCTTCCAGAGCTCCAGCACACTTTCCTGAAGACCCACCCTGTGCATAGCTTTGTGTCGCCAGCAAAGAGACACAACTTTCCCTTGATACCCTCTCAAATGTCACTTGTGAACATATAAAATAGGACAGGCCCCTGAACTGATTCCTTTGGCACTCTGCTCATGACCTCTCTGTCCCCTGAGTTAACCCTGTTAACCACCACTTTCTGTTGCCTTCCCCTTAGCCAATTTCCTACCCACCTAACTAAATCTGCCTCTGCTCCCAAGTACTCCAAATTCTTCAGCAGCCACATGTGTGGTACTGAAATGAGGGCCTGGCTGAGGACAAAGTACAGCAGATTTACTGCCTGTCCCCTGTCTATTCCCTTAGTAACCCAATCAAACAACAGCATCAGGATGATCTGGCAAGATCTCCCTGACACAAACCCATGCTGCTTGCTGTCCTGCAGTGTATTATCCTGTAAGTAGACCACCAAGCTTTCTTTTGCTATGGACTCCACCAGTTTACCTACAGTGGAGGTAAGATTGATAAGCCGTAATTGCCCAGATCCTCCCTGCATGTAGTACCACCGTCCGTAAAGTGGTACTACACTGGCACAGTTCCTGACTTTGGTGATTCATTAAATAGTCAGGTGAATTGTACCACTAATTCTGCAGTCATTTCCTTAACCTTAAGTACCCATGGGTGTAGGCTGTCTGGGCTGGGTGCCTTATCTACCCTGAGGATGTCCAGTCCCTTCCTTACCTCGTCCATCATCTCTATCCTGCCAATTTCCTGCCTCCCTTCCATCCATGGGATGACCTCGATACTGCTCTTCATGGTAGAAATCCATAGTCCTCTACATGAATTCTAAACAAAAGTAAATGTTCAGTACCTTTACCTTCTGCTCATTGTCTTCAACTACCCTCCCCCCTCTACTGGCCTGACTATCCCTACCCCTTTACTTTGATTTCTTTGACTGTGACCCCTGGTGCATTTCTCCAGAACAATGCAGCAATTCATCGTTTGCTCAAGAGACTAGAAAGGTAATCTGGGGGAAACAATTTGAGGTTTCTTGGATTTCTAAGGTCTTTCGGGTAGGATGAACTAGCATCAGTGGTTCAGCGGTTCATTGACGAATAAATGAAATTGTAAATGAACATTGCAAAAACATTTAGGCTTCCCCGTTCATTGGCCCCATGGCAGTGCGCAACAGAATTCAGTAGCAATGGATGACCAGTATCAGCCCTTTTGGAGAGGAAGTGGTGCTAAAGATGGTGAAAGAGTGGAGACCTATACAATATGGTCAAAGTTAAATAGTGTGAGGGAGAATAAAGGCAAAACCAAAGATTTTTAATATTTTGATCATGCAGCACATAAAATCAGATGCTTTCTATAGCCCTGATATACATCACACACATACTTAGCTCCTGGGCTCTGTTCTGATCCTTTTCTTCACATGATTCTTCCAGGGCATGTCCCACTTCCCCAACCTCAATGATCAGCCCATGCATTGCTGGCCAACAAGGAGAAGCTGTAGAAGACAACAGATGAATGAAGGCTATCGGGGCTTTCCCAGATGTTTGATGTGGTTGGGGTGATGGTTTCATCGTTGGTGAAGCTGATTGAGCTTTTTCCCAGTTTCATCCTCTAATCCTCTCACCTCCCTAACATTCACCGATGCCGTCTGTAGCACCTTCCTTATAGGTGGGTGGTGGCCAAAGTCACGTGGTCCCCCCTGACTTAAATACTACCACCACTTCCCACCACAGAACAAGCAGAGCTGTCATCATTCTCCCCCTCAAGATCTGAGAATGATGCCTCCACATCATGCCAGAGACCCTACCAGCTCAGGATAGGGGAGTCAGGACCGAGACTAAATCCCATGTTTCCCATGTAGTGGTGTAGTGTAGGCCAGGCTCACTTACTAAAAGCAAAAAAAACAGACTAAACTGATGAGGCTTTTTTAGTTAACTACAGCTGGACAAATCTGTAACATGCAAGGGAGCCCAATGTTATAAATAATAAAGTGTATTTCCAAAGTGAAAAAAAATGGCTATTTGTAAATCTTGATTATTGTTGCTTGCATGTATGCATTTTTCCCTCCTCTGTTACTGAGGCCACTTACATACTGTAGAGTATGTGACAATTGTTCAGTTACTATTATGAGTTTACACATATTTATAATTTTTTTTCTTTAACAAAGGAAAATGTAACTACTTATGAGTTTTACTGTAATAACTTACTAAATTTTAAAGAAAACATATAGTAGCCTATAGTATAGGGCATTTGTTCTGAGGTTCTTTTGTAGTTCTTTTCCTTCTCTATTTTGGGCTCCCTATGACCCAAACTAATAACATCCCCCTTAAGGGTGGCTGGCTTCCGCTCCCTGGGCCAAGACACAGATATGGCACACTGATGAGTCCAAATGAGGACAAAACACGTGTATGTGTCTGCTGTTCTTAGCCTTTGCTGATTGCACTGTGAGGCCTTCCAGCACCATGCAATTCTGCTTAAAGTTGAGCCAGTCCAAATTCTCTCCTGGGGCTTTACATATGTTTCCCCTGATGCTTTTCATTGTTGGAGTATGTGCAATTGTGTTCTCTTATAGTAGCCTGAAATTTAAAGTCATAATGAATGATTTTCAAGAGACTTGTGTCCACTAAAGCGTTAAAATGAAAGCCTTTCTAAGAATTTAAGATGTGGCTGGAGTGCCAGTGCAGCAGTAGTGCTACAGATTGTGGCACCAAGGACCCAGGTTCAAGAATGAGCCCGGAACATTGGAAGGTATGAGGGGGGAGGAGGATTGAGCATCCAGCAGACAGTTCTGTTTTGGGGAGGGAGGTTTACAGTGCTCAGCAACAGCCCGACCCATACATTGGCTAGGGGTCGGTAAGCCAGACATCACAGAAGATTGGTGATTGGACAGGAGGCAAACGTCTGTGCATCAGATGTGGGTGCCCAATGTCACCAGGACATAACTGCACATCCTCTTCTCCAGGGAGAAAATGAGGGTGGAAAATGGCCATCAGATGGGAGGTTGATAGCGCTGCTGCCAACCACGTCCTCCATTGGACCTGACCGCTCAGGTCTGGCTGCCACTGGCCTTCACCTCTACCTGTGGCCATGTGGATGGTGTGGGGGAGTTAACCGTGGCACTGAAAGCAACCCCACCTCATGGGCGAGCTGAGGTGGCCTGGCCCCTAGGTGTGTCATGGGTGGACAAGAGGGGGTCAAGAGCTATGAGCAGGAGAGTCTCAGCCAGATGGAATTTGGGTGCTGGAACTGGCCAGAGAGGTCCCATCTGAGAGAAGTAAGGAGGGATAAAAAAATGATGCTGAGAAAAAATAGAATTTAAGATGTACACATCACATCACAGGGTCTGTGTAGCACAGTGGTTGGAGCACAGACCTGTGAACTGGGGGGGGGCCTCATATCTCACCAGGTTCACTCACTCGCTGTGTTATCTTCAGCAATTAAATTGACATGATCCCCCAAGGCTAGGTGTTGGGCTGTTGCTGAGGAATGCAATCCTCCCTCTCCGGACAAGGAAAGTTGTCTGTTAGATGCTAAGTCCTCCTCTTCCCAGCCAACCCTCCAATGCTCTGGGTTCATTTTCAAACCCAGGTAATTGATGCTGGGGTGCCCTAACTTCTCTCTTTTTTTGATTGCTGATATTTATTATATTATAGCTATCTCTCTGTCAAAGTGTCTAAACTGGATGAGAAGTTACTGTTATTTGCATCTGCTGTTACCTGTATTACTTTTCACCTGAATCTTACAGTGTTCTCCACTCACTGACGTATTGTGATTTTTGTCTTCACTTGGCTAAATAGTCATTGCTTTGATCCTCTATAATGCTTTGTATAATGTACTCTCACACAGGTTATGTCTGACAGCAGGCATTTGTTTGCGTAGTGCACCTACCCAATCAACAAAAACTAAATAATAATGATCCCAGGGCTTCAGGTCTCCTAGTAGTAAGACTGAGCAAGATGCCATCATAAATTATTAGCAATAATATTTTAGTTTCAGGTGCCTTTCCGGGATTTAGAACACATGAAAGAAGAAGAGGAAGAAGAATTTGCATTTATATGTCTATGTCTTTTTATGTCAGGCATGACTAAAAAAGGCTGTGTACAGTTCACCTCCTGGTAAAAACTAAACTAAACCAAACTAAACTTAAATAGCTCTGCCATACACACTGCATCCTAAAGCACATTACAAGTAATGAAGGAGACTGGTAGTGAAATGACTTCATAGTGGCAGCCATTCCACTCATTAACACCCTTGGTAAGTGGGATAAGTGGGGTAAGGGGAGTATCCCTCTTATGTTCACCTTTCCTCTACTGCCAATGCATTTTGTATACAACTTTTGATGTTTTATAATCGCTGTTCATGCCTGCACTCCCCTCCCCTTCCCCTGGGTCACACCTGAAAACGAGTCTTGGCTCAGTGTGCCTTCCCAGTTACCACCATTTTAAATAAATAAATAAAATACGCACACACAGCCATGGACGATTTCTTGAATCAGTTTTACGGGAAGGGGAAGGTTAGCCAGAACACAAGGGAAAATGCCTTAAAATATTACTACTGATTTGGAAAAACAGCATTCTATCCAAAAAAAAAACAATATTTTTAATTAAAATGTTATTGCTACCATCTTGTCTTCATTTCATTGTCTACCATTGTATGTTGTGCTAAGCTATTTCTTATTTATTTATTTTTATTTATTTATTTAGTTTTTGTTGACCGGGTAAGTACACTAGACATATCCTGCCTATTTTCAGCCACGACCCGGGGGAGATGGATACAGATGAATGCCAACTGACCTTGAACCAGATTAAGCTGTTGGTGGTATTTTTAGTGAATGAGGGAAATTTGGCAGGACACCGGGGGAAATTCCCTTACTCTTTTCGATCAGTGCCATGGGATCTTTAACATCCACCTGAACTACCACAAATCCAGGCAGATGGGACCTCGGTTTAACGTTCTATCCGAAAGATGGCACCTCAGAAGTGCAGCACCCCTCTCATGCTGCACTACAGTGTCAGTACTGGGATATTAACCCAAGTGCCAGATGTGGGAACTGAACCCACAGCCCTCTGATCTCCCGGCCTCAGAGGCGAGTGTGCTACAGTTGCTCAGTACAACAATACCTGTTATAGATATATACATTGCTTTTTTGTTTCCTATATGTTATTTGAACTGTATTAAATTGCTGTTATCAAACTGCTTACTGTTTTGCTGTTATTCCTATGTTATCAGATTGCTTACTGTATTGTATTCTGTCCTTCCCAGGACCTCCTTGTAAATGAGCTTTGCTCAACAAAGCTTTTTCCTGGAAAAATAAATACAAATACAAATATTAGTCATGTACTTTCACACACACACACATGGAATCCTAACTATACGGTATATTCTTCCAAGGTGTGTGGGGTTGGACTAAATCCATAAAAGGGATATCACCTCTCACCAAATTAAAGAAGGGGGTATCAATGTGGTCAATCCATTAGCTTTTTTGACTCTGTTTTTTTCTCCACTGTAATCTTGCATCAATTTTAGAAATATATGACAACATTTGGACACCCTTAATCCAAGAATCTTTTAAGCCTAGACTTCCATGATGGGAAGCAGGCCACCTGAAGCTCCTCAGTGATAGTAAACAAGCTTTTGTGTCAGTCCATATTAGACACTCCCTCTCCAAAGTTGGGCAATGGCACCTAATACAACTACAAGAGTTTGTATAGTCACATCACTGACACAAATGATAAGACCCCAGTGGAGTTTCCCCTTTGTCCATGGGCTAAAAATCACATGGTACTACAGCAATTAACTGATCACAGGATCTCACAGAATATGTAGAATATAACTTGGCTAGCCAGCCATGAAACACAAAAAAGCAGGAAAGACTATGGCCATGACCCCACTGTCATAACATCACTGAGACTCAGATTTATTTCCTGCTACATTGACCATTTGCTTCAGCCTTTAGTAACACCTCAGCCAGATCCTGTCAAGCACCCCTATTCCAAATAGTCTAGTATGAGGACTTCATATTAGAAATTTACCCGGCACCTTGAAATGATTTTCATCAATGCATATTGCAAGTTATTTTCTCAGCATGCAAATTATATCTCCGGCAAGCTAGGTGCTTTACACTGCAGCAAAAAGTAGCCACATAAATATAAATTGTGGTTTGCATAACTGACTGTATTAACAAATTGTATGCTTCGGAATACAAAATATAATCAAGAATTTGTTTCTTGAACTTATGTGCTCAGTGCTTCCAGGTTCTCCAGCCACCTTGAGGTATGCCAGCGGTCACCCAAAGTCACCCTATCTCCTTGTTATCTGACTGCTGATAAATACGTAGATGGTCATAATATGATAGGCTGGGTGCATATGTTTGAAGGACTACAATTCACATATATGAACTTCACAACTGTGTATGGTTTCCCAGTATTGTATATGGTTTCATTATTTTCTTTTTTGATCTCACATATGAATTGCATTTTTATGACATGGTGAAGTAGGGTGTATTTTGATCATTCCTTTTGCACACCTTGTATGTACAGAATATTACACTGTATTGTATGATTTTATTGACTCAAAAAATCCCCATGCAGTATACTCTTAGTAGTAGTAGTAGTAGTAGTACATAGTAAAAACCTTTGTTTTTAGACAGGAAAGTAGATGGAATAACACATCATTAGGACAAAGTCCTATTTGCAAGATGGTCCTGTTATGTAAAGTTTAAAACAATTAGGACTTAATACAATAACAACATCAAGACAGCGGAATATATACAATACTAATCCATTCTATATAGCAATACAAATAAATGAATCCAAGATATCATTTAACATTAATACATTTAAACAACTAACACTAATTATACATATATTGCACTACTCTTTGCTGGGTATAGTTAAGAAGTATTCTATTTCCTAGCCATAACATTCACACCTTACTATTAATTCTAACTTTAGACTGGTTGAGAATGATTTCACATCTTGGAATTGTTTATTTGTTACTAATTTTAGAGCATTCCATGTCCTATCTACAATCACTGGGAAACGCAAATTACTGTATGTGTTTTTAAGTTTTGGGAATACAAAATTTCTTAAATTTATAGCTCATAAATTATGAGCATGCATTTTCACTTCCAATTTGTCGCAAAGGTACTTAGGCTGTTTCTGATTTAACACTCTATAGATCTGAGTTGCCCAGGCAATCCACCTTTTACTCTCTTGTGGGAGCCATCCAAGTTCCTCAAGTAACTCACAGTGATGAACATTATAATCCTTTCTTGCTATAAATCTGGCCATTCTATTATACATCTTATCAATTTTTTGTAGGATGCCTTTTGTTGCTAGGCCATATACATGGTTGCCGTATTCTAATACTGGAAGAAGAAGTTGATTTACTACAGTTTCCCTCATTGTTTTATTCATACAGAAACTAGACCATCTAAATGCTCCCAAACTTTTATTTACCTTTGATACTGTATCTAATATATGATAATCAAATTTTAAAGTATCATCAATCCATACCTCCAGGTATCTATACTCCAATACCTGTGCAAATATCACGTTTTGTAATGTTTTTATAGTTACTATTTCTTTGCTTTTGCCCAAATTTCTGTGTCTTTTTTGGAAAACCAAAAGTTTTGTTCTTTTACTATTAACAATTAATCCTGATTCGGTCAACCATGTACATAACCCCGCAAAATCTGCCAGCAAATTCCTTTCCATTTCTCCAGATGTTCTTCCACTTGCAATTAAGAGGGTATCATCTGCATAAAGATTTAGACTTACTACTAATTTATTTATATAAATCAGAAACAGTGTTGGCCCCAAAACGGAGCCTTGAGGCACTCCTCTTTGCACAAGTACTCTATCAGATAACACTCCGTTTAAGTGTACTTGCTGTATTCTATTTAGTAGGTAGGACATACACCAGTTACATGATTCCTCAGCTAGACCAGTCTCAGCAAGCCGTTCCCCCAAAAGCCTATGAGCCACTGTGTCAAAGGCTTTTGATAGGTCCACGAACACTGCACACACCGACAGGTCATCCTCCATCTTTGAGGCTATATTATTTACCATGTCGGTGAACGCGGTGCCCGTAGAAAAGCCCCTACAAAAGCCAGACTGATATTTTGTTAACAAGGAATATTTTTCCAAATAGTCAGTAAGCTGTACCTGTACCAATCTCTCTAGAATCTTAGATAACCCAGGTAACAGGGCTATGGGCCTACAGTTCATATGCTGAAATGTGTCCCCGGCTCCTTTATATATGGGAACAATCTTTGCGTTCTTCCAACTGTTAGGGAAAATTTCTTCCATAAAACTCCAGTTAAATAATTTGTTTAATACCGGGGCAATTACCTGTACAGAATACTTAAGAAAATGGTTTTCAATATAATCTAAACCAAAGGGTTTTTTGAATTTTAACTTTCTAATCTTGTCTTTTACCTGTTTACAAGAAATAATTTTGAATCTAAATTTTGGTGTGTCTGTATTTACCATCCCCATTACACTGTTTTTAAATATGAGTGTATCTGCTTATATGTACATTTCTGTGTCTCTTATGGTTATAAGAATGCATTCTGAGTTCTTTAGGTGAGAGAAGACACACAAATGACTTGAAAGGAAACTCATACGCATAAGGGACACAGAAACTGTATATATAAACATAATGTAAATTATGGTGAAGAATCCTGTATATCAAAAATGGAAACGGAATTTAAAATAAAAATGTTTTACTCTGTTGAAAATTACAGAAACCCCCTGTGTGGGAAATAGACCATATAAACTGAGCTTAGAACTTAAGAATTTTAGAACTGTTTGCAAGATACACCCTCCCATGGTTATAAGAGTGGCTGGAATGTTTACAAATAAACAACCTTGATTGGCTGGAAATTTTGTCATGATTTGTAATATGAACGATGTGGATTCAGTTAAAGAGTCAGTTATTAAAATATAGGGCAGACCTACAAGGAAACCAGGAGAGCATATTAAGGTAGAAAAGCTGTTTCTTGTCACAGCAGTAAACGTCCATACTTAAAATGCAGAATGGAAAAGATTGGATTAATTTACTGCTGATTGTTTTAATAGCCATTTACACCTCCCAGACTGAGTGATTTAAAAACAAAGGGCTGCATCACTTTAGAACTTGCTTGTAACCTGGACAAACAGGCAACTCAGTAAATGATTTGATAAAATCTGTTTTAAGAGTATTTGAGCATTCAAAATGGTTCAAAACTCAGACTACCTCTGAACAAAAGCAGACAGATAGATAAGGACCTGTACCTGCCTGTCCCACCTGGATAGCTGGAAATTTCCAGGTTGCCTCCCCCCCCCCACCCCCGCTTAGGTGCTTACCCACTTTCCAAAACTCTGAAAATGCTTACACTTCAATTTTTTTATATTTAAGTGGGATGTTCCAACCACTGTAGGAAAACACAAAGTGCAAAAATAGAGCCCGTGTATTAAATTGAAGTGTACAGCTGATGTGACTACAACCCCCAGGACCACTTTAATTATTTTCTGGGTCGGCACCCCAGTCCAGATTTCTGGGAGGGCCCCTGTACCATGCCTCCTGATGAAGGGTCAGTGAAGACCCGAAGCGCCTGGGTACTTTGTGGCCAGTGAGCCTTGTTACTGCACTGGTGGGATATCATGCTGTTATCTAAATAAATTTTGCATAGGAATACTGCCAGAGTGTGGACACCTTAACCTTGAAGTGCAGAATTTCTTCTGGACCCCCCCTGTACCACAGCCTGACTCTGTGGATTATCCAGTTCAAAACAAGACAGGTGGCAACCCTAAAGAGCACTAGTTCATGGGTAAAAGTGATGCACACACCATTTGATACTTATAGTGATATGACATATTGACAACTAGCCTATTTATGTTGCTCCCACTACTTGCTCTCTTCCCTCCAATTTTTGTTAAGACATCACCTGACCATCCTTACCTTGGCAGTGTATGTACTCTCCCTTTCAGTGTTATGTATAATAATGCCCATTTATTGCCTGTACATAAATGTATTGTATTGTTCTTTGACCTTGTGTGATGCAGGTCCACCTTGTAAATGAGCTTACTCAATGGTATTCACCTGGATTAATAAAGACTTGATTGATTGATACTGTACCAAGTGCTGGAAAATGCACATTCCTTCTTCCCTTCATTAGAGTTCTAGAACACTGTTCACAGCATCACAAAACTGATAATTTCACTTTAAGAAATGGCATGCCACCTGCAAAGAATGATATACCAGTTGTTTAGAAATGCATTTACCCTAGGACTGTGCCCTAGAAACATCCACTGGCTGGAAGGTTGGGAAAGTGCCTGAAATTTTCTCCTCCACCCATGTGACCACTGATTGCGGCTCTTCTACTCAGTATGGAGCCACACCAGCACAAAGGCCCTATCTCACCACCAGCCAATCAGAGGGCTCTGGGAGAGAAGCTAATCGGGTGTGAAATTCAAACTCTGGGACCTGTTTTCTCCCATGGCGCATAATCAGTATTCGGCATTTACAGCAGGACTGTGCCCTAGAAACATCCAGTGGCTGGGAGGTTGGAAAAGTGTTTGAAATTCCATCCTCTACTCATGTGACCACCAATTGCTGCCCTTCTACTTGGGATGGAGCTACACTAGCACCAAAGCCCTACCTTACCACCAGTCACTCAAAGTGCTCAGTGGGTGAACCTAATCAGATGCGAAATTCAAACTCAGGGACCTGCTTTCTCCCATAGCGCATGATCGGCACTCAGCATTTACACCAGGACTGTGCCCTAGAAACATCCAGTGGCTGGGAGGTTGGGAAAGTGCCTGAAATTCTCTCCTCCACTCCTGTAACCGCTGATTGCTGCACTTCTACTTGGGACCAAGTCACACCAGCAACAAGGCTCTACCGCACCACTAGCTATGAAGAGCACTTGGTGGGTAAAGCAAATTCTCCTTTGCTTAAGGCATCCAACTGCCAAGTGGGCCTCAATGCAGCAGGCCAGAGTTCAAAGGGCTGCAGGAATAAGGGCAACTAAGGAGTCTGCCTTGAGTCAGCCATTCTCACTGCTCCTCCAGTCTTCTTCCAGTAACCTCTGCTACTATACTCTGCTTGACTGTAAGAACTGCCACTCCTCCCTGTAAGAGCATTTACCCTGTAGTGGTAGTCTACTACTGCTCTGATACCTAGCACAAACCTGCTGCATGGCAGTAACTACCCTGTGTGAAGTCTGTCAGGCTTACTTTGTTGCCAGCTAGCAATCATATCCAGTCTGACTTAACCTGCCTTTTGGCTTTTTAAACATTTCCCTATATCTGTGACTCCTAGACACACCCTATCTGGGTATACTGATTAGTTGCACTCTCCATTTGCTTTATTTATATACGGTACCGTACTCAGCTAATGCTGTGAACTTGACTGTAAACTGCATTGTTAATCCTAACTGAGATACCTTCAATGTGTTAACCCATTTAGTCTTACAACTGGTAGTTGGCTAGTCTGTCCCCCTGTCTTTGGCTTGTTCAATTCAATTCTAAATTTATTGATGGACAAGTTCAAATTGTCATTACAATACAATACAATACACAGTCATATAGATTTTATTTATTTATTTGTACAAATCAGATTTACAACCTTCGAGTCAGAGACTCGTTTACAAAGGCACCTTGTCATAAAGAGGACAGATAAGAGTGATACAAAATTACAGATGCAGACAGATAGCGTTACATAAATTTATATATAATCTATTTACATAGGTTTCATATGAATCAGTTAGGATACCTCTGATATACAGATGTCTAGTAGGAGAG
Source organism: Neoceratodus forsteri (assembly GCA_016271365.2). Classification (NCBI taxonomy): domain Eukaryota; kingdom Metazoa; phylum Chordata; order Ceratodontiformes; family Ceratodontidae; genus Neoceratodus; species Neoceratodus forsteri. The sequence continues at coordinate 782,888,827 of CM028132.1, read as the reverse complement.
AGGAAAAAGAGGAGCCACTGGGGAGGAGGAGGGGCTTATGTGTGGGAGCAGTCCGGAGGACATTGTCGAGAATTGAGTTCACTGGAAGGCATGAGAGTACCAGTTAGTCACAATTACAGCAGTGTGTGTTGAAAAGGTGGTTGCAGAGAGCAACTTTAGAAGGGGTGATTTTGGAAGTCTTGGTGACAATGACTGGAAGGGAGTTGAACCAGGAGGATGCCCTGTAGCAGAAGGATCTCTGAGCTAGGGAGGTCCTGGTTCTAGGCACCAGTAGGGTGGCCTTGTCTGAGTTGTGGGTGGAGACTGTAGGGGTGGCATGCTGTAGGAAGGCAGACCAGATTGCACATGTCATATACTAATCCAAGTTTTCTTAAAATAATTTATATTTAAAATTAACCCTTACACAATCTATACCATCCTATTCATTATAATATTGCACATCTTTTCCCTAGAGTACCTGATATACATTGCACTATTCCGAGGCCCCCTTATTTAATCCTTGTTTACTTTAAATGGCTCTAAATAATATGCTTCTTTGTTTGCTCTAGTACATCAAGGCAACCAAGAGTTCAATAATGCATTCAACTGGTATTTTGGTTCCATATCCATATGTTCTAGAAATTGACCCAGAAACATCTTTCTTTCACATATATTGGGCACAGTAATAGTAAATGGAGTTGGTCATCCTTCTCGTACTGACATTTACATAGTTGAGAAGTCTCCTTGTCATAGAAGGCTTTCAGTCTTTGGCTTTCATAATAGCCAAATCTAAATTTAGACAGAATTCTTCTTTTTGATCTATTTTTATGTTGTCTTGCACGCAAGTGCAAACAACATATTCTGGTAGCTTGGAGTAGCAGGTTTTGAAGGTGCGGTTGTGTTGTGGCCAATGGTGACACTGCTTTTTCCTGCTGGGCTCTGTGGCACAAATGAAATAGCATGCTGTCTATGACAACACTGCAAAAGCATGCCACCAACTTGAAACAATTTCACCACTGTAATGCGGGAGCTACCTGTCATTGCAGGGTGTGCCTTGCCTGGTGTAACATTTCAATAAACATGGCAGCGGGTGTCGCCATCCATCTCTCACAGTCCCGCCTGAAAGCCGATGTTGGGGGTGCCCAATTCCTCTGTTGGCATGCCCCGTCCCCAGTTCATGTGCTGATGGAGGAGCCCAATCCCCATCAGCATAATGTCCCTCTATTTTAATTTGTCTGCCAAGGTGGGTGTCCAGTCCCCCTCAGTATCATGTGCTCTCCCAAACACAGACACATTTTCTGTACCAATGGGGGGCCCAATCTCCATTGGCTTCAGTTCCCCTCCCCAAAAAACACAGCTGGTGCACTGGAAGCCCACCTCAGTGTGCCAAGATAAACCTGTAAAAAAAAATCTTCCTGCGATATCTTTTTTTTTTTCTTTACCTGTAAAACAGAAAACTGTCCCTCGTTGTCTCCGGTGCCCCCTTCCCCAACCCACACCCAACATCTGTGTACCCCACTTCCCCACACCCCCTCACCCGATACTTACCTCTGGAGCCTGGCGCAATGATCTTCAGTTGAGCTAGAACACGTCTGCACTCTTCAAAGCCAACCATGAACTGAAGAAGTGCCGGTAAGCTGTATAATGGCATCAATGGGGGGTTTCAACTTAGGTGGATAGCTTAGACATTTTTGTGCCTTTTGGCTCCAAAATTTCAACATGGGGTTCTTGGGACCCCATCTCATGAACTCAGTCACTGTCATATTGTTATTCAGTCCCAAAAAATGATTTCATGATCACTGCACAGAATCACCTTTCAGGACCGATTAACAAAACAACAGTGTCACTGTTCATGAGGTGGGCTCCCAAAAAGCCTATGTTACAAATTTGGTGAAAAAATTCCAAAAAATGATTGTGTTATGAGCGTGCATTGCGCAGTTTCCACGCACGTTCATAAGTTCAAGAATTTTAATATTTTCACTTCAGATTTTCAACATTGCCATTTTTTCTCAACTTCTTATAAACAGTACAGCTGTCTTTTTTCACATCCTGCCCGAAATGTGTTTTCTCACATCTGGCACACAATGGCACAGCCGCTGTGGGAAATTAATGTTCAGGGCAGATTAAGAAAATCAAAGTGACACTGTTCATGAGCAGAGGTCCCAAAATGCCTATGTTGAAAATTTGGTGACAAATTTCCACAAAATGACTATGATACGAGTATGCATTGTGCAGTTTCCATGCACGCTCATAACTTTGGGAATTTTGAATATTTTTCCCTGATTTTATTGGGTTTTTATTGCAGATCAAGTATTTTGTTTTATAATAATTTATTTCAAGCTCCACTCCTTCACATTCTTTCTGAAATTCTTGCATCAACCTTTTTATACCTAGAAAGCTAGTGGAAATCAATGCTATATCATCGGAGTATGCCAAACAAGGACAGCATCTGGAACCCATCTTTGGCATATGGAATTCTTCCTTGTACAATTTTTTTATAATTTTGTTCAGGAATAAGTTGAACAGTATTGGCAACAGGGCACATCCTTGCCCAAGACCAATATTACTTGCAAATTTAGTAGTCTTATCCCCCTCCTTGTTATATCTGATAGATGTTTTATTATTTATATGTAGAGCTATAATAACATCCAGAATGGTAGGTTGCATACCATACCCCTTCAGGATGTTCCATAGCCTAGCTCTATTCACTCGGTCAAAGGCAGATTGCAAATCAAGAAAGACACAATAGAGCTTTTGCCCTTTTATGTTGACATACTTGTGGATTAAATAACTTAACACAAAGCATTGGTCTAAAGTGGAGTGATCAGGCATAAAACCTGCCTGAGGTTTGTCTATGATGTTTAATTCATGTATCAAATCAAGTATCCTTTTATGTAGGACTTTGGTAAAAAAAAAATTTGTGAGGTATCCAACAAACTGATGGATCTATAGTGCTTCCGTTTTTTCTTGTCTCCCTCAAAGATGGGGATTATGATGTTTTCCTTCCATGTTGAAACCATGTTACCTGTATCTGTGATAAATTGAAATACTTTCTGTAGGCATGGGATCCATAACTCAGGATCATTCAATATAATATCCAGCAGGATACTGTCTGGGCCTGGTGCCTTATGTCTTTTTGAAGTAAATAATACTTACAAAATCTCTTGTACTGATATTTAAGGATCAAATTTATGCCATTTCCTGTTCTAAGTGCATTCTGTAGTCTCCCTTTCTTCTATTATCTGAAATAAATCTTTGTAATATGCTTCCCAAATCTGTGGCTCTATGTGGTTTTCTATATCCTCTGAATGGAATTCCCACCCACAGGTAACTAGCTGCCAAAACCTTTTATTATTCTTGTTCCAAACTGTTTTTTCAAACTCCTTCCAGAGTAACACGCTACTTTCTTCCCTTTTTTTCCCCCTATCAATTTTTTATACTCCTTTCTGGCTTTATTCAGTGTTCTTTTATTACCTCTAGAGGGGTCAGCTTTAACTAACCTTGTCAGAATGTTTATACTTTTTTTTGTCTTCCTGCATTCCTTATCAAGCCATTTACTACATTTCCTTTGTTTGATTTCCATCACTTTGACTAGCAGGGAAGCTATTCTTGCTAGGGTATGTTCCAATTGTCTCAGACTGGATTCACTTGCCTTCTTGTATCCAATACTTCTTATTTCCTGATCAGCTCCACATTCCTCAGAAAGCTGTTTTGATCTAAGGTTATCAATCGCATCCCAGTTTGCCCCTTTTTTTGGTTCTTATTAAGTTATTCACTTTTTTGTGATGTATTGGGTTATGCCCTATGTCCATAATTAATTCAACTGGGTTGTGCTCACTATCTGACCTGTCTCCAATTAATAAATCCTTAATTAATGGCATAGTATAATGTGTTATCCAGCACAAATCAATCATAGATGCACCCCTATTTCCCAGGTAGGTATATTCACTATCTTGGTCTCCATCTGATCTGCTATTGACTAAAATAAAATATCTGTCTCCAAGCTTGTTACACAGTTTTTTACTTCTAGCTGTCATTCTTTTATCCTTGGCTTCTCTGCTCAGCCTAATCTTGGTAATTTCTTGGATTGCTAATATTGTAGCCAGCTCTTGGTTCACTCCCATGCTTCTCCCTGCTCATTAAATTCCCCAACTAAAATAATTTTTTACTCTGGGTTATCCTCTATATATTTGTCTATGAGCTCAATTAGTTTCTCAATAGCCCTTACTTAAATATGCCTAGAATTCTTGGGCAGAAAATAAACATTAATTATTAGTAGTTCTTCATTAATTCCCTTTAGTTTTATGGCCAAGATATGATCTGATCCAAATTCAAATGGTTCTGCTTGGTAACTTTGGGATGTTTTACACCAAGTCACCAGGCCTCCTGATAACCTTCTAAATTTGCTAGATTTATTTACTTCTAATGAAAATGTGTTAAATCTATCAATATTTAGCTGTTCTTTCATCTATGTTTCTTGGAGACATATACAAGAAAATTATTTGATGTACTCTAGAAAGGAAGGGTCTGCTAATTGTTCTTTTAATCCTTCTATATTCCAGGATACAAGCCTGAAATCTGAATTTTTGCATATAATTTTCCTTCTGTCTGTGTTGTCTGGTCTAATCATATATAATTTTCAATTAACCTCATTATTCTGTAGTATCTGAAATCTATTAGAGTTTTGGATTAAATTTATCCAATGATCAGAGACAGGCTGTATTTCAGTTGTTTTTGTTAGAGGGTTGTGTTCCTCTATTAGGAATATCTCTATCATATCTAGGATCTGCATTTTTGATATAATGTGTTTGTAGCCATTTTCATTAGCAATCCATAAAGACAATTGTCCATTCTCCTTCCACCTTATTGCCTTTTTGATCACTTTATTTAAGTCCATGATTTTCAAGAGATTTTGCAAAAAAATCACATATCTTTAAGTTTTCCTTGTTCTCATTTAGAAAACCATTTATTCCAAAGATAGTAATAATAAAGCCATTTTTGTCATTTCCTTTCCTGTTGTTCTCCCATAGTATTCTGGGAATAAACAGGCAATACTGCCTATCGAGTCCACATCAAAACTCAACTGTCTCATCTTACTTTTTTGATTTGCTATAGCCTTGAGTATGTAAAATTGTTCCGAAATCAATAGAATTAATTCAAGGTTATCAACTGGTCTAATTACACTCAATTGCTATAACATGGATTCATTGTCCTTATTGCCTTGTCATATTAGAGCCAAAACATTTTTTAAATGACTGTTCAGTTTTTCTTCCGTTTCATCCAGTATAATACCCACTTTATAAAAGGTGAGCACGTAATCAGTTTCTAGTGTTCTTTAGAGCCATTCCTTCATTTTTTTTTATTTCCGTAAGTTCTGAGGTGCTGGTTTTATCAGTTTCAGGTTTATATTTATTTTGACTGTCAACTTCCTCTCCTGCATTAACTATATTTGATCTCTTTAAGTTAGATCCTTCTCTTTTGTCTGTTTCTGCCATAGACCTTTTCTCAGCCTTACTATCCTCCTTATGGTCCTTGTTGGCTTTGATGCCTTCTTTCTTTGACTCTTTCTTCTTTCATTTACTCATCCTATTTTTCCCTATGATTCCCTTAGGACCCTTTGGTCCCTTGTTTAACTTTTTTCCCTTAATATTTGAGTTTCAAACTCCTTAATACTCCTCTCCTTTGCCTTCTCTGTCACTATGGCATTATCTGAACTTCATTTTCCAGGTATTTCTATCATCTCTACTTTTCTGTTCTTTTTCTTACCTTTAGCCCTTTTCTTCTTTTGTCTTAACTCTTTTCCCTATAAACTGTTGTTCCTTTTTTTAGTTATTCTGTTTTAAGGTTATTTCTCATCTGTTCTCCTGGAAGCATGATTAATTCCTCCCCTGAAGTCGAAGGTATAGTAGCAGTTGAATCACAGATGTCCGTAATCTCTACCTCTTTTGATTCCATGTCTCATTCTGTCACTTGATCTGTGTTATATCTTTGTCCTCCAATACTGTATCCTTAAATTTGCTCTCCTCTGGTTCTTCTGTAGGGTTGCTAGCTTCTTCCTTATTCTTATTAAGGTCTGATTTATTTCCATATAGTTTATTTATTGATAATTTATTTTCTATACAGATCCCTTTGATAAAAGAAATATCTTGTTTGATGTTTATCAACTGCTCATAAATTAGTATATTGCCTAAATAAGGGTATTTAAGGGCCTTGGCCACATCCTTTGTTATATTATCCATTAGCCATGCATCAAGCTCAACAGGGCTCATCAACTGGGTCTCATCCTCTGAGTCCCATTTGGATCTGCCTGATTGACCCTGATCATAGGTCTCCTCTTGATCCTGTTGTTCCTTCTGCATTGTATCTCCTAGATCCAATCTCATTTTCTGTACTTTTTTCTCTATCCTTAGATTGGTCTTGATTGTTTGTCTGATGTTCTCCACTGTTTTGTTAACCTCTTTGTTAACAATTTCTACTATATCTGTGCTCTTTACAGTCATATTGTTTGGATTTACCTCTCTCTCAGGGAGTGACCATTTGAATATATTTATTCTCTCCTCAGACTCCTCCTCTTAAGTTTTAGCTCTTTGCTTGGGTATCCAGGGTGCATTCCTTTACCCAAAGTAATTCTGAATCAGGGGCTGAGTCAAGTTCTGCTTAATGCTCGCATTATGGTTTCTCCATTTAATCCCAGCACTAGGGCCACTACCTGACATCTCTGTAGGTGTAAAAGTGGTCCTTAATTGGTCCTCGGTAGCCAGTTTACTCTGGGTCAACTTTAATTCCTCAATAAAGGGACTTTTATTAGATAATTTCCCTCTATTTTTGATTTTTAAGGGCCTACCAACATCCTTCTCTGCTAAATATTCCAAAGGGGAGTTGTTATCCTTAACACCCTTTCCACTTCTAGTTTCCACTGGCATTTTTATTATAGTATATAATATACACTATAATATATGTGTAGTATGTAGGTAAAAAAAAGTAGGGGGAGGGGAGGAGCAAAAAAAAGAACTTATAGAACTTCTAGGTGATATTAATGCTTAATCCCCAAAATAGGAAGATCATAATAGGAATAATTGTATCAGGTATACTCTTATATCTTTTTTGAAAGCTATATTTACACATGTGTCAGAGTAAATTAATTAACATGTATAATTAAAAACAGCATATATTGCAAGTATTGTTATGGTATCCTAAACAGTTCTATACTGATGGTATATGCAATAGGCTAATAATATCAATGTTATCAAAATGCTAAGATAGCATTTTTTACAGCCTCTTGTTTAGAGCCTCTTAATACCTTAGTACACCTAGGGCTTCAAGAAAGTAAACAAGATCCTAAGTAAAGGTTACTCACGTACTCACATAAATAAGCTGCTTACTTTAAAACGCCTTTGTGCTAAATAGCTTCTAACCCCAAGAATCACAATAGTTAATCAGTTGTTACATCAAAATATTAGTTTGTAAATTGTAGCCAAGAATCCTGCTACTAAGGCTCAAACTCCCTTACATTGTCTTCTGTGAGTGTTGAGTGTTGAGTTATCATGGGAAAGATGCAAGTCTGTCCACTTCACTTCAGTTTCTCCCATTTCTTGATTTGATTCCAGTTTATTCAATTGGACACCGGGCCATGAAATCTTCTGCCTTTTGGTTTGTCAAGCTAACAGCTCCTGCACACAGTTTCTTATGGGATTTGCCAGAGGCCTTCACTAATATTCAGGTTATCCTTAATATGGTGAAAGTTTTCTCCCTCAAACCTCTTCTGCTCTTGTTGCATGGAGAATAGACAGACACCAATAAAATAAATATAATATATAAGACATCAGTGATTCAGCTAGAAACTGTTAAATCATTCAATTAGCTTATCAACCTAACAAAAAAACAGTTCTTTAACAGCTGTTGCTTATTGCATGTTACTTAAAACACATCACATACAGCTTAAATCAATAAACTGGTAAGTTTAAAAGACTTTAACAGAATATTCTCAGCCTGTAATACTCACTTTTTAGCATTTCTGTAAAAATACTCTGAGCATTTAAGTGGCTGTATTAGCAGATAAAATGAATGCGCTTACTGCTAACCACAGATTCAGCTCTGCCACCCTTTTATTTAATAGAAACCTTGAGTTTCCCGATCTCACTAGAGACATAGATACATAGACAGTGTCGGCAGATAAGGGCCTATGGCCCACCCAGTCTGCCCATTTGAGCTTGTAAGTTCAGTTTGTTTTCCTAGAAGTCTGTTTCCCCTTACCCCTGACCTCCAGAATTCCTTTATGTCTATCCCATGCATTCTTAAATCCCGTGATTGTTTGTGCCCTACCACTTCCTCTCTGGCAGGGTGTTCCACTTGTCCACCACCTGCTCTCTGTGAAGAAATTCTTTCTGTTTCTCCAAATCGTCCTCCCTCCAACTTCATCCCATGCCCTCTAGTCCTGGAACATCTTTTTGCTTAAAATAGTGTTTTCCTGCACCCTGTTTCTCCCTGTAAGATACTTGTATGTCTCTATCATATCCCCTCTCTCCCTCCTCTCCTCCAGGGAGTACATGTTCAGTTCCTTCAACCTGTCTTCATAGGACTTGTGATGCAATCCATGCACCATCTTTGTTGCCCTCTTCTGAACCTTCTCTACCCTGTCTATGTCCTTACGTAGGTATGGTCTCCAGAACTGTACACTGTACTCCAGGTGGGGCCTCACTAGTGTCTTGTATAGCGGAATTATGACCTCATTTTTCCTGCTGGTGATGCCCTGCCTATACATCCCAGCATCCTATTTGCTTTACCTGATGCCTTGTCACACTGTTTCCCTACCTTGAGGTCATCAGAGATGACAACCCCAAGATCCCTTTCCTGCTTGGTGCATGCTATATCCTCACCCCCCAACTGATATATTGTGCCAGGGTTTTTGTGCCCCATATGCATTATCTTGCACTTCTTTGCATTGAATTTTAACTGCCAAACCCTTGACCATTCTTCAAGTTTCTGCAGGTCCCTTCTCATTCTGTCTACACCCTCTGGTGTGTCTACTCTGTTACAGAGCTTTGTGCCATCAGTGAACAGTGAAATTTTGCCTTCCAGATCCTGCCCACTAGAAAGCTGTTTCAATTCACAACTCAGTATCTAGCAGCAGTGGTGCGCCTCTCCTCTTGGGTGCTCGTGTAGCACTTCTGTCTATCACCAGCTAGTGCATGCACTTTATAGTCTAAGGTCATCTGACCTTGGTAAACCAATCAAAGCTTTACTTCCTGGTAATCTTTTATAGAATACTGCATGCAGGGGAGAGATCAGCCAACTAGAACAATGACCCTGACCAATTGCTAAATAGTGAGTAGCATGCAAAATAAAAACAAATAGACAATAAGAAAAATATTTCAGCTGTGATTTGTGCAGTTTCAAAAGTAATTGATTTAAAATGCAAAGTTCTTCTGCTTCCACAAACCCCTTTTAAAAAAGAACCAAATTGTCAGTGTGATGAAGATAAATGCTCTTACTAAAGTACAATTAAGATGGTGTTTCAGATACTACAATACACAAATAAACTTTGGAATGTTTATCAAACTCCCAGAAATGCCTCCACAAAGTTCAAACAGCAACTTCAGGCATATAGTCAAATAAGCATATAGACACTTCTGGATCTGTTGAGAGCTGAGGGCTGCAGTCAATATTGGGTCTGGTGAATATTCGAGGTCAGTAGCTCAATGCAGAGTTTACTGAAGCTCTCCATCCTATCAGCCAGCTGCTTCTTACCACCGCAGAGGACTCATGCCAAGGGGGGGATGTTCAGAGGACTCAAAGCCCTTCCTGCTCACACAACTACTATCCATAATGCAGGTTCAAAGACAGCCCAGAAAGGTCAGACATCCTAAAAATAATGTGACAACAGTGCCATATGTTTTGTTAAACTTATGTAAGAAATTTTCTGACTCCTGTTACGGCTGCTACTCCTCAGCAGTCTAGCGACTGCCTGCATCGTGTCCTCTTGCTCTCACTCCAGACTCTAAAACCTAGGAGGAGTCTCTTTGGCATGTTGCCTTAAGTTCAATTTAGCCATTCTTGCTGACTCCTAGATAAACCCTATCTGGATGTACCCACTTGTTGCATTGTTTATTTACTATCTTTTTTTGTTTCATTCATTGTTTAAACAGTTGTCTGTGATACACATATCCTTTAGTGCTTCCCCCAGCTATTTGTACTAATTCTTCTTAGCCAGTAATCTATTTGAGCACATCTGTTTTGCTGCTCTCACCTGCCTGTTGTGTCTCCCATATTTTAGTTATAGCCAATTTTGTTTTTGACCTACCGTTCATTAATAATCTCAGTTTCTGTATTGTATAACCGATGGCTGCTGCATCGGCATCTCACCTCATGATCACAATGTACCTTGCCTTCCTCTACTTTATTCTCTCCACTCCCCTGTCTCTAATTCCTCCTCCTCTTCCTCCTCACCTATTCCACATATTTCCCCTCCTTTTTCCTCCCTCCTCCACCCCTCCAGCCATCTTTCCTTCTCCTTACCCTTTCTACTGCCCCTGGTTTTCTCTCTTCCCCCTTCCTTAACTTGGAGTTACTCTACCACACCCTAATCCCCTTTCCCTGCCTCCCATCAATCAATCACTCAATCAATTAATATTTATTTGCAGAGCACAATTCTCAAAAAGATTCAAATTACACTATTATAGTCATTATTTTAACTTATCTCAGGAAATACCTGGTTGAATAAAAATGTTTTCAACTCTGTTTTAAACTGGTCAGTGGTCTGGCACTCTCTGATCTAACAAGGTAGAGAATTCCACAGGGTTGGGACTGAAAATGCAAATGTCTAGGCCCCAGATGTCTTTAACCTGATGTTGGGAATCTCTAGCAATCCCTCATCAGTGAAGTGGACTGGGCAGATGGGGTGGTATGGGTGCAGAAGATCTTGCAGGTAGCTAGGTCTCTGGCCATGTAGGGCTTTATAGGTCAGTAGCCTGACCTTGAAGGTGATCTGCCACTTTTCTGACAGCCAGTGCAGATAGCAGAGCATAGGCGTGATATGGCAAGATCTCAACAAGCCAGTCAACAACCCACCACATTCTGCACTAGCTGCAGTCAGCGAAGATCAGCCCCCAATATCCCTAGGTATAGGGTGTTACAGTAATCAAGGCACAAGGTTACAAAGGCATGAACCAATGTTGGTAGTTTCACCAGAAGGAATCAGGTGTTTTTAATTCAGGCAGTGTTTCTCAGGTGATAGAACAATGTTTTGACCAAGGCCAGCACCTGAGCTTTTAGTGTCAGATCGCAGTCAAAAATAACATCCAGATTTCTCACCTGATCTGAGGCGAGCAGCTGGGAGTCTCCAAGCTAATGTCCAGAGATCTGACCAGCTTGCCCCCTCACCCCCGATGACCAGGTTCAAATACCAACACTTCAGTCTTACCTGGATTCAACTTCAACCAGTTGGCACTCATCCAACCTCAGATCTCAGCCAGGCAGTTGATAAATACTGAGACCTTATCCCTCCGCTCAGGCACAAAAGACATGTAGAGCTGAGTATCATCTGCATAACAGTGAAAACTCAGCCCATACCATCTGATGATATCTCCTAACAACAGCATATACACTGTGAACAACATGGGGGATAAGACTGAGCCCTTGAGGACTCCACAGGACAGGGGCAGAGAGGTTGAGGAATAAATCCCTGATAGAGTTGAAGCTGCTTTAAGGGGACAGCTCCATGGCAAGCTATTCATCCCCTTTAAGCAACTGTCTCCTTTAAAGGAAGCATCATTAAACACTGAGTGGGATAACATCAAACACCACCGTTACACTGACAAAACCCACAAAAACCAACAAACAACAAAAAGAAACATAAATACAAGTGACAAGCACCTTTAGCGAATACAGCTCTTTTTTGATTGTGTGCTGTTTGTCTCTTGTGGCTTTCAGCTGTATTAATTTATTTCATTAAAGTAAAATCAACTTAAAAAAAGACTTATCTGATGTTGTGATGGTCAAGTTCAGTCCCGCACTGCTCAGATGAAGAAGTCAGCAATTTACTTCTGTTTTGCCTCACACTCATGCTTCATAAAATCTCCCCCTCCAACTCAAACAACTGCTCCCACTACTGTATGTAGTCACATTGCAGGCATCAGTCATGGAGCTGCCTGATGTGCCCGACAGCTTCATTGTTTGATACAGGAGCTGGTGGTACATTATCCACATCATTTGCATTTTCTTCGATTTCTTCTGTCGGATCCTCCTGGGAAACAGTGGCACAGATTTCCTCTATTGAAAGTTCACCATCTGTTTCAACATGCTCATCAATGCCCACAGAATGCTGCAACTCCTCTTCCATGAACATAGGAAGGCGTACAACGTCAGCCAGAGGATCAATGATTTGTAGGGCTGCAGCACCCTCCTCAGGTGGTTCTGGCAGATAGCAGTGAGTTAAAAACCCAGCTTTACGAAAGCAATTTACAATCGTGGTTTCCTTTACTGCTGTCCAAACTTTATGCAGCATGAATATCACATCTAGGAGACTGACACATCGTGCAATTTCTGATGCAACACTTGTGGACCCACTGTCAATAATCCCTATGATGTGCTCTGAAAATAGAGCATGGTAATGACCCTTTCTATTTCTTATCAAACCCATGTCCAGGGATTGAATTAAACTAGTGGTATTAGGAGGCAGGAACTGAATCTTGATGTGACTGTATACTCCAACAATGGCAGATGGGTGGGCGCTGCAGTTGTCCACCAAAAGCAGCACTTTTCATCACCTGTGACTTAACTGTTTATTCCAGTTATCCAGCCACTCATTGAAGATGTTCCCTGTTTATTATTTGTTGGAAATAAAAATGTAGAAATCACCAAGAAATAAGGACACTACATATGAGATTTTGTGTTAAACACAGATTTTATTATAATTGAACTTAGTATTTGTTGGAACCATATGGTATTCCTGCATTGTTCTGCAAAAGGTGAGTTTAAAGGCTGGGTCCTTGGCCCTTTTTCTTTAAGACAGCTGATGTAATTCAAATGTTTTAATGCCGCAAGAGTGGTTTAACAACTGCCTGCTTCAGGGACTCTGGAAAGACCCCTGTCAATAGTGAGCATCAGACTATCCTGGCAAGGACCAGGCCGATGACCTCAGCACACCCTTTTAGTAGGCGTGTTGGTCCTGGATCCAAACTACAGCAGGTAGGCCACAATCCCAGATCAGCTGCATCACATCCATGATCACCAACTGGCTAAAGTCTAACCTGAAGAGCTGAGTGTTTGCAACCTCTTGGCCATCACTGCAAGGCCAATTTGAGGGCACTGATAGGATCTCTGATCTGATGGTGGCAATCTTATCAGCAAAACACTGAGCAAACTTGTCACATCTAGACTGTGAAAAGGCTCCCCAAAACTAAAGACAGGTTGGATTGTACAACCTATCGACAGTACAAAAGAGCTGAGCTGGTCTGTTCATTGCCACAGTGATCTCCTTGGACCAGAACTCTGCCTTCTTACAGGGGAGATGAACGATTGATAGTCCCTATAGTGGGCCATCAAATTAGTTTGTCCTCAGCCAGACTAGACCTTCACCAGTGTCACTCCAACCTTCAACCCCTCAATCTCATCTCCTTCATCGTCCCATCATAGCACAGGGATGTCTGGTGAAGGGTAAGGGGAGAACAAGAACAGGTACTACAGAGTCGAGGGCCTCAGTGACAGTCCTATTAAAGGCTCACCCTGCCCCTCCCCCCTGCTCTAAGGGGCAGAAATCCCACTCCATCCTCTTCCTCCTATTCCTATTCCTTCTCCTGTCTGATGACATGGAGTCCAACCCTTGCATCCTTCCCTCCCTCCTTCTCTGCCTCCCTGTCTGCCAAAGGCCTTAGCATATTTTACCTCGGTGCTTGAAGCCTTCTTTCAAAACTTGACCTTCCGTCTGTCTGGACTTCACAACATTCTGTTGACATCCTCTAAATTTTGAAATGCTGGTTCTTCTCCAGGATCCCAGACTCTAGCTTGTCCTTTCCTGAATATCATCTATTCAGGCATTACAGGGGAAAATGTGGTGGGTGTTGACATCTATGCCCTTCAGAGCCTCTACTTTACCATGGTAATCAGAGAGGACATATCTTCCTCCCACAAATTTCTCTTTGACAGGTTATCATTCCCCTCCTCTGTGCCAATCTTGATTGAGGCCATCTATGACTCACCAAGAATATCCTCCTCCTCCTTTCTCCTGGTTGATTCCATCTCTGTCATCACCTCTCATTCCTCCAGTGGTGAACTCATCCTGCTAGGAGATTTCAGTGTCAATTGGCTCTCCTCAGCCTCCAAGCCTACTATCCACAAGGCTGAGCCCCTTAACCTCACACAGATAGCACTAAACCCACTTGGCACAACCCCCACTCTCACAATCATTCCTTCCTGGACTGTGTTCTCTCCTCCCACCCTCACCGTATTGTAGCAGCGGGGTATCCTGCCAGGTGACTTCAGTGACCACCTTATGATGTTATGTGCCAGTAAGATCTGGCATCCTCCCTCCTCCCCTAAATACATTTGGACTTTAATCCTCCCAGTCACTTAACACCCCTGCCCTCTTGAGTGACCTTGCTGCTGCAGATTGGACAGCCAGTGCTCCCAAGACCGCAGTTACAGGGGGACAGGGCTAACTGAGTCTGCATATTGACTTCTTTTCCCCATAGCAGCTTGATTTTGTTTAGTGCTTTTTTTTGTTTATCCCTGTAAGGACAGAGGAGCAGAAATCCAGGAGCTGGGACTGGGGAACAAATACAGGCACCACTTGAATTAGTTTTGTTATTTTTATCAGTTTTGCTTTCTGTTCTGTGTCCCCCCATAGCTGCTCAGCCTGTCAAGGTGTCAAGGTGTACTTTAACAATTGCAGTGACACCACAGTAGCAAGTGCTCAATCTTGTTATTACAAGGAAAGTAGAGTAGAAACCAGGAGCAAGGACCAGGGAACAAACACGGGCACCATTTAAATTTTTGGCCCTCCCAACCCCCACCTGCCCATTATTCATATAGGCTACAAAACCACCAATCAACTAACATCACAGGCAGTGATTACAAGGTAGCCCTATGTGGGTGTGTGTGAATAGTGCACCTAGGAGTTGGGGGATTTCAAAATTTGCATCAGGGGTTTGTTAGCTGAGTTGGGGAGCTAAGTTATAAGTATCCTTAAACAGTAAGAAAAGAGAGGAGAGAGAAAAAGAGGGGGAAAAAGAGTCGCTCTAAAGGGAGTGTGGGCAAATAGCCAGTGGTTTCATGTAAAAATAGTGCTGAAAAAATTGTGTCTGTGAAATTAGCGAGTATATATTGGTGACATGCAACATAGCGACCTCAAAATGTAGCGAGTTCATTTACAGCGCCCATGTAATAAATGCGCTCACATTTGCTACTTGCCAATGCTTTTGTCTGAATCTTTGTCTGAATAACAAATCGGTTTGTTTGCTGGTACTCTTAGTTCCATTAGCACCCCTCACAGATACACTTTATTTTCTTTTGTGTTGAGTTTAAGAAGAAAATTTGCTCAGAGCATTCATAATTCTGAGATTGACTGTAAACTTTTGACTAACAGCGAACGTGTCCCCATATGTAACCATGTAACCACTGTAGTTATCAGTTTTTAGATTGTAACATCGTCCGCTCACTAATTTGGATTTTTTGTAATGAACTAGGGGTAAAAGTAATGGTGGAGGACCAGGTTATGTTTTTTATTTCAATGTGCTGCCTCATTTTCTGGATCACTGATGGTAGAGTGCAGGTTGATTTGTAGTAAGTTTGGAGAGCTACAGGACGTGCTTCACTCAGTTCACAGTGGTTGTTTTTAATCACTGCAGAGAAGGGAAGTGGCCTGTCTGCATTTTTTATTTATTGTAATTACCCACCCTTCCCTCCCTTCAAGATACAGAAAGCATTACTTTGTGTGCTTTATTATTATTATTTTTGTTTTAAGATTTCTCTTAAATTAGTTTCCTTTCCTTTACATTCAAGGCATGGTTTGACGGGGACCGAGCGTGTCCCTCAGTGGCTGCCCTATGGTCATTTCCTGCTTTGACATCTGGTTCTGGGTTGAAAAACAAACACCTTTCATAAAGCTCTGCACATTTAGAAAGAAATTTGTGGGTTATTGCAGCTCGCACTATCAAACCATGAATTCAACTTTTGTCACTGTTATATATAGTCGCCTAACTGACTCTAAAAATGTGGTATAGTTGCTATTTTAGTACTCGTGATGTATTGATGCACTCGCTAATGTGTCAGTCATGATTCTTTAATCGCTATTTTTGATTCGTGATTTTAAAGTCGTTATTTTAATGGGTAACCATAGCCAGTTGGTGTTTTTATTTTTTTTTTGTCAGTGAGTAGCAACTGAGTGGAAAAGTAATCATTGTATCTGGGTAACATTATCATCAGGCTGTGAGAAGGGGGGGAGAGAGAGAGAGAATTTAAAAAAAACTACTAGGGGTAGTGGGAAAGGTCTAGTAATAAGGAGTAGCTTTGATGGGAGTGGTGCACTGCAGCAGCTGTGAAGCCACCATCTATGGAGAGACCTTTTGGAGACAGCAGTGCTACCCCACCTGAAGGCACCTCTATGGGCTGAAGGAAGAGGTTGCCAGACTCAAGGCTGAGATGGCTTGGGTCAGTAAGATCTACTCCTCCACTCAGGGACCACCAAGTCCACCTATGCTGCCTCAAAGGGTGCCGGGAAGGAGAAGCAGCTAGACAATGGTGAGATTGGGGAGGGTTAGGGCAATGGAGTGTAGGCACATCCCACATCCCATTCCACTGTGGAACTCTTATGCTGCACTGGAAGTGCAGGACTGTCCCACAAAGGCACCCAAAACAGTGGCTGGATGGATGTGAAGGTCCTCCATGGTGGAGGCCTTAAAGGGGGAACAGAGGACCCCAGAGGAGGAGGAAGCGAATCCTGGTGGGGGACTCGATAACAAGGGGAGTACAGCTGGGGATAGGTGAGGATGCCGAGAGCGTGGTAAGGTGCTTTCCAGGTGCCACATCTCATAGGGATGGAAGGAGGATCCTAGGGATTGCTGGAAAGGCAGAGAGGGAGGGAGGGCAGGATGTCAATGTCCACTTGGGAACAAAAGATCTGGCTGGGGAGAGGCCAGAAACAGTACAAGAGGAGTTCAGGAAGCATGGGAGGGATTGTAGGCAAGTAGCACAATCAGTTACTTTCTCAGAGGTGCTACCTGTCCATGACAAGGGGGAGGACAGGAGGCTCCACACCAGGGACTTCAACTTATGGCTGAAGAAATGGTGCAGAGTGGAGGGATTCAGATGCATTGGGGATTGGGGCTCCACCTGACGGGATGGAGATCTATACAGGGGTGATGGCCAGCATACCTCCAGGAGGGGAACTGAGATCCTCAGTGAACAGTTTAAATGCTACATTAGTAAGCATTTTGAACTAGTCTGGGGGGGGGAATAAGACAGGAAAACATAGTGTATATCCTCCCCCACATGATTACAGGGTTAACAGTGGGTTTCCCAAGGGGGGGAGTGGCTTAGCACTGAACCAGAATGACAGCTTAGTTAGTGGGTTCCTCAGACACAGAGATTATCTGTCATAATCCTATAGTCTAGAGGTCCTTTTTTGCTACCAACGGGATGTCTCTCTATAGCAAGACTCTGTCTGCCACTAATTATTGAGAAATCGCCATCTGATCGCTTACCTGGAGTCGGTTTTCAGCTGTATTTCTGGAAGATCCTCAGGGCCTGCAACAATGGCCTCCTCCATCTCCGCGGCTGCAGAAACTAAACAAACGGAGCATATGTTCACTCAATTACTTCAGCAGATGACCCAAATGACTTTAGTAGTTAATACTAATACACAGACCCTCCAATCTATTGAGGGCAGATTTTTCCAAACAGAGCGTAGGATCAGCTCCCATGAGGTAGCTATTCAACAAATGACTGCGACCATACAGGAGCAGGCCAGGGACATCAGTTTACTGCAGGAGAAAGTGGACAATTTAGAAAACAGAAGCCGATGGAAGAACCTCCGCTTTGTCGGTCTCCTAGAGGGTGCAGAGCAAAAAGACCCTATCAGATTCCTATAAAACACTCTTCCTCAGCTGCTGGATCTCACTCCTGATATCTCTCTCCAAACAGAGCGGGCACAGCACTTGCTTGCACCCCCTCCCATACCTGGGGAAAGGCCCTGGCCTATGCTGGCCTGTTTCCTTGATTTTCTCCAAAAAGAGGACATATCTGTGGCTACGAGAAGCAGAGTCTGCTCATGTGGAAGGGCCAAAGGATCCAGATCTACCAGGTTTACTTCCGGCAGCTATCGGAATTCCACAAGGCATATACTGAGAGCTGCAAGCTACTCCATCGGCTGAATATCCCCTTCTCCCTCCTGGGGGAGGATCAAATGAGCCACAGCAGAGGACGGCAGGAGCACAGTTTGGAGAGAAGTGAACTTTAACTTTATATTTGTTTCTTTTACCAGCAAGAGCATAAAACAGCCAAGGGTTGCTGCTATTTACAGCGAGGAGGTAGATTGTCTTGCGAGAGACTGGGGGGGGGTAGGCCCAAACCTTACCCAGCCTCATCTCCATTTATAGTGAGGCTGCTGTCTCCTGACTGGAGGAGAAAGGGACTTCCCTAACAGGGACTTCCCTAACAATCACAGGTATTGATGTAGCATTATTGTCTGAGCTGTGCAACAGAATTAAACGATCAAGGAAGATATCATATCTTAAATGGTATTGAGCTAGGATAAAGTACTAGATTTGGGTCATTGGAACTAGGCAAGTAAAAAGTACAGGGATACCAGGGGATTGAGCATGCAGGCTTCAAGGGCAGAGGTAGGAGTGGGGACAGGCACTGGTTTGGGGAGGATGAGCAGGAACAGTGTAGGAGGGGATGTAGGAAGGATAGTTAACTGCAGTGGATGCAGGGCTGCCATCTTCTTAAAGATTGCATGAGGGGGGTGCTTGGTGTGCAAGCAGCTTGTACAACTAAAGGAGGAAATTGCATGACTGAGGAGGGAGCTATGTGGAAGAGAGGAAAGGGGGTGAAGGGGCCATCTGGGAACAAGGGACCAAAGGAAGTCATACTCATATGGCACAGACTGCAGGCACAGAATGGAACAGGTAGGGGGAGCAAATGGGCCAGCACCACTGTATCCTCATGAGCCACTAGAAGAAGAGGCAAAGAGGTGAACAATGGTCCAAAAAAAGGATTAGGTGTGGACCTGGAGTGAATGAAACTGGAACACTCAGTACAAAGGATCAGGGACAGTCCAAGGAGAGATGAGAGAGGAGAGCAACAGGTTCTCTGTGCTGGCTAGTCTGAAGGAGCTGGAGGGCAGGAATTTCAAGGGGGAGGAGAAACACAACAGAGGCAATTGGCCTGGCCGATGGCAAGGTCAGGGTGTTAGAGGATACAAGTAGGAGAGCAGAGGCTAAGGAGGGGGGTGGGGTGGAGGAGGCATTAGGGAAGGGTGAGCAAGCAGATGGTGGGCAGAGGTTGAATGAAGGTGGTAATATTGGTGAGGATGGGAGGCTTGGAGGGCAGACAAGAGGGACAGGCAGTGGGGATGACAGTAGGCCAGCTGGTGATATGACATGGATGGGAGTCAGGAGGGCATCGGAACTTAAGAAGGCTTTGGGGAGGAGGAGGAGGAATAGGTAGAGCAGGAGAAAATGGGGGCATGGAGACCGAGGATCTGCATGGGGACTGTGGCCTGCAAAGGTAGGCCAGCCATGAAGCAAGCATGATAGAGTGGAAAAGTTAATTGGATTGGGGGACCAGTATACAGGAGAGGAAGGGGATCACATGGATCATGGGAGACAGGAGGGAGGGCAGAAAAGCTAAAAAACGATAGAACTAGTGACACCGCTGACTACTCTCTTTAACAAATTGATGGGATTCACCCAAGAATTCTAAAAGAACTAAGGGTAGAACTAGTGACACCACTGACTATTCTCTTTAACAAATCATGGGAGGATGGGGTGGTACCTGAGGACTGGAGGAGGGCGGATGTGATTCCTCTTCACAAAAGTGGGAGCAGGACAGAGGCAGGAAACTACAGACCAGTTAGTTTGACCTCAGTGGTAGGGGAAAATGATGGAATCACTTCTGAAGGAAAGAACTGTTGAGTACCTAGAGACCAGTGGGGCACAGGACCCAAAGCAGCATGGATTCACGATGGGAAGGTCATGTCAGATGAATTGAATAGATTTCTTTGACTGGGTAACCAAAGTAGTAGACCAGGGAGGGGCTGTGGACATGGCTTACCTAGATTTTAGCAAGGCATTTTATGCAGTCCCACACAAAAGATTAATACACAGGTTAGCCAGCCTTGGAGTGGGTCCCAAGGTGGTAGCCTGGATAAAAAATTGGCTAGACAACAGGACGCAAAGGGTGGTAGAAAACGGAGTCCACAGTGAAGAAAGGAGAGTTACTAGCGAGGTACCGCAAGGTTCAGTACTGGGACCGGTCCTTTTTAATGTCTTTATAAGTGACATTGCAGAGGAACTGGAAGGAAAAGTATGTCTCTTTGCAGACAACACAAAGATCTGCAATAGGGTTGATACACCAGATGAAGTAGAAAGGATGAGAAGGGACTTGGCAAGGTTGGAGGAATGTTCAAATGTATGGCAGCTCAGATTCAATGAAAAGAAGTGCAGGGTAATGCACCTGGGAAACAAAAACCCAGGGGAAGAGTACACAATGGGGGGTGAGATACTGACAGCAGTAAAAATGGAAAGGGACCTGGAGTAATTATATCAGATGACCTAAAGGTGGGCCAGCAATGTGAGAAGGCAGGAAGGAAGGCTGGGGGGATACTGGGATGCATAGGGAGAGACATCAATAGTAGAAAACAGGAAGTTGTTATCCCTCTGTACAGACAGTTGGTGAGATCCCATCTGGAGTACTGTGTGCAGTTCTGGAGACCCTATCTCCACAAAGACAGACAGAGTGGAGGCTGTCCAGAAGAGGGCAACCAAAATGGTGCAGGATCTGTACCAGAAGACATACGAAGAAAGACTAAAGAAGCTTAATATGTATACCCTTAAGGAAAGGAGGGAGAGAGGGGACATGATAGAAACGTTCAAGTACCTCAAGGGAATAAACAAAGTCCAAGAGGGTGGCATCTTTCAGAAAAAGAGATGTGCAAGAACAAGGGGGCACAATTTAAAGATAGAAGGGGACGGCTCAGAGATAATGTGAGAAGTATTTTTCACAGAGAGGGTTGTGGATGCATGTAACAGCCTCCCTGAGGAGGTCATGGAATCAAGAACAGTGGGGGAATTCAAGAATGCATGGGACAGACATAAGGCAGTCCTAGTGGGGGGTAGGAGGAAGTAAGCTGTTGGTAACTAGGATCTGCAGCTTATCTGTTAGGTAGGAAAATGGGCAGACTAGGTGGGCCAAGCAGTCCTTATCTGCCATCAAATTCTATGTTTCTGTCAGTGAGAGAAAAGAGTCTCTCCCTGGAGAGAGCACAATGGAGGAAGCAGAAACAACAGGGCATGATGACAGTGCTGGAGGGGTGGGATGGTGGGGTAAGAGGCAAATTAATGATGAGAGAATTGGGGGGCTGCAGGAATTAGAACAGAAGGTCATCATACTGGGCAACTCAATTGTGAAAGATATCAGGTGGGGGGCAAGGAGCCAGAAAGAGTTCTATCTGGGTGGAATCCATGCCAGGTATGATGGCAGGTACAGTAGGACAGCATGTCATTAAATGTGTGAGAAGATAGGGGGTGAAGCCCCACATAGTGTTGCACTTAGGCACTAATGATCTGGAGGGCAGCAGAGTGGAGGAAGTACAGGACAATTTCAGGGAGTTGGGCAGGTTCTGTAGCATCAGGGGGCAAACAGTTGCATTCTCTGAGATCCTACCAGTACCCAGGGCAAACACAGCCAGGAAACAGAGGATCATAGAATTTAATGCATGGCTGGCAGAGTGGTGTAGAACTATGGGGTTTGGTTTAGTAGCAGGTTGGGGGCAACATGGGATAACAAGGACCTCTACTCGCCAGATAGGCTTCACCTAAGCAAGGAGTGTTCCTGTGTCCTGAAACAGAAACTGGGGGAGTTCATTACAGCCAAGCATAATTTAAACTGACTAAGGGGGAGGCTTAGCACTGGGCAGCAGCCAGAGCCAAAAGCAGAGGGAGGCATTGCACCTTCCCCTTTAGCTAGCAAGGAAGAGAAGTGGGGGCCATCAAAAAGTGGAGGAGATAGAAGGGAGGGAAGTACTGGGGTAAGCCGGGGATCCGGCTGGAGGGTGGTGTCACTAAATGCAAGGAGCCTGGCAGGAACAAAATACCTGAGCTCCAAGCTTTAATGGCAGAAGGGGAGGTGGATATAGCTGCCATCACTGAGACATGGGCCAACCAGCACCATGAATGAGACATCATGTTACCGGGATACAGACTGTGTTGCAGGGATAGGACAAAAGGGAAGGGTGGAGGGGTGGCTTTATTTGTGAGGGAAGGGATTGTGAGAAGTAGGGAGGAGGGAGGCAAGGGAAGGCCAGAAGCCTTATGGGTTCACCGACAGAACAATAAAGGTAAATGGGTCAGACTGGGGGTTGTGTACTGATCACCCTCACAGTCAGAAGACATCAATAGAGAAATGGCAGATCAGTTACAGAAACACTGTGGAAGGGGTGGCACTGTGGTGATAGAGGATTTCAATCTACTAGGGATGGATTGCAAAACCATATCTAGCACAAGCGCTAGGGAGCAGGTCATTCTGGAAGCCTTCCAGGATGTATTCCTGTCACAAAAGGAAGAAGAACCAATAAGGGAGGGGAACATCTTGGATATTGTGCTGACCGATGGAGACTACATGCAGGGCGTATGGACTGAGGACGCCCCTAGCAGGAAGCGACCACCAAACAGTTTAGTTCTCCCTGGATATGGGTAGGCATGGGACATCTACAAAAACCGAGACAGTGGACTTCAAAAGGGCTGACTTCTGCAGGATGGCTAACATCCTCAGGGGGCATTTGACTAGCATCATCCCTGACATGGATACCATCCAGAAATGGGCCATCCTGAAAGAAGGCCTGTTAGCGACCACAGACACCTGCACAAAGAAATGCAGTAAGAAAGCAGGGACCAAGCAGCCATGTTAGTGGTCAAAGGAGGTGCAGATAAGGGTGAGGGAGAAAAAGACTGCCTTCAGAAGATGGAAGGGGTCCAAAAGAGAGGAGGATAAGGAGGAGTACACAAGAAAAAACAAGGAGGTGAGCAGAGCTGTGAGGGCTGCCAAGACTTCAAAGGAGCTAAGGCTAGCAGAGGGGATTAAGGAGGGGGACAAGGCCTTCTTCAAGCACATAAGGGAGAAGAGGAACTGCAAGGAGCAAATCACCAGGATAAAGAATGGATGTTGTGCAGAGAAGGGGGTTGAACAGGCATAGGTGCTCAATGAGTACTTCGGCTCAGTTTTTACCAGGGGGAGAGAGATTGGCCAACACCACAGGGGCAGGGCAACACTGGCATGGGAGGAGATAGGATGACAGATGGGGAGATCCCTGTGAGCAGAGTGCTTGAGGGTCTTAAGTCACTGAACACGGACA
This sequence comes from Neoceratodus forsteri, assembly GCA_016271365.2. NCBI lineage: Eukaryota > Metazoa > Chordata > Ceratodontiformes > Ceratodontidae > Neoceratodus > Neoceratodus forsteri. The sequence goes on along the minus strand of CM028132.1, from coordinate 782,865,282 downwards.
AGGCTCCAGGGCCAGATGGGCTGCACACTAGAGTCCTGAGGGAGTTGGCTTAGGTCCTGGTGGCACCACTGGCAGACTTGAGCAATACCTCCCTGCAGATGGGGTGCATGCCTCAGGACTGGAGGATGGCACATGTGGTACCCCTGCACAAGAGTGATCCCAAGGTCGTGCCTGATAACTATAGACCAGTCATTCTGACATCTATTCTGGGTAAGCTCAGGGAAATTATCCTAAAGGAAAGGTTGGTGATCTTCTTGGAGGTGAACAGTCTTATGGACGACAAACAGCATGGGTTCGTCTCCAGGAGATCATGTCAAACAAACCTGGTTCACTTTTTTGACTGGGTGACAAAAGAAATAGACACTGGTCGGGCTGTAGATGTCCTGTATCTGGATTTCAGCAATGCCTTTGGCTCAGTACCACATGGCAGATTAACTTGTAAACTAAGGACCTGGGGGCAGGTTAGAAACTGGTTAAGTGGGTTGGTAACTGGTTGGGGGACAGACATCAGAGGGTGGTTGTGGGTGGGAACTCTCAACTCATACGGCAGTCACTAGTGGGGTTCCACAGGATTCAGTGCTGGGGCCAGTGCTGTTTAACATCTTCATAGCCAATATAGCAGTTGGAGTTAAGAGCAGAATTAATCTATTTGTGGATGACACCAAGATAGGGGCAGTTGTGGGTGGGGTAGAGGGAGGAAAAGTCCTCCAAGATTTGGGAAGGCTTGAGCAGTAGTCGGACACTTGGCAGCTGGGTTTCAATGCTAAGAAGTGCAAGGTCATGCACTTCGGAGTGAGGATTCCTGGATACAGTTACCATCTGGGAGAGGTTCAGCTGTCCGTCTCTGAGGAGGAAAAGGATTTGGGGGTAATGATCACAAAGAATATGTACCACTCGTGTCAATGTAGGAAAGTAGTAGCAAAAGCCAATAGAATGCTGGGGTGCATTGCTAGAGGAATCACTTCTAGGAAGGAGGAAGTCATTCTGCCTCTGTACAGGTCACTGGTGAGGCTGCACTTGGAGTACTGTGTACAGTTCTGGAACCCATACTTAAAGAAGGACATCAGGTTACTGGAGGGGTACAGCAGAGGGTGACTAAAATGATCAGTGGTATGGAGGGGTAGCCTTACAAGGACAGGTTGAGGGACCTTAACATGTGCTCATTGGAGGAGAGAAGAGAAAGGGGTGATATGATTGAAATATTCAAGTTCTTAAAGGGCATCAACAGGGTTAGTACAGAGGGCATGTTTCAATTATAGGGTGAAGGGATTACTAGGTGCACAGCATGAAGTTGGTGGGAGATAGAGTCAGGAGGGAGGCGAGGAAGCATTACTTTGATGAAGAGGGTAGTAGAGGGATGGAATGTGCTCCCTGAAGAAGTGGTATCTCTTAAAACAGTGGAGAGCTTTAAAGGGGGGGGCAATAGGATTATGAGCAATATTCTAGTCAGTGGGAAGATGAGGGGGTAAGAGAGGGGGCAAGAGGTGGGGGGGAGCAGCAGGAGTCTAACATCTGTGCTACACAATCGAGCAGACATGATAGACCATTTGGCCTGTATCTGCTGGCGGTTTTGTACGTTCGTATGTTCGTATATCCTGCCACAATGCAGATCTACAACGGCTCCCCTCTGCTATTCGCCCACCCAAACAATCTAATGGATTTTCTCTGCAAAACATATCCTGCAGAGTTAGGAGTACAGGGGAGCCTGGGAAGAATGGAGCTCACCTCGCCACGGGATCCAGCTCAGTCTGGGAGTTTAGTATTTGCTCCAAGCCAGCCTGAAGCTTACACAGTGCAAGTTTTTGAGGGGGGTTTACCAGCCTAGATCAAAAAAACGGCATACCGCTCACAGGAATGAGAGGCGGCATTATCCGACAGAGAGAACCCGTGCAGACAGCCCACAAGGCCGATTGCAACATGCAACAGATAAACCTCCAGCTCTGCATGCTTTTTTTAACCCCAATAGATTTGCTGCCCTTCGGAGTGATGCCACCACTGGCAGTGAGCCCAATTGTGGCTGCTGGTTCTGCTACAATGGTGATTGGCCCTGCTGAGTGTGCTTCTTCTGCAGTGTCTCCCCCAGATCAGGAGTGTGGGACTCAGTCTCCAGATCACCCATGGCAGTCGGTAGCGTTTAACCCAACTTGAATACATGTCAGCTAAGTACTGTGTTTATTTTCTTCGGTGGGACTCAGAGGTGGGGGCTGGTATAGAGAGGAGAGGGCCATGATATGGTCGGGTCTTTGCTTAGGCCTTGCCTGCTAAGCCTGAATGGCCTTCCCTCAACCTCCCCCCCTCTTGTTACCAGCAGTGTGGTGTGTGGGGCAGGGCATACCTATGTACTATTATCATCTCTGCCTGCCCCTTGTGTGCTGCTTACCTCTACTGGTTGTCAGACTGCTTTTGAATTACAGGTTTGGACCCACGGTGTTTGATATGGACAGATCTCCAGATGGAATTTTTGAAATAATGCATGTGGGGTCCTAGGTTTAATTCTGGGCCCTTCGAGAGTGGGCCTCATATGATATATGCCTCCTAGTATCCATTTAGGTATACGCCAGTTTCCAGTGCTCTGCTAGGGATTAAAACACTGGCCCTTCCCCTTCCACTTGTAAAACATGCAGAGTAAACAGGGCATGAGGAGTCTTTTGTAATTATTATGGCGCTAGGAACATAAACACACTATTTCCAACGCCCCCCCCCCCCCGGACGCAAAGCCCACTCGCACTATTACTGATGAGCTACATCTCTTTCCCAACTAGATGTGTCCATTCAGTCACTAGCTGACTACTAAACCAGGGAATTTCTACACTCTGCTGGACCATTTAGGTGCTCCCCTTGTACGCTGGAGGAAATGGGGACTGGAGGGCTAGAAGCCAGCCCCCCCCAACCCCATTCGTACTCCGAGAGTCAGTGACCTCATTTCCTTAACTCATTGTCTGACTTTAACTCATTGTCAGAGGGGTCTTCCTCAGGCTGACACAAGTGGTTATGTTCCCTCTGACTAGCTGTATGAGGACTTCTGCCCCCCTCACGAGAGAAGGAGGTGACCCTGGTGGGGTATCTGCCAGTCTTTTTTCCCTCCCAACTCGTCAGGTTGCGTGGCTTTAGCCATGTTGTTATATACTTGTATTGTTATTGGTAGACAGTTACTTAGGGCCATTTTCCCTTTTTGTTTAAATAATACTGTACAGAACCAGGCCAGTGCTCATGTAATTACTCTATGTGTGCTTAACATTTGTTTGTATTTTATATCAGAGCGGTATGATAGGGACAGTGAGATTGGGGTGTCAAGCTGGTTCGCAGTCTTCATGGTTTTGGTACGTACTCTCCATCAGTGGGTAGTATTTCCCTATCTGAATAATGGGTGACCTTCATGCCCACACCTGGAACGTGCAGGGCCTCAACACCCCAGTAAAGCGTAAACAGGTGTTATCGCACTTAAAATGACTATGAACCATTTTGGCATTCCTTCACGAAACAAAACTCACTAAATAGGATCATGACAAGCTTATTAGGGATTGGGTGGGGCAGGTATTCTCCTCCTCCTCCCCCTCCAAGAAACGTGGAGTGGCTATCCTCCTGCATAAAAACTTGAAGTGGACCCTGGTCCAAACCAAATGTGATGCACAGGGGTGGTGGGTCCTGGTTTTACTGGATACGCCAGATCGCCCACTTCTCCTAGCTAATCTCTACAGTCTGAATGAAGATGCCCCTAAGATCTTTCATGAAGTAGCCAATGCAATAAGTGCAATGGCCCAGCTTTCCACTCCCCTAATTTTTGGTGGAGATTTTAACCTCCCCTTAGACCCCCTGCTAGACCATAGCTCAGCCACTCAGTATTACCATGCCAAAGCATGGCTGGCAGTGCAACAAACTATGTCAGACTTACGCCTGCAGGACATCTGGAGGGTTTTTCATCCTTGTGAGAAAGACTATACATACTTCTCACCAGTTCATGGCACTTACAGCTGACTAGATTTTTGGCTGGTATTGGCCAATGTAACACAAGCAGCAATTGGCTCTAATATAACGCAGATGGTCATATCGCACCACACTCTGGTTCATCTGCATATCTTCTGGGGACCACAGATTCCCCCACACACTTCTTGGAAGCTAGACCCCCTTCTCCTCAGAGAATCTGATTTTAGTCAATGGCCCACATGTGAAGTCTCACTTCCTGGCTGACAACCCATCAGCAGACACCTCAGCAGGTATCACATGGGAGACCCTAAAAGCTACTCTTTGTGGTGCCATTATGGGCTATGCGGCTAATCTGGGCAAGCAAAGGGAGAAGCTTCTAAGTTCATTAGAAGAGCAGTTATGAGCACGTGAACTGGAAGCTAAGCAATCTCCACACTATAATAAGCATTCCCCACTAGGCTGAGAAATTGTTTGACATCAAATGGAAATAAGTGATCTCCTGGCTCACAAAGCCGAGATAGCAGTCCTCCAATTAAAACACAAATTCTGGGAAGGGGGGGAAGGGGGTAAGCTGCTTGCATACAGGTTACGGAAACAGCAGGCAGAATGGCACATCCCTGGACTGAGAGACTGTACAGGGATGACTCGTACAGCAGCTGATCAAATCAATAGTATTATGCAACAATATTATGCTGCTCTGTATGCCTCCTCCAGAATTATGGATCAGGCCACAGTGCAGCACTTCCTTGATTCGTGTGGAGGGGTTGTAGGATAACAGATGGACCAGACACCAAACTTCAGGTTCAACACACACTCTCTGTGTGATGTTTATTCAGAATACAGGAACTAAGCTTCTGCAATAGCATATTCCTTCTTCAGCACATCAGCTTGCAGCAACAGACTACGAATGTCCTTTCTCTGCACTTAGCCAGCACCTACTGACACTGATCTGTGATCTAACCACTTTTCATTGAAAACCCTTCATCCCTATGTGGGCTCTGTTTGCTTGGGTAGTGGGGGCTCAAAAAGAAAAAAAAAAAAAAACAAGCTAAAAACCAAGGACCTCAGTGCAGAAACACTGAAACATGGGATACCCCAAAGGGTATTGGCAGCAAATCAAGTTTCAAAGAAAATACAACATCACCACACATTTTCGGTATTGTTCAGTTTACAGCAATTTACATGCATTTTAAATAGCACAACTAACTTCATTTCTATAATAGCTACCTAGTACTTTTTATCATTATCTAAAACTTCTAGTACCATGGTATTTTCAACATTACCAGGTTTCATAAACATAAGGTATATACATCAAGGTATTTTATGACATAGTGCTATTACATACTAAATCCAACAATGATAAACACAACCTGTTTTACATACATTTGGAGGTCGCCACAATAACCTCCCTGTATGAGTACCTGAGAGGGGAAAAGGAAAATTAAAGATGACACTATAGCATAGTCAAGAAAGGGGAGGGGGGTGCCCATTGGTGGTCAACCTTATGGACTAGAAATTGTAAATGATAGAATACACCACAAAATAGAAGAACTGTTGCAACAGATTCAAGAAAAGGTCAGTTCTTAAGAGTGGCAGGAGCTCCCTGTCACATATCCCCCACCTTAAGAGGAAAGCAGTTATTGCAGACTGCTTACCACCTTCCTGTCCCAAGAAGGGATGGAGCTTCTGCCATCTATCTTCAGAAACTCTGTCTCAGGGTCTCTATTAAGGATAAATTTTCTATCATAAAAAAGTGGATATCATCATTTTTTACCTTGAGGCATTAACACATTTCTCAATAGAGACTAATGGTACCTTGTCTGACTGAGCAGGATATTCCTTTGTTTCCTCTGTTCCCATGGTACCTTCCCTGCACTATCTCCTTTTAGAGAAAGTCTGTCATATTTTTTAACCAAAAATCTGGATGGCTGTAAAGTCCAGTACCATAGAAAGACTTTCTCTGGGGTGAGTAATTACCTGCTCCAACCCCATCAGACATGTCAGTTTTAAGGAGGGGCCCAGTCCTAGGTTCAACCCCTCTACATAAACCCACTGTGTCTTTTGAATCATTCATTTCGCTTGTTACTAAAACAGACACCTGAGGGAAGACACTCTAGGTGTTACCCCAACACAGGTTCCTATTCATTTTCCACCCACCTCCTCCTGTGTAAGTTTTTCATCAAAAAAATTAAACGCATGTACCACCTCCTTGATCTTAACATATTTGGCAATATTAGCAACTTTAGCCTGCAGTATACCCGAGTGAATACTGTTAATAGACTTAGCTGCATCAATACAAGAAAAAGTCCCTTCAGCCTCATAGGCTTCTTCTTGCTTGCTTGGAGTTTTCAGCCCCAGCACAGTATCACTAGGCACAGTCTTACCCGGGGTCTCATTTTTAAGTTCCATACATGCATCTCTGACCTCCAACAGGTAACATCCTGGGAACAGAGGAAACAAAGGAATATCCTGCTCAGTCAGGGGATCCTCCTCAAACTGAGACCATGAAAATCCTCCTCTGAATGTTTATCCAAACTCTCCAGCAGGAACCTCTCGAGCACCTAGCACCAGTGTTCCACAACTCTCTGCATAGTCAGTCTGCCTCCAGCCATTGCCCACTCATCCAGCGGATCATCCTCATCAGGGTGTCCACTTCCAGGGTGTTTTCTCTTGCACCTCCAGTCTGACTCGACCTGCATCTCTTCATCGTCTTCAGGCTTGGCCTTCCACCAAGCTTCTAGATCCAGTCCAGGCAGCAGCTTCTCTCTGACTGTTGGCAATGGTTCTGTTCAGAGCTCCACGGACTTTCTTTTCTGGGTTCTCCTCTGAAGGTGTGGGTTCAAATCCCACTTCCAACTCCAAGTCTGTAGATGGCTTGTGGGATAACAGATGGACCAGACACAAAACTTCAGGTTCAACACACAATCTCTGTGTGATGTTTATTCAGAATACAGGAAATATGCTTCAGCAATAGCATATTCCTTCTTTAGTACATCAGTTTGCAGCAACAGACTATGAATGTCCTTTCTCTGCACTTAGCCAGCACCTACTGACATTGATCTCTGATCTAGTCACTTTTCATTGAAAACCCTTCATCCCTATGTGGGCCCCATTTGCTTGGGTAGTGGGGGCTCAAAAGAAAAAAAAAACAAGCTAAAAACAAAGAACCTTAGTGCAGAAACACTGAAACATGGGTTACCCCAAAGGGCATTGGCAACAAATCAAGTTTCAAAGAAATAAGACATCATGCATACTTCCATAATGCAAAGCATCATGGGATATATGCAAATCACCATGACATTTCAGACTTGTTCAGTTTACAGAAATTTACATGTATTTTAAATAGCACAACTAGCTTAATTTCTATAACTGTCACCTAGTACTTTTTACCATTATCAAAAACATCTAGTGCCATAGTATTTTCAACATTTACAGGTTTCATAAACATAAGGTATATACATCAAGGTATTTTATGACATAGTGCTATTATATACTAAATCCAACAATGATAAACACAATGGCCCAGATATTCAAACTGCGCCCAAAAAGTGTGCAATAGCAGGAGCAAGCCCAAGTCTATTGCGCCCATGCGCAAGAGATGTGATATTCAAAAACGGAGCAGGCCAAACTGCGCCTACAGCCGATGACTGAATATCGCACTACCTGTGCCATAGCACAACTAGGGAGGGAAGCTGAGCAGATCTGATGTGCCATAGCGCAACAAGGGATGTTCAGCTGAGCAGTCCAGAGGTGCCATAGCACAACCAGGGACACCGCCCCCAGAAGCAGAGCAATGCAACTGCACAACCAGGGAGGTAGGGGCCCACCACCCATGCCACAGATGGGCACATGAACACACAGCAGAACAGACATCATCCCCCCCACATCCCATGCACTGCATAACTGGGGGAGGGCTGGAATAGCCACTGGCCCATGGAGACAAGCAAACAACCCACAGCTGGGCTATGGTGCCCCATCACACCTACCGGCAAGCTGTGACTGGCACACAAGGAGGGCTGACCACCCCATGCCACACCATTCCCCCCAATGCAGAGCACACCCTGCACCATGACTCCCAGACACTCCCCCATGAGCAGTGACCATCACTGCAGGAAACCCCATGCATGCCATCACCCCCACTGTGACACTGCAACCCTGTGCACCACAGAACCATGCAAGCCAGCCCCCCCATGAGCACCCATCAGCGGGTGGCAGCACACAGCAATGCAACAACGGCAGACACAGTGCCACCATGCACAGTTCTCCCGAGGTACTGCTGAGAGACCAACCATGTGTCAGCGCATGAGGTACCCCACACGGGACAAGGCATGCCCCGGACACCACCACCAGTGGTACCGCACCCTGCACAGTATTCCAATGACACACCCTGACCCACCACTGGCCACAACAGCCAGCACAGACACCCACAATGGTGCATGGAAGCATGCACCACACTGGATGCCACACAGTGTATGGACAGACACCCACCCATACCCAAGGGCATAACAACACAGGGACACAGTGGTGGGGCAACCAAGCCCCCAGAGTGGGCCCATGTAAACTGTGTACACACAACCCGCAGTCCTCCATGGCACTGGAGTGCCAGTCACCCAGTGCAGGCACTGTGGACCCGTACACCACCATCATTCACCAGGAGCACAAGTCACAGACAGTGGGGAACATCCCCTGCAACACACACAAGGCACAGCATGGAGGTGGGACAACAACCGTGGTGCCCACAGTGCCACCTGAGGCAGACATGCACCACACCGGTGACAGGAGGCAACCCAGCAATTTGATGGGTACAGTGGCTGCCCTGCAGGGACTGCCACCACTGACATGCCAGCAGACCGTGCAGGTCACAGACATGCATGTGTGTCAGCTGCACAGGCCATGGACGGGCCAATGGGTGCGCCATGGACACAGAGCATGTGCCATGGACCTCTGCACACAGTCATCCAGTGCACAGGGCACAATGCACACACCACAGACACTGACTGATAACTACCCCCACACCATAGTCACCTCCACATGGACACACACACATACCCATGACTGCACCACCCCTGACGCCATGCACACCACTGCAGCTGAGCACCTATAGCCCGCTGCAAATCAGAGACCACCACAGTATTCATATCAAAATTAAATGTATTGGACAAATATATAAAATTCAACTATATACAATATTACATAAACTATAAACAAGGTTGGGGGGCCACAAACAAGGTGGGGGTGGGTAGGGGCAGGGGTGGACAAATGGGATGAGAAAGGAAGGGTGTGAGGGTGGGTCCAGGGGGGTAGGGGAATACAGGGACTGATTGATCCCTAGTGGGAGCGCCTTTCCCTGCTCCAACTCCTCTGGGCTTTGTGCCTCCTCAGGACCCCGGTGTCATCTATCCATCCGAGGATGTCCAGCGACGCCCTCGCCACCAGTAATATCTCCCGCAGTGCCTCCCTGATTTCATGTAGATGGCAGGTACCTAGGACAAGGGAGCACAGTCAATAGGTGTGAATGCACAACCCCATACAGCCCGCCCACTGTGCATGGCATACGGCTGTGGGACATACCTCTGTGATGGTTTGTGACCACCCGCAGTGATCACGTCCACATGACCTGCCCACCCAGGCACATACAGCCATGCAGAATGCTGCACACACCCACCGGCCAAGTCACGCACAGCACCACCGTGGCCGTTTAGTGACATGGCTATGTGGCGCAAAGGCAGTGACACAACCATGTACCTGGTGCATGCATGGACCACCATTGACGCACTCCCAGACATGCATTGCCACTGGACAGTGTTGACTGTAACAAGTTGCGTGCATGGCAGTGGTGTCGATGGATGGCAGCCATGCCCTGCTGCCCACCCTGTCACAAAGCATGCAATAGTAATCATGGATGTATGGCACTCGCCTTCATCGGGCTGGTCCAGTGGGCGGTGAGGGCCCTCACCCCACCTTGCTGCACCCTGCTCTTCCTGCCACCGCTCTTCACGGGCACGGCGGCATTCCTCTGGGCCTGTGGGGCAAACATGGAGAGAGGAACATCAGTACAATCCCATAGCAAAGTCCCCCTGCCCCCAGGTGTGTGCCCTTCCACCCAGCCAGACCCACCCACCCCAGCCCACACCCCAGTGAACACCACCACAGCCAACCCCGGACGGTCCCTCCCCCATGTGCTGGACACATACAACACTGTTACCCATATGGAAAATAAAAATGTGTTGATGTAACCCCTACCTGGCTGTGGCACCATGCCCCTCCTGGCATGTGCCCGCAGGTGTGCCAGTAGCTCTGGCTCCCTCTGCCGCAGGTCTCCGTATCTGTGGCTGCACTGCTCAGTGCTCCTTCACCATCCTGTGGCCTTCTCAAATGCAGTGACCACTTCCTGCCACACCTGGGTCCTAGACCTGTCCAGGGGCACCTCCTCGAACAGTGGCCCATGGTGGGGCTCCACAATGGCCACTAGGTTAGCCAGCTCAATTGCAGACCACTGGGCTGCCCTCCTGTGTGCTATTCTCACTGCTCTATTTGGCAATATGGTGCTCTGCAGCACGGCTCCCCATGTGCAGATGCTGCGCGGTACAGTGCTGCCATTCCCTATCGCGCTGTCACCGAACAGCATGATAGAGGTGAACCCATGCCTGACGCATGGCACCTAGGGGGCAAAGGTTGGGCACAGGGTCAAGGGTCTCTGGTGCATGGACATGCACAGCGCCATAGGAATCCAATGCATGTAGCGCGATTGGTTGCCTGTGTGCCACCGCCATAGCGGCCTACCGCATAGTTGGCCCAGTGCACCTATGATGGCCCAGTGCCACACTGCCATGTAGTGACCATCGCTATAGCGCCACTGGCACAATAGTGGCCGTGCCCTGCATTGTCTACCATGCACAGCACATCAGCAGCGCGGCAGACACCTGCATCAGCAACCCGGGCATGCGCAGTGAGGTGTGCACTATGCATGTCACAGAACTGCACCATTGGCTCAGCACGTTCAACACAATTACGCAAAGCGCAACAGTGCGATATTCAGCCATCATATGCAAATCATCTAATCAGCCATTCAATGGTGCAGCACTGCAATTTGCATCTACTTAAAGTTGCGCCTCACCTCATTTGCATGGGTTGCGCTATAAAAGTGCGACATTGGGCTGCAGTGGCCATAGTCAGTTACTGCAGTCTATTGGTGAGTGGCATGCTGTTTGGGAGTGTGGACTGTGGATTTAGGGACATGCATGGGACTGCACTGTCACAGGTAACAACTGCCACTCTTACAGGCTAAATAATGACCGAGCAAGTTTTTGGAGAGGAGGAACACAGTGGTGGGAGGAGGAGGCCTAACTTTCCCAAGGCCAAAACCGGAGCACTGTTTGAGGCCTACTTGGATCAGGAGCCACTTCTCAGTGGACGGCGGGAACACCTCAAGCCCATGCTGTTGCATGGGAGGAGGTGGCACGTGCTGTGAACCTGCATGGCAGCCACCAGCGCTCCTTGCAGGAGTGTAAGAAAAAGATGGGCACGGACAGGAGGAGGATAAAGGAGAAGGTGGCTGCCATCAGGGCAGCATGTGCTGCAACAGGTGGGGGACAGCCGGAGGTGGTACAGCTGATCCCACAGGAGGAGAGGCTTGCCGGAAGCATGCAGCGCAGTGCCATTGAGGGTGTTCTGGGTGGTGGATTCCAGACGGGTGGTGGCCCATCACTGCATCATAAGTCATGGTCTGTCTATGGGGGGCAGGGTAGATCACATGCAGTAACGCGACATTGCTTTCCCTTACAGATCCTGAGCATCTGCATGGGTCAGTGGTGGTGGGCCTGTCCACTGAGGACAGTCAGCTGGAGATGGAGGAGGGCCCATTCACCTCCACAGGTATACGTGGATTATTGCGACAGTGGGGCTGCCTGGCTGTCCACACTGATGTCATTGTAACAGGTGTGGTGGAAGCCCTGCCTGTGTCCCAGCGTGCCAGCATCCATGGATGCCAGCATGCTGTGACTGGGGCCGGTGCAGAGTCCGTCACCGATGTTGATGACGCTAACGTCATGGGCCGCGACACGTGTGTGCCATGGGATGGCCACACAGCAGGGCACTTCGTGCCCATGGCTGTGGATGGTGCTGCCGTGGAGGCCTGCGCGGTCAGCACAGTCCCAGCCTGTGCCTGTCAGCACCAGTGGGGCAGCACTGGTGTCTGTTCAGGACAGTGGGACTGTTGCGGCCACTGCGGCAGCACCAATGAGCCCTGGGGAGCGGCAGCCAGAGGGGCAGCATCAACAGTCGGCCAATGGGCTTGGGGGTACAGGGTTCAGCGGCTGCATCTGTGCACCGCCTGTGGACATGCCCAGATCTGGTCCTGGTGTGCAGCACCCACCCTCAAGGGGTGCTGATCATCAGGGCCATGCACACTCTGAGGGACAGGATGCCATGGAGGCAGATGACCTCTTGGATTAGCACACCTGCCTGCTGCAAGCATCAGTCCAGCAGCAGATGTGGCTTGCAACGTCTGTGGATGCACTGCATGTGGCTCTGGAGCGGGCAGAGGAGCGTCGCAGCAGGGACACCGCTCTGATCCTGGCAGGGATGGACCATTTGCGGGAGGATGTGACTGCTGCCATTGACAGGCATGCACAGGCATTCACTCTTGTCATGGCCACAATGGGCACACAGTCAGGTGCCCATGCATTGTGGACACCATGCAGTGCACTGTCCACCCCCCTGTTCCTGGCATTGTGCGACTCCCACCCTGTCGACACCGGGTTCAGCTGTGGGTATCCTGAGCACTCCTGGAGCAGGCATGTTCAGTGTGCTGCAGACCCCTGCGTGAGCACAGAACCCCTTGGGGACCATTGGTGCCTCCCCATGAAGCCATTGGTCAGCCTGTCAGTGATGGCGGGTCTCAGCGGGGCTGCCCACACATCCGTGGTGGCCGGGGCACTGTGTCGCGTGACTGACCTGTCTCCCAGCGTGGCTACTGTCTGGTGCTGCCCTGTGTGCATTGTGTGTTTCAGTGGGCAGTGCATGGGTGGGTATCCGGCCCTGCACGTGGAGACACAGTCCACCTGCACACCCTCCCGGCTGCTGTCTGCAGTTGCGTGTGCATGATGATACTTGCATTGCGCTTGTACACCAATGTGCAATGGTGCTCAGTATCTGACACGACATGGACAGGCAGGGCATGGTGGCCTGTGGACATGTGTGTTGCTAGGACTGCTGCTCTGGGTCGTGTGCCTCCTGCCCTCTGTGCACATTTGGTGCATTGTGTGTGTGCGTGTGTGTGTGTCCGTCTGCATGGCATGTTAATCCTCACCTATCCCTGGTTGTGTGTGTGCTTCTGTGCCTTGCCACTTCCCTTGATGGCATGCACCCCTGGTGTGTGTCCATGCGTGTTTGTGGGTTGTGCCTTAGCCACTGGTGGTTGCACATGGCCCCATGACTTACCTGGGTTGGCTGAAGTGCTCCTCCATGGTGGTGTCCCTGTGCAGCTGTGCCAGCCGGATAAATCGGGGGTCCCATTGGCCAAGGGGGGCTGCCCATCACCATCATCACCAGCTTCCTCATCATCCCCATCGCTGTCCCCCTCTTCGACCTGTGCAGCTATCCCACATTCATTGGCCATGTTGTGCAGGATGCAACAGACCAGGAATAGCCCACAGGCCTTTGAGGGGCTGTACTGTAGGGCACCACCAGAGGTGTCCAGGCAATGGAAATGTGCCTTCAGCATCCCGAACACCCGCTCAATGACATTACATGTGGTGGTGTGTGCCTCATTGTAGCGTTGCTGTGATGGGGTCGCGGGCTGCTGGTAGGGTGTGAGCAGCCAGGGACGGAGTGGGTATCCACTGTTAACTGTGTGTAGAGGGTAGAGGTTTGTTTGGTGATCAGCATCTCCCTGCCCCAGGCCATGTAGGCTACTACCCATATCACCGCTGGCCATGCCCCCCCCAGGCCCTATGATTGTCCATGTGGTTTGCATACTCACCCACTAGGTGTCCAGTGGAGATGTTCCCACTCTCGAATCTGTGGCACAGTGCTGACTGGTGCCAGATGAAGGCATCGTGTGCTCCCCCAGGGTGCGTGGCACAGACATTGATTATGCGACCCCTGGCATCGCACACCACCTGGCAGTTGATGCTGGCATAGCCCTTGCGATTGATGTATGCGGTCCCCTTGGGGCCAGGTGGTGTGTGTATGGCCACATGGGTGCAGTCTATTGCCCCTAGCATGCCAGGCATACATGCTACCCTGTGGAACTCCTGTATGTTTACTGTGCGCTCCACCAGTGTGCTGGGAAAATGGATGTACTGCATAGCATGTGGCAGCAGTGTGCTGAGGAATTGGGTGAGGTGGAGTGACATGGCTGACTGGGTTATGCCTGTGATGTCCTTAGTTGGTCTTTGGAAGGTACCCTTGGCATGCAAGCACATGCAGGCTGTGACTTTAGTCCCCACTGACAGGGCATGGCTCCGTCGTGTGGGAGCCTGCATCACAACACTGCACAGCTCGCAGAGCCACCTCAGAATTGCCCTATTCAGGTGGCACCAGCCCACAATCTCAGTATCGCTGTCCAGCTTGAAGCTGGCCTGGGCTCGGTACTGCCTATTGGGGGCATACTGCTGACGGGCCCTTCCACGGCCATGCCCCCCTGCCACCCGCCTTTTCACCCCCCTCATAACGGCATCCATCTGGAAGGTGGCACTGGCCAGGTCCCTGGTTTGTGTTCACCCCCCCGGCAGCTGTTACTGTATTCCCCCCGCTGTCCTCCCTGCTACTTCCCCAGCACTGGGAACACCTGCCTGTGGTGGCCTCTGTGCTGTGTGGCACTTCTCCCTTCTGCACTGGCTGTGGCTCCCCACACCTTCTCTGTGCCTGTGTGTTTAGGGTGCCCTTTCCCTGGTCTGCCCTGTGTGTCCCTCCTGCCCTGTCTGTCTGCCTAGAGTTCTGCCTCATGTGGCTTCCCTGTAGCGTTCTTGCGTCTCTCCCTTGCTCCTTTTTATTTTGGCTTATTTCCACTATGGCGCATCTTCCGCTTGCTCCCCTATGGTGTAAGTCATTGAATATCACACTGCGCCATTTATGCATGATTCCTCCCCCTTCAGTTGCGCGTGCCTTCATTATCATTGCGCTGTTGCTCAACATGATTTGGGGGGCCCAACTGCCTCCTGTTGAATATCGCAGAATGGCGCAATTTCGGACTTGCGCAGGCACAACCCTATTGCGCATGGCTCAACTCTTTTGAATATCTGGGCCAACCTGTTTTACATACATTTGGAGGTCACCACAATAACCTCCCTGTATGAGGACCTGAGAGGGAAAAGGAAAATTAAAGAGGACACTATAGCATAGTCAAGAAAGGGGAGGGAGGTGCCGATAGGTGGCCAACCTTATGGACTAGGAATTGTAAAGGATAGAACAGACTAAGTAATAGAAGAATTGTTGCAACAGATTTAAGAAAAGGTCAGTCCTCAAGAGTGGCAGGAGCTCCCTGTCACAATTTGTTAACTCTCCCAAAACTGTCCTCTCAACACAGTGCCCAACTAGAGGCCCCCAACACTTCTACCAAAGTAGAACAGGCCCTTAAAGCCATGAACTTGGGTAAAGCCACTGGAGGGGATGGCTTTCCTGTTGAGGTATGGCAGCTGGTCCACTCTCAGATCTCCCCTCTCCTCTGCAAAGTATTCAATGAGGCCCTAGAACAGGAGTGCTTTCCCTCTACCCTTCAAGAGGCTACCATTATGGTCTTCCCCAAGAAGGGGAAAGATCCTACCTTTCCCTCTAGCTACTGACCCACATCCCTTATTTTTTTATACTTCTTTTATTTAATCAACCTTGTATACCAATCATTCAAAACGCATTCAATAAATGTATGATACATGACAAAAATACAACAGTAGTAAAGCTCAAGAAACAACAAGGAAAAAAATAATTATATAAATAACTTATCAAACAGCGGGTCTAGCATAAAATCAGTTCAACAGTCCATTCATTTCAACACTTAGAAATTTTCAGTTCTTTCTTACAATGTGGCCAAGAGGTGAGTTAATTTCTTCTACATTATAAAAACTCTGTCTGAACTGAGGAGGGGGGGAAGGAGAAGGGGGATGAGAAAGGGGAAAAGGAAAAGGAAAAAAGGGGGGCTAAGGGTGCTATCCTTGTCTCTGTTCATGAGAGGGTGTCAATTAAGAGGTCCTCATATAGATCCCATCTTGTCCATCTGCATAAGTATTTGTCCATCTGATGCGATAAACTAAATGTGAGTT
Organism: Neoceratodus forsteri; assembly: GCA_016271365.2. Lineage (NCBI taxonomy): Eukaryota > Metazoa > Chordata > Ceratodontiformes > Ceratodontidae > Neoceratodus > Neoceratodus forsteri. The sequence goes on along the minus strand of CM028132.1, from coordinate 782,849,098 downwards.
TTTCCAGTCACTGGATATAGGTTACTATCTTCACCCATTCCTCCAAGCAAGGAGAGTCCTAGTGGAGCCACCTCTTTGTAATAGTTTTTGCTGCTGCTTTTGTTAAAATTGCCCAGAGGTATTTGCCTACTCTACCTGTTACTTCTCCGGGGTGTATCCCTAATAAAATGTTGCAAGGCTCTGTGTCGGTTTGGAGTCCAAAAATATTTATCAAATGTTGTTGTATTACCTTCCAAAATGTTTGCACCTTTGGGCATAACCAAAAAACATGTGCCTATGAAGCCTTTGCTTTCCCACAACCCCTCCAACATGAAGCAAGGGCTGTCTTATCCCACTTTACTACTTGTACTGGTACTGTGCTAGGAAGAATCTGGTTCTTAGTTTCCATCCAAATTCTTTCCATACTGGGAAGGAGGAGGACCGCCAGGTGCCTCTCCAGACATTGACCCATTGTTTATTACTTAGATTGATATTTAAATCTATTTCCCACTTAACTTTAATGTAGTCAGTGTTGTTCCCCTGATATCTAAAGTAATTAGAGTATATTATTGAGATAGCTTTATCACCACCTTTAGACTTCCAGATGGTTTGAAAATGCGTTTGCGAAGGGATCTCCATAGCCTCCCTCTGGTGCAACCTTAAGATGCTGCAATTGAAGCCACTTTCAGGAGACGGCTCCATGGCCAGCTATTCATCCCCTTTAAGTGATCGTCTCCCTTAAAGGAAGCATCCTTAAACATCGAGCAGGATAACATCAAACACCATAGTTACACTGACAAAACCAAAAAAAAAAAAAAAACAACGAAAATAAATGTAAATACAAGAGACAAGCACTTTTAGTAAATATAGCTCTTTTTCTGATTGTGTGCTGTTCATCTCTCAGGACTTTCAACTTAATTTATTTTACTCCAGTAAAATCAACTTAAAAAAAGACTTATCGGACATTCTGATGATCAAGTTCAGTCCCGCACCACTCAGACAAAGAAGTCAGTAATTTTCTTCTGTTTTGCCACCACACTCATGTTTTGTAAAATCTCCCCCTCCAACTCAAACAACTGCTCTCACTGCTGTATGCAGCCGCGCTGCAGGCACCAGTCACGGAGTGGCCCAATGTGCATGATAGCTTCACTGTTGGATACAGGAACTGGTGGTATATTATGCATATCGTTTGCATCTTCTTCATTTTCTTCTGTCAGATCCTCCTGGGAAACAGTGGCGCAGATTGCCTCTATTGAAAATTCACCATCTGTTTCAGCGTGTTCTTCGATGTCCATGACATCGATGATGCATGGTGCATTGCAACATGGGCAAGGCAAGCTGGATGCAGGAGTGCAATTCACAAACCTGCCCCAAACAGGATATTTCAAACACCTGCTAGACCACTCAGAACTGATCTAAGGGGACTTAGAAAAAGGAAGGGAAGAGGCAGGGTAAGTGTTACAGGACTGACACACAGGACTACAGCAGGATAGAGAGAGACACCCCAGAGGATGTTTGCACCACTGGCCCTACTGGGCATATGGCTGGCCATGCTATGCGACAGGAAATGTGCCCCCCCAGGAAGCACAATAGGGTGGCACTGAACAGCAGCCACAGCAACAGATGCAGCAGGTGCACAGACAGCAGCAACACAGACACAGGAGGCATGCCATGTGAGTGTACCAGCCACATGCCGCACACATGGACCTGACCAAGGAACAGTGCATCGCATGATATCAGCTTGGTAAGGCAGCCATAGCACAGCTATGCCAAGATCTTGATGCTGACATGAGAAGCAGGACACATAGAGGCCATGCCATACCAACAGAGGTGAAGGTATGTGCAGCCCTATGGATATTGAGCAATGACAGATTCCAGACACCAATTGGTGACACAGTGGGCATCTCATAGCCCTCCATATCACAGTGCCTGATGGCATTCATGGATGCCCTTATACACAGGTCACACCAATACATCTGTCTACCCACTGACACCCAAGAGCAACTGGCAATCGAGCAGAGATTCTATAACACAGCAGGACTCTCACATGTGCTTGGTGCAGTAAACTGCACACACATTGCCATAAGGGCACTGCTGGATGAACCAGACACCTATGTGAATCGCAAGGGAGACCATTCCATGAATGTACAAGTCATCAGCGACAGCAGGTGCTGAATACTGGATGTTGTGGCACAGTATCCTGGATACACACATGATGCATACATCGACAGGAACTGTGGAGTGTGTGATGCATTCCAGAATGGAACACTCACAGATGGCTGGCTGACAGGTAAGGCACATACATACACACAGAAAACAGGTGTGCATGTGAAGCATGTGGACACAACTGTAACCTCCCCCTCCCTCCCCACTGGTGATAGCGGATACCCACAACAGCCCTGGCTGGTGACACTGGTGAGCTGTCCCCAGAGTGCAGCAGAGCAACACTACAGTGATGCCCACACAGCAACACACAGCGTGACAGAGCGCACATTCAGCATCCTCAAGATGAGGTTCTGGTGCCTCGACAGATCAAGTGGCGCATTGCAGTATACACCAGTAATGGCATGCAAAATTGTCATAGCATGTTGCATGCTGCACAACATAGCACTCAATCACAGCACACCAATGCCAGAGGATGAGGAGGCACCCAGCGATCATGGTGACACTGTGGAGGAGGAGGAGGAGGAGGCGAGGCATGCCATTGGCTGGCAACAACAAGGCCAGCCACAACACACACTGGCTGGACAATGCATGTGGGCACAGCTGATCAGGTCACACTTTGGATAAGCACACAACTCGGTGTGTAAGGGCACAGGTACAGCAGCACCACCATGGTGCCCCTAGGGCATGGACCACAGACCCGAGGCCATAGGATGGCTGCACCCATACAGCCATGTAACACACTACAGGCACACTGGGCAGCAATGCCATGGCACTGCGGAGACCAACAAAGCAGTGCTAGGTACCCAGGGACCACTGTGGAGCAGCCACACACTGCTGGTGGACCAGAACAGCTGCGGCGATATGGAGGTGTCACTACCTGGGCCCGCAGACAGGCAGTGGCAGCACTGGTGACAAAGAAGTGCCTGTTGCCTGTGTGCTGACCCAGACGGCACAAGTTACAGTGACACTGGCAGCAGCCTGTGTGGCCAGGTGGGCATTGCAAGCACATGGAACAGGTGGACGAGCGACATATGTCAGAGATGGTGACTGGCATGGTGGGACATGTTGAGTGACAGGCACTGCATCCACATCACAAGGCAGGCCACGTAAACAGCATGGGTTGGATACAGCACAACACTGCCACCATGCCACACACAGCATACCAGTGTAGTCACCCCCCATGCAATGTCATTGAGTGGTGGGTGCAAGAAGCAGGCCCAACGGTGACACAGAGGACTGTGCGGGTGGGTGGCTGCACAGACCATGCAGCACAGCCCAAGGTGTGGCACATAGCCAGGTGCAGTGCACCTGTGGCTGCAGGAAATGTTTGGGTGGTGGCATAGTCATAGAACATGCCATATGGAGTGGCACATAGTGGTACAGTAAGCAGGGCCCCCCTCAGCACCAGTGTGGTACCTGGAACAGATGCAGTGTGCATCAACACACCACACAGCATGTGGGAATAGTACCCCTTGGTGATGCAGGGTGCGTTGCGACACGCCTGGTGTGGCTGACACAGATACAACCTCCACTGCATGTGGTCTATTGGACTATGCAACATGCATCACACATGGTCAGAGCCACAGGAATGTAGGGGAATATGGCCCACATGCAGCACAGCCACCAGCACATGATAGGACAACAGTTGCTTGGGCAGTAGGCCACACAGGACAGTGCAGCCCAAGCAACTGCTGGCAGATACAGTGCATAGGCAGTCAGTGAACAAGTATATCCCACTAGCACACAACAAGTGGCAATCCCATAAGCAATGGCATGCTAGAGCAGGGCACCTAACTACTCTGGGGATGAGACAGTGCTCCTCATAAGCCTGGTACAGCAATGGTCCTGGGTGCTGTTCCCACAGGGAGGACAGCAATCTAGCCCCTCAAACAGGGAAAGGGTGTGGTCCACCATTGGTACCAGGCTCCAGGTGGTGTCTGGTATCAGGAGGGCCATGAGGCAGGTCAGGCATCGATGGAATGACCTGGCCTGGAGGGAAGGTGGCCCTCAACACAGATGTCCAGATGCATGGAGGATGGCCAAGGCAGCCAGGTATGTGTAACCACAACCAATACTGATACACAGCACACCACAGTGACCACGGATGCACAGCTGAGTACTGAAGATGTCACACACCATTATGTCTCTGCAGGTGAGGGCAGAGCCACCAAAGGGCAGGGGTGGCCCAGGAGACATGGACAGGGTGGAGAGGGACAAGGAACCCGCAGAGCACAACATCACCAAGGTAGGTGTACAGCTGACATGACATGTATGCAGCATTGCAGGCCACTGCGTAGGGCCCATCATACAGGGGGAGACATGGCAGCAGCCATGAGCCGTGAGTGCCCGTGGCATCATTAGGCCATGCATGTATTGCATGTGCACTGCAAAATGTCATGACAGCCCACATGTTGGTACCGATGGAGCCATGCATGGCCGGCACATGATGCAACAGACACACACACAGCAGCAGCAGAACCAGCAATGCCGACCATGGCTGTCGATAGGGGGTAGGGCACATGCACCATGTACACATGTGTGGGAGTGAGCCCCATACATAACTGGTGTATGTGATGGCCTATGCAACACATGGCATGGCATGTCAATGGCATGCCATCCTTGTATATGCAGTCTGGGAAACATATAGTGCCTGGTGACACGCAGGTGTGTACACATGTTACAGTCCCTCGCAGTCTGTCACATTGTATTACAGGTGCCACTGCCAGTGTGCAGAGGGGACAGCAGGGCTGTGATGCATGGTGGTGTGCCCTTGAGCGAGTGGTGTGCCGCCTGAAGTGGGCTGACGCATGGGCGTATGCTGCCAGAACTAGAAGGATGGACCAGGACAGTCAGCAGGTGTCACCACAGGAGGATACAGAGGACAGCACAGAGGAGGAGGCTGACCCTGTGGAACGGCAGCAGTGGCCTCAACACATGGAGCTGGACAACAGTGCTGTGGGCTAATCAGCAGACGATGACACAGCAGACATGTCCATGGGCGACGGCACCCTGGATGCAGCTGAACAGGCAAGTACTGGCCAGGATGATGATGGTGCCACCCCTGTGCATGGGGCTGTCGGACCCGCCCTCGAACCTGAACCTGTGCAGCCTGTGAGTGCTGATGACATATTGCCAGACACGGATGCCAGGGGCAATGCTGACATGCATCCATCTCTGCCCACCCTTCATGACTTTGCGCAGGGACTCAGTATGCACATCAGGCCCCTGGTGAGGCATCTGTCTATGAAGAATGATGCCATGTGTGACCTGCTGGAGTACCTGGAACAGATCGGTGGACACCGATCGTCAGATATGTGATTGCAACATTGTCCAGGACATCACATGCTACATGGCGGACATGCTACAGACAAAGCACATAGTTTAGCCCATACACAGGTGTACGGTACTTCAGGTTGTAGGTAACACAGTGTGCAATGCTGTAAATTGTTGCACTGATCCACCTCTGTTACTGTGTGAGTTGCTGTGCCCACTGTATTGTCTAGCATTCCAAAAGCCATCACAGTTGTTGGTGTGCATTGCTTTGTTGTGCTTAATACATTGCTGTTCCATGCTGTGTCTCATGTGTCATTCATTACTGTGCATGCCCTACTTCTGCCTATGCTGTGTACAGGTCAGTGTCAGCCAGTGTGTGAGTACCTGCCCACAAGGGCATACACAGGCCCACATCTGGACACCAGGGACCATCATCCTACTCTGTGTGACACGCACTGCATGCCAACATGGCACTATGCATCACAGGGCTCAGTAGTGCCAGTATTGGGGTCCTCTTAGTTCCACAGTGGCATGCCACAGTGGGTAAGCCAAACCACCAGATGACAAGATAGGACCCTGCAGTTTGGGCCTGCATGTGTTCTGCATGTCACGGTACCATACATGTGGTACACGATTCCATGGTGGGGCTGTGTGGTGTGTTACGGTATGTGGCATACCGCAATGCCCACCCATCATGCATGTGCATCTCTGTATGCCTGATGTGGTACTGTGTGTGGGTGTGCTGGCCGTGGGTTGCATGTGTTACACCATGTGTGGTGGGGTAGCGATAGTCCTGCACAGGCCATGCACCTGGGTGTGGTAGCATGCCTAGCACCATGGACAGGTACAGTGCTGTGTGGGCCACGGGTCATGCCTGTGGTGGAGCGCACCACCATGGTGTGTGCACCCACCGGACACACTGGGAAAAGGGGTGTGGGGGGGCACCTGGTTGGCGGTGGTCAGTGATGCACGGGATGTGGGTGTGTGGTGTCAATGGGTGTTTAGCATGCCATGGTGTATGCACACAGTTGCAGGCCACTGTTCCCAGGGCAGGCTTTGGGGGTTGTACAGGCGTCCTGCACATGCTGTATGGGCTGGCACTGTGCATACCACTGTCATGTGGGAGGTGGTGGACTGCAGGCATGTATATGTGTGTGTGTGTGTGTTGTGTGTGTGTGTGTGTGTGTGTGTGTTCTCCTGCTCTGGTGACATGTCCAGGTGGGTAATAGCCATGGGCACTGTACACGGGACATGGGGTACAAGTACATGCACCATACGTATGCACAGCACATGTGTGCCACCATGTGTGGTGTGTGTTTGGGTAGGGGGCTAGGGGGCTGTGTTCAGGGTATGGTGTGGACATGGGCCCAGTGCATAGTGACAGACACTATCATCAAAAAGACCCCCCCATCCAGTGTATGTGCCTGGCATGATGTGTGCTTCCTACAGATGTGAGTGTGCAGGCTGCCCTTTACAGCCTACAGTGGTCGGAGTCCAACTCTGTGCAGCGCATGGTGGCTGCTCTGTGCTGCAGTCTGTGGTGTGTCACTCCCTGTCTGTGCTCCTGGGCTGGCCGGCATTGTGTGCACCCTGTGTATCTGTGATCGTCATGGTGTCGCCAGTCATGGTTGTTGTGCTGCAGCAGTTCTTGTCATACTGCTGTTGTTCTCCCTCCATCTGGCCTGCACCACAGCACTGTCTGGCAGGTGTACATCCTGCCCCCTCTGCACCTCCTGTTCCACTACCCCTACATGCCTGTGCACCTCCTCGGCTATGTTCATGGGTGTGTTGCAGGTGTCTTCCAAGGTTGTTCGGCTGTGGCTCCCTGCTGTGTGTGCCCCACTGTGCCATGTCCACCGTCAACACTAGCATCACTGCATGCCTCCAGCCTGCCCCTGTTGTGTTTCATGCCCACATGTTTGTCCTCAGTGGCATTGTCGTCCTGTTGCTGTTCCTCTTTGTCTCTGTGACACCCATCCATGTCATCCACCGCCCTGTCCTCAGGTCCAGCTGTGCGTGTCATCACTGTTGCCGGCCGTTGTCCTGTGGGCATCACTGGTTGCACCATGCCCTGTGTGCCCTCACAGCTCTGTCTCACCTCCTGTATGCCTCTGTGGGACTCATGCAGGGTCACATCTGCTGTGTGTTCCGTGCTGTGCTGTTCGTCACCTGCCCATCTGTAGTGCCACCGCACATTGCATGCTTCTTGCAATCTCCTGCAGTGCTGCAGCCATTGCTGTTGTCGCCTCAGTCTGGATGATGTGCAGTGCAATGCTGCATTCCATGACAGTGGTCTGCCTTTCTATGGCATCTGTTTGGCATGCAACACACAGCCATATGTCCTGGAGTAGCCTTGCTGTCTGTGTTGTTTGACCTGCCCCTTCCTATATCCCATGTAACATGGCTACATGGATGTCTGCCACTGTCAGCTGCAGCTGTCCCATGTGTGCTACCGTGGCCGTGGTGTGGTCATGAATGCTGTCATGTATTCCAGTCAGCTCACACTGTGCTGCCTCCTGGGTGAGCATGACATCCTGGCAGTACCGAGACAGTTAGTCCCTGAGTTCATCATCCACTGGCAGTGGCGTTGCACCTTGTTGGCCTGTCCCACCTGCACCTCCAGGGGTCTGTTCCATGGTGCTGTGTGTTGAGACTTCATGGCCTCCAGTGGTGTGTACACTGCCTGTCATGCAATGCTGCCATCCCTACTGTCTTCCGGCCGCTTGGTATCCACCGTGGTCCATTGTTGGTCTGCTGTTGTGCCCGCTGGTGTGCTGTGTCCCATGGTAACGCAGCTGTTGGACAGCATGGCATTGCTGTCAGTGTCACTGCCCTGTCCTTCTCCGGCCTCACTATCTGTCTCCCTCCTCTGGGCCTGGCTCACTGTGCTGTCACTGGCAGATGCCTGCTGTTGTTCATCATCACTGTTGCTGTCCATGCCATGCGGTTCCGATGCATCACTGTCACTGTCGGTCACAGCATGGTGTTGTGGTGGTGTGGGCTGCCCGGCAGTGGTACGTCCTCCTGTCTGTGTACTATGGCCACCTGCTGGGTATACAGGTAGATGTGCACAGTCAGTTACATGTGGTCCACATGTCCTGGTATGCGTCCATTGCCACAGTGCATATCTAACCTGTGGTGCCCAGTGCTTCTGCATGGTCGACCAGGCCATCACTGTGTCCAACTGGCCCTGCCCCCGGGTCACAATCCATTGTGGGTCCTTGCATTGTGAGTCCCTGTTGGCCATGCAGTGCGTCGACCTCCACTGGTGGTGCCACGTCTGCTGTCTGCATGGTGGTGTCATCCACCTCCTGCATGCCCAATGCTTACCTTGTGCATGTTGTTGCCGATACAGGTCCAGATCAGTGTCACCCTGTATGCTGCGTGTGCTGATCTGTGCCACTACATGTTCCTCATGTCTGCTGAGGGGCTGAGGGGCAGTGGTTGTGTGGGTCCTCCACCCGTTGTCATTGTGCAGCCTGTTGTGGGCTTCCTTCTCCTTCGCATGGCACTTGATGTCACAGTGCTGCTTCTGTAGCTCCCTCACACTTTGCCTGCAGGGGGCCGCTGCATTCACCAGTCTGGCTACCTCATCCCACACTTCCTGCCACTGTGTCCATACCTTCTGCTCCCCTCCCCAGGACAGTAGCAGGTCTGCCCGTTGGTTGTCACATTCATGTCACATCCTTGCACCATTGCACATCATGCATGTGCTATTGTCACCCACATACCCACCTACTTGGGCCTCAATTGCATTCAGGAAGATGTCTTTCTCCTGGTCAGTGAAGTTCTTCTTCCTGTAGTGCCCAGTCTTTTTCCTCCATGTTCCTGGGGTTGTCTGCCCCCTCTCTCTTTGCTGCATCCTCTGTAGTTCGACCTTGATTTTGGTCCTGTGTGTTGACACTGCATGCACCATGCTGTCTGCCTATGCTATTTATATGACGCACCGTGCATTCTTGCATCATGCGCACTGCATTTGGCACATGGTGCATTTGTTGCTGAATTGGGTGCATTGTCGACCACGCAGGGTGCTTTGGTGCACAGTGTGTCCCACGCATCTTGCACAACCCTTACGCCTTGTTTGAGTATCGGGCCCAGTGGGAACAGGGACCACCTTTTAAGATCTTCCTTCAATTGGGATCAGATTGGTAAATAATTTAGGCCACACAATAGTGAGGACTCCTTTCTCTGGGCAATCCCTAAGTATTTCATAGTAGACAAGTCCCAACTCATGGGGTACCGCTATCTCAGCCCTGTAGGGGCCTGATAGTGAAAACTAAGGACCTCTGTTTTAGTTTTGTTCTGCTTGTACCCTGATAAACTCAAAAATTCTTCCAATTGTTGGAAAACTGCCAGGAGCGATCTTTCAGGGTCTGATAAATACAAAAGGACATCATCTGCACAAAGGGTTAAATTATGTGCCCTTTCTCCCAGCCAGATACCCCCATCTCCTCATTAAGCCTTATAGACTGTGCCAGGGGCTCAATATAGAGAGCAAAGAGGAGTGGTGAGAGGGGCAACCCTGTCGGGTGCCTCTCTTCAAGAGGAACGCAGATGAAATATGTCCATTAGCCCTTGCATATCCTCTTGGTTCATGGTATAGTTTAAACAGACCCTCCAAGAATGGGACCGGGAACTTAAACCTGGAAAGGACCTACTGTAGAAAAAATCCGGAGACTTTATCGAAGGTCTTTTCAGCGTCCAAACTTAGGAAAAGGGAAGTCAGTCTATTCTCCTGTACATGGTATATGATATGAACTGTTCTACAAAGATTATCTTGGGCCTGTCTCCCCGGGACGAAGCCCGTTTGGTCAAAGTGTATAAATTCAGGGAGGAAATATTGAATACGATTGGTCAGGACTGCAGTCAGGATTTTATAATAAGTATTAAGGCGAGAGATAGGTCTATAAGAGGGACAAAGTGTGGGGTCCTTTCTGGACTTGGGTATGACCGATATCACCATATGTGACAATGAGACCAGAGTCCCACCCCCTCTTCATAGATACATGGATACATAGACAGTGTCGACAGATAAGGGCCTATGGCCCACCCAGTCTGCCCAATTGAGCTTGTAAGTTCAGTTTATGTTTTCCTAGAAGTCTGTTGCCCCATCCCCTGACCAAACATTGTATTAAGCATCTTAAACATAAGCGGGGCTACATCGCCTTTAAAAGTCTTATAAAATTTGGCAGGGAGTCCATCACTGCCTCGGCATTTCCCTGTCTTAAGCTTAGAAATCTCTCTGTGAACCTCCTCTGCACACATTGGTCTTAGGAGGGCCTCCTTCTGCTGCTCCTTTAACTCAGGGAGGTTAAGGTGAGACAAGGATGCCTCTGTAATCGAGCAGTACTCTGCTCAGTTTACCTTCCTTGTAAAACGCTTAAATAAATAAATAAATAAGAATTTGGTAACCTCATCCCTGCTAGGTTCTGGCTTCGATGCATAAAGTTCCTGGTAATAGTTTTTGAACCCCTCTGCTCTCCCCAGGATTGTCCTGGTAATCTGTTTGGAGACAGGGTACCTAATACCAGCAATGATAGCTTTTGCTCTTTCAATTCTCAATATACTGGCTAAGAGTTTTAACAAGTGTGGCCCTCCATCATAATAGCGCTGCCTCAGAAACAGAAGCTTTTGTTCTACATGATAATCTAGGATTTCATTTAGTTCTTTTTTAAGCTGTGTTAGTTCTTTCACCCTATTTTTGCTCATTTTATCATTTTGCAAGGTCTCAAGGAGTGTAATTCGGTCCATTAGGTGGGTACGACTAGCCTCTCTTTCCCTTTTTTTCTGGCTGGCTAATTTTATGAATTCCCCTCTAAGGGTTACCTTCACAGCATCCCATATCACTGCCAGGGTGATCTCTTGAGTGTCATTCTCTTCCAAATATTTTTATATACCTCCCAGATATCCTCTTTAATTTTGGGGTCCTGTAAGAGAGAAACATTTAGGTGCCAAAATGTAGTTCTGCGGGTTTCAACTAATCATATTTTAAGGAAGATGGGGGCATGGTCCAAGAGAAGAAAGTCTTCAAACCATGTATCCTCTACCATACACATCTGTTCCCTAGGGAGTATGAAATGATCTATTCTTGAATAACTTTGATGGGCAGCCTAGTAGAAAGTATAGTCTTTATGCTGGCCAGAGAACTGATGCCACACATACACTAGACCAAGTTCAGTTAACAACTTCTGAACTTCTTTACCACTTTAAATTCCCTTCTGGGGATTTTTGAAGTTGTATCTAACTGAAGGTTGAAAACAAGGTTGAAGTCGCCCCCACAAATGATGGGTCCCTCTGTCCAGTCCTCCAAGGTTACCAAGAAGGGTCTGTAGTCCTGAAAAGGTGACCCTGACGGAAAATACACAAAAGCTAGGGTGATCTTAATCCCCTGAAACATTCCCTTCATCAGGACATATCTACCCTCCCTGTCCCTCAGAGTATCTATAAGCTGATAGTTGACTCATGAAGGAACCAGGAAAGCAACCACCCCCCCCCATTCCTACCCCTTCTTTAAGAAACCTTTGCCATGGTCCCCATCCCAAATCTCTGTAATTTCTCTTGTTCTGATGCAGACAAATGTGTTTTCTGAAAGAAGATAAAGTTCGCAGCACTTCTTTGCAGGTGAGGTAGGACTTTACTCCTTTTCACAGGATTTGTTAAACCACGGACATTGTAGGAACATATAATTGTGCCCTGCATACAGTACAAGCCATTTAATCAGGACACGCTTAAAGGAGACGTCCGGTTAAAGGGAATGACCCCCAGGGCACCGATTAAGTGGTTGTACTATACAATGAGAGCAGCTTCTTTTATTGGGGATGGCTGCTTCTGTTTAAGGGGATGATTATGAGTTAGATATTCATTGTTCTCAGCTGCTGCAATACTCATTAGTGGCTCGTTAAAGGATTAACACCTCATTTGTGTCACAGCCAGTTGATGTAATAGACCCATGACAAAAATAGGCACTTTCAGAGTGGAACTGTTAGGTGCTGTTTTTTTGTCTCCTAAGTCTCCTTAGTGTCCCACTTTACTTTCCCTATGGTCTCCTGTGCAGCATGGATACAAAACGCATTGATCTGGCCCTTAATGAGAAAATAAAGATGCATGATGCGCTCCAGCAGCCGGGTGCATATATGGCTAGGTTGGCAGCACAGTTTGGAATATCGAAGAGCCAAGTTGGACGCATCAGCAAGAAAAACACCAAACTGCAGTCCGACTGACTCACCAACACCAACCACTGCAGAAATCAGAAAAGAGAGGGTAAGGAAACACAAGTTGAAGAGGCCCTCCACCTCTGGTTTTCTAACGTGGTCTCCAGAGGGACTCACATTTCCGGACCAGTGCTGAAAAAGAAGGCTAACAAGCTAGCCATTCATCTTGTGCATGAGACTTTTGAGGCTACTAGTGGGTGGCTATCTAGGTTGAAGGCATGCCGTAACATCATATGTAAGAAGGAGCAAGGACAGCCCATGGACGCAGATGAGGATTCCGCGTCCGACTGGATTAAAAATGTGCTCCCCTCACTGCTTGCTGACTTTGCCCCATTAACATTTATAACGCTGATGAAACCGGTGTCTTCTAACAGGGTTATCCTGATAGAGCACACATCCAGAAAGACATGGATCTAATTGGGGGTTAAAAGGCAAAAGACCGTGTGTCCCTATTGTGTTGTGTTAACATAGCAGGCACTGAAAAACTGCCACTGGTGATTATCGGCAAAAGTAAGCATCTCCATTGCCTTCCCAAAGATTTGTCCACTCTCCCAGTCACTTACTTCAGTTTGGCCAATGCCTGGATGACTGGCAACATCTTCAATGAGTGGCTGGATAACAGGAATAAACAGTTAAGGCGCAAGTGACGAAAAGTGCTGCTTTTGGTAGACGACTGCAGTGCCCACCCATCTGCCATTGTTGGAGCTTACAGTCACATCAAGATTCAGTTCCTGCCTCCTAACACCACTAGTTTAATTCAACCCCTGAACATGGGGGTGATGAGGAATTTAAAGGGTCATTACAGTGCTCTTTTTTCAGATCACATCATAGGGATTATTGACAGTGGGTCCACAAGTGTTGCATCCGAGATTGCATGACGTGTCAATCTCCTACATGCGATATTTATGCTGCATAAAGCTTGGACAGCAGTAAAGGAAACCATGATTGTAAATTGTTTTCATAAAGCTGGGTTTTTAACTCACTGCGATCTGCCAGAACAACCTGAGGAGGGTGCTGCTGCTCTACAAATCATCGATGCTCTGGCTGACGTTGTACGCCCTCTTACGTTCACGGAAGAGGAATTTCAGCATTTCATGGACATCGATAAGCATGCTGAAACAGATGGTGAACTTTCAATGGAGGCAATCTGTGCCACTGTTTCTCAGGAGGATCCGACAGAAGAAAACGAAGAAGATGCAAACAATGTGGATAATGTACCACCAGCTCCTGTATCCAACAGTGAAGCTATCGGGCACATCGGGCTGCTCTGTGACTGGTGCCTGCAACATGGCTACATACAGCAGTGGGAGCAGTTGTTCGAGTTGGAGGGGGAGATTTTATGAAACATGAGTGTGGAGGAAAACAAGAAAATTGCTGACTTCTTCATCTGAGCAGTGGGGGACTGAACTTGACTATCATAACATCAGATAAGTCTTTTTTTAAGTTGATTTTACTGGAGTGAAATAAATTTATAAAGTTGAAAGTCACAAGAGATGAACAGCTTACAATCAAAAAAGAGCTGTATTCACTAAACGTGCTTGTCTCTTGTATTTATGTTTCTTTTTGTTGTTTGTTGTTTTTTGGGGGTTTTGTCAGTGTAACTGTGGTGTTTGATGTTATCCTGCTCGGTGTTTAGGGAGACGATAGCTTAAAGGGGACAAATAGCTGGTCACGGAGCCATCCCCTTAAAGCAGCTTCGACTGTATTAGCCATTTAACTCAGTTATTGTGGCTCCACAACTTTGTTGTCCCCATCTCCCCCAAATCCCCTCCATCCAGGACCTCCCCCTTGCCAGCTTCTAACTGGTGTACTGTAAAGTAGATCCATAACTTGTATAAAAACATTTAAGTAACATTTTAACTTCATGTCAAACAACAAATATAATACAAACATACTTCCAAGCCAGAGAGCCCAGTTCAAGAGATGGGCTCCTAATCCCCTTTCCTAGTGTGGTGGCAATACACACCATAGAAAAACAGAAGGAGGGAATTTTATCAACACTCTTTGAGGGGCTTTCCTCTGGGCAGCTTCTACTTTAGGTTCTGAGCTGCCCTGTGTAGCTTTGATCAGTAGCCATGCAACTGAAAGGCCTACATACCCAGCACTCAACCCCCCTCCCCCCCATGTGCTACTACTAGAGATCACTGCTCCTCATCAATGTGGTAGTTCTCTGAATTTCCATTCCCACCAGTTCCCTTTTGGTGAGATATGGTTACTGTCTCAATATACATGTACAGGGAAACCTTCCTGGAACTTCTCTTGAGTCCCCTGCAAGCTGAGAAGGTAAGATGCTTTTCTCATCAACTCTAGGGTCAGGTCCCCCACCTATCAAGGCAGCTGGTTGTTCCCTTCAGCCCGAGAACATTCCTCTATTGTCTCCTTTTTAAAACGGGTTTGTCATTTCTTCTATAATTAGTGGAAATCACATATTCATCTGAAAAAAGTCTAAAAGTGTCTCTTACAACCCAGATAGCTGTGCAATGTTCCAATTTGTACTTTAGTCCAGAGGCAGATAAAAAGAGAGAAAAAAAAAACACATGAGAGTTCAGCCTGTTCAGAGCCGGTGGCACCAAAGCACAGAACCCTTACCGATTCCAGATGAGAAGGTGTCACTCTTTCGAAGTTCCACCAGATGATCTTGACTCACTGTTAGCCAGATTCAGTAGGCCTAGTTTCCAGAGCACGTCTCTGGCTGTCTGTAGTGGGAATACGCCCCTTGACCTCTGTGTCACAGTAACATATCCTTTATTAACTCCAGCAGCAAAGTCTTTGCTAAAATCCTTGTGGCTGGATTAAACCCCTTCCTTCCTTCCCTTGTCCACCCATCACAAGTGGCCTTTGTGCCTGGATGGTACAGTAAAGACCATATCCGTTCCCTGCTGAATTTGCTTCATCATGCCAAAGCCATTCCCACTCCAGCAGCCACAGTGGCCATAGACTTTGAGAAGGCTTTTGATTCCCTGGACTGGGATTATCTGACAATGGTATTGCAGTATCTAGGCTTTGGTGATCAGTTTAAGGGCTGGGTCTTGGCCTTGTACCATAGGCCTATGGCTAAGATCCTTATCAACTCATCCCTGTCTGGCCCCCTTTCCATTGAGCAGAGGCACCGGCAGGGCTGCCCCCTTTCCCCTCTGCTATTTGTTCTGGCAGTAGAACCGCTTGCAGTGGCCATACAGCAGCACCTCAGCATACAGGGCGTCACCATTGGGAATGCATCCTACACCACTCTCATGTATGCTGATCATTTGCTGGTCACTTTGGAGAATGCTCCAGCCACCGTCCCTGCCCTGCTCTCTCTTTTTACAGACTTTGCGGCTCACTCCAGGCTGAAGATGAATCAGTCAAAGACTGAAATTCTCCCATTAAATCTCTAGTGTACCCCTGCCCTCGTGGCCCCTTTCGGCCTACACTGGTCCCCGGATGAGCTTGTGTACCTTGGCATGCATGTGATCCCTGACCTTGCTAAGATGTGGGACCTCAATTTAAGGCCACTGGTGGCAGAACTGAGAACAAAGCTGGAGAGATGGCAGTCTCTGCACCTTACCCTAGCAGGTAAGATTGCAGTGATTATAATGATCTCAGCACCCAAACTCCTATCATCTCCCATATCCCCTTGGAACTCCTTGCCAGTTGGTTTAGCTCCATAGATGCTGTCCTGGGCAAATGTATCTGGGACAATAAAACACTTGCCTGTAGTAGAAACAAGCTGAGGTCCCACTGGTGGGAAGGTGGTTGGTGTCTGCCATGGCTAGAAGGGTATAAATGGGCCTATTCCACTACTCAAATACTGAAA
This sequence comes from Neoceratodus forsteri, assembly GCA_016271365.2. Taxonomy (NCBI): domain Eukaryota; kingdom Metazoa; phylum Chordata; order Ceratodontiformes; family Ceratodontidae; genus Neoceratodus; species Neoceratodus forsteri. The sequence goes on along the minus strand of CM028132.1, from coordinate 782,832,673 downwards.
TGGTTCACTCCCATAGGGCCAAGCTCTACACAATGGTTAGCTATGGAGAAAACAGCCACCCAGGTTCTTAGCTGCCCCTTCTGATCTGTAATCCCCTTTCTAAGAACCTGCTAGAACACCCGACAATAGCCCCATCGGTTAAGATGTGGAAAAATGTGCATGCAAAACTTAGGGCGGACCCAGACCCGCTCCCTCTCGCCGGGACCCCCCTTTTGGGTAATGGACAAATACAGGTTGAACATAAATCTGTTCACTGGACTCACTGGGAGGAGAAAGCTATTGTCACCTTGGGTGATGTAATAACAAGAGATGTAACTGGCCTTAAATCTTTCCAGGATCTGAACCAAGAAGCTGGGCTGGGCAGAGCTTTCTTCTGGTGATATTTGCATCTCTGAAGCTCTATTACAGCTTACCTGAAATCCCCATCTTGTGCCCATCCTTCCCTAGCTAAAATAACCGAGTGGCTCTCCCTTTCCAAGGGACAAGCTAGCAAAATCTTGACCAATATTTTCAATTTTAGTTTACAGCAAAAAAGTTTTCCAGATTTTTGGAAAAACTCTAAAGTTATTCATGTATTTAAGGGAGGAGATAAGAATAATCAATCAAATTATCGACCGATAGCTTTGCTATCAATTATTTCGAAGGTCTTTGAACGCCTGGCCTGTGCCCAGTTATATGAATACCTGGAGAAGTATAAACTACTGACTGATTGTCAAGCGGGTTTCAGACAAGGGAGGTCAATGGACACTGCCCTGATGGACTTCTTGGACTCTGTTGAAAGTGGTCTTGAGGCCCAGGAGTCTGTCGGGCGGTGTTCGTCGACCTCTCAAAGGCCTTCGATTTGGTCAATTTCAATATGTTATTGGGAAGGCTGGCTCAGATAGGTATATCAGAGCCTGTTCAGACCTGGATATTATGTTATTTGACTGAACGTACACAACAGGTCTGTATAGGTGAAATAATGTCAGATATAGAGGGTACCTTTAGGGGAGTTCCCAAGGCTCAATTTTGGGTCCTTTGTTATTTTTTATTTACATGAATTCTCTTCCATTGTGTATTCAAAATAGTAAGATTTATTTGTACGCAGACGACATGGCCCTTATAGGGAAAGCTAGAAATCTGGATGATTTACAAAAAAAGTTACAATTCAATTTTGATATTTTACAAAATTGGTTATTACAATCCAAAATGGTTCTTAGTACAAAGAAGACTCAGGTAATGCTTTTCCATTCGGAAAATAAACTACTTCATAACCAAACATTAAAAATATATTCTCTAAAGGGTCCAGTGTTAGAACAGGTTCAGGTATACAAGTATTTGGGAGTTTACATGGATAGTTCTCTTACTTTCTCTCTACACATAACAAACGTAACTAAAAAGGTTAATTCTAGATTGGGTGTGTTAAGAAGGAAAACATTGATTCTATCAAGAGAAACAAGAAATGGAGTGGCTGTAGAACTACTCTTACCAACACTAGAATATGGTAGTTTAATGTATCAGTTTGTTTCTAAATCATCTTTAAATATGTTTGGATAAAACATATTATAGAATAGCAAGATACGTGGCGAAATGTTTCTTTTTTACTCATCACTGTATTTTACTTCATGATCTTGGTTGGGATTCTCTTGCAATCCGCTGAAAAAAATATGTAGGGTATAAAGCCTTTATTGAGTATGGGGGAAAGGTTAAACATGGTGTGAACTCTCTTGATGTTTTTATTTTTCATAGGTATAATTTGAGGCACCTGAAACATAGATGTCAAAAAGTTACCTTAGAATTAAACATTTATAGTAGAATGCAAAGACATTTCTATTTACCAAAAATATGGAATGAGATAGATCCAGAAATTAGGATTATTGATAGCTTAAATCAATTTAAGCACTCTCTGGATTCCATTTGGAGAGATAGATGTGTTTGCTATGGTGTTACCTAGAACACTACCATCTATTCTCTTGTTCTGGATTCTAGACTGTTTCCTTAAAATTTATTTTGAAGCATTTGTGTGTGTCGGGCATGGGGTATTAGGTTGTAGTTGAGGATGATACTTTACTCTGTTTTCCTACCCTCCCCTCCCTCCTCTTCCCTTTCCTCTTCCTTTTCCTTTTCCATTATATTGGTTCTAGTATGGAAATTTTGGAAATGAAAAATTCCCTGTATTTAATCCATCAGTCCATCTTGAAATGCTTATACAGTATTTATCCTTTGGTATAAAAATCTCCTGGATTCTCTGATAATTTGTGTATATTTGTCTTTTGTATGCATGTTGTGAAATTATGCTTGTGATATTTGTAAGACTGTTACTGTAATATACTTTATTACATGATGTTTTGTACCTTTTGAAACTGTATTTTAAAACAGGACAACTTTGATAAACAGGGCCTCTTTTGGTCCTAAAAGTTACCTTCCTGTCAAAAAAATAAAAGTTTTATCTATCTATCTATCTATCTATCTATCTATCTATCTATCTATCTATCTATCTATCTATCTTTTATCTAAAATCTACGTCGAACTTCGGGACTCTCTCCTGTCCCAGTCCCAGAGTGTTAAATGTAAGTGGGAAACTGCTTTGCATATCCATAACACAGATGCCCAAAGGAACTCCTGCTGGCAGCAGGCACATTTTGCCTACCCAGATATGAGAAGCAAACTAATCCAAAATAAAATTCTGCATCACTGGTACAGGACTCCTGTGCTGCTTCTTAAATGCAAACTTTTAGAGAATGACCTCTGCTGGAGGTGTCAGACCCAAGTGAGGGATCTGTATCATATCCTTTGGTCATGTCATCTGATTCTCCCTGTTTGGACCTCTGTGAACAAGCAAGCCTCCCAAATTGTAAGCACCAATATAGAGCTTGACCCCTGCTTCTGGATTCTAGGCATCCCTACTCAGCAGATAAAGTTGTCTCGCTCACAGAGGTGCTGGCTTGCCCTCCTCAGTATCCAAGTACAGTGGCTGATCTTAAGCTAGTGGAGAACTGATGTTATTCCCTCTATGTTGGAACTCTTCAACTCCCTCTCCAAGATGACATCTTAGATCTAACTCACTCCCTAAATATTATTCTTGCTGGGCCCTTTTCTTAACTTATTTGAAACCAAGAACTGGCATAGGTTGAATACTTGTTTCCTTCTCTCTGCCTAATAATTATTGATCCCCTAATGCTGGCTTGAAGGTCTGCTCTGTGTAAGAACTGTTATCACCTATCATGCTTGATGACTGGAACAACAGTTGTTGTAATGGCTAGCTGCCTGATTCTTTGTATAATAGGTGTAGAGAGTATGCCACAGGAAGTGTTATCTGCTATGCACAAGACCCTACTGGCAGCACATTTCCACTCCTGTTAGGCACCTGTCCTTCACTCTTTCATGTGTCTGTACAGAGATGTTATGTATGACCTTATAATTTCACTTTTCTCTCCTCCTGTTAACGTATGTTTCATGAATGACAAATGATATATCCTGTCATTGGTGATGTATATGTGGAAAATTGATTAAAAAAAACTATTAACAACTAACAGTGGGTATCCTGAGGGGGAGGAGTACCAAAAGGAACAAACACAAATAGGTAAACAAGTGGAAGAGGGAGGTGACAAAAGGAAAGATAAAAGTGGAGGAAATGGGAGAGGACAAAGGGGAAAGCAGAAGGGAGGTGGAAATACAAATTGGAGAGCCACGTGTGCAAATGCTAGAAGTCTGGGCAACACGATGGTAGACCTGGAAGCCACCATGGCAGCAAAAGACCTGGACATAGTAGCAATTACAGAGACCTGGTGCAATGAAAACCAGGATAGGGATGTAGTCATTTCAGGGTGTGCTCTATTCAGGAGGGACAGGGTAGGTAGGAAGGGAGGGAGGAGGGGGTGCATTTTTACGTGAGGGAGACCACAAAGGCCACAGAAATATGGGGGGAGAGAGAAGCAGAGGTTCTGTGGGTCACCCTGGAGACTGGGAGGGGGGGCTGCTATTTGGACAGGGGTGATCTACAGACCTCCAGCACAGTGGGAGGAGGGAGATAATGACATGATAGAAGAAATCCAAGGGATGGCTAATAAGGGTGAGGTTTTGATAGTGGGGGTCTTCAGTTTGCCAGATGTGGATTGGAGCCTCCCTGCTGCAGCAACAGGTAGGAGTATGGAAATCCTAAACTCCCTGCAAGGGGCATTCCTCAGTTAACTAGTTAAGGAATCCACTCATGAGGGGGCAATACTGGACCTGGTATTGTCAAATGGGGGCAGTGTCACTGACATCACAGTGGGAAGCAACTTTGGAACCATTGATCACCTGACGGTGTGGTTCAACATTAGGACTGGGTCAGAAGCCAGCCACACTAAAACAAGGGTTCTGGACTTCTGGAAGGCCAATTTCAAGAAAATGTGAGAGTGCCACAAAGAAGCCCTAGAAGGAACAGGAAAAATGAGTGGGGTAGAGGAAACGTGAGCAAAAATAAGGAAGGCCATTAAGAAGGCAACTGACCTCCATGTCAGGCAGGTTAAAAAGAGAAAGAGAAAAAAGAGAGACCACTATGGTTCTCCCAGGAAGTAGAAGACGAAGCAAAGGAAAAGAAACAGGCATTCAAAAGATACAAGTCGACACAGAAGGAAGAGGATAGAGAGAATTATCAGGATAAACAAAGGGAGGCAGGGAAGGCAGTTAGAAGGGCAAAAGCACAAATGAATGAAAACATTGCCAAGTCAGCAAAAAAGGGGGATGAAATATTCTTTAGGTACATTAGTGAAAATAACAAAAGCAAGGCAGGGATAGTAAGACTAAAAAGGGTAGGTAGGGAAGTGTGGAGGAGGACAAGAAGAAACCAAACATACTGAACAAGTACTTTTGTTCAATTTTCACAAAGGAAGGGGTAGGAGACGGACTACAGATGGGGAAAATGGTATTAAGGGAAGGGAGGTGTACACTAGCCTTTCGATGGAGGAGAGCATCCTCAGGGAACTAGCAAAACTAAAGGTAGACAAGGCAATGGGACCAGATGGGGTTCACCCCAGGGTACTGAAGGAACTAAGGGAGGTGCTTGCTGGGCCTCTGATGGCCCTGTTCAGTCTATCACTGGATACAGGGGAAGTTCCAGAGGACTGGAGGAGGGCAGATGTGGTCCCACTATACAACAATGGAAATAGGGAGGAGGCAGGAAACTACAGACCTGTAAGCCTGAATTTGGTGGTGGGCAAGTGTACGCCTCTTTGGGAACTTACTACTTAATTTAGTGTAGCCGCAGTGTCTGGAGCTTGGCCCCTACCTACCGGCAGTGGTGGGGGGGAGGCTCAGCACAGGGGTCTAAATAGGGAGATTTGGGCATGAATGGAGGAGTCTTGTTGAGAAGGGAGAGAGAGGAGGCAGTGAATGGAATGTTTGGTCACGAAGTCCGGGACCGGGGTGGGCCACTTGCCACCCCATCCTCTGCTCTCAGAGACTGGCAGAGAAGTGTAGTGATAGGGAGTTCCCTGTGGGGTCCAGAGCTTATAGCAGGGCCACTGGTACCTTTTGGGGTGCCAGAGCCTGGGAAGAAAATGTAGTGGCCCACTTCACGATCTCTGGCACCTTGGTGGGGTGACACAGATGAATCCCATGTATCCTCGTTTGTGGGTGAGGGCAATTAAAGCCTGTACCAGGTTGTTAGGGCAGTACTGTAGTGGCATTTTGTGCAGCAGGGAGCACAGTGGTGGCAGCCTGTCTCCCTTTCCGGTGGCACTTCAGCCTGGCCAGGAGGCATCTGGGAGCCTAAGAGTGGAAAGTGCACAGGTTTCCGGGATCACCAGGGTCCTTCAGATGTTTCCCTGGGATGCTCGGAGCTGCATGTGGCTTAGGATAGAGGGGACTAGGCGTTTTCCATTGGGACTTTGATTCTTGCAGTAGACACCATCCAAATGGGAGCTCCAGATTCAAAACACCGGTGCTGGGAGATACCTCTAAGTTTACACAGCTACTCTGCATCCTGTAGCTGCTAGTGCTATGTGCACAGTGTATATGTTTGGCGTGTGATTGGAAAAGGAACAAGTCTGTGCCGGAGAGAGGTTTGGAAACGAAACCCTGTAGGCTTGGTTTTCAGCCATTCTTGTTGCTGCTGCATAGGATTTTAGGAGCCTGTTCAGCCCTGAGCGAGCACTGCAGTGTAAGAGCTTCTGAAACCCAAACGTTTGCTGCAGACTGTATTGGGCAGCTCACCCTGAGGTACCCACTGTGTAATTTGCACCCCACGCTCCATGGAGTGACTTTAATCAAATTTCTGCAATTAAATCATTTTTTCTTCTTCTTTTAACTTGGAGTGGACAATGGACTTTATTTATGGCATTGTGTGACTGCAATAACCAAGTTTGCCCCCACAGCTGCTGTTACCCCCCCTCGCTGCTAAGTATAGCCTGTACCCTTCCCATGACATCTTCTAGGAACCCACATAATAGTTTAATTTTCTGGGACTATGTTTCTGGCTGCAAGTCCCCCCCCCCTTTACCATCTGGCATACCCCTAGACATTGGGAGGGGGGCTTACAATGTGGGGGCTCATCTGGGATATGACTGCTTATTTTTTGGGTGCAAGACCTGTTCCTGGACGGTATTTTGGGGATACAGCAGTGCAGAAGATTTCTCTGCTTTCTAGACCGTTTTAACCTGTGAGATTTCACGCCTTCAATGCAGCTCCATTATTTTGCCAGCATGGACCGGTTAGCATACATTTAATATATGCAGAACTTTGGGGCAATATGCCATTTGCTGGAGGTGGCAGGGCTGAGGCCAGAGGTCACTGAGCAAGGAGCAGGAATGCTATTTTGTGGAGAGCAACAGTGAACTGCACCACAATTGCTAACAGCTCAAGGAGAAATCTGCTGGCTAAAAAAAAGACCTCTATATTTGAGTAGCTGCAGAACCACACACTAGAAATGCAGAAAAGGGTGTCAGAAGCATCTGTGATGGGAACAAAATGGTACCTCTTCCTGCTTTGCTCCTGTCCTGGTTATGGAAGGTGGCACACAAGTGAGCACCCATGAAAAATGTGTGATCTGCCACAGAACCAGAGGCCTAGTGAAAGTGCTACCCATCTGTCTGAACTGCACCAGCTGTGGAGCATCTCCTTCCACCCAGCTTACACCTCCCTATCAGCCTGCCTGGAGTTGGACCACCACCTCAGCCATGGTGAACACAGACACATCCAGCCTAGAAAATTGGGAAAAGATGGAAACTGCAGCTAGTGGGGTCATTTCTGGAAGGAAGGGCACTAGCTGTCTGCCCAGTCCTTTTTCCCCACCAGTACCTGACCTTCCTCGTGGCAGAGGGAGAGGCTGTGGGGTGGCTGGGAAGCTTAAGCCCAGTGAGCCCCCTGCTCATGGTACACTCCCTGGGGTGGCAGGGGCCAAGAAGACCACTCAAGAATCTCCCCCACCACTGCGGGTGCTGCAGGAGATGAGAAGCCAGATGTAGATGTGAAAGGGGTTATCTCCAAAAGAGACTCAAGCACAGTGGAAGACAAGAGGGAATAGGTGCAGTATCCCCTGCCCTGGTTGTCTGCACTAGATCCTTTATTTTTCATGATAATGTATGGGAGTGAGACATTCCAAAGCCTTACCGCTGCCCCAGCCTACTTTTCCCAGATATCAACCCCTGGCTGAGGCAGGTTTGTCAAAAACTGAGGAAGGACATCGACACCCTCCGCCCATCTGACCCCCACTACTCCCAATGCACCTCAGGGAGTTGGCTGCTAAAGGGTAGTGCCCCAAGGACCAGTGTGAGGAGCCATGTCCAAGTGATCTCAGGCTGAGCGCTGGCTAAGAAGAAGGATCAAAAAGGAGTAACTGGGAGAGAACTATCCATACTTGTGTGAGTGGATATGGGACATCATCGAGGAAAGGAGGGAGGATTGAGTCTTCCAAGGAGCCATGGGCAAGGTCAAGCAGAGAAGCAGTGACAGTGCGCTGGATCTGGGAGGCCACAAGCAGAAAGCCATCAGAAAGGCAGAACAGATGTGTACCTCAACAGTGTGGACTGGAGAGACCTTGTTTAAGACTTTTGCAATGGTCCAGGATGGAGAGGGACAGAGGACCAAATATTACATCATCTGTGAAGACGCTTTTGGAGAGCAGATTACCAAGCCTGATCCAAAGTTGTACTATGCCTCAGAACCCCAGAAATAGATCTGCACCCTGCCCTAACAGACTGTTAAAAGACTGCTTTGAAAGATCAGGGTCTGGACTGATTCCCCCCCAACCCCGATGCAGGTCTTGGCATTAGGTTAACTGGCAAGACTGCAAAATATGGACCCACACTACTGGATGCTGAATGAGATCAACCCCTTTTAGTGTTATTTGCTATTTAAATTGTTTACAGGTTTTAAGGAGTTGACTCCCTAGTCAGTTTAAAATGTGTTTTGTTCTGTTTTGAAGAAAAACAAAATGTGTTCTGATTAGTAACAGTCAGAAAGGAGGAGGCTGGACTGGAATATACCCCCCTAGGACTAATAGTTAAGCCTAATGTTGAAGTGAACATGTACGTATGAACATACATACGAAACTGCCAACAGATACAGGCCATATGGTCTATCAAGTCTGCTCGAGCGTGCAGCTAGCAATCCATTACACTGCAGCTGCACCTCCTTCCCTTCCCTCCCCTCATGGTGACCCTCCCCTCCACTTTGTCCCATCCCCTTTTAAAACTGTCTACCATCTTTCAGGACACCACCTCCTTGGGCAGCACATTCCACACAGACACTACCCTTTCCATGAAAAAGTGCCTACTCATTTCTCTCCTGAATCTTCCATCCTCCAATCTCAGACCAAGCCCCCTTGTGTCCCTCCCTCCCCTCAACTTAAAAATCTCCTCTGTACCAGTCTTGTTTATACCTTTCATGTATTTAAAGGTCTCAATCATATCTCCCCTATGCCTCCTCTTCTCCAAGGAGTACATGTTCACTCCCTCGGCCTCCCCTCGTAGGGTTTGTCTTCCAATTCCCTGATCATCCTTGTTGCTCTGCACTGGACCCTCCCCCCCCAAATAATCTAACATCCTTCTTTAAGTATGGGTGCCAGTACTGCACACAGTACTCCAGGTGCGGTCTCACCAATGACTAGTACAAAGGCAGGATCATGTTCCCCCACCTCCTGGAGGTGACTCCTCTAGCAATACACCCCAGAATCTTGTTGGCTCTTGCTGCTGCATTTCTGCACTGTGCTGAGTGGTTCATTTGCCCTGTTATTATCACCCCAAGATCTTTTTCCTCCTCTGTAGTGGCTATCTGTACCCCTCCCAACTGATAACACCTCCTTGGGTTCCTTGCTCCCAAGTGCATGACCTTGCAATTATTGGCATTGAACAACAGCTGCCATATGTCTGACCAATCCTCAAGTTTAGCCAGATCATCCTGCAGCCCCTGCCACCCTAATGTGTCATCCACCACCACACCGAACTTGGTGTCATCCTCAGAAAGACTAACTTATCCTTAATGCCATGCGAGATGTCAGCGATGAAAATGCCAAACAACACCAGGCCCAGTACTGAGCCCTGTGGTACCCCTCTCCTTACAGCCCTTGGAAATGAGAGTTCCCCTCCTACCACTACCCTCTGTTGTCTTCCTTGCAGCCAGTTCTTGATCCAGTTCACCATCTTTGTCCCTTCTCCCTGGTATCCCAACTTGCTAATCAGCCTCCTATGTGGCACTGAATCAAATGGCTTGCTGAAATCCAGATACAGGACATCCACTGCATGTCCCTTGTCAAGTTCCCTAGTCACCCAGTCATAATAGTCAACCAGGTTCATCTGGCAGGATCTGCAAGAGACAAATCCATGTTGCTTTTCATCCTGGAGTCCATTTCCTTCCAGTTACCAACCTCTCCTTAAGGATTGTCTCCATTAGCTTTCCCACAATGGATGTGAGGCTTACTGGTCTATAGCGGCCCGGCTCCTCCTTGGGTCCGCTTCTGTGGAGGGGCACCAAGTGAGCCATCCTCCAGTCCCGGGGTATGTACCCTGTTACCAGAGAGGTATTGAACAAGTCTGCCAATGGCGCTGCCAGGACCTCCACCAATTCCTTCAGTACCCGGGGCGGGGTGTACGCGATCTGGTCCTGGCGCCTTATCCACCCTCTGCAACCTTAAACCTTCTAGTTCCCTGCCCAATTTGATTTCCATTTGTCACCCTCCCCTTGCCTACCCTCCCTAACCCCTGAGGCTGTGACCCATCCTTCACCTTAGTAAATACAGAAGTATTAATTTAGCACTTCTGCCTGCTCTGCCCCTTTCTCTGCCCAGCCCCCATCCTTCTTGATCCTTACTATATGATCTTTGCAGATCCTTCTCTCACTTATGTACCTGAAGAAGTCCTTTTCCCCATCTTTGATGCCATGTGCCAGCCTAAGCTCTCTGGAAGCCTAGGCTGCCCTGACTGCTCTGGTCATCTCCCTTGATTTAGTCAGGTACTCCTCTCTATCCCCCCCACCTGCATCTCTTGAATCTCCTGAAGGCTACCGTTTTTGGCCTCACCTTTTCCAACACTTCCCTGCTTTACCAATTGGGTTTCTTGGCCCTAGCCTTTTTGCTTTGTGTCTTGGTACAGCATCTAATGGCCTCCGCAAGCCCTAGCTTGATAACTTCCCATTTCTTGTTAGCATCCATGTGTGGGTGGATTCTTGCTAGGTGCCCAACCACTATTTCTTCCATACTGCCAAAGTCAACTTGCCTGAAGTCCAACACCCTGGTCCCTGCTCCCACACTGTCCTTACCCATGCTGAGTGAGATAACACTGTGTGGTGGTCACTCCCTGCCAGCAGATCCTCCACCCCCAGGTCTCTGACAAACTCCCCATTAGACAGCATGTAATCCAGAGTGTTGTTTAACCTGGTTGGCTCATTTACCATCTGTACCAAGAAGCTGTCCTGGAAAGCCTCAAGGAGGACCTGCTTCCTTGCACTCAAGGTGGCTGGGGTGCTCCAATCCACCCCAGGCACATTGAAGTCCCCCACTATCATGGTGTTACCCTTCCCACTGAATCTCCTTATCTGCTCCACTAGTGCTCTGTTCAACTCCTCTGCCTGAGATGGTGACCTGTACACCTTCCCCATTCTAAGCATCCTGTTTCTCATATCCTGGAATTGTATCCATAATGCCTCTGTTCTACCCTCCACCCCCCTTCTCCCTGGCAATCCTTATGCCCTCTCTCACATAAATCGCCACCCCACCCCCTTTCCCTTTTTCCCTATTCCTGTGGTATATCCTATACCTCAGGATCACTAGGTCCCAGTCCTGGTATTGGATGGCCCATGTTTCGGTGATGGAAGCTATTTAAAAGACAAAGAACCTCTGTGCGCAAACACTGATGCAAGGGTTACCCCAAAGGGCATTTGGCTGGGAAGCCAAGTTTCAAGAAAATACAGAATCACACATGCCCACACAATGCAAAGCATCATGGGCTGCATATGCAAATCACCACAGAATGTTATGCTGGTTCAACTTTAAGCAGAATTGCATGGTGCCGAAAGGCCTCTCACACAGTTTGCAAAGGGTGCTAACAGATGACATAGACACACAGGATGGCAGCTATGTCCACCTCCCCCTCTGCCATGAGAACCTGTAACTCAGCCATTTTGTTCCCAAGGCTCCTTACATTCAAGGAGACTACCCTCCAATGTATGCCCTTCCCATCCTTTTCCCCTTTTGAACACTATTCATATCAACACTATATGAACACTCTCTTGTTCCATCTCTACTAGTATGGGGGGTAAGCCCGTTTGGCTCCCCGATCTGGAGAACTTGTTTGAATTCCACCCACTTGCCCCCCCACCCCATTCTTAGTTTAAATCTACTCTGGTTGCTATGTATTCCCCCAGTCTCTGTTTTAATACCCCCGAGCCCTCCTTGCTGAAGTGTAGCCTGTCCTGGGCATACAGGGTGCTGCTGTCTCAAGTTCTTCCCCATGCCCCCACCAGTCCATACCCTTTGGTTTGACACCAGGCTCTCAGCAACTTGTTAAACTCCTCTATTCTCAGTTTCCTTGCAGCACTTGTTCTGGGTACTGGGAGTACTTCTGAAAAAGCCACTGAGCTTTCTGCTTCTTCACACAACTTCCCCAGCTCCAAGAACCTCTCCTGTACCTCCTTGACCATGTTACCTTTTAAATCATTTGTGCCCAAGTACACCATGATATGAGGTGTCTCCCTTCCCCCCTTGCATACTTAAGAATAAACTGTCCCACCCTACCTGCTGTCATTCCTCCCATGCACCCCACCCATATGTGACTATGCCATTCCCCTTTACTTCACCCTCTCACCCCTTTTGGTATTGAATCTCTTAGAACTAAGGCCCCACTTCCTTTTTCATGCTTTAGCCCCTAGCTCCTCCCATTTTCCTGGCCCAAGTTCTGGATCGTTACCCCATCTTGCATATCCCTGGCGCCCCCTGCCCCACATGCCTCCTCCCCAGCAACTACCCTTATCCTGACTCCCCCCTACTGTGTCTCTTAGCTGACCCTACTGCCACTCCCTCAGTGCACTCCCTACTTCAGTACCCTCATTCCCATCACCACTTACCCTTTGCTTCCCTTCCCCCTCCTCAGCTTCAATCTCCCTGCCCACCCTCCTAGCCATTTTCCTCTTCCCATTACCCATCATATCCCTACCCCCTCCATCTGCCATACTGCTACCTTCTGGGTTGTCAGTATCCCTCTTTCTTCCTGCCCCATCCACTGGTCCCTCTCCCTCCTTATCCTTCATTGTAGCCAGCAATGACTACCTATTCTTTGACACCAGTACTCTGCCCTGAGCTATCCCTTACAAACTGTTATGAGACTTCCATTTGCTATCGGCTCTTGAGCTAAGGCTAGGTGTAAGTAGGTGTGAGTGAAATATAGTGCAATGCTTGCATGTGTGTGGTGTGTGGGTGAGCCGAAAGGTGAGAATGGTTAGTTGACATTAGAAGTGTTGCAAAGTCAAGTATCTTATGCATTTAAAGTTGCAGTGTGGCTGTTCCTGTTCAAATGACTGTGTTGCTTATCTGTTTAATTAAATCTGGTAGTTATGCAATATTAGCAGGGGAGGGTATGCTTTAAGCCCTACCTGGCCGCAGCATCTTTAAGGTTTTGGCAGTTTTAGAGCATGTTAGTGGGGGGGGGGGTGAGACACCACTGCTGCAGTACCTGGCAATCCGTCTGAGGGAACCAGCAGGGGGGTCACCATGGGGCCCCATAGGTTTGGTGCAAGTGATAGAGGTATGTTAGTAGTAGTAGAAGTACCCTTATTTAGTGAGGTATTGGGTTCCACCATCAAAGCTGTGTTTCCGGTGGTGCTATTCAGGCTTTTTTGGGGGGGGTGTGCATCTCTCATCTCTGGGAGGTCAGGGTGGCCAGCTGGTAGGTGTTCACCAGGAGGAGAATGGTTTTGTGTGGGGGAAAGTGTAAGCCCCCTTTGGGAGTTTACTAGTTAATTTAGTGTAGCCATAGTGTCTGGAGCTGGGGGGCCTCAGCCCAGGGGTACAAATAGGGAGGTTGTGGCATGAATGGGGGAGTCCTGGTGAGAAGGAAGAGAGAGGAGGTGGCCTGTGGAGTATTCAGTCATGAGGTCTGGGGCCAGGTTGGGCTGCTTGCAACCCCAGCTTTCCACCCTCAAAGACCGGCAGAGAAATATAGCGGTCGGGAGTTCCGTGTGGGGTCCACAGCTTGTAGTAGGGCCAATGGTGCCTTTTAGGGAGCCAGAGCCTGAGAAGAAAGTGTAGCAGCCCACCTCACTATCTCTGGCACCTTGGTGGGGTGGCACAGGTGGATCCCTTGTATTCTTGTCTGTAGGCAAGGGCAATTAAAGCCCATACCAGGTTGCTGAGGCAGTACGGAGGTGGTGGTCCGTGCTGCAGGAAGCAAAGTGGTGGTGGCCTGTCTCAATTTCTAGTGGCACTTTGGCCTGGCCAGGAGGCATCTGGGAGCCTCTGCAGCCTAAGAGTGGAAAGTGCATGGGTCTCTGGGATCACCAGGGCCCTTCAGATGGTGCCCTGGGATCCTCGGAGCTGCACATGGCTTAGGATAGAGGGGACTAGGCATTATCTGTTGGGACTTTGTTTGCTGCAGTACAGACTATCCAAATGGGAGCTCCAGATTCAAAACATCAGCACTGGGAAATACCAAAAAGCCTACATAGCTGCTCTGTATCCTGTAGCTGCTAGTGTGCTGTGCGCCAATGTATGTGTTTGGCATCACGACTGGAAAAGAAACAAGTTTGTGCAGGAGAGAGATTTGAGACAGAACCCTGGTGCCCTGCTTTTCAGTCATTCTTGTTGCTGCTGCCAGGATTTTAGGAGCCAGTTCAGCCCTGAGTGAGCACTCCAGTGTAAGAGTTTCTAAAACTAAATGCTTGCTGCAGACTGCATTCAGCAGCGGGCCCTGAGGTTACCCACCATATAATTTGCACCCCACGCTCCATGGAGTAATTTTAATAAAATTTCTGCAATGAAATAATTTGTTCTACTTTTAACTTGGAGTGGACAATGAACTTTATTTATGGCATTGTTTGACCGTAATAACCAAGTTTGGCCCCACAGTTGCTGTAACCCCACCCCCCCTTTGTCACTGCTAAGTGTAGCCTGCACCCTTTTGAAAACAACTTCTAGGAACCCAGGTAACAAGTTTAACATTCTGGAACTGTGTTTCTGGCTGCAAGTGTCCGTCCCCCTCCCCTTACCATCTGGCATAACCCTAGACAAGGGTGGAGGAGCTTACACAAGGTTATGGAAACACTACTTAGAGAAAGGGTTGTGGAATACTTTAAAACCAGTGGATTGCAAGATCAGAGGCAGCATGGGTTCACAGGTGGGAGATCCTGACAAACACACATGATAGTGCTCTTCAACTGGGTTATGGGAGGGCTTGGCCTGAGGTTCAATGTGAGGAATAGCTCCTCCCACAACCTGTACTTAAGCCCTCCACTAACGCACCTCCCTAGCTTAGGGAGTGTTTTTTGTCCCTGAGCTCCCTGCATGGCTCATGTGGCTGTGCTGTTCTCTGTGCCTCTTGCTGTTCTGTCTTTTTTTGCGTGCTTGTGTGTGTCACCTCCTTCCCCTTGGTGGTTCTGTTTCTTTCACCTTTCTTTGTTAGTTTACCTTTTGTTCTGTGGCCTGTCTGGTCTCTCGGCAGTTCCTTTCTGCCCCCTGCCCCCTTTCACTCATTTTCCTCCCTCGCTGTTTCCTGGGTTCTCCCCCTGAATTCCTTTTTGGGCTTTCCACCCACATCCACTCACCTTCTGGCTCACCACTCGTCCTAGACCCGACTCTCCTCCCGACGCCCACCCGCTTCTTGTCCATCCCCTGCAGGCATCCTGTTCTTCCTCTTGTTTCCCCACCCGCAGCATGCCATGTCTCCCCAGAGCTTGCCTGGGATTCATTTCACCCATTCCCTGTAGTGACTCTGCTCAGTCCGTAAGTACCCACTTCCTGATTACAGCTGCTGTGCAGTTTGGTGCTTTGTTGTTTCTGCTGAGTGTGTGCTGAAAGTTTCTTCGCTCCCTGTTTGGAATCCCCTCTCTGAGCCTCTCAAATGGTCCTCGCATTCTGTTCAGGAGTTGCCCACTTCCAGATTGCGCTCCATCCTCCTGCAACCTGTAACAGCCCCAAAAGACAAAAACTATGCAAGTATTATTTATTGCAGCCCAAATTCAGCCCCAAACCCTTAGATTTTTCCAGCTTCTGTGCTGTTTGGCACTTTACTGTTTCTGCTGATTGCATGACAAAAGTTTCTTCACTCTCTGTTTAAAAAACCCTCACTGAGCCCCCTTATTGGTTCTCACAATCTGTTCAGGAGCCAGCCACTTCCTAATTGTGCTCCATCCTCCTGAATGCTATAATAGCCCCCCAAAGATAAAAAACAGTGCATTTCGGTTATTATACATTTATCCTGCAGTTACTGTACAGGTCCTTTAGCCCATTTTTGATTGAAGAGGATATTTTTGTACCACATTTTTATTATCAAATGCTGACGTTCCAACTGTTTTAATTACAGTGTATTTGGCCACTACACTCACTCTTGCATGGGCTTCACATTACAATTGCAATTCTGACAATACTTTTTTGAATGTATTGGGTCTCTCCTGCTGGAACTCTTATATCTCCTCCTGGTGCTCTACTGTACCACCCATGCATTTCACAACTGCTACACGCATGGCTTTAATTAGCGGCTCAGGTCACTTCACAACCTTAGACCCCTTTCCCCTTTTACAGTCATATGGTTGCAAAGACAGTGACCATTCTACACTTTTGTTTGTACCCTCGTTCATTGAGCAGAAGTGTCCCCTTTTCATTGTGGCCTTGGGGCTCCACTGTATCCCCGCTTCATCGTGCTTCCCCACCTCTCCATGACATGGTTACGACAATGCAAATGAACTGTACTCAGCAATGGAAGCATCCAGAGGACCCTAATCAACAGTTCTGCTTCTATTTCATAACCATAGCATAGAATTAGCTTTTTTAGAAAAATGTTTTTTTTTGTTGCACTGTTGCATTACCGGAAGAGAGGAGTTGTTTCAACCCTGGTATCACAAACTACCTAACAATTAAGTCCAAGTATTATTTTTACTGTAGGCTTCTCCGACCTTTGTTGTTTTAGCCTACCCGCTCCTACTGCCTGTGACCTCAGTCACCTGCACCCTCATGATCCTCTCCCCTGGTTCCTGCTCAGTTTACAGTGGGGTCTTCCTTCCCTTGCATAGTTCCAGCTCCCAGGGTCGGACTTTCTCTACAACACTTAATGTCTACATGCCTCCCATTCCTGTCATGCTACATATGTTTTATCATACCTGTCTACTATTCATCATGCCTATCTCCTTTTGGTTGCCTAATCTGCTGTCATTTTGTAGCAGCATTCTGCACCTTCAGCCAGCCCATACCAGCAGTACTCCGGACTCCATCCCTAACTTGCACCTTCTGATGTGCTGAGTGAAGGTAAACTTCCCCTGTCTACCCGGGATGGGATTCTGTTACATTCAATACCTCCTACTGCCTACCAACTTGATATTCTCCATCCCTAACTCTGCTGGTCAGCATCGAGTGAAGGTTAGCTCGCCCTGACTACCAGGGATGGGAGCTATCTCTACAGCCTTCTGAGTTTTACCATACCTTCTCTACTTCACACCAGTTGCCGCTTCCCTTTGGGAATGAAACTTCTTCACCCCATGTGCCCTCATCAATCTACCTATGCCTGGCTGCCTCACATCACCATCATCCCGCTTCAGCCATCCCCAGCAGATGTCTCCATTCTACTGCTTCATCTAACACATTCCCAGCCTGCTACCCAGATGCTTCTTCCCTTCAGGAACTTAACTTTGCCTAACTTGCCTTCTCCATCATACCTGGCCTGCAGCCTCAGTTTGGTCCATCCTGCTAACTTCCAGGGCCAGAAGCCTGAATCCATGTTCAACCGCTTCCACTGTCTGCATCTTATTCCTGATGCAGGTTGCCTTCCCTTCAGGATCTGAATTTATTCACACAGGACCTTCTCACCACCCTGCCTCCTTGTTGCATACAGTCAGGATCATCTTGTCTCCACAGTCACGACTGGATGCCTGAGTTTACATTCCACTGTTTCACATCTATGCCTTTTTGACCTGCTCTTGGATGCGGCAACCCTTCTGGAACTGGACCTCCTCTTGCCCGTAGTCTCCATTCTTCCTTGCCTGCAGTCTTCCCTCAAGTCTCATTGCACTACCTCCCCTCGTCGAAAGCCCAAGCTTGCATCACTGTTTCCACTTCTGCATTCTCTACCCGATACAGGTTGCTGCTTACCTTCAGGAACGGGACCATCGCACTCCAGTTGCTTTCTACCTTCGGCTCTGACCTGTCGACATGATTGTACTTCATCTCATCGACATCAAGGAATGGTAGCCTGTTTTTGGATCCACTGGATCATTGTATCCTCTATCTCTTGCCCAGTTGCCACTCCTGTCTGGAAAGGACTTCCTTTACTTGCTTCCATCCTCCAACCTCTGCAGAGTGGAATTGAAAACTAGTTCTCGCTCCTCATTTACCAAGCCTGGAAGCTCATTTCTACAATCAACTGTTTCAACCTTACTTGCTCTCCACCACACTGTCGCTTGATGCTCCCTCTTGGACTTCTGCATGTCTCTATTGTGCCTTTACCCTCCACCGTTACCTGGAGCATCAAGCTGGGCATCTCACCTCACCTACTTTGATTAGGAACCTGTGTCTGCACCTGCTGGCCCCTCCTTATGCAAGTTCCTTGTCCTACCTGCTTACCACTTCCCTCCAGACTAGGGGACCCCTTTACTTGACTACCGTCCATCCTTCCTCCCTACTCACCATCCTGCTCATCCATGGACCATCATACTCTAACCCGTTAGCCTCCTTTCCCACATGTTTGGACCTTGCCAGCTGGTCCAGTATATATCTAGATCCAGTTTATCTGCCTCTGGGACTTCTTTGCTGCAGGTCACCCATCCAGTTGACATCCAAGTCTACTTTCTCCTTCAGATATGGGAACTTTATCCTTCTTGGCTCCAGCACCTTACGTCCCTTCACTAGTTGGTTGAAGCCTTTGTCAGAAGTGGAACCTATCTACCTCAACCCTGTTGCTCTTCATACTTCACTTTGCTCCCCTGCCCTCCATGGATCATCCTCTAGTGACTGCTACAGCCTTCCAGCATTCTGCCATTGTTCACTGAGGAGCCTACTGGTCCTGTTCCTTCCTACACAATATGTCATCCTGCATCATTTCAACTCAACACCTTCCTGTATCAGTCCTTCCATCCATCAGGATTCACTCTGGATTTTTCATCTTCAGATGGCTACCTGTTCCTCTCTGCCTTGTGGGCTTGGGGTTTTGTCCTGTCTGCTGTGGCTCTATTGGGCATCCTACCATATTCCCAGGCCAGTATTCCTACTCTTGCAACTACTACCTTCATTTATCTATTGCATACTACTGCACTGGCCATCCTTACAGCTCCCATCCACTACTCGATGGATCACTGTTCATTCCCTTAAAGAAACTTCTTCTAGCACACATTCCTTGGGGAACATGCCTCAGAACCACTCATGTTAATTTACAGTTTTCCATACTACCCCATCAGCTCCCCTCGATCATTCTGGACTCTCATTCGACTGGACACTAGAAACATTCCCCTCTCCCTTCATTGGATACTCCCTATGAACCTCGCCTATTCAGTCTCTGTGGACTTCCTGTCTACCATGCCTCTCAAGCTATCATCTTGCACAGAAAGGATATAGCTTCTTCTGATATGGTCCAAATTACTCTCCATCATCGCTTTCCGGATCCTGGGACTTGCACAATACCTCATGGCACCTTGTATACTACCTAGTTTCATTCCACAGCTTTCCACCATCACCGAAACTGATTTCCACATCATAGGATTCTTACTTCCTCAACAGACTTTGCTTGTTCTAAGACCTTCCAGCAGCCTTCCAGGATATTCATAATTGGAACTCCATCACCTAGCTGCTTAGTAATGCCACTCCATTCAAGCCATCATTTTTGGCTCCTGGACATCGCCATTCCTCATACAATCATCCACACTTCTTCATCTAGTACCTTCAGTCGAGTCAATCGCCCTTTCAGCGGACCCTCCAGCCTCTCCTTCATGAATTATCCACATTAATCTCTTCAATAAAGACTATCACTGAGAACAGGCTCTTTTGATTTCTATCTGGAAATCTGTAACCATTAAGGCAAATTCACTAACCCAGTCTTGCCTCCCAACCGGTCTTAATCAGCCATAGCATTAAAATCCTCTGGCATCCCATACTACTTGACCTCACTTCCAAATCAGTCTACATACATTTCCATATATCTACCTCCAAGCATCCCTCAATTATTTCAGTATCAGCTTACTTGTAAACCTAACCAACTATGAGCTCCCGCAGTGCATCTCATGGACAATCATGCCACAGAAATACCGTATTTACTTCAGCCAGCATACCAGCAGGGCATATACAACTACAGTTACGACATCATGCCCAACCAAGCCATTCAATTCCTTATACTGAACTGCCAATCATTCTCTATATACATTTGGTTACCATCCGGACTGCATCTGCAAATCTTCCTCTATTTGTCTACTAATCACTTATGGCGTACTCATATTAGGCATCCAAAGATGCTCCTCTATTCAGTTTCTACTATGGGTACTTAGCTAGCCACTCATTGCTCAATACTAAATTCTTTGTCTCCTGACT
This sequence comes from Neoceratodus forsteri, assembly GCA_016271365.2. Classification (NCBI taxonomy): domain Eukaryota; kingdom Metazoa; phylum Chordata; order Ceratodontiformes; family Ceratodontidae; genus Neoceratodus; species Neoceratodus forsteri. The sequence goes on along the minus strand of CM028132.1, from coordinate 782,812,506 downwards.
TACCTCGATAGTCAAACCTTGCACAAGTCAGATCACTCACCTATGGCTTCACAAATCATCACATTCCCACCATTCACTGTCTAGTACCATATCAATCAAATCATACTCTCCTTGCTCTTATGCTCATGCAATCCCTTTGGACAAGTATACTTCATCACCTCAGAATTCTGAACTTCATTTGCCCTTCTTCAACTGGATTTCTTCACACTGAGGATTCTACTGCTTCTTCAGAAAAGACCTATTCTTCAACTTCAGGATCATCATTCAACCTGAATCACCCAGAGCTTGAGGATGGCCACCATCTCTTCAATAAGCTCACCTTCCACACATTAGCTGTGGTTACTAGAACCTAGGTCCTTCTCCTCTTAGTATGCCCAGAGGATGGGCAGACCTATGGCCATAGGTCCTCAGAGGTTTCCCCCACCTGGGAGTTTTTCCTCTCCTGAGTGCCAGGGGTCATACTCCCCATGAGCTGGAGGAGGTATCTTTTGGGGCTTTCTATTCCCTACAAATTATTACCTACATATCTACTACTCAAGGGTGGGAATAGAGTAAAGTCACAAAAAGTACTGCAAGTTACACAAGCACTATATACCCCATTGCTATTCCACAAACGTTGAATGGGAGGGCTTGGCCTGAGGTTCAATGTGGGGAATAGCTCCTCCCACAACCTCTACTTAAGCCCTCCACTAATGCACCTCCCTCACTTATGGAGTGTTTTTTGTCCACCATCATCCCCTCCTCCTCCTTCTCTGGTGCTCTTCTCACCCTTGTTCATGAGCCTTCTATTCCCTACAAATTACTACCTACATACCTAGTACTCAAGGGTGGGAATAGCGTAAAGCCACAAAAAGTACTACAAGTTACGCAGTCACTATATACCCCATTGCTATTCCACAAACACTGAACCAGGGAGGTGGATCAGGGATGAGTGCTGGATGTGTCCTACCTGGATTTCAGTAAGGCCTTTTCACCATCATTCCACACAGAAGACTGGTAAGCAATCTTGGCAGCCTGGGAGTGGGTCCAAAGACAGGTAAATAGGTATGAAATTGGCTAAGTAACAGAACTCATAGGGTGGTGGTAAATGGTGTTCACTGGGGAGAAGGTAAGGTAACCAGCAGGGTGCCTCAAGGGTCAGTACTGGGATCGGTCCTCTTCAATGTCTTTATTTGCAACATCACAGAGGGGCTGGAAGGGAAGGAATGCCTGTTTGCGGATTACATAAAAATCTGCAACAGAGAAGACACACCAGGGGGAGAGTGAAAATGAGTAAAGCTCTGAAAAAGATAGAAAACTGGTGAAAAGTTTGGCAACTGGGCCTCAATGTCAAAAAGTGTAAAATTATGCATGTAAGGTACAGAAACCCAAGTGCAACATATCATATGGTGGAGGAGGTGTTAACAACCACAAGACAAGAAAAGGATCTGGGGGTCATCATATCTGATGACCTGAAGGTAGCAAGGCAGTGTGATAAAGCAATAGGAAAGGCTAGTCGAATGCTGGGGTGCATAGGAAGGGATATCATCAGCAGGAAAAAGGAGGTAGTGATACCCCTGTACAGATCACTGGTAAGGTCCCACCTGGAATACTGTGTCCAGTTTTTGGAAACCCCATCTCAGGAAAGACATAGACAGGGTGGAGGCAGTACAGAGAAGGGCAACCAAAATGGTGCATGGCCTGCACCAGGAGCCCTATGAGGAAAGACTCAAGGAGTTAAATATGTACTCTCTAGAGGAAAGAAAGGAAAGGGGGACATGATTGAAACATTCAGATACCTCAAAGGTATCAATAAAGTATAGGAAGGGGGCATTTTGCACAGAAAGAGATGACCAAGGACAAGGGGGAATGATATGAAGCTGGAACGAGGAGAGATAGAAAGGATGTGAGGAAATACTTCTTTATAGAAAGGGTGGTGGACTCCTGGAACAGCCTCCCAGCAGAAGTGGTGGGTATAGAAATAGTAACAGGTTTCAAACATGCATGGGATAGATGCAAGGGGATCTTGGTAACAGGGCTGAGGGAGGCAAGGCCGGATATCAATTAGGGTCTATGGTAGTACAGTAGATAGGGACCTTAGGGAAGGCTAGGTGTGCCAGAAGGTCCTTTTCTACCAACAGCTTCTATGTTTCTATGTAACCATACCCTCTGGCACTGATACTGGCATTGTCTTCTCTCTATTTCACTCTAAATTCTCCTCTGTCTGGGGCAAGCATGCCCCACTCAGAAAATCCAAGGTCAAAACTCACCACCACTCCTAGATGTCATTGATCAATGCAAGTCCAGAGATGTAGCCTTGGCATGTTATAAATAATCTCACTCTCTTCCTGACCTCCTCTCTTACAGGACTTTCAGAAACTCCTGCACAAAGGTTGTCCATGCTGCAAAATCACAATATCTCAAGACCAAACTTCAGAACAACTGTAATGCCCCCCTTAGTGTTACATAGACATAGAACATAGACTTTGACAGCAGATAAGGACCGCTTGGCCCACCTAGTCTGCCCATTTTCCTACCTAACAGATAAGCTGCAGATCCTAGTTAACCAACAGCTTACTTCCTCCTACCCCCTACTAGGACTGCCTTATGTCTGTCCCATGCATTCTTGAATTCCTCCACTGTTCTTGACTCCACGACCTCCTCAGGGAGGCTGTTCCATGCATCCACAACCCTCTCTGTGAAAAAATACTTCCTCACATTACCTCTGAGCCATCCCCCCTCTATCTTCAAATTTTGCCCCCTTGTTCTTGCACATCTCTTTTTCTGAAAGATGCTACCCTCTTGGACTTTGTTGATTCCCTTGAGGTACTTGAAAGTTTCTATCATGTCCCCTCTCTCCCTTCTTTCCTTAAGGGTATACATATTAAGCTCCTTTAGTCTTTCTTCATATGTCTTCTGGTGCAGACCCTGCACCATTTTGGTTGCCCTCCTCTGGACAGCCTCCACTCTGTCTATGCCTTTGTGGAGATGGGGTCTCCAGAACTGCACACAGTACTCCAGATGGGGTCTCACCAACTGTCTGTAGAGAGGGATAACAGCTTCCTGTTTTCTACTATTGATGCCTCTTCCTATGCATCCCAGTATCCCCCCAGCCTTCCTTACTGCCTTCTCACATTGCTTGCCCACCGTTAGGTCATCTGATATAATTACCCCCAGGTCCCTTTCCATTTTTACTGTTGTCAGTATCTCACCCCCCATTGTGTATGCTTCCCCTGGGTTTTTGTTTCCCATGTGCATTACCTTGCACTTCTTTGCATTGCATCTGAGCTGCCATACATTTGACCATTCCTCCAACCTTGCCAAGTCGCTTCTCATCCTTTCCACTCCATCTTGTGTATCAACCCTGTTGCAGATCTTTGTGTCATCTGCAAAGAGGCATACTTTTCCTTCCAGTTCCTCTGCAATGTCACTTATAAAGACATTAAAAATGACCGGTCCCAGTACTGAACCCTGCAGTACCCCGCTAGTAACCCTCCTTTCTTCACTGTGTACTCCATTTACTACTACCCTTTGCATCCTGTTGTCTAGCCAATTTTTTATCCAGGCTACCACCTTGGGACCCACTCCAAGGCTGGCTAACTTGTGTATTAATCATTTGTGTGGGACTGTATCAAATGCCTTACTAAAATCTAGGTAGGCCATGTCCACAGCCCCTTCCTGGTCTACTACTTTGGTCTCCCAGTCTAAGAAATCTATGAGATTCGTCTGACACGACCTTCCCATTGTGAATCCATGCTGCCTTGGGTCCTGTGCCCCACTGGCCTCTAGGTACTCAACAATTCTTTCCTTCAGAAGTGATTCCATCATTTTCCCTACCACTGAGGTCAAACTAACTGGTCTGTAGTTTCCTGCCTCTGTCCTGCTCCCACTTTTGTGAAGAGGAATCACATCTGCCCTCCTCCAGTCCTTGGCTACCACCCCCCATCCTCCATGATTTGTTAAAGAGAGTAGTCAGCAGTGTCACTAGTTCTACCCTTAGTTCTTTTAGAATTCTTGGGTGAATCCCATCAGGCCCCATTGCTTTGTCCATCTTCAATTTTATTAGTTCTTTCAGAACCCTTTCTTCTGTAAATGGACTGGTATCAACCCCCGTCTTCAGAGTGTTTCTCTTGTTTGGTTTAGAAACCTCCCTCTCCTCTTCCTTTGTGAATACTGAGCAGAAATATTCATTCAGTATCCCTGCTTTTTCACTGTCACCCTCTACCCACATTCCCTTCCCTTTATTAAGCCTCAGTATCCCTCCTTTGGTCGTTCTTCGCTCCCTAATGTACCTATAGAAGGTCTTATCCCCCTTCTTTACAGAATTGGCTGTCCCTTCCTCAGTTTTTTGGAAAAAGAGACTTGCAAGAACAAGGGGACACAATTTAAAGATTGAAGGAGGGCGGTTCAGGGGCAATGTGAGGAAGCATTATTTCACAGAGAGGGTAGTGGATGCATGGAACAGCCTTCCTGAGAAGGTTGTGGGGTCTAAAACTGTGGGAGAATTCAAGAATGCATGGGACAGACATAAGGCAATTCTTGTGGGGGGTAGGAAGAAATAGGCTGTTGGTTAACTAGGATCTGCGGCCTATCCTGTAGGTAGGGAAATGGGCAGACTAGATGGGCCAAGTGGTCCTTATCTGCCATCAAAGTCTATGCTTCTATGTTTCTATTTGGGCCTTTGCTATTCTGACTGCCTTCCCAGCCTCTTTCTGCTTTAACTGATAAAGTTCTCTGTCCTGCTCCTTCTGTGTTCTGGAAGGTAATTCACTACCTCTTCTTCCCTCCCACCCAGTCCACTCCTCCAGTCCTTCTGGTGAATAGTTCAACCAATGTCTGACCCCTCCTTTGTTACTCACTTCAATTAATTTTTCACTATTTGTGCTTTCCCTTCTGCTCACCCTTCAGCCCCCTTCTCGCCTCCTGAAGTTCCCTTTACCTTCTCCCCTCTGCTCTCAAAAGGTTTCCTTACCCCCATTACTACCCAGGAAATCCTGACTACCCTTCACTCCCTCAGCATCAGCAAATCCAGCCTTATGGGATGGATCAAAAACTGTACCATATATCCGCTCCTGTCATAGTATCCGCTCTGACTCACTTACTCAACCTCTCCTTCTCCCTTAGTGCTTTTTCTCAGTGCTGGAAGTTGGCCAGAGATCTCCTACTCCACAATGGGGGTACCATTCCTCCCTGGGTAACTTCCAGCCAATCTCCCTCCTCCCTATTTTAGCCAAATTGCAAGAGAAGCGTGTCTACACCAGGCTCTCTGAGTTCCTATCCTCCACTGATTTCCTTTCCCCATTCCAGGCTGGCTTCCAGAAGCATCACTCCATCGTATTGTCCCAGTTGAATGTAGCTGACTCTATCTTCTCAGGAATGGATTAGGAGCTCATCACAGCTGCCATCATCATCATCAATCTGGCCAAGGCTTTTGATTCAGTGTCCCATTCACTCTTCTAGATAAGTTAAGTTCTGGTGGCCTCTCAGCTCCTGCAGCAGACTGGTTCTATTCTTACCTCATGGACCATCTACAATCAGTGCAGGTTAGTAGCACCATGTCACCTCCATTTCCCATCTAGGCGGGATTCCCACATGGCTCTATCCTAGGTCCCATTCTCTTCTCAGTTTTCTTTAACAATCTCCCCCAGGCCTGTGTCAACTCATATATTCACAGTTATGGAGATGACACAGTCATCATCACCTTTGTTCCCGCCACTGCAGCTGTGGAAGGTCTTTTTTTTTCAATTGTTTAAACAGGTGAGACACACTAAGCTAAAAGTTTGTTTACAGGTGCAACCTGGGAGCACATGGAAGTTAAGTGACTTGCTCAGGGTCACACAGTATATGCAAGGGGAGCTGCTGGATTCAAACCAAGGTCTCCAGATTTGCAGCTCAGAGCCTTAAACCACTGTGCTATACTGACCTCCTGGTCTGCTCCAGCAACACTTCTACAATGTCCTGCACTGGTTTCAATCAAACCAACTCTGGATCAACACAAAAAAAAATGTGTCTGTGCCCTTTGGCACCAGCTAGAAACTGGCCAGACTCCTAACTCTGCATGTCTTCTCCACCTTGAATGGCAACCCTCTAGAAGTGGTACAATTGGGCTGACAGTTTAGCCTAGAGGTTGAGGAATTAGGTGTGACCGAGCTTGATACATCCAGAAGACCAGACCTGAGTTTGATTCTCACAACCTCCACTTGCATACTGTGTGACTCTGAGCAAGTCACTTAACCCTCCAGTGCTCCCAGGTCACTCCTGAAAACAGGCACTTGTGCCTAGTGGGCCTTACCTGGTTACCAAAGACTAAAATAAAAAATAAAAAAACAGTCCTTCAAGTACCTCAGTGTGTGACTAGACAGCAATCTTGACTTCTCTGCCCACATTGACATCATCCATGCAAAACTCCACCCTAAACTTGGTGCCTTATACTGCAACAAAGATTGTCTGTCTCTGAAGCTTCGCCGTGAGCTTATCACAAAAATGGTGCTCCTGGTCTGTGACTATGCACACGTGGCCTATGGAACCCCCCCTCCACTTCCCTGGTCAGCTTGATACCCTCTGCAACTTGTTAAATGAGGTTCCTGCACCCTAACTGATACCCCAGAGGCACACCATGGACAACTAGTATTTATGTATATTTTATACTAACATATAGGGCTAAAGACATCTTCCGTACAAGAGTAGATGTCAGGATATGTATGCACATGATTAATATTTGCTTTACTTTCTAATATACACATGTATTTCTTGCTTACTAGATGTTAGGACACTTGTGTCCTTGTAGTGTTATGATATATGAGTCGGCATTGCCATCTTCTGATGATTTGTATTACTACACAGCTATGTACAAACTGTACTTTCTTTGTTTCCACAAAGTGATGACTATAACAGAATGGTATAATGTTATCTAGGACTGTGGAGCCACCTCTAATTTAACCAATAGGGCTCATCTCCATAACTAGACATGTTTCTATCTTACAGTAGCTATGGTAACTATCCTAGGTATATAATGTAAGACATTAGATCTTCTACCTCGGAGACCAAGAGATTTCTACACTCCTCAAGGTATAGGGAACACATAGCATTGGCTCCCAGTTCCTAATGGTAAGAACTGCTTAGGGTAATTGTGATGTTCCTTTGGTAGTAATAAACAAGATTTATTACTCTTATGCAAAATGTTTGTGATTCCTTGCATTCCCATTATTGCCAAGAACCTGAGAATGAGGGTTTAGACTGCCTGACAATTGGCAACTGTGTGCGTGCAATATTTAGTGTTTGCAACATTTTCAGTCGTTGCTACTACTTTCTTTTCCTAATGGGGACAGAAGGTAGACACACCCGCATCACCTCTCCCATTTTTCACCCACTTTGTAACTACTTGCAAAGTCTGGCTGCTAACTGGATGTGGTCGATGCTGACTCACCTCACCCCACGGCAGTTTTGAATTGCAAGCTTACAAGTGCACAGTAGCCCATCTGTGAATTAGAGCACTTGTTGTGGATCGATACACAGCACGGCGCCTTTTCACAGTTTGATTTTACGTTCCCTTCCACTAAATGGCCACCGTATCAAATATCTGCACAGACTTGAGACTCAATGTCTCGAACTTCCTTGCCTCCCATGGAGGATGGGCTGACTTTGCCCTGGAAGCAAGTCAATCTGACAACCCCATGCTGGGGATTTCAACCCAGTACACAGAGACGAGACACGCAGCCAGAAAGTGTAAAGCTAAAGGGCTTTTGGTCATGGCTCTCTACACTGCTCTAGAAGCCTCCAAAGTGAGGTTTCAAACCCTTGATCTGCAAGTCTCATCTCTCAAGCAGGAGATGGGACTGTGGGAAACTGAATGTTTCAAAAGACAGCAGGATTTGGAGTCTGAGCTCCAAACTCTGCGGAATGAAAAGGATTCACTTTTGCATCATTTTGTTCAGGAAAATGAGCAGAAACTTTGTATGTTGAAGCAGGACTGTGAAAGTTTGAGACAGGATAAGAGGCAGGCATTACAAATGAATGAATCTGCTGACTATTGTAATAATATATGTCTGGTAGCTACCTGACGTGGTACTCGTATACCTATATTATGACTACTGTGATCTATCTATTACCAAGCGTGCACCACCAGTGAATGCCTGTAACACTGGTTGCTTTTTTAATCTAAGTGTTATGTACTGTACTGTTTTGTTTGCTGTGATGTATTGTTCTCTTGATGAGGTGCCTTTGTAAATGAGTCTATGACTCAAAGGTTTGTAAACTGATGCTCTAATAAATAAAAATAAATAAATGATATATTAAGTAGAACTAATGACCAGATCCATGATGAGCTAGGAGAGCTCCAGGATGAGATAAACCTGGTACGTAATGATTTAGGTGTAACCACTAGGGAGAATCGCGAATTGAGTGCCGCCGCGTATAGAGTGTTACAGAAGCAGTTACAGGATAATGTGGATCAGAATGTTGCAAAAGTTAGTCAAGATGAATGTGAATGTAAAATGGCAAAACTTCACCATCAGCGAGAGGTACTGGCTGGTCATGTCAAGGCAATGTGAGGCATAGCCCCCGTCCTGATGATGTCATCTGAAGAGGAAGAGTCAGATGATGACATTTCTCAATACACGCCCAGTTATGCCCCTACTATGGCCCAGTGACCCCACTCTGCCATCCACAACATGGAAGACCCCGTCACATGACATCATGTCCCTATGTCATCAACGGCATGATGACCATCATGGTCAACACCAACATGGCGACTCCCATGATCAGGGGGAGCAGGCCCAGGCCTAGTACAATGGTACCACTGATAGCCATTATTTCTGTGGACGATAGGGAAGAGATAGAAAAAATGACTGATAATGCCTTAGGCACTGTGACCCTTCCTGAGAGAAGCAAATGGACCCTCCGAATGCAGATTAAACAGCTGCTACAGAAGACTGCTACTCAGGAAGGAATGGTCCAAACTGTGGTTGAAGCCACAGCTCAGGCAGTCCTGCAGGTGCCTGAGACAATCTACCTCTGAATGATCATTCCAGCAATCCCCTACAAAGGGCCAACTCTGTTCAGCAGATAGCTGACAGCATTGGACGGATGAGCCCGTCCGTTAACCTCAGTTGCCACTTGGAAAAGGTGCATTCTAAATGTGAAATGCTTAGTCTTGCTGCAGACTATCAAGTCCAGATCCTACGCCAGACCATTGATCCTGGCCTATGGGTGAAACTTCCCGATGCTGTCTGACAGGATAGCCACACCACCTTTGATGAAGTTGCAGCCAAGCTCACTACTGCACATAACCCAGGTGTGGTGGGAGTGATGCTCCCATACTCTGTGAAACAGAATGCAAAGGAGAGTCCAGTGACCTACCACCAGAGGCTTTGGATGGCCTACCGAGCAGGAAAGAATCTTGCAGGAGAGGCTGTGGACATGGACCTTATTGAGTACAAGACCTTGTTCCTTCAGAACATGATCCCTGCCGTGTGACAGAAGGTACAGCCAACCACTTATCCCACCACAGAGAAGACCACGACTCACTACACAGTGGAGGGGTAGGCCTAAGAGAAACAGCTCCTGCCCACAGATAACCAATAACCCCAGTAGGCCCAACAACAATCCTGGTGCGGGAATCAGAACTACCGCAAAAACAAGAAACATCAGAAAAATAATAAGGGTAACCAACAGAGACCAAGCCCTTCATATAGGGAAATAGCCAATGAGAACCGAAGCATCCAAGACCTTCTCGGGCAAGTGCACTCCATAGCAGATGCTGTCCCAGTTCAGGCCCTTGCTGCAGTACAACTGGGAGTGAAGGCCTCCACAGGCCATGGGGATAACATAAATCCAGGCTCTCAGGCCCCTACAGGCCTGAACCCGGAAGTGGCTCCCTATATAGCATCAGTACAGCATGGTGAAACGGTTCACAGAAAACAGGCCCAAACGCTCTTTCAAGAGCTTCCCCATGTCTCTACTAGTATGGATTGAGAATTACAGGCCCCAGTCCATATTGTTAACAAGCTAGTCTTGGATACAAATGGAAGGCCCTGTACAGAGGCTGAGGTCGGGGGCCTCCTACATACAGTATTGCTGGATACAGGTGCGGTAGTGTCTGTATTGCATGATGACAACCCAGCCACATCACCTTGGTCCACTGGACAGAAGACCAATATGTCTGGTGTAGACAGAACTAGGCTACCTACCTACCGCTCCCTGCCACTACCTGTGACACTGGGACACCTGAAGGTGTATCATACCTTTCAGCTGATGGTACTGCATGATCACCCTAGTATTATCGGAATTGATTTCTTGGCACCACATAGCAGTGTGGTAGACCTGGCCAACATGTTATTGATACTGATTCAGGGACAGTACCACACTGTCATGATTCCTGACTCACATGTGGTTGCAACAATAGCCACCAGTGACAAAGAGTATGACATCATAGATTTGTTTAAGAACCATGAGCTTTTCCCAAAGCTCCTTCCTATCCTACAAAGGCATCTGGAGGCATTTTCCATCAACAAGCATGATTGTGGCAAGGTGCATACTGTCATTGAGGTGACAGGCCCAGCTCATGAGAGGCAAAGGCAATACCCTTTTCCACCTGAGGCCTTGCCTTCTCTTAGGGAAATAATGAAATCACTTCTCAAACAAGGTGTAATAAGGACATGTGTTTCTACTGAGAATTCCCCACTGTGGCCTGTGAAAAAACACATGGGTGCATAGAGACTTACAATTGACTACAGGAGACTAAACCAGGTCACCCCTAGTTGTGCCCCAATGGTGGCATCAGCACCAGATGTGCTATGACTACTGACCCCTGACCAACAATGGTTTAGTGCCCTGGATATTTACAATGGTTTCTGGTCATTGCCATTTGCCCCAAGAGTCAATATAAGTTTGCCTTCAACTTTGAAGGTAGGCAGTACACGTGGACCTGCTTACCACAAGGGTTCCATAACAACCCCTCTCTATTCCATCTGCACATGATGGACACTCTTGAGGGTTTCTGTATACCCCAGTGCCTCTGGCAGTATGTGGATGACCTGTTACAAGCAACAGCCATGCAGGAACAACATCTGGATCTCTTGGACGAATTGCTGACCCTCATTCAGAGCACAGGCCTCAAATGTAATCCAGCGAAAGCACAACTATGCCAGGAAAAGGTACTCTTTCTTGGTCTGAGGATAACAGACAAAGGCAGAAGCCCTACATGGAAGAAGATACAGGGATTACAGGGCTTGCCACTCCCCACCAGTGTGGCCACCCTTAGAAAATTTCTAGGTATGGTAAATTATTCCAGAGATTTTATTTGTGATTTTGCTCAGAAGGCCACCCCTTTGTATGAACTACTGAAAAAGTATGTTCCCTGGACTTGGGGCCCCATACATACCCAAGCTGTGAGATCAATGAAGCAGGCCCTGGCCTCAGCTCCAGCTTTGGTCAGCTCAAATCCAGCCTTGTCATTCCATCTGGAATCTGCCACCTCTGACATTGCAATGCCTGCAGTGTTGGCCCAAAAGGACCACGGCACCCTACAACCCATTGCATATGCATCACAACTCTTGACCCCAGTGGAACAGAAGTATAGCCTTTCTGAAAGGAACCTTCTGGCTACCTACTGGGCTGTCAAGCACTTTTTGTATATCATTGGGTATTCCCCTCTGATCATCAATACAAACCACACCCCAACAACCTTCCTACTCTCAGACAGAGTAAAGGATGGATCAGTCTCTAATACCAGGCTGACACACTGGTCCCTCCTTCTCCAGGATAGGGACATCAAGGTTCACCCAACCAAAATGTCATTCATGCTGGTGCATGACCTCCTTTTCCAAGGAGAACCACATGTCTGTACACTGCAGCCACCTGATCTATCAGATCCAGGCCCTTTCCTTCCTGCTACACCACAATTACTTGAGAACACCTCACTGTGTCACATTTTTACAGATGGATCAGCCTCCTATTATCACGGAGAACAGATAGCAGGAATGGGTATATTCATGATTTACCCTTTTGGTAACACTGTTAAAATTTCCAAATGCTGCAATGTAGCATCATCACAGTATGCAGAAATGGCAGCGGTGGCCTGTGCCCTTGAGTTCATCCAGCATGGAACCAGGAATATCATCATTTTTACAGACTCTAACTGGGTTTGTTGTTCTCTTACAGAATTTCTCCCTTTCTGGCAGAAGAACTCCTTTACCACTGCTGAAGGCACCCCAGTGAAACACAAGGAACTGGTAATATACATTCATTCACTGGCACAGAAATTTGCACACAGACTCTATGTATACAAGGTTAAGGCCCACTCCATACATGACCCCTATCATGCCTTCATTGACACAGCTGACACCCTTGCTTAGGAAGGGGCCCGGGGGGGACATCTGGATGATGGAGCATCCAGAAGCCAGAGCAGCTGTGCACATTGCAGCCTTCAGGAAGAAACCTGAACCCTTCTCCCCCTTGGATTTGTCAAAAGTCCAGCATGCTGATTCCGAACTCAAGGATGTGTTCAGACTTCTGGACAAAGGCACTAAGAAGAATCTACCTGCCCATAACCCATACTGAAGGCATGAAGCTAAGTTACACTTGTACCCGGATGACAAGCTCATTTGGTACCAACCAGATGACACCACCACAAAATTGTGTGTGGTCCCTCATCATCTTAGGGCTGAATTTTTGCACCAGGTGCATGACACCCCCACTGGTGGACACCAGGGAGTGAAAAATACACTCCAAAGGCTCATGACCACAGCATGGTGGCCTGGTATCACTAAGGATGTCAAACAGTACATAGATAACTGTCTTGTTTGTGCACAAAACAACTCCATCCCTACCAAAAGAAATGCCAAATTACTACCACAAAGGCATTTTGGCCCTTGGCATGCATTACAGATCAATTTAATTTGTCCCATTACCAATACCAGTAGAAATAACAAATACGCCCTTGCGGTAACTGATCTCTTGTCTAAGTGGGTTGAGGCTTTCTCCACCAAGATATTTACTGCAAAAGCCACTGCCAAAATTCTGGTGGAACTGATTTTTTCCAGGTGGGTCCTACATCTTAAGGTGGACTCCAACAAAGGAACCAGTTTTACAGATGTGTTGATGAAAGAAGCCCTTGAACTCCTTGGAGGTCACCAAAAGTTCCACATACCGTAAAAACCATAATCATCAAGTGAAGTAGAGAAGGCCAACAGGTGGATTAAGCAAATGCTTTCCAAATTTTTTAAGGACAATCCCAAAGATTGGGATTCCCTACTGTCATTACTCCTTATAGCAATTAGGGGCACACCCTCAGCCACCACTCAGTTAACACCCTTTGAGGTGATGACTTGCAGAAGTATGAGATTACTTGAACACCTGTTGTTTGACCTGCACACTCCCACTGCAGATCGTATCTCTGTGGATCAATATGGGGGGGGGATACCTAATCCATTCAATAGAAGCACTCTGGATAGGGGGGTTGATATTAGTCCTTTCTCAGAAAAAAAGGTTCTGAAAGAACTCTTAAAACTGAAGGTGGATAAAGCAATGGAGTCTGATGGAATTCATCCCAGAATTCTAAAAGAACTGAGGGAAGAAATAGTAACACCAGTGACTACCCTTTTTAATAAATCATGGGACGATGGTGTGGTACCTGACGACTGGAGAAGGGTGGATGTGATTTCTCTTCATAAAAGTGGGAGCAAGACAGAGGCAGAAAACTACAGACCTGTCAGTTTGAACTCAGTGGTAGGGAAAATGATGGAATCACTTCTGAAGGAAAGAATTGTTGAGTACCTAGAGACCAGTGGAGCACAGAACCCAAGTCAGCATGGATTCACAGCAGGAAGGTCATGTCAAACAAATCTAATTGATTTCTTTGACTGGGTGACCAAAGTAGTAGACCAGGAAGAGGCTGTGGACATGGCCTACCTAGACTTTAGCAAGGCATTTGACACAGTCCCACACAAAAGATTAATAAACAAATTAGCCAGCCTGGGAGTGGGTCCCATAGTGGTAGCCTGGGTAAAACACTGGCTGGACAACATGACACAGTGGGTAGTAGTAAATGGAGTCCACAGTGAAGAAAGGAGGTTTACTAGTGGGGTACTGCAGGGTTCAGTATTGGGGCCAGTCCTTTTTAATGCCTTTATAAGTGACATTGCAGAGGGACTGGAAAGGAAAGTATGTCTCTTTGCAGATGACACTAAGATCTGCAGCAGGGTTGATATGTAAGGTGGGGTGGAAAGGACGCAAAGAAGTGCAAAGTAATGCACCTGGGAAACAAAAACCCACGGCAAGAGGACACAATGGGTGGTGAGATATTGACAACAACAAAAATGGAAAGGGACCTGGGGGTAGTCATATCAGATGACCTAAAGGTGGGCAAGCAATGTGAGAAGGCAGTAAGCAGGGCTGGGGGATACTGGGATGCATAAAGAGAGAGGCATCACCAGTAGAAAACAGGAAGTTGTTGGCCCTCTGTACAGACAGTTGGTAAGACCACATCTGGAGTACTGTGTACAGTTCTGGAGACCCCATCTCTGCAAAGACATAGACAGGGTGGAGGCTATCCAGAGGAGGGCAATCAAAATGGTGCAGGGTCTGCACCAGAAGACATATGAAGAAAGACTTAAGGAGCTGAAGATGTATAGCCTTGAGGAAGGGAAGGAGAGGGGTGACATGATAGAAACTTTCAAATACCTCAAGGGAATTAACAAAGTCCAAGAGGGTAGCATCTTTCAGAAAAAGAGATGTGCAAGAACAAGGGTGCACAATTTGAAGATAGAGGGGGGAAGGCTCAGAGGCAATGTGAGGAAGTATTTCTTCACAGAGAGGGTTGTAGATGCATGGAACAGCCTTCCTGAGGAGGTCATAGAGTCAGAAACAGTGGGGGAATTCAAGAATGCATGGGACAGGCATAAGGCAATTCTAGTGGGGGGTAGGAGGAAGTAGGCTGTTGGTTAACTGGGATCTGCAGTTTAACCATTAGGTAGGGAAATGGGCAGACTGGGTAGGCCAAGCGGTCCTTATCTGCCATCAAATTCTATGTTTCTATGTGGAAAAGTTGAAAAAAGGCCTAATACACACTCATTTGTATGCTGCAAATTGCATGGGCAAGGCCCAGCAACAGTCCAAAATTTAGTCTGACAAACACGCACAAGAAGTGGATTGGCAAGTTGGACATCAGGTAATCGTTCTCAGATTTGCGCATCCAACACATTTTTTCTCCAACAAATGGGAAGGACCCTACCCAATTATCAACAAGCTCAGTCCAGCAGTTTATCAAATTAGACTCATGCAAAACAACAAATTGGCTGACAAATGGTTACATGCAAACCAGTTGAAATTGTATAAAGGATTATGATTACTTTTTCTCATCCCATTGGTTGAAATAGTACTAACCTTGCTAATGTTTGATCTTCCTTTTCGGATACACTGACAAGATGGCTATCTTGTTCCATTTTTTCCTCATCTCAGGAGTAATCCACTGCATCCAAGGCACGGTAAAGTACATTTTCCTCATCGTAATCCACCTGCAACTACCCCAGAGGGAGTCTCCTTTAATATCCCTGACAATTTGATTACAGTTCAGGAAGGCTCAGATGCCTACCTCACTACCTCGGTTGTTGCTCCTGATAAATGTACCCTACAAATTGAGTGGCAAACCAAGTCTTAAAGCTAAATACTCCCCATGGCCAAACTCTCCAAGGGAACTTTCCATGGATGGCCCAATGCAAAATTATCCCCAAATGGTACCTTGTCCTTGCACCAAACCTCTCTTAGACATTCAGATTTATACAATATTACTGCCTTAATTGATCCTTCATATTGTAACACACTTTCTAAGGATTTTGCCAGGAAATTTTGTGCCATACACAACATGGCCTCAGCTGCCATGTATTTATCTGTGTTACCCCCCCACTGAGAAATAACTTTTGGAATGTCCAAAACAAAACCCTGGTCCTCATAGCGGTCTCACAGCCACTGCTCTACCTTGCTCACTTTTTTAACAACCTACAATATATGCATATACCTATTTTGTTTAATTTGACTTACTGGAATATGAAAGAATTTGGTATGTGTCATTCTACTAACACATCATTATTTTATAGTACTTTGTTACTTGATAGCTTAGCAGCTTTGCAGATTCGTAATCAAGACCCTATTGCCGGGGTACATACCACCAAGCATAGAGGCAATTTTAGGAGAAAATCTGCTTCTCAGAATGATAATTCACAAAGTCATAAAAGAAACACACGTTACACATCGGATGTCACTGGTGCCACAGGCACCCTTACTGGTCTCTTTGGTACTACAATGTCTATCTGAAATAAAGCAGACATTGCTACTATCAAAGCACATTCACAGAAGTTTGAAGCTGGTATGCTCAATGATATCATACCTCCATTATTGCATGGTGTGGATGGCCTTAGTCAGGAAGAAAGATACACTGTATATAATATGCATGACACTGCTAAGGCATTTACAGATTCTAAAGAAAAGATTAACGCCCTTATTGCACAGAACAATAAGGAGGCAGATAAGCAATACATTGCCCATGAAATATTATGCTCTGCCTATGAGTCATATATTATCACTACCATCAACAATCTCTTCCACGATCTAGAATCCGGAAGAATCCCTGATATCATATATAACAGGCAAATCTCTAAATGGTACTGCCCTCACTGCAAATCCCCTAACTGTGTTGGCATGTGTATGTTACAGTCTGTTTCTATTCCTATTTCTACTGCTAGGAATTTGGGATTTGTGACCAGGCACCCTAGTACTGGTCCTTGCTTTACTTCTAAGAAATGTTCCATTTAAGGATACTATGTTTGTGTCTTGTACTGTTTCTTTACCATGTTTTGATCCCAATACAGCTATATTTGATAAACTAGCATCCGTACACTCCATTGGGCACCTTACTGAAGACATCTACGAGAACGCCTCGACTTGCCACCTCTTCTGGTTTTTCATCCTCTTCTGGACGCATGGGTCACACCGCACATGGACTGTTGTGCTAAGAAAGGGTATATTTATTTGTGTCGATGTGGCATAATTGATGTTATTAAACCTGTATGTGGATATTCCCCAGACAGTATTGATTGGTTCTTTTCCATGGACGATGACATCACCACCAATGGTACAGAATACCAGGCCTCAACTTATGTTCCAGACACTTCTCGATTGTACCAGTCTTACCAGAAGGAGGTTCACTGGCTGTCAGTACAGATTTCCATCCAGACCTACACTTGCCCAGTACAGCTAAAAAAATGAAGACTACCTACTGTGAAAATGCAATATAATTTGGATGGTGAATTTTGTGTGGTAACTAATTTTAAGCAATTTACTTATGGAACTGCTTGGCACAGTCCCCTGGAGCTCATCTGTCTGCTGCCTAAATTTCTTTTTTCCTAACCTCTGCAACTAAATCTGTGATGTGTCTTTGTGCCCACTGCTGAATTTGACCATTTTCCCATTTGCAGTTTATACTGATCTGCCACTAGAGGCATCTTATTTTTCCTATTGATCCTCCAACCTTGCCTCTGCCTTTTCCTGTTCTAATCACCGTTATCCACTGCCTTGTTCTCACTTTTGGCATATTGTACTCTGAAGAAACAAAAAAAAACTACTCCACAGCGGCAGTCACACTCACTGAAGGTCAGTTATTCCCCTTACCCCCCAATAGAAATAGCAATGGGCACCACGGCTATCACACTCAGCCTACTCATGGTTACCTTTCTTGCTCTGCCCTCATCCCATCCTGCCCCCCTACCCTCCACCCTAAGCCCCACCCCACCACCCCACAGCAGCCAACCCCCCCATCCTGGACACCCCTATTTTTCCACGGCAGCTACCTCCAACCAATACCCCCAGGACACCCTGGGCCCACCCCTTCCTTGCCATACCTACCCTTCGCACCCTACCCAGCCCTTGTACCCCTACTAGTAAGACCTTGCATCGGTACCTGGCTAAGGGTTCTGGTCGCCACAGACCACTCATCAGATTAATTACTCTACTCCTTCTGCTCTCTGGGAACATACACCCCAACCCCGAGCCATTGTCAACTAGACACCCCACACTCCACTCTAGTACTGGCCTCAGCATTGCATCCATGAATATTTGCAGCCTCCTAAAAAAATCAGCCACTCTCCAGTGCTGGGCTGTACAACACCGTCCTGATGTTATAGCACTAGTCAAGACCTGGCTCTCGAGAAAAACTCCCTACTCAGTTATTTATTTATTTATTTATTCATTCACAATTCAGATTTACAACCTTTGAGTCAAAGACTCATTTACAAAGACACCTTGTCACAGGGAGGGTAGACAACATATTGGTGGAGCAAAACAGTGGAAAACAATACAGGTGAGATACAAAAGAGCATACAAAGCAAGGTATTTCAGTGAACAATATAGGTGAGATACAGAAGAGCATACAAAACTAAGCAATTTCAGTGACACAGTGGAACACGCAGGTTACAGTGCATGGTGTACAGACTACAAGAAGCTATTCTAAATAAACTAGTACATTTGTAATAATATAAGAAACCTAGGAGTACTAGGTGGTGGTTACCTGGGGGGGAGGTTTATGTCTGCAGATTGGTTCAGGCGGAGCTCTCGGTAAGGTCCTATTATGGGCATTTACAGCTCCGAGTGTCAGTGAGGTGTTAGCATAGGGTGATCTTGAAGGGGCAGATTTTTGAGATGTTAGTGATGTGAGTGGGAAGGGAGTTATACCAGGAAGGTGCTCTGTAGTGGAAAGACCTTTGGGAGAGCGAGGTCCTAGCTCTCGGCACCTGGAAGGTGGATTTGGTTGTATTTTGTATGACAACTGAGTGGGAAGCCCGTTAAAGGGATGTAGTGACTCCTGGAGGGGGGGAGAGCCCAAGTAGAGTCTTTTTGGCCAGTATACAGGTGTGGTTTTGCAGGCGCTCTTCAAAAGTGAGTAGATTCGAGGTGGAGTAAAGCTGGCATATGTGTGTGTTCTGCTGGGGGCTTCAGTCAGGAGCCTGCAGGCTTTGTTGATAGAGGTCTGGACTTTGGAGAGGGCAGTGGGGTCAGCAGCTGCATAGATAGGGAGTCCATAATCAACCAAAGACAGGATGGAGGAGGTGATAGCCAGAAGTAGGGCAAACTCAGGGAGGCAGTCTTTGTGGTGGTAGAGGAGTCCAATCCAGGCATTCATGGCAGAGGACAGTGAGTTAAGATCGGCATGGAAGGAGAAAGCTGAGTCGAAGGTGATGCCCAGGTATTTGTATGTTGATACCTGTTCAAGGGGGTGTAGGGTGCTGGGGATGATGTGAAGGGGAGCATTTCTGGAGTTACTTTGGCGGTGTGCAAAAATCATAGATTTCCTCTTCTTGTGGTTCAGAACCAGACAATGGTCGAGGAACCACTTTTCAGCTTGGCTGAAGGTGAGTTGCAAGGAGCTCTGGAGTGTGAGTGGGTCAGGGTGGGAGACAATGAGGACTGCATCGTCGGCGTATAGAAGCATTTTGCCTGAGCAGGAGCTGGGGAGGGTGTTTATAAAGAGACTGAACAATGCCCCTGCCTATACTCTGTTCAGGGAAGACCATATAGGCAAATGTAGTGGCGGGTGTGCAATCTTTATGCGTGACACACTTTTAGGCCATGCTCTTCCTGCCCCCAAGCTCGGTTTTAGTGCCCAATCACTCACTCTCAAGGTTACCCCTGACCCAGCCAGGGACCCTCTTTTTCTCACAGTCTCTTACATACCCCCGAGGGACCAGGGACCAGCTGTCCACTCCCTCATTGATTACCTCACCACACTCCCACACAAGGTGGAGCAGCTCATCCTAGGTGACCTCAATGTCAATTGGCTGAGTACCACTGCCCCCCATATCAGGGACTCCTTCGCTGCCCTAGATATGACCCAACTAGTTACCTCATCCACTAGATTTAACCAGTCAGGTGGCTCCAGAACCCTCTCAGATGTAATTCTGTCGAACTGCCCCCATAAAATCAGGGATATTAATGTACTACCAGAGTCTCTTAGTGATCACTCACCTGTCCTCTGCCACTGGTCATCCCCCACACCAAAACCAGTGTCCCAGGTCACCTTGCACCAGTGCTTTTGCCCCGTGGGTCTCAGAAAGCTAAAAATGCACCTAGCCCAGCTTGACTGGTCCCCAGTCCTACTCACAATGGATATTGACCCTGCCCTTACCTATTTCTCCAGTGCCTTCAGCAAGGTCTGCAACCTTTTCGCCCCCCTGACCAAAATCTGTGCCAAGAAACACAACGTCCCATGGATCTCCCCATCCCTCATCCAAAAACTGAAACAAAGAGATAATCTCTGGCATATTACTGTCGAGACAGGCAAACTGGCTGACAGACAAGCCTATAATGCAGCACATAACAAGTGCACCTGGGCTATAAGACAGGCTAAGGCCAAATATTATCAAGCCACCCTTGAATCCACTTGGGGCTCATCCCATGCCTTCTGGGACAATATGAAAGAGCTCAATGGAAAGACTTGCTCCCCCTCCACCATCACTACTCTCCATAGACAGTACTGTCACTACTGAACCTGCCCGCATTGCTGAGTGCCTCAATATGGCTTTCTCAGATCTAAGCTCTGTCCTCCCCAACTACTTTTTCGACCCTATCCCTTCCTCCACCCCCCCACCTTGGATCACCCCCCCTTTCTACCTGTGTGCCATATCACCCCTTGAAGCCAGGCCTCATCTGAAAAAAGTCTTAGCTAGCAACAACCCCAGTTGTGATCCCCTGGACTCCAGGATTCTCCTATTAGTCCTAGATACTGTACTAGCCCCTGTCACCAACCTTTTAAACTGGTCACTATGTCTTGGTCAATTTCCCAGTGCCTGGAAAATTGCAGAAATCACCCCTATCCATAAGAGTGGAGATAGGACCTCCCCTAACAATTTCAGGCCCATCTCCATTCTCCCCCCTCTCTCCAAAGCACTAGAAAAAACAGTGGCCATTCAGCTCTCTGAGTATCTGGCCAAATACTACCTGCTGTGTCCAGAACAACATGGATTCCACCCTGAACACAGCACCACAACAGGCCTCCTGGAGTTCTTCCAGCACCTCCACTCTGTTCTCAACTCTGATCATGTTGCAGGTGCAGTGTTCATTGACCTGTCCAAGGTCTTTGACACTGTCTATCACCCCCTCCTACTTGACTCTGTCCACCAACTTGGCTTCTCCCCTGGCCCACTGGCTTGGTTCACCAATTACTTCTCTGCCAGATCACAGCACATGAAGGTAACTGGCACCCTGTCCAATACCTTGCCTGTTCGCTCAGGGGTCCCCCAGTGTTCTATCCTGGGCCTCATTCTGTTCAGCCTATTTCTCAATACCCTGCCCAGCTCCTGCTTGGGCAATATGGTACTCTATGCCAATGATACAGTTCTCCTTGCCTCCCACCTTGACCCCGCATCTCTACAGGAATCCCTGCAGCACACATTCAACCAAGCCAAAAAGTGGTTCCTTGACCACCAGCTGGTCATTAACCTAAAAAAAAAACAAATTTATGCTTTTTTTGCATCACCAGAATAAAGTCAAAAATGCCTCCCTCTGCATTCTCCCCAGTAATGCTCACCCTGTCAAGCAGGTGTCATCCTACAAGTACCTGGGCATCGCCTTTGACTTGGCTCTTACATCCCACACCCACATCAATACCCTGTCCTCAGCCATAAACTCTCAGATTGGCCTTCTCTCTTGCCACAGAGATTGCCTCCCCCAAACTGCTCTCCAACTGGCCATCAACTCCTCCGTCATGTCCCTAGTGGACGATGGCCTACCTATCTATGCTGCGGCTGACAATGCTGCCCTCACCAGAATCCAGACCTCGATAAACTAGGTCTGCAGGCTCCTGACTGGTGCATCCCTCTGCACCCATATTTGCCTGCTCTATTCCACCACCAACCTGCTCACCTTGCAGGAGCACCTGTGCTACCAAACCTGCATACTTGCCAAAAAATCCCTGCTAGGACTCTCCCCCTCCAGGGGTCACTGCATCCCTGTGGCTTGCATCCCCATCCATTACCACACATAGCTCAGTTAAGGCCACCTGTCTGGTGCCCCATACCAAGACCTTCTTAGCCCAAAGGTCCTTCCACTACCATGCCCTCACATGGTTCAACTCCCTCCCGCTCTCTGTCACTAAGTCTACCAAAATTGGTCCCTTTAAAGTCGCTGTCCATAACCACCTCTTTGGCACCCGAAGCTGTAGTTGCCTTTAATCAACCTAATGTTGGAGTCCCTCCCCATTTCTTGCCCATAGCCTTGACAATGTCTGTTGGACTGTGTCCCCCCTTTTTTTTCCTCTTTTCCTCACCCCGTCCCCCCACCCTTCCACTTAGGTATTTCCCCGGTACGACCAGGGTTGTGACTTCTACTATTGTTATACTTTATACAATTGCTATTTACTGCATGTAACTTTATCCCGTAAACCACTGTTATATTTTGTTCTTTTTGTTATCTGTATTGTGTCTGTATGTTACCACTGTTGTATCTCACACTGTAACCATGTCTACCCTCCCTGTGACAAGATGCCTTTGTAAATGAGACCCTGACTCAAAGGTTGTAAATCCAACTTTCAAAATAAATAAATAAATAAATAAAAAAGAACTCAGTTACATGTTATTACTCAACCCAATTTCTGTTTCATACCTCACCAGACAACTATTATTGGGAACACAGTTATCACCCCTGTTCCCCTAGTGGAACCAGATATCATTGATGGTAACCCTGATTATCTTTAGAGTATTTACCTTACTTTAATGTACATATTGATCCTCTGACTTTAACACTGAAGTCACTTTTAAACAGGAAAGATACACACCTCATCCACATCAGCAATAATATGACCAAAGCAAATGAAGCAATATAAGATCTTATTAATGATGATGATTTTAATAGTGCACTTACTAATACTTGGTTAGAGATTACCTTTAAAGGTTTTGTTATTATACACGCATTTTTTATATGTTTTCTTATTATTATGCTTTGCTGCCTCCGGCGCACACTCAGCCAACACCATGAGCAGCTCAAGTTCCTTTACAAGGCTTGTGCTTCTGGTCTGTAAATGACACCTGCTGTCTCCCCACTTCCCTACTTTTGCTTGTGTTGCCTCTTCTGAGGCAACAAGGGGGGAATGTTACACAAGGTCCCTGCACCCTAAATGATACCCCAGAGGTACACCGCAGACAGCTAGTATTTATGTATATATTATACTAACATATAGGGCTAAGAACATCTACCATACAAGAGTAGATGTCAGGATATGCATGCACATGATTGCTATATGCTTTACTTTCTAATATACACATGTATTTCTTGCTTACAAGATGTTAGGACACTTGTGTCCTTGTAGTGTTATGATACATGAGTCGGCATTGCCATCTTCTGATGATTTGTATTACTACACAGCCATGTACAAACTGTACTTTCTTTGTTTCCACAAAGTGATGACTATAACAGAATTGTATACCGTCATCTAGGACTTTGGTGCCACCTCTAATTTAGCCAATAGGGCTCATCTCTGTAACTAGAAGTGTTTATATCTTACAGTAACTATGGCAACTATCTTAGGTATGTAATGTAAGACATTAGATCTTCTACCTCGGAGACCCAGCAATTTCTACACTCCTCAAGGTATAGAAATGCATATAGCTCCCAGTTCCTAATGGTAAGAACTGCTTAGGGCAACTGTAAGTTTCCTTTTGGTAGTAATAAACAAGATGCATTACTGTTATGCAATGTGTTTGTGATTCCTTGCATTCTCATTATTGCCAAGAACCTGAGAGTGAGGGTTTAGACCTCCTGACAAACTCCTTCTGCCGCTTTGCTACCAAGTCCCCTCTCTGTACTCATCATTGCTCATTTTACTCCTTATTATCCATTTTCCCTCTACCTTCATGTCACCAAACCAACTGTACCTCATCCATTTTCAAATACTGGACTGGCTCCCTTCCTCCTTACCTCTCATCCTTCCTCTCCCTCATCCTCTCTGCCTCCTGCTCCTTCCACTCCAGGGATCCTCATACCCGTGCCATTCCTCGTCCTTCCTCCTCTACTGGACAATCAGTCTTTTCCTGTTGTCTCCCCTTACTTTGGAACCAACTCTCCTCTTCCATCTGCTTCCCTGCCTCCCCAGCCTCCCTCAGGTACCAGCCAAAACTCCTTCTCTCCCCCCCGCTCCTGTTTTCCCTCTCCCTGACCATTCCCCTGCAATTGCCTCCTACCTTGGTGTTAGTTGTTGCTGAAGCACTCATTTGATGCTCATGCTGTGCTTGCTTATTTTGTACTTAAGCCTGTATTAACCATGTTCACTGAGTGCATTTTATTGTAACTGCAAACTGTGTTTGTGCTATGTATTTTGTATCCTGTACTCCCTTCCCCAGGGTCATACATGGAAACCAGTTTTCTAATAAATAAATATGACACAAAGACTCTGCAGGCCAGCTGAAGGAACTGGCAGTCCATCTTAAATAAGGCCAGCCAGTGAAAGTTCCAAGGTTGCATGCCTACCGCTGAGATTTTGAACTGGCAACCCCAGTATGCAACACCTCCAGAAAGAACTCATTTTATAACATGGTTAATTTCTTTTCAGTTAAAAGCCTTATAAAAAATGTTTCAACTTACGTATCCAGCATGGCAACATGATATGGAAAGGATGATCAAAGTAACAGTAACCACTTCATGTAAGCCATGATACAAGCATCAAAAATATGTCTGGGGTCTGAATACTATCAGAGAACAGAATAATTTTTAATACAAGTCTGGAGATTATGACCAGGAGTGATAAGCTGACTAACGTAAATTACTAACTACCCAAACAGTAGATCTATAACATGAAATACAATTAACAACTGATGGCAATGGTGTGAGATAATGGAGACCACTTAGCTAAAACAGTTAATAAGATAGGTCACTGTAACAGACAGCAGCACCCAACGGCAAATCTGGGGAGAGAATGCATCCTATTAGTCTTCAAGGGTTAAGGGGTGAACCGTGTGCAGTGCTGAGCTGTACTGGCTCAGGTGACAGCCTCAGCTAGGTACATTAAAAAGGTGACCTAGACTCTGACATAGTCATGGTATTTGGATATACCTAAGTGACTGAGCATTCATTGTTGGCAAGGTTCCTCATTGCCATTTTCCACATAGCTATCAAGGGGGTGACTGTAGGTCTCCATCTTCGCAGGAGAAGATGTTTGATCTCCATCACTGCAGCTGACACCCAACTTAGCTGAGTTTGGGTAAGATGAGGGGGCTGATAAGGCCAATGCCAGGACAAACAGCCAAGGAAAAAATGGCAAAGGGAACCTTCAGAACATGTTGGCAGATGTCGTGCACCCCTTTCCAGAAGTTCTGTATGATGGAACGTGCAGAAAGAATGTGAAGCAGGGATCCTTCAGTGATTGAACACCACCTGCAGTGGTCAGAAGGAACAGCATCCAGTTAATGCAAAATTTGGGGGTTCTGTACCAGCAGTGGAGGATTTCGTTTTGTATCAGGTGACTCCTGGTGTCTCTGTGGGCCATGTGGGCCATAGTCCAACACAGAGACCACTCCTCCCGTGAAATAGATTCAGATAGATCTTGTTTTTAGTCGCTCTTGGCCGCCATAGTTTGGTCTAGGGGAGCCCCACACAGTGTGTGATAAATCACTTCCAACCTGCCTCTGTGGAAGTGGAGCCAAGACAATGGGAGAGGCAAGCCATAGTAGTGGTGCCCAGAGGGGGCCTGTCTCAAAAAACATTGCAATGCACTGCAGAGCTGCAAGAACTTCCAAAACTCTGTCAGGGAAGTCATTTGTGGTGACACAGATAATCAAAGGATTGAAGTTGAGTGATGTAGGGAATCAAAAGGTCCCATATATGAAGAATGCCCTAGAGTTTCCATGATTCTGACAGAATGGGCTAGTTAACTATCAGAAGTGTGGACTGTTCCACAGAGGCATAAATTCAGGCAGGCAAAGCTCTGATTTAAGAAGCTTACTCAGTGAGAACCATACCTAATATGATGTTGTTGTTGCTGGGAATTTCTTAGCCAGCCTTGATAGGGAGTTATACAGTAAAACACTTTGATAATGACTGGAGAGAAGCAAACATTCCATTCAGAACCAGAGGGGAGATTGCTCAGTAGAATCCTCAAGGCAGTGGAGGATTTGTGCCCCTAGGAAGGATCAGTGGTAGCCCTTGAACTGGGGAGACCCCATCTCCTGTGGACCAGTGAGCCCCCAATGTGGTGTGGCTGTAAAGAGGTGTGTGTCCCTCCCATAAGAATGAGCCAGGCATTTTGTTGATTTTGGAAAACCATTGTTTTGGGGTTGCTAGGAGAAAATAACTGGGGAGATACAGTAGCTTAGCAGAGGTGACCATATGAATCACATCAATCTTGCCTGATAGTGAGAGCTTTAGCACCTTCCACCTGTCACATTCCAGTTGTAAGGTCTGGAGCAAGGGGTCCAGGTTGACTGTACGGATGGAGGGGATTTTGCAGGTGAGTTTGACTCCCAGGTATGTAATGTGGGGCCCATGAGA
Source organism: Neoceratodus forsteri (assembly GCA_016271365.2). Taxonomy (NCBI): domain Eukaryota; kingdom Metazoa; phylum Chordata; order Ceratodontiformes; family Ceratodontidae; genus Neoceratodus; species Neoceratodus forsteri. The sequence goes on along the minus strand of CM028132.1, from coordinate 782,786,007 downwards.
GACCTGCTTGCATGGATGGGAGGGAGGGACAGGACCAAGTAAATGGGAGAGCCTGTGTCTTGCTCTTGCTGAGTTTGAGACTTGACATGCTAAAGAAGGACTGTAACACTTGGATAAGAGCAGATACTGAGGTGACAGAAGTGAATGCCAGGACCAGCAGGTCATTTGCATATAGCAAAGTGGAGAAGTCCTCTGTGCCAGTGGCAACTCCATGTATGTCTGGGTGCATCCTAATAGCCACTGCAAATGGCTCAATGGCCAGCAGGAACAGAAGCAGGGAAAATGGACATCACTGTCACATTCCCTTTTGGAATTAAAAAGGTTTTGATAGTAGACCATCTGTGAACACTGTTGCCACCGGATTGTGTCTCGGGGGGGTAGTTCCCCTGTTTTATGGTTATAAGAGAACACAGCGGCAAGCGGGGAAGCTACTTGGTCCAGTATTAGCCAGTACAGGTCCACAGGGATGCCATCATCCATTGGCACTTTAGAGGGGGATAAGTTTCTGATGGCACTGGTCACCTCTGAAGCCAAGATGGGCTGATCCAGGTAGCCTGCTTCGAAATAATTAGTCAGAGGAACCTCAGATGGGATAAAAAGGAGGCAACTGTCTAATCATCTGGGAGGGGGGTTAGTGGAACCATAACAGTATGAAAGTCTTTCAAGGACTCACTGACCTCCTTGGGGGTGTGGTGCAGAGAACCTTCCTCTATCCCTTAGGGCACCAATATGTCTGCTAGCCTGCTGGGACCACAGTCGGTGAGTGAGCAGTTTGCTGACTCAGTCACCTCCTTTCCAGTACCTGTACTTGAGCCACACTAAGGCTAGGTCAGCTTGTCTGGAGAGAAGAATGTTCAATTTGTATTTGAGCAACATAATATCCATGAGGTTTCTTTCAGAGGTATCAGATCCATCTTTAAAGGAAGACTCCTTTTGAAGTTGCAAAGTGAACCTTCTCTTCTTGCCCTCTTTTTTTATGCCTGTGGGAGGTGAAACTAATGACAGAGTCCCATAAGTATGCCTTCTGTGCCTCTGAAATAGTGGTAGGAGAGACATCTGGGGAGATGTTTTTTGTCAAAGAAGATTTTTGATTCTTTGGTGACATGTTGATGGATAGTGGGGTCTGAGAGGAGCAAAGGTCCAGTCTCCAAATGGAGGACTTGGATTGTGTGAGGGCCAGTTATATGATAAAAGCCACTGGGGCATGGTTAGAAAGTACCAGGTTCCCAATGGAGGCATGTGTAAGGGATTGGACAAGTGAGGGGGAAAGCAGCCAGTAATCAGTATGACTGTAGGTCCTATGTGCTGCTGAAAAAAAGAGTAATCTCTGGTTGTGGAGTGTAGGAGGCACCAACCATCTGCCAGTCAAAGTTCCCTGATCAGTGCCAAAAGGCCCCTCAAAGATGAGCTAGGGAGTAAGATGGTAGATGAGTTGTTGTGCAGGACAGTGTCCAGTGGGAGCTTGAAGTCCCCCTACCAACAGCAGGAGTGGTAAATGACCCTGACTGAAGTCCACAATAGTTTGGGCTAAGTTGTTAAAGAAAGGAGGGTCCCTTTCATTAGGGCCATACACCCTTCCTCAAATGAAGGTGAGACCTGGGGTCCTAACACATGCCAGTACCCATTGCCTGCTGCGGATGGCTCTGTTGGCCAGGATTTTCCAAGGTAACTTCCTGTGGATCAGTACAGATACCCCTTCTTATACCTGGAGAAGGTTGCATCAAGTTTGGCACCAACCCACTCCTGTTTCAATTTTTAAGCTTCTTCTAGGGTTAGATGAGTTTCTTGAAGGCTGGTGACCACAGGTTCCTGCTCCCTAAGCTGGATAAATACTGTTTTCCTCCTAGCCAGGTGGTGGAGCCCCTTAACTTTCCATGACACAGAGTTTAGAACTTGGTAGGTCATTGCACTTGCAGGTTGTAGCAACTGGGCAGGCAATTGGTGAGATAGAGGTGCACTGAGCATTCTCCCTCAGGAGGTACTGTTAGGTAAATACCATTGACACTGTTAAAACACTTCAGAAAAAAATATACCTTTGCCATCTGAGGAACAAAAGAAGCATGAAAGAATAACATCAGAACTATGTACACCCCAGAGTTACACATCCTAGGGAACCCAAGAATTGAGAGATGTAAGTACCAATACCAATAAGCAAAAACTTCCCCCCTACACCATAGGTAGCTGTTCCCATTCCAGGGCAGTACAGTACAGTGGTCTAAGGCTCTGAGCTGCAAATCTGGTGACATCCAGCAAATCAGACCTGGGTTTGAATCCCACAGCTTCCACTTGCATACTGTGTGACCCTGAGGAAGTCACTTAACTTCCTTGTGCTTCCAGGTTGTTCCTGTAAAAAAAGCTTTCAGCTTAGTGCGCTACTCCTGGTTAAACAACTAAAAAAAAAAAAAAGGGTCTGGTGCTCCAAATGGACAAAGAGACTGCAACCTGGGGCACAAAACATAGTCCATTTTAGAAAATAGGCTAGTAAATCCTAGAATTCTGATTGGCTAGAACAGTAAATTTAGCGAGCGGCTATTTCTTGATAGAGCCAGCTAAAAAACAAGTTCCCATTTGGGGTGCCCCATTACTTGGGATATTCTTGGGCACCCCAAATTTTCAAACATACAACTGGCCATTTTTTTCTGCCTGCTAACACGAAAGACCGACTGAGACCTATCACATGCACACAGACACGCAGGTACAGCTGACTGTCACATACGGCCCCCACAGTCATTTTTAATTTTACCGCCATTGTACCTTAGGCCAAGTATGCTCCTGAGGACTTTTCATTCCTGCTAAATGCTGCCTGCTCCATTATGGCCGTCCTCAGCCCCCGCCTGCCGCCCACTGATCCAGAATTGCTGCACTGCATTTAAACATTTGCTCAAAACAATAAAATGTATGAATAGTGGGATACCTACAATCAGGGCTGATCGCCAACATGACCTCTCCCGCTCCGTTCTACTCCCGCCGTGATGACACATGTCCACAAGTTCAGCCCCACTCTGCTCCCCATCATTGCCCACTGCTCCAGAACCGAGTTGTGCCGCATTTAAAAAGACAAATCAATAAATCAGTAGTGGGATACCATTACAATCAGCACTAATTGTTGACATCACCTTTCCAGCTCTGTTTTTCTCCCACAGTGAAAACACATCCTTTTCCCAGCACTGGGCCCACTTTGAATCTCCCACTCACAGCACAGTTCCATGCTATGTTGAATTTACTCACATTAAAAAAACAGCACTGGCTGCCACATCATACCTCTCGGTCTGCATTTCATAGATTTATGTGGTAGCCTCACATCATGCAAGGTCGTGTGCCTAACCTCCACAACTCACAATTATGCTAAAAGACTGCTTCAGGGAAACTGGTACTGTGCTAGTGGTGTTTTGTGTGTGGGGGGTAAGAGGAAACTGCTTTGGGGTGGGCAACAGCAGACTGAACAGCACAGACATGGAGGGACTACTTTACAAGAAAGAGGCATACTTCATTCTTAGTCTTTTTTTTTTTTATTCTTTAAAATGCCATATAAAAATGCCACTGGAAGCCCATTTTCTAAGCACAATAATACCCTCCATTTGGGCAGTATTGGGCAATACCAGACCTTCCAGGGGCTATAAGGCCCTCTGCCTGTACCATTGGGCCTCATTACGCCCCTGGGCAGTCCGGTATTGCCCAATACTGCCCACTCTGTCGGATGTTATTGCTTACTGAGTCACCTTCCATTACAATACCCTCTAAAGGTGACCCCAGAAACAATAGCATCTAAAAATGTGCCCTGAGTATACAAATCTTAAATACTAACCCCATTGCTGAGTTGGGGGGGTCATATCCCTCTCACAAGATCCTGCCTTAGTATAAACTCCCTAGTACACATTGTCCCAGCAGGAAGAAAGAAAGAAAGAAAGAAAGAAAGAAAGAAAGAAAGAAAGAAAGAAAGAAAGAAAGAAACCTGCCAGCCTTCATCCAGCATATGGGCAGTACCTACACTGCCCTGGTGTTGTTCTGCAGGGTCATGATACAGCTTGAACTGGTGACAGCCAGAGGGTCTCCCAGGCAACTGCAAACAGGGGTGAAGGGGGGGTAGCACCCAAGGAAAAGATAAAAGAGAAACATGGTTAAGACAGCTCAATACTTAAAAAAACAACTAAGATAACTCTGGTAGTGGAGTTGTACCTGTGCAAATAAAAGGAAGGGAACAAAATTCACCCATGTGTAGTTAGTGGGCACAAAAACTGGGTTTGCACTCATGGCAGTGGGGTTCATGCACTGATTATTCCTTTGTCCCTCTAAAAGGGTGTTTTAACAGTGCTAAGATGCACATAGGGGACCTCCTCTGATGGACAGACCCATTGAATAGAAGCAGGGATATCAAACAGTACTGCTGTATGGTCAACTGGATACAGGGTGGCTGATGGGGGGTTGAGGGGGTTGGGTGGGGGTTGGAACGTGGAAGAGAAAGTTGAGTGGACACAGAGGTTGGGCATGGGTAGGCAGTAAACTCTAGCTACAATGAGTTGTGATTGGGCCAAGCTCCCTTAAGGAAGAAGTACTGTTATAAGCATTCATAAGCAGAAATGGGGATGTGAGTATCCCAGTGAGGTTTCCTACTGCCACCAGTACTAGCCACAAAGAAGCCAGATGCAACTTCAGAGCCATACCCATAGGGTGCAATTGAGTACATTTATATATCACATTGATCCCAGTCTATATTGCCTCAATTGGCCCCCCTACCCCACTCGTTCATCATGCATAATATGCACATGCAGATTTGAGGTCCTCTGTATATACACAGTAGTTAAAAACAGCAGGCAGGCAGTCTACCAGACTGTCCCCACCTTCCCCCCAAAATGCTTCCCTGCCCCAACGTAGTTAGTTAGTTTAGTTAGTTTTTGTTGACCGGGTAAGTGCACTAGACAAATCCTGCCTATTTTCAGGCACGACCCGGGGGAGGGGGGATACAGATGAATGCCAACTGACCTTGAACCAGATTAAGCTGTTGGTGGTATTTTTAGTGAATGAGGGAAATTTGGCCAGGACACCGGGGAAATTCCCCTGCTCTTTTCGATAAGTGCCATGGGATCTTTAACATCCACCTGAACTACCACCAATCCAGGCAGATGGGACCTCGGATTAACGTCTCACCTGAAAGACGACACCTCAGAAGTGCAGCACCCCTCTCGTGCTGCACTACAGTGTCAGTACTGGGATATTAAGCCAAGTGCCAGATTGATATACCTAGCAGAGAACAGCTTATAGGATCTACCCTTAGCCAGAGCACAAACCTTCAAGTTGGGAGGACAAGATGGCAGCAAGGATTCAGATGGTAAGTCAGAAGATAGGGGAGAGAGTCAGGCCAACATGTGTGCAAGCTGATTAACACATGACCCAAGTCACTCATTCAAGAAGGCACCCGAACTTGCAAGAGGGACCCTGCACCATTATCTACTCATGAAAATGTGGTTAACTGCAGTATACAAAAAAAATGGGAAGACTTCCATGCAGGGAGGTGCCATTGGGGGATCATCTCCATGGCTTACTGGCTAGAATAGCTGGGTACCACTGCAGTACACATAAACCGCTGAAGCTGGAAATGAGGAGTGGGGCAGTCAATACGGGGCACTATATGCACATCCATATTGAATAGTGAAGAGAGAAAAAGGCTGAAGTCAACCCATTTTTGTTTGGGCTGTTAAAGAAAAGAAGCATAACTAATCACACCAGAGGTCCCAACTACCATTACCCCCACCTCCTTCAGCTCAGCCACTCTCCAATAACCCAGGGGAAGGAGAATACACAGCCATACATAGGGCTACAAACTTATTCGGGAGGGCAGCCAATTAGGAAAAATGAAAAAAACAAAAACTGAGACCTGGCAGGACACTGAGCTGAAACAGTAGATGGTTACTGGCCTATATAGACCATCTTATTCAAGTTAGTAAAAGGCAACACAATACCTTAATTGGAACACAGAGTCCAAGCTACAAGCCCACAGAGAGTTACATAGTCCAACTGACTGATAACAGTTCGGCCCTTGGAGGCTTTAGCTGGAACAACAGTGGCGATTGCTTTTGCTGTAATCCCTGGAGAGTTATTACTTGCCAGTGTGGTGGCCACTGCAGTGTGAGCCCAGGATACAGTTGGAGTCTTTTGAGCAGGAGGAAATGCCATTGTTGGAGAGAGGGGTGGGAAATCAACTAGTCTGCTGGGGACAGCTGCATGAGTATGGCGAATCTGTTGGCCTTGCACAGTAGAGGGGACTCATCAGATGAGGGATGAGAGTTGTGGCTGCGACTATGGCTCTGCAGGTTACTAGAACAAGTCTTTCTTTGGTGTTTGGGCTTGTTCTTGATCTCCCTACTTCTGCCCACAATCTGCCAGCTCTCATCCTGAATTGGTGGTGGACCTAGGTCATCTGCAGCATTAAGATAAGAAGGAGCAGTAGGGGCTGAGCAGTCCGTCAGGAGGGAGACACCCTCTGGGCGGTCCTAGGTTGCAATGAGGAACAGATTGAGATTGGAAACAGGAGGTCTACTGCTGATATATGAATTGGCCTGCTGCTTTTGGGAACTGAAAGTCCTGAACAATAACACGGAGGGAGCAGGATACCAAAGACTAGTCTGCTTCTCTGGAGAAAAGTTTCTTCTGAACATCAGTAAAGGAATGGCACTGTTTAGACAACTCCGGGTAGAAGTCCTGGAATAACTAAATGTGGTGCCCCTGCCAAGTTAGGGGCCATGCTCCTGGGCAATCCTGAGAATGTACCCTTTCTCAGGGTATCATTGGAGCCTCACCAAAATCAGGTGAGACCAATCTCCGTCCCTGGAGCGTGTGGCAAGGAATCTGTGTGCATGATCAGCTTCATGGGGCTCTGAGTTTTGCAAGTGTAGCAGGATAGGTAGCACACATTGTTGGAAGTCCAAGCAGTTCTTGCCCTCAATGCCCTCCAGGAAGTCAACAAAACATAAGTTGTTTCATTGGCTTTTCTCCAGGTCTTCAACTCTGCCCCAGGGCTGATGGAGAAGTCGGTCCTGATCATGGCGCTTTGCTCTCATTTCATTAATTCCTACTTAATTTCTGTGGGTTTAAACCTCCACTGTAGTCACCCTCTCAGTCAGCCCAGTGGTATGGATGGAGGCTGAGTAGATTGCTGACATCTCAATCGACATTCAAGAGAGCATGGTTTTGATTCTGGAAAGGTCTTCACCGAGCAGTGATGAAGGGGCTGTCATGGTGAGGCTGGTGGGTATGGCATGATGAGGAGGTCCAGCGAACAAGGTACATAAAATCACTTGTACTGTGAGGTGGATTAAAACAAGAAAAACACAATCAGATGCTCGAGACAATGATGAGTACAGGGCAGGTGAAAAAAACTGAGCTAGAGAGCATTCAGAGGGTGGATGCCATCGAATGAAACAGTCGGTGAGACAGAACACACAGATTAGGCAGCCATCTAAGTCGGCATCCAAGTCACGCCCCTATAACATGGTTCATTTTTAACATCCCACTATGTTTATACTATAAACAGAAATCAAAAATGTAATTTACAAAGTATGAATACATGAACCAACACTTGTATTTTACAGTATACAGGTCTGTACAACTATAATATGGTGTGACAAATGAAGCAATATTCTACATCATATAATTAAAATGGAGTGCATAGTTTGAATGTTTGTGTTTAAGAGGCTTGTATTACACAGTAGAAACATAGAAACAGAAACATAGACTTTGACAGCAGATAAGGACCGCTTGGCCCTCCCAGTCTGCCCATTTCCCTACCTATTGGATAAGCTGCAGATCCTAGTTAACCAACAGCCTACTTCTTCCTGCACCCCACCAGAATTGCCTTATGTCTGTCCCATGCATTCTTAAATTCCCCCACTGTTTTTGACCCCACAACCTCCTCAGGAAGGCCATTCCATGTGTCCACCACCCTCACTGCAAAAAAATACTTCCTCACATTGCTCTTGAGCCATCCCCCCTCTGTCTTCAAATCACGCCACCTTGTTTTTGCACATCTCTTTTTCTGAAAGATGCTACCCTCCTGGACTTTGTTGATTCACTTGAGGTACTTGAAAGTTTCTATCATGTCCCCCCTCTCCCTCCTTTCCTTGAGGGTATACATGTTAAGCTCCTTTAGTCTCTCTTCATATGGCTTCTGGTGCAGACCTTGCACCATTTTAGTTGCCCTCCTCTGGACTGCCTCTATCCTGTCTGTGTCCTTACGGAGATGGGATCTCCAGAACTGCATGCAGTACTCCAGATGAGATCTCACGAACTGTCTGTACATAGGGATAACAACTTCTTGTTTTCTACTGGTGATGCATCTCCCTATGCATCCCAGTATCCCCCCAGCCCTCCTTACTGCCTTCTCACATTGCTTGCTTACCTTTAGCTCATCTGATAGGACTACCCCCAGGTCCCTTTCCATTTTTGTTGTTGTTAGTACCCCCCCCCTTTTGACTATTCCTCCAACCTTGCCAAGTCCCTTCTCATCCTTTCTACCCCCCCCTTGTGCATCAACCCTGTTGCAAATATTTGTGTCGTCTGCAAAGACGCATACTTTTTCTTCCAGTCCCTCTGCAATGTCACTTATAAAGACATTAAAGAGTACCGGTCCCAGTACTGAACCATGTGGTACCCCTCTAATAACCCCTTTTCTTCAGAGTGGACTCCATTTACTATTTCCCTCTATGTCCTGTTGTCAAGCCAGTTTTTTACCCAGGCTACCACTCTGGGACCACTTCCAGGCTGGCTAACTTGTTTATTAATCTTTTGTGTGAGACTGTGTCAAATGCCTTGCTAATGTCTAGGTAGGCCACATCGACAGCTCCTCACTGGTCTACTACTTTGGTTACCTAGTCAAAGAAATCTATTAGATTCATCTGACATGACCTTCCCGCTGTGAATCCATACTGCCTTGGGTCCTGTTCCCCGCTGGCCTCTAGGTAGTCAGCAAATCTTTCTTTCAGAAGTGATTCCATCATTTTCCCTACCACTGAGGTCAAGCTAACAGGTCTGTAGTTTCCTGCCTCTGCTTGGCTCACACTTTTGGGAAAGGGAATCACATCCGCCTTCCTCCAGACCTCAGGTACCACACCATCCTCCCATGATTTGTTATAAAGGGTAATCAGTGGTGTCACTAGTACTCCCCTTAGTTCTTTTAGAATTCTGGGTGAATCCCATCAGGGCCCATTGCTTTGTCCACCTTCAGTTTTAGGAGTTCTTTCAGACCCTTTCTTCTGTGAATGGACTGGCATCGAACCCCCTGTCCAGAGTGCTTCTATTAATTTGATTAGGTACCTCCCCCTCCTCTTCTTTTGTGGATACTAAGCAGAAGTACTAATACAAATTTAAGGTCTGAAGAGATTCTAGATCTATTGTATCCGTCTGATCTGCTTCATAAATAGGGATGGACACAAATATGCTTTCTAAACAGGTGCTAATTTATAGAGATTCTCCTACTCACTCTTCTTCTGAGGGTACCTTGTGGTTTCCTCAGTAAGCAGAAATGTGTTCTTTGCCACTGAATCTATGACCCTAGAAGCAGGCCAAAGAGTACTGTAGTCACTGTGGATGAGCCTTGTGGCCCCATATGTGGGCGGTTCACTTTATTTTCCTTACTGCCTCCTTTGTTGTATTAATGTTTGGTGTAACTGGACTTATACATCCCCTTATTTAGTTATGATGGAGGGCTGTGATCCCCTTGAAAACACTTATACGAGCCACTTTCTGGCTGCACCTCTCAATTTTGGCGGAGCCCACACAGAGCGAAACTTACTGCTGGAAACATGTAATATGTGTTTGCCTAATTCTTTCTAAAGGGAAAATAACCACATTTGAAAGGGGGTATAAGAGGGGTAAAGCGCATTGACACACAGCCCTCTATGCCTGCATACCTCATTATGTGTTTTCGGCATTATCTAGGTTATCTCATATATGTTTTGCACAGCCTATAACCTACCTCTGGCCCCCTAAAAATCTGTGAACTGTTATTTTGGCTAATGTTGTACTGCAGCTGGTTAGAGTTCATACTTCTTTATTTGTATAAGTGCTGTCCCTGTGCTGGATAGAGTTTTATTCTTAGGACTACTAGCCTAGGCCTTTGTCTCCCTTTTTGAGGATTTATTTTCATATCTAGGTCTCACCCAATTCTTTCCTCCTTATGTGTAACTTGGGTGGGCTGGGAGAAGCACCTCCTGTGGTTGGTTTTATTTCCCTAACAAATCTACTCTCACTCAATGACATTGATATCCCTTCTTCTCCCCTTCCTATGTGTGATCCTAATGATCTGCAGAGGCCTTCTTGGATTTTTGTCTTAGGGATTACCTCTAGTTGGGTTATATCGACCTTATAGAAGGCCAAGCTCTCTAGAACACTTAGGGTGCAACTGCTGTTCCTACCTTCTACCTTGGAAGCAAGTTATTCCCCTTGTTTATACTCCTACGTCTTTTTCCACTTTTAGTAATGTTTGTTCCTCCAGTTGTTTGTGGATACTCTCTGCATTATGAAGGTTTTTGGCTGCTGAGAGCATTAGGGCAGGATTGCTGCTCTCTGTGTTTTTTGTTTCCCTTACTTTTAATATTATATGGCTAAACCTCTAATGAAGCATTACTTGTTAAATGTTAATGGACTTCATAACCCAATGCACCAATTAAAAGTAATAGTATCCATTAAATAAGACCACCCCCATGTAATACATCTCCTGGATACACATCTAACAGATGCTGAGCATAACAAGTTCCAGAGATTTGGTTTCCCGTCTGTTTATTATTCTTCACACCCCCCTGATAAGAGAAAAGGCATGGAAATCATTTGGCACATGATGTTCTTTTTCAGGAAGCCAAAGTCATATGGGATGCCACTAGATGTCATACTCTAGTTAAGGATACTTTGAATGGAATAGCAGTAACCCTTGCTAATGCTTATTTACCCCAGGCTCAGATATGGCCTTTATCAAAATCATCCTAGCTTGATTAATGTCTACTGTATGTTACTATTGTCTGGTGGCTTTAACCTTAGGATGAACCCAGCTAAGGACTCTTCTCTGATTCCTCCTATCAAAATGGCCCTTCCTTCTAAAATGTGTAAGTGGCTTCTGATGGAATGGGGATGGCAGGATGTCTGGTATTCCCTGCATCTTTCTCACATGGACTACACATGCTACTGTGATCCCCACCGTACTTACACCAGGCTGTACTATGTGCTTGTTCCTGCAGAATCCCTGTACCATGTATGTTTGTGTGATACTGGAGTGATACCATACTCAGACCATGCCCCTATCACTATCTTTTGGACTTTGAATTGTTTTGAAAGTCCACAGTCAGGTGCTTTAACACACTTTAACAAATATTACCTTGAAGTTCCAGAATTTGTGGAATATGTGGAGGATAAACTTCAGGACTGCCTTTTGGGTAGTGATGTAGAAGGGGTTACATCAAGCATTTTCTGGGATACAGCTAAAACTGAACTAAGAGGCAGAGCTCATTGCATATGTTTTCCAAAAGCATAAGGAGAGACAGGCAAGGCATTGAGATTTGAAAGCATCTTGTACTTTCTACAGAGTAAGCATAAAGTGGCATCCATGCACAGATGCAACTAGATCAGGTTAAACAACAACTGGATAATTATCTCTCCAATATTTAAAAAATGATTATTACCAAGGGGTTACTAAATCATCTTCATGTTTTTTGCAAATAGTTACCATTCAGAAGATACAAAAACCTAAAGATGGCACCATGTCTTGACCCTATTTCTGCCACTTGTAAATCCTTCTATCAGGAATTAAATTGGAAGCCTCCTGAAACATCTCAGTCAGAGCAGGCAGCATTCTTTTGATTCTCCAGCTCCCCAAAGTATCAGATGAGTAATCTCAGGGTTTTCTGTTTCCTATAGGAGCAATGGAAGTAGAAGCTTCTCCTCAGTGGATGAAAACCAACAAGACCCCAGGCCCAGATGATTACCCATGGAAATTTTTGAAGACCTTTTAGACTCCTCTTTTTCCACTCTTTCTCAGGGTCTCTAATGCTGTTCTTCAGGGAGAACCCTCTCATCCATCTTGAAGATAAGCAATCATATCTGTTATTCCTGTGCCAGCAAGGACCCCATATTTTACCACTCCCACTGCCTGATGTCTGTGCTAAACACAGATTATAAATTGTTTGCATCCATTTTATCCCAACTCTAGGATGTTTTACCACCTGTCCTAACAGCCCAGGATCAAACTGGGGTTGTCTGAAAGAGACAAACATCTGACAGTGTTAAGCATGCACTTTGTATCATCCATCATGCTTCTGTTAACTAGACTCCTTATAGCATTAGTTAGCCTTGATGTGGAGAAGGTCTTTGACCTGGTGTTGTGGGACTTTCTCCATATCACACTGCTAGAATTTGGTTTCCCCCTGCAATTCTCTGATCTTTTATCCCGCCTCTATGACTTATCCTTCTGGAGATTTTACATCACAATGACAGACTCATCAGGTCTGCTTCCTTTCCCCACTTCTTTTTGCTCTTTATTTGAAGCTCCTTGCCCAGTACCTCAGTTAAACCTTTAATCTGCATGGCATCCATACTGAAGAAATAGAATACTGCTTATCCCTATATGCGGATGATATTACGTTATATCTCTGTAATTCTGAGGTTTCCAGTCTGTGTGTTCTTGAGAAACTGAGCTACTTTGGGACTATATTTGGGGTATACAATTAACAAGCAAAATTGATCCCCTCTGAAACATTCAGAAACACCCACCCATTAAACTGGACCCAAACTGTGATTAAATTCTTGGGGGTGCAACAACCAATTAATCTCCGTCACTTTTTTAGGGTTAATTATACTCCATTAATAGCTCAAGTGTTGTTGGATTTTGACCAATGGCACCGTCTCCCAATTTCATTGGGCCATAAAGTGGAGGTCATTCATAGGTTTTCTAGGTAGGTTTCATAGGTACTATACAAGCATAGTGTGACATTACTGTCCATGATCTGCTCGTCTTTATTGCAAAGATTGTAAGCCTTAATTGCATTACTCTTACAATATACTGTATGTCCAGGTTGATTTTAAACTCTTCCATAGTCCCACTACCTACAACCTCTAATGGAAGACTGTTCCACAATTGGACCATTCTCTGAGAGAATCACATCACCCTCCTTGTGGAGTGATTTAAATAACCTTTCAAATGAAGCATATGTGACCTAGTGTTGTATTGTATGTCCCTCGTATCCAGTCCGACACAATCCCATAGGTCTGGGTTTGAAAAAGCTCTGTAGATCAAACAAAGATCTCTCCTCAATCTGTGGTACTCTAGCATGTGTGATGATTTTTCCCAGGTTTCATTTTCAGTCTCTTCTGCTGAACATGCCTTCCCACAAATGGAGTAGTTGGCATGACCAGATATCAAGATTTATTTGGTTCGGACACCCTCCTAGAGTTAAATTTGCTCTCCTAGGTATCTGTTTAACAGTCGCTAAGAAATGTATTACCAGAAGTTTGCTTTCCCCTATACCCCCTACTGTGACAGAATGGAGACAACAACTACATGAGCTGTACCAGATGGAGCTCATTACATATGCCCTCCAGACTAAACAGCAAAAAGGCCAAGAACAGTGGCTAAGTGGCTATAGTATAGTGCAAAGGTGAAAAGCACTTTTATCCCCTAGATGGTTCTCTACAGTTGCAGCCATACATATGTACAGATATTTCCAAATATTTCACAATATATCTTAAGAGATTCTCTCTGGTGGCTCATAGTGGTACTGCAGGCAGGCAGGACATTTCTCCAGAGATATCACAGACATTTCAGGAAATATCTGACCATGTCTATGGTTGCCACTGTATATTTCAAATTTTAGTTTGTTTTTGCATCCTCTCTTCATAAAGTTATACCCATTGTCCCCTCCCTTGATATCAGATCACACCTCTGGTCCTTTTGAGGATCTGTTAATTGTGGGCTTGTCCTCTGCCCCCTCCCCATGTTGGCAGCACAGTTTCTTCCTTTCACTCTCTGTGAGGGTATCCTACAAGAGTTTCCACATTAACATGTGCTGCATTATTGTACATAGTTTCTTTGTCTTATGTTACCTGTTTATTATTTGTTGGGAATAAGGAAATAGAAAGCACCAGGAAATACGGGCACTACATATGAGATTTTGTATTACACACAGGTTTAATTATAATTGAACTCGGTATTTATTGGAACCATATCTATGGCATCCCTGCATTGTTCTGCAAAAGGTGAGTTTAATGCCTGGATCCTTGGCCCTTTTTCTTTAAGACAGCTAATGTCATTCACATTTTTTATTGCCACACTGGTGGATATATTCTATTTTGATGTTTTATTTATCAAGTCTAGGATTACAAATACCTTTGAGCCCTGGCTCTTTTATTTATTTATTTTAGTTAGTTTTTGTTGACCGGGTAGGTGCACTAGACAAATTCTGCCTATTTTCAGGCATGACCTGGGGGAAGGGGATACAGATGAATGCCAACTGACCTTGAACCAGATTAAGCTGTTGGTGGTATTTTTTAGTGAATGAGGGAAATTTGGCCAGGACACCGAGGAAATTCCCCTACTCTTTTTGATAAGTGCCATGGGATCTTTAATATCCACCTGAACTACCACCAATCCAGGCAGATGGGACCTCGGTTTAACCTCTCATCCGAAAGACGACACCTCAAAAGTACAGCACTCCTCTCATGCTGCACTACAGTGTTAGTACTGGGATATTAACCCAAGTGCCAGATGTGGGAACTGAACCCACAGCCCTTTGATCTCCCTGCCTCAGAGGCGAGTGTGCTACCTACTGAGCCACTGACACTGAGGTTCCACGTCAGAGAAATACAAATTATGGGAAACATCAAGACAGACTTTACAACAATGTGTACATTGCAAACAGAGTACAGATTAATACAATTCAAGGGTAACGTTGTAACAAGGCAGCCAGCGGCATTTGTCAGAGAAAATATACAACAGATAAGAAGTGCCAGAGTCATAGGGAGAGGGAAGGGGGAGAGAAGAAATGTAGGAAGGGTGGGGAGAGGGTGAAAAGTGCAGCACTGGGTATACCAAGATGTGAGGGTAGAATCCAGTGAGGAGGGGAGGGGGGACCACTAGAGCAGGAAGGGAAGTGGAGAAACAAGGTTAAGTTGGGCAGTCACAGGAGCTGTTGGTAGTGAGATAGTCCCGGAGCCTAGTTTTAAACATACCAATTGTTGGGGCAGAGGGGATGGTGGGGCTGAGGCCATTGAACCAGAGTGGTGCTCAATAAGCAAAAGAGCATTGTCCCTGTGAAGCGTGACAGTGGGGGACTTTCAGTAGCTGTAGCATGGATCTCCTAAGGCACCATTTGTTAATTCGGTGTTGTAACAGAGTTGAGACCCCAGAAGGTGCAAGGCCAAGGTAGATTTTTTTGCCATGGAGCAGGTGAGAAACTTTATGTGGTTTGATAGTTGGAGCCAGCCGGTCTGAGTGTACAGGTCACATGTGTGGGTGAGACGGTGAGCACCAGTGATGAGCCGACATGCCTTATTTAAGGCAGTTGAGAGGCGTCTAAGGGTTGTGGTTGTGGCCGAGCCATAAATGATGAGACCATAGTCTATTACAGAGATCACAGAGCTCAGGACTGCAACCTTCAAAGCTTCTGGCATGAGGTGTGGTCTGTGTTTGTAGAGGAGACCAAGCTGTGTATTAGCAGCTCTAGCTACATTTTCTACATGAAGTCCATAGGAGAGATTAGGGTCAAACTGTATCCCTAAGTATTTGAAGGACCCCACCTGATCTAGAGTGTTCCCCTGGGTGGTGGAGATAGCCAAGTGGTGTAGCTTGTGTGGGTTATGAGAGCTGCAGAAGAGCATAGATTTGGTTTTCTTGTCATTGAGGACCAGTTTATAATTAAGAAACTATGTCTCTACAGAACTGAAACCAAGTTGAAGGTTGTGTTGAAGAGTTGCAGGATCTTTATGACTGGAGAATACAACAGCATCATCAGCATAAAGTATGATCTGCTCAGAGCAGTGGTAAGGGAGGGAGTTTAAGGAAAGGCTAATAAGGAGGGGGCCCAGTATGGATCCCTGTGGGACACCCAAGCGAACAGGCAGGGTGTCAGAAAGAGCATCCGCAATTTTTACTCTCTGCGACCGGTTTTCTAAGTAGCTTTTAAACCAGAGAGAATAGTCAGGTGATAGCCCGGCATTCAGTAGTTGGTGAATTAGTAGTCCATGGTGTACTATATCGAAGGCCTTGGAGAGGTCGATGAAAACCGCCCCTGTGAGAAGGCCATTGTCAAGGGATTTGTGCAAAGCTCCAGTGAACTCAAGAAGGGCTGTGGTGGTGCTGTGACCTTTCCAGAAGCTGTGTTGTTGTGGACAAGGTATATTGTATTTATCCAAGTGGTCGGTAAGTTGATCAGCCACGATGCACTCTAGTGCCTTAGATAGTGGGGGCAGTATGAGGATAGGGCGATAATTTCAGTGATTCATCTTATCCCCACTTTTATGGATGGGTGTCATGGTGGCTGTTTTCCATAGGTTCGGGAATTTTCCACAGCGGAGAGAGAGGTTTAGGATTTTTGTTAATGGATGAATTACCTCATCGAGGGTGAGCAACAGAAGCTTAAGGTCTAGGGTGTCGCTACTAGATCTAGATTTAGAGATAGCTGCTGTAATATAGTGGTGAGCTTCATTCAGTCTTACCTCTCTGAAGTAGAAGAGGGGATGGTTAGACTGAGGGGCTGAGGTATTTGGGGAGTAGGCCCTGTTTTCAAAAAAGTCATCTGTTAGAACAGCACTAAGGTCTGAAAAAGCCGTGTTAAAGATGTTTGCGATCACCTTGGGGTCGAGGGTTGATGATCCATCAACCATTAACATGGCCAGAGAGGTTTTTGGCTGCTTCCCTGTGACATCCTTGATATTGTCCCAGAAAGCACGACCATTTCCCCATATATTGGTGAGAGCGTCTTAGTAATAGGTGGATTTCATTAGCTGTATGGCTTTTGTGCAGGCATTTTGTGCTTGTTTGTAATTTTGGATGTCCAGTTGTTTGTCAGTGGCCCTGGAAACTGCCCAGAGGTGATCCCTTAGTTTCAGCTGTGAGAGAAGAGCCACGGTGGCCCATGGGTTAGAGAGAGATTTTTTGTTGCGCCTTTTAGTAGGGGCAAAGAGGTGGCAGGCTTTTTTGAAAATTGAGATGAAGTGATCAAGAGCCAAGTTAACATCTGTTGCTTCATAGATGGGTAGCCAGTCATGTAGAAGCATGTATTGTTTGAGATGTGGAAGTTTTCCATGAGGAAGGACTCTGCTAGTGATAATTTTGGGAGGGGGCTTAAGGAGTTTGTTAGACCATGCACACATGACTGGGGAGTGGTCACTGAGAGTGTCTGGGAGAACGGTCGTACGAGAAATCCTTGTGGGGTGAGTGGTGAGGACCCAATCCAAGAGGGTACTGGTGCCAGTCTTGTAGTTAATCCTAGTAGGGGAGTTTACCATTTGCGTGAGGTTAGCAGCTGAGATGGGGTCTTTATAGGCACTGGTGCTCGATGCTAACCAGTTTGTGTTGAAATCCCCTAGTAGAATAAGTTCAGCTTTAGGAGTATGATAATTGATAAAGTTTAGGACGTCGTTGAAGCCATGTTTAGGGTCCCTGGGTGGCATATACATGGAGACAATAGTCAGGGCTTTATGGTTGGGACCTAGGATGATTTTTATTGGCAAAATCTGGGCCGAGGCAGAAAGTGATGGAGTTGCTACAGGGTGCCAAGACAGGAAGTCTTTGATATAGATTGTGCAACCACTGCCTTTTTTGGATATCCGGTCCAGCCTGTGGACATTGTAGCCCTGTATTGTTACTGCTGAGTCAGGAACTTTAGGTGTCAGCCAAGTTTCCACCACTGCAAGGATGTCAGGGTTGTGTTGGCATATGAAGGCTTGGAGTGCATCCAGCTTTGGTAGTAGGCTGCAGATATTAATGGTTGCAAGGATAAGGGCACCTGGAGTTTGTGAGTGGCCTGAGCTTCTAGGGCCACAATTGGGATGGATGCTGCCTGAGATGAGAAGGAGGAGGAGTAGGAGTTTTAAGGAGCAGAGTCACAGCTCTTTGAGAGATAGCTTTGATCGTTGTTTCCGGGAGTAGAGGTTGCAAGGTTCCAGGCGGTATCCCATATGGACTGCAAGGTGGTACAGTGTAGAGAGATGGCCACACTTGTTGAGAGTAGTGGTCGGGTTAAGTAACCAGGAATATCCAAATGGTGCACCAAGCACAAGTCTCGAGTGGAAGTGGAGAGTTCCCTTGGAGTAGCAGTGGAAACCAGAGTAGAGGGTGGCAGGGGTGGGGTGGGGGTGGCTAGGACCAGGGAGAGAGAAGAGGGGGGCAGGGCAAGGAGGAGGAGGAGGAGAGGTGAGAGAAAGGCAGAGAGAACCCACATGGCTTACTTACTAGATAGAGATAGAGATATAGCCCTCTAGTGGTGAGAGGATATAATCTGCTAATGGAAAAGATGTGCCTGTGGATAAAAAATAATAAAAAAAAAGGTAAGCAGAAATTTGTCCAGGCATACCTCAGAGATGTGTATTATCTTCATATCTGTCATCTCCACTGGTAGGCTGATCCATAAGTTCACCACCCTCTGGGAGATGTGCCTCCTAACATTACCCCCTGAATTAACCATCTTGGAACTTCAAGGCTGTCCACATGTTCTACTGGAAAACAACAGATCAAACATCTCTGTATAATTGTGTGCGTACCATTGAGTTTGTGGAATACTGAGATCATATCCACTCTCAGCTTCCTCTTCCTCAGGGAGAGCATGTTAAGGGCCCCCAGCTTCTCCTCATAACTCTCCCTAAACCCATAATCATTTTTGTGTCACTGCACTACACTATCTCAACTGTCTCAATGCCCTTTTTATTGTTGCAGTGGGTGTAGCCTTGCAGACATCTTGTGAGCACAGTAGAGTAAAAGGGAGCTTTCCAGATACTGGACAGACTTGTAAATAGTGAAGGTGAATGGCAATCACTGCGCATCCACCACACTATTTTGTCTGCCGGCCACCGATGGAACACAGCACTGTCCACTGTTTCCAAGATGGCCACTGGAGTTCTCTACACATGCACAATGACTTGCGCATGCACACTGAACTCCGATGACATGGCAGCACAGTCCACAGTGTCCAAGATGGCCACTGGATCCCAGTGTGCTTGCACGAGTCATTGCACATATGCAATGAACTCCGGTGGCCATGTTGGACATAGCCCAGATCTTGTTTCTTCAAGTATAACACTGTATCCTGTAACCTGACAACTTTTGTTTCTGTAGCCTCCAGTCACCCAGCATTTAGATCAGTGTTTTTTTTTTTTTGCATAATACGTTTATTAAAATTTTCACATAAAGACAAAAACACACAACAATCACACGCTGAACAATTAATACTAAACTAATAAATCCAGAACTATTTACATGGGTCCAATTCATTATAACAAAAACAAAATGCGCAAAATTATATAGTATGTTATGCTTTCCATACCTTTTATCACAATATATTGCATAGAGGTCCCTGTATCTAACTATGGTCTTCCCATTTCCTAGGACTGTGGATGATGGTTCTCCCCTACCTGTGTGGGTTCTCCATATCTTCCAGCCATTCCTTACTATAGTAGGCCCTCCCTCAGCAGTTGTACTTCCCCCGGAGAGAGTGAACTCAGTAATGGTTCCCACGTGAAGAGGAACCTTTCTGCCTTGCCCTTAACTCATATGTTAAGCATTCAAGTATGAGCATCTGGATGTCCAGAGTGTGCCACTGTGGGGCTGTTGGCTTATTTCTGGATACCCATGTATTCAGAATACAATGTCTTGCCAAAACTAACATGACCCCAGGTCCATCTGGGCAACATTCCCCACCTCTCTGCCCCATGACCTCTATTCCAAATAAAAGCAGAAGAGAATCCACAAGGAATTGGCACCCCACGAGTGCCCCTGCTTCTGAAGCTATGTCCTTCCAGAAGTCCGGTAATACAGGGCATGCCCAAAAGTAGTGAAAATATGTCCCCATTTCCACCCTACATCTCCCACATATCAGAGACAGAGCAGGATTAAATGTATTTACTGTCACTGGAGGGCAAAAGAGTCTGTGAACAAATTTATGGAAGACTCTTTGTATTTATTACAGCTTAGTATGCCTATATGCAGACCTAAAATCATCCCCCAATCGTCCTCTTGGATACCTATCCCTGGGTTCTTCTCCCAAAGTAATTTAGTTTTCTGAGTGAGGTCCAGATAAGTGTTTTTTTTAATTGCCCTATTGTGTTTTTTTCATACTGGCAATATTGATTTCTATCACTAGCATTTCTTTAATTTGCTGCAAGTCTGACTTAACTGTGAGTGGAGGAATTATTGCTTGAAGTCGCAGTCTGTGGCACTGCCTTTGCACCATTAGTCTGTTCCATATTCATCAGTCCCATATTGGGAGAGATCAGCACTACTTTGTTTTGGTGGAAAAAAACAATATAAAACGGCCAGATATCACTACATTTCATTCAGTAATTAATACCTCTAATGAATAAAACAAAGAACCGATCACATAAACTCCAAAAACTGGCCTGTTTTTTTTTTTAATAAATTTAGTGGGTGAAGTCTGGAGCTAAGCAGCTATAACTCTTGGTGCCATGTGCGCACTTCCTCAGACTGCTGTAGTGTACAGTGTGCTATCAACCTTTTATCTTTAGGTAAACCATATTAGCACTGCCACATAAAATTTCAAAAGTGCACCAGGTTAGTGAAGGGAGCTTCGTAGAACATAAAAATACACCGCCATCTACAGGAGAGAAAAACTATACACATAACCGCAAACTAAACAGGCATACTCAAATGAACATTCATGCATAAATTATTGCAACCAAGATAACATTTCCTAAAAGTAGAACAAAAAGTAATGGACTATGAACTACATCATCTTGCTACATCAGGCTCATCTGCAGGGGAAGAAATCATTAATTATTTCAAGTTTTCACTTATATGCGCTTTCAATGGTCTTTTGTTTGCCCTATGTAGTTCATGCCACATGGGCATGTAAGCATATATGTGACATGGGCACATCCCTCGTTTCCCCTGGGCTGAATATCCAAATGGAATCAAAAAAGAGCCAAGGCTCTACAAAGCCAGGCTGTCAGTATAGCCTAGAGGTTAGAGTAATGAGCTGTGAACGAGCTTGGTACATCTAACAGACCAGACCTGGGTTTGATTCTCACAACCTTCACTTGCATACTGTGTGACTCTGAGCAAGTCACTTAACCACCTAGTGCTCCCAGGTCACCCCTGAAAACAGGTACTTGTGCCTGGTGGGCCTTACCCGGTTACCAAAGACTAAAAAAAAAAGCATGCAGTGGAATCATAAGCAACAGCATAACTGATCACCCAACCTAAAAAGATCCTGATGGGCTCTAGCTGGTTATTAGTGCTATGTACAATATAGTTTGTGACTAATTTTCTGTGTGCCAAGCATGCTGTAAAACATTTATTTGATTGCTGCAGAAACGTGAGTGAAAAGGAGCCAAGCCAGAGAATGGAGCACTTGCTTTTGCACTCTTGAAGCATATATTGCGTTTGGCCTATGATGTCTCTTATGCTTCTGCTAGGGCAGCAGCTGCTGAATTCTGCACGTGCATATATTTCAGGCTCAGTTGCCAGTTTTGCTCCAATATACAGCAATCTGTTATAAACTCCCCTTTTGGGGGTAACTAACTAACTGTTTGGCCTTTCTGTGGATGCGATGCTGAATGACCTCAAGGTGCCTTGTTGAGACCCCTTGATCTATTAAGGCCCTTGGCACTGAGTAACCTGGAGGCAGAGGTGGTGGCACTTTTCACAGGGGCTCCCATCCTTTCCATTGTACCCAAAGAGGAGGCTGAGCTTGCCAGCAACAACAGTACATGGATGCCCCTTAAAAGGCCCCAAAAGGTGGGGGTTAAAGTGGTCAACAGCTGGACATCCCTCCACCTCCTTATTCACTGCCCCCCTACATCTGGGAGTTAGGTGGGGAGGAGGATCTTTATCTTCCTGCCTCAATGGCAGAACATCTTAGACACGTGGGTTTTGGAAATAAATGTAATCAGGCCATGCACTGAAGCTAGTGTGTCAGCACCCCCCCCCCCAAGCAGCGTCACTTTCCACCAGAGCATTTGTCTATCTTTCAGGAGGAAGTCATAGCTCTTCTGGAGAAATAGGTGATCCAGTCTGGGTCTGTAACAGAAGAGAATCTGGGGTTCTACTCCAGCTGCTTCCTTGTACCATGAAGTACAGTTAGGTGGCTTAGTTGTTAGTGCAAAAATTGCTAGTTTACACATTTCTCCCTGCCCACAATGCCATTAATTTGCAGCCATATTGGCTCTGGCTAGAGTCTGTTATATTGAGCAGCCCAGACAAGGACACAGTTCTCTAGATGTTTTTTTTTATATGCTTTTTCTGCCCTCAGCCACCCAGTACCTCAGCCTAGTCATGGACCCTTTGACTTCCACTCTCTCATACTGGCCACGACTCCCTGATACCCCTGGCTTACCCCCCAGGGCAGGGTTGCGGCAGTGGCCCAAAGTTCCATATCTGATGGGATAGGTCAGGGAGCCGGCCTGAGAGAGCTAATTGAAGCTGAGGGCAAGCTTCATCAAGGGTGTGTGGCAGCTATTTTCTAGTCTGCCTCAGGGGCTGGAACATGCAATGACATCCAGTGTCTGCCCCACCCCTCTTGAGTGTTGGTACCAGTCTTCTGTGGTTCCCCCAGCCTCTGCCAGGGGTCCCTCTGGTGCTGGATACTCTACTCCTCCCTCCCCCTGGAGAAGGAGGGCCATGGGATGCTCAATCTTTCTCCCCCAGCCTGCCCTCTGACTCCCCAGGTCCATTCCTGAACCCGGGTCACTGGCATCCCAAGCGGAAAGCCAACTGCTGCACTGGCAGGCTGGCTCCTCTCCAGATGGGGTTTGACCAGGGTCTTATGAAGTGTCAGGATTACTTTCCCTGCCATGCTTTTAACCCCTTTTTAATGTACCCCATCATTCTGCTGGCCCTTTTGATAGCAACCACACACTGCTTTCAATACTTCAGCAAATTGTCTATATGACTTCCAGGTCTTTTTCTGATCCATCACAACAAGAAGAGCCCCAAACAGTGTGGTGATCTGACCTCTGTATTTTCTATCCATGTGTAGCACTTTGCATTTGACTGCAATTAGCACACATTTCATTACTAACACAACATCTGCATTGCATGGAAAGTATATATTTGCAATATTTTATGCAGCTATTAGGGAAGATATGTATTTAGGATTAGCATGTACTTGTTTAGCTAGAATGGGTTATTTAGCAGTTTCGGCATTAGATTATTAATTGCTCTGAAGGTGCAGTTAGCTGGTCTAGAACTGGAGCGTGAAAATGATATGGTCTTACACAAAAGCTCTTTGTGACACAGTTGAATAAGACCCTGTCCCATTTATTATGCAGAAAGAGTTAAAAGGAAGGATCTGTTGTATGCTCTCCTTTTCTGTCTCTTGTCTATCTGATTATGCAATGAGACTTTCTTGTAAGACCTAGGAACTGATCACTCTGACAGTCTCACCATTCTCTCCCTTCCATTATCTCTGCTTTTACTTGCTGTTTCTATCTTTTCTTCCCTCTTGCTTATCTCTGGTTATAAAAAAAATATATGTTACTCTTTGTGTAAAACTGTGTAAAACTAGAATCCCCTGGTTTGAAAATGTATGTATATATTGCTGAAATTATTGCAGTAAGTTATTTGGAACTCAGGGGATTAACATTGAGATGCCATTTAGCCTCCAATAGCTCATTTGCAGAGTTGTCAACAGGAGATTAGTTCTGGGACATGATGTTCTATTTTGTTGCACCTGCAAGGAAGGAAACTGACAATTTTCTGATACATTTTGCGAGGAACAGGAGATATCTTAACAAGCTCAAGATGCGGAAATTAATTGGCAGGCAAATATTTCTTATAAAAAGAGATCAATCTTTTGATGAAGATATATATATATATATACATATAGAGAGAGAGAGAGTGAGCAACTGAAATTTAGAATTACAGCTACCCTCAGATGAAGGACTTTGTTTTGTTTGAACTGCCTGTATATGAGCTATTCTGCACAATTATTTTTTATTGTTACTGAAAATATAAAACACTACTTGCAAATTGTATAACTGCTCCTGGTTTTCCTATGTTTCCTGACCTTTCCTTCAATGGCACTCTTTATGGGCATAGTAAAGTTAGATATGATGTCTGAGACAAGCAGACTCAATACCAAAAGACAAATGGTTCAGCCTGGGAATCATACACTAATGAAAGGACTCATAGTCAAGGTTGTACTCATAGTCATTTCCAAGTCACACCTGCAAACAAATCTCTGATCATTGGTGCTTTTCCTGGTTATCAACATTTAAATAAAAAAAATAAATGGACAATACAAGAAGGGATGGCAAACGAAGGATTAAAAATGTACTGCACTTGATGGTTTGGAGTTTCTTGAAGAATTTTTTTGCAAAGAATAATATGCTTTCTGCTCCTGTGTTATATTATTTTTTCTTTTTTGTTTCATTCCAGCACAGATCTGCAGCCAACATATCATAGCAGTGTCACTTCATCTGGACTGGGTCGGTGGTTCCTGAAGTTTACTTTGTATATACAGTACTGTAGCTTTAGCAGCCACTGCACAGGAGATAGTGACTCACTTTAAAGGAATCTGAAAGTCAGCAAAGACTGCAAGACAGGCAGACTTGTGAAAATTACAAAAATGCACTAAGGAAGGGCCAGATAAGCTAAAATTGGGTTAATGAATAACTGTGAAGTAGTTCACCTCAATCTCTTCGATGGAAACTGTATACAACAACGTGAACTTAAAACACCTCTGACCAGGCCTGTGGGAGAGCAGGTCAGGAAGACGCAGAGTCTCACAGAAATCTTACCATTTAAAACACCAGCAGGTGATGTTTTATTGAAAAAAAAATTAGTCATAATTTTGGTTTTAACAGAACAGTATCTTCAGTTTCACTTGCAAGTCAATTTGTTCAGGGTAGCTGATGGCTGGTGTAGCACTATTTTTAAAAGTTGATGACTTTGGAACAATAATTTATCCAGGGAGTACCTCAGGTCCCTGTAGCTGTTGACCTCCAACCTCTCTCTTGTTTTAGTTGCTGCTGCTGCAGCACCTACTAGAAGCTCAGTCCTTCAGAGCTGCACAATGCTTTTCTCTCTCTCACAGCTACCTCCCCACTGATCTGATCTGAACAAATTCTCTCTCTCTATGAATGTCATCACAACTCTGGCTGTAAGCTCAACAAACTCAACCCAGGACCTTTTCATCCTCTCTCTTGTAGTCATGCTATTTGGCTTATGGAGCAATTAAGGAAATAACTTTATAAACCCTTAGGAGATTGCCCAGACCCTCTATCCTAGGCATTTGCTCTGGTACTCATCCCAGATTTGTATCTCCTACACTCAAAGTAGGCCAGTCTTTTACCTTTTTTACAGCTCTATAGCTTCTCCTATAGAGGGTGCAGGCTGGAGTACTGCCCTGATGTCAGCCACCTTAACCGCAAAGAAACAAGCAAGCTTGTCACACTCCACTTGTGAAAAATCTTTCCGAATCTGTAGACAGGCTGGGTTGCACAGTCTGTCGACAGTTCGAAAAAGCTGAGCTGGTTGGTTCTGAGCAGCCGCAATCTCCGTGGATAGAAACTCTGCCTTCTTATGGGAGATTGTGGAATGATGGAGTTGATAATGTTCCATCAATCTAAGATGGTCGGCATCAAGGGCAGTTCTCCGCCAACAATGTTCTAATCTTCGTTCTTGTCGCCACCTCTCCCTTAAGGTCCCATCAAACCATAGAGACTGAGGTCGAAGGGGGAGAGGATGAACGCGGACAGGAGCAATTAGATCCAGAGCCGAGGAGATGGCCCTGTTATAGGCCAACACCAAGGCATCGAGATTATTGCTCACTCCAGAGAACTCCGATCAGTCAAGCACCATTGTCAGGCCTGCAGAGCTAACATCTCACAAACAGCGGTACCTGACCATCTCCACAGGGGTAGGCCTACAAGGGGGGTGCAAAAACTGATCCTCACAGTGTAGTGATTGGACGAACCAACAGGTTTCACCCCCAAGTCGAAGGCCTCAATCCCCAGGAGGAAAACTAAATCGAAGGAGTGACCACTCTTATGGGTGGCAGAAGTAACCACTTGTGTAAGGCCCAAAGATGTCATTAATTGGAGGAAGTGTTGTCCAAACTGAGAGAGTTCGTCATCGATCCAGGCGTTAAAGTCACCCAGGACCATCAGCCTGGGCGACTCAAACACCATGTCAATGACGAAGTCTGCTACTTCCTGCAGAAAATGCTTCTCATCACCTGGTGGATGATAGATGAGAGCAAGTCTGCAACCCACACCAGCCACTACAGTACACTCAAAGGACTCAGCTCCCTATACTGGTACACTTGTGAGGCCCAGTTCAGTCTTAAAACAGACCGCAACCCCCCACGGTCCAACCTCAGGCGGTGTAACACTGAGTACCCAGCTGGAACTGCTGCCTCCAAAACTGGACCAGCATTTTCATCCAGCCAGGTCTTGGGTAATCCATACTAGATCCACAGACTCAACAAGATCTGCAATAACTGCAATCTTGTTTCTTATGCATCTGGCATTGCACAACACTGCCCAGGTTGGATGGGCCTCTGAAGCTGCACAGACCACTTGCTCAACATGACTGGTAATGCCCTTGGGTATGGAAACCAGACAGGGGTGACCTCGTTCCAGAGTCCATTTTGCCCCAGGGTGTTTTCTGGTTTCCATTACCCCAAAGCAGTCCCAGCTCATTAGGCCTCACTGTTGCACCCCCAAAACCCCCCTCCCCTTGGCTCAATACCCAGTGCTCTACAGTACTGGTATGTTTACAACTGTAATGGTAAGGGGGAGAAAGGGCAGAGGGCATGAAGAGCGGAGGACGAATAGCATATGACCGTGGGGGCAGGCCTTCAAATCCAGTGTCAAATCAGGTCAAAGTCCTTATTTTTCTATTAAGGAAGCCCAGAAAAGGCACAAACCAAACACTTCATTTAAGACCAACCCTTTTCAGGAGGTTTTTAATCCTCTCAAATACAGTGTCTAATCAAGCAATTTAAAAGGCTCTTCTGCACATTTGGAGAGGGGGTGTTACAGAAACAAAACACATAATGACATTTTATACTTTTTGATCTAATTGTTTGAATACTTTGTGCACGTAATTCTCAGCTTTTATACTTACAGTTTTCCCCTTGGTTCAGGTAAGGCAGTCAGGCCTTAGAGCACTAGCGCTAAGCTGTTCATGGCTGAGAGCAGTTGCATCAGCTCTCTTTTGGCTGTGTCAAATAAAGTGGCATCAGGGATCAGCCATCCTGTTGGCCCAAGGCTTGAATATGATCACAAATGTCAGACAAGAGTATGGCTCTTTTTACCTTTTTAGATCCCCACAGGCTGCCCGTCGGTGTAAGAAGGGAGAATCTCTTTTATTATGTTCACCAAGTTTACGTGCGCAAGCTAACATCTTGCGTATGAGAGTGCCTTTTGAGAGGTGTGACATTGTCAGTCTAGTGCAGAGTGGTCTGCAAGGGGTGCATCAGTGCCACACCAGTCTTTAGCCAGGCTGATCATGCAATATTTTGGGCTTGTTAGGTGAAAACTTTGTGCATTTGAAAAGAACAAGCTGACCCAATCAGAGGTCAACTATTTCCTTTGATCTATGCCACCCAGCAAGCATAGCTGATCTGTCATGATCAGCCTGTTGAGGAATTTCAAAGGATCTATGATGGCAGTTCAACAACACTTTTGTCGACCAGCAATACAACGATGGGATTTATGTCGACTGCAAGTTGTGGTTGACATAAATCCCAAATGTCTCCCAGTCCTTTTTTTTCACTGGGGGGCTTTGCTCCTGACCCCTTGTGGGGGACTCTGCCCCCGCACCCCCCATACTAAGGATTCTCAACTCTGAGTCAGAATTGATTTGGGGAGGGGGTGCAGGTCTGGGAGACAGTGTATCCCTGTCTCAGGCACACCAACGCAGTGATCTGTCAGCAAACTGTCGATTTTGTTGACAGCAACATAGGTCACAGTGTTGGTGTCGCTGTTGGGGGGGACATGCCAATTTCAAACATCCAGAAAGAGCCCCGCACTCTTGCAGATGCCAGTTGTAACAAAGACAACTGTCCATCAATGTCTGTTGCTGGTGCCCCTGTAATTGTTCCCCCTACCTGACACTCCTTCTCAGCACCCACCACCCCACACACCCCCACAAACATAACACTGACACTGGGAGTGCCCAGTCACCCAGTGTTGCCACATCGCCTCTTGCTGCCACCTATGTAACTGTTTCCCACCCAACCCTCCCTCTCAGCATCCACCACCCCATACCTCCTCACAAACATAACACTGATACCAGGGCTGCCTGATCCCCCAGTGTCACTGTCACCAGCTGAAATAAAGAAAAGTGTCCCTTATCATTTTTTTAACCTCGTAAAAAGGTAAAGCATCCATTGAGTTCTGTTGTGCTGTTAATCCCCCCCCACCTGACCCTTGTACACAGCACCCACAACCCCACACACCCCCAGGCCCTTACTTACCCACCAGGGGCTGAACAATGTAATCCTCTGTGGACCACAGATACATCTGTACTCTTCAAAGCTGGACCACAAACTGAGAAAATCAGGTATGCAGTTCAATGTATTTCAATGGGGTTTTGAACTTAGTGGCATAACGTGGCCATTTTTTATTATTTTGACCAAGATTTTCAACATGCCTTTTTTGGGACCCCACCTCATAAATGTTTGCAGTGAAATTAGGCAAATCTGTCCTGAAAGGTGATTACGTGGTCACTGTGCAAAATTACCTTTCGGGCAGGAGTTGAAAATTTTCTCTGCCCTTGTTCATGAGGCAGGGTCATAAGAAGACTATGTTGAAAATGTGGTGCAAAAATATTAAAAAAAAAACAAAGTTATGAGCCTGCATTGAAATTTGTAAACACAGGCTCATAACTTTGGTAATTTTCTCTCCTGGTTAAAAAAAGTTCAATATTTTGACCCCATATTTTCAACATAGCCATTTCTTCGTAGCACCTCATGCATGTGATAGCTGTTATTTTTCAAATCCTGGCCAAAATGTGTTTTTGCATTCCAAAATGTGATTTTGCAGTCCGTGCATGAAATCACTTTTCAGGCAGGAGCTGAACATTTTCTCTGGCCTTGTTCATGAGATGGGATCATAAGACTGCTATGTTGAAAATGTGGAGTAAAAATATTAAAAAACAACAAAGTTATGAGGGGGTCACGTGATGTGCTGAGTCGGGTTAGACGTCTTCCGAGTTGCTCCTAGGCCCGAGCTCTTAATTTAATATTTTTTTGCCAAGAGTCTGGTTAACCAGGAGCGAACAGTATCTGGTGGTGTGCGTCTAAGCATACGGATGAGAATCCAAGCTGCAATTTGGGGAAAATACCTCGGTGCTACAAGTTATTCGGTCGGTCGAATTAGCTATCGGGAAGGGCGATAGATTGAGATGGGAAGCAGCAATGGAGTCTGAGGTCACGGAACCGCCATGCGCAGGTCCCTGCATCCAAAAGGCCTAAGCCACAATCCCCACCCCTACAGAGCCAGAAGGAGAGATCAGTGGGGGGCAGCGGTCAGACCAGCAAGGACCTGCAGGACATTAAGAGATTACTACAGGCCTGGTGGCAGATTTCAAGGCGGTGAAGCTCTGGCGCTATGTCCCTAGCACAGCTTAATGGGGACGCGGAGGCTAGGATTGCCTCTCAGGAGAGAAAGTCGGTGGCTTTGGAACAAGAATTAATCATGGCAAAAAAACAAATCAAGAGGCTGGAGGATCGAATTGAGGACCAGGAATCGAGAAGCAGAAGAAATAATTTGATTGTGGCCGGGTTGCCAGAAAGATCAGAAGGGGCGGACTGTGTCTCCTTCATGCAAGACTTGCTCCTTAAGTTATTGGGCCAGTCACCCTTTGGAGAGGCATATAATCTAGAGAGGGCCCACAGGGCATTGAGGGAGATACCCCCACCGGGTGCTAGGCCCAGGGTGATCATAATGAGATTTCTCAATTTCAAAGAAAAGATGCATGTGCTGTGGAAAGCGAGGCAACTTAAATCTCTTCAGTGGAATGGGGCGACTCTCTGGATGTTTCAAGATCAAACTCCCTCAGTCAGGGAAAAACAGAGGGAGTACATAGAGATCAAGAAGAAGCTCTATTTGGCGGGCATTAAATTCCGCCTGCAATATCCAGCAACGTTGTTGGTGAGATTACAATCAGGTGAAAAGCGGTACCTGACTGCGAGGGATGCACTGGAAAATTTGCGCCCGAGCTTCCTAATTTATTCAAGCCCCAGTCCTGAGGTGGAATTCATACTTGCAGCGGTGGCACACCCAATACATGAGGACTAGAGGAGCACAGACTTTACGTGATGTTTGCTTGTTGAAATATTGATTATTTACCTCTCTCTGGTATTTTCCATCTTAAGGGTGGGACTTGGTTTGGCTCTATCTAGCTGGCCCGATTTGGATGGGGGTATCATAAGGTCTGGTTTCAGGGCCTCTGAGATACGGCTCGGGTTTGTTCGATTTTAATTTGGGGTACTCCTGGATCGCATTATACCAAGTTCTATACTAGGACTGTATGGCTGGACTTCTTTTATAATTGGACGAAATAATACTAAATGGAGCTATTTTTTGGTGGGACTAGTTTTATTCAAGATCTTCTTTTGATCATGATTTTGCAAGTCCTGGGACCGGGAGAGATAATATTTGTGATTTAGTACGGTATAATAAGAAAATTGGTGAGGGGTGGATGATTACAGGACTTACAGACTCTGGCTAGGATAGGGTCTGGGAAATAGGGCGGGAGGTACTCGGAGGGAGGTTCATCCATGGCCGGAAAACTTCTAGGAGGTCGATCAGGAGGATCGAGGGGGAAGGGGGTTTTGGGGGGTTGGTATAGGGAGAGAGAGAGAGTCCTCGGGGGGAATAACAAGGGAAGCCTGAATGGGGAGGGCAGGGAATTTGGTTATATACAGTGTCGCTTTTTTCTTTTATTTCTTGATTTGAGGAAGGATGAGTTGTGTTATCATAACATCGTGGAACGTTAAAGGTCTTAGGGGTAGACGAAAAAGAATGGTAATCCTGAGACATATTAAATACTTGGGCACCCACATAGCTGCCCTGCAGGAGACCCACCTTTTAACAGAGGAACTAAGCTGTCTGAAGAAACTATGGGTGGGCCAGGTTTTTGGTCAGGGTAGGGAAAAGGCATCAGGAGGGGTGGCGATTTTGATTGGTACCAATTGTCCCTTCAAGGTGGAGCAAGTGTTCCTAAGGGAAGATGGTAGGGGGCTCTATTTGTTTGGGGCTCTAGCGGGTAAGTCGATTTCTTTGGCCTCTATTTATGGTCCCACCCCACATCGGAAGATTTTTTTCTACGGTGGAAAAAGATTTGGCCACTATATCTACAGATTTTCTTATCTTGGCTGGGGACTGGAACGTATGCCCCAGTAATTTAGAAGACAGGACGCCCCCGGTGAGTAGGCCCCTGAATAAGGCGCAGGTTGCTTTAAAGAGGATGATGGAGGCGCTTGCTCTAGTGGATCCGGGTAAGACCCATTCGAAGAAGGGCAGCGTTATGACCTTTTTTTCGCCCCATAGGATTCATTCTCGTATTGACTTTTTTTTGGTCAGTGGTCCTGTTCTTCGGGAGGTGGTAGATATGATGACAGGGGCGAGGGTCCTCTCGGATCATTCCCCCGTCTCTTTGTTATGGGAACCAACCCCAGTTCCCCCTAGGTTACCTAGATGGAGACTGAATGATTCCCTACTTCTTGAGCCTGTGATACAGGGTGAGCTGGAGGAGGCTTTGAAGGGATTTATTCAGTCTCAATTACCATCTTTACAAGATTATAAGCTGGCCTGGCCGGAGTGTAAGGTCTTATATGCCGGACATTTCAGGCTTTTGCAGCTCGGAGGAATAGATTGAGGAAGGCAAAGGAAGAATTTATTATGGGGGCGATAGAATCGTTATCTCCCTTGGAGGGTTCCTCGAGTGAAATTGATTTAGAACTTAAATCTCTATGGGGGGATGGGCAGATTTATGTTATGGTAGAGTGCAATACTGGTTGGAGAAGATTCAGGCTAAATATCTCTTGCAGGGGGATGTTCCGGGCCGTTTATTAGCAGCTAGGATTAGGGAATGGGAAGCTAGTAGAACCATCACCTCTATATGGCATGGGGGGCAGCTGCTAACAGATCCTCAAAAAATGGGATGCATTCGCATCCTATTTTACAGACTTATATGGGTCTGGAAATACAGTAGGAGAAGAGGAAATTAAGGTTTTCTTGATGGAATATCCTCCCTGTGCTAGGAGGTTCAGGCTAAGGCGCTAGCTGCTCCTATTAGGAAAAGGAGATATTGGAAGTGGTACAATCCTGCCCTCTGGCAAGACACCAGGTCCAGACGGTCTTACGGCCAAATTCTACCAATCACACATCAAGACTATACTGCCACTTTTGTTAGAGTTTTATAACATTATTATGCAGGAGGGGCTGCCACATCCCCCATTATACCAGGCATATATATCTCTGATACCTAAACCGGATAAACCTAGGGACAGGATGGACAGCTACAGACCCATAGCTTTAATGAATCAAGATATCAAGATACTAACGAGGATTTTGGCTAACAGAATTTTGGACATTGCCCCAAATTTAATCAGTGAAGATCAGGTGGGATTTATGCCAGGGAGGGGAGCTCAAGATGCTCTTAGGAAATTACACCATATTCTTAGTTATGCCCCGGACTCCCAGCTATCGATAGCCTTAATATCTTTAGACGCTGAAAAGCGTTCGATAGGGTCTTGCACAGTTTTCTGTTTGCTACAATGCGGAAGATGGGGTTTCCAGAGGGTTTGCTTAAAGGTATTAAACACTTGTACGCTATTCCAACGGCTAAGATATTGTGCAATGGGTACAGCTCACGAGAAATAATGTTGAAAAATGGGACAAGGCAAGGATGTCCTTTGTCACCGATACTATTTAATATTTATTTGGAGCCCCTCTTAAGAGCTATAAATGGAGATAAACTAATAAAAGGGGTAAATTTAGGGGGGAAGGAGCTTAACCTGTCGGTTTTTGCCGACGATATCCTGTTGCATTTAGAAGACCCGGCCCCTAGTTTTGAAAGAGTAATGGTTTTAATAGGCCGTTTTTCGGAGGTGGCAAACTATAAATTGAACTTAACAAAAACTCAGGTTCTTCCTCTGACCCCGTATGTATTTAGGGCGGATTTTGCTCCCTGGAATCTTCAATGGAGGTCAGATGAGATCAAATACTTGGGTATACGAATTTTAGCAGACAGTGAGAAGGGGGCTGAGGCGAATATGGGAGGAGTGCTTTCGGTAGTCAGAGGAGACGTAATGAGGTGGAACAAACTCCCTCTGAACTTTATGGCTAGACTTGGCCTTATTAAGATGAACTTATTGCCTAGGCTGTTATATCCTTTATATATTGCCCCCTATGTTTTTCAGGCTACTTGGTTCAGGGTTATCAGGAAACTTATTTCTGATTTTTTATGGAATCATAAACCTCCTAGGAAGAAATATGGGTTGTTAGTCTTACCTCAATCAATGGGTGGGATTAAACTGCCTGATCTCCAAGTATACTACGTGGCAGGACAATTGGGTCTTATGCTTTGATGGGTTAGGGAGATAGAGGGGGAAGTATATATACCAACATGGTTGCAAATGGAGCGACAATTGCTGAAAGAGCGGGGTTTTTCATCAGAGTCACTGCTGTATGCTAATTTTGCGAAAGAATTTATCAAAGGGAGGGGGAATCCAATTGGGAAATCCTTGAGTGCATGGTGGTCTTTTCTTACCCCTGCACAGAGGAAGGCCCAAGTAAGAGCTTGGGACCAACCCCTGGTGGGCAACCCTACCTTTAAGCTGGGAGGCCAGATGGTCAGTGTGAGGTGGGCCATCCAGGTGAGGGGCCTTAAGGTGAGGGATTTTATTCAAGGTGGAAAGGTTTTTATGCCATCCTGGATGATGGGACTGCCCTTCTTTAAAAGATTGCAATTATCGCGTCTGTTGGAGGTGGTGGGGAAAAGAGTTGGAGGGTACACAGATGGTCTAGTCACTTGGGACTCTATGAAGGGGGTAAACTCGAAGGCAAATGTTCTTTCTCAAATTTATAGAGTCGTGGTGGAGGTCAATAGTCTGCCTTCACCCCTACGGGTATCATACTGGGACAGGACAATGGCTCCCAGGACACTTGCTTGGGATTCAATCTGGAAAACCCATAAGTTTATCCCAATTCCTAAACTCAGGATTATGCAATTTTTTATTGTCTCTAACCTATACTTTACCCCGGCAAAGCTATGTGACAGGAAACTGAGACAGACGGACCTCTGTTTCAGATGCGGGACAGGGATAGGAGACCTATTGCATGTGATGTGGGAATGCTCCAGAATTTTGACCTTGTGGTCTGAAATTAGACAGCAGATGGACCCCTGTCTGAACTATTCAGACTATATTACTCCAGAGGTCTGTGTTCTGGGGGATTTCTCAGAGGTGTCGGGTGTTCTGCCCAAGTTTCACCTAGCGTTGATGTCTGCATTAGTGAAGTCCTTTGTGGTTCAGCATTGGAAGGATGATCAGGAGTATATTTACTCACAATGTAGTGTGATTTGGTAGTCTCTTTGGGCAGATTAAGGAGACAGTTCTGGGGAAGGGAACAGTAGTTTATTTGCTAAGAGGTGGTCTCCTTTGAAACAATTTATATGCTGCAAAGACCTCTGTAGGTCCGTCTGTCAGGCTCGGAGGTGTAGGAGCTTAGTCTTTTTACTTTTTGGAAGGAGGAGGAATTAATTAGCGACCCTCCTTTCTTTTCCTTTTTCTCTCCTTCGCTTTCTTTCTTTTCTCTATGGGTACGCATCGATATTAGGGTTGAGGTGCAGGTCATAAGCGATCTGGACGGTACCCTTAATGAGTAGTCTAGATACCTCGGACCGTAGATGGGGTTGGGGACCTCTCTCTCTCTCAGGGACATTGCAGGACTTCTTCTCAAGTCATCAGGTGGGATGGTCTTTCATATCTGGGGAGCTACTTCTTCAAACACTGCTTGGTGTGAGCTAAGGAGTCTGTTTTCGAATGAGTTCATTTTTTCACTTTTTCCCCGTTACTGCTTCTTATATTATGTGGATTAGGAATTTGTTCTCTGTTTACTTGTTTGCATTATGTGACTGCGGGATATTCGACTATTTGGGAATGTGAATTGTATTTCAGCTACGGAAGACCACAATGGAGTTAATGCAACTTTTGTTATGAGATGGACTCCTGCTATGTCTGAAATCTGGGACTGTACATAGTTTATACAGCCAGTTTTTGGGCTGTATACCCTGGCTTGTCCAGGTTTTTTTTTCCTGGTTTTTCTTTTTCCCTTCCCTTTCTTTTTTCTCTTTTATTGTTTTTCTGTTGATTGTAAACTTAAAATTAATAAAGAAGTATTGAGCCAAAAAAAAAAAAAAAACAAAGTTATATGCCCACAATGAAATTTACAAATGCAGGCTCGTAGCTTTGGTAATTTTCAATATTTTGACTGCAAATTTTCAACAAAGCCAGTTCTTCACAACACCTCATGAATGTGACTGCTGTTACTTTTCAAATCCTGGCCAAAATGTGTTTTCACTATTATGGCATAAAATCACCTTTTGGGCAGGATTTGAAAATGTTCTCTGCCCTTGTTCATGAGGTGGGCTCCTAAGAAGGCTATGTGAAGTCATAAGAAGACTATGTTGAAAATTTATGGTAAAAATATAAGAAAACAACAATGTTATGAGTCTACATTGCAATTTTTCAATACACGCTTGTAACTGTGGTAATTTTCAATATTTTGACTCCAGCTTTTAAACATAGCCATTTTTTGACACTGCCTCATGAATGTGACAGCTGTCATTTCTCAGATCCTACCCAAAATGTGTTTTAACACTTGTGGCGTAAAATGACATTTCAGCCATTGTTTTATAAATGACATCTGTCATACTTAGAAGACGTGGTCACTAATAGATTACATTGTACATTTGGGGTAAAAATGTAAAAAAAGCAAATTATAAGGAAATGAATTGTTCCATTTACTCATAACTTTATTTTTTGCAGATTTTGTCCCCTAATGTTCAACATATCCCTTGTATTACCCCCACCTCCTGAACATGGCAGGTGTTAATTTTTCAAATCCCCTCTGAAACTTGTTTCCACAGGTGCACAGCAAAATCACTTTTTCGATGGAATTTTGAAAATTCCACCTGTCATGGTCATAATGTCTGGTCATGAAAAGATTGTTGGACATTTGGGGTCAAATTGTGGAAGCCCACCTAAAAGTAGACATTGCCTCTCAGCTGTCCTGTCCTGGGTAATTACAATCTATCAATGTGTCAAAGCAGGACACCACTGAAAATGAGATGTCACACCTTATCTGTTGTATCCTGGATAAATATATAGTAAAAATGTGTACAGGTAAGACCCAGTAGAATGGCATTACCATCGGTGAACATTCGGCATTGACAAATGCTTGTTTATTTTAGTTTGGTCACTTGCAGAGTTCTGGAGCCCATTTTAGGGTCATCTGTAGCATATGCATCAAACTGAAGATGAGGGCAAAATATTTAAATGTTGCTCAGCAGCTCAGAGTTTACACCACTGCTGTAGTGGGCAATTCTTTCTTTCCTTGACTCCTCATGGCTGTATGATCACATGCCTTGCATTAGCAGACTTAGTAGGACACATAATAATGCCAGTTCCTTAAATAATAGAGCCAGTAACCAAGGCCACAAGCCAGTTATGATTTCAACTAGCTATCAGCCCCAAACACTTGCTGATGGGGTAAATATTCATCAGTGTAGTTCAGCTGCTCCAGTGGTGCTCTGCTGCCTCAACTCACCACACCTAGCCTGCAAGTGCAGTGGTAGAGCTATTGCCTGTGACACCAGTGACTTGGTTTCAGGAACAAACCTGGGCGGTTGGAGGGCCGGCTGGGGGTAAGAAAGATCAAGCATCCTATGGACTGCTCTCCTTCTCTGGGGAGGGAAGGTTGCCATTCCCGCTGCAATACCACCACCTGGGTGACCACAGGTGGAGGTGCAGTGGAGAATGCTACATCAGGAGGGGGTGACATCGAATGTGAGACCTGCGCTTGTCGCATTGGTCTCCCAATGTGCATGCTAATGCCACCAGGGGACTATGGGAAACATGGGAACAAAATAGGCTAGGCCCTGGTGTCAGTTTCTAGTGAGACCCTGGTAAATTCAGGCAGACCTCACCACCACCGATCAACTGCCTGATGATGTGCACAATTGGGGGTGTACCCAGTCACTCCTAACCCTGCCCAGAGGGTAAACCGAGGCTCTGTGGTGGTAGACTATGTTGGGTCAGGCAGAAAACCATGGATGGCCCAGTGGCTCCTCAGCCCAGAGGACCGACCCAGAAAACTGGGGGCCAAAAAATGTCAGTTAAAAAAAAAAAGGTCATCACTTCTCCCTGGTAGAAAAGCCCAACATGGCTGATGGGGGTGAGATATGTGCAAATAGCTTAAAGAGACACAGTTAGCTTTTTGCTGCATTTTTTGGTACACCATGAAAAGATGCCTGCAGCCTTATGTCACACTGAGGATAGAAATTTATGGGCCTTTTTCACAATATGCAGCAATGCAGACTTAACTTTTCACAGAGAAAGTTTGTCTCTAGACTCCATAACAAACAAATTAATGTAAGCAAAGCTAAAACAAATAAGAGATGACATTTTTACACTATCAGAACCCCTAGAGTATGGAATCGGCTTCCACAAGACCTTGTGGACCTTGACTCCTTCTCTGCCTTTAAAAAAGGTTTGGACAAATGGTTGGAAAACAACAAAAGTTAGGTACAATTACCCACAATGTTGTGGGGGGACAATCTTGATGGGCTGTGGCCTTCTTTTGTCCTAAACTACCAATAAACCAAGTAATACATTATCAATTTAATCTAGTTTTTATAGTAATTGCAATTCTAGTCATCCCAACCCGACTCCCAGCAGCTGGAGCTTCTGGTGCATTCACATAACAACATGGCACTGGAGTGCCATCAAACTCATGCACAGAAGGGTTAGGACAATGTTATGCACTTGTACTATGTACTGTGTACTATGTATGTTCAAAAACTAGACAGTGAGCTAATACTTAAAAAGTAAGTCCTTGTTTAAACCAACCACTGTAAGGTGGTCTAATGAGTAACTGAAATTGAACACCATGACTCCAGGCATGCGCATCAGATGCTGACACGCACGCCTGGAGTCATGGCTTTCAATTTCAATTACTCATTAAACTCAACTATAATACCAGTCAACAAAACCTTGAACACTTAGGCCTGAAATGATCTAAGAAAAATGTTGTGTATTTGGGCATACAGATTTCCACATCTATGACATGCATGATTAAAGAAAATCTGAATGATTTACTACCACTAATGAAGCAGGACCTAGACAGATGGAAGGGCCTAAACTATTGCTATGGAGCCATACAACTATAGTTAAAGGGGACAGGAAGTTTATGCTAATTGGTAGCTGTTCATAAAGTTCTTATTCTGAGAAATTATATGCATTCCCCTAAATTATTCATATTTAACTGTACCTGAATAAAAAGTTACACAAAAAACTATATTTTGCATTGTTTTGCTTTTATGGGCAGCATTCTGTTACAGTTCTCCTCATGGAATCAGTAACTTGGTGTTTTAATTATGTCATAGTTTGTGCACAGAATGTTAATTATGAGCTGTTGACCAATCAGCACTATATTAGAGTTCTCTGCACAAACTGTGACATAGTAAAAATTCCAAATTATTGGTTCCTTGAAAAGAACTGTAAGAGAATGCCATCCATAAAAACAAAATAATGCAAAATACAGTTTTTAGGTTTGCTTGCATGCATGTGCAAGAAAAATAGTGCCACCATAGGACTTTTCATAGGTGTGCCACTCAGCTTCCAGTGTCATGCTCTCTTTTGCAGGCGCTGTCTCACCGCACCAATACATGTCTGAGCTGTCTATAACAGCAGTTCAGATGCAGTGGCATACAGTTGAAAGTGAAAAACTGCTGCAATCAGCAGTGATAACGTGTAGGCAATTTGCATACTGCCATCATCAGCAGTATGCAAATTGCTTACATGTTACACTGCATCTGAACTGTCTTTCATAGACAGTTCTTCCTCCCCCTGACCCGAACACCTACTAGCATGCTGGGAGCCCATCCCAGTGTGCTCATGCACTCCCCCCACCCGCATACTGTATGGCCAATGGGGGTGCTCAATCTCCAGTCGGCTCCACTGCCCTTCCCCCACCCAAAACAGACTTCCAGGTGCCACGCTGGGAACCCACCCCAGCGTGGCAAAAGTCCGTCATCTGTATGGCCAACGGGGGTGCCCAATGCCCCGTCGGCTCCACTGGCCCCCCCAAACAACCTTCCAACTGCCACGCTGGGAGCCCACCCCAGCGTGGCAACACTCTGATGTCCCCATGGCCAACAGGGGTGCCCAGTCCCCCATCGGCTCCACTGACCCCCCCAAACAACCTTCCAGATGCCATGCTGGGAGCCCACCCCAGCGTGGCAAATTCCCGTATCATGTTCCTGAAAAGGAAAAAAAAAAATCTGTAGAAAAATGGTCCCTCGTTGACTGTCTCACCTCCTCCCCAACTGCGCCTCACCCTCTGCGCACTCCACCTCCCCACACCCCTTCACCCCATACTTACCTCCAGAGCCTGGCATGACAATCTTCGTGGACCTGGAACACGCCTGCACTCTTCAAAGCCGAGCGCAAACTGAAGAAATGCCGTAAGCTGTATAATTGCATAAATGGGTTTTTGAACTTTGGTGCATATCTCGGCCATTTTTGGGAATTTTTTCACCAAATTTTCAACATGAGGTTATTGGGACCCCACCTCATGAACTCAGTCACTGTCATTTTGTTATTCAGTCCCAAAAGGTGATTTCATAGTCACTACGCGGGACCACCTTTCAGGATGGAGTAACAAAATGACAGTGTCACAGTTCCTGAGGTAGGCCCCCCAAAACCCTATGTTGAAAATTTGGTGAAAAAATTCCCCAAAATTACTGTTTTACGTGGGTGCGTTGTGCAGTTCCTAAGCACGCTCGTAACTTCGCATATTTTTTATATTTTCACTCCAGATTTTCAACATTGCCATTTTACCACACCTCCTTATGAGGAGTATAGCTGTCATTTTTCCCATCTCACCCAAAATGTGTTTTCACACGTGTAGCACACAATGGCGCGGTCAGTGTGTGTGAAATCAATGTTTGGGACAGATTAAGAAAATCACAGTGACACTGTTCATGAGCAGAGGTCTTAAAATGGCTGTGTTGAAAATTTGGTGACAAAAGTCCATAAAATGACTGTGTTACTAGCATGCTTTGCTGTTTCCACCACCCTCGTAAGTTCACGAATTAGTAATGTTTTCAGTCCAGATTTTCTACAGTGGCATTTTTCCACACCTCCTTATGAACAGTACAGCTGTCATTTTTCACACCCTGGCCAAAATGTGTTTTCACACTTCCAGCGCAGAAATGCGTGGTCACTGTGGGAAATCATTTTTCGGAACAGATTACGAAAACCACAGTGACACAGTTCATGAGCGGAGGTCCCAAAATGCCTGTGTTGACAATTTGCTGTGAACAGTCCCCAAACTAATTACAGTTTCTACACACGCTCGTGACTTCACCAGTTTTTTTATATTTCACTCCAGATTTTCAACATTGCCATTTTTACACCTCCTCATGAACAGTACAGCTGTCATTTTTCACATCCTGTTCGAAACGTGTTGTCACACCTGTGGTGCCAAATGTAGTGATCATTGTGCAAAATCAGCTTTCGGCTAACAAACTGATATTGCCACTGTTCATGAGGTGGGGGGTCACAAAAAAACCATGTTGAAAAATTAGAGTGAAAATACCAATGAACGCCTGGGGCGTTAGGGTTTCCGACCATAAGTCCAGATTTTCTGTACTTTTTTTTTTGTCAGGACTGTTTGAAGCCTCCCCCCTATGCATTTGCCTCACTGTATCCATCAGCAGCATTAGTGGGCACAGTGTTGTTGCTATCCATGTGGAGCCTGGAGCTGTATGAAGAGCCCAAGCCATCCGCTCCCCCCTTCTGAGTCTAATGTGGGGTCTTCTGGTGTCGTAGTGGAGGCCATGCAGGAGGACATTGATGAGGGTGCTGTAGAGCATAGCCATCTGCCCAGCCCCCCCCAGTACCCACCACCGTGGGCTATCCCACCGGCAGAGGGAGAGGTAGGGGATGGGGAGTCACAACTGGCAACACTCCAGGGCTCAGGGGGTCGGCCACGGGTTCCCTACCCGGCAATGGTGGCACTTTGGGTACCCTAAGTGAGAAGGCTTCCCAGCAAGCTACCCAAGCCATTCAGGGGTGGAAGAACAGGAGAGTGAGCCAGTGTGGGAGGAGCCAGCAGCATTGCCCCCTGGACAAGCTCCTCGGTGCTACCAGTTTGACGATCAGGAGGTGTACCATGCCATCCCTCACCCCTATGTGCATCCTATCATATCATTGCTTGATAATGTTCCATGCCTGCCAGGGTTATGGAAAATAACATGCATAAAAATGGATGGACTGCTCAATAATGACCCAGTAAATGTGCCGAACTGGACCAGAGTATGGTTGGAGCCTAGTAGAGCCCACCAGACCAGTGTCCGGGATCTCCAGGAGTGGTCACAGGCCAAGAGGTGACTGCATCATCGGATGCACATAGAATACCCCAACGCAGGTTACCCATACATATCTAAGAGACTCTGGGATATTGTGAAGGAGAAGTGCCCAGATTGGGTATTCTGTGGGATGGTTTAAAAGCTGCTACTTCGAACTAGAGCATCCAGCCCACTGACGGAGGAAATCAGCAGAAGAGCCAGATCCCTGTGCTTCTCGTCCGCCTGGACTGGACTTACCCTTTTCAAGCATTATGCTCTTGTCCAAGCTGTTGCTGGCTGTAGAATGAAGCATTACATCACATCCATAGACTCATTCGCAGAAGAGACCACTAAACTGGACCCCGTCTTCTACTATCCCTGTGGCAAGGGGGACCACCTTATAGATTCAGCATTACAGGGTTTGTATTTTGCCAGGACTGTTAATAACATTTAAGTTGCAGTTACAGTTTGCTAATTAAAGGTTTGAACCCCAAAGGCTGGTGCCCGGTGGAGGTCGCTGTTTCCTGTATTTGGGAACTGAGACTGTGTGGACTGAATCCATTGTGATTACTGCTAAACATAAAGTGCAAAAGTTCTGTAACAAGTTATTCCCTCTTCCCTTTTTGGGAAGATGAAATGTTGCTTTCATCTGAAAAAAAAAAGATTGATGTTAATGTTCCTAGTCCTGGAATTAGGCTGTGAGGTGTGGTCTGAAAGGGAGTGCATTTGAAGTGTGTGAGATTATGGGAGGTAGCGTGTGTTTGGTTGAGTGCTGTGAGTGTGTACAGTCTGTGTGTGGGTTTTCCTAAGAAGAGCAGACATTGTTATAAAATTAAGAGCTACTATTACAGTCATTTAACTTTCAGTAATTAACAGCCTGGCACTGTTGTTTTATTAGGTCAGAAATCCTGTTTGTGCCATTTAGGCAGTAGTAGCTCCAGGCAATGTTTTGGGGGTAGGTCCCAGGGTTGTTCATCGGTGCACCATGGGGGGCCTGTCTGGGTGGGAGTGGGCATACCCATGCAGTCAGTTTCTCCCATAGAAGGCTAGGTGCCCCATTTCCAGCAGGAAATGGAATGGAATTTAAAGGGTGGAAAGTGGAAGCCACCTCTCTGGGGGGGGCTTACTAACACCACCTTCTCTCCCTCTGGTCAGTCCGGTTTGATGAGTAGCCTGAGTATGCCCCCAGGGGTGTTTCTTCATGTCCCTGCCCTTTAAAATAGGCCCCCTGGGAGTGGTTCAGGGTGGCTGGCAGGTTTGAGCTAGAGTAAGTGGGCCGGGGTCTCGAACACCCAGCCCAGGAGATGCAGTCATCTTGTTGTCAGTGTTGGTCCTGCAGACAGGTCCTTCGGGGGAGGTTGTAGGAGCATGTGACCATGGGAGTGAGGTCCCCGGATTAGGAGTGGCAGTCATGGACTGGAGAAATGGAGTTAAGCCCACCTAATGCACCAGGGAGGGTTAGGATCTTGATTCAATTCTAGTGAGAGTTGGCAGTGGGGCTGTTACAGCTGTGGCAGGGCTTTGAGAGGGTCTCCTCAGTAGTGGCAGAGATGAGGAAGCTGTTACCCGGTGTGCACACTGCCAGGGTATAGTTTGGTGGCCTGCCGGGATCTTGTGTTATCAGGGCCTGCAGTGCCCATGTCTGGGGCAGGTCCCCAATTTAGGCCTAAAATGCAGGATGGTGGAACTGTAAGGAGGGAACCAAGTCATTTTGCTGTTTATTTTTTATCCCTGCAACTTTTCATGGTAAGGTGGATTGGGTACGGTTATGAACTCTGGCATGGTGGTAGGACGGCCATGGTTTAAGATGTCGTTTCCCATTTTTGGATTATGCTGGGGAGGGAGCAAGTCTTTCCCTCAGTGTGAGAAGGCCTCTGTATCATTTTAACAATCTGAGCTTGTTTCAGCTCTAGGTAGCTGTGTGGAGCCCATACCTGACCTAATTTGGCCTGTTTGGTACCTTCAGCCTTTTGCTGAAATCACTCTGCTTGTGTGGCTACTGACCTGTTCTGACCCTCTGCTCCATGGAGCTGTGCACTTTCTTTATTAATTTTAATAATTAATTAAATTTCTTTTTATTATTTTCACCCTGTGAGTGTGTGTGCTGGGATTATTTTTGCTGCCCAACTATGTTTCTCCTTTCAATGTGTAACCCCCCTGCAAATGGGGGTTCCCAAAAGACTTCCAGGAGCTTGTTTGAATGCTCCAAGCCTGAATGGTGTTTGGCATTTAAGCCATTTATCAGTGAGTGTTTTTAGAACCTCTGGTACTGTCTCTTTAAGAGCTGTCTGCTTGCAGACATAATTAGTTTGTATGGGGGACTTGTGTTTCTTTGATTGAGTACCACTCAAGCTGCTGCCAATTCACTTCATTTTGCAGTCACTAGGAGTGCAAAGGGAACCTATCTGAAAGATGTAACTGTTTGCCAGAAACCATTTAGAGTGATAATGAAATTACAGTTTGTCTAACCTGCTTTCTTTTGCAGTCAGAACAGTGTCTGCCTAGTTCCCCATTCTGGTTTTGA
The DNA here is from genome assembly GCA_016271365.2 of Neoceratodus forsteri. Taxonomy (NCBI): domain Eukaryota; kingdom Metazoa; phylum Chordata; order Ceratodontiformes; family Ceratodontidae; genus Neoceratodus; species Neoceratodus forsteri. The sequence continues at coordinate 782,741,686 of CM028132.1, read as the reverse complement.
ACTGCTGAACTGGACCAATCAGTGTGAGGTAAGCTAGCTCTAAAATGGTGCCTTGACGAATCAGAACTTGGACTCATAATCTGAGCCAGCCAAGAGGATTGTATGGGCAGTGACTCTGGGAGATGTAGTTTAGACTTCAGTGCCTTTTGGACCAACAGCAGCAGTCTATTGTGAGTGACAGCCAATCCAGTCAAGAACTGGGAGGAACTCAAAGGAAGTGCCCGGTTTTGTCGGTTGGAGTTTCAGTTGAGCTTTGGCAGTGAAGAAGGAAGGACCTGTGCTTTTCAGTGTGCAGTTTTAGTCAAAAAGCGTGTGTAAGGCCCAGAGTTCCGGTCTGCAGCTTGTGTAACAGCTTGTTAGGACTGAATCCGTCCTGTGAAAAGAATCAAAGGATCTCTGAAGAGTAGAAACCAGGCTCACCCTGTAGAAGACTGGAGGAATTGCTGAAAATTGCACTCGGTCTGTCAGGAACTGAATCTGCTGTGTGTTCTCCGGTATTGTGCAGTAATTGCGATCGGGATACAGATGCAGCCTGCCTGGTATAGTGCTTTCTTTTATATGGATGTGAAGAGGTTTGTGTACCTCAAGTGAGCCCTGCTGACATTGAAGGACCCTATCTTATTTGGAGGTCGTGAGTACTAATTCAGGGTCGCTCCCTGTTGAATTGCCACATTAAATCCAAATGGAATTACTGTACTGCTGACTGTTTAATTCTCCTTTTCTCTTGTGAAAGGGCCCTACCAGCTGCCACGGTTTGGATTAGCCACTAGGGCTTGGGTACCCAAGGACAGTAACTGATAGGGATAGGCCTGTGCACAGAGCCATAGGTAGATTATTAGAGTGATAAGCTAATTAACCTGATTTCCCCCTGTCCTTGTTATATCCCCCTAAATAAATCAGAGCTACTTGTTTCAGCAAAGTTATACTGCCTGAGGTATTTGTCTATGTTAAAGTACTGTACTGTGATTGTTGCACTGTATCTCATTTCACAGGAGGTCCCAGTGCCGGAACCAGACCTGGGGGTAAGTGTATACTGTGAAGGTAATTCTGATATATTGTGTGGGCCACTAGTGGGAAGAAAGGGGGGTTGCAGTGTCCCAGAGGGCTGTGACCAAGTTAGTTTAACTATTGCAAACCCTGACCTCTGGGTGGAGGCACCCGCCATTGGATCCAGGCCCCTCAACCTGTTAGTGGCAAATCAGGCAGGGGTAGTAGCCCCTGGGATAGCGCCATCTAGAGGTTACAAATGGAAAAAAGTTGCATCTGTCTCTCCGGTCCTGGCCTTGAAGCACTGTAGCCTGTTCTGGTTATCAAGCTGATCCAGGAGGACCATTTTCCCCCTGCTGCATAAGTTCCTGCGGGTGAGGTAAGACCATCTTATTCAATTTAAAGGCTGTGTCTCCTGGGAAGTTTCTGATTTGAGCCCCCTTCCTCTATTTTTCCACCGGGACCCCTAGACACTGGGGGAAGGGGGCTTACATTAAACTTTAATTTTATTCAACAGTTTTTGCAGACTGGTGATACAGAATAGGTATCAGATACAATGCACAAAGACAACAGGGATAAGGGTATGATGAAGTGCCATTAAACAGTTGTACTAAAACACAAGTTTATGAAGGTGTTATACCACAGTCAATTTTCTTTGGTTTTATTTGGTATGGTGCATAGTCTAAGTGTAGCAATACCATTGCCTCTGGTCCTATGACTCCCCGGATATGGGCTGTCCAACCTGATGTCCCTGACACTTCATAATAGGTCATCTACCTTCAAATTTGTCCTCTTAGGAACCATGTCTGCCCTAAGCTCCATTATATAAAGAAGCCAGGCTGTCCATCTGTTCTCCAAGGTTGGAAATCTGTTCTGGAGCTGGGCTATCATTTTTTTCAGTTTATAGATGTCTAGGATTAGGTCTTCCCATTGTGTTTGTGTTGAGGGAGTGGGTGTCAGCCAGAAGCAGGTAACTGCCTTCTTTGCTGCTGTGAGTAGAATGTCAAAAAGGTATAGTGTGTGTTTGCTTGATATAAGGGGGTGGTATAGTAGCAGTTATGCCTCCGAAGTAAATGTGCCAACGCTGGTTATAATGGCCTGTATTACTCATTCCACAGCAGAGCAGAATGAGCTCTCAGGCTCGCTGTCTCCTCCTCGATCCTCTCTCTGCTTGACTATGGCTTATTGATATATAGGGTGGCAAGCACCTCAGCTCTAGTTAGACTCTGTCTCTTCCTAAACAAAGCTTGCTATCTCATATTGGGATGTAACCGTCTTACTCATACCTGTTCGCTTTATAATGCTACCAACTAGCTCAATCTCAACAACAGAATCAGATTCCACACCTGCCTTCTGGCAAAACAAATCATCCTAGGCCTCTCCCCCGCTGGGATTGCCCCTTTAATCCACCCAGACATTAGGGTTAAGTACACCCGTAGCTCAGACAACCATCTCTTCTCGATTCCCTCCTGCCGTACCTCTCAATTCCAAAGGTCCTTCAGTTACAGGGCCCCCTTGTGGATGAACAGCCTACTCACCACCCTAGTAAATGAACAAAGACTTGGACAATTTAAAACCCACCATAGGGTCCGCCTCCTGTCTTCAAGTACCTGTGATTGCAACTGAACTCTACCCTCTCCCTCCTCCTTATCCACTGACAATGGTCACTGGCCTGCCTCTTCCACCTTTGTGCCCAACTTGAGTCTCTCAGGTGTTGTTCTATTTCTACGTTTGATATGTACTCTGTAAAAACTGTACTAAGTAACCCTGGTACTTGAATGTTAGCCTTGGCTGTTCTTTATAACAATCTGAACTTTATTCTCTGAAACAATCATTGTAATGTTTGCCTGTATCTAATCTATGTGACGTGGAACTTTTGTAAACGAGTCTATGACTCAAAGGTATTTTCCGAATCTGAAATAAAAAAATAAATAATTGGGGCAGCACCACAAAATGTGGATGTGGGTGGACACTTCATGACCATAGCCTCTTCAACAGGAAGCATCAGTGGTAGTTAGAAATTTAGTTGTTATCTGTGGGGTCCTGAAGAACCGGCTCACTTGTCTTCCAGCCAGATTCCCCCTATATGTATTAGTTTGTAACTTTATGATGTCTGGTCCAGATATTAGTCCAGACTGTATGTGAAATTGTAATGCTCACTTCAGCTTCCAAGTGGTCTTAATTGTTGTGTCTGTAGTGGTCTGTTCCTCTGCTAGGAGAGCCTGACAGCACCAGGAAATGAAATGAAATGTGTCAGAATGTTATTTTTGTAACACCTGGTCTATAAATATAAAGGGGGGTATATTCTACCCCTCTACCCCTACCTTTTTACCATTTCGGAATACATCTCTATGAGCTGTCTTTGTAAATACTGTACATATAGAAACATAGAAACATAGACTTTGACGGCAGATAAGGACCACTTGGCCCACCCAGTCTGCCCATTTCCCTACCTACTGGATAAGCTGCAGATTCTAGTTAACCAACAACCTATTTCCTGCAACCCCCCACTATAATTGCCTTATGTCTGTCCCATGCATGTTTGAATTCCTCCACTGTTTTAAACCCCACAACCTCTCCAGGAAGGCGGTTCCATGCGTCCACCACTCTCTCCGTGAAAAAGAATTTCCTCACATTACCCCTGAGCCGTCCCCCCTCTAACTTTAAATTGTGCCCCCTTGTTCTTACACATCTCTTTTTCTGAAAGATGCTACCCTCCTGGACTTTGTTGATTCCCTTGAGGTACTTAAAAGTTTCTATCATGTCCCCCCTGTCCCTCCTTTCATCAAGAGTATACATATTTAGCTCTCTCAGTCTCTCTTCATATGGTTTCTGATGTAGACCCTGCACCATTTTAGTTGCCCTCCTCTGGACTGCTTCCATCCTGTCTATGTCCTTGCGTAGATGAGATCTCCAAAACTGCCGTACTCAGATGGGGTCTCACCAACTGTCTGTATAGAGGATAACCACTTCCTTTTTCTACTTGTGATGCCCCTCCCTATGCATCCCAGTATCCCCTGGCTTTCCTACTGACTTCCTCACATTGCATACCCACCTTTAGGTCATCTGATATGACCACCCAGATCCTTTTCCATTATTGTTGTTGTTAGTACCTCCCTGCTATTGTGTACTCTTCTTCTGGATTTTTATTTCCCAGGTGCATTACTTTGCACTTCTTTGCATTGAATCTAAGTTGCCATATGTCTGACCATTCCTCCAACCTTGACAAGTCCCTTCTCACCCTTTCCACCCCCCCCCCTTGTGTATCAACTCTGTTACAGATCTTTGTGTCATCAGCAAAGAAGCATACCTTTCCTTCCAGACCCTCTGCAATGTCACCTATAAAGACGTTAAAGAGGACTGGACCCAATACTGAGCCCTGAGGTACTCCACTAGTAACCCTTTCTTCAGAATGTGTTCCATTCACTATTACCTTCTGTGTCCTGTTGTGTAGCCAGTTTTCATCTAGGCTACCACCCTGGGACCCACTCCCAGGCTGGCTAACTTGATTATTAATCTTTTGTGCGAGACTGTGTCAAATGCCTTGCTAAAGTCTAGGTAGGCCATATCCATAGCCCCTCCCTGGTCTATTACTTTGGTCACCCAGTCAAAGAAATCAATTAGATTTGTCTGACATGACCTTCCTGCTGTGAATCCGTGCTGCTTTGGGTCCAGTGCCCCGCTGGCCTCTAGGTACTCAACAATTCTTTCTTTCAGAAGTGATTCCATCATTTTCCCCACCACTGAGGTCAAACTAACAGGTCTGTAGTTTCCTGCTTCTACCTTGCTCCCACTTTTGTGAAGGGAATCACATCTGCCCTCCTCCAGTCCTCAGGTACCACCCCATCTTCCCATGATTTGTTAAAAGTGTGGTTAGTGGTGTCACTAGGTCCTCCTTAGCTCTTTTAGGATTCTAGGGTGAATCCTGGCCAGGCCCCATTGCTTTGTCCACCTTTGAGTTTTGGAAGTTCTTTCAGTACTCTTTCTTCTTTAAATGGACTGGTATAAACCCCACTATCCAGAGTGCTTCTACTGTTTGGTTTAGGTAACTCCTCCTCTTCTTCTTTTGTGAATGCTGAGCAAAAGTATTCATTCATTATCTCTGCCTTTTCACTGTCTCCCTGCCCACCTCCCTCTCCTTTATTAATCTTCACTATCCTCTCCTTAACCTTTCTATGTTCCCTAATGTACCTATAAAAGGTTTTATCCCCCTTCTTAACTGAGTTGGCTATCCTTTCCTCGGTTTGGGCCTTTGCTTTTCTGACTGCCTTCCCCACTTCTTTCTGCTTTAATTGATACAGTTCCCTGTCGTGCTCTGTCTGTGATTCCTTATACTTTTTGAATGCAGCCTTTTTCTCCTTAACCTTCCCTGACACTTCTTTTGAGAGCCATAGTGGTTTTTTATTCCACTTTGTTTTCTTTATTTGTTTCACACAAAGGCTTGTTGCCTCCATGATGGCAGTTTTGATTTTTCTCCATTGTTCTTCCACCCCTCCTTTCTGGCCATTTGCTAATGCATTCCTCAGGTATTCACCCATTTTGCCAAAGTCAACCCTTCTAAAGTCCAGTATCCTTGTATTTGTATGGCTTGTCTCCATGGTTGTGTTTATTGTGAAGCACACTGTGCAGTGGTCGCTTGTTCCCAGGTGTCTACTGACTTCTAAGTTTGTGATCCTCTCACCATTTGAGAGTACCAGGTCTAATATTGCTCCCATCTCTGCTGTATGTCTGCGGTATATTTTCTTTGACATATTTTTGTCTACTTGTTGATGCTGATGTATTTGAGGCATATTTTTTTTGTTTTCTTTTTATTGTGTCTTACATATTACTTGTACATTTCTAAAACTATGTACCTGTTACCTCACTGTATCTTTTGTTATGTTTATGTCCAGATCCACCTTGCAAATGAGTTATACTCAATGGTGTTTTTGCCTGGTTAAATAAACATTGATTGATTGGATTGATTGATTGATTGATTGATTGATTGATTGATCGATCGATTGATTGATTACTGTGGTATCCTGTGTACTGGCAAGGTATGCTCTTATTTGGGGATACCTTTAGTGGTCTCTCATGACTAGTTGATATTCTGTCACTAACTACTCAAAGGATTTAAGGGAGCTTAAAGGCTAATTTCTTTGTTTTTCTGATTCTATTTATCTCTGCACTGCAGGCGGGGAATATTCCCAGACTCAGTGCCCCTGCACCTATCACAAGCATCCTCCAACAGCTGCCCCAAAACTAAGGCTCACAGCTTACCCCCTGCAGCAGAGCCCCTGAAGGGGAGACCAAGAGCCACCATGTTTCAGTCCTGGGGCTGACTGTGACGTCATTCGGCATGGGGTCGGAGGCCATCACACTGTGCTGCTGCACAGGGTTTTCCCTTCTGTCGGTTTCCTCAATGCATGGATGTGCAATGATGTCAGCGTGTGGGCATGCCCCACAAATGTTCGCCACTACCTTCCCTTCTGCTGTGTGGTCCCAGATTAGTGTAAACTCAGTCTCCACCAAGTGTCACTCAAGGGCAGGGTGCCACCAACCCGCCACCCCGCCCAAAGATGGAGAACTGTCCCTGGGAGGCTCATCCAACCTCCCCCTGGCCTGCCCTCTGACACTCCAGACTTGTTCATGAATCTCGGTCATCAGCGTCACAAGTGGTTGTTCTACTGCTGCACCAGCAGGATGGCCTAATGGCTAATTTATCTTAATAGATAAAATTATGAAGTGTGAGCCAGTCCACTGGACATCCAGTGCCTGAATTCATGATCCAGCTGTGCTCGGAGAAATCCAGGGTCCAAAGTGGGTTTACTGAGCCATTCAGCTACTATAGGTTCATACATGTGATATGTCCAACTTGCTTAAGAGGGATATTTGGGTCAAATTAGAAGGGAGATTGGCCTGCTAGTAGGGAGATGCCATAATGTTGTGAGTTTGTCCTTAAATGGCATCAAAAAAATAAGAAAAAATCATTACAAAAATATCATGTATTTCATTTTGTCAAGAATAAGCACTAAAAAGAATGAACAACTAGTTATATAAAGTTATGAGATACATTGTTCATCACTAATTTAATTTTTATGTGTCTTTATCTACTCAAAAACCATGGATATTTTGGACAGAATTTTACTTAAGCAGGAGATTTTGTTTCCCAGGAGGGAAGGCGGGAGTTCAGTAAAAAAAAAAACAGGAGTCTCCTGCGTAAAGAGGGAGATATCACATGTATGTAGGTCCCCCCCCAACCCCATAAACTGGGATATCACTTTATTCAATTTCTGGAAGTCATTGGCAACAGGCATAAGAGGGAGAATCTGAAAAAGTAATGGTATCTTGATAGGACGCTCATCAGAATGGTTTGAATTTTATTTAGAAAAGACAAGGGAAGTGTCTGCCAGTGGTGTAAATCCTTCTGTATACCCTGCACAAGTTCTGTATACTTACATTTGTAAAGGTCAGCAACATTAGCACTGAGGTGGACTCCTAAGTATTTGATAGTGGTTTTATCCCATTTTAATGGGTAAGGGGCTTTAAGCAGGGGGCCTGAGCAGTAGTGCATCTGTAGTACCTTGGTCTCAGTGTAATTTATTTTGAGCCCCTCCAGGTCTTGCATGTTGTGGAGACATTATGTAAGGGCTCGGTGTGAGTTAGTGGGATTTGGGATGTAGAGTATGAGGTGGTAGGCATGACAGGATACTTTACATGTGTCTTTATTTATTAATATGCCTTTTACCTCTTCCTGCTGGTGAAGGTATTGGGTCAAGGGTTCTATATACATCGCAAAGAGATATGGGGACAGGGTAATCCCTGGTGTGGTGTCTCTGGTGAGTGTAAATCTGAGGGAGTATAAACTATTTGCTTTGACCATGGCCTGATGGGCATCTATATTCCTTGTACCAGGCAATGGATCTCATCTGGTAAGCTGACTTTTTCCAGGGCCCTATGCAAAAATTGCCAAGAGCTCTATCAAATGCTTTTTGGGTATCCAGGCTCAGGATCAATAGAGGTGTTTGCTGTTTTGTGGCGTGTTATATCAGCAACAACGTTTTTTTAATGTCAGTTGTCTGCCTATTACTAACAAAGCCAGATTGGTCTGAGTGTATCATATGTAACAGCCCTTTGACTCACCTTGGGTGCATCGGGGCCCTCAAGGTACTTCCAAACACACCTCTGAGGGGGTCAGCCTGAGTTCTGCAGTGACAGCTTGTGTGGTGCGGTGCCTCCACCAGGGGTAATGGCAAGGGAATCCTGTAGATAAAGAACAGGTTACCACCCCCCAGGAAATAGTACCCTGCCCCAACAACATGTTTCCCACACAAATTATAGTTTCCACACTATGGCCCCACACCCCCCAGCAGCACTGTTCAATAACACAGGGACAGTGAATGAAATGCAAACAGTAACCTTATTTATTAGGGAGGGGGAACAAGGAGAAGAATATCAAACACAATTCACTCTAGACACAATACCTTCCCCAGTATCAACCCTTCTCACCACCCACGGGGTACACCCAGATTGTCCCTGTGTGGTGGTGCAGGCCTCGGGTCTTTCGTCGGGGCCCAGTTAAACACAACACACATTGAATTGATTATCCTATACTGGCAGACTTGAGTGTCTCTTAATAGAGGTGAAATTATTTACAAGCAGAATCCTATCCGACTAGCTAACTAAAAGACTCCCCAGAGCCGCAGCTTGGGGTACTCACAGTTTGCAGTCCACTCTGGGGGTTCACAGCCAGTTGCTTTGCATGGTAGCATGGAGGTTTTGACATAGGTGGTGCACCACTGGTGGGGAAAATAAACTTGATGGTTCCAGGGATAATGAGCTTCACCTGCCTGGCCTTGCCAGCTTTGCCTACAAGTTTTTGTATACAGACTTCACACAGGCAGGCCTGTTTCATCCTTCAACCCGGTGCACCGATGTCTTGAGTCCAGGGAAACAAGTTTGCTTATGTTCCCCAAACCCTTTCCAAAGCATGCAGGACCACCTTCAGGACCAATGCAGGGCAGTAGTGCTTCCACAATCTCAAAATAGCCCCTCACCGTGAGGATACTTTCACAACATGGTGGGTCCTGTTGCAGCAGCGTGGATCAACACTTGCAGACTCTCCCCTGGCTGAAATGTCCACTTCACTTAATGATTTCTGCACTGTGGGGAGCAGGGATTATTTTCAAAGTCCACAGCCCATCTCTTATTTTCTCAATTAAACTGAAGTCCAAACTAGCTGGGCTGCTATAAACTCTGCTTTTCTCTACCCTGTTTCAGTCTCATTAGCAGCTACTTTTCCTGCTGCTCTCAGCTTGGCCGATGGAGGTAGACAGGTTTTGCACAGCCAGTTAGACTGTACTCATGAGAGCAATCTCTCCTCTCACATCCACCCTGCAGTCCCTCTTGACCTCCAACCCCTTTTTGGTGTCAAAAACCAGTCTTATATTTCCCCTGAGCAGCCTATCTATTATTGGCTGCAACTCCCCAGGTCATCTCCAGGCTGCTTCTGGGTATTTTCCCAGCAGCAAACTAGTTTGCAGTTCTTTAGGGATCTTCCCTTTTGTCTTCCTGGCAGGCTCCCTGAAGTCAGGCCCCAGATTATTTAATTTAACCCATTAACACCACAGCTGTTCGGAGAACGCCTAGCAGAGGGTTGAAGGGCTGTAGCCCTACCAGGTAAGCCCAAATTGGGATGCTTACACATAGAAGGGATAATGTTATCTAAATAGTGGGCCAAACTACTACTGAATAATTAGTAATCCTGATTTAAAACAGATATTGGGTGGTAGGAGTCATAGTGTGGAAATCCCACACAACAACAGTGGGGTAGTGTTTGAAAATACACACACAAATACATAAAACTGGACAACTACTGCCTCATGAAGTACAAAATCCTACAAGACATGTACCACACTCCTCAGAAATTCCACAAATGGGGACTGCTGAACTTCCCCTTATGCACCAGATGTAGGTTAGAAGAGGTCATGCTTTTACATTTATTATGGGACTGCAATAAAGCACAGCCCCTCTGGCAAGCTGTCCACAAAAATCCTCGACCAGCTCTTAGGACTAGAGGGGACATTCACCAGGGAAAGAAGTTTACTAGGACTGGATATTCATGCAATCATGGGACAGCACAGATACCATTACTCCTTAATTGCCATGATCACTAAGAAAGTTATATTTCTGATACTGGCTAGATACTGACGTGCCGTCACTAATCGAATGGCATCAGGAGGTCATGCAAATCCTACATTTGGAGATGTTCACCTCTATGAGGCATAGGTATAACTGATTCAGAAAGAGATGGGAAAGCCTAGAAGCCTTCTTGGCCATTGCAGACTGCAGTGCCACAGGATGAACCTAACCATGTAGCAAGCTATAAGACATTGTTGTTGTGCAGACCATGTATACCATTTGTATTCAGACTCTTAGGGATAGTGGAGTATGTTTTATATGTTAATGTTACTGTGTTACTGTCTGTGTATGTATATGAATGAATTTCAATAAAGCATATTCATAAAAAAAAAAAACTCCAGCCATGCTGTTCCTGGGGTAGCCTTTAAGATCATAACTGGATTTATTAAAGCCTAATCTCCAGAGGAAGGTCAAAAAGAGAGAGCTTGGTCAACTGAAAACTAAAGGACATGTACCCCTGCACATGTTTCTTGTAGTAAAGAGTGATTTAGCAAGAGATTACAGGAGTCAGAGTCAGAAAGCAGGTAAGATTGCTTTGCAAATGGATCCACTGGCCCATACAGTGGAAATAGGACCAAATCTTATTTGGTGTCAGCATATATACCAACTGCTAGGAGCAAGAACTGCAAAACAAATTGTTTCAACTGTTTGTTTCTGTTTTTTTTTTTATTTCTTTGGTAACCAGGTAAGGCCCACTAGGCACAAGTGCCTGTTTTCAGGGGTGACCTGAGAGCACTGGGGGGTTAAGTGACTTGCTCACAGTCACACAGTGTGCATGTGGAGGTTGTGGGAATCAAACCCAGGTCTGCTAGATATACCAAGCTCATTCACAGCTCATTACTTTAACTTTTAGGCTATACTGCCAGCCCACACTGTTGCTTCCACTTCGACAGTGTTGGCTGATCCTGCCAAGAATCCTGCCTACAACCATAGAGGTGGACCAGATGTTGACAAGTCAGTTCACAGAGATGTGGCACCAGTCACCTCTGAAGTTCCTAAAATAGTTTCTCTTAGGGTTGTCAGAACTAGTTCTTCAAAGATTCGAACCCTCCTCGAACCCTGGTGTTCGAGTTCTAACTTAGAACTTCGAACACTCAAAAGGTTCGCAAAGGGTTCAAATCACTCACAGATGCTAGACGCTGTCTGTTTTGCGCTATAGAAGAAAAGACGCACGCACGGGCCGGTGTCGGCAGCTGCGCAAGCCGTGGATCTGTGGGGTATTTAGGCAGATGTGCCACGAGGAGGAGCGCATTTGCTGAGGATTGAGCGGAGGCAGCAGCAGCCTAGCTAAACTGTACTACTAGCGTTGCGTGTTAGCGCATCGCTACTCTTGTCCAATACTGGCCACTAAAATTCCATCATCCATTTTCCTGTGAGACCGAGAATGAGAGAAAGGCTGAAAAAGGCTCAAAATCTGGTGGAGTGGACTAGGGGAGGTTCAGGACAGGTGGAGGGATTAATCAAGAATTGGGAAGGGACTGGGGAATAGGGAGGGATCGAGACTGAGATCAATCAATATCAGGAGGAGGACTCAGGAGGACTCGGACAGAGAATAAAAAAAAAGAAGAAGAAGTGAAGAACCTTTGTGAAATGTGATTATTTGAAACTGCAGCACTGCTCAGTCAGTGGTGCACACTGCACAGCACACTCAGCAGCTGCCAGCAACAAGCATACAAGGGGGGCAACAAAAGGCAAATAAATCTGCACCCTTCCCAGTGTAGTGTGTGTGTCACAGAGAGAAGCCCAGTGTGTGCCTCTTGACTGCATTGTACCCTACCCAGTGTGTGTTACAGAGAGAAGCCCAGTGGCCAGTTGTGTGGTGGCATTAACCTTATGTAACCCCTAGATGGCGCTATCCCAGGGGCTACTACCCCTGCCTGATTTGCCACTAACAGCTTGAGGGGCCTGGATCCAATGGCGGGTGCCTCCACCCAGAGGTCAGGGTTTGCAGTAGTTAAACTTACTTGGTCACAGCCCTCTGGGACACTGCAACCCCCCTTTCTTCCCACTAGTGGCCCACACAATATATCAGAATTACCTTCACAGTATACACTTACTCCCAGGACTGGTTCCGGCACTGGGACCTCCTGTGAAATAAGATACAGTGCAACAATCACAGTACAGTACTTTAACATAGACAAATACCTCAGGCAGTATAACTTTGCTGAAACAAGCAGCTCTGATTTATTTAGGGGGCTATAACAAGGACAGGGGGAAATCAGGTTAATTAGTGTAACCCCTAGATGGCGCTATCCCAGGGGCTACTACCCCTGCCTGATTTGCCATTCACAGGTTGAGGGGCCTGGATCCAATGGCGGGTGCCTCCACCCAGAGGTCAGGGTTTGCAATAGTTAAACTTACTTGGACACAGCCCTCTGGGACACTGCAACCCCCCCTTTCTTCCCACTAGTGGCCCACACAATATATCAGAATTACCTTCACAGTATACACTTACCCCCAGGTCTGGTTCCGCACTGGGACCTCCTGTGAAATGAGATACAGTGCAACAATCACAGTACAGTACTTTAACATAGACAAATACCTCAGGCAGTATAACTTTGCTGAAACAAGTAGCTCTGATTTATTTAGGGGATATAACAAGGACAGGGGAAATCAGGTTAATTAGCTTATCACTTTACTATCTACCTATGGCTCTGTGCACAGACCTATCCCTACCAGTTACTGTCCCTGGGTACCCAAGCCCTAGTGGCTAGTCCAAACCGTGGCAGCTGGTAGGGGCCCTTTCACACAGAGAAAAGAAAAATTATTTAAACAGTCAGCAGTACAGTGATTCCATTTGGATTCAATGTGGCAATTCAACAGGGAGCGACCCTGAATTAGTACTCACGACCTCCAAACAAGATAGGGTCCTTCAATGTCAGCAGGGCTACTTTGAGCTCCACGAGACTCTTCACACATTTATATGGTAAAAAGAAAGTACTATACCAGGCAGGCTGCATCTGTATCCCGATCGCAATTACTGCACAATACCCGGAGAACACACAGCAGATTCAGTTCCTGACAGACCGAGTGCATTCAACAATTTCTCCAGTCTTCTACAGGGTGAGCCTGGTTTCTACTCTTCAGAGATCCTTTGATTCTTTTCACAGGACGGATTCAGTCCTAACAAGCAGTTACACAAGCTGCAGACCGGAACTCTGGGCCTTACACACGTTTTTGACTGAAACTGTGCACTGAAGGAGCACAGGGTTTCTTTCCCTTCACTGCCAGAGCTCAACTGAAACTCCAACCAGACAAAACCGGGCACTTCCTTTGAGTTCCTCCCAGTTCTTGACTGGATTGGCTGTCACTCACAATAGACTGCTGCTGTTGGTCCAAAAAGGCCTGAAGTCTAAACTACATCTCCCAGAGTCACTGCCCATACAATCCTCTTGTGGCTGGCTCCAGATTATGAGTCCAAGTTCTGATTCGCTCCAAGGCACCATTTTAGAGCTAGCTTACCCCACACTGATTGGTCCAGTTCAGCAGTTCAAAACTAGAATGGGGAACTAGCAGACACAGTTCTGACTGCAAAGAAAGCAGGTTAGACAAACTGTAATTTCATTATTACTCTAAATAATTTCTGGCAAACAGTTACATCTTTCAGATAGGTTCCTTTGCACTCCTAGTGACTGCAAAATGAAGTGAATTGGCAGCAGCTCGAGTGGTACTCAAACAGAAACACACAGTCCCCCATACAAACTAATTATGTCTGCAAGCAGACAGCTCTTAAAGAGACAGTACCAGAGGCTCTAAAACACTACTGATAAATGGCTTAAATGCCAAACACCATTCAGGCTTGGAGCATTCAAGCAAGCTCCTGAAGTCTTTTGGGAACCCCCATTTGCAGGGGGTTACACCTTCCTGGTTTGGGAAAGCTTGACGTCCACACAAGCAAGTACCCCATAAGTTTTAACTGCAACCATATACATTTGCATTAGGCTCAACATGTAATCATCAGTCAATATATCATTTTACCAAGAACACATTTCTGAAACATTGCAGTACGCCACTTTACACAGTATTACATACACATTGTACCATAACTCAAGTTATTACCTCTTGTACATGAAACCTGAAGAGAGGGGCCCTTCCCTATCAGTTACCTTGGGGCTGGACGGGGCAAGGGCACCATACTTAGAGGGCAACACAAGTAACTTGAGTTAGCACTGACGCTCAGTTTGGGCAATGAGCTCGGGACACATACACTCCTTTATGGACAACATTGAGAGGCAAATCCACAGGCCTCCCAAGGGAATCATAACTGAGGTGCACCACAGGCTTTACAGCTCGACCAGTCTTTCTAGGGGAACTGTTATAGTCTCTGCACTCTGAGCCTCATTTTCAGCATTGTCCTCACTTGTCAGGGAGTCTCCATGGGGTAGAGAGGCTAGAACTTGGGGCACTTTCAGCTCCAGGAGTTACAGTTTCTGAGTCCACAACATTTGGCTGCATGGAGAGCTGACACTGGCAGTGGACTGTCAGGGCACTCAAAATACTCTTCTTGTTCGGTGTATCACCAGTCTGCCCCAATCTATCATTTTCTCCCTGAAAGCTCAAACAGTTCAACCATGCACAATGATTCCATTTCATCTGATCTGATGCTTTGCACTTCACTTTCTGGGAGCATTGGCTCCAGGGATGAAGCTGGGGGCTTAGACAGTCCAGAAGGCCCAGCTTCGTCTCCAGTATTGACTAGGGATTGCCTCAAACAATTGACTCAGTTCGTAAGAAGGATAGTATTCAAAGTCACCTCACTTTCTTCTGATATGGACTGACAGTCATGCTCAACTGGGACTTGTGGAGGGGAACACTTTAACTCTGCTTCTGTAGGTGCAGACTTTCTTGATCTTTTCTTAGCAGCAGCTCTAGTCACTGGTCCAGAGGGGGCATCTTCTGGGGCTCAGACTCAATCAGGATTTGTCCAATGGGCAGTAAATGATTTCTATGCATTGTTTTTACATCTTTGAATTGTTCTCAGGCCTTACTTTGTACACTGGCAGATCATCTAGTTTGCCCACTACAATGTGAGGGAGATGGTGCCATCTGTCAGCAATCTTGTGCTTGCCATGCAGTCCCAGATTTCTTAGCAATACCCGATCTCCCTCCTGGAGTTCCTGTGCTTTCACCTTTTATCATACCTTCTTTGTTGGCCAGATTTCTTTTGGCAGCCATGGTTTGAGCCAGTTGGTACGCATGAGTTAGCTGGGCCTTTAACTTTGCACATACTGTAAATAGTTGTCAGCTTGAACCCCATCAGGAGAGACCCCAAAACACACATCTACTGGTAGTCGAGCTTCTCTTCCAAACATCAGGCGGTAGGGGAGAACCCAGTGGCATCACTTTTGGTGCAGTTATAAGCATGTACCAGGGTGCTAATTTGTTGGCTCCATCTAGGCTTGTCCTTTGGGTGCAGGGTGCCTAGCATATCTAGCAAAGTGCGGTTGAAACGCTCAGGCTGTGGGTCTCCCTGGGGTGGTAAGGAGTGGTTCTGGACTTCGCACTCCCCACAGAGAAAGCATCTTTGATCAGACGACTCTCAAAGTCTCTCCCTTGATCAGAATGGATTCTTTGTGGAGCCCCATAGTGAACAAAAGTTTTTACAAGTACTTTGGCCACAGTGGATGCTTTCTGGTCTTTGGTGGGGAAAGCTTGGGCATATCTCGTGAAATGGTCAGTGACCACCAGCACATTACTGATATTTCTTTGATCTGACTCCAAACTCAGAAAATCAATACAGACCAGCTCCATGGGTGCACTGGTGGTGATGTTAACAAGGGGCAGCCCTCTGGGGCAAAGCTTTCTCTGTAAGCAGCGACTACAAGTTCGAATGTGTTGCTCCACATCAGCCCCCATCTTAGGCCAATAGAATCTGGATCTCACCAAGTCAAGTGTTCTGTCTATACCAAGGTGCCCCATGTGGTTGTGCAAGGACCTCAGTACTGAGTCTCGAAAGGCAGGGCAGCACTAGTTGTTGTTTGTCTACTTGTCCCCTCTGTCTACTGTTTTCTGTATAACAGTTTATTGATCAGTTTCAACTTAGGACCTTCTTTGTATAACAGTGCAGTTCTCAAATCAGTGGAGCGAATTTGGACACATCTTTTCCTGCATAGAGGGCTTCTAAAGCTGCTTTGATCATGGGATCGCGGATTGAGCCCACGATCACTGTCATTGTCCAGCTGAGGCAGTGCACCAATGTCTCTTGCAGAAAAGTGGCACAAGCAGCAGGTATGCAATTCTCAGAGGGTCCCAAGCAATCCACCATGCAGTCCACTGCGTCCTGGACATTTGTTCCTCCCTGTCAAACTTCCGCAGAGTGCCCAAATGTCAGGTTCTGCCAATCGGACCCAATCATTCTGGGGAACAGGCCTCCGGGAGAGAGCATCAGCATCTATGTGGTTCAGACCTGCTCGGTATTCGAGAGCATAGTCATATGTAGATAATGCAGAAAGCCACCTATGGCCAGTGGCATCCAACTTAGCTGAGGTCTGCACATAGGTCAAAGGATTATTGTCAGTTTTTACTAGTATTTTAGCCCCATACAAGTACTCATGGAATTGGTCAACAATAGCCCACTTCAAAGCTAGGAACTCTAACTTATGTACAGGATAGTTCTTTTCGGATGGGGTCAGGCTTCTACTGGCAAAGGCCACTGGTCTCAGGCCATTCTCGTGCTCTTGGTACAACACAGCCCCCAACCCTTGCAAGCTAGCATCAGTGTGCAGGACGAAGGTTTTCTTGGATCGGCATAGGCCAGCACTGGAGCATGGGTAAGTTGATATATGATCTCATGAAAAGCAGTCTCATAATCAGGAGTCCAGCGGCCCCAAATACTTCACTGGATGAAAATACACTCTTTCAGTCTTGAGGGACGCTGACTTTTGTATTTTTGTGGTTGGGGATACCCTTGAGTAAGGTTAGAAGGCGGATCACTCTTGAATAGTCCTTGATGAAGCCGATAATAACCACAGAATCCCAGGAATCTTTGCAGTTCTTTTAGATTTTGGGCTGTCAGGTGGTCAAGGCCTCAACTTTACTTGGGTCGGTCTCTATTCCTCGGTGGATACTATGTGTCCCACATACTTTACTGATGTTTGAAAGAATTGACACTTATCAATGGACAGTTTAAGGCCAAAGTCCTCCAGTCGGTCCAATACCTTAAATAATCTGCTCTCATGTTCCTCCAGTGAGCTGCCAAACACAATAACATCATCTAGGTATACCAGGCACTCTAGTAAGTTCATGTCCCCACTGCACGCCCATCAATCGCTGAAAAGTGGCTGGGGCACCTGAAACCCTTGAGGCATCCTCATGAATTCATAGAAGCTGCGGACAGATAAAGGCTGTCTTCTCACGGTCCTCTGGGGCCATCGGGATCTGGTAGTACCCACTGCGGAGATCCAGCACAGAGAACCACTTGCTCGCTTAGGCAGTCCAAAGCATCCTGAATGCGGGCATTGTGTACTGATCAGGATAGTCCAGCGTTTAAGGTGCGATAATCCACACACATCCTTACTGTTCCATTCTTTTTCCTCACTACCACAATGGGGAAGCATAAGGGCTTCTGGATTCTGTATTACACCAGCAGCTAACATCTCTTGCAGATGCCGCCTCACATCATCTATGTCAGCAGGTGCCAGGCGTCGAGACCTCTCACCAAATGGTCTTTCGTCATGCAGCCGGATATTGTGCTCAGCTCCTGCACGCATCCTACATCCCATTCCTTTAAAGAAAACACCTGGTCTCTCTGGGCAAGCTTCTCACTGATCCTCACTTTCCATTCAGCTGGCAGCGGGAGTCGCCAAATCAAACAAGTCAGGCGTTACTCTGTCATTCTTCCTTGAACTCTTGCTGCTGGGTAGCACTGCAGTGTCTGCACAATGCACATTAGCCAGGATGCAACCTCTGTTTACTCGAATGTCTCTTTCAGACACATTATGAACTTGGACCATTACCCTTCTGGCATAAGCATGGGCTCTAGCGGCAAAATACTAGGCTTGACCAGCAGTCCCTCTGGCAATTTTCCATCGCGGTGCATCCAACATTAATATTTTATTCTTAACATCCTTTCTGATACGGACCTCTCCTGTAAGGTACACTGGGCATTTGGCGCCAGGATCAGAGACTCAGGATCCTTCTTCCATACAATTCGACCGGTTCCTCTGGTTCTAGTTTTTCAGCATCTCTCTGTGCCTCATAGGCCTTCTTAATTAAAGCCGGAACTCTTAAAGCTCTACTAGTCTTTGACCCCTGTTTTTCATAACACAACTGTGCCAGCCTTCCTAACATATGAGCATTTGTTCCAATCAACAAAGGGACACCATCATACAGTCCAGTGGGGGGACACACTAAGGCTAGGGTCTCTACTTGTTCGGCCACTCCAGCCACGGAGGTGGGGAAAGACAGCCAAATTCGGATATACCCGGAATAGGGTAGGCCTTCACTTAACCCCATACATGCAGTCCTTCTAATGGTTGTAAGGGTACGCCTGACAAATGCTTCTGATACCAATCCTGGAACATAATTGTCACTTGGGAGCCACTGTCTAATACAGCTCTTGTAGACACTCCATTCACCTTTACAGTGGTCTCCATGGAGGGACCCACTATTCTGGACCAGTCTGGAGAGGCGTATAGTGGGGGCCTGGGCAACTGACCTTGCCACAAAAGGACGTGAGTTAGCATTTTTGGTGCCCTCACTGGGATCATTTCGTGCACCTCTTAACCACTGATTTGTTCTCCGAAGCTCTCCTTGTAGCCTATATGCAACTTTGTCAGTGTCTTTTGGGACTGGCATTCTCTTTTCATGTGCCCATCTTTCCCACAATTATAGCAAAACATACTTTCTGGAGTTTGAGCTGGCCGAGGCTGCCACACTGGGAGCCAGGGCGGGGTATTACTAACTGGAAACCTTGTGCCATCTCTGTCTCGGCGTGATAAGCATTTGGAGACATCTCGTCAGTTTCTCCACTTCCATGGTCAAGGAATTGAGTTTGGAGCTGTTATCAGCAGGAGATACATGGTGGGTACCCCCACCCCATAGCAGATGCAGTCGGATATAGGTCAGGGCCTGCATTTGCAGGCGTGGCCTTCATAAAGGGACTGTTTTTGAATTCCCGGATCTCTCAACAGTTCGCCCCATTGTGGCATATCTTTTTCCTTGTCAGAGCACTCATTGACTGCCAACCTCTGCCCCTGAACTTCACTTGATGGGTCACCTCAGTCACTCGGGTCGAGCTGAGCTATTGGTGCAGGTCCCTCCCGAGGTCGCTTTTCTCAACTCCTCGAATTTCTCTCATTAACTCATCATAGGAGGGTGGGATTCCAGTCGATTTGCCAGGCGAACTGAAGCAACAGCAGTTCTGAGAAGGGGCAGACTTAAGGATCCTGTCCAGCCTGGTTCGTCCAGTTCAATCGCTGGCAAACTACCTTTCTGAGGCATTCTTGCAACAATTTTTCCAGCCGAGATACATACACAGACAACAACTCCCTTGGTACTGTTGTGCATTTCTTACTCTCCACCATAGGTCCTCATCAGAATCTGGGCTCCCATACACATTCTCCAGGCCTCAAGATAGGCCTGTGCAGTCGCTTCAGGGTTACTGGCCCGTTTAGCACGGATGGTAGCCAGGCAGGACCTCGGAGGCTCTCACTAACCCTCTTTCGCTTCTCCCGAGCATTGCCATTCTAGCACTTGGGGCAACATAGTCTATCCAGGTCTCCCAGTCATCCTCCCCTGTGGGGAGGGTGCCAGAGAAGATCCTCAACCTTCGTAAGAGTCGTGACTAATGGCAGGTGCAGAAATAGGAGTCTGCATTGGTTCAGCCACCATTACGGGTACTGGAGCAGGAGAGGGTGTTGGGGAGGAACACTCCAGGTGGCAAGAATAGTTTCTTCAAGTCCTCCACAGTTTTCCTTCCCCAGCAACCATTCAGCAAATTCTCCTCAAAAGTTTCAGATAGTGGTGGGGGCTCATTCCCCTGGTCTTTACTGTCCTTAGTTATCACTTCCAAGCAGTGAGGGCTCCTCTGGGGTAATGGTCTGTGGCACTTTGGAGCATCTATGGGATCCTTAAACTCTACTAGGCCAGGAAAGTGTGGGTGAGCAGATTAGCATGCCGACCCACCACCACAGGGTTTTGTAAACCTTCCACCTTGGAAAGTACTCCTGCACAGTGTCCGTATTGATACCCAGGGGATGTCCAGGATAAGCATAGCATTTTGGGGGTCGATCTCCTCCCAGTACACCACTCCACCAGCCGGTGCACAGCCACTTCTGTCGGGTACCCATTTTTTTCTTAACAGTGGTTCAGAATATGGCCACTAGAGGACACACAATCCCAGCGGTGAGCCTCCAAGATGTAACCCTAGATGGCGCTATCCCAGGGGCTACTACCCCTGCCTGATTTGCCACTAACAGGTTGAGGGGCCTGGATCCAATGGCGGTGCCTCCACCCAGAGGTCAGGGTTTGCAATAGTTAAACTAACTTGGTCACAGCCCTCTGGGACACTGCAACCCCCTTCTTCCCACTAGTGGCCCACACAATATATCAGAATTACTCACAGTATACACTTACCCCAGGTCTGGTTCCGCACTGGGACCTCCTGTGAAATGAGATACAGTGCAACAATCACAGTACAGTACTTTAACATAGACAAATACCTCAGGCAGTATAACTTGCTGAAACAAGCAGCTCTGATTTATTTAGGGGATATAACAAGGACAGGGGAAATCAGGTTAATTAGCTTATCACTTTACTATCTACTTATGGCTCTGTGCACAGGCCTATCCCTACCAGTTACTGTCCCTGGGTACCCAAGCCCTAGTGGCTAGTCCAAACCGTGGCAGCTGGTGGGGCCCTTTCACACAGAGAAAAGGAAAATTAAACAGTCAGCAGTACAGTAATTCCATTTGGATTTAATGTGGCAATTCAACAGGGAGCGACCCTGAATTAGTACTCACGACCTCCAAACAAGATAGGGTCCTTCAATGTCAGCAGGGCTACTTTGAGCTCCAAGAGACTCTTCACACATTTATATGGTAAAAAAGAAAGTACTATACCAGGCAGGCTGCATCTGTATCCCGATCGCAATTACTGCACAATACCCGGGAGAACACACAGCAGATTCAGTTCCTGACAGACCGAGTGCAATTCCAGCAATTTCTCCAGTCTCTACAGGGTGAGCCTGGTTTCTACTCTTCAGAGATCCTTTGATTCTTTCACAGGACTGATTCAGTCCTAACAAGCAGTTACACAAGCTGCAGACCGAACTCTGGCCTTACACATTTTTTGACTAAAACTGCACACTGAAGGAGCACAGGGTTCCTTTCCCTTCACTGCCAAGAGCTAAACTGAAACTCCAACAGACAAAACTGGCACTTCCTTGAGTTCCTCCCAGTTCTTGACTGATTGGCTGTCACCACAATAGACTGCTGCTGTTGGTCCAAAAAGGCACTGAAGTCTAAACTACATCTCCCAGAGTCACTGCCCATACAATCCTCTTGTGGCTGGCTCAGATTATGAGTCCAAGTTCTGATTCGTCCAAGGCACCATTTTAGAGCTAGCTTACCCCACACTGATTGGTCCAGTTCAGCAGTTCAAAACTAGAATGGGAACTAGCAGACACAGTTCTGACTGCAAAGAAAGCAGGTTAGACAAACTGTAATTTCATTATTACTCTAAATAATTTCTGGCAAACAGTTACATCTTTCAGAT
Organism: Neoceratodus forsteri; assembly: GCA_016271365.2. Lineage (NCBI taxonomy): Eukaryota > Metazoa > Chordata > Ceratodontiformes > Ceratodontidae > Neoceratodus > Neoceratodus forsteri. The sequence continues at coordinate 782,719,804 of CM028132.1, read as the reverse complement.
AGGTTCCTTTGCACTCTAGTGACTGCAAAATGAAGTGAATTGGCAGCAGCTCGAGTGGTACTCAACAGAGAAGCACACAGTCCCCCATACAACTAATTATGTCTGCGAGCAGACAGCTCTTAAAGAGACAGTACCAGAGGCTCTAAAAACACTCACTGATAAATGGCTTAAACGCCAAACACCATTCAGGCTTGGAGCATTCAAGCAAGCTCCTGGAAGTCTTTTGGGAACCCCCATTTGCAGGGGGGTTACACTTACATGACAGAAGCATAGAAATATAATTCTCATTCCCTGGGTTGCGTATGTGACTCGGTCTCCTGTGGTCAGCCCATCACCCTGGTGCTGTGTGCCCCTTGACTGCACTGTACCCTACCCAGTGTGTGTTACAGAGAGAAGCCCAGTGGCCAGTTGTGTGGTGGCATTAACCTTACATGACAGAAACAAAGAAATATAATTTCATTCCCTGGTTGCGATGGACCTGCCTCCTGTGGTCAGCCCATCACCCTGCTGCTGTGTGCCCCTTGACTGCACTGTACCCTACCCAGTGTGTGTGTTACAGAGAGAAGCCCAGTTGCCAGTTGTGTGATGGCATTAACCTTACATGACAGAAACGTAGAAATATAATTCTCATTCCCTGAGTTGTTGGTTATGTATGTGACTCCATCTCCTGTGGTCAGTCCATCACCCTGCTGCTGTGTGCCCCTTGACTGCACTGTACCCTACCCAGTGTGTGTTACAGAGAGAAGCCCAGTGGCCAGTTGTGTGGTGGCATTAACTTTACATGACAGAAACGTAGAAATATAATTCTATTCCTGGTTGTGTGATGTGACTCTGTCTCCTGTGGTCAGCCCATCACCCTGCTGCTGTGTGCCCTTGACTGCACTGTACCCTACCCAGTGTGTGTTATAGAGAGAAGCCCAGTGGCCAGTTGTGTGGTGGCATTAACCTTACATGACAGAAACGTAGAAATATACATTCTCATTCCCTGGGTTATGAGGCGACTCCGCTCTCCTGTAGTCAGCCCATCACCCTGCTGCTGTGTGCCCTTGACTGCACTGTACCCTACCCAGTGTGTGTTACAGAGAGAAGCCCAGTGGTCAGTTGTGTGGTGGCATTAACCTTACATGACAGAAACGTAGAAATATAATTCTCATTCCCTGGGTTGTGTATGTGACTCCGTCTCTTGTGGTCAGCCCATCACCCTGCTGCTGTGTGCCCTTTGACTGCACTGTACCCTACCCAGTGTGTGTTACAGAGAGAAGCCCAGTGGCCAGTTGTGTGGTGGCATTAACCTTACATGACAGAAACGTAGAAATATAATTTCATTCCCTGGGTTGCGTATGTGACTCCGTCTCCTGTGGTCAGCCCATCACCCTGCTGCTGTGCACCCCTTGATTGCTATGTGTATGCCTATGCCCAGCAGCCCAATCATTCTGTAAGCCTTGAACCTGGGATCCTTTAGTTGCAAACTGTCATATTCTTCAATTACTTTCAGTCCACGGTATCACAGTGTCACACAACCAAAATAAAATTTTGGAGTTGTAGCCAGCGATCACAGATCACATTGCTTTGTTACACAGGAATTGTTTGGGTGTGGGTGTGTTCACCACAGTATACTGGTAGTACTGGTACTTACTGTCTGTTATGGCTGACACCAACATAGATGAAGCATCTAGTGCTGGTGTTGGAGCAGGTGTTGGTGGTAGTGGTAATCCTGTGCTAGCAGAAATAACCAAAATGTTTCACGTGATAAAAATTCAACAAACAGCAAAAGAGCAACAGTGAAGTGTGGTAAAGGGGACCTTTAAGAAAACCTGTACAGCTGCTGGGGTCACATGGAGAGGCACCATAAGGTATGCTATTCATGCTGTTAAGATCCCTGTGACTAGCAGCAATAATGCAAGTGACAGTGAGTCCTCTCTGACTCAGACAGTAGCTCTTTGTCTCAGTCTGACACTGTTGTGTCTCATGACAAATCATTACTTCCTCAACAAAGTGAAATGAGCAAGTCTGCTGACAATGAATCAGGTAGTGCACTTGCAAATACATCCAGCACTGTTGGCAATGAAAAGGACATATCCATTGAATCCACCACTTCTGTGTTGGCCAGCAATGAAAATCCATCAGAGTCTTCTGCCCACTCTTCTAGCACCAAGGAGCATGTCCCAGGTTCTGTTAGGACAGGTGAAAAGACACAAACAGTCTTTAGCTATCTTCCTAGCACTCTAACAAAATCTGTCACATCTGAGGTGTGGAATTATTTCTCTGTCAGTAAAACTGATCCATGCAGAGCAATTTGTTCCCTGTGTAAACAGAGTGTAAGCCGTGGTAAAGTTGTGTCATGCCTTGGCACTACAGCTCTTAAACGCCATCTGAAAAAGCATTCAGTTTTGCTTGATCATCCAAAACCCATGTCCTCCATCTTCCAGACCGCATGTGAGAAGGGTCAGGAATCTGAAATGGATACTGAATTGTCTGAACTTGATGCAGGCAGAACCACTGCCAGCCCTAGGATCACTGTTACCACCAATGCCAGCACCATTAGTACCAGTTGCACATCCAGTGATGGCACTGAATGTATAAGTCCTAGTCCACCATCTCCGCGCCCATCTGCCCATCAAGCACGGTGTATAATAAACCAGCAGGGACATGTTGCAAACAGCTAACACTGTCTCAGGCATTTGAAAGGAAGAATACCTTTACTAGAAATCATCCAAAGACCCTTCATCTTAATCACCGAATTGGTGAACTGTTAGCCGGAGCCCTTCTCCCATACTCTTTGGTAGATCATGAGGATTTTAGGGAGCTCATGACATTAGCAGAGCCTCGTTACAATGTTCCTCATCGAAGGTACTTTTCCTATGTTGAAATACCAAACATTTATCAGGCTTTAAAAGCGACAGTGATGCTTGCACTTAAAACTGCAGAGGGTGGGGTTATTCATGTCACAACAGATATGTGGACCAGCACTCAAAACATAGATTACATGTCCTTACCGCTCATTGGGTCACGTTCTTTGTGCTTCTTCAAAACAAAGACACCCCAAAAGATGGCACTGCTGCATATAAAGAAGTTTGGGCAAAGTCATACTGCTGCAAACATCTTGCAGGAACTAAATGACCTCCTTGACTGAATGGGTTTATTCTCACGGTCTCAAAATGTGGCTTCATAGTAAGTGACAATGGAGCCAACATCTTGAAAGCAGTACAGGATGGAGGATTTCTGCATGCTTCTTGCTTTGCACATTGCTTACATTTAATTGTCACGGGATTTCTCAGCAATGAAACACAAGTGGATGGTATGATTGCTGTTTGCAAAAAATTGTGACTCACTTTTCACATTCAACCAAGGCTATATGGACATTGTCCGAACTGCAAAACACAAGCTGCCCCAGCAAAAGCTGATTCAAATGTTTCCACTCGTTGGAACTCAACGCTTTATATGCTGCAGCACCTCTTGAGCAAAAGCAAGCTGTACATGAGTACTGCTCCAGTTACATTATTGAGATGGCATTATGCTGTCTGTGCTGCAGTGGAAATTAATGGAGACAGTGTGCTGCATCCTAGCTCCTTTGAGACAGCTACAAGGGACATGTCTTCTGAAGGCGCATCTGTGAGTCAGGTTATCCCACTCATAATGCTCATTTCACATCATCTTAGTGTTCTAAATCTACAAATAGAAAAGACAGATCTGAAGCGAGACAACATGTCCTGTATCATGGGAATCTCAGAAGAGAATGAGCGAGCTCAAAACCATGACAAATTAGTTGCAATGATGAAATCAAAACACTACATCCTTGCAACTCTCTTAGATCCCAGGTTCAAGGCTATACATCTTCCAAAAACAGATGATATAGAGCAGTACAAATGTATGTTGCTAGATGAGCTGCAGCACTCACAGGAGTCAAACACAGACACGCACAGTACCCTCAGGTTGTCATCACCACAACATGCAGGTTCATCTTCACAAAGGGATACAGAACTGGAAAAGTCACCAAACATTAACAGTAGTTGTTCCACAACTGCCACTTCTTCAACCCTTAGTAGCAAGCTAAATCTGTGGCAAAACCTTTCCCAAATTGCTGCCATACCAGCTTCTGCTGATTCTCTTCTGAGCGGTCTCTGTCCATCATGGTAGACAGTTACCTGCAAGAACTGCCTATTCCTATTGATGCATGCCCTTTGAATACTGGAGATCAAAAAGTCAATTTGGACAGAGCTGTATGATGAAGCCTGTAAATATCTTGGTTGTCCTGCAACAAGTGTCTCTTCAGAACTACGTTTAGTACAGCTGGCAATATTGTGACAGACACCAGAAATAGGTTGCTGCCAGAAAATGTACACACGTTAACTTTTATTAAAGTTAATAAGTCAAGATTTTCGTATCCCTACAAGAGTATACAAACTGATCCTGAAGTGATTGATGTTGTGGATGTTGATGGTGATGACAACTCAGATGGTGGTGGCTGGTAAATACTGTGTGGGACAGAGTCTCTCTGCACCAAAAAGGAAACTTTTACAGACTGTGATGACTTTGGTTGTCTCTCTCTCCTTTCTCGATCTACTACCTTGGACTATATACCCCCCAAAACTTTCACCATTTCATGGCAAACTGCTTTGTAGCTAGGGTCTAAACTAAAGTCAACAAGTTTTATATACAGGGCAATTTTAACATCAGTGGGAACAGGCCCAAATTTGGCATAAAAGGGACACTGTCACGTCAATCCTTTCTGTATCATATTATTTATAGTTAAAGTGCAAACATATATTTTTGGATTTACCTTCTGTGACTTTGTGGTGCATCAGTATGGGCTGGGACAGGAGACGGTCTATTTTTCAATTTTAAAGAGGACAAAACAATGAGTTCTAATTGGTAGCTGTTTATTATTTTTTCAATTACAGAAAATGTAGCTATAAACGAAAATGGATGCTAGTACATGGGTGAGGGTTGTGGGATGGTTTTAACATGGGTGTAAAGGGTGGCATGGTGCTACTGCACAGATGAGGGTGGTGGAAGAAAAGTGGAATGGGTGATGGGGTGAAAGGTGGGTGCTGTTTTAGTTCTTTCATTTATAGATTCGTGATCAGCTAGGGATGGTGAGGAAAAAAATGATGACAGACCGAACCTACTGTACACATAATATATATTCTTATTAAATACATTGCAAACTGCTGCCACCTAGCACAATTGTCCTGTCCCCTTTAAAAAAAGAATAAAGGAATCAGAAATAAAAGAAAATCTGCATCAGCAGTTTTCACAGAATGTGACGTATCATAAAGTGTTTTTGCTTTACAAGTAGTGATAATTTGATACATAATGGGGTTGACAGACGCTGTCCCTTAAACATCACATGCCAACTGCTGCAGCTACAGCTACATTAAATGTTCCTTAGTATGTGGTGAGGAAACCACTTTTTTTTTATTTATGTGACTGAAATACAGATTTTATTGAAGTATCAGCTGCAAAAATGCATCATCTTAGAAAGTTGTATGTATTACTTCAATTTGCCAACAAAAATGTTGGTATATGTATGCATTACCTTAGAAAATTGCATGCATTTTTTGCCAGCAACAATGAATGGCATATTTTTTTTTATTCAAATGTTTTGACTGACTACGTTATGACATAATATGTTTTGCAACAGTTCCACATGCTGCTGCTGTAGTACTTGGCTTGACTTTGTTATAAAAGCTTTCTTTTAAACATAGCAACTTTTGATTTACTCATTTAAAACAGAAAGCAGCAAATAGCTGAAATTAGGTAATATCAGTTATTTTTTCTCATAATTCATGACGATGAGTATATATAACTGAGTACATAAATGGCTAATGTGCCTCTTTCTTTCACTAAGGAACTATGATGCAGCTGCAGCAGGAAAACTTTTAACATATGGGTGGTGGGTGGGCCTGTTACGTATTAAGTTGCTGGCTTTAGCAAACAGAAGAAACCATAGATAAACCTAGTTGTATTCCTATCAATGTCACACATGATAATTTCTCTCCCCCTTATATTGAACAGTTTTTCCTTTACATGTATTTTATTACTATCTTCGTTACTGGCAGCACAATAAAAAAATAGGGTTCGAGTTCTAAAAAGTTCTAAAAAAGATTAGAACCCTAGAACTTTTTCAAAAGTTCTAGACTAGAACTAGAACCCAGAACTTCAGAGGGTTCTGACAACCCTAGTTTCTCTTACTTCCCCAAGATGTTATCCTGAAAGGGTGCAAAAAAATCCTAAGAGACTCAGTCTGTGCACTGACTTTTAAATAGTCATACTGCACTAACTGTTACAATTCTTTTCTTTGGGGGGGGGGACTGGACAACCCAGCACCAACTGCCCTATGGGCAGAGGCACTTTATACCCCATCACCTGCACACCACCCCCAAGCCTGGGCTTACCCTCCCGGGTGGTGCCGCTGTGAGGGTGCCCCCTCCCCAGGACAAATGGTCATTAGCCCTGGCTTATCCCCCAGGATGGGGCCACAGGAGCGGGCCCCCCCCCGCTGGACTACCATCTCTAAAGGGTGGCAGCAGAGGTGGGGGCTTCAATCATGGGGCTGGATTTTTGTGCATGCTAACTCCAGAGGCGGGATATGCAATGACATCAACAGGCATGTGCGTGTCTGTCCCAGCATCCCATGATGTGTGGAAGTGGTACCTGCGGTGCCCCAGCCTCCGCCAGGGGCCGCTAATGTACCGAGAGCTTACCTCCCCCCCGGAGAAGGAGAGTCGCCTGATGGCACTCAGTGCTTTCTCCGCCCCGGCAGGCCCTCCGACTCCCAGGTCCGTTCCCGAACCTGAGTCATCGGCATCACAAGCAGACATCTTGCCACCACGCCGGCGGGCCACCCACTGTTACATTTCTTTAATGTCGCTAAATTATTAAGTTGGCTTTAAGTAACCCTGCTAGAAAACAGAAAATTATTACATAGTATATGATTTGTGACTGTTATCTGTGGAATTCTGTGACAGGTGAGATGCGGTTGTACCATCAATCTGATGTCACACTGCTGCTGTACCATCAGACTGATGTCAGATTAATGGTACAACAGCAAGTCGTCACCAGCGCGTGCAACAGTTCATAAAAAAAGTTTGTCTGTCACTGTTTAAAACAAGACTGAGAGCAACTGTCAAAATGAGCAAAGCAGCAGCTGAGAATATTGATGATAGCTGAACTGAATGAGCTAAGTTGATTGCTGAGACTCAGAGATGACTGTTTTAATTTTGAAAAAAAAATGTTCTTGCTGCTGCTAGTTCTGTTTGTGTTGCAGCTTTCTGTTAGTGACTTTTTTCAAGTCTTAAATCTTTACTGTATTTCTTCATATCATTCATTTGAATCTTTCATTTGGATCTTGCTGAATTGTATCTGAATTGTTTGACTCAGGGATTGCTGCCTGATGGCTGAAGTCTTCCAGCCTCACTCCAAACTGCAAGTACCTTTTTTTTTTGTCGCTTCTTTTTAAATGTGTTACTGAACAGACGCAGATCATATACTATAAAAAAACAGTGGGTGGCCAACCATGTTTAACAAGCTCAGGATTCCATCTCAGGTTTCTGATAAAATTGGAGACCACTCAAGCTGCCCTCTTATGGTCATTGATTTCATCAGGAACCCTCAATGGTATCCTGAGCTTGTTGTACATGGCTGGCCATCCACTGTTCTGTTTAGTTCTGTTTGAAGTGTTACCTTATGTTTAAGTGGGGTGGAATAATTGTGATGTATTTAGGTAATGTAAATTGGAACTCCTTCAAGAATGGTTTGGTTTATCTTCTAGGTTGGTGCTGTCTGCTGTCACCTACTGGTTGTCTATCCATGTGTTCAGTAAAAAGTAATGATGCACATACTGGCCCAGATATTCAAACTGCGCCCAAAAAGTGTGCAATAGCAGGAGCAAGTGCAAGTCTATTGCGCCCATGCACAAGAGATGCGATATTCAAAAATGGAGCAGGCCAAACTGCGCCTACAGCCGATGACTGAATATCGCACCACCTGCGCCATAGCGCAACTAGGGAGGGGAAGCCAAGCAGATCTGATGCGCCATAGCACAACAAGGGATGTTCAGCTGAGCAGTCCAGAGGCACCATAGCGCAACCAGGGATGCCCACCAGAAGCAGAGTAATGTAACTGCACAACCAGGGAGGTAGGGGCCCATCACCCACGCCACAGATGGGCACAGGAACACACAGCAGAACAGACATCGTCCCCCCACACCCCATGCACTGCACAACTGGGGGGGCTTGAATAACCACTGGCCCATGGAGACACGCAAACAACGCACAGTCGGGCCACAGTGCCCCATCACACCTACCGACAAGCTGTGACTGGCACACAAGGAGGGCTGACCACCCCATGCCACACCATCCCCCCAATGCAGGGCACACCCTGCACCGTGACCCCCAGACACCCCCCATGAGCAGTGACCACCACTGCAGGAAACCCCATGCATGCCACCACCCCCACTGTGACACTGCAACCCTGTGCATCACAGAACCATGCAAGCCAGCCCCATCACGATTACCCATCAGCGGGTGACAGCACACAGCAATGCAACAATGGCAGACACAGTGCCACCATGCACAGTCCCCCCGAGGTACTGCTGAGAGACCAACCATGCGTCGGCACATGAGGTACCCCACATGGGACAGGGCATACCCTTGACACCACCACCAATGGTACAGCACCCTGCACAGTAGTCCGATGACACACCCCGACCCACCACTGGCCATAACAGCCAGCACAGCCACCCACAGTGGTGCGTGGAAGCATGCACCACACCGGATGCCACACAGTGTATGGACAGACACCCACCCATACCCAAGGGCACAACAACACAGGGACGCAGTGGTGGGGCAACCAAGCCCCCATTGTGGGCCCACGTAAATGGTGTACACACAACCCGCAGTCCTCCATGGTACTGGAGTGCCAGCCACCCTGCGCAGGCACTGTGGACCCATACACCACTATCAGTCGCCTGGAGCACAAGTCACAGACAGTGGAGTGCATCCCCTGCAACACACACAAGGCACAGCATGGAGGTGGGACAACAACTGTGGTGCCAACAGTGCCACCCGAGGCAGGCATGCACCACACCAATGACAGGAGGCAACCCAGCAATGTGACGGGTACAGTGGCTGCCCTGCAGGGACTGCCACCACTGACATGCCAGCAGACCATGCAGGTCACAGACATGCATGTGTGTCAGCTACACAGGCCATGGATGGGCTGATGGGTGTGCCATGGACACAGAGCACGCACCATGGACCACTGCACACAGTCGTCCAGTGCACATGGCACAACACACACACCACAGACACTGACTGATAGCTACCCCCATACCATAGTCACCTCCACATGGACACACACACATACCCATGACCGCACCACCCCTGACGCCATGCACACCACTGCAGCTGAGCACCTATAGCCCGCTGCAAATCAGAGACCACCACAGTATTCATATCAAAATTAAATGTATTGAAAAAATATATACCAATCAACTATATACAATATTACAAGAACTATATACAATGTAACATATGAACAATATACAAGGTTGGGGGCCACAAACAAGGTGGGGGTGGGTAGAGGGCAGGGGTGGACAAATGGGATGGGGAAGGAGGGGTGTGAAGGTGGGTCCAGGGGGGTAGGGGAATACTGGAACCAATCTATTCCTAGCGGGAGCGCCTCTCCCCACTCTGGCTCCTCCGGGTCCTGTGCCTCCTCAGGACCCCGGTCCTGTCTATGCATCGCAGGATGTCCAGTGATGCCCTTGCCACCAACAATATCTCCCGCAGTGCCTCCCGGATCTCACGAAGCTGGCAGGTACCTAGGACAGTGGAGCACAGTCAATAGGTGTGAATGCACAACCCCATACAGCCCGCCCACTGTGCATGGCATACGGCCATGGGACATACCTCTGTGATGTTGTGTTACCACCCGCAGTGCTCATATCCACAGGATCTGCCCACCCAGGTGCATACAGCCATGCGGAACACTGCACACACCCACCGGCCAAGTCACACACAGCACCACCGTGGCCGTTTAGTGACATGGCTATGTGGTGCAAAGGCAGTGGCACAACCAGATACCTGGTGCACGCATGGACCACTATTGACACACTCCCAGATATGCATTGCCACTGGACAGTGTTGACTGTAACAAGTCGCGTCCATGGCAGTGGTGTCGATGGATGGTGGCCATGCCCCGCTGCCCACCCTGTCACACAGCATGCAATAGTAATCATGAATGTATGGCACTAACCTTCATCAGGCCAGTCAGGTGGGCGGTGAGGGCCCTCGCCCCGCCTGGCTGCACCATGCTTCTCCCGCCACCGCTCTTCCCACGCACGGCGGCGTTCCTCCGGGCCTGTGGGGCAAACATGGAGAGAGGAACATCAGTACAAATCCTGTAGCAAAGTCCCCTGCCCCCAGGTGTGTGCCCTCCCACCCAGCCAGACCCACCCACCCCACACCCTGTGAACACCACCACAGCCAACCCTGGACGGTCCTCCCTATGTGCTGGACACATACAACACTGTTACCCATATGGACGATAAAAGTGTGTTGATAGAACCTGACTGGCCGTGGCACTGCCCTCCTGGCACGCGCCCGCAGGCATGCCAGTAGCTCCGGCTCCCTCCTCCGCAGGTCCCCGTATCGGTGCCTGCACTGCTCTGCACTCCTCCCCCATCCAGTGGCCTCCTCAAGGGCAGTGGCCACCTTCTGCCACACCTGGGTCCTGGCCCTGTCCAGGGGTGCCTCCCCAAACAGAGGCCCATGGTGTGGCTCCACAATGGCCACTAAGTTGGCCAATTCAATAGCAGACCACTGGGCTGCCCTTCTGCGTGCCATTCTCTGATTCCTAGTTGGCAATATGGCACTCTGCAGCGTGGCTCCCCACATGCAGATGCTGCGTGGTACAGTGCTGCCATTCCCTATTGCGCTGTCACCGAACAGCGCAATAGAGGTGCACCCATGCCTGATGCATGGTGCCTAGGGGGCAAAGGTCAGGCACAGGGTCAAAGGTCTCTGGCACATGGACACGCACAGCGCCATTGGAACACAATGCGTGTAGAGCGATTGGTTGCCTGTGTGCCAGTGCCATAGCAGCCTACCACGCAGTTGGCCCATTGCACCTATGATGGCCCAGTGCCACAGCACCATGTAGTGACCATCGCTATAGCACCACTGGTACAATGGTGGCTGTGCCCTGCATTGCCTACCACGCACAGCACATTATCAGCACGGCAGACGCCTGCATCAGCAACCCAGGCATGCGCAGTGAGGTGTGTACTACGCATGTCACAGAACTGCGCCATTGGCTCAGCACGTTCAACACAATTGCGCAAAGCGCAAAAGCACGATATTCAGCCATCATATGCAAATCATCTAATCAGCCATTCAATGGCGCAGCACTGCAATTTGCATCTACTTAAAGTTGCTCCTCACCTCATTTGCATGGGTTGCGCTATAAAAGTGCGACATTGTGCTGCAGTGGCCATAGTCGGTTACTGCAGTCTATTGGTGTGTTGCATGCTGTTTGGGAGTGTGGACTGTGGATTTAGGGACATGCATGGGACTGCACAGTCACAGGTAACAACTGCCATTCTTACAGGCTACATAATGACTGAGCAGGTTGTTGGAGAGGAGGAACACAGTGGTGGGAGGAGGAGGAGGCCTAACTTTACAAAGGCCGAAACCACGGCCCTGTTCGAGGCCTACCTGGATCAGGAACCACTTCTCAGTGGATGTCGGGGAACACCTCAAGCTCGTGCTGCTGCATGGGAGGAGGTGGCACGTGCTGTGAACCTGCATGGCAGCCACCAGCACTCCTTGCAGGAGTGTAAGAAAAAGATGGGCACGGACAGGAGGAGGATAAAGGAGAAGGTGGCTGCCATCAGGGCAGCATGTGCTGCAACAGGTGGGGGACAGCCGGAGGTGGTACAGCTGATCCCACAGGAGGAGAGGCTTGCAGGAAGCATGCAGCACAGTGCCATTGAGGGTGTTCCGGGTGGTGGCTTCCAGATGGGTGGTGGCCCATCACTGCATGGTAAGTCATGGTCTGTCTATGGGGGGGGCAGGGTAGGTCACATGCAGTAACGTGACTTTGCTTTCCCCTTCAGATCCTGAGCGTCTGCATGGGTCAGCGGTGGTGGGCCTGTCCACTGAGGACAGTCAGCTGGAGTTGGAGGAGGGCCCATCCACCTCCATAGGTATACGTGGAGCATTGCGACAGTGGGGCCGCCTGGCTGTCCATACTGATGTCGTTGTAACAGGTGTGGAGGAAGCCCTGCCTGTGTCCCAGCGTGCTGGCATCCATGGATGCCAGCATGCTGTGACTGTGGTCGGTGCAGAGTCTGTCACCGGTGATGATGACGCTACCATCATGGGCAGTGACACGTGTGTGCCATGAGATGGCCACACAGAAGGGCAATTTGCGCCCATGGCTGTGGGTGGTGCTGCCGTGGAGGCCTGCATGTCAGCACAATCCCAGCCTGTGCCTGTCAGCACCAGTGGGGCAGCACTGGTGTCTGTTCAGGACAGTGGGACTGTTGCGGCCACTGCGGTGGCACCACTGTGCCCTGGGGAGCGGCAGCCAGAGGGGCAGCATCAGCAGTCGGCCAATGGGCTTGGGGCTACAGGGTTCAGTGGTGGCATCTGTGCACCACCTGTGGACATGCTCAGACCTGGTCCTGGTGCACAGCACCCACCCTCAAGGGGTGCTGATCATTGGGGCCGTGCACACCCTGAGGGACAGGATGCCGAGGAGGCAGATGACCTCTTGGATGAGCACACCCGCCTACTGCAAGCATCAGTCCTGCAGCAGATGCAGCTTGTGATGTCCGTGGATGCACTGCGTGTAGCTCTGGAGTGGGCAGAGGAGCATCACAGCAGGGACACCGCTCTGATCCTGGCAGGGATGGACCATTTGCGGGAGGATGTGACTGCTGCCATTGAGAGGCATGCACAGGCATTCACTGCTGTCATGGCCACAATGGGCACACAGTCAGGTGCCCATGCATCGCGGACACCACACAGTGCACTATCCACCCCCTGTTCCTGGCATCGTGTGACTCCCACCCTGTCGACACCGGGTTCAGCTGTGGGCATCCCGAGCACTCCTGGCGCAGGTATGTTCGATGTGCTGCAGACCCCTGCGCGACCATGGTCACATTCATGCAGTGGAACCCTGGGGACCATCGGTGCCACCCCATGAGGCCAGTGGTCAGCCTGTCAGTGCTGGCGGGTCTCGGCGGGGCCACCCATGCATCCGTGGTGGCCGGGGCACTGTGTCGCATGACTGACCTGTCTCCCAGCATGGCTACTGTCTGGTGCTGCCCTGTGTGCATTGTGTGTTTCAGTGGGCAGTGCACGGGTGGGTACCTGGCCCTGCATGCGGATACACAATCCACCTGCACACCCTCCTGGCCGCTGTCCGCAGTTGCGTGTGCATGATGATGCCTGCATTGCACTGTACACCAATGTGCAATGGTGCTCAGCATCTGACACATGCACATAGACAGGCAGTGGGCGTGGTGGCCTGTGGACTTGTGTGTTGCTAGGGTTGGCATTCTGGGTCGGTGTGCCTCCTGCCCTCTGTGCACATTTGGTGCATTGTGTGTGAGCGTCCATCCACGTGGCATGTTAATCCTCACCCATCCCTGGTTGTGTGTGCTTCTGTGCCCTGCCACTTCCCTTGACGGCATGCACCCCTGGTGTGTGTCCATGCGTGTTTGTGGGTTGTGCCTTAGCCACTGGTGGTTGCACATGGCCCCATGACTTACCTGGGTTGGCTGAAGTGCTCCTCCGTGATGGTGTCCCAGTGCAGCTGTGCCAGCCGGATCAGTCGGGGGTCCCGTCGGCCAAAGGAGGGGCTGCCCATCACCATCGTCACCGGCATCCTCATCGTCCCCATCGCTGTCCCCCTCTTCGACCTGTATGGCTATCCCACATTCGTTGGCCATGTTGTGCAGGATGCAACAGGACAGTAATAGCCCACAGGCCTTTGAGGGGCTGTACTGTAGGGCACCACCAGAGGTGTCCAGGCAACAGAAACTTGCCTTCAGCATCCCGAACACCCACTCGATGAAATTACATGTGGTGGCGTGAGCCTATTGTAGCATTGCTGCGATAGGGTCATGGGCCCCTGGTAGGGTGTGAGCAACCAGGGACGGAGTGGGTATCCACTGTCACCTGTGTGTAGAGGGCGGAGGTTAGTTTGGTGATCAGCATCACCCTGCCCCAGGCCATGTAGGCCACTACCCATGTCACCTCTGGCCATGCCCCCCCAGGCCCTATGATTGTCCATGTGGTTTGCATACTCACCCACTAGGTGTCCAGTGGGGATGTCCCCACTCTCAAATCTGTGGCACAGTGCTGACTGGTGCCAGATGAAAGAATCGTGTGCTCCCCAGGGTGCGTGGCACAGACATTGATTATCGCCCCTGGCATGCACACCACCTGGCAGTTGATGCTGGCATAGCCCGCGATTGATGTATGCCCCCTCGGGGCCAGAAGGTTAGGCGTATGGCCACATGGGTGCAGTCTATTGCCCCTAGCACGCCAGGCATACGTGCAACCCTGTGGAACTCCTGTATGTTTGCTGTGCACTCCGCCGCTGTGCTGGGAAAATGGATGTACTCCGCAGCATGTGGCAGCAGTGCACTGAGGAATTGGGTGAGGTGGCGTGACGTGGCTGACTGGGTTATGCCTGTGGTGTCCCCAGTTGGTCTCTGGAAGGTACCTGTAGGGAGCAATCACGTGCAGGCTGTTACCTTAGTCTAAACTGACAGGGCATGGCTCCATCGTGTGGGTGCCTGCATCACATCACTGCACAGCTCACAGAGCCGCCTCAGAATTGCCCTATTCAGGTGGTACCAGCCCACAATCTCAGTATCAGTGTACAGCTCAAAGCTGGTGCGGGCTCGGTACTGCCTGTTGGGGGCATACCGCCGACGGGCCTTTCCACAGCCGCGCCTCCCTGCCGCCCGCCTTCTCATCCCCCTCACAACGGCCTCCATCTGGAAGGTGGCACTGGCCATGTCCCTGGCTTGTGTTCACCCCTCCTGGCAGCTGTTGCTGTATTCCCCCCGCTGTCCTCCCTGCTACTTCCCCTGCACCGGGAACACCTGCCTGTGCTGGCCTCTGTGCTGTGTGGCTCCCCACACCTTCCCTGTGCCTGGCTGTTCAGAGTGCCCTTTCCCTGGCCTGCTCTGTTTGTCCCTCCTGCCCTGTCTGTCTCCCTAGGGTTCTGCCTCATGTGGCTTCCCTGTAGCGTTCTTACGCCTCTCCCTTGCTCCTTTTTATTTTGGCTCATTTCCGCTATGGCGCAATCTCCGCTATGTTTCCCCTATTGGCGCATGCATGCAAGTCGCTGAACATCGTGACTGCGCCATTTATGCATGGTTCCTCCCCCTTCAGTTGCGCATGCCTTCATTATCATTGTGCTGTTGCTCAGCATGATTTCGGGGGCGCAACTGCCTCCTGCTGAATATCGCAGAATGGCGCAATTTCGGACTTGCGCAAGCGCAACCCTATTGCGCATGGCTCAACTCTTTTGAATATCTGGGCCACTGTGTAAAAGACTGCTCTGGTGTTTCTCTTAGATAGAGTCTATTTCCTCTGATATTCAGCTGTTCTCAGAAATCATATGCATATGATGGGGAATTAAAGACACACCGAAATGAACAAACTGGAAGATAGCAGGCAGAAGACAAAAATGAGAAAAACTACCTCCTGGATGACCAGCCCAGGGTGGATCAAAGAAAGGTAAAATCCAATAACAAGAAAAAACAAATGATCATTTTCATAGTACATAACATAGAAACATAGAAGTTGATGGCAGAAGCAGATCATCTGATCCATCTAATCTGCCCATTGTTTGAGACACTTTTTTGTTCCACTACAGTATGCTGTTCCTCTGAATATCTATTTTAAGATCTCCTGAGAAGTGAGATTAACGTGAGATTATTCTTTGTGTTGCATAAATGGAGAGATTTTTTTTTTTTTGGAAGTGCTTTACCCTGTCCGGTATTCTGCCCTCTATGGTTAGTTTCCAATATATTTATTTATTACATGGGTAGGCTTTCTTACTCCCATAGGAAAACTGTGTTTTCCTGCCCAAAATGCATACTGTAAATCTGTAACACACACTAATTAATCAACTGGGACATCATCAATACACTAGGGTTATGCCAGCTCTGAATATTATTTTCTGAATACCGTAAATAGTGGGCTATCCAAATATTATGGATCAAATACCGAATAGCTTACTATGCATATTTGGGAACTAATATTTTTTTTTTGGGATACCCTTAAGCCCTCCACAGGTAGCCAGTGCTTGTCCCTGGCCCACTCTCTCCTCACAGTCGAAAGTAAAAATATTCTACCTCACACCCCAACTTCCCCAGCCTGCACAACAATGTAAATAAAAGCAAAGTCTGCTCCTGGTATACAGCAGATCCCCCCCGCCCCAGTCCAAACCTCCTCATATCCTCAGAAACATAATATACGCTGAAACCAGTGTAACCTCCTTACAAATGGGTGTTCCCGAAAAGTCTTCCTTGAGCTTGCTGAAATGCTGACTGCCAGGCTGGTGTCCTGCATTTTAGCAGTTTAAATGTGATTTCCAGAGAGTGCCTGTATAGCCTCTGTGCACTGTCTCTTTAAAAGCTGCCTAGATTGCAGTCATAAGTAATCTGAGAGAGAGCTCTGTTGAAAGATGTAGCTATTTGCTGAAAATCATTTAGAGTGATAATGATAATGTAGTTTGTCTAACCTGCCTTCTTTGCAGCAAGGACTGTTTTGTTTATCTCCACTATCTTGGTCCTGGACTGCGAATTGGACCAGTCATTTCTGGTGGGACCTAAAATGGAGCCGGACTACAGAGCTGTCTGGAGTCAAAATCTGTAGGAATTGTAGTTTGGGGCTTTTGGTGCCTTTTTGCACCTGAAGTGGAGCCTTTGTTGTGACTGACAGGAGGATCAGCCAACCGAATCTTTTGGATCTTGGGAAATTTCCCAGGCTGCTGCAGCTAGTTTCAGTTTTGAGCTGAGAAGTGAAGAAGTAACAACTCAAGTGATTTTGAGCAACAGTTCCTGTGTGGTTTTGCATGGGAGAACTGTGAAAGGGCTGAGTTTTGGCATGCCTGTCTGCCTGCTGTCCCTGAGAGGGAAAATACAGTTTATTCGGACTGAATCCAAGTTGTGAGGACTATTTAAGCCACTGGACTGTGACCAGGCTTTAACCTGAAGAAGACCGAAGATTTGCTGAATGCAATTGGCCTGTCGGGATTTGCAGCTGCTTTTGAATCCCCGGTTTGAGCAGAGACTTTGCGATCGTGACCAGAGAGCGGTTTCCCTGGTACAGTACAATTTCCTTACATGTAAATGTGCTGTGTATTGAAAGTGGATCGTGATTTGGTTCCCCACTGTGTGAACTGTGTTCTGCTTGCTGGAAGCTTTATCTAGCCTAATCGGACTGAATCCGCATTCATCTCCATTCGGCCTGGGCCATGCCATGCTAGCCCCGTCAGACTACCCCACTGCACAGAGAAAGCCACCGACGAGAGACCTGCCTGAGAATCAGCCCCCTGCTCCATGCTTGAACAGGAATGACACCTGGGCGAATCGTGTGGGCCCTGCTTTTCCTGGCACTCCAGATTAACCACCTGCTGTCTCGATTTTCGTCCAGCCTGTGTCCAGTCTTGGGTATCGTGAGTAATCATCAGGGTAGCTCCCTGCAACAACAGCCTAATCTAAAAGTGTGTCATCTGATTGTCATGTTGTTTTCTTTTCACAAATTGAGCCTTTCGGCTCCGAATTACAAATAGTGTGTGTTGTGCATGTTGTTTTCTTCCATCACAGGGCCCCAACCAGCTGCAACATTCCTGGCTAGCCCAGCACTCTCCATCTGGGTACCCAGAGTGTGTGACTGTTTATGGACCCTGAAGTGCATTCATAACTGTTTGACTGATAGAGCCTTTAAGCAAATTAACCTGATTACGCCCCTCCCTTGTTCAAGCCCCTTAAATAAATCAGATCTAACTCTTTTTTGCATTTACCCTGACTGTGGTTCCAGTTTGTACAAGAGTACTGTACTGCTGTTATTTGCTGTGTATAACCTTGTTTTACAGGGGGTCCCCAGGGCCGGGCCAGAGGAAAGCCCTGGTGGTAAGTGCAAACAATGTGGGTACTTGTGTGGTGTATCGGGGTATTGTGAAAGTGATTATTGTGTATTATTCCAGCCACTAGTAAGGAAAGAGGGGGGTTACAGTGTCCCGGAGGGCTGTGACCAGGTTAGCTTGACCACTACCAACCCTGACCTCTGGGTGGAGGCACCCATTTCAGAACTCAGGCCCCTTAACCTGCTACTAGCCAAGCATGCAGGGGTAGTAGCCCTGGGGATAGCGCCACCTAGGGGTTACACCAGAATCCCAGAACTTACCCCCTACCCCAGATCATTGCTGGGGGCATTCCATCTCAATTAGTTAGCCACCCCCTCCCAAAAAACTACCCAACCCAGTCTCCCCAGCACCAGAGTTAGGGAAACATGGGTGATGCAGACCTAGTATGGGAAACTTTATTGAGACCAGGTTCTCAATGGGGAGGGAGGGGATGAAGTGAAAAGCATCACTGATGACACTGAGCAAACTGATAGGTTACAGTCCGTCTGCTTAGCATCATCAATGACTTTTTCACTCTACTCCCCTCCATCCTCATCATGCACCTGATCTTACTAAAGTTTACTTTACTCTTCCCTGACAGCACGAGTAAGACAGGCATTGTCACTGCCAGAGGACTCCCTCTGTTGGGGTACAATGCTGGCATGGAGAAGAGGGTCTATCTCCAGAGCATACATGACCATTTTAGGGGAAGACCACTGCAAATGTTCTCAGTTCCAAACCCAATGATAAAAGGAGGTGCAAGTAGTACTACCAGAAGAGACCTGGTTAAAAATCTGACAAAGAGGCTGGAAGGTGACAGCCTCCCCTGGATGGAGAGAGTTATGCTGAAAGTACCTTATGAGGTTCTTCCATACCCCCACCATCACACAGCACTTACAAGCCAGGGGCCCTAACCTATGTTGGAGGAAGTATGTGTGTGTTGGGGGGGGGGGTCCCATTTCCACATTTTTGGGGATTGTCTGAAACTTTGACCCTACTGTGACCATATACATGCAACTCTAGTAACCCTCTGGAGGGTAGACATCCTGAATACTTTCATGCACTTGGTGCTGGGACAACAGACCCCTGGGATAAAAGACAAAGCCCAGCCAAGGCTACTACATGCTCTCTACATGGCTGCCCTGAAAGGAATCTCTGCCTCCTGCTTGCAAGAAAACTCACCTACCCTGCAGAACTGGGAGGCAAAGATTTTGAAGATAATTAAGACAGAGAGCATAATGGCATCCCTGAGATTAACCCTAGAAAAATACAGTACAGTGTGGAGCAGATGGAAGGCCTGTGGGAAGGCTCCACTCCAGGGAGACAAAGAGGTGGAAGCACAGTACACTTGAGATAGGGCCTTGGGGAGCATGCGAAGGGAGACACGATGTAGGTGAAGTAGATGGGATATCACCCAAGCAGGCCCCATAGACTCAACCAATCCCTCTAAATAAGCATAAAATACTTTGGCATAGTAACAACTCTTACAACACCAACGAGGGGAGAGATATTCAAAACTTTGTGCTGGGCACAAAATCTTAGTGCCTGCTTTATGCAGGGGTTGTGCCAAAATCCCATATTCAAGGGACTGTGCAGCATGCACTAAATCTGATTGTGCACGCTAACAAACAAAATGTATGCAGCACACAAAGGTGGGGGAAGGACCGTGCATACCAGTACAGCAAGATATTCATCATGTTAGTGCAGGCCAATTAGTGCCGAGCAATTACTACCTATAAAAAGGTCAATTTAAACCCAGGCAAACCCCAGAGGTGGGCAGAGACACTGCAGCAACAGTTTAAGATGGTGCTCTGGGAGCATACACTGACTACATGCTGCAGCAAGTTGTACAGGAGGAGGAGGAGTGGGCAGATGCCCACCATGGACCCATACATAGACCATGCAGGCGCTATGCTGCACACAGACAGTACTGTTCATGTGTCACATACAAAGTCCTCAGTGATGACCAGCTCATGGGCTGGTAAAGGCTCAACAGGCCCATGCTGTGGCAGCTGTGTGAACTGCTGCTTGGCCAGCTCTGGACAGACACCCAGTGCAGCCACACATTCTCCGTTGAGCTCAAGGTGATGGCTGCAATGTGTTTCCTGGCCACAAGAACATTCTATACACTGCTGGGGGACACCACCAGTATCTGGCAGTACCTCATGCCTGTTGGGCCGGTTCTTAGATGCTCTGCTGGACCATGTTGGGGAGCTTATTGTATTCCCTAGTTTCCCAGCAGAGTGAACAGCAATCATGCAGTAGTTTCATCAAGTTGCACACCTACCATCTGTACTCAGTGCCATTGACTGCACCCATGTTGCCATCCGGGTACCTGATGATGATGGAGTGTTGGCCTATTTCAATAGGAAAGGGTGTCACTCCTCAATTACCAAGTGGTGTGTGTGATGCAACAGAGTGCATAATCATTGTCCTGGCACAGTATCCCAGCATCACCCAAACACCTCCAATGACACACTTCAATCTTGTGCCAGTGGTTTGAAAGTGGGGACATCCCTAGTGGCCATTTTGTTGGTGAATATACTCTACAGTCACTCGCTTGAAGCCTCACATGGGACATGAAAGGTTAGAACCCTATACAGACAATAAGACCCGGGTATGTTAGGGTCAATGGGCAGACTGAATGGACCAGTGGTTGTTTCCTGTCGTCAATGTCCTTGAGTCTATGCTGTTATGTGACATTAACTAATGTCTTTTCCTTCATAGGGGACAGTGACTATCATCTGTGTCCCTAGCTCCTTACACCTGTCCTCTGCCCTGCATCCATTGCAGAGAAGTACAATGTGGCACATACTGCCACATGCAACATCATTGAGCATGTGTTTGAAATGCTCAAGATGCAGTTCCAATGCCTTGTCCATTCCAGTGGTGCCCTATGGCATACCCCTCAGAAGACCTATGACATATTCTTTGCCTGTTGTATACACAACATAGCACTCAACCATGAGATATACAAGTAGGCCACAGAGGAAAACCCTGCATTGGATATGTAGCCAGTGGAACAGGGGATACTGGAGAAGCTCAATAGGTGTAATCCCAGAATGGCCAGGAGGGCCCAGGAGTACAGAGCCCGAATCATTATGAGACATCTATGGATACGGCAAGTGAGTACAGACCACACAGGAGACTGTAATAAGGTTAAGCAATGTATTATCACACAAGAACAACTTTAACAACAATGACAATGCAAGCAGTGCAGTATGCTAGGCAATGGGGTGACATGACAGGCATCCAGAGAAGCCCCAGACCCTCGCCACAAGGCTGTACCCACCATCTTTCCTGGTCTCACTGTACAGGGTCATGACCCCTTAGCCAAAAGGGCTCCCCAGGACTACTCAATTTCTGCAGCTGGAGCTGCAAGAGGGACATTTTGACTTTTCACCAATCAGCCACCAGAGCAGCTGTGAGGGGATGGACTGAAATTCTATCCTCTTGAACCTGTACAGAAGGCTCCTCTCAGAGCCAAAGAAGCCCTGGACCCTCACTATGCAGCCATGCCTGTCATCTTTTTTGGTCCTACTGTAACGGGTTGTGAGCCCTTAGCCAGCAGGGCTCCTAGGACTACTCAATTTCTGCAGCTGGAGCTGCAAGAGGGACATTTTGACTTTCCACCAATCAGTCGCCAGAGCAGCTGTGAGGGAGCAGGCTGAAATTATGTTTTAAACCCTTCCAGCTCAAGCGGTCCCAGAGTGAGTGGTTCCAGCGTGAGTGGCGCACCAGGAGTGGGAGTACTTGCAGGGAGTCACCAGAGGGGAGATGCCAGGATGCCAGAAGACTCTGCCCAGGCTCCATCCTACAAGTACCTGTAAGTGTCTACTTATATGTTATACTTTAGTATCATATGCTGTTGCTGCCATAGTCTTCTATTGTAGCCAGTAATGTAGACACTGTTAGTTTTATTGAATTTAGCCTAACACCCTTTCTAAAGTAGGCCTAATCAGTAATCTTTGTCCACTGTATATTGCTGCTGCTGTGTAACTGCAAATATTGCCTTTCACTTAGAGCCACCAGTTTTTCCTGGACTTAGTCAACACCCTATCTAGGGTAAGCCAACTCTGTAATCTTATATCATTGTATGCTTTTGCTGCCTCCTAATGCTAGTGTAGCCTGTAATGTAGAGCTTGCCAGTTTGTTCTGCATTCAACCAACACTCTGTCTAGGGTAGGCCTATTTTGTTTTCCTCTGCCATTGAAAGATATTGCTATATTATAATGCTACTGTACCCTGACATTTTAAAATAGCCAGTACCTCAGGATTTAGCCAAACACCCAATCTTGGGTGGGCCTATTTTTTCAATCTTTTACTAATGTATGTCGTTGCTGCCTCATATTGCTAGTTTAGTCAGAAACCTAGAAACTGCCTGTTCTTCTGGAGTCAGCCATACACCCTATCAAGGGTAAGTCAACCTTGTAATCTCTTACATTGCATGCTATTGCTGACACTTCATGTTAGTGTAGCATGAAACTTGAAATTGCTAGTTCTTCAGGATTTAGTCTTACACCTTATTCACGGAAGGCCTGTTTTTAATATATTACACCTTTGTCTTTGTTGCTGAAACTTGTTACCCCCTTTTCCCTAGGCAACATAGTTATACATGTGACTTTAACTTCTCTGCCCCACATCCTCTGGTACCTCTACATTCTTCAACAATGGCACAACTCTTCTGCCTGCTTGTCTCCCTGCTAACCCACTCTGTCCTCTTCCTCTTTACAGACACCATGCCTGCCTCTGTGCCTTCCAGTAGTAACCCTTGTCCTTTTCCAGACTGTGCCACGTCGAAGGCCTTAATCTACACATGGCAGATTACGAATGTACTGGTCTTATGTGCCTCAAAATGTTGGTACCACATATCAAGTTACCTCAGTAAATTCTGTTGGTATTTCCCTCCAGTAATTACTTACCCTAAAGTTACTGTTCTTGTCCTCTTGACACATCTGCTACTACTGGCTGCGGGTAATACTGAATACAGTCCTGGGCCACCTAAACCTGTGTCTCCCACTCTCTCACTCCCTTCCTGGCAAGGGGAGAAGGGACTCAGATTAGCCCACTTTAACATCAGAAGCCTGTTGCATAATCTAGACAAGCTTACCACCTGGACTTGTCACTATCAGCCTGATATACTCTGAGACATGGCTCAAGCCCTCAATACCCAACAGTCTCTGTGATATTGCAGGGTATAGCTTTATCAGGTGTGACAGAGCCTCCCCTAAATGTGTTGGGGGTACAATTATCTACTTCAAGTCCCAATAACTTCATTACTTCTAGCTCCCTCCTACCTCTCTCTGGAACATCCCTAGAATTGTGTCACAGTATCTTAACCCTGGGACATTCCAAGGAACTCATATCGTTTGTGTCTACCTGCCTCCTGCCATGAGCCAGCAAGGCCTCCTCACCCTATTTAATGTCACTGACCCCTGTGTGAATAATGATAAATTTGTTATCCTTGGAGATTTCAATGCAGATTGACTCAAATGTAACAAACACACTATGGAACTATTCATAAACAAGCTGCTCCTTAACCAAATAATCTCACATTCTACCAGACCTTCTAAGAACGGACAATGTGCCACTCTTATCAATTGGGTGTTAGTCCCCAATATTAACAAAATTACTTGCTCTGGTGTTCTCCCTGACTCTGCAAGCGATCATTCCCCTGTATTCTGTGTGTGGCGCGCCAAAGCCCTTAAAGTCCCACCTCGTCTAATTCACTTTTGTGACTTTTCTCACTTGGACCCCTCTCAATTTAAAACTGAAGTGGCCAGCCTTGATTGGTCCTACATGTGGGCTACCTCCAACATTGAACAGGCCATCTATTACTGTAATACTACCTTCTCTAGCCTCCAGGATAAACGTGCCTCTATTACCACACAGGAAAGTCCATGGCCCTAAAACTAAATGGCTATCTCGCTCTACCCTGTCCCTCCTAAAAAAAAGAGACAGATGCTGGGCTACTTTCAAGGCCTCCAACTTTGTCCACCTACATAGCCCTCTAAATAAATGCAAACAAACCATTTGAGAGAGTAAGAGCTGCTTTTATCGTACTCAGCTAGATTCCTGCTACAAAAATCCATGTCAGTTCTAGAATTGCCTCAAAAAATCCCTTGGCCAAGGAAGAACTTCAACCCCTCCAGATTTTGAGATTGAGGGTGTAAATTGTAACAACCCATGTACTATCTCCAGTGCTTTCAACAACCTATTTTCTGACCTCTCTGTGTACACTGAAGTTTTCAGTACCCCCTTAAACAGTCAGATCCCTACCTTAGTTACCCCTTCAGGGCAACATCCCCCTTCCTTTTCAAGCAAGCTAGTGTCCCTGAGGTTTACAAGCTCTTGATGCAGACCCCTGTATCCAAATCTGCTGGCTCAGATGGTATAGAGCCTAAACTCCTTAAGCTTGCCACTCATGAACTGGCTTCCTCCCTTGCTAGAATCTTCAGTCTTTTCCTTACCTCTAATGCCTACCGACAGTCTGGAAAAAGGCTAATATAGCACCTGTGTTCAAAAAAGGGAACTGCAAAATAATTAACTATAGACCTAGTGCCATCCTACCTGTTCTGTGTAAGGTACTTGAGAAAATTATTACTTGCCAACTCACCTCCTAACTCACCAACTACAATTTCCTCTGCCCTGCTCTGCATGGCTTTCATTAGAGCCTGTATACCCCCCCGACAGTGACACCAGTGCAGCAAACGACACTACAGTGACTACAGTGCCACGTCACTGTAGTGTCCACGCTGGAACCTGGCAGTGTCTGTTGGGGGTCTTGCACCCCCCCAAATCAGCTCTGACTCAGAGTTGATAATCCTTAGTGGGAGGGTGCAGAGGGCACAGCCCCCCTTTTGTGGGAGGGTTCAGGGGGAAAAGCCCCCCGAAGAAAACACTTTGTTTTCTTTGGAACCGGCAGCCGACCGCAAAAAGTGGTCGACCTGCCAGTTTCACTGTCTGGTCGTTCGACAACATTTTTGTCGACAACCAGTCATGGATCCACCAGAGCCATATTACTGTTACTGCACTGCTCATTCTAACTAACAGCATCTCTACCTCTCTTGACAGGGGTGAGCTTACTGGAGCCATTTTCATCGACCTCACAAGGGACTTTGACTTGGTTAACCACTCTCTCCTTTGCAGTAAGCTAAGTGCCCTGGGGATATCTGATCATGCCCTACCTTTGTTCAGGAGCTACCTCACTAATAGACAGCAACGTGTCAGGGTTGGCTCTTCCCTCTTAGACAACTTGTCCTCCACTTTTGGTGTCCCCCAGGGCTCCATACTTGGGCCTCTACTTTTCTTCCTACATGTCAATTCAGTTCACCACTGCTTTGCAAACAGTACCCCTCTTCTCTATGCCAATGGCCTCATCTTCTTTACTAGTGCACAGAATGTAGCTGACAGTAACAGTGCCCTCACTGCAAACCATAATGCCATTCAAAATTGGTTTAAGGAGAACAGGCTACTAATGAACCCCTCTAAATCTCAATCTATGCTTTTCAGAACCACCCACCAACTAAAAAGACATTTGCACTCTGCTATGTGTGGTCTGTGATAATGGTTCCCCCCTGGACTCTGTAAACTCCTTCAAATACCTCGGTGTGGCACTTGATACCTCCCTTGACTTCTCATTACATATAACTTCCATCTGTAAGGCAGTTAACAACAATCTTAGACTAGTCTACAGAGCTAATCCAAATCTTTCCCCTTCAGCTCACATTGCAGTAGCGCATGGTCTATTACTCCCCAAATTATCCTATAGCCTGCCCATCTTTGTTTATGCCTCTAGCTCCATCTTGCATAAATGGGATATGGCATACAATAACATCTGTCATTTTGCCCATGCGTGCAATCAACTTACTCTTCATTGCACACATTATTTCAAACTAGGCTGGCCCTCCCCTTCTGCTCTTTGGGACCTCTCACTTGGAAGTATTATCCATAATACACTGCAGAACCAAGGGTCCCACTTCTTAGCCTCCCTCTTCATACTTTGTAAAAATGCTTACTCCCTCAGATCCTCTGACCTTGACCCACTATCCATCCCTAGGACTAGGACCAAGCACAGGGAGAAGGCCTTCATTGTTACTGCTCTGAAACTTTGGAACAGCATGCCGACCCACATACATCAATGCCCAGTTGCCCTCACCTTTCAGCGCCATTACCAATCATACCTGCTTCAGCGTACAGTGTGTTTCTGTTCCTGACCCATTATAGCACTACTCTTTCCTGCCTATATTTGTGAGCTTGTCACCCATAGTTATTCTATTGTCTACACTTTTATGTCTCCATCAATTTATCCTTTCCACACTCCCCTTTTTTGGGCATGAGCCTTGCAGTATTTTTTTCTTTCTTTTTTCTCATCACTCTGTGTTTACAGTTTTAGTTTTTGTCACAGTTCATTAAATGGGGTTATATTGTATTTGTCTTTCAATGAATTTCCCTCATCATCTACTGTATAGTGTATGGTGGAATGTTGTTGTGGATGGAAGTCCATCCCTTCAACAACATTGTTATGCTGCAGTAGGTACAGCATGGTGGCTGTTATGCTGTACTAGCTACATAGCTACTGCCGCATAACATGGAATGCACTTGTGCATGTGCGTTGCACTAACCTCAACCTGAAAGGAAGCAGCCATAGTGGTGATAGTGGGAGCAGAGCAGAGTGGTACCGAGAAAGAAAATGGGAATGTAAAGACACTGCAGCACAGATATTGTATAAAACGATTTGTCCTATTGTAGATAGTGGCCCATACACTATAAAAGACAATGCATGGGCCACTATCCATAACAAGCATGAGCAGACATCTCAAGGTTGCCATGGCGACCAAAAATCTCTCAAGCTATGCTCTTGACATTTAAATAGTCGCCAAGGACAACCTCTCCATGGCTACATACACTTGTTACAGATAGTAACTCATACATTATTCTCTATATTGTACACATAATTGTACCCATCTGGTTCTTTGGTTATGTTAATGTTTTGTATTATCCCTGTCTGCATTGTATAGGTCCACTGGTTGTATTCTACTGGGTTGTGACTGAAAATAGGCAAATGTATGCCTAGTGCACCTTGCCTGGTAAACAAAAACTAAATAACACAAATGCAATGCTACTGAGCAAAGGAAGTGCAGATAGGGCACGCACAAACATACGTCCATGTTAGCAGGTAGTCCTAAGAGGTGCCAACAGAGTTAAATGCCATCCAGGCTGGGGGGAGGGGTGCATGGCATATCAGGTCCACCATGCATGGGGGTAGCACATGGGATATATAAAAAAACATAGGCCATTCGGAGGGGAGTAACAGGGATCTATACAGGGATACACACCAGCCAGGTGGGGCAGGGGCTGTATTTCAAGCCATCCATGCTGGGATCGGACAGCCTGGGCCCTGACACAAAGGCAGCTGGTGGTGTTGCAGGGGTACAGTGAAGGTAGTTGAGAAATCCTTTTGGTAAGAGGTGGCCATGCGCTGCCAGCGTCTGCACCCTACCACTACCCTAGATATAGACTGTCTGCCTGCTCAGTCCCTAGTATGTTGGGGGTGGACTTCAGCCACAGTATGGGGATGTCCATGGTGATAGCGTAACCACCCTCCAGGCATGGCCCCACATGGTACTCCCTCTGGGGAGGGGCAGGTCATGACCGAATGTGTACAGTGTACTCAGTGAACTGGGAGTCCAAGGTATACTGGGTGTTCTTGTCCCAGTACTGCATGGTGTTGGCATACTCCAAAGTGTCTGTAGTGGGGTGGCGCTAGTCACACTGGACAGGCTGGGGCTATAGCCAGCCCTCATAGTACCTGCCACCATGGCTGCAGCCTCCCGCATAGCACCATGCAGATCCTGTAGGACAGCCATAAGCTCCACATGCCATGCTGTCATCTGCTGTTTAGCATGCTGCATGCCCTCCTGCTGCATGTGGTGGAGGCATATCAGCTCCTGCTGCACAGCAGTCTGTGCCTCCATGGCAGATCACATCAGCTGCCAGTTCTTGGCTGCATCCTGCTGTCACCGGAGACTGTCCAGTAGGACTGGGTCAGGCTACACTTGTGGCTGTTGTATGTGCTGGCGCTACACTGCAGTAGATGCGGCTGCCCATAGTGGGTGCTGTGGGTTGGTGGTGGCCGGCCTGGTGTAAAAGGTGCAAAGCTGCAGAGTTGTGGATGAGCCACTGGAGACATCATGTAGTGGCTGGCTCTTTGGTAGCAGCTGAGGAGTAGGGTGCTGGCCGTGGTGCTGCTGGGGTCCTGGGGTGGCATGGTGGTGGTTTTGTTGTTCTCTTTAATGGCTCCCTTGCTGCTGTACTCTGAGTGGTGTGGTTGGTTGGGCAACAGGAACTGAACATGCCAGGATGGTCCTGCAGCATCCTCCTCTGTGCCTGAACCCATGGGCTGTGCTATAGGGAGACAAGAGGGGAGTTATATAGTACCATACTGGACAGTGCAGGCTGAGGCTGCATGTATGCCCCGGCATACTGTACCACATGCCCACATGTTGTCTGCAATGCAGAGCCCATGGCCCATAGAACTCACACCCCTACACTGGGAAAATACATGTCATCACCATGGGGAGCACAACAGAGCGTTGATGTCCACACAGCCCATCAGCAATGTGCTCACATCCTACACAAGTGTGCATACACCCAGAACCAGTGTGTACACACCCCACCACCAGTGGACACTCACCCAGCACTGTTGAGTACATACCCCAACACCAAAGTACACACACACTCAAATATTAGTGGGCACACACCCCAGCAGAACCAGGCACACACCACCAACTCAGGGTGCACACGTCCAAGCACAAGAGGGCACACAGGCAGCACCACATGGGGCACTGTTGTGGGCAAGCACACAGATAGCCACTCACTGGGTGACAGGGACACAGTAGTGTTGCCCACACCCAATACTCTACCTAGCCCTGGATTCTTGATGCACCCATACTGCTAGACACCCACACTGACACATATGACCTATGGAATGTAACACTGGCAGTCACTCATATGGCTGGGCAGGTCCCACTTGGCTTTCATATCCACCACTCAGTACTCCCATCAACAAAGAATGAATGCTACAGCCTCCTCCGCAGGATCCAGGAAACGTGTGGCCACCAATGCATGTGTCCTTCTGCCTGTGGCATGCAGATCCCTATGCTCCACTGCATAGTCTCTTTCGTGCATCTATTCAAGTCTCTAACGCACTTCCTCAATGCTTCAACATGCTTGGTACATCCGTCGACAGCATTCACCTCCTCCATGATCTTGTCACTGCCCCACCGTACACGAGCATTGGTGCTTTTACATTGGAAAATTACATCTTCCCTGACGTTGTAGGCCTGTGTTAGTGCATGCAACTCCTCTGCACTGAAACAGTGGGCCCGCTGCCTGTTGGTATCATCCATGGTACCCGCCGGAAAAGGGGATATAAGATGGGGAACCAGACAGTACAGGCAACAGCACATAGCTGAATGGAACAGTGGTGCATCCCACCACTCCAGACCATGTAGGTTTTCTAGCAATGCATGCCCTTCCACAGCCCCAGGCCTACCAACACCGGACCTTTCATGTATGCTCCCTGCCAATGTGACAGGCACAGACAGGTGTAGAGAGGGGAGTAGGTCCATATACCCCTGGGCCACAAACACAGATGCATGAATGTGCGGGGGAAATCCCACTAGCAGGGTGCACCATGGACCATGGGGTTCCCCTTCCAGACATGGTGGCACCACCACTAGTGGATGAGGGCACCATCGGACAGCACCACCACCACATGACCATGCTACATCGTACATACAGGGTACAGTTTATGGATGTCTCAAAATCTCCATCCTGGCACAACCCCAGCATTTTGCTGTCAGGCCCACCACCACCATCATGCATCCCCCAGTAGACCACGTGTAGATGAACAACACCCCCACAGTACAGACACAACCTAGAATATAGGATGTGATAACCCCCCCCCCCACAGCACTTGCTCTGCAGAAGTTTGATGTCTTTGCAGAATATTTAAACTAGCAAATGGGAAGAGGGGTGCAGCACCAGATATATCGAACGGGAAGAACACCCCTCCCCCCTCAGTTAGTGATCAAACAGGAGTTCAGCATGTTTGTGTTTCATTTGCAACACCAGTTAAGGAAAAAGGTCCGGCTCCCCATATGACGTGCAGGGGAAACGCTGGACCTCACCCAAGAACTAACACACCAAAATCTGGCCAATGGAAAATCATATACACAAATGCCCGCAGTCTGGGAAACAAGATCCCAGACCTGCAGGTAACAATGTCAGAGGCTAAACTGGACATAGTAGCCATTAGTGAGACATGGTTCACCAGTAACCACACTGGGGAAACTTCAGTACCCGACTATGTACTGTTCAGAAGAGACCAAGGTGCAAAAAGGGGGAGGGGGATGGCCCTTTATGTCAATGAAAATATCAAAGCTACAGAAATTCAGAATACCCATAAGGAGCCAGAAGAACTGTGAGTCACCCTGGAACAGGAAATGGGACAGTCATATGACCTGGGGTTGTCTACAGACCTCCAGACCAGAGGGAGGACATAGACACATTACTGTTAGAAGATATACAAAACATGACAGCTAAAGGGGAGGTTCTGATAATGGGAGACTTCAACATGCCAGATACAAATTGGTCAATACCAGCAGGAACATCCGCCAGAACTAGACACATAGTGGATTCCATGCAGGGGAGGGCTTCAGACAATTGGTACAACAACTCACAAGAGGCATAGCTATCCTAGATCTAGTACTGACTAATGGGGAAAGGATCACAGATCTCCAGGTAGAAGGTCTCCTGGGGGCCAGTGACCATCACATGGTATTGTTCAATTTGGCCACTAGAATCATCCCATTCCAAGGTAACAATATGGGACTTCAGAGGAGCTGACTTCAACAGAGTTAAGCTAGCCCTGGCAAGAAGAAATACAGGTGAGGGGGTACAGACAAAGTGGGCAAGCATTAAGGATGCAATACTTGAAGCAACATCCCATTGTGTTAGAGAGAAAAGCAAGAGCAAAAGAAGGAGGAAACCACTTTGGCTCTCAAAAACAGTAGCAGAAAAAGTCAGAGCCAAAAGGCTGGCCTTTGGGAAATATAAGGGAAAGTAGCGGGACGAAGATAGGGAGGCATACCAAACTTCCCTAAGGGAAGCAGGGAAGGTAGTAAGGCAGGTAAAGGCCCAAACTGAGGAAACACTAGCACGAACAGTAAAAGAAGAGGACAAGACTTTCTATAGATACATTAGTGAAAAGAGAAAGTCCAGAAGGGGTATTGCTAAGATCAAAGGGGATAAGGGGGGAATGTGTGGAGGAGGACCAAGGAAAAGCATCTATCCTAACTAGATGCTTCTGCTCAGTATTTACTGAGGAGAAGGTAGGGCAGGGCCCACAGCTCAGCACCATGGACACTGGAGGGAGGGAGGTGTGCACTAGTCCCTTCACAAACAAAAGGGTCCTACAAGAGCTCACTAAGCTCAGCGTGGACAAGGCAATGGGACCTGATGGCATACATCCCAGGGTACTAAAGGAGCTAAGGGTGGAACTAGCAGAGCCATTATCAGAACTGTTTAGTGAGTCTCTGAGCACAGGAGAGGTCCCAGAAGACTGTAGAAGGGCTCATGTGATCCTGCTCCACAAAAGTCGTTGCAGGGAGGAGGCAGGAAACTACAGACCAGTCAGTCTTACCTCAGTAGTAGGCAAGATTATGGAGGAACTTCTTAAGGAAAGGATAGTGCAACACCTGAAATCCATAAGAACACAGGATCCAAGACAGTAGGGGTTTACTACAGGAAGGTCCTGTCAAACTAATCTTATAGATTTCTTTGACTAGGTAACCAGAATGATGGACCAAGGGGATGCAGTTGATGTCACCTACCTTGACTTCAGCAAAGCTTTCGATACTGTTCCACATAGAAGATTGATTAATAAGCTGGGTAGGCTCGGGGTGAGTCAGACGTTGGTCAACTGGGTGGCAAACTGGTTGGCGGGCAGAAAACAGAGAGTGGTGGTAAAGCGTATACAGTCAGAAGAGATGCAAGTCACAAGTGTGGTACCTCTGGGATCAGTCCTGGGGCCAGTCCTTTTTAATATCTTCATCAGTGACATTGCAGATGGACTGGAGGATAAGGCTTGTCTATTTGCAGATGACACCAAGATCTTCAACAGAGTAGATGATCCAGATGGGGTGGGCAGAATGAGAAGAGATCTGGATAAACTGGCAAAATGGTTGGAAGAGTGGCAACTGGGGTTTATTGCAAAGAAGTGAAAGAGCACGCACATAGGGAAGAGAAACCCTGAAGCCACCTATAGGTTGGGAGGGAGTTGCTGGCAATCATAAGGGAAGAAAGAGACTTGGGCATCATCATCACAGATGACCTGAAATCATCCAATTAGACCACTAAAGTGGTAGGTAAGGCTAGAGGGATGTTGGGGTGTATTAGTAGGGGTATCACAAGTTGTAAGAGGGAGGGAATAATCCCTCTTTACAAGACACTGGTTGAGCCCCATCTGGAGTACTGCATGCAGTACTGGAGGCTGCACCTGCACAAGGACATTAACAAAATGGAGGCAGTCCAGAGAAGGGCAATGAAAATGGTGCAGGGACTGCATCAGAAAACTTATGATGACAGATCAACGGAGCTCAATATATATACCCTAGAGCAAAGGAGGGAGAGAGGTTGTATGATCAAAACATTCAAACATCTTAAGAGCATTAACAAGGTGAAAGAGTCTAACATATTTCAATATAAGAAAAATAGCAGGACAAGAGAACACAGCATGAGATTAGAGGGAGGCTGATTAAGGGGTAATGTAAGGAAGTTCTGTTTCACAGAAAGGATGGTGGATGCTTGGAACGGCCTACCTCAGGAAGTCGTGTATATGAATACAGTGCAGGACTTCAAACAGGCATGGGATAGGCATAAAGGCGCAATACAGATGAGTATGAATAGATAGGTCATTGACAGAGTACAGGCCTATGGCACATTCATAAAGTAGAAAAAATGGGCAGACTGGATGGGCCTTGCAGTCCTTATCTGCCGTTAATGTCTATGTTTCTGTTTCTATGTAGTACTGCCCCCAACTGTACAGGATATCTGTATTGTATAGGGCATGGGAAACATGGCCTTGGACAACGTGTCCATGTTGGTACAGGGGATACATGGGAATACCGCCTACAATGTCTATCAGAGCACAACATGGAAAGTTCTGGAACACTGTGGACCCTGGCCAAAGTGTCTCCATAGTGCAGGTCCCATCTTCCCCTGATGCATACAGCATGCCATATGGCCACATGCAGGCTCTGTTGTCCCATAGAACCGTTCCATGGCAATGGAGACCGGTGTCCTTTCCATGGTTCCAGGTCCATGTACAGTACACAACAGCCTGTAGATTTACCACCCCTGCTAAGTGCATGCAGTGCTCCCAGAGCTACCAGAATTCCTTCATATTACAGGGCTTTAGAGCTGTCTACAGGGACATACATCATATATAGCCACATTGGTTATACACAACAGTAGAGCACATTGGCTGACATAAGACTGAAAGTACACTGCAGAACATGAACACATGAAAATTGCCCTGGAGTTACAGGGACATTTCTGGAATGTTCTAAGAGAACTGGACATGCCACATGCATGTTGGGGACATACTGAGGCCAATGCATACACACATTCCACTGCACACACCTCCCATTCTCAGTCATTCCACAGGATACTTACCTCCATTCCCTGTTCTGTAGCACTGACCTAGAATGGCTAGCTCCAAAAAGGAGACCAGCTTAAGGTGCTCATTATCATCAATTTTGCAATTTTTGCAAAGTGCAAAGTGCAGAAACAGCAGTGTCACATACACACACCCTGTCTGTCTGTTTGGCCGCTGGTTGATATTGCCGGTATGATTGCTCCTAGGAGGTGCTGGTGTGGTTTGTTATTTTATTGAAGGCCACCACTGTTTCTGCAATCTGCACTTTGCAAAATGGATGGTAATGAGCACCTTAGCACTTGCACTTTTGAAAAAAGCTTTTTCCACTTATAAGGTAAGCTGTTTTTCCTTTTTGGAGCTAGCTGATCTAGGTCAGTGCTACAGGGAAGGAAACATAGTTTCCACATACCTTTCTAGTAGCATCGCTCTGTTCCTGTGTGCACTAGACTTGCACTGACCAGTGAGGTTAGAGCCCCTGGTTTACTGTCTCTTGACACTTCTCTCTGTTCACCAGCAGTTCCACTGTGTTGGCTCAGTGGTGCAATGTGCTCCCTTAAAGGACTCGTAAATAGGGATTGCTCAATTTCCCCCCAAAAGTACAGCATCTTTGATCAGGGGCTTACCTACCTAATGCTGTCATCCATTTTCATGTAAAAATAGTAAAATCCATAGTCGCTAATGAAAAATGGTTCCTCCATAATGTAAACAAACCCGTGGCTCCAGTTTAAGCTGCCTGCCGCAGTAGCTCTATAAGATAACGGATACGTCACTACGCGATGACATCATCGTAGCGACACAGCCCTGAAGCAATAATGCAGGCTGAATGGGGGCTTCAGAATAATATATAAAATAACCTTACTGAAGCGCTTCCCCTAAAATCCTTTACCTGTGCAGGTGTGAAATTGGTGGCCAAGGGGCCAAAGCGTTGAACACACTAATTTCAGTCAGTCATTCATGGAAGTTCATAGTGCCAAAACGAATATCCAACAGGGTCAGGAATCAAAATCCCAGATTGTCAATTTCAAAAATTCCAACTAAAATCCTCTCAGGGCCCACAAATTTCTTCATCTGCTAAGTAAGGGGAGATATCTTGAAAGATCAATGGCACACCACTACAACCGCGGGTCAAGCCAGCCCTCCGACTGACCACCCCACAAATCTAGGGGAGGGGAACAGGACACTGGTCCTCCGGCCGGCCCCACTCCCCAACCCTGTGAGAGCCAGAAACCCCCAAAATCCCCAGAGGAGCCCACAAGTCCAATAGCAAACAGGGTCAGATCCCTGAACAGAAGTAGTAAAAGCACCACAAGTGCAATACCAGGATCGATAAAAAGTGGAGAAAATGTGGAACAATCCTGTCCAAACACCTCCTTTACCAGTGACAGGTCCCGATTAAATCCTCAGGGCAAGCCAGTCAAGCTAACTTTGTCTTCTACACTCCACAACGACAACCCTTCTCGGCACGACTCCCAGCATCCGGGAAAAGTCACTTCAAGGAGCGGCTCAATAGTCTCACTCAAGCGGCCGACTCCCGCTCCGCTCCAAGCTGGCACTCCAGTCCTAAGGGACCAGACAAATCACCCCTATTGTGACTGGTTCACAGCTCTCTCATTCCCATAGGTGGTCCCACAAACAGTCCTGGAATCAGCCGCCGCAGTGGCCTGCTCTCTCCACCAGCTCCGTGGGTTAGGCAGCCGAAAACCACCTTAGAGCCACACACGAGCAGCACAATCCACGCTGCAACCACACCAGTTGCAGACGCCAATGCAGGTAAACCCTGACTGATAGATGTAATGAGCAAAAACTTTTACCAGCCGGCAAAGGAATAGAATCGACTACACACTTAGTCCCGCTATGCCGTTTGACACTCACAGCCCCGACTTCCAATCGTAGTAAATGCCACAGAAACACTAAATAAATAAAAAAATAAATAAAAACAGATAAAAAGGAATCAGAATAAAAACTGCAGAGCTAAAATGATGCCTGGCCCAGCGTGGCCGTAGTATAGGTGCCAGTACAGATGGCACTGTGGCGGCCATGGCCCTATCGTCATCATGCGTGTTGGGCCTGGCCCTCCACAGTGTACTCTTGGCTATATCAGACACTGGCATGGTGTGACTTATCACCACCACACATGCAGTACAGGGGGTTGGGGGGCATGGACACTGCACCATGTGTAGCATCACGGGAGTCAGCAGCATAGGGGAAGGCGGTGCCCCTAGGAGTGCAGCTGGGGGGGCTGTAGTCCTATTCCACTGGGACATGACACAATAGATACCCAGTGTTGACAGAATGCCAAGGCTTGGGGGGTAGAGGGCACAGGGGAATGCTATCAGGGGTGAGGAGACATGCCCCACCCCTGTTCACCTGCCCAGGCTGGCCCTATGGTTGATGGTGACCCTGGGCAGGGAAGGGGGTTTGTGCCCCTTACATCCCTAGCACGGTGGTGTGATGCACAGTCTGCCACATGTCAACACTATGCTGCCTGTGTCTCTGACTGGCAATGGGTATCTCTGTGTGGGTTACCATGCTGGGTGCATCTCTGTGGGGTATCACCTCATGGATTCCTGTGGTGGGCAATCACCATGCGTAAGGCACATTAGACCACCAGTGCCACTGTGCTGTTAAATGGTGTGTGCAGTGTACCATGATGCATGTTTGTGCTGCCACCATGCTGACCTGTGTCTGTGTACCATGCTGTGCCATGGTCCCCACCATGCAGAAGAGAGTACCCTGTGCTTCTGGATGTCTGCCATGGGGGATGGTGACAGTGCACACTGCCCAGGGTGCGACCCCCTCACAGGTGGTTTGTCCTGTATCTCTGTGTAGTTGGCACACCATCATGGTCAGCTGTGTGCCTTTGACAGCTGCCATACTAGTCCCCCCTGGACTGCTGGACTGGCATGTTGGGGACTATGTGTGCTTGCACTGGGACACAGCTGCAGTGGTGATCACGTGACATGGTGACCCCGCTGTATATGGGTTTACTGGCCATACATCGGACATGATAAGGCTGTGCAACCAGTGACCTGTACAGGCCATGTAGTGGGGGGCATACCCATGGTTGGAGTAGGGTACAGGGGGCCCACTTGAGTAGTAGCTACAGGGGCCCATAGGGGCAATCAGTGGGGCCGAGCACAGGGTGACACAGTCATACACTTGGCCAGCATTACTGTGCTACCATGGTGCTGTGCTGACACCATTATGGTGGCTACAGTGGCCCATTAGCCTCAGTCAACAAAGGTACGGCTGATACACACAGTGAATGTTGGGGTATATACACTGGTCACATACCCACCAGGAGAGCCCACCTGGATATGTCCAGGTATCCTGGTGTCATAGTCTAACTCTGGCCACATGCAGCACATCATACACACATGTTGTGGTGACAGATGCACATTGTGTCCTGTGTCTTAGCACATACACCACCATGGCAGTCATGTGCACCATGGATGCTGCACACAGTGCCACCTGGTATTCCCAGCCTTGTGCAGCTGTAATGTGTGCACCATGTGTGTGTGCCTGTGCTCTGTCCTGGCTGCGACCTGGGGAGGTACTTGGACATCCATGTCCTATATGCCAGGGTTGGTGAGGGTGCCGGATGCCTGGTCAGCAGTTACAGGGTTTGTGAGTGCCCCTCCTTCCCACTTGGGATGTAACGCAGCTCTTCAGACTCTTGCATGGTGCTGTTGATGCTGGTGCTGCATGCATATGTCTGCCCTGCCCACTGATGGTGTGTGTCTCTGCCATGGCATGGCCACTTCTTGTGCTACATGGCATGGCCATTGGATGTGCTTGCCTCCAGTGTACAGGTCCACAGTGGTGTCCATGGTATGCCGCGTCTGGTCCACTGTAATTGTCAGCCACCTGTAATCCTTGTGTGGCTTCAAGGTAA
The DNA here is from genome assembly GCA_016271365.2 of Neoceratodus forsteri. Classification (NCBI taxonomy): domain Eukaryota; kingdom Metazoa; phylum Chordata; order Ceratodontiformes; family Ceratodontidae; genus Neoceratodus; species Neoceratodus forsteri. The sequence continues at coordinate 782,682,023 of CM028132.1, read as the reverse complement.
ATGTGCTGGCTGGGTTCACCATGGCAGCATGTGTGACCTACTCTCTAAATTAAAGCAAAGAGACAGATGCTGGCTCCTCTAAAAAAGCTCAAGGTCATCCTCTGACCTAAATACTTACAGGTAACTACGAAATTCCTGCAAAAAGGACATCAAAAAGGCCAAAAGCTCTTTCTGCAAAGATCTATTAACCAACTCCTATGGCGACTCAAAGAAATTCTGGTCCCACATTAAATCCTTTCTGGATTAGAATCCAGCATCAACCCCTAATGACATGTTACTAAATGGCATGCACTGCAATAATCCTAGAACCATTGCAAACTTTTTGAACAGAAATTTCTCTGACCTAACTAACTACACCTCCTCTTTCCCTACCCAGTCGAGCATGTCTACCCCAACAGTTGTAAACGGCCCTCATTTCTTTTTTAAGGCAATCTCAAGATGTAACGTGCATAAATTGCTAAAAAGCATCTCTGATTACACTGTGGCTGGCTCTGACAATCTAGAACCCAAGCTTCTAAAGATAGCTGCTCCCCACATTGCTGCCCCACTGGCCAAGATTTTCACGCTCTCTCTTTGCCAGAGCTATGACCCTGACATTTGGAAGGAAGCTAGGATTACTCGTTTTCAAAAAAGGTGATCGAAAGGATCCCTCAAATTACAGGCCCATATCCATCCTGCCAGTCCTCAATAAAATCCTTGAGAAACTGATAGCCGAGCAAACAATTGATTTCCTCCTGAAACATGATCTTCTCACCACGGCCCAGCATGACTTTCACAAGAGCCATAGCACCACCACCACCGCACTTCTCAAATTTACGTCTGATACACTAGAGGCTATGGATTCTGGTCTTCTCACTGGGGCCATTTTTATTGACATGACTAAGGCATCTGACCTAGTGGATCACTCCATCCTCCTAGGCTCCCTTAGATCACTAGTTTTTTCACAAAATGTTGTTAAGTGGTTTAGTAGCTACTTATCCGACAGGATCCAAACTGTGAAATACAACTCTACCCTATCAGACAGGGCCACTATTAACATTGGTGTGCCACAGGGATCCATTCTCTGGCCTCTGCTTTTCTCTATCTTCATAAATAACATTACCTCCAACCTACATAGGACAGAGTCCCTGCTATGTGCAGATGACATTGTTCTGTATGTCAGTGCAGAAAACATTGATGACATAAATAATCAACTGTCTCTTGACTTTCAACTTACCCAGCAATGGTTAACTAGTCACAAACTGGTACTAAACGAGGCCAAAACCCAAGCGATGCCCATCCAAAATTTAAAATCTCCTCCTCAAATGGCTTAACTATCGAGGTAGTGAACTCTTTCAAATATCTGGGTGTCACACTCGACCCATCATTAAATTTCGACCTACACATAAAACTGATTTGCAAACAGGTAAACACCAAAATTGGCATAGCATACTGTACCAGCTATGTGCTTACTCCCTCGGCAAGGCTTGCCATAGCACGTGGCATCCTCCTGCCCTCACTTACTTATGGGGCTGCTACATACACCTCTGCATGTAAAACAAGTCTTCAGAAATGGGATGTAATTTACAACAACAACATCTGTCACTATGCATCCTCCTCACATAAGCTGAAACACCACTGTCTCCTTTATAAAGAGCTAGGATGGCTTCCACCGCTTGAGCTACGGCTTTATGCCTATGGCTCTGTCATAGACAATATTGTTCGGCTACAAATACCCAAACCCCTTGCAGCCCACTTCCAAATCAGAACAACCTCCTACAGACTGAGATCCATTAACAGCACCCCCGTCTGCATACCTAGACACTATACTGTACCTCCAAAGGTGCAACTGCTTTCACCTGTAATGCCACCCAATACTGAAACTCCCTTCCTCGGTCCATGCGACAAGCACCATCACATGCAACATTTAAGAGAAAATTGCGTTCCCATCATGAGTCCTCCTGCATGTGCCACTGCTTCAAACCCCTTAGCTCTCACCTCCTCCCTACCTAGTCGCTCCCTATTTATGTTGCTCTACTCTACTGTATAAATAGCACTTCCTCTGCCAACCTGTTCCAACCTACCTTCCACTTAGACTCATCCCCTATACTCTTCCTGCTTTCTTTTCTATCTCCTTTACTCTTATAACCCCTTTCTTTTCCCTACGTATAGCCCCAATCAAATACTATAGAATTCACTATCTATCTTATTTTTCCTCAAAATAAATGTCATGTAACCTATATTGTTGAATATGTCTCTGTTTATTATTCTCATCACATTGTTACTGGATCTACCCTTTTGGTAGCCACTTCTTTTTCATATTACTTTCTCACACAGTAACTACCCTCTACCTTGTCTATAGCCACCCTTCCTTTTCTTTATTGTACTCTGTATACTATTGTAAATTATGTGGTACTAGTAATGAAATATATACTATTGACTATTATGTTGTACTTGTAAATGAAATGTTCTGTATGCATCGATGTACTGTACCCTCCTGGGTCGTGCCTGAAAATAGTCATTGCCATGGCAAGTGCACTTACCCGGTAAACAGAAGCTAAATAAAATAAATAAGCAACACCTGCATGCCCCAGGTGGCAGCCGGAGAGATTCGAAGGCCATGATGACCTGTTGTGCTGGCTAGCGTGGCAGCAGCACCTAATCCTGAGGTGTCTTGAGGACACAGGTGAGGCCAGTCAGGAGTTAGCAGTGCCAGTCCCTCTCCTACAACAGACACCGCCCCTGCACCACCCCCTTCACCACCAGTGCCATGAGCTTACATACGGTGTAGATGTTCACTTGTTGTTGACCTCCTAGTTGGACTCTTTCTATCCCATGTTGCCACCTCACCCATTGTTTACCTTCCCCTTTAATCTTTTATGTTGTTCTGCCTTGTTGCCTTTTCTACTATTAAAGTTTATTTTGATACTGATGCAGCTGTGCTTGTGTGTCTATCCTTGGTGGCCTCTCTGCCCACCTACAGCCACCCCCAGCATACAGCTCCATACTTGGTGGCCTGCACAGGACTGCATCAGTGCATGCCCCCTTCATGGGCCATGCTATCCTAACACTATATGCAGCACTGTGCTATTGCACTGCATAGCTCATGCTAATGCTATCTGCGCAACACTCATTTCACCTTCTCCGCCCTATGTCCAGAGAACATACCGCAAGTGCTATGCTTCTGAATATAGCAGGCTTTGGAACTGGCACAGGTGCAAACTGTGGCACAGTGTAAACATTACAACTGCACACAGTTTTGAATATCTGGCCCCAGTTGTTTTAACAGTTGTTCTTCTGTTTACCATGTTTCACGTGGTCTAAATGATCTCTGTACGTTCTACATTGCTGTGGCTAGACTGATATTTGCATGCTGACTTTTGGCAGTAATGATTACTGCACTCAAACATCTGGGAGTAACACCAGAGGAAGTGGATATTTATTACACATTCAGAACTGCTACATGTATGAAACTTGTCTCTTTTTATGTCACCAGTGCATTATCTGTCATGTGGTGACTATATATATATATATATATGTCCAGCTTACTTTCTTAATAAAGAAGAGTTTAAAAAAAAAAGTTTACTCAGCCTGCGTTACTTGTGTTTCACTAATTCTGAATCTGGGGCAAAATGGATCAGGTGCTTTCTTGAGCAGATGGCGAGTGACGAGCCAGGATGGAGTGCCTGCCCAGCAATGATTGCGGGTATGGGGTATGCTTCTCATGTCAAAACTACCAGTGCCCACAACTCAGTGCTCACTAAATTATGCTACCATGTTTCTGCAATTTTTTTCGGTAAAGGCACATCGAGTCAGCCAGTCACGTGGCAGATCAAGGCTGAAAAGTTGTTGTACTATCGATGTGACATCAGAACAATTGTACAGCAACTTTTTTAACCTTTGAACTGTCCTACAACAACATTTGGAAAGTCACCGTTTTCCATGGAGAATAAGCCCTAACCATACAAGTATGCTGTCGGTCAGCAGCCTACTTTGTTTTTCTTTAAACTGTTACCGTGCATGAGAGGCGTAGAATTTCAGATAGTGCCAGTCTGCTATCTGACTGAATATAGCAACCTCTGGGTCAGGTCGGTGCAGGCGCAAGCAAAGTGCAAACCTAGGGAAGGGGGTGGAAGGTGAGAAATTTGTAATGTCAGCCCTGGGAAGGAGGTGACTCACAGAACAAGTTCTGGTTACCTGGAGTGCTGTTTTGTTAGACAAACCATTGGCTGCCAGTCAGCCAAATTACAAATACCCAAATATCGAATATCTGAGTAGTCTAGTACTGAATACTGAACATTCAGCTGAATATTAAGAAAAAGATATTCATACAGCAATTGGATATGGCCCCGGACTTGCCCACAAGCGCATCCCTTAAAGCGTCCACCCCCGCCTTCAGGCACCAAACAATCACTCCCCTAGAGGCAAGACCATATTTAACCAAAGCCCTTGGGAAAACACGCTTTAGCAGCGACTCGCTGGACCTAAAACTAGTCCTCCTCACCTTAGGCTCCATTATCTTCCCACTCACTGATATCCTAAACTGGTCTCTCCGTCATGAACAATTCTCCTCACGCTGGAAAGCAGCAGTCATCACCCCAATATTAAAAAATTGGGATCGCACTGCCCCGGGCAACTACTGCCCCATCTCCATTCTCCCCCCCCAAGGTGCTAGAAAAAATAGTGTCAGATCAATTCTCTGACTATCTCAATAAATAACAACCTTCTCTGCCCCAAACAGCATGGTTTCAGGAAGGGCCCCTAGTACTACAATTGCCATTCTTGAATACACCACTTTTATAAGCAAATCCCTAGATAGAGGGCACCCAGTTGGATCTGCCTATATTGACTTAACCAAGGCATTTGACTCTGTCAGCCACACACTCCTAATCCAATCCCTGCATTGCATGGGCCTGTCCCTGGACATTACCACATGGTTTAAAAGCTACCTCAGTGACGGAACCCAGAGGGCCAAGTTAAACTCCACACTCTCGGCCAGTAAACTGGAATTTTTGGGAGTCCCTCAAGGCTCAATACTGGGACTTCTCCTGTTTAGCATGTACTTGAATACTCTCCCAAAGGCCTGCTTGGAACAAATACTTCTGTTTGCCGATGACGCGGTTATATTTGACAGCCATTCGGACCCCCATTCAATCCTCCCTGAAAAGCTCCTTTTCTAAAGCTGAGGCCTGGTTCTTAGAGCACCGTCTTGTCCTGCATTGCAAAAAGACCAAGGCCATGCTTTTCACCCACAGACAAAATAAGCTTAAAAATTTCCCCCTCAACATCATTAACATCCAGAGCTCCCAGGCTGCAACCTTGTGCCCACCTTTAGATACCTAGGCATCACCCTTGACTCCTCTCTCCTGTACCGCGATCACATCAATCTGCTCAGCTATCAATTCCAGACTAGGTCTCCTGGTGCCCTAGGTTTTGCTGTGACATCATTGGTGCTCTCCCATATTGACTACAGGATTGTTCTCTATGGCACAGCCAACCCCATTGCCCTGCATTGAATCATGATCTCCCTAAATACAGCCTGCCTGTTAGTCACTGGATGCAACCATTGAACATACACCTGTGAGCTCTATAGATGCACCAACTGGCTTAACTTTGAGTGCAGACTCAGGTGTCAGACCTGTCTCCTAGCTAGGAAGCTCTCCCTAAACACCTCCCCCAAGGTGTCCGCCACCTTGTTCAGCCCTCCACTCAGCCATGGTCTACACGGAACTCCTTGCCAGCCCCCCCGTACCCTACTGCAGGACCTCTCTGGGCCATGCTCCTTTTACTACAGGGGCCTCCCTCTGGTTGAATGACATGCCATTGGCCATCACCCAGGAACAGCGACTAGGCCCATTTAAAACCCTACTCCATGCTGAAATCCTCTCCCACTCCAACTGTGACTGTGCTTAGTCCTTCTCCCCCTTGCCTGTGACTATAACCTTTTTATTTTCTGTAAATGTTATTGTACATGCTGGATTTACAATGATTTGACACGGGTTGGTCCTTTCCGCCCTTAAACTGTAACTTGTCCTCATTATATGCCTGTTATTTTACATACTGTCTCTGAATTTGCAATGTATGTATTCTGGTGTGTTCTCTGTATATTTATTATTGTATATCTTGTCATTTCTTGTAATGTATATATATTGTGTATGTAATATATATATGACATGGAGCCTTTGCAAAGGAGTCCTTGACTCAAAATTTGTAATTCCGATTCCTTCAATAAAAAATAACTAAGTAAATAAACACTGCCCTACAATACACTAATTAATTAATTATGATATCAACTGACAATTTTTTTAAATTTGCTATCTTAACAGATTCTCAACATTTTGGATAATTCTGTCCACCAACAAACAAAGGATAATGATAAGGCCCAATGTTTTCTGCGATTCTGCAGCTGCGGAAATTGCCGCAGAATTTGATGTAAACTGTGGAAAAACAGAAGAATATTATTCTGTAGTTTACATGAACTATAGAATATTATTCCATGGTTCACGTGAACTGCGTAAAATTATTCCTCGGTTTACATGCTCTGCGGAACATTATTCTGCAGTTTACATGAAGTGCAGAATATTATTCCACAGTTTATAGCTAAGAGCCAGTATTTAGCTGACCCACCTGAACTATGATACTGCTAACGCTCACAACCCTGATGACCCAGGTTCAGGAACGAGCCTGGGAAGTTGCATTGCTGACCTGGGGGAGGAGGGGGAATGAGCATCCCTATGAGCTGCTCTCCTCCGGGGGCAGGGGGAGTCACCAGAGTTTAGGTAACCTCTTGTGGTAAGCTGGAATGTGAAAGATGGAACTGACAACGTTTGGGAGGTGTGTCAGACGTTCAGCGTGCCACCCCAACATCATTGCATGACAGGTCTCCCAGGGAGGAAACAGAAAATGGAGGCTCTGTCGCCACACAATGACGTCTGCCCCCACGTTGCAGACCCCATGCCACCGACCATGCTCTTGCTCCAATTCTACCATTCAGTCTCCATTGGTGGAAGGGCTCCACCTCTGGGGGGTAAGCTGGGGGTGTTTGGGAGTGAGGTAAGTCCCAGGGAGTGTGGCGTGGCTGAGTGTGTATAGATCGGGCTAACGGGGGCCAGCAGATGAGGACATAAAGCATAATAAATAAAAAAAAAAAGTCAATATAAATTCTAGGTAAAACAAATCTGCAGTTTACATTGACTCTGACCAAGGAAAAATATTCCATGGATCATATAAACTGTGGTTATTCCATGGATCATATAAACTGCTGAAAACTATTCCGTGGTTTATATCAAATTCTGCAGAATGTTTTCAGGAATTCTGTGGCATTTATAAACAACATTTTTTAATTTCTAATACTAAGAACTCATGAGTTAATTGACAGCCTTCCGTGGTTTTCCGGTCCCAGCCCCAAAACTAACATTTCTCCCCTACCTGAGTGTTGGGTGTGTGTGTTGTTGACTGCTACTGAAGCCCCCAACTGCTGCTGCAGAATTTCCACAGAAATAGGAAACTAATGGTGGAGAAGTTCTGCAGCAACAGGGGAAGTTGCTGCAGAATTTAGACCCAAATTGCTGCAGAAAAATCGGGGCCTTGGATAAGGACAGGTTGGAGACAGTGCAGCGCAGAGTAACAAAAATGATTCAGGGCCAGCAGGGCAGATCCTACGTGGAGCGCCTCAAGGCACTAAATATGTACTTACTGGAGACCAGAAAGGAGAGCGAAGACATGATAGAGAACTTCAAGTTCCTTAAAGGAGTTAAAGTGAACTGCAGGGAACTATTTAGCCTGAATACCAATTTGCAGTCACGTGGACACGAATGGAAATTAACAGGAGGTAGGTTCAGCAGAGCTGTGAGGAAGTACTACTTTAAGTAAAGGGTGGTGGAATCTTGGAACAATCTGTCAGCTGAAGTGGTGGGTGTGCAAACAGGGGATTCAAGCAGGGCTGGGACATTATGAAGGGAATAGTTGTTACCGAGGGCAACAGGACCAATGAGGAGAATAGAGAGAGGACGGGGAAGGTTAGTACCCTGGAGGAACAGTAGGTTCCAAAGATTATAGGGAACTTGGGCAGACTAGATGGACTGGACTTTTTCTGCCATCATTGTCTATGTTTCTATGTTTCTAAACATAAATACCAAGACATCACATTTAAGAAACATTATAAATTCCAAATAAGTGGGTACACCCCCCACAGCAAAGTAACAATAAACCTGTGTTGTACCTTAAACAATCTTTGAAACACTAAATGAAATTTGTAACTTTTATATTACTTGAAGAAAACCCCAAATAAGCATGTGCTTAAAGTGGCAAGCTAATCTAAAACACATTTTGGTCTCCCTGTTTCCTTTATTAGACACACTGGGCTAGATATTCAGAAATGGGCAAAAGCAGGGTGCAAAGGTTTGCACTGTGCTTGCACCTGCACTTGACCCGGAGGTTGCTATATTCAGTCGAATAGCAGACTGGTGTTATCTGAAATTCTGAGCCTCCTCTACACACCACAAATTCAGGTCAAGAGGGCTCTACTGCCTTCCCTCCACAGCACAAGCAGTGATCCACAGAACCAGCACGCAAGCTCTTGGAAGCTCATTCTAAGCCTCTCCTGTACAACACAAGCTCAGGGTCACGAGGGCTCTGGTGCCCTCCATCCATACCACAAGCGGTGATCCACAGAGCCAGTGAGCAAGCTCTTGTAAGCTCATTCTGTGCCACCCCTGCACACCACAAGTTAAGGGTGATGAGGGCTCCATTGCCCTCCCTCCACACTGCAAGCAGTGATCCACGGAACCAGTGAGCAAGCTCTTGTAAGCTCATTTTGAGCCTTCCCTGCACACCACAAGCTCAGTGTTGTGAGGACTCTGCTGGCTTCCCTTCCTCCACACCTCTAGCAGTGATCCACAGAACAAGCAAGCTCTTGTAAGCTCATTCTGAGCCTCCCCTGCACAACACAAGCTCAAGGTTGCAAGGGATCTGCTGCCCTCCCTCCACATCACAAGCAGTGATCCATGGAAACAGCGAACAAGGTACATTGCAGCACAGCTGCTGAACTGTTTGGTGTCTGGCACCATCTTTGAAGCTGTACTCCTATGGACTCTACCTATGGCTCGGTGTCTGTAAGGCAATATGAGCTAGCATCTGAACCCATAAAAGCTAGGATTTTGTGCATAAAATACAAATTAACTGTCTGTATTTATCTGTATTTTAGCTGTATGTAGCTGTTTTTGCACAGTGACTTTAAGAACTTAGTATCACTTTTAATCGGAGGACCGCACCTAATTGAATTTGGCCTACAACTATATCACAAAAGTATTGGGTTACTCCCAGCCCACTGACCACTCTTTTATTTCTCCTTAGCTCTTGCAAGCTCAGTCTGAGCCTCCCCTGCACACCACAAGCTCAGGGTCACAAGGGCTCTGCTATCCTCCCTCCACACCACAAGCAGTGATCCACAGAACAAGTGAGCAAGGTACATTGCAGCACAGCTGCTGAACTGTTTGGCATCTGGCAGGTGGTGCTACAAAGCTCCGCCACATAGTACTACCCATCCACCCACCCTTCCTCCCACCCACCCAGGTAGGTGCTGCTTTCCTAGCTACTGGCTGTGTACTAGAACCGATCAACCCTCTTTCACCCACCCACTCTGGAAGAGTCCATTGTCTGCTCCCCCCCCCAATCAGTCACAGTGGTCCCTTCCTGATCAAGACAATGCCGCAGTACTGCAGTTGGGAGGTACTGATTCTGAACAGGCCACACCTGCTACCCATTGAGTCAATATCAACAAATGCTATTCCAGGCCTGCTAAACATTACCTCAGCGGACAACTGGGTACTGTGACACTGAATCATGCCACCGCACCTCAATCAAGCCTTCTCACGCCCCCTAACCACTACATACTTGGGTCCCTGCCCACCCCCTTCCCACAATCAGTTTCCCTCTAACTAATATACTCATAGTTGAAGGACACTAGCTGCACTGCCCTACTGCCAAAATGGTGCCTCTGCTGCTTGCTGGGGCCTCCAGTGTAAAGATGTCCACCATAGTATGTACAACAACCCCCCCCCAAGGAAAACTCCATTGCTGATTGTCTACCTCTTGACACTTGTGTCTGGTGGTACTCTGGGATTCAACATACTTCAGCCCACCACCCCTCCCAGCGCTCTCTCACAAAGAACATGCCAATGGGAAACTGGGACTCTATTCTCCCTATTGATCTAGTGGTACCATCAAAAACTCCCCTCATTTCATCACCTAACAACCTATCCCTCAGCTGATTACAGCCTGTGCCTGTGTCTCCAGGTACCCTATGACCATAGAAAGCTATACCCTGCTCTCCCATGTACAAAAGTCCTCCTGGCTGTATGCCCACAGGAGGGCTACAAGGAAACTATTGATAATCCTACTGCTGATGTCTGGCAACATCCAACCCAACCCTGGGGCATCCCAAAAGTGAGTAATCAGTAAAAGACAGACATGTACACTAAAGATCACCTCACTCAATATTGGCAGTCTCCTGCCAAAACTCGACCGCCTTGAAAATTGGGTGAGGCACGTACAGCTAGACCTTATTGCCTTCACCGAAACCTGGCTCTCACCTAAAATATCCTCCATCTCCTTAAATGGATATTATCTCTTTAGGCAGGACAGGTTAACAAAGTGGGGATGTGGGTGCCTCTTATACATACAGAACCACCTCCAGGGACATAGCATCACCCTAGATTCTCCCACTGATGACTGTGAGTGCCTGGGTGCTGGCAGTATAGCCTAGAGGTTAGAGGAACGAGGTGTGAACAAGCTTGATACATCCAGCAGACCAGACCTGAGTTTGATTCTCACAACCTCCACTTGCATATTGTGTGACTCTGAGCAAGTCACTTAACCGCCCAGTGCTCCCAGGTTGCCCCTGAAAACAGGCACTTGTGCCTAGTAGGCCTTACCCGGTTACCAAAGACTAAAATAAAAAAAACCAAAAACATTTTTTTTAAATTGAAAAAAAAAAATACGAAGGAAAGCCCAAGAATATTAGTCTTAGATGCCAAAAAGTCATTTGATCAGGTTGAGTGGGAATATCTCTTTGAAACTCTGCATAGATTTGGTTTAGAAAAAAACATATTGAGGTGGAGTGGGGCATTAAATAGGAAACCCTCTGCCCAAATTCTTGTAAACGGGTCGCTGACTTTGATTCCAGGTGAAATAAGCTAAAGCATAATAGTGTGAGCAAGAATAGCGTAAACAAAACAGCATGGCAAAAAAGAGCTCATTGAAATAAGAGCTGAAGTACCATACAGTGTGACAACATATGGGCAGCACAGATTATGTCTCCCCCCCCCATGGGATCCAAATGTGCTTGAGAGGAAGATCTGGATATAGTGTTAGATGATCACACATCGGGAGAAGCAATTAAACATGTGCATTGTTGCTCAGTCTCTAATAGACTGCATAGGGTCCAGCTCAACTATTTATGTAGGACACACCTCACACTGAGCAAGATGCACAGGTTTACCCCTTCTAGATAAAATATATGTCTAAAACCATACCTCTCAACTGTCCCTGATTTTACCTCAAAATTTTACTCTGTCCCTTCTAAAAATTGTGTTTCCGTGACCAAACAGTAGGGGTTGTAAGCACAAAATAATGTCAAACATTAAAGTTACAGATTTGTTCTTCCTTAGAAAATGCATTTTACACTAAGCCCCTAATTCTACCAAGTTCTTGAGTAGATATCACCAATTTTGAAGGTGTGTCCCTGATTTTGGTCTTTTGTCCCTGATTTTTTTAATCCTTGTCTCTGATTTATAAGGCAGAAGGTTGAGAGGTATGTCTAAAACGTCAGATTTGGGAGGGAAATTTCATACACATGACACTTACACGTGGCAAGGTGCCCCTTTTTGGATTGAGGGCCACAGTATTATGCAACAAATACTGGGGATGGATCTCACAAACATCCCGCTACAATTTATGCTTGGAGTGGAGCAACCCCGCAATAGGTTGAAAAAACACAGGTTGTGGGCTATGGCCTTAATAACTGCCAGGAAAACAGTTGCACAACACTGAATTAGTGACACCCCTCCAAGCTTTGCACACTGGCTCAATAACTTAGGGCAATGCATGCAAATAGAAAGGCTCCAACTGCAAGCCAGTGGTCGGGAGTCAACCTTCATCAACACTTGGCAACCCCTAATAGAAGCTATAGAAGCAGGAATAGTGTCTTTCTGAGGACCCCCCCACCCCCATGTATAACTCCCATCTATTAGAGAAATGGGGTTATATTGAAGAATGTACGCATGCATAGGGATGTTTCACTAAATCGAACAATTATACTGTACTATGGTCTTTTGTACATTGCAATTTGACTAATGTCAGGAGTGATGAGTAACTTCAGAGTAAGAAATTTTTGATAGGGCAGAAATGTTATACTTAAAAATGAGCCCAATTGGGAAATTACTACCAGACCCTGCTAAAGTTAAGAAATGTCATGTAATAGAGTCTTCAGATCCTAACCAGTGTGTATGTGATATTGATGTATAAAATAGTTCACTGAATGTCATGATGGATTACTCATATGTATTCATGATACCTACTCAATAAAACATGTTTTAAGAAAAGATATTTCAAGGAAGCTACCAATCTCAAGAGTTGTTGGGGAAAAAAAGAAATGATAGCCAAAAAACTTTGGAATCTTCACTACAAACATTGGCCCTTATGTGCCAATGGGGCAGACTAGCTACGCGCATGTATCTGGGGCACACAACCACTCCACACCCATTATGCCCCCTGCATGGCCAGCTGCAGGATCCACCCATGGGGTGTTCAACACCACCGCCTGACCACACAGAGGGCAACATGGTCAGGTAGGGCAGGGAGCATGCCGGGAGGTGTGCCCACACTCTGTGACAGGCACAGAGGTATGGAGAACTGGGCACAGGGGGCACACAGTACACAGGGGGAGCCCCTGCCATAAGGTCTGTGTGCCCCCTGGGATGTGGTCCCCCCAGTCACCGATAGATAGGCAGGGACTGCTGTCCCCCACACCATGCCGCCCCAGATAGTGAACAGCGAATGGTGGTCTGGGGATGACCGTCCAGGCACCAGCCCACCTCTTGTGTTCTGCACGCTGCACAGTGGCAGCCATATCTCCACACCCATGGGCGCAAGGGATCCACTAATTGACCGGGTCGGTCATCCAATTGGATGCATGCCCAGTCCGTGTATCTTTCCTCCATGCTCCCATGCACCAAAGGGGTGGGGCCGAGGACAGGTGGCCAGCGGTCGTGAATACCACCGGTGCACACCTGTCTGTGGGTGCTCTGCTATGCAGGCAGGGTACATGCAGATTCTGCATGCCCCCACCCCATTGGTGCATAGGGGCCCATATGTGAATTATTCAAAAAAGAGCACCCGGATGGGTGCATCAGCTACAGTTAATTTGTTAAACTGCATCCTGGAGTGTCCATCCACTGTCACAACATAAACTGATGCAATGCATGTGTGAATACTGTCTGAACATTGAACTGAAACTAAATTGGACTGCTGGAAAGTGCAACCAATTCCAGGTCCCACAATTAGCAATAAAGAATAAATATGAAGCTTCTGCACTTACACTATATAAAAAAGAAGGTGGTTTTACCTTGAAAAGGTATATTGACTGGGAATGTTCCCATTGTAGCACGAACGGTATATGAGATAAACTAATGCCACTATTGAAGGATCGCATGGACTCTCCAGTAACTTGGAGAAGATGGGGAAGTGAAGATGTATCTACAAAAGAGGATGAGAATGTGACACAGTCACAGCAGATGACAGTGAGAGTACATACTGGTGTGATGAAAGACCTAATCGAAGAACTGGGAGAAGAAATTGGTTCATTTCCTAAACACCTAATAAATGCTAAATGGCAGTCAAAGCAATTTGACTCTATCTGACAGAATGTACCAGAGAATCGGGTTGTATTATGCTTGATTTTGGAGAGAATTACAGCTGCCATTACCAGGATGAAACTCAAGGTGTGCACTGGTCACATAATCAAGCAACTATTCATCCTATCGTGGCGTAGTACCGATATCCACAGGTCAACTGTGGAATCATAATGCACAATTCCCTAATCTTTATAAGTGATGACAGGAAACATGATTTTTATTCTGTTCAGCATTTCATCACCTGGGCATCTAAGTATCTGCAACAAGGAGTTGTGATATCAAAACAAATCAATTTTTCAGATGCTGCACCTACGTAATATAAAAGTAAATGTAACTTCGCTGATGCCTCTTTTGAAACCAAAGATTTTGGATTTTGCATAGAAAACATTACTTTTGGAGTCATCATGGGAAAGGATCATGTGATGGCGAAGTCAGCATACTAAAAAAAAGTGCAGTGACAGCAGTAACCTCTCGAAAAACCATCATCACCAATGCACATAAATTGTACAGCTATGGAAAAAAACGACCTAACTTACCCTAAAAATAATAATAATAATAATAACATTTATTTAATTAAGCACCTTTCAAAATTCCAAGGAGCTGTACAGTATTAGTACACATAAAAACATATACAAATATATGTAATATAAAATCACAATAAAACTGGAAATGCCTTTCCCCATAAAGAAGTTTTTAGTGCCTGCTTAAAACTCCCCACCGTCCTGCACTCCTGGAGCTGACGGGGCAGAAAATTCTAGAGGGTAGGTGCTGCAAATCCAAAGGCACACACACCAGACAACTTCAAATTAACCCTTGGAATCTCCAGCAACCCCTCGTCAGCTGAGCGGAGCTGTCGCAAAGGAGTGTAAGGGATCAGGAGCTCTTTAAAGTAATCGGGACCCTGTCCATGCAGGGCTTTGTAAGTCAGTGGACCTACTTTAAAGCTAATTCGCCACTGTATTGGCAGCCAGTGCAGAGCATGCAACACAGGGGTGATATGAGATCTTCTAGATGCCCAGTCAACAAACATGCTGCCACGTTCTGCACTAGCTGCAAGCAGCGGATATCAACCCCAGGAAGCCCTAGATAAAGGGAGTTGCAGTAATCAAGGCACGATGTCACAAAGGCATGGACCAAGACAGGCAGATCACTGGGTGGAACAAGGTGCCTAATCCTGGCAATGCTCCTAAGATGGAAAAAGGCTAGCTTGACAACTGCCGACACCTGATGTCGAAGAGTCAGACCATCATCAAGCTCCACTCCCAGTTTACGCACCCGTTCAGAGGTAAGAATCTGTGCCTGCCCCAGAACTAAACCGGAAGGGAGCCCAGTCCTCAATCACTCTACCCTATGACCTGGGTCCACAACAAAAACCTCAGTCTTTCCTGGGTTCAACTTTAGACCGCTGGAATTCATCCAATTTTGGATTTTTGTGAGGCAGTTGTTCAGCACCGAGATAGCACCAACCTGGTCAGGTGCAATAGACAGGTAGAGCTGGGTATCATCAGCATAGCAGTGAAACCTCAGCTCATACCATCTTACAATGTCTCCAAGGGGTAGCATATGTACTGCAAATAACATGGGGGACAGCACCGAACCCTGAGGTACCCTGCAAGGCAGACAGAAAGTCCCGAATGAAAACAAACCCGAGACCACCCTCTGCATTCTCCCAGCGAGGAAAGATGAAAACCATCTGAGGACTGTACCCGACAGCCCACAGATGAACCTCAGGCATTTGAGCAGAACCCCATGATCCACAGTATCAAAAGCTGATGATAGATCCAGGAGACCCAAGATAGAACGGTGTCTCCGATCTCTTGCCATCAGGAGATCATTGAGCACATGAACCAGAGCAGTCTCAGTACTATGCCTCTTGCGAAAACCAGATTGGAGAGGTTTGTATAAATTATGGATGGTTAAATGGTTATCCAGTTGAGCAGCACAACTTTCTCAGTAACCTTCCCCACAAAAGGGAGGTTAGAGATAGGCCTGTAGTTTGTTAGGTTCTCCGTGTCTAAAGAAGCTTTTTTCAGAAAGGGGATCACCACCCCCCTCCTTCAGGGAGCTAGGGAACTCACCCATATCTAAAGAGCACCAGACAATCCGAGCTAAGACCGGGCCAATGATCTCACTACAACCCAAAATCAGGGAAGTAGGGCCAGGGTCTAAACTACAGCACGTGGAACACATCTCCTGGACAATCCTCATAATGTCTACAAAAATCCGGCAGGTCAAAGTTACTCCAGAAAACTCCAGACTCTGTGACAGAGCACCAATCAACAGTAACCCCATTAGAGTGAAGTTGGTGGCACTCCCTCCTGATGCCAGTGACCTTATTTGCAAAGAAGCGAGCAAACTCATCACAATCAGTTTGTGTAAAAGCTTGACGGAGCTGCCGACAAGCTGGGTTGTACAGCCTGTCAACAGTGCTGAAGAGTTGAGCCAGTCGGTTCTGTGCGACAGAAATTTCCCTGGACAGGAATTCTGCCTTCATATGGGAAATTTCTGTTTGGTGGAGTTTATAATGCACTAGCAAAATACGGTGGTCAGCATCAGTGGTGGTCTTTCTCCAATGAAGCTCTAACCTATGCCCCAATTTCCGCAACTCTCTCAGAGCCCCATCAAACCATGAGGCTCCAGGGCAATGCGGAAGGGGGCAAACTCGGACAGGAGCAATCTGATCAAGGGCTGAAGATATGGCCCTATTTTAGGCCACTACCAACTGCTCAGGATCAGTGCAAGACTCGTCCAACAACGAGAGGTCAATAACTGCCATCAGGTCTTCAGGGACCACATCCCGCAAAGGGCAGTACCTGACCAACTCCACAGGGGCTGACCTACCCAGGGGGGCCTCAAAATTGAACCCAACTGAGTAATGATCAGACCAACCGACTGGTTCCACCACTAAATTGGAGGCCTCGATCTCCAGGAGGAAGACCAGGTCAAGAGAGTGACCTCCTTTGCGTGTAGCTGAGGAAACAGCCTGTGTAAAGCCCAGAGATGTCATCACCTGGAGGAAATGTTGACCAAAAAGTGAAGATTTGTCTTCAACCCAGGCATTTAAGTCGCCCAGAACCATCAGTCTGGGTGACTCCAATGCCAGGAATAGCTTCTCATCACCTGGTGGACAGTAGATGAGGGCGATCCTGCACCCGACACCAGCTACCACAGTACACTCAAATGACCTGGCCTCCTCAACTAGTACACCAGTTAGGCCCAATTCGGTCTTGAAACAGACCGCAACCCCCCCCGCGGTCCAATCTCGGGAGATGTACAACTGAGTACCCGGTGGGAACAGTGGCCTCTACAAAAGGGGCCGCATTCCCATCCAACCAGGTCTCGGTAGTGCAAACCAGATCTGCCCTAGCAACAAAGTTTGAAATAAGACCCGTCTTATTGCAGACAGATCTGGCATTGCATAACAGCGCCCGAGTTGGACTAGGTTGGCGAGCTGTCCCAACTACTTGCCCTCCCAAACTGGAGGTGCCCTTGGGTATGGGAACCAGAATTGAATCACCACGTTCCTGGTACCATTTCACCCCAGGCTGACATCTGGGCCTAACCACCCCTATGGGAGAGCCTCTGCTCACTCCGCTGTCCCCCACCCCCGCGAGCAATCCCCAATGCCCGACAGCGCTGATAGGTAAGAGCAGGAGGGGGAAAAGAGAAGGGGCGGAGGGTATGGAGACCGGAGGCCGAGTATCATAGGACAGGAGGGTCAAGCAAGCACATTGCGATTTATCACTTATTAAAATAATAAATAAAAATAATAAAAAACACAAAATTTAAATTTCCCAAATCACAAAACGTGACTGTAAACAAAACTAAAACCCAGAAATAAATCAAATAAACTACCCCCTTCCACTATAAGATAGCCATTTAAACCCTAAAAGAAAAGAAAATAACCAAAGGGAGGGAAAAATAATAAAACAACCCCCTCTCACAGGGTATTCAAAACAAAATAACAATAACATAAATTACAATAACATAAATTTCCCCCAGCTCTCCCACAGCTGAGGAAAAAATAATAACAAAACACAACACACAACACACAAAACACACTGGTACTCTCACTACCAGAAATCTATATAACAATTAAAAGAAGAAAAAATCAGGGAAAAAATGCATCAAACAGTAGGAGAGCCATAACAATCCAAGTAATCCAACGTAAAATAAACCGAATGTCAAGTCCGATGAAGCAAAATAAATGTTTCCAGAAAATGTTCAGTCTTGGTGGATATTCTGAGAAAAAAGGAGAAATTACCACAAGTAAATACAGGCCAGACCAATGGAAGGCAGGGGCTCCCCCACCTCACCCCCAATCTGCCTTATCAGGTCCCGTTATGCACCAGAGACTTGCAGCCACAAATATCCCAAGGCCACACCAAAAGGACCAACCCGGGGATAATTTAGGAGCCTCCCCTACTAATCCCTGGCTCCCCAGGGGACAGCAAAGCAGCTCCCACTCGGTCCCAAGTGATAGCAAAATTACCCAGGCACCAATGGGGGGGGAACAGAACCCACAACCAAACCACTATACTGCCCTACTTCTGGACTACCAAAAATGTATAAAATTGCAAAAAAAAAAGAAAAGGGGGCACTTATCAGCAAATCAGTCCCCCACTCACAGTTTCCCAAATACCACAAGGTCCAGAATCCAGGCTTTCATCTGCAGTCCAAAGGAGTAAATACTGCCGCTCTCAAATATGTTTTCTGAACGCTGGATAAGCTCTCACCACACCAGTGTCTGCTCCAAATGGGCAAGAAAATGGCAGCAGACTTTGCACTTCATAACCACATTCAAGGATCTTCCAGTCACTGAAAACACCTTCGCAATCCACCAAATGATAGCCCAAAGTTCCTTTCCTGACTGCGCTCCCACCGCAGACAAGGATCAAACTACTGCCTGATTGAGCTCTCACCACAATCAGGAAGCAGTTCAATACGGGAGGCTCAGCAGTCCCTCAGTCCCAGTTGAAACAGTGAAAAACGGTATCCCGACTGCAAAAGTGGGAGGGATCCCTTCAGGCAGTTTTTTCTTCCCCGTTACACTCTCCACCAGAAACAGGCCTGTACCGTAAATAGAAAAACAAACCACTGCCCATCTGGTCTCTCACCACAGTCAAAGGGCAGTTCAATACGGGAGAGTCGGCAATATCTCAGTCCCAAGTAGAAATAAAGCCCACGATATATTCTCACAGCCCAGAAGAGGGGAGCAAACGGGATCCTTCTTAAGCCCAGAAGCCCAACCTTAGGTCGGCCTCAATCACCGCTAAATTTCAGAACACCACCAGGCTCCAAAAGGGAGAAAGAGAAAACTCCCACAGCAGCTTTCAGTTTGTTTTCGGACCAGCATAAAAAACAAACAAAACCCGAAAACAACTCAGCTAAAACACACACACACAAAACAAAAAAAATCTTCCTCACTTCTTGAACCCTAACTAACTACACAGAAAGCAAAAGAAGAATTTAAACAAAGCAAGTAAAACGAGTAAAAATGGAGTGCAACTAAATGTGTATCTCAGGCAGCGTACACACTGCCGCCATCTTGATACCCCCTGTAAGCTTTCAGATTTAGGTTTGTCAGCTAAGATAATGAAGATGAACATATACATGCAAAATTTACCTTTTACTTTGTTAAGGAAGGAGAAATAAATAGGAGGCACTTGCAAAGATGTTTGGTCAAAACAATGCCGAACACATGTATAACCCATTGTGTATGAGGGATGTAGCCTTATACTGCTTCTGAGAAAGAACAAAGCTGCTTTTGTTTCAGTTGCAAAAACAATGAAGGTCAATGTAACAATGCACACGTTACTGGTGATTGGAAAGTATTTTCATTAAAAACTGGAACAGAGAAGCTGGCCCAGTGGTGCAGAGGGCTGAGGGCTGATGCGCTGGATGCCTTACCTCACACCACACCGGCACCCGTCAGGTCACTCAGGGGTCAGCCAGGGCGAGGAAAGATTGAGCATCCACTGACAGCTCTCCTTCCTTGGAGGTGGGGGGACTCAGCATCGTGCTGTAGACTGACCCACAGCGGAGGCTGGGGGTCAGCACAGGTACAATGCTAGAAAGGGTGGACCCATGCACAGGGCATAAGACTGCCTCTGCAGAGGTGAAGACAGTCATCCCACCCATTGCATGTCCATGGGTCTGGAGAGAAAATGGAAAAAGATTCGGAACTGGCAGGCTCAATGATGGTGGGCTGTGCCCGTGCCTCCCCCCGACCAATCTAGATGTTGGCTTCTGGGGGTGGGGGAAGGCTGGCACTCCTCACCACTGGCCCTGTCATGGGGGGGCAACCCATGGGGGTGGCCAGTTAGGGTGGGTGTGGTGAAAGCCTCGCTGGAGAGACAAGTCCCCTCTGAGGGAGGGGCCGGAGCTGCCTGCCAGTGCCGAAGGAGGTGTA
Organism: Neoceratodus forsteri; assembly: GCA_016271365.2. Lineage (NCBI taxonomy): Eukaryota > Metazoa > Chordata > Ceratodontiformes > Ceratodontidae > Neoceratodus > Neoceratodus forsteri. The sequence continues at coordinate 782,661,719 of CM028132.1, read as the reverse complement.
AAGTATGTATGGGGAAAAAAACTGGAACAGAGTTGACTCCAGCAACATCTGCAAGATCTCCAGCTCCACCTGCAGAGTCAAGGTCACCAGCACCACCACATTCACCACCACTAAGGTCAAGATCTCCAACACCACCACCAAACTCAGTGCCTCATACACCAACACCGAAGTCAAGGTCTCCAACACTACCAAGACATTCAATGCCTCAAACACCACCACACCCAAGTCAAGATCTCCAACACCACCAAGACATTCAATGCCTCCAAGGAAACCAGTGCGGTCTAGGTCTCCAGTACCTCAACTAATTTCACCAGATCCAACTCTACATCCTCTGTCATAGTGTAAAAAGGAAAGAAAAACAACTTCAGTGACTCATATTCAGCACTATTCTCAGCATCTGAAAGTCCTGCACCACCACCACTACTACAACCACAACCACAGCCACCACAGCACAACTACAACTGAGGTCTACAGCTGGGCATGACACACGTTCAGCTGCTCCACCCTCAACAGAAAATTTGTTGAAGTCACAAACTCAAGCATCCTCAAAAAACTACACTTGAGCCTCCATGTACGTATTCATATCTGATTGTTGACTGGTTGTTTTAACTTCAATCAAGTAGCTTATAACTTTTTTTTAATATTTTTGCAGTCCATTCCAAAAAGGGGACTTTGTAGCTGTCCAGTTCAGATCTGGAAAAAGTATACAGTCTTCATCTACATGGCTGAAGTAGTTTCCTTAATGGATATGGACATTGCAGTAAAATACCTACTGAAGAACCCAACACGAACATACTAGTTTCCAGATGATGGCATGGCCGAATATTCAACACAGTCATGCAAAGATATTGGGCTGGATATTCAAACTGCGCTATTCTGTGGCGCAAGCCCTTGCACTGCACAAAATAGTTGCGCAGGGGTGTGGCCAGGGCGATATTCAACGGAGTTGCGCTATTGAGCAACTCCTTTGAATATCACCCCCCAGCCACAGCCACTGTGCATGGCGCAGTGGAACTTGTGCCACCGCAAGTGGGTCAGAGTGGAGCATTCAAGATGCGTGGCTAGTACCATTGGCGCCATGCGCAAATTTCCGATATTCAAAAGGTGACATGCAAATGGGGCCATAATTCATGCAAGGCACGGGGGCCATTTGCATCTATTTATAGCCCCATTTGCATGCTATTAGCATGGTGCACCGATCTCGAGGACCTGCGCTGGCGCCTGCCAGGCAGCAGCCGCCGGGGACCAATGCCCCCTGCAGCCCGATCATGCGGCATAAGTTAAACCCCCACCCCCGACTGGCCTGATCGCGGGCATGAAGTTAAACCCCCACCCCCAACTGGCCCGATCACGGGCATAAATGAAAATAAATCCCCACCCCCACTAGCCCGATCGCGGGCGAAAAGAGTTCAACCCCCAAGAACATATCCCTGGTGGTCCAGTGGACCACGAAGCCCACCTGTGGGCAGCAAAGATTTCAAACCCATCCAAGGACATATCCCTGGTGGTCCAGTGGACCTTGAAGCCCAATCACGGGCAGCAAAGTGTTAAAAACCCCCTCAAGGACCACCTACCCTGGTGATCTAATGGCCCCCCACCCACCCACAGCCCCACCACCCCCCATCAGCGGCGGGCGGCAGCATCCCACCGTCTGCCACCCGCGCCTGCCAACTGATCTGCCTGGTAGGGCTGCATGCCCATTGGTTCAGAGCAAGAGCCAATGGGCGGCAGCCCATACCGTATAAGGTGAAGTCCAAATATGTAATGTGAATCATTCAACGGGCAGCCGGGTCGGGCGGTGGGGCGGCAGGCAGGTGGGATGCTGCCGCCTGCCGGCTGACAGGGAGCGGGTGGTGGGGCTTCATGGGTGGTGGGGTGAGGGGCCACTAGATCACCAGGGTAGGTGGTCCTTGGGGGTTTGAACACTTTGCTGCCCGCGATCGGGCTCATGTCCACTGGACCACCAGGGATATGTCCTTGGGGGGTTGAAATCTTTGCTGCCCACGATCAGCTCCGTGGTCCACTGGACCACCAGGGATATGTTCTTGGGGGTGTTGACTTTTGCTGCCCACGATCGGGCTAGTGGGGGTGGGGGTTTATTTTCACTTATGCCGCGATCGGGCCAGTCAGGGGTGGGGGTTTAACTGTGCCCGCGATCGGTCCAGTTGGGGGTGGGGGATTTCAACTTATGCCCATGATCGGGCCAGTCGGGGGTGGGGGGATTTTTTAACTTATGCCCGCGATCGGGCCAGTCGGGGGGTGGGGGTTACTATATGCCCGCGATTGGGCTGCAGGGGGGGCACAGGGAGTACGTTGAGGGCCACCCACAGGTGGCAGCTGCTGTGTTGTGCCCTGCAATGCGGCAGCTCACCTGTGGGTGGCCCTCAACTTACTCCTTTTATTTTTGCTCAAAGTTGTGCAGGCGCAGGTTGGGGGTTGCACCTGCACAACTCTGCACAGCCCAGCTGAATATCGGGCTGTGCAGTTTATGCAGTTCCTCCCCCTCCGGTTCAGCATGCCTTCATTAGCATTGCACTGTTGCTCAGCTTGACTTGGGGGGGGCAACTGCCTCCTACTGAATATGGCAGAATGGCGCAATTTCGGACTTGTGCAGGTGCAACCCTATTGCACATGGCGCAACCCTTTTGAATATCCAGCCCATTGTATTTAAATTTAGTGAACCAGTGTATTCAAAAGCAGATAAACTGTTGTGCTTTCAAGAGGAGGACTTCAGTGAAGTCAAAAAGGCCTGCACTGGACTCACTGTGAATTTCAAATAAGTATTACATTTTATAATGAAAGGATTGCCTGTTAGGTTCTTTTAGCAAGGCTGTTATCCAGATATTACAGCAGTGCTAAAAGTTCCTCCTGCTGAAACAGACTAATCACTCTCCTGCATATCTATGTTTGTATGCCGTGGTAACACATTGATCAATTTTTTTCTGTCTCTGCTATTGTAACCGGAGACTGTTCCTGAAAATGTGATAAGGGGCATTATTCAGTTTGTCCATTTCTGCTGTTGTTCCATTGATAATTTTTTTCAAGTCATGCCTTGTAGCTGATGTGAAACCTGTGAATGGTATGTCCTGTAAGTAAGAGGCAGACTCCCTGACTGTACATTCGGTGACCAGCCAAGGAAGTGTAAGGAGGGTGGGTAGAGGGGGTGCTAGGTCTGCTAGACACCAGGGAAAAGCTTTATTTTATTGCACAGGGGATCAGGGATAGGGAGGGGATCTGCTAGTCACCAAGTTCAAGTTTCAATTTCAAGTTTATTGCAGGAAAACTCCATTGAGCAAGCTCATTCACAAGGAGGTCCTGGGGCATATACAAACAAGTGTACATTACATGATTCAGCATACAACGTATACAAAATGAAAGGAATGCACACATAATTCATGAATGGCAATACTCTGGGAAAAAGCAAGGAATGGTTTTACTGTATGATACAGGGGATCGGGATGGGAGGACCTCTGTATACCAGGGAATGGTTATACTATACTGTAGAAGGCATCAATTTAAGGGGAACCTCTGGACACCAGGGAATAGTTATACTGTGTGATAGAGGGTATCGGGACGTGGGGGATAGACCACTGAACAACAGGGACTACTGTGTTAGGGGTTGGGGACTATGCACTTCCTCCACCAACCACAAGGGATGTGAAGGAGTAAGTCATGTTTTTAGTCAGCAGTATCTGTGTCTCACAAAGGGACCATGCAGAATGGCCTTGCACAGCACACATACTCTGAATATTGGACTTTGCCAATATTCAGGTCCCTGCCCTTTCATTTGCATTGTGCCCCCCTCCAAATATCACCTGAGCACAAACCATGTTTGCCTGGACTAACCGGGCTTTTGAATATGAGACATCTGTGCAAATCCTGGTTTACACACACAAACTAGGCTTTTCACATGGAAACACTTTTAAACATCTGGCCCCTGGAGTACCAGTTTTTCCTTTCATTTTTATTTCTTAATAAAACACATTTGAACAATGAAACAACCCACTGCAAGGCATAGTTTCATTAGTCGCTAATACTCTTCTTGTGTTATAGGAGGGCATGCAGCCTGCACCAAGGGTGTGCATTATTGTCAAACATTCCCATTCACCTCACTTAAAGATAAAGATATAGGCTGGATTCCCTCTCTCCTGTTCTGGGCTTGGGACCAGTTGGTATGTTTAATAGACACACTAGGTGATATTCAATCCATACTATGCTATACTGTGTAGCATAAAACACCCCCAGCATCCAACTTGCAACAGCTGATAGCCACAGGTGAGAACTGCTGTGGGTCAAGAAAGATATAGATCACCACCGGGGTTTGGACTTCACCAGAGAACACCCAGTAATACCTTTTCTGCAAGTCACCATACTGCAAACTGTGAGCACTGTATATTACCCAAACTGTATGTGCCTGTACTGTTTTTACTGGCTCAGGTGCAAAGGGGGGGTTCAGTGGCGAGCCAAGGCTAGTAAATTACAGCATGGGGACAGGACACCACACCATTTTAAAAGCCCAGGCCACCTGAAGGTGAACACTCCTTCAGCACCCAACTTGCAACAGCTGGCGGCCACAGATGAGAGCTGCTAAAGGCCAAGAAAGATACTGGTTGCAACCAAAGTGTGGACTGCACCAGAGGACACCCGGCAATATCTTTTCTTCAAGTCACCATACTATGAACTGTGAGCACTGTATATTACATAAACTGTGTGTTCCTGCACTGTTTTTACTGGCTCAGGTGTAAAGGGGGTTCAGCAGCAAGCCAAGACTAGTAAATTACAACATGGGGGTGGGGCACCACCCCATTTTAAAAGCCCAAACTGCCCTATGGCATACACATGAGTGGCACAAGTGACATCAGGGAAAATTTTAACTTGGATAAACAATTCATTTAATATAATAAGAGTTAGTCTTTGGATATTGAATTTTGATCATTGCACGTTGGTTTTAGTATTAAGTATTTATGGTGATAGGTTGTGACTTAAAGTCTCCCACTGCTTGAGATAAATTGTTATCCAAAATTTTAAAAGCCGAGTTTTTAATTTGTCATCTCAGGGTAAGGCTATAGAGGATGTGGGTGGCTTTAAGTTGTTTATGCTCATATATTGATAAAACATTTAGTAAAGATGTGGGTTGTCATTTTAATATGGTGACTTATGTCATTAGGTTCCATATATGGACTCCAAAAAGGTCTGGGTTCTGTTACAGAACAAAATGACAAGGTTATTGGATTTTTTTCTGTATCTAATATGATTCAACTAAATGGGTATAATTATGTACATAGAAGAAATATGTTTACAAATTAATTGATAATATTTACTAAAATACCTGTACCAATAAAAATAAGAACGTTTGGGGATAGATCAGGGATAAACAACCTATCACTGGCATTTCTTCTAGCTCTAAGTGGAGATGTTGAATCAATCCCAGGGCCCAAAAATTTAACAGGATTAAAAATAATGCATGAAAATGTGTGAGGCTTGGCATGTAAAATCGATGCTCTTAGGATAAAGGGAAAATAAGGAAAAAACAGACATTTTTGGGACTTTCTGAAACATGGTTGCATGAGGGAATTGAAAATTAGTGCAGTAGCAAATAACTTAATAAACAATTTAACTGCAAAAAGAAAATTAGTGAAGTACAAATTAAAGGATATAGATTTTAAATAGTGGATCGGGGTAGTAGGGGTGCTGGGGTAATGTTACTTATTAAGGACAATCTGGGAACATTTAGAACAATTTTTCCCAAAACTTGGAAGGGATGGACTGCTTACTGGTTGAAATATTAACATCTAAATTAACAGTTTCAGTAATCTATGCCCCAACCAGAACAAAGTTAAAACATTTTGATCTATTAGTTAATAAATTAATAGATATAGTGAAAGATACAAAAGTGGTGTTGACTGGTGATTTTAATGCAGATTGTTTGCAAAGTAGGGGACAGAGACTGGGGGAGAGTATGGAAGCTTTGGGGTTAAGACAAGTGATACATGACTCGACCAGGTGTACAAAGAATATAATTCAAGGTTCAATTCTCAATTTAATATTTATTTCACAGGACATGGAAGTAAAATATATAGGAGTAATGCCCCTGAATATGGAAGATTGCTATCCAATAAAATGTATAATAAACTGGAACAAATCTATTAAGAATGAGACTGAAACCTATTGTGTAACAAATTTAAAACATTTTAATTTAAAAGATTATAGAGAGAGCTTATCCAAGGCTAGATGGGATTTATTATTATTAATTCTGGACTTAGATTTGGCAGTTCAAGATTTTATAAATACATTGATGAAAACAATTAACCAGTATCCGCCTAACATATTAAAAAAGTAGATAATAAAATATCACCATGGATTACAGATGAATTACAACTCAAATAAGGATTAAAAGTAGACTGTGGAAAAAAGCTAAAAAAAACCTAAGCAACAGGAAGACTAGATCACTTTTAAAAAATGGCATTATATATGCACTGTTGAAATAAGGTTGGCAAAAAAGCAATATTACAATAAAAATATAGACCACGAAAGAGATCCAAAGATTTTTTGGAACTGTGTAAAGAATTTAGAAAATCCGATAAAAATGAGGGCCCCAATACACTTGATAAATGATAATTTATTAATAGAAGAACAAAATAAAGTGGCAGAAATATTAAATGTGCATTTTACTGACTTACCTGATTTGAATATACAAACCCTTAACACTAAAACATCAGACATTTCATTACATGAAGTTACAAAAGAAGAGGAGCTAGAGAAAAGGGAAACACCTACAGAATTATTTAGACCCTGTTTTAGGTTTAAAAAGTTGACAACTAAAGAAGTGGAAAAGGAACTAAAAAATTGAAAACAAATAAGGTAGGGGACTTGGATGGAGTTCAAGCAAGATTTCTGAGAACGGGGGTGGACATTCTGGCTCCTACTATAACATATTTGTTTAATTGGAGTTTGTGTAGTACTATTTTTCCTGAAGTTTTGAAGGTGGGGAAGATAGTCCCTGTCTTTAAAGGGAGGGAGCTACCTCAGTCTTATCCAAAGTTATGGAGAGACTGGTGCATAGACAACTCTATCAATACTTGAAACAGCATGGCTTCATGTCTGCTGATCAACATGGTTTTTGGGCCCCATGCCTCTGCAGTTAGGGCTGCTGCACCATGCTGACACTTGCCACAAGATTCAGGATATTTGCTACATCCTGTTGCATGCCTCCACAGTTGAGGCAGTTGCACCCTGATGTCCCCCTGCCACCAGAGTCAGATCCTTTGCTACACTCTGCTGAGACAGGAACAGGGGGCAACATGTGCAGTGTCCCTGACTGTAAGGGTGAGAGAGAGAGAAAGAGAAAGAGAGTGAGGGGGGGTAGCAGGGTGAGGCAACCCCAACTGTTTGGAAAGGGTGCAGCATAAGAGTAGGGGCATTTTCTGTACCCTTTCCCTGCTTGTGGAGGCAAGAGGGCTGTGTGGTGCAGCAGGACACAATGGTGGCAGCGGACAAAGGACAGTATGGTGCAGAAACCTTGACTCTAGAGCAGGACACAGGTGGGCATCAGGATTCAGCAGCCCTGACAGTGGTACAAGGAGTACATTGTGTAGCAGCCCAGCCCATTTGGGGCAATGGAAATGTGTAGCAGGACTAGCAGCCCCAAATGTGGATGCAGGTGGCGTGAGACTCTAGGGTGTAGCACAGCACAGCAGCCCTGACTGTGGAGACAGGGACAGAGGGCAACAAGTGCCATGGCCTGACTGTGAGCTTTATAAGGGACAGAGCGCAGCAGGGTGTAGCAGCCCTGAATGTTTGGGCAGAAGATAGGGGTGGCATCAGGATAAAGCAGCCCAAACTGTGGGACAGGGTGCAGCAGCAATGCTTGTCTGGGACAAGGGATGTGGGCAGCAGGGTGTAGCAAAGGATCAGACTCTGGTGGCAGGGGACAGCAGGATGCAACTGCCTCAACTGGGGAGGCATGCAACAGGGCACAGCAAATGCCTTGCATCTTGTGGCAAGTGGCAGCATGGTGCAGCAGCCCAAATTGCAGTGGCATGGGGAACTAGAGCACAGCAGGCCATGGCCACCCCATCTGTGTAGAAAGGAGCAGGGTGTAGCAGCCCTGTCTCTGGTGAGAAGGGATAGAGGAAAGCATGATGCAGAAATCTTGACTGTGGTGCAGAACATTGTGGGGCATCAGGGTACAGCAGCCCTGACTATGAGATGGGGTACAGATGGTGCAGCAGCCCTGCCCATTTGGGACAATGGAAGTGGGTAGCAGGGTGTAGCAAAAGCCCCACCTCTGGTGGATAGGGCAGCATGGTACAGCAGCCCCAGCTGTGGAGGCAGAAGACCTGGCACACTAGAGCTTAACACGGCATAGCAGCCCTGACTGTGGATACAGGAACAGGGGCCAACAGGTGCAGCTTCCCTAACTGTGAGGGTGAGGGAGAGAGGGCAGCAGGGTGCGTCATCCCCAACTGTCTGGGCAGGGGGTGGCAGGGTGCAGCAGCCCTGATTCTTTAAGCAGGGGATGGAGGCAGCAGGGTGCACAATCCCTGACTGTGTGGGAGAAGACAGTGGGCAGCAGGGTGCAGCAGTCTCGCATGTGGAGCAGAAGGCAGGTAACTTGTGGGGCAGGGACAGGTGGCAGTAGACTGCAGTTGCCTCAACTGTGGGGCAGAGACATGGTGAATCAGGATGCCACATAGTGTTGCTAGTTGTACAGGAATATGATATAGTTTCACACAGAAATCACCAAAGAAATGAAATTTGTGAGTTCAAACAGGTGCCTGTCACACTCTGCTACAGTATTTCAAATACATGTACTGTTTGTCTATCTGACATAAAAAAAATGTTCTTACATTAACATATTTATGAAGGCTACATCAAAAAATAACTGTTTCTGTGAATAAACAAAAGTTAGAATTATTTTATATTCATTAAACAGCCCTGTGCTATATAGTTATAAAAAAAATCAGATTTTTGATTAGAAAGAACTGAAAGCTGTGATACAGGCAAGCTGATTTCTCATAGAGAAAGATTTCCACTACTTCAATTCAGCATTGAAACTGAAATGATCAGCTTTTTATCAGACAATAATGATATGTTTTAAGTTGATCTATCTAAACACAAACCAGAGACTGGGTTTGTAAGAAACTTGGAGAGCTCTGCAAACCATAAACTCTACAAAGTACTGCTCTGATTGGGAATCTGAAACAGTAAGCTACTCCAAAATGATGTCATCACACTCTAAGTTTGACTGAGAGGACAGAAATAACTTCACTGTTTTCAGCTACTGTAGAGCAAATTAACAAATGCTGATTTAAAGAAAACTATAAACTCAAACAGCATGAAATTTCCAAAAAACACTAATCATGACACAGGGACTTGAATGTCAGCTTTTCAAACTTTTATAAAAAATACGTAAAAACCACTGCACATGATCTTTAAGAGAGTAAACCAGAAACTGGGTGCATTGAGAAGAATATCTAACTGCCTTACAAAAGAGACCAGGACAAAACTGGTTCAACAATTACTAATTCCAGTTTTAGAATACAGATCTTTGCACTACAGGAATTCATCAAAATCAGTTCTATGCAAGATAGATCAAATGTACTATAAATTTGCAAGATTTGCAACTAAGAATGCATATGGGGCACATCACTGTAAAGTTCATCAGGCTTTGGACTGGTTAAGGCCTGAAGAAAAAAGACAGTATCTTTCATTGTCTTGGTGTCACAAACTTATAAACTCTAAAGAGTCTCATCCATTATGTTATTTAGTGAATTATGAAACTTTGGGAGATATTAGGTATAATTTGAGATTCAACAATTTAAATTTACCATTATGTAGGACATGTAATAGTTTTGGGGGTGCAACAGTACAAATTAGTATGATTAAGCTCTGGAATGCTCTGCCAAATGATATAAAGTCCATAAAACTGCTCCATAAATTTCAGATGGATATCAGAAAACTTCTAAGATGTGGTTGTGAATGTTATTCATAACCTTAGTATTATTAATTCTAATGTGTAACCATGTGTACATGTGTTGAAACCTGAGTCCTAATGCACCATTGTATTTTACATCAATTGTACAGGTAGTTGCTAAAAATAGGGTTTCTCCCTAATAAACTGTATCCTGTATAAAAATAAACATTTTATCATCATTATCATTTGTGAATATTATATTATATTATATTATATAATGTTAAGAATACAATGTTCACACTGTTCAAAAATGTTCTAACAAATACCTATAGTATGAATTAACTACGTATTCTTTGGTTGCACATTAGCAACAACTTGTGGTATGACTTGATAAGATACTTGGTGTGATACTGATATTGCTGCTGTTGTTGTGATGTCAATGTTACCCATGTGATGTTTTATGAAAAAAAACTGCTCCCTAATAAAGTATAATTAACTTTCAGAATATTCAGTGCTTTATGTCTTATTCCCTGAGGGTAACATAGTTGTGTAATAAAAATGAGCTAGAAAATCAATGAAATGAATGTAGCAGATAAACTTTGACATGTTCTGATTTGAGCATAATGGTATCAGAAAATATATTGTGGCATAATAACCAAAAAGTAATGAGTATGATAAAATAATGAAAAGTTAAATAATATACTACCTAGATACCACAAACATAGTAATATCAAACAAATATATGTTTGATAAACTGGTACATTTGATGCCAAGGACTGTACTGCTGGCCACTTTATGTTGGCCTGGTGGGAACCTTTGTTCCCATTTTTAGAACCTCAGAACTCAGAACTATCTTTATATATTGAATTACAATACTACCACATGGATTCAATGTAAACATAATATAGTTATGATAATTAACTGAAACCCAAAAAATTGGGACTTGAATATCACATTTGATCTCTCCAGTAGCAAATCAGAACCTATACATAAGTAATAGCACATTGTACATTCATACATATTTTACTGTTATAAGTTCCCAATAAATAATAGTGTGATCAAATAAGAACATATACAGTACTCTGCCCCTTACCAAAAAGCACAAAAGTCCAAATAATTGTTAAAATTTCCTTACAATAAGTAAATGCAGTAAAAATGAATGTTTTGCCAAACACATTTTTTTCAAATATTACCAATTCATATACCTCAAACATATTTCAATAAATTTAAAAAATATGTATAACACAATTTATTTGAAAACATAAAAAAACAAGAACTGCATATTCACAGATGATACCAAGATGCAGCAGTGGTGGATGACATAGTAGGGTGGCAGGGACTATAGGATGACCTAACTAAACTGGAGGAGTGGTCAGAAATCTGGCAGTTGAGGTTCAGTGCTAAGAAGTACAAGGTACTGCACTTCAGAGCAAGGAGCCCTGGGAGGAGCTACCAATTGGGAAGGGATCAGTTAGGTACCACCAAGGAAGAAAATGGTCTAGGGATAGTTATAACAGGGGATATGAACAACTCAGCTCAGTGCAGAAAGGTGGCAGCTAAAGCCAATAGGATGCTGGGGTGTACTGTGAGAGGAATCTCCTCCAGAAGGAGGGAGGTGATCATGCCTCTGTACAGGTCACTGGTCAGACCACACCTGGAGTACTGCATGCAGTTCTGGCACCCATTTCTGAAGAAAGATGTAAGATTACTGGATGGGGTACAGTATAGGGCAACAAAGATGATACAGGGTTTGGAGGACAGACCCTACAAGGGCAGGCTGAGGGAATTGAATATGTACTCACTGGAGAAGGGATCGGGGGCTATAATTGAGACCTTTAAATATATGATGGGGTAAACAAGACAGGTACAGAAGGGGTATTTAAGTTGAGGAGGGGGAGGGACATGAGAGGGCATGGTCTCAGATTGGAGGGGGGGAAGATATAGGAGAGAGATGAGGAGACATTTTTTCACAGAGAGGGTAGTGGCTAAGTGGAATGCTCTGCCCGAGGAGGTGGTATCCTGTAGGATGGTGGGCAGTTTTAAAAGGGGATGGGACAGGGGTGAGGGTAAACATATGGGGAGGGCAGAATGGGGTTGCTGCAATGTAGGGGGCTAGCTGCACATTTGAGCAGACTTGATAGACCACAAGGCCTGTTTCTGCTGGAAGATTCGTATGTTCATATATGATACATTGGTCTCACCAAAAACAAAAGAAGGTCTGGCCCTACCTGATTTTCAAATACACTACTTTGTAGCTCAGGTAAGTATAATATGACATTAAATTAAAGAACCAGATATCATTTCAATCTCAGTAATGATGGAACCAGAATTAAGCTTTATCCAAAATTAAGAAATCTATTATTCTCACCATATTATATGAAGAGAAACAAGAAAATATCACTACTAAAAATACAATTGAATGTTGGAAGAAAGCTCATCAATTAATTAAATATAAGACAAAAATAACAACATACACCCCTATTTATAAAAACTGTTATTTCCTCTCCTCATTAATGGATAATAATGTTAAACTTCTGCAAGATAAAGTGTTAATGAAATGGACTCTCTCAAAATAATAGCATTAAAACATTTGAATAAATCAAAACTCGACATGACTTGCCACAAGCACATTTATTTCAATATCTTCAAATTAAAAACTGTAATAAACAAACTAATGGATCATTAACATTAAACATGACTCCACCAATCTTAGATACACTACAAGATAAAAATAAAAATACTAAAATGGTATTGACCATTTATGAAGCTATAATTAACCAAACTAATAATGACTTAAGAAAGTTAAGAAAGAAATGGGAAGTAGATTTAGACATTAACATCTCAGATGAAATGTGGACAGAAATAGTGAACACCTTTTCAACAAAGGTAAAGTCAAGTAGATTGCAACAAATACAGATAAATACTTTTCATAGAATTTATTCTACCCCTTCCAAATTACATAAATGTAATACCTCTATCACACCAAAATGCCCCAGATGCACAAATACATCAGGAACTTTAATTAATTTGATACACACATGCTCATATTTAACACATTTTTGGTACAAAATTAGAACACTAATAAAAAGTGATAGATAAAAGCATAACATTAACACCTCCATTAACACTATTATCAATAGCGACAATAAATATTAATATCAACAATAAACAGTTAGATATCTACCAACAAAGGTTTATCGTAATAGCATCAATATTTGCAAAAAATTTATTTTAATCAAATAGACAGACGTTAACCACCGGTTTTTGAAACATGCATACATTTCATGATAGACAAAATGAAATTAGAAAAATATTACTATATGAAGAATGATGAAAAAGAAATCCTGGAAAAGATATGGTCCCATTCCTTGCCGTAATACAAAAAGTTTGCTTGAATAACATAGGAAAATACAGGGAATGTAAAAATAGATATGGATATAAATAATGAAACTAACTATAAAAGATAGAAACAGCAAGAGACAGTATAAGTAAGCATAGGAGTAGTTCCTAGACCCCTAGGTAATGTTGATGAAAATGGCCATGCATGCTGATATGTATAACCAGATGAGATATGGGCCTCACTATTCATCTGAACAAAAAAAAAAAAAAAAGAAAAGAAAAAAAATATCTTACCATAGAATTTATAAGAACAGCAAAAGAAAATTAAATCTTTAATGAATTAATTGTTCCATAAAGTAAAGCTTAATTGGAGGAAAATTAAACATGCTTACAGTTAAATATATAGTTATAGTGGTCAAGAAGTCAATGGTATTATAAGCATTAAGAAAAGGGGGAATAATCTCTTTTAAAGACATCATTGTAATAGTCCCAAACTCAAAATATTTTTAAAGAAAAATCCGAATGGGTACAAATTTATTGCTGCCTATCTGCAGTAGTTATATTAAATTATCGTAATCAACATGAGGTCATATTTAGTCTCACTGTTGTTAGTTCCCTTTTCTCATAAAGTTCTATACAGGTACATAGAATATACCTATTTTTATTACGTATTATTTATTTAGTTAGTTAAAATTGTAACCTGGAAGTACATACTGAGCTTAGAACAGCTGATTTCCAGATGTGTCCCGGGGGAGAGGGGAAGGGAGGCAGAGATGGCGAAACAGTATAATTACTAAAATACAAGAAGTCAAATACAATGATATAGAATTAAAAGCAGAATTATAAATAGCAAAGACAATTTAGTAATGAAATGCAATCAGTAAAATATAATAAACTATATATGACAGAAGATGAAAAGAAGAGAAACAGAATGCACAGAGCAGAACTAGAGAATATGGGTAGAACAGAACAACCAAAGCAAGTAATGAGGGTGAAAAAGAGGAAAGGGTCATAGATAATTGCAGGAAGGAGAAAAAAAGTCATAAAGAAGAGACTTTAAGGAGGAAGGAGAAGAGGCAGAATGAACAGAAAGGGGAAGCTGGGACCAGAGTTTAAGAAAATGGTAAGAAAAAGCAGATTGACCAACAGTAGATTTTCTAGACAGAGGAGAGAGAGAGAATGTGAAGTAGTGTTGCAGAAAGGGTAGGAGGAAGAAGGAGGAGGGGTCAGGAGGGATGTAAGACAAGAGGGAAGGGTGCCGAACCAGAATTTGGATAAAAAAGAGACACAATGGGAAAGGTGCATAGGGTCTAGAAAGGGGAGAGAAAGGGCTAAGTAAAGGGAACAGTGGTGAGTACGGAGTGAGCAATCTAAAGCAAAACAACAGAAAGAATAAAATAAGAGGGTCCAGTATGGCAAGTGAGGATTTAGGGGCACTACTGTAGACTAAGTCACTGTAGTCAAAGATAGGAAGGGTAATTTTTAATACGATTTCTCGACGTGCAGCGAGTAGAATACTCACTTTATTCCTGTACAAAGCACATAGCTTAGAGTGAAGCTTATGGCGAATTGCATCAATATGCACTGAGAAACCTAGATGCCGATCAAGGCAAACTACCAGGTACTTAATGGAGGAGGCATCTTCAATTTTAGCACCATCAAGGGTATTAAATAGTGGGAGAGAAGTAAGTTTGGCAAGCCCCTGATGCATGCCAAAAGTCATTGAGACTGTATTGTCAGCATTAAAGGATAACTGGTTAGAGTTGAACCAATGCTGAATGTTGTCAAAACCCAACTGTAGACGGGAGGTAAGGTCACAGGGAGGGAAGCCAGATGCAAAAAGAACTGTGTCATCAGTATACATTTGAGTGGACGCAGATGAACAGACAGTGGGTACTGTAGGTCATTAAGGAAAATGGAGAAAAGAATAGGACCCAGGGCAGACCCTTCAGGGACACCTGATCTAATGGGAATTGAGGGTGAGATGGATTTTCCTATCCAGACAGCTTGAGAACTGCCCTTAATTTAAGAACAAAACCAGCATACTGAAGAGTCAGAGAGGCTTGATATTATAATATACATAATAAAATAGGTTCTATTAATTGTTTTAAAGTTGGTTTCTGGGAAAGACACACTGAGCTGAGGCTCATTTCCAGGTGCAATGTAGGGAAGGGGGGACAAGGAGTACAGACAAAATTAAAAATTAAACTTAGAAAGCAGCGGATTACGTATACACTGGCAGACATCACAAGTGTAGGAGCAACTGTGACGCATCAGACATGCAACAACCAATATCATGGCTTGCTGCTGCAATATGTAGACAGAAGTGCAGGAACACAATAAAGTATGCAGTTTCTGTTGAGGAGGGTGACATTAAAAGTGGGGTGCAGAAATGAGAGAGGAAGAAGGGATGAGAAAGGTCAGGAGGGGGGTGACAGGTACAGGAGGGAACAGAATGATGCCTTGGAAGTTGTCTAAATGCTGAGAGTGAGGAGGAGAGGCAGAGCGAGGAGGGGAGCAGGTTTCAGAGGGAGGGGAGGCAGTAGGAGAAAGTAGCTTGCCCAGCACATGAGTGGGGGCAGGTGATGAAGAAGGTACAGGAGTCTCTATAGCAAAGACAGTAAGAAGATGACAGAATGAGGAAATGAGAGAGGAAAGGTAGGAGGGAAGGGAGCCAAACCAATATTTAGCAATGAAGGAGGTACAATAGGACTGTTGACAAGAAGAGAGGATGGAAAGGGAGGAATATAGGGAGCAATGCTGAGTCCATAGGGGAGAGTTTGTAGCAAAGTGACAAGGCATTATAAAGGGTATCCAATCTGGCTAGGGAAGAGGAAGGGGGATACCATAAACCGCATCCACATAGTCAAAAACTGGAGTACCATTTTGGTTACTCACTGTCAGCAAACCTGGAGGGAGAGGCAGTCCTTGTTGGGGTACAGGGCACCAAGTTTAGGGTGATGTTTGGCATGGATGGCATCTATGTGGGCTGAGAAGCTGTCAAGCCACACACCAAGGACTTGAAGACAGGGAAAACCTCCAGTGGGGTGCCATCCAAAATGGACAATACTGGGGAGGTTGAGAGCCTGGCCAGTTTCTGGCAGTTGCCAAAGGTCATAGACACAGTATTTTTGGTGTTGACCCTGAGTTGGTTGGTGCGGAACCAGCACAGCACATTTTGGATGTCCTGCTGGAGTGGAAGTACAAATCCATGAGGGGTACTGCCACGAGCAAACTGCCCAGCCGGTGCAGCTCCACAAAGAGACAGCACGCCTTGCACATGACAAATCCAGGAAAGAGTGGAGCGCACACAAAAATAAGCATTTGTCAATGCCAAATGTTTGCTTGCTGGTATTAGCATTGGAAGTGCAGGAGTTAAACAGATGCAGAATAGGAATGGCAGTGAAGTATTGAACTGCACACCAACCCCACCTCCACCCTGCAGAGATGGACAGGCATTGGGGTGTGCCTTTGGGTCATCGCCCATAATGCTCATGCCATTTCACCTCACCCTATCCTGCAGACACCAAAAAGTGTTGAGGTGTGCCTTGAGGTGTTCGGCTTTACAGTCACCACATTCCATAAAGACATACACTGAAATGAGTGCAATATAGGAGAATGGGGTGAACTCTGGGGCCAAAGAGTCCAAGGTACACCTAAATACCTGTAACTGGCTGGAGGGGTGGGGGTGGAACGGCATGAGCATTACAGCTGGCAATCCAAAGACACACCCCTGACACCTGTCAGTCTGTACAGAGTGGCACGTTATGGTTAGAAACCCTAAAGACCCCAGGCTTTTCTTGATATTTGCACTACAGATTTTCAGCATGGCCTTTTTGTGACCCGCACCTCATGAAAGCATTTGGGTCCTCTGCTCATGAACAGTGGCACTGTGATTTTGTTAATCCATCCCGAATGTTGATTTCCCACAGCGACCGCACCATTGTGCACCAGATGTGCGAAAACACATTTCGGGCAGGATGTAAAAAATGACAGCTGTACTGTTCATAAGGAGGTATGAAAAAGAGTGCATGGAAACTGCGCAATGCACGCGCTCATAACATAGTCATTTTGTGGACTTTTGTCACCAAATTTTAAACACAGGCATTTTGGGACCTCCACTCATGAACAATGTCGCTGTGATTTTGTTAATCTGTCCAGAACATTGATTTCCCACAGCAACAGCACCATTGTGCGCTGGATGTGCGAAAACATATTTCGGCCAGGATGTGAAAAATGATAGCTATACTGTTCATAAGGAGGTGTGAAAAAATTCCAATGTTGAAAATCTGGAGTGAAAATATTACAAATTCTCGAAGTTACGACTGTGCGTGGGAATGCTCGTAACACAGTCATCTTTTGAATTTTTTTCACCAAATTTGTAACATAGGCTTTTTGGGAGTCCACCTCATGAACAGTGACTCTGTTGTTTCATTAATCAGTCCCAAAAGGTGATTCCACGCAGTGACCAAGAAATCACCTTTTGGGACCAAATAACCAGATGACAGTGGCTGAATTCGTGAGGTGGGGTCCCAAGAACCCCATGTTGAAAATTTGGTGCCAAAATTAACAAAAATGGCCGACATATCCACCTAGGTTGGAAAAAACATTTATGCCATTATACAGCTTACCGGTATTTCTTCAGTTTGCGGTCGGCTTTGAAGAGCGCAAACGTGTTCCTGCTCCATCGAAGATCATCGCACCAGACTCCGGAGGTAAGTATGGGGTGAGGGGGGTGTGGGGATGTGGGGTGTGGGGATGTGGGGTGTGCAGATAGTGGGTTCAGATTGGGGGAAGGGGCACTGGAGCCAACGAGGGATGGTTTTCTGTTTTTCACAGGTTAAAAAAAACATCAGGACAGTTTTTCCATTTACAGGGACAATGGGCATGCTGCCACCTGGGGGTTTGTTGGGGGGGCCTGGAGCTGACAGGGATTGGGCACCCCATTGGCACATATGTCTGTGTTTGGGGGGGCACATGAGCCAAGGGGGATTGGGCACCCCCCTTGGCACACTACAAATGAGGGGGGACATTATGCCAATGGGGATTGGGCTCCCCTGTCAGCAAATGAACTGGGGATGGGGCATGCTGACAGGGGTATTGGGCACCCCTGTTGACTTTCATGGGGACTGTGAGAGGTGGATGGTGACAGCCGCCGCCATGTTTATTGAAATGTTACACCAGGCAAGGCACCGCCCTGCAATGACGAGTTGCTCCTTCATTGCAGCAGCTAATTCATTTCAAGTTGGTGGCACGCTTGCTGAACTAGTGTCAGCAGTAGCATGCTGACACATTGGGTAAAGAGGGCCAAGCCTAAAAATGCAGCGGTGGCACTGGTCGCCACAGTGCCACACCTCCAAACCCCGCTTCTCTCCTAAGCTGCCACATGTTTCTTGCCCATGCTGTATATAAAAGTATCTGACCTATGACCTCTTTCAAATAATATGCCATTTCAGTCCATTTTCTTTTTCCATGGAAGAAAGATGTAAAGGATGAATTAGATCAAGAGCAGTTACATTTATTGCTGCTCAAGATTCTTTCAGAGACTTCAGTATTGGGGTGAATTGACACAATAGGAGCAGACTTGGGTGACACTGAAGAAGCATCCTCTTGCATGTCAGAATTTACAGAGACAGCTACTGTTATTGGAGTTGTGAAATCAAATACAATTAACAGAGCTAATACTTGTTGCAACTTAACCAGGTAGATGTACACGGGGTTATAGTATTCAAGGAAATGTCTAAGACATTGGGTTCTGAATTCAAACATTATGAGTCAGTCTTTTCATTTTCTTTTTGATAGTTCTTAAAGACACCTCTCAGTTCAACCATGCTAACAAAGTTTATTTTATGAATACATGTGCCTTGCATGGATGTAGCAGAGCATATTTGCTTCCAAGTTCAATGAGTTCCTCATGCTGATATGGAAAGCATCTTCTCTGTGCTTGTGTCTGTGGACACATCCTGATAAACAAACACCTTGTTATTTTGTATACTGAACTGCTCCATTTAACCTAGCCTGCTGTATTATAATGTTTCTGTCCTTTTGTAGCATGAAGGATACTAATACAGTCGCAAGTTTCTCAATACGTTTTGCCATAGAGTTTTTTGAGTCTGCCTTTATGGAATGGGAAAGGCCTTCACAATCTGTAGTGTGAGATTAAACTGTTCAGCGATCATTTCTTTTATCACATCCCAAATTGTGCTCTTTCCATCTGCTCCAACACTGGGATTCCTATAAATCGTTGGTTGCTATGTTTGGAATTATTTTCAAGAGCCTCTATTTTTCTTACCTGCTGATGGTTATCCCTCAACAAGAATGTCAGTAAAGATTTCTGCGATTCCACTTTCTGTTTTATTTGCTGAACTTCAGTTTTAACCTCATCAAGAACGGTCTTCAATTTGACAACTCTCTCCTCCATTTTTTTTATTTTTGAGCATACATGGCTCCAGCTTCTTTGCAAAGTACATAATAACTTCTGCCAGTTTTTGAAATGAGTATCTTCAAAAGAGGAGATTTTAATCTTTAGCAACTCAATGTCCTTACTTGCATCCACTGTCCCCTCAACTTTTTTCTCCCTGTCAGCAGGACCCAGAACATTCTTGGTGGTTCACTATTACAACTGTGGAGCCTCTGTCACTCCTGGATGATCTGTGGAAATCAAGTCAAGGGACTTCTCCATAGAACCTTAAAATGATTTGTTTTTTGTATGGGTGTTCAAGTTCTGTAGACATAACACCGACATCCTTTCTTTTTCCTTGAGCTTGGTGCTCATGTTCTAAGGCCTGATTTCTGTCCTTCTTAGAAAACTTAGATAGTGTGGGATTATCAGTGTCAGGTTTCTCCATAAAAAAGTTTTCAAACTTTTTTAAAAAACTGTTTAGAAACTGACAAGTGAGTGCATAACAAGAGTCACTTTGACACTTTTAAAGATTTAAATGCTTTTAATGATTCCGATAATGTTTCGTTAAGGTTTTGTTGCATTTTACAATGGCACTACAGAAAGAAAGAAGCAAGGCACACAAACTCATGCTTGAGGATTTTTAAATGTTTATTGACATATATGCACCAGGCTAACAGCCCCAGGAGTAATAAATAGATGGCAGTAAATATTTAAAAATCCTCAAGCACAAGTTGTGTGCACTGCTTCTTTCTTTTTGTATTGTGAGTTTATTTTGGGTAGCAGCAAAGGTATGGTCTGCACTCCACTGTTTTTACTAGTAGTACAATGGTACCAGCAGTAGCACGCATAACAGGCATCTGTTCAGTTGGTCCATCTTGGTAATCTCCACAGAATGTGATCTTAGCTACCATATACTTTCCTTGTGAAAAACTTCAGTACATTTTATAACATTAAAAGGACTCATGCTTGAGTGCTCTACTTATTCTTCCATGTAGAGTTGTATGTCTAAAAGTATTTAGGGTGTAGTAAGAGAGTTCTGGCTTGTACAATGATTTGATATGACAGCCTTGGCAACCCAAAGTATGGCTTTCCTTGCAACATGTGTTGTTTCACATATTTGTTAAACATCCTTTTTGCTCCAGGGGCTGATCTAGTCAGATCCTCCTTCTGCTTCTGCCAATTGCCTTTTTGTGCTGTCTGTGGAGCCTCCCCCAAGTATAATTCCTCCAAGCTCTCCCCCAAAGTTCAATACCTCCCCAAAGTACCCTCACAGTGCCTCAGCAGGTGTCTCCCCATATCAGGCATGTGACTGCAAGAAAGACAAGGCTTGGCTGGGGATTGGAGATACCCAAGGACTGAGACCAACATTGAACATGGGAAGGAGGAGCAGAGTCATCTGTCTGACCAGGTAGCCACTACAATTTTTCCATTTTCTCCTTATCCCACCCAAGACGCTCCAAAAGCTGGATACACTCTATCATCACGCAATGAGATTTGTTCTTGACTTGCCCTTACAGACTCATCACTGCTTATTGTACCAAGCATTAGATTGGCCCTTCCTCTCCACAAGGAGGCACATAAACACCCTCATGTGGCTATTCTGGGCTTTGTCCAACAAACTACCACCCTATATCTGTGACCTGTTTAAATGTTCAAAGAGTGCCTATGGACTAAGGAACTCCTCCTTTGTCCTCCTTAAGCTACCATGAACAAGGACATGTCTTGGCTCGACTGCCATTAGCTCCCACCACCTCCCCCCCACCTCCCCCCTCTCATCTATTAGCTTCACAGAAGGCCTCATTCTATTAGGCTGCCCTTATTTCCCTCTCTACTATGTGTCTGATACCCTTTCTTCCCACTGCCCTTCTTTATGTCCCTCCTTTCTCTCCTCACTTGTACTCTATAAGCTACAACCTGTATACGCTGCACTTTAAATGCCTATATTTGCACTTACTTTACATGCCTGATTCATCCAAGTACTGATTTTGTATATTGTAACTGCCTGTACCGATGTCTACTTTTGTATGAAGTGTTGTCTACTGTAAGCAAAAGTGTCCTCTGTGTCCAGGACCATCTTGAAAATGAGCTTGCTCAATGATGTAACTGCCTGGTTAAATAAAGTGTGTTTTATTGACTGATTGATCGATTGATTGAAGACAGCATATGTACTGATGTCAAAAGTTGCTGACACTTCAGATGCCCTAGCGTGCTCTCATTTTGCCATTTCCAGGCATGCTTGAGATCCTCAAATGCACTACCATCTGTGATACCACACTAGAACAAGTATCCTGGACTTCAGGAGATCAGATTTTAAAGAAATAGGAGACTGCCTTAGGAAATACCCTTAAGGGGGAAATAGCCAAGGGGAACGGAGGCACAGTGGATAAGAAAAAGGAGGGACTAATTAAGGTAACAGCAAGCTGTTTAAAGGTAGTAAGCAAGGCTAAGAGGAGAAAGAGGCCACTGTGGTTCTCAAAGGAGATCGCAATGGTAGGAAAGGATTCAAAACAGCTTCCATGAAGTACAAGGAGACACAAACAGAGGAAGACAGGGAGGTATATCTAGATAAAGGGAGGCAGGAAGGAGGGTAACAACAGCAAAGGCTCAAACTGAGGAAAGAATAGCCTAGGAGGTCAAACATGGGGTAAGACTTTCTTCAGGTATGTGAGTGCGAGTTCATGTCAAACAAATTTAATACATTTCTTTACCTGGGTAACTAGGGAGGTGGATTGGGGGGGTTGATGTGTCTATCTGAACTTCAGTTAGGCCTTTGACACTGTACCACATAGGGGACTGATAAAGAAACTTACCAGCCTGGGGATGGGGGAGTACATGGTGAGCTGGGCCTCTAACTGGTTGAAAAATAGGAGGTAATGGTGGCGGTAAATGGTAGTCACCCAGAGGACGACAGAAAGACTGGAGGAGTACAACAGGGATCGGTACTGGGTCCTGTCTTCTTCAATGTCTTCATAAGTGAGATTGCTGAGGAACTAGAGGGGAAGGTGTGTCTTTTTGAAGATGACACAAAAATCTGCAACAGGGTGGACACTCAGGCAGGGGTGAAGAGAATGCAAAGGTATCTGGGGAAATTAGAGGAGTGGTCTGGGGGTGGCAGCTGAGTTTCAATGCCAAAACTGCCAAGTCATGCATCTGGGGCAGGGGGCAGGGAAACCCGGGGTTGTGTATAAGATGGGGGATACTTACAGTTAACAAACAAGAGGGAGACCCTGTGGTGATCATATCTGATGCTCTCAAGGTGGCAGGGCAGTGTAACAAGACAGCAGGCAAGGCAAGCCAGATGCTGGGATACATAGGGAGGGGGATTTCTAGCAGGAGAAGGGAAATGGTGTTGCCTCTGTATCACTCACCTGTGAGATCCCACCTGGGGTATTGTGTCCAATTCTGGCAGCCGCACCTCTACAAGGACATCAACAGGGTGGAAGCAGTCCAGAGGAAGGTTACTGAAATGGTGCGGGGGTTGCATGAGAAACCATATATGGAGAGGATGCAGGTTCCCAACATGTACACCCTGGAGGAGAGGAGAGTGAGAGGATACATGATTGAGAACTAAAAATACCTCACAGGAGTCAACAAGATGTAGGAAAGTAGTCTCTTTCACAGGAGGAGGAGCACCAGAACATAGAGGCATGCTATGAAACTTGAAGGGCGGGAGTTTAAGAGGGAGGTGAGGAAATACTTCTTCACGGAAAGGGTGGTGGATTCATGGAACAGCTGCCAGAAAAGTTGTTGGGGCGAAGAGAGTGGGGAGCTTCAAACATGTGTGGGATAGGCAAATGGGTATAATAAATAGAGGTAAAGGAGGAGGGAGGGACACCTGGGACCAGTACAGGGTGCAATGAAAGGCAGGGAAAATAGGGCAAACTAGCTGAGCCTACTGGTCTTTTCTGTCAACACATTTTATGTTTCTATGTCACCCAGGTGACAGGATAGCAGTGAGAAGCATAACCCACCCTTCAAAAAGAGCATAGGATCTCCTGATATAACCAATCCTCCCCCTGATGGCCCTCCAGTGAGCTGACCTAGGGACACAAACCAGGGTCACCAGCCTCATTGTTGGCAGCACTGCTGCTGTGCCAGTAGGCTGACCATTTGAAATATTTAAATGTGGGACACTGGAGCCACATTTACAATGGCTATTTATGCCTGGTTTATAAACCTATTTGATGTGACTCTCTCCAAACCATTTCTGGCAGTTGGAGAAAATAACGCTTATACAAGCTATCATACTGCCCAGAGTGTAGCATATTTTCTCTTATCATAGCATGGCATATACCTGTGTTTTGACTCTTCCACTGTGGGCGAAACATGTTTTCTTGATTTATAAAATGCAATAAAATATTTATTAAAACATTAATGTTGTAGTCTAGTTTTCCTTTAGAATTACTTTTTACATTGTGCCACTTATTCTAACAGCTTTTTAAAATGGTACTTCTATTTTTTAAGATGGTATCTCTGAATTTAGTCATAATGAAGGAGCCTTCAAGGTATCGCAGCAGGCAGGGCTTTGTTTGTGGGCACGGACTGAGGACACCTGTGTGGGCAGGTAGGCTGGGCGGTAGCCTCCCACTAGGGTGGGGGACTAGGCAAGTAGGAGTTCCCCAGGGGAAGGTGGGTTAGGGCTTGGAGGGGAGGAGCACAGCCCATAAAAGGGGCTGCACCTGAGAGGTTTGCTCTCTTTCTCCTCTACCTCAGGTCAGAATCAACTTGAACTTCACCCTCATGGGGGGAGTAGAGAACTTGCTGTCCCACCAGGGGAGATCAAATTAAGGGTCAAGAAGGAATTTTTCCCATTTTTTCCCCCACTGGGTTTTCTGGTTTTTTGCCTTCTCCAGTAAGGGGGAGGGGGGAAAAAAGCAAATAAGGCTAGAATAGGGTGTCACACTCATGTATGTGTGTAAGTGGCAGCTCGGGTTCTCTCTCTTTCTCCTCTACCTCTGGTCAGAACCCTCCTGAACCTCACCCTCGTAAAAGCAGGTGGGGAACTAAGGGGGAGTAGGGTACTTGCTGTCCCACTAGAGGAGATCACCTTAGGGGTTGAGAAGGAATTTTTCCCATTTTTTCCCACAGTGTTTTCTGGTTTTTCACCTTCTCTAGCATGGGGGGAAGAGTACAAAGCAGAAGCGCGTAGTGACAGTGACTCTCCCGCACGGACCCCATCACATTGACACACAAAACCTGACTGCAACAACAGAGCATGGCAGATGATGGTGACACACCCACCAGAGTGTCGACAGGTGCACCGATGGCACACTACAAAGATGGTACCTGCAGGTGAGCACCCATTTCCGGGTTGCAAATGGGAGGGCAATGGTAGCCGAGTATGTCAAGAGCATAAAGGAGAAGCATCTCCTCGTCATCGATGGATACACCTTCCAGCGGGAGAAGACCCAAGAGAACCACACATACTGGAAGTGCTGTAAGTACAGCACACCCCGAGGCATGGGGGGAGCACTGACAGTAGGCAGGGAGGCACCCACACTGTCAGGCTTCCACAACCATGTGCCTGACACTGTGGGGATGGGCATGCGGTGGTTGATGGCTGCCGTCAAGCAGAGGGCACTGGACACCAGCGAGAGCAGCCAGCAGCTTGTGATGGCGTGTTGCTCTGGGGTCACTGATGCTGTGGGAGGCAGCCTGCCCCCTGTTTCACTGCTAAAGAGGGCCACCCAATGAGTGCAGAGGGCACCAGTGGACCCCTTGAACCTAAATGAGCTCGGCATACTAGAGGAGTACCAACTAACACTTGCAGGTGAGCCATTCATACAGTACGACTCAGGGGGTGCAGACATTCGATTCCTGCTGTTCAGCACAGCCAGGAATCTGGAATACCTGGCATGCAGTCCTGCTTGGCTAGGGGATGGCACCTTCAAATGCTGTCTCTGCCTCTTCCAACAGCTGTACATGCTGCACGGTGTTGAGGGGACCACCATGCTACCAGCAGTATATGTGCTGATGACCAAGAACCTGTAGCCGCATACACAGAGGTCTTCAGGAAGGTGGCAGAGCTGTGCCCTGTGAGTGGCTCAAGGCACATGCTGATTGACTTCAAGGTGGCTGCATACAAGGCACTGTAGAATGTTTTCCCAGAGCTGGATATCCACGGCTGCTTTTTTCACCTCTGCCAGTGTGTATGGCAGCAGAAACAACAGCATGTGGACATCATGTGCATGTACGTCGCCGATGACCAGTACGCCATGCATCTATGTATGCTGCCAGCCCTGGCATTTCTGCCTCCTGAAGATGTCTGTGCCACCTACGAGGATATGCAGGGCTGGCCGTACTTTATTGAACATGAGGAGGCACTCTCCCCATCCTCAGTTACTTTGAGAACACGTGGCTGGGCAGACCCGTCAGCAGTGGCCGCCATTGCAAGCCACTGTTCCCCATATCAGTCTGGAACTTCCATGCCTCTGTCAAGGAGGAGATGCTATGCACAAATAATGCCATAGATGGGTGGCACAGGGTGTTTAACTCACTGCTGGGCTTGGCGCACCCAACACTATGGCAGGTCCTGGATGTCCTGCAGGGAAGAGTAGCAGCTCATGGGGGTAAGGTTGCAGCAGGTGTTGTCTGGCAATGCAGTCAGATGGTCAAGCAGGCAGTGGAGGGAGAATGCCAGGTGGCTGGTGGAGGTTGTTGGCCAGTATGGTGCCCGTAGTCATCGGGACTACCTGATGGGGCTGGCCTTGAGCATCTCTCTGCAGATCTGAGCTGCCTGGGGGGGGCTCTGGTCCTGTTGTACTGTGGTGTTCACTCTGCTGTGGAGTACATGTGTCTTCCTGGAGGAGGGAGGTGTCTGTATCGAGGCTGCAGTCTGTCTGAGCCATGTCAGTAATTTGCTGTGCCACCCATCCTTGCTGTACACTGCTGCATTGCCACTATCAGCGGTCGCATACTGCACCCTGTCATTCCACTTTGGGAATGTCC
Source organism: Neoceratodus forsteri (assembly GCA_016271365.2). Lineage (NCBI taxonomy): Eukaryota > Metazoa > Chordata > Ceratodontiformes > Ceratodontidae > Neoceratodus > Neoceratodus forsteri. The sequence continues at coordinate 782,635,113 of CM028132.1, read as the reverse complement.
GTCCCCATCTCTGTGCTGTTGGGGGGGTGTTCCCAGCAGTTTGCTGTCAGGAGTGTGTGTCGTGTAGTGCATTGCTGTGTGGCTGGTTGTGGCGGTGTCTGTCGGGATGTTCGTTGCCATACGTCATATTTCTGTCTGTTAGAATGGTGCGCATCAGGGTGCTCCATGTCGGTTCTGCAGTGGCACTGTGGGGGATGTCAGCATGGTTTCTGTCAATCTACTGTGGTGGTTCCATAAAAAGCAGATAGGGTTAGAACAGGGTGTCACGATCCCCCAGGCCGTAACCCACCATGTGGCTTGAGATGCGCCTTGCCTCCTCTGCCACTTATGAGTGTTTCCAATTTGGGTTCAGGTCCATGCATAGCACCAAGACCACATTGTTGAGGGTGCTAAATGATCTTCTAATGGACAGGGATAGGAAGAGCATACCATCTTAGTCCTCCTTACTCTCTCGGCAATGTTTGACACCATGGATCACGAGGTGCTGTTGGACCACCTGCAGAACTGGGTTGGACTAACTGGAACAGTCATCAACTGGTTTAGGTCCTTCCTCATGGATAGAGTGTAAAGGGTGATGATGGGGTTAGCCTCATCTATCCCAATGCCAGTGTTCTGTGGTGTTCTGCAGTGGGTCGGTCCTATCGCCCTCCTTGTTCAAGGTGTACATGCTTCAATTGGGAGACATTATCAGGCGGTATGGGCTGGTTTTCATTGTTATGCTGATGATACCCAGCTATACCTGTTCTGTGCACCTAGAAACCAGATGGCAGACTCAATGACTAATAACTGCCTGCAAGAGATACAGAACTGGATGACGCACAACTGGCTGCAACTCAACACGGACAAGATGGAGGTACTAGTGGTGGAGCCAGGTCATTGTTGTGATGGAAGAGGATTTGGGGATCCTCCTGGGCTAGTCCTAGTGGGTGTTTCCCTGGTTCCCTCCACTCAGGTGAAGGATCTGGGCATGATCCTGGATGATAGCCAGACACATGAGGTTCAGGTGTTGGCCATCAGTAAGAGTGATTTCTACCACTAGTGGAACATTGCCCAGCTCCGAGCCCTGATTCCATCTGTTGACCTACCCACCCTGGTGCACACCTTTGTTATGTCCAGGCTGGATTATTGTAATTCACTGTACCTGGGGTTATCTGGAGGCAACCTTCACCAGCTGTAGCTAGTGCAGAATGCGGTGATGAGGTTGTTGACTGGTATTTCAAAATTTGACCATGTCACACCCATCCCCTGCAAACTGCACTGGCTGCCAGTGAGGTGGAGGATTGTCTTCAAGTCGGGTTGCTGACCTATAAAGCCCTGCATGGAGGGGACCAGCCTGCCTGTAAGATCTTCTGATTCCTCACCGCCAATCTCAGATTCTCCGTTTTGCCGAGGATTGCCTCCTGGTGGTTCCCAGGGCTAGGTTGCAGCAATCCAGGGACCAGGCATTCTTGGTTACCACACCAACCCAATGGAACTCATTACCTTGACATCTGTGGGAGGCAATCTCAGCGGAAGCCTTTAAAAGAGGCCTAAAAATGCTGCTGCTGTTTGAGTGGATGTTTAATCTGACTTGATAATAATTTACTGCCTGCTGATTTATGAATTCATTGAACTGCTGACTACTATTTTTGTATCTGGAATTATGGTTTATTGTTTTACTAATTCTTATTATTGGAATATTGTCTATTATTGAGTGTTGGATAGACAGAATTGTATTAGTTTCTGCCTCATATGTTACTGTGAACATGTATGTTTTAATATTGTGAAGCACTCCAAGCCTCCAGGAAAGTGTGCTATATAAATAAAGTTCCTATCCTATCTTATCCTGTCTTATCATGTATATGTCTAAGTGGTGGATCAAGATTGCTCTCTTTCTCCTCTACCTCAGGTAATAAACCACCCTAATCTCACCCTCATAAAAGGAAATGGGGAACTGGCAGGGAGTGGGGAACTTGCTCTCCCACTAGGGGAGATCAGCTTAGGGGTCAAGCAGGAATTTTTCCCATTTTTTGACCACAGGATTTTCTGTTTTTTCACCATCTCCAGCAAGGAGGGTGGGGGGAGAGAAAAAGCAGACAGGGCTAGAATGTGATGTCATGGTCATATATATGTGTAAGTGGTGGCTCTTGGAAGGTCTGTACAGAGGAAGGAACAGGGGATCACAGATCTTGTGCAACCAGATCTTCCTAAGGTGATAGGAGATCATTGCCAGATGGCTGGAGTTTTCCCCCCTTCAAAGGGGGGCAGTTAGGATGGCAGCCTACTCGGACATACGTTCGTGGCATGCCAGAGACCTCAGGCAGGGGAGGACATGTCCACAGCTGGTCAAGAGAGCCATCCCTCATGCCCTGGAGTCGATGTACTCATGGGGTTTGTGATTGGTTAAGCACCCCCAGTGGGGGAGGGGCAGCTGCCAATAATTCTGAATCACATCAAGTTGATTGACGTGTTTGCTGACCAAGACTACCTTGCTGCATACATCACGTTGACTTTGGCTGTATCAGTTGAATAATGGCTAATAAATACATGGCTGTGGCCATTTTTCTCCAGTTTGTTGTCTGCCTCAGTCTGTCCATGTGAACAAAGAGATGTGCATTATAAGACAAATCCTGAGTATTTTAAACCTTAACTCTGATTTGTGTGCCAGGAAGTTGCAGGTATATTAACAGCACTACTGTTCTTGCAACCATATGTGACCAGCATTTTTTTTTATTTGAATCATTGTGGTCACATACTGTAGTAGCAGATTCAATTAGATTTAACGCTCACAAACAGCAAAGTAATAGGGTGCGAATACCCGCATACCAGGGTCCTGCAAAACATGGCCCTCTTGAAATCACCCAATTGTTTTTCTAAATAGGAGAATTCATCCTGTGAAGGATATGAATCATGCTTTCATGTAAGTAGGGTTTCCCTATTGATGTTGCCATTGTTTTCTCCTGTTACCAACTTGCTGGAATTCTTGTCGTAGTTTCACAGCAGCCGACAAGCAAGCCAAACATAGCCAGCTGGGTTTCTTTATGGAACTGGCGCTGGAGGGGTAGTCTTAATCTTAAAGCAAAGCAGGAAGGGACGCACAAAATAGTGCAGTTAATTATTGAAAAGGCCACAGTTTCTCTTGTCTTGTTGAAATGTTTACAGAAGCCATTAAAGAGATTGCTTAAACAGGTTTCACTTGTTAGGGCACGTGTTTGGAGCTGTTGGGGGTCCTTACTGGAAAAAAACATCAGCCTTTGTGTTTGATATTAATATATATTAGTTAAAAGTAAAAATTGTATTCCATCTGGTAGCCAGTTTATCAATCTTTGGCTTGGTATCCCAAATGGAATGCATTTGCCTGAAAAGTGAAATCTGTAACAACCATAACACTTTTGAGATGAAAGATATGTACACTTGTCATATATTTATTTTTTCTTTTTTTTTGCTTTTTGTAACCAGGTAAGGCCCAGTAGGCACACGTGCCTGTTTTCAGGGGTGACCCAGGAGCACTGGGGTGGTTAAGTGACTTATTCAGAGTCACACAGTATACAAGTGGAGGTTGTGGGAATCAAACTCAGGTCTGCTGGATATACCAAGCTCATTACTCTAACCTCCAGGCTATAGAAATGCAGGTAACTGTCCCTAGAATCTTTCGGTAAGTATGAGATGCCAAACAGGAAATAAAATGATACACACTGCAGAACTGGTTAGTTTGACTATGTATTGCTTTAGACTGAAATATTTTGGTTTTGTGTTGCAGTAACTAAAGTGGTTTGGGTGAATGTGCATTCATTAGCATAGAATTACATAAATACTTGTTTAAATATAAATATGGTGATATAAATTCACATGTATTTAATAGAATAGGCATGTACTGGTTTGCATTAAAATGTACAGCATTGGTTTATGAAAATACTGTGTGTATTAGTTGTAGTAAATGTACTGGGGTAAATAAAAGTGGATAGATTTATTAAAAAAAATGTGTGGGCCCCAACACACATATTGGTTGGGATAACAATGTATTGGTTGTAGTAAATGTGTGTTGGTGAACATTAAGATCTATTGGTTTCAGTACAAATGCATTTGTGTCAATAAAAATGTGTGGATGTCATGAAAATGCACTGGTGTTGTTATGTTTGTATTGATTTAAGTAAATAAGTATTGATTTATGGAAAAATGTATTGGTTTCAGTGGAAACGTATTGGTTTCAGTAAAAAAAGCATTGATTTTATTGTGTGTTTTCTGATTTCAGTGTGTATACACTGGTTTCAGTGTGCATGTGTAGATTTCAATGAAAACCCACTTTATTTAAAATGTACTGGTTGCAAAAAGTCAGTAGGCATAAATCAAGAAGGCTTGAGGTCCTTGATCTCAGATCAATAATCTCAGAAAATAAGCTAAAAATATCAAAACATGACAACAAATACAAATTAGCATGATTAAAATAGGCTCATAGTAAAATATACAGTAACTATGAATTAATATAACCATGGAAGAAATCCAACATAAAAAAGTAGAAGGTAGAAAAGTGACTTAGTAATGTCATGTGCATTTCATTCCAGGAAGCATGACGGAGGAAATGCTTTGATTCTTATGCAGCATAAGCAGCAGTATTGACTGTGGACTTAAACAAAGAGAATATGGGCCCTATCCTCTAAATGAGACATTCCATGGGGACCCTGATGCAGAGCAACCCAAAGATATGCTCAGACCCTCATCAGGTCATACCATGTTGCATTCTGTTGTCCTTGCTACTCTATTGGGCAGCCTGGGAAGCCCAACTGAAAGACAATATCCCAGCACAAATCAACAACTAGAATGCAGAGTAATGGATGTATGAGCATTCCCCAGTGCAAATTTGTGGAATAAAATTCACATGCAGTCCCCTCACCAATTTTCACCTCCTGGCCAGGACCTGGACCTCCTTCCATGGGCAGATAGCCATTCCTGTCATGGGTGAAAAAAAAACTGTCCACATGCCTTACTCAGTGACATTTGGCCCTGTCTAGGAGGGTCTATGTACACTTCCCTGATCAACCAGAAGTCCATCTGTGTTTCTACTCCCTCTCCTGACCAGCAGAGTGCATGCCAGGTGAGTTCTACAAAGAAGACCACCCAAAGAGGAATTACAGTACTCTTGCTCCTAGTTCTCAAGGGGCCTGGGAAAGCGTTTCATTTTAGTGTGTGCAGAGCAATGGGCAGCAAGATCTTTGGTTCAGGTGGTAGGGCTGGAGACCACACTAGCCACCTGGGGCATGGTGAAGTGTTCCCTTCATCTAGCTAATCCCTCCTATTTCCCCCTAGGGCTGCACTCTATCCTTTTTTTGAGGTCTGCAGACTTTTTAGTACATCTTTCCTTTAGGTGGGACTTGACAAGCCTCATGAGGTCACTCTGAGACCATGATGCTGAAACTCTGTAAGAGGTTCTGATGTAAGAGGTGTCTCTGCTCCCTCCCATAGGCATCTCAGTGTGCTATCTTCACCTTACATCTCAGACTCCATTGGCCTCAAACAATGGGTCAGGTCTGCAGAGTCAAGTGTGATACCCTACAAGGTAGTGCAATGTGCTAATGCTGGTGTTATCAGACTGGGCAATACAGGTTGCATTTGTTATGAAAAAAATTGTTTACAAAACCAATTGACCCTGGAAAGACACTACTTACTGAACTCTTCTTTAAGAGGCCATTCTATCAGAGGAGGCCACAGGACAGTTACTCCTGTCCCTAAGTTAGAATAACTTTTGCACCCCCTAAATCACCCTGTTTGAACCTTCAAGATCATTGTGAACATTCCTCATGCTAATAAGCTATCTTCTAATTGGGCAGACATAACACCAGCTTTGGCTAAGAATCTAACACGAACACTCAAGTCCTGAAGGCAGCAGCACTAACCACCGGATTAAAGAAAAGTTTCCCTAGCTTTTTACAGATTGATTATCACATATACAGCATCAAACATTTGCACTGAAGACTTCTGCATGCTCAGACTAGGTCCAGGTACAGTAACATGCTATGGCAGGTTCTGCAGCTATGGAAAGCAGATTCAAGTTCAATTTTATTGCAGAAAAGACTCCGTTGAGCAAGCTCATTCACAAGGAGGCCCTGAGGCACATACACATACAGTTCGCAATTACATAGACAGGAGATATAAAATGTAGAACAACAAAGAAAAAATATATAATACAAGAGGTATACACAATAGAAGTCCTTATGCTATATATGCAGTACATTCCAGTTTTAACCTTGCCCTAAGTTATGCAACACATTTCGGCTTAATAAGTAGAGGGCCAGTTAGTACCTAGGAAGTTGACTTGGTGTTGGGGACCTAGTAGCACCTACATATGTCTTTTAATTTAAAGATAGCTAGTGTTTTGTAGGAGTTAATTGATACAATGCTGGTTAGCTTCAGCATGGCTTGTAGTTGGTTCCAAATGTTTGGGAGGGCATATGAGACAGCTCTTTGGCCAGCTGTGGTGACGTGTCCTGGAAACATCTAGTAGGATAAGGTTAGATTTCCTTAGGAGTAGGCGCTATGCAAGATGTGTATGAGAGGACGTTAAATAGACAGGCAGTTTGTGGAGTAGTAATTTGAGGGTCCAAATGCCAGCATGCAGGAGGTGTCTGGTGGCAAGAGAGGTCCACCCAACTGCTGCATAAAGATCACAGTGGTGGGTCCTGTACACAGAGTTAGTAATGAAGCGAAGAACACGGTGATAGAGTACGTCCAGTTTAAATAGGCTCAAGGTTGGGGAGGAGATAAAGATAATGTCTCCGTAGTCAAGCAAGGGAAGGAATGTTGCTTGGACAAGTCTTTTACAGGTCGCAAGAGAAAAGAGGGCCCTATTTCTAAAGAAGAAACCCAAGCATGCTTTAAGCCTCTTTGATAGATCCTCGATGTGGTCATTGAAGGAAAGCTTGTTGTCTATCCACACACCTAGATATTTAAATTTAGGTACGACTTCCAAGGGTTCACCTAGGGAGATAACTATGAAGTTTTTAGGTGGGGTAGGTAGGGCACCAGACATGGCAAGTCTCGAGAAAATCATTGTCTTGGTTTTTTTGGCATTTAAGAGAAGCTTGGCATTGATAAGGTTGCTTTCTAACTGGATAAAGTCAACTTGGAGTGCTTCCTGACTTCAGTTAAGGACAAGCCTGATGCGTACAAAACCGTATCATCCGCAAAGAAATGTATGCTAGAGTTCTTTATGTGGGAGTCAAGGTTGTTGATGTACAGGGAAAAAAGGACTGGTCCTAGGATGGAGCCTTGAGGGACTCCTCTGGCAATTGGAAGGGGGGCAGATAGTAGGCCATCAGCTTTGACTTTTTGTATCCTTCCCGTGAGATAACTGTTAAACTACTGTAAGGCAAGTGGAGTGGCACCTATGTAGGCAAGACAGATGATTAGGAGGTGATGGTCTACAGTGTTGAAGGCCTTACTAAGGTCTAGAAAGACTGCACCAGTAACCTTCTTGGTGTCCATAGCATGGATCCAGTCATTAGAGACTTTAGCCAAGGCTGAGATGGTACTGTGCTTCGACCTGAAGCCAGATTGGGCCGGGTTTAGGAGTGAGTGCACTTCAAGGTGAGTTTTTAGTTGGTTGTATATAAGTTTTTCCAATACTTTGGAGAGAACGGGCAAGATAGAGATAGGATGGTAGATTACATGCATGAAGTGTGTTTTACTGCACTATGTCTTCTGCATACAAAATAGGGGTCAAAGTATAAAAGAGAAGCTAAACAACAGGGGCCTAAGCTGTTAAAGTTTTACATATGTCTTACATTCAGTTTATTTGTTAACTATGACAAACTTACAGAGTAAACAATGACAATCTCATTTACAGTGATGCCCTGGGGCTCAAACACAAATACAAAACTTACACAACAGGTATCGTAACCTACACTATCAACAAAAATGTTATAAAAATATCAACATGCGTGATACCTGGTGTCCCAATATCAGCACATACAGTAGCACTGCCAGGCAAGTGACCCATGGTCAGGTGTAGATTCAGGTCTTTCATGCTGGAGTGACCAAGCTGCGAACAGTGCATGGTCTGACAGTGCATGGCAACCTGAGTATGTTGGCACTGTCATCTGCCACAGTAGTAGCCCCTCATGGTGGGCTAGTGATTCCATTTCCTCATCAGAGGTAAGTATGCACTGCATCATTACTGCATGCAAGGCCATTGATGGCTAAACATTGTGTCATGGTGGTGGGAGGGTTAAGGCCTGGTCACCAGGGATGACATGCACATGAATGAGCATGTTATGAGATATAAGAGGAAACAAAATCCCCTTGACTCATCTCTATGACAGCTGACTGCCATACTCAGGCCCTGGATGGCCATCCCACCCCCACCCACATGACTGTGTGCGGGGAACCCCAATGCAAGGACCCCACCACAGGGACCAAGTGGTGGAGTAACATGAGGATGGCCAGCTGTGATGGGACTGGGTGGCCACTGTTTGTTGCCTAACTGCAGTATAGTCTGAGTACCATAAATTAAATAAAACACAGGCATAAAATAAAAGTCATGATTACTAGGATTTTAAAAACCTTACAACAAGGGTTTGGCTTACTGTATGTGCCATTAATTTCACCAGGATTAGATCAAGGTTAGGGAAGTCTTTTAAACCCAGTTAAGCAGCAGTACAGCAAACTAAAAGTAACCTAGGTCCTGTCCTGATTACAACCCCACCCCACCCCACCCCAAGCACAGGGACTTATATACCCTCTATAGAGCCTAACACGAACGACTACCTCCCTTATCCTGAGGACTTCACTTTTGTGGTGAGGGGCTGAAGGAGAACTGCTGCAGAGGAAGCAGAGCTTGATTCTTCAGCACCTTCAGCATGGATGGTTGCTCCCATCCCACATCAAAGACTGCAATCCGCCCAAAAAAAAAGAGCACAGCTCGTTCTCACACTGGACTGGGGATTCCCCAATCTACTGCCCAAAGGAATGAACACCAGTGCAGCTGTAGAGGCCAACAAAACAGGTCACAGAATACTAGTTAAGGGCAGGAGCCCTTTCAAAAATAAGAACTTTGGGGGCCAATGCCCCTTACCAGCTATGATGCTGTCATCATTGTGCAACTTGACCCCATCTCCATGGCAACAAAGGTCAGAGGTTCCACTAACTGCCAATCTGTCTTCAGGGAATGAAGGAAAGTCAGAAGGAGTTCCTGGGAAACTGGAGGACAGTCAGATTTTGGGTGCAAATGTAGGGGTCAATGATTCACTGTATAATGGACCTCCAGCCTGGCCACTGAGAGATTGACATTTGCATGGACCAATGGTGAGCTGAGATTCACCAGTGAACAACAGAAGCTGTGCCAAGACCCATTCAGTCTGTGTGTGATTGCAGAAAGTAGCAGACCTGCTGACTGCTGCTAAGAGCTGTGCTATGACATACTGCAAGTCTATCATTGATGAACTGGATGACTGTGAACAGATTCCCTGCTACAGAGAAGAAGGATATGTATGCTCCATACTGAGTATTGCCAGCAGATAGCCAGAGAGAGACCTAATCTGCTGCCCAAGACTCCTACAGGGGCCACTACCATACCATAGTGCTACTGTCTGAGGGTCTGAAGCCCTAGGTGTGCAGGTCAGTGCAGACACTCCATGGCCTGATTGACTGGAGGACAGCTGATCCTTCCCCTGCATCACCATCGCAGACACCAGCGAGATGGGAAAGTGGAAGAGTAAGGAGATGATCCATCCAACTGAGCAAAGCTACTCAGAGCTGTGATAAAGAACCTGTCCTGCCAGGGAAAGTCTCAAGCCCAGGGAAGGTCCCAAGTGTACCAAAATCATGAGTAAACACAGGGCTCAGTCCTTCAAATGGGATTAAGTGTAAAACAGTTGGGGACTGTTCAACTGCGTTTGGTCATCAGGCCAGTAATTCACAAATAACTTTGCCTTGAGGTTAAGCCATTTTTGCAATTTCATAGCCTTTGGGTTAAGTTTTAATACTGAACATTGCTTCTGTTTATGTTACAGTGCACCACCACCTGCTAACCAGCTGCACAATCTATGAGGCTACACCAGTTTAGCAGCTGGGTACCCAATAACTTGTTGGGAGCTCCCTTTAATGAACAGAGGTAAAAACACTGATACCAGTGGGGAGAGGGAAGTGTCTCTAGTACAGGACAGTGGTATCCTCTTGTACAGTGTAGTGTAGTGTAGTGGAGTGTGAGGATGGGCTGCATTGGAGGGCTATACCTAGGTGGGCATTTTTAGTTACAACCCAGGGAAGCACTTAATTTGGAGTGCCTTACAGGGCACTGAAGAGGAACCTGAGTGGCGGGCCCTAGAAGGGAACCAAAAAACTAGCTACTAATGCATAGTAAGTCTATTGCTTACTTAACACCCTTTTCTCCCATTTAGAGCCCTTCAGACCCTAAAATTTAGTTATTGTTCTTTTGTTGTTTAAATATTGACCTGTGGCCATTTGTTTAATAGTACAGACATTGCATACTCTTTGGGGCAATCATTATTGCACTACACTGATTCATGGGTAGGGTGTTCCCACGGGGAGAGGAGGGGAGGGGAGGAGGTACCATATACCAAGGGATTGTTCCATACTGACACCAAGCCAACATAAACCTTTCTCTGGGTGGAGGCACCACACAATCTTATTTAAACCTTGAATATGAACCCCACAATCAGAAGTTTAATAACCCAGGCCCCTCAATCTCATTTGAGCCCACAAGATGGGGGGGCAGCACTGTGATTTCCTGTTTACCATCTAGATACCCACTTGGACCTCAGTGCAAGTTGTGAACAGTTTGATACCCATCCCCTTACACAATTTTGAACATCATCATGGAACATGAAAGACTGAGCAGCTGGATTCTCTGAAGTCAATATTAGTTCTGTGAGTCCCTGCCAGGACCCGCAAGGAATAATATAATCTGTTCTTGCCATAGTGAAATGCCACAGTAAGGTGACTGGGCAAGAATGTTCACACAACAGTGCCACACAGATTCTGACAATGCTGGTGGAGTGCAGCAGTGTCATGGATGCCCCTAGAGAGCCTGGTGGAGTGACCCCAGAAGGAAGCAGTGTCATGTGGACTATAGTGACTAACACAACTGTGGCACCAAAACACAATGTCCCTCCAAAGCTAGAAGAGTTTGAGTAAAGGTTCTACAAGTGATTACAGGCTGAAGGAAAGTCAGCCATCAAGGTCTAGAAAATACTCACTACTCACTGAAAAGGTCCCTGCCCCACTTAGGATAGTGGGTGAGGATCACGGATATGTACTGCCATCTGGATCTGATTCATACCAGAGACAGAGGATGTTATCAGGAGTCAGACCCACCCGAACTGGTGGAAAATGGCCTCAAGACAAGGAAGAACTATGTTTCTACACTGATGTAGAACTGCCAATGTTTGGTGGAGAAGCAGAAGTAACTGGGAGAATGCCTCAGAGAACCACCACTAGAGGCCATCCTATCACCAAGCTCTATGGAGCCAGATGCCCCCACCCAGGAGTATTTAGTAGCCTTAGAGTGTTTTAGCAGCACTGAATAAAGTAATGACCTCTATGGGAGGTTCAAGAGGACCAAGCAATGGAAGGGAGAACCATTGTCAGCATACCTGAACTATCTGAAAAGATACTACAGAAAGCCTACTGAGAAGGAGGTGTGGCATCCAAGGACTTGAACCAAGTGTGATTGGACCTTGTGCTCAAGGTGACCCAATATTCTGACCTGCTAATTCTGAGTTTGCATCTGCAGGGGAGAAGGAACAATCCACATTCCAATAGAGTGCTCCAGAGCAAGTTGAGAGAGGCCAAGGAATAAGAGGAGCAATGGGACTCTCATACAGTGTCAGCTGCCAGGACTCAAGTCACTGAAAGTGGGACTAAGCCTGAGAGTAGGAAGCTCTGGGATCTACTGAAGGAGTGCAGAAAAGTGATGAAAGTCTCAGCTCCCAAGGTATCTTTGTCTGGTAAGCAGGACAACCTTAGGAACCTATGTGCTATGCCAGTCAGCAAGAAATTAACAGTGACTGATGCGGAGTACAGGTGCATAGCCACCCTGTAACCTGTGACTTCTAGACCCAAGTAAATGAACTGTGTGAGCTATTGGAAGAACTGTGCAAGTGCATCACTCAGCAAGTGGTTGTGAAGATGAAAGGACTTACCAAGCAAGGATCTGTTGCAGTAAGTGCCTCCATGGAGGCGCCAAGCGGAAACCACCCTAAAGAATACTGTAGGAACTGAAAACCCCCAGATAGGCTGCCATGCCAACGACCAAGTAGAGAAGGGATCATATGCTACTGTTGTGGGGAGGACAGGCATCTGAAGAGGGAGTATTAATCCCCAGAGGATTTAAAGAATGTAAGCAACAAGATATTAGAATAAGCCAGAAGCAGGGAAACTTCAGCAGGACACAGTAATGGAGTGCACTGTAGCTCCACCCATCAGATGTTCCATCCAAGCCATTGTCAAATGGTCAGACAAGCCTACAGCAGCTTTGCAAGCTACTTTAGCCAAACATTTAGTTTATTTATTTTTTGATTTAAACATTTGGTGACCGGCCCTTTAACTGAGACAGTTGTTACAATCAAGGAAGTACCAACCTGAGCCTTACTGGGCAGTAGTTCCCAAGTCACAATCATCTTTAAGGATTGATATGGCCAGCATTTGTCTGACAAGGAACTACAACATCTGGAGGGATTAAACATGTGATGGCTAAGTAACAAGTCTTACCCTTACTTAGAGTATGTGACAGTATGGATCAATTTCCCCATGAAAGTGGCCAGAATCAGAATACCAGTGGAAACTTGGTATGTCCATAATCCAGAATGTATGACAATGTGCTGGTTCTGACTGGAACAAATGCCCACATGGCTGGACACCTGGCCCAACTCTGTATGGAATGAGAGGTGCAACAGAACATACAAGCACTGCCTGTGCATGAATGGGGGATGCAAGCCTAACACAGACAGGCCCAAAAAAGATTGAGAAAAGACCCAGTAGACGTAGTGTGGCACCAGGATAATGAAGAGCTGGTATTGCCAGCCATAAAAAGTGCAGCATCAGTGGGGTGATCAGATTGAAAAAGGATATAAAGAACTAGACCCTAATGACTGATGCCATGGAAGAGCATGGACCTTCATAGGTATAGGTTGACAGAGTTCACAGTGGTTTAGTAAGGAGCTAACTCAGATGGTTAAAGGCTAAAGGGCAGAGACTGGAGCATTCTTGGTGCAGATCAGGTTTATTGGAGAATTGACTAACAGTGAGAACCCATTACAGGGAGTATCAAGAGGCAATCACTGTGAGAAAGGCAGAGTTTCTGTCATGAGTGATTACTGCAGGGGTAAATAGGCCAGTCCAGCTTTTTTGCATGGTGGACAGGCTCTTGCATCCAGCCTGCCTACAGTCTGGAGGAGTATTGCAACATGAGCGATGCAAGGAGTTTGGCCAGTTTTTCCTTGAAAAGGTATCCTCTATTCATTCCTCAGTCTCTTCAAATGGGCTGTTATTGCCCAGCATACTACAGTCTATGACTAACGGAGACCTTCGGTCAGTCTGAGAGGAATTTCACCTGGTGACGGCTGAGGAGATTCTCTGGATGATCATGAAACTTCATCCCACCTTCTGTTCACTGGATGCTGGAGCTACCTGACTTTTGCTAGACTGTCAGAAGACTATTGGTCCAGTGTGATTGCTGACCTTGTCCAGTGTTTACTTGGGGAGGGTGTGTTTCTGACAAATTTGAAAAAGGCTGTTGTGAGACCCCATCTCAAGAAGTCTTCTTTGGACCCAAATGTCTTGGCAAATTACAGGCCCATCTCTAACCTTCCCTTTTTGGGAAAGGTTATTGAGAGGGTGGTGGTGGCATGCTGGAGATGCACCTGGACGTTTCTCTATTTGTGAGCTATTTCAGTCTGGATTCAGAAAGCATCATAGCATGGAGACTGTACTTACTAGGCTACAGAATGATGTTTTTCTGGCTAGAGACAGAGGGGAATGTTCCATTCTGATTCTCAATTTCTTATCAGCATTTGACACCATAGATCATAGGATTTTGGCAGCTCAACTGAGAGACTTGATAGGACTTGGAAGAGTTGTGTTTAGGTGGTTCGAGTCCTTCCTTTCCTGTTGGGTGCAGCAGGTAGTAGGGGAGAATTTTCTCTCTTGGCCAGCTGCCTTGACCTGTAGAGTCCCTCAGGGTTCCATCTTGTCTTCCATGCTTTTTTGGTGTATATGCTGCTGCTGGGAGAAGAGAAATGGAAGTACAGTTTGTAGCTTCACTGTTATGCAGTTGATATACAGTTGAATCTATTGTTTGCCCCTGCTGAGAAAAATGCAGTGGACGCGCTTAATGATTGCCTATCTGTGATCAATGATTGGATAGCTTCCAGCAAGCTCAGGATGAACCCGGACAAGACTAAAGTGCTACTGGTGGAGTCGGGTATCTGAAGGATAGCTGGACTGAGTGAAGGAGTGGCTGGATTACATCTCAGGCCCACTCAGCTTATAGCCAGAGATAGGGAGAAGAATCTGGGCATTATTATGAACCACCAATTGACTATGGAAGATCAGGTGTCTACTGTGATCCGTTATGATTTCTTTCATCTTAGGAACATCAACCGGATCAAGCCCTCTCACAGCCCTCAGGATCTGAAGTCCCTAGTGCATGTCTTCATGTTGTCTAGGCTGGACTATTGTGATGCTCTGTATCTCGGGCTATCTGAAGGTTTGATGCATCTCTTGCAGCTGGTGCAGAATGCCACAGCTAGATTGAGTGCTAGGGTTTCTCACTCCAAGCATATCTCTCCGACCACACTGGCCCATATGAGTACTAAAAATCCTAGTTTGTGGACAGAGTAGTTCCTTTCTAATGGCATCAAGCTTCTACCATTGAAGGCCACAAGTCTCAGTCCTTCAGGGTAAGCTTGGTAGAGAACTTCTCCAAGTCCACTAAGGTTGGCATCCATATACAAAATATATGGCTTAGGTTGATCTGCATACAGCAAGACAGGCACATTGGTCAGTTACGATATAATCTCATGTAATGCTGTCTCACAGGCTGCATCCCAGTAATGTGTAAAAGGTTTGTAGACTTTGAAATATGAGTTAGGTTCAGTTTCATCCTTCATTGGCACGCTCTTGGATTTATTAACTAGTGGGCATCCCTGTGTTAGATTCAAGAGTGGTCTTACTACATGGACATACTCCTTGATAAGACACCTGTAGGGCTTTCAGATTTTGTTGTCATGGTCAGTTAGTCAATGCTTTGATCTAGTTATGGACAGTTTAAATCTCCTGTCCAAAAACAAAATGCCCCATGTATTGTGTAGTTATGAAATAACACACTTGTCTATGGAGAGTTTGAGCCCAAACTCTTCCTGATGGTCTGCAACTTTAAACTGGTGGGTTCTGTGTTGTTTCAAGGCCTTCCTAAACACAATGATATTGTCTAGGTAGACTAAACACTCCAGAAATCTGCATACCCTATAGTGCATTCCTTATGGTGCTGAAATGTAGCTGGGGAGCCAGAGATACCTTGGGGCATATGTAAGAACTCATAGAATTTGAGGAGACAGATGCATGTTTTTTTCACCATGGGCAGTAGGTATTTGGTAATACTTGCTCCTCAGATCTGGTACATAGAACTAGTGACCTCCATTTAGACAGTCAACAGCATCCTATAGTCTTCTAATCATATGTTGACTTGACATCATTCACTTTTTAAGAGTCAAATAATCTATTATTGTACTAAATCACAAGAAAAAAAAAAACTAATTGGAAAACATTTCAGCATCTCTCATCTAGTCTCTCTCTCCAAATCAGTCTCTCCAGCAGGACATAAGGCAGCCTGTCCTGGTTCTGCTGAAAATCCATCTCTTCACACATCTCAGTAAGACAGGCTCCTCTAGTTGCGGGTTGCTAGGTATAAGATTGTGACCCGTCTAGCAGCTGCTTGTTGCTAGGCCTAACACTGTGATGCATCTTGTAGCTGGCTAGAGCATTGTAACAGATTACATCAGTCTGAGGTCACACTCTGTCACAGCTGTCTATGCCATTGTTTCACTATCTCTATTTTAAGTATTAGGGAACCCAGCTGCATACAATACAAACCTAAGCAAGTTAGAAATTAGAAATTAGAAAGTACAGCAAGTAGAGGCAATTGACTGTGCAGTCTAATAGAGAGTTAGAAAAGATAGAGACAGTAGTAGAAACCTTGTTTCTGGTTCCCTCCTACATAACACAAATGGGACAGGGCCTAGGTCTGTCACACATACCATCCTGTTATCTTGAAGACAACTATGCATACATACTCTGGGATTCCTGGATAATTCCTTCCCCCAATACTCTATAAAATAGAAAAGCACTTGGGCACTGGCCAGGCCAGCATGGGTTTAGAGTCTGGAAAGAAGTAGTCCAGCCACTCTGGCCGCAACTGGGCCTTGAGAGTCTGAAGACCCAGAGATTGTGGTAGCGTCCCTTGGGTCGGGTGGCACTGGTCCCCTTGGGCCTGGTCTTGGACCAGGATACCATCAGAAGCATCTGGAGGTGCCAGTCTTCATCTCAAGATTCGCAGAACAGTACTCTTGAGAACGCGCTATGGGAGAGTGGTGGGCCACCTCTCAAGGCAGGTTGCCACGACCCTCACGGGTTCACTACTTCTTGAAGAAGAAAACAGAAGTCTTTATCCAGAGCAACTGTAAATTTACCTTGCTTAAATAATGTCCAGTATGTGAAGTCCTAGGCAGTTTGCATAGAAAGCCCTGGCAGGTAGTCAAATGAAAGGTCACCAGGTAGGAGGGGGCCTGGCAGGGGTTGGGGCTGGTAAATCCCCAAAAATGGGGCCAGATATGGGAGTCTGCTTTTTGGGCCACTAGGCCAATCAGTGTTGTGCCAAAGGAAGACATACATGGCTGGACCAACCATGCTTCAGGAAATAAGTAATGCTATCATAATGCTGATAGGCTGCTATATGAGTTGTCCTGTTGGGCACAGTGAGGCACGTGCATAGCACAGCTTGCTCCTCAGGAAAGTGCTTACCCTACCTGATGAGTGTACCACCATATGAATTGTCTTAAGTGTCAGAGCACCAGGGACCCTGCAAGGGAAGTTAGGGTATGGAAGGATTGGGAGAGACCCAGTATGCAATGGCAAATGTAATTGTAGCCCCTTTAGTTTAGGGGGTAAACCTGGAACAAATGAGGATGTTGGGCAGGCAAAAAAGGCCCCACAAGTATAGTAAGCAGCAGTTGTAGAAATAAAGATATGGAAGCTCCAGGAAAATAGTAGTGAAAAAGCATATGGAGAGAATGAAAATGTAACGTACAGTGTGCAAATATCATAGAAAGCAAAAGCAATTGCCAGGGGAATGCCCGGAGAGCAGTGTAGCATCTTGCAGTTCCAAAAATAAAGTAACGTTATGCTTGATTTCAGCTGTAGAATGGACATATAAGAACGTCCACAATCTCCACTCCCAACTGCTATGGTCTGTGCCTGGAAGCAGTGAAGTATAGCAGAAGAACAAATTCTGGCGCCAGACCAGGTAAAGTGCAAAAATAGGCTTTTTATTTGAACAATGAACTGAGTTGGTATGTTGCACTGAGATTCTATATAGACAATCTACTTTGTGTGTGGTCTCATGTTTATTGTGTCCCAGGGTATGGCTGTTCTGGTGCCCCTAATCCCCATCACCCCTGACGTGTGAGAGCAAGGTGACTAGTGTTGCCATACTGGTCATCATAGCATAAGGTAGGCACTCTCCTGGACGAGATGCCATCATATACCCTAGACACAGAAGGGTGACCCCGGTACTTACATACTCATGAAATAATATTAACTCGTGGCTTACAAGCTTGTAAAGGCCACAGCAGTTGCCTCATCTTTTAACTTCTTTTTCACTATTTGTGCCCTCTCCCTAATTCCCTCCACCTCCCTCTCCCCCACCCACCCACCCTTTTGTCTTAAACCTCCCTCACCATCTCATTTTTATTTTCCCTACCACTCCTTCTGCAACCCTCAAGGTCTTCCTAGCTTTAACTCACACAAAGGAGGCAACTCCAATGGCCTTGACCCCAAACTTTTGTCTCTCTCCCAGCCCCAGCCATTGCTCTTTCCATCGCATACATCTTAAACCACTTCTTGTCCCTTGCCTCAGTCCCTGATCTGTGGAAACTGGCCATAGTCATCCCGTTCCTAAGGAAGGTGACCTCTGCCCCCCCTGGCAACTATCACCCATCTCCCTCCTTCTCTACCTGGATAAACTTTAGGAACACCTGATTCTCTCCCAACTCTCCCCCTTCCTTGAAAATGCCTCCTTCTTTACTCCCTACTAGACTGGATTCAGGAAATCCCACACCACCACCACCACCACCTCCCTCCTTAGGCTCACTAATTCCATCCTTTCTGGCATGAACCAGGGGTTGTTCACCTCTGCCATCTTTGTCAGCCTGGCCAAGGCCTTCAACACTGTTGCCCACCCCATTCTCCTGGGCAAGTTAAAAGTGGCTGGGCTCTTATCCTCCTGTATTGTGCGGTTTCACTTATACTTGAGGATAGGACCTAAGCTGTATGTACTGGTGATGCAATCTTCCCTCCTCTCCCTACCTACTGTGGCATCCCCCAAGGATCCATCTTCGGCCCTATCCTATTCTCCATCTTCCTGAATGATCTCTCCCTAGCCTGCTCCTCTGTGTCCATTCATAAGTCTGCAGATGACACAGTTCTCTATGCCTCTGGTTCCTCTACCTCTGAACTAACAACCTGACTCCAGCTGGAGTTCCATAAAATCCCAGCACTGGTTTCGAGCTGATCAGCAATCCCTCAATGCCCCAAAAATGGTCTCCGTGACCTTTGGCACTACGCATAGGCTTACCAGGCTTTCACCTCCCCCTTTCTTCAAGACCCTTGATTGTGCTGATTGAGGATGTCTCCTTTAAATACCTCGGAGTATGGTTGGATTGCCATCTTGACTTCTACTCACATGAATGCCATCGACCAGAAGTGACACCCTAAACTTGTGGCACATTACAGGGAAAAAAAGCAAGTATCCCACTTCCTGCCCATAGATATATTGTCACGGAGATGATTCTATCTATCTTCGATAATTGAGACATTATATATAGAACTGCTCCCAAATCCACCATTGCCAGACTAGATCCCCTATTTCACTCCTTCTACTGCTTTGCCCCTGGATTGCCTCCCCAGGACTGTTTCCTGTATTCATCCCTTCCTTTCCCTCCCCTCCCTTGATGCCAGGTGCCTCGCTCACTGTGCCACCTTTGTCTCCAAATTCTTGCTGCCCCCCCCACCTTTTCTTCTTCCCTCCTCCCCTTCCCTCCTTCCACCTCCTACTCCATTTGCAGCTCTGACACCAGCTCTCTCACCCTCTCCCAAGTAAAATCCTCTGCTGGTCAAGCTGCATTCTCCTTCTGCTTCCCCAAAGTCTGGTGCACCCTCCCTGTTGCTATTCACTATGCTCCCTCTTCTCCATCACTGAGATCTGTCCTCCATTACTTCACTATTTGCACCCACAGTTGCCACTGATACTAGGCTAATCCCACTGCTCCTGCCGCCATACTACTCCCTCCTCCTAATGCCCTGGTTTATTGGTCCATTATTCCCCTTGACTTGTCTCCAGTTGTACTCATAATCTCCCTTCCTTCTCTCATTTTGCTGCCAGCTGCACTTTACTGAACTGGTACTGTTGATATGCTGTGTTTTGCGCTACTTGTACATTGTGCTTCCTCTTAATTGCCTACTGCATGCTTTTTATTATTATTATTGTTATTATAATTGTAACATTACTGATGTAGCTCATTACTGAACTCTCCACGTCCCCTTCCCCCCAGGACACATCTGGAAATGTGCTATTTAGCTCAGTATGTTTTCCCTGGTGAAACTCTTGAAATAAATATGTATTCTGGTGTGTGAGAACAGAAAAGGGACAGAAAGTGTCTGGAATTCACAGTTTAAATGTGCACGAACTGTTGAGAATGAGGTAGGTTTAACATTCATTGCAGTAGTAGGCTGGTACACGGCTGGCATGCCATAATAGCCGGGATGTAAGGGGTTGGGAGATTACCAGTGAAAGCCTTAGTGAAGCCTAAGTACTCTATAGATGATGGTAATCCAATGAGATGGGTCCTTAGAGCCGAAGAAGTTGTGTACAAATGAATTGAAATGTGCAAGACAAATCCCACAGTAAACATCTAATGCTTAAAACCAGGAGTCAGTGTGATTTGTTCCCAGCCGGTGAAAACACAAGGTGCCCTAAATCTTTTCAGTTCTGTAACAGCTGAAGAAACTGAGTGTGATAGAGCTCCCAATGAGCATAAATATACTGCTAGACATAGGAGTTCCCTGGGCCATGCCCACCCCCATCCTGGGCACAGAAGCAGGATGATGATCATGCTGCCTGAAAGAGAGGTGCATCATAAATCTAGTTTGATGGGAACCTATCCAGGGCAGAACTTTCTAAAGTCTGGAAGCAAGAACTCATTCATAAAGCTTCCCATTATGATTGAGCATGGTAATTGAGTGAAAGTTTTACAAAATTGTGCATCCCTTTAAAGTTTGGATAATAATGTGTGTACAGGTCACCATCTCAGACGGAGGAGTTAGACAGGGAACTAGCGGGACAGATCAGGAGGACCTGCGAGAAGGGTAGTGTGGTGATTGTGGGGGACTTCAACATGCCAGGAGTGAACTGGAGCACCCCAACAACCAGGAACAGAAGGGAGCAGGTACTGCTGGATGCCTTCCAGGATAGCTTCCTGCTGCAAATGGTCAGTGAACCTACCAGGTTAGGGAATACCCTTGACCTTGGGCTGGCAAATGGGGACTTTGTTAGAGAACTTACAGTGGAGGAACCGCTGTCAGGGAGTGACCACCACTCAGTATGGCTCACATTGGATATGGGCAAGGAAGGAGTGGAATCTGGCACAATAGTGCTGGACTTCAGGAGGGCCGACTTTGGGAGGACGGGGGAAGTGGTAAAAGGGTACGTGGCCAGAATTCAATCTAGTATGGACACTAACCAGAGGTGGGAGCTCATAAAGCTGGGGATAGTGGAGGCAACCAAAACCTGCTGCAAAGCCCAGAGCAAGAAGGCTAGGGCTAAGAAACCGATCTGGTTGAGCAAGGAGGTCATGGAAAAGGTAAGGAGGAAAAGAGCTGCCTTTAGGAAGTAAAAGAAAACAGGGAGGGGGAGGACAGGGAGGAGTACTTGACAGAATCGAAGGAGGTGACAAGGGAGGTAAGGGAGCCAAAGCATCTACGGAACTCAGGCTGGCACAAGGCATTAAGAAGGGGGAGAAGGACTTCTTTAAGTACATCAGGGAGAAAAGGAGCTGTAAGGACCACATAGTAAGGATTAGAAAGGAGGGGTTGGGTGGAAGCAGGGTGCAATAAGGCGGAAGCACTAAATGAGTACTTCTGCTCAGTATTTACTAAAGAGAAGAGGGGGAGTGACACCCAAGGTGGGAGAAATGGCAGAAGCAGGGTGGGAAGTGGTGACAGATAGGGAAATCATGGAGAGCAGAGTTCAAGAGGGTTTGAAGGCACTGAGGGTGGACAAGGCGCCAGGCCCAGATGGCATCCGCCCCAGGGTACTGAAGGAGCTGGCAGAGGTCCTTGCAGGACCTTTGGCAGACCTATTTAATGCCTCACTACATTCGGGGTGTGTACCTCAGGATTGGAGGATGGCTCATGTGGTGCCCCTCCACAAGAGTGGCCCCAAGGATGAACCGGGAAACTACAGACCAGTGAGCCTCACATCCATCGTGGATAAGCTAATGGAGACTATCCTGAAGGAGAGGCTGGTGGCACTCCTAGAGGCCAAAGGGCTATAGGACAGCAGACAGTAAGGCTTCATACATGGCAGATCCTGCCAAACCAACCTGGTTGAGTTCTATGACTGGGTAACTAGGCAACTGGACAGGGGCCATGCAGTGGATGTCCTGTATCTGGACTTCAGTAAGGCATTTGACTCAGTGCCACATGGAAGGCTGGGAAGGAAGTTAGTAGGCACAGGGGCGGGTGCAAAGCTGGTGAGATGGGTAGGAAACTGGCTGCAGGGAAGGCAACAGAGGGTGGTGGTGGGTGGGGAGCTCTCACACCCAAGGGCAGTGACGAGCGGTGTTCCACAGGGCCCGTGTAGGGACCAGTGTTGTTTGGGATATTCATTGCAGACATATCATGGGACATCAAGAGCAAGATCAGTCTGTTTGCTGATGATACCAAGGTAGGCGCAGTGGTGGATGACCTAGGGGGATGGCAGGGGTTGCAGGATGATCTGGCAAAGTTTGAAACCTTGTCAGACACCTGGCAACTGGACTTTAATGCCAAAAAGTGCAAGGTGCTGCATTTTGGGATGAAGAACCCAAGGAGGAGTTACCAGCTAGCGGGAGTGCAGCTAGCCCAGACAGAGGAGGAGAAGGATCTGGGTGTGCTCATTACAGGGTCAATGAACAACTCGGCACAATGTAGGAAGGCAGCTGCAAAGGCCAACAAAATGCTGGGTTGTATTGCAAAGGGTATATCCTCGAGAAGAGAGGAGGTGATTCTGCCACTGTATAGGTCATTAGTTAGACCACGCCTGGAGTACTGCGTGCAGTACTGGCGTCCGTATCTGAAGAGGGACATTAAGTTACCGGAGGGGGTGCAGCGCAGAACGACAAAGATGATCAAGGGGCTGGGGGACTTATCATACGAGAGGAGGTTGAAGGAGTTGAACATGTACTCACTGGAGGAGAGGAGAGACAGGGGTGACATGATTGAAACCTTTAAATAGATGAAAGGAATAAACAAGACGGGTACAGAGGGGCTGTTCAAAGTAAGGGAGGGGAGGGCCACCAGGGGCCATGATATGAGACTGGAGCGAGGAAGGTTCAGGAGGGAGATGAGGAGACACTTTTTTACAGAGAGGGTGGTGGCTGGGTGGAATGCGTTACCTGCTGAAGTGGTATGCAGTAGAACAGTGGACTGCTTCAAACGAGGATGTGACAGGACAAGGGGGAGGGTTAATGAAGGGGAAGGGTGGAAGGGAGGGGCTGCTGCAGAATAAGGGGTGCTAGCTGCACATTCAAGCAGAATTGATAGACCTCTAGGCCTTTATCTGCTGGCAAATTTCGTATCTTCATAATGTGATAATACCCATGGGCATTGACAATAGGGATCCCACATTAAGGATCAATCTCAGTGCTTGTAAAATGTATTAATTTGACCACCATGAGGACAACCAGGCCACCTTTATGGCACATGAAGTGCAGGAATGGCCTACTGTCATATATAAATGCTATTTTATTACCTCTTTTGTTTGCTGGTTTCGCACCAAATCCCTCAGACTTTTTTCTATCAGCTGGTGTAATCTTAGGTAAGAGCTGATGCCACTTTAAGAGAGTTTGCTACTTTTGAGAAAACTTTAAGAAAAACATAATAGAGACATTTCAACCTATATTTTATAGACTCTCTCCATTTCTGTTTCATTTGTTTGTCATTACTATGTCATTTTCAAGAAAAAGGACCCTTTCCCCTAAGAATTCACTGGTTTCTATGGCTTAATCCTTTGCTGAAATCATAATCCTTTAACTGTGACATCACAGTTTAATGCTGAATAAATGGCTATGCTGTCACAAGCACTGGAGTGTGAGTTCAGAACAGAATTAACAAGCATTTGTCAATGCCGAATGTTGTCTTGCGGGCATTGGCATTGGTAGTGCAGGAGTTAGACAGATGCATAATAGGAATGACAGTGAAGTATGAAACTGACTCCAATCCCATCCCACCCTGCAGAGACTAGATACATAGATACATAGACAGTGTCGGCAGATAAGGGCCTATGGCCCACCCAGTCTGCCCATTTGAGCTTGTAAGTTCAGTTTGTTTTCCTAGAAGTCTGTTGCCCCCTACCCCTGACCTCCAGAATTCCTTTATGTCTATCCCATGCATTCTTAAATCCCGTGATTGTTTCAGCCCCCACCACTTCCTCTGGCAGGGTGTTCCACTTGTCCACCACCCGTTCTGTGAAGAAATTCTTCCTCATGTTTCCTCTGAATCGTCCTCCCTCCAACTTCATCCCATGCCCTCTAGTCCTGGAACATCTTTTTCGCTTAAAAATAGTGTATTCCTGCACCCTGTTCCTCCCGTAAGATACTTGTATGTCTCTATCATATCCTCTCTCCTCCTCTCCTCCAGGGAGTACATGTTCATTTCCTTCAACCTGTCTTCATAGGACTTGTGATGCAATCCATGCACCATCTTTGTTGCCCTCCTCTGAACCTTCTACCCTGTCTATGTCCTTACGAGGTATGGTCTCCAGAACTGTACACTGTACTTCAGGTGGGGCCTCACTAGTGTCTTGTATAGTGGAATTATGACCTCCTTTTCCTGCTGGTGATGCCCCTGCCTATACATCCCAGCATCCTATTTGCTTTACCTGCTGCCTTGTCATACTGTTTCCTACCTTGAGGTCATCAGAGATGACAACCCCAAGATCCCTTTCCTGCTTGGTGCATGCTATATCCTCACCCCCAACTGATATATTGTGCCAGGGTTTTTGTGCTCCATATGCATTATCTTGTACTTTGCATTGAATTTCAACTGCCAAACCACTGACCATTCTTCAAGTTTCTGCAGGTTGCTTCTCATTCTGTCTACACCCTCTGGTGTGTCTACTCTGTTACAGAGCTTTGTGTCATCAGCGAACAGTGAAATTCTGCCTTCTAGGTCCCAATGTCACTGATGAAGATGTTGAATAGGACCGTCCCAGCACTGATCCTTGTGGTACCCCACTGGTCACTCTTCCCTCTGTGGAGTGACAGCCATTTTACCACCACCCTCTGTGTCCTGCCACCCAGCCAGTTACCTACCCACCACACTACTGTCCTGCCCACACCCATATTCCCAGTTTGTGTAATAGTCTTCTATGTGGTACATGTCAAAGGCCTTGCTGAAGTCCAGATAGGCCATGTCCACTGCCCTCTCCTGATCCACCTGCCTAGTCACCCAGTCAAAAAATTCAACGAGGTTGGTCCGACATGACCTCCCCCGGTGAAACCATGATGCCTTGGGTCTTGTAGTCCATTGACAACTAGATGTTCCACCAATCTCTCCTTCAGTAGTGCTTCCATGATCTTCCCCACTACCGAGGTGAGGCTGATTGGTCTGTAGTTCCCTGCTTCCTCTTTGTTCCCACTTTTGTATAAGGGGACTACATCTGCTGTCCTCCAGTCTTTGGTGCCTTTCCAGTGATCGGTTAAACAGGATAGCCAGAGGTTCAGCCACCACCTCTTAGTTCTTTAGGACCCTGGGTGCACCCTATCTGGCCCCATTGCT
Organism: Neoceratodus forsteri; assembly: GCA_016271365.2. Taxonomy (NCBI): domain Eukaryota; kingdom Metazoa; phylum Chordata; order Ceratodontiformes; family Ceratodontidae; genus Neoceratodus; species Neoceratodus forsteri. Next base: position 782,609,811 of record CM028132.1, on the reverse strand, counting down.
TTATCAACTCTTATTACTTCCAGTTCCTTCAGGACCCTTTTCATGTAAAGGGACTTGTGTCCATTTCTGCACCATTCTCACCCCTTGTACTCCTTCAGACCCATTACCTCCTCTTCCTCAGTAAAGACTGAGCAGAAATACCTGTTCAATATGTCAGCTTTACTGTTGTCATCCTCCACGTGGCCCCCATCCTCCCCCTTCAGTCTCACTATCCTCCTTTGTCTTTCTTTTTTCACTAATGTACCTGTAAAAGGTTTTGTCCCCTCTACCCACTGATTTTGCAATGTGTTCTTCTGTCTGAGCTTTGGCTTCCCTTACTGACCTCCCTGCCTCCTTTGCTTCTCCTGGTACTTCTCCCTATCCCCTTCTGCCTGTGTCATTTTGTATTGCCTGAATGCACTTTGGCTTTCACTTTTTTGCTACCTCTTTGGAAACCATAATGGTCTCTTCCTTTTCCTCTTTGCTAACCTGCTTAATGCATAATTCTGTTGTTCTTGTAATCCCCATTTTAAATACTGTCCACTGTTCCTCAACCCCTGATTCCTGTCCCATTCCTCTAATGCCTCTTTCAAGTATCTCCCATTTTCCCAAAGTCTGCCCCTAAAATCCAGGATACGTGTTTTGTGTGGTTTGGTTCTGCTCTTTCTGTGATTTCAAACCATAATGACTGGTGGTCACTGTTTCCAGGTGCTCCCCCACTGTTACCCCCATCACACTGTCCCTGTTTGTGAGCACAAGGTCCAGTATTGCCTTCTGCCGAGAGTTGGTTCCATGACCAGTTGCTTGAGGAAGGCACCCTGAAGGAGTCCAGGATAAATCTGCTCCTAGTTGATGCTGCTGCTGGGATGCTCCAGTCCACATCTGGAATATTGAAGTCTCCAACCAGTACTACCTCACTCTTGTCTGCCATCCTTGGATGGCTAGCATCAGCTCCCTATCTGTTTCTTCCTTCCTGGGCTGGTGGTCTATAGACCACACCTGCAGTGATGGCTGTCCCATTTTCCTTTCCAGCTTAACCCACAGTATCTCTCCCCATTTTGTTCCTCCTGGATCTCTGTGGCTCCTTATGTCATTTTTCACATACAGTGCCACTCCTCCTCCCTTCCTGCCTGCTCTGTCTCTTCTGAATATGTTGTAGCCAGGTATGGCCATCTCCCAGTCGTGGTTATCATTACACCAGGTTTCAGTGATGGCCACAATGTCCAGGTCTGACTGTACCATGACAGCCTCCAGATCTTCCCATCTTGTTGCTAAGGCTCCTGGCATTTGACACATGGCTTTCCATGATTTGACCTCCCTAGACTGTTTCACTGTTCTACTCCAGCCCCTTCCTTGGTTGTCATTTATCCCTGGTTCTCCTTGCTGTCTGCCCTTCTGCTGAATTTGCCTCTTTCTGCTTATCCACCTCTTGGGCACTAATCTCCATCTTTGCACACTGCTTTGCAGAGATAGCCACTCCTCTGGTTCACTGGTTCCACTGCTAGCTGTGGGGTGAGCAAGTAGGTACCATCCTTGCTGGCCTGCTACCTCCTTTGCTAGTTTAAATGCTTGTCAATGTAGTATTTAAACTTATCATTGAGTGCTTGATTCCTCCAGGATGGATGCAGGCCGCCAGGCTTGAACAAACCTCCATCCTCCAGGTGGGTCCCCAGTCACCAATGAATCCAAACCCTTCCTCACAGCACCAGTTCTTCAACCATGAGTTAAGGTTCATGGTGCATGCACTCCATGCTCTCCTTGCCTCTCACAGGTAGTACTTCTGAGAAAGTGACAGAAGTAGCTACTTGCTTGAGACCCTCCCCAGTTTCCTAAACTCTTCCTGAACTTCCTTTGGCTCCCCATTTGCCAGGTCATTAGTACCTAGGTGGATAATGACATCCAGCTCACCCCTCCTGCCTTGCCTTCCCAGTGATCCCCAGGATCTTCCTTCCATCCCTCCATGCCGTGGCACCTGGTAGGCACCTCACCTCCCTGTCCTCCTCCTGTGTTCCTAGCTGATCCTCTTATGATGGAGTCCCCACCAGGATTCGCTTCCTCCTCCTCTGGGGTCCACTGCTTTCCCGCTGAGGTCACCTCCTTGGCTAACCTCCACATCCTTTCCTTCCACTTCTCTGGGTACCTCTATTTGGTTGTCCTCATTTGCCAGTGTGGCATATGAGTTCTTGAGTGGAATAGGATCTGGATGCCTCTGCCTGACTGCTCTAACCCTCCCTGAGCCCACTGTCACCCAAGTGCTCCTCTTCTCGGCATCCTTTGAGGCAGTTGCATTGGACTGGGTGGTCCCTGATAGGGGTGATGGTACTCCTGATCCAGTTTACTCCGCTCTGAGTCTGGCTACCCATCCCACAGTCCAGAGAGATGCATGCAGATAGGGCAGCACCTCAGTGTCCAGAAGGTCTGCCTGAATATGGCTGCCCCACAGCCACTGCATTGCACCACTCCCCACATTATACTGCAGTTCCACTACTTGTCTGCTACTGAAGCTCTCCTAGTTCCCTTTTATTAATTTACTGTACTAAAATCCTGCCACTGATCCTCAGGATAATTTTTTTTTTAAAGAAAAGAAACCAATAAATAAATAAATGAGTCAAAACACTTGTGTTGAGGGTGGGCTTCTTCCCTTATGCCCCTCTTACTTCACACCCTTACTATACTCCTGTGTTTAGCTCCTGTCAATCAGATTTAACAGGGCATATAATTAAGAGTTGGGGAAGGGAGGGGGGGCAAAATTTGCAGCAATTAAAGACAGCACAGAATTACACCACCACTATGTTTTAAATTTTCAACAGCCCAAAAACAATTATAAGTAAAAATAGCAAAGAAAGTATAGTGTCACTAAAAGCCCACAATCTAAGTTTAAAAGAAAATAGCAATTACCAGTTACTCTAAAGCACTGAATTGAATATGTTTCCTTCCTTCCCCTTCTGGCTTCTTCTGAGAAAATTAAACTCTGCTTGCTAATTTAACTCTGACTAAGCCCCACCTCCAGTTATCACGTAGCTGAGGTCAGAGGCCAGACAATTAACACCCTTCACCCAACTACAGGGCAGTCAGACAAGCCAAGATAAAATTTGCAGCAATTAAAGACAGCACAGAATTACACCACCACTATGTTTTAAATTTTCAACAGCCCAAAAACAATTATAAGTAAAGACAACAAAGAAAGTATAGTGTCACTAAAAGCCCACAATCTAAGTTTAAAAGGAAAATAGCAATTACCAGTTACTCTAAAGCACTGAATTGGATATGTTTCCTTCCTTCCCCTTCTGGCTTCTTCTGAGACTGACAGACATTGAGGTGTGCCTTTGGGTTATCCGCCATAATGCTCATGTTATTTCACCTCATCCTACCCTGCAGACTCCAGCAAGTGTTGCATTGTGCCTTGGGGTCATCGGGCCATACGCTCACCCCATTCCATAAGGAAATATGTAGAGATGGGTGCAGTATAGGAGAATGGGGTGAACTTTGGAGCCAAAGAGTCCAAGGCACACCTTGATGCCTGTCACTGGCTGCAAGGTGGGGGTGGGGGTGGAATGGCATGAGCATTACAGCCGACAAGCCAAAGTCACTCCCCTGATGCCTGTCAGTCTCTACAGAGTGGGACATTACAATTAGAAACCCTGAAGCCCTGGGTGTTTCTTGGTATTTGCACTCCAAATTTTCAACATCGGCTTTTTGTGACCCCACCTCATGAAAGCATTTGGGACCTCTGCTCATGAACAGTGGCACTGTGATTTTCTTAATCTGTCCCGAACATTGATTTCCCACACCGACCATGCCATTCTGCACCAGATGTGCAAAAACACATTTTGGGCAGGATGTGAAAAATGACAGCTGTACTGTTTATAAGAAGGTGTGAAGAAATGACAATGTGGAAAATCTGGAGTGAAAATATTAAAAATTATTGAAGTTATGAGCGTGTGTGGAAACTGCACAACACACGCTCATAACAGTCATTTTTTAGAATTCTTTTCACCATATTTGCAACATAGACTTTTTGGGAGCCCATCTCATGAACAGTGGCACTGTTGTTTTGTTAATTGGTCTTGAAAGGTGATTCCATGCAGTGAAATGACAGTGACTGATTTCACAAAGGTGGGGTCCCAAGAACTCCATGGCCTGGATATTCAAAGCACTTGTGCAATGTGCAGCAGGGGTGTACTGGCACAACTGCACCAATGCGCTGGAAAGTGATATTCAGCACCAGCAGTTGTGCAGCGCTAGTTGCAATGCACCAATGTGCAATGGTAATGAATGCATGTTCAAGTGCAGGGGGCGTAGCCATGAATATGTGGTGCAACGTGATAGTCAACAGCAGCCAGATGGCACAAGTAAGGAGCGGATCAGACTTGAGCCCATAAAAAGAGGGAGCAAGTGAAGGAAGGAAGCTTGCGCCAGAGGGGAGCTAGATAGAGCGGGCCGGCTATACAGCAGGAGGGGAGCCACAGAGAGACAGAGGCAGGCTGAGAGTTGCACACAGTGTGGGCCAGGGTGTGTGACACTGACAGAGGCTGTGAGTGTGAGTGGGTGTGTGAGAGTGTGTGTGTGTGTGTAGGCATGAGACAGGGTCAGAGGCAACATCCACAGCAGGTGTCTGTGACACCCAGCACAGGAGGGGCTGCACAGTGGCCCAGACAGGTGGGAAGTGGAGGCCACAGCCCTCAGTCTGCTGGCCAGGAAGCCAGAACACAGGTGTGCACCCAGTGCAGGGGCATAGTCAACAGCACACAGCCGTGGGGTCCTGGGGAGACAGCCACCTGGGGGGGAGAACAACCCAGGCCATGGCCAGTGCCATCTTCCAGATGGAGGCAGTAATGAGGAGTGTGAGGAGACAGCTTGCAGACTGGTGCAGCTGTGGAAGGGCCCGTCGGCGGTACGCCTGGAACAGGTGGTGCCGCGCCTGCACCACCTTCGAACAGTACAGTGACACAGAGACTGTGGGCCGGTACCACCTGAACTGGGCAATTCTGAGGTTGCTCTGTGTGCTGTGCAGTGAGGAGATGCAGGCACCCACAAGACGGAGCCACGCCCTGCCGGTGGAGACAAAAGTCACGGCTGTCATGTGCCTGCTCATCACGGGTACTTTCCAGAGACCAACTGAGAAAACCACATGCATAACCCAGTCAGCCGCGCCACGGTTCCTCACACAATTCCTCAGTGCACTGTTGCCACATGGTGCGGAATACGTTTGTTTCCCCAGCATACAGGCAGAGCGTACAGCGAACATGCAGGAGTTCCACAGGGTGGCACGTATGCTTGGCATGCTGGGGGCCATCAACTGCACCCATGTCAGTGTCCACACACCACCTGGCCAGGAGGGGGTAGTGTACGTCAACAGGAAGGGCTACTCCAGTGTCAACGGCCAGGTGGTGTGCGATGCCAGGGGGCACATAATCAATGTCTGTGCCACACACCCTGGTGGAGCACACAATGCCTTTATCTGGTACCAGTCAGCACTGTGCCACAGGTTCAAGAGTGGGGACATCCCTACCGGCCACCTAGTAGGTGAGTGTGCTGTGAAAGTGGACAGCCGGGCACAACAGGGCAGGGCATGGGGGATGCTAGGGCAGGGATGCCAGAGGGTATGGGCGGGACGGCAGGGGGGTGCAGCTACACAGGCCACCATGCTAACCAGACATCTCTACACAGAGGTGACAGTGGCTACCCACTCCGGCCCTGGCTGCTCACCCCATACCAGCGCCCGTCAACCCCAGCGCAGGAGCAATACAATAAGGCACACACCAGCACACAGAATATCATAGAATGGGTGTTTGGGCTGCTTAAGGCACAGTTTCATTGCCTGGACAGATCTGGCGGAGCCCTACAGTACAGCACCTCAAAGGCCTGCATCCTATTCCTGGCCTGCTGTATACTACACAACATGGCCACCGACTGTGTGATAGCTGTTGAGGTTGATGAGGGGAACAGCAGTGGGGACGACACGGTGGCCGGGCCTGGTGGTGGTGGGCAGTCCCCCCCAGGTGAGGAGAGGAGCAGCAGTTTACCAGGATACCCAGCAACACTGGGACATAATTGCAGAGGAGCACTATGGAGCGTGCAGGCAGGTGACCATGTCCACATGCATGTCCCGGGGGCAATGGCACAGCACACAGGCATGCATGGGCGGGCCCCGTGACAGTGATGGCAGGAGGGGAGCGTAGACAGGCATGGGACTGGACACCATGGCAGCACACACCTCCGCACACACACGCACACAGGACCCATCATGCCCCCACCCAGAGGCAGGAACCGAGGGTGTGTCAGACTCTGAGCACCGGTGCACAGGGCAGTCAGCGCTTTGCTGGCATCATCATCCACACACCACAGTGGCCAGCAGCCAGGTGGGTGTGCACAAGGCCCGTGAGCGGCATTGACCATGGCTGCCACGTCCAAGGGTCGCACACGCATGCACCACACCAATGTGCACTTAGAGCAGCAGCAGACAGCAGACAAGCAGGTGGGTGGTTCATGAAATGCTGCACAGTTGCACAGCCACCATGAACACGTGGATGGCCCCACCGTGACCACCCAGCAGACTCTGGCTGTGCGACAGCCACAGGGGGTGTCTGTGATGTTCCTCCAGGGATCTCACTGCAGGAATATGACCGGGTCCTCACATGTGTCTACAGGCTCCCGAACATGCCCACTCCAGGCACGCTTGGAATGCCCACAACGGATCTCAGCATCGGCACAGAGGGGGTCACTTGACGCCGTGACCGAGGGGTGGAGAATGCACTCCACGGGGTATGCGGCAGACGGCCATGCACCAGGGAGGCCAGTGGGGTCAAGCCAGCGGTGACTCAATCCATGGCCTGGGAAAAGTCCCTGTCACGCCGCTTGCTGCCTGGTGCAGCTCTGCGCAGAGTGCTTGCACCCCTACCACCACCAGCGCCTGTTGCTCAATGGAGGCCCATAGCAGACAGGTGTGCTTGGCCAAGGGGTCAGCTCCCTGGGGTGCAGGGGCAGTGTGCCAACTCACAGGCAGTGCCTGACCCCACAGCCCAGCCCCCTGCAACCGTGGGTGCTGCACAGCGGGGCCCTCTTGGGGCTGCTCATTATGCAGTGCACCATCCAACCGCTGCTGCTGCCCCTCCAGCTGCTGTGCACAGGGCAACGCCAGTGTGGCTGCACCACCACCGCCATCACCGTCAGCCTGTGCTGCACCCATGGCACATGTCACAAACCCACTCAACAGGTCAGCTCTCTACTCCCAAAGTGCCAACCTCCTAGCGCAGTCTTGTGAACAGTTAACAGAAACAGGGTAACCCTCCTGTCTGTTTTGTGGGTTTGATTCAATCTTTGGTCTCAAGTCTTGGAGGGATTCAAACTGTGTACCTCTTGTTAGTATAACCAATGTACAGGCTCAGATAATTCTGCTCTTCGGGGGTGCAGATATCTTTTGCCTACGGGCACCTAACCAGGCATACAAAATGAACCCTTAAAACTCTATTAAAGACCTCAGAATAAATTCTTACCTTTTCCCAATTTGGTAAAAACAGTAAGTTTTGTGCAGTGTCAGCTTTAACCATGTATGCTTCCCTTGTCAAGAAAAAGAAATTCAAAGGCACACCAAGTAGTCTCCAAAGTAGAGGTTTACTTCAAAATAGATAAACAAATGTAAAATGTATATACAGAACTATATATCACAAAACATACAAATCACTTAAACAAAACAGGTTTAAAAGTGCAGACCAAATCTCTTACCACAGTACTCTTAGAATTGTCTTTTCTAAGGTATTCTTATCTCACAGTGCTACAGATGTTTCTTTTTCAGAGTCCAAATATTTGTGTAAATGGAAAACAGAATACTGTTTAAAAACTGGCTTTGCCAACCTCTTTGCGTGAGGTCACCTAGCTCCTCCCTATCAGAATATAAAATATATATATACTGTATCTATGCAAAACAGAATGTCTTATCAAAGGTAAATTCTGTGATCTCAGCAGAACTAATTTTCTCATATGACTTTCTTTGATCTTATGATCAGCTTCCCCTTTCCAGGACATCAAAGGACTTGTCATGTCTCTCTGCCAGATCTCACGGAGGTGCAACATGCTTTGTATCACCATGTGAACTTTACTGTGTTTCCTCTGAACATTATAGAAGTTATGATCTATCTTGGCAGTTGGCAAGCTGCAATTAGTCACATAAAAAGGAGATCCTAAATTTTAAGTCTCTTCTAACCTGTAATTATCTCTTGGCCTTCCAGGTAACACCTATTAGCTAAAACCTGGGAGGGGGGGTTGTCATTCCACAGACTGTCAGCATCTCTCATGAGAGACATTCAATAACACATTTTTATATTACAAAAAACATAGGTTAATCAGAACCAGTTGTCCAAGTATCACAGCGCACACAGCGATGCCGGTGGCGGTGGCCAGTGGTCTGGCAACCGCCTCCAGGGCACTGCCATGGTGGTTGTGTGGTATGGGTGCCTCCCCGCAACCACAACAGTGCTGTCCGAGATGATGATCTCTTCATCATCGGTCCCGGACCCCGCCCCAAACTGTGTCTCGGCACACTGGACACCATGCTTGGCGTCATGCTGAAACACAGCCAGGGCCTTATCCAACCATGTGATCCAGCCCCCTGACACTGGTAGAGGTGAACGGACAGTCCTCCAGGTCCAGGACTGCTCCCCCGGCAGACACCCCCATCTTGGCCGCTGCATGCAGGCACTCAGGAGCTGAAAGGGAACACTGTCGCATTAGTGCTGCTGTCACCCACCCCTGCCCCCCGCCCCTTCGCTGCCATACCTACCATGCAGTGATGGGCTGCCTCCTGTCTGGAATTCTCTGCCAGGCATGCCCTCAAGGGCGCAGCACCACTAGTAGCCACCACCAACTCCTCCTGTGGCATCAGTTGGGGCATGACATACTGTCCACCACCTGTGGCTGCATGTGCCGCCCGGATGGCAGCCACCTTCTCCGTAATCCTCCTCCTGTCTGTGCTGACCTTATTCTTGCATTCCTGTGGAGACCTTTGATGGGTGCCCTGCTGGTTCACAGCATGAGCCACACCTTCCCATGCTGTTGCCCAAGCCTGTGGAGTGCCTGTCGAGCCACTCAGTAGAGGATCCTGTTCCAGGTATGCCTCAAATAGGGCATCCGTCTCAGCCCTGCTGAAGTTGGGCCTGCACTTGCGCTCAGGCCCACGCTCCTCAACCTCCTCATGATCAGTCATGCTCAGTTCTGTGGAGATAGACAGGTGTTAAATGTCTTCTGATACTCACACCACATTCCCATTCCATCGTCCTGACAGGCCCAAAGTGTGCCTCTTACCCCTGAAGGATGCAATACCGGGTCCATGCCCTGTGCAGTCCCACGGCGCCTTTATAGTGCATCGCATGCAAATGAGGGCTTGCGCAACTGTAATAACATGCAAATGCCTCTGATGTGCCACAGATATGCTAATAGGCTAATCTGCATATGCCGGATGAATATCGTGAAGTTGTGCATTGTGCAATGGAGTTGCGCATGCTCAAGTCGTGGCGGAACATTGTGACGTGCGCAACAGGCACTGCAGTATGCATGCACACACTGCCATCATGTATGCCTGCGGTGCACCCTACACACAATGCGTGGCAGGCATTACAGTGCTCAGATGCTGTTGTACACATGGCGCTCGTGCGCTCTATGTCCTACAGCACCCGGGTGCCATAGTGCTCATGGCTCTATGGCACCATGTTACTGATGGCACTCCTGCGCTATGGGTGCCATGGTGCCCGTGTGCTATTAGGCCAGTCACCAAGGCACCCACATGCCTTTACTGTGCACCATGCATGGCAGGCTCAACGGTGCTGTCGCGCAGGGTGCACATGCCAACCTTTGGCCCCACAGTTGCCCTTTGCATCTCTCGGAGCTCTGCAGCACGTGCCAGTGCTGCGTTGCCATATCACGCATCCCCACAGCTGCATGATTGGCATTGGCAGTGCATCACTGTGTGAGACGAGCATCCACAGCACATGAGGCACGTGTGCTACTGGGCTCCATTTTGATTCCCTGACTGAGATACAGCCATGCCACGCCATAGCAGCGCCAGGGCTCCTAACTGGACACAGGTGGAGTTGATGAATCTTGTGTCCCTTGTGGAGCCATGTGCTGGGTGTTTGTTAGGCCAGGTGCCCCTGAACAGGCCAAGAATGAAGGTGTGGCAGGAGGTCACTGATGACCTAGAGAAGGAGGCCACAGGTGCACGGTGCAGTGGCAAGCAATGCAGGCACCACCATGGGGACCTGCAGCGGAGGGACCCTGAGTGGCTTCAGTCTCTACAGGCCCATGTCCAGAGGGGTGCTGTGCCATGGCCGGGTAAGTGCACTATGCCCATGTCTGTGCCCAAGCAGTGGTCCGTGGGCAGTCATGTTGCCACACCGTACTGCCTGGGAGGCTGAGGCTTTGCATCCTGTTGGCCATGGTGGTGCACTGTGGGTGCCCTGTGCCACTGCGCTGATGCCGCGCTGGGGACAGCTATGGTGTTGCCAAGTACTGATGCGTCTTTATCCATGTTTCCTTCCTAGGCCCTGAAGATTGGAGGAGGGCACATCTGGCCAGTGCTGCATCCAGGCCAAGAAGGGCCACCACAGGAGCCCCTGTGCAGGATGCAGGCCGCATTGGTGGTGCTGCCAGACAGGCACAAGGTGCGCCACAGCATGCAGGTAGACACAGTTTCATGCTACATTGTTGTGCAGGGTGGAGAGCAAGGGTGGGGGTGGGACATGGCCCCTCTGTGCGTATGGCGACTACAGCTGTGCACTGCCCGTGGTGACTGTTGCACAATGCTGTGGCTGTCGCACATGTATGTGGTTGCTGCAGGTGGCCTGTAGGTGCACTTGGGTTCAGGCTGTGCCACTGCCATCCTGCTGCTTTACCATGTCGCCTGCATGCCATGGCGGTGGTGCTTGGTGTATCGGTGGTGTTGGTCTGCAGTGTTCTGCATGGCTGTGGATCGCAGGGTTGGCAGCTCGTGTGGGCACACACATTGCGAGTGGCTGGGTGCCATCCCAGGGGCGCATGTCACCGATGTCCACTGTGCACGGTGGGTGGGCTGCAGTGTTCCGGACCTGCATTCATACCGTGTTTCCTCCTTTGTCCTAGGTGTCCAGTGCCCTGATGTCAACACCAGGCTCCTGCACCAGATCCTGCAGGTCACTACGGCCATGCTCCAGGTGGCACAGATGATGGAATGGTCGCTGCACAGGTGGCAGCACTAACTCCAGCGTCAGGCTCTGGTGAGGCATGGATGGCCATAGGACCCATTGGTCTGCTTCAGTTCCCCTTCTCTGATCCCCCTTCCTTGCCCTCCCTTGTCCCCTTGTTTCGCCATTACCCCTGTCCCCCTGCCTCCCTTCCCAGGCCTCCCAGTTTGTTTGTGGTCTCCCCATTCCCTATTCCTGTTACTCTGTTACCTGTATATTTGCAGGCCCTCCCAACCCTGTGGCTTGCTCCTTGCTGTGCCTGTTGCCGTTCCATCTGTGTCCTGGTGCATGCACCACTGCACCTTGCGCATCCCTGGTTGCTGCTTTTGTGCTTTATGGCTTGCTCCCTTGCGCATCCCTGGTTGCACTGTTGTGCTTCCTGACTTGCTCCCTGGTGCATACCTGGTTGCGTTTTGGTGCATCTGTGCAATATTCAGCCATGTTGAGCAGGTGCACCTTGTCATGTGCATCCTTTGAATATCGAGCTCATTGCACCATGGTGCAGTGGAGTTGCGCTGCACCACTCTTGTGCCTCCCTCTGGTGCATTTCTGAATATCCCACCCTATGTTGAAAATTTGGAGCCAAAAGTCAAAAAAGTGGCCGAGATATTCACCTAAGTTGACCCCCCCATTGATGCCATTATACAGCTTATCGGCATTTCTTCAGTTCGCAGTCAGCTTTGAAACATAGAAACATAGAAATATAGATTTTGACGGCAGATAAGGACCGCTTGGCCCACCTAGTCTGTCTATTTCCCTACCTATTGGATAAGCTGCAGATCCTAGTTAACCAGCAGCCTACTTCTTCCTACCCCCACCCCCTAGAATTGCCTTATGACTGTCCCATGTCATGCTTGAGATTCCACACTGTTTTGACTCCACAACCTCCCAGAAGGCCGTTCCATGCATCCACAACCCTCTGTGAAAAAATACTTCCTTAAATTACCTCTGAGCCACCCCTTCTATCTTCAAATTGTGCCCCCTTTGTTCTTGCACCTTTTTGAAAGATGCTACCCTCTTGGACTTTGTTGATTCCCTTGAGATACTTGAAAGTTTCTATCATGTCCCCTCCCTCCTTTCCTCGAGGCTATACATATTCAGCTCCTTAAGGCTCTCTTCATATGTCTTCTGGTGCAGACCCTGCACCATTTTAGTTGCCCTCCTCCAGACAGCCTCCATCCTGTCTATGTCCTTGCGGAGATTGGGTCTCCAGAACTGCACGCACTACTCCAGATGGGGTCTCACCAACTGTCTGTACAGAGGGATAATAACTTCCTGTTTTCTACTGGTTTCTACTGGTTTAAAGACTGCAGATGTGTTCCCGCTCCAGCGAAGATCATAGCACTGGACTTCTGGAGGTAAGTATGGTTTGAGGGAGGGCGTGGGGAGGTGGGGTGTGCAGATGGTGGGTGCAGGTTGGGGGAAGAGGGTGCCCCAGACTCAACAATGGATAGTTTTCTTTTTTTCAGGAACAGACATCACAGGAAGGGTTTCTTTATTTACAGGTGAAATAAAACAACTGTTCGGCACACTGGGATGGGCTCCCAGTGTGCCCCATGATTTTGGGAGGGAAGTAGGCCACACTGGAGTGGGTTTCAGTGTGTGCACACAGTGGGGTGGGGTGGGGGTGGGGTAGGGGCAGTAACATGCCGATACAGCTGGCTTTGAACATGAAGCACACTGGGGTGAGCTCCCAGTGTGCCACACAGTCTTGGGGGGGGTTATAAACAATGCCGACAGGGGTTGCAGGCACCCCGTGGTTGGCTTTCTAAAAGTTGGCAGAGGGGCAGGGAGCGACAGCTGCCGCGTGTTTATTGAAATGTTTCATCAGGCAAGGCACACTCCTGCAATGATGGGGCACTCCCTCATTGCGACAGCGAATTTCTTTCAAGTTGGTGGCACACTTCTCAACTGCTGTCATAAACAGTGTACTCTTTCATTGGTGCCACAGAGACAAGCCCAAAAAAGCAATGGTGGCACTGGCCACAACACTGCCGCAACTCCACAACCTGTTACTCAGGCAAGCTGCCACAAAATGTTGCTTGCGCTGCATGCACAAGACAACATAAAAATCAGGATTACTGTAGATCAGATGCATGGGGGAAGGATTCTGTTTTGATATTAATAATCTCAATAGTTAGGAATACAAGGAAGAGAAATACAGAAAACCTATAAAATATAGAAACATAGAATGCGATGGCAGATAAAGGCTGCTGAGCCAACCCAGTCTGCCCATTTCTGTTAACCTGCATTTCATAGGGCCATTAGGTTTTGGTGTGAAAGACTAGAGTTGCTCAAGGACTGTGACATAGGGGCATAGATCAGGCAGCAGACCGACACATTTAACCTTTTGTGGATTACAGTTTAACTTCCTTTACTAAACCTGCTAAGAAACTCTCCACTACCTGTGACATACAAACATAGAAGTTAACAGCAGATAAGGACCGCAAGATCCATCCAGTCTGCCCATTTCTTTTTCTGCCTTATGAATGTGCCATCGGCATTTGCTCTGTCAATGGCCTATCTAGTCATACTCATCTGTATTGCTCCCTTATGCCTCTCCCATGCCTGTCTGAAGCCCTGTACTGTATTCGTATCCACCACTTCCTGAGGCAGGCCATTCCATGCATCCACCACCCTTTTTGTGAAAACAACTTCCTCACATTACCCCTTAATCTGCCTCCCTCTAATCTCATGCTGTGTCCTCTTGTCCTGCTATTTTTCCTATATTGAAACATGGTAGACTCTTTCACCTTGTTAATGCCCGTAAGGTGTTTGAATGTTTCAATCATATCACCTCTCTCCCTCCTTTGTTCCAGGGTATACATATTGAGTTCCATTAATCTGTCCTCATATGTTTTGTGATGCAGTCCCTGAACCATTTTGGTTGCCCTTCTCTGGACTGCCTCAATTGGGTTAATGTCCTTGTGAAGGTCTGGTCTCCAGTACTGCATGCAGTACTCCAGATGGGGCCTAACCAGCAAAGAGGGATTACTGCCTCCCTCTTTTGACTTGTGATACCCCTACTAATACACCCCAACATCTCCCTGGCCTTACCTGCTGCTTTAGTGGTCTGGCTTATAACATCACTCTGCATCAGACCTACAACATGCATCAACTGTAGTTTTGTAGTAACAAAGAACAGTATTAAAGGGTGCTCCCTAGCTATAAGGGCATTTTAAATACTAGTGCCCCAGTGTAACATAGCAACTTTGTATAAGGGACTGCAATTTTGTGGGAGGACATTCAGGCATGCAGGAGGTTACTTGTGAGAATATCATTCGTGTTATGCTGTTTGCCTTATTATTCGCCTAATCTTCTCTATTCCTTCCCAAGAACATTGCTCCATTTTCTCTCAATAAACCATGTCCTCTATTTTGACTGCATTTACTGTGTGCTGCTATTTTTTGCCTGGTGATATTTTATTACTGTATGGTTTATTGTCATTGGTTTGTACTGAGTAGGAGGGTTGGTTGGGAGTAATGATTTCCAAGGGAGTATCTATCTGCTTGCTATTTAGGTTCTCTGGGTGAAGGCACCACCATTTAAACCTGAAAAGAATCTGAAATCAATCCAAGTTCCCAGGGCCATAGCCTGGGGGTTGAAGAACCACATCCCAGCGACAGTTAGCAGACTGAGTCACGTGCTTAACAGGCAAAGGTGGTGTCATATCCATGGAATTATACCAGTTAAACACCATGGGTAAATATGGGGCATATTCCCCAGGCTAATCATTAATATTTTGGGCACTTTATCAGGTCTGTCACAAACCTATCAGTCTCTTAGAATGTAAATTTATTGTTTCTTCCAGCTCAGTCTGCAGTCGCTCTGAAGTTCTCTTCTTCTCAATTTTCAAATCTAGGCTACATTCTCACCTCACGCCTCCAGCTCCTATGACTGCCTCAATTAAATGTTTCCCTCCTGGCTGTTCTATTGTTTCATCTACCACCTCTGTCTCATTTCTTGACAAAGGCATCTGAGTAGCTCTAATCTCTCTATGTCTGCATCCCCTTATCTCCTCTTACCCCTTCCATTTGTTCATTTCTCTATGTTTTTCCTCTAATCAGCTTGTTCTGTGTATGCTAAGTATTTTTTTTCCTTTCTTGCTTGAAGTTTGACATTAATGTACTGCATTATACTGGCTTATGCCACTTCATAACTTGTTTGCCATCCTATGTAACTTGACTTGTTTGTACACAATCAATGTGGAACCTTTGTAAAAGAGCCATGGCTCAAAGGTAATAATTCCTAGAACAATAAACTATATTTAAACTAAAAACTAAACAATTCTATTCAGCATTCGTCCCTTTTGCTGGGTTTACATACTTTTAAAATGTTTACTCTTGCCCTGTACCCCTCCCCAAATGTATAATCCCACATACAGTAAATGTGGACCTGTACCCTACTTCCTCTCAACATTTTTAACCCCCTTGCAACTATTCTAAAACATGTCACCTGCCCCACATGCCTCCCAAAATAGGTCATTCTTTTTTGCACCTCTTGTCCAGATATATTTCATAAAAATTAAAACTTACATCCCTCATAAACTCATACCCCTGCTTCCCTCAAAAAACTTGACACACCTCCTAAATCAGTACCTTCAAGCATGCAGTCCTTCCAAAATCTGCACTCCTGGGCCTGCAGTCCTGCAAACGACATGTACCTTACCCTTCACACCCTTCCCAGAATTTGTAACCAGATTCCCCCTCCTCCCCAAGATTTGTACCCTTTCTCTACCACCACTTCCCAAATTTATACCTAGACCTTACCTTCCTCAAATTTCTGGCAAGTACTTTTACACCACTCCCTAAATCAGCACCCTTCCAAAAATGTTTACCCATTTTTCTGCACCCTGCAAAGTTACACCCCACACAGCTACACCTCTCCAAAAATGTGTGCATCCTGTCCCCAAATGGCTTCTAATATGTGTGAACCCACCTGCCACAAAAAATGTTTCTCTAGTCCCCTGCATTTCTGTCTCAAAATTTGCACCTCTACCCCTGCAGCATGCCTTCAGTTTGCATACCAACCCCTAATTGCCCATGATTTGTAACCCTTCTGCTATACCCCTGCCAGACAGCATACCCCATCTTCCACACCTTCACACATTTCTATCCCTGTTCCCCAGTTTGCACCATTCCTCCTCCAATGTGTTCACCTACTTGTTCGCCCCTTCCAAAATTTGCACTGCACACCCTTCCAGAAATGAATCTTTTGCTCCCCTACAAAACCAAAAATTTGTGCCCCTGTCTGCAGTACTCCCCAGATCTACAGCACAAACAAAATTCATACATCAACCCCTACCCTTGCAAATCAACCAAAATATGTACCTCTGTTCCATACACCCCAGTATTTGTACCCTTCCTTTCTGCATCCCTCCCAAAATTCATAACTCAACTCCACACCATCCTACATGTTCTACCACATGCCCATCACCACTCCTAGAATTTGCACCCTATCTTCTGCAGCCATTCAAAATTTTACACCCATCCCTTTGCCCCACACAACTCCCTAGATTTTTACCTCCCTTGTATTTATTCCCAAATATAACCCCCCATAATTTATACCCCTACCTTTTGTGCCCCTCAGAAAATATTGTACCTTGCATCCCTACACCTCAAGCAAAATGTGCATTTCTTATCCCTCATGCCCTTCCCAAAGTTTGGACTCCTAGATACTCATTCCCTACAAAATGTGGTAACCATCCTTGCTTTATTTCCCATTCTTTGCACTCCTTCTGCACTCCTATAATTTCAACCCCACCCCCACAACTTTGGCAGACTTTTCACTTTGTGTCTCTGTACCATTCCAAAGATTTGCACCACTACCTCTGCACCACTCTCAGAATTTATACTGTAGCTCTGCCACTACCTTTTCCAAGATTTGTACCCCCATCATTGTATCTGTAACTCCAATCAGAGGGGGCGTATCTGACTGCCTCCTGCCACCCTCTCAATGTTCCCAGACCACTGCTGCTGTTGCTGCCGACTCCTTCCACTCAAGCATGCATGCATGGCATGGTAAGAGAGACCTGGAATGCAGCAACATATTTGGTGCTTCCTGCACCCTTTGTTTTGCAGCTGAATCTGCATTTCATCAGCCTGGTGCCCCAATTCTGGCAGAGGGGACCAGGAGCCAACTGTCACACCATCTCTTCAGCATTTTCTCTACCACACAAATGTTGTCAATGGCCCAGAGTGGGAGCACATGTGCAGGGGTTCCTCCCCAGCACTCCTCACTCATAGCCTGACCCCAGTGCATCTGATTTCGAACTGACTACCTCACCAGTGAAACTGGACCAACCAGATAATAGCTCTAAGGAGGCTGCAACAAACCCTAGGGTGAGCACACAGAATGGGGGGCAGTAATAAATAAACAATAAAGATGTTTGGAGCCAATGATCCTTCCAGACATGACTGCAGCCATGTTGGCCTATGAACCCACATCCCAGCCAATCAGAAGGCTAGAATGTCCTAGCAGCAGCAGGCATGGATTTGGGGACATAATAACATCAGTGGCCCTTCCCATTGGCCTGGTGGGCTAAACAAGTGAAACAGAAAGCAATATAGGGCAACAGGACAGACTGGAAGCCCTATATAGCCAATCTAACAGTAATTTGCAGAAAGAAGTTTGGGTTTTTTTCAGGAGTATTTGGTAGTCTGCCTGGGACACCAACAAATCCAGAATTAGCTACTCAAACGAAGCACTTTCACAGACATTAAACTGCTTTTCTCATTGGGGTGCCACCGGATATGGCATACATAAGCTAAAACAAGAAACCCGGTGCACCCCTTCCCCAGCAAAAATGGAAAATCATTAAATTATTACAATGTATTTTCTGTCTCAAATAGCTACTCACTTATTTCATCCAAAAGGGGAGTGGGGGGTCTTTTAGTTCTTCATATCAGAGCTCTGGTGTGAAAGTAAGCTCAGCCACCAGTCAACAAGATGGACCTCCCATCAGCTGAGGCCCTATGTCAGAGTTAGCTCCTTTTAAAATATGGTGCATTGCCTTATTGGTTCATTTTGAATTATGTGCAGTCCCCAGAAAATGTACTGGTGGTTGGTGGGGGGCCAACTAATGGAAACAGCTATATCTCTCCCAAACATAAACAAATCCAGAAGCTGCTCAACCCATGCACTTTCACAGACTTTAAATTGCTTTTCTCATTGGGGTGCTACCGGTTATGGCATGCATAAGTTAAAACAAGAAACCCACTGCACCTCCCCCACCAAAACAAAATTGGCAAATCATTAAATTATTACAATGTACTTTCTGGGACGCCAAGTAGGGTAAACCAGCAGTTGCTGAAAGGGAGCAGGGGCCTACCAAGACCTGCTCTGTATGGGTCCTCCCCAGGACTCACTCTGTAAAATTCTATGAGTCCTCTCCTGGGTTCAACCTGTAAATCCTGTGAGACTTCTCCTGGGCTTACTCAGCTAAGTGTATAGCTGAGAGAATGCGCCAGTAGGGGACCAACTAAATAAATTGCAGAGAAGTTATGGCAGAAGGGCACCAACTAAGTGGATTGCAGAGGGATTGTGCCAGAAGGGCACCAACTAATTGAATTGCAAAGAGACTGTGCCAGCAAAAGCACTGTTTGACATGACTTACTATCAGCTGTGCTAGAAGGGTACCGGCAAACTGAAAGAGAGATGCTGAGGTGATCAGACCTGCTGCCATGGGATCGTGCAGAATGCCTAGCCAGGCCCAAATCTGGTGAGCCTTCCCTAGGGTTTGCTGGTCCACAGTTCAGTAAGCCTTAGCCTGGGCTTATATGGTGTGACAGTCTGTGCCAGGGAGGGCACAAAGTGACAGCTGTATAAGCGTGCCAGAAGGGCACCTGCTGAGAAAACCCATCAAGAGTCCATGCCTGTGAAGGCATTTTCTGCAGAGCGAAGCTGCTGAACTACGAAACTGGAGACAGACCTGCATTTCCATTGAGCTGCTGCAAAGCCAGATGGGGGCCTGCTAGTCCTTATCAAGTGGTGTGAATCAAGAAAGGGGAAGTCATATGGTGCATGTCCTGAGTACATGGGTACTCTTGATCCAGAGGGGAGTTGAACCATGGACATCGCTCCTTGGTTCTGGGTTCCTGGGAACTGTGAAGCCACTGCATAGTGCTCCTGTGGCTGCTGTGAGAGTTGAGCCAGAAGGGCTATGCTGTGAGAGTTGAGTCAGAAGGGTTGTGCTATGAGAATTGAGTGAGAAGGGTTGGGCTGCTGTAAAGCAACTGAGAGCGAGTCCAAAATGCCCCCTCTCCAGGCCACTGGGGCCTAATCCAGGATACTGCTCAACCTGCTGCTCTGGTCAACACCTCAACTGAGCTGCTACATCCATGGGTCACGTGAGTGCTGGCATTGCTGGCTGGGGTCCTTTGTACTTTTCCCATCAGGATTATAGTTCCCTCATTTGGATTACAATGTTGGTTTTCAAGCAATTCCCATTTGGGACCTCAAGTTCTTTTTACATGCGCTAGCACACAATGGCCTGTTGGGGGGTTTAAAATGCAAGCTTGCTAATTGTTTTGATAAGTGCACCACTGAAAGAACTTGGGCAGCATAGCTACCAGGCCTGCACTGGGACTTAATGTAATTCCTGGGTACCCAGCTTCATTGGTTGCTTTTTCACATTTGAGATTATAGTTTTAGTACTGGTAGCAGCTAAAAGGTATACTGCATCCTGTGTAGAGTAAGTCATCCTATTATGCCTCTTGTTTGGGTGGGAACATCAGTGATTGCATAGGGTTTGAGAGGGTGGTAGTAACCCACAATACAGTGTCTCCCAAGGGGTATCATTACCGAGTGAGAGTGCTGAAGGTGACTTACAACTGTTTAACCCCCTCTTTATTTCCAGTTTTGAGGCCTGTGTCACACAATAAAAGCAGTTAATTTGGCAAATTTTACTTTCGCATGTGTGCCCATTCTGTGTAACCTGATTGAATTGCCTATTAGTGAAGGCAAAAACTGTCTTGTTGGTCCCCAGAGGTGGTTCAGTCCAGTGTACAGTGGTTGGCAGGTACTGCATCCCAGGTGGTAGTACTGCCCACAACATCTTTATTTATTTTTCATTTATTTTAGAATTTTGGACTGGGAAAGGCACACTAAGCCAAAGCTAATTTCCAGGGGGCATCTCAGGAGCACAGTGAGGTTAAGTGACTTGCTCAGGGTCACACAGTATGCAAGAGGAGGTTGCTGGACAAACCCCAGGTCTGTTGGATGTACCACACTCATTCACAGCTGCTCTAACCTCTAGACTACACTGGCAGCTGATTTTTTTTCTTTGGGTTGAGGCAGCACGCTATTTCTTATCTGTTCTGGGACAAAGAAAAACCTACCACAGGAGAACAAATTATCCCAAGCCCTCAACCAGGGGGCCCTGTACAGTCACCAGGCAGGGGTGTGCGCACAAACATGGAAACTCAGGAGTCTACTATCCCTCATTCGGTTTGTTATCTTCCGATACTTTTACATGCATAGCCTGCAAAAGCATGGGAAGATTTGGGGGTTGCCTAAACAGGGAAATGAGATGGCACATTCCATCACACATCCCACAGTGGCATCTGCTGTTATGCCAGGGGGCTTGCTCTCCCAGCAGAAGTACCTTGCATGCACACAAGTCACACACCCGACACCACACATGACATCTGGTGACAGAGAACCTGAAAATGGAGGAACAAATCCTAACTGCAGCCAGATGAAGGTCGGTTTCCCGCAGGCTTAGCAGCACCGACTACAGCACATGTCTCCACTGGATCCTGGTCCCCAGAGGGACTCCTGAAAGGCCAGTCATGGAAGCAAGCCATGGAGGGAGGTGGACAGAGTAAGTACTTGCAGAAAATGGGTGGTGGAGTTGGGAGGGCAGACTGGAGAGGGCTGGTCAAAGAGGTGCATAAATATGTGAATAACAAACATTTCTAAAAACTAAACATTTTCTGGAAATTCAGCTCCAGTATATTGATATGTTGAAAATGAAAATGGCTGTATCAGTACAGCAGGACCCAAGCTTTCATTTAAAAAATGTAAGTTTCTAGCCCTAACTGTTCAACAGATAACTCTTTCTAAATATAATGGGCTGTATTTTAAAAACAGATCAGTCATGGATCTACCAGCCCTATTTTATCCCCCACCCAATATCTTTAAAGGAAATATAAACCCGGTTGTTAACATATTTTAATGGAATTGTAAATTTGGACATGTGTGAAGACTGTTTAATCACCCCAGTGTATTGTTTTCTGTGTTTGTTTTGAAATACGTCTATTTTTAAAGCTAGGTGGCTTCCATTTTTTTTTTATTTTCTAGCTGAGGAGGAGGGGGTTAATGTCTTGGGAATCTTGGCTCGCTATGCACTTTAGATATCTAGGGATTCATTTATTGTTGGATTTGTTTCTGTAAGATTTTGTGGATGAACGGTTAAGTTTTATTACTCTCATTGTTATAGTTATGTGTGGTTCATAGCTCAGGCTTGTGCTACACACTGTAGCTGAATGATGTAGGTTGTGCTTGGATACAGATGCCAGACCAGTAAGTAGGATGATGCTTACAAGGTATTAGTTGTATGAAGTGATTAGTGCTTAGATACTTCAGCATAGACATGAGCAAGTCAGTGATTATAGTATATGTGAACTAGATAGTATATGCATGGTGCTTAAATGCTTGAACTGATGAGTAACTTGTTAAGACTTGATGTTTTGCCCTTTTTCTGTATCCCACCATAGGAAGGATGCTTAGTCGAGTAGAAAGAGATCCCCCCACTGGGATAAGAGTGTCGGAGAAGAAGGAGGTGTAAGAGGAGGTGGGAGGGTGAGTACGACTCGCTCTAAGTGATTGTGGGGATCAGTCATATGCAGATCTTTGTTGACCTTGAGTGGTGTGAGCAGTGCAGTAGCTATGGTTAGGACAACATTAGTACCAACATTGTGCTCAGATGTCTTTACCCAGCTGTATCTTTGCCACATTCAAGGCACTACAAATTGTGGAATTCAGGTGCAAGATCTTGTAATTAGTCCATTATCATGCCTAAGGTAGCCTGTGACGTGAGCACCTGAATCAGGGCACCATCTGAAATGGCGACGTGATGTGGACAAAAGCCTGAAAGGTGAGGGGGCAGGGAAGGCAACCGGATGTGGTGGGGTGGAGACCCTAGCAACAGGATGTCACTGTATGTACATGCATGCGGGGAGCGAGCACAGTGAGCATGGCCTGGGAGGGGGGGAGGGAATGTAGGGGTGGTGCTGTGGTCAGCTGCCGAGCTGCACCGTGGCATTGGGGGTTGGCCTCTGCTTGCGATGTGTGGAGTTCCGGATTCGGGTCTGGTTCCAGGCGCTACATCATTTTTGTTCCACCGGCCCAAAACTTGGGGGTTTTTTTGCTTTCACCCCCCTGACATGCACCCCTCTGGAGTTGATAATCCTTAATTAGAGGTTTGGTGTGTGTGGGGAAGGCACAGCCCCCCCACAGAAAGCAAATCCATTGAGTCTCCGGTGCCATTCCTCCATGCGCCGAGGTTGTCAGGGTGGTGAACTTGTTTTCACCGCCCTGATTTTGTGATAATGCGGGTTACCGTTTGGTGCTCCCCATTATCACATAGAACCCATGCCTATTACCTCTTATGGCCTTATCACTGGTTTCTGCCGTGCAAGGAACTGATATAATCAAAGACAGGGAGAATTGATACTTACATATTTTGTGTTGTAGAGCAAGCCTTGCAAGAAGTCAGAGTTGTCCTGTATTCCTCATGGCTTATTACAAGGGTCAGAATTTTATGTTCTGCATGAGGCAATAAGAAGCAGGGTGTGGAGTGAAGAATAGGCAGTACAGAATAACAGTCCCAATAAGGAGGTCGTCTAGTCGGGAGCCAGCAGCCAATATTACATGTAGACCCAGCACAACCAAAATCCCAGTAGAATGGAGACAGAGCCACATAGTTGAGAAGGAATAAAGGGGTGCAAGCTCCAACTGAAACAGGAACTGGCAGCAGTTGCAGAGGGATGCCTGGCAGAGAAAACTGAGCAGGTTGGTGGTACGAGACATGAGGTCGGAGAGGAGGTTGTCATAGCAGCAACAGGAAAAAGGGCTGAATCGGCTGTGGCGGCATTTGAGTGCAAAGAAAGCACCAGCGGAACCACTTGGGGCAAGGAATGCTGCAGCAGGGAAATGTGTGGCCCAGACTGCTAAAGGCTCTAACAAATGATGAGCATCAAAGCAGGAGGCAAGCCAACTAAGTGGCAATGGACTGGGCATGGAGCTGGGCTGCTCAAAGAAGGAACGGAGGAGAACAAGCAAAGCAAATATGCAGCAAGCAAAGGGGCAGGCAGAAGAAGTGTTGAAAAGGGTATAGCAGAAGGCACAGCAGGGAAGCAGCTAGTGGTAGAACCCCCTCCCAAAAAAATAAAAGGAATATGGACAAGAAAACACCAGCAGTGGAACGGAAGGGGGGGCAGAAACAAACAACAAGTGAGAGGCAGAACAAACAATGGGTGAGGGGGGCAGAGAAAGCAAGGACAAAGAGCAGCCATGGACCAGCGGCGGCACGCCAGCGAGTACAACTCGATCTAAGCAGAGCGGCAATAGCCTGCTAGTTTAAGCAGGATGTGGAGAAGGAGCTCTTCCCCCACATAACTACAGGCATGTGCCTTTCTATTACAGAATCAGTAGAGTTCCTCTCCTTTGTTCATAACTGTTACTCATTGATTTTTAAGTATATCTTATTGACTGATTTTAGGATGTTGTTTTAATTTTATGTATTTGATTTATTTATTGTAAAAGTGCTTTGGTTCTGGAAAGGCACTTTTTAAAAATAAAGAATTGCTTGCTTGCTTGCTTTATGATACATTGGCACTTTCCCCACTATTATCTTGTATTGTTTTCCTTTCCTTTTTGTATTGCGCAAAACCAATAAACTTTAATTAAAAAAATATAAAGAAATACACCTATTTTTTTTCTTGTTTAGGGTCCCATTTTTATGCCTCCTGTCCAATATTCATTTTTTAATTACTTTAACAAATCCAGAACCCAGCGACAATCAGTTGAGCCAAAGATTGCAATAAAACTGAACCCAATTACATCAGCTGAGCTGAAGACTGCAGTGAAGCTGAACCCAATGAAATCAACTGAGCTGAAGACTACAGAGAAGCTGAACCTTTATTCAATCACATGAGTGTGGTGTGCATATTTTATGGAACACATACAAACAGAGAAGAGAAAGAAGTAAGTGCCTCGACTGGGACTTGAACCCAGACCG
Source organism: Neoceratodus forsteri (assembly GCA_016271365.2). NCBI lineage: Eukaryota > Metazoa > Chordata > Ceratodontiformes > Ceratodontidae > Neoceratodus > Neoceratodus forsteri. Next base: position 782,585,376 of record CM028132.1, on the reverse strand, counting down.
ACTGGTGTACCATTCCGATTGTGCATCCAGCTGTGCCACCAAAGCAACTGGAAACTGGGCTGTCCCCGAGCACATTACTCTTTCTCAATTGCACAACCTGGTGGCTGCACAAATAATTACATTTATTCAATCACATGAGTGCAGTGTGCCTATTTTATGGAACACATACAAACAGAGGAGAGAAAGAAGTACTGTAGGTGCTTCGACTGGAACTTGAACCCATGCCACCTGAAGTACCGTTCCGTTCCAGAGTAAGGAATGCACCCTCCCCAAAAAGTCCCTTACATACTTACTGCTCACTAAAGTAATTAATGGCGCAGAAAATATTTATTTATTGTAATAATCGGATAACACCTTTGAGCCCCCTGGGCTTGTTTACAAAGGTCACATCAGAATGGAGATTACAAAACTACACATTTAAGTATTTAAGCAAAATCATACCAATAAGACCATAGAGTGCTTAAATGGTACACACAAGCAATCGACAGGAGAACAGTTAGCCAGGGTTCCACACCTGAAGAGGTGTGCAGAACTCTATAGTAAAGGATTGAAGCAAGAAGAAACAAGAAATTAGACTGCATGTATAGTATATAGGGACTATAGTCAGGGGAACGGGGAGTCTGGGAAAGTTAGGAGAGATGGGGAAGGTTGAAATCAGGGTAGGGTATAGGTAGAGAGGGTAGGTTTTGAGTGAGGAAGGGGAGGGCAGTGTAGCAGCTTCAAGAGCCTTGCCCAGAGGTGGAGCGGGGAGAAGAGGTGGAATCTGATTGTTGTTGCTCAAAATATTTATGAAACAGGCTGTTCGGCCGAAGCAGTGCACAGAACTCTAGCTATCAGTGTCTGTCCAGGCCACTGGCATCATATGACTGCTACACTGTATAATTATTAGTCAAAACTCACAAAAGCAACTACAAACAAAATGGAGGACACAGACTCATGCCTGCTGATCCTGACAGAAAAAGGACAAAATATTTGATAAATTCAACATAATTTAAATACTAATTTATATTTAACACAAGTAGCAGGATAATTATAATATGTGCTATTCTCAGCAATAATCCCTTTGTCTATGGAAATAAAGTACTTCTGCTTTGGCTTCATTCATTATCCATTCAGCACTTGACAGGTTCTTTCCTCACATGGTAAATCTACATCCATGTAAATTTACTGTAAATAGATGCAGAGTGTTGAAGTTACTTTTAAAGTGCATTTCAGGACTCCATCACCATTTCTTGAGACAAATATCAAAGTCATGTAAGCTCTGCATCCCTACAGTGTATCACTTAATAGCAACTCAGAGAGTCAAGAGACACCACTTCACATTGCTTGCCTTCAGCAGCTTACAAACAGGTCAGTCGCTGCATTGCTGCAGCCAGCTGCAAGCATTACTTCTGTGGAGTGCTAGAGCTTGTTATTTATTGAACCCAGTTAGGAGATTTTCCAATACAGAGATACAGTCATCTAAGTAAAAAAAAAATGGTTAATAAGGCAGAGAAGGCAACTTACTCGACTTAAGGCAGTCTGCCCCCCTCCCTGCCTTATTATGAATTATTTTTCCTTTGTCTTAGCCAGCTGCAGCTTGGGCCAAACTGACCACAATAAATTAGCAGTTTTCAACATCTCCCAGCTTGAGTTCAGAGCCAGCACAGCATGCTAGCAGGGAATGAAAGTGTGTCGAGATGCTGGTAATACCTACTGAAGGCATCTCCTGCACCACATGCTTAGTATGGAGTAATACCATGTCATTAGGCTGGACCTTCCTCCCTCCCTCCCTCCCTCCCCAAAACCTACGTGCAGTACCTGCATAACACACCAAGGAATGGGTGGTGTAATGGACCAATTTATCACATTATTTTTGTTCAGAAAAAACTCTAGAATAGCAAGACTTGCACCTCTAAAAACTAAAAACCTTCACAACTTCAGAGGGGGCTTCACCTATCTGACTCCCCAGTGGGGGCTTGATCCTGCATCCCACTGGGGTGGCCTAGTGACCTCCAAAGCCAACAGCAATAGATGGGGCCATAAATAAGAAAATATTTGGTTTACCAGGCCCTGTGTGGGTTTCAGCCAATCAAAAGAATATATTCCCAGAGCCAGAGTTCAAATAGGATCTACGGTGATATTGTAGGTAGGAAAATTGAGCAGAATGGGGGTGCCAATCGGTCCTTATCTGCTGACAAATTCCATGCTTCTATGTTTACAAAAACCTAGCTGATGTAAGTAGGGGTTCAAGACAGACTATTTACTGTACTTTCATCTGTGGGATGGGGATGCAGGCTGAGTGCATCTTGTGGTGATGCAAAAGGCTTCCATTAACAGCAGACAGAGGCTGGAACTAGGTCAGTGTAGACAACTTTGGGCTCTGGTGTGTATGGGTGGGTGTGGGAGACTGGAACTTATATGGGGCCCACAGTGGTAAGATTTGTGGGGCTCAGGAGAGCACTGCCTCACTGGCACCCTACCAACTCCCTCTTAAGATCAGATTTTCCTGAGCTAGAACTACTGGGTCTCTCCTGTACATTGCAGCTTGTATAGTGGTATTGAACTGAGTCAGCACTATGTATTACTCCCCATAGCACCAAACTAGGCTGAAAGCAGGGGTTTCAACACCCCCAAAATTTTAGCTGACTGGACTACCAAGACTCTTCATGAATGCCTAAGTGCCTCTGTTTGTTGATGCTTATATTTAATATTTCTTTGTGCGGACTGGGAGGATTTGCAGAAGGCACTGTTTGCCTCCCCATTTTGTTACTCCCTATCAGTAGTTTCTTGTAGTCCCATTTTTTCTACCACCATTTTCCAGTTGAATGTTTGAGATGGAGGCATGATGCCTGTCCCTTCTACCCACATCCCTGATGGTAACGACAAGTGAGGCTCCTCATTCTGAGGTTTTACCTCAGTACAAGTACCACTGCCCTGTAACAGAAGACCTAACCAAAATGTGTTTTTCCCTTATAAGCCCTAGTTATTTGTTCTGAAGCGTCTGACTGCCTGGTTGGCAACATGCCCTCTATTTTAATGTTCAATGGACATATGTAACCTAAGTGAGGAGTTGTGCTTGTGCAACATTGTTGATAGTCTGAAGGTAGTTAAATGAGTGTGTTGTTTGACTGTTATATGTAGATACTTTGGCCATTCTCGCTCTCTGTCCCATGAGGGACTACCACTCTGCTGGGGTACTGTGAAAGCAAAGGAATGTTCTTGAGGAGGGTTCCACCCTTAGAGGTGCCACAGGAACTTAATTCCTTTAGGCTAGGGTACCTCAGGAAGGAGCTCCAAGGAAAGAGATATGCCACTGAAGGATGGAATGAGGATGATGGAGCAAGGAGCTGGAGGAAGCTGGCCTGAATAGCTCAGAAAATGGGATTTGGCTGGTAGCTCCTGCCCACTGAACTGCAGGCATAGCCTTTTAATTTAATGGGCATACACAACCAAAGTGAGGAGTTATGCTTGTGCAACATTGCTGATAGTCTGGAGGTTGCTGAATGAATGTGTTATTTGACTGTTATATGTCGATACTTTGGCCATTTACACTCTATGTCCCATGAGGGGTTACCATCCTGTCAGGGTATTGTGAAGTCGAAGGACCCATCTTGAGGAAGATTCTGCCCCAAGAGATGCTGCAGGAATACAATTTCTTTAGGCTTAAGGTACCGTTGGATGGAGCCCAAAAGTACTGTGAAGTAAATGGTGAACACAGAGACTGAGTGGAATACTGACTGACAGCAGGTGGTGATGACTGATAACAGAGACTGACTGGAGTAATAACTCACATCTACTGAAGACTGATAGGAGACAGAGGCATGACCTGAATAAGGATAGAGTGAATAGTAATAGTAAGACTAAGGATAAAAGAGCCACCATCCAACCCCAACTCCCAATGGAAAACCTACTACTAGGGTAAATGCGATACTTAAATACATATATTACATTATGGCCTTCAGCAATCAGGAGTGAACAGAAACCCTGCAGGGGAAATCTCTGGAGTTCTATGGCCTCAGCCTCCGTCTCTCCTGGCATGGGAATATGTTATTGGGGCAGCTCAGCATGCTATTCTGGAGTTCAGAATTCAGGGGAGGTTTTTGATAAGATAACTCTCTTTCCATCCCTCTAATGGGATAATGCTGTGAGGTGTTGTGAGTCAATCTCTGCAGCTAAAGGAAATTCCCCATGAAGGAGGCCAACCCTTCAAGGTGTGGAATGAGGAAAATAATAACTGCTGAAAGGCCTCAAGACCATAAGAAGAACTATCCTTGAATGGAAACTAAAGGAAGGGGATACAGAATGAGAACAGGTGGACCTTAGGCAGATGCAGGGAGACTAGCTTTCAGAGGTGCTGCTGACATAGTCTGCACAGCTAAAGGAACCCCTGTTGGCTTAGAGCTCTATCCTCTGGCAGCTGAAGTCTCAAATGCTACATTTTGAGGTTTCCACAGCTAAAGCTTCCCCAGGAGCATTGGACCTTACCATGTGATGGGACTGCCAGGAGGTGCTGCTGAAGAAAAGAGACCTACAGAGAAGGACCCCACCTGAGATAAGGGACTCACCCTCAAGATGTGGTCTTCAAGGGAAGCAAGATCTGTCTACCCACGGAGTAAACACTGAGGGCACGATTCTAACTGAATAATGACTGCTGAATGGAATGACTGATATTGATGAAAAATATTATGACTGAAAGATACATTTGAATGTATATCAAAGGTCAAAATAAGAGCTAAAACCAGCCTCAGCAGGGCTGGAAGTGGTATGCACACTGGGACTAGGGTGGTAAATGCTGAAACAGACTGACTGAGTAAATATAACTAAAATGACAGAGCAGAAGATGGAGTCCCTGCATTGCTAGGAAGCCAGGTCAAAGCAACTGAGGAGAAATGCAGCAAAACTAAGAGGGTGTTTACAAGTGGTCTGGTACGAACAGCAAAATGAAAAAGACTGAGATAGCACAAGCCAAAAGAGCGGAATGACATAGGTAGGACATACTGTGGAAACTAGTTAGCACACCAAGAACCAAACCAGAAAGAAACACAGGAGTTACACAAGGACAGCAGTGCAACAGGAGTAGCTAACAGACAGAAAGAGGCAAGCACAAGCTGCTGCTAGGAAAGGTAGAAACACAAAATACTGACTTAGAAAACCATTGAATGCATGAATTGAACAGAAAGCCCAAAAGCAGAAAGGGAAAGCAGCAAGCAAACATGGAAAGAAAGTGGGGAAGCCGGTACCTCAGAGTATAGCAAAGGAAGAGTGCTTCTAAATGAGGCTGGAGGAAGCTGGCTTAAATAGCTCAGGAAAAGGGGTGTGGCCGGTAGCTCCTGCCCATTGAACTGCAGGCATATCATTTTAATTCTTAGCTAAGAAGTTTTCCTCAGCTATTCCATTAAGTTTGACCCTGCTCCCCTAAATGTTCAAAAAAGTGTTCAGCTGATGCATGTTTTTACGGCTGTATGGACGGAGCCATGCTGCCGTATTGCTATGAAGTAGGAGTGAGAAGGGACTGTGGAAGCACATGACCGGATACCTCTCTGGTGTGCTTCCACAGTGCTGTGATCATGTCCACAGCATTGGTTTTCACCACCCCTTCCTTCCGTGGGCCACACACACATACACACACAGGGTCATTGCCCATGCATGAGTATCGCACATGCTTACTTCTGTCCTGGTGGCCATCTTGGGCATGGCCCAAATACAGTGTCATCTGCAGCAGGAGCACTGAGTGCTTTTCAGTCAGACTCAGCACTCTGAAGCAGCTATGTTGGCTCTGATCAGAGTTTGTTTGATGTGGGACTGGGGGTGGGTTGCCCATCCTCTAGAGTATTAAATAATTATGCCATAGTTTGCCTGCCCCAAAGATCAGCATTGGCTGAAAACTAGCAATTGCATTTGCACCTAACATTTTTCTATACAATATTCATTTGCAACAAGAGAAATCTGAAGCAATTCTGAATTTCAATGAACTGAGACTTGGATAAAGCACTTTTCTGCATGCATCCTTTATTGCATGGGACAATCTCTTTGCAATGAGAAATGAACTAAGCCTTTTCTCAATATCTGACATTTAGAAAGAGTTCTGTTTATTCCAGCAGTTCATTGACAGCAATCAGCAAAGGCCTGTACAGGGCTCTTTCATCTTGTCAGTATAAATCTAGAGAAGTCTCTTCAGTCTTCTCTTCTCCTCCCAAAACAAAACAGTTTTGTTAACACACAGTGACCTTTGGTACAGAAAAGATGGGATCAGGAATGCTCAGTTAGATAGCAAACTCTTACACTAAACATGCATATAACTTTGACTTCATCTTTATTCATTAAAATGCTTGGGCTTTGCCCTTCAAAAAAGAGAATAATTATCTCGCTGGAAAGACCATAACAATTTGATTGGGTAATGTAATCAAAAGTGGTAACTGCAGAGACTGCTTTCAATAAAGTTAACATTTAAACAGCTTAGACAAAGTCCACATTTTAGTTGTCTTAAAATCAGCGCGTAAGTAAGAAATACCAAAACATTTAATTCTGGGTACTTAATCTGGTTAATAAGTCACTGAACACCAGATCTAAATCCTTAGAAGCATAATCATTGAAAAGGAATGGTCACAAACATTTAGCAGCTATTATTTAAAATAATCCCATCAGACATCTTCTTTCCAGTTGTAGTCGTGAATCCCCTTTCCAGCAATCTGCCACAAGGTTTGACTGGCTTCAACCTTGAAGTAGAGGGAAGCCTGCTGTCCATTTTCTGCGTGCAGCCATGATGGGTTTAGGTTATCACACCATTAATTTCGTTTCACTTCTATTCATCAAGTATTACCTTGAGAACTGCCATTTTAGTCAAAGTTCTGTGATTTTATTTGACTTTTTCTTCCTCTTTGTGTTTCGTCGTGAGCATCCTTTCAGGAAAGTGACTGGTAAAATACTTATTCAAAGATATGAGATGGGCATTTCTCAATACTTTCAACAATCTCCAGAAAAATGTACTGACATTTTAAAAGTTCAACAGGGTTATTAAATCTGAACAGATGTCCACCTTACAATTAATAACGGCTGCAGATTCACATCCACAGCATGTTTGTAACATCTGTTTTCCTCTGATTGACTTAAACAGTAAAACATTTAAAGTGTGATAAAACAGTACTCTAAGCATGATGAGCCACACTGCCCTCACGGGAGCTACTTACTGGACTGGTAAACTACCCAAATACCTCCCCGACATATTCTCTCCCTCTGCAAACCCAGCATACTTCCTCAGACCCAAGGCAAACTGCCACTGGTACTCCCTTTCTACAAGTGCAACCTAGGCCAAGCCTCCATTAGCTACAGGCTCCCAAATAAAGTAGATGGAACAAGCTTCCCTATAAAGTCACAACCCCTCCCTACCTCAAACCCAGCATTTCCATGATCAAGGCCTTCTTCAAATCTCTGTTGACTTGTTCTTGATGCCAGGCTTGCCTCCCTACCATGTCTAGAGCCAGGGAAGACAAGGAGTCCTCTCCTAACGGGGGTCAGGGGACATACTAGTTCGTGAGAATTGCTTTGAACCTTGTAAAATGAGTTATCATTGTAACTGGACATTTGTTACTTCTGTTGAGTTTGCTACCTTGAATGTTGCCATTGTTTTGTGCAATGGAAATTGTTTGGTAAAGGATGTTTGTTCAGTTTAACTGTACCTTCACATTCCTTACCTCCCCCACTCAGGTCTCAACTGGAAATGAGGCCTGGGCTCTGTGTGCTTACCTGGAAAAACATGTTTTAAGCAAACAAATAAACAAAAGTAAATAGTAATCAAGGCAGTCAACTGAAAAGTATTGTAAATGCTGCATGTCAGCTTGGCCTTCCTGTATACAAACACAGTAATAACATAGGAATAAATAAAATGATTGCCGTAGGCAGTTAGAGATGTTATTCAATAGAAAATGGGTTGAAAAAATCCTTAAACCTGATTGGCTGAGTCACAGGACATGAGTTTATCAGACGACAGAGCCCTCCAAAAAATAAAAAAAGAGTATAGGGCTCCCACTTTTGTACTCGCAGCTTATGCTGAGACTGAAAACCCTCTGTCTGGCTCATTGCTACTTGCAGATGGTTTGGGGCATTTCTCACACAACACTCCTATTGTTTTGCACTTAGAAAATAGGTTGTATTGGGCCAACTCATTTTCTAAGCATGATAAGACCCTTTAGGGTGTGGGTTGTTGTGGAATACCTGCACTTCCAGGGGCTGCAAATGCTTTCTGCCTGTGGCATCGGAATGCCCCTGGAATGGGGAAAGTATCCATCAACAGCCCACACCCTGTCAGGTCTTTTCACTTACACAGTTCACAGTATGTATCTGCCGTTAAACACTTTACCGATATACTGTTTCTACAATGAGAGGGCTTTTGCCCATGGTTTGGTGGGGCAACAAGTGACAGATGCCTGCAACCCCCACTGAGTGTTACTTAAACCATGCATGCCTAAGTATCCTTCAGAAGCTCATTTCTTTGATACCACCATGAACCCCTCCTCCAGTGGCACCTCTCTCTTTTCTTGGGATTAGAGTTTCTTCCTTGAGGGACATTTGTGTAACTCCCATAATGTAGTCACTTTCAATTTGGGAAAGGAGTAGGCATGGCCCGGGACACTTTCTTTGTCTAGAGGTATTTTGGGGTCACTGGGAGTTTCCTCATGTTCTTGAATAGAGAAAGTGACATTACATCTCTTTATCAGGGTTAGGATATGGTGTGGCACCCCAGGGTTGCTGTGCATAAAGGACCAGAAACACCAAATGTCTTTGAGCACATCAGTCTTTTACTGAGTGACAAACTGTACAGGTTCATATATGAGACCCAGAGATCACAGTTCATTTGGTTATGTTACACAGGTAATTCTCCTTTTTTAGAGTTTTTCTGTTTGCAGCCCCTCTTTCAGAGCAATAAAAGTCCCCACTCCTCTTTCAGTGTTACTTGTGGTTCCCGTTCCTTTTTCAGAGTACAATGGGTGGTTCCAGCCCCTCTTTCAGAGCTACAGTATAAATAGAGCTCTGTCCCTCTTCAGAGAAAACTGAGGTACTAGCAGGGGTTGAAGCTTGGGGAAGGGACTTGGGTATGCTCCAATCAGACTTGAAAGACTAATGTGGGAATCTAGGGACTGGATGAAGAATTTGTTAACAAGGGCCTGTACGCCATCCCCCCTACACCTCCCCTCAGTTTGAGCCCTGGTACCAGCTCCTCTTTAAGAGTTATATTAGACTTCTCTCCCTTGGTCCCACACTACCTCCTGACCCTGAGATCAGGCTGGTCTTGACTTGACTGTCTCCCCAAATGCAGCCTCTTGCTGAGACAAATGGTCACCCTGTCTCCTCTCAGCAATTCCCATCTATCTTTATGGTGTATCTGGCTACACCTAGTCCTGTTTCACTATCATACTCCCTGCTCTTTCTTTTGTTATGGGGACAATTGTCATGGGGGGGCCTCTCTTCCACCTCATCACTTGTGGCATCCTAATTTAACTTGGTTCCCATCTCTCGCTGTCCTAACGGAGGTAAAATGCATAAGCAGTTACTCAGCTAGTGGTTTAATTACTACAAGGGACGGGTGATTCAAACTTTGCTGCACTTACGAACCCCCCAAGACTGGGCTGACTCTGCTCTGACCAAGAAAACCGAGCCTTTCACGGTTTGACTCAAATTGCCGAGTTGGCCCGGTGTGGAAGTGTGGCCCGATCCGGGAATAAGGCTATCACCACCAGTACTGCATAGAAAAGGCAAGGCAGGGTGCCAAAATAAGTTTAAAAAAAAGCATTTCCCCCCCCCCCGATCTCTGACAAAAGATCCCAAGTCCCTGGACTGTCAAGTGACCAACAAAGGCAAACACTTGTGATCCAGGGGCACTGAAGGGATTCAACCAATGAGGTTCTCTGTTCTGTCATTTACTGATGTTGTAGCAAAGCCTGTGTGTCAGCCACTGCAGAACATCCATTGGAAATAGTATATTGAGCACATTTGGGGCTTTGCATTCAAAGGAGACAGTTGGTCGTGTGTGCGTGTGTGTGTGTGTGTGTGTATGTGTGTGTGTGAGCAGACAGATTAAAAAAACAGTGAAAATGAAACAAAATAATGTTTTTCATTTTGTTTGAGAGGGAGAGAGAGAGTACAGAGACCAATGAATTCAACAGCAGACAACAGCAGAGTGCAGACGTTGCAGCAGAGTATTCTGTAAAAAAATGTTCTTTTTCAATAGAAAGGGCCAGAGAGTAGGGAAAGAGACCAATGAATTCAACAGCAGAGTGCAGAGTGGACAACAGCAGAGTGCAGACATTGCAGACTACATAGTAAACAATGAAAAAACACCCATTTTTTCTTAGTCAGAGAGAGAGAGAGAGAGAGAGAGACCAATGAATTCAACAGCAGACAAAAGCCGAGTGCAGATAAAAATCAAAAAATATTAAGGGGAGCTGCAGAGTTAGACAGGACAGGAGGCCTGTTTGAAGGTCATAGTGTCTCAGTAATTTTGAAGGGGGGGTTACTGCCGTACTGATTTTGAAGGGGGATGTCACCCATGTCTCAGACTCTGTTGCCCATCTCAGTGCTGCCCTGAAAGATCATACGGCCATAGCCTCTGTGTTGCCCATCTTTATGCCTGAACCACTACTAGGTCATAGTGCCATACAGATTGTGAAGGCAGGGGTCACATCGCAGATTCTGTATTGTCCATCTCTGTGCCTGATCTACAACTAGGTCATACTGCTGCAGCGTAGACTCTGTGTTGCCCATCTCTGTGCCTGAACTACTACTAAGTTATAGTGCCGTACAGCTTTTGATGGGGGGGTATCACAACTCAGACTCTGTGTTGTCCATCTCTGTGACTGAACTACTACTACTGGGTCATAGTGCCTTATGTATGTTTAGAGATGGATGTCACATCTCAGACTCTGTGTTGCCCACCTCTGTGACTGAACTACTACTAGGTCATAATGCCTCACATATGTTGAGAGGGGGTTGTCACATCTCAGACTCTGTGTTGCTCATCTCTGTGACTGAACTACTAGGTCATATTATTGTTCTCTGAGCTAGAGTCGAAAAATAAATTATTTATTTTCACTCCAGCTCCCCTACAGATAAAAATAAAGGAATTATTTGCAATATTTTTTTTTATACCCACATTGGTATTATATTTATTTATATGGCTGACAGACTAGTCTGGAGGTTAGAGTAATGAGCTGTGAATTAGTTTGATATGTTTAGCAGATCTGGGTTTGACCTCACAATCTCTACTTGCATACTGTTTGACTCTGAGCAAGTCACTTAACCTCCCCAGTGATCCCAGGTTGCCCCTGAAAACAGACACTTCTGGTTAGTAGGCCTTACCCAGTTACCAAAGAATAATATATATATATATATATATATATATATATATATATATATATATATATATATATATATATATATATATATATACATATATATACACACATATATATGCAACAGGAGTCAGGATAAAAACTGTAGAATAAAACCATTTATCTACGATACTATGGTGATAGATTTATTTATCACCATAGTATCCCATTTATCTACGCAGTTTTCTTCAGAATTCATTTAGAATGTTCGGCCTCAAAAGCAGTACTAACCGTATTCAAATAGGAATAACTTTAAAATGAAAAAAGATAGCATGGTACTGTGAGCACGAAAATTGTTCAGCACAAAGTGATCTACAAAATGAGTGGTGTTTCATTTACAGATACCATATGTGTTTTTTATAATTACCAACAAAACAGAAGAAAATTACATTTTTTGTTCACTTTTTTGATAAACAAATCTGAATAACTTCAAAACAAAAAATGATAGCATGGTACTGTGAGCACGAACAATGTTCAGCACAAAAATATCTAAAAAAATGAGTGCTGTTTTATTTATAGACACCATTTTTTTTATAATTAGCAAAAAACAGCATGAAATTCAATTTTCTTTTCCTTTTTTTAACAAATTATTTATACCTACCAAAATTAAAACATTCACACAACATCTAAACCTGTTGCATAAATGGAATATGCAGTGGTTCAGTGTGTGATGATGCATTTATCTTGTACAGCTTCCAGTGACCTCTTGTAACTCTCACTCATGCCTTCGGCACTCCTGAGGTTACTTGAGATCACTGGAAACTGTACAAGATAAATGCATCATCACACATGGAACCCCTACATATCCCATGTATATATATATATACAGTGCAAAATTAAATTTGCATACCAGTATATCATTTTTATGTTGGCTCACGCTTGCGCAGCCAACATATTGCATTAGTAGCAGATTTGGAGGTGTGGTCACTGTGGGCGAATGCAGGGCACGTATCACTAGGTGTGTCCTTCATTCCCCAATAAGGCAGCTGCAGGCGCTGACACCAGCATCACATAAACTGGCCACCAGAACAAAGAAAAAGTCCACTGCAATGAGAGCCAAGTTTCTCATGCAGCGGTGTGCCTTTCCTGGTGAACCAGTTTACAAAACATGGTGGCATGCTGCCATAGAGTGCCCCGACCCACTTCATTTGCCGATAGGGGAGCCCACTTCCCTTTGGCATAATGCAACTCCCCCATTTAAAGTGTGTGCTGAGGAGGTGCCCAGTCCCACTCAGCATCATGTCCCCCCCTTCCCAGTTTAATTTGCCGATGGGGGAGCCCACTCCCCAGCAGCATAATGCCCCCCCATTTGTTGTGTGCCGACAGGGGTGCCCAATACCCCATCGGCTACAGAACCCTCCCAAAAAAACATTCAGGTGGCACGCTGGGAACCCACCCCAGCATGCCAAATGCCCCGTAAAAGAAAAACTGTTCCACAATGTTTTTTTTTTTAAACCTGCAAAGCAGGAAATGGTCCCTCATTGACTCCAGTGGCCCTGCCCCAACCCGCACTCACCCTCTGTGTACTCTGCCTCCCCACACCCCCTCATCCCATACTTACCTCTGGAGCACATTGGCGATGATCTTCGTGGACTGGGAACACGCCTGCACTTTCAAAGCCAACCACGAACTGAAGAAATGCCGGTAAGCTGTATAATGGCATAAATAGGGTTTTTTCAGCTTTGGTGCATATCTCGGGCATTTTTGGGAATGTTGGCACCAAATTTTCAACATGGGGTTATTGGGACCCCTCCTCATGAATTCAGCCACTGTCATGGCGTTATTTGGTCCCAAAAGGTGATTTCGCAGTCACTGCACAGAATCACATTTTGGGACCAATTAATGAAAAAACAGTGCCACTGTTCATGAGGGGGTCTCTTAAAAAGCCTATGTTGCAAATATGGTGAAAAAATCAAAAAAATGGCTGTTTTCCTAGTTTGCGTTGCACAGTTTCCACACACGCTCGTAACTTCATGAATTTGTAATATTCTCACTCTAGATTTTTAAAATTGACATTTTTCCACACTTCCTTATGAACAGTACAGCTGTCATTTTACATATCCTGGCTGAAATGTATTTTCGCATGTCCGGCGCAGAATAGCGCGGTCACTGAGTGAAATCAGTTTTCAGGACAGTTTGAGAAAATGACAGTGACACTTCATGAGCAGAGGTCCTAAATGCCTATGTTGAAAATTTGGTGATGAAAGTCCATAAATTGACTGAGTTACTAGCGTGCGTTGCACAGTTTCCACGCACCCTTGTAACTTTGCAAATTTGCAATATTTTCATGCCAGATTTTCAACACTGGCATTTTTTCACATCTCCTTATGAACAGTACAGCTGTCATTTTTCACATCCTGCCCAAAATGTGTTTTCGCACCTGTGGCACACAATGCGTGGTCGCTGTGGGAAATCAACTTTTGGGACAGATTAACAAAATCACAGTGTCACTGTTCATGAGGGGAGGTCCCAAAATGCCTATGTTGAAAATGTGGTTAAAATAATCTGAAAAATAAATGGGTTACGGACGTGGGTTGCGCAGTTTCTATGCCTGCTCATGACTTCACCAATTTTTCATATTTTCACTCCAGATTTTCAGCATTGTCATTTTTTTACACCTCCTCATGAACATTACAGTTGTCATTTTTCACATCCTGCCCAAAATGTGTTTTCATGCCTATGTTGCCAAATGGCATACTCGCTGTGCAAAATCACCTTTCAGCCAACAAACTGATAGTGCTGCTCTTCATGAGGTGGGGTCACAAAAAGCCCACGTTTAAAAGTTGGAGTGAAAACACCATCAAACACCTATGGTGTTAGGGTTTCCAACTGTAACACCCCACCATGTAGAGACTGACAGGCATCAGAGATGTGACTTGGGATCATCGGCTGTAATGCTCCCGCCATTCCACCCCCCCACCCTGCAGCCAGTGACAGGCATTGAGGTGTGTCTTAGAGTGTTCAGCCCTAAAGTTGACCTCATTCTCCTATACTGCACCCATCTCAGCTTATTTTCTTATGGAATGGGGTAAGTATAAGGCCCAAAGACCCCAAAGCACACCACTACAGGGTAGGGTGAGGTAAAATGGCATGACCATTATAGCTGATGACCCAAAGGCACGCCCCAATGCCTGTCAGTCTCTGCAGGGTGGGGATGGGGTTGGCGTCAGTTCAATTCTTCACTGCCATTCCTGTTATGCATCTCTAACTCCTGCACTACCAATGCCAGTGAGAGAACATTCAGCATTGACAAATGCTTGTTCATTACAGAGTCCATAAATACTTAAAAAAGTAAAATAAAACTCAAATGTTTTTGAAAGCATAACAAAATATAAATTATCCCAGTTAGCTGACTGCAGAATTCACAGATTTTGAACACTTCTTTTCTCAGTTGGGTTTCCAGTTTAAGTACAGTAAGACAGTTTGTCAGTGTCTTTCTGTAGCAGTTTTAGTGATTGTCAGTGTTATTGAATCTTCTGTTTGATACCACTCAATTTTTTGGTGCAACCCCGTACATTGAATCTTCTGGTTCATGTCACTTAGTCATGAATCATGCCACTTAATTTTTGGGTGTAACCTTGTTTATTGAAAATTCTGTTTCATGTCCACATTTAAGTAAACCATTTTGTTAGTGTCTTTCTTTAGAAGTTTTAGTGATTTTCACTGTTACTAAATCTTCTGTTTTATACAATTCAGTTTTGTTGTGCAACCCTATATACAATCCACTGTTTCACATCACTTAGTCATGAATCACTCTACTTATTTTCATGAATCACGCCGCTTAATCTGTGGTTGCTACCCTGTTTGTTTACTGAATCTTCTGTTACACATCCGTGTTTAAGTAAACCATTTTGTCAGTGTCTTCCTGTGGCAGTTTTAGACGGACTGCCTTCTTTCATGCTAGAAGTCTCTCTCACATGTAAAATGTTGAGTTCCATCTTGTCGTAACATCTAGTTTTAGTTGCTGTATTGGCAAGCCATTTTTTTTGTAGAGGTCAGACAAGATACCAAGTGATTTTACAGAGTGACTGAAAATGGGCCACAGATTTTTCTTTGCAGCTCCCACTAGTGTTACTATACTGTTGTCACTGCACAGGAAAGCTCATACTGACAGATTTATTGAGTGTGCAAACAAAGCACAGAATGTGAGTAAAATCACCATGTTTCAATGCACTAGCAATATTGACGCCATTGTCTGGAACGTCAAATCCAGTATTGAGTCCCAGGGGCTCTAACCACTCAGAAATGTTGTCACACAACTCTTCCAAAATATTGCCAGCAGTGTAATGCTTACCAAACATGCTAATGCAAAGAGCTGCAGTTCTTTGTCTTTCTTCCTGTACATTGCTGTTTGTAGTGGTGTTTGAAGATGACTATGACACCCAGTGTGCTGTGATGCACATATAATCAGTGGTTTGAGAACTCGTCCACATGTCTGTGGTAAGGTGCACAGCACCACATTCACTCTCTTTAAGAGCCACTTTTTTTTACTTTGCATACATTCGTAGTCATACATTTTACAAACAGCGGCAGTTGCAAAATATTTACAGCTTGGTATGATGTAAGTTAAGTGGAGCAAATATTTTAAAAGGGCTCTAAAACCTTCATTCTCCACCACAGAAAATGACTGCAAGTCCTTGGCAATAAATTCAGCTATTAACTGATTAATTTATAATGTTTCTTCATGTGATCTACTGTAGGCAGTTTTTTGTTCAAGCATCGCAGTAATGGTCTGCTGTTTAGTTTGTGAGGGGGAGGGCAAAAAACACAGGAATGCAATGGTAAAGTTGTAGCTTGTCCAAATACTTTTGTCAGTGAAGTCGAATATGTTTTTTGTCTGTACTGTCTCTCATTGATTCATGCACACTGTGGCTGTTCCCAGAAAAGCTATTATGACTGCTATTGATTTTTTTTCCACTACTGGCTGTGGCTAGAGGTGGTGCTTGCTGTATGTGTTTTTGGTTTTTCTCTTTGGGTTCGGGAACCCAGGTGGCATCCTCTACCTCATCAGTATCACATTCTCATTCATCACCTTTGGAAGAGCATGACTGTGATACAGTGTGATCGTGATCTTGTTCTTGTACATTTACAACACCTTCATCAGAGGCAGTGCTTTCTGAAAAAGGAGCCAGATATGCATGAGTTGTATATCATGGAGTGCCATGTACTAGTACTAGACAGAGCCCTTTCCTTGATTATTGACTTTCTAGGTCTAACTGTTTTGGCTACGTGTTTTTTGTGTTTTATCTGATTTTTCTGGAAATGCCCACAGTGCTGTAGTACTTCAATCAGGGGATTCACTAACATTCTTTTGTTTTTTACAGCTGTGTTGCTTCATTTTCATCAATTGCATTATTTATATCTGCAGTAGTGAATTTTCCTTTTTCTTCTTTATTTCTTTTTGGAAATATTTTTATTGTTACATGTACCAATTTCAGCCATACTGCTGGTGTTGGACACGTGTTCCATAACAGATTCTGATTGTGAATCTATTTTTTAGTGTCCAACCTAATTACTTAATTAGTTGTATTAGTCTGGATGCAGAGATGGGCAGCAGAGAGTCTGAGATGTGACACCCCCTCTCAAAATATGTGAGGCACTAGGACCTAGTAGTAGATCAGGCACAGAGATGGGCAACACCGAGTCTAAGATGTGATACCCTCCTTCAAAATGTAGTACTGTACTATGGCCTGGTAGTAGTTCAGGAACAGAGATGGGCAACACAGAGTCTAAGACATGGGTGACCCCGCCCCCTCCAAAATCTGTACAGCATTCTGACTGACACATAGGGCTAGCAAGAAAAACAGTCAAGTAAACAAAAAAAAGACTCTAATTCGTTGGTTCTCTTCAGTGCTCCAGTATTACGAGTGTTTTCAGTCATACAGTTTGTTGGTCATGAGGGTCCAGGGAGTATTCGGTAAGAAACTGGGAAAAAAATTGTTCTTTTTTTTCATTTTTGGGTACCCTGCCCTGACCTCCTTGTTCAGTGACTCACTACTGCAGTACTGGTGACTGTTACATATTTTTATTATTGCTGTTGGCAGCCTGCTGACCAAATGGCACAAAAATACAGACAACTTTTTTTAAAAGTTACATTTTTTTAACAAATGGATCTAAAAGAATAATACTGATGCAGTTCTCATACTCAAATGGACTAAAAATAAATCTACAATTCTTCTGAGTAAATCAGAACCTTTTGGAAATAAATCAGAGTCAGAATCAGAACCAGGTCACAGCTGACTCACTCATCGCTAGTTCCTATTGTATTTTTCCTTGTTCTGTCAAAGCTGTCTTAGCATGAAGGTTCAAACCACCGATTCCCTAGTTCTCATTTTACTGTATTTACACTTTAATGGTTCAAGGGGAAGTGATCAGGGGCCTGGAGCCTGCCTGCATGGCCATCTTCTGATACTCCATGAACTAGTGCAAGTTTGGCATTGTTTGACTATCAACAACACAAAGACATGCATGAATATAGAACATGTGAGCACTTGTGCCCATGCAGGTCATCACTCCTGCAGAGCTGAGGAGGGGTGGTCAGACCAAGGAGTCCATTGCCTTGGGTCACCTTGTCCATGCTAGAGACAGATCTCCTAACCTGATCTGGCAGCTCTCCCACATGCAGAGTCTTACCTCTTCTTCGGGTGCTGGAAAATATGTACAGGCACTTATCTGATTTCAATCCAACTAGGGACTCCTTCAATGTCTTCAGGAGAATCCATCACAGGATTGAGGGTCACAGGTTGTTTCCCCTTGCAGAGAAACTCTCCTGGGGTACCTGCACCCCCCCCCACAAGGTCTCACTACTGGGAAGCTACAATGAAATATTCCTGGATCCCCATTTCCCAGGACCTGTTTCTGACTTTGGGCACTGCACCTTACATGGCTAATTATTTTCCTAAAGAAAATGTTTTTCAAAGAAAAATATAATGAATTTCCCTAACCAAATCCAGCTTAGAATTCTTTCCAAGCCACTCAATGGTATGTTGACTCTCAAGTAGGGTTGCCACCTGTCCAGCGTCCAGCTTTAAGTAGTTACATAGTAAAAAGGAAATTTAAGGTTGAAAGGGTCTCTAGGCTCATCATGTCCACCCTCTCTCCACTTCAAACATTAGTGGTGAAATAATGATGCTGTGCACAACCTATTCATTTATAAGGATTCCCTACCCACTCTGCAATCCAAGGTACCTGCTGATTCCCTTGATATGCAGACATTTGTCAAGACTTACCTTAAAGGATTGCACTGGCTTCCTGTCCAGTGGCTTCACTGGCAGGCTGTTCAATAGGTTTATCACCCTCTGTGGAAAAAAATGCCTGCTAAAATTACACTTCAGTTTACCACCCCTAAGCTCAGGGAATGCACCTGCATCCTGCTGCAGAACACAAAAGCGAACATCTACAACTGTTAGTCTTGTTGATAAGTCATCTATCCTCTCACCCTCATTTTCTCCATGTTAAGAGCATCTAGTCTCTCAGACTGGATGCCTGGGTTTGAATCCCATCAGCCCCCACTTGCATACTGTGTGACCTTGAGCAAATCACTTAACTTCCTTGTGCTCCCAAGTCGCACTTGGAAACAAGTTCTAGCTTAGTATGCCTTTCCTGGTTAAACAATTTCCAGTTTCCTCCTTTCCCCCTTCCCCTTTTCAGCTTTTGTCCCACATACTTCTTATCATGTGGTGGCACTGTGTTGCACCCTCTTAACTGCCTCAATGTCCTTTTTGAACTGAGGAAGCAAAGTAAGGCAAGGCAATCTTATTTCCAAAGCACTTTATCCTGTAGGCTCAGCGCACCGTACAACTGACAAAAATGCAAGAAAGGACATATGCAGTAACCAAATAAACGAACAAATGTGACCCCTGGGATGCCGTGTTGAGGTTCACCCCCCCACCTGGAGACTGTACAAGGCCCATCTGGTTGAGGAAGTTGAGTTCGTTCTTTCTCTAATGGTGGGGGGGTTTCATCCTAAAACAAACAATAAATAATGCAGTGCCTCCACCCAGAGAGAATAAGTGAGCAGATGTTGTGTGCAGTACCACCTCCCAGGATGCAGTACCTACCTACTTTCCTACACTGGACTGGACCACCAACCCAGGAACCACTAAGACAGTTGTTACCTTCACCAATAAATCAGGTTGTGCAAACTGGGCGCACACACAGAATTAAAACTCAACTAATTAACAGTGCTTTTATTTAGGAACACAGACCTGTCAACTGCAAGAAAAGAAGGAGTTAAACAGGTACAAGTCATCCTGAGCACTCCCATACTATAGCAGTGCACCCAAAGAGTCATTGTATTGTGGGTCACTACCACCCTCTCAGATCCCATGTAGTTTAAGAAATCGCCTGCCCAATCAAGGGGCACAAAAAGATGAATTATATAGATGCATAGATACATAGACAGTGTCAGCAGATAAGGACCTACGGCCCGCCCAGTCTGCCCATTTGAGCTTGTAAGTTCACTTTATGTTTTCCTAGAAGTCTTTTGCCCCTTAACCCTGACTTCCAGAATTCCTTTATGTCTATCCCACGCATTCTTAAATCTCGTGATTGTTTCGGCCCCCCACCACTTCCTCTGGTAGGGTGTTCCACTTGTCCACCACCAGTTCGGTGAAGAAATTCTTCCTCATGTTTCCTCTGAATCGTCCTCCCTCCAACTTCATCCCGTGCCCTCTAGTCCTGGAACATCTTTTTCGCTTAAAAATAGTGTATTTCTGCACCCTGTTCCTCCCTGTAAGATACTTGTATGTCTCTATCATATCTTCTCTCTCTCCGTCTTCTCCTACAGGGAGTACATATTCAATTCCTTCAACCTGTCCTCATAGGACTTGGGATGTAATCCATGTACCATCTTTGCTGCCCTCCTCTGAACCTTCTCTACCCTGTCTATGTCCTTACATAAGTAAGGTCTCCAGAACTGTACACTGTACTCTAAGTGGGGCCTCACTAGTGTCTTGTATAGTGGAATTATGACATCCCTTTTCCTGCTGGTGATGCCCCTGCCTATGCATCCCAGCATCCTATTTGCTTTACCTGCTGCCTTGTCACACTGTTTCCCTACCTTGAGGTCATCAGAGATGATAACCTCAAGATCCCTTTCCTGATTGGTGCATGCTATATCCTCACCCCCCTACTGATATATTGTGCTACGGTTTTTGTGCCCCATATGCATTATCATGCACTTCATTGCATTGAATTTCAACTGCCATACCCCTGACCATTCTTCAAGTTTCTGCAGGTCCCTTCTCATTCTGTCTACACCCTCTGGTGTGTCTACTCTGTTACAGAGCTTTGTGTCATCAGCGAACAGGGAAATTCTGCCTTCTAGGTCCTGCGCAATGTCACTGATGAAGATGTTGAATAGGACCAGTCCCAGCACTGATTCCTGTGGTACCCCACTGGTCACTCTTCCCTCTGTGGAGTGACAGCCATTTACCACCACCCTCTGTGTCCTGCTTCCCAGCCAGTTACCTACCCACCACACTACTGTCCTACCCACACCCATATTCCCCAGTTTGTGTAATAGTCTTCTATGTGGCACCATGTCAAAGGTCTTGCTGAAGTCCAGATAGGCCATGTCCACTGCCCTCCCCTGATCCACCTCCTAGTCACCCAGTCAAAAAATTCAACGAGGTTGGTCTGACATGACCGCCCCCTGGTGAAACCATGCTGCTTTGGGTCCTGTAGTCCATTGACAACCAGATGTTCCACCAATCTCTCCTTCAGTAGTGCTTCCATGATCTTCCCCACTACCGAGGTGAGGCTGACTAGTCTGTAGTTCCCCACTTCCTCTTCGTTCCCACTTTTGTATAAGAGAGGGGACTACATCTGCTGTCCTCCAGTCCTTGGGTACCTCCCCTGTTTCCAATGATCAGCTAAACAGGATTGCCAGAGGTTCAGCCAAAACCTCTCTTAGTTTTTTAAGGACTCTGGGGTGCACCCCATCTGGCCCCACTGCTTTATCAACTCATTACTTCCAGTTCCTCCAGGACCCTTTCTCATGTAAAGGGACTTGTGTCCATTTCTGCACCATTCCCACTCCTTGTACTCCCTCCAGACCCATTACCCTCCTCTTCCTCAGTAAAGACTGAGCAGAAATACCTGTTCAATATGTCAGCTTTACTGTTGTCATCCTCCATGTGGCCCCCATCCTCCCCCTTCAGTTTCACTATCCCTCCCTCTGCCCTTCTTTTTTCACTTATGTACCTGTAAAAGGTTTTGTCCCTTCTACCCACTGATTTTGCAATGCAGTCTTCAGTCTGAGCTTTGGCTTCCCTTACTGTCCTCCCTGCCTCCCTTTGCTTCTCCTGGTACTTCTCCCTATCCCCTTCTACCTGTGTCTTTCTGTATTGCCTGAATGCAATCTTTTTGGCTTTCACTTTCTCCACTACCTCCTTGGAAAACCATAATGGCCTCCTCTTCCTTTTCCCCTTGCTAACCTGCTTAATGCATAATTCTATTGCTCTTGTAATCCCCATTTTAAATACTGCCCACTATTCCTCAACCCTTGATTCCTGCCCCATTCCCCTTAATGCCTCTTTCAAGCATCTCCCCATTTTCCCAAAGTCTGCCCCTCTGAAATCCAAGATACGTGTTTTTGTGTGGTTTGGTTCTGCTTCTTCTGTGATTTCAAACCACAATGGCTGGTGTTCACTGTTCCCTAGGTGCTCCCCCACTGTTACCTCCATCACACTGTCCCTGTTTGTGAGCAGTAGGTCCAGTATTGCCTTCTGCCGAGTTGGTTCCATGACCAGTTGCTTGAGGAAGGCACCCTGAAGGGAGTCCAGGATAAATCTGCTCCTAGTTGATGCTGCTGCTGGGATGCTCCAGTCCACATCTGGAATATTGAGGTCTCCAACCAGCACTACCTCACCCTTGTCTGCCATCCTTTGGATGGCTAGCATCAGCTCCTCATCTGTTTCTTCCTCCTGGACTGCTGGTCTATAGACCACACCTGTGCAGATGGCTGACCCCATTTTCCTTTCCAGCTTAACCCATAGTATTTCTCCCCCATTTTGTTCCTTCTGGATCTCTGTGGTCCTTATGTCATTTTTCACATACAGTGCCACTCCTCCTCCCCTCCTACTTGCCCTGTCTCTTCTGAATATGTTGTAGCCAAGTATGGCTAGCTCCCAGTCATGGTTATCATTACACCAGGTTTCTGTGAGCGCCACAATGTCCAGGTCTGGCTGTACCATGACAGCCTCTAGATCCTCCATCTTGTTGCTAAGACTCCTGGCATTGGCACACATGGCTTTCCATGATTTGATCTCCCAAGACTGTTTAGGTGTTCTACTCCAGCCCCTTCCCTGGTTGTCATTTATCCCTGGTTCTCCTTGCTGTCTGCCCTTCTGTTGAATTTTGCTCCTTTTCTGCCTATCCACCTCTGGACGCTTATCTCTATTTTTTGCACACTGCTTTGTAGAGATATCCACTCCTCTGGTTCACTGGTTCCACTGCTAGCTGTTGGGGGTGGGCAATTAGGTACCCTCCTTGTTTGCCTGCCACCCCCTTGGCTAGTTTAAATGCTTGTCAATGTAGCATTTAAACTTATCATTGAGTGCCTGGGTTCCTCTCCAGGATGGATGCAGGCCATCAGGCTTGAACAAGCCTCCATCCCTCCAGGTGGGTCCCCAGTCACCAAAGAATACAAACCCTTCCTCACGGCACCAGTTCTTCAACCATGAGTTAAAGTTCCTGGTGCATGCACCCCCTATGCTCTCCCATGCCTCTCACAGGTAGTACTTCCGAGAAGGTGTCAGAAGTAGCTACTTGCTTGAGACCCCTCCCCAATTTCCTAAACTCTTCCTGAACTTCCTTTGGCTCCCCATTTGCCAGGTCATTGGTACCTGGGTGGATAATGATATCAAGCTCACCCTCCTGTCTTGCCTTCCCAGTGATCCCCAGAATCTTCTTTCCATCCCTCCATGCCATGGCATCTGGTAGGCACCTCACCTCCCTGTCCTCCCCCCCTCCTGTGTTCCTAGCAGGATCCCTCTTATGATGGAGTCCCCCACCAGGATTCACTTCTTCCTCCTCTGGGGTCCACTGCTCTCCCCACTGAGTTCACCTCATTGGCTAACCTCCACATACTTTCCTTCCACTTCTCTGGGTACCTCTATTTGGTTGTCCCCATTTGCCAGTGTGGCATATGAGTTCTTGAGTAGAATAGGATCTGGGATGTGCCTCTGCCTGACTGCCCTAACCCTCCCTGAGCCCACTGTCATCCAAGTGCTCCTCATTCTTGGCATCCTTTGAGGCAGCGGCGTTGGAATGGCTGGTCTCTGGATAGGGGTGATGGTATTCCTGACCCAGTTTACTTCTGCTCTGAGTCTGGCTACCTCATCCTGCAGTCCAGAGAGATGTATGCAGATAGGGCAGCACCTCAGCATCCAGAAGGTCTGCCTGAATATGGCTGCCCCGTAGCCACTGCATTGTACCACTCCCCACATTATACTGCACTTATACTGCTATTCCAGTACTAGTCTGTTACTGAAGCTCTCCTAGTTCTCTTTTTATTAATTTACTGTCTTAAAAATCCTGCCACTGATCCTCAGATACTTTCCCTTGAAAAAGAAAAAAAAAAGAAATTAAAAAAATGAGTCAAAACACTTGTGCTGAGGGTGGGCTTCTTCACCCTTATGCCCCTCCTACTCCACAGCCCCTACTATCCCCTGTGCTTAGCTCCTGTCAATCAGATTTAAAAGGGCATATAATTAAGAGTTGGGGGCAGGGGAGGGAGGGGGTGAAACATTTGCAGCAATTAAAGACAGCAAAGGAACAGACCACCACTACAAGCACACCAAACTAGGTTTTAAATTTTCAACAGCCCACAAACAATTCTAAGTAAAGACAGCAAAGCAATTACAGTGTCACTAAATGCCCACAATCTAAGTTTAAAACAAAAATAGCAATGGACAGTTAATGTAAAGCACTGAAATGAATCTGTTTCCTTCCCCTTCTGGCTTCTGGCTTCTTCCTTGCTCTACACAGGGTGTGGTAAACTATTTAATTGGTACCAGTAGTAGAACTACAGTTAAAAGTATGACACAAACACCAATGACTCTGAGTGCCCAGGTATTAGTCTAGTGTCCCAGTGCAGGCCTGGAAGCAACACTGACGAGATAGTTTTTTTAGGTGGTGCACTTGAAAGTTTGCAACCTTGCAATTTAACCAGCAAACAGGCCATAATGTGCTAGTATAGTTAAAGAACTTGAACTCCAAATACAGAATGCTTGAAACCAAACTTGTAAACCAAAGCAGGAAAAGTATAAAGACCCAGCCAGCAATGCCAGCGCTAACGTGACTCATGGATGCATTAGTTCAGTTGAGGCGAGGAGCAGCACATAGCAGCTGGTCAGGCAACAATCAGGAACAGGCCCCAGTGGCCTGGGGATGAAGCCTTCAGACTCTCTCAAATACTCTTCAGCAGCACAGCTCTTCTGGCTCACACCTCTCAGGATACAACCCATCAGGCTCAACTCTGAGGATACAGCCCTTCTGGCTCAGTTCTCAGTCACAGGAATACTATGCAGCAGCTTCCTAATTCCCAAGGAGTTCAAATCTCAGGAGTGATCCCCACAGTCTGACTCCTTGACACAGTCACACATAAAAGATTAATAAACAAATTAGCGAGCCTGGGAGTGGGTCCCAGGGTGGTAGCCTGGGTGAAACATTGGCTGGACAAAGGACACAGAAGGTAATAGTAAACAGAGGCCACTCTTAATAAAGGGGAGGGAATGTGGGCAGAGGGTCAGTGAAAAAGCAGGAATACTGAACGAATATTTCTGCTCAGTATTCACAACAGATGAGGAGGGGAGGTGCCTAAACCAAACAAGGGAGAAACTCTGATAGGGGGATCTATACCAGTCCATTCACAGAATAAAGGGTTTTGAAAGACCTCTTGAAACTGAGGGTGGACAAAGCAATGGGGCCTGATGGGATTCACCCAAGAATACTAAAAGAACTAAGGGTAGAACTAATAACACCACTGACTACTCTCTTTAACAAATCATGGGAGGATGGAGTGGTACCTGAGGACTGGAAGAGGGCAAATGTGATTCCACTTCACAAAAGTGGGAGCAGGGTAGAGGCAGAAAACTATAGACCAGTTAGTTTGACTTCAGTGGTAGGGAAAATGATAGAATCACTTCTGAAGGAAAGAATTGTTGAGTACCTAGAGGCCAGTGGGGCACAGGACCCAAGGCAGCATGGTTTCACAGCAGAAAGGTCATGTCAGACGAACCTAATAGATTTCTTTGACTGGGTGACCAAAGTAGTAGACCAGGGAGGGACTGTGGATATGGCCTACCTAGATTTTAGCAAGGCATTCGACACAGTCTCACACAAGAGATTAATATACAAGTTAGCCAACCTTGGAGTGGGTCCCAAGGTGGTAGCCTGGATAAAAAAATTGGCTGGACAACAGGACGCAAAGGGTAATAGTAAATGGAGTCCACAGTGAAGAAAGGAGGGTAACTAGTGGGGTACCGCAGGGTTTGGTACTGAGACCGGTCCTCTTTAATATCTTTATAAGTGACATTGGAGAGCACCTGGAAGGAAAGGTATACCTCTTTGCAGATGACACAAAGATCTGCAACAGGGTTGATACACAAGGTGGGGTGGAAAGAATGAAAAGGGACTTGGCAAGGTTGGAGGAATGGTCAAATATGTGGCAGCTCAGATTCAATGCAAAGAAGTGCAATGTAATGAATCTGGGAAACAAAAACCCAGGGTAAGAGTACACAATGTGGGGTGAGATACTAACAATAACAAAAATCGAAAGAGACCTAGGAGTAATTATATCAGATGACCTAAAGGTGGGAAAGCAACGTGAGAAGGCAGTAAGGAGGGCTGGGGGGATACTGGGATGCATAGGGAGAGGCATCAACAGTAGAAAACAAGAAGTTGTTATCCCTCTCTACAGACAGTTAGTGAGGCCCCATCTGGAATACTACATGCAATTCTGGAGACCCCATCTCCACAAAGACATAGACAGAGTGGAGGCTGTTCAGAGGAGGGCAACCAAAATGGTGCAAGGTCTGCACCAGAAGACATACGAGGAGAGACTAAAGCAGCTTAATTTGTATACCCTTGAGGAAAAGAGGGAGAGGAGGGAAATGATAGAAACTCTCAAGTATCTCAAGGGAATTATCAAGGTACAAGAGGGTAGTATCTTTCAGAAGAAGAGGTGCAAGAACAAGAGGGCACAAACTGAAGATAGAGGGGGGACGTCTCAGAGGTAATGTTAGAAAGTATTTTTTCACAGAGAGAGAGAGAGTTGTGGATGCATGGAACAGCCTTCCTGAGGAGGTTGTGGAGTCAGGAACAGTGGGAGAATTTAAGAATGCATGGGACAGGCATAAGACAATTCTAGTGGGGGGGGCAGGAGGAAGTAAGCTGTTGATTAACTAGAATCTGCAGCTTATCCATCAGGTAGGGAAATGGGCAGACTGGGTGGGCCATGCGGTCCTTATCTGCTGTCAGATTCTATGTTTCTATGTTTCTCTGAAGAAAGGGGGGTTACTAGTAGGGTACCACAGGGTTCAGTACTGGGTCCGGTCCTTTTTAATGTCTTTATAAGTGACATTGCAGAGGGACTGGAAGGAAAAGTAAGCCTCTTTGCAGATGACACAAAGATCTGCAACAGGGATGATATACAAGGGGGGTGGAAAGGATGAGAAGTGACTTGGTAAGGCTGGAGGAATGGTCAGAAGTATGGCAGCTTGGATTCAATGCAAAGAAGTGCAAAGTAATGCACCTGGGAAACAAAAACCCAGGGGAAGAGTACAGAATGGGGGGAGGTAGTAACAACAACAAAAATGGAAAGGTACCTGGGGGTAATCAGATAACCTAAATGTTAGCAAGCAATGTGAGAAGGCAGTACGGATTGGGGGGCTACTGGGATGTATAGGAGAGGCATCACCAGTAGAAAACAGGAAGTTGTTATCCCTCTGTACAGACAGTTGGTGAGACACAATCTGGAGTGCTGTGTCCAGTTCTGGAAACCCCATCTCTGTAAGGATATAGACAGGATGGAGGCAGTCTAGAGGAGGGCAACTAAAATGATGCAGGGTCTGCAACAGAAGCCATGTAAGGAGAGACTAAAGAAACTTAATATGTATACCCTTGAGGAAAGGAGGGAGAGGGGGGACATGGTATAAACTTTTAAGTACCTTAAGAGAATCAACAAAGTCCAAGAGGGTAGCACCTTTCAGAAAAAGAGATGTGCAAGAACAAGGGGACACAATTTAAAGATAGAGTGGGGATGGCTCAAGAGCAATATGAGGAAGTATTTTTTCACAGAGAGGGTGGTAGATGCATGGAATGGCCTTCCTGAGGAGGTTATGGGGCAAAAACAGTGGGGGAATTCAAGAATGCATGGGACAGACATAAGGCAATTCTTGTGGGAGGAAGGAAGAAATAGGTTGTTAGTTAACTAGGATCTGCAGCTTATCCAGTAGGTAGGGAAACGGGCAGACTAGGTGGGCCAAGCGGTCCTTATCTGCCATCAACATTTATGTTTCTATGTTTCTGTTTCCTCTCCAGATTGAGAGTATCCACATACTCAGTGGATGCACCCTGCGGTTCCTTCTTTCCCAATCCACTCCAGCAGGTAAGAGCTAGCATGCCCCTTACCTGGCTTTGAGGCAACCTGGGTACTGTGCTATTCCCTGTCTCCACTGGAACAGCTCAGTAATGGTTCCATGTCATAATAGCAAAAATATTTCCATGAGTAACACTATGGCAATTACATTTCACCAAAACCACACATGACGATCAACACACCGCAGCAAATGTGAAGACAGCGACTGCAAAACATTTGCAAATGGGGACGATTTACACTTACAGTATATTTAATGCGCACCCCCTTTTGTGGGGGGCAAGCCCCCTTCACCCCCCATTTATATATAATCAACTCCGTGGCGGACATTGAGGGAAAGTATACATAAGGGGGGCTAAAGTTCTGCAGGGGGATACTGGTGCTGGGGGCAAGTAAAAAAGTAATATTATTCTATCAGCCACATTAGCTCGCCCAAAAGGTTACCTACAGGCAGTCCTGAACCCAGATCCATGAGCTTTGACGGCGGTGACCCTATCCACCATGCCAGGAGGACAGCTCAGCAGCAGTAGCGGAAGATCCTCCATTTAGCCCACATGATGCTACTCTCCCAGTCATTTGCCCTCGCAATTATGTTCTTCCACAGTCGCTATTCGCTACCCTCACTATTCCCCCATGGTAGCTATCCCCGCAGGCGTGCCGATTATTGCGCTTAAACGCGAGTAGCTCAATTTGCTTCATCTATATCACAGGATACCCTCAGGAACTTCAGTATGCAGCAATGGCCCAGAGGCTCAAACTTCCAGTAATTTCTCCCAACAGTTGGTCAGTTGGTGAAAAAATATCTTGTTTTGGAAAACTGGAACCTACAGCCATTCCCTACTATTAATGAGTGGTGGTATGTACTGAAAGAAACTCTTCTGTGTGAGAAAATCTGGATGAATGACTTACATCTGCTACCTTGCTGCAGCAATCCAATTACTGCTACCCCTTCCCCTCCTACTCCTTGCCTTGTTTATGTATACACTTTGCTGATCACACTATCAAACCATTCCTACCTTCCTTATCTGTTTTATTCAGTTGTTTGTCCCATCTGCCAAAGTGTATATATTGCAAACACCAGTTACCATGTTTCAATTATCAGTATGCTATCTACAAGTCACTTCCCTGTGTTATATTAGCTGTCTACCACCTGCGGTCATCCTATGTGGGGACCTTGTATGTATATCATGCCTGAATTATGTGATGCTTGTATTTATGTATATATTGTTTATAAACTATTTATGTATGTATGTATGTTGTGTAAGTCTACATGTCACAGGACCTCCTTGTGAATGAGCTTGCTCAATTGAGTTTTCCTTAAACTTGAACTTGAACTTGAATGTGGATTTAACAGAGGACATTCAAAGAATTACCTGGAAAGAACTAGAGGCAAATATTCTACCACTCTAAAGATTATCAATTTAGATAGGGAGAAATATAGGCACAAGGGCAGGTAAAAGTCTAGTATGTTTGTAGTGATGGAAACTAAAATAAGATTGAAAATATCATTTAAAAGAAGAAACCAGACACTGAAGTTGTTGGGGGAGGAAGGTGGGAAGGTAACATGAACAGAGAGGGCAGACTGGAGTATATAAGGGTTAGAGATATTTTCGGTGGTCTGGACCCGGTCAGCATAGAGCTTTGAATATTAACAGTGCAGTTTGAAAGTGGCGCACCACTGAACTGGCAGTCAGTGCAGTTTATACAGCACAGATGTGATATGCTTAGAGGTTTTACCTGCAGCTATCAGTCTGATGGCAGCTTCTTCACTAGCTGCAGGTGGTGCACCAGCTTCTGAGATAGCCCTAGGAAAAGAGTAATGCAAGTCAAGTCAGGACATAATGAAGGAATGAATGAGGCTCACAGCACACTAGCATAAAGCTGGACATTGTTGCTGCATTAAGAAAAGAGGTCACAAGTTGGTCTATAAGGATGACAAACTTACTTTATTTGCCTAAGTTAAAAAAAGCTACTACAGCAGAGACCCCACTTATGTGACTTGAGCCTAGTGCCCAGAAAGGGTGCAAGTGGTTGCTTCGTTCAACTGAGTTGTGCTGGAGCACAAATGAGATGCTCTACTGCGCATCTCATCTGAATATGCTACAAAATTCCTGCGGTGCAATTGGGGGCCACCGCTGATGCTCCAGTGCATTCCCCTGCCTGGCCTGAATACCTGGAATGGGGATGTGTGGCGCATCAGACCGAAACATGCAAATGGGGCCATAAGCCATGCAAAGCACAAATGGGGCCATTTGCATGTCATTATGACCCCATTTGCATGTCCTGTGTAGGGATGTACCCAGCAGGATGTGCCAGGTGTCCTGACAGTAGGCTGTTGGGCCATGGTCCCTGGTAGTCTAGTGTCTCCCCCCCCAGCCCCAACTGGAAATAATGCATCGCACCTCACGCATCATTGGTAGTTTAGTGTCGTCCCTCCCTTCCCCATACCCAGACAGTGCCACAAAACATAAATGTCCATTCCCTGGTAGCCTGGTGTCCCCCTCCCTTCCCTGAACCCCATCTGTTTAATACATATATAATGAAATTCCCTGGTAGTCCAGTGGTACCCCCCTCGCTTCTCCGAACCCCATCTGTAAATTGCAATAATTCCCTGATCATCCCTGGTATTCCAGTGGTGCCCTGCTCCCTTTTCCAAACCTCATCCATATATTGTAGTTGTTCAACAGTTATTCCTAGTAGTTCAGTGGTGGCCCCCCTTCCATCCCCAGCCCCATCCAAAAATGACCCAAGTTCGAAATACCTTGGTGGTCTAGTGGCCCTCCTCCCAACCCCGATTGTAACATAGAAAATAGATCCCACTAATTCCCTGGTAGTCCAGTGGATCTCCAACCCAATGAGGGACCTACACCCCACCCTGCACCCCCCATCCCAGATTGGCCACTCGGCCACAGAATTGGCGGGCAGCACATCCCTCCACACACTGCCACTGCTGCCCACCAAATGAGCTGTCAGTGAATGACAACGTACTGTACACCTGTAAGTCCATTGGTAAACACTGTCGACCAATGGGCTT
Source organism: Neoceratodus forsteri (assembly GCA_016271365.2). Lineage (NCBI taxonomy): Eukaryota > Metazoa > Chordata > Ceratodontiformes > Ceratodontidae > Neoceratodus > Neoceratodus forsteri. The sequence goes on along the minus strand of CM028132.1, from coordinate 782,554,373 downwards.
GCAGCTATGTACTATTACACTTTCATTCACAACTTTGTGTCATTCACAAAGTTGCGAATGAAAGTGTACAGTACACACTGCAAGCCCATTGGTCAGCATTGTCTACCATTGGGCTTACAGGAGTACAGTATGCTATTAGTCACTGACAACTCAGTCGGTGAGCAGCCATGGCAGTCTGTGGAGGGATGTGCTGCCCACCGACTCCATGGCCAAATGGCCAGTCTGGGATGGGGGGTGCAGGGTGGGATGTGAGTCCCTTAGTGGATGGGGGGGTAAGGGGTCCACTGAACTACCTGGGAATTAGTGGGATCTATTTTCTATGTTATGATCAGGGCTGAGAGTGGGGCCACTAGACTACCAGGGTATTTTAAACTTGGGTCATTTTTGGACGGGTCAGGGATGGGAGGGGGGCACTACTGGACTACCAGGGTTACAAGGGATATTCTTATTTTTATTCACAAATGGGGATGGGAGGTGGGTACCACCAGACAACCAGAGATAAAAGGGATATTCTTATTTTTATTCATGAACGGGGATGGGAGTGGGGTACCACTGGACTGCCAGGGTTATGAGGGATACATTTGTTTCTAAATGATCGGGGATGGGGGCAGCCACCCAAGGGCTGGCGGCTGCTGTGTTGCACTGTGCAATACAGCAGCCCACCTGTGGGTGGTTATGACTTAGGCATGTTTCTTTCATACCTAACTTTGTGCTGCACATCTCCGAGATGTGTGGGCAGCTATGCTGCACTTCTCTGCCGAATATCAGGTTGTGACGCAGATTTATGGGAACGCCCCCCTCCAAATGTGCCACATACATTATCTTTGCACTGTGGGGCATCCAGAATTGTGTGGTGCATCTCCTCCCTTTGAATATGGCCCAAGGGCACAATTTGGTGATGTGCCAGCACAACTCAGTTGTGCCGGGCACATCTCCTTCGAATATCTGGGCCCTGATGTTTCAAGCCAAATACCAGGTGCTTTCTCAAGGGTGATTGCCACTCAGTGAATAAATCTGTTTATAGGGAGCAATTTAAAGTAACCATCCACAATTTGCTGTTTTACAGCCCTACCTAATAACTGCTGGTGCAATAACAGCGGCAGTAACAGCACATATTGCAACTATCCCAGACATAAATGTGCTTGTGATGTAAAAAAAACATTATAAACATTAATGGTGATATGAAATTATTTTGACATAGTTATCTGACCTCTTGTTTTTCTATGACAGTTATGCACTCTATCTGATATGCTTTTGACCAATTTTTGATAAATAAATAATCTCGCTTTGGTGGCCCTCTGAGCTACACAGAGCTTCACTCTCAGCAACAACTGTTGTTTCTGTTCACATTTCTAAGACATTCCATGACATCAGTTACACCATTCTATGCCACTGATCTGAGTGGCCTGGGATGGTGTTACTTACTGTGTATCGTAGCATGTTCAGGCAGTATGGAAAGAGAGAACAGCTACTACTGAGGAGAGAGGGATTCAGTGTAGTAACTAAGGCAAAAAAAATATTATTATTTTAATTAAAAAGGTCAAAACATAGAATAGGAAGGCAACTAGAGGTGTAAAAATGGTTTCCTATCACCTTTGAAAAACTGTTATGGTATTGATGTCCAGTTTAAATGTGCACAATAATTTCATTTCCAGTAGATATTCAACTCTAATGTTGGGATTGGTGCCTATGAAAAAAGATAAATAATATAATGTCTAAAGTACTGACATCTGGACATTCTCACAGTAATATAAACTCACTGACACTTGACTGCAACTATCTGCTTATTTTTCCAGATACTCAGGCAACCACCAAACTAGTATTTTTTAACTGAGAAATAGGAACATCTCAAATATCACATTTAATCCTGAGTGCTTCCTGGCTCCAAGTTTAAACATCCATAAAGACTTCCTTTATAACAGAAGATTATCCAGGTTTCCCCATCTTGAGTCTAGCCTCATTCAGTCTACCCCTGTAAGGGTGAATCTATGGCCACCACCAGCCCCCTCTTCCATGTGTGTTGCAAGACAATTTTCTGGGTCACTATTTTCTGTTGCCCTCATAGACTCTACCATGCAGGTTTTAAGATTATGGCAAGCTTTTCCCATGTAGGAGCCATAGTTGCCTGTGGCTAGCAGGGAGCAAACTAGGCAGCCATACTGAGGTTGTCATGGCCTGATGATGGCTAATGTATGTACTAGAATTGGCAATATTATTGCCTCTGTTACATGCCATTCATGGTAACTCTGTAGTGCATCCCCTGAAGGTGACATCTGTCAGGAGGATATGCCAGTTCCTCTCTACAACCTGCAATATCTTGTTTACCTTCATTCTTCCATTGAGGACCTCCTGGTAATCCCCAAAACTCAATTAAAACATCTGAGGACAGAGTCTTCGGGGTGGCTGGCTCAACACTTTGAAACTCAGTACTGAGGGCTCTGAGAGAGGCAATATCGGTTGAAATATTTAAAAAAAATACCTTAAAACCTATCTCTTGACTCAGGCATTCGGCTCTACAGTGGACTTTAACTGATTTTAGTTAATTAATTTACAAATGGTTGAGAATTTTAATTATGGTGCCCATATTCGGATCTATTGTATATTTTAATTGATTTTAGTTAACTAATAGTTTAGTGGTTTGGAATTTATTTTTATGTCTATGTTAGGCTACGTAGTAGGAGATTGCTGATGTACACTGCTTTGTAAAGGTGCCCTGGGCCTCCGGGGAAGGGTGCCAGAAATAAATAAAACTACTACAGTACTACTACTATGACTACCTGGATAGACTAGGTTGTGACAAATATTTTGCCATTTCTGTAGGTTCAGTGACACAGTGCTATCCTGCCTGACACTCTCACAATGCCTATTAGTGTGAGTAGAACTACTGTGGTTCACCTCTGCTACTTGCAAACTGGCACTCTCACTAAGCTTCTCATTCTATATTAGTCAACTGTGGTCCACCTCTTCTACTTGTGACTTTGTCCTCCGAAAAACTTCTTCATTGTACATCTAGACCTAAATTTGGCTCCCAAGAGACTGAATTTGGAAATCTTCCTCTAGAATATAGCTACACTTGATGCATAAAAACTGGCTTGTATGTATCTCCAATGGTGTGACAGGGATGACAACTAGTAAAATGGAGGAGTGATGTTTTGTCTGTTTCTTTTCTAAACAGATTAGTATCTACCCCATTTTCCACATTCTTAATGGTCCTGAGATCCAGGAAATTCACTGTTGTTACATCCCCAGTGACTAGAGTTAGTTGTGTCTCAGTAGCTGTGGCAATGATTTAGCTCCTCCATGGATCCTCACCACAGCATCAATTATAGGGGTGTGATAGCGCCCCTATATTTAGGTTGAGTAGCCTGTTTAATGTTAAACCTCAAATTTTGAACATGAATATCTTTGGATCTCTTTGACATAATAAGCTGAAATGTTGCGTGTGTTGTCTAGGAGGCAAGGTCATGATGTGTAAAAATGTTTGTGATGGCAGTTTGTGCTGTTTCTGAGATACACGTGTCATTTCTAGAAAAACTATTTTTTTTCCTATACTAAACATTGTTTTTTTTTTGCTGTCGCCTACACCCTACATTGAAAGGAATTGTTGCTCCAAACTTGCAGAGGACATATGTCATGATGTCCCAATGTAATGCCTTTGACAGATCTGGTGAAAAAAATATCAAAGGGTTACAGAATTATAAGGTTTTAAATGTTTGTGTTTTCCGACTTGCGCAGTAGGGGTTTTGAGATAACGTTCTGCAACTAAAGTAAAATTGTGATGTCACAAATGCCCATTTTGCTTTGAGGCCAGTTGTGTGGCATGGCACTAAATATTTTTTTTTGTGCCATGCCAACTGTCATCTTGTTTGATTATTTCCATGAACTGACAAGCATGGAAAATAAATAAAAATGCCAAGTCTGTAATAAACAAACATCAGAACCTAACTAAACGGGACCCATTTAGCTAGATTCTGATGTTTGTTTTTGGTAACTATGCCCACAAATGCCTTTTCTGAGCACCCAAAATCCTGGGTGCCCAGCTTAGTGTGAGGTGCTCTTCTTTGGTGTTCCTTGTATGAGAACACTGGGAATTTCTTGACTTCTGCAGCCACAGCTGAAGTCGTGCTGCCAGCTGCAGTGTTAGCTGTGAGCTGCCCTTTTCCCTGGTATCTAGTGGCACCCCCATCCGCTGATCACTGTCCCTGGTGTCTAGTGGTACCCCCACCCTCTAATCACTTTCTCTTTTATCTAGTGGTGCCCCCATCCTCTGATCACTGTCCCTGGTGTCTAGTGGCACCCCCACCTTCCAATTGCTGTCCCGACATTTTTAAACATCAGATGAAGTACAGTACAAATTGGGAAACAATACACTGCTGCTTTAATAGTCCCGTCCCCTCCCCCTAAAAGACCAATGTTTAATTTCCATTGCCTACAGCGGGGACCTAATCCTGTGTTGGCACATTACAATCCCCAGCAGTGTGTGAGCACTGGGAGCCCACCCCAGCGGCCCTGCAAAGGAAATCTGTCCCTGATGTTGTTTTTTTTTAAACCTGAAAAAAAGAAAATGGTCCCTCGTCATCCCCACCATCCCCCTCCCATCCTGACCCTCCCACTGAGCACTCACCACCCCACAGCACCCCTTATCCTATACTTACCACCAGAGGACATATGCTGTCATCTTCTGTAGACTGAGACATGTCTGCATTCTTTAAAGCCGAACCACGAACTGAGGAATCAAGGTAAGTGCCGTATAATGTATTTCAATGGTGTTTTGAACTTATGTTCATAACTTTGACATTTTTAGGACTTTTTTCACCAAATTTTCAACATACCCTATTTGGGACCCCACCTCATGAACACTGTCACTGTCATTTCTTTACTCAGGCCCAGAAGGTGATTTTGCAGTCACTGCGTGAAATCACCTTTTGGGAGCAAATAATGAAATTTCACCACCAGTGATCATAAGGTGGGGTCGCAGGCCATGTTGAAAATTTGGTGAAAATAAAATCCTAAAAATGGCCAAGTTATGCATGTTTGTTGAAAATTATTATGTGCAAGTGCATAACTTTGGTAATTTTTAATATTTTGACTCCAAATTTTCAACATAGCCAATTTTTCACACCACCTTATGAACAGTATAGCTGTCATTTTTCACATCCTGACTGAAATATGTTTTTGCACCTGTGACACAGAATGGCATTTTACCACACACTTGAACATTTTCAACTATGGTGTTTATGAGGTGAGGTCATAAGAAGACTATGTTGAAAATTTGGGGTCAAAATATGAAAAAAATGCCAAAGTTATGACTATTTGTTGCAATCTCACTACCCATGCTCGTAACTTTGGAAATTTTCAATATTTTGACCCCAGATTTTTTTTAACATAGCCACATTTTTACCCCACCTTATGTATGGCACAGCTGTCAGTTTTTAAATCCTGGCCAAAATGTGTTTTCATACCTTTGGCGCAGACTGGAGCTGCAGTTGCTCAGAATTATGTTTTGGCAGGAATTTGAAAATTTTCTGCACTGGGTATATGATGTGGGATAATAAGATGGCTATGCTGACAATTTGGTTACTGTTATCTTATAAAGGGAAGCGCAGGACCCGGAGGGCCCTGTGCTTTCACAGCTACATACCTATATGCATCTATGGAGGGATGGGAGTGCACTCCCATAGGCAAATAAGTATATGATTATACTATCTCAAAAAGTAAGGAAATAAATTGCAAAAAACCGTGTTAATACTCTAGTTAGGGATAAAGCCACAAAAGTAGGGAAATGCGGCATTAGGGTTTAAAAGCTAACACCCCACACCCATCCTGCACACACCAACAGGCATCGGGGGTGTGCCTTGGGGTTGTCGGCCCTAAAACTCACCCCATTTCACAAGTAAATAAGCTGAGATGGGTATAGTATAGGAGAATGGGGTGAGTGTTAGGGCTGATGACCCAAAGGCACACCCCCATCACCTGTTGGTGTGTGCAGAGTGAGTGTTGGGTGTTAGCTTTTAAAACCCTAACACCACATTTTCCTACTTTTGTGGCTTTATCCCTAACTAGAGCATTAACTCAGCTTTTTGCAATATATATCTATATATATAGATATATATATTGCAAAAAGACTTTGTTAATGCACTAATAAGTGTTAAACTAAAAAAGTACATTCATTGCAAAAAAACTTAGTTAATGCACTAGTTAGGACTAAAGTGACAGAAGTAGGCAAATGTGGCATTAGGATTTCTAATGCTAACACCCTACTCCTACCTTGCAAGCAGCAACAGGTGTGAGGTGTGCCTTGGGGTTGTCAGCCCTAATGCTCACTGCAGTCCATGACTAAATAAGCTGAGATGGGTACAGTATATGAGAATGGAGTGAGCATTAGGGATGACAACCCAAAGGCACACCCCATGCCTGTTATTGCCTGCAGGGTAGGGGTAGGGTGTTAGGGTTGGAAACCCTAATGACACATTTCTCTACTTTTGTCACATTAATCCCAGCTAGTTCATTAACAAAGTGTTTTGCAATGAATTTGCTTACTTTTTGAGATAGTATAATTGCATCATCTTTTACCTGTGGGAACTCAGGGTCCTTTGGGGCCTGCACTCCCATCCCTCTATAGATGTGTATAAAACTGGAACCAAATTGTCACTATAGCCTTCTTATTACCCCACCTCTTGAACCCAGTACTGTCCCAGTCAAAATGTGATTCCGCGCCACCTCAAGGATATTCCATGCCACAGGTGCAAAAAGATAGTCTGGCCAGGATTTGATGAAAAACAGCTGTCAGGTTAATGAGGTGTTGTAAAAATATGGCTATGTTGCAAATTTGGGGTCAAAATATTTAAAAGTACCAGAGTTACAAGCGAGCATAGTAAAATGTCAATGTATGTGCATAGCCTTGCCATTTTTACATATTTTGACCCCAAATTTTCACCATAGCCTTCTTATGACTCCACCTCATGAACAAGGTCAGTTAAATTTTTAAAATCCTGCCTGAAAGGTGATTTAGCCAAGCAACCTGCTGCTCATACTATAGGTACTGGTTTTCATTACAACAATATATCTGTCGTGGTTGGCAGGTTTCACCATGATGTCTTTATTGCTTATGAGTCCATTAATGGCTCAAGTTCTTCTCTTGTGAAATTTACATACTTAAGATACAGTACTCTTGTTCCTTGACCGTACCACCAGTTCATTTTTACAGATTCTCTTGAACAATGTTACCATAGCATTGCTCCGAGGGCAAAAGGTCGATTTCTTCTGAAAAGATGTCCATACTGGTGCTAACTATGGTCTCTTCAGAATATCTGCTAGGTGTATCCCCCATTATAGATTCTTCTCCAGAGCCTCCCATGTTGCTAGTGTTTGAGGAAAAAGGCTCTCAAGTTCAAAGGTCTTGTGAACTTGCTGAGGTCAACCTAAGCATTGAAGTGAGTTGCAGTTCTAGTAGGGACAAAGGGTAACCCTTTTTAAGTACAGCCTTTTTACTCGCTGATAATTTAAATATGTGGAGATATTTACCACATTCACTACCTCCTCTGACAACATGTATGCTGTCTCTGTGGTGCTCTCTCCCCTCTGTGTTCACCTGCCTCTTCATTGCTCCATGCCCTGTCTTTGTTCATTTCTTCATTGAGCAATCTAAATCAGGTTATTTGTCAGCTGCCTCATAACAGAGTCTGATATGAATTGGGGTGGGGGAATGTTGTCTCAACAAAATTGTCGACCCAGAGCTTTCTGTCTGATTCATTGCTGGAGGTACAGTTATTGTTTGGTACCCTATTTAAAATTGGTCTCACAGAGCCACAGTAGTTATGCATACTACAATTAAAGATATGCCCATTTTCATGACCCGCCTTATCATGACTAAATGTGTACTGTTTTGCTGCACTTATTTTTTTCTTTGTACTGTACTTAGGAATTGTGTCATTAACCAGATTTTTAACAGTTATCTGAATCAGCCAAGGATTCTAACAATTTAAGTACTGCCTCTTTCTCTCCCAGTTCTTTTTCAATATTTTTATCAATTTCTTCAGAATCTTCCAAAATCTCTTCTAGGAGGTTGCTGAGGCTCTTAAAAAGACTGTCTCCCACCTAGTCATAAACTGGTCTATGTCCTTTCCAAAGGCAGGCTTTTTGATCAGCCTTGGCCACCTCAGCACTCTATCTATATTTAAGTAGACTACCAAATTACATTGGTGCTGATACAGCCTTTGACCTTCATGGGCTGTTCTTTCTGATTGAACAAAGGAATCCTTAACATGCCTTTCAGGGGCTGACAAAGTGGATTTGCCTCCTTTAAATTGTAAAGGCATCTTCTATACAGACAGTTGGTGAGACCCCATCTGGAGTACTGCATGCAGTTCTGGAGACCCCATCTCTGCAAGGACATAGACAGGATGGAAGCAGTCCAGAGGAGGGCAACTAAAATGGTGCAGGGTCTGCACCAGAAGCCATACAAAGAGAGACTAAAAGAGCTTAATATCTATCCCCTTGATGAAAGGAGGGAGAAGGGAGACATGATAGAACCTTTCAAGAACATACAAACATACATACAAATATGCGAAGAAGCCAGCAGAAGAAGGCCATTTGGTTTGTCAAGTCTGCTCGTATTGCAGGGTCCACAGCTTGTGCTACAGTCCCTGCCCTCCCTTCCCACTCTTTTCATCCTCCTACCCATGATCCTTACCTTCCCCAATGCCTATCCCAGCCTTGCTTAAAGCTGCCCACTGTCTTCAATGAGATGACCTCTTCTAGCAGTGCATTCCAAGTGTTCACCACCCTCTCTGTGAAGAAGTGCTTCCTGACCTCCCTCTTAAATCTCCCACCCTCTAGCTTAAGACTGTGTCCCATCATGTTGTGATTGCCACTCAGGTTAAAGAGACTCTCCTTACCAACCTTATTTGTCCCTTTCAAGTACTTAAAGATCCCAATCATGTCCCCTTTCTCTCTCTCTCCCGTCTTCCAGGCAGTACATGTTTCATGCCCTCAACCTCTCCTCGTATGCCTTACCCTACTGACCTCAAGTACCTCAAAGGAATCAGCAAAGTCCAAGAGGGTAGCATCTTTCAGAAAAAGAGATGTGCAAGAACAAGGGGGCACAATCTGAAGATAGAAGGGAAATAAATCGGGGGCAATGTGAGGAAGTATTTTTTCATGGAGAGGGTGGTAGATGCATGGAACAGCCTTCCTGAGGAGGCCATGGGGTCAAAAACAGTGGGGAAATTTAAGAATGCATGGGACAGACATAAGGCAATTCTAGTGGGAGGTAGGAGAAAGTAGGCTGTTGATAAAACTCAGATCTACAGCTTTTCCAGTAGGTAGGGAAATGGGCAGACTGGGTGGGCCAAGCGTCCTTATCTGCCATCAAAGTCTAAGTTTCTATGTTTCTATCTGTTTCATTGTGTCCCTTAATATGGGATTATATCCCCTTTATGTGTAAACAGGAAGTTTACAAAGTTGCTTGCTGGGGTCTCTACCAAATGATTTGCTGCTGCTGCACCTGTGGAACTAGTTAACAATGTCAGTTGCCGCAATCAGGAACTTCATGCTGCATGAGCATCACTTACTGAACATACTACGGTAAACAAAAAAAGCCACCGAGTGTCTACCTACCCCATTGGTGCAGTGACAGTAAACAATTCAACAGAGACCTAGCAAGGAACTTTGTAAACTCCCAGTTTACACATAACGTATTTGATGATATACTGGATAGATTCCTGCCTAGAAATTGCTGTCATAACCAGCATTCTAATACAGTTTTGTTATATAATCAATTAGTCTTAATAGATGTATGGAGATGTTATCCCTATGATTGTTGTTTCACTTGGAATAACATAGAGGATAATGTATGGTCATCGATTGTTCACCAGTTTGTTAACCATTGAGAGGTTGCCAGGGCAACCATGTAAACCTCAAGAGCAAAGTTCGAGAAGTTTACGTCGCCGTAGCGACCTTGAGATGGCTTAAAGGAGAACTGCGCTGAAACTGTGAGCCATTTTTCCAGTAGATGTTGACTTTTAAGTACAATGTAATATTCTGTTATTGCTCCATCCATACAAGCCTTTTAGTAACCTCAGTGGATGTTTCTGCTTTACAGACTGGTGGCAAGTACCATTTTAGAATTGTATGATGTAGTTTATGTCCCTGTCAGCCACAGAGTTCTATAATAGAATATGGATGCATTGTGCCAACAATAGAAAAGTAGAACAGGGACATAAACTACATCATACAGTTCTAAAATGGTTCTTACCAGCAGCATGTCAATCAGAAATACCCACTAGGGTAACTAACAGGCCTGGATAGCTAGATCAAGGACAGAAATTGAACCAGTATTTAAAAACAGCTTCTACCGGGAAAAGTGACTTATAGATTCAGCGCAGTTCTCCTTTAACAAACTGGTTAACGATTGATGTACCATACATTATATTTTATAGTGTATAGTACCAATAACATTTAAAAAAACAATGAGAATAGGTCCTTACTGTAGTTATTTCAGTCACCACCACTCTGCTCCAGGTCATGCTCTCACCACTGCGGCCATTTCATGATGGCCGTCGGATCAAGTTGCGTGCATGCGCAGACCATTCCCGGTTGTTAACCCATCGATGTGACGTACCATTGATGGGTTAACAACATCGTGACGTCACATCAATGGTAAAACGTTATAAAAAGGTAGATTTCTACATATAACAACGTTCTACCATACATTATTAATCAGTTACTCCCCAGTTTGATTTTTGGCATATTTCTGTTATTAGTGTGCTCTAATGGCTTGCTTAGTTCTTTTACTGATTCTACCAGACCAACGTACAAAATAAGCTTCTCCTAAAGTTTATTGGAAGTGTAACAGTTCTCTTCTGTTGACAGAATAGTTGTTTGCAAATAAAAAGTAATGATGGAATTCAATACCTGCAAAGATCTATCACCTGTTAAAGATGCCAACTATTGAAATATGGAATTAGAACACTTTCAGTTTGGTATATAAAAGCATTAACCCAACAAATACTAGATAAAAAACTGAAATAATATCTAAGCTTTATTATTTGATTAGCAGATAGACTGCATAATATCAGATGCAGAAAGCAGCCGTATGACAACGCTCCACAATCAGATGTGTTTTATAAGAACAAAGATCAAGGTTCATATTTAAAATCATGATCTACATGGATTATTAAAGGGGAAAAGAACCCAGCTTACTTCTTCAAGTTAGAAATGAACAATCAAGCTAGAAAACAAATATCAAGCACCATATTCAATGAGGGCTGTGAGTACCACACACTCAGGCACTGTGGGGAAGACTGCACACAGCCGGCTTGGGTATTATGTTCAGATAGATAAAGCACTCCAACTGGAGCACACTAACTTTCTGAATATGCAGCTGTGTCAGTGCAGCACATAGGGACTATGTGCTGCACTGCCACTGCTCCCTACTGAATATAACCTGCAGGGGCCAACTGGAGAAAGCACATCCTAAACAGGATAGTGCCGGCACTCTTGCGAGCAATGCTCAGCCCTAACGTGCAAATGAGTCCATTAGGTATGCAAGGTGCTAAGGGTCATTTACAAGCCCATGATGGGCTCATTAACATGCTGCACAATGCTGCCACAGCACACTGTTTCCATGCAGGAAGTATGGCAGCATTGCACACAGCTGTACAGACCCTCACCTCTTTGATGCCATACCTTGCGGCTTTGGATAGATTACCCTGTTGGTGGAAAGTGGCACCTCCCTACTCCCCTGATCACCATTCCTGAGGTCTGATTTTCAGCCATTCTGGGACTAAGTACCACTCTGCAGCCACCATTACATTACAACATCTCCGCTCCTATAGACATTTGTATCTTCAGCCCATGCCTATGTCTCCACTTCAGTGGACATTTGTATCTTCGGCCCATGCTCTGTACTGGTGGCAGGTGCAGCTGTGAGGGGATGTTACATCTGGTCAAACCAGGCATAACATTTTGGTGCAGGTCTGCCAAAAAATGGCCGCAAGCTGCTGTAAATCATGGAGCCAGCTGTAAACTGACTTCAGCGTTGAAAATCTGGTGCCTGCAGGAAAAACTGCAGCACTGCACATGATGACCCACTTGCATGAGTTTTTCCTGCACATGCGCCGACTCCTGGGGGCATTCAAATTCCAGCCCCTGCTGACTGCATAATCCTGACTGTTGGCAGCTTGCCCCCCAGACTGCTGCTTCTAGTGGCTTTACACAGTAGAAATACTCCCATTGGTGGATAACAGAGGCTGTCCACCCCCACATGCAACTCTTCTGGAGAGCTGCAGGTGTAACAACACCATGGTGGAGGAATGGGAGCCTCACCAAAATGACAGTGTAGGAGCAGGAAGCACAACCCTCCATCCCTCCCTCCCCAGAGAACAGTATTATTTGGGATGCTCAATCCTCCCCCTCTTCCTCCTCCTCCTCCCAGCTGACCCCTGGTGTCCCGGTTGCCACTGCCAAGCCTGGGAGTTTTATGTGATAAGGGCGATCCCCTTATCGCGCGCCACACAAACCGCAATGCAAATATCGCCTGCAGCAAAAGGGTGACCGAGTAAAACACCAACTGCCACAAACAGCGATGGTCCTCAGCTCTGTAAAAAAAGGGCAATACAATTACTTTTTCTTGTGGGGGACAACCCCCCACCGCACACCCCTTTGTGGGAACAAGCCCCCCACACACCCCAAATTAATATAATCAATTCCGGGGTGGGCGAACAAAAAAAAAATACTGTATCCTGCTGTAGGACCCAAACCGGGTCCATCAGCAGTAGCTCTAACCACTATGCCAAATGGCCAGCTGGGTGGGATTCAGCCACACATCTTCCCATATTCTGTTATAGAGTGTAGTTCACTGCTACACTCGCTATACAGGATCATTTGCTCTCTTGTGACAGTCGCCCTAAACAATCACAGTATTATTGAGTCACTCATATTGAGCTGCTCAATAATACTCACCCTAATAGGGTGCTACCAACCTGGGTTGTCAGGCATTCTGAGCAGTAGCACAACCACTGCAACAATGGGACAGCCTTCTGGGAGTATTCTTGACGTTTCTGTAAGCCCTATGTATTGTTTGGGCTGAACAGCCTCTCTTTGAACCTGTCCTTGAGACGTGTTACTTGTCTTTTAATGTCTGTTTAACTGGAACAGTTACATCTGATTATTATAAACTGTCCTGTCAACATGCTATGCAGGATTGTTTGGGAGTGAGCACCATCAGCATGTAACAGCATATTGGCAGCAATTCATTTCCTAAAGGAATCAGACTGGATATGTCAATTTTCATATATACAGAATTCTGAATGAAGAAACTCAGTGAAATTAGAGTTAACTTTGTATGTAAAGGATTGATTAATATCATCAGTACCCAATCATTCTAAAAATGTTTCAGTCTCCTATATAGTACCCTGCCCTATGCAGTTGATAATATTAATGAATCAGTGCAAATTGACCACGTTGCCAAGAAACCTGTTCTTGTCATTTCTATGGAAAAAATACAAGGGGGCAACAGTGGCACCCATTGCCATGCCCTTGAGCTGGTGGTAGAAATGGGCCTGGTAGTATAGCCTAGCGGTTAGAGCAATCAGCTGTGAATGAGCTTGGTACATCCAGCAGACAGACCTGGGTTTGAGTCCCACAACCTCCACTTGCAAACTGTGTGACTGAGCAAGTTACTTAACCCTTCCAGTGCTCCCAGGTTGTCCCTGAAAACAGACACGTGGGCCTTACCCAGTTACCAAAGACTAAAATAAATGCAAAAATAAATAAATATAAAATAGCCGAAGGGAAACCTCTCTCCAGAACTAACACAAGCCCAGGGAAAGTCAAAATAAGGTCAGCGATCAAATTAGAATAAAGTTCTACACATTTAATTTGATTTAAAACACTCATAAGACACAATCTTTCTAGTTATGAAACAGTGGCAGCTTAAGATGAAATCCAAGCTCTCTAGGAACATATTAGATGGCACTGATTTCCTCAGCTAGATTCTTCAAGAAATGTTTTATAGCATGTATACCTGAATCATAATATATTGATGTATACAATGAGATCACACCAGCAGAGATGCAGTGAAATTAAATTCCGCTGGCAAAGTGAACGCGAAGTGGCCACTTCGTGTTGTCCTGGCGCTTTGCGAAGTGACCATTGCAAAGTGCTCACTTCGCCTTGTAATTATGACTTCATGTTATCATTCCGCCTTAACGCAAAGTAAGGTGAAGTGATAACAATATAGGCAGCACCCCACACATCACAAGGCTTATGGTTCTGTAAGTCACATGCTTTAGCCAGGCAGGAAGGAAGTGAGTCATACAAGCAGATACTTTCACTTTCTTCTATGCTGAGTAACAGAGAGGAGGCATTTTGTGTAGGACAGATGATTGTTGTTGTCCTTAAAAGTGATCAAACCCAAAAGCTTTTTTAAAAGCTAATTGTTTAGTTGTTTTTTTGGTATTGTTTCGTCAGTTCATTTTTTCTTGTGGTGACTGATTTCTTTGTTTTATGTTGTGTTGTGTGTGTGTGTGTGCGTGTGTGACTGTGCATGTGTGTGTGTGTGTGTGTGTGTGTGTGTGTGTGTGTGTGTGTGTGCCAATGTTGTGTGAGTGTGTGTTCTGTGTTGTGGCAGTCATTGGTGATGGCGTTACTAGTCAGAGAGGGAAGGAGGGATTTTTCTGAAATGGAGCAGGGACAGGATGTGGACCATCCAAGTCAGGACTTAGAGGGAATGCATGGGACTGTGCCTGGGGCAGTAGAGCCGTGTGGCAGCATTGCTGGCAGGAGAGGACAGGGAGTAGTGTGCACACGTGGGGGGCATGTACGGGAGGTGTTGGACCCCTCTAAAGTCTTTGGTCCCCCCCCCGGAAGCAGCAGCACCACCATGTCCACCAAGTCCACCACCACCAGTGGCAGCTGCAGGAGCTCCAGCAGCACCACCTCCACAGTAACAGATCAAGCCCTGCCGTGACCATGCTGCCAACACTGCATCTGCCCCTCCCATGCCTGGTCCCCCCTGCAGTTCCCCAGTTTGGCAGTTTTGCAACTGTGTCAGGGGGGACAGCAGCCTTGTGGTATGTATACTTTGTGGGCTGGAGGTGCGCCATGGCCCCCAGGGGACACATCTGGTGACTGGGGGCCAGTGCACTCATATGCTGAACCACCACAAGGTGGAGTGGCAGGCTGCCACAGAACAGGCCAGGCCTCCACCTGCTGGCCTTTCTGTGGCAGTGGCAGAGGGTTCTGCTGCTGTGCATCGCTACAGCAGGAGGAGGAGGAGGGCCACAGCAGCAGCTGCTCCACCGCTACCACCAGCACCATCCTTACCACCACCTCTACCTGGTGTACCACCACCAGTGGACCCCACAGTGCCTCCAACTCAGGCAGACATAGCCCTTTTGTGGGCCGCAGTGGAAGAAAACAATGAGAGGGTGGGTGCTGTCCAGCAGCAGTTGGAGCAGATAGAGCAACACCAGTTACATACTGTGTCAATGCTCCATCTGCTGCTGGACCAGCAGGGGATCCCCCATTAGCTTTGTTTTGCAGCACATCTCTCCCTCCACCACTGTAGTGGTTTCTCTTTTGTTTAATAACAGAGAGAGAGGGAAGGCCACAGTAGTAGTTTAGATATATACTGTACATACACATACATACATACATGCTCCTTATTGTCCTGTTATAAGCCGGTGCCTCAGTAATGTTTACTTTCAGTTGTGGGGTGGTTGTGGCAAAGCAGGACTGAGCAGTGCAAGTATAATGTGCTAAACTGCATGTGTGCAGTCAGTGTTGCTTCCTGTGTGTGTGTGTGTGTGTGTGTGTGATATCAGACATTGTCCAGCTTCTTGCAAACATATATATGCTGACTTGTTGTAGTGTTTATGCTATAACAAATAGAGATACGAATATGTAACATATATTTTATTGTCACCATCATAATCAGCGGACTAAGTGATATGATATTTTTTCAGGGGTGTCTGGCCAGAGTGCACCTTAGTCACATACTGCACACATGATTTTTAGGAAAGCATGTTTTTTGTGCTATTATCTCCGCAAAGTCATGTGTGCACTGTGAGTGACTGAGGTGCACAGTGGCCCGAGACCTCTGAAAAAATATAATCTCACTTACCCACTGGTGCTGATGGTACAAATAAAATATACGTCATATATTCTTTCTTATCTTTATTCTTTAGATACTGCAACAAGTCACACCATATATACACTATGTTTGCACGAAACTGGACAATGTCTGCACACACAGGAAAGAACTCTGACAGCACACATGCAGTTTAGCACAGCATACTTGCACTGCTCACAGTCCTGCAATGACAAACACTTCACAAGTCCCGACAGAAAGTAAACATTAATGAGGCTCCAGAAATATTTATTTTTTTGAAATAGACATTAAAGCAGCACCGACGTCATCTCTGAACACTCTCCTGTCCTCTGTAATTGTAAAATCTTCTCCCCTAAGGTCCCCCATAAAATTATCCAGGTCCAAAACTTTGCCAGTTTCAACCCGGACCTGTTCTTGGTGGAACTAAGGCTCACGGACTGGTCAGAAGTCCAGCGAGCTCAGGACCCCTCCTCTGCTGTCACCACGTTCCACAACATCTTTGCAGACCTATAAGATAGGCATGCCCCTATCACTAGACGAAGGGTCGGTGGGACAGCCACCCAGTGGCAGAATGGGGGTCTCCTCTCCCTTATGCGAGCGAGAGACAAGTGCTGGGCACGGTACAAATGCTCACATGACACTGCCCTGTTCCAACAATACAGAAAACTCAGAAATGAGTGTAAGAAAACCAACAGGGGGGCAAAAAGTGACTTCTGTAAGGCCGCCCTTCTCAGCTCTGCAAATGACCCCAGACAGTTCTGGAGTACCATCCAAACACTGGTCAGTGGTCACTCCAACTCCGGGGTCACTGACATGCTCATCAGAGGTGTCTCCTGAAATAATCCCCATGTGATTGCCAATGCACTTAATTCTCACTTCACCGACCTCCCTACCATCCTCCCTCCAGGGTCTACGGCCTGGAACTCTAACCATTATGCTTCCACGACCCAGCGGGAGTCTGGCCTGGCCTACCCTCCTTTCCACCTAAGGGTAGTATCGGTAAATGAGGTGCGGTCTCTCCTTCTAGGCCTCTCCCAGAATGCAAGCCCTGGCCTGGATAACCTGGAGCCAAAGTTCCTCAAACTTGGCGCCCCCCTCATAGCCTCACCAGTGGCCCACATCTTCAACCTATCCCTCACCCAGGGACGGATCCCTGACATCTGGAAGGTTGCCAAGGTTGTCCCTGTCCCTAAGCAGGGCGACCCCAAAATCCTGGACAACTACCATCCTATAGCCATCCTCTCGGCTGTCAGTAAGCTCCTGGAAAAGGTGGTAGCCAAACAACTCTCAGAGTATATCCACACCCATGGCCTGCTGTCCCCTGCCCAACACGGCTTTCAAAAAGGGCACAGCACTACCATGGCACTCATCTCTGTCTCCTCCAGCATCAGAGCTGCAATGGATCTGGGGCAACTCTCAGGTGCTGTGTCAATTGACTTATCCAAGGCCTTCGACCTCATTGACCACGACATGCTTACCTCGCAGATGAGGTCCTTTGGTTTGTCCTCTTCTGCTCTAAACTGGGTCTCTGACTATCTGCATGGCAGAGAACAGCTAACTAAATTCAACAAAGTCCTCTCTGTCCCCCTGCCCATAACCTCCGGTGTCCCACAGGGCTCAGTGCTGGGTCCCCTACTCGTTTCCCTGTTTATTAACAATCTCCCTGCAGTGATCACCAGATGCCGAGTTACCATGTACGTGGATGATCTGGTTCTCCTGGCTCACTCCCGCGATACAGCCACTCTAAATCGTCACCTATCAGAGGACCTCTGGAACATCCAAGCTTGGCTCTCCAGCCATAATCTGGTCCTTAACCAGAAAAAAACCCAGGCCATGCTATTTGGCTCCTCAGCCAAGATTCGGGCCTCTCCAACTCCCCTGCAAATCAACTATGATGATGGTACTCCCCTTCCTACAGTGACCTCCCTTAAATATCTTGGTGTGACGCTTGATCCCCAACTGGACCTGGGAAATCATATCCACAATGCCTGTAGTGGAGTAAACCATAAGCTGGGGCTGGCTTACAGGGCTCGGTACAACCTCACCCCTGCGGCACATCTAGCTATTGCCAGGGGAGTACTACTCCCTTCCCTTAGCTATGGTTCCCTCCTATTTGCTCATACTTCCAAGGTCCTCCTAAGCAAGTGGAGCATGGCGTACAACAACATCTGTCGGTTTGCCCTGGCTGCTCCCCGTCTCATCCATCACTGTGAACTCTATGATAAGCTTGGCTGGCTATCCCCGGTCAATCACCTCTACTTTAGCACTGGGTGCCTCACGAGCAAAGTAGTCAGCTCCGGCACCCCTCCGGAACTTGCCCGGCTTCTCGCCCCAGCTGATATCTCCCCCTGCCCTCTTAGATCCCAGGGCCCTGGCCTACTGAATATACCTACCACCCGCAGCGTCATGGGGACGGAGCTTTGCTGTTCATGCTCCCAGGTTTTGGAACTCCCTTCCTGAAAATGTCCACACTACCCCTTCTCACAAACTTTTCCAGACCTCCCTGTGGGAACATCTAAAGCTGGCATCTCGCTGCAATTGCCTAAAGCCTCCCTAGAACACAGTTCTGGTGTCCACTGGATAGCTGGTTTCACCTTGCCTGTGCTTATACTGCCAGCCCTGCTGGTCATTGCACTCTTATCTCACAAATTGTACTCTTGCCCCAAAATTGAAACTGGGTGTACTTTTCCAATCCAATGTAAAATTTGTAAACTGTCTTTCTCTACTGCTTGCTGTATTGATGTACTTGCTATACCCTATCGCTGTAACTGTTGTACCTGTTATACCTCCACTGTACTCTCCCGGGTCGTTCCTGAAAATAGGCATATAACTTGTTTAGTGTACCTACCCGGTTAACAAAAACGAAATAAATAAGTAAAAATAAATAAAATCTGGTGAAAATTCTGACCTATACTTTTTATGCTATTTTACATTGCTACTTGACTTACCTCCTGACTTGTATCATATGATACCATTCTTTCCAGTATTTGAGTCTGCTTTAGTACTTTTTTTCATGTCTGAAATAATAAAAGAAGCGCTCCTTTGAATACGGTGCGGACCATGTCTTCATTAGTATTTTCCACTGTTTTTGTCCATAAGCTGTTTATATATCACTTCTGTTGTGAGTCAAATTAACAACTATGCAACAGTCAGTGTTTTCTAACCTCACAGAACAAAATTTGTTCAAAAATAGCTGCAAATACTGATGAAAACCTGGTCCGAGCCATAGTAAAAGGAGTGCTCCTTTTATTTTTTCAGACATGAGAAAAGGTACTAAAGCAGACACAAATTGTGAAAAGAAGAGTATCATACAAGTCGGGAGGAAAGTGGCTGGCAATCTAAAATAGCTTAAAAAGGTAAAGGTCAAAATTTTCACCAGATTGTTGCACTGCTGCTTTAATTTATAATTTAATTATGACATTATGTGCTCGCAGCACACAACTTGCAACTGTCTGGTGTCCAGAAAATTCCCAAGTGCTGGCAAATTGAAATGGGAGCAATACACCACATGCAAAGTCCTCCAGAATGTATTAAGCAGTCACTCATGCATGCAGTGGTCAAACAGGGTTCCCAGAATGTTTCTGCATTCCCAAAATCAACTGTCTCGTGTCCCGAAAATGCCCAAGTGCTGATTAAGTGAAATGAGAGCATTACGCCACATGCAAAGTCCCCCAGAATGTACTGCGCGGTCACTCATGTGTGCAGTGGTCACACAGAGTCCCCAGAATATTTCTGCATCCCTGAAATGCAACTGTCTTGTGTCCAGAAAATTCCCAAGTGCTGACGAAGTGAAATGGGCATGTCACATCACATGGAAAGTCCCCCAGAATTTATTGCGCAGTCACTCATGCGCGCAGTGGTCACACAGAGTCCCCAGAATTTTTCTGCATCCCCAAAATGTAACTGTCTTGAGCCCAGAAAATTCACATACTGTGATGATGATGTCATGATGCACAGTGTCTTGCCAAATCATGTGAAGGAGGGGTAACATGACAGGAATCCATTCAGTGTTCCGTCAGAAATGATGACCATGAGAGAACTGTTTTTTTCTAGGTGGGGAGTTGACATATATATACAGTGGCATGAAAAAGTATTTGCCCCCTTCCTGATTTTCTTTATTATTGCATATTTGTCACACTGGATGTTTTCAGGTCTTTAGACAAAATATAATATTAGATAAAGGGAACCTGAGTGAACAAATAACACTTTTTTTTTTTTACTTATTTCATTTATTTAATGAAAAAAGTTAACCAACACCAACTGGCACTGTGTGAAAAGTAATTGCCCTAGTTAAATCAACCCAATTAAAGGGATAATTAGAGTCAGCTGATTGAACACAGCCAGGCTTGATTACAGCCAGCCCTGCTCAATATAAACCTCACTTATTTTGGCCCTTACCATCAGAGTCACGTTGCCAGCACAAAGATTCAACAAGCACATTATGCCATGGTCAAAGGAAGTTCCTGAAAAGATCAGAAAAATTTGTTGCCCTCTATCAGTCTGGAAAGGGTTACAAAGCTATTTCTAAGGCTCTGGGACTCCATCGAACCACAGTGAAGCCATAATCTCCCAAATGGAGAACACTTGGAACAGTAGTGAACCTTCCCAGGAGTGGGCGGCCTGCCAAAATTACTCCAAGGCGCAGTGTAAAATCATCCAAGAAGTCTCAAAGGATCCTAAAACAATATCCAAAGAACTGCAGGCTACTCTTGCCTCAGCTAAGGTCAGTGTTCATGACTCCACAATCAGAAAGAGACTGGGCAAAATGGGCTTCATGTAGAGTAGCAAAGCGGAAACCACTGCTAACCAAGAAGAACATAAATGCTCGTCTCTCATTTGCCAAAAGCACCTGGATGATCCACAAGCCTTTTGGGAAAATGTTCTATGGACAGATGAGTCCAAAGTGGAACTTTTGGACAACATGGATCCCATAATGTCTCGCATAAAGCAAACACAGCATTCCACAGTAAGAACACCATACCAACAGTCAAACATGGTGGTGGTAGTGTGATGGTGTGGGGATGCTTGCTGCCCTAAGGACCTGGATGACTTGCCATAATTAAAGGAACCATGAATTCTGCTCTGTACCAGAAAATTCTTAAGGAGAATGTCCAGTCATCCTTCCGTCAGCTGAAGCTGAAGCGTAATTGGGTCATGCAGCAAGACAATGATCCAAAACACAAAAGCAAGTCCACATCAGAATGGCTAAAAAGAAGTAAAATTAAAGTTTTGGAGTGGCCTAGTCAAAATCCAGACTTAAACCCAATAGAGATCCTGTGGCAGGACCTGAAACGAGCAGTTCATGCTCGAAAACCTACCAAATGTTACTGAATTAAAGCAGTTCTGTGAGGAAGAGTGGGTTAAAATTCCTCCACAGCGATGTGAAAGACTGATATTGAATTATAGGAAGTGTTTGGTTGCAGTCATTGCAGCTAAATGTGGCATAACCAGTTATTAAGTGTAAGGGGCAATTACTTTTCACACAGTGCCAGTTGGTGTTGATTAACTTTTTTCATTAAATAAGTGAAATTAAAAAAAAAACAAGTGTTATTTGTTCACTCAGGTTCCCTTTATCTAATATTACATTTTCTCTAAAGACCTGAAAACATCCAGTGTGACAAATATGCAATAATAGAGAAAATCAGGAAGGGGGCAAATACTTTTTCACGCCACTGTACATGTTTTCATTGTATTGTTTTGTATCATAGGTCACATACTGTTGGTGTGCATATTCCAGCGCTTGATGAGAAATGTTGGTGTTGAAATTGGAAATGGAATACTCTCAAGCCAATGAAGGTAAGTATTTTTTGGGGGGGGCATATTTGCAAGTAGGTCTCATTAACTGTTTATTATTTGGTTACTTCTTCACACATTTCATCTGCATCCTTCTCCAGTCCAGTAATGATGGTCATGGTCATCATTGATTCAAACGATTTCTGCTTATTGTATGTCTGACCCAGCCTGTGGGGGGAGGGGGTGCATGATGTTGAAGAAGTTTTTTTGGATAAGGCAGTTATGACACCACAAAGCATCTGGAAGTTTCCTAAAAAAGAAATTAAGGACTTATTACAACTTGATTTCAGCAGTGACATTATGTTTAAGCCACGGCTGTTCCACCACGGGTATCTCGATTAACACAGATAGCAAGCTGTCCCATTGCAGTCATCAGATCACAATTTAATTTAGTACCAGGCTGTGTAACAAATACACTGTGTCAGTGCCCCTGCATCTCAAGTTACATTTTAAAACCACATCTTGTCAAGTAAAAATAATACAACCTGAGTCCAACTCCTTCAACATTGTCATGGCTCCACAGCTGCAAATTTGGAATACAGTGCAGAAATAATTTTTGTGATGTACATGTCACCTAGTTTATGAATCATCAGTCAGATTTTTTGCACTCTTATGAAAAAAAAAGGAATAGATGAAATAAAATTGATATACTTACCAGTATGGATTGGAAATGGATATCCCATAGGTTCCTGTAGACAGTACTGCTGCTGTACCATTGATACAGACCTTCAGCGAAGGACAGTCCTTTGTTGCTAACCTGTAAAAAACAAAATAAGTTGACTGTATGTGTCTGACCATTGCAGCTCAGAAAAGCAACAGGAAATAAAACATACAGCTAAAGGAAGTGGAATAGCATGAAAAACATTAGTACACATACTCACTTTATAATTTTAATAGTAAGAAGCCTTGTACCTGTGGCTCATGGATGTGGTCTCCTGTTCAAATCCCTCTGCCTTGGCATGGTCAAGATATGTAATGGAAAACATTGTCACAATGGTGGTGGTGGGTGGTGGTGGTCATAGCTGAGGCACATGATGACATTCCCTCTCACATCTTCCTGCATCTGGTGATGGTGGCAGTGCTAACAGTGATCTTATGGTGATGGTAGTCCAGAGGGACACATGGTCACATTCCCTATGGTGGCAGTGGCAAACAGTGGTCTTATGGTGGTGGTAGTAGTCCAGGGGGACAGGGGGACACATGGTCACATTCCCTATGATGGCAGTGATGAACAGGTAACAGCGTCTTATGGTGGTGGTAGTTCGAGGGCCAGGATATACTGTGCTCTGTTTTATAAATGTGACATGACATATGGAATTTGAGTCACTATGAGTGGGACACTGATTTAACTTTATGAAAAAGAAAACATGTATCATACAAGAAATATGACAGCCTTTTAACCGCTTAAGTTAGAAAACCTGCCAACATTAACCTCATTATCATTCATCATCATCCTCATAAAGAAAGCTATTCTATGTCTGACTTCTTGCCATGGGGAAATTCTTTCTCCAGTGTGTTATCATCTACGTCAGTGGTAGGCCGCTTCATACTGTCACTGCCACCAGGATGGTCCCTTTCTACAACATCAGCAAAACCATGAGTATGCCGGGGTACGAATACTGAGTTTGCAGTCTGAGCTGGTATGTGCCTCTCATTCATTTTTATGAATGTCAACAAACTGACATTTGTAGGAGAGAGGTTTGTACAATGATCCTGAGCTATTGCGCCTGCTGAACTGAATACAGTCTCAACACTCACACTGGAAGGTGGGCATGTCAGGTACTTCAGTGCCACAGCGGTAAGCTCTGGACATTCACTGACCTTTCCACTCCAGAATAAAAGGGGATCATCAGTGATTGACAGATGCCTGTTTTCAGAAAAATATGACTTGAACATTCGCTGTGCTGCTCTAAGTCCAGTGGTTGATGCATCATCCTCTTCTCCAGAATCATTCATGTCACAAATCCCCACTTGGGACAAAGCCTCCCAAAGTGAGTTAACGCCAACCACTTTTTATGACAGACAACCTGGAACTGCAGTCCCCTTTCCCTTACAGAATATGCTTAATACTACTCCTCCAGGTTCACCTTCAGTCTGATTATGCTGCTGAGGTTTGCTGCCCCATGAACCAAGTGCACCAGTTGCCCACTGACAGTTTTAACCTATTCAGGACTGCCCTCCGGCAGTGAGGCAATTCCATGTTTGTATTGTGGGTCCAGCATTGTTGCTATTGCAAAGTTGTCACTACACTGAATGCTCAAGATGTGACGATTCTGGTCAAATACTGTCAGCATGTGTTTCAGCAACACACTGTTAGCACTGTCTCCAGCAACATCAAGGTTAATCTGTACATTCACCAATGTCTGCCTCAGCACCCGCAGCAGTGGAACTGATTGGCTAATGCAGGCAGACTCGCCATTCACTGCCTGTTTGACATGTTCAAAAGGCCTCAAGATTGTTATTACAGAGTCCAAGAGGCGCCACTGTTCAGTTTTCATAGACATGGAGGCCCTGGATGGCTAGTGTGTATGACAACATATTCTGAGATGGCTTTGTACTGTTCATACAACCTCTCTGCCACGTATAAAGTGGAGTTCCACCGGGTAACAACTTCCAGCTTCAAGTGGTGCTGCGGGAGGCTGTTTCGTGTCTACAGCTGCCAAAGTTGGTCACGGGCCTTTGCAAAGCGTGAAAAGTGAGAACAGATATGGCATGCAACTGTCAGCATTTCCTTTATATCAGGGTGCTGCAGAAACTCCTGCACCACAAGATTTAAACAGTGGGCCATGCATGGAACCCAAAAAAAAGCCACCATTCATGATGCATTTCACCACATTTGACCCACTGTCACTTGCTATGAGCCCAGCTCTCATGGACAAGGGGTTCAGCCACTTGTCAGTTTCAGTCAGTACCAGGTCCAACATGTTTTCACCCGTGTGTGAAAAGGTCACGTTGAGCAAAGTAATCATTGTATGCTGTTGGATTCCTGGAAGATTGCTACCATGACACTCCACCTTACTACACTGATTATTTACACTACCAACAGCACAAACAATCCCCGGCACCTACGCCCAATGTGCAGTTGTACACAAAATATGAACTCCCCGCCATTTTGCCACTTGTCCACATATCCATACTTACATGGATGCATGGAGAGGAGGAATGTTGAAGGACATGTCTGACTGAGTTGGACACAGAACAGTACAATTTGGGGACAGCACGAGTTGAAAAGTTTGTCCTGAATGGGACTCTCCATTTTGGACAGGCACTTGCAGCAAACCACCGGAACCCAGAAGTCTCCACAAAGGAGAAGGGCAGAAGATCAATTGCCAGCATTTCAGCTACAGCAGCATTAAGTTGGGCTGGCAGTATAGCCAAGAGGTTAGAGTAACGAGCTATGAATGAGCTTGGTACATCCAGCAGACCAGGCCGTGGTGTGATTCTCACAAGCTCCACTTGCATACTGTGTGACTCTGAGCAAGTCACTTCATTGCCCAGTGCTCTCAGGTCGCCCCTGAAAACAGGCACTTGTGCCTAGTGGACCTTACCCAGTTACCAAAGACTAAAAAAAAAAGTTCACTTGACACTGTATGATTGGGTGGGTACTTCAGCTTATGTGCAAAAACACTGTAACCTGGCCTGACTTAAACATTTTACATAGGGTGTGATGGCAAATGGTTCTGTTCTGCGAATTGCAGGGGGTGGAGTGTGGACATGTGATGAAGATGGTTGCACAGTTGATGACAAACCCAGGAATGCAGTTATTTTCCCAGATTTACCAACCAGGGTTGATGTACCACTTGCACTAGACATACTGCATTGACCACCACCACCATCACCAAAACTGCTACTCTCACCACCACTGGACAAGACTTCAAAAATCATTATGCTTCTCCACCTCATCATGCCTGTAGTAATCCTCTGCTCTTATTCCATCACTACTGCACACATTTAATTTTCTACTTGATGTTACAGTCATGGAAGGGAAAACATGCTCGTTATGGTTGATGATGAGTGTGAACGCCCCACTGTGGTACAAGTATTAGCAACCATCTTGTGTTGGGTCCACAGTGCCGTGTGCCTGTTCTTAAGATGTGTATGCTGTCTCCCTGTGCCCAGATGGCTCCCCTTTTCACCTCAACTCTCACGCACCTGACAAACCTGGCAGATTGCAACTGACTCATCATTTGCATCTTGCACAAAAAATTCCAAACAAGGGATTGTGATGCTCTAGTTTTAACATGTTCCCCCGATGCTGCTTATTGGACTCTGTTTTTTTAAGCCACGAAGTGAGGGGTGTGCTACATGATTTTTCAGGCAGAACACACTTGGAATGCAACTAACCACCAGGACTACCTATCATTATTACTGGGCCATCATCATCAACTGAAACTGGTAAATTACAACTTTTGGGGGGTAATGCAAACAGGCCCAGACACAGCCACCTTGATTTTCCTTTTCTTTGGTTCCCAATAGGGTCACTAACATCATCATCATATTCATCAACATCATCCACATCTTCTGCTTGGATGCTGGAATGTGGACTGCATGTTGCAACCACAGCAACATCATCATCAGCACCACCATCACCCAAAATGTTTTCACCACACTGTGAATCACTGCATGGCAAATGCGTGACCTGAACCACGGTGGAAGAAATGTCACATTGTGTGCTATTGTTGGCATGATGATCAGAATCCTCATGTTCAGTTAATGGGATGTTACTGGGGAGTATGACATCATCTACACTGTCACTTACTGGCACTGCTTCACACTCCACTATACTTTTGGACATGGTAAACTGGTCAGAAGTGGAACTTGAGGCAGCAATTCTCATACCACCACCAGCAACTGCAACGGCGCTAACACCACCAGCTGGGACAACATCATCTCCTCCAACTATGAGTGAACCTACTGATTGCACTGTAAAAAACATTGAAGGAGAAATACCTTTCCTCACATCAGCAATGCACTTCTGCAACTGCGTACCACCATGCCCACAGACAATCTTACCACTGGCAGCAGTGCCATGGTGAGAAACAGCTTTGCTTACACGTCTCTTTGTTGGCATTTTGGGGGATCAACAAGAATATTTACACCTTAACTAACAAGTAGTGATCTGAAGTCACAAACATTCCAATCTGGAAAAGAATATGTTTTGCCAGTGGGGAGGGGGAGCACTGACTGCAGATTAGAGCAGTGCAAAACCAAGAAAAGATACCACAATGGCAGTACAAAATCACACAGGTGCAGTGGATAACAGGTTCACACTGCTGCACCTGCAGTTACACTGTGGAACAATAAAAGGTGTATTATTTGATGTCACACTGCACGCGCACACACACACACACACTCACACACACATATACGCACAATTTGTCTACAAGTAATGCATAGCAAATTGAAAACTTCAGTAATATACAATGTATTTTAAACAACTTGAAATTATGCACTGCTGTACCAGGTCCACAACACACACAATCTGTAAAAAAATTTCAACAATTACTGAAAATATTACTTTGTGTACATTGACACAGTCAGTTATACAAGAAAAATATAACCAAAAAACAAAGAACTCCCTATTTCTCCAACTTAAGTCTACATACACCACAGATATGCCCCTCCCCCAAAGCACACTTCCACTGTCTCACAGTACACAGACTGAATGTTGTACATTAACATTCAAAATCCACACACAATGAACGCTCAATGATATGAGCACAGGAGGGTTTCCTACAATCGATGAAATAAAGTTTCAGCAAACAAAAATGACTCAAAAAGGCTTTTTTAACAGCTTTTAGAAGGTTTGAATCGCAGAGAGCTCTTAGAGCAGACTGTCTCCAACAGTTTCCAACACACACTACCCCAAACTGAGGCTGTGCAGAACAATCTAGAGCCCATGTGACCTAAAATCCCATGAATCACTGCAAAATTCACCTTTGAAGCTTAAAACAAGGTGAAGTGAGGTGAAGTACATTGTTTTCAATGTACTTTGCCTTAAAGTTTGTGGAGTAGTGGTATGGGGAAGGTGCAGTAATGCAAAGTCATTGTTTTCAATGGACTTCGCGTTACCAATTATGACGTGAAGTACTCCGCTTTGCACTGTGGAGCACTTCACGAATCTGTCTTCACTCCATGAATCACTCCATGGAGTGAATTGAGGCCACTTCACCCATCACTACACACCAGTACTCAAGTAAGTAATAAAACACAATGGGGAATATATTATGCAGATCTAACTGCACACCAAGGGGCATAGTGAGGCATGATACTGCAGTTGGAGTGCCTTTAGCACCTCAAAGTACTGTTAGATCTCCATAATGCACAGCCCCAAAGAGTCTTATTGCACATATAAAATGGATAAACTGAGAAAAATTTAAAAACTAAAATCTGCAAACTTTTTTTTTCATTAAAAACAGATATTTTCTTTTGTTAAAAAGAACTCATAAAAAGTAGACTCTCCCCAGCTGTCAAGATCAGTTTATCCACATATTCAGTAGATGGAATGTTTGTTTATCATGCAATGTAGGGATTCGAATTTCTGCAGAACTGCAGAATTCTACTGGTTGAATGGCAGGGTAAGCAGCAAATATTTCCCTGGTAGACAGGCAAGGAATGGGGTGGGACTCCATGGTCAGAAGAAAAATCACCAAAGTATAAAACTGTAATATTTATATTTTTTAACTTACTGTAAGTATGTGATAAGGAGTTAACCCAATATGTTCTTTTTATTTTGAATGTGTTTTGTTTTTAGGGCCTGGAATTGGTTCCACCACCAGAACATGCCAGTTGGAATATGCCTGGTCATTAGGGCGCCAAGTCCTGATTTGGTCAACCCATCTTTTTGTGGGGGGCTGCACCCCCTCACACCCCCTTTCTAATTATTCTAATTCTGGGGGGGCGGACCTCCTGGGGGAGATGGCAAATTTCCCTTTATGGCACTCTAATGACAGGTGCATTCTGTTGGGCACCCTGATGGCCAGAAGGGGATATTTTTTAGTGAATAAATGTGGCAGCCATGTTTGCAATGGAAATCCAGAATTTTTTTAAAAAGGCATCGATATTTTTAGTGTGCTGTGTCCTGATTGTCCACACTTTTTTAACTGTGTATTAACACATCTAAGACAGAGGTGTCAACCAATCAGAATGCAGGATTTTCTGTACCCACTTTAATCACTTTTCCAGGTAACCTTCTGCATTTTGTTAAGGATATCCATGCTGTCTTGTAGATAGGTTGGAATCATAAATACTTTATTTTTTTACAGAAAAAACACATCTCAATACATTGTCCCTCACAAAACCTATCCCTGAGTCAATGGGGCACCCAGGAGGGACATTGAGAGATTTATGAACTTTCAGCAAGTTATAAAATGTAGGACATACTGGGTTTTAGTTTATCATAAAGTTGAAAAGTGAATCTGAGATTTTTCCTTAGCAGACAGCCTTGTCAATCGAGTCATCTATCTGTGATTTAAAAATTGATGTGGGGTTAAGACTCAGCTTTTGGTTAACAATGTTCATCCATCAAATGTTCCATGTGCATGATAATATTCTATTGTCATAACTACACTGTTTCCACTTTTATCTGACTTTTTTAATTTCAAAGTCTGTTGTGTTTTTAATTGATTTAGTGCTGTTGTTTCAGAGGTAGAAAGATTGTAGTAATATTTGAAATTATTCTCTGCAGCAAATAAATTATTGCAATGATTTCTAACACGTTTCTGAAATGTTAAAACAGATGGATTAGCAGTTATTGGTGGACAGAACATAGCATGTGGTTTGAAATCAGTTTGTTTATAGTGTAGCCTTGAATTCATATGGCTATTTATTTCTTGTTTGGAAACCACTTCCCATCTACGACCTGTACTGTATATTCTCCCTCTTTTGCCAAAAGTATCCTAATTGCCTCAACAAGACTTTTTTCCACTTTATCTAATGAAGAATCAAGGTCCCGCCATTCCTCTTCGTCTCTGGGAAGTGAGATGTTGCAATCCTGTTGTATTCAGGTAGATTAACTTGGCCTGCACTACCAGTGAGGTGTCATTTGATCCTGTAAAGGCCTTCTGTTTTCATTGCTGTTCCAGTACCAGTTTTAGGGCTCCCATTGGTATAGCCCTGTAGACCTCTTGCTATGAGAAAAGGACTCCTGCATTCCTTCCAACTGAACAATATG
The DNA here is from genome assembly GCA_016271365.2 of Neoceratodus forsteri. Taxonomy (NCBI): domain Eukaryota; kingdom Metazoa; phylum Chordata; order Ceratodontiformes; family Ceratodontidae; genus Neoceratodus; species Neoceratodus forsteri. Next base: position 782,524,293 of record CM028132.1, on the reverse strand, counting down.
TTGGAGTTGCTACACAGTCTCCTCCGTGCCTGCGAAGCACTTTGTTCACTGTCTCTATAGGCAGTTGCACTGCACTATTTTTAGTTTGTCAGTAGTCACACTCCACCATGTCCAAGATGGCCACCAAATCCTTTTGCATATGTGCGACTGCTAGCGCATGCACAGTATGGTTTGGAGCCATATTGGTCATGACAGACTGTGCTGTGTTCTGCCATGACCACTGATCACCTTTGTTTTAAAATTATACATATCCCCCCACCTGACCCTCCCTCTCAGCACCCACCACCTCACCCACCCCCAAAATATAACAATAACACTGGGGCTGCCCAATCCCCCAGTGTCATGATCATGTTCTGGGTGACCTTTTTTCTTTCATTTTTTTACCTTCCCCCATCCAACCCTCCTCTCAACACCCACCACCCCACACCCTCCTCCAGAAACACAACAGTGACACTTGGGGTGCCCAGTCCCCCAGTATCATGATTGTCTTCCCCGTGACCTTTTTTAAAATATATATATTTTGTCCCCCCTACTCATCTCTCAGCACCCACCACCCCACCCAACCCCCTTAAATATAACAATGACACTGGGGGTGCCCAATCCCCCAGTGTCATGATCAGGGATCCTCAGTCCTTTTTTTTTGTTCTGTTTCACCTGTAAAAAGAAAAATGTCCATCGATGTGTTTTGCAATCATTCTTTATTCCCCACCTGACCTTCCCTTTCAGCACCCACCACCCCGCAGCCCCCCAAGCCCTTACTTACCCATCAGGGATCCAGTGCCATAATCCTCTCTGGATTGCAGACACATCTTCACTCTTCAAACCTGGACCGCTAACTGAAGAAACAGGCATAAGAAATAGTGCAATATATTTCGTTGGGGTTTTTAACTTAGTGCCATAACTTGGGCATTTTGCATATTTTTGGCCCAAAATTTCAACATGCCTCCTTTGGGACCCCACCTCATGAACAATTGCACTGTCATTAGGCAGATCAGTCCCAAAATGTGATTTTGTGGTCTACGAAATCACTTTTTGGATATGAGTTTAAAAGATTCTCTGACCTTGTTCATGAGGTGGAGTCATAAGCAGGCTATGCTGAAAATTTGGTGTATAAATATTAAAACACAATAAAAGTTATGAGCCTACGTTGAATTTTGTGAATGCAGGCTTGTACCTTTGGTAATTTTCAATATTTTTACCCCAAAATTTACAACATAGCCATATCTTCTAAGCACTTGTGAATTCTGTCATTTTCAACTCCTGCCTAAATGTATTTTTATGTCTCTAAAAGTTGATTTCACAGTCCCTGCATGAAATCACCTTTTGGGCAGGAGTTGAACATTTTCTCTGCCCTTCTTCATGAGGCAGGGTCATATCAAGGCTATGTTGGAAATTTGGTGTACAGATATTACAAAACAACAAATTTCTGAGCCTATATTACATTTTGCTAGCGCAGGCTCATACTTTTTTAATTTTCAGTATTTGTACCCCAAATTCGTCCCATGCAGCCCTATCAACTCTGGCCAGTTTGTTATGTTGGGTACCTGTTCATTGTCATTATGTAATGGGGTCAAAGCCCTGAGGTTAATATTAAGTTGTATTGGTATTTGGTTGTGTACAAAGTTAATTCTTCGATTATGCAAAATTAATTACTCAGGTACCTGACTCCTATTGCTTATTTCTGTCAACCCCATTTCTGTAAAATTACCCTTATAGTAATTGTATTCTACCAACTCTTCCTTAACACCACTAAAACAACAATGGCTAAATTGGATATCACCTATGGCATCATTTGCAGACTTGTGTTGTCATCTACCCATAATGCACAACATTGCAACCTTAAAGCGATTTACCAAGTTTTGATATAAGAATGCATATACTGCAAGGTGACTGCATATAGAACTGATTCGCAATGTATTTTGATAGATGCATAGCCTATTTTAGTAAATTAAATCAGGTTTTCACCCTCACAAACCAGGAAGTGTCATTGTGTGTAATGTAGCCTGTATTTGGTGACCTTTGACACTCATTACCTTTGCAATGTCACCACAGGGAGATCTGTGCTCTGCAATTAAAATTAGTTCTTGGTCGCAGCAGTTCTGTCTTGATAACAGAGCTCATGGTCGCAGCATGCAGCACAACAATGGCAATGTCAAACAGTTAATTTTCAGGGTCCGATGATAAAAGCGTTATGTTGTTCTGCACTAACAGTGATCTTTTGGACACTGACATAGTGCCACAATTTGACAGCCACTGCATAGTAGATCCCCACTGGGATGACCCTATGACAGCAGCGAGAATGATGTGGGCAGTAGCTCAGGCAGTCACAGCAGTAGTCCCAATCCATTCCAGTACAGCAGCGAGAGCAGACTTAGCAACATGGACTGTTAATATTATATTTTGCTACTTAGTGCTATGGTTTGATTCCCGTCATTGCTGTCATTTTACTGTGCAAAATCGAGGTATGGTGTGTGTTCTGTTACTCCCAGCATCTATGTGCCCACACAAATGCTAGTGATAGTACCCTGGGATTTTATATTTGTTTTTGGGAGATTGCTTTCCCTATGCTAATGAGTTGTTGGCCACTCCAGCTTGACACTGAGACCACGGCTCAATCTGGTGGCATTGCTTGAGCAGGATAAATGGCTCACAATTTATAGCATAAGGACTTCTATTGTGTATACCTCTTGTATTGTGTATTTTTTTTCTTTGTTGTTCTACATTTTATATCTCCTGTCTGTGTAATTGCAAACTGTATGTGTATGTGCCTCAGGACCTCCTTTTGAATGAGCTTGCTCAACGGAGTCTTTCCAGCAATAAACTTGAACTTGAACTTGAACTTGAACAATTTGTCCAAATGCAATTTGCCCAAATTCCTCACCTGGAACTAGTTAGTAGTGACCTCCCGTCGATTGATTTATCAGTCACTCACTCTGATGGAGCACAGGGTGGAAATTACAAGCAGGCATCTTGTACCCCAACCATTCCAAACTCCAAGCTGCACACATACACTTGGAAAACTGCTGCAGTATAGAACTTTTATTATCTGTAAATTATTTATACTGTTTGAGTTTGTCTTTGCCCTAGTGCCAACTGGTCTACGCTATAGCTTTCCTCTCTGTGTATGTGTATGTTTGGGGGTGGGGGGCCTGCTTGTACTTTCCCCTTTAGAGGTATCATTGATTGAGTAACGTGTTGAAGTCACCAGTTCCCCTGTTTACGGCATGTTATAAATTGAAAACTTCAAATTATTGCACCAGCTTTGTGTTACCTCTAAGCGCTCAAGAACTATACAGACTGCAGCTGTCATTAGTGTCTGCATAAGCATCTGTAATACCATCCTGGCATTGGCTTATTGCCACTACGTGTGTGCCTTCAGGTGCATTATGAATTGAGCAAAAAATGCACAGTACAGTCGGTGATCGTCCCCCACCCCCCAAGGTTAAAAATGACACTGCCAATACCCTTCTCATGGAGAAAGAGACCGCATTTATGTTTAGATAGCCTAAGTACCATTTGATTGGTCAACTACAAAAAGGGACATATCCTTGCGGTAGGTACTCAAGTGTTAGACTGTATTTGAACCACCCTTCCTCACTTATGTCACCATACTTCATTACCACTTTGGTCTGTGTCAAGCCGTTTGTGTTTTCCCATTTTTTCTATTACAGTGAATCTCTGATGCACATGAGTAAAGTGCACAGCAAATACAACAGATGCTGCACTATACTGCCCCCATGACTTAGCGATGTCATGGTGCATTGTGTAGACTCCCTACATTCATTGCTGTGTAGCCCATATTTTGGTTCAGACATTATTCCCTAAGTATGCCGAACTGACTAGCACACTTTGCAATATAACACCATAGAAGCCGTACATTGGTACCACGGTGTCGGGAGAGGATGGCAACTGCAGTCTCTTCTTTTGCTGATGCTCCGGAGCACATACAATGATGCCATAATCCTAATTATAAATAAAGACAGTATGATAAAATGTTAAAAACTAAGTGTTTTTAATTTTGAGATACACTGTAAACTATGTACAATATAACTATGTACAGTATATAACTGATTTTAGTGCATTCATTTATAAACAATTCAGTGCACCATGTCCCTTTATTCATGCACATCTAAGCATACTTTGGTGATCAGTGTTATGGTGCTTGCATGAGAACACCAAATGAGCCCAAGAAAACACAGGAGCACAAGAAAAAATATAAACTGTCTATAATGATGGTGACAATCAAAAATGCATTAGCAAAGGCAGTTTACTGAAACAATCACACTGGAAGCAGCACTTGCCAAAAATACACAGTTTCTTGCACTGTTCTCCTGGGATTGGACTGTGCAGCTCAATGCTTATTGCTGCACATTACAATTCTGAACTGTAGAAAAAGTAATCCATTTAACACAGACCTCTATGTACCAATACTGAAAAGCTTACTGCAATTTATAGATCTACCCAGTTCAAAAGTCATCCTTTTGTGTCCCAATGCACTACAGATTACAGCTCCGCTCAGTTATTTTTTATACAGACTTGTTGCTATAATTATGTACTTGCAGCACTTATTAAAACTGTAACACTATACTCAAGCAATGTAGATTGTGATGTTCCTAGAACCGATGGACCTAGGACACAGAGCTTAGTCAGATGAGTAAAATTGAAAATCAGGAGAAATCACCACTTCTGCAATCCCAAAAGCAAGTATAACAGCTGCCAATATAACAAACAGTTTCAATCATCAGTGCTGTAATTTTTGCCAGTTCAGTTTTGGATCTGCACTCACTGAGGCTGGGTCCAGGAAAGATGACGGAACCAGCAGTGAGAAAGGTGCAGTGGGAACACCTTCCCTGTGCTGACGTCACTCATGCATGTGGATGCACTGCTCATGTGCGAACTTCAAACAAAGAAAAAAAACATGCAGAGAAAATTGTGGCACAAAAATGTTAAAAAACTAAGCATCTGAATATATTTAATACTTAACTTCAGGGCAGCTGAGCTTTGCATCATTCAATGAAGGGAAGGTGATCTGCAAACATGACATTGGGGGAAGCTGGTAAATCACTTTAATAGAAAAATGGGGTAGCTAGCCCATTTAAACAGTCACTTGTTTGTCCTGTGTTATCTCATGATGTACTATTCATGTATTTTATTGTACTCCTTTCTCTATACTGACTGTACCTGTTTTGTACTCTCCTGGGTTGTGCCTGAAAATAGGCATTTACTATGTCTAGCGCACCTACCCGGTTATCAAAAACAAATAAATAAAATTTATAGGCAAGTTTCCTTCGATCCTCTACCCCTGTTCCTGTTGTACAGTTTCTGAAACCCTCTCACCAGTCCTGTCCTTTAAGGTCTAATGACAATTCCCTGTTGTTATTCCCTAAAGTGAATACCAATATGGGGGAGCCCCTGAACTCTGGAATTTCTCTCATATTGCTGATCAGTGACTCCATCTCTCACTACCTTTTTAGAAGGTCCTTTTGGGACCATCTACTGACCCTCATGCTTTACTTGTTCACATTTTGGTACTACAGTTAATTTCTATTTATCATAATGTGTCAGCTGCAGCAGCGTTTGTATTCCTCTGGCAATGTCTTAACCACATACTCTTCTGTATATAAAGTTATTATTGTATAAGTACTTCTAATTGATTATTGTACCTGAGTTTATGGTGTATATTGTCACTTGTTTGTTTAATTTAACTGTGCTGCATACCTGGTTGTTTTATAACTACTGGATAGAGGCATTTGCTGGTGTTCCAGGTTATTGTGTAACTATTTCTTGTATAATAGGCTAGCTTTCCCCTTTTGTATAATCTGATCCTTTCTGTGACTTGTTTTTGCTGCATTCTGTAATTTCCCAGGTCATGCCTGAAAATAGGCAAGCTATTGTCTAGTGTGCTTACCTAGTTAGCAAAAACTAAATAAATAGTCTAGTCGACTACCTCAGCAAGTACTCCCTACAGTGTGAACAACAACATGGCTTTATGAAAGGACACAGCACTACCACCGCTCTTCTAGAACTCACCGGCTCCGTCCACCAATCTATTAACCAAGGCAGCCTTGTGGGGCAGTCTTTATAGACTTAACTAAGGCCTTTGGCATGGTTTATCACCAGCTCTTCTTTAGACAACTCTCTTTAACTGGCCTCTCCCCGATTCACTGTCCTGGTTTACAAGCTATCTTGGTGACAGATTGCAATGTGTGAAAATTTCCAACGCTATTTCTGACCAGAAACCAGTTCAGTCTGGTGTACCCCAGGGCTCAATTCTGGGTCCCCTCCTCTTCAGTATCTTCATTAACAATCTACCATCTGCCTGCTACCTGCACGCACTGCTCTATGCAGATGACACTGTCCTTTTTGCAAGCCACCCTGACCCGCACATGCTCAAAAGCAACCTACAGAATGGTTTCCTGGATGTTGAGCACTGGTTCTCCAAATAGAAACTAGTGCTAAACTACAAGAAGACAAAAGTCCTATTGTTCTCCTCTGCCCGCAGTAGATATAAAGGTGATGCTCTCACTATCAGAAATAACCAAGGTGACACCCTTGAACAAACACAGCACTTCAAGTACCTTGGGGTCACCCTCGATAGTCACCTCACCTATATCCCACATCGAAAATGTTGCCAGAGCCATCAATGCTAGGACTGGGCTCCTCTTTCGACTCAGAGAGTGTCTAACACCTGAAGCTCTCAATCTGGCAAGTCACAGTTCAGTTCTCTCTATTCTCGACTATGGTATTGCCATTTATGGAGCTGCTACTGATACTGCTCTCCAAAGGCTCACTGTTGCACTAAACAAGGCTTGTAGACTCCAAACAAGGGCATCACACCTCACCCACAACTGCAATCTCTATAAACAGACTGGGTGGCTCAATCTATATGGGAGAATTAAATATCACACCTGGCTTCTCACAAAAAAGATTCTCCTTGGGTCCATGCCGATGGGACTGTGTTGTCTACTTCACAAATCTCCGAAGACCCAACACACACACATCTCATCCACTGAACTCCTACTAGTCTCAAGGTGCTGGACCACACAATGCCAATGCGCTTTTTGTAACAGAGCACCTTCCTGGTTCAATGGTCTCCAAAATAGCCTAGCTAACCTTACTGATCTTAGAGAGTTCAAGCATAAACTCCGAACTCACCTCCTAACTGAAACCTCCTGTGATTACTCCACCTAACTTCCAGGTCCCTCTTCAGGACCACCTCCATTCCATCCTCTTCCTCCGCCCCCCTTTTTTCTCCTGGACCTCCCTTCACTGCTTCTACCTCTATCACCTCTGTCCTACCACCCTCCTCCTTGCCTTTTCACCTCTTCCCCTCTTCCCCTTCTCTCCTCCCTTTCTAGTCTCTTTCCTCCCCCTATTGTTATTGCAATTTGACAAGGCTGCATGGTTGCTCCACTCCCTCCTGGTTCTTCCTCTACTTCTCTATCCCCCTGCCTCTGGTCAAGTTTTGTTTGATGTGTATATAATCAGAAGGTAATTGTTCTATACTATAATGTAAACACTACATGCTCTGAAATAGAAACATAGAAACATAGTTTGATGGTAGATAAGGACCACTTGGCCCACCCAGTCTGCCCATTTCCCTACCTATTGGATAAGCTGCAGATTCTAGTTAACCAACAGCCTACTTCCTGCAACCCCCCACTATAATTGCCTTATGTCTGTCCAATGCATGTTTGAATTCCCCACTGTTTTAGACCCCAACCTCTCCAGGAAGGCGGTTCCATGCATCCACCTCTCTCCATGAAAAGAATTTCCTCACATTACCCCTGAGCCGTCCCCCATCTAACTTTAAATTGTGCCCCCTTGTTCTTACACATCTCTTTTTCTGAAAGATGCTACCCTCCTGGACTTTGTTGATTCCCTTGAGGTACTTAAATGTTTCTATAATGTCCCCCCGTCCCTCCTTTCATTAAGGGTATACATATTAAGCTCTCTCAGTCTCTCTTCATATGGACTCTGATGTAGACCCTGCACCATTTTAGTTGCCCTCCTCTGGACTGCTTCCATCCTGTCTATGTCCTTCCATAGATGAGGTCTCGAAAACTGCACGCAGTACTCCAGATGGGGTCTCACCAACTGTCTGTACAGAGGGATAGCCACTTCTCTTTTTCTACTTGTGATGCCCCTCCCTATGCATCCCAGTATCCCCCTGGCTCTCCTTACTGACTTCTCACATTGCTTACTCACCTTTAGTGACTTTAGTATTACACCCAGATCCCTTTCCATTATTGTTGTCATTAGTACCTCCCCTGCTATTGTGTACTCTTCTCCTGGATTTTTTTCCCAGGTGCATTACTTTGCACTTCTTTGCATTGAATCTAAGTTGACATGTCTGACCATTCTTCCAACCTTGCCAAGTCCTTCTCATCCTTTCTACCCCCCCTTGTGTATCAACTCTGTTACAGATCATTGTGTCATCTGCAAAGAGGCATACCTTTCCTTCAGACCCTCTGCAATGTCACCTATAAAGGCGTTAAGAGCACTGGACCCAGTACTGAGCCCTGAGGGTTACTCCACTAGTAACCCCTTTCTTCAGAATGTGTTCCATTCACTGTACCTTCTGTGTCCTGTTGTGCAGCCAGTTTGCTGCAGGCTGCCACCCTGGGACCCACTCCAGGCTGGTTAACAGTTTATTAATCTTTGTGGGGACTGTGTCAAATGCCTTGCTAAAGTCTAGGTAGGCCATATCCACAGCCCTTCCCTGGTCTATTACTTTGGTCACCCAGTCAAGAAATCGATTAGATCATCTGACATGGCCCGTTCCTGCTGTGAATCCATGCTGCTTTGGGTCCTGTGCCCCTTTATCCTCTAGGTACTGAACAATTCTTTCTTTCAAGTGATTCCATCATTTCCCACCACTGAGGTCAAACTAACAGGTCTGTAGTTTCCTGCTTCTGCCTTACTCCCACTTTTGAAGGAATCACATCTGCCCTCCTCCAGTCCTCAGGTACCACCCATCTTCCCATGATTTGTTAAAAGTGTAGTTAGTGGTGTCACTAGGTCCTCCTTAGCTCTTTTAAGATTCTAGGGTGAATCCATCAGCCCCATTGCTTTGTCCACCTTGGGTTTAGGAGTTCTTTCAGGACTCTTTCTTCTGTAAATGGACTGGCGTCAACCCCCCCTACCCAGGTGCTTCTACTGTTTGGTTTGGTAACTCCTCCTCTTCTTCTTTTGTGAATACTGAGCAAAAGTATTCATTCAATATCTCTGCCTTTTCACTGTCTCCCTCTGCCCACCTCCCCTTTCCTTTATTAATCTTCACTATCTCTCCCTTAACCTTTCTATGCTCCCTAATGTACCTATAAAAGGTTTTATCCCCCTTCTTTACTGAGTTGGCTATCTTTTCCTCGGTTTGGGCCTTTGCTTTTCTGACTGCCTTCCCCGCTTCTTTCTGCTTTAATTGGTACAGTTACCTGTCATGCTCCGTCTGTGATTCCTTATACTTTTTGAATGCAGCCTTTTTCTCCTTAACCTTCCCTGACACCTCTTTTGAGAACCATAGTGGTTTTTTATTCCGCTTTGTTTTCTTTATTTGTTTCACACAAAGGCTTGTTGCCTCCATGATAGCAGTTTTGATTTTTCTCCATTGTTCTTCCACCCCTCCTTTCTGGCCATTTGCTAATGCATTCCTCAGGTATTCACCCATTATGCCAAACCTTCCTAAAGTCCAGTATCCTTGTCTTTGTATGGCTTGTCTCCATGGTTGTGTTTTATTGTAGGCGCACTGTGCAATGGTGCTTGTTCCAGATGTTTACTGACTTCTAAATTTGTGATCCTCTCTCCATTTGAGAGTACCAGGTCCTAATATTGCTCCCTCCCTCCAGTGGGTTCCACCACTAGCTGTCTAAGGCATGCCCCATGTAGGGCATCGAGAATGACCCTGCTCTTGGATGTGGCTGCAGTCCATGTAGCCCAGTTAACATCTGGCATATTCAGGTCCCCCATCAACAGTATCTCCCCTTTTTCAGCCATTTTGAGAATGCCCTCTATCATTTTCTTGTCCATTTCCTCCCCTTGAGACGGGGGTCTGTATACAACCCCTGTGTGGATTGTGATGCCATTCCCTGTCTCCAAGGTGACCCAGAGTTCCTATTGTCCTCCCCCTTTACTTTTTAGTTCTGTAGCTTTGATCTCTTCCCTTATGTAGAGAGCTACTCCTCCTCTTTTTACCCTCCCTGTCCCTTCTGTAGATTGTGTACCCTGGTATGTTGACTTCCAGTCATGGTTCTCTGTACCATGTTTCTGTGACTGCACAATATCCAAGTGTTCCTCTTCCATCAGGGCTACTAGCTCTGGAGCTTGTTTCAAGACTCAGACATTGGTACTCATTGCCTCCATTTAATGTTGGCTTTATCCTATTTTACCCATCCCTGCTCTTGCTCTTGTCCATTTTCCATTTCCCCTGTCCTGCCCTCTGTCAAGCTCTGTACCTCAGTGTTTACCTACTACCTGCAATGTTTTGGGAGGCTTGAACTTTCCTGTTTCCTATCAGCACCTCCCCCTTGGCTAGTTTAAAGCTTGCCAAAGAAGCCTTTAAACCTGTCACCTAGGAGACGTTCCCTTCCTGGACAGATGCAGACCATCATGCCAGTATAGACCTTCATCTCTCCAGGTGGACCCCAGTCCCAATGAAACAAAGCCTGTGCTCTGCACCAGTTTGCAACCATTCATTAAACTGCATGGTGTGCAGTATCCTAGCCTCACCCCTGGCAGCACTTCTGAGAAGGTTACCATGCTTGCTACCTGTCTGAGGCCCCTCCCCAACTCCACAAATTCATCCTGCGCTGCACTGATCTCATGCCTAGCTAGGTCATTTGTCCCAAGGTGGAGAATGATATCTAGTTTCCTCTCCTGTGATGCTGCTTCTGCAATCCTGAGGATTTTCTTCCTGTCCCCACAAGCCATGGCACCAGGCAGGCACCTTACTTCCCTCTCCTCTCCCTTCCCCAGGTCTACACCCCTAACAACTGAGTCCCCTGTCAGAAGCTGTTTCTTTCCACTGTGGTGTCCCTTGCCACACTTTTGTGGGTCTTCCTTGTGGATGTCCCCAGCATTCATCTTGGTCTCCACTGAGGGTGTCATCATAGAGGAACTTTGATTTGCCAGACTGACATATGATTTGCGTAGAGGTACAACTTGGGGCTCGCCTCCTGTTTACAACCCTCACCCTCCCAGAACCTACTGGTCCATCTGCTCTTCACACATGGTAACCTCTGAGGCAGTGGTTGTGGAACTGGTGCTCTTTGATGGGGAGGCCTCATGGTCCTTGCCAGTTCAGCCTGAGGTGGGCAACCTCCTCCCTCAAAGCTGACAATTGCCTGCAAATAGGGCAGCAGCGCAGGTTCCAGAATGTCTCCTGGAAAATTGCTGCCCCACAGCCAGTGCATTGCACCACTCCCCACATGTCCCTCTTCCTTATAATATACAATGAGTAATTTTTTTTGAGACAATTTTTTTTGTGTGTGTGGTGTGTGTACTTACCCTTTATGCACTATGCTGGGTAATTAAGAATATGACAGTTTTGCCCCAAGATCTGTTGAGGAAGTGATGTCAGAACCTTGGCTATAAAGAAAATGCCATGCCTGGGGTGGGCAGGGTGAGGGGAAGGGTGGGTGTGTAGGCCACAAGCACTGGTGACTGTTAGAAACAATCATATACACCACTGCTCCACCATCCTGGTGAGTATTGCCCTTTATAGCAAGTCAACCAACAGCACAATTTTCTAGACCACTGCTCATACACAAACCACTCTACTGAGTCCAGGGATAAAAACGAACTCACTGCTCAGCCAGCTGGACACTTCTAAAATATTGCACAAATATCCTTCCAAATCCTATGTGTCTAGCACAGAAATCAAGCAATTTCAGTTGTATTTCACCCCCTCTGGTTATAAAATTACTACACTTTAATGAAATCCTGCAATTCTTAATGCCAATAAGAAAATAATGAAACTTTCTGTAGAAAGCGTAACTTACCTTCCTATCTAGCCCCCAACAAAATTATGTTTTACCAGGTTCTCAGTTCCTCAAATGCATTCTAGTTTGTTCTCTGCAGTATAGCAAGTTTTTCAGCTTCCAACAGAAGCAGGCAAGTCTTTTCTGACTGGCTTCTCCCTGTGTAGTTTGCCTAAGACAGCTCAGTGATAAAGCCCCACCCAGAATCAATTGATTGACTAGTGACACCTGTGATGTAAGCAGGCCTTTCAGTGAAGACAATTTGCTATGTCTGCTTCTAATACACACACAAACCCTTTATCTGAAACCAGGGATAAACTCACTGCTCAGCCAGCTGGATACTTCTAAAATATTGCACAAATATCCTTCCAAATCCTATGTGTCTAGCACAGAAATCAAGCAATTTCAGTTGTATTTCACCCCCTCTGGTTATAAAATTACTACACTTTAATAGAATCCTGCAGTTCTTAATATTCTGTATAACTTGTCTGTTTCCCTGTATCTGTATGTAACCCTCCCTACTGACGTGGAACCTTTGTAAATGAGCTACCTGGTGCTCAAAGGTATTTGTAATCCTAGAATGAATAAATAAAATAAATAAAAATAAATAAATAAATATTGTTAGGCAGAGATGTGTACTTTCCAGTCAAATGCTGTGTGCTGTTTTGGACTACCTATGGCCATATAACTGCATTTGATCTGTTTTGCTCCACTGTAATTATAGATGAAGGCTGTTGCACTATTTTGGACTACCTACAGTCATGTAACCACCTGATCTGTTTTGCTCCATCCTATTTATATTTCCTTGTTTGATGTTTACCTTAGCTCTAGTGCTGAGGTTCCTGAATTGACCACTGGATTATTCATTATGTTCCTCCTGGGTCGTACCTGAAAATAGGCATGAATTTGTCTAGTGTGCTTACCTAGTCAATAAAAACTAAAAAACTAAATATAATCATGCCTTTTTCCTTTATAGCTTGTACTTGACCTTTCAGACATACTCGTTTGAGTTTCCGTTGCACTGCCATTTATATCTATTGTACTTATCTTTAGAACTTCTATTGCAGTTTCGTTGTTACTTCATCCAGCCATTCCTTATGATGGTGCTAGCTGCACTGCATTTTGATCACTGAAATACGTTTTGAGTATAATTTTCCTGTTTAGAAAAAAAATACTAATACAATGAAATGCTCACAGAGGGAGTGGGTAAAAATGTCTGCTCTGTAGAAGTACATTTAAATGATCTATTGTCAAAGATCGATTTAAAAGAGTAATTTCTTTTGCTGGTTGGTTTTCCGAGATAATCTCCTCTGAGCATAATTGCATCCTCCATTGTTTCTTTCCTCTCATGTTTTTCTTTTGCCTTCTTAGGTACACATTCAGAATGGACTCGGCATCCCATCATTGACTGGCTGTTTTTGAACTTGGTGCCTTTTCCTAAGATGGTGCCACATCAAGTTTAGATACTGCAGTTATCTACTTTACTTCTAAAGCTGCATTCTGGCTGCTAGTATAATTCATTAGGAGCTCCGTCATTAATTTTAGACCCTACATCTGATTTAATTTTGTTTGAGGCTCTGTTTGGGCTCTGCAACCCTCACTGGTCTTTAAAGTGCTCCAATTGGAGAGAAGAGTTTATCCTGAGCTCTTTAGTTTATTCTGAGCTCATTTATTTCTTTAACAAAACTTTCGGCTTTTAGCTCATTTATTTCTTAAAAAATGTTGGACTTTAAGTACATATTCAGAGCTCATTTAAAAGGTTTTTCAGAGCTCATTTTTCATCAGGGCTTACCTACCTGTAGCAAGGGAGGCAGTATAGCGCAGTGGTCTAAGGCTCTGAGCTGGAAATCTGGTGACATCCAGCAGACCAGACCTGGGTTTGAGTCCCACAGCTTCCACTTGCATGCTGTGTGACCCTGAGCTAGTCACTTAACTTCCCTGTGCTCCCAAGTCACTCCTGTAAAAAAGCTTTCAGCTTAGTGTGCTACTCCTGGTTAAACAACTAAAAAAAAAGGAAAGGAAAAGGAATGGATGCCTGCAATCTGCTGCTGGGCAAAGCTGAGCAAACTGTAATACTTCTGTATTTCTGACAAAATGTGTCTTAGAGCAGGATCCAGGTTTCTGTCATCAGAGTTTTAGTTAAAATCAGAGGTTTCTGTCATCAGAGTTTTTGTTAAAATCAGAGTCCAGTTTAGCAGTTTAGCTGTTCATTTTTATTTCTTTTTCTTTCCAAACTGAAATACTCCTCTACTTGAGACAAATTGTGATTTAAAGTAGAGTCCAGGTTTCTGAAATCAAAATTTTAGTTAAGGCAGAGTCCAGTTTAGCTGTTTAGTAGTGTAACTGTTCATTAATATTTTTTCCCTTTTCTCTGTCTCCAGCCTAAGTTAAATTCCTGTCCTAGTAGCTTGAAATCTGATTCCTCCACAGTTCCTCTGTTCTGCTTTCTATCCCTTTGCTACCTGTAGCCCTCCCACTCCCCTGATATCTTAACCTCTATCCCTTTCTTCCACAGTCACTTCATCCCCCTGGGCTCATTAGATCATGGCTAGAGCTGCTGGACTCGACCCACACCTGTCCACAGAAACAATCAGGTACACATTCAGAACAGACTCAGAATGTAAAGAGACATTCATCGGCTGGCTGTTTTGAACTTGGTGCCATTTTTCCAGAGATGGCACTGCATCAAGTTTAGAGACTGCGGTTATCTACTTTACTTATAAAGCTGCATTCTGTCTGCTAGTATAATTCATTAGGGTCTCTGTCATTAATTTTAGACCCCTACATCTGATTTAATTTTGTTTGAGACTCTGTTTGTGCTCTGGCAACCCTCACTGGTCTTTAAAGTGCTCCAATTGGAGAGAAAACTTTATCCTGAGCTCTTAAGTTTATTCAGAGCTCATTTATTTCTTTAACAAAACTTTCTGCTTTTAGCTCATTTATTTCTTAAAAAACATTGGGCTTTATGTACCTATTCAGAGCTCATTTAAAATATTTTTCAATGCTCATTTATCTTCGAGGTTTATCTACTTATAAAAAGGAAAAGGAACTGATGCCTGCAATCTTCTGCTGGACAAAGCTGACTTCCTGTTGCCGCTGCATGGCGGCTCCCCACCCTCCTCCCACCACGCCCACCCTTGGCTAGCCTTTCTTATATAGCCAGTGTTGGGTCATGTGATTATCTAAGTCCCCAGTTTCCCATTTGCTCATTTGTTTCTGTCTCCACTAGAGGGAGCCTAACTTAAGTTCAATTTAGCTTTTGGCTATATTTAGATGTTATCACTAAAACTCAGATTCCCTTGTGCAGCCCTACTCTGCTAGGTTCTAACTCTGTTAACCTGGCTCAGATTTCCTCTGTGCAGACCTACTCTGTTCTTAACCCAGTGTACTGGAGACTTCTTATGCTCCAGTGAACTTACTACTCAAGGTTTCTAACCCCAGCTTATTCCTGGTGGTGCTTGTGCAAATCCATTGTTTAAAGTTTAGTTGAATCTGTGTGATCTACATCTAGCAGTCTTCCATGTGGCTCTCACTCTCAGTCAGGTCACAACATGGCTAGACAAGGGATTGCTTTTGCTTTGCTATTTGTTCTATCCTTCACTCTGCTAGATAAACTCCTTCCCCACTGCTTAATCACCCAACCCATAATCCTACATCCCTTTACCTTAGTCCAACCTACTCTGATATTGTCCTTCCCCCTCATCTCACACATTTCATATGTAAAAAGGATGCTTACTTCCTCAGACTCTGCATACAGTCCTTACTGCGCTCTTTATGTAGGCTCAGTCGCAGCTCCATTGATCTATGTTCATTAAAGTTATCCATGGTTTTACACCTATATCAACTACTTCTTCAAGTGGGTGACATTGAACTAAATCCTGTCCCACTGGGCCCACTATATACATCTGCCCCATCATCCCCACCTATTACATCACATGTAAAGTGCATCAAAATTGCTAATTTAAACATTCAAAGTCTCCGACCAAAAATAGCTTAGTTCCAGGCCTGGGCTGCTAAACATAGCCCAGACATCCTTGGATTAAGCAAAACTTGGTTAAAAACCCCATGTACAGCAACATGAAGTTGATCTTCTTGGTTACTCATGTTTCAGGCATGACCATATAGGTACTGCTGGGTATATCTGAGACCTGGCTAAAACCGTACCATGACTCTGCCTTGTACGTGCTCCAAGTCTACTCCCTCCTTTGATGGGATAGGCCGGGAAGAAAGAGAGAAGGAGGCGTCGCACTCGGCTGTATGTCCAAGACCACATAACAGCTGCCATTGTTGCCTGCTCAACGACAGACTCCATAAGTGATTGGGTTATCACTGAGCTGACTATAGGTGCAGCAAAAAAACTTTATGTTGGCTGCTGCTACAACCCCCCTCCAGCCTCTGTGCAGGGGTTGTCTAGTTTTCTCTCCAGCCTGACAAGCTCCACCACACCTAGGGATACGTTCCTGCTAGGGGATTTCAACCTAAACTGGACTGCGACTCCAAACCCAGACTACACAACTCTACTAAGGTCCCACAACTTGGATCAAGTAATCTCTACCTCAACCAGATACAACCAACACATTAACAACCACTCTATCCTTGACTGGATCTTAACAAGCCAGCCTAATCTAATACTCCAAGCAGAGACCATGTCCGATGTGATTAGTGACCACACCCCAACCTATATAGTTGTGAACAAGTCGGTTCACCCCCTGCATAAAATACTGCCCTTCAGAAACTTCAAGACCCCAAACCATGACCTCGTGACCAGGCATGCACTGTCCTTAAACTGGTACTCTCTATATTTGACAGATAACGTCTCTGCCACAGTAAATCTACTCACCAACACCCTCCGGAAACTTCAAGACAACTATTTTCCTAGCAAATCCAGGAGGGTCAGAGGCAATTGCACGCACTGGATAACTAAAGAGTTGCTACTGCAAATGAATGCCAGAGACTCTAGTTGGAAAGCTTTCAAAGCATCCCAATCTCCCCACCTATGGAATGCCTATAGGCAACTACATAACGCCTGTAAAAAAAATGGCAAAGTCACTAAAAAGGAAATATTTTAACAACCTTCAACAAAACACCCTGGGAAATCCTCACAAATTCTGGGCAACAATTGGGTCTATACTACACCCCAAGACTAACAAGCAAATAACCCAACTTATGTCTCCAGCAGGCATAATGAATGATCCTGCAGGCATCGGAGACCTTTTTAACACCATGTTCACTGACCTAACCCCATATCTTAGCAAGCTTCCTCCGCACCCCCCTTTCTACCAAAACAGTGATGGTAACCCCCTCACTCCTCCAAGCCATCGTGCATCCACCCCTCCATTCTATTTCAGAACCATTGGGACTACTACTATAGAAAGACTCCTGGAAACCATCCCCCATAGGGGCAGCCCTGGAAGTGATGGCCTCTATCCTGCCTTCCTAAGGATCATCTCCACAGCCCTGGTAAGGCCATTAACACACATTTTCAGCCTTGCTCTGTCATCATCAACAATGCCTGACACCTGGAAATACACCAAGGTGATACCCATTTTCAAGGCAGGAGACCCCCTAGCCCCAGAGAACTATAGACCCATTTCCCTGCTTCCTCATCATAGCAAACTGCTAGAGAAGGTTGTCCATATCCAGTTATCAGAACACCTAAATAAGTAGAACCTCCTAAGTCCCCTCCAGCATGGTTTCTATAAGTATCACAGCACCTCCTCTGTCCTGGCAATTTTCTCAAACCACATCCTCACAAATATGGACATGGGTAAGGCCACAGGTGCAGTCTTTGTTGATTTGTCAAAGGCATTCGACCTAGTGGACCACAGTCTCCTTCTCTCCACCCTTCGACAGTTTGACTGTGCCCCTGGACCTACAGACTGGTTCTATAGCTACCTCACAAACAGGTCCCAATCCAGGATCATAAGCAAAGCTGCCTCAGTCCCCCTCCCCACAAGCACCAGGGTTCCCCAGGGATCAAATCTCAGCCCTCTTCTCTTCTCCATGTTCATTAATACACTACCTGCTGAGAGTCTAAACTGTAATGTGATTCTCTATGCAGATGACCTAGTCCTGTACCACAGTGACAAGTCCTTGGAATCCATCTCCACTACCCTCACAGGCAACTACAGGGTGGCTGAAAGCTGGTTCACATCCAGAAAACTACTACTAAATGAGAAAAAAATGAAGGCCATGCTCTTCAGATCCAAGCCCTACTTAAACAAGACTTCCAGATCAAACACTGCCATCACTGTATTTACTCCCACTGGCCCCACTCGAGCAGGTCACCTCGTTCACATACCTCGGGGTTACCCTCGACTCCTCCTCACCTTCAATGATCATACAGCCCTGACCGTTAAAAAGATTAATCAGGAACTAGGTGCGGCCTATCGCGAAATTTACCTGCTTTCCCCGGGAGCTCGCCTCGCCATCACACAAGGAAGCCTTGTCCCTCTCCTTGACTACTGCTCCCCTATCTACTCCTTAACACCCACAAAGCAACACTCATGCCTATACATGGCATATAATGCTATCTGTCGCTTTGTCCTTAGAGCACCCCCGTTAACCCATCACTGCAACCTCTATGAGTCCTTAGGATGGCTCTCCCCTCAGGCATGCCAGAACTATGCGGCGGGCTGCCTCATGGATAATGCTGTCAGAAGTAACCAGCTATCCCCCTATGCTCCCCTACTATACCTAGAGCAGCCACGAGACCCCTTAGGACCTCTTCTTTTTCAACCCTCGAAGTTCCTCATGCCTCTACGATGATGGGCAGCAAGGCTTTCTCAGTAACGGCCCCCTCCCTCTGGAACAGTCTTCCTACTGCCATTCATGCATCCCCATCCCATGCGTCATTCAAAGCCAACCTTAAGGCCTGGCTTCTGATGGAGTCCTCCTGAAAATCCTTGCCTGGCAGAGCAGAATCCCATGAACTACCCTAAACTGCCGAAACTGCTGGCCACTGCCTCTACTCTCCGGAGCATTATGAACATACATTGCCTCACTCAATGTCTCACACTGCCTACCTTGCATGCTGCTGCTACTCAGCCAGCCCCAGAAATCTGGCTGGGACAGGTGTCTCCACCTAGTCCTCTTTGAAAGCAGTCTGATCGGCTCAAACTGCTACTTATACTTAGCTTATGAAACTGTTTTAGCTGCTTTGTGCATATACTTAAATTCTCCCCGGCATTCTAGGCCTATATTTCTTTGTCTCATGTTTTGTTATCTCTATGCCTGTAAACATAAAATGATGACTGTTCTTACTGTCCTAATGTTGTTGTGACCACCTTACACTTCAGTGTGAATTTGTATCTACTCCTGTAATTCGTATTTCCCTGTACTGCCACCTTGTGGCCCAGGTCGTGACTGAAAATGGTCCACTGGATCAGTGCACTTACCTGGTTACCAAAAACATATATAAATAAAAATAAATAAAAGGGGGAGTGGTGTCTTATTCTATGTTAAATCAAAATGTCATGTCGTTGTTGTCCCCTATCCAACTGATTTACCTTCCTCAGCTGAATCTCTATTTATTTCACTGACCCTTGGTAATGTAAAGAGACTTTTAATTGGTTGCACTTACCTCCCTCCTAAGTATGTTACCAATGACCTTCATATCCTCATGTCTTCCCTGTCTGTTCTGCCCCCACATAATACAGTAATCTGTGGAGATTTTAACAATGATGGGCTGTCCCCCCACAAAAACAAGGCTTACACTATTGTCTCTGATATTAATTTTACCCAACATATCTCTGAGCCCACACAATGTAACTACACGACAGGTACTTCAATGCTATTGGATTGGATTCTATCTAATTGCCCTCACAGGATCAAGACAGTTGGTGTACTACCTGACTGTATTAGAGACCACTCTCCTATCTACTGCGTGTGGTGCAACAATTTTGATGCCCCCCCATAATTCAGGAATCCAGAAACATATCACAGTTTAATATAGATGACTTTTTAACGTCAGTTAGAAATGCTGATTTGAGCTCCCTTGTTCACCTCCTCACCATAGACCAGGCCCTTGACTACTTCATTGTTACCTATAAAGACATTATCAACAGACATGCTCCCCTTACTAAATGCAGATCCAAGGGCATCAAAGCTCCTTGGCTTTCTACTGAAATCAGGTCCCTTATGAAGAAATGTGATGCAGCCTGGAAATTCTATAAAATCAGCCACCTACGTTCTGACTGGTTATCATATTGTCAGCTGAGAAATCAGTGCAAAAACAGGATACAGGGTGCTAAACATTCCTATTACCACTCACTTCAGACTGATAACCTCAGCAAGGCCAAAGAATTCTGGAAATAGATTAATTCTCTAATCAAAGGTAAAATAACCCAGTGTCCCAGCTCCATACTGTCTGGTGGCGACCTCCTACAAGATCCTCCTTCTATTGCAGAAGAAATTATTCAGTTCTTCATTGACCTTGACAGGTATACTGCTCACCTTGCACCCATCTCTGAGTTCTCCATCCCTACTCAGCCCCATGCCACCCTTGGCCCTCACTCTCCCTTCCACCTAAAACCCACCACAATAGGGGAAGCTCTCAAGTTGTTATATAATCTCAAGTCAGAGAGATCTCCCAGCCATAACACTTTAGAACCCAAATTCCTCAAACTTTGGGCTGCAGCACTTACTGCACCTGTTTGCAATCTTCTAAATAGGTCCTTCCTCACTGGAGTGGTGCCAAGTCTATGGAAAGTGGTAGTGGTGGTCCCTCTCCACAAGGGTGGTACACATGCCATTGAAAACTATAGGCCTATCTCAATTTTATGTCCCCTGGCTAATATCCAAGAGAGGATCTTGTACAACCAGTTGCAGTCCTACTTAGATATGTATCAGCTTCTCTCAGATTGCCAACATAGCTTTAGAAAGGGTCATAGTACTGCTACAGCCCTGGTCAAAGTATCTGCTGATATCCTTAAAGTTAGCACTGAAGGCCTAGTGACTGGTGCAGTGTTTGTTGACCTGACTGAGGCCTTCAATCTTGTCAGCCATCACCTTTTTCTTGGTAAATTACATCAACTTGGCCTGGATTGCTTATCACTCATGTGGCTTAAGGACTATCTCATTAGTAGATCGCAAAGAGTAAAATGGTCCAGATCTCGCTCCTCCCTCAGACCCATCTTGCACGGGATACCTCAGGGTTCAATTCTTGGTCTGATATTATTCTTGATTTTCATAAATGAGATCCCAAACTTCTGCGGTGGTACGTCTGTGCAACTCTACATAGATGATGCAATCCTATACCGTTCATCTAACACCATGGACTGGCTTAACCAAAGCCTTGACTCTGACTTCAATATACTTGAAACGTGGTTCTCAGTTAATCACCTAATTCTGAATATGAAAAAAACAAAAGCTATGTTATTCCACAACCCTTCCCCTAAACTAGTCAATCTGCTCAAAATCTGCTCACTGTCTGGCGATACCATAGAAGTAGTCAAAACTTTTAAATATCTTGGGATGCACCTTGATGCCTCCTTTTCATTAGAACATCATGTAGCTCAGCTTACCCCCTATTATCTGCTGCCGCCTGTCAAAAAATTTCCCCCACTGCCCTTCTCCCTGAATTGTTCTATGATGTCCCACTCTTTCTCTCCACTCAATCCTCATCCCTTGCCCGGCAGCGTCAACTCTATTGTAGGATCAGGCAATTTGCCCTAGGCGCTGACTCCATAAAACATCACTGCGACACCCTGCATTCTCTTCAATGGCCTAATTATGACTCAAGTTTACAGTTACACACACTATGCATTGTATTCAGACTAGTTAAGCTCTTTAATCCCCCCCTTGTCTAAGGGGAATCATTTATCGCAAAACATATACTCTCCCACTCAGATCTACTTATCTTCCCTTATTAGTGATCCAGAAGCTGTGCCGTCTTTCAGGTAAGTGTTTGTTTGCCTTCTCTGCCACACTGCCTGGAATTCCCTTCTGCCTGCTTTACTCACCAGTCCTACCCTATCATTTTTCACAAAAGAGCTTACCTCTTATCTACTTAAACCTCTTCTCTGCACTTGCTTTAACAAATCACTGCCTTCTCTGTACCTTTGTCTTGTAAATATGTTCACTCCTAAGTACTACATTGTACAAATGCTACAGTTTTGTTCTATGATCAATGTAAATATATGGTTGTTTATTAAGTTGTTTATCAAGAAGTCTCTGTATTACCATTGAATCATTGTTAATTCATTGTGCCTTGTCTTATCCCTGTATCTATCAATTGTATTGTGCCACACTTGTCTCCCGGGTCATCACTGAAAATGGGACTGCATGGTTTCAGTAGGCCTACCCGGTTACCAAAATTCAAATAAATAAATAAATCTGCATCTGTCCCTGCTTTGAGTGGTCTTTTCTTTCCCAGCTATACAATTCCCTCTTTAAAGTCACTTCTGTTGCACAGTTACTTATTTTTCTTTCTCTGCGTTGTTACTTCTTCATTTGCAGTGATTTCTGACCATGGTTTCCTTTCCAGTGTTGGCAAATCTTTGTGGTCACTAAACCTCTGTAGATCTTGTTGAGTTTCCTCAACCTGTTTAGCAACTTCAGAGTAATGCAGAGTGTCTTCCTTTATGAAAACATCAATTAATTTAAGGCAAGGCAATTCAATTTTATTTATATAGTGCCCTGTCCCTATGTCTCAGAGCTCTTCACAAAAAATATGGAACTACATAACCACAAAATAATGCATAAATAAATAAACATTAAAACAGTTAAAACTGAGCTGCTCCGGTACAGATATTAATCATGATCAGCAATACTGAAAGCACATAGAAACAAATGGTATTTAAGTCCTTTTTTGATTGCCTCCACTAAGTGGGAATTCCTTAGATGGAAAGACAAAGATTTCTAAATAAGCAGGGCTGCGATCAAGATTGCCCTATCTCCGGACAACGTCAGGTGTGATTTCAAGATGACCAAGAAATGTTCCTCAGTAGAGCAAGTGAGCAGCTGGGAGTATACCAGGCCAAGTAGTCTTAAAGGTAGCCACTATTTAAGAGAATAGTTGGTTAGTATTTGTTTCCATTAGTTCCACAGGCTAAAATTCACAACAACTGTAGAGGGATTTTCATGTAACTGAAGTCCTCAGGGATCCAATATATTTCCTGCATCTGATAAGGTTGATTTATGGGTATCCTGTGATAAGAGTGACTGCAAAATCGAGGCTGCAATAATGGCTATGACAAAACGGCGAGTGAAAAAGGGTGAGTGGGAACAACAGCGATCGCTGAACTAGCGACCTACGGCTTTCTCCCTCCTCAAGTTTTGCCCTCCCCACGAGTTGATTTTTATATATATATATATATATATATATATATATATATATATAAGTGCGGGGGACAAAGCCCCAGCAGAAATTCAAAACTGTGTTGTCGTCCTTTCGATGATTGCTGTTTTTTCAGGGTTATCCTTTGCAGCCTCGCTCTTTTGCCATCGCTGTTATTCCTTCACCCTTTTGCTTTCTCCAATATCACATGGAATTTATTTATGATACCAGATACTCTTCTCTGAAAACTTTAGCTTTTCTAAGTGAACAAAAAACAAGATTTCTAATATTTATCATACCTGCTGCCCCTCACCCCACTGCCAAAAATATATCTGCTCCTTGGCTTACGTGAGTACATGTGCAAAAAAGTGAAGGAGAGTCCAGGGCCCTTAGTTTTTATGTGTATGGCTAAAGTATTTTCTTGAGTTCCTATCCTAATATGTCTCAAATATTCCATAACAAGTGTTCTAAACTTTCTTTTAGTTTTTCCAACATAGAAGCAAGGACAAGCACACTTTGTCAAGTAAATCACCGCTTCTGTTCCACAAGTGATAAAATTCTTCACATGGTGTCAGTAACATTTTTCTATCTATAGCATTGACCTGCATTTTTGCATTCCTCGGGCATGCTGCACCATATCCCCGTTCATTGAATGTCTCTATCAACATGTTGGACCCCTCCTTGTAACTACTAAATGAACTGAAGTTATGTTTAATTCTCAAAAGTTGTCCCTTGGGGTTATTGTTCACAACATGCCTGGGATGACAACTATCATGATGTAAAATCAAGTTCTGATCTGTATTTTTTTGGTACAGATTTGTTGATATATTTCCCTCTGCATCTTTCTTAATCATTAGATCAAGGAATGCAACCTCAGTAATACTCACAGTAGTCGTACATTTCAAATTACTGTTGCTTTTTTCAAGGAAAGACAAAACTGTACAAATCCTCAAAACTCTTCTTCCAAATGATGAATATGTCATCAATAAACCTTCTGTATATGTCCAGATGTGCAAAAAAGGGGTTCACGTCTGGATCATATGCAAAAGTGTTCTCCTATTCCAAAAGATAAATATTAGCATAATTGGGGGCCATAGCTGCCCCCATAGCCGTGCCTTTAATCTGGTGAAACATGGCATCCCCAAACAAAAAATATTCTTGGTTAGCACATGTTCATTAAGTATTACCAATAACTCGACAAAGTCACCAGAATAAGATGTCTTTCTATACAATGCCTGCCTAAGGGATGCCAAGCCTTCATTTTGAGGGATGTTGGTGTATCAGGATGACACATCCAAGGACACCGACATCAAACTGGGTTCCAAATCAACTTGAGATAAAATGTCAAAAATGTGCATGGTATCCTGTATGTATGCCCTAGATTTCTGGGCTACCCCCTTAATGTGATCATTGACAAACTGAGCAAGTGGCTCAGTAAATGAGCCATTACTAGAGATAATAGGCCTCATGGATGGATTACATAAATCTTTTTGTATTTTAGGGAGACCGCAAATAACGTCTCACCTCGAATATTGCACAGTTAAAAATTCACAAATTTGAGAACTAATAATTCCATTAGACACTTCTTCAAATAAAGACACATCTATTTCTTTCTTAAAGTCCACAGCAGGAACCCTAGAAAGTCTAGTATAAAAAGACACATCAGACAGTTGATTGAGAACTTCTTTGTCAGTGGGCTTAGTGATGGTAGTGTTAGTCTCCAGACTAACTGCAACTCCCTGTACTTGGGGCTTCCTGGGGTTGACATCCGCCGCTTGCAGCTAGTGCAGAACGCTGCTGCAAGGTTATTGACAGGGGTAACTAGAAGGACACATATTACCCCTGTTCTACGCGATCTGCACTGGCTGCCTATACAGTGGCAGATCACCTTTAAAGTAGGTCTTTTGACCTTCAAAGCCCTGCACGGACTCGGCCCCCGACTACTTGAAAGAGCTTCTGATTCCTTACCACCCCGTACGACAGCTCTGTTTAGCCGATGAGGGGTTGCTAGAGGTTCCGAGGGTTATATTGAAGTCTTCTGGGGCCAGGGCTTTTGTGTTTGCGGCCCCAACCCTCTGGAACTCTCTGCCTCACCGGCTTAGGGAATGCACGACCGTGGAATCCTTTAAGCGGGAATTTAAGACTTTTTTGTGGAGTAAGGCCTTTATAAATTGATGCTGTTGTGAATGTTGATTTTATATGTATATTTCTGATTCTAATATTCATTTGTACAGCGCCTTGGTGCTTGAAAGGCACTTAATAAAGTTTTATTATTATTATTTTAATAGCTTCCCATTTTTCGACTGTCACATTGTGTCTTCTGGGCTTAGGAAGGTGTTTCACACGAGCACTGAATTCATTCTCACATATCTTTAAAAATACATCCATCATAGGATTCATCAGTGGGAAGAATGTAGATCTCTTTTTTCCACTTGCACAGTCCAGTGTCTACCTCATTAGTCATTTGAACCTGGATTTGTCCAAATTCCGTCTCACTCTCATTTCAACTTTGTGATAGTACTTCATTTGATTCATTTGCATCCTCTGTATTGTACAATATTTTGAGATTTAATTTTCTAGCATAGCTGTGTAAATTAACATCAGTATTGAATTCATTGACATGGTTCATAGGGATAAAAGACAACCCCTTGTTTAGGACTCTAGTTTCAACTTCAGTCAGTTAATATTCAGAAATATATTTTTTTGTATTATGTTTTTATTAAAGTTTTGCAATAGTAGCAACATAGATAATATAGGTT
Source organism: Neoceratodus forsteri (assembly GCA_016271365.2). Taxonomy (NCBI): domain Eukaryota; kingdom Metazoa; phylum Chordata; order Ceratodontiformes; family Ceratodontidae; genus Neoceratodus; species Neoceratodus forsteri. The sequence continues at coordinate 782,498,281 of CM028132.1, read as the reverse complement.
GTGCAACCATATTTACCAAAATTCCACATACATTACATAGACTTCCAGAATGGGACAAACATACCTTACACTTATATTAAAATTTGCTTGCTAACCATTTGAATCATCCCTTCCGGTATCACACAAGTATTTACACTGTGCAACCCCTGCATTCACCCATGCAATGTCATCTCATTGTCAATAAGACAAGTAGCAAGATCATTTAGATAGACAGCATGGAAGAATGAATCAGACACCCTCTATATAAAATATAATAACTAAGCGGTAACAGGAAAATTGAAAAAAAAAGATAAATCAAAGAATGTAGAAAGCATTCTGTGGTCCATATCTACTGTTCGTATCTCTTACAACTTTTTTTTCTTTGCACATAGGAATTCTGGGCACCCCAACCTGTTGAGGGGTTGAATGCCAGTGGCACCATCTCCTTCTAGTGAATCTTTCCCAAGGAGTATGTCCCCGCCTCAAGGACCTCTGGAGAGAGGCCAGAAAATGATCCCATTCTCTCATAAACCTCTCCTCCCTGCCTCTTAAAGCATAAGATAGCCTCTCAGTGGTCATGTTCATAAACATAAGAGTTTTCCACATTTGTGTAGTAGGTTTAACACAAGAGGCCCAAGTATTTAAGATGATCTGTCTGGCCATTATGAACATTACCCTTATCCACCTCGGGTATACACTCCATTCCCCATCTCCACTACATTCTATTCCCAACAAGAATGATAATGGGGTGACCTCTATTTCCCTCCCCCATGTATCTTTTAACTCAGATGCCACTTCTTACCAATATTTTTTTAACAACCTCACACTCCCAAAAATAATGGAAGTATGTTCCCCTTTCTGTTGAGCATCTACCACACGTTGGGGTGATTTCTGGATGAAATTTATGTATGACACTTGGGGAGTAGAATAAAAGATGTATGAATTTATGCTGAGTTTCTTTAAATCTGTTGCATATCAGCAGGCCCGTATGTGACCTTACTATTTCTGCACAATTCTCATCCATGATAGACATTCCCAAATCCTCTTCCCATTTAGTCCTAGCCTTCCTAGTCCTGTCCTGAAATGTGTCTCTATCTAGCCTTATAGCCCTCCCTATTAATCTCTTCTCATGATATTTAGCCCCTAATATCCTCATTGTACTATAGCCATCGGGGAACTCCCCAATAGTTTGCCTTGCAATCTCTCCCCAAAATGTCTAACCTGAAAAAATCTAAACAGATGCAATCTTGGGAGTCCCAGACTCCTTTGGATTGTCTCAAAGAGGTTTATCTCCTCTTCCTTATATAGATCACCCAAACATTGGACTCCCCTGGCTTCCCATATTGAGGACTCTGGGTCTTCATATTCCAGCAAAAATTCTTGATTTTTTGCTATCTGGATGAGAATAATATTTTCATTATCTGCCCCACACTTCTTAATTTTTGACCATGCATCCAACACTGCTTCTACCAAGGGATTCAGGTGTGGGAACTGCTTGTAAGCTCTCTCACCACCTCTTGTGAAATATAAGGTTAAGCAGTCATCCTGCTCCAGCTCCACCCAGGTGGCAGCCTCCCCTCTATATACCCAGCTGTGAATATAATGATATTGTACAGCTAGATAATACCCGTATATTTCCAGGAACTCCAGCCCTCCTCTCTCTCTCTCTGAACACTTTGAATCTATTCAGTGACATTCTAGATCTTCCCCCATAAAATGCTACTAAAGCTCCTTTCTAGTTTTTTGATATCCTTAGCAGTAGGATGAGTTGGGATCATTTGCAGCCATCAGGATGGCCACTAGACACACAACCAGCACCTCTCTCTCCTAGTCCCCTACTGTAGGACCTCTCTAGGGCAAAGGTCTTTCCATTACTGAGCTCCCCTCTGGCTAAACAACCTACCAGCCTCTATCTCCCTATCCCCTAGTATTAGCCAATTTAAAACTTGTCTTAAAAAAGTCCTCCTTGAATCATCTACCTGTGACTGCAACCGTTGCAGTCTATAGCTGAAGCATAGGGAAATAATCCACAAATGTGGAGCTAAATTCCTAACCTTAAACCTTGACTGCATCCTCAAGTCCAACAATCACACTATATATAAACTCTGACTCAGGGTTCAGTTACGACCTTCCAAAACTGTATTCTACCTTGTGGCACAGCTTAGACCAAAGGACTACTTAGGATACTTGACGTAATGTTCATACACTGTACTATGTGACCTTTGTATAAATACCAGCAAATGTTATGTTTATTCTATCTGTATTGCCGTGGAGCCTTTGCAAAGGAGTCTATGACTCAAAGGATTGTAATTCTGATTCTCTTCAATAAATTAAATAAATAAATAAATAAATACAATATTCTCAGGAGGACATTCATTTTTAGAAGGTTAATCCTACCAATCCAAGAAATGGGAAGGGCTCTCCATCTACTCAGGTCTGCCAAAATGGTTTTAAACAGTGTGGTATAATTAAGTGCATAGAGTTTCTTCAAATCACCACTAATCTTAATTTCTAGATAGGTAAAATAGTGTTCCACTCTCCTTAGACCCCAAGTATTCTCTGGCCTCTCTTGCTCCTTGCTGTACAGAAATAAAATTTCAGAGTTTTGTAAGTTTAGTTTATAGCCTGAAAAAAATGCAAACTCCTTCACTATTTCTAGTAATACCGGGACAGATTCCCAAGGCTGTGTTACATTAAGAAGAATGTCATCAGCATATAAAGTTATTCCATGCTGTTCCCCCCTGACCCTGGGACCCCCCCCCCACAAACTGACTCTCCCTTATTTTTATAGCCAGAGGATTGATGGCCATTGCAAATAACAGGGGGAGAGGGGGCAGCCCTGTCTCATACCTCGATACAATCTTAGGTCCTCAGAGGGGACTCCATTAACCAACACTCTTGCCCTGGGCTCCCAGTACAAAATTTTTACCAGGTCTACAAACTCATCTCCCACTCCAAAGTAATGCAAGGTTTCAAACAAGTAGTGCCAATCAATTCTATTGAATACTTTCTCGGTGTCCTTGGACAGCACACATGCCTGACCAGGACACCGAGTCCCCCACCATATTACATTTGGGAGACTTCTCATATTGTGATAGAAAGTATGCCCTGCGCAAGTCTGGTCTGATCTGGGTGTATAACCTGTGGCAGCACTCTTTCCAACCATGTGGCTAAGACCTTGGTCATGATCTTACAGTCATAATTAAGGAGGGAGATGGGCCTGTATGAGGAGCAATCCAAACTGTCCTTACCTGGCTTCAAAAGGACACAAATGTTAGCCTCATTACATATTTTGGGCAGCACCCACCCCCCCCCACCTCCTCCATAAGATCTCGGAGAGGTCCTACCAGTTTATCTTTTAGCTTCTTATAATACTGTATTCAGTAACAAAGCCATCCAGATCTCCAGACTTCCTGGATTTTAAACTTGAGATGGCTTTTTGTACTTCCAGTGCTGTGACCAGTGCCCCCAACCTTTCAGTTTGCTCTTCATCTAAAGTAGGAAGGTGTATGCTGTCCAAAAACTCACTGGCCGCCTGCTCAATGCTGGAACACTCAGTCCTATATATATTTTTTTTTGTTTTTATTACTTGACCAGTTCCCATGGCTTTCAGAGGAGGCCTTGTACCTCCTCCTACTCTGTCCACCAGGGCAATCCCCCAAGGCATCCCATCCCCCGACTTCATCATACTTGTAGGGCTGGGGTATTATGTATTTTTCCCCGATTTTTCTTCCCAACCCCTAGGAAGCCGGCACGAAGGATATACGTCCAGACTCAGCAACATGCTGGTGCATGCTGTCAGTCAAGTGCCTAACGGCATCCCCCCTTCCCGACTCCATGAAACGGAGCTGCCGGTGCCCCAAAAGCCTGTGCTTCCACCGGCTTCAGGAGCTTCGGGTGTATGCAGCACCCCCAGTACCCCACCCCTGAAGGAGGAGAACATCCATTGGCGCACTCAATCCTCCTTCACCCCGCTGGCCTCCAGCAACCCTGAGTCCATTTCCAAACCCAGGTCACCAGCGCAGTGCGAAGTGTGGCATCCAGCACCTCAACCCTCAGTGCCACTGGGCCGGTTCACTTAGCCCTATATAATGTTGCATAATATTTCTGAAATGTATTTCTAATTTCCTTTTCATCATTGGTGGTCTGTTCTGCCCTGTTCCTGATTGCAACTATCTTGCTCACTACCCTGCCTCCCTTCATTAGCTTTACAAGCAGCAGACCTGGTTTATTGCTCCACTCATATATCCTCTGGCTAGCAAAGACCAATCTAGTCTTCGCTTCTCCTGTAAGACATTTATTCAAGGTTTAACTAACAGATGTCAGCTTTTTTCAGTCTTTGTCTTTACCCCTTTCCAGGACTAGGCACTCTAACTCCTAGATAGTGTCTTCTAGCATTTTAATTTTCTCCCTCTTCTCCTTTCTGATTTTGACAGTATAGCTGACTATTACCTCCCTCATAAAAGCTTTTCCTACCTCCCATAGCACACTCTGGGAGCCAACAGAGTCCTTATTTGTTTCCCAATATATGCCCCACTGGTTTCTCAAGTATTTCCTGAAATTCTCCTTACATAGACAGGGTAGGGAAATGCCAAGACCTTGGCCCCCTCTAGACTCTCCCAAGTCTCATATTCAGCTGTACCATGGTGTGGTCAAATATAACAACTGGACTATGAGAGACCCCTTCAGCTTTATCATATAACCCCCGGGAACAAATATATAGTCAAGTCAGGACCAGGATTTGGGTGGGTTTGAGTAAAAGGTATATTCTTTGGCACCTGGATTAATAGTCCTTCAGCTATCCACCAATTCCAGTTCCACCAACCCACTAACCCATCCCTCTGTAGTCCTGTTTTTCCTGTGTTGGGATCTGGAATAATCCATGTGCCCATCCATGGTGCAGTTGAAGTCCCTCCCATAATGAGACCTGGAAATTGTTCTTTATTAATCACCTCCAGGAGAGACTAATAAAAGTCAGGCTCAAATATAGCAGGGTTGTACACACTCACCAGTGTAATTTCCTGGCCCCACACCCTGCCAACGACAAAAACATATCTACCCTCCTGGGTGTCTCTCATGACCCTATTGACCTCCAGGGGAAAATTTTTATTCACCAGGATAGCCACTCCTATTTTATGTGACAAGTAGGAGGATGCAAAACATGCCCCCACCCAATATTCAACAATATTAATAACCAAATCTTCTTTGGCATTATCTAAACTTGCCTCATTTAATTCCTGTTTCTACCCCTCAGTCTGAAGTTCTTCCTGCATGAGGGTAGGGGCTACCGGTTCCCTGGATATCTCCCATGTTCTTGATATTGAGTTCCCCCTCTCATTGCTCCCCTTCCTCCAATATTTGCCCCTCCCCCTACCACTAGTGCCCCTCCGGGTGTTTGTTTGCATACCGGATCAGTCTGGGACTCCTTCGTGATGTTCTGATTGGCAACATGGGCAGATTGATTGTATTCAGGACTGTCTGGGGACCTCCTTCTATCGCAGAAGTCACCCCCTGTTCCACTCCCTGCTCCATATGCAGTGCTTCCCGAATGGGGGGCATAACACTCGATGATGGGGTTGACAGGGCCTGTGATATCTTTCTCCCTGGATCCAATGTTTGTGTCAAACCATGCCCTAAAAAAAAAGGCTGAGGAATATCTGATGAACTGACTTGTGCACTTAACTGTGGGGGACTTTCATCATCCGAATCATCTGTTTCCAAGCCAGAAGCATGTATATAGGTGTCAGTATTTCTTGGTTTCTTAAGTATAGGGTGAAGGTGCTTCTTTACCTTTTCCCCCACTCAGATATATAGCCATATTCATAGTCCTGTCTATCCCTTCGAATTTGTGCATTTTGATCTTTTTAATGTGCTCAATAGCCACTTTAATTGTTTTCTGTAATTTATTTAGATACATGTTAAAATCAGAGTGAGCTATAAACTTGAGAAAAGCAGCTTCACATTTTTTTAAATCATTCTGTACTTCTTGTTCCACTTCAGCACCATCAAGCATAATAATGAATTAAGCCTGCAGATGAATCAAGCAGGTGTGTTTGCCATTCTCTGAGGAAGTTAACCTTATCTGTACCAAAAGTCATCTGGATTGTCCAACGTAATCCTCTGTTCACCCAATGAACCTGTAAATAGGCCTCCATTGTGACTAGCTGCCAATAAATACATCTGGCTTTCAAAGAAATATGCTCAAGTGCTACAAACGCTTGTTTTATATCAAAAATATCAGTAGCGCTTTCATTCATGTCCCCTCTCGCTACAATGTTATTACCTCTCACAACATTTTCAAGCAGTGGGTTCCTATTACCATTGCCAAACAGTAAATTTCCCAGCAAAGTAATTGATTGTGTGTGTTCACCACTACTATTATTAGTGCCATTCACAACAGGTACTGTCCCACTTCCATCGAATATGGACAATAGGGGGTGCTTCTTATAACTTCAACGTCTTCAACCACTCGGGATGCCATGTTCAAGTTCAAAGGCATCGGTTGCTACTTTGAATCTGAGCCACCAAAACAAGATACACCCACACAAACAGTAAGGAGCAGCTCAGGAAACAGACGGATGGAGCCAAGTAAAGGGAGCGAGCACATCCACAAAGCACAAGGCTTGGCTGCTCGCCCTATGTAGCACAAAACCCCCAACTCTAGGGAACGTTTAAAAATGATTTATTAAATGTAAAATATAGTAGCACCCCCAAAAACACACTAGGTCAACATTTCACACTGAACTAGTGCTTTTTCTAGACAACAGCTCCCTCTGTAGTCACTGGACTGGGCAACCCGAAAAAGAGATCTATGTTCATCCCACCAATGAATCCTATGGTGGGTGTCTTTTTAAAGATATGTGAGAATGAAATCAGTGATCTTATGAAACACTTTCCCAAGCCCACTAGACACAATGTGACAGTAGAAGAATGGGAAGTTGTAAAAGGCTGGAGGCTAACACTACAATCACCATTAAGCCTGCTGACAAGGGTGGGGCTTTAGTGGTGATGGACAAACTTAAGTATAACAAAGAAGTTCTCAATCAACTGTCTGATGTGTCTTTTTATACTAGACTTTCTAGGGATCCTACTGTGGACTTTAAGAAAGAAATAGATATGTGTCTTTATTTGAAGCAGTGTCTGATGGAACTATTAGTTCTCAAATTTGTGAATTTTTGAATATCCGAGGAGAGCCATTATTTACTGTCTTCCTAAAATATAGAAAGATTTATGTAATCCACCCATCAGGCCTATTGTCACTAGTAATGGCTCACTTACTAAGCCACTGTCTCAGTTTGCCGATGATCACTTTAAGAGGGTAGCCCAGAAATCTAGGGCATACCTACGGGACACCATGCACATTCTTGACATTTTATCTCAAGTTGATTTGGAACCCAGTTGGATGTTGGTGACCTTGAACATGTCATTCTTATAAACCAACATCCCTCACAATGAAGGCTTGGAGTCCTTTAGGCAGGCATTGTATAGAGAGACATCTTATTCTGGTGACTTTGTTGAGTTATTGATCATGCTTACTAAACATGTACAAATCAATATTTTTTTGGGGGGGGGGATGCTACGTTTCATCAAATTAAAGGCATGGCTTTGGGGGAGCTATGGCCCCCAATTATGCTAATATTTATCTTGCGGAATGGGGGAATACTTTTGTATATGATACAGATGTGAACCCTTTTTTGCACATCTGGACATGTACAAAAGGTTTATTGATGGCATAGTCATCGTTTGGAAGGGGAGTGTCTAGGATTTGTACAATTTTGTCTCTCTTTCTACTTGAAAAAAGCAACAGCAATTTGAAATGTACGACTACTGTGAGTATTACTGAGGTTGCATTCCTTGATCTAATGATTAAGAAAGATGCAGAGGGAAATATATCAACAAATCTGTATCAAAAAAATACAGATCGTAACTCAATTTTGCATCATGATAGTTGTCATCCCAGGCATGTTGTGAACAATATCCCCAAGGGACAACTTACAAGAATTAAACGTAACTGCAGCTCATTTAGTAATTATGAGGAGGGGTCCAACATGTTGATAGAGAGATTTAAAGAATGATGATATGGTGCAGCATGCCCGAGGAATGCAAAAATACAGGTCAATGCTGAAGAAAGAAAAATGTTACTGACACCTTCAAAGAGAAATCCCCAGAAGTAAGGGTCGTAGTTTTGTTACAACATTTACTCCACACAGCCATAAAGTGGTGGAAATATATATAAAGATCTGGCATCTGTTAGGAATTTATCCAGCATTGGAAGAAGTGACCAGGTACGGTCCAGTCATCACCAATCACAGGTGTGGAAACTGTTCTGCTTGTCCACACATTCAGGTGGGAGATACATTTTCTGTTTCCAACAATGATTTTGATGTGAGGAATTTTATCACTTGTGGAACAGAAGCAGTGATTTACTTGGCAAAATGTACTTATACGAAGGTTTATACTAAAGTGTTAGGTCAGCAGATGGCTATGTGCTCATACATAACTGCCATCCCCACTTCACAGTGGATTATATGTGAACATTACTATTGTTAAAGTGGGCATCGAGCTTCGTTTTAAATCCTGTGAAAGTCGATTGAGTAACTACGTCCTGTGGGAGTTTGTTCCATAACATAATGGTTCTAGGTAGGAAGGAATTGTTTCTTATGTTGGTCCTGGACACATCTCCCCGAATCTGTTTGGTGTGCCCCCTTAAATGGTGATGATTTCCTCTATAGCTGATTTCTAGATCAGCTGAGAGTGCAGTGTCTCTCAGAATTGTATACAGGGTCAATAAATCTCCTCTTTACATCCTAGTTTGTAAGGGCCAAAGCTTTAGGGTGTCTAGTCTTCTCTTATAATCACTATGTGTTAGGGTGGCTATATGTTTTGTAAATCACCTTTGTGTCTTTTCCAATAATATGATGTCTTGCTTTAACCCTGGGCTCCAAACTTGGGAGCAGTAGTCAAAGTGGGGACACAGGTATGTTTTATAAATTGGTAACATTTTTGATTTGGATTTATTAGCAAAAGACCTTTTAATGCAATTGGTTAGATGGTTCACTTTTTAGCTACTTGCCTACATTGGGTACCATTTTTCAGGCTGCTTGTGATTATAATTCCTAAGTCTCTGACTTCATTGACTAGCTGTAAATTTTTGTTATGTATCATATAACTATGTATAGGGTTATTTTTGCCACAGTGCATGACTACACATTTATTTAAACTAAATCTCATTCCATTATCATCTGCCCATTTAACAATTGTGTTAAGATCTTTTTCCAAATTTAGTTTAGCTTCTGCAGTACCAACTAGTCCTCCTAGTTTGAGATCAGCAGCAAACTTTGGCAGGATATTGTTGCTAGAGATTAGTAGGTGATGTATAAACAGATTAAAAAGAAGTGGTCCCAAGACTGATCCTTGGGGGACCCCACTGTTCAACCCACCCTTGGTGGAAAGATGGCCAATGACTCGTACCCTCTGTGACCTATCCTTGAGCCATGATGAAACCCATTGTATTATGAATGGCTCCATCCTGAGTTTTTTAAGTTTCTCTAACAGTCCCCATGTGGTAACACATTGAAGGCCTTTTCAAAATCAAAATAAGACTATGTCTACTGATTCATTCTGGTCAAGATATTTACTGACTTTATTATAGAAAGTCATTAAATTGGAATTACAGCTTCTCTTCTCTGTAAAACCATGCTGTGTGGTGTCCAGTAGTCCATTGTTTTTGAGGTGGTTTATTATATAGTCTTTTATTATACTCGCAATGATTTGCTGATAAATGAAGTGAGACTTATGGGTCTATAATTTGAGGTGAGGTTTTTACTACCCTTTTTATAGATCAGGACTACAATGGCTTTTTTCCAGTCAGTCGGTACTGTGCCTTCGTTTATTGATTTATTACCTATGATGGATATTTGAACTGATATTAGGTCAGTTAGTTCTTTAAGTATACATGGGTGTAGGCCGTCTGGTTCATGAGATTTATTACTGTCCAATTTTATAAGTTTATCCTTTATAGTTTCTGGATGGCAGACATTTATGTTAGTATTTAACTTTTGTTCCAGGTTGGTTGAAAGTGCATTTTGTGTAGTTGTACTGCTAGTAAAAACTGAGCAAAAATAATTATTAAACATGGAGGCCACATCTTTGGGGTTGCTATAGGTGCAGTCCTGTACACATAATGGTTCTATCAAATGAGAAGTTCCCCTTTTACAATCAATATAAGAATAAAAGCCCTTCATATTTATCCTTTGCTTGTGTTAACATGAATTCAGTGTTCTTGCTAGAGTTTTTGGTTGTTGTTTTTAGTTTTTTTAAGGCATCTTTATATTTATTGATATTAATTGTCTATGGTGATTTTTTTCATAGAGGTAAATTGTTTTTTCTTTTTAGTAATTAGTCTTTGGATTTTTCTGTTAAACCAAATATTTTTTTTTCCTATTATTATATTGCTTTTTAGTGGGATATATTTATCTTCTAATGTTTTATTGATTTGTGTAAAAAGGGACCATGCGTCATTTGCGTTTAGTTTTGAGAGTTTATTGAGGAGATCAATATCACATAGGTGATGCCTGATGGAGTTCCAGTCAGCCTTATTGTAGTTTTTAAAAACTGAATAATCCTTAGTATAATTTTTTTTTCTTGTTTATTTCAAGGTTGATAATGTTGTGATCACTGTTGGATAGTGGTGCACATATTGCAGAAATGTTTATCTCATCAGTAAAAGTAGTAATTAGAACATCTAATATATTGTTCCCCCTAGTTGGTTCAGATATCATCTGTTGCAGTTCTATGTTATCCATAAAATCTACTATGTCTTGGTCCTGAGCAGTAGTTGCTTGTGATGTTACCCAGTTAATGTTAGATAGGTTGAGATCACCTAGAAGGACATCTCCTCTGTCCACCATAGTTGATATGTGGGTCAATTATTTTATAAGTATTTTCTATAGTAGTATTAAGCAGTCTGTACAGCACACCCATTTGAATATTCCTTCCAACTGTCCCTGTGATGTTTACCCAAATGGATTCAACTTCATTGTCTTCTGAACCTTAAAGTAGTATTTTGTAGCATGCTATGTCTTCTTTTATGTAAATTGCTACTCCTCCACCCCTACATGTCTTTCTAGATTTAGTAAAGAGCTGGTATCCTGGTATGTCTTTATTCTATTTGCTATCTTCGTCCCACCAGGTTTCTGTAATACAGATGGCATCGTTTTTTCTAGTAGTTAACATGGCTGCTAAATTCTGCCATTTTACTCCCGTTTAAACTACATGCATAAAGTGACATGACAGTGATAATATTTTTTGGCTTTTCCTTTGCTAGCTTGAATGAGCCTCTCTTGTGATTTGATTGTTGAGGCTTGCCCTTCACCCCTTTTTTCAGTTTAAATTGGCCATGGCAGCCCTTACAAGGATCAGGCCAAGGGTTTTACTTTCTTTATGGCTGGTATGCAACCCATCCTTGCAATACATGTCTGGTTTGTTCTGAAATCTGTCCCAATATCTTATAAATGTATACTTTTTATCATTTGCCCAGTTATGCAGCCATTGGTTAATGTTCTTGATTTCTTGTTGTTGTTTATATTTCATGTGTCGTAGGGACTGGCAGTATTTCAGAGAATAAAATCTTACACCCTTTGCTTTCAAGTTTCTTAGCACATTTCTCCAAGTTCCTTTTTATAGCCTCTGTACTTTTCCTGCCTATATCATTCACTCCTGCATGTATGATAGCAAGTGGCCTTTCACCCGTTCCTTTAAAAATGTTATCTGCCATTTTGGTAACGTAATTTACGCTTGCCCCAGAGTAACTGCAAGCCATAATATTTTCCTTGTCATATTGACATATATGGGCATCTGTGTATTTGACTATAGAGTCTCCCAATGCAATGAGTTGATGTGGTGTTTCTCTATGCACAGGTTACTGGTCCATTGGTTCTTGATTATCACTGTATAATGTTTTCAGAAACCTGATTTATAAGGACAGAAAATCTATCAGTAAGTGAGATGATGCTATGATGAGCAATTGATCTGCTAGGGCCATTTGGACTAGAATGACCAGGGGCCCGTGAAGTTTTTCTCTCTTCACTTACACCTTGCTGAGGTCCCACTGTCTGGTTAGCCACAAAAAAACTTTCACCCACAGTTTTTTCCTTTTAACCAATTGCACCTCATACCATTTATTGTCAGGGTTTGTGTGTACATTTGTAGCCTTTCTTTCATTATAAGAGGGGTTTTCAACTGCCTCTGGAATGGTAAGATTGTGATTTGGTGTAGGGTATATTTTACTTTATTAGTGAGTATTTCCTGGCTTTTTTGGTTTTACTGCTTTAACTTTGCAGTTGTTGACAGCATTGTTGTGCTGTCGACATTATCACCTAGTGCCCATTTTCATGAGCTTTCAAACTTTTAGGACCACAGTCCCCTTTAAAGAGTAGTTGTCAGGCAGTGATGTTAAGGCAGCTTACAGTATATTATGATACTGTAACCAAAATCTTTGGTGGGAGCTCCTTAGTGCTCTAGTGATATGATGATTATAGTGTACACAATTCCCCTTTTGATCACCTCTACAACCATGCCCATGGAAGAGGTAGGGATGGCATTAACACAGGGGTAGACTCCCATGTCCCATGTACAGATTTAACATTCCTGTCAGGAGCCACCCCCTGTGATGTTCCCCCTCTCAAATGTTTATCAGATAATCTCAGATACATATTTCATTTCCTACTGGGTCATAATGTTATACGCTTAATAGCATACGACATTATAGCTTACCCATAATAGCACTGTCTAGGTCAGCGAATTGTATAATACCGCGAATACTGCTGTATGCTGTATTGCACCATTCACACACTCCCAGACAGAGGATAAGACCTCTGCTGGTAGTGGGTTCTGCCAAGCAGCTGCCGTGGCTCACTAGACAGAGCCACAGCAGCAGGAAGCCAGACACTACGTCTGGGACCGGGTTTGATTCCCGGTCCCAGAAATTTTATTTTTTGTAAGTCTTTGTGTGCTCCCTGAGTTGGACCCCCTGAAGTTCAGAATTTTTTAGTGGGAGGTATGGGGTGCAGCCCCCCACAACAGGAGTGTGGGGCGGAACCCTCACAGAAAAGAGTTATGCCGCATGGCATAAATTGTGCTGTATTGGCAGTGTGATTTAACCATGTGGCATAATGTCTTGCGACATTATGACCCCATGCCATTTCATTTTCCCCTAACAGAGGCACAGATGACAAGGAAAGGCCTAAGTAGTTGGTGGCGGGCATCTCCCACAACACATCCTCTGCTTAGAGCAAAACAAAAATGTGACCAGTGGAGACCCCAGGTTCCTTCCATTCTCTCTCAACCTTGGGTAGTAGTAGAAATGTTTAGATACATAGATACATAGACAGTGTCGGCAGATAAGGGCCTATGGCCCACCTAGTCTGCCCATTTGAGCTTGTAAGTTCAGTTTGTTTTCCTAGAAGTCTGTTGCCCCTTAACCCTGACCTCCAGAATTCCTTTATGTCTATCCCATGCATTCTTAAATCCTGTGATTGTTTCAGCCCCCACTTCCTCTGGCAGGGGTGTTCCACTTGTCCACCACCCGTTCTGTGAAGAAATTCTTTCTCATGTTTCCTCTGAATCGTCCTCCTCCAACTTCATCCCATGCCCTCTAGTCCTGGAACATCTTTTTGCTTAAAAATAGTGTTTTCCTGCACCCTGTTCCTCCCTGTAAGATACTTGTATGTCTCTATCATATCCCTCTCTCCCTCCTCTCCTCCAGGGAGTACATGTTCAGTTCCTTCAACCTGTCTTCATAGGACCTGTGATGCAATCCATGCACCATCTTTGTTGCCCTCCTCTGAACCTTCTCTGTACCCTGTCTATGTCCTTACGTGAGGTATGGTCTCCAGAACTGTACACTGTACTCCAGGTGAGGCCTCATCTAGTGTCTTGTATAGCGGAATTATGACCTCCTTTTCCTGCTGGTGATGCCTCTGCCTATACATCCCAGCATCCTATTTGCTTTACCTGCTGCCTTGTCACACTGTTTCCTACTTTGAGGTCATCAGAGATGATAACCCCAGATCCCTTCTCCTGCTTGGTGATGCTATCCTCACCCCCCAACTGATATATTGTGCCAGGGTTTTGAGCCCATATGCATTATCTTGCACTGCTTTGCATTGAATTTCAACTGCCAAACCCCTGACCATTCTTCAAGTTTCTTCAGGTCGCTTCTCATTCTGTCTACACCCTGGTGCGTCTACTCTGTTACAGAGCTTTGTGTCATCAGCGAACAGTGAAATTCCTGCCTTCTAGGTCCTGTGCAATGTCACTGATGAAGATGTTGAATAGGACCGGTCCCAGCACTGATCCTGTGGTACCCCACTGGTCACTCTTCCCTCTGTGGAGTGACAGCCATTTACCACCACCCTCTGTGTCCTGCCACCCAGCCAGTTACCTACCCACCACACTACTGTCCTGCCCACACCCATATTCCCCAGTTTGTGTAATAGTCTTCTATGTGGCACGGTGTCAAAGGCCTTGCTGAAGTCCAGATAGGCCATGTCCACCGCCCTCCCCTGATCCACCTCCCTAGTCACCCAGTCAAAAAATTCAATGAGGTTGGTCTGACATGTCCTCCCACTGGTGAAACCATGCTGCCTTGGGTCCTGTAGTCCATTGACAACCAGATGTTCTACCAATCTCTCCTTCAGTAGTGCTTCCATGATCTTCCCACTACCGAGTGTGGGCTGACTGGTCTGTAGTTCCCTGCTTCCTCTTTGTTCCCACTTTTGTATAAGGGACTACATCTGCTGTCCTCCAGTCTTGGGTACCTCCCTGTTTCCAGTGATTGGCTAAACAGGATAGCCAGAGGTTCAGCCACCACCTCTCTTAGTTCTTTAAGGACCCTGGAGTTGCACCCGTCTGGCCCCATTGCTTTATCAACTCTTATTACTTCCAGTTCCTTCAGGACCCTTTCTCGGTAAAGGGACTTGTGTCCATTCTGCACCATTCTCACCCTTGTACTCCTTCAGACCCATTACCCTCCTCTTCCTCAGTAAAGACTGAGCAGAAATACCTGTTCAATATTTCAGCTTTACTGTTATCATCCTCCACGTGGCCCCATCCTCCCCCTTCAGTCTCACTATCCCTCCTTTGTATTTCTTTTTCCTTATGTACCTGTAAAGGTTTTGTCCTCTCCCACTGATTTTGCAATGTGCTCTTCTGTCTGAGCTTTGGCTTCCCTTACTGACCTCCTGCCTCCCTTTGCTTCTCCTGGTACTTCTCCTATCCCTTCTGCCTGTGTCTTTTGTATTGCCTGAATGCATCTTGGCTTTCACTTTCTTTGCTACCTCTTTGGAAAACCATAATGGTCTCCTCTTCCTTTTCCTCTTGCTAACCTGCTTAATGCATAATTCTGTTGTTCTTGTAATCCCCATTTTAAATACTCCCACTGTTCCTCAACCCTGATTCCTGTCCCATTCCCTTAATGCCTCTTTTAAGTATCTCCCATTTTCCCAAAGTCTGCCCCCTAAAATCCAGGATATGTGTTTTTGTGTGGTTTGGTTCTGCTCTTTCTGTGATTTCAAACCACAATGTCTGGTGGTCACTGTTTCAGGTGCTCCCCTGTTACCCCCATCACACTGTCCCTGTTTGTGAGCACAAGGTCCAGTATTGCCTTCTGCGAGTTGGTTCCATGACCAGTTGCTGAGGAAGGCACCTGAAAGAGTCAGGATAAATCTGCTCTAGTTGATGCTGCTGCTGGGATGCTCCAGTCCACGTCTTTCATATTAAGTCTCTAACCAGTACTACCTCACCCTTGTCTGCCATCCTTTGGATGACTAGCATCAACTCTATCTGTTTCTTCCTCCTGTGCTGGTGGTCTATAGACCACACCTGTGCGGACGGCTGTCCCATTTTCCTTTCAGCTTAACCCACAGTATCTCTCCCCATTTTGTTCCTCCTGGATCTCTGTGGCCCTTATGTCATTTTTCACATACAGTGCCACTCCTCCTCCCTTCCTGCCTGCTCTGTCTCTTCTGGATATGTTGTAGCCAGGTATGGCCATCTCCCAGTCGTGGTTATCATTACACCAGGTTTCAGTGATGGCCACAATGTCCAGGTCTGACTGCACCATGACAGCCTCCAGATCTTCCATCTTGTTGCTAAGGCTCCTGGCATTTGCACATGGCTTTCATGATTTGACCTCCTAGACTGTTTCACAGTTCTACTCCAGCCCCTTCCTTGGTTGTCATTTATCCCTGGTTCTCCTTGCTGTCTGCCCTTCTGCTGAATTTTGCCCTTTTCTGCTTATCCACCTCTTGGGCACTAATCTCCATCTTTTGCACACTGCTTGCAGAGATAGCCACTCCTCTGGTTCATTGGTTCCACTGCTAGCTGTGGGGGTGAGCAAAGGGTACCCTCCTTGCTGGCCTGCTACCCCTTTGCTAGTTTAATGCTTGTCAATGTAGCATTTAAACTTATCATTGAGTGCTTGATTCCCTCCAGGATGGATACAGGCCGCCAGGCTTGAACAAACCTCCATCCCTCCAGGTGGGTCCCCAGTCACCAATGAATCCAAACCTTTCCTCACAGCACCAGTTCTTCAACCATGAGTTAAAGTTCCTGGTGCATGCACTCCTATGCTCTCCCTTACCTCTCACAGGTAGTACTTCTGAGAAAGTGACAGAAGTAGCTACTTGCTTGAGACCCCTTCCCAGTTTCCTAAAACACAACACAAGGTTATTACAAGATTATTACAATACATTAATAAAAAAATACAAAAAATAAAACACAAGTATATAGTTAAAATAATCATCGATATTGTTTAAAGGACTATACTAAAAAACTCATCTCTCCAATGCATAAGTGTGATCAAATAATTAATATTGTTATTACATAACACTTTCTCTTACATATAGTGCTTCAAAGCCATATACTGTATATTACATACATATAAAAGTATAACTTTGTTCTTTATCCTGTTGCATCTCCTCTTTGGTCTATCTTTATCCTTTTACTACCATCCATCATACCCTTTTATTTTTCTCTTTTTTTAACTTTAGCTATGCTCAGTAAATAATTTTCTAAACTTTTGATTATAAATTCATTATGTGTAGAGAAAATGATTTCTGTCAAAACTTCTTTATCTACTCCAATGTCTTCCAGTCTACAGCACTGGAGTGATGTCTTCAGAAAGTAAGTGCATTGAGAGTTATATCTAGTGCATAACCATAGGACATGCAGTAAATCGCCAACCTCTCCATTGCCACAACCACATTTTGGAGATGTTTGTCTTATTTTGTCAAATCTGGCCACTAGCATATTGTTTTCTTGAATCTCTAACTTATACCTTGTAACTATTGCCCTCATCTTAGGGTCCACTAATACATCAAAGTAATTCTGAAATTCATACCTTTCCATATTTTTTGCATACCAGCTGGAATATCTGCTATCATTTATGCTCTGTTTATCTTTTTCTATTCAATATTCTCTTATCTTGTTTGTAATATAGGGAGCATATTGTGTACTCACGGTAATATTTTGCTTATGGGAATCCAAAAGATGAGTTATGTTATATATAACTAGTGCAGCTCTAATACTCTTGTACCATTTTAAATCAAAACATTTTCTTTCTATCCATTGTTCTTTTTCTTGTAGAAATCTGCTCAAAAGTCTGTCTTGTGGAAGCCTTGTTAATCTCAAACAGAAGTTCAGTTGTCTGGTATCAATCAATGTATTTACATTATCCAACCCTCAGCTGTCAGATATGTGGCTGGAAAACGGTGGCCTACTATTAGTACTCTTCTCAATATCTTATAGATTGGTGTCATCAGCTTTTTCCCTATTATCACTATCCCACATTTCAACACCATATATTAGCTTTGCATGATATTTCATTTTTATTGCCTCAATCATTGGCTTTAGTGTTAACCCTCCATATGCATAGTTAAATCTGCTTAAAGCATTTGCTGTCTTTTTTAATTTATCCATTGTCTTCCCTATATGCTCTGTCCATTTTCCATTTGTTGTAAACATGATGCCTAAATACTGATAGGCTTTAACTATTGATAGTTTATCCTCATTACAGGTAAAAAAAAACTTTGTTTTTCCCTTTTCCAAATATTGAAATTTTTGTTTTAGTAAGATTTATATCCAGCTCAAGAGAGCCTGAGATTTCTTGGAGCATGTTGATCTTTTTCTTCAGTCCAGATTTGGTCAATGGCAGTAAAATAATATCATCTGCAAAGCCTAATATGCCACATTTCTCATGCAGTATTTTTGGAGAGTCACTACTTGACTCACCTACTTTATCAGATAAACCATTAATGTATATAGAAAAAAGGGTGGGGCCCATCACTCACCCCTGTCATATCCCCTTAGTGGTTGGAATTGCTCTCGACATTTTTCTAGAATGGCCTATCCATATTTTTGCCCATGTATCAGTATATTGTGTTCTGACTATAGCAATCAAATCAACATTTATTTCTCTCTCCTTCATAATACTCCACAGGATACTCCTACTAACTGTGTCGAACGCTGCTCTAAAATCAACATAGAGTGCATATCATTTCTGCCTTCTCAAAGCTGTGTATTTTTCAATCAAATGGTTTAAAATAAAACAATTGTCTAAAGAGTTGAACTCATTCCTGAATCCTGCATGGGCCTTATTTATACCACCTGTATTCTCAATCTCTGTCTTCAATTTTTCTAATATCATTTTTGAAAATACTTTCAGACTTACGTCCAGTAGACTTATAGGTCCATACATCAGTGGGTCCTCCCAATCTTCCATCCCTCACAATGGTCTCTGTAAAATTGAATTGGTAGCATTTGGTGTGATAGACAGACATGGGATGCCTGATGGCAGAGATATACTAATTTTTCCCTTTCCACTTTTAAAGAATGATGATTTGTCTTTTATTGCTGAAGAAAGGGTTTAACTGAATATTGTTCAGCAAGGTTCAAAGTATAATGTGACAGCTTTTGATCGTAACATCAGACAGTAAGAATTCTTTGAAAGTTTAGTATTGCATCTCATGTGAAATGGGCAAAGGAGAAGGGTAAAAGATGATCATTTGCTTTAAGCATTAGTTTCGTTAGTTTTTGTTGACCGTGACAGCATAGGTAATTCTGCCTATTTTCAGTATCATTCATTGGGGTGGGGGATACTAAAGCAAGCTGATACATACTGAATCAGGTTAAGATGCTGGTGGTATTTTAGTGAATTGGAGAAATTTGCTCTGGACAGCAGGAAATTCCACTACTCTTAAAGATCATGCACTGGTTAAGAAACAATTACGTATCCTAAAAGTATTGAATTAAGAAACTGGCCCTACATGTGGTGATTTTAAACTTGGACACTATCTGCAATAATCACCAGGGCTACAACAAATGGTGAAATGAAGAGAGGTTTGACTTGCCAAATGGCATGATATGTCATTTTTATTGCAGTGCCCCCATCCCCCATCTGTGCTGCTAAGAAGTGATGCATAGCCCTGGATCCCTCCCCAGGAAGGGAAAGCAATCCTCTGGATGCTCAATCCCTTCCCTCCCCTGCCGACCCCTGGCAGCCCAAGTCCATTCCCGAACCTGGGTCTCCAGCATAGTGCGAGGTGTGGTGTCCAGTGCCTCAACCCTCTGCACCACTGGGCCAGCATACATTTTCTATTTTCACAGTGATCGGGGCTGGGGTGGGATGGACACTACACTATGACAAAGGGATTGGGGTTATATTTTCTATTTTCACAGTGATCAGGGCTGGGGGGGGACACTATGGAAAAGGGATTGGGGTTATATTTTTTATTTTCACAGTGATCTGGAGCTGGGAAGGGGGATGTTTACTATGAAAAAGGGGTTGGGGTTATATTTTCTATGTTAGCAATGATCAAGGCTGGGGTGGGGGCGCTGCACTATGGAAAGGGGATTGGAGATGTATTTTACATTCAGCAGTGATTGGGGCTAGGGAGGGGGGATACTATACTAGCAGGGTGATTGGGGAGGTTTCTTTCTTTCTTTTTGTGGAGATTGGGGCAGGGGGTGGGCCTGGCGCATTTCACCAGATGCAGCCATGCAAATGAGCCCATAATGGGCATGCAAATTGTCCCTTTGTGCCATACCAGCCCAATGGGCTAACTTGCATGTTTGGGTTGAATATCATCCATTGGGGATGTAGTGCATACAGGTATGTGCCATGCATTCCCCATGGGTGGTCCTCAGTGCCACACCCTGGATGCGAAGCGCAGAACTTGGTGACCCCTTGCTGTGCTCCGCACATCCAGGGTCCGCTATTCAAATAGATTGTGCAATCTGTTTGGATTGTACAATCTGTTTGAATATGGCACCAGGGTCAGCCAGCCCACTATTTTTTGTGCAGCACATTATTTTGCACACACATCCAGTCAGCTCTGAATATGGGGCCTAAGTGTGCAGATTTAGCACTTGAATATTTGCTCTGACTTCAATCAATGTATTAGGGATATAATGTCCTTGTAATAGAGATATAATTTCTCATTAAGAGGTATAATTTTTTTAATTAAATGCTTGCTCAAATGTAAAATAGTGATACACTTGAATATTAATTTATATGATAATACTGTCACTGAGACCGCTCTTATGGTTATAAACATGTTTCCCATGAGAATTCCTGTAGTTAGAAAACAGCGAAAATCAGCAGGTTAGCAGGTCTGATAGTAAATGAATGTACGTAAGACCTCTCTTACAATTAATCTACATCTTAATGTATTGCAGTACACTCCTCCAACGTGTTATGGAATATGCTTCCACCTGGTCTTCACCAGGTGGCAGTCACACAGCTGGAGTGTTTTCACCTCTCCCCCCCACCTCTGAGGAAGGCCAGCAATCAATGTCTGAAGTCATGTTATTCACGGACTGTGAAACTATGTTATGGTACATGCGAAGTAATCAGAACCTTTTAATAATTGTGCCTGGACAGGATGTCTATACCTGACATCAATTGTTATTCTTTTGCAGTTAAATGATTTATTGTTGCTTCTATTACAAGCATTATATAACTCTGAACTTTCTGGTTGGGGTTGTTGGTTACATATATAACTTTCCTCCTGTATTCAATTACATGAGGTACACTAGCTATATGAATGTTGGGTGAGGGTTGCTGGTTACAGATGCATCCATTACAGACACTGGTAAGATATGGAAATGAACCATATACATAAAAGGACTCACCTATGTATATTGGATTCTGTCTGGTAGTGGAAAGTCATGGCGGCCGAGGTCCACTGTTGGTCCTAATGTCTGTAACAGGCCTACAGCAGTGTCATGGCAACCTTCACCCTAAACAGAAAGAATGCAGAGAACACACTATTCTAATCTACACAGTGCAGCAACTATATACATACAGATAATTAATACTGGAAAAACTCAAACTATTTCAACCTTCTTGTTTCACTCAACTGGGCCTCTGTCCTAGGGCCTGACCACCATTTACTGTACGCCCGTCTTGGGAGTGGCGTATTTCAGAAAGGGGGCCCAGTACTCTGTGTAGTGTGGCATAGTGTCTCTAGCCAGATGGGAGAGTCTGTCCATGGAGGCAATCACTGCCAATGAGGCGGTAACCTCCTGTGTGGATGGCACCTCGGGGGTTCTCCATCTGCAAAGGGGAAGTCTTTTCACCTGCAATGCCAGTAGGGCTAGCCATTTGTGCTCTGGGACTTTTAGGTGAGGGGCTTCTGATCTCATGCCCAGGAGCAACAATTTTGCTGATTTGGGGATGTGTTCACCTAAAACCTGTGATCCAAGGTTGCAGACATGTCCCCATAGTATCTGAACCCCTGGGCAGTCAAATAGGATGTGTAAAATGTCTCCTGAGTGCAGATGGCACCTCCAGCACAGATCTGAAGACAGGATTCCAGCCCTGGCCAGAATCACCGGAGTGCAGTACCAAGAGTGTAGGATCTTTTTCTGTATTAGGGTGCACTTTGCATCCACAAAATTTTTTTGAGCACCCATCCAGCACTCCTTCCACTGCTCCCCTGTAATAACTGTCCCCAGGGCCTTTTCCTACTTATGGCAGGATGTTTCAGTTTGGCTGGGCAGGGTATCCCTCCATAGACCATAGATCAGACTGGCACTCCCTATGGATTTAGATAGCCATGAGGACAGCAATGTTGTGGGTGACTTCTTATATGACTGCACTGCATTTCTGATCTTTAGGTACTTTCAGTAGTCCATTGCTTGTAGCTCCCAGCAGGCTTGTAGGCTAATAAAGGCATCTACACTTGTGGCATTTGGGGTAACAATGTCCCCATCTGCATTATTCCCCTGTTTTCCCAGTCCTTCCAGTGTATGTGCTGTTTATCTATGTGTATACTTGCATACCCCCATAGGTGGGCCAGCCTAATGGGGTCAAACTGGTATCCAGTTTCCTCTCCACTTTGGTCCAGTATTGTATGGAGGGCCCTACAGTGGGGTGTGTCTTCATCTGTGAAGTGGGTTGGTTATAGAGGAGTAAGGGTAGGCATTGCTTCTGAGACTGGTTCCCCTCTATGTCCACCCATTGGACCCTCTTTTCCTCAGATGGTTTGAACCATTGGAGGGTTTTAACAGTTTGGAAAGCCCATTTGTAACCTTCAAACCATGTGGTTTTCCATCCTCCATTCCTCCAGTGGAATCTTAGTTTATTGTGTCTGTGGGGGGGTCCTTCCCAAAGGAAACTACCAATCATCTTGTCCAGCCTCTGATACCAGTTGGGGGGAAGGCTAGCGATATGTGTCAGCTTATGAAATATTTTGGGTGCTGTAATCATCTTTACCACAGCTATATTCCCAGCTAGGGTCAGATGTAACTTACTTCATCTGTTCAGGTCTTCCATTATCTCCGCCAACAGTGGCTGGAGATTGTGGTCCCACAGCTTAGGTAGGGTGGCTGAGAATGTGATCCCTAAGTAAGTAATCCCTTCCCCTGCCCATCTTAGATCTGTATTCCCTAACACCTGTGGGGTGCACTTGGGGTCAAGAGGGAGTATCTCTGTTTTGTTTTGGTTTTATTTGAGTCCTGATAGGTGATGGAAGGCCTGCAGTGCTTCCAACAATGATGGAAGTGCCTTATGAAGGTCCAAAGTGGTAATCAATAGGTCATCTGTGTACAGGAGGGTAGTGTATTCCTCCCCACCAACCCTTATTCCTGGAATATCTGAGTGCTGTCTGATTGTGGCTGCCAGAGATTCCACAGCAAGTACAAATAGGAGGGGGGGAGAGGGGGTAACCTTGTCTTGTACCCCTTCCCAATAAAAAGGGGGGATAAGCTAGAGCTGGTAAACACTCGGGCAGAGGGGGAATTATACAAGACCTGGGTCCAAGCTGTGAATGTGGGGCCTATGCCAATGTGTCCCAGGACAGCTTGGAGGTAGTCCCACTCCAGCAAGTCAAAGGTCTTTTTAAAGTCTATTGCTACTGCCACCACTGGCGTGGGAGTACCTTTGGTAATGTGTGCCAAATTGATCAGGGTCCTAATGTGGTCTGTACTATATCTTCCTGGGACAAATCCCAACTGTGAGGGGTGGATTAATTGGGGCTTTAGGGGCTTAGCCTGTGAGCTAGGTCTTTAGTAAATATTTTACTATCCACATTGATTAGGGATATGGGATGGTAGCTGCTCGGAGCTGTGGGGTCTTTGCCCTTCTTGTGGAGGATTGTAATCATTGCCTCCCGTAGAGTGGGTGGAAAGATACCCCCTATTTTGGTCTCATGATAGACTTGTCTCAGGACCAGGGCAATTATGTCTCACAGGGTCTGCCATAATTCCACAGTGTACCCATCCCCCCTGGCACTTTCCCCGGCTTCAAGGAGTGTAGAGCCTCCATCACTTCCTCCTTGGTAAGCAGGGCATCCAGGGCCTCTGCTTGTGCTGTGGAAATGGTGGGGAGGGGTGTGACATTTAGGAAGGCCTGGGTACTTTGTGGGTCTGCAGCCCTTGAAGTGGAGTGCAGGGCTGTATAATATTCCTCCATCGCTTCACTCACCCCTTCATTTGAGGTGCGCACCATATCTGTTCTGCCCCTGAGGCCAGTGACATGCCTTTCCATTTGCTGCTTTTGCAGCCCATATGCCAGGACTTTCCCCTCCTTCCCCCCTTCCCAATACTTTTGTTTAAGCCTGAGTATAGAGACCTCCACTTTCCTACTTAGTAGAGTGTTTATCTCCAGACGGAGTCCCAGTGCCTTCCTCCATGCGGGTCCAAGGGGACAGTTCGCGTGAGTTCCCTTTCTACCTTTTGGAGTTATTTTTTTAGCTCCCCCAGTTTTATTTTGTCTTGCATTCTTCTTGCTACCATATATACCCTATTATATGGTCCTGCAGGGTGGCTTTAAAAGCCTCCCAGATATTCCCCACTGTTGTATCCTCTACGTGGTTTTCTTGAAAAAAGAGCCTGGCCTCTTCCTTAACCCATTTAACAAATTCTGTGTCCTTCATTAGCAGGGGGCCTAGTCTCCATGAGGTGGAGGTAGGGGGTTGGGGCCCCCACAGGAGAGTAAGCATAAGCGGGACGTGATCCGAAATTACTACTGGGAGGGTTTCTGAGGAGATAGCTGCTTCTGTGATCTGGGGGGATATCAGTCACATGTCAGTCCTGCTGTGTGTGCCATGTACTTGGGAGCAGAATGTATAGTCCCTGTCCCTGGGTTGCATCAACCTCCAGATGTCACCTAGCCCGGTTCCATGTGATAATGGCAATCACAGAATGGCGAGTGCCATTTGAGAGAGTGTACATCACCAAAAATAAATTTTGGCAATGTACACTCATAACGAATAGCAAGAGGGTGCCCCAGACTTAGGTTTCCTTCTGTCATGTGGGGGACTTCGTCCCCCCATACTTCCTACTAAAGGAATCTCAACTCTGGGGAGGTGCATGTCGGGAGGTGCAAGAAAAAAAAAAACTGACCTGCAAAACCACGAACGAGCCCAGAATCGAACCTGGCAACCTCCCAACCCCAGCCTGCCACCAACCCACCACACCACATAGCCAGCTCGGTAGCCCACCACCACACTCCACTCCACAAACCCTCCCTCCCTTCCACCCATTGCGTGATGTGTTCCCTCCCCACCCACCCTCGCGAGCGTGTATACATAGCGACATCCCTTCACTATATTCGCCGAACTCCCTATCTGTTGCCTTCCCTGCCAGGTAGCCCTGTGCACAGGCATCGTGATTGAGTCACCCTTTTTGAAAGCACTCAATCATGGTTGCCTTTTACATGGTATACCGCTAGCCCCTGGTCCCTCATCATATTTCATAAGGCTGTCTGCCCCTTCGGATATGTGTCACCTGCCCCCGAGTTTTTGTCTGTTGCTGGGTCCAGGACAAGGTTTAGATCTCCTCCCAGTAAGGTTGGGGCATCCTCCTCTTTTAGGTTCAGAAAATGTTGCGCTACTTGATGAAAAAAGGCTGGGTCATCCTCATTGGGGACATATAGGTTAGCAACAAGGACGGGGTTTGGAATTTGGCAAGAACCCACCTATCTTGAAGATCTGCCTTCTTAGTGATGAGGGACCAGAGAAGCTGTTTGTGTACCATTATAGCCACTCCCCCTCTTCCTGGTGGGTGCAGAGGCATGCACCACCTGTCCCACCCAGTCCTTTTTGAGGAGCTTATGGTTGCTCTCACTCAACTTCGTCTCCTGCAACAGGGCCACATGTATGTTCTGCTCCTTTAGATAGAACAGTACCTTTTTCCTCTTTATTGGTGTATTCAGACCCCTCATATTCCACGAGGCATGCGTTAGGTTAGCCATATTATGAGTTAGATGGGTCTGCATATCTCGGGTAATAAATTAAGTGTTGTAAGAGGAAACAGGTACTCTGCCTCCCGCTGGGCCCCTGCCAGAGATCATGTGTGAATGGGCATTGTGGCACCTCATTATCATAATGCCCCCTGGTCTGCCTCTAGATATAGTCCCCTCTTTCCCCCATCCATAGGAACCACCTCCAACATTTTCAGCATTTCTTTGGACCATTCCCTTATGCCCCATCTGCCTACCTTTGCCATTGGCATGGGTTCAGTATTCCAATAAGTTAATGAACCAGTAATCCCTGATAAACTATGTACAATTCGCACTCTTGTGCCACCTTGGAGACCCCAGGTGTCTGCGGTCATCTGCCTGCTCATGCAGTACAAGACCCACCTTGTGACTCCTATAGGGGTGGGGTATGTAGTTAGTAGCCAGCTCTCTAGCCCATGTCCCACTCGTGTTCCCATATCAGCAGGGGTCTTTCCCTGTTGCTAACCCCATGGGAGTAACATATCTGTCCTCTGTGTCAAAATTTCAAGCAAGCCATCCATATTTCCCCAGGTTCCACAGACATGTTTCTTTCCTCTGTGTTGGGAGTATCAGGGTGGGGGGGAGTGAGAGTCCCACTCTGGCTCCACTGCCATTTGTCCCTACCCCTCTGATGTGTCCCATGCTATGTGTGTTGTCTGCTTAACCAAGGGGGGTTACAAGGAAGTTACCAGCCACTGCTGAGTGATTACTTAGGAGGGTGTGGTGGGGGGGCATCGAAGGAGCCATCTCTTCCCTTCCCAAGGGGTCTGGGTTGTAAGGTCATCTTAGGGGTCCTAATAGAGATACAGCAGCCCTGACAGACAATCACCTTGGAACTCAACACTGGCCTTGTCCTTGCCCGCCATGTGCTGGGCCTCTCACATGCGTATCTAGGTGACTGCAACCTTAGAATAATGCAAAAACATCTTACCCCCTACCCCCCTCACTATAGAGAGGCATTACCCAGCTAACACATCAGCTGCAGTTGTCACGATGGCCTTCAGAACTAGGCCTGTGGTCATACTGCCTCTCAGCCTGTTTCTTAGCATAGCCCCCCACCCTCCCACTCCGTATGCCATGGGCCACATTGAATAAGCAGTGTCAGGACGGGGAAAAAAAAAGGAAAACACTGTCCTTTTTTTTCTTTTTTCTTTTTATCTATTTAGTTTTTTGTTGACTGAGTAAGTGCATTAGACAAATCCTGCCTATTTTCAGGCACGACCCAGGGGAAGGGGATACAGATGAATGCCTACTGACCTTGAACCAGATTAAGCTGTTGGTGGTATTTTTAGTGAATGAGGGAAATCTGGCCAGGACACCAGGGAAATTCCTCTACTCGTCAGAGGGGAACCTCTGTCCAAGATGGCGGACGCACCCTTGCCTTCTGAGGAGGGAGCTATGGAGGTGGGAGATTTGGTCTCTGCTCCTACCTCTGACCAAATGGAGACCACGATGCCAACAACTAATGTTTTGCCTGTTGATGTTCCTACTACAACTTTAAGTTCTGCTGCTCATACTAAGGCTGCTATACCTAGCCCTCTGCTTGCTTCTTATGGAACTGACTTGCTGACCTGCGTGCCTACAATCAACTTGCCAGAGGATTTTACTTCATCTGATTCTGAAAATCACTGTTTGACAGCACAAGAGATCCGGGAGCATTTTGCAATGGCGGAGCACCATTTTGCTAATTCAAAACTGAAAATGCATAGAGATATGCAATGCCTGAGAACCGACAGCACAGATGCATCTTCCACTCGGGTGGAAGCTCTTGAAGATTTACCTGACTTGTCTCCTTTCCTGCCTGTTGCTGTGACAGGCTCAGACCCAACCTGTGCATTGGTAGCTGAAGCCCTACTGCCTGCTTCCCTGCCGCCTGCAGTACAAACGGACTTGGTTTCCTTCTCAGAACCTGCTTCCTTTACATCGCAGAGTTCCCCACATGGACAAGACTTCTCTACAGTAAATGCTCCCCTGCCGCCTGCGGTTCAGATGGATTCAGTTTCCTTTTCACTACCTGCTTCCATTAAATCGCAGAACTCCCTATATGTACAAGAATCATCTACTGTAAATATTAATAAAGTGCCTACCTGGACTGTTGAATCGGCGCTGAGAGGTGCTGGCTGGGTTCAGGGTACTATCCCAGGAAGTTGGAAGTCGGGTCCATCTCCAATACGGCCCCCCCGCCCTGAAGATTTTCCGGAGCTACAGAGCAGTTTAGCCACTTCAAAAGTCACTACTGACCCCTTGTGTCTCCCTCATGAACTAGAGCTTACACAGAACCCTGTGTTGGATTATCTGAAGGGTTCTCCACCCCAGGCTCCTTTTTCTACAATTTCTATAGAGGCTCTGGCTCCCCTACCACTGCAGCCCCCCCCCCCAAAACACTGGGACAAACCGTTCATATTCTTCATTTTTTTAAATTTCCAATCCGGGCTGCTAAGAGACACAACGTTGTTTGCTTGGCATACCTGGGGGGGGTTACCTGAGCCACCTGATCGGGTCTATGTGGCACGTACGCTTCTAAAGGATTCTTTAAAATTCTTTTCCCATGAAATATATGCGTTAATTCATATCTCTGGTGAAACCACGTTTGACATTAGTTTCCAAACATCGAGGGGATTGGAGCGTTTTGGGTCAAACTATAATTCTCTGCGGACCACTGCATTATGGACCCCATTTCAGGCTATTCCTCTTTCTAAACCTACTTTTAAGATGATCACTATTCTGTTTTGAAATGAGGGAGTTGAGGTGGAGGATGTTGTGTATTGGCTGAAACAGTGGTGTGACGTTCAGGGACAGCCTGAAGCCATTTTGGATACTGAGAACATTTGGACTGGGGGCTGGAAGTTTAAAGTCTTGTTACGATCTAATGATTTTGGGGTTGTACATCTGCCTAACTCTTTTTTCATAGGCTGAGATAGGGGGATCTTGTTCTACCCGGGTCAGCCAAAGGCTTGCTATCGGTGTGGTGACCCTGCACATCTTAGTAATGTATGTGATAAAATGAAATGCAACGTCTGTGGGGAATTGGGCCACGTAGGGGCACACTGTTTGAATGAATGTAGATGTAACCTCTGTGACGAACAGGGGTACACCTTTCAGAATTGTAAATGGGCTGCACATAACCAGGAATTTCATGATGGTGGAGTGGACCAGTGCTTTATTATTACACAGGCGCAGAAGGCCCGCCTCCGGACCAACTCGGCTGTACCTCCCGCTAAGGCAGCCCAGCCCTTATTGCAGGCTTCAGTGCCTGTTGTATCCTCTGAGGTCATATCTCAGATAGTTTCCTTCACGGAGGACCCCTTGCTTGAGATTCCTCCTGTCCCTGATCCTGCCCAGTCTAATTTTCCTGTTCAGGACCCGGTCCCAGGTCCAAGTACTATGCCCCCCCCCCCGAGTGCTTACAAGTGTCATACGTAGAAGGTCAGTAAGAAATAACCCTGGGTTGCACCATCTCCTGTGAGTGGTCTGGAACCCCAGTGCCCTTATCTAATTCTTTTGAACTTCCAACCCCTTTCTGATGACGTCTGAGGTGAGTCGGACTCCTCCTCCATAGCTTCTTTCTCTCTTGACGTACCACTGACTCTGAGTTGCAGCTTGGTACTGGCCTTTCTCAGAAGCGAAAGGCCAGAGTAAAACTTAAAGAGAAGAAGGTGGTTGGGAAAAGGAAATTGTAAAATGTATTTTTTTGTCTGTTTTCCTTTTTTTTGGTGCTATGTTTCACTTTGTTTGCCATACTATTAATGTAAATAGTATAAAGCGTATGGCTGAAAGGAGATAGATTTTTTCCTTTCTATGGCTTTTGCCTTTGGGTTTAATTTTATTACAGGGTACAAGACTTCATACTACACATGAGATCTGACAAGCACAACAGGACTGGTTACTGGGTTCTTCTTTTTGGTCGATTGGTCAGGATTCTTGTTCGGGACTGGAATTTTAATTAATATCCCAGACTTCGCTTGCTAAAATTGTTTGATGTAGCCCTGGTAGGCGCTTTTTTTATAGATTTTGTCATTGGTTTGTCCCTACCGGTGATAAACATTTATGCCCTCAAATCAAAACTGAACGCTTAGCTTTATTTACTTTGCTTCATCCTTATTTGCACACTTCCTTTCAGGTATTGTTTGCTGGTGACTTTAATTGTGGCCTGAGTCTTCAAGATAAGAGCTCCTTTGCTGCTACAAAGAAACTGTTTTGTGATTCCCACGAATTGGGTAAACTGGTTCAAGTCGCCCATTTAACGGACTCCTATCTCTCCTTTAATACACAACACACCCCTACCTTCCAAAAGGGTAAACTAGCCACACGTATTGATTATGTGTTTTCCTCTCCCACAGTACCAATTATTTCTGCCAAACTTCAAGTGGTTGAGTTTTCTGATCATAAGCTGCTTTCTGTTGGTTTTGGTTCTGTTGTCTCTTCCCATAAAGGTCCAGGTATTTGGAAATTCAGCACATCTTTGTTGCAGATTCCAATGTTTATGCAGTCCCTTCTGTCCTTCATACAAGCCCGTAAACCTGTTTTTGTTTGTTATGAAGATCCTGTTCAGTGGTGGTTAGACATGAAACATGATCTGGTTACTTTTTAAAAACTTACAGTCATTTAAAATGTAGGTGGGAATACCTAGACTATTTGCAGAAGAGGGTACATTTTCAGTCATTATTAACCATAGCGTACACGACGGGGCAAGACCTTACTCAACAAATAAAAGTCCTACAGAATGATATGTTGACTTTCCAATTACGGCAATCACAACAACTTTTTTACCAACATAAATTCTGTACTGTTGGAACACGTGATGTTATTTGTCCTTTTGAATCTAATTCCCGTCAGACCGTCCGAAAAAATATGACGTGTCTTCTAAATTCAGATGGGACCTTATGTTCCTCACAAACTGAGATTTCTCATATTGTAACAAAGTATACTATAGCCCTTTATTCTCCCTCCCTGCTGTGGCTGGTAACAGTGCGACTTTGTATAGTGGCCTTGATATCCCAGCTCCCTCACAGCTATGTCACGGCCAGGTTTGTTCTCCTATCACGGAGCAGGACTTGACATTGGCTATTTCTTCATTACCTGTACAGAAAACTCCTGGTCCGGATGGTCTCCGGATGGCTTATATAAGGTGCTGGGTGACCATTTGACCCCAGAAATTACAGCTGTGTTTAATTCTCTGTTAACATGTGAATCTCTCCCTTTGGAATTTACTAAGGGTACTTTGATTTACATTTATAAACAGAAAGGTGAATCCATTCTCTAGAGAATTGGCGACCTTTATGTATGTTGAACACCGTCTTTAAGCTCTTAACGAAAATTATTGTGAAGCGTTTGGTGAGGATAGCAGAGGTGGTTTTGCATCCCGCCCAATCCTGTTCTGTGCCTCAAAGGAGAATTTCTGATCATTTGATCCTCTTACAAGAATTATTTTCTCATGGCTATGCAGGTCTGGCTTCGGGACTTGTTGTCTCCATAGATCA
Source organism: Neoceratodus forsteri (assembly GCA_016271365.2). Taxonomy (NCBI): domain Eukaryota; kingdom Metazoa; phylum Chordata; order Ceratodontiformes; family Ceratodontidae; genus Neoceratodus; species Neoceratodus forsteri. The sequence continues at coordinate 782,467,039 of CM028132.1, read as the reverse complement.
GAAGGCTGCTTTTGATTCGATTAGGCATGATGTTTTATGGGAAGCACTTCGTTTTCTGCATGTACCTGATGTTATGGTACGCTGGATTAGTGCTTTCTATAGAACGGCTACCGTTGTGCCTGTAGTGAACGGTTGGATAGGACCCATGATCCCCATAAAAAGGGGGGTTCATCAGGGCTGTCCTTTAAGCCCGTTGTTATATGTATTTTTTCTTGATATTTTGCTCCATTGGTTGAATACTAATTCTCAGATTCGGGCAATTTCTAGTTGTGCCTTATGCTTGCTTTATAAGGTGATCGCATATGCAGATGATGTTTGTTTTCTTGTAGCTGATGCAGCCTCAGTGGTTCATTCACTCCATGAGTGCTCTATTTTTGGAAACTTCTCTGGTGCTGTTTTAAATTACACTAAAAGTCTGGTTATTCGTGTCGGTTCAGTAACCTCCCCCTCGGACCGTATTGGCCCGTTACGTTTAGTTGAGGGCCCTATTCGCATTTTGGGAATTTTTTTTGGGACACAGGACTCAGATTTTTTTAACTGGAATGTTAAACTGCAACAAGGTAAATTTCAGGTGGCCTCCTGGAACCGGGTGCAGATAGGGAAAAAGAAACGTGTTTTCTTAATTAAAAACTATTTGATCTCTACTTTCCTTTTTCTGAGTTATGTATTCCCTATTCCATGACAGCTAGAAACTGCTGTCTTTAGCCTGTTTTTTCAGGCTGTTTGGGGTAGTAGGTTAAACCCGATAAAATGGAATATCACTTATTTACCTATCCCTGAGGGTGGTGTTTGTATGCTTAACCCTTTGTTATTTTTTTCTTGTATTTTTTTCACTGCAAACCTTGGGCCTTTGTTGATTCAAGCCCAAAGGGGATGGGAACCTTGGTTTTATGACTCTTGCAGGATTTGGTTTCATCAATGGGAAACTAATTCCTTAACTGTGTTAAGACACGTTTTTACATCTCAAACAATGGAAGGTGTCTGTTCAGATGTTATTAAACCATTCACATAAAGTTTTATATAAGAAATTACTCCTGAAGGTTTGTCCTGTACCAGTACCCTTTGATAAGTGTCCTGGTCAACACCTTCCTTCCCTTTTGTTATTGTGGAGATGTAAGAGGGTTCCAGCCAAAATGTGGATTTTCATTGGCTTTCATGCCATGAAAAGATTAATGTAAAATCAAATCATAAACATAAGCAGTCCCAAGATAGAATGTGTTCTCGCTTATTATGTATTACAGAACTTGAAACTATCCCTCATTTATTTTTTGACTGTTCCTTTATCAAAAATTGTTGGTCCTTTTTGGCACAGGCATGGGATACCCCCTTGCTTCAGTCGGTTACTTATTTGAATCTTGCATATGAGGTTTTTTCTCCCCAGTGGTCAAAATGGCACCAGGACACTTTGAACCTTGTTTTTGTCTGCATTAAATGGAATATTTGGATGGTGCATTGCATGTTTTCTTTACAGCAAAAGGACTGCTCATATTTGGAGCTCGAAAAAAAGATTGTACAAGATTTAAAAGAAATTTATGAGCATGAACGTACTCTATACTCAGATATGACACTTTTGGAACTTTGGAAAGCTCTTCCTTGGATCACTGACTCTGATTTTGCAGTTACCTGAATGATTTTGTAATACTTATCCTGTTTTTCCTTTTTTTTGTATCATGCTTTGTGTACTATTGTACGATTTTTGTCTCAATAAAACTTTCCCCTACTCTTTTCGGTAAGTGCCATAGGATCTTTAACATCCACCTGAACTACCACCAATCCAGGCAGATGGGACCTCGGTTTAACATCTCATCCAAAAGACAGCACCTCAGAAGTGCAGCACCCCTCTCATGCTGCACTACAGTGTCAGTACTGGGATATTAACCCAAATGCCAGATGTGGGAACTGAACCCACAGCCCTCTGATCTCCCGGCCTCAGAGGCAAGTGTGCTACCTACTGAGCCACTGACACTAACTTAACCAAACAGGTTGCACAGAGTCCATACCATTCACTGTTATGGTGTACTGTAAATCAACAGTGTCCACAAGGGGGGCTAACAGTAGTCCTGAGGCCCTCTCCAGTGTTTCAGATCAAGTCCCCGGCTCCTATGGTCCTGGTGCCTCCAGTGTCTCAGCAGTCTTCCTTGGTGTCCCCAGATCCAGGTGTTCACTGTGGATGTTCTCTTCATGTTGCTTCTCCCTTGATTCTGGAGATGGGAACCTCAGCATGGTATAGCGGTTTTCTGTCATGAAGCAGACCAATGCCTTAGATTCCTCCAGCTGCACCTCCCATTCTCCCGGATGGCCTGTAGATACATCCCAGTCACTTCTGTCCTGGGGAACATTCCCTTGGTGGTACCCAGTATTCATAGGCCACTTTCTGTTGTGACGCAGCAGGGGCCCAGTCCTTAGCCACATGGTGCACATCCTCAGTGTCCATTAGATCTCCACCTTGCTCCGAGCTCCAGTGCACAGGTCCATCCTGAAGTGCGGTCCTCCTTTTCTCCATGCCAGGTTGTCTTGGGGGCCTCTCCCTTGGCCATTCATTTATCCAGAAAATCTTCCAATGCTTTGGGGGACTCAAAGAAATGTGGTGCACCATTTATTGTGACTCTCTTGGATGCCGGATACCACAGGGAGTACTGGATACTGAGTTCCTGCATTCTCCTTCTGGCTATGATGTACTCCTTGCTCCTGGCCAAGAGGTCCTTCAAGAAGTCTTGATATATTGATTTAGGGTGTCCCTGCCAGGTGAGGCATCCTACTTCTCTTGATTTCACTAGGATGTACTGCCTCACGTTGTTGTGAAGTAGTTTGATTAGTATGGCACTCGGTTTCTCACCAGCCTTGGGGTAGGGTGCTAAAATTCTATGTGCCCTTTCAATGTCCATACAGAACTCTGGGGGGAGGCACCGAGCATTCCCAGGAGGACTTTATTTAGGAATGCGATCGTGTGTCTATTTTTGGCCCCCTCTGGAAAACCCATCAGGCACAAATTGTTACACCTGCTGCGGTTCTCCGTCATCCACTTTCTGGAGAAGAAACTGAATTTTGGTATGTTGTTCCCTGGTCTCAGCCCAGATATCATCCAGTGCTGCATCATGAGTTAGGAATGCTTTTCTTTGAATCCTAACTGCCCCTCAAGTTGTATTGCGATGGTTGTTTGCTGGGAGGCCAAAGTGACTACCTCCATTTTTTGAATTAAATAAGTAAACATCTTCCCGACCTCCATGGCATCCATCAGGGCTCCTCATGTGGAAACTGTACTGTTGGCCTACAGGCTGTTATGAGGGATACTGGAAATGCAAGACTGCACCGATTTACCGCTATAAGGTACCGTTCTGTTGATGGCTGTTAGCTCTTTCTGAAATACGAAAGATACTGCTTTTAGTGTTCGTTTATTTAATGTTGTTTCCGGATAAGCCCGTCGAGGTAGCTACAGCTGTGGGATTATGCTGCCATCTTGTAGCTCGCGTAGCCACGCCCCCATCAATTATTATTCTAAAAGGTTAATCATGTCCAAATACAGACAATTCTGATAGAAGGTCTCGGCTTGAAATTCAATTTTGTGGCCTCTGGCCAACAGGGTACATGACTGGGAAAATCCATTAGCACCACAGATTTGTCAACTGGTCCAGCTGCTGTACTTATTGAAATAGTGCCTTCTCCAATAAAAGCCTGAATGGCTAGTTAAGATAAAACCTTACTAGCTCAGTACCAGATTTACCAGTATTTTGGCTAGTTGGTCACTGTCAATTTTGACTCTTGAATATTTGTTACTATACTGTGAATGGGCAGTCTCTACTATTTCTTTCAAGAAACGATTGGCAATTTACATAACACAGCTATTATTACTTAACATGTTCTGTGTATATACTCTTGCAGAAGTTCTCCTGTTCTCAATTTATAAAGTGGGTTGGTGCTGGCCCACCAGTGTAGTAGTAGTGCTACCACTTATGTGGTGAACTGACTGAGAGCTGGCCCCAAAGATCACTTAATCTCAGCTGCACCACCAGCATCGCCTCAAGCAAGTGGGATGGCGAGACAATGCTGTGGTTCGTATGGGGTGGGTGGATGGAGGCACCCAGTAAGGAAAGGCAGGAGACAATCTATAAGTTTGATGCCCAATGGGCTTTATTCATACCACAGGGAAAGATAGACAAGGTTACAAGGGAAGAGAGGAGCCAAAAGCCAAACATAAACAGTATGTAAACATTCTATAATGTCCCTAAGAGGTGCACCTTGGCCTGAGGCCACTATCTGTCGAGCTCTATCCTATGCATATACCAAACAATTTGGTAAACAATTCCAGTACAGTTATTACTCTAGAATAATAGTAAACAATCACTGCAGTAAATGACTATTACTCTAGTAGAAGAATGAAACAGTTGCAGACCCCGAGGGGCTGAGTGTAATAACCACCTCTAAAAGTCTATTGGTGCTAAAGGAAGTTCCAGCTTTTTCCTGACATCTTCATGCACACAGCTGATGAACAAAGAAAGCAACGGGGTAAAAGGGGAATGGGGTTCCTACTTGGTACCAAGCTAACACCTTAGTGAGAACCTAGGAGAGATTGGAGGGGATGTGAGAGATTTTTAAACAAGCCCTAATTCTTCAGCCAACCCACTCTCTAAGCTTGCAGGAATAATTTAGCACAAGAGAACTGAAATCTGCTGAACTCTTTCCCGGCACTGACCCTCAACCAGGGCTGCCAAGGATGAAGACACGTTGAAGCTTCTTTGGCAAAGGATCCACAAGAGGATCACCAAGAACAAGCTGAATCCCAGAAGATGAAACGGTGCAAGCAGGATGAGATAAACAGGAAGAGTAGGACGCCGGATGAAGATCAGAATCCTGTAATGTCCAGAACCAGAAAAACAACTAACTGACGGATGCAGATACACACTGACCACATCAGACTCGACCATCTGTGAATGACTGGGAGTGACAGATAAGGCTCCTTCCAGGATGTTCCACTTCTAGGCTAACCAAACCACAACAAGACCAGAAGCCGGCGGTCGCAAGTCACACAGGGTTACATCAATTTCGACCAGTGGAGAACAACAGGGAGAAGTACTGCTGTGAAGTTCTTTGCTGGCTGGAGACTGCTTTGGTGAAGAACTGGCTGTGAACAACCCCACCAGGGGTGTTGCAGTAGAAGATTGAGTCCATACACATAAACCGGCAATAATAAAGCTGGTAAATACACTTTTTCCACTGCACCAAGGTATTTGTTTGTTGCTGGGGCAATTTGCCAGGAACAGGGGCACATTACCAGATTTCCAGGGCAATTGTTCATTGCAGGGGCAATTTGCCAGGAACAGGGGCAAATTACCAGATTTCTGGGGTACTAGTTTGTTACAGGGGCAATTGTTCATTGTAGGGGAAATTTGCCAGGAACAGGGGTAATTACCAGATTTCCAGGGCAATGGTTTATTGCAGGGGCAATTTGGTAGGAACAGGGGCAAATTACCAAATTTCTGGGGCAATTGTTCATTGCAGAGGCAATTTACCAGGAACAGGGGCACATTACCAGATTTTCAGGGTAATTGTTCATTGCAGGGACAATTTGTCAGGGGCAAATTACCAGATTTCTGGGGCAATTGTTCATTGCAGGGGCAATTTGCCAGGAACAGGGGCAAATTAACAGATTTCCAGGACAATCGTTCATTGCAGGGGAAAATAACTAGAGTCCCAGTAACACTACAGTATTAATACTTTGCAATCAACACAACAGTTCAGATACTAGTAAATACACATTTTCATCAGTTGACAGTCACTAGATGGCAGTTGTGTGCTAAGAACCCTTCTCGCACTGACCCTTAACAAAGTACTGTACTTGCAAGTTCCTTCTGGTACCAGGACCTGGCTACCCCCGAAAACACTGGACTTGATGCCTTCTTTCCCCTAGGCCTTCCTTACCCTTACTACAGCTGGGTCCCTTTATATCTAGGGCCTTGAACATTGGCCCGTTTATGACTACCTGGCCTATGCTACAGGGCCCCCCTTGTGAGGCTTTGCCTGCTAGGCCCCTTCAAGCTGGGGTCTGTCTTGCTGGCCGCCTTCAAACCATTCGTGTCCCTCTGATGTTGGGCCCCTTCAAACTTTTCGTGGGCCTGTGATGTCACTTTAATCTCTCTGCGGCTTGCTTTTACCACCTGAAATCCTTTGGGCTGGACGGTGCCTCTTTAATTCTAGAGGCCTGCTCAAGGCCTTGCTGCCAGTCACCCAAGACTTGTCCTGCATTTAACCTGCCTCCCCTTATGAATATTAATTAATTTCTCCCTATGGACCTTAAGGCAGACCCTTCCCTGTTGGTGTCGCCGCTCCCCGAATATCTATTTATTCAAATTACAGGCTGGCCGTCCTGCCCTGTCCTCTGATAGCGATTCAACCGCTCAATAACCAACACTTTTATTTTTTTTTTTCCCATTCTGTGTTTATTCTCCTTCGACCTGCTGACAGGCTTCTGTCCTCCTCCACTCCCCGACTGCTGCTATTGCCCCCCCCCGGTGCTTCCCAGGCCCTGTGTCCCCCACAGATTACCCCCTGTGGCAGGACATAAGGGGAAATGGCCATCCCCCCCCCTTCCTGAGCACTACTTGGAGCAGGCCTGAGAGCTCTGTGAGGTTGCAGTGTCAGAGTAGTGGAGGGGCTTCCATGAAGCTGGCAGGTGATTTTTCCATTTTTTCCTTTTGGTCCCTCCCCTGCTGCCATGAATGTACATGCATCGAGGCGCATGTGTGTCACAAGGCCACACTTCTTTGTCTCCCTAGCTCTGACGCTACCCCCCAGCCTCCACTGGGGTCAGCCAAGGAGCAGGACGGCATACCCACCCTTCCCCAGGAGAAGAGAGCTGTCATCGGATGCTTGATCCTCTCCCTTCCCTGCCAATCTATCATGACAGCTGCAAAGGAATATGAGAGTTGCAATAACAAAAGATGTCAGCCTTAAAGTAAACAAAATCAACCTGATACAAACTAGTATACTACAGTAAACCAAAATGTTTTTGCACACAAAGTGCACATGGGGGCCAGCTCCACACTTGAGTGTATGGCCCTCTGTGCTGTTCCCCCTTAATTACACCATAATTTGTGAAGCGCTGGAGAAGAGCCGAAACATACATATTGTGTGTCGGCTACTGCTGGCTTGTAGTACAGTTACGGTCTATCTTCATCTCTAAGCTGAGTCAGAGAGAAAAGTCTGCGAATATGGTAAAACACCACAAATCTCATAACCCTCAGTGCCGCATTCACTTATTGGAATGCAAGAGTCTCCCTCAATCAATGTCAGATGGCACTTTCTTTTTAAATTTTCCTCATTCATGAATGTAGGAAAATTACATGCTATAGTACATCAAAGAAAAATGTTGGACATGTTATAAACTGCACAAGAGTCCTGTCTCAATCAGTAGCACTAATGTGGGTGGTGCATTCTGTGATAACATGTGCCACACAACCATCGAATTGCATTTTGTATAATTTTCATTCATTGTGCAGCACAGTTGAGATCAGACTACCTTCAGATGCCATGTTGTGTCTTGTTACACTATGGTTGGGTGGCAGAGCTATCTGTAGTACATTATTATCACCTATACATGCAGACATTGTATACATCTTCAGATCATGCCACACACTTTTTTCACACATTCCCCCCTCTGCTTGTCTTCAGAAGCTGTATTTGTGGCCAGAAGCCACAATGGAGCACACATTTTGGACCCCTGTCTGCGATTCCGTTCTGTCTGCTGTCTATAAACGTGAACTTTACTTTGCAATCATATTCTCTGAGTGGTAAAATTCAAGCTCTGTTAAACAGCACCAATTCTGATGCTTAAGTCAAGCCACCTCGCAGCAGCTTACCTGTATTATGGACTTCAAAAGCCCACTTTTTGGAATTAATTACTGCTTCTGAGGAGGCAGTATAGCTTAGTGGTTAAAGGCACTGAGCTGCAAACCTGGAGACATGAGTCTGAATCCCATCAGCCCCCACTTGCATACTGTGTGACTCTGAGCAAGTCACATAACTTCCCTGTGCTCCCAGGTTGCACCTGGAAACAAGCTTCAGCTTAGTGTGCCTTTCCTGGTTAGACAATTTCCCCTTTCCCTTTCTGTGTCAAAAGGGGAAGGTATCACAATTCCTTGGTCATAGGAGCTGGCCTCCTTATCCTTTTCTAGTCTCCAATTGTATTTGGCACTGCACCTATGCACTCACGTTTTGTGATGTATTAATTTTGAGTGTGCTGTGGCACAATCCATTGATAGTGATGGGGGCAGGTTTTGAAATATATATTTTTTAAATATTTTAGAGAGCCACAGAAGTCCTATTAAAGCCACTGCTTGACTAGCTAAGTGCCTTGCTAGTCAAGCAGTGGCACTGATAGGACTTCTGTGGCTGTGTAAAATATATAAAAATATTTTAAAATTACTCTCATTGCTATCAATGGAGTGCACCGCCACACTGCCCAAATAAATACATCACAAAATGTGTGCATGGGGGGGGGGGTGCCAGCTACAATCAGGGACTAGGAAAGGGAAAGGGAAAGGGAAAGGGAAGGGGATAGGGTGGCCACATCCTCCAGCTGAGGAACTATGACACCTTGACCTTTTTTTTCATATAGGTTTTTATCTTCCTTGGCCAAGATGGGCTTGGCTCCCTTCACCCTGTCCCTGCCATCCTCCACCATCTACCACCCTCACCGGGACTTAGCTACAGTCCTGCACGTCCTTCTGGGCCCTAAGGGTGGAATGTGTGAGGGACAACATGCACGGTTTCATATATGCCTGCCTCAGAGGCACTTGTTCTTCAAGTTCCCCCACCCCCAGTGCTGGAGCACTCACGTCAATCATGCAAATGTGAAGGCACACACAGGTTGCAGGGTACCACAGCTCGCTCCCCTCATGCCGGTTCTGTCCCACACTATCCCCAGGCCTCCATCTGGTGGAAGTCATTTGGCAGAGCCAGCAAGCTACCCCCTCAAGGAGAAGAGCAGTCTGTTGGATGCTTGATCTCCCCCCCCCAAGACAGCCCCCAGCAACCTGATATTGCACCCAATCCTGGTTGCTGGGTGGTGGGTGGTAGTGTCACTACCATGCCACTGAGACATGATACCTTCACCTTTATCAAAGAAGCAGAAATTAATTCCAAAAAGTAGACTTTTGAAGTCTGTAAGAGATAAGCTGCTACTGGGGATCTTTGGAAAACATTTGAAAATAGACACAATTGGTGCTCTTTAAATACACATTTCCTTGTGTTCCACATATGAAAATGGATGTTTCCTTACCTGGTAAGGGTAATTGTGCTAGTTTTATCCATGACACTCCAGACATTACCTCTTGGGTTCTTAACCCGCCTGATAGGTTAGTGATGTACATGTGACCGAGATCAAATTTTGCAGCATACCTAGGTCCCAGGAGTTCCCCTTCTCCAGTTCAATTCTTCCATAGCTGCAATGTAAAAGTTTTAGGCCAAACTCCTCTTTCTGTGACCCCCACCCTTATCTTCCAGTAGAAACAAAACGATTAACTATGGTTCAACAATTACCTTCATTTTATTTCCTATAGGTACAATTCTAGATTTGGTTCCCTAGTGACACTGACTGTAATTGACAGTGCATTCAGATCAGAACACTAATAAATTCTCAATTTTTCTCTTTCTTTTTCCGTCTGTCAGACGTAAGCCCTGTCAGCGTGAAATGTGTGCCGTGGTTGCCCTGACAGGTGGGTCATGGAGTGTCATGGATACAACTAACACAATCACCTTTACTAGATGAGTAAACACCCATTGTGTTATGTTGTATTCCATGACACTCCAGACATTACCTCTTAGGTTACTTATAATAAGCAGTTCCAACATCCATCAGGGTGGGACAGGGCAATCAGGCGGGCAGCTAGTGTGACACACTGAGGATAAAACTTTTGTTGCCAATTCCATTCTTTGCCTATATAAAGTCTCAAGTCTATAATGTCTTGCAAAGGTATGGATGGAGGTCAAGGTTGCTGCTCTACATATGTCTTCCATGGACACACTTGCTCTTTCTGCCCAGGAAGTGGCCACTGCCCTTGTAGAATGGGCCTTTATTCCCTCCGGAGGCGTGAGGCCATTTGTTTTGTACGCCTCTTGTATTGTCCTTTTTATCCAGCTAACAATGTTGGTTTTAGAGGCAACCAATACTTGTTTGTGACCTTAAGCTATTATAAACAGTCTTTCAGACCTGCGGATTGTTTGTGTACATGTAATGTATTGTGATATAGTACTACCTACATCCAGAGAATGGTGGGTTGCTGCCTCCCCCTGTTGTGGTAGTGGGTAGAATGTAAGTAACTCTAGGGTTTGCTCCCTATGAAATGTGGACATGACCTTGGGGGGAAATGCAGGTACTGTTCTCATAAAGACCCCTTGCGCAATGAAGATGATGTAAGGTTCTTTGCACAATAAGGATCCTAACTTGCTAATTCAGCGAGCAGAGCAGATTGCCACCAGGAAGCAGGTCTTCAAGCCTAACCAGTAGAGAGCTGACTGAGCGGTGGTCTCAAACGGGTTTTTCCCCCAGGGATTCAAGCACCATGGTCAGACCCCAGGGGACTACTGGTGCCCGTATGTGAGGCTGAATGCTTTGTGCTGCTCTTAGAAACCTGACAGCGTCTGGATGAGCACCGGGCTGTGAAAGGCCGACGTTGGCCATGGCTGCTCCTATGGCCAACAATTGTACCCTTAGGGAGGAGGTGGATAGGCCTTTATCTAGGCCTTGCTGTAGGTACAGCAGGATTATGGACATATCTGCCCGCATTAGGTCGAGCTGCACAGATTTGCACCAATTGGTGAAAAGGTTCCACTGTCAACTGTAAGTGGCCATGGTGGATGGCTTCCTGGACTGTAGGATGGTTGATATGATGACTCATGATACCCAGCAGTTAACAGTCTCTGCCCTTCAGGAGCCAAGCCGACAGCTTTAGGGTGTGAGGAGTTGGGTGAATCATTGGCCCCTGGATCAGCATGTCCTTGATATAGGAGAGTCCATCTGTCCAGTGTCATGGCTACTGCAGATGCAAACCACACCCTTCGTGGCTCATACGGTGCGATCAGGATGATCTGGAATTGTAACAGCCTGATCTTCGCCAACACCTGGGGGATCAAGGGAATCGGAGGAAAGATATAAGATCACCCTGATCCCAGGTCTGAGACAGAGCATCTATGCCCAGGGCCTGCTTCTCCCTGTACCTGGAGAAATACGCCTTGACTTGTGCGTTGACTTTGGGCACCATCAGGTCCAATGGCACATGTCCCCACCTCCTTTGTATCATGCCGAATAGGTCTGGATGGAGTTGACACTCCCCCGGGTGTACCTGCTGTCTGCTTAGCCAGTCTGCTCTGACATTCAGCTTTCCAGCCAGATGGACTGCATGGAGGTGGGCGAGATTGGATTGAGCCCAGTTTAGTACTTTGGCTGCTTCTCTGAGCATGGTTCTGCTGCGTGTTCCACCCTGTTTTGCAATGTATGCCACAGTGACCTGGTTGTCAGATTTCACCAGGGCTGTCTGGCCAACGATCCTGTCCCTGAATGCTCTCAGAGTGTGAAACACTGCCCTCATCTCCGGGATGTTGATGGACAGCCGTGCCTCTGCCGTCATCCACCTGCTTTGCACTGTGGATTCGTGCATGCATGCTCCCCAACCAAATAGGCTGGCATCGATCTCCATTGTCACCTCATGAGCCAGCTCCAGTGGGCAACCCTTCTCAAGGTTTTGGTGGTGCGTCCACCACCTCAGTGAGTCCTTGACCATCTGTGACAAGTGAATGACCTTGTTGAGGTCATCCTCCAAAGGGGAGCCCTGCTGCAGTACGCAGTTTTGCAGGGAGCGCACATACCATCTCCCCCATGGTACCAAGTCTATGCAAGATGCCATGCAGCTGAGGACTTGTGCCGCTTGGCCCATCATTGGCCAGGCTGTGGACCGCAGTGTCCGAACTATCATGATCACTGAGCTGACTCATTTTCATGATGATCTTCAACTGTGTCTTTCTCTGCCCTGAGGTGCTCTATGTGCTGGGATGGTCACAAGGAGCTCTTCTCTTGCTTGACCACCCAATCATGCCGGGACAGGGCTGACAGGACTGAGTCTGCATCCCTTTGTGATTGGGTGTTGCTGTGTGTCAAATCAGCCAGTCATCCAAGTAAGGAATGATATCCACCCCCTGCTCTTCCAGTCGGGCTGCCAGGACAACGGACACTTTTGTAAACACCCTGGGTGCCGAAGTGAGGCCAAAAGATTAAGCCTGGTACTCAAAATGCTGACCCAGTATGTGAAACCTGAGAAAGCGTTGGTGGCTGGGTCTGATTGGGATGTGAGTGTACGCATCCTTCAGGTCCACGGATGTGAGGTAGTCGCCCACCCGTAAGTTCCTCAGGGTGGACTGGAGGGTTTCTATCTTGAACTGAGGGGTGGATATGAATTTGTTCAGGAATTTCAGATCCAGAACTGGTCTGAGATCTCTGTTCTTCTTTGGAACCATGAAGAAGATGGAGTATACACCTGTGCTGGCCTTGGTGTCTGGCGCTGGCTGAATTGCGTTGTTTCATGCCAGGTCTTGAAGAATCTCCTGTACCTGGTGGGTGGTGGCCCTTTTCTTTGAGATGGGGGACAGTACCTCCCTGTCCCTGCAAGGTTTGCTTGAAAACTCGATAGCGTAACTATGGAAAATGATCTCCAGAACCCACTTGTCTGAGGTTGTGTGCTGACATTGCTGAAGGAATTACATCAGCCTCTGCCCCACTGGGGGATAATGCAAGTGTTGGCTTGGCAGTGGGGAGGCTGGAGTGGAGTAGTCAGTACTGCTTTGATTTTCCACCTCTGCCTCTGCCTCCAAAACGTGGGTTCCTTCCTCTGGGAGCTGAATAGCTGCCCAGTGAGGAGCATCTGAAGTTTGTGGTTGTTGTGGCTTCTCCCTTGAAAGGAATTATTCGAGTAATTCTGCCTTTTGGTCTGTTGGAACTTGTTGTTCCCCCAAAATCTACGATGAGCAGATGGCAAATAAGTAGTTCTCTGCTTGTCTTTGGTGAGGTCATTGCCCTCTTCCTTTAGTTTCAGGAACTCTATAAGGCCTTGTCAAACACATGGTTCCCTTTCAGGAGCAGATTCTGTAAGAGGGCTTTAGATGCATTGTCTGCCTCCCATAGTTGAGCCATAGGGCTTGTCTGGCTCTATTGGTCAGGCCAGCAGACCTGGCTTCTAAATTTAAGGTATCCACTGCCATGTCCCCGAGATATTTAGCTGTATCCAGGGTACACTCTAGCAGCTCTGCTTCCCTGGATTTCAGATCTGCTTTTCCCAGTAGCTCCACCAACCAGCGGATCTGAGCCCCGGTGGAGTAAACAGCTGTCACTGTGGCTCTTGCCGTCATGCCTGAGATTTCGAACAGCTTCTTTAGCATCTCCTCTACCTTTTTATCAGTGGGGTCCTTGAGGGAAATGGTGCTGCAAGGCAGCACTGTCTTTTTGCTCAGTGCTGCTATTTGAGGGTCTATGCTTGGAGCTGTGCGCCATAATTTGACCTTGTCCTTTTGTACTGCATATATTCTGTCCAGGTTTTTTTGTAGGACATGCGACCTGGCTCTGTTGATTCCCACTCTTTAGAGAAAATGTCATAGATGGCAGAATAGCTAGGAAAGGTGTCCTTAACCTTCTGGGTTTGCTGGATCATGAGATCGAGCTTGGACTCTGGTTTGGGTGTGTCCATGTCGAACCCCATTGTTGATTTTATGGCCCGCATCAGGCCTGGGATAAGGTCAAATTAACAAAGTTTCGATATCAAGGAAGGTGACTCGCGTATGATGTCCATATCCTCATCACCTGATTTGGCATCCTCGCCATCCTCTGGTTCCCCCCCTTTGTCCTCATCCCTGGGAAGGGATGTAGGAGATTCCTCATTGGTATCCAGCTGGGGGGGATGCTTGGTCCTGGTACCAGTACTGGAGCAGGTGAGGGGGGTGGTCTCATTTTCATCAGTGACTCCAGTTTCTCCATGACCTTAAACATGAAGTTCTATTGGCTTTCTATCATTGCCACCATTGCCTGTTGGGTCTGGGTCAATAGTGCCCCTGGGTTCATCCAACTGGAAGGTCCAGGTCCCTCATTATCCAATTCTGTATTAGTGAGATGGCCCCCTGCTGACTGCTCATCCTCATGTACATAGGCTGGGCATTGAGAGCCCGGGTTGTGGGGCATCAAGGCGGTACTGCAGGACACACACTTCTTGGCCTTCATCATCTAAAAGGCGACAGAAGGACACTTAGAAAACATTTTTTCAATGGAGTAGGGTACCTGTGAAACACGTAAATCATGGGTAAATGTCTCCATAACCCTGTCAAACAGTATAGAGGCCCGAGGGATCCAAAAGTCCCTGTCACCCCTGAGATTGTTGTTGTCAGCCCCCAACTGCAGAAATTGAAAGACACAAAACCCCCCTTCAATAATTTATGGAACTTGATATGGCACAGGAAAGGCACCAAAGTCACCAGTGCATGTAGCGCTGTGCAGTCTGAGACAGAGCGTGGTGGGAGCACTGCGAGACATACTGTTGCAAGCCTAAAATGGCAGCTGAGCCATCAGAAATCTGGCCCAAAAAAATGGTGACTGAGAATATCCCCCTGCACATGCAGGAGTAGCCAGACAAAATGGTGGCCGTAAACTGTTCCCCTCACATCTAGGGGGATCGAGATTCAAGGCAAAGCTGACCTACACAAGTGTGCCGGTTGAATTGCTCCACTATGGGATCGAAATTCAAGGTTGGGTTGCCCTACAAGTGTGCAGGCTGAATTGCACCACTAAGTCTGCATAGGGAGGACTCTCCTCCACTCCCACAGCTAGTAGGTCACTACCAAGTGGGGCCTAGCGTAGATGGGCAGAAAACACCCCGAGTTTAAAAAATCCCAAAAATCCAACAAAGAAACTGTATCTGTGAGCTCTCTGCAGTGGTCGCTGACTTAAGGACCGCCTGCAAGAGTTAGTTGTGAACCCTTTACTACCTGCTGGGTAGGTGGTAGCGTAGGAATGCCCAGTAACAGACTGCGTGGGCTCCGCTTGGTAGGGGCAGGCCACATTTCAGGCATCCGACCACGTACAGGCAGACAGCCACCTCACTTAGCAGAGCGAGCAGAAAGGATTTCTTTACAGATGCTCCCAATTTTGCATAGTGGGCCCCGCTTGTGAAGGAGGCCCACCAGTGGCTCAGTAAATGCCAGAGCGCAAAGATTCAAACACCGGCCAAGCGTATGGTGCCAGCTGTGCGGCATTTTTTAATCATGGCTAGCAGTGATTAGGAGACAATTCGGAATAAACACTGCCATCTCTTAACTCATTTTCTGTCTTTGTAAAAAGATGACCAATACACAATCTATTTGGTTACTTGGACATTTTCTTTACTTTTGCTTTAAACAAATAGAGTTGCTAACTATTTGCTAACAGAGCAACACAAAATACTCGGGGGGAGTGTGAGAAGGAGGTTTACAATATTAAACCTGCGATTTCATAGCACGCTATCTACACACTTTTCATGGCTATATTAAGCCTTGTAATTTCATAGCATACTATCTAAACACATTTTGTTGCTAGACATCTCTACAGCGTTAAGTCTAGCGATTTCAGGCATGCTACCTAGCACAGTTTGTGACTAAGCCATTTCTAACTCCCTCTCTCTCTCTCCCAGCTGACTAACAACAGCAATTCTTTAAAAAAAACAATAGACACAGCTGAGGACAATCCATTCTAGCCAGAAGAACACCTAATTATTAATTAACTGTTCCAGTTAGGTTCATGCAACAACACAGTATTGCTCCTAAATTCTTCAAGTTAAACATCATTAAAGACAATTTGACTTCATTGTTGAGGGAGCCACATGTCCATTCTTTTAAAAAGGGTTCTGGCCTACCTTAGTTTATTGATTAATCAGGGACTCCTGGAGTGCTTGTAGCCTCTTCAGATGCAGAGATTGAACTGGAGAACGGGGACTCCTGGGACCTAGGTATGCTGCGAAATTTGATCTGGGTCACATGTGCATCACTAGCCTATCAGGTGGGTTGAGAACTCAAGAGGTAATGTCTGGATTGTCATGGAATACAGCCTAACACAATGGTTGTTCTCCATACAGTGAACTCTGCTACTCCTGCAGTGGCCTCCAGTTTTTGTTTGCAACAGGAGTTTCCTATCTGTTCCGTGTGCACATTTCCTATTGCCACGATGGAAGAACACTTGCGGTCAAGTGCTGTAATAGACTGCAATCAGCATTCAAGGTCATTGAGCTGAAATTCGAATTTCTATGACTTTGATAGACTGCTGTTTGAATGAGGATAGAAAAGAGAAAGTGAAATTCCCCAATGTCACATGACGGACAGCACCTAAACTGTCCTATATGTCTTGTGACATAGAATTAAGTATGCTTCTTGAAGGGACAAAATCATCTTTTAGCTGATTTTTATAGCCTCTGTGAAAAAGGTTGCAGGCACACATCAGCATCAACATTAATGCACATGCCCGGAGTTATGGCTTTATATTTTAAATATTGATTTTGATGTTAGAGTGCGTGTTTCAGCAATGTATTCACTTTTCCATACTCAGAAACGTGTCCAGTATTAGAAAATAACTTTAGCTTTCTGGGCTTGAGAAAATTCAAACTTGTTCACGCACAAGTTTATTGGCACTTTTACACCATGTTAGAAGTACCTGTGCAGCACCGGCAGACAATACAGGATTTCACTCATGATGGGGAGATAGAAAAAAATATGCAAAATAAAGATACAAATGGGCATTTTTAAATAAGCAGGCCCAAAGAAGAGTATGTCCAGTAAGACTGATATGCACAGGCAGCATTTTCCACAGGGGCTATAGAAATCGGCTAAAAGCTGACAGTGTCCCTTTACATAGAAACATAGAAACATAGAAGTTGACGGCAGATAAGGACCGCAAGGCCCATCCAGTCTGCCCATTTCTTTTTCTACCTTATAAATGTGCCATCGGCCTTTGCTATGTCAGTGACCTATCTATTCATAGTCATTTGTATTGCTCCCTTATGCCTATCCCATGCCTGTTTGAAGCCCTGCACTGTATTCATAGCCACTACTTCTTGTGGTAAGCCATTCCATGCATCTACCACCCTTTCTGTGAAAAGAATTTCCTCACATTCCCCTTAATCGGCCTCCCTCTAATCTCATGCTGTGTCCTCTGTCCTGCTATTTTTCTTATATTTAAACATGTTAGACTCTTTCACCTTGTTTATGCCCTTAAGGTGTTTAAATGTCTCGATCATATCACCTCTCTCCCTCCTTTGCTCAAGGGTATACATATTGAGCTCCGTTAATCTGTCCTCATATGTCTTCTGATGCAGTCCCTGCACCATTTTGGTTGCCCTTCTCTGGACTGCCTCAATTTGGTTAATGTCCTTGTGAGTGTGGCCTCAATACTGCCGCAGTACTCAGATGGGGCCTAACCAATGTCTTGTACAGAGGATTATTACCTCCCTCTTCGACTTGTGATACCCCTACTAATACACCTAACACCCCTAGCCTTACCTACTGCTTTAGAGGTCTGCTTGGATGATTTCAGGTCATCAGTGATGATGATGCAAGTCTCTTTCTTCCTTTGTGACTGCTAGCAACTCCTCCCAGCCTATAAGTGGCTTCAGGGTTTCTCTTCCCTATGTGCATGATTTTGCACTTCTTTTGCATTAAATCCCAGTTGCCACTCTTCTGACCATTCTGCTAGTTTATCCAGATCTCTTCTCATTCTGCCCACCCCATCTGGATCATCTACTCTGTTGCAGATCTTGGTGTCATCTGCAAACAGACAAACCCTTACCTCTAGTCCATCTGCTAGGTCACTAATGAAGATGTTGAATAGGACTGCCCCAGGACTGATCCTGAGGTACCCCACTTGTGACTTGCATCTCTTCTGACTGTATACCATTTACCACCACTCTCTGTTTTCTGCCAGTCAACCAGTTTGCCACCCAGTTGACCCAACTTCTGACCCACCCGAGCCTACCTAGCTTATTTATCAATCTTCTATGTGGAACAGTGTCAAAAGCTTTGCTGAAGTCAAGGTAGGCGACATCAACTGCTCCCTTGGTCCAACCACTCTGTTACCCAGTCAAAGAAATCTATGAGATTAGTTTGACAGGACCTTCCTTTGTAAACCCATGCTGTCTTGGATCCTGTGCCCCTATGGATTCCAGGTGTTGCACTATCCTTTCCTTAAGGAGTGCTTCCATAATCTTGCCCACTACTGAGGTAAGACTGACCGGTCTGTAGTTCCCCGCCTCCTCCTGCTACCACTCTTGTGGAGTGGGATCACATGAGCCCTTCTCCAGTCTTCTGGGACCTCTCCTGTGCTCAGAGACTCACTAAACAATTCTGCTAATGGCTCTGCTAGTTCCTCCTTTAGCTCCTTAAGTACCCTGGGATGTATGCCATCAGGTCCCATTGCCTTATCCACCCTGAGCTTAGCAAGCTCTTGTAGGACCCTTTCTTTTGTGAAGGGAGTAGTAGTGCTCACCTCCCTCCCCCCTGTGTCCATGATGCTGAGCTGTGGGCCCTGCCCTACCTTCTCTTCAGTGAATACTGAGCAAAAGTATCTATTTAGGATAGATGCCTTTACAGGGTCCTCCTCCTCACATGCTCCTTTTCTCCATTAAGCTTAGCAACACCCTCTGAACTTTCTCCTTTCACTAATGTATCTATAGAAAGTCTTGTCACCTTCTTTTACTGTTTGTGCTAGTGTTTCCTCAGTTTGGGACTTTGCCTGCCTTACTGCCTTACCTGCTTCCCTTAGGGCAGTTTGGTATGCCCCCTATCTTCATCCCGCTGTGTTCCCTTATATTTTCTGAAGGCCAGCCTTTTGGCTCTGACCTTTTCTGCTACTGTATTTGAGAACCAAAGTGGTTTCCTTCTTTTTTTGCACTTCCTTTTCTGTCTAACACAATGGGATGTTGCTTCAAGTATTGTATCCTTAATGCTTGCCCACTTTGCCTGTACCTCCTCACCTGTGTTTCTTTTTGCCAGGGCTAGCTTAACTCTGTTGGCCATCTTATCAAAGTATAAGTTTACCTCTTCTTCCTGCGCCTTGCAGGATTTGAACCCTGCACCCTTGGTTCCAAAGTCCCCAGTTCCACAACTCACCTAGAACACTTGCATAAATAAACTTTGTTGCTACTACTTTACTACACAAGTGGGGGTTGATGAGATTCAAACCCAGGTCTTCATGCTTCCAAGTCTCCTGGCTTATAGTTCAGTGCCTTTAACCACTAAGCCATACTGTCTGCCTTTATTGCTCTCATCTAGAGATACCATGTTACTGCAATGAAATAAACATAAAGCTTGGCAGACATAGATAGGCTGCAAGATGAGTTTATGTATACATGTTCTGGAAATTCCTAAATCATCCTATCTTATTATAGCCAGGACTGTGATTAACTTCAATATACACCAGCTCCATCCCAGTTTACGCTGCTGATTAGGGTCCATATCAATTATTGCATGCCTATATAGGCCAAAACACAAAAGGAAATTGTAATTTATTTCATGATAATTCATGCTGTGTTGAATTAATGTTGAATAATTTATAATTTCCCAATTCAAGATTTGTGTGTTTGTCAGCAACTGTCAGTCATCAGTTCACATTATTCAGTTCATGAATTTATTCTCCCGTCTCAGTTGGCTTCCATCGTATCTGGTTGTTTCCCAGTTATCTTTATCCTTAACTTAATTTGTTTACCTTTGAGCACAAGGGCCCAGATATTCAAACTGTGCCCAAAAAGTGTGCAACAGCAGGAGCAAGCGCAAGTCCATTGCGCCCATGCGCAAGAGGCGCGATATTCAAAAACTGCCTGGCTCAAGATGCGCCTACAGCTGACGCCACTGAATATCGCACCACCTGCATCATAGCGTAACTAGGGAGGGGAAGCTGAGCATATCTGATGCGTCATAGCGCAACAAGGGATGTTCAGCTGAGCAGTCCAGAGGCGCCATAGCGCAACCAGGGATGCCCCCCAGCAGCAGGGCAGCAATGCAACAGCACAACCAGGGATGCAGGGGCCCACCCCCCATGCCACAGATGGGTGAGGAACACACAGCAGAACAGACATCGTCCCCCACACCCCATGCACTGCACAACTGGGGAGGCTGAATAACCACTGGCCCATGGAGACAAGCAACCAACCCACAGCTGGGCCATGGTGCCCCATCACACCCCTGGCAAGCTGTGACCGGCACACAGGAGGGCCAACCACCCGTGCCACCATCCCCCAATGTAGAGCTTCACCTGCACTGTGACCCCCAGACACCCTGCCCAGGAGCAGTGTCCACCAGTGCAGGATACCCCATGCATGCCACCACCCCCACTGCGACAATGCAACCCTGTGCACCACAGAACCATGCAAGGCAGCCCCACCATGAGCACCCATCAGCGGGTGACAGCACACAGTGATGCAACGACTGCATACACAGTGCCACCATGCACAGCCCCTCCCCCCGAGGTACAGCTGAGAGACCGACCATGCGTCGGCACACGAGGTACCCCACACGTGACAGGGCATGCCCCGGACCCCACCACCAGTGGTACAGCACCCTGCACACCCTCCCAAGGACACACCCCGACCCAGCACTGGCCACAACAGCCAGCGCAGGCACCCACAGTGGTGCACAGAAGCATGCACCACACTGGATGCAACACATTGCATGGACAAACATCCACCCATACCCAAGGGCACACCAACACTGGGACACAGTAGCGGGGCAACCAAGCCCCCAGCGTGGGGCCATGAAAACTGTGTACACACGGCCAGCAGTCCTCCACGGCACAGGAGTGCCAGCCACCCTGCGCAGGCACTGTGGACCTGTACGCCACCAGCATTTGCCCGGAGCACAAGTGACAGACAGTGGTGTACATCCCCTGCAACACACACAAGCCACAGCATGGAGATGGGACAACAACAGTGGAGGCCAAAGTGTCACCTGAGGCAGACATGCACCACACCAGTGACAGGAGGCAACACAGCATTGTGACAGGTACAGTGGCTGTTCTGCATGGACAGCCACCACTGACATGCCAGCAGACCGTGCAGGTCACAGACATGCAAGGGTGTCAGCTACACAGGCCATGGGCAGGCTGACAGGTGCGCCATGGACACAGAGCATGCACCACGGACCACTGCACACAGTCATCCAGTACACATGGAACAATACACACACCACAGACAGTGACTGAAAGCTACTCCCACACCATAGTCACTTCCCCACGGACACACACACGCACATGACTGCACCACCCCTGATGCCATGCACATCACTGCAGCTGAGCACCTATAGCCCACTACAAAACAGAGACCACCACATTAGGTATATCAAAGCAAATGTATTGTAAAAAAACACACAAAACTATTTACATATATTTACAAAAGGTTGGGGGGAGGGCCACAAACAAGGTGGGGGTGGGTAAGGGGCAGGAGTGAACAAATGGTAGAGGGAAGGAGGGGTGTGAGGGTGGGTCCAGGGGGGTCGGTGAAATCTTGGGGTGCATGATGTTCAGCGGGAGCCCCCCTTCCTGCTCTGAATGCGCCTCTCACCATGCCTCCTGCAGACTCCTAGCTGGTCAATCCACTGTAAAATTTCAAAGGAGGCCCTGGCCACTTGCAGTATCTCCTGCAGCACTCTCTCAATGTTCTGCAACTGCCATCCACCTAGGACAAGGGAGCAGAGTCAATAGGTGTGAATGCACAGCCCCACACAGCCCACCCACTGTGCATGGCATACGGCCATGGGACATGCCTCTGTGATGGTGTGTTACCACCCACAGTGATCGTGTCCACAAGACCTGCCCACCCATGCGCACACAGCCATGCGGACCGCTGCACACACCCATCGGCCAAGTCCTGCACAGCACCACCATGGCTGTTTAGTGACATGGCTATGTGGTGTGAAGGCAAATGGCACAGCCATGTACCCGGTGCACATGTGGACCACCATTGACGCAGTCCCAGACATGCAGTGCCGCTGGACAGTGCTGACTGTAACAAGTTGTGTGCATGGCAGTGGTGTCAATGGATGGTGGCCATGCTCCGCTGCCCGCCCTGTTACACAGCATGCAATAGTAATCATGGAGGTAAGGCACTCACCATCATCAGGCTGGTCCCTCTGCCGCTGTGGACCTTCGCCCCTCCTGTTGTTCTGGTCCTCCAGCTGGCGCCTCCGCTCCCTCGCCAGCCATCTCTCTTCTGGCCCTAAGATGCAAACATGGAGAGAGAAACATCAGTACAATCCTGTAAAAGTCCCCTGCCCCCATGTGTGTGCAATCCCACCCAGCCAGACCCACCCACCCCACACCCTGCTAACACCACCACAGCCAACACCGGATGATCCCCCCCATGTTCTGGACACATGCAACCGTGATACCCATATGGAAGATAAAAGTGTATGGACGTTACACCTACCTGGCCGTGGCACCGTGCCCATCCTGGCACATGCCCGCAGGTGGGCAAGCAGGTCCGGGTCCCTCCGCCTCAGGTCCCCATACCTGTGGCGGCACAGATCCACTGTCTGCCCCATTCCTGTGGCCTCCTCCAGGGCGTCGGCCACCTCCTGCCACACCTGGCTCCTGGACCTGTCCAGGGGTGCCTCCTCAAACGGTGGGCCAAAAAGTGGCTCAACAATGGCAACCAGGTTTGCCATTTCAATCTGGCTCCACTGGGCAGCTCTCCTCCATGCCATCTCTCTTGCTCAGTAGGTTCAAAATGGCACTTTGCAGTGTGGTTCCACCACATGCAGATGCTGCGCGCGGTACAATGCTACCATTCCCTATCGCACTGTCACCGAACAGCACAATAGTGGTGCACCCATGCCTGATGCATGGTGCCTAGGGGGCAAAGGTCGGGCACAGGGTCAAGGGTCACTGTCGCATGGACAGCACCGCGCGATTGGAACCCAATGCGTGTAGCGTGGGTGCCTGTGTGCTACCTCCAGTAGTGGCCTACTGCGCTGTTGCCCCACTGCGCCTACAATGCCCCAGTGCCACAGCGCCATATAGGTGAACAGCGCTGTAGCGCCACTGGCACAATGGTGGCCATGCCCTGCATTGCCTCCTGCGCACAGCATGTCAGCAGCATGGCAGGCACCTGCGTCATCAACTCGGGCATGCGCAGTTAGGTGTGTACTGCACATGTCACAGAACTGCGCCCTTGGCTCAGCACATTCAACACAATTGTGCCAAGCGCAAAAGTGCTATATTCAGCCGTCATATGCAAATCAGCTAATCAGCCATTCAATGGTGCAGCACTGCAATTTGCATCCACTTAAAGTTGCGCCTCGCCTCATTTGCATGGGTTGCACTATAAAAGTTCAACATTGGGCTGCATTGGCCATAGTCGGTACTGCAGTCTGTTGGTGAGTTGCATGCTGTTTGGGAGTGTGGACTGTGGATTTTGGGACATGCATGGGACTGCACAGTCACAGGTAACAACTTTCATTCTCACAGGCTGAATCAGGACCGAGCGAGTTGTGGGAGAAGAGGAACAGAGTTGTGGGAGGAGGAGGAGGAGGAGGCCAAATTTCACCAAGGCCGAGATGGATGCCCTGTTTGAGGCCTACCTGGACCAGGAGCCACTTCTCAGTGGACTCCAGGGAACACCACAGTCCCATGCTGCTGCATGGGAGGAGTTGGCATGTGCTGTGAACCTGCATGGCAGCCACCAGTGCTCCGTGCAGGAGTGCAAAAAGAAGATGGGCACAGACAGGAGGAGGAGGATTAAGGAGAAGGTGGCTGCCATCAGGGCAGCATGATCTGCAACAGGTGGGGGACAGCCAGAGGTGCTATGCCTGACCCCACAGGAGGAGAGGGTTGCTAGCAGCATGCAGTGTTGTGCCATTGAGGGTGTTCCAGGTGGTGGCTTCCAGATGGGTGGTAGCCCGTCACTGCATGGTAGGTCATGGTCTGTCTATTGGGGGGGCAGGGTAGGTCACATGCAGTAACGCGACTTTGTTTTCCCTTACAGATCCTGAGCATCTGCATGGGTCAGTGGTGGTGGGCCTCTCCACTGAGGCCAGTCAGATGGAGATGGAGGAGGGCCCATCCACCTCCACAGGTATATGCAGCTCAGTGCGACAGTGGGCCCGCCTGGCTGTCCAGACTGATGTTGTTTGAACAGGTGCGGAGGAGGCCCTGCCTGTGTCCCATCATCCATGGATGCCAGCATGCTGTGACTCGGGCTGGTGCCGGGTCCGTCACCAATGATGATGTCGCTAACGTCATGGGCAGTGACACGTGTGTGCCACAGGATGGCCACAGAGCAGGTAACATCGTGGCCATGGCTGTAGGTGGTGCCGCTGTGCAGGCCTGCGTGTCATCACAGTCCCAGCCTGTGCCTGTCAGCACCAGTGGGGCAGCACTGGTGTGTGTACAGGACAGTGGGACTGTTGCAGCCACTGCGGTGGCACCAGTGAGCCCTGGGGAGCAGCAGCCAGAGGGGCAGCATCAGCAGTCGGCTAATGGGCTTGGGGGTACAGTGTCAGGGGGCAGCATCAGTGCACTGCCTGTGGACATGCCCAGACCTGGTCCTGGTGTGCAGCACCCACCCTCAAGGGGCGCTGAGCATACGGGCCATGCACACCCTGAGGGACAGGATGCCAAGCAGGCAGATGACCTCTTGGATGAGCACACCCACATACTGCAAGCATCAGTCATCCAGCAGATGCAGCTTGCGACGTCGATGGATGAACTGCATGCAGCTCTGGAGCGGGCAGAGGAGTGTCACAGCAGAGACACCGCTCTGATCCTGGCAGGGATGGACCAGTTGCAGGAGGATGTGACCGCTGCCATTGACAGGCAGACACAGGCATTCACTGCTGTCATGGCCACATTGGGCACACAATTATTTGCCCATGCGTCGCAGACACCACGCAGTGCACTGTCCACTCCCTGTTCCCAGCATCATGCGACACCATCCTTGTCGACACCGGGTTCAGCTGTGGGCATCCCGAGCACGCCTGGTGCAGGCATGTTCGGTGTGCTGCAGACCCCTGCACGAGCACAGTCGCGTTCACGCAGTGGAACCCCTGGGGACCACCAGTGCCACCTCATGAGGCCAGTGGCCAGCCTGTCAGTGCTGGCGGGTCTCGGCGGGGCCGCCCACACATCCGTGGTGGCCGGGGCACTGTGGCGCGTGACTGACCTGTCTCCCAACATGGCTACTCTCTGATGCTGCCCTGTGTGCAATGTGTCATTCAGCGGGCAATGCACGGGTGGGTACCCGGCCCTGCACGCAGACACACAGTCCATCTGCACACCCTCCCGGCTGCTGTCCACAGTTGCGTGTGCATGATGATGCCTGCATTGCGCTGTACACCAATCTGCAATGATGCTCAGCATCTGACACATGCACAATGACAGGCAGTGGGCGTGGTGGTCTGTGGACATGTGTGTGGCTAGGAGTGGTGTTCTGGGTCGGTGTGCCTCCTATCCTTTGTGCATGTCTGGTGCGTTGTGTGTGTGTGTGTGTGTCTGTCCATGTGCCATGTTAGACCTCACCCATCCCTGGTGGCGTGTGTGGTTCCATGCCTGGCCAGTTCCCTTGATGGCATGCACCCCTGGTGTGTGTCCATGCGTGTTTGTGGGTTGTGCCTTAGCCACTGGTGGTTGCACATGGCCCCATGACTTACCTGGGTTGGCTGAAGTGCTCCTCCATGATGGTGTCCTGGTGCAGCTGTGCCAGCTGGAGCAGTCGGGGGTCCCGTCACCCAAGGGGGGGCTGCCCATCACCATTGTCACCGGCGTCCTCATCGTCCCCATATCGCTGTCCCCCTCTTCGACCTGCACAGCTATCCCACATTCGTTGGCCATGTTGTGTAGGATGCAACAGGCCAGGAATAGCCCACAGGCCTTTGAGGGGCTGTACTGTAGGGCACCACCGGAGGTGTCCAGGCAACGGAAACGTGCCTTCAGCATTCTGAACACCCGCTCAATGACATTATGCGTGGTGGCGTGTGCCTCATTGTAGTGTTGCTGCTATGGGGTCGCGGGCCGCCGGGAGGGTGTGAGCAGCCAGAGATGGAGTGGGTATCCACTGTCACCTGTGTGTAGAGGGTGGAGGTTAGTTTGGTGATCAGCATTGCCCTGCCCCAGACCATGTAGGCCACTACCCATGTCACCTCTGACCATTCCCCCCCAGGCCCTATGATTGTCCGTGTGGTTTGCATACTCACCCACTAGGTGGCCAGTGGGGATATTCCCACTCTTGAATCTGTGGCACAGTGCCGACTGGTGCCAGATGAAGGCATTGTGTGCTCACCCAGGGTGCGTGGCACAGACATTGATTATGCACCCCCTGGCATCGCACACCACCTGGCAGTTGACGCTAGCATAGCCTTCGCGATTTACATATGCGGCCCCCTCGGGGCCAGGTGGTGTGCGGATAGCCACATGGGTGCAGTCTATTGCCCCTAGCACGCCAGGCATACGTGCTACCCTGTGGAACTCCTGTATGTTTCCTGTGCGCTCTGCCAGTGTGTTGGGGAAATTGATGTACTCCGCAGCATGTGGCAGCAGTGCGCTGAGGAATTGGGTGAGGTGGCGTGACACGGCCGACTGGGTTATGCCTGTGGTGTCCTCAGTTGGTCTCTGGAAGGTACCCGTGGTGAGCAAGCACATGCAAGCTGTCACTTTCGCCTCCACTGACAGAGCATGGCTCCGTCGTGTGGGTGCCTGCATCACATCACTGCACGGCTCACAGAGTCACCTCAGAATTGCCCGATTCAGGCAGTACTGGCCCACGATCTCCATATCACTATACAGCTTGAAGCTGGTGTGGGCTCGGTACTGCCTGTTGCGGGCATACTGCCAACAGGCCCTTCCACGGCCGTGCCCCCCCCTGCTGCCCGCCTTCTCACCCCCCTCATTACTGCCTCCATCTGGATGGTGGCACTGGCCATATCCCTGGCTTGTGTTCACCCCCGGCAGCTGTTTCTGTGTTCCCCCGCTGTTCTAGCTGCTACTTCCCTGCACCGGGAACACCTGACTGTGCTGGCCTCACTGCTGTGTAGCAAGTACTTCCCCCTTCTGCACTGTGGCTCCCCACACCTTCCCCTGAGCCTGTGGGTTCCAGGTGCCCTTTCCCTGGCCTGCCCTGTGTGTCCCTCCTGCCCAGTTTCCCTGGCTATAGTAAAGCCTCATGTGCCTTCCCTGTAGCGTTCTTGCACCTCTCCCTTACTCCTTTTCATTTTGGCTCATTTCCGCTATGGCACAACTTCCGCTTGCTCCTCTATTGCGCATGGCGCATGTTATTGAATATCGCACTGCGCCACTTATGTATGGTTCCTCCCCCTTCAGTTGCGCATACATTCATTATCATTGCGTTGTTGCTCAGCGTGATTTGGGGGGCACAACTGCCTCCCGCTGAATATCGCAGAATGGCGCATTTTCAGACTTGCACTGGCGCAACCCTATTGTGCATGGCACAACTCTTTTGAATATCTGAGCCAAAATCTGAATACACAGACTGTTTACATTGCATTCTTGTTTGAAAAGAAAACTAGCCATTTGAATTAGACTATAATGGTTCCATGTGATAACAGTGAGCACAAAATGGAGAAGACAAAAATGATGATGGAAAAACAGCATGGCCTCATACAGCAAGTGCACAAAAACAGTGATCGCTGAAATGGCGAAAACAGTGCCACAGTGACTTTCTGCGGAGGGGGGGGCTGTGCCCTCACCCTCCCCTTACTATATATAACCAACTCTGGGAGGGAAGCAACTCAGGGAGGGGAGGAAGCCACAGGTCATCAAAATGGCAAGCTCTATCAATGCCACATTGCCAAAATGTTAAGTCTTGTTTTGCCATCACAGCTCCTGTCTTCGCTGTTCTGCACTCGTTTTTTTATTTTTTTTTTATTTTTATTTATTTATTTAGGGATTCGGATCATACCTTTGAGCTCAGAGCTCTTTTACAAAGGTTCCATGTCAAACAGTGACAATGACAGCAATAACAAACAGTTTACATACAATACTCGAATAGTAGGTAGCTAGTATACAGTAAGGATACAATGTCATTCATAGTACCAATGGTGATAGTACAGCATCAAGAGCATTCAACTAGGGTAAAGGACAGTGTTTATATGTAGCGAAGGAGATAAACAGGTGTGACACCTAATGTGAGAGTCCAAGGAGGAGTCAAGGTGAGGGGCAGGGAGGCGGGGGAGTGGGCAGCCAGAAGAAGTGGCTTTGTCTAGGAGGTTGGGGAGGTAGTGGTAGTATGTCAGTTTTAAGGTTGATCCAGTGGGAGAAAAGGCACAGGGGGGAGAGGAAGACAAAGGGATAGGGCAATAGGGAAGAGTGGGGGTAAAAGGAAGGGGAAGGAGAGTGGGTGAGTGGGCATTATGGGTGTTAGAGTCCTAGTGGCAGTCACAAACTGTCCTAGTAAGAAGGTGTTGCCTTAGGTTTTGACAGGACACTGGTTATAATCATAGTGTAGAAGTATTTGTTACAGCTGTAAACAAAACACAACCCCTCAATTTGTTCCACGTGGGTTTGAAAAGCAAAATAGAAATACCTGTACATGACAGAATATTTACACTAAATGTGACCATCAAATGTTTACAGCACAAGACTACCAGAGTCACTTACACTGTTAGAGCAACTGTTAAGTCTGAAATAATAAAAGTGTAACCTTTAATATTGCTTAGTTCACGGTTATATCAGTATTATATAATGTGTTTAGAACACAAACGTGAAGATCGCTTTTATAGTGTATGGTGAAAAGCTATAATGCATGAAATTCCATGTCTGGAAAATGGTTGTTGTCCTGCAGCAAAGACATCATTATGTTGTTGTGCTGTGGCAGTGATGCCACTATGGCAGTGCAACAACTTTGAAAAATGCCACACAGCTGCTCCCCTCTAACAAATCAAGCTGTAAGCTGTATTGTTTTTTTAAAATGTGAACTTACATAAACAGCTGCAGTACATAAGTAGAGCCCACCATTAAACCTCAAGTGACCCCCTCCCCCAAAAAAACCAGTTCACTAAATGGAATTGGAGTGCCTGAAATGTACATGGAAGCCCATACTCTATAAAAGATAATGTATGGGCTTCTATGCACAGATGATCTTTTATCTTTGCCATGAGTTTTCTATGGCAACCAGGGAGTACATCAAGCTTCATTCTCAATGTTACTGATTGCCATGGAAACCTGTTAATACACATTATTTTTGTGTTTGGCTGTCTATATAGTGTCATCCATATTGAGAATGTTATAAATTAGCATGCAGCATTGACTTATTAAAAAACAATATATTTAAGTAGATTAAGAAAGTAAAACAACCTATAATACTGACTACAACAAGGTAAATATCATGCAGAAATCTCATATTAACTTGCGTATTTATGTTCTATGACTGTAAGTTATTTTCAAGACAGAGAAAGTATCTTGTATATTACATTAATACTGTTTCATATGTAATTTAAATAACAGTCAATAAGAGGGGTGGAGAGGGTGGGGCAGCTGCAGGTTGAGGGGCTAGCTGCACAATCGAGCAGACTCGATAGACCCTAAGACCTGCTTCTGCTGGCATTGTCGTCTGTTTGTGTGTTTGTATGTAATATTGAAAATTTATTATTTAATTTAAAAAAAATGTGATTTTGAAAACCAAGCAGTCTATCCTATTTACATTACGGATTGAAAAGTACAGGCGAGTCTCGGAGCATACGTATGACTATTAGTGTGCATGATCTGAGTCTCAGCAGTTCTTTTCAAACACTAATTAAAGTATTATAGTCCACTTGTTTTTCTGTATAACTCATATTCTAAAGCTTGGCACATTACATTCTACTGAATTACTCTTAAATAATACACAGCATATAAAATGTATAACCCATCAGTGCATGAGGTTACCGGCACCATTTGGCACATCAGGTGGCTTGGATTAGAGTACATTGCTGAAAGTACAAAACAACCCCAAAAACGTCAGGAAATGTTTGATGTGGTGTAGTCTGTGGCAATATATGCTGTTTGAAACAATACAGATAGACACAGTCACCTTTTCAATTATGTGTTAAACAGCAGCTAACATCATTATGACTTCGGGCCAGGCAGCTCATGACAAGGGTTTGCCTTCCTGAGGACCTCGATCACCCATATTTCCAATTTTTTAATATAGCCACTCACAAATAATTTAGATAGCATTACCTGCAGTTATTCTTCTGTTAAATCTGGCCTGGTGGTGCTGACGGTTGAGGCGTCCACCTTACCTCGTGCCATGCCAGCGACTCAGGTTTGGGAATGAGCCCAGGAAGCCAGGGGTCTACTGGGGAGGAGAGGATTGAGCTTCTGATGGACTGCTCTTCTCTCCTCTCCTGGGAGGGAGGGGGGGTTCTCCTCCCATGACAGTAGTGATGCTTGGTGAAGACTGAGTGCACTGCAGTCGGGGACTGACAAGCAGGGTGAATGTCAGGCATCCGTTCTGCAGACATATGTGGAACCAACTCATGTGCCCTGGATGGCATTGCACATTCCACATTGGGGGGGACCAGAAAATGGAAAATGCCCTGGCTTCTGGGGGGTGAAGGAGGGTGCAGTGGTCAGCACCCATGTCAAATGTCAGGCCTTCCAGCCTGCTCCGGTACTACCTCCCTGCCTGAGCTGCTCCACTAGATTTCCAGATAGAATGCTAGGTAGGAGTTGGTGGTCCCACCCCGGCAGAGCTAGGGGGTCAGGTGGTCAGGTGCATTGGAGTGGGGATGAACCCATACTGGGCAAGACTGGAGGCTTCAGGTGAGTGGGAGTAAGGCTGGACCAAGAGAGCTAGTGAGAGATGGAACACAAAGAAAGTTAAAAAAAAAATTGTTCTACAGCTTTACTGAAAGCTTTCCTGCACCCACTGGAGCCCCGCTCCCAAAAATCATGTTTTGATGAGGGGAAGGGGCTGTGGGGCCACAAAAAAAAGCTATCGATTGCAATGGGGAACACCAACACCCTCTAAATACATGTTGTTTACTTTGAAGGCACTTGAACAAGTTAATGAGGGGTATATAAATGTAATACTACCCCCTTCAAGGTGAAATGCTACATGTATTTAGCATCTGTAATGATGACATCTTTATTGTATTCAGTACTGTATTAGAATGATATTTAAACTAGTTTCATGTTCAATAAAGGTTGATTCTCTGTGCAGTGTGTTTCATTCTACTTAGTGTCTGACATAGTAATTCATCATCTTGATCTGATGGCCATGCCAAAGTCTAAGCAGCAGTCACATAGTTTTATACGTCACTCTCTCTGTTCAAGCTGGAAAGAACTTTCACACACACACACACTTTCTCTCACTAATCTGCCAATAGCATTCAGTGTCACCAGTCTGTCAGCCAGAGAGTAGAAGGAAGCTGACACCTTTTTTCTACACTGAAAATAATGTATTGACTTATGTTGTGAACTAACTCCTCATCACTCTAGAGCCTCGTTTACACTGCCCTATTTGCAGCACATCAACCCATGCTCAGAGGTTGATGCGCTGCAAATACTGTCGAGTAGACACTTTCCAGAGCACCTTAAAGGAGTAATCCACCCAGAATTTGCAAAAAACATACGTTAGGCAGAGTGTTTTGATATGTATGTTAAGTCCTAGTGTGCCCTTCCCTTTGTCTGCTATTAAGAGTTTTTCCTGAATTAGCCTGCTAAGTGTATGGTAGTTTTATGACCCCTGGGGATCTCCATCACAAATAGGTTTATTGCTTTCTTTCACCTATGATGCACCCTGTATCATGTGACAATGATGTAGCCATGCCCTTAGATTTAGCATGTGTACTGCTTTAAAATCAGTTTAAAATCACTTCACAACAGCAGAGTTTTGTAACTATTCTTATCCAGGGAGCACAAATGGCATCATTTACAGTTTAAGCAGATACCCAAGGGCAAGCTAACTGGGGTTTCTGTAAGACAACAGCCACTAAATATCTCAAATTCACTATTTTTGTTTTCTATGTGCATCAGGTCTAGCTAGCAGGAGTGTTTTAATTTTAAAACTTTTAATTTTATCAAACTATACACAACCATAAAAGCACAGAAACTGCCCAGATCATCAGTGCTATAATTAATACTCTAGCTGTTTTCTTACAGAAACCCCACTCAGTTAGATGTCAAATATTTGCTAAACTGTAAATGCAGGTGTCAGAATTCTATTAACAGTTAGTGCTGATTTTGCTCTGTGACAAGATTTTCATATTTTCTATTGTATTTTTTTTTTTTTACAAATGAAGTGTATAGTATGAAGATGCAGCCTAGAGACTGCAAAATGCTTTGAAGTCAGCTTTTCTCCTGCCTGTGGTATGGCATGAAAGCAACAGGATGACAGTGACTATTCCAGCTACACATTTGATTCCATTTTACAATGGTTCACTGCGCTACACATTTAGAGTATCACACTTTTTCAAATAATATAACAAATATTCTCCAAACTAAATAACTCCCACATACATATTTTTGTACTTTACTAAAGACACTTCATATTTGTAACAAAAAATAAACAAAAAAATAAATAAATGAAAGTGATGTCACAGAACAAAGTCAGCCCTAACTCCCAGTTCCTTCTAGCAGAATGATGATACCTACATTTATGGTTTAGCAAATGCTTAAGAACTGAGTAGGTGTTCTGTAAGAAAACAGCTACAGTCTTTACTAATTATAGCATTGGTGATCTGTGGTAATTTCTGTGCTTTTTATTGTTGTGTGTAGTTTGATGAAATAACATTTTAAAATGAAAACACTTTATACTGCTAGTTAGACCTGACACACACCGAAAACACAAATAATGAATTAGAGCTAATTAGCAACTGTTTTCTTACAGAAACCCCAGTTAGCTTGCTCTCAGGTATCTGCTAAACTGTAACTGATGCCATTTGTGCTCCTTAGATAAGAACAATTACAAAGCTCTGCTGTTGTGAACACATTTTAAAGCAGTGCAAATGCTAAATCTAAGGGCATGGTTACATCACTGTCATATGAGACAGGGTACATTGTAGGAGAAAGAAAGCAATAGACCTATTTGTGATGGAGATCCCCAGTGGTCATAAAACTACCATACAGCTAGCAGGCTAATTTAGGAAGAACTCCTAATAGCAAACAAAGGGAAGGACACACTAGGACTTAACATACATATCAAAACACTCTGCATAACATATAATTAAATAGTGGTGTAGATGCTTTGCTGCACTTGCTTCGATAAAAAGGCTGTCTCCCTCAATTCTTCTGTGAATTTACAGCCCCCTCCTTGAAGCAACCTGCAGTGCTGTGAGGGCAGGCTGTGTAAACAGCAAATCAGCAAGCACAGTGGAAAGGGAGTGAGGCAGATGCCAGAGCACTGCTGCTGAGTAAACACGGATTTAAAGACGTTTTATCAGACATGTCATGCAGGGTAAGAAAAAAAGCTGTGAGAGTTTCAGTGAGATAATATGATTGCCATCAAATCTGAGTTTAGTACACAGAGTGAGTCCTGACATGGATTTTCTGTTATTTAGATGCCTAGTTATTTGTAATGCAGTGAGTGACTTGCAGAGTGCTGCTAACTACATACTATTCACTGCTGACATTTATTTATTTATTAATTTGTTTATTTATTTATTTATTTATTAGTTCAGACAAAACCTTTGAGCTGGACAAATCATTTACAAAGGTTCCTCGTCATTAACAGAGCACAAATACAAACACCAAGTCTAGTGTTAAATCACATAAACGATCGATTTACAGCAACATTCAACAAGATATACAATGTTTACAATGCATACGTTACATCTACAGTGTACATTAAGCTTTGACAGTACGCTATTAACACAAGACAACTTACAGTAGGTTTTGTCAACATGAAATTATGTGGTGTTAGCAATATGTAGATAGACACAGGCAGCTTATAATAGGCTTTGTCAACATGTAGAATATGAGGCATTTGAGGCGAGAACAGTTGGAGCTGTGTCTGGTACAAAAAGGGGGCATGGTCATGGGCAGTTACAGTCGATCTTATGGTCAAGGTATTGTTTGAGCTGTCTCTTAAACAGAACAATTCTGCTAAGGTTTGTGAGTGAATCTGGCAGTTCATTAAGCCACAGAGGAGCCCTAACAGTGAAGGAACATACCACCAGTGCAGTCTTACGGAACATGACTTTGAAGGTGTTTTTGGACATGACCCTGGTGGGGTAGGGATTGGGGGATAGCTGCAGTAGGTTCTGTAGTACAGTGGGAGTGAGACCCAACCGAGTCTTTTTATGAGGATGCTGGTTTGGTACATTATTCTGTCCTGAAGTGGGAGCCGGTTGGTTAAGGAGTAAAGGGAGCAAGTGTGTGTGTAAGCCTGTCAGCTCCCAGCGCTAAGTGACAGGCCTTGTTCAGAACTAACTTGACTCTACAAAGGGTAGTGTCAGTGGCAGCTCCATATACTACGATCCCAAAATCTGTTATAGGGAGGATTGTACTGGTAACTGCGATGCACATGGCTTCCTGGGTGAGATGGCGCCTCAGTCTATAAATAACCCCTAGCTTTTTGTTGACCAAGCTTACAATATACTCCACATGTGACACAAATGAGAGGGTGTCATCAATTGTGCCACCCAGGTACAAAAAGGTCCAAAAGAGCATCATCCTCATTAATGATGATCAAGGAATGGGTTTTATTCTTCATGTGTGGTCCAACAAAAAGCATTGTCTTAGTCTTTTTGTAATTCAGGACTAGTTTATTTCTTTTAAACCAATCCTCTAGTGCCCGAAAACTGCCCCAGAGAATACAATACTTTCATTTACATTGCCAGATTTCATGCTAGAAACCAATGTAAATTTTAACAAGAAAAACACCTGATTCCAGTCTGACTTGTGTGCAGCATAAAAATGGAGACCCAAAATTGATTTAATGTATATGCACATCATTGTTTATTTTATGATATCTTACTGGTAATAAATATTGAACAACTAAAGAAAAATCATCTGTCCTCTTATATTTAACACAGAGATCATATTTATTTCAAATACCAAACTATCAATCAAAATAAATTCTGTATATTATTACATATGTACACCTATAAGTGACAAAATAAATATGAGAATAAATCACTCTGGTATAATTTCATGATTTAATATTCACTGTAGCGGACCTCCCATATGAACTGTCAGCAACAGAAACAAAAGCAACTCATTCAATCCAGTGAGCGTGACGTGCACAGTTATTAGATGCCAGCCAGACTGACTACATATATGCACATATTCACAATTGATTTTGCCTAAATATGCAACAAATAAATACTACAGACATGCCAAATATTAGACCTCATTTATTCACTATGTAGTCAGGCATTCTGGATATAATTGGAACAGATGGTATGGTCAGCATTATGCTAACATAAAACATTGTTAACTGTGCATAGGAGGTGCTTGCAAAGTACATAAATAAACTAATAGCAATACAATATATTCATTATTCATATTTATAAGCAAGAGTTTCATGCTTATAAAAGATGAATATTTGCAGAAACTAGACAAGGTGCATCACTTCATGAGAAATATGCTGGTGAACAAAGCCTGCTTATTCCATTCCATATTCTTACTACATAATTGTGTGGGCTTAATGATTCTGTGTAAAAGCAAGTAACATGGTATTGTTTTACAACACCACAGCTTCTTAATAGGTCTGGATTTCTTCCAACCCTATCTTAAATACAAGCAATGTCTATATGTATTTTTATCAACATTTAGGGATTTAGAAATTATACATTGAAATCCATTCTCTCACTACTGAAAGCATGCCATGTATAATGTCATATATTGATAGTCCATATTTGTATTTATTTATTTATGACTTTGATAACTGGGTAGCTGCACCAATCCCAGTTACCATTTTCAGGCATGACCCGGGCATATGAATCATAGTATTTTCATGCTCATCGTGATGTCAACCTACTGTATAGCACAAACTGACATTGCTGGGGTTAGATGAATCTTAATTTTATAGGGCACATTTTCCCTCATTTACAGATTGCCCACACACAGTATTGTCATGAAAATAGTGGAACCACTATATGATTCTGGTACTGTCAGTACTTGATTAATATGCATCAAGGTAGAGGTGGAATTGCTAATGAGTTGTTTTGCAGAACAGACTCTACCAGTATTTGAAGTGGGAGATGAGGGGGTTGGGGGATTTGCGAGTAAGTTAAAAAAGAAATGCTATATCTTTAAATTTTGGAACTGTAGTCTTACTAGTGTACTGATCACCTGTACAGCGATACATTTATTTTGCACCAGGAGCATCAGTGTAATGCAAACTAGTTAAATAAAAATAAATGTCACGAAATTCAAGTTACAGAAAAACAGAAACATTGAGTTACCCTGAGCAACAAACTCAGTGTATGATAACAGTGTAAAAAGAATAGCTATCAGTTTCATCTTATTAGAGCAGCTTTATCTTGCTATACAGACATCATGATGTGAAGCTGCATACCTTGTGGTGCCTGACAGAGGGAAACTTGAAAATAGACAAATCATATATGTGTACCTGTCAAGAATCAAAAAAATAAACTATCAGTTGACATACTTTCTTACAGGCAGCCGCATGATTTACCTCTACTGATTAAGTATGAGCACAATAAGGCAGTTAAGCTTGGTGGGTAAAACAAACCCAAACGTGAATTTTCTGTTAGCATTTTTGGGAGTGCAGTGTTTGACAGGGGGAGCTACGTCATCATTGTTGTGTGCTGTCACGAATACAGCAGTGAATGTAGCAGTCAGCAACAGACACAATACAAATAAAATGAAGGAAATCACACACACACACTGTTTGGTCAAATACATTTATTTATTACAAACAATGTAATATACGATGGCAGGCATTACCATACAGATATTTGCAACTGAGTGTCAGAGTATTTTATTTATTTCACCTTTAACACGTGTAAGTGCCTACAAGTAAACTACATGTATTTCGAGGAAGTAGCTGTTCCTGATTGCAATCTATAGCTATTTATAGCCATGCAGCCCTTTCCCCACTTTGCATGATCCAAACTCCGTTTTTAAGGGCAGGGCTGTAGTGTACACAGATTGGCTTTCAGTAAAGTGGAAGAACAATTGTGGGTAATGCTAGTTAAATTACTTATGAATGTCTCTATTAAAAAAATTTGAAATATGGGTGATTAAGGCCCTTGGGCATGCAAGCCTTCCCATGGGTGAAAGACTCAAGGGTGTTACCAGCTCTTCAAGTGCTCTCTCCCCTCTCTGCTGCTGAAGTGAGATCCATTTTGAATTTCAAGCAGTTGTAGACTCTTACAATGTGCTAGCTGAATTCAGTGTTCTAAGAGACTAAGCAGGCTGCCTCGTGCAATCAATTTACGTCAGCTAGACCTATAGTGAGACTATTGATATATTTTTACTCTAGATCCATGTCAAGCAAAAAGAATCATTGATAGGTGCACTTTAAAAGCTACACAGGTGTTGCAGAAATATATATGTGATAATAATAGTAATTACATATGAGTCTGCGATTAATAAATAAAATCGATTGGACCATTGACAGAACATAATCACTGGCAGGTCATTGACACTGTTTTTCTTGTTTCTTAGTTCTGGCCATAAGATGAACAGTTCAACCTAAGATGCAGTTCACAATATAGTACTCATGAAGAGGAAAGAGAGAAGTGGTGGAACTCTGCATATTTGGCTACAAAAGAAAAAATCTTGTGGCATTAATCCAGTGCAGATAATCTCAAGAGGCTATCAAATTCTGAAGTGTCTTTCAGTGAAAATGAAAGAGAGCCAATTTTATATTCTGCATGTCAGTTAATAGGTAATGAAACAGCAAATAAGCAGGTCCTAGTTAAATACACAGCAGAAATCTCAGTTGAGCAGATTGAAAATACAGATGGTAGCTTGCCAAGCCTTGAACTACAAAGTGTTGCAGTGCAATAAACTGAATAGGAAGATGATGATAGAGTTATTAACAGATCACCTATTGAAAACAATTCTGATACCATCAAGGTAGGCAGTGCACAAATGAATGTGATGCTGCTACTCTCCTTAAACTTCAACAGCCTAAAGCAGCAGATTGCTTGATACAGGCGTTTAAAGAAACATTAAGTAATGACCGCACAAGAAGCTTCCAGGAGGCATGGTATAATAAAAGGTGATGGATCAACTATGATGCACAGAAGGATGCTGCTTACTGCTTAATTTGTAAAAAATATATCTCTTAATTTGAAGCTTCAGGGAAAAATGCAGAGAAAACTTTTATTTTAACTGGCATGAAGAACTGAAAAGATGGTGCTGAAATCCTAAACAAATATGTCAACTTCCAAAGTCACGCAACAGCTATAGCAAAGGTCATTGTGTGTAAACAGGCTGTGTGCTCAGGCTCTGTGCTAGAAAGATCTACAGATGGTTATGGTAAACAAAAAAATCAGGAACTGTTCCTATGCAACAGAACTGTTCCTATGTAACAGCAATAACAGACTCTTATATATCTTGGTGTGCAGGGGAATTGCATTCTGTGCACATGATGGTTGGAAACCATCTCTGAATCGAGGTAATGTTCTCAAACTGCTACATCTAAGAAATAAATATGTCCCCGGCCTTGCATCGCATATGTCAATGGCAACACATTATACCAGTAGAGACTCAGAATATTATCAAAATAATTGACAAAAAAGTACAAAACAAAATTATTCTAGAGGCAAAAATTCCAGAATGTTTTCAATGCTATGTGATGAAACACAAAATATTACACTGAAAGAGCAATTAACATTTTGTTTACATTATGTAAATTATAACTTACACATTGAGAAGCGGTTCTTAGTTTTTTGATTTTTTTTAACTGCACATGAAACAAATTTGTCAAGTATTACTAATCAGATCCAAGAACTCCTACAAGATTTCAATTTGGATATTCATCAGTGCAGGGGACAGGGATATGATGAGGCAGCTAACATGAGTGGGCAGTACAATGGTGCGGCAGACAACTCAGGATGTTGAAGAAAGAGTAATTTGCATTCACTATAAAAGTCATCAGTTAAATGTAAACATTACAAGAGGCATGTGTGATGGATAAAATGACATCAGAATGCAATGCAGTAGGAACTGTAGACAAGTTATATGAGTTCATTGCTAATTCATCTAGTAAACGCTGTCATCATTTTGAAAAAGTAAAATCTTCTGAAAATCGTGATACAAAAATCTCCCTTCAGAAAATATGTCCCACCAGGTGGTCTACAAGACATAAAGCATGGTTTGTATTCCTCAAAAAGAAAGAATCAGTACTACTGTCAATTGAAAAAAATGTCTCACTTGTAAAGGGATACCAGAACTCAGGCATGTGGTTTCCTCCATTCATCTGCTTCCTTTGTGTTTTGGCTGTGGGTTCAAATAATGGAAAAAGTGTTCAGTATCACAAATGATCATTGTTATTATGTACAAAGAAAAAAAAGTGTTTTCAGTAAGGTCAGCACAGCTGGAAAATCAGTCATCATAACTCTGTCTGACCTTCATAATAGTCAGGGATCCAGGGTTCCTGAATAGGGTTGGAACTGGCACCTCTTGCATTACTTTGCAGGCCACCATTTTTGGAAAGAAGAGACCCCCCAGTACCATAATCAAGAGGCCTGCTCTGTCACGACTCTTGTACAAGTTGTGAAATTCACTGAAATAAGTACAACGTAAACAAAAAATATGAGAATAATCTGGAAAAGTGGAAACTTTACCCGATATGATCTAGAATCTTCAGTACTGTTCATATCAGCCTACAGTTTGTACCGTTATGCACATTGAGGCTATTCACATAAACTCACGTCTCATTGTCATCATGACTTTACAGTACGGACCAGTATATGCAATTATTGTAGGAAAATAGTTCCAAAATTGCAGATTTTTCAGTTAATTTTTTAAATAGACTTCATGGTGTTTCCTCTGACAAAGTAATCATTGCATTTATATTGCATTACATTATACCATATTTCTGTCTTCTACAATGTTTCTGCTTTCATTTAAAAGAACCCTGACTCAAATATAATGATTTATAACTGTGATTTTCCATTTTGTGTACCCATACCCCCAAATGGACCCAGTCAAAATTTATAGACATACGGGTAAATAAAACATTTATTTATGCACAAAACAACTTTTCATTGATGTAAAGAAAGAATCAAAACAAGGGTGCATCACACTAAACAGTGTTAAAATTACAAATTCAATACAAAGCGTATAGTTTAGAATTAAGTAAATAATTATGATTAAGATTTAGCTAACTGAATATATAAAACTTATTTGTCAATGATCTAAGGCTGTAGACTTTCCTGTTTAGTGTTACATTGATAATGGCTACTTATTCAGTTATATGCGATCGTCACTATACTAATCATCAAGTTCATGACTTTCATCAGTCTTATAAAAATGTGACCTTCAATGAATGTCACTTAATTACTGTCACTGTCACTGTCACAGTCTTCCAAAGTAAGGCTCATTTGAACTCGATTACATTTCATGTGAAAAACAAAGAACCTCTGTGCGAAAACACTGAGGCAAGGGTTACCCCAAAGGGCATTTGGCTGGGAAGCCAAGTTTCAAGAAAATACAAAATCACACATGCCCACACAATGCAAAGCATCATGGGCTGCATATGCAAATCACCACAGAATGTTATGCTGGTTCAACTTTAAGCAGAATTGCATGGTGCCGAAAGGCCTCTCACACAGTTTGCAAAGGGTGCTAACAGATGACATAGACATATGTTTCGTCCTACCAGGACTCATCAGTATGCCTCGTCTGTTTGACACCCCAGTGGAATGAACCAGCTACCCTAAGATGGTCTGTCTGGGTTATGTTGTGCTGAACCCATTAAAATAAAGTGGTCAGCATTACACATAAACACAGTAACACATTTGACATTTACCCTAGCACAAATGTAGCCTTGCTGGCATTTGTTTCTTTTGCATTTGCAGTACTTGGTTTGCACAGCC
Organism: Neoceratodus forsteri; assembly: GCA_016271365.2. NCBI lineage: Eukaryota > Metazoa > Chordata > Ceratodontiformes > Ceratodontidae > Neoceratodus > Neoceratodus forsteri. The sequence continues at coordinate 782,426,047 of CM028132.1, read as the reverse complement.
ACTTTGGTTACTTTGTCATCATATGCAGGACTAGCCTGCCTTCTTGAAGAGTTTGCCCAAACAATATTGGGTCAGGAAGCTCTGGATTTGACTCATGAGCCCTTTTACTGACCGCTGTCTGGTGCAGAGCATACAGTATGTGAAGTCTAAAGACATCCTCTGTTAGTGGTAGAGTCTGTAGGTCACCCTTTGTTGTCACATTCAGGTGAACTTGGAGTGCATCCAGGCCACCACTGAACTCATCTCTGTAATATAATTTCTTGAAGAACTCACACACTGCTGAAGTGACCTCATCAGTGACATCTAGACTTCCTCTAGGTTTGCCATACTCTACTAATGCATGATGGTTGGCTGCAATTTCAAGGGCAACTTTTAGAGCATGCTTCTACCCTCTTCTGAAAGGATAGCTGACAGTATCACAGCCACTTAAGATGTAAGCACTAAGAACAACTGATGTGAGTTGTGATGCATCTGTGTTGCACATACTGTAGTGCTAAGAGAAGCTGCTACTGAATGGCATGGTTGGTGCATGCCCATCTTCTGAACCTATAGCTCTTCCAGACCAGCCATATGAGTGCAATAGTAGATGCACATTATGATCACATCAGTGTCCATAGCTGCCACTAATACTCTCTGATATCCAGGTGTGTTTACACTAGATGTGATATGGGAGATTATTCTTGTATCTGCTTCTTCATGTTTTCTACATGACAATTTAGGAATTACTACTACGTCATCTTCTGAGAGAAGAATGGAATGACCTTGGTCCTTGAACAATCCACCAAGAACCAATTTACATCCCTCTGGTTGCTGATTGTTGTGTTTTACCCAAGCACCTCCCAATAAATCAAGGAGACTGGCCTTGTTTTGGGCGTTGGTAAAAGTCTTTCCAGTAGGGGATGGGCAGGGATTCCTGATGTTCATATGCTCTGCTCTTTGTGCAATGAAGCTTTTCCTGTTTTTCTCACTCTTCACTTCTCAAGCTTACTGATGGACTAACATCATACCTATCTCCTACAATGTTGATGCAGTTGCATCTCTCTAGCTTTATTTGAAGTAGTGCATCTATATACTTCTCCTGCAAGTCACCAAATGTACGACTATCAAGGCTTTTGTATTGTTGAACAAATGCCATTGCATCAACAGCTAGTACATTAGGTTTACCTGAACATGGCAAGTTACCTTCCTCTGGCCACAGTTCACCAAGGTAGCTTTTTAGGACATCCAGGTAATCAGTTTTGTTGCCTTTGTGCATGGCATAGCCTTGGAGAAGATCAGTATATGGCTCAAAGAGAGCCAAGGGGTATTTTGTCCATTCGTGACTGAAGGCTTTTACCATTTTGTCATCATCCAGATCTCGGATAAAGTACATGTTACTGAGCACATTGCTCTCCTCTTCATAAATCTCTTTCTGAATGTGTGAGGGTGTTTTGGCTTTACTCCTGAATGTCTGAAGCACTACAATTTTAACTTTTTCACTACCACTCTGTTGTGCTGCAGTTAAGGTTGCAGTTCCCTTTTTCTTTGCTTCAATGAAGTCATTTGATGTGGCCTTTAGACCAGTAGAAATGTTCAGAAGATCACTGGTATCACAGGTGAATTTTATTTATTTATTTAAAGATTCAAAAATAACCTCTGAGCACAGGCTCTTTTACAAAGGTTCCATGTCGAGATAATGAGTAAAAGAGACACATTACAGATTACATTACATTACAGCACAGGCACAGAATAAGAGACAATGGGCAGTATGGTTACATCATTACAATATTATTACAGGTTCTTGAATCATCACAGCGTCAATGCTAAACCAGCTTTGAATAACAACAGTGAACTTAGGAGAGAAGGAGAGAGAGAGACCCCTCTGATGGGGTGCATAAGACTTAGGAGCAAGGAAAAGTAAAGGGCAGAGGAGTCTACCCCCAAGGGGTGCAGATGGATAGGCAGCTTCTGGAGGAGGCTTTGTCAACATCAAATGGAGGTTGGGGGCTGGGGATGCTAAGAGGGGATGAAGGCACAGGCTGGGTAGTGGGAGGAGGGAAAGGGCTAGAGGGCCACGAGTGGTGGGGCAGGGTGAAGGGGGCATTGGAGTGATAGGGTGGGATAAGCAATGAATGAATTGATCATTCTGCCAGTGACCACCTTCATCATTGTTTTAATTGCTGTACTGTCCTTCTGTGCTGTATACTCAGAGTCTCCATGGTGATCATCGGTGCCATGAAGGTGAGCCATCACCTTCGTTTGTTCAGAGATTGCTGTCAGTGCTGGTAAGGAATGCAGGTATTTCTCCACAGTGGCAGACTTTCGAGTTATGCCATGGAAAAGCTGTGTCTCGGCATTTTTGTTATACGTCTGCTTGAGGGCCATATCAGTCCACACACCATTAAACTTAACAACTGTTTAGCGCATGGTGAATTTGCCAAATCTGAATGCTTCAGCAATGTCTGCCACTATGGTTGGCAGATCTTTCATAGCAGACAGGTAATAGAGAATGCAAGAAACGTAGTTGTGGTAACCAGCAGCCACAAGATATGGAAGCATTTTCTCAACTTCAGCCAAGTGCTGCTCCCAGTGTCCAGCTCACTCAGCATAGATATAGCAATTCAGAATCTGAATCTTGTCCATGTACATAAGCCAGCGCCTTGTTGTTGGGGATTTACACTTTGCTTCATGGAACTCGTTCATTAACGTGTTCACTTCTTCCAGTAGCCTAGTTGTTTGGATATATGAATCATTTGCATTTTGTACATCCTTGGCATCCATTGCATCTCTCAGTATTTGGGCACTTTCTGAGAGCAATGCCATGCACTCCATGTCTTTGTCATACTTGCCAATGAGCCAACTTTCAAATGCATCCCAGTGTAGCTCACACATGGCAGCATGAACTAGTCTATGGGCTCTCAACATAGCATAATAGTCCTTGCCTGACTTGATTTTGCTGGCAGTTCCACAGAAGCAAACATCAACTTCAACAAGGAGATCCTCTATTCCAGTTTCTTTCATTAAATAACCAATTGCCCCATGAAATTCAGTGCAGTGTGGAAGCCATCCATACGAAGGATGACTTTGCAATACTTCTCTGGCTTCTTTTTCTGAAGGCAGTAGTTATGTAGAATTCCTGACCAATTTTCTGAGTGATCTTCATACAATACTGAACTGATGCTTCAACCACATCAGGGTTTACAGGAGGCTCTGGAAAGAAAGGCCCATACCCAATCACGGTCACCTGTACTTTCTGTTGGGTAACTAATTCATAAAAGGAGGACCATGTAACAGGTTTTGATTGTTCTGTGACATCTAAATAAAGTGTGGGACCCATATTCACTAAATACCAAAGTCAATCTACAAGATGAAATGGTTCTCTGGTCTGCTGTGGTGCTATTGCCATGGCAGCAAGTGAACAACTCTTCTGGTGGTCTTTGAGGGTGAAATTGCTTTTCCCTGCTTGAAATTGTTGAAGATATGCATGAGAAGACTCACGTTATTTAACTAGGGGCACCCTAACAACCATTGACTGTTGATCCTCACCTTCATCAGCATACTGATATATTGCATGCGATGTTCCATGCATAGTTTTACCATCCTTTGTACTTTCATGGAAGTCTAGGTTGTCAATTGCACACTGTGTGAATTAACCTGACTTTAGATTCATGGGTATGAAAACCCCATCTTGAGCTTCCTGCTCATCAGCAGTTGCTGCCATGGTAGCAATATAACATTGGGCATCTTGGTAGCTAATGCTGTTTCCAAATTTATTTAGCATGGTTATGGTCACCTTGCTCTAGGTGGCCTTTAGTATGTGTAGGGCAGTACCAGCATGTTTTGGTGTTGGAACACCAGCAACAGCTGCACATGTGTCTTGTCCAAGATTCAGTACCCACTCATGTTATTTTGGGTTTAGCTGAACTTTACCATCATTGTCTACTTCTGGAGTAGCTTCAGTAAGCATCCAAGCCATGAGATTGTAGAAAGTAGTACACAAACATTTTGAAGCTGCTCCATAAGACACATCCAGGTTTGTTGCACACACGTCTTGGTCTTGTAATGCGCACTCTAGTTGATTTAATTGTTTGACATTCTTCTTTGTCAAACTCTATCAGTTCAAACCTTATTAATTTTGTTGCATTGTAACTGAACATATTTGCATCCATTTGAGTCCGAGTATCATCAGATTCTTCTTCCATAGTTTGCTTTAACTTGGCGACTTCAGGAAGAAACTGTCCAACATTCAACTGTGCTAAACACAAGAGACTTGATGTACCTTTCTGAGGAACTATGGTTATCCTACAGACACTGGGATTAGTGTAGTATGTCAGTAGACGTCTTTTCAGGCTTGCAGACCTGTAGGATGCTGCACCATCTACACCATGATCATCTAACCACTGGCGATATCCGTCATGAAGTTTAATGATATAGAGGGCACATCCAGTGTCAAACATTGGCCTATCAATTTGAGAAATTAGCCAACAGAACCCTACATCATGGATGCCATCGCCTTCCATGACTGTTCTTCTATTTATATAGTTATTAAGGCATGATCTATGGTATTGAAAATCATGTGATATCAGATCTAGGCATTCATCCCCCAACTTTTTTTCAGAGCCCGAGCCCCCGACCAGGAGCTCTGCCCCTTCAATGTGGCTTGCCTACAGCCCATTCCTGCCTTTGCCTCCTCATTGCAAGAGAGCCCTTCAGATATGGCCCAGACCCTGAGACTCTTCAAATTCTTGGCACTCTTTGATGGCAGCTTCCCAATTGGTCTCTGAGTGGGAAAGTTCCTCCTGATTGGCTCCTGATCAAGATGAAACACTACAAAAAATTTTCTACAGTAGCCGCTGATAGCCCGAGCCCCTGACTGGGTGTGCTGCCCCTGTGGTGTGGCTTGCCTACAGCCACCACCTGCCTTTGCCTCCTCACCACAAGAAAGCCCTTCAAGTATGCCCCGAGCCCTGGGACTCTTCAAAGTCTTGGCACTTTCTGACGGCAGCTTCCTAATTAGTCTCTGAGTGGGAAAGCTTCTCCTGATTGGCTCCTGATCATGCTGAAACACTCCAACAATTTTTTTCCGGTAGCAGCTGCTAGCCTGAGCCCCCAAATGGGCACATTGCCCCTGCAGTGTGGCTTGCCTACAGTCCGCACCTACCTTCACCTTCTCGCCGCAAGAAAGCCCTTCAAGTATGGCCCAAGCCCTGGGACTCTTCAAATACTTGGCATTCTCCAATGGCAGATTCCCATTTGGTCTCTGAGTGGTAAAGCTCATTCTGATTGGCTCCTGATCGAGATGAAACACTCCAACAATTTTTCGGTAGCAGCTGCTGTAAGGACTTGCGCCTATTCTGTCCTCCTGTTTTTTTGTCTGTTTTTCATTTCATTTTTAGTTGTTAACCAGGTTAGGACTCTTGGCCAAGGCCCTTTTTCAGGACCAACCCATACATAAAACATAACAAACAATGCATCAATACATACAATTTTGCAAATTACACAAACACTTGGACTGTGCTAACGAATAATATTTAAACTTTACTTTAAAACATGAATAAGATTTAATTACCCTTAACGCAACTAGTAACCTATTACAAAGTGAAGAAGTCTGGTGATCAAATACTCGTAAGCCATAATTATTATTAGTACCTTGTACTACCAACACTACCCCTTGAGACATTCTCAGAATTGCCTTGTATTTCCCGAACCTGAACCAAATCAAATAATGGAGATAAACCATTTGAATAAATGGCCTGCTGAACCAATTTTCCTAAGGCAAATTCATATTTAAACTGGGGCGACAACCATTTCAGTGAAGAATATAAATGACAATGATGGGTCAGAAAAGGAGCATCCAAAACAAACCTATAAATGCTATTATAAACAAAATTTGGAATCTGTTTCTCCTTGGTTCCCAACTTAACATACAAAGAAGAAACATAATCAAAATATGAGATTAAAACACCATTTGGCAATTTCAAGTGCAAATCATAAGAAAGATAAGGTTTAAATTTATATAATTGGCCCAATTTACAATTAATTCTCTTTTTTACTGACTTTACCTGAGAAAGATATGTCAATGAGGGGTTTAAAAGAACACCCAGATTCTTAATTTCTGACACCTGGTCAAGTAAATTCCCCTGCACATCATGTATAGTCGGGGGAAGATATTCGCCAAGTCTTACAGGACTTCCAAACAACATAGCTTTGGTTTTACGAATATTAAAGAGCATCAAATTGGTAGTAAGCCAATGACACAATTTCTTAAACTCATTTTCCAACACCCTGACAATGCAAAATCAAATCATCTGCACACAGAAGACATTTACACTTATCAAAAATAGAAGGGACTTGATTAATAAACAATGAAAACAACAGGGGTCCAAAAATAGACCCCTGAGGCACTCCACATGTAATATAACAAACTAATGAATTAATCGAACCAATTGAAACAAACTGAGAACACCCCTGCAAAAAATCAGAAACAAGTTCAACCACAGAAACAGCCATTACAAGAGCAGCAAGCTTCTGACTAAGCAGCGAATAATTTATCAAATCAAAAGCCTTGAACAGGTCCATGAAAACCGCCCCTGTCAACATTTCATCATTACAACCTTTAAGGACGGCATTCATGAACCTGACCAGGGCTGTACCTGTACCCCTACCCCGCCGAAAACCATGCTGCTTTTCACAAAGAATATCCGCTGCCCCAAAAAATTCATTCAACTGACCAGTTAACAATCTTTCAAAGATTTTCCCCAAGGGATATAAAAATGAGATAGGTTGCTAGTCCTCAACTCCAATGGGCTTAACATTTTTGGGAATTGGTACTACCTGGGCTACCTTCCATAATAGAGGAAAAACATTTGCAGAAATACATAAATTGTATACTACACTCAAAGGTTCAGCAATAAATTGAGCAGCCAGCCTAAGAAATCTGGCATCAAGCCCACCCCTATAATCGCCAAACTTATCAGGCAGGGAATGTAACAATTTCAATACTTCGGTGGCAGTAACCCATTGGAAAACAAATTGAGATGCAGCACCAGTTTTCAATTGATCATTAGCACAATTAGCCACAACATTATAAGGTTCAACAGAGTCAGTAAATAAAGATTCAGAAGACAAAATGGGAACATTAACAAAACTTAGATTAAGCAAATTAGCCATCTCAAGAGGATCAGAAACAACCTGATCAGAAATGTTAAGTGAAGTAAGGTAAGTCTTAACCTTTGAGGAAACAAGATAATTAATAGCATCCCAAAATTGCCCTGGATTGCTAGATACACTCTCCAACTCAGCCTGAAAATAGTCAATCTTATCTTGTTTCACCTTTCTTGATAACAAATTTCTAGCTGTCCCATAATCCTGCAAATGCCCAATAGTTGGAACCATTTTATACATTAACCAGACTGATTTTTTATTTTTCCAAAAAACCTTCAACTCATTAGTATACCATGGGTGTAATACCCCTCGAACCCGAGATACGCGAAGGGGAAACAGCTTATTCTGAATTTGTAACAAATTATGACAAAACAAATCAACAGCACAATCTAGGTCTGGTATAAATGTCAAAAATGACCAGTCCAGGTTGCTTAATTCCCCAAACAAAATCTCAGGAGCAATATTAAAATTGCAAGATTGCACAAATCTAAATGGGATTTTTTGCTGTCTAAAGGTGAGAACAGCAAAAGTAACCTGATGGTCACTAACCAAATCCCCAAGAACACCAACTTGAGACACCATCCCTACTCAGTTGGTAACACACCCAAGAATTCAAATTAAATCTAGTAGATTCAACAATAAGTTGAGTTAATTTATAAGAATCTAACAAATTTTCAAAAGTACCATCCATATTTGCCCAGTTCAAATTGATATCACTCATAAACACAAAATCATATTTTTGAAAAAAAGGGGATGCTTTATCTAAAAAATCTTGTAACCCTAACTTGCCGCATTTAGGGGGATTATAAAGAGCACCTACAATCACATGTTTAACACCTCCTAATAATAAATCAAACAAAATCCAATCATTTTGTGTTTCAACAGATAAACTGTTAAGTAACACATTAACATCAAAATGTTCTAAATAATAAACAGCCACACCCCCTCCAACTTTTGTACCCTTACGGTCAGATCTTATAATCTTATATCCAAGTAACCCACACATACCATCAGAGACAGAAGCTTTTAACCAAGTCTCTGTAATGATCACCAAATCTGGTTTATATTCAGATATAATAAATTCCACATGGGCGAATTTAGGGAGCAGGCTCCGTACATTTAAATTTAGAATTTTAAGACCATGTGTATGATGCCACTCAAGTGAGTTTGAGTCCTGTGGGCCAGGATTGGCTCAACATCACCTGATAGCATTAACAATAAACCCAGAACAAAACATTGAATAAACATACCTTTACCATTTAACAACCTACCAACTTATCAAACTCCCAACAAGGCCAATATATAACCTGCAATCCTAAGAGAATATTTTTCATAATACAGTAAATGAATAGTGACTATGATCTTCTCTAACCTGATTAACAAATGGGACATGGTAAAATCTACACAGGGAGCATGTAAATAAAGCTGAGTGTCATGATCATTTACTATTAACGAATCACTCAACGACAGGCAGCAATATAACATCCCACACCAACCCATCATTATACATACCCCCCAAACTGATTTATGAACTACTCCCATTTCACATTCAATGACCACAGGCCCTTAAATCACCTCAATCTCCTCAAACTCCTCTAACCCCTAACACTTTTCAGCACTTCGCTGCACCGATGCCGCTTTGCCACCGCTGTAAACACCACTGCGTTAACCTGGCAGAGCAATTTATACTCCTCAACTCCACCCACAATGGGCTGCCACCACCAATAGGGGGAGGAGGGTGGGCACACAAGTTTGCTGGCTCGGTAGTCATGGAAACACCTCGTGACTACAACAAGGAGTTAGCCAGCAAAACGAGTAACAGATCTTTCCCCAATTCAGCAGGAAGCAAATAGCAGCAACAACAATTTGATACAGCAGCAACAGTTATAAAGTCAAGCAGCTATGGCATATAATTAGTTTCAACAACGGTAATCCACTGAATATTTAAAAGCCCTCCAGGTCCTCCAACAGCAGCACAGTCACTAGTCTCTCATGGACCGGATGGTCCTTCCAAATAAAAGGGGTTGAAATAGCACAGTACTTAACCTGCTCCTATTTGATCCCGCTCTATACAGCAGTAGAATTCCTCTTTACAGCAGTCCAAATACAAAACCAGAAGTGCAATGCTTGTGTAGATGATTCATGATTCACGTAGGCAGAGGGAGACTGCCACCCACCCTCTAACTCCTAACACTTTGCAGCACTTCACCACACGGATTTCACTTTGCCACCACTTTAAACGCCACCGCATTTACCTGGCACAGCAATTTATACTCCTCAACTCCACCCACAATGGGTTGCCACCACCAATAGGAGAGGAGGGTGGGCACACAAGTTTGCTAGCTTGGTAGTCACGGAAACACCTCGTGGCTAAAATGAGGAGTCAGCCAGCAAAATGAGTAACAGATCTTTCCCCAATTCAGCAGGAAGCAAATAGCAGCAACAACAATTTGATACAGCAGCAACAGTTACAAAGTCAAGCGGCTATGGCATATAATTAGTTTTAACAACAGGTAATCCACTGAATATTTAAAAGCCCTCCAGGCCCTCCAATAGCAGCACAGTCACCAGTCACTCATTGACCGGATGGTCCTTCCAAATAAAAGGGATTGAAACAGCACAGTACTTAGCCTGCTCCTATTTGATCTCGTGCTATAGAGCAGTAGAATTCCTCTTCACAATAGTTCAAATACAAAACCAGAAGTGCAATGTTTGTGTAGATGATTCACAGAGGCAGAGGGAGACTGACCCCCACCCTCTAACTTCTAACACTTTGCAGCACTTCGCCACATGGATGCCGGTTTGCCACCACTGTAAACGCCACTGCGTTTACCTGGTGCATCAATTTACACTCCTCAACTCCACCCACATTGGGCTGCCACCGCCAATAGGAGGATGAGGGCGGGCACACAAGTTTGCTGGCTCAGTAGTCATGGAAACACCTCATGTCTACAATGAGGAGTCAGCCGGCAAAATGAGTAGCAGATCTTTCCCCAATTCAGCAGGAAGAAATTAGCAGCAATAACAATTTGATATAGCAGCAACAGTTACATAGTCAAGCAGCTATGACATATAATTAGTTTCAACAATGGTAATCCACTGAATATTTAAAAGCCCTCCAGGTCCTCCAATAGCAGCACAGTCACCAGTCTCTCATGGACCGGATGGTCCTTCCAAATAAAAGGGGTTGAAACAGCAGGGTACTTAGCCTGCTCCTATTTGATCCCGCTCTATACAGCAGTAGAATTCCTCTTCACAGCAGTCCAAATACAAAACCAGAAGTGCAATGCTTGTGTAGATGATTCACATAGGCAGAGGGAGACTGCCACCCACCCTCTAACTCCTAACACTTTGCAGCACTTCGCCGCATGGATGCCGCTTTGCCAGTGCTGTAAACGCCACCTCGTTTACCTGGTGCAGCAATTTATACTCCTCAACTCCACCCACATTGGGCTGCCACCACCAATAGGACTAGGAGGGCGGGCACACAAGTTTGTTGGCTTGGTAGTCATGGAAACACCTCGTGGCTACAATGAGGAGTCAGCCGGCAAAATGAGTAGCAGATCTTTCCCCAATTCAGCAGGAAGCAATTAGCAGCAACATGATATAGCAGCAACAGTTACAAAGTCAAGCGGCCATGGCATATAATTAGTTTCAACAACGGGTAATCCACTGAATATTTAAAAGCCCTCCAGACCCTCCAATAGCAGCACAGTCACCAGTCTCTCATGGACCAGATGGTCCTTCCAAATAAAAGGGGCTGAAACAGCATGGTACTTAGCCTGCTCCTATTTGATCTCGCTCTATACAGCGGTAGAATTCCTCTTCACAGCAGTCCAAATACAAAACCAGAAGTGCAATGCTTGTGTAGATGATTCACGGAGGCAGAGGGAGACTGCCACCCACCCTCTAACTCCTAACATTTTGCAGCACTTCGCCACATGGATGCTGCTTTGCCACCGCTGTTCATACTCTCGGCCCAAGTTTTCGGACCCTCACCCTCCTCCACCCCGGCACTCTTTAAATCCTCTTGCTGCACCACGGACTTCTCCCTGCAAGTGCATTTTTGACCAGTCGCAATGCAATAGTACTCCCACCTCTGGATCCATTCAAAATCTCTCCCCTTGTTACACCTTGTACTGAAGCCACCCACAAAAGCTTCTCATCTGAGTTATCCATTATCCTCTACTGCTGCTTCATCCTTCTATTTTGTTTAACATTGTTTTCTCCTCCTCCCTTTCTTCCTTCCACCTAACTCGTGGTGCTCTACTCTCCCACCATGTTGCTTTCCCCTTCCTCACCTATCATCCTCCTGATTCTCCTACTAATGCACCTCACCACACCCTGTACAACCCCTCTCTCCTGCCCCCTTCCTCCACAGCTGCTCTTGCCCAGCCTCTCCTCACCTACTCATCCCCTCCTAGTCCCCCCAAACAGCCCCCTTCACCTTTCCATCCCCCCCAAGGCCTACCCCTGTTTCTCCCATCCCCTCTTTATCCTTTTTCCACCATCATTCTCCCCTCCTGGCTCCCCTCCAATCTCCTAAACATAGAGGCCCTCTACCATTGCCTAAACCTCTCCAGCCCACCCTTGACACGTAATCCAGGCAGACCAAAATACCCACCACTCCTCCATCTCTCTCTCTCTCTCTCCCTCTCCCCTCCTCCTTCTACTTGCAGGTGACATTCAACCCAACCCCAGCCCCACCATGCCCCAATCCTCTGCCACCTCGACCACTCCCCTTCTGGTATCATCTCCTTCACAGGTCTCACTTCTCTACCTAAAGGTCTCCACATTTTTCACCTCAATGCAAGGAGCCTCCTCCTCAAAATTGTGCCCTAAATGTATAGTTCACCCAATATCACCCCGACATACTCTGTATCTCCAAAACTTGGCTATCGGCCAAAACCCCTAACTCCTCCCTCACTGTTCCTGACTTTAGCCTCTTCAGGCAGGATAGAGACAAGTGAGGCAGTGAAGTAGCCCTGTACATTAGGCAATCCATCTCCAGCACTATAATCCTCAAAGAATCCATCCCTTCCTCCTATGAACTCATTTTGGCCCAACTATCCCTCCCATCCTCTGCCCCCCTCTATGTTGGTGCCCTATATGCCCCACCCAGAACCCCACCCAACTCCATCATCAAGGTCACCTCTTCAAACTCTGCTCTCACTGCTAATGGAGAACTTCTGCTCCTAGTCTTGACTGGCTCTCTCACACTGTCAAGTCTACCACTCTAGCAACTGAGGCCCTCAACTTTCTCAACTCATCCAGGGACCCTCCTGACTGAGCACACGGTCCCAAAACCACTTGCTGCTTGACTGGATTTTATCCTCCCACACCCACTATATCTCTGCTTCGGGCATCCTTTCCGACGCCTTCAGTGATCACTGTATCACCTACTGTATTCACAAAATCCACATTCCCCACTCCTCTCCAAAATTCATATGGACCGCTCCTTCCACTCCCTTAACATCACCACACTGCAGCATGATCTTCTAAATGCAGACTGGCTTCCAGTCTTTAGTGCACCAGATGTTGACCTTGCCCTATCCCACTTTCTATACATCTTTAACCTTACCTGAGCCTGTCATGTTCCCCTTAGAAAAGTAAGGGTGAAATGACATCACCACCCCTGGATTCACCCATATTTCTTTGACTTGTGCCACTCCAGGGACAAAGCCTGGTGACTCTACAAAGCATCCAGCACCTCAAACAACCTCATATCATACAAACAACTCAGAAACAGGTGCACCAAGGCTATTTGCATGTCTAAGGCTTCCTACTTCAAATCCTAGTTAGAGCTAAGCCAAAATGCCCCTGCCTCCTTCTGTAAGGTGATTCACTCCTTCCTGGATCCCCCTTCCCAGCAAGCCTGTCCTGTCCTCAAAATTGATGGCTCCCTGGTCTCTGACCCTACCGCTGTTGCCGAAGCATTCAACAAGTTCTTTATCTCTTGTGCCCTACCTGACTCCACTCCTTCACTAGCGTCGGACACCTATCCCAGCCCTCCTAAATCTCACCCATGCCAGTTTCCTCTTTCCTCCTTTCACCCCTCATGAAGTTTATATGGCACTCATATCACTCAACCCCTAGCCCTGATGGTCTCCACTCTGGACTTCTCCACATGTCCACACCCACTATAGTCGCCCCTTTGACACACATACTAAATCTCTCTCTCTCACCTCCGCTACTGTTCCCAAAGCCTGGAAATCAGCCAAAAGTCCTACCCCTACACAAGGGTGGTGATCCCTCTTCCCCTGGTAATTATAGGACAATTTCTCTCCTCCCCTCCCTCGCCAAAGTCCAAGAATACCTCATTCTTGTAAAACTCACTGACTTTCTCTCCTCAAATAACTTCTTCATAAACTTTCTTCTTTCAGTCTCATGACACTGACAGTTGACTGGTTCCACTCTTACCTCCATAATAGACATCAGTAAGTACAAATAGGTGATGCTATCTCTACTCCTCTCCCTATCTTGTCCAGGATCCCCCAGTGCTCCATTCTTGGCCCTATCCTCTTCTCTCTTTTTATAAATGATCTTCCCTTAGTCTGTCACTCCTCCAACATGCACATGTACATGGATGACACCGTCATCTTTAAGCCCAGTCCATCCCACAACAGCGCCCTCCCCAATCTCAAAATGATTTTGACAGAGTACAGTGCTGGTACCAATCAAATCAGCTTAAACTAAACACCAAAAAGATTGTCACCATGTTGTTTGATTCCAGGCAGAAGCTGGCCTCCCTCCCCTCCCCCCCCTTGGGATCACCACTCTGGACGGTTCTCCCCTTAAGAGGGTTTCTACCTTCAAATACCTGGGAGTCTGGCTAGACGGCCACCTCAATTTCTCTGCACACATCAATGCCATCTGCATTAAATTCAGGCCCAGATTCACAGTCCTCTACCACCACAAAGCCAGCCTTCCTCTCCCCACTCGATGGGAAATAGTGCTTAAAACAATATTGCCTGTGTTAGATTACACTGATATAGTATATGGCACTGCACCCATCTCTTCCCTTTCCAAACTAGACACCCTCGTCAACTCCTTCTGCCACTTTGCCACCACCTCCCCTCCCCTTACCCATCACTGCCTCCTCTGTGCTACCCTATCTCTTGCCCAACTATCTCATTGGAGAAAAATCCACTGCGCCTCCCTCATCGCAAAGTACTGGTTTGGCTCCCTTCCTCCCTATCTCTCTTCCCATCTTACTCCTGCTGAATCCACAACTTACACATTTTGCCACAGGGATTTGTGCACCTTCTCCATCCCCATCTTCACTCATCTGCAGGTCAGTCCATCTTCTTGTACTGCCTCCCTCTCCTCTGAAATAATCTTCCCTCTGACCTCCATCTTCACTTTTCCCTCAAAAGACTTCTCAGACTCTTTCCCCCTCCCCAGTACCATCAATGCTCCTAACCCTCTGCATCTTTCCTTTCTATCCCTGTGAACAGTCCCCCCCCTTTTTTTCCTAACATGTCCTCTCATACCCTCCCTGTTGTGGCTTCAGGTCTCCATCAGCATGAGCTGGCTACCTCCTGTTTCCCAATCTCTGCCCCTGACAGTCCAGTTTCCCTCATATGGGGCATCAATTTTTTCCTAAGGAATCTCTGGCCTAGTTATAAGTAAAGTCCACATACTACCTAATTGTCACCATGCTCTACTTTTGTAACATTGTACCTAAACCAGATTTAACTCCTGACTATGTCTGCAAACTTTGCTGCAATCGAAACCTGTATACTTGAAACTTGTATAAATCTGTTAATATCAGTAATTGAACTTGAACTTGCACTTTAACTGCTAATTACCTGCGTGAATCTTCACCCGGGTCACACCTGAAAATGAGCTTTGGCTCAGTGTGCCTTTCCCGGTCATCAAAATTTTAAATAAACAAAAACCCTTGCAACTTATGTAACATGGTACTGTCATTGAGTTTATTTGGCTTTTTGCCACACAGATTTTTGACAATCAGCAGTTGCAGTCATCAACAGTTTCCTGTTCACCCTCTTATTCCATTCCTTTTCACACACAAAACATTTACCTTTGTAATCAAATAGGGTGTTGAATAAAGATCACATGACCATGTGAGATGCACCCTGTCCTGTTCTGAAACTCTGCAGCGTTTTTGCTAAACAGTATTTTTGTTGATGTATGCGTTGCAACAACTTGCATGCATTACTTGGATCTTTGCTAGGAATTCATCTTTACATAACACATCCTTTTCCAATTGGAAAGTGACATCATCAGCACAGTTCTGAATTGCATACAAGAAGACAGGATATCCAAGTTCTGTCAGTCTTTGTAAAGAGCCACGTTTTGCATCTTGCTGACAAATGAGGCAGAGGGAATAATTTGTGCTTGGTCGCCACCTTTTAGTGACAACTTGGAATGCTGGCTCCATGATTGATCAGGCATAAATTTGAAATACAAAAATACGTGTTATAAATACTTGGCACAAAGCATCAAATTGATTACAGTAAGAGCAGTCACTAAATCGGTAAATTATTAATATCATAAAACCCCTATGCAAAATACAAAAATACACATTATAAATACTTGGCACAGAGATCAAACTGATTACTTTAAGAGCATTCCCCAAACAGGCAGATTACTAATATCATAAAACTCCTATATAGTATTTCAAACCATACCAAAATCAAACTAGAAATGCATATATGGCCCAAACTAGCAAATGCTGGGTAGGATGGTGATCACGTCCATTTGGGATATGGGTACATAAAATGGAATATCTCAGTCATAAATCATGATATTTGAGTCAGGTTTCTTTTAAATGAAAGCAGAAACATGGTAGAAGATAGAAATATGGTTTAATGTAATATAAATCCAATGATTACTTTGTCAGAGGAAACACCATGAAGTCTAGTCAAACATTTAGCCGACAAATCAGCAATTTTTGAAATATTTTCCTACAATAATTGCATATACTGGTCCATACTGTAAAGACATGATGACAATGAGACTTGTTTTATGTGAATAGCCTCAATGCGCATAACTGGTACAAATTTTAGACCAATCTGAACTATATTGAAGATTCTATGTCATATTTGGTAAAATTTCCACTTTCCAGAATTTTCGCATATTTTTCATTCACATCGTTCTTATTTCAGTGCATTTCACAACTTGAACAAGAGTTATGACAGAGCAGGCCTCTTGATTATGGTACTGGGGGGGGTCTCTTCTTTCCAAAAAAAGGTGGCCTGCAAAGTATAGCAAGAGGTGTCAGTTCCAACCAATTTTTGAAGACTTTGGTGGCTCTGGATTCCTTACTATAATCAAGATTCATTTGGCAGCTTACAGGAATGAAACATATTCCAACAGAATTAAAAGATAAAAACTCTATAAAAGAGTTTCAAAATGCCTTAAGACAATCCTTGCAAACTTCCTGCTACTGCTACACATGAAATATCAATTCCCATGAATTGTGTTCTAAGTGCAATATGTAACCTATATGTTGTATTCATGTTTAATATGTGTGCTTTATGTGTATTTGCATATTTTGTACAGGTCATATTTTGAAAATAGGGATTTTATCTCTAAATGTATGTACCTGGCTAAAAATAATTTTTTTTATCATTCATCATCATATAGTACTATGGTAGACTCCAGACTTGTGAAGCCACCAAAAGATCCACAGGTTAAAAGGATACCTGTCAGAATTGACACAAATCCACATCAGGCAGATCAGAAACACAAAATGCAAAAACCATTAACCCAAAATGTGCCATACAGCTGCGCTGCACTGCACTTGGTTTTTTGTCAGCCACAGTTAGGCTTTCTGGAGCCTACATGTGAGCCTCAGTTTGCAAGATGGCAATACCATGGACTGACTCCCACCACTGGGCCATCCCAGAAATTCAGTTCTTATAACATTTAAATCTTTGTCCATATGCTTGTATAAAAATATGTCAAAATAGAGGTTATTTAACATGCAATGGGCCCATGACTTTTACTATGTGTACTGAGGGTGTCTCTTATTGAATAAGCATGTTCTCTCATGCTATTTCAGTGGGAGGACAACAAAGTGAAGCTCAGTGGTTCTGTCAGCCCAAACAGCATGAGAAATTGTTCTTCTTCAACAAGAGGAATGCCGTAGTACACTCTTCCCCCCTCTCTAAGCAGCAGCGCTTCTCTTACAAGGACTAGTGTACTGAAACTGTGTAGTGACCTGATTACTAACCTGTTTACTGCACAATGTACCTTACTGTAATTTCACTTTAGTTATCGCAACTGTGTACTGATGCATTCTGTATTGTAAACTGTGTTTTGTGACTATGTATTGACATGATTTCTTATCTGTTTTACTGCTCTATGTACTTCACTGTAATTCACTTTATGTAATGTTCCTTTGCACTATTGCTGCATCCACCTAATTGTTGATGCCTGTAATACTGTTACGTAACCTCTTTCTTTATTTCTTTATTTAGAGTCTAGGATTACAAGTACCTTTGAGCCAAGGCTCTTTTACAAAGGTTCCACGTCAATTGAGGTACAATACAAACATTACATGGAGTTGAGTAACAATGCAGAAATGGTGCACAGACATTTTTACTGAAATACATTACATTGAGGGAAAGTGAGTACCAGGGGGCAGGGAAGCCAGAGGCAACTGAGGCTTGGAATGGACACAAAAAGACCGGTGCAGCCATGGGCATTTGTCAAGCCTCAAAAAAGTGCTTGGGGGTAGAGGGCAAAAACAGGAGGGGAAGGGAGGGTAGGCTGTAGAAAGAGGAAGAGAGGTGGTAGGAGTAGAAGTGATAGGAGGGAGATCAAATTATGAGGGACAGTCGCAGGAGCTAGAGGCAGCTAGGTGGAGATGAAGGTTGGCTTTGAACGGGCCTAGCTTTTGCAGAGAGGAGATGTCTTTGTTGAGTCCATTAATCCAGCTAGGAGTTCGGTACGCAAAGGATCTTTGACCCTGTGTGGTGCAGCACTGAGGAATGTGCAGCATTTCATTTTGTGAAGCCCTGGTGAGGAGGGGGTTGCGTGCTGTATGGAAAAGACTTTGGACTCTTGGGGGAGCAAGATGTAGCACAATTTTCTTAGCCATTAGACAAGTTTAGTACTTGATATGGTTTGATAACTGGAGCCACCCTGTTTGGGCATAGAGGTCACACGTATGGGTGAGTCAGTGGGATCCTGTGATGAGTTGGCAAGCTTTGTTTAGGGGCAAGGATAAGCACCTGAGGGCTGTGTCCGTTGCAGAGCCATAAATAATCAGACCATAGTCAATTAGAGAGATCACCGAGCTCTGTACTGCTATCCTTAAGGCATCTGAGGTAAGGCATTGCCTGTGCCTGTAGAAGAGACCAATGCATGTGTTTGCAGCTTTGGTGATGCTATCTATGTGGATGCTGTAGGATAGGTTGCTGTCTATGGTGATCCCCAGATATTTAAAGGAGTGAACCTGTTCAAGGACAGCACCAAGGCAGGTTGTAATATTAAGGGGGTGAAGCCTATGTTTGTTGTGGGAGCCACAGAAAACCAATGACTTGGTTTTCTTATAGTTGAGAACCAGCTTTTGACTACTAAACCATGTTTCAATGCAGGTGAAACCCTTCTTAAGCTTGTTTTGGAGTAGGTGGGGGTCCTGTTGGGTGGTGTGAATGACAGCATCATCAGCATAGAGTAGGATTTGTTCTGGACAGGATTGTGAAAGATTGTTCAAAAACAGGCTTAAGAGGAGTGGCCCCAAGAATGGATCCCTGGGGGACTCCTGAGCATACTGATCTAGCATCTGAGAGGACATCAGCAATTTTCACTCTTTGGGAATGGTTTTCCAGGTAGCTCTTAAACCAAGTTGTAGACTCAGGGAGAGCCCAGCTTTTAGCAGTTCTGTGAGGAGTATTCAATGATGGATGGTGTCAAAAGCCTTGGTCAGGTCTATGAAGGCCGAATCAGTGAGGTAATTATTGTCCAAGGAGTTGTGAATTGCTCCTGCGAATTCAAGGAGGGCAGATGTGGTGCTGTGGCCTTTTCTGAAGTCGTGCTGTTGTTTACAAAGGATGTTGTACTTGTCCAGATATTCCATTAGCTGGTCATATACCAGACGTTCAATTGCTTTGGGGGGGGGTAGTATGGATATAGGCCTATAATTTCCATGAAGGACCTTGTCCCCACTCTTGTGGATTGATGTCATGGTGGCAGATTTCCATCTGTCTGGGAACTGGCCATGGGTGAAGGGGAAGTTGAAAATCCAGGTTAGAGGAGATAGCACTTCATCAAGAGTAAGGGACAGCAGTTTGACGTTGAGTGAGTCGTCTAGATCCAGCAACTGCTTTACAGACGTATCTATGGACTTCATGTGTCCTGACTGCTCTGAAGTAAAAAGGGGGGGGGCGACTTGAAAAAGGGGGTGGGGTGGGGGAGGGTGGAGGAGGGAGGTCTTCATCAAAGAAGTCTGGAGGAAGAACACTACTGAGGTCAGTGAACACGTTATTGAACATGTTAGCTATAGTGGAAGGGTCAAGAGTTATAGTCCCATCCACGTCCAATATTGAAGGTGATGTTTTGGGCAGTATTCCTGTAACTTCCTTGAGATTATTCCAGAAGGACTTTCCCTTTCCACAGGTGTTTGTGAGGGCATCATAACCTGTATCTGCTGTACTCAATGTGGCACGTGAGTGTCATGGGTCGTGCCTGAAAATGGTCCATTGGATCAGTGCACCCACCCAGGTATCAAATAAATAAATAAATAAACGTATCTTTCAAATCACTCAAATGGGCTAGAATGATTTATAATAGTTTTCATTTGTTTTCATTTTTAAAACTGAGTTTAATGCTCCACCCCCACCTGTGAAATGGAACACTCTCCCTTAATGTTTAATCACATGAAGATCACTATGACAAGAGTCCCTGCAGTTCTAAGAACTGATTGTCTAAAATCACATAAATGGTTTCTAATAGAATGTCCATGACCTTTTTCATTCTGAATGTGACAATATCACTATTTGTTCTGCTATTTATCATTACAAAAGCACAGCTCTACCTATTAAAGTGTTCTAAGTTTTGTAACAATTCCTAACTTCAGACAAATGAATCAAAAACTATTGAACTATACATGCTATAGTTCACTGAACTGAGGTATGAAGTACAGCAAGGAACACAATGACTGGAAACAGCTTTTTAACTGGTTGCTTAACTCACTTGAAGTTCTATTACTATTTAACAAACAAAATGTACAACCAAGGCAGTCAAAAACAAGAACTTCACTGCTTGCAGAGAAAGAACTCAAAGTTCTCTAACTGCATCTTCTCCAGGCTACAGGCATGGGAGAGGGAGAAGGGATTCGATGGCTATTCCTAAACACAGTTTGGCCACCAGTCTGATCTCTAGCCATCTGACCCATCATAGATACATCTGCTGGTGGCAGAACAGTCTGAAAAGTGGTAAGACCATGGATATGCAGGGTAAATTCCCCCATTGAATAGGTTCGTCCACAGAATATAGAGAATACTGGATGGGCAACTATGCAGAACCAGTGTGTTCTGCCACAGAGGGATTCTGATTTCCTCTGCCTTGAGAGTGAAACTTGAGAGGTCCATGAGAATCAGAACCCCGAGGTGGCAAAACACACTGGTTGTGCATAGAGTTGCTCGTCCTGTATTTTTTATAGTGTATAGTACTGTGTGAAAAATGTGTTTTGTGAGTTATTTTGCTTTCAAAATGAAACTGACTCATGCAGTCTGTAGAGGTTCTAGAATGCTGTTCTACCACAGTAGCGTAGAACAGCATTCCATGACCTAGGAACTGTGGTAGAACAGCATTTTGAAAGGGATGGAATTCTATACAGAACAACATTCCGCTATGCACTATAATTATTTCCTCAGCCAAATTTTTTATCTGTGGAGTAACTCCCCACCACCACCATCACCACTGACTGACAGCAGCTTTCAGTGTCTAGTTCCTTGATACCTACCTGAAGGCCTAGCCCTTCCTTTTCATTTTCAAAGTCTGACCACCATGTATTAACTCAGCAGGCCATGAACCCTGCCCACCCCAATCAAAACGACTCAGGCCTTCACTTTACAAAATTCTGTTGACACCCTGCAAGCCACAAAGGAAGTGATTAGTAAGTAACACTGCTTACTGCACATGCTGTATTTTAAAGACACAGTCTTCTCTAGTAATAAATTAACATAATTTAATTATTTATTTGTGTAACAATTCATCGAAGAAGCACATTAGCATGCAACTGCATTCTCAAGCATTGTCCAGGTGGGAGGTACAACATGTGGAAATAAACAAACATACATTAGCAGAGTACATGAGACATAACATTCAGTCAAACACCTGCAACAGGCATTATTTATTTTTTATTTATTTGTAATTTTTGACCAGATAACCCACACTGAGCTTTGACAGTTCATTTCCAGGTATGTCCTAGTACTGGATTACATGGCCCTGTTTTTTCAGTGTCAGTGGCTCAATAGCTAGCATGTTCACCTCTGGGGCCAGAAGATCAGAAGGTTGTGGGTTCTAGCCCCACACCAGGCACTTGAGGTAATATCCATAACTGGCACTGTAGTGTAGGACAAGGGGGTGCTGCACTGTTGAGGTACCATCTCTCGGATGAAATGTTAAACCGAGTTCCCCTTTGCCCATCTCCGGTCACTATCCAGATGGAAGAAAAAGATCCCATGGCACTTATTGATGAAGAGTGGGGGGTTTCACTGGTGTCATGGCCAGCATTCACCCATCAATACAAACAGATCCATGCAAGCCAGTCCCCTAGGACACACCTGGAAACAAATCCACACAGCTTAGTGTGCCTTCCATGGTGAAAAATTACTAATAAATAACTAAATAAATGAGTAACAGAGGGAATTCTAAACAAAGACACCAAGGAAACCCCCGCAGTCTTGCTGCAGGGGATGCTGTCTGCCTCCTGTGAGCAGGATGCTGGATCCAGGTGAGGAGGATAATGGAGTGTCCCCAGCAGAGCAGCTGACCTCCCTCCCCCTTCCGGAGTAATCTGAAGGTTTACGTACAAATAAGTATTACTGAAGCTGATGTCGTACTGCCAGACTGTAAGTCAATGGATGGTCTGGATCATGAAGAATACAGACTGGAGACTGATTTCAGTGACAGAAATGTGTACCTGATTGAACTGATGGCAGAGGAAAAGGAAGCGAGGTTTCAATATGAAAAGGAGAAAATACAGGCTGAATGACTTTGGACACTGCTTTCCCCAAAGTGATGCCTTCTGCAGCACTGAAAGACTTGACAGGTGAACAGACTGTTCAGCCCAGCAGATTGTGTCAGCTGCAAGCTGATGCTGGATGTTGACTGGGGCTTCGGTGAGGAAGAGGAGCTCAGAGTGGAGAGATGCTGCAGCAGGCTGGGGGCTTAGAAATCTCAGTTCTTCAGAGGATCAGCTGGGGGAGGACAGTAGAGCTTCCCAGAGAATGCTCTTCTCCTCCAGGGAGGGAGAGTGCCACATCCCACTGGTTTACCACCACCTGGGTAAACATGGGTGGTGGTGCAGGGGATCTGTGGCTTATGGGAGGGGCCTTGGGAGCATAGTCTTGGACTGGCTGCATCTGGGCTTGCCATCAGCCTTTCTCATTGTGTGCTCCTGGCAGGGGGTGGGACATTATAAACAGGGAAAATGGACATGTAGGTTTAAGCAGATAAAGCCTCTGCTGACCCACTGCATCCACCAACAGATCCACGCCACTATCAAACAGGGGCACAAACAGTCTTCATCTCTGCTGTGGGTGGCCAGATGTTTATGGAGTAGAAATGCCAAAGGAGCTGAGGGCATACACATCCTTGGGGGGCAAGCCAGGGGAGCAGCACAGCAGTGAGTCATGGGTGGGCTAGTGGTCACATTGGGTGGCAGGCAGAATCTCGGCCAGATGGTATTTGGGTATTGACAGCTAGTGGAAGCAGATCCTGACCTGCCCAAAGCCAAGGAGGATAAACAATTAAAAAAAATCTAATTTCTATCTCCAAATGGGAAACAACGAAAAAGTACAGCACACACAGATAAAGGCTCATAGTAATAAAGGTTATTCTTCCATTCATAGAGTTCCTGGTGCTTCAAGGGCACAATCCCTCTTCACCGGGGGGATGAGCCATTAAAGAACATCCACATTTATATAATACAATCAATCATGACGTTCTTAGATAATGACATCACCATTAATTAGTGCATAATAAAATACGTGTTGCTAAACAATAATATATATCTATATGTATATGCACAATAAAAAAGTGACTAATACCTTTTAACATTTCAAAACAATGCAAACATGATTATCAGCATTATGAAATGTAGTTGATCAAGCATTTAATACATACCAGCAATGAACCACCACTAGGCAAGGTGGGGGTTGTAAGGGATAAGAAAGAGGGAAATGGGAAGCTGGGGAGCAGGGGGAGGGAAAAGAGAAGTATTAGGTGGTACAATGTAAGTGCTTCTGAAGTGTGGATTGTTGCCAGAATTAAATGTCCTATAATGTTATGCTTTTTATTGCCTAAGTAAGTAATCACCTTTTTAAGGCAAGAAAAGATCTGCTGACATGATCATTATCTCATGCCACTAGATTTATTTAATCCAAAATATAAAAGACCACAGCTTTCTGGCAGGAATCCAAGCAAAATATCATGATGCAAATAAATTACATATGTGAATAAAACGTGGAATGAGATAAACCCACAGTAAACACCCCGGTATGAATAAGAAACACCAATACAGACCATCTATATGTATATCTTAATTTTTCAGCCTTCCAGATTACATACCACTTGTTTTTTGCCTTAAAGTAGACATTCCCCCAAATTCTCATCTTCTCTTAGAAGCATATCAACATTGTTCTATCTTACAAATACACACTTAAATCCAATTCCTTATTAAGTCCCTTCGGTAACAAGGACTGTAAAACAAAAATCCATCTAGATTATTTTTGTAACAGGGTCCTAACCTTGTCTCCCTTTACTTGTTGGGGTCTCACATGTTCAATCAATGTAAACTTTAAACACTGTGGGTTACTATCATGAAAATTTCTAAAATGTGACCCCAATGTGGAATCCAGATTGACATACCTAATGTCTTTTAGATGTTTGAGAAATGTTTCTTTGGCTTGTCTTACCATCCTGCCCACAAAAATTAGCGAGCAGGAACAATGTGCCACATAGATCACAAACTGGCTGGAACAACTGGCAAATTCTCTGATTTCTACAGACATGTTTCTATAAGGATGTTGAAACTCCTTACCCGGCAGCACATGTCTGCATGAGATACAATGGCTACACTGATAGAAAACTACTGTTTTTTCTGGAAGCCAAGTCTGCTGTATTTTTGTTTTCAGGAACAATGACTATGACTCAACTAGTCCCCCAGGTTTTTAGCTCTGCTAAATATAATCCTGGGGTGCTCCAGATATAATCCCTGAATGTTACAGTATCCCAACAAATCCCAGTTCTCTTGCAAAATTGTTTTGAGTTTTGGAGCAATACAGTTATATTCCAAAACAAAAGTCATTTTGTCATTATCTCCCAAATCTTTCAATCTAAGTGTTAAAAGCACTCATGTTTTGTTCTCTTGCACTGTTTAGTCCTGAATCCAATGCTTCACTACCATAACCCCTGTATTTGAACCGTTGATAGATCTCTTTTTCTTGAAACTCAAAATCAGCCTCCTTCTTCTTAGTCTTAGAAACTATCCATATGGTATGGACCTGATCCAATTTGGAGGGTGTGCACTAGAGGTGTGCAGTACAGAATTTCCTGCTGTATCCTTTTTAAACCCTTTTAATTGTATAGTACTATCTGTTTCAATCAAAAGGTTCAAATCTAGAAAATTGATGCTTTTATCATCAATTTGTGATGTAAATGTTAGGTTTAGACTGTTCTCATTAAGCCTGTCCACAAACAATTGTGCTTCATCTTTAGTGCCTCTCCAGATTATTAATAAATCATCTGTGTATCTGTTCCAAAGAATAATGCTCTATAAAAACTGATTCCCTTCACAGAAAATCTTCTTATACTCCCACCACCCCAAGTAAAAATTTGCATAACTAGGGGCTACTGTGGAGCCCATTGCTGTGCCACATTGTTGCAGATACCTTATATTTGTTGAAAGAAAATAATTATGGCTCAAAATGAATTCAACTGCATTCAAAATGAAATTCTGTGGTGGCGCCCCTATTCATTTATTGGTGGAGAGAAAACATTCAAGTGCCTCAAAACCCAAAACATGTGAGATACTTGTATATAACGAGTTGATGTCTATTCTGATATAACGAGTAAACATCTATGCTGATCCATAGAAGTATTGTGGCATTTTGGTCTTTGGTCTGCCACTAGGACACTGACCTTCTCAGATTTGCAAGCACCATCTCTCACTCGTAGCCGGACCATGCGAATAACTGAGGCAGATGCACAAAATAAAAGTAGAAAAGGCTTTATTCCCATCAGGTCACATCTGCACACCATGAGGCATAGCCTCTGACTGACTGCTAACTGCCAGCTTATGGGGTCTTCTAGACAGCCCCTCCTACACCCAGTTACATGTACTGTAACATAAGACTACTTTGCAGTAAGGGTTCTTAGAGGGGCAGCAACTAGCCCCATGCCTAAATGTACTCCATATCACCCCCAGGGTTGTGAAAGTGAGTACCAATCAAACAAGCAGTAACATAATATGAACACAAAAAAAAGTTGAGAACTAACAAGCATTATAGCTTGAAATAAAATGTTACAACATGTGAGCAACATGGAAGTCCATTTGAGAAAAACAGTCCTGTAAAGAAAAAGAGGTTAATGCATTGTATGCAGGGTCATGTACCATTAGCAAGACAGTCATGCAGAGAAACACGCACATGAGGACATTTACTGCAAAATAACAATGAGGCAGAGACAGTGATGAATACAACAAATGTGCATACTAGATGGACCTTGTGGTCCCCTTCTGCCATCACCTTCTATGAATCTATGTATCTATGTAAGCATCAGAATCATGAGTTATAACAAAGTTTGAGTCCTGGTGGCACAAAGGTTGAAGACTTGCATTGACTTTTATGATTGGTAGAGATGGAGTTATGGGTTGCTTGAACAAGTTCTTGATAGGATGCAGTAAGGTCCACAAAAGCAACCCAAGAGTTTTGAGAACTGTCAAAATCATACCATTTGACTCTATAAGTCCAGGATCCATTCAAACATTTTATGTGCAGAATTTACTCGATCTGGTACACAGGGATGTGTACAAGATAGCCTTGAGAGGGAGAGGACTGAGAAGTCCCAGGAAGTGCATCTGGGTTAAAGTCAGGTGCAGGAGGATCTGGCTGTAGAGAGCTGGAAGTGTGAAGTTCTGAGTGAATAGGTAGCAAGTTGTCAGAAGTAATTTCTGAATCAGGAAGGATAGCAGGCTCAAATGCAGCTTCATTACTGGAGGGAGTGGTATTATCTGGAAGGGTGTTACTGTGGTGCCCATGCTTCAGATGGTTGCTGTGGACTTTGTTATGTGCAGGCTTTCCATCTGACTTACATCATAGGCAGACATGAACCAGAGGAAGTTTTCCACAATGTAGAAAGGACCAGTCCAAGAACAGAGCAAATTCCTCGTGGCACACGGAACTAAGACAGGTTTGTACAAATAGACAGTGTCCCCCACAAAAAATGATGATTCATGAGATTTGGCTGCTGACGTTTTCTGCATAGTGGATTTTCTTTCTCCCAGTGTGGTTATTGCAACACGTCTGGCAAACTCAAGTAGTTCACATACAGGGATGAGGTATGAGGAAGCTGATTTTGGAACTTCAGGTGATGAAAGATCAATGTCCAATGGAGATTTGGGATGGCGTCC
Source organism: Neoceratodus forsteri (assembly GCA_016271365.2). Lineage (NCBI taxonomy): Eukaryota > Metazoa > Chordata > Ceratodontiformes > Ceratodontidae > Neoceratodus > Neoceratodus forsteri. The sequence goes on along the minus strand of CM028132.1, from coordinate 782,399,073 downwards.
ATGGACCAGGAAGAATGGAGTATACTCTGTACTACTGACATATTGTTTTGTATTGTAAGTGAACTGATGAAAGAGAACAAAATGGTCCCAAGTGTCTTGAGTTTCATTGGTTCCATGTCAAAACCACAACTGCAGAATGGTGACCCATGACAAGGGTGCCAAACTAGCAATGCGACCAGTTTAGGAAATTACTTGTTTTGTGGGGGGCTTTGTCCCTGCCCCCTGCCTTGTGGGGGTGTTGACCCCCACACCCCCCTTCTTTTAGATTCCAACCCAGCAGGCACCACTCAGGGATGGGGAAACCATCAGTCGTGAAAAGGTGTCGGCACCATGATTCCCTTATGGTTGTCACAGGTTGCCACTTGGCAGTCACAGTATTGATGGGCTACCATTTCATCCAGGTACTTAGAGAGCGTTCTTAGGATGGTAGACATCATTCTTTCACTTTGTCCATTGCATTGTGGATGATAGCTTGTTGTGCAAGTCCTTGTTATGTTGAGGAGTTTGCAAATCTCTCAAGTAATTGTTGAAAGATAGTTGGTGTCCCCATCTGAATGCAGGTAGGAGGGGGTACCATGATGATAGACAATTGTATTGAGTAAGGTCTCTGCTTTAGTAGCAGCTTTGCTGTATTTTAGGGGGATTAGTTCAAGGTATTTAGTGAGGTAGTCCACAAAAGCAAGAATGTATTTGTTGCCAAAGTCAGTACATGTTGGTAAAGATCCAAGAATGTCTGTGCTGACTCTTTGGAATGGCTTTGTGGCTACAGGCATTGAATGGGGTGTGCCTTTGTTGGATTGTCAGGAGGATTTCTCTGGGAGCAGGGCTGGCAGGACTTAAAAAATTGGACAACGTCCTTTTTAATTTCAGGCCAGAAGACGTGAAGCCTTGTTTTTTTGAGAGTTTTTTGAATCCCCATATGACCTCTGGAAAGTGGAGAGGCATGGGTGGAGAGAAGAATCTTGTTAACTAGAAGACAGCTGCTGGGGAAGGGTGCAGTCTTCTTGTGGTGCCCCCGTAGTAAAGCAGTGGCAGGTTTGTAAATTTACCTTGAGGAGTTCAATACAGTCTTTGGCATGGCAGGAGGGCTCAGACAACAGTGTTAATTTGTTGGTTTCTGCATCCAGGGCTGTGGTGCTGGTGAGATAGAGGGCAGGAAAAGGGAAGCATTCTCCACCATGTGTGGCATTTTGGTGTTGGTCTGCCACTAGGACCCTTGCCTTCTCAGGTCTGCAATATCCATCTCTCACTGCTATCTGGAACATGCAAATAACTGAGGCAGATGCACAAAATAAAAGCAGAAAATGCTTTATTCCCAGCAGGTCACATCTGCACACCATGAAGCTTAGCCTCTGACTACCTGCTAACAGTCAGCCTTTAGGGTTTTCTATTAAGCCCCTCTTACACCCAGTTACTACTCTGCAGTGAGGGTCCTTAGAGGGGCAGCAACTAGACCCATGCCTAAGTGTACTCCACAGTACGGTTGCCACATTATAGTACAGTACTAAGCTTTTTTTTTCTTCATCTTGTATAACATACATTTATAGTATACATATCAGCAGGTTGAACTTAACCCTTGCTGTGCCGTGGACTGATATATCAGTCCAGAATTCCTATATGTTCCAATTCTGTCAGCAGCCTAAGGGTTAACATTGCAGTATTTCTTTTTTACACATAACCTATTTTCCAGTACTCTGTTTCCAATACATTCTTTCATTTTTCATATCAAAATAAGCTCAGAGAATCAGCACATACTTTCTCCAACATATACCATCTTTAACTCTAAGGGACTAGATTTGAAACCTGAAGATTTTTATAAAACTGGATCCCAAATGTCGTGAAATCTTTCATCTTTATCCATCTTGAAATAATGTATTCTTTCTAGGGTATACAAGTCTACTATTAAATTAATGGTCTCCTCAAAGCCCACCGGACTAGATAGGAAGAACATGTCCCAAAGGGTTAGGCTCATCCGTGGTGTAGATGTCTCATGCCTCTGGCACAGCATCTGCAATATGTAGGCATACATCTTTAGGTAATATATTTTGTCTCTAGGGGTCCAGCCCCATTGTCTGGAGTAGTGGACAGCAAAGCCATAAAAGGCTTCTAAGGTCTCCTCAAAGTCCACTGGGGCTTCAGACCCATCGGAGAAGCCCACTCTGCATGCCCTCCACCTGCATGGCTTGCCCGGACTTTCTTCTGCAACCACCGCTCCTCCGAGGAATCCCCTAGTGGTAGGAGCCCACGTCCCCACCTAACTCTATGGCCTCACCCCAGTGCCAGGACCGCAAGCCCAGCTGCCTTCTGGGGCAGCAGGTGGCAAAGCCGTCAAAGGCCTCGAAGGTCTCCTCAAAGCCCACCAGGGCTTTTGACCTGTCAGAGAAATCCGCTCTGCATGCCTGCCACCTGCACAGCTTGCCTGGACTTCCTTCCAAGGCACTAGAATGCATTGTCTCAGACCAGCTCACAGAATACCTGGATGCATACAACAGCCTGTGCAAGCAACAACACAGGTTCCGCAAAGGTCACAGCACCTCCACGTCCCTACTTGAATTCACTGGCGCAATCCACAATGCACTTGACTCTGGTGAACTACTAGCCTCAATCTACATTGACTTAACTAAAGCCTTCGACACCATCAATCACCGCCTCCTGCTTGTCCAGCTTCAGAACACTGGGCTGTCAACTGACTACATTGGCTGGTTTAAGAGCTACCTTGAAGAACGGTCCCAAACAGTAAGAATCGCTGATACACTCTTGGACCCTAAACCAGTCTGCTCCAGAGTCCCCCAGGGCTCCATTCTGGGACCCCTCCTCTTCAGCCTGTTCTTAAACTCAGTACCGGACAGCTGCCCAGGACAAATAATTCTCTACGTCGACGATGCTGTGATCCTCACCTCGGACCCTGATCAAATCCAATTACAAAATAAACTTCAGTGGGCCTTCTCCTCCATCGAATCCTGGTTTCTCAATCATAAACTGCTTCTCAATCAGAAAAAAAACAAGGCTATGGTCTTCTGCAGCCCTCACAACAAAAACAAACAACTCCACCTCTCCATTGCAACCAAACAAGGAGCCATCCTAGAGCAAACACAATCATTCAAGTACCTCGGCATCACCCTTGATCCCCACCTCTCATACGCTGTCCATATCAACAATGTTGCAAAGTCTGCCAATGTGAGGTTAGGCATATTATTCCGGCACAGGAAACACCTAACCCCAGAAGCACTGTCAGTGGCTGTCCAAAGCTCCATTGTCAGCATCATAGACTATGGTCTTATATATGGGTCTGCAACTACCACTGCTCTCAAATGTATCGTAACCTCCCTGAATAAGGCCTGTCGTCTCATCACTGGCTCACATCGCTGTACCTACACATGTGACCTTTGTTCCCAATCTGGATGGCTTCAACTGGACAAACGCATAAAATACCAAACCTGCATCACGGCCAAGAAAATGATGATGGGGTTTGCCCCACCTGGTGTCTGTGCCCTTCTTAAGCCTAGATATAGGAATGTCACTACAAGGAGATCCAATTCCCATCTACTACATATCCCACGATGTCGCACAACCCAAGGACAAAGATCATTCACCTATCGGGCATCCAAATGGCTCAACTCTCTTGGCAGCGACATAGCGACTGCTCCAACACTTGGCCTCTTCAAGTTCAAGCTGCGCCTCTCACTGCTTGTATCCTGTGATTTCCCATCTTAACATTTCCACTGTTTCACTGTTTCAGCAGCACATGCCCCAGCACCCAGCACTTACAATCAGTCTTTGCACCCCTAGCACCTTACCTGTCATATTCCCTCGACAAGGCCCCCTGGCTGCACTGTCTCCTGCCCTCGCCCACCTCCCCCCTGTATCTCCACTCCTGCCCCGCCCCCAGCCACCTCTCATACTCCCCCTTACCCCCTGCACCTCCTTCTCCCCTCGATCTCCTACCCTCACTTCCTCCCACCCACCCACCCTTCCCTTGTCTTGCTCATAGCTCAAGTCTTTGCACTGGTTGTTGCATGTCTGTAAGTCAATGATTATATGTTTGTAACTAAAAATGATAACTGTTGCACACGCTGATGTGGAACCTTTGTAAAAGAGCCTCGGCTCAAAGGTATTGTAATCCTAGATTGAAATAAATAAATAAAAATTCTGCAACTGCCGCTCCTCCAAGGAATTCCCTTGTGGTAGGAGCCCAAGTCGCCACCTAACCCTAAGGCCTCACCCCAGCAGCAGGACCGCAAGTCTAGCTGCCTTCTGGAGCAGCGGGCAGTAAAACTGTAAAAGGCTTCCAAGGTATGTTTCTCTGACTCCTAGCACTCCGCTGAATAATTTTTAAAAACTAGCGCTGAGCATCTGATTGGCTGCTTTCACCAATGTCTGGACTTAGCTGATTGGTGCGCCTTTCAAACCAGCATTGCTGAGGGATTTTAGCGCTGACCCTGAACTGGGAGCCATCCTTTTGACTTAAACTGCTCCTGCCTGCTATTATTTCTCCACTGTAAATGCTGGATGTATACTAATATTTAAAACTGCTATTTCACTAAATGTAATTGAGTGCTCCCTCGAGAGCCTAGTTTTCTCAGCTTACAGTGTACTGTTTCAAGTAGTTACAGCCCTTTCATTGTGAAAGTATTTTTTGTTAGCCTTGTTATTCACTGCTACAGCTCTATATTTCCTGAATCAATCTCTCTCTCTCTCTCTCTCTCTCTCTCTCTACCTTGCCCTAAGCTGATACCCCTCCCTCTAATTTGTTCCTATGCTACTCCTCTCCCTAGTCTGCTGCCCGCCCACTTTTTTTGTTTCTTTTGTTTCACTGTGCTCCCACCCCCTACCTGCCCTACTTAATCTCCCTCTCTTCCTGTGCCCTCCAGGCCTCCTCAGAGCACATTGGGGATTTGGACCCATTGGAGAAACCCACTCTGAGTGCCCACCACCAGCGTGGCTTGCCTGGACTTCCTTCTGCAACTACCACTCTTCTGAGGAATCCCCTCATGGTAGGAGCCCAAGTCGCTGCCTAACCCTAAGGCCTCACCCCAGCACCAGGACCACAAGCTCAGCTGCCTTCTGGAGCAGTGGACGACAAAGCTGTAAAATGCTTCCAAGTTCCCCTCAAAGCCCACCGTGGCTTCGTACCCATTGGAGAACCCCCCTCTGCATGCCCGCCACCTGCACGGTTTGCCTGGACTTCCTTCTGCAACTGCCACTCCTCTGAGGAATCCCCTCTTGGTAGGAGCCCAAGTCGCTGTCTAACCCTAAGGCCTCACCCTAGCACCAGGACTGCAAGCCTAGCTGCCTTCTGAAGCAGCAGGCAGCAAAGCCATAAAAGGCGCCGGCTCCCCACCCCCCCACCTCACCAACCCTGGGTGGGCTATACTTATATAGTGTTTCCACCACCCCATCTCACAACTTAGGTGCTTATTACTATATAGTGTTCTTATTCAGATGAATAAGTGCCCGAAATCCCATTGGCTCCTTATACAGTAGTGCCACTAGGGGGCTGACACTTGAAATCCCTTTTCTCTGACCTTTTACAATGCAGTCTGACTACTTAGCCTAGGGCAATTGCTGTCTGCTCTCTGGTGTTACATTTTACTCCAGTTCTTGAGGAAATTCTGCCATTTTCCTTGCTAGGCCAATTTTTGACCAGGTAATTATTTCCTGCCTCTACTGTATTTGCTTATACTACTCAGTAGCGCAAACTTACATTGGACCTCTCCTTAGCCAAGGGTGTTTTCTTTTCACAATTCACTTGATCTTGCTGGAACTTCTACCTAAAACTCTGACTCCCTGACCATCTGGCATATGTTGTGTGAATCCTAAAACCTGTGACTCTCTTTACACCTTGCACTTAAAGCTATGCTAAGCTACCATTTGGGGGGGGCCCTCGTCCTCCTTGCACTACTCTGTATAAACATATCCTCACTCTCGATCCCCTGTGACTACCAGGGCATGGTGACTGACTCACTGGACTTCAGCTTCTCTAACCTTATTATTGATAAACATTGGCCGGTAAGCCTTTGGCAATTTATTTTGTTCCCTAAAGGCTGTTCATATTATACGCTTCTAGCCCTTGATAAGCTTAGTTGGCGGGCTGTCCATATTCAAATCGTTCACTCTGTTAGGCTCAGCTTCTTAGTCTTTCTTCTTCTCCTCCTCCTAGCAGGTGATACTGAGTCAAATCCTGGTCCCCTATCCAGTTTGCACCAGGTGACTTATCCGGACTAACTAGAAAAGGGATCTTTATTGCTCACATGAATTTTTTTTTTATATATTTACTTTATTGTTAATTCACAATATGTTAGCATTGGTATCCATGACAGTCATCTTTTTGTATTTTTTTTTTACAAACAGATAACAAGAAAAAAGAATTTACATTCTTAACTGTGTACTATTCAATAAATCAACAACATAGGACTGCTGTTTCTTTCAGTATAATTGATTCAGCTAGCTATATTTAATACTATTTCTGTCCGATGGTGCTCTGTTTTAGGGGAACATTTGTTCTTACTACTCCTTAACTCATTTTACTTTAAAAAACTAAAGGCTACTTTCCAATATCTTTGGGATGAATGGGGTCCCAGACTCTATGGTAATTCATCCCATTTGTAATGTCTACCTGCTCCATCTTCTCAGGCCCTTTTCCTGGGTATCCCTTAACTGATCTGTCAATTCTTCTATATGTTGAATTTCCCTAATTATCTGTGTCCATTGCAATAGATTTGGAGATATAGGTTGTAATCAATGTCTCGTAATGACTTTATTATATGCCACTATACAAATATACCACAGGTACATGGCATCTTTCCCCTTAATTCCCTCTGGTGGGAGACCCAAGACCAAGTGCTGTGTCAGGATAGGGGAGGATAATTGAAACAACTGGATCAGCTTGTCTCCCACTTTTTGTTTCAAATCTTCTAATCCATGACAGACATAGAAAATGTGAGTGAGGGTCCTTTCTGTTCACCACATTATCACCAACAACTGGATGAGCTATTGCTGGACCAATTGGTCACCTTATCTGGGGTCAAGAAAAACCTTACCCTAACCTTCCATAGATATTCCTACCAGAAAGGGGATGTTGTGGCCTTCGGGGATGCCCTCCATATCCTGACCCATTCTACAGAGCTGAGATGTAGATCCGCCTCCCCCTCCCATTTTGTCTGAATGGGCTCAGCCATCTCTTCCCTGTGTGCATTCAGGTATTGGTATATTTCAGTTATAGCCTGTTTCAGAGTAGATAGGGAGAACAGGTCCCAAAGGGTTAGGCCCGTCTGTGGTTTAAATGTCTCATGCCTCTGGCGCAGCATCCACTGTATGTAGACATACATCTGTAGGTAATATATTTTGCCTCTAGGGGTCCAGCCCCATTGTCTGGAACATTTCTGGAATGTTAGGACACTGTCCTCTAGCATTATCTGCAATGGGCTACGCATTCCCCAGACTGCTTGCCTTTTATGCCAGGGTTCTTCCTGTCCTGGGACAAAGCCACCCTCAACTATGAACCATCGAATTCTCCACAACTCCCTTTTGGGTCTGTCATATGTCAGGAGGGTGTCCCACACTTTCAGGGCTACCCGTAGAGTCTGTTAAGTGGAGGGGTCTATCTAAGTTAAAGAGGTAAGTATGTATGTGCATGTGAGGACATAAAGCTACTTCTATATCTTGCCAATGTGATCTCAAAGGGGTCTGTGTCCAAAACAACACCCACTTCACCTGGGCTGCCATCCAATATTCCTTAAGATTTGGAACCGCACAGCCCCACACCCTCCGACCTGCCATAAGTAAGGACCTGTGAACCTGAGGCTTTTGTCTATTCCATATCAACTGAAATATGTGTGTCTGGGATTCCTGAAACCATTTCTGGGTTGGTGCCACTGGGACACACTGGAATACATACAATAATCTAGAGAGGAGGTTCATTTTTATAGCTTGAATCTTAGCGTACATGGGTAAGGGGAGCAAATTCTATCTCTGCATGTCTAGTTGTATCTGGTGGTCTAGGGGTCTAAAGTTATCAGCAAATAGGTAGGTGTTAGTGGCTCTTAACATAACCCCTAAGTATTTTAAGAGGGAAGATCCCATTTCATTTTATATTTCATCTTTAAACGAGAAGACAGGGCATAATTAAGTGTCAATACTTCTGTTTTTACCGTGTTAAGAGAATATCCCAAAAGGGTAGAAAAAATCTTTACCTTATCCATGACCTTTTGTAGTGACGTCTCTGGTGAGGTCAAGTACAGCAACATGTTCTCCACGTATAATGCTATTTTATGTGTTTCTGGTCCTAATGACACTTCTTTAATGTCCGGGTCATTTCTAATCCATTGGGCTAATGGTTCAATGTAGAGGGCAAATAGAAGTAGGGATAAGGGACAGCCCTATCGAGTGCCTCTTTGTAGAGTGATTTTCAGGAAGATAATACCATTTGTACAAATGTAAGCTTGGGGTTCCATATACAGACTCTTTATAATACTTATAAATTCCTCAGGAAATGCAAACCCGGCAAAGACCCCTTATAGAAATTGCCAATGTACTTGGTCAAAAGCTTTTTCTGCATCTAAGCTCATCAGCAGTGCTGGTGTTTGTTACTTGTTTCAGTCAGTCAATCAATCAAGCAATCAAACAAAGTCTTTATTTAACCAGGTGATCACCACTGAGTAAGCTCATTTTCGAGGTGGACCTGGGTTTGTTAAGGAACAAGAGACAATATACATGGGATGCAACACACAAGAAAATAGTAATAATACAAATAAAGTGAGATACAATAATACAATATATACAAAGTATCAGCAGGTAGCATTGACAGTAGTATATGTTTGGAACAGAAGATACAGCTAGTTTTGGGTAGGACACAATTTTCATAAAAATAAAGAAATATACATATCAGGTGCACCGAACACAAATAAAACCTAATATAAAAAGATACATAGTGATACAGCATGGAGAATTTAGAGCTGGAACCAGGGTCAAAGGAATGTGGAAGGGACAGATATGGGGGCAGAAAAAGGGGAGAGGGAAGAGTCGATTATAGATGTGATCAGTCTTTTAACAGTAGTAATTAAGTGTGCGGACTTATAGGAGTCACTATTTAGGGTAGACAGGCACAGGACTCCTTATTATGATGTAGATATAGAGATTTAAAAGCTGCTAGGCTGATGGGGTGAGTTAATTTCAAAGCTTTTTGCAGCTTGTTCCAAAGTTGAGGGAGCACAAAGCTGATGGCTGCTCTGCCAATGCGAGATTTTGCTTTGTAAACATAAAGGTAGATATATGAGGTGCTTCTCAGGGCATACTTCCCCAGAGTGTACAAAGTTAAACAGACAGAGATATACTGGGGCAGTTTATTTGAGATAGCTTTGTATGCCCAAACCGCACCATTTTTTTGCCGTCTGTAAGCAAGGGATGACCATCCCACTGCCGTGTACAATGCACAGTGGTGGGTTGAGAATGGAAGACCCATGATAAATCTTATGGCTCTGTGATAAAGCGTATCGAGTTTGGCTAGGGTACCTGCAGGTCCCTGACTATATAGAAAGTCTGCATAATCTAATAGGGAAAGAAAGGTAGTTTGAACCAGTTTCAGTTTAGCGTCTCTTGTGAGGAGATTATTAATCCTACAGAACAGACTAAGTCTTTGTCTAAGTTTCTTTGCCAGTTCTTCTAAGTGATCTGTGAAAGTAAGTCTATGGTCTAACCAGACCCCCAGGTAAAACATAGAAACATAGAATTTGACAACAGATAAGGCTCACTTGACCCACCTAGTCTGCCCATTTTCCTACCTAACAGATAAGCTGCAGATCCTAGTTAACCAACAGCTTACTTCTTTCTACCCCAACCCCTAGAATTGCCTTATGGCTGTCCCATGCGTGTTGAATTCAACCACTGTTTTTGACTCCACAACCTCCTCCAGAAGGCCGTTCCATGTATCCACAACCCTCTCTGTGAAAAATACTTCCTTACATTACCTCTGAGCCGCCCCCTCTATCTTCAAATTGTGCCCCTTGTTCTGCACCTCTTTTTTGAAAGATGCTACCCTCTTGGACTTTGTTGATTCACTTGAGGTACTTGAGACGTTTGTATCATGTCCCCTCTCCTTCTTTCCTCAAGGGTATACATATTAAGCTCCTTTAGTCTTTCTTCAGTATGTCTTCTGGTGCAGACCCTGCACCATTTTTGTTGCCTCCTCTGGACAGCCTCCACTCTGTCTATGTCTTTGCGGAGATGGGGTCTCCAGAACTGCACACAGTACTCCAGATGGGGTCTCACCAACTGTCTGTACAGAGGTATAACAACTTCCTGTTTTCTACTATTGATGCCTCTCCCTATGCATCCCAGTATCCCCCGAGCCTAACTTACTGCCTTCTCACATTGATTGCCCACCTTTAGGTCATCTGATATAATTATCCCCAGGTCCCTTTCCATTTTTACTGTTGTCAGTATCTCACCCCCCATTGTGTACTCTTCCCCTGGGTTTTTGTTTCCCAGGTGCATTACCTTGCACTTCTTTGCATTGAATCTGAGCTGCCATACATCTGACCATTCCTCCAACCTTGCCAAGTCCCTTCTCATCCTTTCCATTCCATCTTGTGTATCAACCCTGTTGCAGATCTTTGTGCCGTCTGTAAAGAGACATACTTTTCCTTCCAGTTCCTCTGCAATGTCACTTATAAAGACATTAAAAAGGACCAGTCCTAGTACTGAACCCTGCGATACCCTGCTAGTAACCCTCCTTTCTTCACTGTGGACTCCATTTACTACTACCCTTTGCGTCCTGTTGTTTAGCCAATTTTTTTTATCCAGGCTACCACCTTGGGACCCACTCCAAGGCTGGCTAACTTGTGTATTAATCTTTCGTGTGGGACTGTATCAAATGCCTTGCTAAAATCTAGGTAGGCCATGTCCACAGCCCCTCCCTTGTCTACTACTTTGGTCACCCAGTCAAAGAAATCTATTAGATTCATCTGACATGACCTTCCCATTGAGAATCCATGCTGCCTTGGGTCCTGTGCCCCACTGGCCTCTAGGTACTCAACAATTCTTTCCTTCAGAAGTGATTCCATCATTTTCCCTATCACTGAGGTCAAACTAACTGGTCTGTAGTTTTCTGCCTCTGTCCTGCTCCCACTTTTGTGAAAGGAATCATCCTCCTCCTTCTCCAGTCCTCAGGTACCACCCCATCCTCCCATGATTTGTTAAAGAGAGTAGTCAGCAGTGTCACTAGTTTCTACCATAGTTCCTTTAGAATTCTTGGTAAATCCATCAGGCCCCATTGCTTTGTCCACCTTCAATTTTATTAGTTCTTTCAGAACCCTTTCTTCTGTAAATGGACTGGTATCGAACCCCGTCTTCAGAGTTTCTCTTGTTTGGTTTAGGTACCTCCTCCTCCTCTTCCTTTGTGAATACTGAGCAGAAATATTCGTTCAGTATTCCTGCTTTTTCACTGTCACCCTCTACCCACATTCCCTTCCCTTTATTAAGCCTCAGTATCCCTCCTTTGGTCTTTCTTCGATCCCTAATGTACCTATAAAACATCTTATCACCCTTCTTAACAGAGTTGGCAATCTTTTCCTCGGTTTGGGCCTTTGCTATTCTGACTGCCTTCCCAGCCTCTTTCTGCTTTAACTGATAAAGTTCTCTGTCCTGCTCCTTCTTCTTTTCCTTATATTTCCTGAATGCTATCCTTTTCTCCTTAACCTTCCCTGCCACCTCTTTTGAGAACCATAGCATTTTTTTCCTTCGTTGTGTTTTGTTGATTTGCTTTACACAAAGGCCTGTTGCCTCTGTGATGGCTGTTTTGATTACTCCCATTGTTCCTCCACCCCTCTTTCTTGCCTGTTTGCTAGTTCTTTTCTGAGGCACTCTCTCATTTTCCCAAAGTCAGCCCTCCTAAAGTCCAATACTCTTGCTTGTGTATGGCTTGATTGTATGGCTGTGTTTATCGTGAACCACACTGTTTGGTGGTCGCTTGTTCCCAGATGGCTGCCCACTTCTAAATCTGAGATTCTTTCTCCATCCCCATTTGAGAGTACCAGGTCTAAGATTGCTCCATCCTGAGTGGGTTCCAATACTAGCTGTCTGAGGGATGCCCCCCGTAGGGCATCAAGAATGACCATGCTCTTGGATATTGCCTGCAACAAGGTGCTCAGTTAACATCTGGCATATTCAGGTCCCCATCAACAATATCTCCCCTTTTCACCCTTTCTAAGAAGCCTTCTATCATTCCTTGTCCATTCCTCCCCTGAGATGGGGGTCTGTATGCAACCCCATGCGGATTGTGGTGCCATTTCCTGTCTCCAGGGTGACCCAGAGTGCCTCATCTGCTCCCTGTTTACTCTTTAGTTCTGTTGCTTTGATCCCTTCCTTTACATAGAAAGCTACTCCTCCTCCTCTTTTACCCTCCCTGTCCCTCCTGTAGATTGTGTATCCTGGTATATTGACATCCCAGTCATGGTTTTCTGTGTACCATGTTTCTGTGACTGCCACAATATCCAGGAAACCCTCTTCCATCAAGGTACTTGAACTTTGGTATGCAGTCCAACTGCTCACCTAGAATGGTAGTGATCTGCAGGAGTGTCCCAGCAATTGCAGGATTTATTGCATTATGAAGGGGCTAGAGGAACACTGCTTTGTTTTTTTTTTGCATTTAAGAGCAGTTTCTGGTTTATAAGCTGCTGTTGCATCAGATTAAATTCATTTTGAAGGGCTTTACAGGCCACTTCAGGTGTGGGGCTACTAGCACAGAGTACCATATCAACCGCGAATAGGTGTATTTGTGCTTCTTTGATGGGGGCATCTGTGTTGTTAATATAAATGGTGAAGAGCAAAGGACCAAGAATGGAACCTTGTGGTACACCCCTCAATAGGGGTTTTGGTGGAGAAACTTCCCCTTCTGCCTTTACTTGTTGAAGTCATCCTAAGAGGTAGTTGGAGAACCATTTAAGGGCTAGGGAATCCAAACCAATGTTCCGGAGGGATGACAGAAGCAGTCTGTGATCAACGGTATTGAATGCCTTGCTTATGTCCAAGAAAACTGCGCAGACAAAGTTTTGTCTAATTCAAGCTGCCAGTTGTTTGTCACCTTGGCTAGAGCAGAGATTGTACTGTGCTGTGCTCTAAAACCGGATTGTAAGGGGTTGAGCAATTTTTCTGATTCCAGGTACTGTACTTCCGGAGCTGGGAGTTCACTATTGTCTCCAGCATCTTTGATAGGATTGGAAATAGGGAGATTGGCCTATAGTTATTGAGGTCAGTAGGATCTTCTGACTTAAACAAAGGGACCACAAGTGCATTTTTCCAAATGGGCGGTAGGTCACCCTGGGACAAGGACAAGTTGAAGAGATGAGTAATTGGGACTGCGAGGACATGGTAGCCAACCTTTAAGAAGTACAGGTCAATGACTAGCAGGGCTCTCACCTAACTCGGTGAACTGGTTCAAAAGCTACTTAGACAACCACTCCCAAAGAGTGAGAATTGCTGGCACACTCTCAGACCAAAGACCAGTCCATTCTGGTGTTCCATAGGGCTCAATCTTGGGCCCCCTCCTTTTCAGCCTTTTTCTGAACTCACTGCCAGAATCCTGCCCTGAACAGATCCTACTCTACATGGATGATGCTGTCATCCTGCCATCCCACCATGATCCAGTTCATCTACAAGGTAACTTGCAACAGGCCTTCTCTGCAATCGAAAACTGGTTCACAAAACACAGACTTATCCTTAACCAGAAAAAAACAAAGACCATGATCTTCTGCAGCTCCCAAAACAAACACAAACAATATCAACTCTCCATTAAAACCAAGCAAGAAATCACCCTCGAACGAGTTCATACCTTCAAATACCTCAACCTCACCCTCGACTGTAATCTCTCCTATGTCCCACACATCAATAAAGTGGCAAAAGTAGCCAACACCAGGATGGGCCTACTATTCCGACATAGGAAACATCTAAGCCCAGAAGCTCTGTCCATAGCTGTCCAGAGCTCCATCATCAATGTCACTGACTACAATCTCATTATTTATGGATCTGCCACAACCTCATCTCTCAGGCGTGTTTCAACTTCCCTCAATCAAGCCTACCGACTCGTTACTAGTTCCCACCATCTCACCCACACCTGCGACCTCTACTCCAAAATGGGCTGGCTGCAACTGAACAACCGAATCAAATACCAAACCTGCATCACTGCTAATAAAATCATGATGGGAAAGGCACCACCAGGAGTCAGCACCCTCCTCAAAGCCAAAATCACCAACTGCAGCACCAGGAGCTCTAAGCCCCAAATCCTTCAAATCCCCCGCTGCCGCAAGTCCCAAGGCCAAAGGTCGTTTGCATACAGGGCTCTGAGTTGGCTGAATGAGCTCTCTAGTGACACCTCATCCACTGCAATGCTTGGAGCATTAAAAAAAAAAGCTCCACCACTCCATAACTGGCACCTCCACCTGTGCTTGCACCCATAGCATCTTCATTCCCTATGTGATTCTGACCTTATAGGTGTCAGTTTCTTCCCTCTCTTCTTGCACTTACCTGTCCAATGTAACCTCTAATGCACTTGCCCTGTGTCTGTCCTGACAAGGCCCCTTGGCTGTCTCACCCTGACCCTCTACACCTATGCCTTCCCCTGCCCTCAGCACTCTCCCCTTCTTGCCCTCTTCCTCCTATTGTTTCTTGAGTTACTCATCGCACAGTCTGATTTTGTCAAGCAAAGTTACTGTCTAAAACCATGTACCTGTAACTGTTTTATGTTTTAGTGTCTGTTACCCTGTAACCATCATGACGTGGAACCTTTGTAAAAGAGCCTTGGCTCAAAGGTACTTTGTAATCCTAGACACAAACAAATAAAAAAACATAAAAATGAGGTCGGCCCCAGCACTTTTCCTAGTGTCCAACTGAAGGAGAAGATCTTTGACTTCTTTTAGGGAGGTAGGCTGCAGAGAGGAGGATGGACTGAGGATGGGTTTTTCTTGTGTATCCAATCTAAGTTGTTGGCAGAGAATATTCATGGGAGAGGAGTCAAAGGCTAGCCCTGCAGTGGCAAAATGATTATTGAGAGCATCGAGGATAGACGGTCTGTCGGAGATGACAGTATTGTCGATCAAAAATTTAGTAGGTAGGAAATTTACAGTGGTGTGACCTTCAATGTCTTTGATAGTCCTCCAGAATTTGGAGGCATTTCTTGAGGAGATCTCCAGCTGAGAGTGGTAGAAATTAGCTTTGGCTTCTCTGACCATTTTGATGCAGAGTTTCCTCGCCCTCCGGAAAGAATTCCAGTCATTTATTAAATTAGTTTTCCTAGCAGTTCTCCAGAGTACATCTATACTCCACAAAGCATCTTTCAGGTCTTCTGTAAACCACCTACAGGATTTGTTTCTGGCACAAACTTTTACTATGGGAGCATACTTGTTGAGAGCCCCAGCACAATTTCTGAGAAAATATCATAAGCCATAGTCAGGGACTTGGCTAGATAGAAATCCTGCCATTGCATAGAGTCTCTTAGGTCTGATATATACCCATGGAGATCAAAGTTGCGTATGCACCTTTTAAAGGAGAATTTTGGTACAATTGTGGATTTAAGAGTGGATCTTACACACGCGATGAAGCAATGGTTGCTAATATCAGAGAAAAAGACACCAGCATGTGAGAATAAATGGAGTTTGTTAACTAAAATGATATCCAAGAGAGTACTGTTATTAGGGTTGAGCTTGTTAGGATGAGTAGATTCATTTATTAGCTGTGACAACCCAAGGGAATCACAGAACATTTTAAGTGGGGTGGATGCACTGGAGAGCCAGTCTAAGTTGAAGTCCCCTAGTATGATACACTCTGAAGATGCCGAACCTAGGATGTTTTCGAGATGTTTTAACAACTGTAGTCCAGCTGATGGGAGTCTGTAGCATCCTATTATACATAATGAGACACCGGTGGCAATTTTAATCTTTAATGACAAGCTTTCAAATTCTTTTGGGACAGAGGTTGAGTCAATTATGGTGGCAGATAATTTATCCTTGATGTAAATAGCTACCCCACCACCTCTGGTTTGCCTGTTGGCTCTGAACAAAGAGTAGGAGGGGATGTTAACTGCATTGTTACTGGTCACCGGTCAGAGCCAGGACTCCGTAATCACCAGAACATCTGGAGCAGTATGACATACCCAGGCCTGAACAGAAGTGATTTTTTTTAATAGGGTACATACATTGACATGCAAGAATGTAAGCCCCTTGAAGCTTTGTAGTTCTGCTGGGAATTCCATGGGTGCCAGAGGGCCTGGATTAAGCTCAACATTTCCTGAGCATAGTAAGAGCAGGAACAAGAGTTTCCTGCAGAGTCCTAGGAGAAGTGTGAGTGTCTGGGTCTTCTTTCAGTTACGTGATTTGTCTGCGGCAGTATAGAGAGTTCTGAGGCTAGTTCCCAGTTTTCCTGATGCTGCATACAATAAAACCCTGACTGAGAGAGTCAATGGGAATAGGAGGGAGTATGCAGAAGGTGGTGTAGCCCTGTGGGCAGGCTCTAGGAGAATTCCTGTATGCTGGTGCAGGTGAAGGACCAACAACGGGCTAGGGGAAGTTAGAGCACATACAAGTTCTTCTACTTGATAGGAAAAGTCCCGGTCGGACAATATAAAAAGAGAGCCATTCTCCACTCTAGGAGTTATTTTTTGATTCACGTTCGGGTCCAATACATGTAAGATGAGCAGAGACAAGCATAGAAGCAGGTAATA
This sequence comes from Neoceratodus forsteri, assembly GCA_016271365.2. NCBI lineage: Eukaryota > Metazoa > Chordata > Ceratodontiformes > Ceratodontidae > Neoceratodus > Neoceratodus forsteri. The sequence continues at coordinate 782,382,365 of CM028132.1, read as the reverse complement.
CGCCCTCCTTATGAGACTATCACCCAATGGGCACTACAAGTGCAGGCAAGAGAAGGGATTCTCAATGGAGGAGAATTTCTTAATCCCTGCAGAATACTACTATAGGCAGTGGAGCCTGAAGCAGTAATCCTGAAGTACAGCTCCTAGTCAGGCTAATAAGAAAAGAGTTCACCTGACTATAGAGTAGTACTAGGGGCAGAGAGGCTTTGAAGCAAATTTCTTAGCTACTACTCTGGAGCAGACTAAGTACTAGAGAGATCACCTGACCTAAATCAACTGCCTCAGCAAGACAGGATATGCTAGTGAGCAATAAGCAAACCTAAAGTACCAAAATGGTATGCCTCAGCAAGACAGAATGAGATAAAGCTGCTAGAAGGCTTAGTTGCAAAAAGGGGATGGGAGGAATTGCAGTTGTTGACAGTAAGTAACCAATAAATTAAAACATTAGATAGGAGTGGGCGGAGACTGTGTGCATTTAAAGAAGGCCTGGGAGGGGGAGGGGGGTAGGATGAAAAATCAATGAAATGTGTTGTTCTGCGGACATCGTCAGCCGCTTGTTGGTCGGCCACAAAGCACATTTGGTCTTTATGTACAATATTGGGGATAAGGGGTTGTAGCCTTTTAGCTGTGATGGAAGTTAGACTCTCGTAATCAACATTTAAAATTGAAATGGGCCTATTTGAAGCACAGAGGGTGGGGTCCTTGCCAGGCTTGGGGGTGACTGAGATAATAGCCTGCCACCAGGAGGTGAGAACAGCTGCATCACCGTTCATAATTTCCTGATAAGCGGTTTTCATTATAGGGACCACTGTCTCCTGAAATTTCTTATAAAACTCCATGGGGAGTCCATCGTCCCCCGGTGACTTCCCTGTTTTTCTCTCTCCTATTACTTTACAAATTTCTACTTCTGATATGGGGGCCAATAGCTGAGCTTTCCAATACCGTTTAACCTGTGGGAGTTTTAGATCTTTCAAGAAGTCCTGTATTGCTCCTTGAGGGGGGCTGTCTTTCTGCGTATACAGCTGCTTATAATAGGACTGAAATGCCTCAAAGACATGGTCTAATTTGGGACTTTTTATTTTAGTATGGGGGTGAATCACTCAGGCTATGTGGGTTTTAGCACATTTAGCTCTTAAGCAAATTGCAAGGCGTCTCAGGGCCTGAGGGCCCGCTTCAGAGTAGCTGTGCTTTAGATATTGGAGCTGGATTTCTACTTTAGTGTCCAAGATATTATTTAGGCCCTTCCTGGTTTTTATCAGCTCCTTTTTCCTCTGTCTCAAAAATTTCTCCTGCTGCTGCCTTTCCAGAAGTTGTATCTGTTGCTCTAATTGGGATTTTTTTTGCTGTCTCTGTTTCTTCCTGGCTGAGGCTATAGCCACCAACTTCCCCCATACTAACTCCACTGTTCTCATTATCTTGCAATGTCTGGGTTAACAAGTGGGGGATCTGTACCCAGCCCAGTGGCACTGAGGGTTGAGGCACTGGACGCCACACCTTGCGCTATGCCAGTGACGTGGGTTTGGGAGCAAGCCCAGGTGCTGGGGGTGACAGGGGAGGGAGCTGGATCGAGCATCGATAGGACAGCTCTCCTCTCCCTTGGGAGGGATCCAGGGGTCTTCCCAGCACAGTAGTGACCCCCAGTGGAGACCAGGGGTACTACTTGCATGGGAACAAGTATCAGGGATGAGCGCGGTGGGCGTCTACAGGGCAGCCGCATGCTGACGCTAGTGCATGACTGCACTCAGGGGGAAAAACTAAGAAAAAGGCCTTCTAGACCACTGGTGAGATGACGATGGCTCCAGGGGAACACCCACATCCCAATCACCAGCCCAGAAGTGCCCTGATCTATCTCCATGGCCGACCCGTCGGCCGCAGATAAGGCACCTCACAATTAAGAGTTGACCACCAAGGGAGGGTAGAACCAGTCCCAGAGGTGATACCAGGGGTTGGGCCTGCCTAGGGTCTTTCAGGGGAAGAGATCCTGGGAGATGCGAGGGTTCAAGCTGGGAGTTAGGGCTGTATCTGAGTGGGCACTCCTGAAGGATGCCTGGGGTCTAGGAGTATAAATAGAATTAAAAAAAAAAACAAGTGGGGGATCTGGTCTAGGACCTCCCTGTCTCTAAGGAGAGATAAGCTCAGCCGCCAGAATGTGTTACAAACTGGGAGACTGAAATCTAAGTATAATATTAATGGAGCGTGATCAGAAAGGGCAATTGGACCTATTTCACACCTCTGTACCATAGGTAAGGCATCCTGATTAAGGTGGAAATTGTCCAATCTAGAATATAGGTGGAAGGTAGATGAGTAGTGAGTATATCCCTTAACTGAGGCCTCTACAAAAGTCCATGCATCCTGTAGCCCTAATTTCTGCAAGAGAGCTTTTATCTTCTTCTGCGGTTTGGTGGTCTTTCTAGGAATTTTGGAAGTAGTGTCAATGCTATGGTCTAAGACCATATTCCAGTCTCCCCCTATTACTACTAATGTCCCTCCGTGTTCTCCATAATTAATGTTAACAGTTTTCTATAAACCTCATATGGGAAGTTCGGGGGAACATATACTGATACTACCGTGAACTTATGACCGTTTAAGGTTCCTTTAACTAAAGCAAGGCAGCCCTCTTTATCTCTTACCTTATTCACTACTTCAAAGGGGTGTTGTGTGGGATAAGAACTGCCAACCCCTGGCGTCTGCCTCCCTGGTATGAGGATCAGTATATATCCTCAAAGCCAAAATTCTTTAGTTTTAAATGCTCCTTCTCCAATAAATGGGTCTCTTGCAATAGGATTAGTTCTGCTTTATATTTCTTAATATGAGTAATTTTATTTAAGTTTAATAGGGCTGGTTACTCCTATGACATTGAACGTCATTACCTTAATCCCCATTATATAACCAAAGATCGGTCAATTGACAGTGGCTCAGTTGCGTCCCCCTTCACTCTTCCCTTCCCCAGTGCACCGTCATAGTTATCAGATACAGCACCTCACCAACTAAGCAGAAACTAAAAACGTGGACTACTATCAGAACTAAAGAAGTAGCTATAACACGTCCTCATAATAATAAACAACTTTGTTTGGTTCTTCCAAGGTAGGAGAACGTTATTTGTTCCCTAACTCTGCAGTGTATGCCTCTGCAGAGATGTAGTGTGACTCTTATCCCCCTTTAAGGGGATCAGTACGAGATCAACATTAGGCAGGAGTTCCTCTTCTCCAAGCTGTCTCAGTCAATTTAATATATCACCACTGATGTATGTAAGGCTTTTATTACTTCTCCACCTCAGCCCCCCCCCCACCACCACCAAGGGATATAAATGACCCACCAAAGACTCTGGAAGAGAGATTGATAGACATCTCTCTCTGTTGCCACTTTAAAGCAGGCTCTAAACATGACTTGGCGGTTGTTCCAAGCCACAGTGACCCATCGCTTGGTTTGCATGCCAACTTAACAGTTTCTTTCTTCCCTCATGATAAGGCACTTTTGCTTTAAATCTAATGTAACAACTGTGTATACAGAAATATCTAATTCTCCCTCCCCCGCCCCCTGCAAAGTCCCAACAGTCTGTCTTTGCTGAATTCTGAGGTCTTCAGTTCGCATGAGGCTCAATATCCATCGTGTGGCTTATTGACTGTCTCTGCCATTACCACTGCAGAAAAGCCTCAGTCCAACAAATCTTAGATCCCAAATGCTGCCTCTTGAACTTTGGGTAGCCAATGCTTGTGATTCCTGTGGTTCTTCTCATGCCTGAGGTGTTCTGACCTGCTGGAGCTTTTGGCGGATATGTTCCATCTTCTTGAATGTAGGGAAAGCGACCGTTGCTCTATCTAGTCCCCGTTGCAAATGACCTTCCATGTGTTTAAGGTTCCCCTCTTCAGCTTGGGTAATAGGCCTCTGAATGCTCTCTAATGGAATACCTCACTTTGTAAGGGCTGCTTCAACATCGGCTGGTCATGAGTACAAGTGAATTCCCTCCTCCCAAAATATTCTCATTTTCACTGGGTAGGAAGTCTGGAAGCAAATTTTCCTGGATTGCAATGCTCTCATAGCAGGTCGGCACTGGAGTCTCAGTTTCTGGATTTCAGGAGGATAGTCCTGGTCTACATATAGCCTGCTGCTGTTGTATATTATTTCGCCCATTTGCCAGGCTTCGCATAGAATCTCCTCCTTAACAGCATAACTGGAGAATTTCATAAGAATGTGTCTTGTTCTAGCTTTTTTCAGTGGGTTTGGGGCCAAAGGGCCTGTGAGCTCACTCAATCTTCACCTGCGTAGTTGCTGGTAAGGCTAAAACATCTTGTAACAGATCTTGCATAAAATGAGCCATATTTCTGACTTCAGACCCCTCTGGTACACCGGAGAGTCGCAAATTGTCTCTCCTTGGCCATGCTTCTAAATCGATACATTTTGCTTGCAATTGATCTGCATATTCAACCACTGCCGAGAAAGCTTCCATATGCAACGAGGTGTCCAATTTTAATTTTGTGACTCTGGTATCAACATCTCGTAATGCAGTATACATATCTGCCAATGTAGTATGTAATTTCTGAAATTCTGCCTTATTCTCTCATTGCATCTCCTGTAACTCCATCAATATTGTGTCCAACTGCGCTTTATCTTGATGCAAGTTACCAGGAGGTTGTGTAGTGGCCTGCAGGGGTGTGTGCATGGGCAAAGGACTGGTGCTCCACTCTTCTGGTAGCAGGCAATATCTAAAGACATCGATCGTCATTTATCCTCTTTAAAACTGATTTTTATGTGGTTTTGATTCTCCCTTTCCCTTTGGAGGCATTCTGGTACATATTGTAGCTGTTTGACGCTGGGAGAAAATAGTTTTTTATTCCTCAAGGTGGGAGTCCTGAGTTTAAGCTGCTTGGCTAGCCATGGCAGAACCAGAAGTCACTCACATGAATATTAGAATCTTGACATGTCACCTGGATGAACTTGAGGCATGGACGAAACAATATAACCCAGACATTCTCTGCCTCTCGGAAACGTGGCTAAAATCCAGAGTACCTGACTCTCTCTGCTCAATGGCAAACTACTCCCTGATCCATAAGGATAGGTCAATGACTAGATGTGGGGGTGGTGTTGCTATCTACTACAAAGACCACCTCAGAACAACCATTATCCATGACCAGGCCACTCCCACATCATGTGAACATCTGCATGCCACTACTACATTAGATTCAAAGAAACTCCAGATCATCTGTGTCTATAACCCCCCCCCACCCTCTGGGGAAGGGATTGGTCTATAGGACCTACTGGACTCTACTCTGACTAATGTCAGTCATAATGAGGTTATAATCCTGGGGGACACCGACCTAAACTGGCTGAGTCCCACTCATAGCTCCTTTGCATCAGTGGCCAGCAGCTATAACCTGTATCAGATGATAACTGAACAAACTAGGACACCGAATCCTACAAAATTTGGTACCCTGATAGACTGATAACTCACTAACTGTCTACAGCATGTGTCCGTGACTGGGATCCTTGCTGATGCAATAACTGACCATGCTCCAATTTTCTGCGTGTGGGCCTCTGGAGCACCTCCATCTGCTTCACCTCAATATGTTATCTTTACGAATTCTGGTAACTTTGATGTAAACTCTTTCCTACAGGACATCTCTTGTGTCGCTTGGACTGAGATCTATCATGCCAACTGTGTAGATGATGCACTACACATCTTTCTTGACAAAGTCATTACCATACAGTCTCAGTATGCCCCTAAGGTCACTAGGAGAGTCAGAGGAAAACCAACTAGGTGGCTGCAAAAGGACCTCCTGGCTAAGCTACGTGAAAGGGACAAACTCTGAAGGTGCTTTAAGCAAACTGGACAGCTGATGGATATCAACACCTATAGGGTTCACAGGAAACACTGCAAAAAAGAAAATAAGAATGGCAAAAAGCAAGTACTGCCAGGACCTGCTTGCTAGCTCTGCAAATGACTCTAGGAAATTCTGGCCTCATATCAAGTCCTTTCTTGGGTCCCTGCAGTCTAACAGCAAAATGGATATGATACTAAATGGGGCTCATTGTAACGACCCCAACACAATAGCGAATGCCTTCAATAGAATGTTCTCGGATCTGTTCCTATATACCTCTGCCTTCCCGCCTCAGGCCAACCACCCACAGCCCTGGGCTCCCAATAATGCTCCTGACTCTTCTGCTTCTTCCCCCTAAATCTCTACTCACTTTGCCTTTCTACTTCAAGGCCATAACACCCCAAGAGGTCCTTAAGCTCCTTAAATCTATGTTTGACAATACTAGCATAGGGACAGACTACCTCAAACCTCGCCTTCTCAAACTTGCTGCTCCCTTTATAGCCTCTCCACTGGCAAAAATCTACACATTGTCCCTGTCTTGTAGCACTGTACCTGGCCTCTGGAAAACAGCTCAGATAACTCCAGTCTTCAAAAAAGGGGACAAGAAGGATATCAATAATTACCAACCCATAGCTATTCTCTTGGTCTTGTCTAAAATTCTTGAGAAGATTGTTGCTGCCCAAACACTTGACTTCCTACAAAATTTGATATCCTTTCTGATGCACAGCATGGTTTCAGAAAGAACCATAGCACATCTCCCGCACTTCTAAAACTTACCTCAGATATTCTCTCAAACATGGATTCTGGCCGACTTACAGGTGCCATTTTCATCAACCTCACAAAGGCCTTTGACCTAGTGGACCACCCCTTGCTTCTCTCTGGCCTGCATAGCCTGGGTTTCTCCTCTCCAGTCATCAGCTTGTTTGACAGTTATTTGTCAAATAGGTCTCAAACAGTGAAATTAAACTTGGCTATATCTGACTGTGCGTCTATAAACATCGGTGTACCTCAAGGCTCCTGGGGCAACTCCTTTTCTCATTCTTTATAAACAAAGTTCCTTGTGCCCTGCAAAACTGCTCATCTCTCTTATACACAGATGATTTTGTTATATATGCTAGTGACAATAAAGTTGATAACCTAAATGCTGTCCTCTCTGTGGATTTCAAGAACTTACAAAGCTGGTTCAATGATCAAAAACTGGTTCCTAATGCAAAGAAAACAAAGGTCATGCTCTTAGGCTCAGCCACTAAACTTAGAACCTGTCCCACGTCCCTTGTGGTGCATGACCTTGATGGTTCTAAACTTGAAACTGCCACGTTCTAAACTTGAAACTGTCACGTCTATCAACTATCTTGGGATCTTGCTCGATCAATTGCTTGATCTTAACCTCCATATTCAATCCACCTGTAAAACAGATAACTGCAAACTGGGTGCTGCATACAAGACTAGCCACATGCTAACGCCATCTGTAAAACTGGCTGTTGCCAGAGGAATTCTACTCCTTTCCCTCACCTATTGTGCACCCATCCTTGCAGCTGCCCAGAAAACCTCCCTCCTGAGATGGGATGTCACATATAATAACATATGCCAATATGCGTCCTCATCCCCACGACTAAAACACCACTGTCAACTTTATGAAGACTTGGGCTGGCTCTCCCCTTCTGCAACCAGACAATACTATCTTGGCTTCCTCATAGACTCTGTTGTCAGGCTAAATACCAATATCTTTGGCTGAGCTTCTAATTCCTCACTCCTCCTCTCGTGGACTGAGATCAGCTGACAAATCTCTCTTAATTGTGCCCAGGTGTCACACCTCAAAAGGCTCTGGTGCTTTCAAGCATATGGCTCCTCAGTTTTGGAATACTCTTCCCCTAGAACTTAGGCAGGCTGGATCCCACCAACACTTTAAAAAAGACCTACGGCGGTCTCTATAACGTACCTACCACTGCACTTGCTTTGACCCCACCTAATGGCCAGAAGCTTGCCTGCCCCTACTGGCCTCTGTCTTTCCAACCTGAGCACTTGTTCTGTCCTCTTCTTATGGATCTGATAGGCTCACCTGTCCTACAAGACCTTTACTGGTTTCCACCAATCTTCTGCCCCTTTCCTGTCTCCATACATTTATCTTTTCTGCTACTAGACCCCAGAGCCGCCGTCGGAATCGTGGGCTGCAATTCAGTGCAGTTGTAATTAGTTGCAATTATCCTGAATTGCAGCTGTAATCTACTGGAGTTGCATTTGCCTGAAGTTGATGATTCCAAGGCTTGCCTGACACACTAGAGAGTCTCCATCCCAACCCCCATCCTGTTTTTTTTTTTTTTTAATTTGTGTTGGGGTGTACTGACCATATATTCTAAACGTCACCTCAGCCAACCAGATCTCTTTGGTGCCAACTCTCCTCCAGTCCTCCAATGAGCAGTGAGAGAGAGGGAGGAGCCGCACAAGCCATGAGGTGAGAAAGCAGTGCACTTTCTTGGGCAGCAATGAAAACGCAACTTAAGTGAAGAAGTTTAGTTGAGGAGACTGGGAGTGCTCTGGCTGCTGACACGGGCTTAAGGCCTTTTTGGTGTTCAGTCGGTCCTTGTAGGACTAGTAGGACAGCACACCTGCAGGAGCTGCCACATCAGTTGAGAGACTCGAGAATGAGAGGAGCCAAGGAGAGGGAGACCCAGGTGAAACTGAGATGGTCACGGGATGGGAAAGACAGTGGCGAGCCGATGGAGTGACGGGCCCAGGAGTTAGAGCAGGGCCTCAGGTACTAACTGAGACTCCGTCCGTCAGACTCAGAGTCATCGCTGGTGGACACACGGAGGAGAGACACTAAAGAGCGGGAAGGGAGAGAGTCGTTGACCACCGAGCAGCCAGGCAGCAAGCTGTACTAGGCCAGGACATAGCAGCAAGAAACACTGCAAAACTTAAACTGACTGGCCAAGCAACAACGCAACGCAGGCAGCTGACATGGGCACACAATTCTTTTGGGACGGGAGTGGACAGGACTGGGTAGGCGCGAACCGAGGGCAGTACTGTGTAGCAGCCAACGGAGAACTTAAGGAACCCAGGCCAGAAAGAAAGTCGATAGGGAAGGAGTCTGGAAAGGAGAGAGCTCAGTGTTGGGACTGTCTCCAGCAGCTGACTGGACAGCGATGACAGGCAGAGTGAGTGGTGGTGGTAAGTCTGACAATAAATGTTCTTCTCAGTGAATCAGACCTCAGACCAGGCAGCAGCACACTGCATAAAACTAACAGTTTTGCAGAGAATAGATTCAGCTATTTAGCACTGTTGTGGTCTGAGGTAGTGGTGGTGGTGTTTTTTTTTTTTTTGGAAACTGCCTTGCTGGGGGTGTGCTAGACTGGGATGGATGGATGGTGTGAAAGTAAGATTAATGGGAGGGAGGGGGCCACATAGTCTAAAATAAGGTGTGCAAGAATACATTTGGGCTATTGGGCTCTAGATGGGGCGGAAGTTACTAAGAACAAAATGCATTGGCCAACTGGGCAAACATTTTGCAGTTGCTAGGCTGCACCATTAGTAATCCGCTACCAAATGAATCACATTTTGCAAGTTTACAACTACAACATATTAGAGAAAAATTCAGATATGGTGATTGGTGATAGAATATTATTAACCCCACTTTCTGCAGGGACAGGCTGAAGCACGGGAGTTATATTTTAACTTGAATACACTGCAGTGCATCCCAATGGTGAGGTCTGTCTGAATGAAGTCATAGATTGCAAATATATTGTATTGAATGTTGGATAGGCTCCTTTTCAATTAGCATAAGGAATAACCTTATAAGCCTACTTGGGGCAGCACCTTAATGCAGCAGTAAATTAATTTATTATACTCCGTGATGGGGGGAGTCCTCTAAGACGAGTGTCTGGAGTATTTATTGTCACGATGTTGATGTAAACACCATATTTTCACTAGTTGCAGTGGGAGCAAACTTTTTGTCTGGAGTGCTACAGTAATGCCTTACTAACAGTCATCTTCCATGTGTGGCAGCTGGTTGTTTTTTGGGGTAGGCTGTCAGAGTGCAAATCAAATCTAGTGATTACATACTAACATACTAACATACTATTTGCCAGCAGATTAGGCCTTATGGTCTATCAAGTCTGCTCGAACCTAGATCCTTAGTTGGTGCCGAGACCATCCCATCCCTTGTGCTCCAGAAACCCCTATCATCCATCCCCACCCCCCCGGGACAGGCCATCATCTGATACATCCACTTTCTGTGTCTGTCCCACCCTCCTTAACGCTCTCCACTGTGGATCTCTAGACCAGCTCACCAGGCAGAGCATTCCAAGGGTCCACCACCCTCTCAGTGAAAAACCTCCTCCTCTTTTCCCCTCACCTTCCACCTTCCAACTTCAAACCATGCCTCTGGTAATGCCTCCTGCTTTAGTCTAAAGATCCCTCCATGTTTACCCTATTTATTCCCTTGAGGTACTTGAAGACCTCAATCATGTCCCCCTGTCTCTCCTCTCCTCCAATGAAAACAGGCAGAGCTCCTCAAGTCTGTCCTCGTAAGTCAAATCCCTAGCCCTCGTATCATCTTTGTTGCCCTCCTCTGTACCCTCTCCAGGAGCTGTATGTCCCTCTTCAAGTGTGGTCTCCAGTACTGTACACAGTACTCAAGGTGTGGTCTAACCAGTCCATTGTACAGTGGCAGAATCACTTCCTTGCTCCTAGAGGTAATCCCCCTTGCGATGCATCCCAACATCCTGTTTGCCTTGCTAGCTGCTCTCCTGCACTGCTCAGTGTTATTCATACATGTATCCACCATGACCCCTAGGTCTTTTCCCCTGTTGAGGCTTCCAGCACCTCCCCTCCCAGGGTGTACCTGTGTTTAGGGTTTCCCTGACCAAGATGCAACACCTTGCACTTGGTGATATTGAAATTTAATTTCCATGTGTGAGCCCAGCTTTCCAGGGTGTCCAGGTCCCCTTGCAGGGCCAACCTCCCCTCTTCTCCCTCAACTACTGCTCCCATCTTGGAGTCATCCGCGAAGAGACTCATTTCACACCCTATACCATCCCTGATGTCTGATATGTATGCATTAAACAGGATTGGACCCAGGACCGAGCCCTGTGGTACCCCACTACCAACCTCTGTAGGTTCGAGAGCTCCCCACAGACCACTACTCTCTGAGTGCGTCCAGCTATCCAGTTTTCAATCCATCTGACCATCAAAGGGCCTACTCCTAACCCCATCAGTTTCTCCACCAGACCATTGTGGGGACAGAGTCAAACGCCTTGCTGAAGTCCAAGAATAATACATCCACAGGCTTACCCTATCCAGTTCTGATGTTACCCATTCATAGAACTCTACAAGGTTGGTTTGACATGATCTACCTGGCACAAACCCATGCTGCCGACTATCCAGACCTCCCACCTCCTCCAAGTAAACCCCTAATCGTTCCTTTAGTATACTCTCCATTAATTTTCCCACCACCGAGGTTAAACTGATGGGTCTATAGTTTCCTGGTACTTCCTTCGACCCCCCTTTATGGATTGGTACCACATGTGCCTCTCGCCAATCCCTAGGTACCCTCCCTGTCTCAAGTGACCTGTTGAAAAGCTCCGCCAGGAGCGGAGCGGAGCGGATGATTACTCATGGAATTGGAGTAGAACTCTGACTCGCAGCTCAGCATGGGCAGAGAGGTCTGCGAGATGGTGAAAGGCAGGTGGTATTTGTTGAAGGATCAATGAGAGTCCACAGATGCCACAGTGGCTTCAGGTGTGTTAAAATGCTTGTGGACCCCATTCAATACCACAGAGTTTGGCAGTGGCAGGGTTAGTGAGGGCTGAACTCGGCTCCCAGTCTGAAGAACCATTTCATCACAGTGGCATGGACCTTCCGCTTAGTGTGAAGCTCTTGTCAGAAGTCTTGAAATATTTGGATGAGATGTCCCTGTTACATTAGGGGGTGTCCTCTGGCCAAGTGAAGGATTAAGAAATAGGCCAGTATGGGGCAGGGGTGGTTGTCTGACTTCAGCATTGGTGCCAAGGGGGTGGTGAGAGCACTGAGTCTCCTAGAGCGTAGGACACTGGGAGTGCATACATCAACCAGTACTGGCAGGATGTCTTGCAGAAACAAAGCTTTTGCAGCAGTCGTAGTCTTTACATCCCTCAGGGGAAGCTGACAAAATGAAGTTGTTTCATTCACTGGCCCCTGGTTTCAAGGTCTTCCACCCTGTCTCACAGGTAGTGAATGAGGTGGTCTTGCTATTTGAGACATCCATCGAATGGGAATGTGCTCTGTCTAGTGGAGGCTAGAGTAGCCAGCTGTGATCTTTGGAGCCACATCAGCCCCTAGAACTATAGTACACCCCAGCAGTGCTCTGTTGTTACTACTGACACATCCTATTCATACCCTGGGCAATCTGTCCTAACAGAATGTTTCATAAATAAAAACTTTCCTGGGTTAGACTGCTATTGCTATTGCCATGGAGTCTAAAGATTTTGAAGCCTCTTAAGTCCAATATCCATCCAGGCATTTTCAACTCCACATTATAAAATCTGTCTCCCATCCACTGTGTGCAATTTAAGGACTAAATAATTATAATTATTATTTATAATCTTAATGAATGTACCGTGTGATCTTGTGCACAACTGTATGGACAATGTGGATGTATTTCTGTGTATTGTGTACATTTCTGCAGCATGGGTGTGGTCACATATGAAATTTAGAGGATGTTGCAGCATACATACTGAGTAAACACTATGGCCTGGATATTCAAAAGGGTTGCGCCATGCGCAACAGGGTTGCACATGCGCAAGTCCAAAATGCGCCATTCTGCGATATTCAGCAGGAGGCAGTTACGCCACTGGCATCAGGTTGCGCAAGAGAGCAATGCAAATGAATGCATGCTCAACAGGAGGGGGAGGATCCATGCATAACCTGCGCAACCCGATATTCAGTCGGGTTGTGCAGAGTTGTGCATGCGCAACCCCCAACCTGCGCCTGCACAACCTTGAGCACAAAAAAGGCCTAAGTTGAGGCCACCCACAGGTGAGCTGCTGCATTGCAGGCGCAACACAGCAGCTGCCACCCTAGCTGGCCCCAACTCTTTCTGTGCCCCCCACCAGCCCGGTCGCGGGCATAATGTATAGACCCCAGTGCCCGATCGTGGGCAGATGTATACCCAACTAAATCTCCCTGGTGGTCAGTGGACGAAGTAAAGCCGATCGCGGGCAGAATCATCACAACCCCCAAACATCTCCCTGGTGTCTGTGTCCCCCCACCCACGAGCCCCTCCACCCGCTCCCCCCCGCGGCGGTGGCGACAGCATCCACCCGCCTGCCGCCCGCGCCTGCCGACTGACTGTCCGGTAGGGCTGCCGCCCATTGGTGCAGAGCTACAGCCAATGGGCTTGCAGCCCATACTGCTGATGACAGTCCAGATTTGTGAATTGATCATTCACAAATCTGGACTATCAGCGCGCGATATCGACTGCAAGCTCGATAACTGTAACTCTGCACCAACTGCTCCTACGGCAATCATCGGCGAGCAGCGGGCGGCAGGCGGTGGATGCTGTCGCCCACCGGCTGCGGGGAGCAGAGGTGGAGGGGCTTCGTGGGTGGGGGACACTAGACACCAGGGAGATGTTTGGGGGGTTTGTGATGATTCTGCCCGCAATCGGGCTTACGGTCCACTGGACCACCAGGGAGATATTTGGGTTGGGGTTACATTCTGCCCGCGATCGGGCACTGGGGTTCATAACGCTATGCCCGCAATCGGGCCTTCGGGGCACGTGGGGGGTGTTACATGTACCTGTAATGCCCGCAATCGGGCTGCATTGTGCATCGGTCCCCGACGGCTGCTGCCTGGCAGGGTGGCCAGGCGCAAGTCCTCGGGGATCAGCGCACCTACATGCAAATGGCATGCAAATGGGGCCATAAATAGATGCAAATGACCCCCCCGCGCCTTGCATAAATTATGGCCCCATTTGCATGTCACGTTTTGAATATCGGAAATTTGCGCATGGCGCAATGGTACTTGCGCCACCGCAAGTTTAATGCTCATCTCTGGCAACTTGCGGTGGCGCAAGTTCCACTGCATCATCGCGCAAGTGCTGTGGCTGGGAGTGATATCTGTAGCTGAGCTGCGCAATAGCGCAACTCCTTTGAATATCACCCCGGCCACACCCCTGCGCAACTATTTTGAGCAGCGCAAGGGCTTGCACCTCAGAATGGCGCAGTTTGAATATCCAGGCCTATCTAAATAAATCTGCTGCAAAGTCTTTCCCACTAATTGCACTCAAGTACAACTTGCTTGTACGTAAATAAAATTCCACAATGGTGGAAGCTAAAAAAATTGGTTGGATTTTCTTTAGTGAGTCGTAGTCATAAATTTTAAACTAGTTGAAAAAATCAGTCATAATGTGTTGTAAGTCAGTCATAATTGGTTATTCAACTGACTCCGGGGTCTATCTGCTACTCTCCCCCTTTCTTGTCTAGTACCTTGCCTCCTGTTCTTTACTCCTCTCCTCCTGTCTATATTCACCTCCACTTATATCAGCTCATCTCTGTCCTACCTCTCCCATCAAACCTTTTTTCCTCTATGCTACCTTACTGTAGCCCTCCTGCCCACCTCTTGCTTTTCTCTTTTTCTTTATATCCCACGGCATATACGCATGCTAGTTGTGTCTCCTGTTATTGCTGCCCTGTATTATTTCATGCTTAACCTATTTACATTTGCTACTTGTTTTCTTTCTTGCTATAGGTTTGCATATGTTATGTTTCCAGTTTCCTTATTTTGTACCATTTTTGTTAACTGCTTTGCTCCAAGAAAAGTGTAAAATATTATGTTTCTTCTTTACTGTTCTGCATTCACTGTACAATGCCCTCCTTTCTTGTACAGTGTATGGTTTGCTCTGCACCGCCTTGAAATGTTCTTATATTTACTTCATCATTGCCCTGTACTCTCCCGGGTTGTGCCTGAAAATAGTCATGTTGTTGGCTAATGCACCTACCCAGTAAACAAAAACTAAATAAATAAACCAAGTTCTAACAGCCCGAGGGCTGCAGTCTTTTCATCTCATTAGAATGCATTTTTTCGCTACTAAAAAAAGCCAAAGATACTAGTTTAAACTGATAGTCTGTAAGAATCACAGCCATACATTTGTGGCCTAACAATACTGTAAGAGGATTCTGCTTTATTTTGCAGCCTGTAGCTAATTCCAACACCTTCAGAATTGCATCCCAGTACTTACTTAACTTCTTGCAAGTAAGAAACATATGAATGACAGATCCTTGATTTACTTGACATCTTGGGCATTTTTTATCTACATAAATGAGACAAAGGGCAACCTTGTCGGGTCCCTCTGGACTATAGAAAATTATTGGATGAATTATTATTGGCTTCAATTCGTGCCATGGGAGCACTGTATATTGCTTTGATCCATTTAATAAACACCTCTCCCAATCCAAATGTTTCTAATATATAAGACAAGAAATCCCATTCAATCTGGTTGAATACCTTCTCCGCATCAAGTGTCATTATTAAAGTTTCTTTGTTTTTACTTATATCTGATCGATCTTCTGGTATTTGCACCTAGTTTCTTGTACTTAATAAAACCATTCTGATCAGGCTGAATGAGACTCGGGATTATTTTTTCCAATCGTGTAGCTAGTATTTTGGGCAATATTTTCATATCCGTAGTTAGCAAATATATAGGTCAATATGAAAATACCTGTTCTGGATTTTTGTCTTTTTTTGGAAATACCACTATCTTAGCTTGGTATACAGATGGTGGGAGGGTTCCTAACTGAATCGAATAGGTTAACCAGGGGGTCGCCAATGAGGTCTACAAATGTTTTATAAAAATCCCATCTGTACCTGGAGCCTTCCCCAGAGAAAAATTTTTTATAGCTTGCAGTATCTCCTCTAGGGAAATGTTAGAGTCAAGCATCTGCTTATTTTTCTCTGATATTGTAAGCAATATTATCTGCACAAAATAAAATTCTATTGCAATAGGGAAAGTGAGCCTTTCTGAGGTGTATACATTTTTATAAAAATGTACAAAGGTTTCATTAATTTGTGTTGAATTGATAATTAAATCTTTTTTTTTTCATTTCTTATGGAAAGGATCATATGTGCTTTCTTTTCCTTTTGTAGTTGAAGAGCCATGACTTTATCAGGTTTGTCCCCAAAAATTTAATACTTCACCCAAGTCCGCAGAATGCTTTCTTCTCTCTCTAGTGATGAGATTCTATTATAAGTGTCCTTGCCTTGTATGAGATCTTGAAACACCTGTGGACCCTGAGAGGCCATATACAGTTTTTCCTACCTATTTAATTCATCTTTAGCTTGTTTTAATTTTTGTTTGACTATCTTTTTAATGTAGGAGTCTTGTCTTATACCTACCCTTCTAATTACTGTTTTAAAGGCCTCCCATCTAACTTCAGGTGTGGTATCATAAATGTTATTAAATTAAAAAAAATGATTATAACATTTTTTAAATATTGGGAGAATTTATTATCTTTCAAATAAGAATTATTCAGAAACCAGGTAATCTGAACTGGAGCATGGTCTGAAATATGAATGTTGTTATATTTTATTTCTTGGACCATAGTACCAAATATTTGGGAAATCAAAAAGAAATCTATCTGGGTGTAACACAGATGGGGTGGTGAAAAAAATGAGAATATCTGAGTAGTGGGATGAATATCTCTCCATGGATCTGTATTTCTTAAATCTTCCATAAAGTCTCTACAGGTTTTCTACACAGATGTCATATTGTCTATATAAAATGATGATTTGTCAAACCTGGCATTCATGGTGAAATTAAAATATCCCCCTATAATGTATGGACTGCTAATGTGGATAATATGAAAAATAAATCTGTATAAAATTTGGGGTCACATTTGTTTGGTCCATATACATTAACTAAAGTCATAGAACCTTCTCAGCTACATATTTCTGAAATAACATATCTACCTGTGGGGTCACCATAGGATTTACCAAACGTAAATGAAGAATTTGTTTTGATAAAAGTAACGACCCCTCTGGATACATTATTATAATATGCAGCTCTACATTCTCCCCATTTCTTAGAATAGAAAGAACCCTCTGTAGTAGAGAAATGCAATTCCTGCAGTAAGAAAATATTCACATTTTTGCTGTTACTATACCTTTAAACTTGATTAGCTTTCACCCTATTTCTCAGTCCCTTAACATTCCATGTTAAAATTCTGTGCACCATAATTGTAACATATTTATTATGATTTTAACAAGTTCTTGTATCACTTTGTTCCAAAAAACGCAATCAAAACCAATCTTTAGCAATTTCTCAATATTCTTTTGATTCCTGCTGAAATTCACAGTCTTACTTTTTCTAAAAATTAATCCCTTTAACGTTTCATCCCCAATGAGTATGGAAAAAATATATTCTCTTCTAAATCCCTCCCACCCTTTACATTCCTAACCCCTCCTCCCTCCCTATCCCATTTACATCAGTAAAGGCAACCTAAATTCCTCTTACCTGGGGTGATTAGTGAGCCCTGCTATTCCTTCTTTGATTGTCTACTAAACTGAAAAGTTAGACACAGTGATGAAATGGAAAAGAAGAAGAAAATAAAGAGATGGAGGGTCCAGGCACCACCTCATTCCCAAAGCACCAAGCTTCTTACTTAAGTGATAAGAAGCCTAGAGATCTACAACATAAAAAACAAAATAAAACATACCTTAAAGTATGGATATTGTTTATTTTACTAGCTGCCGCTGAAAACAGATTAAGGAAGCACCATACCTTGCCAAAAAATGCACACACCACAGTGCTTTGAATGTGCTAAATTTCTTTACTTCATGAGGTAACTGGGAACCTCACATAAGTCTTGATTAGTGCTGCGTGTTGTGGATTCTTACAGAGAATCGTGCAAGACAATGTTTTGTAAATAACTTTTAGTGAGTCTCACCCATCCCTTCGACAGTCAGTTTGTGCTCACACCGATTTTATGGCTCTGTTGCCTAAATCCAACCTGTCTCAGTTGTAGGAGGGCTGCTCTAAATATTTACTTTTATCGTGCATTTCGGGGGTCCAGTGAAATAGCTGGAAAAATGTGTTCCTCTTTAACCCGGTTCACTCGCATGCCATCTTGGCTACTTCCTGGTCTTGCTGGTCTTTGGCCAATACGTGGATGTTACCGTGGTGATTGCTGATGTTTCCGACGTACGTACGCCTTCTTCAGAGCTACTGCTAATGTACAATTGGGCTGATTTTATGCCCCTATGGTTGCTGTGGTTACTGACAACACTGTTGACCTAGCATCAGTTCCTATTCATCTGTAAATGTGAACACTCATTCCTGTGCTTATATGTGTAAATATTATACATAGTGCAATAAAAACAGTGTTAAAATTGCAGCTTAGATGTAATTGAATTTTTTGACATTCTTTCACTATGCTATGATGCTGTGCAGCTTGTATAAATAGCACTGTTTAAATCTTTGTGCTGTTTCACTCAGTTACTTGTTATGCAGTACACTAAGTGTGGCAATTCATACATAAATACATAGATACATAGACAGTGTCGGCAGATAAGGGCCTATGGCCCACCCAGTCTGCCCTTTTGAGCTTGTAAGTTCAGTTTGTTTTCTTAGAAGTCTGTTGCCCCTTACCCCTGACCTCCAGAATTCCTTTATGTCTATCCCATGCATTCTTAAATCCCGTGATTGTTTCAGCCCCCACCACTTCCTCTGGCAGGGTGTTCCACTTGTCCACCACCCGTTCTGTGAAGAAATTCTTTCTCATGTTTCCTCTGAATCGTCCTCCCTCCAACTTCATCCCATGCCCTCTGGTCCTGGAACATCTTTTTCACTTAAAAATAGTGTTTTCCTGCACCCTGTTCCTCCCTGTAAGATACTTGTATGTCTCTATCATATCCCCTCTCTCCCTCCTCTCCTCCAGGGAGTACATGTTCAGTTCCTTCAACCTGTCTTCATAGGACTTGTGATGCAATCCATGCACCATTTTGTTGCCCTCCTCTGAACCTTCTCTACCCTGTCTATGTCCTTACGTGGTATGGTCTCCAGAACTGTACACTGTACTCCAGGTGGGGCCTCACTAGTGTCTTGTATGGCGGAATTATGACCTCCTTTTCCTGCTGGTGATGCCCCTGCCTATACATCCCAGCATCCTATTTGCTTTACCTGCTGCCTTGTCACACTGTTTCCTACCTTGAGGTCATCAGAGATGACAACCCCAAGATCCCTTTCCTGCTTGGTGCATGCTATATCCTCACCCCCTAACTGATATATTGTGCCAGGGTTTTTCTGCCCCATATGCATTATCTTGCATTTCTTTGCATTGAATTCAACTGCCAAACCCCTGACCATTCTTCAAGTTTCTGCAGGTCGCTTCTCAGTCTGTCTACACCCTCTGGTGTGTCTACTCTGTTGCAGAGCTTTGTGTCATCAGCGAACAGTGAAATTCTGCCTTCTAGGTCCTGCGCAATGTCACTGATGAAGATGTTGAATAGGACCGGTCCCAGCACTGATCCCTGTGGTACCCCACTGGTCACTCTTCCCTCTGTGAAGTGACAGCCATTTACCACCACCCTCTGTGTCCTGCCACCCAGCCAGGTACCCACCACCACACTACTGTCCTGCCCACACCCATGTTCCCCAGTTTGTGTAATAGTCTTCTATGTGGCACAGTGTCAAAGGCCTTGCTGAAGTCCAGATAGGCCATGTCCACTGCCCTCCCCTGATCCACCTCCCTAGTCACCCAGTCAAAATTCAACGAGGTTGGTCTGACATGACCTCCCCCTGGTGAAACCATGCTGCCTCGGGTCCTGTAGTCCATTGACAACCAGATGTTCCACCAATCTCTCCTTCAGTAGTGCTTCCATGATCTTCCCCACTACCGAGGTGAGGCTGACTGGTCTGTAGTTCCCTGCTTCCTCTTTGTTCCCACTTTTGTATAAGGGGACTACATCTGCTGTCCTCCAGTCTTTGGGTACCTCCCCTGTTTCCAGTGATTGGCTAAACAGGATAGCCAGAGGTTCAGCCACCACCTCTCTTAGTTCTTTAAGGAGCCTGGGGTGCACCCCATCTGGCCCCATTGCTTTATCAACTCTTATTACTTCCAGTTCCTTTAGGACCCTTTCTCGTGTAAAGGGACTTGTGTCCATTTCTGCACCATTCTCACCCCTTGTACTCCCTTCAGACCCATTACCCTCCTCTTCCTCAGTAAAGACTGAGCAGAAATACCTGTTCAATATGTCAGCTTTACTGTTGTCATCCTCCACGCTGCCCTCATCCTCCCCTTCAGTCTCACTATCCCTCCCTTTGCCTTTCTTTTTTCACTTATGTACCTGTAAAAGGTTTTGTCCCCTCTACCCACTGATTTTGCAATGTGTTCTTCTGTCTGAGCTTTGGCTTCCCTTACTGACCTCCCTGCCTCCCTTTGCTTCTCCTGGGTACTCTCCCTATCCCCTTCTGCCTGTGTCTTTTGTATTGCCTGAATGCAGTCTTTTGACTTTCACTTTCTTTGCTACCTCTTTGGAAAACCATAATGGTCTCCTCTTCCTTTTCCTCTTGCTAACCTGCTTAATGCATAATTCTGTTGTTCTTGTAATCCCCATCTTAAATACTGCCCACTGTTCCTCAACCCCTGATTCCTGTCCCATTCCCTTAATGCCTCTTTCAAGTATCTCCCATCTTCCCAAAGTCTGCCCCCCTAAAATCCAGGATATGTGTTTTGTGTGGTTTGATTCTGCTCTTTCTGTGATTTCAAACCACAATGACTGGTGGTCACTGTTTCCCAGGTGCTCCCCACTGTTACCCCCATCACACTGTCCCTGTTTGTGAGCACAAGGTCCAGTATTGCCTTCTGCCGAGTTGGTTCCATGACCAGTTGCTTGAGGAAGGCACCCTGAAGGAGTCCAGGATAAATCTGCTCCTAGTTGATGCTGCTGCTGGGATGCTCCAGTCCACGTCTGGAATATTGAAGTCTCCAACCAGTACTACCTCACCTTGTCTGCCATCCTTTGGATGGCTAGCATCAACTCCTATCTGTTTCTTCCTCCTGGGCTGGTGGTCTATACACCACACCTGTGCAGATGGCTGTCCCCATTTTCCTTTCCAGCTAACCCACAGTATCTCTCCCCCATTTTGTTCCTCCTGGATCTCTGTGGCCCTTATGTCATTTTTTCACATACAGTGCCCTCCTCCTCCTCCCTTCCTGCCTGCTCTGTCTCTTCTGAATATGTTGTAGCCAGGTATGGCCATCTCCCAGGCATGGTTATCATTACAGCAGGTTTCAGTGATGGCCACAATGTCCAGGTCTGACTGTACCATGACAGCCTCCAGATCTTCCATCTTGTTGCTAAGGCTCCTGGCATTTGCACACATGGCTTTCCATGATTTGACCTCCCTAGATTGTTTCACTGTTCTACTTCAGCCCCTTCCTTGGTTGTCATTTATCCCTGGTTCTCCTTGCTGTCTGCCCTTCTGCTGAATTTTGCCCCTTTTCTGCTTATCCACCTCTTGGGCACTAATCTCCATCTTTTGCACACTGCTTTGCAGAGATAGCCACTACTCTGGTTCACTGGTTCCACTGCTTAGCTGTGGGGGGTGAGCAAGTAGGTACCCTCCTTGCTGGCCTGCCACCCCTTTTGCTAGTTTTAAATGCTTGTCAATGTAGCATTTAAACTTATCATTGAGTGCTTGATTCCC
This sequence comes from Neoceratodus forsteri, assembly GCA_016271365.2. Lineage (NCBI taxonomy): Eukaryota > Metazoa > Chordata > Ceratodontiformes > Ceratodontidae > Neoceratodus > Neoceratodus forsteri. The sequence goes on along the minus strand of CM028132.1, from coordinate 782,360,870 downwards.
TCCAGGATGGATGCAGGTCGTCAGGCTTGAACAAACCTCCATCCTCCAGGTGGGTCCCCAGTCACCAATGAATCCAAACCCTTCTCACAGCACCAGTTCTTCAACCATGAGTTAAAGTTCCTGGTGCATGCACTCCTATGCTCTCCTTGCTCTCACAGGTAGTACTTCTGAGAAAGTGACAGAAGTAGCTACTTGCTTGAGACCCTCCCCAGTTTTCTAAACTCTTCCTGAACTTCCTTGGCTCCCCTTGCCAGGTCATTAGTACCTAGGTGGATAATGACATCCAGCTCACCCTCCCATCTTGCCTTCCCAGTGATCCTCAGGATCTTCCTTCCATCCCTCCATGCCGTGGCACCTGGTAGGCACCTCACCTCCCTGTCCTCCCCCTCCTGTGTTCCTAGCTGGATCCCTCTTATGATGGAGTCCCCCACCAGGATTCACTTCCTCCTCCTCTGGGGTCCACTGCTTTCCCTGCTGAGGTCACCTCCTTGGCTAACTTCCACATCCTTTCCTTCCACTTCTCTGGGTGCCTCTATTTGGTTGTCCTCATTTGCCAGTGTGGCATATGAGTTCTTGAGTGGAATAGGATCTGGTATGTGCCTCTGCCTGACTGCTCTAACCCTCCCTGAGCCCACTGTCATCCAAGTGCTCCTCGTTCTCTGCATCCTTTGAGGCAGTTGCATTTGACTGGGTGGTCCCTGGATAGGGGTGATGATACTCCTAACCCAGTTTACTTCCGCTCTGAGTCTGGCTACCTCATCCCACAGTCCAGAGAGATGCATGCAGAAAGGGCAGCACCTCAGTGTCCAGAAGGTCTGCCTGAATATGGCTTCCCCACAGCCACTGCATTGCACCACTCCCCACATTATACTACAATTCCACTACTTGTCTGCTACTGAAGCTCTCCTAGTTCCCTTTTTATTAATTTACTGTACTAAAAATCCTGCCACTGATCCTCAGATTTTTTTTTTAAAGAAAAAGAAACCAATAAATAAATAAATGAGTCAAAACACTTGTCGTGCTGAGGGTGGGCTTCTTCCCCCTTATGCCCCTCCTACTTCACACCCCTTACTATACCCTGTGTTTAGCTCCTGTCAATCAGATTTAACAGGGAATATTTTGCATAATTTGCAGCAATTAAAGACAGCACAGAATTACACCACCACTATGTTTTACATTTTCAACAGCCCAAAAACAATTATAAGTAAAGACAACAAAGAAAGTATAGTGTCACTAAAAGCCCACAATCTAAGTTTAACATAAAAATAGCAATTACCAGTTACTCTAAAGCACTGAATTGAATATGTTTCCTTCCTTCCCCTTCTGGCTTCTTCTGAGAAAATAAAAGTCTGCTTGCTACTTTAACTCTGACTAAGCCCCACCTCCAGTTATCACATAGCTGAGGTCAGAGGCCAGACAATTAACACCCTTCACCCAACTACAGGGCAGTCAGACAAGCCAAGATAAAATTTGCAGCAATTAAAGACAGCACAGAATTACACCACCACTATGTTTTAAATTTTCAACAGTCCAAAAACAATTATAAGTAAAGACAACAAAGAAAGTATAGTGTCACTAAAAGCCCACAATCTAAGTTTAAAAGAAAAATAGCAATTACCAGTTACTTTAAAGCACTGAATTGAATATGTTTCCTTCCTTCCCCTTCTGGCTTCTTCTGAGAAAATGAAACTCTGCTTGCTACGTTAACTCTGACTAAGCCCCACCTCCAATTATCACGTAGCTGAGGTCAGAGGCCAGACAATTAACACCCTTCACCCAACTACAGGGCAGTCAGACAAGCCAAGTTAAAATTTGCAGCAATTAAAGACAGCACAGAATTACACCACCACTATGTTTTAAATGTTCAACAGCCCAAAAACAATTATAAGTAAAGACAACAAAGAAAGTATAGTGTCACTAAAAGCCCACAATCTAAGTTTAAAAGAAAAATAGCAATTACCAGTCACTCTAAAGCACTGAATTGAATATGTTTCAGTCCTTTCCCTTCTGGCTTCTATCGGCTTAGTTTCTCCAGCTCGAAATGTGGAAAACAGGCTAAAAAGAGTATATTAAAAATATTATATAAAAAAAAGCTTTATTAAAAGTATATAGAAAGAGGGCAGAAAATAGAAGCCCGAGTACACGCGCTTTTGTTAAGTAAGTCTGATAAATATATAAGGAAATGTGGAAAGCAGGTAAGACACAGCGTAGCCTGAGTACATGTTTATGTATTTAGAACAAAAAGATTTTGATAGCAGATGGTGTGGAAATAAGAGGTGCAACAACACTGAACAAACTAAGACTGCAAGCATTGGGGCTATGGAAATATGGAGAAACTAAGCCCATAGGCTATGAATTGCCACACTTAGGGCCAGATATTCAAATCTTTGCCCCAGGGCTAAATTAGCACTGCCCAGTGTGCTAAATTAGCCTGGAACCAATAGCCCACTATATTCAAAAGGAATAGCACCGGTGCTAAACCTGCGGAATATAGCATGCTAAGGAAGCCAGGCAAACTGGGCTGGGAGTGCAGTGCAAAAATAGTCTGGGAATAAGATAGCTCTGAATATAGCAACCAGGAAGTGCAAACCACAACAGCATCCCAGTTCACAGCGATGTGAAGGAAGGTAGAGGTGAACTATCTGGCCAATGTGTGCTAGCAAAGGATTGGAGTCAGTAAAGCTGCAAACAGCAGTGCATGTGAAATTATGTTGTGCAAAAATTTGCAATATTTCCGAAATTTTTGCGCAGTGCAAACACATTTATGCATGTTTAGCTGGGAGCTAAGCCGTTTGCCCAGCGCAATCATGTTTTCCTGGGGCAAAACTTTGCAATAGTCAAATGTGACATGCAAATGAGTCTACTTAGGCAGTCTCTGGGCAAACATCCAGATTAGCATCTCGTTATGACCTGAATAGCAAACAGTTTGCCCAGCACTATTGCAGGGTCCCACAGCTCCACCTGTAGGTCATTCTGGAAGTACAGGGGCTGGCTGGGTCTGCCCACAGCTCCACCTGTACGTCAGTCTGGGAGTGCATGGTGGTAGCTGCAGGCTACATTTGTACAGCACAGCATAGAATATTGTGCCCCAGGGGACTACACAGCACAGGCACAGTTGGTGGTGTTGCATGCAGTTGTCAGATTGTAGGTCCTGCTACAGTGTACAGCAGACACTACAGTAGCAAGGGGACCAGTAGTGTGAGGGACACAGCAATGCCTATGGTGTGTAGGGCAGTGATGACCACTGCACTGTACACAGTGACAGGCCCAACTTGCAGGTGTTTACTGACAGTGAACATTACTGTTATGTTGTTGTGCGACCCACAGATGCTGCACCACTGGCATGGGATGCTCACAGAGACATATACACAGCTGGCTGAGAGTGCTGTGGTGTCTGTAGAGATGTGCGGTATGTGGCTGGGGGCGCACATACCATCAGACAGGCACACTGGTGTTGGGGTATTCCCAACACTGGCCCATGTGCACTGCATGGCTTGTCCCAGCCTTGTGGCCGCACCCAGTCTGTGGTGCAGCCTGGCCACTTGTACACCCTCCCCTCAACACCCTCCATGCCCACAGTGCTGCATGTGTGTGCTGGCATCTGTTGGTATCCACAGAAGGGTGGTATGCAGGTGTGTGCTGTATGGCCGCACTGCCATAGTGTCCACTGGGAGTCGGGTTACCACTTACTGCCTGGCATGGCTGGGATGCCATCAGTGAGCAGCATGTTTCCTTTATGTCTGGCTTATCTCTATGTGTCATACTTACTGGTTAGGGTTGCACAAAGCCACGCATAAGTCACGCAAAAGCTGTGTAAAGTCCCAGAGTCACGCAAAGCTGGTTTGCCCAGAGTTAAGACTACCTTTTCCTGGGTGGTAATTTGCACCAATCAAAGTGTTGCGCTAAGTTGTGCAAAAACACTTTGTGTGGCACTATTTGCTGAATAAAGCATTGCACCTGTATTCATGTACATGCCCCTTCAGTTTGCCCCTTGCATCATTATACTTTTGCCCAGCGCTAATGCAGTTTGCGCCTGCTATTTGACATTTTGTATATAGCAGACCCATGCTAACCCTGCGCAAACGGTTGGTGCCCAGTGCAAAGTTTTGAATATCTGGCCCTTAGTGTACTGCATAACAAGTGACCAAGTGAAACAGCACAAAGATTTAAACAGTGCTATTCATAGAAGCTGCACAGCATCATAGCATAGTGAAAGAATGTCAAAAAGTTCAATTACATCTAAGCTGTAATTTTAACACTGTTTTTATTGCACTATGTATAATATTTGCACATATAAGCACATGAATGAGTGTTCACATTTACAGATATTAGGAACTGATGCTAGGTCAACAGTGTTGTCAGTAACCACGGCAATCATAGGGGCATAAAATCAGCCCTATTGTACATTAGTGGTAGCTCTGAAGAAGACATACGTATGTCAGAAACATCAGCAATCATCGTGGTAACATCAACGTATTGGCCAAGAACCAGCAAGACCAGGAAGTAGCCAAGATGGCGCGCGAGTGAACCGGGTCAAAGATGAATGCATTTTTCCAGCTATTTCACTGGATCCCGAACCGCCCGATGAAAGTAATTTAGAGCAGCACTTCTACAACCAAGATAGGATGGATTTAGGCAATAGAGCCATGAAGTCGGTGTGAGCACAAACAGACTGTCGAAGGGATGGGTGAGACTCGCTAAAAGTTATTTACAAAACATTGTCTTGCAAGATTCTCTGTAAGAATCCACAACATGCAGCACTAATCAAGACTTGTGTGAGGTTCCCAGTTATCTCACGAAGTAAAGAAATTTAGCACATTGAAAAGCATTGTGGTGTGTGCATTTTTGGGGGCAAGGTATGGTGCCTCCTTAATCTGTTTTACAGAAGCAGCAAGTAAAATACACAATATCCAAGTTTGCAGTCCCTGAAGGAGAAGCACATCCTACGTCCAAGCTATGGGGGCTTGTAGTAATCACAGAAAGAATTGGTTTACATAAACCTCAAAGAGCATGAGGAAAACATCCACTTTTGGTAAATATACCTTAAAGTATACATTAAAGCACACTCCCCCCACCTCCCACAGTTATCATATCTTATCCTTTACCAGACTAGGACCTTCTCTTGCCTATAGGTAGTAACCCTCTTTTCCCACCTTTATCTTATGTGTCCATATTACTCTCGCATCAACTCTTTCCTACTAGAGCTTTAATTTATGCCCATATACTTTTGAAGCTAATCTAATACATTTTATTTTTATGTTCTAAGTAGTCCCAGGATTAGCAAGAGGTGCAAAAGAATGTTTTGTTGCAATATCTGCTGCAATGAGCTGTTTGAGCTTGAACTGGGGTTGGATTGGGTCAAAGAGTTAGCAGAAGCATAGTTTGATCCATAGTCCGAAAGGTTCTCCATGTTTATCAGAGCCTCTGCTTCCTTAGGATCCACAAAGTGCCTCATCTTGCCTTGCCAATAGAAACATAATTTGGCCGGAGGAAGTAGAGCATATTTAATTCCCTTATGTCTTCAAATAGTCATAACAGGATTAAAAGTTCTTCTATCGGCCAGTGTCTCCATGCTGAAATCAGGGAATGCCTGGAATTTAATGACTTTTGCATTAAGGCCTGTGTCCATTCTTGCTTTTTGAAGTAGGCATTCCTTGTCCTGAAAGTTGTGTGGCATAATATAAACAAATCGGGGGTAGTCTGAGTTTGCTAATCTCCTGTTAACGGAACTTCTATGTGCCCTGTCCAGCAAAATTTTCTGCTCAGGGTACATTCGGCCTGCTGCTAAAGTGAACAGCTCTTCAAAAAAAGGAATTGGATCCCCGGACCCCTGCGCACCTTCAGGGATTTTGTCTAGTTTTATATTATCCCCCCTTGACCAGTCTTCTTGGTCCTGCATCCTTTTCATCAAAATTGCCAGCTGTGTTGTATGTAAAGCTATAGCTTTTGTAAAGGACCAACACTGTCTTCCAAAGTTCCCACTCAGGTTTCTACTTCTGTTGTTGGGACAGTCAGCGCTTCGAGTTTTGAACTAATAACTTCTGCTGCATTGGTCAGTTGAAAAAGAGTTTGTTGCAGTAATTTAATGCCAGTTAATACTTCCTGCTCAAAGGTAGATGAAGTATTTTCTTCCATGCCTTTTTTCTCTCTCGGGTATTGTCCCCGGATGGTTTGGTATTAATATTCTTCAAAGTACTACTTTGATCAGGGCCTTTAAAGACTTCCCTTATGTTGTCATTACTTCTGAAGTTTGATCCCACATTTATCTCTGCCTGTGGGGCTGTACATAGATTGAGAAGATTCCCCTTCATGGGCATCACTACAGGAGTAATGCACAGGGAACACATTACTTTCTGACGTTTATTAATTGGGAACTAGGAGCTATCCATCTTCAATTCGTCCCCCATATTAGCAGAAGTTTCAATCGAACCTCTGTATCTAATTGCCCATCTTTGTTTGCATAAACAGTGGAAGATGTAGGGGCACTTACTTGCACAGGTATCTGAGAAAATGTCGATGTCCTTGGTAATTCTTCCTCTGTGTCCACGACCTGCTCACCAGCAGTCTCTGAATAATCTTGTTTGCTGTTACCTGCCATTGCTGGGAAGTCCCCATCCGATCCATCAGAGGTTACATTCAACTGGTTTAGTGTGTTGATCCCTGTATTAATTTGATTACAGCCTCCTTTGATATATTTTGAGCAGCCATGTCGGTTTCCTCCCCTCGAGTAGTGTTGTGATCTGCCTCGGGCATCTGATCAATCCCAGCCCAGTCTGTCTCCCCTACTGTCACTCCAGTCTGAAAATCCTTCATGAGAAAGTTAAGTTGAGTCTCAGTAACTACTGACTCTGCTGCATTGTAGCACTGCACTCCCCCTCCGGCAGGTATGTCCCCCTTTTTTATGCTTAAAGGAGTGTTCAGGATTGGGAAGATAACCACAGGTGCAAACAAGGCAAACTAATTCAAAGGTGAATACCTTGTAGACGCACCGGTAGGGACTGAAAGTGTCAGTTTAGAGTCCATGATGTTGGCAATCTTTCCCGGTGGTATAGCAGCAGCTGCAACGGATGGTCCAGGTCTGAACTGCATCAGATAAGAATTTATATCCTTCTCCTTTTTCCCCTTACTAGGGTATTTTTCTAATGCTGCTTCTGTCTGTGCCTCCTTCCTTCTTGTGCGTTTCTGCATTTGTAGACTGTTTGGTAGCCACGAGCATTCCGTGTCTTGCTGGAAACAAAGTTTTGCCGGCACAGTGAAAACAACAACCAGCCCCTCGCTACTCAGGTCATTCTGATCCACCTTTGGTTTTACTCTCCGAAAGGTTTAGAACTGTAGTCTGACTCTGTTTAAGTTTTCTGGTCTTTTTGAAATAGGAGTGCAGAGCCTCACACACACCCATCTCCTCATGCAGCCATTTTGGATCCCAAGTTAATACAGTATTAAGCTTTGCTAAGATGTGTAGATAATCCCTAGTGTAAGTTTTTAGATTCAAAACATATGTCTGTAAAAAGTAATCACATTTTGAAATATTTCTCAGAAAAGGAACTTATCCCGGCTATTATAGGCCTACCAGGTGGTGGTTCTGGATTTCTATGTACCTTTGGAAGATAACAGAAAGTTGGAATTGTTGGCTTCTCCACTTTGAGGAACTTACTTTCCTTTTCTGTAGTTTTGATACCCATATGGGTTTAGGATGCATTGACAGAAGCATTAAATTTAGCTCACATCTACCTTCTGTCTCACAGCTGCAGATCCAGCAATACAGATGTACCAAAAATCTGTATCAAAAGAGGTAGAAACAATCTTTGGGAAAAAAATGGCATCAGATACCTAAGAGTCTAACTCCCTCTGCCAATGTGGCACTAGAAAACCTTACGAAATCACCAAACTATATTTTAAAACAATCAGACAAAGGTGATAACAATTGTTGTACTGAATAAAATAGATTATGAAGCAGAAGCCTTTAGATTGTTAACAGACAACAACACATAACGTGTTTGGAAAGGGATCCTACACAGGAATTTCAGACAATGTTGTTTAATTTGGTGGATGAGGCTTTAAAAAGAGGTTTCATTACAGAAAAGGAAAGTAAGTTCCTCAGAGTGGAGAAGTCAACAATTCTAACTTTCTATTATCTTCCAAAGGTACATAAAAATCCAGAACAACCACATGGTAGGCCTATAATATTCAGGACAGGTTCCTTGTCTGAGAATATTTCAGAATGCTGTGATTACTTTTTACAGCCATATGTTTTGAATCTAAAATCTTATACTAGGTATTCCCTACACATCTTAGAAAAGCTTAGTACTGTATTATAATGTGGCAACCATACGATCCAGGGATCAGCATAGACATCTGCTTGTTATATCAGCACAGATATCTACTCATTATATACAAGTATCCCACATGTTTGGGGTTTGGAGGTGCTTGAATGTTTTCTCTCCACCAATAAATGCATGGGGCACCACCACAGAATTTCATTTTTATTAGTTTATTTTTATTTATTTATTTATTTGAATGTTTGTGACTGGAGAGGCACACTAAGCTGAGGCTTGTTTCCAGGTATGACCCAGGGGCAAGGGAAGGAGAGTATGTGTACAGATGTAAACTGATTTATAGAACTACATTAAGCTGTAGGTGGTATGTTTAGTGAATGGAGAAATTTGGCCAGGACACCTGGGAAATTCCCCTACTTTCCAGCCCCAGGGCTTAAACACAAATATGATGTCTGGTATTGAATTAAGTAATTAGGTAATGAAATGTATATAAAAGCTAGTTTACCTTCAGGAATATGGGAACAGTATGATGGATTATGGTTTCTTTATCTGCATGTGTGTCCTTTTTGTTTAATCCTTGTATATAAATTGATGATAATGTTTTGATTTTCAGTTTGATGTCCTGTAACCTTAAATTGTTTTAATGTATTATGATTATTGTTTTTATGATAAATAAAAAATTCCCCTACTCATCAGCAGGGGGAACCTCTGGCTGTCTTCCTGAGATGGTCACTTCGGTGCATGCTGAGGGAGAGATGGATGTCAGAGAGACAGGGGAGCAAGCCTTCTTCTCTGTCCCTGGAAAGCTAGAGGCTACCAAGTCAAATGAAGAAGTGGAAATTGTTGACTTGCCTGAGGAATTCTTTGGCACTGACATGGATTACTCTCAAACAGAAAATGCAGTAAAAGAAGGAGAACGAGGGCCTCTGATTCTCAAATCTGAGTAAACCGATGGAAAGAGTGGTGATTTACTGGAAAAAGAAACAACTTTTGTAACTATTGGCAGAAGAAGAGGTACACTATAAATTGCAGAGAGAAGCTCTGGAATCAGAAATTATTGCTTTGCAAACTACGCCCTTGACAGAGTTGCTTGATAAGTTACAGGCCGACAAACAGCTGTGTTCTGATGAAGCAGCATCGAAGGCTATGGAAAGATGTTAAACTGTCAAAACAAGGAAGCAGCTGGCAGTAGTAAACATTGGGTAGGTGTGTGCCCAAAGCCAAATGCCACAGGTAACCAGGAGCAACAAAAAAGGTAATAAAAAGAGATTGGGTGTGCAGAGTTCATTAAAAGCTGTTGATAGTACTGTACATCTTGAGCCAAATTTGACGTCGCAGGACGCGGTAACTGTTGACAGTAACATTAAGGCAAACCAGGGTGTTCAGCTGCCTGAAACTGAAAAATAATCGTTGCAGGACCAACTCTACAAATATCCAGTCAGCAGCCCGTGGAGACAGGTCTCAGCCCTAGGGAATGGTCCCCAGCTCGAGCCTTAGCAGGGGCAGGCTGGCTCCAAAAAATAAATGGACAATGAGTCCCAAATCCACAGGACAGAGATGTACAGAGATTCAACACTTCAGTAAGTCCTTCCAGAGATGAACAGCAAAAATCAGGTGTGGTATTAAGGCAGGGAACTGATACCAATGGAACTGTCAGTGTGGTTTCTGATAACCTTTTGGGACCCAACATAACAACAGACCCAGGTGCATGCACACTGAAGAAAAGTGATAACAATGTCCCTGGTACTTCTGTTCCTAATATTACCAGAATGGGACCAGCATAAAATATATTACAGGACCCCAAACAAAAACCTTGGCTATATCCAATGTTTAAATTAGCCGACTTATTCCAGAACAAAGGGGAACCAGTCCCACGAAAAAATGCTGTCAGGCTAATCTATAGAGGGGGGTTTAGAGGAACCGCCAGATAGGTTGTATATTGCTAGACAGCTCCTTAAGGGATCTATGAAATATTCTGCATCTGAAATATTTCCTCTTATGCATATTGGGAATTCAAACTTTCATTGATTTCATTGATATTACAGAGCATTTGAAGACTAGGGTCCATAAGCTCACTACATTGTACTTAAAAATAACTGTTTATTCCTTTATTAGTACAATATTTATCAAACTTTGTTTTGAATTCAGATATGATGCGAAGTTTGGTCCGCGGCTAATTTAGATAGATTTTGGGTTCAATACCAGAAACTAAAGAACACACCAGTTTGAGTCCCTTTTTTCGTTGTCCCATTGACAAAACCTGCTGTTAAGTTAATAACAGTTATGTTTCGTAATGAAGGAATGAACATTGAGGACATTTTGTTTAGATTAAGGCAAAGGTGCGAGATCCTAGACAAATCTGCACCCATTCTAGACAGTGAACAAATATGGAATGGGGGTGAAAGATTAGAGTCAAACTTTACTCCACTAATAATGGCCCTATTCACCTCCCTAATAGTTTTTTTTTTCTAGGGAAAGATGGAGGGAGCTTGTTTTATATTGGTTAGCTGAAAGTTTGTTTTAAATGCAGTTCTAAGACACACTTGAATACTACCTGTGACACCCCTCGATGTAACCTCTATCTAGAATTCGGCCATCTGTCTGTAAATTGCCTTAATCTTTTCAAGTGCAACCTTTGCGAAAAAACAGGTCATGGGTATGGGAAATGTCCTTGGGCATCCCATAAAAGGGAGGATTGCGCTTCCCATGAAGGTAAAATTAACATGGCCCAGCAGAAGCAAGCTAAAAGAGTGGTAGCCCAGGATGATGGGGGTATCCCTAGGGTCCCAGAAGATCCCCTTGAGGGAAGGAGCACTGAGGGAAGTATCAATCAGGTTATAGACCTACCAGTACAAATTGAGGACCCCTGAATTTCAGATGCTCCCTCAGATTCTAATGTAGGGAATACCCCGATGACTACAGCCCCAGAAGATTCTGGCCTGTCAGATATGTCCCATCCCCCAGTTCAACATCAATCTTTCAAAAAAGTCTTGGCTAAGAAAAGAAACAGGGCAGGCAAAACTATCCCTACTAAGGTTCTGTCACCTCCTAAAAATGCAGGTAAAAGTCCGAAGAGTTAGAAAGTAGGTAATAAATTTGCAGCCCTGACACCTCAAGAAGAATTGGGGGGCGAGGAGTCTGATACCTCCTCGAGGGCCTCAACTACCACAGATATTACTTCTGATGGGGATGAAGGTGAGGTGAGGGGGACAATGTTGCTCCTCACCACTCGAGGTGTAGGACAGTTTCTAAAGTCCCTTGAAAGATTGTGGCTCTCTGATTCTTTACTCTTGTTTCTCTATCCTTACTGCTGTTAATGACTTTTCTTACTGTAACCACCATTAATGTAAACAGTATAAAGATTCACAAGAAAATGCTTTCTACCCTGAGTTTGCTGCAACAGACTATTAGTGATATCTTTTGCATTCAAGATACTAGAATCAAAACACATACTGAATTGAAATTAGCAGATAGTATTCAGACCAAGGGGGCCTCCTTCTGATCCACTGGAGAAGCAATGTGTGATGGGGTGGGAGTATTATTCACCAACTCTGCTATACAGGTTTCTAGGTTGGTAGACATACAGCCTGGTAGGGCATTACTTTTGGACATTAACTTCCATAAGGAAAGATTTAGGCTTATTACAGTTTAACTCACACGTGTGAACTATACTCAAGCACTGGTTGGTTAAACCTGAATAGCAGAATTCAGTACCAAGTCTGTCTATTAGCTAAATAATCCACCCTAGGTCTTGCTCCTCCTGAGTGAGGCAACTGCTAAGAAACTCCACTTCCTCTAGACTAACTAGGGGGTCGAGTAAAGCTGTCTTCATTATCCCATTCCACCAGACCTTACTAGGGCAATAGTCCTTTGAATACAGGGCCCCCTGTTGGCTAAACTCCCTTAACTCTGAGCTGATTGAGGAAACAAAACTACGCCCATTTAAGGCCAAGCTGCTGCAGTACCTGGCCACTGTTAGTAACTGCAGCTGCGTCACCTGTGCATAATCCTACTGTTATTGATAGCTTATCTGTCCTACATAGCACCCATCCCCCCCACTTCCTCCCCTGCCTGGTGTGACCCCACTAAGCACTTACTCCCATGTCCCCTCTTTATCCCCCCACCTTCCTGCTTTCTTTTTACAAATGTTAATCCCCCAATTTTCACCCCTCCCCGGTTTCCCCTCACCTCACCCCCACTTTAAAACTATTTCCTTATCCTCTCTCCTCCCGCATTACCCAGCCCTGTCCTATCACCTATTTACATAACCCTAGGTAGATTCCTATCCAATCCCACCCCTCTGACTACTCAACCCCCTTATTCTGTCACTCACTTTGTCTCTGCCCCCACCCTCCCCCTGCACTCATCTATTCTGTCCTCCCCCTCCTTTGGTCACCACCACTTCTGACCCTCCATAACTCTATCTGCACACTCTAAAGCTCAGCTATCACTATAAATTGCTTGTCCACCTTAGGTATGCTCTTAGTACTGTTGCAATAAAGTTGACCTCTCCTACCTGATGTATTTTAACTGTACTTGCTTGAATCTGTATGTACCATAATGTACTTGCCTGCTATATATACCCCTATCTGTTTTGTAATGTCTACGTACCTTATCTATTGCCTTACAATGTGGAACCTTTGTAAATGAGCTTTTAGCTCAAAGGTATTATCCGAGATTCCAATAAATAAATAAATGCTCCCCAAACAAAGGCCCAGAGAGTAGCATTAATGAAAGATATACAACCATACCTCCATACATCAAGACTAGCAATATGGACTGGAGATTTTAATTGTGCCTTGGTTACCTCTGATAGAGGATTAAAAAAAGATAAACTATTCTGTGATTCTCAGGCCCTTCAGAACATAATAAGTACAACAAACTTAATAGACGCTTATACAGTAGAATTAAACATTCTAGTGGGGGTAATACATATTTCAGAGGTTCCCTCTCCACCCAGACAGATTTTGTCTATCTTCTACTTTACATGTAAATTCCTCAAATTTGCAAGCTTGAGAATTCTGAGATCATAAATGTGCAATTAGGGTGGGAGAATTCTCCTAGGTGTAGGAAAAATCAGTGGAGACTAAACAACAAAATTTTGGAGGATGAAGGGGTATAGCGTGCTTGGAAAAAAGAATGGGTAGCAAGATTCTCTGTTTTAGAAATGTATGATGACATTACTTTATGATGGGAGGATACTAAAACACACTTGAAATCCTTTTTTCAAAAAAAATCTAAGACTCTAGCTAATAATACCTATTTGAAGTACCTACACCTCAGGAACCAGTTACAGAAATTGATTTCTCTTAATGAAAGTGAGAAAAGAGACTATAGTTCTCAGATAAGTGTTATCAGGAAACAAATGTTAGAATTACAGCATGATAGGGCTAAGTTCTTAAAGCAAGAGTAGAGGTTTGGAACAAAGTTACATAAAGGCTCCCTGGACCCCTTTAGAGACTGTAAGGATAGGGTGGAGCCCCGGTGGTGGCACTTTCTATGTACTGCGGTACACATCCACGTCTGCAAAATCGTGGAAAAGGGTTGTTTTTTTAACTGCAGACGCAGATGCTTGGCTCCTTGTTTTTTTTTACCATAGGGTATTTTTTTGTGCCCTTGTCATGTAATGTGAGTCCGCGTTTATTAAAAATAGGGGGCTGGAGTGGTGGTAGGCGGTGTGCAAATGTAACTTGCCCAATAATTCCCTGTGTAACTCTCCCCAAATTCTCCCCCGGACTCTCCCTCTGTCTCCTGGGTCTGCGGGTTGGTCTGTCTCCTGCCCACTTTGTCCTGCACTCCCGGGTTCACCAGCATCTCTTTATCTTGTCCGTCTCCCCATCTTTCTTAGTTTATTCACTGCCAAAGTGCCTAAGGAGTCTGAAATGGGGCACGCAGACCAGCCCAGCTCTGCACTAACAACAACAAAAAAATAATTAAACCAAGGGTTTCTATAATCAAAATCACCACTAAAATAAGATGTGAGAGGTGTGGGTGTGCTTCCTGGGGCGAAAGAACATCAGTCTGTGCTGCAAAGGTAAATTTAAGGGGAAAAATACACAGCACTATGCAAACTGCAAGCATGCACATAATCACACCCATGCCAACATGCAAAGTGACATAAAGGGTACAGTATGTTCAAGGCTTTTTCGTTTATGCTGAGTTCGGCTCTGTTGCATCTCCCTTCCCCACATACCTTCACAAGAGCTGCCTCGTACTACAGTACTAATCATCGAATGTGGTGGTGCAGCTGTTTCTTCACCTGTTGTACTTTAACATAGACTTAGTATATAACCACATATTTTAACGTTGCATAGCAGTTGCTACACGGGTGTGCTTATATGGGGGTCACTCAGCAAGCAAAATAAAATGAAGGTGTCTCGAATGAGGAGTTACCAACTTTCACAACTGATTTTGGAATCCTGCAAAAGGGGGGCAGGGGGCTATGTTAGCACTAGCAGTACTGGAAGCAGTCTGCTATCATGTGCCTCACTTCATGGAACTCTTTTGAGTTTTGAGTCTTTGAGGCTCAACCCCCCAAAAAAGGGAGCCTTCTGGTATTGTCCATGTGAACCCGCTGACTGCTCAGACCTGCAAGTGGCAAGAATGCAGCATTGACAAATGATTGTACTACTAGAGTTACACCTACTAAGCCTCAGCTTACAGCAGACATACATCACAAAATAGCAGTATGAGGAAAACTATATATAAGTCTATTACTTCATACACCTGTCCCAGGTAAAAATATCCTGTTAGATGGTGTGAAGCGAAAACAAAATTCTGGGTGCTGTTCCTTATTGGTCCATTCAGATACTTCAAGTCTCCTGGAGAGAACATAAAACCAAACTGCAGCAACTTCGAGTCTTGGCAAGCTTGTAAATAGTATTGCAAGTAGTTTTCTTCATGCCAAATTCTCGCCACTTGCAGGTCTCAGTGGTCCCAGGCAGCGGTCAGTGGGTTCACAAGTGAGGGAGAGGCGCATGACAGCAGACCACCTCCAGTACAAACACAGTGCCCTGTGAAAGTTGGTAACTCCTCACCCAAGGCACCTTGTTTAAAAGTATCTTCTTAACTTTATTTTGCTTGCTGAGTGACCACCATACAAGCACACCCACACCACTCACATCTTATTTTAGTGGTGATTTCATTTATAGAAATCCACCCAGAAGTCCTCGGTTTAATTATTTTTTTTTTGTTAGTACAGAGCTGGGCTGGACTGCATACCCCATTTCAGACTTCTTAGCCTGGCTCCTTAGGCACTTTGGCAGTAAATAAATGAAGAGAGAAGGCAAGACAGACAAGATAAAAAAGATTAGATTCTGATCACCATCTGTCAGTTCCCGAGTAACTCGTCACACAGGCTGCCAAGAAGACACAGACAAGGAGGTGGTCTGCCGGGCCATGGTTCACTGGCATCTCTTTTTTGATGTTCATTTTTATCATAAGCCCCGGGCATAAGCCTCAAGCACTTCCAAAATCTAAGTGATTTGTATGGCCATCCAAGTGTGTTTATGCATGGGGGGGGGGGCTGTACTTGCTTTCATTCTGGTGTTACTTACATGGGCTAGCAGGTGTCTGATTATTTCATGGAGCAGTTGTTTTAAACCGTTGCTAGTCCAGCATGCACACTGCAGCAGTCTAAAATCGGAGTCAGTGACGTGCCCCCAGGATGTGCCCCTTCTCAGCTTGGCAGGCACTGACTCCCGATTGAAAATAATGCCTGTCAAACTGGTAGAGGTTTTATGTCATGCACTAAGTTTTCACTTTGTGCTAGCTAGGCTAGCTCGGCTCAGCAGCAGCAGGCGACTGAAGCAACAACAGTCAGTCTGAAAAGAGAAGAGCAGACTGTGGACATCATTTATCACCACCATCCACATCCAGACCAGGCACATACTTTTTACGTTAATTTTTAAAATTGAATTTGATGATATTGATATACAGCCCTCCCCATGCTGCACGCCACCTGTCTGTGTGCATGTGTAAAACTAAAATGAATTTGGATTGCAACTTGCAGGTTGGAGGAAACTTATCTTTTGTATTTATTCTATTCCTGTCTGGATGCCATCTAGGCAAAGAGTCCCTCAGAAATAAAAATACTGCTGTCTGCAGAATTAATTCAACCAGTCCAGTGCCACCTTACGACTTGAGACTGGAGTGGCGAGTGAAGATATTTTTTAAAGCAGTCAGATTTAGCTTATCGAATGATGTTGCAGTCTTGCTTTCAGCTGTCTTATCAGACTGTATTTGTTCCTTCAGAACTTAAACTTCTTTGTTCATTCCAGTGTCTGCATGATTGTCAAAGTCAAATTAAACAGCACACAAATTACCCAAACAAACTCTATGCTTGCTACTGTCTATGTGAATGAATAGTTGCTCCCCGAGTTGTCCCCACTTCCCAGCAACTGACAATAAAGCGATTGATTAATTTGTTGGAATAATAATGATACTGTTTTCTTTCATTCTTGTTTTCAATACAATAAAAAACCTATTTTTTTCAGAGCACTAGAACAGTCACTGATGGCTCTAGTGCTCTGAAAAAAATATGTATTGTATTAAATACAAGGATAAAAGAAAACAGTATCATTATTATTACAACAAATTAATTAATTGTTTTGTTGCCAGTTGCTGGGAACTATTCATTCACAGGGTAGAGTAGCAATCACCATCCCGTTTGTCTAATATATGAGTAAATGATTGGAGTGGGGTGCTGTTTTAATGTTTGACATTCAGATGCAGCAGATATGCTGGAACAGAGACGTTCAGGAACAGGGTCTGACTAACAGAAAGAAAACTGCAACTGCAAGCAAGCCTGCAACACCATCCAGTCTGAATCAGACTGTTTCAAAAAAATGAATGCCAATGTCCAACAGTCTTTTTGTCTCACAAGCAACTATTTTTTCTCAGTGACTCCATGTCCTGTCCAGCAAATGAGCAACGTCACCGAATGGAATGGAACTGAAACTTCAGAGTGGTGATTTTGGATTTACAGTAATTATAAAAAAAAAAATCAGTCTCTGGGCCGGGTTTTAGGGTTTATGCAGCCTAGCCTGGAGTGGGGCCACTGGGCAACTGGTGGGGGCTGTGGAACAAACAGGCAGGGTGTTTGGTTGCTAGTTCAGTTCCCATTCCCACCGTTCCCCATATCATTCATGTTTGTCCTCACTGCCCTCTCTGGCATGCACCCTCTGCTCTCTATCTTCACTTGGACTGGACTAAAATGCAATAATATCTAGGGCCCCTGGGGGCTCATCACTGCCTCTGCTGCTGCACTGCTTGATAAGCAATACAAGGTCAGTCTCTGGTAGAAGAGTGGAAGCCCAGAGAGAGCGGCACTGAGCACAATGAGCCAAAACAACTCTGCTCATCTTCCAATTCCAGATGCAGATGATGCTTGATGTGGCATGTGGGGCAATCGGAGCGGGAGGCAGGTGATGATCCTCCAGGAAGGAGGGAGCTGGACTGGTCTGGACTAAGGTTGGGATATGCAAAGATTCTGAGTGAGTACGACTCCATGGCAGCAGCATCCCAGAGCAAGTAAGCAACAAACACAGAGAGACAGAAGGGACAGTCCAGACAGTATCACGCTCACTCACTCAGTCTGTCTTATGAGTTGCACAGGGACAACAGGTGCTGTGGCTGACCTGGACTGCTTGCCTGCCGGTAGCTTAAAAAGTTTTGAATTCTATCTGTCTCACTCAGAACAAATGATAGAGCAGATTCAGAATGTGCATCACTTTGGAGGACACTATTTTTCTTGTGATCCCCCTGCCCTGTGGGCCCCTTTCTGGTGTCAGGGCCCCAGACAGTTGCATGTGTGGCCCGGGTGCTGATGCCGGCCCTCACTATTAACAGGGCAGCATGTAAATCTGCATCAAAAACACACACTGAGACCACTGCTTGGTATTTATTATTTATTTATTACTTGCAAATATCTGTAAATCGTTTCCTATCTCCTTAAGTGCTGACAGTGCTCCTGGGAGTGATATACAGAAACATGAAGGTGCGAATTACAGGAAAGACACAGCCCCCACACTACCCCCCCCCACAGAAAACCAAACACTGTCATGCCCCGCAGCCATGCCCCTATTATGCCTTCTTCTTGCTTACCTCTTCAGCATGCTTTTCAATTTCAGGTGTAGTCGGGGGTCCACTAATCTCAGAGTCTGGGCTCAGAGTATCCTGCTTAGTGCTCGGGTTAGTGATTCACTGGGTGCTTCACTTTTAATTTATTTGGGCAGGAGCCTGGGGCAGGAACTAGAAGAGAAGAGCCAGGAGAAGAGCTGAGACTTGGACAGGGACCCAGACCCTACTAATTGGGCCGGGAATTGGGCCCACCAATAGTAGAGAAGACCGTCATCCTGGACCATGGACTGGATGGGGGGCTGGACCATCATCAAAAGGTGCTGTGCAGTCCGGGCTTGCCGTCCTGGCGTGTGGTGTGTGATATGCGGTGTGTGAGCAGATGTGTGAGTGACATCCGAACCAGGCAGTTCAGGTGTTATGTTTTCCATAAAAACACTCAGCAACATACTGTCAAGGTAGGGGGCATACACTTTAGTATGTGGTCTACATGAAGCTTTTATAAGCTTGGCATGGACCCCAGACATGGACTCCTAAATAGAAAGTATTATTCTAGGTATATTGTGTAGTACACGACTGATAACTAGGCTTACTTAAATTTCCGCAAAGCATTGTAAACATATTTAAGAAAGCATGCATTCAAAACATGTAAACAAACTTTTACATACAGTTAATTACTGTTTAACAACATTATGTGTGCATCTGATACAAATCAATAATCACGTTCCTCATTTCAAGCAAAAAGGGGGGTTGGAGGCCATAGCCAACTCCTTGTTTTTGTATTAAAGGGGTCAGTTTTTTGGACAGCAAAAACAAGGAAAGGGGTCATTTCAAAAATGTGCAGATGAGCATGGGTACAACTTTTTTCAGAGTGCCACCACCGTGGGGTGGAGCATAGAATGATTGCCAATGTGGTTTCTGACACAGAGGAAATGGTCTCTCTGCCCCTTGAAATCTTAAGGCATGTAGAAAAATACATGGGTTCCCTTTTTGGGAAAGACCTGGAAACTGACATCATAGAAGTAAATTTGGAACAGCTGAATCTACCTAAATTAAACGACCAAGAAAGAGATAGCCTAACAGGTCCCATTATAGTAGAAGAAGTTCAATTAGCAATTTCCTCCCTAAAGCTGAATTCTGCCCCTGGCACAGATGGCCTGGGGGCAGAATTTTACAAAACCTTTGCAGAGGATATAGCTCTGTCTTTTTTCCTAGTATTAAATGGGGTGTTAAAGGATTCCTCCTTGGCAGCCACAATGGATCAGGCCTTGTTGATCTTGTTATATAAAAAAGGGCAAGGGAAGATTTGAAAAACTGGAAAACTATTAGTTTATTGAATACTGATTTAAAAATCTTATGTAAAATTCTATTGGGTAGACTGTCACTGGTTGCAGATAAGTTAATCAGCACGGAGCAGACATGTGCTATCCCTGGCAGGTCACAATACGATAACTTAATAATGTTAAGGGAATTGTTCCATTCAGTACATCAAGGGAACCTTAAGGGGTATGTGATAGGCCTCGACCAGGAGAAGGCCTTTGATCAGGTTTTGCATGAATTTTTATTTACTATTTTGAGAGCTTACGGTATTCCTAATACTTTTGTAGGTTGGATTCAATCTATGTATACTAATGCCACTGTAATACCCAATGTCAATGGTTGGGTTGGCAAGGCTATACCAGCTTAAAGAGGGGTTTGGCAAGGCTGTCCCACCAGTCCGTTTTTATATGTTTTCACTCTAGATATATTAGTTCAGATGATATCACAGTGCAATCAAATATAAGGACTTAAAATTAATATACAATCCCCCCCGGTGAAAATAATGGCCTACACGGACGATTTGGTAATGTGTTTATCTCCAGCTACAGAAGGTAGGCAAGTAAGGAACACGCTGACCTCCTTTTCTAAAAGTTAAGGGTCAAAGGTTAATTACATTAAAAGTATTGGGGTCCCTTTAGGTGATACCTCACTCCCTGAACATTATAGATTTTCAGGAATTAGAATAATAAAGGAAACAATCTCCATTCTAGGTATTGAGTTTGATACCCCAGAAATGGCACAGTGTAACTGGGATAAAGGCCTGGCTAGGGCAAATAGGTTGGCAGCAGGATGGAAGGGGAAACACATTTCTAAAAAGAAAAGGGTCATATTAATTAAAACATTACTGGTTCCTATATTTCTGTATATCTGCTGTTTTTCCATCTCCTACCTCTCTGTACACTACATTTGTAAGCATTTTTTTAAGCATTATGGGGGAGCAGATTAAACCCTATTAAGAGGGAGTACACATATAGGAAAACACAAGAGGGAGGACAAGGCATGCTAAATCCCATCACTTTTTATACTAGTATATTTGTCCACTACAGTCTGGGTTTTGCTCTCAAACCAGGGAACAAAATATGGGCCAAATATGTACTAGCCTGGCTATCTCCAAGTTTACCTCATTGGAACAATAGGAAACCTGGTTTGTTGAATAAGATTCAAAATTTCCCCAAGAACGGGTTAGGAACAGTTAAAAATCTTATTAAATGGAATGTGACAATACCCCAGTTACAAACAATGGATAGGAAAAGGCTGTATGCACATATTCTAACGACAGAATTTAAGGATTCTGTAGTTTATCCGGATTGTCCTTTGGGATAGGACACAATCAGTTATTAATTTTTGTTTCAAGTAAAAGGCTCCCAGAACTTGTATGGGATAATGTTTAGCTAGGAAGTTATGGGTGGATACCAATAAGAAATAATAATAAGCATAAACAGCTTAGCGAAAGGTACTGTATTAGAGATTCATGCACATCGGTATTAGAGACACAATGCCACCTTTTTTAGAATGTGACTATGCCAGACAGTTTTGGAATTGGCTTGCTATTAAATGGGATAAACCTTTGTTTGATTCCCTTCCTTATACCACTTTAATGCATGGGGTGTATATGGGTGGTTGGGGGGAAATTTCATGTCAAAACTTTATTTATTATTTTTTCGGTCATCATGTATTACCTCTGGCAATCCTGATGTATGTGAGTTATGCAACACAGAAGGGTTGCTTATGATGAAATGCTGAGAAATAATCAACATTCACTTCAGAATATTGTACAACTGGACTACAAAAAAAATAGGCCTGAGAGGGTTAAAAAATTATGGGTAAATTGTGAACAATGGTTGAACCATACATGATGTAGCAACTGCAATATGTTTAGGTTGGCGTTGTTGTATCTTATATGTATTATTATGGTCTTAGTGTATTGTAATGTATTTTTTGTTACGTAGTCCATTTTCTTCAATAAAAATTCCCCTACTCTTATCCAAAACTGCCATGGGATCTTTAACATCCACCTGAACAACCACCAGAACAGGTAGACGGAACCTCAGTTTAATGTCTCATCCAAAAGATGGCACCTCTGGAATGCTGCATCCCCCTCTTGATGCACTACAACGTCAGTATTGAGATTCATCCCACATTCCCAGTGTGGGGCTTGAACCCAGCACCTTCTGATCTTCCAGCCTCAGAGGTGAGTGTGCTACCTGCTGAGCAGCTGACACTGACATTTTGAATGCAGTTGAATTCATTTTCAGCCATAATTATTTTCTTTCCAAAAACAGTGTACCTGCAACAATGTGGCAATACAGGCAGGGACTGGCACGTGGGTGTGGTGTGCGGGTTCCACCAACACACGCATGTTCACACAGATGCTGGAGAGGACCACAGAGAGCAAAACAGAAAAATGGTGGCCAGGGGCTCTATGACACCCAGCTCCATGCCGTCGGTCCTCTGCACCACCAGTCCCAGATCTGGATTGTGCTCCAGGAGGGGTGAGCTCCCTTTCTGGCCCCACCATGGGGGGGTAATTTTTGGGCAGTATCGGGAGGGGGGTGTGGCAGTTGGGCTGGAGCTAGAGTTACCAGGGGCTAAGGTACCACCCCTGGTCACCTGGATAAAGTATCTACAGAAAAAAGAAAGCAAGGAATCTTCTGTCAGCAGATATTAGAAGAAGCTTCTGACAGTGTTATAAAATGACTTTTTTTTTTTTTAATTTAGCTTTTATTAACCGGGTAAGTGCACTAGCCATAAAATGACTATTTTCAGGTACGACCCGGGAGAGTACAGACATGCAGAAACTTGACAGGATAACAATTTATAAGTGTTTTACATATAATGAGTTAAAGAGGATACAATATATCGGAACATACAAAGTAAAGCGCTTTACATACAATGAGTTAAAGTGGATATAATATATCAGAGACATACAGAGTAGACCATTCATAAGTTCATAGGTGCCTACCTATGCAATGAATAGAGAGGACCTTGGACAATAAATTATCAGGTGACATATCATAGAAACAGAACAAGGTACACAAAAACAGGTAATACAACAGGAAGAAATAACCATTGAGAGCAGGAGGTGTCATTAAGAAAATGGTCGGTAAGTGAGGAAAAGGGGAGCAAGCCATGAAATTAGATTATATGAGTGTACATAAGTGTAAAGAAGATGTCTGCAGTGCAAGATTGTATATGGGCAGGGAAAGGGAGCCGGGACAGGCTGAGGCAGTAAGAGGGTTATATAGAGGTGAGGAAATACTATTGTATGGCCAGAGACATCAGTCATTAGGTAGGGTGAAATCAGGAACAGGTATCAGCAATCAGCAGATTCGAGCGCAGTTTTCTCTTGAAGCATGTGTGGGAGCTAGAAAGTCTAATGTCGAGGGGAAGGGAATTCCACAGCTGTGGAGCCGCATGCTCAAATGCAACAGTGGAGTAGAGTTCAAGCAAGCATTTTAAAGATTGGCATTTCCCCAAAATAACATTTCCCTTTTAGATTTTAAACCCATATCTCAGTCAGTGCAGCCACCAGGTCTATCTAGCTAACTAATTGCTGCAGGTGTACTCAAATCTCAGACCCACTGGTCCCAAGCCAATTAAACCGCACAGTCCTGTAACTGGGTGTTCAGATTTCAAGTTACAGGTCTGAGGTGTAGCTGGTAGCCAGCGTTGGCGCACTTACTTGAATTAAGTAACTTGTTACATTCCTTTTTTTTATTTAGACCTTTGCTCTACCTCCTGCCATGGTGGGCATTTCTGAACTATGTACAGTCCCCAGATGCAGGGCAATTCCTGTGGTTTACTTATGGTTCTGCAGAATCAGTACTAGGATGGCATAGTTTGCTGAAGTCCTGGGAGTAGATGGAAACACTTGCAGAACTGGGCACGATGCTTGAAACAGGGGCACAGAGGCTGCAGCTGGCTCTTTCTCTCTCTTGCTTGCAGATCTTGCTGCTTGTCCCATTCAGCCCATTACAGGCCTCGTTGCAGGGCATGTGCACAAGGCCTGCCAACTCCTTAGGACCCAGACTGGGGAGTGGCCCCACAGCCTGGATTCCTCCAATCACAGTGCCCTAGCACTCAGGTACAAGACCCATGATGCTCTGCAGTGGCAGACTCCATTTGATGAGGGTTAGCGAGTTCCCTACCTGGCCCTGGGAGTCAGCAGAAACATTCAGCACATTCTCTTCCGCTTCTTCTCTTCTCTCTTTCCTTCTCTATCTTTTCTACCATGGTGTGAAGCCACACAATCTGTTTCTTTTTCCTCACTGTATCTACGGAGCAGACAACAGGTATCTGACCCTGAATGGTACCTGCCCATCCTTCTGCTTTCACAGTCTCTCGACTTCAACACAGCCACATTCTTGCTCTGGCTCACACATATCACCTGCACTCAAAGTCCCTTTTCTTCCTGTGCGCCAAGTCTCGTTTCGCACTGTGCAGGTACATAGCAATTTTCCAAATGAAAAGGCTTACTCTTCCTTTTCTTTTCTCAGCACATTCATATTCACTTGTTCCTCATCATTTCTCCATATTCCCCTCTTTTCCCAGGCTTAGACACAACCTTTGTCCTTTTACCAGGCTCAGGACACAACCTTTGTCTTTTTCCAGGCTTATACACAATCTTTGTCTTTTTTCCAGGTTCAGGACACAACCTCTTTTCTCCACTTCCCACTGCTTGGGTGCATCAGCAATTCATCGCAAATTCTTGCAATCTGCAGCTTTCCCTTTTTCATTTGAGCTGCCATTATCTCACTGTTGTGGTGCAACTTCAGAACAATGCAGAACATTCAGCAACCTGCAGCTTTCCCTTTTATCTCTTCAAGGCTGCTTCTTTCTTGCCTCTGCTTTCCCTTTTCTTGATGAGGCAGGCACTCCCTGCTCTGGGGGACAAATTGTTGGCAGCCCCCAGGCAGACCTATCATGTAGCCCCATTCTCTCTAAAGGTAAGAGCCCCCCCTCCTTCTGGATTGGCTACCACCAAACTGGCTCAAACTCCAACAGTTCTGTCCTCTTGAGAGCTTTCTGGCAACTTCCCACTGGCTGGAACCACAGTCCCTTAGAAAAAATTAATGTGTATGAGGCTCTCTTAATGCCTCATTGGTGCAGAAAAAGGCACCTAAACTTTCCCCAGTATTTTCCCCCAAAACTCCTTTCAAACAGTTCCAGAGTCCCTGGCAACAATCCTAGCTTGGTGGTTGGCTGGCCAGTGTCACATGACTTCAAACATGGTGGCCATTGTAAACAGTTCCATTGAAGTTTATACAGTGTCCCAGGTTTAATGTCCCTGTGCAGCCAAACTTTATACTTTTATGTTACATTTTCCCCACCATTTGGTAGCCACTCCTGTGCCCTGTTGAGTGACTGCACATTTTATCCTGTTGCCTTAACCCTCTTGCAGCCACTGCTGCCATTTCAACCTGTCCCCGTGCAGCACACACACATAGAACCAATGCAATCTTTGCAGTGTCCCAGCTTTCCCATCTTGCTGCCTCCAAACATGTACAGTATATTTGTGTTGTTTCCCACAAATCCACAAAATCCTTTGCCTTTGCACACATTACACATTTTATTTATCCCCTTTCTTTCCCTGTCGCAAGTGCTGTTCTGCATAGCCCCTAGGCGCTGAACAGGACACGCTCATCTTTATTCATGAGCCAGCTCATTAATATTCCTCTGGTTCTTGAGCACAATTAGCACTCACAAATTGGCTCTTTCTCTTCTCCTGCTGCCACTGTGGCTTAGCAAAGGTCACCGGTCCCTCTCTTGCCTTGTCCTGGGACAGGGACCATTGGAGTGACAGCACTAACCAGCCGCAAATGGCTGGAAAGGAAATGCACTACTGCGAATGCATGGAGATTGCCGGCACCGAAGTGCCATTGACAGAACCAGTGGCTCCGCGATCTTGCTCCTCCAGCCCTGCTCTCTCTCTCTCAAAAAAAACACGTGGGGCCTGGCAGGAGAGGATCAGAACTCGGGGAGCAAGCCAGAAAGCCGGAAAAAAGAATAGGGGTGGAAGTAAAACCCCAGGGAAACAAGCCTTTTTCAGGGGCTCACTGGTAAGCCCCCAACAGGGAGGTTACAGTCACTTACGATATTAAGTTTCCAGTGCAGATGCAGCTTTCAGAAGGCCATATATCAGATACTGCAGGGTCTTGACCAAGTGATCTGCTATTTAGATGTATCTTGATAAGAGGCAGAAGTGAGGAAGAGCAATTGCGGCAGCTTGAAGCCATGTTGCAGAAGATGCAGACATATGGGCTACACCTGCAGAAAAAGAAATGCCACTTTCTACAGTTAGTGGTACAATACTTGAGGAATATTATGGCTGTGAAGGACCTACACAAATACACATTCCTGAAAAAGTAGAAGCAATAGTTCAAGCCAGCCACACTGAAAAATGTCACTGAACTTAAAATAGCAGTGCAATGAAATTTTGCAAAAAAATGTGACCCTACCTTTTTACTATAAAATATTCCAGGCATCTTCTAGTTTTATTTGGTGGTAAAATGTTTTAGTGCCAACAAAATGCAAGTTTTTTTATAATTTTTTAAATTTTGTTTCGTTGTTTTCTCAAGAAAAAAAGATGGCTGCAACATTTGGGTTAGAAATAGCATTGTAGACAAGGCAAGGATTAAGATTGAGAAAATAAACAAAATGTGTGGTGCTGAGCGTTGGAGTCACCTGGATAAGCCAAATCTGACATGTACGCTAATATGTTTTAAACAGTAGCTGAAAACTAGCTTTTTGGGAAATACATTTTTCATTGCACTGCTGCTTTAAGTCATTTGTAGGGTTATTAAATTACTATGAAAAATTTGTATCAAATTGATCTATCATAGTTCGCCCCCTAAATAAAGTGCTGCAGGAATCTAAAACTGGAACTGGACTATGAGTGTGAGCAGGCGTTTGTATCAGCTCAGAGGAAACTACTCTTGGCACACGAACTAGCTCACTATACAGCTGATCTGCTGATTTGTGATGCTTCTTCATATGGCATTGGTGCTGTTATATCCCATGTAATGGAAGCTGGAAGAGAAAGATGTGATGCTTTTGCCTCACATACCCTGACTACAAGTCAAGTAAATTATTCCCAAAAAAAGAGAAGGAGGACACTGTCCTCATTTTTGGAGTTCAGAAGTTTCATCAGTATCTTTATGGGTGTACATTTATGCTCATTACTGATCACAAGGCAAGGCAAGCTTTATTTATAAAGAGCCCTATCCCAAAGGCTTAGGGTGCTGTACATAACAAGTGAAATTAGGTAAAAGATATAAAACCAAACAAACATAAAAATGAAAATAAATATAATAACTAAGAAATAAAATTGCATCAGGATTTGCTAAACTATCTAGCTGGGGAAAGCTTGCTCAAATAAATACGTTTTCAGTGTGGATTTAAAGGCCTCCAACCTGTGGACCAAATGAATGTTCCCCAGAAGAGAGTTCCACAGCACTGGAGCCACCACTCCAAAAGCTCTGTCCCCTGATAGTCTCAGGCAGGAAGTGGGGACATTGAGCAAGTCTTCATCGGTGGAGCAGAGGGGTTAGACTGGAAGGTAAGAAACCCACAGATGTTTCATGTAGTCAGGTCCCAGACCACTTAGGGCCTTGTATGTTAACAAGCATATCTTAAAGATGGTGCGCCACCACATAAGCAGCAAGTGCAGGACATGCAGCACCGGTATGATGTAGTCGCTCTGAGAAGATCCCACCATCAGACAGGCTGCAGCCTTCTAGACCAGGTGCGGGTGTTGCATCAAACCTCCAGATAACCCTAAGTATAGAATATTATAGCAGTCCAGCCTCGAGGTAATGAAAGCATGAACGATCATCACCAGGTCAGCAGGATCCAAATGTGGTTTGATCCTGATGATGTTTTGAAGGTGTTAAAAGCCAGATTGAACCACCACTGACACCTCTTGTTCTCGTGTCAGCTTGCAGTCCAAAATGACCCCAAGATTCTTAACCAGTTGGGGAGGCAGTATAGCCTAGATGTTAGAGTAACGAGCTGCAAATGAGCTTGTACATCCAGCAGACCAGAGTTTTATTCCCACAGCCCCCACTTGCATACTGTGTGATTCTGAGCAAGTCATTTAACCTCCCCAGTACTCCCAGATCACCCCTGAAAACAGGCACTTGTGCCTAATGGACCTTACCCAGTTACCAAAGAATAAACACACACACACACACACACATATCAACAGCTATGAGAAACTAGCCACCCAGCATAGGAAAGGAAGCCACACTTCCCACTGCTTCTGAGCCCCACCCAGCTCAGTCATGACCTCTGTCTTCCCTAAGTTGAGAAACTAGCTGTAGCTCAAGTCTATAACCACCACCATCAGTTCAAAATAAGCATGTTGAGAGCATGTCTGTAAAAGTCTGTGCGACTACAACAACAAAAACCATAGGAAATTCCTGATAATCATTACTACAGGAGATAGATTTAAGATGAGGGTAAGAGAGGGAGGAAACACATAGTCTCAGGGCCTGGTACTGGAAAAGCTGGGACCAGTTTCATATGCTGGGAATATTGAGGGACATATGTGTCAAGGACATGTTGACCAGCTGCTTTCTCACTGAACCATTGATGCGTTGGGAGTTGGGCCAGATCATCTCACTGACGAAATACCACCTCCACTCAGCATTCCTTTGGCTCTGCAGATAATAACCCGTGGAGCATGAAGGGAGGAGCCACTATCTTGTCGATCTCCAGAATCAGCTAGAAACATACTTATGACTAGACTGTAACACAGTTGATTTGAATGGGCACATAAAAAGGGAAGTTAAAATACTGTTACCACTAGTAAGCTGAAACCATGTGAGTAAAATAAATACTATTTTCCTTTAAGGTTCTCTTTCAACTTTAGATTATAGAGGGAGGAAGAACGTAGTGTATGACATGGGTATGACATTAGTTAAAGCTAGTCACATATTGAGATAAACAGAGAAGAACTAAAGCGCCATCTGGTGGAGCAATGTAATACTGCATTCTAGTTAGGATATTAGTGTGTGCCCTTGGGAATAAGTTGTTCAGGGTGTTTGCCCTGGTTAGATCTGAGCATGTCCTCTGTGTGTTTACTGTAAAGTAGTCTCCTGAAATACATGACAAAGGGACGTTATTAAGGAGTCAGTTCTCAAGGTAACCAAGACTTGCATGCTGTCACCAAGGGTAACAAGCACCAGATGCCCCCATGGTTCTTGGGAGGTAAGAAAGACAGCAAGGAGGAAGAAAAGGGCCTTCAATAACTATAAGTGCAACTAGGAGGAAGAATCTTGGGAGACGTAGCAGAGCACTTTGAAGGAGGCAAAGACGGTCAGAGATGCTAAGTCTCCTACTGAACTATGCCATGTGGAAGAGGTGAAAGATGAAGAAAAAACTTCTTCTGTTACATCAGAGAAAAGCACAAGACAAAGACAGGGATTGCAAAGGATGGGGAGGTGATAGAGGAGGATGGGCAGAAAGCATCAGTTCTAAACGACTACTTCTGCTCAGTATTTACAGAAGAATCAGAGGGACCTCTGCCGGAGAGCAGAAACAAAGTTTCAGGCAGAGGCATTCAGGAACTGGGACAAATACAATTCACTGCTGATAGAATCTGGAAGAGGCTGGCCTGGTGGTGAAGAGGGCTAAGGCTCCATGCATGCCTTATCTTTTCACCCGACGGCAACCCATGTTCGGGAACAGATTCAGTTAATCAGGGGTCAGCTGGGGTAGGAAAGGCTTGAATGTCTGACAGACTGCTCTGCTCTCCCAGGGGAGGATGACTGCCGACTCTGCCATGTGACTGCCACCAGGTGGAGGCCGGGTAGTAGGATGGCTAAAAGCGACGAACAAGAGTGGGTACTATGGGACTTCTGTAGTGTGTGCATGCCTCTATATGCATGCTCCGACATTGTGCCCCAACATCAGGGAGGGGATGAAAATGGAAAAAGGAGGGATGGACTAGATGAAGCCTTGCCCATTTCCCTGTAGCCTATGCCACCAAGAAATGGACCGGATCCTATAGATCTGTACGTCTGGGAAGTGACTGCCTTCCCCCTCCTAGCCCCACTACGGGGAGATCCATGGGAGACCATTAGCAGGAACCCAGCGGTGGTGCTTGAAGCCAGATGCAGGATACAGAGACAGGGCTGAAGAGCCACTCATTGAACCAGAGGCAGAAAGACTTCTATGGCAAAAAAAAAAATCTGGAAGGGCTGGTAGCACTGAAGACTGAAAAGGACTGGGGCCCGATGGTTCACATCCAAAGGTGCTCAAAATATTGTCGCTAGAGCTGGCAAACCCCCTAGCAGGGCTGCTCAACAGCTCACTTTGGACTGGGGAGGTCCCTGTGGACTGGAATATTGCAGAGTTGGTCCCACTCCATAGGGGAGGTTACAGTGAGGTGCTAGGTAACTACAGACCTGTCAGTCTCTCCTCTGTCGTGGGCAAGCTGATGGAGTCTCTAGTCAAGAAGGATTAGGTAGCCTACCTGGAATGTAGTGGTCTCCAGGATAGCAAACAGCACAGATTTCTGGTGAGGAAGTCCTTTTAGGCCAATCAAATTGTTTTCTATAGACAAGAAGGAGGCAGTTGACATACTGTGTTTTGATTTCAGCAAAGCAATTTGATTCTGTGCAAGGAGGCTGCTGAAAATATTAGGGAATCTGGGAGTAGGATGGGAACTAGTCTAATGGTTGGGAAACTGTCTAGGAAGCCACAAATACAGAGTAGTGGTCAACAGACTCAAGTCAGGAGACAGGGATATCACAAGTGGAGTGCTGCAGGGATCAGTCCTTGGATTGGTCATCTTCAACATGTTCATTTGTGATGTTGGTGAAGGAATACAGAGAAAGTTGTGTCTCTTGGCAGATGACACAAAGCTCTGTGGCAGAGTGGATAGTCAAGATGTGGTTAAGGAATTGCTCCACTGTTCAAACCTTTAAAACAAGACTTAGATTATGATTTGATACTCAAAATCAATGTAATTCAAACAGGACATATATTTTCACTGTCTTGTGATAATGTTGGTTTTTAATTGTGTCTGTTTGTATGTTTATTTGATATTATTGTAAGACATGTCACTTGTGAAAACATGCAGTAATGCTCATCTTGTTTACAAGTATAAAAAATAAAAATGAATATGAAATGAACTGAAAAAAGATCTGGATAGGCTGGAGAGGTGTACCAAGGTCTGGCAGCTTGAATTCAATGTAAAGAAGTGCAAGGTTATGCACCTGGATAAAGGGAACTCCAGGATCATTTACTGGGGGTGGTGAGTCTGGGCAGTCTCATCAGAAGAAAGAGACCTGGGAGTGATCATTAGTAATTCCCTCAAACAATGTAGTCAATGTGAAGAGGCCTACAGTAAGGTGGCTAGGATGTTGGGGTGCATAGGAAGAGTTACTGACAGCAGGAGAAAGGGGTGATATTGCCTCTCTTGATATCCTTGGTTGGGCCACACGTGGAGTACTGTGCCCAGTTCTGGAACCCAAACTTGAATAAGGGAACAGTCCAGAAGAAAGTACCCAGAATGATTCAGGGTCAGCAAGGCACATCTTGTGAGGAGCAACTTGGAGCCCTAAACATGTACTCCCCAAGTCTCCAGAGAATAGGAGGGAGCAGGGTGATATGACTGAGATGTTAAAATTCCTGATGGCCACTAACAAGATAAATTGTGAGGAGCTACTCACTTGGAATCTCAATTCCATGATTAGAGGACATGACTGAAAACTGGTAGGAGGAAGATTCAGGAGAGATATGAGGAAGTATTTCTTTATAGAACGTGTGACTGAGCCTTGGAACAGCCTGCCAGCAGATGCGGTCTTGGCAGAGACTGTAAGTGGGTTCAAGCACAGATAGGATAGGGTGAAAGGTCTCACTGACACAGTCTCTAATGGACAGTAGTTCCAGGGTATAAGTAGTACAAAAAATGGGCAGACTGGATTGACCCTTGGCCTTTACCTTCCGTCACATTCTCTGATTCTACCTCTTTTCCTATTGACTGCCTGTCAGGTGATCTTGGAGGGTAGTATGCATCCTGGTTGACATTGGGGAAGCCCATGGTTGGCTCAAGACCCTTGGCTGGCTCCAAAGGCAACTCTGGACATGTGGTTTGGTGTGGAAGGGGAATCCCAAAAACATAGATACACAATATTATAAGGTCCAATCTTACAAGTATTTGGGCTTATGGTTAGATATTTCCCTTAGGTGGGAAGTACACATAGACTACTTGTTAAAAAATGTGGGAGACTTGAGGCCTTATATAGAGCAAACTTATGTCTATCGCAAGAAACAAAGACATGCATAGTCAATACTATGATAACACCAATTTTTGACTGTGGAGATATTTTGTACGCAGATGGGACCAAGAGGGACCTCACGAGGTTTGATGTCTGTTACAGCAGGCTCGCAAGGTTCATTCTTGGTGCCCCCCACTTGACCCACAGTTGCCAGCTATATGATAGTCTGGGATAGCAAAAACTGAGTGAACGAAGGCAGGAACATCTAATTGCATTCATACACAAGGGACTAGATGGAAAACTTCCAAATTACATATCCACTAAACAAGTTTGCAGAGGACAAAAAGATTTCTTAAGATCTGCACTTGGCATGAACCTGGAAATCCCAAGTTGTAATCTAGAAATTGATTGAGAGTCTGTCTATTATGTAGGCACCTTAGCTTGGAATAGTATTCCACATAATCTAAGAATGACTACTGGGAGAAACACTTGGAAGGGGATAAAAAACTGGCTGGAAAATAAAGCACATAAATCTAGACTGTGCTGTACAATTTAGCATAATAGCAGCATGAAATTGGAATAAGAATGCTGTTGCAAGAAGTATGGTGTAACTTTTGCTTGTTTGTTTGATTGTTTATGTCTGCGATATTTATATAGGTGTCTTCATTGTATCACTCAACATATTTATAATATACTTGAAACAATGAATTTGTAACTGTGTTTCTTCCTTCTGTACTATGGGCATCATTATAAATGAGCTTTTAGCTCAATAAAGTAAATCCTGATTCATGAGATTTTCTGTGAATAAAAAGTTAACAACAACAACACAATATTAGCAGAAAAAGACCACCAATCCATCCAGTCTGCCATATTATACCATATGCTACCCTGTGACCTAATGTCTAGATGGAATTTATACCCTCACTGCTCCACCTTGTCATATACCTTGCTGCTACCCCTTAGAGTATCTATTAATCCCTTAACTCTGTCCCAGTTGTACTTGAAAGCATCGAAGGTTTTGCACCCACCACATTAGGTGGTACGTTGTTCCATGTCAAAACCACTCTTTCTGTAAAATAACACTTTCTCACATTCCTCCTGATTCTACCCCCTTCAGTGTCACTCACATCTCCATGTTTTTGACTCATCTCTCCCGCTTAATAGTTCCTCACAGTTTACCTTATTCATTAATTTCAGGAACTTGAAGGTCTCTGTCATGTCTCCCCTCTCCCTTCTGGCCTCCAGCAAGTACACACTCAGTGCCATAAGCTGTTCCTCATAATATCTGCACTACGTGCCATGAACAGTTTTGGTAATCCTACACTGCACCATCTCCAGCCTGTCCTTGTCTTTCTTTATGTGGGGACTCCAAACCTGTGCACAGTATTCTAGATGCAGCCCCACTAGTGTTTTATAGAGAGGTAGTATATTGCTTTCCTCCTGCTGTCGAACCTCCTCCCAATACACTCCAGCATTCTGGTTGCCTTCCTGTAGATCTTGGTGTTTTTGCTGGATTGCTTCAGGGAGTCACATTCAAGACTATATTATCCTGTTTAACTTGCTTACTGCTGCTTTTACCGCTCCCTCTAATCATCTTTGTGTCAATTTGTCACATGTATGATATAATGCTACTGTAAATTTGTGTATGTCACTAATACGCTCCGTAATGTATTCTATTGCCTTATCCAATGAATGTTGAACCTAATGTATACTCCTACCAATGTATGCTAGTTATGGCTGTAACTTATCTGGGTCGCTCCTGAAAAAGGGACCTTCGGTCTCAGTGAGTTTACCTGGTTATCAAAATCTCAATCAATAATTAACTCCTAGGTCCCTTTCCTCAGAATAAGTATCCAGCTTAACCCTCCCATACAATCTTGCATCCAGGGACTCTTGTTTCCTAGGTGCATCACCTTGCACTTTTTGGTGTTGAATTTCAACTGCCAGATTATGAACCACTTGTTAACCTTTGCAGGTCTCTCCGCATCTACCTTATCCCCTCCTCACTGTCCACCCTGTCACAGAGCTCAGTGTCATCTGCAAAAAAACACATGCTGTCCTGTATTCCTTCTCATATGTTTCTGATAAACATATTTAAAAGGACTGGTCCCAGAACTGACCCTTGCAGCACCCTACTTGTGAACTTCCTCACCACTGACGTGACCCCATTTACCACCACTCTCTGCTGCCTCCACCTCAATCAACTTCTCACCCATTTTACTAGGGCCTTCGCTGTACCTAGATCATCTGACTTCTTCAGCAACCTTATATAAGGTACTAGGTTGAACGCCTTTCAGAAGTCAAAGTATTGCAAATCCACTGCTTGTCCCTTATCTACACACCTAGTTACCCAGTCAACGAATACTACCAGGATGGTCTAACAAGACCTCTCTGCCACAGACTCATACTGCCTACTATCCTTGAGCCCATCTACTAGGTCCTTTTTTTTATATGATATACTTTATTAGGAAAATATGCAAGGATATGGTTACACAGACAATTACAGATTGCAAACAAATCATGTGTACAGTGCAGACAATGTCAAGCTTCCTCATTCTTCATTCTGTTGGAGCACGGGGTGGCACCTGGTGCACCCCAACTTTCAGCTATTGCAGTTGGGATATGACTGTCAGCAGTGGGCTGGCTAGAGATTGTTGAGAGTAGGGGGCTTATTCCTCCCGTGACTTGGAAGGAGTCAGTCCAGTAGCAGAAGAGTTTCTAGGGATCCCCATCTTTTGTAGAACTGGGGCAGTCTGTTATTGTGGGAGCTAATCATGTTCTCCATTCTAAGTGCTTCCAGGATGGAGCTGTGCCACTCCATGAAGCTGGGCATTGAGTCGTCAAGCCAGTGTTTGAGTATTACCTTTTCAGCTATTGCAGAGATGAGAGAAATGTAAAATTTGCGAGGGCCAAAGACTAAGTCAATGTCAAGGCCCAGTAGGCAGATTCAAGGTGTAAAGGTATCATCGAGCCCTAGGAGTGGGTCTAAGTGGCTGCAGATATCTTCCCATAGGAGTCTAGCTTTTGAGCAATCCCATAAGATGTGTTTTAGACTTCTTTTATCTAACTGACACACTGCAGTTAGGAGATGGGAAGTGACCCATCCTATGGAGTTTGGCTGATGTGTAATACATGTTGTGAGCGATCTTGTATTGCATTGTTCTGAGCCCATCAAATTTGATGTATTTGAGCAGATTTCTCCACATGAGTTGGCAAGTGAGGAGATGTTTGAGTTCTGGGAATTCTTTCTCCCAGTGGGGGCACTGGTCTATGTCCTTGGGGGTGGATCTCTCCTGCAGTTTTTTATAGATCAGAGAAGTAGCATGTGGCTGAGTAGTGAGGAGGGTGAGGTCCCCCCATGGTGAAACAAGGGGGAAGGTCCAAGGTCTAGAGCTGAGGGTAAATATGATTGCATGGCAAAGCTGTAAGTAGGACAGTGGGGATTTTTTTGTTGGGGAGTGACTCAGAGAAGCTGTTGAATTGGATGATCGAGCCCTTATGTATAAGTTGCTTTAGGACTGGGGTGGAGGTGGGTCCTAGGAAGTTGTGAGGAATGAGTTTGTTCTGTATTTTGAAGTTGAGGTTACCTGAAATGGGCTGATCCAAGATGAATAGGGGTTGGTATGAAGGATCTTGTATAGCTGCTTGCTTGCTAGCAGGGAGGTCCCAATAGGAGTATCCCTGAGTGGCTTAGGTAGTTTAGCGTATGGTATATGGATCAGCACTTTAGGATTGATATGGAATTGGTTACATAACTCTGTCTCAATTTACAACCATTGGGGGAAATAAGAGTCAGCATGGTTTGATGGAATCATTGGCAGCCATTTCAGGAGTTTACTGGCGTGTAAAGACAAATAGTACAGGTAGAAGTCTGGCAGTTGTAATATCCCCATCCGCTTTGGTGGACAGAGTTTGTGATAAGCTCTGCGTGGGGATTTATCTCCCCAGAGGTATGGTGTCAGAAGGGATTTAAGTCTGGTGAACCATTTGATGGGCAAAACTGGGTTGATCATCCCAGTGGGTAGAGTAATCTTGGTAGGATGGTCATTTTAACCACATTGATTCTAGCCCAGAGCATCATGGAGAGAGTCATCCAACTGTGTAGATCCTGTCTGATGGCTGTTAAGATAGAAACATAGAATTTGACGGCAGATAAGGACCGCTTGGCCCAAACAGTCTGCCCATTTCCCTACCTGATGGATAAGCTGCAGATTCTAGTTACTATCAACAGCTTACTTCCTCCTGCCCCCCACTAGAATTGCCTTATGCCTGTCCCACGCATTCTTGAATTCTCCCACCGTTCCTGACTCCACAACCTCCTCAGGAAGGCTGTTCCATGCATCCACAACTCTCTCTGTGAAAAAATACTTTCTAACATTACCTCTGAGCCATCTCCCCTCTATCTTCAAATTGTGCCCCCTTGTTCTTGCACATCTCTTCTTCTGACAGATAACCACCCTCTTGTACCTTGTTAATTACCTTGAGATATGTGAAAGTTTCTATCATGTGCCCCCTTTCCCTCCTTTCCTCAAGGGTATACATATTAAGCTGCTTTAGTCTCTCCCCATATGTCTTCTGGTGCAGACCTTGCACTATTTTGGTTGCCTTCCTCTGAACAGCCTCCACTCTGTCTATGTCTTTGCGGAGATGGGGTCTCCAGAATTTCACACAGTACTCCAGATGGGGTCTCACTAACTGTCTGTAGAGAGGGATAACAACTTCCTGTTTTCTACTGTTGATGCCTCTCCCTATGCATCCCAGTATCCCCCCAGCCCTCCTTACTGCTGTCTCACATTGCTTGCCCACCTTTAGGTCATCTGATATAATTACTCCTAGGTCTCTTTCGATTTTTGTTGTTGTTATTAACTCACCCCCAATTGTGTACCCTTCCCCTGGGTTTTTATTTCCCAGATGCATTACCTTGTACTTCTTTGCATTGAATCTAAGCTGCCACTTATTTGACCATTCCTCCAACCTTGCCAAGTCCCTTTTCATTCTTTCCACCCCACCTTGTGTATCAACCCTGTTGCAGATCTTTGTATCATCTGCAAAGAGGCATACATTTCCTTCCAGGTGCTCTCAATGTCACTTATAAAGATATTAAAGAGGACCGGTCCCAGTACCGAACCCTGCGGTACCCCGCTAGTTACCCTCCTTTCTTCACTGTGGACTCCGCTTACTGTTACCTTTGTGTCCTGTTGTCCAGCCAGTTTTTATCCAGGCTACCCTTGGGACCCACTCCAAGGCTGGCTAACTTGTATATTAATCTTTGTGTGAGACTGTGTCAAATGCCTTGCTAAGTCTAGGTAGGCCATATCCACAGCCCCTCCCTGGTCTACTACTTTGGTCACCCAGTCAAAGAAATCTATTAGGTTCGTCTGACAGGACCTTTCTGCTGTGAAACCATGCTGCCTTGGGTCCTGTGCCCCACTGGCCTCTAGGTACTCAACAATTCTTTCCTTCAGAAGTGATTCCATCATTTGCCCTACCACTGAAGTCAAACTAACTGGTCTGTAGTTTCCTGCCTCTGCCCTGCTCCCACTTTTGTGAAGTGGAATCACATTTACCTTCCTCCAGTCCTCAGGTAGCACTTCATCCTCTTATAATTTGTTAAAGAGAGTAGTCAGTGGTGTTACTAGTTCTACCCATAGTTCTTTTAGTATTCTTGGGTGAATCCCACCAGGCCCCATTGCTTTGTCCACCCTCAGTTTCAAGAGTTCTTTCAAAACCCTTTCTTCTGTGAATGGACTGGTATCGACCCCCCTATTTAGAGTTTCTCCCTTGTTTGGTTTAGGCACCTCCCCTTCCTCATCTGTTGTGAATACTGAGCAGAAATATTCCTTCAGTATCCCTGCTTTTTCACTGTCACCCTCTGCCCACATTCCCTCCCCTTTATTAAGTCTCTGTATCCCTCCATTGGTCTTTCTTCACTCCCTAATGTACCTATAAAAGTTTATCCCCCTTCTTAACAGAGTTGGCTATCTTTTCCTCAGTTCGTGCCTTTGCTATTCTGACTGCCTTCCCTGCCTCCTTCTGCTTTAACTGATAAAGTTCTCTGTCCTGCTCCTTCTGTGTTTCCTTATATTTCCTGAATGCTATCCATTTCTCCTTAACTGTCCCTGCCACCTCTTTTGAGAACCATAGTGTTTTTTCCTTTGTTTTGTTTTATTGATTTGCTTCACACAAAGGCTTGTTGCCTCTGCAATGGCTGTTTTGATTATTCCCCATTGTTCCTCCACCCCTCCTTCTTGCCTATTTGCTAGTGCTTTTCTAAGGCACTCTCTCATTTTCCCAAAGTCAGCCTTCCTAAAGTCCAATACTCTTGTTTTTTATGGCTTGACTTTATGGCTGTGTTTATTGTGAATCACACTGTTTGGTGGTCACTTGTTCCCAGATGACTACCCACTTCTAAATCTGAGATCCTTTCTCCTTCCCCATTTGAGAGTACCAGGTCTAAGATTGCTCCCTCCTGAGTGGGTTCCAACACTAGCTGTCTGAGGCATGCCCCCTGTAGGGCATCAAGAATGACCCTGCTCTTGGACGTGCCTGCAGCAAAGGTACTCCAGTTAACATCTGGCATATTCAGGTCCCCCATCAACAATATCTCCCTTTTGTCTGCCATTTTAAGGATGCCTTCTATCATTTCCTTGTCCATTTCCTCCCCCTGAGATGGGGGTCTGTACACAACCCCCATGCGGATTGTGGTGCCATTTTCTGTCTCCAGGGTGACCCATAGTGACTCATCAACTTCCTGCTTACTCTTTAGTTCTGTTGCTTTAATCCCTTCCCTTATATAGAGAGCTACTTCTCCTCTTCTTTTACCCACCCTGTCCCTCCTGTAGACCGTGTATCCTGGTATGTTGACTTCCCACTCATGGTTCTCTGTGTACCATGTTTCAGTGACTGCCACAATATCCAGGCATCCCTCTTCCATTAAGGCCACTAGTCCAGGGAGCTTGTTGCACAGACTACAGGCATTGGTACTCATCACTTTCCATTTATTTTTTATGGCCTTACCCCTTTTAGCCCCATCCCTGTCCTTAACACCTTTTTCTGCATTTATCCTTGTCCTGCTACCTACTGACTTCTCTGCCTTGGAGTTTACCTCTCTAACTACTGCGCTTTGTGGGGGTAGGCTTGGATTTCCCTGCTCCTTTTCAGTGCCTCCCCCCTTGACTAGTTTAAATGCTTGCCAGTGAAGCATTTAAACCTGTCACCTAGGATCCTGGATCCCCCCCTGGACAGATGCAGACCATCGCGCCAGTATAAGCCTGCATCCCTCCAGGTGGCTCCCCAGTCCCCAATGAAGCCAAAACCCTGAGCTCCACACCAGTTTTTCAACAATTCATTGAATCCCATGGTGCGGAATACCCTAGCATCATCTTTACCATAGACAGGCAGCACCTCCAAGAACATTACCGTACATGCTACTTGTCTAAGGCCCCTCCCCAACTCCACAAACTCCTCTTGCACCGCTCTGAACCCATTTACAGCCAGGTCATTTGTTCCTATGTGGACAATGACTTCCAGCTCCCTCCATCGTGCAGCTGCTCCCGCGATCCTGAGGATTCGCTAACCTGTCCCTCCAAGCCGTGGCACCAGGCAGGCACCTTACCTCCCTATCCCCTTCCTCCCCCACGTCTACCCCCCTAATGATTGAGTCCCCCACCAGGAGTTGTTTCCTTCCCCTGTGGGGTCTCGTGCCACCCTCCTGTGGGTCTCCTTTGTGGAGGTTCCCAGCATCCTCCTTGGTCTCCACTGTAAGTGCCTCCATAGAGGAACCACTCTTTGCCAGAACAGCATATGAATGAGCATAAGATAGATTCTAGATTCTTGGTAATCATCTTGCGGGGGTAGCTGGCAACATGTATCCCCAGGTATTTGATGGAGTCTGGTGCCCAGGTTTCTTCCCACTGAAGGCCCTGATATTTAAGGGTCCAGTGATTGAGAGGCATTATGGTGGTTTTCTCTATGTTTCTCTTATAACCTGACAGGGTGCTGAACTTAGTTAGTATTGAGATGGTGGCTGGAATTTATTGTTCTGGATCTTCTATGTGAAGTAGAATATTGTCCATGTAAGTGGACAATTTGTATCTGTTTTGGCCTACCTTGATTCCTTTAATTGTATCATGCTGAAGGATCTGTTTTGTTAGGGGTTCAAGATATAGGTTAAAGAGGTATGGAGAGAGTGGGTAGCCCTGACGTGTGCCTCTTTGCAGGCTGAAGGGTTCCAAGCAAACCCCACGGCAAATAATAAATGCAGAGGGATTGGAGTATAGGAGCTTAATCCAGTCTATAAGGGATGGATTCCAAAAGCCAAAGTGACCCAATGTTTGGAACAGGAAGGGCCAAGAGACCCTGTCAAAGGCCTTCTCAGCATCTAGGGATATCAATGCCGTGGGATGCTTCAAGTCTCTGGTTGCAGCAATTAGATGTGAGATTTTGTGCATGTGGTCTGAGGAGAGGTGACCCTGCATGAAGCCCACCTGCTCCGGCCCAATTAGGGGGTCCTATACAACCGCTATCCTATTGGCAAGTATCTTGCCCAGAATGTTGATATCTGTATTGAGGAGAGAGATGGGCCAATAGTTTTCCATGCGCTGTGGGTCTTTGCCCTGCTTGGGGAGAATAGTAATGGTTGCATGCTGCAGAGAGGGTTCTAGCTAATTATTGTGTTGTGCTTTGTTAAACAGGGTAGTTAGTGGCTCGACGAGGAGTTGGAGGGATTTATAGAGGTTGCTTGACAGTCCATCAGGACCTGGGGCTTTGTCTAAGGGGAGGTTGTTAAGTGCTTGCGCCACCTCTGCTGCTGCAATGTCTGGTCCTAGTTTGTCCATGCTCTCCTAGGGTATTTTGGGTAAGCGGGATGCTTTGAGGAAGCTATGGATGTCCAAGATTGTTGCTGAGGTATCCTCTGAGTATAGTTGCCAACAGCATTTGGCAAATGCATTGGCTATGGCTCTGGGGTTGGTGACTAGAGGCTCCGACGAGGAAGAGCGAATGCCTTTTATTCTTTTAAGGGATCCTTGTTGCTTTAGTCTAAGTGCAAGAAGTTTGCTTGCCTTTTCCCCTTGGTCTATATACATGACTCTCGGCCTGAATATAGCAAACTCTGTCCTTCCCCTTAAGAGTTCCTCATATTTGGCTCTGGTTGGGTTCAGCCTGACCCATCACATTCTGGGGATGATCTGGAAATAGTGTGCTCCATTGGAGCAGTTCTGCTACTTTGCAATCATTTGTGCCCTTCTTGGTGGCCGCTATGTGTATGCATTCCCATCTAAGGGCGCATTTATATGCTTCCCACACATGGGCATAATTGTCTACTGTATTGGTGTTTTCCTTAAAGAAGTGCTCTGTGCTAGTTTGTAGTTTTTTAAGAGTTTGTGGGTCCTTGAGAAGGGAGGTGTTAAGTCACCATGTTCTTCTATCCCTGTCTGAGGGGTTTTGGGGTGAGATGGAGAGTTGGACTGGTACATACTGTAGTCGGAGATGACTTTAGCAAGGATTTCATATTTGGTTAAATTTGTGAGGATATCAGGGGAGGTGAGGAAGTAATCTAGACATGAGGACAAACTGTGCAGAGGTGCTAGGAAGGTGTAGCTTCTGTCTCCAGGGTGAATAACCCCCCAATTTTCTATAAGCTTCACTGAGTCTTGGATTTCCCACATGGCCCGTTGATTTGGGGTGAGACTTCTCCTAACAGACTTGGACCTGTCCAGTGTAGCATCTTGAACTGAGTTCCAGTCCCCTGCCAAGATCACTGGTGTTGCTTGGTGTGTCCCTAGTTCTGCTAGAAGGGAGGAAAAGAACTGTGGGTCCTCTTTATTAGGGCCATACACTGATGCCAGTAGGATCTCAGTCCTGTCCAGCACCCCTCTGAGGACAACAAGACGTCCATTAGGATCAGTGGTG
This sequence comes from Neoceratodus forsteri, assembly GCA_016271365.2. NCBI lineage: Eukaryota > Metazoa > Chordata > Ceratodontiformes > Ceratodontidae > Neoceratodus > Neoceratodus forsteri. The sequence continues at coordinate 782,319,058 of CM028132.1, read as the reverse complement.
TTGCTAATTAACTGGAAGGGGGTATTGCAGTGAATGAGGATAGTTGTTCTGGCTCACTTAGTATTGGCCCCTGACGTATAGACCTGGCCTACCCACTCCCTTCACCATAGGTTGGCTTGAGCGGAGGTACAGTATGTGTGATTCCTGAAGGAATGCAATGTTTGTGCCTAAGTGTTTGAGGTGCCAGAGAATTTTGTGTCATTTTTCTTTTGTCTGAGCCCCTTTAACATTCCATGTGGTGAGAGTATAGCCTGGGGATGTTATCCTATAAGGTATGTGGTCATGGCATAAACCTCGGTTGTCAAGTGTGCAGAGGAGGGGTCAGTGCACCCTGCCCTCACCCACCTGGTGGGGTCTGCTTTGCGTTCAGTAGTCGGTTTGGGGTTGAGCTGTTTACATTGAGGTCTTCTTCTCCTGGTAACCCTCCCAAGATGGCGTGGAGAGGAGGCTAGCAATACTGTCTGACTAAGAAGTTCAATTGTCTGCCAGGGAAAGCTTGGTTTGACAAAAGTATATGCAAAAACACAACAACTACATGTCTGAAAAGTTCTAGGAGTAATAATAAGGTTGCTACTAAAGCTAGAACTAACACATAATCTAACTATAACACTAACTTTATTTTTTTTATTTTATTTATTTATTACTAGGATTAGAAATACCTTTGAACCAAGGGTTCTTTTACAAAGGTTCCTGTCAGCAATGGCTGCAAGAAAAACAGTGGTAAGATACTATACAAGGTCAGGAGGTTAACATAGAAGCAACCAGTGGTAAGATACAATATAGGTCAGGAGGTTAACTAAGTAGCAAAAGACTATGTATAGACTAGCACAGTAGCAAACAGTCAGTGGCAAATAACAATGCACAATTAACAATACAGGTGTATATATAGCAAGACACAGATACAAATGAAAACCATCCTAGGGGTGACATAAGTGGAGCAAGGGGAAGGGGATAAGAGGGGGGAGGGGTGGGGAAAAAGGGTAAGCAGTCAAGGATTTGACATTGTCGTAAGTACAAGAACAGAAAGATAAGTGCTAGGTAGTCTGGGGCGGAGCAACAAAAGATAGGGTGATAGGGAAGGGATACAGGAGGAGAGGAGCAGGAGAGGGGGTGGAATGGTAAGTGGGAAGTGAGAGGGGGTAGAATGGTAGGTGGGTGTGGAAGAGAGATGGGGAGTAGCAGGGGATGGAAGGGTGGAGAGAAGTGGGAAGGGTAGCAAGGGAGGAGAGAAGATGAGGGAGAAGTGAAACAAAGCTGCAAGCCTAGGCAGAGCAGTCACAACTGCTGAGGTCAGTGAGGTGCTGGTGGAGTTTACATTTGAATGGGTCAAGCTTGTTTTCAGCTGCAATTTCAGGGGGAAGGTTGTTTAGCAGCAGTGGGGCCCTGGTATGGAAAGCACGTTGAGCCTGCTTGGTTCAGCAGAATGGAATGATAGACGTTGGTTTGAGGGAACTGCACGTAAAATGTGCAGTGACTGTGGGCAACATTAAGGCATGAGTTGCAGGGGGTGTGAGGTTAAGACAAATTTTCTTAGCCAGTAGGCAGGTCTGATAGGCAAGTCTACTATTTAGATTGAGCCAGTTGGATTGCTTGTAGAGATCACAGGTATGCATATGCTTCCTTGCACCAGTGTGAAGTCTACAGCATTTGTTAAGGGCTGTCATGACCCATTTTAGAGTGGTATCAATGGCAGCCCCGTAGAAGACAAGCCCGTAATAAATGACGGGTAGGACTGAGGCAGTTATGGCTGTGTGCATAGCTTCTTTGGTAAGACAGCGATGGTGGTGGTAGAGGACTCCAGTTCTTGAGTTGACTGATTTTGAGATGTGTTGAACATGTGAGCTGAAAGACATTGTGCAATAAAGGGTAATACCAAGGTATTTAAACTCCTGCACTTGCTCAAGTGGCTGTTCAAGTTCATTATGTATGGTGAAGTTTATGGATCTGTATTTGCTGTGAGAGCTATGGAACAGCATGGACTTTGCTTTTTTGTAATTCATCAACAGCTTATTTTGGAGAAGCCAGGTTTCAACTAGGCTGAAGTTTGACTGTAGCACCTTGGAGAGTGAGACGGGGTCAGTATGGAAGGAAAAGAGGACTGCATCATCGGCATAGAGTATTAAGTTATTATTACAAGCTGCAGGAAGAGTATTGATGAAAAGGCTGAAAAGTAGAGAGCCAAGGATGGAACACTGAGGTACACCAGAGCAGACAGGAAGGGCACTTGAGAGAGAGTCAACGATTTTGACTTTTTGGCTCCTTGCCAAGAGGTAGCTTTCAAACCATTTGGTTACATAATTAGATAGTCCAAGGGAGGAGAGTGAGTGAAGCAGGAGCTGGTGGATTACAGTGTCAAATGCCTTGGTCAAATCAATGAACCAGTAGGTGGTCAGTGTTAATTGCTTTATGAATATGGCTGGTGAAGTCAAGCAGGGCAGTGGTAGTACTATGGACTTTTCTAAAGCCATGTTGTTGCAGGCAGAGTAAGTTATATTTGTTGAGGTGTTCAGACAACTGGTCAGCTATAATTTATTCCAACGCCTTGCAGAGTGGTGGGGGGATAGAGATAGGGTGGTAGTTAGAGAGAAGAGGCATGTCACCACTTTTATGAACGGGTGTGACCACTACTGATTTCCAGAGCTGGGGGAATTGTTTATGAAAGAGTGAGAGATTCAGAAGTTTAGTGAGAGGTTGTAGGACAACATCAAGGGAGAGAGAGAGAGAGGAGTTTGAGGTTAAGGGTATTGCTGCTGAAACTGCTTAGCACTTTAAGATATCTTTTAGCTTCAGACATGGATACCCCTTAAAGTAGAATGGGGGGTATTACTGTGGAGATTGGTTTTATTATTGAGGCAGTGATGGGCAGAGTTGGCAAAGAAGTGGGGGGCAAGGACACTGCTAAGACCAGTGAATGCGAGATTAAAGGAGTCCGCTATTTCTTTGGGGTCCTGTAAAGTGGAGCCGTTAACCTCAATCATAGTGCGGAAGGATTTGCTTGGTTTACCCGTGAGGCTCTTGATGTTCTCCCAGAAGGGTTTGCTATTTCTCTAGGAGTTAGTAAGTTCCTGGTTGTAGAAGACTTGCTTGGCTCTGCATATAGCTATTATACACTGGTTCCTAGCCGCCTTATAGAGCTGCATATCATGTGGTTTCCCTGAGTCCATGGCTCGGTGCCAGAGGTTATCTCGGTTTCGCATCATGGCGATGAGTTCAGAGTTAATCCAATGATTAGTGGTAGACTGAGTTTTGCATTTATGTAGGGGCAAAACTGTTAAAAACTTTGTTAAACTGGGCAATGAAGAAGTCAAGTGCTTGGTCAACACTGCTCAAGGAGTCAAGGGATGTCCAGTCAACCGTTGACAGGGCAGCAAGGAATTGAGGAAGCTTTCCTTTTGTTAAGATTCTTTTATAGGAGAAAGAGGACTTGGATTTAGGTGCCTTGTTTGACCAGTGGCAAACAACTGGGGAGTGATCACTGAGGGCATCTGGGAGAACTTCTGTGTTAGTGATTCTGCTGGGATGAGAGGTGAGGATCAGGTCAAGTAAGGAGCTACTACCAGACTTGTAATTAAACCTAGTGGGAGAGGCGACCATTTGAGTAATGTCTAGGGAAGCAATGGCATCCTTATATGGGTCGGCTTCTGGAGCTAGTCAGTTAACACTTAGGTCACTCATTACAATTGTCTCACCCCGGGAGGTGCTGTCATCCATGAAGTCTGTGATCATTTGGAAGCCTGTAACATGTTCAGACGGGGAATGTGTACTGATGCAACTGTGAGGGATTTTTCCTGCTGGCCCGGGATTATTTTAACTGCTAAGATTTGAGAGTTGTTTGCAGATGGAGGTAATGAATTTAAGAGTGTCCCTCAAATAAATGGCGCAGCCACCCCCTCTCTTGGCAATTCTGTCAAGTCGGAACAGGGCATAGCCTGGAATGGATACAGCATTGTCTGGGACCTTAGGAGGGAGACAAGTTTTGTTGAGGGCTATAACATACGGCCTATGTTGTAACGCCCAGACTTGGAGTACATCAAGCTTAGCTGGCAGGCTACAGATGTCAAGAGTCGCCAGCTTGATGGAGCCTTGTTTCTTGTGTCGTTCATATGCCGAGGTGGGTGGACCAGGGTTTGGGTGTACGTTCCCAGATAGGAGCAGGAGGAGAATGGCAATCCTAGCAAGATAGTGAGCAAGGAGCTTGTGAGCCGAACGCCATCTACTTCTAACGGATTTTTTAGCAGGTGTGTTACTGCAGGGCATGAGTAACTGAAGGAAAATAACTACAAACAGATATATATATATATATGGACTTACATATAAGGACTATAACTATAAACAGAGAATAACAAGGGCAAGGCCTGCTGGAGCCTATCACCCCATACTCCATGGTCTGGGACACAGGCAGGGGCTAGCCCCTGAGAATGTTGGTCCATGCAAGGCTGTCATCCAGTGTTGCTCTCTGTCTGTGATCCAAGGTTTAATAGTTATGTGCAAGGGCAAAACATTCTTATCAAGTTTAACACAATCATTGTTCTTTAACATTATACCTAGAATTAACAATATAAAGTAGATAAATCAGGCATGTCTGCAGGTTACCTACTGCTTGTGTGTGAGGCCCCCCCCCTTAAAGTGGTTTACTGGCTTCACAACAGGGAAGGGGGAGCCCTGGAACAACCAGCCAGTACTGCATGCAATTTGGCATCCCTTTTATTGGACCCTGCCAGTTGGCCATGGTCATGATGCAGATAATTTGGGGCTGTGGAGGGAGGACCTGCTGCTTGGCAGGAACCACCCTGCTCACAGCCTTTGGATCTGTAGTAATATTCTGGTGAGAAGCCCCATCCATAGCATTAGTTCCCCTGATGTGGTGCATTTGCTCCCTCCATCAGCTCCAACCAAATAGTGGGCATTGTGAGTTAGGCTGCATGGTTGTCTACCGCTGTTGGAACTTGCTGTTCACTTGGCTTCTGGTGCTAAGCATGCCTTTCTTACCAGGGAGATGCCTAGTGTACAGCATACTCAGCCCCTCTAGTTGCGTGGTTACTGCAACAGTATCGTTGGCAAGCAGTTCCATTGCATGACTTCATAGCAAGTTCCCATAATATACAAGACAAATGCAGTCAAATATCTTACAAATCAGTGCGTGTGGGTGTGCATGTGCATGCATGTGTGTGTGCACGTGTGTGTTTGTGTACGCATGTGTGTGTGTGTGTGAGAGAGTGGGGCAAAGCATTTTTAATGTACTGAAATAAAGTCTGACTTGAGTTTGCTGATTCTAAGTTAGATGTTTATGTCTATGCATGTCTGCACTGCACTGTGCACACACACACACACACACACACACACACACACACGCGTGCGTGTGATCACACATGGGCATATACCACACACCCACCCTAACCCCCTCGATATGTGTATGCAAGGCTGGTGCCGTGCTTACAGAGAACCTCTAGGTGGGAGGTCAGTTCCTCTAGTTACTTTTCTACATCAATTCGTTCTTTAGAGGTATTCAGGTTAATAGTGCACTTCTTATTTTCACATTTTTAATTCTCCATGCAGCCCATTACCTCACCTATTCTAACCCCTGTAGGTTAGACAGTCCCCCCCCCCATACACTACTGCTATGCATCAGGTACATTTCATAAAATTTTAAAATAAACTGACTGCTGGCAATCCCTTACCCTTCTTTGCCTATAAAAAAAAAAAAACTACAGTGATTTCAATGATAATTTAGGCTTACTGCTTTCAAATATAAAGGGCCGATTGTCTGCAGATCAGCTGTATTCTGCATCTTTGATTTTTTTTCCCTGAGCAAACAGGAGAGCCACAGGCCAGTGCTGTGCAGGACAGTCAAAGGAGAGAGACAGTGTAGACAGTTCATTAGGGAGATGCTGGGTATAGGCTCGGTGCTTGGTTTCAGGCCATCGCTCCAGATAGCTTGTCTGCTCGAAGGACTAGGATGGGGGTGGAGTTAAGAATGGTTGGAATTCCAATCATCAACTAGGCATTGTCCCAGGACCCATATGCAGCAACTAGTGTCAAATGGTGATTTTATGGCTCCAGTGGGGGTCTTCAGTGGGAATCCCAGCTGATGAAGAAAAGAGAGAGAACAAAGGATGCTGATTGACCACCATGTTTCATGCCTTAACCCCTTCTCACCAATGTCAAACAAGTGTTTGTTAAAAAAAAAACAATTATTTGTCTCTTGGCAGTGAAAAGGGTTAAAAAAAGTAACCTGGAGTGCTGATCTCTCCTTTCCTGCAAAAGCTGTCCATTGTCACCTAAGTGTGATGAGGCTTCTCTGAGGAAAAAAAGTGGTTGCATTAAAGTGTTTATACAAAGACAGGTGGAATGAGAGAAAGAACATGCCTGGGCTCCTGTGATGTTAAACAGTTTGATTCAGAAGAGATGTCTGGTTCTGCTAAAGCCACTTGGTATTTGCATGCTGCTTACCTGAGGTTAGTGACTTCTTTAATCTTATTTAGGCACTGTTGGTTGATTTTGATAGGGAGGGAAAATGTGAGGGAGAAGCTTCAGTAGATCCCTGCGGGCGGATTCTGCACTTGGGAATTCATGGGATGCTCCAGAGATCACTATTAGTCTTGCTGGATGTAAAATGACAGAGTGGATTTTGCCTTGATGTAGGGCTTTCTTTTTGTCCTGGTAAGCCCGCTGTTTGTCTCGGACAACGGGTGTTACATTGCTAAAGATGAAGAAGCATTTGCCCTTCCAGCTTAAGGCTCCCTTCCTGCGAGCCTGTGCCCTGATGTGCAGCTTTTCTTGGAAATTTGTGCAGTGGAGGATTATAGCTCTAGGTTTCTCACCTTTGGGTGGAGGGTGTTTCTGTGATCTGTGTACATGCTCTGTCCTGTAGGCTGCCCCTGACTCTGGGGGGCCAGCAACTTCCTGAAGTAGTTTCTATGTAAAAAAAAGTAAGATCTCTGCCCTCAGCCATCTCCAGAATGCCCACCAAGACAAGGTTGTTGCTCCTGTATCTGCTTTCCTGTTCCTCAATTCATTTTTCTGGATTGTGAACTTTCTGCCTTAGGTCCAGTAGTGCCTTGCTGTCCCTAAGCTGCTGGTCTTCAATAGAGCTAATTCAGGTTTCAGCATCTGAAATTCTGGTTGTTAGTGATTGCAGAGTTTGTTTTACTGACTTCATGTCAGTAGCCAGTTTCCCGATGGTTAGTTTCACTGCTGCAAATTCTAAGAAACGCTCCATTCTGTCTAAGAATAGCGGTGGGCTAGTGGCCCCAATTCGCTCTGTGAAGCGATTCATGCAGTAATGTGGAATTCGTGAAGTACTGTGCAACGCAAAACGGAGTACTTTGTGTCATAATGAAGAACATGAAGTCTATTGAAAGCAAAGACTTTGTGTTATTCCACCTTCCCCAATCCACTACTCCACTAATTTTCAGGTGAAGTACATTGAAATCAATGTACTTTACATCACTTCGCCTTGTTGGTGAGCTCTAAAGGAGAATTTAGCAGTGATTCATGGGATTGCCGGTCACATGGGCTTTAGATTGTTCTGCACAGCCTCAGTTCAGGGTAGTGTGTGTAGGTAGCTGTAGGAGACAGTTTGCTCTGAGAGCTCTCTGCGATTCAAACCCTCTAAAATCTGTTAAAAAAGCCTTTTTCAGTCATTTTTTTTTGTTCAAACTTTAGTGCATCGATTGTAGGAAACCCTCCTGTGCTCATATCATCGAGTGTTTATTGTTTGTGTGTGGATTTTGAGTATTAATGTACAACATTGTTGTTTGTTTATACTGTATGTACCCCTTCCCTTATTGTTACTCTTCTTTCTCTCTGTACACTCTGTACCCGGGTCGCACCTGGAAACGAGCCTCGGCTCAGTGTGCCTTTCCCGGTCATCAATTTTAAATAAATAAATAAATAAACATTCAGTCTGTGTACTGACAGACAGTGGAAGTGTGCTTTGGGGGAAGGGTGTATCTGTGGTGTAGGTAGATTTAAGTTGGAGAAATAGGGAGTTCTTTGGTTATTTTTTTCTTGTATAACTGTGTTAATGTACACACGGTAATATTTTCAGTAATTGTTGACATTATTTTGCTGATTGTGTTGTGGACCTGGTGCAGCAGTGCATAATTTCAGGTTGTTTAAAATATGTGGTATATTACTGAAGTTTTCAATTTGCTTAGACAGTGTATGTGTGTGAGTGTGTGTGTGTGCAGTGCATGACATCAAATAATACATATTTTATTGTGCCACAGTGTAATTGCAACAGTGTGAACCTGCTAGCCACTGCATCTGCGTGATTTTGTACTGCCATTGTGGCAGTACAAAATCACGGTTTTGCACTGTTACTGTAATCTGCAGTCACAGTGCTCCCCCCCAAATGGCAAAAGGTATTCTTTTCCAGATTGTATTGTGACTTGAGCACCACTGGTTAGTTAATGTGTTGTTGAACTTGTTGTGGCTTTGCATCTGTATCTCTTGTTGAAGCCACAGTTGTTTTTTTGGCTTCACATCTAGCGGCCTAGAGTGAACGTTCCAAAATCTAAATTTGTTTAGAATATTCTTGTTGATCCCCCAAAATGCCTGCAAAGAGACTTGCAAGCAAAGTTGTTTCTCGCCATGGCACTGCTGCCAGTGGTAAGATTGTCTGTGGGTATGGTAGTACTCACTTACAGAAGTGCATTGCTGATGTGAGGAAATGTATTTCTCCTTCACTGTTTTTTATAGTGCAATCGGTAGCATCACTCATAGTTGGAGGAGATAATGTTGTCCCAGCTGGAGGTGTTAGTGCAGTTGCTGGTGGTATGAGTACTGCTGCCTCAAATTCCACTTCTGACCAGTTGACCGTGTCCAAAAATATAGTTGAGTATAAAGCAATGAGTGACAGTGTAGATGATGTCATAATCCCCAGTAACATCCCATTGATAACTGAACATGAGGATTCTGATCATCATGGCAACGATAACACACAATGTCACATTTCTTCCACCGCAGTTCAGGTCACGCATTTGCCATGCAATGATTCACAGTGTGGTGAAAAAAATCTGGTGATGGTAGTGTTGATGATGAATCTGATGTTGCTGTGGTTGCAACTTGCAGTCCACGTGCCAGCATCCAAGCAGAAGATGTGGATGTGGATGATGTTGATGAATATAATGATGATGTCAGTGACCCCTGTTGGGAACTGGAGATAAAGAAATTCAAGGTGGCTGTGTCTGGGTCTGTTTGCATTACCGCCCCCACCCCCATAAAAAGGTGATCTACCAGTTTCAGTTGATAATGATGATGATGATGATGACCCAGTAATAATGATAGGTGGTCGTGGTGGTCAGTTGCAGTCCAACTGTGTCCGGCATGAAAAATCATGCATCACACTCCCCACTTCTGGGCTTAAAAAAAACAGAGTCCAATGAGCAGCATCAGAGACATGTTAAAAGTAGGGGATCACAATCCCTTGTTCGGGATCTTTTTGTGCAAGATGCAACTGATGAGTCAGTTGTAATCTGCTAGGTTTGCCATGCGCGTGTGAAGCGAGGTAAAAAGGGGAGCCATCTGGGCACAGGCAGACAGCATACACGTCTTAAGAACAGACACATGGCACTGTGGACCCAGCACAAGATGGCAGTTAATACCACAGTGGGGCGTTCACCCTCGTCATCAACCATAATGAGCATGTTATCCCCTTCCATGACTGTAAGATCATGTAGAAAATTAAATGTGTGCAGTAGTGATGAAATAACAGCAGAGGATTACTACAGGCAAGATGAGGTGGAGGAGCATAATGATTTTGAAATCTTGTCCAGTGGTGGTGAGAGTTGCTGTTTTGGTGGTGGTGGCGGTGGTGAATGCAGTATGTCTAGTGCAAGTGGTACATCAACCCCTGTTCGTAAATCTGGGAAAATAACTTAATTTGTGGATTTTTCATCACCTGTGCAACCTTCTTCATCACACGTCCACACTCCACCCCCTGCCATTTGCAGAACCATTTGTCATCACACCCTGTGTAAAACGTTTAAGTCAGCCCACATTACAGAGTGTTTTTGCGCATAAGCTGAAGTACCCACCCAATCATAGTGTCACGTGAACTTAATGCTGCTGTAGCTGAAATGCTGCCAATTGATCTTTTGCCCTTCTCCTTCATGGAGAATTCTGGGTTCCGGCGGCTTGCAGCATGTGCCTGTCCAAAATGGAAAGTCCCATCCAGGACATAACTTTTCTACCCATGCTGTCCGTGAGTTGTACCGTACTGTGTCCGACTCTATAAGACATGCCCTTCAACGTTCCTCCTCTCCATTCATCCATTTAAGTATGGATATGTGAACAAGTGGCAAAACAGTGGGGAGTTCATATTTGTGTATAACTGCACGTTGGGCGCAGGTGCCGGGTGTTGTTTGTGCTGTTGGTAGTGTGAATAATCAGTGTAGTAATGTGGAGTGTCATGGTAGCAATCTTCCAGGAATTCGACAGCATGCAACAATTGCCATGTGCAATGTGACCTGTTCACACACTGGTGAAAACATGCTGGACTTGGTACTGACTGAAATTGACAGGTGGCTGAACCCCTTGTCCATGAGAGCTGGGTTCATAGCAAGTGACAATGGGTCAAATGTGGTTAAATGCATCACTTTGCTTTGTTCAGGTTCCAAGCATGGTCCACTGTTTAAATCTTGTGGTGCAGGAGTTTCTACATCACCCTGATATAAAGGAAATGCTGACAGTTGCACGCCATATCTGTTCTCACTTTTCACGCTCTGCAAAGGCCCATGACCAACTTCGGCAGTTGAAGATGCGAAACTGCCTCCCGCAGCACTGCTAGAAGCTGGAAGTTGTCACCTGGTGGAACTCCACTTTATACATGGCAGAGAGGTTGTATGAACAATACAAAGCCATCTCAGAATATCTTGTCATGTACACTAGCCGTGACAGTTCCAGGGCCTCCACGTCTATGACGACTGAACAGTGGCACCTCATGGACTCTAATAACAATCTTGAGGCCTTTTGAACATGCCACACAGGCAGTGAGTGGTGAGTCTGCCTCCATTAGCCAATCAATTACACTGCTGTGGGTGTTGAGGCAGACATTGGTGAATGTACAGCATAGCTTTGATGTTGCCAGAGACAGTGCTAGCTGTGTGTTACTGAAACACATGCTGACAGTATTCGATCAGAATCCTCAGATCTTCAGCATTCAGCATAGTGACAACTTTGCAATAGCAAGAATGCTGGACCCACGATACAAATGTGGAATTGCCTCAGTACTGGCGGGCAGGCCTGAATAGGTAAAAAATGTCAGTGGGCAACTGGTACACTTGGTTCATGGGGCACAGAAGACACATGCCAAGGTCAGCAAACTTCAGCAGCATAATCAGGCTGAAGGTGAACCTGGAGTAGTATCAAGCATATCCTGTAAGGGGAAGGGGACTGCAGTTCCAGATGGTCTGTCATCAAAACCGGTTGACGTTAACCCACTTTGAGAGGCTTTGTCCCAAGTGGGGATTTGTGACATAAATGATTCCGGAGAACAGGATGATGCATCAACCACTGGACTTACTGCAGCACAGTGAATGGTTGAGTCATATTTGTCTGAAAACAGGCATCTGTCAATAACTGATGATCCTCTTTTATACTGGAGTGGAAAGGTCAGTGAATGGCCAGAGCTGACCGCATTGGCATTGAAATACCTGACATGCCCACCTTCCAGTGTAAGTGTCGAGAGGGTATTCAGCTCAGCAGGTGCAATAGTTCAGGATCATCATACAAACCTCTCTCCTGCAAATGTCAGTTTGCTGACAGTCATAAAAATGTCATCATTTGCCTCAGCTATGACCACCACCACCACCATTCTGGCAATGTTTTCCATTACATGTCTTGACCATGCCAAGGCAGAGGGAGCCGAACAGAAGACCACATCCATCAGCCACAGGCACAAGGCTTCTTACTATGAATACTATAAAGATAAGATATAGGAGCAACAACCTTGTCTTGGTGGGCATGTGTACTAATGTTTTTCATGCTATTCAACTTCCTTTAGCTGTGTGTTTTGTTTCCTGTTACTTTTCCTAGCTGCAATGGTCAAACAAATATGATCAAGTTATTTTGTTTTTTACAGGTTAACAAGCGACTTTCCTTTGCTGAAGGTCTGTATCAATGGTACAGCATTACTGTGTACAGCAACCTATGGGATATCCATTTCCATACTGGTAAGTATATTAATTTTATTTAATCTGTTCCTTTTTTTTCCTAAGAGTGCAAAAAATCTGACTGATGATTCATAAAGTAGGTGACATGTATGTCACAAAATATTTGCCCAACACATCATGCACAGTATTCCAAATTTGCAGCTGCAGCCATGCCAGTGTTGAAAAAAGTTTGACCCAGGTCGTGTGACTTGACAAGATGTGGTTTTAAAATGTAACTTGAGTTAAGATGCAGGGACACTGACACAGTGTATTTCTTACAGCCTGGTACTAAATTTAATTGTGATCTGATGATTTGGTGTTCTTATGGCTTCACAGCTTACTATCTGTGTTAATCCATATACCCGTGGTGGAACAGCCACGGCTTAAACATAATGGCCCAGATATTCAAAAGGGTTATGCCATGCACAACAGGGATGCACCAGCGCAAGTCCGAAAATGCACCATTCTGCAATATTCAGCGGGAGACAGATGCACCCCCCCCAAATCACAATGCGCAAGAGCACAATGATAATGAATGCATGCGCAACTGAAGGGGGAGGAACCATGCATAAATGGCACAGTGCGATATTCAACAACATGCATCATGCGCAATAGAGGAGCAAACAGAAGTTGCGCGATAGCAGAAATGATCCAAAATAAAAAGGAACAAGAGAGAGGTGCAAGAACGCTACAGGGGAAGCCACATGTTGATGAACTGCAGGCAGCCACACAGGCACACAGAAACTGGGAGCAGGACAGGACAGGAGCAGGACAGAGCACCTGGAACCACCAGGAACAGGAAAGGTGTGGGAAGCCTATGCCACAGTGCAGGACAAAAGGGGGAAGTGCCACACAGCACTGAGGGCACAGATAGTGGGCAGTACGGCCACTACAGGGAGGTGTTCCCGGTGCAGGAGGAGTAGCAGCAAGGACAGCAGGGGAAACAGTGAAACAGCTGCCGGGGGGGGTTACACAAGCCAGGGACATGGCCAGTACCACCATCCAGATGGAGGCAGTTATGAGGGGGGTGAGAAGGCAGGTAGCAGGGGGCGCAGCTGTGGAAGGGCCCGCCGACGGTATGCCCCAACAGGCAGTACTGAGCCCGCACCAGCTTCGAGTTGTACACTGATACTGAGATCGTGGGCCGGTACCGCCTGAACTGGGTGATCCTGAGGTGGCTCTGTGAGCTGTGCAGTGATGTGATGCAGGCACCCACACGACGGAGCCATGCTCTGTCAGTGGAGACCAAAGTGACAGCTGTCATGTGCCTACTCGCCACAGGTACCTTCCAGAGATCAAAAGGGGACATGACAGGCATAACCCAGTCGGCCGCATCACGCCTCCTCACCCAATTCCTCAGTGCACTGCTGCCACATGCTACGGAGTACATCCATTTCCCCAGCACACCGGCGGAGTGCATAGCAAACATACAGGAGTTCCACAGGGTAGCACGTATGCCTGGCATGCTCTGGGCAATAGACTGTACCCATGTGGCCATCCACACACCACCTGGCCCAGAAGGGGCCGCAGACATGAATCGGAAGGGGTATGCAAGCATCAACTGCCATGTGGTGTGCGATGCCAGGGGGCGCATAATCAATGTCTGTGCCATGCACCCTGGGGGAGCACATGATGTCTTCATCTGGCACCAGTCCGCACTGTGCCACAGGTTCAAGAGTGGGGACATCCCCACTGGCCACCTAGTGGGTGAGTATGCAAATCACGCAGAAAGACGTGGAGCTTGGGAGGGGCATAGTCAGAGGTGACATGGGTATTGGCCTAGATGGCCCATGGCAGGGCGACACTGATCACCAAACTAATGTCCACCCCCTACACACAGGTGACAGTGGATACCCAGTCTGTCTCTGGCTGCTCACACCATACCGGTGGCCCGCGACCCCATCACAGCAACGCTACAATGAGGCACATGCCACCACACGCAATGTCATCAAGCGGGTGTTCGGGATGCTGAAGGCATGTTTCCGTTGCCTGGACACATCTGGCGGTGCCCTACAGTACAGCCCCTCAAAGGCCTGCGGGCTATTCCTGGCCTGTTGCATCCTGCACAACATGGCCAACGACTGTAGGATATCTGTACAGGTCGAAGAGGGGAACAGCGATGGGGACGATGAGGACACTGGTGAAGATGGTGATGGGCAGCCCCCCCTTGGTCGAAGGGACCCCCGACTGATCTGGATGGCACAGCTGCACTGGGACACCATCACAGAGGAGCACTTCAACCAACCCAGGTAAGTCATGGGGCCATGTGCAACCACCAGTGGCAAGGGCACAACCCACAAACACGCATGGACAAACCCCAGGGGTGCATATCATTAAGGGAATTGGCCGAGCATGGAACCGCACACGCTGTCAGGGATGGGCAAGGTCTAACACGGCACATGGTCACACACACGCACACAAGACATGCACAAAGGGTAGGAGGCACTCTGACCCCAACCGCCACCCCTAGCCACACACACGTCCACAGACCACCACGCCCAGTGCCTGTCATTGTGCGTGTGTCAGATGCTGGGCACCATTGCATAGTGGCAGACAGCGCAACACAGGCATCATCATGCACATGCCACAGCGGACAGCAGCTGGGAGGGTGTGCAGATGGAATGTGTGTGTGTGTGTGTGTGTGTGTGTGTGTGTGCAGGGCCGGGTACCCCACCCGTGCATTGCACATTGAACAACACAATGCACACAGGGCAGCATCAGACAGTAGCCGTGGTGGGAGACAGGTCAGTCACGTGCCATAGTGCCATGACCGCCATGGATGCATGGGTGGCCCCACTGAGACCCACCAGCAGTGACAGGCTGACCAATGGCCTCATGGGGTGGCACCGAGGGTCCCCCAGGGGTTTCGCTGCATGAACACGACTGTGCTTGCACAGGGGTCTGCAGCACACTGAACATGCCTGCACTAGGCATTCTCGGGATGCCCACAGCTGAACCCGGTGTTGACAAGGAGGGTGTCGCACGGCACCGGGAATGGGGGGTGGACATTGCACTGCGCGGTGTCTGTGATGCATGGGCAAATAACGGTGTGCCCACTGTGGCCATGGCAGCTGTGATTGTCTGTGTCAGCCTGTCAATGGCAGCAGTCACATCCTCCCACATCTGGTCCATCCCTGCCAGGAGCAGAGTGGTGTCCCTGCTGTGCCACTCCTCTGCCTAGCGCAGAGCCACACTGAGTGCATCCACCGCCGTCACAAGCCACAACTGATGATCGACTGATTCTTGGAGTGTGCGGGTGTGCTCTTCTAAGAGGTCATCTGCCTGATTGGCATGCTGTCCCTCATGGCGTTCATGGCCATGATGCTCAGCACCCCTTGAGGGTGGGCGCTGCACACCAGGGCCAGGCCTGGGCATGTCCACAGACAGTGCACTGACACCCCCACCGACACTGTACCCCCATGGCTGTTAGCTGACTGCTAACACTGCCCCTCCGGCTACCGCTCTCCAGGGCTCAACGGTGCTGCCGCAGTGGCCGCAACAGCCCCACTGTCCTGGACACACACCAGTGCTGCCCCACTGGTGCAGACAGGCACAGGCTGGGACTGTGATGTCACGTAGGCCTCCATGGCGGCACCACCCACGGCCATGCCCGTGATGTCACCTGCTGTGTGGCCATCCTGCGGCCCACAAGTATCACTGTCCATGAAGTGAGCTCCATCATCATCAGTGATGGATCCAGCACCAGCCTGAGTCTCAGCATGCTGGCATCCAAGGACGCTGGCATGCTGGGACACGGGCAGGGCTTTCTCCACACCTGCTCCACCAACATCAGTCCGGACAGCCAGGGGGGCCCACTGTCGCCCTGACCCTTGGATGCCTGTGGAGGTGGACGGTCCCTCCTCTATGTCCATGGTATCACCCTCAGTGGACAAGCCCACCACCACTGACCCATGTAGACGCTCAGGAGCTGTAAGGGAACACAGTAGCATTAATGTATCTGCCCTACCCTGTCCCCTCCCCATTGACAGACCAGGACCTACCATGCAGTGACGGGCTACCACCCATCTGGAATCCACCACCTGGAACACCCTCGATAGCACAACGCCATATGCTGCCAGCAACCCGCTCTTCTCGTGGGATCAGGCATTGCACGGCCAGCTGTCCCCCACCGGTCGCAGCCCATGCTGCCCTGATGGCAGCCACTTTGTCCTTAATCCTCCACCTGTCCGTGCCCATCTTCTTTCTGCACTCCTGCACGGACCGCTGGTGGCTGCCTTGCAGGTTGATGGCAGACGCCACCTCTTCCCATGAAGCAGCATGGGCCTGTGGTGTTCCCCGCCGTCCACTGAGCAGCGGCTCCTGGTCGAGGTAGGCCTCAAACAGGGCATCTGTTTCTGCCTTTGTGAAGTTAGGCCTCCTCTTCCTCCCACATCTCTGTTCCTCTTCCTCCACCTCATGATCGCTCATTCTTCATCCTGTGAGAATGACAGGTGTTACCTGTGACTGTGCAGTCCCATGCATGTCCCACACACCACAGTCCACAATCCCAAACAGCATGCAACTCACCACAATAGACTGCAATAACAGACTATGGCCACTGCAGCCCAATGTCACATTTTTATAGCACAACACATGCAAATGAGGCGAGGCGCAATTATAAGTGGATGCAAATGCAGTATCTGCTCCATTGAATGGCTGATTAGCTGATTTGCATATGCTGGCTGAATATCGCGCTGTTGCGCTTTGCGCAATTGTGTTGAACATGCTCAGGCAAGGGCGCATTTCTGTGACATGTGCAGTGGACACCGAACGATGCATTCCCGGGGTGATGTCGCCGATGCCTGCCACACTGCTGGCATGCTGTGCGCGGGAGGCAATGCAGAGCACGGCCACCATTGTGCCAGTGGTGCTACTGCACTGTTCACATGTATGGCGCTCTGGCACTGGGGCGCCGTAGGGGCACTGGGGCCACAGCGCGGTAGGCCACTACAGGAAGAGGCACACAGGTGCCCTACCACACTACACGCGGTGAGTACCAATCGCACTGTGGCGATCCGTGCACAACAGACCCCTAACCCTGTGCCTACCTTTGCACCCCTAGGCATCATGCGTCTGCATGGGTGCACCTCTATCGCGCTCTTTGGTGACAGCGCGATGGGGAATGACAGCGCAGTATCCGCATGTGGCGAACGTGTGCTACAGAGTGCCATTTTGATACCAAAACTGTACAGGATGGCAAGGAGAAGGGCACCCATCTGGAGCCAACTTGAACTGGCCAGTCTGGTCCAGTTGGTGGAGCCCCATGCTGCTGCCCTATTTGGGGAGGCACCCCTGGACACTGGACAGGGCCAGGCGTGCAGTGTGGGAGGAGGTGGCGGTGGCCCTGGAGGAGGCCACAGGAATGGAGAGGATGGCATAGCAGTACAGGCACCGCTATGGTGACCTGCAGCGGTGGGACCCAGACAGGCTTTCCCACCTGCGGGCATGTGCCAGGAGGGACACGGTGCCACAGACAGGTAGGTGTCCCATCCATACACTGTTAACGTCCATACGGGTATCACGGTGGCATGTGTCCAGCATATGGGGGGGCTGTCCAGTGTTGGCCATGGTGGTGGTATCGGGGTGGGGGAGGACGGGTATGGCTGTGTAGGACTGCACACACAGGGGCAGGGAGAACTTTGCTACCGGATTGTACTGATGTTCCTCTCTCCATGTTTGCACCCTAGGCCCAGAGGAGTGCCGGCGGGCGAGGAGGCTGTGCCAAGATGAACAGCAGGTGGGAGGGCTGCCGGACAAGACAGGCGCAGGGACCAGCCTGATGATGGTGAGTGCCTTACATATATGATTACTATTGCATGCTGTGTAACAGGGCGGGCAGCGGGGCATGGCCACCATCCATTGACACCACTGCCATGCACACAACTTGTTACAGTCAGCACTGTCCAGTGGCACTGCATGTCTGGGAGTGCATCAATGGTGGTCCATGCGTGCACCAGATACATGGCTGTGCCACTGCCTTCGCACCGCATAGCCATGTCACTGAACAGCCATGGCGGTGCTGTGCAGGACTTGGCCGGTGGGTGTGTGCAGTGGTCTGCATGGCTGTGTGCGCCTGGGTGGGCAGGTCTTGTGGACGCGATTACTGTGGGTGGTCACACACCATCACAGAGGCATGTCCTACAGCCGTATGCCATGCACAGTGGGTGGGCTGCATGTGGCTGTGCATTCACACCTATTGATTCTGCTCCCTTGTCCTAGGTGGATGGCAGCTGCAGGAGATCAGGGTGATGCTGCGGGAGATTCTCCAGGTAGCCAGGGCATCCCTGGAGATACTCAAACAGTTGGACAGGCTCGGTGTCCGAAGACGTCATGACGGGAGGAGAAGCCGGAGTGGGGAGTAGGGCTCCCGCTGAGCTTGGAACTGCCCCTGATTTGCCCTACCCCCCTGGACACACCCTCACACCCCTCCTTCCCTCTACCATTTGTTCACCCCTGCCCCTTACCCACCCCCACCTTGTTTGTGTCCCTCCCCCCAAACCTTTGTAAATACTTGTACATAGTTTTGTTTGCTGTTTTTAAATACATTTCTTTTGATATGCCTACTGTGGTGGTCTCTGATTTGCAGCGGGCTATAGGTGCTCAGCTGCAGTGGTGTGCATGGCGTCAGGGTGGTGCAGTCATGTGCATGTGTGTGTGTCCATGGGGAAGTGAGTATGGTGTGGGAGTGGCTATCAGTCACTGTCTGTGGTGTGTGTGTTGTTCCCTACACTGGATGACTGTGTGCAGTGGTCCACGTGCATGATCTGTGTCCATGGCACACCTGTCAGACCGTCCATGGCCTGTGCAGCTGACACCTGCATGTCTGTGACATGCACGGTCCACTGACATGTCAGTGGTGGCTGTCCATATAGGACAGCCACTGTACCCGGCACAATGCCGAGTTGCCTCCTGTCACTGGTGTGGTGCATGTCTGCCTCGGGTGACACTGTGGCCTCCGCTGTTGTTGTCCCACCTCCATGCTGTCGCATGTGTGTGTCACAGGGGATGTGCACCACTGTCTGTCACTTGTGCTCTGGGAAAATGCTGGTGGCATACAGCTCCATGGTGCCTGCGCAGGGTGGCTGGCACTCCTGTGCCATGAAGGAGTGCTGGCCGTGTGTACACGGTTTCCGTGGCCACACACTGGGGGCTTGGTTGCCCCGCTACTGTGTCCCTGTGTTGGTGTGCCCTTGGGTATGGGTGGGTGTTTGTCCAGGCACTGTGTTGCATCCTGTGTGGTGCATGCTTCCATGCACCACTGTGGGTGTCTGCACTGGCTGTTGTGCCCAAGGCTGGGTCGGGGTGTGTCCTTGGGAGGGTGTGCAGTGTGCTGTACCACAGGTGGTGGGGTCCAGAGCATGCCCTGTCATGTGTGGGGTACCTCGTGTGCTGACACATGGTCGGTCTCTCAGGTGTACCTTGGGGGGGACGTGCATGGTGGCACTGTGTATGCAGTCGTTGCATCGCTGTGTGCTGCCACCTGCTGACAGGTGCTCATGGTGGGGCTGCCTTGCATTGTTCTGTAGTGCACAGGGTTGCATTGTCACAGTGGGGTGGTGGCATGCATGGGGTATCCTGCACTGGTGGACACTGCTCCTGGGCAGGGTGTCTGGGGGTCACGGTGTAGGGTGTGCTCTGCATTGGTGGGATGTTCTGGCATGGGGTGGTCAGCCCTCTTTGTGTGCCAGTCACAGCTTGCCAGGGAGTGTGCTGGGGCACCATGCCCCGGCTGTGGGTTGGTTGCTGGTATACATGGGCCGGTGGTTATTCTGGCTCTCCACCGGTTGTGCAGTGCATGGGAGGTGTGGGGGGCGATGTCTGTTCTGCTGTGTGCTCCTCTGCCCATCTGTGGCATGGGTGGTGGGCCCCTGCATCCTGTTCCTGTGCATCCCTGGTTGTGCTGTTGCACTGCTGCCCTGCTCCACGGGGCATCCCTGGTTGCGCTATGGTGCATCTGGACTGCTCCACTGAGCATCCCTGGTTGCGCTATGGTTCATCTGAACTGCGCAACCGCACATCCCTGGTTGTGCTATGGCGCAGGTGGTGCGATATTCAGTCGTGTGCTGCAGGCGCATCTTGACCTGCGCAGTTTTTGAATATCGCGCTTCTTGTGTATGGGTGCAGTGGACTTGCGCTTGCTCCTGCTGTTGCACACTTTTTGGGTACAGTTTGAATATCTGGGCCAATGTGTTACTGCTGCAATCAAGTTGTAATAAGTCCTTCATTTCTTTTTTTAGGAAACTTCCAGATGCTTTGTTGTGTCATAGTTGCCTTATCCAAAGAACTTCAACATCATACCCCCGCTGGCAGATATGCAACAAGTAGAAGTCATATGAATCGATCATGACTATTTATTTTTATTTCTTTTTGAAAGTCGGATTTACAACCTTTGAGTCAGAGACTCATTTACAAAGGCACCTCGTAGCAGGAAGGGTAGACATGGTTACAGTATGAGATACGACAGTAGTAACATACAGGTGCAACACAGATAACAAAAAGAACACAATATAACAGTGGTTTACGGGATAAAGTTACATGCAGTAAATAGCAATCGTATAAAGTATAACAATAGTAGAAGTCACAACCCTGGTCATACCGGGGAAATACCTAAGTGGAAGGGTATGACCATCATTACTGGACTGGAGAAGGATGCAGATAAAATCTGTGAAGAAGTAACCAAACAATAAACCATTAATGAGACCTACTTGCAAATATGATAATCCCCCCTCCCCCAAAAAAATACTTACCTTCATTGGCTTGAGAGTATTCCATTTCCAATTTCAACGCCACAATTTCTCAAGCACGGGAATGCGCACACCAACAGTATATGACCTGTGACAGAAAACAATACAATGAGTACATTAATATTTATGTCAACCCTCCCCCCAAGAAAATACATATATGTATATATGAACTCACCAAGGCTACTATTGATGTACACATAAAGGGCACCCTTCCTGTTGAGGTGATAGCAGCACACTTTTGACAACCAACAGTTCTCTCAGTGTCATCATTTGTGATGGTACACTTAATGGTCATTCATGTTATCCCTCCTTCATACGGTTTGGCAAGACACTGTGCATCATCACATCATCATCACAGTAAGGTTAATACACAGCAGCATTACATGTAATTGCAACAGCAGCAACATTTCTTGTAACACTCCCATTTCACTTTGTCAGCACTGGGGAATTTTCTGGACACAAGACAGTTGCATTTTGGGGGATGCACAAAAATTCTGGTGACTGTGTGTCAGCACTGCACACATGACTGAGTGCGCCATTAATTCTGGGACACTTTGCATTTGGCGTAACACTCCCATTTTACTTTGTCAGCACTGGGGAATTTTCTGGACACAAGACAGCTGCATTTGGGGGATGCACAAAAATTCTGGTGACTGTGTGTTTTGAGCACATAATGTCATAAATTATAAATTAATGTCTATTTCAAAAACTAAATATTTTTGGAGCCTCAATAATGTTTACTTTCTGTTGTAAAGTGTTTGTCCAAAAGCAGGACTGAGCAGTGCAAGTATACTGTGTTAAACTGCATGTGTGCAGTCAGTGTTCTTTCCTGTGTGTGCAGACACTGTCCAGCTTTGTGCAAGCATATATATGGTGTGACTTGTTGCAGTATGTAAAGAATAAAGATAAGAATATATAACATATATTTTATTTGTACCATCAGCAGCAGCAGAGTAAGTGATATGATATTTTTTCGGGCTACTGTGTATCTCAGTCACTCACTCACAGTGCACACATGACTTTGCAGAGATAATAGCACACAAAAATCTTGCTTTTCAACAAACCATACCCAACAGACATTAAATATCACTGAGGCACCCAAAATATGTTATGATGTACAGACATTTTAAAGTTGGAATATATAACAGGTCCTGCAGTCCACTGCCACCACACTGTGCAACCACTGGTGCCGTGTCATGTTATGGTGTACATCAACTTGCTAAAAAACTGACACTGCCAGTCTAAACTAGAAAGACATCACTTATTCCAGAACAAAAAATGAAAAGAAGAACTGTGGTAGCACAGTGTGTTGGCAGTTGGCAGTGAGTGAACTGGACATTATATATTTTCTGACTTTATAGTGTCTGTACACCATCCGCCAAATATTTTTGGTGCCTCACTATCACCAATACTTCATGTCTGTTGGGCACGGTTTGTTGAAAAGCAGGATTTTTGGTTGCTATATGATCTCCTAAAAGTCATGTGTGCACTGTGTGACTAAGGTGCACTCTGGCCAGAGACCTCTGAAAAAATATCATATTACTTAGTCCGCTGCTGCTGATGGCACCAATAAAATATACATTATATATTCTTATCTTTATTCTTTATACCATAAACACTGCGACAAGTCAGCATATATATGTTTGCAAGAAGCTGGACAATGTCTGCAGTCCACACACAGGAAAGAACACTGACTGCACACAAGCAATTTTGCACATTATACTTGCACTGCTCAGTCCTACTTTTCCACAACCACTCCACAACAGAAAGTAAACATTAATGAGGCACTGGAAATATGTCAAGGTACACATTCTTAACTTGGAGTATAACACAGCGGGGGGGGGAGGCGTGTTGAAAAAAAAGCTAACGTCGATACAATCTGCAATTGCTGTTGCTCTATGTACCTCCAGCAAATCCTGCTGTGGAAGCAGTGCCGCTGGAGCTGCTGTTGCTGCTGCTGGTAGTGCTGCTGCTGCTTCTGGGGTGGGGGAGGATGCAAGATTTTTGACCGGTCCAACAGCACCCAGGCACGCCCCCCACAGGTGCACACTCCTCCCTTGCCAACCATGCTGCCACGCGGTCCCACTGCCCCGGCACCATCCCAGACATTCGCTGACTTTCACTCTGTCCCTGGTCCAGTTCAGCAACTTAAGTACTCGAACTTGTCTGCCCTCCCTCCTTCCCTTTGTCCAAGCAATGACGAGTCGACAGTCGACAACAGCAACACGAAAAAAAACCCCACACAAAGGCACACACACACACACACACACACAGTCAGACACACACAAACAAAAACTTATAAAAGTAAAAAACAAAGAAATTACAATCACAGAAAAAAAAATTAACTACAAAAAGAGTGGGTGGGTTTTATATGATCTCTGGATACTCTGCTTCTCCTAACTACTACTCAGACAAGCTGCCTCCTCTCTCTACCTCTGCAAAGCAGAAAGTGAAAGTATCTGCTTGCATGAGTCACTTCCTTCCTGCTTGGCTAAAGCATGTGACTTACAGTACTGTAAGCCATGTGATGTGTGGGGGGCTGCCTATATTGTTGTCACTTCATCTTACTTCATGTTAAAGGAGATAGGAAATGATTTTTGCATATTTAACTGCCCTTCCATCTACCTTTCCATGCCAGTTATGTATTCTGATATGCTTTGATTTTTTTTGATAAATAAATAATGTAGCTTTGGGGCGCCCTCAGATCTACATTGAGCTCCCCTCTCCTCACCAGCTACTGCTCTTGATTTTCATCTCTCTAAGACATTCTATGACATTACAGACTCCCATTCCATGCCATTCATCTGAATGGCCTGGAAAGGAGTTTGTGATGTCATAGAATGTTCAGGCAGTATGAAAAGAGACAGCAGCAACTGGTGAGCAGAAAGGGATTCAGGGTAGTTACAAAAGCAACAAAATTAGATTATTAATTTAACAAAAAAAGGTCAGAAGTATATCAGAATACTGGGTATCCAATAAAAGAACAACCAGAGGGCATCTAGAGATGTAAAAACAGTTTCTATCACTTTTAAGGCGAAATGACAACGCAAAGTCATAATTACAAAGCGAAGTGAGCCTTTCACACTGGCCACTCCACATAGTGGAATGGCAATGCAAAGTGCCCACTTCGCGTTCACTTCACCAGCGAAATTTAAATTTGCTGCATCTCTATCTATGAAGCAGTTGAGAGAAGCTGAGTTCAGCGGTATCTCTAGTGGTGGTGAGTCTTCTGCCGTTTAGCTGGCTGAATGACTTGTTGCTGCTGGGACTGTGTCCCAGTAATCTCCATTTGTTGCTCTTCTGCCATGTCCCAGAAGTATGATTCCTTAATAATTCATTAGCTACTTGTTTTATCTAGCAGTAAAAGTGTAAAGATATAATATTTTTGCCCTTTTAATCTGTTTTTGCCACGGTTTGGTTGTTGTGGATCACAGAGCTCTGAGAGGGATGTCTGTTCAGCTTGAGCTCATCACGTGACTCCTACTAGGTCCTTCTTTGTTTTTCTTTTTTTTTTTTTTTTATGACTTTCTTTCTGGCTCTCCAGTTCGGAACTGTCTGAGGCCACTGCTCTCGCCGACTTACTCTACCACCCAATGTGTTCCCTCGCCATCTTCAAGTTCGTCACAGTTCCCCAGGTCAGGGGAGGACAACCCGGGGAGACCACAGGGGGCAGTAGCGGGGAACCATCATTGGGCGTGTGGCAATGGCACTGGTAGGGCTGTCTCCTATCCGAGCTGGAGAGGTATTTCTCTCCTCCTCCTCCTGTAGGTGCCTGGACCCCCCCCATGCATGGTGCACATCTGATGCTGGCACACGGCAACCCTGCCTGCATCAGCCATGCTCCCTTACATGCAGCTCTGGCACTCTGTGGAGCCCCCAGTCTCCACCAGGGGCTGCCAGAGCGCCGAGTGATCCCATACCCTCCCCCCCAGGAGAGGAGAGCAGCTCTGCAGGCACTCAATCCATCTCCCTTCCTGCCAACCCCTGACACCCGAACTTGTTCCTGAACTCGGGTCATCGGCATGGCGCGAGGTGTGGCGTCCAGTGCCTCAACCCTCAGCGCCACCAGGCCAGCCCTACTAGGTCCTTCTTGACTACTGTCTCCATCAGTTTGCCCACAATGGACATAAGACTGATTGGCCTGTAGTTACCTGGTTACTCCTTGTCTCTTCCCTTGTGGAGGGAAACTAAATCTACTATCTTCATATCTTTTGGAACTACCCCTGACTGCACTGAGTTACTGAATAGCCTTGCCAGGAGTTCAGCGAGTTCTAAAGCTAGGCCCCTGAGCACCCTTGGATGCAATCCACCTGGCCTAGGGGCCTTATTTATTTATTTATTGAAAGATATCGGAATTACAATCCATTGAGTCATCGACTCCTTTGCAAAGGCTCCACGTCAATAAGAACATACACTAAGGATCACAAATTTAAAACACTGGGTACAACTATTATACATTGGGCAACAGTACAAACTTAAAACATATGCACGGTAGTAAACTTAAAACATTGATAGAGGATTTAAACATTTGGTGCAGCGTAAATGTAGTGTTACATCATCTGGGATCTTAAAAAGAGGTCTTGGGTCTACACTTTTGATACACATGACAGTACTACAGTTTTGGAGGGTCTTACAAAATAGGCCCTGAGTCAGGATATGATTAAAGTGAGACTGAGGATGTTAGCTTAGGGGACGAGACGAGAGTACTAGGGAGAGGGGTGGGGTGTCACCATCTATGTGGCATTGAAACCCGGTGTTAATGTTATCTACAGTCACAGGTTGCCAAACTGAGGAATGTCCAAAGACCAGCTTTAAATTGACCGAAACTGGATGTAAGGGAGATTGTGGTCAGTAGGTTGTTTAGCCATAGTGGGGCACGATAACGGAAGGACCGTTGCCCAAGGGAGGTTCTACAGTGAGGTATTATTAAGGGGGTGTTTGCAGAGTGTCTTTGTGTCCTCTTGAGCGAGGCTGTTTAAATAAGAGGGTGGAGGCCTGTTGGAGCTTGTTTGCTTAGTATCTTCCTTGCTAGAAGGCAGGTGTGATACTTTACCCTATCTTGGAAATTGAGCCAGCCAGTGAGTTTGTAAAGCTCACACATATGGGTTAGCCTGTTACAATTTGAGATCAGATGGCAGGTTTTGTTGAGGGCGAGGTTGATGCTATGCAGGGCAGTATGATTAGCAGACCCATAAATTACTATGCTGTAGTCAACCAAGGGTAGGATTGAGGAGGACACTGCTAGACGCATTGCCTGCAGGGGAATGCAATGCCTATGTCTGTATAGGATCCCTAACCTGGCATTGACCGAGGAGGATATTTGTTGGATGTAAGCGTGAAAGGTAAGGGAGGAGTCTAACCAGATGCCCAGGTATTTGAAAATTTTAACCTGTTCCAGAGTGATGCCATGGGAGTTTATGATGGTTAGAAGCATATTACAGACCAGCTTTTGTCGATGTGTGAAGATCATAGCTTTTGTCTTCGTATAGTTTAGTATTAGTTGGTGTTCAGAGAACCAGGTTTCGAGCTCACCAAAAAAGGTCTGAAGGGCGGATTGTAGTGTGCTGAGATGTTGATGTTTCCAGAAGACTACAGGATCATCAGCTAATAGCAGGAGCTTCCCACTACAGGATTTGGGGAGAGAGTTCAGAAATAGGGTGAAACGTAATGGGCCTAGTATGGACCCTTGTGGGACCCCTGAGTGGACTGTTTTTCTGGAGGATGTGGTCCCATTGGTTTTAACCTGCTGGGTCCTGTCTTTGAGATAGTCATTGAGCCAGGCTGTGACTTCAGGGCTGATATTTAGGGATGGAAGAGTGTGGAGAAGAAGCTCATGACTGACCGTATCAAAAACTTTGGTCAGATCGATGTAGAGAACCCCTGCTACTGCACACTGATCCAGGGCCTTGTATATAGAGGAAGTAAATTTGACGAGTGCCGTGGAGGTGCTGTGACCCCTCCTGAAACTGTGTTGTTCTTGACAGAGCAGATTGTGTTTAGTCAGGTAGTCCGTGAACTGGTCCGCCACTATTTTCTCAAGGGCCTTTGAGAGAGGGGGGGCAGTATGGATATTGGCCTATAGTTGCTGGTGGAAATGGGGTCACCGCTCTTTAATATGGGAGTTATAACAACTCTTTTCCAGGAAGTGGGGAACTGGCTGTGACATAGGGATAAGTTCAATATTTTGGTGAGATGGGGCAATGTCACATCCAATGTTAGCCAGACTAGCTTGAGTTCCAGGCCGTCACTACTATAGCGAGCGTTTGCCAAGGCTGTGCCTAGGTAGTGTTTTGCCTCATTGCAGGAGATGATTCATAGTTGGAGAGGAGATTGGTTGACATTGGTGGGGGGGTTTATGGAGTGGTTACTGATTGGGTCAAAGAAGTTTGGGGGGAGAATGTGACTGAGGTCTGAGAAGGTGGTATTTAGTGCTTCTGAAATAGATTTTGGGTCCTGGAAGGTAACCCCATCAATTTGAAGCTGCACAGGAGTAGAGGATACATTTTTTCCAGTTAGTTCCTTAATGTTTTTCCAGAAATTGCTACCAGAGCCCCAGGAGGAAGTAAGGGCGTGGTTGTAATATTCGGCTTTGGCTTGACAGATAGCCCAAGTGCAGCTATTTCGAGCCTCCCTGTAATTCTGTCTGTCTTGGGGAGCTGTGAGGCAAGGGTCTTGTGCCATAGGTTATCCCTCTTTCTCATGTTGTCAAGTAGTGACTGGGAAATCCAGGGGGTGTCCTGG
The DNA here is from genome assembly GCA_016271365.2 of Neoceratodus forsteri. Lineage (NCBI taxonomy): Eukaryota > Metazoa > Chordata > Ceratodontiformes > Ceratodontidae > Neoceratodus > Neoceratodus forsteri. The sequence goes on along the minus strand of CM028132.1, from coordinate 782,291,418 downwards.
GTTTTTACTATATGTCTATAGTAGGGGGCCAAAATGTAGCAAGCAGAGTTAAAGGAGGAAACAAAATAGGCAACGGCAGCATCAACTGTTTGAGTAGTGTGGATAGGAGACCAGTCAATGGAGGCAAGGTAAAGATATTAGGCATGGGAGGGCTCCTTTCCTTAGGCATCTTTGCACTGTGGTTTTAGGGGGGTTAGGGGGAATTTTATTAGACCACCAACAGGTAACTGGAGAGTGGTCACCTATCGAGTAAGGGAGCACCTTGATATGGGAAAGGTTTTTTGGACGGTTGGTAAGGATAAGGTCGATAAGGGTAGATATTTCAAATTTTGGGTCTAACTGGTCGGGGATTGGACCATTTGAGTGAGGTCGTAAGTGAGCACTGCTTCTTTGTAAGTGGAGGACATAGCAGATAACCAGTTTACTTTGAAATCACCCAGTAAGATGACTTCGCACTTGGGAGGAAGGTATGTAATACTGGCCAGTACTGAGTCAAAAGCAGGCTTTTGGTTTCTAGGGGGAATGTATACCACCAAAACGTATAGTAATTTTCCTGGCTTGCCAAAGCTTATCTTAACTGCTAAGATTTGAGCTCCATAGAAGGGTTGCGGGATGGGGACTGAGAGGGCGTGAAGGAAGGATCTAGTATAGACGGCACAGCCTCCGCCTCTCTTGCTTAGCCTGTTGGGAGTATAGAAAATTTTCAAGACCTCAGTTTTAGATTCATTTCATTTGTAGCCAGCGAGATTTAGTTGTTACCATACAGCTGGGATTGATGTTTCAGGGGAGGTCAGGGTTAATAAAATATCATCTGCAAAGAGATTTATTTTGTGGGAGTGTTCCTCAACTGACAACCCCTCAATGGTAGGCATAGTACATATCACTATTGCTAGGGGCTCAAGGTATAGGGCAAATAATAAAGGAGACAGTGGGCATCCTTGGTGAGTCCCACGAAAGAGGGGGAATGGGTCAGAAATAAATTTGTTCAGTTTAAGGTAAGCTTGGGGGTGTGTATACGTATTTTTGATCTGGATAATAAATTTCTCCGGAAAACCAAAATGCCTCAGAGTGGTCCATAAAAATGACCATGAGACCCTATTGAATGCTTTTTTGGCATCTAGTCCGAGTAAGGTCATCAGGATATTTTCTGAGTGGCATATTCTAACAAAAGCAAAACTTGGCATAAAGCGTCATGTGCCTGTCTTTTTTTAATAAAATGCACTTGGTCTAAATCAATAAGTTCAGGTAAAACATATCTATCCTATTAGCTAGCATAGACATAAAACACTTATAATCACAGTACAATTTGGAGATGGGTCAATAGGAAGCTGGTTGGTGAGGGTCTTTCTGGGGTTTTGGGATGGCAGCTATCTCAGCATATTTCCACGGGGGGGGCGGGGTCCTTGTTGAATTTCCTTAAATGCTAGTAGCATGGAAGGTACTAGTAATTTGTGAAATTTTTTATAGAATTCGGTTGGGTAACCACCAGGTCCCAGGGCCTTAAAGGGCTTTGCCTACTTTATTACAGAGAGGATCTCTTCTTTCGTGATAGGGGTAAGGAGTGCTTGGCCTTGCAATTTTGGTGTGGGGAGATTAGTTAGGTATGTTTCAGTTAGTTAGGGAAGGGGATTAACATCTTGAGTGTATAGTGTTTTATAACAGTTTGCCATAGCTTGTCATATTGCTGATGGGTGGTGTAGGAGGCGACCTGTATTAAGGTCAATTAAACGGGAAACACGACCGTGTGCCAGGGCCCCTAGCAGATGTTTAGCGAGTGTCCTTGTTCCATGTGCTCCTCCCTCATAATACTTCAATTTCAAGTACATTAATTGTTGTTCTATCTATTGATCAAGTATTTTTTGTAATTTTTGTTTTACTACTTGAAGTTGAATCTGTATGGAAGTATCTCTCTCGTGGAGGTTCCGCTGAAGATCTTTTAATTGGTTCTGAAGCTCATGTACATTTTTATCCCATTGTTTCATTTTATAGGTCATGTAATTTATAAGTTCCCCCCTCAAAACAGTTTTTGGGGTGTCCCATTTTACTGAGTGAGAGATTGTACTATATTATCTGTTAATATTGTTGGGATGGGGTTTTTTTTAAGTCTAGAAATGCTGGGTCTTGCAAGTGTGCTAGGTTTAGATGCCAAAAGGACTGATGCCATGTCTTTCCCAAAGCGAGTTTGGCATATACAGGTGAATGATCTGAGAGAATCGTGGCTCGATAATATATGTGTTGGACTGAATCCAGATGTTCCATCATTGAGAAGATAATCTAACCAAGAGAGACTATGTGTTTTTGGTGAGTGATGCGTGAATGCCTTAGTGATCAGATAAAAATGTCTCTATAGGTCAATAATACTTATTTCGGGCAGCGTCGTATGTAGGAACTTCTGAAGCGGCGTGGTTCTATGTTTGGTGGGTGGATTTGCATCTAAAGTGGTGTCCATAGTAATGTTAAGGTCTCCTCCCATAATCAGTTGTCCGTGTTGAATTAAAAGAAGATCATCAAGAAATTTCCTTGCCTCCTTAGGTGGGGCGCCTGGCTACTTGGGTAGAAAAAAGTTTTCCTGTTACTATTATATATTGTCCCTCTTTATCCGACAATTGGTTTTGTAGGAGAAATGGACCCCCCGAGGAAGAAGTATTTCAGTCCCTCTACATCACCCTGAGCTGTGTGAGGAAGAAAATACCTTTTGAAACCCCAAGGATTCAAATTTAGCATGCTCCACCTGTGGTAAATGTATTTCTTGGAAGTAAAGTAAGTCAGGCTTTTCAGTTTTCAAAAATTGTAATAACTTGAAGCATTTTACTGGATTGTGTATCCTGTTAATATTTAATGAGAAAATAAGAGATGTGGTAGCCATCATATTAGCCCTTGAGAAAGTCTGGGTGGAAGAGGCACCTCTGCCCTCAAATTAAGAGCAGCCAGCTTAATGTGAAATAGGGAATGGATACTCTGTATAGAAGTAAGAACCACATTCTTTTCTCAAAACAAATTTTCAGAATACAGCTCCTGCACTAAATAATTCAATTTTGAAAAGAACCTAAGGTGAAATGAAAATATGACTATTAATCTCAGATAACATATATACCACCAATACATTTTGGTCTGTTTTAAATAGAGTATTTATAGGTTAGATCTATTTAAAGGCTGATTCTGTAAGAGAGCATCAGTTTTCATCCTTGAAACCTCATATAATAAAAATAACACCAACAATGAACTATTAATGGTCAACTGGGCCTCAGAGTCTAAGAAATTATTTAATAGCATTAAGCATGAAAAGAAAAAAATATGGCTTGTTATAGGTTTTAGCAATTGTTTTGCCTGATCTCCTAATATTAGGAGATGCTACGGTAACATCCGAGGTTGGGGAAAGCAATTGGGCTTTCCCTATATTACCCAGTGGAGTATGTTGTGTAGTATACATCTGAATGGGTGAGGGGGTATGTCCGAGGGTACTGTAACCTCAAGGCCCCTGGGAGCTATAATGGCCCCAAAGTAAACAATCAATCAATCAATCAAAATTTTAATTGTATGAGGTGCCCTTCCAATGCTCAGGGCACCTTTACAATATACATTAAAACTCACAGTTTATAATAAAACAAATAAAAACATATTAAAACACATCCATATATATATATACGCAATACATTCCTGAGAATGTCTGGTTAAATAAATATGTCTTTAACAATTTTTTTAAATCTTCTATGGTCTGGCTTTCTCGTATCTGGCATGGTAGAGAATTTAACAGGGTAGGTGCCATAAAGGCAAAAGATCTTCCCCCCGATATTTTAAGGGATACCCTGGGAATCTCTAGCAATCACTCGCCAGAGGATCGGAGTAAGTGTAAGTGACAGTAAGGACACAGGAGCTCTTTCAGGTAGTGGGGTCCCTGCTCATGTAGGGCCTTATAGGTCAGCAACATGACCTTGAAGGTAATCCGCCACTGTATTGGCAGCTAGTGCAGTTCACGCAGCACAGGTGTAATATGACTGGATCTAGAAGCCCCAGTCAACAACCTGGCCATCGCATTCTGCACTAGCTGTAGGTGGCGGACATCTACGCCCGGTAGCCCTAGGTAGAGGGCTTTGCAGTAATCAAAACAACTGGTGACAAAGGCATGGTCAAGGTCGGAAGATCTTCGCACAGGACCAGGTGCGTCACCCGGGCTATGTTCCTTAGATGATAATAAGGGGATTTGACTACAGCCGAAACTTGCGCCCTCAGGGTCAGGCATTGATCAAATACCATGTCCAGGTTTTGCACCTGGCCAGAGGCAATAAATGGGGTCCCATCAAGATTAAATCCTGATGGTGTTCCCACCCATGCCCCTATTGTCCTATAACCAGGGTCCACAACCAATACCTCGGTTTTTGCCCGAGTTCATCCAAAGCCAACTGGCACTCATTCAGTTCTGAATCTCCAGTAGGCAGTTATTAAACACCATAACAGAGTCTAACTACTGACCGGGTACAAAAGACATGTACAGTTGAGAATCATCAGCATAGCAATGAAAACTCAATCCATACTGCCTTATAACGTCCCCTAATGGAAGCAGATACACTGTGGATAACATGGGAGACAGCACTGAGCTCTGTGGAACCCTGCAGGGTAGTCCATGAGGGGCCAAGGAATAAATTTCCGACACCACTCTCTGGGACCTACCCTCGAGGAAGGACTTAAACCAACTGTGGACTGCCCCTCTCAGTCCACAGAAAAAACACAGGTGCTCGAGCAGTACCCCATGATCCACGGTGTCAAATGCTGCTGAGAGATCAAGGAGAACCAAGATTGAATGGGCTATCCAATCTCTCGCCATCAGAAGGTCATTAAGTACCCTCACCAGGGCCATTTCAGTGCTATGTATTTTCCTGAAGCCAGACTGGAGAGGGTCATAGATATTGTGGTTGGTCAAATGGTCTTCCAGCTGCAACCTTCCCAACAAAGGTAAGTTTGAGATTGGTCTGTAGTTAGATGGGCAGTCAGGGTCAAGGGAGTTTTTTTTTAAAAGGGGGTGTACTACTGCCTTCTTTAAGGGATCCAGAAAGATCCCTCTCTCCAATGAAACTCCCACTATCCCAGCAAGGACCGGTCCAATAACTTCTACACACCCCACTAGTAGGCATGTAGGGCCCGGGTCCAAACTACAGTAAGTTGGCTGCAAAGTCTGGATGATCCTCACTATATCCACAACTACTGGTTGGCTAAAGGTGGACCAGGTCTGCCGGGTATTAGTACCACCCGATTGATTAATGCAAGGTCCAATCTGAAGGCACTTGCTGATCTCATCCCTAATGGAGGACACCTTATCAGAGAAGAACTGCGCAAACTCCTCACACTGTTTTTGTGACAACGTCGACCAGAATGAAGACAGGATGGATTGCACAGTCTGTCCACAGTCCAGAAGAGCTGGGCTGGTCTGTTCTTCACCATAGCAATTTTTCTGGACAGGAACTCTGCCTTCTTATGGGAAATAGTAGATTGATAGATATTATAATGATCCATCAATCTAAGTCTATCCACCTCAAGGTAAGTTTTCCTCCAGTGTTTTTCCAACCTTCGCCCCCGCCTCTTCAGTTCAAGAATTTCCCACTAAACCAAGGGGCACCTGGATGAGAGGTAAGAGGGCAAACATGAGAAGGAGCAATGATATCCAATGCCTCAGTAACAGCCCTGTTATAGGCTGATACAACAGGCCCCGGATCAGTGCTATCCCCTTGAAATCCCGAGAGGTCCAGCACCGCCATTAGGCCTTCTGAGGTAACTCCTCTTAAAGGACGGTGCTGTATCAACTCCCTTGGGGCAGGCCTATTTTGAGGGGCTGTGAAACTGAGTTTCAGGACGTGATGGTCAGACCAACCGACTGGCTCCACCTCCACATCGGAGATCTCCATCACCAGGCGGAACACCAAGTCCAATGAGTGTCCTTTCTCATGAGTTGCAGTGGTAATAACCTGTGTTAAGCCCAATGAATCCATCAACTGGAGGAGGTTTTGTGCAAGCGGCAAGAGTTCATCATCAACTCGGGCATTGAAATCCCCCAAAATCAACCATCTGGGGGACTCCAACACCACATCGGCGATGAAGTCCGCAACCTCCTTCAGGAATTCCCTCCCATTACCTGGTGGATGGTAAATGAGAAGAATCCTGTAGCCTACACCTGCACCCACTATACACTCAAAGAAGTTGGTAGCTTCAACTGGCACCTCCCTGAGACCCAGTTCCTGTCTAAAACAGACAGTAACCCCCCCTTCCCTCCACCCCGACGATCCTCTCTCGGGCAGTGAATCACCGAAAACCCACCCGGAACCACAGACTCCAAAATGGGGTCAGCATTTCCATCCAGCCAGGTCTCAGTGATACAAGCCAGGTTTGCAGATGCCACAAGATTGGCGACAACTGCAGTCTAATTTTTAATTGACCTGACATTGTTTAACACAGCCCGAAAGGGACTGGAGTCCAGGGGTGGCCCCACTTTCTGCCTGATCAAATCAGAACCCTTGGGTATGGGCACAAGACAAGGAAAACCTCATTCCTGTGTCCACTTCACCCCAGGGTGCCTCCTAGTCCTCACTGTCTCAATCCGTCCACTCCTTTCCTATCCCCCTCGAGAGTTCCAGGATCCCCTGCTCCTTCTGCTCCCTGGTCCCCTTAAAATGCCAAGAGCATGACATCTAGAATAGACATCAGATGGGAGCAATGGATAATCAAATGGGTGAAGATCCCTTAATCTCGATGGGGAGTACTGCCTGACCGTAATCCTAACTCCCCAGCACATAACTCAGGTATTTCAAAGTTCACTAATATTAATACAATCACCTCCCCACTTACTCCCCCCTCCCTCCTAAGTTTCTTTAAACTCATGTAATAAGATGAAACAAGATGAAACCCTGTTCTGAACCAATAAATTAACCCCTCATTTCAATTATTTCTTGAGCCCTCCTAATACTCTCAAAGGTAACGGGAACAAAATGGTCAGACGGCCTTGGTCCACTCCATGAAGATCAAATAAAAGTCCACCGATAACACAAGCTAGTAGAATCACTAACTTACAGTTTGTTGATTTCACAAAAAACTAAATAAGACACTGAAATAAACTTAGATAAGACCACAAGAGGAGTTATACAATAAAAACGTTAAAACCATCAGGAGCTTATTTTGCAGCACGCCCAGCATGGCCAGACAATATAGTGGACCAACCAAAAAAAGGTAATAGGATCTGATAAAAACAGCAGTGGTGCCTTCACGCGTTCCTGTGATGCCAGTGCATGAATTTCCCCATCTTCTCCAGAAAAAGCAGGAGCTTCATTATGAGGTACAGTAGCTTACGTATTTACCTTGTCTTGGACTTAAACAAGCTAGGGCCAGAAAAAATCTTGTTCTCGAAAACTATGCGGTAACATCAACTTTTCTATCTGTCTAGGTATGTCAAAGGCAAATGAGGTACAAATGGAATGATCTGGATTCGAGCTGCAAATAAGGAATCCCATTGCTATGTTTTGTCTCTCATTCCCTTCCCTCCCCTTCCCCCATGCCTTCCAGTAGAACAGCCCCACTCAATTAAAATCACGTAATGATTTATAGTCCAATGTAGCAGTTTGTTCGCTAATATCATGTCCCTGGGTGATCAAATAAAAAGCTCATAGTTCGATTTTATACACGAGTCCAGGCAGATGGGGCTGTGTACAGCACTGTCTGTTAATGTTTATTTAGTAGAGCTGGTTTAAAGTCAGAAAAATAAAATAGAGGGACCAAGTCAATAGCCTTATGGGGGAAATAACAGATTCCTAGTGTGATTTGATGGCTGGTTATTCTGGCCATGTTTAAGATCATATTGTCTTTCTGCAGCCAGTACACATACACTCATGGTCACGGTGGATGGTGCAGGTCAGAGAGGGTAAACTCATGGGGGGGGTAATGGCAGAACACTTATGTCACCTCGGCTAGTGATTCCAGCAAGCCCAGTTATAGAGGGGTTATCCGTTAAAGGAAAAGGATCTAGAGTCAGGCAAGCAGTGTCTGTCCTGGCAGTGGTGTTATTTCCTTCCTACCCCCCCCCCAAAACCAAGCACTCCTCCTACCCTGAGATACCACCAAGAAGAAACAAAGGTCAGCAAATCCACTCTTTCAAGTGTTCTGCGTGGTGGCTGTCCTACGATATGTTGTCAGGCGCTGTCTTAGATCCAAGGTAGTAGGGTAGTCTTCAGTTTGATTCTGCATGAGTTTTGCTTGGGTTTGTCATCTTGGAGGGTGGGAATTTGGTGCAATTTTGATGCTGGCCTGTCTGGGAATTCTATGCCCAGGCTTGTTAGAGCCTCTTTAGCTTTCTGTGCTGAAGTATATTTCTTCTCTCCCCCTTCTGAAAGGACCACAACCAATCGAGCAGGATAGGGAGTCATGAATTTCATTTCTTTGACTTTCAGCATTGGTAGTAGAGGAAGGTATGCACAGAGGAGCCTCATGGTGGTGGGAACGTAGTCATGGTCCATGTAAAACCTTTGCTGACCTTAAAAATATTTTCTGCTTATGCCATGCTTTTGTGAGCAACTGTTCTTTGACTGCGTAGCTTTGAAAGCATACATTAATCGACTGGGGGAAGGCTGTAGGAGATGTAGGCTTGGGCATGAGGGCCTGGTGAACCCATTCCAGATCTTGGATCATTTCTGGGGGAAGCACAAGGGTCATGTACAGGAGCATTGAGACAAAGTCCTTAATGTCTGTGCCCTCCAAGCCTTCTAGAATACAGTATAACCTTATGTTTTTTCATCTGGCCCTGTTCTCCGTGTCTTCCTGCCTTGCCTCATTTTGTTTTTGCTGGGCTTGTATTTGTTGAATCAAGGATTCCAAGTTGTCAACCGATTTTCAGTTGCTGTGACCTGGTGCTCCATATCGTCGGCTCATTGTTCAAGTTGGACTATGTCTCTCCTTAGTTCACCATATAGTTATTTTACTTCAGCTCGGAATGATCAGATTTCATTGAAAATCGTATTGAGTTTGATTTTTTTTTTCAGGAGCACGACTTGCAGAGAAAGTGCCCTTTATGAACAGTACGGCAGATTGTGAGGACCTGGATTCGGAGTCGGAGGCCTCAGAGCGCTATTTCTCACTATCGTCAGCCATTTCAGGTGTTTTTTCGGTAAATACCTTATCAAAAATCTTATTACCCCTCGGCATAACCCAGGAAGTCAAAATTTCTGTAAATTCGCTTATTTGAGAGGCGGTTTTAACTGGAGGTAGATTGGAGCTCTGAAGATAAGCAGCCATAGCCTTCTAAGCGGAACCAAAAGTCTACAGGCTCCTTTTGAAAATCAGAGCGTTTTTCTGCTTCTTTAACTTTGTGCTCTGAATCTCAGACTGTCTGGGAAAGTAACTGGGTTGAATTTTCTCCCACCTGCCCACCCCCACCTCCAGCACTCTTTAAATGCTCTTTCTCAGACACCATCTCTGCCCCTTCCTTTGATTCTCTAAATTGCCACCTCTTAAAAACATTCACCCTTATTAATTGCCACCTCTTAAAGTGCCCTGTGCTTTCCTCCTTCCCAGACTGAGGAAGCAGCTGTGCCTTTTATTCCAGGCCTGGCAACCTTCTGTATTTTTTCTCCCCTAGTTTTCCTGTGCACAGTCATGTCCAGAATGAACATTTATCTGATCCTCCTGGTGACAAACTCCTTGACTGGCCTGCTGCTGACCACGGACTTTTGTGCATCAACACTGGCTGTTGATCAGCTAAATCCACACTACAGTACCTCATCACACTCACTGCCTGACACCACACCCACCATGGTTAGGTATGGGCCTATTCCCCTGGGCACTACCATCCTGGCACTACTATCAAACTTTGAGCATCGTCTGCTAGGACTTTTTATTCACTCCCTTACCATCCAGTTTGAACACTGGCTCCCTCCTATCAGTCCTCTCCTTTCCCTCCTTCTCCTTCTCCTTGACCTCCTTGCTGGCGATGTGGAAAGCAACCCAGGCCCCATAAACACACATGTTGATCACACTAACGTTACCTTGTCAAGGCATACTGGCCTCTGAATTGCACACCTGAATGTCTTCAGACTCCCAGCTAAGTTCCCTGAGCTGGAAGCCTGGGTATCTATGTATAAGCCTCATGTGCTAGGTCTCTCTGAGACATGGCTAAAGTCATACCATAATGATGCCTTGTACCAACTTCCTGGCTGTGCCCTTCTTCACCCGGACAGGCCAGGTAGGAAGAGGGGTGGAGGCATTGCACTGTATGTGCTGGGCCACATCTCCACCACCACAATTGGCTGCTCAACCCCTACCTCCTTTTTTCTTTTTGAACTTACATAAACTTTATTGATTATATTCAAATCAAGAATATACAAAGAACAAATACAATGCTGATTCTCCCCACTGATTCACCCTCCCACTATCCCCAAAGACCCCTCTTCCCCAGTGGAGCTCTCCCCAAATCCAAGAAATAGAAGTGAAAATACAGAGCTACAACAACACAAAGACACCTTCATATCATTTTGATATACTGACATGCAAGTGGCAATATAAGCACAGTCCACCCCCAATTAATAGACAATACAAGTTACGTAGTATATAAAGCATGTCATTTCCCCCAATTTTCATCAAAGCTGGGGAGTCTGTGCCTGAGAGTCTCAATCATGCGTACCATTCTGAGATTATACAGTAACTCCTGCAGCCACTTTTGATATGAAACTGTACATTGGTCCAGCCAATGCTTCAGGACCAGTCTCTTCAGGGATAATGAAATGAGGGATATATAATATTTGCACTCTCTCACTGAAATTGTGCTATAGTTTCTCAATATACATATTTTGGGAGTAAACAGCCCTTGCAAGCCTAGTAAAGGATCTGCTCTCACTTCAATTGTAGACCATAGGGGTATTACTTTAGGACATTCCCAGAACATATGAAGCAACGACCCCTCTCTCTGTTCACACCTAGAGCATTCGGGGGTAGGCTCTCTCCCCATACGCGACAGTTTCTGTGGAGTGTAGTAAAGGTTGTTTATAATGTAATACTGGGTAACTCTCAATCGATCTTAGGTAATATATTGGCATACATCATTCCAGATGCATTGCCATTGCACAGGAGATCTAGGGAATAACTGATCCCAATACAAGGAAGAGCCATCTAACTCTGGGGAAAATGAAGAGAGCAGGAGAGAATAAAGATTAAACACAGCATGTTCTTGACAGACAAGGGCAGTAATAGAAGAGACCTGTCCTGAAAAATCAATTTTCTAAAGACCAGAACCAAACCAGTGTATCAAGGCATATCTCAACTGGTATACCTTAAAAATAGCCTTATTATTTAGTTGCAAGTATTTTAGAATCTCAGTGGATGGTGATAACACCCCATCCTATAAAAGATCACATACTTTCAGATCCCTCAGCTGAGGTAACCAATCTGGTTTAATGGGATGGCCCTCAATCCAGAAATTCAAGTTGTTGAGTACAGGCTGTGCGATATCTTTAGAGATAGGGAACTTATTTAAAGTCCAGAACTGGGAGCAAACCCGAAGAGGGATACCCAGCACTGAATATTTCACTTCCTGAGGCAATCTTCTCCAGGGCACATGCAACAAGGCAGAAAGGGACAGGCTAGTTTTAAGCAATAACCAAAGTTCCACATCTAGCCAAATTGGCCTATATCCCAAGGATGGATTTACCGGAGGAGGTAAAAACCATTGAAAGAGTTTACATAGATGCCAAGTAGTAAATAAGAAGTAGTAAATAAGAAGATGGGGGAGCTTGAGCCCTCCTATATTTTTCGGGGCAGCTAATTTTTTGTAAGCCCGCCTTGGAGCTTTTTTCTGCCAAATGAATTTGGAAATTGTAGTGTGAAGATGCCTGAATCATGTTAGCGGGAGACAGAGGTTAAGCATGTGAATCGGGTAAAAAATACAGGGTAACACATTCATCTTGATTATGGATATACGTCCCCAGAGGGGCAGCGGGAGGGCCAACCATCTATGCAAATCTTGCTGTATACACATTACCAAATCATCTAAATTGAGCTTATGGACTAGTGAAGTGTCCTTAGCTAAATACAGACCCAAATATTTTGAAATTCAACTTTATTGATTTCTGATAATACAGGGCAGGTACACAATGATACAGCACAAGAGAATTAAAGCATACACCAGACAATAAATACCTGCCCCCCACACCTTCCCCTCCCCGGCCTTGCTAACCAACTCCCTATCCTGTTAAAGGAAGACATCACATTATATATTTAGAGGCCAGATTATGTTATCGGTAACCATATACATCTTTAGTAGAAGCCATCAGGATGTTAGGACTCCAGCTTGGGTCAAATATAATGTATGCAGCTTGTCCCAGATCTGAACATACCTGGGGAGTATATTCCTCAGGCTCGCCCCTATCTGTTTCACTCTCAGATTACAATACAATTCCCTCAGCCACTCTACATAACTCAGAGGGAGGTCATCTAACCAGTGTCTCAAGACCACTTTTTTAAGGGAGGAGGAGATCAATGCTATCTTCTTTGCTTAACTCACACCTTACTATAGTCCCTGACTAAGCAAATCTCTGGGGTGAAAAGATCCTCTATACCCAACAGAGGGTCAGCCTTAGTTTTGATCAATTCCCAGAACTCTCTGACCAAAGGACATTCCCAGAAGATATGCCTCAGGGAACCCTCATCGTGATTGCATCTATTACATGTACATGAAGAGAGTCTTCCAATCCTGTGTAGCCTCTCTGGAGTCCAATACATATTATTTAGTAGTTGATATTGCATCAGTCTCAGTCTATCCTGTGTAATATACTTATAAGTCCCCTGCCATATCCTAGGTTATTGGTTTAAAAGCTTAGGAAATTGGGCTGACCAGTAATTAGGTGTACCATTAGCTTCTGGGAATGCCAGATCATATAATGAACTGTACAAGGTAGAGACAGCATGTGGTCCCCATGCTCCCAGAGCCAGTGCTTCAAAGGGGCCATTCGCTTGTTCTGTCCTAATCACCTTCCCCTGCATTTTTAATAGGAGGTGCCTTATCTGATATACTTTAAACACCTGGTCCTTACTGAGGTGAAATTTCTCCAGGGTAGATTCCACCGGTAGGTACTCATCTGTGGCTAGAAAGTTCTTGATCTTAGCTCCCTGCAACTGAGAGTTCCATGACTCTGTAATCACCTTTCCGCCTAACTTGAGGTTAGCATTTCTAACCAGGGGTTTGTTAGGACCTTTGCTATTCTCATATTTAAGGAAGGAGCAAAGCTGTAAGTGAATTCTAACCGACAGCTATAGGAGACTCTGCAAAGGCTTTAGGGAGGCATTTAGTAGACCCTGGAGCTGTCGTCAGCAGTCAGAATCATTGGTTGCAATTCAAGGCAGTTAAAGTTAGCTGCAATTGCCCTGAGATGCAGCCATAATTGAGTGGAGTGATACTTCTGAGAAGTCGATAACTCCATTGTAACTTGCTCACATGACAGTCTGCTCACCTCTTTTGCCTTGCACTCTACACCACTTTCAGACACATTTTGGCCGGGCGAGCGAGCTCAGCCCCACCCTTCACTGGCCATAGCCCTTTTGTCCCCTCCCTTCCAATGTGAAGTGGCTGTTCTGCAGGCATTATTTCTAAAATTAGTGTGCCTGTGTGGATGGACAGCCTCAGCAACCAACCAAACTATGCCTCTGATCTTCGGTGCCAAACAGTCCTCCTCCAAATCCTCCAATAGTGTACGACAGAGGGAGGAGTGAGGAGATGTGCATGCTGCACATGAGCTGTTGGGTGGCAGAGAGAAAAGACGAAGCGGTGGGCGGGTGAACTGGAGTAACTGATGGCGATGATGGAGTGTGTCCGGGTTTATTTGCTGTCCACTTGACAGGGAGGGAGAATGGGTCAACAGAAAAGGGAGGTGGTCAGACTCAAGGGGATGGGAGCTGTCTGGAGATGGCTGAAAGTCCAGACAGAGGAAAGTCTGTGGTAGCACTGTGTCAGCCTGGCACAGCAGACAGGTTGGAGCAGGACCAGCAGGAGGAGGGCGGCCCGGCTGGGGCTGAGCCTGAGATGAGTGAGTCATCAAGAACACCAGCAAGCTGCTTACTAGGAAGCGAGTGCATGGGGCAGGAGAGGAGTGGGAGGGAGGACTAATGAGGCAGAGGGAGGCAGCAGGCTATACCATACCCCAGGTTTCCCTGCCGTTGTACAGTAGGTTAGAGGTAAACTAAGGGCAAAACAACTGCAACAAGTTTGAGTGGCCCAGGACAGACACGGGAGCGAGAGTCAGACTGGATGACTGTGGCAGGCAGTGCAGGAGATGAGGCAGCCCAGCAGGTCACAGGCCAGAAAGGCAGCAGGGAAAAGAACAAGGTTAAGAAGAAAGCTAACAAAGTGGGTGGTGGGCAAGGTCATGGGGCTGGCGCCGCCAGCCCGGGGAAAAAGAGAAGAGTCAGTCGGTTGGACCAAAGCAGAGACAGGCCGCAGACCAGTTGACAAGCAAAGCAAGGAAGCCAGTGAGCCAATGTAACAAATCCATAGCAGAAAGAACAACAGCATATGGGAGAGCAGGGCCCAGGCAGAAGGAACAACTAAAAGGTCGAGAGGACGAGCCAATAGGTGAGTTGAAAGTTCCAATTTGGTTTTTGCTTTGTGGCATGAAGTTCTTGCTTTTATTAATACGCTCTTATGTCAAGGAACGGTCAGAAGGCGGGGTTCAGCAGCAGTGGTGGTGGAACATTACAGCACATAGTAAAAGCCCCTCACCCCCAGCCGTTATTGTCCATGTGGAATATGGATTGTGTAAAAATGCTGAGAAATATACAGTGGCAGTGCCTTGATTTGGGACAGAGATTAGAAGAAATGGTGTGAAATTCAAAGTCAAAGCACTAAAACTGGAACTATGCTGCATGCATCATTGCATTCCTAAAGAAACAAATGCCTTGTGCTGTAGAGCATCCAAAACTGCCACCCCTAGTTAGTATTATTTTTAAAATCTCCCTGCTATACATTGAGAGACCCTTGCTGCTATTTTTATGTATTCAGAGTCTATTCATGAGTGCTCCAGCACAAGACAAAACCCCAGTGGGGGAGATATTGGTTTGATGGTCTTTATGTTATTTTGTTTTTGTTGACCGGGTAAGTGTACTAGACAAATTCTGCCTGTTTTCAGGCATGACCCGGGGGAGGGTGATACAGATAAATGCCAACTGACCTTGAACCAGATTAAGCTGTTGGTGGTATTTTCAATGAAAGGGGGAAATTTGGCCAGGGCACCAGGAAAATGTCCCCATCTCTTTTCAAGAAGTGCCATGGGATCTTTAACATCCATCTGAACTACCACCAGAACAGGCAGACAGGACCTTGGTTTAATGTCTCATTTGAAAGACGGCACCTCAGCAGTGCAGCACCCCCTTCATGCTGCACTGCAGTGTCAATATTGGGATGTAACCCAAGTGCCTGGTGTGAGGATAGAACCCACAGCCTTCTGATCTCCCGACCTCAAAGGTGAGTGTGCTACCTGCTGAGTTAGTGACACTGATTCTTGGTGCTAAAAAAAATTTGTTTTTACAATATGGTGGCAAAACTTAGTTAATTTATGGCAACACATCCTCCCCGACCCTATTAATCTGGTTATTGCTTTCCATGGTTAGCAGCACCGGTGGTCAAGTAACACGTGCAGGAGCAGAAAGCATGGTAAATAATCTATGTATCTTTTGTATGACTGGAGAATTTTTGCGATATGTCTGTGCCTTGCTGACACTTGGGATTTGGTTATTCTGCCTGGCAGTTCTGATCAGTGGCAATCTAGACCAGCATGGGATGCTTTTTCCATCCAGTGGTGAATTGCTGTTTTTTGGTGGTAGGGTAGCACGATATATTATGTGAATCTTTGAGGCTGCAGGTGATTCCCTGCCTGTAAATGGGGCATTCTAATGATTCTGACTGACACTGGTATATGTACTGGCTTTCAGAAATTCAGGGGGTTCTTGTCTGTTTGGGAAATGGAATAGTTTACAATGAAATTGTTCCCATTCACTTGTTAAACTGGCTATTAAAGGAAAAAATGACTAATTATATATATATATATATATATATATATATATATATATATATATATATATATATATATATATGAAATAGGAAATAATGTAAGTAATCTACAGTAAAATTGCCCTGGAGCTACTGGGATCTGCAAGCCCCGATTTCTACACTTTGACTCATAAATTGTTTGCAGCCATTCATTTCTGTGAGTCTCTGTGTATATGTATGTTATGGGGTGACGTGGCATTGGCATTTTGGCTTGAGCAAACATTGCATAAATGAATGCGCTGCAACGTTTTCTCACTAACTGCACTCACAAAGTACCACTTGCAAGTACATAAATAAAATCCCACAATGGCAGAAGTTGAGTACATGAGTGAGGAGCATCTGGAAATGAATACCAGGGATGGAAAATGTGTTTTTAAAATGTTTTATGTATTTTGCCAGATTCTGTAGTTGGCTTCTGCATGAGTGGGGAGCACCTGGAAAGCAGTGGCAAAGTGACAAAAGCTGATAGTGTATGGTGGGAAGTAGTACCTACTGGCGGGGGGGGGGAGAGACCAGATGATGATGTGTCTGCTTGCTATGTAGATAAATATGAATGACATGTCTACTATGTAGATTAACAAAATCTATTCAACAGCTGTGTAGATACACAGATTTACTCAATGGTTTGTGGGTCCACGCATGTTCCATAAATTAAAATTCCACAATGGCAGAAGTTGAAAAATTAGTTGGATTTTCTTTATTTAGTTGCAGTCATAAATTTTAAACTGGTTGAAAAAAACAGTCATAATGTTTGTAAGTCAGTCATAATTGGTTATTCAACTGACTCCGAGGTCTAGCATTTAGGAGTACTATATAAAATTGCAGCTGGGGAGAGGACAGACTTCTTCAACAAATCCAGCTCCAATCTAACCCAAGGAGGGACATATTGTTGGACTCTAAGGTATCTGGGTTGATCAACCATTTCAGATACTTACTGGCACCACTTGCCCAATAATATAAGCTGAAATGCCAGAGTCTCAAACCACTCCTGCTTTTGGAGGCGGGCAGTTTGTTATATTTTGCCATGCCATATAAAATCTGACACTGTAGCATGAATTCTCTTAAACCAGTTTAAAGGTACCCAATTATTCAACATGTTCAGAGGGTAGAACACTCTGGGTGGTACATTCATTTTAACAATATTAATGTGCCCCCAGAGCGACAGTGGGAGACCTCTTCACCTGGCCAAATCTTGTTTAATCGTATTTATGAGGGTATCTAAGTTTAACTGTATAATTTTAGGGGTGCTTCTCGACAATATTATTCCCAGGTCCTTCAAGGTTTGTGGGCTCCACTGTAATCCTAAATCTGATCAGACCCAAATATTTAATAGTACAGATTGACCAAGTCACACCAAGAGAGATTATATTTTGTTTATTAACTGCTGGTGTGAGGGGCAGCACCTCTGTTTTATTGAGATTAAGTTTGTAATTAGAAAAAAAAACCAGATTTCTTGATAATGTTGAATGCTGCCGGGATAGAAGTTTCAGGATGGACCACATGCATTAAAATGTCATCTGCATAGAAGGATAACAAGCATGCTTCTGGGCCTATTGGAACACAGGGTATGTTTGGACAGGCCTTCATTCTCTGCTTGCAAGCATCACGCCATCGAGAGGTACCATCTTACTTGGGGACTTTAACCTAAACTCAGTAGCAGCTCCCGAAACTGACTATGCGATCCTACTGAAGTCCCACTACCTGGAACAAGTCATCTCCTCTACCACCAGGTTGAACCCCCAGACACTAAACCACTCCATCCTGAATTGGATTGTCACTAATCGGTCTGACCTTGTCCTCCAGGCAGGCACAAAGTCTGACTCAATTAGTGACCGTACCCCAACTTATATTGTTTTGGCCACCAAATCTAGCACTCCCACCCACAAGCTGCTGTCCTTCAGGAAATTTAACAGCCAGGATCATGACTCCATCCTAAGGGATGCCAAAACCATAAATTGGTCCCCCCTCTACTTGCTTGATGATGTCTCCACCGCAGTTACTTTCTTCACAGATGCCCTCCGAAATCTCCAAGACAAACGCTTCCCCCTCACTACCAGAAGAGTTAGAGGTGGCTGCACCCATTGGATATCCGGGGAGCTGCTGGCACAAATGAAAGAAAGGGACTACAAACGGAAAGCCTACAAAGCATCCCCCTCACCCCAACAATGGAATGCCTATCGACAACTGCGTAACTTATGTAAACAGGCTGCCAAGTCACAAGTGCATATACCTAAGTAACCAACAAAAAAACACCCTTGGCAAGTTTCTGGGCCTCCATCAGGTCCCTCTGCAATCCTAGATAAAACAAACAAATTATGTAACTTGCAACCCCTTCGGGTCCCATCCATGACCCTGCTAATATCGCTGACCCATTCAATTCTATGTTCACTGACCCATCCTCATATCTCAGTAAACTCCCTCCTATGGACCAGAACAACTTCGCTCACAACCCCCATTCCTTGACAGATGCTGCCCCTCCTCCTCCTTTCTATTTCAAGGCCATTGGTCAGAGGGTTACCATTAAACTCCTGAAGACCCTACCATCCAGAGGAAGCCCTGGCAGTGATGATCTTTACCCCTCCTTCTTGAAGCTAACCTCCACAGCCATTGTCAAGCCACTAACTTACATTTTCAATCTTGCTCTATCTTCATCCACAGTGCCCAACACCTGGAAGCATGCACGTGTAATCGCTATTTTTAAAGCTGGTGACCCCTGCACCCCTGAGAACTACAGACCCATCTCCCTCCTCCCACATTTAAGTAAACCACTGGAGAAAATCATGCATCACCAGCTATCAGAACACCTTTTGAAATATGGCCTCCTGTGTCCCTTCCAGCGTGGCTTCTGCAAACACCATAGTACCTCCTCGGCCATGGCCCTCTTCTCCAACCATGTCTTTAGAAACATGGATAAGGGCAAAGCCACAGGCACAGTTTTTGTGGATTTATCAAAGGCCTTCGACCTGGTAGACCATCACCTTCTACCCTCCACCCTGCTACACTTCGGCAGCTCCCCAGAAACCGCTGCCGGGTTCCATAATTATCTCTCAAATAGGTCCTACGCTGTGCTAATAGGGAAAGTTTCTTCTGCTACCCTGCCCATTCACACCAGAGTTCCCCGGGGCTCCATTCTTAGCCCCCTACTTTTTTCTATGTTCATTAATGCACTCCCTGCTGACAGCCTTAGTTGCAGGGGTCTCCTCTATGCAGACAACCTCGTAATATTTCATAGTGATAAGTCCCTGGATTCCATCTCTTCCACCCTCACACTAAACTATGGTGCCACACAAAACTGGTTTCTCTCCAACAAACTCATCATAAATAAAAAAAAGACCAAAGCCACACTCTTTGGCTCTAAGCCTTTTCTTGCTAAGGTCACCAAGTCGAACTCCACCTCCGTGGTACTTACACCTGCAGGCTCCCCCTTTGAAACTGTCCCCCGTTTTAAATACCTAGATGTGACACTTGATCCCTCTCTTACTTTCAATGAACACATCAATATCACTGTGAAGAAAATTCGCTAAAAGCTTGGTGCTGCCTACCACCACAAGCAGCTTTGGTCCCCTGAGGCACACCTAGCTATTGCACAAGGTAACTTTCTGCCCTACTCAACTACTGCTCCCCTGTCTATTCCTTTGTGTCCTCTTCGCAACACTCTCATCTAAACACAACATATAATTCCATCTGTTGCTTTGTTCTTCAAGCCCCTACTCAACCCACCACTGTACACTCTATCAATCCTTAGGGTGGCTCCCACTTGAGGGTCATTTCTACTATGCCTTGGGATGTCTGGTGGACAGCTCTCTTAGGAACTACCAGCTATCCCCCTATGCTAAACTACTTACTGGCTGGGTGGCTTCCAGGAGCCTTAGGGTCTTCTTTGTCGCTCCCCTAGAAGTCCCTCATACCTCGATGGCCATGGGCAGTAAAGCTTTCTCTGTCATTGATCCTGCCCTTTGGAACCATCTCCCATCGGCCATCTGACTATCCCTTTCCCACCTGACTTTCAAATCCAACCTGACAACCTGGCTCCTGATGGAGTCTACCTGTACTTGTCCCCTAGACAACACCAGGGTTAGAAAACTGCCCTAGTTTCCTGGATAAGCTTTGTGCCACCTACCTTTTCACCCAACTCCTCTACTCCCCTACACTACCCTCCTCACCCTCAAGGGTGGACTATGTGTGGGCTGTCCCTCTTCTCCCAACCCTGTCATCCCCTCTGACCCTCCATATCCCTCCCCCTCTAGCTTTCTATATACATTTTCCCTCCTATTCTGTTCGTAGCCCTACTGTCTTGGAAGTTTGCCTGTCCAAAAGTTGGATTATCACTCTCCACCATCAGTCTTCCCTATGTTAGAGTCAGTGGACAACTGCATACCTTGGCACATAGCCACTGATCCCTGTTCCACTTTGCCCTTCTGGATTACCAGTGTCTTATCGATGTTTGCTCAGTATTATTGCTTAATTATTAGTATCACTCTATGTAATACCACTGCTCATACTGTCATGACTGAATATTCTTTGCCCAGCAATGTCTTATGACTGATTTACCCTAAATCTTTTGTTCTCTTATGATGTTGCTTGTTGTTATACTGTTGCCTGCATACTGGGTCATAATGTCATACGCTTAATAGTGTAAGTCATTATAGCGAAACCCGGACCTGTGTGCTCTCCGTGTTGGACCCCCCCCCGGAGTTAGAATCTTTAGTGGGGGGGTATGGGTGGTGTAGCCCCCCCATAACAGGTGATGTGGGTGGCAAGGCCCCCCACACAACAAAAGATAACATGAAATTGCACAACGCAATTCAGACACACGGCATTCTACCATGCAACATTTTGATCTCATGCACTGTTGCCTGTACCCATTTATTGTATTTCTGTGTTGTTGCTTGTTGCTTGCCACTGTGCGGCCCAAGTCATGACCAGAAATGGTCCTTTGGATCAGCTCACTTACCCAGTTAACAAAGACTTAAATAAATAAGGCTTTTTCAATCACATGTGCTACGAGGGAAACTACTGATATCCAGTTTATTCTTCCTGTCTTGGAATACGGCAATATAAACTATCAATTTGCAAGTAGGAGTTTATTCGAAAAATTGAATGCAGCATAGAATAAACTTGCGCAATTAGTGCTACTCTGTTCTTATGACACAAATTACTGAGCAATGTATTACAAGCTGGCATGGGACTCCCTGCCTTTAAGGAGACAGAAAAATAAGTGCAGTGGTGGTATTGAAGAGAATCAGGACAAATTTGGGGGGAAACTGAAAAAGACTATGATGCTCCAATATGTGGACATAGTCCATGAGAGGTCATAAATGGAGAATTATTTATCCCTGAAGCTCAAAATAACTATTTATTTAGCTTTTGTTTATCAGGTAAGCACACTAAACAGTTAAGTGCCTATTTTTAGGTGCGACCCAGGAGAGTTACAAAGGTACAGGCAATAACAATTAGAGACAGGGTAATAGCAATCAACAAGGTACAGTCAGAGAACTCAGGCAATATACAGATATAGGGACAAGGTAGCAGCAATCAACAAGTTACAGACAGGTCTGGGCAGAGAGCTACAGCCAGGTACCGACAGAGAACAAATATAATACAAATACAGTGTTAAGGCATGGCAATCTCAGGAGGCAGTCAAGGAAGTAAATCAAAAAATCAGCAGGGCATTTTTGCGGAGAGCACTAAAGGTACACACACTCAGTCATAGATGGGCATTTGGCACACCGTGGAGGGTGGGACAGCTAAGAGCAAAGGCGGGCAGAATGCATATGCACACACTCAGTCATAGAAGGGCACTGGCATACCGTGGAGGGCCAGACAGCTAAGAGCAAAGGCAGGCAGAAGCTTGTTTTAGGTAGCCCCCAGAGGGAAGACCTGAAGCAGCTGTGGGAGGGAGCAGCTCTTACATGATCAGGGAGAAGGTTTCAGGCTCAGGGGGCAAGGGCTGCAAAGGCACGATCCCCTGCGAGGGAGCGGGTTTTTGGGATCATAAGAGCCTGGGAGTCACTAGACCTCAGCCGATAGCCAGAGGGGGCAGGCTGGAGCAGTTCAGCAAGTGCCAGAGGAGTTGACGATCAGATGATGTTGTCAATAAAGTTGCCCATAACAAAGGATCGATGATTGCTAGGGAAGAGCCACCCCAGCCTAGAGTAGAGCTGGCAGTGATGGGTGAGCTGGGGGGCTGATAGAGTGAAGCAACACACATTGTTCTACGCAGTGTCCCATTTTGTGAGCCAGGATTTAGGGGCATTCATGAAAGAGGTGAGCCCATAGCAGAGCGTAGGTAGAAAAAACCCTTTTGCAAGGGCAAGTCGGGCTGCTGGGGTGAGGCAGCTTTTGGCCCTGTACACCAGTCCCAGTTTCCAGTTTGAGTCCTTGCAAGAGTTACTTATGTGCAGGGAGAGGTCCAGCTGAGGGTTAAGGGTTACCCCCAGGTACTTGAAGGAGTCGACAACCGACACAGGGATGCCTTCGGTGCCAGTGACTTCGAGATCAGCTAGAAACACTCTGACCTTGGCAGAGGAGCTGAATAACATAGCCTGCATCTTCTGGAGGTTGATGACAAGTTTATTAGCCTTGAGCCAGGATTTGATGCGGTCAAAATCAGAGTTTAGTCTAGAGTTTATGTCTCTGATATCCTGGGAGCTAGCTAGAAGCACAAGGTCATTGGCATAAAGGGTGACATGTCCTGATTCAGGGACCAAGGGCAGCTGATTGATAAAAAGGGAGAACAGTAAGGGGCCTAGGACCAACCCCTGAGGCACCCCACACATTACCGGTAACAGCCCAGAGATGGCTTTCTGGAACTTCGTGTACTGTTGCCTACCTGTGAGGTAGTTGGAAAACCAGGCTAGGACTGGAGAGGAAAGGCCGAGGGACTGGAGGGCAGTGCCCAGGAGAGTGTGATCAACCAGATCAAAGGCCTTAGACAGGTCGATGAAGACAGCCCCTGTGAGTTTGCCTGTGTAGCACAGTATGGTCTGTACGTCCATTGGACAATGCAGTGGACCAATAGGCATACAGATCATACTGTACGCTGTCATTCGGCTGGCAGCCAGGTGGCCAGGTGACATGCAGGCGGGTGCTGCCACCCACCGATGACAGGGGGTGCTGGGTGGTGGGGACCTCTGTGGGTGGGTGGGTAGGGAGAGGGGTACCACTGGACCTGAGTAATTAGGTTTGTCGCCAGCGGCCAGAAAGCGGCCGTCGGGGGGGTTACTGCTAGACCACCAGGGATGCCGTTCCCTTTATGTCGGCCCACGATCAGGCATGGGGGTTACCGCTAGACCACCAGTGAGTGGTGAGTCTATTACAGATGCTCACTATCAGGCATGGGAGGGCCACTAGACCACCAGTGAGTGGTGAGTCTATTACAGATGCCTGCGATCGGGCATGGGGGGGGACCGCTAGACCACCAGTGAGTAGTGAGACTATTACAGATGCTCGCATTCGGGCATGGGGGGACTGCTAGGCCACCAGGAAGTGCTGTTACATGAACAGATGCCCATGATCAGGCATATGGGAGCGGGGGGACTGCAATGACATGACAGGGTGTCGATCCCCGATGGCTGCAGCTTGGTAGGGCGCCAGGCGCAATTCGCCGGGTATCGATGCGTCGCATGCAAATGGCCCCATTTGCACCTTGCATGCATTATGGCCTCATTTGCATGCCCCAGGCTGAATATCGCAGGCAATGCACCTAGCACAACTGCACTTGTGCTGGCGCATCCCCCTGTTCCGTTTCTGTGTCTTGCACTAGTGCAGTGCCACTGCACCTTGCGCAGTGTGTGCGCCCTCCATGCCATATTCAATAGTGCTGCACTATGGCACAGCACCATTGAATATCACCTGGTCCTTGCCCTGGCACAGCCCTGTTGCACTGCGCCCTGGCTTGTGCCACTGCCCGGTGCATTCTGAATATCCGGGCCATGGTGTTTTGCTTTTAAGTCCCAAAGATTTGGAATGCTCTTAATACTGTAATTAGAAACATTTCATCAATTACAGCTTTTAAACTGGCTTTGAACTCTGAATTGACAGACCATTGTGAATGTTATACCATTCATTAATCTAAATTACGTTGATTTGCATAAATCTGTCACCTGCATTGGACTGATTCTGCAAAGTTATGTGATATGTTGATTATTATATAGACACTATCATTACTTGTCTGGTATTAAGTTAACTAATGTACAGTTTGTATAATTTGTTTGTCTTATTAGTATTATAGCATCACATTAGCACCACTATAGTTAGGGCTGAGTAGGCTGTTTAATGTTAAACCACCTACTTGTCTGTTATTAAGTTACCTAATGTATGGTTTGCATAATTTTTTTGTCTCACTTTAGTATTATAGTGTCAAGTTAGCACCATTATAGTTAGGGTTGAGTAGGCTGTTTAATGTTAAACAACCAACTTGTCTGTTATTAGGTTCCCTAATGTACAGTTTGTATAATTTGTTTGTCCTGCTTTAGTACTACAGTGTCGCGTTAGTGCCACTGTAGTGAGGATTGAGTATGGTGTTTAATGTTAAACCCCTAACTTTACACTTTAATAGCTTCACCACCGTTCAACAAAATTTGCACACATGTTCTCAGGGGTAAGATGTCTTGAACTGCTACATTTCATTACAGTCAGATTTTCAGATTCTGACACAAGGACAGCAAACAACATGAAACAAATCAAGGTTTTTTGTGCTCTGGTTTTTTTTTCCCCCCGTCGTCTCATGCCCAGGTAGTTTGGGATTGTGCTCTGAAATTTTCAGGGTAGAAAGGGCTTGGGCCAGAATGGTGCCTTTCACTGATTTGGTGAAAAAATATAAATTTTTTCTAGAATTATAAGGATTTGAGATTTAGGTTCTGAGCATGCTCAGTACAGTCTTTTGGATAGCTGTTTCATACAAAAAAAGAATTTGGTCCATGCAAAGAAATAGTCTGTTTCATATGGGGTACTCTTTTGCATGAGGAAAACATTTTTTTGTGTGTGTTGGGCATTTTGTTTCTGGGTATTTTTTGTTTTAAAAAAAAAAAGTTTTGAAAATGCATAAAAATGATATCCTGCAGAGACACCAACACATGTATCTAGATAACTGGAACCCTCTTAGGTGGATTCTGCAGTTAGTTTTGGGGACAATCCCCCAGAAATGTGTTTTTAACACACTGTAAAATCTTTTTTCGTGACCTGAATTTATACAAAAAAAGAATAGGGCATATGAAAAAACTGAGCCCCACAAAAAAACTATTACAACCAAGCACATAAGTTGTTCTTTTGGAGGCATGGAAGCTGGCCCTGCGTTTTCACAGCTAGATGGATGTGTGCATCTATGGAGAGATACACAAATGGATGTGAATGAGGATACGATTCTACTGTCTCAAAAAATAAGGAAATTCTTGGCAAAAAATATTGTTAATGCACCAGTTAGGATTCAAATTAAACTGACAAAAGTAGAGAAATGTGGTGTTAGGGTTTCCAACCCTAACGGCCCACTCCCACCCTGCTTGTATCAAAAGGAAAAAATAGCAGTTTTGCCTGTCTTGAATCTTCACAAATCAGGCCTGGGGTCTTCCTTGGAGTTATCAACCCTAACGTTTTCCCCATTTTCATATAGTCTGCATGTCTCAGCTTATTTACTAAGGGAATGGGGTGAGCATTATGGCTGATAACCCCAAGGAAGACCCTAGGCTTGATTTGTGAAGATTCAAGACAGGCAAAACCATAATGTTTTTTTCTTTTGTTGCTTGTAGGGTAGGTGAGGAGTGTTAGGGTTGGAAATCCTAATACCATATTTCCCTACTTTGGTCAGTTTGATCTGACCTTTAGCTGATGCATTAACAGAGTTTTTTTGCAAATATTTTTTTCTTTGCAAAAAACTTTGTTAATGCATCAGTTAAAGTAACTTAATGCCACAAAAGTAGGGAAATGAGTTGTTAGGGTTTGTGACCCTAACTCCCCACCCTCACCCCGCATGCAGCAAAAGAGAAAAAATTGGATTTTGGGTCATTGAGGTCTTTGTGAATCTGTGGTAGGATCTTCCTTGGGATTGTCAACTCTAATGCTCCACCCCAGCTCATAACCTCTAGTCCAAAGTAGAAGGTGTGGCTCCAAGCCAGTGCCTCATACTGATACACTCTTCAAAGGTAAATAAGTATGCCTCACCACATGTTGCCAGCACACTCTGTTGTAGCTTTCTTCATGCAGGGACCTGCCCTGCATAAAGAAAGAAGATCATGTGTGATGTTGTTTGCTCAGGGAATGGGGTGCATATTAGGGTTGACAACTCAAAGGAAGACCCCACCACTGATTCATCAAGACTCCAGAGACCCCAAACCCTAATGTTTTTTTTTTTTTCCTTTTGCTGCTTGGGTGGTGGTGGGGGGGGGAGTTAGGGTTGGAAACCCTAACACCACATTTTCCTATTTTTGTGGCATTAAGTTACCCTAATTGTTTCATTAATTAAGTTTTTTGAAAATAATTATTATTATATGCAACATTTGTATAGATTATCTGCTTTTATTAGCATTGTTCCTACAACAGGACAACTTTGTAAACAGGGCTTCTGTGCCCTAAAAGTTTTATACTGTATAGAAACACAGAAACACAGAATTTAATTTTAGAAAAGGACCACTTGGCCCATGAAGTCTGCCCAGATGATCCTTGTCTACTCTGTCTCTGCAAACCCTAAGTGGTCTCTGGTGACCCTTCCACCTCCCTGCCTATTTATTAATATTCCCCTATGCCTATCCCATACATGATTGACGCCCCCTACTGTTTTACCGTCACTTCTGTTAGTAGTCTGTTCCAGGCATCTACAATTCTTTCAGTGAAGTAGCACTTCCTTACATCTCTCTTAAAACCCTCACCCCAGCTTCATTGCATTCCATGTGGTCCTGATGCTCTTTCTCATTTGAAAGAAACTTCCCTTCTGCACCCTGTTTACCCTGTCATGGAGGGAGTGCAATTGGACTTTGCTCATTTGTCTACACTGCTCTGTGAGTGTTCATGTAAAGAACTTTGAACTTAACCACAGTTTGAACTTTGGGGGCACGCTGCATTACAAACTTCAGTACTAAAGGGGCTGTACACTGATTTTCCCACAGATCGAGGAGGCTTGGTGGTGAGCCAATGAGCAAGTGGGCTAGTTCTTGTGGGAGGGGCTCTGGCTCTTTAAATCTCTGAGCCGTGCTACAGCACGCGCTCTGGGCATAAGCGTGAGCGGCACAAGCGCCACCCATAGAAATAATCTGCATTGATTACTATAGGGGTAAGTTGGGGTGGAAGATATTGTTTATATTGTCCTTGTTTGAATGTTTAGTCTAGCCATGATGGGAGGGTGTTTTTACATTATATTTATTGTGGTAATGCTCAGTTTTGTACGCTGGTAGGTCATTAGTACTCAACCATCTAGAGATGTGCAATTAAATGGCCTAGTTTTAGGAAGGCCAAATTCAAGCACTAATTGCCATCTAAACACTGACAGGTACCATTGCTTGCTTTTGGGTAATGTTTTGGCCACTTTTTAGATTTACACTTGTACTGATTTAGTAACTTTGGCTAAAACATATTACCTGAAGATAAGATCATGGTGGTACGTGGGCCATGTTTTTATGAGTTTTAATAAATCCAGTACTAATTTATTTAGTTTGGTAACCTGTTTATTTTCCAGGATTTGTATCTTAATGGGGTTGTTTTTGAGTGGTGATGTTTCTGCAAATCCTGGGCCCTTGTCAACATGTTTTAAGAATAAAAAGGGAATATCTTTTTTCCATGCCAATGTGAGAAGTATTTTATCTAAAATGGATTTGATTAGGGATTTTATGGTGGATAACAATCCTGATTTTATGTTGTTTACAGAAACTTGATTGAGTACACAAATTGAGGATGCTCTGATAGATATACAGGGTTACAATATAATGAGAGTAGACAGAAATAAAAGGGGAGGGGGATTAATTCTTCATTACTCAGAAAAAAATTTCTATAAAACACCTTTATCTAGAGATGGACCCCAAAAGTTGTGAATATCTTGCTGCTGAAGTGAAATTCCATATGGGAAAACCATGATTGATTTTTGGTGGCTATAGACCACCTCACTTTCCTATGTTGCAATTAACTTCAGGTATATCACAACTTATTAACGAACCCACTTGAGTTAATATAAAAAAATCCCAAAGATTCTTCCCCACTTAATGTAATTTTAACAAACTGTTCCCACTATTACACAGAATATGGTGTTTCTGCAGGCATGTTCAGTGATCATAATATGGTATGCTGCATTAGGGGGAATAGTAATGTGCAGGATCTGGCTAGATATATTACTCTTCAATTCCTAAAAAAAATGTGATTATCTTCTAAGGCCAATGGAAAACAAAATGTTCAATAAAGCATACTGAATTTCAAAAAAAAAAAATTTTTGATTAAAATTGATGACAGATTCAGAGGGTGTAAATTTGGAACATCTGGAATTAATATCAGATTTAGATTTAGCCTGGGAATACTTGCAGGAGGAATTGATAAGGGTTTGTGACAGACATATGCCTGTGAAATCTGAAAGGGTGAAAGCTAATCCTGCAGTGTGGTTTTCTTCCTCACTGCAGAAATTGAAAAGGGAGAAAAATAAGGCATGGACTGTAGCTCAGCAGTCAGGTACCGTGCAAGACTGACAGAAATATCAAAAACTTAGAAATAAGTATGTGGCAAGTGTTAGGGTAACAAAAAGAAGTAATTTTAGGAGAAAAACCTCCAAGGCTAAGGGAAACCCATCTAAGGTTTGGTCCTTAATTAAAGACCTAAACTGCAAGGCTAATTATAGACACACTGTACAGCTAGTTCCTGAAGAAGCATGTGCACATGGGCATAATGTTGCAGATAGGTTTAATATCTTTTTTAGAGAATCTGGTAACTTCTTTGGGGATCCTATGAGCCCACTGAAGATTCCGGATATTAATACAAGTAATAACTTGGACAAAGAGCCAATGTCTTTCTCCTTTAGAGAAGTGGAATGTTATGAAGTTTTGGAGAAATTAACAGGTTTCAAGAATAGTGGTAGTAGTGGTCCAGACAGCATTTCCTCTACAATGTTGAAATTTTCTGCTTTGATTATAGCCTGTCCTTTGACTTATCTGTTTAATTTATCTATTAATCATGTTGTTTTTCCTCAGGCATGGAAGGGTGCCAGGGTTGTCCCCATTTTTAAGTGGGGCAGCCCTGGTTTACTCCCAAACTTTAGACCAATATCGTTACTTCCCATAGTTAGCAAAATCCTTGAAAGGATTTTGGTGGACTAATTAATTGATTATTTATCAAGACAGAATCTTTTTGATGATTCTCAGTCAAGCTTCCACAAGATACATGGTATGGTGGTCTCCATGTCAAGTGTCCTGGATGACATCGGTAGGGCAAATGATTTACATCATTATACTGGAGCCATACTGATTGATTTGTCCAAGGCCTTTGACACGGTTGACCACCAGTCCTTGTTACAACACTTAGCAGAGTTAGGACTAAGCAGGAATGCCTTGGCCTGGTGCTATTCTTACCTAAATCATCATTATCAGTTTAGCAAGGTAAGTAGAATAGATTCCTCCCCACTGAAGGTAGTTAGGGGCGTGCCCCAGGGCTCAGTCATGGGACTGCTCCTATTTTCATTATACTTAAAGGATGTTGGTAAAAGCATGGAGGGGGTTAATTACCACCTCTACACAGATGACATGATCCTCTATTATTCCAACAGTTCTATACTGGAAATTCAGTCTAGTTTGCAGTCTACATTTAACTTACTGCAAAAATATTTTTGAAATCTAAATTTAAAATTAAATACAACCAAAACTAAATCTGTTTTGTTTGGTACAGCATCTAAATTGAAATCAGACCCTAAACTTGAGATTTTTGATTCATCAGGTATTTACTTAGAACAGGTTAAAACGTATAAATATTTAAGTTATTGGTTAGACCAGCAGGGTATGGGGATAATCATGTGGATAAACTTATTGGCCAAGTGGGTAAGGGGGTTGGTTGTTTATTGTGGAATGAACAATGTTTAGACTCAAATACAATGAAATATGTAATCAAAGTACAAGTGTTGCCATTATTCAATTATGGAGATATTTTTATGCTAGCGCTTCACAGGATAGATTCAATAGGCTGGACGTATTATATAATAAACTGGCTAGGCTAATCCAGAAATGTCCTATAACTACCCATCATTGTAGTTCATATAAATCCCTGGGTTGGGTTCCCCTAGCTAATAGGAGGGATATTCATATTAGTTTATTCGCAAGTAAGTCTGGTTTGAATCGTATACCTAAATATTTGAGTGATAGGCTTGCTTTTTAATTTACTGCACCATCCTTAAGAAATGCACAATTTGCTCAGTTAGTTATTCCTAAGACTTATATGAAAAGGTCAGTGCAATATTTTAGCCATATGGTTCCGAGATACTGGAACAAACTTCCACCTTGTTTCAGAGATCTGAATTCCAAACCCTTGACAATTTCCATGCTCAAGAAATTCTTATTATCAAATACTCAACCTTGTACTTGTTTTCGTTAAATGTGTATATACTGTATGCACATTGAATACTGTATTTGATGTTGTATTGATGGGTGTTAATGCAGAAACAAGTGTTATGGTGTAAATATATTTGTATGAAGTTGTTCTTATTGTGAAAATGTATATTGTATGATATTGTTGATGTATGTATGTATTGTATTTTGTATGATTTTAATGTTGGATCTAGGTTGCCATTGTTATTGAGTGTAAGCTCAATGGTTATTCTTAATAAACAAACAGCAATAACCCCTGTGAGATACTTGTAGGTCTCCATCATATCCCCGTCTTGCTCTCCTCTCCTCCAGGGTGTACGTAATGAGATCCCACAGTCTCTCCTCATAGGGCTTTTGGTACAACCCCTGCACCATTTTAGTTGCCCTCCTCTAGACTGCCACCAGCCTGTCTATGTCCTTTCTGAGGTGTGGCCTCCAGAACTGAACACAATACTCCAGGTTAGGATCTCACCAGCGAGAGATATAGTGGCAACACAACCTCTCTCCTCCTGTTGGAGAGACCTCACCCAGTGCATCCCAGCATCCCAACAGCCCTACCCACTCACACTGCCCTGTCACCTTGAGATCAACAGCCATTACTGCATGTGAATAAACTTTGTTTTGTGGGGAATTTAATGCTAGATTAAGGGATTTTGATGGTTATGCTGACAATGATTTTCATAACTGATGTCACATAGATGCCTTTAAACTTCCTAGATATACAATGGACCTAAGACTCAACAAAATGGGCTCCAGATTAATAGAACTACATTCAGCACATTATTTAGCACCTGGTGGATAAGCAGGGAAATTACACCCACTACTCCTCAAAAGGGCCGTCCATAATAAACTATATATTCTGGAATGGAGCAATAGCCCTGTGGGAATTCTGTGAAGTTTCTAATAAAACAGAGAGCGATCATTTCCCTCTGATCCTGAAATCAATAGATCTTAACAAGTCCCCTGCTAGTACCCTATATTTTCCTTATCTAGAGATATGGAATCACAACAACATGAGATGGCACAACTCATCTGAAGGATTGATCAGAGACTTAATACAGAATACTATTATGTCTTTTTCTACTAATAACACTGACTTCCTAGAGATAAATAATTGTACACAAACTTGTTTTGAGAAAATTAGACTACTTTTAACAAATCCAAGCACTCAATGGAGGAGCTCTACTATCAACCATACCTGGTTTGACTCAGCTTGTCGTAGAGCTAAAAAAGAGCTCAATCACATGATAATGGAAGTTAAGCTTCAGAAACATCACAACGCATGCAGCATATTAAACAAAGCTAGAGAAAAACATAAGCAGCTTTTTATAACTAAACAAAACAATTTCCAACAAAAACATTGGGACAATATGCTTAACATCATAAAGATCATCAATCTTATTGGCTTCTAGTAGCTATGGGGATGAATAATTTAAAATTTGAAATTGATTCACATATCCCCCTTGACACCTAGACTGCTTACTACTCAAAAAAAATTCTGTCCCAGACTTAGCGTTGCCTCAAGTTTCATAAACTAGAGATATGGCACAATTTATTCAATTTACAAGAACTGAAGTTTATCTCACAATTGCATCTTTAAAATGTAAACAAGCTCCTGGACCGGACCGAATACCAGCTGAGGTCTTCATAATTTCTCCAACACAATGGGCTGCTATACTTACAACATCTTTGTTGCAGCAGGTTAGATTTTTCTTGTTCATGGAAAGGTGAACTGATAATCTCAATATAATAAAAAGGGGGAGAAATCTGACCCATCCACGAACAGGCCTATTTCATTACTTGACAATCTGGTCAAAATTTTAACTAAACTAGTCCTTAATAGACTTACTGAACAACTTACAATCTTAGGCAGACTGTCAGAATCACAGGCTGGGTTCCGCTCTGGGTATGGTACAACAGACAACTGCTTCATTATTAGACATCTTTATGAAAAATATGTGACTTACGGAAGCAAAAATTGTATGCTTCCTTTATTGACTTCAGCTCAGCCTCTGATACCATCTCCCAAGACATACTGTGGAGTCTCATGAAGGAAAGGGGTTTCTCACATGAAATAATAGCCATAATCAGAGAATTATGCACAGATACCTGGGTTCAAGTGAGACTGGGCAAAACTGGCCAATTATCCTCTACCTTTTCAACCAGTGCTGGTGTCAGGCAGGGTTGTGTTCCTGCTCCTTTTTTATTTAGTATCTACATCGACAAGCTATTAGCACAATTGGAGCACTATCAGTCTGATTCCACTAAAATCAGTGGTAGATATTGTGCTGTGTTAGCCTATGCTGATGATCTGATATTATTGCCATTAACTCAATCTGGTCTACAGACCAAACTAAACG
The DNA here is from genome assembly GCA_016271365.2 of Neoceratodus forsteri. Classification (NCBI taxonomy): domain Eukaryota; kingdom Metazoa; phylum Chordata; order Ceratodontiformes; family Ceratodontidae; genus Neoceratodus; species Neoceratodus forsteri. The sequence goes on along the minus strand of CM028132.1, from coordinate 782,258,455 downwards.
TTTTGAAGTGTTATGCAAAAAAATATAATTTAAAGATTCTTTTACTATTTTATTTAGTTTTTGATGACTGGATAAGTGCACTGGACAAATTCTGCCTATTTTCAGGCATGATCCAGGGGAGGGAGATACGGCTGAATGCCAGCTGACCTGATTAATGAGTACAAGAGTCAGGTATTAACTTTTGACACAAAAGACTATTAGGAACACTTGGAGGATAGGCGATAGCAGGCTCAAATCTGTAAAAATCTATTTTACCTGGGCTTGTAACTTTCAAGTGATGGCAGATTGACCAAACATATAAATTCTCTAATTATAAAGCTTAAACAGATTGCTTCTTCACTTAATATTTTTAATAAGAAGTTTGGATGAAATTCTATCAGACCTGTTATTGCTGCAGTCAAAGCAAAATATAACGCACAAGTACTTCATAATGGCAAAATCTGGGATAAACAAAATGTTGATAGATCAGAGATTCCTCTGAATAAACTATTAAGATCTAGTATGGGTTTAAGTAATTCAACATTGGCCTCTTTGGTTAGAGCCAAACTTGGGTTCTCCAGCCTTAAGGTGTATTTTGATGCTAGGAAAGTAAACTATTGGATAAAACTAGCACAACATAAACAATACAGGCTGACTTACTTGTGCTTAAGGGAAAAATACACATGGATTAGCCTGGGACACCTACAATTGGATTGGCTCAGTAAACTTTTTAAGATACTTCAGGATACTGGACTTAAATATTTAAAAACTTATGATGTCAGAGGTATTTCAATTAGCTTGAAATACCAGGCATATGAAACACATAGGGTGATTAACTCCTATAGGACATATGGGGCCAGATATTCAAAACTTTGCGCCTAGTGCAAATCCATAGCACTGGAATAGCGCTGGATTTGCACGAGGCTGCAGTATTGAAAAGCCCTATTAGCACCAGTGCTGTGTGGTAGCACCGACGCTAATAGATAATGGTATGCAGGGGCGTGGACAGGAGAGCGCCCATGAATGCCAGCAGCACGGCATATTCAAATGTATAGCGCCACACTACAGGCATTAGCGCGATCTGTAGCGCAGCGCTAAATACCACCACAAATAAGCTGGCAGTAATGCGATGGTGCTCCCCCCATCATGGACCCCTGTAGCTGCCGTATAGCATGAATTGCCCATGTAGTCTAGGGTTCTCCCCCCAGCATGTATCCTGACCCCTGTTCCAAATAAAATCAAACCCTTTTCCCTGGTAGCCTAGTGGTCTCCCGACCCCCTAGCACATATACCGACTGCCATTCCAAATAAAATCAAACCTTTTTCCCTGGTAATCTAGTGGTCCCCCCATCCCCCAGCACATATCCCAACTGCCGTTCCAAATGAAATCAAACCCTTTCCATGGTAGTCTAATGGCCCCCCAGCATGTATCCCAACCCTATTTGAAATAACAGTAAACTAATTTCCCTGGTAGTCTAGTGGACCCCTACCCGATAGAGCTGCCCCACTCAGCCCATCCATCTGCCACAAAGTGAGCTGGCGACTGGCTCAGCCCTTCTCACACCACAGCTCATTCATTCCTCAGACTGCGGCCAGCCATGGTGGTGTGAGGAGGGCTGAGCCAGTCGCCAGCCCGCTTCATGGCAGATGGGTGGGCTGAGCGGGGTAGGCGCCACCGGCAGGGAGGTACCACTAGACTACCAGGAAAAGAGGAATGTTATTTCAAATGGGGTTGGACATACTGGGGGACCACTAGACTACAAGGAAATGAGTTTCATTTATTTGAAATGGGAGAGTTTCATTTTAATTGAAACAGGGGTGGGATACATGCTGGAGGGTGGGGACCACTAGACTACCAGGGAAAACTATTTCTTAATGTTTTATGGGTCAGGATTCATGTGGGGGGGGCCACTAGACTACCAGGGACAATGGATTTCTAAACATTTTAGGGGTCGAGATTTGTGCTGGGGGACCACTAGACTACTAGGGAAAATTTATTTCTGAATGTTTTATGGGTCAAGATTCATGCTGGGGCATGGGGGGACCACTAGACTACCAGGGAAAACTATTTCCTAATGTTTTATGGGTCGGGATTTGTGCAGGGGGTGGGGGGACCACTAGACTACCAGGGAAAAATTATTTCCTAATGTTTTACAGGGTCAGGATTTGTGCAGGGGGGTGGGGGGACCACTAGACTACCAGGGAACAATTATTTTCTCGATATTATACCGGGGCGGGATTCGTGCGGGAGGGGTGAGGGTACCACTGGACTACCAGGGAATACTATGTTTCATTATGTGGAACTGGGGCCGAGATTCATTGGGGGGGATCCATACCTCCAACTGTCCCTGATGTTCAGGGACATCCCTGAATTTGCCTCACATTTGACCTCTGCCCCTCGTGTAATGTGTGTTGTTATGACTGAACAGTGGAGAGTGTCAGCATAACATAATGTCAAACATTAAAGTTACAGACGGTATAGTCTTCAGACAATACGTCTTACACTGATCCCCATATTCTATCATCTTTCTGGGTGTATAGTACCACTTTGTGAGATGTGTCCCTGATGTGGGGTCTTTGTCCCTGTTCTCGTAAGCCCTGTCCCTGACTCAGGAGGCATGGGGCTGGGAGGTCTGTATGCACCAACTGTGTTCCTGTTGCTTCCAGCCTATCCTCCCATTCCAACCAACAGGGGATGCTGTGGGTATGCCTTGGCCTGCAGCATCCAGCCTATACTTCCATTCCGACCAAAAGGTGGAGCTGTGTGCACCATGTAGTAGCACCGGGCAAACTGCATGGTAATGTATGCTAAGCAGCACATAATGAGATGCAAATGTGCCTGTTTGCCCACGGATTACCTAAGTAGGCTCATTTGCATGGGAGCTTTGAATATAGGTCCCGTTTGCCCTGGGCTAACAAGTTTGCACTGGGCTAATGTGTTAGCACTGTGCAATCAGGTTAGCCCCGGGCAAACCTCACTTCAGCATAGCAAGCACAGTTCTGCAGTGTGTGGCTTACATTGTTTGCAGTAGATGTCAGATGTCTCTGTGCAATCACACACAATTTTCTCCACCTGCAACACTGGATTGCTTCAGAGTCTAATGAGCTGCAGTTGCAGTGTGCACTTCCCTGTTGCTATATTCAGTGCTGTCTTATTCCCGGGCAATTTTTGCCCTGCACTCCTGGCCCTGTTTGCCCAGCTTCTTTTGCTTGCTTTATTCAGCTGGTTTTGCACCGGGCTATTTCCTTTTGAATATAGCTTGCTTTGTGCTCCGGGCTAAGTTTGCCCGCTGAGCAGTGCTAATTTAGCCCCGGGGCAAAGTTTTGAATATCTGGCCCATGATTTGGAGCTTAGCTCAAGACTGCATATCTCTCCATGGGTACAACAAAATGACAATTTACACTACTATAGATATTATCTAGACATTCTTACCAACCCTAGTCAAATGGTACAATATACAAAGTACAGGCTTTAATTGCAATATTTTCAAGCAATATATTTACTGCTAGATACAAGAACCCAACTTCACAGGCTAGATTTTGCTTCTCCACTTTTCTTTTTCCTGAAGACCTATTTCATGTAATATTTGTATGCCCCTGGTACAATGTATCTAGAACAAATTGTTGACTCCTCTATGTGACTCCATTCAAACCAGTGATCAGAACTTGTTGTTAGAGTTAGTTTTTTACCACAAATGACGCAATTATAATCAGGGCTGTTGCTGGCTATTTGGAGAATATTGCTAGAATTCATGTCAGATTTAATAGATCTAACTAAATCAGTTAGATCAAGAGCTTGAAACTGAAATTGTTCTGAGTTGACTGTCAATTACTGTAGGCTTGATTTACTCTGAATGTAGATAGGAATTAATTGCCCGAATGTACTGAGTATTTACCCACTGTATTGAGTATTTCTCTACTGTACTGAGTATTTCTCCTGTTGCTCCTATTTATTTATTTTAATTGCTGCCTTTTTAAATGTTAACATTGTGAAGATGCCTATTTATGTATTTTTACTTTTTGAATTTTTTGCCTGGTGTATCACCTGTATTCTTGTGTCTATTTATTTTTTGTATTGTATTGTATTCTATAAATGCTTATTTATTTTTCTTGAAAAGGTCATACGGGGGCACTAATGAGCAGCTAAATGGAACAGACACATCTCTCCAGAGCTCCGCACCACAATGTGCTTAAAATATACTTCTAAGTGAATAAATATAACTATAGTCGAATTAAAAGTCTTCCAGGAGATCTTAGAAATGGATGAATACCTAACACTGGGCAAATCCTCTCGGCAAGCGTCAAAAAACACCAAGAAAATGGCACTGCAGGACGGAGGGACAGCTGGTGGCTCAGGCCTGATTTCCCTGTCGGCAGCAGAAATTGCTTTAATTAGTAAAGCAGTCACGGAGCAAATTCTAACCAACCTTAATCCAAGATAGGATCAGTTGTGAGAACTCAATCTCTGAACTGACTGCTGAACTCAAGCAACATACTAATTGCTGGCCAGAGATTCAGCAACGAGTATCAGATTTGGAGGACTGCACCTGTGTGGTCCCGGACAGGGTGGTTCGCCTAGTGCAGGAGATGGAGGAGCTCAGGGACACACTGGACTATCAGGAAAACTACAGCCGTCAGAATAATCTGCGGATCAGAGGCCTCCCTGAAGGCACTGAGAAAGGGGATCTGATGGACTTTTGTGCTGAAACTCTCCCCAATTTTCTGGGTATGTGTCCAGAGAATGGCAGGCTGAAAGTGGAGAGAGTGTATAGGGCCCTAACCCCACGCCTGCCTAGCGACCAACTGCCCCAGCAGTTAATATTCCAGCTGCATCTCTTCCCCGATCAGCAGGCAATCCTGATGGCCTATAGAAACAAAAAATAACTGATATATGAGGGACATAAGCTGACCTTACACCAAGACATGTCAGCTTGGATTCGGAAGAAGAGGCAGCAATTTAATGCACAGATGGATGGCATGAGAGAGGGAGTGGCCTAGAATTCTTTATGACCTATCCTGCTACAGTAAAAGTCTGACCAGAGGGAGCAACATACTCATTCTGGGAGCCAGCAAAATTGCAGTCTTTCATCAATGAATGGGACAAGAAGAATAAGAGGGGGTGAATTGGAAAAGAAGGATTCAGTGGATTCTTACAAATACTTTAGATCTGTTTCTTGGTGTTTCTCTGGGGGAATGGTCAACCATGTGGAGGCTGGAAATGGCTTTGGGGCCTCCCAAACCCCCTCACTGACCTAAAACCTCCCAATGCTGGGTACCCATTGAGACTCTCATGACTGATGCATATACAACCAGGGCCTTGAATAACACCAGAGAATAAACTGTGGACTCTCTACTCAAATGTCTTTTTTCTTGCTGGGTAACCTGAGAAGAGAGCACCCAATACACAGAAACTTAGACTCAAAACTAGTAGCAGCCAGAAGGATTTATGAAAGATGCAAACCAAAAGGCTGAAAATGGAGAGCGGTTGGTGTCAACAGTGTGGATATATGGGACCGATGTTAAAACGTTTGGGCTGGACAGACTTTGAATGGTGCATCGAGGAGAGAGAGTTCAAAAAGGAGAGCCATGGTGAGTCCCATGGGCTGAGGGAGGGGAAGGGTCTTGGTGCATATAATAAGCTGGTGCTGTCTGCCTCCCCTACTTGATCCTGGTTCCCCTCGAAGAATAAAGATATTAAAAGCAGGACTGTATTCACTTAAAGGGAATGAGGGAGGTAGTGGAGGCAATATAATTGGGGAGGAAGAACAGTGTACTGAACCTCATGGTGGGAAGAGGAAATAAGTGAAAGATGTGATGAGGGGGGAGAGGGGGAAAAATGCCACTGTGAAGGATCTGGCTAAAATATGTGCACAGGGAGGTGAAAGGTGGTATGCGTGGGGGAGGGGAGCTCATGGGGTCAACCAGTGCTGTGGTGTTTTTTTCTGGAGCAGAGCCACGGAGAGATCAAATGCCAAGAAATGGGAGGGGAAGCTAAGGGATAATAATGGAAAAGGAACATTAGGGGAAAGTTATTTGCAGGCTTTCCCTGCTCTCACCTGCATGACTGGAACCCAGGGGATGGAAGTAGCAGGAGGGAGCTATTAGTAAGAGAATGTAGATTGAATAAACATAAAAAGGAGTAACAAAACATTTGATTGATTAAAGATGGTGTTGAGGGAGGGGGTGTGGGGGTATTTATGCAACAACTATCAGTTCAAATTCATAACTACAGACAAGGGACAATAGTATTGATGGAACAGATGGTTGTTGGGTGGAAGGGAAGGCAAGTTATATGTATTTGAAGGGGAGGGGGGAAGGGGTATTGTTTATCTGCTCTCATGTTCAATTTTCTATGTTATGGTTAATATTTCTGAAGACCACATGAAATGTTTTGCTCACAAAAGAAGACTGAAGGGTCTATATATAGGAATGACCCATCATAAAGAAAAATATGAGTAAATTAATGGAATTGTAGTAAAGAGAAAATAACAAAAGAACAGTCCACTAATATCATATCTTGAAATGTTAAGAGCTTCACTTCCCCGGCCAAGAGGACTAATGTGCTGGACACACTCAAAAGGAAAGGAGCTCAGGTTGCACTGCTTCAAGAAACACACTTGACTCCTAGAAAACATGTTAAATTGATAGGAGGGTGGGTAGGGACCTGCCACGCATCCTCGTACAACTCTCATAAGAGGGAAGTGGCAATACTATTGCACAAAAACTTCCCTTTTGTACCAGAGCACACAGTTAAAGACTCCACGGAGGGCCGCTTCATATTTGTAGTAGGGGAAGCACAGGGGAAGTTGATTACTTTTGGAAGTGTATATGCTCCCTCAATGATGGAACCCGATTTTTATCAAAATATTACAGACTTAATTGTTAGGGAGCAATTTCCCAACCTGATAATGGGAGGAGACTTCAACTGTGTTGTGGATCCTAAAATGCACTATTTGGGGACAAGGCACAGGGAGGTGACAGCAGTTCAGCAATTGCAGATGGGCCTTGCAGACCTAAATTTGGTAGATGCGTGGTAGACAGCCAACCCAGGGGCCCAAGAATACACTTTTTTCTCGCATCTACACTCATCATGGTCAAGACTAGACTATATATATGCTCAGCAAGAACTGTACTCAAAGATTATTAATGTGGCACATAGTCCCATATTTCTATCGGATCATGCCATGGTGCAGATGGAGATGGTTCTGATGAGGAGAGAGGCAGGCCAGGGTGGATGGAGGTTTCCCACATACTTACTAGCAAAGAAGGAGTTTAGGGAGTACATCAAAGAACAGTGAAAAACCTATGTGGTAAATAACAAGGGGACAGTAGACACAATGGGTACTTACTGGGAGATGGGTAAGGCATACATGAGAGGGATGATTATTGGTTATACAGCAAGGATAAAGAAGGAAAGGAGGAATAAACAGGAGGAGCTTGAAAAAAAATTGGACAGCTGGAAAGAAAAGTGATTCGGACAGGGCAGAGGGGGCTGTAAGGGAGCTGCAGGCGGCCAGAGAAGCTCTAAATATGTACTTATCAGAGGAAACCAAAGCCAGGGTACTAGTTGCGAGGCAACAAATATATGAATGGGGGAAACAAACCAGGCCCACTACTAGTTCATCTAATGGGGGGGAGGATGACAAAAAGAATAGTGACGATTAAGAATAAGGAGGGAAATATGATACGGGGGATGCACAAATCAGGAAATGCTTTAAGGAGTTCTGTGAAAAATTATACCAGGCAGAATGCCAGCGATAAGAGCAAGTAATGGAACAATTTCTGGAAGGAACACCCATCCCTACACTAAATGATGATCATAGAAAGATGCTAGGAGCCAAAATCACAACGGCAGAGGGCTATAGGATCACTTATGAATGGAAAGGCAGTGGGCCTGGATGGATTTGGGGCAGAGTATTACAAGAAACTGAGGGGGGATTTGGTGGAATCAATCCAAGATCTGATTGAGGAGGCGGGGGGGACTACCTAAAACCTGTTACGAGGCTAACATCTGCATCCTTCCCAAGCCGAATAAAGACCCCACGGAATGCTCCTCATATAGACCTATCTTTTTATTAAATTATGAGTGTAAGATCATGACCAAGATTTTGGCATTAAGATTAGAAAAAGGTACTCCCTCTGGTGGTGCATCCAGACCAAACGGGTTTTGTACAAGGAAGACCGTCTTATCATAATATGAGGAGACTGCTAAATGTAATCTGGTGGACTCGGCATCTGGACAGGCTTGTACTGTCCATGGATGCTGAGAAGGCATTCAATAGGATAGAGTGGACTTATGATGCACATCCTAAAAAAAGGTTTGGCCTGGAAGAGGAATACATACAATTTGTGAAGGTTTTTTATCAAACCCCAACCGAAAGGGTGCTTGTCAATGGCATCCCGTCAGATGAATTTCGGCTTGGGAGGGGCACTAGACAGGGGTGTCCACTCTCCCCTCTGTTCTTTACTCTTGCAATTGAACCTCTGTCCATCAAGATACGGAGTGACCAGAGGGTGACGGGTATTACAGGGGGAAGGGGAGTACAACATACTATAACCCTGTATGTGGATGATATCCTCCTTTTTCTGATAAAGCCAGAACAGACTATGCCTGCACTACTGCAGAGCATTAATCAATTTGCCACATTTTGGGGGAATAAATTAAACCTTCACAAATCCAAGATAACGTACTTAAACGGGGGAGGAGGGGGGGCTACGTGGGGGCCTCGGCTAGTTAACAAAGCATTTACATACCTGGGCATTAAGGTGGGCAGAGACTTGGGAACCCTAAACGAATTCAGCTACCTGCCATCATTTGAGGCAATCTTAAAAGTCCTCAGTAAGTGGCAGGTGCTCCTGGTTTAATGGTTAGGGAGAATTAATATTCTGAAAATTAATATTTTACCCAGAATATTATGCATAATGCAAATGGTACCCTTCTGCCCTAGGAATAAAGATATCCAAAAATTAGAAAAAGGCCTTAATAATTTTATATGGCAAGGCAAGAAACCGAGAGTTAGCCTGAAATGACTTAAAGCTGCAAGAGAAAGTGGGGGCATGACTTTCCCTGATGTTAAGGGGCATTTTATGGCCACACAATACTGATATATATACATAATTGGATAAACAAAGTGGAGACGGCTAAGTGGCTCGACTTGGAAGAGGGAGGCTGTCTGGGGCGGGTGTCAGCCTACTTGGGAGAGGAGGAATGCAGGCATATTAATGGCTAAGAGATTAAAACCCACTGGTGGTGTCAGCTCTAGAAGCTTGGAATACTATTAAGAGGTGAAGTGGAGCTGATAGAATAAATACTATGCTGGTTCCGGTGTTGGATAATCCAGATTTTTTGCCAAGACTGGGAGATGAAGGATTTCACTTGTAGCAGGAAAAGGGGGTAAGATGTGTGGAACATCTCCTTACCCGTACTGGTATATACACCTTTCAAGAGATACAGTTAGGGCTGTGTATACCTGCATCACATCTATTCTGTTTTTTCCAAGTCAGGGACTACTGTAGGAAACTAGATAGACCCTCATTGGAAGAAACACCCTTGTCAGGGGTAGAAAAGGAAATTTTAGGAGCCAAGATAAATGAAAAGGGGCTGATTGACAGAGTAGTAAAGCTGGATAGGGATTTCTTTATAGGAGACACACACAAGGCAAAAAGATGGTGGTAAAGGGACCTTGGCATAATAATCACAGATTCTAACTGGGAATTGGCACTGGGCACTCATATGGGACTCCTAGTATGTAACAAATTCAAAGTAATGCAATATAAATTCTTGCACTGCCTCAACTACCCATCCAGTATGGTCAATACGTTTTATCCAGGGGTGTCCCTGAACTGTGGAAAGTGTGAAAGAACCCGAGGCACCTTTTTACATTATTACTGAGATTGTCCCAAACTTAAAACATACTGGCCGGGCATAGCCAGTGAGCTATCCAAAATGGAAGGTCGTCCAATAGAGATTTCCCCAAGATCACTACTGTTGGCATAGAGAACCCAGGGAAAGGAGAGTAGGAGCTATACCCCAGATGGATGAGAATCCTCTTGGTTGTAGCACGGCAGGGAATATAAAACCTATGGGTAACTAACTCTGCACCTAAGCTGGAACAATGGAGGGGATTATCTCTGAGGGTATTAGCAGTGGATAGGTTAACATATGTGCTGAAGGGAAAGGAGGAAAAATTCCTAAGCAATTGGGAAACGTTCCTGAGTGCCCTGACCCCTGGGGAGGCAATCTTGCTACGGGAGGGTGGGACGATGTAGGAGTCATAGACAGGCTGGAGGCTGAAGGGGATGGACAGCAGTAGTGATAGACATGGACAGGGAAAAAAAAAAGTATAGTGCCCATACAGCTCAAAAGGATAGAAATGATCTAGAAGGTTGAGCAAAACAAATTATCTTCTTTTTATTTTATTATATCATGTGGCATTGATACATGTTGTTCTTATTTTTTTTTTCTGTCTTCTAATTAACTGTTTCATGCCCAGAGTTGTATTAGGGCACCAAGAGTTTGTATTTCTTCTTTTAGACCTTTTTTAAGTGAAATATACTCTAAATGCTGGCTGTTTTACTTTAGCTGTAACCCAGGCATACCCCCATAAACTACTTAGAGAATTAATTACGTAGATAAGTTATGCAATGTAGTGTTATCTAATGTTAAAGGAGGATAAAGAAGCCATACAATTGGTTTAAATGCATTGGTATATATATGACGGGCTACAAATGTGAATGGCTATAAGGACAGTGTTTATTTTATGTATATGAGCTACGTACATCAGAAAAACTTTAAATAAAGATATGAAACAAAAAAAGAAAAGGTCATACAACTGATCAATAAAGTATTCCATTCATTCATTCAACAGCTATGATAAATGAAGGTCCTTTTCCTGCTTAGTGACTGTCAGTACCTCCCTTCCCCAATCCTATATGCAGCTGCTGGGCTCCTATGCTTTAGGTGCATGATTTTGCACTTTTTGGCACTGAACTCCAACTGCCATGTTCTTAACCACTCTTCAAGTTTCCCAAGATCCCTATGCATTTTCTCTACCCTCTCCTGAGTGTCATAGATACATAGATACATAGACAGTGTCGGCAGATAAGGGCCTATGGCCCACCCAATCTGCCCATTTGAGTTTGTAACTTCAGTTTATGTTTTCCTAGAACTCTGTTGCCCCTTACCCCTGACCTCCAGAATTCCTTTATGTTTATCCCATGCATTCTTAAATCCTGTGATTGTTTCAGCCCCCACCACTTCCTCAGACAGGGTGTTCCACTTGACCACCACCCGTTCGGTGAAGAAATTCTTCCTCACATTTCCTCTGAATCGTCCTCCCTCCAACTTCATCCCATGCCCTCTAGTCCTGGAACATCTTTTTCGCTTAAAAATAGTGTATTCTTGCACCCTGATCCTCTCTGTAAGATACTTGTATGTCTCTATCATGTCCCCTCTCTCCCTCCCTCCCTCCTCTCCTCCAGGGAGTACATATTCAGTTCCTTCAACCTGTCCTCATAGGACTTGTGATGCAATCCATGTACCATCTTTGTTGCCCTCTTCTGAACCTTCTCTACCCTGTCTATGTCCTTACATAGGTAAGATCTCCAGAACTGTACACTGTACTCCAGGTGGGGCCTCACTAGTGTCTTGTATAGTGGAATCATGACCTCCCTTTTCCTGCTGGTGATGCCCCTGCCTATGCATCCCAGCAGCCTATTTGTGTTACCTGCTGCCTTGTCACACTGTTTCCCTACCTTGAGGTCATCAGAGATGATAACCCCAAGATCCCATTCCTGCTTGATGCATGCTATATCCTCACCCCCCAACTGATATATTGTGCCAGGGGTTTTGTGCCCCATATGCATTATCTTGCACTTCTTTGCATTGAATTTCAACTGCCAAACCCCTGACCATTCTTCAAGTGTCTGCAGGTCCCTTCTCATTCTGTCTACATCCTCTGGTGTGTCTATTCTGTTACAGAGCTTTGTGTTATTAGTGAACAGTGAAATTCTGCCTTCTAGGTCCTGTGCAATGTCACTGATGAAGATGTTGAATAGGACCGGTCCCAGCACTGATCCCTGTGGTACCCCACTGGTCACTCTTCCCTCTGTGGAGTGACAGCCATTTACCACCACCCTCTGTGTCCTGCCACCCAGCCAGTTACCTACCCACCACACTACTGTCCTGTCCACACCCATATTCTCTAGTTTGTGTAATAGCCTTCTATGTGGCACAGTGTCAAAGGCCTTGCTGAAGTCCAGATAGGCCATGTCCACTGCCCTCCCTGATCCACATCCTTAGTCCACCAGTCAAAAAATTAAATGAGGTTGGTCTGACATGACCTCCCCCTGGTGAAACCATGCTGCCTTGGATCCTGCAGTCCATTGACAACCAGATGTTCCACCAATCTCTCCTTCATTAGTGCTTCCATGATCTTTCCCACTACCAAGGTGAGGCTGACTGGTCTGTAGTTCCCCGCTTCCTCTTTGTTCCCACTTTTGTATAAGGGGACTACATCTGCTGTCCTCCAGTCTTTGGATACCTCCCCTGTTTCCAGTGATCGGCTAAACAGGATAGCCAGAGGTTCAACCACCACCTCTCTGAGTTCTTTAAGGACCCTGGGGTGCACCCCATCTGGCCCCATTGCTTTATCAACCCTTATTACTTCCAGTTCCTTCAGGACCCTTTCTCGTTTAAAGGGACTTGGATCCATTTCTGCACCATTCTCACCCCTTGTACTCCCTTCAGGCCCATTACCCTCCTGTTACAAATGTTGATATTGTCTGTAAAAAGGCATACTTTCCCTTTCTAGCTCTTCTGCAGTGTCACTTATGAAGACATTGAAGAGTACTGGTCCTAGTACTGAGCCCTGCAGCACCCCACTTGTCATCTCTCATCATTATAGTGAGTTATGTTAACCACCATCCTCTATCTCCTACCCATTATTCAGTTTCTAACCCAATTCACCACTTTGGATCCCACTCCTAGGCTGCTTAAGTTCTTTATCAGTATCCTATGAGGCACAGTGTCAAAGGCCTTTGTTAAAGTCCAGATAGATCATGTCCACTACCCTTCCCTGATCTATTTACCTGGTCACCAGCTGAAGAAATCAATCAGATTCATGTAGCATGACCTCCCCTTATGAATCCATGCTGCCTGTGGTCTTGCAGCCTATTGGCTTCAAGATATTCTACCAACTATTCCTTTACAGGATTTCCATCAATTTCCTCATCACTGAGGTGAGACTGACCAGCTGTAGTTGCTACCCTCCTCCCTGCTGATGATCTTATTTAGAGGGACCATGTCTGCTCTCCTTCAGTCTTCTGGGACCATGTTTGTTTCCAGAGAGGTGTTGAATAAGACCATCAGTGGAGCAGCTAGCACCTCCCTGATTTGCTTTAATACCTTTGGGTGTATCCCATCTGGTCCTCTACACTGAAGAGTGAACAGAAGTACTTGTTCAGGATTTCTGATTTTTCCTTGATCCTCTTCTGTGCAGTTCCCCCCATCACCCTCCTTACCCTCACTATTCTTCCCCTTTCCTTTCTTGTCATTCACTTTAGCTACCCCCTTAGCTACCATTTCCTCTGTCTGTGCCTTTCATTGAAAGAGAAGCATAGAATTTGATGACAGACAAGTACCACTTGGCCCACCTAGTCTGCCCATCTTCCTCTACCTACAGTGTCATCGCAGACCCTACTTGATCTCTGGCTCTTTCTGCCCCCCATCCTTTCCAGTAGGATTCCCTTATGCCTATCCCATGCATTCTTGAACCCTACCACTCTTTTAGCCCCCACCTGAAAAATAAAACAAATAATGTCAGGGGTTGAAAAATATTTGGGGGATGCATAAGTCCAGGACTTATGGTACATTTTTTGGGTAAGTCCATATCAGGATCCACTAAGTCACAACATTTTTCATATTATTACGAAAAAATTATTATTTATTTTTCCCCCTTTTAGGATGCTCCAGTGACAGTCAGAGAAAGGTTACAGAGAGAATATTATAAGACAGCAATAGTACTGCAGCTTGCTTCAGGCTGATTTTCTTCTGTTTCTTTTGATGGACATTTGTGACCAGAGGAATGGATAGTGCCCAGACTACTGTCAAGTCATTACTTTATTGATGGCAGTGGATCAAATTCAGAGACGGATGGTCCTGTAGTCATGATAAGCAGCTGATTCTCAAAAGACTGTTGTGTCAGGGTTGTTCGTAATTTGTTTTTAATGAAATTAGTTTTTGAAAATCCTCTTTCACATTCACTTGTGGAAGGGGAAATCGTGAGCAGAATCTCAATACGCTTTTGCATAGGGCCCTTCATGGAGTCTGGGCCACATTCACCAATTTTCATTTGTAACACCAACTGGTATATAGTTATGAGAGGTTTGGTTCGGGATCGAGAAAGGTATAACTTCAGCTGCACCCACTCATCTATAGCAGAATCTTTATCAAGTTCTGAGAAGTGAGAAGAGAAAGGGCTATCTGTGATGAGTTCAATTAGTTCAGCATTGCCAAATGTTGCTAGATCTTCCTTTTCCAGTGGCCAGTTGTGATAATTAAAAATCTGAAGTAAAGACAAAGGTTTCTCTAAGAGAACACCAGACCTGTTCTGGATGTACGTGACAGTATCATTAACAAATGTGTGAAGTTCAGCTTCACTTCCAGGTGTTCCATGAACTTTTGTTTTGCCAAACATATGTTCTTCTGTGTTATACTGTTCCTGGAATTTTGTAAGGTATTTTCCAGGAGTACTTTTAAGTGCTTCTAGCTGCAGAATGGCTTTCTCTATATGTTCTGGTATCTCAACAATTAAGTAGTCTGCCAACTGGAAAGTTTTTGACAATCTAGCAACAATTGGCAAAAAATCTAATAAGAAATAAAGAACTTTAATGAAATGTACAGAGGTCAGTTCCTTGAGGTACCCCTTAGCTCTGTTAGCATCGTCTGCCCTGTTGCCATCCACAAATCTGTGCTCCAGGTGCATTATCACAATGTCCAGGTTTTTTCCTAATGCAACAACTGCTCTCTCATTGCTTGCTAGCCACCTGACTTGCTTTACAGCCATGAAATGTGCAAGATGCTCATCGAGAACTTCAGCAATTTCTTTAAGTTCTCTCCTGTGCTTTGGAGACCAAAAAAAAAACTGAAAATGCCTTTTAAACACTCTTCAAATTTGGCCATGTATTTGAAATGTTTATGTGCATCCAAAATGGCAAGCTTAAAAAGTTTGTGGGCAACACAGTGAATGCCAATAATCTCTGGCAAAAGTGATTTGAGTCTAGTAATGACTCTTGTCCGTTCACCAAGATTAACTGATGCACCATCAAAATTAGCACATACAAGTACTGGATGTGCACTGACTGTCAGTTCTGGTAATGGCAAACCCACTGATTGTAAAGCTTTCTCAATAACATTAAATACACCCTCAGCACTTGCAGTTTCAAGTGGTAACACAGATATTAGATGTGTGACTGGCAAACAGTTAGCACCTACATATCTCAGGTAGACAATTTCTTGTTCAACGATGGAGTGGTCTGTACTTCCATCTGCAAGAATATTCACAAAGGAGGCATTTTTTACCTCTTCAATTATTGCTGAATGTATTGTTTTAGCTATGTTGTCCACAAACAAGCGGCAACCTGCTATATTGATGTAGTTGTTGCCAACATTTAAACCATTTTTACGCTGGATCTCACAAATGATTTCAAAATCAGAAAAAGGTTTCCCATTCTTTGCCACAGTGTATGCAGTGTTAAATAAAATTTTGTATTTCTCAACTTCTTTTAGTGTCATGTGTCTTTTTTGAAATGACTGACCCAGAGCAGTTTCTGACAGATGAATGGGTGGTACTTGAGCGGTATCCTTTAAGCAATGTTTGTGCAAGTGATGTGTTCCCTCATCAAATCATGCCTCTTTATGGGGTCTAACTTTAGATCTCCTGAACCTTTTACCATAGCTGAGTTAGGATCACAGATTTGGGGGTAGGCTTTACAATATATGCAGTACATTACAGATTTTTCTTCACTGTAATCCAGCCACGGAAATTCTTTTTTCCATTCAGGATGGAAATTCCTGACCCTTTTTTCTCTGTCATATCTTTGATCCTTGGTAAGGCCATCGTCAAAACTTTTACATTTAGCAGAACTGGATGTTGTAGCACTACCAGTACTTGCTCCACCAGATTTTGAGAAGCCAAATTTTAATAAGCTCATTTTGCAGTAAGAAATTGCTCTGGGTAAGATTAGAAGACTAGTTTTTGTAATTTAGAAAGGTTTACTTTAATGAGCAAGGATGGAAATACACGTGAGGCACTATTATGGCCCAGAAGTATTGGCTTAGGTTAACAAGTTAGGGCAGACAGAACACAAATGACAAAATGACTGACAATGAGATGATGCTAAGGGGTGACACTATGAATTGTTTTATTTATCAGTCACAAGGGAAATGTGGTGTGCTTCTGCAAACTTTGTGATTTCAGTGACACACTGATAACTTCAGAAAAATATTTAGTGATTGTACTCTTGATGCCGGGTCTGTCTCAAAGTAATAGATCTGGCTGTTGGACACACTCAGATGACGCAGGCTTTGCTTCAGCCCAGAAAAATATTTAGTGACTGTAGTGACTTCTCTAGTAATATAGACGCAGGTTTTGCTTCAGCCCAGAAAAATATTTAGTGACTGTGTAGTGACTTCTGACTCAAATTAATTGACGCAGGCTTTGCTTCAGCACAGAAAAATATTTAGTGACTGTAGTGACTTCTGACTCAAATTAATTGACGCAGGCTTTGCTTCAGCACAGAAAAATATTTAGTCACTGTAGTGACTTCTCTCTCAAACTAATAGACAGGTTTTGCTTCAGCCCAGAAAAATATTTAGTGACTGTAGTAACTTCTCTCTCAAACTAATATAGACACAGGTTTTGCTTCAGCCCAGAAAAATATTTAGCGACTGTAGTGACTTCACTGACTCAAACTAATAGACGCAGGTTTTGCTTCAGCCCAGAAAAATATTTAGTGACTGTGTAGTGACTTCTGACTCAAACTATAGATTCAGGCTTTGCTTCAGCCCAGAAAAATATTTAGTGACAGTAGTGACTTCTGACTCAAACTATAGATGCAGACTTTGCTTCAGCCCAGAAAAATATTTAGTGACTGTAGTGACTTCTGTCTCAAACTAATAGGCACAGGCTTTGCTTCAGCCCAGAAAAATATTTAGTGACTGTAGTGACTTCTCTCTCAAACTAACATAAACGACAGGTTTTGCTTCAGCCCAGAAAAATATTTAGTGACTGTAGTGACTTCTGACTCAAACTGATAGATGCAGGTTTTGCTTCAGCCCAGAAAAATAATAATGACCGACTGTAAGAAAGTGACTCTGACTTAAACAAAAAATAGTCAGATGTAGGCTTTGCTTCAGCCCTGAATATTTACTGACTGACTGTACTGTCTCAAACAATTATATAGCTGTACTGCACAGAATAATGACTGTAATCACTAAAGACTTATGTAATTTGCAGTCTGTTTACCAAATTCAGCTCCAAATTAATTTAAAACTGCAGTCTGCTTTAAAGTCACAGTTCAATTAACAATAAAAAGCATTTTTCTTTGAAGTACTTTTGTGTGGATGTAGCCCACCTCTGCACCCCAGCAGCAGCTGAAAGAGTGGATCTCATATAAAGTAAAGGTGCTTACTGCAGTGCTAAGAAAAAGACACACAGTTTATTTTTCTGCAACCCAAAATGACAGACAGACTAGTAAAGTTTGACCTATAACAAACTGAAGAAGGTCAGCTGTCTGTCTCCTACAAAATTCCCTCCTGTAGCCTTTTTCTGCCTTATCAGTATTGTTTTCACTAAATATAACTGGAGTTGGTAACACGTCTTTTTTTTTTTTAACTCCCCATTGTAGTGAGAAAATAAGCCCTTCCCTTCAACTACATAGCACTCTACAGCTCACAGATCTGTAAAAAGCTAAAAGTCTTCTCAGAAAAATAACATTTTTGCTCGCAAAACAAGTATCTTTCATGAAAAGGTAGCCCTCAAGTTTGTATAATAAGTGGGGATTGCAGTAGTCGAGTTAGAGCACAAATTCTCCCTCACTGAACAGCAGCACGTCTGTTCTGTTCAGTGAGCAGCTCCGGAGTGATGGCGCGCTTGCAATTTCCCACACAAGCGCAGATCAGCCACAGACCACATGATTATAGACTCTGTCACACATGTGATCTCCTGCGGCTCATCTCGGTGTCATCACTCCAGCAAGACTGCCGACGTGCTCTGCTGACAGGCAATTAAGTTCTTCCTATCGGATGCTGCCTTAACCCCACCCCTCATTGCCGGAGCTCTTGGGCTGGAGTCCCCATCCCCTGGAAAATTTCTGAGAGCCTGTAATTCAGCGAGGAACACAGAGGTAAGCGTGCCCGGTGGGGGGAGCTCTACAGAGATGCACAGTGACACAACGCGCATGTGCAGCAGCAGAAAACACAGCAAGTCCGTCAGATTTCACAGCATAGTGAATTTCAAGTCCTGCTGCTGCACAAAAGCATCCCGGACGTCGGACTTGGGGATTTTTCACCTCCTGAATGTTAACAACAGACCACACAGTCTTAAATATGAAGGGGAGCTACTAAAATCAGACAAAAGGAAAACGGGTTTATTCAAAGAATAATTGCCGGTTGGAACACATTACCTCATGATATTGTTACAAGTAACAGTTTTAAACTTAGGTTGGATAAGTACATGGATGTATATTATAAATCAAGACTAAATCTGCCAAAGCAGACAGACAGTTAAGAAGGGTATGCTGCCTATCTTTGTAATGTATAACTACACTTTGTAGCTAGGTAACCACCTCTGCTGGCAGACTGTTCCAGGCATCTACCACTTTCTGCGAAGTACTTCCTCACGTCTCTCCTGAATCTACCCACCTCCAGTTTTACTTTCCTACCCTAACTGCCTTTCCTTTGTCCTTCTTTTTTACTTGGTACACCTCCCTGTCTTCCTCGCTCTGCACTTCCTTACACTGTACCTCCTGAATGTCACCCTTTTTTCCTTCACCATCTTTGCCACTTCTCTAGAGAGCCATAACAGTCCCTTTTTCCTTTTGCCTTTACTCACTTCCTTCACACAGAGGCTGGTTGCCTTAATTATGCCCTCCCTTATTTTTCCCCACTGCACTTTGCCCCTCCCTGGCAATCTCCCCTCAAGAGGCAGTAATACTACTCCTGCTACCACCACATACCATGCACTGTGATCACTGTAGCTACCACGCATGCTGTAGCTGAGTGAGGTCCTTGCGATATCTCATGCGATGTCATGTATTTATTATGTTGTGTGCTGTGAATGTTACTTGCTGCTGATTCCCTCGGGACTCCAATCAAAAGGAGAATTGTTTTCTCATTTGGGCAATTTTCTGATGTGCAAAATGTTTAATTTAAGAAAAAAATAAAAACTGCGTTTTGTACCACATTCTTGTCTGCTTGTTGAATGTTTTGGATGTCTAAATGCTGCCATCTCCCAGAACCATTGTGAAAATGAAATGTTGCACTGCATCAGGCTATCCTGGTAAGCACAATTTTTAATAAGTATGTTCAATACATGGGCTAGTTTTTTTTAAACTAGAAACATTTTTGGAACCCTTTGGCTCCCTCTGGTGGAAGACTCAGCGAACAGTCTGGTGTTTGGAGCTCAGTGCACATCTTCTGAACTGGCTGTTTCTTTATACCATCTAAAGCATTAAGGTGAACACATAAGAACATAGGAAATACTAGACAAAAACAATAAGGAGCTGCATTAAAAAAAAGGCTCAGCTGCAATTCCCAATTTCAGATGCACCCAGCATCACTACAAATGCATCAGAATGTTTGCTGGCAATTTTCAACATTTTGATGCATCTGTAACTCTTTTCACACTTTATGGCAAATACAGGGCAATGCATCATTATTTTTGACACACACATCATTTTTGTTGCACAGCCTGCAGCATTTACACTGCCCACCACTTCGGAGTGGACAGCCTCTCACACTGCCCACCCCGAAGACTACCGGGAGACATCACCACTACCGCAGGCAGGAGCACCCCCACTCAAGCCTCTCACGTTGCCCACCCTGAAGGCCACCGGGAGATGTCACCACTACCACAAGCAGGAGCAACCCCCCCTCCAGCCTCTCACACTGTCTACCCCGATGGCTACAGGAAGAGGTCGCCGCTACTGCAGGCAGGAGCACCCGCAATCCAGCCTCTCACACTGCCCACCCCAAAGGCTACTGGAAGACATTGCCACTACCACAGGCAGGAGCACCCCCACTCCAGCCTCTCACACTGCCCACCCCGAAGGCTACCGGAAGACGTCACCACTACCACAGGCAGGAGCACCCCCCACTCCAGGTTCTCACACTGCCCACCCCAAAGGCTACCTGGAGACGTTGTCACTACCACAGGCAGGAGCATCCCCCACTCCAGCCTCTCACACTGCCCACCCCAAAGGCTGCTGGGAGATACTGCTACTACCACAGGCAGGAGCACCCCCACTCCAGCCTCTCACACTGCCCACCATGAAGGCTACCAGGAGACGTCACCACTACTGCAGGCAGGAGCACCCCCACTCCAGCCTCTCACACTGCCCACCGAGTAGGCTACTGGGAGACGTTGCCACTACTGCAGGCAGGATCACCCCTGCTCCAGGTATTACAGTCAGATATCCGAGCGAGCAGCTCTATGTGTGACCTGGAGCAGAGTTTTTTCAAACTTGGCACCATTTCTCAGCACAGTGCTGGCCCTAGCTCAGTTATGGGACTTCCCCTAGCTCCAGGATTTCTCCTCTGTTCCAGCAGGTAATTCCTGCAGCAGACTGACTTGTATTTTCTCCCACCCCTGCCCACGACATTCTATTAAATGGGCCTTCAGCTCAAAAGTCTCCACCCCTCCTGATACACCTAGCCAACTGGAGGATGAACAAACAGCAAGATCTACTTATAGGGCCAAAACCTAATCTTTGTAGTCACAATAAGGAGAAAGCTGCAGCATGCATAACTCAGCAGAGTCTTGTAACTGAATTACATTTGGGCATACCTAGTAGAGTTCCTCATTTATCCCCACAGTCAAGTGTGACAAGGTGGTCTTGAGAGCAGACCCACTAGGAAAATAAGAAACTGAAGAGTGGTATTGAGAGCAGAACCACCAGGAAAACAAGTAACTGCAGACTGTTCTTTGAAACTAGGAGAACAACATAGCTACTTCCATCCCTGATAGTCCTTCAAACTAGGAGAACAACATACAGTAGTTACTACCATCCCAGATATAAACAGAAGAACAACAACTCAAAAATGCTCCGGGGTGGTAATTGTAAATGTCTTATACGTCATGGTGGTCCTCGGCTCCAATCTCATCCTGTCACATATATGCCATGGATCCATCAGGCAGTAGGTAATAGTCCATATAACTGCCCTAACACCAGCACCCTTAGGGAGCCCTCCATTTCAGAAATCAACCTTCAGGGTCTTAGGCAAAGAAGGAACATATATAAAATAACCTGCTATGTAACAGAATGTAGATTAAGGATCCCCCTGCCCTAAGCCTGGGTTCATAATCAAAATCTTGACAAAACTTACATTACTACTTGGAAGGGATATCAAGACAAACCCTGGTGCCCCCCCTCTCGCATTAATGGCTGCATTACCTCCCCCACAAAATTGAATAGGCTAATTCTAGGGGGCTAAGGATAACACATATGAATATAAACAATCTAAGTCAAAAAATACTCGAAGTAGAAGCTTGGATGAGTCTTTACGCCCCAGATACAGTATATTAGCCATCTCAGAAACCTGGCTCAAACCCCACATACTTGATCAAGAGGTAGAGATAAATGGCTTCATAACTTGCAGACAGGACAGGATAGGAAAAAAGGGGTGAGGAATCCTAACTTACATACGATCCTCTCTAAATGCCTCCCAGCTGACAATGCCTGCCCTAGACAATGCCAGCTGTGAAGCCTTATTCATAACTCCAGTGTTGGAGGGAACCAAACCCATGACAACACGATGCATATACAACCCTCCCAAGGCAGCAACAGTAGCCCTAAATTCCCTTATATCCATTCTACCAGACCTCCCCAAGGGGGAGAAAATAGTACTGAGAGACTTTAATTTACACTGGGGGTCTAAATTGAATAAAGAACTAGAAAACCTCCTACTGGAGGCAAACGTAACACAATTGATCCAGGAATGTATGAGACTAAACATGAAAACAGAAAATCACCTCATTCTGGATTGGATCCTGGCCTCCAACCCTGACAATATCAAACTGGTAGGAACTCTCGAGGATTCCCTCAGTGACCATTCCCCTATATTTGGAATATAGAAGAACAGCTTCTGCACTATGCCGCCAAGAATCTGGGCACAGAATTACTCAAATTTTGACGAAAATGTCTTTCTCGAAACTCTAGCCTAGGTAACTTGGTTGGAAATCAAATATGCCCCAAACCTGGACACTGCACTAGAGTTCTTCATTAAGAGCTTTCTATCAGCTGCAAACAAACATGCCGCAGTGAGACAATTTCGGGTAAAAGGTCAGGAAGCAAGATGTCTAGCCCATGACCATAAATACACTTGAGGGAAAGAGACAGGGCATGGGGTACCTTCAAATCAACAAACCTCCCCAAGGACTGGCAGACTTTTAGGAAACTATGAAATAAATGCAAAAATGAGCTAAGAGCAGCAAAAAAAAAAAAACAATACCTTAGAAACCTCCAAGAGAAAAACCTCTCTGACCTCAAAAAATTCTGGTCACAAATCAATATTTATTTATTTATTTGTTTGTTTTTGGTAACCGGGTGTGTGCACTAGGCATAGAGATACCTATTTTCAGGCACAACCTGGGAGGAATACAAGGGGAAAATACATGAGCAGTACAATGTGACACAGCACAAGGAAAAGGTAGACAGCGAGATGGTCAAAATACAAACTACTAGACAACTGGGTGATATACAGAGTTAGACAAAGTCCAAAAAATAATACACAGTACAGTTTGGAAAAAGTCAAAATATAAACAAGTGAGTACAAGTCAGTATTAGGTACAACAGGAAAAGCACACAATACAGTAAGTGCCATCACAAGGCTCAAAACGTAGAGAAGTAGAAGAGAAGGAGGGGTGGTAGGGATCAGAGGAGAAAAAGGGGAGGTAAGGAAAGAAGACGTGAAGGAGAAAGGAAAGAGGGAGAGTGCAGGAAAAGACAGGGGTGAGGATAGAAGGAATGAATGAGCTAAGATGGATGAAAGCATGTACAAGGATTTGAGGCCAAAAGATGTTCACGGTGGAGTTTCTTGAAGCCAGCATGGGTAGGAGCTTGGCTAATTGCTTGAGGGATGGAATTCCTGTACTTCGGGGCCACATAAGAGAAAGCACGAGTACCCATAGTGGTTTTGCATCTGGGGATCAAGAGAGGGGCATGGCCATTAGATCAGATACCATAGGAGGGAGTTTGAGGGTGTAGCAAGGAGGCAAGGGAGTTGGGGAGGCCTGATCTAGTTATGCCATCAATTAGGGAGCAATAGGACAGTAGTCGGTGAGCAGCAGGACTGGGCCATTTTAGGTCAGCATAAAGCTGACAGTAATGTTTGAACCGTGGTGATACAGAAGCATAGCAGCAGATGTTGTTATAGGTGGTGTCCCATTTATGGAGGGAGGTCTTTGATGCCCCTAGGTAGGTGACTGAGCCATAGGCCAGGGCCAGGAGCAGCAGGCCTTGAGCTACAGCAAGCCTGGCAGACAGCATAAGGGCATAGCTAGTACGGTAGGCACCTCCGATTTTGGCATTAACAGATTTGCAGGTGGCAGTGATATGTAGGTCAAAAACCAGGGATTCATCAAGGAGAATGCCTAGATATTTAAGAGAGCTGGTGCCAACTACTGGGGAACCATCGGCACTCGATATTTGAAGGGAGTTGCAATTTGCTTTGAGTCTAGCTGGAGATCCGAAAAGCATGGAGTGAGTTTTGCTTGCATTTAGGGTAAGGTTGTTTACCATTAAGTAGGATTGAATGCTTAAGAAGTCAATGGCTAGGGAGTGGTTAATATCAGTGATATTACCACCATTGCAGTAAATGACGAGGTCATCTGCATACAGCAAGGAGGAGCAGCTGGTGCAAATGATGGGAGGTGATTTATAAAAATTGAGAAAAGTAGCGGGCCAAGTATGGACCCCTGGGGAACCCCCATGAGTATAGGAGAAGGACTGGACATGGCTGAGTTAAAGGCTACAACCTGCATCCGGTTGGATAGATAGCTATTGAACCAGGCAACTGTTTCGGTGGAGAAACCAAAAGAGCAGAGTTTAGTAAGGAGAAGGGTATGGTTAACCAGGTCAAAAGCCTTAGTTAAGCCAATGAAGATAGCACCTGTCAAGAGACCGAATTCCATAGCAGCATAGATGTCATTTGTAAGTTTTAGGATGGCAATGAAAGTACTATGGCCTTTGCTGAAACCATGCTGGGAGCCCGAGAGGAGGTTGTGCTCCTGTAGGTATGCTATAGTTTGGGTTGCCACTAATTTTTCCAAGATTTTACTGAGCACTGAAAGAATGGTAATAGGTCGGTAGTTAGACATGTCTTTAGAATCACCTTTCTTAAGGATGGGAGTGATCCTAGCTAATTTCCAGATGTTGGGAACTATGCCATGACATATCGACAAATTGACAAGGCGATAAGAGGGGCAGTGACTTTAAATAGCCTGGGTTCCAGTCTATCTGCACCAGAGCTAGTGCTATCAGGCGTGGAGATTAGTAGCTTTAGAACTTCAGTTCTGGTGAAGGTCCAAAACCGGAACAGTGGATGAAAAAGCACCGGTTCTGTGTCCACAGAACTGGAAGTAGGGGGAAAGAGGCTGAGTAGATATATAGGTCAGAGAAGTGGCTGTTTAGTGCATTAGCTATGGTCACAGGATTATTACAATGTACGCCATTTAGCAGCATGTCATTAGTAGTGGATGAGTTATCGGCTCCAAGGAGAGTTTTAATGACAGACCAGAATTTCTTGACGTCACCAGCAGATTTCATCAGTAAGTCCTTACAGAAAGAGCTTTTAGCTAGGCATATACTCCTTTTGCAGGAATTTCTCCAAGCTCTATAGTCATTAAAATCTGCCTGTAGCCTGGAGGCCTTGAAATGCCGCCAACTTTTATCCCTTACCCTGAGTTAAGAAAGAAGATCTTTGGTGAGCCACTTGGTCTGTGTACCCCATATACAGCGAGTGACTCGGGGGGCATGGATGTCCTGGAGACAGCCAAACTTGGCAAGGAAGCAGTCAAGTGCTGACTGAGCATTTGAAGAGGCAAAGATGGGAGACCAGTTGATCAGTGATAGGTCATGCATAAATACAGCCTGATTTATATTGGCCAGATTGTAGAAAGTGATAAGTTTTGGAGGAGGGGATGATGGTCTAACGGAACGCTAGAGGCAGAAAATTGGGGAGTGATCACTTATGGCATCTGCCAGGGTACCACCAGCAACTATACTGTCGAGGCAGTTTGTGAGGGCCCAATCTATTAGTGTAAGTGGAACGAGGAGGAGGCATGACTCTTGTAGGGTCAATGATTAGTTGGTGGAGGTTATGGCCATGTACCACAGTGTGAAAAGACTGTCTAGCTTTACTAGTCCAGTTTAAATTTAGATCTCTCATTATGAGGATCTCATTTTGTCCAACGGCTGTGTCCACCTGGAATAGGAGTTCCTTGAGACCAGCAATGCTATCAGTGGGAGGGTTATAGGCACACACTATGTGCAGTTTCTTAGAGCCTAGTTGTAGGGTGGCGTGAATGGCTTCACAGTGAGAGAGGGTGAAAGGGCCATTTTGGTGTGGTGATAGGTGAGGTTTAAAGAGGATTGCAACTCCCCTAGGTGGCACTATCCCACGTGCTACTACCCCTGCCAGCTTGGCTAGTAGCAGGTTAAGGGTCCTGAGTTCTGAAACGGGTGCCTCCACCCGGAGGTCAGGGTTGGCAGTTGTCAAACTAGCTTTGTTACAGACCTCCTGGACACTGTAACCCCTGTCTTATAGAACAGTGGTTGGCAGATAGAGAACAGAGGATCCAAATTAATGGTCAATTATCAGATATAGGGGAGGTGTCGAGTGGGGTCCTGCAGGGTTCTGTGTTGGGGCCAGCACTATTTCAAATATTTATATCTCATCTAACTAGGGATTTAAATGGTTGGGCCACTAAATATGCAGATGACACAAAGATAGGAGGGCCTTGTAGTACTCAAGAGGATATAAGGCACATTCAGAAGGACTTGGACAGTGTCACTAAATGGGTTGATAGATGGAGTATATCCTTTAATATGGATAAATGTAAAATTATGCACCTGGGAAGACACAATGCTAGGGTGACCTATACATTGTGTGGTCATATCTTGCAGTGTTGTTCCTCTGAGAAGGCTTTGGGATACTTCGTATCTGATACATTAGAAACAAATGAGCATACACAAGATGCAATTAAAAAATGCAACAAAATCATCTTGTCTGTTGAAAGAAACATAGTAAGTAGGGAAAGTAACATAATGATGCCCTTGTTTCGAGCATATGTACATCCGCAATTGGAATACGCATCTTAGATCTGGTTTCCATCAAAAAAACTAGAAAGACAGAAATTAGAACAGGTCCAGAGGAAATACACTAAAAGCATTTCAGGTATGGCTGCTCTTGGCTATCTAGAGAGACTGAAAAAGTTGAATTTAATGTCCATAGAAACCAGAAGGATAAGAGCTGATCTTGTATTCATTTACAGTACTATGCAAGATTATAGGTTGTTAAATGATTTAGGGATAACTTTCAAACAAGATGAATGTAACACTAGGTGTCATCCTTTACAATTACAAAATCAAAAGTTTCATACAAATAAAGGAAATACTTTTATACAGCAAGAATAGTCAGTCCCTGGAATGCATTATCTGAAAGTGTGATTATTAGTAAAGACAGAGCTACGTTTAAGTCCAGACTGGATCAACATCTTTTGAATGGTAAAATTCCACAATATTATTAGATGTACATAAGGAGCTTATATAGGCAGTTAGCCTACTCGCTCCAAATCTGCCTCAGTATGAACCTTTTTCCCCAGTAGTGACAGGAACAATACACAATGATCACTTTCACAATACCCCTAATATACCTTACCAGTACCCCACTGTTTGCACTTACCACCAGGGCTGGTTCCTGTGGCTCATCCCTTGGGACCCCCCTGTAAAACAAGGTTACGCACAGCAACTGGCAACAGTACAGTACTCTTAGCATAAACTGGAACCACAGTCAGGCCAAAGGCAGAAAAAGATAGATCTGATTTACACAGGGGACTTGAACAAGGGAAGGGTTTAATCAGGTTCATTTGCTTAAATGCTCTATCAATCAAACAGTTATGCATGCATTCAGAGTCCCTAAGCAGTCACACCCTCTGTGTACCCAGGTGGAGAAGAGATGGGCTAGCCAGGACCGTTGCCCAGGGTAGGCCGGCGTTGCAGCTGGTTGGGACCCTGTGATGGAATAAAACAGCATGCATAATACACACTATTTGTAATCCAGAGCCAGAGGGCTCAGTTCATGGAAGAAAAAGAACAACAAGACAATCAGATGACACACTTAGATTAAGCTGTAGTTGCAGGGAGCTACCCTGATGGTTACTCACGATACCCAGAACTGGACACAGATTGGATGAAAATCGAGACTGCAGGTGGCTGATCTGGAGAGCCAGGAGAAGCAGGGCCCACACAATTCACCAAGGCATCATTCCTGTTCGAGCATGGAACAGGGGGCTGATCCCCAGGCAAGTCTCTCAGCGATGGCTTTTCTCTGTGCAGTGTGGTAATCTGGCATGGCCCTCGTGGCAAGGCCTGACAGCTTGGAGATAACTGTGGATTTAGTCCGTTTGAGCCAGATACAGCTCCCAGCAAGCAGAACATAGTTCACACAGTGGGGAGCCAAATCACAACCCACTTTCAATACACAGCACATTTATATGTAAGAAATTCTACAGTACAAGGCAATCCTTCTCTGATCGAAATCGCACAGCTATCTGCACAGTTCAGCAGTTCTGATGTGACTGGAATTCCTGGCAGGCCGATCGCATTCAGCAAAATCTTCATTCTTCCTCAGGTATTTCGTCTGGTCAAAAGTTGGTGGCTCACCAATCGGATTTAGTCCGACTATAACCCTCAGTTCCCTCTCAGGACAGCAGGCAGCATGCAGGCCAAAACTTTAGCCTGTCCACAGTTCTCCCGCATGAAGTACGTAAAACAGCTGCTCGACTGTCTCGAGCTGTTGCTTCTTCAGCTTTCCACTTACATCTGGCTAGACAGCAGACAGCTCAAGGGGTTTCCCAAGATCCAAAAGGTTCAGTTGGTTGGTTCAGCTGTCAGTCAGAACAAAGCTCCCCATGTAGGTGCAAAAAGGTGCCAACCCCCTAGAACTACAATTCCCACAGTTTTACTCCACATAGCCCCAGTAAGCAGACTCCATTTTAGAGCCCCAAAGTTCAGATTGGTCCAATTTGGCAGGTCAGAACCAAAATGGTGGAGACAGGCAGAACACCCCTCACTGCAAAGAAGGCAGGTTAGAATAAACTGCAATATTATTACTGCTCTAGAAGATAATCAGTCAGCAAGCACATCTACAAAAGAGCTCCCTCTGAGCAATTAGCAGTGGCAGAAATGGAGCAATTGTTTGGCAGTTCAGGCGGGACTTGAGCATGAGAACACTCAGCCCCCTCTCATTTCAATTGTAACTGCGATCAGGCAGCTCTTAAAGAGACAGTACATAGAGGCTTTACAGGCACCCTAGGGCATTAACATTTAAATGGCAAGGGTGCCAGACACCAACCAGGCAGTGAGCATTTGGGCAAGCTCTAGGAAAACTTTTTGGGAACCCCCATTTGTAGGGGGCTTACAAATACCCTAGTCAAAGGTCGTCCAGCCTGGGGCTAATGTGATATAATAGCAAATGACATCTGCCTAAAGAATCAAGCCGGTGCCACTAATGCTTTTAACCACTTCTTTACTGACCTGGACAAATTCAAAACCCACCATCTGAGGTCTCCCCTACCCATGCAATCTGAGTCTAACACAACCCCCTCCCCAAACTTGCACTTCAAGCTCACATCAAAACACGATGTCCTTAAGCTACTCAGGAAAATCAAAACCCCCAGATCTGCTGGGCATGATAGGCTACAACCTAAATTGCTCAAAATCACGGCCCCAGTCATATGGTTATTTAATAGATCCATCCCAGAGGGGAAAGTCCCATCACTCTGGAAAGTGGCCCTGGTTACACCAATACAAAAAGGTGGCCCTCATGAAAAAGTTGAGAATTATTTGCCCATCTCAACTCTCTCCATCCTTTTTTTTTTATTGCAGTTAAAATCAAAGTGCAATACACATAATAATCTGCACGGTGAAGTGACACATTACAATGACCATACATAACTTATTGCATGAGAGACTGGATTATATAAAATAAAGTCATAGTTCATCAGGGAAAAAATTGTTTCCCCTCAATAGTCGTAACTCAAAGTGCCTCATCAATTAATACTGCCTTTAGGGGTTGTTCAAGGTTTCAAATTTAACTTTAAAGGGTTGTCATAGCAATTCATACTTCCTCATTTGCTTAACAGTAATGTAGTGTATTCATTCCAATGCATGACTCCCAATAATTGAGTTTGACCAAGCCTTGAACTGAGGAGGGTCAGGATCCTTCCATTTCAGTAAGATCTGTTTAAAAGCTTGTGCTAGACTGATGTTAATCAGGCTCTGTTTGGAAGGAAGTAAGAAATTATATGGTGGACCTATTCTCAATAGCATCCACAAAGGATTTTTAACTAATGGAGTTTTAATAGCATCTAAAATAAATGCCATGATTGAGTCCCAACACAGATCTAATTTAGGACATAGAATGAGCATATGTTCCAATGTTCTAGATTCATATTGGCATCTAGGGCAAGCTGAAGAAATGCCAAGATTTATTTTATATAGAAAGTCCAGTGTATAATAAACATGGTACAAAATATTAAATATGATTCATTGCATCCTGATAGACTTAAGTCCCCAGCTTTTTACATTGATAAATATTTTCCATAAATTTAGAGGGATAGAAAAATTGAGTTTGTCCTCCCATTTTGCTTTTAACTGATAAGTTGTCTGCTGTGAGGGTGGTAGAAAAATTTTCTAAATTTGGGAAATCATTTTTATGTGGGAGGGCAGCTTAAAAAGGCTTTCCAACTTACTCAGTTTTTCATCCCCCAATTTATTGATATTTTTATTAATGTAATCCCGTAACTGTAAACAACAGAAAAACTAAGAGTTGGGGATATCATACTTTTCCTTTAATACCTCAGAATCCTGTATATGACAGACTTCCATACATTGCCCAATTACTTGCAGTCCTTTATTATACAAGTTTTGAAAATGATATTCTGGATAGATGGTGGAAAGCAGCCATTTAAGTAAATTGGAGCATCCATTGAAAATAGATCTTTGTGTCTTTCGGCACAAAAGATTTTATTCCAGATATATCAAGTAGTTTTAGACGTGAATGCTAGATTATGTTTTACTTTACTAGGAGCTATGTATAGAATGTGTTTAATGTTACAAAAGGGGGGTTGTGAGGTTTCAATATAATATGATGAATTTTACTTATTTTCTTTAAACCATGATGGAAAAATGCAAGGTTAGCAGCAAAATAATAATATTTAAAATGTGGATAAGCCAATCCAGCCTCAGAATATGGTAATATTAATTTATCAATCTTACGTCTGGGCCTCTTCCCTTTCCACAGGAATTTTTTAATCAGAGTGTCCAATCCTTTAAAGAAATTATCCGTTATTATTTTAGGTACAGTTTGAAAAAGAAACATGAACTTGGGTAGGATATACATTTTAATTACATAATTCTGCCCATCAGTGTATATGGGAGCATTTCCCAATGTAGTAGAAGTCTTTTAACTTCTTCCATTAAGGGATCGTAATTTAATGAATGTAAATTCTGAAGTTTTTTATCCAGTTTTACTCCCAGATATATTATTTGTGACACCTTTTTTACACTGTATTGTGGAAGAGAAGCAAATGGGTTTGTATGTGAGGGGGACTCAAGAACCTCAGTCTTAGACCAGTTGACCCTATAGCCTGAGATTTCCCTGAATTGTGACAGTAGCTCCAAAATATGTGGAAAACTTTGGTTATGGTTTTCCACAAATATCAGAGTGTCATCAGCGTAAAGGCTGACATGTTGTTCTTGCCCTTCTATTTTGGACCCCTGTATTTTTGAGGATGATCTAAGTGCTATGGCCATGGGTTCTATAGCCAAGGAAAAAATCAGAGCTGACAACAGGCACCCCTGGCAGGTGCCACGCTGTAAATGAATTATTGCAGATACATCTTTATTTGTTCTTATCCTGGCTACCAGACCCAAGTAAAGCATATTTACTCATTTACAAAACCCAGGACCAAACCTGTATCTATTCATTATGTATTTAATATACAGTCACTCCACCTGGTCAAAGGCTTTTTCTGTGTCAATTAGTACCATTAATTGATAGATTAGGATTCTGGCAGTAATCCACGATATTAATGGTACGACACATATTGGATCTTATAGATCTACATTTAATAAAGCCATTTTGATCCAGGTGAATTAGCACAGGCAATACTTTCTTGAGTCTGGTAGTCAGGATTTTTGCTAACATTTTTGCATCAGAATTAATTAAAGATATTGGGCGATATGAGGCCGGATTTTTGGGATCTTTGTCTTTTTTCAGAAATACTGAAATAGTGGCTTCTTTGAAAGAGGGGGCCAGTAACTGTGAATCAAACATGTAATCAAAGAGATTTTTTAAGTGTGGAACCAGCTTCTTCGAAAAAATCTTATAGAAATCTATGGATAGTCCATCTGGACCAGGAGCCTTTCTGACAGAGAGGCTCCTGATCGCAGTGGTGATCTCCTCCACTGATATGTCCTGGTCCAGTATACCAACAGTTTCTGGAGGAACAGAAAGGAACTTAATCTTTTATAAAAATTCCAACTCAGAATGAATTAGGCCTGTGTTATCCAAAGATAAAATTTGTGGAAAACTCTATTGCTATCCTTAGGAATAATATGGGTTTGCCCTTGTGGGTCAACTATTTGTATGATTATATTCTTCTGTTGAGTGGACTTCAATTGCCATGCCATAATTGTATCTATCCGTTCCCCATTCGAGTAGCAATTACTTTTAGTATACATTACCTGTTTCTCCACCATTTCAGCCAACATGCTGTTGAATTCTTCTTTTAGAAAAATCAGGCTTTGATAAATCTGATTATCATTAGTTTGCATATGTAATGCTTCCATGTCCGTAACATTTTTTTCCAAGTCCCTTAATTTTACACCCAATTTTTTATTACATGTAGGAAGTTACACATCCATGAATATAGGCCTTGAATGAGTCCCAAACTGTGTCCATATTAGCATCTGAAACTATGTTTACTGAAAAGAAAAAATCAATTTCTTTACCAATATATTCCACAAAATTTGCATTCTTCAGCAAAACTGGATCCAACTTAAAAGAAGGCATCTTGTTATAGTTTGGGACCTGGAAAGTAATAAATACCAGAGCATGATCAGAAATCAATATATTAGAGTATTTAATGCCCTGTATTTGATACTTAATGGATTGAGATATCAAATAAAAGTCGATGCAAGAATAGGAGTGATTGGAAACAGAAAAATATGAGTGCTGACACAATATAGAATTTTTTAGATGCCAAGGTTCAACAAGATTGTAGTCACCCATAAAGTGTAATATTTTAGAGGCTGCTGAAGTAAGGTGACCTGGTCGAACCCCTGATTTATACAATGCTGGGTTTAGCATTACATTAAAGTATCCCCCAATAATAAAGGGAGTGGAAAAGTTGGCTAGTTCTAAAAATATGCGAGAAAAAAATTGTGGGGAGTTTTCATTGGGGCCATATATATTGCTGATATGCTGATAGTGTATAAACTCCCGGCCAGCAGAATTTGTACAATAATAAAGTGGCTATTAGGGTCCATAACATGTTTAACAATTGTAACATCTAGTGTTTTTTGAAGAAAACTACTACCCTTCAAGAAGAGTTTGTGCATGGAGCATTAATACCACTTACTCACTTATTAGCATGATACATGAATTCCTTTTGATCTAAATTTGATTCCTGTAGACAGATACAGTTTGGCTATGAGCAAAGATCTGAACCGGGCCACTTCAGAACTTGGATCTGATAATTTAACTAATGTTAATTCTGACAATTGTGACCCCGGCCACAATTGTCAGAATTAACATTAGTTAAATTATCAGATCCAAGTCCTGACGTGGCCGGGTTCAGATCTTTGCTCATAGCCACAGCTACAGTCTTAGTTTTCTCATGCAACAGTAAATTTGTAGGCATAAAGTTATCTTTAAACTGCAGTTCTCTCCTGTTTTGCTCAAATGCCAGGCTAGGTAAACTGTTTCAGTGTTCTCCTCATCAGCTGTAGTGTAGCAGATTTCCTCAGTTTCAGGAGCTAATATTACTGCAGTTTCAGATGTTGGAAAGAGGGACTGTTATGACTGTGGAAGGGGGGAAAGGGGTTTCCCTGCAAAAACAGTGCTGGCCCCAAAGAAGCTGTTTAATTTCTGCTGCTGGAGTCAGATCATGCAAGTGTTAGGTGAAGTAGGGGCAGTGAGTTTGCCATGTGGTGTGCTGCTCGTATGCTTTAGTATGGTATCTCTTTTTCCTACGGCATTGCTCTGGTGATGTGACAATATCTGGAGGACTAGAATTGACTGAAAACAGCATGCTGTAGAATCCACCAAGAAAAGTATAGCAACTGTCGCCGTTTAGAAATTAACTACGTTTGCCACCATTTACAAATGATAGACCATTTAGAAATTTATCACTTTACCAACCGTTTAAAAAAAAGGCAAACTAGGCACCAAACCATAACATTCGGTTGAGAAAACTGCCCTTTCAAACGATAGCTCCATCGATCCGAGCCATAAGCACTGCTGCCGCTCGACTTCACTTAACCACCATGATGGAGCCTCTGCACATGTGCATCCCCTGACCAATGTGTCCCCCAAGTCAATTCTATCCATCCTCAGCAAGGTGCTGGAGAGAATTGTCTACAATCAGTTAATAAAATAAATTGAAAGTCATTAAATATTCATGGCTAGACAACACGGCTTCAGGAAAAAGCATGGTACAGACATACCATTAGTCAGCCTCACCTCTGATATATTCACAGCTCTTTACAAAGGCCAGTCAACCAGTGCGAACTTCATCAGCCTCACCAAGGTCTTCGACCTGGTCGATCACACATTGCTCATCGAGAAACTTACATTTATAGGCCTAGACTGTCTGACAGTACAGTGGTTCACTGACTACCTCCAGGGAAGGACCCAAATTGTAAGATGGCAGGGAACCCACTCTAGCACATGACCGATGCTTGACAGGGTCTTCCAGGGGTTCATCCTGGGGTCCCTACTATTCTCCTTATTTATTAACAGGATGCCATTAAACTGTGGTGATGCTAGCATAACCCTATATGTTGATGACACCGTACTATATAAGTCTTTCAAAGACACAGCAACCTTGAACACTGAGCTGACAAATTACCTACAACTCCTTGAGGGATGGCTAGAAAAAAAAACAACCTCATGCTAAATAGCAAAAAACAAAGGCCTTGTTGTTCAGTCCAACAAGTTTAGGACCCGACAGGTCATCGATCCTGACACCCACTCTCATTAACAAATGAAAGGTTGAGGTGGTCAAATCTATCGAGTACTTAGGCATTACCTTAGACCAAACTGTACCTTCAAAGCTCACACCAATCAGCTGACCAAGACCATGAACCAGAAACTTGGTCTGCTGTATCACCTAAGCCCCTTCCTTACACAAGAATCCTGGCGTAAGGTGGTAACCTTACTACCCACCCTGTTCTATGGCACACCGGTCCTACTAACTCTCAAAAGGGCAGAAATGCAAAAGGTTAGAACCAAATATCACCAGGTGAGCCACTTTGTGGTAGGTGCTCCACCCCATGTGCACAATTGCCAGGTGCTGCATGCCGTCTTATGGCCGTCACTTGAAGGACAACTTCGGTACCCATCGCTATGTCTGGCCTTCAAACTGAGGCAGGATAATGCTCCGCCAAGTGTAGTAGGATTATTATCAGATAAACCAATAGAAGGTCCCTCAGATCCTTGTGCCACAAACCCCTTAAAGTGCCCAAAACCAGAGCATCCCCAGGGCAAAGGTCATTTCCAGTTAGCATTCCAGCCCTCTGGATCGCAGTCCCAGAGAATCTACAGGAATGCAACTTCCTTGGGGGGTTTCAAAAAGGGTCCAAGGTGCACCTCTCAGAGCTCAACCAGTGTAGCTACTATCGTTAACTCCCTCAACTCAGCCCCCACTTAGCACTTGAAGTAATCTACTTGTTTACCTGTAACCTTAGCTATCTTATTTATATTAACAAAAGTCAAGTATAACAACAGTTGTCAATGGCTTGTGTTCAATTACTGTAAATGAATGTTGGATTGTGAGAAAGAAACTCACTGAACATGTCTCTGTATACCACAATTCTGCCTGTATCGCACCTCTAATGTATGCATAATAACCCCAGGTCGCCCCTGTAAAAGGGACTGTCTTGGTCTCAGTGGGCTTACCCAGTTACCAAAACTAAACAAATAAATTTAAGGCATGACATTAGACAATCTTTTTTGTGGTCTAACAGTCATGTCACAAGTAGTTCAAATGCACTACAAACATGATGCAAATGTTTAAATCCTAGCCCCATAAGTCTAGCATGTTCTTTTTCCTGACACCCAGATAGCTGTAACTTTCGATATCATATGAAAGCTGTAACCATTCTTTGATGGGAATTACTACCAAATTTTATAGACACTGGCACTACAAAGAGGAAAGTCACCCATGGCACAAATCTCATGGAACCCAAGGCCAGGTAAGCTACCTTTTACTCTCCATCCCTCACAGAATGGCTGCGTGAGATTCTCTTTGCCTTACAAGCAGAGAAACTTATAGCTCACATGTCCAAAAAGTCACACTATTACCAAAGGGTTTGGGCCCCCTTATACACTTTGTTGACTATCTTGATAAAATGGAAATGCTAAGGTTAACCTACTCGTATTCTCAAAATACTGTTTTAATGTCCAATTGCTAACTCCAGTGTACTTATTCTAACTCTCTTAACCTTAAAAACATGATAGTTGCGTACCGGGGTGGCATAAGGGAAGTGAGGAGTAGTAGTTTGTTGACTTTATTATTCACCTTACTTCAACCTACTATGAACAATATTGTATAAGCTAATTCTACTGAACGTGATATGCCTGTGAACATACTATGTACCCAATTTCAAATTTGTTCTACACTTATGTCTTGTTGTCATTGTGTGACTAAATATTTCTCAAATAAAGTTTACTAAATTTGAAAAAAAAAGCAACCTTTTACTCCCAGGTGTACTACGTTTGTTATGAGGAATACTCTTCATGACAATGCCTTCCTCCAGAGAATTTAAATGACATGCTATCTCCATCAATGTTATTCTCCAGGGTTATTCTCCATGAGGAACTGATTCAGCTAGTGTTTAAAAGATTCAGCATGCCACATCTTGCACGATTTTCCTTGTAAGCTCAATCCATAGGTTTACAACTCACTGGATGAGAAAATGTCATATTAGGAAAAGGAAAAAAAAAAACAGGAGCGTCCAATCCTGTAAAATTACAGATATAATGGGAGAGAGGGAATTGGTTTCTGAGGCTGTATTTATACTACAAAAAAGGAAAGATGAAGCCGGCCTGGTAGTGAAGAGGGCTGAGACACTCTGCACCTTACCTTGTCCCATGCTGGTGACCCGGGTTCGGAAATGAGCTTGAGTATCTAGGGCTTGGTCAGGAAGGGAGAGATTTGAGCATCTCGAGGACAGCTCTTCTCTCCTAGGGTGGGGTGGCTTGCTGTCTCAGCCCTTGGCTGCTCCCAGGTGGAGGCATGGGGGGTAGTGCTGGCAGCTTCGAGTGACATGAAGGAGGGGTCGTGGTTCCGTAGGCATGCACACCTCCACGTACACACCTATTTGCTGCCATGACAAGGGGACTAAGGGAAGAAAAACAGAAAATGGTCGATGCGGGCTATAGAAAGCCCTACCCACCTACCTCTGCCCCACACTGTTGACTGATTGCCTGCCCTATTTAGATGTGTGTCACTAGCTGGGGGGAGGACAGCCCTCCCCTTCCTGGTCCTGCCATGGGGGGGAATCTGTAGGCGGATCTCAGGCATGACAATCTGGTATAGCAGGTGAAGGGTGAGAGGAGATGGGGACAGGGCTAAGAGCCTGCCCACACTGAACATGATGAGAAAAACCTGTAAGGCAAAAAAAAAAAGGAAAGATATAACAACACTCAACTCAAAAAGGAGAATTTTTTTTTATTTTGTTACCACCATACACTTGGAATACAGATGATTTGTAAAAATGTCAATGAGTAGACTTCAATATCAAAATGTATGCAAATAATAAAGTTATTAATTCTATTATTAACACAATAGACCACACTGTAAAAATGTAAGGCAGTAATATATATGGGCTCACCTAAGTGGTTCTCTGAGGTCAAGAAAGCAGAGAGGGCCATAAAAAGTCATTTATCAGATAGAAATAGAAGCAGGGGGACGAGGAATGAAGCAAATACAGAGTAAAGATGAAGAAGACCAAAAAGGCAGTCAGGGATGCAAAAGCAGACATAGAGGTACATACTGCACAGAGGGTCAGTGGAGGGGAACAATAGTTTTCAGATACATTAACAAAAAAAGAAAGACAACAGGAAGAATTGTAAGGCTGACTGGGGTAGAGTGAAAGAGGAGGATAATCAGAAGGCAGATGTTCTTAACAACTTCTTTTGCTTAGTATTCACAGTGGAGGATAGCGGGCCTTTACCAGAAAGCAGCATAAAGGCTGCAGTGCTGGGAATCCCAGAAGTGAGTCAGGTGGTATTTCATAGAATCATAGACTGTGACAGCAGATAAAGACCAAGGGTCCATCCAGTCTGACTATTTTTTGTGCTATTTATACCCTGGATCTACTGTCCATTAGAGGCTGTGTCAATGAGACCTTTCACTCTATGCCATCTCTGCTTGAACCCACTCACAGTCTCTGCCAAGACTGCATCTGCCTGCAGACTGTTCCAAGGCTCAGCCACCCACTCTATAAAGAAATATTTCCTCATATCTCTCCTGAATCTTCCTCCTGCCAGTTTCCAGTCATGTCCTCTAATCACAGAGTTGGGATTCCTAGTGAATAGCTCTTTGCAATGTATCATATTGATGCCCATCAAGAACTTGAACATCTCAGCTATATCACCCACTCCCTTCTAGTCTTCAGGAAGCATATGTTCAGGGCTCTGAGTCACTCCTCATAAGATCTGCCTTGCTGAACCTGAATCATCTGACCTTGAATCATTTTGGTTTCTCGCCTCTGGACTGTCTCCAGTCTGTTTTTATTTTTACTCAGGGTGGGGTTCCAGAACTGGGCATAGTACTCTAGGTGTAGCCTTACCAAGGATCTCTAGGGGGCAATATCACCCATTTCCTAGTGCTGACAATGCCTCTTCCTATGCACCCCAACATCCTAGCCACTTTACTGTAGGCCTTGACACACTGACTAGATTGTTTGAAGGAGTCATTAAAGATCTCTCCCAGGTCTTTCTTCCAATAACACTGCCAGTCTATCCCTCCCCCCCCCATTAGTAAACTGTTCTGCAGTTCCTTTTACCCAGGTGCATAACCTTGCACTTCCTCACATTGAATTTAACATGCCAGACCTTGGACCAACTCTTCATTTCATTTATTTTATACTGGAAAGGCATGTGAGTAAAACTGCCCATTTTCACAAGCACCCAGTGGTCAACATATAACAAGTGCAACAAAATCAATGTAATATAAACATGTACAAAGGTATATAAAACATAACATTAAAACATGTATACACTTCTTTTGAGTAAAAAACATTTTAAATTATTTCTAAATATGGACATAGTCGAACACTGGACTAATGATAGTGGCAAACTATTAAAAAGTTTAACTCCCCCATATGATATGGAAAGTTTTCTCTGTGAGGTATGACAAAATGGAATTTGAAAGGAGTGGCCCATAGTGTATCTGGTAGTAGATCTATTAACAGACTGCTGGAAAAGGGAAACAATACTATTAGGCATTAAGAACAAAACTGCATCATCTGCATAAAGGATCAATTCAACATGCTTACAAATTTCAGGGAGAGGATTAACAAATAGTGTAAATAATAAGGGGCCATGTATCAAACCCTGAGGCACTCCACACTTAATATGACACATTCTGAGTAAAACCCATCAATCCATCTCCGATGAGTCCTGTTATATAAATAATTCTTGAACCATTTAAGTGCATCCCCCCAAGAAATTTATTTGGGATAACAAATTTAGAAGCACATCATGGTCCACAAGATCAAATATCTTGGTGAGGTCCACAAACACAGAGCCAGAACAGAACCCACCATCAGTAGCCCTACATATAAAGTTTGTGAACCTCACCAAGGCAGTCTCAGTATTGTGGCAAGCTTTAAAACCATGCTGTGATTCTGTTAAAATGTTGTATTTATCAAGAAATTCAACAGTCTGGTCCGAGACTAAGTTTTCCAAAATTTTGTGGAGCATAAAGAGAGATCGGCCTAAAATTAGAGACATCATTTTTGAAACCAGATTTGTTGATGGGCTTTATAATAGCATTTTTTCCATTTTCCTGGGAAAACCCTTCAACATATCTAGATCCATTTTCAGCTCCTTCACCCCATCCTAGCTATTCACTCTGCCACAGAGCCTTGCGTCATCTGCCAAGAGACACAACTTTCTCTGTATTCCTTCACCAATGTCACAAATGAACATGTTGAAGAGGACTGGCCTGAGGACTGATCCCTGCAGCACTCCACTTGCGACATCCCTGTCTCCTGACATGAGCCCATTGACAACTACTCTCTGTTTCGGGCCTCCAAGCCAGTTTCCTACCCATCTGGTTAGAGCCCCTCCTACTCCTAGATCTTCTAGGGTTTTCAGCAGCCTCCTGTGCGGCAAAGAATCAAAAGCGTTGCTGAAATCAAAGCAGAGTATGTTGACTGTCTGCCCCTTGTCTATAGCTTGAGTAACCCAGTTAAAAAAAACAATCAGGTTGGTCTGACAGAACCTTCCTGCCACAAATCTGGTTTGCTTCTTGAAGATCACTGCTTTCCAGGTAGGCTACCAGATCCTCCTTGACTAGAGGCGCCATCAGCTTGCCCGTGATGGTGGTGAGACTACTGGGTTTATAGTTACTCAGCTCCTCTGTTTAACCTTCCTTACAGAGTGGGACCACCTCAGCCATCCTCCAGTCCACAGGTACCTGTTCTGCCAGCAATAGTGACAGTTTTTGACCACCCTTGGGCGTAAACCATCAGGCCTCAGTACTTTGTCAGTCTTCAGTGCTGCCAGACCCTTCTAGATTCTATGAGCAGTGAACTGAATTTGCCCCACTTCCTGAATGCTTCTGCCTGAAGCTTTGATTCTGCTCTCTGGCAGGGGTCTGTATGCTTCCTCTGTAAATACTGAGAACAACTAGTCATTTTGAACTGATGCCCTCTCCCCATCCTCCTCCATCACCTCCCCATCCTTTGACAGCCTCACAATCCCTCTCTTTGTCTTCCATTTTTTTCTAATGTAACTGAAGAAAGCTTTTTCTCCATCTTTCACCCCTTCTGGGAAATTGTTACAGGTGATGCTTAAAGGTTTTACAGTTTTATCTATCATTAGACTAAGCTTTCATGGCTACTACATTTGTTTCTGTGAAATTGTTACAGGTGGTGCTTAAAGGTTTTACAGTTTTATCTATCATTAGACTAAGCTTTCATGGCTACTACATTTGTTTCTGTGAAATTGTTACAGGTGGTGCTTAAAGGTTTTACAGTTTTATCTATCATTAGGCTAAGGTTTCAGGGCTCCTGCATTTGTTGTTGGTTGATTGTTTCTGCTTTTACCTCCTTGTTTATTTCATCTGTTGTTCTTCTTTCTTGGCAGGGGAAGGGCCCAACCAGTGACAGCAGTAGAGTTCCATGAATGTGGGTCCAATTGGACCCACCACTACCAGAAATGTGGGTCCAAAACCAAATTTGTGGGTCCAAAAATCGGAATCCTTAGAAATGCTGTAGAAATGCATTAACATTGTCTGTATGTTAATAATATAGAAGTTAAAGCAGTTTACTTATTATTTCTAAGTTGTTGTTTTTTTTTATTTTGCCTCTTTCAGGTAATGTAGTAGGCAGCAGCCAAGACAGCTAAGGTTAGCTATGCAATCTGCGTGATCCACTATGTACAGGAACAGAAGTACAGGAGAAAGACAGAGAAGGACTGACACTGAGGATAGTCAGCACACCCAGAGTCGAGTAGCCAATAACAGTAATAGCCAAAGCAGCCTGCGAGAGGTGTGCACACATAGCTCACTACTTCTTCGCACACATCACGCCAGCTGGGAGTAGGACTGCCCTTTTGTAATGACAGTCATTTACTTTTTAGGCAGAATGAGAAGGAGGGATGGGAGGGACACTGGACTGGAGGGAGGAGAAGAAGATGTCATGTTATTGTTGACAACATCTGTGTTGATTTTTGCAACACTGATTGTCAGTGCCGCCTCTGCCTGTCACTGTAATTAGCAAGCATCAAGTGTAGTAGGAGGGGCAGGATAGGAGGACGACGTCCCAGTGTTATTTTGTGACTGTCTTGTAATTGTAATGTTAGCTTAGTCACACAGTGCCTTAGTGTAGATGTATAGTGTATCAAACCTGTATTTGTCTTAGTGATACAAGATAAGACAACTGAACTCACTGTAATATAGTTAAAAATTTTACTTGAGTAATCCCAGCTGATCTCTCAAGACATCAGTGTTAAATAAACTGAGTATCAACAATGCACATATACATACACTTAATGTAATCTGTCATGTCACATAAGTAAAATCAAGCTATGATTACCAATTATGAGTAATACATTTTCTTAACAGTCTTGTCTATCATGTAACATTTTGTATAAGTTGATGACACATAACATATACCATAGTAGATGAAGTTTGTTATGGTTAAAATTGAGACGTAGTTAACAGTTTCTGTTAATACAACTATGGAAATGCAATTAATAACTGCTGTTAATTATAATGACCTGAACTTATTTCCTTCAAGTGTTCATTCATATCATATACTAACATGTTTGCTGAAGACGTTTTTGTTGTGAAACGTGGAATATGTAAAAAAACATTTCCATCTAGTACAAGTTACAATGATAACCCCCAAGAAAGTAACATGGTTAAAATTAGATTTTAGACTTATTAGTTTTCCACTGATGTCTGTTTTACACTATTACATTCCAAGAAGGCGGAGAATGCATAACAATACATAACACATCTGTTGTGAAAAAACTGCCAGATACCAGAAGTTAAAAATGTTGAATGGCATCTGATTCTGTGTAGTTGTTGTACAAACAATAAAATGTATAACAAGTGGTAAAAAGTAATTTCTACTTTTACCTTGCTGTGTATACAAGCAAGGTGTGAAACTTT
Organism: Neoceratodus forsteri; assembly: GCA_016271365.2. Lineage (NCBI taxonomy): Eukaryota > Metazoa > Chordata > Ceratodontiformes > Ceratodontidae > Neoceratodus > Neoceratodus forsteri. The sequence goes on along the minus strand of CM028132.1, from coordinate 782,215,841 downwards.
GAAACGTTCTCGTTTCATGTGTACAATATGTTGTACTGTTGGGGTCTGCACGGGGCTGCAGCTACTGCTGCACACTACAATATGTGAATACAGCTGATCAAACAGCATATTGTTGTAATGAAATGTACGCAATGTGAAACATTGCAATACGAGGCAGTACACATGAGAATGGAGGAATGGATGGAAGGAAGGAAGGAATCCCTGTGATTAATTGTTTGACAGAGTTAGAGCCTAGTAGTGGTAGTCGTAGTCAAGTGGCAGTGGTCTGATAACTCTGATTGTTATCACGACAGATAATATACTGATTTCCGCTGTATTTAGTACATGGTGCTGGTTGGTGCACTCGCTGCAATCGTGTTCCAAGTTTCTCATCATTTTCTTACACATAGGTTGTCTTGATGCCACATCATGTGGGGATGATCATGATTCATTACGTGAGAGGAGTCGTGAACCATGGATAAAAACTCAAAGTCGTCTCATAATCCTTCATGAGCACACATTACGCTGCTTTAAGCTTCCATTACATCATGCCACAGCAACAGGGCAAAGGGAAAATATATGGCATCCTCCGTAGTTCTTCTCCCGGAGACAGAGTGGATTCTGGAACAAGGCTAGAAGAGCTGTGGGAGAAGTGAGAACAGAGTAAAATGGAGGGAGTCAGGACCCAGCGTCCTAGCCAGAGACTTACTTGGCTATAAAAAAAGTGATGATGGATACAGTAAGAATAGACAGATACATCAGATAGCCAAGGACTGCAGGTGCCAGTTCCTGAAGAAAAGACCCCCAAGAGAAAAGTGGGATGGTGGAGGGAAATACATGATGGCTGAGATCATGGATCCCCCCGAAGATGTACTCTTAGTCTTACCATCATGGTAAGACTAACTCTGTTCCATCTTCTTCGGTGGTATCTCAGCCATCATAACATCATGTACTGTACCTACCCACACTACCACCATCACCGTAGGACCGAGTACCAAGCAGCTGAGCATCCCATAGGAAGATCTGGGAGGGAGGCTAGTTCTCCTACATAAACTTAAGACAGGAGGAGGTTGATTAGGTTACCAACCTTAATTAATGAGGACTTCTTAAACTAAAGACAGAAGAAAGACCCTGAGATTGATTGTCACTAAATTCGAGGGGCTTGTGCCAAGAGTTACCACCGTGCTGTTCCAGAGTACTTATCTAGTGCACTGCCAGTGCCAACCAGAAGAGACAGTGCGATGTGACTGCAACATACCTGGATGGTGATTAGCAGGGGAAGGGTGTTGTGCTGCCACAGTAGTACCATTCAAGAGATACAGTAAAGTACAGTTCATGTGTAGCTACCAGGTTGGGTGATTTGCAGACATGGTGGTGGTGCAGTTGCACTGGTGCTAGTGCCACCACTAGTCACATTCTGGTGCAGGCAGTGAGGCACATTAGAGTAAGTTGTTACGCATATTTCTATTTCGGCTTCAACAAATTATTCTTCTGAATCAGAAGACGACAATGGTATGGGGCTACGACTTGCAGTGACATCGGCTGACAATGTAGAATCTGAAGATGAAGGCTCACCACCTGCGCTCATTACTCTGCCTCCCAGAACTGTGAATTGCACCCTGCAGTCTCGTGCTTGTTTCCATTTTAGAAGAGCTCTCTCTGCATTAAATTCATTGAGTGGTACACCCTCTGCTGCAATTCTCAAGAGCATCTCAAGATATGAATCCAAGAGACTACTTCGATACCTAGTTTTGATCCTGTTTTGCAAGGAAAATCCCCTTTCACAGCAGGCACTCTTTAATGGTATGGCCAGACCGCAAGACAGCAACCGAGAAATGTTGGGGTAAACAGCAGAATACTTCTAAATGATTATCTTGGCAAAGTCCAAGAATTGCATCCGAGAGTAACAAGGTTGCTGAAGTAACCCTTTAACCTGAGACCACTCTATCTCTGTAGCATATTTATCTATGTGAAGATCAATTGAAGCACCACTTTCAGTGACATGCTGCTGACCATAATGAGAAAAAAGAACATCCAGTTCTTTCTCACCATAGCCAGGGGGAAGAGGTAAAGTATCCCATTTTTATCTAGGATCAAAAATTTGGAAAGCACACAAAACGTCCATCATTTCATTGGGAAATCTTTCCTGAATGTTGCTTACCAGTTTGTCTAGGTAGCTATTTTTAAGCCTCTCAAACTGTGATTTGAACTGCTGTTCTTCTCTTTACAAGTCTGTCCTTTTACTTCTAAAATAAGGTAACGGTCATTCTCAGTTAGTTGCTGGAGAACCTCCTTGAGCATTGGACCAGGATTTTTTTTTTCATTTCAGTTAAGCTAACTACTGCACTAGTAATCACTGGCATAATGATAGTTAGGTCTAAGTTATCAAACTGAAAAAGCTTGCTAAGTTTTGTTACATGTGATAGAACATCAAGCAAGAGTTGTGTTACTACAAAAAGTTTTACACTTTCCAGCATTTTTAAGACCCCTGTTGCTGTGGCATTTTGTGTGGAAGCAGCAGTGTCATTCTCAAAAAAAGCTACAAGAGAAGGCCATATTCTACTAATGGTCTCAACTGCTTTATGCAGTGCTAACCAGTGAACCTGTTTGGGTTCTTTGAGATGAACAACAGGGTCAGCAAGCAGAACCTCTAATTCTGTCAGACGATGAGTCTGCGCTAAGGATTGGATGAGTGCCAGCTGGCTGAGGTTAAACCCGGATAAGACTGAGGTGTTGGTGGTGGACCCAGGTCACCTTGAGGTGGGTTGCAGGGCTGGGCTTCCATCTGGCATATGGCTCGATGGTGCCCAGCTTCCAACCTCAGACTGGGTGCGTAATCTGGGCGTTATTATTGACGACGGTTTGACCCTAAAATTGCAGGTGTCATCCGCTGTCAAATCTTCCTTTTACCATCTTATGAATATCACCCGGGTGAAACACCTAGTTCCTCCGGATGACCTTCCTACATTGGTCCATGCCTTTGTGACCTCTTCCCTTGATTACTGCAATGCCCTGTACCTAGGGCTACTGGGGGTTGATATCCGCTGCTTGCAACTGGTGCAGAACGCAGCAGCCAGGCTTTTGACTGGGACATCCAGAAGCAGTCATATTATGCCTGAACTGTGTGGACTGCACTGGCTGCTGGTTCAGTGGCGGATCACCTTCAAGGTCAGGTTACTGGCCTGCAAAGCCCTACATGAACAGGGACTGCAGTACCTACAAGATCTCCTTACTCCCTACTGTCCCTCTCGTTCACTCCAATCCACCGACAAGGGATTGCTAGAGATTCCCAGGGTTCATTTAAAAACATCTGAGGCACTTGCATTTTCTTATGCTGCCCCCACCCTGTGGAATTCTCTACCTCGTCGGATACGGAGCTGCCTGACCGTCGAGAGTTTTAAGTCAAAGTTAAAAATGTATTTATTCCTGAAAGCGTATGGAGAGTGATTTTTACTGTGATTTTTATTGTTATTATTGTTGTTATTGTTATAGTTTGTAATTTAATGTCTGTTCACTTGTACAGCGCTTTGGTTTTTGAAAAGCGCTTAAAAAATAAATTTTACTTACTTACTTACTTACTGCATGAAAAATATGAAAACACAGATTGTAGTGTACTTTGATAGTCCTTCAAGTATTTCTCATTTTTTGCTGCTTGTGATGCAGCAAGAGACAGCCTATGTACAAGGCAGTGAACTGAAATCATATACGGGTTCACATCAGTTAGTTACTTTGCTACCCCTGTATGTGAACCTCTCATCACTGACTTGCCGTCTGAGCAGAATCCTACACACTTTTCAAATGGTATGTTATGTTTATGAAAGAGTCTAAAATAACATTTGCTATGCTTTCTGGTTTACCATCCAATATCTGCAGGTTTTCTAGAAAATGTGTCTTTACAGTCCCATTGGCCACAGTTTGACAATAAAGTTTTTTGCTGATTATGAAATCTGTTGATTCATCACAGATGATACCCATACATGATGCTGAAGCAATTTCTGAAAATATTTCTTTTTCTATTACATCACTGCATGCTTTATGCAATTCTCGCACAGAGTCGCAGTGTGTGTACACATTAGGATTAACCTCAGCACCTAAAAGGGCATGAAGATTCAGAAGCGACGCAAATTTTGAAGGGGGAGGTTCTTCCTTTGCTAACCAATACGCTGAGTACACAGCTGCAGCAGCACATTTCTCTGCCTTTTTAATAGCATTTACTGCTGCTGTATTAAAGGATTTTTTAAGCTGAACTTCCTTTACTGCCAGAACATGGTCGATACTTGTATTATGATGTACAAGCACTGTGTGCCTGTAGTTGGTACAGCCCGAGGTGAAGGTATTTCTTTTACTGGCTGCCTTACAAATGTTACAGTACATTAAAACAGTGCCATCAGCAACCTTAAAATTGAACCATTTATACAGTGTCCTCCACTCTTCCTGAACACCATGGCCCAGATATTCAAACTGCGCCAGGCTGTGGTGCAAGTTTGGGCACAGCTCAACTTGGCTGCAGAGGGATGTGGACTGGGTAATATTCAACGGAGCTGCGCCATGGCTCAGCAGCATTGAATATCACACCCTGGCCACCCCCAGTGTGCATGGCGCAGTGGCATTGCACCAGCGCAAGTGGCCAGAGTGGAGCATGGGGATGCGCTAGCGCAAGTTCCATTGTGCTATACACAACAACCGCGATATTCAAAACTTGACATGCAAATGGGGCCATAATGTATGCAAGGTGCAAATGGGTCCATTTGCATGTCATTATATTTACATTTGCATGCAAATGCCAATCCCGCTGACTTGCGCCGGTTTGCCAGGCAGCAGCCGTCGGGGACTGACGCCACCTCACAGCCGACAATGCTCCACAGCCCGATCACGGGCATTTATTGTACAAAAAATAACTATGTCCAATATCTCTGGTGGTCCAGTGGACCACTGACTGCCTGATCATGGGCATTTGTATTAAAAAAAATAACTATTTCCAATATCCCTAGTGGTCAGTGGACCGCTATCTGTCGATCAGGTATCTGTATAAAGAAAGACATAAGTCCTATATCTGGTGGTCAGTGGACGCTATCTGATCGATCATGAGCATTTGTAATTAAAAAGAAATATTTCCTGTATCCCTAGTGGTCTAGTGTACCCTCCCCACCCACCCACTGAGCCCCACCGCCCTGCTCCCCAGTCAGCCGCAGGCGGCAGCACCCACCCGCCTGCACCCCACCACTCACCAACTGACACCGTCGGTAGGGCTGTATGCCCATTGGTCTACAGCGTGAGTTAAATATGGCAGCTCATAATATAATATACATTCCAGATATGGAATGAATCATTCACATATCTGAATGTGTAGTATAGGCACGGAGTTGCACGCCCATTGGCTCACGCCAGAACCAATGGTGGCCAGCACTACCGATGGTGCCCGCCGGGCGGCAGGGGCAGCAGGGTGGTGGTGCTACTGCCCGCCGGGCTGACCAGGGGGAGCGGGGCAGGGGCCCAGTGGGCAGGTGAGGAGGGGAGTACCCTAGACCACCAGGATATAGGAAATGTTCTATTTTATTACAAATGCCCGCGATCGGCAGATAGCGTCCACTGGACCACCAGGGATATTGGAAATAGTTATTTGTTTTAATACAAACCATGATCAAGCAGTCATGTCCACTGGACCACCAGGATATTGACATAGTTATTTTTAGACTACAAATGCCCGCGATCGGGCATGGGAGGGCGCCACCAGGTGCAGCCGAGTTGAAGGCCACCCACAGGTGGCAGCTGCCATGTTGCGCCTGCAATGTGGCAGCTCACCTGTGGGTGGCCATCAGTTGTTCCTTTTTTTTGGATCAACTTTGTGCTGGCACAAGTGGGGGTTGCGCATGCATGGCTCTGCACATCCCGGGCTGAATATCGGGCTGCGCAGGGTATGCATGGGCACGCCACCCCCCCACCTGTACCTGCATACATTACTGATGCACTCCGGCGCATCGGGATTTGTGCCGCGCACTTTTCGCTTTTGAATATCACACCAGGGCACAACCCTTTTGAATATCTGGGCCCACGTATATATTTTTTTGGGGAGGTATCATATGTGATGAATCATCAGCTGCTGCCACAGTAGTACTACTACTACTACTACTACTGCTACTACTGGGCTCTAACTCCTCATCCGTCTGCATCACTACACTTGATGATGAAGCAGTATCTGTTCTATTTGTAACACTGCACAATGACGTGCCTGTGTCACCATGATCATCCTCAGGCAAATGTTGCTCACTACAACAACTTGTATCTGTATTATTACTTTCAACTTCTCGTTGTACTCTTGTTGTTTCTCTCGCAGTTTTTCTATGAAACAATAAAAATTTCTCCATTTTTTACAAATGCCTGCAAGACGCAATGATTTGTTTGATCACTGGAACTAGAAATTTAGGAGGATATTAATACATTGGAATGGATTAATATGGCCTTAATAGGATGGTCTGGATGGACCGTCTGGGTCCATCTTTTTTCAATAAAGTATAGTGATGATGATGATAATAAACCCTGGCTCGAGTCAGTGAGAAAACTATCTACTGTTCAAAAACCATGTGCTAAAGCAGAAAAACACAGAGGACAACTGCTTTATGACACACACACACTATCAGTTAGTTTTTGGAGGAGTGATGGTGTGACTGAGTCATGTGGTGGTGGTGTTGCAGACCGTGCATGCATCAGTACACAGCACCTGTTTGAATATGGATATTGTTGTTGCTTATAGGCACCAATACAGCCATGTAGCATATCCCAATGCAAGTTAGATGGAATTGTTAGGTGCAGTAGGTCGGGTCAGTCACTCAGTAGTGCATCTGCACACGTGGATTCATTGGACATCGTTGCTTATAGGTAGCATAGGATATCCAATTCAAGCCTGCAGATATCCTGCCGGCAACTTAAGTCAGGAGTGGGTCATGGGTGGTACATCAGTAAGTACCTGTGGATAGAATCAGGGGGATATTGTTGCTTATAGACAGCATATAAAATCGATTCCAGCCCTGTAGTAACTACTGATCTCTGGAGTGGTGGGTTTAGGAGGGTCAATGGGTTGTGGTGGATGGTGTATCAGTACCTGTGGTTATGGTGGGTGGAGGGTGGACATGGATATCCTTGCTTATAGGCAGCATGTATGGTATCCAGCCCTGTCAATGAATTCTGGAGTGGTGGGTTGATGGGTGGCCGTGCTGCATCAGATTCAGTTCAGTACCTATGCATATGGTGGATATCGCTGCTTATAGGCAGCATGTATGGTATCCAGCCTTGTCAATGAGTTCTGGAGTGGTGGGTTGATGGGTGGCCATGGTGCATCAGATTTAGTTCAGTACCTGTGCATACGGTGGATATCATTGCTTATAGTCAGCATGTATGGTATCCAGCCCTGTCAATCAGTTCTGGAGTGGTGGGTCGATGGGTGGCCGTGGTGCATCAGATTCAGTTCAGTACCTATGCATATGGTGGATATCGTTGCTTATAGGCAGCATGTATGGTATCCGGCACTGTCAATGAATTCTGGAGTGGTGGGTGGATGGGTGGTGCATCAGATTCAGTTCAGCACCTGTGCATACGGTGGATATCATTGCTTATAGGCAGCATGTATGATAATCCACCCCTCATGACCACCTGTGTCTCTGCTCTGGTGTAACTTTTTAACTGTCAGATTTGGGAGGACTGGTGAGGTGGGGTGGGGTTGGTCAGGTACATCAGTAGTAGTACTTGTGAATACAGATATCCTTGCTCATAGGCAGCATGTATGATAATCCACCCCAGATGACCACTTGTGTCCCTGGTCTGGTGTAGCTTTTTAACTGTCAGATTTGGGAGGAGTGATGGGGTGGGGTGGGCACATCAGTAGTAGTTCCTGTAAATATGGATATCCTTGCTTATAGGCAGCATGTAGGATATAATCCAAGACAAGTAACTGAGCAAAAAAAGGAAAAAAACACAGCTCACTATCCTGTCACCAACATGGAAGAAAACTTTGGTCAAAGTCAAACAACCTGAGTGAAAGCAACAATGTGTGTGTGTCATTTGTCTGAATACCAACCCAACTAATAAATGAACAAGTGCTAAGCACAAGATATGACATTACAACTGTATGTTACACACATAGCCACATAGGTCAGTAAAATGCAGACCCACTTGGTAACTTAACACTGTAACTGTAGCAACTTACTACTGAGTGACTGACTCACTGACTGACTGATATTTGTGTAACTGACTTAATTACAGATAACAATCAGAAGTGGAACTGTCTTGGTGAGATTGATCGGTTCTTCTGCATTATCTGCATCACTGTCTGCCTGAATAACTGTAAAGTCTCTATGAGGTGGACCTCATTGCTAGTAGCACATATTCAATTTCAGTTTCAGATTGTCAGTCTTCTATTTTTTTGGTGAGAGGGACTTGCTGGCAACAGCCAGTAGATCCTTCACTTACTCACAGTTCCCCAAAACCAGTTCAGGTTAGCACGGCACGAAGCAGATGCCTTCAGAACTCTTCAGTAGCCGCACTTGTCTTCATCAGCTGCTCGTCTGATGCACTGCTGCAAAACTCTTCACCTAATAGCATTGTCTAATGGGATGATCATGACACCACCAAAAAGGGTTGTCGGGCGATTTGGTACTCAGGTCTGTAAAGAAAAATGATATTAAAAAAAAAAAAAGAAAACAGAAACGCAGTAGTGTATAGCAGTAATAAACAAATTTATCTGAAATTTAGACCAAGAAAGATGATTCACTTGCTACCAGACACCTGACCTGGCTGACCGAGCAGCACATACTTTATTAAGGGATGGGTTGACTGGATAAACTAGATAAGCTCCAAAAAGAGGTTATCATGCAAAGGACAACTGCCACTGACAGGATAGACAAGACAGCGACATTCTACTTGGCTGGTCGCTGGATGGCTGGAGTGTTACCTTTACATAAAGACAGCAGCATGCAGCAGTCTGTCCAGCCAAGTAGAATGGTGATGTGCAGTGCATGCGACTGTAGCCTGTCAGTGGCAGTTGCCCATGGCTGCTTACTTCTTTTTGGAGCTAACCCCCCCCCCCCATTATGTTTCAACAAGTAAACAAACATCATCAAGTCGTTTTTGCACTGTTTTAACAGAAAAAAATGTGCTGTACTACCCTGCCACTTAGCAAAATGTTCCACTGCCCCCACTCCCCCCTACACACACACACAATGCATACAGCACGCAGGACCAATCAACCACATAAGTCCATTTTTGTTTAAAGAAAATAAAAAGAGAAAAATAAACAGAAAAGTGGAGGATGAGATACACTTGTCTTGTCTGTTGCTGGATTTACCCAGTCATGTGACATGTTTTGACTAATAAGACTACAAGATTTATGCAGGGTTTTAAATAATTGATTAGCATTTTTTTCTTGGGACAATACTAACTGTACAGAAAGCATTTATATAGGTTTTCTAGAAGTGTGATGTTTGTTAAACATAGTGAGACAGCAAGTGATATGCATTTTCACAATGTTTTAGAACTTTGATGAGCAAAACGCTAATCAATTTTTAGAGTTAAATAAAACCCTGTTTATGAGACCCATTTTATAGTGATGTGACAAACAGAATAGCTGTTAGCATCAATTAAGATTCACACAGTTCACTTCTTCCTTCTGTCATCTGATCCATCTATGTGGGACAAACTGGGTAGCCAGGTTGACAATGGTAATGGCCAGTTTGGCCACTAAACAAAATGGTTTGGAATACAGGTTTTGAAAGCTACTTAAAAATGTCAGCTATGAAAAATAAGGTGATTTTGGCTGCCAGACTCGAACGCTAGTGGACAAAGTTTAACTCACCTCTCATGTTCTCCTTCTGTGAAATCAAAAGCTACTAACCCACAAATGAAAAAATTAAACCAACTCAACAAATCAGTTACTTACCTTCCACTGGTCGGTGTGTGTCGATTTGATTTTTCTTCTTTCTTGTTTCCTTCACCAATCCAGACCATCAGTCAGACTCATCACCACTGTAATTATTGCAAACTGGAGATGCTGAGGAGAGAACATAAAGGAAGACTTGTTTAGGCACTACAACTGCTGGTGTTTCGATTCAGCCACTTATTGCACTACTGTTAACTAACATTTTGTTTCCAACTTTCCACCATGTGGCCTGATTTCAAACAGGCTGAATAAGCAGTCTGGACAGAGTCCTGGACTGGCAGTGGCTGTGGGGCACCCTTCAGCTCTGACCACCCATCACCAGATTCCCAAGACCACCTCTGGACTCTGAGTACATGCGGTCCACTCACCACCCCCACACATTGCACACACAACATATCACTGCCAGGAGGGGTGATGACCATAGGGTCACCGGTCAATCGAATATTCATCCTCAGTAGTAGACTTCATTTTCACCCAACCCAGAACCCTTTTTACCCCACCACACCAACTCTACTCTCATATGTGGAGGCTGGAGGAGGAAAATCAAAACCACAAAAAAGACTCCCATCACCCCAGCAGTGGCAGCACCTAACTTACCTCTGCCCACTAACACAATACCACCAGGGCAGGCAGCAGGCGGGCTCAAAGTATTTGTCTTTGAATGAATGTGACTTATGCCACGGGAAGGATGCTGCTTCAAGATGAAAATCCTTAGCACAATGACAACCTATGGAAAAAATGTAATGTACATTTCATTACATGATATAAGGCTAGCTTAAAAGACACACAAATACACATAATATTTGCAAGTCAAATGCAAGCAAGAACAGAAGTGTTTTGTCACTAGCAACTAGCCTGCCCTGCAGAGTAATGTTTTTTGTAATATGCATGATCTGCACAGCATGCATATGAGATGATGTACAACTTGCGCAATGCATCTGTACCCCCCTCCCTTGTCCCCCACCCTCTGCCCTCAACTGAAATCAGACAATGTCTCATATTCTGAAATAATTCAGCCCAGACTACTCGGTCGGAACTCTGTCTCTCTCTCTCTCTCTCTCTCGCTGTCACCTTAGTTGCGCATGCTGCCTCGCTTCACAGCAGATTCACCCTGCACGCGTATGGCGCCCATAATAAATCCTAGTGTGGCCAATCAGAGGCAGCAAGCGCTGGCAAACTGAAAAATGCCACCAGCCGCCACCCAACCAGAAACAGACAAGCAGTCATACAATGGGGGGGTCAGAGTAAACAAACCTAATCCTGGTGAGAATTTTAAATAATGCCAGTGCACCCAGGCCACCGCAACGGCACCAGCAAATTAAACGGTGCGGGGGGGGTCACCGGCAGCACCACTGGGCACAGTAGCAATTTAAAGGGCCCAAAGGAGAAAAGCAGCAGCATAGCAAAATATTGCTGGGGCTCAGCCCAACTCAATAAATCTTGATGGGGCCCATGCCCCACGGGCCCATACAATTTGGTACCTATGACGGCTGCCTCAAAGTTTGCATTGTCGTGCTGCCAGGCAACTCTGAATAGGAAAATCAGAAATGGGGGATCCAGGAAATTATGTGTTGGGGAACTTGGTCGGTCCACTCCCCCACCTCGACCCATCACACTTAAGCATACGCATACCCTTGCAGACCCAGGCCAGACCTCTATTGGACATATTTTAATAAATTCAGACAGACCGTTCCACTACCATCTCTCATTTTAACCTGTCCTGCATGGCATCACATACCTCTTTAATGACTGTGGGCTTGTGCTTGCTTCCTTCCACCGTGATATTTCTTGTTCTTGATCTTGATCAACCATCTTCTCTATCACTGCATGATCCTCCTCAGCACTTCGTGATGTGAAGATGGCACCTTCTGTAAAGCTTTGCCGCATGACAGTACATACTTGGGAAGCATAGATAGAAGTGATTGCTGGAAAATACATTGCATGTCACACTGACCACCAATCACTTCTTATCCCTAACACATCAGTTTTTTTTTAGTAACAAATGTATCAGTTTCCATGAAACCCCCTGCCCCTCCACCACTGACTACATGCCTCTAGTAAAGCAAAAAAAAAGAAATAAATATGAGACAGTGGGAGCCGCAAGTCACAATTAAAGTCATATTATACACAGCTCAGTGCAAAGCGCACCCACTTGGATGCGCTGTCACATCGGGAACATACCCAAAGTGATTTTGATGCATCGTTTTCCCTTCAGGCACACGTTAGCATGGTCACTGGGCCCAGCCACCCACCCCCATCCCCAACCACCCCATGCTACACTCCTTTTATAGAGTAGCACAGTCGTGACATTTTCTGTAGCAAAGCAGGAAGGGGAGGATCAGAGGGGTATTCACACAGTGACCTCACTTACAGGGGCACAAGTAATTTAACTTGTTATAAAAAGTTATACAAAAACAAACAAAACAAACAAACAAACAAAAAATAAAATAAAACTTTTGCTTTCATTTTCCTTCCAATTACTTGGACCAGGTTATAAACTCAGCACCTCAACTGGATTGGATATTATTAACTGCAGGCACTGTGGAACACTTTCCAAAAGAGCAGTATTACAGGATTTAGGATGCTGTCCTACATGCTGGACCATCGGCGATCTTAGGGCACAACTCCATGGGCAGAGATTGCACACCTCAAATTGCATACTCAGGAGGAAATATATTACAAGAACCACCTGCCATTTCCCCAACATCAAACTGAAGCACCTCGACCACAGAGGGTAGTTGGTCGGGTAGGTTGGCAAGTGGTTAGGAAGGGCAAATCGGGTGCCCCATCACTCAGTGCTAACCAACGTATCACCTCCACAAACCATATAAAAACTACAAACAGGTAACTGCCTCTATCTCCAAAATCAAACAAAGGGGTAGAGGACACTATAGAGCAGGACACTGTAGCACAGGAGCTAGCACTACAGAACTCACCCAAAACAGGGATCAATCCCGGGTCATGCCTGAAAATAGGCAGGTCTGTTGCCTAGCGCACTTACCCGGTTACCAAAAGCTAATAAATAAATAAATAAAGCAAAAAAGCAAAAAGGAAATCCAAAACACTTCTAATCATAGGAGACATCATGATTTTGGGAGTTGATACCTACCTCCGGCCGGGGGTAATGGTCAGATGTTTCCCAGGTACATCAACATGTAGAGACACTGACTGCATTACTAAAATCGTGCAGAACGCTGGAGATAACATCAACGTCCTGGTACACACAGGGACTAACGATCTCGCCAGCTGGTCAGTTGTGGAGACCAAGGAATATCTGACCAGGCTGGGAGATAAACTGTCATCCATTTTGCCCGGCATCTCCATCTCTGAGATCCTGCCAGTCTGGGAGAGGGGGGCAGACAGATGGAAGATCAGAGAAGGGGAGATAGGGGAGCTAAACATGTGGCTCAAGGGCTGGTGCCAGGAAAAAGAACACAGATATGTAGGTAACTGGCAACAGTTTTGGGAGTGAAAGTTCTTTCAATTCAATGGACTGCATCTGACTAAGAAGGGAGTCAGTGGATTGGGACAGAAGTTTGACGTCTTTGCAGAATATTTAAACTAGCAAATGGGGAGAGGGATGCAGCACCCGATGCATCAAACAGGAAGAACACCCCTCCCCCCTTCAGCTAGTGATCAAACAGGAGTTCAGCATGTTTGTAGTTTATTTGCATCACCAGGTAAGGAAAAAGATCCGGCTCCCCATACAACGCACAGGGGAAATGCCGGACCTCACCCAAAAACTAACACACTGAAATCTGGCCAATGGAAAATCATGTACATAAATGCCGGCAGTCTGGGAACAAGATCCCAGACCTTCAGGCAACAATGACAGAGGCTAAACTGGACATTAGCGTGACATGGTTCACCAGTGACCACACTTGGGAGACTTCAGTAGCTGGCTATGTACTGTTCAGAAGAGACCAAGGTGCAAAAAGTGGGAAGGAGTGGCCCTTTATGTCAATGAAAATATCAAAGCTATAGAAATTCTGAATATACATAAGGAGCCAGAAGAACTGTGGGTCACCCTGGAAACAGGAAATGGGACAGCCATACAAACTGGGGTTGTCTACAGGCCTCCAGACCAGGGAGAGGACACAGACACATTACTGTTAGAAGATATACAAAACATGGCAGATAAGGGGGAGGTTATGATAATGGGAGACTTCAACATGCCAGATACAGATTGGTCAATACTGCAGGAACATCCACCAGAACTAGACACATAGTGGATTCCCTGCAGGGGGAGGGCCTCAAACAACTGGTACAACAACCCACAAGAGACAGGGCTATCCTAGATCTAGTACTGACTAATGGGGAAAGGATCAGAGATCTCCAGGTAGAAGGTCACCTGGGGGCCAGTGACCATCACATGATATGGTTCAGTTTGGCCACTAGAACTAAATCATCCCATTCCAAGGCAAAAATTTGGAATTTCAGAGGAGCTGACTTTGATAAGATGGCCAACAGAATTAAGCTAGCCCTGGCAAGAAGAAATACAGGTAAGTGGGTACAGTCAAAGTGGGCAAGCATTAACGATGTAACACTTGAAGCAACATCCCATTGTGTTAGAGAGAAAAACAAGAGTAAAAGAAGGAGGAAACCACTTTGGTTCTCAAAAACAGTAGCTTAAAAGATCAGAGCCAAAAAGATTGGCCTTCAGGAAATATAAGGGAATGCAGTGGGATGAAGATAGGGAGGCATACCAAATTTCCCGAAGGGAAGCAGGGAAGGCAGTAAGGCAGGCAAAGGCCCAAACTGAGGAAACACTAGCACGAATAATAAAAGAAAGGGACAAGACTTTCTATAGATACATTAGTGAAAGGAGAAAGTCCAGAGGGGGTACTGTTAAGATCAAAAGGGATAAGGGGGAGTGTGTAGAGGAGAACCAAGGAAAAGCATCTATCCTAAATAGATACTTCCGCTCAGTATTTACTGAGGAGAAGGTAGGGCAGGACCCACAGCTCTGCACCATGGACACAGGGAGGGAGGTGAGTATAAGTCTCTTCACAAAAGAAAGGGTGCTACAAGAGCTCACTAAACTGAGGGAATACAAGGCAATAGGACCTGATGGCATTCATCCCAGGGTACTAAAGGAGCTAAGAATGGAACTAGCAGAGCCATTATCAGAACTTTTTAGTGAGTCTCTGAGCACAGGAGAGGTCCCAGAAGACTGGAGAAGGGCTCATATGATCCCGCTCCACAAGAGTGATAGCAGGAAGGAGGCAGGTAACTACAGACCAGTCAGTCTTACCTCGGTAGTGGGCAAGATTATGGAGCCACTCCTTAAGGAAAGGATAGTGCAACACCTGGAATCCATAGGAGCACAGGATCCAAGACAGCATTGTTTTACAACAGGAAGGTCCTGTCAAACAAATCTCATAGATTTCTTTGACTGGGTAACCAGAGTGGTGGTCCGAGGGGGTGCAGTTGATGTTGCCTACCTTGACTTCAGCAAAGCTTTTAATACTCTACCACACAGAAGATTGATTAATTAGCTGGGTAGGCTTGGGGTGGGTCAGAAGTTGATCAACTGGGTGGCAAACTGGTTGGTGGGCAGAAAACAGAGAGTGGTGGTAAACGGTAAACAGTCAGAAGAGATACAAGTCACAAGTGGGGTACCTCAGGGATCAGTCCTGGGGCCAGTCCTCTTCAATATCTTCATCAGTGACATTGTAGATGGACTGGAGTGTAAGGTTTATCTGTTTGCAGATGACACCAAGATCTGCAACAGAGTAGATGATCCAGATGGGGTGGGCAGAATGAGAAGAGAGATGGATAAACTGGCAAAATGGTTGGAGGAGTGGCAACTGGGGTTTAATATAAAGAAGTGCAAGATCATGCACATAGGGAGGAGAAACCCTGAAGCCACCTATAGGTTGGGATGGGAGTTGCTGGCAATCACAAGGGAAGAAAGAGACTTGGGTATCATCATCACAGATGACCTGAAATCATCCAAGCAGACCACTAAAGCAGCAGGTAAGGCTAGAGGGAGGTTGGGGTGTATTACTAGGGGTGTCACAAGTCGTAAGAGGGAGGTAATAATCCCTCTTTACAAGACAAATGGTTAGGCCCCATCTGTAGTACTACATGCAGTACTGGAGGCCGCTCTTGCACAAGGACATTAACAAAATGGAGGCAGTCCAGAGAAGGGCAACCAAAATGGTACAGGGACTGCATCAGAAGACATATGAGGACAGATTAATGGAGCTCAATATGTATACTCTAGAGCAAAGGAGGAAGAGAAGTGATACGAACGAAACATTCAAACATCTAAAGGGCATTAACAAGGCGAAAGAGTCTAACATGTTTTGATGTAAGAAAAATAGCAGGACAAGAGGACACAGCATGAGATTAGAGGGAGGCAGATTAAAGGATAATGTGGGGAAATTCTTTTTCACAGAAAGGGTGGTGAATGCATGGAACAGCCCACCTCAAGAAGTGGTGGATATGAATGCAGTGCAGGGCTTCAAACAGGCATGGGATAGACATAAGGGAACAATAAAGATGAGTATGAATAGATAGGCCATTGACAGAGTAATGGCCTATGGCACATTCATAAGGTAGAATAAAATGGAAAGACTGGATGGGCGTTGCGTTCCTTATCTGCTGTCAACTTCTATGTTTCTATGTTTCTTCCACAATAGTAGTTCAGTAGCATCTTTGACCACCTTCTTTGCCTCCTTCAGTGTGGTCTGATATATCTTCCAGGATTCTTCTCCCTGGTTGCACGTATAGTTGTTGAATGCCCTTGTCCTCCTCTTTACTGCCTCCCTTGCATCCTTAGAGAACCATAGGGGCTTCTTGCGCTTGTTACCCATGGTGACAGTTTACATGCAAGTCTTGGTTGCCTTGAGAACTGATTCCTAAATAATTTCCCATTGTTTCTTTATACTTCCTATTATAGTACCCCCCCATAGCTTGCTCCTAACTGTATCTCCCATCCTTCCAATATATGTCCTCCTGAAGTCCAGTACCACAGTTCTGAAGTCCAGTACCTTACATGTTCTCAAGTAGTATCTGGTTTCTGACACTGTGAGCAGCGGGGGTCTCTCAGTCCACGTTTGTCATGTTGCAATCCCTCATCACCATCATATCCCCTTTAGCAACACTGCAAGCCAATTCTTCCCCTAATTCCCAGTCTGCCTCCACATCCTGATGGGGAGTTCTATAAACCACCTCTACTCTCGCGCAGTTACCAGTTGGAGTAGTCAGGTTTACCCAGAGGGACTCCATCCCAGCACTGGCCCTGCTAATTGACCTTTCTTCTGTGACCTTTATGTTATCTTCCACATAAAGGGCCATCCCTCCTCCTTGGCCTGTCTCCCTGTTCCTTCTGAACCAAGTGTACCCTGGGATTGCCAAGCCCCAGTCATTGTTTTCCAATACCTAGGTTTCCATGATGGTCACCTTTTCTAGTTCAGCATCAGCTACCAGGCCCTGTAATTCAGTAACCTTTTTTCTCATGTTTCTCCCCTCCCCTTAGGTCCTGACCGTCAGTCCTCTTTAACCCCTACCTGACACTGGATGCAGTAATGATGATGTTCCTGGTGGTGCCCTCTTCTGCCCCCGTCTGTGGGGGAGCCTTGGCTGGGAAATCTGTGCTGTCTTTAGTACATTATGAAGTTCCAGCCTCAGATACCCCCAGTTTAAATGTCTATCTACTTAGACATTTAGTTTCTGGCCAAGGGCGCTGATCCCCAGCCATGTCAGATTGAGTCCATCTCTCTTAAATAGGCCCCTGTCCCAGAAGTCACCCAGTCACCCATGAACTGATAACCTTCCTTCTGATACCACCATTTTAGCCACTCATTAAATTTCCTGGATCATCTCTCCTTATACCCAGGCCTGCCCCTTACCCCAGACAGGGAGGACATCCAAAAAGGCCAAAGAGGAGATGACTGGTCTAAGCCTGGTTTCTAGCATCTGAAAGCTGTTCTTCACATCCTCCAGTGACTGGTTTGCCAGATCTTTGGTGCCTAGATGTATCAGCATTCCAGCATCTCATCCTACACCCTCCGCAATGCTCCTACCTCTCCTTGTCCCGGGAGGTAGTCGCCACTGGTAGATATTTGGTAATCCCTTCCTTCACTATCTTCTCCACTCCACTTGCATAGAGTCCCCAACAATGATGATGTCTTTCTCTACTTCTTAACCTTCCTGACATCTGGGGACTTCCTAACCTTTTTTCTCGATGGGGATGCACTGCTGAATGGTCCCTCTACCGGCTCTGGGGCCCTAGGGAAGTCAGGTACCTGCACCTCCAATAGGGATGCGAACTGATTCATAGTTAGTGTTAAAGGAATTGGTGTTGTTTTGCCTGCAGTCTTGCCATCCTCTCCCCACTTGCCAGGTTCCAGAACCCAGGGTCTGTGGGCCTTTTCGGAAGATGACCACCTGGTGGCTGTGGTGGATGACAGCTCAACAGAAGCCATAGTGGGACTATCTCAGCCCATGCTGTTACCAGCTGTGCTTGGAGCTCTGCCACCCTCCTGAAAATTGGGCAGTGGCCCAGTCCCTGAGCATAGCCCAGGAGAATAGTGCACCACAGTCCATGCAGCTAGCTATCTCATGTCAAAATCTGTGCTCCATGGTCCCTGCCCTGGCTTGTCTGAATGAGACTATGCTTCCACTTTTTGGATAATGCCCTGCTGGAACCCATATCTGCTTCTGTGCCCCAGAGAGGGATTTAAGGGTGGAAGCCTGCTATTAACACAGTTTCGACAACAGGCCCTCCTGTGACCTTAACCAAGATAGGCGTATGACTAAGGCCAGCTAGTACATAAATTTTACACCAAACCCTGTAAGGACCATACCCCAGATAGGCAGTCGCTACAGAAGTGGCTAGCTCGCAAATTAAATACTAGTCCTCCCTGTGACTGCACCTCAGATAGGGATTAAAGGGAATGTGTACTCTATAAACTCACATTAGATAATTCGCTCCCCCCCAAAAAAATTTAGTGTTCCAACTTTAATGGCTGGAGCAACCAGTACAGCAAATTACCTTTTTTCAACTTTTATATGCCCTGAATCGCCACGCCATCTTGAAGAATTATTGTCATAGTCTATCTCTGTTGATCATGTTCATGCCTTATCACCTGGTGACAGCATGAATGTCCATCAGCCAAAGAGAGCCCATGGCTCTGGGCCATAGCTACAAGGTCAAGACCAGTGCTAGGCACTTGATAGGCACTTACAGTTGCACCCCACCACATACACACACACACACACTACCTTCACTCTTCACCCACATAATTGCCCTGGTTTCTGCATGTAGCCCCGGCGCCATATGCCAATGGGCTACCCCCTTTGCCAACTGTCTCTGATACCGGGCAAGGAGCCTGGGTCCTGCTACATTGACAATTGGGATTCATTCCCAGAAATATTGAAAATAGTGTGGTGCCTCCACCCAGAGTAAAGTATCAGTGGGCCAGATATCTGCTTGGCACAGCCCCCTGGGATACTGTGCCTACCCACCTCCCAAACCAACCACTCCACACACTGTGTCCCCCAATAGCTTGCTCCACCATATACCATATATTTCAGCAGTGAACACATGTAAGGAATTTCACTAATATAACAGGTTTAAACAACAAATTCACAGCTTTATTTAGGGGATCAAGGAATAGGGGAAGAGATACATGGGTGTAGGGTAGCTGTGAAGGCAAAAGACAGGTTAATGAAATATTCAAACTTTCAAAATGGGTCCCGCAGGCCAAGCACTCCCCCACTGGTACCAGTGTTCCTGTACTGTCCCTAGGGGTACCCACTAAGTGCAGTCCTGATTGGTGCTTTGGGTTGGCTGGCTGTTGGGGCCCTGAAATTGTAGAAACTTGGGTTTTGAAAACAGACAGATTCCCCTTTCCCCTCCCAGGAATCAGGTCCTGGGTACTAATGGTTTGATGATCTCAGCTCCAGGGGAAATGAAGCTCCTTGAAGTAATGCAGCAAAGCAGAAAGCAGACCGGCCAGGATCCCTCTGTCTGGATGGAACTTGCTCGAGGATCGTGCAGCTGGTCACCCTGATTGTAGTTCTGGCCACTTGTCAGCTTCAGCTGCTTCTAGCCCATTGCAGAGCACTTCAGCAGGACAACACCAGCCCCAGAAGGCCCAGACCCAGGAGTGGCTCCACAGCCTGGCTCACAACGATGGGTCGCAGATGTCCTAGTACCCCAGCAAGTGCAGGTGATCACCTGAGACAGTGAGTCCCACTTGGAAGAGGTTAGCAAGTTCCTGCCCTGGCTCTGAGTGAGGACTCCCAAATGGTTGGGGTCATCCTGCAGTCCCTGCACTGAGCTCTCAGAAAAGTTCTTAGGCAGTTTCTCCCCTAAAGTCTAGCGGCAATTAGTAGGGGTGCTAACCTCAGATTCAATAAGCGCAAGTGCAATTCAGCAGGGGGGAGGGGCTCATACCTCTCAACCTTTTGTCCCCCAAATGCGGAACACTGCCTGTCAAAATGTGGCAAAATGTGGAACACTTAATCAAATCTTTACCTAAGAAGATCAAAACTCTGTTAAAATGTTGCATTTATGTTTAGAAAGTCTGTTATTAATTGAATAATATATTTTTTGCATCATTTACTATGGATTTTTTGCTTTAAAATGTTGACTTTGAATGTGGAACAAATGCTCACAATGTGGAACAGGGAGTTTTCCTGAAGTAAAATGAGGAACGTTCCTCGCAATGTGGTACAGTTGAGAGGTATGGAGGGGCTCAGGAATAACAATCCTCTGCACACCAGTCCATGCTTTCCCAGTTTAACAGTTCCCACCTTTTCTTCGGCTACAGCTGGGACTCGGCTCTCAGCCACTTTAACCAGGTCACACAGGACACACACAGCTTCTGCTAGCACCCTGATAACCAGAGACACTCTGCATTTTCAGAATTCAAATTGCAGTCCCAAACACAGGCAAAATGGCTCATCAGTCCTGGCTGTGACACTCTGCTAACCCACACAGCCCTTTCAGCAATTTCAGTTTTTCAGTGCAGGGTTTCTGCAGCATTCAGTCTCTCTCTCTCTCTCTCTCTCTCTCTCATTAACCACAAGCAACTTCTCTTTACCTGAGGATTCACAGTCCAGTCTCTTTCTCTCTTTCCCCTTCTTGATCAGTCCAGTAGCAAGTAAATGGGGAACCAGAACTCCAGCACAATCTTTCTTCCTGCTGTCCCCTTTCCAATCCACTTCTGCTGACCAACAGCTCTCCAAATGGAGCCTAAAGAAGCCCCTGAAGTGCTATGTCCACTCTCTCAGCACAGTCCTGACTTGTACAGAGTCCAATCACAGACTGAAGACTTCCCAGAAAGTCCACACTGTATCAATCGAAAACCCAGTGCTCTGATTGGCTGTGGAAGCTTTTCAATAGACAATAACCATAGTGATCGATATTTCCTGATCCTTTATTGGGGCATGGTCTAGGCACCAGAATTAGTCTGCTCCTTTTCCCAAGAGTCCCTTTGTATCAGTTTAGGGTTGCCACCTGTCAGGTTTTTTATCTGGTAATCCGTTTTTCTGGGTCCCTATCCAGTTATCCGTTTTTTGCCCGCTGCTGGTCAGGTTTTTGACCCATTTTGAGTGCTCACATACTTTTGAAACAGATTTTGTCACATCATTCATTGTTTCAGCTGCATGTCCAGGTTACAAACAAGTTCTGTTGTCTATGTAGCCCTTTGTTTGTGAAAGCAATCAACCTGAATGGTTTAAAGTATGGCCATTAAGATTGTTATCAGTTATTTAACCTAATCTGAGGCTGGCAGTATAGCCTAGAGGTTAGAGTAATGAGTTGTAAATGAGCTTAGTACATCCAGCAGAAAGACCTGGGTTTGATTCCCACAACCTCCTCTTGCATACTGTGTGACTCTGAGCAACTTACTTAACAACCTAGTGCTCCCGGGTCACCCCTGAAAACAGGCACTTGTGCCTAATGAGCCTTACCCAACTAACCAAAGAATAAAAAAAAATGTTTTTTACTCTACATCTTAATGTGGCATAGCAGTAAAGCTGGGCAAAAAGCCTGCCCCTACCTTTTGTAACAGTAAAAGATCCCGCTGTTTTCCACTTTCATTTGCTGGTAAACGTTTTCATCTCTAACATAATTTACACATTTTTAAATGTTTTAATTTTTTTTTTCTTTCAAGAAAAAACTATGGGCAGTTCTTTGGCTTTCAAATAGTAATGTGGACATGAAAAGGAAATGGAGCCAGAAAAAGATATAAGGTACCCATTATAGGAAACAATTTATTATTATTGTTATTATATACAATGTATACTATTGTATGCTATTTACACTATTTCCATGCTCTCACCACCAGATCATATCTGTAAATGATATTTCTTTTTTCTTTGTATATTTACCTGGTAAACTAGTATCAATAAATACGTAAATATTTGTTTCTGTTGTTGGTAACCGGGTGAGCAAACTGAACCAAAGGACCATTTTCAGTTGCAACCCAGGCCGTACAGTGACACAGACAGTAGGTACAAGTTGTAATGCAGTAGGTACATATAATACAGTGAGTACAGCGGTATCAGAAACAGTGATACAAAAACATCATATCTTAAAAGTAGGGGTTAAGGACATAAAAACAAGTTCATGACAAATAAAGCAACGCTTCTCTGCTTGAAGAGAACTGGGACATACACTTACAGCAAATCAAGACATTATTCAGCCAGTCCAAGGTTTACAAATAAAGTGCATAAGGGATTACACTATAGCAATCAACATTTTCACAACAGAGTCAAAAACGTGTTAATTCTATATGTAGTAGCCAGTACTTGGGAAATAAGGCAAATGGTACACTGGCCCCCTAAGGTGGATTTCTGGTGAGGGTATTTCCAAGGGTGCAGGCACAAGTGGCCTGAGACATGAGCCAATCTCTTAGCTTCGATTTGAAGGACTGATGAGAGGGTAACATACGGATAGCAGGTGGTATGCTGTTTCAGAGGTAGGGGCAGAGACAGAAAAAGCCATGCTCCCCATGACAGTAGATACACGGGGAACTACCAGGGGAGGAACAGAAGAGACCCTGAGACATCGAGTTACCATCCTGTCATTGAGAAGAGAGGAGTACGGGGACTTATGTGAGTCCCTAAGAGAGGTGTTGACTAGACAACCCATAGCATATTCAAAATGGCCCTGCAGAGAGAGCCAGCCTAAGGACTGATATACAGTGCAGTGATGAGTGGAGGAAGGGACCTGAAGGGCAAAGTGACAGATAGAGTTGTATGTGATATTTAGATGAGAAAGAAGTGAGGAGGACATGGAGAACACTGGGGAGCAATAGTCAGGTAGGGGCAGTAGATTTCCCTTGGCAATTGCAAGATGAGCTTCTGGGGTCAGGAGGTGGTTAACACGGTAGGCTGCCCCCATCTTCTGGTGGAATCTCTTCACAGTGTTAATAATGTGGTCATTGCAGGTAAGGGAGGGATCAAGAGTCACTCCTAGGTATCTGAATGTGGATATAGTGTCAAGAGGAGGGCCTACAGGGTAGACTGTGTGTAACAAGGTTTTAGATTTGGTAGCCTTTGCAAGGTAAGTTTTTTGGAGAGGAACCAATGTTGAGCTCATCCATAGTTTGTAGTGAGTGTAGAAGACTTAGATTCAAGGAGTTTGGCACTATGGTAGATGATAAGGTCATCGTGTAGGGGAGCGTATTACAGTTTATGCTTTCTACGGGAAGATCATTTATGAACAGTGACAATAATAGTGCTCCAGTATGGAGCCCTGGGGGACACCAATATGGATGGGGAATACAGCAGAGGTATCTTTGCCTATCAGAACAGACTGGGATCTGTTAGCGAGGTAGCTGATAAACCAAACGGTAGCATTCAGGGAGCAGCCTGGGCAGGGTGGATTAGAGAAGGTGGTGGTCAACAAGGACAAAGGCCTTTGATAGGTCCACAAACACCACAGATAACTAGGAAGAACCTAGAAAAGTAACTTTAGCAGATGTACTGAGCTGCTGCTTTAAGTGTTATCTTTTACTGACATAACAAATGACTTTGGAGAAAGATCAATTGCAGGATGTCATGAAAAGGGGTGGGGCTAGAGGCAAGGTTTAGGATCCAGTTTTTGCCTCAACTAAAGGTGGCAACCCTAGTCCAGTTTGGGCACTTAGATCACTGACTCGACGCAAATACGGGATCAACTGTCATAAAGATGTCAGCTCCCATACAGTTCCATGGAGTCCATTACAACTGCATGCAGTCTCTCCCTTTTCCCAGTCTGGTGTAGTCCAACAGAATCCCTGTTTTAGCCAGACACCACACTAGATTGTAGCCCCAAATGGCCTCTATTAAATGTGCCCACTCTCAGGGCTGTAACCCCAACAATTTAGCTGTCACCGCCACCGTAACTCTGTCCCCCGGACGGCAGGCAGCATCCTCATTCATATTCAAGGGGCCACTCATTAATATTCATAAGCCTGCAAGTGGCCCTGCTGTGCAAATTCCCCTTGTGCTGCAGGTACGGGCTTCTGCCTGACTCTCTTCCAGTCCATGGTCCCCAAAGCAGGGGCACCGGGACCACAGGCAAACTCCCCGCTCGTTGGACCTCAGCGGCGGTCGGCACATCAAAGCTCCCCCTGCATCCATGTGACTGCCAGCTAAATTTGGCATGCTAGCAGCTCGCAATCAATGGATTATACCCCAAGGGGCAGAGAACAACCTGCTAGCGAGGGAAACAGATATGGAGAGACTGGGAACACCAGCAAATTGGGGACAAAATGAGGACAATTACAGGTAAGCCCCAGTGTTTGCTATAAGTGTAGCACTATGAAAATTCCTGTCCCAGCTCCTGATTTTTTGCTGTGTCACAAAAACTGTGTTGTTTGCTGCTGCAAGCTGCATAGAGAATGTGCACACACACATCCATTCATGCACACAGGCAACCAGGAAAGCATATTACAGAAGTTATTGCCAAAAACTAAACATTGTGAAAACTGTGTATTGTCCTGTGTAAGACACCTATACTGGCAGGTAGAATGGTGTCTTCAACTACAATGATGAGGGTAAGAGAATATTTCATTTTTAAACAGAGGACAGTGACCAAAAGGACTGTGACTGAGTTTGACGCGTGGTCACAGTCCTCTGTTTAAAATGAAATGTTACCATACCCCAATCTCATGTACTTAAAGGTACCTGTCTGCCAACTAGTAGAGATGTCTTACACAGGACAATAGATGCACTCAGAATGCTCCTGCAGATGCCATTCTTTCCCTTCCATGGTCCTCCAACTCCTGTGGGTCACAAGCTCCTGGGGACATTTGCAATTGTGGGTAAGAAATACCTGTCCAGATTCAAAGATCCCTCCCCTTTAGCTGCCTCAGGTGCAAAGTGAAGGGGGAGTGGGAGTTTTAGCTGGCAGTACCCCTCTTCCCTCCCTAATGTGCTGCTTCAGAAAGCAGAATGAAAATGGGACAAAGGGCAAGGATCAGAAAAGTGTTTGTAGCCTCAAAAACAGATAAGGCTGCAGGGTGAAATGGGAGGCACCCAACGGTGCTCAGGGAACTGGCATTGCAACTGTCTGAACCCCTGGCAGGTTTATTCAACAGCTTAATATAGTGAGGAGTGGTTCCAAAAGATTGTTGGGTAGTGGACATAGTTCCACTGCATAAGGTAGGGGACAAGGAACAACTGAATAATTATTGGCCCATCAGTCTTACCTCCATTGGGAGTAAGCTGATGGAGACATTAGTCAAGGAGGACCTAGTGGACTACCTAGAGAAAAATTGGCTCCAAGATAGTAAACAGCATGTGTTCATGACAGAGAGGTTTTCTCAGACCAACCTGATAGTATTCTTTGACTGGGAAACTAAAGCAGTAGATAAGGGAAAGGCAGTGGGTTTACTCTATTATGACTTCAGCAAGGCATCTGACTTTGTGTCACACAGAAAGTCGCTAAAGAAATTAGAGAATCTACATGAAGCAAAGGGCCTACTTAGATGAGTGGGAAGTTGGTTAGAGGGAGACAACAGGGGGCTGTGGTAAACAGAGTCCAGTCAGGAGAGAGAGAGGCTACAAGTGGGGTGTCACAGGGGTGAATCCTGGGTGCAGTGCTTTCAATATTTTCATTAGCAACACAAGAGAACGAATCCAAGGCAAGATGTTTCTCTTTGTAGATGGCACTAATCTCTGTGGCAGAGTGGATAGCAAGGAAGGGGTAGGGTGAGATGCAGAGGGACCTGCATAGGTTGGAGAGGTGGTCCAAGTTTTGTTAGTTGAACTTCAGTGCCAAAAATTGCAAGGTGATGCACATAGAGAACAAGAACCCCAGGACAGAATATTGGATGGGAGGAGTTAAAATGGGTACCACTTCTGGGAAAAGGGACCTGGGAGGGAGTCATCATAAGCAACTCCCTAAAATAATCTAGCAAAGGTAACAAAATCAACAGCAAGACAACCAGGATGTTGGGATGCATTGGGAGGGGGTTTCGATAGCAGGAGGAAGGAGGTAATGCTACCTCTGTACATATCACTGGTGAGGCCCCATCTGGAATCCTGTGGCCAATTTTGAAGTTCTCACTTAGAGAGAGACAAAGACTGGCTGGAGACGGTGCAGCATAGGGTAACTAAAATCATTCAGGGACAGCAGGGCAACTTCTATAACTCGCTGGAGGCCAGAAAGGAGAGGATCGATATGAGAGAGACCTTCAGGATCCTGAAAGAAATAAAAAGGGTTGACTGTCAGGAACTATTCAGCAAGAACAGCGAGTCAAAATTATGGGTGCATGAGTAGAAGCTGGTGGGAAGGGATTCAGGAGGGGCATGAAAGGAAAGTTTTATTTTACAGAGAGAGTGGTTAAACTATGGAACAGCCTGTCAACAGAAGTGGTGGGCACAAAAGTCATTAATGGTTTCAGGCATGGCTGGGGCAGAGTTAAAGATTTAACAATTACTCAGGGGTGTAGTGTTAAGGCAGAGGGCAAGGGGGGAGGGACAAAACCATTCTTGGCGTTGTATAAGGTATTACGGAAAAAACAGGATGGAACAATGGTCTTTTTCTGCTGATATTGCCTGTTTCTATGTTACTGTTGTAAGGCCCCCCTCCCAGGTCTGGGGTGTACCAGGTGTTAAAGGAGGAGGGGGCATGTGCAGCCAGGAGTGACCGAACACTCATTACCTGGGTTCTGCTGAATGGTCTTCTTGGGGGGAAGCAGGCAATTCATCTTGAAGGGTGCTGGCAGCTGCAGGGACAAACCTTGGTAAGCAGAATCACAGGTTACTCTAAATGAAGTCCAATGTCCACATGAGGAATACCAGTGCCAAAAAACATATTTTATTTACAACAGGTAAAATGCAGTTCCATGGAGTTAACTGGGTGCAGATTTGATTTTTGCAGATACAAACACTTAGTGCTGCCGAAATCACAAACAGCAGCATTCAGATTAGAAAATTCTTTAGTTTCATGACTCTTCCCCAAAGCCGAATAAGGCTCTACTTAATGGCAGCAACATCTTTTCCTTGGATGCAGCCTGCATGCTGCAGAGCTCAGACTCCTCTCCCTCCTGCACACACTTCTTGGCTCCTGAAAATGACAGTATCTCCATGACATGGTGACAGCACCCCATGGAGCGGCATGGAGCTTATACAGTTGCCTCGTGGCAGTCTCTCCACTAAACGGGGGGGTACAGGGAGCTTAAAGAGGGTGGTCCACTTACTGGCTTACCACACCAAATCGAAACACCAGAGCTGGGCACCTGAGCCAGACAACAACAAGGGTGCTCCAGGCAGGGGCCAAGGATAACCCCTTGGGGGCTGCTCATAGAGACTGACACCCCGGGCTCCACTAAAACCTACCACCTGTCCCAAACCCCTCCTACTCGGTATGACAAGGCAACACAAACCTCCAGAAGGGGGTGGCTGTAGAGTAGGCTCTCACCTCCACTCCACCACGACCTGGGCTGCGACTTCCAGGCCGTGCACCGGACTCTTCACTCTGCTTTTTCCAGGGCACTTCCCTAGCCCATCTGCACTGTTGCCCACCCTGATGCCAGAGTTCATGGGGTGGGCTCCACTTTCTCTCTGGGCTCCATCTCCCACATATTCGCAGGGGCAATTGGCTCCCACAAACAGTCTAGGACCCCGACCTCTCCACTACTCCGCTGTACTTCAAGGGCAGCAGGCCGGGGTGGCAAGCAGCTGGCCCAGGACCAAACCTCAGCCATCACAGCTGAAACAGGCTGCACTTCCATCCACTCTCTATCCTCCAACCAGACTCCCCTTTTTGCACCAAAATTTCCCATTTATACCTGGGGACCCCATGACCCCATCAACCAGCAGAGGGCCTATGGGGACTTGGCAGGAACCTAAACTGGGTACCTAAGTAAGCTCCCAATAGGGAGCTTACACTGTGTTCTTAAAATAGACCAATGACCAACAAAGTAAACAAATCTAATTCCTTTTAAATACTTACATAAAGCTGAATAGTGACATTTACAAAGGAAATACACGATTCTGAATTTTGGCAGCTTCAGTTACAGTCATTTAACAGACCTTCATCAGTTACCATAGTTAATCACTCCTATCATAAAAATCATAAAGAAATATTTCTATGGCTTTAGCTCAACTGATATCCCTTAACGTGAAGCTTACTTGAAACTTACATGAAACTTAATGTGCACTGAAAATATCTTAGCTCCTTTGTTTCATCAAAAGACGTTGCCTTACTGTTTCTTTAATTATGTAAAGTTTATCATACTAAAACATTACCAAGTAAACATGACTCTTTAAAAAAAAGCTTAGATTCCCATTGCTTACAGTAGGTATCTTCTTCATCATAATTATTTCAGTGGTGCTGACTGAATCTGACCACTGTCCAGGTGAACAACAATAATTTAAGCTTTCGTATTTGAGTTATACATAATGTTCTTATTACATCAGATTTCATGGCTCAGAAAGAAAAGCCTTACTTTTTGTTGTTCATTTTATTAGTTTAGTAATAGTTTAGTTCTAAACTGAGAGCCTTCTACCTTGTTCTGACTAGCTCTGCTAACAAAGAATATGACTTTCAGTTCACCAGCGTAAATGTGTGTAACCCCCCAGGTGGCGCTATCCCATGGGCTACTACCCCTGCCTGCTGGACCACCAACAGATTGAGGGGCCTAGGTTCTATAGCGGGTGCCTCCACCCAGAGGTCAGGGTTGGTACTGGTTGGTTGAGTTTGGTCACAGCCCTCTGGGACACTGAGACACCCTTTTGTTCCCTCTAATGGTCCACATGATATACAAGAATTGCAATGCCAATACCCCACAAGTACGCTGTATCCAATCATAAGGTACCACTTACCCTCGAGATCGATTCTGAAGTTCATCTCGGAGGACCCCCTGTGAAATAAGGTTGGTCAATTTACACAAACAATGCAATGCTTGCTATATAGGTACTGACACTCTAAACATGTTAAAGTCAATAACATCCAGTCTGGTTTATTTAGGGGAGTGAAACACAGGGAGGGGGAGATCAAGCTAACTGGTAGAAATAAATCACAGTATTGTGCAATCACACAAAGTCATAAAAGTCACACTCTGGGTACCCAGGTTGAGGGGCTAGCCAGGTCTGTTGCCCGGGGTTGGCTGTCAGGTGCAGATGGAAAGGGCCCTGTAAGAAAGGTATGCACAATACTCAATTGTAATCCGGAGCCGGATGGTACAGTCCTTGAGGAAGTAAAAAAAAAAAAAATCAGATGAAACACTGGTGATTGTTAACTGGTCACAGGGGATGCCCTGATTTGTACTCACGCTACCCCACGCTGATGAAACCTGGCACAGATGGGCCCTGATTTGTACTCACGCTACCCCACGCTGATGAAACCTGGCACAGATGGTGGTTCTGGATTGCCAGATGCACAAGCAGGGAGACGAGATTCTATGTCCCAGGCCACACTGCCTTGATCAGCAGATGGATTCAGTCCGAATACATTCAGCTCAACATTCAG
Organism: Neoceratodus forsteri; assembly: GCA_016271365.2. NCBI lineage: Eukaryota > Metazoa > Chordata > Ceratodontiformes > Ceratodontidae > Neoceratodus > Neoceratodus forsteri. The sequence continues at coordinate 782,186,007 of CM028132.1, read as the reverse complement.
CTTACACTGCACAGTGATAAGAGAAATGGAATAGCTATTCCTCACAGGCATTCAACACAATTATATGTAAAGGAAATTACTATACCAGGCAGCTGCTTTCAGGTCCCAATGCGCTTACTGCAAATACCAGGGAGTTCACACAGCAGCTTCAATTCCTGACAGACTGAGTGCGATTCAGCAATTTCTCCAGTCTTCTACAGGGTGAGCCTGGTTTCCACTCTCAGCCTTCCTTCCTTCCTTCCTTTTGGTACTCTCAGATTCAGTCCAATTTGAGTTGGCAACAGCAATGGCCCGACTTTAGGCCTCTCATGTGCTTCCCACATGAAACTATACAATGCAGAAGCACAGAACTCCTTCTCTCCTCATGGTCACAATGAATCTGACCTCTCGGTCGCAAGGCAGAGCATTCTCTTTGGGTGCCACCCAGCCCAGTTGGAGGATTCAGCTATCAATTACTCAAAAACTCTCTCTGTTGGTGCAAATAGGCACCAAGGTCCAGAACTTCACTTCCCAGAACTACTAGCTATACCTCCTTATTGCAAGCTGGCTCCTATGAGAGTCCGAATTCTGGTTGGTCCAAACAGACTCCATTTTAAAGGTCCCCCGACACTGATTGGACCCATTCGGCAGTTTAGATCCAAAATGGAGTGGCAAAACACACAGAGTCCCAGCTGCAAGAAAGGCAGGTTAGACAAACTGCATTTTTACTAACCTCTGACTCGTTTCAGGCAAACAGTTACATCTTTCATTTAGGCTCCCTCTGCGCACTTAGCAACTGCTGTAACGGAGCAATTTCCCCGCAGTTCAGGCGAGATTCGAGCAGAGAAACACCAGCCCCCCTAGAAAACAGTAATCATGTCTGCAAGCAGACAGCTGTTAAAGAGACAGTATGAGGAGGCTCTACCAGCACTTACAGTGCCATTCTTAACGGCTTAATCACCAAACACCAGCAGGCAGGGGAACACCTAGGCAAGCTCCATGGAGGCTTTTTAGGAACCTCCATTTGTAGGGGGGGTTATATGTGCATCAGAATACTATGTATAAAAAACAAACTTCATAGTGTTGTGTGTATATCCGTGACACTCCAAGTCCTTACATCAGGGTCATGTTCACCTGATAGGCTGCGAAATGCACATGTGACCTTGTATTGAATTTCAAGATCCTGCCTGAGCCCCTATAGCTCCCAATCCCATCAGTTTCTTATGTGCATCTGAATAGGTTACAAGCACAGTCTTTGAGCTTTTGTGATAGGAACACTGAATACTGCTATGAAGGTAAGAGCTTCCAATTTAAATATATGCACAAGTTCTTGCCAGTGAGGAAAACACATCAGTAATGGGATATAAAAACATATATTTCAACTCCACAAGCAGTGGAATTGCCTTTCTACACAATTCTGCCAATTCCATTTCAATCCATAATCAGTCTGATTCCTCCTTACCAGCCGAGTTTTACAAACAAAACAAAAAAAAAAAAGAGAGTGAAGTTGCTCCAAACTTACCCCTGGTACTGTGGTACCCATGTCTTGAATGTCCTGTGCATTGTCAATCCAGTAGGGTCAATTGGGGATCCCATCTCGGAGCCTCCTCGCATCTCCAAATGGTTGGGCACAGAAAGACACCATTTTTGGCATGGAGGGGGAATACTAGCTCCATATTAGCATGGTGTCCTCAGCCATTTGGCCACAGTTCTAGGAAAGGCCTAGCACATGCGCAGTATCATCTGGCGATGCTCCCACATGCGCACACAGATGTACACCTCCAAACATAAACGCTGTTGGGAAAATGGATGAAAATTTTTTTATTTATTTAGTTTATTCAAGAGTTTCACCAGGAAGGCATACAGAGCAGGATTGTTCATTTCCAGATGTGTCCTGGGGGGAGGGGGGAAGGGAACAAGTTTTTCACATACAATATCAATAACCGATGTGATTGTTTCTGGCCACCGAGATTGCTCACTTGGAATCGTGTGGGGAACCAGTCTGGGAATTTAAGACACTGCAGGGTGTTGGGTCTGAGTGTTCTTGCTGGGGAACGAATGCAACTGGGATAGAATTCATTCTTAATGTTTTGTTGGATAATCATTGTGTTTGTGCTGCTTTCCTGTCCCCTCCCCTTCCCCTGGGCTAGTCCAGTTCCCATCAGTGTCCCTTTGTTCCGGCTTGTACTTATACCTGATCCCATCTTCCTTTCAGGAGCTCCACAGTATAGGGTCAAGACAGCTGAGGAGATCAGGGCTGTACCCCCACACTGCTGGAACACTGCCTGCACCTTTCTGCTGCAGGTACAGAATGAGGCCTGCAGCTCCAGTATTTAAAATTTGGACATTTGTGTGGGATGTAATGTTGGTTGGAGGGGCCGATGTGATTGTTTCTGGCCACCGAGATTGCTCACTCGGAACCATGTGGGGAACCAGTCTGGGAATTTAAGATACTGTAGGGTGTCGGGTCTGAGGGTTCTGGCTGGGGCACGAATGCAATTGGGATAGAATTCATTTTTTTTTTTTTTTAGTTTCTCTTTATGTCCCCTTCTCTCCGCCATACTCCTCTTCTTCAGGAGTCTCCAGTGGCCTTGTATGTCTCCGCTCTTCTAACCAGCAACCAGTGCAGTCCATCCCCCACAGAGCCTTGGTTGTACCCTCCAGGCGGGTACAGTGTGGGGCCCTTACATCCCGATGTGTCTGTATTTCGTCGGGGATGCTGGTGATGGTGCCAGTAGCGGTATTGGAGATCGGGGCTGGGAGCTTCATCTACTGGGAGCACTGCGGGGTGTTTTTCCTGGTTTTCTGGTGCCATCCCCTGAGGGCGTAGGCACACAAGGGAAGCCAAGGGGCAGAGCACATAATGACGTACAGTCACTCCAGCTCCCGGCCTACGTCCTCCCATCCCACTGACTGTCCCAGCTGCACTGCCACGCATGGTCACCCAGGTGGCGGTAGAGTAGTGGAACAGGCAACCCTCCCCTCCCTGGAGAAGGAGAGTGGCCAATGGGCACTCGATCCTTCTCCCCCCGGCAGGCCCTTCAGTTACCCGAGTCCATTCCCAAACCCAGGTCACTAGTGTCACAAGCAGTAAACCTACCGCTGCGCTGGCAGGCCAGCCCAGATAGAATTATTCTGAACATTTTGTTGGATAATCATTGTGTTTGTGCTGCTTTCCTGCCCTTTCTCTCCCCAGGCTAGTCCCGTTCCCACCAGTGTCCCTTTGTTCTGGCTTGTACTCATACCTGATTCCATCTTCCTTTCAGGCACTCCACAGTATATGGTCGAGAGAGCTGAGGAGGTCAGGACTTTCCCCCAAACTGCGGGAAGATCACCTGCACCTTTCTGCTGCAGGTGCAGAATGAGGGCTGCTACTCCAGTATTGCCCTGTCCCACCCTCCCCCACACCTTGGGCGAGCTCTTCATTTTTAGGAGGCTCAACCCACATGAATTCAATCACCCCAAATTGCCACCTGCAACTGATTCATCCTGGTCTCTAGGAGGTGCTGCTGCTTCCCCCACTTGGTGGTAACATTTTAATCACCAAACCCTTAGCCACCTCTAGATCACCAGTGCTCTCTCCACTCCTTTCCCCATATCCCTCATTCTCTTCCTACTCTTAAATTTACTCACTCTCAGTTCCCCACTGTGGGTATTGAACCTGTGACCCCTAGTACTGTGACCAACTGTGACTTCCCACTAGGCCAGCCAGCCTGTCAAACTTCACCACACCTATTCTTGTATTTGCCCTTTTCTGGCCTCAATCTCATGTCAATGTGCCTACTCTTATACTGAAACAATCCTCTCATTCTGCCACAAGCTTGTTATAGCGACCAACCACTAGGGAATCCCTATCTGTTTTACTCCCTACTGCATACATAGTACCCATGTGTTTGCTTTTCTGAATCTTCTCTGCATTAGCACCATGATCCTCTTTGTCCTCATTACCCTTCCCCTTCTGTTCACCCCATCATCCATTCCCCCTCCTTCCTACCTGTCCTCCCAACCTCAATCTCCTGTCCCCCCTCCCTCTCACCCACTCTACCATCTTCTTCCCTCCCTCCCCTCGTCCACTCTCCCTGGCAACCAGCTGCATCCATCCTACATTCTGCTGGTGTGCACCTGGCATCACTTTGCTCATTACTAACTCACTCCAGCCCCAGTTCCAATCTGGCCACCTCCTCCAACCCCCGTATACCTCCTCCTCCTCAGAGAAAATATCCATCCCCTCCAAACTACTTATCATACCATTACTACTTACTGCTGGGGATATTGAGTCCAACCCTGGGCCTTTTCTCCCTCAACCCCCTGTCCTACCTAAAGGATTAAAAATAGTGCACCTTAATATCAGGAGTCTCCTACCTAAGCTAGACTTTCTCCAACCCCTTACGGGTAGCCTGAAACCTTCTGTCCTGGTCATCACCGAGTCATGGCTCTCATCTAAAATCCCTGACTTGTCCATCTCTATCCCTGGATATTCCCTTGGCAGTCAAGACCAGTCATCCAGAGATGGGGGAGTGGCCATGCACATCTCATCTTCCATTCAATACTCCATTTGTCTCTCCTCTGCTTCCCCCTCCGCCTGTGAGCTATTATCAACAAAACTATCTCTTAATTTCACTCTCCCTATCTTTGTGGGTGGTGTCTACTGTTGTCCCAACCTTTCTGCCTCCTCATCCTCCTCTATCACTGACATCTTCAGTTCCCTCATCTCCCTCACCTCAGCTGGTGAGCTTCACATCCTTGGGGATTTCAACATAAACTGGCTGTCCAGCTTGCAATCAAAAATCTGCTCATACCGTACATCTCCTCCATAAATCTGAAACAAATCATCTCTAAACCTGGCCGGCTAAACCTCAAATCAGGTAAACATACCCGGCTAGACCGGGTACTGGTGTCTCACCCACACCGAGTTGTCACCTCAGCTATTGTTCTGGATGCACCCAGTGATCATCACATGGTCTAATGTGTGCATAAATTCCACTGGCCCCAAATCCACCCCACCCCCCCATTTACTCCCTCTCTGTTCCTTTCGGCCTCTCAACTTGTCTTCCCTACACGAGGAACTTACTGGTACTGACTGGTATCCCATTACTAATGCATATTCCATTGTCACAGCTCTAAGCCACTTCTCCACTCAGTTTCTAAATATTTGGGACTGACATGCTCCCATTAGGAAGACAAGGGTCCAGAGCACCCATCTCCCATGGGTTTCTGCCAAGCTGTTGGCCTGCCAGTGAGTTTGTGATCAAGCATGGTGGGCCCATAAAGCATCCGGAGAGCATCAGGATCTGATAAGGTATCACTCCCTGGCCTCTGCAATGCCTTCACCAGGGCCATCCACCTTGCCAAAGTGGAATATTTCAACTGCACCTTTCAGGATAACCTTACCAGTCCATCCAAATTCTGGAAGGTTGTGCATGCTCTTTTCTCCCTCCCCCCCCTTCCCAGTCTCCTCCTCCTCCTATCCTAAAGGTACATGATCTTACCATCTCAGACCCCCTTTCTGCTGCTAATGAGTTTAACAACTTCTTCACTATATGTGCCTCCTCCCTCCTGTCCTCCCTACCCCCATCAGTCACTCCCTCATTAGCATCTCCCACTCCTATTCCCTCCTCCCCATGCTTTTACTTCCAACCAGTCTCCTCCGCTAACACCCTTCTTGCCCTATTAGCTATCACTTACCCTTTAGCTTCTCTTCTGAATCTTTCCTTTTCACTCACCACCATTCCTGATGCTTGGAAACTTGCCACTATCGTCCCTCTTCATAAAGGCGGCAACCCTTCCAATCCCAGAAACTTCTGCCCTATATCTCTGCTCCCTATCTTTGCCAAACTACAAGAACACCTAGTTCTTGCTCAACTATCTCCTTACCTTGACTCCTCCTCCTCCTTCTTCACCCCCTTCCAGTATGGATTCCATAAGGCTCACTCCACCACCACCTCCCTTCTCCAGCTCACTGATTCCATTCTGTCTGGCATGGATCATGGTTGCATCACCTCTGCCATTTTTGTCGACAGACCAAAGCCTTCGACACTGTTGCGCATTCCCTCCTCCTCAGCAAGCTAGCTGCCACAGGTCTCTCTGAGTCCACCACTCTCTGGTTCCATTTCTATCTCATGGGAATGACCCAGTCTGTCAGGATCAGAAACTCCCTGTCCACCCCACTTCCCATGAATACCGGTGACCCACAGTGTTCAGTATTTGGGCCAATCCTTTTCTCAATTTTCCTCAACAATCTCCCCGCTGTGTGCTCTACTGCTAATATCCATTTGTATGCAAATTACACTGTTTTGTACATCTCTGGTACCTCCCCCACTGATGTAGTGACCAGACTCTAACTGGACTTCAACAATGTCCAGTGCTGGTTTCACCCCAAACCAACTCTCACTAAATGCTAAAAAGACAGTCTCTGTGATCTTTGGCACCTGGCAAAAGCTCACTAGGCTAGATGCCAGTCCTGCTTTCCATACACCTGATGGTTCCTCATTACATAGAAACATAGAAACATAGAATTTGATGGCAGATAAGGACCACTTGGCCCACCCAGTCTGCCCATTTCCCTACCTGATGGATAAGCTGCAGATCCTAGTTAACCAGCAGCCTACTTCTTCCTACCCCCACCCCCTAGAATTGCCTTATGACTGTCCCATGCATGCTTGAATTCCACCACTGTTTTTGACTCCACAACCTCCTCTGGAAGGCTGTTCCATACATCCACAACCCTCTCTGTGAAAAAATACTTCCTTAAATTACCTCTGAGCCGCCCCCCTTCTATCTTCAAATTGTGCCCCCTTGTTCTTGCACACCTCTTTTTTTGAAAGATGCTACCCTCTTGGACTTTGTTGATTCCCTTGAGGTACTTGAAAGTTTCTATCATGTCCCCCCTCTCCCTCCTTTCCTCGAGGCTATACATATTAAGCTCCTTAAGTCTCTTCATATGTCTTCCGGTGCAGACCCTGCACCATTTTAGTTGCCCTCCTCTGGACAACTTCCATCCTGTCTATGTCTTTGCGGAGATTGGGTCTCCAGAACTGCATGCAGTACTGCAGATGTGGTCTCACCAGCTGTCTGTACAGAGGGATAATAACTTCTTGTTTTCTACTGGTGATGCCTCTCCCTATGCATCCCAGTATCCCCCCAGCCCTCCTTGCTGCCCTCTCACATTGCTTGCCCACCTTTAGGTCATCTGATATGACTACCCCCAGGTCCCTTTCCATTTTTGTTGTTAGTATCTCACCCCCCACTGTGTACTCTTGCCCTGGGTTTTTGTTTCCCAGGTGCATTACCTTGCACTTCTTAGCATTGAATCTAAGCTGCCATACATTTGACCATTCCTCTAACCTTGCCAAGTCCCTTCTCATCCTTTCCACCCCACCTTGTGCATCAACTCTGTTGCAGATCTTTGTGTCATCTGCATTGGAAGATGTCTCCTCTTTCAAATACCTCGGAACTTCGACTTTACTGTGCATGTGGACACCATCCACAAAAAGTGTCTTCCCAAACTTGGTGCTCTATATAGACACCACAGCTGCCTTCCCCTTCTGGTCCATAGGGAGATCATCCAATAGATGAGCCTCCCTATTTTTGTCTTCAGAGACATTGTCTATAGCTCTGCCCCCAAATCCACACTATCCAGACTGGACACTCTATTCAATTCCTTCTGTCACTCTGCTCTTGCCTGTCTTCCTCTCACCCATCACTGCAACCTTTACTCTTCCCTCTCCTTCTCCTCTCTTAGCACCAGGTGCCTTGCACACAGCGCTTCTGTAATTGACAAGTCCTGGCTTGGCTTCTTGCCACCCAACCTGCACTCATTCCTTTCTGTCCCTTCTACCCCACCTTACTAGCTCCAAAACTCCACCCATTGGACACTTGCACCCCCCCATCCTGTTCTTCTGGCAAAGCTGCCTTCTCTTATCACTTCCCTAACATATGGAACTCCCTCTCCTTAGACGTCTGCTCTGCCTAGTCTACTAGCTCACTGTCCCATCGTCTCAAACTCTACACCTCCCCTGCCAGCAACTGCACCTGATCACCCCTTCCACCTCCTCTCCTCTTTTCCTTCCTTTACCTTCAGTCAGCACCAGTCCCTCTCCCCCACCCCTCTATTCTTGCTCCCTTCCCCTTCCTTTCAACTCCTATGTCTTTCTGCTACCCCTCTCTTGGCATATTATTCTGTTCCCCTCTCTTGGCTAGTCTTCCTCTCTTGCTACTCGCTTACTCTCCTCTCTCCCATATCCCCTCCTCTCTCGCAACATACTCCCTATCCCTAATTTCACCAGCTTCTTCCCTTGAGGGGTTACTGCATCCCAAAGGGGTGCAGACCCTTTCCTTTCCCTTTCCTCTACATATTATTCCCTTGCCCTGATTCTCAACCGTTTCCTTCAGATTATGTGCACCAATCCTAATCTGTTATGATTGGCATTCAGCCTAGTGGGAAAGTTCTCTATTGGTGGACTATTCATAGGTATGTGTGTATGCTCTGGAAGTACGGTATTACATATATATAATTTATATGACTGTATTGCAATTGTACTATATATATATAAAAGGGAGAGACTGTTAAACTTGGGATATCATGTCTTGGTAATTGCCACCATGCTACAGTCCAGACATTCATCCACAACTGCCACATACAGTAGACAATGGGTCTTCTTCAGACAGTGGTGCTAAACATACAACATAAACCCTTAAACAATATTACTACCTCAAATTCTATTGTTCCTACAACAGGACCTAGACAAGGGTTTCTCACCATCCTCACTCGGTGTACAGGCATCAGCAATAGGGGCAGCCTTAGGAAGGATAGGGGGTCACAGCTCCAGGATCGCACCCAAATATATTGAGGTTCCTCAAGGCTGCTAATAGAATAAGGCCTCACACCAGGATAATGGTGGCCCCATGCAGGGCGGCAGCTAGCAATTTCAGGGCCCTGGGCAGGCAGTCAGATGAGGGCCCCGTATCCCTGACAAAGTAAGCCGGGGGTCTGGGGGCCACCAGGCCCCCATAAGATCTGGGGTTTTTGGTGCTCTCAGGTGAGTTTTGGGGCTGTTAGTGAAGATAAAAACAAGATTTTGTGAAGCTTTCCCAATGCCATTTTCAATGAAGAAATGTACTTTTAGCCTGGAGTCTTATTCATATTTATAACAACAGAAGAATTTAATCTGTTTTAAGTAATAGATACGTGAGCTGATAGCACTTCTAGTACTTCATCTTTGAACAAAACAATACCTCTCAGCTGTCACACATTACGAGGTACATCACTCATTTTACCTCTCAGAAACCCTTTGTCCATTATAGGGAAGGTGATATTCCACATTCCCCACTGAGACTTTAAAGCAGAAATTCATAATAATTATACTCAGTTATCAAAAAACACTGATAGCTATACTGTTCTGAGCTTGCAGTGCAATGTAACATATGACGATATGTCACACATTTTGCTCATTTGTCACACATCTTGTCACACATTTTGGTGAAGAAAGGGTAAGAGGTATGACAGAACATTGTAGTGACTGCCAGGAGCTCATTACCCCCACCCACGCCCGACTGATCAGTGAAGTGCATAACTTACCACAACTGGAAAAGAAACCCGTGCTGATCAGCAGGGCTAGTAAAGTCCCCCACAGACAGACAGTCCAATGCTGGGCGACCTATACTTCAGGAATGTTTTGTCGGCAGTAGTATGAGTGAGTGGCTTGTAATAAAATGGCGAGGAAGCCAAGGAGGGGGCGAAAGTTACAGTATACAGAATGGATGGAGGAGTTCTCTCTCTCTCCTGTTGCCATACCTCTCAACCTTCTGCCTCATAAATCAGGGACAAAGCTTAAAAAAAATCAGGGACAAAGGACCAAAATCAGGGACACATCTTCAAAATTAGAGCTATCCACCCAGAAAGCTGGTAAAATAAGGGTCTTAGTGTAAACTACATTTTCTAAGGAAGAACAAGTCTGTAACTTTAATGTTTGACATTATTTGTGCTTACAACCCACACTGTCTGGTCATGGAAACACAATTTTGAGGAGGGACAAAGTAACATTTTGAGGTTAAATCAGGGACAGTTGAGAGGTATGCGGCTGTTGCTCCCTCTGTCTCTTCTATATAGTGAGCCTTTTGAAATCATGAGAGATATCCCACCCATGGCCCCCCCCACCTACCCTTCCATGCTGGTTGTGCTAGTCAGTACATATTTACAGCACAGTGGGTGGCAGCCAGCAAGTGACAATTTTAATAAACACTAAAACCTGCAATTAATGAGCGCCCTATAAACTAACAGCACAGACTGCATCTGATATTATTTGCTTCTCAGCTCTCTCATGCACAGTAAGCAGGTACGGACCTCGGGGGGGGGATCCCAAGAGAGGAAAGCTATTGCCAGGAGCAGTTTCAAATATCGGGGACAATTTAAATAAATATAAATGTGCAAAGTGCAATAACTAATAACTTAAGTACAGGTGGAACAAGAATCAGAAAGCTTACCGAGATCGAATTCAACTGATGGCTGCTAGACTACAGATAGGCCCCCTTAGGAAAGGAATGACAAATATGGATCGATCTTTTCCAGTTTTCCCAATCCCGAATTTAATTTCCCGGTTATGCGAGCGAGAATGCGACCATGCGACGAGCCAGCCGGATCTGTGGCAAGATAATTAAACTAACTTTAAACTCTGTCTGTACGACTGGCTGGTGTTGTGAGACAGTGCGAGTGACTCCACGATGACTCTTCTCTCTCTCTCTCTTTCTCTCTCGACTCGTGGTCTGACTGGCCGCACCGACACGCGCCATTCCCGCTCAGACAGCACATCACGTGATGACGCATAGTACGAAACGTCATCACGTAACGGGTTCTACAGACGGTTTTAGCAGGGGTCTGACTGAGCGGCGCTGACAGCTGGCCTGTGTGACCAATCTTTACTGTCCGACTCCGGGGGGGGGATTTGACGCCAATTGATTTTTCTTAGACGGCCAGGCCCCCCTTACTGTCGGGCCCGGGAAAAAAGTCCCGGTTGTCCCCCCATAACGGCGGCCCTGGCCCCATGGGATCTAACCCTAGTGCTAAGTGTCCTAACGAAGAGCCCATTCGAACCCCACAAAGACGTCGGCCTCTACTGGATAGGAGACATCCTCTCTAGTGGCAATCTGTTCAGTTAGACAAACAGGTTACAGATTAGATAGGCAAGGCAAATTTTATTTCTACAGCGCCCAATCCCTGAGGCTCTGAGCACCTCAAATTAAAACAGGTAAGGTGAAAACAATACAGAACTCTATAAATCATATATAAACATACAAATTAAAACAATAATTAAATCTCGGAATGAATGAAAACTCAGGTGGTCTGTGCAGGTCAAACATCTTCACCAAGGAAAGCCAGAGAAAATAAGTGCGCCTTTAGCCCATTTTTAAAAGACTTGACTGTCAGGACCCCGCTGATAGCAGCTGGAAAGGTGTTCCACAGAGCTGGCCCAGCTACACTAAAGGTGCGGTCACCAGATGTTTTAAGCCTCACCCTGGGAACATCAAGGAGGCCCCTGGTCAAAGAATGGAGGGAATGGACTGAGGTGGCAGGTGTGAGGAGATCAACTAGATAGCAAGGGCCCAGCCTGTATAGGGCCTTGTAGGTGAGCAAGTCCACCTTGAAGATGAACCTCCACCTGACCAGTAGCCAATGCAGAGCCCACAGGACTGGGGTCACATGACTGGACCTATCCAAGCCAGTCAGTAACCGAGCCACTGCGTTCTGCACCAGCTGCAGCTGGCAAAGGGTCCCTCCAGTGACCCTGAAGTATAGAGCATTACAGTAATCGAGCCTCGAAGTAACAAAGGCATGCACCAGTGATGGCAGGTCTTCAGGTGGAACTAGAGGCTTAATCCTGGTGATATTCCTCAAGTGGTAGAAACCACTTTTGTCAACAGATGACACCTGAGCTTCAAGTGTCAATCTGTTATCCAGGATAATGCCAAGAACCCGCACCCTAGAGGAAGTCATCAATCAATCAATCTTTATTTTACCAGGTGAAACATGATTGAGAAAAACTTATTTACAAGAGGGGCCTGGACAATTACATATAAGAATACATACAGGAATATATACAGAATTAATGTAAATACAGGGAATACATACAAAAACACAATCAATGCAGGGTCATTCATTAAGAAAATTCAAATATTAAAAAAATTTGATAACATACAGCAATAAGAGACAACACAACCTTATGTACAACAACTGTACAGTCAATGGGGCAGATCCCAGAAACAAGAACTGGGAAACAGGATGGGGTATGGCTCAGAACTGTCCCAGCCTTCACACCAAAGGTACACTCCACATTCCATTTGAACCAGACAATTGAAATGCCACATTCTATACTGACTGCACAGATGAGAGGAAGAGGTCTCTAAGCACTGTAGACATCAAAAGGGCCTTAAAAATCTATTTAGATAGAACAAAGGAAGTCTGTAAATCAGACAAGCTATTCATTATCACAAAAGGGCACAGAAAGGGCATGGCAAGGGCAAAAGCTACCATTGTCACCTGGCTAAAAAGGAGAATACAGGAGATGTACAAATCAGCAGGGAACAATTGCCCTGAAGATGTCAAGGAGCACTTCACCAGGGCAGTACCCACCTCTTGAGCAGAGAGAAACCAAGCCACAGCAGCAGAAATCTCAGCAGCAGCAACATGGACTAATACACTTTCACCAGATATTACAGATTGGACACTAACATGAGAGCCAGAACTTCCTTTAGAAACAAAGATCTGGAGGCAGCCACTTTTACAGATGCTAAACACCCTGACTCATCCCCTCCCACTTTGGGAGTATTGCATCTTACATGACCCTTCTTGTAAAGACTTGGAGTGTCACGGATATACACACAATGCATTGTTAGTTTACGCACCTGGTAAAGGTGATTGTGTTAGTGTATATCAGTGGCACTCCACTGCCTACCCAGATAGGGCAGGCTGTACAGCGCCAGTAAAAGAAGACTGATGTTGTTACCAGTATGCCATATGGGACAGGTTCTGAATGTAATTAAGTAGTTCAATATGATGTTGCAATAAAGTAGTTTAGTTTGGCATTTCTTGGTGTCAGAGTCTACATTAATAGCATGAACAGACAAAAATACATAGCTTGGGAAACAGCAGAACTAATGGGATTGGGAGCTATGGGGGCTCAGGTGGAATCTTGAGATTCGATACACGGTCACGTGTATGTACATCTCACAGCCTATCAGGTGAGCAGGACCCTGCCTATAAAGGCTTGGAGTGCCACAGATATACACTAACACAATCACCTTTACCAGATGAGTAAAATAGCATTTTTTCAGGTCTCATAGCTCTAAAAGAAAACATTCATTTTTATTGCTCATCTCCAAACACAAACAGCTTTCAATTCACATGCACATATGTGTGTCTGACTCCTTTAAGAAAAAAAACATCAGTAAAAGAAAAGATCTGTCACTTTGTGGCTCCAATTTCAATATTAATATCCTGTAAAAGAAATAGCAAATACTGGTTGGGCAACCATGCACAACCAGCCAGCGCTGCCACAGAGGTGTTCTCTGATGTAATCAGAACCCGGAGGTGGCACCACAGGCTGGTTCGGCATAAGGTTGCCCATCCTATATTTTATATAGTGTATAGTTTGTAAGTTTTAGTTTTTCTTTTTACTTTTTAAAACAAAAGTGGTCTCTCTGTGCTATGCGACAGTTGTAAACGCACTAGCGGTTTCAGTTCAGAACTTGAACTGCTTGCTGCGTGCAAGTGGCAGCACACTGTAAAACATAAGGGGCCTGATATTCAAAAATGGGCAAAGCGGAGTGCAAAGTTTTGTGCTGTGCTTTGCCACTGCCCAGGATACTGAGGATGCTATATTCAGTCTGATATCTCACCAGTGCTATCTCACTAAATATAGGGGCATGTCAGCACAATGCTAAATCAAATAGCACTGCCTCAACATGGATTCCTGTAGTGCAGGGAATAGCAGCATCAGACCCAATAATGCCAGTTGTCCTAGCCATGATATTCAGACTGACCAATGCAAAATACTCCATTGGGCATGCAAGGCACTAAGGGACCATTTGCATGCCCATTATGGGTTCATTTGCATGGGAAGCAGGGGCAGGTTTGTGTGGCACCACCCCATCCTGATTGCCTGTCTCGTACAAGACAGAATATTCCCTAGTGCCTAGTGGTCCCCCCATGCCCTCCAATCGCTGGCCCAGTACTTAATAAGTTAATGCCTGTTGCCCAGTGGTCCCCCTCCTTCCAATCAACAACACAGTACTTAAGGTGCCAAGTGCCCCCCCCGATCGCCAGCCTGGTACATCATGAATATATCCCTGGTGCCTAGTGCCCCCCCATCTAATCATTGTCCCTAGTCCCTGGCATCCTGGTGGTCCCTCCCACCCTCCAATCGCCAACCCTGTAAATTCTGTAAATGTCCCTGGTGTCTAGCGTCTCCCCCTTCTCTGATGCCCAGTCATGGTACATATACAAAAGTCCTGTTGCTTTGAGTGCTTGTCCATTTATGAAAGAGTTGTACAGAAAACCACAGAAAATATTATATTCTCTGGCATCCAGTGGTAACCCCCTCAATCACCATTCATGGTGCTGTACACTAGTCCCTGGCATCTAGCAGCACCCCCTTGCATAGCAGGCACTGAGACGCACCCCACCATACCCTCTTACCGAAAGCATTGGTACCACCATCACATACAGCAGCAAGCACAGCCCTCCTCGCACCTCCTCAGCAGGCCACCTTGCAAAAGGGCTGGGAGCACATGAACTATGTACAGAACAGGGTGTGCATGCTCTGTATTGTATAATACAGAGGATGTACACCCTGTGCTATACCTAGATCATGGTGCTCCCAGCCCTTTGGCATGGCAGCTGGCCGAGGAGGTGAGAGAAGGGCTGTGCTAGTCACCATATCTGGCCATGGCACCAGTGCTTTCGGTCAGGGGGTGGCAGGGTAGGTATCAGTGCCCATGGTGTGGGGGGCCGCTAGATGCCAGGGACTAATGGCTAGCACCAGGAATTGTGATTGGAGGGGGAGTACCACTAGATGCCAGGGAATATTGTATTTTCTGTGAGTTTTCTGTACTGCTGTTTCATAGCTTAACAGGTGCATAAAGCAACAGGAGGACTTTTGTATATGTACCAGGGCCAGGGATTGGGGGGGACGCTAGGCACCAGGGACATTTAAATAATTTATGGGGATGGTGATTGAAGGGTGGGAAGGACCACTGGATGCCAAGAACTCTTAACAGGAGTATGAGGATGATGATTGGAGGGCAGGAGGGCTGCTATGCACCGGGGATATATTCAGTAAGTATCAGGATGGTGATTGGAGGGAGGTGGGAACACTGGGCACCAGGGATAGATTTATGATGTACCAGGATGGTGGTTGGAGGGGGGAACCCTAGGCATCAGGGATATATTCCTTAAATACTGGGACAGTGGCTGGATGGCACCACTGGGCACCAAGGCTTAACTTATTGATTACCAAGCCAGCGACTAGAAAGGGGGGACCTCTAGGCACTAGGGCACATTAAATTAAAGCATAGGTTGGGCCAGCACAGTGCTGCAGAGAGCTGAGGCACTGGATGCCTTACCTCTCACCACACTGGTGGTCCATGTTTGCGAACGAGCATGGGATGCCGAGGGTTGGCTGGGGGGGTCTGGGTGAAGATCAAGCAGCTGCTGGCAGCTCTTCTCTCCTGGGTAGGGGAGGTCGTCTCTCCTGGCCTTTGACCACCTCCACATTGAGGCATGATGGCTGTGCAGGCAGGGCATGGAGGCAGGCGTTAGGCCAAGGGTGGACATAGCAGAGTCAATCCGGGCCAAGGTGCATGTGCACGCCTCCAAGCACACGTTGACCTTGTCTGGGGACTCTGGGGAACAGGGGAAGAAAAAATGTGGAAAAATCAGGGGCTACAGCTGGATGAAGGCCCCCCCCCCGCATTGGCTCCGGTGGTTCCACTGGGCAGTAGAGGAGGTGCCTGAACAATTGCTGAAGTCCAGTGTCGGATGGCCAACACAAGCCACTACCCATCATGGAGGATAAACACTGGATGGAAAATTAAAGCATCGGTTGGCAATCAGAGGGTGGAGGGGATCACTGGGCATGAGGGGGCAGGTGTGCTCCCACTACCAGCCAACTTGGTTGTTGGCTGCAGTAGCTCCAGCAGCTTCTAGGGTTACCCAGAGTACGACGAGGTTTTGTTGGTGGTATTTATGCTGCACAAACGGACTACGCTAACCCTTTTTGTGCAGCGCAAATGCATTGAATATTGGTTTGTGTAGGTAATCCTGTCCCTGCCCCTTCCTTTGCCAACCCACATACATCATTTTTTGTGCATGTGCTAACCCTATTAACACATGCAACTTCCCCCTTTGAATACTGCGCTCCAATGCAACACCAGGTTTGCACGGGCAAACACCCATCTGTGCCTGCACAAAATTCAGAATATAGGGCCCCAGGTGCCACAATGATTTTTGATCAGCAGGAATGTTGTTGTACCACAGAAGGGTACAACGACATTCCATGACCTTTGAATTGTGGTACAACAACATTTCAACTGAAAAAGAAACCTATACCGAACAATGGCCAAATATACACTACAAGGCTATTTTTAGTTAGGAAATTAACTAAGGGAGTAAAAACAGCGCTTGTTTCAAAATTTAATAGTTAAAAAACGTCCTTTTCTGATGGGCTAAATATTGAGTAATTGTTTGGTCTCAAAATGACAAATTCCTTCGTGCTTAGAGCCTCTATTTGCATGGGCTAGGGGTACAGAGCCATGGAGAGTTCAAAAGATGCCTGATGCGATGACATACCTGACGTAATTTTTATATTTTTATTTATTTCTTGATTCGGAAATAACCTTTGAGCTAAAGCTCTTTTACAAAGGTTCCACGTCATGAGACAGTAACAGGCGCAAAACAGTACAGGTTCAGAGTAAGATACAAGGAAAATATTACAAATAATAAACATTGTTACAGATCTTGATAAAATCTTAGTCATTGCTACAAATTAATGCAGCACTATCAAATGTCTGATAGGTTGAGAGTTTAGTGCAGTGCAGAAAGAGCCCCCTCAAGAAGCGGGCCTGGAAGTACTACCAGTGATCAGGCAGAGTATCCCCCCAAGGGAGGCGAAGAGTGTGTGGGGGGGTAGTTGACGGCTCCAGCTGGAAGTTTTGTCGACAGTTAAACAGGGCGAGGGGCCTAGGAAGGCAGGTAGTGCAAGTGGGGGGGCAGGTGGGCCGCAGAAGAGAGGAAGATGGAGAAGAGGGGCAGGTGAACCAGGAGGGTGGTGGAGGTAAGGAAGAGCATAGGAAGGAGGAGGGGTTGACAAGGAGGAAGGCTGAGCTGAGTAGGGGGAACTTAGGGACAGCCCTGGGTCAGATCATGGATACAGTTTGTAGAGTTTAACTGGTGGGCTCCCAGTGGGTGGGAGTCAGACATTCAGGAAACAGGCACACGCAGTGCTGGAGGTAAGGTAGCACCTGAGTTCAGATTTGAAGTAGGAGAGACTAGAGGTATTATGAGTGATATCAGGAATTTCGTTGAGCCAAAGGGAGGCTCTGTAGGAGAAGGCACGTTGACCAAGTACGGTTCATCGAAATGGCATCATGAGTGCCCCCTGCTTCCTTCGTTTGGCGCCGTATCCAGAGCCTGATTGGCAGAAGAGGTCAGATATGCATGGGGATGTCTTGCCCAGCAGCACTTTCTTGCCAAGGAGGCAGGTTTGGAATTTGATCCTGCACCCTAGAGACAGCCAGTTTGTCTGCTCATAAAGTGAGCAGGTATGGATAAGGCGATCGGCATCCAGGGTGAGTCTGCAGGCCTTATTGAGTGCAGTGTGTACCCTCTTTAGCACAGTATCTGTGGCTGCACCATAGACTACCAGGCCAGAGGTGGAGGGCTGTTGGAGTAAGGTATTTTCTGTGCCTATATAGCACTCCCAGCTTGGAGTTTACTGCCTTCACCACTAAATCAACATGTTGAGCAAAGGATAGGGTGTCATCAAGGGTGACTCCTAGGTACTTGAAACAGTGTACCTGTTCCAAGGAAGCTTGGACATTGTTGGAGATGGAAAGGGTCTGGAACATTTTCTTGAGCTGCGGACTGGAGAGGAGCATGGTCTTAGTCTTTTTATAATTGAGCAGAAGCTTGTGTTCATAGAACCAGTCATCTATTCTGTTGAAGGAGTACTGTAGTGCAGATTGGAGAGATTCAATTCATGTGTTGCTATTGAGAATGACCGCATCATCAGCGTATAAGATTAATTTGGAGTCACAGGCTTTGGGGAGATTATTTAGAAAAAGGCTGAAGAGAAGGGGTCCCAGGATAGACCCCAGGAGGACACCCAGCGAGACTTCTCTGGATTCTGACATGGTTTGGTTGATTTTAACGTGCTGGGATCTGAGAGACAACTAGTCCTGGAACCAGCATGCAACATTGGCTGCCACCCCTAGGTTCCACAGCTGAACCAGTAGGAGGGTGTAGTTAACGGTGTCAAAGAGTTTTGTTAAGTCGATGAACACTGACCTGACCAACGTGACCTCATCCATAGCTCAGTGCACATAGTCAATGTATTCCACCACAGCTATGGTAGTACTGTGATTCTGCCTGAATCCGTGCTGGTTGGGGGCATTGCAGTTGATATTTGTTGAGGTATTCAGTGAGTTGATCCACTACAATATTTTCCAGAGCCTTGGATTGGGGGAGAGGATTGAGACTGGTCTGTAGTTGGAAATACAGGACCTGTCACCACTCTTGTGAACAGGGGTCACTAACGCTTGTTTCCAGACTGCTGGGAATTTGCCCAGGGCCAGTGATTTGTTGCAAAGTCTGGCTATGGATACGAAGAGTACATCCAGAGTGAGGGACATCAACTTCATGTCAGCTCCGTCACTGCCCATTCTGGTTTTACCTAGCACTTTTCTTACAAACTGTGCAGCCTCTTTAACTGTTACTCTCTTGAAATAAAAGTCAGGGTGGGTGTTACTAGTTCACTTGTTGTAGGGGAGATCCTCAGTAAGGTTGAGATAGTTAAAGGGGAGGACTGTGCTTAGATCAGTGAAGGTGGAGTTGAAGGACTCCGCATTTAGGTGTGAGTCCGATGTGGGAGAGCCATTAATGTTAAGCAGTTGAGGATGTTTCTTTTCATCCTTCCCCAGGAGAAGTTTTATGTTCTCCCAGAACCTCTTCCCATCTCCCCTGCTTCTATTTAGCAGTTTCCTGTGGTAGTCAGCTTTGGCCTGCCAGATTAGATTCATACACCAATTTCTGGTGGCCCTGTCATGCATATGCTGCGGCCCCAACTGTACTAAAGCAGTACCCAAAATAGTGCCAGAAAGGCACATTATTGCCTCCTTTTGATATATAAACATTTTTAAAATAAACTTTTTTATAATCATCAAGGCAAAAATCTCACACAAAAATAATTAGAAAAGAGATTACATTATACTTAATACATTAAACCTTCTTTTAAATTTATATTTCTTAGGATAAAAAACTCTCTTTTAAATTACTGAGGCCTGGATATTCAGACTGCGCCAGGCAGTGGCGCAAGCCTGAGAGCAGCACAACTGTGATGTTCCAGGGCCAGGTCCAGGTGATATTCAACGGTACCATAGAATATGGCACAGACAGCACACATACTGTGCATGGCGCAGTGGCACTGCACCGGCGCAAGCCACAGATAGGGAGCATGGGGATGCACCAGCGCAAGTGCAGTTGCGCTAGGTGCATCACCTGCGATATTCAGCAGGAGGGCATGCAAATGAGGCCATAATATATGCAAGGCACAAATGGGGACATTTGCATGTCATTATGGCTGCATTTGCATGCCTTGAGCAGGGCAGCCCAGCGACTTGCGCCTGTCACCCTGCACAACATGATGTGTGCACAGTGGAGGTCCTGGGGCATCCCCCGCTCTGTAGCCATGATTGCGGCAAACACCATTGCACACACAGCTCCCTGGTGGTCTAGTGGGCCCCCTCACTTCCCGATCACTGGTAAATGGTAAAATATACATACCCTGGTAGTCTAGTAGACCCCCCTCCCGCCTGATTCCCTGATCACCAGAAAGTGCCATAACAACAGACCCTGGTTATCCAGTGGCACCCCCACCCCTCTCACCCACACAGGACCCCTTGCCACCCCGCTCCCCCCATCATCAGCGAGCAGCTGCAACCCGCCCACAAACCGCCCAGCCACCCACCTACTGACAGGTACTGAACTTCATTCACATATTTGGGACTGTCTAGTACCATATGCCCTGCAAGCCCATACTGTACCTGTCAGTTGGCGGGCAGCCGGGCGGTTGCGGGCAGGTTGCAGCATCTGCGACAACGTGGAGGAGGGCGGGGTGAGCAAGGGTCCTGTGGTTGGGGTTACCACTGGATCACCAGGGTCTGTTGTTATGGCACTTTCCGGTGATCGGGAAATCCCTAACCCAGATCTGCAGTGGCACTAGCAAGATTCTGTATCAAGCACTGCAGTCAGTAACGTAGTTAAAATGGGCAGACTGATTGGCATGTAACAGTAAGACTTTCACTCTCTTGTAATGTGAGAACCCATCTTACTTGCAATCTTATATGTGTATGGAAAACCATACACTATAAAAGATTGTGTATGGTTCTCCATACACAAACAAGGCTGAGCCTGAATCTCAAGATCTGTAGCTGTAACAGCAACTTCTCGATTCTGACACAGCCTTGTTGTGTATGGAGAACTATACACAATCCTCTGTGTTATATGCCAGAAGTGCATGACCATGTTCACCAATCACCTCAGTGCCTGGGTTTCATTTTGTGTTAATATTTTAGCCATTTTTATTAAGTGCACTATCTTTTGCTTTTGAAAAATGCTCATAACATTTTACGTTTTCAATCAAGCTAGCCGAACACCCAAACCTTGCAATACACACATGGTAGAGGTCAGCACCCCTATATTAAGACATGGCCAATTGTGCTGCACAAAACATAGGGCCACATACAAAACAGTGTGCGTTCTTCAAGAAGGTGTATTGATAAGGCTGTGCATACTGTCCAGCATTTGCTGCATGTACAGTATAAATAGTGGGCTGTGGTAGTGCCAAACAAAGTGCAGATGCAAGGTGCACCCTTACCTCCCTGCTAGTGGCAGACACCCAGGAGCAAAGGGGATAGCACATTCCAAATGGATTTGTGTCTTTGCTCCTTGCTGCTATAGTCAGAGGCCTACATGATAATGACTGCATATAACATGTAAAGTGCTACATGTTGTTATGTGGTAAATGGCAGCTCTGCTCCAAGTCTCAATGCATATGTATGAGTGGAGGCAGCAGGCAGAGCTTTGGCCATTGTCCCCACTCTCACCCGATCCCCATACACTAATGTGTAATCCCAGGCAGTCTAGTGGTGCACCCCACCTGCTCCAATCCCCTATGTGAAATGAAATTACATTGGTAGCCCAGTAGTATCCCCCCACCACAATTCCTGTTGTGAAATGAAATTACCCAGGTAGTCCAGTGGTACCCCTCCCGCCCTAATCCCCATTATAAAATAATGTCCTCCCCTTCCAAGGGAAACTTGTAGAAGCAGGATCCCACAGGAAATGAGATGCTGCATCTCAGCTGTGCCACCATGGGTAAACAGAGTGAAAACAAAAATGTCCAGCCATTGCTGACCTTTTAGCTCACCCCCAGCAGTTCATGGAGCAAGTGGACCAGATTTTCATAGGGCCTGACATAGCCCACACGTTAACTCCCTCGTGCAGACAAAAGTTCTTGCACCTGCAAAAATGCGATTTTCAGCATTTTATGTGCACAAGTAATATTTTTCTTTTTGTCTGCAGCTACACAAAAAATGTTATGCTTAGTAATATCAGGCATAGCATTTTTCTGCAGCTCTTAAAAATATGTGCCGTTGCTGTAAGTTATAGAGTGGATTGCAAAAGCGACCTTTTCAAAATTAAAACAATACTTGGAAAAACTACGGTGTACTGCGAAAATCCTCCCATACATAACTTTTTTTCCACATGTGCAATTTTTCCACTTTGAAAATCTCTCCCAGTGTGTTCTAGTCATATCAGCACTGCTGTGAACCAGAGATCACAGGTTTACACCACACTAGAACCACATACTCACTGTGTGACCCTGGGCAAGTCAGTTAACCTCCCAGTATCTGTCCAACCAGCTGAAGAAATGAGTACAAGCAAGACCCCATTGGAAATTTCATTTCTTTTTATTTATTATACTGGAGAGTAAGATGAGCTACATAGCTAATTTTCAGAAGCGACCAGTTGTAATAGCAACATCAAAAACAATTAACATTGGTGATACAAAGGAACAATGGTACAAGTAGGGTAGCGACAGTCAATAACAGTTACAGTGTATTTTGTCCAACATTAACGGACGAAGGTTGGTGCTCAATGTAGGGATGCAGCTTCCTAAGGTAAGGTGGGAAGGAAAAAGGTTGTAGGGGACAATAGCCCAGAAGGAAAGTGCTTTTTGACCCATAGCAGTGTTACAATTAGGGAGAAAGAAAGTGAATTTGGTCTGGAAGTGTGTCCCCTGTGTACTGGTGGAGCAGGGAAAGAGCATGTAGACACTAGGAGGGACTTTACCTAAAGCCACCTTCTGAAGGAAAACCACTGACCTATAGGTGAAATGATCTTCCAGGGAGAGGCAGGCAGCAGAATTATAAAGATTGCAGTGGTGTGCGCGATAAGGCAGGCCAGTCATGAATAGACAGATACTGGCATATGGATTTAGATATAACAGTATACATGAAATGTTTTATCTCGGTCAAACTATCCAAGGTAAATACATTGTAAAAATAGGTAAAAGCAGGACAACAATGGAAATGAGATGTTGCATCCTAGCTGGCCTTTCCTGGGTGAGTACATTAAATAAATAAATAAATAAATAAATATCCCCCAGCAGGCTGTGAAGAGTGTGTGGTCTACTAGTTAAAGCACTGTTGGGAAGCATAAGATCATGACTTCAAACCCTGCTAGAGCCAAATACTCACTGTGCAACCCTGAGGTACACGATCATTCAGAGCTCAGTCAGCGGCTGGCCGTGGTGGTGAGCGGTGGGCTGTGCCAGTCGCTGGCTTGGTTATGGGTTCAGGCAGAGTGGGGTGGTAGGGCACTGGGGGGTGGTAGGTCCACTAGACCACCAGGAAGTTTGGAATTTCTTTCAATGGGGGATCAGGGCTGGGGCATCCGCTAGACAACTAGGATATATATATATATATATATATATATATATATATATATATAATATATATATATATATATATACATATTACTTTAATAAATAGTACTATGTATTATAATGGGAGATTGGGGCTTGGGGGGGCACTGGACTACCAGGGATATTTTTATACCTATAATGGGAAATTGGGGCTTGCGTGGGGACCACTAGACTACCGGGGATATTTCACTAGGTTTACTAAGTTAGTAGGACAAAAGGGGTATATTTGCATGTCAAGATTGTCCCCCACATGTGTGGGTCAATTATACTATTCTATGTTTTGAATAATACAGTCTATCTAGTGCATTTTTAAAGTCGTTCACATTACTAAGGTCCACCACCTCTTGGGGCAGCCTATTCCATGCCTTGACAGCCCTTACTGTAAAATAATTCTCTCTTTTATTTGTAATTGATATTGGGACCACCAGATTTTTATTATGTGATCTTAGATTAGCTTTGCTAGTGCAGAACTGTAGATCACACTGAGTACTCAAACCTGGAGATTGCAGCATCTTATATAATAATAGTAAGTCTCCACTCTGTCGCTGTACTGCAAGGGATAAAGGCCTGTTTCTAATAACCTCTCATGTTAGGGCAAGCTTCTTAATCTGGAGATTAATTTTGTAATTGATCTTTGAACTCCCTCTATTTGCTTAATGTCCCTGATTAAGTAAGGTGCCCAGGCAAGGGACCCATAATCAAGAAGGGGCCTAACATAGCTTCTGTTCAATGGGATAATGCATTGCTCGGTTTTACAAACAAAAGTTTGTTTGATTCGCTTAATCATTCCCCAGGTTTTTCCTTGTCACTGACTTACAGTTGTTGGTAGAAGAGAGTTTATTATTCATACTAATTCCAAGGTTTTGTTCTAACAGGGAAGCTTTAAGAATATTGTTGTTCAATATATAGGTGTAGTTGGGGTTATTTCTACCATAATGCATGACAACGCATTTACTAATATTAAAAGTCATACCATTTTTAACAGCCCAAAGCTCAATTTTGCCAAAGACATTAACAAGGGGTAGATGCTTGTTAAAAGTATCCACTTCACCTCCTAATTTAGTGTCTTCTGCAAATTTTATTATTTGGTTTTCCATGTTGTTTTTCATATCACTGATGAAAACTCCAAATAATGTTTGGCCTAAGACAGAGCCCTGGGGGAACTCACTACCAACAACTCCCTCATTTGACAAGCAACCGTTTATTCGTACTCGTTGGACTCGGTCCTGTAACCACTTGTTGATCCATCTGACTAGACTTGTACTGATAGCAAGATCCACTAGTTTAGTAATCAGTAGTTATGAGGGACTTTGTCAAAGGCCTTGGCAAAGTCCAAAAGAATGATGTCTGATGGAATGCCCTTATCAAGGCTTTTGCTCACTTGGTTGTAAAAAGTAACCAAATTGGTTGTACAAGAATTCCCTCTCCTAAAGCCATGTTGATTTTGATCACATAGTCCTCACTCAGCCAATTCAGATTCTAGCCTTAGTTTTATTAATTACTTATAATTTTCAGGTTTACATCTATTTTCCTTTTTATGTTGTTTTGCGCTTGCGCAAGCAACATCTTGTGTAGTAGGAGAAATGCAGAGGTATGTCAGTGTTGGCAAGTGCAGGACACACTTTAGTAGATGTGTCCCTCATTCCCCAATTAGCCAGCATGCTAGTGCTGACACAGGAATTATGTAAAGTGAACGCAACTTGTAAGAAATGTGCTGCTGCAATCAGAGACAACTCGTCAT
Source organism: Neoceratodus forsteri (assembly GCA_016271365.2). Lineage (NCBI taxonomy): Eukaryota > Metazoa > Chordata > Ceratodontiformes > Ceratodontidae > Neoceratodus > Neoceratodus forsteri. Next base: position 782,161,032 of record CM028132.1, on the reverse strand, counting down.
GCAGCGGCGGTACAGATGACACATCTCCCGTATATGCCTTTCCTGGTGAAACATTTCAATAAGCATGGTGGCGGAGGGTTGCCACCACACAATCCCCAAAGAAGGCCAACATCAGGGGTGCAATCCCCATGTTGGCATGTCTGCAATCCCCCCCCACATTGTGTGGTGCACTGGGAGTCCACCCCAGTGTGCCTCTGCTCACAGAAAGCCGACTGTGTTGACATGTTCCTCCCCCTACCTCACCCGCATTGTATGGCACACTAGGAGCACACACCAGTGTGGCCAACATCACCCCCCCCAAAGTCATGGGGCACACTGGGAGCTCACTCTAGTGTGCCCAATATTTGTTTTATTTCACCTGTAAAGAATGAAAACTGTCCCACACCGCACTGTACATTTTTTTGGGGGGTTTGTACCTAAAAAAAAGAAAATGCTCCGTTGTCCATGGCACCCCCCCAACCTACATCCACCCTCTGCACACACCCCTCCCCACACCTCCATCACCCCATACTTACCTCCAGAAGTCCAGCGCTGTGATCTTCGGTGGAGCAGGAACACGCCTGGACTCTTCAAAGCGGAACTGCACCATGAAGAAATGCAGGTAAGCTGTATAATGGTATCAATGGGGGGGGGGGTTCAACTTAGGTGGAAATCTCAGCCATTTTGTTGAATTTTGGCTCCAAATTTTCAACATGGGATTCTTGGGACCCCACCTCCTGAACACATGCACTGTCATCTCATTATTCGGTCCCGAAAGGTGATTTTGCGATCACTGTGCAGAATCACCTTTCAGGATTGAGTAATGAAATTACAGTGCCATTGTTCATTATGTGAGGCCCAAAAAGCCTGTATTGCAAATTTGGTGAAAAAATCTCAAAAAATGACTGCATTACGAGCATGCATTGTACAGTTTCCATGCACGCTCTTAACTTTGACAGTTTTTAATATTTTTAATCCAGATTTTCAACATTGCCATTTATTTACACCTCCTTATGTACAGCTGTCATTTTTCACATCCTGCCCGAAATATGATTTCTCACATCTGGAGCACAATGGCACGATCGCGGTGGGAAATCAGCTTTTGGACAGATTAACAAAATCACAGTGCCACTGTTCATGAGCGGAGGTCCCAAAATGCCTATGTTGAAAATTTGGTTAAAACGATCCCCAAAATAATTGCGTTACGAGCTTGCGTTGCACAGTTTCTACGCACATGCGTGACTTCACCAATTTTTCATATTTTCACTCCAGATCTTCAACACTGCCACTTTTTTTCACCTTCTCATGAATAGTACAGCTGTCATTTTTCACATCCTGCCAGGAATGTGTTTTCGCACCTGTGGCACCAAATAGTGCAGTCGCTGTGCAAAATCACCTTTCAGTTAACAAACTGATAGTGCCACTCTTCATGAGGTGGGGTCACAAAAAGTCCATGCTGAAAATTTGAAGTGAACATACCAACAAACACCCAGGGTGTTAGGGTTTCCAACCATAATGCCCCACCCTGTAAAGACTGACAGGCGTCAGGGGTGTGACTTGGGATTGTTGGCTGTAATGCTCATACCATTCCATCCCTACCCCCACCCTGCAGCCAGTTACAGGCATCAAGGTGTGCCTTGGACTCTTCAGCCCAAAGTTCACCCCATTCTCTCATACTGCACCCATCTCAGCATATTTCCTTATGGAATGGGGTGAGCATAAGGCCCGAAGACCCCAAGGCTCACCGAAACACTTGTCGGTGTCTGCAGGGTAGGGTAAGGTGAAATGGCATGATGAGCATTATGGCAGATGACCCAAAAGCACACCCCAATGCCTGTCAGTCTCTGCAGGGTGGGGGTGGGTTGGCGTCAGTTCAATACTTCACTGCCATTCCTATTATGCATCTCTCTAACTCCTGCACTACCAATGCCAATGCCAGCAAGACAACATTCAGCATTGACAAATGCTTGTTAAACATTGGGACCACAGTTGCTAAATGCCAATCTTTTGGAACCCTCTCATGATCCAAAGATTTGTTAAAGATGACAGACAAGGGTAGGCCAGGCACCTAGCTGTGTCTTTCAAGAACCTAGGGTTTCTATCATCAAGGCCTGGACCAGTGGAACTTTTAATATTCTTTAGTTTGGAGAAAACTTCTTCTGCTGTAAAATAATACTCATTTACATGATTATTATTGAAACTTGTTACCCCTGGACCCTTTGAGGAAAAAAGCAAGCAGAAACAATTAGTAAATGTGTCTGCTACTAGATCATCCCTTTCTATGATGCTATCATTAACTGATATGGGGCCAATGTTCTTTGCTGAAGTTTTGCTATTTGAGTTAAAGTAGGAATATAGTAATTTGGTATCCTTACTGTGTGCAATTTTGAACTTAATGTTAAATCTGGATCTTCTTATCATATTTTTTAATAACATTTGCTCCTTCATATAAATCTGTTGATTGGCTTGTGTTTGGTTTACTTTGTATTTTTTATAAGCTCTTTACTTAATTTGAATCTATTGTTTTATCCCTGCAGTGAACCAGTTACGAAATTACTCGTCCTATTATATTTATTTCTCAAAGGAACCAGATTGTTTTATTTTTTTTTTTAATCACATCTTTCTTGTCTGCCTTGCTGCAGCGATTACTTGTGGGGGCATCCAGCCACCGGCCCTGCCCACTGGGAGTACACCAGGCTCACTCACATGATGGGGCATCTGGTACGGCCATTGCCAGTCCACTGGAGGGCCTTCCCATACCCTGCCCAGCCAGACTGGCCCCGCCCCCCCATGCAATTCCACGAGAGTCCTCCCGGTGAGGCAGGGCGCAGCCATCAGGCTGCACGGTCGCGCCCAGTCCATTTTTCATCCTGATTATGCCCACTGAGGACGGACATGCAATGACGTCCAGGCACAGTGTGCCGACGTCTGCTGTGCTCCTCCCACAGATGCACACCAGCATGTAGTGCCCCTTGGCATCCCCAGGGGCCACTATAGCGCAGTGGCTTTCCCCAGCCCTCCCTAGGATCAGGAGAGCAGTCTACAGATGCTCAATCCTGATCCTCCCCTGCCGACCCACCGACGATCTGAGTCCATTCCTGAACCCAGGTCGCCGGCGTGGCGTGAGGTGTGGCGTCCAGTGCCTCAACCCTAAGCGCTACTGGGACGGCCCGATTGTTTTCTATATTTTTAATTGCCCTTTTAAAGATTTCCCATATGTTTTCAACTGATAAACCTGCTAGTTCTTGATCCCAATTTATATCAGATAGGTGCTTGCATATATGTCCAACATTAGTCTTGTTATAATCCCTTATTGTGGTAATGCTAATAATTTTTGGTCTACGTATGATTAAACTACAGGTTACCATGTTGTGATCATTGTTTCTCAACAGACTAATTGAGCAGACATCAGTAATGTCATTATCTATATTTGTCAGAATTAGGTCAAGTATATTACTTCCTCTTGTCGGTTCGAAAACTAGTTGTTCCAGACTGTGGTTTATTAATGTGTCCAGAAAAATATGTTCAAAATCATTTTTCCCTGTCATAAGTTCCCAATCAATGCCTGGGAGATTGAAGACTCCCAGTATAATCACATCACCTAAACTGGATGCTTGAATAAGTTCCTTAATCAATGCGTTATTGTAATCATTGCATGATGTGAGGGGTCTGTAGCAGCATCCTTCAAGAACAGTAGGTCTACCTGGAAACTGTAACTTGATCCATAAAGTTTCCACAGATGGTTCAGATTCATCGGGTAACTGATATAAATGTTATTTTGTTGTTTACATAAACACTAACTCTCCCTCCTGCTCTATCGTCTCCGTTTCTAAAATACAGTTTATATCCAGGGATGTCTCTTATCCATTCTGTAGACATGTCCCACCATGTTTTATTAATTGCTTGCCAATATTATTTTGTAACATAATGGCTTCTAGTTCAATCTTTTTTTATACAACTTAGACTCTTGGTATTAGCCATAAGAATATTATACCCATGAAATTGCTTAGTATTATTTATTAGTTTGAGAGTTGGATTCCCTATGTTAGCAGCAGGATGCTTTGCCTCCCAGTATTTAGTTCAAATGGCATGAAATTAATGTTTTAGTTCTTTTGCCAAGTAGGCTACTCCCCCGTCTACTGAGATGTAACCTATCCCAACACTTTAGATGTGGTCTGTCATTGAAGCTTTCCCAATGTGTCAAGCATGCAAATCCTTTTGTTAAGCACCACCACCTTAACCAGTTATTTACATCTTTAATTTTTGCTAATATAATGGCAGATGCCGTGGGAACTAGAAGGATCTCCAAAAAGTATACCTCATAACCTTTTGCAATTAAAAGTTTGCTTAGTATTACAAACTCTTTTTTAATATCCTCTAGCCTTGTAATGTTAATATTATTTGTACCAGCGTGAATAATGATTAGAGGGCTGTCCCCTGCATTACTTAGAATACTATTCATCATGGTTGTCAAGTCAGAGATTGTTGCACCCCTATAACTGCTACAAGTTCTATTGGCTTTGTCAGGGTTGCATACCAAGCAGTCAATATGCTTAATCATGGAGTCCCCGAGGATAAAAACCTAGCGTTGGGTGATTACTTCTTGCTGCCCTATATTACTAATATCTTCTACTTCTACCATAGGAACTTGTTGCACATCTGTTTTGTTTGGATTGTTCTGTTGTACTTCAGTATTGTGTGAATTAGAGTTAGCTGGGGCTGATTCATTTATTTAATCTTGATTGTTAACTGGATCTAACATTTCGGTTTCCATATATGTGCTTAAAATAGGAGATAGGGGATTGAGGGATCCATTAGACTACCAGGGACTGCTCAGGGACATTGCCACACAGCTGCCCATGGTTTATGCAACCCTGCCCATATGTTCTCTGTTCAAGCGCATCACTGTGGTTGCTGCAAGCCATGGGTCTTTGCCGCTGGGACCCTGCCTGATAGAGAACTGTGTGCAGGGTCAGTGAGGCACCGGCAATCGGAGAAAGCCACCTTTGGTGTGGCTTGTGCTGAGTTTTGAGAATTGGGCCTTGTGTCTTTTATATCCCATGACAGTTGAACATAATGGGCCAGATATTCAAAAGGGTTGCACCATGCGCAATAGGGTTGCGCCTGCGCAAGTCCGAACTTGCTCCATTCTGCGATATTCAGCAGGAAGCAGTTGCGCCACTGAAAACACGTTGAGCAACAGCGCAATGCAAATGAATGCATGTTGAACTGGAGGGGGAGGAACCATGCATAAACTGCACAGTCTGATATTCAGCCGGGCTGTGCAGAGTTGTGCAGGCGCAACCCCCAACCTGCGCCTGCACAACTCTGAGCCAAAAAAAAAAGGCTTAAGTCGAGGGCCACCCACAGGTGAGCTGCTGCATTGCAGGGCGAACACAGCAGCTGCCACCTGTGGCTGGCCCCAACCCATTCCCTGTGCCCTGCAGCCCGATCACGGGCAAAACAGTGTAAAATCCCCACCACCACCTCCACTGGCCCGATCGCATGCATAGTTTAATTCCTCACACCACCAGCCAGATCGCGGGCAGCAATGTGTCTCCTCCCTAAACGAGATCTTCAGGTCCAGTGGACCAGAATCCCATCACGGGATGGAAGTACTAACATTCTCCTCGGTCTGTCTGCCCAGGTCCACCACCTCTCCACGGTTTCCCGCCCCCACCCCCGGCCCCCACGGCATACATTCATTCACAAACTGACTGTCTTGTATTTGGTATAGCTGCACGCCCATTGGCTCTTGCTCTGCACCACGGGCTGCGTAGCCTCACCGGCAGTCAGTCGGCGGCAGCGGGGTGGCAGGCGGTGGATGCTGCCACCCGCCGCCGCCGGGGAGCCGGGCAGTGAGGCTTCGTGGGTGGGTGGGGTGGGTGGGGACACTAGGCACCAGGGATGTGTTTGGGGGTGTTTTCTATACCATCCCGCCATTGGGATTTACGGTCCACTGGACCACCAGGGATGTGTTCAGGGGGTTTATTACTTCCATCCCACGATCGGGATTTACGGTCCACTGGACCACCAGGAAGTGTTCGGGAGGGGTTTACTTCCATCCCGCGATCGATTTACGGTCCACTGGACCACCAGGGATGTGTTTGGGGGTGTTTTCAATACCATCCCGCGATCTGGATTTACGGTCCACTGGACCACCAGGGATGTGTTCGGGGTTTGCTTAATACCATCCCGGATCGGGATTTACGGTTCACTGGACCACCAGGGATGTGTTCGGAAGATACTTCCATCCCGCAATCGGGATTTACGGTCCACTGGACCACCAGGGATGTGTTCGGGAGATATACTGCTGCCCGCGATCGGGCTGGTGGGGTAAACCATGCCCGCGATTGGGCTGGTGAGGGGATTAAACTATGCCCACGATCGGGCCAGTGAGGGGTGGTGGGGGATTCTACACTCGTTTGCCCGCGATTGGGATGCAGGCATCGGTCTCGATGGCTGCTGCTGGCAGGGTGCCAGGCGCAAGTCCTCGGGGATCGGTGCACCCGATGCCAATGGTATGCAAATGGTTATAGAATCAGATGCAAATGACCCTGCACCTTGCATGAATTATGGCCCCATTTGCATGTCACCTTTTGAATATCGGGATTTTGCACATGGCACAATGGTACTTGTGCCACCGCAAGTTGAATGCTCCACTCTGACAACTTGCGGTGGCACAAGTTCCACTTTGCCATGCACAGTGGCTGTGGCCGGGGGGTGATATTCAAAGGAGTTGCTCAAGGGCGCAACTCCTTTGAATATCGCTCTGGACACACCCCTGCACAACTATTTTGTGCAGCGCAAGGGCTTGCTCCACAAAATAGCGCAGTTTGAATATCTGGCCCAATGTGTCCCAACTTTTTAACACCAATTTTGGTGTTTCCAAATTGTAAAGAAAAAGTGGCACTAAAAGTTAATTTTGAAGACTCAGAACTGGATCTCTATTTTTCTTTCATTAATTCTGTTCTAGGAATCTGCTGAACTTTTTGTCTGACCATTTTTAAAACCTGATGTGAGTAACCTCTGATTCTATCTCTCTATTGCCTCCACTTCTTTCAAAATGAAATCTTCATCTAAAGTGCCATTAGACTTTACTTTTAGGTATTTGTCTGTAAGATATGGTATCTTTTAATGACTTCAAATGTAAACTGTAGGTGTGTAGTTAGCCATCCTTGCTCTTACGTCAGCAAACTGTTAATGATTCAATTATCCTTCCTTGAAATGGTCAGATCCCAATGTGGGGTGTATTGGGAGTCAAAATAAATAGCAAACCTCAAAGAGGGAGTCCAGCCAAAAGTACTACATTACAGAAATAGTATCAGAATACCCCCAACAAATCTCATACCAAAAATTAGGTTTCTGTGTTACTTCGTTTTAAAGTTATGAGCTATTTTGAAACCCTGATTTCACTCACTGTTCAAAAAAGTGAGTTTTCAGTTAATAGCCACTGATGATGTCATAACCAGAACTCACATCCTAGTCCTCCCTGTCAGCAACATTATAGAATCTATTTCTCCAAAGTTTAAGAAACTGTAGCTGTAGAATCATTTAAATAAAAACACCTGGCATAAGGTTGTCTACAATGCTTTCCAGAATGTTCGGATGCATAGTGCTGCACTTTAAGGTATGTCAGAAGGGGATTTTGGAATGCAGCGCTGCACCAGAGTGGTGCAGAGTTCTAGAATGTTGGGGGGGCATGCAGTCTCAGAATGTGTCAGGGATGCAGCATCTCAAAATGTGGTGGGACACTCAATCTCAGAATCCAACTGGGACACACATCTAGGAATTTGGTGGGGTCTGGCAAATTCAGAATTTAAAAGTGATTGATGTAGAGTGTCAGAATGTGACAGAACACACCATTTTATCCTGAAATTGTTTTTCCCTGCCACATTCCAAAATTGTACGTACCCACATTTCAAAATTGTGCATCACATCCCCACCACATTCTAAAATTGTGCATCCCTGTCACATTCCAAAGTTGTGTTTCAGTGTCAAATTCTGAACCCGTGTACCACCACCACATTGCAAAACTGTGCACCACAGTCGCATTCCAAATCTGTGTGCCAGTACCAGATTCTGAACCTGTGTGCCACGGCCACAGGTTCCAAAATTGTGCATCACCACCACATTCCAAAATTATGTGTCATCACCACATTCCAAAATTGTGCATCACTGCCACATTCTGAAATTGTGCACCACTGCCACTGCCACATTCTGAAATTGTGTGTCACTGCAACATTCCAAAATTATGTGTCACCACCACGAAATTGTGTCACCGCCACATTCTGAAAGTGTGCACTGCCATCACATTACGAAACTGTGTGCCACCACCGCATTCTAAAATTGTTTGCCACTGCCATTCTGAAATTGTGCACCACTGCCACATTCTGAAATTGTTTGTCACTGCCATTCTGAAATTGTGCACCACCACCACATTCGGAAATTGTGCACCACCACCACATTCGGAAATTGTGCACCACCACCACCACATTCTAATATTATTTGTCACCACCACATTCCGAAATTGTGCGTCACCGCCACATTCTGAAATTGCGCATCACCACCATGAAATTGTGCATCACTACCACATTCCAAAAGGGTGTGCCACATTCCAAAACTGTGCACCACTGCCACATTCTGAAATTGTCACCACCACATTCTAAAACTGTGCATCACTGCCACATTCCAAAACTGTGCATCACCGCCACATTCCAAAACTGTGCATCACCATCACATTCCAAAACTGCGTTATTGCCACATTCCAAAACTGTGAGTCACTACCACATTCCAAAATTGTGCATCACTGCCACATTATGAAGCTGTGCACCACCACCACATTCTGAAATTGAACATCACTGTCACATTCCGAAATTGTTTATCCCTGCTACTTTCTGAAATTGTGTTATTACTGCATTCCACAGTTGCAGCCCCATGGCATTTTGAAATCTCATTCCTGCAGTATTCTAAAAATTGCACACAACTTTGTTATAAAGTCATATTTGTCACTGCATTCCAACACCCCCTATCACATTCTTATGTATACTGTACTTTGAATCTGCACATTATGGAAATGCATGCTGTGACCCATTGTGTGTCAGCTGTCCTTTTTCAGATGTCTACTACAACTGCATTTTAAGTAACATAGGAGAAATAAGTCCTATAAGGTAGCCTGCAGGGAGGACTAGGCTGTGTGCTCTGGTTGTGACATCATCAGTAGCTCTTCACGGAAACTGTTTTTTTTGTTTGTTTGTTTTGTTTTTTTAACAGGCAGTGAACTTAGGGTTACAAAATTACTTGTAACCTTTGGACAAAGTAACTTAGAGATCTCATTTCTGGCATGAGACTAATTGGGGATATGCTGATCCAAATTCTGAATTTAGTGATGCCAGAAATGCTGGCTGGACTCCTTCTTTAAGTTGTTCCATCTAGTGTTTAAAAAACTCAAAAGTATCAGAGAATCTTCACTAACTTTCTATATAAGAAAAATATCAGTGTACATCCTGTGCATATAAATGATTTTGCACTTTACATTCCCAATGATGTAAAAACTGGTTTCCTTCATCAAACTCCACCATACAAATATTTGCATAAGATAAAGAAATAAAAGACCCTATCACTGTTCCTCTGCTTTGCCAGTAGAATTATCTATAAACTTAAATGCATTATTATGTAATAATATATGGGGAGCCCTTATTACTGTCTGAATTCAGACAGTTTATCACGTTACTATGGTATCGATGTGATGTCAAGAGGTTGTTAACCCCACTTGACTACATCTCAGCGATACTGTAACAACGCGATCCTTAATGCGCATGCTCAGATTAAGGGCCATGGTGGTGAGTGCTACTGTCGAGGGAACCTGGAGCAATGAAAAAAAAGTAAGATTGTTTCAGCCCCTATCATGGGGCTTCTGACCAGTGGCCGTGGTGGTTCCTCCTTTAACTTTTATAGTGTATTTTCGCCCCATACTCAATAAAAGCTAATGGATGGGAAACAGACAATAACTGTGTTGAAATTGCATCTTGTGATTTTAATGACAACTGTAAACCTCTCGAGCTGCACTCTTGAGGTTTACCTTGTTATCATAGAAACCGCTCACTGAGATTACAATGTGGTTATTGTCGGTATCCCATCCATTATCCTCTATATACAAATGGTGACAATTCAATCAGAAATTTATTTGACAGACAGCCATGAGCCTAGCATCACTTAAACATTTCGCAAGGAGCTTTTCTGTGGAATATAGGTAAATAGCTCACTAACATCAATGTTACCTACACTGCATCTTCTAAATTCATACCTGACCTATTCAACTCATCTAATAAAAATAATATATCTTTAGTGTCTTCAAGTCACTGAGATATTTTCCTACCAGAGATGTACAGTAATATGAAAGTCAGCAAATGTTGTAATTGTTTCTGGGATTGCATTAATGCCAAAAAAAGGCTGCTCTGGTGGGGCAATGAGGCTTTTGTGCATTTTAGGAGTTTGCACAAGTAAGGAACTCTAGCACTGTTATTAATTAAGATATGTTTTGTTCAGTTGTCAGTTTTCCTTCCTGAAGTTTGTTAATTATTTTGATCAAATTTTATCTCCAGGGACCACAGTGTCGGTGACCTTTCTGTTTGTGTCCTTCAGCAGGGCTTCCGGGATCCTGACCATAGAAAAAACATGGAAGCCAAGCTGATCATCTGCCTTGGCTCCCAGCAGCCCTCCGGTTTAAATGATAGACTTATTTTCCACTGACATCTTTCAGCCATCCCTTGTTTTCCCTAAAGCCTGTTTGTATCTGTACACATTTAATTTATTTTTCATTTTCACCATAAGTTTCCATTGCTGTCTCCTTCCAACACATTTGTCACCTTTCAGCCTTCTTACTAGGCCCTATCAATTAGTCCCCGCCTGGGGACTTCTCTAGCTCTTTCGTTCCTATTATGCTTTATCTTTCCCATCATCACCTTTTTGTTTCACAGATTCTCTCAATCTTGTCACTTATCACTAATTCTCCCTGAGCCTCTCCTTTTTTCTTTCCCCACATATATATATATATATATATCCCTCATTTTACCTCCCCTCTACACTAACTATGTTTTTTTTCTCTTTTAGATATTTTCTGAAGAAGACTTAAGGTCGAAACATAGATTTGTAACTATATTTTCTATTTTCAGTGTGCATCCAATATAATTATTTTGTTTTGCCTTTAGACCGTGTTGTGACACAGCGCCTTGTTTTTGTTAAACAATTTGATTCACCTTAATGTGGATAAAATCATTAAATGGCTTAGTTCCTTGTTTTATCAAAAGACGTGCAAACATGCGATGAAGCCAGCAGATAAAGGCCTAATGGTATCATGTCTGCTTGAATGCATAGCTCTCAGTGCTGGGCACTGATGCTGTTCCCCCCAAACCATCTCCTCCTACTCCCCACTAATTGCCTCACCTGCTTCACACTTTTCCATGCTCCCCCCACCTCTTCTCCCTCCCTGCTAAGTGCTCCAACTGATTTACCATTTTCTTCCCCTTTCCCACTCTGATTTTGCCAAAGTCTGCCCCACCCCTTAAATCCCCCAACTGATGATTGCCCAACAAGTTCCTTCTTCTTCTGCATAATAGAGACTTAAAATGACTTTGTAACTGTGGAATAGGATTACAGTGGGTCCTCTTAAGTGCACACCCTCGGGATAAAATCTTTTTGTGCACTTAAGCAGGCTGTGCATTTAACCAGAAAATCACTTCCAGGCACATTTCACTGTTTCTGTAATGTGCTTTGTTAAATACCACAAGTTCAAGTTAAAATGACATAATGACACTGCCCTACAACACAGTACTACTTAAAAAAGTCAGTAATCTTCTTTTGCTTTGTGTGTTTCAGTGTAGGATTCAAAATTAAACAGAAGCCATCAGTCTTTTCTTTTGACAAAATAAATGTTCTTACTGTGGCCATGCTAGACAGCAGCATGGCTGCAGTTAAGATGTTAAGGTGGACTATTTAAGGTGGTACTGTACAAACTGTCAATTAAAAGCTGGGTTAGACTGAAAATCAATAGGAAAAGTAAAAAGAATGTGCATTTAACTGAAATGTGCACTTACATGTAGTGCATTTAAGAGGTATGTTTAACATTGGATGAATAGGAAAAAAATCAGGATATGGAAAAATGCACATTTATGCAGGATGTGCACTTATCCGATATGCACTTAAGTGGGCTCCACTGCACTATTCAGAATGGGAAAATTAAAATGTTTGTTCATTAACCATAAGAGACATTCCTTTGGTCAGTTAATATATTTAAGTACAACTATCCCACTCTTATCGCTCATTAATGATAATGTTTTAATCTGCCTTAAGAGATTTCATAGCAAATAGTTCTTCACGGGATTAACTGAAAAAGTTTTTGAGGGGGTCTCTCTCGTTTTTCTCTATTATCTTATCTATATCTTATTCAACAGATTTCATGAATGTATGAATATAGTCAGTGACAGTACCAGGGTGGATAAAATCTGATGTTATATTAAGGGCTTGTGTTAAAGATTTCTTCTACAGGTTTTATTTTGACAAACCATCAACTGGTTGGTGTATGAAAAAAATATTTTAGTCTAATCTTTTGAAAACTTCTGTAACAGTTAGGGCATACTTCTAATGTATCTAAACCTTCCACTGAGTAAAAAAATCAATTCTTTAATTAAAGCAGCAATACTAGATAAAACAAGCATTAGTCAATGCTGAATGTTGATTGCGTTGGTCTGTTGAGCTTGCGCAGTGGGCCTCTGTCACTGGCTCAGTCTGTTTGTCCCGGTGCTGCAGGCTGCTCTTTTGTACTGGGCTCCTGTCTGTGTTGGTGGCTTTTTCTACCCACAAAGAACTCCACAGCTATCCCGACAGAACTCCGTTGAGGTCGCTCACTCCCCCTGTCTCACTCTCTCATTCTGGTTCTCCTGGCGCTGCAGACTGCCCTTTTGTACTGGGCTCCTGCCTCTGTTGGTGCCTTTTTCTGCCCACAAAGTAGTCTGCAGCTGTCCCGACAAAGCTCCGTTGAGCTCGTTCACTCCTCTTCTCTCACTCACTCATTCTGTTCTGCCGGCGCTGCAGGCTGCCCTTTTCTACTGGGCTCCTGCCTGCGTTGCTGACTTCTTGTGCCCATAAAGAAATTTGCAGCAGTTACAATACAGATCTGTTGAGCTCACTCATGCGCTCATTCTGGTTTTCCTGCCACTGCAGGCTGCCCTTTTGTACTGGGCCCCTGCATGCATTGCTGCCTTTTTCTGCCCACAAACAAATCTGCAGCAGTCCCAACAAAGCCCCGTTGAGCTCACTGACTTCTCCTCCCTCACTCACTCATTCTGTGTCTCCTGGCACTGCAGGCTGCCCTTTTGTACTGGGCTTCTGCCTGCATTGGTGGCTTTTTCTGGCCAGAAAGAAATCTGCAGCAGTCCCGACACAGCTCCACTGAGCTCGCTCACTGCCCGTCTGTCACTCTTGCATTCCATTTCTGCCAGCGCTGCAAGCTGGCCTTTTGTACTGGGCTTCTGCCTGCGCTATGTGCATTTTCTGCCCACAAAGAAATGCAGCAGTCACACTAGAGCTCCACTGAGTTGCTCACTACCGCTCTGTCACTCGCTTCATTTTGTTTGTCTTGGCGCCGCAGACTGCGCTTTTGTATGGGGCTCCTGGCTGCATTGGCACCTTTGTCTGTCCACAAAGAAATCCGCAGCTGTCCTGACAGAGCTCCGGTGAGGTCGCTCAGTCTCCCTCTCTCATCGTTCATTCTGTTTGTCCTGGTGCTACAAGCTGCCCTTTTGTATGGGGTTCCTGCCTGCATTGGCCCCTTTTTCTGCCTGCAAAGTAATCCCAGCAGTCCTGACAGGGCTCCATTGAACTCACTAAGTCCCCTTGTCTCACTCGCTCATACTGTTTGTCCCACTGCTGCAGGCTTCCCTTTTGTACTGGGCCCCTGCTTGTATTGATGCCTTTTTCTGCCCATGAAGAAATCTGCAGCAGTCCTGATAGCGCTTCCGTGAGTTCATCCACTCCTCCTCCCTCACTTGCTCTCTTGTTCTGTTTCTCCCAGTGCTGCAGGCTGCCCTTTTGTACTGGGCTCTTGTGTTGGGGCCTTTGTCTGCCCACAAACAAATCCACAGCAGTCTCGACAGAGCTCAGTTGAGCTCGGTCACTCCCCCCTCTCACTTGGTCGATCCTAATCTGTCCCAAACACTGATTTCCCAGAGTGACCATGTTATTGTCTGGCAGGAGTGCAGAAGCATATTTTAGCCAGGATGTGAAAAATGACAGCTGTAGTATTCATAAGGAGTTGTAAAAAAATGCCACTGTTGAAAATGTGGCGTGACAGTATTACAAATTTGCGAAATTACAAGGGTGCGTGGAAACAGTTCAACGCACGCTTGTAACACAGTCATGTTATGGCAGTCCCAACAAAGCTCCATTGAGCTCGCTCACTCCCCTTCTCTCACTCGCTCATTCTGTTGTGCCAGCACTGCAGGCTGCCCTTTTCTACTGGGCTCCTACCTGCATTGCTGCCTTCTTATGCCCACAAAGAAATTTCAGCAGTTACAATACAGTTCTGTTGAGCTCACTCACTCACTCATTCTGGTTTTCCTGCCACTGCAGGCTGCCCTTCTGTACTGGGCCCCTGCATGCATTGCTGCCTATTTCTGCCCACAAACAAATTTGCAGCAGTCCCAACAAAGCCCCGTTGAACTCACTGGCTCCCCCTCCCTCACTCGGTCATTCTGTGTCTCCTGGCACTCCAGGCTGCCCTCTTGTACTGGACTCCTGGCTGCATTGGTGGCTTTTTCTGGCAAGAAGGAAATCTGAAGCAGTACAGATACAGCTCCATTGAGCTTGCTCACTCCCCCTCTGTCACCCTCGCATTCCGATTCTGCCGGAGCTGCAAGCCGGCCTTTTGTACTGGGCTTCTGCCTGTGTTGCCGCATTTTCTGCCCACAAAGAAATCTACAGCGGTAACACCGCTCCGTTGAGCTCACTCACTACCGCTCTGTCACTTGCTCGTTCTGTTTGTCTTGGCACCGCAGATTGTGCTTTTGCATGGAGCTCCTGGCTGTGTTGGCAACTTTGTCTGTCCACAAAGAAATCAGAGCTGTCCCGACAGAGCTCGCTGAGGTAGCTCAGTCTCCTCTCTCATTGCTCATTCTGTTTGTCCTGGTGCTGCAAGCTGCCCTTTTGTACGGGGCTCCTGCCTGCACTGGCGCCTTTTTCTGCCCACAAAGAAATCCCAGCAGTCCTGACAGAGCTCCGTTGAGCTCACTAAGTCCCCTTGTCTCACTCGCTTGTACTGTTTCTCCCACCGCTGCAGGCTGGCCTTTTGTACTGGGCCCCTGCCAGTACTGATGCCTTTTTCTGCCCACAGTGAAATCCACAGCAGTCCTGACAGCACTTCGGTGAGTTCGCTCACTCCCTCTCCCTCACTCGCTCTCTCGTTCTGTTTCTCCCAGTGCTGCAGGCTGCCCTTTTGTACTGGGCTCTTGTGTTGAGGCCTTTGTCTGCCACAAACAAATCTGTAGCAGCCCTGACAGAGCTCAGTTAAGCTCGGTCACTCCCCCCTCTCACTCAGTCGATCTTAATCTGTCCCAAACACTGATTTCCCACAGTGACCGTGCTATTGTCTGCAGGAGTGCAAAAACATATTGTAGCCAGGATGCAAAAAATGACAGCTATAGTGTTCATAAGAAGTTGAAAAAATGCCACTGTTGAAAATGTGGTGTGACAGTATTACAAATTTGTGAAGTTACAAGGGTGCGTGGGAACAGTTCAATGCACACTTGTAACACAGTCATGTTATGGAGTTTCGTCACCAAATTTTCAACATAGGGAATTTTGGACCTTTGCTCATGAACAGTGTCACTGTCATTTTCTTAATCTGTCCCGAACATTGATTTCCCACAGTGACCATGTTATTCTGTGCCGGAACTGTGAAAACACATTTCAGTCAGGATGTGAAAAATGACAGCTGTACTGCTTATAAGGAGGTGTGAAAAAATGGCACTGTTGAAAATGTGGTGTGACAATATTACAAATCTGCAAAGTTACAAGGGTGCATGGAAAGTGCACAACGCACACTTGTAACACAGTCAATTGATGGGCTATCATCACCACATTTTCAACATAGGCATTTTAGGACCTCTGCTCATGAACAGTATCATTGTCATTTTCTTAATCTGTCCCGAACAGTGATTTCCCACAGCAACTGCTCTATTCTGCGCCAGAAGTGCGAAAACACATTTTGGCCAGGATGGGAAAAATGACAGCTATACTATTCATAAGTAGGTCTGGGAAAATCACAGTGTTGAAAACTGGAGTGAAAATATTAGAAATTCGCGAAGTTACAAGCATGCGTGCCAACTGCACAACGCACACTCATAACACAGTCATTTTATGGAGTATCGTTACCAAATTTTCAACATAGGCATTTTAGGACTTCTACTCATGAACAGTGTGACTGTCATTTTCTTAATCTGTCCTGAACACTGATTGCCCACAGCAACCACGCTATTCTGTGCTGGAAGTGCAAAAACACATTTTGGCCAGGATGTGAACAATGACAGCTGTACTGCTCACATGAAGGTGTGAGAAAATGCCAATGTTTAAAATCTGGCGTGAAAATATTGTAAATTCATGAAGTTACGAGCGTACGTAGCAACTGCACAACGCACACTTGTAAAACAGTCATTTTTTTGATTTTTTCCACTAAATTTGCAACATAGGCTTTTTGAGAGCCCACCTCATGAACACTGTCACTGTCATTTCATTAATCGGCCCTGAAAGATGATTCCACACAGTGACCATGAAACCACCTTTCGGGGCTGATTAACGCCATGACAGTTCAAGAATTCATGAGGAGGGGTCCCAAAAACCTCATGTTGAAAATTTGGTGAAAAATTCCAAAAATGCCCGAGATATGCACTAAAGTTGAAAAAACCCTATTTATTACATTATACAGCTTACCAGCATTTCCTCAGTTTGCGGTTGGCTTTGAAGAGTGCAGACATGTTCCCGGTCAAGGGAAGATCATCGCGCCAAGCTCCGGAGGTAAGTATGGGGTAGGGGGGGTGGGAGGCAGGGTGCGCAGTGGGTGGGTGAGGGTTGTGGGGGGGCAGGGAGACTATGAGGGACTGTTTCCTTTTTTTCAGGTACAAAACCTAAAAAAGACTTTGCAGGACCGTTTTTCATTTACAGGGGCATGTGGCATGCTGGGGTGGGCTCCCAGTGTGCCACCAGAGTTTTGTTTTGGGAGAGGGCAGCTGTAGCTGACGGGGGATTGGGCACCTCCATCGGCAAACAATCAAAGGGGCATGTAGCATGCTGGGGTGGGCTCCCAGCATGCCACCAGAGTTGTTATGGAGGGGGGCAGCTGTAGCCGATGGGGGATTGAGCACCCCCTTGGCAAACAACAAAAGTGGGAATTCATTTCTGCCGACCAGGAATGGGCACCCTGTCGGCAGGCAATAAAACTGGGGGGGTTACATTATGCCAACGGGGAGTGGGCTCCTCCGTCAGCAAGTAAACATGGGGGGACATATTGTTTGTGAATACCGCAGCAAGCTGCCGCCATGTTCTCAAACAATATCACAGATCCTACATCCCTCCCTGCAATGACAGGTCACTCCCTCAATGCAGAGGATGGCTGATGCTGCTATGACGAGGCAGCCCCTGATTGCAGCGTCTGATTTTTTAGAAAGTTGTGGCACGCTGGCTGAACTAGTGTCAGCAGCAGCATGCCACAGCATTGGGGGACAGAGGACAAGCCTTTGCAGGCTGTGGGGGCATTGGGCACAACAGTGCCATGCCTCCACAACCTGCTTGTGGAGAAAACTGATGCAACATGTTTCTGATGCTTGCTCGCAATCAACATAAAAAGTTGGATCTTTTTGTAGGTTTGTTCACTGTGCTCTGTTGAGCACTTACCTGGTAATTGTTCTTGTTTTCACTGTACTGTCACCCTGTACTTTGCTCTGTTTTTCTTTGTTTTTGTTTGCATTTCTTCCACCCACCATGTTGAATTGAAACCCTCTGCTGCCAACTGTGCATGTGCATGACTCGCAGTACTACAAGAGACAGCAGGAATGCACAGCACGGGGTACCACAGAAGTAAATAAAAAAACATGATACCACTTTGAGGGGGGACCTCTGCTGCAAATTAGGCACCAGCCATATTTGTTGTGGATCCACAACAATGGAAATACATTTTAAATAATTAAAATACTAACGATCACCAGAAAAAAAAAAATATTTACAGATATAGAAACCAGAACTATGGCCGCTTGCCTCCAGCCAAAAAGCAGAATTTTGATAATCACTTCCTGAGTATCCTGTACTGCAGCTTTAAAAAGGACACCTCACTATCTGGGATAATGCTACCAGATAAATTGAACACAACTATCTCCTTTTGTGTTGGAGTCTGGTTTTGTGAACATTTGAGCTAGTGTATTTTTTGCCACATCTCTGTTTTTTCTCCCTTTTTGTCCTGTTCCCAACTGGTACTTGGTTCTTCTGGCTGGCCACAGGTATAATGCTTCCTTATCTGAAAATGAATCTGCCCAGAAACATTGATTTACTAGTTTAACCTTCCAAGGTTACAATCCCGAGAACTAAATTTTCTGAGTCTGGTGGGGCACATTTAATATTTACTGTATATTTTATTTTCTTCTGTTTCAATTGTATTTCCTCTTCTTCTTATAGTCCAAGATGCCCCACTTAAATTTTTTAAGCTTACTGTATATTGACATAAGTTACACTCCAATATTTTTAAGCCTTCCTCAATTTTTCTGTCATCTGCAATCTTCTAGACTAATTGTTTTCTATGATTTGCTCATGTATAGTTCTGTATTTACTTCAGGACTTACACTGTGTTCTGCAATTATTGACACTGTCAGAAACATAAAATCTATTAAATACTTCAGCCTCCCTCCATTCCATATTCCTTGGAGCTGGGGCAGTGCAACCTAAATTAGGTTCCACTAGTAGTCAGAGATGCTGTGGAATGTGCCTTGGTTTCCCATATTGTGCTAATTACTATGCCAATCAAGTCTACATTCTTTTTCAGTTGGTTGTTTTAATTGATTAAATAACATGGCGATACTCCCGGTATCAGTTAACTGCCTTTCACTTTTAATAAGCCCAATAATCTGTTCTTTTCCATGCTGTTTCGTTAAAGTAAATGTGGATATTTCATCTATTAAGGAATCCAGGTGATTGAAATTGTTCATTTTCTGACAGTCCAGGTCAGAGTATGATCCCTTGCAAAAGTCCTATGCTGCCCTTGGGTCAAATGCTTTTAGTTATAGCACTAAAACTTGTGAGGAAAGAAAAAAAACTGCAATAGCTGGTCCTGAAAAATGTAAGCTGTAATGGTTGCAGGGTGACTGGCTTCTGAGTCTGTAGTGATACTTAAAAAAAAGGAAAGGTAGTACCACACTCAAGTCAAAATGTATTATTTTGTTACCACCATCCACTTAGAATGCTAACATTTTGTAAAAGCACCATCAGGGCAAAAGTGGACTTCAATATCTAAATTTAGGAAAACAATATTTAAAGTTATTAATTATATCAATAATACAGTACACCACATAATAAAAATGTAAGACAGTAATATATATGGGCTCATCTAAGCAATGGAAATTGATTCTTTACAAGTGCTATATGTGAATGACCTCTACAAAACTACTATGATCTTTTCTAAGGATAGAAGATTTAAGACAAAATGACAAAGAAAAAAAAATCCTTTTAAATACTTATATAAAGTGGAAAAGTAATGTTTACCAATACATACTTATGAATGTTAGCTGCCTCAGTTATAATCATTAAACCTTCATCTGTCAGTATAGTTAATCACTCCTATAATAAAAAATCATAAAGAAATATTTCTATGACCTTAGCATAAATAATATCACTTTATGTGAAGTTTGCTAATTAATCTGATTCACCTCAATGAGGATAAAATCATTAAATGGCTTAGTTCTTTGTTTTATCAAAAGACATGCGAACATACGATGGCGCCAGCAGATAAAGGCCTAACAGTATCATGTCTGCTCAAATATGTAGCTCTCAGTGCTGGGCACTGATGCTGTCTCCCCAACCACCTCCTACCACTCCCCACTAACTGCCTCACCTGCATTACATTTTTCCATGCGCCCCCCTCCATCCACCTCCTCTCCCTCCCTGCTAAGCGCTCCAACTGATTTACCATTTTCTTCCCCTTCCCATTCTGATTCTGCCAAACAGTCTGCCCCACCCCTCTTAAATCTCCACAACTGATGATAGCCCAACAAGTTCCTCAGGCAGAGCATTCCATGCTGTCACCACTCTCTTGGTGATAAAATGCCTCCTCATCTCCCTTCTGAACCTCCCCCCTCCAACTTCATGCTATGCCCTCTTGTGATACCTTCTCTTTTGAATTTAAACATGCCATCATGACTAACTCTGTTAGTGCCCTTTAAGTATTTGAATGTCTCAGTCATATCCCCTCTGTTCCTTCTATCTTCTGAGTACATATTGAACAACCTTAACCTATCCTCATAGGGCTTTTTCCTCATCCCATTCAGAATTTTGGTTGCTCTCCTCTGTACCTCCTCCAACAGTCTGATGTCCCTTTTTAAAAAGGGGTGCCAAAACTGTACACAGTACTCCAAGTGGGGCCTCACCAGTGCCCTATAAAGTGGTAGGATCACCTCCTCACTCCTTGATGCGACTCCCCTTGCCATGCACCCCAGTATCTTATTGGCCTTTGCTGCCACTTTCCGACACTGTCCTTACAGTTTCTTTATTTCTATAAAGTTATAGTAAAACATTATCAGATAATCATGACCATTATTAAAAAAACAAGCTTAGATTCTTATTGATAAGGTATCTTCTCTATCATAATTTTTTCAATAATGCTGACTAAATATGACCCCTGTCCATGTGTCAACATTAATTGAACGTTTTGCATATGAGGTGTAAATAGATTCCTCACTTCATCAGATTTCATGGCTCAATAGGAAAAGCCTTGCTATTTATTTTTCATTTCATTAGTTTAGTTCTAAACCAGGATCCTGCTAGCCTGCTCTTGCTACCTCTGTTAACAAGAACACAGCTTTCAATTACAAGCGCAAATGTGCAGCAGTCTGCTATGAAGAAGAAAACAATTTATTTTTTTTCAGATCTCATAACTCTAAAAGAAAACATTAATTGTAATGGATTATCTCAAAAATAAGAGCCCTCTATCCTATTATGGCTAGCTTTACTAACACATGCACAGCTTTCAATTCATGAGCACATAAGCACATCTGGCTACTATGGGGGAAAACTTTGGCACTAAAAGAAATGACTTACCACTTTCAATTTGCAACTCCAATATCAATATTAAATGGGGCTGATGCCCCATAAAAGAATCGGTGATCTTTAGTCGGGAGAATAATGCAGGGACTAAAAATGGAGGCTGCATTAAGCTTTAGCAGCTTATAAACGTCTTACTCTGATGAGCAGCATGGAGAGTGATTCCTGTATCTTGGAATACCAAACTTCTTTTTGCTCAGAAAATGGATTCAGAAAATCCTGGTCTCTGACTGGCTCAGCTCCTTACCTAGGGGTACATTTATATGCCAACAAGTCCTAGTGCCAGCCTGACTTTTTAATGTGCCCAAGATGGAATGTTCAAAAAAACAAATGGCCACCATCCCCCCCCCCTTCACTCTCCCCCCAAGGCCGCCATGCCACCGCATCACCCACCATTTCTCACTTTCCCCACTCAGCCCCAGCTTTTTTTCACTCATCACTTCTTAATCACAGCACCATCACTTACATAGTACAGTCCCAAACAACAATGCTTACTGCCATCCTGACCAACCACACATGAACAAATGTGCTCACTATCTCTGCTGGCGACATGCCTCTCAATTGCTATGAATTTTGCATAACGCTATGATTTTTACACTCAAATGCACTCCTTGCTATGCCAAAGTTTACTGATGTTCCTTGTAATGTTAGAGCTATTTCTGGACACACAAACTATTAAAACATTTAACTAACTGGATAGAAACATTCCTTAACACTAAACATACGGGGCCCACTATTCTTAGACATATTATTCTTTCAAATGAGACACTCACACATCTGGCCATTTAATCTGAATTTTGAAGGCCAGTGCTATGCATTATAATGCTGACAGGTTGAGAGATGTGTTGATTGAGCACTGATAAACCTTACTCAGGGCCCCTAGTGCTCTGGGACAGAATGTTCTGATGTCTGCGGCAGGGTTCCTAGGATTCTGCAGCAGCATTTTTTGATTTCTGCAGCATAATTTGTTCATTTCTGTGGCAGAATGCAGTCCTGCCATTAGCTAAAATATGATGTGATGTCATAGATGTCATCACCTGCCAAGCATAGAGGAGGGGCTTCAGGATAAACAAGATGGATATGGGAGCCTGTCACTGTGGAAAAACTGTATATTTGAATGGAAATTCACCAAAAACAATGAATTCTGTGGCACTATATGAATTCTGTGGCATGATGCAAATTCTGCAGAAAATTCCACAACCACAAAATCACAGAATTCCAGTGGCCTTGACCTTATTTTACTACTGTACTGGGGGGGGGGGCAGACTACCCGAAAGCAATAGTGGCTGCATGATCTGATAGACTGTCAAAATTGTACTGTCAGTGGGGAACACATAACCAACAAACAATACTGACTTCATGATGGCTGGAAAAAAAAAACAAGACCCCATGTTGCAGTAGAGGGACTACTTCCCAAGAAAATGTTTTCTATTCACTTTCAAGTGACATTTTTGTCTTTACTTTTATAAAATTGACAGTAAAATTTAAACGAATACACATTTTCAAAGTGCAGTAATACAATCCAGGGTGGGCAGTATGGGCTATACCCACCCTTCCAGTGGCTATAAAGCCCCCTGTCTCCAGTGTCTTTATTATACCCTTGGGCAGGTGGGTATAACCTAATACTACTGACCCCTCCCTGAATTAATGCTTGCTTACAGCCTGTATTTATATGAGGCAGGGGCACTGGGGCTGCAGAGACATCAGAAGATTTTGGACACATTGACATCATGCGCATGCCAAGGCCACAATTGCACTAAATCAGTATTGATAAATAGTGCCAGAAAGACCCATTGTAGCCTCCCTTTAATGTAAAAAATATAGTTTAACAAATCTTTCTTATAATCACCAAGGCTCAAATCTCATGCAGAACTACCTGAAAAAAGATTATTTCATACTTACTGAATTAAAACTTTTCTCATTTTGATTTAGATTTCTTAGGGTAAAATTCACTTTTAAATTACAGAATATTTTTAGCAAAAATACAGTTAAGGCCCTATCTCATTAACAGATCACTCTGACCTCTACAAGTGAATTATACATTTCTAAAGGCATAAACATTCCAAAAAATGAGATTCTATATTGCATCTCCTCATTGAGACTGTAGACTAGATCTTTAGTGTTAAACTATAAGATCAAAACATGTTCTCTCTTAGGCAGTCTTCTCCTATTATAGTCCCCCTTTTTATCTGGTTTAACTTTTTCAAGTCCATACAATCATAGGGTACTAATATGTTGCCCAATTCACTAAGGTGTGGGAGATATGTGGGAAAGCAATGTAGGGAGAGATGCACAGCTATGCACTGTGCAGGCAGAGGGTAATATACTGTATTCACAAACAGGTGTATTATGCACTGGGAAGGCATGGGCAGGGAGCCCAGATGCAAACAGAGGTGTGTAGAGCCATGCCAGGAGAAGTGCAGGAACAGGTAACCACCTCTTGACACCATATAAGGTGATGCAAAACAGCTACGCTGGGCAGGCTACATGCAGTGCATAACTGATGAAGCCCAAGTGAATGGCAGACAACCCAGCCTCAACACGTGGGGGCCCACCATGGCACCACCTGCAAAACTGGCAGGCAGAGGTACAGGACAAGATTAGAGGGGACACGGGAGAAGGTCCCAGTCCACAAACTTCAGTGGAGCACAGGTGGCCATGCTGGTCACTGATATCCAGATACATGATGACTTACTCCCATCAATTCTCTCCTGCTGTGTCAGCGAGAGAGAGAGCAGCCAAAGCTTCCTTAAATCAACGAGGTTATTTTCTAGACTACACTGAACTGAATTATTACTTTTTTGACCTGTGTAAGTAACTAGTATTGATTCTCTGTTTTTGGGGTTGACTTTTCTTAGTTTAACTTTAATTTGCCAGGGAGGAACTGTAGCTGGGAGATATGTGCAGTCATTTGTGACTAGACCTGTTACTTAACCTCTGTAAAATAGGTGTCTGAAAGGAAGGAAGGCACTCCCTGGGGTGGAGGGTCAGAGTTGTAGTTGATTGTTTCTGGAGGGCATAGGTTTACTCCCACCCACCACCCTACCTCACCCCACCCACCCCAAGCGCAGAACTTCCTTTATAGCAGGGGTTCTGACATCACTTCCCCAAAACTGCTAACAACATACACCTGTTCATATCTTAAAGGCACAGCACACTGAATGGGGGTAGAGACATTCACAAGCTTGCACACACTAAAATAAGAACAAAAAAAACCAAACAAAAAAAAGCATCTGTAACAGGAAGGGACACAGACATGTGAGAAGTGGTACAATGCACTGGTTGTGGAGCAGTCCTCTGGAAGACATTCTGGAGACTGCATTGCTTACCTTTTTGCAGGCACCTCTCTTGTCTGAGGGAGGAGTTTGTTCATCTCCATGTTGACCTGGCAAGGATTCAGGAAACTTGCTCCAACACCCAGGGACCACCCAGGCCACTGTCACTACGTCAGAGGTTGCCAAGAAAGAGGAGTAGTTGGACCACAGTGGGCTCAGGGAGGGTGAGGGTAGTGGAACAGAGGTGCATCCCTCCAGTTGTGCCTCTTCACATTTCATTTGCCACTCTGGTGGAGCATGGTTCCTATATGGAGGCAACCACAGTGAAGACCAAGGAGGATGCTGGGAACCTCCACAATGGAGACCCACAGGAGGGGGGCACAGGACCCCACAGGGGAAGGAAACAACCCTGTGGGGACCCAATGTTAGGGGGTAGAACTGGGGAGGGAGGGAAGGGAGGTAAGGTGCCTGCCTGGCACCATGGCTTGGAAGGACATGAAATGAATCCTCAGGATCATGGGAGCAGCTGCAAAGGGGAGTGAGCTGGATGTCATTATCCACTTAGGAACAAATTACCTGGCTAAGAATGGGATCAGAGCAGTGCAACAGGAGTTTGTGGAGTTGGGGAGGGGCCTTAGACAAGTAACACACACAGTAACTTTCTCAGAAGTGCTAACTGTCTATGGCATGGATTAGGCTAGGGCACTCCACACCATGGGATTCAATGACTACTTGAAAAACTGGTGCAGAGCTCAGGGATTTGGCTTCATTGGGGACTGGGGCTCCACCTGGAGGGATGCAGGCCTATACTGGCATGATGGTCTGCATCTATCCAGGAAGGGAACCAGGATCCTATGTGATAGGTTTAAATGCTTCACTGGCAAGCATTTAAACTAGCCAAGGTGGGAGGCACTGAAAAGGAGAAGAGGAAATCCTAGCCCCCCAAAAAAAATCAGGGTAGTTACTGAGATAAACACCAAGATAGAGCAGTTGATAGGAAGAAGGGCAGGGGTAAATGGAGAAAAAGATAAAGGCAGTAAGGACAGGGATGGGGCAAAAAGAAATAAAGCCATAAAAAAATGGAGGGTAATGAGTACCAATGCCTGTAGTCTAGGTAAAAAGCTCCCCAAAATGGTGGCCTTGATGGAAGAGGGAGGCCTGGATATCAAGGCAGTCATAGAAACATGGTACACAGAGACCCATGACTGGGATGTCAACATACCAGTGTACACAGTCTACAGGAGCAACAGGAAGGGAAGAAGAGGAAAAGGAGTAGCTCTCTATGTAAGGGAAGGGATTAAAGCAACAGAACTAAAGGGTAAACAGGGAGGAGAGGAGGCACTGTGGGTCACCCTGGAGACTGGAAATGGCACCACAATCTGCAGAGGGATTGTATATAGACCCCCATCTCAGGAGGAGGAAATGGACAAGGAAATGATAGAAGGCATCCTTAGGATGGCAGAGAAAGGGGATATATTGCTGATGGGGGACCTGAATATGCCAGATGTCAACTGGAGCACCATTGCTGCAGCTGCATCCAAGAGCAGGGCCATTCTCAATGCCCTACAGGGGGCATGCCTCAGACAGTGAGTTTTGGAACCCACTTGGGAGGGAGCAATCTTAGACCAAGTACTCTCAAATGGGGATGGAGAGAGGATCTCTGATCTTGAAGTGGGTAGCCATCTGGGAACAAGCGACCACCAAACAGTGTGGTTCACAATAAACTTAGCTGTAGAGTCAAGCCATACAAAAGTGAAGGTACTGGACTTCAGGAGGGCTGATTTTGTCAAAATGGGAGAGTGCCTCATAAAAGCACTAGCAAACAGGCAAGAATGTGGGGTGGAACAACCATGGGGAAACATCAAAACTGCTATCACAGAGGCAACAAGCCTTTGTGTGAAGCAAATAAACAAATCAAAATGAAAGAAAAAAACACTATGGTTCTCAAAAGAAGTGGTGGGGAAAGTTAGAGAGGAAAAGATAGCATTCAGGAAATATAAGGAAACACAGAAGGAGCAGGACAGAGAACTGTACCAGTTAAAGCAGAAGGAAGCGGGGAAGGCAGTCAGAATAGCAAAGGTCCAAACCAAGGAAAAGATAGCCAACTCAGTTAACAAGAGGGATAAAACCTTTTATAGGTACATTAGGGAGCAAAGAAAGACTAAGCCAGGGATACTGAGGCTGAATAAAGAGGAAGGTGGTTGGGCAGAGAGTGACAGTGAAAAAGCAGGGATACTGAACAAATACTTCTGCTCAGTATTCACAATGGAAAAGCAGGGGGAGATACCTAATCCAGTCAATAGAAGCACTCTTGATAGGGGGGTTGATAATAGTCCTTTCACAGAAGAAAGGGTTCTGAAATAACTTTTAATATTGAAGGTGGATAAAGCAATGGGATGCGATGAGATTCGCCCCAGAATTCTAAAAGAACTAAGGAAAGAACTAGTAACAGCACTGACTACCCTTTTTAATAAATCATGGGAGGATGGTGTGGTATCTGAGGACTGGAAGAGGGATGATGTGATTCCCCCTCACAAAAGTGGGAGCTAGACAGAGGCAGGGAACTACAGATCTGTCAGTTTGACCTCAGTGGTAGGAAAAATGGTGGAATCACTTCTGAAGGAAAGAATTGTTCAGTACCTAGAAGCCAGTGGGGCACAGGACCCAAGATAGCATGGATTCACAGCAGGAAGGTCATGTCAGAGTAATCTAATTGATTTCTTTGACTGGGTGTCCAAAGTGGTAGACGAGGGAGGGGCTGTGGACATGGCCTACCTAGACTTAAGCAAGGCATTTGACGCAGTCCCGCACAAAAGATTAATAAACAAATTAGCCAGCCTGGGAGTGGGTCACAGGGTGGTAGCCTGGATAAAACACTGGCTGGGCAACAGGACACAGAGGGTAATAGTAAATGGAGTCCACAGTGAAGAAAGGGGGGTAACTAGTGGGGTACCGCAGGGTTCAGTACTGGGGATGGTCCTTTTTAATGTCTTTATAAGTGAAATTGCAGAGGGACTGGAAGGAAAAGCATTTCTCTTTGCAGATGACAAAAAGACCTGCAACAAGGTTGATACACAAGGTGGGGTGGAAAGGATGAAAAGGGACTTGGCAAGGTTGGAGGAATGGTCAAATGTATGGTAGCTTAGATTCAATGCAAAGAAGTGCAAAGTAATGCACCTGGGAAACAAAAACCTAGGGGAAGACAACAACAAAAATGGACAGGGACCTGGGGGTAGTCATATCAGATGGCCTAAAGGTGGGACAGCAATGTGAGAAGGCAGTAAGGAGGGCTGGGGGGATACTGGGATGCAGAGGAAGAGGCATCACCAGTAGAAAACAGGAAGTTGTTGGCCCTCTGTACAGACAGTTGGTAAGACCACATCTGGAGTACTGTGTACAGTTCTGGAGACCCCATCTCTGCAAAGACATAGGCAGGATGGAGGCTGTCCAGAGTAGGGCAACCAAAATAGTGCAAGGTCTGTACCAGCAGACATATGAAGGAAGACTAAAGGAGCTTAAGATGTATAGCCTCGAGGAAAGGAGGGCGGGTGGGACATGATAGAAACTTTCAACAAAGTCCAAGAGGGTAGCATCTTTCAGAAAAAGAGATGTGCAAGAACAAGGGGGCACAATTTGAAGATAGAGGGGGGATAGCTCAGAGGTAATGTGAGGAAGTATTTCTTCACAGAGAAGGTTGTAGATGCATGGAACAGCCTTCCTGAGGAGGTCGTAGAGTCAAAAACAGTGGGGAAATTCAAGAATGCATGAGACAGACATAAGGCAATTCTAGTGAGGGGTAGGAGGAAGTGGGCTGTTGGTTAAGTAGGATCTGCAGCTTATCCGTTAGGTAGGGAAATGGGCAGACTGGGTGGGACAAGCGTTCCTTATCTGCCATCAAATTCTATGTTTCTATGTTTATGTTTCTGCTAAATTTGCTCCCAACAATTCACTCCCTTGCCTAAATCCTATGTGTATGGCAGGCATACCCATGTGATTTAGGCAAACTCTGTAAAAATAGCACTGGGCATCAAAGATACAGACATTATAAAATCGCCGTACAAAAGGACACTATTAAGGACAGGGCAGTGCCATGTCAATTTTCTCGTGATGTTACCAGTGAGTTCGCAGGGGCTTGAGGAGCGCCATACTTAAACATGCTGGGTCCATGGGAGGTTTGGGCAATTTTTACAAGTATTCAGGTAATAAAACTCTTAATTTAATATGGTGCCTGCAGGAGGATCTGAGCGGTAAAGCCCCGATCAATGCAGTGGTTGGTGCTTTACCTCTACTGGAAGTTCTCCTTTAATTTACACACCACTGAGGTCAGGCTGACAGGACTGTAATTTCCCACCCCTTCCTTCTTCCACTTTAATGAAGTGGGACTACATCTGCCCTTCTCCAGTCCTCCAGGACCACTCTAACCGCCAGTGATCTGTTAAATAGAGCTGACAGAGGTGCAGCTAGTACCTCCCTGAGCTCCCTCAGCACCCTTGGATGCACCCCATCTGGCTCCACAGCTTTGTCCACCTTCAGGTTAGCAAGTGCTTTCCTGAATCTCCACAGAAAAAGGACTAGTGTTGATTTCCCTCCCATCAAAGCTCCTGGTGTCTTTGATTGGTTCCTCCCCTTCCCCTTCTACTGTGAACACTGAGCAGAAGTATTTGTTCAAAATATCTGCTATTTTCTGATCCCTCTCCATACAGTCTCCCACCCCCATTTTAACTGCACAATCCCACTCTTTGTCTTCCTTTTTTCACTAACATATCTAAAAAAAAATCTTGTCCCCCTTTGATACTGCCTGAGCTAGTCTCTCTTCTGTTTGCACCTTTGTGCTCCTTACTGTTGAGAGGGACTTATGGCTCACCCTTAGGACCCTTCCATTATTTATCCAGGGGTTTAGGTTAGAATAAGAGTCCTAGGAGCATTATTTGAGGTTGATTCTGTTGGTTGCCAGTTGGGGACAGCATAGGACAGCCCTATATAAGGCAATGGATTTTGCAGTTCTGGGCTGGTAGGAGGGAGATGGCAGGCAAGACAGGAGGCTAGGAGCTCAGTGGTCCAGGTTTGGACTTGTCAGGGGGCCATCTTTAAGTGAGTAACCAGGTTCGGAGGGTGTAGCAGCATGGCACTGGTGGCCATGAGGCACTCCAAGGGAGGAGGGCTAGACAGCCTGGATGCGTAATTTGAGGAGTTTAGTTTCCCTGGGAGGAATGGAGAGAGGCCTAGGTAGGAGCAAGCTGGCAGTGTCCTAGGGAAGTCCCGGTCTTGGGACTGTGTTTGTCTGTCTGGTTTGCCAGGGCTGCAGGTGTTATGGCAGAGCTCCTGCAGGGGAGAGGACAGTGGCAGGGTTCTCTCCCATACCCGGTGTGGCAGGGCAGCCCAGGATGTTGAGATGGTGCAGAGGAATTTCCACCAATGTTGGGGTCTGCTTGGGGGGGACAGGTCTTGGGGCACTATTATGTTTTTTGCAGGCAGGCCGTCTGCTTAGCTTACACTCTGGAGGATGAAAAAAGGGTTGTGTTGCAGCATGGGTCTCCCTCTTTAAGAGAAAAAAATTGAAAGCTTGGAGGAGCGCCTGGGAGGCATAGGTGACCTGGGAGATCAAAGGGCCACGTGAAACAGCAAAGGGTTGCCAGTGAGAAATGGTAAGAGGCTGTGCAAAGTTGTGTGAACTCTGAAAGGGTGCAAGAATCTGGGTGAGGTGAGAATGTAGTCGCAAAAGTGAAATCCTGGGTCTCTGAGTGAAGCTACAGGTCCAGAGCCCAGGTGGAGGAAGCTGCTAACTTCCAATAAGGGGTCTGACCAGGAAGAGTATATGAGAAGCAGTTATGGTATGACTTACCAGTGCCAGAGGGTTCAGGAGCACCATGCTTCTGTGAGATACTGGGTACATCAGCTGAGTTTCATTGAAGTAGAGATCTGTAAACCTTGTGATGCCGTTGTGAGCCTGTCTCCCATTTGTAACCTCCAGTGTGTATAACAGTTTGTAGCCCCATGGAGGTGAAGAAAAGTTTAAGGAAATTGGAACCCCGGGGCCTCATCTTTGGGGGTCCATGAGAATAAAATTGGGTGAGAGAGAGAGAGAGAGAGAGAGAGACACCATAAATTGACTCAGACTTCTCCCTAGGACCTTTAGTTTCATCTTTCCATTACCAGCTGGTCCAATGACTTGGGAGGTGTCCAGTGTAGACAGAATAAGAAGTTCCCAGCTCGAATGAAATTGGAGGCTCCATCTGGAATTGCAGGGGGTTAGAGAAATTTCCACAAGATTCTTCTGCCATGGTAAGGTGAAATTTCTGTCTTTATGTATTTGCTGTGTCCTGCTGACTCTAAGTCTTGCATGGGGTTTCTGTAGTAGTAGCCCCCCTCCTCGGGAACATTGTCCCCCTAGACAGTGAGAAGGAGGTGGGCTACACTGCTTTCCCAGCCTCCCTCTATTTTTCCTGATACACTTCCCTATCCTCCCCTCTCTGGATCTCTGAATGCCACTTGTTTAGCCCTCACCTTTTCTGCCACCTCTGCACTGAACAGCAGCATCTGTCAGCTCAGTGCATATACTACATTCAGATAATTTGTAACTCAATTAGTTTTAAAATGCTACTCACACCTAAGTGAATAGTCAAGATGCAATCTTGTATTTGACTGCATTTCTTTCCTTTTATTCTTTATTAATTGAGATATTTGTACAAAATTCAAGTACCAACAGTCAGGCGGCTAACACACAAAACCGGAGCCACAAAAGTTCAAAAACACTTACTAAAACAGGAGTGCAGCTTCCAAGTCACTGCTGCAGTCAAAGTTCAGAAGGCTTGCAGGTTTCAAGTAAAAAAAAGTTCCTTTTATTTTTCCAACAAATTAAAAATACTGCTAGCACCACTGGTGAGCAGACACCATGCTGAACTAGATGCCTCACCCACTGTAGTCAAACGTTTCCACACTTCTTACGCTTTTTCAAGACTGTATGAATGACTACACAATCTACCCTTTTAAAGTGCTCCTCTTAAAGCTACAGTGCACAAAAAGGTGTAACTTTTTATACACACAGGGCCAGATATTCAACAGTGCGCCCTGAACGTGCGTAATGGGCTGCAGGGCAACCCGCGTGCCATAGTAAATGATGCAATATTCAGCAGATGCTCCACAGAAATGCACCTGCAAAAACACACTGAAAATAGTACAAATGCGCCATTGCACAACTAGACAATTGCTGGAGCAACCTGAACTGCGCAGGAGCAACGGTGCATGCTGACAATAGCAGGTGGAACAAGGCCCACCATGCACAAGGGAACACAGGCAGGGCTGTACAAGGGCACAGTAGAATGATACGGGTAGCAGGGGTGAACCACAATAGGCATGAGGCATAGGACAGACAAAGGGCCCAATTGCCATGGACAATGCCCCGTGCCCCACACAGACCCAGGTGACCAATGTGACAGAGAATTGACCACTCATGGAACAGACTGCTGCAGGGACTGGGCATCCCATGACCACAGTCCTGACAGCCAACACAGGGTGGGAAGATGCCACAGCCACTGTGTGAAGACATCATGCATGCACAGTGTGCCACAGCCACACCGCCACACAGGCCACAGGCTGCATGGTGCACACACCATGCAGACACACATAGAGACAGGACACAGCACTGCACAGCACACTGACACTGAGATGGGCACCATGGCTGGGGGTGAACAGGCCAGCACAGGCAGACAGGAACACATGGCATTGTGCCAAGCACAGGGGAGGCACACAGCCCACACCCGAGGTTCCGTGACACAGAGGGATGTGGCACACAGGCCACTATGCACCCAACAGAACAGAACAGCACAGCTGGGACAGCACATGCACAGACAGGGACCTGCCCAACCACAGCAATGAACAACAGCAGCACAGTGCAGCAGAATGCATGCAAAGGAGACACAGAAACACACAGGCATAAGATAGAACACTCTTTACTGGAAAATGTAGAACAAAACAACAGAATCATAAACAGGGGTGCAAACAGGGCAAACACAGCAACAGGTAATGGGACAAAACAATACGAAACAGAATGAGGGGCACCACGCGGGATGGGCAGGGGGCATTGTAGGGTGTACAGGGGAACACAAACAACAATCCAGGTGGGTGGAGGGCAGGGGAGGGAGGAATGGGCAGTGAATTTACTCAGACCAGTGGCTATCGCCATAGCCTCTGCAATGTCAGACACATCCTGTGCACCTCTGTGACCAGCTCCCTCGTAGCTGCCAGCTGTCACCGGCTGAGTTGGATGTGTGCTGCCGTGCGGGTGATGAGTCACAATATCAGGCACTAAAATTGTAGCAGACCTCCACTGAGGGCACTAACACACTGCTGTCCACCATCTGGCCCAGGACAACCTATGAAAGGGAAACACAGAACAGCCACTAAGTGACAGGCCCCACACAGCAGAAGCCCCCCCCCACTGAGGGCTGTGTGTGCAGAGGACAGCTGCAGTGCCCTCCTATGGATGACACTGCCAACAGCACGTGCACAGCGGACAGCCACAGCAGACCTGGTCTGCATCCCACATACACACTGGGTGGCACGCCAGTGAGTGCCATGCACCCACCCCTGTGCACAGGTGTCCTACAGCGTGGGACCAATGCCTCCATGGGCAAGACAAGAACCACCCAGCAGCAGCATGCATGCACCGTGGGACACACACCACCAGTGACAGCAACAGGATGCCACCACAAAGAGGCCACGAGCATGTCAGTGCCCCCCACACTGCCAGCCAACACAGGCAGCAGTACCAGTGCACCAACACATGGCAAAGCCCTGCATAGCACAGGGCTCTGGAGATGTACCGGCCCCATCCATCCCAGGCCCTGCAAAGCTGACTGCTCTAGGCTGCACACACTCACCTGCCACCCGTTGCGCTGGCTCTGCCGCTGCAACAGATTCATGGCGTTAGTCCCCATGAGTAGCATCCTCCCTAGCCCTCCTGCATGCCTTCAGCCCTGTGGATGGAACACAGACAGAAAGGAACATGAGTGGCATGCCATGAACAGACCCCCCCCCCCTGCAGGCCGGACACAGCGCACAGTGCTGCTGGAGCCCATGCAGTGTCCCTGTCCTGCATGTGGGGTATGGTGTCAGGGCCCCCTGGTGCCGTGCAGCACACAGGCACACAGTGCCACACCGCAGACACCCCCACCAGTGCAGGGACCCACCCCCATGTGCAGGTGCAGATGCACAGGCAGCACACCCACTTGCAAAAATACTGGACAGTGGCAGCATGCACAATGCACAGAGACACCTACCTGGTTGTGGGACCAAACCACGGTGGGCACGATCCTGTGACCTCTTCAGCCACTCAAGGTCACGGTGCCTCAGGTCCCCATACCGATGGCTCATTTGGCTTTCAAGGCCCTCTGCCACGCAGGCCCACACCTGGGACTGGGCCTCCTGCAGATCCGCTGCCCCAAATAGCTGGTCCACCAGGGGTTCCACCAAAGCCACCAGGTTGGCCATCTCGACATCGGACCAGTTCCTGGCCTGTCTCCCCTATCCTGCCGACCATGCCATACTATCTGCGCAAAGCACCGGTACTGCAGAGCAATGTGGTGTGCACTGGAATCATGTGTAGAACTGCTGTGCCACACGTGTGACAGGAACACACAGCCCACAATCGCACAGCACAGAGATGCGTGATTGACGTGCACAGCCGTGGCCTATTGTACAATACTGCACATGCGCAACACTGGTAGTGCAGGCGGGAGATCGGGGTCATGTCCATGACCCATGTACATGTAGGCCATCAGAGCTGCCATGCTCTGAAGGGCATGCGGTGCCACACAAGCCACATGTCAATGGTGCAGTGATTATCCATGTGTGGTCACTGGCATTGCGCCGTGGGGCCAGTTATGTGGTCCAGCACCACAGCACAACCATGCTGCATGCATGGTATGTACAAACAGATGCATGCACGACAGGACAGGCATGTGCAGCGCAATCAGCTGTGCGATATGTGACACGGGATGGTACCCTACTGCCGTCGTGCATGGCAGGTGCGCATATGTGCATCACGCATGCACCAGAGGGGCACCTGTGGATTGCTCTGGTGCATTCATGTTGCACATGACACAGTCCACTGCGCAAGGAGCAATTCTACAACACTCAGCCAGCATATGCAGATAGCCTGATTAGCCAATGCCAGGTGCAATTGCTCACATTAGTATCACATTACCGGTTGCGCACAGCCTCATTTGCATGAGTATAAGCTCCACAACACAGCATTGGTCACTGACAGGTATTGCAGCCATTAAGTCCACTGTCCACAGTGTGTTGGTTACTGTTACTGCTACAGTATGCTGGGAGTCAATCCTGCACTGTGTCATGGACCGCTATCATGCTGCTCATTGGTGCACCGTCTTACTGTTCACAGGTTGCAACATGTCTGAGTCAGAAGGAGTTGAGGAGCAGGTGCCTGCCAGGAAGCACAGGCCAAACTTCACTAAGGATGAACAGCAGGCCCTGTCTGAAGCCTACCTGAAGGGGGAGGACCTACAGAGTGGGGCCTCTGGGACCACACAGGGTGGGAGAAGGTGGCAACATATGTCAATGCCCACAGCTGCCACAACCACAGTGCACAGGAGTGCCAAAAGAAGATGGGCGCTGACAGGAGGAGCATAATGGAAAAGGTTGCTGCCATCAGGGCATCCCGCAATAGGACTGGCAGTGGCCCGGTTACAACACCCGTCCTGTCAGCAGGGGAGGAGCTTGTTGCAGCCACCGTCAGCTGGGCAGCCATTGAGGGTGTCCAGAAGGTGGATTCCAGACAGGTGGCAGCCCGTCACAGCACTGTGAGTATGACAGCAAGTGTTGTGGGGTGGAGGCATGTGCATGCCACTGGCGTGCCTTGTTCACTGTAGGTGCGCTATGTACCCATGGCTGTTGTGGCATGGTGTGATGCACACCACACATGGCCACAACATGCATGTCCCTGGACCCCTGTGGGCAATGTGCCTGCTGCCTGGGACATGTGATGGGAGGGTGGGGCGGTTCAGGGTGCATGGCACCACACATCCTATGGCTGTGCGGGCACAGCGGTATGTGCTGGCACATGCATGGCTAGAGTGGTCACAGGCTGCAGTGCACCACACTGCAGGGGGCCTGGCCTGGGGGGGGCCATAGTGGGGGGCCATGCCTGCCAGCCATGTGCCGGTGCAATGCAGCATTGTGTGGCTACACAACCTGGTCGGCATGTCCTGTGCCACACCTGTGGCATTGTCGCCCTGTTGTGCAGTGCTGCACAGACAGCCGCCGGTGTGGCCTGACATGCCTGTGTCATGCATGCATACGTTGCACAGTACACAGTACAGCATGCACTGCAACAACATCAATGGTGATACTGCTCATTTTGTCTTCCAGCTCCATCATGCCTCAGAGGTACAGTGCAGGATGAGACCAGCGACATGGGTCCTGACGATGCTGTGCCATCAACGTCATCCGGCATTCTGGTCATGGACCAGTGTCACCGTGGTGGTATGAGCTCGAGGAGTTCCTAGGACTGGGAGACAATGATCCACTGGCCGACCTCCTGCTCCTGGATGAACTACCAGTGTTTGTGCCTGTGACACAGGAGTGGGGCACATGTGACAAGGATGATGACCTAACCCTGATCCTGGACAGCACTGGACTTGTCACACTGACCCAGGGACAGGTGTCAACACAGGCAGCAGAAGCCAGGACAGGCGGTATTGCACCCACACAGGCCCCTCCAACCCATGGCCGCATAGTGACATGTGGCACTGCTGCTGGTGCTGGCCGTGGTCAGGGTGCTGGTATAGGCGCTGGTACCATGGGGCAGGTCCAGCAGGCTGCTGGCATGCAGCAGGGGGCTGTGGGGACTGCTGTGCAGCCACCACTAGGGGCCACCATCTGTGCACCGACTTAATCCCCACCACCGGGGCAGACACCTGTGCAGCATGTCGCCACACCTCCAGCATGTCAGCAGCAGCACTATGATCCACTGGGCACTGACAGGCTGGATGAGCACATCAGGCTGCTGCGTGCTTCCGTGGACAGCCTGGCAATGCTCGGGGCAGAGATACATGCACTGCGGGTAGAGGTGCTTCAACTGGCTGAGCAAGGGGACATTGGATGTGCCCAGCTTATTGGTGAGATCCAGCAACTGCGGAAGGCCATGACCGCATCGCTGTACCTCATTGCCGGGACCATCACTCCCAGATTTGCATCGCTGGTATATAATGGGCACAGCAGGGCATGCAGGACTCCCTGTAGTGCTACATCCACACCATGGTCATGGTGACTGGCGACCCCAGCATGGCTGATGCCGACCACTGCCATGCCCATTACTGAGACATCCGTCAGTAGTCTGTTTGCTGGTCTGTACACACCTGTGAGGACCTGGTCATGTTCTCAGGCCTCAACCCCAAGTAATGTGTTGGTGACACCACCTGTGGCTGTTGAGCAGCCAGTGCCTGCTACACAGTCTGGGCATGGCCGCCCACATGGCCATGGCAGCTGTGGCACCACACGATAGACCTGCTGGATGTGGTGCCTGGTCCTGTTACCTGCTGCTGTAGCCTGCTGTTCAAATGGCTGGGCACAGCCCTGTGTGTGTGCTGTTGCATATGTGTGGCCGGGGTCACATCTAGCATGTGTGCGGGCAGTTCTGCTGGACCATGTGGCGTGGTCTTGATGAGTGCAACACTGTGCTGGCATTGCATGTGTGAGGGCACATACTCTCTGATCCATGCCACAGCCTGCTGTACTGCTGTGTGTGTTGACACTTCAGCTATTACACTTGTCTGTGTGTCCCACCTGGTCCCCTATGCCCTGCTGTGCACCTTGTAGCGGTACTGCAGCATGTGCCACCAGCGTATGGCCACATGTGTGTCTGGCACATGGCACTTGGGTAGGTGCATCGGCCTGTGCTGCTCCAATGTTGTTTGGGCATGGGTCAGTGTGCCTGTGTATTTCCCTGTGTTTGCTGTGTGTGTGCCTGTGTCCCCGCATGCATCCCTGTGTGTCCGTGCATGTCTGTCTGTATGTGTGGTGTCCCGTGCAGCCACAGTCACCCTATTTGTCCTTATCTGTAGTTCCCATAGTGCTCTTCCACAATGGTGTCTCTGTGCCTCCTGGCATGTGCCGCCAGCCTGGGGTCCCTCCTCTCTATGAGTAGCCGCACACCCCCGTCCGGCTCATACTCTCCATCATCATCGCTGCTGTTGCCCTCTTTCACCTGGTCAGCTATCCCAGAGTCAATGGCCATGTCATGTAGCATGCAGCAGGCCAGGAATATGCCACAGGCTTTTGAAGGGCTGTACTGTAGGGCGCCTTCGGACCTATCTAGGCAACAGAATTGCATCTTGAGCATGCCAAAGACTCAATGATATTGTGTGTGGCAATGTGTGCCTCATTGTACCACTCCTCTGCAGCATTAGATGGTTGCCAGATGGGGGTGAGCATCCAGGGACAGAGGGAGTATGCACTGTCATCTGTGGGAAGAACACATATGATGGATACCACCTGGCATACCTGTTCCACGTCCACCCCCTATGCTTTACATCACCACCTCCCTCCACCCTGTGTGCCTTGACCATGGACACCCCAGCAAGGCTGTCATGCAACCATTCGCAACACGCCATCTGTGTCTGTCATGCCTGAGCACCAATGTCCATGCATCCCTGCACTGTTACCATTCACATTCCCTGTCCAGTACCCCACGTTTTACTGTCCACATCCCCCACCACCCCATGCTGTGGCTGTGTGGTGCCCTGCACAGCCTGTCTGTCACCTCTTCCCAGGTCCTGTTCACCTACTAGATGCCCCGGGGGGATCACCCCACTCTCAAACCACTGGCACAGGATTGACTGGTGCCATATGAATGCATCATGTGTTCTCCCAGGGTGTATGGCGCACACCCTACTGATGCACCCAGTGGCATTGTACACCACCTGGCAGTTGATGGAGGGGTAGTCCTT
This sequence comes from Neoceratodus forsteri, assembly GCA_016271365.2. NCBI lineage: Eukaryota > Metazoa > Chordata > Ceratodontiformes > Ceratodontidae > Neoceratodus > Neoceratodus forsteri. The sequence goes on along the minus strand of CM028132.1, from coordinate 782,122,460 downwards.
TCTGTTCATCTATACTGCCCTTCCAGGCCAGGTGGTGTGTGTATGGCCACAGGGGTGCAGTCAATGGCCCCTATCATGCTGGGAATGCATGCCACCCTGTGGAATTCCTGCATTTTTGCTGTACACTTTGCCTGTGTGCTTGGGAATCTTATGTACTCTGAAGCATATGGCAGCAGAGCCCTGAGGAACTGGGTGAGGAGGCAGGACGTGGCCGACTGTGAGATACCAGCGGTTGTGCTCACTGGTGTCTGGAAGGTGCCCATGGTGAGCAAGCATATTACCGCTGTCACCCTGGTCTCCACCATCATGGCACAACTCCTTCTGGTGGGTGCCTGCAGCTCATCATAGCACAGCTCACATTGCTGCCTCAGAATTTCCCTGTTCAGACAGTACCAGCCCACTATCTCAGTGTCCCCGTAGTCCTCGAATGTGAGCAGGGAATGGTACTGTCTGTGTTGGGCATACCGCTGCCAGGCCCTTCCTCAGCCACATTGTTGTTCCTCCCTTCTCCTCACCCCCCTCATCACCTGCTCCATTATGAATGGTCCTGCATCCATGGCTTATGCTTCCCTGGATTGTGCCTCTGCTGTGTGTGGTTGAGCCTCCTTTATATGTGCTCAGCTCTGTGTGGTGCATTCTGTGGGTTGCTCCACAGTTGCACCTTGTATTTCAGCTGAATATGCCATTGCACAGCATATTCATGGACACATCCCCCTGTACTTGTGCTGCATACATTACTGCTGCACAGCGGTGCATTGTATTTTGCACTGTTCATTACTACTGTTTGAATATGGTGCCAGGACACATTTCTGTGTTTGCACCAGTGCAAGTCGGTTGTGCATTAACATACTATTTGCCAGCAGATTAGGCCTTATGGTCTATCAAGTCTGCTCGAACCTAGATCCTTAGTTGGGTGCAGAGACCCTCCCATCCCTTGTGCTCCAGAAACCCCTATCATCCATCCCCACCCCCCCCCCGAGACAGGCCATCATCTGATACATCCACTTTCTGTGTCTGTCCCACCCTCTTAAAGCCTCCACTGTGGATCTCTGAACCAGCTCACCAGGCAGAGCATTCCAAGGGTCCACCACCCTCTCAGTGAAAAACCTCCTCCTCTTTCCCCTCACCCTTCCACCTTCCAACTTCAAACCATGCCTTCTGGTGATGCCTCCTGCTTTAGTCTAAAGATCCCTCCATGTTTACCCTATTTATTCCCTTGAGGTACTTGAAGACCTCAATCATGTCCCCCTGTCTCTCCTCTTCTCCAATGAAAACAGGCAGAGCTCCTCAAGTCTGTCCTCGTGAAGTCAAATCCCTAGCCCTCGTATCATCTTTGTTGCTGCCCTCCTCTGTACCCTCTCCAGGAGCTGTATGTCCCTCTTCAAGTGTGGTCTCCAGTACTGTACACAGTACTCAAGGTGTGGTCTAACCAGTCCATTGTACAGTGGCAGAATCACTTCCTTGCTCTTAGAGGTGATCCTCATGATGCATCCCAACATCCTGTTTGCCTTGCTAGCTGCTCTCCTGCACTGCTCAGAGTTATTCATACATGTATCCACCATGACCCCTAGGTCTTTTTCCCCTGTTGAGGCTTCCAGCACCTCCCCTCCCAGGGTGTACCTGTGTTTAGGGTTTCCCCGACCAAGATGCAACACGTCAGTTGTGCATTGCGCAACTCCTTTGAATATCTAGGTCTCAATGTGTATTCCAGCCATTCAAAAGTGCAAATGTGCAAAAACAAACACCAGGCATAAAAAACAACTAAATATGCAAACATGAATCATTCAATACATGAGAAACAATGTTTACAGCTACCAAAAATGATTACAATTGGGAAGAATGGGGGAGGGGAGACAAGAGGGGAAGGAATGAAAAGGGGGGAGAGAGAGAAAGAAAGAGGGAGGGGGGAATCGTAATACCTAAATATCCATCAACGGTTTAATAAGCCTATATGATGCAAATATCATTTGTATTCTTGTCTTTTAGTATAACACACAGGATAAACTTTAAATAGATAGGTATGCATCAACTCATTGTAAATAAATACTACACACTGGTCAAAGATGGGTAATTCCTATTGTTGTTAAACTCTCTGCCTTATATAGATAAATATACATTTTTATTTATTATTTATTCAAGATAGGGGGTGAGCTAGAAATTATCATTTAAACTAGGCAGGAAATATGATCTCAGTTTATATTGCCAGAATGTTTCCCTCTGTCACAATCTTTTATCCAGATCTCCACCCCTAACATTTTCAAATATTCTTTCTATCATCTGAAATTGAAAGGTATGATCCTTCCCATGTAGGCCAGTATGTTGAGCTAAGGCACTAATGTTATCTCCCTTTTCTGTACTTTGAATATGATGACTAATTCTATCCTTAAATTTTTATCTTTTTTTACCCACATAGAAAGAGGGACATTTTTTACAAGTGGCCAAATATACAATATTTATAGTGTTACAAGTGGCAGAACTATAAATGTCATATTTAATGTCCGTAACTGGATCTTTGACTTTTTTTCCCACCAAAATGTATTTACAAAAATGGCAATGTCCACAATAAGAGGTTCCCATCAGCCTATTAGTTCTCAAATAACTGTTTTTTTCTTCAGGGAAATCCCAATACATGTTGTGAACCAGAAGGTCCCCCAGATTGGTCCCCCTGTTGTGAACTATTTTCGGTGTCAGTTTCGCCACCTGTTCAAGTTTTTTATCGGTGGATAAAATATGCCAATTGCACAAAATAATGTCCTTAACCAGATAAGTTTGAGGTGAAAACGTGGTGATGAAGACAGGACTGTCACTGCTAAAATTCGCATTTTCCCTCCCACTGCTATGTGTTAGAAGACTGTCTCTGTCCATAGTATCCACCCTTTCCTTGGCTTTCTTGATTATTTTCGGATCATAGCCCCTTGCTCTAAACCTGTTTGTAAGTTGTAGTGCCTGGTCCTGATACAACTGATTATCTGTATAATTTCACTTTGCTCTCATGAACTGCCTTTCTGGGATATTCCATGTAACATATGATAGATGATAACTTTGATATGGAGGATGGAGTTTCTGCCAGTTTTTGTTTTCTGTAAAGTTGTGTAACTATTCCTTTGTCTGGGCCTTTTGATATTGTGAGGTCCAAAAATTTAACACTGTATAAATTATAACTGACTTCAAATTGGAGGTTGCTATTGGTGCTTTCAAGTAGTTGACAAATTCTATCAGTTCCTCTTCTGACCCTTTTCGTATATAAAAATAGGTAATCAATGAATCTTATGCAGATCAATCATGTGCAAGAACGGATTTGTGTCACTATAAATAAATTCTTCTTCCCATTTCGCCATACACAATATTGCAGAGTTTGAGGCCATCGCTACCCCCATTGCAATCCTTTTTTTTTTTTTTTTGCAAATACATTCTATTTTTAGACATAAAGACATTGCAGGTCCAAACGTTCTCAGTCAGCAATACTAAAAATTCCACAAATTGATGTATGTAGTTCGTTCTCTGTGTTAGCATGTGTCTCATTGCCTCCAATCCTTCTGTGTGAGGAATATTCATGTAGAGTGCTCTCACATCCAGACTGACCAGAAAACAATGTGGCTAAATTTCAATATCTTTTAGGACATTCAACAAATCTGTGGTGTCTTTAAGAAAAGACTGAGTGTTTTGAGAGACACTTTAATATGGTGGTCCACGACCTGAGCTAAAGTGTCTGTGACTGGCAACAAAAGGCTGAGCTGAAGGATGGTCTAAAGATTTATGAACCTTTTGGCAGGCCATACAGGACAGGTCGTACAGGATGTTTCACTTCGAAGAATTCTTTAGTGTTCTGATCAATAAGATTATTACACAAGGCTTCATGCAACAACATATCAATTTCTGTTTTATAACTTGTGATAGGGTCCCCCTCCAAAGGAATATAAAAAGCAGTGTCCCCAAACTGACGTAGCATTTCTTTCTCATAATCTGTTTTGTTCTTAATAACAACGGAGCACCCCTTATCCGCAGGTTTAATGATTATATTTAGATTAGTCTGTAGATTCTTAATAGCCTGCTTTTCCTCAGTGGAGCAACTGTAATAATGTGCTCTAGGGAGATTTAGGGCCTCAAGTTCCTGAAGACAGTTTTTATCAAAAATGGAAACTGTCAAGTTAGACGGTGGTATAAATGTAGATTTTGACCTGAAACCAGTTGCTTTTTCACTTGCTGGAACCTCATTTTCCATACTGCCCGTGTTTTCTTCCAAATTATTGGTTGCCCCATTGTCTTCATGAAAAAATGCTTTTAAATTCAACTTGCACGTAAATTTGTGAAAGTCAACCACCATGTCAAAAATATTAAGATCTTGTGTGGGTATGAAATAGAGACCACGCTGGAGTAAACTAGTTTCTGCTTCTGTTAGATTGTAATCAGAGATATTTATAACAATGTCATCTTCTCCATCTAGTAATAATAGCCTTGTCGACTCCCCCTCTGAAGGTATAGAAACATAGAAGTTGTCGGCAGATGGGGACTGTGTGATCCATCAAGTCTGCCATTGGTTTCCAAACCCCCCCCTTACTTAGCTGCCTGCTTGAGTATCTCACTTCATCTGTCCCTTGTCTGTATGGCAACCTTTCCCTCTGAAACCACATCTGCTTCCTCCCCTTTCCTCTTGTACCTCATCTGGTGTATCTATTCTGAACCTGGCAATGCACGGACTGTGTCTCACTTGCCGCTCTGGTAGTATCGCCGCTCGGTTCTCTACTGTTGCTCCCATAGTGAAGGGTGTATGAATTGGAACATTGTGATGTGTTTGTGAGGGCATGTGGGGGAGCTGATAAATAGGAGCTTGTGCTCTGGGGCCCTGGGCTGTATTCTCTCTCTCCTCAGTGCCTCCTGATTCAGGGAGATGTCCTCCTAGCTGGAGTCTAAAAAAACATCGCTAGAGGTGATATCCGAATCTGACCCACTTGTGTATACATCCCCTGCTGCTGGCGACTGAATGTTAATATGTGCAACATGAGGTTTCTTAAGAATAGACTTACTGTATATGGTTGCTTAGTTTGTTTCCAGCAGAAAATCCTTCCCTCTTCATAATCTCTCCTGTCTCTTTCAAATGTATTTCTTTTAATTTTTTCTATTCTCACATCTTGCTTTCTTACCGGTTTTTCTCAAAATTTCCTATAGTTAGCATAGTCTGAATGACCAGTGAAGGTTTGAGCTATTTGTTCTTTCTGGAGCAATTCACTTTTAATTTCTTTCTCCAGAGTTTCAGCATCTCTTAAAATATAAGAAATTAATCCAGGTGAAGCATTTCAAAGATATTCTTGCCACCCTGCTAAAAACCCATCTCGTTCCAATCCGAAGGCAGGCTGTAAAATAAGCCTAAGACCTCGTGGCACTCTCTTGACTGTTAAATATGCTGCTAGAGATAGTTGTTGTCAGTAAATGTGATGTGCTTTGAAAGCCATTCTTTTAAGCTGGATAAACGCTGTTCTAATGTCCATTGGCCTTCCTGTGTCATTTGTATTAAGTACAGACTGGGAAGCATGTACTGGCTCATGGCTATTATCAAGAAAGGGATTAGCTGTTCCTTCTTGGAAAAACAGTGATTCCACAAAATCACACGGAAAAAGCCTGGTGGGGAAGGGTGTCCCTGCTAGCTATGTCATTCAAATTGGTGTTAGTTGCTGACATGTTTATAGTCAGAAAGAAGGAAACAGCATGTGAAGCCTGCCAATAGCAATAAATTCAAGAACCAATGGCCAGGCGGCCAACATGTAAAACCAGAACCACAAAAGTTCAAAAACACTTAATGAAACAGGAGTGCGGCTTCTCAGTCACTGCTGCAGACAAAGTTCAGAAGGCTTGCAGGTTTTAAGTAGAAAAAGTTCCTTGTTATTATTCCAACAACTTAAAAATACCACTAGCACCACCAGCGAGCAGACACCACGCTGAACTAGATTGCTCTCCCACAGAAGTCAAACGGTTTCACGCTTCTCTCGCTTTTTCAAAACTGTATAAATGACTACACAATCTCCCCTTTTAAAGTGCTCCTCTTAAAGCTATAGTGCACAAAAAGGTGTAACTCTTTATACACACAATGTGTTTTCCAGCTGTTCAAAAGTGCAAACGTGCAAAAGTAAACATCAGGCATAAAAAAACATCTAAATATGCAAACATGAATTATTCAATAAATGAATAAATATTTGTACAAAAAACAGGATTTTGGTCCCTTTGAATCCAACTATAGTATATGACAGCCCTTGATTATACACAGAATTTAGAAGCTTCAAAATCCTTGTTGTGGGGCAGTGCAAAGGTCAAAGAAAACTGTTGTACTATCGTTCTGACGTTAGATCGACAGTACAACTTCTTAGTTCTATTTTAAGCAGCGCGAGCTGTCACTGACTCTCATCGCATCCCCAATGATTTATTTTCAAAAGGCAGCACATGAACAAACCTACCCTCATAATCAAACAAGCAGCAATGGCAAACTCACAATACAATTCAGAACGGCAGCAGTTTTTTTTTTCCCTCTGTGTTTCCTTTTCAGAAATAACGTCAAGAACTACTGGAAACACAAAAATATCCTGTATCCTTTGTACTTATTTCACAAGTCTCAAAATTTGTTTGCTTGTGCTGAGACAAATAAATACGTGCAGTCGTTTTATAATCCTGGTTTGTTATGGAAATTTGTGGACTGTAGCCTGTGTTGCAGCATCGCGTTCTCTGAACGAAAATCCTCTCAATTGCCTTGTTAGTAAAATTAGTGGACTGTACTGAGTGTTGCCTAATATGTGGCAACTCATTTTCTGTTCTGTTCAGTTTTGTTTCTGATCAGTAAATACATATCCTTAATAGCAAACAGCATCTTTGTGTTTTTATTTTCTTTTGTTTTTATCGCAATCTAGGGCTGTCATATACTATAAAAAACAGTATATGGACAATCATACACTCTGTGCCCATCTGAGTTTGAGGACTTCTCGAAGCCACGCCTCGAGGTCTCTAAGATGTCATCACAAACCTTCGAAGGGAACACAGCCTTGTTGTGTATGGTTGTCCATACAGTATTCTATATGTTTTTGGTGCTTATTCCTCATCTAAAGTCAACCTTCTAATTGTGGCACCATAATTTCTATAGCAACAGACCCTAATGTGGCAAACAGGAAATACAACATTGAGTGGGGAATAAGGAGAAGGATACAAGGGCAATTATTTTGTTATAATGGAAATTCCTTTCATAATAATGTGCACTGGGGAGAGAAATATAGAAATCTATGAAATATATGCTGAGTTGTACCTAAATATAATGTTTTTCAAAGTTTTCCCAAAGGCAGTAGTGGGCTTTTAAGACTGTTTCTGTGCCTCCAACCCTGAACCTAACTACAATGAGAAAATTTCATTTATTCAGAATGAATGTAGAAAACAGTGTTTATTGTCAGACACAGAAGACTTCAACACACTATGAGGTTCTATTTCAGACTTACTAAGGGATTTCCCAGACTGTCCCTGGAATTACATGGCACTGCCAGGCAGTGCAACAATTGGCAACATGTGCTTTCTAAGTGCTTTTAAAGGGGTGGCAGCTAACATTAAGCCCAAAGCTTAAATGCACACTTCACAGAATGTTTCTCTAGAAAAAGCAAGCTGAGTTAAACTATCTTGTTTCAAGATGTGTACGGGGATACAGCATAGAAAAATAATGATTTACAATATACATCAGAACAACAAGTCAAACAGTACAGTAAATAAAAGGGCAACAAACCAAATAAAAAAAACAGTTATGAACACCGTAGAATGATGTTCAAATTAAATTTTTCAAAACAGGAGCAACAGTAGTTAATTCTGTTTTAGGAAGTATGAGTCCCACACATTGGGTAGAAAGAGCAACCACAAATGAGCTGGGGATAGAGAGAGAGTGATGAAAGATTGGAAGTAAGAGAGGGGTAAGGGGTAAAAGCGGGGAGAGAAGAGTGAAAAGGGGAAGTGAGAGTTTGGTATAAGATCAGCTATGGGTAGCATATCCATGTAGTAGCATTTAACCTGTTAATAAGAAACCTGTTAGTAAGAAATTAACTACTTTAAATAGAAACCAAGCTGTGGAATGGGTTATACCCAGTAATGTACTTATGGATGTAGAGAGCATTGCAAAGGAACAAAAATAAATTAAGATGGGGAAAGCAATGGGGCCTGATCAGATCCCAAACTGGGTGTGGCAGAAGGGCACAGATATATTAGATCCATGGGTGTGCAATATTGTTTTACAAGACTGTAATTTTTGGACAGGTCCCATTACAATAGAAGGAGACAAAGTTGATACCTGTTCCTAAGGAAGTAGGAAAAAATAAATTTTTGTATGTCATTTAACATGAGAGTTTGAGATATGAAATTTAGTGATGTTTTAAACAGTACCTTTCGTGCTCTGCTACAGAATACCCCCCTCCCCCCCGTCAAATGCCACAAAGGAGCCTTACCTGGCTCCAAGCCCAACGGTATAAAAAATGTTTTATATGCTGCCATTTTTGGGAAGGAAGGGATCGTATTTTTGCTCCAAGGAGCTGAGCAGTTAATCTCTTCCACTTCCCAATTTAGAGACACACCCCCACACTGTTCAATATTTTGACATCACAATGTGCTTTCGTGGGGGACACGCTCCAAACATGCCTATGGAGCGTTCACACCCGTGCAAGCACATTGTGATGTCGAATATGGGACAGTGTGTATGTCTCTAAACCGAAGTAGAAAGGGTTTCTATTGTTTGGCCTTGAGCAAAAACAACTCTTCCTCCCAAAATGGTAGCATATAAAATGTTTTTTTACATACCATCAGTCTCCAGAGCCAGGTAAGGCTCCTTTGTGGCTGTGAGCATTCACACCATGAAAGGTGCTCTTTAATACATTGTTCATAATATATAATCCAGGATATTTGTAATAATCATGAATATTTGTAAAAGTGTATTTGTATCGGTCACACTTTATTTTTAAAGTGTCAGTTTCAGTGTAACTGCAGGGTAGGTAATTATTAATACATGCAACAAGGGTAATTATACAGTAGTTAACACATTTCTTGCATGTAATTGCATTGCTGTAGTTACACTGTAATTACAGTCTAGTTAAGGAAATGTAAAGTGTTATCTTTGTATCTGTACATAACTTGTATAGTTTTCTGCTTCTGCAATTTGTGTAGTGCAATGATGTTTGTAATGTATGTCAACTAATCCCTGTGATCAGTCGCAATTGCAAAATTTTAATAAAAATCAAATCAAAAATGTGAAGACAAGCATGGGGATTACTCCATGTTCCAGAACAATGCCTGTCTAGTTTTGTTCTATTTTTGCATAAAGGATTGAATTTCTAAACCTGAAAAAAAATGTAATAAAATGTTCTTTTCCAGTTTACTGTTCAACCCTCAAGTACATTCTGTACTCATTGGCTCCTGTATTGTCCAGGGCTTTTCCGACTGCCCAGCTCCTAGTTATAAATATGGGTCCCAGCCCTGCCTAGTCAGGTTTGGGGGGGGGTCGAGCTTCACATCCCAATAAAGCTGGTACTACACCAATAAAGAGCTCAGGGAGCTCAAGCATTTTTGGGGTGTGAAGCACCTTCCACTGTCACTTGCCTAAGGAGCCCTGCAAGCCTGGGATGGTGGCAGGGTTACAAGTCCAGGTGGCACTGACTCCCTCCAGGTCAGCTCTCCAGACGCAGAATCCTGGTAGGCTCTCAAGCCAGGATGGCAAAGGCCAGTTGGCAGCTCACTCTCACAGAGGGCCACCTAATAGCAATCGCCATTCAACATCCCAGGGTTCAGAAAGGCAACCTAAAGTATCTGTTGATTTCCAGGCTCCTAAGCACTTAGTGAGTGCTGGACCAGTCAGCCTGAGGACAAAGGGTTCCACTAAGACCTTGAGGCCCGAGAGTGGGGTAGGATGCAGTGAGACCATTTTTACATCCTTTCTTGGTGCCCATCCCTGGGTACTATTGTATTAGATAGGAGGATATATCCCTCAACCTGTTTGTTAAAGAGACCATTTTGATGGTGTAAATGTGCTCTGGGGCAGAGGTAAATCCTACAGAAATCATAGTCCCTGTGTGGCTGCAATGGGGGCAAATGTAACTTGAATCAAATGTTTCTAATAAATGTTGCCCCCGATGCTTACAGGCTCTGCACTTGTAAATAATATGAGGACCCTTAACAGAGGTAGCTGAGTGGGGATCCAGTCAAGTAAAACTGCTAATATGCAACTGTGAAACATAGAAACATAGAAGTTGATGGTAGATAAGGACCGCAAGGCCCATCCAGTCTGCCCATTTTTTCTACCTTATGAATGTGCCATAGACCTTTACTCTGCCAATGGCCTATCTACTGTATTGCTCCCTTATGCCTATCCCATGCCTGTTTGAAGCCCTGCACTGTATTCATATCCACCACTTCCTGAGGTAGACCATTCCACGCAGTCACCACCCTTTCTGTGAAAAAAAACTTCCTCACAGTATCCCTTAATCAGCCTCCCTCTAATCTCATAATGTGTCCTCTTGTCCTGCTATTTTTCTTATATTGAAACATGTTAGACTCTTTCACCTTGTTAATGACCTTAAGATGTTTGAATATTTCAGTCATATCACCTGCCAGCCCAGTGGCGCTGAGGGTTGAGGCGCTGGACGCCACATCTCGCACCGCACTGGTGACCCGGATTCGGGAATGGACTCGGACCGTCAGGGGCTGGCAGAGGGAAGGAAGGAAGGATTGAGTGTCTTGTGACAGCTCTCCTTCCTTCAGGGTGGGTGAGGGATATGCACCATGCTGCAGTGACACCCAGAGGAGGCTGGGTGTTCAGGCAAGCTGTGAGCATCTACATGGGGTGAAGAGTCGGCGGACGTCTGCATGTCAGTGCATTGACGTCATTGCATGTCCAGCTCTTCAGTGGATCAAAAAATCAAGAAAATTAAGGGTGCCCCTGCCTCTATAAAGCCCTCCCCGGGCTTCAATTAGCCTCTGTCACTAGACCCCCCCCAACCAGATATTGGTTCCATGGGCTGGATAAGGGGACCAGTTCCGTGGCCCCACCCTCCAAGGGGAAAGCAGGGGGTGACCAGAGGGATCACAGCATTAGACAGATGGTGGAAAAACCGGGGCCGTGACCAGGGTGGAAAAACCTGGTGGAGAAACCCTGCAAAAAAAAATCAATCATATCACCTCTCTCCCTCCTTTGCTCTAGGGTATACATATTGAGCTCCGTTAATCTGTCTTCATATGTTTTCTGATGCAGTCCCTGCACCATTTTGGTTGCCCTTCTCCGGACTGCCTCCATTTTGTTAATGTCCTTGTGCAGGTGCGGCTGCCAGTACTGCATGCAGTACTTCAGATGGGGCCTAACCAGTGTCTTGTAAAGAGTGATTTTACCTCCCTCTTACGACTCGCCATTCAACATCCCAGTTGCACATTGCAGTGTAAATAAAATGTTTGGTGTTCCAAGCAATTCATTAAGTTCTGTTTCTGTCACTTTCTCTTTTAATTGTTCAGTTAATGTGTTTATCTCATTAGAGACATTGACCAATTCCTTGTTAATGGATTCTATTAGTAACACCATGAAGTAATTCAGAGATCTGTTTCGTGCCCGTCCCATCTTTTATTTAAGCTGGGACCATCAAACCCCAAATTATTTTCCAATGAAATGCATTATCCCCTTGGAATTCTTTTCTATTTAATGTACTCTGCCAATGTAACTGCATGCCATTCCAGTTTTATTTCCTTTTGTTTCAAAGTGTCAGTTCTATTGTTGATACTATTTTTACTTTCAGGTGCTGAAAAATTCCTTCTACTTTTTATATTCCCCAAAATCCTTGCTTGTTCTTCTGGTACAGTATAATATGTAATGGGATTGATGTCTATTCTACCTGGGAACCTAATTCTGCAAAAGGAATAAGTATTCGTATTTGGCTAACTTGACAGTAAATAAAAACACAGCAAATGTGAAGAAACTGGGGGGGGGGTAGGACAAACCAACCAGCAATGAAAACAACCCAATAATGTGAAACATAGAAACATAGACTTTGACGGCAGATAAGGACCACTTGGCCCACCTAGTCTGCCCATTTCCCTACCTACAGGATAGGCCGCAGATCCTAGTTAACCAACAGCCTATTTCTTCCTACCCTCCACAAGAATTGCCTTATGTCTGTCCCATGCATTCTTGAATTCTCCCACAGTTTTAGACCCCACAACCTCCTCAGGAAGGCTGTTCCATGTATCCACTACCCTCTCTGTGAAAAAATACTTCCTCACATTGCCCCGGAACCGCCCCCCATCTTTAAATTGTGTCCCCCTGTTCTTGCACATCTCTTTTTCTGAAAGATGCTACCCTCTAGGACTTTGTAGATTCCACTGAGGTACTTAAAAGTTTATATCATGTCCCCCCTCTTCCTTCTTTCCTCAAGGGTATACATATAAAACTCCTTTAGTCTCTCCTTATATGGCTTCTCTTGTAGACCCTGCACCATTTTAGTTGCCCTCCTCTGGACTGCCTCTATTCTGTCTATGTCCTTGAGGAGATGGGGTCTCCAGAACTGGATGCAGTACTCCAGATGGGGTCTCACCAAGTGTCTATACAGAGGGATAACAACTTCCTGTTTTCTGCTGGTGATGCCTCTCCCTATGCATCCCAGTATACCCCCAGCCCTCCCTACTGCCTTCTCAGATTGCTTGCTAACCTTAAGGTCATCTGATATGATTACCCCCAGGTCCCATTCCTTTTTTGTTGTTGTTACTATCCCCCCCCAACTGTGTAATCTTCCCCTGGGTTCTTGTTTCCCAGGTGCATTATTTTGCACTTCTTTGCATTGAATCCTAACTGCCATACTTCTGACCATTCCTCCAAACTTGCCAAGTCCCTTCTCATCCTTTCCATGCCTCCTTGTGTATCAACCCTGTTGCAGATCTTTGTGTCATCCGCAAAAAGGCATGCTTTTCCTTCCAGTCCCTCTCCAATGTCACTTATAAAGACATTAAAAAGGACTGGACCCAGTACTGAACCCTGCGATACCCCACTAGTAACCCTTCTTTCTTCAGAGTGGACTCCATTTACAATTACGTTCTGTGTCCTGTTGTCCAACCAATGTTTTACCCAGGCTACCACCCTGGGACCCACTCCCAGGCTGGCTAATTTGACTATTAATCTTTTGTGTGGGACTGTGTCAAATGCCTTGCTGAAGTCTAGGTAGGCCATGTCCACAGCCCCTCTCTGGTCTACTACTTTGGTCACCCAGTCAAAGAAATCTATTAGAGTCGTCTGACATGACCTTCCCGCTGTGAACCCATGCTGCCTTGGGCCCTGTGCTCCACTGGCCTCTAGGTACTCAACAATTCTTTCCTTCAGAAGTGACTCCATCACTTTCCTACCACAGAGGTCAAACTGACAGGTCTGTAGTTTCCTGCCTCTGTCTTGGTCCCACTTTTGTGAAGGGGAATCACATCCGCCTTCCTCCAGTCCTCGGGTACCACACCATCCTCCCATGATTTATTAAAAAGAGTAGTCAGTGATTTCACTAGTTCCCCCCTTAATTCTTTTTGAACTCTGGGGTGAATTCCATCAGGCCCCACTGCTTTGTCCATCTTCAGTTTTTGGAGTTCTTGCAGAACCCTTTCTTCTGTGAAAGGGCTGGGATCAACCCCCCTATCAAGAGTGCTTCTGTTAATTGGATTAGGCACTTCCCTCTCCTCTTTCGTGAATACTGAGCAAAAAAATATTCATTCAGTATCCCTACTTTTTCACTGTCCCCCTCTGCCAACCCACCATTCATTCTTTTCAGCCTCACTATCCCTCCCTTTGTCTTTCTACGCTCTCTGATGTACCTATAAAAGGTTTTATCCCCCTTCTTAACCGAGTTGGCTATCTCTTCTTCAGTTTGGGCCTTTGTAATTCTGACTTCCCTCCCTGCTTCCTTCTGCCTTAACTGGTACAGCTGTCTGTCCTGCTCCTTCTGTGTTTCCTTATACTTCCTGAATGCTATCTTTTTCTCCCTGACTTTCCCAGCCACCTCTTTTGAGAACCATAGTGGCTTTTTCTTTTGTTTTGATTTGTTTATTTGCTTCACACAAAGGCTTGTTGCCTCTGTGATGACAGTTTTGATGATTCCTATTGTTGCTCACCCCTCCTTCTAGCCTGTTTGCAGTGCTTTTCTGAGGCACTCTCCCATCTTGCCAAAGTCAGCCCTCCTGAAGTCCGGTACCCTCACTTTTGTATGGCTTGACTCTGTAGCTGAGTTTAACGTGAACCACACTGTTTGATGGTCACTTGTTCCCAGATGGCAACCCATTTCTAGATCTGAGATCCTCTCACTGGCCCCATTTGAGAGTAAATCTGAGATCTTCTCACTGCGCCCATTTGAGAGTGAACTAAAAGACCATTCCAATTACTGTGAGCATTAACATAGCTGTTCCTGCAGGCATCAGATAGAGAAGCGCTGTTGTCTGCCAGAACCTTTGTTTAGATAAATAAACCAACTAGATGAGGCCTTCTGGATGGCATGAGTGGTTGTATCATCCACTTCAATGTAGGCTACAAGGATTCAGTGTAGCCAGCATCTGCGATACAAACTACAGCAGGAAGAGTCTGCCCCAGATAGAAAAGCCCTAGCAATACACAGTGATATGTGGAGAGAATGAGACTCCCTCACCCAAAAAAATGTTTTACCATTTATTTTGCCAGTCTGGTTACAGTACTGTAAGTACATCAATGTTTCGAGGGCAACTTCCTCTTCTTCAGGGCTTACAGTTACTAAAAATTTAAATATGAAATTATAATACTTAACTACTATGCAACAACACCCATCATCCTTTTGTAGTACTGACTGTTAACTTCTGCAACACTTAATGCAGTCACTCTTTAAAAAATATTTTCTCCTTCTAATTTCACTTATTTGTCCAGGTCTTTTATCAAAAGATAAAAATAAAAATAATAAAACTAGATATGGCAGTGGTATCTTATTGTTGGAAACTAAGCTATGCTCTGCACTATCGTCCATAAAAATAGTACTCTGCCAGCCTGCCAGCACAGCGGTAGTGCTACTGCTTGCGATGCTGGTGACCCGGGTTTGGAAGCGAGGCCAGGTCATCGGAGGGCTGGCCAGCGGGAGACAGATCACGCACCCAAGGGGCCACTCTCCATCTCCAGAATGGGTGGGCAGCTCTCCTCGCCACAATATCGCCACCACCTGGGTGACCATGGGTGGTGCCAGTGCAGCAGAGGAGGCAGAACTCCAGGAAGGGTTAGGCATTGGCCAAGGACCAGCGTGGATGTGCATCTCTACGTGCCTCTGGCTCATTGGTCCTCCCAATTCGCTGACATCTGCAGGGGGTGGGGTGGGGAAACAAAGGAAAAAGAAACCCCATGTCTGTGCCGGTAGAGGGGTCCCTGCACTGCAGCTCCAGGTGTATGCTCCCTCCTGAAGGAATGGGGGAGAAGGGGGACTCATCTACCCCAACCAGGGGGTGATCCAGGGGCTCGTGAATCCAAGGGAGTGGGGCACTCATGGGGAGCTAATGGGTGTGCTGGGACCACGAAGAGAGGGGCTGCCATGGAGAGAATGGGGGCCAAAAATAATAAATAAATAAAAAAAAACACTCTTTTTTTCATAATGTTACTCAAATAGTTCTTTCTATATACAGCATACCTGGACCCAGACGTGCTCTGGTGCTGGCAGCATATTTACAGGTTCTTTTAATATGTACATTTTCCTAAATATAACGTAAATAATATCATCTGGCCTGTCTTTAGCTGCACTATATACTGTACACCTTTTATAAACAGTAGCCAAATTTGTAGATATTATTTGGAAATACTTATACAATCTCATGTTTACTATTATAATTAACTATTACTATAGGAGCAATTAATAACTCCTAAAGGCATGTAGGGTTACTGTCTATATTTTCTGCAGCAATTTGCCAGATTTGCCTGGTTATCAAGTCTTCATTAACCACATGTTCCTTCTTATGTAAAATACACCATTTATCCCTTAATTATCTATTTACTAAAATTTAGTGTTGCACCTCTTTCAGTTTGGCTTTAAAGCCACGTTGGCATCTCAGGAGTGTTGATCCTTTCACTAGCGTTTACCTGCAAACAAGATAGCATTGTGACGACTACTTAATGGTAAACCATACCTTATCTAATTTTTACAAAACATCCTGTACTATCCGTTATACATTCTGTGCAAGACACTTAGCCTGTTATATGCAGGGATCTTCACGGCATCTTGTCTGCTCACTGACAAGGACACCGGCAGCCTGTTTTGAGCTGTTTTCATAGTGTGTGGCAGGCTGGTCAAGGAGCCGACTAACGTGGGCTTCATGATGCCAGACATCATGATGTCATCATCCCATTACATCACGACCCACACTATACCAGTGCAGACACCCACTCAGACAATGTAGTTGTCTTGTGCTTGCATTTCTTTCCAGATGCATTTAAATCCCTTTCTTAAAGAGACACATACTAGTATTTGTAAATGACTGAAACTATATAAATTAAATCATCATTTATACTTCCTGGAAAAAAGTTCCACACTGGATATGTGATTGTTGGGGGTGGGGGGGAGACAAAATTATAGAGGCAGGCTTGGTGATGTTGCGACAGGTTAGCCGGTGGTAGTGCACTGTAAATGAAATATAAGCAACTCGCTTAATTATAAACCCACAACCAAAAGGAAGGGAAGGAAGGGGAAATTATTTAACCAGGAAAGGCACACTAAGTCAGAGCTTGTTTCCAGGTGTGACCTGGGTGCACTAGGAAGTTACATGACTTGCTCAGGGTCACACAGTATGCAAGTGGGAGCTAATGGGATTCAAACCCAGGACTCCAGGTTTGAGGCTCAGTGCTCTTAACCACTGCAGTATACTGCCTCCTACGGCCATGCAATTGCTAAAATGGCACATAAAAAATCCTCACCCCGCGGTATTTTTACAGATATTGGCCTGATGGCCAAATACAAAAGAAAAGATTTCCGAATTAAATAGTTCACTTTGCTTGGAACAGAGCAACCCTGATCTTACTGTTCCCAGAGAGATGGCTCCTGTCATGCTCTGCAGGACCTCTGAACCTTCAGTCTCTACAGTTTGTCTTGTTCAGCTTTAACAGCATGGGTAGAGTTTCACTTGGCTGTGATAGGCTTGCACACCACTGCTCATTATACAATCAGGACTGCTCTCACCAGACTTAAGAGGAGAACATAAACATGCTGCCATATTCTACAGATGTGTGCATGGGCTGTACACTACATCCCTCAGTGACCTGCTGTCCAAAACCACCCAAGTATACCAGCTAAGATCTCCAGTTAAGGAACTGTTTCATGTTGCTAGAGTCGGTAAAATAGTTGGCAAAAATAGTTTCTCTACAGCCTCACCAACCAGTTGGAACCTGATCCTAAACAATACCCATTTCAAAAAAGCATTAAAAGCCCTGCTCATGTCACTAACCTCATAATCTACTCTATTTTCCACCCATTCTTCCTACCATACATCATTTTCTGTTTTAAGTTTTCTAATCTACAACACTACTACATATTCATGTAGCCACAATTAATAAAATCAGCTGAAACCTTATTAAATTATAATTATGACCGAGCATATAGAAAATCTATAATATTATACGATGTAAATATGTATTTCTTGTGAATTTATGTATGTAATATAATGCTTAAACCTTCAAACATGTGCATAGTGTAACTGTTCAACTTTGTTACTGTATTGTCTTCCAGGACTTTCCTGGAAACCAGGCACATAACACAAGCAAGGCTATGCTGCAGTGTGCAGATTCAAAATAACTAAAATCTTTCACCTCCATTTGCAAGCACTGCACTAAGCTCACTTGGATGGTCAAAGCCACCTGATTTCATGGCTTGTGTGTGAAGGTTCAGATCCTTCCAAATTTTGGAAGACAATCCACAGCCTTCTCAACTCCCCCCAACCCCACTTAATCAGCCAGTGACCATGCCACTCCTGGCTCCACATTGACAGCCAAAGACTTAGGCCAGTTCTTCAAGGAAGGCCCAAGGACTCTACTTCCCTGGCCCTGCCCCACACACCAACCCCAGTCCCACCCAGCTGGCAATTTCTGCCTTCAGACGATCCCAGCTGAAGATGTATTAAAAGTGTTCTTGGTGTTTAAAACTTCCTCCAGCTGTTGTGATGATGGCATTTCCCCCAAGTTCCTGAACATTGGTGTCCCTGCTATAGCTGCTCCTATCACCCACATCTTTAACTGGTCCCTTGCAGTCAGTTCCTTTCCCCATAACTGGAAGCATGCAATAGTTGTCCCTATTAATAAAGGGGATCACATATTCCAACTACCACCCGATATCCCTCCGGCTCCTCCTCTCCAAAGTCTTCAAGAGGCTGCTAAGTAGACAAGTAGACAACTCTCCAACTACTACACCAGCTTGGGTTTCATGACCCCATTTCAGTATGGCTTCCATTCTAACCACTCCACTTCCACCTCACTACTTGGTGTCGCCAACCACATCCACTCAAGCATGGATAAGGGCACTGGGACAAATTTTCTTTGACCTAGCTAAGACCCTCAACACCATAGACCACAATCTTCTCCTGGATAAGCTGGAGGTCTCAGGTAACTGCCCACCTTCTTTAGGCAAGTTCTGCTCCTACCTAAGCAACCGTTCCAAATTGTTCAAGCCAGGCAGAACTACATCCTCCCCATTACCAGCCTCCCTTGGGGTCCCTCAAGGCTCTGTCCTGGGCTCACTGCTGTTCACAGTTTTCATAAACGATCTACTCTCGGTTCTCTCCCCCTGTAACATCCACATTTATGCTGATGACACAGCTGTCTACACATTCGGCCCTACAGTCTCCTCCATCAAGAAGCCCCTACAAAAGGGCTTCTCAGCCATTAAAAAATGGTTCCAGGACAATCGACTAGTCAAGAAACAAAAGAAAATAGTTTATATGCTGTCTGGTTCCAACCACTGGTTAAATGCCACTCCAGACTCATAAACTTTTGCTCCTCTCATGGAGAATGCCTCAACTTCGTTTTGTCATGTAAATAACTAGGCATGCGCCTAGATCAACATCTTGACTACTTTGGTCACATCTCCAAGGTAACAGTCAGGTGCTATGCAAAGCCTGGAGCCCTCAACAGGGTTAGGAGCTGCCTCCAGCACCACAGCAAGAAACTGGTGGTTGAGTGCTCCATCTTCTCTCTGCTGGACTATGGGGATGTTGTATACGCTGGTGCCAACTCTCCACCCTGACAAAACTCTCCTCACTATTCAATGCCTTCTGTAGATTCATTCTGGTCTGCCCTTCCCACCCCCAAACTCACCACTGCACCATGTACAATGCTGTCAGGTGGATTCTGTCTTCAGAGAGGCACTTGCTGCACACTGCTCTAATGGAGGCTAGTTACCTCAGGAGTCATTTTTTACATCGGCAACAAACCACACATTGTAGTCACAAAAGTTAGTAAGTAATTTGGTATGCTTTGATCTCTGTGTATATATAAAATATCTAAGTGGATTTCTCTGTAGCTGTTATCAATAGGATATTACCAAAAGGTAAGGTTAGCTGGGACTACAGACACTTATAGATAATTACATTTACACTTGTAAGGTTTTGGTGTGGTTACAGAATGAGACGTGTCACTTGCCTTGGTACAAATCACATTTGAAGCTTTATTTCTGGCACATAAACAAAAATTACACACATAGAACAGTTTTGATAATCCTAGAATATTTCTGAGGTAGACTCAGGCTTTTGTGTGTTTACAATCTCACTCGTTAACTCTTTCTCTTCTGGTTATAACCATTAACTTATCCTTTTCAAGGAAATAAGCAGTTTCTCTTTTGGAAACAATTCTATCTAACACATATGTAACTTCCTCCTTATATCTCTATAGCTAGCTTACACAATATTTTACTGCAGTGACTCTATGCACTAATTTGGAACACTCGATTCTCATAAGGCAAACATTAATTAGTGAGATGAAAGTCTCTGTAGATATACTCAGCCAAAGTGTCTTTTTGGACAGGAACAACGTCTGCCAAATATCTGTCTGTTCTCTTTCCTCCTGAGATTGGATGATCCGTGGGAATCCAGATGCTCTGTGTCTTTTTCCTCTGCTACCTTGACTCAAAGTCTCTCCTTCTTCTTAAGCTCAATGCAAAGTCAAGCAGACAAAGTTTGTGAAATATCAGAGCTTTTAGCGGGCTTCTCTTTCTTTGGCAAAGGCTAGAGAAGTGGCACCTGAAACAAGGTCTTTTGTAGAATTATACAAGTACTGTAACAGTTCTGGAATCAGAAAGTATAATATAGCTGGTGCCTCTAGGGAAAGATAGCATAGCAGAGAAGGCAAAAGGTGGTATACAGTTTGCTGTGTCTTGGCTCTCTGTTCTTATGGAAAAATGTCACATAGAGAATAATGTAGCGTCCTCCATTAGTCCAGCAATGGTGTTTATCACCTTCTCATTGGCACAGCTCAATATCCAAGCAAAAATCATTGTCCAATTGGATGGTCTCTCAGGTTCCTTATTTTTGGTCCTAACCACCTGACAGCAGTTAGCAAAGTCATGTCAGTCTGTTATTTTTGTTCCTAACTGTATGACAACAGATAGCAAACTCATATCCATAGGGACCTTGCAATATGAAGTATGGATGTTGAAACAGATGTTCGGGAAATTGGTAACCGGTAGTTAGCTTGCAGTGTCCTAGTTGGCCTCCCAGTTGCCATTGGTAGCTTGGTAGCATGTGCTTGTGGTCAGTCCTGAGTCACTGGCCATTGAGTGAAGAAACATCCTTTGGTTGCTGAAATATTTGGGCTTGTCCTGTAATTTGTTGCAACTGCTTGAAGAATAATTCTGAAATGAGTCTTTTTAATATCAGGCTCTCAAAACAGGTTCATTGGCTTGTTAGGCCCATGTATATAAAACCAACATTCTGTTAGAATTCTTTGGGCTTGTAGATGTGAAGAACACTTTTGAAATAAATCTTTTCATATCAGGCTTCTTAGAGTAAGGTCATTAGCTTGTTAGGCCAGTGTATACACAACTAACATTTTAGCTTGTTAGGCCAATGTATACACAATTAACATTTTGTCAGAATTCTTTGGGCTTGGGGCTGGCCTGCTGGTGCTGGTGACCCTGGTTCAGGAACAAGCCCAGGAAGCTGGAGGGCCAGCCGGGGGGAGGAGGCTTGAGCACCCACAGGGATGCTCACCTTCTCTGGGAGGGAGAGGGGACAAGGCTTGGTGCTTGGCTGGCCTCTGGTGGAAGTCAGAGGCATAACCAGCACCAGTCATACAGAGAGAGGGGGAGGAGCATGATGGACATCGTTGCTAGCACCTTGCCATTTGGGACGCGAGTCATGCTCTGCAGAAACAGGAAAAATCATCCTCCTGTGAGACCGAGGAGTTGGAGCGCTGGTACTGATCCCCAACCTCGACCTCAGCAAGTAGCCTGATGGAACACTAAGATTCAGGGTGCATGGGCCCTAGCTCATCCCCACCTGGGGGAAGAACCATGGCTGGATGGGGGAGAACCGGAGGTAAGAGGGGGACAAGATGCCTTGACAACTTCTGAAGGTGTGGAGCGCAGGAAGCTAGGGAGAAGGAGAATAAATAGAAATATCAAAAAAAAATAATTCTTTGGGCTTGTAGGCTTGAACTGTGCCTACAACATACACCCTTAGGTCTGAAGATGTTTGCTAGTTCCAGATTCCACATTAAAGGTGAAATCTAGGGCTCTCCTCAGTCACCTACATGCTACCTTATACATGGAAGAATCTTCCTGCCAAAATCACCACATCTACTACATACTTTTCATGTAAAAGACTAATCAAAGTCCACCACTCCTCCTTGATTTCATGCTCCAGTGTCCCAGACACACTTCCTCTGGTGGTAACTGACATAGATCTTCTATTATGTGGTGGGACTGCTATTTCATAGTGGGACCACTACACAACAAAAAAAATCCCAGGCATCTTATCTGAATCCAAGGGTCCTGATATTACCACCTACCCCACTATTATGACTTGCAACTTCTTCACGTGACTGCTCTACTTTCACAGTGCTTTGATGTAAGAAACGTACCCTGCAGATATACCGGGGGCCATATTTTAACAATGATAACTGCACATTCCTCATTGTTTGCACCTGCATTATGATGCAGTCAATTTGTACTTTTGTATTTTGTACAGTTATTATATTTAAGAACCTCTGTGGATGAATGTATTCCCCTGTATAACCTACCTTACCCCCAACCTAGGTCGCAACTGCCTATTTACCTGCAAAATACATTTAAGTCAATAAAATATAATTAACCTAGTTTGAGGTTGAACTTGAGTTATTTATGATTGGCATCTTTGTGACTGGAGAAGGCAAAGTGATAATCCAGTCAGAGACTCAGGTATTTAAAGGAGGGAACTTGCTCCAAAAGGAAGCCATCTTTGGTCAAGAACACCAGGGAGAACTGAAGCTTGCCCAGATCCTATCTGGTGTTGAAGATTATGGAAACCATTTTTGTGTGTCTCTGAGGGTGAGTTGGTTAGCACAACCCAGTCCTGGACAATGCTGAAATGCCACTGGAGCTATGCAGCAATTTCCTTGGCTGACGGTTCACTGGAAAAAAAAATCACAGTGGTAACTGCATTCATGTAAACAGTGGCAACTGCATTCATGTAAACAGTGGCAACTGCATTCATGTAAATGTGTGAGGAGACACCAACTTTGGGATGGTCATTGTGGAACATTGAGAACAGGATGGGGGACGAGACAGAGCCTTAGAGAACATCTGCCATGACTTGAGGGAAAGGACATCACCTACAGAGGCTGATTGGGACATATCAGACAGGTAAGGAGTTAAACCATTTGACTGAGAGGTGGGAGAGGCCAGCCAAAGCTAGCGTGCCAAGCAGAAAAATGATGTGCAACAATGTCAAAAGCCTTAGCCATGAAATCAAAAATGAGGTACAGAAATTGAAAAAGGAGGATGTTTCACTACCCCCTTACATGACTTTTTCTGAGAAGAGGACGGCAGAGATATATCTATAAACTGGGATGGGGATTATACCTGTGGAGTTAAACATACAGTTGTAAATATGGAAACTGATAAACAGCAGGTTCTGGTAGTAGTACTTTCCTTCGCTGCTGACCACTGCGCTCACCCTTCCCCCACACAAACACACACAGAGCTGCTCAGTGCACCTTTCACATTTAACAGATTTGCTGTCTTTTCTGCTCACTGCCTCTGGGGCACTTTTCCTTTCGGCATTTCTTAAAAGTGATTTTTCTTGATAGCACACACAATCACGGTTTTGTTTAGTAACTTAAAACAGCACTAATAAAACATTTTGTACAGCCTAACTCCTAGAGTACTACTCAACCCCTACATGGCAATCAATCAACCCTCTTACTTGCAAAAAATACAGTACATAACAAAAATCAATCACGTGAGCGACTTCCTGGACAGGAACAAACTGATAATGCAAACAGAAGTCCTTCTGTGTTCCAAGCTCAGATTTGAGATTATTGACAGTGCCAAAGTGCTCAGAAAGCTTGTTACAGCTCCAGCAGGCTGATTCGATGCTGTTTGGCCTTCAGTCAAATGCATTTGCTACAGCTGTATTTGCAGCCTATTTTACTGACATTTCGTACCTCAGTTTAAATGTGCTGTAAGTCCTCAACATGTTGACTACAACTTTATGATGCCTACAATGGCCTGTGCCACAATTCTACCATCTCACAGTTGCAGGAAGGGTAGCCCTGTGACCTCTCCTTCTGAACAGACTCAATGGGACTTTCATTATGCTTTCATTAAGGAAGTCATTGAACATGAGCCTTAGCTCAACCACTGTTTTCATAAATAAAATCATTTTACTACTACTACTACTACTACTACTTCTAAATTAACCTAAAGCAGAAATTATAGGATTATTCCACAGTAGAGCACTGGATAAGCAAGCTATGTCTCTGTGTGTACTGGGAAAGTCAGACACTTTCATTTCTGTGAATGAGAAAACTGGTTCCTTTTCTTTTACTTTGTCACATATACATGTATCCTAAAAAGAAAGTGACAGAAAAAGGCAGAATGGAGTTGAAATAAAGAAAAAAAGAACCGAGGGAAGAATTTAAATTAAGACGAACATTTGTTGGTTGATGTGATCTGCATATAGCCGTTGTATAAACACGCAGGCAGTGAAGAAAAGAACAAGTCTGGTCCCCAGGAAAATGCCTCCAGCCCAGTCCACTGCCAGTATGAGAATCTGTCAGTTAAAGAAAAGTCATATGAAGAAGTAGAAGAAGCCCATTTGGTCTATCTAGTCTGCTCATACTGCAGGGCCCACAGCTTGAGTTAATGTCCCTGCCCCAACCCCACTCCTCCCATCCTCCCTACCCATAATCCTTACCTTCCTGCTATGCCTATCCCAGCCTCTCTTGAACCTGCCCACTGTCTTCAATGAGACCACTTCTTCCAGCAGCACATTCCAAGTGTCCATCACCCTCTCTGTGAAGAAGTGCTTCCTGACCTCCCTCTAAACCTCCCCCCTTCAACTTAAGACTGTGCCCCCTCATGTTATGGTTGCCACTCAGCTTAAAGAGACTCTCCTTATCCACCTTATTTATCCCTTTTAAGTACTTAAAGGTCCCAATCATGTCCCCTTTCACTCTCCTGTCCTCCAAGGAGTATATATTCAGTGCCCTCAAACTCTCAACATATGCCTTACACTGCTGACCCACTGTCATCTTTGTAC
Organism: Neoceratodus forsteri; assembly: GCA_016271365.2. Lineage (NCBI taxonomy): Eukaryota > Metazoa > Chordata > Ceratodontiformes > Ceratodontidae > Neoceratodus > Neoceratodus forsteri. The sequence continues at coordinate 782,097,725 of CM028132.1, read as the reverse complement.
CCTCCTCTGGACCTTCTCCAGCAGGTTAATGTCCTTTTTGAGGTGTGGGCACCAGTACTGAACTCCAAACTCTAGATGTGGCCTCACTAGTGACCTGTACAAGGGCAGTATAACCTCCTCTCTCCTACTACTGATCCCCCTAGATATACATCCCAGCACCTTGTTTGCCCTTGCTGCTGCTTTCTTGCACTGTGTGGAGTGCTTCAGGTTACTAGTCATCATCACTCTCAGGTTCTTCTCCTCCTCCTCTGATGCAGATGCCTGGACTCCACCCAGGTAATACTCCATCCTGGGATTCTTGGCTCCAATGTGCATTACTTTGCATTTCTTGGCATAGAAACCAAGCTGCCAGATCCTGGACCACTTCCCCACCTTTTCCAGAACATCCTGTAGGTCCTGTATTCCTTCAGCTGTGTCCACTCTCCCACAGAGCTTAGTGTTGTCCGCAAATAGGCACATTTTACCTTTAATGCCATTCCCAATGTCATTTATGAAGACATTGAACAACATCGTCCCCAGCACCGAGCCCTATGGGACCCCACTGGTAACCTCTCTGGTGTCAGATAACTCTCTCCCCACAACCACCCTCTGAGTTCTGTCCCTCAGCCAGTTTGCCACCCATCTAGCTATCTTATCCCCAACCCTGAGATCCACCAACTTCCTGATCAACCTTTTGTGGGGCACAGAGTCAAAGGCCTTGCTGAAATCCAGATAGAGGACGTCTACCGCTTGGCCCCAGTCTATTGTCTTAGTGACCCAAAGAAGTCAATCAGATTCATTTGAAACAATCCCCCCATGAACCCTTGCTGCTTCGCATCCTGGAGACCACGCTCCTCTAAATATTCTACTAATCTTTCCGTAAGTATGGGTGATGGGATTCACCCCAGAATTCTAAAAGAACTAAGGGGAGAACTGGTGGCACCACTGACTACCCTTTTTAACAAAGCATAGGAGGATGGTGTGGCACCTGAGGACTGGAGAAGGGTGTATGTGATTCCCCTTCACAAAAGTGGGAGCAAGATAGAGACAGGAAACTACAGACCTGTTAGTTTGACCTCAGTGGTAGGGAAAATGATGGAATCACTTCTGAAATAAAGAACTGTTGAGTATCTGGAGGCCGGCAGGGCACAGGTCCCAAGGCAGCATGGATTCACAGTGGGAAGGTTATGTCAGACAAATCTAATAGTTTCTTTGACTGGGTGACCAAAGTAGTAGACCAGGGAGGGGCTGTGGATATGGACTATTTAGACTTTAGCAAGGCATTTGACACAGTCCCACACAAAAGATTAATAAACAAGTTAGCCAGCCTGGGAGTGGGTCCCAGGGTGGTAAAAAATTGGCTAGCCAACCAGACACAGAGAGTAATAGTAAACGGAGTCCACTCCAAAGAAAAGGGTATTACTAGTAGGGTACTGCAGGGTTCAGTACTGGGACCGGTCCTCTTTAATGTCCTTATAGGCGACATTGCAGAGGGGCTGGAAGAAAAAGTATGCTTCTTTGAAGACAACACAAAGATCTGCAACTGAGCTGATACACAAGGCAGGGGTGGAAAGGATGAGAAGGGACTTGACAAGGTTGGAGGAATGGGGAAATGTATGGCAGCTTATATTCAATGCAAAGAAGTGCAAAGTAATGCACCTGGGAAACAAAAATCCAGAGGAAGAGTACACAATGGGGGGAGGGGGGGTACTAACAACAACAAAAATGGGAAGGGACCTGGGAGTAGTAATACCAGACAACCTAAAGGTAGGCAAGCAAGGTGAGATGGCAGTAACGAGGGCTGGAGGAAACTGGGATGCATGGGGAGAGGCATCACCAGTAGAAAACAGAAAGTTGCTATCCCTCTGTACAAGCAGTTGGTGAGACCCCATCTGGAGTATTGCGTGCAGTTCTGGAGATGCCATCTCTGCAAGGAGATAGACAGGATGGAGGCGGTCCAGAGGAGGGGAACTAGAATGGTGCAGGGTCTGTACCAGAAGTCATATGAAGAGAGGCTAAAGGAGCTTAATATGTATAGCCTCAAGAAAAAGAGGGAGAAGGGGGACATGATAAGTACCTCAAGGGAATCAACAGAGTCCAAGATGGTAGCACCTTTCAGAAAAAGAGATGTGCAAGAACAAGGGAGCACAATTTGAAGATAAGGGGGCAGCTCAGGGGCAAAGTGTGGAAGTATTTTTTCACAGAGATGATAATAGATGCATATAACGGCCTTCCTGAGGAGTCAGTAGGGTCAAAAACAGTGGGGGAATTCAAGAAGGCATGGAACAGACATAAGGCAATTCTAGTAGGGGGGTAGGAGGAAATTTGGTTGTTGGTTAACTAGGATCTGCAGCTTATCCAGTAAGTAGGGAAATGGGCAAACTGGGTGAGCCAAGCAGTCTATCTGACGTCAAAGTCTGTGTTTCTATGTTTATATGTCTCCATGAGCTTGCACACGATTGAGGTCAGACTGACTGGTCTGTAATTCCCTGGGCCATCCATGGGATCACTTTTGTGGAGGGGCACCACATGTGCTGTTCTCCACTCCTGCGGCACCATGCCTGACTCCAGTGAACTATTAAAAAGGCTTGCCAGTGTCCCTGCCAGCTCCTCAAGCAGTTCTCTTAGCACCCCTGGATGCACTCTGTCCAGGCCTGGTGATTTGTCCACCTTCAATGCTAGCAGACCCAATATTTAGACATCTAAGTAGCTTACATACGTACATACTGTACATGCATACAGGTTTAGGACCAAAAGAAGATCATCGTTATATCCAGTTCCTCCCTCCCACCAGCAATATGGAAATACCCAGGAATTACTTGTTTTTCTTTTTTTTTTTTTAAAGTACAGTGAAGCATGCTAGGATGCAATGCAGGACACTGCAGAATTCAGCAGAGCTACTGCAGAAAACAGTGCAGTTTAAATGACAGTTAATCCCTTTTGTCATGCAGCAATCTGTGACACTGTGTTACACCCTAACGGGCTCCATTTAGACTTTTCGAGGCTGAGCATGAAGGTCATTACTATATCCGCTGATAATACTTGTTTAGGAAGTTCATTCCAAGTGTCTGCTACTTAGTCTTTCAAATGTAGTAGTTCTGATTACTCCCTGGAATCTTCCTCCCTTCAGTGAGATTGTGGTCCCACTTGTTATGTTATCCTTGTGCATCCTGAAGAGCTGCACTTGGTCTGATGGTATTAACTTGTATGGATATTTGAAGACCATGAACATGCCACCCTGATTATTTCCACAGAAAACAGCTCAGGCTCTGTCATCTAGTCGTCATAGCACATGTATGTTAAATCATCAACCACCTTGTTCTCTGTTTTTTTTTTCCCATGTCTATATCACTCCACAGATATGGATGGGGATCTAAACTGCATACTGTATGCAAGGTGCAACCTACACATGTAGGGACATTATAACATCTCTTGATCTGCTTATGAAGTTTGTCTTGATGCATTCAATTATTGTGTTAGTTTTGCTCACTTCTCCCTTACATTGTTGCTCCTATTTACAAATTGTTGCTGATCAATACTCACAAACCTGTCTCAATTTGTGACCACTGCCACTAGACTCAACCTCAGGACTGACACTGCCACCCTCCTTGATCTTGTACTCACCAACTCTCCACACAAAGCTACCCAGGTTAGGGTAGCACCCAATGCCCTGAGTGATCATTGCCCAGTGCTCTACCACTAGTATAACATTGAAGAAAAGCCCCCCCCAAAACTATCCTCCAACACCGTCTCAGACCCGGCAAACTACAACTCCTTAAACAATGCCTCTCAACTTGTGACTGGTCTCCCATCTCAACCACTCTGGACATAGACTCTGCACCAGAATATTTCATCAACACCTTCAACTCTGCCTGTGACAGCTATATGCCCCTAAGCAAACAGGTCATCAAAGGGGTCGATCCACCCTGGATGTCACAAGCCCTGTAAGACCAAATGCGAAATTGTGACAACCTATGGCACATTGCCCTGGAAACCGGTAGAGCTTCTGATAGACGGTGCTACCAAGAGACGCGTAATAAATGTACATGGAACAACCGTAAGGCCAAAGCTGAATACTATCGAGCCTCAGTCACTGCCACCTGGGGTTTGGGGTGCAAGTTCTTGGACTCTCTTAAACAGCTTAGCGGCAAAGCCTCCACAGCCCCTCCCTCCCGGCTTTGGGCTAATGGGTCTATAACCACAGACCCTGCCCTGATCGCAGATATGTTTAACGCCTCCTTTTCCAACCTTAGCAGTGTTCTCCCTCCCATTTTTTTCTCCCCCACCCCTCCAGTATCCCTTGTCACCCCACGCCCCCCCCTTTCCACATTAAAACAGTATCACAGTGAGAAGCTGCCCCTCTGCTCCGCAAGGCCCTCAGTAAATCAAGATTGAGCAGTGACACACTGGATCTTAAACTACTTAGGTTAACCTTCAATGAAGCTCTCTATCCCCTCACCAAGCTTCTGAACCACTCCCTATCACCGGGCCAATTTTCTACTAAATGGAAATCAGCACTCATCACGCCCATTCTTAAGAGCGGTGACCACACCCAACCGGGGAACTACCACCCCATCTCAATACTGCCTCCCCTCTCGAAAACCTTGGAGAAAACTGTGGCCACTCAGCTTACTGACTACCTCTCCAAACCCCCATGACATATATTTAGCACTTACACCCATACAAAACTGCCGGCCCTTAAAATGTAGTATTTCTGTACTGCCCCAAACTTGATGCAAGATGTGTAATCTTACCTGTAGTCTCTTGACATGTAACCTGTTCCTAATCATGGGATGTGTAATCTTACCTTGTAGTCTCATGATGTGTAACCTGCTCCTAATTATGTGATGTGTAATCTTACCTTGTAGTCTCATGATGTGTGACCTGTTCTTAATTATGTACCATGTTGTCCCAAGTGTGTTAGTATGTAATTTCCTGTACTCTCCCGGGTCGTACCTGAAAATAGGCAATTGCTTGTCTAGTGTACGTACCTAGTTAACAAAAGCTAAATAAATAAATAAATACAGCCCCCTGTGTTCAGTGCAGCATGGCTTCTGCAACAACCACAGCACCACTACAGCCCTCCTGGAGTTCACCAACACCCTGCACATATTTCCTGACATGAGCCACACTGCTGGTGCCATTTTTATAGACCTATCAAAGGCGTTTGATACCGTGCACCACACACTTCTCCTGGAATCCTTTACTCACATAGGGTTGTCTCCCAAGTCCACTGGCTGGTTTGCCATCTATCTGTCCAAGAGAACTCAGATAGTTAGGCTTGCCCACACACAGTCCTCCCCCCTCCAAGTCAGTTCAGGGGTCCTGCAGGGATCAATTCTAGGTCCGCTACTGTTTTCTCTGTTTCTCAACTCCCTGCCCAAGGCCTGCTCTGGGAAATTACTCCTGTACGCAGACAACGCCGTACTCTACAGCTCCTATACTGACCCTACTGCTTTCCGATGCACACTCCCAAAATCCTTTACTGAAGCTAAATCCTGGTTCGTTCGGCATAGGCTAGTACTAAACCATAAAAAAACAAAATCAATGGTGTTCCCCATGCCCAGAATAAGAACAATGGGCTCATACTGCTCATACTGAACTCTTTAAATGACCCCCTTGAGCAGGTTACCTCATTCAAATACCTGGGTATCACCCTAGACTCTGGACTCACCTAACACTACCACATCTGGAAACTGAGCACTACTGTCAATGGGCATATTGGTTTACTCCATCGGTACAAGCGCTGCCTTCCACCTGAAGCTCTTCCCCTAGCTATCTCCACATCAGTCCTATCACTTATAGACTATGGTGTCATAGTCTATGGATTGGCTGACAACACATACCTTAACAAAATCAGGATGGCCCTTAATAAGGCCTGTAGACTAGTCACTGGCTGTGACAAATTCACAAACACCTGCACCTTTTACTCTACCACCAGCTGGCTAAACTTTGATGGGAGGCTCAAATATTTATTTATTTATTTATAACTTTAATAACAAGGGAGTGCACTGATCCCAGGTACCGTTTTCAGGCATGACCCGGGCCATGCACATGGTGCAGGGTGACAATGGAGTACAAGGTAACAGTAATACACATGAAACAGATTTGATACAAGCAACAATAGTAGGTACAATATACAGGTTTGATGCTTAGGTCCATTTGAGAACAGTAAATACAAGGTTTCAATATCGGACATGAGGAGATTTGGTACAAAACAAACAAATCGTAGGCACAGTCTCAGTAAAAAATATATATACAATGGCCCAGATATTTAAACTGCGCCATTCTGTGGCGCAAACCCTTCTTGCTGCTCAAAACATTGTGCAGGGAGTGTTGCCAAGAGACAATATTCAAAGGAGTTGCGCTATTGAGCAACTTCTTTGAATATCGCCCCCTGGCAACACCCACTGTGCATGGCACAGTGGAACTGCGCCATCGCAAGTGGTTAGAGTGGAGCATTCAAATGCGGTGGTGCAAGTTCCATTGCGCCATGCGCAGCACCTGCGATATTCAAAAGGTGACATGCAAATAGGGCCATAATTTATGCAAGGCGCACAGGGGCCATTTGCATCTAATTACGGCCCCATTTGCATGCCATTAGCATACAGGTGCGCCGATCCCCGACGACTTGTGCCTGGCGCCCTGCCAGGCAGCAGCCGTCGGGGACCGACGCCCCCTGCAGCCCGATCGCGGGCAGAACAGTACTCTGTCCCCCCCCCAGCAGCCCGATCGGGCATAATGTAACGACTCCCCACTCCCGAATAGCCCGATCGTGGGCATACAGTTAACAGCCCCCCACCCCCGAATAGTCCGATTGCAGGCGTCAAGTTAACTTCTCCCCGAATAGCCCGATTGCGGGCATAAGGTTAACTCCCCGAATAGCCTGGGCGGGCATACAGTTAACTTCCCCCACCCCGAATAGCCCGATCGGCGGGCATACAGTTAATTTCCCCGGAATAGCCCGATTGTGGGCGGCATCCACCCCCCGTCCAGACTCCCTGGTGATCTAGTGGCCCCCCAACCCTCCCGCTCACAGAGCCCCACCACCCCGCCCCCCTGTCAGCCGGTGGGCGGCAGCGGCACGGGGGGGTGCAACTGTTTCTCACCCTAGTTTGGATTAGATCTCCCATTACCAGTGAAGTAGTGAAGACCTTCTTTAGCAGGATTCCTTGATTTTCACTTCAAGGAAGTGAGAGAAATTGCAGTTCAGTGGATCCAAGGGGCAATCCCCTGAGGGTCCTATAGTGTGTACAGCTGCCTTCGAGAAGGACATTTGTGTGAGACTTTCTGACAAGCTACCATGGGAAAGGGTGCTGTCTGGGTTGTTTACATGCTGAAAGGAATGACCAACTAATCTGTGAGTACAGAATGGAAGACAAGTTCTTAATTTAAGAGATTGTCTGGGGTGTGTGTGCTTAAGAAAAGACTAGATCACACGGCCAGGACAGTGGCACTTTCCCACCTGCACAGGACCTCTTGGCCACCACTCCCTCCCCATCATCGGCGGGTGGCGGCTGCATCCACCCGCATACCGCCCGACTGCCGCCCGAGATGACGGGTACAGTATGGGCTTGCAGGGCATACTGTGCTAGACAGTCCCAAATCGTAAATGACTTCATTCACATGTTTGGGACTGTCTGAGTACAGCATGCCCTGCAGGCTCATACTGTAGCTATCGTCGGCAGGTGGAGGCGTGCGTGGTGGGTTGCAGCCGCCTACGCCGACGCTTCGGAGCAGGGAGTGGGGTGGGCAAGAGGGTCCTGTGTGGGTAGAAGGGGTGGGGTGAAACTGGATCACCAGGGAATTATGTTATGGCGAATTACTGCGATCAGGGCTCAGGGTGGGGGGTACCACTAGACTACCAGGGAATGATTTAACCTACATTTACCAGCGATCAGGGTAACGGGAGGGAGGGGGGTACCACTGGACTACCAGGGAATGATTTTAACTACATTTACCAGTGATCGGGGTAACGGGAGGGAGGGGGAGTACCACTAGACTACCAGGGATTTGTTCTATGGCAATTAACCGCAATTGTGGCTGCGAGGCAGGGGATACCCCGGGACCCCCACTGTGCACACGCCATTCTGTGCAGGGTGCCAGGCGCAATTCACTGGGCAGCCCTGCGCAAGGCATGCAAATGGGGCCATAATGACAAGCAAATGGCCCCATTTGCGTCTTTGATATATTATTGCCTCATTTGCGTGCCCTCTGCTCAATATCACAGATGATGCACCCAGAGCAACTGCGTTTGTGCTGGTGCATCCCCAGTGCTCCCTATCTGTGGCTTGCACTGGCGCAGTGCTACTGCACTGTGTGCAATGCCACTGTGCTATGAGCTGTCCATGCCATATTCAATGGTGCTGCGCCATAGTGCATCACCATTGAATATCACCTTGTCCTGGCCCCAGTGCATCCCAACTACGCTGTGCCCATGCTCGCGCCACTGCCAGGCGCAGTCTAAATATCCTGGTCTCAATGTATAAAGGATACAGCAGCCTTAACAATGTGGTTTTTGGCTGCAGCCTGCAAGTGTGAGCAAGCCCTATACACACACACACACACATATATATATATATATATATATATATATATATATGTATACATAGACACATATATATCATGAGTGGCCAAGTCACAAGTGATATTATCACAGTTCACTCTGTATGAGTGCTAATATTTGCCGTATTCCACAAGTTGCACATCATGTGTGTGATTTATACAATAGGATCTTGGTTTTTAGTTATTTTTAGTGTTTTACATGGTGTTGTGGTGTTATTTTGTGTTGTGTTGTGCTTCCTCGGTTGTGTGGTCATTTTATGAATGAAGTTGGTGCTGCTGTTTCCTGAATGAGACGTGTGTAACTTGTTATTGGTTAATTTTCTTGAATGAATGTGTGTGCGAATATGTTATTGGTTGCTCCTGTTGTTTGTGCATCTTGCATCGGGTGTGATTGGTCTAGAACTGTTTGGGGGGTGAGGTCATCATCGGAGCTGAGAGTTGACGTTTCCTGAACTGAAGAGTCTGCGTTTCATGAAGTTTTGTGGATTTACAGAGTGTTTTTTATGTTTTGGGGATGTCTTTTAGTTTATTATTCAGCTTATTTGATATTTGTGATATCCAGCTTCAGTGGTGACTGCAGTCATCAGTTTCTGGGGAGACCGTGTGCAGTATGTAATTTTGCCTTTCTGGTGTATGTTATTTCACCTTTCTGGAGTGTTTGGTGGCACACGATGATATATTTATTCATGTTTTTATGTTGCACATTTATTTTTCATTTTTTGGGGGGTTGTGCTCATGCATACTGTTTTTATACATGTGAAATCATTCTGAAATTTATTCTGTAAAGTCATTGTATGCACTTGTCTTTATTTTGGGTGAGTGTACATTCAAGATACATTTATTAGTTCTTTTGTGGGAGTGCATCACACAGGCCTCTCAGGATTTTTCTTGATGTTTTTACAGGTGCAATAAATTAATTTGGATTCTAGTTAGTTGAAAGAAGTTCCTTGAGTTTCCTTGTTGTACAGTAGGTGGTGCTTGGCTGACATAACCAGTGTTGGAATATCAGGTACTGACATAGTCACTGTTGGAATATATCACAGTGTCTACATCAGCTCCCTGATATTCAACGCCTGTGAAAATAACACTATTTATTTGGACGATTATTCCTTCACCCCTACTGCATAAAAAAATATATATATATATATATATATATAAGCAATCATTTTTAGATTCCCATTTTAAACTGGGTTATGCTCTCAGTCCAAATATTTTTTTGTATTTTCCCAAGCATAGTAAGCAGCCGTCCCACAGACCACCCTCCCAGAAGCAAACCAGAACAAACTACAATGTAGAATCACGGCACCGTAAATATAGGAATTAATTGCATTTTTGCTAAAAATAGTAATACAAATTATAATGATTCCTTTGTGCTTGGCAGAAATCAATTAAGCAAAATGTTATAACAAAGTTGCGTACTTGAGGAGACAGGTGTCAACTGCAAGGGCCTACCAGTCACATTTCAGAATCTTTTGAAAGCTCCAGACCTACATGTAGTGTCTGAGCTGCTCGACAGTCTATTCCTGCCATATGGTGGATGTCATTTTAGCTGATTAAGATGAAGGAGTCCTGAATCACATATATATATATATATATATATAATTATATATATGGATTCAGAAGTTATGGCATCCAAACTAGACAGACTATTAATTAGTGAACAGGACTGTAACCGCAATGGAGGCATCATTTACAGTGTAGTACGTTCATACCTTCCCCCAGTAGCCATTTGAAACTGTCCTTTGGATTACATGGAAAACAAACAAACTACAATACAGTTTTTAAAGGTAAAATGACTCCACTGTAGTCCAATATTCAGGTTTCATCCTCTCCATCTCTGCTCCAGACCCTCAACTCACCCCCAGGACTTACCTCCTCAATGTTCCTCCTGGCTTACCCTCTCTCTTGAAGACACTATCTCCAACTCTTGGCAGATCTGTTCCACTCTTGTGCTACCCTCTGCAGCCTCAGTGAATTGATAGGTATGCCCCAAGTAAAAATTTTGGAGCCATGCTGGCACGAGTAAGGAGTGCGTGATCCCCAGGCTCTTCACTGGGCTCGGATCGCATCAAACTTTTTTCTCCATAATTGAGAAGTGAAGGATAGGTTGGGGAACAGTTCCATGTGATAAAGGTGACTGCAAAACAGCATCGACAATAAAAGTGAGGAAATAACAGCGAAAGCAATTAGAGCAAACAGCACTATAGCGCGCTGCAAAGTCAGTGAATTTCTATACTTTTTTTTCAGGAAACATCATATCCCTTTGTTTCTGCATAATTAAATTAACAAACAGTGGGGGAGGAGGATGAAACACAGGGATGGGGAAAACTCAGGAAGGAGAGATACTGTGCAGGGACACAAGAATGGGAGTGGGAGAACATTGGAAGGGGCAATTGCGAAGGGGAACAAAGTGGGGGGAGGGTGGGCAGAACAGCAGGAATGAAACAAATATTCCCCAAAGAGAAAACCCCTCAGAGCAAAAAAAAAAAAATACTTAGAGCCAGCATCAAATCCAGGTCTGCCAGGCTCGTAGGCGGTGACTGTATACTCCACGCTAAGTGGCCAGCTCGGAATCAGCCTGACAAACAAACAACTAACAATCCCCCACCATTCACCCATTCACTTAGGTCCTCAGTTTCTCGCACTTTAGGTGTCCCATGCCGTACAACTACTGTCGACCAGGAGGCCTTCTTGTACCACTTTCCTAAACTGTGGAATTCCCTCCCCAGATTCACTTTTCTTCTTCCCCTTCCTCTATCTCCTCAGCCTAACACAGTTACCTATCTGTGAACTGCAACTGAGCAGACCATGTTGCATCTAAATGGGCTGTAATAGTTACTCTATTACCGCACTTGCAGACCTTCTGTTCACTATGATGTAATGAAATATACATACCAACTGTAATTTCTTGATGCCTATTACTGCTTGTTAACTGTTCTCTACTTGGTAACGTACCCTATGCATAACTGACACTATATACTGTTTTGTTGTTTGCCTATGATTTATTTGTATGTCTTCCAATTCCCATATATTGGCAATGTATACTATTGTGTTGATTACATTTTATTGTATGCCTTCCAACTCCCCCACAGGACGCACCGTGAGATGAGCAACTTGTTCAGTGTGCCCTTCTTGATGAAACTCTTAAATAAATAAATAAACAAATGCCTATGTAACCCCCAGCCAGGTATGCCATTTCCATCTTGACAGCTCTACCTGGTGGGCTGGGTTCGGGGAGAAATATGTCACTCAGCACATTGGCTAGGTTTGGCTACTCTGCAACAGGGGCACCCCAGTAGCTCTGGACACAGGAAGCAATGATTGTAATGTGCAATACCAGAAGTGGGATTCTAAAGTGTGGCTTTTATTCACATCCAACAGAATAACAAAGCATAGATGGACCCCCACGGGGCTACACTCCTGGTAATGCAGATTTATGGAGATCAGAACACATCCTCATCACTTTAGCCCTCAGGCTCGGAAACACACTGGGCACATAGCCCACACTTGTACTCTGCTCTGGGTTTCCCTGGCTTGGCTTCCTTGCCAGCCACTTGGACTACCTTCCTTCCATGGCTCGGCTATCATGCCAGCCCTTTGGACACTTTCCATATAGTATGGAAACATTTACTGGTGGCTCCCTAAACCACCTTTGAGCACTTCTGACTCCATAAAGGAATCTTCCTCATCAATCCCACGTCTGGGTACTTTCCTCAGGCACTGGCCAAGTACCTGAGAGAAAGCAACAGGTGCCCCAAAGCAAACCCGTAGAGGTGAATTTGGTTACTACTGATGGGGGGGTCTCCCAACTCTCACTCTCATAATTCATACCCGGCCATTTCTCTGGACTGTAACACTTCATCCTTTAAAACACTTTGCTGTGTAGATTCTCTTTAAATGTATTCACATTCAGTGTACTGTCTTTACATCCCACTTGTGCTGAACTTGAACATAATTAAATAAGTGGCTGTGTCCATTACTCTAGACCCCCACAGAGTTAAGCAGTCCAATCTCCACATCTTCCAAACTGTACTTGGCTCTCTTTTCCTGACCCCAAAGTAATAGTCACTTTAGTTTCATCTTGTTTCAGGTGAAAACCATTGGCCCTTTAGCAGAGCGAACTCACCCCTTGGTTGCAGGTGCCCTACGGGCATTTTCTCCTCAAAGAAATCTTGTCCAGAACTTCTGGTGCCTTAGCACGAACTTAAATCAGGCAGCTTCTTTTTTCCCTAGCCGGACCAGGGGGGTTGCTCCTGGAAGAAGGCTGATTCCTTCCCCCTATCCCCTCAGGGATGGGGCCCTGAACCACACAAAGCGGTCTCTACCACTTCACTGGGCTATTCTTGTGTTCCTCTTCAGGTGAGAACACACCCCTATAAAAAAAAAAAAAAGCTCTTTGACAGAGCTTAGAGAGCCTGCATACAGCAGAGCACCTCCTTCCTCTACTACAGACTGCAACAGAACTGACTTCAAATTCCCCAACGTTCTACTCTTACCTCCAACTGCAACATTCCAGTGTGGCTTATGCAGCAGCAACAGTTCTAAAATGATATCATCCCTCAGTCTCAGCTGAGACTGAGAACAGAGTGAAACAGTGTGAAATCCATTTAACTGGAGTTTCACAAGCTGACTTCCCTGCCTACCACTAGGTCTTACTGGGATTCTTGTAACCCCGGGTAACAGGGGGGTTACACTCAGCCTGGGCCACGAAAATGACTGTCCGCAGTCATTAGTTACCCGACCTAGGCCATCCTACCCTATGTGCTACCTACGGAGAGGGGTAATCAGGCCCCCTCCTACCATGTGCTAGGCACAGGCAGGCAACACTAAGGGCCCAGAGGCCATCGGCTGATGCATCAGCCTCTACTCTACCCACTGACTATGGGTACCCAGTGGCTCTAGAAGAACTGTCCAGAGCATAGCCCTATTAGATCAGTACTGCAGCCCCTATGGCCATTCAGGACCACAGCCTGTCTATCCCCCTAGCCCTCTAGGGAAAATCTGCCTGCCTCTAACTTAAAATTCCTAAAACAAAACAAACATGGGACCTCCCCCCAACCCGGGACACCATGCAACCACACACTAGGAGCTAATACCATACACTATGTATTACTCTCACACTCCCACACAACCATACCTGTGGAAGGAAAAAAGTTACACACAGTAACAACAACAACAACAGTACTTTAAACACTACACTCTAAAGTACTGCTGAGGAACTCACTGAGTCCCTCCTCCTGTTCTTGTCTTCTCTTCAATCTTCTTCAGGAACACCTACAAGAAAAAGGAAAACAACACACACTCCTAATCTGCATACACAGTCTATCTAAACTCCTACCATCAAAACACTGGAGAATCCCAAAAAGACTTTTTTCAGAAAAGTAGAAAAAACAGTATAAACATTAGAAAACAGTAGAAAACAATGACATTATTTACAATACACAATATTTGGGGGATGGAGTGCCCTAAAAGTCCCATCTAGTGACCACAGTGCCCGAAGGCAAGTCCATTAAAGAGTCTCTCTGGGCCACAGCCCGGTGAAGCACAGTTCTAGCAGGCCAAAGTCCCGAAGGGGAGAGTCTTTGAGGACAGTTCAAACATCTGGAGTCTGCTAGTGTAGGGTGTGCACTGCAATGTCATAAGCAGGGCCCCTACTTTTCTGCGGCACAGTGGGACTAAGTTCTGCGGCAAGACTACCATTTGCCGCAGAACTTCTGCGGCAGTGGTTAATAATTTCTGAGGAAGTTCTGTGGCACTAGCAAACTACCACATCACCGTGTCAGCTTGTCATCCTGACTTCACTTTCATGGCAGTGGTTATAGCAATCAGGATGGTGGAAAGCACAGTAACATTAGTTCAAAAAATAACAGACTTACTGTATAAAAATAATTTTATGCCTAAAAAGGCAAAACAAATGTCTCTGCCTTAAGGTCCTAGCCTGTTGCATAAGTGACATATGCAGAGGGGATCTTATGTGATAAATAAGGTATTTCTATATGCATGCTATCTATCCCACTAATGAGGTCTCCGCTGTCTATCACTTATATATTTGTATGTGCTTTCTACACCACTCATGAGGTTCCCACTGTGTATCACTTATATATTTATATGCAATCTGTAACATACACACAAATATGTGTGTGTGTGTGTGTGTGTGTGTGGTGAGACAGAAATACTGTATGTGTGTGTATGTGTATATATATATATTTTTTTTTTATTTCCATGAACTTGCATCCTCATTCATACAGGTCCCATTGGAAATGGAATAGAGGAGTTATTGCATAATTCATTTTTCATGTCAACCTGCTTTCCCTGACACACTGCATAACACCATCAGGCCATGACATGCATGTGAACCGATTGTGAAATAGAGCTCTCCAGCCCATCACAATGTGTCCACCATGTGACAGAACACTGCACCATACCATACCTTCCTAGGCTCCGAGCAGTGATGTGTTCCACCAATCCTTGTGCTGCCCAGTCAGCTCCCAGAGCTAATCTCTGAACCTGAGTTGCCAGCATGGAAACACAGCATGCTACCCTCTGGCCCAACAGCTGTCCCTGCAAACAACATTTCTCCATAACTTTTAGGTGATTCTATCAACCAATGACAATATGTAATCAATAACCCTGGCAAAAATGCGTATAGGGAAATTATTTATTTAACAGGTCTGTTCTTTCAACAGGTCTCAACATTATTATATTCCACTTTTCAGGGCATAATTACTTGTTTTCTTAAAATGACAGTTAAATTCATTTACCAGTTATTCATTTCAGATGGCATCTCTATACCTTAAAGGCACAAATAGGTTTGTACAAAGTGAGGTATGGACTTAACGAGGTCTATGCTATTGTCAAGGTTTTGTTTAAGTTGGCCCTAGTGCAATAATGTAAGACTGAAAATTGTATTGGGCTGTAGTGCAGGTTGAGCAAATATCACCATGCATGATGTGCTGTGCCACCGTCTCTGGCAGTGGGAGCTGTGGTAGATAAGTGACTGTACATTTCTGTTGCAGAATGCAGCCATTTCATTAGATAATGTATGATGTTATAGCAATGATAACATCACATTCTGAGCATATATGGGGGTTTGGAAATAAAAAGAGGGGACGGGAACCAGATTCTATGGATAAACAGAAATATTAATAAAAAATAACCAAGAAGAGTGAATTCCGCGGCACCACAGAAGTTCTGCGGTAGATTGCAAGTTCTGCGCAAAATTCTGTGGCCGCAGAATTCTAGGGGCCTTGGTCATAAGAACAGAAAAGTCTGTACTTACTAGTCCCTTGTAGAACAACACGATACCACACCTGGTCCTCAGCCGAAGACTCTCCCTGGCAGCATTCTTCCGATACAGCTGGGTGGACATCTTCTGGGAAATGACAGGAGGGCACATCTGGAAACTGCTGGGTTGATGTCATCTCTGGAGATGGAACCTTGAAACAGGAACAAAAAGGAAAACAGCGGGTCTGAAGTCATCTGATACCCAGGCGATGAATCAAGATACAGCTGGGCTGGTGTCCTCTCTGGATCTGAAGTCATCTGGTGGGCCAGTCGATCGATTCTGGATAGCCAGTACACTGTAGAACTGCTGAATGTGGGGCACCTGAGTCCTGGATGTCTAGACTGGTGGAACAACATAGGTACAGCAACGGCTGGAGTGGCAGCACTGGCTACCACTGCTCTGCTTTCCATTTGGTAGGCATGGGCACATTCACAAGGTGGTCTTGGCATCGTGGCCAGTAGCACAATGGGTCAGGTGCTGGAATTATTACCCCGTCTGGGCACTCATAATTCACACTGTGAAAGGTTTCATGTCCCTCTCCATCCACAATTCGAACAGTGTCCATAAACAGTGTCCTGCCTCTTTTCCACTGGCAGTATTTTTCTTGAAACATTCTGTTTTTGACATGCTTGTTTGCACCAGGATGCACATATTTCATTGCTTCTTCCCAAATCCAGGATTTCCTGCTTTTTTCAATCTTCTCCCAGACTCTCCAAGGAAAAGTAGGAAAGGACATCTCATAGATTTCATTCGCTTTCCTACGAATCAGTCTTTCCTCGTTACTAGCTTTGGTCAACCTGAGACCTCTGGCCTGGCTTGGGGCTGGCCAGTCCTGGTTCTGCCAGCTACGCATTCTTAACGACACAAAAAATGGATCCATGGCTTCTTCTTGCACAGCCAGGGCAGTGGAAACACCACTCTCTTCCATGCGTTCCTCTGAGGCAAGAGCTTGAGGCTGTGTACCAGTTCCTTTTTCACAAGGCCACATAGGTTCCTCCTCTTCTTCCTCACTGAGAATCTGTGCCCAGCAGTGAGCAGTCATCCTCACTCCTGAGACTGGCCACTCTTCGCTGGGCGCAGAGGTGGAAACCTCCCTTTCAAAGGCCTCCCTCATCTCGTCTTCACCTATGAGACTTGGGATAGGCCCCTCTCTCCAAGGGTCTACTGATGCTCTTCCTGAAATGTCTCTCTGTGACTCAGACTCTGAAACATCAGTACATTGTTCTGTCTGTAAATCTGCACCCTCTTGCTTCATGCCACACTCTGAGGGGCCTTCTCCAAAAGACTCCACCTGGTGCCGTGTGCTGCCAACTGCAGATTCTTGAACTTTTGTCCATGTGGGAGCTAAATGAATCTTGGGCGCTTTAAACAAACCATATTTCTCTAGGCACCCAGAACAGTGAGGTACCATGAAGACGTCCCTTCCAGCATTTAAGCACATCACACATACTCACACTGGATATCCAGTAATCGCCACATGAGGAGGCAGTCGTCTCCCGTAGTAACATCTCTCAATGTCCATTAACTTGCTAACTTCTACTACTATCACAGCCCGGGCATGATCCGGGTAGCAGGCTGTTCCTGAAGCCATGACTGCAGAGAAAAAACAAACAACGCTCACTGTTATTTCAAGTCCCACATCACTGAACACTTTCTTTCTTTCTCTTTCAAAATGGTTCCTCTGCTGCTGTGTTTACATTACTACCCCACCCTGTAATGGCGGCGGCAGCACTCCTACGCATCAACATTCTGTAATTGGGTCAAGCCACTGCGCGTCCGATTTACACACTCTACTGATAACTTTGCTCAAACTACACAAACTTGCACTGTTCTTTTTCCTAGCACATTTATATGATTTACCACAGACTTTTTACTCGCTCAAGACATTGCTCTAGCTTACAGTCCCTTAAAGCCTCAGTATTTCATAGCACAGGATTGCCTGTATTTCTTGCTGAATATCTGATACAACTCACAGTCTCTCACATGGCTTTGAAAATTATACTGACACTGAACCTATAATTATGCTCACAGTCAATTGCTTAGAATTCTTGCTTTTGCTGGTAAAACTTAACACAGTCCTTCTTTGCAAAGCGATTACACTGCTACACACAGATTCAGCTGGCTTTTGGTGAAATCACACAGTTTAAGCAATTATTCTGTTGGTACTCACTGTTATCAGTAGCTGTTTGCTGCAATGGAAAACAGCCTGCAGCCAGTCTTGGATGCCTCTGGAAGGAAGTGGGTTGGTAATCTTGCTGATTGTCCCTCTGAACACCACACTCACAGTCCAGTCGATCGAGATGCGGGTTGAGCCTGAATTTAAACAGAAAAGTCAGTTTTTAAACTTTTTACAGTGCTTTCAGTCACCGCGTAGCTCCTCCTGGTAAGCCAGTTTGCACACTCCACTCACTCTCCTTCTCAAATGCTGTGCAGTCACTCTAGAGCTGGCTTGGGGGTGGGACTGATTGCAGTCTCACCAATCACTCGACGCCACGCAAATGAGCCTCCTTTCCTCTCGTGCTCTTCTCCTCATGGCGATCGTCGAGCAGGCAAATTTAAACTGCAAAACCACACTTTTCTTTCAACTGAAGCTCCTCAGTGGGAGCCCATTTCAACCATTTTCTATGCCCATTAAGCACAACAAGTCTCTCAGTCCACACAGAAATCATTTCCAACGTCTGGAGCACAATTTTCCTTTTGCTACCCACAGTTTTCCACACTTTTCTTTGTCACAAACACTTTTAAAAGCTGGCAAATACTGTAATTTGATGCAGGACAAGGGCATACACTCTCAAGCTTTACTGCTCCTTGGTAAACAGTTGGCATTTTAATAGCAGCACATGGATAACAGCACACAGCAGCACATTAGTTAAACGTTGCTTCAGTTGTTTTGGGCTACCCACTGCCAGATAACCAAAATGCTAGCCATTGTCCGAGCGACCTTCCTTACATTCCTCCCTAAATTCCAAACTCAAATCCCAGTGGTGCATCCATTTTTGTAACCCCCACCCAAGTATGCTGTTTCCATCTTGACAGCTCTATCTGGTGGGCTGGGTTCAGGGTGAAATATGTCACTCGGCACATTGGCTAGGTTTGGCTACTCTGCAACAGGAGCGCCCAAGTAACTCCAGACACAGGAAGCAATAACTGTAATGTCCAGTACCAGAAGTGGGATTCTAAAGTGTGGCTTTTATTCACATCCAACAGAATAACAAAGCATAGATGGACCCCCACGGGGCTACACTCCTGGTAATGCAGATTTATGGAGATCAGAACACATCCTCATTCACTTTAGCCCTCAGGCTCTGAAACACACTGGGCACACAGCCCCGCACTTGTACCTGGTCTGGGTTTCCCTGTCTCAAGTTCCCTTGCCAGCCACTTGACTACCTTCCTTCCTCGTGGGCTCGGCTATCATGCCAGCCCTTTGGACACTTTCCATATAGCATGGAAACATTTACTGGTGGCTCCCTAAACCATCTTTGAGCATGTCTGGCTCCATAAGGGAATGTTCCTCATCAATCCCATGTCTGGGTACTTTCCTCAGGCACTGGCCAAATACCTGAGAGAAAGCAACAGGTGCCCCAAAGCAAACCCGAAGAGGTGAATTTGGTTACTACTGATGGGGGGTCTCCCACCTCTCGCTCTCATAATTCATACCCGGCCATTTCTCTGGACTGTAACACTTCATCCTTTACAACACTTTGCTGTGTAGATTCTCTTTAAATGTATTCACATTCAATCTACTGTCTTTACATCCCACTTGTGCTGAACTTGAACATACTTAATAAGTGGCTGTGTCCATTACTCTAGACCCCTCACAGAGTTAAGCAGTCCAATCCCCACATCTTCCAAACTGTACTTGGCTGTCTTTTCCTGAACCCAAAGTAACAGTCACTTTAGTTTCATCTTGTTTCAGGTGAAAACCATTGGCCCTTTAGCAGAGCGAACTCATCCCTTGGTTGCAGGTGCCCCACGGGCATTTTCTCCTCAAAGAAATCTCATCCAGAACTTCTGGTGCCTCAGCACAAACTTAAATCAGGCAGTTTCTTTTTTCCCTAGCCGGACCAGGGGGGTTGCTCCTGGAAGAAGGCTGATTCCTTCCCCCCATCCCTTCAGGGATGGGGCCCTGAACCACAGAAAGTGGTCTCTACCACTTGACTGGGCTCTTATTGTGTTCCTCTTCAGGTGAGAATACAAACCTATAAAAAAAAAATAGCTATTTGACAGAGCTTAGAGCTCTGAGGGCCTGCTTACAGCAGAGCACCTCCTTCCCCTACTACAGACTGCAACAGAACTGACTTCAAATTCCCCAACGTTCTACTCTAACCTCCAACTGCAACATTCCAGTGTGGCTTATACAGCTGCAACAGTTCTAAAATGATGTCATCCCTCAGTCTCAGCTGAAACTGAGAACAGAGTGAGACAGTGTGAAATCCATTTAACTGGAGTTTCACAAGCTGCCTTCCCTGCCTACCACTAGGTCTTACTGGGATTCTTGTAACCCCGGGTAACAGGGGGGTTACACCTACATCCTTTAACAATCAAGTTCCTCTATAGTTCCCTACCAGTACTAAATCGCTGACCATGACATTCACTGTAAAATCATTGTAGCCCTTTTCACAGTTGCTCTTTTAATGTCATCCAACCTGAGTCGCTATAATTGAGTCGCTCAAATCACGGGATACCTGGGGAACAGGTGCAGGGTGGTGCCACTGAAGTTAACATTTTGGGCATTTCTGATGCATGTAGCAACAAGTCCCACACCCCTACCGAGGCCATAACTATTAATACAGTCCTTGGTTTGTCCCTTTGTTGGTTTGATGAACAGGGTAAGATCTGGAAGGCTTTAATGAACCTGGGAGCAATATCTTCTGTGGTAAGCCCCAGTGTCCTTGGGAACCAGGTTTTTTAGAAATTTGATGACTTAGCTGGCCCGGTGGTGCAGAGAGCTGAGGCATCCTTGCCTTACCTCACACTATGCCAGCGATCTGGGTTTGGCAATGACTTCAGGTCGTCGGGGTGCCTGCATGGGGGGAGGGTGGGAGCAGGATAGAGCAGTTGCTCTCCTCTCCCAGAGGAGGTCACCCATCTGCGGTCCTGCCATCATCGGTGGAGGTCAGTGGTGACTTAGGCAGTATGGGCAACTGGTAGGGTGGGCGGTCACAGTGCGTGACGGTGTGCTCACACACGCACACACCTGCTAAGGATGTGTGAGGTCGGGGGAATGGGAGAAAACAATCGGGAGAAAAACATAATAAACAAATAATGAAAAAAAATTATAAATTTTATGACTTGCTTGCCCTCACTCCCTTCTGAGAGCCTGACCAGTCTCACATTAGAGGCCCTGTAAGTTTTCTAGACCCTCTAAACAGTATCTCAGCTGAGCATTTTCTTGTGTCATTTTTCTGACTGTCTGGGCTTCGACAACTGAGGATTCTGTAGAGGTTGCAGTTTTCACTGCTGCCTCAGTTTTGGCACCCTGTTCCCCCAGTCTCTTCAAAAAATGTTTCTACTTTCCTATCAGTTGCTTGCATGAAATCCATCAGTGGCTTCCATGGTGGCTCCGCTCCAGAGCTAGGTGATGGTGCGGTGGAAGTCTTGGCCTGCTGCTCAGGCTGCTGCTGGTTCTTCGGTCTCCCTGTCATTTCTTAGGTCTCCCCATCTTGAAACTGGTATCAGGTTGTGCCGCTCAACGAGCTGAATTAGTATCTGCCAATTATTTTCATGTTTACAAAGTTTAAAATAGAACATATATTAATTTTACTCCATGGGATTGTGGAGCTGTCAAATAGCGTGTCTTCACAGCAAGCATACTGAAGAGCATCTCCCCCCCCCCATTTCTGTTTTAACAAACTTGCACTATCTTTCTAATTTTAACTTCAGTTTTCATGCTGTGAAATAGCGTGTCTTCACTGCAAGTGCACTCAACAGCACCCCTCATTTCTGTTTTAAAAAACTTGTATTATCTTTCTAATTTCAACGTCAGTTTTCATTGATTACAAACACGTATGAGACTTGTTAATGAACACTGTAAGTCACTGATTCGTAACTCAAGCACTGGCATTTTTTGTTGATGAGTCGGTCCAGGTGCCAGAAGCCTGACAACACCAGCAAGTCGACACCTACATCAGCATGCTGGCACTAGGGCAGGCACTCACAACGCCATCTGGCTCTGTCATGCTGGTGTGGGTACCAGGTTTCCAGCACCTGGCTTGGCAGCCAGAAAGACAGACTGGTGCAGGACAGGGCTCCAACCCCCACTGTGTGAATGAGATGCACTACAAAATAAGAGTGTCTCGTGCAGGGAAATGAGCACTCCAATGGGATAGAAGTGCTCCCTAATTCTATAATGATAAAGTGTCTATCTGTAATGTTTAGAATTACACAATAGGTTCCAAGGATAGTGCATTGTGCCTGGCACTTTTAGCCATTGGCAAATCTTATGACAACCCGTGCAGAAAGTGCCAATCAGCCAAGCAGGCAGCAGCATCTCAAATGAAATCATTGCACCTGCAACTTGAAAATTCAACAACTAAAAAGTAATTTTTTCCCTAGATAAGCATGACTGCAAACTGAAGCACTTTCAGTAGACAGAGGTATTTGTTTGTTACTGCACATTGATGTCTAATACTGTATTGCATTGCTATGTCCTTCAATTGTATGTAACTAATTCAGGTCACCCCTGAAAAAGGGACTTCTAGTCTCAGAGGGCTTACCTGGTCATCAAAATCCATATAAATAAATAAGTTCTGTGTCTGTGGGACTCTCAGAAGTGAGAGACGGAGCTGACCTGAGCATGACAGCCTTACATACACTCTAACATGACACTCCAGGTCAAGTTAACTAGGATTTGGGGGACCTTCTCTACCTCGCAGGGGGCCACCAGGTCTGCCACCATTCAGAGGATGCCAGGGTGTAGGAACTGCT
Organism: Neoceratodus forsteri; assembly: GCA_016271365.2. NCBI lineage: Eukaryota > Metazoa > Chordata > Ceratodontiformes > Ceratodontidae > Neoceratodus > Neoceratodus forsteri. Next base: position 782,074,966 of record CM028132.1, on the reverse strand, counting down.
GGCCTACAGTGGACTCTGGAAGGGTGAGGGTGGTGGGCTCTGGAATGGTGGGGGAGGTGGGTTGGAGGCATGTTCTTCAACTAGACCTGCTACACAATACCTACATCGCTCTGGCAGGATGGGACTGCCAAGAGGAGGTACCCGTGGTAGGGGCCAAGGAGGATGTGGGGGTTCCCCATAGTGGAGATCCCAAGAAGGGTGGGAGAGAACCCCAGAGGAGGAGGAGGAATCAACTTCTAGTGGGGGGACTTGATTGTCAGAGGAAAAGATTTGGAAATATGAAGGAGGGCAGAGAGGGAGGTCAGGTGCTTATGAGGCACCACAGCCCAGAGGGATGGGAAGCAGATCCTGGGTATTGCTAGGGTGGACAGACCTGAAAATACTTCCTAGTGATAAGGCCAGTTAACAGATGAAGTAATACATCTGTAATGTTGTTTGTCCAGTATCTTTTTTTATATATATACCCCTCATCTTACACTGTTGTTATTGTCATACTATTTCAAAAAATTTTTTTGTCTTTTGTTTGTAAAACTCAGTAAGATTTGATCATAAAAAAAGGGCAGCAGGACGGAAAGGGAATGTGAATGTCACTGTCCACCTGGAGACCAATGACCTGGTTAAGGACGGGGCTATGATAATAATGCAGGGGAGTTTAGGGAGCTGGAGAGTGGTCTTAGGTAGCATGCTCAGTGACTTTCTCTGAGGTGCTGCTTGTCTATGATGGGGGGGGGGGTCCCTGTACCAGGAGCTTCAACTCATGGTTGAAGAAATGGTGCACAGAAGAAGGGATTGGCTACACTGGGGGATGAAAATCCACTTGGATGAATAAAAGCCTATACGGGGGGATGGCGTGCATCTGTCCAGGAGGGGAACAGCAGTCCTCAGTGGATACTTTAAATGTAACTTAGAACATTTAAACAAGCTGAGGGGAAGTATGGCAGAAGAAATTGTGGAGGTAGAATCTGCCCCGTGAAAGGCTGAAGTAGAGATTAAGGAGAACTCGAGGGGAGATAAACCCTCTGGGGTGCAAATTCATAAAGAAAGCAGGGTGATAGAAATGAAGGGGGATGGGAAGGGGAAGATTGAAAAGAGATGGGGTGGAAGGAGGCAAAAAGGAAAAGGGGGAGTAAAAAGTAGAGTACTAACAAAATCTGAAAGGCCATGTGTGCAAATGCTAGCGGTCTAGGAAATAAGACACCAGACCTAGAGGCCATCTTGGTGGAGGCTGACATGGATATTGCAGCCATTACCAAGGCACGGTGCACTGTAACTCAGTGACTGGGACATGGCTATACCAGGCTATGCTCTGTTCAGAAAAGACAGGGTGGGTAGGAAGGAAAGGAGGGAGTCTGGTGCTTTATGTGAGGGAAAGCATAAAAATAATTGAGATACACAGAATACAGGGTAGGCAGAGGTACTGTGGGCAAGGCAAGGCAAGGCAAAATTTATTTAAAAGATGCCCAATCCCGGAGGCTCTGGGCGCCGTACAAATTTTAAACAAACATTTAAACATAATAAATATACAATTTATACACAATAAGAATGCAAAATCTGATAAAATCAGAAACATTACCATAAATATTAATCTAAACATCAAATGCTTTAGAAAAAAGAAAAGTCTTCAACTGGACCTTAAAAATATCTACTGTGGGGGCTTCCCTGACCATAATTGGAAAAGAATTCCACAGAACAGGAGCCGCAGCGCTAAACGCTCTATCGCCTGCGGATTTAAGCCTAGTTCTGGGAATGGCCAGGAAGCCACCACTAGAGGAATGGGTCACCCTGAAGATGGGTAATGGAGCCACTGTTCACACTGGCATGACACACAGACCTCCAGCTCAGGAAGTAGAGGTTTGATAAGGTACTGGTGGAAGCCACTGGCAAGCTGGCAGAAAAAAGGAAAGGTTCTGCTTGTGGAGGACTTCAATCTGACACCTGTAGACTGAAGCCTCCCAGCTGCAGCTTCAGCTATAAGCTAGAACATCCTGGACTTTCTGCAGGGGGAGTTCCACAGGCAATTATTCTGTGAACCCACTCATAATAGGGCAATACTGGACCTAGTACTTACTAACACAGACAGTGTTGCAGATGTCAAGGTGGGAGGCTACCTGTGGACTAGTGATTACTGTACGGTGTGGTTCAATATACGGATGGCTGTGGAATTGAACCACACATGGGAAAGAGTCCTGGCCTTCAGGAAGGCAGATTTTCTAAAGATGGGTGAGTGCCTCAGGGATAACCTGATGGGGGGATGACCTGGGGAGGTGGATGAACAGTGGGTGAGGATAAAAAGGGGTATAGCTAAGGCAAAAAACCTTTGCGTCAAGCAAGTGAGCAAAGGCAAGAGGAACAAGCATTTGTCAATGCCGAATGTTTGCTTGCTGACATTAGCATTGGACATGCAAGAGTTAGACAGATACAGAATAGGAGTGGCAGTGAAGTATTAAACTCACAGCAATCCCACCTCCGTACTGCAGAGATGGACAGGCATAGGGGTGTGTCTGTGGGTCGTTGCCCATAATGCTCACAGCATTTCACTTCACCCTATCCTGTAGACACTGACAAGTGCTGAGGTATGTCTTGGGGTGTTTGGCTTCACAGTCACCCCATTTCATAAGGACATACACTGAAATGGGTGCAGTACAGGAGAATGGGGTGAAGTCTGGGGCTGAAGAATGCAAGGCACACCTCGATGCCTGTCACTGGCTTCAGGGTGGGGGTGGAATGGCATGAGCATTACAGCCGGTGATCCAAAGCTACACCTCTGATGCCTGTCAGTCTGTACAGGGTGTGACATAATGGTTAGAAACCCTAACACCCCGGGCGTGTGTTGGTATTTACACTACAAATTTTCAACATGTCCTTTTTGTGACCGCCACCTCATGAAAGTATTTGGGACCTCTTCTCATGAACAGTGGCAGTGTGATTTTGTGAATGTGTCCCGAACTTCAACTTCCCACAGCGACCGTGCCATTCTGCACCAGATGTGCGAAAACACAGATCAGGCAGAATGTGAAGAATGACAGCTGTACCATTCATAGGGAGGTGTGAGGAGATGGCAATGTTGAAAATCTGTAGTGAAAATATTAAAAATGCTCGAAGTTCCAAGCGTATGTGGAAACTGCACAACACATGCTTGTACCACAGTCATTTAGTGGAATTATTTCACCAAATTTTCAACATAGGTATTCTGTGACCTCTGCTCATGAACACTGTTACTATGATTTTCTTAATCTGTCCAAAACATTAATTTCCCACAGCGACCGCATAATTGTGCGCCAGATGTGCAAACGCATATTTCAGGCAGGATATGAAAAATGACAGCTGTACTGTTCATAAGGAGGTGTGGCAAAATGGCAATGAAATCTGGAGTGAAAATATTACAAATTTGTGCACTTCTGAGCATACATGGAAAATGTGCAACACACGCTTGTAACAGTCATTTTATGGACTTTTGTCACCAAATTTTCAACATAGGCATTTTAGGTCCTCTGCTCATGAACAGTGTCACTATGATTTTCTTGAAATGTCCCAAACACTGATTTCCCACAGCAACTGCGCTATTCTGCGCCAGAAGTGCAAAAACACATTTCGGCCAGGATGTGAAAATGACAGCTGCACTGTTCATAAGGAGGTGTATAAAAATACCAATGTTGAAAATCTGGAGTGAAAATATTACAAATTCACTAAGGTAGGAGCATGCGTGGAAACTGCACAATGCACGCTCGTAAAACAGTTATTTTTTGGATTTTTTCCACCAAATGTGCAACATAGGCTTTTTGAGAGCCCACCTCATGAACACTGGCACTGTCATTTCGTTAATTGGTCCCAAAAGGTGATTCCACACAGTGACCTTCCGGGATCTAATAAATGGCAACAGTGGCTGAATTCATGAGGAGGGGTCCCACTGTCCATGTTGGAAAATCTGTGCCAAAATTTCCCAAAATGCCTGAGAGCATGGACTGGAGGAGGCGGATGTGATTCTTCTTCACAAAAGTGGGAGCAGGACAGAGCAGGAAACTGCAGACCAGTTAGTTTGACCTCAGTGGTAGGTAAAATGATGGAATCACTCTGAAGGAAATAACTGTTGAGTACCTAGAGGCCAGTGGGGCAAAGGACCCAAGGCAGCATGGATTCACGATGGGAAGGTCATGTCAGACGAATCTAATAGATTTCTTTGACTGGGTGACCAAAGTAGTAGACCAGGGAGGGGCTGTGGACATGGCTTGCCTAGATTTTAGCAAGGCATTTGATACAGTCCCAAAAGATTAATACACAAGTTAGCCAGCCTTGGAGTGGGTCCCAAGGTGGTAGCCTGGATAAAAAATTGGCTAGACAACAGGATGCAAAGGGTAGTAGTAAATGGAGTCCACAGTGAAGAAAGGAGGGTTACTAGTGGGTACCACAGGGTTCAGTACTGGGACCGGTCCTTTTTAATGTCTTTATAAGTGACATTGCAGAGGAACTGGAAGGAAAAGTATGTCTCTTTGCAGATGACACAAAGATCTGCAACAGGGTTGATACACCAGATGGAGTGGAAAGGATGAGAAGGGACTTGACAAGGTTGGAGGAATGGTCAAATGTATGGCAGCTCAGATTCAATGCAAAAGAGGTGAGTATGCACTTGGGAAACAAAAACCCAGGAACGAAGTCAACTGTGGGTGAGATACTGACAACAGCAAAAATGGAAAGGGACCTCGGAGTAATTATATCAGATGACCTAAAGGTGGGCAAGCAATGTGAAAAGGCAGTAAGGAAGGCTGGAGGGATACTGGGATGCATAGGGAGAGGCATCAATAGTAGAAAACAGGAAGTTGTTATCCCTCTGTACAGACAGTTGGTGAGACCCCCATCTGGAGCACTGTGTGCCGTTCTGGAGACCCCATCGCCGCAAAGACATAGACAGAGTGGAGGCTGTCCAGAGGAGGGCAACCAAAATGGTGCAGGGTCTGCACCAGAAGACATATGAAGAAAGACTAAAGGAGCTTAATATGTATACCCTTCAGGAAAGGAGGGAGAGAGGAGACATGATAGAAACTTTCAAATACCTCAAGGGAATCAACAAAGTCCAAGAAGGTGGCGTCTTTCAGAAAAAGAGATGTGCAAGAACAAGGGGGCACAATTTGAAGATAGAGGGGGGATGGCTCAGAGGTAATGTGAGGAAGTATTTTTTCACAGAGAGGGTTGTGGATGCATGGAACAGCCTCCCTGAGGAGGTCGTGGAGTCAAGAACAGTGGGGGAATTCAAGAATGCATGGGACAGACATAAGGCAGTCCTAGTGGGGGGGGTAGGAGGAAGTAAGCTGTTGGTTAATTAGGATCTGCAGCTTATCTGTTAGGTAGGAAAATGGGCAGACTAGGTGGGCCAAGCGGTCCTTATCTGCCATCAAATTCTATGTTTCTATATGCACCAAAGTTGAAAAAAAACTTATTTATGCCATTATACAGCTTACCAGAATTTCTTCAGTTTGTGGTCGGCTTTGAAGAGTAAAGACATGTTCCCAGTAGACCAAAGATCATTGCGATGTGCTCCGGAAGTAAGTATGGGATGAGGGGAGTGTGGGGGAGGCAGGGTACACAGACAGTGGGCGCAGGTGGGGGAGGGGCCACCGAACTCAATGAGGGACCGTTTTCTGTTTTACTGGTTAAAAAAAAAAACTTTGCGGGATGGTTTTGTTTTTGCCGCAACATTTGGCATGCTGCGGTGGGCTCCCAGTGTGTCACCTGAGTGTTTTTGGAGGAGTAGCTGTAGCCAACGAGGGACTGGGTACCTCCCGTTGGCACACTACAAACTGCCTGGGGGAGCATTATGCCAACTAGAGTGGGCCCCCCATCAGCAAATTGAACTGGGAAGGGAGGTTGAAGTCAATGGGGATTGGGGCTCCGGCCAGCAAAGAAAGACTGTTGGGGTGCATGATGCCGACGGGATTGGGCACACCCTCGGCACACAGCAAATGGGGGAAGGGTTACAGTATGCCAACAGGGAGTGGGCTCCCCCATTGGCAAATGAACTGGGTCAGGGACGGCAAGGTACTGCCCTGCAATAATGGGTCACTCCCTCATCGCAGTGGCAGATTCATTTCAAGGTGGTGGCACGCTGGCTGAACTAGTGTCAGCAGCAGCAGCATGCCACTGCATTGGGGAAAGCAGGCCAAGCCTCAAAAGGCACCGGGGCCATTTACCCCCACAGTGCTGCACCTCCAAAACCACGCTTCTCTCCTAAGCTGTGACAAAATATTTCTTGTGCATGCGTGCAAGCAAACATAAAAAGAGACCACTATGGTCCTCAAAAGAGGTGGCTGAAAAGGTTAAAGCTAAAAGGGTATAATTCAGAAGGTACATGGTGATGCTGAGGGAGGAGGATATGGAGGTCTATCAGGTGAAACACAGTGAAGCAGAAAAGCAGTAAAGGAGCACAAAGGCACAAACCAAAGAAAGAATAGCACAAGAAGTAACAAAAAGCGGACAAGACATTTTTTAAGTACATACATTCATTTATTTTATTGTTTATACTGGAAAGGCATGTGAACAAAATTGCCTGTTTTCACATGCGTCCAGTGACAAAATTTGGTACAATAATGCAAATTGGTAAACTGTTACATAGTTTTCAATAAGAGTGCATACAAAATTCGTACAATAACACATACTGGTCAACATTACATTGTTAGGAATAACAGTCATACAAAGGGGAAAGGACAAAATAGGGAGGGTACTTTTAAAAATAACATAACTATACATTAAATTTAAACAGAAAAGCAAAAATATGCCAGGTGAGAGGTGCAGGAAGTTGAAAAGAAGAGACTGGAGCTGACAGCATGGGTCAGGGGCAGCTGCACTGGAGTTTGTCTAAAAAAGTAGGATTTCAATTGTTTTTGAATGATATAAGTGTGTTGCACAGGACCAAAGGCAGGAGAAGGTTGTTAAAAAGTTTGGCACCTTTGTAAGAGAGGGAGTGTTGCTCCTGGGTGGTATGACAGCAAGGAATCGCAAAGGCTTGGCTTCTGGAGTGTCTGGTGGTCCCGGTGTGTACAGACTTATTGAAGAGGGAGGAGATGCTGCTAGGAATGCAGCCCACTTGGATTTAAAAAAGAAGGAGTGAGAATTCTGCTGTCAGATCCATCCTCCGGGGGTGCCAGTTTGCAGCCTTTTACAGATCATAGTGGTGCATCCTAAGGAGCAGGTCTGGGATGAATTGGATGATGCTGTGATGCAAGGTCTTTAATCTAATCAGATTTTTCTGTGAGATGGAGTTGGAGTTTATGAGGGAGCCGTTGTCTAAAATAGGGAGCAGGAAACCGTTGGCAAAGAAGCCCTCTTTTCTGGTATGAGGAAATATTTTAGATGATGTAAGCTGCCAAGTCTTTGGTGAAGTTTTTAATTAATTGATGAGTGTGTAGCTCATGGTTCAGGTGACAGTTCAAGTGAATCCCCAGGTATTCAAATTTATGTAAGCAAAAAGAGGAAGACCAGGGGAGGGACTGTAAGGTTGAAAAGGGAAGAAGGGTACTGTACAGAGGAGGACCAGGAAAAAACAGACATCCTGAACAAACACTTCTGCTCAGTGTCACAGAGGAAGAAGAAGAAGGGGAGGGACCAAAAAAAAAAGTAACAGAAGCTTGGGAGTGGGGAGGTGAGCACTAGTCCTTTTTCGGAGGAGAGAGTCCTGAAGGGACTCACTAATCTGGAAGTAGACAAAGCAGTGGGGACAAACGGGGTGCATTCAAGGGTATTGAGAGAGCTTGGGAAGTACTGGCTGCAGCTCTGTCAGTCCTATTTAACAGCTCACTGAAAACAGAAGTGGTTCCAGAGGACTGGAGGAGGGCAGACATAGTCCTACTTCACAAAAGTGGTAGTAGGGAGGAAGTTGGCAATTGCCTGACTTTGATGGTGGGAAAGTTAATGAAATCACTGCTGAAGGAAAGAATTGTGGAATATCTTGAATCCAATGGGCTACAAGACCCAAGGCAGCATGGAGTCATGGTAGGTGTGTGTGTGTGTGTGGGGGGGGTCATGTCAAACAAATCTGATAGATTTCTTTGACTGGATGACCAAGAAATTAGATTAGGGTGGAGTGGCGGACATTGCCTACTTAGATTTCAATAAGGCTTTCAACATTATTCCACATAGGAGGCTAGTAAGCAAGCTGAATATCTTAGGAGTGGGTCCAAAGGTAGTAAACTGGGTAAGAAATTGGTTAGGAGACAGGGGACATGGGTGGGAGTGCTAATCGGAGTTCACTTCAAGGAAGGAAGAGTGACTGGGGGGGTGCCTCGGGGATCAATGCTAGGACTGTTCCTCTTTAATATCTTTGTGATGCTGCAGAGGAGCTGGAAGGGAACATCTGTCTGTTTGCGGGTTACACCAAAATCTGCAATATGGTGTACACCCCAGGGGTGGTGGAAAGGATAAGCAGAGACTGAGAAAACTCAAGGAATGGCCATGGGTATGGCAACTGGGTTTTAATGCGAAAAAATTCAAAATAATGCACTTAGGGCACAGAAACCCAGGGGCAGAGTACAAAATCAATGAAGTGATATTGATGACCACAAAGCTGTAAAGAGACTTGTGGGTAATAATATTGGATGACCTAAAGGTGTCCAGGCAGTGCGACAAGGCATTTGTGAGAGCTAGTGGGATGCAGCAGTGCACAGGGAAGGGCATCACCAGCAGAAAGAGGGAGGTGGTGTTGTCCTTGTATAGACCGGTGGTAAGACCCCACATAGAGTACTGTGTCCAGTTTGGTAGACCACATCTTCGGAAGGACATTTGCAGACTGGAGGTAGTCCAGAGGGGGGCAACTAAAATGGTGCACAGTCTGCACAAAAAGCCCTCTGTCAAGAGAATAAAGGACTTCAATATGTACACCCTGGAAGAGAGAATGGACGAGTGATATCATACAGACCTTTAAATATCACACAGGGGTAAATAAGTTACAGGAGGAAAGTATTTATCAGAAGAAAAGGAGCTCAAGAACAGGGGGACATACTATGAAACTGGAAGGGATAGCTTTAGGAGAGATGTGAAGTATTTCTTCACAAAAAGAGTGGTGGATTCTTGGAACAGTCTTCTAGCGGAGCTGGTGGGGGTGATCACAGTGGTGGTATTCAAGAATACATGGCATAGTCATAAGGGAATCTTAGTGGAAAGGAAGGGAGGGAGGGAAAAGGAGCCAGAGACCAATTAGGGTCTGCGGTAGAGATGCAGCAAAGTATAAATCTGCTAACTAATTTACCATAAAGCAGCTGAAATTCACCTCTGTGGTTCTCCGCGAAGTTTTCCCCACACTCCGAAAATCTGAAATGGTAAAGTTCTGCTACAAAGTGCAGAATTTCACCTGCGGGAACTTCGTCTGCAAACGGCATAATTTTGCCTCGCGAACGGCAGAATTTCAGCAAAATTCCACAATTCGTGATCGAAATTCTGCAATTCATGGGCAAAATTCCACATTTCATGGCAGAAACTTCACTATGGGAAATTCATGAAATTCTGTGGAATTCACAGATTAATCTGCAGAGCGAAGTTTTCCAACTCACCCAACTCCAGTCTGCGGTGATGCTGCAGGTAGGAAAAATGGGCAGACTGGGTGGACCAAACCGTCCTTATCTGCCATCAAACTCTAGGTTTCTATGTTTCCTGACTGCTGTGTATTGATCCTGGATTGGAAGCAAACTGAGATAGTTTAAATCAGGAAGACGTTCTGGGAACTGCAGTGCTGCCCCATATGCCGGCACCTCTCTGGGTTGAGGGAGGAGGTTGCCAGACTCTGGGCCGAGCTGGCAGGAATGCTGGAAACCTCCATCCCACCCAGAGACCACTGTGCCCCCAACCACTGTCTCATTGGACACCCAGGCAGAGGGTGTTGTGGATAACAGTGGGCTCGGGGAGGGGCAGAGTAGGGAGGCAGAAGCACATCCCCCATCTAGTCGAGCTCAAGAACTCCTACACTGTTCTGGAGGAGCAGGAGACCCCCACAAGGGAACCCAAGGCTACAACCATGTGGGAGGTGAGGATCCTCTAAGGTGGAGACCCAGAGGTGGGGGGTGGAGGATCCCAGAGGAGAAGGAGGAAGTTACTGCTGGTGAGGTACTCAGTTGTCTGAGGATAGGATCTGGGAAATGACAGCAGAGAGGAAAGGGAGGTCAAGTGTCTTCCTGCAGGCACAGCTTGGAGAGATGGTGAACGGATCCAGGGGATTGCTGAAGCAGTGTCGGGAAGGGCTGGAGGTCATTGTTCACCTAGGAAGAAATGACCTATCCAGTAGCAAGACAAACTTAGAACAGATGAAAGAGAACGTCAGAGTGCTGGGAGGGCACCTGGGAAAGGTAGTAAACTCTGTGACATTTTCGGAGGTGCTGCCGGTTCAAGGCAGTGAGGGGGGACAGAAATCTCCGCATCAATACCTCTAACATGTGGTTGAAGGGTTGGTGCAGCGAGAAGGGGTATGGCTTTATTGGGGACTGGGGACCCTCCTGGAATGATGTAGCCCTGTACACAGGCAATGGACTACATCTGTCCAGGAAGGGGAAAGCAGTCTTCAATGGACAGTTTAAATGCTTCGTTGATGAGTGTTTAAACTGGCCTGAGGGGGCAACAGGAGAAGGTTAAAATGAGCAGCCCACCCCTGCAAGATACAGCAGACAAGACGGACATGTAGGGAAAGGAGTTCAGGAACAGAACAGTGGATACAGGAAGTAAGGGAGAAGCAGCGGAATCAAGGCCACCAAAGAAGGTCAACTAGGGAGGAGAGCAGAAGGGCAGAAAAAAATAGGTGCAGAGAAAGGAGGGGCATCAGAACATGGCAGGCCATGGTGACAAATGCCAGAAGCCTGGGAAACAAAATCCCAGACCTGGAGGCCTTGTTAGTGGAGGCAGACCTGAACATAGCAATAATAACGGAGACGTGGTACTCTGCAAATCACGGGTGGGACATTAATGTACCAAGCTATGCTCTGTTCAGGAGGGCTCGGAGGGTGGTAAAAAAAGAGGAGGGGTGGCTCTGTATGTCAGGGAAGGCATTAAAGCAACAGAGGTGCAAGGTAGACAGTGGGAGGCCGAGGCACTGTGGGTCACCCTTGAGCCAGGCAATGGCAGAGCAATCCGCACGGGGTGATTTACAGACCTCCAGCACAGGGGGAGGAAGGAAATGGGGATCTAGTGGACCAGATTCATGAGATGGCATCAAAGGGTGAGGTATTACTGCTGGGGGATTTCAATATCCCAGACGTAGATTGGACAATCTCAATAGCTACATCATCCTGGAACCGTGACATCCTGGATTCATTACAGGGGGCAGGCCTCAGGTAGCTAGTGAGTGTTCCCACCAGAGGCACAGCGATTCTGGACCTCACACTAACCAACGGAGACAAAGTCACAGACATCCAGGTGGAAGGTCAGCTAGGATCCAGTGACCACTACATAGTGTGGTTTAGCATGGGAATAGAGACTCAAGCTATTCACATAGAGGTGAAGGTATTAGATTTCAGGAGGGCCAACTTCGCTAAAATGGGTAGGTGTATCAGAGTAGCCCTACAGAAGGAGGGAGGTAAGGGGGGAAGGGCTGAGGAGCAGTGGGGGAAACTAAAAGGCACCATAGTGGAAATGACGACCCAATGCATCAGGTTGGTGTCCAAAGGCAAGAAAAGGAGGAAACCACTATGGTTCTCGAAAGAAGTAGCAGATAAAGTACAAGCTAAAAGGGTGAGTTTCAAGAAGCATAAGGGGACCCAAAGGTAGGAGGACAGAGAGATGTATCTTGACTATATAAAAGAAGCAGGCAAGGCTGTTAGGAGTGCTAAGGCACAGACTTAGGAGGGACTAGCACAGATAGTGAAGAAAGGGGATAAGACATTCTATAGGTACATCAGTGAAAGAAGAAAAACCAGGGGAAGGACAGTAAGGCTCAAAGGGGATAAAGGAGAGTGTAAGGCGGGAGACCAGGAGAAGGCAGAAATACAGAACAAATACTTTTGTTCAGTATTCACTGAAGAGGGGGAGGGTCAGGGACCACAGCTGGGCAACAGATGCAAAGGGGAGGGAGAGGTGGACACCAGTCCATTCACAGTAGGGAGAATCCTGGAAGAGCTCTCGAAGCTGAAGGTGGATAAAGCTATGGGGTCAGATGGCATATACCCAAGGATATTGAGGGAGCTGCATAGTGAACTAGCAGCACCTCTAGCAACTTTGTTCACAGAGTCACTCAACACAGGAGTGGTTCTAGAGAACTGGAAGAGGGCAAATGTAGTTCCTTTACACAAAAGTGGAAGTATGGAGGAGCTGGGGAACTACAGGATGGTCAGCCTAACCTCAGTGGTGGGGAAGATCATGGAGGCACTGCTGAAAGAAAGAAAGAATTGTGGCACACCTGGAAGCCAACAGTGAGTGCCCAGGATTCAAGGCAGCTTGGATTCAGTGCAGGAAGTCATGTCAAATGAATCTTATAGATTTTTTTGATTGCGTGACGAAGGAACTAAATCGGGGGTGGGTGGACGTCGCCTACCTTGATTTCAACAAAGCCTTCAACACCTTCCCACATAAAAGGCTGCTTAGCAAGATGGTTAGTCTGGGCATGGGGCACAGGGTGATAGACTGGGTTAGAAGCTGACTAGCAGACAGGAGACAGAGGGTGGTGGTAAATGGGATCCAATCCAGGGAGAGGGAGGTGGCCAGCAGGGTACCTCAGGGATCAGTTTTTTCGGACCAGTCCTGTTCAATGTCTATATCAGTGACATTACGGAAGGGCTGAAGGGAAAGGTCTGCCTGATTGCAGATGACACCAACATCTGCAACAGGGTGGATACTCCAGAAGGGGTAGAGAAATGAAGAGAGACCTGAGCAAGCTTGAAAATGGTCCAAGGTGTGGAAGCTGGGGTTCAATGCAAAGAAGTGCAAAATAATGCACCTGGGAAGAGGGAACCCTAGAGAAACATACAGGATGGGGGTGGGGTGCTGACAATCACCAAGGAAGAAAGGGACCTAGGGGGATCATCATTTCAGATGACCTAAATGTGTCCAAATAGAGCACAAAGGCTGCAAGGAGGGCCAGTGGCATGCAGGAATGCATAGGCAGAGGTATCACTAGCAGAAGGCAGGAGGTGGTAATGCCACTGTACAAACCACTAGTGAGGCCTCACAGAGTACTGTGTGCAGTTCTGGAGGCCACACCTTCGCAAAGACATCAACAGGGTGGAAGCAGTCCAGAGAAGGGCAACCAAGATGGTACATGGCTTGCATCACACAACATATGAAGAATGATTAAAGAACCTTAATATGTACTCACTGGAGGAATGGAGGGAACAGGGGAACATGATAGAAACATTCAAATACCTCAAGGGCTTTAACACAGTATCGGAGGAAGACATCTTCCAGTGCAGAAGGAGTGCAAGAATAAGGGGGCATGATATGAAATTGGAGGGAGCAGGTTAAGGGGAAATGTGAGAAAGTTTTTCTTCATAGAGAGGGTCATAGACAAATGGAATAGCCTGCCACAGGAGGTGGTGGGAGCAAGCACAGCAGAGGGTTTTAAACATGCCTGGGATAGGCACAAGGGGACCTTGAGGAGGGAAGTAGTGATGGGAAACCACTGACCACTGAGGGTCAGAGGCCACAAACAAGTATAGGGCTTAAGGGCAGACTAGATGGGCCTAGCAGTCCTTATCTGCTGACAACTTCTATGTTTCTGTTTCTAAATAAAGTTTTAAAACAATTCAGTGTAATCCCAAACCTTGGGAGAAGCTTACCTGGACATCTTATGCCGTCCTCCCTTCTGGAGTGCCTGCTGCTGCTCCCAAACTGAATATTGCTGCTGGTGCTGCAGTTGCTTTCTCTTGCTTAACTGCATGGGGGAGGGGAGAGGGAGAGAGAGAGAGAGAGAGAAGAGAGAGAGAGAGAGACTTCATCTTCGTTCGGCATCTCCTGCACCCTTTGCTTCATGGCTGTGGTCACATTTCTGACAACTCTCCCAGTATCAGAAGCAGCTTGTTTTTTAGGGTTTGCCATACTGCTATCTGCCTGAATTTAATATCAAATTGCAGCACTTGATCTTGATCTCAGGAATCACACTGTTTCTATAGAATCCACTTTTAATTGCTGCTTGAGGGTCTTTCATTTTGTCATTTGCTAAGCCATGGAGAGAGCTAACTGGAGATTGTCTGTTCACTTTGGCCGATGGCTATGCCCCAGACATATTTATTTTAATATTTATTTGCCCCCATATGCTGTATTGGTCCCAGTGTTTGTTAGTAGCCCTCTTGGGGCTATTGTCTGGTGGGCCCATAGACCATGTTGGTGTGGCGGGTCTGTAGTCACAGCATGCTAGCAGGGTCAGGGAGAGTGAAGAGTGCAGTGGGGACGCCCCTTCGCAGCATGCCCTCCCACTGTTGTGGTGGCTTTTTCATGGTGGGTGCAGGAGATGCCAAAGTTGTGTCCCTGTTGCCTCCCGGTCCCCTCTGCCAGAAATGGGGGACAGCCTTACTGCAGGCCATGTGAGACTTAGATAAAAAAAGTTGATTCCTTTACTGCATGTTTAGCAGGAATGGACACCAAAGCTGAAATGGCAAAAACCACATCAAACAGTGAAGCCGAGATGGTGACACAAATGGCAACTGTGTTAACAGGTGTATTGTCTGAGAATAAGTTATTCTCTCTCAGGATGAAACACATGGAAAACAATGTTTGGATGGCCAGTCTCTGCTTTTTGGGAGTCCTGGAGGAATGTGAAGGGACAGATTTAGTTACCTCTATTGTGTCTTTAACTAAAATTATGTTAGACACGGATGTCTCAGGCCAGGTGCTAAAATCGTAGCGGATTACCCCTCTGAGACGCCCACCATCAACAGGCCAACCCCCAGACTATTTTTGTGATCACTAGTGGCCCCATATCAGGAATGTGGTGCTGATGACTGCTAAAGGTAAAGGACAGGTGACAATGAAGTATGGCACTCACATTTACTGTTTTCCAGACATAAGCTTCACGACCTGCCAGTGGCGCAAGGCCTTTGACTTGGTCTGGTTGGGCCTGCTCATGCTGGGAGCTGTACACACTCTCTCATTCCCTGCCCGCCTCCACATCTCATACGCAGGTTTATTCTGACCCAGAAGAAGCTGGCAAAAAATTGGATGCCATAAAGGCAGACTTTTCTTGCCAGCAAACGGAACAAGACTCTGATGAAGGAGAGTGAGAGGACTGTGGGGGATCATCATTTCAGATTACCTAAATGTGTCCAAATAGAGCAAAGAGTCTTTAGCTGAATGAGTACTCATTCAGCTAAAGACTGGTTAGCTGTCTAACTGGACTAAGTTCTAAATTTGAATTGTTGGCACTGTGTAATGGTGTCATGATACTGTTGTGCTTTGGGTGGGTTTCTTTGAAAGGACAGGTTTAAGTAGCCAGGCAAACTTAATAAACATTAAATTGGCATGCCACTGAAACTGCTGACTTGGGACTGAAGCAGTCGCAATGATCACCAAATGGTGGATACCACAAGGCTAGCTGGCTGTATGCCAGCATGGTTCTTGCTCTCCATGAAGCTGCAGTGCACATAGTGAGTCCCGTTTCAATATAGTTACTTTGGGTTTGTCCACAATTAGGCATAGAGTCATTATATTTAAAAGCTTGCAAGTTTTAACTTGAGTTCAAGAAAGTCTCTCACCATTATGCTGATATCAAAGTACTTAAGGCTCTGGATCGGTTTATATTTTTTTCTTATCTGCTTGAGGCCCGTTTCTGTAACACAATAGTAATTGGTTTTGCAGCTCTTGAGTGTAGTTGCAGGATGGATGGCTGCTGGATTTCTTAACATCCAGTGCATTCAGGGAGGCATGAACAATAAACCTGTGCATTTGCAACATTTTGATTGTGTTTTGGATTGTATTTTCAGACAATTTTATTCAGTATTGGCCCCATGCTCGATGCTGTATGGTGTATTAAGAGGATCAGTTAAATATAATGTATTTTCACTGCACCACATATGATGTAACGATGGATGCAGAGTAGATGTATTAATTATGTGATGTGTTGGTTGCCATTTACTAAACTCAAAACCAAGGATGTGTTTTCTTTTTACTGGTTGCATTGAAAAGTGAATAAAAATAAATAAAAATGTTTGCGCCAAAGTGCCTTCCAGATATGGGCAAAGCCGTGTTTATGCCGTTTGACCCTGCTGGATGGCCAATCAGAAGGCTAGGAAGCCCTAGAGACACAGCAGGGGACTGTGGAGAGGATGATGCAGCCAGAGCCTCCCTAATGGACTCACAGGCTATGAGGGCCAATCAGGGGCAGGACGTGGCACAAAGACTGATGAATGGCCCTGCCTGTCCAATGAGACACTAAATGGAGAGAAAGAAGTTTCTGGGCTCTCAAGGAGTTCAGGACAGTCTACAAGAAACACTGAGTTGTTCAGACCAGGTGCTAGTGAAACCAAGAGAGAGGTCTAGCCAGGCCAACAATCCTGCGAACCCTCACTAGGGTTCATTCACTCAGCTCACTGTGAGTCTTATCCTGGGCTTACATTGTTCAGAGACTGTGCCAGACAAGCACCTGAGAGAAGAAACTGTTGAGAGTGGGAGCCTGTAGGCTAGTGCTGCATACTGAAGCTGCTGAGCTGTACTAAGCAGAGACAGAGACCTGTGTCCTACCTAGGTTGCTCTGGAGCCAGGTAAGCGGTCTGATATCCCTTCTCTAGTGAGGTATGATTGGGGAACAGGGAGCCACAGGGCACGTGCCTACCCTGAGTACGTGGATATTCTTGATCTGGAGGGAAGTTGGACCATGGGGATCATTCCTGGGGTCTGGGCTCCTTGGGAACCAGTAAGCTACTGCTTAGTGCTCCTGTATCCTTACAGCTGAGCCAGAAGGGCCACATCCTGTGAGGTGTGAGCTAAAAGGGTGTGCTACTGCAGAATGTCTGAGGGAATTGGAAGTACTTCATCCTCAGGCCACTGGGCCCTGTTCCTGACCGCTACTCACTCACTTGCTGTGTGCTGACCCCTGTCTCAACTGAACTGATGTTTCCATGAATCATGCGAGTGCTGGCATTGCTGGCTGAGGTCGTTTGTACTTTTCCAATTCTGGATTACCATTACTACAGTTGGATTACAAGTTGTGTTTCACATGGTTTCCTGTTGGATTTCAAGTTCTTTAAATTGGGCTAGCACACTGTGGCCTGTTGGGTGGTTAAATTGCAAGCCTGCTAAACATCATCAAGTGGACCACTGAGAGAACCTAAACAATGTAGCTACCAGGTTTGCACTTGGACTGTACTATAATTCCTGGGTACCCAGAGTCATTAGTTATTGTGACATACTTGAGATTGTTGTTTTACTACTGGTACGAGCTGAAGAATGTACTGTGTAACCCCTGGGCAGCGCTATTCCAATGGCTAATTACCCCTGCCTGTCCTTCTAAAACAAGGTTGAGGGGCCAGGGTTCCAAACTAACAAGTATCAGGGTTCCCCTACCCTCAGTAAACACAATGATGTGGTGCCTCCACCCAGAGTAAGGTACGTGGGGGTGTCTCTCTCCAACCTAGTATAACCCTCTGGGAAGCTAGACCCACTCACCAGCCCACCTAGTGACCAAGTACCTTCACAACAGGTACAACTCTTTTCAGCAGGGAACACGCAATTGGCAATGAACATTAATAATATGTTCACAACCCTTGCACTTACCACCAGGGTTGGGTCTTCTGGCAAATGCCCTGGAGCCCCCTGTAAAGCAATATCACAGGCAAGCATACACTTTCAAATGCTTTTACCCAAGTCACAGTGAAGTTTAACCAGACAATAACTTGCTCCTGTGTCTGCTTAACAGTGAAACAACAAATTTGATTTATTGAGGGGATGTGAACAAGGGAGGGGAGCAAATCTGGATAAATGATTGCTAAGCTGGTATTAGCCAGGATATTTTGCATGCAATTTCTTTAGTCGATTCAGTACAGTCTTGCAAATGCTGGGTACCCAAAGTGTGATGCTGGTTAACCAGAACGGTGCCTGGGGTTGCAGCTGCTGTTGGGGCCCTTGATGGGAAGAAAAGATGATTGAAAATACAAATACAAAGTTCCCCAAGGTTCCTTTTAAATTTACAAACAATTTACTAGCAAGGGAGACAAGAAATGTGGAAAAACATCTAAATAGTACATTAGAAAGACTTATCTCAACCTAAAAAAACAAGAACTTTCAAATTATTTTATTATCTCCATTACATAATATCATAAAAAACTCTCTCAAGTGTTGTATCAAAATATCATTCCAGTAACGTTTCGGAATATAAATTCCTTCATCAGACTATAGAGCTTATTCTGAAAATAAAAAATATAAAATATATAATGATAAATACACAATTCTCTCATGTAAGTTCAAAGAATATGTATAAAACAGAATTACTAGATGCAGGTGGAACTAACCTGCGTTCTTGCAAAGGTGGCCAATGGGGATGGGAGGGTGGCTGTAAAGGTAATTCCTCAAACCTGAGGTAACAAGTTTTAATCTCTAGACCAGGGAGAGAAACAAAATTTCTATTAGCCCAATTTATAAATGATTTAATAATGTACACAATCTTAAAAAGTATATATAATAATATACCTTTTATTTTAAATTTTAATTCTTCTATTAAGGAAGAATCCAATTCTGTTGTTCCCAAATATCACTTTGTCCTAAAAGGAAGTGGATTTTAAATAAGAAATGGAGGGAACAACTTTATTCATTTGTTTAAATCTAGCCCTTAAAGTAAAAAAGTTTATCTCGAGCAGCAGTTATTGCTAGTCTCTCCCCTGAGACACCGTAAAAATTAATTTAACTTAGGTAAAGCCTTTTACCTTATTATGTCTATATTTCGACTCCTTGAAAACCATATGACTTTTTGCTCCGTTAGGCTTTTAAAATGTAACCGGATTTCCAAAGTAACAGACACCTCGCCGCCATTAGCGCACCATACTAGTTTGCTATTGCATTGCACCTATCTTCCTGGTGCAGTATATTTCAAGAAGAAGGGGCTGAGCCGCTCTGGTGTGCATGTAAACTGTGCCACATCATGAATGACGTCACCCTGGGTGGCTCGGTCAAAATGAATGAAACTCTCCCGTATTAACATCAAAGGAGAGTTCCTCTAAATCTCACAGATCTGCAAATTTAAAGCAGTGCTCATAATAAGGAACTAATAATGCTATACTTCAACAAAATATCTCACAGGTCACCAAACACTTTTGTTTACATATCAACCACATAGCAATGCATGTCCATATATTTCGAAAATAATTAATGTTTAAACAGCAGACTAATGGGTGAAAAAAACATTATATATATATATATGAGGAAAAAAGATCCAAACCCCAAATCTTTTTTCAAGTTCTACACAAAAAATCTAAATAAAAATAAGGGGGCTTTGGTGTGCACGTATCCCGTGCTACATCATAAATGACACTACCTAAAGCTTCCCAAAGAAAAACTCTCCTATAAAAATAACTGGGAGTGCATTCCATACCTATTAAATGTTTTCAATAAATGAAAATCAGAACAACAGTGAAACTAAGGAATCATAACAATTCACACTAGCATCAAGACAAAATGAATTAAACTATCCAGCAGATCTGAACATATATATTCCTAAGTGTATTCCTAATAAAGTCATACAATTTAGAATGAATTTCCAAATATGAGGATCCATCAAACTGGGAGGAATAAACTTACTAATGTAAAAGGTTTTTCTATATACAGAAGAAACCACAATACACAAACTTTTTAGTCATAAACTGACCAATTCAAAGTTTCATTCAAACCATATTTAGGTAAATGAGTTTTTAAAGTGAATATCCACCACGCTTCTCACTTTAATAAGAGTCTCTCTAAATTTCCTCCTCTTGTTGATTCATATATCTTTTCGATGCCAAAAAATTGAAGGCTTGATATTTGATGTTTCCTCTCAATAAAGTGTCTGGCCAAGGGTGATCTCAGGTCACCTCTTCTGATATTACTTTTGTGTTCAGAGATCCGAGTTTTTAAAGGTCGAGTTGTCTCTTCTATATAACTCAATGCACAAAGACATACTATGCAATAAACTACATAATTTGTGTTACAGGTAATGAAGCTTCTAATTTGGAAAACTCTGTCCTCACATGTGCTCTTAATAATCTTAGTTTTCTTACCACTATTGCAATGCACATAATTGCCACAAGGAAAAAAGCCTTTTATGTCACTTTTTAACCAACCAGTGCCTTCTGTATTACTTTTCCAATGTTGTGTTTTAACAATCTTATTTCGTATAGTTGTGGTTTTACGTGCTGTCACCCATGGTTTATTTTCAGAAATCTTACATCCTAAATCATTAGTTTGTAATATTTTCCAATTAGATAGAATAATATTTTTAATTATACCGAAATTTTCAGACTATTTTGTTGACATTGTGATTTTTTCAGAAGGGGGATTCAAATCTTGAACCTTATCTTGTAAAAGACTATCTCTGTCTTTAGAATCTACTTTTTTTCTGGCTATTTCTAAAGTTTGTTTAGAATAACCTCTAACAACAAACCTTTGTGTTAAATCAATCAAATTTTTATCACAGTTTTCAGGAATACTACTATTTCTTTTAACTCGTAGCATTTGACTATATGGTATATTTTCTTTCAGATTCTTAGGATGGAAACTTTTATTATGTAATACTGTATTTCATGTTGTCTCCTTTCTAAATAAATCTGTACAAAGTTTCCCACCCTTTTTCAAAATTTTTAAATCCAAAATTGTGATTTCTTCTAAATCATATGTCATGGTAAAAACCAGATTTTTGTTAGAGGTTTCCAAGTAATCCTTAAAAGATTCTAAATCTTGTGAAGTTCCATCCCAAATTATAAATATATCATCTATAAAACGTTTATAAATGATTATATTTATTTTAAATCGATTAGTATCTGAACAAATATGTCGATTTTCGAAGTATGCCATATATAAATTTGCATAAGTAGGGGCTAATGTTGCCCCCATTGCTGTCCCTGTTTTTTGCAAGTATTTTTTGTCCTCAAATGAAAAATAGTTGTTTTTCAATACCAGTCTTGTCAAAGCCAACAAAAAATCCTTATCTGGTTTATTTTTATTTCTTAATGATAGAAAATAATCCATGGCTTCCAGACCTTCCATAACTTTTCCCCCACCTTTGTCTGCTACTTTAATTATCAACTGCTGTCAAGTCACGTGATGATAAAATGTTTATAAATGATTATATTTATTTTAAATGGATTAGTATCTGAACAAATATATAAGAAAAAATGATTAAACATGCACAAACAAAGATCTTCACTGACTGTATCCTCGGCCGGTAGGCCAAGTCCACTGAAACCCTGTAAAACACACTGAGTGAAATCAGATGGTACCACAGAATAATTCAAGAGCTTGTTGCAGGGAGCTACCTTCGGTTTACTCACAGCACCAGTAGGTAGGTAGAAGATGGCCTGGTGAAATGAAAACCTGTTGCACAACACTGAAGAGCATGGGGAAGCTAGGCTGACACGACTCACCTCCGCTTCACAGCCTTTCCCTCCAGGTGGCTGCAACCTGCGATACCTTGCTGCACAGGGGCTAGATCCCCAAAGCTGGTCTCTCACCAAGAAAACTGTAACTGGTGCAGAAATAGACTGATTGGGCTGGGTTTGGCATGACCCCAAGGTCAGGTAAAACACTTTTGGCAAAGTTCAGTTCTTTTGGCTCGGGAAAGCCTCCAACTGGCAGACAACTTAGCCAAACAAGGCAACTGGCTCCCAGTGGCAAACAGGCATCTCTGGTTAGTAGGCCTCAGCCCACCTTGAGCATTTAGCACATTAAATGGAAACAGCATCCACTCATCCACTTCTCAGTTTGGCTTCAGGCCAGTTCACAATTACAGCCGCTCTGCTGAGCAAACCTTTCAACCTGCAGAAGGCAGTCTCTGGTGACCGATTCCTGAATTTGGGACCACAGATACATACCAGAGGAAACTAGGCCTTTCCTAGGCCAGAACCCCACAAGCTTGAACAGGGCTCCTCACTCCATGGAGTCTCGGGATGAACTGCTCACAGTTTGAAATCAGTTCTGGGATTAGTCCATTTTTCTTGCATTCAAATTGGTCAGAGGGAGCTGTCAATCACAATCTTGTGCTGTCATTGATTCCTTTAGGTGCCAAACCTTAGCGTTCACAGTTTCTACCACAAGGCACCCGAAATAAGGACCCCTCGAGGTCCCCTGTGTCCCAATTGGTCCAATTCCTGGAGGTCCCAGACCAAACATGGTGGCTCCCATTTGGATGCATAAGCTGCAAGAAGGCAGGTTAAAATGAGCACTCTAATTTAAATACAATAACAAATTAGAAGTAAATATTTACAGTACCAGTTAGGGCTCCCTCTGCTCTAACAGTGACAGCAGAATGGAGCAAATAGGGGTGATGCCTGGCCAGTTGCAAGCTCTGAAGCACTCGGACCCCTAGCCCAGGCCATTCACAGTACACTGGCAGTGTCACTTAAAGGGACAGAAGTGGAGGCACATCATGCACTCTCACACAGATCAATAGGGTCACCAAATAACCATGGATTTATTGTTTTCAATGGACATCTGCCTGGCAGTGGGCATTGCTGGAGCCCTGGGAGACACTTAAGGTAAGCCCCAAATTGGTGTGGCGGGCTTCAACTGTACCCTGTGTAGTATAATAAAGGAACAATGCACAACAGGGTGTGTGTCCTACTGGGAAAACACCATGCCTCAGGAGGTTGGGTGTCCAACACCCAAGAAGTGACATTAACACAGCATGACACAAACCATAGAGTGCATTATTCCTATTAAAACAATGGCTCATGAGTAAAACACAAAATGAAAAAGTACATTTACAAGTGCGTTTTCTACAATTTTTTTCAATGGGTAGGTATACAGGGAAGCACCAAGGGAGGTCGACAGTGAAAATCCTGCACAGTGACGGCACAGTACCGATGCAGGTAGTGTGCCGCCCATTCTACCAGTGTTTTCTGTGGGGGGCTGTGCCCCCCACACTCCCCATGCAGGGGGCTCTGCTCTCCATACCCCCCCAGACTTTAGGATTATCAACTACAGGTCAGAGTTGGTCCGGAGAGGAGGCAGAGCACTTGGGGAAAGCAAAACACGGAAAAAGGACCATTATAGCGATTGTCACCGTAATGGTCTTTTTTCGTGCTTTCGGGGTGTCAACCTGAATGGGTGCACTGGGTATATAGTACTTAAAAAAAAAATAGTGCTGATTGACAGCATTGTCCACTAGATGGAGCTGCTGTTACTGTGGGTCTGAACTGTCCCACACTCTTTCTTTTGTCTCCCTTGATCTTTATGCTACCAGCCTGTTGAAGTGGCACATTGTTCCCCCCCACCCCGCAGTCTGAGAGTCGCTGGTATTGAATTAAAAGATGCTGTTGCAGTTTGTACAAATGAACTCCCCCCCCCCCAACTACTCACTATCCCTGCTGGAACACTGAATACAGAAAATGGTGGTGCGGTACAGTAAGTAAGTGAAACACAGTCTTACTTACTAAAGCAATGGACAGTGCGAGGACAGCAGAAGGGACTGCCATGAAGCCAGTGGTAGTAATGGCTTAATGATTGGCAGCGGGGAGTGTATTGAGAGTAGGGGGGCTTTGGGGTGCTTGGTCCTAAAGCTATTATGACAGCTTTAAGTGTGAATATTTTTTTTTTATAAACAAAAAAAAATCCTAAAAGTGATGTTCACGGAGAGGAGACTGTCAGTGGAGTGGGGAGCTACTGTGAAGTCGAACACAAAGATGGCTTTTGCCTTTTTTTTAATAAGAAAATGAAACTTTCAGTATTTTTAGGTGTGAGGGTTCTGGGTTTCACTTTTGCCGGTTTCTGTGCTGTGGTTGGGAGGAATTTACATTTTTACAATTGTGTTTTCTTCTGTGAAAATTGAGAGGCTTTATGCTAACTATAGGCAAGTTGGACATGTCGTGTGCAGGGATATTTTTTTTTTGTCATGTGATTTGGTCATGTGTGTGCTGGGACTACATCCGTGATGTTGTGCTGGGATAACATCATGGGTCCAGCCTCACACTGACCAATCAGAGCCCAGGAGTCTTTCTTGCCATTGTATAATACATCTTTTTGAGCTTCTTGATTGGGCAGGTGCTTTCCAGAGTGTGAGGAATCTGAGAAGCTGGTAGTGAACCACGGTATAGTAGCTCTCAGGGAGCAGGCATTACTCAAGGGCACTTGAAGCTGCCTAGCTCCTGTTTTCCTTCCAGCCTCCAGGACAGTGTTGTTAAATAAAAGCATTGTTAATTTGTTGCATTTTACATCTGTGTGTGCACCCAGTTTGTAGAACCTGACAAAGGTAACAACTGTCTTAGTGGTCCCAAGGGAGTGGTTCAGCCCAATGTAGTGAAGTGGGTAGGTACTGCATCCCAGGGTACAGTATTACTCATAGCACCTGGATCACTTATTCTCCTAGATGGAGGCAACACGCCATTTATTATTTATTCTGGGATGAGCCCCCCCACCACCACAGGAGAAAGAATGAACCCAACCTCCTCAACAAGGAAGTCCCTGTACAGTTAAAATGCAGGGGTGTGAACTCGGACATTGCAACCCAGGGGATCACATCAGTAAGTTTTACAAAGTGTACCTTAGAGAGCTGAGATGCAGTGCAAGAGAGCTGAGATGCATAGCGGTAGCCAGTAGCATCGGTGGACGGTACAACCTGTATCAAGAGTCAAACATCCCTCAGTGGAGACTTTCAAAGAAATTTTTTGAAGTTTAAATAACACGAGTGAGCAGTGACTTTCTGGGCCTCCTCATATAGAGACACACCTCAGTAAGCTACTTCCTCCTCTCTCCAAACAAAAGACACGATTAATGTGATTGACAGAGGGTGTCAGAACTGCACTTGAACTCAGATGTGGCAGTTTGCTTGCATTTTCTGCCCTAGAGCTGAATACAAATAAACAGCTATTTTATTTCCATGTGTAAGCACGTGTCATGGGTCAACTTTAGGGGAAAAAACTGTTTGTTATCGGACCAGTGACTGCCACTGATTTGATGGTCTTCAGTACTCTATGGTGACCGACAACTGAAGCAGTCCAAGTGATTTCCTTTTAGAACTTAAGCTGTGCTGAACTAGCTAGTGAGCAGATAAACATTTTTATTTTTTTTATATGTATAATAATTTGATAAAACTGCACAGACAGCAAAATCTGGGCCAGCCCCTGCCCCCACTTTCACCATAGACTGTTCCCTGAGTCTAGCGATTTCATTTTCAAATAAATAATACAAAATAAAATGCAATTACAGGAAAACATTTTTTTTCCTTTTTCTTTAACAACTGGTAGCTGCACGAGCAGCAAGCTCTGGGACAGCCTTGCCCCTACTTTCACCATGGACTGCTGCCAAAGTCGGATTTATTGTTAATTTTAATGAAGGGCCTAAGTACAGTGTGCAAAAACAAAAGCAAGCTTTTATATATATATATATATATATATATTCAATCCTGAGAGACAGAGATGGGAGGCAGCTTTCAACTATCCAGGGCACGATGTCAGCACCAAGACATAGTCTGGTGGTGAGGGCAGAAGGTGCAGTACTTAATCCAAATCCAGTGTAGCTCTCATTGGCTGTCCCGATCTGTCCAGTGGCAGTCTGCCACCTGATTGGTCCCTCATTCACATCGAACATTTCTAGCAGCGGAGGACACTCTGTCAGGTGATTCAAGTGGGAGCCCTGAAACCATCACATGATTACCATATCGGCTCAGATATTCAAAAGTGCACCCAGAGCATGTGCAATGGAATGTGCAGTGCAATGCAGTTGCACCACAGAAAACTGATACCATATTCAAAAGATGCACCATAAACATGCACAGGCGCGAACCACACTGAATGTAGTCTGGGGGACTATGACATCACCAGTGGCCAGAGAGCAGAGACTGCTGGATGTCTTCCAGGATGTATTTCTGACACAACAGGTGGGTGAGCCAACTAGGGAGGCATGGACACTGGACACGGTCCTGGCATATAGTGATCAGATTAGGGGCCTAGAGGTGAGGGACCCATTGGCTGGGAATGATCACGCCACAGTCTGGTTCTTCCTGGACCTGGGGGGGAGGAAAGCTGAACAAGGACATTAGTAACTGACTTTAGGGGTGCAGACTTCAGGGAGATGGGAAGGATCCTTAAAGATCATCTAGACAGGATAAGGACGGATATGGATGCTGAAAGCAGGTGGGGGATCATTAGGAAGGGAATACAGGAAGTTACCAGATCCTGCGCAAGGGAAAAGCATAAGTTCGGTAATGCCGGAAAACTCTGCTGGTGGACCCGGGAGGTACAGGAGGTGGTGAGGGAAAAGAAGGAGACCTATAGATGCTTCAAGTGGTCAAAGAGTGAAAGGGATCAGGAAGAATATGAGCTGACAGCCAAGAGAGTCACCAGGGTGGTGAGAGCAGCTAAGGCAAAAAAGGAGCAGTCCTTGGCCAGTGAGATCCGGAGGGGGGACAAGAGGTTCTTTAGGTACATAGGGAAAAAAAGGAAAGTAAGGGGGCAGATGAGCAAGATAAGGGTAGGGGATGGTTGGGCACAGGAGGGGGAGAACAGGCAGAAGTCCTAAATGAGTACTTTGCCTCAGTTTATATCAGGAGGATGGATGGGCTATGTCTTGCGAGGGGAGCAGGGGCAAACCAGAGCAAGGGGTGAGACCGGTAGAGACCAAGGGCCCTGATGGGTCTGGGGAAAGGGAGTGGCCACCACAGACAGGTGGGGGCCCAGCAGTGCATGGTGAAAAGGAGGAGGACGAGGCTGATATCCCAGTAGAGAGAGTAAGGAAAGCCCACAGGTCCCTTTGGATGGAGAAAGCACAACGGCCAGATGAGATACATCCCAGGGTGTTGAGGGAACTGGCAGATGTCCTGGCAGTCCCTCTAGCGGAGCTTTTCAACATCTCTCTGAGGACTGGGTGGGTGCCTCAGTTTATACTGGGGGGATGGAGGGGTTATGTCTTGCGAAGGGAGCAGGGGCAAATCAGAGCAAGGGGTGAGACCGGTAGAGACCAAGGGCCCTGATGGGTCTGGAGAAAGGGTGCCCCAAGACCGAAGGGTGGCCCATATTGTGTGGATCCACAAGAGGTGATCAACAGAGGAGGCAGGAAATTACAGGCCCATTAGCCTGACATCGGTGGTCAGCAAGGTGATGGAGGGTATTGTCAAGGAAAGGCTAGGGGGGTAACTGGAGCAAACTGGGTACTTGGACGCTAGGCAGTATGGCTATGTCATAGGAAGATCGTGCCAGACAAATCTTGCTGAGTTCTATGACTGGATGACGAGAGTCCTGGACCAGGGTAGGCCAGAGGACGTCCTCTTTCTGGATTTTAGCAAGGCGTTTGATTCAGTACCCCACAGTGGCCTGCTGGCTAAGCTGAAGGAAATGGGGGTAGGGAGACAGTTGCTAAGACAGATAGGAAATTGGCTCTCTGAGCGTACTCAGAAGTTGGTGGTTGGAGGGTTAGCCTCATCCCCGAGGTGGGTTACTAGTGGAGTTCCCCAGAGGTCAGTGCTGGGGCCACTCCTGTTCAATGCCTACATCTCAGACATCAGGATGGGGATCAAGAGCGAGATGAGTCTCTTTGCAGATGACTCAAAGCTAGGTGCAGTGGTGGATCGGGAGGAGGGGAAGGGAGGGTGGCCTTGCAGGAGGACCTGGAGGCTCTGGAAAGGTGGTCGGGAAAATGGAACCTAAAATTCAATGCTGGAAAGTGCAAGGTTCTGCACCTGGGAGTCAGAAATCCAGGCCAGGGGTATACCCTGGGAGGAGGCATGATTCAAGTCAGGAGGGTGAGAGGGACCTGTGGGTAGTGGTATATGTCAAAATGAACAACTCGGAGACCTGTAGGAGGGCAGCAGCAAGGGCAAATAGGATGCTGGGATGCATCGCCAGGAGGATTACCTCAGAAAGGCGGAAGTGATCCTTCCACAATACAATTGCTTGGTTAGGCCACACCTCGAGTACTATGTACAATTTTGGAGACCACATTTAAAGAGGGACATTACACTCCTAGAGAGGGTCCAAAGGAGGGCAACCAAAATGATCTGGGGCCTGGGGAGAGGACCTATGAGGAGAGGCTCAAGGAGCTCGACATGTACACCCTGGAGGAGAGGAGGGACGGGGGGACATGATAGAGGTCTTTAAGTACATGAAAGGGATCAATAAAGGAGGCCCAGCCAGGGTGCTTCAATGGAAGGAGGGTGGGGCAACAAGAGGTTACGGGTGTAAGCTGGAAGGGGCAGGCTCAGAGGGGAGAGGAGGAGATGTTATTTCACTGAAAGGGTGGTGAAGTCATGGAATGCACTGCCCAGGGAGCTAGTAGAGATGGAGACTGTGGACAGGTTTAAGAGGGTATGGGACAGGTACAGGGGGAGGGTAAATCTGACCAGGCACAATACAGGTGGAACATCTGGGACTGGGGACAGTATAACCCAAGGGGGGGGGGGACACCAAAATCGGCCCTCAGTGCGGGTGCTGAAAATCAAGCAGACTTGAGAGACATTTAGGCCTATTCTGCTGGCATTTTAGTAATGATGCACCATTGCACAACCAGACATGTGCCAGAGCAACCAGGACTGCACAGGAGCATGGCAATAAGCAGCAACAAGCATGCTGAGAAAGCACCATGGTCAAAGGGGTACACAGGCAGGGCAGCATAAGAGCAGAGTGCCACACCAGTCCTGGCAGACCCAAACCACAAGGGGATCATGACCACGGTGACTGTAGGCTGCATAACAGAAACACACAGGCCACCAAACACACCTCGCCACCCACTCAGTTGAAAGGGAAGCCAGCAGGCCCATGGCACTGCATCACCACAACCCCGACAGGCAACACACTGCATGGGACAAAGCCACAGGCATGCTGGGAGGCCACCAGGCACCTACAGTGCTCAGAGGTACAAGAGACACACATGCACTGGGGAACAAGGTGCACAAGCCATGCCAACAAGCAGGTACACAGGGCCCAGCACCACACCACAACACTGCAGCTGGACGGCATGCCAGCACAGGTGAACAGGGACACGAGGCAGTGGACCACACACAGGCCAGGTGTACAGCCACAGCTCAAGGGCCCATGCCACAGAGGTACACATCACACATCAGCCACTGCACACGGAAGCACAACACAAAGGGCACAGCTGTGATACAGAACGGTCAAACCCAACAGCAGCACAGAACAATGTAAGCACAGTGCAGCACTGCACAGACAAAGGAGATGCAGACACAGAGGTGCAACAACAGAAACCTTTACTAAACAACCAAACCAAGAACAGTGGTGTGCCAACAGGGCATATAACAGCAACAGCAGAAAGGGAATGGGAAAGTGGTGCAAAGTAGCCAACAAGGGGAATGTGATCGGGAGCAAAGACACAGGAACATACAAAACAGAAACAAAATCAAGATGGAAGGGGGCATCCAGGGCACAGTGGTGAGAGGGGACAGGGTCAGTGATGCAGATGCTGCTGCGAGTCCCTCACCATGCGCACCTCCTGAATGAGCACCCCGTGTAGTGCTAAGATGGCATCTGCATACATGGATCGGGATGTTCATCCTTGAGATATGCAGCTGCACCAGTCCATGTAGATGACGGAGCCCAGCACTCAAGGCCTGCCAGCATCTTCTGGCCCGAGGCTTGGCCTGTCCTACAAGAGGGGAAACAAGTCAGGCAATGAGTGATGGACCACAAGAAGCCCAAGCCCCCCCATGTGTGTGCATGGGACAGCTGCCGCACCCACAGCTGGACAGAGCCAGAACTGGCATGTGCACACTGGACAGCAGCAGCCGACACAGCTGTGCCCCACAGATAGACTGCGTGGTTGCCTGTGACAGACATGCACCCACACCTGTGCAGTGGACCACACAGTACCGGTGCAAGGGCCCCCCCAGGCAGTACTGTAGTCCCCCTGCAGCAGGCACACACCATGAGACATGCACACACACACACACACACACACACACACACACACACACCCTACCAGGAACAGTAATGGAACACTACCACACAGAGGCCACGTGCAAGGCCCACCCCCCTGCACAACATGGCACAGGCAGTGGGTCGGGGAACTGCCCATCACAGTGGCCACGCATAGCGGCACTGCCCCTTGCCATACCACACAGCAAAATCCAGTGCAAGCAATGATCCGCACACCATGCCACACACACCTGCCTGTTAAGGCACCAGTGCAGCCACAGCACCCCCATCACTGTGGTGCCTGTCCCTGTCTGCAGCCTCCCTGGCCCTCCTGCGGTCCTCCAGTCCTGTGGATGGAACAGAGAGAGAGAAAATGAACATGAGTGGCATGCCATGCACAGACCCACCCAGCACAGTCACAGTGCCCAGTGCTGACGTCAGCATGGACAGGTGCACAGGCTCATGTGTGGGCATGGTGTATGGCCCAATGTCAATGTGCAGAGTACAGACATGCAGTGCAGCAACAGAGGACACACACCAGCCACCAGTGCTGCCCCCCCATGCAGCCGCACAGGCAATGCACAACACAGGATGTGGACAACGGTAGCATGTACAGTGCCATGGGACACCTACCTGGCTTTGGCACAGACCCCCAGCGTGCCCCCTCCTGCAGCCATCGAAGCCTGTCTGCATCCCTCCTGTAGAGGTCCCCATATCGGTGTCTGCACTGCTCAGTGGTGTGTGGCACCCCAGTCAGCCACTCCAGACCAGCAGCCACCCTCTCCCACACCTGGAACCTAGGCTCCTGGAGCTCAGCCACATCATAAACCGGTCCGCTACAGGCAGGCCCAGGGCCACCAAATTTGCCACCTCTACATTGATCCAGTTCCCTGCCTGGTGCACACGCTGACTTGACCCCACCATCACTGCCATCTGCCGCACTGTGCCTGATCACATGTACCTGCAAAGCCTGCACAAGGAATTGCGCAATGCCTGATGCGCAATTGGGGTTCATGTACCACGGCTGTGAAGCATGGAGTTGCACAACTGACATGCGCAGCTGACACCTATCATGCAGCACCACACATGCACAGAGCAGCACTGTTAGGTGGGAGTATGGGGTCAGGGCCATGAACCCATGTACATGCACTGCATGACCCCACACAATGGTGTGCACATGCCAGGCGTGCATTAGCAGGCAATGCATGGTAAATGCTATGGCACATCTGGCATGGTTGTGCAACATGAACAGACAGCACAGCACATCTGCATGCACGGCATGCGCACATGTCTGCATGCACAATAGGGACACGTCACGCACTGTGCATAGGTGTGCGACAGACCACACATGAAGTAGTGCCGTCCATGGTGTGCATGGCGGGTGCACTGCTGTGCACCAGCGAACCTATCCAGTGCATTACTTTTGGGCAAAGCGCAACCCTGAAATATTCAGCCAGCATATGCAAATAGGCTCATGAGCCAATGTCAGGCACAGTCGGGCACATTAGCATCTCATTTCAATTGCGCTTCTGCTCATTTGCATGAGTTGAGCCATGAAAACATCACAATACTGCACTGGGCACTGACAGATATTGCAGCCATTGAGGTAAGGAGCAACACACGTTGTGATGTATCTGAGTATGATATTAGTGCTGCAGTGTTCCAGGCTGGCTTGCCAGTCTGCTTATTGGACCATTGTATTATCTTCCACAGGCAGCATCATGTCGGAGATGGAGGGAGCTGAGGAGCAGGGGCCTGCATGGAAGCACAGGCCCAACTTCACTAAAATTGAGCAGCAGGCCCTGTTCGAGGCCTACCTCGACAGGGAGGAACTGCTCAGTGGGGCCATGGTCACCCCGCAGGAACGTGCCACCAGGCGGGATGAGGTGGCAACATACGTCAACGCCCATGGCGGACATAGGAGGAGTGCACAGGAGTGCAAGAAGAAGATGGGTACGGACCATTGGCACATAAAGGGGAAGGTGGCCACTATCAGGGTGTCCTGCAGCAGATTGGGCAGGGGACCAGGAATCACCCTTATACTTATGGCGGGGGAGGAGTTGGTGGCAGCGACAATCAACCGCGCTGCCATTGAGGGCATACCGGTTGGAGGATTCCAAACTGGTGGCAGCCCCTCACAGCGCTGTGAGTCACTGGGAGCCATGTGTGTGTGCGTGTGTGTGTGGGGTTGTGCTGCCAAGCAGCATGCAGGTGTGGCAGCAGCTGTGCCGTGGGCCCCTTGCATGTGTGGCCTGTAGCAGTGCAAGGTACACATATGCCCGCTGTGCATAGCATTGTCCACCTGTGTGCAGTGCTGCAGTAGCAGAGGCACCGTACCTCGACCAAGGCCCTGGCCCCAGGGTGTGCAACACTGCTGGCCAGCCCCATGGAGCCATCCACCCAGCATACCTGTGGTACGGCACGGTCCACAGGGGTGCACATGGCCGCATGGTACACCACTGGTGGCAAAGTCTTTGGAGTTGTGTGGATCAGGCAAGCCAGCCATCCATTGCTGCGGCATCATGTGCTGAATCCACCGCACATGGCTTGCCCCGCATGTGTACCATCCATGGCATGGCCACCATATTGTGTAGTGGATCACAGGCATACCCTGTTGCATGCCGGCACTGTGTTGGTGCGCATGCCCCTCACACAATGGTCGCAGCTCAGTGGGCACATTGCCATCCTCATCACTTACACCACTGTTGTGTCTTCCAGCACCATCACGCCTCGGAGGGATGCAGGACTTGGCCGACGATGCTGGACCCAACGAGGCAGAGCCATCTATGTCCACCAGCATCAGGGCCACAGACCATCATTGACAGGGCGGTGTGGGGCTTCTGGAATTCCTGTGGCTTGGCAATGATGACCCCCTGATGGACCTACTGCTCACCAAGGCCCTACCTGTACTGCTACCAGGTACACAGGTAAGTGAGGCATTGGACACAGATGATGACCTGACACTTAGCCTGGGTGGCATGGAAATGGACACGCCACCCAAGGTACAGGCCTGTACACTGGCAGCAGTTGCCACCGGCAGTGGTACAGCACCCACCCAGCTGCCTCCTGTCCATGGCCACACAGTGGTGAGTGGCACTGCCGTCATCGCCTGCCATGGGAGGGTTGGTTCCATGGATACTGGTGCCACAGTGACAGTCCAGTAGGCAGTCGGGCAGTGGCAGCAGGCAGCGGCGGCAATGCATCACACCACAGGGGCCACCAAAGCAGCACCCGTACATTCCCACCCCCTGCACAGTCCCCTGTGCAGCGTCCCCTGGCAGGGGCTGCTGCTGGGCATGCCGCCATGCCCCCAGCAGGTCAATATCATCCCCAGGATGCGCATGGCACCGACAGACTGGATGAGCACACCAGGCTGCTGTGGTCCTCCGTGGACAACCAGGCAATGATCGGGGCCCAGTTCCATGCATTGCAGGTGGAGTTGTGCCACCAGTCTGAGCATGCAGACGTTGAACGCGCACAGCTGACTGGTGAGATCTGGCAGCTGCAGGAGGTCACGACCGCATCTCTGGACCACATTGCTGGTGCCATCACAGCTGGATTTGCATCGCTGGCATCCAGTGGGTATGGCAGGGTGCATAGGACTCCCCGTAGTGCGG
The DNA here is from genome assembly GCA_016271365.2 of Neoceratodus forsteri. Classification (NCBI taxonomy): domain Eukaryota; kingdom Metazoa; phylum Chordata; order Ceratodontiformes; family Ceratodontidae; genus Neoceratodus; species Neoceratodus forsteri. The sequence goes on along the minus strand of CM028132.1, from coordinate 782,041,419 downwards.
CATAGACACCCTGGACCCAGTGTATGGTGACCCAGCATGGCTGATGCCAAGCTCTGACATGGCCATCCCAGACACACCCAGCAGTAATATCTTTGCCAGCCTGTTTACGCCAGAGAGGCTCCGGTCACGTTCGCACACCTCTACCCCAGCGAGTGTTTTGAGTACACCTCCAGTGGCTGTTGGGCTGCCTGTGGCTGCCACACAGCCTGGGCGAGGCCACCCACATGGTCATGGCGGCCATGCATCTGCACGGTAGGCCTGCTGGTTGTGCTATCCCATCCTGCTGCCTGCTGCTGTTGCCTTGTGCACACTTGTCTGTGCGCGCACGTGTGCGTGTGGTGGCACGTATGTGTGGCGTGGTTTCCATGTGTGCATGCTGTGCTGCAGGGCCTTGTGGCATGGGCATGAGGAGGTCAGCACCATGCCATCCTTGCCTCTGTGCCGGTGCATTCAGTCTGATCCATGCCACATGCACAGCTGTGCACGCGAGCGTGTGTGTATACATCCTACCACTGTGGCAGCAGCCACCGCTACTGAATGTGCCAGCTACATGCCCCACCGTGCCCAGCTGTGCGCCTCATGATATTGTCAGTGCTGCATGTGCACGTCGTGTTGTGGGCAGCCCTGTGTCCAGCCCAGGGCCCACGTGTGTGTGTGCATGTGCACATGCCTGTGCACTGTGCTGTGGGTGTGTGGCTGTGTGTATGTGCTGTCTCTGTGCCTGCTGTGTGTGTGTGCCAGTGTCCCTGCATGCCTCCCTGTGTGGCCATGCACCTCAGAGTGTGTGTGTGTGTGTGTCTGTTCCATGCATGCATCGCTGTCGTGGTTGGTACTCACCTGCGGTTTCTGAAGTGCTCCTGTACAACTGTTGCCCTGTGCATCCTGGCCCGTGCGGCCATCCTGTAGTCCCTCCTCTGCACGGGTGGCTGCACACCCCCATCCGGCCCATCCTCATCAATACTGTCACCCCATCCACCTGGACAGCTATCCCACGGTCAATGGCCATGTTGTGCAGCATGCAGCAGGCCAGGAATAGACCACAGGTTTTTACAGGGCTGTACCGTTGGGCACCACCGGACCTGTCTAGGCAATGGAAATGCATCTTGAGCATGCCAAGTACTCACTCAATGATGTTGCATGTCATGATGTGTGCCTCGTTGTACCTGTCCTCTGCAGCATTGGATGGGTGCCAGATGGGGGTGAGCAGCTATGGGTGTAGGGGGTAGGTGCTGTCACCTGTGGGGTAAGACATGAAGGTTAGCTCATGGCATTGCTTGTACCCCTCCCCTCACCCCTGCCCCCTATGGCCACCCTGTCAGCTCCTGCCATGTGTGACATGGGCTTCTGCCCCCTGCATGGCTGCTCCCACACCCCGTCTTGTGTCATACTCACCTACCAGTTGACCCGTGGGGATCTTTCCATGCTCAAACCTCTGGCACAGGATGGAGCTGTGCCAGATGAAAGTGTCATGTGCACTCCCAAGGTGGGTGGTGCAGACATTAATCATGCGCCCCATGGCATTGCACACCACCTGGCAGCTGAACGATGGGTACCCCTTTCTATTCATTAGGTGGCACCCTGTGGGCCAGCTGGTGTGCGTATGGTCACGTGGGTGCAGTCTATTGCCCCGATCACACCTGGCATGCGTGCCACCCTGTGTAAGTCCTGCATGTTTGCTGGATGCTCTGCCTGTGTGCTTGGGAATTGAATGAACTCTGAAGCGTGTGGCAGCAGGGCATTGAGGAACTGTGTGAGGAGGCGGGACGTTGCCGACCAGGTTATTCCAGTGGTTGTCCCTGTTGGTTTTGGAATGTGCCCGTGGTGAGCAGGAACATTGTTGCTGTCACCTTGGTCTCCACTGTCATTGCGTGGCTCCTCCTGGTGGGTGCGTGCAACTCATTATGGCACAGCTCACAGAGCTGCCTCAGAATTGCCCTGTTCAGCCGGTACCTGCCCACGATCTCCACATCCCGTAGTCCTCAGTGGTGAGGCGGGCATGGTACCATGTGTGATTGGCATACCACTGATGGGCCCTTCCTCAGCCACGTTGCTCTTCCTCCCTCCTCCTCACACCTCTCATTACTGCCTCCATCAGGAATGGCTCAGCGTCTATTTCAGTCAGGTTCTGTGCCTAGCGCATCTGCTGTGTGTGTGTGTGTCTCTGTTTGTGCCTCCTTCCATAGGTTAAATTCTGTGTGGTGCATTCTGTGGGTTGCTCCTGACTTGCACTGTGCCATTTGGCTGAATATGCCATTGCGCCGCTTATTCATGGGAACGCCCCTTGTACCTGTTCCGCATACATTATTGTTGTGCAGCTGCGCAATGCATTTTGTGCAGTGCATTCACGTTGGTTGAATATGGCTCCGGGTCACATTTCTGTGGTTGTGCATTGTGCAACTCCTCTGAATATCCACCCCATCATGTCTAGCTGGGCTTCCACTTGCATCTCTTCTTGTCCCCGTCCTCCGTTCCAACTCCTGCACTGTGCATGAGCACACATGCATGTACTTGACTGGCTAATGCTCAAACAGCTATGTGGAAGAGCATCGGCCAGGTCTTAATAGTGCAGTGCCTGTAAAATGGTGCTGGCCAATTGGACCAGCAAACAACATAATTTCTGTGACTCAAACTTGTTTCTGGTGACCTCTGGCCACTGTGAAAGCTGACCACTGCATTTCCACTTTCAGACCATAAAAAAAAAATAAATGTTACGCTGTTTTTCTTGCCTTATAATTTTAGAATATATGTATAATGCTAATAACAGCATCAAAAACCATACAAAAAATGTGCCATACTATCATCAGTAGAGCTCAACAGTATTACGAGATCTCATAATAGTACTGTTCCTATCATAATACTATCATTCTGAGCTCTGAACAATGCTATTACAAGAAAGAATGTTTATTTGTGCTGCATGCAATGTGTTAGCTCAGCACAAGCCAGTTTTCACTGTAACTATCACATGCACTAAAGCTTTAAAGCCAGCTTGCCACTGACTCAGAAATGCTCCAACCCCTATCTTGCTTGTACCTTTCTCTTCCTCTTTCCAACCCCTGCAGAAAAAAACATATTTACATTTTTAAATAAAAAAAGAAGTTGCTGGAGAGTGGTTTTGTTGCTTGCTCTTCATGCTCTCTCTCGTAGCTACCACTGCTCACATCATCTCTCTCTCTCTCTCTCTCTCCCAACTTCTACATAAATATAAACATTTTAAATGAAATAAAAAAAGTCATGGGGGATCTATTTCAGCAATATTTAGAATTTCACTTTTCATCCCTCAATCATTGGCTAACCTACTGGTTAGTACAGTAATTTTTTTCCCATAGTGTATGTTTTGCTTGGTTGGCCCTTCCATTAGCCCTGCCTTGGACCCAGCCCCCATCGACAGTACCCTGGGATTTACCTCACCTGGCAACCCTACACGATGCCACACTTGGTGTCTGGAGAGGCAACCCCAGGTTAGCTACATGGTGGCAGTGGCTCAACACGGGGCGACATGCAGCCCGTCTGAAGTTTTTCCGTAAAGTGACCATGGGAGGCATGGTGTGCAATGATGCAGCGGTGTGAGAAGGCCATGAATCCGGTGCGCCTCCCATCCACTACCTGGCCTCAGTTGACAGGACATCCTGTGGTCACCCAGGAGAGCTGCACCAAAGATATAACTCCTCACCCCCCCGGAGGTGGGCCGCATGCTAGAGTTGCTTGATCCCCCCCACCCCCCAGCTGGCCCTCTAGCAACCCTAGTCCGTTCATGAACAGTGGCATTACCACTGCACTGGTGGACCAGCTCGAGTACAGTAATTTTTACAATAAAGTAAAAAAGTTAAACTTTCTTGGATCCATATATTACAAACAATAAATAATGGATTGGGTATATCTCAGCTGTGATACCATCTTAAGGTTTTGGTGACATGTTGGAACCTTTTGAGCTGCACTCTTGAGGTTTACATGTCATCAAAATCTCTCAGTGGTATTTATTTAAAAGTTGGTATCCGGGAGAAGCACACTGAGCCAAGACTTGTTTCTAGGTGCGACCCGGGGAAGCGGGAAGAGGAGACAAACAAAAAAACATACATAGTATTCAGATAGTTAACAACAGTGTCTCAGGCAGGTTACAATGGTGCATGGGTAAAAAGGTAAGTACATAAAAATGCAAGGATGCAGGCAGGTTACAATAGTGCCTACGGTGATAGCAGAATACAAACAATGAACTGGCAAAAATACAACTCAATTATATGTAACCCCTAGGTGGCGCTGTCCCAAGGGCTACTACCCCTGCCTGCGTGACTAATTGCAGGTTAAGGGGCCTGGGTACCGAACACGGGTGTCTCCACCTAGAGGACAAGGTTAGCGGTAGCATAGCTGACCTGGGTACAGCCCTCCAGGACACTGTGACTCCCCCTCTTTCCCCTCTAGTGGCTGAAACAATGAAAAGAATACACAGGTACAATAGCCCCCAAACAACAGATATATCCCCACTCTGATTGCACTTACCACCAGGGCTGGCTCCACCTGTTCTACCCTTGAGACCCCTGTAAAGTAAGGTTAAACACAGCAAACAATAGTACCACAGTGCTAGTTGTACAGACGTGCACTACAGGCAGACTAAGTGCAAAAAGATTCAGATCTGATTTATTCAGGGGAAATGAACAAGGAAGGGGCATAATAGGGGTTGATTGGTTTAGGTACTTATTCAATCAGGCTACAAGGCATGCACTTTAGAGTCCCTCAACACAGTCACACACAATCTGGGTACCCAGTGGCGAGGTACGCTAGCCTGACACATTGCCTGGGGTAGGCTGGCATTGCAGCTGGTCAGGGCCCTACGATGGGAAAAAAGTCATGTACAATAACCCACAAGTTGTAATCCGGAGCCAGAAGTCTCAGTTTGTGATGATTAGACAAAACAATTAAATCAGATGACACACTTTGATTGCGCTGTTGTTGCAGGGAGCTACCCTGGTGTTAACTCATGCTACCCAGTACAGGACACAGGATGGATGAAATGGAGACTGTAGGATGACTTGCTGGTTTGCCAGGAGAAGCAGGGCCCACATGAATCACCGAGGTGTCATTCCTGTTTGAGGTGTTGAGCAGGGGGGTTGATCCCCAGGCTGGTCTCTTGTCTATGGCTTTCTCTGTGGCATGAGTGCCTGGCTGGGCCAGGTTGGCAGGGCCCAGGGCAGGTGGAGATGAATGCGGATTCAGTCTGGTAGGTGCTGGATGCAGCTTCCAGCAAGTGTGACACAATTAGGCAGTGGGGAAACAAATTGTGACCCACTAACAGCATTCAGCACACTTACAGTAAAAGCAGGGTAACTACCACAGTTCGGATGACAGTCCAGTTGCAATTTCAGCTTTCCTGAGCAAAACCGTGATCTCTGTGGTGATTTCAGACATCCCGACAGGCCAATCACATACAGGAAATCGTCGGTCTTCTTCAGGCAATGGAACAGTCACAAATCAGTGGTTTTTGTCACAATTGGTTCAGATTCAGTCCGATTATTTAAGTACTCTCTAAGGATCCCTTTCAAGGGATCGCAGGCAGACAGGCCAAACTCAGCATTTCCAACAGTTTCATGCATGACTACGCAGCAGCAGCAGCTGCTCAAATGTCTTGAGATGTTCACTTTCTCAACTCTAATCTCAGACTGACACCATGCTGCAGGCAGCACCGGGACTTCCTCTAAGATCCAAAAGGTTTGGTTGGTTGATCCATCTGTCTGTCACAGCTAGAGCTCCCCCTCCAGGTCCATTTAGGTGACATAGTGGAAAAACTGCAATTCCTACAGAAATTCACTCCCACAATACCCCTGGGGACAGACTCCATTTTAGGATCCCCAAAGGTAATGATTGGTGTAATACAGAAATGTCCATGCTGCAAAGAAAGGCAGGTTAGACATACTATAATATCATTATTATTTAGAGCAGCTAATCAGCAAACAATTACCAGTTCTAACAGAGCTTCCTCTGCAAAATTAGCAATGGCAGAATGGAGAACTATTACTGCAGCTCAGGCGGGACTCAAGCCTTTAAACACTCGGCCACTACTCGGATTAATTATATATCACAAAATGATGCTTCTTAAGGAGACAGGCACAGAGGCTAGCTAGGCACTCACATGCACAACACTTTTAAAATGCTAGGACACAGAACACCAGCCTGGCAGTGGGCATTAGGCAAGCCCAGAAAGAAACTTTAGGAACCCCCATTTGTAGGTGGGTTACACCCTTCCCTGCCTGGAAAGAACTTGGTGTCCACGTCAAGTCCATGCTCACAATAACGTTATTTGAAGACATTGTACTTATACAAAATATATGCTTCATTACCATTACTATACATATCCAAAATAGCTAATACATATGATTATATATACATTATGGCAACAGTTATGCATTTACCATACATTCAATAATAATTTTAGTATGAGTCACATGATAATATTACTGTACTCATTCATGTTATAGTTTCTTGCATTCTAAACAGAATAGATGGGGTCCCATTCCTCTCATCTAACTTGGGGCTAGATGGTGCAGGGGCACCATGTCCTGAAGGATGGACAATCAACTTGGAAGTAGCAGAAAGGCTCAGTTTGGGCAGTGAGCTCTTTGAAACAAAGACACCCTTGTGGACAAAATTCAACGGGAGATCTACTGGTCTTCCAGTGGAGTCGTACTTAGATGTATTATGTGTTTAACTGCTCTCCCAGACCTCCTTGGGGAAACAGGTACAGTCTCTGGGGTACCAGCATTTGCATCATTCTCTTCTCCAGTAGGAAGGGGTACCTCTGCACTGGGCGAAATCTCCAGTAGCGGAACATTATCAGCTCCTGACTCTGTTAACTCTGTACCCACCACATTAGACACTTCAGTATTCTCTGCAAGAGGTCCAGATGGGTCGTCCAGGGAAGGCTCTGAGACAATTGGACTTTTGGGGCACTGGAATGGGACTTTCACCATTGTCATACAGTTCCTCAAGTTCTGGTATGGCACCAGGAAGGTTTGTGGCATTAGCTTCCTCCTCGGGCAGGTCAAACAATTCCACCAAGCACAGTGAGTCAACCAGTTCGGACGCTATACCTTGCACCTCACTTTCTGTTGGCATGGGCTCCAAGGAGGAAGCTAGGGGGTTAGACAGTCCTGAGAGCCCAGCTTCATCCCCACAATTATACATTGGGTTACCTTGAAACAACTGACTCAGTTCATAAGTGGATGATAGGGAGCATTGCACTCACTACTGTCAGATTCAGACTGACCGTCATCGTCAGGCTCGGCCTGCTGAGGGGAAAACCTTGGTTGTTGCACGTTTGGAGAGGGTTGACTCTGTTGCCTTTTGGCAGTGGCATGAGTTACTGGCCCAGGAGGGGCAGGATCTGATTGTTCAACATCGATCATTACTTGGCCAATGGGTAGTAAATGGTTCCTGTGCATGGTTTTAACAGATGTAGAGTTGTTCTCAGGGCACACTTTGTACACAGGCAGTTCATCCAGTTTACCAATCACTACATGTGGAAGGTGATGCCATCTGTCAGCAATTTTATGCTTTCCGTGCAGTCCCAAATTGCACAACAATACACGGTCTCCAGGCAGTAGCTCTTGAGCCTTCACTTTCTTGTTGTGCCTCTCTTTATTGGCAATGTTTTTCTTGGCGGCCATTGTTTGAGCCAGTTGATAAGCATGGTTCAATTGAGCTTTCAATTTCTGTACATATTGTAAACAGTTCTTAGCTCAGACCCCATCTGGGGATACCCCAAAGCAAACATCTACGGGCAGCCGGGCTTCCCTCCTGAACATGAGACGATAGAGAGAGAGTCCGGAAGCATCACTTTTGGTGCAATTGTAAGCGTGTACCAAGGTGCTAATCTGCTGACTCCACTTAGACTTGTCTTTAGGGTGGAGAGTATCCAACATGTCCAGAAGGGTTCTGTTAAAGTATTCTGGCTGGGAGTCCCCTTGAGGGTGATAAGGAGTGGTTCTGGACTTTCGCACCCCCCAAAGAGAGAGCATTTCTTTGATTAGTCTACTTTCAAAGTCTCTTCCTTGGTTGGAATGGATATGTTTGGGTGCACCATAGTGGACAAAGAACTTTTCTACTAGCACCTTGGCCACCATAGAGGCCTTTTTATCCTTGGTCAGGAAAGCTTTTGCATATCGGGTAAAATGATTGGTTACTACCAGTACATTGCCAATGTTCTTTTGATCAGACTCCAGACACAGGAAGTCTATACAAACCAGTTCCATGGAGGCACTGGTAGTGATATTGACAAGTGGGGCAGCTTTCTGGGACAAAGCTTTCCACTGGAGACAGCGAATGCAAGTGTTGACATGTTTCTCAACATCTGCCCCCATTTTCAGCCAACAGAATCGGGATCATACTAAGTCAAGAGTCCAGTCAATACCAAGGTGTCCCATGTGGTTATGGAGGGAACTCAGTACCTGCTGTTTTAGGGCTGTGGGTAGGACCAACTGCTGCATGTCCACTTGACCTTGACAATCTACTGTCTCTCTATATAATAACTTATCTTGTAACTTTAGTCTGAAACCTTCTTTGAATAACAGTGCAGTTCGTAAGTCAGTAGAATGTAATTTAGACACATCCTTCACCGCACACAGGGCATCAGGTGTGGACTGAATCATGCGGTCGTGGGATTCAGCCCACTGAATGTTATCACTATCAAACTGGGGCAAAGCACTGATATCTAATGCAGAAAAATTACAATATGCAGCAGGTATGAAAGTATCGGGGGGGGCCCCAAACAGTCCACCAGGCAGTCCACGGTGTCTGCAAACAATTGTTCATCTTTGTCAAACTTTTGGCACAATGCTTTAATAGAAGATTCAGACAGCCTCAGCCAATTGTCTGTGGAACCTGGCCGACGTGAAAAAGCGACAGCACCAATATGATTCAGTCCAGGCCGGTATTCAACCGCATAATCATAAGCTGACAAGGCAGAAAGCCACCGGTGCCCAGTGGCTTCCAATTTGGCTGAAGTCTGTACATACATTTTAGAGGATTGTTATCAATCTTTACTAATATCTTGGCCCCATAGAGGTACTCATGGAACTGATTAACTATGGCCCACTTTAGAGTGAAGAACTCCAACTTGTGCACAGGATAATTCCGCTCGGAGGGTGTCAAGCTGTGACTGGAAAAGGCCACAGGTCTCAGGCCATCCTCATATTCTTGATATAGCACAGCCCCCAAGCCTTTTCAGACTGGCATGCATGTGCAGGATATATGGTTTGGTGGGATCAGCATATGCAAGGACTGGGGCGTGGGTAAGCTGATAGATGACTTCGAAGAATGCCGCCTCACACGCGGGGATCCAACGGGTTCCAAAAGGTTCACCTGTTTGAAAATACACCTTGTCCTCTTCTTGGAGGGACCCCTTCTTGTATCTGTGGCTGGTGAGAGGATAGTCTTGGGTAAGATTAAGAAGCAGCCGGATTACTATCGAATAGTCCTTAATGAATCAGCGATAGTAGCCGCAAAACCCCAGGAAAATGCTGCAGCTCTTTCAGGTTGGTGGGCTGGGATCAGGTGGCCAGGGACTCTACTTTACTGGGGCCTATCTGTATCCCCTCAGCTGACACTATATGTCCCACATACTTTACAGATGCTTGAAAGAACTGGCACTTGTCTATAGATAGCTTGAGGCTGAATTCTTACATGCAGTTGAGGAATTTGAACAGTCTGGCCTCATGTTCTTCTAGCGTGTGACTGAAACAATGACATCATCCAAGTACATTAAACATTCTAGCAGATTCACGTCTCCTACTGCATGTTTCATCAACCTCTGGAAGGTAGCAGGGGCACCCGAAATCCCCTGTGGCATCCTCAGAAATTCGTAGAACCCCAAAGGACAGTTGAAGGCTGATTTCTCACGGTCCTCCGGGGCCATCAGGATTTGATAATATCCACTACGGAGATCAAGTACTGAGAACCACTGACTCCTGTTCAGGCTGTCCAGGGCATCCTGTATGTGTGGTATGGTGTATTGATCTGGAACAGTCCATCGGTAAGGGTCCGATTATCCACACACATTCTCATGGACCCATTTTTCTTGTGCACAACTACAATGGGAGATGCATAAGGGCTTCTCAACTCTTGAATAATTCCGGCAACAAGCATCTCCTGTAGGTGCCACTGAACATTGTCTGTATCAGCTGGAGCAAGGTGGTGTGACCACTATCAGAAAGATCTGTCATCGTGCAGCCAAATATTATGTTCAGCACCATGGGCACACCCCACATCCCATTCTTTTAGCAAAAATACTTGGTCTCTCTGGGCAAGTTTCCTACTGATCCAAGTCTTCCATTCAGCAGACAAAGGGGAATCACCAAAGTCCAATCGGTTTGGGATCACCTCCTCCTTCTCACCAGAATATTTGTTGCTGGGTAAAACTGCACTGTCTGCGCAGTGTACTGTAGCTAGTGTACACCCTCTGTTCACTTGGACTTCTCAGTCTGACACATTTAGAATCGGGACCATCTCTCGTCATGCATAGGCATGAGCACGGGCAGGTAGGATACTGGGTTTAACAAATAGCCTCTCTGGCAACTTTCCTTCACCTGGTGCATCCAGCATTAATATTTTGTTTTTCACATCTCTTCCAAGATGGACTTCTTCATGAACAGTATACTGAGTACTGGGTGGCAATATCAAGGAATCAGGGTCCTTCTTCCAGACAATTCCAACAGGCTTATTCTGGTCTTCTGCCACAGACTGCCTCTGCAGGTCATAAGCTTTCTTGATCAGAACTGGAATTCTCATTACCTGACCAGTCCGTCGGTCTCGTTTCTCTTGGCACAACTGCATTAACCTCCGAAACATGTGGGCATTGGTTCCAATGAGTAGGGGGACCCATAATACATCCCTGTAGGAGGGCACAACAGGGCCAGTGTCTCTATTTGTTCATCTACACCAGTTACGCTGCAGAAAAAGACAGCCAGAGCCAGACATATCCTAGGTAGGGATGACTTGTCACTCAGGCCCCACACATGTAGACCTTCTAGAGATTGTAATGGCACATCAGATAAGTGTTTGTCATACCACTCCTGAAATACAATGGTCACTTGCGACCCACTGTGGAGCACAGCCTGAGCATCGACACCATTGACAGTCACAGTAGTCTCCATCGAAGGGCCCACCAATTTGGACCAGTCTGAAGGGGTGGTAGCAGGGACCTGGGCAGACAATTTAGCCACAAAGAAGTTTGGGTTAGTCTTGAAAGTGGCAAGTGGCCAAAGTTTAGTGACCAGTGGCCAAGGTTTTAGTGACCAGTGACCAAACTTTTATTAACAATATGTAGTTGGCTAACCAAAAGGTTGAGGAAATAGAAAGGTGTAAAAGGGCTAGTGTACAGGCTGCAAAGGGCTAGTAAAAGGTGAAAGTGGCTAGTAGATGACTACTTGATACCAACATGTAGATTGATGTGCCTTGTAAGTGCAGAGGTGTTTGGAGAGTAATTGTTAAAACCATGCAAATAATGATACCACTGTGCAAATTGATGTCTGTGTAGATGCCCAGTTTCAAAAGGTGTTGGGGCCCTTTAAATAACTGTAGAAAATAAGTAAAGAGCATAAACCGTGTTTAAAAATAAATGTTTTAAAGAAAATTAGCATTGCTTTGCTCAGCAGAGATATTTTGTACAAAACCTTACTTCAACCTAAGGTCATAGCCAAAGATAAGGTCCAGCTGCTTCAACCCACTGCAGCTTAGATACAATTCCTCATTTTATAATTTCTTGTGTTTAAAAAAATATGTAACAAAAAGTTGATAAAAAACAATTATATCCTTGTTTTGACCACTGTCTAGTCAGTAAGTTATTTAAAGTGAATGTGAAGTCCCCTCATATGTTTTCTGTATCCAAAAGTGAGTTATTTTTGATAAATGTAAAATCCCCATATCACTTGTTTTTCCATCTAAAGATGACCACATGTCTCGGCAAAGTGTCAAATGTATCTTATGACCGAGGGATCTCATGGCCATTGTACTTTTAAAACCTTGTCTCATGATGTTATTAAATGAGGTGATGTCTAGGTTAAAATTTGCTGTAATAGTTGGGAATTTCCACTATGCAGTTTGATGTAAACAGTTGAATATAAATACAGGACCAAAGTGTTCTGCCCGGTGTGTCCAAGGGGAGTAGCCAACATGGCTGCCATAGATACTTGAGTCACCCAGAGGAATGAGGAATGTTGCTTCATTCCCTCTGAACACCTGTAGCCCTGGTGGTAATAAGCCATCAGCTGTTTAGATTTGATCATGTTAGAGGTAAAATTGTTAGGGCTTATTTGGTATTAATGAATTGCAACTGATTTAAAACAACATTTGGTGTCAGGTGGCTTTATTGGATTACCAGGGACCACTAGCCAAGAACCTTATGTTTTACAAATTGGCCGAGCCAGCCAGCAGGTGGTTTTGGTTCTGGTCTTGGTAAACCTGGTAAAGCCTAGTGTTTACTCTAAACAGAGTCCACGCAGGTAAGGGTCATAACCTAACTGTGGGGCTGGGAAAAAGAGTCTAATGGACTCTGAGTGTTCGAGTGGACTTGAACCTACAGGAAAAGGTCTATGGTGCGGCTATAAGCTGGGTAAGGGTAATGTATATTTATGTGGGGGTTTGAGGACTCCAGGTTTAGGGATATGTAAAGAGATGTATTAAGGAACAGTCTCTCAAACAAGCAAGGGCAACTGCCCATGTAATTTGTGCTTGCTAGAAGTATATACTGTTGGAGCCGATGATGACTTTCACAGTTCAGGCTGCTTTTAGAAGAAAAGCGGTGTCTAATCAAGTAACGTTAGATAAGCAACATTTAGAGAAAGAGAAACAAACCACTGTGGATGCATACACAGTAGGTGTGACTACAAACGGGTTGATTTGAAAATCGTCCCCCCCCAATGTTCCATATCTGTGCAGTTTCAAGTTTTTTATTTGTATCAATTTCAAGTTCCTTTGCCTCTTATAGAGGCTGAAACATTTGATCCCAAACCAAGGTACTGGGGACCTCCACCAGTTGGATCTCAACCTAGTACCTAGTACTGCTACAGATTTTTAAACTGCAAACCAGAGCTCTGGGAAAAGACTTGGTTTGGCAGGTTGCTGAAATGGCCAAAAGAAAACCTTTGAAAGGGTCAATAGCTGCAGCATTTTGAGGTTATCATGAAGGTCCTGCAGTCGTTCTTCTGAATTGGACCGGTGTACCAGAAAAGAAGAAGGAAAATATCTTGGCACAAGGTAAGTCTGAATGTTTTATTTAAAGTTTTTTTTATATATCTGTTTTATTTCTGTAATATATATACTAAACAAGGTAATGCTCCTTCTCTCTCTCTCTCTCTCTCATATTTTCCAGCATATATATGTGTTCTGTGATTATGTTCTGCTGTCAAGGTTGCAAGATAGCATTGGCTGCCTTTTGTGCAGAACATGTTACAGTTAAACAAAAGAAAAAGCTTCTATGCCTCATATCTGACTGTTTTAATTAGTTTTATTTTTAATAAAAGATTTGTGCTTCCTAGATAGGGTCAGTGAAGAACTTTCGCATGTAGTTGTTGGTCGGAGCAGGTAGCGTTGAAGGTGAAGAGATATGACGTCATAGATTGCAATGTGCAAAAAGATTTGTAGTTTGCAGGCAACATGCCAAGCCACTGCTATGTGAAAATGTAATGTGTTAACAACTATGAATAGCTTTATTATCATACTTCTAGTTAAAACCAGCAACTTTTTGCTAAAGAGAATTAAAATGTTTGTCACAAAGATTTAAAAATGGCTGAGTGCCATATTTTGGCTATGCGCCCAAAGGTGTAACCATGTTATACTAGATGTGTCCACTTACAGATGGTATATTGTGTTGCATTTTAAAGGAGTTGGAAGGTGTTTAAAAACATTTTGTTCGGAAAAGATGTAGCATGAAGATATATAAATGTGTTGGTTGAGAAGTTGTAGTGTTACAAGATAGGCAGTAGGCAGCACATATATTTAAAACACTTACAGTTTTCTAATGAAACTATGGGCATTACCTCAGCAAATTGGTATCAAACAATGTCAGTCTTATTTTGTGTCAAGTATTTCTTTTTGTGTATGTGTATATGTGTGTACTGTCTTGGCCAGCAGTTTTATTTTGTGCTCTATTTTATTAAAAGATACTTTAATATCAGTAGTGTTCAAGCACACTACAAAAATAGTTGGGTTTGAGCAACCCTTGCTTGCACATGGTGTGACCTTTTGCATGTTATTTGACCTTCTTGTTTCAACATTTTATATTACTACCAGTTCAAACTTGGTGTGTATTCCCTACTTAAAGCACAACTTTTCACACGAAATGTATGTTTTCATTGCAGCACACCAACAGTGAACCATACAATTTGACTTTTTATTACAGAACTGGCATTCTAAATAAAAAGGAACAAACGTTTTTGCGTTTTGCTTTTTCTTTCTGGGCTTGCAGCCAACACAGGCAATGCTCAAAGCCTTCCTCCACAAACATTTGGTTGTAAGTACAACTCCTTTGTTCCTTAACAATATCAAGTGATTCCCATACTATGCAAGGCACTCAAGCTGGAAGGGGGAATTATTCATCACCTCCCCATACTTTTTTTACTTTTCATATATATATATATATATATATATATATATATATATATATACAGTACACTGTTATAAAGGTCTGTTACAGATGTTTTTGAGAGAGTTTACCATCTACAGTTAAAAAAAACAATGGCTTTTGTTTTTATATGTGACCATGGTGTAATCATTTTTTTTTTAAATGCATTCTAAGAGATACGTACGTACAGTATTACCATCAATCTGGATCTTTTATAAACTCAGCTGACATTTTGTCATGCTTAGGATAAGAGAACCCAGGAACGCTTGGCTTCTTTTAGCCTATGAAAATAATCTTGTTTTATTTTTAGACTTGTGTATGTTTGTTTTTGTTTTTGTTGTTTGTCTGTTTGTTTCTTCTCTTTCTTCTAGAGAAAAAGAAGTTCCCCATCTTTATAGTAAGGTATGAAACTTACTAAACTAGTTGCATATAATTTGGTTATAATTTAAAGTGTGGTAGGTGGGGACTGCAATGGGGCCACCCCATTACCATTTATCCAGTGCACATTTTTTTTTTCTTTAAGGTACTACACGACTGGTTACTAATATGCCAGGCCATTTCTGGTTCAATATCCATGTCACCATCCACAGCTAACATTTTTATTGCTACAGTAGTCAAGCTGTCTCCTCCACCAATAGGAGCTGGAAGGGGGGGACATACTACCCTTCCTTCTAGTGTAATACCCACAAAGGTTGCAAGGTACATCACTGTCTCCCAAAAGGGGTAAATAAAGAAAAATGTGTATTTGCCAATAATTATTTCTTATTTATAGGTTTTAAAAAGACCCAATGTATTTTAACAGTATAATACAGCTCAGGCCCTCTGCTTTTTTCAGTGCAAACAGTTAAACCTCATATCTATCATTGGTACAAGGGCTTCTGCCTTCAGCAGGCAATCAGTTAAGCTGGAGGGGGGATTGTGTATATATTTCCACACATACTGATATCTTTTGATTGTCTTTTCAGCTTTCTTATCCCGTCAGACAAATACAAAACAACTTCCCATAGCCTTACAGCAATGGATGCAATCATCTGCTTTCTATAAGCGCAAACAACGTTTTTTTTATAATTTTAAAGTTCTAGAGCATCGCAGACCCTGAAAAAGTCTTACAAGTTAACAAAAACAGAGTGGTGGATTGCTCAAATAATTATCTCAACCAAAACTAAGTAATTTTTACCAAGAACTGCAACTTATAAACTTGAACTGTACCACACACCCTCTGCAATGTATTCCATGGTTATGTTCAACCAGTAAAGTCACAATGCTCTGAGATTTCCGGACTTTGGACTTACAGTTTATATTTGCTCTGTGTTTAAAATGTATTTTATGCATTATGCTCAATATTGACATTGTTCTATTGCAAAAAATGTTTGTTTTATGTTTATGTTATAATGTTTTGATATACATCTTGCTACACTGTATCAAGTGTGTATCCAGAAAACTGCTCCACATTTATCAATGTTTTTAAGGCCCACAACAAACCTAAATACTGGGACCAGCAGTGCTGACCCATCCCTACAATGTGTTCCAAGCAAAACCCCAGACAAATTAATGCTTTGTTTGTCTCATTACTCACAGGTACCCCAGAAAAATAAGTGCACTCTATGCAGGTTTTGTCATTTTAAATCTTAACAACTACAATATGCAGAATTTAGATTGTGCTCCAAACCTATGCTTCAAGCCTTACCTCACTCAGTACTTTGGAGTATTTCACTATACAGGGTAAAGAAGGTAGACCCTTTCACTTGTCAAAGGTGCACTAGGCACTATTATTAGTTGGCATAGGCCAACAATATATATATTTGTTCCACTATTGCATAGTGTAACAGGCATATTGCTATAAACTATTTGTTTAAAGTGTGTTATTGTAACATTACAAGATTTTATAACACAGGTCTCAGTTAGGCCTGCTAGCAACAGGTACAGGGAAATCATGTTGATCACTGTCATAACCTCTTCTGTGATTTGAAAGCAGGGTGCAACCATAACATTGTCATGGATTCACAGATGGTCAAATGGTATTATTAGACCTCGGCCTGCACCCCCAGGTGTGCGGTTGATGTCCCATTTTTAATTTTCTCTTTCCACAATTGCCAGAATTTAGGCTCTGTCACACCACTCTTCACAAAACAAAAAAGTAATTAGTTTAAAATATTGTTATTTATGTGTTCTTAACTCAGTTTCCAACACACTTTGCAAGTTTGCAGGTTTCTATGGTGTGGCACACATGAGATCTCCATGTTCAACAGCAGTAACACTTTCATCTAAGCTGCTAAGACCTTCATCTTTTTCCTGAAAAGAAAACTGCCACAGCTTCAATGTCGTCAACATCTCTGTGCCTGACTGGTTCCATATAAGGACTATTGCATGAATCAAGTTATTATTACCTCTGCAAGTGTAATGCTTTCAGCAAAATGACACCTACTTGAAGAACTTTAAATCAACTGAAAAATGTCCAGTCATTTCAGACTCTGCAATCAAGGTTATTGTTTCTGCTTATTATGAAGTTAAGTCTGGGGTAGGGGCAATCCCCTAACTTCAGCAAGAAGATTTTTTTTTCTCAATTGATCTTCAAGCAAGACATCCATTTTCATCACTGCTGCTTTTTCCAAACCTGGCTGATACTTTATATAAACTTATTGCTCTATTATGGACTTTGTTCTTAATGGTTTTATTATAAACTGTTACTTTTTATGGACTATTAATCTTTGTGCCTGAGTGTCATCAACTACCACAACACAAACACTACACCATTGTGTGTGAATATTTCCTTAAAGGACTCAATGCACAATCGAAGGCACCCCTGGCCAATGTGTCTGCCAATCTAGCCATCCAGCAGCCAGCAACATAAACAATGACTTTTCTACTATGCTGGTGTTTTGTTTTTAAATTATTGTCTGCATTGCCCCATGTGCCTTGTAGGGTTACCACCCTTCTGCAAATAACATTTCACCTGTACTGTAACTATGCCAACCAGTGGTTACTTATATGAACTTATGGACTGTTACTTGTATGAACTTTCTAAACTAGTCATATACATTTATAATGACCTATCTAACAAGAGACATTATCAACAGATTCTTCAATCAAGCTCCAAGGGTGTGCCACACCTCAACACAAGGTAGCATCTACCTTATCCACTCTCAAAGTGGATTCCATGAACTCTTCTTCATCAGCAAGTATTGTTATGTAATACTGTGTTATATGTGGTATCACATGTTAACATCTTTTCACATATTTCAACTGTGGTGCTGACATCCCTGAGTTCTGCACTATGTTTTACAAACTCACCATTTGTGCTCCATCTGTAACCACCCCTGTACCAACTCCAGAACAGGATTCCTTTCATACTTGCCTTGACTATCTGTATGCTGGCAACCAGTTTTACAAAGGTTTTTCATGTAATCAATTATAAACTGTTTTTCAAGCTTTAAAAATTGCAGCTTGTATTATGATAGCTTAAAAATTATGTAAGGTAAAAGTATTAGAATGCAATTAACAGATTAAGATCAAAAGTGTTTAGTTATACCAAACCTATATACTAATCAAAGTATTATATGTGGGGGTTCAAGACTCTTCTTACCAGTCTTCCCTCAGCCCCATAATCAGAATTGTTCAAAGTGCTCCCAGTTAACATTAGGGCCCCCTAGCCCATTAATTGCTACTTCAGTACCTGAAACTCTCATAAATAATGTACAATTTATGCATATACCTGTTGTCTTAAATATCTCCCACTGAAATATGGCTGAGTTTAAACATGCATTCAAACTAATGTGTCCTTATTTTATGTCTCCCTAATAATAGATGTAATAGCAGCTCATTATCAGATATCACAAGATAGAATCACGGGCAGTAAGCTCTAAAAACATTTATTTAATAATTAGCATCTTTATTTTTATGTTTACTTTTGCAAACTCTCGGGTCCCCAAAATGCATCCCTTGCCTTCGAGGTGGGGATTGTTGAAAGTGGCAAGTGGCCAAAGTTTAGTGACTGGTGGCCAAAGTTTTAGTGACCAGTGACCAAACTTTTATCAACAATATGTAGTTGGCTAACCAAAAGGTTGAGGAGATAGAAAGGTGTAAAAGGGCTAGTGTACAGGCTGCAAAGGGCTAGTAAAAGGTGAAGGTGGCTAATAGATGACTACATGATACCAACATGTAGATTGATGTGCCTTGTAAGTGCAGAGATGTTTGGAGAGTAATTGTTAAAACCATGCAAATAATGATACCACTGTGCAAACTGATGTCTGTGTAGATGCCCAGGTTCAAAAGGTGAGAGCCCTTTAAATAACTGTAGAAAATAAGTAAAGATCATAAACCGTGTTTAAAAATAAATGTTTTAAAGAAAATTAGCATTGCTTTGCTCAGCAGAGATATTTTGTACAAAACCTTCCTTCAACCCAAGGTCATAGCCAAAGATAAGGTCCAGCTGCTTCAACCCACTGCAGCTTAGATACAGTTCCTCACTTTATAATGTCTTGTGTATAAATATGTAACAAAAAGTTGATGAGAAACAATGATATCCTTGCTTTGACCACTGTCTAGTCGGCAAGTTAT
Organism: Neoceratodus forsteri; assembly: GCA_016271365.2. Taxonomy (NCBI): domain Eukaryota; kingdom Metazoa; phylum Chordata; order Ceratodontiformes; family Ceratodontidae; genus Neoceratodus; species Neoceratodus forsteri. The sequence continues at coordinate 782,022,257 of CM028132.1, read as the reverse complement.
TTAAAGTGAATGTGAAGTCCCCACATGTGTTTTCTGTATCCTAAAGTGAGTTATTTTTGATAAATGTAAAATCCCCATATCACTTGTTTTTCCATCTAAAGATGACCACATGTCTCGGCAAAGTGTCAAATGTATCTTATGACCAAGGTATCTCATGGCCATTGTACTTTTAAAACCTTGTCTCATGATGTTATTAAATGAGGTGATGTCTAGGTTAAAATTTGCTGTAATAGTTGGGAATTTCCACTATGCATTTTGATGTAAACAGTTGAATATAAATACAGGAATGAAGTGTTCTGCCCGGTGTGTCCAAGGGAAGTAGCCAACATGGCTGCCATAGATACTTGGATCACCCAGAGGAATGAGGAATGCTGCTTCATTCCCTCTGAACACCTGTAGCCCTGGTGGTAATAAGCTATCAGCTGTTTAGATTTGATCATGTTATTGGCAAAATTGTTAGGGCTTATTTGGTATAAATAAATTGCAACTGATTTAAAACAACATTTGGTGTCAGGTGGCTTTATTGGATTACCAGGGACCACTAGCCAATAACCTTATTTTTTATATCAGTATTTCCTGAGCCTTCACTGCAGTCATTGCTGGTGCCCCTCAGCCATGGTCTCACTTTCCGGAGCTCCCCCTGAAGTCTGTATACAACTTTATCTAGGTCTTTTGGGGACTGGCATTCTTTCTTCATATGCCCGTCCTTCCCACAATTATGACAATATATGCTTTTTGGATGGGGTGGTACCCGAGGACTGGAAGAGGGCAGATGTGATTCCTCTTCACAAAAGTGGGAACAGGACAGAGGCAGGAAACTACAGACCAGTTAGTTTGACCTCAGTGGTAGGAAAATGATGGAATCACTTCTGAAGGAAAGAATTGTTGAGTACTTAGAGGCCAGTGGGGCACAGGACCCAAGGCAGCATGGATTCACGATGGGAAGGTCGTGTCAGATGAATCTAATAGATTTCTTTGACTGGGTGACCAAAGTAGTAGACCAGGGAGGGCTGTGGACATGGCCTACCTAGATTTTAGCAAGGCATTTGATACAGTCCACACAAAGATTAATACACAAGATAGCCAGCCTTGGGTGGGTCCCAAGGTGGTAGCCTGGATAAAAAATTGGCTGAACAACGGGATGCAAGGTGGTAGTGGTAAATGGAGTACACAGTGAAGAAAGGAGGGTTACTAGCGGGGTACCGCAGGGTTCAGTACTGGGACCGGTCCTTTTTAATGTCTTTATAAGTGACATTGCAGAGGAACTGGAAGGAAAAGTATGACTCTTTGCAGATGACAAAAAGATCTGCAACAGGGTTGATACACAAGATGGAGTGGAAAGGATGAGAAGGGACTTGGCAAGGTTGGAGGAATGGTCAAATGTATGGCAGCTCAGATTCAATGCAAAAGAAGTGCAAGGTAATGCACATGGGAACAAAAACCCAGGGGAAGCGTACACAATGGGGGTGAGATACTGACAACAGTAAAAATAGAAAGGGACCTGGGGGTAATTGTATCAGATGACCTAAAGGTGGGCAAGCAATGTGAGAAGGCAGTAAGGAAGGCTGGGGGATACTGAGATGCATAGGAAGAGGCATCAATAGTAGAAAACAGGAAGTTGTTATCCCTCTGTACAGACAGTTGGTGAGACCCCATCTGGAGTACTGTGTGCAGTTCTGGAGACCCCATCTCCATAAAGACATAGACAGAGTGGAGGCTGTCCAGAGGAGGGCAACAAAATGGTGCAGGGTCTGCACCAGAAGACATATCGAAGAAAGACTAAAGTAGCTTAATATGTATACTCTTGAGGAAAGAAGGAGAGAGGGACATGATAGAAACTTTCAAGTACCTCAAGGGAATTAACAAAGTCCAAGAGGGTAGCATCTTCCAGAAAAGAGATGTGCAAGAACAAGGGGGAACAATTTGAAGATAGAGGGGGATGACTCAGGGGTAATGTAAGGAAGTATTTTTCACTGAGAGGGTTGTGGATGCATGGAACAGCCTCCCTGAGGAGGTGAGTGAGTCAAGAACAGTGGGGACTTCAAGAATGCATGGGACAGGCATAAAGGCAGTCTAGTGGCGGGTAAGAGGAAGTAAGCTGTTGGTTAACTAGGATCTGCAGCTTATCTGTTAGGTAGGAAAATAGGCAGACTAGGTGGGCCAAGTGGTCCTTATCTGCCGTCAAATTCTATGTTTCTATGTTTAGGGTCTGGCGTGGCCAAGACATCACATTGGGAGCTGAGGTGGTGGTACCACCAACTGGAAATCTTGGTTCCACCTCTGTCTGTGGTATGTCGAGCATTGGGAGACATCTCAGTAATTCTCTCACTTCCATAGTCATTTCATAAATCTTTGAGCTGCTGTCAGCAGGTGATGCCTGGGTGTGCACCCCACCCCCATAGCGGATGCGCTCTGAGGGGGGTTCGGGTCTATGGTATCCTTGGAATGGCTTAGAGAGAAATGGTAGCCTTCATTTCTCGGACATCTCGCAGTATCTCGCCCCATGGCGGAGTGTCCTTGATAGGTTCTGAGTGTTCAACAGGCACTGTATTCCGCCCCTGAACATCATTTGCATGGGCATCCTCAGTCACCATGGCAGCAGCAGCAGCAGATACATGAGGGGGCCCCCCCACATGGCTGCCTCCTCTCAGTGGCAGAGCCAGGATTGGGAGCATCTGGGAGCCAGGGGGGCCATTCAGTCAATCATGGGCTCTACAACGGGCACTAAACATTGAATAAAGATGGTGGTGGGGCACCACTACTCACAGTGGGGCAGCCAGAAGGGGCGACCGCCCCCCAAGCCCCCCAGCTCCGCCACTGCCTCCTCTCAATCTTCTGAATTTCCTTCATCAGTCCGTAATAGATAGGAGGCGCATCCAATCAGGCTGCAAGTCATAGTTGGAGCAGCAATAATTCAGAGAATGGGGCAGACCTGAGAAGTTGATCCAGCCTAGTCCAATCTAGCTTAGCTGGGGCCATGCCACCTTTCTTTAGGTATTCCTGCAGCACTGCTTCAAGGCGAGGCACATACGCTGATAAGGACTCCCCTAGGTGTTGCTGAGTGTTTTTGACCCTACACCACAAGTCCTTATCTGAATCAGGACTCCCATTCACATTTTCCAATGCATTCAGATAATCTTGAGCAGTTGTTTCTGGGTTACTAGCCTGTGTGGCATGGATAGTGAGCTGGGCGGGGCCTCTGAGGCTCTCAACTACCCTTTTCTTCTCTGCCTCAGGGCATTGCCATTATTGGATTTGAGGGGCAATGTAGTCTATCCAAGTCTCCCAATTGTCCTCCCCCTGGGGTGTGGGGAGGGTGCCTGAAAACATCCTCAGTCAGCGATACGAGTCGTGACTAACTGCAGGCAAGGAGGTGAGCACAGGAGCTGATGGGGAGACAGGTATGGGAGCTGGCAGGGATGTTGGGGAAGGAACACCCCCAGATGGCAGGAATAATATTTTAAAATCCTCCACGGTTTTACCCTCCTCCAGTAACAACTTGGCAAACTTCTCCTCAAAAGACTCCGATAACGATGGGGCCTCATCCTCTAAGGGATCCTTACTATCTTTAGTTATCACCCTCCAGATGTCTTGGAACCCCTCTGGGATGATAGTCTGGGGCACCTTTGAACTGTCCAAGGGGTCACTACACTCCACTGAGACCATGAGAGTTTGGGCAGTTAAGTCAGCCTGTCAACCCACCACTACAGCTTTTTTCAAACATTCAACTTTGGAAAGTGCCACTTCAACAGTGTCCTTACTAGTGACCATAGGTATATCCAGTATTAGCAAGGCATTGTGGGGGTCATTCACCTGCCCCATACACCACTCCACCAACTGGTGTACAGCCATTTCTACTGGAGTAACCATTAATCTTTAACAATAATTCTTGATTTTGGCCACTAGGAGGGGCACTAATCCCAGCGGTAGCCTCCAAGATATAACCTCTAGGTGGCGCTATCCCAAGAGCTACTACCCCTACCTGCATGACTAGTAGCAGGTTAAGGGGCCTGGGTACTTAACACGGGTGCCTCCACTTGGAGAACAGGGTTAGTGGTAGCATAGCTGACCTGGGTATAGCCCTCTGGGACACTGTGACCCCCCTCTTTCCCCTCTAGTGGCCTAAACAATGAACAGAATACACAGGTACAATAGCCCCAAACAACAGATATATCCCTACTCTGATTGTACTTACCACCAGGGCTGGTTCCACCTGTTCTGCCCTGGAGACCCCCTGTAAAGTAAGCTTAAACACAGTAAACAATAGTACCACAGTGCTAGTTGTACAGAAGTGCACCACAGGCAGGTTTAGTGCAAAAAGATTCTGATCTGATTTATTTAGGGGCAATGAACAAGGAAGGGGCGTAATCAGGTTGATTGGTTTAGGTACTGATTCAATCAGGCTACAAGGCATGTAATTTAGAGTCCCTCAACATGGTCACAGACTCTGGGTACTCAGTGGTGAGGTAGGCTAGTCTGACACGTTGCCCAGGGTAGGCCGGCATTGCAGCTGGTCAGGGCTCCATGATGGAAAAAAAATTAAGAACAATAACACACAATTTGTAATCTGGAGCCAGAAGGCTCAGTTCGAGATGATTAGACAAAACAATTAAATCAGATGACACTCTTTGATTGAGCTGTTGTTACAAGGAGCTACCCTGGTGTTAACTCATGCTACCCAGTACAGGACACAGGATGGACAAAATGGAGACTGCAGGATGACTTGGTGGTTTGCCAGGAGAAGCAGGGCCCACACAAATCACTGAGGTGTCGTTCCTGTTTGAGGTGTTGAGCAGGGGGCTGGTTCCCAGGCTGGTCTCTCATTGATGGCTTTCTCTGTGGCATGAGTGGCTGGCTGGGCCAGGTTGGCAGGGCCCAGAGCAGGTGGAGATGAATGCGGATTCAGTCCAGTAGATGCTGGATGCAGCTTCCAGCAAGTGTGACACAATTAGGCAGTGGGGAAACAAATCATGGCCCACTAACAGCATTCGGCACACTTATAATAAAAGCAGGGTAACTACCACAGTTCGGATGACAGTCCAGTTGCAATTTCAGCTTTCCTGAGCAAAACCGTGATCTCTGTGGTGATTTCAGATGCCCCGACAGGACGATCGCAAATCTTCGGTCTTCTTCAGGCAATGGTACAGTCACAAATTGGTGGCTTTTGTCACAATTGGTTTGGATACAGTCTGATTACTTAAGCACTCTCTAAGGATCCCTTTCAAGGGACCACAGGCAGATAGGCCAAACTTAGCCTTTCCAGCAGTTTCCCGCATGACTACGCAGGAGCAGCTGCTCGAATGTCCCGAGCTGTTCACTCTCTCAACTCCAGTCTCAGACTGACACTCTGCTGCAGGTAGCACAGGGACTTCCTCTGAGATCCAAACAGTTTGGTTGGTTGATCCATCTGTCTGTCACAGCTAGAGCTCCCCCTCCAGATCCATTTAGGTGACAAAGTGGAAAAACTACAATTCCTACAGAAATTCATTCCCACAAGACCCCTGGGGACAGACTCCATTTTAGGGTCCCCAAAGGTACTGATTGGTGCAATACAGAAATGTCCATGCTGCAAAGAAAGGCAGGTTAGACAAACTATAATATTATTATTTAGAGCAGCTAATCAGCAAACAATTACCAGTTCTAACAGAGCTCCCTCTGCACAATTAGCAATGGCAGAATGGAGCGATATTACTGCAGCTCAAGCGGGACTCGAGCTTGGAAACACTTGTTCCCTACTCGGATTAATTATACACCACAAAATGATGCCTCTTAAGGAGACAGGCACAGAGGATAGCTAGGCACTCACATGCGCAACACTTTTAAAATGCTAGGACACAGAACACCAGCCTGGCAGTGGGCATTAGGCAAGCCCAGGAAGACACTTTAGGAACCCCCATTTGTACGAGGCGGTTACATATAGGTTGCAAATTACATATTACATATTACTCTTGATAGGGGGGTCGATCCCAGTCCTTTCACAGAAGAAAGGGTTCTGCAAGAACTCCTAAAACTGAAGGTGGACAAAGCAATGGGTCCTGATGGAATTCACCCCAGAATTCTAAAAGAATTAAGGGAGGAACTAGTGAAACCACTGGCTAGTCTTTTTAATAAATCATGGGAGGATGGTGTGGTACCGGAGGACTGGAGGAAGGCGGATGTGATTCCCCTTCACAAAAGTGGGACCAAGACAGAGGCAGGAAACTACAGACCTGTCAGTCTGACCTCTGTGGTAGGGAAAGTGATGGAGTCACTTCTGAAGGAAAGAATAGTTGAGTACCTAGAGGCCAGTGGAGCACAGGACCCAAGGCAGCATGGGTTCACAGCGGGAAGGTCATGTCAGACGAATCTAATAGATCTCTTTGACTGGGTGACCAAAGTAGTAGACCAGGGAGGGGCTGTGGACATGGCCTACCTAGACTTTAGCAAGGCATTTGACACAGTCCCACACAAAAGATTAATAGTCAAATTAACCAGCCTGGGAGTGGGTCCCAGGGTGGTAGCCTGGGTAAAACATTGGCTGCACAACAGGACACAGAAGGTAATTGTAAATGGAGTCCACTCTGAAGAAAGAGAGGTTACTAGTGGGGTACCGCAGGGTTCAGTATTGGGTCCAGTCCTTTTTAATGTCTTCATCAGTGACATTGCAGAGGGACTGGAAGGAAAAGTATGCCTTTTGCAGATGACACAAAGATCTGCAACAGGGTTGATACACAAGGAGGCATGGAAAGGATGAAAAGGGACTTGGCAAGGTTGGAGGAATAGTCAGAAGTATGGCAGCTAGGATTCAATGCAAAGAAGTGCAAAATAATGCACTTGGGAAACAAGAACCGGGGAAGAATACACAATGGGTGGGGAGGTATAACAACAAACAAAAGGAAAGGGACCTGGGGGTAATCATATTAGATGACCTTAAGGTTAGCAAGCAATGTGAGAAGGCAGTAGGGAGGCCTGGGGGTATACTGGGATGTATAGGGAGAGGCATCAGCAGAGAAAACAGGAAGTTGTTATCCCTCTACAGACAGTTGGTGAGACCCATCTGAGTACTGTGTCCAGTTCTGAGACCCCATCTCCGCAAGGACATAGACAGGATAGAGGTAGTCCAGAGGGAGGGCAACTAAAATGGTGCAGGGTCTGCAAGAGAAGCCTATGAGGAGAGACTAAAAGAGCTTAATATGTATACCCTTGAGGAAAGAAGGAGAGGGGGACATGATAGAAACTTTAAGTACCTCAGTGGAATCAACAAAGTCCAAGAGGGTAGCATCTTTCAGAAAAAGAGACTTGCAAGAACAAGGGGACACAATTTAAAGATAGAAGGAGGGCAGTTCAGGGGCAATGTGAGGAAGTATTATTTCACAGAGAGGGTAGTGGATGCGTGGAACAGCTTTCCTGAAGAGGTTGTGGGGTCTAAAACTGTGGGAGAATTCAAGAATGCATGGGACAGACAAAAGGCAATTCTTGTCGGGGGGTAGGAAGAAATAGGCTGTTGGTTAACTAGGATCTACGGCCTATCCTGTAGGTAGGGAAATGGGCAGACTAGATGGGCCAAGCGGTCCTTATCTGCCGTCAAAGTCTATGTTTCTATTAGAGTGCAAGACATACAGGGTGCACACAAGGTATAACAAAAACATATCGCAGACAGGTACTTGAAATAATTTGAAGAGCTAGACTTGAAAAACTGACTTAAAATAACGTAATTCAAAAGGAGAATTTGTCAAGTAGATGGCAAGAGCAGGGAGGAGAGGAGGAACAGTAGAGTGTCCATTTAATGAGATTTAGTGAAAGTAGCAAACTGAGCCAAGTGGAAGGGAGTTCCATGAATGGGGGAAGAAGGAGGAGAAAGCAGCCTTATCTGAATTCGAGTGTGGGTGGAGAGGGCAAATGAATGGGGGTCCCATGTGCAGAGATGGTAAGATGTGTGGGGAGAGGAGGATAAGAGGGAGGCAAGGTAGGGGAGAAGCAAGTCAAACCAGAATTTGGCAGAGATGATGGAAGTGTGTTTGTTTCGGTGGGAGGACAGGGAGAGGAGTGATACTGAAGAGTAGAGGGAGCAGTGATGAGTCCTGAGGGGGATGTTTAAGGTTAAATGACAGAAAGCATTGAACAGGATGTTCAGTCTGGAGAGGGTGGATGCGGAGGCAGACCCACAGGTGACATCAACGTAGTCGAATAGTGGTAAGATAGTTTAGTAAGAAATATCAGTCAAACGAGGAGGGAGAGGGCGTCTTTGTTTCTATAGAGAGCACCAAGCTTAGGGAGAAGCTTGGAATGCATATAGTTAACATGTGCTGTGAAATCAAGGTGGCTGTCTAGCCAGACTCCTTGATACTTATAGGATGGGACAGTATCCAAGGGGGTGTCATTGAGGGTGATGAAAGAAGGGGGTGTAGTGAGCTTGGCTAGTTTTTGGTGGGTGCTGAAGAGCATGGAGATTGTTTTAGTGGTATTTACCTTGAGCTGGTTGGTTTGGAACCAATTCAGGACACGAATGAAATCAATTTGTAACTGAGTGGTCACCACAGGGATAGTGGGGCCAGATGTAAAGAGGATTGTAGTATACTGTATTATAGCCTCGTAATACACAGTCCCCCCATCTATTCTTCTGACTGTATTGCGAATTACGTAATCGCAATAATCCACTCCAGGGTGTGGGTTGTTATTGGATTTACCCACTTCTGGTGTTGTTTTTGCTACTCAGCCTATGGCCGAAGTAATGTTCAAAGCAAAAGGCAGAGCTCCTGTAAGTGTAATGGGATTGTAGTGCAAAGGTTATGACACTAGAGGGAGCTAAAGTGCAAAAGAAAGTTAGTCCTGACCTTATCGAGGGTTCTAGCTGTGTCGATGCATTCTGTGAAGAGCTACAAAATAAAAAGCTGTGATTAATTAAATCTGCGTGACTATTTTACAGCTTCGTGACATGCCACACCAGGCATGGGTAAATCCAAAATAACCCGCACCATCCTGGACTATTCTTACATAAACAATCCTCATTAGCTAAAACTGATGTCATGATTTATAATGAAGTACTGTTAGATAAGCCCATGGGCTCAATTGGAGCAGCCCCCCGCACTTACTTCCTTTAGTGTAGATTTCATATTCCAGTCATGAACCTTTTGTCCCTGAATTGTGGCACACTGACCATAAATAGTGATGTTCTGCATAAGGTGTGGGAGAGATACAGACTCAGAACCCTGTGGAAGTTTAATTACGATTTATTAATATCTTACAATATAATACATGACTGCTTTTAATTCTGAATATTCAGCAAGTTTTCCATGATGTGGAACAAAGCAATTTGGTGTTATAAAATAAGGGACGTTCCTCATATTGTGGGTCAGCTGAGAGGCATGAACAGCATCAAGCATTCTGGCTCAGCAGCACTCAGACCCCTGATATACCTGTTTACAGTGCCCTAAACATTAGGTTACCCTAAGTTCCTCGGTCATGGACCAATCTTCAGTCATAATGACCCGGAGGCAGAGTTCAATCAGAACTCTGTGGAAGCAATACTCTGGTATAACAACCATTGAGTTCTATATATAACTAGAGGGTGGACTGATGCTGCGAGGTTATTGGGTCAGATGATACCGTGCGCCTGCCATCCTGCTGGGGGAGTCAGTTATCGGAGACTGCATGGTTTTCAGCGGTTGTCTTTCTTTCCATGCAGTTTCTGTTTTTCGCGGTGTGCCTAGTTAAAGCTGCATTTTTTTAAGTAAAATAAAGCTCACATCGTGGCTTTTCATGTAGACTGGACTCCCTTTTATTCATCGCCACGCAGTTTTGTGGATGGATGCACACTTAGAGGGTATAAAAATGTTTTACTTTCAGCCCTGGCTCGGGCTCTGCAGGGGAGCTGGTGGTTGCAGGGGAGGGAATCTGTTCTGCCTGTGGTTTGCTGTTGAGCTACTGGCCGCAGGGATGCTTCCACGAGAAAGTGGCTGTGCTGTTCGTTTCTGTGTTGGATACAGGGGTATTTACTGGACACAGGGGATGCTGGTGGGGACTGCTAAGGTATACTGGCAAGGCAACTGATGTGGGCGGAATGCCTGTAAACCTATATTTTCACTACTGACCCTTCTCACTGCATCTTGAATTAGATGGATCTCCTCTACACATTTCTTTCTACCGAGCTAATTAAATGGGCCCTAAGGGGGGGGCCCAAGCACTCTTTCATGCCCTGCCCAACCCATCCCTGAGATCTATGGTAAGCCTTTTTTCTGTAGGGCCCTGGCGCCAGAACACTGCTATTTTGTTGGGGGGGGGGGCATTACATACTCTCCCTGGGTTGTCAGGAGCCACCAGAAGGAGAAGGATCAAGCATCCTAGACGACAAACTCCCTGGGCCGTGGGCCAGCTGGAGGGAGAAGGATCCAGCATCTTAGAGGGCAATCTCCATCTCTGAGAAGGAGTGTAGCCACCACAACAGCACCACCTGGGTGAACACAAGTGAAGATGCTGGTATGTGGACCATGAGAGGAAGGGGAGACACTGGCTGATGCTGGCCAACAGCATGTTTTGACATGCGTGTCTGTGCATGGCGTCATAACAGCTGGCATTTTGAGAAGGCAGAAAACTGCCTTGGCGGCTATAGACAATAGACTCCAGTGCATCTGGGGCCCCTGCCCTGCCAATACCTATCGCCTGATGAGCAACTGCTGTCGGCGATACATCCCTACCATTACATCCTGGTGAACGCAAATACAGCACACAACCATACTCGCCAAATACTAAATCGGCGCATATCTAAATACAGCCCCCACACCCCCCAAACTATTATACTCATCTCTGAGGGGGTGGTGGACACTGGAGGAAATATGAGGGACTGAGGACAGCAATAACTATAAAAAAAAAAAACAGCACCTGCCAAAAACAAAATAAAATACATGTCTGTAGTCCCGAACCGAGGACCACCACCACTGCAGCTGATGTCCCTACCCACTGCGCTACACGGGTAGCTTGGAGGGATCATGCTCCACACCCCTAGTTAGCCCATCCCTCTTCCTCCCACTTCCTTCCGTCCCATCGCTATTCCTTCCCCTCGCTATTTTTTCCCTCCCTTCCTCGCTATTCCCTCCTTCGCTATCCCTCCACAGTCGCTGAACCTGAAAGCGACCAAAACGATGCTCTCATCTATGAGTCGCTCATTTTAGTTCACTCTTTTTACGTGATACCATCTTGGATTCAATGAACTGATGGCATGCCTAGAATAAGTAGCATTTTGTAACAATTAAAAATAAAATCGTGCTTTCTTTTCTTTTTAGATTTTTTCTGTAGACCAGACTTCGTTTTATGCATTGTCTGTAGTTTTGCAGGAGGATACACCATTTGGAGGGTCTAAAAAAGCACTGGCTTGGCCCGTGCTTGGGAACTGATTGCAGTGGATGGAATCTACTCTGTGAGTCAGGAGTGAAGGTACTGTCTGCTGGGTGTGCGTGGCACAGGGCGATCAGCAGGCTCTCTTCTTTGTTACTGTATATACTCTGAATTGCCAGGGAGTGGGTCATCTGCAGAGGAGGGACTAGTCTGTCGGGGCGGGCCCAGTCATGATGTGGTGGCTGGTCTGTTGAACAAGGGGCCCAGCTGGGTGAGAGGGGCTCCATGCCATCAGTTTTGTCGGTCAGCTGCAAGGGGGAGTGTGGGATGGGGGTTTCTCTTGTGTTGGAGGGCACACGGCTAGTACATTTGGGGAAGGGTCTGCTGAAGGGGGCTGGCTAGTCTGGGGGATGGGGGTACACAGCCAGTCTGTTCTTCAGGGAGTTATTGTCCAGCTGCAGGGTGGTGGATGGTCTGTGGAGAGGGGTACCAGCTGTGTGGGTACATTGTTGGTCCAATGCACTCTAATCCTTGACATCCCCTCTCTTTACAGCCAACCAGACACTCCCCTGCAGCCAGCCCCCCCCCAGTAGCCTGTCTGTGAGTCCCTCATCCAATCCACGTAGCACTCTTTCCAGACAAGCGACAACCCTGCAACGGCCACCCCAAAAGAATATAATGAGTCCTGTTCCCATCCCCACAGCCAGACCTCCACCCAACAATCCATTCCCTGCCACTGCCCCCCCCCACCCACTCTTAAGAGGGTCATGTAGCAAAAGACCTACAGCAAAGAACTGCTGCCAGGATGCTGACAAGGATCCCACAGTATTCCTGGACAGTATTGCTTACTGGCAATGCAGGCAAGAAAACCACACCTCCCCTCCCTCACTCACTCTGTCCCTGACTCACTCACTATGCTTGATGGCCACATACATGACAGTTTTGTTATTTAATTTTAAAACGTCACCTTCACTCTTGCTCCATCCATGGCCCCTTGGGCACACCAGTGACTGGAGTTCGGAACTGGACTTGGGTTACTGGAGGCTAGCCAGGGGGGAGGATCAAGCATCTGAAGGACTGCTCTCCTCTCCTGGGGAGGGAAGGCTTGCTTGTCTGACCTCTGTCTGCCACCAGGTGGAGGCCTGGTTGTAGTGCAGGTTACGATGGCACAGAAGGGAGAGCTGTGGCCTGGAGATATGTGACTATGCATGCATACCTTCAAGTCAGCCACAGAGAGGAGGAGGGGGGAAGTGGGAAATGGGAATAATGGCTTAGGGAAGCCCCAGCATCTATCTGCAAACCCTCGCTGCCACCTAGACCAACATGGTCCGATATGGATTTTATCTCAGGCAGAAGGACGACCCTCCCTTCCCTGACCTTGCCAAAAGGAGACTCAATGGGGTGTGTAACCATAAGGTAGGTTCCAGGGGAGGCAGGGGCAAGTCTGTGGGAACAGCGACAGTGTCGATAAGCCATCCCAGGTAGCCTGCTGTGGAGATAAACCTATATTGAAAGAAAAAAAACTGTCTTGGAACTTTTCATCGGTAGCAGGGTACAACTTTAGTATGTGCCCCTGTTTTGTGCTATTTAGTCTCAGAAGCAACAACGTCAAGGAGGGACAGAGGACAATTTTGAGGCAATTTTGAGGCAAAACTGGAGACGGCACTGAAAGTAAGACACTTGCAAGGTAGGCAAAGAAGGTATTGAGGAGAGAGGATCAAGCTGTCAGTGCCGGGAAGTGGGGGGGGGGGGCCGAAGTGTCAGCAGTGCACATAGGACAGTGCACATGGCACAGCCCAGTGACGGCATCACACTTGGCACAGCATGCTGTCAGCAGTGCACATGGCAGGCCCAGTGGCAGCAGTGCACATTACACTGCGCGGTGTTGGCATCACATGACACAGTCTGGTGTCATCATTGCATGTGGCACAGCGTGGTGTCGGCATCACACTTGGTACAGCGAAGTGTCAGCAGTGCATGTGGCAGTCCCATGTTAGCAGTGCATGATGCAAAGCCTGGTGTCCACATCCCACATGGCACAGTGTAGTGTCAGCATTGCAGGTGACACAGAGCGGAGTCGGCAGTGCACATGGCACAGCACAGTGTCATTGTGGCACATGGCACAACACACTGATTGCCAGTGTTGGAATTACACTTTGGGAGCTTTGGGAGCTGGAGGGACCATAAGGGTCCTGTCTTTAAATTGAGCCCCCCTTCCCATTATAAGTCAAGGCTGTGATGTGTGAGCTACCAGGGCTCACTTCAGAGCCACCAGGGCCAAGCCCTGACAAGCCCTCCTGTAATTCCAACACTGCTGATGGCATAGTGCGATGCTCAGTACAGTGTCAGTACATGTGGCACAGAGCGATGTCTGCATCATATATGGCACAGCACATTGTCTGCATAGTGAAGTGTCATCAGTGCACATGGTACAACATGTCAGCAGTGCACATGGCACAGTGCTGCATTGGCATTGCATGTGGCACAGTGCAGTGTTTGCACTGCACATGGCACCCCGCAGTGTCGACGGCAAAGCACTTAGTGCAGTGTGACACTAGTGCCACGTGCACTACCGTCACTGCACTGTGCCACGTACACTGCCGTCACTGCACTGTGCCACGTGTATGACTTTCACTGAACTGTTTCATGTGTATGGCTGACAATGTACTGTGAAATACATGCTGCCAACACTGCACTGTGCCATTTGTACTGCTGTTACTGTGCTATATTATCTACCGTCACTGCACTGCTGTAATTCCACTGTGCTACATGCACTGCCATCACTGATGTAATTAATAAAAATGTTGTGGAGACGGAGCACATTGCCCAAAATATGTGGATGTCAAAGGTCATCTTCTGGATCGACATCCACACTACGGCAGCATGCTTTTTTATTTTTTTTTTATTAATGATTTTTGGCCTGGCCCCCAATTCTCCTGACAGGAACTCCACTCCTGCCCCTGCACACTGTGTTCACTATGCTCAGGCTTACCCCCAAAAAGTCACATGTAAGCATCCCTGGCTTACCCCCATGGTGGGGCCACGAGAGTGGGACACCCCCCTCCGGCAGATAACGAAGGCAGCGGACATAGTGGCAGAGCAGGGCATTATGCCTGGGGACAGATCTTTCTTTTGCTGGTGATCCCCAGGGAGGTGGGGCATGCAATGATGCCAGCATCTGTCCTGCCTCCATGCAACTAGGTGCCGGACAGAGCACATGCCTAGCGATGGTCCTGACTTGGCACCCAGCTCCCAATGGGTGGCACTTAAGCATCGGACCACCATGGGCACCCCCCCGGAGGTGGAGAGTGGTTCATTGGATGCTCTACCAACCTCCTCCCAGGCGACCCTCAGACTCCCCAATCCGATCCCGAACATGGGTCATCGGCACCACAGGAGGTAGCGCTACCGGCATGCCGGTGGCTCTGCTTGTCACCCTCCTTTACTTGGAGTGAACTTCATTTACCACTACCCTCTGTCAGCTATCCCCTAACCAATTTCTTAGCTAGTTTACCATCTTTGGACCTACTCCTGAACTACCCAGCTCAATTACTAGTCTCTTATATGGAATGGTGTCGAACACCTTACTGAAATCTAGGTAGGCTACGTCCACCACTCCACCCTGATCTCATTCCTTGTCACGCTGTTAAATAAATTTTTCAGATTTGTTTGACATGACACCCCCCCCCCCGTGAAACTGTGGAGGCAACAGGATTTTACTATATAAACGAGTCACCAACCCCATACTGATCACAAGACTTCCCCAAGTTAAGCACCTTCACTGTAGCTAACCCCCCCATAGGAACACCCTTTCAAGGAGCTGCAGTCACCTTACCTCATAACCAGCCCTGGCTCAGATCACTCTCCCTTCAGCTGGATTACACTTCCTGCCTATGGGCCCATACCTCTCAATCCAGTGCCCATAAAAATTGTATTAATGAAATAAAGACAACATGTTTTTTTAGCAAAATAAGTGTTTATTTAACTTAACCACTGAGGATAATGACAATAACTTGCATAAAGAGGCTTCAAAAAGACAGCAACCCACCAGCCAGCCATGCTACATACATCTGGACTACCCCCAAAGACCAGCTTCCCCAAGTTAAATACCCTCTCTGGACCACTTCTTAGCCTCACAACTTGCATTTGCCCCAGCCTACCACCATCCATGCAGCTGCCTCCACTGGACCACCCTTCCTACCCTACCCACAAAATGGTATCCCCAAATTAAACACCCTCCCTGGAACTGAATTCCCTTCCTCCACATGGCCACCATTCCAGGGAACTGGACCCACCTTCCCTCCGCACCAGCCCCCGCCCAGACCACTCTACCTTCAGCAGGACCACCCCTTCTGCTCATGGACCCCATACCTCTTAACCCAGTGCAACTAAAATGTAGGACAACAATACTCAAAAATAAAGAAAAAAGAGGAACAGCGGCCTTCTGAGTGTGGGACACATCATCAGACTTGGCGATGCAAGCTCTGAACACTGTGAAAATTTTGGTCTTTACTTGTACAAGTTAAATTTTGTTGTATAATGCTATGTATTTCTACATTAAAGTATTTTTTTTTTATTTATCATTTTTTCCCGGGAGGCCTCCGACCTCTCTTTGCCCTGGTCACGGCCCCCCGAGACTTCCACTAACCGCCAAGTGCCACAACTCACGGTTACCCCTGGCTTGCTCCCCTGGATGGTGGGGCCACAGTGCAGTTTTCCCTAATGCCGGCGCCATGGAACTAGTACCTGGTTGGGAATGTGGCGGCGGTGACTAATTGAAGCTTGGGGAGGGCTTCATGTAGACAGAGGCTCTCCCCTCCATTTTTCTTAGTTTTCCTCCAAGGTGGGGACGTGCAATGACGTCCAGTGTCTGCCCCACCTCCATTAAATGCGAGCGTTGGTGTTGTGGGACCCCTGGCCTCTGCTAGGGGTCCGTCACGTGCCGGGCACTTCCCCATCCTCCCCCGGAGAAGGAGAGCTGTCCGTAGGACGCTCAATCCTTTTCCCCAGTTGGCCCTCCAGTGACCCGGGTCTGTTCCCGAACCTGGGTCGCCGGCGTCACAAGCGAAATCCAACTGTTGCACCAGCAGGCCGGCTTACATTAAAGTATGAATTCCACAGAACCTTTTGGGTGTGGCAGTACGGTTTCCATGAGGAACAGAGAAATCCTGTGTGGGAAAATGATGGATGTACCCTGTAATGAGGGACAGCTGAGATGAATGGGACCAGCCACCCCCCCCTTGTAGCTGGAAAGCTCCAGCCCTGCCACTGGACACCTCCCTTCTGCAACAGGAACACCACAGTCAAAACAGACTGTGTGATCCCTGGCCAGGAGATGACATCCACAGCTCACTCACTGGCCTGTGCTGCTATCCAGGCAATGTTGATCTGAATTTGGAAACCGGGGGGCAGTCCTCCCCCTCCTGGCCCTGGCCCTGGCCTGGTGGGAAATCCATGGGGGATCATCCCACCAATAAACCCTGGGGGAGGCAGTTGATAGTAATAAATAATAATAATAATATAACTTTATTTTTAAGGCGCCTTTCCAAAACCTAGGCGCTGAACAGCAACTAAAATCACAAACATAATTACACACAATCGCAGCAGCATAGTTACTAAACAGACAACTAATAAAATTTAAAAATAACAAAGTATATAAAACAATCTATCAATCAGCTGCTGAATGCTTGGTGCCACAGATGGGTTTTTAAGGCTCGTTTAAAGCCCTCCACAGTCGTGCACTCACGCATCTGGCAGGGTAGAGAATTCCAGAGAAGAGGCCGCATGCATAAATGCCCGGGCCCCAGAAGATTTTAAACATACTCTTGGAATCTCTAGCAACCCCTCGCCAGCTGAGCGGGGCAATCACCTGAGGCGGTAGGGTACCAGGAGCTCTTTCAGGTGGTCCGGACCCTGTCTGTGTAGGGCTTTATAAGTCAGAAGACTGACTTTAAAGGTGATCCGCCATTGAACAGGCAGCCAGTGCAGATTGCGCAGCACTGCCGAGATATGAGAGAACCAAGAGGTTCCCGTCAAAAGCCGAGCTGCAAATGGCAGATTTCAACCCCAGATAGCCCTAGATAAAGGGCATTGCAATAATCCAAGCAAGAGGACACAAAGGCGTGAACCAACGTAGGAAGGTCGCCGGACTGAATAAGGTGCTTAACCCTGGCAATATTCCTTAGATGGAAAAAAGAAGTCTTGACGATGGCTGACACCTTAGAATGCAGGGTCAGCCCCTCATCAAAAATTACCCCCAGGTTTCGCACCTGTTCAGAGTCCTGGAGTGATAAACCCCCAAGGAAGAGCCTAGAGGGTAAACCTACCCCGACCCCCATATCCGGTGTCCTGGGTCCACAACCAGCACTTGTCTTTCCAGAGTTCAACTTCAACCAACTCGAATCCATCCACTCCTGGATTTCCACTAGGCAGTTATTCAAGACCGATAGAGCTCTATTCTGGTTTGCTGCAAAAGAGAAGTAGAGCTGGGTATCATCAGCATAACAGTGAAACCTCAGCCCATACCTCCTTACAATGTCTCTGAGGAGTAGCATATACACTGGGAACAACATGGGAGAAAGCACTGATCCCTGAGGAACCCCACAAGACAGAGGGATAGGGTCCGAAGAATAAATCCCGGACACAACCCTCTTAGTTCTTTCGGTGAGGAAAGATGTAAACCACCTGAGGACTGTACCTGACAGACCACAGATGAACCTCAAGCGATTGAGCAAAACCCCATGGTCCACAGTGTCAAACGCTGATGAGAAATCAAGAAGGACCAAGATGGAATGTTTTTTTCTGATCTCCAGCCATCAGGAGATCATTAAGCACCCGAACCAGCACTGTCTCTGTACTACGTATTTTTTGGAAACCAGACTGGAGGGGTTCATAGATGTCATGGATGGTCAAATGGCTCTCCAACTGTACGGCCACTACCTTCTCAACCACCTTCTCTAAAAAGGGAAGGTTGGAGATTGGTCTGTAGGTCGCATGGCAGTTTGGGTCTAAGGAAACTTTCTTCAGGAGGGGTGTAACCACTGCCTTCTTCAGGAAGCTAGGAAACTCACCTGTTTCCAAAGAGCACCAAACTATCTGTGCAAGGACCGGACCGATGGAATTGATACAACCCAAAATAAGGGAAGTTGGTCCAGGGTCCAAACTACAGTACATAGGGTGTGCACTCTGGACAATCCTCATGACATCCACGGACTCCAGGCGGTCAAAGGTACTCCAGGAAAGCTGAAGGCTAGTGGCCAAGCACTGGTCACTAGCAACACCCATAGATTGTGCTGGCTGGAGAGCTGCCCTGATGTCAGCCACCTTAGTCGCAAAGAACCGAGCTTTCCGAACCTGTAGACAGGCTGGGTTGCACAGCCCGTCCACAGTTCGGAAAAGCTGAGCTGATTGGTTCCAAGCGACTGCAATCTACCCAGACAGAAACTCTGCCTTTTTATGGGAGATTGCAGATTGAAAGGTTTGATAATGATCCATCAACCTAAGGCGGTCGGTATCAAGGGCAGATCTCTGCCAGTGACGCTCTAATCTTCGTCCTTGTTGCCACATCTCCCTCAAAGTCCCATCAAACCATGGAGACTGAGGGCAAAGGGAGACAGGACAAACATGGATAGGAGCAATGACATCCAGGGCCACTGCGACGGCCATATTATAGGCCACCACAAGGTCCTCTGGGTCGCTGTTTGCAATCGGAAGAGACGACAGGTCAAGTACCGCTATAAGGCCTTCAGAGCTAACATCTCGTAAAGGGCGATACTTGACCATCTCCACAGGGGTAGACCTTCAAGAGGGGGTGCTAAAATTGAACCCCACGGTGTAGCAATCAGACCATCTGACTGGTTCCACCCCCCAAGTCCGAGGCTTCGATCCCCAGGAGGAAAAATAAGTCAAGGGTGTGACTGTGTTTATGGGTAGCAGTGGTAACTATCTGTGTAAGGCCCAGAGATGTCATCAACTGGAGGAAGTGTTGTCCAAATTGCGAGAGTTCGTCATTGACCCAGGCATTAAAGTCGCCCAGGACCATCAACCTGGGAGACTCAAATGCCATGTCAATGACGAAGTCCGCCACTTCCTGAAGGAACTGTTTCCCATCCCCGGGTGGATGGTAGATGAGAACGATCCTACAACCTACGCTTGCTACCACAATACATTCGAATGACTCAGCCTCCTCAACTGGTACACTCGTGAGGCCCAATTCGGTCTTAAAGCAGACCGCAACCCCCCCCCCCATGATCCAATCTTGGGCAGTGAATCACCAAGTAGCCAGCTGGAATTACGGCCTCCAAAATAGGGCCGGAATTCTCATCCAGTCAGGTCTCAGTGAAGCAAGTCAGATCCACTGAATTTACAAGATTTGCAATAATTGCAGTCTTGTTTTTAATGGATCTGGCATGGCATAACACCGTCCGAGTTGGATGAACCTCCGAGGAAGCCCGAGCTACGTGCCCACCCAAATTAGTGCTGCCCTTGGGTATGGGAACCAGACATGAAGAACCACGATCTGGATTCCATTTTGCCCCAGGGCGTCTTCTGGACCCTACAACCCTGATGTGATGGTCCCGCTCATTCAACCTCCGTCATTCACTCACCCCCCCCTTCTCCGACATACGATATCTAGTGCTCTACAACACTGGTAAGTGGAGAAATGTAATGGGGGGAAATAAAGGAGTGGAGGGAGCGAAGGGCGGAGGATGAATAGTGCACGACCATGGAAGCAGGCCTCCAACACATTCCGACAACCAAATTAAATATTAAACAGAACCAAAAAATTAAACTAAACCCCCCAAAAAAACCTTCTCCCAATCACAATAATTAAAACAAATAAATAAAAATCACACCTTTAGATTCAGGTCAGCTGCCAGTTTAAAAAAACAGAACCAAACAGAGCAGAGAGTCTTCAAGTTGCATAAAAGTCACAGTTATAGGGCAAAGAAAGATCCAAATTTCCAGTCCCCGATGGATCTCTCACTTCCAATGGAGACAACAGAAAATTCCCCAGAACTCTCACTTCCAGGGCAAGACAGATAAAAAAATCATAATGGGATCTTTCTCCCCTTAATCCTTCTCACTGAAGAAAGATGAAACAAAATCCAAAATTTCCAGAACACAGGCACTCTCACTGCCTAGGCTTTAAAAAATGGCAGGCACGCTCACTGCCTTCCTTCAGTCAAGGGAAACCTCTTTGGTGGGTAACTAGCAGCTCTGAGGCTAACTCAGGCCCCCAAAAAATCCACCACTGGAAGTCGGCCATGAAACACACTGCCAGTACCACAGGTCTCCATCCAGGCTCACCCGAGCAGCGGGACCAGCAGAAAGACCCTTGGAACCAACCACCCAGACCGCCAGCTGCCCAGTGAGACAAAGCTGAAGCCCGAAGCCCAGCTGTGATCCCACAGTCGAACCCACCAGAAGGATCAAGACCAACAATTAAAACCTCAAATTAAACTGCTCTTAGCCCACAAACCTGAATACCCAGCTACACAGACTTCAGGAATCTGACGAGACATCCACCACTAGTACTCCAAGGTCTCCTCGAACAGTATTCAGTGAGACACCTCCTCAGAGTTCCAATTTCTTCAGAGCCTCAATTCCTCATCGTCTGGTAACCAGAAAGCCACCGTCGGATAATTTCAGCAGACAGCACACCAGTTATAAGCCCCAGAGGTCGATGTAGTCCAAAGTAGAATTTATTACTCCAGCCAGCCCAAAACCAACCAGTCCATCAGTCCGGGTGTGCAAAGGTAGCAAATTGGCCAAAACGACAGACCATGCACATGGGGGAAATAATGGGCCGCCGCCGACTAACCCCGGTATACACTATGGGAAAAACCCTGCACAACAGGCCAGCATCGCTCCCAATCCCAGCAGTAAGAGGTGAGCTGAATAAGAGAGTGCTAGGTGGCTCAGTGGGGAAAATGGCTTGATTGAATGCTATGGCTGAATGTTTTATTTATTTGTTGTTGACTGAGTAAGTGCACTAGACAAATTCTGCCTATTTTCAGGCACGACCCAAAGGATACAGGTGAATGCCAACTGACCTTGAACCAGATTAAACTGTTGGTGATATTTTTAGTGAATAGGGGGAAATTTGGCCAGGGCACCGGGGAAATTCCCCTACTCTGTAGGCAGGTGTTACTGTCTGTTTGTCTGCAGGGATGGAGGTCCCCATTCAGCTTCAGGACACCGGAGGAGGAGGTTGTGTTGCTATTGCTGGTCCAGAGCTCTTGCAGAAATCTGAAGGAAATACTGATACTGAGACGGTTCAAGAGATGGCTTTGGATATAGAGGCAGTACCTGACCAGGATATTGAGGATGTTGGAGTTATGAAGACAGAGGAGGAATTACAAACAGAATTGGAGAGGAAGAAAAAACACCTGTTAGATCTGATATCAGTAATCGAGCAAGACTTCCAGTCTTGCAGACAAAAATTGGAAGAAGAGAAAAAGAAAAGGAAAAGATCTATGGCGAGTCCCGATGCATCAGGTAATAAAAAAATTCTTATAGATTCTGACACTGTTATTAAAATGGCTCTCCAGGGAGTACAATGGTTTCCCAGGGCCCTGACGGGTCTGTCCTGACAGAAAATAACTTTAAGGATTTTCCGGAATTCTGGGCCCCTGAGGATGCTCTTTCTAAAGTGGGATGGATTAAACACGATAAAATATGGGTACCACATCCCAGCATTCTTCTTCCTGGTTCCCCTGCTTATTATTCACCCATTAAGACTGGACAAAAGTGTTTAGATCCATTGTTACCTGAGATGGGTCCACAAAAAATGTTAAAGTCCCCTTTTTCGGAAACTGTGGCTGTTCCACCCAGGAGCGAGGCTTCAGATTTGGCTACTGCACCAGATGCCTTCCAGAAATCTGACAAACATCAGATCCCAGAAAATGGTCAGAACCCAACAAGACTTCTAGCTAATGAAAGATCCCCTACTTCATTAGCTAAGCCTTACTCAGAGGTTGTTGGTACAAACACAAACTTACGGGAAAAGGTAAGCCAGGTAACTGGATGTTTGGACGATCCTCCTTCTTTGAGGATGCAATGACCCAAGACTTATGCAGTTCTTTTCTGCAAATCTGCTAAAGTGGCTAAACGCCAGTTGGGTTTACGTTACACAGGCCCAGCACCCATTGTCCTGGATAGACTCTGGGTGGGGAAACATTTGCTGCTCGATTCAATGGGTTTCACCCCAGTGGAGGTATACGCGTTCATACACCCCCCAGGTGACCATATCTACGATGTGAGTTTTTGCACGATTACGTCACTTGATAAATTTTGGCAACTACATTACGATGTGAAGCATACAGAGGTTTGGAAAGATTTCACTGGTATATCTATCACAAAACTGACTATAAAAACAGTAACTATCTCGTTTCAGAATGAAGGGGTTAATTTGGACAATATAATTTTCTGGTTAGAAAAACAATGTACGGTTTTTGACACTCCCCGTCCGATTAAGGACGATAATGGATTTTGGACAGGGGGTTGGATGGTTTGGGTCCAACTACGACAAACTGACTCTGGAATTCATCATTTGCCTAGTTCTTTTTTTCTAAGTTGGGATAGGGGGATTTTGTTTTATGCAGGGCAGCCGAAAAGCTGCTACAAATGTGGTTCTCTTTCACATTTAAATGTTGATTGTAACCAAATTAAATGTTTTAGATGTGGGGTGTTGGGACATTCTGTAGCAAATTGCACAGCTTCTCCCAAATGTAATCTCTGCAGAGAGGGGGGGAACATACATTTGCTGACCACCCCTGGGCCTCCCAAAGCCCTGATGATTTATCAGACCATGATTTTTTTCTTACGAAAGCAAGGAGATCCTTTTGCAACCCTCCTTACCCTAAGAAAGACTTTGTTCCTCGTGGTGGATGATGAGGTAGAGGTCATGGCAGTTCTGTGAGGGCACAGCCCTATGACACACATGACCCAATTTTTCCTACACCAGAGGTTCTCTCTGTCCCTCTTGATTTAGGCCTAGATCTAACATAATTAGCAGTTCAAAAGGAGCAAATGGCATCCAAAGAAACTCCATTTGCTACCTCACAGGGTTCTCCTCACCGTCCCAGTAAAATGCCTGATACGTTTTCCCCTGAGACTGGTGACGATGCTATCATTGTTACTGGTGATCAGGACAATGTACCAGTCACTGAAGATTCTTTAAAAACTCCCCCTTTAGTAATTAGACAGTTGTTTCCTTTGGAGGTTCCTCTTTCCCCTTTACCTTTGTCAAACCGTTTTGCCCCTTTTTCCACCTAGGCAGTTCAAGTAGATGAAGAAGCTCCTATGGCAGAAGAAGATAAGTCCATTCCTGTTGAGCTTTCTTCCCAGGAAATGTCTGTACCCCTAGTAAGTACAATTCAACCCCAGAGGTATTGTAAACGAGTAACCAGATCTAGTGGTAAACAAATCCACCCCCCCTTCCCTGAACAGTTTAATTTGAGACTTGCGAGCTTAAATGTGAACAGCATTAAGTCGGTACAGAAATGGATTACTACCTTTGGGGTATTACAACATTCAAATTACAGTGTAGTATTTTTGCAAGATACCCGATTGCATACTTTGGGGAAAGTAGCTCAAGTTTCTCGAGATTGGGTATGGGGATCTTCTTTCTGGTCGATAGGAGAAGACAAATGTTGTGGAGTTGGTTTTTGTTTTAAGACTCATGGTATATTGGTTTCTAGACTGGTGGACATCGATCCAGGCCGAGCATTATTGATAAATGTGGTGATTGGTGGCATTTTCTGTTGATTGATTTCCTTGTATGGGCCTTAGTCTAAAGCTTTGCGAATAGAATTACTGACCAAAATTTAACCGTTTCTATTTACATCATGTCAAATATTTTTTGGAGGTGATTTTAACATAATTTCCATCCACAGGAGGGAGCAGGAAAGCAATACTGCATGTCCCACAAAACATGGCAGGTAGTAAGGTAATCACTGAGGTACAGAGCTCAACAGAGAGCAGGACAGAGGTAAATGGAAAAATAGACAAGGGCAATAAGAGCAGGGATGGGGGAAAAAAGGATAAAGCCAACATTAAATGGAAGGCAATGAGTACCAATGCCCGTAGTCTGAGAAACAAGCTTCCTGAGCTAGTAGCCCTGATGGAAGATGAAAAATTTGATATTGTGGCAGTCACGGAAACATGGTACATGGAGAACCATGACTGGGATGTCAACATACCGGGGTACACAGTCTACAGAAGGGACAGGGAGGGTAAAAGAGGAGGTGGTGTAGCTCTATACGTAAGAGAAGGGATCAAAGCTACAGAACTAAAGAGTAAAGGGGGAGGACAAGATGCACTCTGGGTCACCTTGGAGACAGGGAATGGCATCACAATCCGCACAGGGGTTGTATACAGACCCCCATCTCAAGGGGAAGAAACGGACAAGAAAATGATGGACATTCTCAAAATGGCTGAAAAGGAGGAGATACTGTTGATGGGGGACCTGAATATGCCAAATGTTAACTGGATGACATGTACTGCAGCCACATCCAAGAGCAGGGTCATTCTCGATGCCCTGCAGGGCAGGGAGCAGGCCTTAGACAGCTAGTGTTGGAACCCACTCGGGAGGGAGCAATACTAGACCTGGTACTCTCAAACGGAGAGAGGATCACAAATTTAGAAGTCAGTAGACATCTGGGAACAAGTGCCCACTGCATGGTGTGCTTCACAATAAGCACAACTGCACTAACAAATGGAACGAGCCATACAAAAACAAGCATACTGGACTTTGTAGAAACAGATCAAGAAAACAAAGCGGAATAAAAAACACTATGGTTCTCAAAATGGTAGGGAAGGCTAAGGAGAAAAGACTGCATTCAAAAGTATAAGGAATCACAGAAGGAGCACGACAGGGAACTGTATCAAGTAAAGCAGAAAGAAGTGGGGAAGGCAGTCAGAATAGCAAAGGCCCAAACCGAGGAAAAAATAGCCAACTCAGTTAAGAAGGGGGATTAAAAACTTCTATAGGTACATTAGGGAGCATAGAAAGGTTAAGGGAGAAATAGTGAAGATTAGTAAAGGAGAGGGGAGGTGGGCAGAGGGAGACACTGAAAAGGCAGAGATACTGAATGAATACTTTTGCTTGGTATTCACAAAAGAAGATGAGGAGGAGTTACCTAAACCAGACAATAAAAGAACTCTGGGTAGGGGGGTTGACACCAGTCCATTTACAGAAGAAAGAGTCCTGAAATAACTCCTAAAACTCAAGGTGGACAAAGCAATGGGGCCTGATGGGATTCACCCCAGAATCCTAAAAGAACTAAGGGAGGACCTAGTGACACCACTGACCACACTTTTTAACAAATCATGGGAGGATGGGGTGGTACATGAGGACTGGAGGAGGGCAGATGTGATTCCCCTTCACAAAAGTGGAACAAGGCAGAAGCAGAAACTACAGACCTGTAAGTTTGACCTTCAGTGGTAGGAAAATGATGGAATCACTTCTGAAAGAAAGAATTGTTGAGTACCTAGAGGCCAGCAGGGCACAGGACCCAAAGCAGCATGGATTTACAACAGGAAGGTCATGTCAGACAAATCTAATCGATTTCTTTGACTGGGTGACAAAAGTAATAGACCAGGGAGGGGCTGTGGATATGGCCTACCTAGACTTTAGCAAGGCATTTGACACAGTCCCACACAAAAGACTAGTAATCAAGTTAGCCAGCCTGGGAGTGAGTTCCAAGGTGGTAGCCTGGGCAGCAAACTGGCTCCACAATAGGACACAGAAGGTAATAGTGAATGGAACACATTCCGAAGAAAGGGGGGTTACTAGTGGAGTACCTCAGGGCTCAGTACTGGGTCCAGTCCTCTTTAACATCTTTAAAGGTGACATTGCAGAGGGTCTGGAGGGAAAGGTATGCCTCTTTGCAGATGACACAAAGATCTGTAACAGAGTTGATACACAAGTGGGGGTAGAAAGGATGAGAAGGGACTTGGCAAGGTTGGAGGAATGGTCAGACATATGGCAACTTAGATTCAATGCAAAGAAGTGCAAAGTAATGCACCTGGGAAACAAAAACCAAGGAGAAGAGTACACAATAGCAGTGGAGGTACTAACAACAACAAAAATGGAAAGGGACTTGGGGTAGTCATATCAGATGACCTAAAGGTGGGTAAGCAATGTGAGAAGTCAGTAAGGAGAGCCAGGGGGATACTGGGATGCATAGGACGGGGCATCACAAGTAGAAAAAGGGAAGTGGTTATCCCTCTGTACAGACAGTTGGTGAGACCCCATCTGGAATACTGTGTGCAGTTTTGGAGACCCCATCTACGCAAGGACATAGACAGGATGGAAGCAGTCCAGAGGAGGGCAACTAAAATGGTGCAGGGTCTGCATCAGAAACCATATGAAGAGAGACTGAGAGAGCTTAATATGTATACCCTTGATGAAAGGAGGGACAGGGGGACATGATAGAAACTTTTAAGTACCTCAAGGGAATCAACAAAGTCCAGGAGAGTAGTATCTTTCAGAAAAAGAGATGTGTAAGAACAAGGGGCACAATTTAAAGATAATGGGGGGACGGCCCAGGGGTAATGTGAGGAAATTTTTTTTCACGGAGAGAGTGGTGGATGCATGGAACTGCCTTCCTGGGGAGGTTGTTGGGTCTAAAACAGTGGGGGAATTCAAACATGCATGGGACAGACATAAGGCAATTGTAGTGGGGGGATGCAGGAAGTAGGCTGTTGGTTAACTAGAATCTGTGGCTTATCCAATAGGAAGGGAAATGGGCAGACTGGGTGGGCCAAGTGGTCCTTATCTGCCGTCAAAGTCTATGTGTCTATGTTAAAGCTTTTCTCAAAAATATCATACAGGTGGCGAGATTAAAGGATGCTCATAATTTAGGGAAGGGACGGGCTAAACCCACCTTTTTTAAAGGTAAACTGTCATCTCGTATAGATTTTTTTTTCATTCATTAATCACCGACAGCCATCAAAACTGTAAACACTCCAGTGGAGACTTTGGACCACTCCTTGATAGGCCTCAAAATCTCCATTTCATTACCTAGAATTTCAGGAAAAGGGGAATGGCGCCTGAATACTTCCATGTTGACACAACCCCTAATACTGGAAAACTTTAAGATAGTGATAGTAGACAAGTTATCCACTTTAATTTTGTATGAAGATTTAAGGCTTTAGTGGGGATTATTTCAAAGTATGCTTGCAGGTTTTTTTTCAAGCTCAGGTATACACGTGGCATTAAATAAGCAAAATAAATATCTACTACTTCGAAAAGAGTTGGGAGTTTTACTAACACGCCAATTGATGGGAACTGATGATTACAGTAAAGAAATTAGAGGAATGAAGACTGGTATGTCACAATTTCAATATAATAGATTATTGCCTCTTCAAAGAGAACAGATGTTCGGTATGAAAGGGACTGCAGAGCAGGTCAAACCATTTATAGCATGCCAGAAACGACAAGATTGTATGAAATTTAATTGTTTAATGTCATCTATATCTGGTTTGGAGGTTACTGATACTATAGGTATCATGAGGATTATAAATTCCTATATTTCAGAACAATTTAGTACATCTGTTCCTGACTCAGGGTTTACTGACCAATTGTTACAGGCTGCGGACCTCCCATAGCTTTCTTCGTTTTGGAGTAATTCTTTACTGAAGCCATTTTCCCATTTAGAATTACAAGTAGTTATAACTTCCCTTCAAAAGAATGTTTCACCAGCTTCCGATGGGCTTCTGAATGAAATTTATAAATTATTATGGGATATTTTGCCACAGAATATTCTGCACTTATGTATTTTTTTTCCTAACTGAAATGATACTGCCCACCTCTATGTATGAGGGATTAATGATTTTTCTTTTTAAATTTAGGTAACCGGAATGAAATTGGGAATTGGAGACCACTAACTTTATTAAATACAGATTTCAAGATTTTTTCCAAATTATTAGGGAATAGGCTCAGTGCTATAATGCCAGAATTAATTGCTTCAGTACAGCATTGCTCAGTGTCTGGATGCAGTATAATAGGAGTTTTGTTTTTATTAAGAGAACTAATGGCACAAAAAAAAGACAAGACTAAGGTTTCTGAAATGATGGGATATTTGGTTAGTTTAGACCAGGCAAAGGCCTTTGATGGTGTGTCACACTTGTATTTATGGACCTGTTTGGAAGCTTATGGAATTCCGCCTCTTTTCATCCAGTGGATTAAAATGTGTTATTCTCTAGCATACGTTGTACTCCTTGAGAATGGGTGGTTGGGTACCAGACAGCAGATATATAGAGGGGTTCATCAAGGATGCCCAATAAGCCCCTTGCTATATGTGTTTGCCTTAGATCCTATATTAAGAATCCTAATTAGATCTCCAGAAATTAAACATGTTCCAGGTTCCCTGGGTGAACAATGCAAGGTGTTGGCGTACGCAGACAATTTATGTATGGTGGTTTCAGATGGAGAGTCCATACATGTTGCTTGCAATTTGATTCTGGTTTTAGGGATTATTACAGGAGCTTGTTTAAATAACAAAAAAACAATAGTCTTATGTTTGAATGGATTTCCGCAAGGTACTACAGAAATAGGGAGGTTCCAGTGGCTATGACACCTTGCAAAATATTAAGAATATATTTTGGGGTTTCTGATTTGGCTTTATATAATTGGACTATAGTACTTGATAAAGGGAATCAAATGGCAAATTGGAAGATGTCCAGACTTAAGCATATATATTTATTTAGTTTTTGTTGACTGGGTAAGTGCACTAGACAAATCCTGCCAATTTTCAGGCACAACCCGGGGGAGGGGGATACAGATGAATGCCAACTGACCTTGAACCAGAGTAAGCTGTTGGTGGTATTTTTAGCGAATGAGGGAAATTTGGCCAGGACACTGGGGCGATTCCCCTACTCTTTTTGGTAAGTGCTATGGGATCTTTAACATCCACC
The DNA here is from genome assembly GCA_016271365.2 of Neoceratodus forsteri. NCBI lineage: Eukaryota > Metazoa > Chordata > Ceratodontiformes > Ceratodontidae > Neoceratodus > Neoceratodus forsteri. The sequence continues at coordinate 781,993,022 of CM028132.1, read as the reverse complement.
TGAACTACCACCAATCCAGGCAGATGGGACCTCGGTTTAACATCTCATCCGAAAGGCGGTGCCTCAGAAGTGCAGCACCCCTCTCATGCTGCATTACAGTGTCAGTACTGGGATATTAGCCCAAGTGCCAGATGTGGGAACTGAACCCACAGCCCTCTGATCTCCTGGCCTCAGAGGTGAGTGTGCTACCTACTGAGCCACTGACACTGACACATTCCTTATTCCTACTTTTTTATTTATAAGTGCAGTATTTTTTTACCCAAATCATTAGAGGTTACATTAATGAGTTGTTTTTTTTTTTTTTGTGGGTTCTGGCCATCTTAACCCCATAAAAGAGCGGTCTTATACAAATCTTTGGCTGAGGGCTGAGTCAATATGATACATTCTTTGGTTTTATTTTTTACTGTATTCCTTTACAATAATTTGGTCCTGATAATGAGGAAACAAGGGCAATTATGGGAGAGATGGGGTTTGATTACTTTGAGCAGGGTCCTTTTAGAATGGGAATTGGGAGTTTTTTTACATAAAAATAAGCATCAACCATGATTGGTGGTGCGCTGGGCTAGAGTATTTTATAAAATCCAGAATTGGAAGGTGGAATATGAGATGGTCCTGTGATCCCCTAGGAAAATGGTTTACAGGGAAATTACATTAGACAACTTTTTAGAATTTCCCTTTTTGGGATTCTCAATTAACGAACAAAAATGCATATCAGAATATATAACTGAAAACCGACTTCCCAAGAAATTATGGGATGCTATATGATTGGGGATTCATGGTTGAGTCAAAGTAAAAGGAAACCAAAAACATAAAACCATACCAGAACGTTATTGCCTAAGGTAGGTTGTATAATGAAAACTGAAACTATGGGCCATCTCTGTTTCCACTGTCCATTTGCAATGCAGTTTTGGGATGTGGTGAAGGAAAGGACGTTACCCCCAGTACAGCTGTTTCTATTATGGATTTGTACCGGTTTAGACACGGTAGGTGATACTGGTACCTTCTGTATAATACATGCCAATTTTTTACATTGGCTATGGATTTGCAGAAGCTGTTTAGTTTTGCAGCAACAGATCATATCAAAACAAGAACTTTTTTTAATTTTCTTATGGATTTGTTAGGTTGGAAATTAAGAGAAAGGGTAACCTTAGGGGACCAGAAGTGGAATAGTTTGTGGACAGGTTTTGAATTTATTTAGAGTTCTCCATTTCCCTTTTTCCCTCCTTTACATTGACAGCAAAGGTAGGGCTTAAGGGTTAGATAAGTATTATTCTTTACCTTTTCCTATAAAATGTTTTGGTTACTATTTAGGGATCGATGTCCACTTGATTCGTTTTTACTTTCTTTTTAATTAATGTGTCAAGAATAGGCTTTGGTTGCTGTCCATACTGATTTGTATATATTTCAGAATACATCCTCCTCCATTTTCCTTTTGATAGGGATAGGATGGGGGTTATGCATATTGATAGATTAATTACGTCTGCATCTTTAGTTAAGTATAAAGTCATACCTTTTTATGTTTTTTGATTTCTTTAAGAATTTACATGAATTGCATATCAAATTCCCTTACTCCTTTGAAGGGGATGGGACGTGGGTTATGCACCAACAAAGATTACTTATGTTTGATGCTTATGTATGCTGTTATGCTTATTTATGTTATTGTTTTTTTATCTTTTATTTTTTCTTATGATTTGTATGAAGTAATACACATCTGTATAGTTTGTCAAATGCTTTGAATAAAAAAAATTCCCCCTTACTCTTTTCGATATATGCCATGGGATCTTTAACATCCACCTGAACTACCACCAGAACAGGCAGATGGGACCTCGGTTTAATGACTCATCCAAAAGATGGCACCTCAGAAATGCAGCACCCCCCTCATGCTGCACTACAGTATCAATATTAAGATATTAACTCAAGTGTCTGGTGTGGGGCTAGAACCCACAGCCTTCTGATATCCCGGCCTCAGAGGCAAGTGTGCTACCTGCTGAGCCACTGACACTGATAAAACATAACAGTGTCCCTCATTTTGAGTACCTATGTCCCTTATTTTTAGTGGCAAGGTTTACAGCACAGGCTTTGTGCTCCCAAGCTCAACCCCCCTCCGCACCCCAATCCAAGTTCCCCACACCACCAGCTGAAGCCACCTGACCATAAATCAGCCACCCCTTTTCACCTGGATCCCACACCATGTGTTCCCTAGTTTTCAGCCAAGCTGAACTCATGCTTTGGTGCTGTAAGTTCTCCCTGTCCCTACTTTGCAGTTTGAGGGGGACAGCAAAGCAAGAATATTTGCGGAATCTGGTTAGGGGACAAGACAGCTTTCCTCTGGCACTGACAATTTCTTTATTATAAAGCAGCAACAACAACACCAAGGAGGCAGTGTGTCTTGCATGCCACAAGATGGTGGCATATTTTACATACCACCGCACATCCGACAACCCACCCTGCAGCTGGACCATCACCCCTTCACCTGACCCAGACAGCACCTCCCCAGCTGACTAAAAGCTGAGGCTGCCACCATGCAGAATGCCAAGCTCCAGTCATGAGATTAAAATTAAAGTAGTTCAGAAGACTGTGCTAAGGCTGCCACAGAGACATCAATACACCTACACCTTGATAAAGAGCTAAGTACAGCTCGAAAAGTTTGGCGCCTATCATAGGGGTCCTTTTATCTCTTATGTGTTTTTAAATAAGTACGTTTGTATTCTGCAACCAAGAATGGTTTCACGTCTCTGCGGCAAGCTCCCTAACTGATCATATTCCCTCCCCCCTGTAGCAGCCTCTTCCACCAGATAATTACCTCAGTTTGATATGGGACCTCGGTCTAACGAACTTGTAATTTCTTTTGATATACCTAGACCACCCTTGCAGCACATTTACCCGCCCAAACACCTGTCACAGAGTTTTCATGCAGCTGAACCCCCCCCCCACTTTCACTGGACAGCACTGAATAAATCTCCTTGCAGGTGAAGCACACCCACCACTCTCCTTGAACCAGCATCTGATAAATCGCCTTGCAGCTGGAGCACACCCACCACTCTCTGCGCATCAGCATCTGATAAATCTCCCTGCAGCTGGAGCACCCACTACCTTCCTCCATGCAGCTGGACCACCACTCTAACCTCTGGATCAGTCTCTACGAAGCTGAGTACCTGTCCTAGACCACTCCACAGCCCACATACCTGTACCTACATTAGTGGCTCAGTGGGCAGCAGAATGGCATCTGGGGCCAAAAGATCAGAAGGTTGTGGGTGCTAGCCCCACGCAAGATACTTGAGGTAATACCAATGACTGACACTAATGCAGTAGAAGAGAAGCGTGCTGCACTGGTAAGGTGCCATCCTTCAGATGGGACATAAACAGAAGTCCCTTCTGCCCATCTCTGGTCACTGTCCAGATGGAATTAAAAAAATCCTGTGGTACTTTTTGAAAAAGAGAGGGAAGGAGACATTCTGGAAGCTATGATGCTGCCCTGTTTGCAGGCACCTCTCTGGTCTGAGGGAGGAGGTTGCTGATCTCCAGGCTGACCTGGCTAGGATTCGTGAAACCTCTTCCCCCACCCAGACTCCCAGAGACCACAAGGGCCACCACCGTTACCTCAGAAGTTGCCAAGAAAGAAGAGTGGTTGGACCAAGGTGGGCTCAGGGAGGGAGAGGGTGGTGGAACAGAGGTGAATCCCTCCAGTTGTACCTCTCCACAATTCATATGCTGTTCTGGCAAAGAGTGGTTCCTCTATGGAGGCACCTGCAGTGGAGACCAAGGAGGATGCTGGGAACCTCCACAAAGGAGACCCACAGGAGGGTTGCACGAGACCCCACAGGGGAAGAAAACAACTTCTGGTGGGGGATTCGATCATTGGGGGGGGTATAAGTGGGGGAGGAAGGGGATAGGGAGGTAAGGTGAGTGCCTGGTGCCATGGCTCAGAGGGACAGGAAGCGAATCTTCAGGATTGTGGGAGCAGCTGCACAAGGGAGGGAGTTGGATATCATTGTCCACCTAGGGACACATGACCTGGCTGTGAATGGGATCAGAGTAGTGCAAGAGGAGTTTGTGGAGTTGGGGAGGGGCCTTAGACAAGTAGCATGTATAAAAACCTTCTAGCAGGTGCTGCCTGTCTATGGCAAGGATGATGCTAGGGTATTCCACACCATGGGATTCAATGAATGGTTGAAAAACTGGTGTGGAGCTCAGGGTTTTTGCTTCACTGGGGACTGGGGAGCCACCTAGAGGGATGCAGACTTATGCTGGCATGATGGTCTGCATCTGTCCAAGGGGGGATCCAGAATCCTTGGTGACAGGTTTAAATGCTTCATTGGCAAGCATTTAAACTAGCCAAGGGGAGAGGCATTGAAAAGGAGCAGGGAAATCCCAGCCTCCCCCCACAAAACACAGTAGTTAGAGAGGTAAACACCAAGGTAGAGAAGTCAGTAAGGAGCAGGACAGGTGTAAATTCAGAAAAAGGCAGTAAGGACAGGGATGGGGCTAAAAGGGGTAAGGCCATAAAAAAATAAATGGAAGGTGTTGAGTACTAATGCCCACAGTCTGTGCAACAGGCTCCCTGAACTAGTGGCCTTGATGGAAGAGGACTGCCTGGGTATTGTGGCAGTCACAAACATGGTACACAGATAACCATGATTGGGATGTCAACATATCAGGATACACAGTCTACAGGAGGGACAGGGTGGGTAAAAGATGAGGAGGAGGAGTAACTCTCTCTCTCTATATAAGGAAAGGGATTAAAGCAACAGAACTAAAGAGTAAACAGGAAGTTGATGAGTCACTATGGGTCACCCTGGAGACAGGAAATGGCACCACAATCCGCATGGGGGTTGTGTACAGACCCCCATCTCAGGGGGAGGAAAGAGACAAGGAAATGATAGAAGGAATCCTTAAAATGGCAGAAAAAGGGGAGATATTGTTGATAGGGGACCTGAATATGCCAGACGTTAACTGGAATACCTTTGCTGCAGACACATCCAAGAGCAGGGTCATTCTTGATGCCCTACAGGGGGCATGCCTCAGACAACTAGTGCTGGAATCCACTTGGGAGGGAGCAATCTTAGACCTGGTACTCTCAAATGGGGAAGGAGAAAGGATCTCAGATTTAGTAGTGGGTAGCCATCTGGGAATAAGTGACCACCAAACAGTGTGGTTCACAATAAACACAGCCATAGACTCAAGCCATACAAAAACAAAAGTATTGGACTTTAGGAAGGCTGACTTTGGGAAAATGAGAGCGTGCCTCAGAAAAACACTAGCAAACGGGAAAGAAGGAGGGGTGGAGGAACAATGAGGAATAAGCAAAACAGCCTTCACAGAGGCAATAAGCCTTTGTGTGAAGCAAATCAACAAAACAAAACAAAGAAAAAAATCACTATGGTTCTCAAAAGAGGTGGCAGGGACGGTTAAGGAGAAAAGGATAGAATTCAGAAAATATAAGGAAACATACAAGGAATAGGACAGATAACTTTATCAGTTACAGCAAAAGGAGGCAGGGAAGTCAGTCAGAATAGCAAAGGCACAAACTGAGGAAAAGATAACCAACTCTGCTAAGAAGGGGGATAAAACCTTTTTAGGTACATTAGGGAGTGAAGAAAGACCAAGAGAGGGATACAGAGACTTAATAAAGGGGAGGGAATGTGGGCAGAGGGTGACAGTGAAAAAGCAGGGATACTGAACAAATATTTCTGCTCAGTATTCATAATGGAAGAGGAGGGGGAGGTACCTAAACCAAACAAGAGAAACTCTGAATAGGGGGGTCGATACCAGTTCATTCACAGAAGAAAGGGTTTTGAAAGAACTCTTGAAACTGAGGGTGGACAAAGCAATAGGGCCTGATGGGATTCACCCAAGAATTCTAAAAGAACTAAGGGTAGAACTAGTAACAACACTGACTACCCTCTTTAACAAATCATGGGAGGATGGGGTGGTACCTGAGGACTGGAGGAGGGCAAATGTGATTCCACTTCACAAAAGTGGGAGCAGGGCGGAGGCAGGAAACTACAGACCAGTTAGTTTGACTTCAGTGGTGGGGAAAATGATGGAATCACTTCTGAAGGAAAGAATTGCTGAGTACCTAGAGGCCAGTGGGGCACAGGACCCAAGGCAGCATGGTTTCACAGCAGGAAGATCATGTCAGATGAACCTAATTGATTTCTTTCACTGGGTGACCAAAGCAGTAGACCAGGGAGGGGCTGTGAATATGGCCTACCTAGATTTTACACTTGTAGACAGCTTATCTGTGTTTCAAATATCTGAATCTTTTATTTTAAATATTGGCCCAGTTCCTCTACGTTTTGCCAATACATAATTGACTTCATCAGATTCACGATGGGAATGTCGTGTCAGATGAATCTAATAGATTTCTTTGACTGGGTGACCAAAGTAGTAGACCAGGGAGGGGCTGTGGACATGGCCTACCTAGATTTTAGCAAGGCATTTGATACAGTCCCACACAAAAGATTAATACACAAGATAGCCAGCCTTGGAGTGAGTCCCAAGGTGGTAGCCTGGATAAAAAATTGGCTAGACAACAGGACGCAAAGGGTAGTAGTAAATGGAGTACACAGTGAAGAAAGGAGGGTTACTAGCGGGGTACCGCAGGGTTCAGTACTGGGAACGGTCCTTTTTAATGTCTTTATAAGTGACATTGCAGAGGAACTGGAAGGGAAGGAAAAGTATGTCTCTGCAGATGACACAAAGATCTGCAACAGGGTTGATACACAGGATGGAGTGGAAAGGATGAGAAAGGACTTGGCAAGGTTGGAGGAATGGTCAAATGTATAGCAGCTCAGATTCAATGCAAAGAAGTGCAAGGTAATGCACATGGGAAACAAAAACCCAGGGGAAGCATTCACAATGGGGGGGTGAGATACTGACAACAGTAAAAACAGAAAGGGACCTGGGGGTAATTATATCAGATGACCTAAAGGTGGGCAAGCAATGTGAGAAGGCAGTAAGGAAGGCTGGGGATACTAGGATGCATAGGAAGAGGTATCAATAGTAGAAAACAGGAAGTTGTTATCCCTCTGTACAGACAGTTGGTGAGACCCCATCTGGAGTACTGTGTGCAATTCTGGAGACCCCATCTCCATAAAGACATAGACAGAGTGGAGGCTGTCCAGGAGGGCAACAAAATGGGTGCAGGGTCTGCACCAGAAGACATACAAGAAGGACTAAAGGAGCTTAATATGTATACTCTGAGGAAAGACGGGAGAGAGGGACATGATAGAAACTTTCAAGTACCTCAAGGAATTAACAAAGTCCAAGAGGGTAGCATCTTCCAGAAAAGAGATGTGCAAGAACAAGGGGCACAATTTGAAGATAGAGGGGACGGCTCAGGGGTAATGTGAGGAAGTATTTTTTCACTGAGAGGGTTGTGGATGCATGGAACAGCCTCCCTGAGGAAGTCGTGGAGTCAAGAACAGTGGGGGACTTCAAGAATGCATGGGACAGGCATAAGGCAGTCCAAGTGGCGGGTAAGAGGAAGTAAGCTTATCTGTTAGGTAGGAAAATGGGCAGACTAGGTGGGCCAAGCGGTCCTTATCTGCCGTCAAATTCTTTGTTTCTATGTTTCTATCAGGAGGTGCCTTTCAAAAGAACATTCTTAGAATAATGCGAGCTGCAGCAAGGACACAGATGAGAAAAGCCCAGAATCGACAACAGAAGGGGATTTATAGAAGTAATCTGAATTAAGATGTGCTGAAAAATCAGATTACTAAGAAGAAAATACATTGTTTTTGGCAAATTCAAAGTGAACAATATGTACAGAGATTTATGAAAGAATGTTCTTTTAAAAGGCACCTCCTGATGAAGCCAATTATGTATTGGCGAAACATAGAGGATCTGGGCCAAGATTTAAAATAAAAGATTCAGATATTTGAAACACAGATAAGCTGTCTACAAGTGTGAATTCTTCTGGGTTACGCCCTTCACTAAACCACCCCTTTCAGAATCATATGGGGTCTACAGGATTTGAACAGACAACACATCAGAAGAGGCAGCAGAATTAAGGACTTTAAATACTGTGTAAGTATTTACATTTCCCGTGGTTTCCCGGGGGGGGGGGTTCTTTCCTGGATAACTTCTACTACTTAGATTTTAGCAAGGCATTTGACATAGTCTCACACAAAAGATTAACAAAAGATTAATATACAAGTTAGCCAGCCTTGGAGTGGGTCCCAAGGTGGTAGCCTGGATAAAAAACTGGCTGGACAACAGGACGCAAAGGGTAATAGTAAACGGAGTCCACAGTGAAGAAAGGAGGGTAACTAGCAGGGTACCACAGGGTTCGGTACTGGGACCGGTCCTCTTTAATGTCTTTATAAGTGACATTGGAGAGCACCTGGAAGGAAAGGTATGTCTCTTTGTAGACAACACAAAGATCTGCAACAGGGTTGATACACACGATGGGGTGGAAAGGATGAAAAGGGACTTGGCAAGGTTGGAGGAATGGTCACAAATGTGGCAGCTCAGATTCAATGCAAAGAAGTGCAAGGTAATGCACCTGGGAAACAAAAACCCAGGGGAAGAGTACACAATGGGGGTTGAGTTAATAACAACAAAAATCAAAAGAGACCTAGGAATATTTATATCAGAAGACCTAAAGGTGGGAAATCAATGTGAGAAGGCAGTAAGGAGGACTGGGGGATACTGGGATGCATAGGGAGAGACATCAACAGTAGAAAACAGGAAGATGTTATCCCTCTGTACAGACAGTTAGTGAGACCCCATCTGGAGTACTGCGTGCAATTCTGGAGACCCCATCTGTGCAAAGACATAGACAGAGTGGAGGTTGTTCAGAGGAGGGCAACCAAAATGGTGCAGGGTCTGCACCAGAAGACGTACGAGGAGAGACTAAAGCAGCTTAATATGTATACCCTTGAGGAAAGGAGGGAGAGGGGACATGATAGAAACTTTCAAGTATCTCAAGGGAATCAACAAAGTACAAGAGGGTAGCATCTTTCAGAAGAAGAGATGTGCAAGAACAAGGGGGCACAATTTGAAGATAGAGGGACTGCTCAACAGCAATGTTAAGTATTTTTTCACAGAGAGGGTTGTGGATGCATGGAACGGCCTTCCTGAGGAGGCTGTGGAGTCAGAAACAGTGGGAGAATTCAAGAATGCATGGGACAGGCATAAGGCAATTCTAGTGGGGGGGGTAGGAGGAATTAAGCTGTTGATTAACTAGAATCTGCAGCTTATCCATCAGGTAGGGAAATGGGCAGACTAGGTGGGCCAAGCGGTACTTATCTGCTGTCAAATTCTATGTATCTATGTCTCAATGAGTTTCTCTGGTGACATGGACAACATTCACCCTGTAAATGAAATGAGTTCATGCAACCCAACCCTGCAATGCCTGAAAACAGTTTAAGTTATAATAGCTTAGTGTGGCTTTCCTGGTCAACAACTACATTTACAAATAAATAAATAAATAAATCCACCCCAGCAGACCACCCTCCCTGCGGCTGGACCCCTGCGGCCACTCTCCAGTGGACCAGCATACCCACAGCTAAGCATCTTTTAAGGATCATTCCACATGTGTAGGAGTTGCTTCCTCCTCATCCTCTGTGGTCCTCTGCCAGAGGTCCCACTCAGTGTCCCTTGTCACAACTTCGGGTTTCACTATGGGACCTTCCCGTTCCTCAATTGCACCAGATGGGAGATGCACCTCTGATCTGCCTCCTTTACCCTCCCTGAGCCCACCATAGTCCATCCACTTCTACTGGGCAAACTTGGAGTTGGTGGATGCAGACCAGGTGGCAAATGGATGGGGGTGGAGGTCTCCTGAATTCTAGCCATCTCGGCCTGGAGAGGTGCCTGCAGATGGAACAGCACAGACTGCCACCCCACAGCCACTGAACTGCACAACTCCCAGAACTTCCCTTACTATGATGTCTATCTCTTCTCTGTTCTGATCTAAGGACACCCCCTCCATGCACGAACACATTCATTTTTGTTATGCTGCAGTGGCTATATAGCTAGTGCAGCATAACAGCTATGATGACGTAGCTACTGCAGCATAACAACCCTATTCTAAGGCTGGATTTCCATCCCTAACAACGTTCCACCGTACACTGTAAATAAATTATTGGATGATCTCGTAAATATTTGTTGAATTAAAACCACAACTGCCAAATACTCCACCACTGTCACTTCGACCCCTTGCAGGCACACCACCTGTCAGCAAAGCTTTTTTAATTTTTTGCTATTCAAAAACACATAAATATGGTACAGTAAGTAAATACATGGCAAATAATACTAATTTCTCAGTGAAGATGATGACTTTCTGATGACAAGGATAGAAATATAGAAGTTGACGGCACGGCAGAAGGAGACCCACTAGGTCCATCTAGTCTGTCCATTTGTTTTAGACCTATTTTGATACTCTAGTTGCCCTTTGCAGTCAGGGCTCACTTGTGTCTATCCCATGCATTCTTGAATCCCCCCACAGTGCTGACCCCCACAACCTCTTGGGGCAAGCTGTTCCAAGCGACCACCACTCTTTCTGTGAAGAAAAACTTCCTGGTGTTGGTAGAGAACCTCCCTCCTTGCAGCCTGAGGTCATGTCCCCTGGTCCTGGAGCTCTTCTTGAAGTGAAAAAGTTCCTGTGCCTGTACCTTGTTAATGCCTTTTATGTACTTTAATGTTTCAATCATGTCCCCCCTCTCTCTTCTCTGCTCCAGGGAGTACATATTCAGTTCCCTAACTTTCCTCGTAGGACATGAACTGCAGACCCTGAATACTTTTTGTCACCTTTCTTTGTACTGTTTCCACCCAGTCAATGTTCTTCTTGAAGTGACCTCCAGAACTGGACTCCGTATTCCATGCGAGGCTTCACCAGTGCTCTATACAGTGATAGTACCACATCTCTCTTCCTGCTTGTGATTCCCCTCCAAATGTAGCCCAGCATTCTGTTGGCCTTCATTGTTGCCTTCTCACATTGCTTACTAACCTTCAAGTCATCTGAGATTATGATTCCCAGATCTCGTTTCTGGTTTGAGGCTGCCAGTCTTTCGCCTCCTAGGTAATATTCCGTTCTTGGATTTTTCTTTCCCATGTGCATGACCTTGCACTTTTTGGTATTAAATCTCAGCTGCCAAAGCACCCCCACACTTGGTTTACAAAGGGACTATTTAAAATTCAGCAAATTCTGTGTGGTGGGGGGGCCAGTTCTCCCCTTCCTGGAGTTAAAGGGGAGATATGGGCTGACACCCTCACACTTCACATATCTGAAACTGAAGGCCTTTATTGAGGGGAAGTTGGTTTAGAGGGGAGGCCTGGTGAGGATGCATTATTCCCCACTTGAGGAGATTTTTCAGAAATTCTCCAACCTAGAGTCATTTAAACTCTTGACAGCCTGTTACAGACTCCTAGTTGGTTCCTTGGAGAACCCACTGGAAGTGATAAGGCACCGTTGGCATACAGACTTAAACCCAGAGGGTCTTACAGGAGGAGATTGGGCCCTTATACAAAAAAATTTACTTCGCTGCTCTGTCAATAACAGATTGCGGGCCCTCCAGTATAACATCATGATAAGGACATACTTTACCCCAGAGAGAGCGCACAAAATCAACCCGGAAGCCTCCCAGTACTGTCCACGTTGCAATATGCAAGTGGGTACTTTCTTTCACCTGATATGAGAATACCCCAGGATTCAATCCTTTTGGAAGGGTATTATAGGATTACTTGCCAAGACTCTCTCTAACCATATTAGACTGGACCCCTCAGAAATCCTTTTGGGACTGCCTCGACTGGGGGGCTGTCACACTTTTGATGGGAACTAATTGAAGAGGCTATGGGGTGGTGGTGGGACTGAGAGAGGTGGCAATGCACTGGAAACAACCGGGGGCCACCCTCGATTGCCTCCTGGCTTGCAGAATTACTCCGTATAACGAAACTAGAATGCACACCATATTTGGTTTGGGGCCAAAGACATTGTTACGAAGAAGTATGGGCACCTCTGGAAAAGGCCCTGGAGGCCAATTGGTTTCCACTTTTTTAATTCTTGGGTATAAAGAATCTAGACTGGAAGCCCCAGGTTGGTAGTGACACTCTGTACCAGTTGGGATTCCAAATACAACAGTTCTTGACCTTAAGCCAATCAAAATAAAGATACTAGGATTATTATATTGATTACTGATGCCTTCAAGATTAAAACAGACCAATTACCTTTATCTTGATACCAGAATTGATTGATGCAAGTTATGATATCTGTACAGCTTCAAGGATGTGTGTGGCTCTATGTGTCCTATTTAATAAATAAAGTTTACAAAAAAAAAATCTCAACTGCCACACTCCAGACCATTCTTCTAGTTTCTTGACATCAGCTTCTACCTTGCTCACTCCTTCTGGGGTGTCCACCCTGCTACATATCTTGGTGTCATCTGCGAACAGACATACCTTTCCTTCTAGTCAGTCAGTGATGTCTGCTAGAAAAGCATTGAAGAGCACTGGCACCCCACTGGTCACCCTGCCTTCTGTCAATTGTGCTCCATTAACCTGCACCCTCTGGGTTCTGCCTTGTTACCAGTTTTGTACCCATCTGACTACTTCTGGACCAACCCATGTGGTCAAACTTCTTTAGTAAGGCCTTCAACTCGGTTTCACACAGAAGGCTGGTAAAGTCTAGGTAGACCGCATCTACTGCCCCACCACTGTCCACTATTTTTGTAGCGTAGCCAGAAAACTTGAGCAGATTTGTCTGGCATGACCTACCTGCTGTGAAACCATGCTGTTTAGGGTCTTGTCAGCCACTAGTTTTGAGGAATGCTATGCTCCTCTGTTTGAGTAGTGTCTCCATTAGTTTCCCTACTATAGACGTGAAGCTCACCGGTCTGTAATCACTATCCTCTTCACAACTGCCTGATTTATGAAGTGGAACCACTATTGCCTTTTTCCAGTCTTCGAGTACCACACCGCTCTTCAAGGATTTTGTGAATAGAAGTGCCAGAGGGGCTGCTAATTCTGCCCCCAGTTCCTTAAGGATTCTGGGATGCATCTTGTCTGGTCCCATGGCTTTGTCTGCTTTTAGTTTATTTAGTGCCTCACATACTTCGGCTTCTGTAAAGGGACTCGTGTCTATCCCTGGTCCTGGGGTGTTGTGTTTCTTCAGGGCTGGGCCATTCCCTAGGTCCTCTTTGGTAAACACTGAGCAGAAGTATTTGTTGAGGATTTCGGCTTTCTCTGGGTCATGTTTGGTGCATTTCCCTTCTTCAGTAGCAATCTTTACTACGCTCCTTTTGTCTTCCTGCATTCCCTAATGTATCTGAAACATGATTTGTCTCCTCTCTTTGCCCCTTCTGCCATCTTTTCCTCTATTTGGGCTTTTGCCTTTCTAATTTGTTTGTTTGACTCTCATTCTTTCCTTGTATGACTCCCAGTCTTTCTCAGTTCTGGTTTCCTGGTATATGCTGTACACCTTCTTTTTTCTTTGACTGTGGTAGCCACTTACTTGGAAAACCATAGCGGATTTATTTTTCCTTTTGCTTTGCTGACCCATTTGACACATTGATCTGTGGCAGTCTTTATCGCTCTGAGTCTCCCCTCCACATGACCTCCACCTCCTCTACCTCTATTTCTCTCTAGATGTCTCTTCTAAGTTCTATGTCTCTCACTAACTACAGTACTACATTTGTTTTCCTTGTTGGAGACCATCAGACACAGAACTCAAAAGAAAGACTAGAATGGCATCACCCCTTGGCGGTAGCTAGTACGAGTACATTCAGTGCTGCGCCATGTCTGGCTGGTAATATAGACTAGAGATTAGAGTAACGAGCTGTGAATGAGCTTGGTATATCCAGTGGACTAGACATTGGTTTGATTCTCACAACCTCCACTTGCATACTGTGTGACTCTGAGCAAGTCACTTAACCGTCCAGTGCTCCCAGGTCGCCCCTGAAAACAGGCACTTGTGCCTAGTGGGCCTTACCCGGTTACCAAAGACTAAAATAAAAATAAATAAATGTTGGGAATGGCAAAACAGTGCCACAAATGCTGTGCTCAATACTGCAATTAACCTGGTTTGCCTGCAGAGTGCAAGTAAAAAATTATTTTATTTTGCTCCTCCCGGGCACCCCCAACGGGCCACTCCTTCAGGCCTTCTAGGTGCACCCAGCACTACTTCAATCCCACCGCCATACACCACCCCTATTAGCAGCCCCCCCAGGTAACCCGATGTAACTCTTTGCCTGGTGGGTCCCTCCTCGGGTGGAGGAGCGGTGGGGCCCTCCCTTCGGGGGGGGGAGCACGCTAAGGTGCAACTACATATCCCAGGTGCTGCAGGGTTGGTCTGGACACTTCTGAGGCTTCATGGCTATGGGAACCGGCGGCCATCAACAGGTCGACCAGGGGGTGATTTTCTTTTCTCTGATCTCCCCTCTCCCTCCACCATCATTGGGCCGATCACAATGGCAACCTGAGGCAGGGACGTTCAATGGCATATAGAGGCCTCACACCACTTAGCACATCGCCCAGTCCACACCCAGGTGCCTAAGGCTCACCCAACCCCAGGGAGGGAAGCATCCAATGGACGCTGTGAACTCCCTCCTTCCCAGTCTCTGCTCCTGACACCTGGGCTCGGGGTACAAACCCGGGTCACCAGCATGCCAAGCGAAAATCTTTATTTGGCGCCACAGAGCCGGCCAATAAAATAATTTTTAATGACAAAACACATCTCAAAGTCATTTTTTGCAGCCACCAAACAAACGATTGCAGTGGACATTACTGGGCCCAGTAAGTGCTGCAGGTTATACCTTTATTTGTGAATTTAACTAAACTCTAGTTACACAGTGATTGGACTATGTGAGCTGCTACTTGGTTATCAGTGTCTTCTGGGATAGGTAAGTTTAAAAACAATTAAAAAAATCTACACTGTAACGTATTTTAATGTTTGTATGTATTTTTAATATCTGCATAGCTGCACTGTGCTCAGTAACGAACTGGTGTAGGGGGTTGGGGTTACATAGAAGCATAGACTGTGATGGCAGATAAGGACCGCTTGGCCCACCTAGTCTGCCTATTTCCCTATGTACAGGATAAGCTGCAGATCCTAGTTAACCAACAACTTATGTCTTCCTATTCCCCACAAGAATTGCCTTATGTCTGTCTCATGCATTCTTGAATTCTTCCACAGTTTTAGACCCCACAACCTCCTCAGGAAGGCTGTTCCATGCGTCCACCACCCTCTCTGTGAAAAAATACTTCCTCATATTGCCCCTGAGCCGTTCCCCCCTCTATCTTCAAATTGTGTCCTCTTGTTCTTGCACATCTCTTTTTCTGAAAGATGCTGCCCTCTTGGACTTTGTTGATTCCACTGAGGTACTTAAAAGTTTCTATCATGTCCCCCTCTCCCTCCTTTACTCAAGTGTATACATATTAAGCTCCTTTAGTCTCTCCTCATATGACTTCTCTTGCAGACACTGCACCATTTTAGTTGCCCTCTTCTGGATTGCCTCCATCCTGTCTATGTCCTTGCGGAGATGGGGTCTTCAGAACTGGATGCAGTACTCCAGATGGGGTCTCACCAACTGCCTGTACATAGGGATAACAACTCCCTGTTTTCTGCTGGTGATGCCTCTCCCTATACATCCCAGTATCCCCCCAGCCCTCCCTATTGCCTTCTCACATTGCTTGCTAACCTTAAAGTCATCTGATATGATTACCCCCAGGTCCTTTTCCATTTTTATGTTGGCGCGCGTGCACAGCCAACATCTTGCGGAAGTGCAGATTTGGAGGTGCGGTCACTGTTGAGCGAATGCAGGGCACGCACAAGTAGGTGTGTCCCGCATTCCCCAATCAGCCAGCAGCAAGGGCTGACACCCTGCCTAGCTAATAAGGCGAAGAGATCAGAGAAAAGGTCCACTGCAATGAGAGTGAAGCTCTCATGCAGCGTGACCACAACACGCCTCCCCCTACGTGCAGACAACATCGCGGCAGTGACTGTTGCTGTTGCCTGTCAACACCCCCATTTATTGTGTGCTAACGGGGGTGCCCAATCCCAGTCATCATCATGTAACCCACCCACCTTTTTTTGCTTGCCGAGGGGGTGCCCAATACCCCTCGGCTCCTATGGCCCCCCCTTCCTTGTTTGCCAACGGGGGTGCCCAATCCATTGTTGGCCAAAGCACCCACCCACACACACTCAGGTGGCAGGCTGGGAGCCCACCCCAGCATGCCAAAGTACCTACTAAAACAAAAACGGTCCCGATGTCTTTTTTTTTTTTTTTTTTTAACACCTGTAAACAGAAAACGATCCCTCGTAGTCTCCCTACCCCCCTCTCACCACCCGCACCACCCACTGTGCACCTGCCTCCCCACCCCCCTCACCCATACTTACCTCCGGAGCTCAGCACAACGATCTTCAGTGTACCGGGAACACATCTGCACTCTTCAAAGCTGACTGCGAAATGAGGAAATGCTGGTAAGCTGTATAATGGAATAAATAGGGTTTTTTCAACTTTGATGCATATCTCGGGCATTTTTGGAATTTTTGCACCAAAGTTTCAACATGGGGTTTTTGGGACCCCTCCTCATGAGTTACGTCACTGTTATGACGTTAATCGGTCCTGAAAGGTGATTTCGCAGTCACTTTGTGGAATCACCTTTCAGGACTGATTAACGCAAGGACAGTGGCAATGTTCATGAGGTGGGCTCTCAAAAAGCCTATGTTGCAAATTTGGTGGAAAAAATCCAACAAATTGCTGTTTTATGAGCATGCGTTGTGCAATACACGACGCTCATAACAGAATATTTTCATGCCAGATTTTCAACACTGTCATTTTTCTACACCTCCTTGTGAACAGTACAGCTGTCATTTTTCACATCCTGGCCAAAATGTGTTTCCGCACTTCCGGCGCACAATACCACAGCTGCTGTGGGAAATCAGTGTTTGGGGCAGATTATGAAAATGACAGTGACACTATTCATGAGCAGAAGTCCTAAAATGCCTATGTTGAAAATTTGGTGATGCTACTCCATAAAATGACTGTGTTACGAGTGTGCGTTGCGCAGTTTGCATGCACGCTCGTAATGTTGTGCATTTGTAATATTTTCACTCGGGATTTTCACCATTGGCATTTTTAAACACCTCTTGATGAACAGTACAGCTGTCATTACACATATCCTGCCCAAAATGTGTTTTCGCACGTCTGGCACAGAATAGCGTGGTCGCTGTGCGAAATCACTTTTTGGGACAGTTTGAGGAAATAACAGTGACTTTGTACATGAGCAGAGGTGCTAAAATGCCTACGTTGAAAATTCGGTGCCGAACGTCCACAAAATGACTGTGTTACTAGCGTGCATTGCGCATTTCCCACACACCCCTGTAACTTCGCAAATTTGCAATTTTTACATGCCACATTTTCAACACTGGCATTTTTGACACCTCCTTATGAACTGTACAGCTGTCATTTTTCACATCCTGCCGAAATGTTTTTCCACTGCACTACCAAAGCCAATGCCAGCGACAAATATCTGGCATTGACAAATACTTGTTGTTGTTGTTACTACTGCATCCTTTCCACGCCTCCTTGTGTATTAACCCTGTTGCAGATCTTTTTATCATCTGCAAAGAGGCATACTTTTCCTTCCAGTCCCTCTGCAATGTCACTTATAAAGACATTAAAAAGGACTGGACCCAGTACTGAACCCTGCGGTACCTCACTAGTAACCCCCCTTTCTTTACAGTGGACTCCATTTACAATTACCTTCTGTGTCATGTTGTCCAGCCAATTTTTTACCCAAGCTACCATCCTGGGACCCACTCACAGGCTGGTTAATTTGATTATTAATCTTTTACGTGGGACTGTCAAATGCCTTGCTAAGGTCTAGGTAGGCCATGTCTGCAGCCCCTTCCTGGTCTACTACTTTGGTAACTCAGTCAAAGAAATCAATTAGATTTATCTGACATGACCTTCCTGCTGTGAACCCATGCTGCCTTGGATCCTGTGCCCCACTGGCCTCTAGGTACTCAACAATTCTTTCCTTCAGAAGTGATTCCATCACTTTCCCTACCACAGAGGTCAAATTGACAGGTCTGTAGTTTCCTGCCTCTGTCTTGCTCCCACTTTTGTGAAGGGGAATCACATCCGCCTTTCTCCAGTTCTCAGGTACCACATCATCCTCCCATGATTTGTTAAGAAGGGTAGTCAGTGGTGTCACTAGTTCTCCCCTTAATTCTTTTAGAAATTCTGTCAGGCCCCATTGCTTTGTCCACCTTTAGTTTTAGGAGTTCTTTCAGAACCCTTTCTTCTGTGAAAGGACTGGCATCGACCCCCATCTAGAGTGCTTCTGTTAACTGGATTAGGCACCTCCCCCTCCTCCTCTTTTGTGAATACTGAGCAGAAGTATTTGTTCAGTATCCCTGCTTTTTCACTGCCCCTCTCTGCCCACCCACTGTCCTTTCTATTCAGCCTCACTATCCCTTCCTTTGTCTTTCTATGCTTCCTGATGTACCTATAAAAGGTTTTATCTCCTTCTTAACTGAGCTGACTATCTTTTCCTCAGTTTTGGCCTTTGCTATTCTGACTTCCCTCCATGCTTTCTTCTGCCTTATCTGCTACAGTTCTCTGTCCTGCTCCTTCGGTGTTTCCTTATACTTCCTAAATGCTATCTTTTTCTCCCTAACCTTCCCCACCACCTCTTTTGAGAACCATAGTGACTTTTTCTTTCGTTTTGATTTATTTGCTTCACACAAAGGCTTGTTGCCTCTGTGATGGCAGTTTTGATGTTTCCCCATTGTTGCTCCACCTCTCCTTTTAGCCGGTTTGCTAGTGCTTTTCTAAGGCACTCTCCAATCTTGCCAAAGTCAGCCCTTCTGAAGTCCAGTACCCTCACTTTTGTATTCAGTATGCCACACATTTCTTGGGAGTGGGTATGGAAACCTGTGTCTGTGATGGGGGAACCTCTACAAGACATGGGAGGGGGTAAAGGCTGATGGGGATTGGTATCCAGCTGCAAGGGCTGGGGTGGAGGTGGGCTAGGGAACATGCCACGAGGGGGGTTATCATTTGAGGCTGGACATAAAGGAGCTGTAAAGCTGGAGGCCAAGAGTGGAGGGTTTAGGACCCAGAGGCCTTGGCTGACTGGGTGGTGTTAGCCTGTGAGCAGGAATGCAGGGTTATGGCAGGGGGTATTCCGTTAGTGCTGGGGGGGGGCTCGGGGGTCTGTCTTCAAGGTTGTGAAGGATGCCACCAGGGCTTGGGGTTTGTTTAAGAGGTTGCCTTCAGGGCTGCATGGGGGGGGACTGTGGAGGCTACCGTCAGGGTTGGTTGGCACTTGACAGTCTGATGTCAGAGCTGTGGATGCTGCTGCCAGGTCTTGTGCTTGGGCTAGGGAGTCTGCTACCAGGCCTGGGGGGCCGGGGACAATTGATGCAGCTGACATTACTTGGTCAAGGTAGAACTGCAGTTTACATATTTTGTGAAATATATTAAATTGTACACAGTGACTGTAATATGTAAGGGGCAGCTGTGTGCTGTGTTTATCGGAGTCTTCAGCAATAGTTATGTTGTTATTTATGTCTCAGTGTATTTTATTGTCTGTATTGCTGCAATGTGCACAATGAGTCACTGTGAGAGGGTGGATGCTGTCATTCAGTATGCCATGCATTTCTTGACAGTGGGCATGGTAAGCTGTTGCTGTGATGGGAGGACTGCCATAAGAGTTGGGGGGGGGGGTTAAAGTAGATGAGGATTGGTAGCAAGCCACAAGGGCTGCGGTGAGGGTGGACTAGGGAACATGCTATGGGGGGTAAAAGTTTGAGGCCTGGCCTGACTTGAATTGGCTGTAAAGTTAGAGGCACAGAGTGTGGGACATTGATCCACTAGGTATAAAAAGTAAAGGTCAAATGAAAAGAAGTAATAGGTCATATTGTTCAGCTGAGCTGATTCATAAACAGCATTTTAAAATCTCTATAACAGTGAGCAGGTGTCCCCAAGGTAGAAGAAAAGGTGGATCAAAATTAAAAACTGTGTGCCGTTGTGCCAATCCCCCACCCAAAAATGAATCCTGGGGTTGTGTTGAGATGCAGTATGTCTTTTTTTGAGGGGCCCTTCCTTTAAACAATTTTTTAATGTTTTTCACCAAGAATAGCAAAGTTGTAACTTAATTTTTAATTTATAGTATGGTATTAGACGTGATGTACGTCACAAGTAATATGAATGTTACAGTTGTTGGACCAATTAACAACTATCTATAAGTATGATCAGCAGATTCAGTGCTGGATGATTGGGAACTGCAGTTTGATGCACTGCGCTTGCAACACCAGAAAACATGATGAATACAGTGTTGCCATGATATTCTATCTTCCAGCAATTTTTTTTAATTTTACTTTTTTTTTCTTCTTTTTTGGCCTTCTTAGGTGTTGCACATCACATCTCTGGGGGGTCATTAGGAAACATTGGAAGTTCCACCTCCACTAGATGACGTCAGTCCCACAGAGCATAACTTGTGCTGCCTCCTGGGCTCCAGGTCCCAAGCCACCCACCCATCTCTGCCAGGGGGCTTACGGGACCTCCTGTAGCTCCATCCCTGGGGGGTGTCAGATGTCAGGGAGCCACCAGCTGTGGCAGCTGCATGGACAGAGCAAGGTTGTAGCCAACAGATGTAAGCAGATGCAAAGCCCAAAGGGAAAAAAAAAAGAGAGTTATGCTATAATTGCTATGCTATCGTTGGAGTCGGTATGCTGCCTTATTGTGTTTTGATCAGTTACTGCCTGGGTAGGTAGGCTACAATAAAATTATTATAGGGTGTGGTAGCACCCCTACATTTAGGGTTAAGCAGGGATTTCTATGTTAAACCTCAAATTTTGCACTTTAATATCTTTGCAATCGTTCAATGGATTTGCACAAAATTTTGCATGCGTTGATCTTGTGGGGGTAGATATAATGATATGCCAAGTATGATTATGGTTATGACATGCGGAGTCCTAAATCTAGTTAGAAAAAATATGTAAAATGTAATTGACGCAGTTAATCCTTTTTAGTATATCACCATCGTTTTCCATTTATTTTTTTCATTTTAAAATAATTCAAAACCCCATGAAATGACATCCTGCAGAGAGACCAAGACATGTATAATGAATGGTAGAAAGTGATAACATAAAAATCGATTACCAGAATCACCTTGTTGTGATGCAGTAGTGACGTAAAATTGTTGTGCTGCACTATCTGCATCACAACTGCAGTGAAGTGGCTGCAGTGGTGAGAGAAGACCAAAAAATGACGCGTGCTGTAAAGACTCGTGCCACAGAAAGGTAGTTTTAAGTACGGGGGCGGGGGCATTTATTTGTAAACAGGATTGAAAAAATGGTTGTCCATACACTATAAAAGATTTTTGTATGAGCAACCTTATACACAAGTCCATTTTTTGATCAAGTGGTTACCATGGTAACGAGAACTCTCGAGCTGCGCTCTCATGGTCTTTTGTTACCACAGAAACCACTTGTTTGAAAAACAGACTTGTGTATGAGTGCTCATACACAATCCTCTATATCTTGCTCACTGGGACCCTGTTAGGGGGATTCTGCAGTTAACTGTTGGAGAAACTACTCAGACATGTGTTGTTTTTTTTTTTATTACATTTTAAATCCATCTTCAAATCCTTTTTGTGACTTGCTGATATTCGCATTCATATGAAAATGTTTGTAGTATAAGCGCAAACAGCTATATAATACGAACATTTTCGTATGAGTCGCTGACCATGTAAATTGTTTAATATTTTTCTGGTGTCTAGTGGTGCCCCCTTCCCCGATTGCCATCTCTGTAATTATTTATTTTTCCCTGGTGTCTCGTTGCACCTCCACCCTTCAATCGCAGTTCCTGTACTTATTTAATCATTCCCTGGTATTTAGTGGTGACCCCCACTCACTGATCGTCATCCCTGTAATTATTTTATAATTCCCTGGTGTCTAGCGGCACCCCCCACCCTCAAGATTGCCACCCCCGTAGTTCTATAATTTTTCTCTGTTGTCTAGTGGCACCCCCCATCCTCCAGTTCCCTTTCCCGTAATTATTCAGTTTTTCCCTGGTGTCTGGTGGTACCATCTGAAATAATAGAAACTGTCCTTCGATGTCTTTTTTTTTTTTACTTGTAAAACAGAAGATGGCCCCTTGCCGCTCCAACCCCCCCCAATTGAGCAACCATCACCCCACATTTTTAGTATGATCCAGCTTTCACAATGTACTTTTCCTAGGATAGAGAAGCACAGATGCACAGTTCAATGGGCGGGGGGGGGGCCTGTTGTACTGAGGTTTTCGATAAACAACTCTGCTTGGAGAGCATAGCTCCGGCTTAATGTGCCTTTCCTGGTTAAACAATTTCCCCTTACCCAAATAAATTTTTTTCCAGGAGGCAGTATAGTGTAGTGATTAAGGGCACTGAGCTGCAAACCTGGAGACCTGGGTTTGAATTCCACAGCCCCCACTTGCATATTGTGTGATCCTGAGTAAGTCATTTAACTTCCTTGTGCTCCCAGGTCGCACCTGGAAACATAGTGTGCCTTTCCTGGTTAAACAATTTCCCCTTGGAGAGCTTTTTATTGCTGTCTAATATACTTTAATATCTCACTGTGCTGGTATTTAAGAGGCACCTTCATTTATATAGGCACAGTGGTATTGTAGCACCTTGGCTTAGGGGCACACCCGGGGCCTCTGAATAACTGCAGAGGATGTGTTGCCTTTGAAGTTTTTTTTTTTCTAGCTGTGTGAAAAGCTTTATCAGATGACGGCCATAAACAGAAAAAATTGCTGGTCCAGTGGCGCTGAGGGACTGGATGCCACACCTCGCGCTGCACTGGCGACCCAGGTTCTGGAATGAGCCCAGGTTGTCGGGGTTCAGCCGCGGGGGGGGGGTGAGAAGCGAGATCGAGCCACCGCATGGCTTCTCTTGTCTTCTGGGAGGGACTGGCGGATCCCTGGCCACTTGCCACCACTTGATGGAGGACAGATGGCGGCACCAACCGGAGGGAGCTCCAGCGATAGCCACGTGGAGGTGTGGAAGGGGCTGAGCCAGCTTCATGGGGCATGTGTGCGCCTCCACACACGCACGATGCCCATGTGCTGGGGCCATGGGGAACAGGGGAGAAAATGGGGCAAAAAAAATGCAGAAATTGTAAAAAAGAGAAAATATTGGCCCTGATGGATGAACTATGGCCAACAATAGTTATGTCTATTGGTAGTCAGTAGTTCTCCCGAGAAGTCAAGATTTTCCCATTATATACCAAAAAAGTTTTTGGTCCGACCACCACAGCCACCATCAAGTGCCCAGATAAGCCACAACACCACATAGCTGATCACCCTCCCCACCACTGGATCACCCTTCCAGGAACTGGACCAGGCCTTCCTCTCCAGTTGACCATCCTCCGTGCAGCTGGAAACCCTTCCAGCCCCAGCCTTCCTCAAATTGGGCAAGCTCCCTGGAGTTACACCAGCCCACAGCCCAGCCTCTTCCCTCAGCCGACCAACCTCACTGCATCTCGATCAGCATCCAGCCCTATGCCACGCAACCTCCATGGAGCTGGATTGCCCCCAAGTCCCCAGACTGCCCCCCCCCCGCAGGGGAATGTCTTTGCTGCAGCCCCACCAAGCACAGAATCTAGCTTCCCCCAACCCCAATCAGCCACGCTTTCTTCAGCTGGAACCACGCTAAGCCCTGTACCAGCTCCCTAGCCCAACCACCCGCCTCCATCTGGAATTCCTTCCCATCCACTGGACTGCCTCCCCCACTCACAGCTGGACCACTATTACATGCTCCTCACCAGCATCCCCCCAAAAGTCAACCCTCCCTGCAGCTAGACTTTTCCTAACTGCAGAGCAGCCTCCCCCAACCCTGAACACCCTCCCAGGAGCTAGACCACCCCTCCCATCCCCAGACCAGTCTCTCATCACAGATGATCAGCCTCCTTGGAGCTGGATCCACCAAAACCACCATTTCCCCCAATGGACTAGCTCCACCCCCCGCAGTTGGACCACTCTTCCAGGCCCCAGACCAGCCTTTGATAAAACTCCCTGCAGCTGGAACACCCCCACCCTCCCTGTAGCTGGACCACCGTTCCCGAAGCTGAGTAATGTCCCTAGATCATTCCACAGCCCATTACATTGAACAGTGCAGTAGTGACAAAGCTTGTAGAACAGTGACGTTGAAGCAATGCATGTGGCACTGGGAGTGCACATGGCAATGCTTAGTGATGTCAATACACATGGTTCTGGGTGGTAACAGTGGCACTGGGTGGTGTTGGCAGTGCACATGACACAGCACATAGTCGGCAAAGTACATGGCAGCACATGGTGGAGGCACTGTGATTGGTATTTTGCAGTGGTGCCAATGCACATGGCACCACACTGTGGTGGTAGTGCACTTGGCACTGCACAGCGATGGCAGTGTATGTGGGGAGACTGAGGGCGCTACAGGTAAATGAGTCCCGGTACAAATGTGCATGCACTATATCACCCTCTAGCCCCCAGACCAGCCTTTACCCCTAGGTGACGGGTACCCACAGACCACCCTTAACACCTACAGACCAGCCACCCTGATGCCAATCTTCCCTGCAGCTGGAGCACACCCGTCCACCAACCCTGCAACTGGATCAAACTTCCTCCCACAAACCAGCTGTTACAAAGCTGATCACCCTCCCAGAACCACACCACATCCCCAGGACTTGATTCTTCCTACTTCAGACCACATATCCCACCCATGGTCAAGCCTCCCACTCTGCACACAGGTAGAACCCCACCACACACACAGCTGACCACTCTGTCCTAAACCAAGCATTCTTCGTGGCCCACTACAGCTCCCCCCAACCTGCATCTCTCAAAACCAACAACTATCCGTACAGCTGGACTCTCACCCCATACAACCCTTTATGTCGACAGACCAGCTGTCCAATCTCACCCTGCAGCTGAAATACCCACCACAGTCCACCTTTAACACCTACAGACCAGCCACCCTGTTGACAATCTCCCTGCTGCTGGAGAACACCTGTCCACCATCCCTGCAACTGGACCAGATTTCCTCCTCCAAGTCAGCCGTTAGAAAGCTCATCACCCTCCCTGGACCACACCAAAGCCCCAGAATCTTCTCTGCAGCATGATGCCCCCCACTCCAGACCACATATCCCACCCACGGACAAGCTTCCCACTACATGCCAACCACTCAGCACACAGCCAGAACCCCCCAGCCGACCACTCTCTCCTAAACGAAGAACCCTGCCTGGCCCACTGCATCCACCAAAACCAACAGCCCTCCATACAGCTGGACTGTCACCCCATACTGTCCACAGATGAGCTGCCCCCCCATCCAACAACCCTTTCAATAATTATACCACCATTCTTTACTTCCTATAGGCAGAAACTATCCAAGCTAACCACTCTCCCCCTTAAGGTGAACACCATCCTCCCCCCAAGCTGAGCGTTCTGGACCACTAGAGTTGATGTAGGAGAATGGAAGAACCAGAAAAAAGGAATGAATTTGGGGCATTATTCTTCAGTTTACTGATCTTCTGTGTGGGTAGCTCCTTTCACGTAGATATTCAATTACACAAAATTTGGCAGGAACCGAGTTCCACCTTCGCAGACACCTTTCTCCATTGAATACTAATGAAGAGTTCCACTTCCTCGGGATGACACTTCAACATCCTAAACATAGACATTACAGTTCCACCTCCTAAACATTTCCAATGTAACCACTGCTGCCCCCCCCCCCGGTGCGTTCTGTTGTAGCCGATTTGGGGAGCGGCGGTAAAATCAGGGTCATGAATGCTTCCTACGGAGACTGTGTGTATGGGACCAGTGCCCCGCCTCTCCCCAGCACGATCCCCGTCCTGCAGCTCTGTCGTCTCACCCCCGCAGCTCAGCACACTCGTCGGCAGTAGGCTTGCTTTGTGCTCCCGGCTCGGTCCGCAGATAGGAAGAGTGCTGACCGGGGAGCGAAAATATATGTTTTTTTCATCGCGCAAAACAAATGATGGGGTACTGGGAGACTGGAGTGCTCGCTGGTCCCAATGAGGCCAGCGGAACAGAAATGCAGGCTGCATGCGGTTTGTTTTGTGCAAGACAGCTACAAGTACAACTGTGAAAAACCGCACGCAACCCATCCCAATCAACCCCCTAAGCTAGCGCTTTATGCCATCCAAAAAATGGTGGCGCTCTTTACTTTGCCTCAAAAGGGGGCGTTACCATTTTCGTCTTTCTTCCCGAGTTCTGTGCCAGCAGATCTTACCGCACGGCAGAATAGGGTTAGCGAATAGAGTCTCCCCTGGTAATATGGCGGAAGTCGGCGTCAGCTGACAGCGCGAGACCGCCCTCTAGTCTTACTATATAGAACGTAATGGTAACAACTTGTCAATATTATTCTGGGGCAGGTCTGCCCTTTGAGTTCTATAGGAGTCTGCCAGAAACAGGATTTTTTTTTATATAAACCGGAAATGGACTCAGTGTGGATTTGGTCTCTAGAAAGAACCCGGAAGTGAAATCAGAGTAAACCTGCAGGCACAGAACTCGAGTTCTGTGGTGCAGGAGGTTGCTGTAAAAGCTGATTGTTGTGGAGCGTGACTGTAAACAACTGAGCGGCTACGTAGAAGAAACCGGTGAGTCTTCCTGACCGTCATATAGTAAAGTGAAATTGAAGAGAGTTTGCTAGAAAAGAAGTGGGTACTTGGGCAGAGAAAAGAGAGTCTGGAGATAAGGTGCACTGGGTGCTGGTAGAAATGACGGAGGTTTACTAATGTTGACATTACAGTATATGAGTTTTGGAACTTAATATTATGGTCCTATGTTTACGGACCCCGTTTTCTCATGTTACCTTCTAGTCTGTTTTCAACCACAAAGTGGTAGCTCAGTTGCCATAGACTTCTGTATGACACTTGCACCACACTAGGTTATTCGCAAAATGCTATTCATACTTTTCTCCTGCCACTTGTTTTCATTTTAATACTTGCTGGCTGATGTTTGGATCACAAGGTGATACAAATAATGGAATACGCAAATGTCTGAAATAATGTTTTCTGATTCTGGCATGCCTGGGTTCACCTTTTGTACTGGGTCCTAATTGTTGACTGTTAAATCCCCATTTAGTAATTGTGTGGCATGATGGATTTAAATGCCACTATTTGTGCGATTATATTGTTTTCTCTGCTGCCAAGCTTAGGTATGCTACATTGTCTACAGACATGCTACTTTAGCTACTAATATGCCTCGTGTTTTTAATGGCATGTGTGCCAGTTGTCCAGATACCATGCTGGTCCTTCTACTTCATCACAAGCCATTGTTCCTATTAGCGTCCAGATTCTCTCAGTGACATGCCTGTGCTCTTACTTTATTGAGCATTGTCAAGCATGGGCATAAACATGGCAGTGTGAGTAGATAAACAAAAATGCATGCTACGGGTTTGGTGAGTGGTGTGCATTCCACATTACGTAGGTAGGTTAGGCAGACATCATGGGCCGGGTGTTTTTTCTGCCAGCAACTTCTGTGTGGTGCTGAGGAATGCATATGACATGAGTTTGGGGGATGTTATAAAGGATAGCGAGGATAGTGCTCAAAGGTATCGAAAGTTGAAACCTGCTCAGAAATTACCCCACTTCCACCTGCCAGTGGGTTCAAGTTGATGTATCTGCTCTATAGTAATAAACAATAATAATATGTGATGGAAACGTGAACTGTAAAACATCTGGGGCCCGATATTCAAAAGTTTGTGCATGCAGACCAGGTGTTGCGCCGGAACGCAATATTGAAAGGGCCAGTTGCGGGGTGTTAACACGGTTAGTTGGTGTGCAAAAAAATTTATGTATGCTGGTGGGCAAAGGAAGGGACGGAGACAGACGTGCCCGTGCATCCCAATATTCAGTGCATATGCATTGCGCAAAAGGGATTAGCGCTGTCCCTTTGCGTAGCGCAGTTACTGCCGGACAAAACCCTGTCTTACTCCGGCAGCCCTAGTGGCCATTGAAGGTACTGCAGCCAACAACCAAGTTGGTGGTGGGGGAGCAGATCTGCTCCCTGGTGTCCAGTGGTCCCTCCTGGTCTCGATTCCCCAGCCCCATAAAAATAATCCTATTCGCTGGTGTTCAGTGGCCCCTCCCCGCTCCCTGTAAAAATAATACTCGTTGGTGTCTAGTAGACCCTTCCCAGTCCTAATCCCTTGCCCAGTAAAAGCAAGTGACATCCCTGGGTCCATTGGTCCCCAGTCTCCAGCCCTGTAAACATAAGTGAAATCCAGTGGTCCCCCCAGTCTCCAAACTGCAACCCAGTTGTAATAAACATATTCCCTGTCATCTAGTGGCCCCACAACACTGTGGCACCGATCACCCACCCTGCCAACCCCCTCTTTACCTGACTCACTGGTCCCTTGGCTCAGATAACTGTGACTGGAACAATGTTCCTCACACCTCCCCAGCTGACGTATGACAAGGCAGGGAGTGCATGTCTTATGTGTATTACAGGAGAAGGAGTATTCTCTGGCTTGTATTATACATAGGATGTGTGTTCCCTTCCAAGTCATATGATGGATGGCTGAGGAGGTGTGAGGAGGGCTGTACCAGTCTCTGTATCTACACTGTGGCATCAGCGATTCAGATAAAGGGGGATTGGCAGGGTAGTTGGTCGGTGCCCATGGTGCAGGGGGCCACTAGACACCAGAGAATGTTTATTGCAACATGGCTGTGGTTCAGAGATGGTGGTGGGGAGGAGACGACTGGACACCACAACACCACTGCCTTCAGTTATGTTTACGGGTCTGGGATCAGTGACCACTGGACCCCAGGAATGTCATTTGCTTTTACAGGGCTGGGGATTGGGACCCGGAAGGGATCACCGGACACCAGGGATATCACTTGCCTTTACAGAGCTGGGGATCAGGACTGGGGAGGGACCACTGGACACCAGGGAATAGGATTATTTTTACAGGGCAGGGGATGGGGACCAAGGAGGGGCTACTGGATGCCAGGGACATAAATTATTTTTATGGGGGTGTTGGTATTGGGGACCATGGAGGGACCACTGGATGCCAGAGAACTAGTTACACCTGTACAGGACAGCGATCGGAGGGTGGCGAGACTGCTAGGCAACGGGTACTTTTTTTTTTTTTTATAATGGGGACAGGTGCTATGGGTAGGGGCAGGGCAAGTCACATGGGCGTAAACCTGCTGCTACTGCCCATGCAGATGAGTCCATAATTAGCAGGCAAATGGTCCCTTAGTACTTTGCATGCCCAATGGGCTCATTTTCATAGGTCAGTCTATTGTGCCTCGGGCTATGGCTACCAGCGCTGTTGGATCTGGTGGCCCACCCCTGCACAACAGGGATCCATGCGCTGCGCCAACATGCCTCTGTGTTCAGTTATATACCACTGGTGCACTGTCTGACAGAATATAGCATCCATGGGATCCTGGGCAATTGCAAAGTGCAGCGTAAAACTTATCACTCTTCTTTGCCCATTTTTGAATATCAGGTCCGTGCTTTTAATTTTTTTTTGACCCACATTTTTTTCACACCAGTGGGTCAAGTTTGACCCATGTTTAAAGCCCTCTGCACTGCCACTGGAGGGCAGTGTGCAGAGCTAATAAGAGAATGGGTACAGGCCTAAGGCACATTCATAAGGTAGAAAAAATTGGCAGACTGGATGGGCCTTGCGGTCCCTATCTGCTGTCAACTTCTATGTCTCTGTGGGTTTAGAGGAACAAACAATATTGTATGCAGTAAAGGGGGTGCTGTGTTTGGGAGATTTGGTGTTGTCAGAGGGGAGCATGCACTAGTAAGTATGGTCTCCTGGTAGCTTGTGAGTGTTTTTTTTTTTTTTTTTTTTTAATGAGATGATGACTAAACCTGTAGTTTTCTAGGGCCAGAAGAGTAAGATCCTATTACCCTTTTGCAGTCATAGGCTTCCAGTTTCTGAATCTCGCACATCATGAGTGTCACTGACATGGGGTAACGAAGAGAAATAATACAGAAATTCAGTAACCTTTCATAAACACTTGTGACCCTACAACTCAATGTTGTTATCTTAAACTTGCATGTCTGGCAACTTCTGGAGCATACGCTGCAGAATTATTTATTATTTACGAGATTTACCAGGAAGGCATACTGAGCAACATGCTCTATTCCAGATGCGACCTGGGGGCCTAGACCCAGTACATGGCAAATATTAGAAACAAGTACAGAGATTGTAATAAAGAAACAACAGCATATGATTTGTACAAATATAATACAGTATAACATGTACTTCAGGTATAGTAGTACAGTAAATTAGACAGATATGCACATAACAGGAGTAATTACTGTACATTATTTATTTATTAGAGGGCTGAACTTGCAGCATTAGCAGGAGCAGCTGGAGGAGAAGTGTGCCTGGAGCAGTCTGGAGCGGAGACCGGGATTATGTGCGTGTCTGGTAGGGGTTGGGAGGGCGTTCAAGATCTGTGCGATTCTGAATTTAAAAGCTGACTGGCCTTTGGTGGTGCGCATAAATGGGATATGTAGGAGTCTGGGATCTGTGCCTCTTAGGGAGTACGCAAGGGGAGGGTGTTGGGATAGGGTAGATTCAAGATAGGAGGGAGGGAGCGGGTCCAGAATTTAGCAACAAACCTAGCGCAATTTATTAATGTGCGGTCATGGAGAGATGGTAGGGCTAGAGAGTTATATAAAGTACAGTGGTGCGTGGACTGTGGGGAGTCGAGGATGAAACAACAAAAGGAGTGGAATAGAGTGTCTAGGCTAGCTAGGGTGGATGCAGGGGCGATAGAGTAAACTGTCACCATAATCCAATACAGGGAGTATCATTTTTTGGACTATGGTGAGCCTCGTTTCCTTGGGGAGACAGGTTTTATTTTGGAAGAGTGCCCCCGGTTTGGGTAGCAGCCTCTTATGCAGTGAATCTATGTGAGAGGCAAAGTCGAGGTGTTGGTCAAGCCATACGCCTAGGTATCTAAAGCTAGTGCATTGCTCAAGGGGTGCGCCTTCCAGGGTTGAGAAAGGAGGACACAGGGTTTGGCAGAAGAGTTGGTACAGCCCTCCTCGTGGAATTAAGATTGAGCTATTTGAGGAATTTGATGTTGGTGGCCAGCACTTTTCACAGAATTTCTTGTGGTGCTGTTGCATTTGAAAATAATCTGAGCCGCCTGTTTTGTGAAATTCTGTAACCATAGTGTTTGTGGCCTTTTGTTATCACTGGCAGCACCGTAATACTTTTTATTTGTCAGCACTGTTTTCCATATAATTTTCATATCACTATTGTTTGGTGTAATATTTGTGCTAGCACCAATTTCTGTACCCATCCTTGTGACGATGACATTTTACATATTTTGCTGCAACTGCATCATTGTATGTAATGTGAGCCACTTACAGCAAACAAGTGAACCATTTATGTAGATTAAGCTTGTAATCTGGAAAATTTCATTGAGCTGAAGCTCGTTTCCAGGTATGACCTGGGGGAAGGAGTTACAAAGGAAGGGTAAGAATTCGTAGTTAGTACTGTTCAGCACATAAAAATGTATTTACAAAAGAAAAAAAAAGTAATCCAGAAAATAAACATCTTGTGAGATACAGATATACATGATGGCTATTAATGACAAAGTGTGTGCTAACCAGGAAATAGTTTACCTGGTATAGCATAGCAAAAATGACACAATTTTCATCAGCTTCTGCACAAAATTGGTTTAGCATAGCAGCAACTTGTTACACATCTGAAGTCATATCAAAGTGGTTGTACAGCTGCTTTACACATTACCTGTAAACGCTACACACGTTTTTTTTTCTACTGTTACTCAAATTAATTAAATTGTAACGCTGCGATAGCTACACAAAGGGAGTCGTAAGAAAAGGTTTGAGAGAGAGTGGAAGGTGCATGAGAGATATACAGGGAGAGAGGTTATTCCAGACATAATGGAGGCGGATGGAAAAGGCAGATTGACTAGCGGAGGATTTACAGTGGAGGATAGAGAAGGTGCAGGTATCAAAGGACTGGATGTACAGTGTGGATCGGATTGAGGAGGGAAGGGAGGAGAGCAAGAATTATGCCAGAAAAGAGGAACAGTGCTGATCAAGAGTCGCAGAATGTCATAATGGCTCTGTGCCAATCAAACAAACATTAAACTTCAAACTTAACATAGAAACACAGAAGGGGAGAACAAGGCTCTGGTAGAGAGAGCAGTTGTAGTGAAAGGATGAGCATCAAAGATGAAGAAGCAGAAAGAATTGGGAGAGGAGGTCCAGTCTGGCAAAAGTGGATTTGGGTGCAGCACTGTGGACCACATCAGCATAGTTAGACTCCACTGAAGTTATCTTGAGAATGATCTTGCAGTGGAGTTTGACTGGTAAACATGATTTGTTACTGTGCAGAGCACCAAGTTTAGGTCAGATTTTTCTTCCCTGCATGGTATTAATTTGGGTGGGGAAGCAGAAATGCTGGTCCAGCCACACACCAAGATACTGGTGTAACCCACCCTACAAATGCGGGTTCCCGAAAAGTCTTCCTTGAGCTTGCCTAAATGCTCATTGCCAGGCTGGTGTCCTGCATTTTTAGCAGTTTAAATGTGATTGCCAGAGAGTGCCTGTATAGCCTCTGTGCACTGTCTCTTTAAGAGCTGCCTGGATTGCAGTCATAAGTAATCTGAGAGGGAGCTCTGTTGAAAAATGTAACTATTTGCTGAAAATCATTTAGAGTGATAATGATAATGTAGTTTGTCTAACCTGCCTTCTTTGCAGCAAAGACTGTTTTGTTTATCTCCACTATCTTGGTCCTGGACTGCTGAATTGGACCAATCAGTACTGGTGGGATCTAAAATGGAACCGGACTACAGGAGCTGTCTGGAGTCAAAATCTGTAGGAATTGTAGTTTTGGGCTTTTGGTGCGTTTTTTGCACCTGAAGGGGGGGGGGGGGCCTTTTTGTGACTGACACACAGATCAGCCAACCAAATCTTTTGGATTCTGGGGAAAGTCCCAGGCTTGCTGGCAGTGGAGTCAGATATAAGTTGGGAGCTGAAGAAGCAATAGCTTGAGACAGTCAAGCAGCTGTCTGAGTAGTTTTGCACGGGAGAACTGTGGAGAGGCCTGAGTTGTGGCCTGCATGTTTGCCTGCTACCCCTGAGAGGAAAAGAAGATAATTATTTCAGACTAAATCCAAGTTTGTGAGAATGAAGTAACTGATTTTTCACCAGGCTCATACTTGAAGAGTGAAGATTTTGCTGAATGCGATCGGCCTGTCAGGATTTCTAGCTGCTTTTGAATCCCCAGTTTGTGCAGAGACTTTGCGATCGTGACCAGAGAGCGGTTTGCCTGGTACAGTAGAATTTTCTTACATGTAAATGTGTTGTGAGTTGTTAGTGGGTTGTGATTTTGGTTCCCCACTGTGTGAACTGTGTTCTGCTTGCTGGAAGCTGTATCCAGCCCAAAACAGACTGTATCTGAATTTGTCTCCATTTGGCCTGGGCCTTGCCACACTGGCCTATCCAGACTACCCGCTGCACAGAGAAAGCCATCGACGAGAGACCTGCCTGAGGATCAAACCCCTGCTCCACGCTTGAACAAGAACGATGCCTCGGGCGAATCGTGTGGGCCCTGCTTCGCCTGGCACTCCATTTCAACCACCTGCAGTCTCAATTTTCATCCAGCCTGTGTCCAGTCTTTGGTATGATGAGTAATCATCAGGGTAGCTCCCTGCAACAACAGCCTAATCTAAAAGTATGTCATCTAATTGTCTTGTTGCTTTCTTTTCACAAACTGAGCCCTCCGGTTCCGGATTACAACTAGTGTGTGTGGTGCATGTTGTTTTCTTCCAACACAGGCCCCAACCAGCTGCAATGTTCCTGGCTAGTCCACCATTCTCCATCTGGGTACCCAGAGTGTTTGACTGTTTATGGACCCTGAAGTGCATGCATAACTGTTTGATTGATACAGCCTTTAAGCAAATTAACCTGATTACACCCCTCCTTTGTTTGTCCCTTAAATAAAACAGATCTAACTTTTTTTTTTTTTTTCGCATTTACCTTGACTGTGGTTCCAGTTTGTGCAAGAGTACCGTACTGCTGCTATTTGCTCTGTGTAACCTTGTTTTACCGGGGTCTTCAGGGTAGAGGCAGAGGAAAGCCCTGGTGGTAAGTGTAAACAGTGTGGGTACTTGTGTGGTGTATCAGGGGCATTGTGAAAGTGATTATTGTATATTGTTCCGGCCGCTAGTAAGGAAGGGGGTTACACTGTCCTGAAGGGCTGTACCCAGGTTAGCTTGACCACTATCAACCCTGACCTCCGGGTGGAGGCACCCATTTTAGAGCTCAGGCCCCTTAACCTGCTACTAGCCAAACAGGCAGGGGTAGTAGCCCTTGGGATAGCGCCACCTAGGGGTTACACTTGAATAACTGAATGCTTTTGAGTAGGGAATCTTGGGACACATTATATGGACTTGGTGCTCTGTGCTGTCTATATTTCACATAGCAAGATCTGTCTTTGAGGGTGAACTCTTGCAGCAGGTTACACCATTAGGAGTCTGAAGCCAGCAGGCCCCATGACCCCATGGAAAACTTCTAGCTGGCAATATCCCTGACAGCTAGCAGAATAAAGCCATGTGTAGCTTAAAAGTTAGAAAATTGTTAGTTACTTCATTATTTATGTCTGTCCTAGATTATGTTGGTTTTATCTATAAAAATGCAAAAAGTTCATTATTAGGGTCACTAGATACATTGTATAATAGTGCATTAAGGTAACACGTCTTATATAACACACAGATATATATTGCATAGGGAAACAGGTTTAACTTCATTAGCAGATCAGAGAGAGATTCTCACTGGAATATATTTGTATATAAGTTTTTTATATGGACACTACAAACATTTTTGTTGAATGTATTGGAGTCTAGATCTGTACATAAATGCTCTTTGAGGTCTGTATCTTGGATCTCCATATCAGATTCCAAACAGTAGATCTAGTTTTGGTGATAAGGTTTTGGCAATAGCTGTTCTTAGAACATGGAACGTAGTAGCTAGGCAACAAAAAATGAATGTGTTACTGTCCTTGGAAAGATTTCAAGCGTCATTAGCTAATCTTTATCATAAGCATTGTAATTGCTATGCAGTGGTTAAATTAATATTTGTTTTCACTGAAACTTGCTACGTAATCAATTCTTAATAGTATGTTTTATTTCTTGTATTATTTTTGTTGTATATGAAGTCTGTTAAATTGTGTGTATTTTTTTTTTTTGTTTCTTGGATGCATTTGAAAATGAGATTTATCTCCATTTGTTATCCAATAGAGCTTGCTTGATTGATTGGTATCCAGGCGGGGACCGCCCCCGATGTTGGCCCACCCCCGATGTCACGCATAGTGTAAAAAGGGTGCCCCCCCCCCCAGCACCACCCCAGTTCTTTTCCCGCCATTGACCCACGCACATCGACTCCACGGACTCCTCCTGCCTAGTTCGACCACCATATTGAACACGTTTTACAATGCCTTTTTTATTTTCCTTTATTTCGACTTCCCCAATGTCCTCTATCAACCAGCACCAGTCAAAGTGTGCCTGCGGTAAACAAATACTGTCGGAAAAATGGACACTCGGCCTGCCTTCTCTGCCTAGGCCCAGACCATAACACCAAGGCCTGCCCGCATTGCCAGAAGTTCAATAGCAGGACCACGATTTGCCACCAAAAAGCCTTTAAGGCCTTCTTGCTAGAACAAAAACTCACTGCAATGCAGAAGGATTCACAAAAAAGAGGGCTCTTCTCACAAGAAATCTTTGGGCAAACATAACCACAAAGAGAAGTCCTCCTCGGACTCCAGGTTCTGGTCCCTGCACAAGTTCCAGATCCACCTGCCACAGGAGCTCAGACTCCGCATCCCAGGCAGCTCGCTATTCTACTGTGCTCACAGTATTGAGACTACCTGCCCTGATCCGGGCATTGGATGATAAAGACTCTGGGTCCGGCACCTCAGGCCTGGCCCTTCAGCCCCTGAAACTTTGACCATCTTCACAGATCCCTGGACGGTAGTCAGGTGGCACTGCTGGCTCCTCCTCAGGTGATGGATCATCTGCTGTCATTGGATTGGCGAAGTCATCTTCTAAGTCAGCCAGTACTGCCAGTGCTGACTCCCTGGACTGACATCTGGGCTCGGAGCACTCTTCCTCCGGAAGAGCTGCTTCTCAGCTCCCCCTCGGGGCTTTCACCCCTAAGCGGACGTCGGCTGACTTCTCGGACAGGTGCCAACCTACCCATGTCGTCTCAAAACCGTCATTCCCAGCTTCGCTTCCCGTGACCTCCACCGCAGCATAACCAGCCTTGCACCCGCCACCGGCTGAAGAACGCTTGGGACGAAGACTGACGTCGGGTACCCCATTGTCCGGCCTGACCTCCACTACTAGCTTTGACACTGGGCTACTGCCTAAAGCTCAGACAGCACTTCCGGGCTGGACACCAGGTCTCTCAAACCTCCCAATACCAGATGTCCCTCAGGAACCCCGAATCCACTGTCTGATGTCAGGGACGTTTTTTCCTTTTGGTAGAACACTATCAAGGGTGATCTCCTCCCACCAAAGTCTGTCACCCCAATGGAGAAGCCTACTCCCAGGGAGCGCGCACCACTCCCGAAAGTGGCTACCCCTCCTCCGGAAGATGTGAACAGGGGCCACTCGGGTCATAGACGCAGACATCTCAGCTTCTCTTCCAGGTCCACTGAACAACACCGATGTTGGCACCATCGTTCGCGGTCCCGGTCATCTTCAGAGGAGGAGTCAGTCCATACCCCTTCCTCGAGGTCCTTTTCGCCCAGAGGTCTTCCCTTTCCTGACCCCAGGGAAACTCCCAGGTCCCCACCTGATGACCCATCATTTATGTAGGTCATGCGCCATATCCAAGCAAACATGGGATGGGACACAGGGGACCTTGACCCAGAGAGGTGTTGTCTGGCTAAGTACCTGTGCCAGAAAGACCCTAAACCAGTGGTAGTGCCCCCACTGGTGGATACCTTCTAGGATGTGACTAAAGCGGCTTGGAAGTACCCATCTATGTCCTCGGCAGTAGCCAAAAAGTCAGATTGCCTGTACAGGTTCTCCCAGATGAACCCTTCCTAGGCAAACAACCTGCGGTGGGCTCCATGGTGATCACGGCTGCCCATGACAGGTCTCGGCGACCAAGGCATTTGAACTCATAGCCCTTGATAAGGAGTCCACGCAACTGGATAACTTGGGCAGAAAAGTTTACTTCTCTGCCGGCACCTACACCATACGTTCTC
Organism: Neoceratodus forsteri; assembly: GCA_016271365.2. Lineage (NCBI taxonomy): Eukaryota > Metazoa > Chordata > Ceratodontiformes > Ceratodontidae > Neoceratodus > Neoceratodus forsteri. The sequence continues at coordinate 781,955,813 of CM028132.1, read as the reverse complement.
TTAACTTCCTAACACACATGGTACAGTTTCAGAATGCCCTTTGGGAACAGGGTATGGAGCTGGTTCAAGCCCTTCCGGACTGCCCCCAGAAGTCCGAGCTGCAGACCTACCTGAAGACTGGCTCTGACATAGGTACGCATGTTCTCAGATCGGCCTGTGACTCTGCAGATACAGCTGCCACTGGAGTGTGCCTCAGACAGTATTCCTGGCTCCGCGTTTCTGGATTCGCCCAGGACATCCAAGCAGACATCCTGGATGCCCCATTCAAGGACTCTGTACTATTGGGAGAAGAGTTGGAGAGAATCATCACTAGGCTGCAAGACTCTGGCAAAGCAGTTTGATCAGTCCAGAAAACGTATAAACTGAACCAAAAGCCATTTCACAGACAGTATTTTCAGCGCACTTTGGGTCAACTGTCCTGTAACCAGCAGCAACAGCAGTGAGGGGATTATAAGTGCAAGGCCCCCCTCACAGCATTCCAGAGGCTCCGGCCTTGAGCCACCAAGTCCTCCCAGGCTGCCCTGCCAACTCCTGACTTCTTGCCGAACCACCCTCCTCCTCCTGCAGGGCTGTCAGGGGAGGTGGTAGGGTGGTTGCTTTTCCCTCTATTTAGAGGGCTGGAGAAAAGTCCTCTCAGACCAATGGGTTCTGCAATTGATCGAAAAGGGGCACTCGATAGTGTTCCTGGAGGTACCACTGGACAACCCTCCACTACACTTGTACTATTCCCCATCTCACGCAGCTCTGATTCAAGAGGAGATTCAGGCTGTGCTGGACAAGCGTGCTATAGAGTCAGTTCCTTCCTATCAGAAGGGAAAGGGGTACTATTCCCACTTCTTTTTGATGTCCAAGAAAACGGGGGACCTGCAACCCATCCTGGACCTCAGTAACAGGTTTGTGGAGTACAAGCACTTCCGGATGGTGACCCTCCAGGGTTTGATACCCCTAATTCATCCAGGAGACTGGCTGTCATCCCTGAACATGCAAGATGCATATCTACACATCCTTATAGCGAAGCCCCATTGAAGATTCCTGAGATTATACTTCCAGGGGCGATACTACCAGTTTAGAGCTCTGCCCTTCATCCAGCACCTCTGGTCTTTACCAAGTGCCTGGCGGTTGTGGCAGTGTCCCTAAGGAGAAAGGGCCACTGTCTTCCCATATCTGGATGACTAGTGTCTTGCAGCTCCATCCAGGGAAAGACTGCTCCACACCATGGAAGACACCTTTTCTCTCTTACAAGAGCTATGGATCACACTCTTTCAGAAGTCCTCCCCCTGGCCCAGCCAGAGACTTCAGTTCATAGGAGCCCTTCTGGACACTGTCCAAGGCAGAACCTTTCTTCTGGTGGACAGGGCAGATCGACTTCAGGATCTTGCCCAAAACATCTCCTCTGCCCGTCTGGTCCCAGCCAGTTCGATCCTCAGACTCCAGGGCCACATGGCAGCAGCAGTCGCTATTCTGTCATTGGCTCATCTCCGCATGAGTGATTCAGTGGAACTTGAGGGTCCAGTGGGACCAGCGTTGGGATGACCTGGGTCAACTCGTCTCTGTCTCAGATCTGGTTCGCCAGACCCTTTGGTGGTGGCTTACACCCTCCAACCCCTCAGCGGGTATGCCATTCCAGAGGTCACCCCTCCACTCAGTTTCTGACCACAGATGCTTCAGGCATGGGCTGGGGAGCACACCTTGCTGACTGTAGGACACTGGGGACGTGGTCTGTGTCGGATGAGTCCGTACACATCAATGTGTTGGAGATAAGGGCAATTCTGTATGCCATGCAGGCTCTGCAGACTGACCTGGTCCCAGGTCACCTCCTTTTTTTTAGACGGACAACATGTTCATTGTGTTCTGTGTCAGCAAACGGGGAGGAACCCACTCATATCCTCTCTGCCGTGAGGCCATGACAGTATGGTTCTGGGCCATAGATCATCATCATCTGGACCTCTTGGCAGTTCATGTCCCAGGTGTTCAGAACACTTTGGCCAACATGCTCAGTTGATCAAGGACCCAAGCATGTGAGTGGGAGCTCCTGTAATCCATCGCAAATGACCTGGTCATCAAATGGGACCTACCAGAGCTGGACCTCTTTGCATCCCCACACAGTGCAGAACTTCCCAATTTGTGCTCGCTAGATCCAGGGCATGGTGTTTTCTGGCGGGATGCATTGTCCCTTGGTTGGCCAGGGAGGTTCCTTTATGCCTTCCCACCCTCCTTTCCTCTCATACAGAGGGTTCTCCTCAAGCTGCAGTCAGAAGGCGTGGAGATGATCCCGGTGGCTCCCTTCTGGCCTTGTCAGATTTAATTCCCTCTGCTTCAGCAACTGGCGATGGAACCGCTGCTACCCCTGCCCCTGAGCTCATGCTTGCTCTCTCAAGAGAACGGGACGTTGGTCCATACAGACCTGCTGTCTTTGTACCTGCATGTGTGGGTCCTACAGTCCTAGTTGCCTCCTGGTTTGGAGTCTTTGCTAGGGTAGCTGATATCTTTGTGGCCACCAGAAAACCCTCAACCAGGGCCACCTGTGCCGTGAACTGGAAGCGGTTCTGCCTCTGGGCCACCGCTAGTCACCTCAACCCATTTACCTGTCCAGTAAACTAGGTTTTTGAGTACCTCCTTTCACTCAGATTTGGGCCTGAGCTACTCGTCCATAAAGGTGCACCTGTCTGCCATGTCAGCTTACCATGCACCAATACAAGGCAAGATCCTCGCCCAACTGGACTTGTCACGTATCTTTCTACGTGACATCTTACACCTAAAACTTCCCATTTGGGACCCTTGTCCCCCATGGAACCTTTTGTTCATTTTGGAGAAACTTACTGTGCCTCTCTTCGAACCAGCTGCAGATTGTGAGCTATGCTTCCTGTCTTGGAAAACCATTATATTTGGTTGCTGTTACATACGCTTGGAGGATTTCCAAACTTCAGGCTCTGATGTGTAAAGAGCTGTATTTAGTTTTCCACAAGGACAGGGTGTCCTTGCAGACCAATCCTAAGTATTTGCCTAAGGTAGTGTTCAGATTTACTCTTACTCTTAACCAGATCACTCTCCTTCCTGTATATTACTTGGAGCATTCAAATCAACGGGAGGCTCGCCTTCACACTCTGGACATTCACCGGGCGCTCAGATGTTATCTGAATTGTACCCGGGAATCTAGACAATCAGACCAGTTTAGTTTCATTTGCCACCAGAATGTTAGGGTCGCCTGTTTCTAAGCAAACCGTATCCAAATGGTTGGGTAATTGCATTGTTTACTGTTACCAGAAATACGACAAGTGTATATTGGGCCTGGTAAAAGGCCACTCTGCCAGAGGAGTTGCTGCATGCTTTGCCTGTTTGAGGAATGTATCTGCTGCAGATATCTGCGCAGCTGCCACCTGGAGTTTCATCAGGCACTACGGTTTGGACTTTGCTTCCAGGCGCAGGACAGGCTTTGGCCTTGCTGTCCTGCAGGGACTCCTTTCTTGAGAGATTCAGTTTTCATAATATTATTCTCCGCCCTTAGCCGAGGTGATCCTTCTACTGCTTGGGACTCAATCCTAATGGTGTAATCTGCTGCAATAGCTAACCCTCGAAGACAGACAGTGCAGTTACATAAGAACTTACCGTAGCAGTAGATCTTCGAGAAGAGCTCTTGCAGCAGGAGCTGCTTTCCCTTCCTGCTACCCCTGGGTGATTCCTTCTACATTCGCAGCCTGACAATCAGAACTCCTCCATAGAGGATCCTCCTCAGTCCTCTGTTCTTTCTGTTTGTGCCAGGGTCTCTGGCGGGAGAACTAAGGTGGTGCTAGGGGGCCACCCCTTTTATACCATGTGTGATGTCGGGGGCAGTCCCCCACTGGATACTGCTAGCTAGAGGTTTTCAATGGGGTCCAGGCACCTGCTGGCTTCAGTCCTAATGGTGTAACTTGCTGCAAGAGTTCTTCTCGAAGATGTACTGTTACAGTAAGTTCTTGCATAACTGTACTTTTCTTCTCTTTAGTTCAAGTTTAGCCCCCTCCGCTAACTCAAGTAGGAGTAACTGAGCTGGCCCAGTATTGCTGGCTGGTAATGTGCTGCACTATGACCTGGATTTGATAATGACTGTAGAGACAGTGGGCTCAGTTTTCAAAGAGCCCTTAGATCACCGCAATTTGCGGCAATCTCCGGGTGCGTCAGGGACCCAGTGCCGTATTAAAAAGAGGGTCCCTGCACCCAAGACCCAAGATTTGTCACATCCACAGGGTTGTCCGGACAGGTGGCGCACCTACAGAGTTTGGTGGAAGACAACTGTCAACCTCCCCACCTGGTGGAACAAAGAGGTGCCATGAAGGTGGAAGGTGTGTGAATATGGCTGCAAGATGGGGACCAGGTGTATAAGATGCATGGAGGGGGTGGCATGAGGAGCAATGGGGCACAGTGGGAGGGTGCTTTGGTTGACACCCTGCTGGGGTGCCCTGCAGACGTGTAGGCACCCAATCGGCCCAGGTACATGAGGTTGACAAGATGGAACTGGGACCCAGCAACAGGTGCACGCAGCCCTGGCATCTGCTGCAAATATGCCACTTACCACAACACCATAGGGGGTCAGCAGACTGCCCCCACACGGGGGGCCGAGTACCAGGCACAGACGCAGTGCCTGAGGACTGTTCCCATCCACCACCAGCACCCTGCACCCTCCAACCACCTCTCTCCACCTATGGTGTTCTGGTAAGTGGCATCTCTGGGGCAGGTGCCTGAGTTACATGCACCTGTTGCCAGCTCCCGGTCCCGTCTTGTCAGCCCCATGTATCCAGGCTGAACGGCTGCGTACACGTCTGCAGGGCATCTCCGCAGAGTGCCACCTTAGCTCTCCCCATTGCTGCCATGCCCCTGTCGCTCCTTATGCTATCCCTGTGCTCTTCTTGGCCCAGTCCCCGTCTTGCAGCCCTCCAATCGCTTCCCTGTGCAGCAGTGGCACAGGGCCCTAGACCACCTCCTGGCAGATCTAACAGTGTGAACAAGCCAGCATAGGTGGGATGAACAGTGTAAATAAAAATTTAAAACACAAGGCAACTGGATAAAGGGTCACAGATGTCTTTAATGGTAGGGGATTGCTTGGGAGACCAAGATAGTCATAGATTTTTAAAAGGGTAAGGGAGCAGGATGGTTGGAATTTTCATTTTAAATTGCTGCTCAGGCTACCTGCAAGCACTGGGGGACTTAAACTATTACATTACACAGTGGCAGTAGGCCTGGGTCCCTCCACCAGGTCAAGGGGTATGGGGCTAATTTGTTTTGGAGGCTAGTACAAAAAAAATCACTTTATTTGCATTACGTGGAAAATTTATCAGGTATCTGATCTGATTTAAATTATCTTGTGGATTCGATGGATGGTTACCTACAGTATCGGGGCTCCCACAATCCATAGGGGGTGCAGCAGAACCAGCAGTTTCAACCACCACCCCTGGGCTTGTGTATGCTGCCTCCCCAACTTGCCCAGAATCCCACACAGTCCGGAGCAAGGGAGTTGGGACTGAATCTGAATGGTAGCGCAGCATACCAAGGCAGTGTGGTCCACATAGAGGCAATGGGGTCAACTGGTTTAGAGCTCCAGATTAAGAACCAAAGCCTGCAGGCTGAAACCCTGCTAGAGCAAATTCTCCCTGTGTAACCTTGGGCAAGGCATTTAACCTCTCAGTGCTCCAGTCCACCCAGATTTGGAAACTGGTCGAAAGAAGAACGCACTGGAAATGAGACGTTGCATCTCAGCTGGGGTATCGTGGGTTAATAAATTGTAAAATAAAACACATTTGCTCAAGCCTAGTTTCTGTAAGGCAGTTGGTTCACAGCTGAAAGGAGAGCGCTAATGGGAATATAACAGTTAATAAAATCTTGAATAACATTATCAAACAGGGATCGAATGTCTTGTACTATAGCGGCCGTAGGGCAGGTACATTTCCCTTAGGTAGGTACCTTTTTCATGTGTGTGCCCAGTGGAGGTCATAAGGCCAAAACAGACATCTGCTGTATTTCGGTGCTGCATAGATGCCTGTTGAAGAAGATGGAAGACTTGGGGGCAGCAAGGGATATGTAAGTAATAAGACACGACGGCCAGGGTGTGTGTTAGACACTTTAAAGGAAAACTACACCCAAAACTTGAAAAAATATATGCTGTGCAGAGTGTTTTAATTTGTATGTGAAGCTCTAGTGTTTCCTTCCCTCTGACTGGTATTAGGAGTTTTTCCTAAATTAGCCTGCTAGCTTTAGAGTAGTTTTACGACCCCTGGAGACCTCCATATCAAATAGGTTTATTGCATTTCTTTGTCCTACAGTACACCTTGTTTCATGTAATGGTGATGTAGCAGAGCCCATAAATCCAGCGGAAAGCACTGCATTACAATCAGTTCACAACAATAGAGATGGCTATATTTTAAAATCTGTAGAATTCAGCTTGGTGACCACCCTCATCCTAAAGGTTTTACTGTCCTGAAAAACTTTGCTGCTGGTAATTTTTGTGCAGCTTGTAAAGCTTCCAAGATATTTAGTTTGTTTGGCATGTGTGTGCTGAATGTTGGGTCTCTCTTACATCACAGTCACGTGAGACATGATGCACTGTGGGAACAAGAAATACAATTATGCTATGAGGTATGAAGATCCCCAGGGGTCATAAAAATAGCATAAAGCTAGCAGGCTAATTTGGGAAAAACTCCTAATACCAGTCAGAGGGAAGGAAACACTAGAACTTCACGTACAAATTAAAACACTCTGTACAACATATATTTTTTCAAGTTTTGGGTGTAGTTTTTCTTTAACACATGGCTAGGAGGCTTAGTGAGGCACGAGGCTGCAGCCTCCTAGCCATGTGTCAAAGTGTCTAACACATACCTGGGAGTGCTTATTGCGTTCATGAAATGGTCATTAAAACTGCACATGGTTCTGACAATTAAAAATAATTACATTTTAGTTAAAAAACTTAAACCTTTATCTTTATTATACATAAAATATTTCCTCTGCCTTCAGTTTACTGTTTTTTTTTTTGTTTTGTTTTGTTTTTTTTTTTCTTAAGGTTTTTTGTTCTAGTAAGACTTTGTTGGTTTCTTTTCCTTTATGTAGTTACCATGGCAACCCTCCCAAATTTGATTTGGTTTTGGATTGTAAAATTAGTGTCTTTCTTGTGTTTGTTAATTTATTAAAAATGTATAGGCAGTAGCTGACTTTTATTCATTTGTTTAAAGGAAAGCTGTCAACAATACAGCCTCCCGTCCCCACAAGGCTTACCCTCTGGTTAAACTTTTTAAGTATGTTGCAGTGTTTTTCTCACGCTGCATCATACTTTATTTTAATAGAGAGAAGTCCATGACCCAGAAGTATTGCGGATGCTGGGGGATTCCATTATCTGTAAAGGTGCGGCGCCACACTGCTCGCTTCAGTACATAATGTAGTGAAGCGAGTGGTATGGCACCGCACCTTTACAGATAATGGAGCCCTCCCAGTGTCCGTCATACTTCCAGGTGACGGACTTCTCTTTATTAAAATAAAGTATGTTGCGGCACGAGAAAAACGCTGCAACATACTTAAAAAGCTTAACCAGAGGGTAAGCCTTGCGGGGACGGGAGGCTTTGTTGTTGACAGCTTTCTCCTTTAGAATCTGTAGGCAGTAGTGAGGAGAACACAGCAGTTGAGTTGAAGAATGGCAGGAGAAAACAGCGGTGCCGAAGTAAAATGGGACTGCAGGACCCGGTGAAAATGTGGGTAGCATCACAGTGTGAGGAGGAAAGCATTTAAAAGTAAAATGTGAAGTAAGGGGTAAGGGAGAGAAGTACTGAGGAGCTGGCAGGTGGCTGTTAAGGGGAGAGAGAGCAGGCATACAGCTGACGTGACGGCACTGGACTTTTAAATTTGGTCAGTTTTATAAGCTCCGTCGAGGTGCCGGTAAGCACTGAGTTATCAGGCATGTACAGTTTGGTGAAGCAGTGGATGGGAGTGCAGCACTTATAGTTTGATGACCATTTCATAAAAGTTATTTAGTGGGAAAATCAAGATGGCCGATTTTTTTATTTTCTGAACATTCCATTTGGGATGATTATTTGAATCAGTATCCAGCTGAAGAAACCTATACTTCTTTAGGTTTGTTATAAATATTGATGTAACCTCCGGAACCCTGTCTTTTTGCAGAACAACAGGTGGCATACTGTTGAAGCTGACAGCAGTACCTGGTGGGGAATGAGTTCGGGGAGGACTCGGCACAGGGGGCCTAGGTTTGGGTACTATGCACAGGGGCACCCAAGTAAATCCAAACACAGGAAGCAATAACTGTAATGTCCTAAACCAGGAATGGGATTCTACAGTGTGGCTTTTATTCACATCCAAACTGAGCAAACATAGCATAGACAGACCCCCACGGGGCTACATTCCTGGTAATGCAGATTAGAGACAACAGAACACTTCTTCACATTTCCAGCCCTCAGGCTCTAAACCCACCAGGCACACAGCCTGGACTTGCACGCAGCTTTGGGTACACAGCCCGACTTGTACACTACTTGGGTTTTCCCCCCTGGCCCGGCTCCCCTGCCAGCCACTTGATCCGCGATCCATTATGGGAATAAACCAGTTTTCCTATTGGTGGCTTCCCACACCACCTTAGAGCCTTCGACTCCTAGAGGGAATTTTCCTTCCATCCCACGTCTGGGTACTTCCCTCATCACTGGCCAAGTGCATGAGGCAAAGTAGAAATCCACAGAGCAAATCCGTAGAGGTGGACTTGGTTACCAAAGATGGGGGGTCTTCTACCTCCAGCTCCCGCAATCCATACCTGGTCATTTCTCTGGAAACTAAACAACTCTTTTCTGAAAGCTTGGCAATGTAGATTACAGGGTAGACGTATGTCACATCTCCTGTACTAGTCTTGACTTCCCCTATGTGCTGGACTTGAACATACTTTTACTTTTGGCTAAGCTCATTACCCTAGGCCTCCCACTACTTCAGTAGTCCAATCCCCACTTTAACACAAGTCCAGGGTGACACATGGGCCCTTTAGAAAGAGCAGAACTCACCCTCTGGTTGCAGGTGCCCCACAGGCGAATCACAAAATCTTCTTGTTTCCCATACTCTTGGACAAAATAAGGCAGCTTCTTCACTAGCAGTAGCCAAGGGGTTGCCCCTGGAAATGCAGGCAAACCTTCCTGCCCCATCCCTGAGACCCGAATCAGCGGTCTCCACCACTTTAAAATAGCTCACTGTGTCTCTCTCTCTCTCTAGGTGGAAACACACACCTTTCCGTAATTGTAGCCCTATGTCAGGGCTGAGGCTCCAAGAGCCTGAACACAGAGCTGCTGTGCTCCTCTCACAACAAGCTCCAAACTCCAACTGACTACAGACTACTGTTCAAACCTCCCAACATTCTACTCCAACTCCCTGCTGCAGATTCCATTGTGGCTCATGCAGCTGCGATAGTTCTATGGTGATGTCATCCCTCAGTCTCAGCTGAGACTAAGAACAGAGTGAGACAGTGTGAAACCCATTTAACTGGAGTTTCACAAGCTGGCTTCCCTGCTTACCACTAGGTCTTACTGGGATTCTAGTAACCCCGGGTAACAAGGGGGTTACATTAACACATGCCTTGCAGTCAATGAAATGACTGCAAATTACCTATCCATGTCCTAAAATGAGATGCGTGGCAGACTGGCTCAAGGGTAGGCAGCAGAGGGTCATGGTCAATGGGGTTAAGTTGGAAGAGAGGGAGGTCACAAGTTGGGTTACCACAGGCAGGTCTCTAGATAGCGAGAGTACCAATCTATTTTACTCACCTCGTTTTAGGAAATACTCTTCAGAAAATGTTTTTAATGAGTACCAGTACTCACCCAACATTTATAAATACTCCACACTCCAAATAATAGTGATTCATAACATAACTGGTGATTGAAAAGGAGCATTTTTTCCAGATTTACAGCACTCTTATGCATCCCAATTTTGTTTTACTTGCTATATTTTAAAACTGATGAGTATATTACTGTTATCTGGAGCATTGTTGGCACTTTATTTATTTAGTTTTTGTTGACCGGGTAAGTGCACTAGACAAATCCTGCCTATTTTCAGGCACGACCTGGGGGAAGGGGATACAGATGAATGCCAACTGACCTTGAACCAGATTAAGCTGTTGATCAGTTGATCAATTCTTATGTAAACAAAACAAAAAAACAGTTTTTAAAAATGTACTCCTCACTCTACTCTGTCCAGACATTTGTACGCATCTGAATTTGGTTTTACTCACCTTACTTTCCAAATGAGGAGTACAGTACTCATCCCAAAAAATCTCATCTGCAGCCCTGACCGCAGGGATTGGTCCTGGGCCTGGTCCTTTTTAAATATGGTCATTAGTGACATTGGGGAAGGAATCCAGGGTAAGATTGCCCTCTTTGCAGATGACACTAAACTCTGCAAAAGGGTGGATAGTGTCGGGGGAGTTGGGGAATTACAACACAACCTCCAAAGGCTGGAGAGATGGTGAGATGTGTGGCAACTGAAGTTCAATGCCAAGAAGTGCAAGGTAATTGGGGGGGAAAAGGAACCCCAGGACAGAGTACTGACTAAATGGGGTTAAACTTAGTACCTCAATCATGTGCAAGCTCCTGGAGACCATACTTAAAGGTTGGTAGAATATCTAGAGGTGCATGGTCTTTGGGATGTGAGGCAGCACGGGTCTGGGGCCGTACAACAAATCTGATTTGACTGGGTCACTGAAACAGTAGACAGGGGCAAAATGGAAGACATTTCCTATCTGAAATTTAAGCAAGGCCTTTGACTCTGTGCTCCACAGAAGGTTGATCAGGAAGTTGGCGGATCTCGGGGTTGGGGATAAGATATCCAGATGGGTGGGAAACTGGCTGAGGGACAGAACCCAGAGGGTGGTTGTGGGGGGAGAGTTATTTGGCACCAGAGAGGTCACTGATGGGGTCAAGCAGGGATTTGTGCTGGGGCCCAAAGCAGGAGAGCCGTCAATGGATACTCAGTCCTCCTTCATGCAGCCAGCCCTCGAGTGACCCAGGTCTATTCTTGACCCTGGTTTACCAGTGTGGCGACAGGTGAGGCCCTCAAACCTGTGTACCACAGGTCTGGCACTGCATTTCTCATTTTAAGGAAAAATAGTAAAAATCTGATGGGAGGATGGTGGGGAATCTGGAATCATGGTTGCACCTTGGAAAGAGATGCACCACTGCCAGAAAAACAAGCTGAGGTGCTTTATTACTGTATATTGTGCTGCACTTTACAACAATAAATTATCAGTGGTAATTATCATGATATAGCATCATATTGTGTACTGTGACATCCCTAGTTACAAACTCACAGCGTCACTCCTTGCCTTAATATGCTGCAAAGAAATACTCCGTGACCGTGTTAAGCAAAAATATTAAGATGCTTTATTGAAAAAAAATAATAAATCGGTTAGAGTACACAATTCCCCTCACCCAGTGTACAAACAAACCCCAGCGCTTTGGCAAAAGCCTTCCTCAAGGGGTGCTCCTTTTTAAGGCAAGGAGTGCCACTGTGAGTTTGGAACTGCATGTTGTAACAGGGTTAGCCGTCCTTTCTCAGTGCACCCCGCTTCCTTCTTCGAGCGCAGGTTGCATGTGTTTGGAGTTCACTGATAAATTGAGACTGTTTCTGCAGTACACACTCCCTGTCACTCAGATAGGGATTGGCCAAGGTGGTGTGCAGGGGGGCTGTGATGGTCGCCATCTCTGGACTAGACAGTGGCCATTGTTCAGACTTAGGAGGAGAGATTCGGGTGCTGACTGGAGTGGTGGGTGGTGAGTGGGCAGTCAGGCCGGGAATTGGAGTTTTGACAGCTATGAGGTCGGGGTAGGAGGTGACCTTAGACTACTATGGCATGGTAATTCATATGATAGTTCAGTATATTGGCTGATGGGTGGGGGGCTAGAATACCACAAAATTAGTATTACTTTGACAGATTTGTACAGCAATGGGGTGGGGGCCACTAGACTACCAGGGAATGGGTGTTACTTTGGCAGATCGGTATGGCGATTCGGGGGTTGGGGTCCACTAAACTACCTAGGTGAAAAATTGGCTGGACAACAGGATGAAGAGGATAATAGTGAATGGAGTCCACTCCAAAGAAAGGGGATTACTAGTGAGGTACCGCAGGGTTCAGTACTGGGACTGGTTCTCTTTAATATCTTTATAGGTGACATTGTGGAGGGACTGGAAGGAAAACTATGCCTCTTTGCAGATGACACAATGATCTGCAACAAGGTTGATACAAAAGGGGGGTGGAAAGAATGAGAAGGGTCTTGACAAGGTTGGAGGAATGGTCAAAAGTATGGCAGCTTAGATTTAATGCAAAGAAGTGCAAAGTAATGCACCTGGGAAACAAAAACCCAAAGAAAGAGTACACAATGGGGAGGGAGGTATTGACAACAAAAATGGAAAGGAACCTGGGGGTAGTCATATCAGACGACCTATAGGTAGGCAAGCAATATGACAAGGCAGTAAGGAGGGCTGGAAGGATACTGGGATCCATAAGGAGAGGCATCACCAATAGAAAACAGGAAGTTGTTATCCCCCTGTACAGACAGTTGGTGAGGCCTCATCTGGAGTACTGCATGCAGTTCTGGAGACCCCATCTCTGCAAGAACATAGACAGGATGGTGGCAGTTCAGAAGAGGGCAACTAAATTGGTGCAGGGTCTGCACCAGAAGCCTTATGAAAAGAGACTAAAAGAGCTTAATATATATACTGCCGAGGGAGCGGGGGGACACAATGATAGAAACTTTCAAGTACCTCAAGGGAATCGTCAAAGTCCAAGAGGGTAACATTTTTCAGAAAAAGAGATGTGCAAGAACAAGGGGGCACAATTTGAAGATGGGGGGGACGGCTGAGGGGCAACATGAGGGAAGTATTTTTTCAGGAGAGGTGGTGGACACATGGAACGGCCTTCCTGAAGAAGTTGTGGGGTCAAAAATGGGGGGTGGGGGGAGATTTAAGAATGCATGGGACAGACATGAGGCAAGTCGAGTGGGAGGTAGGAGGAAGTAGGCTGTTGGTAAAACTAGGATCTGCAGCTTATCCAACAGGTAGAGAAATGGGCAGACTAGATGGGCTAAGTGGTCCTTATCTGCCATCAAAGTCTATGTTTCTATGAGTAGTTCTTTGACAGATCAGTATGGTGATTGGGGCAGTGAGAGGCCAGTAAACTACTAGGGAATATGTAGTTCTTTGACACATCAGTACATGATTGGGGGGAGCAGAGGTTCTGTACAGTGATTCCCCACATTCCTGTGTGGTGGCACTGTATGGAGATGCTAATGGCCACATAATGGCATGTTAAGAGCCCCTTAGCTTCTTGAATGCCATATGTGCTCATTTGCAAGCCAGCTGCCAAATATGGCTCACTGGAGCAAAGGTGTAATCCCATTTGGGTGGACTATCTTCCTTGGCTCATGTGAGTAACTTTCCAGCTGGGGGCTTTGTTGCTACCATGCATACTCACTTTGTGGGGCACAAACACAGTCCCATATTCAGGCAAGCAGCGTGCACCAGTTAGGGCACACTGCTCATCTGAATATGACTCCCAGGCCGGCCATATGCTATCTCATGTGTACTGCTAATGGGTATGCAGTGCAGCTAGTTGGCTTTGAAAATGGGTCCCAATGTGTTTACAGTTATTTTACCGGGGACCCATTCCTCATACACTGTCCTGGTTGCCGCTGGATAAACAGGTTTGATTCTTACTTTAGACCTTAGTCAAAACCTGTAGATTTCTCGTATACAAGTTGTATCCCTCGCATCCCATCCAGGGCCATGCAACCCCTCATTTTCCTTTTAATCACCAGTTGTTGAGGTTACACTTTGGGGCAGAGCTTGTTCTACTCTGTACTGAATTGACTATAACTGCCACCTTACACTTTACCCTGCATCACACAACACACTGACACCATAGCATCTGTTCAACTGTTGTGAAGGAGGCAGCACCACTGTAGGGACTTTCTCGCGGGCAGTCCTGGTTGACTGCCACCAAGGGCTCTGGACCGGCAGGCTGTAGCTCCAGTAAGTCCAGTCTCCTCTTGGTGTCTCAGGTCACCCCCTATGCTAGTTGCCTCACTTCAGCCATTTATCCATCACTGGATGGTGTAGAGGGCACAGCTTGGCAGCATCTGCTCTAGCCTGAACTTTGGAAGAGTTTGGCAGTCTCCCCAACCCATCTGCCTGATGCAGTGTTTCCACTGCCCATCGCGATTGGTCAACAGCTCGAACTTTTTCACCAGCAGTCGTACCATCTTCAGCAGCAGTGGCAGCATCTCTTGAGAACAGAACTATGATTGCCTTCTGCTGCAAGGCCGCCAAGAACTTACCTTGAGGGGCAGCCGCTTATGGTATCCACACCCTCCCAGTGTTTTCCTTACTCACCCTAGGTTTAATGTTGATCTGCACTAAATGCTTCCAGGCTCAAACAGCTAGAGTCACCACAGCTGTCTTGGTGTCCATCACTGAAGTCTACTATAATAATAATAATAATTTTATTTATATAGCGCCTTTCGCTATATCAAGGCGCTGAACAAATTGATTAAAACTTCAACATTCCATACAAACATCAAAGACCACAAACATTATAAAATACATAATAAATTACAATAAAATTTCAAACATATTGCAGTACACTTTAACTTTCCAAGAAGGCCATTCTCCACAAATGAGTTTTCAATTCCTTCTTAAATATCTCCACGGAGGTGCATTCCGGGCAACCGGCATGGTAGAGAATTCCAAAGAGTGGATGCAGCATGAGAAAATGCTCTGCTGCCAGAGGATTTCAAACTCACTCTTGGAATCTCTAACAACCCCATGTCGGCTGAGCGGAATGATTGGTCGGGGCAGTAAGGAACTAGTAGGTCTTTCAGATACGCCGGACCCTGATCGAGAAGGGCTTTAAAAGTCAATGAAATGACTTTAAAGGTGATTTGCCAACGTATTGGGAGCCAGTGCAGTTCGCGCAGCACCAGGGTAATATGACAAGACCTACTTGTCACAGTCAGAACCTGGGCTGCCGCGTTCTGCACAAGCTGTAGGCGGCGGATTTCAACCCCAGAAAGCCCAAAGTAAAGAGCGTTGCAGTAGTCTAGGCACGAGGACACAAAGGCGTGGACCAATGTTGACAAGGAGTCAGACGGAACAAGGTGCTTAACCCGGGCAATATTCCTAAGATGGTAAAAGGAAGTCCTGACGACGGCTGACACCTGAGATTGAAAAGTCAGCCTATCGTCAAGGATCACCCCAAGGTTGCGCACCCGTTCAGAGGCCGGTAGTGACACACCACCAATAAAAATTCCAGAAGGCGCGCCAGCACACGACCTCTCAATCTGACCACCTGGGTCCACGACTAAAACCTCAGTTTTCTACGAGTTCAACTTTAACCAACTAGAATCCATCCAGTCTTGGATTTCCCCCAGACAGTTATTAAACACCGAGAGAGCTCCATCCTGGTCGGGTGCAAAAGACAGGTATAGCTGGGTATCATCTGCATAGCAGTGAAACCTCAGCCCATACTGTCTTATAATGTTTCCGAGGGGCATCATATACACTGCAAATAACATGGGCGACAGCACAGAACCCTGAGGCACTCCACACAACAAAGAGACTGGGCCGGAGGAAAAAATCCCCGACACAACTCTTTGTGATCTCCCAGCAAGGAATGAATTGAACCATTTAAAAACGGTTCCAGACATTCCGAAGATTTGCCCCAGGCGTGCTAGCAACACCATGTGATCCACAGTGTTAAAAGCTGAAGAGAGATCAAGGAGAACCAAGATGGAACGTCTCCTTTGATCCCTCGCCCTCAGAAGATCATTTAGCACCCAAACCAGCGCAGTCTCGGTGCTGTCTTTTACGGAAACCAGACTGGAAGGATTCGTAGATACTATGGATGGTTAAATGGTCATCCAGTTGAGCAGCTACGACCTTTTCAATAACCTTCCCAATAAAGGGAAGGTTAGAGATGGGTCTGTCGTTAGAAAAAACAGTCTGGGTCCAAGGAAGCTTTCTTCAAGAGAGGTGTCACCACCGCCTCTTTCAGGGAGCTAGGAAACTCACCTGACTCCAAGGAGCACCGGACTATTTGCGCCAAAACTGGACCAATGATATCTACACAACCCAAAATTAGGGTGGTCGGTCCGGGATCCAAGCCGCAGCTTGTAGGGCACACACTATGGATGATCCCTCATAATATCCATGAACTCAGGTCGACAAAAGGAACTCCAGGAGAATCGAGGCCCTGTGCTCTCACACACTCCTACCACGTCACCCTTAGAGGTTGTCGGACACAAGTCCGCCCTGATGTCGGCCACCTTAGTTGCAAAGTATCGAGCGAGCTCATCGCACTCAATTTGCGAAAAAGCTTTCCGAACTTGCAGACAGGCTGGGTTGCACAGTCTATCTACAGTTCAGAAGAGCTGAGCCAGTCGATTCTGAGCAACTGCAATCTCCCTGGACAGGAATTCTGCCTTCTTATGGGTGATTGCAGATTGATAGCTGGTATAATGTTCAATCAATCTAAGACGGTCGGCGTCAAGGGCGGACCTGCATCAGCAGTGCTCTAACCTTCGACCTTGTCTCCGCATCTCCCTCAGAGTCCCATCAAACCAAGGGGCTCTGGGGTGACGGGAAAGAGGGCGCTCGCGAACAGGAGCAATAGAATCCAGGGCAACCGTGATGGCCTCATTATAGGCCAGCACCAGTGCCTCTGGGCTACTGCCCACCAGCACGAGGGATGATAGGTCAAGGACCACCGCTAGGCCTTGTGAAGTAACATTCCATAATGGGCAGTACCTGACCATCTCCACAGGAGATGGCCTTCTCGGGGGGGGGGTGCAAAAATTGAACCTCACGATGTGGTGGTCAGACCAAATGACTGGTTCCACCCCCATGTCGGATGCGTCAATCCCAAGAAGGATGACCAAGTCGAGAGAGTGTCCAGATTTATGTGTAGCAGTGGAAACTACCTGTGTGAGGCCCAAAGAAGACCTTAGTTGGAGGAAGTGTTTACCAAATTGTGAGAGTTCATCGTCAATCCAGGCGTTGAAGTCACCCAACACCATCAATCTGGGTGACTCAAACGACATGTCGACGAGGAAGTCTGCCACTTCCTGTAAGAAACGTTTCCCATCTCCGGGTGGATGGTAGATGAGAATGATTCGAACGCCTACACCTGCTACAGCTGTGCACCCAAAGGACTCAGCCTCACCCACTAATACATTCGAGAGGCCCAATTCAGTCTTAAAACAGACTGCAACCCCCCCACCCCTGCGGTCCAATCTCGGGCGGTGTATCACCAAGTACCCGGCCGGAGTCATGGCCTCCACTATAGGGCCAGAATTTTCGTCCAGCCAGGTCTCGGTGATGCAAGCCAGGTCAACCGAACCAAGAAGGTCGGCAATAATAGCAGTTTTATTCCTAACAGACCTGGCATTGCATAACACCGCCCGAGTTGGACAAACCTCGGAGGTTGTCGGGCCTGTCTGCCTACTGAAAACAGTAGTGCCCTTGGGTATGGAAACCAGACAAGGCGGACCCCGATCTGGATTCCATTTCGCCCCAGGGCACCTTCTGGACTTAATAACCCCAACACGATGACCCCGCTGTTCATCCTCCCCTGTTCGCGCACCCCCATCCCCCTCACCCTCCCACGGGCAATCCCCAACGCCCTACAACGCTGATAAACCTTGAACTGTAAGGGAGGAATACAAAAGGGGCAGAGAGCACGAAGAGAGGAGGAGGAATAACGCACCACCGTGGGGGAAAGAGGTCAGCACATGATGCTGCTTACCAAATTAAACAATAAAAGCAAACCCACCACCCAAAATATTCAGATTATCCTACACTAACTATCCAAACTAACTAATAGACACAATTAAATCAATGAAATATAATAAAATACACAAAAAATAAATTTAAATAAACTCCTCCCACCCCAGTCCTCTCACCACCGGGGAGTGGGAGTACAAAGGCACTATCACTGCCACATTACTAAAAAACATACAAATATTTAAATTTCCAGTTCTCTCACAATAGGAGAATAAAATTAGTCTTTCTCCTTACCAGGAGGAAGACACACACTATCAAATCAAACAAATAAAACAAATAAATAAACCAAAAAAAGGAAAGTTTTGGACCCAGGGTCCGCTCACCACCCCAAGGTCCAGAACAGAGTCAGCAGGAGACAAAAGTCAGCAGCTTCTCAGATAGGATATAGTTCCAAAACAATCTAAGTCCAGGGAAAAGGCAGCCACACAAATCCAAAAGGAAAAATTAATCCAAAAGAGATCCAGCAAGTTCAAGAGTCCAGCAAGTTTATATCCACGGAGGATCAAACAGACTCCAATCCCATTTACTCCCAGCCGAATGCCCCCGGCAGTTATTGCCACTCACACTAAAGGGCCATGAGAAGAGCCACTACTGCAGCCCCATCCATGGTCCAAGGTGGCGAGGTACCCCACTCAGTTCCCCGACTGGCAAATACCCCAACCCCTGTGGAGTAGCAACACCCAGGAGAGCGCTGGCCAGAGCAAACAGAAGGCAGAAATATCCACCTACAGATTTCAGAACTCAAAGGGCTCACAGACTCCAGCAGAGCCCCGGTCCAAAGATCCTCTGTCTCCTCTTGTCAACAATCACAATATCCAGAGCTCCTCCAAACGCTTCAAGGCCAACTCCTCGTTTTCCCCAGGACCGAGAACACTTCTCCACAGAGAGCCAGGAGACAAAATTACAGAATCCCTGCCTCAAACTGTGGGGGAAAGTATAGGGGAGAGTGCTAAGGACTTCCAAACCCCTCCAGTACCCAAACCAAGGGGAGTAAAACAGAATCGAACCATAAGTATCCATCCAGTCTCCCAAAATTCTCCCCAGGATGTTATTCCACACACAGTGTCCCGCAGAGCCTGCAGCCCCACGAAACACACCCTCTCCGCAGGAATCACACTTGCCTCTCGGCGTCCTCAGGAAGAATCAAAACAGGACTACTGAAGTCTCCAAGAGGAAAGCCAGCTGGCGTCTCCCACGAAACGACAATCGGTGAACCGGCAGACCAAGCGAGCAACACGCTCAGATGATAACGCTTATCGCAAAACGCCAAAACCGGAACCAAACCGAAAACAAAATAAACACAAACCAATCTTTAAATATGAATAAAAAAATTAAAATAAAACTTCTTCTTCAAGGAAGCAGTGATGACGCGCCCAGCCTGGTGGCCATCTTGAAATCCCATGCTATTACTGTTATTCTTATGAAACTGGATCCATGGACAGGTGTTTCTGTGAGAGGCCTTTGCCTCCTCATGTGGTTTGGCAAGTGACCTAATGCAAGGGTGCTCAGAAGATGCACCTGTACCCTCTCATCACTCTGCCATCTTAACACAACTCACCAACACACAACTGATTTCTAGCCCTACTCACTGGTTGCCTGAGGCTGTACCAATCGGTAGGCTCCATGGCCTGGCATTCTGGTAATCGGACCCCCCCCCACCCCTGTCGCTGGCAGGAAAGGGTTCTTACTTGCGCCCTCTTGTTTTACTGCCCTGCACAAACTGAACCTATCCTGGTGTATGTTGCATTCGTTTAGCTTATTCTGATTTTATTTGATTCTGTGTAGTGTCAAAGAATGCTTCTTTAAAGGTAAATTTTTGTAATAGTTTGTATCTGTCTAAAAACAGCACCAAGAAAATGTGGAAAATTCGAACGGATTTGTGGAACATGCGGAAATCTAATTGTGAAAATGTATAACTATGTAACAGTGGTGCTTTGTGTGAATGGCTGCTGCTGTCAGCCCCAGACCACTACAAAAAACGAGATAATGAGCCTCCACCACATGTCCTGTGGCATGTCCCGGAGGAGCCTCCAACTTGTATCCCACTGCATGTACCAGCCAAGTCTTCACCACACTTACTGCATGTGCCCTGGCCAAGACCCTGCTACACACACCAGGTGTCAGGGCCCATCTGTGACTGTTCCACACCCCATTGCATGACCCCATCAAGGCTCTGCTGGGCACTTTGTGGGGTGTCCAAGACAGACCCCTGCCAGACAAGTCATGTTATCTCCCAGCAGAGGCACTGTCATCCTCCTCTTGTCCAAGCAGGCTTCCAACCCCTAGCACCCCTCTGTGTCCTGGTTTCTACTCTTTCTGCCCCAACCTGTCCCATCTGAGCCTCCACCCACCTTGCGGTGCATGTTGATCAAGCCTCCACCACACACACTGAACTATGTTCCTGCTTAGTCTCTGTTACATAAACCATGTTGTGTAATTTCCGAGCCTCTATCACATAACCCGCTACATGCCCCAGCCAAGCTTTTGTCGTACAACCTGTGCTGTGCCCTAGTTGTACTTCTGCAAGACAAGCCGTGCAGTATTCCAACTGAGACATACTATGTCCCAGCCGAGCATCCACATAACCAGAAGGATTCCTGAGCATCAAAACTAAGCTTTCCCCAACTATATCTAACTTTAAAAAGCATCTCATGATATATTTAAGAGAACCTTAAAACTGCCTCTCTATAGGTTTTTGTCAGTCTAAAGATGTTCAGTATGTCCATTATGTGCTTTTTCTTTTTCTTGCGTAACAATTACACAGATCAAAGTTATGTTTGTGTATGATCAACTTATTGCTAGATTATGGTTATCTAAAGGTTCTGATTTCAATCTGAATTTTTTTTATATAAAATATGCACATTCTCTCTCTTTTATATGTGTATATGTACTGTATATATAAAAATCTTATTCTCATAGACAAAGCTGATTTCCAAGTGGCCCCACTATCTCCTGCTGAACACACCTCTAACTACTGTATCTCCCTCTGTGTCTCTAGTTGAATTTATGTGCTAGGGTTTAATAATTTGTTTAATCCTTACAGTCATTTTAAGTTCTGAGTTGGTATTAGAAGTGAATTTAGAGCCTTGACTGTGTAAATCCCTCTCTTGCTCTCTGCCCTGCAACCTCTCTCCTCCTACCCCACACCGTCTGCTTTGCTTTCTGAACCTGCCCACTATTATTTATTCTCTTTGTTCTGATGTGACCAGCCTACTTCTCCAGCCTTTAAAAATCCTGTTTTTCCACTTTATTTCAGGGATCCAGCATGCCTTGACCAGGCCACGGACCCCTCAATTTCTGGAACCTAAACAGTTTTTCAGAAATCCTCTGTACTGCAAGGTACTAGCCCTGACTTTTGGATTTGGTACCAGTGAACTGTTGACTTTTCCATTAGCAGATTATATCCTCTCACCACTAGAGGGCTATATCTCTATCTCTTTATCTAGTACGTAAGCCATGTGGGCTCTCTCTGCCTTTCTCTCGCCTCTCCTCCTCCTCCTTGCCCTGGCCCCCCTCTTCTCTCTCCCTGGTCCTAGTCACCCCCACCCCCGCCACCCTCTACTCTGGTTTCCACTGCTACTCCAAGGGAACTCTCCACTTCCACTCGAGTCTTGTGCTTGGCACACTGATTGGATATTCCTGGTTACTTAACCCGGCCACTACTCTCAATAAGTGTGGCCACCTCTCTACACTGTATCACCTAGCAGTCCATATGGGACACCGCCTGGAACCTTGCAACTTCTACTCCAGGAAACAACAATCAAAACTATCTCTCAAAGAGCTGCGACTCTGCTCCTTAAAACTCCTACTCCTCCTCCTTCTCATCTCAGGCAGCGTCCATCCCAATCCTGGCCCTAGAAGCTCAGGCCACACACAAACTCCAGGTGCCCTTATCCTTGCAACTATTAATATCTGCAGCCTACTACCAAAGCTGGATGCACTCCTAGCCTTCATATGCCAACACAACCCTGACATCCTTGCAGTGGTGGAAACTTGGCTGACACCTAAAGTTCCTGACTCAGCAGTAACAATACAGGGCTACAATGTCCACAGGCTCGACCGGATCTCCAAAAAAGGCGGTGGTTGCACAATCTATATCAAAGACTCCCTGTCTTGGCACCCTGTAGCAACTCCATCACTTTCTGCCTCAGCCCAGATTCTGCCGATAAAAATCGTCCTAGGTCCCAACCATAAAGCCCTGACTATTGTCTCCGTATACATCCCGCCCAGGGCCCTAAACATGGATTCAGTGATGTCCTAAACTTTATCAACTCTCATCCTTCTGAAGCTGAACTTATTCTACTAGGGGATTTCAACATAAACTGGTTAGCATCGAGTGCCAGTGCCTATAAAAACTCCATCTCAGCTGCTAACCTCATGCAAATGGTAAACTCCCCTACTAGGATTAACTACAAGACTGGCACCAGTACCCTCTTGGATTGGGTCCTCACCACTCACCCCACAAGGATTTCTCGTACGACCATTCTCCCAGACTCACTCAGTGACCACTCCCCAGTCATGTGTGCATGGTCTAACAAATTCCTTGAGCCCCCTCCCAAAATTATCGCTAGCAGAGTCCTTCCTGATGGAAAACTTCCACATCTCAAACACCTGCTTCTACAAGACTGGCTACCCATCTATGAAGCAACAGATGTTAACTTGGCTCTTGATCACTTCATCTCAATTTTCAACAAAGCCTGCTACCTCTTTGCCCCTGCTAAAAGGCGCAAAACAAAATCTCTCTTTAACCCATGGGTCACCACGGCTCTTCTCTCACAGCTGAAACTAAGATCATCTCTGGGCAGTTGTCAGGGCCACTGGCAAACAACTGGACATCCAAAATTACAAACGAGCACAAAATGCCTGCACAAAAGCCATACGGCTAATGAAATCCACCTATTACAAAGACGCTCTCACCAATACATGGGGAAATGGTTATGCTTTCTGGGACAATATCAAGGATGTCACAGGAAAGCAGCCCAAAACCTCTCTGGCCATGTTAATGGTTGATGGATCCTCAACCCTTGACCCCAAGGTGATCACAAACATCTTTAATACGGCTTTTTCAGACCTTAGTGCTGTTCTATCCCATGACTTTTTCGAAAACAGGGCCTACTCCCCAAATACCTCAGCCCCTCAGTCTAACCATCCCCTCTTCTACTTCAGGAAGGTAAGGCTGAATGAAGCCCGCCACTATATTACTGCAGCTATCTCTAAATCTAGATCTAGTAGCGACACCCTGGACCTTAAGCTTCTGTTGCTCACCCTCGATGAGGTAATTCATCCATTAACAAAAATCCTAAACCTCTCTCTCAGCTGTGGAAAATTCCGGACCTATGGAAAACAGCCACCGTGACACCTTCCATAAAAGTGGGGACAAGACTTTCACTCAAATTATCGCCCTATCTCCATACTGCCCCCACTCTCTAAAGCACTTGAGCGCATCGTGGCTGATCAACTTACCGACCACTTGGATAAATACAATATACCTTGTCCACAACAACACGGCTTCTGGAAAGGTCACAGCACCACCGCAGCCCTTCTTGAGTTCACTGGAGCTTTGCACAAATCCCTTGACAACGGCCTTCTCACAGGGGCTGTTTTCCTCGACCTCTCCAAGGCCTTCGATACAGTACACCATGGACTACTAATACACCAACTACTGAATGCCGGGCTATCACCTGACTCTTCTCTCTGGTTTAAAAGCTACTTAGAAAACCGGTCACAGAAAGTAAAAATTACGGATGCTCTTTCTAACACCCTGCCTGTTCGCTCGGGTGTCCCACAGGTATCCATATTGGGACCCTTCCTTTTTAGCCTTTTCTTAAACTCCCTCCCTTACCACTGTTCTGAGCAGATCATGCTATATGCCGATGATGCTGTTGTATTCTCCACTCACAAAGATCCTGCAACTCTTCAACACAACCTTCAACTTGGTTTCAGTTCTGTAGAGACATGGTTTCTTAATCATAAACTGGTCCTCAATGACAAGAAAACCAAATCTATGCTCTTCTGCAGCTCTCATAACCCACACAAGCTACACCACTTGGCTATCTCCACCACCCAGGGCAACACTCTAGATCAGGTGGTGTCCTTCAAATACTTAGGGATTCAGCTTGACCCTAATCTCTCCTATGGACTTCATGTAGATAATGTAGCTAGAGCTGCTAACACACGGCTTGGTCTCCTCTACAAACACAGACCACACCTCACGCCAGAAGCTTTGAAGGTTGCAGTCCTGAGCTCTGTGATCTCTGTTAAAGACTGTGGTCTCATCATTTATGGCTCAGCCACAACCACAACCCTTAGACGCCTCTCAACTGCCTTAAATAAAGCATGTCTGCTCATCACTGGTGCTCACCGCCTCACCCACACATGTGACCTGTACACTCAGACCGCTGGCTCCAACTATCAAACCGCATAAAGTTTCTCACCTGCTCCATGGTCAAAAATCTACCTTGGCCTTGCACCTTCTGGGGTCTCAACTCTGTTTACAACACCGAATTAACAAATGGTGCCTTAGGAGATCCACGCTACAGCTACTGAAAGTCCCCCACTGTCACACTTCACAGGACAACGCTCTTTGCTTATCGAGCACCACTCTGGTTCAATGGCCTC
This sequence comes from Neoceratodus forsteri, assembly GCA_016271365.2. Lineage (NCBI taxonomy): Eukaryota > Metazoa > Chordata > Ceratodontiformes > Ceratodontidae > Neoceratodus > Neoceratodus forsteri. The sequence continues at coordinate 781,931,363 of CM028132.1, read as the reverse complement.
AGCCCAACCATCTCCTCTGCCCCAACTATTGGTATGTTTAAAACTAGGCTCGGGACTATCTCACTACCAACAGCTCCTGTGACTGCCCAACTTAACCTTGTTTCTCCACTTCCTTTCTGCTCTAGTTGTCTCCCTCCACTGGATTCTACCCTCACATCTTGGTATACCCAATGCTGCACTTTTCACCCTCTTGCCACCCTTCCTACATTTCTTCTCTCCCCCTTCCCTCTCCCTATGACTCTGGCACTTCTTATCTGTTGTCTGTTTTCTCTGACAAATGCCGCTGGCTGCCTTGTTACAATGCTACCCTTGAACTGTATTAAACTGTACTCTGTTTGCAGTGTCCACATTGTTGTAATGCCTGTCTTGATGTTCCCCATAATTTGTATTTCTCTGACGTGGAACCTTTGTAAAAGAGCCATGGCTCAAAGGTATTTTGTAATCCTAGACTTGATAAATAAATAGATAAAAAGCCATCATATATTTCCCCAATATATGATGGTAGCCAATTGGTATATTATGATGCCTAACACCTTAATAACACATTGATACCTAACAAGCACCTTTCACACACTCACATTCTCTTTCTATGTATTATGATATATATATATATATATACATGTACGCACACATACATATTTATCACTATATTAATGTGTTAACACCTTAATAATATAATTAGCAACCACTGTATATGATATATACTGTTACTATACTAATGTGTTATTAATGTATTACTCTGCAACACATTACAAACCACCCCAAATAACTCGTGTAACAAGCCCCTTACTAGGGTTGTCAGAACTAGTTCTAAGAAACGTGCTTGCAGTCTGGTGTTCAAATACTAATTTGGAATTCTAACACTAGAGGGTTCTCAGTATGGTTCTAGTAGGTTGAACACTTTAAAATTAAATCAGCTCACCAGTACCTGTACTATGGTGCCTGGCTGGGTGAAATTGATCTCAGGAGGAAGGACTGACTTTCCTTGCTTCCTTTGTGTGCTCAGCTGCTGACTGTGAGTGGGACAAGTAATGGTTGCATGGTCTTGAGGTGGCGCGGGCTGACATGAAACTACTAGGACAGTAGTAGGGACTGCGAACTGGGAGGGTGGGACTAAACAGGACATTCAAAAAACATACCTTTTTTTTTTTTTTTTTATAGCCCCATAACTCATGGGACTTGTGTAAGTCTTGAGATGTGCTCTGTTTCTGAGTCATATGACACACTGAGTCGGTTAACAGGTGGCGCAGCAGGAATTACAGCACATGGTGCAGAGCTAAAAAAGGAACCGGTATGTTTCTTGTTCCCTGAATCTCGATATTGTTATCACTTTCAATTTGTTAGGGGGGGAACCCTCAGGAATATATTATTTTTGGGAAAGAAAACAACGGAAAGAAAAAGGCAGAGGGGATATCGGGCTGGCACCAAAGCAGTTGCATAAGTATGGTTGGGGTGGGGAACTTGCTGCTACTAGCAAGTGCCTTACCTAAGTAGAATATTATTCCTGCTGCTTCTTATTTTTATTTATTTTTTGTTTAATTGAAACAAAATCAAGGCTGTGGTTTTGAGATTTGGGAAGGGACTGATTGAGCAGGTGGACTGGAGGGTCTCTTTGCTGTTTCCTCTCCTAGAAGTATTTTGGGTGACGGGGGGGGGGGGTGGAGAACCCCCAAATGCACATTTAAAAATATCTGACGTGTGTGTGGTGGCTACTGGCCATTATCCATCCCACTGTGTTCCCTTTGGCTGCACTGGCTGAACGCAGTGTGTGACTGTGTGCCATCCAGCACTCGTCTGTGTGGTATCTTTAAATAAATACCATGTGGTGTACTGGCAGTCATCCTGCTGCTGGGTGCCCTTTGACTGCACTGTACCCATTGTGTGACCAGGTGCAGGCCTGCATTCATTTTTGTGGTATCTTTAAATAAATGCCAGCAATATTTACTGTCAGGATGAGGGGAGAAGAGAAAAATCCCCTTACTCATTAAAAAAAAAAACAAATATCTCTGACTCCTATGTGGCATACTGGCCATCATTCTGATGTGCGCCCTTTGACTGCACAGTACCCAGTGTGTGGTAGTGTGCTGCTCAGCCCTCAGTGCATGGTATTGTGCATAAAAACATAAAATATATTAAAGAAGTATTGAAATGTAATATAAAAATAAAAAGACAGTTTCTGTAGTGAGACAATGATTTTTTTTTTATTCAGAAATACAGTTTGTGACATTTCACCTTGCCTTGTTGCCTATGCCTGTGCCCAGTCTGTAAGCCTTGAACCTGGGATTCAACTTGATAATTGCATCTTCAGTTAGCTTCCACTGCATCACACTGTCTTAAAGCCAAAAACAAATGTGTGATTTGCAGCAATTTTCATTGTTTTGTAATGCAACAGTTGTGTACACATTACAGTAAATGGTGCTGTTATGGCTGACAACCCAGACAAAGCGTCTGGTGCCGGTGGATCAGGTATTGGTGGTAGTGGTAATCCTGGTGGTAGCAAAAATACCCAGAGTGTTTCAAGGGATAAAAATGCAACAAGCAGCAAAAGTGTAACAATGAACTGTGATAAAGGAAGATTAAAAACAAACAAACCCCCAAAAAAAATACATGGCAGCTGCTGGTGTCACAAGGAGAGGCACCATAAGGTGTGCTGTTCATGCTGTTAAAATCCCTGTGATTAGCAGTAGTGCAGCTGACAATGACTGAGTCTCTGACTCAGACAGTGGCTTTTTGTCTGAGTTGGACACTCGTAACTGGTGACATAGCATCAGCCCCTCAACCAAGTCAAATAAGTGAGTCTGTTAACAAAGCATTAGGTAATGCAGTTGCAAATAAATCTACAAATGGTGGCAGTGAGAAGGACAAATCCAGTGAATCCAGTTCTTTTTCCGACAGAAATGAGAAACCCTCAAGTGCCTACACTTCAAGCACCAAGGATGGTCTGGGTTCTTCTTAGACATGTGATCACAAACAGTTTTAGTCATCTTCCTAGAACTTGTACAACTGTCGCTTCTGCAGTGCGGAATTATTTTTCTGTCAGTAAAATCGATCCATTCAGAGCAGTTTGCACGCTACGTAAACAGAGTGTAAACTGTGTTAAAGTTGCTTCAGGTCTTGGCACTAAAGTTCTTAAATGCCATCTAAAAAAAACACAAAAAAAAACATGTAGTATTGCTTTATCAGCCAAAAACCATGTCCTGCACCTCCCAGACCACGGATGAGAAGGATCATATGTAGAAATGGATAATGAATTTTGTGAACTTGATGCGACAGAACCAGTGCTAGCCTTAGGACTACCATTACCACTGGTTGCACATCTAGTGCAAGTCCACCGTTCCAACATCCATCAGGTAAACGAAGCACAGTGTCTAATAAACCAGCAGGGACAGGTTGCAAGCAGCTAACATTATCTCAGGCATTTGAGAGAGAGAGAGAGAGAGAGAGAGACTATTTCTAACAAAAGTCATCATCTTAATCATAAAATTGGGGAAGTGTTGCTGGAGCCCTTCTCCCATATTGGGTAGATCTTAGGGAGGTCATGAAACTTGCAGAGCCTTGTTACAATGTTCTTCATCAAAGGTACGTTGTGCATGTTGAAATTACAAAGATTTATTAGACATTAAAAGCGACAGTGATACTTGCACTTAAAAATAAAGAAAGTAGGGTTATTCATGTCACTGCAGCACATATATAGACCAGCAGTGAAAATGCAGATTACATGTCCCTTACTGCTCATAAGTTCCTTTTTGTTCTTGAGCGTCTTCAGAAACACACACACCCCAAAAGATGATGCTGCTGCATATAAAGAAATTTGGGCAAAGTCATGCAGCCACAAATATCTTGCAAGAACTAAATGAGCTTCTTAATAATTGGATTTAGTCTCATGGTCTAAAATGTGGCTTTATACTAGGTGACAATGGCGTGAACATCTTGAAAACCGTGCAAGATAGAGGGGTTGTGCATTTGTCTTGCTCTGCACATTGCTTACATTTAACTGTCATGGGGTTCCTGAACAGTGAATCATAAATTGATGGTATGCATGGGCATGTGTTCACTGTATGCAAGGCATGCATTGCGTGCAAATTTGTTCCCTTTTCAGTTAACATTTTTTTTTTTTCAGTACATACAATTACAGTAAAACAGTAGTCCAGTTTGTCTGTCATCAGGAGGGGGTCCGGGAGCGCCAGTAGTGTGGACGTTGGCTCTCTTGGCAATGGCATGCAATGCTCCAGGTTGCATCCTGTTGCCTAGGCGACAGTGACACTGTGACACTCACCCTCTCCGACAGGCATTGTCTTGGAAAAAATGGCCATGGCATCCAGTGTAAGAAGAGAATCGGCCAGAGGGGAGGGAGAGCAAGAGAGAGGAGACGAGACGTCACATCTGGAGGACGGGGACAATCAGAGTTTGAAGTTGGGTGGCATTCTGTGGACTAGCAGGAAGGAGCGGCAGGATCAAAAGACTAAGGGGCCAGGGATAGTTACTTAATTTTGTTTTGGTGCCAGTCAGGGCTCCAGATAAGGTGCGTACCGCCCTATTTCTCACCTCATTTTAGGAAATACTCTTCAGAAATTGTTTTAATGAGTACCAGCACTCACCCAATATTTGTAAATACTCCACACGCCAAAGAATAGTGTTTCATAACATAACTGGTGATTCAAAAGGAACGTTTTTTTGCCAGATTTACACCACTTGTATACATCCCACTTTTGTTTAACTTGCTGTATTAAAACTGATTAGTAAATTCCTACTTGCCAACATTATTGGGAGCATTGTTGGCACCTGAAATTCTTATCTAGAAAAAAAAAACTGCACTTTTTTTAATAAATGTACTCCTCAGTCCACTCTAGCAAGACATTTGTACGCATCTGAATTTCGTTTTAACTCGCCTCACTTTCAAAATGAGGAGTACAGCTACTCATCCCAAAAAATCTTATCTAGAGCCCTGGTGCTGGTGGTGTAGTGGCGTCGGGCAGCAGTGCCTCGACCCGGTGGGATGGTTGTCTGAGAGAGTAAATGCAGGAGGAGAGCATGAGAAGACATGAGACACGGGTGAGAGGGGCTGGTGGGTAGCAGGGATGGCGTGTACTGGCAGAGGCACGCACTAAAGTCAGAACATTCACCACCGGAGAATGGAAGACAGTGATGCACTGGCTTTATTCCAACAGCATCTGAGGTACAACACACAGTTAAAGAAGCTCCTTCTGTTCTCCAGTGGTGAGTTCTCCGACTTTTGTGTTGCAAACTTAGTGTGTATTTTCGGCTACAGCTCCTTCGTATGGTGCATATTTTCTTGCTCATCCAGGTCTGTGCGGTACAGGCCATAGTGAGTGGGTTGCACCTAATTTCATTTTTAAATAAAGCTCTTAACCTTGCCCAGCAGCCAGGTATTGGCCAGCAGAAGCCTTTTTGAGTGGAGCAATAAGTACTGCTGCTGAATCTGTTGACACAAGGCATGCTAAGCAGCCACACATGATGGGAGCATGCAGGCAGCAGTAGCCTTGATCAGGATGACAAGGCAAGGCCGGCCCGGTGGCATAGAGGGCTATGGTGCTTGTACCTTACTTTGACCCATGCCGGTGACCCGGGTTCAGGAATGAGCCGGAGGGGGGGGGGGCCGAGCTGGATGGAACTGCTGACAGGCTTTCCTCTCTGAGGAGGAAGTGCGGCATCCCTTGGCTGATGGGCGACCCCAGTGTAGGCTGGAGGAAGCTCGGGCCAGAGGGGCCTAGGCAGTAGGCCGGGGGAGGAGAAGGCCATTGCAGGGCTGTTCGAGGCATGTGCGCTGACTCGGGGAAAACCAGAGAAAAAGCTGATCGCCAAGGTGAAGACCGACCCCCCCCCCCCCGGTTGGCGCTGCTCCCAGGCCGGCCAGGTAAGAGCCAGTGATTCCGGGGGACGGGGTTGGTCAGATGGGGGCTGACCAGCAGGGGAGAAAAAAATTTGCCATGATAAAAAAAAAAAAAAAAAAGACAAAGCAAGGGCTGGGGAGGGAGCTAAGCAAGAGAGGCAAGTAAACAGGAGTCTGGGAGCAGATGTTATGCCTCTCAAGCAGTCAACCCAGGAGGACCTTTGACTACCCATGACCTAAACAGGCCTTTAGTGTAGCCACAAAGTAAGCTAGAAGCCAGGTTGAAGTAAAAGTTCCAGTCCAGGCAACCGCAACATAGAACTGATGCAAAGTGATTTTTTTTTTTTTTTTTTTAATTACTGTTATTATTAATATTATTATTGTGCTGGCAGGGACTGTGAGGAGGGATATTTCACTTGCAGCTAATGTGGACAAGTTGAAACTGAGGTGTTGGCCTGTATTATGGTTGGAATGGTTGAGTGGAGTCCATTTAATAATAGTAATATAAAAAAGTGTATATATTTGTTATTTTTATCTCACACAGTAGACAGATAAGGATCTAGAAGTAAAACAACCTTTGTGAGGCAAAATAATTCACTCATTTATTTTTTGTATTGTAAATCTTGTTTTGTTGTCACTTCTGTATATATCTGTGAGGGCACTGAGGACTGTGTCTGCTAGAAACATAGAAATTGTTGTCAGATAAGGACTGCCAGGCCTATCCAGTCTGCCCATAAGCCCTACACTTGTCTGTGGCCTGTGACCCTATCTGATCACCAGCTTTTCACCACTTCTTCCCACCTCTAAGGTTTTCTTACGCCTGTCCCAGGCATGTTTAAATCCTTCATCTGTGATCACTCCCACCACCTCCTATGGCAGACTATTCCATGCGTCCACCACCCTCTCCATGAAGAGAAACGTCTTCACATTTCCCCCCCAACCTATCGCCTTCCAATTTCATATCCTGTCCCTTCGTTCTTGTACTCCTCCTATATTGGAAGAGGTACCTGTACCTTGTTGATGCCCTTATTATCTCCTCCCAATCCAGTGAGTACATACTGAGGTCCTTTAATCTCTCCTCATATGTTTTCTGGTGCAAGCTCTGTTCCCTCTTAGTTACCCTTCTCTGGACTGGCTCCATCCTATCAACGTCCTTATGATGGTGCGGCCTCCAGAATTGCACAGTACTCTAGCTGATGCCTCGCCAGCATTTAATACAGTGGCATCACCACTTCCCGCCTTCTGCTAAATAATACCTCTACCTGTGCTCCCCAGCATGCCAATGGCCCTCCCTGCAGCCTTTGTGCACTGCTTAAACACCTTTAGGTCATCTAAAATGATAACCCTCAGATCCCTTTCCTCCTTGGTGATCATTAGTACCCTCCCCATCCTGTAGCTCTCCCAAGGGTTCCCCCCCTTCCCAGGTGCATTATTTTGCACTTCTTTGAATTGAACTTCAGTTGTCACTCTCTCAGGCCATTTTTCAAGCTTCTCCAGGTCCCTCCTTATTTTATCCATCCCGTCTGGAGTATCTAGCCTGCGCAGATCTTGATGTCATCTGCAAACAGGCAGACCTTTCCCTCCAGCCCCTCTGCAGTGTCACTTATGAAGACATTAAACAGGACTGGCCCAAGGACTGATCCATGAGGTACCCCGCTTATCGCTCTCTCTCCCCTAATTAGATCCTATTTACCACCACACTCTGCCTGCTGTCCGTTAGCCAGTTCCTAACCCAGCTTACCACCTTGTGCCCCATGCCCAGACTACCCATCTTGTTTACCAGCCTTTTATATGGAACGGTATCGGAGACCTTGCTGAAACTGAGGTAGGCAATGTCCACCCCCTCCACCTGATTTACTCCCTTTGTCACCCAGTCAAAAAAAATCTATCAGATTCGTCTGACATGACCTACTGTACCTGCTGTGAATTCATGTTGTCTTGGATCCTGGGCACCATTGGATTCCAAGTCTGCCACTATTCTTTCTTCAGTCAATTTTTATTTATCTAGGCAAAACACCATTGAGCAAGCTCACTTACGAGATGGTCATGGGATGACAAAGACACAATAGTAATCAGTACAATTGAACATACACTAAATAACATATTACAAAATAAAAGGCAATGAACAAAGTAAGTACTGGTGTGTAAAGTACACTAAAATGAGGAGAGAAAAAAAGAGAAAATAAGTAACAATTTTATACAAGGATTGCAACAGCTTTCTTAAACAGTTCAAATTAGATAGCTGCAGGAAGGCAAGCCAACACCTAGGTACAGCTGATATCATCGGCTGCACACAACTCAACTTGGGATACCCTAGAGGTGTTCTTTGTGGATAGAGTAAGAGCATAGAGACGTGAGTAGATAGTAAAGAGGTGATGGAGGGCCGCCACAGGCTAGTTGCTTAGGAATAGTTGGAGAGGGAGGGGAAGGAGGATTAGTAAAAAGGTGTTTAAACAGGTTAAATCAGTTATAGTAGCTGGATAAATTTGATATTTAGGAATGACGGGTGCTGTTTCATTCAGCACACTATTTTACAAGTATTTTAAAGGTGGAAATTCCAGGTAGTTGTGTAAGTCTTAGAGAGTTCTGGAAAGAGTTCCAAAGCGAGGGAAGGGTGAAACTGATGGATGAGGTGCCATAGCGTGTTCTGACCTTGGGTACATCAAACATGACAAGGAAATAACGCCTCAGACTCTAGGACCCCTGTGTCCGTCGGTAGAGCTCGGAGATGTATAAAGGCAGTTTATTTGAAATAACTATGAATCCAAAGAAGGGCATTTCTTACTCTCCTGGCACCAAGGGAAGACCTATGTAACACTGAGTATAATGAACAGTGATGGGAGATAAGAGGTGTATTGGTAATAAATCTCAGTACACGGTGATGCAGTGTGTCCAACTCATCAATGTGGTGTAAGAAGCTGAGCTTACTGTCGAGCCAAAGACCCAAGTATTTGAACTAGTCAACCATTTCTAGGGATTCCCCAAAGAGGTTCTGAATCTTTAGGTGCTTGTTACAAGAGAGTGAGCTTATAGGTTGAGTAGAAGTGGATATGAACATGATTTTGGTTTTTTTCGCATTGAGAAGTAATTTCAACTGTAGTAGGTTATGCTGAAGGGCATCAAAATCTCTTTGTAACTCTGCATAGGCAAGGTCTGGGGTAGGCTTTGCTATATAGAGTACCGTGGCATCTGCTAAAAGATGCACGTTGGACGTGGTGATTTTTGCATTTTTATTGTTAATATAAATTGAAAAGAGAAGGGGTCCCAAGATAGACCCTTGTGGCACCCCTCTTGGGAGTGTGTTGAGTGGGGAGAGGTCTCCTTGGGCCTTGACTTGCTGTTTCCTATCAATGAGATAACATCTAAACCACTTCATAGCTGTATCATCTAGGCCAAGACGGCGCAGTGATATTAGAAGTAATTCATGGTTGACAGTATCAAAGGCCTTGCTTAAGTCTAAAAAGAGTGCACAGATATGTTTCTTTGTGCCAATAGCAATTTGCCAATCATTGGTTACTTTAGTGAGGGCAGAGACCATGCTGTGTTAGGTCTAAAGCCGGACTGAATTGGATTTAATAGGTTGTTGGATTCCAAGTAGTCCCTCAGCTGGTAGTTAACTAGCTTTTCCAGTAGTTTAGAGAGTATGGGTAGCAGGGAGATGTGTCTGTAATTATTAAGGTCACAGGTGTCACCAGATTTGAAGAAGGGTATGATGTGTGCTATTTTCCTACATGCTGGGAGATCACCTAGGGATAGGGATAGATTGAAAAGATGCATGATGGGGGCAGTCATGTAGTGATAACCTGCTTTTAGGAAGAGAGACTCTTAAGAGATCAGTGCCAGTGCTTTTCATGATGTCCAGGGTGATAAGAAGGTCCTCGACCTGCTTGTAAGTTATATGACTAAAACTGAATGTGGTACAGGGTGGGTTGTTCATGGAATCAGAGGGATGGGGGATCTCGCTACAGGGCTGTGTAAGAAGCTTGGTTGCTGCAGAGACATCGAAAGATAGCTCTGCTGTGGCGAAATGGTTGTTAAGCTGGTCCAGGATGCTAGCTTTGTCAGTGTATGTAATATTCCAGGAGATAATCTTGGAGGGTAGCAAGGACGGAGGTGTGTGGCCTTCAATTTCCGTAAGTATGCGCCAAAACTTGGCAGCATTGTTATGGAATGTTTCAAGGGACGCCTGGAAATATTTTGATTTTTTTTTCAGCCCTTATAAGTTGGGTGCAGTGGTTTCTATCAGTTCTGAAGGCTGTGCAGTCTTGGTTGGATTTTGTCTTTCAGGCTCTTTTCCATAGCTTGTCCCTGTTTTTTCATGCCTCTTGTAACACAGGCGTGAACTAGGGGCAAGATCTTTTCCTAGATTTAGTTTTTACATGGGGGGCATGTTTGTCGATTACCCTCATAACAAGGCACTGGTAGATATTATAAGCTTCAGAGACTGAGGGGACCAAATAAAAGTTCTGCCACCTAATCTGGCTTAAGTCTGCCAGGAAAGCTGGTTGGCTGAAAAATCTGAGGTTTCTTTTTATTCTAAATGTAGAGGTGGAGGTAAGCTTTAGTGTGCGTCTTGTACAGGCTACTTCTCTGTGGTCACTTGTATCGTTATGAAACACCCCAGAATGCGGAATGTTGTGGGGCTTGTTGACAAGCATTAAGTCAAGAAGAGAATTATGGGTGGGGTTTTTCGTGTTGGGACGGGTGATGTCAGGGGTAATTTGAGAGAGGCCATGTTTATCACAAAATTCTTTCAGGTGTTTGGAATTTTCAGAGTTCCAGTTGAGGTTAAAATCCCCCATAATGAGACATTCAAAATTAGAATTCTGCAGTAGTTTATGGAGATACATAAGTATCCAGAGGCCCCCTGATGGAGGTCTGTAAGAGACAGTTAAAGAGATGACCTCATGAGAGGACACTTGCATCCTTAGGGTAAGGTTTTCATATTCCTTAGGGACAATGGAAGAGTCCATGACTGCTACAGTGAATTTATCCTTTATGAAGATGGCGACCCCCCCCCCTTGCGGAAGACCTATCGGTTCTAAAAACGTCATAAGGGGGGAGTTTGATACTATGGTCAGTGGCGGAGCTTCTGAGCCAGGTTTTGGAGATCATGAGCACATCATGCCTGGTGTGTAGTACCCGTGCTACATCATATCATGTGCTGTTTTTTTTTTTTGTTTTTTTTTTTTTTAGGAGGCTGCACACATTTAGGTGCAGGAACCTGTTACCTTTTAGTTGAGGTAATTCCGAAGGGGCTTCTATAGGAATAGGTGGGCCTGGATTAAGTTCTTTGTTCCTGGAACATAACAATAAGAGAAGAACAAGCTTTTTAAGTCCATTTGTAAGTCGCATAATGATAAAGGTTTGTGGCGTTTTGTGGAAGAGAGTTTGGCACATGGTGGGCGAGGGTGGAGTTTTGTTTAAAGAATACCAATGCATGTAATGCTGTTTTGACTGAGATAATAAATGGTTCATGGAGGTATAAGGTTTGCCTTAATTAAGGAGAAGGCATGTTAGCGCCCTGAGAATCGGTGCCAGAGAGGTGATGTAAGGTCAGTAGAGTTGGTAGACTTGGTGGCAGTGCCTCCATGATCTTACCCACTACTGAGGTGAGGCTGACTGGCCTATAATTCCCTGCCTTCTCCCTACTGCAACTCACCCCTGCTGCTTGTATTTATTACCCCTGCTATTGTTACCTGTTTACTGCTCACCCGCCTCCACTGCTATTTACTTTGTATGTAGTGTATTTACAGCAAATTGTGTTTATAATTGTATAATCTATGTGCCTATATGCTGTAAATGTACATACCTCTCTACCCCATACCCCAGGATGCATCTGGAAACAATTTCTATTCAGCTCAGTATGCCCTCCTGGTGAAACTTTTAAATAAATAATAAAATAAACTCTTGTGCAGAGGGACCACATATGCAAAAAACAGCCCTCCAGAGCACTCATACACTTTATGGAATGATGGTATTGCAACCTAAAAATCCATATTCGGGGCATCTTGCAACACCTGGGTGCATTAAAGATCCCTCCAGAGCACTCTCCTCTGGGTCTTAGCAAATTGCCAGGCATCAGAGAGCCTCCATGGGCACCCTTGCATCCTCTGCACTGAAGTAGTGGTGATGATGGCATACATATTCTAAAATGTATAAAAAAAAATACCCCCTAGAATGTGCCACAAAGCATGAAATCCTACAGCTTCTGGGGCCCCCAGACCCCAGCCTTTATAATTGCCCTGAGCACCCATTGCATGCCTTGCTTAAAAAAAAAAAAAAAAAAAAGTCTCCACATGCTACTGATAATATGATTGCTGTTTGCAGAAAAAAACTGACTCATTCTTCTCATTCAATCAAGCCTGTACATGTATTAACCGAAATGCAAAAGACACACAACGTGTCCCATCAAAAGCTGATTCAGAATGTTCCCATTTAGTGGAATCCAACTCTTTATATGCTGCAGTGCCCCTTGGAACAAAAGCAAGGTGTACATGAATATTGCTCCAGTTACATTGTTGGTGATGGCGTTATGCTTTCTGTGCTGCATTGGATGTTAATGGAGACAGTGTGCTGCATCCTAGCTCCTTCTGAGACTGCTGCAAGGGACATGTTTCAGAATGTATGACTGAGTCAGGCTCTGCCACGTATTATGCTGATCACACATCATCTGAGTGTTGTGCTTCACAGATAGATCTGAAGATGAGACAAGATTAATTTATTTCTAGGTAGTACCTTTGAGCCAAAGGCTCTTTTACAGAGGTTCCACATTGTAGTAATACATGAGCATAACATCATTTACAGTGGTTACAAGTACATAAGCAGATACAAGGAGGTTCCATGCCTAGAAAGACATGAGTAGATCAGGTTACAGAGATTACATAATTACAATAACGGGGATTACATAAGTAAAAATATACAGACACATAATTTAAAGCAGACTAGGTTGACAGGTTAAGTGAATAACTTGAGAATCTACAGGATATAGAGTGAATCGGGTAGGGAACAGAGGATGATATAGTCTGTAAAATAATTAACTAATACTAAACGCAAGGAGGCAAGAACTTGATGGGCAGCAGTTCTTTTGTCTTAAGTGCTAAATAGTGTAGTCATAAAGGAGGGCTAGACTCACGGGAGGGGGGAGAGTGCTGAGGCTGGGACCAGGAGCCTACTAGGGGAGTGTTAGTTAGCAAGAAGAGAGGAGAAGGCAAGGGTTAGAATGAGGGTAGCAGGAAAGAGGAGGGAAGAGTGTGGGGGAGTTCAGGTCTCACAGTCACAGTTCCTGTTTGTGGCGAGGGCCACTTGGTGTTTTTCTTTAAAGGGGCCTATTTTGTCCTGTTTTGTGATGCCTAGGTCAAGTGCATTAAGCCAAAGTGGTGCCCAGTATTCGTGGGACCGTTGGCCTTGTGTGGTTCTAAGGAAAGGGACGCAGAGGGCTGAGTTGTTTGTACCCCTAGTGCATCTGATGGAATTAGGTCAGCTAAGGAGGCTTCGCAGGCCTAGGGTGGTAAGTCCTAGCCTAGACTTCTTGGCGAGCATGCATACTGGATACTGGAGGCGACTGTCAAGTTTGAGACATTTTGTTTGAGTGTACAAGTCGCAGGTGTAAGTGAGATGGGGGTACACCTAGGACTAAATGACACGCTTTGTTTAGTGTTGTTTTGATATGTTTCAAAGCAGTTTGGGAGGCAGACCCATATACTGCTAGACCATAGTCTATCACAAGTACCTGTGATTGCAGCTGAACCCTGCCCTCTCCATTCTCCACTGACAATGGCCACTGGCCTGCCTCTTCCTTCTTAGTGCCCAAACTAAGTCTCCCTGGCATTGTTGTATAGCTACACTTGATATGTACTCTGTAAATAACTGTGTTAAGCAACCCTAGTACTTGAGTGTTAGCCTTGGCTGCTCTTTGTAACAATCTGATCTTTATACTCTGAAACAATCGTTGTAATGTTTATCTGTACCTATTCTGTGTGACGTGGAACCTTTGTGAATGAATCTATGACTCAAAGGTATTTTTCCGAATCTGAAATAAGTAAATCACTGAGAGAACTGAGCTATTTACAGCAGTTCTGAGTGCCTCACAGGCCTTTTCAGTGTCTGTACAGTAATCCTAGTTTTGCATTTGACGACTTTGCGACTGCGTCTATATTTTGGTTAAACAAGAGGGTGCAGTCCAGTGTCAATCCTAGGTATTTAAATGTTTGAACCATCTCCAGGGAAGTGTTCTTAGTGTTATGAATGCAAAGTTGGTGAGTGCGGTGTTTGTTCTGTGATGATATGAATAACATAGTCTTAGTTTTTTTATAATTGAGGAGCAGTTTTGATTGAAGGAACTAGTGCTCAGCCGCAGTGAAATTAGCCTGCATTTGCTTTTCCACTATGTAGTGGTCAGAATTACATGAATATAGGACTGCATCGTCTACATACAGTAGTAGCTGGTCGTTTACCGATTTGAGGGAGGTTGTTTAAGAACAGGCTGAACAGTAGAGGGCCAAGGATAGAGCCTTGAGGAATGCCTGTGTTAACACTATGATTTCTGAGACGGTGTCCAGGATTTTCACTTTTTGGACCCTCCCAGAGAGGTAGCTTCTGAACCATGCTGTTACAGAGGAGAGGCCGGTATTGGAGAGCTGGTCCAGGAACAGATTGTGATTGACAGTGTCGAAGGCCTTGATGAGATCAATATATGTTGCCCCCACCACAAGCCCTCTGTCTAGCGCATTATAGATAAAGGTGGTAAACTCAGGTTGTGGTACTGTGTTGTTTTTGAAATCCAAGTTATAGCTGACATTGTAAATGATACTTGTCTAGCTGTTCCATCAGTTGGTTCGCTTACGATTCACTCCAGGGCCTTGGAGAGTAGAGGAAGGATAGATATTGGGCGCTAATTTGTGGAGTTGGCCCTGTCTATATTTTTGTAAACAGGGGTAACCACCGCCACCTTCCAGATTGGTGGGAGTTCACCTGATACCAAGGAGAGATTTAAGATTTTGGTTAGGGGTTTGAGAGTTATGTCCAGGGTGAGTCTTAGTAGTCTTGGGTCAAGTTGATCAGAGCTAGTTGTGGAATTACCTAGCATTTTTAGGATGTACTTTTTTGCTTCCATAAAGGTGATAGCTCTGAAGTGGAAAGGTGGATGGGAGTTTTTTTGGGTCCCTGGGTTTCGTTCAGTGCAAGTATCTGATTGGTGTTGAAGGAAGCTAGGGGGCAACACTCCACTGAGGTCAGTAAAAGCTTTGTTGAAGACATTTGCTTTGCGACTGTGATCCTGCGTAGGTTGGCCCTCAATATTCAGGAAGGTGGGTGGAGTTTTATTAGGTTTACCGGTTAGGGACTTGATGTTCTCCCAGAACCGTCTGTCACCCCATGAGTTTGTCAGCTCATTTTTAAAGTGAGTGTTTTTGGCCTTGCAAATAGCCCAGGTGCATTTATTCCGTGCAGCTCTATAGTTCTGGTAGTCTGTCTGAGTACTGGAGTTTCTTGCTTTGTACCACAAGTTGTCTCTATTTTTCATGAGGGCTAGTAGCTGTGCCGTGATCCAGGGGCTGTCATAGTCACAGATCCTTCTTTTGGTGTGGGGCGTAGACATTGCACACTTCATTGAATTTGCTTATAAAGCATTCTAGGGCAGGGTTGGCATCTGTTTTGTGGTCAATAGAGCTCCAATCTTGGAGGCTGAGGTGTGCTTTTAGAGCTCCCAACTTGCCTTTCTTCAGAAATCTAGTAATAATAGTCCTGGCTGGTACCTTTGAGGCCTTATTTGACCATTTACAGATTACCCAGGAGTGGTCATTGAGGGAGTCTGGGAGAACCGTAATGGAGGATATTCTTTCTGACCGATTTGTGACCACCCAGTCGATTACTGACCCCGTGCCTGTTCTGCTTTTATACCAAGTGGGGGAGTCTACCAATTGCACAAGATTGAGAGTGGCTAATGAGTCCTTGTAGTGTACAGCTTCAGTGGAGGACCAGTTGATATTAAAATCTCCAACCATTATCAGCTCTGTGTTTGGTCCCCCTTCAGAGAGGTAGTTCATGACAGAATTGAAACCATTCGCTTGTTCCTTGGGAGGGATATAGGCCGAGACTATTGTTAGGGTTTTCCTGTTCTTGCCAAGTATTACTTTTATGGCTGTCAGTTGAGCCCCACATTTGGTGTCATATGGGTTAAGCATTTGGCCCTGAATGTGGTCTTTAACATATGTAACACAACCACCTCCTCTTTTACAGAGTCTATCTAGTCTGAATGCAGCATATCCAATGAGTTGTATAGCAAAATCTGGCACTCTAGGTGATAGCCAGGTCTCTGCTATCGCAAGAATGTCGGGCTGGTATTGCTGGACCCAGACTTTGGAGAGTGTCCCATTTTTGCTAGCAGGCTGCAGATATTTATTGATGCTGTTATTAGTCCATTCTGTTTTTTTATGAACTGTTGCAGTGTATGTCATCGGGCCTGGGTTGGGATAAATATTACCTGAGATCAGTAGGAACAGCCACGTGATCCTTGTAGCTTTCCATTTTAGGTATGTTAGGGCCTGCGATTGTGTAATACAACGTGATTATTTTGGCATGGTACATGGGTAGTTTAGGGGTACATCACTACCAGGTGGAGGGAGGGAATAGCCAGCCTGTCCACTGCTCATATAGACCCATGTAGTAGGGGGGAATGATGTGCCATGTTACTGACAGCTGCACATTTGTGGTTTTTGTGTTATCCAGGTGGTGATATTGTGGCACTACAGTCTGGAGGTGGAGAATTAATGTTGTCCTAATATTCTGCAATACGTCCTTGATAGTCATATTTGTATATTGGCAAGCATTTTGTGTGATCCTGTCCTGTAGAGGGGGCCAGTATCAGAACTGATAGGAATAGAAAGAGGGTTCTAAGGAGGAACATATTGTGGGCTACAGTGGGAAAGAATTCCCTAGATGTGTTTACAGATTGTGGGAGAGGGTCTGCGTTTAACCCCTGTAGGTAGATTGGGGCTAGAAGCAATGGTTAGAGGTAAGAGTGTATGAAAAGTCAAGGCTTGCTGGATCCCTGAAATAAAGTAGAAAAACAGGCTTTTTAAAGGCTGGAAGATGAGGCTTGTTACATCAGAACAAAGAAAACAAAAGAAGTGGGCAGGGACAGAGAGCACAGCAGACTGTTTGGAGGTTGGGGTAGACACAGAGAGCAGGAGAAGCCTTTACACAGTCAAGGCTCAAAATTCACTACTAGGTTCCTCTTATGCTGGCACTGTGATTTTATTTTTTTTATTCTCTCAATCCTATTCCTTGCCAGGTTTGTAATGTTAGTAGCCAATTGTGATGGCCATCTTTTTTTCTTGGGCAAAAAACAAAATGAAAACAGTCATAAAATGCTCAGTTTTTGGTGGAACTAGAAAATTGTATTACCAAATAAAATTGGAAAATGCCCAAAATTGTTGATAGTTTAAAAAAAAAAAAAAAAGCATAGGGTCACAGGGTGCTTGGTAACATGGGTGCCCGAATCCTTTACGCACATTTTGTCCATCAGGACACTCCCAAATTTTGGCAGCAGTCTTGAAGACATTCACGCAAAGTCCCCAGGAGTCCCACTCCTGCTTCTTTAAGGAACGGTAGTTACATACTTCATGCCCCTTCTCTTCTGCTCTCGCTCTGGTTTCATCTCTGTAAATCACTGCTGTGGAGGTCCGACATGCCTCTCCTCCCAACACTGTACACGGAGCCGCTACAGTGGTCGATTTCATAGCATGCCATTTTTTTTTAAAGCAGCAGGCGAGGAACATCACAATTAAAATGGAGGTGTGGGGGAAGGGATTATGTAAACAGGAAGTTTGGGAAAGACATTATGGGAGGAGGAGAGTTGAAAAATGCCAGTTCAAGGAAGGAGCTGAAGGTAGGTTAATATTCAAACTTGCATTCATTTTAATGGGGACTGCCAAATATTTCAAGGGGACCCCTAAACTTTACTTGTGAACCCACATTTTTTTCCCAGAAAGTCCAGGACTCCCAAACTAAAAATCCTGCTATGAGTCCTGGGTCACATTTTTTTGGCCAAATGTTATTGCACTCCTGCTTTAAATGTATGGTAATGGTATAATAAAATTATATCCAACCTTGCTTTCTTTCAGATCTTACCTTAAACTATTTTTATGCCTCCTGAACAATACAACCCACCCCCCCACCAAAAACAAGTGCAGCCCCTTATGCTGCTAGGTCTCCTCTCCTCCCACTGCATCATGAGTGGCTAGACTGTGTGTATTTGGGGGGGGGGGGGTATTCCCAACCAGGAAAGATGCAGTGGAAGTTTGACAAGGATTGCAGTCAAACCATGTGGAGGTGGTAACAATGGTATGGTCTGTGGGGCTGTCTGTTTTTCACTTTTAAAAAAGGAAAAGGGAATTGAAATCAAACAACCAGCCACATCAGCAGTCTTTACAGAATGTGAGTAATCATAAAGTGTTTGTTTTTTTTTCCTCCCTCAATAGGGACAGTTTGAGGCCTAAGGGATTGACACTGTCTCTTAAACATCACATGCCAACTGTTGCAGTTGCATTATATGTTACTTGAAATATGTTGGGAGGAAAGAATGTATTTTTGCAGACAGTACTAAGATCTGCATCAGGGTTGACACTCCAGAGGGGAATAGAAAAAAATGAGAAAGGGCCTAAGCAGATTGGAGGAGTAGTCAGATGTGTGGCAGCTAAGATTTAGTGAAAAAAAGTGCAAAGTCATGCACTTGGGGAGCAGAAATCCAAGGGAGGTGTACAAGATGAGGGGGGAGGTACTGGTGGTCACCAAGCAGGAACAGGACCTGGGGTTATTCATATCGGATGACCTAAAGGCAACCAAACAATGTGAGAAGGCTGTCTGGAAAGTCGGTGGGATACTGGGGTGCATAGGGAAAGGTGTCACTAGCAGAATGAAGGAGGTGGTTATGCCACTGTACAGATCACTTGAGAGACCTCATCTGGAGTACTGTGTCCAGTTCCGGGGACCACATCGTTGGAAGGACATAGGCAGACTAGAGGTGGTCCAGAGAAGGGCTACAAAGATGGTTCAGGGTCTGCATGAAAAGCTGTATGAGTAGAGGCTAGGGGAACTCGTGTATTCCTGGGTGGGGTGGGGGAATGTAGAAACATTCAAGTACCTCAGAGGTATAAACAAGGTACAGGAGAGTAGCATCTTTCAAAAAAAGATGATGTGCAAGAACAATGGGCCACAAAATGAAGTGGGGGGGGGTTCAAGGGTAACAAGTGGTGGATGCTTGGAACAGCCTCCCAAAGGAGGTGGTGGGGGCCAAAACATTTAGGGAATTCAAGAATGCTTTGGATAGACATAAGGGAACCCTAAGGACAGG
Source organism: Neoceratodus forsteri (assembly GCA_016271365.2). Classification (NCBI taxonomy): domain Eukaryota; kingdom Metazoa; phylum Chordata; order Ceratodontiformes; family Ceratodontidae; genus Neoceratodus; species Neoceratodus forsteri. Next base: position 781,912,158 of record CM028132.1, on the reverse strand, counting down.
AAAGAAAGGGTGATCTCCAGATCAACTAGGATGTGTGGTTTGTAATAGGTAGGCGAAATGGGCAGACTGGGTGGGCCACACGTTCCTTTCCTGACATCAGTTTCTGTGTTTGTATGTGAGGAAACCACTGTTTTGTTTACATAGACCATGACGGCAGAAAAAGACCAGAGGCCTATCCAGTCTGCCCATGTTCACTATGATCCCTGGAACCTTCACAGGGGGCTAACCCTCCTTGTCTTATCCCCATTCTCCTCCCTGGTCTTGTCTGTCCTGGGTGACCACTATTCCCTTCATTCTTCTGTCCCATGCCTGCTTGAATCTCCTGATTGTGTTTGCTTGACAGACTGTTCCAAGGTTCCACCACCCTTTCCATAAAGCAGTACTTCCTCATGTCTGCCCTGAACCTCCCTCCTGTTAATTTCCACTCGTGACCACACAACCTCAAGTTGGTATTCAGGGTAAATAATGCAGTTTATCTTATTTATTTTAAGGAACTTAAAGATCTCTGTCATATCTCCCTTCTGGTTTCCAGTGAGTACAAATTTAGTGCCTTGAGGCACTCCTCATAGAATCTGCCCTTCTGGCCCTGAATCACTTTTTTTTACTCTGTGCCGCACTGTTTCCTGCCTATCCCTGTCCTTACTGAGATAAGGGCTCCAGACTGGACGCAGTACTCGAGGTGAGAAATCACCAGGTATCTGTATAGGGGAAGTATTACCTCTTTTCTTTACTATCCATACCCCTCCCAATACATCCCACCATCCTGTTAGCCTTGCTGTAATTTATATATTGGCTGGTTTGTACATAACATATACAAAAATGCATGGGTGGTGTGTTTAATGAGATTTTACACCCCCCAAGGTGTTGGATGCTGCATAAAGCCTGGGAGTGAAGCTCGAGGGGTTTATTTAAACATCCAACAACAAGGTGTGTGTGTAAAATCTCGAGTTAAACACACCACCCCATGTTTTATTTTATACAATTGCTGGGGAGCGTTTTCCCGCCACAGCAAGTATATAAAAAAGCACAGCTAGCATTTCAGTACGGATGAAGCCTGTCTGTGTCTGGCAGCTGAGCAGCTGCAGAAAGCTTTTCTTTTTTTTTTTCCAATTTAAATGGAGCTTTACTGAGTAAGAAAAGTGAACTACTGCGAGTCGTTTTTTTTTTTTTGTTTGTTTTTAATGCACTTACCAACGACGTCGAGTGATGGTGGCAGCCCAAGTGTCCAGTGGTGCTACCGTGAGTGGAGTGCAGAGGTAGGTGCATGTATGGAGTGAGGGAACTCGAGTTTGTCGTTATAACCCACGGGTTATAACGGCAAATTATAACTGGGGTTCCTAGGGAGAAAACGCTCCCTAGTTATTACATACAATTTACTTATATAGCAGCTGATGCATTAACTTAGAAAATTGTCTGTATTATTGCAGTTTGCCAACAAGAATGATCGGGGTGCGCGTGTGTGTGTGTGTGTGTGTGTGTGTGTTTTTTTTTATTTTATTTTTTATTTTTATGTCTAATGACTGACTGCACCTATGAACACAATATGTGCACCAGTTACATGTGCTGCAGCTGCAGCACCTTGGCTTTGTTATACAAAGTTTTGAAACATATCAACTTTCGAGTTACTTATTTAAACGTAACAGCAGCAAGTAGCTGAGGTTGGCTGATGTCAGCTTTTTTTCATACTTCAAGATGATGGGGATATAACTGAGTAAATAAATGTACTATTTATTGATTTTTTTTTTGTTGCACTCAGAAAGTCTAATGCAGCTGCAGCAGAAACATTTTTAACGTATGAGTGTGTGGCTATGTTAGCACTTGTTTAGTTGCTGTCTTTAGCAAACAGAAGAAGCCACAGATGAACCTAGCTATAATCATATCAGTCACACATGATCATTTCTGCCTCTCTCCCCTTATATTGAACATATTTTATTTTGTCCTCAATTTCATGACATGTATTTCACTGTTATCTTCATTATTGTCAGCACAATTAAAAAAAATAGGGTGGAGTTCTAAAAGGTCTAAAAAAAAAAAAAAAAAAAAAGATTAGAACCCTAGAACTTTTTTTTTTTCTTCTTCCTTTTCGATTCAGATCTTAGGCCAACCATTTCCGATCATGTAGACCTTCATATTCCAGGCATATTATGACATCATTATCAGAAAACATAAAAAGGGGGGTGGGGGGGAGAGACACAGCATTAAAATACTACATTAATTTTACTTTTATATTATTTTACTTCTTATTGATAGAACACAGTATGTTATTTTAGGAACTTGCTATTGGCCACCTCACACTTTACCAGAATATTTTGATAATATTGTTCAAGAGATTGAAACTGCTTGTACATTAGGTGACATCATTTTGATGGGTGATTTTAATATGAGGTACATAGACTGGGTGATTCTTACTGCCACTTCTGGGTTGGGTAAAACAGTAAATATTAGTCAACAGTGTAATCTCACACAGTGCATTAAATTACCAACCAGAGGTAATAATCTTCTCGATCTGGTATTTCATAATGTTAATCTGGTTGTTAAAAATGTTAAAATACTCTCTCCAATAGGTAATGATCATAAAGCCATTAGGTTCGCATTTGAACATTCATTGTCTACAGTGTACAGTATAACACAAGTGTATTTATATAATAAGCCTGATATTGCTAGTATTACAGCTCATATAAAAATATTGATTGGCAGAATATACTTTCTATTTACTACAAAAAGTTAAATGATACTATTTGTAGTTTAAGGGATATTTACATTCCATTTAAAAACAAAACTACCAGTAGGCATCACTATCCAAAATGGATGAATAAATCTATTAAAAAATTTGATCAAACTCAAAAAGAAAGGCATGCTAAGTACTTAAAATCTCCCACACATACAAATTAGATTTATTATATGGAAGTACCAAAAAAAAGTGGAAAAAAAAAAAAAATTCCAAAAAGCAAAGGAAAAAAAAAAAAGGAATATAAACTAGCATCAGAAGCTAGTAAAAAAAAAAAAAAAAATAGTAAGACTTTTTTTCTCCTACATCAATTCGCTTAAAAAATCGAAGTGCCAGGTTGGCCCATTACAATCTAATGATAATATTATTCACACTCCCATTGATATGACTAACTTTTTTAATACCAAATTTGGTGAAATGTTTCAAACAAATCAAAATGTAGTATTGCAAAACGTATAAGATAAAAACATCACTATACTCGAAACTGAAGTTCATAAAAAATTATTATTATTATTAAAGGCAAAATCAGTGCCTTTCCTGACTATATTTCTGGTCACCTACTATACCTTCTTGCTGACAGTTTGTCATTTCCATTAAAACTTTTATTTGAACAATGTATCAATCTAGCTTATGTCCCTGAGTCTTGGAAAACCTGCCTTTTGTTATCCCTAGTCATAAAAAAGGACCACGTAATAATTGGGAAAATTATCATCCAATTAGCCTTTCAACTCCGTTGTGTAAATTACTGGAGGGGTTCATTAAGGATATGACTTAAGAAGTTTTGGATAATTTAGACACTGACCAACATGGGTTTAAAAAGAGGTCGTAGCTGCTTGACAAATTTGCTCTGCTTTTATGAAGATGTCAGTCATCAAATTGATAATAAAATTCCTTATGACATTGTGTATATAGATTTTAGCAAAGCATTTGACTCCATGCCTCAGTAGGCTGTCATACAGAAGTTAAGTGTGTTACAGATTAATTATAATATTATTAAGTGGATATCTAATTGGCTTATGGGTAGAACACATAGTACTAATTAATGGGCATCTCTCTAAAATTGGTTCCGTCTGTAGTGGAGTTCCACAAGGTTCTGTATTTGGACCTTGTCTGTTTCAGGGCTTCATTTCAGATCTAACACAGAATTGTTATTCCACTGCTATAAAATATGCTGCCTATATTAAAATAGGCGGACCATGCTCTAATCCTGAGAATGTAGCAGTTATTCAGAAAGATTTGGACTACATTACACTTTGGGTTAAGCAATGGAATATGAAACTTAATCTTAACAAATGCAAAACTATGCATCTGGAAACGCATAACCAGTGTCATACATATTATCTAGACAATATTAATTAGTACATCAGCAGAAAAAGATCTTGGTGTCCATATAATGGACAGTTTTTCACCTAGGCTACAAATTGAAAAAGCTAATGGAGCTGTGTGATCCATACTTAGGAACATCAAATCACGCGAGGAAAAAGTTCTTATGCCGCTATATAGAGCCTATGTCTGCCCTCATTTGGACTACGCATCTCAGTTATGGTGTCCTTTCAGGAAATATGACATTTTATAGATTGAGAAAATCCAGAGGAAATTTACTGAACACATTTAAGGATATTCAGGTCTTCCATATGAATCTAGATTGGAATCACTTAATTTAATGTCATTATCTACCAGACGATTGAGGGGAGATCTTCTATTTATGTTTGACATAATTCAAGACCTATATTTAATGACTGCTATGGGTTTAGAATTTAAAAATAATGTATTTAATACAAGGGGACATCCTTTACAACTGAAGAGTAGGAGTTTTAATTTAATGCCCTGAAAATATTATTATACTATCAGAGCTATTAAATCTTGGAATGCTCTTCCATTGGACATCATTATTAGTAGCTCAAAAAACTATTTTCAAGGACAGATTGGATAATTAATTCTCTCAAACACTACAGGTTTTTTTATTATTATTATTATTATTATTATTATGTATAGGAACATCTATGGGCACCAAAGCCCTCTAGCTCATTTCACTTCCTAGTATAAGGCCCCTCTGTATATTGTCTCGGAAGGGGGCCCACATTTTTTTTCAAATTTGTCAGCCTGCCCTTCTTTAGTATAATAAATCTGTTCTACATTAATCATTTCTATCATAAAATTAACCCATGTTTGAATTGGTGGTGTGCTGTCTTTCCACTTTAATAACATGTATTTCTTTGCTATTATAGTTGAGATTGTAGCAAAAGTCATCTGCTCCGAATTAAGTTTATTTATTTATGTAGTTTTTGCTGACCGGGTAAGTGCACTAGACAAATTCTGCCTATTTTCAGGCACGACCCAGGGAGGGGGGATACAGATCAATGCCAACTGACCTTGAACCAGATTAAGCTGTTGGTGGTATTGCATTGTTGGTACCATTAATAGTGGTAATTGAGGAGTGTTTGAAATTTTATTTTGATTCGTCTTTTTGAATAATCTGTATTATTTTATACCAAAAATTTGAAAGATATGGGCAGGCATGCAGCATATGTATTAAAGTCTCAGTGGTTTTGGTGCATCTAAGGCATTTTTCTGAGATAGCAGGGTTAAAATGGTTTAACACTTGTTGTTAAGTTGCATGATTACTGCCTTATCCCAATTAATCTTGTATCCCGACAATACCCCAAACTGTTTAGATGTTTCAATAATCTCTGGAATAGATGTATCTGGAGAGGACAGATATAGAAGAATATCGTCCGTGTAGAGACTCAATTTATATCTTGTATTATTTATAGAGATTCCTTGTATACCGAATTTGCTCTAATTCAATCAGCTAATGTTTCTATAATCATTGTAAACAGCAGTGGGGAGAGTGGGCAGCCTTGTCTAGTACCACAAAATAAATGGAAAGGCTGCAAATAATTATTAGTTTTTACAACCACTGTTGGAGTATTATATAGTAGTTGAAGCCATCCACCGAGCTGCTCCCCTACCCCGATCTCCTCCATCAAATGCAGCGTATATTTCCATTCTACATGATCAAACGCTTTCTCTGCATCTAATAGTATAGCATTTTCGTTTTTAGATTGTGATATTATATTCATAGTGTCTTATATTTTCTCTTACAGTTCGACCCTTTATAAAACCATTTTGGTCCATATTTTTATTATAATTGGAAGAATATTTTCTAGTCTTTTTGCAATAATTTTGGTAACGATTTTATAATCTACATTTAATAGGGAGATGGGGCGATAAGAGGAGCAGCTCAGCAGATTTTTTTTTTTTTTTTTAAGAAACACATGAATAATTGCTTCATAAAACATTTTGGAGAGTGTTCTTGATACATTAAAGGAATTAGAGTTTAGGCATTATGGGAATAAAAATATATTTGAATTGTTTATATAATTCAATAACTGTCCCATCACTTGTTTACCGGTAATTGATTTATAGCTTGTTCTATCTCAGCATGTGTAATTTCCCCCTGTAATTTATTTTGAAATTTAATAGGTATAACCAAGGGAGGTATTGTTTCTAAATATTGTTTAATATGTTCTTCCTGAATATATGAGCATTCAGATTTATATAAGTTCTGATAATATTCAGAAAAGCACTTATTAACTTCTTCTGGGTCTTCCAGTATCTTTCCCTGTTGATCCTTGTTTGCTAAGATATAATTTTTGTGTTGCGCTTTCCTGGTTTGCCAAGCTAACAATTTCTGAGGTTTATCTGACAAATATAAATAGTTTGATTTTGTTCGTAAGATTTGTTGACTTAAGTCAGTTTCAGTGGTATTTAGCTGCTCCCGTTTTGGAACCAGTTGGTTAAAAATGATTTTATCCAAGTTTTGAGTATGTATAATTTGAAGAGATTGATTCTCTTTTGTTAATTGGTTTACTTGTAGCATTTGTTTTTTCTTTCTAATCTGTTCTAAACTAATTAAACGGCCCCTTAACCAGACTTTAAATGTGTCCCATATAACATTAATTGATACCCCAGATTCTAAATTATTGTTAAAAAAAATTCCTGAATTTCCTCAGCAAGCATCTGAGAAATTCGAGGTATCTGGATAAGAGGATAATATAATTTCCAATACTTAGTTACTGTCTGAGATTCTGTATATTTAATTTTTAATAGGCGTGGGGAATGGTCAGAAATCAATATTCCCGTATATTTTACCTTAGCAACCATATATTGTATTGTTTCTGATATTAAATAATAATAGATTCTAGAATATGAATATTGAGATGAAGAATAATAAGAGTAAGCTTTGTCGTTTGGATATTTGGTGATCCACGGATCAGCAAGGCCTAATTCTTGAATATATATTTTAATAATGGCACTTGTTGATCGATGTGCATGATCAAGTTTGGAAGTTTTATCTTAAGCAAAAAAAATGCATTAAAATCTCCACCAATAATATATGGTGGTGGAAAAATGGAGAGAGTCAGAAGAAATTGTGTGGGGGGAAAAAGAAAAGGGCAATTTTCGTTGGGTACATAAATGGTTGCTAAGGTTACTTTTAAACTAGGTATATTTAACTTTGCTATAGCCCATCTTCCCGCAGATCTGTCTGTTTTATTTATTTTTGGGTAAGGATTTTGTTTATTAAATAAAATAGCAATGCCCCTAGAGTTTTTAGTGTAATTTGAGAGAATACCTGTGCCCCATCGGTTCATAAACCATGTAGCTTCCCTAGCATAAAAATGTGTCTCCTGCAGCATAGCCATATCTATTTTCTGCTTTTTGCATAAATTTTATAATACATAGCATTTTTGTTTTATTCTTTAGGCCTTTAACATTCCAAGACAATATTTGGATGTGTTTACTCATAGTTTCGTTTTAACTTATAGGTAAGCTGGGCCTCCCACCCCCATCCCTTATGTCAATTAATGTGTTTCTTCTTTTTAATATTTTTTTGTCAATAATATATTTGGCTGTGATCTAATCAAAACATCTAAAAAATCGCTCTCCAATGACCCTCCCCAACCATATGTAAACCTTATACTGGAGTCTGATAGATTCCAGATCCCACCCCCCATAAACATGATGATCGAAAAAAGTCATTGTCCTCTAAGCAGAAAAGTTAGACGAGCTCTTAGCAGGGGTTAGTTGTTAACATAATTAATCAGGTTGCATTAAATCTGCAAGTCATTAAATCTTCAAGCCTATATTTATCTAAGCATTATACTTGTTGTTTTATGTAACCAAAAAATAATAGTAGCACTTTTAGTTTAGTTAATCTGTGGCTCATCTTACAGAATCTGTGCATATATGTGAACTCGCAATCCCCTCTCGGCATCTTTTTTTTTTTTTTTTTTCTTTTTCATTTCTCATTCTTTTTAGAGATGAGTAGGTGCCACTCTAAATTATTTTCATTTATATAGCCGCATCCTCATTTTGGGGATCATTACTCTGATTGGCCATAGTGTTCATTAAATGCTGCCATAGCGTCATCAGGGTCATCAAAGTTCTGCAGTTTACCCTTGATAACAAAGCGAGTTTAGCTGGATAATTCATTGAGAATCTAATCCCTTTATGGTACAGCTTTTCTTTAATAGGATTGAAAAGTTTGCACCTTGCAGTTGTTTTCAAAGACATCAGGAAAAGCATTAAACTTTACTGTCATAAGTAAGCCCCTTTTCATCGCAAGCCTTAGACAGAATCGCTTCTCTATCCAAAAACTTGTGCGGCTTGATAAACACAGTACTGGGATAAATGCTATTCGCATAGCGGCTGCCTGCCCTATGCGCTCTGTCCAGATGAATTTTGTCCTCTGGGTATTTTTGATTCATCGCTCGAGTTAACATTTTTTCGAAGAAGGGTAAAGGGTCCCCATTCCCTTCAGTGCCCCCTGGTATTTTAAGTAATCGTAAGTTACATCTGCGGGCTCTATCTTCTTGCTCCACAGCCTGGTCTTGCAGCTGTGTTAATTGTTTAGTTAAGCAAGTATGCTTTTCTCTCCATGGGTTGACCGAGTCTTCTAGCTGCGACACCCGATTTTCAGTCGCCTCAGTGTGTGTAGTTAATTGTTCGAACTTAGAATTTGAATCTGTTGCTGATGCCGAGACTATTGTTAAAGAGTTCTTAATTTCACGCAGTGTTCTTTGTACCTCATTTTTCAGAGTGGTCATAACGTCAAGCATTTCTGTCTTGATAGCAGTGGCTGTGCTTCTAATTAGTTGCTCCATTTTACCCTCCATAGGATCCCTGGGTATCGAGATGTTATTGGCTTCAATGGTATTTGTGTTTTTACTCTTGCTGTCATCAATTTCATTTTCTTTTTCAGAGCACCCCTCCCTGCCATCAATTTCATTCTCTTCAGCAGGCCGTGACTCTCCCTTCTGGGTTGGATCTTCAGACACCCCAGGCATCTCTTTCTGATTTTTTTTTTTGAATGTTACTCATACCTGTATTTTTAAGAAAAGGTAGTATCATACCAGTTTTGGAATTCTTACCCTTACCAACAGGTGTATCAGGAAGCAGGGAAATCAGGGGCTCTCGCAGTGTTGGATTTTCGGTGGCTTCCAGCAGCGGGTTAATGAGTTGTTGTGGTCGCGTGAAAATAAGCCGAGCCGTTTGTTTTTTACTCTACGTAAGGTACTTATCTGAGAAATGGCCGTTAGCTCACGAGTGCACCAAACACTTTTAGACATGCCAACACACTTGCAGAACGAGGTAGGTAAAGAAAAAATAAAGGCTTATCGCACCATATATATTTTTTTTTCTTTTTTAAGATGCTGAAACATTTCTTTATGTTCCATCCAGCATCAGCCTCCACACAAGCCTGTCCACACTGGGATCTGCTCAGAGTTGCATTTACCTGGCGTTATCGGATGACGTCTATATGGATGCTCGTCACAGTTGCCATGGTATTTCTAGAACCCTAGAACTTTTTCAGTTCTAGACTACAACCAGAACCCGCAACTTCAGAAGGTTCTGACAACCCTACCCCTTAATAACACATGTAACAAGCCCCTTAGTAACATGCAATAGCCACCTCATCACATACACTATGGTTAAGCATAGGACACAGCAACAAATGTCCAACCAAATGCATTATATAAAATAAAAGATGGCAAAGTCCAGCATACTCATGAAGTAGTACCATCTTGGGGTCGAACACGCTCATAAAGGCCACTTGCCTTTGGGCTCATGGCTTTATGGCTTGTTCAACCCCTTGATGGTATTATTCCCTCATATAACACACTTTGTCATCCTGTATTCTCTGGCTGTATATATTTACAGTATACAGGATATGCAGTTGGGACCAGTGTGATACCTTATTTATCTTCACTGGAACAGTTTGACTATGCCACTAGTGAGGTGCCCAAAACTGCTCGAGTGAGGGTAAATAAGGCATCGCACTGGTCGCACTGCATGTTTCATTTATGCATTAGAACCTTACTGTAGTGAAGGTAGATTTGATTTAAAAAATTTTTTCGTTTTTAAAATAGAAATTGTGTTGACTTTTTGGTTATTTGCAAAGTATTGTAGTGATCGCTAGGGGGTGGTGGGGATGCATAGTGTGTCTAACATCATGACATTCAGACATCTTGTTTCATTGGCTGAACACAAGTGAGCTTCAAAAATATGAGCTCAAGATGGCGACTGCGTTTAGCACGAGCATGTGAGCTGCAGGAGTCTCGGCGACCACGTCTTTTGACCTGTAGCTGGCATCAGGGATTTGCGGGTGCATTGTTTTAAATGAATCAGTGCCTGAGGTCTCAGTGGCCAGATGTGCGAGTGGGCTGGCAGGGGCTTGGCAGAAACAAAAGTAGAGTTTTAAAAAAACACAAGTTTATTTTATTTGTTTGTGAAGTGATTTGAATAACACTGACATTTGTGAACTGAAACTTGCAGAAAAGCAGGCAGAGGGTAGGAGAGAGCCTTAGCGAGGGGACTTGAGTGGAGCTGGGTGAGTGACTGCTGAAAATGAAAGTGTTGCGAAATGAAAAAGTGCTGGCTAATGCTGGGTGGGGAATGACACGACAACTATTGAGATAAATGGAACTGTTAGATAAAATGCATTTATGTCAATGCTCACTATTTTTCAGTTGGATAAATGGTTTATCTAAACTGATTAGTGTCCATGTCTATTGTATGTATGTGTATGTATGTATTTATGGCAAAATACTATGTTAATGCTCATTAAGGCTGCCCGCGCACAAAGTGCAGACCACGTCAAGGTTGGAAATAAACTATTAGGGTTGCAAACACAATGCCCACAAAGTTTGGAAATGTTGTATTAGGGTTCTTGTATCTAACTCACACCCACCCTGCCACGTCTCCTAGCCTCATGACTTAAGCACATTCTACAGGTACATGGCCGTAGATCAATGGTATGATACCTCGTACAGAGTCCACATATTACAGTTTGTATATAGCAAGCCTAATCCCCTCCTCCCCTAGCTTCATGACCATGGGCAAAGAACATGTCCATAGTCATGATACACAAGTCTGGCATGTCATACACATTGCACATCTGTAATTAGAATACTTTTTGGCAGGATCCCTGTGAAGGTTTACATCCATTATGACCTATGCCTAACTTGGCACATAATGTGGTACACCCGCCACAAAGTGGTGGAATTGTTATAGATTTTAAAATACTGTGCACATTGCATAGTTGTCAGTTTCTGTAGCACTCAAAAATCACTTCATGAGCAGGTACTCAGTTGGGTAGTTAACTAACCGATTGTCTCACCCTGGCCACATAGGCATACCCCTCAACCTCCTGCCTCATAAATCAGGGACAAGGCTTAAAAAAATCAGGGACAAAGGCCCAAAATCAGGGACACATTTTTAAAATTGGTGCTATCCACTCAGGAAGCTGGCAGAATAAGGGACTCCGTGTATAATACATTTTCTGAAGAATAAGAAGTCTGCAACTGCATTGTTTGACGCAATTTTATTCTTACAGTCATCACTGTTTAGTCAGGGGAACACAGATTTTAGGAGGGACAGAGTAAAAGTTTGAAGTGAAATCAGGGACATCCCTGAAAATCAGGGACACTTGAGAGGTATGCACATAGGTGTAGAGTAGGAGTGGGGATTAGGGTTGCTGTATACCGATTTTTAGTATATGGACCCTGTACGAGGCACCATACCATCGATCTGTGGCCTTGTACCTGTAGACTGCCCTTGGGCCATGAGAGTATGGGACATGGTAGGGTGGGTGTGAGTTAGACATAAGAACACTAATAGGACATTTCCAAACTTTGTGGGCATTGTCTGCAATCCCTATATTAGCTTATTTCCAACCTTTGTGTGGTTTGCATTTTGTGCAGTAGCAACCCTAATGGGCATTAACGTAGTTTTTTTTTTTTTTTTGTTTGTTTTTTTTTTGGGGGGGGGTTGCCATAAATTTTCCTTATTTTCAAAGTAAGTTGAGTAGTAACTTAATTTACTCATCCTTGCTATTTTTTGTAATATTCTTATGTTGGTTAAGCCACCCCATTTTGTAATAAAAAAAAAAAAAAAGTATTATTTCAAAATCATGTAACATTGTAGTACTTGTCCTTTTCAGTTATTCAAATCTCATACAATATAGAAGTCCAATACATACATAAGTGTTAAACTGTGGTTGAAGAGGAAGATTAAAATCAGGTTTTCTAAATATAAAAATCAAGTTTACTAAAATTATTTGCAAAACACATCTCAATATGCAAATCATGTACATTTTCAAAATTAATATGCAGTATGCAAAACTCGTACATTTAAACACAACCACTGTGCAGCACGAATATTTTTTCACAAATACTGTTTACTGCACAAAGATTTATATATTGTATAAATCTTCGCAAAAACTGTTTACTACATGCAGATTTTTTATCTTCTATAAATCATCGCAAAGCACAAAAACAACTGTGCAGTATTATGAATATTATGAGGAACACTTTATAATTCACGATAGGTTTGAAAATCCTCACACAGCACAAAAACTGTTGCTCAGCGCAAGAGTTAAAAAACTGTTTTCAATATTCGTGATACATGTAGGTTTTACAGGATAAAATTGTTTGTGAAGGATTGCTTTGTGAAGACTTTCATTTTTAATCAGATAACTAATTACTGGTAATTGTTTGTCTTAAGAAATATTGTGTGTGTGTGTGTATATGTATATGTGTGTGTGTGTGTGTGTGTGTATATATATATATATATATATATATATATCTCTATATAAAATTAATGGGCTCCGTTTTTTTTTTTTACATAGAAAAAAACGTGTATTAAATACTGTAACACCTGAGTAGGTGTTACGGCATTCATGCGCTCCCTTCCCCTACCAATGCGCTCAAGACACAAACTAAAGAAACACAGCGCGAGCTTTAAACTGTCCATTTCAATTCACACACTACTAACTAGAAAAACTCACCTACTTACTGGCGTTATCTCCGTCTCACATATTAACAACTATTCCAGTCTTTCTGAATGTAAGCAGCATGAAATAAGCAATCTCCTAACTTACTCTGATCACCAGCTTCCATCTACTTCCAACGCTCCTCACCAACAGCAACACAGATCTCCACAGTTAACTAACTAGCAAGACGAAATAGTGTCCAGTAACATGCAGGCTATGTTTGGGAGTGCCTGCATTTTTCACAGCCCTGTCACAGTAAACATATATAACTCCAACTAGAAACCGCAAAGAAGAAAAAGAATCTTAGTCATCGAGGACTCAGACACCTCCCATTAAGGTATTTTTCCTAATTGAAAACAATGGCACTTTCATTTAAGTAACATGTATAACGTTTTGCTCTATCAAACCAGACTTCTACAGTTCAGACTTTTGCCACAATCCCTAACTGCTCTCCCTTTCAACCCTAACCTTTCCTCTTCAGGTCAAACGACGACATCACTGCAAAACAGACGTTGCAACATGAAACTCCACCGCAACCATCTGCACAGTTATAGACTCTTTATTGTTTATTGCCAGTTCAATAATAAAATGTTAATGTTCAAGCACAGTTCTCTGTTTCTCAGACAAATCAAACCATTTCATCTCCACAAAGTAACATTCCAGTTCTTTTTTGAAAGTCAGATCTCAACAGAAAAAACGTCACCCGTCAATTATATAAAACAAAATATGGGGTGCAGTGTGTTTCACTCTATTTAACACACCCCGTTGTTGGATGGTTATCATAAACCCCGGGCTGCGCCCTTGGGGTTTATGTGCCATCCAACAACTTGGGTGTGTGTTAAATTCTCGTAATACACTGCACACCACACCTTATCCTATATTTTATAACTTGTACTAACTCTACCTCACAAACACTACACTGTCACCCTGAGCTTTATCAAAAAGTTATTTTACCTCAAACTTTTTTGTGTTGAACTTTAAAATGAAAAAAGTCTACTTGTAGTTTTAGCTATTTTTCTCAGATATTTTTTTGAATGCATATATGTGAACAGTTAATTGTAGTTTAACTTAAAAACTATTAATTTTAACCAAAATCCCAATAGGACCAGTTCCCATATGATACCTACAAAATCTGTAAGCTTCACACGTTGACCCTTTATCATGTTTTAGATATGTGCATACTAAATGAGGTCACAAATTGTGCAAAAATACATCATTTCAACCCATAGTATCTCAAAAACTACAAACCAATCTTCATAAAATTTGTGTGGGGGGTGGATTAAGAGACCTTAGTATTGAGAGGGTGCATACCAAATTTCGCAGTCCTAGGGTCTACGATGGCTGAGATATAAGGCTCTGAAAATGACCATTTTTAATTACACCCCAACGCAACCCTGGTATTCTGGTACCACTGCACTTGTATAATGCATGTTTGTACGTATATGTACTGTATATAAATATGTAATATACTTTTTAAAAACTCTGTTTAAGGATATCCTTATTTAGGTGATGCTCATATAGTTTTCAAGAGTGTCCTGAGGGACATCACAACAGGAGAGATTTTATAGCTGCAATTCATTCAGCTAGCATTACTAAATTTGTCAGATACAGATTACTGCATCATTTTTCACATATTTTTACAATGCACAATGCACATTGCACTTTGTTTTAGTATTGAATTTGTATTTGTCTGTTGTAAGATTTTTTTTTTTTTAAACGTTTCTTCTCCTGCGCACCAAGGCATATGTTGGAGATACCTACTGGACTCTGACCCCTGCTACTCCCCACCGTGACACACCACTGCAACTCTCCCTTCCATCGAGAGACTTCCCAGCACCCTGGATCACCCCCCTGGGGCAGGGCCCGCCACTCCTACCTTGGTGACGTCTTTCTGGGATTAGAAAGTCCATCCTTCTCTGGAAGTCTGCTGTGGATCATCGACATGGCTTGTCCGATGTTGGGGATGTGAGGGAGGTCCCTGAAGCCCTCGTTGACTTCTCAGCACGCTGGGGTATTTCTCTCTCCTGGGCTGGTCTCCGGGCTTCCTTACTCCTGGGCTGCTCCCTCCTGATGACAGTGATAGGCAGGAACTCCAAAGCTTGGGGGGCATAAGCAGCCCGCAACTTCCTGTTACCCCAGTCTACTTCCTGCCTTTGGTGAAGCAGGTTCTCTGCAGCAGAGCCCTGTCACTTGTGGCAGGGCTGAAGATCATTTGTTTCAGCATTGTCCAGCATCGAGAAGCAAGAGAGGCAATCCAGGGCACAATAAGTCTTTTTTTTTTTTTTTGCCTCAGGGGAACTAGCCTCGGTGAGATCCAGCCTTAGCCTTGCGTGCTACACAGGCTGGTCTCACCTCTCCAGGACGGTCACGTCAGCCGTTTTTTGTTTCCCGTGCCCTAGTCACGGTGGATCTGCATAGGCTGGGGGCAGAAAACAGACCAAAAGGCGCGATCGCTGAAACGGCTTCCTGCCATTAACGGCTGCCTTTTGGAGCGGTTCTCGTGGTCGGAGCCTGGGCAGACCACTCCCGCTAACTTGCGCTCAGTTTTGGCACCAGAAGAGCCTCAGGACTAGCGCCTCTGCGAGCAGGGCCCGCTCTCATCGGAGACTCATCGCGCCCGCCCCCCAGCCTCAGCGACTGTATAGAACATTCCTACAGCAGCCAGGAGGAGCATTTCACTTCATCACTACAATTAAAGGGGCAATCCCCATCCAGCCAATTAGTACAATTAAAAGGGGCAATCCACAGTCTGCTGTGAAGTTGGGCTGGCTGGGGTGAAGAGGATTACGGGGGCCAGGCTACAATTTGGCAGGTATTTAAAAGGGGCAAGGTTACAGTTAAAGGGCCATTCCCCCCCCCAGCCAATTAATCTGACCCCGCAGCAAGGCAAAGCCACTGAAGATGGCTTCAGAAAAATCAAGTCGAGGAAAAAAATGCCTACGCTGCAAGTCACCTCTCTTGATTACTTTTGCTGGCTCACTATACCTCACATGTGAGAAGGCAGCAGCAGCAAGTGAGGTCGACACTGTGGACACCAGTTCATTGCAGGCAAATGGACAGGAGAGGTCTGACCGATCACAATCAAGCATTCCAGAAAGGTCTGACCGGCTCGTGAGCGGAACACTGTCTAGGGACCCCCTTCCTCCCTGGACCCTGAGCTCATAGACAGGTTGAACAGAGCCTTCGCTATGGATCCCTCCTCTTTTGAGTGGCACCCTCCAGGGTCACCAGATGCAAGACAACACAAGAAAGCCAGGAGAAAAAGGACCCCCTCCTCATCCTCCTCTGACGAGGTGGGGGCCCCCCTCTCGCTGCTCCCGCCCCAAGAAAAAGTCTAGAGAAGCGGACAGCTCTCCAGAGGAGGAAAGTCACCATTATTCTAGTCACAGGTGCAGAAAAAGGTCTCGTTCAAGGAGCATAGCAAGAGGCGGACATAAGGGCAGATGGCACAGGGGTACTCCCCGGGCTCCTCAGGTGACCGCTCTTCCACTGAAGAGGGAGAGATAGTAGGTTCCTCGTCTGATCCCGATGACTCACCGTCCAGAAATTTCAACCTTGATGACCTAGACTTCTTTATCAAGAAGGTCATATCCGAGATTCACCTCGGCCCCCTCCCACCGGTCTCTACACAGCCAAAACAAGCCTTCCGCCTGGCGTCTACGTCTAGGCCCGCCACAGCTTTTCCCATCCCTCCCGCCATCGAGGACTTGCTAAAGGAGGAATGGCAGGACCCAGAGCTTGCTTTTCCGGTTCCCAAACGGATATCTAAACTGCTGAAGTTTGATAAAAAAACAATCAGAGAAGTGGTTAGACTGCCCTAGGATTGACCCATTGATTTCCAACCTGAACAAGAAAACCGTCATCCCAGCCGAGGGGGGGGGGGGCTTCGCTAAGAGACCCTGTGGACAGAAAAGTGGACTCCTCGCTCAAAAGAGCTTTTCAAGCCTCGGCAACGTCACTGAAGGCTGCGGCAGCGAACCTTTTCTCCACCAGAGCTGCCTTGTCTTGGGCCTTGGATTTAGCTTTTCAGTTTGCAGAAGATCCAGACAAGAATTCTCCCATTATCCAACAACTACAGTTACTGGGGTTGGCCTCTGCCTATGCGGCGGATGTGTCAGAAGAAGCAGTCCGGTGTGCCGCACGGACCATGTTTTACCAAACCTCTGCTCGTCGCAACCTATGGCTCCGGTCATGGCACGCGGATGCGTCCTCGAAAAGCCACTTAGTGAATGCACCATATGAAGGCAACCTCCTTCGGTCGGGCACTGAAGGAGGGGAAGGGTCAGGTGAAACCGCGAAGGTGCATATGCCACAGTCTAGGAGCAGGGGCAAAGCCTGGCCTTCTGGCACAAGGTGTATTTTTCGTGACAGAGGTTTCAACAAGGGTCACATTTCCAGTTCTTTGGGAAAAAGGCCATGGTTCTCCCGACGCCAGCGATCTTTTAAGGGAGGTGGATCAGGCGAAGGAGGGAACCTCCGGGATTCAGGCTCCAGCAACAAGAAAGCACAATGAGAAAATGAGGACTCATCCTCGAGTAGGGGTCAGATTTTCGGAATTTCTCGAGGAATGGGTCCAAACAGCATCGGACAGATGGGTGTTAGATATTGTCCATCAGGGATACTTAATAGAATTAGAGTCCAAGCCCCCATTACCACATGTGATACCCTCACCCATTTCAAAAGGCAGGCCACACTGCAGGCCATCACGGATCTGATGCAAGCCGGGGCTATCAAAAAGGTCCCCCCCACAGAGCACAACCGGGGGGGGGGTCTACTCTCTGTTTTTCATTGTGCCCAAGCGCACAGGGGGTCACAGACCAGTCCTAGACCTCAAGTTCCTAAACCGCTTTGTGCGCAGCAGACCATTCAAGATGCAGACATTGGCCTCGATTGCCAAGGAAGTCCTGCAGGGAGACTTCTTAGCATCTATAGACCTACAAGACGCTATATCTGCATATCCCGATTCACAGCAGGCACAGGCAGTACCTGAGGTTCAAGCTGGGCAATCGTCACTTCCAATTCAAGACTCTCCTGTTCGGACTGTCCTCAGCCCCCAGAACCTTCTCGAAGGTCCTGGTAGCAGTAATAGCCCACCTACGGAACCGGGGGATCCAGCTATCCCTTTATCTGGATGACATCCTCATCAAGGCTCCAAAGCTCGACCAGGCAGTGGCGGATGTAGTCCAATGCCTCATGGCTCACGGTTTTCTAATCAACCAGAAGAAGAGCTCCCTAATTCCGAGTCAGAGCCTGAGCCACCTGGGAGCGGAATTCAGGACGCAGATCAACGAGGTCCCCCCAACTCAAAGTTCAGGGACCTGTTAAAACTCATCAGCAAATTCCAGAGGGGCAGTCTACTGCCGGCTCAATCCTTCTTACAGCTTATCGGGACTCTAGTGTCCCTGGCAGACTCAGTTCCATGGACTCTGGTGCACATGCGTCCCATTCAGACTCACCTGCTCAAGCTGTGGTCCCAGTCCAGTCACCCTCGGCTCCACCTCATCCCAATGTCACAGCAGGTAAAAAGCACCCTCGCATGGTGGTCTCGAAGAAAAAAACATGATGAGAGGTCAAGACCTAGGCCATCCGCGTCAGATAAGGATCACAACAGACGCAAGCCTCAGAGAGTGGGGGGCTCACCTACAACGCACATCAACCCAAGGCATGGAATCGAGGTACAGCATAAATGTTCTAGAGATGAGAGCGGTTTGTATGGCCCTAAAGCACTTCCATCAGCAAGTGCGCTCCAGGGATGTGCTGATTCTAACAGACAATCAAACAGCAATGGCTTACATCAACCACCAGGGCGGCACACAAAGCACAAAAATGCTTCGGGAATCCCTTCTCCTTTTCTGATGGGCAGAGAAGCACCTGGCAAGCATAAGGGCAGCGTACATACCAGGTCAGGAGAATATCACAGCAGACTGGTTAAGCCGCAAGGACGTTCTCCCGGGGGAATGGGAACTGAAGGAAGCAGCCTTCCAGCTTCTTGTCCAGAAGTGGGGCAATCCGCAAGTGGATCTGTTTGCATGCTGGCACAACGCAAAGGCTCAGCAGTTCTGCTTCCTAGCCAGAGACAACCTGGCAATAGCACAGGACGCCTTCTCCGTAAACTGGGGTTGCTTCGGCCTCCTGTACGCTTTTCCTCCAATGCCACAGCTCTCCAGGGTTCTTCACAAAGTGGCCAGAGACAAGGCGGAAATGATCCTAGTTTGTCCAGGGTGGCCACGCTGTCCCTGGTTCCCTCTACTCATTCAGCTGTCAAAGGCGCAACCTTTTGTTTTCCAGCCCTCCTCAGACCTTCTCCATCAGGGTCCGGTCCTGCATCAAGCTGGGGTATTTCTTGAGTGGTTCCCCCCCCCCACCAGATGTGGGTCGTGCAATGCCGCCCAGCCCGAAACGTGGATGCTCCCACCCACATCTGGAAGGCAGCTGCCTAACGTCTTCCCTGCATAGTCCCAACGTCTGTAGTACACCTGGCGCTGTCTGCATGGGACAGGTCTCTTCCCAGGAGAGAGAGAGCAGACCTCCGGATGCTCAATCCTCTCCTTCCCTTGCCGGCACCCAGTGGCCTGGGCTTGTTCCTGAACCCGGGTCGCCGGTGTCGCGTCTAGCACCTCAACCGTCAGCACCACCAGGGCCAGCAAGATCTTTTTTTTTTTTTAATGCCATTTGTTTTCATCTATTATATGTGTATCAGGATGACTTGGAAAACAAGGCCTTGCCCTAATGGTCTATTTCCTGTTGTGAAATAGTTTTTTTTCCATACCATACCAATCTCTGGCTGGCACTTGTTCACTGTATTTATTGCTATTTCTGTATGTCTGCATCAATATAGAGGAGTTGTAGGGCCTCTTTATTAGGGTTGTGTCGGAGTAGGGTACAGTGGGTAGGGAATCCTTATAAAATTGTACGTATTTACACAGCATACTTATTTTTGTTTCTGTTTGGTAGGTTGGCATGCACTTACCAGCTCAGATATCTGCATGTACTTCACCATGTCTCCAGTGGATAGGGTTGATTTTATACTGATTCTCATCATAGAATAAAACACAGTTGACTGGTCACTGGCGGAGGTCTTGGAAGAAAGTTTGGTGGCAAATATCGAGGGACACTGTACACTGGGAAGGGGAAGGATAGTGGTAATGGGGGACCTCAACATGCCAGGAACAGACTGGGGGACTATTACATCATCAGTGACCAGAGAGCAGAGGCTGCTGGATGTCTTCCAGGATGCGTTTCTGACACAACAGGCGGGTGAGCCAACTAGGGAGGCCCGGACACTGGACGTGGCCCGGTGGACAGTGATCAAATTAGGGGCCTAGAGGTGAGGGACCCGTTGGCTGGGAGTGATCACTTCACAGTTCGGTTCTTCCTGGACCTAGTGGGGGAGGAAAGCTGAACAAGGATGGTAGTAACTGACTTCAGGGTTGCAGACTTAAGGGAGATGGGAAGGATCCTTAAAGATCGTCTGGACGGGATAAGGCCGGATATGGATGCTGACAGCAAGTGGGGGATCATTAGGAGGGAAATACAGGAGGTTACCAGATCCTGCGCAAGGGAAAGGCGTAAGTTCAGTAAGGCCAGAAAACCCTGCTGGTGGACCCGGGAGGTACAGGAGATGGTGAGAGAAAAGAAGGAGGCCTATAGGCACTTCAGGTGCTCAAGGAGTGAAAGGGATCAGGAGGAAAATGAGCTGACAGCCAAGAGAGTCACCAGGGTGGTGAGAGCAGCTAAGGAAAAAAAGGAGCAGTCCTTGGCCAGTGGGATCCGGAGGGGGGACAAGGGTTCTTTTAGATACATGGGGGGGGGAAGGAAAGTAAGGGGGCAGATCAGCAAGGTAAGGATAGGGGATGGTTGGGCACAGGAGGCAGGGAACAGGTAGAAGTCCTAAATGAGTACTTTGCCTCAGTTTTTACCGGGAGGGGGTGGAGGAGCTAGGTCTTGCAAGGGGTGGGACCGGTAGAGACCAGTGGCCCTGATGGGTCGGGGGGAAGGGAGTGGCCACCACAGACAGGTGGGGTCCAGCAGTGCAGGGTGAAAAGAGGAGGACGTGGAGGCTGAAAATCCCAGTGGAGCGAGTAAGGGAAGCCCTCAGGTCTCTTCGGATGGAGAAAGCACCTGGGCCAGATGAGATGCATCCCCAGGGTGCTGAGGGAACTGGTGGATGCCCTGGCAGTCCCTCTAGCGGAGCTTTTCAACATCTCTCTGAGGACTGGGTGGGTGCCCCAAGACTGAAGGGTGGCCCATGTCGTGCCAATCCACAAGGGGGTTATCAAGAGAGGAGGTGGGAAATTACAGGCCCGTTAGCCTGACATCGGTGATCGGCAAGGTGATGGAGGGTATTGTCAAGGAAAGGCTAGGGGGGTTACTGGAGCAAACTGGGTACTTGGACGATAGGCAGCATGGCTTTGTCATGGGAAGATCGTGCCAGACAAATCTTGTTGAGTTCTATGACTGGGTGACGAGGGCCCTAGACTAGGGTAGGCCAGTGGATGTCCTCTTTCTGGAACTTAGCAAGGCGTTTGATTCGGTACCCCACAGTGGCCTGCTGGCTAAGCTGAAGGAAATGGGGGTATGGAAACAGCTGTTAAGATGAATAGGATATTGGCTGTATGAGCGTACTCAGAAGGTGGTGGTTGGAGGATTAGCCTCATCCCCAAGGTGGGGTTACTAGTGGGGTTCCCCAGGGGTCAGTGCTGGGGCTACTCCTGTTCAACGCCTATATCTCAGACATCAGGAGGGGGGATCAGGAGTGAGATGAGTCTCTTTGTAGATGACTCAGCTGGGTCCAGTGGTGGACGGGGAAGAGGGGAGGGTGGCCTTGCACGAGGATCTGGAGGCTCTGGAAAGGTGATCGGGAAAATGGAAACTAAAATTCAATGCGGGGAAGTGCAAGTGTCTGCACCTGGGAGTCAGAAATCCAGGCCAGGGGTATACCCTGGGAGGACACATGATTCAAGTCACGGAGGGTGAGAGGGACCTGGGGGTAGTGGTAGATGTCAAAATGAATAACTCGGAGACCTGTAGGGGGGCAGCGGCAAGGGCAAATAGGATGCTGGGATGCATCGCCAGGGGGATTACCTCCAGAAAGGCGGAAGTGATCCTTCCACTGCACAACTGCTTGGTTAGGCCACACCTCTCAAATATTGTGTACAGTTTTGGAGACCACATTTAAAGAGGGGCATTACACTCCTAGAGAGGGTCCAAAGGAGGGCAGCCAAAATGATCTGGGGCCTGGGGGAGAGGACCTATGAGGAGAGGGCCAAGGAGCTCGACATGTACACCCTAGAGGAGAGGAGGAACAGGGGGGACATGATAGAGGTCTTTAAATACATGAAAGGGATCAATAAAGGAGGCCCAGCCAGGGTGCTTCAAAGGAAGGAGGGTGGGGCAACAAGAGGTTACGGGTGTAAGCTGGAAGGGGCAGGCTCAGAGGGGAGAGGAGGAGATGTTATTTCACTGAAAGGGTGGTGAAGTCATGGAATGCACTGCCCAGGGAGCTGATAGAGGTGGAGACTGTGGACGGGTTTAGAAGGAGATGGGACAGGTACAGGGGGAGGGTAAATCTGACCAGGCCCAATACAGGTGGAACATCTGGGACTGGGGACAGTATAACCCAAAGGGGAGGGGGGGACACGAATATCAGCCCTCAGTACGGGTGCTGAAAATCAAGCAGACTCGAGAGACCATTAGGCCTATTCTGCTGGCATTTTAGTATGTTAGTATGTTAATATATCTATTGTGACAGTTGATATTTATTGTGAGTCTAAGTCTCATGCGATTTAAAAGAGTTGCTAAAACTAGATTATGTAAAGTGTTGACTGCTAAGGTGCTTTTTGAGCAGTATTAATCAATTACATAGCACTGCCAGATGTATAGCAGGCTAGAATTTAAGAAAAAAAAAAAAGGGTATTCTTGGTGGAATACCAGATTCAGAATTGTGGTACCCTGCCTGGAAATCTGACATTCTGCCTAAATTCAATGGGTTATTATGTTATGCGCATGCTTAGAAAATTTTGAACACTCACATATAACTCTGCCATTTGTAGGTGTTTTTTTTTTTTTTTTTCCACCAGATTTTCAACATGGCCTTTTTGGTACCCAACATCATGAAAAGTGCCACTGTCATTTCTTTCATTGGTCTCAAAAGATGATTTTGCACAACGACTATGCCATTCTGCACCACGGTACGAAAACACATTTTGGGCCGGATGTGAAGAATCACAGCTGCACTGTTCATGAGGGTGTGTGAAAAAATGACAATGTTGTGAATTTGGAGTGAAAATATAGAAAATTGCCAAAGTTACGAGCGTGTGTAGAAAAATGTGAATGACTGCGCATATCTCGACCATTTTTCAATATTTTTGCTCCAAATTTTTAACATCGGCTTTTTGGGAACCCACCTCATGAATACTGGCACTGTTGTTTCGTTACTCGGACCCAAAAGGTGATTCCACGCAGTGACTGAGAAATCACCTTTTGAGACCGAGTAACGAAACAGCAGTGCCAGTGTTCATGAGGTGGGGTGCCAAAAAACCCATGTTGAAAATGTGGTGCAAAAATATTGAAAAATGGCTGAGATATCAACATAAATTAAAAAAGCCACTGACGGCGATTATACAGCATGTAGCTTGATTCTTCAGTTCGCGGTTCAGCTTTGAAGAGTGCAGAAGTGTCCTGGTCCACAGAAGATGACATCCACCCCACATGTCTAGAAATAAATTTTAATTTCCCACCCAGTGGACACAGTGATCTCCTAGCGACTTGTCTACCTAGCATTAAAAAAATAAATGGATAACTTCATTACCCCATTCTGTATATGTAGAGTAATGTGAATCTCAGCATATGTAGATAAAATCTGCATTAAAAATGTGCCTGAATGCAGCGACTGCAGTCATGAAAAGAATCTAGCGTCTTAATTGGAGGACAGATGTGCATCGGAGGTAAGCAGGCAATTTCACAGCAACATATCACCAGTCAGTGAAGCACCCGTTCATGGTACTCTAAAAAAATAAAAGTAAAAAGGAAAATATTAAGCCACAGTATGAAAAACTGTGTGTACAAAAAGCAGGGAGAAATGTAAAGTTGTTTGAGCAACAACTGGATCAGTTAGAAAAAAGAAATGTGAGCCCAGCACTCACAAGATCACGGCCTGGTCTGGTAATGTCTTTTCTGACTGGCTAAAGTCTAACAGTATGACAATTGACATCAGCACAGTGCCAGTTCCAAAGTTAGCAGGAATTTTAAGGCAGTTCTGTGGATCGGTTTGCAGTGAGGATGGAAATCCATATAGTATTAGTTCTTTTATATCATTACGTGCTGGGCTCAACAGATATATTATAGACAGTGTGGAAGTGAATTGCAAGAGTAATACTGCAAATGATCCACAATTTCAAAGCGCCCCAATAACGTGTTTATAGCAGTTTTGAAAGAATATCGACGTGCTGGCAGAGGTACTGCATCACATCACCCCTGAATTTCTAACACAGACCTTGCAAAAATTAGATCTTTTCCAAAACTCAATCCAGAGTCTATGTATGGATTGGTTCACAGGCTGTGGTTTGAGATGCAGTTAGGTCTAGCTCACAGGGGAAGAGAAGAAACTGAAGCAGTCAGATTAGCCAGATGAGAGATTAAAACAGAGATATTTCAGGTCCAACTGCAGTCGTGAATGGAAACCAGTGAGTCAGGGTAGTTTAGAAGAGAGATCAGCAGTAGCTGAGAGAGATCAAACTGCAGCAGTTGGAGAAAAAAGTGAGAACCAGATAGCCACAGATTGATTTGTGGGGAAAACTTCGGTAGTAGCAGATCAGACGAGACATCCAGAGAAGACAAGAGACTCCCAGTGAACTGGGATATTATTAATATGAGGCTGTGCAGGCTATATAATAAAACTATGAGAAAAAATGCCTTGCAGAGAGATAGGTGAGAGACTGAAAACAGATTTTTGTTGTTAAACGATGACAGATTAGAAATTAATGTTTGAGATAAAACTCTGGGTTGAAAGTTTTCACAGAGTCATGATCATGTGAAACTTCTATCCTTTTTTTGCTGTTCAGTGCTGTACTGCAGAAACAGTCATAGTCTGGCCCTTCAGCAGTAATCGGTATCAGATAGATCATCTACCCTTGTTGTTGGTGAAAGCCTATTTCCCAGACTGTATTTTTATCAAGTTCTGGGAACTGAATCCCATTTTACAGTCTGTGGTGTGAATGGGTGCTATCAGATCTAGGCTGGTAAGTTTGATTAGATTTGGGAGTGTATCAGCATGATACTTACTAATCAGTCCCAAGAACACAGACATAGTTTTCCTGGGTACCCCTCCTGTAGCACAAGAGCTTTCAATTTATCCCACTCCTCAAGAGTTCTGAGTCTGTTCGTAGTTGGTGGCATTTTTATGACCTCGTCACCATGTTTGTGTTTCTTTTCCTTCCCAAAGTGTTGCAGAACAATGTCTAGCTCTTTGTTGCTCTATTGTGGCAAATCATTTGCTGAAAGAAAAGACAGTGGTCTCATAGTTAAAACACCAGATGTGTACATGATGTTACTGTCGTTCTCTGGGGATCTAAATTTTAGGTTTTCTAGCAGCTTCTCTATATGATTGCCTGAATATTTGAGCTCCCTTGCAGGATGTTGTTACTTAAAACATTTTTTTTTTTTTGCCATCCTCATTTGTTGTGATGTCTTCCTCCAGCTTTTGCATATGTGTTTGCTGCCCACCCAACAGGAGGTTTTCTTCAATTTTTTTTTATTTTCGCCAGTGTTGCCATGCAACATTTTACTGAGAGTTCCACAATGGCTGTATCAAGATCCTTTTTTTGGAAGACTAAACATAAGTCAGTAATGACTGGTAGCACATCCATTAGTGTACATGTTATTCTCACAAAATCTACCTGGGACATTGTTTTGGCATACTTAGTGGCTTTAGCAGCCGAAGTGCTTGACATGTAACAGGGCTCTCTGTAACGTGGGTACCCACATCCTTTAAACACATTTTGGGCCTTGGGATGCTCCAAAATGTTGGCAGCAAGTCCCAGAGATGCTTGCACTACAAAGCCCAGGAGTCCTGCGGCTGCTGCTTTAAAACTGTAAGTCCTGAAATCATCTCTTCCAGCAGCCCTGTTGTGCAGTGTTGAGAGGAGGGGAGCGAGTCAGAGTCCCACAGCGAGTGATTCACAGAGCTGAAATTGGAGCTGAGTGCAGAAGAGAAGGGATGCGAAGTATGCAAAATACATACTTCATGCCCCTTCTCATTGTTATCAGTTCCGATTTTAGCTTTCTGAATTGCTCACTGTGGAGCTCCAACACACCCTTCCTCCTTGCACTGCACAACAGAGCTGTTGGAAGGGGCGATTTTAGGGCATGCTGTTTCTTAAAGCAGCAGCCATGGGACACTGCAGTCAGAAGACTTATGGTGTCACAATCTGCATTCTGGTGTTCACCCCTCCCTGAGTGGGTTCACTGGTTATGTCCTAGCTGTCTTACATTGGTGGATATGAGCTGTACCTGTACTGGTTTTGGATGATCCTACTGGAGTGCAGTTGTTGCACACTGGGTGACTATGCCAGAGTCCTCTGATCAACAAAAGGCGAGTAGTATTTCTGGGGAGCTGATGAGTGAAGTATAAACCATTCATCACAGAATGGGATATTTGAAGATACTTGATTGGTGAGTAAGACATCTCTAGTGCAGTGTTGCATTCATGAGCCCTCCTTCCTCTTTAAATTACTGAAGTGGGGTTTTAAAATGTATAATTCTCAATATTTATGCAGTTTTCTGTAATTTCCATATCCTACTGACTATTTTTTTTAGTTCATTTAAATCTGATACCCTAAAGTTAAAATAAATGAGTGCCTTTCTGGAGACAAAACATTGAAAGTAAAATAATTCAGTATATAAATATCTAATGTATTCTGATGTTCATTAATAAGTGTTTCAGAAATATAACGCATACCACCAAACTAAAATGTCTTAAATATGGCAGTTAAGTTGAAAAACTAACTAAGCATCAACAGCTTAGTGAGATCTGATACGTCTCATAATATGTAATGAATATCTTATAGAGATTCTGGCAATAATGTGGTTCACTAGCTTAACTCTCTGGGTTAATTTGAAGTAGTTATTACCAATTGTATTAATTTTAATGGGGACCCCAAAACATTTCAGGGGCAACTCCCAGATTTTGGTTGAGGACCTCCATTTTTTTCCCCCCAAAAGCCCAGGACCCCCAACAAAAAATCCTACCAAGAGCCCTGTGTAAGTTATTAGCGAGTCCAAAGTTCTGTGAACAGTTTCAACTACACTCTACACAGCTAGCCAGCATACATCATGTACGTCTTTAACTTTTAGAGATGGCACATTTAGTGCCTCCTGAATTTCCTGTAATTTATCACAGTGGGTGGAAGATGCTTTCAAGTAATAAAAAGATCCCATCAGTACCTCTTGATAGCACTGCAAATAAGGCACTGAATCTGCTGCTTGGGAGCATACTAGAGTGAATCTATGGGCTGTGTAATGATGGTTTAGTAGCATGGGATTCTGTCTCAGAAAATGTCCTGTTGCTCCCTTCCCTGTTCCAGTCATTACTTTATCCCCATCACTGCCTAGAACCATTACTTTAGTAATGAGAACTTTTTTTTTCCCCACTTGAAAACTGTAATTGGATTGCTGCTATATATTTTTTTCCAGTCCCAGAGCTTATTTGCACATTAGTTGTGTAATGAGTGCTTGGTTTAAATGTGATTGGGTCAAGAACACAGACATAAATTGTCATATTTTTTTTTTTTTTTTTTTTGGTTACGTATGGTAATGTCTATTGTTTCATCAACCAGGATACTGATGAATGGGAACAGTTGCATTTCTGAGTCGGTGTCTTTTCTTTACAACCAATGCCAGTGAGTCAAACATATCATTAGCCATGGTATCTGAGGTGTACGAAGCTTTCTACTCGTGTGCTGTTTTTTTCTACATGGGGGCACTTAAGTTCTGAAAGAAATGTCGTCATTAAAGTTTCATATTTGTGCAAGGGCATATTTTCCGTGGCCAGCCAGTATACAATTTTTATACCAACAATTATGGTATTTTCCTTTTCTCCAGTTGCCTTACTTACAGTATGGACAAAATAATTTTTCATATCTTCAGTCGCAACAGCTGTTTTATGTTCCGCTGAATCAACATGTCTCTGAAAGGCACTGCTTCTAAAGTTATCATTACTTTTGCTAGTAAATGTACTGTATTGTTTTGTCCATGTTTCTTGCATATAGAACATGTCATCTTATTTTTCTTGACATCAAACTGTAGCCAGCTGTAGTGCTGTACCCATAAAAAGTTTATTTTTGCTACTTTGCCCATCATGTTGTCCTCATGATGTTCTTGTGGATGATGGTTGAGGCTTCTCTGTGAACAGTTCAACAGACGTGCCAGGCTGAGCCTCAGTATTTGTGCTCACTTCAGTTGCCATTTCAGCATGCTGCTGCTGGCCTTGGGCTGCAGCCCCAATATTTTAATTTGGCCCATAGCAGTACTTCCTGTCCACATAGGAGAGGACCCCCCCCCCTTTCTTTTTTCCCCTGTGACTTGTCACTGACGTGTTAAATGTAACTATTTAGCAAATAAATGAAACCTGAAAAATGAGGGACTGGACTCTGTTACAGGTGTTTTTAGTCCAGGGGCCTGCACTAGTAGTATTTGGGGTGTGTTTGGGGGGGGGGGGGCAGGTCGGCTAATAAATGTATTTATTTAGCTAATGATGACTGAATTTATATATCACAATAAATGTTGTCCTCACAGCCCGCTTGTTTAGTTTTAATCAAGTGTTGGGTGACAGAAACCCACAAGTGTTGCCAGACTCTAACTCGCACTGCTATGGAACTCACTTTACTTGGCTGTAAACTACTGTACTTCACTGATAATTAAGTTGACATTCTTCTAAAATGAGTTTTTCTGTAAAGGTTTTGTCTGTTATCCTGATTATGGCTAAAGAAGTTGTTTTTGCTTTGCTGTGCTAGAAGCCCCTAGCAATTGACTACTGGGAGGGTGGGGTTATCTATTAAGTGCTAAGAGAGATCACAATAAAAAATTTTTGCACGCAGTAAAATTGTTCAGTTGTTTACATTTATTGATGGATACAAACTCAGTCACTGACTGTCACACAACTCACAAGTGTTGACAAACACTAACTCACATGGCTATGCAGCTCACAGTGACTAATGTAAAGACTGTACTTCAGTCAATTAAGAATGAGCCTTGTTTTTGCTAAAATGAATTCTCTGAGATTTTGTCTGGCTGACTGCACAAGTTTTTTTTGCTATGCAGTCAGTGCTGGGAGCTCCTAGCTACTGACAACTTGGGTAGGTGTATTAATTGCAAGCAAGTGAAGAGCTAGAGCAACATAATTTTATAAAGCTCAATAAAATTAGTCTGGCTGATCACTCAGCTTTTGTACAGTTGTTCAGGCATTGACAAACTCACTGCCCATCAGGGCACCAGGGATAGCATTAAGGTTTTTGCATGGTGTGCTCCTTCCAGACGGAGAAGCACACTTTGTTAGAATCTGGACCTAAGATATGTGCTCATGTCGATCACCTCTGTGCTCCTGCTTATGTATTTTTATTGTAAATAGTAATTTAGTAATAAAAGTACTTCAGCATGCATAGAATCTTTTTTCACATTTATCTTGCCCTTCAAACAAGTGCTGTATGACTATATACTAACAATTAACAGTTATCTTACATTGATTTTTTCCTGCCAAAAACTTAGTGCGACAGTCAGAGTGTAGCTCTAGACCCACTAGTCCGCACTGCCCAGCCCAGGCAAGCCTGAGCCACTGCCAGCTGACTGGGACTACTCTGACTGTCTCGCTGAGTCTCACTAAGTTTTAGAAGGTAAAAAGCCCACCACCAGCAAGGCAGGCCTGGGACTCAGCCGAGCTGCTGGGACCCAAGACAGAGTTGCATACTATTGCTACATAACATTTTTTACTCCAAAAACAAATGCTGTAGGAATGGATCATGAACGGTAAACAGCCATTTTTTTTGCCTTCCTAACTATGAGTGAGTGATCATCAGCACCAGCTGGAATTGACAGCAGACCTCTGCCTCCCGCTCTGTGTGTACGTCAGCATGCTGTGCTATGCCTCCTGCCTGGTGCAGAGCATTGTTAGATGGTCTGGATGCCAGTCTCTGGACTAGTTTACTGATCATCTTGTGTGATGCACTCACTCCTCAGATGATGGACTATGGCAAAAATTGCACAAAAAAGATCACATACTCAGCCCTGGACCCTCTAACATCTGTGTGAGACAAACTGTGTGACACTGACCCTGGCTTAATACCAGTGGTAATGGAAAAAGTGCCTGATGATGATCAATGAATATGTAACAACTCCATGAGATTAGACTGACTGTTTACTTGATGTTTTTTTTTTAAATCTTTGACTGAAAGCTGTGGACCCTGCAATACGAGCAGACTTGCTAGACCAAATGGTCTTCTTCTGCTGGCTTCTTCGTATGTACATATGTCAAGCACGTCACTGATGCTGCACATCGCACTGTGTCACTGAGGACTGCACAAGGTCAGCATGCATGTGGTGTGCATCATGGAGTTGAAGCGGATGACTGGTGTCTTTGCATGCAGTGCATCCTGTGCCCCTACCACAGTAGGAATGGTTGGACTGCCGGCCAACTAATGGTTGTAGTGGGTGGGCCACAGGCGGGGTGAGGACTAATGTTCTGACACTCAGCCAGTAGTGTCACTTGTCTTCTCATCCTTGAAAGAGTCGGACTAGCTAGGCGGGGGAATGGGGGACATCCACTTTCACAGTAGACAGACAATGTCAAGACATTCACACACAGACGTTGCATGCACAGTGATGTCAGGAATGGCCGAGGAGGACCAGCATGTGGGGGGAAGGATTGTAATGAGCAGCATTGTGGGCAGGACCACTTAAGTGAACACATCACACACCCCTCCCCTGCTGCGATCAAGTTACTACCACAGCAGCATACAGCTGCTAAAAATAAAGAGATAAAAATTGATAGTCACTGAGTCTAGGGGGCCCCCTCAAACTTGAGGCCCTGGGCAACTGCCCAGTTTGCCCAGTTGGTAATCTGGCCATGCTCCCCAGATCCCTGGTGTTCTAGTGCGGCCCCCCCCCCCCCATCAAACCTGATTCTCATAGCGAATTCGATGAGAGGTTCTCTCCACAGAGCCATAATATAGGTAAGCGCTATCAGTGGTAGGAGGGAAGTAGATGACACTTTAGTGTACCACTGTGGGTGTGGTGGGTGTGGGTGTGTGTTTTTTTTTTTTTTTTTTGTATTTCCTTTTTATTATGAGAGACACAATAGAGCATTACATACAAGTACTGGGAAATGGTGTTAAGGATTATTAGAAATACAGTGCAGTAAAATACAAATGCACCTGCACAATTTTGACATGGGTGATCGTAATCCTGGCGTACAGTTACACTGAACTTAAGAACATTTTGAAAGAAGGACAATAAAAGAAATCCTGTATCAGTACCCACAGATGGTCATCGTCTGCCACCCTGATTATTTTTGTCAGTGTCAGTGGCTCAGTAGGTAGCACACTCGCCTCTGAGGCCGGGAGATCAGAGGACTGTGGGTTCAGTTCCCACATCTGGCACTTGGGTTAATATCCCAGTATTGACACTGTAGTGCAGCATGAGAGGGGGTGCTACACTTCTGAGGCGCCGTCTTTCGGATGAGACGTTAAACCGAGGTCCCATCTGCCTGGATTGGTGGTAGTTCAGATGGATGTTAAAGATCCCATGGCACTTATCGAAAAGAGTAGGGGAATTTCCCCGGTGTCCTGGCCAAATTTCCCTCATTCACTAAAAATACCACCGACAGCTTAATCTGGTTCAAAGTCAGTTGGCATTCATCTGTATCCCCCTCCCCCGGGTCGTGCCTGAAAATAGGCAGGATTTGTCTAGTGCACTTACCCGGTCAACAAAAGCTAAATAAATAAAATAAATAAATAATTTTAATTTTGGTTGTCTGTAAAAGCCTTCCCCATACCATAAAAGTCTCATAGCTTGCTATTCCTACCATTCCCTCAGGCCTTTCATTCCCACCTAAGGGACAAATTCAGGGTCATGTTGTTGTGCCATATAAAAGACCCACAGTTGCCATTTTTCTCTAAATGAAGTATGCTTATGTAAGCCAGCCATGAGACCTTTCAGCTTATATATATCTAGGACTATTTGTTGCCATTCAGAGATTGTGGGGATAGTGGTGGACATCCACCTCCTTGTTATGGCCTTTTTTGCTGCTAAAAGGTATAAAGGTAACATGGTACGATGGCATAAAGGTCTGTTTGGGGGATAAATTGATAACATTATCATCTGCGCCATGAGGTCCGTCCGCTTCCACAAACAGTACCACAACTGCTACTGTAAAGTACACCAATAAGGTGTTAATTTTGGGCATAACCAAAAGATATGGCCTAGATCTGCTATCTTACAATTGCAGTTCTGCCAACATCTGCCATATGACGCAGGAAGATATTTAGCCAGAACTGCTGGAGAGCGGAAAAACTGAGAACAGCATTTCCACGAGCACTCTCACCAAATGTTTGAGGAGGTTATTTTAATGGCAGTGAGGGAGGAGTCTTGCCAAGATGAGAAAGGGATTTCTATTTCCAGATCCTTGTTCCAACTCTCGAGTGTTGAATATGAGGTGTCTCCTAGATGTTCCCTAAGTATTTTATATAGATGGCCTATAAGGTGTCTGAAAGGATAGCCTAATAATACATCTCTGAGTAAAACCCACAGAACTGGTAGGGGTGCAGGTAATTTAGAAGTCACCTCCCTTTGTCGTAGGATATCATTTTTAACTTGGAGATAACTGAAGGTATCTCTTTCAAGAAGATTATATTTTCCTTGCAGGGCGTCGAAAGGCGCTATTCCAGAATTTGTGAGGAATTGATGAAAATAATTTAGCTCTGCCCTCCTCCAGGAGGCAAAGATCAAGTTGGAAGTGATAGGATGAAAATTGTCATCCTCTGATATTAATGTAAAGTGGAAGAATACCTCCTTAAAGACCCCTTTTTGTTTTATTTTATACCATAGTCTCAATATTTGAGCTGTATAAGGGGAGAAGTGACAGAGTTGAGGTGCCCGCCCCTTAGAGGCTAAAGCTATTTTTTTCCATATCTTATAGGTCATTTATAGAAAATTCTATCTCCTTCCATGGGGCCGAGACTGAAGGAGACAACCACAGGAACAGAATTTTAAGAATGTCGCCATTGCATAAAATTTCTAATTAGGTAGATTTACCCCTCCCTGGGCTATGGAAAGCTGCATTAAAGAATATCGAACCCTGGGCATCCGTCCCACCATATAAAGTTAGAGATTAATCTGTCCCAGGATGAGAAATAGAAGGAAGAGGGAAAAACAGGGATATTTTGGAATAAATGTAGAAGACCAGGGAGAACATTCATACGAATTGTCTCCACCCTTTGGAAAAATGTGAGGTTCAGTTTACCCCACTTGTTTAAATCTGTTTGGATGAGAATAGGTAATGGTTCATAATTAATTAGCTCTAGATGGTCTATATTAGCAGGGATATGGATTCCAAGATATTTAATTTTAGTGCAGTGTCATTTTAAAGGATAGCTTTTTTTTTTTTTTTTTTTTGGTCTGGGATGGTTTAAAATGTAAAAGGAGAACCTCAGTTTTAGGGATATTAAGTTTAAAATTGTCTGTTTTCTCAAACAACTGAAGAGTTTCCCAGATGGCCAGAATTGATTGTTCGGGGGAAATGACAATCAGAAGAATATCATCAGCAAATAAGGACTTTATATCAACAAAGTCCAAGAGTCAAAAACTGCATTGGCATAGGGGGAGTAGAGGAGGCGGAGGGAACCGTGGAGGCAATTTGGGTTACCTTGATAACAAGGGGGGGCAAGAGAGTAAAAATAGGAGTGGTGTATAGACCCCCTGCCCTGGCGGAGGAGCTGGAGGACAGTCTGGTGGCAGATGTTAGGAGACACTGCAGACTGGGCAGAGGAAAGGTGGTGGTGTTAGGGGACTTAAACATGCCAGGAACAGACTGGGAGACTATGACATCCTCTGTGACCAGGGAACAGAGGTTGTTGGATGTCTTTCAAGAGCGCTCCTAACTCAGCAGGTGAGGGAACCGACCAGGAGGCACGGGTACTGGATGTGGTCCTGACAGACAGTGACCAGATTGGGGGCCTGGAGGTAGGGACCCATTGGCAGGAGTGACCATGCCACGGTCTGGTTCTGCCTGGACCTAGGAGGGGTAGAAGGCTGCACAAAGGACGGAAGTAACCGACTTCACGGGGGGCATTGATTTAAGGAAATGGGAAGGATCCTTAAGGAGCATTTGGATGGGATTGGGTCAGACATGGACACTGATAGTAGGTGGGAAATCATCAGGAGAGGGGTGCAGGATGCTACCAGCACCTGTGCAAGATAAGAGCGAAAATGGGTGGGCCCAAAAACCCTTTTGGTGGACCAGGGAGGTCCAGGAGGTGGTGCGGGAAAGAGCAGCATAAGAAATTCAAGTGCTCAAGGAGTGAAAGGGATCGAGGAGTACGGTGCTGATGGCTAGAAGGGCCACTAGAGTGGTGAGGCGGCTAAGGCAAGGAAGGAGCAGAACCTGGCCAGGAAATTAGGAGAGGAAAAGGGGTTCTTTAGATACATTGGGGAAAGGCAGAAGGGTGAAGGGCAGATTAGCAGGATTAAATCAGGGAGAGATGGGCACAAGACCCAGGGGAGCAGGCTGAGGGTACTAAATGAGTACTTCACCTCAGTTTTCACCAGGGAAATGGGGATGCTGCATCATCATGTGGGAGGAGACAGAGATAATGAGGAGGGGGACCCTTACCGATCGGCAGGTCTGGGGAGGGGGGCATCACTGGCAGGTGGGGGAGGGCTAAGCAGGGAGAAGAGGTACCAGAAGTGGAAATCACAGCAGAGAGTGAGGGAAGCCCTCAGCTCCCTTAAGACGGAGAAAGCACGGGGCGGATAAATTACATCCTAGAGTGCTGAAGGAACTTGCAGATGTCCTGGCGAAACCCTGGCAGAGCTTTTCACCATCTCTCTGAGGACAGGGTGGGTGCCCCAAGACTGGAAGGTGGCGCATGTGGTGCCTATCCACAAGGGAGGATCAAGGAGCTGGCAGGGAACTACAGGCCTGTCAGCCTGACATCGGTGGTGGGCAAGGTGATGGAGGGCATTGTCAAGGGAGAGGCTAGGGGGACCTGGATAGGTCAGGGTGCCTGGACGATAGACAGCATGGATTCATCCTGGGGAAATCGTGTCAGACAAACCTGGTGGAGTTCTATGATTGTGTGACAAGTGCCTTGGACCTGGGTAGACCAGTGGACGTCCTCTTTCTAGACTTCAGCAAGGCATTTGACTCTGTTCCTCACGTGGGCCTGTTGGATAAGCTAGGAGAAATGGGGGTGGGAAACCAGATGATCAGATGGATAGGCAATTGGCTCCAGGACCGGATCCAGAGGGTCGTAGTTGGTGGGATAGTCTCATCCCCAAGGAGGGTCATTAGTGGGTCCCACAGGGATCAGTCCTTGGGCCCCTTCTATTCAACGCCTACGTATCTGACATAAGGACAGAAATCAGGAGTGAGATGAGTCTCTTTGCAGATGACTCAAAACTGGGGGCGGTGGTGGATGGGGAGAAGGGGAGGGTGGCCCTGCAGGGGGACCTGGAGGCTCTGGAAAGATGGTCTAGAAAGGAAGCTGAGGTTCAATGCAGGGAAATGCAAGGTACTCCACCTGGGGTCAGAAACCCAGGCCAAGTGTACACCCTGGGGAAATACTACAAGTCTCAATGGCTGAGAGGGACCTGGGGTGGTGGTGGATGTCAAGATGAACAACTCTGAGACTTGTAGGAGGGCAGCAGCCAAGGCCAACAGGATGCTGGGATGCATCACTAGGGAATCACCTCCAGAAGGAGGGAAGTGATACTCCCTCTGTATAACTGCTTGGTGAGGCCGCACCTGGAGTACTGCGCTGCAGTTTTGAGGCCACACTTAAAGAGGGACATTAACCTCCTGGAGAGGGTCCAGAGGAGGGCAACCAAAATGATTTGGGGCTTGGGGACAGGACCTATGAGGAGAGGCTCGAAGAGCTAAATATGTACACATTGGAAGAGAGAAGGGACCGGGGGACATGATAGAGGTCTTCAGGTACATGAAGAGGGTAAATAGGGAGGAACAGTCAGGGTGCTTCAAGGAAGGAGGAAGGGCCACTAGAGGGCATGGGTGGAAGCTGGATGGGGAAGATTCAGGGAGAAAGGAGGAGGTGCTACTTCACTGAGAGGGTGGTGGAGCCATGGAATGCACTACCTAGGGGCTGGTGGAGGCAGAGACAGTGGAGGGTTCAAGAGGGATGGGACAGGTACAGGGAAGGGTTCAGGAAGCAAAATCCAATGCAGCAAGAATATCCAGAACTGGGAAGGGAGAAGCCAGAGAAGGCGAGGGGGACAGCAAGGTCAGCACCCAGGGTGGGGGCTGACCAAACGAGCAGACACGAAAGACCGTTAGGCCTATTCTGCTGGCATTTTAGTATGTTAGTAGCATCTTTCAGAAAAAGAGATGTGCAAGAACAAGGGGACACAATTTGAAGATAGAGGGGGGACAACTCAGGGGCAATGTGAGGACGTATTTTTCACAGAGAGGGTGGTGGATGCATGGAACTGCCTGCCTGAGGAGGTCATGGGGTAAAAACAGTGGGGGAATTCAAGAATTCATGGGACAGGCACAAGGATATTGGAGAAGGTGTAGTCGGGGACCTCGTAGGTGGACGACTATCCCCAGTTGTCACTCAGTGTTATTGGGGGGGGAGGTGACCATATGCAACAAGGAGAGTCCCACTATAAGACCTACAAGACCTATATCCCTGCGGATGACAGCCAGCACCCTCTCTGCCTTTAATATTTGAGTATCCCTATCCTCACTAGATGGATGGGAGGGGGAACCACGTCCACATCTTGGCTGGAGGTATAGCACTAGCCTGTGAGATAATTATCAGTCAGCTAACAAGAACTGCTGTGAAGGAAGGAGAGATGGATGTACTAAGGCTGGAAGGAAGTTAGTGAGATTTGTTATTGGTATGTGCCAAGTAAATAAAATAAGGCCTGCACAGTGCAATTCAAGGCTACCAGCTATGGACGCAGGGGCTGAGGTTTATTTCTGAGAAGGAGTTCCTGCCCTCGCCCATTGTAAGCACACTTACCAGCTGTCGAAAGTTATACGAGGACAGAGTTTAGACAGCCAACAACCAAGCAGTGCAAGTGGGGTTAGGATTGGTATAATAGTAAATACTAGCAAGGTTGTTTTGAGCAGACAGTGTTGCAGGACTGGGATAGTTAGGCCCTACACCTTTTGTTAAGGTCTCTATTAGCAGGGGCTGAGAAAGGAGAGCCAGCAGGATGAGCAACACCTGTACAAGACTTGGGTTCTGACACAAGACAGAGCAGAGCAGTTTAGCAGACAGTGGTGTCAGAGAAGTAGGCCATCAGGATAATGTTGACAGGCAGTAGACAGTAGTGCGGTCAGTAGGCATATACCAGCATAAAAAATTTATTTGACTCTATTTAGCGTATACCAACATGTAAAAAAAAAAAAAAATTTCATTGACTCTATTTAGTATCAGAGAGTAAGAAGGGCAATTAACCAGGGTAGGAGAAACGAACTAATTACCACTGATAATTAAGCAGATACCTCCCCTCTTGGCCGTTTGGGTGATACTGGCTTCCACAAAATAGAAATCAAGGTAGTTACCAGTAACAATGAAACAGATACCTCCCCTATTAGCCAACTGGGTGAGACAGTACATTAGGGGTGGAGCCAGTGAGCATTTAATGGGAGGAGGGAAACGCGGTGGGCTGGTGGGCCGAGAAACCTGTTCAGCTTTCTCCTGCACCGGTGCAGGGGCCGGGAGCTTGTGCAATGCAAAGTCGTCAGCCGAGGAGGCCCGCCGGAGCAGCAGTAGCCCACGGCACCTCCACTCGGCAATTCTGCGGTCCTCTGGGTGGCGCGAGGGGCCTTGGAGCAGGTCAGCCTCGCTCCCCTCCGTCTTGACATCAGCTGTGTTGCCGGTCGGTGGGACAGTTCTCCTTTTCAGGAGCAAAGCGAGAGCGTCACAGTCGACCAGTAGCCAATGGGGGATTGAGCGTTGCGTAGGTAAGAATAGGGTGCTCAGAGTCTTATCTGATTAGAGTCTGAAGGGTGGATGGCAGACACTGAGGACTTCCTGTTTTCAGCTGCAGAGCTGTCGCACAGGCAATTTCAAGGAAGTTGTCAGCCTGTTCAGTGAAGCTTAGGGGAACCTCAGACTACAACCTCCCCTTGTAGCAGCACCGGAAAAAAAGTAGAATGATAATGCAGGCCATATTGCCCATGACTGAGTACAGAGATTTGTGTAGAAAGACCAAGAATCCCTCTAGTGGCAGGTCTGTATAACCTGCTAATGGAAAACTTGCCTTCTATTACACAGTTGAAATGTGCTTAATTCTATCGAAAATCTACTTGTAAAAAGTGCCAGATGGCTGAAGCAGGGGAAAAGTCCTGGCCAATCAGAGCGGGTTTGCTGGAACCACCCATGTTCCAATTGGCTGCGTTGTCCCGTACCTTCCAAGGAGCTGCAGGCGGGCGTCGTGGTCTCGGTCGGTAGCTGGCTTGGTGCGGGCCGACCGTGGCGGAGCTGAAGCAGCCCTATTCAAGGGCAGGCAGCTTCCAAGGAGCTGCAGGCGGGCGTCCTGGTCTCGGTCGGTGGCTGGCTGGGTGCCAGCCGACTGTGGGGGAGCTGAAGCAGCCCTGTTCAAGGGCAGGCAGCTTCCAAGTAAAAGTCTGGGGGAATTTAAACAGAAACTAGATATCTATGTGGAACAAAAGAAATGTAACTATTGCCGTTAGGCACAAGTTCAATATGGGCATGTCCTTCAAACTCATACTACACTTATGAACCTATAAGTCTGCGAGCCAAGAGCCTGGACCCTCTAGCGCCCCCTTCATAGTTAGATTGTTTTAAATAGCTTAAGGTTTGAAGTACTCTGTAATCCATAATTTTTTGGATATCCTTTTTTGTTTCCCACATTTTCCGTTGTAATTCTGTATCCCCTTTTCTATAGAGAGGTTGATGAGAGTGAAGTTGGTTTAAGAGAAAATTATATGAGGTGCCTAGTTTCTGCTTTTTGCAGGAGGCATAGTCAGTAGTTTCACTTCTTATCACTTTCAAAGTGTCCTATTGTATGGGACCTGAGACATTAGAGTCAAGATTCATGTATGGCCTGTGGAATGTGCTTTCTCATGTAGTCCACATATTCTGGGTCTCGCAGTAAGGAAGGGTTAAATCGCCAAAGTTTTCATTTTTTAGGTTTCCCCAGGTCAATTTTTAATATTAATGGATGGTGGTCTGATAAGAGGTGGGGTCCTATAGATATATTGTGAACTAAAGTAAGATGTTCGTAGGTAGCAAAAAAAATAATCTAACCTGGAATAAGTCCGGAGATGGCCCAAGTAGAAAGTGTAGCCAGGCAAAGAATGAAATATTCTCCTCCATACATCTTCTATTCCCAAGTGCGCCAAACTGGCTTTCAGGTACTTCACAGCACTAGAGGTTCTATAGGCCTATGGGTTAGAAGAGTCTAGCTGTGCGGAAAGGGCAATATTAAAATCTCCCCCCTCCCCCCCCATTACAAGTATACCTTGCAGCATGTCCAAGACCTTTTGTATAAAGAAGTGCACAACAGGGAGGGCTGATTGAGGTGTTGGATAGACATTGACTAGGGTCACTGTTTAAGAATGGAGACTACCTCTTACTATTACAAATCTACCTTGAGTGTCTTTATAGATTTCCTGCGTCTCTGAAGGAGTGGAGGAAGGCACTAATTTGGCCGCCCCTCTTCTGCGTCCGCTCGGGTGAGCGGATGCATATACTTGATATCGCTACTCCCGTTGTAATTTCTAATGTTCTCCTTCAGATAAATGAGTCTCCTGAAAAAAAAAAAAAAAAATACATATATATATATATATATATATATATGTATATGTATATATATATATATATATATATATATATATATATATATATATATATATATATATATATATATATATATATATGTGTATATATATATACAGGTATGTATATATATCGGATGTTAGTTTTCCCAAATATTGCAGAGGCGTGTTCGTTTGATGGGGTTGTGCAGACCACTCACATTCTGTGAGTAAATCTTAACAGGGTTTACCGCCATCTGGAGAAGGGAGAAAAAGGAAAAAGGAGAAGAGAGGAGGCCGGCCCGGGAGAAGGCAGGAGCACCCAGAGGTCTGCCCAATGACACAAGTCCAAATCATTCCCTCCCGGCTATCCTGAAGGACCAAAGACAGCTGGCCAGGGAAGAAAGAAGAAGCGGAACTCCAGGCCCCCCGGACGGACCCCCACCTAAATAAAGGATCTTTATAAACTTAATTTTGTCCAGTGTGTCTCTTTTTGTTTTCATAATATCAGAAAAAGAGAGGAAGAAATGACAAATATAGGCCAAAACAGTGGTCACTGTTGAAAAATTGAACACCCTTACGAGAAAACCTTGTTTTCCCCTACCCAACCCTATAAAAAATTTAATAGAGAAAAAAAAGGATTAAACAAAAAGACTGGAAGGGTGCATGGGCTGAAACTAACTGCCCTGCCTCCCCTGCGGAATACCAGTTAAACCTCCATAAGGAGTAAACTATATACAGAAGTACTTCCACTAATGAGGAAGGATATATTCTCTTCCTCCAGTTATCCAAGGGTAGGGCCCAGGAATCTGGCCCTATCTCGGATAAGTGGGGTGTCACCCTTAGCTGAAGGGTGTAAGCCCACTTAGGGGTAAGAACAACCCCAAAAAGGATCAGCGCTAAAAACCAGAAGCGCCAATGCTGGTGTGTGGTGCCAAGGTTTAAACAAGTGCTTAAGTCAAAGGACCCCCCCGCCACTTTGATTATTCCCCCCCAAGGGTCTGCACAATAGCTCCCCAAAACCCAGTAAATCTACACTGGTGTTTGGACCACCACCCCTGCATCCACCGCTAGGCTTCCACTGAAGAAATAGCTAGTTTGTCTTCCTCCTCCTCCCTCCCTCCCAAAAGTTCTAGAGGCCTACCAAACCTTGCATCACTCTGTCCACTTGGATGATCGCATTAGCCTATGTAAGGGAATAGGATATGACCCAGGTGTCAAATTAGCGATCTGCCCCACCGGTCAGGACTAATCCCGCCAAATGAGGTGGGGAGCCAACACCACCATGGTATGCATCGGTTTTATAAATAATAGAGGCGGTGGATCACTGGAGTCCCCTCCCAACCCAGCGCTGACAGGTCCATGCTCCTAACCCCCCCCGAGTCATATAACCCAAAGCTCAAACCTGACATGTACTGAAGATTATGATAAGCGTCCTCTCAGGTCTGCAGAGTGTAGGGTTTCGATATTGCCTCAACTTGCCCAGAATTTCCGTTAAGGGGAGGTCAGGATCAGGAATGCGTCTGGCAGGGTTTGAGATTGTGTTTGATGTGTCAGAGGGTCTCTGTAGAGTTGGTTTGTTGCCACGTTTCTGGTAGATTCCTCGAGCGAGCAGGTCTGCATTCACCTCGGCTGCCGTGGTGTAGACTGTGGGACCATTCGGAAACATTATCACCAGCTTAGCTGAATAGGGGGTACGGAATTTCTGTTTCTGGGACCTTAGATGTGGGAATAACAGTGACTATTCCCTGCACGTACACCATGTGGCAGGGGCATGGTCGTTGTCCAGTATTATTCGCTGGTTCCCATACATGATTATTTGTTTCTGTCGTGCCTTGATCAGTAGTTGCTGTTTAACATTGTAGTTCAAGAATCGCATTACAAAGAACCTGGGGCAGGCATTGGGCCTTGTGGGTTTCGGGCCCAGAGCACGATGTGCTCACTAGATTTTGATTTGAAAGTGGCTTAGATCCAAAACAAGTCTTAGCAGGTGATCTGCGAAGGCAGAGGGGTCCAGACCTGCCTCATTCTCTGGGAGCTCATAAACTCTGATATTCTTTCTGCGACCCCTATTTTCTGCATCCTCCTGTCGGACGGATATTTGCAGCTGTTCAGTTGACAATGATTTTAGGGCCATTTCCAAAGTTTCTGTATGATGTACATTCTCAGTAATTTGTGTATCTGCCTTGACTGTCCTGCCCTGAAGAACTCCAAGATCTGTGCAGAGGTCCCTAATAGATTCTGTCATCTCTGTTCGAAATTCGTTGATGGCCTTCAGAATGGTGTCAGTCTGGGGAGCATCAGTAGTTTCCTTCCCCCTTTAGATTTCCTGCCATCTGGCTGGGAAGCTGGTCTAGGTGGCGGCCCAGAATCTGATAGGCCACGTTCATCTCCCTCCTCCGTATCAGACAGCGGGAGAAAGCAATTTTTATTGTATTGGGCCATTCCCTGAGGAGAGCGATACAATTTTGTGCCTCTAAAAAGTTAGCGATTGCTAGCTGTAGTGTTGAAAGGTGAGGTTTTAAGCTTTTGAGGCGATTTTAGATGCAGTGTGGAGGGGGAGCTCCTCCAGCGTGTGGCTCACTCTTTCACGGCGCCACCGGAAGTCGTATGTGGTGTGTTTTGAAGGTTATAAAAATAGAAACAGGATTTGTCGGCTTGGCCCATACAGTCTGACCAGATGTTCCCTGCCTAATCTGTCTCCGTAGACTCACACTGGTTTCTAATGACTCTTCCTCCTCCCTACCTATTTTCTAATGTATTCCTATGTTTATCCCATTCATGCTTGAAGACCCCCACTGTTTTCAGCCACACCACTACCATTGGCAGTCGTCTGTTCCACATATCAACCACCCTTTGAGTATATCCTCACCTCTCAAACTTTCCACCTCCAGCGTCATCACATGACCTTGGTCCTGGCACCTGGTGGTGTTTTTCATCTGAAAGGGGCTCCCCTAGCCGGCCCATTCGTGACGCTGGTGACCCGGGTTTGGGAGCGGACTCTGGCCGATGGAGGGCCGGCCGGGGGAGAAGGCTTGAGCGTCCCAGGAACTGCTCGCCTCCTCCGGGGAGGAGGGAAGGACAAGATCCATGGCTTGTCTGACCCCGGGTGGAGGCCAGAGTTACAACACGCTGGTAGGACAGACCAATGGGGAGCTGTGTGGGGGACGTTGGCGTGTAACACCTTGACATCAGGGCACACATCAAACATCAAGAAAGGCGGAAAAAGCACCACCAGAGCACGGATAGACAGAGCTTCAGAGCCAGCCCTAATTTTGATGGCCTGCCTGACCATTGGGGGAACCGACGAAACTCGAAGATGTCGGGGTGCTGGGCCCCACCCCGTACCCACCTGGGGGGTATAGCCACGGCTCCATGGGGGAACCTCCAGGGATTCAGATAGGTAGCCGGGAGGGGGGGACTTAGAGTCTCCCAAGAAGCGTGATCTGGGTGAGGGAAGGAGGAGGAGAAAAGAAAGTTTAAAAAAAAAAAAGGGCTCCCTTTATGCATCCTTTCCACTCCTGTGAAGTACCAGTAGGCCTCTGTCATGTCCCCTGTCACTCTCCT
Source organism: Neoceratodus forsteri (assembly GCA_016271365.2). Taxonomy (NCBI): domain Eukaryota; kingdom Metazoa; phylum Chordata; order Ceratodontiformes; family Ceratodontidae; genus Neoceratodus; species Neoceratodus forsteri. The sequence continues at coordinate 781,868,511 of CM028132.1, read as the reverse complement.
CCCTTCCAGGGTGTACATTTTCCACCCCAGTAATACCCCAGCCTTCCTGCTACACAGAGCCCCCTCTTCCTCCGTAACAGCCTTCCCATCCACAGAGTCAGACCTGTCCCACACAGCCTCCTCCACAATAATAACCCTCTCTACCACACACAGTACCATCCTCTCCAATAATACCCCTTCCACACACACAACCCCTCCTCTCCAGTAATCCCCCATCCTACCCAGGAGGAAACCTCTGGATGCAAGCACACGCTCCACTGAAAAAGGAAATGGCAACTGATAATCCCTCTAGACAGAATATCAATATGCTGTCTAGAACTTTTCCCCCACACTGACAGTAACTGCGGCTCAGGCTCACATTATATGCTCCCCCAAGTGTGAAGAACAAGCTGCTTCTCACACCCCATGGGGAGACAGTGCCATCATAGAGCACTTGAGCTTTGCTCTCATGCTTTATGATGTCACTGCCTCTCCTCAGTGTGAGAACCAGCTTGCTTTTCACACTCAAGGGTGCATTATTTTCTATGTGGCCTACACAACTAGTTTAACAGGTTCTTACTTCTGGGTCTACTCTAGCATGTTTGGATGGCAGGGAGGGATGAGGTGATAATGGCATGTGAATGAGTAGACAAAGTAAAACTGTTGCAACACTTCAGTTGTCCAGCTTAATCATTACTAACCAGCTACATTTTCCATATTTCACTTAGTGCAGTGCCCCCCATCGCTTATGCAAATCATGTAAAATTGTGTCCCTGGTGGTCTGGAGGCAAGAACAGGTGAGTTGGGTTACTGAACGTTATGTACTGTAGCTGCCTATCCTCCTGGCATAGTGTTCCCCTTATTGGAGAGGGGATCAAATCACCCACTAAAGACTTCCATTTCTATATCTTCTAGACGGGCTGATTTTTTTTTTTTCTTACCCTCTCCCTTCATAAGGCCTTCCTCGATTTCAGCAGGCAATGCCCTATCCAGATTGTCCATGCAAATCCTGCAAAATCGAGTCCCTGCTGGTCCATGGTTTAAAAAAAAAAAAAAAAAAAAAAGTTGAGTTGGACTCCAAGATGATAATTATTAACTGTAAGTGGACAAAAGTGGAGGCAAAGAGGAGGCTGGCAACTACAGGTCTGTCAGCCTGACTTCAGTGGTGGGGAAAGTAATGAAATCACTACTGAAGGAGAGGATTGTGGAATATCTAGAATCCAGTGGTCTTCAGGATCCGAGACAGCATGGAGTCACTGCGGGGGAGATCATGTTAAACAAATTTGATAGATTTCTTTGACTGGGTGACCAGGGAATTGGATCAGAGTGGAGCGATGGATGTGGCCTACCTAGATTTCAGTAAAGCATTTAACACTGTTCCGCTTGGCAGACTCATAAACAAGCTGGAAAGTCTAGGAGTGGGTCCTAAGATCGTAAACTAGGTGAGAAATTGGTTGGGGGACAGGAGACAGAGGGTGGTGCATGATAGTAAATGGCGATCACTCTAAAGAAGGGAGGGTGACAAGCGGGGGTGCCACAGGGATCAGTACTGGAACTGGTCCTCTTTAATGTCTTTATTAGCGACTTTGCAGATGTGCTAGAAGGGAAGGTGTGCCTCTTTGCAGATGACACTAAGATCTGTAATAGGGTAGACACTCCGGGAAGGAGTGGAAAAAATGAATAGTGATGTAGGAAAGTTGGAGGAATGGTTAAGGGTGTGACAGTTGTGTTTCAGTGCTAAGAAATGCAAAATCATGCCCTTGGGGCACAGAGACCCAGGAGTGGAGTACAAAATATCAGGTATAGTATTAAAAACAGGAATGGAACCTGGGGGTAATCATAGCTGATGACCTGAAGTGGCCAGACAGTGTGACAAGGCAGTGGGGAGAATTAGTGGGATGCTGGGCTGCAGGGAATAGTATCACCAGCAGAAAGAGAGAGGAAGTGTTACCGCTGTATAGATTCACTGGTGAGACCTCACCTAGAGTACTGTATCCAATTCTGGAGACCACACCTCTGTAAGGACATAGACAGGGTAGAGGCGGTCCCAAGGAGGACACCCAAAATGGTGCAGGGTCTGCATTGCAAGCCCTATGAGGAGAGACTGAGGGTCCTCAATATGTACACCCTGGTGGAAAGGAAGAGAGAGGGGAGATATGTAGAAACATTCAAATACCTCACAGGTTTAAATAAAGTTCAAGAGAGAAGCATTTTTCGGGAAAAAATATGCCCAAACAGGGGGACATGCTGTTAAACTGGAGGGGGGGTTGAGAGAGACTCGGGGTGATGTGAGGAAGTACTTCTTCACGGAAAGAGTGATGGATGCCTGGAATAGTCTCCCAGCGGAGGTGGTGGAGGCAAAAATGGTAATGGGTCTCAAGAATGCATGGGACAGGCATAAGGGAACATTAGAGGTAGAGAAGGGAGGTGGTAAATCCGGAGATCAAGTAGGGTCTGCGGTGTTTATAGTAGGTAGAGAAAATGAGCAGACTAGGTGGGCCAAACGGTCGTTATCTGCTGTCAACATCTGTGTTTCTATGTAAGTGCCACCACCAGCCTCCTGCCATAGAGGTCCTCCCTGATCACTGGTGCAAATGCTTTAAAATAGAGTCCCTGGTAGTCCAGTAGTGGCCCACCAACATGCTCCAATGCGTCCCACACTGCTGACATTCCACCTCCCCGCCTGCACTCCCCCTACCTCACCATGGTTGGACAGCGTTCCTCTCATCTCGATACAGTGACCGACACAGCCCTCCTCCCACGTCCATGGCTGGTCGCCATACGAGCTTTCAGTGAATTCATACAGATAGCTCATACAGCAACTGGCCACGCAGGCGAGAGGAGGGCTGTGCTGGTCTCCATGTCGAGAGGAGAGCACCAATCCACCATGGTGAGAGGGGGAGTGCATGCGAGGAGGTGGAATGTCAACGTGGTGGTGTGCCCCACCGGACCACCAGTGACTCGATTTTAAGACATTAGCACGGGCGATTGGGGGGACCACTATGGCAGGAGGACAGGGGTGGGCACTTATAATAATTACCATCTTGGAACCCAGCTCAGCTTTTATTTTGTGTTAACAACGGACCACCAGGGATTTGTCTGCAGGATTTGCACGGGCAATCAGGGCTGGGGGAACCACTGTGCCAGAAGGACAGACCGCTGCAGTACATAATAGTAACCCAGCTCACCTGATCTTGCCTTCAGACCACCAAGGACTTGATTTTTCAACATTTACACAGGCAAAGGGGAGGGAGAAGGGGTGACTCAACTGCTGTGCCATGAGGACAGGGGCGTGCAGCTAGAGTAGCAAATTATTCTGAATCCTTGGAAACCAATCGGCTGACTTTTTGTTTCTGTCAAAAATATGCCTGTACTCTTGAGTCTCTCGGGCTCTGTCTCTCCTTCTAACTCTTCTCCCTCGTGTCGTCTTCTCTGTCTGTCGCTCACCTCTACTGAAAGTACTCACCGTCTCGCTTCATGAGACAGGAGTTTCTAGCCAATAAAATGTGCATAGCATAAAAACCAGTAGCTGACTGCCTCACAGCACAGTGATTGACTGCTAACATAGCCAGTCATTTTCTTTAAAACTCCCTCCTCAAAGAAAAGGGAAATGCCCTTCCCTTTCCGTGCTCCTACTATACAGCTGGAGCACAAATGACCTGGATAAGAGCATTGAAAATGTACTCCTGCTGACTCAGTCTGTGCCCTGAGAACGGAGAACAGCCTTAACGTTATCCCTGCAGGGCACTGACACGAGTGACCACAAGTGTTGAAGACCGTGATAGTTACTCACTGCTGCACTATTCAAAGTGACGTGACTGTATCTGACGTACTGTTAGCTTGCTACAGACTTTTTTTGCTCTTCTGCAGTGCTAGGGGCCCTAACTGGGAGAGCAGTCCAAGCAACAGAATTTATAAATCACAATAATATTTGTCATAGTTAGCATATGTTAAACAGTGTGTTAAACACAGGCTCATGACTGTCAGGGCACCGACACGACTGATTCACAAGTGTTGAAGACAATGAAGAATAATAATCAGCATTTATAGCAACTCACTGCTACACCGCTCACAGTGACATGAATGTAGCCATCTCAATTAAGAATTATTTTTTCCCCTAAAATGAATTCTCTGAGGTTCTGTATGATTAGCTGGCAGCAGAAGTTTTTTTTTTGCTCTTCTGCAGTGCTAGGAGTCACTAGACAACTAGGAGAGCAATTCGAGCAACAGAATTGATAAATCACTGTAATATTTTGAAATTATCAGTCAGCGTATTTTACATTGAGTGTTGCTAGACACAAACTCACTGTATACGCAGTAAGTGCAGACTGACAGTACTGTACTTTAGTCACAGAAAACTTCCCTCTTAGGTTTAATGATCACAGTGGCTGGACTGAAAGTGACGTTCTATATTTCTTTCACAGTATATCTCTAATTTTACTAGATTTTATATCCCTTTCCCTGCCTGCCTAAATCTAGTGCCTGTTGGTAGCACCTGAAGTCACACAACTCTGACTTCACGCCACTGTTGTTCTGTCAAAAGTAATTTATTTAAAATGAATGCAAGTTCTGAGAGGTAGTTTTTTTTTTAATAGTAAATTCCTGTCTCAGATTAATATGATATACTTTTTCCTGTCTGTCTTAACCTAGTGTATGTTGGGAGACACTGAAGTAAAGTCACACAACTTTGACTTCACACACTGTTGTTTCTGTCAGAAGATGTCTTTTTTTTTTTAAATAAAATGCAAGTTCTGTGAGGTAGATTTTTTTTTTTATAATAGATTCTTATCTCACACTGCTGAACTTCAAGCTGCAGTTAACTGCTATGAAGGAAGGAGTTAGAAAATCCATCTTGCAGTTTCCTCTGCTCCCTTGGCTTCTTTTTATATTTTAAATGAAATGGCCATAAAATTTCCTGCAAAGGAAACAATTATTCCTATCCCTTCTGCTGCCTAAAGAACTAAGTTAATAGCTGATTAAAGTTTAGGTGAAAAGTTCATCTACCTCCCCCCCACCTCCCCCACCAAACAGCTTGCTGCTGCCATGATGAGACAAGCTCCTCTCTCTTCGTGGTCAAAATTGCAAAACTGTTCCGTTCACATGCTTAGAAAAATGGGCTTTTTATTTCCTGGGCTCTGATTGGCTGGTACCCATGCCAGAGGGTTACATTAACCATCAATAGACACCAAGGAAATAAAAAGTACCAGCCTGCTATGCCCCAGTGCCAAACTGGTATCCTTGTGCCAGCTTAAATTTTAAAAGATAGCAGCCGCCATTTTTTTTCCTGCTGGCGTAGCAAGAGCAAAGAGCGAGTCAGTCCCACCACACACACACATGCAAAGAGTGAGTCAGTCCCACCACACACACACACACACACACACACGCATGACTCAATTCTCAAATTTGTTTACTATGTTTTTTTTTGTTTGTTTGTTTTTTTAAACAGTATCTTCCTTCCTCTCCCAACAGTCCCATCTACGATGCTGCTGAGTAATCCCTACCATGGCACCTGCAGACCCTGCACTGCAGCCGACCACCGTTTACTGTTCCTTTTGACATGAGTTCCGTTAAATCTACAGTTTATCACTTTTAAGAACATAACGAATTCCAGCATGTAAACAAAACACGGCTACTTTGGTCACGAAGTCGACAGGTCTCAAAGAGCCGTGCAGTTTCTCATGCCCTCCTCCAGCTAGCCGCCCACTCACTGTCAAGCCTACAGTTAATTTAAAAGTAAAATGAAGCTGCTTCTGTGTGTGCTGGGTTGGGAAGAATTAAAATAAACTGTCTGTTCTGCTGGTTGTGGGGTGAGGGGGGAGGATCAGTAGAAGAGAATGGCTCATGGACAAACACAGGTCTGTGTCTCGGAAGAGAAGAAAACTAGCAGGGAGGGAAACAGAAGGCAGTATACACTTGCAGCACCTTCTAATGGGCAAAACGGAAAGTGTGGACTTTTTTTTTCCTAAACATATACCTACACACAGCAAAAATTAGAGAGAAAACATTTTAAATATTACATTTTTAATCTTTTTCTTTTCTTTAGTAGCCCATTTTCTAAGCATAAGAATACCCTTCAGAGTGGGCAGTATGGGCAATACCGGACCTTCCAGGGGCTATAAGGCCCTCTTCCTGTGACGTCTGGCTTCATTACATCCCTGGGCGGTTCAGTATTGCCCAGTAACTCCCACCTTGTCAGGTATTATTGCTTGCATATAACACTGTTACTGTACCATGTGAGTGTCAGAAATGACACACACACGCAGTACAGTAACATTTTATATGCTGCATTGTGTCATCACATCTTTGCATCAAATTTATGTGCCGTCCAGTTTAGGACAAGAGTCCTCCTCTTCCATTCTGAAGGTGTGCTGGAAAATTAAGGAATGATGTGGCACATCAATTTCTGATGCCTGGTGCTGTCAAGAACAGCAGATCGTAACAGAATCTGCCTTGACTCCATTTTTCCTGGGGGGAAGTTATCTGTTTCTTTGTTTTGTTTTTAAACATCATTAGTAAACTTAAGTAGACTTTCATTCACAAAATGGCTAAGAAACACATCAGGATGGGAGGCAGTATGACGCAGTGGTCTAGGGCTCTGAGCGGCAAAAACTTGGGTTCATATCCCACAGCCCCCACTTCTATACTGTGTAAACCTGAGCAAGTCACTTAACTTCCTTGTGCTCCCAGGTCTCACCTGGAAACAAGCAAACAATTGTTCCTCTTTTTCCCCCCAGTACTGGCATGTCATTTGTATCAGTCAGTCTGCTGATGGCCGTGCAGTTCACTTGTTAAAACCCCTACCCAGAGATTTCTTAAGTTGTTGCTTTATCCTTGGGACAGTATTTTCCACAGAAAAGTAGTCCTTTATATTAGCTATTGTTAGCCTGTCTATGATTCATGCTTATCAATAAGAAACACAGTCTGTGCTGAGATTAGCTGCTAGAGCTGACGAAGCTAGAGGTGCAGAGTAATGTTACGAAATACAAGACCAGTTGTACAGCATAGTGTTGTCAGAAATGCTGTTCTAGTGCCAGCAGCTAATTTCAACAGAGTGTGTTTCCCACTGAAACCAGGCAATCATAGTTTACCAGTAGTCTATAAACTGGACTATTTTTCTGCAGAAATACTGTCTGCCTCGAGGATGAATTGACAAGAAATCAGCCTGGTTGGGTTTTTACAGAGTGAACACCGCGGGGTGGTCAGCAGACTGGCTGACTGTGCAATGATTAAACGCCCGCCGATACTCATTTCCAGTAATTTAGACATTTTATGAGTTAAATCATCTGCTTTAATATGCAAAACAAAAAAAGGAACTTTTTTTCCCCCCGGAAAAACCTGACATTCAAGTCTGACCGATCCGATCCCCTTTTCTGCTGTTGAATTCTCCCACGCATTATGCTGTGATTCTTTTCAGGAATCCATTCTCTCCTTTTTACAGACGATTCACAACACTTAACTTTGTTGAAGTATCTGAGCTGTCCACCGCCCGCCCTGTGAATATCCACTTCCTGCTCCCAGTGTCCCTCTCAGATGGTCACTCACCAAGGTTAGACACCATGACTGCTTGAAGGAATGCCCCTCTGGAGCTGCATGCTTCAGACCACAATATTTGCAACTTGCATCCTTGCCTCCATCACAGTCGGGCTGGAATGCTGCCCACTGCCCACCCCCTGAACGTCTCTCACAGAGTCACCAGAATGCCTGAAGGACCACCCTCTCCACTGCCCCCTCCATTCTGGGAACTGCTTGCTTCATAGGACTGCCCTCTTGACTGTAAACCAAAAAAAAAAAGCTTTGGCCTGGCCACAAAAGCTGAATGACATCTCTCACACAAGCTGGTGCAGCCTGAATGTAAAGTGCTACTCAGGCACCTTGTGTCCCATGGCAACTGCAAATATGGGAACACAGGGACTGAAAAGCATGTAATTGGTGCAGATTTGTGCTCTGAAATGAACCCTGTGTATGGCCCCCGGTTGGGGCCTAAGGTTCAGATGCAAGATTATCTGTAACTCTGGGGGTGGAGTGGGGTTCCAGGTGCTGTTTGCCAGGCAGGTCTTTGTTTTCGTTATTGGTGGCATATACGGCTATCTTAACTGTTGTTCCATATAATGTGATAGGTCTTAATGTGTCAAAGTGGGCTTGGATACTGCAGGAACTTAAGAAACAGATCGGCAGTTGTGGCGTACATGCAGGAAATGCACTCAACAGATAAACAGGATGATAAATTAAAGAGGTCATAGGTAGGGGAGATTAATGCAGCCCCCTGGACTGCTCACCTGCACCGGAGGGGAACATATCCTGATTCGTAAGGATTCAGCACTGCAGATCCAGAAAGTTAAGAAGGACCTAGAGGGTAAATATGTCCAGTTGGGAGGTATCTTAGAAAGTTCCTTGACAACACCAGAGTGGTTGGAGGGACACACTAGACATACAGCTATTCACTGTGGCTGTGGAGGAACTCACCCTCCCCATCTTCAGAATTTTCAGCTTCTCTCAGAGGTGCGCGCAGTTCCCAGAGAAGTGGAAATTCACGCTATTCACACCAATGTTCAAAAATGGTGACCGGTCCAATATTGCCAATTACAGACCCACCTCGATTCTGTCCCCAATGTCTAAGGCCCTGGAGAAAACTGTGTCAGACCAGCTAGTCACATACCTAGAAAAATATAAATTGCAATATGCGCAGCAGCATGGTTTTAGGAAACGCCACAGTACCAATACAGCACTGGTAGGATACACCAACTACACTGCACAAGGTCCTTGATAATGGTAAAATGGTGGGAGACATTGATATCAACTTAAAGGAAAACTGTCCTAAATATGGGCTCCCGCCCCCAGACAGTTTACCTTCCGGTTTCGATTTTAACAGCAAGAGGCGGTATTTTCTGTGCAACATGTATTTAATTTTCAAAACTCCGAAACCCAGAAGTATGGAGGAGGGGGGATGCTCCATTTGCTGAAAAGGTGCGCCAATGCACTGCTTGCTCAGTACTTTTGTGTTGAAGCGAGCGACCCGCCACACCTTTCAGCAAATGGAGCGTCCCTTGCTTCCTCCATACTTCCGGGTTCCAGAGTTTTGAAAATTAAAATACAGTAAGTTGCGGCGCAGAAAAATGCCGCTCTTGCTGTTAAAATCTAAACTGGAGGGCAAGCTGTCTGTGGGTGGGAGCCCACATTTTGGACAGCTTTCCTTTAATAAGGGCCTTTGATTTGGTCACCCATAAGCTGCTACTCGGTAAGCTTCTTAGCCTCGGTCTGTTTAGGGACTTAGGGGCCTGGTTTCGTAGTTACCTGTCTGAGCACACACAGAGGGTGAAAATTGATGGCTTCTTGTCTCATACCCAGAGAGTACCCATAGGTGTGCCACAGGGATCCATTCTGGGCACTCTCCTCTTGGGCCTTTTTATTAACCAGATGCCTGTTGGCTCACATTCTCCTATATGCAGATGATGCTGTCATCTATGATAAGAACACTGACCTTAGCAGTCTCACCACTGATCTCTAGGGAAACTTTGAAGCTTTAAAAAATGGTTCTGTAGTAATAAAGTAGTCCTCCACTACAACAAAACAAAAACCGTGCTTTTCACTAGCCCTCAGGTGAAGAGAAAGTTCTCCTCCCTTGTCATGCTCAGTAACAAAGGTCAAATGCTGAAACAGGTGGAAACATTTAAATATCTCGGAGTAGTTCTGGATGACACTCTGTCCTTTGTCCCCAGTGTAGATAATTTGGAGTCCTCAGTAAATAGAAGGCTGGGTGGCCAATTCAGAAATCTGAACAGCCTTAATGCAGATGCCAGGGAATTGATAGTGCCCAGATCCATCCTGTCCCTTGCAGACTATGGACTACCTATCTATGTAGCTGCCTATGACTCAATAGTAAACAAGGGCAAGGTGTTCTGCAGTAAAGCTTGCTGCTCTGTGTTAGGGACTGACAAGCACACCCACAGCTGTATCCTTTACACTCTAACCAACTGTCTACTAGCCAAGAAAGCACACGTAGGCCTAAGACCCCCTGCACTAAAAAACGGTTTCCTCCCTGTGTCAAACCATTATAACACGAGGAGCATGGCCAGAAATGCCCTTAAACTACCCTTCTGCAGAACTTGGCTGGGTAAGTGTTCCTTTACTTCTAGGGCTGCAGGCTAGCTGAACTAACTGCAGTAATCCATGCTGAACCTCCCCAGGTTTATCCAGTTCTAAGAAAAAAAAATCCCCGCAGGCTGTCCTAGCAGCTCAGTGCAGTTGCAGTTTTTCATTGAACTAGTTGTAATTATCATTTCTGCATTCTACTGTCTCGTTGGCAGCTTGCTGCTGGAACTGGTTCTTTATCTGTCAGCAATGCAGTTATACAGCTTTGGAGTATCTTGATTGTTTGGCAAGCTTTCCCCTGGAAAGTGCTCATTCACTCTGTCATTTGTCTTTTCAGATGAGACGTTAAACTGAGGTCCCATTTGCCTGGATTGGTGGTAGTTCAGGTGGATGTTAAAGATCCCATCGCACTTATCGAAAAGAGTAGGGGAATTTCCCCGGTGTCCTGGCCAAATTTCCCTCATTCACTAAAAATACCACCAACAGTTTCATCTGGTTCAAGGTCAGTTGGCATTCATCTGTATCCCCCTCCCCCGGGTCGTGCCTGAAAATAGGCAGGATTTGTCTAGTGCACTTACCCGGTCAACAAAAACTAAAATAAAATAACATTTATAATTTGACATGGAACCTTTATAAAAGTGCACTTGTGTGCAAAGGTATCATCTGATTCTTCTAATAACCAACTAAATAAATCTTTAAAGGTTAACCTTGTAAATTATTGAACTGGTATGCCCAAAATGAAGATAAGGACAATAGAGTCTTCCTTAAGAAAGTAATACTTGAGATGGTCACTGACCCTGACTCACTTCACCTTGTCGTTGGGCGACGGGGTGGGATTTCAATATGGTAGTCTTGGCCACACTGGACAGACAAAGCCCACAGGCAATAGGGCGGGGGACTAATATTGTGGATTTCGGAGAAAACTGGGTTAAATGGAATGCCCCCTCAGCCTTTGATTCTGTTTCCCTGTGTAGTTTGTAGGCATGCCCAATAATTGCCTCTACTGCACCCTCCTAATTTCATCATGATTTAAATGTAAATGAAGGTACTTGAGTCTGGTGTGAAAACTTGCTGAACTCCATTGCAAAGGTCAGGACCTGACTCATGTAAGGCATCTTGGAATTTTATGATGTTTTGGTGCTGAAGCCGGCAGTAAACAATGTAATAGTCAGTGCTGTTGCTGTCCTTTGTAGTCCCTATGTTCTTGTCTTATGCTAGCCATGAAACTTTTCAAGGCATAGTAAGTGCCGTGCTGTTTTCTGTAATTTAAGTGTGTCTGAGTTACAATAAATTGTTTTTAGAGAATACAGGGACTCCACAAGACGTAACAGAACTGAATAAAAGTATAACTTCTGCTGGCTTGTGCGTGTATGCATTATCAACTCTCATGATGTCTTGCATGAGTGGAGTCATGCCCTTTGAAATGGAGACAAACAGGTTTTCACACCAGGGCAAAACAGAGTGAATTAACCTCATTTATATTTAAATTAGGATGGAATTAGGGGGATGCAAGAGAGGGAATCATTGTTCATGCCTACAAACTACACAGGTACTGTATATAGAAAACAGGTTGAGGGGACTTTCCCCTTAAAGGTGGTAAGGAGGGCCTTGCATCCACACACACACATCATATCTTTTCAAGTAGACATAGAAACTGTCCACATACAGATATTTTTATTTCTGCAGAATGGACTCATAAGGTGTCCACCTGCAGAATACTCCCCATGACCTTTTCTGATCATGCCCTGATAAGGTTACACTTGAATGTTGCGGTGTCCTCATATAATTCAAATTGGAGATTTAATGTGGGGTGTTTAAACTTAGTCTCCTTCAAGGAATTAAAGAAGAAAATAAACAATACAGGATTATCATTTACAGAACCCACCGGGAGTAGTGACACCCATGGTAAGATGGAATGCAGGAAAGGCATTCGTCATGGGAGCCATTATTAACTACTGCTCGGGGATGAAAAAACAGACTGGAGAAATGATCACAACTAGAGTCCGAGTTGCGGGAGGTGGAGTTTCAGAATACATTAACACTTAACCCACAGGTTAGACAGACTTGGGAGGCTAAGAAAAGGGAACTGTCTCAGCTAGTCAATATTAAATAGAGGGTACTTTCCAGAGGATGCAACAAAAGTATTATGGAATGGTAATAGGGCAGGGCATCTGCTGGCTCTAACTCTGCTCAAACGGCAGGGGAACAGAGCTGTGTTAAGCGATCCTGATAAATGTGTGTGTTGTTTTGGGGGCGTGTACAACAAGCCCACTGGAAATTATGAACTATTTGCAAAATATTATTCTGATTTATATAACCAGGAGGCAGACCCAGATATGCCTGGCAATATAGAGGGGTTCCTGTCAGAAATAACTATTCTGGCACTTTCTGAGCAGGAGGATTCCTGGCTAGAAAAGGATTTTGGGGCCGTGGAAATCTGAGACAAAATTAAATAATTAAAAACTGATAAATTCCTTAGTACAGATGGGCTCCCATCAGAATTTTGTAAAGCCTTTGCTGATGGTTTAATTCCTTTACTGAAAAACTGTTATCAGGATTTGCTAGAGGGAGGGCCAGTACTGGATTCCTGGCGATATGCACAACTTTCCAAACCAGGGAAGGTCCCTGCACGTTGCAATTCATACTGTTTCATTACTGAATGTTGACCTCAAAAATATTTACTGGCATTGTGACATACGGTCTTCAAAAGTGTGTTCCCCTGGTTGTATCCTAATTAAACAGGCTTAGTCTGTGGATTTTTTTTTTTTTTAACAAGACAGTATTAGAAGACTGATCAACATTTCAGCATAACAGAGACATTCCAAGTAGCAATCTCCATTGATGGTGAAAAAGCATTTGTTAGGGTAAATTGGCTATTTCTACAAAAAAAAATTAAAAATGGAGAAAATGAAATTCAGCCCCCAAATTAGAACCATTATCAAGAATGTATATGCCATCCCCCAAGTAAGGGTAAGAGTGAATGGAACAAACTTGATATTGGCTAACTAGGATCTGCAGCTTATCCGATAGGTAGGGAAATGGGCAGACTGGGTGGGCCAAGCGGTCCTTATCTGCTGTCAAAGTCTATGTTTCTATGGTATACGTTAACAAAAGAGACTAGGCAGAGCTACTCTCTGTCTCCGCCGTTGTTCTCCCTCTGCCTGGAGTTGTTGGTGGAAGCAGCCAGACAGGATGCTAATATTTAAGGGATGGAGCAGAAACTCTCTCTGTATACTCATTACTTTTTTTTTTTTTTTTTAAGTCACCTAGAGGAATCTGTTCCTGCCCTAACATGGCTTCTAGACCTATTCTGACATTTGTTACAATGCAAAATTAATTCTGACAAATCGGAGACCTGGAGATTAAATGGTTCTTGTCCCCCGGGGTTTAAGGTAACATTTCCCTTCTCATGGGCCAAAAATAATCAGATTAGATATCTAGGGATACAGATAACAGTGGATGGCTCCAAGCTTTTTAGTATTAATTATCATAAATGGACTTATTGACTTGCTGGACCAATTGACTTTTGAATTGGGCGACCTTGGCATCTGTAGCCAATCAGGGGGTCGGAATTTGACTTCAGTGGGGTCTGTCCTCTGCTTCTATTGAAGACATGTTGCACAAGCAGCCCCATCCGCGTGTAGGACTGTATGAGTAAAGGATGGTTGTCTGTCTTGAGTCTGCTGGAGTCCTCTGGTAGTCGGTCGGTTGGCTGGCAGGCTACTCTGATCCTTTTGCTTTAGTGCTGTGGCTGCAGAGAGTTTTAAAAAGGAAGAGAAGGGAAAGGAGAGGGGACCAGACCAAAAGAAGGTTTACAAGATTACTCCAGTGCAAGTGACTTATAAACTGAGTTCATAGACTGTGCCCTAACTGTGTATACTGTACTATTCAAACAACATGAAGTCTTGCTGTATTCTGACTATTGCAGTTGGGTCCTGCCTTTCAACTGCCCCGGAGAACAAAGAGTTAACTTTCCATGGCCACCATGGAACGTTCAGCGCGAGCTCAGTTGAAGCCCCTGTCTGCTGTTGTTTAAACTCCAACCGTCAGATTCTTTACTCTGCCTCACTGAACAGTCGCTTCGGAGATTTCTCCTTTGCTCGGTTCAAAAAAGTCGGTTAAAGTGTTGTTTTTTCGCTCGGTTTCTACCGAATTTCTGCTACCGAATCTGTCGGTTTAAGTCTCTGTCTGTGGTACCGTGAGTACTAGATAGGTTTTAAATTTAGTTTCTGTGTGGAACTTCTAAATTTCGGATCGGTTCGGCTGAATCGATCAGTTTAATTTTAAAAAAAAATTTGTGAATATACTTAGAGTGTGGTAACCGGTCCGTATCGGTTCTAAAAAACACAGATTTTATTACGTTTTCCAAGACCGTACACGGTCAGGAACCGATAGGGGCTCCCGGGCTTACGGATTGCCGAAAAAAGGGTGGAGTTTTGATAGGGATTGGCCATGTCTGAGAAACCCAAGAAAAAAACCGGGCCCACTGGGTTTCAACACTACAGTGTGTATGGGGAAGCCTTTGCTAAGGCTGATCCCCCACACCACCTGTGTTTATTGTCTGGGGTTTGACCACCTCGATTCAGACTGCCAAATTTGTAAGAATTTTCCTAAAGCTACCCTGGATAAGAGAGTAGGTAGACTGAGGGAAAGAGAGGCCGAGAAGTCCGCTGACCCGGATGGTCAGCCCGGTTCGGTTCCAACCGAACCCGAAGGAGTGTCCTCTGACCAGGGTGAAACTTCTTCGGGCAAAAGGAGAGCCAATTCTGAGGAGCCGGTTCCGGTTAAAAGGAAGAGAAGAGATAAGTCATCCGGTTCGGGTCTGGAAATTCATACTCCAACCGCTGATGAGATAGCCAAAGCAATAAGAATAGTGCAATCGCTAACTTCGGTTCCAGCCGAACCGGCACCATCTGGCAGGGGCTCGGTTCGGTCGGTTCCGGATCACACTTCAGAAGAATGTTATGAACCGGAGGAGGAGGAGGAGGGAGAGTATGAGCATGATGATGGTGATTATGAAAGTCTGGATGTGCCTATTGACCCGGACATCTTCCCAGACAGACCTTCAGGTGTTTCTCCTCCTAGGCTTTCTGAGTCCCCTTCCCACTTTATGTTTTACAAAAAAGTGGCTGAAACCCTCCAGCTTCCAATGGAAGAAGCAGTAGAGGATCAGGAGGAGCCTGATTTTGTTGAAATGATGGACATCCCAGAGTCCAGGAGACTATTCCCCTCCACAAATCCTTTGGGAAACAGACACATAAAGTTCTTAAGACTCCTAATTCCATACCTCCTGTGGACAGACAAATGGACAAGAGGTATACTTTGTCAGGCTCAGACATGGAGTTCCTTTCCTAGCAGTGCAGCCATGTTGGGGATAGTGCAGGCTGCTACCTGTGATAAGGCAAATATCCCCTTGGCATCACACACCCCAGATAAAGACTCCAAGAGGATTGATGCCGTGGTAAAGAAGCAGTACATGGCAGCATCTTTGGGACTCAGGCTGGCTAACTATATGGTCTACACAGCTAGATACCAGAAGTCCAGATGGGACACTGTGCTGGCTCTGGCCAAACAGGCCCCTGACCAGCTTGCCAAGGAGCTGGAGCAGGTGGCTGCAGTTGGGATTGAGGCATCCAAGGTGCAGTTTCATGCTGCTGTGGACTCCAGTGATGTTTCATCTAGAGTCATGGCTACATCTGTGGCCCCTTCGGAGGATGGCTTGGCTCAGATGTACTAGCCTATCACAGGATACCCAGGCTAAGGCCATGGATTTCCCTGTCATTGGTAATTCTCTGTTTGGGGAGCAGACAGAGAACTACATGAAAAAGATGGGCTAGTACAGGACCACCTACAGGAGTGCTCAGGCCAAAGAAAGGCAAGCCACTCCTCAGAGGCACCAGTCCAGGGGCAGGGGCAGGCCTTTTCAAAGGCCTTTTTACCAAGCCCAGGCCTCCTCTTTTTCCTATGCTCAGAGGGGGTTCTTCAGAGGGAGAAGCAGACAGGGAATGAGCAGGCCTGCTTCCACCCCTCAGCCTAAAGCCCCTGCCAAGCAGACACCCTGATGGGTCTGCCCGGGCCGATTCTCCAATACCTGTAGGGGGCAGGCTGGCTTACTTTGTCCAGGACTGGAAGTCTCTGACATCGGACAAGTGAGTCCTGGAAGTAGTAAGCCAGGGACTGGTTCTCAGCTTCAAAAAATTTCCCAAGATGAGAACCAGATCCTTTCCTCCTGCAAATCCATCAGAGACCCTTGCCCTAGAGGCAGAGGTTTCTACCCTCCTGGCTCTCAGAGCCATAGAGAGGGTTCCTACCCTACACAAGGGCAAAGGATTGTACTCCAGGTACTTCCTAACCCCCCAAAAAAACAGGAGAATGGTGGCCCATCCTGGATCTAAGATATCTGAACAAGCACCTTTTAAAACCAAAGTTCAGAATGGTGACTCGGGGAATAATTCTGCCCTCTCTAAGGCCAGGGGACTGGCTAGCCTCCCTGGACCTCAAAGATGTCTATTTCCACATTCCCGTCAGGTGCCCCCTCAGAAAGTACCTCAGGTTCGAGTTGCCCTCAGGCCACTATCAGTTCAGAGCAATGCCCTTTGGCCTAACATGAGCCCCAAGGGTGTTCACAAAGTGCCTGGCAGTAGTGGTTGCTTTTCTAAGGAGAAAAGATCTCCATCTTTCCATACTTGGACGACTGGCTCATAGTGGGTCAGTCTCAGACCAGAATCAAGTCGCATCTGCAAATAGCAAGTGCTCACTTCCTTGGATTCCCCTCAACCTTCCAAAGTCAGTTCTCGAGCTAGTACAGCTCCTCACCTTCATAGGGGCGGAGCTGGATACAATAAGGGCAAGAACCTTCCTTCCCCTGGACAGGGTAAGGACCCTTATGGAACTGGCTTCTTCATTCACCCTTCAGGTGTCTCGACCAGCAAGGCATTTCCTGCAGCTACTGGGCCACATGGCAGCCACTACAGCAGTGGTCCAAGGAGCACGATTTAAGATGAGGGACATTCAGTTCCACTTAAGAGCCTTCTGGTCCCAAAGAAAGGATTCTGTTACCAAACTAGTCCCAGTGACTCGAACCCTGATCCAGGCTTTGCAATGGTGGCAGGATCAGGACAATTTGAGATGAGTTCCTTTTGTCACTCAATTTCATTCAGTGATACTCACCACAGATGCCTCTCTGCTGGGCTGGGGAACCCACCTGGGGGATCTTACCACCCAAGGGCTGTGGTCACCTCAAGAATCTCTGCTTCACATCAATCTCTTGGAACTCAGAGCAGTGTTTCTGGCACTGCAAGCCTTTTCCAAATCTGTACAGAACAAGGTGGTCCAGATCAGAACAGACAATACCACCACAATGTAGTACATCAGCAAGCAAGGAGGCACTTGGTCTATGGCCTTGTGCACAGAAGCAATGAAGTTGTGGTCTCTGGCCTATTCCCTGCAAACCTCTCTGATAGCAGTTCACCTCCCAGGGAAGGACAATGTCCTAGCAGATGCTCTCAGCAGGATATCCCAGGGCTATCACGAATGGACCCTAGATCCCCTAGTTTTGAAAGTGATTTTCTCGAGATGGGGCACTCCACAGATAGATCTTTTTGCAGCCCCAGACAATCACCAACTTCCTCTCTTTTGTTGCAGCCCCCCTGTCTTGGGCTCAGTCCCCTTGGATGCTCTGATTCTGAATTGGGAAGGGAAATTTCTGTATGCTTTACCCCCTTCCTTCTCCTGTTCAAAGTGTTAGTCAAGATCAGGTCACAACCATGTAAAGTGATTCTGATTGCTCCAGACTGGGCCAGACAGCCCTGGTATCCCCTGTTGCTGTCCTTAGCAGTCCACCTTCCCCGTCTCTTCTCAGGAATTTCAACCTGTTGACATCCTCTCAGGGGAGGATTTGGTATCCGAACCTCAAGTCTCTCAATCTCAAGGCATGGCTCTTGAAGAGTTAGAGTTTGCTGATCTGCACCTTCTCAAGGGGTGCTGGATATCCTTAAGGCTTCTTGAAAGCCTTCCACCAAAAGACTTACAACTCCAAATGGAAAAGGTTCACTATTTGGTGCTCTAATAAGCATATTTCTCCAGAATCTGCTGGGTTGCCTACAGTTCTGGACTACATGGTCCATCTTAATGGCTTAGGACTTAGGCCAGCTACACTTAAAGTGCATTTGGCAGCTGTTTCTGCCTTCTTGTCAGTAGGCAAGCCCTCTCCTCTGTCAGCCCATCCTGTGTTTTGTAAGTTCTTCAAGGGATTGCTGCACACCAATCCCCCTTTAGGGACCCTGCTCCTGCTTGGGACCTTAATGTTTGCATTGCTCAGCTTATGCAACCACCCTTTGAGCCTTTGTCCTCTGCAGAGCTAAGTACTTGACTTGGAAAACTGTGTTTTTGGTAGCCATTACCTCTGCCAGGCATATCAGTGAATTGCAAGCCCTGTCAGTGGAACCTGATTTCATCTCTTTCCATAGAGATAAAGTGGTCCTAAGAACTAACAGGAAGTTTTTGCCTAAGGTGGTTTCAGATTTCCACCTTAATCTGTCTGTCTCTCCCTGTTTTCTTCACTGACCATTCCTCCTCTGAAGAGAGGAGGCTACACAGCTTGGATATTAGCTACTACATAGAGCACACCAAGGGTCACAGGTTTGAGTCCCTCCAGTTGTTCCTCACATATGGAGAGGTCGGTAAGGGCAAACCTGTCACTAAGAGATCTATTGCC
This sequence comes from Neoceratodus forsteri, assembly GCA_016271365.2. NCBI lineage: Eukaryota > Metazoa > Chordata > Ceratodontiformes > Ceratodontidae > Neoceratodus > Neoceratodus forsteri. The sequence continues at coordinate 781,849,727 of CM028132.1, read as the reverse complement.
AGGTGGATTGTTTCTTGTATACAATTCTGCTATGAAAAACTGGGTAGAACCCCACCCTCAGGCCTGAGGGCTCACTCTACTAGAGGTACAGCTGCTTCCCTGGCTGCTGCCAGGGATATTCCTATCTTAGAAATTTGTCAAGCAGCCACCTGGAAAACAGTCCATACATTCACCAAGCATTACTCTCTGGATATCCAGGCTAGGAGTGATGCTCGGTTTGGCACAGCAGTACTTCAGAGCCTATTCCCAAAGTAGGTTCTGTCCCTCCTCCATGGAGGTACTGCTTGGTAGTCTGCAATAGTTAGAATACAGTAAGACTTCATGTTGTTTTCAAGAAAAAATTACTCACCTTAGTAATGTTGTTTCTTCTAATGGAGTCTTGCTGTATTCTGACCTCCCCCCCCCCGCCTTCCCGCTTAGAACCTGTTTTTTGGGATGTGGGTGGGCAGAAGCAGTGTTGGCACCCTAGGGGTGCCCCTTTTTCGTCCTCCTTTACTTTGGGTGTGTGTCGTGTTTTGTTTTTTGGGTTTCCTGACTTGAGTCTTTGCTTTGAAACCAAAAAACCCTTTTTAATAAATTTAGTTGCCAGTTGGCTAGTGTGAGTTTTACAGTTTCCACACAGAACTCCTAGTGAGTATTGCTCGTAAAGATCTGACGGTTAGAGTTTAAACAACAGCAGACAGGGGCTTCAACCAAGCTCGCGATGAACGTTCCATGCTGGCCATGGAAAGTTAACTCCTTGTTCTCCGGGGCAGTTGAAAAGCAGGACCTAACTGCAATAGTTAGAATACAGCAAGACTCCATTAGAAAAAACAACATTCCTAAGGTGAGTAATTTTTTCATTCATCTAATCTATGTGGTAATTATGAGTGTATTATGTGGGGAGTCAGCGGGAGGGAAGTAATACTGTGGGTGTTGTGAAGGGAGGCAGTGGGTGGGCAGAATCTGTGCTCTGAAAGAGGGCTCATGTGGGAATTATTTGCTGTGTTTGTTGCTCACGAATGCTTGCCTAATCTGTAAAACTGTATTTGTGAAATTGTGCCCTTATTTGATAGTATTACAAGGGAGTTGCTATCTAGCACAAGGGAGGGAGCCAGCAGAAAAAAGGGATTATGGCAAAACCCTATCTAGGGTCAGCCAATTTTTAAAATAAGAATAAGACACATAGTGTGGGCTTCATAAGTTAGTCTGTCTAGCAAGTGCAAGGCAACGCAAGTTTTATTTAAAAAGATGCCCAATCCCAGAGGCTCTGGGCGCTGTACAAAAATAAAAGCACAGCATCAATAATAATACACTAATACAACAATAAATAATAAATATCAAATTAATAAATTAGAAAAACTAAAGAAAATAAAAGTCAGTAACAATTCTTTATGGCGGTCAGGCAAAAGATGTTATACAGCGTAATCGGGGAACACCTGCACGAATAGGAAGTCCTTGAGGCGGGCCTTAGATATGTCAACTGAAGGGGCCTCCCTTACAGATGGTGGAAGCAAATTTCACAGGACTGGGCAGGTGATGCTAAAAGCTCTGTCGCCGGCCTTTTTTTTTTTTTTTTTTTTAACTTTCTATTTTATCCCCTCCTACATCCCCCATCTCCGACCCTTCGGGAGCACCTAGGAGTCATCCCTCTGCCAGCCACCCTACCTTGATCCATACTTGATCCCCATGGAGCCGCGGATTGCCCCCCCCCCGGTGGGGACAAGGTGGGGCCCTAACACCCCGTACTTCTGGTTACATTGGTCAAGGCAGCCAGGTTGGTGGTGGCACATTGAGGGCACGCTTCAGTGCTCTGTCTTCCCGGAAATGGGAGGCATTTGTTCCTCTTTCCTTCCCTACGTGTGGTGTGCACCCTAACGTCAAGGTGGTACATGCCGACGTCCATCACACGTCGCGACTGGCCCCTCCTGCATGCAGGACTTGCTGTACCCCAAGCCTCTGCTTGGGGTCAGGCAAGCTCCGGGCCTTGGCCCCCTTCCTCCAACCGGAGAAGGCGAGCAGTTATGGGATGCCCAAGCCTTCTCCCCCAGCCAGCCCTCCAGCGACCAGAGTCTGCTTCCAGACTTGGGTCGCCGGCGTTGTGAGCAGAAATCCAACCACTGTGCTGACAGGCTGGCTGCTGGCCATTTATAACCTTGTCCTGAGAATTGCCAGGAGGCCCCTAGAGGAGGAACATAAGGAGCGGACTGAGGTGGCTGGTGTAGGAAGGTCGACAAGGTAGCCAGGGCCGAAGCCATGTAGGGCCTTAAAGGTGAGCAAGCCCACCTTAAAGAGGATCATCCACCTGACTGGCAGCCAGTGCAATTCCCGCAGCACTGAGGTGATGTAACAGTATTTAGACTGCCCCGACAACAGCCTGGCAGCTGCGTTTTGCACCAGCTGAAGCCGGCGGAGAGAACCCCCAGAGACCCCGTGGTAGAGCGCATTACAGTAATCGAGCCTCGTCGTCACGAAGGCATGCACCAAAGTTGGGAGGTCCAGAGGCAGAACTAGGGGCCTAACCCTAGCGATATTCCTCAGATGGTTAAAAACTAACACGGACAGCAGCCAACGCCTGTGTCTGAAGCGTCAGACCACTATCCAGAATATTGTCCAGGTTCCGCACCCTAGAGGAGGCCTTCAAAGGAACAGATCTCAGAAATAATCCTATTTCTGCACCTGAGGCCAACCTATCATGTCCTCTGTTCGACTCCACAACTAGTACCTCTGTCTTATCGGGGTTCAGTCACAATCAGCTGGAGGCCATCCAGTCGCTGATTTCAGCGAGGCAGTTATTTAGCATGTTCACTGCGTTCGATGTTCCAGGGGGCAAAGGAAAGGTATAGCTGGGTATCATCGGCACAGCAATAAAAAACCCAAGCCATACTTCCTAATGAGCCTTCCCAGGGGTAGCATGTACATGGCAAACAACATTGGTGACAAAACCGATCCTTGAGGGACTCCACAAGACAGGAGGCTAAGGGAGGAGGGGAAATTCCCCATCACAACCCTTTGCCTTCTCTTTGTGAGATAGGACTCAAATCAGCAGATGATCGTGCCGGTGAGTCCACACAGGCGGCCAAGTAACACACAGTGGTCCACCATGTCAAAGGCTGAGGAGAGATCGAGGAGAACAAGAATTGTCCCCCTTCCCTCGATCTCTCACCCTGAGAAGGTCATTGTGCACCTGAACTAACACAGTTTCAGTCCTATGCTTCGCCTGAAATGCAGACTAGAAAGGCTTGTAAAGATCATGGGCCAGGAGGTGCCCCTCAAGCTGAAGAGCCACAGTCTTCTCTACAACCTTACCCAAAAAAGGGAGGTTGGAGATTGGACAGTAATTTGCCTTGATGTCAGGGTCCAAAGATGATTTTTTTTTTCAGAAGTGGTCTCACCAATGCCTCCTTCAAGGCATCAGGGAAAACCCCCTCCGGAGCACCAGACAATCAAGGCAAACACCAGGCCTACGGAGTCGGTGCATCCCATCAAGAAACGCATCGCACTGGGTCCAATTCACAATATGTGTGCCTCAGCCTGGAAGCAACCCCAATGACTTCGGCCACCTCCACTGGTCTAAACTTGCCCCAACCAGATGGAGTGCTCTCCGGACGCCCAAAGCGATAACTGTCAGCCATGACATGGCTCACTGGTGGAATTCTTTGCCGGATGCCAGACACTCTGTCCAAGAAGAACTGAGCAAACTCCTTACATAACTCATTTGAAAAAGTCTTTTTTGGCTGCATACAGGCTGGGTTTAACAGACTGTCTACAGTCCGAAAAGGGGCAGTTGGTCAGCTCCTCCCGTCAGCAATCTTCCTGGACAGGAATTCTGCCTTCTTACAGTTGATTGCCCCATTGCTCACAATAGTGAGCACGCAGGGCCAGCTTGTCTGCCTCCAGCCCGGTCTTCTGCCAACAGCGCTCTAACCTCCGACCCACTCTTTTCATTGCCTTGAGCTCCCTATCAAACCAAGGGGACCTCAAGTGAGAAGACTTGGATCATGCACGAATTGGTGCAAGGGAGTCTGGCGCGACACACATCACCGTATTATAGGCAGCGACTGCCGCGGACACCCCCATGCATGTATGCCCACTCTAGATAGATCAGCCACCGCCAGAAAACCCTCCGAAGTCAAACCCCTCAAAGGGCGAGAGCTAACCGCTTCAGCAGGGGAGGGCTCTCGGGGCCAAACAAGAACTCCACCGCCAATGATCAGACCAAATGACCTGATAAGTCTTGAGATAGTTTATCTCAAGCCCAAGTGAAAACCGGTCCAACATGTGCCACACTGATGTGGTCACAGAAGAAAATTCTTGTGACAGACCCAGTGATGACATAGTCTGGAGGAGGTTGTAACCAAGCCTAGATGTTTTGTTGTCAGCTCAAACATTGAAATGCCCCAGAATTAAACATCTGGGGGCTTCCAACATTTTGCCAATGACAAAATCGGCCACCTCCTGCAGGAATTCTCCTGCGGCCCCAGGGGGCGGTAAATCAGGAGAATCCTGCAACCTGCACTTGGATTCCCACGAATGGCCACACATTCAAATGAACCCAGTCTTCCCACTGGATGCACGGTGAAGCCTAGCTCAGATCTAAAGCAGACGGCCACACCCCCGCCCCTGTGTTCCACTCTGGGACAGTGCACTACAGAGTACCCGGGGGGATGCTGGCCTCTAGAACCAGACCAACATCGCCTCCCACCCAGGTCTCTGTGATGTAAGCCAGATCGACCAGAAACCACGTCCGCTATAATTGTGGTCTTGTTTCTGATCAATCTGGCATTACAAAGTACTGCCTCAGGGATTGGTGGACAATGTAGCTCCTCTGACTACCTGCCCATACAGTCTGGTGGGAACCCTGAGGACACGCACCAAACATGTCTGGCCTCTCCCTTGGGCCTGATGAACCCCAGGGTGCCTTCTGCACCTGACCACCCTTTTCCTACCCCCCACAGGCATGCTCAAGGTGCCCCGCCATGCCCGATCAATGCTGCCCCTCCTAATTCTGACCACCTGACAATGACGAGCAGTCATGATGGACACAGGGAGGTCAGTGAAAGGCCACAGACTGAGCAGCAGGGACACCTCATACATGATCCTAGCCCACCCCAGGCCTCCGTATCTCCCCAAACACATACTGATCAGCAACAGTGTTCCACAACCACAACGATTCTCACTATATTACATGGACACCCCCTCACACACACTAGTACAAGTCTTCCTAACCAACCACACTACCCAAACATACAATTACCTAAAAGCCCCACACTGACCCAACAACCCAAAAAAGAATCTCACCCCATGAAATAGGAGACAGTTAAGTGTATAACAGCAATTCAGTTCTCCAGGAGAGCAGCCTGCAGGACTTAAAATAATGACCCTACAAGACAGAATAAATAGCTCAAAAATATGAATAATCCAGAATATGTCCAAAGAATGTTCCAGAGCTCAGGGTATAGAAATGTGAGGGTCTTCTCACAACCCCAATTGTGTGCTGGGCAGGAAGCAGCTGTCGCCCATATATGTGACACCAAAGATATGAATAATCCAAAATTAGTCTGAAGAATGTTCCAAAGCTCAGTTTATAGAAATATCTGGGCCCTCTCACAACCCCAATGCTATGCTGGGCATGGAGCAACTGTCGCCAATATACCCCTGAGATAGTGTAGAATCCTGAGGACTCTTGGCCAGTGTCACTTTCCCGGTCAATTGGAAGCATGCAAAAGTTACCTTGTCAGGACACCACTGGCCACATAAGTGAAACACCTCCGAAAAACAGCGAAAAACATCCGGAGACTTCACCCCTCTATGTTCACCCAGGCGTCCATAGTTCTTACTGGCTCCGCATGCACACTCTACTCCACGGCAGTCAAAAAAATTCCTCCAAAGAAGGAAACATGGCAGATGGTGCCCTCAATGCCGCATGCCACAGGAGATGGAAACCAGGTCTGGCCAAACAATGACACCACAGTTCCTTTGGCCCTCTATAAGGTGTTTAAGAGGCACCTTTGGTCACTCTGGAGCCCCTGTCACCGGTCCTCATTCACTGGAAATCCATGGAAGATAAATCTGGCCACAGCAGCAGCAACACCGGGTTCCTTTGGCCCTCTCGTGGGATGTTTAAGAGGCACCTCAGTTCACCCCTGAGCCCCTGTCACTGGCCTTTGTTCCACTGGAAAGCCAGACAGAGTACAGTCTGTTGGCCGAGAACATCACTCCGGCACCCTCAAAGCTGGACAACACAGCTGGCATTCCTTTGATGGTCACTGGAAATAACTCCTCAGTTGTCACTGGTGTCAGGGGACAAATCCACTCAGATGCAGCTGCTGGAAGATCTGAGCAACGTCAACTTCGATATCTTGATGTCTCTCAGGTGAATAATAGGAATTAAGGTAAAGGCCTGCAGGCTGCAATTTCTAGAAAATAAAAAAGCTGCCTCCTAACCTCCCTCACTTAGTGCCCTGCCTAGCACTACCTGCCCTAACTAAAACCCTATCAGAGAAACCTTGCAGTAGCATTTTAGGCACCAGGCTGGAGACTACTGACCAGGCACACGCACAACAAATTAACTCTCCTCTGCAGAATTACTCCAATAGGAATAAAATTACAACTAAAATTCTAGTAAAAGAGTAGAGGAGGGAAATAAGACAATTTCATGCTCTTAATGCTTGAGAGCCTGCAAGCAGCAGTCCAGCACGACCGCCATCTTGCTCTTCCCCTCTATAGATCTCTCATGTGCTGTTACACGAAGGGGAGGCAGTCAATAGCAAATGGGGATTGCAGTAAAATCCCATCTAGGTGTAACCGCTAGGTGGCGCTATTCTAAGGGCTACTACCCCTGCCTGTATGGCAATACATAGGTTGAGGGACCTGAGTTCTGTAATCAGGTGCCTCCACCTAGAGGAATGGTTTCTAGTGGCCTAAGTAATAATACAATGGTACATTCATATTCATTAGGTAGCAGTAATAATGTGCTCACACTTGTTTCACTTACCACCCACCAGGGCTGGATCTGAGGCAACTGCCCTGGAGGCCCCCTGGAAAATAAGACCAGCAATGCAACAATACAACCTTAACACTGTAACCCAACTAATAATGTGCACACTAGCCAGGTTAAACGTGAAAAAAGCCAGTCAGATTTATTTAGGAGCAGTGAACAAGGGAGGGGAGTGAATCTAGCAGAACGATTAGCAATCTGCTTTGAATCAGGATTGTCTGGCATGCACTTTAAGTCCCAACTTGACAGTTCAACAACCTGGGTACCCAGTATGTCATGCAGGCTAGCCTGAAGCATTGCCCAGGGTGGCCGGCATTGCAGCTGATGTTGGAGCCCTTAATGAAAGAAAGACAGTTAAGCATGCACACAACCCAATAATCTATAATCCAAGCCGGATGACTCAGTCTGTTGCAAGAACCCAGTAAAAAGAAACAATTAGATGGTACTACAGTGATTTTTACTTTCTTTGCAGGGAGCTACCCTAATTTGTACGCACGCTACTAGGACCTGGATACAGTGCAGGCGAGATGTAGACCTCGTGGTGATGCTCAGGGAGGCCAGGGGAAGCAGGGCCAACGTGACTCACCTCCAGGTGGTTGCTACCTGCTCGATGGTGTTGGGCAGGGGGCCTAATCCCCAGGCCGGTCTTTCGCCGAGAAGGTCTCTGATGCAAGAGTAGCAGCCTAGGCTGAGATGGCAGCCCAGGCAGGATGAACAGTATTGAAACAGTTCGTGATCTTCTGCTGGTGAAGCCTCCAGCTCATGTAACAGATTCTATCGTGAAGAACCAAATCACGACCCACAAAACACATTCAGCACATTTAAATCACGAATTTCTTCAAACAGTTCAGATTCAGTCCGGTTGCAAATTGACAGCTGCACTGCGCAAACCTTTCAATCCGAGTCTAACTCTCTCAAGTACTGGGCCGATCACTTCAGTAGCAAGTCTTCAGTCCAAATCACCAGTCGCACTAACAAATTTCTTTCTTCTGCCGCAGTTCCAAGGCTGAAAATTGGACAGGTCCAACTTCTGCAATAGGCAGTTCAATTCCTGGAGAACGTGTCAGGAAGGCCAGCTAAGCCTCTTCTCGCTGATTCCTTTATGCTCCCTCAGGGAGCAGCTGCTCAAAAGCTTGAATTCTTCACTCTTCCACCAGCAGTTTTAACTGATCCACTGCTTCAGTCAATTCTGGGCATTTCCCTTGTAATCCAAAAGGTTCGGTTGGCTGATGGAACTATCAGTCACAGTAAGGGCTCCCCAGTAGGTCCATTTAGGTGCCAACACTTAAAACTACAAAAACTACAGAATTTCCTTCCCATAAGACCCTTGGGGACAAGCTCCATTTTAGGTCCCCAGTGGTTCGATTGGTCCAATTACTGGAAGTCCAAGACCTAACATGGTGGCTCCCATGCAAATGTTCGAGCTGCAATAAAAGCAGATTAGACAAACTTCTCTATCTTTACTATAACAGCAAATAAACAGTAAACAATCACAGTTCCTATGAAAGCTCCCTCTGGGCAAGTAGCAACTGCAGAATGGAGCAGAATAACGCACTGTCTGGCCGGTCGCAAGCCTTAAATCATTCAGACCCAGCCCAGACCAATTTCTGAACACAGATTTGCTATGCTCTTAGAGACAGGTGTGGAGGCTTACTAGGGCACTCTCACACAAATAGATAGAACTACCTAAGACAGGACACCAACCTGACGGTGGGCATTAAGGAGCCCAGGAGGACATTATTGTAAACCTCAATTTGTAGGGGGGTTACATAGGGTCAGCCTATTTGAGGGAATAACAGGAGACAATTTAGTAATAACATAGGGTGGGTCTATAAGATAATCAGGGAGGATATGGGATCCTAGTATCTGGCACAGACAACAGGACAGCTGGGAGCCATTGAAAAGTAGGGAGTGTGGAAGAGACCGGGCATGGGGGGGAAGGATGTTCAGCTGCAGTGAGTGTTGGGCTGCAGTCTTTCTAGGAACAGTGTGGAGAGCAGGGGGCTGTCCAGAGTGCAGACACCCGTCACCTTGGGAAACTCGGGGAAGAGATAAGGTGATTGACATGGGAGTTGGAGAGGGGGCAGGGAGTGGCAGATCGAAGAACAGTGGCTGATAAGACAGATAAGGGCTGCACTGGGCTGCATGGATAGTAGGCACAGGATAGAAACGGAGGATGCCAAAGTGTCCAGGGACATCTTTCCCTCAAGGACCATGGGGAACCAGAGCAGGGACTTGGCAGGAGGTAAGGAGAATGGGTAGGTAGGTTAAGGAAACAGCATAAGGAGTAAGGGGAAAAGAACAGGGAAGGAGAACAGAGGCATATTCTGATACAGGGAGGGCCCTCTTTGAACACGTTCACAGTACTGTTGGTTTGGAGGAACAGGGGGCAGGAGGGGAGGTAGAGGATAGAGATAACAGAGAGCCAAAGATAGTGGCAAGGGGTGAGAGGTGAAGTAGGGGAGGCAATGAGGGTGGAGAGCAGGAGGAGTGGAAGGATGGCTACATGGGGTTGAGAGGGTGATCCAGTTGGGGAGTCTGGAGGATGGAAGGAAGGGCCAAAGGAGGTGCAACACAGGGGAGATGTTGGGGACAGGGAAGCTGAACATGTGGGAAGAGGGGTCTCAGAGGAAATGGAAGTAACAAGGAGACTTGTGCAGGGGAAGGCAGAATGTGTGGGGGGATGGGAGAAAGGAGGAGTCGTTATCCTGGGAGATTCAGTAGTGAAGGGTGTGAGATGGTGGTACGGGGCAAGGTCTAGCCATAGGTGGGTGGAGTGTATGCCAGGCATGACGGGGGGAGGATGGAGCCTTTTATAACTAAGTGTGTAGGGCAGGTGCCTGAGAAACCTCACATTATAGTTCACCTGGGTACAAATGATCTTGCAGGGAGTGGAGTAGAGGTGGTGCAAGAGAGATTTAGGGAGGTAGGGAAAACCTGCAGCGAAGCAAGAAGGTCAGTAGGCGTCTTTGAAGTGCTCCCAGTCCCTAGGGCTAGTACTATAAGGAAACAAGAGAATTTAAGAATTTAACAGTTGGTTAAGGGAGTGGTGTGAGTCAAATGGGTACGGGCTGGTGGGTGGGGGACTTGGGACAATAAGGGCCTATATGCACTGAATAGACTGCATTTAAGTAGAGAGGGTACCAGGGTTTTAAAGTATAAGCTGGAGGAGTACATGTCAACAAACCTTAATTTAAACTAAAGAGGGAGGATCGATAGGGTGTGCTGCAACCATAGTCACCAGGTGCGAGAGTCCATCGGGCCTCCCCCCAATTAAGTCAGCAGGTGGAAGTAAGAATGAAGAGCAGGGGTGAGGGGGAGAGGATGGGAAGGGGGGAGGACGAAAAGGGCTGGTCAGAGGTAATGGTGTACAGGGGTCATGATGGAAGGTGGTGTCATTGAATGCAAGGAGCCTAGCAAACAGGATGTCAGATCTCCAGGCACTGATGGCTGAGGGAGAGGTGGACATAGCAGCCATCACAGACGTGGGCCACCCAATAGCTTGACTGGGACCTCATGATCCCTGGGTATAGAATTTACCGGAAGGATAGAGAGACGGGGAGAGGGAGAGGAGTGAGTAGCTTTATTCGTGAGGGAAGGGATCTCATGCACCAGGGAGGAGGAGGCAGAAGGTAAGACTGAAGCCTTGTGGATACAGGTTCAGACCACCAAGGGGAGAAAGATTAGAATGGGGGTGGTTTACAGACCACCTTTGCAGGACGAGGAGTTAGAGCACTGGGGGGTGCAGATTAGAATGGTATGTAGTAGAGATAATGTAGTCATAACAGGTGATTTCAACCTCCCTGGAGTGGATTGGAGGACCCCAGCTCCTTCAGGGAATAGGTCCTCCTAGAAGCTTTCCAGGTTAGTTTTCAAGTGCAGGGAGTCAAAGAGCCTACCAGGGAAGGAGCCATACTGGACCTAGTACTGTCAAACTGTGAGTATGTCAAGGAATTAGAAGTGGAAGACCCTCTTGCAGGCAGCGACAACTGCACGGTGTGGTTCTACCTAAATCTGGGCAAGGAAATAGCCAGGACTAAGATGAGGATAGTGTACTTTAGGAGCGCTGACTTTGGAAAGATGGGTGAAATCCTAGAGAGGCATCTTGCCAAAAATCAGTCCAGAGATGGAAGTGGAACAGAAATTGTCCATTTTAAAGATGGGTCTGATCGAGGCCATTAATATGTGTACAAAGGCCCAGAGCAAGAAATGGGACCCAGCCTCCCAGACTGCCTGTTTCAGCTTGTCACTGCTTGGTACTCATTCCTGCGGTGTTACCTGATGACTGAGATAGCCCCAAAGAAGATAGGGTAAGGTCTTACATAACTGTTCTAACAGTAGATCTTCGAGGGGATCTCAGTCATCAGGTATGATTTTCCTCCCACCATCCCCCTGCTTGGGGCTCCTGTTCCAGACCTGGCTATCTGCTGTATTACATCTTTATCTACAGCCATGTCCCTCAGTCTCTCCTTGGTTTTCCAGGGCATGATCCTTCCTCCCTTCATCTCCGGAGGGAAAGAGCTGAGGAGAGAGTGGGGCTGCCTACGCCTATATAGGGTTGCTGACATTGGCAGATGGCGTGGGTGGCCCCAGTTGTACTGCTGAAAATCTTCCATGTGGAGTCCCCTTCACTGATGGCAAAGGTTCCAGTTGTGTAACCTGATGACCAAGATCCCCTCGAAGATCTACTGTTACGATATGTTCTTACGCAACTGTTCTTTCCATTTCCCTAATTTCCAGGCCCACTATGGAGCCTCACTGGAGGATATACTGGAAGTGTTGAGGTGAGAAGAAGGCCAATTATACTCATATTTTGGATTGCCCAATTCTCCAGATCTTTTGGGAAGCTCTGGATGAAGTACTTTCAGAAATGTATGTTACCAGTAAACTTAGCTCTAACATGTGCACCAAATGTAACCTGAATACGGGTACTGCCAGGCACATATTTTGGGACTGCCCCACACAAGCCCCTTATAGGGGATGATTAAGACTAATCTAGATCCACTACAGGACCTTCAAGGTGCATTTGGGGAAAGGGAACATTGTTTAACCAAGAGTAGCATACTAAAACGAAGCTTGTATCCAGATGCTACCTGGCAGCACAAGGAAGGTATGGTGCCTTCAGAAAGTATTCACCCCCTTGGATTTTGTCACATTTTGTGATGTTGCAAACTCAAATTAAAATACATTTATATGGGATTTTTTTTGTCACGTATCTACACAAATTACACTCTAATGTCAAAGTGGAATGAAACTTCTGGAATTTTTTGTACATGTAATTTAAAATAAAAACCTGAAATGTCTTGATTTGATAAGTATTCACCCCCTTTGCTATGACACTCCAAATTGAGCTCAGGTGCATCCAATTTCCTTGTGAGATCACTCTAAAACTTGAGTGGAGTCCACCTGTGGTCAGTTCAAATGGCTGACATGATTTCAGAGGAAATACACCTGTTATATAAGGTCCCACTGTTGACAGTGCATGTCAGAGCAGAAACTCTACCATGAAGACCAAGGAGCTGTCCGAGAACTCCGTGATAGAATTGTGAGGAGGCATAGATCTGGGAGGGATAAAAACATTTCTAGGGTGTTGAAAGTTCCCAGGAGCACAGTCAAGTCCATCATTGGAAATGGAAAGATTAGGAACCACCCAGACTCTTCCTAGAGCAGGCTGTCCTCCCAAACTGAGCAACCGGGAAGAAGGACCTTGGTCAGGAAGTGACCAAGAACCCAATGACCACCCTGACAGAACTACAGAGTTCCATGGCTGAGATGGGAGAACCTGTCCAGAGGACAACAATCTCTACAGCACTTCACAGATGTAGCCTCTATGGGAGAATGGCTAGACAGAAGCCACTCCTGAGAAAAGACCACATAATAGCATGCCTGGAGTTTGCAAGAAGGCACGTGGCAGACTCTGAGACCATGTGGCAAAAGATTCTCTGGTCTGATGAAACAAAAATTGAACTCTTTGGCATGAATGCAAAGCGCTATGCCTGGTGCAAACCGAACACAGCTCATCACCCATGTAACACCATCCCTACCATGAAGCATGGTGGTGGCAGCGTCATGTTATGGGGATGTTTTTCAGCGGCAGGGACTGGGGCACTTGTCAGGATAGAGGGAACAATGAATGGAGCCAAATACAGGCACATCCTTGAGGAGAACCTGCATCAGTCTGCAATAGACCTTGGACTGGGGCTAAGATTTACTTTCCAACAGGACAACGACCCCAAGCATACAGCCAAAGCAACACTGGAGTGGCTTCAGAATAAGAAGGTGAATGTCCTTGAGTGGCCCAGCCAAAGCCCAGACTTGAATCCCATTGAGAGTCTGTGGAAAGACTTAAAGATTGCAGTTCACCGACGCTCCCCATCCAACTTGACAGAGCTTGAGCAAATCTGCAAGGAAGAATGGGAAAAATCCCCAAATCCAGATGTGCAAAAGCTGATACAGACATACCCAAGAAGACTCAAAGCTGTAATTGCTGCCAAAGGCGCTTCTACAAAGTATTGACTACGGGGGTGAATACTAAGTAAACAAAGTTATTTCAGTTTTAATGTTTCATAAATTTTTGTTACGCAATAAAACTATTTTTGGCCCTTTAAATTGTTGAGTATGCTGTGCGAATCAAGGGGGAAAATAATCATTTCAATGCATTAAAAATTCTGGTAGTAACACAACAAAATGTGACAAAATCCAAGGGGGGTGAATACTTTCTGAAGGCACTCTAAGGCCCTGTCCACACTGCAGCCCGAAAACCCTTCTGTAACGTTACAGAGGGTGTAAACCGCATCGGTAGCGGCGTGCGTTTACACTGGTAACATTACAGGAGGCGTTATCCGTAACCGTGTGGAAACCACCTGTAATTAGTTTCCACATGATATAAGACAATTATATTGATAGTGTGGACTACTTTGATAACGTCCCCTATGAGGCACAAAGCGCAAGCCTTGAGCTGTCATTGTAGGATCCGGGGCACCGCTATAGCAGTAGCGGATCCCGATGTAATGAACAGCCGGTACTGGTCCTGTAATGAACACGCCGAGTATGGGCGCACTGCACCCTCCACAGCCATAACGGATTGCATCCGTTACCGGGCGCAAGTGGTGTAGTATGGACGGGGCCTAAGTGACTTGCTCAGGATCACACAGTATGCACCTAGGCGGCTGTGGGATTCAAACCCAGGTCTCCAGATCTGCAGCTCAGAGCCTTAACCCACTGTGCTATACTGCCTCCTTAAGAGCCTTTAACATTTCTTAACAACCCTAGGCTTAGAAAAGGTGGTAGGGCAGCAAAGGAACCAGATGGCACACATCTCTGCAATGGCCACGAAGGTTATTGCGAGGCACTGGCTAGATGACATGGTACCCACCTACAGAGAATTTCTTTCAGCTGCACTTAAGGCCTTAAGAATGGAAAAGATGCTTGTCTATGTGAACCACAGGGGGAGACTTTCCAATAGGCATGAAAGCTTACAGGTACTTTTGTAGCTGCATTACCGTGGTGTAGAGGGAGAGGAATCCAATGAATTTTTAGATGGCATTCATTAGACAAATGCACATCAGTAAGCTAGGTTCTGAAACTATTGTCAGATGTTTATAACCTTTTTAAACTTCCTGACAGAAGTGTTTGTTCTTATTTAGTCTTGTATATCTGTATTTTTTTGTACAAGGACTTTTATATCCACTATCTGTTGCTTTTGTTAACTGTTATGTGTTTTGAGTGGCACAGATGCAGATAATGAAATGCCTACATGTTTTACCTATATTCTATTCACCAGTGATCCTCTGCCTGTCAGATTTTATAAAACATGCTTTTAGTTGTTTTGTTCAGTGTTGTTCTCTCACCATGTACATTCCCAAAAACAAAACCCTCGATGTACTTTGTGATGTATGTACGTATGTATGTACACATGTGATTCTATAATATCAATAAAGTACACTTGAGTTAAAAAAAAAAAAAAAAAAAAACTGTATGGTACTCCACACCTGTTAACTCCACAAGTGGCCCTTCTTCGGCTGTCATAGTCCCCCCCCCCATCGAGCATCTCTGCTATGATAAGCTACTGTTAGCTCAATATATCCCATGGAATGCCTCACTTCGGCTTTACAGGAGAGGTTCTCACAGTTCAGGGCCAGGTGGCGGCACTGGGTACTGTGTATTATGGATCATGATGCCTCTTTTGTTCTGTAAACCCAGCTGTTTGCTGTCCTCAGGCCCATGAGGTCTGGTCTTGCCCCTCTTCTCCATCTTTCTACTCCCATCTGCATGTTAAGTGACGACTCAGTATTTTATTTTCCCTGTTTCAGTAGCACAGAGATCAGCTGCAACTGAGATGTTTGAGATTTTGTGAAAGGAAGAGGCACAGATCCTGGGGTATAATAATCCTGCCCACATGGCTTTAAGCCAGGTAGATCCTGTGCTACTAAACTCCTCGCCTTCTATGACTGTGTAAGCTCAAACCTGGATGTAAGGAATTCGGTCGATGTGATATTTTTGGATTTCAGAAAAGCTTTCGACATGGTACCATAGAATAAACTGATTGAAAAATGTGTAACATTGGGTTTAGCACACATATTGTTAACTGGAGTCAAAATTGGTTGTCCGACAGAACGCAACAGGTTAAGGTGCAAAATTCCCTTTCTGAAGCTGCCTCAGTAACTAGTGTTGTATCCCAGGGCTCTGTCCTTGGCCCACCTTATTTGGGATCTTTATCAGTGACTTGAAGTATAACATACAAAACAGTATTATGAAGTTTGCAGACGATGTTAAAATCAGTGCCATAATAGATAGCGATACCCAATATCTGTCCGTAGCAAATGAAATAACTATGCTGGAAAAATGGGCGTTCTCAAATGAGATGTTATTTAATGCTCATAAATGCACTGTTCTGCATCTAGGTAAGAAAAATCTGCAAAGACATGATCAACTAAATGGTCATTCACTAAGGAAGGTGGAAATTGAAAAAGACCTGGGAATTCCTATAAAATGCGGAATTCTCAGTGGCCAGCCACTGTAGGAGAATGGCCCACACTGCCCACAGAATAATTAGAGCTATACAAAGGTGTTTCATTACAAGATCGGAATCCTGCATTATACCACTCTACAGGACTTGCGTTAGGCCTCACCTAGACTATGCAGCTTCATTCTGGTCTCCTTATCTGGTTCAGGACATTAAACTAATCAACGGTACATAGAGACGTATTACACATCTAACCCGTAGACTGAAGGGTAAACATTATGCAAGCAATAATACACGACAGGGTGGTCAATATTAGGCAATACCGGACCACCCAGGGGTGTAATGAGGCCCGACGATGCAGGCGGAGGGCCTTATAGCCCCTGGAAGGTCCGGTATTGCCCATACCACCCACCCTGTGGGGTATTATTGCACTTAGAAAATGGGTTCCCTGTTGCACTTTTATGGGTGATTTTCAAAAGTTACCGAAGCAATGTAAAAAAATAAAGTAAAACTGAAGCTTACCTGTTTGTATTGTAAAGTAGTCTCTCTGTTTTTGTTTTATTTTATGTCCTGTTGCCTGCTGCAGAGAACCATTCTGTTGCCCCCCCCCCCAAACAAGAGACAGAATGTTTAAAATGCCCGATGAGCAGTCTGTTGGGACATGTTTTAGAAAATTACCGAAAATGAAAGGGTTTTGTGCTGCTTGCATGACTCTGTTTTTCCTTCTGATATACGTCACAGACACAGAAGCGCTTGTTGTAAATAGCATGATTAATTTGAATGAATGGAGTGCGAGCAGCCGTCGCGGTCAGCGGAGCTGGATTCTTGCTAAGAGAGACTGGGGAAAACAGCGGCTGGAGGACGAGGAGGGAGAGCGCTGGCAACGATAAGGCATTGTTTAAAAAAAATGTTGCTGGAAATGAAGCTGAAGTTGTCTCAACTGGTTAGAGACAGCTTGTATTAGCCGGCAGCACCTCTCACTTCGCTATACGACAGAAACAAAATGGCGGCAATTTCATTTGGAAACGTGGTGTTTCAGCCAATTTGAGAGGAGGATAGGGAAAATCCGGGGTGCCCAAGGTTAACACAAGTAATAGGGTACACTGAATTGGACCTTGTTTTGGAGTGGGCATCTGTTGAAACTTAATGTACCCCCCCTGCTGTGGCTCCGAGCCAATCAAACAGCTCCTACAATCTAGCCCATTTTCTAAAGACAAAAAATACTCAACTTATAAGACCTACAGTTGAGGAGAATTAGGGGTGATCTACTGTTGACGTTTAGGATAATTAATGACAGGGCCCTTAGTGCTCTGCGGAAGCATTTTCTGATTTCTGTGGCAGCGCTTCTAGGATTATGTGGCAGCATTTTCTGATTTCTGCGCATGATTTATTCATTTCTGTGGCAGAATGCAGTTCTGTCATTGGCTAAACTATGATGTGATGTCACTGATGACATCATGTGTGAAGCATAGAGGAGGGGCTTCAGGAAAACCAAGATGGATAAGGGAGTCTGGCACTATGGAAAAACTGTATATTTGAATGAAAATTCACCAAAGACAATGAATTCTGTGGCACTGTATATATTCTGTGGCATGATTCAAATTATGCAGAGAATTCCACAACCGCAGAATCACAGAATTCCAGGGGCCTTGATTAATGAAGAGGAGCTGATAAAACAGTTCAACATTACAAGGTTGACCAGATAAACAAAGCTGCGTTCACATGATATGCAGTTACAAGTTCAGCATGCAAGAACCAACAAAAGGGATAATTATTTTACGGTGCGGGCATGTAGAACATGGAAAATACTACCGCAGGACTGGATTAATATCAAAGTCTTCAACTTATTTAAGCATGCACTTGATAAATATTTGTTTTGGTCTGAGGTAGTTTTAATGGGCCGAGAGCCGCCTTCTCTCTGACAAAAACTGAGTAAACGTCAGACACAGCTCTCCAATGGTATCTTTTTTTATTTATTGCACCTAACTGTATGCAGTCATATTTGGCTGATACACGCAAATGTATGTATTTTCTCTGCCTTTCTGTATGTACACACACTGAAAAATACAATAAGCATCTCAAGTACAAAAAAGCTAAAAAATGCAAAGTCATACATATTGGTAGAAATAATCCCAAAACGGACTATAAGCTTGAGGGAATTAGAGTAGCCTGGACATCAGAGGAATGAAACCTAGGAGTGACCATAGCAGATAGCTTAAAGGTCACGACCCAGTGTAGCAATGTGTATGGGAAGGATAACAAGAGGCTGGGGTGCATCAGAAGGTGGGTGATTCTGTTCTTGTACAGATACCTGGTGCTGCCGCACCTGGAGTACTGTGCACAGTTCTGGAGCCACCACCTGAAGAGGGATAGGAGAAGACTTGAGTCAGCGCAGAGGAGAGCGACCAGGATGATCTAGGGACTGTAGGGGAAAATATACAAGGAGCAACTATCTGAGCAGCCTTAATATTTTCTCAACAGAGACCAGGAGGGAATGAGGAGACCTGAAAGAAACATTCAAGTTTCTCAAGGGAATAAACAGGGTAGACTGCCAACAACGTTTCAAGCAATGCGAGGTGTTTGCCACAAGGAGTCATTGGTAGACACTGAGGTGAGTAAGGAGGTTCAGAAATTGTGAGGAAGCATTTAATCACAGAACGAGGGGTGGATAAATGGAATGTGTTGCCTGTGGAGGTTGTGGAAATGGAAACTGTGATGAGCTTTACAAGGAGGTAGGACAGGCAGTGGACTTTGTTGTGGCAGTGGTCTAGAATACATTATTCCTTGAGTCAGCAGTACAGTTTGCTATCAGGCATTTTCATATGAGGGGCCAAGATGTTGGAATGATCAGCCATGCAGCCTTCACTCAACTTCATGCTGTTGCTAATCATTGGAGACATTGAAAGGAACCTAGGTCCCCCCTGCGCAGCAACCATTTTCCCTCAAAGACCTAAAGATCATGCACATCAACATTAGGAGTCTCCTCCCCAAATTGGACCTTTTTAAACTGCTGGATAACCCAAAATGTCCCCGACATCCTATGCTTCTCTGAAACCAGGCTATCTGCCAAAACCTCCGACTCATCCCGTTCCTTCCCAGGCTACCACATCATCCGGCAAGACCATGGCAAGAGTGGTGGTGGTGTCGCTATTGTTATAAAACATCATCTGTCCTACTCGCAATTTTCATTTTTTATTTTTTATACTTGTTAACTGGATAAGCAAAACTGCTCTTTTTCACCAACGACAAGTTTAGACATAAAACAGGTACAAAACAGGTAAAATACAGTAAATACACAATGAAGTACAGAATACAAAATTACAAACAATGGAGATCACAACAAAATTATGCAAAACATGTGCAAACATCCTTTTCCAATAACCATTGCTTTAATCTGGATTTGAAGGACCAAATTGTTTTACTTTCAGTTATTTCATGGGGAATGGTATTAAAAAATATTGGAGCCTTGAAAGATAAGGATTGCTGACCATGGGCTGTGACAAACAGTGGAAGTCTAAAGGTAAACTTCAACTGAAGTCTAGTCCCACGTAAATTAAGGTATCTAGGAAATAAAGCTATATTTGCAGGGGAAATGAGGCCTTTCCTAACCTTGTACATCAGACAACCCATTTTATGGGATACTCTATTTTCAAGTGATAAACTATGAGAACTAGAAAGCACAGAACAATGGTGAGTTAGAGAGGGTACAGCAAGCATAAAGCGAAGGGTAGAATAATAAGTAACCATAAGTCTATCAAGTAGCCTTCCCGAAATAGCAGAATAGATCACCAGACCATAATCCATTGCACTCAACAACAAGCAATTGTCAATGCCGAATGTTTGCTTGCATGGTGCATGTGTGAGGGGTGTATTAAAGTTATGAACCTGTGTTGGGAAAATGCAACATAGCCTGATAACTTTATTTGTTTTTTCTTTTTGCCACATGGTTAACATAGCCTTCTTATGACCCCACCTTATGAGCAATGTTGGAGAAAATGCTCATAATTTGCTATCCTGAAACTCCATTCACCTTTCCCAGTAAGTTGCACTTTAGCCCCCTCCCATGAGTCCCCACAACCCAGCAGAGATGCAACATCTTATCAGTGTTGCACTGATTTATTATGTTAGTAAGATATAATAAGTAGTAATATGCTTTTAACATGTTTGTAACTAATTTTTAGTTGTGTGTAACATGGCTTTGATTCCATGTGTGATAGGTGTGTACTTCATAAATATCACCTTGGGTTGCCCAATGTGTTATTGTTGGGTTGCTGTGTTATCAGGTGATGACACCCCTTGCCTCAAAGATTCAAAAAGGATGAGGGGGGCCTGTGTCTTTACTCCTTGATGAACTGGGGGCTCATATCCTAAGTCTAACAGCATGATGTCTCAACCCAGAGAATTAAAATGGGTCTTGTCAGAAGTATGGCACCTCCTCCTGGAATGAAGGACCAACCCAGCTCTTCACTTCAGAACATGTCCCATGACTATACAACATGGCATTTCCACACCTCCAGCTAACTATAGCGATGGAGACCAAATGTACAAACAATACACATTTATTAACAACCCCCCGGAGGAGAAACTAGTGCTTAGCACACCAGTTAGGAAGCACAGTGATGTAATATGAGATTAACACAACCACCCTGGTAATATGGGCCTGTCTTAACTGTCAGCCTACCTGTGACACCCCACAGCCCCACACTGTTCCCTTTAGGTATCAGTCAGTATACATCCCTCACTGCGAGAATTCCACAGTGCCCGACACTACAGCAACAACAGTAACAGGTCACTGTAGTGTCGGCGCAAGACCCCACCACTGCATTTGGGGGTATTTCACCCCCCCGGAAACCACTTCAACTCAAAATTGGTTATTTTAGTAGCGGAGGGTGTGGGTGCAAAGCCCCCTGCATGGGGGATTTGGGGGGCAAAGCTCCCTGAAGAAAGCAATCTGTTCTTGCACTCCCGTATGCTGACCGAGAAATGTGGTCGACATGAGGGTGGCGCGCTAACGGCAGTCAACAAAAATCTTGGTCCTTCTCCTACTTTAGTGCTGTCTGGGTACACAGGGTTGAAATCTGACAGGCCGATGTCTGTACTGCCCAGGATCTTGTACAAGTGCATATAAATAAATAGCAGTTGAACCCCTCTCTCTCTCTCTCTCTAGTGGATATATACAGCTAAGAAAAAGGTCACAGCTCTCTTCACTACTACAATAATTTGGCCAATAAATTAGACATTAAACCTTCCCTTAACCATACTGACTTGGGCTACAAATATTTTGATACACATATGTATTTGTAATTTGCATCAAATAGATGGCAAGGGGTCTCCTCTACATCCAATATCCTGTTTTTTTCTGGGGGGGGAATGATACTCAACTCTGCCTTTCATTCACTCCTGAAGGAGAACTATCCAAAACATGCTTACATCAATGTATCTGAATTATTTCCAACTGGTTCAGCCCAAGCAATACCAAGGTGTCAGAAGGAGCGCAACCAAGTCTCACATGGAGTACTTTAATTGGAGGTTAGGGGACATGGCCAAAAACCCAGGGTGGCTCTTAATCCCAGTTTAGCCCTGGAATTCCAGTTTTCCTCTGCAATCAAGAGCTGCTTTTGTTATCTGTGGAATACTGACAGGTTGTACTCTCACCTGGGTTCAAACAACATGAGAATGCTAGTACAGTACACACATTGGTCACATGCATCTCAGCTGGACTACTGAAATGCAGTCCATTGAGTGAAACAGACTACTGCCTACAGCTGTGCATGATAACTAAGGACAATTTTGACGAACACTTTTTAATTTGTTTTACAGTACCACATCTCCTGATTTGCATGATATCCATTTTTCCACATCTTGAGTCTGCTATAATACTTTTTTTTTTCAAATTTGAAGTAATAAAAGGAGCGTTCCTTTCAATATAGCTCACTATTCTCGGCTGTTTCTGTACATGTGTTGTCCCATGAGGTTATTATGGTCACAAAAAAGTAATGTTAAACAACTGATGTTCAAAAACAACAGAGAATACTGATGAAAACCTTCATCAAGCCACACTAAACGGAGCATTCCTTTTATTATTTCAACTAAAAAAAAAAAGGAGTGGTAAAGCCAGTTCAGAACTATTGCACAGAGTGTTTCACACACGTCTGGGGCTATCTAAAACAGAATAAAAAAGTATAGGTCAAAATTTTGCAGTGCTGCTTTCGCTAAGAAGCTTATTTCCAGAGATGTCCTGCATGTAATACAGTATAGCACAGTGGTTTAAGGCTCTGAGCTGGAAACCTGGGTTTGAATCCCACAGCCCCCTCTTGCATACTGTGTGACTCTGAGCAAGCCACTTAACTTCCCTGTGCTCCCAGGTTGCACCTGTAAATGAGCTTTAGCTTAATGTGCCACTCTGGTTAAACAATTTGGGGGGGGGGGGGGAGAATAATACAACAGTTGTTTTAAACACGTAAATTAATATGAAATTACTGTTAAATAACGCATATACCATTGCCAATAAAACAAAAAAATCCCACAATGTAAGTTACATAGAGTAACATTTCGAACAGAGGATAAATTAATGCTTAAACTACAAGTCTGGGTGACCCCATCAGTTGATCTGCAGGGCAGTGCCTTCTTTACATTTTATTGGCCTTCTTTAAGTCTAACCACAGTTGCTGTGCCAATCCTGTGGAACTCAATGTCTTCATTTAGCTGTACATAGAAACATAGACTTTGATGGCAGATAAGGACCACTGGCCCATCTAGCCCGTTTCCCTACCTACAGGATAGGCCGAGGATCCTAGTCAGCCAACAGCCTATTTCTTCCTATCCCCCACAAGAATTGCCTTATGTCTGTCCAATGCATTCTTGAATTCTCCCACAGTTTTAGACCCCACAACCTCCTCAGGAAGGCTGTTCCATGCATCCACTACCCTCTCTGTGAAATAATACTTCCTCACATTGCCCCTGAACCGCCCCTCCTTCTATCTTTAAATTGTGTCCCCTTGTTCTTGCACATCTCTTTTTCTGAAAGATGCTACCCTCTTGGACTTTGTTGCTTCCACTGAGGTACTTAAAAGTTTCTATCATGTCCCCTCTCCCTTCTTTCCTCAAGGGTATACATATTAAGCTCCTTTAGTCTCTCCTCATACGGCTTCTCTTGCAGACCCTGCACCATTTTAGTTGCCCTCCTCTGGACTACCTCTATGCTGTCTATGTTCTTGCAGAGATGGGGTCTCCAGAACTGGACACAGTACTCCAGATGGGGTCTCACCAACTGTCTGTACAGAGGGATAACAACTTCCTGTTTTCTGCTGCTGATGCCTCTTCCTATACATCACAGTATACCCCCAGCCCTCCCTACTGCCTTCTCACATTGCTTGCTAACCTTAGGGCCATCTGATATGATTACCCCCAGGTCCCTTTCCTTTTTTGTTGTTGTTACTACCTCCCCACCCATTGTGTATTCTTCCCCTGGGTTCTTGTTTCCCAGGTGCATTATTTTGCACTTCTTTGCACTGAATCCTAGCTTTCATACTTCTGACCATTCCTCCAACCTTGCCAAGTCCCTTTTCATCCTTTCCACGCCTCCTTGTGTATCAACCCTGTTGCAGATCTTTGTGTCATCTGCAAAAAGGCATACTTTTCCTTCCAGTCCCTCTGCAATGTCACTGATGAAGACATTAAAAGGACTGGACCCAATCTGAACCTCATGGCACCCACTAGTAACCCCTCTTTCTTCAGAGCGGACTCCATTTACAGTTACCTTCTGTGTCCTGTTGTCCAGCCAATGTTTTACCAGGCTACCACCCTAGGACCCTCCCAGGCTGGTTAATTTGACTATTAATTTTTGTGGGACTGTGTCAAATGCCTTGTTGAAGTCTAGGTAGGCCATGTCCACAGCCCTCCCTGGTCTACTACTTTGGTCACCCAGTCAAAGAAATCCTATTAGATTATGTCTGACATGACCTTCCGCTGTGAACCCATGCTGCCTTGGGTCCTGTGCTCCCTGGCCTCTAGGTACTCAACTATTCTTTCCTTCAGAAGTGACTCCATCACTTTCCCTACCACAGAGGTCAGACTGACAGGTCTGTAGTTTTCTGCCTCTGTCTTGTCCCACTTTGTGAAGGGAATCACATCCACCTTCCTCCAGTCCTCTGGTACCACACCATCCTCCCATGATTTATTAAAAGTGTAGCCAGTGGTTTCACTAGTTCCTCCTTAATTCTTTTAGAATTGGGTGAATTCCATCAGGACCCATTGCTTTGTCCACCTTCAGTTTTAGGAGTTCTTGTGGAACCCTTTCTTCTGTGAAAGGACTGGGATCGACCCCCTATCAAGAGTGCTTCTGTTAATTGGATTAGGCACTTCCCTCCTCCTCTTTTGTGAATACTGAACAGAAATATTCGTTCAGTATCCCTGCTTTTCACTGCCCACCCACCGCTCATTCTGTTCAGCCTCACTATCCCTCCCTTTGTCTTTTCTACGCTGATGTACCTATAAAAGGTTTTATCCCTTCTTAACTGAGTTGGCTATCTTTTTCCTCGGTTTGGGCCTTTGCTATTCTGACTTCCCTACCTGCTTCCTTCTGCCTTAACTGGTACAGCCTCTGTCCTGCTCCTTCTGTGTTTCCTTATACTTCTGGAATGCTATCTTTTCTTCCTGACTTTCACAGCCACCTCTTTTGAGAACCATAGTGGCTTTTCTTTCATTTTGATTTGTTTATTTGCTTCACACAAGGCTTGTTGCCTCTGTGATGGCAGTTTTGATGATTCCCATTGTTGCTCCACACCTCCTTCTAGCCTGTTTGCTAGTGCTTTTCTGAGGCACTCTCCCATTATGCCAAAGTCAGCCCTCCTAAAGTCCAGTACCCTCACTTTTGTATGGCTTGACTCTGTAGCTGAGTTTAATGTGAACCACACTGTTTGATGGTCAGTTGTCCCCAGATGGCAACCCACTTCTAGATCTCAGATCCTCTCACTGCCCCCGTTTGAGAGTACGAGGTCTATCTGTGGCTGTTTTTAGGAAGAAGCGGAAAACCTACCAGTCTGTGAAAGCCTTTATTGAAGGCTGACTGTGAACAGTTTCTGTTTTTCACTGGCACTTATTTTGTTCCACTGGTCTGCCACTTTGCCCTGTCAGTATGTTGTTATTTGGATACATTGCATTAAGTGCTACATACAGTAAGACAAATGCTATATAGTATAAATAAAAATCTAACCAGTAGAAACGCTCAAGTCATGCCATCCCAGATTATGCAACTAAATTGTGCAGGTGACCTCTGAACATCGAGCCCAAAAACTTTTATAGCCAAGTTATTTATTTTATGTAATATTTGACCATATCTAACTAATGTCTGCCACTAACCATCACCATGGAGTCAAATGGTCACTGCTCTAAGTAAGCAGATTAGAATAAAGTCAGCTGCAGGTCTGCAGTTTAAGGGAACAGGTCAGATGATTTGTAGGTTCCAGAAAGTAAACCATGTTGACTGAGACTGTACTTCTGGGTAAAGTTATTCTTCACAGCATTCCAACAGGCTGTGACTGCACAGCTGCTTAAGGAGGGATAGCACTTTCAATAACACAAAGCATGCAGCAAAGAGCAACAGATCAATATTTATGATAGTAAAGCCCCACCCCAAAAAAAAAAAAACTGGCATTTTTTCCCCTTTGTTATGTTTGAAATTCTGTTGCAGATTAATTTGGGTTATTTACATGATAGCTCTCAGAGGTCAGTAAACAGGGAACAGTGTTAATATCAAACTGTGGCATTCTCGCCCTTCCTTAAGCTTTTATTAAATAAAAATCATTCCCCACTGGATATGGAATTAAACTTTGTGGGCAGCGGGAATGGGAGGCACTAGCAGAAGCAACAACTATGGAAAAATAGTTCAGCAAGACTGAGTGAAGTTTAATTCCATATCCAGTGGGGAATGCTTTTAATGTGATAAAAGAAAGCCGACAATGCCAGTTTTATATTAATACTGTTCCCGGTTTAGGAACCTCCCAGAGCTGTCATGTAAATAACCCATATCAATTTGCAATAGAATTCTAAGCATGAGGAAGGGGGAGAAAGAAGCCAGTTAGTTTGAGATCGTAAAGTTTTGTTTTTTTTTCTGACTCTTCCAGTCAGGGAAAAAACTTTATGATCACAGACGTTGTTTCTGTTGCTCTTTGCTGCATGCTTTGTGTTACTGAAAGTATTTATTTCAAATTCGGATTAATACCTTTGAGCTGGGGGCTCGTTTACAAAGGCTCCAAGTCAACAAGGAATACAAGACATTTACAGGTGATGAAACATTGCAGAACAGAAAGACATCAACTAACAAGTGGTATTAGTGTGCAGTTACAACATTAAGCAAGGTACAAGAAGTAAGGAGAAACAGGACCACACTTCCAGAGAAACATCTTAATGCAGCACTAATTAAGTGCAGTACAGTGTTTAACAATCTTGTTACAGTTCAGACGGGATGCTCCCAGACTGCAGAAATGCATGTTTTAGCAGCCAAGGTGAGGCTTTGTCAAGGGGAGGTAGTAGGCGGTGGGAGGGGGAAGTGGGCAGTTGTGGAACAGGAGGGTGGGAGTGAAAGACGATAGCATTTGACGGATGTGAGAACTGCCTTCTGAGGCTATGGGTTAACAGAAACACTGGCAGTCAGATTTGCTGGCAAGAAGAGATCGAAGCCCATTTTTAAAGTAGCCAAGTCTGGGGAAGTTGGCAAGGTCTGCAGGCAGATCATTGAACCATTTAGGCCCACAGTAGGAGAGGGATCTTTGGCCAAGGGTGGTTCGTTTGAAGGGAACAGTTAGAACAGTCCTGGAGGCACTCCTTGTGCATTTAGATGGTTGTGCAGGCTCAAAGAGGGCTGAAGTAGCCGTGGCATGGACCCCATCAGGGTTTTTTTTCGCAAGGAGGCAGGCCTGGTATTGGAGTCTGTGGTGGAGTGGAGCCAGCCAGTTTCCTTGTATAGGTCACAAGAGTGAGTCATTTTGTGTACTCCCAGGACCAGGCGGCAGGCCTCGTTGACGATAGTTTTGACCCTTTTAAGCACTGTGTCTGTGCCTGCCCCATGTATGACAAGACCATAATCCACAGATGAGAGAACTGAACTGCACGTAGCAAGTTTCAGGGCAGCCGGTGTCATTGAGGTGCAATGTCTGTACAGGATGCCAAGCTTCATGTTGGTGGACTTTACCAGTTGCTCAGCATGGGCAGTGAAGGTGAGGGTGTCATCAAGGTGAATCCCTAAGTACTTGAATGTATTGACTTGGTCTAGTACTTCTCCTTCACTACTAAGTATATGCAGTGAGGACCCTCGAATCTTGCTCTGTGGGGTGCTGAAGAGCATACTCTTTGTCTTTTTGTAGTTGAGTAGCAGTTTATTTTGGGTGAACCAAGATTCCAAAGCACAAAAATTGTGCTGAAGTTCAGAGCTAATTGATCCCAGGTCTTTCCCTGGGACGGAGATAACGGCATCGTCTGCATAGAGTACGGAGTGTGCAGGACAAGTAGAAGGTATGTCATTAATGAAGAGGCTGAATAAGAGAGGACCAAGGATAGAACCTTGTGGGACCCCTAGGTTTACTTCCCTGGGCTCAGAGATTATATTGCCAATCCTGACCCGTTGAGATCTATGAGTTAGGTAGCTATGGAACCAGGCCACAGATTCCATTGACAATCCTGTAGAGAGGAGACATTTCAGTAGCAGTTGGTGATTGACTGTGTCAAAGGCCTTGGTGAGGTCTATGAAGCCGAGTGGTGTACTCTACTAGCGCGGTGACAGTGCAGTGGTTTTGTCGGAATCCATGTTTTTGCAAGCAGAGAAGGCTATGCTTTTCTAGGTACTCAGTTAATTGTTCTGAGACCACCCTTTCAAGTGCTTTGGAGAGGGGGTAAATCGAGATGGGCCAGAAGTTTGCTAAATTACTCTGTCTCCTGATTAAAAACAGGTGTGACTAGAGCCTCTTTTCACCTGTCAGGAAAGATGCCAGATCTTAGAGAGGCATTGAATACCTTGGTGAGTGGTGCCACAAGTTTGTTTAATGTGAGTGCTACCATCTTCATATCGATCATGTCACTTCCCATCCTGGTCTTACCAAGGACCCGTTTGATATATTTGACGGTCTCACCTGTGGAGATTTGCCTGAAGTAGAATGGTGGGGTAACATTATCCTGTGGTGATGGAGTGTTGAGGTTGTGCTGCTGGCCTGCAAGGGTGTGATTCAGGTATTCAGGGGGCAACACATTGCTGAGGTCCGTGAATGCAACATTAAAAGCATCAGCGATTTCCTTTGGGTCTTGCAATGTACCAGAGGTGGTAACTATACGGTCTGGTGGGGCTCTTGAGGCTGTACCCATGAGAGATTTTACAGAGTCCCAGAACTCCCTCCCTCTACCCCAGGTCTTTCCTAGGAGGTCATTGTAGTAAGCTGCTTTCGCCAGACGTACGAGTTTTGTACAGGTATTTCTAGCTGCCTTATATGCTTGGAAGTCAGCTAGATTCTCGGTGGCTTTGGCACTATGTGACAGGTGACCTCTGAGTCACATGCGTTCACTTAGAAGGCTGGACAGCCAGGGGTTGGGGATTCCTCTGGCTTTCTTTGTTTTGTAAGGAGCAAAGATGTCACAGGCTTTAGTAAAAATACTGCAGAAGTAATCCAGTGCTTGGTTTCTGTCCTTGACTCTATCCAGTGGGGACCAGTCATTCCCTTTTAGGTAGTGCCTGAAGGAGTCTAGTTGACCAGGCCTTAGTGATCTGTTCCTGGTGGTCTTCGGCTTACTCTTGGTGAACTTGTTTGTCCAGGTAAGTAGTACAGGGGAGTGGTCACTGACGGCATCCGGTAGGACTGTTACCACTGCGATATGTTCAGGACAGGAGGAGAGTAGCCAGTCAATGAGGGTGCTGGTTCCTGTACGGTAGTTTTGTCTGGTGGGTTGTGTGACCAGTTGGGTCAGGTACAGTCTGGCTATTTGGTCCCTAGCTGTCGCTGCATCCTGTGCTTGCCAATTAATGTTGAAGTCCCCTAGGATTATATGTTCCCAGTTTAGTTTGTTCTGTTCGAGGTAGCTTATGAGCTGTGGGAAGCCAGTGAGCAGTGTCCCAGGAGGCAGGTATACGGTGGCTAATGGTAGCACTTTGTTTTGTTGGCCAATGTTAAGTTTTAGTGTTAGAACCTGTGCTTCCTTGGTGTGGAAGCTAATTGGTAGTATTTGCCCTTTGATGTCACTCTTGAGGTAAACTAGGCAACCTCCCCTTTTTGAGGTATGGTCCTGCCGGATCAGGTTATATCCAGGAAGGGCAATTGCTGTGTCTGGGATCTTTGGTGATAGCCACATTTCTGTTAGGGAGATGACGTCAGGATCAATCTGAGCCACCCAGGCCTGAAATTGTGGCAGTTTGGAGAGAAGGCTGCAGATATTCAGCGATACAATTTTTAGATGTCCTGGGCTATTGGTACAATTCATGGTACAGGTCACCCAGGGTCACAGCTAGGCAAGGATTTGACAAGAGGTTTTGGCTATGCAAGAGTTTGCAGGCATGCACTCCCCTGCCCCATTACATTGATAGCCTGGGGCACACTTACTCAAGTACAAGAGCAGGATTTGAAATCCTTTTGTCCTGTCCAGACCCAGGAGGCGGGGTCCATTCCTAACTCTTTTTCAGTTTTCCTGGCCCCTCTCACCTCTTTGCAGTATTGTCTCTTTTTTAACCCTTTGTCTGTGCAGCTCCTTGATTGCCATCAATCTGGTTTCCCTGGACTGGTGTTCTCCTCTCATTATCTCTGGATTGTCTAATCAGTCTGCGTCACTGCTGCCCACTACCACCATACCACCGGGACTGAGATGTTTTAAAATAATTACCCCTGGCCCTCTCCACTAGGGCTGCTTTCAGTCTGGTCCAGGGAATGGCGTTCACTTTCAAGTTCTCGCGCCTCTGATGGTGGAACATTTCCAGTCCAGTTTTCCTTTTGTCAGCAGCAGAACTGGGACTGACCAGGACATGGCTCCAAACCTGCCTGGAATTGTTCCAGATTCGAGATTCTGAAACAGGAATGCACCCAAAACAGGGGTCCCGGAACTGGACTTCACCAAAGCAGTTCTGGAAAATTACCAGGAATACAACAAAACATTGCATCGGAATCAATTATGTTCCCGTTTTAGGCACATTCCAATTCAGGATCGATTCCGGTTATTACCATTTGTGGCATATGGTGTCCTCAGATACTCCCCCACTTTTCCTATACAGTGCAACATTTTGTCATCACTGAAATATTGGGAACTGACCTTAATGAGACAGGGCCGCAACATCAAGCATGAAGATTTAAACTCATAACAATGTGGAAACTACCACCTTTTCTTGTGCTAAGGTTATATTCGCTTTTGTATTGCAGAGCATTGTGAATGCCTGCTTTAAAGTCTGTCAGTCTGCATTTAAGTGTTGGCATCACCTTTTCCGTTTGAGATACTGTAGCTGTGATGGAGCAACTCGGGGTGGTAACATAACTTCCCTTGTAATATGGGTTGGGACACTTTTAAGAGCACCATACTGCCATGAGACAGTTTCAGTCATTGATGGAATGCCTGGTGAAGCCCTTGCAGAATGTTTGGTGTACATGGGTTGCATTAGTTACAGACAAGCACATCCAACATGGGGGAGGAATGTAGGGACTGAAGACTAAATTGCTCTGTATAATATACTTCACAATCAGAGAAAATCCGGATAGCGAAAGTTAAAATAAAACTTGCATCTTATCCTCTCGAGATTCTTATTTTCCATGCCCTACATAATGTTGGTGCACACAGTCCCACCCCAAAACATACTGGTTGAACCAGCCTGATTCTTTACTTTATCCATCCCTGCTTTCGTAAAAGTGAAAGATTCAGCTTGCCGCCATGTAACAGAGAAATGGAGCGGTAACATGACAGAGAAAGAGCAAGAGCAAAACCTGTAGCTGGTAGGGCACCAAAGGATGGGCTTGGCCAGGTAATAATAGTAATCCTGATAAAAACATGATCTTGGAACTAATACTTTATAACAAGAGAACGTGTGTCACGTCTTCCATGCCGAGGTACGGCATGTATGCATGCCTGTCACAAAAACATAAGTTGTGTTGTTGTACATCATTTGCCTAATGACATGACAGCTAATGTTGAAGCGTGGAGGGAGCGGGGAGGACAGCAGCAGAGGGAGGAAGTGGAAGGGATTTATTTTCAGCTAGGGGGCAGCCGGGGAATGAGAGACCAAGGACGACAGCAGCAGAGGGTAATGGCCACTATGCTAATGAGAACAATAAAGCACACTCTCTCATTAGTGCGGTTCTTTTCTCTCAAGTGAAGTCCAGCTCCTGCTGTGAAATTCCAACAGCTGTCACACTGGCCTTCACCATTCATTGGTGTGTCAGGGTCATGCCCATTGTACAGTGCTCTGCATTGGACTGGTCCCTGACACACACCTGTATGCAGTACTGTCCCAATGTGTTTCTTGCGCAAGCGCGCAAGCAAACACAAAAACTATGAGCAAGTAAGTATCTGGAATCCTCAGTGAGAAATTGCTTCACCCTGTAAAGAGAGCCTAATCTCTGATGTAGAGACTTTGAAGTTTAATAATAAAGGGTTCAAAAGAAACCACAGTATTAAATGTAATCCCCAGATAATTATAGGTATTGATGCATTCAGTAGTGTTCCCATCTTGAGCAATAACAGTAAGAAGATTATCAGAAGAAATATATTTTTTTAGCAAAAAGCATAACTTTAGTTTTTTTTGAGTTAAGAATCATGTAATTAGGCCCGGTGGTGCTGAGGGTTGAGGCGCTGGACGCCACACAGGCGACCCGTGTTTTGGAACGAGCATGGGTCGGTGGGGATGAGGAAGGATTGAGCGTCCATAGGACTGCTCTCCTTCCTCGGGGAGGGGGGACCTGCCTGTGCTGGTGCATTAGCACCTCCTGGTGGCTACCAGGTGATTGCTCTGCCTGGCTGGCCGACGCAAGGGATCAGGGCTGCAGCGGATCGCCGAGTGCACGGAGTGTGCACACGAGCAGGGTGTCATTGCACGTCCGAGCTCAGGAACAATCGTACAAGGAAAATGGACCCAGCCTTGATAGGCGACGATGGGGTCTGGGAGCTACCCCCCCTCCCATGCCCGGCAGTCGTGTACACTGGCTGACCTGTGAGCTCCCCTGGTCCATGGATTGTCCGCATGTAGGGTGGCGTTCGGTGAGGTGTGTAAGCCTGGAATATAGAGGAGTTAGCCCTTCCGACTGGAGTGTTGGGACTGAGTCTCTGACGTGGCAGGAAGGAGGTAAGCTGGGTGCCCCCATCTGAGAGAGTTCAAGGCTACATGTAAGGTGGATAAAGAAAATAAAAAAAATTAAAAAATGTAATTGGATGACAGCCAATTCTGAAATAAGTCAAAATCGTGTTGAACTCTTTCCAAAGCTTCGTTAGGAGATGAACCAACACTGTATATTGCTGCATCATCAGCATATAATACCATAGTAGATCGTGAACATACAGATGGGGCAGCATTCATGTACAATGAAAAAATTAGAGGCCTCAAGATCGACTGTTGAGGTACACCACATTTAATGGGAATCGGGAGAGAAACACTGTTGCCAATTCTGGTACAATGAGACCTATCAGTAAGATAATCCTGAAACCAATTAATAGTACTACCAGAGAAGAAGAAGCCAGAAGGATCTCCATTGATCAGACGGTGCTGAACCAAGTCGAAGGCCTTGGTGAGATCCACAAACAGCGCCGCAACAGTCTGGCCTTTGTCAGGGGCACTTTGAATCGCACCTGTGAACCCTGCCAAGGCTGTGTCAGTGTTGTGCAGTGGTTTAAATGCATGTTGACAGTCAGTAAGCAACGAATGCCTATCTAAATATTCAAGGGTTTGGTCCATAACAATGCTCTCCAAAATTTCGGAGAAAGGTGACAGTAATGAAATAGGATGATAGTTTGAATACAATGTAGGATCACCAGATTTAAATGCAGGAATAATAGTAGCTAACTTCCAACAACTGGGAAAACACCAAATGACAAGGAGTAGTTGAAAAGTACAGAAAGAGGGTAGGAAAAGGTGTTAATACCCAGCTTAATAACCCAGTAATCAGTTCCATCATGAGAGATGAATGGCCGGGGGTCATATTTCAGGATATACTCTTTAACAATAGTAGGAGTGACTAAATGTAAAGAAAATTTGGGCAATACATTTTCATTATCGGAAGAGATGCCACTTGAGAGATAACACTGAAAGGATTTTCTGTAACCTTCCAGGTCACCAAAGAACTTATTAAAGGCTTCGGAGACCAATTGTGTATCATTAATTAATTGGTCCCCATCCTGCACAGAGAATTTTGTTTCTTTTTTTCCACATCCAATTAAATTAAGGGTCTCCCATGTTCTCTTAGGGTTACCAAAGGCCTTGCGTTGTTCGGAGAGATAGTACTTAGTCTTAGCCTTTCGAATTTCAGATTTACATTGATTTCTAAGAGCCTTATAATTCTGAAGTGAACTACTGTCAGGATGATTTTTATACTTTTTCCAGCTTTTATCACGGTTTTTCATTAAATGCAATAACTCTGAAGATATCCATTTTTGCTTATTGACCCTCATCCTCATTTTCCTTAAGGGACCAAGTTTATTAATTACTGTAGTATAAACTTTCAAGCATTGTATCTAGATTATTTACAGAAACAAAGTTAGCCCAATCTATTTCAGCAGATGCCCTCTCGACCATTTCAGAGGGTAGATGCTTGATATTTCTAAATTCGATATACTTTGGAGGATGTTTCACCAGTCTAACAGACCACTTACAGAAAACTGGGCAGTGGTCACTCAAAGTGTAAGGGAGCACTCCCGAATTAAAAATGCGTTCAGGATGGGTGACCCCTGCAGTTGGGCCTGGTTACCTCTTTGATTATTTGATGCAATTCCAGGTCCAACAACAAATCCCTAACAGCAAGACTGGTGTCAGAAATCCAGTTACAATTGAGGTCACCTAGCAAGAGCCTCTCTCTCTCTCTCTCTCTCTCTCTCGGCCAGAAGAACATTTTTTTACCTCAGAAATGAGTTTCAGACCGGAATCAAACTTTCATGGAGGAACGTATGTAGAACTGATGGTGACTTGCTTATCCTGGCCAAATAACAAATCTACGGAAGTAAAGTCACAACTAGTGTTGTGGGGTGGGAAATCACTGATGCAAAAATCAAAATGATTTTTAATATAAATCAGGCACCCCCCATGCTTACCCACCCTATCACTTCTTCAGAGATTATAGCCCACCAGTGATATTTCCACATCCTTGATTTTTTTTTTTAATTCGGCCAAGATTCAGACAAGGTAATAATATCAAAACTATGAAAGTTGACGCAGGCTACAAATTGAGTCCATTTGGTTGGTAGACTTTGAATATTTAAATGGACAATTTTAAATGTGGGAGCAGTTGAAGAAGAAACATTTTTTAAATTGGAATCAGAAACTTGATCAGTAGGGCCAAAAGAGGCAGGACCAGGGTGGGAATGAACAGTACCAGAAATCAGTAGCAATAAGGCTAAAAGCCTACACGCTTGAATTTTGTTTTCATAAAATCCCTCCTTTTTTGAGCTACACTTAAAGGATTTAAAGCTAACGGAAGAAAAATAAGTGTTAGCAGAAAGGGAGGAAATAATAATAAAAGGAGGGGCCAAACCATACTGAGGACAGTACAAATACAGTCCCACAGTTAAATCTCTGTCAAGGGTAGGAGACCTGCTTATATTGAATCTAACATCAACCTGATGGTTAAATCTACCCAACTTAATGGGACTGGCAAGAAATTGTGGGGAGAAGCAAGAACCCCCAGGAGAATCGGCCAGAGCATTGCAGCTGGGAGAACAGCTATTAAAGGGAATAAACCCCGTCTCTATTCCACTCCCAAGCCCAGAGAAGAACTAGCAGGTCGGCATAAAACTTTAAGCCCACAAAAACCTAAGTGAAGGAAACTAGCAGGATAATATATAATACTGTATACCCACCGAGGCCTAAGGTGATACACCTACAGAAATAGGTTATTTATTTAGTCAGTGGCCTAACCCCCTAAAGATCTAAGATGTACTACACACTGTCCTAAACAAATTAATACTTTCAAAACTATATCACTCAAGACAAACACCAACTTGAAAATAAAAAATTATATCTTAAGTTATAAAAAGCCGTGGCCCTTCGGCTGTCAGTGTTCATAAAATCTAACACTCTTCCCCCAATTAAAAGCAAGTGACAATAAACACAAAACAGCCCATAAATTTACCTTTACAAAAGAAAAAATAAAATAGAAAACAGAGTCCCCTTCAAATCCAGACCAAATAACACAGGTTTTTCAAGGTGATGCACCACTTAGTCCACTTGTGCCACGGCGCTCGTGCCCGTGGGTGGCATGGTGCTTTGTAGTCTGTAAGACCCCGCTCCCACTACAAATGGCCCACTTTGTCTTTGGTCCACCACCGGACCCCCTCAACTGGCCTAGAAGCAGAAGTCCAGGTAGGGTCCCAAACAAATTAATGCAGGCAGACAGTTCATTGTAGAAAATAAAGTTGAGCACAGTTCTTTCCAGTGCCTCCTGGGTACTGCAGCTTGTAGCAGCTCTCACCTGCAGCCGACGATCTTCTTTGGGGTTCTGTGGCTGAATACTGGAATGAGCAGGCGTTGTGGGGCTTTGTAGACTGTAAGACCCCACCCCCACCCTCCACAGCAAATGGCCCACTTTGTCTTTGGTCTGCTGCCAGACCCCCTCATCTGGCCTAGAAGCAGAAGTCCAGGTAATATCCCAAACAAATTAATGCAGGCAGACAGTTCAATGTAGAAAACAAAGTTGAGCGCAGTTCTTTCCCGTGCCTCTCAGGTACTGTGGCTTGTAGCTGCTCTCACCTGCAGAATCCTGCCTCAGGTCCCGCAAGTTGATTCTAACAAAATTCTCCGTTCCCCACCTTCATTGGGGTAGTCTGTGCTTCTCCTCTGTTCGGCCAAGATACTCTTGCAGCATGCATCTCTGTACTCACACCATTATCACATACTGGTGAACTACTACTACTTGGGGACTATGACCTTAATTGGCTGGCCCCATCATCTAAGCCCACAACCTCTAAAATAGAATCCCTAAATCTCACACAGCTAATCACAGTACCAACCCACTACAACACCGAGTCCACCAACCACTCCCTCATACATTGGGTGCTGTCAGCCCATCTCCACCGAATATCTGCAGCCGGAGTATTTGACTCCGCCCTAGGTGATCACTGCGTCACCTACTGCATTACAAAAACGTACTTACCCAATCCACTCCAAAATACATAGAATTACACCCTCTGGCCTCACTAGACACAAACTCCCTCCTCAAGGACGTCCATAACGTCAAATGGGCACCAGTTTACTCTGCTGTAAATGTCGATACTGCCCTTGCACAATTCTCAAAGATTTTCCACAGCGTCTAGAAGTTCTATGCTCCCCTTTAGAAAAGCCAGGGTCAGGAAACACCACCACCCCTGGATTACTGCCCCTATTATTGCCCTTTGTAAAGCCAGGTACAAAGCCTGGTCCACCTTCAAAACCTCCCCAACCATATACTCAAGACAATTGTATACCTCTGTGAGAAATGCTTGCACTAGGGCCATTCGGTCTGCAAAGGCTGACTACTTCAAGCACTGGCTCAGCGCAGCACATCCTTCCTCCTTTTGGAACATGGTACATTCCATTGTAGACCCACCCCCTCAATCTATCACCCCTACTCTTAAGCACAACGGCATTGAAATAATGGACCCCATCCAAGTTGCAGATATCCTCAACACCTTCTTCACTGCTTGTGCTGCCCCTGACCCAACCACACCGCCCTGTCTGACGCTATACCCCCACAGCACTTGCCATATAATAAATTTCTTCTAGCACCTACTTCCATGAATGAAGTGCTGCATGCCCTTCTATCCCGCATTACTTCTAAATCCAGCCCTGATGGCTTACATCCCAGTCTCCTGCACCTTTCAGCCCCCACCATCACTCTTCCCCCTCATCTTAATTTTAAATATGTCCTCCTCCTCTGGCACAGTTCAAAAAGCCTGAAAATTGGTGTGTATCACCCTCTCCACAAAGGCAGTGATCTCACCTTACCTGGAAATTACCACCCTATCTCCCTCCTCTGCCTTGTCCAAGCTACAGGAACGCCTAGTACAATCCAGACTGTCCGAGTTCCTCACTGCCACCAACTTCCTATCCCCCTACCAGTCCGGCTTCAGAAAAAAAAACACTCCACCATATCCTCCCTTCTCTGAGTCACTGGTCACATTGAAGCAGCTGCTGACAATGGCCACCTCACTACCACAGTCTTCATCGACCTGGCCAAAGCCTTTGACTCGGTATCCCACCCCCCTCTTCTGAACACATTTGAGGGCACAGGGCTCGCCCCTCCTACCTTACAGTGGTTCAATTCATATCTCACTGACTGGTGTCTGTCAGTTAAAATCACCAACTCTTCCTCCCCCTCCCTTCCTATCCTTGCAGGCGTCCCTCAGTTTCATACGTGGCCCCATCCTGTTTCCAGTATTCATAAATAACCTCCCATCTGCCTGTTCCACCTCTCTCATCCATATGAATGCGGAAGGATACCATACTGTTAACCTCTGGCCCGGACCCAACCACTATCCATTCCGCTCTGCAGCCCGATTTTCACTCCATTCAATCTTGGTTCAGATCGAAACAACTCGAGCTAAACCCTTTTTAAAATGGTCTCAATGATTGTCGGAACCTCTCAAAGGCTAGCCAAATCTCACAACATCCCACCCATCACGTCTCTCGACGGCATCACGCTAAAGGTAGCCACTTCTTACAAGTACCTAGGCATCTGACTAGACCAACAGTTACATTTCTCAACTCATATTGACTATATAGCTACCAAACTTCACTCAAAACTCTGTATCCTCTCAAAACCGAGACTCTCTCCCTCACCGTACGTCAGGAACGCCTGACAAAAATGATAATGCCAGTCTTAGGCTACGCTGACATTGTATACTGCACTGCTCCCTCCACCTCACTCTCTCGACTCGACTCCTTCCAATATGCTTTCTGTCATTTTGCCTCCAACTCTCCCTACAGAATCCACCACTGTTCTCTACTCTCCTGTCTGAACCTCTCTTCCCCTCTCTCACAAGCGTCTCATCCACTCTCTATCCTTCATCTCCAAATTCTGGTTCAGCCTACTTCCCTCTTACATCTCCATCCTCTTCTCCCCTGCCCCATCCCCAACATACTTCCTGCACTCTAGGAATTCCCGCTCTTTCTCACTTCCAACTCCATCTTCCAACATGGGAAAACCTGCCTTCACCTATCGTCTCCCCTCTCTATGGAACTCTCAAACTCCCCTCCTATGCAGCTGTCCCTCTCACTCCTCTGTCAAATCACTGCTGCACCTTCTGCCTTTCCCTAGTTGATCCTATTACAACACATGGCACTTGAACTGTTTGTACCTTGTAGTACCTGTAATTGCACTAGGATATTCCTCCTTTACCCTGCACCTCAACTATTTGCATAGCACGTATGCTGTATTAGCTATCATTTTATGTTTTTTTAGGTTTTCTATTGTGTGCTGCTATGTTTGTATACTTTA
Source organism: Neoceratodus forsteri (assembly GCA_016271365.2). Taxonomy (NCBI): domain Eukaryota; kingdom Metazoa; phylum Chordata; order Ceratodontiformes; family Ceratodontidae; genus Neoceratodus; species Neoceratodus forsteri. The sequence goes on along the minus strand of CM028132.1, from coordinate 781,811,152 downwards.
TCCCATGCTCCCTGTCACTCGGGTCACACCTGGAAATGATCCTTGGCTCAGTGTGCCTTTCCCGGTCACCAAATGTTTAAATAAAAAAATGGGCACCTTCCACCTCTGATCTCCCTAAAATCCTGATTTTGTAATAGTTGTGTGGACTCTCATAATTCCTGTTCGGTGTCTTAGGAAGCCTGATATATTTTATTTATTATGGATTTATGTTTTATATTTACTTGTATAATGAAACGTATCTCTTTTTTTTTTTTTAACTGCATATCTTTTCGGGAGACCATTGTAAATGAGCTAATGCTCATGTGGTTGTATGACACCATTCCTGTTTTTAAAATAAAAATCTTGAATCTTGAAAAACGGCTGATGAGATATTGTGGGTGGGTGAGGATGGGGTCTCACCTACCGCTAGAGGGCCAGCCATGCCTGCACAGCATTAGGCTGGTGGGATATGAGGTAGGAACCAAGCAGACTGGCTAGACAGAGGATTTTTTGTGACTGTAAAATATTATTTTTCTGTGTTTTCAGCTTCACCTAGAAACTATTCTTGTGCATTATTTTCATTTAGAATATGTATTTTTTTCCTGAAATGAGATTCCTGAAAGTCTGTGAACCTTGAAAATTTGCAGTGTGCTTCTCTCCACCCCAAAAAAAAAAATCTGTAGCAGTTTTGTAGCAAGATTGGAACTGGTAATGGGTGCTTATTGTTTGGTGTTTTCCCTTTAAACAGGTGTCTGCAAGGAGCAATCAACAAGTGGGTTTAAAGGTGAAGTGAGCGAAGGTCATGGGTTCCAAGCGAGGGCCGTATGATCACTCTGATACAGCCCCCTTCCTTGCCCAGCCTGACAGCACCCAGGAGGCAGATTCTGAGAGAGCTTATTACCCAGGAGAGATAAGGACTACAGAATCGAGCCCAGTGGAAGGAGAAGGAGGGCTGAATGAGACGGAAGTGATCACGGGCATGTCTTTCCGACGATCTGTCATCATAGTTCTCGTGCTGTTTTACATTAACTTAATTAATTACATGGACAGGTTCACTGTGGCAGGTAAGGCACCAGCGAGAAAAATCCAGCAGGAATGGCCACAGCAGGCATTGACCTGTAACAATGTGTGGCTGAGTTAATGTTTCATGGCTGGGTTTAAAGAGCCGAGACCTTTAGGGGCACTGATTTATTTATTTTTTTTCCAAAATGGGAAATGCCGTTTTATTATTTCTTTTCCCTTATTTCTCCCAAAACTGAGTGCAGATTGGTGTGCTTGACACTAAAAATGTGGAGTAAAATGGGATCTTCTTCGGGGGTATCTCTTTCATCAGGTCACAGCTATGGAACTTACGCCGTCGGGCACTAGGACCAGAAAGAAACGTTTGGCAGCAGTTCACCCGGGGCCACCCACGACAATGTCTGATGTCATCTCCCAGATATAAGTGTGGGTGGCCGCCTTCCTCCTGAGTTCTTTTCCTGCTGTTGACCAGTGTTCCTCGGACCCTGTGGCAGCTTAGTAAGGAGTCTTGTTTTTTGTATTTTTTCAGGTTTATTAATTTTTCATTACAGAGCAAGGAGTGTTATATACAGATACAGTATACTTTGACAATAGGAGCATGAATTGATACTGTACACTTCTTGCTCTCCTCCTTCCCCCCACCCCACCATCCTATCCCCAAACACTTTGCTCCATCCCATACTGGAACAGTGTTAACAAGCATCTCAATATTATTTCCAAGGGCAGGTCAGTTCCCGGACTAACACCAGTCTCATCAATCTGAAGATGGCGATTGCACTCTAGTTTGGAGCAAGTATAAGGTATGGCCTTCTCCCATGTTTTGGTGTTGGAGTCTTGGTTTTTATGGTTTTTTGGTTTTTTCTTTTCAAACTACATTGTTGCCTCCTCTGTTTATTTTGTAAGCCTTTCTCTTCGGAGAGGTTTTTTTGCACCCGCTGCATTGCCCGTAGGTTAATCTTGGAGGGGTTCTGTTTCTGTGGGCTTTTGGCTTCAACCTCTGCAGGTTTTTTCCACTGGTGGAAGTCTGATTTTCACAAGATAGTTTTCATCTTCCCCCAACCGCATCTCTCCACTGCTTTCCTGCTCTGTTTTGGGAGCCTGTACTTTAGTGCAGTTTGAGCCCGTGCAGCTCATTCAAGGCAGGGGAGTCTGGGGTGGTTTGCTTTTGCGCCTCTGGGTTTGGCACCCTTGCCAGTGTCCCCTGCTCACTGTCTCTGCGGGTGGTGGTTGGCCACAGGGAAATCTGTTGCTTTCTGCTCCCCCAGCTGGCCCTCCGATGCTGGCTTTTGCTCACCGCGATCCTAGCGAGTGGCATCCGGCCCCAGGGGCCCGTCATACGCTCCCCTTAACAAGCCCTCCAATGACAGAGTCTTTGTAACTTCTCCGCTGTCATCTTCACGCCCATTTGCTCTACATTTTGGGTCTCTTTTCCATGGCGGTGACTTAGGGATCCCATACCATCCGTTATCCTTGGACCTGCTGTCGGTCTGCTCGGCGTCGACTTGCTACATTTTTGCTCCGATGGAGCACCTGGTGTATGTCCGCTGTCTTTGGGCCACCCTGGGTCTGGCCACAGGGAGCTCTGTGGTTCCATGCTTCCCCCATCTGGCCACCCTGGCAGTGGCATGTGCTCCCCTGCTGTCCTAGCGGGCAGGATTTGGCCTCAGGGAGTTCTGTCTCACGCTCCCTCTAACAGGCCCACCAATGGCGGAGTTCTTACCTCACCGCCATAATTTTTCCACCCTTACTCTGCATTGGAACTGACTTTTCTGACAGTGACATGGGTGCCCAACAGTCAGTGGCTTCTCAAGCCAGGCATCTGTCTTTACGCCATGGCTTATGACGCATTGGCTGTGACTGAGCACCCAGTGTCTTCCCCCATTGGTCACACCTTGGGGCTGGTCTTCTGGCACCTTCTTACTCCCAGCAGCCTCAGGTCCCCATCCGGGCATGACTTCTGTGGGCTGGGTTCCGCTGCCATGGGGCTTCTTCTATGGACCCCACAGTGCTATGGCATTGTGTGGGGCACCCTCATGGCTCTGTCTTGCCCAGGGAGGCCCCCCTCCAGTCGTCAACTTGTTGTTATCCATACGCCTGGTTGTTTCTCCCTGCGCCCTGTCCTTCTGGGCTGAGAGCCGGGAGATTGTGGAGGACGCCAGGTAATTTCTCTCTGCGCCCTTTCCTTCAGGACTGCAAGCGGGGAGATTGTGGAGAGCTCCTTTTGTGAAAGCGACGTGGGGCTTGTCGCGGCCATGATGGGTTTCTCCCCTGCCCCTCACCCATGACTAGGTGCTTCTGCCACTATTGGAGGTTACCGTGGTAGCCCTGATACTTGCTACCCACCCTTGGGTGCATTTTCTTCCTCAAGGGGGTGACTTGGGCTTCTTTTCTGTCTCTCCACTTTGCGTGTCTCTTACAGAGTGCCCCTCCCCCCTTCTCAGGTTGAGGTACCCAGGGCATGTTGGGTTTCTCCCCTGCCTCTCACCCATGGCTAGGTGCTTCCACCACTATTGGAGGTTACCCTGGTAGCCCTGGTACTTGCTGCCCACCCTTGGGTGCATTTTCTTCCTCAAGGGGGTGAGCTGGGCTTCTGTTCTCCTTCTCTTCACTTTACCTGTCTCTTACAGAATGCCCCTTCCCCTTCAGGATGTTGTGCCCCTTTTTTGTCCCTGGCCCCACTTCAGCACTCTTGGGGGGGGTCCTCACTGTTCTGGGGCTTTCTCCAGGCCTTATCAGTTTCCTCTGGTCCCCTCCTCCCCTTCTAGGGGGCTACCTGAGGGGGCCGGTACCAGATGTACCAGGGGACCCTGGGCTCAATCCTGAGTCAGACATTTCAGGAGGGGTTCTTTTCTCTTCCCCTTTTTTTTTTTTTGCCACCCTCGTGCCTTCAGGGGTCTTGGGAGGGCATGCACAGCACCTGCTTTACTGTGGTCTGCCACTTCTTTCTCTGCAATGCCCCAGAGGTGGCAGGGCAGGTCTGGTCACTGCTTTCACCTCAACTTGCCTCCTTCCCACGCCACCCCCTTGCTCCAACTCAGGTGACTGGGGTTGGGGGTCGGTTCTCTGGTCATCTGATTCACTGGAGACACCAGATTGTTCCAAGCTTAGAGCTTATAGTGGACACAACATTCCTACTTCAGACCTCGAAGTTCCGTCTGGTTCTCTCCTCTTATCCTTCAGACCACCTTCTGGTGATCTGGGCCAAGGTGCTCTCTAGCGGCACAAGGTGGCTGTTGGGCCCGCTAGTCACTGCCGTCCTTACTGTGCTCTTCCCCAGGCTGTACCTGCAGGTCCTCCAGTGGGCCTCCAGGGTCCCATAGGACCGACATACCATTGATATGGGACATGTGGGCAGTTTTTTCTGTCTTGCTGGCCTCCCATAATCCTCTCTTCCTGGAGTCTGCTGCAGTCCAGTGCAGTCAGAAGAACCTCAGTGCAGTTTTCTACCAGGGGAGTAATCAGGCTGTTGCCTTAAGGCCTGTGCCTTTATTTGGATTCAAACATGCTGACCAAATATGCCTTAACTCAGCAGGCCATGGATACCAGTGTGCCCTAAACAAAATCTTGATAGTTTTCTGTTGTAAACTGAGGGATCCTATATGAGCTGTGCTGGAGACATACTTATGGGCACTGGCCTTCTGTACGCCTACCTCTTCCTAGTATAAAATCCTAGTATATACCTATGCTTGGACCTTCAGTTTTTGAAATCCTGATTGTCCCCGACTACATTGATGAATGGGGGGAACTCACTCCTACCTGCTGTGCTGGAAGACAGAGTATAATACTGGGTTCTAGACCACAGTCTAGAGTTCTTTGCCATCCATGGGCTAGGTGCCTAGAATACCTTGGCGGACTGCCTAGGTCAGTTGCAGTCCAACATGTATGAGTGGGTGCTGCTGACATCAGTCGTGGCTGACCTATTCGAGCCTTGATTCACTCCATCTCCATGCCTGGCTCCTGAAGACATTGAGCTTTGGAGTGTCCACAACGTGGCTGCTGTTCTGGTGGCTGCCAGGAAGCCTTCAACCAGAGCTATTTACTCCATGAAATTGAAGTGTTTGGCTTGGGGGCCTGCTTCCCACCACCTGGAGCCCTTCATTTGCCCAGTGAATCAGATTCAGGAGTCTTTACAGTCCTTGTCAGACACAGGCCTGCAATATCCTTCTATCAAAGTGAACTTGGCTGCTATTTCTGCTTCCCATGTGCCTGTTGGTGGCCATTATGGGACCTGGTTAGAGGTAGCCCATACATTCTTGAGAGGCATCCCACACTTGAACTCCTTCCTGCATTACAATCCTGGCTTAGGACTTGCATTTTGTTTTAGGGAAACTGATGGAAAGCATTATTTTTAGGTGCTGCTGTTTCTGCTTGAAGGTTTTCTGACCTGCAGGCTGTCATGTGCAAGTAGCCTTCTTTTTTTTCCACAAAGATGGGATCTCTTTGCATCATAATTCTAAGCTTCTTCCTGAGGTGGTGTCCAAGTTTACTTTAAATCAGTCCATTCACCTGCTGGTTTATTTTCCTGAGCATGCCTTTCCAGGGGAAGCCTTGCTCCATGTTTCAGATATGCATTGCATTCTGAGATATACGCATCGTACTAAGGACTACAGAAAGTCCTTCCAGTTGTTTGTTTTCTTTGCCCCGGGAGAAAGGGCATTCCAGTTTCTAAACAGTGTTCGTTCATTTGGCTGGCCAGCTATATTACTTTTGTTATAGGAAGTACGGTAAGGAACTGCCTGGTATAGTTAATGGCCATTCAACCAGAGGCATGGCCTCTTTTTTGTTACCAGTTTCAGGAAAGTGTCCGCTGCAGAAGTCTGTGTTGCTGCAATCTGACATATTGTCCATACTTTCACAAAGCACTACAGTCTGGACATTGCCTCTAGAAGATGGCAGAAGTTGGCCTGGCTATACTTCAGGGCTTTCCTTGGGACTCGTTCCATAGGTGTGACCCGATGAAAGAGATATCCCTGAAGAAGATAGAACAGTTACAATAAGAACTTACCGTAACAGTAGATCTTTGAGGGAATCTCTTTTATCAGGTCATGCCGACCCACCCTCCTTCCACCTTTTTGGGGCTTTCATGCCCTTCCCTTTCTCCATGGGAGGGCTGCTTGGGGGTACTATCCTTCCTAAGGGCTGGGTCCTCCTCTCTTACTCTCCCCTTTTCCTTCTAGAGCATTGTGCCCTCCTTCGGGTTTTGGCTCTTGCCTGGCCCTGTTTCGGGGCATGGCTTCCTGCAGTCTTCAGGTGCCATGGGTATTGGGTACTCTTCTGTCCCCTCTCATCTCTGTTGTCTGCCCTGCAGCCAGCTCTCAACCCACCCCACCAGGTTCTCCCCCACCCCCATGTCCCTCAGCTTGCTGATTAACCTCCCGTGGGGCACCGAGTCAAAAGCCTTGCTGAAGTCCAGGTACAGGACATCCTCAGCATGGCCTTCGTCAACCGCCCTAGTGACCCAGTCAAAGAAGTCGATCAGGTTAGTTTGGCGTGATCTTCTTAAGACAAACCCATGTTGTCTTTCATCCTGTAGACCATTACTATTGAGAAAGAATATCAACCTCTCCTTTAGAATGGTCTCCATCAACTTCCCCACTATGGAAGTCAAGCTTACTGGCCTGTAGTTGACCGGTTGGTCCTTGGGTCTACTCTTGTGAAGGGGCATCACATGAGCCATCCTCCAGTCCCTGGATACCTTCCCAGTCTCCAAGGAGGTGTTGAAGAGGTCCATCAGAGGGCCTGCCAACATCTCTGCCAGTTCCTTCAGGACCCTTGGGTGTACACCATCTGGTCCTGGTGTTTTGTCCACCCACAAGGCTTTAAGGCCCTTCATAACTCCATCCTCTTGGATGACCCCATCTATTATCTCTGCCCCACCCTTGCCCCCTTTTCCCGCTTTGTTATTGGGCCATCTCTTTCTTTTGTAGAACACCGATCAGAAATACTTACTACGTGCCTCTGCCTGATCTTCCCCTTGTTCCACCCATCCCCCATCCCTCTTGATTCTAACAATGTCATCTCTACAACTCCTCCTCTCCCTTATGTATTTAAAGAACCCCTTTTACCCCTCTCTGATCCCCTGGGCCAACTTCAGCTCCATTGCTGCCTTGGCTGCCCTGACTGACCTGGTCACCTCCCTAGATGCCTTTGTGAACACCTCTCTAGCCGCCTTACGCCCTGATTTTTTTGAACTTAATAAAGGCCAACCATTTTTCCCTCACCTTCCACTCCACTTCCTTGCTGAGCCAGCTAGGGTTTTTGGACCTGGCCTGCTTATTTTGAGATTTGGCACACTTGTTCGTGGCGTCATTCAGCCCCTTCCTAATGATAGCCCACTTCAGTTCAGCATCCATCACTTGGTTAATTTTAGCTAAATGCCCCTCTAGGATGCTGCCCATTCTGGCAAAATCTGCCTTACTGAAGTCCAGCACTCTTGTCCTGGTCTTAGCCAACTCCCTCCCTGTGTTGAGGAGGAACCACACTGAGCGGTGGTCGCTTCCTGCTAGAGGGTCCAGTACTACCACATTTTGGACTTGATCGCCATTTGTTAGCACCAAATTCAGTATGTTCCCCTCTCTATTAGGATCCATCACCCCTTGCACTAGGTAGCTGTCTTGGATAACCTCCAGCTGCACCTGTTCCCTGGCATGTGCTGTAGTTACTGTCTGCCAGTCAACCCCAGGTAGGTTGAAGTCTCCCACTATAACTGCATTTCCCTTGCTAGGTGAACTGCTGACAAAAGTTTCCATGTGGCCCTAGTGCCTAATTACATTAGTTCCATAGGTGTGACCTGATGAGAGATTCCCTTGAAGATCTACTGTTATGGTTAGTTCTTACATAACTGTTCTTTTATACAAATTTGTAAATGTGGTGCACTCAGGGTTTTTTTTTTTTTTTTTTAGGTCAATGATGTACGTTTTTTATATGAAAAAGTGACAGTGTTGTTTAAAAAAGGCAAATTTAATTTTCAATCCTGTTTTTTTTTTTTTTCCACGGAAAACAGCGTGACCCTAGATACTTGAATGGGTTTAGATTCTTTTTGGTTAGTAATCCCAGTGGTTCGCATTTGTCTGTGTCCTGCATATTCCATTGCTAATTTATTTATGTATTTGAAAGAGATTATCCAGGAGGGTTGACGCAAGTTTGTACAGAACTCTTGTAATAGCCCTAAGGAAAACCATTGCACGTAGTCATGCAGTGTTTTCACTCTTGTAACACAGCAGGACTTTTGCTAGGATTTTGGTGCGGAGTCGACTATTATTCTTGTTTAAATGCCAATATGCACACCGAAAGGCTAAAGAGTGGATAATTTGCCAGGACTTTTTACCACTCCCCAGCATATCATTTTAGACTGAAGGGCCATGTATGCTTCTGTAAGATTCACACATATACAATATATCGAGAGTTTTAACTGCTGTCGTCTTTTAATCCTGCAAAATCGTCACTGATAAGCAGGTTTTGCATATTTCTACTTCTTTGGGTCGGGGTTATTAAACAACTGCAGAATTAGATTGGCGCTAAACACAAACGTTCTTCTCTGTGATTTGTTCCGGCCATTAACCGTTTTGTCTCCTCGCTTGATCACCTGCCCACCTATCTATTTACCCACAGACACACAGCTGAGTCTTTTACCCATTTGTCCACTGATCCAGTTCTTCAGACTTACCCATCATTCCAAGTTCTAGACACTTTCCCCTTACAGCTGTAACAGAGCTTTGGTCTAATGGTCCACCACTGGTCTAAAAGTCCACCACTCTAAATATGTGGCCCAATAGCCTGCCAGTCCAGCCACCAGTGTGACTGTGCCTGTGCACGTGCACGTGCGCGCACACACACACACACAGCCAGATGTCTGGTCCATCTACTAGACTCCTCATCACCTCGTTACCTTTGTCAGGACCCCTTCCCCCACCTCACTGCTCTTAAAAGATGACAGAAGCACAGAACACTACATTTGTTAAGAAACACATGCTCCGGTGTTCCTCGAGTATGCTCAGCACACCTGTTACATTATCCTTAGTAGTTATACTGTACTGCACTGTACACCTTTGGGAGTTAAGGCAGTTGTATTATGCCTTGTGCTTAACAAACTCTGATGCGGTAATATCACAGTTAACCACACACCTTGTCATGTGTTGTCATGTGTAGGCAGTAACCAAGAAGGTTTCTGGTCATTATGATTGTATGGGCAACTCGGGTGCATTGTGAGGCACTAGATCAAGCCAAATACCTTTGGCAACTTGAGGGGTGAGTGTGTGTGTGAGTGTGTGTGTGTGAGTGTGTGAGTGTGTGAGTGTGTGAGTGTGTGAGTGTGTGAGTGTGTGAGTGTGTGAGTGTGTGTGTGTGTGTGTGTGTGTGTGTGTGTGTGTGTGTGTGTGTGTGTGTGTACTATAGTGGCATGGTAGTGCCACTATAGTTAGGGTTGAGTACCCCATTTAAGGTTAAACTCCAAAATTTGGCAGATTAATAACTTTGCCACCATATGATGGATTTGCCTGAAATGTGGCTTGCATGGGGCGGTACCATAGATTTCTGGATCCAAGTTTTGTAATGGTCGGATATACAGTTGCGGAACTACGTAGTGCCATAGAATATGGTAATAACAAATTTTTGCGCATTATTTGCTCACTCCTACAGGTCGCACGGTCTGTGTGACTGGTCCGCAACCTTCAGGGAACATGCAGCCAGGGTCCCCGATGTGCCTTTCAAAGATTTTGTGAAGAAATATTAAACGGTTCAAAAGTTATTCAGAAAACAATTTTCCCATTATAGTCAGTGGAAAAAGTTAACAAAAAGTTCGACAGTGTCGCAAATGCAGTTTTTAGTGTCATAAATGACCCCTGTAGTGTCGCAAATCCGCCATCTTGTTTTCAATTGGTGGTCACAGAAATGCTTGACATTTAAATGTGGGACCCTCTAGGAGCGCGGTTCTTGCTGCGTTCACCTAGTCGAGGTCCTGAGGATTCTAGCCATTTCTTTTTTTTTTGGGGGGGTTAAACACCCTAGATATGTTTTTTTTTTTTTTTGTACAGTAGTGTCTGGCACATTCGACCGTTCGTGATTTTTTTTATGATGTCACAAATCACAACACTACTTTAACACTGTGCTCAAAGAATAGAAATCTTTGCCACCCTGCTGCAAAGAATGGTTTGGTCTTTTGGGCTGACATTTTGGAGGTAAAGAAGCCAAGATCCCACAGATGTGCCTTTCGGTGGTTTGGTGACAAAATATTAGAGGGCTGCAAAGTTACGTCACTCTGAAGTTGACAATGTTTCCCATAGGCTAACATTATGGCGTCCGCCTCGCCTTTTGGGGCCTGTATCTTGAAAACGCTTCGAGATACAGACTTTTCGTCGGAAAAATGCTTAGCCTCCTGCTAGGGGGCCAAGTGCAAAACCAGCCAGGAAAGTCTTTAAAAAAAAATGTTTGTATGTCGTACGGTTCCTGAGATATAAGCAATTTAGTATTCCAAGTGTTCATTTTCTGTTCCGAGGCCCATTATTATGCCTGCATTCTTTGTATTCACTGTGCTTCTGAATGCACCTTTTGGGGAAAAACAGGGTGTGCATTTCCCTTACTGTTACAGTCAGCATTTCTGTTACCATTTGCGTTAATGTTTCCGTTTACGTCACCGTGTACGTTACCCTCTACGTTTGCGCTTGCATTACTGTTCCCCGCGTTTCCATTACTGTTTTTATTTGAGTTTCCTTTTGCATCACCATTTGCGTTTGCATATGGGCTTCTGTTTGCGTTTCCATTTGTTTCCTTTGGCGTCATCATTGGTGTTACCGTGTTAGCATTTCCAGTTTTGTTACCGTGACCATGCACTTTACGATTTGTGTTTGCTTACACACTTGCGTTTGCACTTCCATTTCTGTTACTCTTCCATTTGACGTAATTGTTGGTGTTACTGTAACTGTTTCCATTTCCAATTGTGTTACCATTACTGTTTGCGTGTTCGTTACCATTTGTGTTTCTGTTGGCCTTAGCGTTTGCGTTTTCTATAGCATTTTCATTGTGTTGCCATTTGCATTTCTGTTTGCGTACCAAATTTTAATTTCACTCGGTCATATAGTTTTTGCGCAGCACAGTGACAAAAAAATCACATGGTGGGCCACGTGCACCCACCACCACATTCCATTCACTGTTTATAGTGCACATTCTCAAAAAGAAGGGAAATTCATAGTAAAAAAATCTGTTTAATGCATCAGTTAGCGTTGTTCCACAGTGACAAAAGCAAGGAAATTCAGTGTTAGGGTTGGCGTAAATCGCATCCCCCACCCCCACCACCACCACCACCACACACACATACACATACATACATGCAAGTAGGGAAAGGACCAAGGCAACACAACCAATCACACACAACCACCAGCAGGTAGCAGGAATAACATACAACTATGTAAACCATGAAACCACACACCGATGCTCCCATCGGGCTGTCGCATGGGATCGTCACTGCTAACTCTTATCCCGGACATTCCACGTTCCGCTAAAGACATGTCACTATAGACAGCTGGATACCTTGGGCCATACGCTGCCACCAACACATAACACACACTACACATATGGTATTTTGGGGTTCGCAAGATGCAAAACAGGATTTTGACAATCTCTGAAATACTTTCGAAAATCACTTTTGCAAATGCGAAAGTGTCGTGCTTTGACACTTTTGTGTTTGCGAAAGTATTTTGTGAAAGTATGCTCGTAATGACTGCACATCTTTGCCATCATCCTGCAAGCAAACGGTTGGGTCCTTTGGTCTAAAATTTGCAGGATGATAAGACCAAGTCCCACAGATGTGCTTTTTCCTGCTATTGTGCTAAAATACTTAAGGATTACAAAGTTACACTGTTCCAAAATTGAGCAACTTGCCATAGACTAACAGTGCAGCACCCATGATGCCTTTCGCCAGCCATATGTTGAAAACAAAGCGAGGCACACCATTTTCGCTGCTCCCAGCTTGGTTCACCTTTATGTGAACTAATCTCGAAGAACAACTTTGTAAATAATCTACGATATCTCAAGTCGGATTTCTTCACTTCCTACAGTAACACAGGTATATACCTCCTGCTGGATGTGTGTGATTGGTTGTGTTGCCTTGGTCCTTCTCCTACTTGCATATGTGTGTGTGTGGTGGTAGTGGTGGGGGGGGGATGCGCAGTTAGGGTTTTCAACCCTAACATTGAATTTTCTCACTTTTGTCACTGTGGAACAACCCTAACTGATGCATTAAACTGAGTTTTTTTGCCATGAAAAAAAATATATATGTATACACACACACACGTATATAGTAGGAGCCTTGTTAGTTGAGCAGTGGCTTTCATTTTTCCTCTAAAATTGCTTAAACTTACATGAAAAGTCATTGAAAAAATGTCCCCATAGACTTGTATGGGGCACGCCCCTGCACTCTCCCTGCTTAGTCGTCACAAAACGCCTGAGCATGAAGGCGGGGCTGGCAGACCGGAAAGTGGAAGGGATTGGTTGGCCGTGGGTTTGGCTGCAGTTATGATTCCTTCCCTACCTAAAAGGACACAGTTACAAAGTATTCTTTTGGCAGCAGTTGGCTAACGCTGCCATAAGGTATTGGGCTATGAAGCCCAGATGTGTAGATTGGAAAATTCCTTAATTTCCTTACCTTTTGAGAAAGTAGAGTCACAGCTTGCTCTGCTAATGTGGACTTAGTAATTTTTCCAGTTTTTCTTTTTGTCATAACATGGGCAAAAAAAAATTTCTGGTCAAAATTACAAGTTGCTGCTTCTGTGGCTGTGTGTTTGTGGGGGATTAGGCCACCCTGAAAATTAGCTCTATAACGCCAAATAGACCAAATTTATGAGGGAAAAACTGGAACAATAACTAAGTCCCATGCATGTACATTATACACATTTCAGGACATAGTTTGTTTTCCAGTTGTTTTTCTTTTCCTTAAAGGGGGCAGGTGAGTGTGTCAAGGGACGTTGGAGAATTGCGACAAGGCACTGAACAGTGCAAACTGGGTGGTGAGGGTGGTGTGAATGCTAGAGGGTGGGCAGTGGTGCCCTCCCCCACTGCAGGGGTAACAGGAGGGAAGGTACCGGTGGTCTGGGTTGGGCACTCACTTCCTGTCTATTTCTTTGATTGGAGGATCGGACAGGTGGAAGGGGAGTACCAGCGGCAGGGTTGGGCAGCCCCAGCAGAAGACATGAAGGATTCTGTAATTGATTTGCTTGATGAGACCAAGGGTAAACCTTAAGTGGATGCAGTCATGCTTTCCACATAGTTGAAAACAGATCAGATGGGTGGACATTGCAGGGGTGCTAAAAACCTATGAGGCTTTGTTTACTTCCAAATTGGGATACACTAGATTGGCAGGGCATGAGGTAAAGACTGTATCATTCTGGGTCTAGATTAAAAAAAAAAAAAAAAATAGTTGCATGGGTGGACTCTTGGTTAACTGATAAGATCCAACAAGTCACAGTAAAGGGGATAATATCCAAGGAGGAACAAGTATCCAGCGGAGTACATCAAGGGCTGGTTTTGGGGCTGGTGCTGTTTTCACTTTACACAGGAGACATGCAGGCTCAAGTCAAAAATTGCATTACAAAATTTGCTGATGATAGCAAAATGAGGAGGGGAGGTGGACATGGTGGCCGGGATATTCAGACTGCACCAGTCAGTGGCGCAAGCTTGGGCGCAGCGCAACTGTGATGCGTTGGGGCCAGGTCCAGGTGATATTCAATGGTGCTGCACCTGTTGAATATGGCATGGGCAGCACACAATCTGCGCATGGCACAGTGGCACTGCACTGGCATAAGCCACTGATAGGGAACATGGGGATGCACCAGCGCAAGTGCAGTTGCGCTAGGTGCATAACCCGCGATATTCGGCAGGGGGCATGCAAATGAGGCTATAATATATGCAAGGTGCAAATAGGGCCATTTGCATGTCATTATGGCCCCAATTGCATGCCTTGCGCAGGGCCGGCCGGCGACTTGCGCCTGGCGCCCTGCACAGCATGATGTGTGCTGTGGGGATCCTGGGGCATCCCCCGGCCCGTAGCCGAGATCACGCGGCATATGGTACTAAAGATAGCCCTGGTAGTCTAGTGGCCACCCCAAGTCCCGATGAGTATGAAACACGACCATCCCTGGTGGTCTAGTGGTCCCTCCCCGGGTCCCTGATTCCCGATGAATGACATTAAGATGTCCCTGGTGGTCTAGTGGAACCCCCACCCACCGTTGCCGTGATTGTGGTAAACTCCGTGTTAGAAATGCCTGGTGATCCAGTGGCAGCATCCACCCACCACCCACAGAACCCCTTGCCCAACCCATTCCCCCCACCCCCATCGGTAGGCGGTTGCATCCCGCCCGCACACCGCTCAGTCAATGACAGGTACAGTATGGGCTTGTAAGCCCATTGGTCCCAAGTGGACAATGGGCTTGCAGGGCATACTGTACTAGACAGTCCGAATATGACTGGAGCCATTCACAGATATGGGACTGTCTAGTACATTATGCCCTGCAAGCCCATTGGTCCACACTGGGACCAATGGGTTTCAACCCATACTGTACCTGTCGTCGGCCAGCAGGCAGCAGTGTGTGGGTGGGATGTGATGCAGCTGCCCGCCCGATGATGGGGGGGTGGGGTGGGCAATGGGTTCTTTGGGGGTAGGGGGTGCCACTGGTTCACCAGGACGCTTTTATCACGGGAGTTTACCACAGTCATGACAACGGGGGCCAGGGGGTTTCCACTAGACCACCAAGGACGTCTTAATGTCATTTATCGGGGACTCAGATGGGAAGGGGGACCACTAGACCACCAGGGATGATCGTGTTTCATACGCATCGGGGACTGGGGGAGCCACTAGACTACCAGGGCTATCTTTAGACACATATACCGCAGCTATGGGTGGGGGGGTTCCACTAGACCACCAGGGTTGTGTGTGCTTTGCGGACGGTGTTGCGGGCGGGTGGCCACCCATGGCTGGGCTGCTGTGTTGCACCCTGCAATGCAGCAGTCTGCCTGTAGGTGGCCGAGGTTGCTCCTACTCTGCATGGGCTCAACTTTGAGCCCCCCTATCATGCAGTGCTGGGAATGTGGCTGGCATATCGCCGCACATCCGGGCTGAATATTGGGATGTACAACATATGCATGCTTCGTCATCTGTGCTCCATACATTAACATTGCCCCAGCACATTTGGGATTTTAAGCTGCCTGGCAGCACTTCTCAATATCCACCGGGCGCCCAATGCACGCCTTTGAATATCCGGGCCAGTGAGTAAATAAGAATCTCTGGTTGAAGACTTAAAAAAAAAAAAAAAAAATTTAGTTATGGGCAGATTAATTGCATGTATTAAAAATTTCCTTATGTCAAGGAGTGAACACTGTATGATTCCACTTTACAGAACATAAGTAAGGCCACATTTAGGTAATGGAACCCATATTCAGGTCTATACCTAAAGAAGGATAGAGATTTATTGTAGTGGGTACAGTGTAAAATAACCAAGTTAATTCCAAGTTTGAGACATGTCATACAAAGACAGGTTAGCAAAGCTGACTGTGTTCATACTAGAAGAAAAAACATTAAGTGGTGATATGTGTTACAGTATCCGGTCAAGACTACGCCAGCAAAATGGCACAATCAAAAATTACGCCATCATAACTGCATGTGCGGTTTCGGAGATGGTTTATTTTTATTAGCACAGTTTTTCACTACACCAGATTTCTGGTGTCTGTGCAGTGACGTTTTTTTTTTTTTTTTTTTTTTTTACCACACCGTTTTGCTGGCCCCGATTTGATCTATTGGCTATGTAAGGTATTACTATGCAGAGAATTAATGATCGAATTTGGTCTCATGTGTAAGAAGAGAGACCTAACACTAAGGTCCCATAATAGGCAACTTAAGCTGGATCATGCTAGGAAAAAGAGTAGAAATGAATTTTTTACACAGAGGGCAATGAGGAGATGGAATTTGCTACCAGATGAGGTGGTGGAAGTGGATTCTTTCAATCTTTTTAAAAACAGGGTAGAGGCATACCTCCTAAAAAGAAGTTGGGTAACATAAACCCATTATAAGTGGGAGACATCCATCTTCTGTCTATACTACCAAGTAAGACAAGCCTGTTAGACTACGTGTTTACAGGAACTCTGCTAGTATCAAAGAGATAGTAGAGATGAGACAGTGAAGGGTGATACAGGAATCTAAAAGCTCTTGGGTTTCCCTAGTAGTCCTAATCCCTGAAGAGGACACATCTTCCCGGTTTTGTGTGGATTACTGAAGGCTGAATTCCATCAAAGTGACCAATACATAGCCAGTGCCTAGAACCAAGGAAAGGTTGGAAAGCCTGGGAAGTACCAAGTAACTCACCACTATCATTCTGACTAAAAGGTGCAGGCAGGTGCCACTGACAGCTGATGGCTGGGAGCGTCTGCATTTGTCATGCCCCTTGGGATGAAAAGTGCTCTATCACCTTTACAAAGATTGGTGGACAAAATATGCAGGGGTCCTGGGGAATTTGCAGTTGAAGACATGGATGATTTTGCCATCTAGAAATAGACCTGGGCAGAACATGAGCATGTTAGACGGGTACTGACCAGGCTGCAAAAAGCATGCCTGACTGTCAGAGCTGTAAGTAACCTCCACGGATCTCCGCAAGCAGACCTCTGCAGCTGCTTCATGCACTTTCAGCAAACCCTACATGTTCTCTGCATTACCAGCCACATGCAACTTCTCCAGACCCATGACCACTGGATCCTGCATCTTGGCAGAGTCTGCCTTTCTGAAGATTTGCGTCCTGGTGGCTGAGGCTTGATTAGTCTTCCTTGTCTCCAAGAAGAAAGTTACGCAGTTATGATCACCACCTTCCACTGGTTCCTTGATGTTCACATTGGAGATGATACCATCCCCCACTGCCAAGAACAAGGTCAAAAATGTCTTGAAATCTAGGTCATTGCTGGACATGCTGTTCTATGAAGCAGTTCTTGAAAGTGGACAGAAGCTCATCTCCTCTCTGCCATTAGCCTTCTCAATATGGCATTCTGTGCCTGGGAAAGTGAAGCACCCAAGATCACCACTGCATCAGATATGGCTGCCGTCATAATTTCCCCAACCAACTGGGCACCTTGCACAACTGAACCTTTGTGGGGCCTGTAGTAACCCCCACGGGGATTTGTTTTGCCTCTCTTTTCCTCTAGCTCAACCAGCATAGATGTTGTGGCACTGTGTTCTCCTTGTCCTTTACAGTGACTCCCTTCCTTACAAAAAGATGTTCTTATTTGCCAGCCCTATTCTTTTAGTATAGTCTGTAGCTCTTCATCCTAGTATCCTAGTCATTTCCCTCCCAAAAGCTGTCTGTGTGTGTGTGTGTCACAACATTCTGGCCTTTGAAGTGCATCAGACTCCCAAGTTGCCCATTTTTCTGGCTATGCTCCTCATATTGGCCTGCATGCAGGTGATATTTGCTTCTCTATGCTCTCTCACTCCCCTAGTGGGTCTTCCCCTTTGTTGTTCTCCCTCAATGATTCCCTGTGACTGCCTACTGCCCTTGGTGAACCCTTACACCACCACCCCCATCCGATTCTCTAGTTTAAATCCCCCTATATGCCCTGCCCATTTTCCTGGCTAGTACCTCCTCTCCCACCAGGCACAGGTGCAGCCCATGCTGGATGTACGGGCATCCCTAGCCACAGAAGGCCTTTCAGTTAACTAGAGAAAGAAAATCATCCATCTTGAACCAACACTTAGCCAAGCATTTGCCTGCCTAGTGGTCCACTGCAGCTCCTATGTAGCCCCCATGACTGACAGTATCTCGGAAAAGATCACCCTGGATACCTTTATCTTCAGGTATGTTTTTACTTCTGAGAATTATGTCTTCATGTCCTTAGAACCTGTGCTACCCATGCCATTCATGCTAACATGGACAATCTGCTGCTTCCAGCAGCAGCCCTGAATAGCACTCCTCGACCTGTACTCCAGGCAGGCAATCCTCCTCTCCTGGGATACCATCCTGTTTCAGCATTGTCTCTTCTACCACACCTATTGCCTGTACTGTGGATCACCAATGACTGGCATATTCTTGGCATTCCACACAGCCTTTTCCTTCTTCTTCCCTTGACAGATTGATTGTCCTGTTGCCTGGACTACCCCTACCAGCCTCAGTCACCTGCTGACACCTGTAACCTGACCAGCCAAATGCTGATCTCTGTTGTTGAAAACCACGCGTACAATGGTGCTCCCTTATTAATGTGCCATCTACCACCAGAGTTCTCCAACCCCCCCCCGGGAGCCAGTTGCATCAGCCGAGCCACCAGGAGACATCAGCTGGGAACCCGTTGCAGCAGCAACTCCCACTCCCCTGCCAGGCAGCTTACCTTGTTTCGCAGAGGCAGAGTGGAGGTGATTTTTTTTCTTCAGCCTGCACTAATGTCTTTGCAAACTGAATCGCACTGCTGAGGAGGCGGGAAGGTTGTCTCCTGCATAGAACCAGCTGGAAAAGAGGACCACCAGGGACACTGCAGCCAGATCGAGGAACCCACCGTGGTGCTGCAGAAGGTGAATGACATGCGACTCAGGGCAGTGCAGTTCTGGCAGGTAATTCAAAAGTTACAACTCGTATGGGAGGGGAAATCTGGGAAACCAACACCATCCTTGCATGCTGCTCTTGGTCTGTGAATGAACTGGTCTCTTGTGGCAGTGAGGCAGGGGAACATTACTCTGCATAAAAGTGTATTTTGTAAGAACTGATTAAAAAGAAAAACAACTCAGGAGATTAAAAAAAGAAGGAAATCTGTGACTGCAGGCAGGCTTTGTAATAAGAGTCTGTGCAGGCAGGCCATACAGTTAGCCATGCTTGATCAAGGTGTCTGGTTGGCAGACTACTGGGAACAAGCAAACATTTTGGAAGCCAATTCGTTTAAAATTATTCAACCTGGACACTTTCGGAGAGAGAATTAGCTACCAGCTGTGATAACAAACAAGACTGCAGGAGTCTGTGTCACAAATGTGCTTGTGGTAAGTCTTGGTGGAACAGACTGACTTCGTGTGACTCCTAATATTATAAAAGAAAATATAGGGAAAGGTCTGCTGTAATTGATTTTGGAAATTGTATTCTGATTTTGGCCCCCACAAAAAGTTTTCAGCCCCTGTTTATGCAGCTAATTATTTACCTCGGGGATAGCCCAGCAAAGATGCAACATCTAATTTTCTGTGGGATTCTGTTATTTAACAATTTCATAACTGAGAGGACTGAAGCACGAGGATGTTTGACTTGCCCAGGGTCACATGAGGCTGGTAACCTGGTAGGTTTCTCAGCAAGGATTACAGGACATGGTAACACTTGAATTAGCAATGAAAATGGATGTTTTTACAGTGTAGCAGAAATAGTAAACTTTTATTTTGTTTTGCTTAGGAGTGTTACCTGACATTGAGGACTACTTTGAAATCGGAGACAGCAAATCTGGATTGTTACAAACTGGTAAACTGCCTTTTTGGGGTGTTTTTGTGTGTATACGTGCCACCCTCTTTTAAACCATGCTTGTTACACAACGTCTGATTTAACCTTCCAGAATTTAAAGTACCTTACCTGCCTGATGGCGAAAAAAATCTACCTTGAGCCTTACTCCACTTTGTATCCTAGACCTCCTGCGCCTGAACACCAACCTCCGTTATACCAGAAGGTCGGAACGTCCGCTTCTACAGATCCCCCGATGCCGCACCACTCGGGGCCAAAGATCCTTTGCCCACCGTGCACCCAGCTGGTTTAATGCCCTCAGCACTTACATCACCACCTCCACCTCTCCGGGATTATTCAAATCTAGACTGTATCTTCATCTCACAGCCTCCAGCTCTTGTGACTGCTTTGACTAATCCCCCCCCCCACACACATTTCTGCTCAGCCTCCCCTCCCTGATCACTTGACAAAGCCGTGAGCTGCACTAGTCTCCTCTCATCTGCCACTCCTCTCTCCCTCCACCCTTGTTTCCCTCTAAAATTCTTGCAATGACCCTAAATGTGTTACTCAGGTTTATTATTACTATGACGCCGTACCTGAACTGCTGAATGCTGTTTAATGCCTGTCTTCATAAATGTTGCTTGTTTTGTTTAACATTGTTTGTACTCTGCTGACGTGGAACCTTTGTAAAAGAGCCATGGCTCAAAAGTATTGTAATTCCTAGATTTTAATAAACAATAAACAAGAATTTAAGGGAGAAGGCTGGGTTCTGCAAATAAACAGGTGTGATTGTTTAACTAAAGAAACAGCTTTTGCTGGGGGACTGCAGATAAACCAGTGATTCAGTTTTTGGGTTCCTTAAACTTTGTTGCCAGTTCAGAGCTATGATGCTCATTAATATGGATCTTTGTCTGCTGAAAGTTAAGCTGAGACTATGACATCTCCATAATGTTTTCCCTGAACCAGACAGCCTTTTTCAAAGGGGTGGGGATGGGTGTAGGGGCTGTGCGGTGGCTTTAGTTTATCTGGACTTCGGCAAATCCTTCCAACACTCTACCATGCAGAAACCTCATGGAGAAAGTAGTTTAATATAGTACCTACAAAGTCTGCATGAAGTGGATAACAAATTAGTGGACAGGTAGGAAGCAGAAAGGTGATGGATGGCCACCATTCAGTAGTGGGTCTGGTACCGAGGCGGTTGCCGTTAAGCATATTTATTTATGAACTAAATTAGGGGGTTAAGCTGCAGATTGCTGAAGATTGCTCACAACACTAAATTATTAATTTTTTTTAAGTTTCTGTTTCTAAGCCCCCTGTCACCACCACAGCCAACCTTTCCTTCTGAGCTCTCCTAATGCGTTGCACGGTTCTGCTCGACCTCCATGTACGGTGTCCCGTACCCCATAGTGCCTTTGTTTGCCCCGGCGAAGAAGGGAGTCATCATATGTTCCTCTTACACTATCTGTGTCAGGTCCTGGCTAAGGCACCAAGGGCTCTTAATCTGGCTTGACTGTGGGGCCAGTTTCCATTTCCGACATCCCTCCCCTTCCCCTCGGCCTGCAAGAAGAAGCCATGAGGAGTATGGGCACGCAGAGGTGTGTCCAAACTTGCTCTGGAGTTTGGCCAGTGTCTTCCCTAATACAGTGCCCTCAAGCTGCACCTCCAGCTGTTGTCACCCAGGTGGTGGTCTAGCAGCAGGGACAATGGCCCTCCCTCCTGAGGAGAGCGTCCCTTGGGATGCTTAAGCCTCCTCTCTTTTGCTGGCCCCAACAACCTGAGTCCATTCCTAGCCCAGGTCACGGGTGTCAGGAGCAGTAGTGCTACCACTACCTTGATGGGCCGACGTAACACTATAAATTATTAAGAAAAATGAACACGGTGCTGGGGGTGGGTGAGCACTACAGAAATTGGATTTATTAAAATTATTTTTGATCACAGTGTACTGAATACTAAAGGGGATGGACAGTATGAACTATACACAGATGTCTGAGCTGGTGACTGCTAGCAGATTCTGAGGACATGCAGTCATAAAGGCCTATTCACGATGGTGTGGGGTTACATGCGCAAAATATGCATATAACGCCTGTCTAGCTACTCAGCCATAGACAGGTGCAGGGTGCACAGTATTCATAGCCGCGAGCGCCCACAGGGCACATGTCCTCAGCCCTGTCCCCTCAGCGCCCAGATGTGTGGGGGCAGCTTGCGGAACTCGGGTGAGCATCCAATGGGGTGCCCTTCCTGGGTCCCATAGTAGATCCCCTGCTCCATTCGAGCAGGGGATTCTAGGCGGGAGTGGGTCCCAGGAATTTTGAACATATGGACGAGTGCCCGAATGGTAGCTGCCAGCCATACCATGCAGCTAGGTGGGTTGGAGCAGCCTGGTTCAGGGAATCCATGTCCCGTCACAGCTGGCGGATGTCAACAGTGAGGGTGCCTAACAATTATGGCAGGGTCTACCCTCGCGTAACTTGCACCCCCCTTCTCAAGCACTCTATGCTGTAGTGAATGGCGCTGAGTTCAGGCATGCCCCTAGACTGCCTGTGGTGCATAGCTTGCGGGATCAGCTGGGGGATCATGTGCGCAAGGTGTTTGTGCACCTGCTGTGAATGCCACTGGGGATCTGCTGGACCCCCACTGCGTGACATTCCAGCCTAGGATTGCTTATGCACCTCAGATATGTGGTGCGTAGGCAGTCCGCACTTTTGTGAATAGACCCCATAGTGAGCATTGTCAGGTGAGGGGGAAACTAACACAAAAAATGGGCTCACAGTTGGTTTACAACATGTAGGGGATGACAGACTAACACTTTTGTCTTCCTTAACACAGTAACAAGTGGAGGATAGACCAGGCAGTAGACATGCTTTGTTTGGATTTTGTAAAGCCTTTGAGTCAGTCCCACACACAAGGATCATATAATAGAGCAAGGGAAGCTCATGGAGAACATTACAAAATGGATAGGCAGCTGATTTATTGGTAGAGCTGCAAGAGTAGTCCTCAGTGGCAAACTCTCAGATCTGAAGAGAGTTAGTAGCAGTGTCCCACAGGGATCGGTGCTTGGCCTGGTTTTGTTTAACATATTAGTCACCTAGGGAAAAGCCTTAATGCTAAGGTTAGTCTGCTCTCTGACGAAAGAATGTGGGGAAAGGTGGACTCTGCAAAGAAAGTAGAAAGCATGATAGGGCTGGAGTGAGACTCAAACAGTGGTCAGACACCTGGCAACTAAAATTCTGTGCATATAAGTGCAAAGTAATGCATATAGGCAAAAGAAAACATGTAGGCTATACTGTTGGTGGATATAGTTGGAAACCAGAGGAAAGTTGCCTGGGAGTCATAACACAGCGGCCTAAAGATACTCATTAATGTAAAAATGTTTGTGAGAAGGCAAGCAGGGTGCTGTGGTGTATTATTCAGGGTTTCTCAAGCAGTAGTAAGGCAGCTTATGGATCTTGCCACCATATTAGTCATCCAGGTTATCTATCTTTCTTAGCTCCTTCTCTAGGAATCTAACTTGATATATCACTTAAACAGTAAGCACATTAATCACATCTTAACAACCATAGTGCCTAAGTAAACTTACTCTATAAGTCTAAATACTGTCTCAATGCTCCCATGAGGAAGCAGGTGGTTTCCTACTTCTGTCCCATTCCATCGACAATGGAGGCATCATATACTGCTGTGCAAAGAAAACCAAACTGCTGCCCCTAGATCATTTGTACAAGTTGTGCAGGATCATCCTCTCCTGTGGATGGTCTACCCATTGTTGTCTGCTGCATGACCAAAATGACTGGCCAAGTTCTTCATGCAGACGTGACTATCAGTGGCTTTCTTTGTTGTACAGCTGTGCACAAGGAGAAGCCCCTGATCATCTCCTAGCGCTCCTCACACTGTCGAGCAGTGCCTAATCAACAGCAGCACCTACATTTCATTCTCCAGGATGAAGTGTGAATTTTGTATAAAAACCCTTGCATTTGCAGCACCAGATACCTGGTAAAATTCCTGCCCCTCCTGAAAAATGTTTCTGACTTGCAGGTGTTCAAGTCAAGTATTTCCAGCCACCTTGGAACCACCTGAGTTTATTTTAGTCCAATATCTCCTCTTTCTGACCGTGATCATGTTGCATAGTCATGTTCATGCTCTTTATTGGCTGTGACCCCACTTTGTTAGCTTGCTTTGACCACTGTTTGGATGTACTTGCATTTAAGATTTGTTTTTGCCCTGTATATGTTAGCTTGTATGTAACAATTCCTGAAGGACTATGTTAACCTGCTGCTATGCTCCCTGGGACCCCCTTGATAAAGAGATACTGCACCTCATAGGGTTATCCCAGTTGAAGTAAATTTCAAATATGTAATAAATAGTTGCTAGTCATTCCACTACTGGAGTACTATGCACAGTTACATAACCTCCATCTTTAGGAGAGAGATAAGCTAGAGATGATACTGCATTGGATAACAGAGCTGATACAGAGGCAGCAGGGGAGTAGCTGCCAGGAAAGGTTTAATATCCTCATCATGTTCTGGCTAGGGGACATAAGGGGTGCATAATTAAGACATACTGTACATTTGAGAATTTAACAAGGTAGAAACAAGTAGGTTATTCACACTATGAGATGAGGCAAACACTAGGGGTCACAACTTCAAACTGGTATACAGTGGATAGTTTCCAAAATCATGTGAGGAATTTATTTACTCAGAGGGTGGTAGGCAGATAGAACAGGAGGGGGTAGTGAATGCAGACTCCATTTAAAATTTATGAACAAATGGGCTAGTTGTAGAGGGGGCGTCAGGAACAGAGGCGGTTCTCAGTGTGCTAAAATTCATCCAGGGAGCTTGTCAGACTAGGTAGAAATTTACCACAGGACAAACTGGATGGATGCAAATTCTTATCTGTCTTCAGCCATCTACAGTACATAATCTGTGAAACAGTTGAAACTAAGGGTTGCACAGCATGAGTAGGGGAAACATTCTATTTAACAAGCTTTTGTGCATGTTCTTATTTAGATTGGGTATATACAAACTTATGAAATTGCTGGCAGAAAAAGGCCCACAGATCTATCAAGTTTGCCTGATTGTGCAGCTCTTAGTTTCATATCACTACAGCTGCCCCAACCCCACCCAACCCTCCCTTCCTCCTCTTTCCCGGTCCTTCCCCCCCTTTGTGTTCTTGTCTGTACTAACCCTGCCCTTGACTCTATCCCAACCCTGCTTAAAGCTATCCACTGGCCTTTGAGCGATTAACTCCTCCGGCAGTGCGTTCCAACCCACCACCACTCTTCCTGTGAAGTAGTGCCTCCTCATCTCCCTCCTATATTCTTCCCCCTTCCAACTTCAGACTGTGCCCCCTAGTGACCCTTCCCCCTTTTAAGCAGAATAATCCTCCCTCCCTTTGTTTATGCCTTTCAAATACTTAAAGGTCTCTATCATATCCCCTCTTACCCTTCTGTCTTCCAGCGAGTACATGTTGAGCTCCTTCAGCCTTTCTTCGTACGGCAACTCCGCTAGTCCCGTGATCATTTTTGTAGCCCTACCCCCCCCCCAAGTAATCTCACATCCTTTTTGAGGTATGGGCACCAGTACTGTACATAGTATGCCAAGTGTGGCCTCACCAGTGATCTATACAATGGCAGGATGACCTCCCCCTTTTGAGAAGCGATCCTTCCTGCAGTGCACCCCAGCATCCTGTTTGCCTTTGCTGCCACTCTCCTACACTGTGCTGATACCTTCATGTCCCCTGTGACTATTACCTCGAGGTCCCTTTCCTCCTCTGAAGCCGTTACCCCCCCCCAGTCAGTAGCTGTTCCTGGGAATTCTGGCTCCAAGGTGCATGACCTTGCACTTCTTAGCGTTAAATCCCAAATACCACTCCCTAGACCAGTGTTAAAGTTTAGCTAGATCCTCTCTGAGTGCCTGCCTCTCTTCCTCATTGTCCACTTTTGCACAAATCTTAGTGTCGTCCGCGAACAGGCTGATCTTACTCTTCACCCACTCTGCAATGTCTCAAGTAAAGACATTGAACAAAACGGGTCCCAGCACTGGACCCTGCGGTACCCCACTTGTTACTGACCTTGGCTTGGATGTCTCCCCCCTTACAACTACCCTCTGTTGTCTGCCCTGCAGCCAACTCTCAACCCACCCCACCAGTTTTTCCCCCACCCCCATGTCCCTCAGCTTGCTCATTAACCTCCTGTGTGGCACTGAGTCAGAAGCCTTGCTGAAGTCCAGGTACAGGACATCCACAGCATGGCCTTCTTCAGCCACCCTAGTGACCCAGTCAAAGTCGATCAGGTTAGTTTGGCAAGATCTTCCCGTGACAAACCCATATTTGCTGCTATGTGGCGAGAGGGTTGGACAAGGACACTGAATCCCTTCCATCATGCAAATATTGTGTTACTATTGTATGTAAATGTTTTTCCGTTATGAATCCAGTGCAGTCTCTCTGCTTTTCTATAAGTTCTGTAAGTGTGACGCAGCATTATTACGTCTTCAGTTGACTATTAAATGTGAGATAAAAGATAAAAGCTTTGCAAGGCAAATGAGTAACTTGCTGAAGTTCAGAGTCTGGTGAAAAGATCTTTAGTCGGATTTTCAAAGTACTTACTGTAGGATCACCCCTCTAATACATTTCAAGGGATGCTTTCTGAAGGTATTCATTCACTCATGCACAGTGCATTCATTTCTTTATTTCTGCCTCCCTTACTCTAGTTTTCATCTGCAGTTACATGGTTCTGGCACCTGTCTTTGGTTACATAGGAGACCGCTATAACAGAAAGTACATCATGTCCATTGGGATATTGTTTTGGTCCGCAGTCACCTTGGGCAGCTCATTCGTTCCTAAACAGGTAGGGCAGACAGTACCTTTTGTATGTCTTATCATTAAAAAATGTTATGCATTGCAATAAATAGCTTAGGTTGAATCCATGTTTCCAGACACTTATATGGTAGTTATAGTACATGTGACACTCACACACAGTCTATATCTCTTTCTTTCTCTCGCTCTCTCTTTAGACAAAAACAGAAATTAGAAAAAAAAAGGAAACACCCACCACAGAAATAAAAGCCTCAAATGGTTTTGCAAACAATCTTACTGTTCATTCACATTAAAAATAGATGGTTAACATCGCTCTACACAGCAACGGAAAAACTGCCGGCCACATACATGAACACGCTAACAGACTTGAGTTTTGCTCAGAGGAATTCCAAGCTTCATCAGAGTGAATAATCTGTGCCTAAGCTTTAATTTATATAGAGACATCAATTAAGTACAAATATCAATAAAAACAAGTTGTACAATTAGTTTAAAAACAGACTTTATAACCAACATAATAGCATCAGTTAGCTGCTCCTAGGAAACAAATAGTTGATTAACAGGCACATCAATTTATAATGCAAGATCTTTTTTAAGGAGTGAATCTCAATTAATTGGCAAATCCAACATTTGCACGTAAAGTGTTTTTATAGTATCATGAACAAAGGACAAAAACAACAGATTACAAAATTATTGCATTGAAACAGCGCAGCAGTTGTTTACAATATAACTTTAAAATTGGTTCATTAAGTTGGTTCTAAAATTACACATTGTCTTATTCACTTTAAGGGTATTGGGTAGTTCACTCCTGTTTAATGGAGTGCACTCTATAGGCAGTTATAAATCTGTGCTTATTCAGCCTAGTAAGTGATAAGGATTTGCGGCATGTGAGGACCTCTTAAAATTATAATAGGATCTCGCCTGTCGTGTTTGGAAAAAGTGGCATGTTCCACATTTGAGTCAGGGATGTGAACTTAGTTTGATGAGTGATAATATTTTAATAGGGCGCTAGGACTCTCTCTCATGGCTGTAAAGTGTCACCTCTTGAGTCCTCATTCCTAAGAACGTGTTGGCAAACACTCTATCACCCGTAAGAGACTGTTCCGGCACCATATTAACAAATAACAGATGTTTTACAGTATTAAAGTTTGATGTTTTGGGACATCCTGTGTCAGGTAATTATTTGATCTCAAAGCACTTTAAATAAAGTCAACTCACTTTTCTTGACATTAAGTTAAGAGACATATGACAACATGTAGGGAAATTCTGTAGTGGTAGAATGTTTCAGAATTGGTAGTGCTTTTGAACTAGTAGTACTTTTGGCACAGGAAGGCAACGTGGTCCCCACTGGGCCAATGGCTGTCCCTGCAAACAACGTTACTTCATAACTTTTTTGTTTTTTAACATTTTGACCCCAAAATTTCAGCAATCTTTTTACCCCCCTTCTGAACACGGGATGTGTCATTTATAAAATGACCGAAACATAATTTCATGCCACAAGTGTGAAAACACATTTTGGCCAAGATTTGAAAAATGAAGTGGTGTGAAAAACTGGCTGTATTGAAAATGTGCTTTCAAAATACTGAAAAAAATGACTATTTTGAAAGTTTGGGGTCAAAATACTGAAAATTGCCAGGTATGAGCAAGCGTTGAAAAATGTCATTCTACTTTCATAACTTTGTTGTTTTTCAATATTTTGACCCCAAGTTTTCAACATAGTCATCTTATGACCCCACCTCATGAACCTGGTATGTGAAAAGTTTCAGATCCCACCTAAAAGGTGATTTTGCGGAGTGACTACAAAATCACCTGCCGAGCTCAATTTGAAACATTTCACCTACCTTGTTCATGAAGTGGGTCCTGAAAGGCCATGTTGAAAATTTGGGAGAAAAATATTAAAAAATGACCAAGTTATGAGTAAAAGTTCAAAACACATTAAAATACATTAACTGCACTTACCTGAGTTCCTCAGTTACTGGTCCAACTTTGAAGAGTGAAGATGTGTCTCTGGTCCAGACAGGAGTATGACGTTGATTCGGTAGGTAAATATAGGGTGGGGTGGAGTGATGGGGTGGGGTGTGTGTGGATGGGTTGGGATGGCAGTGCAAGAAAACGAGGGACCATTTTCTTGATTTTAGGTTTAAAAGAAAAAGAAGTTGAGGGCTGGTTTTCTTCATTTCAGGCACCTACCGAGGCTGGGAATTGGCCATCCCAGTGTTGGCTTAATACTTGTGGTCCACAGGGGTGGACATCCCAGTGTCCTGGACTGCTGGGTCGGAGGGTGGACTACACTGACACCAGGGATTGAACATCTTGGTGTCGGGAGATTTAAATGTCGAGTGATGTTTGGGGGAGCAACATGGGGAGTAAACAAACTAGCAACAGGAATGGACACCCCGATGTCTGAATCATTAAAAAATAAATAAATTTACCTGTTCAGATCAATGAGGCCAGTCATGGGGCTAATGGCAGATGGTTGGAGAAAGAAAACACACACACACACACACACAGCTATGCTCAACAGGTGTTGGGCTGTGTATTGACATGTAGCCCCATCCCTGCTGAACGAACATAGGTGAATGTCATATGAATGCTGTAAACAGCCCTGCCACCTGATTACACAAACATGTTCTGATAAAATGACCACATTAAATAATGTGGCGGTAAATAATCAGTTATCCTCAGGATGCTGTTTTTTCTAACAGCACATCTTCAGAAACTGAACTGTTTTTGGAGCTAAAAACAACAAAAGCACACACCTTGGACCAAACTTGGAAGTTTCGGCTTTTAAATCCTCTTAGTTTTTTAGTTATAGGTGAACAAAAAAGGTCTTAATTTAGGTAATTTTTTTTTGGCCCTGTGTAACTTTGCCATGGGTGAACCGATTGCTATGAAATTGTCAGGATTCAGAGATCCTTTCACCATTTCTATGCTTTCCAAATTTCAAGTAAAGCAGTTGAACAGGGGCAAAGTTATTAAGGTGCAAATACTGAGGTTTAACACTAAAGTGATTACTCAACTCTAATATACAGGCAGAACGCATCTTTTGGTGTGTGTGTGTATATATATATATATATATATATATATATATATATATATATATATATATATATATATATATATATACACACACACACACACACACACACACACACACACACATAAATGTTCTTTGCAAAAACTTCATTAATGCACCAGTTAGGGTAACTTAATTCCACAAAACTAGGAAAATGTGGCATTAGGATTTCCAACCCTAACTCCCCACCCTTACTCCCAAGCAGCAAAAAGAAAAAAAAACATTAGTGTTTTGGGCCTCCGGAGTCTTGGTGAATCAGTGGTGGGTTCTTCCTTTGGGGTTGACAACTCTATAATGCTCCCCTCCACCCCAGCTTGTAGCCTGTAGCCCGTAGTCCAAAGCACAAGTAACAGCGCCAAGCCAGTGCCTCATAGTGATACACACTTCAGAGATAGAGAACCATGTCTCACCACATGTTACCAATGTTACCAACACGGTTTGTTGTAGCTTTCTTCATATAAAGCCCTGAAGAAAGGAGATATGTCACATTGTTTGCTAAGGACACAGGGTGGGCATTAGGGTTAACAACCCAAGAGGGAAAAAAAAGAAACAGAAAATGCTTAAGTTAAACATAATTGTTATAAATATCGTAGTGTTAAGCCTTTTATTGTAGTAGATACGTGCTTGTCAAATGATCTAGTGTTAAAATGACCAGTAGTTTAATTCGTACCTAGCAAATAATGGGGAAGATGAACATTGAAGTAAACTATAAGGTGACAGGTTTATTTATTGATTGAAAATTGGTAACTGGGAAAGGCACAAAAGGGAGGCAAAGTATTGATAGATAAATAGTGCAAAAATGGCAAGGTGCAGCAGAAATATGGCAAATAATATAAACATTCTGCGCACAACATACAGAACAAAGCATAA
This sequence comes from Neoceratodus forsteri, assembly GCA_016271365.2. Lineage (NCBI taxonomy): Eukaryota > Metazoa > Chordata > Ceratodontiformes > Ceratodontidae > Neoceratodus > Neoceratodus forsteri. The sequence goes on along the minus strand of CM028132.1, from coordinate 781,780,975 downwards.
AACAAATATACAGGCTACTTTGACTGGCAGATAGAGGATATGGAGAAAGGCAGATAAATTATATGGTGAATAGTGAAGGTAGTGGATAACAGAGGGGGGGAATAGTTGAGGAAGCACTGTATACTAACACATTTTGAATCAAAATACTTGAGGAAGCACTGTATGGCTAACACTTTTGGAATGCTGTATACAACTGAAGAAAGAAGTAGAAAATACTTACGTTCTGGTTTACTTTTCAATTTGTGAACCTTTTTTCTTACTGTGATGAAAAAATACCTGAAACATCTGTTCAGGATCTCATTTGTGTTTGTACATGCAACGCATTACAGTTCCATTTCTACATTCGTTAAGGGGTGTTTGCATTACAGCTTTGTTGGGAGTGCAGCACTACAGCCTTTTTATCCACACACAGAAGCTGTTTAGTGTTATGTGTAGCTTGGTGTCCACCTTGCAACCTCGATCCTGTTAAATATGTTTTTTTTAAACCTTCTCCCACTCTCTTTCAATGCTGGCTTCCTTCCTCCAACGTGATCCCAATGCCATTCCATATATTTTTTTAATTGGAAAAAAAAAAAAACTTCATGTTTCTGAATCCATCCCCCTTCTCCCAGTATCAGTCTTTGTTTATTAAAATAAAATCCACCCTCCCATTTCTAGCTTCCCCCCTCTAGCCCAGTCAACAGCCAGCGATTTACAGCAAGACCACAATTATCCGAACCACGTGGGTGACATCCAGCCAGATCAGATATTGGGTGTTTTTATAATGTAGGTTCCCATTTGTGACATATATGCCCGGCCATAAGATCTGTACTCACAATACAATCATGTACTGTAGGAAATGCTTGGGAATGCTCATACCTGCAGTCTCAATTTTCACATAAACCTACCTTTCAGTTATGCACCCCAACAAGCAGTGTATATCTATGTTCTGTGTGGAGTAGGTTGGTCAAGGGTCAACTGCATCATAAATCAGCTATAGTACTATACCAAAGCACTAACGAGCTGCACGCCACAGACCACTACAGCTCCACACTGACGTGCTACAGCTGCATCGCACACAGCACCAGCATGCCATAAACAACTCCATAGCCATACAGCGCCAGTCTAGTACAGGTACAGTGATACTGTAGGAGAAAGAGACTTCAATAAATGGGGATATAAGGATATACAGTAGCACGAAAGGGAATCTACTGTTGGTCAGTTTCATTAAATAGTGAGTTTTATATGATCAGGGCTTGTTAGATTAGGGTTGTACTGTATTTAACAAAAAAAAAAAAACTCTCTCCCACTTCTGGCTCCTCCCTAAAATCCAGTCTAGTTTCTGAATGTATTAACAAAAAAAAAACTCCCTCTCATTCCTGGTTCCTGACCCCAGATGCTGACAACCTTGCCCGCAGTAGGGCGCTTGCACACCATGACAGAAAATACCTGCTGTGTGTTAGCATTCCATTGTTGCACCAACTTAGAGGATCAGAAATGGGTCAGTTCCCAGTACTCCCAGACCAATCCACATTGACTCACTAGAAGCAGCTCTGCACCACTCAAGTGGTGCAAAACGGTTAGTGTAAACAAGCCTTTAGATTCTAAGAGCCTGGACTGTTTCCGCTTGGCTCAGTGTAATGTATTCTGAGAGGACAGAGTGCCTTTTCTTGTCTTGAGATAATGCGATCATCCTATGGGACAAAATGAGGTTTACTTGGATTACAGCCAGAAGAACTACGTGGAGGGTAATCATAGCAAACAAAGAATGTCAGTTACAATCAAGTAAACCTTACTATGCAGTGGTTCTGTGCTTTCATGTCACAAGACACTTGATAATGCCAAAAGTATGTATGTAATGTTGCTGTCATTTATTGTACTGTTCTTCCTGGTGTCAATGTCTCAGTTTGTGCCTGAAAATAGGCAATTGTTTACCCTAGTGCACTTCCTGGTCAATAAAAAACTTAAGCTATTAAATAAAAAATGGGTGTCAGGACATCCATATGGACCAGTATTACCTCAAGCAGCCTGTCATGGGCAGGCAATGTTCAGACAGGGAGGAGCATTGACAAGCTGCCATCATGGGCTGAGTTTCATCCAGTTGAAGTAGAAGAGAAGGTGGTCCATGAGAGTTTGGGCTTGCGCCCTACTTGCTGTACTCCATGATCTCCTTATGGTGAGAGACCAAGATCTTTGTTCCATCTTTGTCCTTTTGGATCCCATGGGCATTTTACACAGTGGACCATAATGTCTTGTTGGATTGCCTGAAGAAATATGTGGGACTTATTGGCACTGTTTTGTGTTTGCTTGAGTCCTACATTAACAAGAGATCACAGCAGGAGGCTTTAGGCAGTTTCCTCTCTGGAGCGGTTGTGGTCACCTGTGGTGTTCCACAAGGCTCAGTCTTGGCACCTGTGTTGTTCACCATGTACATGTTATCATTTTGTAAGATCATGAGGCGACATAGGGTTGCATTTCACTGCTATGCAGATTATACCCAGCTTATTCTGTCTTTTGTACTCTGGATAGGTACATTGCAGTTTTATTGCTGGGCCAGTTCCTACAAGAAATAAATGACTGGATGGCCTGTAGTTGGTTGTGTCTCAACCAAAGTAAGACAGAGGTTAGGATTGTCGATCCAGGCTGGCGTGGGTCAGCAATGAAGAGTGCTGACCTTCTTTTACCATCAGTGAATGGTCAAATGCTTCGAGTTGTGAATGCGGTGAAAGATCTGAGCATCATTCTGGACAGCAAGCTGACACTGGAACAGCAGGTGTCAACAGTAGTCGGGAAGGGTTTTTCACCATCTTAGTAACATTGCCCACATCAAGTCATATCTAGCACCAGCTGACTTGGAGACGGTAGTCGCCACCTTTGTCACCTCCACACTGGATTATTGCAATGCTCTTTTCTTAGGGTTATCTGGAGCCTTGATGCGCTGCCTGCAGCTGGTCCAGAATGCTGAGGCCTGGCTGGTGGTGGGAACTTTTCAGACCACATCACGCTGGCATTGCATGACCGGCACTTATTGCCAGTTTGTTGCAATATCACCTTCAACATTTGCTTGTTAACATTCAAGGACGTACACAGTTAGAGCCCAAGCTACCGCAAATATCTCCTGATGTCCTGCATGCCTACATACACCATCTGCTCCCCAGATGCTGGCTTGCTTCAAGTCCCTTATTCCCACCTTAAGCAATCTGGGGACAGGGCTAGGGTTTTTGGGATTGCAGCCCCCCCCTACAGAGGCTGTATGATCTGCCCATACTGTGGCAGTCTTCAAAAATCAGCCGAAGACCTATTTATTTGTGCAGGCCTACCAAGATTAATTTATTGGACCCATTTATTTAATTCTTTATTTTAATTTAATATTTAAGTCTGTTTAGTCTTTTATGCTGTTTCTATTGTTGTAACATTTCCTGAGCGACCTGAAAAGAGCACCAAATAAAATGTACCTTGTCTTACAGGGAGTTTCAGTGCTCCAAACATATAGGATTAACCCTGGCAAAAAATTACAAATTCTGAGCTACCTTGGACATTATTAATTGTGACTAAGACAACCTACCACAGGGACAGAATATTAAGAGCCAAGGAGTGCAGCCCATTGAACATTGATGAAAATTCGATTGTTCGTTTTCCATAAGGAAACATTGGAGGAATTTTGATATATCAGAACAGGGTTGTGCAAGCTTGGCATAATCCACTCTCCAGCTTCCTGCCTCCCTTAAAATCTCACATGCAGGAAAACGGTGCTCCAGAAGAATGCAGAAAGCTGGGCAAGATATAACAGGGATTTTTGACATCTGAGGTAGACTAACAGCAATCCAACTCTGAGGATTTGTGGGGCTGGCACTGTATGGATTACCTCTGTTGTTATTAATACTGTTTTACCTGTTCATATTTGCCAAAATGTGTTTCTGTCTAACCAAGTTGAAAGCAGCTAATGAAGTCTGAAGATCCTCATTCTAACAGGCTGCAGTTTTACTCGAGCTTTGGGACCTCATGTTTTACACTTGAAATGATAGGTCACAGGCCCCAGATTTTTTTCTGGTTAAAATGATGACTGCCTCGTGGCACTGTTTGCACTCTTGGAAGTAGCAAAGAGGGTGGGAATGGCCAGGGTAGAGGCATCAGGGTGCCTGCAGCATGCTGCAGATTAATGCAACACTCTAGTTCCAGAAGTCCACCAGCTTTATGGTATGCAATTACAGTTTCAAATATAAATGTACTGAATGAAATGCAAGTTCTTCTTTTAGGATATCTCTTTCATCAGGCCACATCTTTAGAACCATACTCGCGTCAGTGGTAGGACCATATGGAAACTTTTGCAAACTGGGGCCATCCACAACAGCGTCATGCATCAGCATTTACATAAACGTGGGTGGCCCCATCTCTCCTCAGTTCTCTTCCCGCCATCGATCTTACTTGTCGGCCCTACACACAGAAATGTCAACTGTTGGCCGTCGTCATTCATTTTTTTCCATCGCAAAGAATCCCTGTTTTTAGTTATTTTTATGGCTCCTGAATGCTGCCAAAAGAACCAGCCAAATTGTTGTGATATTGTGAATGTGGAGAGAAGATTTACAAGCATGACACACACAAGATGAGTGTCTGCTGTTCGGGCCTCTCTCACAATGTTCAGATGTGTGAGATCTGCTGGGGCTTCAACTCTGCTACCAGGCAATGCCAAAAAGGAGCGCTGGAAAAGTATTTATTACAGAAAACTTTGACCGCAATAGAAAAAAACAGATGCAAGAAAAATCCACATCACCTGCCCCATTAACTGAATCTGTTATCGAAATCAAAGGAAAAATTACCATTGAGAAGCCACAAGCATAGACACTGGGACAAGCACAAGACCTCCCCATGTCCCTGGATACAGGGAGAGTGCCGGAGGACTGGGAGAGGGCGGCTATAGTGCCTTTACATAAGGGAGGTAGTAAGGAGGTGAAGGGGAACTACTGACCTGTCAGCCTCACGTCAGTGCTGGGGAAGGTAATGGAGGCATTAATCAAGGAGAGGGTGGTAGATTACCTGGAGGAGAGTGGCTTGCAGGACATCAGACAGCATGGCTTCACAAAGGGGAAGTCTTGCCAGACAAACCTAATTCAGTTCTTTGATTGGGTGACTCAGGTGATTGACCCCGGGGTGGGGTGGACGTGGCCTATCTGGACTTCATTAAGGCCCTTGACACCGTCTCCCATAGGAGGCTGGTGAGCAAGATGGAAAGCCTGGGATTGGGTGTGAAAATAACAAGCTGGGTGAAGGCCTGGCTGTCAGGAAGAACTCGGAGGGTGGTGCTAAACGGGGTACACTCCGGGACGGCGAGGGTGAAGAGTGGAGTGCCACAGGGGTCAGTTTTGGGTCCGCTTCTCTTCAACATCTACATCAGTGATATTGCTGAGGGTTTGAGGGGGAGGGTGTGCCTGTCTGCTGATAATACGAACATATTCAATAGGGTGGACACTCCGGGGGGGGGTGGGAGACATGATGAGGGAGGACTTAGACGCTTGAAAAATAGTCTGGGATGTGGCAGCTGAAATTTAATGCCAAGAAGTGCGCTGTGATGCAGTTGGGGAGCAGGAGCAGAAGAGCAGGGTACACCCTAGGTGGGGAGGAAATTAAAGTAACAGAGCAGGAGAGGGATCTGGGGATCATAGTCTCCTTGAAACTTAAGGTAGGAATCCAGTGTAGCAGAGTGGTGGGAAAGGCCAGTGGAATGTTGGCGTACATAGGCAGGGGCACTACTAGCAGAAAGAGGGAAGTAATAATGCCCCTTTACAAAGCTATGGTGAGGCCACATCTGGAGTATGGGGTTCAGTTCTGGAGGCCTCATCTCCGCAAGGATGTAGATACATTGGAGAGGGTTCAGAGAAGGGCAATCAAGATGGTGCAGGGTATGCAATGAAAGTCATACGAGCAGAAGTGTAAGGAGCTGGATCTGTACATGCTGGAGATGAGGGAAAGGGGAGACATGATTGAAACTTTTAAATATGTAAAGGGACAATAAAGTGGGAGAATAGTGTTTACTTAAGAGGAAGGAGGGGGTCAAAACTAGAGGGCACAGCCTCAGACTGCAAGGAAAATGATACGGGGCAATGTGAGAGGGCATTTCCTTCACGGAGAGGGTGGTGGAGCCCTGGAACAGACTACCAGACAGAATGGTGGAGGCTAAATTGGTGGAAGAATTCAAGAGGGCATGATACATGCATATGGGGCTGAGTATCGGGGGAGGGCGGAGGCTGGCAGGGAGAGGGAGGTGTAGGGGGCAAAAAAGGCAGACTAGATGGGCTTGTAAGGTCCTTTTCTGCCATCAAGCTTCTATGATTCTATGCTCTGGGTCACAACTGCAGCCAGCAGATACCTCTTTCACTTCGTCATCATGTGCTATGATGGTAATGACCACAGCTTCCTCGACCGTTGACCAGACACCAAGGTCAGGGCTTGACTTAGGTGCTACCAAGCCTTTTACGAGTGGTATGATGCCATCATCACTGAGTCTTCACCCCCATTGACAATCATAGTCACAACCCCTAATACGGGTATCATTGATGCATAGATTTTATTGTAACTTAAGATAACACCATACAGGACTGCCTTGTGAACTGGACTGCCAAAGTCCAAATGGCGATGTATTTCCTGTATAAAAATAAAATTTTACCTACCTACCCATACACAGTGCTGGTATCTCTCTTAGAAATGATGTATCGACTACTGCCAGGTTTGTCTGACCTGCCTGTGTTAACGTCGAAAGGACCTTGCACCTCTTACAACCCATCAATGTAGCCACCCAGCACTGTTCAAAAAGGACCTCCTCAACTGCTGACAGCATTGCCAGAGCATTCTGCTATCCCCCTCTTCAAGGGGGATGATATCATGGTCGAATATAACCCAGACCTCAGAATGGGAAACAATTATGAGGAGGATCCACTCTGTCCACATGCAGCGAGGAATCTGTGGTGAACACCCCAAGGTCAAGGCCTTCAGTCATCTAGGATGACACTACGGTCAATCAAATCCCTGTACCCCACACCAGGCAGGGGTTAAGGATAGGGGTCAGTTTGGTCCACTAGCTGCTAGAAGTGGTAGATAGAACTATAGGCAAGGCCCCTAGAATTCTGTGGCCGCAGAATTTTGCGCAGAACTTGCGATCTACCTCAGAACTTCTGCGGTGCCGCAGAATTCACTCTTTTAGTGATTTTTTTATTAATATTTCTGTTTATCCATAGACTCTGGTTCCCTTCCCCTCTTTTTATATCCAAAACCTCCCTATATGCTCAGAATGTGATGTTATCATTGATATAACATCATACAGTAGCTAATGAAACGGCTGCATTCTGCAACAGAAATGAACAGTCACTTATCTACCACAGCTCCACTGCCAGAGACGGTGCCACAGCACATCATGCATGGTGATATTTGCTCAACCTACACTACAGCCTAATACAATTTTCAGTCTTACATTATTGCACTAGGGCCAACTTAAACAAAACCTTGTCAATAGCACAGACCTGTTAAGTCCGTACCTCACTTTGTACAAACCTATTTGTGCCTTTAAGGTATAGAGATGCTATCTGAAATGAATAACTGGTAAAATGAATTTAACTCTAATTTTTAAGAAAAATAAAGTAATTATGCCCTGAAAAGTGGAATATAGTAATGTGTAGACCTGTTGAAAGAATAGACCTGTTAAATAATTTCACTGTACGCATTTTTGCCAGGGTTATTGATTACATATTGTCACTGGTTGATAGAATCACCTAAAAGTTATGGAGAAATGTTGTGTGCAGGGACAGCTGTTGGGCCAGAGGGTAGCATGCTGTGTTTCCGTGCCGGCAAGTCAGGTTCAGAGATTAGCTCTGGGAGCTGGCTGGGCAGCACAAGGATTAGTGGAACACATCACTGCTCGGAGCCTGGGAAGGTATGGTGCAGTGTTCTGTCACATGGTGGACACATTGTGATGGGCTGGAGAGCTCTATCTCACAATCGGTTCACATGCATGTCATGGCCTGATGGTGTTACGCAGTGTGTCAGGGAAAGCAGGTTGACATGAAAAATGAGTTTTGCAATAACTCCTCTATTCCATTTCCAATGGGACCTGTATGAATCAGAATGCAAGTTCATGGAAATTAAAAAAAAATATATATATATATATATACATACATACACACACACACACACACACACACACACACACACACACACACACACACAGTATCTCTGTCTCTCACCACACTCACAGAGACACACACACACATATTTGTATGTATGTTACAGACTGCATATAAATATATAAGTGATACACAGTGGGAACCTCATGAGTGGTGTAGAAAGCACATACAAATATATAAGTGGTAGACAGTGGAAACCTCATTAGTGGGATAGATAGCATGCATATAGAAATGCCTTATTTATCACATAAGCTCCCCTCTGCATATGTCATTTATGCAACAGGCTAGGACCCTAAGGGAGAGACCTTTGGTTTTCCTTTTTAGGCATAAAATTATTTTTATGAGTCTGTTATTTTTTGAAGTAGTGTTACTGTGCTTGCCACCATCCTGATTGCAATAACCACTTCCATGAAAGTGAAGTCAGGATGACAAGCTGACACTGTGATGTGGTAGTTTATTAGTGCTGCAGAACTTCCGCAGAAATTACAAACCACCGCCGCAGAAGTTCTGTGGCAAATGATAGTCTTGCCGCAGAACTTGGTCCCACTCTGCCGCAGAAAAGTAGGGGCCCTGACTATAGGCAGCAGGGAAGAGGTAAGGGTGCTAAAGCCTTGCCTGCCATCCTCCCCCCGCAGTGCCCATTCCAAAGCACCTGGAGGAGGTAGAACCAGTGGCATTGCCCCAACTGGTTCAGCATGACTTGTAACCACACACCTCATGGTTGTAGGGGTCGTCTCTCCCTTCATTTAAGATAGTGGAGTAGGAGTACTACAGACGAATGGGTACTGGACATCATTGCGAAAGGCCATACTCTGGAGCTTCTGGATACCCCTCCAGATCATCCGCCACCGATCTCAGCTTATCCCCTGGGGCACATGTCCCTGTTGAGAGAAGAGGTTGGGCCTTACTCTAAAAAATGAGCATTAGAACTGGTTCCTGTGAGCCAGAGGAACAGAGGCTTCTATTTCAGATACTTCCTAGTCCTCAAGTGGACAGATCTGAGTCCTGTACTAGACCTGAGAGACTTCAGCTTCTTCATAGAGTGCAAAACGTTTTGTGTGGTCTCTCTACAGACTCTGATTCTCCTGTTGCAAACAGGGGGACTGGATATGTTCTCTAGATATGGAGGATGCTTACCTCCATTTAAAAATCAAGAAGCATTACAGAAAATATTGGAGAGTCATGTTGGAAGGGGAACATTACCGGTTCAGAGTCTTGCCCTTTGCCTTGTCTTCTGTGCCACGTCTTTACCAAATGTTTGGTGGTAGTGGCCGCAGCCCTCCACAGGGAAGGCCTGTATGTGTTTCCCTACCTGGACGATTGGCTGTTAAAGGCCCAGTCCAGCAAACAACAACTGTACACTCTGGCTTGAACCAGACAATTGTTTGACCATTTAGGGATGACAGTCAGTCTACCAAAACCAGTACTGAACCCATGTCAGAGACGGCAGTACATAGGGGCAGTACAGGACACAGCTCAGTGCTATGCGTTCTTGCCTCTGGACAGAGTAGAATTCCTTATAGCTCAGGCACAACTGGTGTACCATAGCTAGTACATCCCAGCCAAGACTCTGCTGTGCCTCCTAGGCCTTATGGCAGAAGCCATTGTAACAGTGGTTCTAGCTCGCTTTGCATATGTGGATCCCACAGTGGTCCCTAAGAGTCCAGTGGGACCAAGCAATGGACAAACAAGTGCTAGTCATGTCTCCTTTGAGGAAAGCACTGATGTGGCGGATGGACCACACCAACTTGCTCAAGGACATTCTATTTGTGATTCTAACCCCAATACAAATTCTCACTTCAGATGCCTCGGTCTCTGGGTGGGGAGTGCACCTGGGCCCTTACCAAACATAGGGTGTTTGGACCCAGGTGGAGAAGAAATTACACATAAATGTTCTGGAGATGAGAGCTGTCCTATTTAGCCTCCAGACCTTTCAGAAACATCTGACACCAGGTCAGTTGTTAATACAGATAGATGACATCAGTGTGGTGCACTGTATCAACACAAAATTCTTATCTGCTATTCAGAGAAGCAATCTGGGTGTGGCATTTGGGCTCTGGAACACAGCCTAGAACTTTCAGCCATTCATCTTCCAGGCACCCAAAACGCCTTTGCAGACAAGGTATCAGATCACAGCCCAGAGTACACGAATGGGAGCTGCTGACCTTAGTCGTAGAAGACCTGTTTGAAAGGTGGGGTCACCCACAGTTGGACCTTTTTGCATCCCACCACAATGTAAAACTGCCACGTTTTTGTTCGCTCACTCCATGGTCTGGAGTTTTCTGGTAAATCGTGTTGTTCCCCCTCTTGGAAAGGGAGGATCTTCCTGGACTAAAAGTCTCCACCACTCATTCGCACTAATGGGACTACACCAGAGGTGCTAGGAACCTGCAGGAGCCAAAAATATTCAGGAGGGCCGGTGCCAGGATAGGACTGCACATGCACGGCACCACGAGACTAGCTCCCGCTGTATTGGCTATCTTGGCGTCGACCCTCCAACCACCTCAGTTCCTTTTCTCCCACTGTCGAGTGTGCTTCGATGACGATGTTGATTGCTTGCTGGGTGTCAAGTCTTCTTCTATACGACAGCAGCTATAGCAGTTCAGTATTCAGTTAACTTAGTGTTCTTTTCTTATTTAAAAACCAAAAAGGATGATGATGAAGAAAAAGAAGAAATTATTCTCAGCCTGCCATCAACAGAGTCAACCTTGGATGGTAGAGAGACTTCATTTGAAAGCTGTGATGGCAGTGGGGCTGTGTCTGGTCTGCCACCCTTTGCGAGGGGGGGTGACCACTTGCAGTCCGGTGCTGGGGAGACAGTCTGCCCGAAGCACAAAGTAGCTGGCCCGTTCCTGACCTCGATCAGGGACCCGGCTCCACTCGACCTCAAGCTCTTCCTCCTTCTGTATGTGGAAGAAGAATCTGTACCGCTCAAGGTCGCCCTCTGGTACATCGGCACGAGGATCATTGGTGGTGGAGAGCATAGGCCTGACCAGACCCTGGTGGGGTCCTCTGTGGCTCCGCTCTTAACGGCCACGATCTTCGACACCAGATCCCATCTCTGTCCTCGATGGGGTTCCGGTGAGCATTTTCACCTCTGGGCCGCTCTTTTAGAGCAGGGGGTACGGCATCTGCCCAGTTGACCTGGCAGGTGGACCCGGTTCCAGGGCCTTTGGTCCTCGGAGCCGCTGGACCATGGCTGGGTTGGTCGGGATAGGATGTGTGCGGTGCCCTCTCCAGTGCCAATGCCATTGACGCCGTCACCTTGTGGCTACCCCCTCACCATTTTCCCTGCAGGAGCTGGCATGGGTATCCCTTTCCTTCCCCCCCACCCCCTTTTTCTTCAGGTCTAGGTCCAGCAGTGGTACTGGCGCCGCATGTGGTGCCGGCATCTCCCGTGTTCCTGACCTAGACCCGCCTTTTGGAGGGTATTCTGGGGTACAAGTGGATCTGGATGAGTCTCTCCCTATTCTGCTTTGTTGAAGACACAGTGGACGATTCATTTTATGGGATAGAAGGCAAGTCTTCTGTATCAGTGTCACGGAAGATCTTCCAGTTTTTTCCCTCAGGAATACGGGGTCCACCATAACATTTTAGGCTTCATCTGTGGACCAAAGCAGACTTCTACGTCTTGTGTTCCTACATTCCTCAGTACGAGTACACCCTGTGAACACTCAGTTCAATGGTCGAGAGCCTCCCGGAATCTAACGCTTCATTGCTACGGACATTTAGCCCAATAATCAACTGAAAGCTTTTATAGATACCTACAACTCTGCCTCTAGGGCAGCTGCCACTGGCAGCAGGTGATTAACGTCTCCTCGATGATGCTTATTTGTCTAGCCCTCAGGTTGAGCCCTAGAGGCCAATCAGAACAATAGGGCTGCCATTTAAACAACATGATTCCTGATAACTGAGCAGACAGACTGAGGATGGTCGCTCAAAGAGTAATGACCTCCAATCCATTCCCGGCCAGGGTGGTGCTTCAACTTTTGGGCCACATGGCCGCAGCCATTGCAACAGTTTCCCTCGCTCATCTGCATATGAGGGTCTTGCAGTGGAACCTCAGAGTGCAATGGGACCAAAGCTTGGACAATCTCGATCATCCGATCAAAATCTCCAGTGCTGTCCTTCGGTCCCTGGAGTGGTGGGTCACCCCAGCTCGACTAGACACAGGGGTCCCCTTTCAACGTCCAGGTCCTCAGCAAATCCTGACGACAGACACCTTGGGGATGGGTTGGGAAGTGCATCTGGCATCCCATTAGACGAGGGGCTCTTGGACTCAGCGGAATGTGCTCTCCACATAAATGTTCTGGAGATGAGAGCCATCCTGAATGCTTTGGAGGCCTTCCAAGGGGTACTCTCGCCTGGTCCCCTGCTGGTCCAGCCAGATAACACTCCAGTAGTCTTCTATCTCAACAAGCAAGGAGGCACTCATTCTTACCCCCTTTGCAAAGAGGCCATGAAAGTTTGGTATTGGGCAGTGGATCACAACCTGGAAATCACAGCAGTGCATGTACCAGGGATTCACAACATTCTCGCAGACAGCCTAAGCGCCTCTTGCTCTCAGAGTCACAAATGGGAGGTACTGCAGGAGGTCGCAGATGACCTGTTCGAAAGATGGAGCCAACTAGAACTGGACCCATTTGTGACTTAACGCCAAACTGCCCAATTTACGCTCACTAGATCCAAGGCCTAGTGTTTTCTGGTGCAATGCATTGTCCGTCTCCTGGACAGGGAGGTTTCTGTATGCCTTCCTTCCCTTTCCACTTCTTCAGAGGGTACTGCTCAAGTTGCAGACAGAAGGTGCTCGCATGATCTTGGTAGCACCTTTCTGGCCTCAACAAATGTGGTTCCTGCTGTTGCAACAAGTGGCATTGGAACCACTGGTTCAGTTAACCCTGTCCACTCACTTGCTCTCCCAGGAGCAGGGAGCCCTAGTACTTCTGGATCTTTGATCTCTGCATCTGCATGCATGGCTCCTGCAGACTTAGTCAGGGACAGATTTGGAGCATCTCACAGAGTGGCAGAGGTTCTCATGGCAGCGAGAAAACTCTCTACCAGGGCAGCATATGCCATGAAATGGAAGGGTTTCTGCTTGTGGGTATCCCCCCATTCCCTAGATCCCTTCCGCTGTCCAATGGAATCTGTGCTGGAGTACCTTCTTTCCCTATCAGACATGGGTCTCGGCTACTCATCCATTAAGGTGCATCTCTGTGCGATTTCAGCTTATCACTCACCGCAGGATGGGAAAGCTGTGGTACAACTGAGCTTGTGCAAGAACTTTTTAAGAGGCACCTTGCATATCAAACCCCCCAGGAGGGATCCTGTCCCTCCTTGGGACCTCTTTGTATTGGAAAAGCTTACGTTGCCTCCCTTTGAGCCAGCCGCAAGTTGTGAGCTTTGCATTCTCTCTCTTGGAAAGCATTGTTTTTAGTTGCCATTACTTCAGCTCAAAGGATTTCCGAGCTTCAGGCTCTGATGTGTAAAGAGCCTTACCTGGTTTTTCACAGGGACAGAGTAGCCCTGTGTATAAACCCTAAGTTCCATCCTAAGGTAGTGTATGAGTTTACTTTAAATCAAGACATACAACTACCAGTGTACTTTCCAAAGTACTGCAACAAAGGGGAGGCCTTGTTACATACTCTGGATGTACATAGAATTCTTCAGTACCATGTAGACCGTACTAGTTCCTCTAAAGACAGACCAGTTGTTTGTCTCTTTCATGCACAGATTACTGGGAGCCCCTGTGACCAAGCAAACATTGGCCAAGTGACTGGTCAACTGTATTGCTTACTGTTACCAGAAGTACGAAACACCCTTACTGGGTCATTCCACCAGTGGGGCTGCTACATCCTTTGCTTCCCTCAGGAACATTTTTGTGGCAGATCTCTGTGCAGCTGCTACTTGGAGTTCAGTCCACACTTTTGTTAGGCACTACAGTTTGGACATTGCGTCCAGAAGGAGAGCAGGTTTCAGCCTAGCTGTCCTCCAGGGACTCCTCTCCCAAGTGTGCCTAGGGCTTATTTACAGTCCTCCACCCTTCTGACCTGGGTCTCTTTTTGTACTGCTTGGGACTCTGTCTTAATGGCATTACTTGCTGCAAGAGCTCCCCCTCGAAGTAAGATAGTACAGTTACGCGGTGACTTACCATAACAGTAGATCTTTGAGAGGAGCTCTTGAAGCAGGTAGTTTTCCCACTCACCTACCCCCAGGGTTATGTAACTGTACTTCTCTCTAGGGGATGAAAGATCCTCCTTGGTTCCCCATCCTATACATCAGCCTGTCTCTGGCGGGAGAACTGAGGTGGTGCTTGGGGACCGCCCCCTTTATACCACTGGGGACATCGGGGCGGAGCCAACGTCAGGGGGCGGTCCACTGCCCAGACTGCTGGCTAGAAGTTTTCCGCGGGGTCCTAGTGCCTGGTGGCATAGTCCTAATGGTGTTACATGTTGCAAGAGCTCCTCTCGAAGATCTACTGTTACGATACGTTCTTACATGCGGTGCAAAAAAGCAGCAGCAAAGGCAAACAAGATGCTGGGATGCATAGCTAGGGGGATCAGTAGTAGGAGAGAGGAGGTTATACTGCCCTTGTACAGGTCACTGGTAGGTTGCATCTAGAGAATGGAGTTCAGTACTGGTGCCCACACCTCAAAAAGACATTAACTTGCTGGAGAAGGTACAGAGGAGGGCTGCAAAGATGATAGCTGGTCAGCAGGGCAAGGCATACGAGGAGAGGTTGAGGCACTGAACATGTACTCCATGGAAGACAGGAGAGAGAGAGAGGGGAGGAGGAGGGGGAGAGGAGAGGGGGAGAGAGAGAGAGAGAGAGAGAATGATTGGGACATTCAGGTACTTGAAAGGGATAAATAAGGTTGATGAGGAGAGTTTCTTTAAGCTGAGTGGCAACCATATCATAAGAGGGGAAAATGTTAAGCTGGAGGGTGGGAGGTCAGTGAGCACTTATTCACAGAGAGGGTGGTGGACATTTGGAATGCGCTGCTGGAAGAGGTCATGTCGTTGAAGACAGTGGGCAGCTTTAAGAGGGGCTGAGATAGGCATGGGGGAAGGTAAGAATCATGGGTAGGGAGGATGGGAGGAGTGGGGAGGAAGGGCAAGGACATTAGCTCAAGCTGTGGACCCTGCAATACGAGCAGACTTGATAGACCAAATAGCCTTCTTCTGCTGGCTTCTTCGTATGTTCGTATGTATTGCACTGTTGTATTGTAATGGCATCCTGAGCCTCTGGGGAAGGGTGCCATAAATAAATAAAGATGAATTCTACTACTATGTCACTGGAGTGGTACCAGGGACCAGGTTCCAAATGAGATGTTCAGTATCACATAGTGGACCATTGGTCTCTGAGGTGGGACCTCCCCCATCCAAATTGGTGCCTGTCACAAAACCTTGCTAAAGGCACTGGAGTGGTGGAAGGAAGAATGCAATCTGAGAGGGAATTCCCTTCCTTCGACAGTCTCCTACAGTTGTACTCAAAACAGATGCCTCCCTCCAGGTTGGGTGCCCACCTGGAGGACCTTACTGAGAGTGACACCTCGAGTACACAGGAGACTTAAGAGCACATAAACCTCCTGGAACTCAGGGCAGTGTACCTGGCAATGCAGGCTTTCTTCTCCCAGATCGAGGGTCAGCCTGTCCTGATAAGCATAGACAACACCACAATAGCGTATTACAAAAAAAAGGCAGGGAGGAACAGAATCTTCAAAGCTGTGCACAGAAGCTATGAAGATCTGGAACCTAGCCTACTCCCTGGAAGTTTAGCTATCCGCAGTACATGTGCCAGGGAAAGACTATATGCTGGCAGACTCCCTGAGCAGGATCAGCCGTGGAAATCAAGGATGGACCCTGTACCAGCAGGTGCTCTCATCAGTGTTCAGATGGTGGGGTACACCAGAAATAGATCTGTTTGCTTTCTGGGAGAACAGCCAGCTCCCACTCTTGTTGCAGACCCCAGTAGTAGGTTCAGTTCCAGAGGATGCTCTAATCCTCAACTGGTCTGGGAAGTTTATCTGTGCCTTCCCTCCATTCCAACTTTTATTGAGAGGGAAGTCAACAACAATGATTCTCAATAGCCCCAGACTGGGCCAGACAGATCTGGTACTCCACGTTCCTATCCCTTTCCAACAGGACTCCAGGAACCTGCCTCTGAGATACATGGAAACATAGAATTTGACAGCAGATAAGGACCGCTTGGCCCACCTAGTCTGCCCATGTTTTCCCTACCTACTGCATCACCAAAGACCCTACTTGATCTCTGGCTTACCCCCCCCCCCGCCTTATCTCTAAGGTTCCCTTATGCCTGTCCCATGCATTCTTGAACCTTGTTACAGTTTTTGCCTCCACCACCTCTGCTGGGAGGTTGTTTCAGGCATCCACCACACTCTCCATGAAGAAGTACTTCCTCACATCTCCCCTGAGACTACTTCCCTCTAGCTTCATGGCATGACCCCTTGTCCTTGAGCATCTTTTTTTCTGAAAAATGCATCCCTCTTGAACCTTACTTGTACCTCTGAGGTAACTGAAAGTTTCCGTCATATGCCCCAACTCCCTCCTTTCCCCCAGGGTGTACATTTATTTATTTATTTATTATTGAGCAGGTAAGTGCACTAGACAAATCCTGCCTATTTTCAGGCATGACCCAGGGGAAGGGGATACAGATGAATGCCAACTCTGACCTTGAACCAGATTAAGCTGTTGGTGGTATTTTTAGTGAATGAGGGAAATTTGGCCAGGACGCCTGGGAAATCCCCCTGCTCTTTTCGATAAGTGCCATGGGATCTTTAACATCCACCTGAACTACCACCAATCCAAGCAGATGGGACCTCGGTTTAACGTCTTATCCGAAAGACGGCACATCAGAAGTATAGCACCCCTCTCATGCTGCACTACAGTGTGTCAGTACTGGGATATTAACCCAAGTGCCAGATGTGGGAACTGAACCCACAGCCCACTGATCTCCCAGCCTCAGAGGCATGTGTGCTACCTACTAAGCCACTGACACTGCACATATTGAGGTCCTTCAGTCTTTCTTCATAGGGCTTTTGATGCAGACCCTGCACCATCTTGGTTGCCCTTCTGTGGACCGCCTCCACTCTTTCTGTGTCCTTCCAGAGATGAGGTCTTCAGAACTGAACACAGTACTCAAGGTGACGTCTCACCAGTGAACTGTACAGAGGTAACACCACCTCTCTCTTTTTGCTGGTAATACCCCTCCTTATGCACCCCAGCATCCTGCTAGCTCTCCCAACTGCCTTGTCACACTGTCTAGCCACCTTTAGGATATCAGCTGTGATAACCCCCAGGTCTCTCTCTTGTTTAGTGGTCATCCATACTTCTCTCCCCAAGGTTTCTGTGCCCCAGTTGCATGATTTTGCACTTTTTTTTTATTGATGCCCAGCTTCCCAGTAAGCCCAGTTACAGTCTACTGACACTGTCTCAGGGCAGGATAGCATTCCTAGATCTGAGAACTCTGCACCTCAGTGCATGGTTCTTGAAGAGCTAGAGTTCATTGCGCTAAACCTTTCTGATAAAGTAATAGAAGTGCTGGAGGTTTTTAGGAAACCAGCAATAAGGAAAACATATGCTTCAAGATGGAAAAGATTTCCTTTCTGGTGTACTCCAAGACAGTTTAACCCCATCCACACAGGTCTGTTTACAATCCTTGACTACCTATTCCATCTACAGTCTCTGGGCCTAAGGCCCTCTACCTGGAAGGTGCATTTAGCAGCAGTTTCAGCTTATACATCAGCTGACATAGACAGAACAATGGCCTCACAGCCTGTTTCATGATTTTTCTCAAAGACTTCAACCACCTGTTCCCTCCAGTGAGGTACCCTGTGTCTCCCTGGACCTTGATTGTGTGTGTTGTCTAGCTGATGGAGGCCCTTTTTCAGCCCATGGCCAGTGCTGCACTGCAGTATGTCACTTGGAAAACAGTTTTCCTGGTGACAGTGACATCTGCCAGAAGGGTGAGTGAGCTACAAGCCCCCTGCACAGATCCTAACTATATAATCTTCCACAGGGACAGGGTAGTCCTAAGGACAAACAAGAAATTCCTCCCAAAAGTAGTGTCTGAATTCCATTTGAATCGATCAGTTGCTCTTCCTCTTTTCTTTACAGAAAAACTCCTGCTCAAGGGAGTAAAAACGTCAGTCTGGATGCGAAAAGGGCACAGTGTTCTTACTTGGACCATACAAAGGATATCAGGTCCACCAGTTCTTAGCTATTTGTCACTTATGGTGAAGTGGGGAAAGGCAGAACAGCATCCAGGAGAACATTTCTCATTGGATAGTCTCCTGCATAAAGTTCTGTTACGGCAAAGCTGGTAAATTGCCTCCAAGAGGCTTCAGGGCATACTCTACATGTGTGCCTCTGTGGCAACATCAAGGGGCATCTCCTTGCAAGAAATTTATAAATTAGCTACCTGGAAAACAGTACACACTTTCACAAAACACTACTGTCTGGACATACCGTTCAGAGGATGCCAGCTTTGGCACTGCTGTCTTGCAGAATCTTTTTTCTAAATAGGTTCTGAACCCAGCCTCCCAGGGTACTGATATGGAGTCTGCAGTTTAAGCATAAGTGAGGGATTCCTAAGGTATGAAGAAAAAGTTGCTCGCTATAGTAATGTTTCTTCCAAAGGGAATCCTCACTGTGTTTAACAATCTATAAGCCCGTTCTCCCCCTTCCAAAGCCTGGTGAAAGGTTCATACAATAATCTGTTTTTTTTTTTCTGCTTGCTTGATCATTACTTGTTATATTGCTTTTACAATTGTTACTCAGTGGTCTGAGTAACTTTATTTCTTTTCATTACAAATAAGTTTGTTCTGCCATGTTTCAACTGTTTTTCAAAAATGTTAACATTACAGAATATTTGTTAGTCATTTAGCTAGTTGTAGTGGTTGCTTTAGAAATAAATCTGACGTTAGAAGGCAGGGGTGAGCATGTCCCCACAGCAGAGTTTGAATTTCATTCCAAAGCCCATAGTTTGCATAACATTCTAAAGCTTCGGGGCTGCTCATTCCAGGGGAATGATGTTGTTATTGTTGAACATAGTGAGGACTCCTTTTGAAACAAACAACATTACTACAGTGAAAAATATTTTTCTTCAGGGATGTGTAGCTGGCGGCCAGTAATCACTTTTCTAGATGACATGTCAGTGTCAGTGGCTCAGTAGGTAGCACACTCGCCTCTGAGGCCTGGAGATCAGAGGGCTGTGGGTTCAGTTCCCACATCTGGCACTTGGGTTAATATCCCAATACTGACACTGTAGTGCAGCATGAGAGGGGTGCTGCACTTCTGAGGTGCCATCTTTTGGATGAGACATTAAACCGAGGTCCCATCTGCCTGGATTGGTGGTAGTTCAGGTGGATGTTAAAAGATCCCATGGCACTTATCGAAAAGAGTAGGGAATGTCCCCGTGTCCTGGCCAAATTTCCTCATTCACTAAAAATACTACCAACAGCTTAATCTGGTTCAGTTTCAGTTGCTTACCATCTGTATTCTCTGCCCGCCTCTGAAAAGGGACTTCTGGCCCAGTGGGCTTACCGGTCAACAAAATTCAACAAACAAACAAACATGCATTCGAGGCATAGAGAGTTACTAGGTCATAGTTATACGCCCTATTGTGTCCATTTGCTTATGTTCTGTATATTTATAAAATATGTTGAAAAAAATAATCTGGCTAAGAATAGTCATATGGTATGTGGTAGCCAGCATAAACGGACAGCTTAGATCCTTAAAGGGAAATGTCCATCAAGAATCTGGCCATGCCTGGCTGTAAGGCATGGCCCAATTTAAAGCTATTTCATAAAAGTAAAGTGTTTTTTTTTTTTTACCTTGGAAGTCATGAAATATCTCCCTCGAATCTGGTTGGTCCTGCCTCCCTCCCACTGGCATTTAGTGATCCTGCAGCATGCCTGCAACCACCCGTGGCTGTCTCAGCATGACATTTCATGTGGCGACCAACCAGGGATGGGCCATATACTGTCTGTGGATATGCAGCTATTAAAAGCTCTGGTTTCAAAACTACATGCCCCCATGGTATACCGAGACCAGGTATAGACTGGCAGCCAAGTGCCAGTCTATACCTGGTCTCGGTATACTGGCAGCCGAGTGCCAGTCTATACCTGGTCTCGGTATACTGGCAGCCGAGTGCCAATCTATACCTAGTCTCGGTATACAACAGGAGCATGTAATTTTAAAACTGGAGCTTTTAATAGCTGCATACCCATAGACAGTATATGGCACATCCCTGGTTGCTTGCCGCATGAAATGTCATGCTGAGATAGCCACGGGAGGTTGTGGGAGCACCAAGGGATCACTACATGCCAGTGGGAGGGAGGCAGGACCAACCAGATGCGAGGGAGATAGTTCATGACTTCAAAGGTAAAAAAAAAAACAACAAAAAACTTTACTTTAATGAAACAGCTAATCGGGCCAAGCCTTACACCTAGGCACGGCCCGATTCTTGATGGACGTTTCCCTTTAAGTTTTTTTTTTAATTATATTTAAGGATTTTATTTTAATCACAAATATTTTGTAAGTAGAATAACACTCACAATGATGTCCTGCTGGGCTAGCTATACAGACACTTCTGTTAACTGAAGGCTCTTTGCTTTGCCTCATGACTTGTAATACATGCGAGATGTCCATATATCTCAGAACAAACTTTCACCCTTGCATGTCTTATTATGTGTGCGCGTGTGTGTGTATATATATGTATGTACAGTATATATGGCGAGAATAGTGCATATGTAGGTGTGTGATTTTTTTTTTTTTTAATTTCAGTTTGGGATCAATACCTTTGAGTCAAGGACTCATTTTCCAAGGTTCCGCATCAGTGTTGAACAAACATTACAAAAATACCAAGTTTTACAGAGAAAAAAAAGAAAATCATTGAAGCATATAATCAGGCAGTAATAGTAAAATTTGAACTTGTACACATCAAATTAGTACATATTAACAGATAGACTGATTAGATAAGAGGGGGTTGGGGGGGTCAGCCAGAGGTGGCATCATCTGAGGTGGGAGAGAGGTGGCGCTTTCAACCAAGTGAGGCCATCGTCAGGTAACTGGGGATAGGAGAGCGGGTTAGGAAGAAAGTGGTATATAGCAAAAGATGTAGAGGGGGTAGGTAAATGGAAAACTAGGGGTGAGGTACTATCACATTAGCACAGGCAATTTTTTTACACACCCAAGGTGTGTGTGTGGAAAAAAAAAACTGCAGATAACACACACCTCCACAAGTGTAATTTTTGTAATAACTGGTGCTGGTGAGTGTTTTCATAGGCTAGTGTGGAACACACAACCCAGCGCGAGACAGTAAAAGCATGTCAATCTCATGGGTTGATACAAATTCTGCGTATCAACTTGCGGATTGGTATGATTTTTAAAAGGTCTCAAAAACAGGTTAATATTGGGGGTCACCAGTTTTATATATATAATATATGCTGTATAGCAGCTTATTTTAACACCCTCTTTATTTAGCGCGGAGCGGGTGCAGTCCTTAGCGCCCTGTTGAGTTAGTGCATCAGCTTCATATCCAGTTACAGCACTATGCTCCCTGTAATATTAGGGATCAGCTTATTTTAGCGCTTTTGTCAGTTAAGCTAATATAGCTAAAATTAACTGAACACTGATATTTCCTGCTATGTGTGTGTGTGTGTGTGTGTGTGTGTGTGTGTGTGTGTGTGTGTGTATGTATGTATGTATATATATATATATATATATATATATATGTATGTATGTATGTATATATATATATCTGTGTGTGTGTGTGTGTGTGTGTGTGTGTGTGTTTGTGTATATATAGTTAACAAATATAGACTGGTGTTATACAGTAGAAAACTATTGTCCTTTTTTTGTGAAAAAGTGACGGACTGGTAGTTTTAATTCCTGAAGTTCCAGGTTGAAGGCTTATCCTGGATTCACTTTTTCAACCCGAGACATAGTAGTTTTTCAGTATTAGTCAAATCTGTGCTCCATATTTGGCCAAATGGCTGTTGAGTTTACAGAAGTCAAAATGGATATTACTAAATGATCCGAGTCGTAAAAATAAACAGTACAAGTTGATAGTGGCTGGATTTTTGTGTAATGGTTTATTACTATCTCTCTCTTTTTTTTTTTTTCCTTCTGTAGCATTTCTGGTTGCTGTTGCTGACCCGGGGGATGGTGGGTGTAGGAGAGGCCAGTTACTCAACTATTGCCCCTACCATCATAGCCGACCTTTTTGTCTCAGACCGCCGTAGCCGCATGCTCTCCATCTTCTATTTCGCCATCCCAGTTGGCAGGTGAGTGACTGACGTTACGACAGGGTGGGGTGGAGCCAGTGGATCACTCTCAATCAGGGGCCTCCAGATGGTGCTGCTATTTCTCTGACCTACATAAAAGATGTGAGTGCCTTTGTGCCTTCTTTTGAAACCCCTGAATATGAAGCAGAAAAAATAATTACTTTTCTAAAAAAATAAAAACCTAACCCAGATACCGTATTTCATTGAATAGAAGCTGCCTTGAATAGAAGCAGCCTCGAATAGAAGCTGCAGATCAAAATGAATACTTTAAATAAAAGCCGCCCTCTAATAGAAGCCACGGCTTCTAATCAGGGTTAAAAGTCTTGTCAAATAAAGTGTTGTAGGTGGGACTTTTTATAATTTTTACCTCTGACTATGATTGTTATATTTCTTTTTAAAACATTTTTATCTTAGTTCATGTTGTGTTTATTTTGCTATGCAGTTGACCAGTAACAATATGTTTGATCATATTTAGGATGTGTAATATTTTCTTTTTCACGCTTAAAATAGGATTTTGCAATACAAGCCACAGGTCAGAACATTCTAATAGAAGCCACAGCTTATATTCTATGAAATACGGTATCTGATAGTTGAATATTACCTTGTCATATTGCAACAGGCCATACAGAATCGGTGGTTTACTCTTGCCTTGTCTGATTACAGCTCCAGTGATGTTGGCTAGCTAATCCTGGCATCTTTGCCAGCTACAGGCTGTTGTAGCAGCAACTCATCCTGTGTTTCCACTTAATTACGTGGGATAATAACTTTTTCTCTTAGGTACAATTCAGAACATAAGCTTTCAGATTCTCAAACTCCCCCCTCAACAGGTCTAAGTGTTAGCTCTAGGTCAGTAGGGCTAAAAGCATGTGTTCTGAGATCTCAAGTGTTGTACTATTAATTTTCCAGCAATGAATAATAATAATAATAATAATGTAAGTATTTTAACAGGAATGTGATATATGATGTTATACTGTGCCATCTCACTCAGACAATGGTAGGGGAAGAAAATGACTGGGGCACTAGTATAGTGAGATACAGGCGATTCCAAAAGGAAAGGCCTGACAAGAAAGGGGGTTAGGTTCCTCTGTGGAAGATGAGGAGTACATTTAGGCAAACAATTCATGAAGTGGTCATCTGGGCTAAACTAGGGGAAAAAGGGTAGAAGTCACTCTGGGGGCATTATTCAGACCCTCCAAGCAGCTCAGCAAAGCAGATGTCCAATTGGTCGGGGAAACTATAAAAGCAGTCAAATTGACTGCAGGGGTGATTCTAGGGGACTTCAGTATCCCAAGCATAGACTGGCGTCTTGAGAGAGGTAATGGCAGGACTGAGACCAGGTTCCTGTCTGCCTTTTAAGAGTATCAGTTGTGCTCATTTTCATATATTTCCTCAAGTCCCCCCCTGCCCCCCGCTGCGTACCTCTGAAGGACTCTTAAAAGTCCAGTTTTGTGAATTTAGTACTGCTTCTGTGTCAAAGGGGAAGGGATTGTAATTCCTCAGTTGGTGGAGCCACACCTTGATCCGTTCCCCTTCCTGGTCCTCAATTGTACCATGCGCCACCCCCACGCTCTTTGTAATGTATTAGTTTGGAAAGTGTAGGGCGCACTCTATTGATAGCAATGGGGCAGTTTTTTAAAGTGTATTTTTTTTTATGTTTTAGCATACCAAAGGAATCAATCAAGCCACTGCTCAACTAACAAGGCCCTTCGTTTTTGATTTCACTCCTGTGGCCCTCTAAAATACAAAAATATAATTTAAAAACCATCCCCAGTTGCTATCAATAGAGTGCACTCCCACATTCTCCAAACTAATACGTCACTAAACGTGAGGGTGCGACTGAGGAATTATGATCCCTTCCTTTTTGACTCAGAAGCAGTAATAAATTCAGAAAATTGGACTTTTGATGTCCTTAAGAGATGAGCTGCTGCTGGGGGGCTTGAGGAAAGCATTGAAAATGTTGCTGTTTAAGGACTGCTTTCTAGATCAGTATGTTCAAAATTGGGCTAGGTTTGATGCCAGCCTTGGCCTCACACCTCTCAGCAATAAAATGTGTAGCATTGGCCTTTAAAATGCAGAACATATAGTCAAAATGCGTAGGCCTTTTTCTGATAAAGGTGCACTGTACCCTCATATCTTGTAAATTTTGTTTCCTTGCCGACAGCCAACTCTTCCTGTAGCTGTTGGGGATATCTATTGTTCAAACCCCAGGAAATCTTATTGTATTCTGACTAATGCAGTATGGTCTCACCATAGGACTGCCCCGGAGCTGAAATGGGTAATAGAATCTATGCAAATGATAGAATGCTAGGCTCGAGCTCAGTTTTCAAACCACTGTCCCTGGTAAACAATCTCTAACCGTCAGATTCTTTACTCCGATTGCCTCAGTAAGACGTCTCTGGAGAGCTCTCCTTCATCCCTTGAAGAAAGTTTATTTTTCTCGGTTTTATATCAGTGAATTTATTTTATTTGGCGTTCTTATCATTGTCTTTGGTTTTCAGGTAGTAATTGTTTAGATTTTAGTTTGTAAAGGGTAAGTAGTCGTTTTTCTTCCCGGTTCCTTAACCAAGGGGAAACCGACAGTTCCCTTAACTTTTCTTTTTACATTTTATTAGTTAGTGTTTAATATTTCCGACTCTGTATAGTCGGTAGTTATTTCAAATTTATACCAGAGTAATTTCCCGGTGTGTGGGTCCCTTATTTCAACCGGGGTAACTCCTGGATACATACTTCTAAAGCCTGGTTTCTTTTTCCTGTGTAACAACCGACCAAAAAAAAAGAAAGACAATTTTTAGTCTTTTCTGAATACTGTTGTGTCACATAAACCAAAAAAAGAGAACAGGACCCAGCACTGTTCAGAGTGCGGGGAACTGTTTGCAAAGGCTGATCCTCTCTTAATTTGTTTGTTCTGTCTGGGGTTTGACCACCTTCAGACAGACTATGAGATCTGTGCTAATTTTCCTCAGTCTGCCCTCGATAGAAGGTTAAAGAGTCTAAAGGAAAAAATGGCCGCTGACCCAGCTACCGAACAAACTACCAAACCGGAGGGACTACCATGTGACAGGGGCGATAGTTCCACAAAAAAGAGAACCACGGATAAGGCTGCTGAACCGGCCATCGCGGTCAAGAAAAAACGTAAAGAAAAGCACCAGGAACCGCAGCTGACCCCAACAGCGGTTCTTTCTGCTGAAGAGATCCCGAACGCGATCAGAATTATTCAGTCTTTGCAGACACTGGTTCCAGTTGATAAGCAGCTGGTTCCACGAACTCCCGGTTCACAAGTCCCCTGTTTAATAGACCAAGGTGGGGAACAGTATGATGATACTGGTCTCGCTGAAGATCCAGAGGAGGACTATGGAGATGATGATTATGATGAGCCTATAGAGCCAGACATCTCTCCTGATCCCCCTAATAAGGGAACTAAGGATTTTTCCTCATACTTGGCTTTTATGAAGCAAGTTGCCCAGTCTCTTGACCTCCCATCCAATGAGTCTCCGGAAGATGAGGAAGAGGACTATAAAGAAATGATGGACGTTCCTCCATCAAAAAGTGCTCCTCCCACTGCACAAATCTTTAAGGAAGCAGACCATGAAAATTTTGGAGACTCCCACTTCTGTCCCTCCAACAGATGAGAAAGTGGACAGGAAGTACTGGGTGGATAAGTCTGGGGCCGAGTTTTTGTTTGGGCACCCCAGCCATGAAGATGTGGTACAGGCTGCAGCTTGTGACAAAGCTGGCATCCCTCTGGCTTCCCACCCTCCTGAAAAAGACTCAAGGAGGATGGACTCAGTAGCAAAAAAGATTTATTTGGGATCCTCCCTAGCCATCAGTTAGGCATCCTATATGGCATATGTAGCCAGATACCAAAAATCTGTGTGGTCTACAGTACTAGAAATTGCCAAGTCTGTTCCCCCTCCAATGGCTGCTGACCTGGAGGAAACAGTTAAGGGGGAGCATTGAAGCTTCAAAAATACAGTTTAGGATGGCAGTGGATACAAATGACGCTGCATCCAGACAAATGGCTTCAGCAGTGTCCTTGAGAAGGTTTGCATGGCTAAGAACCACTAACCTCTCACAGCACACACAGAATAAGGACTTAGATTTTCCCTGTGACCCTGTGTCCCTGTTTGGACAACAGAGGCATATATGAAAAAAATGGATGAACACAAGGCTGCTTACTAAATTGCATCAGTAAAAGAGAGAACTGCCAGCCCGCAAAGGCACCATTCTAGGTGTGTCAGGGCAGAACTCCTTACAGGCCTTATTTCCAGCCCCAGACTTTTCCCCAGTATCAGCCCAAGGGATACTTTAGGGGAAGGGGCAGGAGGGGCACTGGCCATACTAGCCCCACTGTCCAGCCAGTAGCCCAATCAAAACAGACTCCCTGAGCAGAATGTCCGGGTCATCTCCCCACTGCCAGTAGGGGGAAGACTGGCCCACTATTTCCAGGAATGGAAAAACATCACCACAGACAAGTGGGTTCTGGAAGTAGTATGCCAGGGTTTGGTACTTGGCTTCAAAGCCAAACCAAGGCCAGTATCAAAGGCTTTCAAACCTTCTTCCCCATCAGAAACAGCCCTACTGGAAAAGGAAGTGTCATCCCTTCTGCTGCTTCAGGCAGTAGAGCCAGTCCCTGCCCTTCAAAAAGGCAAGGGTCTGTATTCCATGTACTTCCTTACATTAAAGAAAACAGGGGAGTGGCGTCCCATTCTGGACCTCAGATACCTGAACAAGCATCTGGCAAAGCCAAAATTCATGATGCACACTCTATTCACCATTATACCTACTCTAAGGGAGACTAGCTAGCTTCCCTGGACCTAAAAGATGCTTATTTCCATATCTCGATCAGAAGGTCTCACAGAAGGTACCTCAGATTCAGGTTGCCATCTGGACATTATCAATTCAGAGCAATGCCCTTCGGATTAACATCTGCTCCAGGGGTATTCACAAAATGCCTAGCTGTCATGGTAGCGCACTTAAGGTGGCTAGGAGTGTCAGTGTTTCCCTATCTGCATGACTGGCTCATTGTAGGCCAGTCACAGCAACAAGGGAGAGGCACTCTCAATCACTCAGACCACCTTGTCCTCCCTGGAGTTACTAGTCAATCAAAATAAGTCTGTCTTAGAACCAGTGCAGTTGCTCCAGTTCATGGGAGCAGAATTGAATACAAGGACAGGAATGGCTTACCTTCCTCAAGACAGGGTGGACAGCCTTGTTCAAATAGCCAGGTCTTTCTCACTGCATGTTCCCAGACCAGCAAGGAATTTCCTGCAGCTGTTAGGGCACATGGCAGCCTCCACTGTAACCATCCCAGGAGCCAGGTTCCAGATGAGAGACATTCAGTTTCATCTCAGGGAGTACTGGTCCCAAAAGAAAGATCCCTTATCAAAGGTAGTCCCAGTCACAGCCACCCTTATTCAAGCTCTGCAGTGGTGGCAGGGAAGGGAACACCTCAGACAAGGGGTACCTTTTCTACAGCAGTCCCCTTCTCTGTTGCTTACCACAAATGCTTCCCTTCTAGGGTGGGGGGCACATGGGGAAAGCAGGAATCCCTTCTGCATATCAGTCTACTAGATCTCAGAGCAGCTCTTCTAGCCCTTCAGTCTTTTGCCACTCAGGTGGTAGGGAAGGTGGTGCAGGTCAGAACAGACAACACAACCATCATGTACTACATAAACAAATAAGGAGGCACAAGGTCAACCCCTCTTTGCACAGAAGCTTTGATAATCTGCACACTAGCTTACTCTCTAAAGGTGTCCCTTTCAGCTGTTCATCTCCCAGGCAAGGACAATGTCCTGGCAGATGCACTCAGCAGGATGAACCAAAATCATCATGAATGGTCACTGAACAGGCAGGTCTTACAGACCATTTTCAGGAGGTGGGGCACTCCAGAAGTGGATTTGTTTGTAGATCGAGACAATTACCAGCTCCCAAAGTATTGTTGCAGACCTCCCACCAGGGGCACAATTCATTTGTATGCACTCCTGTTGAATTGAACAGGGAAATTCCTGTATGCTTTCCCTCCATTCCCTTTACTGCTGAAAGTCTTGAACAAACTCAGGCTTCAACCAGCCTCAGTGATTCTCATTGCCCCAGACTGGGCCAGCAGCCTTGGTACTCCATACTTCTCTTAGTGTCAGTAGCCAAGCCAGTCAGTCTTCCCAGGAGGTACAATCTGTTGACCTTCTCTTAGGGCAGAATCATGTACTCCAACCTATTATCCCTCAGACTCAAGGCATGGCTCTTGAGGACCTAGAGTATGCTGACTTGCATCTTTCAGAAGGGGTTATGGATATACTGACAGTTTCCAGAAAACCCTCCACTAAGAAAAGGTATGCCTCTAAATGGAAATGATTTTCCTTTTGGTGCCAGGGCAGAGGCCTGGATCATTCTCAAGCTAACACTTCTGTTGCATTGGACTATATGGCTCATTTGCATTCCACAGATTTAACTATTTCCACTCTGAGGGTGCATTTGGCAGCTGTTTCAGCTTATTTATCAGCAGGAAAAGCTTCTTCCTCCCCTTTGGCTTCAAAGCCGGTGTTCAAAAAATTCTTTAAAGGGCTGCTACATTTACACCCACCACATAGGGAGCCCACTCCCATGTGGGACCTGAATATTTGCATTTATCAGCTCGTGCAACCTCCATTCGAACCCATGTCCTCAGCAGACCTGAAATATGTGACCTGGAAAACCATATTCCTGGTTGCCATTAAATCTGCCAGGAGGATCAGTGAACTCCAGGCTTTATTCACAAAGCCAGGATATATCGCAATCCACAGGGACAAGGTAGTCCTTAGAACTAGTAGAAAGTTTTTGCCTAAAGTGGTATCCGATTTCCACTTTAACCAGTCAATTACCTTGCCAGTCTTCTTTACAGATCATTCCACTTCAGGTGGACGTAGACTGCACAGCCTCAATGTAAATAGGGCAGTCAGCTACTATCTTGACCACACAAAGGGTCACAGACAGAATCAAACCCAGCTCTTCCTTACCTTTGGAGAGGTAGGGAAAGGCAAACCTGCCACAAAGCGATCCATTGCCAGATGGATTGTAACCTGTATCCAGTTCTGGTATGGCAAAGTGGGTAGGGAACCACCTGCAGGCCTCAGGGCCCATTCAACTAGGGGTACTGCAGCCTCCTTAGCAGCTGCTAGGTACATCTCCCTAGTAGATACCTGCAGAGCTGCAACTTGGAAAACAGTCCACACATTTACAAAACATTACTGTTTGGACTTTCAAGCCAGAGGTGATGCCAGGTTTGGCACAGCAGTCCTGCAAAGCCTTTTTCCTAAATAGGTTATAGGCCCACCTCCAAAGGCACTGCTTGGTAATCTGCATTAGTCAGAATACAGTAAGATTTCCTGGGATTTTAAGAAAAAATTACTCACCTTAGTAATCTTGTTCCTTCTAAGGGAATCTTAGTGTATTCTGAGCTCCCTCCCTACCTCCCCTTCTGATACCTATGGTCACTGCATTACAGCTGTGCTACAGTTGTTGTAAACCTGGGTAGTATATACTGTTTTTATTTTGGGCATCTGTGACTTGTCTTCTGGGATGCCTAGGTTTTTTGGGAGTATTTGAAATGGGTAATTCTCACTTATTTTCTCCTGCCATTTCTGGTGCAGGGAGGTTTTCATGATTGTTAATATTATTACTATTATTTTATCCTCAGTTAAGAGGAAACTGCTTAGTAAGAATCTGATGGTTAGAGATTGTTTACCAGGGACAGTGGTTTGAAAACTGAGCTTGAGCCTAGCATTCCATCATTTGCATAGGTTCTATTAACCATTTCAGCTCCGGGGCAGTCCTATGCTGAGACCATACTGCATTAGTCAGAATACAGTAAGATTCCCTTAGAAGAAACAAGATTACTAAGGTGAGTAATGTTTTCTTTTAGTTTATTTTCATTGTTCATACAAGTACTGTATAACTATCTTGGGGGACTTAATTTTCTGGTTGTTGAAATCTCTTTGTCCTCAAGAGCTTGGTTGTTGAAATCTCTTTGTCCCCGAGTGCTGCATTAGCATATCAATCAATCAATTAAAATCTTCATTTATCCAGGCGAACATCGTTGAGCAGTGCTCATTTGTAAGATGGACCTGGTTAGATCAAGGTCAGTTACATAAAATATGGTACAATGCAAGGAACAAATTACAGTGATAGAACAGGTTATGCAAGTCATTAAATATACCAACACAATGAATATGTGCTAATAGGCATGACACAATGGCATAATTCCCATATTTACATTTTTATTACATATATGTATATATATATATATATAGTAACAGCGGGGATTGTGAATATGGTCAGTTACATAAAATATGGTGCAATGCAAGGAATAAAATACAATAATAGAACAGGTTATACAGTCATTACAGATACCAACACATGAATATCTGTGAATAGGCATGACACATAGGCATAATTCACATATTTACATTTTTACATATATAAGGTAACAGAGGGGATTACGGATATGGGCATGGAGACAGTGTAGGTGGTGACTAGCATATAATTGTATAGGGAGATTTGTCAGAGGGGGAGGAAATAGACAATGAGTGGTCTGGGCCGATGATGGGTGGTGGGGCTTCAGAAAAAAAGTGGGAGGGGAGGGATGCGAATAGGCAGGGATGGAGGGTGAAAAATAGACGAGAGGTCCGGCAGATGATGGGTGGTGTGGCTTCAGTAACAGAGAGAGGGGAGGGATGCAAGTAGACAGGGAGGGAGGGTGAAAATGGACAGTGATGAGGTAAAGAAATATAGGAGGGAGAATGGACAAGGTACAATTTGCTATCGTGGGTAAACTAGGAGGTAAGAAAGGAATGTAGACCATAGAGTTAGTGGATAGAGTTAGTGGAAGGGACAGGCTTGGAGATGGAGAAGGAAAAGATTAGCCCTACTGCTGTCGAAAACAGTTGCATTGTTCCTTAATAAGCCTTAAGTAGATGGATTTAAAGGATGTGATGGATATAGGTATACTCAGTTTTAGTGTTTTCTGAAATTTGTTCCATAGGGAGGGCAACACAAAACTAATGGCTGTCCTTCCAAAGTGAGAATTGACTTTGGGCACTTTGAGCAGGATGGAAGACTAACTTCTTAGGGCATATTTACTTATAGTGATTTGTGTGAAGCAATCCGAGACATATTGTGGTAGTTGCTTGGATATAGCTCTTAAAATCCATAATGCAGCATTTCTGTCCCTTCTGAACTGAAGCGAAGTCCATCCAACTGCTGCATATAGGGAGCAATATTGGGTTTTGAATGGTAGTCCTGTGGTAAACCTCAATGCCCTATGATAGAGCGTATCCAGTTTTGCCAGGTAGGAGGCGGGGCATCGACTGTATAAGAAATCAGCATAGTCGATTACAGAAAGAAATGTGGCCTGGACCAGCCTTAACTTAGCATTACTTGTGAGAAAATGTTTTATTTCTAAAGTAAAGACCAAGTCTCTGGCGAAGTTTTTTTTTTTTTTTAATAGTTCTTCCATGTGTTCTATGAAGGAAAGCCTACTGTCGAGCCAGACTCCCAGGTACTTGAATTTTGGCATGAATTCAAGGTTTTCACCAAGGATAGTGGATATATGTGGAAGCGTATTTGAAACTGATTATCCTGCATGCATGTGGGGAGAGAAAAACACTGCCTTTGTTTTCTTTGCATTGAGCAGGAGTTTTTTGCTCAGGAGTTGGTGTTGGAGTAGATTGAACTCTGTTTGTAACTCTTTGCAGGCTGCCTCTGGAGAAGGGTGCCTGATATAGAGCACTGTATCATCGGCAAATAGGTGTACAGTGGCCTTGGTGATGTTATTATCAGTGTTGTTGATATAGATGGCGAATAGAATAGGACCGAGGATAGCTCCCTCGGGTACACCTCTTTGCAGTGGTTTCAAATCAAATCATCTTTATTTTTATAGCGCCTTTCGAAACCAAGGTGCTGTACATAAAAAACATATACATAAAGATAAAATTGTAAAATGAACATTAAAACAAGTCATCAGTAGCTAGGAAAAGCTAAACTAAATAAATAAATTTAATAGGTTTAAGGGGGGACAGTTCACCTTCTGCCTTAACCTGCTGGAACCGTCCAGTAAGGTAGTTGTTGAACCATTGCAAGGAGAGTGAATCCAGCCCTATAGATTTCAGGGATGAGAGGAGCATTTCATGGTCAGCTGTGTCGAATACCTTACTTAGATCCAGGAACACAGCACAGGTGCAATTTTTATTATCCAGTTCTGATTGCCAGTCATTGGTTACTTTTGCTAGGGCCGTAATGGTGCTATGTTTGGCTCTGAATCCAGATTGTGCAGGGTTAAGGAGATTAGCTGATTCTAGGTAGGCTCTCAGTTGTGTACTTACAATCTTTTCCAGCAGTTTAGATAGTACAGGGAGGATGAAGATTGGTCTGTAGTTGTTGAAGTCAGAAGGGTCCCCTGATTTAAATAGCGGAATGACCTGTGCAGTTTTCCAAATCGAAGGGATTGTCCCTAGTAATAATGAAAGATTAAATAAGTGTCTTATTGGTACCGCTAGTACATGAACGGCAATCTTTAGGAAGTAGGGGTCGAGGGAGTCCGCACCTGCACTTTTCTTTATGTCCAGATGGCATAGCAAGTCTTCCACTTGTTTCAACGTACCTGGTTGTAGTAAGAAAATAGTCTGTCATCGGAGTTTCAGTAAGTTGCATGCCTAACTGGGATCGCATTGAGTTAGCAGGAGAGTTGTCAAATGCTAATCCTGTGGTCGTGAAGTGATTGTTGAATGACTCTAGAACTTCCAGCCTGTCATTGATAATGGTTGTCCGGGAAATTATCTTTGCTTGGAGCGAATTACTTGGCGCATGGCCAGATATGTCATTGATGGTATTCCAGAATTTAGCGGGGTTCTGGAAAGAGGAGTCCAACTCAGTACGATAGTAAGCAGCCTTAGCATCTCTGATCTTCCTGGTACATATGTTTCTAGCCTTTTTGAACTGACCCCAGTCTGACAGTGACTTTGACTTACGTGCCTTTTTCCATAGATTGTCTCTCTCTAGTAGCGCAGTTTTAAGGTCTGGATTGAACCAACAACAAGTTTTATTATTTATTCGCACTTCAGATAATGGTGCATATTTGTTTAGGGCTCCTATGATTATGTCATTAAGAACATCATAGGCTGTATCCACCATTTTAGCCAGGTAGAATTCTTGCCAGCGCGTGGAGTACTTCCTGTCTTCCAAATATGCATGGATGTCAAAATTCTGCTTTGATCTTCTAGCTGAGAACTTAGAGGAGGGATGAGGGTTTATTGGTTGTTCTTATGGTGGCAATGAAACCGTGATCGCTGATATCATTGAAGAAAACTCCAGCATGGGAGAATAGATGAGGCTTGCTCATCAGGATAACGTCCAGGAGTGTACTATTACTTGGGGTCTTATTATTAATTCTGGTGGGCTTGTTGATGAGCTGTGTTAAGCCATGTGTGTCACTGAATGATAGTAGTGGAGTAGCAGCCTTGGAAAGCCAATTTAGATTAATGTCTCCTATAATAATAGTTTCTAGGAGCATATGAGAACATGGTGTGTCCACACTCTTTATACTCTACAGCACGCCTGTCTGCTTGCTGAGAGCTCAATAAAATGAGTTGCAGCAATGTTTGAAATACCACATTTACCTTCAGTTAGCTTTGAAAACTGATTAGGAGTTCTAGTGCAGGTTTTTTTTCTTCTTTTAAATTGCATTTCTTTTTTTGTGTTCTAGAGAGTTTTTTTTTTTGTTTTTTTTATCCAAATGTTTATGCTTCCTGGGTGCACTGGGGGTATGAGCTCCGTCCCCCACCACCAGTCTGCCCCGACAGTCCTCGGGACCCCCCATGGGGGGCCAGGAAGGGTGCTACCTCCCACCCCAAAGCACAGTACAAATCTGGGGAGGCCGTGACTGCGGACCAACAGAGCAGGGACGGGATCTCATGGAGCCCCCGGCCATAATTTTCTGCTTTTCCGGTGTCCCTCTCTCCGGCGTAAGGCATAGCATGTGAGTGTGGGGGGCACATGCATGCCACGCCCACCGACTGCTTGTCTCCCAGCCTGCATCACCCACCAGCCCCCACTAGAGGGTAATTGACAAGTGGGACAACAATCCCTCCCTCACCTGAGAGAGGAGAGCAGTCCTCCGGACGCTCGATCCTGACTCGCCCCTGCTGACCCCCGATGGCCTGGGCTCATTTCCAAACCCGGGTCGTCATCGTAGCTTGAGGTAGGGCGTCCAGCACCTCAGCGCCACTGGGCTGGCTGTTTCTAGAGAGTTATTTGTACTTGGCAGCATAGATATACTGTACATATGATGTAAATGGGTGCTGTCATATCGTGTTCTCACTACTAATGCAGATCTTGGGAACAAAAGAGATCTTAACAATCTGAAAATGGAGTCCCCCGGGAGAGTTACAAGGGGCTGCTACTACTACTACTACTACTAGTAAAAGTAACATAAAGGAACAGTTCATTTTCTGAACAGCTATAGGAGTGAAGGGCACTGGTGATGCGTAAACAGGTAAAATGTGTAACAAGAAAGGGTGTAGTGTTCCGCAAAAGGGGCACTGTCCACCTTCATAGGCCTCAAAGTACACTATGTCTAGTTTAAAAAACATGATTGGTCACATTCTGTAGAGAGTGTTGATGTAACTGGTAGTTTGATTTTGATACCTTTTTCTTTTTAAAAATGAAAAATAAACTGCCCACCATACTGGTGTTACCAGACAAAAACGTGTTTGTGTACAGTCCTTGATCAACTCCCATTGCACATTTCCTGGACGTGGGAGCACCCTCACACAGTCTAGCCACGTGTGTGCAGTGGAAGGGGAAGATACTATTGCATTATGACTGGCTGCATGTTTGGGGGTGTTTCTAATTTTCAGGAAGTATGCAGTTAGAGTGGATCAAAGATTTAAAAAAAAATAAAGTTGGGTATAATTACATCATTAGTATGCTTTGGCAGTCAAACAGGAGGAGGGGGAGAGGTCTCAATTGAGTGGGGGTGGACACTGGGGCACATGGTAAAAACACAGTCTTGAGTGGCCCCAAAAATGAGAACCTGGGTGGGCGGATGGCGATTTGAACAAGGAAAGAGGAGAGGGAGTGTACTGGTGTTGGGGGACTCCATACTCAAGGGGGTCAGATGGGGCAGCAAGGGGGAGAGGCACAGTCGGATATGGGTGGAGTCCATACCAGGATTAAAGGCAGGACAGGCAATCCTAAGGTGTGTAAGGAGGGGTAGGAGGAAACCACATATTGTAGTACATGTGGGGGACAAATGACGTAGAGGGGGAAACGGTAGAGGTAACAAGGGAGAGTATTGAGGAAGTGGGAAGGTTGTACGAGGAGACTGCGGAGTCTGTGGCATTCTCCGAAGTGCTCCCAGTATCCTGCGCAAGCACAGTGAGAAAGGAGAGGATTAGGGAGTTGAACACATGGTTAGTAGAATGGTGTCAAACTAAGGGGTATGGGGTTGTGGGCGGCTGGGGCAGTACCTGGGATAATAACAGTCTGTTTGGAAGTAATATGCTGCACCTGAGTGAGGAGGGGAAGGAGGTACTAAAGCAAAGGCTGGGGAGGTATATTGCGACAAGGGTGGATTTAAACTAGATGTGGGGTGGCAAGTGGACAGCAGGTAGGCAGAGATCCGATAGTGTGGAGTCACAGCCTACCCTCCAAGCTAACAGGGAAGGACTCGGGGTGGCCAAAAAAGGAGGGAGTAGAAGGGAGGAGATGAAGGCTAGTGAAGGGAAGGGGGCAGGGTGGAGGGTGGTCTCACTGAATGCAAGAAAATTAGGAAACAAATCTGCTGAACTATAGGCACTCTTAGCAGTGTGGAGGGTGGATATTGCAGCTGTCACAGAAACTTGGGCAACTGAGCACCGTGACTGGGATCTGGCAATCCCATGATACAAATTATGCAGGAAGGACTGCAAGGAGGAGGGGGGGTGGCAGTCTGTGAGGGACAGGATCAAATGCACAAGGGACGAGGGGGAAGAAAGGAGAACAGAGGCAATGTGGTTGCAACTCCTGGACTCGGGGGGGGGGGGGTAGGAAACAGGTTTGGGGTGTTATACAGGCCACCCTGCCAGTCTGAGGAGCTTGATGGGGAATTAGCGGGACAAATCAAAAAGGTATGTAGAAGAGGGAAGGTGGTCATCGTGAGGGATTTCAACTTGCCGGGGGTTGACTGGAGCATTCCGGTCACCTCCAGTGCTAGGGAGCAAGTGCTCCTGGACGCGATCCAGGAGGGTCTCCAGACACAGTTGGTTACTGTATCTACTAGGCTAAAGAACACTTTAGATCTGGTATTGTCGAATGGGGAGGCAGTGAGGGAAATAAAGGTAGAAGACCCACTAGCTGACAGCGATCACCAAACAGTGTGGTTTAATATTACGATGTGCGGGGAGCCAGAGAAATCAGTTACTCGGGTGGTAAACTGGGGTGGACTTTGGGGGATGCAGGAAGTACTGAAAGGGAAACTGGAGGGCATAAGGCAGGAGATGGACGTGGAGAAGAAATGGGATATTATTAAATGGATTACAGAGGCAACAGAAGCCTGCACCAAGTCACGGAGTAAGAGGAGCAGAGCAAGAAGGCCATGCCGGTCTAACAGTGAGGTGGTGAGGGCAAAACCAAGTGGTGCACCAGGGGTATAGGAGGACAGGGAAGGAAGTGGACAGGGAGGAATATGCAAGATGGTCCGGGGAGATGACCAATAAAGTGAGAGAAGTCAAGGCCCAGAGGGAGCTGAGATTAGCACAGGGAATTAATGGGGGAGGGGAGAGAGAAAGACTTTTTCAGATACATCAGGAAGAAGAGGAAGTGCAGTGAGACAGTAGTGAGGATAAAAAGGGGTGGGGAGTGGATGGAAAAAGGGGAGGAGCAGGCAGAAGCACTGAATGAATATTTTTGATCAGTGTTCACGGAAGAAAATGGGGGGACCGCTACCAGTATGGGCTGGGAAGGTGGGGTCGGGGAGAGGATGCGACTGATGGAAGAACTGAGGCAAGTAGAGTCCTAGAGGAACTAAGGGGCAGTGAAGGTAGACAAGGCACCAGGGCCAGATGGTATCCACCCCAGGGTGCTGAGGGAGATGGTGAAGCCGCTGGCAGATCTGTACAGCAGCTCACTGGAGTTGGGACGTGTGCCACTGGACTGGAGGATGGCACATGTAGTACCATTACACAAAAGCGGGCCAAGGGATGAACCGTGTAATTACTGTTCAGTAAGTCTCACCTCCATAGTGTGCAAACTCATGGGAATGATACTAAAGGAAAGACTGGTGTCGTACCTGGAGGACAGTGGCCTCCAGGATGTGAGGCAGCATGGTTTGTTTCAGGGAAGTCTTGTCAGACCAACTTGATACAGTATTATGACTGGGTGACAGGTGAGCTGGATAAGGGTCATGCGGTGGATGTTCTCTACTTGGACTTCAGCAAGGTCTTCGATTCGGTGCCTCATGGGCGGCTTGGGGGGAAGCTAACTGGTGTAGGGGTAGGGGCAAAAATGATAAACTGGATTATATGTTGGCTTAGTGTGAGGCTGCAGCGGGTGGTAGTGAGGGGGGAGCTCTCAACTCCAGTGCCAGTGACAAGTGGGGTGCCACAGGGCTCTTTGCTGGGGCCAGTATTATTTGGGCTCTTCATATCAGACATTCCACACGGGGTGGTGAGCAAGGTAAGTCTGTTCGCTGATGACACCAAAATTGGAGCAGTAGTGGATGAAGGGGAGGGCAGGGATGGAAGCAGCTGCAGGGGGACCTAAGCAAGCTAGAGGAGTGGTCAGAGAGGTGACAGCTGGGGTTCAATGCAAAGAAGTGTAAGGTTATGCACTTTGGGGTGAAGAATCCAAGGAGAGAATACTGGCTGGGGTAAGCTGGGGATCACTGAGGAGGAGAAGGACCTAGGTAATAACAGAGACCATGAACAACACTGCCCAGTGCAGGAGAGCAGCTGCAAAAGCGAACAAAAGGCTGGGGTGCATAGCGAGAGGGTTTTCACCCAGGCGAAGAGAGGTGATCTTGCCCCTCTACAGGTTGCTGGTAAGGCCGCACTTAGAGTATTGTGTGCAGTTTTGGAGGCCATACCTATAGCGTGATATCAGGCTACTGGAGGGGGTGCAGACGAGGGCCACAAAGATGATATGTGGAATGGAGTGGAGAGACTGAGAGCAGGCTGGGAGACCTGAATATGTACACTCTGGAGGACAGAAGGGATAGGGGGGACATGATAGAGACATTCAGGTATCTGAGGGGAATCAATAAGGATGGTGCAGATGGGGTCTTTAAGCTAAGAAGGGGGAGGGACACCAGGGGGCATGGGCTAAGAATAGAGCAGGGAAGATTTAGGAGGGAAATGAGGAGACACTATTTCACAGAGAGGGTGATAGCAAAATGGAACGCAGTACCAGAATGGGTTGTATCATGTAAATCTGTGGACAGCTTCAAAAGGGCGTGGGACAGGGAACAAGGGAGAGTGAGAGTGGGGAAGGAGGGGGGTGGGGCAGTTGCAAACTAGGGGAGCTAGCTGCACACTCGAGCAGACTTAGATAGACCGGATGGTATGTTTCTGCTGGCACATTCGTATGTTTGTATGTATGTTCGTATTTCTACTAAGACAGGCAGCAGGTAAAACAACCAGCAACAACAGTGAATTTTAGAGATGGTAAGCAAACATAAAATGTTGGTTTTGAACTAGAAATAATATGATGAAAAACAGTGACCGTGTCCCTTTAAATTAAAATTTTCACTTTTGGGTCTAAAAATAGTATTAACAATATTAGGAAGAACAGTAAATCTTTTGTAGAACAGGGATAAATTTGGTTGTAACAGACATAGCGCTATGCAAAATGCATAGCAGTTGAGACCTATACTTGGCCTTCTTCTCAGCAGTAGGGGTGGAGTTATCTCCAGTGTGAATGTCACGGAACAAGTGAGAGGCAGTGCACACAGCATGTAACCACCTTTCTGGCGACAGGGAGGACCAGCTGGGCCACAGCCATCAAGACACGGAACTGTAAAAAGGCACACGTTGTTAAGATGAAGCACTTGGTGACCAATCAGGTGTGACAGGCAATCACCTTAAAGAGGCGGGGGAGGAGGGGGGTTGCCATATACTGTAAGACTTACTTTAATCTCGCTGTCTCTACCACACCAAATCTCTCATCATGTGAGTCCATCCACACTACCCTGTTTCTAAGTGCTAAGAAGCTGTACATAGTTTGTGCCTATATCCCACCTCGGAGTGGACTCTCAGGCCTTGAGGAGCTACTTGTCCAGACCACTAGTGTCACTGGGCAAAATGAAGTACTCATCCTTGGCGATCTGAACCTTAATTGGGCAGGTAAAACACACAACACTCTCCTCTCTCTAATTCGAAGTCAGAATCTTCACCGACTTATAACAGACCCTACAAGAGTCATGCCTTCCACTACCTCTAACACCATGATTGACTGGATACTGACCAACCGCATTGACAGAATTATGGCTGCTGGCACCCTTGCAGATAATGTCAGCGACCACTCTACCATCTTTTGCTGTTGGAGCCCCTTCCCAGTACCCGCGCCTTCTCCACGATAAAGTACCTTTAGAAACTTTGCTAATCTTGATCAAGCGAGCGTCTTACTAGATGTCTCCTCTGTGGACTGGTCTTACTTATATCAGACCCAAGATGTAGTCTGCCCTTGTTTACTTTCTTTCTCAATTTGAAGCATTGCAGAACAAACACACCCCTCTTGCTACGTGTTGAGCCCATGGGAAACAAACTAGATGGCTTCATAAAGAGTTCCTTTCTTTACTCTAGACAAGAGATAAATGTTGGCGATGCATTAAAACACTTGCCTACCAGTTGACTACCATGATTTTAGAAAGATGCGAAAATTGTGCAAAAGAAACAAGAATGGCAAAAAGTTCCTACTGCAAAAGCTTTCTAGTGGATGCCGCAGGGAACTCGTGAAAATTCTGGACCCTTGTCAAATCCTTCCTTGGCTCTTCTCAACCGCATACAGCTAACAACATGGTCTTAAATGGGGTGCACTGCAATGATCCTGTAACCATTGCAAATTCTTTTAACCAACATTTCTCCAACCTGTCAAAATTCACCTCCTTATTCCCTCCTACCCAGGCTTTGATAGATTACTCCCCTAGCAATTGTAGACCTATGAACCTGCCGTTTCATTTTGAGGCCATACATAGGGCCGAAGTCTTAAAACTTCTAAACAAGATATCCAATAATACCGCTGTTGGATCAGATTGCATTGAGCCCAAGCTTCTGAAACTTGCTGCTCCTTTTATTTCCTCACCTCTGGCTAGAATCTTCACTCTGCCTCAGCAAAGTCCCAGACATATGGAAAATCACCAGAATCACACCAGTATTCAAAAAGGGTGATAAAAAAAAAATCTTCAACTACATGCCCATAGCTATCCTCTCTGTCTTGAGCAAAATCCTCGAAAAACTGGTCGCCTCTCAAACTGTTGAATATCTCGCCAAGTATGATGATCTCTCACATGATCAACGCGGTTTTTGTAAGGGGCATAGCACTGTCACTGCCTCACTGAAGGTCACAAATGACTCGCTCTGTGCCATGGATTCTGGCCTTCTGACTAGTGCCATCTTTATTGATCTCACTAAAGCATTTGATCTTGTGGCTCATCTTCTTCTCCTTGCCAGCCCTCTCTCCCTGGGTTTCTCCCCACAGGTCGTCGGCTGATTCAAACACTACTTATCAAACTGAGCCCAGGCTGTAAAATTCAGCTGGGCCCTATCAGATCAAACCTCTGTCAATATAGGTGTCCTTCACGGCTCAGTTCTGGGTCCCCTGCTCTTCTCTATTTTCATAAACCAGATTGCATATGATACCCCTCTCTGCTCATGCCTCCTTTACGCGGATGATCTGGTCTTGTATTCCAGCTCGAAATGTGTCTGAGATCAACCTAAATCTCTCTGTTTCCTTTCACAATATCCAGTCCTGGCTCCTCAGACAGAAGCTGGTCCTTAACGTGTGCAGAATGAAAACTATACTTTTTGGCTATGCGGCTAAACTTAAAGCCAGTCAGTCTTCTAAAAATCTCCTGCCTTGATGGCTCCATGTTGGAGACCATATGTTCCTTTAAATATCTAGGTATTCTACTAGATGGATCCCCAGACTTTGATTAACACATCCTGGCCACATGTAAATCTGTCAGCTCCAAAACTGGGGTTGCACACAAAACCAGTTATGCTGTGACACCCTCTGCAAGACTGGCAATTGCATGAGGCATCCTACTCCCATCTCTCACCTGTGGTGCTGCTACCTATGATAATGCGTCTAAGGCTTCTCTACATTAGTGGGATACCACTTATAATAATATCTGCCACTATGCCTCTGCATCCACTTGGCTCAGACACCACTGTCAACTCTACACCAACCTAAATTGCGCCCCCCCATAGAAATCTTGCCCTTGGCTCCATATTGGATAGCATCATGTGATCTAATACCCATTTTGCTTGCCGCCTTGCTCCTCCCCCTGTCCTCCTTCTATGGCCTCAGATCAGTTAATCATGCGTTGTTTCACATACCAAGGTGTAAAACCACCAAGGGTACCTGTGCTGTCTCTCACACTGCCCCCAAATACTGGATTGCACTTCCCCTTGAACTGCGGCTCTCAACCACTCATGCCTTGATTAAAAAGAAACTTCATTCTCTTCTCACCACTGGTGCGCAATGCAAATATTTTAATCCCCCCTGAATAGCCTGTATTTCAACTACCTGTGCTTATTGATTCCCTCCTTCCTACCCACTAACCTCCATATCACTGTACCCCCTACCCAACATACTCTATTGCCCCTCCTCGTTTGCCCCCACTCAGTCTGTTAACTCCTCTTTCCTGCTTTATTCTTCTCCAACATTCACTGGGGAACCTGTGAACGTCCTCGTTTTGTACTATCTCTACCCACCATGTAACAGTTGTACTACTTGCATTGTACTGTTGACTTCTATGATTTTATACTGCAAAACATCACCAATGTGTGCCAAACCATTTTCTTCCACTCTTCTGTAATGGGACTTATCTTGTACAATATATATCCTGTGTGTGCTGCTAAGCTGTGCTTTCTGTAGCTGTTTACTTTGTCTGTTGTACTATGCCTTAGTCAGGTTGCTGAGCATTGTCTCTGTTTCTGTATTGATCCAATTTTGTCATGGATTCTGTACCAATACTATGTAACCTCCTGGGTCGTGTCTGAAAATTGTCATTAATTTGGCTGGTGCACCTCACCTGGTCAACAAAAACAAATAACTAAATAAAAGTCGGGGGGAAATGCATGAGGCTGGTAATGAAGAGCACATGTTATTTATTATCATTATTTGCAATTTTTGACCAGGAAAGGCACAGTAAGCAGTGATAACATTTTTCCAGGTGCTTCCTGGGGGTGGGTTACATGGACCTATTTTATTGATTGGGGAATGCTGGCCATGACATTGGGAAAACTCCCCTACTCTTTATCGAAAAATGCCATGGGATCTTTTACTTCCACCTGTACAGTGACCAGAGATGGGCAGAAGAAGGGAAAACAGTTTAGTGTCTCATCCGAAGGACGACATGTCAGTTGTGCAGACTTTCTTTCAAATATGGAGGCTGTGGGCCTCACATTGGTGACCACGGCCGGGACCCACTGCTCTGGCCATGCGTTCGACCTGGTGTTCTCCCTGGGGCTCTAAATTGATACCATCAAGACTGATCCGGTTGTTTGCTCAGATCATTGCACCATCGGGTTCAGCTTCAAAGCCCCCCTGAATGCCTATTCCCCTGAGGAAATGGTTCCGTTCCGCTCTTTGTCTGTGTTTGAGACTTGCCCTGGCAGTCCCGGGAATGCCGTGACAGCCTATAACAGGGCTAGTGTCAAGGCCCTGGACCGCCTGGCGCTGATTTGTTTATGCCGCCTGGTATCACACCTCGGCTCACCATGGTTTGACAGTGAGCTGAGAACGTTGAAAACCAGGGGGTGGAGGTTGGAGAGGCGTTGGAGGACAGGCTGATTCTGATTGCTCGATACGATGAGTATCATAAAGCAATTGTCCAAAAAAAAAAAAAAAGGCAGCTTTTATGTCTAGGATGATTGTAGCTGGGAAGAACCAACCGGCTCAGCTCTTTCAGGTTGTAGACAGGCTGTTACATCCAGCCTGTCTGGAACCCATCAGAGCTTTTCCAGATGACAATTGTGAGGAGTTCGCTTGGTTCTTCTCATAGTGTCCTCCATGAAGGCTGGGATGTCTCCAAGTGGAATACCATCCTCAAACAGTGGCAGCCCTCGAGTGGTTGGATGCACTCGGTCACCCTGGGGAGAGTTCTGGCCAGTGATGACTGTGGAGGTCTCTGGGCTTGAACCAATATTCTGCGACCTTGAT
Organism: Neoceratodus forsteri; assembly: GCA_016271365.2. Classification (NCBI taxonomy): domain Eukaryota; kingdom Metazoa; phylum Chordata; order Ceratodontiformes; family Ceratodontidae; genus Neoceratodus; species Neoceratodus forsteri. Next base: position 781,737,129 of record CM028132.1, on the reverse strand, counting down.
CTGGGCCCAACGCAACTACTAGTTGGCTGTGTTGAGGTCCTGCATCCGGTTTTTGCCAAGATTGTCGGGAGTTCCTTGTCAGTGGGAGGTTTTCCGGAGTCCCTTAAACAGGCTCTGGTTAAGCCCCTACTGAAAAAAACATCTTTGGACCTCAGTATCTTGGCGAACTACTGGCTGATCTCGAACCTCCCCTTTTTGGGGAAGGTTCTTGAGAAGGTGGTCGTGGAACAGTCCGAGTGTCACCTCATGGACTTTCAAATTTACAAGCTATTTTAGTCCCTAATGCCTGTGTCTCTTCAGCCATCCATATGTACGAGGTTTATACTGTGCTTTTTGCATCTGGCACCTCTACCTCTTATCTGGCTGCTCCGCTTCAGTTGGATTTCTCCAACATCCAGCTCTTGTTCTAGGTAAATCAGTACCAAGAAAGCATTCTCTGTGACCTTTGGCACCAGACAGCGGCTGGCCAGAATTGCACCTTTTCCCACCTTCCATATCCTTGACAGTGCTGTTACTGAAAACATGTCCTCCTTTAAATATGTCGGGGTCTGGTTGGACCATCACCTTGATTTGTCTCTGTGTGGACACCATCCAACAAAAGCTACACTCCAGATTCTGGGCTCTGTACAGAAATAAATGTATATCTTGCTTCCTGTATGCAGAACAAATCATCTTGAAGATGATCCTCCCTGTCTTCTACTACAGTGGCAATGTCTATTGCCCTATTCCCAAATTCAGCAAGGCAATAGAGGTTCAGGATGCCAGTGTAATAAAAAGTAGTAATCTAACTTGGGTCGTCCCAAAGCATGACTCTTTCCACATGAAACAGTAGTACAAAAGGACAAACTCCACTGTAGTTAACTTTCTTCAAGCCTTTATTTTTATTTCCATACAAACATATGGGCAGTGGTTTTGTGGTAGCGCCACTTCCTCAGGCCCTCTGTGTTGGGACTGCATAGAAAAGTATATGAAAAATAAATTACTAACACAATTCATAGATTTACAATTATACAAGCACCACAGTTAATGCCAGTTCCCTTAAGGAGAGACAATATTAACATTTTGCCCTTGTTAGCATTGCAGTATTTAGTATGCAGGCATTCCCTATGTTAGGAGTCAGCCTGAGCCATGCCACTGAATCCTGGTAAGTGCCACAGATTGGTTTTACAAATGAACTCGAAGAAATAGAATCATTACAAATGTGACTTTTTCTTTTTAGAGTTGTGATTTGGAGTGGACTAAAAAACTGAAAAGTAAAGCAATCTTGAAAGAACCAACTTATAGAAACCTCTGTCTGAGGTGAGATATTTTCCCAATCTATACACTGTTGCAGAGGGCAAAAGTATGTACTAGCTTTGACAGGACATATTTGATTTTCATTTATAGTTAGAAGGAAAATGATGCAGAACTGAAAGATTTTGTAAGAGAATTGAAGCACTTAATATATGAGGTGAGAATAATTCAGTAAACAGTTTCAAAGTTATAACTGTTTACATAGGATATTTGGATAAAAAAACTATTTGGTAATATTTTCTTTTGGATAAAGTACATGCACTGTGTTAGCTCTTGTGGGTACAAGAACTCATTGGAAATGAATTTAAAAGGTATACATCTATCTCATTCTGAATTGTAATTGATTTTTGAAAAAAAAACTTTAAGGTGGAATGACACAAGGATGTGGAAATAAGGGACATTAAGGGTAGTTCATTACACTATTTGCATGTAATTTTGTTATAAAAATTCTGGCATTTGGTGCACATATCAAGGGATTCAGTATTTCATGAGAATTAGATCACTAGGTGACAAGGGCAAAATGTTAATACTGTCTCCTTAAGGGAACTGGCATTAATTGTGGTGCTTGTATAATTGTAAATCTATGAATTGTGTTAGTAATTTATTTTTCATACATGTTTCTATGTAGTCCCAACACAGAGGGCCTGAGGAAGTGGCACTGCCATGAAACCATTGCCCATATGTTTGTGTAGAATTAAAAATAAAGGCTTGAAGAAATTTTACTACAGTGGCGTTCATCGTTTTGTACTACTATTCCTAAATCCACCCTGGCCAGACTGTATCACCTGTTTCACTCCTTCTGCCACTTCACCCTGGACATAGTAACATAGACAAGGACAGCAGAAAAAGGTCAACGGTTCATCCAGCCTGCCCGAGTTCCCTATTTAGCCCTGGGACCTCCTGTCCCTCCAGGGTCTTAGTCCTCCACATTCCATCCCAGCTTCTGCCACTCAAAGCAACCACTATCTCCTTCTGTCTGTCCCAACCATGCTTGAACCTACAAACTGGTTTAACACCTACCAGTTTGGTAAGCAGACTGTTTCATGGTTCCACCACCCTTTCTGTAAAATAATACTTTCAAATAATACTCCTGGACTGTTTCTTATTTATTTATTTGATAATCAGAAAGACCTTTGAGTCAGAGACTCATTTACAAAGGTTTCACGTCATACATAAAAATTTCACAGGGGACGGGATATTAGTGTACAGAAAGAAAACGGCACATTACATAGTTACACCCAACCCTGTTCCCTGTACACTTCCCTTGCTCTCCCCTCTCTCGAAGTCAGATGTCTCTTTCATTATACTTTCTTTGAGTCCAGTTTCTTGATTTGCTCCCTCCCCCCTTACCTTAGTTCCCCTCTTCCCCAGGTGTTCCCTTCATACCACTAACCCCTGCTCACCCTCCCTTCCTCCTATGAAATCCTCCACAGGTCAAGCAACTTTCTCCTTCATATTTCCTAAGCTGTGGTCTGCCTCTTCCCCCAACTCTTGCTATTACGTGCCACCTCTTCTCCCAAGTCCCTCTTTTAGGACTTCTCAGCTCACTCCTTCGTGCCTTTGACACCTCCTAGCCCTGCCTTCCTGTACAAATGTCAGCTCCAGTGATCCCCTGCCCCAGGGGTCCCCATCCCACGACTGCGTCTCCTAATGTGGATATTGTAATTGTACTGCTGCATTGGCATCATTGAAATGGTACCTATAATCATGATGTTGTTGTAATGATTATCCCAATTTTGTATTGTGTTTTTCTGTATAACAACTGTGCTATGTTTTAAGTTATTACTGAGCTCACATTATTAATGAATAATTGTTTTGCACTGTTTGCCCTCTTATCCTGCCCCACCCACCCCCAGATGTATCCTGGAATGAGATGCTACCAGCTCAGTTTGCACTTCCTTATAAAACTTTTGAAATAAAGTTTCAGGACAAATTACACCAGTGCGATATACACAAGGCATATACAAGGTGGATTGCTAACTGGCTTGGGGACATGAAACAGAGGGTTGTGGTGTATGGGCACTATGGATGAAGAGTACCCTGGGAATCCCTGAGAACAGTGCTGGGGCCACTGCTATTAGACATGTTCATCAGCCTGGATGCTTGGTTGTCTATATAGGCTGCTTAAGTTCACTGATAACACTAAGCTGGCTACAGTGATGGGGACAAACAGGAGGACCTGAACAATATGGGTGCAAAAGCAATGAGGTGAAGTTGGAGGCCATTAACGTGCTTGTTGGAGAAAAAGAGACCGGGGACATACTTTCAGTGTTCTGCATATTCAGGGGTATCGACAAGATTTACTAGACAGATGCTTAATCTAGTATTCTCCAGTAAGTCATGCGGACACACCGGGATGCTTAGAGGGGTAAATTCAAGGGTACCATTAGGAGGTGCTTCTTTCAGAGAGTGGTGAACCCATGGAACAGCTTCCAAGCGAAGACAGTGAACATGAAGACAGCACAGGCCTTCAGTGTAAGCCTAGACAAATTTCTGTTTACCAGGAGAATCACAGGGCACCCTTGGTAGTACAGTGGATAAGGAACCCTTTTAATTAGTACTGTATATGTCTACACAGCATACTTATTCATCCCTGCTTAGGAAATTGGATGGAGATGAAGGACCTACAGTCCATTCAAAGCTTGGTCTCAAGTCTGCACCTAAATGATGTGCTGGAGAATGTTAGGAATTTCAAATAATGCTCTTTGTATTGTGCTGGTCTCATACTCCTGCCCCGACCTCCCAGTGGTAGATCTTTTCTTTCCGGAGAATAAATTGTCACCACAGAAGATGAGTCATACAAATACAACTCGGCTTTTAGGTTTGTCCATAAAAATTGTTTTCATTATTTATAAGGTTTTTGTGATTACCAGTTCCTGCACTGTGTTTTTAGAGGGTGTTTTGTTTCATTTTTCTCTTCTTGGTTCTGTGGTCACTTACTCTTACAGGAGTCTGCTTCTTTGAAAAAAGTATATATAAATAAAAATATAAAAAAATTCTTGTCTGAGTACATGCGATCTATACTTCCTCTCCCTTTTTTTTTCTCCTATTTACATTTTTTCATATTGCATTTTGTGTCAGAGTGTCCAAAAGAAAACAGGGTCAACAGTGTTTAAATTTTGCCTCCCTACAGTCACTGTGTACCAAGGGCTGATGGCCATTCTCAGTGTTTTGACTGCATAGGCTGCAGTCATAACTCTGACAGTTGTGGTCATTGTATGCCTTCTGGCCCTGGTGCTACAGGCATGTTTACATTTTCACGTTTGCAGTGCATTAACCCCTGTGCACGGTTTGATGCACTGCAAAGTTGGCAGTGTGAACACTTACCGGACTGTGCTAGGAGCATTTCAGAGCCTCTTTGTTTCAGCATATGAATGGGTATGTTTATCGGAGTGAACGTATTATGTGGCAGTGTAAATGTGCTGCAACGCTGACTCTAATAAAACCAGCTGCTCCCAAGACTCCTCCACTGCTCCCAACCCAGCCCCACAGCCCCTCTCTGGCGCAACCTGCATAAAGTGCAAGGGTGGTCTGTGTAAATAGTTAATTGAGCCTGCTGTGGTGATCAGAGCAAGAATGAAGTGGCACAATTCTCTGAGAGCTGCAGCCATGTAAACATGGCTTAATAGGATGAGAGAAGGTAAAAGACTATCTCTTTCTGCTCCTGTAGCCACCTCTAATTCAGTGGAGTGTTCACCCATTAGCCAAATAAGTGAAGTAATTAAAACAAAATGGAGAAGGAAGCATAGAAACATAGAAGTTGACGGCAGATAAGGACCGCAAGGCCCATCCAGTCTGCCCATTTCTTTTTCTACCTTATAAATGTGCCATCGGCCTTTGCTCTGTCAGTGACCTATCTATTCATAGTCATTTGTATTGAACCCTTATGCCTATCCCATGCCTGTTTGAAGCCCTGCACTGTATTCATAGCCACCACTTCTTGTGGTAAGCCATTCCATGCATCTACCACCCTTTCTGTGAAAAAGAATTTCCTCACATTCCCCCTTAATCGGCCTCCCTCTAATCTCATGCTATGTCCTCTTGTCCTGCTATTTTTCTTATATTTAAACATGTTAGACTCTTTCACCTTGTTTATGCCCTTAAGGTGTTTAAATGTCTCGATCATATCACCTCTCTCCCTCCTTTGCTCAAGGGTATACATATTGAGCTCCGTTAATCTGTTCTCATATGTCTTCTGATGCAGACCCTGCACCACTTTGGTTGCCCTTCTCTGGACTGCCTCAATTTGGTTAATGTCCTTGTGAAGGTGTGGCCTCCAATACTGCATGCAGTACTCCAGATGGGGCTAACCAATGTCTTGTACAGAGGGATTATTACCTCCCTCTTACGACTTGATACCCTACTAATACACCCCTAACACCCCCTAGCCTTACCTACTGCTTTAGAGGTCTGCTTGGATGATTTTAGGTCATCAGTGATGATGATGCCCAAGTCTCTTTCTTCCTTTGGTGACTGCTAGCACTCCTCCAGCCTATAAGTGGCTTCAGGGTTTCTCTTCCCTATGTGCATGATTTTGCACTTCGTTGCATTAAATCCAGTTGCCCTCTTCTGACCATTCTGCTGGTTTATCCAGATCTCTTCTCATTCTGCCCACCCATCTGGATCATCTACTCTGTTGCAGATCTTGGTGTCATCTGCAACAGACAAGCCTTACCCTCTAGTCCATCTGTGAGGTCACTAATGAAGATGTTGAATAGGACTGGCCCCAGGACTGATCCCTGAGGTACCCCACTTGTGACTTGCATCTCTTCTGACTGTATACCATTTACTACCACTCTCTGTTTCTGCCAGTCAACCAGTTTGCCACCAGTTGACCAACTTCTGACCCACCGAGCCTACCTAGCTTATTTATCAATCTTCTATGTGAACAGTGTCAAAAGTTTTGCTAGTCAAGGTAGGCGACATCAACTGCTCCCCTTGGTCCACCACTCTGGTTACCCAGTCAAAGAAATCTATGAGATTAGTTTGACAGGACCTTCCTTTTGTAAACCCATGCTGTCTTGGATCCTGTGCCCTATGGATTCCAGGTGTTGCACTATCCTTTCCTTAAGGAGTGCCTCCATAATCTTGCCCACTACTGAGGTAAGACTGACCGGTCTGTAGTTCCCACCTCCTCCCTGCTACCACTCTTGTGGAGGGATCACATGAGCCCTTCTCCAGTCTTCTGGGACCTCTCCTGTGCTCAGAGACTCACTAAACAATTCTGCTAATGGCTCTGCTAGTTCCTCCTTTAGCTCCTTAAGTACCCTGGGATGTATGCCATCAGGTCCCATTGCCTTATCCACCTGAGCTAGCAAGCTCTGTAGGACCCTTTCTTTGTGAAGGAGTAGTGCTCACCTCCCTCCCCTGTGTCCATGATGCTGAGCTGTGGGCCCTGCCCTACCTTCTCTTCAGTAAATACTGAGCAAAGTATCTATTTAGGATAGATGCCTTTACAGGGTCCTCCTCCTCACATGCTCCTTTTCTCTATTAAGCTTAGCAATACCTCCTCTGGACTTTCTCCTTTCACTAATGTATCTATAGAAAGTCTTGTCACCTTCTTTTACTGTTCGTGCTAGTGTTTCCTCAGTTTGGGACTTTGCCTGCCTTACTGCCTTACCTGCTTCCCTTAGGGCAGTTTGGTATGCCTCCCTATCTTCATCCCGCTGTGTTCCCTTATATTTTCTGAAGGCCGGCCTTTTGGCTCTGACCTTTTCTGCTACTGTATTTGAGAACCAAAGTGGTTTCCTTCTTCTTTTGCACTTCCTTTCCTGTCTAACACAATGGGATGTTGCTTCAAGTATTGTATCCTTAATGCTTGCCCACTTTGCCTGTACCTCCTCACCTGTGTTTCTTTTTGCCAGGGCTAGCTTAACTCTGTTGGCCATCTTATCAAAGTCAGCTCCTCTGAAGTCCCATATTTTTGCCTTGGAATGGATGATTGAGATGTAGTCCAAATTGAACCATACCATGTGATGGTCACTGGCCCCAGGTGACCTTCTACCTGGAGATCTGTGATCCCTTCTTTGTTAGTCAGTACTAGATCTAGGATAGCCCTGTCTCTTGTGGGTTGCTGTACCAGTTGTTTGAGGCCCTCCCTGCAGGGAATCCACTATGAGTCTAGTTCTGGCAGATGTTCCTGCTGGTATTGACCAATCTGTATCTGGCATGTTGAAGTCTCCCATTATCAGAACCTCCCCTTTAGCTGCCATGTTTTGTATATCTTCTAACAGTAATGTGTCTATGTCCTCCCTCTGGTCTGGGGGCCTGTAGACAACCCCAGTTCTTATGGCTGTCCCATTTCCTGTTTCCAGGGTGACCCACAGTTCTTCTGGCTCCTTATGTGTATTCTGAATTTCTGTAGCTTTGATATTTTCATTAACATACAGGGCCACTCCTCCCCCCCTTTTTGCACCTCGGTCTCTTCTGAACAATACATAGCCAGGTACTGAAGTCTCCCAAGTGTGGTTACTGGTAAACCACGTCTCACTAATTGCTACTATGTCCAGTTTAGCCTCTGACATTATTGCCTGCAGGTCTGGGATCTTATTTCCCAGGCTGTGAGCAGAAGCAAATAGGTTCTTCAAAAAACTCTTCAGCTGCTAAAGCTGGAAAGCCTCAGGCTACTGGGAGATCTTGTGGCAAAGTACACATGTATAAAATGTCTGTTTTGGAAAGCTAAAACCGTCGGCAGGCAAGAGAGAGTACGCATACAGAAAAGCCTACATCACAAGAGTTGGTGACTTCTTCTTTGACTTCTCTAAAACAAAGGTGTGCCTTCCTTAGATGAATTTAAACAACTGTGACACATCATAAAAAAGTCTGAAGCGAAAACCCCTGCTCTGCCCCTCACCAAGGTTTTGAAGCAGACAGAGTATTGTATGCGAAGTTTCTAAAAAAAAATTTAAAAACATTCTAGAGTTACCTGACTCTGCCAAGGTTGTGAGAAGAAAATAGAAGGTATGTCGTTTCCAGCGAGGGATCAGAATTCCTTTTAAGTCACCTATACCCAGACCAACACATATAGCCAAGCCGCCTATTAAAAAGCTAGAACTAACTTTTTGACATCCATCCAAATAAGGATTCAAGGAAACTTGATTTATTGAGGGACAAGGTCTACTCTTCAGCCACACTGACTCTAAGGCAGGTGGTTTTTTTTTTTTGAGTTTTACATCCCACTAACAAGAACACTTTTGGTCTGTGGTCATGCCAGTGTGTGAGTCTTTACCCCTGGATGCAAAAACTCACCTTATGCACACCTTAAAGACAAGTCTGGTGGTAGCAAAATATCAGCTTCAGATGGCAGTAGATGCAAATGACACTGACTCTACGCCAGTTACTAATGCAGTCTCAACCAGTAGCTGTATATTGCTCAAAACTACTGTGCTTTCAGCTGACTTTAAAAAAAAAAAAAAAAAAAGATACATTTGAACAAGTTTATTTGAATTTTGGTAACTGGGTGAGCCCACTGAGACAGTGCAGTCCCTTTTTCAGGGGTGACCCGGAGAATGCAGTACAATGACATGGCAGATACATAATTTACAGTTATATCTACATATTCATATTACATATACATGTATATAGGAAGTTTACGTTTAAATGTAGCAGCATGAGTCTAAAGGAAAGCAGGCAATCTTCTTCGAGGATATTTCCTCCATTAGGCCTCCCTTTGGAACTACAAGCCGTCAGCATCAGGACCACTCGGAAATGTTTTGCCAGCCGGGGGCCACCCACAATGATATGCAGCATCTAGGTGTATATAACACTGGCGGACCCATCACTCCTCAGTTCTTTCTCACACCATCAGTAATTCTCGTTGGACTTGCTGAATGAAATGCCGTCAACTTAGTCATTGCCGTTTGTTATTTTACTTTTTGTTTCATTCACACCAGGGACAGAGGGCGCTCCTCTGGCTAAACAATGCCTGTCCAAATGGCTGGCACATTGCATTACATTCTGGTATAGGAAGTACGGTAAGGAACTTCCTGGTAGTGTTTGTGGTCAGTCAGCAAGAAGCATGGCCACTTCATATGCATATTTCAAAAATGTCCGTGCTGCTGACATATGTGCTACAGCTACTTGGAGCAATTCATACTTTCACTAAACATTGCAGTCAGAACATAGTCTCTCATGTGCTGGTTTTGGGCTTGATGTACTGTGAGGCCTTTTGTCCTGATTACATATCAGGCTGTGCCATCCTTGCAGTTTACTTTTTATTGCTTGGAAGTTGTTCCAAAGATGTGGCCTAATGGAGGAGACATCCTTGACGAAGATAAACAGTTACGTAAGAACTTACTATAACAGTAGATGTTTAAGAGAGTCTCCTCCATTACGCCATGCCGTACTCTCCCTCCTTGCCCCTTTGGCTTTCAGTGAGGGTCATATCAGATGCTGTGCCTAAAACCTTAGTCCATGCATTCTGTCTCCAGCCCCATGCCTGTCCTTGAATGTCTTGTGCTGGTCTCATCTGGTTCATCGTGGCTGGAAGTTGTATGAGGCTAATCTCCAGCGGAGAACTGAGGACTGATGGGGTCGCCCACGTTATATACATTTAGATGCTGCACATTATTGGGGGCAGCCCCCAGCTAGCAAAAAATGTCCAAGTGGTCCTGACGCTGACTGCTTCTAGTTCTAAAGGTGTGGCTTAAAGGAGGAGATTCTCTCGAAGATTACTGTTGCACTAAGTTCTTACATAACTGTTCCTTTTCTACACTTGGAGTTAGCATACCAGGGAGGCAGTTTGTAAGCAGAGCAGTGTGTGGGATAAATAGAAGGATGCGAAGATAGATATATAGCTCAGAGCTGCGGGGGTTTCAGCCCCATTCATGGATCCCCGCACTGCTCTGCTGGCAGATTGCCCCTTCGATATGCTCTCTCTAAGGCTACTAAATGCCTGATTCCCTCTGTGTCTGCTCTGGGACTTGCCGCAGCAGTGACTGCCCTGCACAGAGGAGTCCCAGCAGGATAAGACATGTGTCTGTGTTTTTTTTGTTCTCAGCCTATACTGCATCAGTTCTAAAAGCCTTTCTAGAATGTGATTTCTGTTCTGGTGAAGAGTTGCCAGCTTGCCTGGATAAGGATTTGCATCCCCATGGTACCTTGAACTGGGGTTGAGTTTTTACTGGGTTTGTGTGTGGTTTGGAGAGATGCACAGAAACCAAACCCACAGAATGAGTCTTGAGGTAGACCTTTTTTTTAATGGACCCTACAGAAGGGCGAGACATGGGAAGGGGTCACTATGTAGCAGACCCCATTTTCAGTGGGACTACTTTACTTTCAAAGGGGCTAGCAGAGGAAGAGGTAGGAGAGGGGGAAGGCAGCATTCTGCCTCCGCACCATACAGCAAAACCAACTTATCGTTATGTTTACACTCATCAGGTGGTGTGTAATCAGTGCCATGCTGCTTCATTGCTAGTCTGCTGCAAATCATGGAACCTGTTTTCACACCAGTTACAAACCATTGCCCTGCACGTATATTCTCCAGGGTCAGTTCGTGTTCACTCTTTTCATTCTGAAAATCATCCTGAAAGGAATGCTCTCGAGCATTATGCTGTTAATTTCCCCACAGGTTATTAGAGGAAATGTTGTGTGAAGTGGCAAAGTTAACATTCCAGCTGAAAAGACCTAAAGTGTTTCGGTTCCTCATTCTGGGAGAGGAACAGAGAAACCAAATCCATTTTGATGGCTTTACATTTAAGCTCACACATGTGCACCGGTTTTGATCTTCAAACTACCTACACCATTACAAAAAGGCTGAGTGTAAATGTGGCTCTTAACTGACCTGCCCACGCAGCCACATATCAAATTCCAGTAGTGGGCCATTTTTCTCTCCATTATCTGTAGGAGTGGGAAGGAAAAACAATAGATAAAGAGGATCTGGAGATGCTTAGAAAGGGGTTAACCCAGTCTTCTCAGATTGTTTCAGATATGTTCAAACTGACAGTTAAAAAAATATATTAAAACCAAAGGAAAATGTTCTGCTAAAACTGGAAGTGCAGAATTTGTGGGTTAAATGCAGTAGAGAGAGATGGTAACAGCTGTCCATTTAGGGAAGATTTTATTTTTCTTCTGGTTCTTTCTAACCCTAGAATTTTTTTATTTATTGAAATGTTTTACCAGGAGGGCACACTGAACAACAAGTTGCTTGTCTCACGGTGTGACCTGGGGGAAGGTGGCTACATAGGTTGTGAAGGATGATCGATTACAATAGTATGTGGGTAGTACAAACAATACAACATTGTGAGATTGTGCTACAGTTGGAACACAAGGTATTGTACAATAAACAGTAGTGGAACATTGGGTAAATTACAATACATGTCCAAAATAATACAAAAGAACATATAAACGTACCAAACCGCAATAATGCAATAGAACCATTTATAGTGCATGAGTGTACCAGGAGCAGGCTCGAGCTAGTACGTAAGTGCTGTTGGAGTAAAAAGGATGGGGTAGGTTGCACACACCGATGTGACCCAGAAGGGCAGGTGGAGAAGAGAAGGGGAGAGGCAAGAACTGAATATGAGGAGGAGGGGTAGCCATTTCCTGATTTTCCCCTTCAGGATGTTGAGAACCCTGCCGGGTGGGGGAGTCATGGTAGGAAGGCAGAAACTGGGGATAGGTATTAAGGAGGGTTAAAGCAGGAACAGCTGAGGGAAAGGTAATTTTGTAGGGCAGAGGTAAGGGAGTAGTTGGAGGAGGAGTGTTGTATTTCAGGAGGGAGGGAATTCCAGATTTTAGGGAAACTGGTGAAACTAGTCTGATCAATGAGGGTGGAGCAGCGAGGGACCATCAAGGTGCGGGAGCCATTTGATCTGAGAGAGTGGGTGGGTGGTAGTGGAGAGAGAGGATGAGAGCTAGTAGGGCACTCCCAACCAGAATTTGGAAGTTAGTTTGGCACAGTGAGAGATGTATCTGTGAGATAGTGGAAGGAAGGTTAGAGAGCAAAAGAGTTCACAGTGGTGGGAGTGGGAAGGGGAGTTGATAGCAAAGCGGCGGAAGGAGTTAAAGAGAGTGTCCAACTTGGTCAGGGAAGATTTGGGAGCAGCACCATAGACTACGTCACAGTAGTCAGAGATGGGGGAGTATCATCTTCTGGACAATTTTGTGCCTTTTCGCAAAAAATGGAAGATGGCTTCCAACTGTGAACCCTAGTTTTCTCAGCAGATCCTTAAAGACACATTCTGAATGGTAATCTTTAAAACAGTGTTCCTTTTTCTGTAGATGGAGGTTTGGTTATGCTTCCTGGACCTAAAAGTGGCAATAAGTCTCAAGTCACCAAAAATTCCCAAGGTTGAGAGTAGGTCTGGATCAGTATCCACTCATGGCAGTGCCTTTTGTCCTCAGCTCAGCACCACGTGTCTTTACTAAATGTCACTCAGTAGTGATAGCAGCACTTAGTAGGCGGGTGGGTGATTGTTTATCTCTGCCTAGATGACTGGGTAGTGTGTTGGAAAACAAAAGAAGCTCAGACGTCACTAGACACAGCCATGTTGATGATGAAAAAGCTGTTTTGTAGTAAATCTAATGTGGTGTTCATAGGAGCAGAACAGAATTGTGCAGTAAGAATAGTCAAAGGTAGGGGTGGGGCACTTCGCTCTCGAGGTCATCAGTCAGCATTGTATCCACTCGGTGCAAGAATAGCCTTGTAATGTACGGTTAACCATACACTGTCCTATATGTAGTACATTGTCTGGTAAAGAATCACTATTAGGTACAAGAGCTCATTCAACTAGAAGAACTACCACCACCATAGAAGCTGCCAGGGATGTTCCTGTGCTTGAAGTTGTTGCAACCTGGTCATCAACACACATCTTCAGACGCCACATATTTCTGCCTGGATGTTCATGCAAGGAGAGATGCTAGGTTTGGTTCCTCTCTAGCCTTCAGAACTTCTCTCCAAACTAAAATTATAGACTTCACTTCCCAGGTACTGCTAGGAGTTTGTAGTCATTGCAACATCATACATCATATTTCTGTTAGAAGAAAACATTGCTTAACCTTCTGTAAATATATTTCTTCTAAGGGATGTGATGTATGATCACACTAACCCCTCTCTTCTTCCCCTGCTGAAATTAGTAAAGGTTCTTTGGAACAGTATTATTAGAATTGTATCCAAGCATTTATTGGAACTATCCTCTAAATGATAGTTTGTTGAGTTACAAAGATTTACAGTATTGGTATATTTGTAGCCCTGATTTTTTTTTTTTTTTTTACATGGTTACTACAGTATCTTAAACACATTATTTTAATTGTATAGTTATTTGGCTTTGCCCATGGCTGCTTTCCGCTAAAGATCTTCCATCAGGAGGTAAGGGCACATATAACCATCTCTGTGCAAAGGGCATTTGTTGAAATTCTGAACATTGTCCAGGGTATCACCTAGGACCAGACTTGAGGAAACTAGTATGACTATACAGAAGGTGAGTATTTTTTTTATTTTCTAAAGCAGTAGGGTTTCTCACATAAGATCCTTTCCTCAAAAGTTGACAGTGCATCTGGATAAACCCCTCTGTTCCCCCTATTTTCTTAAAAATATTTACGATTTCCTTCCCCTCTAGCTCTTGGACTCACTGAAATCTGTAGGACAGTTACACCTGTTGGAGACAACGGTTCCTCCTGCAGAGCTAGAGAGGACAGATCCCCTTACTTAAGAATTCCAGTTTAACCACCAAGTACAAATTCCTTGGTTCCCATAAAGTGCTCACGGATATGCGCTGCCCCCAGTGGCTGGTTGCTTTTTGGCCTCATGCTCTGACAAATCACTCTTCTTCAGTTCAGTTAGATACAGCATAGCAATGTGTGGGAATTGTAAAGAAAACTCAGAAGTAAAAGGAGTAACTGAAAAAAGCGAAAGACATTTGTGCTAAAGGAAGAAAAGGGAGAGCATGAAGACAAACTATATCTGTCTTGTGCCTCTGGTGATTAGTTTATTCCTGTTATTGCGTATTTCATGGGGGAGGGGGGACATTAAAATTGGCATAGTAGACCAAGTTGCCTTCAAGCTTGTAATCAGCTTGCTAGTTCCCCAGCTTTAAAAATCTCATTGGAAAACTCTTGAAACAGACTCATACCCTGAGGGCCCAGTGCCAATCTTTGGTGGAAGGAAGGTTAGAGGAAGGTTCAGGATGCAGATGAGGAGACACTTTACAGAGAGGGTGGTGGCTGGGTGGAATGCGTTACCCGCAGAAGTGGTATCCAGTAGAACAGTGGACTGCTTCAAAAGGGGATGGGACAGGACAAGGGGGAGGGTCAATGAAGGGGAAGGGTAGAATGGAGGGGCAGCTGCAGAATAAGGGGTGGCAGAGTGATTTTGCCCTTCTTACTGTGTCTTGATCCAGTAATCACAAGAACACACTGGTTGTGCTCCTAGCAACTGGAGCCTTGTCCTTCCTCACTAGGCATGACATCCGGAAATAGTGTTGGAGCAATTGCCCTTGGACAGCTTCCAACTTCTTGAAGAGGGACATTGTTACTGGAGGGGAGGTGCAGCGCAGGGCAACAAAGATGATCAAGGGGCTGGGGGACTTATCATACGAGAGGAGGCTGAGGGAGTTGAACATGTACTCACTGGAGGAGAGGAGGGACAGGGGGGACATGATTGAAACCTTTAAGTACATGAAAGGAATAAACAAGACGGGTACAGAGGGGCTGTTCAAAGTAAGGGAGGGGAGGGACACCAGGGGCCATGCTATGAGACTGGAGGGAGGAAGGTTCAGGAGGGAGATGAGACACTTTTTTACAGAGAGGGTGGTAGCTGGGTGGAATGCGTTACCTGCAGAAGTGGTATCCAGTAGAACAGTGGACTGCTTCAAACGAGGATGGGACAGGACAAGGGGGAGGGTCAATGGAGGGGAAGGGTGAAAGGGAGGGGCAGCTGCAGGATAAGGGGTGCCAGCTGCACATTCGGGCAGACTTGATAGACCTCTAGGCCTTTATCTGCTGGCAAATTTCATTTGTTCATATTTGTCAGCTCAGCAGTTCTGCAGTCACTTTGAGATGGGCTTCTGCTTTCATCAGCACAAGTTGTAAGTGGATGGTGGCAGAGTGATTTTGCCCTGCTTACTGTATCTTGATACAGTAATCACAAGAACACACTGGTTGTGCTACTAGGAACTCGAGCCTTGTCCTTCTTCACTAGGCATGACATCCGGAAATAGTGTTGGAGCAGTTGCCTTTGGACAGCTTCCAACTTCTTCAATCCCAGCAGGAATTGCAATATACAGCAATGTAAGAACACTGACTATAGGTGAGCTCTCAGCTACTCTAGGCCCTTCAGAAATTGAGTCATTTTGGTTTATTCTATAAATGGAGCCTCATACCTCCAGTAAACCTACCTGGTGAACAAAAACACAATTACAATTGAAGATTATGTAGGAAGCATTGGATATAAGAATGTTTATGGCAGGGTTTGTGTTAACTGACTGCCAGAGCCCCCTGAAAGGATCTTAAAGATCCTGAAGAAAAAAGTTAAGTTGTGCTTCAGAACTGACCCTTACATTGTGACTGTGTACCACTGTCAGTAAGCAATAAACGTGTAAGATAGCACAGCTTAGGGGCACTCGGCAGATGTCTGACCTCCAGATGTTTTGAACTGGCTTCCAACTTGAGGAGTAAGGAATCAAACTGACCCTCATTTTGCCAGTATTAACTCATTCCCTAGGTTCCCAGCTGTTCCTGTCACAGCTTATACCATGTAATTCAACTGGTAACTTTGACTAGATTGCATGTTTCTCTTTTTGACCTACACTAGCCTTCATCCAACCTGCTGCCTTCTTTACTTTACCCAGTATTAGAGGAAGACTTTATATTTTTTTAAATGTCAGGATCGCAGGACCAGCTGCACTACCCAGCAAATCTGTATTAACAACATGCTTTGTATTTTCTCTCTTTCTCTCAGTGGACTGGGATACATTGCAGGGTCGAAGGTCAAAGAGACGGCTAAAGACTGGCACTGGGCCCTCAGGGTATGTTAACTTCAGAATACTTCACACTTGATGTAATGTATTAATGTAAAATAAATATTTTTATTCATAAATTGCAGGTACTTTTTTGCATTAAATACGGGGATCAAAATACTTTTGTTCAGTTCTGTTTGTACGCTGGTGCAGGCAGATAACGTAAATGCCCCTGTGTCAGACCACATGCACTTTTATGAAAAAAGTGGGAATTTTCATTTAGCTGTTTGCATTAGTGCTGCTGCCAGTTGCAGCGTTTCCATACTCCAGCTTCTTGTATTTAAATTGCAACTTAGTAATTTTGCTTCCAGGCACTGGAGTTTTATTTTACATACGTGCTCTTTTTCTTATTCAGTGTCTCTAGTCTGCATTAAAGCAAGAGGAATAAATGTACATGCACAGTGGTACAAATCCTGGCAAAATGTTACCTGCATAGAGACGTTTGTGCCCTCCACCAGGTAGCAGGCGTGCATGGTTAATTCAGTCCCTTTTTGCAAGTGCTGAACTTGCTTAACATTTCTTAGTGAAGATGTGCTGGGAATGCAAGTCGCACTATAGAATGTCCTCTTATCAAGCACTGTGTATTCTGATGTGTCTTTAAAGAGCAGATAATTTTACAAGAGGTGAATCCTTTGCATTTCACAGGGACTAGGGCTGCGCGCAGTCTGTAAGGGAGCTGGTTAGTGGAGGAAATGTAGTATAAAGGAGAACAGTGTCTCATCACGGCACTAAGACCAGAATTTGGTTTTAGTCATAATTCCCATCCCAGCAGTATTCTTCAGCAATGTATGCTGGTGCTCATAGATGACTGACATGTTCTCAGAGGCCCAATTTGCCATGTGTTGACCAGATTTTCAGATAATATATCAGATGTTCCTAATAGCCAAAACAATACTGTACATTGCATTTTCTTGGACTTCGATACAATTCCCAGTTTGCCATAAATATTGCTTAAAATTACTTAACGGGAACAACTAGTTGCCCCAGGCCCTGGATCTCCTTGGGACATCATCACTGAAATCTACATTTTGCAGCTGTGGCAAGTGGTGCGGTGCCAGCAATCCATTAATCCCTCTGCTGTCAAAAAGTGCATTTTTATAAAGATTTCCTGTTTACATGGATTTTTTCAGTCCTAATCTAATTTCTGACATATCCAGTGCTTAATTATGTGGAACAATATGTTTAACCCTAATTAAGCAAAAGAACCCAATACATGGGCTCGGCTATCAGGTAATTAACCTGCACCTCAGATTATGGAAAAGATGGGGTACAGTTATCAAACAGTAAAACAGGATAGGAAGGGCTCTTTGGCTCTTATTAACTACTACTTTTAAAAACTTCTGTGTTTGTACTTTTTTTATTTCTTAACATATTTTATCCCCCTGGGCAAAGGCTGGGGCCTCCTTCTACTTGTGCTAAGCCCTGATTCTCGCTCAACAAGATTCCACATCGACAGCTGGCCCGGTGGCACTGAGGGTTGAGGCGCTGGATGCCACACCTCGCACCACGCCAGCAACCAGAGTTCGGGAGTGAGCTCGGGTGCTGGGGGTCGGCAGGAGCGGGAAGGGATTGAGCGTTCCCAGGACAGCTCTCCTTTCCCGGGGGGAGGGTATTGGGGATCTCCGCTGTCCCAGTGACCCCAGGTGGAGACCAGGGGCACTACGGGATCATGGACCAAAGTAGCGTGGGTGGCGTGGTAGATGCCAGCAGGGTTGCCGTGTGCCATGGCATCATTGCACTATCGGGAGAAGACTGACAACCCTTCGGCCCGGATAGGAGACGGCATCCAAGTACCTGGCCACACATGCCCTACTGGACCTCTGCCTCTGCCCTTGATCTCCTCACAGACCTTGGGCTGGGGCTAATGTCCTGAGGAGGCAGGCGGTTACAGTGGATGAGAGCGGCAGGTGAGTGGACTGCCCGAGAGAGTTCCGGGACCAAAGGAGACAGAATAGAACTGAAAAAATAAAAAAAAATTCCACATCGACCTGTCCAGGACCCTGAGGCCCCTCTGCAACACACTGCTGTGCCACCCCTCCGGCTTAACTCATAGGGTCTGGTACACCCCCTACCACCTTGCCACTTCTCCTCTACCATCCATCCAGCCACCCATAGTGGAGATGAAAGCTCAGGGCGGTCCCTGGATGATGGTGGTAGGAGTCCAGCATTGAGTGTGGTGGGTGGGCACAGGTTTCACATGCCCTCTTATGCCCCAGTTTTTCCCTTAGGCTCCCCCCGGAATATGCAGACACACCCTACTGACACTGACACTCGCTGCAAATTTCCTTGAGTGCTTTTCTCTGCACTGCCTCCTGTGGTCACCCATATAGCAGTGAAACAGTAGACCTGTGAGTCTCCCCCCCCCCCCAACCCGGAGGAGGAGAGCATCCATTGGGATGCTCGATCTTCCTCCCACCAGTCAGCCATCTGATGCCCTGGCTCACTCCTGAATCCTGGTCATCAGCGTGGCAAGCGGTAGTGCTATTGCTGCGCCAACAAGCCAGCCTCTGTGTTTCTGTTTTTTTTTTTTATTTTCATCTTTATCCCCCTTACTGCCTCCGGTGCCCCCTCCTTCCGTCCGCTCATGTCCCCCGGTACCTACCTTAGGGATCTGCCCCTAGAGTGCCCATCCTCCTCTCCTCGCACATTGGGGTCTGTCCTGTAGGTGGTCCGGGTGGACTTAGGGCGGACTTCATCTAGGGCTGCCGGAGGGTATTTCCAGTTTTCCCTGACGCCCCACTCCCCCAGGACGCCACGCTTAGGGACGACGCCCGAGTGGTAGCATGCTTACGCACGCAGACCCTCATGCGCCGAGATGTTCCTCTCTCGGCTCCGACAGGCGGCCGCCCACTTTTCCCCTCTGCCGGTGCTTCCACCGGCTATGGAAGGAATGCAGAGCGCAATGCGCTCTTGGTAACCCACCTCTGAGGGAGGAGAGCATCCGTTGGGACGCTCGATCCTCCCTCCCCCCGCCGACCCCTGGCCACCCGAGTCCGTTCCCGAACCCAGGTCACCGGCGCAGCGCGAGGTGTGGCGTCTAGCGCCTCAACCCTCAGCGCCACCGGGCCGGCCGTGTTTCTGTTTTAACTAAAAAAAAAAAAAAAAAATCTTCTGCCTAAAATCACCAACATTCCACAGTGCCTAGCTAAGCAGACTGGCGTGGCTTATCATACTGGAAAAGATCCCTCTCAGTAAGAACACAGAGCCATTGTCCAGTTACTCTGCAATATTGGGATCGTAGACTCAGTAATGGTTCTATATTCTAGTCTCTTGTTTGACTAGGACTGTAGTGCTACAGCACATCTGTTAGAAACTGCTAAACATCTAGGGTTTTCTCACGACGTGCTGGATCACGAAAGAGAAAACTTGATTTCAGTTCTATTTCAAAATCTTTTTTTTGGTTTTTCTTTTCTAATTATGATAGCAATAACAATATAGTGGTCAGCTTTTAACTTGGTAATAACTGGACAGGGGTGTTAATTAAGATGTTGGCCTAAAACAATTAAACCAGTGGAACAAGGCATACAGTAAGGCAAACAGGATGCTGGGGTGTATAGGAAGGAGTAATGACAGCAGAAGGAAAGAGGTATTACTACCTCTCTATAGATCACTGGTGAGGCCCCACCTGGACTACGGTGCCCAGTTCTGGAGTCTTCACCTAAGGAAATATAAGGACATGTTGGAGACAGTGCAGTGTAGGATGACCAGAATGATTTAGGGCCAACAGGACCTATCTTATGAGTATCGGAAATACACTGAACGTGTGCTCACTGGAGGTCAGACGAGAGAGGGGAGATATGACAGAGACCTTCAGGTTACTGCAAGAAATGAGCAAGGTAAACTGCAAGACACTGTTTAGCATAAATAGTGGATCAGGAACATGGGGGCATGAGTGAAAACTGATGTTGGGGGGGAGATTAAAGAGAGAAGTGAGAAAGTTTTATTTTACAGAAAGGGTGGTGGATTCGTGGAGCAGTCTGCCAGCTGATGTGGTGGGCGCCAAAACTATCAATGGTTTCAGACACTGATGGGGCAGAGTTGAAGGGCTTAGTGGTTGCTCAGGGTTGTAGCGGTAGGGCAGTGCACACAGGAGTGGATAGTGTGGGTTAAAACCCTGTGTAGACAATGGGTCCCGGGTTTGTTAGAGTGTATGGGCCGAATGACTGGACCAGTCCTCTTCTTCTGCCGTTATTGTCTATGTTTCTGCTACCTTGTATACCCTAACCAGTGTTCCAGTATTGCAATATTTTTATTTATTTGTTCACCAAATAGGTGCGCAGTCCCAGAAAGTGTTTTCAAGCCCAACCCGAGCCATGGAGATGGCACACAACAGTATAGTAGGAATGGAGTGCATACAGCACAAAAGTATACAAATTAAACAACTGGTAACGGGAGGAGGAAATAAGAATCGACACAAGACATAAATACGTAGCAATGACAAGTAAGGGCGTTAAATGAGCAGACAGTAAATACATACATTTATTTATTTATTTTCACTTTGGTAACTGGGTAAGTGCACTGACACCAAGTGCCTTTTTCACTCATGACCCGGGTGCAATAGCACAGACATTTGAGGACATGCATACAAATGTTTGGGTGCTTGTTGCAGAAAATGAAACATACACACATCGATTGAAAATTACATACTTGCAGCACATAGAAAGTGCAGCTGATTAGTGCAGATACTACATTGAGTGCAGATGCATAGGGGTATGTACAAGAGGTATTTATACAAAGCAGTCACATACACTGAGTGATAGATAAAATTCTTTCAGATTGCATGAGAAAGCAGAGACAGTTGGTGAGTCTCTAATGGGGGGGGGGATTGTATTCCATAATGAGGAGGCGCGGTAGCT
Source organism: Neoceratodus forsteri (assembly GCA_016271365.2). Lineage (NCBI taxonomy): Eukaryota > Metazoa > Chordata > Ceratodontiformes > Ceratodontidae > Neoceratodus > Neoceratodus forsteri. The sequence goes on along the minus strand of CM028132.1, from coordinate 781,716,026 downwards.
GAAGGAGCATTGTCCAGTGTTTGTTCGAAAAAAGGGAACTTTTAGGTTAGATTGAGGTGGACTGAGAGGAGGGCAAGTCGACATACTCGAGTTGTTCAGCTAAATAGATGAGGGTGTTTTTAACCATAATTCTTGAAGATGGGGGGGGGGCCGCTCAGAGGTAATGTAAGGAAGTATTTTTTCGCAGAGATGGTTGTGGATGCATGGAGTGGCCTTCCGGAGAAGGTTGTGGAGTCAAAAACAGTGGTTGAATTCAAGCATGCATGGGACAGCCATAAGGCAATTATAGGGGGTTGGGGTAGAAAGAAGTAGGCTGCTGGTTAACTAGGATCTGCAGCTTATCCATTAGGTATAGAAATGGGCAGACTGGGTGGGCCAAGCGGTCCTTATCTGCCGTCAAATACTATATTTCTCTGTTTCTTTTAATAAATCTGAGTGTTGGGTTGGATTTGAGCTCTGAGGAGTGCCAGTTTAGAGTGTTAAGAGAAAGGCAGTGATGCGTCTTGCTATCGCTAACTGATGCAAATCTGGCAGTCTTGTGATAGTGTACTTTTTCTGTAGCATAGTTTTGTTAACAGCATCGGTGACCAAGGAGCCGTAGTCCAGTATAGGGAACAGATTTGCCTGTGCTATTCTGTGTCTGGATTCAGGTGTTAGGTACTTGGGGATTCTGTACAGAGAGCCAAGCCTTTGGTGAAGCAGCTTGGTATGTTATGAATGTGGGTATTGAAGGTAAAGGTAGAGTCTAAGTGTACTCCTAGATATTTAAAGCAGCTGACTTTTTTCCAAACAGTTCCCATTATTTGCATTGATGCAGAACTTGGGGGCTGCGTTTTTCAGATTGTAGTTAGAACCAAACAACATTGATTGGGTTTTCGATAGGTTCAGTACCATTTTTTCTAGAACAAACCATTCCCGCAAGTTTGTGAAGGTTGATTTTGTTGATATTTTTGCTATGTGTGTATAGAACTGTGTCATCTGTATAGAGAAGAGTATGCATAGGTTTGCAGATTGTTGGGAAATTGTTGATGAAGATTGAAAACAGAAGAGGCCCCAGTATGGAGCCTTGAGGGACCCTACTGCGAATTACATTGGTACTTGAGACCGTGTTACTGATTTTCACCCGCTGTTTTCTATGTGTGACAGGGTTGAATAGGACCCTGTCCCAGTTGTTATAGAGAGAAACACAGGGACTGAGATTGGAATTTGAGAAGAAACCAAGATTGACTTTCTCTGTTTATACTGACTTTGTAAATAGTTATACTGAACAATTTAATTTTTTTTATTTTACTGTTATTAATAAATCGCTTGTTGCAAATTTTACAACTGCTGCTTGTTTTCCCATGCTTCCTGACCTGTGCCTCGATGACAGATGGTGTCATCTTAAGTGGGATTACGCCGTGCATACTCTTAAGTCAGGAGTTTTGTGCATAGGTACTGGACCTAGTACCAGGGAAGCATAGAGAAATGTATGGATTCTGCAGCAGCAAGTCCAGGAGTGGTTACCAGGAGAATGGCAGCCAAACTAGCAGAGACAGAAGTCCAAGCTGAGACTGTACAGCTAGCACTCTTTATAGAAAAAGAACAGGCAGTGACAGAACCTGAAAGCCTGACTGCCTTTTTCAAATGGGTTATACAACAAAAAAAGATTCAACATTTAGAAGCAGAGGAAAGAAGAGATGCAGCAACAGGCACAACAGATGAGAGAAGAGATGCAGTGACAGGAGCAGCAGTAGCTGGATACCTTGCAAGCTATCAAAGGCAGAGGATCTGGCACAGATCCAGACGAGCAACAAAACACAAGCAACTTAAAAGCCATTAAACTTACGAAGTTGTGTCCCTCAGATGATATCGATGCATACCTGACAACTTTTGAAAGAGTTGCTACAGCCTGCCAATGGCCAAAGCAGCAGTGGACAGTCAGACTGGTACCCTATCTGACAGGTAAAGCCCAGCTTGCCTACAGCAATATGGACACTGCACAGTCAGAAATCTATGACCTGGTGAAAAGCAAAATCCTGAAAAGGTATGACATCTCAGGAGAGACCTACAGGCAGAGATTTCGATCTCTGAAGTACAACTCAGTCGACAATCCTCGAGAAGCCTTCACCCGACTCAGAGAACTCCTGATAAAATGGCTCCAACCAGAGGGCAAAACAGTCCCACAGATTGACACGTTTGCAATGGAGCAATTTATCAACATCCTGCCTACAGATGTGCAGCTTTGGGTAAAGGAACACTGACCAGAAAGTGAGGAAAAGGCTATTTCTTTGGCCGAAGATTGCCAAATGGCCAGACAGACACCACAGCAGTAAGATAACAGCCAAGCACAGGTAAGACATTCTTTTTCCCATTTAAACTCCAAGTCTGATAAGAACTCTGGTGGGGGTAACAAATCTGTGCCCAAAGATGTTATTTGCTATGACTGTAATAAGCCAAAACCATATTTCAAGAAACTGCTGTAGTAAGGAGAGAGTGGCACTGGAGCAGATTTGTCCTTGGCAAATTGGGGCAAGTACTTAACAGATGTGAAGGTGGGGGATAAGACTGTAAAAGGAGCTCATTGATTCGGGAAGCAGACAGACCCTAGTGCATGTTGAAGTGCTGGGAAAACAATGTCCGAAAGGACCAGGTGCTAGTGTCATCTGCATCCACGGGGACACTCAATACTGTCCTACCACCCAAGTGACTCTGATCATTAAGGGTGTGTCACACCAAATGAAAGTGAGGGTAGTACCTAAGTTGCCTGTACCCATGATTATTGGAAATGACTGTCCAGGATTTACTGAATTAATCTCAGGGGAACTGAACCCTGCAGTTTTGGCAGCAGTGGTGACAAGAGCTCAGGCAAAGAAAATGTCTGATGGTGGGGACTCTTTTTTCCCTTTCGTTAATTTTGATTTGGACTTGTTTGAACACAGCTCCAAGATCTGGAAATCCAAGAAAGAAAGGCGATGCCTGAAGAAACTGGCAACAAATGACTGACGGACATAAAGGATTAAAATATGAACATGCTGAAGCTAAACTAACTGATTGTCATTTTGTTTCAGAGCAAGCTAACTATGTTTCTCTCCAGGATTATTTTAAGCAGCTGAGGGTGAAACCAAAACAGGGTGGACCAATGTTTAAAAAATGTAATGGGTTACTGTACAGAGTTTGGGTTAAACCTCAGACACAGAAACAGACTGAACAATTGGTTATTCCAAAGAAGCGTAGAACAGAGTTGTTACAGATGGCACATGATAGTCCTATGGCTGGTCACTCGGGGAGGGATCACACCCTTGCCAGATTGCTGTATAGATTTTACTGGCCTGGAATTCATGAAGTCTCCCCCCTTCACCCCCCCCCCCCGCCTCTTCTGAGCCCTCAGTGATCTTTCACTTTTTGTTGACTAGTTTCAGCCTGATGCAGTTGATGACCATGCCCTTTGGCTGTAATTCCTGCCTTCTCCAACTTCGCTCCTCACATTTATCTTCATCTTCCACCCAGCTTCCTACTTATCCCTGTGTTACTCTGTGTTCCCATGTATACATTCTACTTATTCTAGCTATTGTATTGATCTACCATTGTAACGCAATATGCCGACCTATTTATTGTTTTGTTCCTATTTCTGTAGCTTGTATTGTATTTGTTCTCTGACGTGGAACCTTTGTAAAAGAGCATGGCTCAAAGGTACTTGTAGTCCTAGTTGTAATAAAATAAAAAAAAAAAAAAAAGATGTTGCTACCTGTTGTAATTCCTGTGCTGAGTGTCAGAAAGTAGCCCCAGTCACTAGAAAAGACAAGGTGCCCCTGGTGCCCCTACCCCTGATAGATGTGCCTTTTGAGAGAATTGCAATGGATATGGTTGGCCCCTTAGACAAAATTAAAAAGGGTAATTGATTCATTTTGGTAGTACAGTATGTGACTGTGCCACTCGATACCCAGAGGCAGTTCCAATGCGTACTGTCACAGCTCCAAATGTGGCAGCAGAGCTTGCCAAAATTTTCAGCAGGGTGGGCATACCAAAAGAGATTATTACTGATCAGATAGTAATTTTGGTGCTGCATTACTGAAGGAGCTGTACCGACTACTAGTATCACTGCCATAAGAACCTCCCCTTATCACCCTCACACAGACAGTCTTGTTGAGCATTTCAATCAAACCCTAAAACGCATGTTAAAAAGGTTTGTAAAAGGGGAAGGGAAAGGTTGGGACCAATACTTGCCTTACCTGCTTTTTGCGTACAGAGAAGTGCCACAGGCATCAACAGGTTTTTCACCATTTTAAATGCTGTACAGTAGACAACCTAGAGAGTCACTAGATGTAATTAAAGACACATAGGAAGATAACCCCCATCAGAAGCAATCTATAACATCTTATATGTGTGCCCTGAGAAAGAAGCTGACAAAATATGTTGAAATCGCCCATAGTAATCAGGAAGAGGCCCCAAACCAGCAGAAGATGTATTATGACCATGGCATTAAAGGAAACGTTTTTTGAGCCAGGTGAAAAGATCTTGTTACTGTTACCCACTACAGAAGATAAACTGTTAATGAAGTGGCATGGGCCTTATAAGATTCTTATGTAACCCCTAGATGGCGCTATCCCAGGGGCTACTACCCCTGCCTGATTTGCCACTAACAGGTTGAGGGGCCTGGATCCAATGGCGGGTGCCTCCACCCAGAGGTCAGGGTTTGCAATAGTTAAACTAACTTGGTCACAGCCCTCTGGGACACTGCAACCCCCTTTCTTCCCACTAGTGGCCCACACAATATATCAGAATTACCTTCACAGTATACACTTACCCCAGGTCTGGTTCCGCACTGGGACCTCCTGTGAAATGAGATACAGTGCAACAATCACAGTACAGTACTTTAACATAGACAAATACCTCAGGCAGTATAACTTTGCTGAAACAAGCAGCTCTGATTTATTTAGGGATATAACAAGGACAGGGGAAATCAGGTTAATTAGCTTATCACCTGATAATTCACTTTATGGCTCTGTGCACAGGCCTATCCCTATCAGTTACTGTCCCTGGGTACCCAAGCCCCAGTGGCTAGTCCAAACCGTGGCAGCTGGTAGGGCCCTCACACAGAGAAAAGGGAGAATTAAACAGTCAGCAGTACAGTAATTCCATTTGGATTTAATTAGGCAATTCAACAGGAGCGACTTTGAATTAGTACTCACACCTCCAAATAAGATAGGGTCCTTCAATGTCAGCAGGGCTCACTTGAGGTACACAAACCTCTTCACACATCCATATAAAAGAAAGCACTATACCAGGCAGGCTGCATCTGTATCCCGATCGCAATTACTGCACAATACCCGAGAACACACAGCAGATTCAGTTCCTGACAGACCAAGTGCAATTTTCAGCAATTCCTCCAGTCTTCTACAGGGTGAGCCTGGTTTCTACTCTTCAGAGATCCTTTGATTCTTTTCACAGGACGGATTCAGTCCTAACAAGCTGTTACACAAGCTGCAGACCGGAACTCTGGGCCTCATACACGCTTTGACTAAACTGCACACTGAAAAGCACAGGGCTCCTTCCTTCTTCACTGCCAAAGCTCAACTGAAACTCCAACCGACAAAACCGGCACTTCCTTTGAGTTCCTCCCAGTTCTTGACTGGATTGGCTGTCACTCACAATAGACTGCTGCTGTTGGTCCAAAAGGCACTGAAGTCTAAACTACATCTCCCAGAGTCACTGCCCATACAATCCTCTTGTGGCTGGCTCAGATTATGAGTCCAAGTTCTGATTCGTCCAAGGCACCATTTTAGAGCTAGCTTACCCCACACTGATTGGTCCAGTTCAGCAGTTCAAAACTAGAATGGGGAACTAGCAGACACAGTTCTGACTGCAAAGAAAGCAGGTTGGACAAACTGTAATTTCATTATTACTCTAAATAATTTCTGGCAAACAGTTACATCTTTCAGATAGGATCCCTTTGCACTCCTAGTGACTGCAAAATGAAGTGAATTGCAGCAGCTTGAGTGGTACTCAATCAAAGAAACACACAGTCCCCCATACAAACTAATTATGTCTGCAAGCAGACCGCTCTTAAAGAGACAGTACCAGAGGTTCTAAAAACACTCACTGATAAATGGCTTAAATGCCAAACACCATTCAGGCTTGGAGCATTCAAGCAAGCTCCTGGAAGTCTTTTAGGAACCCCCATTTGCAGGGGTTACACCTTCCTGGCCTGGGAAAGCTTGACGTCCAGCTCAAGCAAGTACCCATAAGTTTCAACTGCAACCATATACATTTGCATTAGGCTCGCATATGTAATCATCAGTCAATAAATCATTTTACCAAGAACACATTTCTGAAACATTGCAGTACGTCACTTTTACACAGTATTACTTACACTGTACCATAACTCAAGTTATTACTCTTCTACATGAAACCTGAAGAGAGGGGCCTTCCTATCAGTTACCTTGGGCTGGACGGGCAAGGCACCATACTTAGAGGGCAACACAAGTAACTTGAGTTAGCACTGACGCTCAGTTTGGGCAATGAGCTCGGGACACATACACTTTATGGACAACATTGAGAGGCAAATCCACAGGCCTCCCAAGGGAATCATAACTGAGGTGCACCACAGGCTTTACAGCTCGACCAGTCTTTCTAGGGGGAACTATTATAGTCTCTGCACTCTGAGCCTCATTTTCAGCATTGTCCTCACTTGTCAGGGGAGTCTCCATGGGGGTTGAGAGGCTAGAACTTGGGGCACTTTCAGCTCCAGGAGTTACAGTTTCTGAGTCCACAACATTTGGCTCGCAGGGAGAGCTTTCGGACACTGGCAGTGGACTGTCAGGGCACTCAAAATACTCTTCCTGTTCGGGTGTATCACCAGTCTGCCCCAATCTATCATTTTCCTCCCCTGAAAGCTCAAACAGTTCAACCATGCACAATGATTCCATTTCATCTGATCTGATGCTTTGCACTTCACTTTCTGGGAGCATTGGCTCCAGGGATGAAGCTGGGGGCTTAGACAGTCCAGAAGGCCCAGCTTCATCTCCAGTATTGACTAGGGGATTGCCCCGAAACAATTGACTCAGTTCGTAAGAAGGATAGTATTCAAAGTCACTCTCACTTTCTTCCGATATGGACTGACAGTCATGCTCAACTGGGACTTGTGGAGGGGAACACTTTAACTTTGCTTCTGTAGGTGCAGACTTTCTTGATCTTTTCTTAGCAGCAGCTCTAGTCACTGGTCCAGAGGGGGCATCTTCTAGGGGCTCAGACTCAATTAAGATTTGTCCAATGGGCAGTAAATGATTTCTATGCATTGTTTTTACATCTTTTGAATTATTCTCAGGCCTTACTTTGTACACTGGCAGATCATCTAGTTTGCCCACTACAATGTGAGGAGATGGTGCTATCTGTCAGCAATCTTGTGCTTGCCATGCAGTCCCAGATTTCTTAGCAATACCCGATCTCCCTCCTGGAGTTCCTGTGCTTTCACCCTTTATCATACCTTTCTTTGTTGGCCAGATTTCTTTTGGCAGCCATGGTTTGAGCCAGTTGGTATCACATGAGTTAGCTGGGCCTTTAACTTTTGCACATACTGTAAATAGTTGTCAGCTTGAACCCCATCAGAGAGACCCCAAAACACTCATCTATCTGGTAGTCGAGCTTCTTCCAAACATCAGGCTGTAGGGGAGAATCCAGTGGCATCACTTTTGGTGCAGTTATAAGCATGTACCAGGGTGCTAATTTGTTGGCTCCATCTAGGCTTGTCCTTTGGGTGCAGGGTGCCTAGCATATCTAGCAAAGTGCGGTTGAAACGCTCAGGCTGTGGGTCCCCTGGGGGTGGTAAGGAGTGGTTCTGGACTTTCCTCCCCACAGAGAAAGCATCTCTTTGATCAGACGACTCTCAAAGTCTCTCCCTTGATCAGAATGGATTCTTTGTGGAGCCTCATAGTGAACAAAAAAGTTTTCTACAAGTACTTTGGCCACAGTGGATGCTTTCTGGTCTTTGGTGGGGAAGCTTGGGCATATCTCGTGAAATGGTCAGTGACCACCAGCACATTACTGATATTTCTTTGATCTGACTCCAAACTCAGAAAATCAATACAGACCAGCTCCATGGGTGCACTGGTGGTGATGTTAACAAGGGGCAGCCCTCTGGGGCAAAGCTTTCTCTGTAAGCAGCATCATAAGTTCGAATGTGTTGCTCCACATCAGCCCATCTTAGGCCAATAGAATCTGGATCTCACCAAGTCAAGTGTTCTGTCTATACCAAGGTGCCCCATGTGGTTGTGCAAGGACCTCAGTACTGAGTCTCGAAGGCAGTGGGCAGCACTAGTTGTTGTTTGTCTACTTGTCCCCTCTGTCTGCTGTTTCTCTGTATAACAGTTTATTGATCAGTTTCAACTTAGGACCTTCTTGTATAACAGTGCAGTTCTCAAATCAGTGGAGCGAATTTGGACACATCTTTTCCTGCATAGAGGGCTTCTAAAGCTGCTTTGATCATGGGATCGGGATTGAGCCCGCTGAATACTGTCATTGTCCAGCTGAGGCAGTGCACCAATGTCTATTGCAGAAAAGTGGCAAGCAGCAGGTATACAATTCTCAGAGGGTCCCAAGCAATCCACCATGCAGTCCATCATGCGTCCGCTGACATTTGTTCCTCCCTGTCAAACTTCCGCAGAGTGCCCGAATGTCAGGTTCTGCCAATCGACCCAATCATTCTGGGGAACAGGCCTCCGGGAGAGCATCAGCATCTATGTGGTTCAGACCTGCTCGGATTCAGAGCATAGTCATATGTAGATAATGCAGAAAGCCACCTATGGCCAGTGGCATCCAACTTAGCTGAGGTCTGCACATAGGTCAAAGGATTATTGTCAGTTTTACTAGTATTTTAGCCCCATACAGTACTCATGGAATTGGTCAACAATAGCCCACTTCAAAGCTAGGAACTCTAACTTATGTACAGGATAGTTCTTTTCGGATGGGGTCAGGCTTCTACTGGCAAAGGCCACTGGTCTCAGGCCATTCTTGTGCTCTTGGTACAACACAGCCCCAACCCTTGCAAGCTAGCATCAGTGTGCAGGACGAAGGTTTTCTTGGATCGGCATAGGCCAGCACTGGAGCATGGGTAAGTTGATATATGATCTCATGAAAAGCAGTCTCACAATCAGGAGTCCAGCGGGCCCCAAATACTTCACTCGGATGAAAATACACTCTTCAGTCTTGAGGGACACTGACTTTTGGTATTTTTGTGGGTTGGGGATACCCTTGAGTAAGGTTAAGTAAAGGGCGGATCACTCTTGAATAGTCCTTGATGAAGCTACGATAATAACCACAGAATCCCAGGAATCTTTGCAGTTCTTTAGATTTTTGGGCTGTGGCCAGGTGGTCAAGGCCTCAACTTTACTTGGGTCGGTCTCTATTCCCTCGGTGGATACTATGTGTCCCACATACTTACTGATGTTTGAAAGAATTGACACTTATCAATGGACAGTTTAAGGCCAAAGTCCTCCAGTCGGTCCAATACCTTAAATAATCTGCTCTCATGTTCCTCCAGTGAGCTGCCAAACACAATAACATCATCTAGGTATACCAGGCACTCTAGTAAGTTCATGTCCCCACTGCACGCTCCATCAATCGCTGAAAAGTGGCTGGGGCACCTGAAACTCTTGAGGCATCCTCATGAATTCATAGAAGCCAAGCGACAGATAAAGGCCGCTTCTCACGGTCCTCTGGGGCCATCGATCTGGTAGTACCCACTGCGGAGATCCAGCACAGAGAACCACTTGCTCCCGCTTAGGCAGTCCAAAGCATCCTGAATGCGGGGCATTGTGTACTGATCAGGGATAGTCCGCCGGTTTAAGGTGCGATAATCCACACACATCCTTACTGTTCCATTCTTTTTCCTCACTACCACAATGGGGGAAGCATAAGGGCTTCTGGATTCTTGTATTACACCAGCAGCTAACATCTCTTGCAGATGCCGTCTCACATCATCTATGTCAGCAGGTGCCAGGCGTCGAGACCTCTCACGAAATGGTCTTTCGTCATGCAGCCGGATATTGTGCTCAGCTCCTTGCACGCATCCTACATCCCATTCCTTTAAAGAAAACACCTGGTTCTCTGGGCAAGCTTCTCACTGATCCTCACTTTCCATTCAGCTGGCAGCGGGAGTCGCAAATCAAACAAGTCAGGCGTTACTCTGTCATTCTTCCTGAACTCTGCTGCTGGGTAGCACTGCAGTGTCTGCACAATGCACATTAGCCAGGATGCAACCTCTGTTTACTCGAATGTCTCTTTCAGACACATTATGAACTTGGACCATTACCCTTCTGGCATAAGCATGGGCTCTAGCGGCAAAATACTAGGCTTGACCAGCAGTCCCTCTGGCAATTTTCCATCGCCTGGTGCATCCAACATTAATATTTTATTCTTAACATCCTTTCTGATACGGACCTCTCCTGTAAGGTACACTGGGCATTTGGCGCCAGGATCAGAGACTCAGGATCCTTCTTCCATACAATTCCGACCGGTTCCTCTGGTTCTGTTTTTCAGCATCTCTGTGCCTCATAGGCCTTCTTAATTAAAGCCGGAACTCTTAAAGCTCTACTAGTCTTTGACCCTGTTTTTCATAACACAACTGTGCCAGCCTTCCAACATATGAGCATTTGTTCCAATCAACAAAGGGACACCATCATACAGTCCAGTGGGGGACACACTAAGGCTAGGGTCTCTACTTGTTCGCCACTCCAGCCACGGAGGTGGGGAAAGACAGCCAAATTCGGATATACCCGGAATAGGGGTAGGCCTCTCCTACTAACCCCCATACATGCAGTCCTTCTAATGGTTGTAAGGGTACGCCTGACAAATGCTTCTGATACCAATCCTGGAACATAATTGTCACTTGGGAGCCACTGTCTAATACAGCTCTTGTAGACACTCCATTCACCTTTACAGTGGTCTCCATGGAGGGACCCACTATTCTGGACCAGTCTGGAGAGGCGGTAGTGGGGCCTGGGCAACTGACCTTGCTACAAAGGACGTGAATTAGCATTTTGGTGCCCTCATTGGGACTGCGTCGCACCCTAACCACTGATTTCTTCTCCAAGCCTCCTTGTAGCCTATATGCAACTCTTTGTCAGTGTCTTTTGGGACTGGCATTCCCTTTCATGTGCCCATCTTTCCCACAATTATAGCAAAACATACTTTCTGGAGTTTGAGCTGGCGAGGCGCCACACTGGGAGCCAGGGCGGGGTATTACTAACTGGAAACCTGGGTGCCATCTCTGTCTGCGGCGTGATAAGCATTTGGAGACATCTGCAGTTTCTCCACTTCCATGGTCAAGGAATTGAGTTTGGAGCTGTTATCAGCAGGAGATATATGGGTGGGTACCCCACCCCATAGCAGATGCAGTCGGATATAGGTCAGGGCCTCTGCATTGCAGGCGTGGCCTTCATAAAGGGACTGTTTTGAATTCCGATCTCTCTCAACAGTTCGCCCCATTGTGGCATATCTTTTCTTTGTCAGAGCACTCATTGACTGTCAACCTCTGCCCTGAACTTCACTTGATGGGTCACCCTCAGTCACTGGTCGGAGCCACAGCTGTGGTGCAGGTACCTCCCGAGGTCGCTTTTCTCAACTCCTCAATTTCTCTCATTAACTCATCATAGAGGGTGGGGATTCCAGTCGATTTGCCAGGCGAACTGAAGCAACAGCAGTTCTGAGAAGGGGCAGACTTAAGGATTCTGTCCAGTCTGGTTTGGTCCAGTTCAATCGCTGGCAACTACCCTTTCTGAGGCATTCTTGCAACAATTTTTCCAGCCGAGAGACATACACAGACAACAACTCCCTTGGTACTGTTGTGCATTTCTTACTCTCCACCATAGGTCCTCATCAGAATCTGGGCTCCTATACACATTCTCCAAGGCCTCAAGATAGGCCTGTGCAGTCGCCTCAGGGTTACTGGTCTGCTTAGCACGGATGGTAGCCAGGGCAGGACCTCGGAGGCTCTCACTAACCCTCTTCGCCGCTTCCCGAGCATTGCCATTCTAGCACTTGGGGGCAACATAGTTCATCCAGGTCTCCCACTCATCCTTCCCTTGGGGGTGGGAGGGTGCCAGAGAAGATCCTCAACCTTCGTAAGAGTCGGACTAATGGCAGGTGCAGAAATAGGAGTCTGCATTGGTTCAGCCACCATTACGGGCACTGGAGCAGGAGAGGGTGTTGGGGAGGAACACCCCAGGTGGCAAGAATAGTTTCTTCAAGTCCTCCACAGTTTTCCTCTCCCAGCAACCATTCAGCAAATTTCTCCCCAAAGTTTCAGATAGTGGTGGGGGCTGATTCCCCGGTCTTTACTGTCCTTAGTTATCACCTCCAAGCAGTGAGGGCTCCTCTGGGGTAATGGTCTGTGGCACTTTGGAGCTATCTATGGGATCCTTAAACTCTACTAGGGCCAGGAAAGTGTGGGTGAGCAGATTAGCATGCCGACCCACCACCACAGGGTTTTGTAAACCTTCCACCTTGGAAAGTACTCCCTGCACAGTGTCCGTATTGATACCCAGGGGATGTCCAGGATAAGCATAGCATTTTGGGGTGGATCTCTCCCAGTACACCACTCCACCAGCCGGTGCACAGCCACTTCTGTCGGGGTACCCATTTTTTTCTTAACAGTGGTTCGTAAATATGGCCACTAGAGGACACACAATCCCAGCGGTGAGCCTCCAAGATGTAACCCCTAGATGGCGCTACTACCCCTGCCTGATTTGCCACTAACAGGTTGAGGGGCCTGGATCCAATGGCGGGTGCCTCCACCCAGAGGTCAGGGTTTGCAATAGTTAAACTAACTTGGTCACAGCCCTCTGGGACACTGCAACCCCCCTTTCTTCCCACTAGTGGCCCACACAATATATCAGAATTACCTTCACAGTATACACTTACCCCCAGGTCTAGTTCCGCACTGGGACCTCCTGTAGAAATGAGATACAGTGCAACAATCACAGTACAGTACTTAACATAGACAAATACCTCAGGCAGTATAACTTTGCTGAAACAAGCAGCTCTGATTTATTTAGGGGATATAACAAGGACAGGGGAAATCAGGTTAATTAGCTTATCACTCTAATAATCTATCTATGGCTCTGTGCACAGGCCTATCCCTATCAGTTACTGTCCCTGGGTACCCAAGCCCTAGTGGCTAGTCCAAACTGCGGGCAGCTGGTAGGGGCCCTTTCACACAGAGAAAAGGAGAATTAAACAGTCAGCAGTACAGTAATTCCATTTGGATTTAATGTGGCAATTCAACAGGAGCGACCCTGAATTAGTACTCACGACCTCCAAATAAGATAGGGTCCTTCAATGTCAGCAGGGCTCACTTGAGGTACACAAATCTCTTCACACATCCATATAAAAGAAAGCACTATACCAGGCAGGCTGCATCTGTATCCCGATCGCACTACTGCACAATACCCAGGAGAACACACAGCAGATTCAGTTCCTGACAGACCGAGTGCAATTTCAGCAATTCCTCCAGTCTTCTACAGGGTGAGCCTGGTTTCTACTCTTCAGAGATCCTTTGATTCTTTTCACAGGACAGTTCAGTCCTAACAAGCTGTTACACAAGCTGCAGACCGAACTCTGGGCCTCATACACGCTTTTTGACTAAAACTGCACACTGAAAAGCACAGGGCTCCTTCCTTCTTCACTGCCAAAGCTCAACTGAAACTCCAACCGACAAAACTGGCACTTCCTTTGAGTTCCTCCCAGTTCTTGACTGGATTGGCTGTCACTCACAATAGACTGCTGCTGTTGGTCCAAAAGGCACTGAAGTCTAAACTACATCTCCCAGAGTCACTGCCCATACAATCCTCTTGTGGCTGGCTCAGATTATGAGTCCAAGTTCTGATTCGTCCAAGGCACCATTTTAGAGCTAGCTTACCCCACACTGATTGGTCCAGTTCAGCAGTTCAAAACTAGAATGGGGAACTAGCAGACACAGTTCTGACTGCAAAGAAAGCAGGTTAGACAAACTGTAATTTCATTATTACTCTAAATAATTTCTGGCAAACATTTACATCTTTCAGATAGGTTCCCTTTGCACTCCTAGTGACTGCAAAAATGAAGTGAATTGGCAGCAGCTTGAGTGGTACTCAATCAAAGAAACACACAGTCCCCCATACAAACTAATTATGTCTGCAAGCAGACAGCTCTTAAAGAGACAGTACCAGAGGTTCTAAAAACACTCACTGATAAATGGCTTAAATGCCAAACACCATTCAGGCTTGGAGCATTCAAGCAAGCTCCTGGAAGTCTTTTGGGAACCCCCATTTGCAGGGGGGTTACACTTAGATGTACTAGCACAGTTAACTATGAGATTGAGACCCCTGACAGGAAAAATCCTACTAAGATATACCATGCTAACCTCCTCAAGAAATGGATTGAAAAAACACCAAAAGCTGCTTTGCTAGTTTTACCAGAAACTGATAAAGAAGATATTGGTGTAGCTTATGATAGACTGGAACAAACTGTAACTGCTAATGCTGTAAAGGTGAATGTTTCCTTCACCTCAGAACAAACTGCAGAAATTTGTGATGTGCCAAAGACATTTAATAGTACTTTTACCACAGTACCAGGCTGAGAAAAAGGGGTCAAACACGAAATGGTGCCAAGGAATGCTCGCCCTATTAGGCAAAAGACATACAGGTTACCAGAGCGGTTAAGAGCTGACATGGTTAAGGAAATACAAAAAATGAAAGAATTGGGTATCATAGAAGAGTCAAGGAGTGCTTGGTCATCTGCAGTGATAATTGTAAACAAAAAAGAAGGGGTTGTTAGAATCTGCCTTGATTTTAGGAAACTTAATCAAGTGTCAGAATTTGACCATTATCCTATGCCCAGAATAGATGTTTTGGTGGACAGACTGGGGAGTGCAAAGTATATCAGTATTCTCGATCTCACCAAGGGTTACTGGCAAATCCCTTAAGCCAAAGAATCCATTGACAAAACTGCATTTGCCACTCCTGTTGGATTCTATCAGTTCACCACCATGCCATTTGGTTTACATGGTGCGCCAGCTACATTCCAGTAGTACATGGATGTAATTTTATCACCTCACACTGGTTATTGTGCTGCGTACCTGGATGACGTTGTGGTGTACAGTCCAGACTGGAAAAGCCACCTGAAACACCTACGAGCAGTGACCCAAACTATCAAAAATGCAGGTCTGACTATTAATCCTACCAAATGTGTAATGGGCATGCAGGAAACCAGATATTCAGACTATGTTTTGGGAAATGGAGAAGTCAAGCCTGAGGTTTCTAAGACAGAAGCTGTAGCTAACATTCCTGTCCCTAAAACCAAGAAACATTGTCGGGTCATTTTTAGGACTGGCTGGTTATCGCAGATTTGTTCCCAACTTTACCCAGTTAGGTACTCCCCTCACTGAACGCACCATTTTTGTTACAAGCAGATGCATCAGAGGTAGTCGTAGGTGCAGTCCTGAGTCAAAATATAGATGGGACAGAACATACTATTCTGTACATAAGTACAGTCAGCACTCAGATATCCATCTCCCTTGGTTCCCAGGCATGGTGACGGATATGTGAGAGAAACGATTAAATGCATAATTTCCTGTCTGATTGTCAGAACTCATGGAAACCATTTAGAAAGGCAGGAAAAGAGTTTCTGGTGAGCCTGCAGTACTTTAATGACTCTAGATACTAAGTAAAACACTAATAAAATACGGCTTAAAATGTAAAATGGTCTTTATTTCTTGTTTTTCTTGTTTTAGCACTGTTTTTCACTGTGCAGTTCTGTAGTGCTACAGTACTATGGTATATTTTTACAGTACTGTACATTTTCCACTTTTTAAAACAATTCACCTTGTTACAGTACAGTAATCAAAACAGTACCCTGTACCCCATCACAAGAAATTATGGCATTTTTCAGTTTCATGAAAAACATTCCACCACACCATCACAAAGCATGGCATCCCCCTTCCCCAATACTGTACAGTACAAAAGCATGGCAATTTTTTTTCAGCCTCATGGAAAACAGTTCTCCACGTCGCCATGAAACAAGGCACTTGCAATAAAAACAGTCCCCCACAAGCCCAGAATAAAGCATGGCATTTGTTTAACTTTCAACACCACACCATCACAAAATCATGGCACCCCCAATAACATGGCATTCTGTTTTTCATTTAAGAGAAATAATCCCCCATATACAGTACGTACTGTACCCAGAGTAAAGCATGACGCCTTTTTAACTTTCAGGGACAACATTCCACCGCACTATCACAAACCATGGTATTTTCCCCATCCCACCAATAGCATGGCATTTTTTTTGTCACAAAAGAAACCACAGTCCCCCACATGCCCAGAGTAAAATATGGCACCTTTTTAACTTTCAGGAAAACATTCCGCCATACACCATCAAAAACCATGGCATCCCCCCCCCCACACTTAAAAACCATGGAACTTCCACCCACAGCATGGCATTCTTTTGTAATTTAAGAAACCACAGTCCCCCACATGCCCAGAATACAGTAAAACATGGCATCTGTGTAACTTTGAGGAAAAACATCCCACCACACCATCACAAAACCATGGCATCCCCCCTTCCCCACCCATAGCATGGCTTTTTTTTTTTTTCATTTAAGAGACAGTCCCCCACATACCCATAGTAAAGCATGGCATCTTTTTAACTTTGAGAAAAACATTTCACCACACCATCACAAACCATGGCATCCCCCCCTCTCACCTACAAACCATGGCATCCCCCACCCACCCACAGCATGGCATTCGTTTTGTAATTTAAGAAACCACAGTCCCCCACATGCCCAGAATAAAGCATGGCATCTGTGTAACTTTGAGGAAAAACATCCCACCACACCATCACAAAACCATGGCATTTCCCCCTCCCACCCATAGCATGGCATTCTTTTTTTTTTTTCATTTGAGACAACAGTCCCCCGCATGCCCAGAATAAAGCACGGCATCTGTGTAACTTTGAGGAAAAACATCCCACCGTACCATCACAAAACCATGGCATTCCCCACCCCCACCCATAGCATGGCATTCTTTATTCATTTGAGAGACAACAGTCCCCCAGATGCCCAGAGTAAAACATGGCACCTTTTTGACTTTCAGGAAAACATTAAACCATACACCATCACAAACCATGGCACCCCCCCACCTACAAACCATGGAACCCCACACACACACACACACACACACAGCACGGCACTCTTTTGTAACTTAAGAAACCACAGTCCCCCACATGCCCAGAATACAGTAAAGCATGGCATCTGTGTAACGAGGAAAAACATCCCACCACACCATCACAAAACCATGGCATCGCCTCTCCCACCTACAAACCATGGCATCCCCCACACCCACACAGACAGCATGGCATTCTTTTTGTAATTTAAGAAACCACAGTCCCCCACATGCCCAGAATAAAGCATGGCATCTGTGTAACTTTGAGGAAAAACATCCCACCACACCATCACGAAACCATGGCATTCTCTCCTCCCACCCATAGCATGGCATTCTTTTTTTTTTTTTAATATAAGAGAGAACAGTCCCCCACATGCTCAGAGTAAAACATGGCACCTTTTTAATTTTCAGGAAAACATTCCCCTACCCCATTACAAAACTGTGGCACCCCCAAACACCCATAGCATGGCATTCTTTTTTTTTTCATTTAAGAGACAACAGTCCCCCACATGCCCAGAGAAAAGCATGGCACCTTTTAACTTTCAGAAAACATTTCACCACACCCCTCACACCTACAAACAGTGGCATTTCCTCCCACCCACAGCATTGTATTCTTTTGTCACTTAAGAAACCACAGTCCCCACATGCCCAGAATAAAGCATGACATCTGTGTAACTTTGAGGAAAACATCCCACCGCACCATCACAAAACCATGGCATCCCCACCCCCACCCATAGCATGGCATTCTTTTTCATTTAATAGACAACAGTCCCCCAGATGCCTAGAGTAAAACATGGCACCTTTTTGACTTTCAGGAAAACATTCCACCATGCGCCATCACAAACCATGGCATCCCCCACCCACAGCATGGCATTCTTTTTGTAACTTAAGAAACCACAATCCCCCACATTCCCAGAATACAGTAAAGCATGGCATCTGTGTAATGTTGAGGAAAAACCTCTCACCGCACCATCACAAAACCATGGCATTCTTTTTTTTGTTTAAGAGACAACAGTCCCCCACATGCCTAGAGTAAAACATGGCACCTTTTTAACTTTCAGAAAAACATTCTGCCAGACCATCACAAACCATGGCATCCCCCCTCCCACCTACAAACCATGGCATCCCCCACACCCACACAGACAGCATGGCATTCTTTTTGTAATTTAAGAAACCACAGTCCCCCACATGCCCAGAATAAAGCATGGCATCTGTGTAACTTTGAGGAAAAACATCCCACCACACCTTCACAAAACCATGGCATTCCCCCCTCCCACCCATAGCATGGCATTCTTTTTTTTTTTCATATAAGAGACAACAGTCCCCCACATGCCCAGAGTAAAACATGGCACCTTTTTAACTTTCAGGAAAACAGTCCACCACACCATTACAAAACCATGGCATCCCTGCCCCCTTCCTGTAGCATGGCATTCTTTTTTTTTTTTTCATTTAAAGAGCAGGTACCTACTGTCTGTTCACCCAGCTCCCCTCAAACATATATAATGGTAGATCTGCTCTACTGTTGAGGGGCATTAAAATTTCTGTGTGCTTCCTTCTGGTTAAAAAGTTATAGCACCCCAAATTTGCACCTCCATAAAAACAAAGCCTTGTCAGACATGCCTCCTTTTGTGATGTCAGAAAATGAATACTGAGGGTGCATGTCATTATCCTGTATGTATGCAATATGTCTATGGCGTTTAGTACTATTTAGAGGTGCCATGTAGACAAATCAAAGCAGCCGATGGTGTATCAGTCCCTATTTACTGGAGGGGTCACTTTCATTGTTCCAGGTGGCAACTCTAAATAGTACTAAATGTCATTGACAAATGGCACCAATATAGATCTATGGAGCACACACAAGCAGCCTTCATTTTCTGACATCACAAAAGGAGGCGTGTCAGACAAGCCTTTGTTTTTATGGGGGTGCAAATATGGGGTGCTATAACTTTTTAACCAGAGGGAAGCGCATAGTAATTTTAATGCCCCTCAACAGAAAAAAGCAGATCTACTATTATATATGTTTGAGGGGAGCTGGGTGCCCGACAGTAGGTACTTGCAGTCCCCCACATGCCCAGAGTAAAACATGGTACCTTTTTAACTTTCAGGAAAACATTCTGCTACACCATCACAAATCATGGCACCCCCCTTCCCCCACACCCATAGCATGGCATTCTTTTTTTTTAAATTTGAGACAATAGTCCCCCACATGCCCAGAGTAAAACATGGCACCTTTTGAACTTTCAGGAAAACATTCTGCCACACCATCACAAATCATGGCATCGCCCCTCCCACCTAGAAATCATGGCACCCCCCCACCCCACAGCATTGCATTCTTTTTGTCACTTAAGAAACCACAGTCCCCCACATGCCCAGAATAAGGCATGGCATATGTGTAACTTTGAGGAAAAACATTCCACCGCACCATCACAGAACCATGGCATCCCCCCAACCCCACCCATAGCTATGGTTTTTTTTCTTTTAAGAGACGACAGTCCCCCACATGTTCTTGGACTTACCAATGGTGCCATAACATTCCAATTAAAAATGAAATGCACTGACGCATAGTTTGAAGTGCCTCACAATTCACTGCCTTCATGATCTTTTTTAAAGAATTGCTCGATCACAGTCTGACGTGACTTTTTCTGACCTACCACAAAAGTCTTTGCAATCAGGGCCCGGATGCAGTCAATATCCTTTATGTCGAAGAAATCCATATTCTGTTCAGCATATCCCAAAGCAACTTCCAATCCATGACTGGCATCCACTGCTGTCCAGGTGACAGGTGTTTATGTCATCGATGCTGTCAGTGTCTTCATCGGAATTTTCTGCTGCATTGGATGGTTGCACCATCTGAACAATTTCCTTTTAATCTAGTGCTGCACAGGTTTCAACATTCTCTTCAGCCTGCAGGATGTCTACCATATTGACATTTGTGGTGTCAGGCAGTTGGTCAAGAATGGAGGAGATGGATCGCACCACAGAATTAGTGGAGTTGTTAGGTTGTTCTTAGGTGGCACTGTTGTCAGCAGAAGGCTGAGCAACAGGGTACAGAATTTCCATGTGTTTCCAGCAATTGACGATTGTTGTTGTGCTCGCATCGTGCCAACTGTCCCATAACAAATACAGAGCCTCCTTGTTGTTAACATCTGCTGGTTTACCATCATCCAGGCAGTTGACATAGTGCTGCAGTTGCTGTCGTCTGTACAGAGCTTTAAAGTTCTGGATAATGCCAGCATCCAATGGCTGGACTTTAGAGGTAGTGTTTGGAGGGAGGAAATGAAGGGTGGCATTATGGTGGCGAACTGTGTTGGAGTGCAAGGAATCATTGTCAAGCAGCAAAATCACACGACGTCTCTGTAGATGCATGGATCAGTCAAATTCCTTTAGCCATTCTTCGAAAATTGCAGCTGTCATCCAGGCTTTTCTGTTAGTGTACCAGTAGCAGAAACTGTTAGGATCAAAGTCCTTTCCAAAACACTGAGGGCAGTTAAATTTCCAGATGACCAGTGGCTTACGTTTGTCTGTGCCACTTGCATTGAGACATAGTGCCACTGTCAATCTATCTTTATTTTTCTTTTTTCCAGATACAGGCCCTGTTGAAAGTGTAGCATTGGGTTCCATCCGAAAGAATAGACAAGATTAATCCATGTTGTAAATGTCATTAGGGTCATACTCTTTCAAAACTTGTTGCAACTGCAGATGCCCATCAGACACAACTCCTTCATCCACACTTGCAGCCTCACCATGCAATTTGTAATGCCTAATGTTGTGACACTGTTTAAATCTTTGCAGCCACCCCACTAATTAGGAAAAGGAGTCTGGCACACCAAGACGCTGGCCAAGTGATTTTGCTTTGGTTAACAGGACATCATCACTTATGGTTACTTTTTGCATCCTGGCATCTGTGAACCATAAAAACAGGGCATCCTCTAGTTACTTATGCTGCGGCTTTCTTAGTTTGGTTGAGGCATCAGAGGACGAACAGGCTAACCACTTGTCCTTGTCTCTCAAAATGTCTGAAACTGTGGATTTTCCTATTGACAGTTTATGCTCCTTTAAAACATAGGCAACTAT
Source organism: Neoceratodus forsteri (assembly GCA_016271365.2). Classification (NCBI taxonomy): domain Eukaryota; kingdom Metazoa; phylum Chordata; order Ceratodontiformes; family Ceratodontidae; genus Neoceratodus; species Neoceratodus forsteri. The sequence goes on along the minus strand of CM028132.1, from coordinate 781,694,778 downwards.
GTCAGACCTTGAACATTTCGGATTTTGAGTATGGAAAACACAAATGCTGTGTTTAACATTTGCAGCAATGGCTGTCCTGGCCCTTTTGTTTGCAGGCTCCATCTTACAGTACTGTATGTGCTGTGCTGTGCAGATTATAGTCTACTGTAACCACTTTCAATCTGTAAAAAAAAGTTGCTGTTTACTGTACTGCACAGTTGTACCCCTCCTCTGCCTTCTGACCCCCCCCATGAAACAACAGGTGGTGCTCCAACATTTAGTTTATGGCTGCTTGATTGGTAGCAGAAAAAGTCGCTGTACCCTCCTCTGCCTCCCCAACATGAAACAACAGGTGGTGCTCCAACATTTAATTGGTGGCAGAAAAGTCACTGTACACCCTCCTCTGCCTTCTGCCCCCCACATTAAACAACAGGTGGTGCTCCAACATTTAGTTTATGGCTGCTTGATTGGTGGCAGAAAATAACTTCACACCCATCCTCTGCCTTCTGCCCCCCACATTAAACAGGTGGTGCTCCAACATTTAGTTTATGGCTGCTTGATTGGTAGCAGAAAAGTCACTGTACACCCTCCTCTGCTTTCTGGCCCCCATTAAACAACAGGTGGTGCTCAAACATTTAGTTTATGGCTGCTTGATTGGTGGCAGAAAAGTCACAGTGCCCCCTCCTGCCTGCTGCCCCCACATTAAACAAAAGGTGGTGCTCCAACATTTAGTTTATGGCTGCTTGATTGGCGGCAGAAAGTCACTGTACACCCCTCTTCTGCCTTCTGTCCCCCAAACCGAAACAACAGGTGCTGCTCCAACATTTGGTTTGTTTGCTTGACTGGTGGCAAAATAAAAAATGCTGTACCCCTCTCCTCTGCCTTCTGCCCCCCCACCCCATGAAACAGGTGGTAATTCAACATTTAGTTTATGGCTGCTATGACTGGTGGCAAAAATTGCTGAACCCCCTCGCCTTCTGCCCCCCACCCCATGAAACAACAGGTGGTGCTCCAACATTTAGTTTATGGTTGCTTGATTGGTAGCAAAACAATTTGTTGTACCCTCCTCTGCCTTCTGCCCTCCCACACTTGGAACAACAGGTGATGCTCCAACATGTAGTTTATGGCTGCTTGATTGCTGGCAGAAAAAGTCGCTGTATCCCCCCGCCTTCCCCGCAATGAAACAACAGGTGGTGCTCCAGCATTTAGTTTGTGGTTGCTTGATTGGTAGCAAAATTTGCTGTACCCTCCTCTGCCTTCTGCCTCCTCACTTGGAACAACAGGTGATGCTCCAACATTTAGTTTATGGCTGCTTGATTGGTGGCAAAAAATTGCTGTACCCTCTCCTCTGCCTTCTGTCCCCCCACCCACATTTAACAGGAAGTGGTGCTCCAACACTTACTTTATTGCTGCTTGATTGGTGGCTGCTTTGCCTGCTTCAGTTTGTCTGCATAAAAAGTTTGAGGTGCAAATTACACTACTTTACATGTACTGTACAGTACTACCCGTATTGTTTTTCTACTTTAAGTACTGTACACTACAGTACAGGTAGTTTTGTAAATCTTCACAGTGGTGTTCATGATGGCACCTTTACAGAGCTCTCTCGACGTGGCTGGATCCTCCTTGATGTCCTGCTTCTTCCAATTGGTCTGCTTGGAGCGCCTAGAAGTTGTGCTAAAAAAATGTGATGTTTCAACAGCATAGTCTCGCGGAAGGTTGGTTATCTGAGAGTGGAGACTGTGAGCTGCATAGGAGAGAACATGCAGGATCAGTGACGGAAACGGATAACGCGAGTGACGGTTAAGCGGGTGTTAACACAATGGGCTGGGAAAAAATAACCGGTTGATGAAGGATACGTGCGTGCGCCGGTAAAATGCGAGTAGGATAAACGATTGCTGACTGTAGGAAGTTGCATGACAGAGAGAAAAGGTACTCCACCGTTGAAAAGAAGTGTTTAGCAGCAAGGTGGGCCATGCATGGAGTCCCTTAAATTTTATTTGCCAGGAACTGACTTTGTATTTATAACAGATCACAATCCTCTCTGTCTGCTTAACCAAATGAAAGATAAAAATTCCAGAATCACATGGTGGTACCTGGCACTACAGCCATTTAAATTCAATGTGATACACAAATCTGGTAAAGAGAATAGCAATGCTGATTTTCTGTTAAGATATAGATTAGGAATTGAGGATTCTAAGGATTGAAAAACGTATGAGTTTAAACTTTACTGTTTGCTGTACTGTTATAGAAAAAAGGATACAGCACATGTGCTTAATTTCTGAAAGTTAGAAGCTAATGCTAGTACAGAATTAATAGAAAGTTTTGGAAACCTGTTTGATAAAACAGGTTCCCTCTTAAGGAGGGGGTGTATATGACCAGGTTGAATAGAACCCTGTCCCAGTTGTTATGGAGAGTGTGAATGTAGGGATCTGTTCTGTTCTTTCATTTCCAGTCTCTTGTCTGTCTGATTGTGCAACCACATTTTCTTGTGAGACCTAGGACTTGATCACTATGGTTCAGATAATCACTGAACCAGGCCAGAGCATGGGCTCCGAAGCCAAGTTTTAGTAATTTGCTAGTTAATACATTGTGGTCGACCAAATCAAAAGCCTTGGTCAGATCCACGAACACAGCTCCCGTCAACAATCCCTTATCTGTTGCACAACAGATTGCATCTGTGAATTTGACCAGGGCTGTGTCAGTGCCGTGACGCCTCCTGAACCCATGTTGTTCCTTGGAGATTAGTTTAGTTTGTGGTGTTCAAGATATTCGGTCGGTTGTGTGTGCACTATTTTCTTTTGCAGTTTGGCTGGAGCTGACAAAACAGAAATTGAGCGGTAGTTTTCCAGTAGCGGTGTCTTCCCTTTCTTGTGTAGCAGGACAACTATAGCTGTTATCCAGAGGTCGGGTACGGTGTAAATACAATTCAGGTAGCTGCAAGAGATTCTGTGCCAACACCAGGAGTCGCTGGTGCACCGGGCTATCTCCCGCCCTCTCCCTTGGGGAGGAGAGCAGCCCTGCGAGCACTCAATCCTCTCCCTGTCCCTGCCGACCCCCAGCACCCGAGCTCGCTCCTGAACTCGGGTCGCCAGTGTGGCGCGAGGTGTGGCGTCCAGTGCCTCAACCCTCATCATTACCGGGCCGGCTCATTTATTTCATTTTGATTGAGCATAAGAGCTTTTAGGCAAAAGCCCATTTCCAAAGGGTCCAGAATCAAACTGTACAGACATGAATGGCAGTATAAAAATATACTGTACACAAGAATTTAACTAAAAATGTATTAAAACCTGGAGAAAATTGAAGAGTGACCTGAAGAAGCTGGAAAAGTGGTCAGAGGTCTGGCAGTTGACAAGTGCAAGGTGATGTACTTGATGAAAAGGAACCTGTGTACAGTGTATTGGATGGTAGAGGTTAGGATGACCACTTCTAGAGAGAAGAGGGATCTGGGGCCATCATCAGTGACTCCCTCAAACAAACGAGTCAGTGCAATGAGGCATACAGTAAGGCATTGTGGATGCTGGGGTGTATTGGGAGGGGTTTTGATAATAGGAGAAACAAAGTGATACTAGTCTTATGCAGTTTGCTGGTGATGCCTCACCTGGGACACTTTGTCCACTTCTAGAGCCCTTTCCTAAGAAAGGACATAGGCAGGCTTGACTCAGTACAGAGAAGGGACACCATAAACTGAATTTACAAGCTCAGATGGGCAGACTGGGTGGGCCATAGGCCCTTATCTGCCGACACTGTCTATGTATCTATGTACCAAAATGATCTAGGGCCAGCAAGATGGATCCTATGAGGAATGTCTGGTGGCCCTGAACATGTGCTTGCTGGAGGTCTAACAGAAGGGGGAGACATGAAAGAGACACATTACTGAAGGGTATAAACAGGGTGAATGGTGAAGACCGGTTTATTAGAAATAGGACGCAATCACAAGACATCATGTTTGAAGGTTGGTGGGGGTGGGGGGTTAAATTCAAGAGGGATGTGAGGTAGTTCTGCTTCACTGAGAGGGTGGTGGAGTCGTGGAATGATTGCTGGTGGCAGTAGTGGGGGCATGTACCCTGAATGGGTTCAGACACAGCTGGAACAGAGCAAGAAGACTTGTAGTCCCACAGGGGAGTACCAGAGTGTGGGTTTGTTGGTAGGAGGGCAGAGGGGTTCAACTCTCCAGGACACATGGTCGGGGGGGTGAGGCAGTATAATATAGGCAAACTCGATGGATCATCAGTCTCTTTCTGCCAACAGAGTCTATGTTTCAAAAAGTATTTGCATGGTAAAGATGACAGTTATGTAATTGCTGTGAAACCTATCTGTAAACATTGTATGGATTCACATCATAATAATTGGAAAGAGGAATCATGCCAGTATTTAATAATAAAGCTGATTAAAAACAAGTTTTGCCCAAGTGAAGTCCTCGACAATGGCAGTGGTAACATTCTACAAATTATATTCCTAGTGCAGTATCTGTTCTAAGTAAATTGGAATTTTGACTGACAACTGTGGGTAAGAAGACCAGCAAAGGCCCTTTTTACCCATCAAACAAGTAAAAAACTGCTCAAATAGTAGTAGTAGTAGTAGTAGTACATTCAGCAAGGAGGAGGGAGTATGCACTGTTCACAGTATCTGGCAAAAAATTCCAGATGACATTAGCATCAAGGAACATTTATTTTAATTTTGGTTGGTAAACACAAAATGACTTGGTCAGGAGCTGACAGAAGTATTCAGGGCTTTGATCATTTATATGCTTTTATAAAATGGCAAAAAAAAAATCTAGAAATTTTGCTGGCCGAGAGATCACCTGACTGTGCATTAAATCTCTCTAAATGCATGGTCAGGTGCAGAATCTCATTATCATCCCAAAAAAACATACTTGGAGCCATTTTGTAAGTGTAATACGCCCCTCCAGTATGTGCATCATAAGATTTGAATGCACTTCCCAGGGTTGTGAGGACATTCTGCCTTCAGCCTCATGCCTTATTACACCCCTGGGGCATGCATTAAAATCCTATAATGCACACACTGTTGTGGCTTATTACTTACACATAGTAGTGTTTTCCAATTGATTTCTTGTTTGTTAGGTAGAGAGAGGTGTCCTGGTTTGCTGTAAAGACTGTGGAGATGGGTGCAACAGTCACATCCTAGGACGATTCTCTAGATGGTTTTGTATGTGGTGTCTAGTTTATGTAGTGTGGTAGCATGCCATCCTTTATATGACATCAGCATATTCTAGTGAAGGAAGTAAAAATTGTTTCATTAGCAGCATTCTGGTATCATAGTTAAGGTTAAATCTGTTTTGTAGTTGGGAGAATGTGTGCCTACTGCAGATGGTGCAGGCAACCAGTCCTTTTGTAAAGAAACTTGCCTTTGGTATCCAGTGGGTCTATATTAGAAGACTCCAGACAGCAACTAGATTGAAGCAAACTACTTACTGATTGCTCTCTTTCCTTCACAGGTAACACCAGGATTCGGCTTGTTGGCAGTGGTGTTGCTGATCCTTGTTGTAAAGGAACCACAGCGGGGAGCAGTGGAGCGCAGACGGGAAAGCTCTCTTGTCCATACACCCTGGTTTACTGACATCAAGGTGCTGGTCAGGAAGTGAGTACAAAATATCTCATATTAGAAAGACCTCTCTCTCTCGAAGCCAGGATTCTGCTTGGGGATATGGACCAAGGCTAGGTGCAGTCCAGTGCAATGACACTAAGATGGGTCTGTTGTACCTGCCAGTGCATGATGGCTCCCTGGTGGCATTGGGAAGAGAGGTTTGTGCAGCAGATTTTTCTTCCAGGCATTTCCCTGATGTATGGCGAGGCACTGACATGGGTTACATAGACTCTCCATTTCCTTCAAATATCATCGTTCAGGGACCTGGACATCAGTACACCTCTTCTACCACCAGCTGCATATTGATATCCCTTCTGGGATTGTCTTCATCTGGTGGAGTTTGACCATGGGTGCTCATAGACCTCGTGTGGATGAAGCCTTTTGTGCTGAATAGTAGAATCCTGAAGCAGGAGTAGCATGGGGAAGTGGCACTGGAGTGCATTACCTGTGAGTTAAAAACAAATACACCTGGCCAATAGGGAGTCTTGGGTATGTTTATTTCATAATTTCAGATGTAATGCCCTTGGGTATCGTGAGCTGTAGTCTACATCATCTCACCTACAGCTGGGAGGACTGAATCACAGGAAGGTATTGGGGACTTACTTTAGGTCACACAGGGTCCAGGGGGTGAACTGAGATTGGAACCAAGATCTTGTAACTTGCAGCCCTTTGGCCTGTTAGTGTACACTGCCTGTGGGCTGGGATTTGACATAGGATCTTCTGGCTCACCACGTTTGGCTCTAACTGCATTGGAGTTCACGACCTGGGAACTGTGATGTGAACCAGGATTGATAGCAGTTTGCTTGAGTTCCCTTACTAGCATGGATTTGTGTTTTCTGTTTATTGGGTTTCATTTGGAAGGGGTGTCCTGGCCTGGAATAGCATTTTATGTTACCTTCTCTTCTTGCTCATATTATAGACAGAGCTAGAGAAGCTGATTTGTTTTAAATCTTCCCAACATGTTGAAGCAGTATGTTTTAAGTCTTAGGCCAGTGCTCTGGATTCTGAAACATTAAAAGGCCAAAATAAAACATCCCAAAGGTTCTTGTACCCCCTCTTCCCCAACCACCACCTTACTTTATTTAAAAATAACATTTATAAGGGCTTATCGATGGCCCAGTGGGTAGTGCGTTGCACTCCCACACTGGTGACCCAAGTTTGGGAGCAGACCTGGCAGCCGGCTAGGTGGCCTGGGTGGGGGCTGGGGAAGCGCCATGGTTCCATTGCTGCAGAGACCTCTGCAGTGCACCAGGATCTTGCCCCCCCCCCCCCACCACATAGAGAACACAATGTGCATGAGAGGCCTGTTGGGGCACCAGCTGGCATCGCGGGGGGAGGCAGTGAGATAAAGTCAGAAAAACCTATGACCTGGGAGTCACCTATATGACAGTTGCTGGTGCATTCCAGAGCTCCTTTCTAGGTAGATCCCTGCTGGTCAGACAGCAGGGAAATGGGGGAATCAGGACTGGGGAAGCACCAAGACCCCACTGGAGTAGTAAGGTCAGCAGCTTGGGGGCAATAAGCAAGATAAAAAAAATAATGATACAGTGGCTTCAAAAATGAAGGATTCTGATTGGCTGGCTGGTACCTTTTAGCCATTGTAAATCCTAGCATTACCCCCACGGAAAAAGGTGCTAGCCGTCAGTGAGCCACATCAGTAATTACCCTTCAAATCACCCCGAGCATCAGAAGCTTAACACTGGTTCGCTAAACTGCTGGCTGAGACCCCCGAACCTACCAACTCCCACTGTATAACTTTGGTAACAAAGCAGAAAACAACAGTTTTTCAACAAACTACATTCCGGCACTTTTTTTTTTTTTTTTTTTAAAACAGTCATTCTGTACCTGTTCATTTTACCACACTCTTCTCCCTCCGATCACAGTACAACACACAGTAGTCTCAAACCTTCACAATTGAAACCACTTGTCGCTGCTGGTCACCCTGTAATAATGAGCCATTTATAGTGCTCCGACACAAAGTACATTCACCCAACACCGAAGAGGACCAGAAAGTAACTCACAGTAAGTGCTGCTGACTCGTAGTAACCGTGGCAACAAGGTATTCTACTACACATCCACAGAACGCGTAAAGAAAAAAAAAGAACAGTGTCTCCATAGCACAAAAGTTAATGAGCAGCAAATACTGAAGGCTGTCCCGGCTCATACAAAAATGGAGCCGGGACATAGTCAGAAAAGCAACCTGGGCAGATTTAAACTTTTTCTAGCCCCTCAAAAAAACAATGGACTGGGAAGCTCAAAGCAATACTGTCCATGCTCAGTATCACCTCAGGCACAGTAAATAAGCAGTACTACTTTTCACGGAGCAAAAAGAAACACAAAAATAAATTGTAATAGAAAAATAATTCTTAATTTACTATTCTTCTGAGTAATAAACAAAAAGGGCATTGTATAATCGCAATATGCCACTCCAGGATGTGGGTGATTCCAGGATTTAGCCATGCCTGGTGTGGTTTACTCACTCTGCCTGCGGCCTTATGACTGAACCACACCAGGCGTGGGTAAATCCTGGCATCACCCACACCCTGTCGTGGTATATTACTTAAATAAATGCATCTCTGACATACCTGCCTGTAACTGATATCCCACATACTGGCATCCTCTTATCTCTAAACAAGCCCAATCCCTCCTCCTAAATGAGCTGCAAAAATTCTTACCGTCCCCTCCCATCTGCTAGTTTGGCAACCCATATCTGAGAGGGTGGATAATAGTTTGGGTTCTGCAAGAAATATACCTGTTCAAAACCAGGGCTGTGACCAGGATCAGGATATTAGGATATCCCTGCAAAAATGTCTGATGGGCCCTTCTGTAAAAACTAAAGTCAATGGGTGCCACCCCTTGCCCTCAGAGATATAGTCAGACACACACCAACTACCAGGCAGACTAACATTATTTCTTCATGGTCAGTGCTGTAGTACAATGAAGGTAGAAGGTGCTGCAGAGGATATTAACACCTGGGATTAGTTACTCATGACATGCAACTTTACCACTCGATCACATGCATGCGTGTAAAAAAAAAAAAAAATTAGAAGAGCTGCAGAGCAGGTGACAGAGTGTTGTCTTTGTTTAGCAGAAGTGAAAATTGTGTAGCAAGTAAAATATAGCTCTGGTGACATAGCGTTTGCAACCACAAATGATCTAACACCAGCTTCTTGATACATTTAGAAGTGATTGTTAAAATGAATTTTGACAGAAGCTCAGAGCTTATGTGAGCTTGATATTAGATGCCAGCTTATCTTGTTTGGATTCATTTACTGAAAATCATGTTTTTCTGCTTGTTTATTTCTTTTCCAGCCCCAGTTTCATCCTGTCTTCCCTAGGTTTCACCTCAGTAGCATTTGTGACAGGTGCGCTGGCTCTCTGGGCCCCTTCCTACCTCTTCCGATCCCGAGTGGTGCAGGGCACTGCAGAACCCTGTGTTGAGGAACCCTGTAGTTCTGCTGACAGGTAATTAATATCAGCTCCTGAAAGAACCTATTCGTGTCTGAAGCACTGACTGTTGTTTGGGTCAGTGGGTGAATTGTGTGAGTGTGTGGGCGGTTTTAAACTGTTAGAGAAAGTGTGACCCCTAGATTGGAGTGGTAGTGGCCTAGTGATAAAGCACACTAGTGTTTTGCTGTGCTGATCCCATGAGTCTGAATCACAGCACTTCTGTACTGGCCAGCCTGCAGTTTGTCATAAGCTCAGGAATTACAGCTACAGCTTCCCTGCAAAGAGTTTCCCAATCTCAGTGCCTTGGACTGCTTTTTAGAGTGGTTACATGTGGTGGGGGGCAGTGGTCAAAGGAAGAAGGAAGTGTATTAGTACTGCTGAGCTGTGGTGTAATTCTTTATTTAGTTTTTGTTGACTGGGTAAGTGCACTAGACAAATCCTGCCTATTTTCAGGCATGACCGGGGGAAGGGGATACAGATGAATACCAACTGACCTTGAGCCAGATTAAGCTGCTGGTGGTATTTTTAGTGAATGAGGGAAATTTGGCCAGGACACCGGGGAAATTCCCCTACTTTTTTCGATAAGTGCCATGGGATCTTTAACATCCACCTGAACTACCACCAATCCAGGCAGATGGTACCTCGGTTTAACATCTTATCCGAAAGAGGGCACCTCAGAAGTGCAGCACCCCTCTCATGCTGCACTACAGTGTCAGTACTGGGATATTAACCCAAGTGCCAGATGTGGGAACTGAACCCACAGCCCTCTGATGTCCCGGCCTCAGAGGCGAGTGTGCTACCTACTGAGCCACTGACATTGACAATTAGGTTGTGCTCATGACCACTGACTGTCAGAAATTATCAGGACTGTACTGTAAGAATACTCATAGAGCTAATCTTTGTAGCTCCTGACTCCCTTTCATGCAGACCTACTATTCCATTTCTACAGCACCATGGATCACCACTCTGATGAAATCTGAATGCAAACCAAAACATTACAGTTCTGGTGGAATTCAAACCCAGATCTCCTGTTTCACAGTCCTGTGCTCTAACCACTAGACTACAGTGGCTTGTTTTGCTTGACTCGGAATCACTGCTCACAGTACCCTATTCCCAGATCTGTGCTGTTGGTTAACTGCTCTAGATCAGTGGTCGTGGGTAGTGATGTTCGTGTGAAATGTTCACGGTATGATTGCAATGAAGTTAGTCCCATGACTCATCAGTTTCACATTACAAAATAGGGTAGGAAAATCCTTCACTGTAGTTGGGGGAATCTTATCACATGAGCATAGTTTATTAGAGCACAACCCAGAGGCAGGCACTTTTCAGCACCCATGGTACTATTTAAGCCTTTCTTATTAAAGCAAGACAAAAAAAGTCCTAAGATACGTATTCTATTTAAGCACAATATCTTGACCCCCCTGGTTTGTGGAATATGTATAGACGTTGTTTGTATTCTATTTTTTTTTATGTATCTTTAGAACACAGGACATTAGTTGAAAACAGGGCCTTCGGTCCTAATCTATTTGTTTCATGTATAAAAATAAAGATCTTACTTCGAGAGGGCTCTTGCAGTAGGTAATTACATATAGGACTGACGCGGTCAGCGGCAGGACCCCATGGAAAAATTTCTAGCTAGCAGTCCCTTGCAGAGACCGCTTCACGTCAGATGACTGGCATAAAGCGATCGCGTATAAAGGGGCGGTCCCGGATCGCCGCCTTCCAGTTCTTTCCTCGTGAAGCTCAAGGCAGAGCGCATGGTAAAGTTCGTGCTTTGTCAGCCCTGTCTTTCGTCATTTTTTTACCGAAAATTAGTTATTCTTTTTCAGTCGTCAGGTACATCGTCGGTGTATGTCATCCCCTACACCCTCCGAGCACAAAAACAAGTTTGACTCGTGCGGCGCCCAACTGCCACACAAGGACGGCCATTCCCTGTGCCTTTTCTGCCTAGGCCCCGATCTCCTGGTCGATAAGTGCCAGCATTGCCTCAGCTTCAACGCGGCTACCCATAAACGGCGCCAACAATCCCTGGAAGCCCATCTCCTCAAGAAAAAGATGTCTTCTATGGAAAAAGAGTTGAAAAAGTTGAGGCAGGCATCCACTTCCCCGGAAGGACATCGGAAAAAGAAGGACAAGGAGAGGCACCGGGAGAAGTCCTCCTCTACCGCGTCTCCTGCTGGAGTCACGGCCCAGGTAACATCCCCTCCGGGGGACCGTTCGGCAGCCTCCAAGGGTTTGAGGAGGCATCGCCCACCCGCTTGCTCGCTTTGGGCCTTGGCGGGCCCGGTGAATGGAGGCCTTCGTTCTCGGTTCGCCACAGGTCTGCGCCCACTGGCGGGCGGCTCCTCTAAGTCGGATGTCGGCCCTCTGACGCCAGCATGGATAGGGTCGATAAGACGTCCGACCCTTCGGGCGACGCACAACCACTTCCCCATCGGACCGGGCCACCCTTCCCTCGGCCCGCCTCCAGTGAGGGCTCTGCAGGCTGACGCTGCCTCCAGCGCCCACCGATCTTGCCCTTGCCGCACGCCGGCTCCTCCGACGCGTGCTGGGCGCACTGACCCCCACGCCCATCGCACTCCGGGTTCCCCGCAGCCTTGCTGCCGCCTGGGGAGCCTGAGCCACCCCAGCCTGACCCCGGGATTTCTCTCCTCCTTCCCCGGGCGACACGGGATCTCCACCTCCGCCAGACCCTCCTCCGACGGAACCAGATCTGACGCCGGGCACCCGGACGCTGGCACCTCCGACGCCGCAGGGATGTTCCCTTTCCATCGGGCCCATTATCGTGATCCGCCTTCAGTCGCCCAACCGGTCGCCTGCTCTGGCAGTTTCTGCTCCCGAGTACCCGCCTTATCCGACGCCGCCAGGACCTGGACCGCAGTATCCAGCGCCGCAGTACCCGATGCCGGTTTTTCTGCCGCAGTACCCGACGCCAGGTTTCCACAGTCTGGTTACGGATACTCGCCTTACGGGTACAACCTGCACACTTCCCTCCTCCTCCACCGCCCCGGCCACCGTGGATCTGCAGAGACTCTGGCCTCATGGTGGCTGAGGCCAAGGCTCAACTACCAAGGAGGTGGAGAGCCGCCTTACAACGATGGTGCCGCCCCTGGCTCCCGTACGTCTGAGGCGGCACACTCCCTCACTGCCTCCAGACTCCAGGGCTCTTCCCTCTGAATCCAGAGAGGGGCAGGATATGCGTTCACAGGTACCACCCAAGGAACCCGTTCCTCCCCCTAGTCGTGTGAGGGAGTCTTATTCTTTTTCTGCTTCTTCTTCCCTCTTGGATTCCTCAGATTCTTCCGAAGGATGTTCCAAGAGAGATGACGAGCCCCGATCTCCGTCTAAGCCCCGGTCGAGGACCCCTCCGAAGTCTCCTCCGGAGGATCCATCCTTCACGGAGTTGCTTAGAAAGATCCAGGAAATTCACCAGTGGCGCTGTTTGGAACCAGATCTCCAACGTCTCAAACTTGCCGAGCATCTGGACCTGCCCGTGACAGCTCCAACTTTAGTGCCACCCTGGATCGAGACTCACGCCCACCTTGTTACCACGATTAGAAACAGCCGTCGGCGTTCGCCCCACTTCCCAGGAAGTCCAATAGGCTATACCCAGCTCCCGAGGGTGTAGACTATCTTGACTCTCACCCTCGTGCCGATTCAGTTGTGATTAGCGCCGCTCATGGCCGGTCGGCACATCCAAAGCATCTGAGCTCATCTCCTCCGGATAAGGAATCTCACCTCCTGGACCAGTATGGAAGAAAGATTTACACCTCTTCCACACTGGGAATTCGGGCCCTGAATTACATCACCCATATGGGGGATTATCAGAAAGCCATCCTTACCCAGGCGGAATCTAAACTAGACTCCTTACCTGACTCTCAAGTCAAACCAGAGTTAGCAGATCTGGTCCGTTCTGCTCGTTTGGCCATTTTACGGGCGACATACGATGTAGTGGACACTGCACGGCGGAGCTCTGCTTTTGCTGTTAGTCTACGGCGTCATGCCTGGCTCCGCGTGTCAGTTTTGGTCCCAGAGGTGCAATCCGCTATTCAGGAGGCACCTTTCAGGGGGTCGGTGCTTTTCGGGAGTGATGTCAAAGACATCATCACCGACTTGCAAGAGAAGGGAATGGCTCTGGAATGGCTCTGAACTGCGTGGATTCCATGTGCCGCCCCATCCTCAGCAGCGCGGTCTTTCGCAGATGGACTCGGCCATGTTTAAACCCTCAAGGAAGGCGGGTCACTAAGCGTTGAGCCCCGCAGCTGCCAGGCCCCCGCCCAAAAAAGCAATGGGTGCCTCAGCTGCGGCGCTGCCCCACACCACCTGACTCCTTTCCTCTCCCATCGCCTCCAGATCCACCAGAGGAACCGGTAGGAGGGAGATTTTCCTTCCACCTTCCGGGTTGGGAGAGGATAACCACAGATTCTTGGGTGCTCCAGCTTATAGCGGAAGGGCACTCCATAGAGTTTCTTCAGAAACCACCCCGCCACCCTCCTCCGAAGTCGTCATACTTAAGGGACCATCTTCCCTTGGTCTAGGAAGAAATCTCAGCCCTTCTCACGAAGCAGGCGATAGAACCCGTTCCCCTTCACATTCGAGGGACGGGTTACTATTCTCATTTCTTCCTGGTCCCAAAGAAGACTGGAGATCTCAGACCTATTCTAGATCTCAGTTCCTTGAACCTTTACGTGGAATACAAAAGGTTCAGGATGCTCTCTCACTGCAGAGCCTTCTGCCCCTTCTTCGGCCAGGTCGATGGCTTTGTGCGTTGGATATACAGGATGCCTATCTGCACATTCCCATTCGCCTTTCTCACCGCAAGTATCTTCGTTTTGCATTTCAGGGGGACCACTACCAATTCAAGGCACTCCCCTTTGGTCTTTCCTCGGCGCTCCGAGTATTTACCAAATGCCTGGCTGTGGTAGCGGCCCACCTGCGTACAGTGGGAGTACAGGTGTTCCCTTACCTGGATGATTGGCTCCTGGTGGCCTCATCCAGGGAGGAACTCCTGCATTTTCTCTTCCTCACCCAGCAGGTTTTCACTTACCTGGGTATTACCATCAACCATTCAAGTCCCATCTGGACTCCTCCCAGAGGCTACAGTTCATCGGGGCTATCCTCGATACGACGGTGAGCAAGGCCTTCCTGCCTTCAGACGGGGCGGCCTCTCTTCAATCCCAGATCTCCCTGCTTTCAGAAAGCAGGAGGGTTCCGGCGAGGTCGGTCCTCCGTCTTCTGGGGCTCATGGCGGCTGCTATTCCGACGGTCCCCCGAGCTCGACTCCACATGAGGATCTCTCAGTGGACTCTTCACTCGCAGTGGGATCAACTTGTAGACGACCTAGATCAACTAGTGCTGATCTCCTTGCCGATGGCACAGGACTTGCAATGGTGGATGGTTCAAGAGAACCTATTTCGGGGGGTTCCCTTCTTTCATCCTCCCCCTTCCAGAGTCTGACCACAGACGCATCAGGTGAAGGTTGGGGAGCCCATCTGGGCCCTCATCAGACCCAGGGCTTATGGTCCAGAGTGGAACTAGCTCTCCACATCAGCGTGCTCGAGCTTCGAGCTGTGCTATACGCTCTCCAAGCCCTTCACCAATACATTCTTCCCGGCCACCTAGCCGTCCAGACGGACAACATGTGCGTGGTGTGGTACATCAACAAGCAGGGAGGAACTCATTCCTACCCTCTATGCAGGGAAGCAATGAGGGTTTGGGATTGGGCAACTCATCACAACCTTCACCTCATGGCGATTCATGTTCCAGGAGTCGACAACAGCCTGGCAGACGAGCTAAGCCGCTCCTCTGCCCAGGCACACAAGTGGGAATTGGATCAAAGGGTGCTCGATGACATCTTTCAGCTTTGGGGGACTCCACAGGTAGACCTCTTCGCCTCTCCCCAAAACGAAAAACTTTCCAGCTTTTGCTCGCTTGTTCCAAAGCGAGGCACTTTTTGGAGCGACGCTCTGTCTCTAGACTGGAAGGACAGATTCGTCTATGCTTTTCCCCCAATTCCTCTGATCCCAAGAGTTTTGCAGAAACTATCCACAGAAGGAGCGAGAATGATTCTGATTGCTCCTTTCTGGCCCAGACAAATCTGGTTCTCTCTTCTACAACAATACTCAGAGGTTCCTCCTCTTCCTCTTCCTTTATCTCGATGTTTGCTGACCCAAGATCAGGGGACCCTGGTCCATCCAGGTCTCAAGTCCCTTCAACTTCATGCATGGCTCCTGCAAACCTAGCCCAATCTCGTTCTGGCGTCTCTCTAAATGTGGCGGAGATTTTGGTGGAGGCTAGCAAACCCTCCACTAGGTCCACTTATGCCATGAAGTGGAAGAGATTCTCTATTTGGGCCGCCTCTAGGAACGTGGAGCCTTTCTCCTGTCCAGTGGCTGTTCTGCTGGAATACTTATGTCATCTCTTCGACCTGGGTCTCAACCATTCCTCCTTGAAAGTGCACATAGCTGCTATCTCAGCCTACCATGTTCCTTTCGCAGATAAAGCTTTCGCTCAACTGGAGGTCTCTAAGACCTTTCTCAGAGGGGTCCTCCATCTGAAGCCCCCCATCCAAACTCCTGCTCCCCCTTGGGACTTGAACTTTGTTCTCGAGAAACTTACTCTTCCTCCCTTCGAACCTGCAGCTTCTGCAGATCTGAAGTTTCTTTAGTGGAAGACGCTCTTCTTGGTGGCCATCACTTCGGCGTGAAGAATTTCTGAGCTCCAGGCCCTTATGTGTAAAATCCCCTATTTGATTTTTCACAAAGAATGAGTTGCTCTTCGTACGAATCCTAAGTTTCTACCTAAAGTAGTAGCTGAGTCTACCTTAAATCAGTCCATAGAGTTACAGTACCTGCCTTTTTCACGCAGTACTCCAACCAAGGGGAATATTTACTCCATACCATGGATGTTCACCGGATTCTGAGATACTATACCAACAGGACAAAGGATCTCAGAAAGACTGATCAGTTGTTCGTCTCTTTTGCTCACAAAAGGGAAGGCAATGCCGTTTCCAAGCAACGCCTGTCGAAGTGGTTGGCTCATTGCATCACTTTCTGTTATGACAAGTACAACAAGACCCTTCCGGGTCAGGTCAGAGGTCACTCCACCCGAGGAGTAGCGGTCTCTGCGACTTGTTTCAAGAATGTGTCTGCTGCAGACATCTGCGCTGCCGCCACCTGGACTTCTGTCCGTACCTTTATGAAACACTACAGTTTGGACATTGCCTCTCGCCGTAGAGCAGGCTTCGGGCTAGCTGTTTTGCAAGGCCTGCTGTCTAGAGGCTTGCACGGCTACTGCTATTTTCTGGAGTAGTTCCTCCTCCCGTGCCTTTTATTTGTTCCAGACTGCTTGGGATTCAGTCCTATATGTAATTACCTACTGCAAGAGCCCTCTAGAAGTAGATAGTACAATTCGTAAGAACTTACCGTAACAGTAGATCTTCGAAGAGCTCTGCAGGTAACACCTTCCCGCCCTCCATCCCCCTAGGCTTCTTCAGCTCATTTTCCATATAGAGAAATATCCGCTTCTCTCTCGTCCGGCCTCTTTTGGCCCGTGGCGGGAAAGAACTGGAAGGCAGGCGTCCGGGACTGCCCCTTTATACCAGCGTCGCTTGACGCCGGTCACTGACGTGGGGGCAGTCCCTCGCCAGGGACTGCTAGTTAGAAATTTTTCCATGGGATCCTGCCGACGACCGGCGTCAGTCCTATATGTAATTACCTACTGCAAGAGCCTCTCTAGAAGATCTACTGTTACGGTAAGTTCTTACGTAACTGTACTTTTTATCAATCAGTCAATCAGTCAACCCACACTCTGCTGTTTGTACTGGTTTACATGTTGTATCAATCACTGTTTTGGGTGTGGATCTGTGAGATTTCAGGATTGAGTTTGTGCTGGGAAGCAAGGATATTTGGCACTCCCAAGTAAAAAGGAATATATGGACATCAGGCTTCACAGGCATAGGAACCACAGCATAATGGTCCATGATATGTAGTTATTGAGGTATGGAAACTGTACCACATGCACCACCCCCATGCCTCATGCACCAGTTCCCTTCAACCTTCAGGTTTTTCCCACTGAAGGGGAGAAGAACTATACAAGTGGTTCAAGCACTTGGCAGACTTTAGTACAGAGGCAGATGGTTGCCTAGATCTTCTTCAAGGATATCTCTTTCATCAGGCCGCCACTTTGGAACACAGAGCTGCCAGGCACCAGGACTAGATGGAAACTTTTTGCAAGCAATCAGCCAGGGGCCACCCACGACGACATCTACATATACATAAACTTGGGTGGCCGCTCCTCTCCCCAGTTCTTTTCCTACCATAGATCAGACTCGTTCCCGCAGAAACGTTGCTGCTGATAGATGCTGTTTTATTTTTTTCCTCTATCTAAGTAATACTTTTAGAGTGATTTTCAGTGACTTGTACATTGTCAAATGAACCATCTAAACTCTTCTTGTACTGCCAGTGCGAAGAGAAGGACTACATGGAAGACTTCCACGACATCCATGTCTGTTGCTTGGGCCCTCTCTCACAACGTGTGAAACCTTGTGAGATCTGCCAGGGATTCAGTTCTGCAGAAAACCATCCATCAGACATAATTACTCCATGAAATAGAAGCAGTTTGCTTCTTGGGCCACTTCCCCTAACCTGGCTCCATTTATCTGCCTAGTCAGTCAGGTTCTGGAGTACCTACTGTCCTTATCGGGTTCAGGCCTGCATTGTTCCTCAAAATGCACATGGCTGCCATACCAACTTTCCACGTGTCTGTGGATGGCTAAACAGTTGCTCAGCTGGAGGTAGCCTGTACGTTCCTGAGAGGCATTTTACACATAAACCCTCCTATTTGAAATCCATTCCCGGCTTGGGACCTGAATTTTATTTTGGAAAGGCTGACTTTGGCTCCTTTTGAGCCAGCTGCAACTTATGGCTTACACTTTCTGTCTTGGAAAGCTTTATTTTTAGTTGCAGTCATGACTACTTGAAGGATTTCAGAGCTGCAGGCTCTAGTGTGTGAGCCTCCTTATTTGATTTTCCACAAAGACAGGGTCTTTGCATACAAATCCTATGTGCTATACCTGGTTAAACAACTAAATGAAAATGAAAAAAATCCTAAGTTTCTACCAAAAGTGGTGTCTGAGTTTACTTTAAATCAAACCATCTACCTGCCAATGTATTATATAGAGCATGCCAATCCAGGGGAAGCATTGTGTATAGAATACTGAGGTACTGTACAAAGGACTGGAGAAAGTCCTTTCAGCTTTTTGTTTTGTTTGACTCTGGGAAAGAGGGTGCCCCAGTTTCTAAACAATGCTTGTCCAAATGGCTAGCACACTGTATTATGTTCTGCTACAGGAAGTATGGTAAGGAACTTCCTAGTGTGGTTCGTGGTCATTCCACAAGGGCATGGCCACTTCTGTAGCTTGTTTTTGCAACGTTTCTACTGCAGAAATTTGTGCAGCTGCTACCTGGAGGACTGTCCATGCTTTCACTAAGCACTACAGTCTGGACATTTTCTCTTAGAGGAGCTGGGTTTGGCCTAGCTGTGCTACAAGGCCTACTGTCCTAAGCAGTGTTCCCAGTCACGCATAAATGTACGTTAATTGTGTAAAGAAATAAAAAATTCATGCACATCTATGTGTGAAGGGGGTACACTGTATGTAAAGAAGCCGTTGAGACTTTTTTGAGTACCTCTATACAGCCTGTACTCGTAGAAATGGTGAGTTTTTTTTTTTTTCATTTTTTCCCCTAGTTTTGCGCTGTTGTGTGATTGGTCCACAGTTAGCTGCCTCAGTGCCTTACACCCTATCTATTTCAAGCAGTCACAGCAGGTGGGCGTGGATAGACTGCACTGTGTGGGGTGGTGCTTAGTAGAATTGTGGGCTTCATGTGCTGACGCCAAGTGGAAAGTTGCGACTTGCAGTTCATGGAAGCGTAGAGGTTCCCGATTTGGATTCTCAGAGCCTCTGTACCAGGTAGAAACAGCAGCAGCAGCTCAGAGACTCAGCCACGAGATGTATCCGACGTGCAGCATGGAAGATCCATGGAAAGGAGGCAGGTATGGGTCCTAATTGGTACAGGCATCTGCTGGTACAGGAGAGTAAGAATGCATGAGTGTGCCCCGGCCTTCCACCCTACCACGACCAACGGTCAGAATAGATCCGTTGGTTGAGTTCCGGAAACAGTTTCAGCAGTCGGATAAATATCTATCACCTACTGTCATTAAAACTGAGCCCCCGGGGACCTGTGGACTATATGGGTTTGGGTTTATTGTTTTTATCAACAAGTCTCTGTTATTTCCCTGGTTTTCCTCCTGAACAAGTTGCTATCGAGACGCAAGTTGGGACTAGGATTTGGGGAATAATCTTGTTGAACTGGCAACAGAGATGGAGGGGAGTGGAATGGCTACAGATTGTACACTAGAATTGCAGTACCAACTAGTGGGATCGGAGGACATATAATAAAGTTGCTGATGGTTGTGTTGCAGGGTGGAAGAAGTTGCAAGCAGCTGAGAAAAAGCAGGCTGGCACAAGGCATTAAGAAGGGGGAGAAGGACTTCTTTAGGTACATCAGGGAGAAAAGGAGCTGTAAGGACCACATAGTAAGGATTAGGAAGGAGGGGGGTTGGGTGGAAGCAGGTTGAGATAGGGCAGAAGCACTAAATGAGTACTTCTGCTCAGTATTTACTAAAGAGAAGAGGGGGGTGACACCCAAGGGGGGGGGAATGGTAGAAACAGGGGGGAAGGGGTGATAGATGGGGAAATCATGGAGGGCAGAGTTCGGGAGAGTTTGAAGGCACTGAGGGTGGATAAGGTGCCAGGCCCGGATGGCATCCACCCCAGTGTACTGAAGGAGCTGGCAGAGGTCCTTGCAGGACATTTGGCAGACCTATTTAATGCCTCACTGCATTCGGGGTGTGTACCTCAGGACTGGAGGATGGCTCATGTGGTGCCCCTCCACAAGAGTGGCCCCACAGATGAACCGGGAAACTACAGACCAGTGAGCCTCACATCCATCGTGGGTAGGCTAATGGAGAATATCCTGAAGGAGAGGCTGGTGGCCCTCCTAGAAGCCAAAGGACTACAGGACAGCAGACAGCATTATTTCATACGGGGCAGATCCTGCCAAACCAATCTGGTGGAGTTCTGTGACTTGGTAACTAGGCAACTGGACAGGGGCCATGCAGTGGATGTCCTGTATCTGGACTTCAGTAAGGCATTCGACTCGGTGCCACATGGAAGGCTAGGAAGTAAGTTAATAGGCACAGGGGCAGGTGCAAAGCTGGTAAGATGGGTAGGGAACTGGCTTCAGGGAAGGCAACAGAGGATGGTGATGGGTGGGGAGCTCTCACACCAAAGGGTAATGGCGAGCGGTGTTCCACAGGGCTCGGTGTTGGGACCAGTGTTGTTTGGGGTATTCATTGCAGACATATCATTGGACATCAAGAGCAAGATCAGTCTGTTTGCTGATGATACCAAGGTAGGAGCAGTAGTGGATGACCTAGGGGGATGGCAGGGGTTGCAGGATGATCTGGCAAAGCTTGAAACCTGGTCAGACACCTGGCAACTGGGGTTTAATGCCAAAAAGTGCAAGGTGCTGCATTTTGGGATGAAGAACCCAAGCAGGAGTTACCAGCTGGGGGGAGTGCAGCTAGCCCAGACAGAGGAGGAGAAGGATCTGAGGGTGCTCATTACAGGGTCAATGAACAACTCGGCACAATGTAGGAAGGCAGCTGCAAAGGCCAACAAAATGCGGGGTTGTATTGCAAGGGGTATATCCTCGAGGAGGGAAGAGGTGATTCTGCCACTGTGTATAGGTCATTAGTTAGACCGCACCTGGAGTACTGCATGCAGTACTGGTGCCCATATCTGAAGAGGGACATTAAGTTACTGGAAGGGGTGCAGCGCAGGGCGACAAAGATGATCAAGGGGCTGGGGAACTTATCATATGAGAGGAGGCTGAGGGAGTTGAACATGTACTCACTGGAGGAGAGGAGGGACGGGGGGACATGATTGAAACCTTTAAGTACATGAAAGTAATAAACAAGACAGGTACAGAGGGGCTGTTCAGAGTAAGGGAGGGGAGGGACACCAGGGGCCATGATATGAGACTGGAGGGAGGAAGGTTCAGGAGAGAGATGAGGAGACACTTTTTTACAGAGAGGGTGGTGGCTGGGTGGAATGCGTTACCTGCAGAAGTGGTATCCGGTAGAACAGTGGACTGCTTCAAAAGGGGATGGGACAGGACAAGGGGGAGGGTTAATGAAGGGGAAGGGAGGGGCAGCTGCAGAATTAGGGGTGCTAGCTGCACATTCGAGCAGACTTGATAGACCTCTAGGCCTTTATCTGCTGGCAAATGTTGTATGTTCGTAGATGTTATTTATTTATTTATTTATTTTGGAGATATACAGTAACCTTAGACTGCACCTGTGGGCTTGGCTGTGGTATGCGATCATTTATTTATTTATTTTTAACGACTGCAGAGCTTGGTGCCAACAGATTTGTTTACTATGTGCTGTGTAGTAAAAGTCCAGTGAGAATTACAAGCTGCAGTAATGCAGCATATAGGCTATGAATGAGCATGTGCAATGCCATCATGTCATCTGCTTCTTCCCTAATCCCTAGTATTAAAATGACAGCTACTGACAGTTACACTGACTCCCTCTTTTCTTTTCTACTCTGTGTTACTGCTGCTGTCACTTATCTAGTTGTTGTACCTGTATTAACTAAACCAGCTTGCTGGCATGGCTTTCCAGATATTTTGTACTGGTTTGGTTAAAAATTATACTGTCTGTGTCTGTGCCACTTTCTTGTTTAGATTGCTTAACTGCATTTACCTTCTAATTTTTTTAAACAGTACAACGTACCCCCAAAATTAATTTTGTACCCCTTAAAAACTTTGATAAGGGTACACTGCACCCTCTGTTACGTGCCTGCATTGGGAACACTGGTCCTAAGCCTATACGCTCCAGCCACCCAGACTGTTAGCTTTTGGTACAGCAGGGAACTCATTCCAAAGGTGTGGCCTGATGAAAGAGATATCCTCGAAGAAGACAGAACAGTTATGTAAGAACTTACTGTAACAGTGCATCTTTAAGAGAATCTCTTTCATCAGGCCACGCTGCTGCCACCCTCCTTCCTCCTTAGGGATTGCGACAAAGCATATTTGTGCTGCTGTCTCCGTTGCTACTTTTTCCAGCACTCTGTTTCACCTGGTATGTGGAGTGCTGGGCTCTCCTGGTTCCCTAAAGAGAAGTCTTCTGAGCATGATCTGCAGTGGGGAACTGAGTAGAGGAGGGGCCACCCACATTTATGTATACACTGATGTATGGCGTTGTCATGGGTGGCCCTTGGCTGAATGCTTGCAAAAGTTTCCATGTGGTCCTACTGTACGGTGGCTATATATATTCCAAAGGTGTAGCCTGTTGAATGAGATTCTCATGAAGATCCACTGTTATGGTAAGTTCTTGCATAACTCTTCTTTCCTTCATTCTGTCAAATCTTTCTTTTCCGCCAAAAAGATTGGTTAACCTGGATACACTCTGTTTTCTCTTTTTAGCTTTGTTGTAAAGTTATGGCGTCTTGTTACCGTATTGGTCTTTGGTTCTGCTTTGGTTCCTGCACTACGCCAGACTATTTTTGAGAGAGAGAGAGAGATCTGCATTATTTTTACCTTTTTTCATTTTTTTTCTCAACATCCTTTTTGTTCAATCATTGTCTCCCCTAGGGTGCAACCCATAGGGTAGCTTTGAGCATTGCCAGAAATGCAAGAAGCCCATGTCCATGGCAGATGGCATAGTAAGTGCCTTGAAGGACTGTTCTCTTTTACAAGAATGAGTAAAAAGTACACGGCTAACAGAAAGTCAGAGTTTGTGTCTCCATTGGATAAGCCCTCTTGGTTCAGTGGATTGTTCAGTTAAATACAGACATCAGTTATTTAAAAAGTATCAGCCTCATTCAAATTCTAGACCGGTGGAAAGCACTTCAGTGCCAGTTCAGAAAAGGGGCACCAGTTCCAGTGGCATCATTCAGCATTCCTCTTTTAGTGTCGTACACCCTTCAGTTCCTGGTTTTCACCAAAGAATGATGCTGAGTGGTTGTCATTGGTCCCGGGGTCAGTCACTCGGTGCCACAATATCCCCTAGGGCCCCTTGTTGTGCTGGCGACCCAGGAGGAAATCTTTGCGGTTTGCCTGATCCACGGTAGAAAAGACCCAGTTTATATCCCCCCTTGAGATGGTTACTGATTCTTACGTCCATCAGTTCCTGGTTCTGGAGCCGTGGATAATGCCAGTTTGGATGCTGATTCTGGGTTTGGTTTTAGTACCGAACTTCAGTTTCCCATTGCCCACTGGCTCCAGATGTTTAGGCCCTTTCAGGTGTGCATCTGGTGCTTTTGATGAGGCCGGCTAAGTGTGTGTATGTGTTTGGGAGTGTGCTACCTTGTTCCTTCAGGACCTCTCATGGGGTTACAGTAATCTTCAGTGGTCCGCGCAAAATGTCTCCACCACAGGAGCCTCCCTTGTCCAGGACTCCCCCTTTCTCATACTGATCAGGGCTCATTTTTCAAAACACCTGAAGTGCCCTGCAGAATGGGAGAAATGATGTCCTGCATATTGCCACTGATGTTTGTATGGTGGATGAAGATGTGGTTGCCTGTCACATATCTCCACCTGAGGACATCTTTGTGCGACAGCTGGCCAAGGAGTTGGATTGGACACCTCCCTCCAAGACTACCATTTATGATAACAAGTTCTAGTTTGTGGGCATTTGCTGTGAAACCTACACTGGGGAGAGACTTCCTATTCCAGTCACAGGGCTTTCCTTTCCCTGGCCAGAAAGTTCTGGCAGGAACCTTTAGAGACTCTAGTCATGGATTAAAGGACAGACAAGAGCTAAGTGGCTTCTACAGAAGGTCATGAGTACCTGCTTGCCTAGGTTGTTGCTGACAACCTGATACCTGCTGCTGTAGCTGAGCAGTCCAGGTCCACCATCTTAGCAAATCATCCTCATAAAGAGAGCCACAAGATGGATCTCCTGGGAGAGGTTGTATTCTAATTCCTCCATAACATTTCTTCAGGCAGCCCATCTGAGCTATTCAGTGAATACCAGCATGCTCTGCAGCCATACATATTGCCTGTTATTGACAAGTTACCTGAGAAGGTGAGGGAGAGCCTCCTGTGTATTTTTTAGTATGGATCAAATGCCTTCAGAGAACCACTTCAGATGGCTGTAAACATCAACAACATAGCTGGTAGGTACTTGGCTGGCATGGTCATGGAGAAATGGGCATGGTTGAGATGCATTATTCTGTCTCGAGCTGCAGCGGGAAGTGGCAGACCTTCAGTTTCAAGGTACTACCTTCTTCAGACCCCAGGCAGAATTCTTCTTTTACAGAAGGCAAGGGAGGCCAGAATGACTAAAATTTTGCTTACTTACTCGTTTGAGTCCCATCTTCTCAGCTAGAAGAAGGGGATAGTCTCTTTTTATGCACAGACCACGCTTGGGGTCTAGTCATTTTGAGCAGATCCTTATCATGGCAACCACAGCAGTGGCAGTGAGGATGCAAAGACCCTCTAACCTCCACTGCACTACCTCAGATCAACCTGGAGGTCAGCAGAACTGACTCCCTGTTTGCCTTAACCTATGTTCCTTCATGTCTCCTGGGGTGGCATAATCTTACTTCTGCCTGAACTGCTTTCTGTAGCACTCCACATTGTCAATGGGAAGTCATAACAACTGAGGTATAGTGCACCCCTTCCAGGGGAATGGCATAGTCCAAGCTTTAGAATGTTGGGCATATGAGGATTGCACACAGCAGCAACTCCCCAGTTCAGCTGTGCAGTTTGAAAGGGACAGAGTTATTTTTATCTTCTCTCAAGACTTTCAAGATTTCTGTTTGGGCTGCAGTTCTGCATTGTAGGTTGGGGCTGCCTGGTTTCAGGGAGCACCCCTAAATTAAAATCGTGCCTATTAAGCTGCGGCTTTCCAATTGACTACTCTGCTTCACCCATTTCCATTCATGGACTGGGAGCCACATATGCCTTCTAGGGTGTTCTAATGATCTCCGTTTAAAAAAAAAAAAAAAAAAAAAGAAAGAAAAGGTACTACAGGTAGGTACTTTATGTTTTATTTCTGGGGCAGGGTAGGTCTCCTGGGGGGTTCCCTCTGCTTTTGCATTGGTTTCCCCCCTTCCCCCATTCTCAGGTTGTGTTGATGTTTTAAAAAAAAAAAACAGTGCTCGTTTTTGTCTGTGGTGCTGAGTTGCTGCTGTTGTGTTCAGGGGACTTGGAGTGCTTTCCGTCTCCTTAGCCCTCAATGTTTGTGCTGCCATCATCAAGCTGTTTTTGTCGGTTGGGTGTGCGCTTCTTCTTCAGTTGGTTTTGCATGCTTATTTCTTGCACACCAGTAAGGGCACGCAAAATGCATATAATATTGATGCAACTGTGTGAGAATGTACTCAAGTTGCATATTGATCACACGCACTCCTATTCCTCTCATATTGTGTATAAAATTTGACTCAACTGCGTGACAGTGCACATAGGTGTATTGACATGCAAAGTGCGCCTTTTCCACTACTACTTTTATATCACGAGTTGCATTCCCGCATGCAGATTCACATGCATGTGAGTTTAGCATGCCAACGTCACATAGGATCTCTCAGCACAAGCAAGCTATTTATTTCTGTAGTTCTGTCACTGTATTATAACAATTATAATTATAAACAGGACTGTCGTACTGGCACCATGACTTATCGAAGACCTTTAATTAGGAAAAGGTTTAAGACCCACAAAGGGTGATGAGGCCCTCCCTGTGGGTTCCTATTACCCTCTTGTGTTGCCCAGCACAATTTTGTCTTAACAGTCCCCTCCCCAGCCGGTCCTCCAAGCTGGGGAGGGGGGTACATAGCTCTTCAGTTGGCAGTGGCAAGCAGAATTGCGAAAATGATTACTTCTGTTGCTCTTTGGTGAGCTTTTGAGCCCAAATGTCTCGCAGGGCATCCCAGCAGTTATACCTGACCCCATACCAGGCCCCTCGGGTCAGGGGGGGCCCACACAGACACATCCAGGTGTGTCACAGCCAAGGCTGAGGAGACAGATATGCAGGCAGATCCCGACCCAGACTACTTGAAAGTCAGGATGAGATTTTCAGGGATCTTGGGAGACGTTCCAGACCTTTGTAAAATAAAAAAAAAAGAGTTACTCTATGAAGAAGAGGGTATCCCCTCTTGAGGAGTAACAAGAAGGGGAGTGGACGGAATCCGGTGAAGGATCCAGTTCCTTTCCTGATTGGCAACAAGTTCTTGTCTTTTTGATAGCTGTGGTGTGTAGTTCCTCACAGCTTAAGGAGGCTCAGTACAGGGAGACAGTGAATGTCTCTGAGTTTTATTCGTGTGACCCATTTATGGAGCAAGAATGAGCCGGTGTGGATCAGAGAAAGTGTCTTGCAGGCTCGAAGACAGTCTTTTTCCTTTTAGAGGAAAAAATTTGTAGGTGGGAAGCACTACTGCTAGCAGGCAAAGCTGTCTATAATTCAGTCAAGCACTGATATTCCTATCAATGCTTTTGACTTTTACAGATTCATAAGACAAACGAGTGGATTCCGCATGATGAGGGTTTTGCCTCTAATGGCCCAACTTACACATTTTCTAAGCCTCTTTTTGCAATTGCTAGGGGCTTATCTGGTGGGTCACTACTCTAGGCGGCTTTCTTCCACCTAATTCAGAAGGAGCTAGCATGTTGCAGTTAGTTGCCATGGTCTTCACTTCTAGGTGATTTTACAGTGGAGAATTTGCACATGTCGGCTTGCTCACTCCATCATCTCGTGGCAGCCCTGCGTATTGTATGGCTTGGACATTGGGCCGTTGTCAAGCTTCAAAATCTAAGCTGTTTGCCCTTCCCTTGAGGAAGGTCTGTTGCTCGGTTTCAGCCTACATGCTATTTTTAAGGCTCCAGGACAAGGATGGCATCTTCCTTGTCAAAGCAGCAGCATCCTTGCCCCCTTTTCCCTGGATGGAAGTCCACAGGAGTTCTTCCCAGGATGGGCCCAAACAAAGCCAGACGCTGGGGATATTGGACATTTCTAGTCCTGGGCTATGCAGTGGAATTTCAGTGATTCTCACAAGGGGACATTTTTTGTCGTTCACGATCTCCAAGGATGCTGCAAGTACTCAGGTGGCATCAGAGACCCTGACCCACTTCACTCAAATCAGGGCAGTACCGCCTTTTTTCGCCAAGTAAACAAGGTCAGGGTCCTTACTCAACTAACTCATAGTTTTTGAAAAGTTGGGAGGGTTTTCAGACCCATTTTGGATCTGGAGCATCTCAACAAGTTCATGCACCACATGAAATTCAGGCAGAGTCTTGAGGTCAATCTCCTGAGCCGTTCAGCCAGGGGATTTCCGAGCTTCAATAGATCTGATAGGCGCCTACCTTCACATGGGTAGGGGAGTTGAACATCCCATCCGTCAGCCTCACTAGAAGTATATCAGGTTCTCGATACTGGGCCGGCATTCCAGTGCAAGGCACTTCTCTTTGGCCTCATTACTGCCTCCAGCATTGCCTCCACGGGGCAGAACTCGGAGGGGGAGGATCCTGAGTGCCACGACTGGAAGGTGACCGCGGAGGAGCGCTCTCTCAAACCATCTCAGACCTTGGACCACCTGGAGGCAGTCTTCAACACGAAATTAGGGAAGGTCTTCCTCGCACCTTTCAGATAAAATACTCTGTTGACAGAAGTCCAATGACTCTGGGCTCAGTCATCAGCCTCAGCTCTTCAACCTGCTACACAAGCTATGCCTTGTGATGGCAGCGATAGATTTAGTCCCATGGGCTCGCCTCACATGCAGCCCTTTAAATGGGATGGCTGTAGGCCTGGGATCTGATGTCAGAAGATTATCTAACCAGAACCTCTCTCAGCCACGACAGTCCCAGAGTTTATGGGTGACAGTGCTGGTCTTCCTTTGGAACCCCGTCCAGTATTGTTTTCTACAACAGATGCCAATCTGCATGGGTTCGACCAGTCCTGAACCATCTACCCACTCAGGGAACTTGGTCATTTCAGGAACAGCGTTTCCACATAAATGCTCAGGAAATAAGGGTGGTTCATCCACCTCTCATTCAATTCAATCTGCTACAGATACGAAAAAAAAAGGCAACGCCGCCGCAGTGATGTACTCAAGCAATCAAGGTGACACAAAGAGCAGGGAGATGCTAAAACAAGACTCTGGTCTTCACAGTTGGCCAAAGGAATAGCTTTTCCCTGTCAGTAGTACACTTGGCAGATGAACTGAACATTCAAGTAGTCTGACTTAGTTGTGAAAATGTTTTCACCAGGGAGTGAAGGTTGAATCAAAGGTGTTTGAGTTTAATTGCAACAGTTCAGTCGGCCTCAGATTAGTCTGTTTGCCTCCAGCCACAATGCTCGGACTCCAGGGTTTCAGCCATTTCTGTTGTCCACAGGCGGAAGCAGTGGTGGTCCCACTGTCTTAGGAATGGATCATCACAGAGCATATGCTTTTCCTCTGCAGCCTTCTCTCCAAGATGATCTAAAATAAGACACTCAAGGGAGCTTCTTTTAGTGGCTCCAGAGTGGCCAAGAACACCGTGGTCTCGGTCTTACTGAACCTAGCTCAGCCAGTATCTTTTCACTTTTCAGTGCAAGGAATCTTTTTGTCTCAGGGTCCCATTCGGCACCCAGTCCAGGAGCAATGCAGCTCATAACCTGGCCCCTGAATTGAGTTTTCAAAATTAGGTTTCTAGCAGAAGTGGTAGATACTTTGCTGGCTGCTTAAAAAAAAAAAAAAAATCAATTTCCACAGTGTGCAGTTAGCAAGACTTGTACCGTGTGTGTGGAACACCTCCTGACTTGGGCCTGGGAGAAGGATCTTCGGCCTCCCAAGGATTCAGTTCCACAGTTTATGGGTTCCTGTAGGGAGTCATGGAGAAGTTTTTACCTTGAGCACTTTGAAAGGCCAGGTCTTTCCCTGGAGTTCATTGGGTTTCCTCTAGGGACTAATAGAGAGGTTATTAGTTTCTGTGTGTGGGTAGCAGGAGCCACCCTGTGTTCTGATCACCAATTCCTCCTTGGGATCTAATTCTGGTTCTGAATACCTTTGTGGGGAGCTTTCCGAACTGCTGTCATCCTTTTCACTGGATGTGATGTCTTACAAGGGTGTTTTTGATTGTTTGTGCTCAGCCAGGATTGGTGAGCTTCAGACTCTGTCCCACAGAACCCGTACCTTATCATGCTTAAGGACAACGTGGTGCTCAGAACAGTCTCATCCTTATTGCGAAAGAGCACAACCTTTCATGTAACTAGGAGGTCTGCCTTCCTCTTTCCGCCTGCAACCGTCTCTCCCAAAAAGGAATGAGTTGCTGAGGTTGGATTGCAACGAGCTGTTAGGGTATTCCTTACTAGGATGGCTGAGTTCAGGAAATCGGGTAACCTGTTTCTTTGAAATGGTCAAGCAGGTGCAGAACACCCAGGCCAACCTAGCCAGGCAGGTGAGGGCCTGCGTTGCCACGACTTGTATTGCAGGAAGGAAGAGACCTCTGGCCCTTATCAGGGCTCATTCCATCAGGGCGATGGCCGCATCCTGGGCAGAAAGAGGTAAATCATCTGTTTTAGAGTTACACAGGGAAGCTGTGTGTTTTTTTGTCCACATTTTCACTAAGCACTACAGTTTGGATGTTCAGAGTTCTGATGATGCAGCCTTTACTTGCAGATAAGCGCAGGTAGCAATGTACAAGTAATGTCTTCAGTACTTGTTTCTGGCATATGGGATAATATTCTCCACTCTCCCATTTGTTCTAGGTACAGCTTCTTAGAACCCACTTGTTATGACTTCCCATTGACAGTGTGAAGCACTACAGAAAGAAGAAATTTACTTCACACTTACCGTAATTTCCTTTTCTGTTCGCACCAACATTGACAATGGGACCCACGCAGGAGCCTTGCTGCTGTGGGAGAATACTATCCGGTATGCCAATGGGGGATGTCCTTTAATCAAAACCCTATTATGACTTCCTGGGCATCCCTCTATTTATCCTGCTGCACTGTATATATGTATGTGTGTGTGTGTGTATATAAATATATATATAGATATAGATATATATAGATATAGATATATATAGATAGATGTTATATATAGATATAGATAGATATATATATATATAGATGATATATATATATATATATATATAGATATATATATATATGTGTGTGTGTATGTGTGTGTGTGTATATATATGTATGTGTATGTATATATGTGTATATATATATATATATATATATATATATATATATATGTATATGTATATATGTATATGTAATTGTATATATGTATATACATATATATAGTATTATACTATTTCACGCAGCGGTCACACTTGATATACGCACGAGGCCGCAAGGCCAGTGCATCAAACCGCCAAGGCGTGTATATATCAGAGCGCCACCGCACCTCAGAGTGGTTTATCTATCTTATAAATGTCAAAATTGTTTTGGAGGGGGTAAAAGTGCAGGTGCGGTCGCGCCTGATATACACGCACGGTCATGTGATGCTGGTCAGCTAATGATATTGCTGCAATTTCCCTACCCATTTTATAAATATATATATCACCCCATTCCAAGGCAAAAATATGGGACTTCAGAGGAACTGACTTTGATAAGATGGCCAACAGTGTTAAGCTAGCCCTGGCAAAAAGAAACACAGGTGAGGGGGTACAGGCAAAGTGGGCAAGCATTAAGGATGCAATACTTGAAGCAACATCCCATTGTGTTAGACAGAAAAGGAAGTACAAAAGAAGAAGGAAACAACTTTGCTTCTCAAAAACAGTAGCAGAAAAGGTCAGAGCCAAAAGGCTGGCCTTCAGGAAATATAAGGGAACACAGTGGGATGAAGATAGGGAGGCATACCAAACTGCCCTAAAGGAAGCAGGGAAGGCAGTAAGGCAGGCACAGTCCCAAACTGAGGAAACACTAGCACAAACAGTAAGAGAAGATGACAAGACTTTCTATAGATAAAGTAGTGAAAGGAGAAAGTCCAGAGGGGGTATCGCTAAGCTCAAAGGAGAAAAGGGGGCGTGTGAGGAGGAGGACGACCCTGTAAAAGCATCTATCCTAAATAGATACTTTTGCTCAGTATTTACTGAAGAGAAGATAGGGCAGGGCCCACAGCTCAGCACCATGGACACGGGGGGAGGGAGGTGAGCACGACACCCTTCACAAAAGAAAGGGTCCTACAAGAGCTCTCTAAGCTCAGGGTGGACAAGGAAATGGGACCTGATGGCATGCATCCCAGGGTACTTAAGGAGCTAAGGGTGGAACTAGCAGAGCCATTATCAGAACTGTTTATGAGTCTCTGAGCACAGGAGAGGTCCCAGAAGACTGGAGAAGGGCTCATGTGATATACCGCTCCACAAGAGTGGTAGCAGGGAGGAGGCAGGGAACTACAGACCAGTCAGTCTTACCTCAGTAGTGGGCAAGATTATGGAGGCACTTCTTAAGGAAAGGATAGTGCAACACCTGGAATCCATAGGGGCACAGAATCCAAGACAGCATGGGTTTACAAAAGGAAGGTCCTGTCAAACTAATCTCATAGATTTCTTTGACTGGTAACCAGAGTGGTGGACCAAGAGGGAGCAGTTGATGTCGCCTGCCTTGACTTCTGCAAAGCTTTCGACACTGTTCCACATAGAAGATTAATAAATAAGCTGGGTAGGCTCGGGGTTGGTCAGAAGTTGGTCAACTGGGTGACAAACTGGTTGACTGGCAGAAAACAGAGTGTGGTGGTAAATGGTATACAGTCAGAAGAGATGCAAGTCACAAGTGAGGTACCTCAGGGATCAGTCCTGGGGCCAGTCCTCTTCAATATCTTCATTAGTGACATTGCAGATGGACTAGAGGGTAAGGCTTGTCTGTTTGCAGATGACACCAAGATCTGCAACAGAGCAGATGATCTAGATGGGGTGGGCAGAATGAGAAGAGATCTAGATAAACTAGCAAAATGGTCAGAAGAGTGCCAACTGGGATTTAATGCAAAGAAGTGCAAAATCATGCACATAGGGAAGAGAAACCCTGAAGCAATGTGTAGGCTGGGAGGGAAGTTGCTGGCAGTCACAAAGGAAGAAAGAGACGTGGGCATCATCATCACCGATGACCTGAAATCATCCAAGCAGACCTCTAAAGCAGTAGGTAAGGCTAGAGGGATGTTAGGGTGTATTAGTAGGGGTATCACAAGTCGTAAGAGGGAGGTAATAATCCCTCTTTACAAGACACTGCTTAGGCCCCATCTGGAGTACTGCGTGCAGTACTGGAGGCCACACCTTCACAAGGACATTAACCAAATTGAGGCAGTCCAGAGAAGGGCAACCAGAATGGTTCAGGGACTGCATCAGAAGACATATGAGGACAGATTAACAGAGCTCAATATGTATACCCTTGAGCAAAATAACATGTTTAAATATAAGAAAAATAGCAGGACAAAAGGACACAGCATGAAATTAGAGGGAGGCCGATTAAGGGTGAATGTGAGGAAATTCTTTTTCACAGAAAGGGTGGTAGATGCATGGAACAGTCTACCTCAGGAAGTGGTGGCTATGAATACAGTGCAGGGCTTCAAACAGGCATGGGATAGGCATAAGGGAGCAATATAGATGAGTATGAATAGATAGGTCATTGACAGAGCAAAGGCCGGTGGCACATTTGTAAGGTAGAAAAATAAATGGGCAGACGGGATGGGCCTTGCGGTCCTTATCTGCCGTCAGCTTCTATGTTTCTATTATATATGTGTGTACAATCTACTGCGAGCAGGCATGTCAACAGGTTCAGTGTATGTCACTAAAGGTGTTTTTCTTGTTAAAGGTAGTTCACTGCAGACAGCTGTGCTTGTCAAAGTTTATCATTGTGTTTATCAACATCAAAGCTGTAGAGGAGCTGCCGATGCGAGATGATTCTTATGGGCTGCCAGCCTTTCATACTGAAAGGACCGACTTCGACCAAGCCTTTTGTCCGAGGTAAAATGGGCCTTCATTCAGAAGTCTGACTAAAAGGCAAGACAGTTGTATCTATCCTGTAAAAGGAAGGTTGTGTACAAGTTGTTAAGTGTTTTTTAGTATCAAATAGGCAAAATATGGTAGTTAAGCTCATTATGGCGTTGAGGTTAGTAGTGACTGGGGAGTTTCTGCTGCTTGGAATCCTCATATGCCCAACATTCTAAAGCTTGGGCTGTGCCATTCCCCTAGAAGAGGTGCACTATATACCACAGTTGTTATGACTTCCCATTGACCACGTTGGAGCTAACAGAAAAGGAAATTATGTTTAGTATGAAGTAAATTTCTTCCTTCAATCATTACAGACAAGCTGTTGTGGGAAAGCATTACAGAAGGTCTGTCTCTGGAATATTTAATTCTTTCTCCTGTAAATCACTTCCTAAGGATGCATTGTATTTTCCGACCTTGATCAGGATTGTTTGAAGACAGAAATAAAGAGCTTCTTGCTAGCAGAAGTTCTAAAGGAGGTTCCAGATTCCCAGAAGGGAAAGGGGTTTTCTTTCTGAATACTTCCTGGTCCCCAAAATGTCAGGAAGATGGCCTATTTTGGATCTTAGTTACTTGAACAAATATCTGAGATACACAAAGTTCAAGATTGTTTCTTGAAGGGATACAAGTCTGTTTCTGGATCTGAAGGACAGATATTTTCAAATCCTATTCAGACAAGCCTGCCAAAACTTTCAAAGATTCAGAATATGGGAACAGACTTACCAGTGCAGAGTCTTGCCATTTAGAATCTTTTCCACTCCCAGAATTGTCAGCAAAGGCCTGTAAGTAGTAGCTGCTTACATGACAGATGAGGGTGGCAGCCTATCCATACCTGGACAACTGACTGGTCTAAGCTAGTTCACCTGAGGCAGCTGCAAAGGGCTCGGGTCCTACCAGTGGATTCATTTCAGAAATTGGGGTTCCTTCTAAATCTAGAGAGGTTTGTTCTTACCCCAGCTTGGAACATCATTGTTCATTGGGGTGGAATTAGATTCATTCTAAGTCAAGGTATCCCACAGATTGAGCCTCAAACCTAGCAGCATTCACCAGGTCCTTTCATGTGGGGAAGATGCACACAGCCATTGGATTCTCTCTGTTCTTGGGTCTAATGGCTTCTGCCACATTTCCTTTTTCCTTTGGCTTGACTTCTTGAGTACCTGCTGTGAACTAAGGACTGCAGAAAGTCAAAGCAGCTTTTTGTTTCTTTTGCCCAAGGAAGAGAAGGCATTCAGTTTTCCAAACAATGTTTGTCCAAATGGTTGACCCAATTGTATTGTGTTTTGTTACAATAAGCATGGCAAAGATTTGCCAGGGACTGTGAAAGCCCATTCCACGAGGGACATGGCTGCCTCTTTTGCTTGTTTCAAAGGGGTCTCCACAGCAGACATCTGTGCTGCTGCTGCCTGGAGAACCATCCATACTTGCACCAGGCACTACAGTCTGGACATTGCCTCTAGAGCCTGTGCAGACTTTGACCATACTGTACTTCATATCTTTCTGTCTTAGGCCTCAGTCTGTCGGCCTCCCAGACTATCCATGTTACTGCTGGGACTTGTTCCTATGGTGTGACCTGATGACTGAGATGCCCTGAAGAAGACAGGACAGTTACACAAGAACTTACCGTAACAGTAGATTTTCGAGGAGATCTCGGTCATCAGGTTTACCTTCCCTCCCACATCCTTCCTCTTGGGGCCCTCTTTTCAGGCTGGCTATCTAGTATCTCCAGCCTTTTAGTTCAGCCTGGGCACCTCTCTCTTTCTCCTTGGTCCCCCATGGCAGGAGTTTGCTCCATTTCTCTCCGAGGGAAAGCGCTAAGGAGGGAGCAGGGCTGCTTACACCTATATAGGGTTGATGACGTTGGCATGGGTGGCCCCAGTTGTACTGCTGGAAAAGTTTTCCATGTGGATCTTGCTTCACTGATGGTGGTGAAGTTCCTATGGTGTGACCTGATGACTGAGATCCCCTCAAAGATCTACTGTTAGCCGGCCTGGTGGCGCTGAGGGTTGAGGCGATGGACGCCACACCTTGCACCACGCTGGTGACCCGGGTTTGGGAACAAGCCCGGGTTGTCAGGGAGGGGAAAGCATTGAGCATCCCCAGGACTGCTCTCCTTCCCCGGGGAAGGGGGGATCCACCAGCTGATGCACTAGTGACCTCTAGCGGAGGCTGGAGGCACTACAGAGCACTGTCACAAGAAGCTGGGGATTGGAGCTGTGGCGGACATCATTCAAGGGTGCACGGGAGCGTGCACCAGCTGAGCTGGATGTCATTGCACGTCTGTGCTCCAGGGACACACAAGAACAGGGAAAACAGTGGCGCCATGGATAGGCGATGGCACCAGTCCCCCATGCCCTTCGCTGGGCCAACCCTGACTGACCTTCCAGGTCCTCCACAGCTGGCCCTACCCTTCAGCCGGAGTCTGACTATAAGAACGCCCAAGAGGAGGAGGGCGACCCACCCATGGAGGGTTAGACCAGGGGTACCGGCTGCAAGGGGGGAAGAGGAGGTACAGCTCGGGGGAGGGGGCCTCTGGTAGGCAGGATACTGACTTGGATGCCTGAGAGAGGTCCATGGGGCCACAAGGGAAATAAATTTGAAAAAAAAAAATGATCTGCTGTTATAAGTTCTTAAGTAACTGTTCTTTCCCATTTTTCCCATGAGGCAAATAGGTGTATGTTCAGCACACCCTGTCTGAAACAGTGAATTCAGTCACCCTGGTTCAGAGCCCATTTATAGGTTTGTATGGCCTATTCTGCTAAGAGTCTGCTAGAACATTATCCTTCCCTAATGTATGCACAGCAGAGAGATTTGCTGTCAAATTGTAAGCAGATTCTAGGTCTTCATTGACTCTGTACAGAGCTTTGATGACCTGATGTCCCCTGCTTATTTATGTAATACATGGTTGTTGTATTGTCTGTCTTTATCAGAACTGTTTGATCCTGTAACAGGGTGGGAAGGAAGCAGTGTTCTGAGTTCCAGAATATTCATGTGTTCTTTCCTGTGTGGAACAAATTAGATTTACTCCCCTCGGCTGGCCCGGTGGTGCTGAGGGTTGAGGCACTGGACGCCACACCTCACACCAAACTGGTGACTCAGGTTCGGGAACAGACTCAGACCACCGGGGGCTGGCAGGGGAGAGGATGGATTGAGCGTCCCAGAACTGCTATCCTCCCTCTGGGGTGGGTTAGGGAAAGCAAGTCGCGCTGGATCGGCCCCTGGTGATGACCGAGGGCAGCACAGTTGCAGTGCAAAAGAAGGGGTGGAGCACGGCACAACGTCCTCTCACACGCAGCACGTCATTGCACTGCTGGCTCCAGGGGAAAAACATGGAGGAAAAAAAAGCTGGGCGCGACCGAGGCAGCTTGATGGCTGTGCTTCTGCCAACCCGGAGGACTGTCGTGGAATCGCGCTTGGGGGCCCAGTCCAGCCTGGCTCAGAGAGGTAAGAGGATGAGTAATAACCTGCTCCAACCCCACCAGACATGTCAGTTTTAAGCAGGGGCCCAGTCCTAGGTTCATCCCCTCTGCATAAACCCACTGTGTCTCTTGATTCATTTCACTTGCTACAGAATCAGACAACTGAGGGTAGACACGCTTTTGATGTTACCCCAACACAGGTTCCAATCCATTTTCCACCCACCACCTCCTTTGTAGGTTTTTCATCAAAAAAATAAAACACATGTACCACCTCCTTGATCTTAACATATTGCAACATTTAGGCAATATTAGCATCCTTAGCCTGTAGTATACCCCTGGTCAGTACTGTTACTAGATTTAGCTGCATCAATACAAGAAAAAGTCCCTTCAGCCTCATAGGCTTCCTCTTGCTTGCTTGGAGTCTTCGACCCCAGTACAATATCACTAGGCACAGTCTTGTCTGTGGTTTCACATTCAAGTTCCATACTTTCATCTCTAACCTCCAACAGGTAACATCCTGGGAACACAGGAAACAAAAGAATATCCTGCTCAGTCAGGGGGTCCTCCTCAAACTGAGCCCACGAAAAATCCTCCTTCGACTCTTTATCCAAACTCTCCGGCAGGAACCTCTCAAGCACCTGGCACCAGTGTTCCGCCTCTCTGCGTAGTCGGTCTGCCCCCAGCCATTGCCCACTCATCCAACGTATCATCCTCATCAGGGTCTCCACCTCCAGGGTGTTGTCTCTCGCACCTCCAGTATGCCTTGACCTACATCTCTTCGTTGTCTTCAGGCTTGGCCTTCCTCCAAGCTCCCAGGTCCAGTCCAGGCAGCAGCTTCTCTCTGTCTGTCAGCCATGGTTCAAACAACATGAAGTCTTGCTATATTCTGACTATATGCAGTTAGCCTCAGCACTTGAACTGCCCTGGAGAGGAAAGGGTTAACTCTGTGCAGCAGCATAGAACATTGAGCTCGAGCTTGGTTTTCAAACCTCTGTCTCTGGTACATCTCAGTATAGCCGTCAGATTCTTTACTCCGCCTAACTGTGAAGTCGCCCATGAGAGTTCTACTTCACTTTGGTTTAAGTGAAGAAAGCGTTTGGTTGTTTAACCGATTTCTTTATTTTTTCGGTATCAAATCTCTTGTCTACGGTACAGGTAGTGTTGTAGATAGGTAGTGATATTTTAGTTGTGGAAATAGTTTCTTTTAGTTTCCAATCGGTCGGTCTGGTTGGATACCGAACCATTGTTTGTATTTTTGAATTATCTGGGATTTAGTGGTGGTGTCCGGTTCCTATCGGTTTCAAAAAAACAGACTTTATCCATTTTTTTTCACAGCCCGTGACACAGTTGGTAACCGATGGGGGAGTATTACCTGTCGTGAAAGCTATAAAGGGTAATTTTTGTAGTGTAGCCATGTCTGGGAAACCCAAGAAAAAAAACAGTCCCACTGGGGTTCAACACTGTTCTGAGTGTTGGGAGGCTTTTGCCAAGGCTGACCCCCACCTCACCTGTGTTTTATTATCTGGGGTTTGACCACCTCAAAACAGACTGCCAGATTTGTAAACATTTTCCCAAAGTCACTATCGAAAAAAGATTGAGTAGACTGAAGGAAAAGAAGACCGAGAAGTCCGCTGATCCGTATGGCCAGCGCAGTTCGGTCTCGGCCAGACCTGAGGAGGTGCTCACTGACCTGCCGATACCTCTTCAGGCAAAAGGAGGGCCGACTCTGAAGAGTAAGTTCTGACAAAGAGAAAGAAAAAGTTGGCTGGTTCGGATCCAGTACCGCATACTCCAACCGCCGATGAAATAGCCAAAGCGTTCAGTGTTGTTCTGTCGCTTCGCGTGGTTCCATCCAAACCATCGCTACCGGTTAGTTCAGTAAGATCCAACCCCATCGGATTGCAATCCGGATGCATTTTATGATGTGGAATGGCAGGGAGACGAAGATTATCCCGAGGATGAAGATGATGACAACGACTTTGGAGGCCTAGATGTGCCTTTAGAACTGGACATCTCCCCGGACATGCCTTCCAGTGTCTCCCCTCCCAGGCTTTCTGAGTCCCCTTCCCATTTTTTTGTTTTACAAAAAAGTGGCTGAAACTCTCCAGCTTGCAATGGTGGAAGCTGCTGAAGAGGAAGAAGAGGCTGATTTTGTTGAAATGATGGACATCCCAGAGTCCAAGAGATTGTCTATCCCACTTCATAAATCTTTGGGGAATCAGACAAAAAAGATTTTGCAAATGCCTAACTCCTTACCTCTTGTGGATAAGAGAATGAACAGGAGGTCAATGTTATCAGGCTCAGGTATAGAGTTTTTATACAACCATTGCAGCCATGTTGGGTAGTGCAGGCTACAGCCTGTGACAGGGCTAATATTCCTTTGGCTTCACACCCCCCAGATAAAGATTCGAGGAAGGTGGATGCCATAGCCAAGAAACAATACTTGGCATCCTCCTTGGGACTCAAACAGGCTAATTATATGGTCTCTACAGCCAGATACCAGAAGTCCAGGTGGGATACAGTTCTGGAGCTGGCTAAAAAGGCTTCCCCCCCCCCAGCTGTCCAAAGAGCTGGAGGAGGTGACTGCTGATGGAATTGAGGCATCCGAGGTGCAGTTCCATGCTGGTGTAGACTCCAGTGATGAGGCATCAAGAGTCATGGCTACATCTGTGTCTCTCAGGAGATTTGCTTGGCTCAGATGTACTAGCCTTTCTCAGGACACCCAGGCTAAGGCCATGGATTTTCCTGTGGTGAGTAATTCTCTGTTTGGGGAGCAGACAGAGGCTTACATGAAGAAAATGGATGAATACAGGATCACCTACAGGAGTGCACAGGCCAAGGAGAGGAAAGCCACTCAGAAGCTGCAGTATTGGGGCAGGCCTTTTTACCAAGCCCAGGCTTCCTCCTCTTTCCCACAGAGGGGGTTCTTTCAAGGGAGAGGTAGGAGGAGGATGAGCAGGGCTGCATCCTCTTCCCAGTCCAAGGCTCCTGCCAAACAGACACCCTGGTGTGTCATCTCGGGTCACCCCCCCCCCCCCATTCCAGTAGAGGCAGGCTGGCTTACTACTTCCAGACCTGGAAGACTGTTACCTCAAGACAAGTGGGTTATGGAGGTAGTAAGCCAGGGACTGGCTCTCAGTTTCAAAAGATTTCTAAAAATGAGATTCAAGTCCTTTCCGCCTGCAGCAATTTCAGAAACCATTGTCCTAGAGGCAGAGGTTTCTTCTCTACTGGATCTCAGAGCTATAGAGAGTTCCTACACAGCACAGGGGCAAAGGTCTGTACTCCAGTTACTTCCTTATCCCAAAGAAGACAGGGGAGTGGTGACCCATCCTAGACTTGAGGTATATGAACAAGCACATCCCAAAACCAAGATTCAAAATGATGACTCTGGGAATAATTCTTCCCTCCCTAAGGCCAGGGGATTGGCTAGCATCCCTGGACCTAAAGGATGCCTATTTCCACGTGCCTGTCAGGTGCTCCCATAGAAAGTACCTCAGGTTCAAGTTGCATTCAGGCCATTATCAGTTCAGAGCTATGCCCTTTGGCCTAACATCAGCTCCAAGGGTGTTTATGAAGTGCCTTGCAGTAGTAATAGCCTTCCTCAGAAGGCAGGGAATCTCCATTTTCCCTTATCTGGACAGCTGGCTCATTGTAGGTCAGTCCTCCGTCCAGGTCATGTCAGCTCTGGAAATCTCTCGGAACCTGCTCAGTTCCCTGGGGTTCCTCCTCAATCTTACCAAGTCAGTTCTCGAACCAGTACAAATCCTTACCTTTATTGCAGTAGAGTTAGATACTGTCTAGGCAAAGGCCTGCCTTCCACTAGCAAGGGTGAAGGCCCTTACAGATCTCGCTTCCTCCTTTCGCCCTCTGGTCTCTCGCCCAGCAAGACGTTTTCTTCAACTCCTAGGCCACATGGTAGCTTCCACTGCAGTGATGCAAGGAGCCAGGTTTCAGATGAGGGACATTCAGTTCCACCTAAGGTCTTTTCGGTCTCAGAAAAAGGACTCTCTCACCAAACTGATTCCAGTGACTCAGACTCTGGTCCAAGCTCTCCAGTGGTGGCTGGATCAGGACAATCTCAGACAGGGTGTCCCAATCCTCAGTCGAGCTCCCTCAGTGGTCCTAACCACAGATGCTTCTCTTCTAGGTTGGGGAGCCCATTTGGGAGACATCACGGCTCAGGGTGTTTGGTCACAACAAGAGTCTGTCCTTCATATCAGTGTCTTGGAACTCAGGGCAGTGTTCTTATCCCTCCAGGCTTTCTTAGAGTTAGTCAAAGACAAAGTGGTGAAAGTCAGGGTGGACACCACCACCACAATGTGGTACATCAACAAGCAAGGGGGCACTCTGTCCACAGCCTTGTGCACAGAGGCCATGAAACTGTGGTCTCTAGCCTACTCCCTTCAGGCTTCCCTGACAGCAGTTCATCTTCCAGGAAAGGACAATGTGCTAGCAGATACTTTGAGCAGAATCTCCCAGGGCCATCACATATGGTCCCTGGATCCTCACATCCTGAAAGTAATCTTCACCAGTTGGGGCACTCCAGAGAAGGAGCTCTTTGCAGTCCCAGACAATCATCAGCTTCCAGTGTTTTGCTGCAGACCTCCAGTCCTAGGATCTGTTCCTCCAGATGCTCTAATATTGGATTGGAAGGGCAGGTTCCTCTATGCCTTCCCTCCCTTCTCCCTGTTGTTCAGAGTTCTGGTCAAAATCAGGTCTCAACCCTGTACAATGATACTGGTGGCTCCAGACTGGGCCAGACAACCTTGGTACCCTCTGCGGTTGTCCCTGGCAGTGTCACTCCCCCTGTCTTTTCTCAAGAGACACAATCTCCTTACCTCTTCTCGGGAGAATTTGGTACCCCAATCTCCAGTCTCTCAATCTCAAAGCCTGGCTGTTGAAGAATTAGAATATGCAGGCCTGCATCTTTCTCAGGGAGTACTGGATATTTTGAAGGTCTCTAGGAAACCTTCTACCAGAAAAACTTATGACTCCAAATGGAAAAGATTCAGCATTTGGTGTTCTCAGAGAGGCATTCAGCCAGATAATGCAGACATTGTTACAGCCTTAGATTATCTGATTCACCTTAATGACCTAGGCCTTAATCCTGCAACTCTGAAGGTTCACCTAGCAGCTGTGTCTGCTTTTCTTTCGGCAGGAAAGGGTTCTTTCCTGGCATCTCATCCTGTTTTCAGTAACTTCTTCAAAGGTCTGGTTCACATCAACCCTCCTTTTAGAGAGCCTGCTCTGGCTTGGGATGTAAATGTTTGCATTGCTCAGCTTATGCAGCCACCCTTTGAGCCTCTGGCTTCGGCCCAACTTTAGTACTTGACCTGGAAAACTGTGTTCCTGGTAGCTATCACTTCTGCCAGGTG
Source organism: Neoceratodus forsteri (assembly GCA_016271365.2). Lineage (NCBI taxonomy): Eukaryota > Metazoa > Chordata > Ceratodontiformes > Ceratodontidae > Neoceratodus > Neoceratodus forsteri. Next base: position 781,652,916 of record CM028132.1, on the reverse strand, counting down.
GATTAGTGAACTGCAGGCCCTGTCAGTTGAACCTGACTTTATCTCCTTCCATAGGGATAAGGTGGTCCTTAGAACAAATTTATTTATTTATTTATTTACTTACTTATGTTTGTGGTAACCAGGTAAGTGCACTGATCCAGTGGACCATTTTCAGTCATGACCTGGGCCACAAGGTAGCAAAAGGGCAACGCATGCAGTAGACATCTTTACAGTTTGGTATACAGGTATATACATTTTGGTTTGTGGAATTGGTATACAGATATTTACATTTAGTTTGTAGAGTTGCACGTACACATTGAAGACAGAATAGACGATCTTACTTCGAGAAACAGCTCTTGCAGCAGGTTACACCATTAGGACTGAAGCCGGCAGGCGCCAGGACCTCACAGAAATTTTCTAGTTAGCAGTATCCAGCGGGGACCGCCCCTGACGTTGGTCCCGCCCCCGACGTCAGGCATCATATAAAAGGGAGCGGTCCCCCAGAATCCCCAGTTCTTTCCCCGCTGTCAGCTCACCAGCATCGGCCTCACGGTCCCACTCTAGCATACGATGACTAGAACTTTCCAGTTTACCACAAAATGTTGGCATCTCCAACTCCTTTTTCAGAAGGACATCCTTCCAAGTGTGCCTGCGGCAAACAGATCCCTTTCAAGGATCCTCATTCATCCTGTCTGCAGTGCTTAGGCCCGGAACACGACAACAAGGCCTGCTCCTTTTGTCAGGGGTTCAATAGTCGCACCAGGATCCGCCGCCAGAAAGCACTTCAGGGGTTCCTCTTGGAAGAAAATTTAAAAAGCATGGACAAAGATCCTGCCTCCAGAGGTGAGTGTACCTCTAAGTCCCACAAAGACCGGGACAAGCATCGGGAGAAGGTCAGGTCCAGATCCCCTAACCAGGTCTCAGGCTTGCGAACCAGCTCAGGCTCTGCGCACTGAGACCACTCTCCCTCCAGGGCTCGCTCTCAGCCCCCTCCAGTAAAGGTCAAGTCTTCAGGCAGCACTTCAGCTTCTCTGCATCCCATCAAGACTTTCAGGCCTTCGGCTTCCTCAGCACCTTCCTGGGCCTCATCAAAGTCTTCAGACTGTCACCAGTCCAAGTCTTCTTCCAAATCTTCTTCAGAGAGATGTCGGGACCCCGACACCAGATCGGTCTCCCAGCCTCCCAGAGGTCCAGATCCCCCTCTCAGGAAGATCAAGGACCTGACGTCCCTAAAATGGACAACGGACCCAAAGCAGGCTTCTAACCCTCCATTGGGCAAACGCTCGTCGGACCAGATGTCAGCTAAGCGCCCAACGTCGGTGAGATGTTCGCCAGAGCCGAAGACTGCCTCCCCATCACCGGTGGACACCGGTCGCCGGGACTCTACAGATGAGGGCCTGACGTGAGGCAGGCGACAGTGAGGATGCCGGGCTTCCACAGGAGCCTTTGCCAATCCCGGAGACACCCTCAGACCCAACGCCCGATACTGGCGACAGACCACCGGTGCCAGGTCCATCGTCCGGTATGAATATTCAAGAGGTCAAGATCTCTTTACCTTTTGGTCAGACACAATAAAGAAGGATGTGATCCAGTCAAACCTCCTCCTCCTCCTCCTACTCCTTCACCTCCTACTCCCCCTCCTCCACCGCAGGGGCCAGCAGAAAGACCACCGACCCCCAAGGAGCACACTCCACCTCTTAGAGGAAGATCCAAAAAATGGAGAAGGCCCCCTTCAAGATCTCTCTCAGGGTCTCCCAGTCCTAAGCAACCCAGACATCGACGGTCCACTCCGCCGGGGAGGATTCTAGACCTGACAAGTCAGATACCTCCAGGTCTCCTTTTCCAATCAACATCCCATCACCTGACCCACAGGACCTGCCCAGGTCACCTCCGGATGATCCCTCCTTTTCCGAGATCATGAGGCACATCCAGGAGAACATGGGATGGGATTCAGAAGATCTCGACCCCGACCTAGTTAACCTGTTGGCTAACTAGAATCTGCAGCTTATCCAATAGGTAGGGAAATGGGCAGACTGGATGGGCTAGGTGGTCCTTATCTGCTGTCAAAGTCTATGAGAGACAGCGCCTAGCTCGTTACCTTCGGCAGAAAGACCCTAAACCTGTGGTGGTGGTGCACCACCTTGGTGGACACCTTCGACCTAGGCTGCGCTGAAGTGTCCGCATTCCACCCCCACTGATGCCAAAAAAGCTGACCGCCTACAGGGCCCCCAACAACAGAGGACCAGTACTTGGCTCAACAACCTCGAGCTGATTCCCTGGTCATTACGGCCTCTCATGACAGGTTCCAATGACCACAGCATCTGAACACCCAGCCACCGGACCAGGAATCCAAGCAGCTGGATGCCCTGGGGAGGCGCATGTATGCGGCTGCTACATGCTCCATCAGGTCCCTGTTCTATATGTGTCATATGGTTCAGTTTCAGAATGCCCTGTGGGAACAGGGTCAGGACCTAGCTGATAAACTACCGGATGGCGAGCAGAAGGCGGAGTTCTTGAACCTCCTCCACACAGGGGCAGACGTGGGGACCCAAGTGTTACAAGCCACATATGATTCTGCTGACTCCTCCGCCAGGGGTGCAGCTTCAGGCGTCTGCCTCCGGAGACACTCCTGGCTCCGTGTCTCTGGTTTTACCCCGGATGTACAGAAGAGTATCCTTGACGTCCCTTACAATGGAGAGGTCCTGTTTGGTGAACCCTCTGAAAAGGTCATCACCAAGCTTCAGGATGCTGGGAAGGCAGTAAGGTCTGTACAGGCCATGTACAGATCAAAATCTGGTTCCTTTCATAGGAACCAGAACCATTTTCACGGCCGGCAACAATGACAGCAGCCACGTTCCATCCAGCAACAAAGGGGCACCTTCCACCGTAAGGCCCAACCTAAATCTTCCCCAGGCAGAGGTTAGTGGTATACCAAACCGGCCCAGTATGCGGGAACCAAGGCTGCCACAGCATGACTCCTTCCTGACCCCCGGCCCTCCTCTGGCTTAACGGGCAGAAAAGGTTGGGGGACGCATCGCTCGCCACCTCTCAGGGTGGCAGTCGATTACCACTGACCGGTGGGTACTTCAGATGGTCAAGAGAAGTCACTTTATAGAATTCCTCAACCATCCACCATCAAGACCTCTCCTGCTTTCCCATTATTCGGGTCAGCACGCAATGCTCATACAGCAGGAGGTGCTCGCGCTTCTAGGAAAGGAAGCTGTAGAGCACGTACCGAGGAACCAGAGGTGCAGGTTACTATTTCCACTTCTTTCTGGTTCCCAAAAAGACAGGGCACCTCCGTCCAATACTGGATCTCTGCGATCTCAACGCTTCGGTCCTCTACAAACGCTTCCACATGGTGAACCTTCCTTCCCGGTCTGATACCCATGCTCAAGCAGGGCGCCTTCCTAGTGTCCTTGGACATGCAGGATGCCTACCTGCACCTACCCATTGCTTGAGTGCACAGGAAGTTCTTGCGCTTCGAATTTCTAGGTCGCCATTATCAGTTCCAAGCCCTCCCTTTTAGACTGTCATTGGCACCTCGGGTGTTTACGAAGTGCATGGCTGTCGTAGTGGCGGCTCTAAGGAGACAAGACCACTACGAGTTCCCCCACCTGGGTGACTGGCTCCTCATGGCACCCTCTCAGGAGGCTCTGATGTCTGCAATTCACTGTACTCAATCCCTGTTCGGGATGTTGGGCATCATTATCAATCCGGAGAAGTCATGCCTGGTTCCGTCACAGAATCTGCAGTTCATAGGCGCAGTTCCAGACACCGTACAGCGGAGAGCTTTTCTGCCCCAGGACTGAGAGGAACACATCAGATCCCTCATCAGGGACATCTTGGCAAAGAAGACTGTCCCAGCCAGACTGGTCCTTTGCCTGCTCGGACACTTGGCTGCGGCCATTGCAACAGTCCCGCTAGCCCGTCTCCACATGCGGGTGACCCAGTGGATGTTACGGGTACAATGGGATCAGAAGCAAGACCATTTGCAGCTTCCAATTCAGATCACGAATGCCGTCATCCAGGATTGGCATTGGTGGCTAGGTTCAAAGAACCTGTTGGCGGGGGTCCCCTTCATTGCACCGTCTCTGATTGTGACACTCTCCACGGACACCTCAGGGTTTGGTTGGGGAGCACACCTCGACGGGGTCAGGTCTCAGGGCTCATGGACACCCCAGGAAGCTCATCTCCACATAAATATTTTGGAAATGAGAGCAGTTCTTTATGCCCTGCAGGCCTTCCAGTCGGAGATCCCACCGGGTACTCTGCTGTTACAGACAGACAATACCGCAGTGATGTATTACCTCAACAAACAAGGAGGCACCCACTCCTACCCACTTTACAGGGAGGCCATAAGGGTGTGGGATTGGATTCTACAACACGGCACAAACCTCATTGCTGTTCATGTCCCAGGAGTGGACAGTGTCATCGCAGACAGCCTGAGCCGCTCTCAGGCCAGAGTCCAGGAATGGGAACTACTCCAGGAGGTAGAGGAGGATCTGTTTCACAGATGGGGCACACCAGAGTTAGACCTTTTCGCATTCCCATCCAACGCAAAACTGGCCAATTTTTGCTCGCTAAATCCAGGGCCTGGTGTTTTCTGGCGAGACGGACCAGGAATCCAAGCAATTGGATGTCCTAAGCAGGCGCACGTACGCGGCCGCGACTTGCGCCATCAGGTCATTGAATTACCTCACCCACATGGTTCAATTCCAGAACGCACTGTGGGAGCAGGGGCAGGACCTGGTCAAGATGATGCCCGATGGTGACCACAAGGAGAAGCTCTTGAACCTACTCCGCACGTGTTCAGTTGTGGGGACCCAAGTGCTCAGAGCTACATACGATTCTGCAGACTCTTCAGCCAGAGCTGCAGCCTCAGGCGTGTGTCTTCAGAGACACTCTTGGCTCTGTGTCTCCGGCTTTACCCCGGACGTCCAGAAGAACATCTTAGACATCATTTATAATGGCAAGGTCCTATTTGGTGCAGCCTCCGAGAGAGTAATCACCAAACTTCAGGACACAGGGAGGGCAATCCGATCTGTACAAGCGATGTACAGGTCTCGGCCTAGTTCCTTTCGTAGGAACCAGAGCCGTTTCCGCGGCTGGCTACAAAGGCAACAGCAGAGGGGCATTTTCACGTGCAAGGCCCAGGCAGAGGCCAACAATTTTCAAAGTCGGCCCAGCCTGCCGGATCAAACGCTGCCACAGCATGACTCCTTACCGGCCCCCGCCCCTCCTCAGGATCAACGGGAAAAGAAAGTCAGGGGTCGCAACGCACGCCACTTCCCAGGGTGGCAATCGATCACCACAGACAGGTGGGTTCTGTAGCTGGTCAAAAAAGGCCATTATATAGAATTTGTAGGCAGTCCACCTATAAGACCTCCCCGCTCTCCCGATACTCGGATCAGCATGCCCTGCTTATACAGCAGGAAGTGCTCGCGCTTCTGGAAAAGGAAGCTTTAGAGCATGTCCCAGAGAACCAGAGAGGACTAGGGTACTATTCTCACTTCTTCCTGGTTCCAAAGAAAACAGGGGACCTCTGCCCAATACTGGACCTCAGCGACCTCAAATTTTTGGTCATTTACAAACGCTTCCACATGGTGACTCATCCGGGCCCAATTCCCATGCTGCAGCAGGGTGCCTTTCTGTCATCTTTGGACATGCAGGATGCCTACCTGCATATTCCGATTGCTCAAGCGCACTGGAGGTTCCTGCGCTTCGAGTTTCAGAGCTGCCATTATCAGTTCCGAGCTCTTCCCTTCGGGCTGTTATCAGCACCTCGCGTATTCACGAAGTGCATGGCGGTTGTAGCGGCATCTCTGAGGAGACAAGGCCACTACATGTTCCCATACCTGGACGACTGGCTTCTCATGGCCCCTCCAGGGAGGCCCTGATGATGGCTATTCATTGCACCCAGTCCCATTTTCAATCACTGGGTATTCTCATCAACTACGAGAAGTCACTCCTGGAGCTGTCTCAGAAACTGCAGTTTATAGGAGCAGTTCTGGACACCGTCAGAGGGAAAGCCTTTCTTCCCTCGGACATAGCGGAATACATCAGATCCCTCATCAGGGACTTGTCGGTGAAGAAGACTGTCCCAGCCAGACTGGTCCTTCGCCTGCTTGAACACATGGCTGTGGCCATTGCGATGGTCCCACTAGCACGTCTCCACATGCGGGTAACCCAGTGGATGCTATGGGTGCAATGGGACCAAAGGCAAGACCATCTGCAGCATCCAGTCCGAATCACGAAAGCCGTAGTTCGGGATGGGCAATGGTGGCTAAATCCAGGGAACCTCTCTGTGGGGGTTCCCTTCACAGCACCGTCTCTGACTGTGACCCTTTCCACAGACGCCTCAGGGCTCGGGTGTGGAGTACACCTGGACGGTGTTCAGTCTCAGGGCCTGTGGACAGCCCAGGAGTCTCATCTCCACATCAACATTTTGGAAATGAGGGCAGTCCTTTACACTCTGCAAGCCTTCCAGTCAGAGATTCCACCGGGTACACTTCTGTTAAAAACAGACAATACCGCGATGATGTATTACCTCAACAAACAAGGAGGCACTCACTCTTACCCGCTTTGCAGGGAGGCCATGAGGGTGTGGGAGTGGGTATTGCAACACTGCACAAACCTAATTGCAGTACATGTCCCGGGAGTGGACAACACCATCGCAGACAGTCTGAGACGCTCTCAGGCCATAGTCCACGAGTGGGAACCTCTGCAGGAGGTGGCAGAGGATCTGTTTCACAGATGGGGCACTCCAGAATTAGACCTTTTCGCGTTCCCATCCAACGCAAAACTGCGCAGTTTTTGCTCGCTAAATCCAGGGCCTGGTGTTTTCTGGCGAGACGCGTTGTCCCTCTTCTGGGCGGGCAGATTCCTCTATGCCTTCCCTTCTTTCCCGTTGATCCAGAGAGTTCTCTTAAAACTTTGCAGGGAGCAAGTGACACTCATGCTGATCACACCCTTCTGGCCCAGACAGATTTGGTTCCCTCTTTTACACCAGCTATCCCTGGAACCTCCAGTTCCTTTGCCAATCAGCTCCCACCTATTGTCTCAGGAGGTGGGTTCATTGGTCCATCCAGATTTACGCTCATTGAACCTGCATGCTTGGCTCCTAGAGACATAGCCATGATGCAATACGGGGTCTCACAAGAACTGGCAGACGTACTCTTTGCTGCCAGGAAACCGGCTACCCACGCAACTTACGCCATGAAATGGCATAGATTCTGTTTGTGGGCTCAAGCACGCAGCTTCCCACTGTTAGACTGTCCAGAAAAGCTGGTTCTGGACTACCTGCTTTCCCTCTTCCACTCCGGACTGGCTTACTCCTCGATTAAAGTGCACCTTTGTGCAATTTCTGCTTACCATGGCCCCGTAGGCCATCGGACGGTGGCCTAGCTGGACACTACTTGTGCCTTCTTAAGGGGTGTCCTCCACCTTAGACCTCCCATGACAGATCCAATCCCTCCTTGGGACTTACTTTTTGTCCTGGAGCAGCTTACGCTGCCACCCTTTGAACCGGCTGAGGATTGCGAGCTACGTTTTCTCTCTTGGAAAACGTTATTTTTAGTTGCTGTTACTTCTGCTAGAAGGATCTCGGAATTGCATGCTCTTATGTGTAAAGAGCCTTATTTGGTTTTCCACCAGGACAGGGTATCCCTAAGGACAAACCCAAAGTTTTTGCATAAGGTGGTTTCAGCTCTCACCCTTAATCAGGATGTCGATCTACCAGTGTATTTTCCAAGGTACCCTAATTGAGGAGAAGATCTTCTGCACACTCTAGGTGTGCATCGGTGCCTCAGATACTACCTGACCAGAACCAAACAGCTCCAGAAGTCAGACCAACTTTTCATCTCCTTTGCTCACTGAATGATAGGAGCTCCCGTCTCCAAACAGTCGCTCTCTAGGTGGCTCATCCAGTGCATCACTTTTTGTTATGACAAGCGCAATAAACCCTTACCGGGCACGGTCAAGGGTCATTCCACAAGAGGGGTGGTTACTTCCTTTGAGGTGTTAAAGAACATCTCCACCTCAGCTATTTGAGCTGCAGCTACTTGGATCTCTGTGCATACCTTTATCAGGCATTACAGTTTGGACATTGCATCGAGACGAAGAGGGGGGTTCGGTCTAGCTGTCCTTCAGGGACTTCTGTCTTAGGCTCAGTTATATTGAGGTCTCTACCCTTCCTCCTTCCGGTGGTGCATGATTGCCACTACTGCTTGGAAATCAGTCCTAATGGTGTAACCTGCTGCAAGAGCTGTATCTCAAAGTAAGATAGTATAGTTACGTAAGAGCTTACCGTAACAGTAGATCTTCGAGAACAGCTCTTGCAGCAGGTACCTTCCCGCCCACCATCCCCCTTTTTGGAGGTAGGTCGTAGTCAAGCACCCATCTTATTAGCTGGGACATTCCTATTCACTAGTTTTTGCCATCTGGTGACGGATCCTCGGTCTCCTCTTCTGATGTCATCCAGCAGCCGGGAGTCTCCAGCGGGAGAACTGAGGATTATAGGGGGACCGCCTCCTTATGTACTATGCCCGACGTCGGAGGTGGTCCCTGCTGAAGACTGCTAGCTAGAAAATTTCTGTGAGGTCCTGGCGCCTGCCGGCTTCAGTCCTAATGGTGCAACCTGCTGCAAGAGCTGTTCTCGAAGATCTACTGTTACGGTAAGTTCTTGCGTAACTGTACTTTTCTAAACAATCGCTGTCCAGGTGGCTTATCCATTGTATCACGTTCTGTTACCAGAAACGTAACAGACCTTTACCGGGAGCGGTCAAGGCTCATTCCACAAGGAGGGTGGCTACCTCCTTTGCGGCCATGAAGAACATGTCCACTTCAGCCATCTGCGCAGCAGCTACTTGGAGCACTGTGCACACCTTTATCAGGCATTATAGCCTGGATGTGGCATCACAGCGAAGAGCTGGTTTTAGTCTAGCAGTCCTTCAGAGACTCCTATCCTAGGCTTTGGTCCAACTCGCGATCTCTACCTAGCCTCTTCCCACCTGCGAGGGATTTCCAGTATTGCTTGGGAATTAGTCCTAATGGTGTAACCTGCTGCAAGAGCTGTTTCTTGAAGTAAGATAATACAGTTACATAATAACTTACCCTAACAGTAGATTTTCGAGAACAGCTCTTGCAGCAGGTAGTTTCCCTCCCACCATCCCCTCTGGAGGTAGAGTTGTTCCGATATCTCTTTTCTAGGATTAGGTGTTCCTAACACTGTTCTGAATACCTTTTGATGGCGGACCCTCAGTCTCCACTTCTGATGTCATCGAACGGCCGGGAGTCTCCGGCAGGTGAACTGGGGATTCTGGGGGAACACCCCCTTTTATACGATGCCTGACGTCGGGGGCAGGACCGACTTCGGGGATGGTCCCCGCTGGATACTGCTAGCTAGAAAATTTCCGTGGGGTCCTGGCGTCTGCCGGCTTCAGTCCTAATGGTGTAACCTGCTGCAAGAGCTGTTCTCAAAGATCTGCTGTTATGGTAAGTTCTTACATAACTGTACTTTATTTACATTTTTGTACAGGTGTGGGAAAATAAAGGTTGAAAAATCGAAAGTTCTTACCTAAAGTGGTATCTCTCATCTGAACCAATCTTTGTCTCTGCCTGTGTTTTTCACTAATCATTCTTCTTCTGGAGAAAGATTACACCATTTGGATGTAAAAAAGGGCACTTAGCTACTTCATAGAGCATACTAAGGCACACAGAAATGACTGTATTCAGTTATTTCTCACATATGGGGAAGTGTGAAAAGGTAAACCTGCTACTAAAAGAACTATTGCCAGGTGGATTATCTCTTGTATACAGTTCTGCTATGCCAAGTTGGGCAAAGAACCTCCTCCAGGCCTGAGGGCCCACTCGACTTGGGTACAGCTGCTTCTCTGGCTGCTGCCAGAGATGCATCCTTGGTAGACATCTGTAAAGCAGCAACCTGGAAAACACTCCATACATTCACCAAGCATTACTCTCTCGACATCCAGGCTAGGAGTGATGCTAGGTTTGGTACAGCAGTACTGCAGAGCCTGTTCCCAAAGTAAGGTTCTGTGTCCCTTCCTCCTGGGGGAACTGCTTGGTAGTCTTCATATAGTCAGAATACAGCAAGACTTCATGTTGTTTGAAGAAAAAATTACTCACCATAGTTTTGCTGTATTCTGACCTCCCTCCCTACCTCCCCTCTCAGAACCTAGTTTTTGGGAAGTGGGCTGGCAGGTACAGTATTGCACCTCAGGGGTGTACCTTGTACCTTCTCCCTTCAGGGTGGGGTAGTTGTTTTATTCTGTTGCTTGGGTTCTCAACTTGAGTCTTTTGGACCCAAGCTTGTTGCCTTTTGGCCTAAAAGTTAAACAATTTCCATATCTATAGTTAGTTTGCTCATAAGAATCCAACGGTTACACTGAGATGTACCAGAGACTGAGGTTTGAAAACCGAACTCAAGCTCAACGTTCTATGCTGCTGCATAGAGTTAATCCTTTTCTCTCCGGGGCAGTTCAAGTGCTGGGGCTAACTGCATATAGTCAGAATACAGCAAGACTCCATTAGAAGAAACAACATTACTGTGGTGAGTAATTTTTTCTTCTGGTCAGAACGCCACAGACTTTCTTCTCCAGGTTCTCCTCTGGCAACTCCTGCTGCATCGGTCCACCTGGGATATCTGGGCGATAGCCACCAGAAAACGTCCATCTTCTGCCAGTCCAGACACTTCTAGTAAGTTACCCCACTTCTGACACCAAGTCTGTGGGGGTTATGGGATAACAGATGGACCAGACACCAAACATCAGGTTCAACATACAATCTCTGTGTGTTGTTTATTCAGAGTACAGGAAATAAGCTTCAGCAATTGCATATTCCTACTTCAGTATATCAGTTTGCAGTAGCAGACTATGAATGTCCTTTCTCTGCACTTAGCAAGTACCTACTGGCACTCATGTCTGATCTAAACATGTTTAGTGAAAACCCTTCATCCCTATGTGTGCCTTGTTTGCTTGGGTAGTGGGGGCTCAAAAAGACAAAAAACAAAACAAGCTATAGACAAAGAATCTCAGTATAGGATCACTGACAAAAGGGTTACCCCAAAGGGCACTAGCAACAAATCAAGTTTCAAAGAAATGCAGCATCATACCTACTTCCATAATGCAGAGCATCATGGGATATATGCAAATCACCATGACATTTCAGACTTGTTCAGTTTACAGCAATTTACCTGCATTTTAAATAGCACAACTAACTTCATTTCTATAATAATCACCTAGTACTTTTTACCATTATCAAAAACACCTAGTGCCATGGTATTTTTAACATCTACAGGTTTCATAAACATAAGGTATATGCATCAAGATATTTTATGACATAGTGCTATTGCATATTGAATCCAGCAGTGATAAACAACCTGTCTTACATATGCTTGGAGGTCACCACAATAACCTCCCTGTACGAAGACCTGAGAGGGAAAAGGAAAATTAAAGAGGACACAATAGGATAGTCAAGAAAGAGAAGTGGTGCCCAATGGTGGCCAACCTTATGGACTAGAAATTGTAAAGGATAGATTAGGCCAAGAAATAGAACAAATGTTGCAACAGATTTAAGAAAAGGTTGGTCATCAAGAGTGGCAGGAGCTCCCTGTCAGAGGCTGGATGCCCCTGCCTGTGGTGCTGCAGAGTCGCACAAATATAGATGTGATAAGATAAAAAAAAAAAAAAAATTGATTTTCTCCCCTCCAGATGGCCTCCTCATCCTAGCAGTAATGCATCTGTGATGAGAATTTGTGTAGACTGGGATTGAAAGAATGTAATTCCGTCTCTGAGGTTACCTACCTCTTTCCACCATTCCAGCACCTGTATCACATATTTGGATACTGATACGTTTTGTTGCAGTGGTACAGTTCTTTCTTGTGAGTGCATTCTAAGGTGGTACTGGACATCTTTCATCTGTAGCCTGACCCATTGCACCACTATTGTGGTGGAGGCCATGTGTCCCAGAAGCATAAAGAATTCCTGTGCATCCTTTGAAGACCTGTCTAGGATGTTCTGTGTACTGAGCTAGGGATTATGCCCTTTGCAGGGTCATAAACGCTTTGCCAAGTTATTAAATTCTTCACCTATGAATTCCAGGATGTTCCTTGGTTCCAGGTTTGGCTTTTCTCTATTTGTTGCTTAAACTGGGCACATAGCTTCCTCCTTGTTTTTCCCACAAACTGGCCAGTTGTCTAGGTAAGAAAATGACAACACCCCCTACCTGCACAGCTAGAAGTCCACTACTGACAAGCACTTTATCACCCTGGATGCTGTTATCAGACCAAAAGGCATTGCCTTGAAGTGAAATTGGAAATAACCTGCTTTGAAACTTGGATATTTTCTGTAGCAGGGTCATAATGGGATGCAAAAGTATGCCTCCCTTGGATAGATTCAGTCATTGACCCCAACCAGCCTCCCTATTGTATGGATGGTATCACTGTTTGTAGTGACACCATTTTAAAGTGTAATATATACAGTATATATGTGTGTATGTGTGTGTATATGTATTTATGCAACAGGAGTCAGTATAAAAACTGTAGAATAAAACCATTTATCTACAATACTATGGTGATAAATTTATTTATCACCATAGTATCCCATTTATCTACACAGTTCTCTTCAGAATTCATTTAGAATGTTTGGCCTCAGAACACTGAACCGCTGCATATCATATATATATGTGTGTGTGTGTGTGTGTGTGTGTGTGTGTATATATATATATATATATATATATATATATGTGTGTGTGTGTGTGTGTGTGTGTGTTTGTGTGTGTGTATATATATATATATATACGTGTGTGTATGTGTGTGCGTGTGTGTGTGTATATATGTATGTGTGTGTATGTGGACCTCAGCTTATTAAACAACTATGTTTTCTATCTGTATACACACACGCACTCCTGTTTAACAGTCTGAGGCCCAAAGTGGATTGCCATTCCCTATTCATTTTAAGAGTGAGGAAATATTTTTGGATAAAACCCTTTCCCAGTTGGGAAATAGGAACCTTCTTCACATCATTTACCTTGAACAGCTCCATCTCTTCCAGTTCTAATACGATTTTTTTTTTGTTCTGGCACTCCTTGGGTGCCTCCTTCTCCTGTCAACTTACAGCCTGCTCCCATCGATGAAGAGGAGGAGCTGGTATATAATCCAGACCTAATAGAGGAAGTATATGAAGAGGAAGAGAAGTGACTGCCTCCTTCCTGATGTGGTGGGCTCCTGCCCCACTTCATCTTCTTGCAGTGTGGATAGTGTTCAGTACACTCCTAGGTCTCCTCCTGAAGATGCTTTTTTTCCAGGCATTGCTCAAGCAGGTCCATTCCACTCTTGGCTTTTCAGCTAAGGAAGTGGACTCCTCTAAGAAGAACTTCTATGAATCCCGGGAGGTGTCTTCATTGCCAACAGTAAAAATTCCTCCCATCCACTTTGCTTTGGAGGATGCCACTATAGCTGCATGGCACAGGCCTAGTGCTCTGCCAGCTGTGCCACGGAAAGCAGGCAAACAATATCCTGCCGCATCTGCCAAGCCTTACTATACTTTGCAGCCTGAGACAGACTCGGTACTCATAATGGCTGCTCCTGATAGATCAAAAGCTCCAAAACATATACTTTTTCTCCCTCCAGATAAAGGGGTGCTAGCTGCACATTCAAGCAGACTTGATAGACCTCTAGGCCCTTATCTGCTGTCAAATGTTGTATGTTCGTATGTTCGTAATTAGATGTTATGGGCAACTGGACATATGTTTCTGCGTCCCTTGGCCTTAGGATTGCTAGTCATGTATGATAAAATATCAGAATAGCCTGTTGAAATCTACGGCTACCATGGCTGACCTGCTTTGGGTGACCCCTGCGATTGCAGCTGTTCTACTGGTTGCTCTAAAATCATCTACTTGGTACACCTTCTCCCAGAAAAGGAAATGTTTGATGGTCTGGTATACCCCCCCTCCCCCCCATCAGCTGGACCCTTTTACATGTCCAGTCAGTCATGTCATATGGATTACCTCTTGTCCCTTATGGATGCAGGTCTTGCTTATTCCTTGGTGAAGGTGCATTTGGCAGCTGTGCCCTCCTTTTATGTTCTCACTTATGGTAAAATGGCTGCCCAACTTGAGGTTTCCCACAGATTCCTTAGAGGGATTCTGTTTCTGCACCCCCTGTCCCAGACCTGGTGCTGGTGTGGGACCTCAACATAGTTCTGGAGACCCTTACTGCACCTCCTTTTGAACCTGCCGCTACGTGTGAGATATGCTTCCTGTTTTGTAAGATGCCATTCCTTGTGGCCATTACATCTGCAAAATGCATTTCTGAATTGCAAGCTCTGGATGCAGAGCCTCCTTATCTTTTTTTTTTCTACAAGGATCAGGTTACCTTGCATATACCAATCCTCGTTTTGTGCCAAAGATGGTTTCTGATCTCACACTGAATCAGACTGTTGACCCTGTGGAATCCGATGGATAATTGGGAATGTCACCTGCACATGCTGGACATCCATAGGATGCTGCGTTGATACCTTGATTGTGCTATGGATTGTAGAAAATCCTCTCAACGTTTTGTGTCTTTCGCCCCCAGCATGGTGGGCTTCCCTGTTTCTAATCAGGGCTTTTCCAAACAATTAGCCTGCTGCATTACTTTCTGTTACTGGAAGCACAGTAAGCAGCTTCCTGGTCCTGTTCATGCACAGTCCACTCAAGATGCGTTTTTACAATGTGTCCGCTGCGAACATCTGTGCTGCTACCACTTGGAGTACTTTTCACAGATTCATTAAACACTATACTCTGGATTTCATCTCTCTTAGATGTGCCGGCTTTGACCTTACTGTTTTGCAAGGCTTGGGAGTTTCCAGGATTTACTTAAAGATATTGGGGTCCCGCTCTTTTTCTTCTGCAGCCCCAGTCCTGTGGAACTCCCTCCCTCACCAGGGTTGAGATAGTCCAACAGTTGGCATTTTCAAATGGGAGCTTAAGACCTTTTTATTTAGACAAGCTTTTGTGAGTAGCTAGTATGCTTTTATTGATAATTAATGTTTGTATTTACCTGTATGTTTGTATGTTTTTGTATTGTATTTTAAAGACTTTTAGAATTTATTGTGAAGTGCATTGAGTCACAATGGAGAAAAGCACTCTTAAATAAATCTTGATTGTTTGATTGATTGACTGATTGAAGGCCTCCTGTCTTAAGGAGGCAAAATATGCTCCCTTACGAAAACTCAGAGCCAAGGAAAAATGTCAGAAGTGAATCATGTCTGATTAATGATTCTTAGAGACAAAACCCAGGGGACCTTAAAATGCACTGGTCTTATGGCTGACTGGGATAAATATAGGGAACTGAGAAACTTAAGAAAAAAGAATACCAAGTTGGCTAAGAAGGATTATGTTAGAAAGCTACAGTGTAAAGATTTAGCCAACCCTAAGCAATTCTGGGTGCAGGTTAACACCCTACTGAAAGGGCGTACTCACTCCACTGTAGGTGCTATTGTGGCTAATGGCCAGAGCATCAGTGAACCCAAGCTCATTGCTAATGCCTTTAATGGTTTCTTCACTGATCTATCTAGATTCAAACCCACGTCCTTCAGATCACGTCTCCCACCTATAGGTCGGGAGGTAACCAGTGCCTCGGTATCCCTGTTTCCATCTCAGACTTGTCCGGAAACAGGAGGTGTACGCTCTCCTAAAACATATTAAATCAGGTGGTGCCGGCTGGGTTTGACAACTTGCAGCCCAAGCTACTCGACATAGCAGCCCCAGTCATTTCACTTCCTGTTACCCTCCTCATTAATAGGTCCATGCTTGATGGTAAAATCCTGGAAAAATGAAAAATGGCAGTTGTAGTTCCTGTGCACAAAGGTGGCATAAGGACCTTGTGGAAAACTACTGCTCCGCCTCCCTCCTTAGTCCATTGGCTAAGGTACAAGAAAGGCTAGTCTACAATCAAATTCAAGACTGCTTGGAGCTGCACCACCTACTGTCTGACAGCATGGCTTTAGAAAGCACCATGGCAGAAGCACTGCTCTGATTAGACTGACTGCAGATGTATCGGATGCCATGGACAAAAGGGTACTGACCGGGAGCTGTCTTTTTTTGATCTTACCAAAGCATTTGACCTGGTTGATCGTAGTCTACTCCTCCAAAAGTTGCAATGCATGGGCTTCAACTGCCCCTCACTACAGTGGTTCAGGCGCTACTTGACCAACAGGTAAGTTAAATGGCTCAGCCCCCATTCTTGTCCTATTACCGATGGTGTCCCACAGGGGTCTCCCACTTTTCTTTGTATTTATTAATTACCTGCCCAACCATTATGGGGGAGGAAACCTACTTCTGTTTGCAGATGATGTCGTTCTCTACAGAAGCTGCACTGAAGTAAACTTGATCAATCCCCAGCTTGCCTCTGTTTTCTCTACACTTGAAAATTGGTTCCATGACAACAGGCTTGTCCTAAATGCTAATAAAACCAAGGTGGTACTCTTTGGCCCCAAGCACCTTGGACCGGACAGGCAGCACCTGCTCTCGCTTACCACTTCAACTGGTGCATAAATTGACATGATTGAGAAGATGAAATACCTGGGGTCTTCATTGACCAGGAACTTGCCTTTAAACCCCATACAGATCACCAAGTCTGCACTCCAGAAAATTGGTCTGCTGTGTTGCCTGGGTAATGATCTCATCCTTGAATCTGAACTTGCCATTGCAAAGTGTCTTGCTCACCACCCTACTATATGGTGCCCCTGTACTACACTTCCTCAAGAGCTCTGAGACTAGTAGGCTCAAGTTTCTGTACAACAAAATTACCCACTTTACAGCCAGGGCCCCTCCCAGGAAGCATCACTGTGAGGTCCTCTCCTCCCTGAGTTGGCCCTCCCATGAGGAGTGGATGATGTACCTCATGTTATGCCTAACTTTCAAGTTCATCTCAATTTTTAACCCCCCGCCCCCCGGAACCTTTCTGGCTCACTAGTTCCCAAGCCTGAAAGGCTCTTCCGGGTCTCTAGTTATAACTAGCTTGAAGTGCCCAGGGTTAAAACAGATATAGGTAAGAGGTCTCAAGCTTATTCCGCCCCCTCTCTCTGGAACTCCCTACCTTCTGAGTTGCAAAACTACTCCTCCTCCCTTGAGGGCTTTAAGAAAGGGCTAAAAGCCTTTCTACTAGAAAGCTGTGACTGCACTTGCTATCCTTGATGGATTACCTTGTTTTGCACTGCCTCCTCACGTTTATAATGTCGGCTGTGCTTGTTTTGTATGCTGCACTGTGTGCTAATATCTTGTGTTTATCTCCCTCCAGTAATTTGTTGTCCTGTTATGTTTTGTGCCATTTATATAGTGCTGGTCAATTAATTTATGTTATAAAATGTCATATTCACGTTACTTCCATCTGCTGTTTATATATTCTGCGTGTACTTAAGCCTACACCTTTTGAAGTATTGTATTCAATGTTCCTGCTCACTGCCTGAATTCCTGCCTGTAATTAACTCGGGGGTCACCCTTGAAAAAGGGACCTCTGGTTCCAGTGGGCCCGCCTGATTACCAAAATTCAATAAATAAATAAATCTGATCCTTTCTGCCTCCCACAGTGCTTTGATACCGCTTGGGAATTGTTTCGTGATGTGGCTCAACAGAGGGAGATGTCATCGAAGAAGATAGAATAGTTACTAACTGTAACAGTAGATCTTAAATCTCCTTCATTGAGCCGCAGCTTAAACTCCCACCTTCCCCCTTTTAATATCTCAGGTGGTTTGCTTATTCTGCCTGCTGTCGCACACTGGTTCTCCTCTTCTGCCTAATGGGGGCATTAAATTCTCAGGTTCTTTGTCCTCTCCTGTGTGCCTGGTTTAGGCCCTGGTTGCTTTGGTCCTTGTAGGTCTGATGGTCCTTGGACCTTGTCTCCAATGGGGAAATGAAGCTTCATGGACCCACCCACGTAATATAGGGGATGACAACATACGTCAACATTAACGGCCCCGGCTAGCAAAGTTTTTGTGTGCTCTTCATGCTGACAGCTTACAGTTCCATGATGTGGCGTATTAAAGCAGCAGTGCAACAAAAATGGGGTAAGATTTGACCCCACCTTTTTTCTTCCTAATCAATGCTAGATGTCTTTCAGTTTATTTTGGTGGTACAATGTTCAGTTTCCGTTATCATTTAAGAATTGTATGAGAGTTTTAAAATAATTATTTCTCAAGAAAAAAAGATGGCCACCTCATTTTTACATAGAAATAATATTGACCTGAGGAGGGTAAGAACCTAGGCAAAAATGCAGATGTATAGCACACAGCATAGGAAGCATCCATAAAACCCAAATCAACAGTTCTGCCAGTATTTTTCATAACAATAGCAGAAAATTAGCTTTTTGGAATAACTTTTTTCATTGCACTGCTGCTTTAAAGGATATTATCTCGAAGATCTACTGTTATGGTAAGTATTCTTTAGTTGTTTCCGTCTTTGGAAAACAGTTTTCCTAGTAGCTGTGACCTTAGGCAGGAGTTGAATTGAGCTTCAGGCTTTCTGCATTGCCCCTGACTACTTGGTCTTTCAAAGGAATAGGGTAGTCCATATGGCACATCTGTGGTCTTTGCCCGATATTGTTTCTTACTTCCATGCCAACCAGTCTGTATCTGTGCCAGTGTTTGTTCCACCAGACTCTGCACCAGCAGCAGTTAAAAACCCTTCTCCACCTTGATGTGAAGAGGACTTTTTTTTTTTTTAAATAGTAGAGCCTATTAAGTGCTCTGTTAAGCAGCTGTTCGGTACACATGAAGATATTTCCCCAGGTCATCCAGTAGTCAAAAAAGATCCTATCTTACTGCTGCATACAGTATTTGCCTCTGGCCATGTCCCTAAATGACTATGTGCCAATTCAGTGTTTATTTTAAAATGGGGGATTGGGACAACTGCTGCACAATTTTTAATTTTGACCCACCATTTCTTTTCCCTTTGGGACAACCTGTTTAGTGTATATTGTTAGCCTTTGTTCTGTATAAAAATCAGACTGCTCAAAACCTTGTTGTGTACATTTTGAACCGTGGTGTGCATTCCAAATGGTTGTTCTGCACAGTTCAAAGGTCATACAATTTTAAATTTCCCATTTATTCCACACCTAGCTACTTACTAACCACCCAGTGCCCAAAGTCATACTTTTTAACTTTCAAAAGACTGTAAATTTGATTTTGATCATAGAACAGAACAAAGAAATGGCAAGATGTTTTGTTTTCACTCCAGTGTTAAAAAAAAAAAAAAAAACAATTTATGAAAAATAAAATATGGACAATTACACACAACTCAGCATGTTTTTCCATCTCGGGGTTGAGAAGACAGCATGGACCTCTTGAGCTTTGCTGTCAAGGTTCATATGCTGTCATCTCAACCCCTCGATGGAAACACAGCCTTGTTTTGTATTGTTGCCCATACATTATTCTCTATGTTTTAAACTGCAGTTTTATGAACCTGGGCTCAGTTGAACAGCGTGACCCATTATTTTTTCATTTAGCCTTTACTTTTTATACCCAGTGGCTCAGCATCCCACACAGATAAATATCTGAAATGAACCCTGCACTCATAGGGTTGTGCAAGTGGGGCCCACAGTTGTTGGAAGAAAAGGTTACTTGTAGCTGTGTTTCTTCTTGTGTTATTCATCTATAGACACCCCCCTCATTTCAGGGTGCTAATTCTCTTCAGTGAGAAAGATTTGACGGTTGGAGGGAACTAGATATAGGAGTTGTGTAGTGGTGTACGCAAGACTGTTTAAATCCAATTGGAAGGTTCTGGGCAATGGCTCTTTGAGGCAGCATTTTGCAGATCTATGGCTATAGGTGCCGCAAGAAGAAACAGTTAAAGAAGGAAAACTTTTTTTTCCTCTAGGGGTGTGGATACAGTTCATTTTACACAGTGGCAGTTTCTCTGGAACAGGCTTTCTGTCGGACATCTTTAGGCTAAGCTGCTTCCACCACCCAGGCAGTATATCCCCAAACTCTGCCCCATGATGTCAGATCTTTCTTTCCACTGGAAGAACAGGTCACCTTCTTAGCAGCTTCTGCTTTAAATATTGCGCCATTGGTGAGTTCTTATTTCGAAGTTCTTTGAAGTCTCTTCAGCTAAGTTACTCAACTTTTGACTGCACCTCATCATCGAAAGGTGGAGCCACGGAAGCCTGGGTTCAAGTTTTGTGTTTGGTGCCAGCAAAAGATGTCGATCACAGACTGCATGACGTGTTCCTGTACTGCCTGGGTGGTCAGCACGACATGGCCAGGTGTGAACTTTGTCTTTCCATGCTTCCAGAATCTCTGGTAGACAAGAAGTATCGGCTTACCCTCAGCCACTGTTTGGGAGCGGGATTGAATGACTCAAACTAAGGGCCACAAAGCAGGCCTCAGCGGCTGCTGGGTCTGCATCACAATTAGTAGCCTTCAAGGGGGAAGTGGCGGCCGCTGTGGTGGCACCTCCTTGGTCTCGCTGCTGCTCCTGGCTGGGTCCGGCATCAGAGGGTCCTTCATGGAGGGATTCCATGAGATGTGTATTGCCCTACAGACTTTTGGGGAGAGCCCTGCCCACTGTGGCAAGAAACACAAGTGCCACATGTGCTGGTCATGGGAGTCTGAGATTGGACATATCTCCCAATCCCACAACCCACCCCCAACCACTTGACGGCGATCGAGAGCTCATTGGTACCCCTGTCGGGCTTGTTGATCTAGACTGTGATCGAATAGGCTGTGAAGATCTTCCTTGAGCCTGTCGACCGGCTGTCCGATGAGATCGAGGGTTCGATCTTTCAGACCTTGGTCATTCTGGTCCTCACTCAAGAGGACATGACCCTGTTGGTGTACCCGATTGGATCACCCCGGGAGCAGCCACCACCAGCGGTTGAGCCCCAGAAGCCTCTCCTTTTTAATGTGGCGAGGCATGTGGTCTACCATGACCAGCTGGAGGGCTCATCTCTCGGTCGACCATCGGGTCAAGGTCTCAATCTTGGCTGTCACCTTCTCAGTCCAGGTTGAAAGGGAGGCATCGTGATAAATGCTTCTTGACCTCTTCTTCCTCAAGTGAGGAGAGACACTGGCGGAAGGTGCACTGGTGCTATGAGGAGCTTCTTTGGCAACTGTGGGCCATTGTGATGCAGGGTAGGGGTCTACTCCCCGGACCTTTGGTCACGTGGCAACCGCCAGTAATGGCCTCCCCAGTCTATGCTGTACAGATTCTCCCCGCAACTTCTTCTGCACCCCTGATGGTAGAGCCGCCGCCACTGCAGCCAAAGGTAGATGCTCTTACCAAGGAGGCCTGGTCAGCAGCTGGCTTGCCAGGCCAGTTTTTAGTAGAGATAACCCAATCTGAGAATACTCTGGTGGTCCACAGAGAGAAACGTTTGGGGGCTGTTTTCGTGGAGCCCTCGGACGACTTGGATCGATTGTCAGTGGCCTTTTCTGGGACTCGTATCCTTTACTGGGGCTTGGTTGAGGAGTTGACCACCAACCATGGTCTCTGTCATTTGGGGCTCTAATCCAACTCGTATTGGAGTCCATGAATGTTTCTGTGGATCCTCACCAGAAGAGGACCAAGTACCTTTTCATGGACATCTTAGACAAGGATGAATCCCCAGGGGTTGCCTTTTTTACGTCTAAGGCTGTTTTGGAACTGGCCCTGGAGCTTTGGCAGCATCCAGCATCTTGCCTGGCACCCTCCACCCCTATGGTCCACCAGTATTCAGTCTTTACCAGGTCCCTTTCAGGGTTGTCAGACCACCCTTTGTCTGAAGAACTGGCCTCTGTCCTTGGCCTTCTACAAATCCTTGGACCAAGGAGATGTGGACAAGGCTCCAGACAAGGAGTCCAGAAAGACTGACCATGCCGCTAAAAAGGTGTTCGCTGTGGCATCCTTGGGTCTCCATTAGGTGAGTTGCGTCATCATGATGGCCAACTTCGGACACTCCCTATTGGGAGTCCTCAATGAGATCCTCCTTCACCTCCCTGCCGACCAGCAGTTACCAGTGAAGTTGGTCTTGGACCAGTGTCAGTTGTTAGCTAAACACGAGCTCCAGATGGCCTTGGACATTTGCAGTTCATGTGCCTTTGCCATGGCAGCAGACATCTCCATGTGTCGCAGGGCCTGGCTGCACCTGTCCACTTCTACAGCAGATGCCTAGCACAAGTTGACTGATCTCACTTTCTGGCACACCAATCTCGTTGACCCTGAGGTGGGGGTAACATATCGCATGCATAGAGAAGTCCAGCACCACCCTTGACTATGTGGCGTCGTCACAGAGGGACCTGAAACAAAATCCCAAGAAAAAGGCTTTTCAGTACCAGTCCTTTTTGACCACAGCCTCCTCTGCAGCAGCCCCAGCAAGAGCAGTACCAGTCCTGGCACCTGGAACCCAAGTTCAGTGGCCAAGGCCCCAAGTGAGGTGGGGTCAGGGATAGTGGTGTCCTTCCGGCCATAGCGGCTGGTGCCCTCGCAAATGCTGCACAGTGACACATTGGCCATTGTCATCCTTCCACTCATCCTGTCCCTGTTTGTGCTCCCCTTCAGGGGTCGGTTACACCAGTTCTTGCCACATTAGTTCACTGTTACAATGGACAAGTGGGTGTTAGAGGTGGTAGGCAGAAGCCTACCACTGGACTTGGAGGCTCTTCTGCCATACCAACTCCACTCCTTGGGAGTCCAGGGTGTTGTAGGACACGCTGTCTGCTCTTCGGGTTGGCATCACTCATCTCCTACTGAAAGGAGCCCTAGCCATGTTCCGGACACCCTGGCCAGTCAAGGTTACATGTCCAGGTACTTCCTGGTTCCAAAACAGATGGGTAGCAGGTGCCTTATACTGGATCTGCACGATCTGAACCAGTTCATGCAGAAGCGCAAGTTCCAGATGGTCACCATGAATCTGATCATTCTGTCTCTGGAGCAGGGCATGTAGCTGTGCTCCCTGGACCTCCATGATATGTTCTTCCACATCCAGTCAGTCCATCCCACCACTGGTACCTCCAGTTCTGTATGGATGGGGTACTGTTTCAGTCATTGTTTCATCCGAGCCCACGGTCCTCACAAAGTGCATGTCAGTTCCAAAAATAGTTTTCCATTAGCACTCCTTATGGTGGCAAAAAAAAAAAAAATTCACTGGCAGTGGTGGCACAAGGGCATCAGGATGTATCCCTTCCTGGATGACAGGCTGTTGGCCAGGCCACCCAAAGAGACTGTCGAGAGGTCCAAAGATCTGACTGTTCAGACCCACTAAGACTTGGGCCTGTTAGTTTAGCTGGACAAGTGCAAACTGGTCCTTGCACAGGTGATTAAGTTCACTGGCGCAGAACTAGACTCTCTGTGGGCGAGCCCCACCTCCCTCAGGACTGGGTACTTTATCTTATTCCTTTACCCAATCATTTCAGGCTGGGCTCTTGCACCCTGCCCAGGACTTCTTACAGCTGCTGGTTTACATGGCATCCTGCACAAGGGTAGTCCATTGGGCTCATTGGCAGATGCACCATCTACAGTGAGAGTTAGGCCATCAGTGGTCCCAGCACCTATACCACTTGGACCAGCTACTCGGAGTGGTTCTGCTGATCTGGCACTCCATCCAGTGGTGGCTAGTCCAGGAACATCTGGAGGAAGGAATCCCATTTGTCCATCCAGAGCCAACTATAATGCTCATGATGGACGCGTCTCTGGTGGAGTGGGGAGCATACTTGGAGGCCACAGAGCCCACGGGTTCTGGTCAGCCCGGGAGTCCCATTACTACATACACCTGCTGGAGCTCGGTGCAGTGCACCATTCTTTAATGGAATTTGCTTATCTAATCAGGAGTGTGGTCATGTATGTCTAGACAGACAGCACCCTGACCATGTTCTACCCGAACACGCAGGGCGGAACATGCTTCCTTCCCCTGTTACAGGAGGCATTCTGCACCTGGACTTCATGCACAGCCATCGATATTGCAGGAGTTCACAGTCAGCTGGCGTACGCTGTCAGCCAGGTAGAAAAGCCAGGTAGAAAAGACATTGAACAAGTGATCCCTGCATCTGGAGGTGGTGAACCACCTGTTCTTCCTGGGATCTGTTTGCCTCATGGGAGAACATCAGACTAAAGCTTTTATATGCCCAGCCTCCACCACCCCACAATCCAGGACACTATTGTTGGGTGCTTTCATGATGCCCTGGACTTCAGAGCTTATGTACACCTTCCCTTCCTTCCTTTTTATCCTAAAGGTGGCGATGAAGGTCCGGAAGGACAAGGCGCAGATGATCCTGATAGCTCCAGACTGTCCCAGGCCATTCTGGTGTCCGTATCTCCTCAGCTTCAGCAACAGATGTATGTGGTGGCTGCCTTTTCACCTGTATCTACTGACCAGACCACAGAGTTTGGTCCTGCACCTGGACCTGACATCCCTGTACTTCTTGGCCTGGTTCCTGAGTGGCTAGCGTTCCAGGCCTTGGGTCTGTAGGAAGAAGTGCTCCACACTGTGTAGGCCTCTCGGAATGAGTCAACTCACAAATGCTATGCATTTAAATGGAAGTGGTTTTCCATGTGGTGTCAAAGCAAGGAGCTTGATCCCCTTACCTTCCCAGTGGTGAGCATCCTGGAGTACCTCTGGTCCCTCTCTCAGTTGGGATTGAGAGCGGAGACCCTTAAGGTGCACCTGGCCACGATCTCTGCTTAAGAAGCGAGTGCTGGTAAGGTGACAGTGGCCCAGGAGAAAATGGTTGGGCGCTCTTTTCTCCCCCATAATCTGTTTATACTCCATGGTTATGGCAGGGCTTGTCTCCCATCAGCCCAGGCCCTACTGCATCCCACCATCCATTATCTTCCCAGGGCTTACCTGTTCAGCTGGCACCTCCATGGATTCCCCCCATGGCCGTGTCAGGAGGGAGAGGGACCATCCCCCACCCCAATGCCTTGCTCCAGTGTTTGCCAACAGGGCTTCCTGTTGATGTGGCAGGTGGAGGAGCAGTGTGTGGGTGTCATGAGTCCCTGCTGTGCTTTTCTTCATCCTGCTTTGTCTCCCATCCCTTCCCTCAACTGTGGCATACTCCATGTGCATACCATCATGCACGTGATGTGTCCTAGGACTGCAGTTCCCTCCCCAACCCTTGACCCTTGTCTGCCTCCCAAAGCTCCCAACAGGCCTCCACCTAGTGGCAGCCAAGAGCCAAGATGGCCAAACACTGTGATCTGGGAGAGGAAAGCTGCCTGATTCCCCCCCCCCCAAACTGGGCTGAACACCGGCTATCTGTGCTTGTTCTCGAACACTGGTCACTGGCATGGCAGGAGGTAAGGCACTCAGCGCCCTAGCCCTCCACACCATGGGGTGCTTTTTCAAAGGCCTGAACCACCACCACCATGGGACCCACTGCTAGCGCTGGCTGTGCTTATGGGCAAGCCATTTGAGTCTGTGCACTGGTGTGAGATTTCTCACCTGTCGTGAACCTGGCCTTCTTCATGGCTATCTCATCCGCCAGAAAGATAAGTGAGCTTCTGGTGCTCTCGGTGGCATCTCCATACCTGGTCTTCCACAAGGACAAGGTCATTCTTCGCCCCCACCCAAAGTTCCTGCTGACAGTAGTACAGTATCAGAAGGCGCTTTTACACACAGGTTTGTAAAACGAAATAAACGTTGCCTGTGTGGCGCGGATGTACACTGTTGCGTTCGGGTTTCCTTTTACACCCCTGCGAGTATTCCGGCTAATCCCGCCCATTTGTTTTGGCTCCCCCAGAGTTTGCTGCTCTAATGACAGTGGTACCAGAATGGCTGTTTTACACAGCCAGATCAAACAAAACACGTTCGTGCAAACCGCAAGAAGCAGAGATTGCGGTTTGGACGAACGTTCACCAAGGGAACAAAACAAATGCTTTTTACACACAAGGGATGTAACGGAATACTGTTTCCATAACAATTATTCTGTTACATAGACCTGTGTGTAAAAGCGCCTAGATTTTCACTTTAGCCAGGTGATCAACCTTCCGGTATACTTTACCAACCCACCTTTGGAGGCTGACTGTTGGCTCCATACGGAGTGTGCTTTCTTGCTATAAGGAGTACACGGCTGAAATTCAGGATGAGGCTCGCCATCTCTTTGTAACTTATGCTGAACCTGGCAGACTGGCAGCAAAGCAGATGATTGGCAGGTGGATCTCATTCTGCAATGACCTCAACTATAGGTTGGCTGGTAGGGAGCCCCCTGTAGGGCTTAGTGCTCATTCCACCAGTCATGCCACTGCCTTAGTAGCTGCTTCCAGGAACATTCCCATTCAGGAAATCTGCAGGGCTGCTACCTGGAGGTCAGCACATACCTTCTTATCTCACTGTGGCATTGACCTAGAGTCCCGTCGGGATGCTGCTTTTAGGACCTCAATTCTCCAGTCTCTAGCTGCCAAGTAGGGTTGCGCACCTAGCCACCTCCTCCTGGAGAACTACTAGGAGTCTGCCAGAGTGTGGATAGTGAACTGTATGAGTGGTATAGAGTTCATATCCACACAATCCACTCAGTCTCTCCTGGGAACTAGCACATAGATCCCTGATTCCAGCATGCAAAGATCTGACGTCATGGGGTGGAGTCAGGATATACTGCTCGGGTGGTGTGACGAGCTTGCTTAGCTTAAAGATGTCTTTTTTTTTTTTTCCCACCGCCATCTATTGCTGCCATTGTCCCCCAGTTACCCCCGACTTACCTCCTGGAGGGCGGGGCTGCGGCAACAGTCCCCTATCTGCGCCACAGAACTGGTAACTGGTCGGGGGACTGCAGCGATGGCAGTTGATCGAAGCCCCAAGGAGGGTTTCACATAGACAGTAGACCCTGCCCACCTGTTCTTTTTCCTATGTTATTTTGGAGGCGGGGACGTGCAATGATGCCAGCGTCCGCCCCGCTTCCCTGAGAGATGAGCGCCGGTAGCGTGAGTGTCTCCCAGCCTCCGCCAGGAGTTCTCAATGCTCCGGACACCTCCCCACCCACCCCCCAGAGAAGGAGAGACGCTCATGGGATGCTCCATCCTTCTCCCCTGGCCGGCCCTCTGAAGCTTAAAGATGTCTGACAGAAAGCCTGTTTCAGTGGATCCACCAGAGTGTGGCTGGTCATTGATGTGATGTGCAAAATGGCTACCACTACATTCGGTCATTTCACTACCAGTCTAGCACTGCTTGTAAAGTGCTTTGGGATGCAATGTGTATGAAAAGTGCTATATAAATGCTGATTCTTGTACTATTTCTTCAACTGTATATCACTCCTAGAACAATGGTTACAGGTGAGTAACCTATCCATTTCTGTTAAACAGAAATATTTAATTGGTTCCGAGTATCTAATTCCATGGCTTCAAGTGAGTACCATGTTGTGTTTTTTTTTAGTTTTGTTAAACTTTGTATATGGCCCCTTACACCGCTGACTTAACCTCTGTCTGAGTTCCCCAGGGTGCCTGACTCTGCCAGGTCCTGTCTCCCATCAGATGCCTACCTCAATTCTGCCGTGGCTATCCCCCTGGGAGGGATGGAGGGAGTGGACCCCTCTAACTGAATTGTCCTAGTCAGGCTTGTATGCTGATGGGTTCAGGTCCGGACCTGGTTAAGGTCTGGTCCCCTTCTGTTCTTTGGGGTCTGTTGACTGGCAGTGGGGTCTTTCCATTTTCTCCTGTCCTCACAGATACAGATGCACATGGGAGGATCAAGGTGCATAGGCACATCGGGCGTCCTGCCATGCCGAACCCCAACCTGCGTCCTTCCCTCCCACATGGCAGTATTGCAGGAAGGACAGCGACCTACCCTCCCCAGAGGAAGAGAGCATTCCCTGGGACTCTCAATCCTGCCATCCTCCAGTGATCTGAGCTCTTTCCGAATTCAAGTTGCTGACGTTGCAAGCAGTAGCAGTGCCGCTGTGTCAGTGGGCCCACCCCCAGTACCACATTTGTCCATGTAACTGATGTCCCTATTCATGGGCTCAGTCTGTCTGCAGCCGTAGCCCTCGTCAACAAGCCACTGCAAAGGAGGAGCCTACAGATTCATAACTACTGTTCTATTTTCCGTTGCTGTCCTATTTTCCCACTAGGATTTTTCTATTTTCCTATTGTTTGCTTCTTTATCTAAAACAACTCCAAGACGATTTAGACAATTGTAGATATTTAAATGTCAGCTGCATTTGTCATACAAATAATTTTTTTGTATTTTGATAAAAAAAGCTGATTCTGTGACGCTGAAGCTTTCACTGCTGTGCTGAACTAGTTGGAAAATCCTTTTTATCAATAGAAAAAAAGTTTTATTAGGCATCTGATACCAAAAATGTTAGTTACAGCGAGCATTCAAGAGCAATAGATGAAACTGGAAAATAATATCTTACTCCTCTTATCCTCCATATTTCCTGTCTCTTGTTCTCTTTCTCTTTAGTTTAATATTTGGACTCATCACATGTGTAACAGGCTTCCTGGGTGTGGGCGCTGGTGTAGAGATCAGTAAACGGTACCGAAAGGTGAACCCCCGTGCTGACCCACTGGTCTGTGCTGCTGGTCTCCTCATCTCTGCCCCTTTCCTCTACCTTGCCATGGTCTGCGCAGAGAGCAGCACAGTTGCCACCTACGTAAGTATAAAAGTATTTCTCTCTTTGGCACAAATTAGTCCCTCCTTGAAGCTCAGCAGCAAATCACATGGTTTTAACGTTCATTTATGTAGGAAAGGTTGCAGCACATGCAGAATTACAGCCTGCCCAGCAAGGTGGTGAATGCTGGCAGTGTGATGGGGTTTATGAGTTTATAGTGGTCAGCAAGTAGATAAGGTCAGAATCATGGGCGCAACCACTGGCAAGATGAGGGAGTCCAGCCCTGCAAAATGGCTGATGGCATTGGCATGAGCACCCGTTGCACTACCAAACCTCCTCCTGAAACTGAAGTGGATTGCTCCACTTTAACATTCCCTTCACGAGTTAACAACTGCAGGATAAGAGAGCCTGCGATTCTTATCGCTGATTTACTGAAATCACCTAAGGGCTTTGTAACATGGAAAACCAGTAACTCTAGCTGTCTCTTTTGCCAAGAGAAGATATCTCTTTAGCAGATAAAGTTCCAAGCAGCACTGTGTTCTGCCAGCTGATAACCAGGGGGTTTGTTAAGTTTTGTTCTTTTGTCTGGTCTCTAAAATGTAATTGTAGTTGATGAAAGTACAGTGGAGCATGACATCTTTAGAGGGAGAGTTGTCTTGTT
Source organism: Neoceratodus forsteri (assembly GCA_016271365.2). Lineage (NCBI taxonomy): Eukaryota > Metazoa > Chordata > Ceratodontiformes > Ceratodontidae > Neoceratodus > Neoceratodus forsteri. The sequence goes on along the minus strand of CM028132.1, from coordinate 781,623,765 downwards.
GGTGTTTATGGTGTGCAGGAAGTTGCATTTCCTCTTATGAGTCATGGTTCCCACACCATCACTGTGCCAGAAAACTGTTCTGGATGAGACTACCATAACTGGCCTCAGCCTTCTAAATGCCTTTTTGCATATCAAACATTTTCCTTAACTTGAAAGACTTTTAGACATTCCTAGAATTCGTCTTCTCCAGCGTCCCACTTTTTGGTCTTAGGGCTGGGGATGCTAGAACCCACGGGAAACAAAACTGTTGGGGCTGGTGGTGTGGGTAAATGCACCCCTGTGTGAACATTATCTGCACACAACCACTGGTATAAAGTGGAACCTGAACTACCTGCCTCATTTAGTTTTTCCCCACCATCAAAGCACAGCATCTTGTGCTCCTCTGGGACCAGAAAACACTTTTCATACAGATAACTTTCTTGTCTAGTTTTTTACTTAATACAGTTTTGTATCGGCTAGTATTTATTATTTCAGTGCAAGTTTTAGTTTGTACCAAAAAAAAAGTTATTACATCTTTTGATGACCATCGTGGCAGGTATTACTCTGGTAACAAAGCTGTGTGACACCACCACTCTTCTCTGGCTGAGTGTTCAGGTTACCGGGCAATCTAGGGACCATTCAACCTTGACCTACTCTTCTCATAAAAAAACATAGAGGACATATTGGTCTTGTCCGGGCTGATGCTACTGTACACCAAGGCATTTGATACCATAGGTCCAGGATCTCCACTGTTGTCTTAGTCGACAACGCCGGATTTCCTGAGGCCTGCTGGCCTGAGGACTCTGTCTCCGAGCCTCTCCCTGCCTGCTGGAGAGCTCTCAGATGCATAGTTTGGTTATTGGGTCGCTCTTATGGAGCAGTGAGTTCACCAGACTCTTAAGTTCAGCGGTGTCACTGTCCATGCCAGCATCAGTTCCAATGAGCCTGTTGGTGGTGCTGCCTTTAGTGCCATCAGCTTTGGTGGCACCAACCTCACTGTTGGCGCCAGAGCCTTCAGTGACGCTGCTTGCAGGGTCACAGCTGGTGCTGTCCCTGGCCTCTGTGCCAGGACAAGTGTTGCCCATGGTGCTGACATCACTGAAAGTGCTGCACTTGGCTCCATTCATAGTGTGGTGTTTGGTGCCACAGCTGGAGCCAACTGATGTCTTTGCGAATGCCACTGCTGGTGCAGCTACTGGTGCTGGGCCTTTCGAGACTATATTTTGTGCCATTGTCTCCAGTTCTTCCTGACTATGATGAATACAGTCCAGACCTTATTTTGTATTCAGACACTGGCAATGATGATCCCTTGGACCCAGCAGTACCAGAACTGGTCAGGGCCCCCAGGAAGATCTCTCGTACCAGGCACTGCTCAAAAATGTACGTAGTGTCCTTAATTTTGAGACAGTTGCCACAGATAAGGTAAAGGGTTTACAATTGGAATACCTAAATATACTCAACATGCTTGTCTTCCTGGTCTCGCTAATCCAGCCTGTTCAGAGACTTTCACGGACACGGCCTGGAGGAGGCTGACTTCTATTCCAGGTGTCCCCAGACCAATGGATAAGATGCACTTTGCTTCTAGGACAAAACCATAGTATTACACCCAGCCTATAGCAGGTGCTATTGTGATTATGACTAACAATGATAAGGCAATAGCTTCTAAAAGAAGTTACTTCACAACCCACTAATAAGGAGTTATTCAAGATAGATATAATGGGTAAGAGGGTATTTGCCTCATCTGCTCTAGGCCTGTGTATTGCGAGCTGCGAGCCCCACGTTTCGAAATATGAGCACTCTTAGGCAGTATAGCGCAGAGGTTTAGGGCTCTGAGCTGCAAACCTGAATACCTGGGTTTGAATCCCACAGCCCTCACTTGCATTTGCATACTGTGTGACCCTAAGCAAGTCACTTAACTTCCTTGTGCTCCCAGGTCGCACCTGGAAACAAGTTTCGGCTTAGTGTGCCTTTCCTGATTAAACAATTTCCCCTTTCCCTTTCTATGAAACAAGTTCAGATCCACTGTGGAGAGCTTGCTTGAGTCCTCTTCAAAGCAGGATCTTCTAGTGACTATACTCAAGGCATTGTGTCAAATAGCCATCAGTTATGGACTGCAGTTAATTCCTCTGATGCAACAACATGGTCTGCAGCTGCAGGGAATTCCGTCCGGAGGCACCCTTGGCTGTAAGCTGCTGGCTCTGCCTCAGACATCCAGCAGCATGTAATGAATGTCCAGTTTAATGATGCAGTTGTGAGGTGTAGAATATTCCTGATCTGTTTTCCTCTGGATAGGACCATGGATTTCTGTTGGAATTTGTGGACTTCATCGTTGACTTTGCATTGTAAGCTCTCAATGTTTCTGATTCTTTTGCCAGGGCTGCTGCCTCTGGCATTTGCATTAGACATTATTCCTGACTCAGAGTAGCTGGCTTTGCCACTGGTGTGCAACAAGCAGTTTTGAATGCTCCCTTTTAATGGTTGCAAACTGTGTGGTTGTGATGTTAAATAAGCCCTCTGTGGTCATCAGACTTCTAAGATGACTCTAAGCTTGTAAGTCCCTCTATCCTACTACTTCTAGAGGACGTGGTAGAGGCTCTTTTCATAAAGCTCGACGTGCGTAGTAATGGTGCCTACCATCCACAATGCTGTAGCAGAGGTGGTGGTCACCTCCCCCCGGTGCCTATGCTAAAGCACCAAAAGGAATCAGTTCCAGTGGCCCTGCTGCCCCTGTACTCTGTACAAGGGGCAGGCCTCAGGCAGCTAAATTTTGGACCTGGTACTCGCCAATGGGGACAAAATTGATGAAGTCATGGTGAACAAACACCTGGGATCCAGTGATCATCGCACAGTGTGGTTCAGCATGACAGTGGCAGAGTCAAGCCACACAAAGGCAAGGGTCCTGGATTTCAGGAAGGCAGACTTTACTAAGATGGGGATATGTCGCAAGCATGCCCTGGGAGGGAGGGGCAAAAGGAGGGGAGTGGTGGAGCAGTGGGCTCATCTGAAAGGAGCCATAGTGGAGACAGTAAACCTTTGCATTAGGCAAGCAAACCAGGGCAAGAGGAAGCCACTTATTTTCTCAAAGGTAGTGGCCAGGAAGGTAAGAGCGAAAATGATGATTTTCAGGAAACCTATCTGGAAGAGGACAGGATAGTGTATCTGGATAAACAGAGGGAGGCAGGGAAAGCAGTCAGGAGCACAAAGGCCAAACAGAGGAAGAAATAGCACAGGAGGTAAAGAAAGGAGACAAGACTTTTTATAGGTACATTAGTGAAAGAAAAACCAGGGTGGCATAGTAAGGCTTAAAGGGGAAGAAGGGGAGAGTGTGTGGAAGGGGACCTGGAAAAAGCATCAGTACTGAACAAATATTTTTGTTCTGTATTCACAGAAGAAGAAGGAGAGGGACTAGTTAGGCAACATGAACAAATATGGGAGGGAGATGGACACCAGTCCATTTACAGAAGAGGGAGCCCTAAAGGAACTCAAAAAATTGAAAGTGGAAGAGTCAGTGGGACCGGATGGGGATGCATCCTAGAATATTAAGGGAACTACGGGAGGTGCTGGTGCCACCACTGGCAGCACTGTTCAACGAGTCACTCGATACAGAAGTGGTTCTGGAGGAGGGCAGATGTAGTCCTTCTTCACAAAAGTGGCAGTAGGGAGGAGGCTGGAAATTATAGACCAGTCAGTCTCACCTCAATGGTGGGGAAGATTATAGAATTACTACTTAAACAAAGGATTGTGGAACATCTTGAAGACAGCAGAGCACAGGATCCGAGACAGCATGGATTCACAGCAGAAAGGTCATGTCAAACAAATCTGACTGATTTCTTCAACTGAGTGACTAAGGTCGTGGATCAGGTGGGAGCAGTGGATGACACCTATCTGGATTTCAGTAAGGCCTGTGATACAGTTCCACATACAAGACTTGTGAACAAGTTGGGCAACCTGGGAGTGGGTCACAAGGCGGTAAACTGGGTTAGGAACTGGTTGAGTGATAGAAGACAGAGGGTCGTGGTAAATGTTGCTCGGTCTGAGAAAAGGAGAGTGACCAGCGGGGTGCCACAGGGATCAGTCCTGGGCCCTGTCCTGTTTAACGTCTTCATAAGTGACATTGCGGAGGGGCTGGAGGGGAAGATGTGCTTATTTTCAGATGACACTAAAGATCTGCAGCAGTGTGGATACTCTGGAAGAGGTGGCAAACATGAGGAGGGACCTAGTAAACTGGAGGACTGGTCCAGAGTGTGGCAACTGAGATTCAGTGCAACAAAGTGCAAAATCATGCATTTGGGTGCAGTAACCCAGGGAAGAATTACATGTTTGGGGGGGGGGGGGACTGATGGGTCACCAAACAGGAAAGGGATTTGGGAATAATTATATCTGATGACCTAAAGGTGGCCAAACAATGTGCCAAGGCTGTGGGACGAGCCAGTGGGATGCTGGGGTGCATAGGGAGGGGTATCACCCGCAGAAGGAAGGAGGTGGAGATGCCGCCAATCATTATTGAGGCCTCATTTGGAATATTATGTCCAGTTCTGGAGGCCACATCTCCATAAGGACATAGACAAGGTGGAGGCAGTTCAAAGAAGGGCAACAAAGATGGTGCAGGGTCTACACCAAAAGTCATGTGAGGAGAGACTGGGAGACCTCAATATGTAAACCCTGGAGGTGAGAAGAGACAGGGGAGATATGATAGAAACCTACAAATATCTAAAATGTCTAAATACGGTGCCAGGGGGTAGCATCTTTCGGAAAAGGAGATGTCCAGGAATGAGGGGGCATGACATGAGGTTGGAAGAGGGTAGACTAATGGGGTAACATGAGGAAGTATTTCTTCATGGAAAGGGCGGTGGATGCATGGAATAGACTCCCAGCACAGGTGGTGGGGGCAAACACAGTGGGGTGGATTGAAGCATGCATGGGACAAGCATAGGGGGACCCTAGCAATGGGAATGAGGAGATAAAGCCGGAGATCAAGTAGGGTCTGCAACTTTCACAGGAGGCAGAGAAAATGGGCAGGCTAGATGAGCCTAGCGGTTCTTATCTGCTGTCAGTTTCTATGGTTCTACCTGACTCTCTTCAGTCCCCCCCCCCTTTAGCTGTTACCTCCAGGGGTGAGTGTGGGGAGGGGGGCAGGATCTTTCTGCATTTAAAACTGTGACAGGGGATCAACACGTGTGATTGGGTTCTGGAGATAATTGCAAGAGAACATGCTCTGGACCTGATAAAAATTCCTCCAGATCTTCCTCCATCTCCTTCCTTTTATCCTCTGGGACTTCTGTCCCTTCTAAATGAGGAGATTTAGACTCTATTTTGGAAAGGTGTCATAGAACCAGTTCTTCCTCAAGAACTGAACAATATGTTTATTCCAGATACTTCCTAGTCTTGAAATGGGCAGGGGATTTGTGTCCTGTGTTAGATCTGAGATTTCAGCCTATACATCGAATAGACAAAGTTTCAAATGGTATCTCTGCAACCCCTAACTCCCCGTACTACAAGCTGGAGAGTGGCTCTGTTCTCTGGATATAAAGGATGCATGCCTTCATATAAAGATCAGGAAGTTCCACATACTGCACCTCCACTTTATGCTGGAGGGCAGGCATTATTAGTTCAAGGTATTGCCCTTTGGGTTGTCCTCTGCACCACTGGTATTAACAAAATGATTGGAAGTGGTTGCAGCAGCCCTTCGCAGGGAAGACTTGTATGTTGTTCCTTATCTAGACTAACACCTGAAGACCAGCTCCAGGGAAGCTTTGCTTTACACCCTGTCCAGAACACATCAGTTGTTCAGCTACTTGGGGTCTCAGTGAATGAGCCAAAGTCTGTGTTGACTCACTGCCAAAGACTGCAGTATACAGGGGTAGTCTTGGACACAGAAAAGGGATGCGTCTTCCTACACCAAGACAGGGTGAACACACTGATTGCTCAGGCACACTTGATGCATAGGGAGCCACTATGTCTCTGCACAAACAATGTTATGTCTCCTGGTCCTCATGGCTATGGCCACAGTGACTGTGCCACTAGCCTGGCTTCATATGAGGGTATCACAGTGGGCACTTGGGATCCAGTGGGGTCAGTTGACAGACGAGGTAGCACAAATGGTTCTCAAATCACGTCTCTACTATGTACAACATTGTTTTTTTGGATGGACCATGAGAATTTACCAAAGGGCATTCCATTCTTTGTACCATCTCCTATATAGATTCTCATAACGGATGCCTCGGGCTCCGTCTGGGGTGCTTGTCTTGGCCCTTATCAGACACAGGGGTTATGGACCAAGGCAGAGGCTGAGTTGACCATAAATGTCTTGGTGATGCAGGCTGTGCTGTACAGCCTCCAGGCATTTCAGAATTATCCCTGATCCGGTCCTCTGCTAATCCAGAATGACAGCGTCATTGTGATGTATTACATCAAAAAACAAATGGCCACTCACTCGTATCCCCTGTGCAGGGAAGCGGTTAGAGTATGGTACTGGGCTCTGTTTCAAACATCTTGGCAGACAGGTTAAACAGGTCTCAGTCAGTGGTACATGAATGGAAACTGCTTACCGTTGTGGTACATGCCCCAGCCATACGATGGGGACATTCAGATATGGACCTTTTTGTGTCCGCACGTAATGCAAAACTGCCACATTTCTGCTTGCGCGCTCCAGGGCCTGTAGTGTTTTTTGGAGAGAAACTTTGTCCACCTCTTGAAAAGGGAAATTCCTATACACATTCCCTCCGTTCCTCTAATACAGAGGGTTCTGCTTAAGCGACAGGTGGAGAGTGCCACTCTCATCCTCATTGCTGCATTCTGGCCTCACCAGATATAGTTTCCGCTCCTTCAGCATTTGGTGGTGGAGCATCATGTCCCTCTGCCTCTGTGTTTGGAGTTTGTTGCCACAGAGCAAGGGGGTCCATGGTCCATCCGGACCTGAAGTCCCTGTAGCTGCACGCATGGCTCCTGAAAACAGCCATTACATGTTTTTGGGTATCCCTTGAGGTTGCCGATGTCCTGCTTTCAGCTAGTAAGGCTTCTACCAGGCTTAATTATTCCTGGAATATGGACCCTTCTTTACATGTCCTATGAATTCTTTGCTGGAATACTTGCTTTCCCTATCTGACTCAGGCCTACAGTATTCCTCTGTTAAGGTGCATTTGGCCGTGATATCAGCTTTTCATGCCCATATCGATGATCGTACGGTTGCTGAATTAGAGGTGTCCCATACTTTTCTGAGAAGTATACTTCATAAGAAATCTCCTATCCGTAATCCAGTCCTGTCATAGGACTTAAATTTCATACTTGAGAAATTGACGCTGGCTCCTTTTGAGCCTGCCACAAGCTGTGGCTTAAGTTTCCTGTCATGGAAAACATTATTTTTAGTTGCTATGACTTATGCTCAGAGGATTTCTGAGCTTCATGCTCTAATGTGTGAACCCCTTTATCTGATTTTTCAGAGTCTCTTTGTGTACAAAGCCAAAGTTTCTTCCGAAGGTGGTATCGGAATTTACGCTGAACCAAATGATACACCTTCCCATTTATTATCCCAAGCTTGCTAACCGGGGTGAGGTACTGCTACATACTTTGGATGTACGTAGAACACTTGAGATACTATATTACTCACACTAAGGACTGCAGCAAGTCCTGTCAACTTTTTGTTTCATTTGCCCTTCGGAAAGAGGGCACTCCTGTGTCTAAACAGTGCCTGTCCAAATGGCTGGCACATTGTAATAAATTTTGTTACAGTAAGTACGGTAAGGAGCTTCTGGTGCTGTCCATGGTCACTCCACAAAGAGTATAGCCACTTCTGTTGCTTGTTTCAAAAATGTCCCTGCTGCCAACATATGTGCTGCAGCCACACAGAACACTCTTAACACTTTCACGAAACATTACAATCTGGACATCGTCTCTTGAATACATGCTGGTTTTGGGCTTGGTGTTCTGCAAGGTCTTCTGTCCTGATCGCATATAAGACTGTGCCATCCTTCTGGGCTACTTTGTACTGCTTGGAAGTTGTTCCAAAGGTGTGGCCTAATTCAGGAGATACCCTCAATGAAGGTAGAACAGTTACGTAAGAACTTACCATAATAGTAGATCTTTGAGAAAACCTCCTCCATTAGGCTATGCTGCACCCTCCCTCCCTCCTTCCCCCTTTTGATTTCAGTGAGTATTATATCAGATGCTGTGCCTAAAGCCTTACTCCATGCAATCTGTCTCCAGTACCGTGCTTCTCCTTGGTTAAGTTAGAGGCCCTCTGCGGTTAATCTCCTGTCAGGAACTGAGGAATAATGGGTCCTCCCACATTATATATGCATCAGCTCTGCAGGTCACTGTGGGCTGCCCCAGGCTAGCAAAACATTTCTGTATGGTTCTGACACTGATGGCTTACAGTTCCAGAGCTGTGGCCTAATGGAGGAGATTCTGTGAAAGATTTACTGTTATAGTAAATTCTTATGCAACTGTTCTACTTCACTACTCTCCCTGCTGTCCTCCTTGGTTAAAAAAAAAAGTACTGAGGTGGTTTGGGCTGGCATCGCTGTATACCAGTGGGCATCCATGAATGGTGTGTGCATTAAGTGGGCATAGACCTGTGCCGCAACCCCCAAAAGTTCTCGTTCCCACAGAGTCCTAAGGCCTCTGACTCTAAATCCAAAAAGTGGTATTTTATGGAGCAGATACTCAGAAGATCTAAAGTTATGGCAAGTACTGCAACTTCTCTCTTTTTTTTTTTCTATCATATCTGCAACTGACCTAGTCCATAAGACAGGGATCCGCTTTGGCAGAACCTTACTCTTCCTAACCTAAGGGAAGTTTCCATCTCAATCTTTCCCTGAAGATCAGTAATCTGGCTAAGAACTGCATAATGCTGAGGTGGAAATCGTCGGACTAGCCTGGGGTGGCTATGTGGTATTAGGCCCCCTCTGCCCCACTCCCGTTGGAATGGAATTGAGTTGCTACATTGCAACACTCTTGACAACCTTTGGTAAATAGGGGTGCCTCAGATTGAGTCCTGAGACTCTTTAGCTTTGAGGGAGATCCTGGATAGATAGAAAAGTCTGTATGAACACTTTCTCCTGGGTGGTGAGTGGACTCAGTCTAGCAGGTTGATCTCCCACTGCCTCTTCGTACCAGAAGAAATGCTCCACTTCAGGCTCCAACCAGGTGACTTGTACTTACCCATGATAGTGCAGAGTGACAAGCAACCAGCATTTTAGAGCTTTAAATAGCCCCTAGGTAATTTAGGATAGCTGATTCTGCTGTGGCTGAAATGCAGGGGGTGGGGTGGGGGATTATAGGATACCACCAAAGCGACTTTATTGTTATCATAGAGATTGGAGTTGCAGGATTAACCAGACTGAGTAAAATTTGGACAGCCCAGTAAGTAAAAATGTTTATAGTGTATGGCGGAATGTTGTTCTGCATGAAAATCCATGCCTAGAGTAGGGTAGTAGTGTTTGTTTTTTGGGGGAGGGGTCAATATTTTTTATTGAGAATATAAATAATGCAAACTTAAAACTTGTGAGCAGACCATAACTACAAATAATCAATCTTTAAAAAGAGTAACATCAGTATGAACAGCACATATTCCAGACCAAAAGTTCATTGCAGTCAGTTTCATAGTACAGAAAGTGAACTATATTATTCCCATTGAAAAAATTAGATACAACTTAGAACTTAAGGAATAACCCTTCTTGCTAGAAAGAAAGACACAAGAACAAAGGAGTAAGATGAGAAAGAAAAACGATTAGAAGAAAAGGAGGCAATGATAGCTCCCAGAAACCTCTAATAATGGGTATGGGTAGTTATGCTGCAGTAGTGACACCAGTATGTTGTTGTGCTGCAGTAGTGATCTCACTGCTGCAGCACATCAACTTAAAATGCCACTGCACCGCAGCTTTCCTGTAGCCAGTTGAGCTGGAAGCTAGCTGCACACTGAATCAGTAATTTGAGCCCACCACCAAACCTTTGTGCCTGCCCCCTCAACTGCCATTTCCCTGAAAGGAAGTGGAGTTGTCTGAAATGGGCATTGGGTGTCCAAACACTATAAACAATAATGTGTGGGTATCCATACACAGATGAGCCTTTGTCTTCATCTCAATTTTCTGTGGCAACCAGGGAACCTCTCGAGCTTTGCCCTCAAGGTTCCTGGTTACCATAGAAACCTCTTGATTCAGAAACAGGCTCATTGCGTAAAGCTGCCCATACATTATCTTACATATTTTATACTAAAGTGCAGATCAGGGCACCCTGATCAGCGTGCTTTTTTTAATGAGGGATGTTACCCCTTAAATCCAATGCAGTGACAAGATGAAAATACTCCAATGGCCATGTAAAAACAAAATAAAATCACTGGTTACTTCTAAAATATGTTTCCTTGGCCATGGCCATTGCCTTTTTAGCTCCTGTGCTATAAAATTATAGAAAAGAGACAGCATTGTAGGAGCTTTGGCAGCTACAATTTGTAGTCTAGTGGACACTTAGTCACTGATCTTGGAAGTTTTTTTTCTGTTTTACCACTGTCTCCATGGTGCCTTAACATCTCCTTAAACGGAGTCTGAAGGACTTTACTGGACTAGGTTGCAGTTACAGAAACATAGTTCACAGAAAACCACAGCTTGGAGACAGTAATCCCAGGGTACAATCTTTTCAGGAAGGACAGGAAGGGGAAAAAAGGAGGGGTGGTAGCAGTATACATCAGGGAGGGAATAAAAAAAATACTGAAATTCAGGGGCCAGACAGCCTCACAGAGGCACTATGGTAGTTAATGGACACCGGAAACGGGACAAGCATCAGAGTAGGAGTTGTGTACAGGCTGCCAACACAGGGTGACAGCGAGGACAAGGAGCTGCTTGAGACAATCCACAAACTAGCGGACAAGGGTGAGGCAATAATAGGGGATTTTAAACTGCCCAACATCCACTGGGCAACTAAAACAGCTGCAACAACAAAAAGGAGAGACCTCTTGATGGCCTTACAAGGGGCGAAACTAAGACAACTCATAGAGAGAACATGTGGAAGAAATGTGGAAATACATTAAAGGAGTCATCGAGACAGTCACAGACAAATACACCAGGAAAATAAGCAAGGCAAAGAAGAAAAGAAAGCCACTATGGTATTTCAAGGAGGCTACAGCCACTGTAAAAGAGAAAAAGGCAGCCTATAAGAAGTACAGAGCAACAAATAATGAAAAAGATAGAGAAAACTACAAACAAAAAATGAAGGAAGCAGGAAAAATAAGGAGCACTAAAGCCCAGATTAAGCTGAAGGTTGCAGGAGTAAAAAAAGGAGACTAGACCTTTTTCAGTATATAAAAGATAGAAGGAAAACCAAGGGAGGTATAGTAAGACTAGCCACTGAAGAAGGGTCTATAGTGGAGGGGGATTGTGAAAAAGTGGAGGTCCTAAACAGGTAACTATGTTCAGTATTTACTCAGGAAAAGGAGGGAAACGGCCCAAGGGTACAAAAAAACAACTCGTACAGGAATCAATGCATGGCCCTTTCACAGAGGAGGATGTTCTAGAAGCACTGAATAACCTGAAAGCATATAAAGCCATGGGGCCAGATAACATGCACCCAAGAATCTTGAAGGAGCTGAGAAAAGAACTGGCAAAACCCCTAGCGGAACATTTCTCTGAATCGCTGTACAGTGGAGAAGTTCCCGTGGACTGGAGAAGGGCAACAGTGGTACCACTACACAAATCTGGATGCCGGGAGGAGGCAGGAAACTGCCGCTCAGTGAGTCTTACTTCTGTGGTAGGGAAAATGATGGAATTATTACTAAAACAGAGAATAATGGCATTCCTGAAGTCCAGTGGACAGCAGGACCATAGACAACATGGATTCACATCAGGAAGATCTTGCCAAATAAACGTAATCACGTTCTTAAACTGTGTAACCAGGGCTGTAGACAAAGGAGGGGCCATTGATGTCGTCTGCCTTGACTTCAGTAAACCCTTCGACTCGTTCTCCACAGAAGGCTGATTAAAAAATTAGATCACATGGAGGTAGGTCAGAAATTAGTAAGGTGAGTAGAAAATTTGCTACACGATAGGACACAGAGGGTGCAGTTAAATGAAGTGTTATCCACAGAACAAGGGGTAACCAGCAGGGTACCCCAGGGCTCCATCTTGGGGCATCTACTGTTCAGCATATTCATAGCCGACATTGCAGAGGAGCTAGAAGGAAAGGTATGTTTGTTTATGGATGACACCAAAATATGCAACAGAATGGACTCTATGGAAGGAGTAGAAAAAATGAAATATGACCTAAAAAAATGAGAATAATTGTCCACAGCATGGCAGCTGAAATACAGTGCAAAAAAATGCAAGGTTATGCACCTAGGTAAGAACAAGCCAAAAACTATGGGGATCTATAATAACGGACAACCTGAACGCAGGAAGACGGTGTGAAAGGCAGGGGGCATGCTAGGTTGCATATAGAGTGGGATTACAAGTAGGAGAAGAGTTCTGCCACTGTACAGGGCACTGGTCAGGCCCCACCAGGGTACAGTTTTGGAGATCACACCTCAGAAAAGACATAGGTTGGAAACAGTGCAGAGGAGGGCAACAAAGATGATACAGGGGTTGCACCAGAAGTCATACGAGGAGCGACTGAGGGAATTAAATATGTACTCCCCGGAACAGAGGGGAGATGTGATAGAGACATTCAAATACATCAAGGGTATAAACAAGGTTCAAGTAAATTAACTCTTCCACTTCAAAGAAGGTGACAGAACACGTGGGCATGACCTGAAACTGTGAGGGGGCAAGTTCAGGACAAATATCAGGAAGTTTTTCTTCACAGGAAGGGTGGTAGACGCCTAGAACAGCCTACCCCTGGAAGCTGTGGGGGCAAAGACTATTGGGGGTTTCAAGCAAGCATGGGATAGAAATAAGGGCACCATTACACCAAAATGGGTAACGGGGGGGTAGCAAACTACAAACCATGGGCAGACTAGATGGACCTTGAGGTCCCCTTCTGCCATCACATTCTATGTATCTGTGCATCTTCTGGGCCCCTGTCTTAGTCTCCCTTAATAGCTCATGATTTTTCTTCATTGGCTCAGACTATATGGTTTCCACATGAAAAGTTTCTAATAGTAGTAACTAGTTCTTCTACGGGATAAGATGTGCTTTCCTCATAAATGGCAGCATCTCATGCAGTGTGGATGCCCTGGAGACAAAGGGAATTTTGCTTGTGTCAGAAAGCTTTGTGTGTTGATCATGCACCCCCACTGCCTAACCACCAGATCAGTAGCTGGAAGAGATGGTGGGGGCATTGAATACCCCAATAAAAAGTTTCTTTCTTTTTTTTTTTTTTTAAAGAACAATCAAAACTTTAATAAAACATGTTTTAAAAACATTTTGATAGTCTTTTAAAAGCTCAAGCATCAAGTTCAGCACAGCTGATTCTGTGGAACCTTTTCCCTCCAATGTATCAAAAGGGGAGGGTGGGTTTGTGAGGATTGCTGTTTCACTCCTTAGAAGAACTGCAGATGCTACACTGAGTAATCTTTTCTTCTAACACCAGGAATGATACATGCCTTTCTTTTTATAAATGGCAGACTCCTCATAGTACATTAGTAGAGAAAATTGTATTTAAACCTGTGATACTGAGTGTTACATACATACATACATACATACGAACATACGAAGAAGCCAGCAGAAGGCCATTTGGTCTATCAAGACTGCTCGTATTGCTGGGTCCACAGCTTGAGCTAATGTCCCTGCCCTCCCTCCCCACTCCTCCCATCCTTTCTACCCATGATCCTTACCTTCCCCCATACCTATCCCAGCCTCACTTAAAGCAGCCCACTGTCTTCAGTGAGATGACCTCTTCCGGCAGCGCATTCTAAGTGTCCACCACTCTCTATGTGAAGAAGTGCTTCCTGACCTCCCTCCTAAACCTTCCACCCTCCAGCTTAAGATGGTGCCCCCTCTTAATGCTGTTGTAAACTCTAAACTGTTGTATGTTTTTAACTGTTATGCTAGGCAGTGGATGCCTCTGGAAATGAGCATTGCTCATTTGTCTTCCAAATATTTATTTATTTAGTTTTTGTTGACCAGGTAAGTACACTAGACAAATTCTGCCCTATTTGCAGGCACGGCCGGGTACAGATGAATGCCAACTGACCTTGAACCACATTAAGCTGTTGGTGATATTTTTAGCGAATGGGGTAAATTTGGCAAGGGCACTGGGGAAATTCCCCTGCTCTGCCAGTAGGGAGACTCTTGGCTGTCTGTCCAAGATGGCCACTTTAGAGGAACCAGTGGAGAGAGTGGATATAGATATGGCAGGGGAGAAGGCCCCCCCCGTCCTTTCAACACAGGAGGCCATCGATCTGGCTTTTGTAGCTGCAGAATTTTCTGAACATGACACGCTAACTGATGGTGATTTTCCTACGGAGAACATTGGAGATGAGGTATCAATTGTACAGAGCAATGCAGGACTTACTGAAAAGAACACTGCTGCATCGGGTGTGGTCCCGTTGGAGCAACAGACTGACCGCTTTCAGTTTCTTCAAGTGGAAAAGGACAAACATTTAAAAAAGGCGCAAGAACTTGATGCTGCACTTCAGGCATTGACGAAGCAAATGGCTGTCAGTTCTAAAGATTCAGCTGTCAAACAAGCTACGAGTCAGACAGCAGATGACAGACATGTATCTCAGCTTGCCGCTTCAGTGGTGGAGCCCCTTCCCAAAGCTGTTGTTTCAGAAGTAGAGCCGGGAGATGAAATAGAAGTGGCTGGCAGTGAAAACAGTGCAAAAGGTGTGTGCCATCAGCCACCTCGCCTGGTGCATTCGTCTTCTGCGGCTATTCAAATGCCGAAACCCGCAAGACAGCAACTTGGAACAGGGAGACAAGCCTGTACAGCCCCTAATGCACCATCTACTAGCAATACAGGGCCTGAGCTCAAAGGAGACTCGGTAACTGTTTTTTCATTCTCAGACAGACAAGTCACTAAGGACTGGAGCAAGCAAGTACCAGAGCTCCCCCATGCTCAGACCACAGTTCCTCGGGATACAGACATTGAATCTGGAAACTGGTCCCCCATTCACGCCTTGGAGAACGCAGGCTGGATCCAGGGACAGACTGGACAATGGACCCCAGACCCTATGGATCCCTCCTACCAGAAAATGCTTACTACTTCTTTAACAGTTGTGGCCACCAACGCTGGACCCAGCATGAGTTCCAACGCACCCCAGGGTAAAAATTCTATTTCTAATGATACTTTTGCTACTAATATTGTTGTTTCTTCTGGTAGAAATATGGTTAATATAGGTACTAGGGAGACTTCCTCTGTGTTTTCTCTTATGGAGATACAGGTAGATGGGGATCCCATACAGTTGGGTCCCAGTGAAGAATTATTACAAAACCAGCAGGATAGCTACCTTAGACCCCATGTTCAAACTTTCTGATTTGTTTGTGAATAAGAGTGAGCCTGCCCCCAGGTGCAGTGCAGTCAGATTGTTAGGTAAGGGAGGCATGGAAAAAAAACCCAGATAGGATTCATGTAGCCGGGAATTTGCTAAAAAGCTCTATGAAATTGTTTTCTTCTGAGACATTTGCCCTCATTAGTCTGGGGAATGGAAACTGTGATGTGAGCTTTAAGACTGTATCCAGTCTAGAATGCTTCTGGGCACAGTACCAGCACTTGAACAACCCTGTTTGGATACCGTTTCATGCTATTCCCTTGACAAAGCCTCTGGTTAAACACATTACGATAATGCTTAAAAATGAGGGAATAAATGTAAGATATCCTCTTTTGGCTAAGACAGCGATGTGAAATTTTGGGGAAACCTACTCCCACCCTGGACAGTGAACAAATTTGCGATGAAGGCTGCAGGTTAGGGTAAAACTATTTTCCACCAACACTGGCCCAGTTCATCTCCCTAGTTCCTTCTACCTGGGAAAGATTGAGTTTCTGTATTTTACAGTGGACAACCTAGGTCCTGTTTTAAATGTGGCTCCCGAGCACACCTGAGTTCAGCTTGTGACACCTCTCGCTGTAGCCACTGTCTAGAGTATGCTCCTATGGCTTCCATTTGTTTGAACCTATTTAAGTGCAACCTTTGTGAACAAACTGGACACACCTATGGGCGTTGCACATGGGCATCCCATACTAAGGAAGACTGCCCCTTCCACGAAGGTCTGATTAATATGGCACAGTATCAACAGGGCAAACGAATTGCTGAGCAAAGTGTTAGAATAGCCAATAATAACACAGGACAAGAAAAAGCTCCCCCTGAACATAAGACTGTTGCCCCTAGTCTATAAATCCTTCACCTTCTGACCATGTTCCTGACACTGAGGGAGTGGAGAATGGGGCCCCTGTACAGACTGAGGTAGTTGGAACTTCTACCACAGATATGGCCCCCAGGAGAGAAGGACTTATCTTTAAAAATTATAGCTTAAAAAAAAAGGACCAGCAGGGGAAATCAGTGTCCCAAAAGGCCAAGGATGTAGGGACTACACAGGAATCCAACTCTGCTACTTGAAAAGTGGGAAATAAGCAAGTAATAATACCCAACAGGGTGGGCAGTATTGGGCAATACCGGACCGCCCAGGGGCATAATGAGGCCCGATGCCGGAGGCGGAGGATATAACCTGGAAGGTCCGTGTCATATACCCACCCTGGAGAATATACTAACATAGAAAATGGGCTTCATTATAAAAAAAAAAAAAAGTTGAATAAAAAATTGTTAATAAACTATTCATTTAAAGTAAATTTTGTAATAAAACAGTTCCTCCGCCTGCATTATAATGAGTTTTTTTGGAGGCGAGGTTTGTCCTATTGGAGACCCTGTAGTTTAAAAAAAAAAAAAAAAGCTGGTTGTATGCACGTACACCTACTGTCTCCCCCCCTTTATGGTGCACTTTGTTTCCAGCATGATGTCCATTTTTGATTAATTTTCCTTTGTCCCCCGCTCTACCACACACATGTTTACTTACTTTAAACTGACAGATACCACAGACAGCGAGCAGGACAGCTGTGCAGAACAGTTCAGAAGCTCACGAGTGGGCTACCGTGTTATTGAGGAGGGCAGTCTCTGGGGAAGCAGGTATTTTATTTCTGTGTTCCTCTCATTACTGATTAGGACTAGAAAGTTACAAGTGGAGAGAGTGGAGTGAACAGAAATGGTGGTGGCGTGACTTTGGCGAGTTCGTCTCCCAGGAGAGGGAGATAGGATGCCGGGTTATACCAAGTAATTTAGCGGCTGGTGTTTCGGGAGTTTGGGAGCATGAATAGTAGTAGGGACTGCCGTAGCGAGATCTAGGACAGGTTTCTTCTAGTTTTTAGGCTTTTTTTGTGCGGATTCCATTTGGTGTTTATTTTTCTGGCTGTTTCCTTTTTTACGGACTGAAGGGGCAGTGCTGGCCAGCCGCCAAGTCAGCCAGTAACAGAGAGGAAAAAATGGCAACTGGTCCCTTTGAAAATAGAAAACTGTTAAAAAAAGAGTTACAGTAGTGGAGCCAGGGTTACATGGAGGCTTAGGAGTGGAGCCGGAGTGAGACAGGGGCCTCCGGCATGATGTTTGGGGGAGAGCTTAAGCGAAGGAGCAACAGAATAAAAGAATGCAGGTACAAAATAGAAGTTTTATTCTTTTGTATTTGGCAAGCAGGAAGAGAGCGAACGTTACCTGTCACGCTTCATTGCGAGAGCACGGTCTTCAGAGCAATGTGTAGTGGAGCTACTGTTGCTATAGTGATGGTATCGTGGGCAAAGAAAAGAAAGTATTTTTAATCTTAATTTAAACTGTAGTGGCTTTACGATGTTTTACAGGGTCTGTGGGGGATGTGATTTCTCGGGGGGGGGGGGCTGCCTCGCTCTGTCTCCCATTAGCAAGGCAGAAAACATGGTGGCTATGCTGTTTAAAAATTCAGGGTGCCCAAGAACATCCAAACTAATGGGGCACCCTGAAAGGGAACTTGTTTTAAGCGGGCATCTATCGCGAAATACCCGCCCGCTAAGATCGGTGTCTTAGCCAATGGGAAAGCTAGAATTCACTAACCCAGTTTCTAAGTATGATATACTTACCCCAGAAAGAACAGAAGGTGACTCGGATGAAGAGGGTACAGATACCTCCTTTGTTGCATCTAATACTGACACGGAGGGTGGGGGAGAGGATTCAGTAGCAAAAAGAACTAGACAGCGTCGTACCTCTAAGACTCTGTAACTTTATCCCCTCGGTTGAATAGCTGTTCGAACAAGTACAGTCATCCCATATGCATAGCCTTACAATAACTACACTTGATATCAACAGTATTAAGAGTGAGAAAACAATTGGGAGCATTATTTTCCCTGCACAGATTTAGAAACATAGACTTTGACGGCAGATAAGGACCGCTTGGCCCATCTAGTCTGCCCATTTCCCTACCTACAAGATAGGCCGCCGATCCTAGTTAACCAACAGCCTATTTCTTCCTACCCCTCACAAGAATTGCCTTATGTCTGTCCCATGCATTCTTGAATTCTCCCACAGTTTTAGACCCCACAACCTCCTCAGGAAGGCTGTTCCATGCATCCACTACCCTCTCTGTGAAATAATACTTCCTCACATTGCCCCTGAACTGCCCTCCTTCTATCTTTAAATTGTGTCCCCTTGTTCTTGCAAGTCTCTTTTTCTGAAAGATGCTACCCTCTTGGACTTTGTTGATTCCACTGAGGTACTTAAAAGTTTCTATCATGTCCCCCCTCTCCCTTCTTTCCTCAAGGGTATACATATTAAGCTCCTTTAGTCTCTCCTCATACGGCTTCTCTTGCAGACCCTGCACCATTTTAGTTGCCCTCCTCTGGACTACCTCTATCCTGTCTATGTCCTAGCGGAGATGGGGTCTCCAGAACTGGACACAGTACTCCAGATGAGGTCTCACCAACTGTCTGTACAGAGGGATTACAACTTCCTGTTTTCTGCTGGTGATGCCTCTCCCTATACATCCCAGTATATCCCAGCCCTCCCTATTGCCTTCTCACATTGTTTGCTAACCTTAAGGTCATCTGATATGATTACCCCAGGTCCCTTTCCTTTTGTTGTTGTTACTACCTCCCCACCCATTGTGTATTCTTCCCCTGGGTTCTTGTTTCCCAGGTGCATTATTTGCACTTCTTTGCATTGAATCCTAGCTGCCATACTTCTGACCATTCCTCCAACCTTGCAAGTCCCTTTTCATCCTTTCCACGCCTCCTTGTGTATCAACCCTGTTGCAGATCTTTGTGTCATCTGCAAAAAGGCATACTTTTCCTTCCAGTCCCTCTGCAATGTCACTGATGAAGACATTAAAAAGGACTGGACCCAATACTGAACCCTGTGGTACCCCACTAGTAACCCCTCTTTCTTCAGAGTGGACTCCATTTACAATTACCTTCTGTGTCCTGTTGTGTAGCCAATGTTTTACCCAGGCTACCACCTTGGGACCCACTCCCAAGCTGGTTAATTTGACTATTAATCTTTTGTGTGGGACTGTGTCAAATGCCTTGCTAAAGTCTAGGTAGGCCATGTCCACAGCCCCTCCCTGGTCTACTACTTTGGTCACCCAGTCAAAGAAATCTATTAGATTCATCTGACATGACCTTCCTGCTGTGAACCCATACTGCCGTGGGTCCTGTGCTCCACTGGCCTCTAGGTACTCAACTATTCTTTCCTTCAGAAGTGACTCCATCACTTTCCCTACCACAGAGGTCAGACTGACAGGTCTGTAGTTTCCTGCCTCTGTCTTGGTCCCACTTTGTGAAGGGGAATCACATCCCTTCCTCCAGTCCTCGGGTACCACACCATCCTCCCATAATTTATTAAAAGAGTAGCCAGTGGTTTCACTAGTTCCTCCGTAATTCTTTTAGAATTCTGGGGTGAATTCCATCAGGACCCATTGCTTTGTCCACCTTCAGTTTTAGGAGTTCTTGCAGAACCCTTTCTTCTGTGAAAGGACTGGGATCAACCCCCCTATCAAGAGTGCTTCTGTTAATTGGATTAGGCACTTCCCCCTCCTCTTTTGTGAATACTGAGCAGAAATATTCGTTCAGTATCCCTGCTTTTTCACTGTCCCCCTCTGCATTACTTACATACAGGATGCACGTTCAAAAAGATATCTCGAGCTCCAGCAGACTTCTAGAGCATGGACTTTGGGGCCGTCCTTTTGGTCCACAGGAGTAGACACCTATGATGGGGTGGGTATCCTTTTGTCCAATCCCCTTCTTAAAGTTTCGAGACTGGTAGACATCCATCCAGGCAGAGCCTTGCTCTTAGACATCTCTTATCTTTCTGAAAGGCTCTGTCTGATAGCAACTTATGCCCCCCAGACCAAGGCTCAGAGAGTGGCATTGTTCAAAGAAATCCAGCCTTTCCTCCACACTTCTTGAGTCTTTGTTTGGTTGAGGGATTTTAATTGTGGCTTGAAACAGATAGGGGCCTACAAGCTTCTAAGTTATTCTGTGATTTCACTGCTTTGCAGCAGATTCTTAATACAGTGGGATTACTTGGTGCCTACAGGAAATTGCACCTGTCAGGGGGCTTCACATATTTTAGGGGTCCCCTAAAAACCCACATAGATTTTATATTTGTATCCCTTGTACTGGGTATTTTAAACATTTCCACATACTCAAATGAGTTTTCAGACCACAAAGCCATTAAGATGCAGGTCTCATGGAACACAGCGCCTTGTTGCAAGAAAAATAAGTAGAAGCTTAATGAATCTTTGCTGGAAGACCCTAAGATGCAAACAAAGTGGAAACAAGACTGGGTAGCAAGGCTTTCAGTAGCAGAATGTTATGATGACGTTTTAGATTGGTGGGAGGATACTAAAAAAGCCTGGCAGAACCTATTTCAACTGAGGGCCCACTATGTAGCTAATAAGGATTACTTACATTATTTACACTTACGGCACCAATTACAATATCATATTTCCCAATCGGAATTAACAAAGCATGACTACAGTTCCCACATTAGCAACATAAAAAAACAAATGACTGACATACAGTACAATCATGCAAAATCTCTCAGCCAAGAACTTAGGTTTGGAACTCATGTTCAAAAGGGTTCTATGGATCCTTACAAGGATTGCAAAAATAGGGTGGATAATAGAATTATAACTGAACTTATTTCCCCAACAGGACAGATTACAAACACTCCTCAGGAGATTTTAGAAGTAGTGGAGAAACATATAGAGGGATTATTTGGTAACCCCCCCCCAAGAATTTGAGTCCCAGGGGATTCTTGCTTTTTTAGGTTTACCACAGGTTTCAGGTTTGGATGCACAGAATTTGACCCAGTACATCTCTCTTGAAGAAGTAGGGATTGCTATTAAACAGCTAGTAAATCATTCGGCTCCAGGTTCTGATGGCGTGGGGACAGGGTTATACAAAACGTTTGGTGAGGAATTAGCCCCTGCATTAGTTGTTCTCTTTAACCACATATTGAAGTCCTCAAAATATGCTACGTCTATGCAGGAAGCCATTTTGGTGTTATTACATAAAAAGGGGCCTAAAAATGATATTGGTAACTGACGCCCACTTAGTTTACTTAACATGGATTTGAAAATTTTGAGCAAGATACTGCTAGCATGATTATCCAAAGTCGCTCAGTACTTCATTAGTCCCCCCAGACCTGTGCCATCCCAGGCAGGAAACAACATGATAATTTGATAACACTGAGGAAACTTTTTGGGGGAAAGGAAGACCTTCAGGGCTTTATTATAGGATTGGACCAGGAAAAGGCTTTTGACAGACTGTCACATAAGTTTCTGTTTTCCACTTTATCCACCTTTGGGATACCCGATACATTTGTGACATGGATTCAGTATATGTATCTTGGGGCATCCATTACACCAAATGTTAATGGCTGGTATGGAAGGAAAATCGGGGTTTGTAGGGGAGTAAGACAAGGGTGCCCACTTAGTCCCCTATTGCATGTGCTTGGGATTGATATTTTGATACGTACAGTATGCTGCTCTCCAGTAGGGAGATGGGGGGGTAGTAGCCATTCTGAATACTCCACCAGTGAAACTGTTGGCTTATGCCGATGATTTGGTTTTAACTTTAGCACCTAATTTTTCGACTGCTGCTTTATCAGATTTACTATTCAACTTTTCAGCTATATCAGCTTCTAGAATTAATAGGGGGAAAAGTTAAGTGGTGATACTGCGGATTACCCCTTTACCACCCACAGGGCAGCTTGCTGGCATTGAGGTGTCAGAAGACCCCATATCAGTCTTGGGGATAGAGTTTGGGCCTGGTGATATCTTCGTGTATAATTGGGGGACAGAAGGATGGTTTGGGCCAACAGAATGGTCGATAGCTGGAAGGGGTAGCAACTCTCAAAAAAAAAGAGTAGTTTTGATTAAAACTTTACTAGTCCCCATATTTTTGTATCTGTTACATCTACCCTCCCCAACAAGGGGTCGTAATGGGATTATATAGTGTATTTTTCCAGGCCTTTTGGGGATCAAGGTTGAATCCTGTGAAAGAGAGTTTACGTATCATCCCATACTAAAAGGGGGGAGTAGGTATGATACATCTGGTGGCCTTTTACTTTAGCAAATTTCTGGGCTACAGTATCAGTCTTGCTTTAAAGCTTGGGGCCGTAGGATGGAGATATCTGGTAGAGGCATGGCTCCGGCCTTGCCTTCCCCCAACCGTGGGAAGTAAATAGACCCAGATTGTTGAGAAAGAATATGGCTATCCCACAGTATGGTCTGGATAGTGTTAAAAATGCTATGAGAATGGGAACTTTCCCCTACTCAACTTCAGACTCTAGACAGAAAGTCCATATGTAATGTAATCCTACAATTTGAATGCCAGGTGGAAATAGATTTTCCTTATTGTCCGAAACCACAGATACAAGGGGTTCTTAAGCAGTTGGTTAATTCAGGAACCCCCCCCCCTTTGCGTGGGGTGTACTTGGTTGAGCAATTATGGGAGGTTGAGTGTCAAGGGGAATAACAAACACAAGCAGATCTGAGAAAGGTACTGTCTGTGGACAGACCTTGGAGACACAACATCACTAGTTTTTGGAATGTACTTGTATAAAGCTATTTTGGATCCTCCTTGCCAATGCTTGGAAGGAGCCTCTTTTCTTGAATCTTTCTTATCAGACTATAGTTTATGGTCTCAGAGGCGAGTGTGCTACCTACTGAGACACTGACACTGCAATACTGGTGAGCAGTTCTGAATAGCTGATTTTTTTTTTTTTTTTTTTTTACTGAAGAACCCACATGCAACGAGCCTGCCAGATAAAATATCTAATTATTACAAAGACAATGTATACCGTGTCCGCATGGTATTTAACAAAGGTTCTACTCTTTTCGAGAAGTGCCATGGGATCTTTAAAATCCACCTGAACAGGCAGATGGGACCTCAGTTTAATGTCTCATCTGAAAGATGGCACCTCAGGAGTGCAGCACCCCCCCTCATGCTGCACTACAGTGTCAGTATTGGGATTAACCCATGTGCCTGGTGTGGGGATAGAACGCACAGCCTTCTGATCTCCTGGCCTCAGAGGCGAGTGTGCTACCTGCTGAGCCACTGACACTGAACAAATAAAATAAAACAAAATAAAAAAAACTAACAAACATGGAAGGAAGGGTTTTCTGAGACTAGTTTGGGAAAAGATTCTGAAAGACATACATCCCAAACCTAGCATCCCTTCTTGTAAGGATATCCACAATGCAGTGGGATGTTAAATGAGTGTCGTGTGTCAAGGGCCAAGTGGCTACTCTACAGACTTCTAACAGAGGCTCTTCTCTAGCAGGTGCCATTGTGGCTGCTGTGGTGGTAATGAATTCTTTTTTTTTTTTTTTTCACCCAACCAGAATTTCTAATCCTGCTTTGGAATAGCAGCATTTCATGAAACAATCCACCAAACTGTAATCCTTTTTGATGCTGGAAGGCTCTTACCCACTTCACCGTATGTTACAAGCAGTTGAGAAGCAGTACCACAAATTTGCTGATAATTAATTTGAAGTAACTCATGCTGTCAACATCTAAACTGTACAGTTATTCCTCATCTTTGTTTAAGTGAGGCTTACGGAAAAATACAGGTAAAGATATCAACTGGTTCAAATGGAAAGATGTTACCTCTTTGGGTAGAAATGTTGCATTTGTTCTTAGTTGCACCTTATCATTATGGAAAACTAGATCATTTTGGTCTATGCAGAGTTCTTGCAGCTTGCTAACCCTTCTTGCTGAGGTGATAGATACCAGGAATATGGTTTTCCATGTCAGAAATTTCAGATATAAAATAGGCTGTGGGCTTGAAAGGTGGAAACACCAATTGTGTTAAACACCACGTGTAAGTCCCACTTTGAAACTGGTTCTTTTAGTGGAGGATACAAGTGGTTTAACCCTTTAAAAAGTCTCTTAAATATTGGATTGGACGCCTAAGATGAGTTCTTTATTAACATACAGAGATTGCTGCTGAATTCACCTTTCTAAGCCCAGGAATCCATCAGTATAGCTTTGCAGTATGCAGTCCGTCCACTGGATAGAGTTGCCCCAGAGATAGGACTTATGCTAATTTTAGAATTTAGAATTGCATCCAAATTGAAACTCTACACTGTGGTCACACTTACCCTGGCAACCCAATGTCAGATTTGTTTCTCCCCTTGAAGAGAGCTCTGAATGAGGCTAGTACATCTAGCAGGCCTGGATTTGAGTCTCACAACCTCAGCTTACGCACTTTAGCCGTGTTTACACGGCAGTAGCGCTATAAACGTCTGACCGCAGCAGTGTGGTCCCGACCACCTGCTAGTCAAGTCTGCCTTGTCTACATGGCCCCTCTCTGCACCACTACAGTCTGCGCTAGTGAGGGGCCGTATGTCAGGGGGCCAGACAGCTGCTCGCCACAGTAAGTGGTGACGTAAATGTGCATGCCCGAAATCATGGCTGTATGGTTCCGTGAGGAACTGAAAACATTACAGCCCTTGGTTTTCAATAGCAGCTACTTTGCTGCACTCGGGGAGGGGGGCTGTCTTTTTGTTGGGGAAACTATTTGACTGGAGGCACTTGCCGAAAACGGAGACTCTTCATGCACGAATCTACATCACCTCACCTGTGTACGTGCCAGATCAGATGGGCTGCCACTGTGCAGACAGTCCACACAGCAGTTTAATCCACTGTAAGTCACTCGCTCCGCTTAGCGTCCTCAGCTTGCCAGAGACCATGGGAGCATCTTACTGAGTGGCTTACTCCAATCAGTTAAGTGTCTACTCGGAAGCCTTTGCAGTGGAGCAACCTGAGCAATCGGGTTACTCCAGTGCAAATGTGACCTTGTAAACAGGGTTTTTGTGACCCCAAGCAAGTCACTTAACCTCCCAAGTGTGTCCAGGTTTCCCCTGAAAACAGGCCTTGTGCCTAGTGGGCCATACCTGGTTATCATACAATGAAAAACAACAACAACAACAAAAAAGGTCATTTCAAAGTACAGCTCCACTCTTTTGGGCTTCCGAATGGTTTATTATTTTTTAATATATGGATAAAGAATTTAATACACTCAAAAAGCATACAAAAACGTGGTAATACCATTGCACCTCCAGTGTTAATAGAACTGTCAATCAATGTTAATACTATAGTTCCATAGCTCAACTGTAGTATTAACACTGGTACTAAACAGCATAAGAGCCCAGAAAGTTGCTGTCTGGCCCCACGTTGTCCTAAGCATGCCTCCCGATTGGCTAATTTTCATAACTAGGTAAGACAGAACATTTTGAAAAAAATATAAGCCATCTCTGCAAACGAGAGATTATCAGCGATAGTCTCCCCCTTTTTTTTTTTTAATCTTCCTACTCAAAATAAAATTATCTGGCTGATCATGCGTTCTTTCACAACTAAAAGGGTAAGACTACCTTTTCCCAAAACAAACTGTTTGCACTTCAGACCGAGAAGAGAAGGTGGGAGGGGTTTACAGAACTGTCTGCGGCGTGTGTGAGAGAGTGAAACAGTGCGGTGGTTGGCCACAACGGAGTCCTCACAACAGCGGCCGACCACCGCTTCCAAATGAAATGGATCTATATTAAAAAATAATAGATAAATAGTATCTATTTCAAAACTATAATCCCATCTAGAGTTTGGGGACTTTGAGAACCTCTCAAGCTTAACTCTCGAGGTTCCAAGTCCCCAAAACCTCGCAGTGGGATTACTGTCTTGTAATAGATACTGACGTATCTATTATTTTATTTAAATTACATTTACAGTGTTATTTTAGTCATTTTCCAATAACTCTGTGTTAGGAATTTTTTTTTTTCGTTTACATTTATTTTGTGGTTTCTGTGGTTCTTGATTGGTTCCCAGGAACTGGAGAAGGTTGCAAATTAACGTGGTTTCCACTTGAAGGGAACCACTTTCTCATCTTTTCAACTCCGTTGCAGATGGTTTTAATTGTTTTTGGGAACTGGTAACTTTTTTATGGTCTTTCAGTGTTTGACGTGATTGACAGAACAAAGAGGAACAGGACCTGCAAGCTTTAAAAATTGCAACAGTTGTTTCCAGCTTCTGGTAAGGACAGACTGCCTTGAGCTCTAAGGTGCCTTGGTCCAAATAACAATTGTATTAATTGGGAACTCTGTAAAAAGAAAGGGCCAAAAAAAAGGAAGGCTTTATGGCTTCTCAGTCTGACCCTGTGTCACCGAAACACAACAAAGGCTCAGAGATGTTTCTTCACCTCAGAAATGGCCGCAGGCCCCCCCTCCATCCCCCATCAAAAGGGACAGACAAAAAAAGATAACTGTAAAGCTGCACAGCCATCAGAAGGCATGGTGTAAAGATGGTTCAGAAGTCGGGGTGTCTGAAAGGGGGCACTCTGAATCTAGTTATGGCAAAAATTAAAGTAAAAGAGCCTCAGAGCAAGCACTGGAAACAGTGTGTGCTGAGGAAAAAAAGTCTCTGTGACTCTGTGAAAGCAGCAGACAGTGGACCCAAGACAGATACCATTAACAGAGGACATGACAAGGGCATGGGGATGGCAGTTTTCTATGCCTTTCAGGCTGTGTGAAGTTTTATGAATATGCATGCCTCCCCCAGCTCCAGCTCCAGTTCCATGCTAACTGCTCATGGAGGAGGAAGAAATGTACTATGTATGTATTTATTTATTGAAATGTTTCACCAGGAAGGCACACTGAGCAACAGGTTGCTCGTCTCCTGGTGCAACCTAGGGGAAGGGGTACAATAGGACTTAGTTATTTTACATTCAAGTTACAAAGATCAACATAGCATACAGTTAATTAAGGCAGTTGTTACAAACAGTGTTGCACACATATGTAATTTATGAGAACAATTTATAAGTGCAATGGTAATAAGTGAACAAGTGCTATCATGAAATAAGGGGTGAAGGAGAGAGAGGATGAGATGACAGATAGGGCAGAGTTGTGTCCCGGAGAGACCCCTTCAGGATGCAGGGAACACTGCAAGTGGACAGGGGACTGCAGTAGGGATTAGAGAGGGAGAGTAAGTGTGATTAACACCTAGGAGGGGAAATAAGGCCTGATCCAAAAAGAGAACTCTTCACGATGCGATGAACCCTGCAAGGGGGCAGGGAAGTTGAGACGATTGTAAACCCTCCTGCGGTTAGGTGTTGTAATTATAGAGGGATAGTGAGAGGGAGGGAATGAGAAATAACACCTGGGAGGGGATTAGGCCTGATCCCAGGAACCCTCCATGATGCTGGGGACCCTGCAAGGCCAAGGATAGGTAGATGGGGGAAGAAAAGGTGGCAAGCTTAGGCACTATAGGACCCCTTCAGGATGCTGAGAATCCTGCAAGGGGAGTGTGAAGGCTAGGGAAAAGGGGGGGGGAGAGTAGGGGAAGGGAGAAAGGTATGAGAACTAGCACCTAGGAGGGGCTAGGGTCAGTAGAGTTGATGGAGGCATTGGGTAAATCCGAAGGGGGACGAACTGTAAGGAGCAAGACAAAGGAAATTGAGGCGGGTAATGACAGGAACAGTTAGGTGCAAGATAGTTGGAGCGGTCAGTGTTCATGGAATAGAGGGAGGAGGAGTGTGATCCCCTGGAACCAGACAGCAGGAATCTGTTTCTCCGCCCAGGCCTTCAAAGGATTACACATCCCACTACTCCTGTGCTAGGCAAATGGTAAACACTGTCAGCATCCCCTCCTTTAGAGCTTAGGAGGATTAAGAGGAGGTTGAATTCATGGATATGATAGACCTGGCTCCCACGAGGAGATTGCTGCTTCTTATCCACAAATCCACCCCCCCCAAAAAAAAAATACTTTCATAATCATGTCGGCACCTACTTCAGCTGCTAGCATTGATAAAAAAAAAGTCAAAAAGAAATATCAGGCCGGTCCGGTGGCACTGAGGGTTGAGGCACTGGCAGCCACACCTCGCATTACGCCGGTGACCCGGGTTCGGGAACAGTCTCGCGTCGGCGGGGGGAAGGAGGATTGAGTGTCCCAACGGATGCTCTCCTCCCTCTGGGGTGGGATACCAGGGTTGCAGTACGCACCTGACATCCTGAGAGAGCCGGTGGGATCACGGGCTGTCGGGGTTGACGACTCCGTCTAACGGAATCAGGGAGGGGGGACATCTGTAGGCACTTGGGAGGGACATGCATCAGCATGTCTCCTCTCTGGACGCTCGCATTCTTGCACCGGCATCTCAGGGGGGTGGGACAGGGGAAACCACAGAAAAATGGAAAATACCCCTCAGCGGTCCTAGATGACGACCGCTCCGGGCCATCCAAGACCACCGATTCCGGACAGACCCCGCTGTGCAGGAGGAAGTAAGAGGTGAGGCACTCTAGGGGCAGATCCCGAGTAGGCGTCAGAGATGGTGATGAGTGGCCCAAAGGAGTGGGCACCGAGGGTAGGCAGGAGGAGATAAACAGAAATTGTAAAAAAAAAAAATATTGGGTGGACAGGAAGGAATTTGAGTACCTGTATGCCCATCCTGATTATGATGGAGTGGTTCAGGCTGATGCATGTGAGAAGAGTAAGGTGCCTTTCTCTTCCCACTCTCCTGAGAAGAATTCCAGAAAACTGGTTACCATGGCTAAAAAAGTGTACACAAGGGCCTCCCTGCTTCTCAGGCAAGCAGCTTACATGACATATACTGCTCAGTACCAGAAAGCACTATGGAATTCAGTCCTGGCACTGAGTGAAAAAGTAAACAGTGATGTGACGCAGGTCCTGGCTGACACAGCCGAATCATCCCTGGATGCCACAAAATACTAATGCCACATGGTGGTGGACACCAATGACTTTGTCTCAAGGATCCTGGCCCATCCTGTTTCTCTTAGGTGGTTTGCCTGGCTTAGGACTACCATCCTATCCCAGGACACACAGACCAAGGCCATTGATTTTTCTTTCAAGGGAAATTCCCTGTTTGATGACAAGACAACAACATAGATGAAAAAAGTGGATGAATACAAAACCACGTATAAAAACGGTACTGAAAAAAAAAGGCCTCCACTTCCTGCAGGCCTTATGGAAGGTGAAGCGGGGTAGTTGTTGCTACCCAAGTTCCTATGTCTTTTATGAGTACAATCCACAAAGAGGTTATTATAGAGACAGAGGTAAGAAGGGCTGCAGGCATACAGCTGCAGCACCAGCCCCCAAGCTGCAGCAAAAACAAAACCCCTGACAATTTTGCCCAGGTCACCCAACCATTGCCAGTGTGGAGAAGGCTGCCTCACTATTTACAGGAATGGTCAAAAATCACCACAGACAAGTGGGTTCTCGAAGCAGTGAGTCAAAGTTTGCCCCGGCAGTTCAAAACATTTGCAGAACTGCAGAAGCCAAAATTGTTTCCATGTCAACCCCAACATAAAAACTCCTGCTTCAATTAGAAGTAAAGAAACTGCTGCTAGCAAAAGCAGTGGTGAAAGTCCCTGCCTCACAATGAGGCAGGGGCCTGATTTCCAAATACTTCCTAACCCACAAGAAAAATTGGTAGTGGTACCCATTTTAGATCTGAGATATCTGAACAAACATTAAAAAAAGGAAAGATTCAAGATGATTACACTGGGCACCATGATACCAACCTTTGTCAGGTGTCTGGTTAGGGTCATTGGATCTGAAAGACACCTGTTTTCCTATCCCAGTCAGACACCCACAGAATATAGCTCAGGTTCAGACTTGGGAACTGCCAGCACACGTTCACAGCCCTTCCCTTCAGCCTTACCTCAGCACCAAGGGTTTTCACACAGTGCCTGGCTGTGGTGGCAGCACATCAAGGAAGGAAGAAGTGGTGACTAGCTGGTTAGTTTCTGGAAAAACAGAGCAGGAGGCAGTGTGCTGCATACAGATGGTAAAAAGCAAGTTTGCAAGCCTAGACTTCCGGATAAACATACAGAAGCTGCACGCAGAACCAGCTCAAGTATTGGACTCCATCGGTGGAAGAGCTGGACTCTCTTCAGGGAACACTCTTCTTCCACAGGCAATGGTATCAAGTCTAATCACCGCTGCAGCATCCTTCACAGTAGGCCAGCAAGGGATTTTCTGCAAGTTCTGAGGCACATGACCGCCTTCACTGCAGTGGTACCAGGGGCAGGTTTCCAGATGAGGGACTTAAGTACCAATTAAGGGACCTCTGGTCCTCAAGGTGGGATCCTAAATCCAAACTAGTGCCAGTCACAAAAACTCTGATAAAGGCACTAGGGTGGTGGAAGGAAGAGGGCAACCTCAGAGAAGACATTTCTTTTCTCCAGCATTCACCCACAAGCATCATCACAGCAGATGCCTCACTACTAGGATGGGGTGCTCACCTGGTGGATCTCGCCCTGAGTGGCACCTGAAACACACAGGAGACTCCAGGACATATCAGCCTCCTGGAGCTCAGGACAATGTTCCAAGCAATGCAAGCTTTTTCCTCCCAGATATAGTATCATTCTTTTCAGATTCGAACAAACACAATAATGTATTACTTTAACAAGTAGGGAGGGACAAGATCCTCAAGGCTATGCACAGAACTCATGAAGGTCTGGAACCTACCAATTTCCTGGATGTAGAGCTATCCACATTACATCTACCAAGAAAAGACAATTTCCTTATAGACTTACTAAGCAGAATTGGCCAGGGAAACCATGAGTGGACCCTGAACCAGCAGGTTCTAGCATCAGTGTTCAGAAGTTGGGGTACACCAGAAATAGACCTATTTGCTTCCTGGGAAAACAACCAGCTCCTACAATTGTGTTGCAGAACACCAACAATGGGGACATTCCAGATGATGCCCTGGTCCTGGACTAGACAGGGAAGTCCCTGTATGCCTTACCTCCATTTCCTGTCTTAGAGTGGGTACTCGCAAAGCTCAGGAGGGAGCCAGCAACAGTTATCTTGATAGCACCAGACTGAGTCAGACAGGCTTAGTATTCTATGCTCCGTATTCTATCCAACAGGGCTGCCATCAGCCTACCATTGAGGCACAACCTACTGACTCTGTCTCAGGGCAGGATAGCAATTCCAGACCTCAGGGCTCTATGCTTGAGGGCATGGTTCTTGAGGAACTAGAATATTTTTTAGCTTAAAAGTTCTCAGATGAAAGGATGAGAGTGTTAAAGGTTTCTAGATAGAAAACCAACAACAAGGAAAAAACTGCCTCAGAATGGAAGAGATTTTCATTCTGTTGTGCTCCCAGAAAGATAATCCCTATGCAGGCAGGCCTGCCTACTGTGCTGGATTACCTAGTGCACCAACAGTCCCTAGACCTAAGACCCTCGACCCTGAAGGTACATCTGGTAGCAGTTTCTCTTTCCACATCAGCTGGCAAAACTAAGTCTTTGGCCTCACAATCTCTTTTCAAAAGGTTATTTAAAGGCCTCAGTCATTTATATCCTCCTGTGAGTGACCATGTTCATCCCTGCGATCTAAATGTGTGCATTGCTCAGCTGATGTAAGTACCTTTTGAGCCTATGGTTACTGCTGACCTGAAGTATGTTACTTGCAAAGTAATATTCCCTGTTGCCATTACATCAGCTAGGAGAGTGAGCGAACTACAAGCTCTCTCTGCACAGATCCGAACAACATAATCTTCCATAGGGATAAAGTAGTCCTTGGGACAAATAGGAGGTTCCTCCCTAAGGTGGTGTCAGCAGTGTTGGAATTACAGGGAGGCTTGCTGAGGCTTAGACCCTAGCTCTTAAGTGAGTGCCCTTGATAAGTGAGGGATGGTCTTGATTTATCCAAATTGGAACCTTGAAGTACTGCACCAAAAAAAACAACTTTAAAACCAGTCCACATAGTAGTCTATGGAGCGTGCCTCCGTACTCTCCATATTATTACATCACATAACGTGCTAGTCCTGGGGCGGTGCTCAGGACCAGGAAATGGAAGGCATCTGCAGCTCAGCTCCACCTACCCAAATATGATTCCTTCCCTGCCAAAGAACAGCATCATAAAATGATAAAGTATTCCGCAGTGAACTTGGGGTCCAGTTAAGGGTCCATATGTGGATTTTTTTTGGGGGGGGGGGCAGATGGAGAAGGTGCTCTTTAAAGGTTGTTTTGTTAGTATTGAATTTTTTCATGTAAGCTTCTGTTTGATCAACAAATGGTGAGGTGCCATCAAAGGAAAACCTAATCTGCTTTTAGCTGCATGTCATTGAATAAACCTGTTATCTTTAACCATGCATATTGTCAAGTGACTACTGAGTTGCCTACTGCTCTGGAGTCCATGTTGTTAATGTGCACTGCAATCTGAACTGCATCCAAACCATATTTCACTGTCTGAGACAGTTAAAGGGACAGTGTCAACCTTTTTGCATCATATTATTTCTAGCTGAAAAAATAAATTTTATAATTGCTTACCTTCTCCAAAATTCATTGACATTGATGGTTGTTTTATTTGCTTCCTTTCTTAGTAGAACTGAAATGCATGCTAATGGTATAATTATACCCAAACGTGTTTTGTTTAAAACCCTTGATCTACTCTTGTTGCATACTTCCTGAACATTAGAAACACCCCAAAACAGTGCAGCCACTCATAATGCAATAGCCCCCCTCCTACCAGTGTTTTATGTTATGAGTGGCTCAAGTGTGTGGGGGTGTTCCAAAGGTCAGGAAAGATGCAGTTGGGGTTTAAGGAATAAAAACAAACATATTTTACTGTGCTAATGCCAGTATGGTTGGCAGTCTGTTTTTCACTTTTTAAAAGACAAAAAGAATCAAATTAACAGCTAAAACAGCAGTCTCTACTGAATGTGAACATTCATAAAATATGTTTTTTAAACTAGGGACATTTTGAGTCGGGGAAGGGGGAGTTGACAGTGTCCCTTTAAACCTGCTCCCGGTTAAGAAGGCTATCGAAAGTGGTGTGATGTTGTTCCATAAGGGGTGCTGATAGTTGGCTGAAAAGCTCAGAATAGCAACCTGCCTTAGAATCAATGTTGTCAAAAGACAGCTGTTTTTGCCTAGATGGTTTATTTCGATCTTTATCAGGAGGTGGCATATTGAAAGCTTTCTCATGCAGGCTCTTGGTGGCGTTACCCAAATTCTGAACCCTGTGTCTGAATTAATTTTTTTTATCAAAAGGCAAAATTTATGCCAACGCAGTGTTAAGGCTGCCGCCACGATGCAAGTGACTCAAGTTCGTGAACAAGCCCAGGACACTGGGGCGGCCGTGGAGGAGGATTGAACATCCCAGGGGACTCTCTAACCACAGGTGAGAGTGCAGCTGGGGCAGCTTGTAGGAGGGAGGACGCTGACTAGCATCATGCACAGTTACGCTCTAGTGAGAGCAGTCACACACAGTGACTTTGTGGTCTGTTTCCAAGGGAAAGGGTGCAGGATGATGCCTTATGCTTTAGGGCCTGGCCGTCCTAACTGCCTTCACCATCTCCGACATTATAGGGCTGAGGGGTAGCTGAATGATGGCCCTGTCAGGAACAGCCACAGAGCAGAATCTGCACCATGGCAATGGAGGTTGGAGATAAGTGCCCGAGAAGTGATAAGACAGGGCTGGAAGTCTGGGTAGAAGGAGGCAGCACTGGGGATGTAGCATAAAAAAGTAAACTGAAAAATAAAGGGCAAAATTATTGATGTTTTTTTCTATAATATTCTTGTTCTTCTTTTTAAAAGCCTTATGAATTGAGAATGAAACTTCCTTTGCAAAGCTTTCCCAGCATACTCATGACTTGAGCTTCCTCTTCATCAACCTTTTTTTTTCTTTTGTACATAAATCCAGCATTTCTTCCATTTGTCAGAGAAATCATAAGTCGGAGAAGAAATTTTTCTATATGCTTAGGATTAGAATCAATGTCTTTCTCACCCTCCTTGTTTGGAAAAGCTTGTTTACCCTCTAGGTCCAACTCGTCCTCGCCCTCTAGTAGAGTGTAGTCTGAGTCAGCCTCTGATTGTGGCTTTTCTACATTAATTGCCATGTTTGCTTTGTATCCTGTATAGAAGGTAACCCTGCATCAGGAAATTCTGCATCATCTCTCCCCCCCCCCCCGACTTTTTAGAGGTAGGAGAGCTCCTGGTGTGCTGCTTTATGGTTTTTTGTTTCTCAACAATAGATATATCTGCTAAAAATTAGCCTATCACTTCTGCTTTTTCTCCTTGACATAAGATGTGGTTTTCAGCATTCCTGTATGAAGAACTTGCACAGTAGTAGCCCTTCTATCAGAGTAGCAACCACTAGGATCTGTGTGCAGTATAGTCACTTAACTGCCATCAGAGTTGTCCCCATTTTCCGAGGAATCCCAGTGTTTAGCAGCTGAGCTGCAACCAGGGTTGCCCCCACAGTCATGTCCATTTTTTCCCCTGGGGACAGCCTTACTGACATTTGGAACTTTGTACAGAGTTTGACAGAGCTGACCATGATTTTCAATTTTAAACCAACAAATTACTGTTATTACAGTTTTTCAATGTGTGGACAGAGCCCAAGCACTTAAAACAAAATGAATGCCCATCTGATTTTTAAAAGGATACTTATATAGGCTTCACACTTCTTAATAATAATACTACTTTATTTATTAAGCACTATTCATTAATCAAAGCGCTTTACAAAGATAAAATATCATATCCAACACACTACACAGTCTAAAATTATTTACAGTACAAATACAGATAATCACATAAAATACCATTAAATCCTAAAAGCTTGCTGAACCAAGAAAGTTTTTAGGCCTGCCTTAACGCTCTCCATGGTCTCGCACTCTCGAATCTGACAAAATAGAGCGTTCCACAGGGTAGGGGCACCAAACAAAAATGCCCGGGCCCCTTTGAAATAAGGCTCTCCCAATCTGGCTTTTGAAGTGAAACTAGACTCTGCCCAGTGTCTGGCTTTTGAAGGCATACAGAGATATTTTAAAGTGTGTTAAATGTTGAAGCGTGGTATAAATTCATATGTTAATGTAGATAAGGGATAAGCAGTGGATTTTCTATCCATCAGCAAGGCGTTCGACTCTATGCTGCACAGAAGGTTGCTGAAAAAGGTATAGGCTCTGGGAACTACAAAGGATCTAGTTAGATGGGTGGGAATCTGGCTGGGTGGGTGAGACAGCAGAGGGTATTGGTAAACAGGGACAAGTCAGGGGAGAAGGAAGGCCATGAGTGGGAGCCACAGGGTTCAGTACTGGTGCTGGTCCTTTTCAGTATGTGCGTCAGTAACATAGAAGGAATACAAGGCAAGATGTGTTTCTTTGCAGATCACATTAAACTCTGAGGTAGGGTAGGGTAGACCTTGAGGAAGGGATTAGATAACTGCAGAGGGACCTGCAAAGATTAGAGAACTGGTCTAAACGTTGACCGTTGAAATTCAGTGTCAAGAAGTGCAAAGTGATAGACTAGGGAGCAAACACCCCAGGATGGAATATTGGATGGGAGGGGATAAATTGGGCTCTGCCACTGAGGGTAGAGACCTGGGAGTCGTCATATGCTGCTCCCTAAAACAATCAGATCATTGTAAAAAGGCCTGCAGCAAGGTGACCAGGATGTTGAGGTGTATATAGAGAAGGGGAGTTGACAGCAGGAGGAAGGAGGTGATACTGCCTCTGTATAGATCACTTGTGAATCTTCATTCCGAATACTGTGCCCAGTTTTAGAGCCCCCACCAAAGAAAAGACAGTGACAGTCTACATACGGTGAAGTGTAGTCTAGTCAGAATGATTAAGGGCTAGCAGGGCAGATTCAGCAATGATCTGCCTGAAGCCCTGAATATGTAGTCACTGGAGACCAGAAGTGAAAAGGGCGATATGATAGAAACGTTCAGTGTTCTGAAAGGAATGAACAGGGTAGATTGTGAGGAAATATTCAGTATGACTGGCGATTCAGGAACACTGAAACATGAGTGGACGCTGACTAGGGGGGAGATTCAGGAGGGAGGAGAGAAAGCTTTTTTTTTTTTTTTTTTTTTTTTACAGAGTGAGTGCTTGAGCTGTGGAACAGCCTACTGGCAGAAGTAGTGGGTCCAAGAACCATTAATGGTCTCAGACACTACTGGGGCTGGATAAAAGGCTTAATAGCTAGACTAGACATAAGGTCCCATGGTAGGATAGGGTAAAACAGGGAAAACTGGGTGGCATACCTCTCAACCTCCTGCCTCATAAGTCGGGGACAAGTCTTAAAATAATCAGAGACAAAGGACCAAAATCAGGGACACATTTTTAAAATTTGAGATCTCCACCCAGAAAACTGGTAGAATATGGTTGCTTAGTGCAAAATGCATTTTCTAAAGAAGAACAAGTCTGTAACTTTAATGCTTGACATTATTTTTTTGCTTACAATCCCCACTGCTTAGCCACGGAAACACTAAGTATGGGAGGGACAGGGTAAAATTCTAAGGCAAAATCAGGGACAGTTGAGAGGTATGCTGGATGGACTGATGGTCTTTTTCTGGCAATATTTTTTCTGTTTCTATTAAGAGCATGTTGGGCCTAGAGGTTAAAGCAGTGAGCTGTTAATGAGGTTGGTAACATCCGGCAGACCCAAGTCCGATTCTCACATCCTTCATTTGCAGTTCTGAGAATTGACTCTGAGCAAGTCACTTAACCTACTTGTGTTCTTAGAAAGCCCCAGTAAATGGACCTTAGGCCCAGTAGACGTTTTCTGGTTGCCGAAGAATTTATATATTGATATAAAAAAAAAGTTTCCTTAGGAAAAAAATAAATTTGATGAAAAAGATACCAATCTGAAGTGAATTCGTTGACGTGGTTCTCCCACATTATGATCCACAAAAGATGCGGTATTAACGCTACTCTATTCTGATAGCAGTTCATCAGAACCGAGGATAGGTAGGAAAAAGAGAAAACTGCAAGGAGTGCTAAAAATAAATAACTGTAAAAGATACAAATTGCTGAAGGTAACTGGTCTCTTTAGCATAAAATTGATCTGGCAGTTAGGCAGCTGGGGGTGCCCAATCAACATACACAGTGCTTTTTACGTTTCAAAATTTCATCCATCACTGGGACAGCCACGCTGCATAAGATGCTGCCATTTATAAGGATAGTTATGTTTAATTGCTGGTGTGAAAATAATTAATTATCTGGGCACAGCCTCTTTATTAATTAGTTTTGGTAATCTGGTAGGAGCTGTAGACAGTAGTCTGTTCTCAGTCTTGACCTGCACATAGATAGACTGCACAGTACATTATATGCAATGGTTTTGATACTTAATATGCATTACATACCATTTATAAAATGGCAGAACATTTTGAAATTTTATTGGCTAAGAGACCTCACCTAACATTAAATCTCTATAAACGCACAGTCAGGTGCCAAATCTTATTTTCTTCTCCCCAAAAAACTACTTGGAGCCATTGTAGAAGTGTAATGAGCCTCTCCAGGGTATGCATCATAGAATTTTAATGCACTTCCTTGGGGTGTAAGTACTCTCGGCTTTTGGCCTCGTACCATATTACACCCCTGGGGCATGCATTAAAATCCTATAATCCACACCCTGTCGTGGCTTATTACTTACATATATTATGTTGAGGGTCCAGCTCATCCCTCTGTTACTGAACTAAGTGTAATTTTATTTTTGTCTTTTTTTTTCTGGTTGTCTAGGTTTTCATTTTCTTTGGTGAAACCTTCCTTTCATTAAACTGGGCGATTGTAGCCGACATCCTGCTGGTATGTATCAAACAAAAATGTATTTCTAGGTGAATTGCCCTGATACATGAGAAGGGTTAGAAATATGAAAACTGATGAATCTGGAATGTGTATGTATTTAGTGACAGGTAGGGAAAATGGACAGACTAGGTGGGCCCAAGTGGTCCTTATCTGCCATCAAATTTTGTGTTTCTATGATAGTGGTGTGGACTATTTGGATTTACCCCACCAGTACTGTTACTCAAGTAACCACTCAACTAGCTGCCCTGTCTTGTTTTTCATGCATGTAATAGACAGTGAATAACTCTGTTTCAGATGAGAGACACCAGTTTGTAAAGATTTCTCTGATAGGGATACTGCTCACACAGTGGATATTGTGTGGAAGGGTCCACATACCCAGGAGTACATTGTTAGTAACTTGCTGAACTCTGTTGCCTGGAGAAATCATTCTGAATCCTGCCTCTGTTTCCTTCAGTACGTGGTTATTCCCACTCGTCGTGCCACTGCTGAAGCCCTGCAGATTGTATTGTCTCACCTTCTGGGGGATGCTGGAAGTCCATATCTCATTGGAGTGGTGAGTAACATTTTCCAGTTCTACCCAACACATTTATTTAAATATTGTAAAGAACTACAGTCAAAATTTGTAAAAACATGTTATGCAATGTTTTGTGTGTGTAGTTCTAGTGTGTCCTTTCCTTTAATAGCTGTTTGGAGTTTTTTTCTAAGTTTGTCTACAAGTTGTGTGGCCCCTGGTGATCTCCATGTTTGAATGTTTCATTGCTTTTCTTTTTCCTGCAATGCCTCCTGTCCCATGACAGTGATGCATACAAGGCCCTTGGTTAAGTGAACGAAGGCTGTTGCAACAACAGTCTACTCTATGGAGCCCGATGTTTCGGCTTCAACTAAATAACTCTTTCTGATCCAATCTTTTTGTTTGCTAAGTATGTGTCCAGATTTAGCCAGCAGGAGTAAATGTTTTGTTTAAAGCTTTTTGTTTCCACAAAATACACACAGTCATAAAAAAGCACACAAGTCCCATCAGGTATCAATGCTAAAATTAGTGAAGACATTAACTGTTTCCTTACAGAACGGTCCACTCAATTATCCCTCAGGTGTTTACCAAACTGTGAATGTAGTCTTTTATGTGTGCACACTGGATAAGGAGATGCACTTAAATCAGAGCTCTGCTGCAGTAAACTTGACACTAAACTGGAGGCAGTATAGCACAGAGGTTTAGGGCTCTGAGCTGCAAACCTGGAGACCAGAGTTTGAATCCCACAGCCCCCACTTGCATACTGTGTGGCCCTGAGCAAGTCACTTAACTTCCTTGTGCTCCCAGGTCACACCTGGAAACAAGCTTCGGCTTAGTGCGCCTTTCCTGGTTAAACAGTTTCCCCTTTCCCTTTAGACCAGCACTTGTTGAATCTGTTCACGGATGCATCATTCACATGGGACAGAAGGTATTGTAGGGAAAAAAAAAAAAGCAATAAAAAAATGCCATAAATGCGGCTTCTTCAGGACTGACGGTTCTGGAGATTATGCTCCTAATTTTCTAAATAGATCCAAATAAGCACCATAAGGTCACAGTATTCCACAAGACCTTAGGCATTTCAATTTGCTTTTTATCTTTTTGTTTTGGGGCATTATCTCCTGAACCCGCCATCCTGAAGAAGCAATATAAAGTCTGGGAAATTTACCTTTATATTGCTGTGACAAATAGTTTCTACAGGCTATGTAATTTGGCTTGAGTAGGTTTGTTTTTCCAACCATTGAAATGAGATGCATTTGGATCGTTAGAACAGTACCATTCACTGCTGTGTGTATTTTCATTTTTAGGACAGGGAGCCAGGAGGGTAACTGTTATTTTGTTCCTGACTTGCACTCTGGTGGTAAGCACCATTTTTGAGCTCTATGATGTAGTTTATGTCCTTGCTAAGCAGTTAGGTTGTTGGTACAATACATCAGTGTTCTACTATGAAATCTTTTTGTTGAAAGGAACATAAACTACATTGTAGAACTTTACAATGGTACTAACCATCAGTGTGTGAATCATACACAGCCACAGAGTTTACTAAGAGACTATAAAATAATTTGTATGGTATTTAAAACATAGCTTCTACATGAAACAACTACTAACAAGTTCGGTGCAGTTCTTTAAGGAATAATAATTGTATTTGTTAAGCGCCTTTCAAATTTGTCAAGGCGCTTTACATAAGATAAATAAAACAGAATTAAATAGAACAACGGTTTAAAATAGATAATTAAAATTAAAAACACAATATGGTCAGGTGGGATAGGCTCGGTGCCACAGGTATGTTCTTAATGCCTGTTTAAAACCCCCCACGGTCGTGCACTCCTGTAGCTGATGGGATGGAGAATTCCAAAGGGATGGGGCTGCTTACATAAATGCATGGGCCCCTGAAGATTTTAAAGATACCCTTGGAATCTCTAGCAACCCCTCGTCAGCCGAGCGGAGCGATTGCTTGGGGCAGTAGGGAGACAGGAGCTCTTTCAGGTAGTCTGGGCCAAGTCCATGTAGGGCTTTATAAGTCAGTAATCCGAATTTGAAGGTGATCTGCCACTGAATCGGCAGCCAGTGTAGATAAACTACACCCAACCATACACAATATGGAGAATACTGGATGGGCAGTTATGCAGAACCAGTGTGTTCTGCCACAGAGCGATTCTGATTCCCTCTGACCTTGAGAGCGAAGTTCGAGATGTCCATGGGAATCAGAACCCCGAGGTAGCAAAACACACTGGTTGTGCATAGAGTTGCTCATCCTGTATTTTTTAGTGTGTATAGTACCGTACGAAAAATGTGTTGTGAGTTCTTTTGCTTTCAAAATGAAACTGACTCATGCAGTCTCTAGAGGTTCTAGAATGCTGTTCTACCACAGTAGGGTAGAATAGCATTCCATAACCTTAGAACTGTGGTAGAACAGCATTTTGAAAGAGATGGAATTCTATACAGAACAGCACTCTACTATACACTGTAAAGGTGTAATGCTGTTGAGGAGTTCAGGTGAAATGCTTTTATTTTTATTAGGGTAGTCTGCTTTGCAGACCATTTCCTATTGTGATAACACAGAGGAGTGTGTGGTGACGA
This sequence comes from Neoceratodus forsteri, assembly GCA_016271365.2. Classification (NCBI taxonomy): domain Eukaryota; kingdom Metazoa; phylum Chordata; order Ceratodontiformes; family Ceratodontidae; genus Neoceratodus; species Neoceratodus forsteri. Next base: position 781,582,711 of record CM028132.1, on the reverse strand, counting down.
TTTTTTATCACAAAAGCATCAGGAGGTGGGACATGTTGCAGTGTTACGGCCCAAGGGTGTAGACAGGCATACTCACTGTACACATTTGTGTACAGTTTTATTGAGTGCCTGTCACAAACCATATGCCTTTCTGTTAACATTTTCATTCTAATCTGTAATATTTGGGTTAGTGTAGGCCACTGAGGAGTGTCTCTGTTTAAACTTCTTTTGCTTAGGAGACAGATGCATGTATAACCTCTTTAGAGATTAGAGAAATCATCTGACAACAATGTGACTTGTTTGGAAGGGGGTGCCATTTGGAAAGGATGTGCACATTTTTTAATGGGGGGGGTGTAACTGCCGGAACTTGTGTACAAAATGGAAATTTCTGGCTACACTACTGTTACGGCCACCATGAATGGGTGTTGTGTGATTTTATTTAGTAGTTGTCATTTCTGTAGGAGCAGCAGAAACGCATGTATTGGTTATGAAAAGGAGACCATGGAGAAACTGTTGCAAACCTCACCAAAACTAGCACAATGCACGTGCATGAGCCTGGTTTACTGCTTTATGTTCCTACTGTCGAGTACGCGCAATGTGGGCGACCTTCATCATGACTCGGTTCTTGGTGTCCTCGGATTTGTTCTGTTTTATTTTTTTTTTCACCTGATGCTGCTTCCAAATTCTAAGCAGCCTCTTCCTAAAGTGCCTCCTTTTTGGCGTTACCCCTGCGGGAACAGTACTTCTAGCAACAAGGATTCAATTCACTATCCAAAGAGGGGGAAAAAAATGCCTGGATCATTGGTCCCTTCCAGTACACGAACCACCGTCTCCGTAGGACTTACTGCTGGTGCTCGCAAGCTAATGGGCAAACAGTTCTAGTCGATCCACAGACGTGAAATATCACACTTGTCTTGGAGGACTGTGTTTTTGGTCCCTATCACCTCAGCCTAACGGGTGTGTGAGCTCCAGGCTCTCTTGATGGAGCCTCCATATTTAGTTTTCCACAAGGACAAGGTAGTCCTTTGTCCCCACATGAAGTTCCTGCCCAAGGTAGTCTTGGAGTTTCTTCTTACTCAGGTGATGCATCTCTGCCTACTTTCTGAAGCCTGACTCTTATCCCAAGTATGTGCTCAGGTGCTTCTTTAATAATTGGAGTACACACAGTGGGGTTTGCAGCAGGGCTGTCCAACTGTCCCATGACCTGTGCTGAAGCCACCCCAGGCAGACCAGTAGCTAAACAGATGATTGGCAAGTAGGTCACATCCTGTATCAGTCATTGTAAAAGGTTGGCTGATAGGGAGCCTCCCAAGGGGTTGAAATCTCATTCCACCAGGCATGCCACTGCCTTTGTGACTGGTACCAGGTACTTCACAGTCAAGGAGGTCTGCTAGGCTGCCACGTGATTCACTGCACACATGTTCATATCCCACTACAGCATCGACTTGCTCAGTTTGGGGCCTCAGTCCTCCAGTCTCTATACACCAAATAGAGGAGTGCACTGTGCTGCCTCTAAGAAGACTGCCAGGAGTCTGCCTAAATGTAGATAGTGAACGGAGTCTCTGTTTGTAGAAATCTAGGTTACTTTCCTCTAACTATAGTTTTGCTAAGTGTATTCAGTTCACTTGCACACAGCCCAGCTAACCTCCATTGGCAAGTGGTGCACAGATTCCTGCTTCCTGCATGCAAGGTCTAATGTCAGGCGGGGTAGAACTGGAGGGTGATACCATGGGTAGTGGGAGGAGCCAAACTTGAGGATGTCCAGTGACAGCTGTGCCCAGTAAACTGACTTAGTGTGGATGTGAACTGAACATCTTTGGTGGACCTGTGATTACAGGTGAGTAACATACATTTTCTGCAAGGACTGGCAAAGCAGTCTGGCCTACCCGGGGCCTAGCCATGACATGGACTCCTGCAATGCCAGCTTTTCTGTTGACTGCCAAATGCTGGAGAATCAGTGCTTGAAGATGAACTACCTGGTTCCCAACTTTGGCAGGCCTCTGAATAGGAAGACGTAAGGTAGGTTACTGGACCCATTCCCCAAGTCCCCTCCCTGCTCCTTGGAGTTGGGTGAGGTACAGTGCTTTCTCACCCCTCACCAAGCTGAGACTATGACAGAGTCTCCCATAGTGGCATTGGGCAGCCAAGGGAGCACCCACCATGGTTCAATGGCTCTGGTCACTTGACAGCCCCATAGAGGGAGTTGGCACCTTCAGTGTTGGCTCTCACTTCATGGATGCCAACTGTTGGTGCCTTGAGTCAGTGCCAACATTGATGGATTGTCTGTGGTGATGTCTACTGGGAGGTGCGTTCCTGACATCTGTGCAGGCACTAGTGTCAACACTGCTTGCAAGATTAGCACCAGGTTCAATACCAGTGTCTGATCGTCCACAGACGCAGATGCCAGATCTGGGTTTAACTCTGCAGCAGGGCCATCAAGATCTGGCTCCTTAACCATCCGGCCGATGGCTCCCAATTGAGACACCCAGTCTGAATCGTACACTGTAGTTGGGCAAAGAGGTTGAGAGTCAACAGGCCCACACCGAGACATGGGTTCCATGTCCCAAGTCATTAATGCCCCCTCCTCCAACTTCCGCTTCAAGTGCTTTGTGCTTTATTCCACAGGGTGTGTCATTGGGATTGTGAAGCCTAAATGTCACCCCATTCTTATTTACTGTGGCTTGTGAATGTAATTTCAGATGGAATAGGGTGACATTTAGGCCTTACAACCTCAATGATACACCCCGTCAGCTGTCAATCTGGGGATTTTTCATTTCCTGACTTTTTGTGTTTTTTTAACCCTAAATGATGCATTAACGCAGTTGTTTGAATTGTTTCAAATTGTTTCAGTACTTTATACTGTATAAATACATCCACATCTAATGAAACGTATACACCAAATAATACATTGTGCTAATAATCTGAACACTATCCAATGTATTGCATCTGACAAAATAGATAAAAGATGATTTTTGGACAGATGCAATATATTGGATAGTGTTCAGATTATTTGCACAATGTATTATCTGGTGTATAATTTTAATTAGATGTGGATGTATTTATACAGTATAAAGTATTGAAATAGTTTGCACATAATTTGATTAGTATTCACATGCATTTCCTACGGGTGCTTTATATTGTTAAGGTAATCCGGGGGGGGGCAGTTATACCTTTTATAAGTGACTCTCAGTATATTAGTCACCTTTTGTGATGCACTTCAGCTTTAAGTGGATGTTTTAAAAAGCACCCAGTAAACTGTGAAGCCACACCTTGATAAACAGTAGAGAATTACTTGAAACACTGGCGCTTTAGGATTGCTGCTGCTGTGTTTAGCTTTTAACAATAAATATGTTTTAATCGGAGCTAACGTACTAGCACATTTGTTGAGCATACTGTGTAGCCAGTCAATATATTTCAATGGTGTTTTGAACATAGAGGCACAACTTGGCCATTTTTGCATGTTTTTGGCCCAAATTTTCAGTATGCCTTCTTTGGGACCCCACCTCATGAACAATGTCCCTATCATTAGGCAAATCTCTCCTGAAAGGTGCTTTCATGGCCCCTACACAAAATCTCCTTTCGGCAGTGGTTAAAAATTTTCTCTGCCCCGGTTCATGAGGTGGGGTCATAAGAAGGTTGTGTTGGAAATGTGGTGTTAAAGTTTAAACAACACAGTTATGAGCCTAAGTTGAATTTTGGGAACGCAGCCTCATAACTTCATTAATTGTCAATAATTTTACCCCATATTTACAACATAGCCATGTCTTTACAACATCTCATGAATGGGACAGCTGTCATTTTTCAAATCCTGGCCAAAATAGGTTTTGTTTTTTAATCCTAAAAGGTGATTTTGCAGTGCTTGCGCAAAATCACCTTTAGAGTAGGAGTTAACAATTTGTCTCTGCCCTTGTTCTTTAGGTGGGGTCATAAGAAGGCTATGTTGAAAATATGGTATAAAAATATTAAAAAACAATAAAGTTATGAGCCTACATTGAATTTTGTGAATGCGGGCTCATACATTTGGTAATATTCAATATTTTTACGCCAAATTTTCATCATAGCCATTTCTTTATAGCACCTAATGAATGTGACAGCTGTTGTTTTTCAACTCCTGCCCAAAATGGGTTTTAGCATCCCGAAAGTTGATTTTGCAGTCCCTGCGCAAAATCAACCTTTAAGCCAGGAGTTGAATATTTTCTGTGCCTGTTATCATGAGGCAGGGTCATAACAAGGCAATGTTGAAAATTTGGTATCAAAAAAAAAAAAAAAAATTACAACTTTTTTACCTCAGATTCCTCTGCTGCAGCCCTATCGGCTCTGGCCAGAGTGTATTCTTTTTGGAAGGGGTATTAGCTACATGGGTATGGGTAGACATGGTTTCTATTTGCCCTTCTTTATCAAGGGTACAGTCCTTACAGAGGAAACTTTTCATATTCTTTAAAAAAAAGTATTTCATATTTTCATTTTTGTCATCTTGGGAAACAAATACTGGAATAACTGTGCGTCCCTCCAGCACCAGACAATCACTTTTATTTAGAGGGACGCCCTCCACTGGGTCCGACTTAGTGTTTGGGCATGCATAACCTATTCTTTTATACGCTTGGCCTCTGTTCGGTATCTGGTGCAGAGTAGTATATGTAACTGGTAGCACTCAAAGGACGGCTGTCCAGAGTCTGTCCTCAGCTTTTTTCTTTGAGGGATGTGTTCACTTGCCTGGGGTTTTACCAACTGTAGCCCTGGCTGTGGTTACCTGTACTATAATTTTATGTACTATCTACTGTTCCTCCGCCCCGGGACATCTCGTACGGAGGAAGCTCTTCCCTCCCTTCTGTTAGGTTGGAGGTAGTTTTATATTAAGTTGTTCATTTTTACTTTCCTTTAATACAAGCGTATGCTTGTTTTGTGCCACATTTTAACTCTTCTTACTAACAGCCATGAGTCATTTATGGCGTCAGCAACAGCTATAGGATGTTACTCGTGGAGTCAGGTATGCACTGACACTAGCACCATTGCAGGTGACCAGACTGAAAAGGTTTGCTCTGAGCTGGCCCAGTGGCGTGGGTGTCTGAGGCATCTGTGCCTTACTTTCTGCCACACTGTGACCCGTATTCACAGTGTGAGCTGGTTGCTGGGGGTCGGCTGGGGAGGGAGAGGATCAAGTGTCTGGAGGACAGCTTTCCTATACTGGGGATGGAGACATGGTTGCCCCACTGTATGACTGCCCCCAGGTGGAGGCCAGAGGGTAGGACAGGATGGGTGTGCCAATGGAAGGGTGGGTGCTGCGGGATTCCGAAGTGTGCATACACCTCCACGTACATGCACTGATGTCGCACCCCTGCAATGGGGAGAGACTGGGAGAAATTGGAGGAAAAAACTTGCGGCAGCAGGATGAGGATCAGCCCTCCACAGGCTCTGTACCAGTGGCCAGGCAGCTGATCCTGTGGCCAGGATGGCTCAGGATAAGATCCCGGAGGAGCCAGGTGATGTAACTGGGGGGGGGGTGTTGATCGGATAGGGGCCGCTGCGGGGAGAACAAGGCACAGAAAGTACATTAAAAAAAAAAAGTTTGCTTCCTAGCACCCCTGCAATTTGAAGCCTTCTCTTTCGCCCAGCAGTGTAGTCTGGATGAAATAGCAGAAGATTTCAAATGGTAGGAACAATAGCAGGAGTTTACCAGATCAAAGTGGAGTGGAATAGCACAGCAGAGAGCCCATCATAAGGTAGTCAGGGGGCAGTTGGGCAGTGTAACGTGCATCCACCACAAGCTGATATCCCTATGCTATGGCCTTAATGCTTGAGACCACACGTGGAGGACAGCAGATCTAGGGTGGTTTTAGAGATCGTACAAGGCAGTCCGTACTCTGACTAATAGTCCGATTGGCTGGTCAGATAAGGTCCGATTGGCTGGTCAGATGAGAGTGCTTAAAAGGCACGAAAGTCCAGAATTGCAGATGGAGTTCAGATTTTGGAGAGGAAGGAGGGCTAACAGTAAGACTCTCATTACCTGTAGGCAAACATTGGCAGCTCCGGCCCTGATAGCTGAGGCACAACTAGCATTGCAGGTGGGCTAGTCTTGGGGCATCCGGTGCCCCTGCACAAACAACCCAACTGGCTGGTCAGGTCAGAACACTAAAAAGGTCCAATTCTCATTTGTCTTCACATTCTTTGTTTCTCTAAAGCATTTGCACTGCCTGTGGTTTTGCTGTAGGCATACATTACTGGAGCCTCTTTTGTCTTCAGTGACTGCTACCTGCCATACTATACAATAGGCAACTAATAAAATATAATTTTATTTGCCATGTTGCCAGCACAAAATTCGAACCCTGATTAAAGATATCACGTAATGCAGCAGTGTACGTTACGTTGCAAATTTTGGCTTATGCTTTTTAATTCTAATTTATATTGTTCCTTAGCTCCTGTCTTGTACTGTACTCCTCTGTCCCTGTTTTGAGTCTGCTTTAGCACTTTTTTAACATTTGAAATAATAAAAAAGTGCTCGCTCCTTTTTTTTTTTTTTTACAAATTTTCTTTTATTGATTTCTGTCAACAGTAAACAAACAACAAAGACAGAACACAGTTCAAACAGAGAACATAGCTGCTTATCCGTATATAAATATAAAGGTACATACGCCTTTTGACGACTAACCTTCGGAAGATACAGTACAGGATAATACTTCACCTCCCAGTAACTGCTGCTGCCAAAGTCCCTCTAACAATCCCTCTGACTCCTCTCAATCCTCTCATTTCAAATACCAATCATTAATAAATACATTCATGGTACAAACTCAGGTTTCACAGTCATTACATATAACACCCATCTCCTCCACTGCAGTTCAAAGTTTGGTAATTTATGAGTCAAATTGGCAGTAAGTTTTTCCATGGCATATATATGACACATCAGCTCTGTCCAGTGCTCGCTTCCTCTAGTGTGATTCAGACCAGGGTTTCATTAGCAGTCTCAGCTGTTTTTATACCCCTATTGCACAGTAAGTTCAAAGAAGCAGTGTTTGCTGCATGTAGTGCTCGTTTATTTTCGTTGCAAGAAGTGATGTTGAGCAGTGGTTTTCAGAAGCAGCAGAGAATACTAGTACAAACCTGGACCAAACCATATTAAAGGGAGTAGCACTCCTTTCATTATTTCAAATGTAAAAAAAAGAGCTAAAGCAGACTCAGAATGTGGGGGGAAAGGGTATTGTGCAAGACAGGAGATAAGGGCAATCTAAAATAGAACAAAAAAGATAGGTAACATTTTTCACCACTACCATGCACTGCTGCTTTAATAAATTCATTATATTATCTAATAATGAATGAAAAAATAACTAAAAAGTACACCTTCCTCAGCACTGGTTTTCCTAGATTCCAGGTATATTTCTCAGTAAGGTCACATTATTTCTGTCACTTTAAGTTGTGTTTTTAATGACTAACAGTGCATAGTATTGTACCATCAGTTAATTTATAATAATGGCAAAAAAGCCCCCATTGCTTTAACATATGGTATTTAATTTAATGAGTTTAAACTGGGTGACAAAAAAGTTTTATTTGTCATAAATTTGACCTTTAGGTATGCATAATTTAAATCATTACAATATAATTCTTAAGTTGAAAAGATAATTAATTTAAAAAGGTCATATCAGCCCCACACACACACACACACACACACAAAATTATAGTGGCACCATCAGAATTCAGTTATGTAACATTCAAAAAATTGGAATTATAAGCTGTTTTTGTTTTCTTTCCTGTGGACATCTGCATGAACACTGGAACTTTGTGCCTTACAGTCCATCTCAGGTGAGTTTTTTCAGCAGCTGAAATCATAATTCGCTACTTGTGACATCACTGTCTGTAGCTGTTGAAATGACAGTAATGTCACAAGTAGGACATATGGACTTCAGATCCTGAGTAAGCTTCAGTAGTCGATGAAATGTAAGGGACAAATCTCCTGTTTCCATATAAGCGCTCCTAGTAATAAGGAGCGGAATGACTTGAAATTCGAGATTTTTTAGAACATGATGCAGCCGTGTTCTGCTGATCTAAAGGACAAGAGCCTCCAAGCAAAAAGCACTGAAGCAAGGGTTATGCTGAGAGTGCATTGACTGTAAAGATACATCTTAAAGAAACACAAAATTACTCAAACCCCCATAATGCATGATACTATGTGTAATCTATGCAAATCACCATGATGGAATTAAGACTCACTAGGCTTTCAGCAGGATTGTAAAGAGCCAAAAGACCTCACAAACCATCTGAAAAGGCCAAAAACTGCTGATGCCAACATTAATGTTTGTGGTGGTGGCTAGATGCCCTCTTTAAACAAACGTGTTTCTTCTGTGCTATCACATGTTGCAGGAATGCTGTCCCTCTGTATTTCAGATATCAGATGGCATCCGTCGACGCAAGCCGAGTTCCTTCCTCTGGGAGTTCCGCAGCCTAGAGTATGCCCTCATGCTCTGTTCCTTCATTGGAGTTATCGGAGGAGGCTTCTTCTTGGCTACAGCCATCTTCATCGAGAGTGACCGCAGGAAGGCAGAGCATCACACCAGAGGTAACCAGTTGGGCATGGTATACACAGTTCCCTTTTTTGAAGGACCAGAGAAAGGCCTTGGCACAAACTCCGATCACTTAGTTTACCAGAATCTTAGTGCAGCAACCATACAAAACAAACATTATCAAGCTTTTCAAAAACAAAATTGGTGCCCAACTCTTTTCATCCGTAGGCCAAACTACCTGGAACTTTATCTGACTACACTGCTCAGTCCTGAAGGGATAAACGTGACCTTATTTTTACGTGCATCTAGGCTGTGTGCTGAGAGCTGTGCGGTGTACCCTGACAGTAAGACAGCCAGCTCAGTATACCCTGAGTGAACAGTATCTTCATTAGTTGAAAACAAGTTCCATGCAACATCATGTCTAGCTTTCTTCAGCCATGGCTCCCTCAGGAGATTTAGTGCAGCTTTTATGATCAGTTGAAGAAGAGTCAGAGCTACAGTGTATACAGTAGTGGTGCCATTTTACTAGCCTTGGCTGGCTAAAAAAATATGGACAGGAAAAATGCTCTAATATATGCACTAATGTATCATAGGTGTTTATTTTTAGAATCATATTAGGACTAAATAGCCATGCGTGGCTTGCATATTTTGCATAGGCTGATTACATTTTTTACAGGAACTGCCACTAACTACAGACTGAAAAAAAAATTCTGTACAGAACACTGTTGTAATTAACACTAGTGAGGTATGCATAAGGGTTATTACATTGCATTGCTGTGCATGCCTCCATGGCAAAATAGGAGTGTGTGTGTGTGTGATGGTGCACATGCACAAGCTTGCAGTGGGTTTGTTTGCACCAGTATGGTGGCATCACTGTGTAAAACAACAAAACACTGCACTTAATAAACATATGACACTAGAAAGTGCTTAGTGCAGTTCTGTTGTGCAGACAATGTCATGCCACTATCTCCCCAGCACTTCACCTCACCCAGAGGCTGGAAATCCAGCACAACTTCCATTTAGTTTCATTCTACATGTCCCTTTGTGCCTGCCTTGCTGATCAAACGTAACAACAGATCTTACTTCGAGAGGAAGCTCTTGCAGCAGGTACCACAGTTAGGACTGACGCCACCTGGTGGCGGTTCCCGACAATTTTTTCTTCCAGCAGTACCGATGTGGGAACGCCCCCTGCTGATGTCGGCTCCACTCCCGATGTCACCCTATATAAGGGAGGAGTTCCCCACGTGCTCCAGTTCTTTCCTGCCGCACGGTCAGGGATAGTTCGGCATGGCTACCGTTTTTTGTACAGATTGCTTACTTCTCCATCGATCAACCAAGTTTCAGTGCATCTATGTCATAGACTCCTCACGTCAACAAGTGTGCTTGTGGGCGACAGACGGTCATTCGGTGTGCCTCTTCTGTTTGGGCCCAACCACGACGCCAATGCGTGCCCCCATTGTCAGACCTTCAACTCCCGCACTAGGATCAGGCGTCAGAAGTCCCTTTCTGTCTACCTAGCAGAATCCAAATTGGCAGCCATGGAACGAGCCTTTTCTTCGAGGGAATCTGCCCACCCTTCCCCTCGCAAGCCACGCAAACACCGGGAGCATAAGGATAGAGGAAGGTCTCATTCTAGGCCCAGGTCTTCGGACTCGAAGTCCGGGTTGTCTGGGCTTGTCTCCCGCCTCCGGCCTTAAACCATCTTCGGATCTTCTATAGCAAGTCTCCTGGAGCTACCTTGCCTTGAGGTACATCTGCCCGCCCGAGGAAGCCTTTCGCTCGCGGGGCGCAGGTAAGCCTCCTCCGAAGGAGTCGAGCAAGGCCTCCGGTCTTCTGGCAGCAGGGCTTCTTCCTTGCTGCAGAAACTGCGTGACTCCGACCAACGCCCACCTCCAGCGACTGACCGGCGCTCGGTCGAGAAGTCCACCTCTCATAAGCCCAACTGCCCCAATGCTCACGCCCATGAAAGTCGTCCGTCAGCCTCTAAAGATAAGCGGACACCGGACCGACGTCCGCCCATGGCCCCACTAGACACCGATCTGGCGAAGGTCATACCACTACCGGTCACTGTCCTGCCAACTCTGGCTACCCCAGTGCCTCCAGACATCCGTTCTGGCACCCCTTCACCTTGGTCGTTGGCCCGTCTGATGTTGGAGCCTAGCGACGGAGGCGCAGACGCCCCTCCGACACCCCTTAGGCCTATGCCAGTAGATAAGGGTGCAGACCCAACGCCGGTACCCCCTGACGATAGGACCGATGCTGGCTCAGACTCGTGTGCGCCTCCACCCCCTGCGCCTAGCTCACCTAAACTGAATTTATCGCAGGTCAAGGAGCTTTTCTCCCACTGGTGGGACACCATGAAGAGGGACCTACCAGCGGGAGCGCCTCCTCCCATGCCAGTTCCAGTTCCACTAGCCAACAGTCCGGAACCATTAAACGTTGGAGCGGAGGAGGAACCAGCACCCAAGAAGCATAAGAAGAAAACAAGGAGGACCAGATCCAGTAGTTCCTCCCACTCTTCTTCTCCGGACAGGAGGCGCAAGAGGAAGCGGCATAGTTATCCTTCCTCTTCCTTGCCAGACTCCTACGTGGACTCTGACACCTCTCATGCAGACTCTGACGTAGAGCCAGACCTGGGGGACATGGAGGGACATCCCAGATCCCCTCCAGATGACCTTAGCTTCATGGAGGTGATGAGGCACATCCAGGCCAACATGGGCTGGGACACTGAGGCCCTGGACCCCAAGCGACTGTGGTTGGCTAAATACTTCCAGCAAAAAGACCCCAAGCCGGTGGTCATCCTTCCCGTGGTCAACACCTTTGATGCTGTCACCCGCGCAACCTGGAAGTGCCCTCACTCCTCCTCTGCCGTGCCCAGAAAGGCTCATCGGCTTTACTGGGCACCAACGGACCATCGTTTTCTGGCCGAACCACCCGCAGCGGACACGGTGGTGATTTCGGCAGCTCACGACCATTTGCAGAGGCCCAAACACCTGAGCACCCAGCCGCCTGACAGAGAATCACATGTCCTTTAATATCAATAAATGTGTTGTTATGCATCTTGGTACAACTAATGATCACTATCAGTTTACACTAAATAATCAAATTCTCACATCAGTTAAACAGCGTAACGATTTAGGCGTAATAATTACTAGTGACTTAGTTTTTCACAATCATTGCAATTTTGTTATAAATAAGGCAAATAGAGCACTGGGTTGTATAAAAAGGAGCTTTATTTTAAGGGACAGAGGCTGTATGCTGCCCTTTTATAGGGCATATGTGAGGCCACACCTAGATTATTGTTCTCCTTTGTGGAACCCCTATCATAAAAGTGACAAATAGATTGGAGGGTGTCCAGAGGAGGGCTGCTAAGATGGTAATGAATATGTTTAACAAGGACTACCATACAAGACTTGGTAATTAAATCTCTATACATTAGAGCAGAGAAGAACTAGAGGAGACCTTCTCTTAATGTATAAATTATCAACTGATAGTCAATTAGTGGCTCAACTTGGAATACCCCTCAATATATGGGAACGTGACCTTAGAAGTCATAACCATCAATTATCGCTTACTTATCCAAGAAATAACAAGAGGCGTTATTTCTATACACAAAGAATAATCCCAATATGAAACTCACTGCCAAACACTATAGTGCAATCACATAGTCTTACAGATTTTAAACACAAACTCTGTCAACATCTGTTGAACAAGGGATGATGTACCAGCAAGTGCTGGAGATACATAATTATGGGCTTCAGCCTTCTATGTATCTTTCTTAGTATATAGCTGGATTCTATGGGCCGTAAGGTGTACTCTGCTGCCACTTGCAGTATCAGGAGTCTAAACTTCCTGGCACACGTGGTCCAATTCCTGAATGCCCTTTGGGAACAAGGGTTCAACATAGTGCAGAGTACTCCCAGTTACCCTCAGTGGACAGAGCTTGCAAAACTGCTTCAGACTGGCTCAGACGTGGGCACCCACGTTCTGCAGTTGGCCTATGACTCTGAGGACACCTCTTCAAGGGCGGCTGCCACTGTCATTTGCCTCTGATGCCATGCTTGGCTTCAGGTTTCTGGGTTCGATCCAGGTGTACAGACAAACGTACTGGATGCTCCCTTCAGGGGCTCCATGCTCTTTGGCGAAGACATGGAGATCATCATCACCATGCTGCAGGACTCCAGCAAGGCAATTTGAACCATGCAGTCCATGTACCGCCCGAAACAGGGGCGAGCTCGTAAGCCTCATTTTTGTGGCCGTGGCGGACATCAGCCTCAACAGCCTCGCTTCCAACAACACTCGCAGCGAGGCGGCGTCAGTCGTAGGGGCAGAGCCAGAGGATCTTCTGCCTCCTCCTCCTCTAGACAGGCCAAGGCAGCCACTGCCACCCCCCCAACCCACTGCCTGACTATCCAGGCTACCCTCCTTCCCTAGATGCTCAGTCTGGGGAGCCGGTTGGAGGCTGCTTTTCCCTGTATGCAGATGCGTGGGGTCAAGTGACCTCCGACCAGTTGGTACTCGATCTCATGGAGTTTGGGCACTCAATAGAGTTCGACTCTTTTCCGCCGGACAGAGTCCTGTTATCCAAAGGAACACAGAATGCTGGCCAGAAGGGAGATTTTATCCCTTTTGGACAAAAAGGCCATCAAGCCGGTTCTCCCGGACGAAAGAGAGCGAGGGTTCTTCTCCCACTTCTTTCTAGTTCCGAAAAAGTCGGGAGACCTCAGACCCATTCTGGACCTCAGCGATCTGAACCAATGGGTCTCCTACAGGAGATTCAGGATGGACTCCCTCCCCACTCTTCTGCTGTGCATTTCAGCGGGGGACTGGTTGGCATCCCTGGACAAGCAGGACACTTACCTGCATATCCCTAGAAGATTTCTCCAGTTCAGGTTCAAAAACAAGGACTATCAGTTTCAAGTCCTTCCCTTCGGTCTCTCTTCAGCCCCGAGTCTTCACCAAGTGCCTGGCAGTAGTCGCCGCAGCACTACGGAAACAGGGCCACTTTGTGTTCCCTTATCTGGACGATTGGCTCCTCCCGACTCCCTCCAGGTCTCGCCTGTTGGAAACTGTCAGGGATTCCATCTTGCTGTTTCAGCACCTGGGGATCACCATCAACAGGGACAAATCTCATCTGCTCCCATCCCAGAACCTCCAATTCATCGGAGCTCTTCTGGATACCACCCTTGGGAAGGTGTTTCTTCCCACCGACAGAGCGGGTCACATTCAGGTCTTGGCATCTCAGATCTCTTCAGCCTCAAGAGTCCCTGCAAGACTCCTTCTCAGGCTGTTAGGGCACATGGCCACTGCCATAGTTTCGGTCCCCCTAGCACGCCTACGCATGAGAACCATCCAGTGGGACCAAACATTCGACAGCTTGGACGCCTCGATCCGGATCTCGAATTCAGTCCATCGGGAATTACGCTGATGGATGTCATGCAAAAATTTGCTGGCGGGCATCCCCTTCAACGTGGGGGCACCGTTCCAGATTCTGACCATGGACGCATTGTCCGTGGGATGGGGCTCTCATCTGGGGACACATCGCACTCAAGGCTCCTGGTCCCCAATAGAGGAAGATCTGCATAGCAACGTTCTGGAGCAGGGAGTGGTCCTTTATGCCCTCCAAGCCCTAGTTTCGGTCCTAGTGCCGGGCCACCTCTTGGTACAGATGGACAACACTTCCGTGATGTTCTACATCAACAAGCAGGGTGACACACACTCTTACCCCCTCTGCCGGGAAACCATGCAAGTGTGGGACTGGGCTGTGGAGCACCAGCTCTTGTTGACAGTGGTACACATTCCGGGGGAGGAAAACGTACTGGCCGATACACTCAGCAGGACAAAGTTGCAAGCTCACAAATGGGAGCTGCTTCAAGAGGTTGCAGATCACATCTTTCAGTGGGGGACACCAGACTTGGATCTCTTCACGTCACGGTTCAACGCAAAACTGCCCAATTTCTGCTCAGTAGGTCCAGAACCTGGAGCTTTTTGGCAAGATGTGTTCTCCCTCTGCTGGAAAGGGAGGTTTCTCTATGCATTTCCTCCATTCCCGCTGTTACAGAAGGTTCTCCTCAAAGCGCAGTCAGAACCCTCCATCCTCATTCTGATCACTCCGCTATGACCTCGTCAGATTTGGTTTTCCTTACTTCAGCATTTAGCGGCAGAGCCTCCGCTGCCTCTTCCACTATCCTCTCACCTCCTGTTGCAGGACAGTGGGTCCCTGATACACCCGAATCTGCGTTCTCTTCACCTGCATGCCTGGCTCCTCAGGACCTAGCTAAAGTCAGATTTAGTGTGTCTGATCAGGTAGCGCAAGTTCTGGTCGAGGCGTACAAGCCTGCCACCAGGGCAGCTTACGCTATGAAGTGGTAACTTTTCTGTATATGGGCCACAGCCAGGAGGCCAGACCTGCTGGTCTGTCCTCTTAATTCAGTTCTGGAGAGAGATCACATGATGTGTCTGGCGGGCTAACCACGGCTCCTGTAAGCTCCCACTTCACCTCCAATATATCGTAACATTTCGACCTTCTACTAGCCATTTATTGCTGTTCCAACCTGATCAGAGGAGAATTTAAGCATATAAGATACCTCCTACAAGGATTCAGCGTTTCTGTTACAAACCCACAACTCGGTATAGAAGCGGAGATGAAGCGGCCCTCTAGCATACGGTTTCACCAGATAAACAGACCAAAAAGCAAAGCAGCATCAACCAACAACTTCAGCTAAGCAGCTAAGTGCCTCGCTAGATCAACCCCGCTCTCTGAGGAGCGCTTTTTGGAAGAAATACAACCTTTCAAGGAAACGTTATTAGAAATTACGTCGGAGTTAAAAAACCTCCGTAGTGAGATATCAACCACGAGACAGCATGTTGCAGACAATGAGGCGCGTATTCACTCACTTGAGTCCTGGAGGGATAAAACCGAACCGGAGCTGGTCAAGCTAAGGCAGCAGGTTGCTAAGCTACAGCAGAAAGCGGAGGACTTGGAAGGCCGTAGCCGGCGCAATAATGTCCTGATCCATCGGCCTCCCAGAGGGTGCAGAAGGCCCTTCACCCATTACTTTTTGCAAGCATTGTTCGTTAAAATAGGACCTTCACCACACAACTCAACATACATAATGAGAGGGCACATAGGTCACTTGACCAAAACCAGAAATTTTGGCTCCTCCCAGACCCATAATTATTAAGATGTTGAATTATTTGGAGCGGCAGCATATCTTGCTGAAAGTGAAAGAGTTGCAATCATTTCCTGGGAAGGGAAAAGCTGCGCATTACCCAGGATCTGCCACCGAAACCCATCAGAAGCGTGCTACTTTTCACCCGTGGTCAGTAAACTGATTGCTGCCAGCATCAAGTTCAGGATGACCTACCCTGCACGCTTGCAAGTCTCGCTGGAGGGAAGATGGCATTCCTACGAATCAATTTCCCAAGCTCAGGAGGATCTCGCTCAGAAACTTCCCTCTCTATTTAAAAGTTCCTGAACCAATATTAATTAATGATCTTGGGAAGGGTATAATTTCAGGATTGGCGAGAAGCCATGGCCTACATCATCTGCGCGTGTCTACACAGCACCATAAGCTATCTTTATATTTTTGCAGCTCTTACCTGCGGACGGGGGGAAAAGGAGGACACTTGTACATAGTTTGTTGTTCTGCCTGATCGCTACATTCGAGGTCCCGTTGGGATGTCAAGGCGGCTCTGGTTTCAGGCAGTGTCGAGAAGTACCCAGGGAGGAACCTAGTTTTAAAGTGGCAATTTTCTGAGAGGACTAATATTGTGCTGCACCACTGAGCTCTCAGTCCTCTGGAAATCAGATTCCCCAGGGAAACACCACACCTAGATTACAATGATCCATTAGTATAGCCTGAACGAAGTTATATAACCTTAAACCTGCTCATTTGCTTTATTAGATCTCTAATATTTATCTACAAGTATCACTTTCATTTCGCAAAGGATCAAATCAATCCTTGGATGAACGGTGGATAAGAAAGAAAGACTGTATCTCCCCCTTTTTTTTTTTCTTTTTTCTTTTCTCTCTGGAAAACAATAAGATCTGGGTGGACACTGGGTACTCTGTTCGTCGGACCTAGCCTTTGGGATCCTCCCTGCAATTTCCACGGACTTAATTAATATTCTGACCACATTGGTAGTAGGGCCCTGAAGTGTGGGGAGCCCTCGAGTGTGAGGTGATCAAGATTTTCACCTCTTAAAGGCTGACACGATGATGGACTTGGGGGGTGGGAGGGGGGCTGGAGTGGATTGGCACACGTCCAACCGCACGCACTGGAGAGTAGGGAGGATCTCCTAGCCTACCTCCCAAAGGAGTTCATTTCCTCCATTACCGGGAAATCAAATTCTCAGCCTGTCAGGAATTGTTGGGGGGTAGTTGCCGTAGGGTGCTATCAGCCCTATACTTTTATTTTGATCAATGTTGGTCGAGCTATCTTAAATACGGCTGAGAGGGGGGAACGTGCTAGGACTTTAAAAGTAACAACCTTAAATTTAGTCATTATCAGGAGATTATTAAAGGGGATTAAAAGCGGGAGATTTGCTGTATATAGTTACAAGTGGGTTGAAATTGGGGAGGGGGAGGTTTTGTATCTATTTAATTTGTATTGTTAGTCCTATTACGAGAACCTCTCGGTTTGAGAGGCGTGACTATGACTTTGGGGTTTTGTTAACTACTCATAAAATGCAATGGACTCTCTATTATGAGTTAGTAAGGGAGTATCACTATGGGGGGGCGCTGTGGTGCATAAGTTGAAGCTATCTAGGGTACAGGCTATGCAAACCAAGATAGGGGTCGATGGCACATAATCTTAACAAGTTTGTGACATGGAATGTAAGAGGGGCCCGCACACCTATTAAGAGAGCGCAAATACTTAAGCACTTGGCTTTGTTACAATCCAAAATTGCTTTCATCCAGGAAACCCATCTTCTACCTAACGAAGCCATTAGCTTGCGCAGAAAAGGTTTTGGATAAGTTTTTGCCGCGGGTATCTCGTCTAATAAAGGGGGAACGGCTGTCCTTATACACCGCTCAATTGCATTCCAAGTTAAATCTACTATTACAGACTCCGAAGGGAGATATACGATAGTATGTGGTACCTTAGATCATACTGATGTAGTATTAGGGAGTATATACGCCCCTGTGGGGGGGAGCCCAGACTTCCTCATAACATTACTAAATGAGCTACGAGATTTTATGTCCATTCCGATGATACTCGGTGGGGACTGGAATCTGCCCCCCACACAAGACTTAGATCTAACTCTCTACTTAAACCCCCTTCCATAGCCCAGAAAACACTCTCAGACTTCACAATCTCGGTCGGGCTATGTGACCCGTGGAGATTACAAAATCCATCCGCCCGTCTTTTTACTTTTCAATCTATGGTTCACACCACATGGTCCAGATTAGATTACATATTACTTAGCAATTCTCTCTTACACGGTATGTATAATTCCGGTATAGAGCCTATAGTTCTGTCGGACCATGCGATTGCATGGGTGGACATGGCACTTCGACAACAGCCATAGTAGAGACACACTTTGGCGGCTTAATAACCAACTCCTGAAAGATAACACATCAGGCCTAAAGTATCAGATTTGATTCAGACCTTTTTGTCCATAATCAAGGTTCAGTTGTACAAGCTGACCATGAATGGTGTGCATTAAAGTGTTATTTGAGAGGAGAATTCATTCGATTAGCTTCCACGCGCAAAAGGAAGAATGAGGCCAAAGCTTTTGTACTTCTGTCTCAAATTAAAACCCTTGAGAACTCCCTCTTCTTCTTCGTCACAGGACTCCCTGAAAACACTTCTGCATCTAAGAAATCAATACTCTCTCTTGCTTCAAGAAAAAGTCGAATTTGCCATTTTGAGATCCCGTGCAAAATACATTGAGCAGGGCGAAAGGGCAAGCCACCTTTTGGCTCTGCGACTAAGGAAATTAGAGTCCTCTAGACTTATAAATTCGATCGAGGATTCCACCGGGGAAATTAAGACTCGCCCCAGAGAGGTAGTGTCGATACTCGCACGTTATTTTTCTTCATTATATAATAAAACTACCACCACCCCTACTTCAAATGAGATGTTAAATTATCTAGCAGCAATACCCCTACCATCCCTTTCTCCTGAGCAACGAACGTCATTAACCTCCCCCATATCTATTCAAGAGATATTATTGGCCATCAAAGATTTAACGCCTAATAAAACCCCTGGTCCTGACGGCCTTTCCTCAAACTTTTACAAGCAGTTCGCTAAGGATCTAGCCCCGGGCTTGCTCCGCCTATACCAATATTTGCTTTCAGGGAACACACAAGACCCAACGCTCTCAGAAGCTCTCATCATTCTTCTCCTTAAGCCAGGTAAACCTGCACACCTTCCGTCAAGTTACCGTCCTATCTCTTTATTAAATAGCGATATTAAAATTCTCACTAAAATTTTAGCCAAGAGGGTGGAAATGGTTTGGACCTCTTTAATTAGCCCTGAGCAGATAGATTTTGTTGCTAACTGGTCTCCGCAGACCACCATCGTAAACTTCAATATATTATTAACGCAGCAAATCCTCGCTTGTCTCAATGGCCCTGATTTCCCTTGACGCAGAAAAAGCGTTTGACAGGGTGGACTGGACGCTTCATATTAACACTGCAAACCATGGGTTTTCCACCCTTATTCATTAGTTGATCCAAGCATTATACTCTTCACCCAGAGCCAGGCTATACTGCAATGGGATCCTATCTGATTTCTTCTCCCTCACCTCAGGCACCCGACAGGGTTGTCCACTCTCCCTTTTTATTCAGTCTTTACCTTGAGCCCCTCCTCAGGTGGTTAAATTCATCTCCATTAATTGTTGGCATTCCTGTAGTTAATCGTACTGCAAAAATTTCAGTTTTTGCAGACGATATTCTCCTTCATCTCTCAAATCCAGTTTCATCATTAAAAGAAGCTTTGACAATAATCAACGATTTCAGCAAATTCTCGAATTACAAACTTAATATTAACAAAACCGAAATCTTTCCCCTTAACCATTTTACGCATAGTTCAAATTTTGCACACTTTGGGATGAAGTGGACCTCACGTTCTATAAAATATTTAGGGATCCACATTACTTTAACCACTTCTTTATCCCGAAAATTAAGCCTGGACGATTTGTGGCATGATGTTCAACAGGACTTAATAAGATGGGCTAAACTTCCGCTATCGTTTTGGGGCAGAGTTAATGCCATCAAGATGAATGTGCTTCCTAGAATCTTTTACCCCCTGAATATGCTGGACATGTGGTTACCAATATCCTATTTTCAACGAATACACTCGAGAATTAATTCATTCATTTGGAACAATAAACCCGTCAGAAAATCTTACTACAAGTTATCTCAACCTAGAGACTATGGGGGTCTCCGTCTCCCTAATTTCCTACTATATTATTGGGCCTCACACCTACATAAGTGTGGAAATGGCTATCTTATTCAGATTCCCGTACCTGTCAAGTATATACTCCAATATGGTTGCAAGAGGAGTTAGAGCTCCTTAAAACCCATAACATGGCTCCAATGTCTCTTTTTTATATACCGAAGGAAAATACACCAAAAATCTTCCAGTCTTTGCCACTCGGGACCTCTCTTAAAGTTATCTCACAGTTTTTTAGATATTATAAGGTCTCTCCAACCCTGAATCTTTCTCAACCCATCTGTGAAAATCCTAATTTGCGGATAGGTAACTCTATGATAACTAAAGGATGGATACCCACCCTCTCTGAGCGTAAAGTGGCAGATTTTTACTCATCAGACCATATGTTAACTGTGGAGGAAATTTTGGGAAAATTTAGATGTCCGGCAATAACTGCTTTTAAAGTCACTCAGTTAACACACTTAGCAGAGCCATTAGCAGAATTGTTTAGTGAGTCTCTGAGCACAGGAGAGGTCCCAGAAGACTGGAGAAGGGCTCATGTGATCCCGCTCCACAAGAGTGGTAGCAGGGAGGAGGCGGGGAACTACAGACCAGTCAGTCTTACCTCAGTAGTGGGCAAGATTATGGAGGCACTCTTTAAGGAAAGGATAGTGCAACACCTGGAATCCATAGGGGCACAGGATCCAAGACAGCATGGGTTTACAAAAGGAAGGTCCTGTCAAACTAATCTCATAGATTTCTTTGACTGGTAACCAGAGTGGTGGACCAAGGGGAGCAGTTGATGTCGCCTACCTTGACTTCAACAAAGCTTTGACACTGTTCCACATAGAAGATTGATAAATAAGCTGGGTAGGCTCGGGGTGGGTCAGAAGTTGGTCAACTGGGTGGCAAACTGGTTGACGGGCAGAAAACAAAGAGTGGTGGTAAATGGTATACAGTCAGAAGAGATGCAAGTCACAAGTGGGGTACCTCAGGGATCAGTCCTGGGGCCAGTCCTCTTCAACATCTTCATTAGTGACCTTGCAGATGGACTAGAGGGTAAGGCTTGTCTGTTTGCAGATGACACCAAGATCTGCAACAGAGTAGATGATCCAGATGGGGTGGGCAGAATGAGAAAAGATCTAGATAAACTAGCAGAATGGTCAGAAGAGTGGCAACTGGGATTTAATGCAACGAAGTGCAAAATCATGCACATAGGGAAGAGAAACCCTGAAGCCACCTATAGGCTGGGAGGGGAGTTGCTAGCAGTCACAAAGGAAGAAAGAGACTTGGGCATCATCATCACTGATGACCTAAAATCATCCAAACAGACCTCCAAAGCAGTAGGTAAGGCTAGGGGGGTGTTAGGGTGTATTAGTAGGGGTATCACAAGTCGTAAGAGGGAGGTAATAATCCCTCTGTACAAGACACTGGTTAGGCCTCATCTGGAGTATCATGGCAGTATTGAGGCCACACCTTCACAAGTACATTAACCAAAATGAGGCAGTCCAGAGAAGGGCAACAAAATGGTGCAGGGACTGCATCAGAAGACATATGAGGACAGATTAACGGAGCTCAATATGTATACCCTTGAGCAAAGGAGGAGAGAGTGATATGATCGAGGCATTCAAACACCTTAAGGGCATAAACAAGGTGAAAGAGTCTAACATGTTTAAATATAAGAAAAATAGCAGGACAAGAGGACACAGCATGAGATTAGAGGGAGGCCGATTAAGGGGAATGTGAGGAAATTCTTTTCACAGAAAGGGTGGTGGATGCATGGAATGGCTTACCACAAGAAGTGGTGGCTATGAATACAGTGCAGGGCTTCAAACAGGCATGGGATAGGCATAAGGGAGCAATACAAATGACTATGAATAGATAGGCCACTGACAGAGCAAAGGCCGATGGCACATTTATAAGGTAGAAAAAGAAATGGGCAGACTGGATGGGCCTTGCGGTCCTTATCTGCCGTCAACTTCTATGTTTCTATGTTATTGAGCAGAGTGTTTGGGCGTGAAACTAAAGTCTCCCGATTGGCCGATTTCCTTCAACAAATTTCTATAATAGTCAATAAGCCGCCCTGCATTTCCAAAGTGTATAGTATACTGCATACATTCCCAGTAAGTCCCACCAGTCGTTGGCGCGAAAATATGGCAGAGAGTCTTTACTCGAAGTAAAGTATTAACTGGCAGAATGTATGGAGAGATTTATGTATTTATCATACCCAAGATAGATATAGGATAACAGTATAATATTTTAAATAACCTTTACTACACTCCTGTTAAACTGGTACAAATGAAACATATCCTCGGCAATGTGTTCCAGATGCAACAAAGAGGAGAAGTACGTTACTACATATCTTATGGTCGTGTGAGTTGGTATCCCTCTATGGAAACAAATAGAATCAACCGCAGACCCAATATTAGACTGCGTGACTATTCTCCCTAAAACTTGCATCCTTGGAGACTATTCCGCATCGTAAAAGAAAAAAGATACCACTTAGCATTATTATCAATGGCGGTTAAAAAGCTAGTGCTCAGGCATTGGAAGGACCAAACAAACTTAACATATATGGAGTACTATGAACTGTCCTTTGCGCTCGGGTTGAACATCTAATTGCGCAAGTGAACACGTCGTCAATCTTCTTTTATGACTAAATGGGGTAAATTATATACCCTTTACTTGAATTGATGACTGGATTAGGAGTGGGTGCGGGCTCCTCTACACCTTTTACTATCTTTCAATATGCCCCCTTTTGCACTAATTAGAGCGGGAGGAGAGCATTACCGTAATATTTGTTCTCCCTTCCTTTTCCCCTCTCCTTCTCTTTATTTATTTTTTTTTTCTTTTTCTGTGCGGCCCATTACATCTTTTCTACCTGTACAGTACCGTAACTGTATGAGGTGTAATATTTAGGCACCACAGCGCAGGGGTGGGGGAGGTTAGGGGTGGGGCTGGGTATATTTGTAGACCCTTCTGTTTAGTATTCCACAGGTTTTTTCCCTTGGGATGTTGTTTTCTCAGCTTTCTCCTTTTCTACCTTCCTTTTTAAATTGTTTGCTTAAATGATGTAAACATTCCTGTTATGTTTCAATCATGTTTTGACTTCTCCAAGTTATAAAATAAACTAAATAAAAAAATAAATAAATAAATAATTCAGTTCTGGAATGCCTGTTTTCTCTCTCAGAGACAGGTCTCAGCTATTCCTCCATCAAAGTGCACCTGGCCACCATCTCCGCTCATCACTTGCCTGTTTCAGATAAGACGGTGGCTCAGATGGAGGTTTCCAAGGCCTTTTTATGTGATATTCTTCATATCAGTCCTTCCTTCAGGGATCCTGTTTCCTCATGGAGAAGCTTACTCTTCTTCCCTTTGAACTGGCCATGGAGACTGAGCTCTGTCTTCTATCCTGGAAGACTTTGCTTTTGGTAGCTATTACTTCAGCGAGGCACATTTCAGAACTTCAGGCCTTCATGTGTAAAGAAACTTACCTTGTTTTTCACAAGGATAGGGTTGATCTTCACACTAACCCGGAGTTTTTAACGAAGGTAGTTTCCGAGCTCACTCTGAACCAATCCGTTCAGCTCCCGGTATATTATCTGGAGCATTCTAAAAGGGGGGAGAGGCCCTGCCTCACTCCTTGGATGTCCACAGGGCTCTCCGATGTTACCTAGCCAGGACAGAAGAGGACAGGAAATCTGATCAACTTTTTGTATCCTTTGCTCAATGCTCCTTAGGTTGCCAGGTCACCAAACAGACACTTTCACGCTGGTTGGTTCATTGCATCAACTTTTGCTATGAGAAGCACAACAAGTCTACCCCGAGGCCGGTTAGAGCTCACTCTACCAAAGCTGTCGCTGCTTCATTTGCTGCCCTGAAGCGGGTACCAGCAGCCGATATTTGTGCTGCCGCTACCTGGAGTTTTGTTCATACTTTCGGCGGGCATTACAGCCTTGACATTGTTTCCAGACGCAGAGCAGTTCTGCAAGGCCTGGTTTCCTGAGGGACCTTTCCCCTTCCTGTTGTTCCTTTCCTTATTGTTCCCCCTCCCAGGGGTTGTTATAGGTTTATACTGCTTCGGAATCCGTCCTAATTGTGGTACCTGCCGCAAGAGCTTCCTCTCAAAGTAAGATAGTACAGTTACATAAGAACTTACCATAACAGTAGATCTTCGAGAGAAGCTCTTGAAGCAGGTGCATTTCCTGCCCTCCTTCCTGCAGGGATCAGGCCTTTTCCAGGCTGGTCTTTCCTCCTTGTGAGAGAATAATTTTGACTCATGCTTCTGATTATTGCCTGTTACCGTCTCTCTGCCTGACGGGGGCGTGCAAGAACTGGAACACGTGGGACACTCCTCCCTTGTATAGGGTGATGTCGGGGATGGAGCCAACGTCAGCGGGGGTGTTCCCACGTCGGTACTGCTGGAAGAAAAAATTGCCGGGAACCGTCACCGGGTGGCATCAGTCCTAATTGTGGTACCTGCCGCAAGAGCTTCTCTCGAAGATCTGCTGTTACAGTAAGTTCTTATGTAACTGTACTATGAGTATTTCCCCAAGCTTCAACAGTTTAAAGCAGTAAACTAAAGTATATTCACAACCCCCTCCTACCAATACCATCATATTTTTTTTGAGGATATTTGTACACATTTGGTTTAGTTTTTATGATTTAGAGGAGGGTAAGTTTTTAAATATCTAATCCCTTAACTAACATAGACTTTGTAAGCAGTTGCATGGCATGTTATGCTGTATTGCATCTGTTTTTGTCATTGTGAACCATGGGGTTTGAAGTTGCTCCCTGGACTATGTACCATTCAGGTTCTTTGATAACTCACAGTTGTCTAACCAGTACTGATTTCAGCCTCGGTCAGATAGTTCAGTAAAGATGCAGTGTGTGGTGTTGCGGTGACTCTGGGTGTTAAAAAAAAAAAAAAAAAAAAAAAAAAGTGTCCTACAGTCAGTTCAGAGTAAACATTAGCTGAAGGGATCTGCTGGCTGAGGCTGCTGGCACTGCATAATAATAGCAGACATCCCTGAGGCATTTTTGGGTCAAGTGTGTTGCAGAAGTAAGCTGCTAGACTCCTAGGGAGGTAGGAGGTCTGGCCACCAGACCTTCATGTATCTCTGCTGGTTGATCACAGTGAGGCATTGGTGTTGTTTCCTCCACTCTCCCTGCTGGAGGAGAGATCCAGCTGTGGTGGCCCTGAACATTGGAATGGAGTACAGGGGGATCCAAAAGAGTAAAAAGGGAGACAAAAAGAATATTATTTATAATTAAAACAACATATCCAACAATCGGGCATTGAGATTTAGGGGGGATTCCTCTGGACTCCATACTACTGTCATGGCACCAGAGGCTCCGATTTAGAAAATCTCACTAATTAAAAATATTTGTGGTACTTTTTATAAATCCAACATAATTATTGTTTGATTCTGCCACCCACCACACTCTGTGCCTCTGCACAAAAAGTTCCAGTGTGCCCTGAGGCAGAGACTCTGAAGATGCTGTCGACGGTTTCAGCAGCATGGAGGGCTTGGGGAGGGAGATCAGTACTGGCAGTATCAGCAGTGTTAGACACTACAGTAGGCACATTTGTATAAATAATCATGTATAGCCCTAACATGACCTCTGTGGCTATGTCCCTCTGCAACATCATCAGAGACTTCGTCATGGGCCACTCTGTTGTGTCAAGGTGTGGCCTGCCATCGGTGGCAGGATCAAACAGATGGTAAGTTGGGTTTTATTACAAGAAAAAAAGATAAGTGGTAACATTCCTCTCTACGTAATGGGAGGGTATTTCAGACCCCGAACTATTGTATCATCGTAAAGTTGTAATTTCTCTGCTGAATTATGTCTGTGCCAGTTTCTGTAATGGAGTGATGACAGTGCTACATCCCTTTGTTTTACTTTGCTTTTTTGTTAAATTATTTTATGAGTACCAGGGTATTATGCCATCAGTGAAAATGGCAAAGCCAAACATTGGTTTTCTGCCCTGCTAAGTGTGGCACTGTCCCCAGCTTTGTTGGGGCAGTATTTCTTGATGGTAAGACTTTTGCTTGGTCCTAAACTCGGTTACCAGTAAACCGTTCAGCTCCTATTTGATCATAACATAAGAGCAGGGAAGGTGATAGATTGATAGATAGATAGATAGATAGACAGACAGACAGACAGGCAGAACTGCTTTACTAACCCTAACCAGCACAATCTATACTGTACCTCCCTAGACAAAGGGGAAAACATAGGTTCAGTGTTTATAGACCTAACCAAGGCCTTTGCCATAGTTGATCATCCTGCTGTACTCAGTAAACTGCACTCACTTTGGATCACTGAGCACATTCTACCTTGGTTCACTAACTACTTCTCAAATCGATCACAGCGGGTTAAGATTGCATCCCCCCTCTCAGACTACCTCCCCATCACTACTGGCGTCTTGCAGGGCTCAATACTTACGCCTCTCCTATTCTCCCTTCATATCAACTCCATTCATCACTGTTTCGTGCATAGCAATCCCCTTCTCCATGCAGACGATTTTGTGTTCATCAGTCATGCTCTGGATGTAAAACGCATCAACCATGGCCTGTCAGTAGATCTCAAAACAGTTCAGTCCTGGCTCACCACCAATAAGTTAATAATGAATCAAGCTAAGTCCCAGACCATGGTAATTGGCTCACCTCCATGGCTAAAAAAACCTAGGCACTCCTCTCTCAGTGATCAGTGATAATGGGTCTTACCTTGATTCAGTCAAGTTCTTCAGGCACCACGAATCACCCTGGACCCCTCCCTGGATTTCTCAGCACACACATCTACTGCCTGTAAGGCCACCAATTCTAGCCTCGGCCTTGCCTTCCAAGCTAGTGCAAACCTCTCACTGGATGCCAGGATCAGTATAGCGAGAGCACTACTTCTGCCTAAACTTTCTTATGGACTACCAGTCTTTGCTAACACTTCTATCCCCATACTACATAAATGAATTGTGGGCTATAATAATATTTATCGCTTTGCCCTTACATGCAACCAATTTACCCACCGCTGCCAACTTTACAGTCAACTTGACTGGCCCTCTCCCCAAGCCCTTATGAATTTCACCCTAGGTAATGTTTCTAACAGCATAATACAGAACCAGGCACCTCACCCTCTTGTTTCATACCTTACACCAAATACCAGCCACTACACAGTAAGATCCTCGGGAGCTGAGCAACTGACCATCCCCAGATCAAGGACTAAATATGGCGAACAGGCCTTCTCCTCGGTAGCCCCCAAACTCTGGAGCAACATACCTCTAACTGTACGACAGAGTTTGTGTGCCTGCATATTTAAATCCCACATCCATTCCCTCCTGCTTCGAAACTACAGATGCGTGAGCCCTTAACCAGAAGTCTCCCCCCACACACACACATTCACCTCTTAGTATACCTATTCTGCTGCCCCACCATACCTTATGTACAAGCACTTATTAAGCTAACCTTTGTGTTCCTTCCTACCTAAAAACTCTACTGGTCAGCCCATCTACCTCCGATCAAAACCTAGTATGATACCTACTCCAAATATCAAGAAATATTGAAAATCTTACCCCACCCCAATGTCAAGGCATACTCATTAAAATATACAACTATGTTCCTTTTCTGGTAACCTCCTATAACAACAGTTCCCTTACTCCGGTACTGCTCAGAGCTGTCTGAAACAACTTGTCTTGGTTATAACCTAGGGAACTATGTACCATTACTGGTCTGTCTGTTGATCTTGGCCAATATGTGAAATTGACGATAATCTTCCTTGTACTTTGTACTATTATCAGACTGTTTGTTACTTAAATCCAATATGTGCAGTTGTTTTGGCGATATCCTATGAACCCTGTATAATTCCTTGTTTGTCTGTTGATGTTATTCTTTGTAAACCCCTGGGCCATGCCTGAAAATGGGCAGATGAATTCCTAGTGTACCCTTCCTGGTCAACGAAAACTAAATTGACAGATTGACAGATAGATAGACAGACAGAGACGTAATTTAAAAATAAACTACAAATGTTCAAGGTGCCTAGAAAACACAAAAGAACACACATAATTCACATGAATAATATAAACCACATTTTTATTTTACTTTATTTTGCATTTGATAACTGGATCAAATATTGAGCAGAAACTTGCTGTTTACAAGCATGACCTGTGAGCTACATTGTAGCAATGCTAGAGACAAAGAATTCCAAAGCTTAACCAAATTAAAGGCAAAATATATCTGCCCTTGTACTGTCCTTTTAAATGGCTGCTTATAAAATTGCTTTTCCATGGCACAAGTATTATAATTAGAAAAATGGTATGGGCATACCAAGACAGATTACGTAGCATGATACCAGAGAAATATTCAAGATGACAGTCAAAGGGTAACTGCCCTACTTTGTTTTAAAGTTCACGGTTATGTTTTCAGAAATTAACAGCAAGAACAAAGTGGCAGGCTTTGTTGAGAAGTAGTACTCTGACTCTGTCAAGAACACCCTCACAGGCAGCAGACTAAGTCAATATGCCATAATCAATAAGGGGAAGAGATTGAACAACATGTTTTTTTAGTTTCCGCACATATACACCACAGATCTTCAGTTTTCTAGTATCTGATTCACTACAAATGTACATATATCATGTATCGGAGATAAGCAGCAGGCGATGACAGTGACATATTCACAGAAAATGTTTAAATCAAGACAACTACATTAAGAAGGATAGTTATTTTCTTTGGGGGGGGGGGCAACTATAAAAAGGGTCCCCTGTGTGAGCACTCACTGAACACAAGCGGAGGCAACACAGAGAGGCAGCGTCTTCCTGCATCAGCCTGTATAGGTCTGGGAGGGCAGGCCTACCCAGGCTTACACAGGAAGGCAGCCTGGATAGGACTGGGAGTACAGATTATACTGCCAAATTCCTTGAAATGATAAAGTAAATGACCGTGGTTAGGACTGACTATATTGAGTGTCAAATGTTGATCTGGATGGGAATAGGACAAGAGAACAAAGACTACAAATGCATGAAATTCCAGCATACAACTAGCCATACTTGAGGAAGAGGTAAATGAACTGAGACAGAGACTTGGGAAGGGAACATGCATGAAATATAACAGTTAAGGGTTTTCTTGATAAAACTGTTCAGCGGTTACAGATGAGAGATAGATTATATCTGATGGTAGAGAGGGCTTGGTACAATTAGAAGAAGGAGGGAAAAGAATGAAGGGAGCATGTGTAGAAGGGTACTGAGGTAGAAATATGTGCAACTTAGTGCAAAGTAATGCACCTGGGAAACAAAAGCCCAGGGGAAGAGTACACAGTTCAGGGGGAAAGGTACTAACAACAACAGAAATGGAAAAGGGCCTGGGAGTAGTCATATCAGATGACCTAAAGGTAAGCAAGCAATGTGAGAAGGCAGTAAGGCATACTGGGGGATACTGGGATGTATAGGAAAAGGCATCACCAGTAGAAAACAGGAAGTTTTTATTCCTTTGTACAGACAGTTGGTGAAACCCTATCTGGAGTACCACGTGCAGTTCTGGAGACCCCATATCCAAAGGAACATAGACAGGATGGAGGCAGTCCAGAGGAGGGCAGCTAAAATGGTGCAGGCTCTGCACCAGAAGACATACAAAGAGAGAGACTGAAGGATCTTATTATGTATACCCTTGAGGAAAGGGGGTGGGGACATGATAGAAACTTTCAAGTACCTCAGGTGAATCAGTAAAGTCCAGGAGGGTAGTATCTGTCAGAAAAAGAGATGTCTGAGAACAAGGGGGCACAATTTGAAGATGGGGGGATGGCTCAGAGGCAATGTGAGAAGTATTTTTTCACAGAGAGGGTGGTGAACTCATGAAACGGCCTTCCTGAGGAGGTCGTGGGGTCAAAAACTGTGGGGAATTCAAGAATGCATGGGACAGACATAGGCAGTTCTGGTGGGGGGGGTGGGCTGTTGGTTAGCTAGGATCTGCAGCTTATCCAATAGGTAGGGAAAAGGGCAGACTGACTGGGTGGGTCAAGCGGTCCTTATCTGCCCTCACAGTCTATGTTTCTATGAAATTGAGGACAACTGGTGTCGGACAACAGGTGGAAATAGAAAAATGAAGGGCAGGATAGCAGACTGCCATCTGATTAATCTATCAAACTGATACAGATTTTGCAGGGAGGTATGGTAGAGGTAGTACATGAGGAATTTACCACAGAACTTAATCAGCAGTCTGCTGCCAGAAATGCGTTTGTTATTGGAGATTCTATTCTCAGATACCACTATATGCCTAAATATAAAGGACATGACGATGGTATGTTGACAACCAGGAGCCAAGGTAGTAGATGCTAAAGTCAATCTTGTAGATTTCTAGAAGATTCAAGAGACAAATTGATTGGAACATTGCATATTAGTACAAATGACATTGGAAGAAGGATCGGCGAGAACATAATAAAGGATTTTGAGGAGCTTGGTAAAAAGTTAAAAGATGAGAGATGTCCTGTTATAATATTGGAAATACTTCTGGTATCAAGAGCTGGAGTGGGGAGAACATTGTCAATGCATGGTCGAAGCATAGGGCCTAATGAGGAAATTTAAATTTTCCTCAGAAATTGGGATAGTTTACACTGTGCACCAGATCATTATAAACATGACAGACTGCTATGAATCTTAAAGTGGTAAGAGTACTAGGGGAAAGAATCAATAAAAAAATAGCTGTGTTTTAAACTAACAGGCCTTGGACATGGAGGTGGGGTAACTGTTGGTACAGTTAGTGGCCTTTTATCAATAAATATGGACAGGATGCAGGGTGAGGATATTTCGCATACAACTGTGACTAAACCTTCAATGGATAATGCATGGGAATGCATTTTGAGTAACACAAGAAGCCAAAACAGATGAACTTGAAACTCTCCATGCCTGATCCTTTCCTCTCACTGCCTACTCAGAACTACCCAGGCCTCTGCCTCTCAGACAGCGGTGCTGACTGGAACTCTGCCCCCTTCCACAACCACCACCTGTTCTCTTTCACTGATCTCCCACTCTCATTAGCCTAATCCCCTTTTTGTCTTGCTGTGCCAGACACCTTCCACAGCCTGACTCTCTGCTACCCAGGCCGCTCCCACTCGCATTAGCCTAATCCCCTATTGTTTCTCTGGCACCCAACCCCTGCTGGCTGTCTGCCGCCAGCCCATGCCCAGCTTCTTGCCTTCACTCCCTACTTATACTCTGTTTCTTCCCTTGCCAGACTCCAGATCGACCACCTACGGGTGCTCCAGTGGTGCGGCTCTGCCCCACTACCGCCAACAGGAAGAAACTCCAAGGGAAGCCTTGAACTGGCTCCCCTACTGGGACACTACCAACCGCGGTGCTAATGCACAGCAGCATCCGCTACTGCTGCTGCCAACCTCAAGCACCCGGGGAATCCCTGACTAGGCTTGCCCCCACACTTATTTGTTCCTGCCGGCACTCCACCCACCTCCCACCCTGTCTGAACACACTCTTATATAGAGCTGAGAGATCACATGATGTGCTGATATTTACTGAGTGCCTAAAACTCCATTAGCACATTATATGACACTGCCAGTAGAGGGAGCGCAAAATCTTGACTGCTCCACGGTGGCTGTATGCTCCAGTTTTAACTGAACTTCCCTCAGATCGTTGGAATATCGTTCTCAGCCTATATTCACCCCGTATTATCGGTGACGAGAACTCTGTGATCACCACAGTGCCCCTCAGGTCCGAGGGGATTTCTACGAGCCTTGTCCTGCTCACTATAATATCACTTGCAGATCCACCCAGCGGACTGCGCCCTCAACCCACACAATGTATCTTCCAACTAGCAGTGCTGAATGCTTATGGCACCATCACATCCCACAGCATTGGAGTCTCCAAGTACACCTCGCACGGGCACTCTGTCCCCTGGTTGCGAGAATACCAACTTAATGGTCCATATATGCTGTCACTCTTCCCTGGGATGGTGACACAATTCAACACTGTGAAGGAGCGACCATCTAGGAGAAGGAAAAGAGGAAGGAATCTAAAACTCTCATTGCCATCTTGCGCACCTGCTCATGTTCCTACTATCAGGCAATGTGCACCCCAACCCAGGCCCGCCGCCACAACAGGTGAATCAAACAACCAAGCCAGCTGGACTTGCTCTTGCCTCAATTGACCTATGCAGCTTGCTCCCTAAATTGGATAACCTGAAAGCATGGGTTTCCCAACACAGTCCGGACGTTCTCTCAGTGGTGGAGTCTTGGCTCTCTCCCAAAGTACCAGACTCCACTATCCTTTTACCAGGTTACACCTTGTTCAGACAGGGCTGTCTCAAAAAGAGGTGGGGGCTATATCCTGTATGTCAGGGATTCCCTTCAGGGGTACGTCCTCTCCTCCCCGAATAGTAGTGATAACCTGCAGGTCCTGACTGTAAAACTCCTTCTGGGGTCAAACAGCAGGGCTCTCACCGTACTCTCTCTTTCAAACAACATGAAATCTTGCTGTATTCTGACAATTTCAGTGATTCCCAACCTTTGAACTGCCCCAGAGAACTAGGGGTTAACTTTCCATGCAGGGCATGGAACGCTGAGCTCGAGATCGGTTGAAGTCTCTGTCTGGAGTGTTTTGAACTCAAACTGTCATATTCTTTACTCCGCCTCACTGAACGGTCGCTCTGGAGATCTCTCCTTCAGCTCAGTTCGAAGTCGGTTAAAGTTTTCAGTTTTTCATCGGTTTAAACCGAAAAAAAGTATCCGCATAGTCGGTTCAGTCTCTGTCTGTGGTGCTCTGGTAGTTGAACCCCCCTCCCCCCCATGTGAATAGTGCTTAGCTGAACCTGACGTTTTCTTCTTCTCTCCTACATCTGTTCCACAGACTGTTGCGCAACAGCACTTTACTCCTTCATTTTATGTCTTCCTGTCTCTTTCTAATTCCCCACCCCCCAAACACTCTTTTCTGTGTAAAACAGTCAGAATATGCTGCAGTCAGACTGGCCATCTGGCGCTGTGTATTACAATTTAAACTATTTTTCATCCCTTCCTATTTCTGCTCTTCTACGTCATGGTCCACTTAAATTTAAGCACTTTTTCCCTGTATTTCCCTTAAATGTGCAGAAATGGTCTAAATGAGCTGCGCAGGCTTAAAGAATGAAAGTAAATAAAGGTCTGTAAACAGACTTGGTAGGCAAAGGTTCTTTCACAATGTAAAAGCAAGGCTGATTGACAGTCAAACTTAAGAAATTACCAATGCCAGTTTAAATGTTGTTTTCTTTAGGATATGTACAGGTGCAGATTGGAATATCCTGTTCTTGGAAAGGATAAACAGGTAGCAAATTAACTAAAATACAGGATAATAGAGAAGAACTAAAATGTGGTCTACCTACACAACTCCCAGGAGTATCATGTCTCCAATCAGTGCTTGTGTCCTTGCAAGGTGCTGTCTCCTATAGAAAGTCAGCAGCACCTTTCTCCCTTCTTTTGTATGCTGCAGCTCCTAGGTTACCTTTAGAAAAGGGGAGGAGTTGTCTATAATGCAGCCCACTCTGCAAGAAATGTGCAATAATATCTGATAGAGCATTAGAGTGTTTCTGTTGATGTCATAATAATGGATTATTTGTTATGCCTTTCATATATGTGTATTCTATGTACTTGATTGTACCAAGAAATAAGAAGACTTCCTGGAAATAACTTAATAATTAGGTGGGGCTTTGAGCTAAGAGGTGGAGCTCCACTCTTTAAAAGAAGCCAGCCTAGATCCTCAGGTCAGATGCTGTTAGGGAGAGTTCATGTGAGGACCTCCTGCTGTCTGTTATACTGCACAAGATTATGTTGCACTGCTAGACCCTTGGCAGGGAAGCTGTGCTGTTTTCAAGTTTTATTTGTTTGTTTATTATCGTAAGTTCGCTGCTGTAAGCTGTTATTTTTTTTTATTTTTTTTGTATTTAATTTTTTTTTTGTTTGTTTAATAAAAATCATACCGTTTAGGTATGTTGTACCAAATTTGTTGATTCCTGTGTGACCTGATTTGTTCAACCCATGACAGGTGCCGTGAGTACTAGATAGGAATTGTTCTATTTTTCTGTGTGGAACTTGTAAAAGTGCGGTCTGTTCGGCTGAACCGACCATTTGATTATGAATTTTGTTTTATTTAGTGTGTGGTTACCTGTTCTTATCGGTTCTAAAAAAAAAAAACGTGTTTTAACCTTTTTTTTCCAA
The DNA here is from genome assembly GCA_016271365.2 of Neoceratodus forsteri. Taxonomy (NCBI): domain Eukaryota; kingdom Metazoa; phylum Chordata; order Ceratodontiformes; family Ceratodontidae; genus Neoceratodus; species Neoceratodus forsteri. Next base: position 781,548,678 of record CM028132.1, on the reverse strand, counting down.
TACCCGTGACAGTTAGGAACCAATAAGGGAGTCTTGCCTGGCGGTTGCCAAAAAAAGGATAAGTTTGGTTAGGTTGGCCATGTCTGAGAAACCCAAGAAAAAAACCGGGCCCACTGGATTTCAACACTGCAGTGAGTGTGGGGAGGTCTTTGCCAAGGCCGATCCCCACACCACCTGTGTTTATTTTCTGGGGTTTGGTCACATCGATTCAGACTACCACATATGTAAAAATTTTCCCAAATCTACCCTTGAGAAGAGATTAGGTAGAGTGAGGGGAAAAGGAGGCTGAGAAGTCCACTGACCCGGATGGCCAGCCCGGTTCGGTTTCGACCAAACCAGGAGTGCCCTCTGACCAGGGCAATGCTTCTTTGGGCCAAAGGAGAGCCGATTCTGAGGGATCGGTTCTGACAAAAAGAAAGCGCAAAGATAAATTGACCAGTTTGGATCCAGAGGTTCATGTTCCGACCGCTGAAGAGATCACTAGGGCGATTCAGATTGTGGAATCGCTCCATCTGGTTCCGACCGATCCGGCTCCTTCTGGCAGGGGTTAGGTTCGGTTGGTTCCCCCGGTTCAAGAGTATACCCTTGAAGATTTTTATGAACCGGAGTTTGAAGAGCAAGGGGAATTTGAGGATTATGATGTAAATGAAGGTCTGGATGTGCCTGTGGAACTGGACATCTCCCCAGACAGACCACCAGGTATTTCCCCTCCTAGGCTTTCTGAGTTCCCTTCCCATTTTATGTTTTACAGAAAAGTGGTTGAAACCCTCTAGCTTCCTATGGAGGAGGCTGTGGAAGATCAAGAAGAGCCTGATTATGTGGAGATGATGGATATCCCAGAGTCCAGGAGACTGTCTATTCCCCTCCATAAATCTTTTGAGAAACTGACACAAAAAATCTTAGTCTCCTAACACTATGCCTCCTGTGGATAGAAGAATGGATGAAAAGTATACACTTTCAGGCTCAGACATGGAGTTCTTATATCAGCAATGCAGCCATGTTGGGGTAGTGCAGGCTGCTGCCTGTGATGAGGCAAATATTCCCTTGGCTTCACACCCCCCCGACAAGGACTCCAGGAAGATTGATGCCGTGGCAAAGAAGCAGTATATGGCATCTTCTTTGGGACTCAGGCAGGTGAATTACATGGTCTATACAGCCAGGTACCAGAAGTCCAGGTGGGACACTGTACTGGCACTGGCTAAACAGGTCTCCCCCCAGCTAGCCAAGGAGCTGGAGGCGGTAGCTGCAGATGGGATTGAGGCATCTAAGGTTCAGTTTCATGCTGCTGTGGACTCCAGTGATGTCTCATCAAGAGTCATGGCTACATCTGTGGCTCTTCGGAGGATGGCTTGGCTCAGATGTACTAGCCTCTTGCAGGACACCCAGGCTAAGGCCATGGATTTTCCTGTAGTGGGTAATTCTTTGTTTGGGGAGCAGACAGAGAATTACATGGAAAAAATGGACGAGTACAGGACCACTTACAGGAGTGCTCAGGCCAAGGAAAGGCAGGCAGCTCCTCAAAGGCAGCAGTCTAGGGGCAGGGGCAGGCCTTTTCAAATGCCTTTTTACCAAGCACAGGCCTCTTCCTTTTTGCAGAGGGGGTTCTTCAGAGGGAGAGGCAGAAGGGGGATAAGTGGGCCTGCATCCACCCCTCAGCCTAAAGCCCCTGCCAAGCAGACACCCTGATGGGTCTGCCTGGGTCAACTCTCCGATTCCAGTAGGGGGCAGGCTGGCTTACTTTGTCCAGGACTGGATGTCTGTTACATCAGACAAGTGGGTCCTGGAAGTAGTAAGCCAGGGACTGGTTCTCAGCTTCAAAAAATTTCCAAAGATGAGAGCCAGATCTTTTCCACCTGCAAATCTTTCGGAAACCCTTGCCCTAGAGGCAGAGGTTTCTTCTCTCCTAGCTTTAAGAGCTATAGAGAGAGTACCTACCCTACACTGGGGCAAAGGACTGTACTCCAGGTACTTCCTGACCCTCAAAAAGACAGGAGAGTGGCGACCCATCCTGGACTTAAGATAACTGAACAAACATCTTTTAAAGCCAAAGTTCAAGATGATAACTCTGGGAATAATCCTTCCCTCTCTAAGGCCAGGGGACTGGCTAGCCTCCCTGGATCTCAAAGATGCCTACTTTCACATTCCCATCAGGTGCTTCCACAGAAAGTACCTCAGGTTCAAGTTGCCCTCAGGCTACTATCAATTCAGAGCAGTACCCTTTGGCCTAACCTCAGCTCCAAGGGTTTTCACAAAGTGCCTGGCAGTAGTAGTTGCCTTTCTAAGAAGGCAAAAGATTTCCATTTTTCCTTATCTGGACGATTGGCTAATTGTGGGTCAGTCTCCAGACCAAGTCAAGTCTCACCTGCAAGTGACCCAGCAAGTGCTCACTTCCCTAGGATTTCTCCTCAGCCTTCCCAAGTCAGTTCTCGAACCAGTCCAGCTCCTTACCTTTATAGGGGTAGAACTGGATACACTCAGAGCAAGAGCCTTTCTTCCTTTAGAAAGGGCAAGGGCTCTTATGAAACTAGCTTCTTCCTTCAGCCTTCAGGTATCTCGATCAGCAAGGCACTTCCTCCAACTCTTGTGCCACATGGCAGCTTCAACAGCAGTGGTCCAAGGGGCAAGATTTCAGATGAGGGATATTCAGTTCCACCTGAGAGCTTTCTGGTCTTGGAGAAAGGACTCCCTCACCAAACTGATTCCAGTGACTCTGACCTTGATCCAGGCCCTCCAGTGGTGGCAGAATCAGGACAGTTTAAGGCAAGGTGTTCCTTTTGTTGCTCAGTCTTGTTCAGTGGTCCTTACCACGGATGCTTCTCTTCTGGGCTGGGGAGCCCACCTGGTGTCCCTTACTGCCCAGGGCCTGTGGTCCCCCCCAAGAATCCCTTCTCCACATCAGTCTTCTAGAGCTCAGGGCAGTTTTCCTGGCTCTAAAAGCATTCTCACAGTCAGTTCAGAACAAGGTGGTTCAAGTCAGAACAGACAGCACTACCACCATGTGGTACATCAACAAGCAGGGAGGCACTCGGTCCACGGCCTTGTACACAGAAGCCATGAAGTTGTGGTCCCTGGCTTATTCCTTGCAAGCCTGTCTTGTAGCAGTTCACCTTCCAGGCAAGGACAATGTGCTAGCAGATGCACTGAGCAGGATTTCCCAGGGTCATCACGAATGGTCCCTGGACCCTCAGGTGTTGAAAGTGATTTTTTCAAGGTGGGGCACTCCAGAGATAGATCTCTTTGCAGCCCCAGACAATCACCAAGTCCCTCTCTTTTATTGCAGACCTCCAGTCCTGGGCTCAGTCCCTCTGGACACCCTGATCCTGAATTGGGAGGGGAAGTTTCTGTATGCCTTTCCCCCCTTCCCACTCTTGTTCAAAGTTTTGGTAAAAGTAAGGTCTCAACCATGCAAGGTGATTCTGGTTGCTCCAGATTGGGCCAGACAGCCTTGGTACTCCATGTTGCTGTCCCTAGCAGTCCATCTTCCCCTGTCTCTTCCCAGGAATTACAACCTGTTAACATCCTCTAAGGGGAGGATTTGGTACCCCAATCTTCAGTCTCTCAATCTCAAGGCATGGCTCTTGAAGAGTTAGAGTTTGCAGATCTGCATCTTTCACAAGGGTTCTGGACATCCTGAGGCTTCTCAAAGCCCTCCACCAGAAAGACTTACAACCCAAATGGAAAAGATTCAGCATTTGGTGTTCTAAGAAGAATATTTCTCCAGACACTGCTGAATTGCCTACAGTTCTGGATTATATGGTCCATTTTAATGGCCTAGGCCTCAGACCAGCTACTCTCAAGGTACACTTGTCAGCTGTTTCTGCATTTTGTCTGTGGGAAGCCTTCCTCACTATCTTCCCATCCTGTGTTCTGTAATTTTTAAAGGATTGTTTCACACCAATCCCCCTTTTAGAGACCCTGCCCCTGCCTGGGATTTGAATGTTTGCATTGCTCAACTTATGCAACCCCCTTTGAGCCTATGTCTTCAGCAGAGCTTAAGTACTTGACTTGGAAAACTGTGTTCTTGGTAGCCATTACCTTTGCCAGGCGTATCAGTGAATTGCAAGCCCTGTCAGTGGAACCTGATTTTATCTCCTTCACAGAGATAAAGTGGTCCTTAGAACCAATAGAAGGTTCTTGCCCAAGGTGGTTTCAGACTTCCATTTAAACCAGTCTATGTCTCTCCCTGTTTTCTTCACTGATCATTCTTCCTCAGGAGTAAGGAGGATACACAGTTTAGATGTCAAAAGAGCCCTTAGTTACTACATAGAGCGTACCAAGGGTCTCAGGTTAGACTCCCTCCAGTTGTTCCTCACTTATGGAGAAGTGGGAAAGGGCAAACCTGCCACCAAAAGATCTGTTGCCAGGTGGATTGTGTCTTGTATACAATTCTGCTATGAAAAACTGGGAAAAACTCCACCCTCAGGCCTGAGGCTCATTCCACAAGAGGTATTAACTGCTTCCCTGGCTGCAGCCAGGGATATCCCTCTTCTAGAAATTTGTCAAGCAGCCAGCTGAAAAACAGTCCATACCTTTACCAAGCATTACTCTCTGGATATCCAGGCTAGGAGTGATGCTCGGTTTGGCACAGCAGTACTTCAGAGCCTATTCCCAAAGTAGGTTCTGTCCTTCCTCCATGGAGGTACTGCTTGGTAGTCTGTAATTGTCAGAATACAGCAAGACTTAATGTTGTTTGAAGAAAAATTACTCACCTTAGTAATTATATTTCTTCTAATGGAGTCTTGCTGTATTCTGAACTCCCTTCCTGCCTCCCCTCTCAGAACCTGTTTTTGGGAAGTGGGTGGGCAGGTGCAGTGTTGCACCCCAGGGGTGTATTTACTGCACCCTTTTTTGTTATTTTTGAATACATTGGGTTTTGGTCTTGGGTTTCCTGACTTGAGTCTTCTTGGGAATCCAAAACTTTTCAGCCAGTTGGCTAGTAGAATTTTTACAATTTCCACAAAGAATTTTTAGTTTAGTTGGGCTCGTAAGAATCTGATGGTTTGAGTTCAGAACACTCCAGACAGAGACTTCAACCGAGCTCGAGCTCAGCGTTCCCTGCTCTGCATAGAAAGTTAACCCTTAGTTCTCCGGGGCAGTTCAAAGGTTGGGAATCACTGCAATTGTCAGAATACAGCAAGACTCCATTAGAAGAAATATAATTACTAAGGTGAGTAATTTTTTCATACATACTGCCCAAACTCACTGGGGCTGGTACCGGGGACCTGATTGACTTTGTGAGCACCCTGAGCCTTAATACTGAAATTGTGATGCTGGGAGATTTCAACATCAACTGGCTCTCCTCTACTGCCTCCTCAATCAAAGATGCCTTAACAGCCATCCATTTCTCACAAATGGTTGAGACTCCAACCCGTATCAACTACAAAACTGGAACCAGCACACTCCTTGACTTGGTTCTGTCCAATCGGCCTGCCTGCATCCACAATACTACTGTTCTTCCCAATTGCCTGAGCGACTACTCTCCAGTCATATGTACCTGGTCCTTCAACTATTGTAAACCACCCACCAGAACAATTACAAACCGAGTCTTACTAAAAGGGCATCAGGAGCTGCTAAGAATGGACCTCAAGAGTGCAGATTGGACAGCACTCTATAATGCCAATAATGTGGACACAGCCCTGGACCACTTAATAAAAACCTTCAATGCCATCTATGACCAGCATGCCCTGATAAAAACCAGAAAGATAAGAAGGCACATTAACCCCTGGATCACGCCTGACCTCCTAGAGCAACTACAAGCCAGATATCACTCATAGCAGCTAGCGAGAGCACACGGTACCACCACTAACATACAAAGGCATAAAAAAGCTTGGAATGAGTGCACTAAAGCCATCTGACTTGCCAAAAGCAAATACTACAAAGAAGCCCTCTCTAGCACTTGGAATGACAGCAAGTCATTCTGGGATAACCTCAACAACATAACCGGCAAAGACCCCAGATCTGCACCAGCCATATTCTAGATCAACGGCGTACCATCTTTAGACCACATGCACATTGCTAATGCACTTAACATTGCATTCATGCATCTAAGCAGTGTGCTACCAGCAGACTACTTCAACCCCCCCCCCCGACACCGATTGATCCTAATACGGCCAAACAACCATCACTTAACCGCCCGCTCTTCTACTTTAAAGAAGTTTCTCAAGCCAAAGTAAAAAAGTACCTGGAGAAGCTGCTGGGGAAATATTGACATAGTGGGGACTCTCTGGCCGTACAATTCATCAAGCTGGCCCTGGCTGAAGTCCTAGGCTCACTCACCAAACTAATCAACCTCTCCCTCTGCCTCTCACAGTTCCCCCAGAGATGGAAATACGCCACAGTAACTCCAGTGCACAAAGGTGGTGACAGGACCCTACATAACAACTAAACACCTATCTCCATACTACCCTCCCAAAGCCCTTCAGCAGATAGCGGCGGACCAGTTAGTCGAACACCTGAACCAGTACCAACTTCTCTGTCCTGAGCAACACGGTTTCCGATCAGGTCACTGTACTATCACGGCCTTGCTCGAATTCACTGGACACATTCACCATTCAATTGATCAACGTCTCCTGGTTGGAGCAACTTTCATCGACCTATCAAAAACATTTGATACGGTGCATCACAAGCTCCTGCTGGACCAACTGTCAACTACAGGACTGTCCTCGGTAAGGTTACCACCTACTCGGTTTTTGACCGAATGATTCGGTTTTCTAGGTCCAGATTCGGTCCTCCTGTTTTCACCATTGCAAATTCGTTTTTTATGGTGGGTCAAGCAGCACCTGTGAGATTCCCGACTAACTGTTTCATTTTCTTCTCATCTGACTGTAAGCAAGTGTCTGACATTACAGTGTGTTTGCTTGCTTGCAGTGCATGCTAATCAGGAAGTGCCTTCTAGTGCACGGCACTTAAACAGCCAAATGTGTCCCTGTCTGCTCAGTTGTCACCTCTAACTTCACACCAGCAAATTGGAAGATTATTCATGGGAAGGGTAAACAATACCACCTTAATTAACACCTTCATTTTTCTGAAACCCTTAGACATTCAGACAGGCACCACATTAGGGTAGCTTCCTGTCCCAGTATGGACTGTACAAGGTGTTTCAGAAACTTTACCTGCTAATCCAGTTTTATTCAGAGGTAGTACTTTTTCAGTCATTTTGAATGCTCACGCACTTGTAAAACAGATTCTGTTAAATCCTTCACCATTTTACTTGCATGTTCATATTACAAACAAATTCTGATGTCACGTAAACCTTTGTTTGTACACCAGTAAATCTGAGAGGTGTAAAGTAGGGCTATTAAGACCATTAGCAGCAAATAAACCTAATCCTTTCCAGGCTACATTGTGAGTATGGTCTTTGACTGCTGTGATAAGGACTACTTTTATACCTTTAAATGCTCACCATTTTTTCTTTTAGGGTCTCTCCTATATTTTAATATTTGTTACCCCATTTGTTGTTAAATTAATAATCTAATATTTTATTTCATTTCTAGCAGTACTATACCTCTCTCTCCTCAGTAGTTATTGCTGTCAATTTTCATACTACCTGGATATTCTAGGAAGACCATTCCAGGCATCTCAGATGAACAGCACAGAATAGTGTGATGGTACATGGAGAGATGGTACATGGATTGCATCACAAGTTCTATGAGGATAGGTTGAAGGAACTGAACATGTACTCCCTGGAGGAGAGGAGGGAGAGAGGGGATATGATAGAGACATACAAGTATCTTACAGGGAGGAACAGGGTGCAGGAATACACTATTTTTAAGTGAAAAAGATGTTCCAGGACTAGATGGCATGGGATGAAGTTGGAGGGAGGACGATTCAGAGGAAAGGTGAGGAAGAATTTCTTCACAGAACGGTGGGTAGAAGTGGAACACCCTGCCAGAGGAAGTGGTGGGGGCTGAAAGCAATCATGGGATTTAAGAATGCATGGGATAGACATAAAGGAATTCTGGAGGTCAGGGGTAAGGGGCAACAGACTTCTAGGAAAACATAAACTGAACTTACAAGCTCAAATGGGCAGACTGGATGGGCCATAGGCCCTTATCTGCCGACACTGTCTATGTATCTATGTGTGGCTAATGTCATGCTAAGCAACAAAAATGAGAAAAGGAAGAGAGAGAGAGAGCAGTAGCTGGTGAGTAGAAAGGAACACAATCTAGATTTGATGGCACTGCAAATTTAGGTAATTTATCAAACATTATTTTTTTTTACCAGAAGAGACACACTAAACTGAAGCTTGTTCACAGGTGCAACCTGAGAGCACAAGGGGGTGAAATGATTTGTGCAGGGTCACACAATATGTAAGTCTGGGCTGTGGATTTCAAACCCTGGTCTCCAGAATTGCGGCTCAGAGCCTTAAACCACTGCACTCTACTGCCTCCACGCTACATATCACATATCATGCTATTTGATATGTATGACTGATATGGAAATAAAATAGGATATTTAACAGCATAGAATAGTTCCTACCACTTTAAAAATTTCTGTGACATTACAAATAGCTTTAGAGTAGGAGCATTGGGAAGGACAGTAGCACATCTTAAAATGGCAGATGATATTTGTAATTACAGCTCGCCCACCACTACTGGTGTAGTTTATTTATTTATTGAAAGAGTTTTATCAGAAAAGGCCACCTGTTCCAAAATAGCCGGTTGTCAGAGGTGTTCTTGTAGTCACTCAATGTGTCAGCTAAGCTGTATACACAGGATGGAAAGTCCCCTGAACCCCATCTCTAACCCCACCAAATATTAACACACACTGAAATTTAAAATATTTAAATCTAAATCAAACAAACCAAAAATAATAATCATGATGTACTTTAAAGAAGTTGTACACAATGCAATATCAGCAGCAATTCTGAATAAATCAAGCGAAACAGAGTCCAAGCGATGCCCTCATAAGTCATAAAAGGGGCGGTGATGGGGCGGAGTTAGGGGCATGGTTTAGTATTCGGTTTTCATCTCATCCAAAGGTGGCAACCCTATCCTCGGAATCAATATGCTGGTTCAGCAGCTACCTTCACAATCACTCACAAAAGGTCAAAATGGGGGGGGTATCACCTCTGATAACAGACCAGTCTGCTCATGGGTTCCACAAGGAACAATTCTGGGACCCCTACTGTTCAGTTTATTCCTAAATAAACTGCCATCTGCATGCCCAGGCTGAATGCTCCTATACACAGATGACGCGGTCATATTCAACAACAACCCTAATCCCGAACAACTGGCGGTGGATTTCCAAAAGGGGTTCTCAGCCACTGAAAAATGGTTTACGGATCACAGACTAGTCATGAACTGCAAAAAAACTAAGACTATGATGTCGACCAACACACCAAGCAAGCATAAGGTCTCCCCCTTGCAATCAGGAACGCCAGTGGGGACCCACTGGAACACGTCCAACAGTTCAGGTACCTGGGTATCACACTCGAGGCTACACTTTTGTGCGCCCAACACATCGACAACACAGCAAGGGCGATTAATACAAGAATAGGGATCCCATACAGGCATAGACACTGCTTAACACATGAGGCATTGAACCTGGTCATCAACAGCTCGATAGTCTCCCTCATCTACTATGGTCTGGCAATCTACAGGTCGGCGACAGTCACAGCCCTAAACTGCATCACCACTGCAGTAAACAAGGCAGGCCGACTGCTCACAGATGCGGAAAGACTAACACACACCTGTGCGCTCTACACCCAGGCAGGTTGGCTACAACTGAAGGACAGAATAAACTACCAAACCTGCCTCATCACCAAGAAATGCACTCTCAACCAACTACCCATGGGGTCCACAACCTCCTAGCTCCACACTCAAGCACCCAACCCACAAGGAATTCCTCCACTCAGACCTACAAAGTTCGCAGATGCCGCACAGCCCTGGCACAACATGCCTTTTACTATTGTGCTCTGCTATGGACCAGTGCCTTACCTCCTGACGTTATCAATGCCACATCTATTGGATTGTTCAAATGCAGACTCCGGCAGCATCTAGTGAAATCTAGTAAATGTGACTGCTACCATTAGCACCCTCTCAGAGCATCGAGCAACTACTTGTACTTGCCTCCTGACAACTCATTGGATTGAGGGATCCCAATCCTAGGACTTTAGGTTACCCCCCCCAGTCATGACATTGCTTCCACGTCCCTACCCCCTCAGATGCTCCCAACTACCTAACTCCTTCCACCCATGTTTGCAACCCCTCCTTCTCACCTCTGAGAGCTTCCAAGTAGAGTGTTAACCTCTGATGCCGTCTAGCTGCTATACTGCCTAAGCTGTTTAATGCTGTTGTACCCTGTAACTTACCTGTACCATATGTAACCCTGTCATCTGTATTATATTGTCTATGTAACTGACGTGGAACCTATAAATGAGCATCTGCTCACTGGTGTAATCCAAGACCTCAATAAATAAATAAAAAATGTTCAAACCCCCCCCCAAAAAAATTTTTTTTATATAATTGTATTATTGAAACCAGGTAGATAGAAGGTGATACGTGGAAGAATCATAGGATATAATCTGTTCGGGAAAGATAGGAATAATCCGGGGGGAAGGGGGATTTAACATGGAAGAGATTGATGAGCCTGAAGGAACAAATCAAGAAATAATTTTGTTTAATGTCAAAGCCTGTAAAACTCACAAGCTATATTTGGGAAATATGTTATAGATTTACAGATTGATCACCTCTTGACTGATGAAATAGTATTAGAAGACATTGCAACAGTAAGCAATAGGGGTGGCATAGTACTTATGGAGACTAACCTGCTATGGATTAACTGGATAGCAGGAATTGAAAAAGCTTTTGTGCAGGTACCAAATAATAGCTTGGGACAATATGTGGATTTAGCAACAAGGGACAAGAAGCTATTAAATACTGTGTTTTCTCAGATAATATTAATGACTGCATTAGTAGAGAACCCCTGGGCAGTATGGACCATAATGTTGTCCAGTTTACGATTAGCTGAAAGGGAATAAAGGAAAGAGGTGTCACCAAGTGTAGAAATTTTAAACACGCAAACTTTAATGAGAGTAGAGTTATCTAAATGAAATTGGGGAAAAGTAATTTGAGGGTAAAAGTACAGATGGTACGTGGTCATGTTTTAAACACACAGTCATAAAAATTGAGCAGTGAGGGGCTTCCCCCATTAACATCTAAATATATAAGAAGGCAAAATCCCAATCTTGGCTAACTACAAAGATAAAAAGGAAAATCAAAAAGACAGGAAAAAGCACATACAGTAGGTTCACTAGAACAACAAATACTAAGGAACAATGGGACAGGTTTAAACAGTTTCAGAGGGTATCAAAGTTGAATATTAGGTTAGCAAAATGGAATATGGAAAACAATATTTCTGAAAATTCTTAAAACAATTCAAAAGTTTTCTACAATTATTTTAGGCCTTGTCTGCCCGTAATGCTGGTCTTTCAGTGATCACTTAGGGGTCCACTCCTTCCCCATTGGGAGTCCCCCGCCTCCAGTGTTTGTGGTTTTAATTGCAACCCTCCTCTTTACTTTATCCCAACCCCTCTTAAGGCTGGCCACTGTCTATACCACCTCATCTGACAGCTCATTCCACTTAGCCACCATGCTCTCAAGTGCCTCCTCATTTCCCTCTTGCATAATCCCCCCACCAGCTTTAGGTAGTGTCCTCTAGTGCGTTTTTGTTACTGCTGTGGCTGAAGAGACCCTCAGATTTCACCATGTTAATACCACTGGGGTATTTAAATGTTTCAGTCATGTCTCCATTTCCCCCATGTCCTTCAGGGAGTACATGTTGCGGTCTCCGAGTCTTTCTTCATACATCCTACCCTGATGACCCTAGATCATTTTAGTTGCCATCCTCTGGACCGTTGCCTGAAGATTGATGCCTTTTCTTAGGTACGAGTTGCCAGTACTGCACACTGTACTCAAAGTGTGGATGCACTAAGTATCTGTACAGCAGCAGAATGAACTCTGCCTTCCTGTTAGTTATTCCTCTGGCTATGTAGCCCAACATTTTAGTTGCTTTGGCTGCTGCCTTCCTGCACCATGCAGGGTGTTTCAGCTCACTTGTGATGATCATCCCCGAATCTTTCTCCTTTTCTGACCTGGTAACATGCACACCATCCAGACAGTCTTCAGTCTTTGGGTTCTTAGCCCTCAGGTGCATGACTCTGCACTTCTTGGCATTGAACCCCAGTTGCCAAATACCCAACCACCTCTCAAGTCTGTCTCGATCTTCGCCTGAGATCCTGTATTCCCACCTCTGTGTCCACCCTCACACAGAGTTTGGTATCCTCTCCTAACAGGCAGATCTTACCTTTTACTCCATCAACTGTGTCACCAATAAATATATTAAACAGCACCAGCCCAAGCAACAAACCCCGGGACCCTGCTAGTGCCTGCTGTATCCCCTGAGAAACCTCCGCCCCCAACCTCTGCCTTCCATCTTGCAACCAGTTTTTTACTCAGGTCATTAGCTTTACTCCTACCCCTGACTCCTCCAGTTTCCTGATTAATCTCCTGTGGAGAACAGTGTCAAAAGCTTTACTAAAATCCAGATACAGGATGTACAAAACAGGCCCTTATTCACTGTTTTGGTCACCCAGTCAAAGAAATCAATCACATTTGTTTGGCAGGATCGCCCCACCACAAAACTCATGCTGTCTGTTATCCTGGACCCATTATACTCAAGAAAACACACCAGTCTTTCTTCAATATGGTCTCCATAAGCTTTCCTAACATTGAGGTCATCCCTTGGTCCACTTTTGTGGAGGGGTACTACATGCACTGTTCTCCAGTCTAAAGGTGGTCAGTAATTCCCCCAACACTAGTGAGCTGTTGAAATCATCAGCAGATGCGCTAGCACACCTCCCAATTCCGTCGGCACACTCTGATGTATACCATCTGGGCCTGAGGACTTGTCTACTTTCAGAGCTCTCAACCCCTTCCTTACCCTATCCTCACCAATATCCCCATCAGTATCACTTCCCACCTCATTGCCCACCCCTTTCTTCTCTTGAAGCATCGGACCATCCTTTTCCCTGGTGAAGACTTAGCAAAAATACTTATTTAGTACTTCTGCTTTCTCTTCAGTACCTTCCGCCCACCTCCCCTCCTTTTTAGCTTGACAGTACCATCCTTCATATCCCTTTTCTGCATGATATATTGGAAGAAAGACTTCTCCCCCTTTTTCACCCCTCTGCCAGTGGCAGCTCCTTTCTGGCCTTGGCCAACTGGACTTCTCAGCCTGCCACCCTAGCCTTAATACTGTACTCTGCCCTGTCCTCCTCCTTCTGGGTCCTTTTGAATTTCTTGAAGGTTGACCTTTTGTCCCTCACTGCTTGAGCTACCTGCCTATCAAACCAGCTTAGCTTTTTGGCTTTGGACTTTTTAATTTTCAGCTTTGCACACTAGTTAGTGACTGCCACCAACCCTCCCCCTTAATTATGTCCCATTTCTGGTCCACTCCCATCTCTTCTTTGATACCAGCAAGGTGCCCACTTAGTCTCTCCCATTCTGTTGTACTCTGCCTTCCCAAAATGCAGTACTCTTGTTTTGGTGTTATTTTTGTCTGTACCCATGTCTAGATGCATCCACACTGTGTAATCATGACAAGACTCAAATCAAAAACATCATAGGATAGTAAAACCAGACATTAATGTCAAAAATTATTACTCCTTATAAACAATCCAGATAACCTTTGCTGTCTGGGTCTCCTGTAAATGCCTATCGAAACAGCCATGTCGTCATTCTACTTTTGAAAGTGGTAACAGGTCAGAGATGAATACCCGTGTGGTAGGCCATTCCAAAGTAAATGGAGAGCTACAGAGAAAGTCCTGTACCCAGCTGATTTTAACTTATATTTTCAAATGAACAACTGGCCAGTGCCAGCAGAGTGTAACTCACAGATACTGGGGTGGGCTGCAAGAAGCATACCAGGGTACTGGGGTTCCAGTCAGTTGAGGGTCTTAAAAGTAAGAACAAGACTCTTTTAAGTCAGTCCACCATCTCAGAGGGTGCCAGTGCAGAGAGCGTGGCACTGGAGTGATGATTACTCCTTCTTACTTAGGTGATGGGTCTAGCTGCTACATTCTGCACCAGCTGGAGATGATGGAGCTGACCAGCTGGATGGCCCTGACAGAACATATTGCAGTCGTCTAGGTGAGAGACAATGAAAGTATGCACTAATGTTAAAAGATCATCCCAGTCGAGGTAGGGGTGCAATCCTGCTATGTTCTTTAAATAATAGAAATCACTCCTCACCACAGCCGACACCTGTAGCACAAGTGGTTGAGTGACCCCTAGATTGCGAGCCATGTGTTGATCCTGGAGTTTATCACCCCCAAAAATGACATCCAGGCTCTTCAAAATGGATGACCTAATTTGAGTTGATCCCACCAGTAACAGCTCGGTTTTGATGGGATTCAGCTTTATCCTGCTATAATCCAGTTACCTACTGATCTTATATAGAGCATTCTCAAGCACTGACACGGAGGAGTCCTGTCCAGGTTTAAACAAAAGCTGTAGCTTGGTATCATCAGCAGTGCAATGAAATCCCAGACTATACTTTCGGATCACATCTGCAAGCGGAAGCATAAACACTGCAAACAAAAGGGGAGCTAGACTGGTACCCTGAGGAATGCTGCAGTCAATGACAGAGGGAGCAGATCGAAATTTCCCTAGAATCACCAACTAATGGTGATCCCTTTGGAAGGATCAGAACCAATCCAGTATGGTTCTTACCACCCCAGCAATCCTCCTCAAATATTCCACCAACTCCTCATCTTCAACAGTGTCAAATTCAGATGACAAATCCAAGAGGACCAGGAAAGAAACATCTCCCACGGTCCTTCACAAGGAGCAAGTCATTTAAAACCCTTACCAGGGCCATCTCTGTGCTACGCTGAGAAGTGAAACCAGATTGGAATGGCTAATAGAGAGAATATTCCTCCAGATGCCCCCTTAGCCATGCTGTCCTCACTTTCTTGATACCTTTTCCTAAAAATAGCAAGTTAGAGACCGGTATAAAACTCTTGAAATCATTAGGATTTAAAGTAGCCTTCTTTAAGAGTGGTCATCCCACTGCCTCTTTCAAGTTAGTTTCAGTACTGTAACTTTCCAATTTCCAAATGTTTTTATTTTGCATGTTGTCATCTCCAAAAAATCATTACCTTTGATTTCCCTGCATTGATTGATGAATCGAATACTTTCAAATGACAGTTATTTCTCACCAGAGCTCTTTGCAACCTCAGCTGAGTTTGTGAAAAAGAATCAGCTGAACTTTTTGGTATTATGTTTTTGGGGGAAATGTATCTACTTTATCTAAAACATTAACCAGTGTCTCCATGTAGAGATTAAAGAAGATTGGAGCCAAAAGGCATCCTTGCTTAGCTCCATTCCTTATACCTTTACCTTTTTTCTCTCTCATCACTAACAATCTTTACTTTGGCTTGATTGCTTTTGTGGACCAACTGTATTAATTAATCCTTGCAGCTCTTTATCAATTCTAAATTCTGTTAAAATCACCCACAATAAGTAATTATCATCAGATGCATTATTGATGTCTATGTGTGTGCATACAGTTTTTGTTGATCTTCGTCGAGAATATCTCTTTCATCAGGCCACACCGATGGAATTATAGATGCCAGGCACTAGGACCACATAGAAACTTTTTGCAAGCATTCCACTAGGGGCCACCCACAATGGCGTCCTACGTCAGCACTTCATATATAAATGTGGAAGGTGTGCAGCTCTACTCCAGATGTCACATCCCAGCATGGGTCTTTCTGCACCTCCAGGGACTCATGGCTGCAGCCGTCATTACAGTTCTTTACGGTTCCCCTAGCTAGACTGCATATGAGAATTCCTCAGAGGATGCTGCGGGTCCAGTGTGACAAGTGTACAGATGACCTGGAGTCAAGAAAGTGGTGATGTGGTGGCTAGAACCCAGCAACCTCCTGAGACGGGTGCCATTCTTCATTTCATTCCTGCAGCAAATCCTCACAACAGATGCCTCAGCTGGAGGGCTCACCTGGGTGCCCACCAGACTCTAGGGACATGGTCTATGGTAAGAGATGGAACTCCACATAAACGTCTTGGAGATGTGAGTAGTTCTGCATGTCTTGCAGGCCTTCCAGACCCAGCTGTCCCCGGGCCCACTGCTGATTCAAATGGACAACACCAGTATGGTCCATTACATTAACAAACACGGAGTGACTCATTTATACCCTGTGTGTTGGGGAAGCGATGAGGGTCTGGTATTGGACAGTAGATCACATCCTGGAACTCTCTGCTGCCCATGTTCCCAGTGACCAAAACATCTTGGCAGACAGCCTAAGCCAGTCTCAGTCATGAGCTCATGAGTGGGAACTCTTGACCTCCGTGGTAGAAGATCTGTTTAACCGGTGGGGTCATCCAGAGTTGGATATTTTTTGCATCCCCACTCAATGCAAAACTGCCGCTTTTCTGCTTGCTCGCTCCAAGGCCTTGAGTTTTCTGGCAAGACGAATTGTCCCTCTCTTGGAAAGGGAGATTCCTCTATGCCTGCCTTCCCTTCCCGCTCCTTCATAGGGTTCTGATTGAACTTCAGATGGAAGGGGTGTCGATGATCCTAATTGCCCCCTTCTGGCCTCGTCAGATTTTATTCCCCTTGCTTCAGCAGCTGGCAGTGGAACCTCCAGTGCCCCTGCCCCTTTGCACAGGCCTGCTCTCCCAGGAGCAGGGCACCCTGGTCCATCCAAACCTCAGATCTCTTCACCTCCATGCTTGACTCCTGAGGATATCGCTATTTCAAGGTTTTGGGTGTCTCTAGGGTGGCAGATGTCATAGTGGTGGCCAGGAAACCAGGGTCACCTATTCCTTGAAGTGGAAGCATTTTGCTATATAGGCTGCATTGCACCACTTAGATCCTTTCACCTATCTGGTGAATCAGATTTTGGAGTACTTGCTGTCCCTCTTGGACTCCAGTCTCAAGTACTCCTCCATCAAAGTACATCTCTCCGCCATCTCTGCTTACCATGTACCTGTAGATAGCCGCACTATGGCTCAACTTGGTGTTTCTCGCATGTTTTTTGAGAGGCATCTTGCACTTGAAGCCTCCAATCTGCAATCCAGTCCCGGCTTGGGACTTAAATTTTGTGTTAGAAAATTCACCCTGCTTCTGTTTAAACCATCCATGAGTTGCAAGCTACGCTATCTGTCGTGGAAAGCGTTATTTTTAGTTGCTATTACTTTTGCACGGAAGAGTTCCGAGCTTCAAGCGCTCATGTGTGAGCAGCCTTATTTAATTTTCCACAAAGACAGAGTGTCTTTACGTACCAATCCCAAGTTTCTTCCTAAGGTAGTGTCTGAATTTACTTTGAATTAATCCATACACCTTCCTGTTTATTATCCAGAGCATGCCAATCCAGGGGAAGCATTGCTCCATACTTTGCATGTGCATAGAATTTTGCGACACCAGGCAAAGGACTATAGGAAATCCTACTAATAGTTTGTTTCCTTCACCCCTGGGAAAGGGGGGCATCCCAGTGTCCAAACAGTGTCTTTCCAAATGGTTTGTCAACTGCATTATTTTTTGTTATAGGAAGTATAGTAAGGAACTTCCTGGCGAGGTTCAATCAGGGGTATGGCCACTTCTGTTGCCTGCTTCCAAAATATTTCAGCCGCAGAGATCTGTGCAGCTGCCACTTGGAGCATCGTCCATACCGTTACCAAACACTACAGTCTAGACATCGCCTATAGTTGCAGGGCAGTTTTGGCTTGGCTGTTCTACAAGGCCTTCTCTCTTAGGTCAGAACGGCCAACCACGGTCTGTCTGTCAGTCTTTGCCAGAACTTCCTGGGACTTGTCCTACGGTGTGGCCTGCTGCAAGAGATACCCTCGAAGTAAGATAGTATGGTTATGTAATAACTTACTGTGACAGTAGATCGAGCAGATCTCTTGCATCAGGCCATGCTTTCCCTCCCTCCTTTATCCTCTTTTATGGCCTTTGGGTCTTCTGCCTAGCTCTCCCTTCCATGGAGGAGAGCTTTCTGCTTTCCTTCTTCCCTCCTCTGTGGTTACCTCTGACAACTCTTTGGTTCCCCTAACGGGCTTTTGCTCTTGGTCTCTGACTGGAGAACTGAGGAGGCTCTGGGGGCCGCCCACTCTTATAGGATTGGCCAACGTCGGAGGGTGAAGTCAGTGGTGGGTGGCCCCCTCTGGTAGCTTGCTAGCTAGAAAGTTTCCATATGGTCCCAGTGCCTGGCAACCAAGTCCTACCAGTGTGGCCTGCTGCAAGAGATCCTCTCGAAGATCTACTGTTACGATAAGTTCTTATGTAACTAGAAGGGGGACAGGATCAGATCTACAGTACAGTAGCTTCTTGTTTTACATTGTTTTTCATGGATTCTACTTGGTAGAAAGTTGTTTATTTTCTTTCTTACTACTAAGGGGCTAGCAGGGTATTGTTTGAGGCTGTTGGAATTTTGAAACCTGTTTTGGTAGCTGTATGTGGGCTCATTTGTTTGGTTCACTGTGTGGCAGGCTGCATTTGTAGAGGCCTATTTCTTCTGTTTTAAACATAATTGGTGTAATTTAACTGGGTCTGTTTCTTTGAATTGGAGACCTATATCTTCTAATTCAAGCCTATTTTGATGTATTGTTGGTGAAGCTGTTTGAATTGGTGTCTTGTTTCTTTGGTTAGCAAACCTATTTTGGGGGCTTGAGTAGAATTGATTCATCGTTGCTGGCTTCACTAGCTGCAAAGTTTGAGTGCATGGGGGGGGGAAGGGTGCTAATGGTCTGACTAGAGGCCTCAGCTACCTGATTGTTTCCAGAAGACTTGGGCTGGTCCCACCCACTCAAACCCCTCACCCCACCCACCCTTGGTCCATTATTTCCTTAATGCTAGGGGTTCTGACATCACTTCCTCAAACAGACAAAGGATATGCACCTGTCATAGCAGAAGCAGACATCCAGGAAAGGAACAGCAGCAAGTGAAGAGGTGACTGTCTCTCAGTGGAAGGGAAGTAAATGCAAATCTAGGAGCTTTCATTATTACTTCTTCCATTGATATTGCATTGGGAAAGGAGAGTAGGAGTTTGAAGAAGGTTGTGCAATGGCTACTAACGTCTATTTTTGAGTGTGGATGGGAAGGATAGGAATACTAAAAACAGTTGCTCAATATATCTAAATGTGTACAGCAAAAGAAGGTAAGGAATTAAGAAAATAATGTTTTGCACTGATAGAAGGGGAGAGGGAGACTTGGGGAGTGTTTGGTATCCTGCATCTGGAAGGGGTGGGGGGTCGGCTGGTGAACCTTGACAGCAATGGGTAGGGTGGTGGCTGCAACAACTGCGGTGCACCAATCTTTCTAAACATTGCCTGGAGTGTGGGAGGATGTTTTATGTACAACCCGATAAGAGAAACTTAGAAAGGAGATTGAGGGTCTGCAGGAAGAACTAAGACAGGCAAGGCAGATTTGGGGTGGGTTTAGCCCAATACTGGAGGGAGGAAGAAGGAGATGAGGGAGGCGATTTAAGCCAACAGTGGTGAGGAGAGGGTCAGAAGAAGGAAGCAGAGACAAAGGGGCCCAGGCCAGGAAGAACGATTGCCAGGAAACCAGGTCAGGAGACAAAAGTCAAACGGAAGGAGGCGATAGGGATTTGTGAGGGGAGGCGAAGAAGTGGCAAAAGTCGTGGAGTGGAAAGGAGAGAACAGGTTACTATGAAGAGAGAGAGAGTGGGCATTTGTGAAGGGTCTTCAGAAAACAGCTCTGCACTGCTAGAGAGGAAGAAAGTGGAGGAGGGAAATGATGAAATTAGAGGAGTAATTGATAAATGCCTGGACCAAACTGGAGCGGCGGGAAGTTCTGCTGGGAGAACTGCAACAAGGGTAAAAGGGGGAAATAATGAGCAGGATGAAGAAGAAGAGCTGGAAATGAGGGAGGGAGATGAATGGAAGCAAGCAGGGAGTAAGAGGGGTGGAATCTTAGTGCTGGGGGACTCAATACTAAGAGGAGTTAGGTGGGGTAGCAAGGGGGAGAGGCATAGTCGCATTTGGGTGGAGGCCATGCCAGGAATGACAATGAAAGGGTGGGACATTCTGTTCTGAAATATGCTAGAAGGGTAAGGACAAGCCTCATTAATTATACATCTTGGGACAAATGACCTGGCTGACAAGACAGTAGATATAGTCCAGAGGAGGTTTGAGGAACTAGCACAATTATGTGAGGGGCAGGAAGATCAGTAACTTTTCCGAGATACTTCCGTGCCAAAGGCAAGCACAACAAGAAAGCTGAGAATAGAGGAATTTAACGGATGGCTAAGAACCTGGTGTGCTAAAGGGTATGGGCTGTTGGGGGACCTGGGAGGACAGTAGTCTCTATGCCAAGGACAGACTACACTTGAGTGAGGAGGGAAAGAAAGTGTGGAAACAGAGGATGGAAGAATATATAGAGGAAGTTGGGAATTTAAACTAGGAGTGGGGGGTGGCAGTTGGGGAAGAGATATGCAGAGACCACAGGTTGGTAAATCATATGAGCTTACACCCCATAACAGTGACAAAGGACAAATGGCAAGTACTATTGGTGATGCTAGGAAAGGAGGGCAGGATGGGAGGGGAAAAGGGTGGAAGGTGGTTACCCTTAATGCTAGGAGCCTTGGGAGGAAAACTGCAGAGTTACAAGTTCTCATGGCAGAGGGAGAGGTGGACATTGCAGCCATCACGGAAATATGGGCCACCAATATAATGACTGGGACCTGTCTGTACCAGGATACAGGTTATTTCGAGGGACAGGGTGACTGGGAAAGGGGGTGGCACTATATGTGAAGAAAGGACTGAAGTGTGGGGAGGAAGGAGGAGGGTAGTACAGAGTCACTTTGGGTGCAAATCCAGGATTCCAAGAATAGGATTCTTAGAATGGGAGTGGTGTACAGGCCACCATCTCAGATGGAGGAGTTAGACAGGGAACTAGCGGGACAGATCAGGAGGACCTGCGAGAAGGGTAGTGTGATGATTGTGGGGGACTTCAGCATGCCAGGAGTGGACTGGAGCACCCCAACAACCAGTAACAGAAGGGAGCAGGTACTGCTGGATGCCATCCAGGACAGCTTCCTGCTGCAAATGGTCAGTGAACCAACCAGGTTGGGGAATACTCTTGACCTTGTGCTGGCAAATGGGGACTTTGTGAGAGAACTTACACTGGAGGAACCGCTGTCAGGGAGTGACCACCACTCAGTATGGCTCACATTAGATATGGGCAAGGAAGGAGTGGAATCTGGCACAAGAGTGCTGGACTTCAGGAGGGCCGACTTTGGGAGGATGGGGGAAGTGGTAAAAGGGTACCTGGCCAGAATTCAATCAAGTATGGATACGAACCAGAGATGGGAGCTCATCAAGCTGGGGATAGTGGAGGCAACCAAAACCTGCTGCAAAGCCCAGAGCAAGAAAGCTAGGGCTAAGAAACCGAGCTGGTTGAGCAAGGAGGTCATGGAAAAGGTAAGGAGGAAAAGAGCTGCCTTTAGGAAGTACAAGAAAACAGGGAGGGGGGAGGACAGAGAGGAGTACTTGACAGAATCGAAGGAGGTAACAAAGGCAGTAGGGAGCCAAAGCATCTACAGAACTCAGGCTGGCACAAGGCATTAAGAAGGGGAGAAGGACTTCTTTAAGTACATCAGAGCTGAAAAGGAGCTGTAAGGACCACATAGCAGGATTAGGAAGGAGGGTTGGGTGGAAGCAGTGGACGATAAGGTGGAAGCATTAAATGAGTACTTTGCTCAGTATTTACTAAAGAGAAGAGGGGGTGACTCCCAAGGTGGGAGAAATGGCAGGCGGGGGGATGTGGTGACAGATGGGAAATCATGGAGGCAGAGTTCGAGAGGGTTTGAAGGCACTGAGGGTGGACAAGGCACCAGGCCCAGATGGCATCCACCCTAGGGTACTGAAGGAGCTGGCAGAGGTCCTTGCAGGACCTTTGGCAGACCTATTTAATGCCTCACTACATTCGGGTGTGTACCTCGGACTGGAGGATGGCTCATGTGGTGCCCCTCCACAAGAGTGGCCCCAGGATGAACCGGGAACTACAGACCAGTGAGCCTCACATCCATCGTGGGTAAGCTAATGGAGACTATCCTGAAGGAGAGGCTGGTGGCCCTCCGGAGGCCAAGGACTACAGGACAGCAGACAGCATGGCTTCATACGTGGCAGATCCTGCCAAACTAACCTGGTGGAGTTCTGTGACTGGGTAACTAGGCAACTGGACAGGGGCCATACAGTGGATGTCTTGTATCTGGACTTCAGTAAGGCATTCGACTCGGTGCCACATGGAAGGCTGGGAAGGAAGTTAGTAGGCACAGGGGCGGGTGCAAAGCTGGTGAGATGGGTAGGAAACTGGCTGCAGGGAAGGCAACAGAGGGTGGTGGTGGGTGGGAGCTCTCACACCCAAGGGCAGTGATGGCGGTGTCCCACAGGGTTCGGTGTTGGGACCAGTGTTGTTTGGGATATTCATTGCAGACATATCATGGGACATCAAGAGCAAGATCAGTCTGTTTGCTGACGATATCAAGGTTGGCGCGGTGGTGGATGACCTAGGGGGATGGCAGGGGTTGCAGGATGATCTGGCAAAGCTTGAAACTTGGTCAGACACCTGGCAACTGGGCTTTAATGTCAAAAAGTGCAAGGTACTGCATTTTGGGATGAAGAACCCAAGGAGGACTTACCAGCTGGGGGAGTGCAGCTCTGCACAGTGTAGGAAGGCAGCTGCAAAGGCCAACAAAATGCTGGGCTGTGTTGCAAGGGTATATCCTCGAGGAGGAGGAGGTGATTCTGCCACTGTATGGTCATTAGTTAGACCACACCTGGAGTACTGCGTGCAGTACTGACGTCCGTGTCGAAGAGGGACATTAAGTTACTGGAGGGGTGCAGCGAGGCGACAAAGATGATCAAGGGTCTGGGGACTTATCATATGAGAGGAGGTTGAAGGAGTTGAACATGTACTCACTGGAGGAGAGGAGAGACAGGGTGACAGTTGAAACCTTTAAATACATGAAAAGGAATAAACAAGGCGGGTACAGAGGGGCTGTTCAAAGTAAGGAGGGAGGGCCGCAAGGCCATGATATGAGACTGGAGGCGAGGAGAGGTTCAGGAGGGAGATGAGGAGACACTTTTTACAGAGAGAGGGTGGTGGCTGGGTGGGAATCGTTACCTGCAGAAGTGGTATGCAGTAGAACAGTGGACTGCTTCAAATGAGGATGGGACAGGACAAGGGGGAGGGTTAATGAAGGGGAAGGGTGGAAGGGAAGGGCAGCTGCAGAATAAGGGGTGCTAGCTGCACATTCGAGCAGACTTGATAGACCTCTGGGCCTTTATCTGCTGGCAAATTTCGTATGTTCGTACTCTACTACTACTAAATGTTTGCTGTATAAGCACAATTTGCAGACTGCTTTGGATTTGGGCAATTCATGTGCTTGTGCAGTGGCAGTGGCAAGAAGACTACTAGTCCCAATTCACAAGTCACTCTGGAAGGCTACATCGAAAATCATATCAGCACCCAATTCAGCTGCTGGCATTTTTAAAAAGTTTGAAAAAAGTATCAGGTGGACAGACGATGGGTGTAATACCTGTGGTATCCCGTGAAGATAGCGATTGAGGAATGGTGAAGTGACATAACAGCAACTGAACCACGGCGCTGGCACTTTTTTAGTGATCCCAGATCCTCTCAGAGTAGGAATATATAGAAGGTGTGTGGGGGCAAAGCCCCCCGCAGAAAATGACATTGTCAAGAGTGGTTGCGATTTGGGTTTGACATCGTTATCATGCGATGCCGTTCCTCAGTCGTCGTTTTGACATGGACCCAATACCTGTATGCCAACTCATTTCATGAGAGTGGTGCAGACAGCTGCTGTGAGAAGGCCAAGGTGGCTCTCTTCACATAGCCACCTGAAAAGGATTCCAGGAAACTGGATTCTATGGCCAAGAAAGTGTACACAACAGCTTCTCTACTCCTGAAGCAGGCAGCTTACTTGGCATATACAGCTCTGTACCAGAAAGAATTGTGGAATGCATTACTGGCACAGAGTGATAAGGTGGACAGTGATCACAAATATTGGAAGCTGCAGGGAAAGGAGAGGTGGTAGTTATGGGGGACTTCAACCTGCCCAAAGTGGACTGGAGTATACCATCCACAACATATGCTAAGAGTCAAGTGATTCTGGAAGGACTACAGAGTGGATTTCTGACTCAGGACATCACTGAACCAACAAGAGCTGAGGCAATTCTTGATCTGGTGCTCACAAATGGGGAGCATGTACAGGAAATAATGGCCAGGGAGCCACAGGGGGAAGTAACCATTGCACAGTATGGTTCCATCTGGATATGGGCAGGGAAAGCATCCCGACTAAGACCAAAATCTTGGATTTCAGGAGGCCAGACTTCAGGAAGATGGGTGAGGTTCTAAGGAGCCATCTGGTGGGCATCAGAGCAGAGATGGGGGTGGACCTAAAGTGGTCCATCATTAAGGAAGGAATACTGGTTGCCACAGATGAGTGTGTTAAGCTCAGGGGGAAGAACACAAGGGCCAAAGCGCCCAGCTGGTTCAGTTCTGGGGTTGCCAATGCAGCAAGGGAAAAGAGGTTGACCTATAGAAAATTCAGGAGGACCGAGAGAAGTGGCTAGGGAATATTACCTAAGGTTGGCTAGTGAGGCAAGTAAGCAAGTCCAGCGAGCAAAGAGAAGGAGCTCCAAATAGCTGAAGGAACTAAGAAGGGGGAGAAGGCTTTCTTTCACTATATAAGTGAGAAAAGGGACAAGAAGGAAGGGATTATTAGGCTTAAGAAAGGTGTGGAGTGGGTGGAGGATAATGGTGGAAAAGCAGAGATACTAAATGAATACTTCTGTTCTCTCTTCACCAGGGAGGAGGACGGACCAGTGCCTTTAGGAGGGAAAAGATGAGTTGGGGGGGGAAGGGAACACAGACATCGTGATATAGGATGATAGAGTGAGGGAGGGTCTGCTGGCATTGAAAGTGGACAAATCACCAGGCCTGGACAGAGTACCTCCAAGGGTACTAAAGGAACTGGCAGGGCCACTAGCAGACCTATTTAATAGTTCACTAGAGTCAGGTGTGGTGCCACAGGACTGGAGAACAGCACATGTAGTGCCCCTTCACAAAAGCGGTCCCAAGGATGATCCAGGGAATTACAGACCAGTCAGTCTGACCTCTATTGTGGGCAAGCTCATGGAGACCATACTAAAGGAAAAGTTGGTGGAATATCTAGAGGAACATGATCTCCAAGATGAGAGGCAGCGTTGGTTCATGGGGTGAGATCATGTCAAACAAATCTGACTGACTTCTTTGACTGTGTCACTAAAACAGTAGACAAGGGCCAAGTGGTAGACATCCTCTATCTTGATTTCAGCAAGGCCTTTGACTCTGTGCCCCACAAAAGGTTGATCAGGAAGTTGGTGGATCTTGGAGTTGGGGAGAAAAGATGGTCAGATGGGTAGAAAATTGGCTGAGGGACAGAACCCAGAGGGTGGTGGTGGGGGGAGAGTTATCTGGCACCATAGCGGTAACCAGTGGGGTCCCACAGGGCTCTGTGCTAGAGCCGGTGTTGTTCAATGTCTTCATCAATGACATCGGGGATGGCATTAAAGGCAAAATGTACCTATTTGCAGATGACACCAAGGTCTGTGAGAGAGTGGACACAGCTGAAAGGATACGGGACCTACAGGAAGATCTGGAAAAGCTGTGGAGGTGGTCCAGGATCTGACAAGAAATGCAAAGTTATGCATACTGGAGCCAAGAATCCCAGGACAGAGTATTGCCTGGGTGGAGTCCGAGTATCTGCATCATAGGAGGAGAAGGACCTGGGAGTGATGATTGTGACACTCAGACAGCTGCTTCTGATTAATCTATGATTTCTGTAATATAAAAATGTGTTATTGAGTGTCTCTCATGAGACATGCTGAAACAGCCTGTGGAATGACAACCCCACTCCCAGGTTTTAGCTACAAGGTGTGACCTGGAAGGCCAAGAGATAATTACAGGCTAGAAGATACCTAAATTAAGCATCTCCTGTTTATCTAGCTTATTTATAGCTTGTCAGCTGCTAGGATGGGAAATCATAAACTTTTATAAAGTTTAGAGGAAGAGAGCAGGTTATGACGCTTTAGTGCAAAGTCATAAAAGATTATTTGATGTGTCCTGGGAAGAAGAGCTACTTGAGATCAAAGAGGGGATGTTATTTAAAGAAAGTGATGTGGAGACATGAGTTTTGCTGCGGTCACCTGTATTTACCTCCTGCTGGATAGACATCCTGATTGTATAATTTTTAATAAACAGAGGAGGAGCTGGGTGACATCATGGAGAAGGCAGGCTCAAGACAGTGTTTTAATTATGCTGTGAGTGACCTGTAAAGACACACGTTTGGACTCTCTTGACAACAAAATCTGTCTATCAGCACTATTAGAAGAGATACATTAGATATAAGTCTAATTGTCTGGTGGTAGGAATTTTGCACTTTTTTAACCCTTATTCTTTTAAATGATTGTATGTTTTTGTGATATAAGGTTCTGTATTTACATTTTACATTTGTTTTATCTATCTTTAAGTAAACCTCTACTTTAGAGACTACTTGGTGTGCCTTTGAAATTATTTTTCTTGACAAGTGAAGCATACATGGTTGAAGTTGACACTGTACAAAGCTTAGTGGTTGTACCAAACTGGGAAAAGGTAAGAGTTTATTCTGAGGTCTTTAATAGAGTTTTTAAGGGTTAATTTTGTACTTCTGGTTAGGTGCCTGTAGGCAAAAGATATCTGCCCCCCGGCCCCAAAGATCAGAATTATCTGAGCCTGTACCTTGGGTACGCTAACAAGAGGTTCACAGTTTGAATCCCTCCAGAACTTGAGACCAAAGTTTGATTCGAACCCACAAAACAGACAGGAGGGTTACCCTGTTGTGTTAACTGTTCACAAGACTGCGCTCGGAGGTTGGCACTGTGGGAGCAGAGGGCCTGACCTGCTGAGTGGGTTTGTGACAGATTGGTTGGCTGTGGTTTGATAATTTTGGTATTACAAGCTTTTATTGTTCAGTGTGTCAGCTTGAGACCATCAGCTCACTTGCAAAGAAAGAAAAAGGCAGTGATTTATATAGAACTGAATCACTTGGCGTACAGTCAAGTTCCTACCCTTTTTATTTTATTTTTTTTTCTAAAGTGCAAGTCAGAGTAGCTGTAGTTATGGAAGAAGATGGCTTCCAACTACAGCAGGTACACTGTAGACTACTTAAAGCAGTTGTGAGGGGACAGAGGAGTCCTGTTCGAGGTGAAAGCCAACAGACAGAACCTCATGGATGCCCTGATGGTAGCAGATACCCAGAGCATCGAGTCACAGACAGTGACTGAAAAGGACCAAACCTTGAGTGTGGCAGGGCTAGCGGCCAGTGCAGTGTCCAGATCCGATGAGGAGGGCAACAGGGCCTCTGTCAGCGAAGGGCCACTGTCAGCGAAGGGCCACAGCAGCAGGGGAAGGTCACCAGTATTCTGGATCCAGAAGTACTCAGGCTGCAAATTGAGTTGCGCAGAATGGAGCTGGAGTTCCAGAGGGAGAGGGACCGTGAACAGCAGGAGGCGGACCGCAAGGCAGAGCGAGAACACCGAGACGCAGACCATGAGGAGTGTGAGTGCTAGAGGCAACATGAACTGGGGAAGCTACGACTCCAACCAGCGGCACCAGAGCAGGTAAGTGGCTTGGGTTTAATTGGGACTACAGGACCGGGCTACAAATTGAATTCCAAATTGATAGCCGAATTTAAAGAGGAAGAGGATATGGATGCCTTTTTAAATTCTTTTGAAAAAGTTTATATTCGGGCTAAAATTTCTAGGGAGTCCTGGAGCTTCCAGCTGTCCCCGCTACTTACCGGGAAAGCTCAGGATGCATTGGGTCAAATGGACAATGAGGACAGTGATGATTACAGCAAACTTAAAGCTGCACTGTTAAAGAAATTTGAATTAACTGCTGATTCATACAGAGCTAAATTCCGGAAGCTCAGGAGAAGCCCTGACATGAGCTACGAGGAGCTAGCCACGAAACATCGTCAGTTTTTAAAACGTTGGTGGGAAGGAATTGAAGCAAACTCTGTTGATAAAATTGAAAATGTGATTTTGTTAGAATAGTTTTTCTGAGCATGCTCAGCAGAGCTGAAAACCTGGTTGGAGGACCAAAATCCCAAAACAGTGCAAGAGACTGCTGAACTCTCGGACCTCTATGCCAAGAGCAGACCTGCTCTGAGAGCGAATCGGGTGGGCGTGGCAGCACAGAAAGTTAAGTGTGCCTTCATGGCAGCTAAAACCCTCACTGCCTCCACCAAAACCAGTTAGCCCCAGGTTTCAGAGAAGAGATTTCTCTGAGAGAAGAAATGAATGTTGGTTGTGTAAAGAAACTGGGCATATTGCCAGACAGTGTCCCAAAAAGGCGAGTAATACGCAAGGTGGTGCTAGGAATTAAGTGGGTTATTTGTGTGTCCCTGGAAACATGCCAGTGAACATGAGGGAACACATGCACCCAGTCATGGTGAATGGTGTACAGACGCAAGGGTTAAGGGACACAGGGGCATCCTTGACCTTGGTAAAGGGGGATCTAGTAGAGCCAGGTCAGCTTATACCCAATAAATACGTCACTGTACAGGACTTCACTGGTGGAGAGAAAACATTGCCCCTTGCTAGTGTTCTCCTAGACTGGGGTGAAACAGGGGGAACTGTGTAACAGGTAGCTGTAGCCCAAACCTTAGCAGTGGATGTGATCCTGGGCAACAATCTCAAACAGGAGATGGTGTGTGCAGTTACCTGAAGCCAAGTGGCAAGGGAAAATTGTAGTTCCCTGAACCCCACAGAAGCTATTGTGGAAACCACTGAGAGGCTGGTTCTCCAGCTTGTGTCTCCAGATGGGGAGATGAATGAAAAAGGGGTAGAAATTTCCCCCATAGCAGTTAACCACACAGCTGTGGAGGGTTACTCTGAAGAGGGAGGAGTGACTCATTGTCAGAGGGTTGGGATTGACACTGATCCTAAATGCCATGACGGTAATGCTAGGGACCCTAGTTTAGCGATTGAAGGGGGCGTGTCTCATGCCTTGGGAATGTGTGAGGAGTTTGCAGCTGCTCAGAGAAGTGACCCTAATCTAGAGAAGCTGAGGGCCTGGGCAGACTGTGACAGAGCACAGGGAGGTGATGGTAGACATAAGGTTTATTGGGAAAATGGATTTATGTATACTCAGGCTGTGCAGACAGAGGGAGGGGTGCTAGGCAGGCAGCTTGTCATTCCCCAGGGGTATTGTGAGTGGTTGCTCAAGATTGCACATGATATTCCCTTGTCTGGTCATCTGGGAATCGTGCGCACTACGCAGCGGTTGGCCTAGAATTTCTATTGGCCTAACTTCACCCAGCAGGTGAAGGAGTATTTCAGGTCTTGTCACCGGTGCCAAGAAATAGGGAAGGCGGGCAAGAAAACCCAAGCCGCCCTGATTCCATTGCCCATAGTGGAGGAGCCATTCCAGAGGGTGGGAATGGATATTGTGGGGCCTTTAAATACCCCCAACTTCTCAGGGAAGAGATTCATCCCGACTGTGGTGGATTATGCCACCTGGTACCCAGAGGCAGTCGCCCTATCCTCACTGAGGACAGACAAAGTGTCAGATGCCTTACTTGGGATTTTCTCCCGTGTTGGGTTTCTGCAGGAGGTTATCACCGATCAAAGGGGTTCCTTCATGGCAGACCTGATGAAATGTTTATGGGAGAAGTGTAGGGTGGTGCAGCGATGCATGACACCATATCATCCACAAGCCAATGGGCTTGTGGAAAGATTCAATGGTACTCTGAAGTCAATGTTCTGGGCATTTGCTGAACAGTATGGGAGGGACTGGGAGAAATGCCTTCCCCACCTTTTGTTTGCATACAGGGAGGTGCCCCAAGAGTCGACAGGATTTTCCCCCTTCGAACTCTTATATGGACGCTGGGTACATGGGCCCCTAGACGATCCGGGAGGACTGGGAAGGCAAGCACGCCACCCAGTGAACTCCCATAGTGGATTATGTCCTTAAGTTTAGGGAAAGGCTGAAGGAGCTCATGGGGACAGCCCAGAGCAACCTGGCAGCTGCCAAACAGAAACAAAGTGTGGTACGACCGCAGAGCCAGAGCTCGCTCATACATGGTGGGTCAGGAAGTCATGGTCCTTATCCCGGTCCGGAAAGACAAGCTGCAGGCTTAGTGGGCAGGACTGTACAAAGTGGTTAGGAAGGTAAATAATGTGAACTATATTACAGAGTTACCTGACAAAAGACAGACAGAAAGGATGTAACATGTCAACATGATGAAGCCATATGCAAATAGGGCTGACATAGAAACATAGAAACATAGAAGTTGACGGCAGATAAGGACCGCAAGGCCCATCCAGTCTGCCCATTTCTTTTTCTACCTTATAAATGTGCCATCGGCCTTTGCTCTGTCAGTGACCTATCTATTCATAGTCATTTGTATTGCTCCCTTATGCCTATCCCATGCCTGTTTGAAGCCCTGCACTGTATTCATAGCCACCACTTCTTGTGGTAAGCCATTCCATGCATCTACCACCCTTTCTGTGAAAAATAATTTCCTCACATTCCCCTTAATCGGCCTCCCTCTAATCTCATGCTGTGTCCTCTTGTCCTGCTATTTTTCTTATATTTAAACATGTTAGACTCTTTCACCTTGTTTATGCCCTTAAGGTGTTTAAATGTCTCGATCATATCACCTCTCTCCCTCCTTTGCTCAAGGGTATACATATTGAGCTCCGTTAATCTGTCCTCATATGTCTTCTGATGCAGTCCCTGCACCATTTTGGTTGCCCTTCTCTGGACTGCCTCAATTTGGTTAATGTCCTTGTGAAGGTGTGGCCTCCAATACTGCACGCAGTACTCCAGATGGGGCCTAACCAATGTCTTGTACAGAGGGATTATTACCTCCCTCTTACGACTTGGTGTTTGCAGTGTGTAGTCCTGAGGAGGGGATGGACGAAGGAGACCCCCTTCTGGACTTGCTGGAAGAAAGTAAACGGGAGTCCTCAGTGGAGGCAGTTAAATTGTCTCCCCAGCTGACCCTGGACCAGATCCAGGAAGTAAGGGAAGTTTTAGCAGACTTTGCCCCATTGTTTAGTGCCACAACCCCTGGTTTGGCTGTCGCAGATGGAAAAAAACAATGGTAGATTGCTAAGATGGAGTCTTGCTTTGTAAGGGTATGATATGACAATACTACATAGGGCGGAGCCAAAAATCAGAACTCCGATGGGCTGTCTTGTGTCTACGAGGAGTGAACTGATTTGAGAAGCTCATCCCATGCAGGGGATAGAGCCCCCAAATTCAGTCTAGGTGGGGAGGAATTGAGGCACTCAGACAGCTGGTTCTGATTAATCTATGATTTCTGTAATATAAAAATGTGTTATTGTCTCTCATGAGACATGCTGAAACAGCCTGTGGAATGACAACCCCCCTCCCAGGTTTTAGCTACAAGGTGTGACCTGGAAGGCCAAGAGATAATTACAGGCTAGAAGATACCTAAATTAAGCATCTCCTGTTTATCTAGCTTATTTGTAGTATGCCAGCTGCTAGGATGGAAAATCATAAACTTTTATAAAGTTTAGAGGAAGAGAGTAGGTTATGACGCTTTAGTGCGAAGTCATAAAAGATTCTTTGATGTGTCCTGGGAAGAAGAGCTACTTGAGATCAAAGAGGGTATGTTATTTAAAGAAAGTCATGTGGGGACATGAGTTTTGCTGAGGTCACCTGTATTAATTTACCTCCTGCTGGATAGACATCCTGATTGTATCATTTCTAATCAACAGAGGAGCTGGGTGACATCATGGAGAAGGCAGGCTCAAGACAGTGTTTTAATTATGCTGTGAGTGACCTGTAAAGACACACATGTTTGGACTCTCTTGACAACAACATCTGTCTATCAGCACTATTAGAAAAAATACATTAGATATATGTCTAATTGTCTGGTGGTAGGAATTTTGCACTTTTTTTAACCCTTATTCTTTTAAATTATTGTATGTTTTTGTGATATATGGTTCTGTTTTTACATGTTACATTTTTTTATCTATCTTTAAGTAAACCTCTACTTTAGAGACTACTTGGTGTGCCTTTGAAATTCTTTTTCTTGTCATGTGAAGCATACATGGTTAAAGTTGACACTGTGCAAAGCTTACTGGTTTTACAAAACTGGGAAAAGGTAAGAGTTTATTCTGAGGTCTTTAATAGAGTTTTTAAGGGTTAATTTTATACGCCTGGTTAGGTGCCCATAGGTGAAAGATATCTGCCCCAAGAGCAGAATTATCTGAGCCTGTACATTGAGTACGCTAACAAGAGGTTCACAGTTTGAATCCCTCCAGAACTTGAGACCAAAGTTTGATTCAAACCCACAAAACAGACAGGAGAGTTACCCTGTTCTGTTAACTGTTCACAAGACTGCGCTCGGAAGTTGGCACTGTGGGAGCAGAGGGCCTGACCTGCTGAGTGGGTTTGTAACAATGATCACTAGTGACCTGAAGCACTCTACGTAGTGCAAGAAAGCAGCAGCAAAGGCAAACAAGATGCTGCGATGCATAGCTATGGGGATCAGTAGTAGGAGAGAGGAGGTTATACTGCCCCTGTACAGGTCACTGGTAAGGCCGCATCTAGAGTATGGAGTTCAGTGCTAGTGCCCACACCTCAAAAACGACATTAACCTGCTGGAGAAGGTACAGAGCAGGACTACAAAGATGATAGCCAGTCAGCAGGGCAAGGCATACGAGGAGAGGTTGAGGGCACTGAACATGTACTCCCTGGAAGACAGGAGGGAGAGAGAGAGGGACATTATTGGGACATTCAGGTACTTGAAAGGGATAAAAAAGGTTGATAAGGAGAGTCTGTTTAAGCTGAGTGGCAACCATATCACAAGAGGGCACAGTCTTAAGCTGGAGGGTGGGAGGTTTAGGAGGGAAGTCAGGAAGCACTTCTTCACAGACAGGGTAGTGAACACTTGGAATGCGCTGCCGGAAGAGGTCATCTTGTTGAAGACAGTGGGCAGCTTTAAAAGGGACTGGGGTAGCCATAGGGGGAAGGTAAGAATCACTGGTAAGGAGGATGGAAGGAGTGGGGAGGGAGGGCAGGGACATTAGCTCTAGCTATGGATCCTGCAATACAAACAGACTTGATAGACCAAATAGCCTTTTTCTGCTGGCTTCTTCATATGTTTGTATGTAAGTGGCACAGGAGCTGGCTGCCACCGCTAATGCTTTGTTAATAATTTACCTTCCCTTTGTAAGTCTTGTAAGTGTTTACTTTATGCAGGTGATCTGATTTTGTATTCTCAATCATCTGGTATTAGTAATGTGATGTCATTGTTGCAGTCTGAATTTATTGACATCTGTAAATGGTTTACGGATAATTTTATGATCCTAAACCTTAAAAGGACGAAAGCTATGTTATTTTGCTGTTCTGGTACTTTGAAGGAAAATCGTATTCTAGATATTTATAATGACGATGGATTATTAATTGAGCAATTTTATGGATGTAAATATTTAGGAGTCCAGCTTGATCCTTGCCTGACTTTTCATACCCAGGTAAAGACAGTTTGTAAGAATGTTAATCAAAAATTGGGTTTATTATATAAAATGAAAAAATGCTTCTCTTTTGAAACCAGGTGTGCAGTTGCAAATGACATCCTATTACCTCATTTTGATTATGCTGGTGGTCTGTACTATCGATTGTCAGCCAAGGAAACAAATGCATTAACTGTGATGTATAATAACATCTGCCAGTTCGTTTTAGGTCTTCCCCCACTGACCCTCCACTGTTTTTTGTGCTCTCAGCTAGGATGGTTATCTCCTACATCCCGGTTTAAGTATTGCTATGGGGGGGGTTAATTTTCAAGTTGTTATATTCTAAGGTCCTTTTTCCCTGGAGTAATTTGGTTTCCATCTGTGATTCAACCCTAAATTTGCGTTTTTTATAGGGCCCTTACTCGTTGTTCCCCTTTCTAAAACAATTTCTGGTTCACGTTCTCTCTCACATGCTGCCCCTTTTTTCTGGAATTTGTTGCCAGAAAGTGTCAAGTCTGCTTCCTCTTTATTTAGTTTTAGGATTAATTTAAAAGAACTTCTTATTGGAAGGAGATGGTTGTACTTGTTTGTAAGTTAGTAATGTATTGAATGTATTGTATTTTTGTTTGTATTTGTGAGTTCTTTTTGCTCGGGTGGGACCTGAAAATTGACTTTTTCCAGTGCCCTTACCTGATTAACAAAATGAAAATGAAGTCAGCCCTGGATGCCACAGAGTACCAGTTCCACATGGCTATAGACTCTAGTGATTCTGCTTCATGAGTCTTGGCTCATGCAGTATCATTGCGGTGGTTTACCTGCTGAAAGGCTACACCATCCTTTCCCAGGACACTCAAGCTAAAGCAGTTGATTTCCCCTTTGAGGGAGATCCCCAATTTGGTGACAAAACAGTGGAAAGGCACACATGAAAAAAGTGGATGAATGAGTACAAGTCCACTTTTAAACATAACACTGAGAAAGAAAAGGCCTCCGCTTACTACAGGCCTTGTGGAAGAGGAGGCAGGAGTTACTGTCCAAGACCCTACACCCCTTATGAGTACCAACCCTAAGGATATTACTACAGAGGCAAAAGCAGGAGGGGCTGCAGGTATGCTGTAGCACCAGTCCCCAAGCCACAGCCAAAACAAAACCCCTGACAATTCTTCTCGGGTCACCAGTCAGCCATTGCCAGAGGGAGGAAGGCTGACCCAGTACTTTCAGGAATAGGTAGAAATTACCAGAAACAAGTGGATCCTGGAAGTAGTGGGTCAGGGATTATACTTGCAGTTCAAGATGTTCCCAGAACTACAGAAGCCACAGATCTTTCAAGGCCATTCACCAACAGAAAGAATTCTTCTGGAACTGGAAGTGAAGAAACTGCTGCAGATAAGGGCAGTAGAAAAGATCCCTACCTCTCAGTGGGGAAAGGGCCTGTTTTCAGCATACTTCCTGGCCTAAATGAAAAATGGAGAGTGGCGACCCATTTTTGACCAAAGGTATCTGAACTAAACACCTAAGATGAAAAGTTCAAGATGGTCACACTTGGCACAATGATATCATCGCTGCAGTCAGGAGACTGGTTGGGGTCACTGGATCTGAAACACGCCTGCTTCCACATTCCAGTCAGACTCAGTCACAGAAAATATCTCAGGTTCAGGCTGGGAAACTGCCAGTACCAGTTTGTAGCCCTTCCCTTTGACCTCACCTCAGCACCAAGGGTAGTCACAAAGTGTCTAACTGTGATGGCAGTACACATGAGAAGGCAAAGTGTGGTGGTTTTTCCCTACCTAAACAACTAACAAGTCTCAGGGAAAACAAAGCAAGAAGACAAGGTCCTCAATGCAGTAGGTAAGGAGCACCCTAGAGAGCCTGGGATTCCTAATAAATCTGCAAAAGTCTCAGACCGAACCGGTTCAAGAGCTGGACTTCATAGGTGCAGAGCTGGATACCTTGCAGAGGAAGGCTTTCCTGCCACAGGAAAGGGTATTGCTTCAGATTGCCAGTTCAGATTCCTTCGCATTGGGCCACCCAAGACCTGCAAAAGATTTTCTGCAGCTATTGGGCCACATGGCCTAACCCACAGCTATGGCGCCATGGGCCAGATTTCAGATGAGGAACATTCAGTACCAGCTAAGGGGTCACTGGTCCCGAAGACTAGATTCACTATCCAAGCTAGTGCCAGGCACAAAGACCTTTGTGCAATCACCAGAGTGGTGGAAGGAGGAAAGCAACTTCAGAGGGCATTCCCTTCCTCCAGCAATTCCCAAAAAGTATTCTCACAACAGATGCTTCACTCCTTGGGTGGGGCGCCCTCCTAGGGGATCTCAGTGTCATTTAGAGCAGGATACTTAGGTGCACATAAATCTCCTTCAGCTCAGGGCAGTACTGCTGGCAATGCAGTCCTTTCTCTCACACTCACAAGGTCAGTCTGTTCAAATTCTCTGACAGTACCCCAGTAATATACTACATAAACAAGCAGTGAGGAACAAGAGCCTCAAAACTGCACAGATGCTATGGGGATCTGGCTTATTCCTCTGACACATTTTTCTGCACCACATCTGCCAGGCAAGGACAATGTACTGGCAGACTCTCTAAGTAGAATGAGCCAGAAAAAAAAACAGGTGGACCTTGAACCAGCAAGTGCTGGTCTCCATCTTCAGAAGATGGAGTGCACCAGAAATAGATCTGTTTGCCTTTTGAGAGAAAATCAGCTCTCAACGTTTTGTTGAAGACCACCATCAGGAAGCACAGTCCCAGAGGACACCCTAGCTCTGGATTGGGCAGAGTTGTTCCTGTATTATTTCACACCATTCCCGCTTCTACAGAGAGTGCACATAAAGGTCATGAAAGAGTCCGCAACACTGATCCTGATAGTCCCAGACTGGGCCAGACAGGCTTAGTACTCTGTGCTCCAGACTTTGTCTAGCAGATTCTCAGTCATCCTGCCACTGTGATACAACCTACTGACCCTGTCTCAGGTGAGAATAACATTCCCAAACCTCAGAACACTATGTCTGAGGGCAAGATTCATGAAGAACTAGAATTTTCTAGTTTAAATCGGTCAGAGGAGGTGCCGAGTGTGCTTAAGGTTTCCAGGAAATCAGCAACATGGAAGGCATGCTTTTCTAAGTGGAAGAGATTCTTGTAGTGGCGTGCTCCCAGGAAGATAATCCCAGTGCAGGCACAGCTACATACAGTTCAGGACTACCTGGTACTCATAACTTCCTCAGGTCTGAGACCTTCAACCCTGAAAGTACACCTGGCTGCTATATCAACCTATACATCAGCAGGCAATGACAAGTCCTTGGCCTCACAACCTGTTTTTTAAAAGGTTCTTTAAGGGCCTCAATCACCTGTATTCATCACTCCCCCGGGACCCAGTCCCTCCATGAGATTTTAGTGTGCCTTGCCCAGCTGATGGAGGCTTCTTTTGAGCCCATGACTTCAGTTGATTTAAAATATGTTACATGGAAAATGGTCTTCCTTATAGCCTTGACAGCAATCAGGAGGGTAAGTGAACTATAAGCCCTCTCTACAGATCCAAACTATGTAATCTTCCACATGGATAAGGTAGTCCTCCAAACCTCCCTAAGGTGGTGTCAGAATTCCACTTTAACTGGTTGCCCCTCCTGTATTCTGTCCTGAACATTCCAATACAAGTGAGCAAAAATTGCATGGTCTGGATATAGTAAAGACACTAGGTCACTGCACA
This sequence comes from Neoceratodus forsteri, assembly GCA_016271365.2. Lineage (NCBI taxonomy): Eukaryota > Metazoa > Chordata > Ceratodontiformes > Ceratodontidae > Neoceratodus > Neoceratodus forsteri. The sequence goes on along the minus strand of CM028132.1, from coordinate 781,511,391 downwards.
AACCAGGTGGGGGATGTCAGTTCCCAGAGCACACAGCTTTTTGTTACCTTTGGAATAGTTGTCAAAGGTAGGCCAGCACCTTTGAAAACTATCTGTCCTTGGACAGTATCCAGCATACAGTTCTGTTATAAAAAGTCGGGTAAACTACCTCATAGAGTCCTACAGGTACATTCCCATCCTAAAAAATTTGTAAAGCAGCTACCTGGAAAACAGTGTATACAAATCACAACTGCCTGGACATACAGTCCAGGAGGGATGCCAGTTTCGGAATTGCTGTCTTGCAGAACACTTTTCCTAAGTAGGTTCTAGACCCAGTCTCCCAAGCTACTGCTAGTGAATCTGCCCTTTTGTAAAGCATCATTAATGGATTTCTGTTGTTTGAAGAAAAAAATATTGACCTTAGTAATGTTTCTTCTCAGGGATCCATCAGCAAGCCTTACAAACCCTGACCCTGCCTTCCCTTCCAGAACATGAAAAAAGGTTCACACAACTATCTGTTTTGTCTCAAGGTTGCTTGATCATTACTTACTGCAGTTCCTAAGCAGTTGTTCACATGTGATCATTTTAATTGTACATGATGTTTGCCTTAATTTGATTGGATTTTTCAAAAATGTTATCGAAATTTAAAAAAAGTTTGTGGTAGCCATTTAGTTAGTTTTACTACAGTGAGTAATTTTTATGGCAGTGGGCGGGGCCTACAACCATCTTGTTATCTGTAGCTTGAAAATGGAGTATCGTGGAACACATTTTTTGGACTTTTCAATGTATCCTTCCACATCTACAAATCACTATGACAACTAAAATAAAATAATCCCTTCTTTCTATTTAGAATGTCGGAGACATAACTCCAAGCTGCTTATCAGATTGCCATTAGGAAACTGAAACAGCTTGTTACATACTGGCTGCCTATTAAACTGGAGATTTGTTCACTCCCTTTGAAATGCAGCAACTTGCACATTTAAATGCCTAGTATTTAAACATTTTTTGCTACTAACTTCAGTTGGGCATGAATATCTTTCAGGAAAGATTCATACCTCGGAAATGTTACGCTTTCCCAGCAAATTTATAAAGATTTACACTGTTTTTAATCTCTCAAGACCTATCTGATAAAATGCCAGATCTTCAGTGAACTACCCAGGCTAAATATATAAATTTCTTTTTGACAGCAAGGGTTGTGCCTGCTTCCCAAACATCACAGATAAGAGCTACTGAGATCTCTTATAGTAGGTATGTGTTTGGTGGGGGTTGGGGGTGGAGAAACAAACTCCTGGCTAGGGACACCTCATCTAATGAATTAACTGCTGGCAAACCATGAGTGAGACATTCATTTATATAATTATCTGATTCCTTATGTTCCCATATAGAGTTATAAAAAGTTAGTCAAAACAACTGAGAAAATCGTATGGGACAACAGTTGAGTTTTTCTTGTGTTTTGGACCTCCAACACTAGGCTGTGGAACATAAAGGTATTGTTTGTGGTTGGAATGAGTAATCTAAACAGTAAGAAGTTCTGAACAGTAATATTTTAATTTACAGTATTAGTACTGTAATCGTGCATAATTTCTATAAATAAATTTGAGGTCTGATAATGTAGCCAGGGTATGTGTTAACTTGCTTTGATCTCTCACAACATGAAGTAGTAGTAGTAAATATTTTATTCTGAAAATTCAGAAAAGTATAGCCCAGTTGAGCTGAGGCTCATTTTCAATGTGGTCCCAAGGTATAAAATAAATAGTTACACAAAATATGTACATAAATACAAGCATAGCAAATACAATATATAACCTGTATCAAACGACACAATACTCTACATGACAGACTGTAGATGTTTTTCAATTAATTACAACAAACTTTAGCCATGTCTGCACTTTTTACAACCAAGATCATATCTGATGCCAAGACGGAGGGGATATTGACTTGATATATAATTTGCTATTTTTGAGAGTGAAAGAGATCATGGCATTTATTAGGCAGAAAATTATCATTTAGATACATAGACACTGTCAACAGATAAGGGCCGATGGCCCACCCAGTGTGCCCATTTGAGCTTGTAAGTTCCCTTTATTTTGTTCTATATTATTATTTTATATTTTTGGGGAGGTATCGTGTAAGCTTGATATTATTCCTGGAATGTCAGAGATCTTCCTGGGGAACTTGCAAGATACTGGTATATAACTATACCATTTATAAAATTCCTGATCAGACAACTGGAAACAGAACACTGTTTCTGTCATTTTATAATATGATGTACCAAGTGTGTATTTTCTGAGCTGCTGGATCAGGGCCTTGAAGAAAATAATATTTACTTAACTCATTTTAGATTCCATCGGATGGACAGAAAAAAGTCTGAGAGTTTGCCGGAAAACTAACAACTATAAGATGCAAAAATACAGCGTGTGTGTGTGTGTGTGTGTGTGTGTGTGTGTGTGTATATTTGTTTACAGGCATTACTAGTATCTTTTGAAAGATCGTCCGACTTGTGATTACTGATTTTGAGTATAGTTCATGAAATAATGAGTGTGATATTTGTTATTTCATATAGTCCCCCATTGTGCCTTATGCATACCATATAAATCCAAATCATTCCAAGGCTATCTTGACATATAATATTAATACCGAACAGCAAATTGGAGCTCTTTTCCTGATAAAAGGCTGCTGATATAATAAAGAACAAAGTCATAAATAAGGAACCAATGGCTAATGGAAAAATCTACAGGGATTTGATTCTACCACTGCGGGGAAAGCACAGGAAAAATGAGGGCTTCTTACAGGGAAATGTTTATTTTGATCTGGGAGCACTGAATATTGCTCATCTTATATTTTGTATCCTGGATTGGGCAGGGGAGATGCTACATATCATTTACACATTTTTGCGCTGTATTTACTCATGCTGTCCTAGATTAGATGCAATATCTTGTTTTCAGTGGGGTCATGATTTTACCATTTTTATAATGTATTCAGGATACCTAGTCCAGGGCCCCCCGTATCCAAAGTAGATGAGCAGCGCATCCCGATGGAAAAGGAAGATGTGCCACGCAACTCCAACAGTGCACAGCAGTGCGATATTCAAATGTGCATGATACGCCAGCCGTAAGGGCATGGGCCAGGGTACACACAAATAGTATGCCGTGCAAGTCAAGGGGGCATTCCCATGCATATGCCGTTCTGCGGCATATTCAGTGGGAATGTGCCGCTCGCAGTCCAGAGCACCGCGGCCCACAGTTAGGCCACGAATAGCTGGCCTAATCCGGCCAGCCACTCACAGGCGGACTGCAGATGTGCACCCAGGTGCACAGCAGCCTGGCAGCCCTGGTGGACTAGAGGTACCCCCTTTCCATCCCCAATCTATCCAACTCCATCCCCGAAGAGCTCCATAGTGTAGGGCTCCCCCCCAAGACCCGATCACACCAGAGGAAACCATGGTCCATATCTGTAGTGTAGAGGACCCCCACCCACCGCCCCTGTATGCAGACACCCTCACTCCCCCATACCTGACCTGTTGCAAAGACTGGCACTGTTCACACCTTGCCATGGCCAGCCATTGACTGCACTGAACCCAGGCTGGGGACCTGCACTCTGGAATGACCCAACTGGGTGTGCGGTGCATTGGGGCACCACGCAAGCTGCGGACTCACCAGTGTATGCAACCGTGTGTACATCCCTGGCAAACTGTAAGAGGGAATTTACATGCCTTGCTGATGCTGTATCTTCCTGCTGTCATACACCGCTGCAAGTCCACACCTCCTCCCCCGTTCCCCTGTGTAACGTGCCACCCTCTGGACTGCTGAGATATCCTGGGTGCCATGGGGTGCGGTATCCTACAATGCCATTTGCAGTGTACACTTCAGGCTATGGATAGTTCATCTGCAATTCCCCAGTTGTACAAACAAATAGGTCGTCAGCTGTAACATGCCTGTTTTGGGACCTGAGTGAGTGGGTACAGCATCGGCCATCACCCGCACTGAGCAATGCAGTTGCACTGGGATGATGGATCCACATGCGAGTGCCTGAGGTGTATGGTCACTGGACATTATCACCCACACACAGCTCGTGCCTATGCATAACACATTCCAGTGTCCTACTGCGAGTGTTCCGCCACCCGCCGATACAGTGGTACGATCCCATGACAGAGCCAGTCGTCGAAATGGGATAGGCTGAGGGGGCAGGTAGGGGGGGTGTCTGTGCACCATTCAGGGGGTGCGAGGGCTACTACATCATGGACATGGACTGTAGGTGTATTCAGGTGCAATCAGGGATGGCATTGGGGTCCCTACAGTATAGAACTGATTGACCCTGGACTCCAGTACAGTCAGGGCTGGTGGAACAGGTGGGGGGCTGCCACTTTACAACCAGAGATTTCAGGGCCTGTCCCACATGGGGGTGGTCGGGGCTTGGGGGCAAGAGCTACTCCAGCATATTCATCCCCATGCCTACATGCAGATGGCCAATAATGAGCATGCATAATGCCCTTTGCACCCTGTATGATCAGTTAGTTTATTCGCATTCCTGGACTGAATATCACCCATGGGGGCTGCGGTGCATACCAGTATATGCCACATAGTCCCCCCCGGAAAGTATTCAGTCAGGGTCGCCCTGAATGCACCTGACTTGGCAGCCACCTGCACTGCGACTCCCGTCCAAAGTCACATTTTCAACAGGTACAGTGAAGCCCCACAGGATGAAGTGCAGTGTCACAGGTTTACTGCATGACAAAAGGGATTAACTCCCATTGAAATAGCATTGTTTGCTGCAGTAACTCTACTGCAGAATTCTACAGTGCTGCGCTTCATCCTGGTGGGCTTCACTATAAGCACACCCTGTACCGGTGGCGCATTCTCTTTAAATATTATATCAGTGTTGACCAGCGCACCCTCTTTGCGCAACACATCTTTCTGCTGCTTGTGCATTGGTCTGGCACTTAATATGTCCCCCCCCCAAATGTAAAATATTGTTTCTAGGGACGTGGATATGTTGTTCAATCAACACTTTGTGGCAGGTTCCTTGCCGCTTTAAATGTTGCCGGAAGGTCTTCAAGCTGGCTCCTCCCACCCACACAGCTGTTAAAACCCTCGGCTCCGCCCCATGACGCCAGCTCTTCCTTACTGCTTAGAAGCTCAGGTTCCCTCCTTTGTGCTCTGCGTTTTAGGCCTGGATCCACACTCTTCGGAATTTCCGAAACAAATTTTAAAATTTGCAAGACTCCGGTCTTCGTCTTCCCTCGCTTCTGCGATGGACAAATCGACTCCCGGCTTCCATCGGTGCCCTTGTGGGAAGAAGATGTCCTGGACCGATTCGTGCTCCACGTTCATCTACTGCTTAGGGCTTGGACACGATTCGCAGGGCCTGCGAATTGTGCAGGTCTTTCTTGACTTCGGTCTTGGAGGACCACACTGCCAGATTTCTTCTTGGGCACCCCGAGAAACGGTACCCACCAGTCAAGTCTAAGAAGGCCCGTTGGGTGGCGTCCATGGCTGCGGGCTCCGCGGAGCAGTTGGAGCAGATGATTTCCCTCGAGGAGGAGGGGGCCCAGGCCACTTCTTTGTCCTCCTCGGCCACGGCATTTATCCTGCTCTCCTTGGGCTCCTCCTACACTGCTTCTTTTAAGGAGCTTTGTCAATCCCTCTCCATGAAGGGAGAAGGGCCATTGGGACATTCCAGTTGGTCCAGAAAGAAGGACTGTAAAGGTGAGTCCCACCGTCGGCGGTTCATGAAGGAGAAGATCCCTTCGGACCATCGGCTCGACATGTCGAGGTTGTGGCTCTTGACCGCTGGCTTCACAGTGTCCCCGTCAGGTCAGCCGGCCGAGACATCCATCGACACGGTCAAGATTTTTCTCGACCCGTCGGACGGCTTGTTGCCTGGAGATGCCGACAGACCTTCTTCACCAGTTCCCCCGGTGGTTACCGAGGACTTGCCTGTGCCGAAGTCCCCAGTTAAGGTCCCTGCACCGAAGGAGGGGTGGGTTTCCCCCGTTCCCTCTTTGACCCACGCTTGGAATCCCCGAAGGTCTCGGTCCTCTTCCAGGTCCAGCCGGCGGTTTCGGCACCATTGAAAGCAGAGTCACCACTTGTCCTCTTCGGTGGATAGGCTCCGGCACAAGTTGCTTCGACGCTATGAGGACTTGATTTGGCATCAACTTTTTCTGACCGGTAACAAGCCGACTCCATCGCCCTGTCCGGCCATTAAGTGGCTGTCACCGGAGCGGCCGAAACAACCCCTCGTGGTAGTTGAGGAGCCGCCCCCGGCGCCGGTTGTTCGGCCGAAACTGGCTGCTCCACCCATTGTGGTGGAACCTCCGCCTCCACAACCGAAGACTGGGGCCCTGACCAAGGATTCTCGGTCAGGTCAGGGCTTGCCCCATAGGTTGTTGGTCACCCTCACTCCCGATCGACCTCAGCAGGTGGAGGGTGGCTCAGGTGCTCGGCAGCTGTTTGCAGACTCCTCTGAGTCTGATGATGACTCCTCCCTGTTCTCCAGGCCGATTGACCTGGAGTCTGCAGGAGGCCATTCAGTGAACGAGAGCCCATCCTCGTTTCTGGGTATGCTCTGACTCATCTCAGAGTCTGCTGGGATGCAGCTCGAACCCATCCAAAAATGGGCCAAGTATCCCCTTACAGAGATACTGGACCAAGCAGATTCCCCTTCGGAGGCCTTTCCGGTGGCTGAAGCAATTGTTGGCCTGACCCTGGAGTTGTGGCAGTGGCCAGTATCTTGTCCCGCGCCTTCGGCCAGGATGGCTCAAAAGTACGCGGTCCCCACCAGTTCACTGTCCAGTTTCTCGTAGAAAACCTCTCTGCGGAGGGGTTAGTGACCGATAGCGTTTTCCGGTGTTCCGGGAATGCTCGGGACATGGACAAACTGCCCAATAAGGAATCCATAAAGTTGGATTACTCAGAGCGGAAGGTTTATGCTGCTTCCTCCCTAAGCCTTCATCAGACTAGCTCAGCTGTACTGATGGCACATTTCTCATACTCCCTTATGAGCTCCCTGGATGAGGTGATTCCTCATCTCCCGGCTGACCTTCAGACGACGGTCAAGCAGGTGCAGGATCAGAGAAGGGCAGTGGCTAAACAACAGCTCCAAACTTCATTGGACATTGGTGACTCTTGCGCCCGGTCAGTAGCAGCCGCAGTGGCCATGCGCCGCAGAGCTTGACTGCGTATCTCCACCTTCACGGCGGACACCCAGCACAAGCTGGCAGATGTTCCCTTCCTGGGCACTGACTTGTTCGGGCCCAGGGTGGAAGGCCATCTCCAGAGGATCGAGAAGTCCAATGCCGCCAGACAAAGGCCGCCCGCAGCAGCGTAAGCCTTTCGCCCTTCCGCTCCTACAGCACGTCCAGCCCAGCATCACCAGCATCAGGGCCAGCAGGCTCACACTTAGCACCCTAAGGCCAAGTCTGCCACTTCCTCTAGTAGGAAGCCTGGAGGCAAGGATTCAGGAGGTCCCTCAGCGGGCCCTTCCTCCAAGCCTGCCCAGTGACGAGTTGAGGGGTGTCGCCCCCAATCTCGTCACTCCTGCCCGAATTCCCCCTGTGGGGGGACGGCTCTGCCACTTCTTTTCCGCCTGGTCCGCTATCACCACGGACCGCTGGGTATTAGAAGTGGTCAGCAGGGGTCTGCCTCTGGAATTCGAGCAGATCTTACTTCGAGGGCTCTTGCAGTAGGTAATTACATATGGACCGACATAGGCGACGGTGGCAGGACCCATGGAAAAATTTCTAGCTAGCAGTCCCTGGCGATGGACCGTCCCCACGTCAGGTGACCGGCGTCAGGAGAGATCTGTATAAAGAGGCGGTCCCTGACACCCGCTTTCCAGTTCTTTCCGCCGTTAGCTCATGCAGTGCTTCGTGGAAAAGTTTGTGCATCGTCAGCCCAACTTTCGCCGGTTTTACCGAAATAATTTGTTTTTTTCGTCTAACGTCAGGTACATCATCGGTGTATGTCGTCCCCTACACCCTCCGAGCACAAAAATAAGTGCGATTCCTGCAGCACCCAACCACCACACAAGGACGGCCATTCCCTGTGCCTGTTCTGCCTAGGCCCCGATCACCCAGTCGAGAAGTGCCAGCACTGCCTCAGCTTCAGTGCAGCTACCCGGAAAAAGCGGCAGCAATCCCTGGAAGCCCATCTTTAGAAGAAAAAGATGAGTTCGATGGAGAAGGAGCTCAAAAAACTGAGGCAGGCATCCACTCCCCCCAAAGACCATCGGAAGAAGAAGAAGAAGGATAAGGAGAGGCACCTGGACAAGGGCTCCTCTACCGCGTCTCCCTCAGGAGCCGCCGGGACACAGGTAATGCCCCCTCCAGGGGACTGCTCCTCGACGGCCGCCTCTGAGATTTCCGAGGGGGCGTCAGCCCGCCCATCTGGCTCGCGCTCGGGCCTTTCAGGTGCCTCCAGGCAATTGGAGGCCTCCGCCTCTGGTTCTGCCGCAGGCTTGCGGCCTGCTGGCGTAGGCGACTCCGGTAAGTCGGGCGTCGGCCCTTCCGATGTCAGCGAACCCGGTAAGACTGCGACCCTTGAGGCTGCGGTCGGCCTCTCTTCCATCGGACCAGGCGATCCTTCTCCTCGGTCTGCCTCGGTGAAAGCTCCCATAAGCCGGACACCGGCTCCTCCGGCGCCCGCCAGGAGATCGCTGTTAAGCCGCACGTCGGTTCGTCAGACGCCTGGTCGGCGACAGAACCAATGACGGACCCCCTTACGTCCATCATTCCCGGTTCTCCACAGCCTTCACTGCCGTCCGGGGACCCAGTCCCCCCCAGCCCGACCCGGATTTTTCCCCTCCATCCCCGGGCGACGCTGGGGACCTTCCTCCGTCAGACTGTCCCCCTGTAGGTGCGCCGGATCTGACGTCGGCTCCCTGGACGCTGGTCCCTCCGACGCCGGTTCTACCGACTCCGGCCGACATCCCGCTTCCGGATGTCCCCCCAACGCCAGGCCCTCCAACGTGGATCCGCCCGTGAGGCCGCCGGCCGGGCCGTCTGCTCCGGCAGCTCTCCCGGGTACCCTCCGTCCTATCCGACGTACCCGGGACCACAGTACCGGCGCCCGGTCTTTCCGACACCGCAGTACCCAACGCCACAATACCCAACGCCGGGCTTTCCGCAGCCGGGTTTTGGATACTCTCCATACGGGTACAATCTGTATCCTTATCCCCTGCCTCCTCCTCCTCCACCGCCCCCACAGCCACCGGTGGACTTGCAGGAGACTCTGGCCTCCTGGTGGGCTGAGGCCAAGGCTCAGCTCACCAAGGAGGTCGAGAGCCGCCTACTGATGACGGTGTCATCTCAGGTTCCCATATGTCTGAGGCGGCACACTTCCTCACCACCTCCGTACTCGAGGGCTCTTCCGTCTGGGTCCAGAAAGGGGCAGGACACGCTTCCCCGGGGGCTTCCCAAGGGGTCCGTTCCTCCCCCTGGTCGGGAAAGGGAGTCTTATTCCTCTTCCTCCTCCTCTTCACCCTCGGACTCCTCGGATTCCTCTTGACAGTTGCTCTGAAAGGGACGACGAGCCACACTGTCCGTCGAAGCCCAGGCCAAGGACTCCTCCGAAGTCTCCTCCAGAAGATCCTTCTTTTACGGCGTTGCTAAGGAAAATCCAGGAGGTTCATCAGTGGCACTCCTTGGAACCTGATCCTCAGCATCTGAAACTCGCTGAACATCTGGATCTGCCCGTGACAGCACCTACCTTGATGCCACCCTGGATAGAGCCTCATGCTGACCTCGTCACCACCATATGGAAACAGCCATTGGATTTAGCCCCACTTCCAAGGAAGTCGAATAGGCTATATCAGGCTCCCGAGGGCGTTGATTTCCTAGATTCTCACCCTTGTGCTGACTTGGTTGTGATTAGCGCCGCTCACGGCTGGTCGGCCAACCCAAAACACCTCAGCTCGTCGCCACCTGACAAAGAATCCCACCTTCTGGACCAGTATGGGATGAAAATCTTTGCTTCCTCCACACTGGGGATTAGGGCCCTGAATTATGTCGGCCATATGGGGGGGCTATCAGAAGGCCATTCTGACCCAGGTGGAAGCCAGATTGGACTACCTGCCAGACTCTCAAGTCAAGCAGGAGTTGGCTGATCTTGTCCGCTCTGCACGTTCGGCCAGTCGACACATGCTTCGTGTGACATACGATGCAGTGGATGCTGCTGGACGGAGCTCAGCTTTCGCCGTAGGCCTATGTCGTCATGGTTGGCTCCGCTTGTCAGGGTTGGTCCCGGAAGTGCAATCTGCTATCCAGGAAGTGCCCTTCCAGGGGTCGGTGCTTTTCGGTGGTGATGTCAAGGACATCATCACCGATTTACAGGACAAGGGGATGGCACTGAAGTCTGTCGACTCCATGTACCGCCCCCATCAGCAGCAGCGCCGTCCATTTCACCAGAACGGAATCGACCAAGGGAAACCCCAGGAAAGGCGGGCCACAAAATGCGGGCCCCACAGCTGCTAAGCCCCCCCTGCCCAAAAAAGCAGTGGGTGCTTCAGCTGCGGCGCTGCCCCACACCACCTGACTCCTTCCCTCTCCTAGAGCCTCCGGACTCCCCGGAGGAACTGGTAGGAGGGAGGTTTTCTCTCCACCTTCCGGGCTGGGAGAGGATAACATCAGATTCTTGGGTGCTCCAGCTCATCGCAGAAGGACACTCGATAGAGTTTCTTCAGAAACCACCTCGCCACCCCCCTTTAAAGTCATCTTATTCAAGGAAACACCTTCTCTTGGTCCAGGAGGAAATTTCAGCTCTCCTGCTGAAACAAGCAATAGAACCCGTCCCCCTTCATCTGCAAGGGACGGGTTACTATTCCTATTTTTTCCTGGTCCCAAAGAAGACAGGAGATCTCAGACCAATTCTGGACCTCAGTTCCCTGAATCTCTTTGTAGAATACAAAAGGTTCAGGATGCTCCTCTTGCAGAGCCTTCTGTTCTTCCTCTGGCCGGGTCAATGGCTGTGTGCTCTGGATATGCAGGATGGTTGCCTGCACATTTCCATTCGCCTGTCTCACCGCAAATACCTTCGTTTTGCATTCCAGGGGGACCATTACCAATTCAAGGCACTTCCGTTTGGCCTATCCTCGGCGCCCCGAGTATTTACCAAATGCCTGGCAGTGGTGGCAGCCCACCTGCGTACCAGGGGGGTACTGGTTTTCCCATACCTGGACGATTGACTCCTGGCGACCTTGTCCAGGGAGGAACTCCTGCGCTGCCTCTCCCTTACCCAGCAGGTTTTTGCCTGCCTGGGTATTACCATCAACCATTCCAGGTCTCACCTGATCCCATCCCAGTGACTACAGTTTATTGGGGCGAGTCTCGATATGACCACGGGCAGGGTCTTCCTGCCACCGGACAGGGTGTCCACCCTCCAGACTCAGATAAGTCTGCTGTCCGGCCGCAGGCAGGTCTCTGCAAAGTCGGTCCTTCGCCTTCTCGGGCTCATGGCGGCTGCTATCCCGACAGTTCCTCGCACTTGACTCCACATGAGAGTCTCTCAGTGGACTCTACGCTCCCAATGGGATCAGTTAGTGGACAACCTAGATCACCCAGTTCTGGTCTCCTCGCCGATGCTTCGAGACTTGCAGTGGTGGATGGTTCGAGAGAACCTGTTTCGGGGAGTTTCTTTCTTTAGTCCTCCCCCCTCCAAGACTCTAACCACAGACACCTCGGGCGAAGGTTAGGGAGCCCATCTAGGCCCTCATCGGACCCAGGGCACCTGGTCCAAGCTCAAACAAGCTCTCCACATCAATGTGCGCGAACTCTGGGCAGTGTTGTACGCTCTCCAAGCCCTTCACCAGTACATCCTTCCCGGCCACCTAGCCGTCCAGACGGACAACATGTGCATGGTTTGGTACATCAAAAAACAGGGAGGTACTCGGTCCTACCCTCTTTGCAGGGAAGCAATGAGGGTTTGGGATTGAGCAACACAACACGATCTTCGCCTCATGGCAATTCACGTTCTGGGAGTCAACAACACCCTGGCAGACAAACTAAGTCACTCTTCTGCTCTAACTCACGAGTGGGAACTGGACCAAGGGGTCCTAGACAATATCTTCCGACTTTGGGGAACACCGCAAGTCGACCTGTTCACATACCCTCTAAACGCAAAACTTCCCATCTTCTGCTCACTCGTTCCAGAGTGAGGCGCTTTCTGGAGAGACGCTCTGTCTCTAGACTGGAAGGACAGGTTTGGCTATGCCTTTCTCCCAATTCCAGTTATCCCACAAATCTTACAGAAACTAGCTTCAGAAGGAGCACGAATGATTCTGATTGCTGCTTTCTGGCCCAGGCAAGTTTGGTTCTCTCTTCTACAACAATACTCAGAGAATCATCCTCTTCCTCTGTCTCAAGGTTTACTGACCCAGGATCAGGGGACCCTGGTCCATCCAGGCCTCAAATCCCTTCAGCTGCACGCATGGCTCCTGCAGACTTAGCTCAATGCCATTTTGGGGTGTCTCCCCAAGTGGCGGAGATTTTGGTGGAGGCCAGAAAACCCTCCACTAGATCCACTTACGCCGTGAAGTGGAAAAGATTCACTATCTGGGCCGCTTCCAAGAACACGGAACCTTTCTCCTGTTCAGTGGGGCTTCTGCTGGAGTATGTACGTCATCTGTTTGACTTGGGTCTCAGTCATTCTTCTCTGAAGGTACACATGGCGGCCATCTCGGCCTATCATGTCCCCTTTGCAGACAAAACTTTTGCTCAATTGGAGGTATCTAAGACTTTTCTCAGAGGGATTCTCCATCTGAGACCCCTATCTGTACTCCTTCTGTCCCTTGGGACTTGAACTTTGTTCTTGAGAAACTTACTCTGCCTCCCTTCGAACCGGCAGCTTCTGCAGATTTGAAGTTCCTTTCATGGAAGACTCTCTTCCTGGTGGCCATTACTTCCGCTCGCAGAATTTCCAAGCTCCAGGTCCTGATGTGTAAAATTCCATACTTGATTTTTCACAAGGAATGTGTGGCTCTTCGCACGAACCCTAAGTTTCTCCCTAAAGTAGTAGCAGAGTCTACTCTAAATCAGTCCCTAGAGTTACCCGCCTTTTTCACGTAGTACTCTAATCAAGGGGAGTATTTACTCCATACTATGGATGTTCACCGGATTTTGAGATACTACACCAATAGGACGAAGGATCTCAGAAAGACTGATCAATTGTTTGTCTCTCTTGCTCATAAAAGAGAAGGCAATGCTGTTTCTAAGCAATGCCTATCTAAGTGGTTGGCTCATTGCATCACTTTCTGTTATGACAAATACAACAAGACCCTCCCAGGTCAGGTAAGAGGCCACTCCACCAGAGGAGTAGCTGCCTCAGCGGCTTGTTTCAAAAATGTGTCTGCGGCAGATATCTGCGCTGCCGCCACCTGGACTTCCGTTCATACCTTTACTAAACACTACAGTTTTGATGTTGCCTCTCACCATAGAGCAGGCTTTGGGCTAGCTGTTCTGCAAGGTCGGTTATCTTGAGGCTTGCACAGCTAGAACTGTTTCTTGGAGTAGTTTTCCTCCTCCCAGTGCCTCTCTTTGTTCCAGACTGCTTGGGATTCAGTCCTGTATGTAATTACCTACTGCAAGAGCCCTCTCGAAGTAAGATAGTACAGTTACATAAGAACTTAACAGTAGATCTTCGAGAGAGGCTCTTGCAGTAGGTAATACCTTCCCGCCCTCTATCCCCCTAGGCTTTTTCAGCTCCTTTTCCAGTGACAAAAATATCCACTCCTCTCTCGTCCGACCTTTCTGGCCTGTGGTGGGAAAGAACTGGAATGCAGGCGTCAGGGACCGCCCCTTTATACCGACGTCTCCTGACGCCGGTCACCTGACGTGGGGGCGTTCCCTCACCAGGGACTGCTAGCTAGAAATTTTTCCGTGGGGTCCTGCCACCTGCTGATGTCAGTCCTATATGTAATTAGTTACTGCAAGAGCCTCTCTTGAAGATCTACTGTTACGGTAAGTTCTTACGTACTGTACTCCCCACCATCGAGCTGTCGCCCCACGGGGGAGGGGGCTACGGGTTCCGCAGCCTCTTTGTCAGCTCATCAAGCCGAAATTGCCTTGCTCCTCCAGAAGGAGGTGATCAGCGAGGTTGCGGACCCCACTCCAGACCCAGGGTTTGTGGCCAGGTACTTCCTGGTCCCAAAACGGACGGGGGCTGGCGCCCCATTCTCGACCTGCACGACCTGAACAAGTTCCTAAGGCCTCGCAACTTCAGGATGGTCACTCTGGCTCAGATCATTCCATCCTTGGAACCAGGCATGTGGTTCTGTTCTCTGGACCTTCAGGACGCATTCTTTCACGTCCCAATCCGTCCGTCTCATCAGCGATTCCTCCGCTTCCGAGCAGAGAGATCTCTCTACGAGTTCTGGGCCATGCCCTTCGGCCTCTCTCCAGCTCCCAGGGTCTTCACCAAATGCATGGCAGTGGTAACAGCATTCCTGCGGCGCCGAGGGGTCCGGGTATACCCTTACCTGGACAACTGGCTGATTGCAGCCCCCTTCAGGTTGGAGGTGGAGCGGTCCAGGGATCTGGCCCTCCAGGTCTGCTCTCAGATTGGCCTCCTCATCGAGGCCAAATCAGAACTCGTGCCATTGCAGGTGATTCAGTTCATCAGGCCAGAGCTCGACTCTCTTCGAGCCGGCTCCCGGCGGACAGGGCCGAGGTCCTTTCCTCCTTTGCCCAATCATTTCTGGTTGGGCGATTGCACCCTGCCCGGGTCTTTCTGCACTTCCTGGGCCTCATGGTGGCCTGCACCAGCGTGGTCCGTTGGGCACACTGGCATATGCGTCCCCTGCAATGGGGTCTGGCCAGCCAGTGGTCATAGCGCTCCGGTCCTCTGAACCACCCGGTGACAGTGATCCAGAAGATGTGGGACGGCCTGCAGTGGTGGCTCGTCCCAGCTCACCTGCAGGAGGGTATCCTGTTCGTCCGCCCTGAGCCGACGGTCACTCTAATGACCGATGCCTCTCTGATGGGTTGGGGTGCCCGTCTGGGGGAGCTCAGAGCCCACAGCCTCTGGTCCCCTCAGGAGTCTCGATGCCACATCAACTTGCTGGAGCTTCGAGCGGTTCAGCTAGCCCTCACCGCCTTCAATCTGTTTGTACAGGGTCAGGTGGTTCAGGTCCAGACAGCACCAAGACCATGTACTGTCTCAACCATCAGGGCGGGACGCACTCCTTGCCCCTGTGCAAGGAGGCTCTCCACATCTGGTCTCTCATGATCAGCCTGGAGGTGGATCTCCTAGCCATCCATGTGGCAGGAGCCTCCAACAGTCTGGCCGATGCCCTCAACCAGATAGGCGCTGCTTCTCACGAGTGGTCTCTCCTGCCGGAGGTAGTACAAAACCTGTTCTTCCATTGGGTCTACCCTCAGGTGGACCTGTTTGCCTCCAGGGAGAATGCGAAGCTGAGGCTGTTTCATGCCCACCACCCTCAGCAGGGCTCGCTGCAGGGGGTTGCCTCCTCGAGGCCGTGGACCCCGGGCCTCTTCTACATCTTCCCTCCATTTTCCTTAATCCACAAGGTGCTTCTCAAGGCGAAGAGGTACAAGGTGCAGGTGATTCTGGTAGCCCCAGACTGGCCCCGCCAGTTCTGGTACCCAGATCTCCTCAGCCTCAGCTCCAGGCTCCCGAGGCGGCTTCCAGCCCACCCGGACCTGCTCTCAGTCGACAAGGGGAAGGTTCTCCACCTGGACCTTCAATCCCTGCACCTGACGGCCTGGTTCATGAGCGGCTAGAGTTACAGGCTCTGGGTCTTTCCCACGAGGTCCTCAACGTCGTTGAGGCATCCCTTAAGGAGTCAACCTGAAAATGCTATGCCTTCAAATGGAAAAGATTCTCCATTTGGTGTCAAGACAAGGGGTTGGACCCTTCTTCCTGTTCCTTGGCTAGCATTCTGGACTGCCTGTGGTCCCTTTTTCAGCTAGTGCTTCAGTCCACGACCCTTACGGTACTCCTGGCGGCAATCTCTGCTTACCGGGCAGGGGCTGGCAAGCAGTCTGTGGTGCAGGAGAAGGAGGTCGGGTGCTTTTTCAAAGGTCTTGACCACATATCCCCTTCGATGCGAGAACCTCCACCTCCGTGGGATCTACTGCTGGTATTGGCTAAGCTCATGGGCAAGCCATTCGAACTGACGCACAGCTGTGACGTCTCACCTGTCGTGGTAGACTGCCTTCTTGGTGGCCATCACATAAGCCAGAAGAATGGAGGCACTCCAGGCGCTTTCCATTGAGTCTCCTTGTCTGGTCTTCCACAGGGACAAGGTTATCCTTCGACCCCCACCCGAAATTCCTTCCGAAGGTGGTGTCGGAGTTTCACCTTAACCAAGTGTTGACTCTGCCAGTGTTCTACCCCAGTCACACCTTGGAGGCCGAATATAGGCTCCATACTTTGGACCCAAGAAGAGTGCTCTCTTATTATAAGGAGCGAACAGCTAAAGTTCAGGAAGAGGTTCGCTAGCTGTTTGTCACCTACGCTGAAGCCGCACCTGACAGACCTGAAGCCAAGCGGACGATAGGCAGGTGGGTCACCTCCTGCATAGATGTCTGCTATAGGTTGGCGGGCATGGAGCCTCCCAAATGGATAAGAGCTCATTTTACCCACCATATCGCTGCATCGATGGCTGCTTCTAGGGACGACCCTATCCAGGAAATCTGCAGGGCTGCTACCTGGAAGTCAGCACACACCTTCATTTCCCATTACCACACTGACCTAGAGTCACACCGGGATGCTGGTTTTGGGACCTCGGTTCTCCAGTCCTTATTCCCTAAGTAGGGGGTGCGCGCCTTGCCTCCCTCCTCCCAGAGAACTGCTAGGAGTCTGCCACAAAGTGTGGATTGAACAACATATCCACGTCCCTAGAAATATAGGTTACTCACCTGTAACAGGGTTCTAGGAGTGGTATGTTGTTCATCCACACGACCCATAACCTCTCCAGCAGGCAGCGCAGCCTGGCTTCCAGCGGGCTAGATCTGGCGTCATGGGGCAGAGCCAAGGGTTTTACCACCGGGGTGAGTGGGAGGAGCCAGCTTGAAGACCTTCCGGCAACATTTAAAGCGGCAAGGAACCTGCCACACAGTGTGGATGAACAACATATACCACTCCTAGAACTCCTGTTACAGGTGAGTAACCTGTATTTTCAGTGCATTCTGATTTTACACAATGCAGCATAATATTGTGTGGATGTAGAGCCCCATTGAAACTAAGATGCCGGTTTTTCTGTGACCTATCCAGGCTAAATATATAGCAATCAGCAGGCATATTCTAGGAAAACACATTGCAAAATATGTAAAAGGAAGACCACATTGAAACTTCCTCTCCACAGATCTGCATTGTGCAGATTCATTAGAAATAATGGGTAAAAGCATCCCAAAAGCTCTCCACAGCCATATCGTCTCTGACCAGAGTTTGTTTCTTCTGGGAGAAAGGAGAAAGGCAAGGCCTTGTTCTCTTATACTGTCAGATGCTCTGGTGAAAGCTGTACCTCTGTATTCACTACTGCTGTTACATGAAGGAAATTTATTCAGACAGTTGTGCACTTGCAATTCCTACCAGTGCTGGGGCCTGATAATGTTTCTGACAACACTATTTTGCTTTGCTTGTGGAGAGTTTTAGTCATCCAGACCATGATAATTCACACTACTTTACCTCTTTTTTTTTTTTTTATTTGAACTGTTGAATGAGGAGAAACAAAAGTGCTGTGACTACACCTTGCACAGAAATTACCTTTTAAAAATAATTCACTGCTTTTTAAATTGATGGCAGTAACCTAACTACATACCAGTAACTGGGGAAGGGGCCGTGCCCCTCTTGTAAGACTTCGTCCTACTATAAAACAAATGTTCAACATTTCAATAAGAAAATGAGCAACCATGGTACCCTGTTGCTAGCTGGCTAAATAAATCTTAGAGGCCAGACATTGAAATATTGTCACATGCAGTGTGGTTGATCACTCACATTTTAAAACTTTATTTGGGGGGAGCAGTAAAATATCTTCAGAATTTAAGTGGCATGTAGAGGTTTGTTAACTGAACCTCTACAGCCAATTCCCGGTGAAAACTGAGCTGTGTAAGGTACTTAAAATCATTCTTAAGTTGCAGCCCGAGTTCAGTCATGCGCGCAGTAGCACCTAGTGCTCCGATTTTGGGCATGTGCAGTAGCGCTAGGTGCCACTGCACATGACTGAACTCGGGGCTGCAAATTTAAGAATGATTTTAAGTACCTTACACGACTCCGTTTTCACCAGGAATTGGCTGTAGAGGTTCATTTACTATACCTCTACATGCCGCAATAGTTCTTTTTCTCTGGTGTAGATACGCCTCGCTCATCATTTGTACGAGCCTTCTGGCACAGGACAGGATGCCAGGGGCACACTTTGTCTTCCGGTGCAGTGGCAGTTTTGACATGGCGCATCCAGGAGAACTATTAAGAAGCTAAATAACTAGAGAAAGGTTAGCTGTATTTATTTTTAAACATGTACGTTGTTGTAATCAGTTGTTTTGGCAGCCCTGGTGATTGCCCCCACTGTTGTGGACAGTTTTCCTTTAAGAGTTACATCCATCCCAAATACACACAAACACAACAAGTTGCAGTCCCTAGTTAGAGTGTCCCCAAGATAGCTACCTGAGCAGCAGCAGGGATTGGAGCACAGAATCTGCACTGCAGTGGCTGTCTGTCTATGCCCATTCCCGATGGCTGAACACTGGATGGCAACCGCAAAACAGTAGCTATTTCAGCAAAAATCCTTGGTCGCTGCTGTGTGTCGGGTAGATGATGGTGAGTGCCCATCTCTGGCAGTTACTTCTGGGAAAGTTTTGTAAAGGGAAGCAGTGTGCACATGCATACAACAAGGGAAACCCGACACGGCAGGTTAGAACAGCAAATTGTGACTGGTTTTTCATATGGGAGAAAATGTTCCCTAGTTATATATAAATTCTGGTAATATTCCTAAAGGCTCTGGACAGCCATATTTCTATTCTAAATACTTGGTTCCCTAATTTGCATGGAAAAAAATTTGCAAGTGCAGATGTTTTAAATATGTGGCCCCAGATGTTTATTCCCCCTGGATGTCACTAAATATTGATCTTTGGTCCTTTTGTTTTGAGTTGAAGGGATACTGTCAACCACACAGGCCTCAAATTTTAAAACAAACTGTTTTGAACTTTAAAACATTCTGTGTTGGGGTGAGTGGTCAGTAGGAAGTGACACACTACTTCCTGTTGCCCTCACTCCTTATAAGGCACAGCTCAAGTGAGCAGAGGAAGAGATAAACAGAGTGCACAGGAGTCTGCACTATTTCCTACTTTCTGTCCGACTCTGGCTTGTTCTTTTAACTTTGCAGCATTTTAAACTTTAATTGAAACAGTACGTGCCTCTGAAGAGAGGTTTGTGTTTGGGCTCAGGTTGCCTTGGAAACAAGTGAGACATTCTGTCTCAAAAGGTGCTTAGCTGCTTGCCCAAAGGCAGTGTGGGAAGGTGGAGGATCTAGCTGCATCCCAGTTATAGCACCTTCATTGCTAGTTGGCTTTTTTGCGGGGGAAGTGCAGAAACAGCATATTAAGACCACCACATGAGATGGCAACTGTGTTGAATTTAAAACAAACTGTTTTTTGTGCTTTGGGAATGTGTTGTAGACAGCCCTTCTCTCTTCTATTGGGATGGGCTCCACTTGAGCAGGAGAGGTAGTTCCATCTTAGGCAGGAGAATTCTCTCACACATTAGCAGCTGTTTAAACTAATATCGGGGTGTTTGGGGTGATACCCAAGACTCTAGCAAATAAGCCTCCAACATGTGAGGTTTGCAAAATATTATCTCTTAATGCAAGGTCCTTAAACTTGTTAAAAATCTCCGCAATTGAAACCAAAATTCACTTACTGGATATTGACATCATTTCTGTAACAGAGACATGGTGGGACCCAGATTCAACCTGAATGGAAGACATACCGGGCTTTAAATTATACCAAAAAGATAGATTTCACAAAAAAGGAGGTGGTATATGTCTTTATATTAAAGACACAATTCATTCACATGAATACCCACATACTTCACCAACGGAAAGTATATGGGCAGCCATTGAGTTTCAAGGTCACCCATAACTAATCTTGGGCACATGTTATCGCCCACCATCCTCTGATTCAGAATATACAAACACATTAATACAGGACATCAGCCACGTGACGAATAATTTGATATCCTGATCCTGGGAGACTTTACCATGCCGTCCATAAATTGGTTTACTACTAATGGCACAACAGCTGTCGAAAAAACTTTTATTTCAACAATAAATTAATTAGGGCTTGAGCAAATTGTTCAAGAACCCACTAGAGGATGCAATATATTAGACTTTGTGATTATCAATATTGAGGACAAAGTCTTAAATCTTTCAATCTCAGACCCACTAGGGAATAGTGGCACCATACCATTGTATTTGATCTACAGTATGAATCTAGCATAATAGTTAATAATGCTCAGGTATATAACTACCACAATGCCAACTTTGAGGCAGTAAACAACGGCATAGAAAATACCCCATGGGAAACTATTTTATCACCTTTAACCTTGGAAGACTCTTGGGTATTTGTTAAAAACAAGATAATAGACCTAGAAAAAGCTTATATTCCAGCCCGGATAAAATATAACAGTAAAGGTAAAATTCCTTTGTGGTTAAATAATAATATTCGTAGGAAAATCAAACAGAAGAAAAAACTATTTACTCGTTTAAAAAAATGCACAACAGATACACAAGAACTCATACTGGGACAATACAGAACTGCCATTAAAGAACTAAAAAGGACCATCAGGAAGGCAAAACGCAACCTTGAGTTCCGCGTAGCCCATTCCAAAGATAATCACAAATCCCTATTTTCTTATCTCAATAGTAAAAAAAAAAAAAGGCAGTAACAGACAAAGTGGGCCATTGACCAACGGCACAAACACCATTACATCTGATAGAGAGTCAGTCGACACATTTAACACCTATTTTGCATCAGTAATCTCAAATCATACAGTCACTCATAATTAATACAAATACTATCATATCAAGTTCTACTGAAAATAGCCACACCATAACTATTTCTTAAGTAGTTTCCTTGTTAAAAATTTAAAACCAAATACTAGCTGTGGACCAGACTTAATTAATCCTAGATTTTTAGTTGAAACAGCTGAAAATTTTGCCACACCGCTTTCCATTATTTTTAATAAATCATTAGCGGGAATGATCCGTTCCATCTGATTGGATAACTGCTACAGTTGTGCCTATACTTAAAAAGGGTAACCGTTCCATAGTAAGTAATTACCGCCCCATCAGCCTTACTTCTATCCCATGTAAAGTAATGGAAAAAATTATTAGAGGCAGAAATGCAAACTCTAGGCATTATCAACCACTCACAACATGGGTTCAAGCAAGGCTTTTCTTGCACTACCAATTTAATAGCCTTTTACAATACTGTCAACCAAGAACTAGACAGTACGATTCCCATGGATGTCATCCTCCTGGATTATAGCAAAGCATTTGATAAGGTTACTCACAATATTATCCTAGCTAAGCTATCAGACTTAGGTTTTTTCTTGTAACATAATAAAGTGGATCAATTGCTGGTTAACCAACAGGACCCAGCATGTTAAGATCAATGGTGTCTATTCCAGTAATATTGGTGTGACCAGTGGTGTGCCGCATGGATCAGTTCTGGGCCCAGTACTATTAAATATTTTCATTCCAGACATGCAGATTAGCTCCAGGAACATACTTTCGAAATTTGCAGATGATACAAAATTAGTTGGTAGGGTGGGTTCCGACTATAATATGGACTTATTAGTAAACAACCTCTCAGTATTGGAGCATTGGGTGCAGAAAAACAAAATGACATTCAATGCAGACAAAATGGTCTGTTCTCCACTTAGGTTACAATAATCCCAAACAAACTTATACACTATACAATATTATCATTAAATCTTCAATATGTGAAAGAGAGTTGGGCATCCTGATAGATGACAAATTATCCTCCAATCACTGTAATCATGTAGCTAAAACCGCTAATTCACTACTTAGGCACATTAACTGTAGTTTATATCTAAGAGAGGAATGTATTATCCCATTGTTTAAAGCATACTTCAGACCATATACAGATTCAAGTGATTGAAAGAGTTCAGAGAAGGGCAACAAAAATGTTGCCCCATTTAGCATCACTACCATATCCAGAGAGGCTTCAAAAAACAGGCCTACATTCACTGGAGTTTAGGCATTCCAGAGGTGATCTTCTGTTCTTATATAAAATTCTCAAATCACCTTCTCTGATGGACAAATGTGGTATTGTTAAAACACAAAGAAAAATAGTACCTAGACTTCACAATCAACAACTAACGCCGTGAAAAGCAAAAACAAACAGGAGGCATCATTTATTCTCGGTAAGAACACCAAGGCTCTGGAACCAGTTACCACAAGAGCTAGTAGACTGAAATACCTTTCAATCCTTTAAAAAGGGTGTAGATCATTGGCTCTGCAAAAACTACAGCAAAGTGTAATTTCCCACAAATGTGGGGGAAAATCAAGATAGGCTTCATAGCTTCCTTTTATCCTCACTTGCCTAGTAAACCTAGTAAACTGTTGAATTTAAGGCACAAATTCTATGACTGTCCACATGCTGTAGAACTGGCTGATGAAGCAGGTTGTTTTGATCTGCTTCCTTTTTCTCAATAAAAGTGGTTCCCATGTCTACAAGAAGGGAGGTACTGAGCCTGGCATATACTATACCTATTGCAGGTCATTTGAGCAGAGAGAAAATTGAGGCATGCATACTTGCTTGGTTCTTCTGACCAGGAATATGGAAGGAAGTAGAAGACTTTTTGTTCTTCCTGCCCTGAGTGTCATTTGGTGGCTCCCAGAAGTTTAAAAAGGGCCCCTTTGATCCCTATACCTGTAATAGACACCCCATTTGAAAGAACTGGGGTTGATATGGTGAGACCCTTGATAAAAAGTACATCTGGGTGTCAGTATGTATTGGTTATATTGGATTGCACCACCTGTTACCCCAAGTCTATTCCCCTACGTTCCACTACAGCCTGGTCAGTGGCAAAAGAATTGATAAAAGTGTTTTCCTGAGTTGGGCTGCCAAAGGAGATCCTAACTGACCAAGGCACCAACTTTATGTCAAAACTTATGATGGAGGTGTGTGCTTTACTGAAGGTTAAGTCCATCCGGATATCGGTGTATTACCCACAGACCAACAGCTTGATGAAATGCTTTAATAAATCATTAAAAGGTATGCTGTCTAAATTTGTGTCAACTGACATAAAAAAACTGGGCTGAATTAACACTAATTAATGTTTGCCATTCAGGAGGGCCTATATTCGTCCACTGGATCCTCGCCCTTTGAATTGTTGTACGGGTGACAACCTCGGGGGAATTCGGATCTCATAAAAGAGATGTGGGAAGAACAGGCACTTACTTCACTGAATGTGCTCCAGTATGTAATGCAAATGAAAGACTGGACACAGCAGATTTGCCAAAGAAAATTTAATAAAAGCACAGCAAACCCAGGCAGGGCACTGTAACCAGGGGGCCAGCCTATGGGAGTTCAAGTCCAGTGAAGAGTACTCTTTTTGTTGACTGTCTCTGAGAGTAAAATCCTAGCTAAATGGCAGGGACCATAATAGGTTATCAGAAAGGTGCAGCTGATTGATTATGAAGTCTTACAACCAGACAGAAAAAAAGAAAAATAAATTTACCATGTTGATTTGTTGAAACCCTGGAAAGACAGGTATTGCTTATTGACCACGAAGATCCTAAATGGGCCCCAGGTTCGGTGATGGACAAGGATATTGATGACAGAACCCTGGATGTAGGACCTAAGCTTGTACAGGAACTGAACACCATCCCAGTGCATACTTGGTCCAGCCAGGCCCAAAAACAAGAAGCCCAGAGGCTGGTAGAGAATTTGGAGATGTATTCCCCCTGAAACCAGGACAAACCCATGTGATCCAGTACCACATAAACACAGACCCAGGTGTCCGGATCAGACAGCAACTATATTGCCTACCAGAAAGAATCCGAGAGACAGTACCGGAGGACATCCAGTCTGTGCTGGAGTTGGGAGTCACTGAGGGATCCCCAGAGTGAATGGTCTAGCCCTGTTCTGCTAGTCCCCAAATCAGAAGGGACCACCTGGTTTTGCATAGACTTCTGGAAAGCTAATGCTACATCCAAGTCTTACCCTGTGCCAAGGGTAGACAAACTTTCAAACCAACCGGGGAAGGCTCATCACATTAGTACGGAAGTTCCAATTGTAGTTGTGCTACATTGATGACGGAGCCAGTGCTCCTGAAATGAGGGCTGGCTAGCCCCAGTCTAGGTCACTACAACAGATCCAAAATCCATCTACTGTCAGAGGAATGTGTACAAAAAACACACTGCACACAAGTAAGGCTGTAAAATATGTTAATGCTTGCTGGCACATAATGTAAACAAAACAGCCTGCAAAAATACCAGTGCTGAATCCGGAAGTACACATTGCCAATCGCAAAAAAGACAAATGCACCAATTGTACATATTCCTCTGAGTGCAGCTAGATTTTGGATATTATGTTATTGGTATCCTGGACGTGACCAAGGGATACTGGCAAATTCTGCTAGCTCCAAGTCCTGTGAGAAAACTGCCTTTACCACCAGATAAGCATACATCAGTTTACCACACTTTCATTTGGATTGCATGGAGCCCCGGCCACATTCCCGAGAATGATGGACTGTGTCCTTCCTCCATCCGCATGTGATGTATGCAGCAGCCTACCTGAATGATGTCATAGTTAGCTCTGATTTCGACAGCCACCTACAGGATGTGGCCGCAGTACTTCAGTTGCTCAGGGAGGCAGGTCTCACAGCCAGTGCTGTGAAATGTGCTCTAGGACGGCATGAAGATGAAATACTTGGGAAATATTGTTGGGAACAGCCACATGCACCCAGTTCTTGACAAAGTAAAGGACCTAGCTGACTGTCCCATCCCAACTACTAAGAAACTGGTTAGGTCCTTTCTTGAATTTACAGGGTATTACCACCAGTTAATTTCAGAAGTCTGAACCCTTGCTTTCCCCACTAACTAGCCTGACCGAGAAAACTGCCCCCCAAAAAGTCTGCTGGTCATTTGAGTGTTCGGTAGCATTTCAGGTTATCAAAAATGTGCTGTGTGGGGCCAGTCATATGGAGTCCAGATTCCAGCCATCGCTTTATTTTGTATACAGATGCCTCTGAGGTGGGGTTGAGGAGGAGTGTATCACAAATTTTGGGGATGGGATTCACCCCATCCTGTATGTCTCTCGAAAATGTTTTCCTTGGGAGCTGTGCTTTGCCACACTGGAAAAGAGTATCTGGCAGTAAAGTGGGTGGTGGTCACTCTGTACTACTACCTGTTGGAATAGAAGTTCACCCTTGTTGCTGAACAAGCCCCCATCAAGTGGTTGCATGCTATGTGGGGTACCAGTGCCTATGTCACCAGATGGTATTTGGCGCTGCAGTCTTTCTTGTTTGATATGTGCCACTGGACAGGTACCCAACGTGGTAATGCAGAATTTTTTCTCTTGAGAGGGTGGGTCTCTGATGACCAATACCAAGCAAGCCACGAGCACAACTCTGAGGGGGAGGGATTGTGGCAGAGTGCATGTCTGTTGTGTTCCTTATACCTGTAAACCACTACACAACTCTGCAACACAGACAATGCAGGTTTTGACCGGGGCTGTGCTGGGATTTGTACCAAACCCCTTTTGTTTTAAAGCTGGTCTTTTAAAACTGGATATTCAGCCTGTTAGCTATGTCTCAGGGAGGGGAAGTGTCAACAAGCAACACCTGTTAAGCTGAATACAATAATTTATTTTTCATGTTAATTAAAAATAAAGCAGATTTTCTTAAATTTAAACTGGTGTCGAGAGAGTTCTCTTTGAGAGTATTCTCCAGAAGCTGCCCAGTTCGCTACCCTGTCACAACATGCTACTAGTGAAATCCTGTCCAAATGTGTTAGTCCTTGATTAGCTTTCACTGCATCCTTACACTTTAGGAACTACCCCAAACAGTCACTATGGTGAACATCCGGTGTTCACTTTATTGATTTTTTAGTTGGTTTACCGCAAAGGCATACTGGGCTTTGAGCAACCAGTTTTCATATGCATGCTTGGGTGGGGTTACAGTATACAGGAGAGCATAGAACAATGATTAATGGAACAATGGTGTATACAGTAAAGGGCCACATAAAGGTAAACTGCACGAACTGTATTCATTTAAGAGTTAACCAACCATTTACAGATGTGCAAAGTAGATCATGCAGCAGGTTTCCCTACAGTGGTAAAATAAAAATGAATATATAGTTTAAAACTGCAAAACGGAGTGCAGATGTGTGGAGGAGACCCTGTACTGTATATGAGCAGTAATGAGGGGGGATTATATATATATATATATACACACACACACACATACATACACATGATAACTGAGGAGCATTTTCTCCCGTGTGGAAACCCGGTTATAATTCGCCATTATAAACAGCTGGTTAGAATGGCAAACACGCACAGGATTTCCCTCGCTCCATGCATGTGCACATTGTTTCCCTGGTTCAGTTTGACCACAGCTACCAGCACAGAGCTCACATTATTTTTATATATTTCTGTGGCAAAAAAAAAAAAACGCTTCACAGCAGTTATATAATACAAGATGTGGGGTAGTGTGTAAAACTCAAATTTTACAAACATCTTTGGTGTTAGAGACTTTCATAAGCCCGTTGAGCATTTAGGTATCGTGCAACATCGTGTGTGTGTGTGTTTATAAATTTCTTGTTATACACACTACCCGAGTAAACATAGTGCCAAATGTCAGTGATATTTTTGCCACTGTGGAACCCTAGAGTGAGAATATGGCAGAAATCTCCTTACTGTAGATCTTGATTGGCTGGTGCCAGCAACACAAGCACACTTTCACTTTCAAACTCTTATAGCCAACTCGTGTGTGGGCTGCTGCCATCACTATAACAGCCATTCTCAAACACATTTAGCTTTTTAGTTAAAAATGTATCTCTAAGTTACCCTTTTTAGGGCTGCAGTGGGTGGAGCCCTTCAGACCTCCTGTGATCAAAAAAGGGAGACTTTTCCTACCAGACAGTGTGGAGTTGCCTCACAGTCGCCTCTGCATCCATGAAGCACTCCACTCTCTCCATTAGCAGTTACAAAGCACTCAAGGTCCCTGGAATTCTGTGATTCTGCGGTTGCAGAATTTACCACAGAATTTGCATAATGCCACAAAATATATATAGTGCTGCAGAATTCATTGCTTTTGGTAAATTTTCATTCAAATATTCTGTTTTTCCATCATGTCAGGCTCTGAAGCCCCTCCTCTATACTCAGCATATCATGTCATCAATGACATCACATAATATTTAGCCAGTGGCAGGACTGCGTTTTGCCAGAGAAATGAATAAATCATGCCGCAGAAATCAGAAAATGCTGCTGCAGAAGCCAAGGAGCCCTGCCACAGAAATCAGAAAATTCTGCTGCAGTGCACTAGGGGCTCTGACAGCACTATTTTGCGGAGGTCACGGCTGATCATGGCACAGTCAGCCATGTCTAAGATGGCTACCAAACTGTATTGTGCATGTGCGACTACTTGTACGTGCACAGTGAGGTTGCCAGCCATCTTGGACCGCATGGACATGCCATGTTCCACCGTGACCTCCTTTTTGTTTCTATTATATGTATTTTCTCCCCCACCCAACCCTCCCTCTCAGCACCCACGACCCCACCCCCAGACACATAATAGTGACACTGGGGTGCCCAGTCCCAGTGCTGCAGTCAGGACTCCTCAGTCAGTTTCATTTTTTTTTTTTTTTTTACAAACTTTAATTATATATATTTTCCCTCCCCTCACCTTCATACCCCGAAATATAACAGACAACATTGGGGGTGCCTAATTAGCAGTGTCGCGATCAGGACTCCTCTGTTGTTTTTTTCTTTTCTGAACCCTGTAAAAAAAATCCATCGATGTCTTTTAAGTAACATTACTGTCCCCCACCTACCCCTACCACTCAGCACCCATATATTAAAAACAACTTAGAGCCTACGTTACAATTTGCTAACGTAGGCTCATATCTTTAGTAATTTTCAATATTTTTACCCCAAATTCCCCTGCTACAGCCCTGTCGTCTCTGGCCAGGTCTTGTTTAATCCACAACAACTCCCACCAGATTGCAAACACAGTCTGTTGTCATTGAAGGACTGGCAGTTCTCCATGACTGCCAAGCTGTTTACCTATCCCAACCTGTGCACATAAAATGCCATTCTTCCAAGTCCCGTACTGCCTTACTGTCCACTTTGACTGCACATCACATTGCAAGACACTCTGGCTCGATGAAAATGCAGGCTGCAAACTCACATCAGCCGGTGTGCTGACGCAATGACACTGAGCATCAACACAGATGCTCCCTCTCATCACCAGTGCCACCGCAAGTCAACACACTTTCTCCAACTGAAGAACAAAACCCAGAACAAAGTAAGCAAGTAAAAAACACCAGAAACTACTGCAAAGTAAAGGGCAGGACATAAATCAAGTATGCCATGGCCCTACTGAAAATATCTGTTATTTTCCCAGTGAGTAGTTTCACCTTTGACATCACTCACAGCTCCGGTACTCATGATGTCATAAGGTCAAAGTGCACTCGGGGGGGGGGTACAGACATTTTAGTAAGACTATAGCATATCCTATAGAGACACACACACACACACCATCACAGCACACTGCATGACAAAAACGGATAAATTAACTGCCATTGAAATTGCCTTGTGTCCTGCAGTAACTCTGTTGCAGTGTTGTGTTACAGCCTGGTGGGCTGCACTGTATATACATGAAATCACAAGGATAATCTGGACAAACCACACAGGAGGCACTGTGATTAGGAAAAAAAGGAAGGGAGACTAAGAATGGGAGGGAGGGGAGTTACGTAGAGGAGTTGATGTGTGACAAAAGGTCACGTAGAAGAAATTTGAGAGCAACGATGATGGAGCAGATGGAGGGGGATGGAATCTAAACCAGAGTCAGGGAAGCCTATAAAAAAGGCAGCCTGGCTAGCAGAGGTCTTAGTATGGGGCAGAGAGAAGGAGCAGAATTCAGAGGGCTCTATTCTCAAAACTTGGCTCAAGCCACGCCAATGGTAGCTTGCACAGATTGCTGGTGTGCCAGGGACCCTGCGCTTGATTCTTTATCAGGTATGGTCATGGTGGCAAAGTCCTGCAGCTTATGGCAACTGTGGCTGTGTGCCAGATAGTCGGCACATCTGGATGGTGTACTGCAAACTGCGGGACAGCACTGCACAACTCTGGGACATCCCTGGTCTGTAGTAGACCCACCCCACAGTCATAATTCCGTCCCTGCTGGTCTAGCAGCCCCCGGCCTCAGTCCCCTTCCTATTAATATTGATCCCATCCCTGGTGGTCTAGCATCCCCCCAGCCCTGATCCCCTTCCTATTAAAAGTGATCCCGTCCCTTGTGGTCTAGCACCCCCAGCCCCGATCCCTTCCAGTTAATATTGATCCCAGCCCTGGTGTTCTAGCTGACCTGGCCCGATCCTCTACTATTAATATTGGGCCCAGTGCTGGTGGTTGGCACCCCCCACCAGCCCCTATCCCCTTCCTATTAAAGTGATCATTTCCCTGGTGGTCTACCAGACCCCCCAGCTCTGATCCCCTTCCTATTAATATTGATCCCATCCCTGGTGGTCTGGCGGACCCCCCCCCACTCCAGTCTGCCCATATAATAATAGATATAATTCCATGGTGGTCTAGTGGATCTCCAACCACCCCGCTTCCCCCCATCCCATACCCAAGCCGGTGACTGGCACAGCCCTCCGCTCACCACCTCAGCCATCTGCCGACTGAGCTGTCAGTGAACGCATACTGTATACAATATGCACTTATTAATTGACAACCCACTGTCAATCAGTGAGCATGTACAGTATACAGTATGCGCTCATTGACAGCTCAGTCGGTGGCCAGTTGAGGGCTGTGATGGTTGCCGGCTTGGGGGTGGGATGGGGCATTGCCTGCCAGATTGGGGATATGGGGTCCACTAGACCATCACAAAATTATATCTATTATTATTGGGCAGATTGGGGCAGAGGGGTCCGCTAGACCATCAGGGATGGGATCAGTATTAAAAGGGTATGGGCTGGGGGGTCCACTAGACCACCAGGGATTGGACTACTTTAATAGGAAGGGTATCGGGCTGGGGATCAAGACCACCAGGGATTGGACTCACTTTTAACAGGAAGGGAATCAGGGCTGGGGGGAGGTCCGCTATCTCATCAGGGATGAGATCAGTGTTAATAGGAAGGGGAATCGAGGCTCGGGGGATCGCTAGGCCTCCAGGGACTTATTTTTTTTTTAAATAAAATGAGATCAGGGCTGAGGGGGGCTGCTATACCACCAGGGACATGATCAGTTTTAATAAAAGGGGATTGGGGATGGGGAGGGGAACGCAGCACATGTTCTCTCCTGCCCAGGGAGGGTTCCGAGAGTGGTGCAAGTGCTCTAACCATCCAAGAGGGCGAAATTCTAACTAGCCTAAGGGTACTTAGAATTTTGCCCTCTAGGAGGGTTTAGAGAATCCTGAATTAGGGGATATGGCAGAAGCCATGCCTGTCGTATGCCCCAGCACCATGCTGAAATTCCATTTTGTGTCATATGATGGCTAAAGCCTCTTTGGTGCATGCAGCCTGTGTTTGAGAATTGCTCCCATCACATCTTTTGGTGCAATGGGTACTTTGAGCTATTCCTTGTGGTGCAAGCCCCTTGCGCCATTCTTGGAGCTTTGAGAATTGGGCCCAGAGTTTCCGAGGTGCTAGGAGGAGGCGAGAAGACAGTAGGGAGCTGAGATAGCAAGGAAGGGACCAAATCCAGTATTTGGAGATGAAGGATGTTCAGTGAATGAGACATCTGCCCTCAGTGGATAGAAAAGGGAACAATGATGGGTGTCAGGTGAGTAGTCAAGGCAAAGCACAGGTGAAAGAGGGGGTCCAGCCTGGCCAAGGTGGATTTGAGTGCAGGTTATATACATCACATCTCTGTAGTCAAAAGCTGGGAGGATCACTGTCGCAAGAGTCTCATGGGAGAGCATTGAGAAGGATATAGGCTTTGTTCTGGATAGCATTGATGCAGCAGGAAAAGTCTGGATGTTTACCCAACCAGAAAGCAGACTTCCTCCAGTTAGGAGCCATTCAGGGTCATGAAGATCAAAGTAGCCTGGATATTAGCCGTCTGCTGCCTGGTACAGTTGGTCACAGAGAATATTGTCTTGGCTTTCAGGGTGAATTGGTTGTCAGAACCAATGATGGGTGCTGTTGAAGTCATGCTGGAGTGGTGCAGCCAGCTCAAGGACAGTGGGACCACAGGCAAAAAGCACAGTGTTATCCAATACATGTGGATGAACAGGGAGACTCATGTGGGGGGGGGGGGGAGTCATTTAGGAAAATTGAGAACAAGATGGAACCATGGATTGAGCCTTGAAATACACCTGACGCCATGGGAGGTAGAATCGCCTACTAGGACCAACTGTAACCTGTCTACCAGGTGGGTGCAAAACAAGTTAACTGTGAAAATGTTGCCACTAGGAGGGGTTGGGGGCTACAGTGTCAAATGCCCCAGCTAAGTGGATGAAAGATAGCAGTTGTGATACCGCCTTAATCCATCCTCTTCAAAATGGTGTCAGTGAGCCTGAGTTGAGATAACAGTGTGCAGCTTCTTAAAACCAGACTGCTAGGGGCTTAGAAAAGAGGAAAAGTCAACAAAAGGTGAGAGCCAAGCGAGGACAGGTGCTCTTGCACTTTGGAGACAGCAGGGATGAGAGAAATAGGGCAGTTGCTACCTGGGGCCAGGAAGTCACCACCTTAGGAGGGGCTAAAAAGAATGAGGATGAGGAAGCCATCACGATGACAGAGAGGTAGAATAGCTTGGGATCAAGCCCATCAGGACTTTTGCATTGGGAGGATTTAAGGACCAACTGCACAAATAGGGTAGCTGCAGGAGAGGTAGAGGAAAAGAAGAAGGAGAAGGGTGGGAGGTAGAGGAGGAAACCCAAGAAAAGGGAGAGAGGGGAAAGGAACAATGAGACAGCACAGTTAGAGAAGTTATTAAAGAGGAAGCAACCTCCCTGGGATCAGATACAGTGAAATTGCCCATTTTAAGAACTGGGGTGGATGACTGGCTAGGGGAGCAAAGAGAGTGGATGGCCTTCCAAATCTGTAAGAGGCAGTTGAGATTGTTCTGGAAATTGGAAGCAAAATACTCTGACTTGACCAGCCTGGTTACTTTCATGCAAGCTGTTTTTACCTTGCTAAGTCCACTGGGGAGCCAGAGGCCTTGTGAAGATGACAAGCAGATGTTGAAGCTTTAAGACTGGCAAGAGCTCAGCTGAGAACCAGTTTAGACAAGAGCCTTTAATAGGGGCCCTCAAAAGAGGGGCATGTCTGCCCCAGGCTACAGTTTAGTTTGTAATTTGAGTAGGACATTGTGTATATCTGTAGATAAGGAGATGTAAGACCAATAACTGGAGTGGATGTCAACCAGCAGGGTAGACCATTTGAGTGACCTGAAGGACCAGAGTAGGATGAGTGGGTAGGACTTAGGGGTGATGAATCTTGCAAATACATTAAACCATACAGTGGTCACTGACGTTGTCAGGAAGAAGGCCAACTTCCACAGTGCAGTGGGAGAAGAAATCTCAGTCAAATAAGGAGAGTTTAAGGTAGATGGATTGAGCCGGAATGGATATGTTCTGAGATATGTTGTATGAGGACTGGATATCCTATACTAACTTTTTAGAGGTGGAATAACAGTTGATGTTAATGTCACCCAAGACCAGATCATCACCTGAGGCTGCAGGGGAGGAAATTGAGGTCTGAAAGCCAAGACTGGAGTCCATTTTGCAGCCAAGGCTGATATAGAAAACCAGTGATGGGCAGGGAGAAGGGGAGTTTCCCCATCAGGATCTCATGTTAAGAGGAGGTAGTGTACAACCTAAAACCAGTGTCTGAGGAAACTGACCCCCCAAACCACTTGCCTGAAGACTGAGTAGCCTTGAAGGAAATGGATGAATTGGAGGTCCTGGGAGAGGCAGATCTCTGATACACAGATACACTTGGTGTGACAGATAAGGACCGTGTGGCCCACCTAGTGTGCCCCTTTTCCCTACCTAATGCATTACTGCGGACCCTAGTTGATCCGCAGCCTACCCTCTCTTCCCTATTGCTAGAGTAGTCTTATGTCTATCCCATGCATTCTTGAATTCTCCTACTGTTTTTGCCTCCCACCTCCGCAGGGAGGCTGTTCCAAGCATCCACTTCTCTTTCTGTGAAAAAGTACTTCCTCACATTGCCCCTGAGCCTACCCTCTCTAGCCTCTTGTCGTGCCTCCTTGTTCTTGTACACCTTCTTTACTGAAATATGCTGCCTTCCTGTACCTTGTTTATACCCCTGATGTACTTGAATGTCTCTATCATATTCTCCCTCTCTCTCCTCTCCTCCAGTGAATACATATTGAGGTCCTCTAGTCTTTCCTCATATGACTTTTGGTGCAGTCCTTACACCATTTTTGTTGCCCTTCTCTGGACTGCCTCTATTTTGTCTATGTCCTTCTGGAGATGCAGCCGCCAGAACTGGACACAGTATTCCAGATGAGGTCTCGGTAGTGATCTGTATAGTGGCATAACCACTTCCTTTTTTCTGCTGGTGATACCTCTCCCTATGCATCCTAGCATCCCACTAGCTCTCCCCACAGTCTTCTCACATTGTTTAGTTACCTTTAGGCCATCAGATATGATAAGATCAACACATTCAGTTGGAGGGTTAAGAAAGATCCACAGACTCAACTGGTCAGTTTTGGAAGGAGAGTGTGACAGTCGGGGACCCACAGAATTTTGGGGAAGGGGGCTGACAGACCAGGATTAAGCTCAGTATTACCTGCCAGCTGGAGTAGCAGGCAGATAATAAGCTTTTAAGCTTACAGAGTGGGGGTGGAAGGGATTGAATTTGTGGGAGCAGGAGAAAAAGGGAGGCAGTAGCCTCTAGAGGGCCTCGGATTGAAGCCAGGGGGCCTGGAGAAGACGGCCACTGATGGACCAGTGGACAAGGGTGGGGGGGAGAGAATGAAGCTAATACAAAACAAGTAGCTACATCATCAAATCCTAAAGAAGACAAATCATAAAATGTATTTCTTTAAATATTTACTTTTATTTAAAGTTCTGCACAACAGGATAGCCTCGTGTAGTGGCAACACCTATTTTACAAGAGGGTCCTGGGAGGACATTACAGCAAAAGAGTTAACTGCATATAGGAATTAAGTTACAGTGCACACAAAAAAAGAATCTTAATGAATACAGATATATACAACAATTTGGACATTTATTTATTTTTTTTATTTTATCCTGAGTTTGGAAAGTACCTTTGAGTCAAAGACTCCTTTACAAAGGTTCCACGTCACATATATTGAACAATACAGAGCTAAGTTAACGTACAGAGCAGAGAACAGAGCAAGCTTGATACAGCGGTATAGGTACAAAAAAAAGCAAGGCTCAAACAGTCTGGACCTGACACACTTATGGTGGTTCAGGTAAGCATCTAGTAAGAAGAAGGAAAAGGGGGGCATATGCAGCCGCCGTAGTTATTGTCACTGTGGGGGGGTGGAGAGACAGTTTGTTACAGTCGCAGTAGTTTGAGGACTGGGATGACCCTTTAAGTGGGTTTTGAAGAGGCCGGGAGAGTTTTGGGTCAGATGAAGCTGGGCAGCTATTCATCCAGGAGGGGGCCTGAAGCTGAAGGACCTTTGAAATTAGGGAGGTTTGACATCAGGGAACTGAGAGAAGTTGCTTGCTGGAGCTCAGAGTTACTTTTTGGGCTGTAGATGGATAGATTAGGGGGGGTGAGACCTGGAGGGGGGAGAGACCTAGGATGATTTTTTTGGCCATGAGACAGGTGTGGAATTTGATTCTGTTGTCTAGGTTAAGCCAGTTAGTGGAGTTATACAGTGAGCAGGTATGTGTGCGTCGCTGCCCAGAACAAGGTGACAGGTTTTGTAGAGGGAGAGACAGAGCCTGTTTAGGGCCGAGGTGGTGGCAGCGCTATAGATGAGTATACCGTAGTCATGGAGGGAGAGGATAGAGGATGAGACGGCAAGTCAGAGGGTGTCTTGGGTAAGGCAGTGTTTAAAACGATATAGCAGGCCCAGGCGGACATTGAGGGCCATGGACAGGTGGTGTATGTGCTGGTGGAAATTGAGAGCTGGGTCCAGGGTGATGCCTAGATATTGTTTTTTTTTTTTTTATTTAGTTTTTTGTTGACCAGGTAAGTGCACTAGAAAATTCCTTCCTATTTTCAGGCACGACCCGGGGGAAGGGGATGCAGATGAATGCCAACTGACTTTGAACCAGATTAAGCTGTTTGTGGTGTTTTTAGTAAAGGAGTTCACTTGCTCGAGAGGGGTTAGGTCAGCTGTTAGAATGTGGGGGCATAGCTTCTGCTTAATGTTCAGTGGGGGTGATCAAAAATCATGAACTTAGTCTTCTTGTAGCTCAATATGAGGCGCTGTGCTGTGAACCACTGTTCAGCTTTGTTAAGGGAGGACTGGAGTGTTTGGTGGAGTAGGAGAGGGTCGTGGCTGGAGGCATAAAGGACAGCATCATCCGCATATAGTAGGCTGCTGGTGCAGACGCTAGGGAGGGAGTTAAGATAAAGACTGAAGAGAAGTGGACCAAGGATGGACCCCTAGGGGACCCCTGAGAGAATTGGGAGCCTATTGGATAGGGTAGTGCCTATTTTGACCTGTTGGCACCTGTCTGATAAGTAGTCAGTGAACCAGTGTAGGGTATCCTGTGAGAAACCAATGTTGGAGAGTGTGGCTAGCAAGAGGGAGTGATTGACGGTGTCGAATGCCTTAGTAAGGTCAACAGAAACAGCACCAGTGGTATGGCCTTTGTCTAATGCAGAGTGGACTTGGGCAGTGAATTCCAGGAGGGCTGTAGTAGTACTGTGCCATTTGCGGAAGCCATGTTGCTGTTTACAGAGAAGATCATGTTTGTTTAGGTTGTCAGTGAGCTGGTCATAGACAGTGCGCTTGAGAGCTTTGGATGGGGGGGAGGATAGAGATGGGCCGATAGTTATTGGTGTCAGTACGGTCCCCGCTCTTAAATAGGGGGTAATGGAGGCAGATTTCCAAAGGGAGGGGAATTTACCTTGGCAGAGAAAGAAAGGTTCAGAATATGGGTGAGTGGGTAGAGTATGTCTTGGAGGGTGAGCCAGAGAAGCCTCAGATCCATGGAGTCACTACTATAGCGAGAGTGGCTTAGTGCATTTTTGAGATAAGGCTTAGCAGCCTTGGGGGTGATGCACTGTAGGTGGAAGCGAGGGCTAAGCTGGGGGGGGCGGGTCGAAGAAGTTGGGAGGGAGGATGTGGCTGAGGTTAGTGAAAGCTTGGTTGAAGGCCGAGGCTATGCTGGAGGGGTCGGAAGTCAGGTGCCCATCCAACACTATCTGGTTGGGGGTGGTGGTAGGTTTTTTGCCAGCGATTTCCTTGACATTATTCCAGAATTTGCGCCCGGTGCCCCAGCTGTCGGTGAGGGCAGCTTTATAGCGCTCAGCCTTGGCTTTCCGTAGTGCCCATGTAAATTTGTTCCAGGCCCCTCTATACCTCTGTCTATCAGATGGACGGCCAGTCTCATTTGAGAGGTGCCAGAGAGAGTCATGTGTTCGCATCAAGGCATGGAGATGATCAGAGATCCAAGGGACAGGGTAGCCTTTGGCCAGCCTTTTGGAAAGAGGGGCAAATCGGTCACAGACGTAGTTGGAAGGTGCGAATGAAGAGGTCAAGGGCTAGGTCAGGGTCGAGGGTATTAGTTAAGAAGGACCAGTCCAGGGACCTGAGATGAGATCGTAGGAGAGCAAGTTTTCCTGGGCCTAGTTTGTGAAGAAAGATTACCTTGTGGGGGGGGGGTTGGTCATTTTGCAGGACTATGTACAGAGAACTGGGCAGTGATCGCTAATGATATTTGGGAGCACTGTGGTGCTAGTGATTTTAAGGGGACGGTTGGTGAAGACCAGGTCCAGTAGAGAGGAGGCTCCGGTGTGGGGGTCCAGATGAGTGGGAGAGGGGACTACTTGAGTGAGGTCCTGGGCTGTAGCTGCATCTATAAGCGGGGTGGCCGACTTAGCCAGCCAGCCAGTTGGTGTTGAAGTCCCCGAGGATAATTTGTTCATTTTACATATAGTATGAATATGTGAGACTTAAGGAGAGTTGACAGCGTCCCTTTAAACTTGTGGATCCAAAATCTCTTAGCTGTTTACTCCTTACAAATCTCATTCAAACCCAGATTTGTATTTACATGTTGAGACTGTCCTAGGCTGCCACCATATATATGCATTGGAATAAGCTAGTTCCTGTACATCGGAATGAAGCATTCACTTTCTGCTCCTGCAGCCTCCTCATTTTTCTTGCAAACTTCTCCAAACAAGTGGAAGCCAAGGTTTTTTACCATGATGTGTGTACCTGAGCTTTAACATCCTTTTTTCTTCCAGATCAGGGAACAGTAGAAGAAGATGACAGGATCATCGTTCCTCAGAGAGGACGATCAACCAGAGTTCCCGTCTCCAGTGTCTTGATCTGAAAAAGGGACATCTCTCATCAGATGGAGTACCTTCAAAGTCGTGGGATTCTCATCTCTTTTCCCTTTTGGAAAGAACTGGTTCCACCACTGGGCGTGGTCTTCTACGT
The DNA here is from genome assembly GCA_016271365.2 of Neoceratodus forsteri. Lineage (NCBI taxonomy): Eukaryota > Metazoa > Chordata > Ceratodontiformes > Ceratodontidae > Neoceratodus > Neoceratodus forsteri. The sequence goes on along the minus strand of CM028132.1, from coordinate 781,473,644 downwards.
TTTTCAGTGGAGTGCCACCGACACGTTACAGAAAACCTTCACAGAGACACATCTGAGAATCAAAACTTATATTTAATTTCCACTGCTGTCACGAATCTTGGATATATGTTACAGGGGCAGTGGGGGGTAGTGTTTATAGTAGTAACCCAGAAACACCTATTTTGTACAAAAAATTCTGAAATGATGAAGCCTTAGTCATATTTAAAAAAAAAAAAAAAAAAAAAAAAAGCCTTTGAAAAGACAGTATTGGGTAATTACAGTGTATGAAAAAATAAGAAATATTTATCTGTCATTTTGGGGACTGAACTGTTGTGTGTTTATTTGAGACAATTATGAATTCCTGGTGCGGATAAGCATCATAAAGCACATAAGACTGTAGGAGGTGACAGCATTGTTTCAGGGAACAATATTGTGGAGGTTGAAACCCGAAGTATCAACACTAGAGCTATACTCTCAATGATAAATGCCCTATGGAGGGATTTCAACCCTTTAACTGAAGTTTGCACAGCGCAAGTATCTAGATTAGGTTACCGCTACTTTTTACGTCATTCTGAATTTTAAAATCCAGCAGTATTCTGCTGTAGGCTAACATACAACATATACGAATCATCTTTATGTGCACTTTCTTTTTCTTGCACCCTTTCCATCTACATCCCTGCATCTTCCCAGTAATGTTTTCTAAAAACACCTTTTCCCCTGCATTTTATTTTCTTGCTTATCTGTCTGGCCATCCATCCCTTCTGCTTCCCCACAACTTGCCATTATCTGCTGCAACCAGTCTCTTTTTGTCTGTACCTGCCCCACACTTGTTATTTTGGTTTCAAATCTCTCTATTACTAGATGCAGATTCCTCACAAGTACAAAGTGACCCCCATGGGATACTGCCATCGTAATCACATGCTTTGCCTTTTTTTTTTTTTGCAAAACATTTTGAGACTGCCCTGCATTAAAGTGAAGGAAGTTGCAGTTGAAGGAGTGGACGGTGTTTGAAGGCATGGCAACTCTGGAGAGCAGGGCACCTGCAGCCAGGCAGCATGTGTAGGAGTACTATAATTCACAGTAGATTAGCTAAACTGAACTGTAGTAGGACTGGCTGTCTGTGAATAAAACATCATCTAACGCCAAGGTGCAGCAGAGTATATAAAGCAAGGTCTGTCCCTTTTGCAAGAGTAGTCTACAAAGAATTTCTCATATAGTCCATCAGACAGTTTGAGTTTGTGCTATAAAGTATACATTGTCCTTGCTTTTGATGTATGTGAAATTAAGTTATAACTACACCTATATTATTACTATTATTGTCATGCTAAGGTTATGTTTGCCAGCTGCAGCATGCCATTTGTATGATGTATGCAAGACTGCACTAGCATCTCTTCCTTTTTGCCATACTGTGTACTGGCTGGGGTGGCGGCGCTAAAGGGGTGAATGAATTAGAACTATTTTTGATTTAAAGTATGTAGTTCATGCAAGCTTTCAGGTTAAAGTGCCGACCCCCCACCTCACTCCATTGGTCGTTTTCAAAGTCCTGACAAGTTGCAAGAAAGCATAAAAGATTGCCAGTCTAGTTACGAGTAACATAATTATTTAAATGTACTCTGCTGTGTTAGTAAACACTGTGTTTAGAATTGAGAGAGAACTGGCAAGAGTCTGACGTTACAATAGCTGACATAATTTCACCACTTTAGGATATTTCACTGAAATATATTTATTTTGCATTAGCTGCTGGCATGTACATTTTTTGTGTGTGTGTAATGTAAGATTTGATAACGATCAGAAATGCTTTCCAGAGATGTAAGCGCCTCTCTCTCTTCAGCATATTAGAATCAACTCTGCTTCAAACAAAACCTACAGAGCAGCCCTGCCAAATCCACTCTTTTGTTGCCACCACAGATTTTTTTTAAATTAATGATTGTAAAACAAATGGCTTGTGTGTATGCGTGTGCACAAGAAACCCGCACTTTAGCTAGATGTGACTATATATTAGATCATCTTACTTCGAGAGGGATCTTGCAATAGGTATTCACATATAGGACTAAGCCACCAGGCATCAGGACCCCACGAAAAAATTTCTAGCTAGAAGTCTCTGGCGAGGGACCTCCCCCATGCCCGCCTTCCAGTTCTTTCCTGCCGTCGGCTTGTGAAAGTTCTTTGTGGTAGAATAGCGCCCGTGAGTCATTCATCGGTCTTAACGTTTTTCTACTTTTTTGACCTTTTTCTCAATTTTTTCAACATTTCTATAAACATCTGCTGTGTATGTCGTCCCCGACTCCCTCTGAATCGTATAAAAACAAGTACGACTCGTGTGGTTCCCAGCTTCCACACAAGGACGGCCACTCCTTGTGCTGCTTCTGTCTCGGCTTCGACCACCCTGTGGAGACGTCCCAGCACTGCCAGAAGTTCAACTCGAAAATGGCCTCTATGGAAAAAGAGTTAAAAAAGCTTAGGCAGGTTCCACTTCCCACAAAGGCCACAAAAAGAAGCGTGACAAGAAGAAGCACCGGGAGCGGGAGTCGTCTTCCACTGCAGCCGCGACTTCAGCTGGAGTTGCAGCCCTCAAGGTAACATTCCCTCTGGGGGATTGCTCCTCGATGGCCATCTTGGTGGCTACCAAGAAGGCATCACACCTCCCTTCGGACTCACGCTCGGGCCCTTCGGGAGCCTCCAGGGCAAAGGAGGCCTCTGCTTCCATTAAGGCTGCTCCTCCTTCACAGCCTTCCAGTCAGAGCGGGTCCGGTAAGTTGGACATCAGTTCCACCAATGCCAGCCCGGATAAGGCTGCTATGCCGCTCACCTCCTCGGGTGAGCACTCAGCTAAACCCCCTTCTGACAAGGCCACCACTCCTACACGGCCTTCCTCGGACAGGGATTCCGACAAGTCGGCAGCCGGCTCATCCAACGACCACCCGGTCAAGAAGCCCGTGCCAGACCTCATTGTCCGGTAGGATGCCCCAGGCTCCCTGCAACATCTCACCACGTTGCCTACTGAGGCCCCCGCACCCCTCAATTGACACCCAGGAATTTTAATCCTCCATTCCCTGGTTGAAACTGAAGACCCTGAGACGCTGCCATCAGGGATCCCACCTCCTGCACTGGACCCCCTGACGCCAGATCCTCAGATGCCAGTCCCGATGCCGCCTGACCCAATGCTGCCCTCCGGTGTCCCTTTGCCTGATGGTAGACCTGTTTCTCCATCAGGACCGTCAGACCCGCTTGACAGTATGCCTACGTTGGGCCTTTCGCCCGTGGGGTCAACTCTTCCTCCGTCTGGCCTGCCAGCAGGTCCTGTGCCAGGTCCTTCTGCTCTGTCAGAGCCTCTGGCGCCAGGGTACCCAACACTGCGATACCCAGTGCTGCAGTACCCACCCCCTCCGTATCCGACACCACAGTACCCGATGCCTCAGTACCTGATGCCGGGCTATGGTTACTCCTATTACGGGTATCCTCATTACCCATATCCCCCACCTCCTCCTCCTCCTCCTCCTCCTCCACCTCTGCCGCCCACACAGCGGATCTGAAGGAGATCTTGGCCTCCTGGTGGGCTGAGGCCAGGGCTCAGATCACCAAGGAGGTCGAGAGTCATCTCCCGACATCGGTCTCTACACTGGACCCCCTACATTGAAGACCGTAGACCCCCCTTCCCCTTGCCCGACACCAAAGGAGAACCCTGTGGCGCCCGAAGCGGGGAGGACACATGCCCCCAGGAACTCCCCAGAGGGGTCGTCCCTCCCCCATCCCAGGGAGGAGTCTTCTTCAGAAACTTCTGACTCAGACTCTGAGTCCAGACACTCTGGCCATGGAGACGAGCCCCACACTCCAGAACACCCAAGGCCGAGGGACCCTCCAAAGTCCCCTCAGGAAGACCCTTCCTTTCTGGAGCTATTAAGGAAGATCTAGGAAACATGTTGGTGGAAATTGGTGGAGCCAGACCCACAGCGTAAAAAAACTCGCTGCTCATTTGGATCTGCCCGAGACTGCTCCTGTGCTGATTCCACCCTGCATAGAGCCTCACACCGATCTTGTTTCCACCATCTGGAAACAACCTTCCGTGCTAGCCCCCCTTCCGAGCAAGATGGACAGGCTATACCAGGCTCCTGAGGGTGTAGAGTTTCTCAGCCTTCACCCCAAGGCAGATTCGGTTGTCATCAGCGCCGCCCATGGCCGCTCCGCCAAACCCTAAACATCTAAGCTCATCCCCACCTGATAAGGAATCTCGGCTGCTGGACCAGTATGGGAAGAAGATCTTTTCCTCTTCTACCCTAGGCATCAGGGCCCTCAATTATGTTGCCCATATGGGGGATTTCCAGAAGTCCATCCTTAGCCAGGTGGAATCCAAATTGGACTCACTTCCTGAGTCACAAACTAAGGAGAAACTGGGAGACCTAGTCCGTTCCACTCACTCGGCCTGTAGGCACATGCTTCATGCCACTTATGATGCGGTGGACACAGCTGGAAGCTCAGCCTTCGCCGTAGGCCTACGGCATCATGCCTGGCTCCGTGTGCCAGGATTGGTTTCTGAGGTACAGTCTGCTATACAGGATGCTTCCTTCAGGGGTTTGGTGCTGTTCAGGGGTGAAGTCAAGTACATCATAACCGAACTGCAAAAGAAGGGTACAGACTCCCTCAAGGGCAGCTGAGTCCTTTTCGTCGCCAAACCGACAAAGACAAAAGCCTCCAGGAAAGCACGCCAACAAACGTTGGTCCCCTCCAGCAACCAGGACTCTCCCCCAGCAAAATACCTGTGGGAGCCTTGGCCGCTGCACTGCCCCACACTTCCTCACTCCCTGCCTCTCCCCCTGGCCATTCCAGAGGAACCGGTACAGGGAAGATTCCCCTCCCATCTGCTGGGTTGGGAGAGGATAACATCGGACGCTTTGGTGCTTCAGCTAATATCGGCAGCACACTCAATAGAGTTTCTGCAGAAACCACCCAGAAACCCACCCCTTCAGTCATCTTACTCCCCACAACATCTTCCTCTGGTTCTAGAGAAAATCATCTCCCTCCTCTCGAAGGCGGCGATAGAGCCAGTCCCCACTAACCTTTGGGGATGGATTACTATTTCCATTTCTTCCTAGTTCCGAAGAAGATGGGAGATCTGAGGCTGATTCTAGACCTCAGCTTCCTGAATATGTTCGTGGAGTACAAACGCTTCAGAATGCTCTCCTTGCAGAGCCTCCTACCGTTGCTTCGGCCGGGACAGTAACTGTGTGCTCTGGACATGCAGGATGCGTACCTGCGTATCTCAATATGCCCTTCCCATCGCAAATACCTCTGTTGTTGTTTTCAGGGGGACCACTACCAATTCAAGGCCCTCCCATTTGGTCTTTGCTCGGCCCCCTGAGTTTTTACCAAATGCCTGCCCGTGGCAGCGGCCCACCTGCATACCTGGGGTGTGTAGGTATTCCCTTACCTGGGTGATTGGCTCCTGGCAGCTCTGTCCAAGGAGGAACTCCTGCACTCTCTTTCCCTTACCCTGCAGGTATTTACCAGCCTGGGTATCACCATCAACCAGGCCAAGTACCACTTAGTCCCTTGCCAATGCCTCCAATTTATAGGGGTGATTCTGTGAGAGTCTGGTATTGGGCAGCCCAGCATCACCTTCACCTGACCGCAGTTAACATTCTGGGAGTGGAAAACACATTGGCAGACGACTCAGTCAGTCCTCAGCCAGGTCCCACGAATGGGAGTTAGATCAGCAGGTCGTAAACAACAAATTTTGATGGTGGGGGATACCTCCGGTAGACCCCTTTGCCTCTCCCCAAAATGCAGAACTTCACACGTCTTTTGCTCACTCGTTCCAGGGTGAGACGCTTTCTGGTGGGACGCTCTGTGCCTCTGTTGGAGGGACAGATTTGTTTATGCCTTCCCTCCCATTCCTTTGATTCCGAGGGTCCTGAACAAACTCTGATCAGAAGGGGCTCAAATGATTCTCATCGCCACCCTTCTGGCCCAGGCAAGTTTGGTTCTCTCTTCTGCAACAGTTTTCAGAGGACCCACCTGTTCCTCTGTTGCAACAGTTGTTGACCCAGGATCAGGGGACCCTTGTTCATCCAGGTCTCAAATCCTTTCATCTCCATGCATGGCTCCTACAGACGTAGCTAAAGCCCGCTTTGGAGTCTCTCCTTTAGTAGCGGACATTTTGGTGGAGGCGAGGAAACCTTCTACCAGGTACACCTATGCTATGAAGTGGAAACGGTTTTCCATCTGGGCAAACTCTAAAGACTTGGAGCCTTTCTCGTGCCCAGTCAGCAAAGTCGTGGATTACAAGTGTCACCTCTTCGATCTGAGTCTCAGCCATTCCTCATTAAAGGTCCATATGGCAGCTATTTCAGCCTACCATATTCCCTTTGGAGACAGGACTTTTGCTCAGTTGGAAGTCTCTAAGACTTTCCTTAGAGGGGTTCTCCATTTGAGGCCTCCCATTCGCATTCCTGCCCCTCCATGGGACTTGAATTTCATCTTGGAGAAGCTCACTCTGCCTCCCTTTGAGCCAGCAGCAGAAGCTGATTTAAAGTTCCTCTCTTGGAAGACGCTCTTCCTAGTGGCCATCACTTCTGCTTGGTGCATTTCCGAGCTTCAGGCCTTGATGTGTAAAATCCTGTGCTTGATTTTACACAAGGAACATGAGGCTCTACGCACCAACCCTAAGTTTCTCCTTAAGGTGGTGGCTGAATCTATGCCGAATCAATCCATTGGGCTGCCCACTTTCTTTACACAACACTCCAATCAAGGGGAGTACCTCTTGCATACTTTGGATGTTCACAGAATCCTGAGATACTATACCAATCGGACTAAGGATCTCAGGAAGACTGATCAGCTTTTCGTCTCTTTTGCACACAAAAGAGAAGACAATGCTGTTTCTAAGAAATGCCTATCCAAATGGTTGGTGGATTGCATCACTTTCTGTTACAACAAGTACAAAGAAGACCCTTCCGGGTCAAGTCAGAGGTCACTCCACCAGAGGAGTAGCTGCCTCTGCGGTTTGTTTCAAGAATGTGTCAACGACAAACATTTGTGCAGCTGCAACTTGGACTTCCGTCCATACCTTCACGGAACATTACAGTTTGGACATTGCCTCTCGCCGCAGAGCAGGCTTCGAGTTTGCTGTCCTCTAAGAAGGTGTTTCATGAGACCCGTTCAGCCCTGAGGTTTTCTGTTATGGATGACAGTCCTCCTCGTGAGTGTTTTTCCTTGTTCCAGACTGCTTGTGACTCAGTCCTGTATGTGAATACCTACTGCAAGACCCCTCTCGAAGTAAGATAGTACAGTTACGTAAGAACTTACTGTAACAGTAGATCTTTGAGAGAGGCTCTTGCAGTAGGTATTGCCTTCCCTCCATCCATCCCCCTAAGTTTTCTTTGCTTCATTTCTATTGGGGGGGGGGGAAAGATATCCTCTTCTCTCTCGTCTTGCCTCTTTTGGCCTTTGGCAGGAAAGAACTGGAAGGCGGGCGTGGGCAACCGCCCCTTTATACTGACGTCGCATCACACCGATCACCTAACGTGAGGGTGGTCCCGCGCCAGAGACTGCTAGCTAGAAATTTTTCAGTGGGGTCATGACACGCCTGGCGGCTTAGTCCTATATGTGAATACCTACCGCAAGAGCCTCTCTCAAAGATATACTGTTACAGTAAGTTGTTACGTAACTGTACTTTACTGTGCTAGGCAGGGCTGCCAAATTAGTTATTTTCATCAGGTGTTTACTTTGGGAAATAGGCTATTGTACCTTGACATTACCAGCGTGTTGAGAGCCTTGTAAGGAAGACATAACCTCTTCTGGGAAAGTTAAAAATAGTCAATGAAGCATCTTGGCAGGTAACATCCTTCCTCTGTGCCAGTTTGATTGAGCTGTCTTGCTGAAAGTTATTGACACTCATGTCAGTCTGTATAGACGTTCTATGAATTAAAGATAGTACTGCATTATAATAGCTGCTAGAGTCTGTTAAAACTCGATAAATGACTCTCAGGATGCCCTTGGATATATAGTAATTGTCAGTTCAGAGGATCTTTGATACGCACAGTGTGACTCAAAATGAAGCAGGAAAAGACTGACTTCTGTGTAATTCAGTATGTAGTACAATGTATTACTTTCCATGTAGTTGACATTTTATGGTGGTGATTAGCACAGAGGACAGCTGCTTATTTACACTCCCCCATACTGAACTGATTGACTGAATATAAAGCAAGATAAAGGATTGATAGTGGCCATAACAAGCTCTAGTTAGTCCAAGGAGTTGGGACAGGTACATCTGTGGCTTGGTCACTAGCAATAGTGCAGAAGTAACCACCTAAGTTCTGATGAAGTGGTCAAGTAGGTTACAAATGTCAACTACATAGTGGTCAGTAATAAACAGTACTGGACATCGAATTACAAAGGAGTTGCTCCTTTCTTGCTTCATTTATGGTCTGGTATCAACCAGAAATCAGACCCTGTATTCTCAGTATCAACCTGGTATGATGTCATACCTGGGTGATACAGAAAACATATCCATTAATGACCTAGTGTAACATGACACCAGGTTGATACACAGAAAGTCATAGCTGATCAGTCACCCACGGAGAAGCCATTATGCCGTCATACTGACTGAAAACTGCTGTAACAGTCTGTTGACATACTACCACTATCTTTTTGTTTTTCTACACACTCACTTGCTGACTCCTAGTTGTGGTTACACAGTCACCAGTACATTATTCTGTATATATCAAAGGTTGACTCCATTACCCACATGTTTTGGTGACTGAGAAATGCTATTATTCACTGCTAGCAGCAGAGTGTGAATAACATGTCAAAATGTAAACAAAAACTCCATTACCCAATGTTAGCAGCAGATAACCCTTGCAATACAATCATACCGCTACACACTTACCCCACTAAGCAACACCTCACACTCAGTTAACTTCCCACACACATTCCCACTGCATCAGTGCAAGGAAAAAGCAAAAACAGCCGCTCCAGGCCCGGGTACACGGAGAACTAGTATCAGTAGTAAAAGCAAAAAATCCAGCACTCACCACTCTCTTTACCATGAGGTCTGAAAGGAGCTGCCTCTTTTATGTCTTTTCTTATCTGTCATGCCTCACTGGAAGAAGAAGCCAATTTGAGAGTAAAGTGCAAAAGAAAAAAAAAAACAGCAGCTTCATTATACCCAAAAGTGCTAAATAGTGCAGAGCAAGAGCACATGACACTAGCAGCTGGCGGACCCCACGTCAGGCACAAGGCCTAATGTTTTGAGCTTCAGACAGCTCTTTTTCAGAGGTACCGGGCACCTTCCATGCACACATTTATACTGCACCAATGGTGATGCATTTTTCTTGATAAATATGTTTATCACGCTATCTAACCTCCAGATAAACCTTTATCTAGATAGAAGTTAGATATGTCACAATCACTTTCTTGACCTTTGCACAGAAGATTGGATATGTGTCTTAACCTTTGCACAGAACAGAACCAATCAAAAAGCAGCTGTCACAGTGCTGGTGAGATTATAATAGGACTAGGCAGCACTGAAGCCAGCAGTTCAAACCACAGAAAAATCTTCACACGAGATGATTTTAAAAAGTTATAAACTGATGATGTACTGTATGAATGGAATACACGGTATCCTGACTCATAGTTTTTCTCCACCTGTGATGGGACAGCACTTTCATAACTCGCTTGTGAGTTATGGTCTTGCCCCCTCACACATGGAGCTAAATTACATATTTGTTGTAAGGTCATTGTGTATCCTCTCTTTATAGTGTGCCTACTTAGCATATTCCATATCAAATTATATTTGAATATGCTTGACCTGATTATTATAAATTATCAAGAGAGGAATAAAATGCATTGAAAAGAGGGAAAAAATGGTAACAAACTGGCTGGACAAAAGGGGATAGCATGGTGGTTTTAAATGCAGACAGTTATGAAAAGGATGTATGGAGGCAGCTTAAAAATGAAAACTTCTTTAAGAAACTGCACTCTGATCCTATAAAGGACATTAAAAAGGCAGTTGATGTGGAAGTGGAACTCTGATAGAAAAAATGATTTATAGACCGCATCACTAAAGACTTCTTGACCACTGACTTTGCATTTAAGCCAGTAATATGTATGTCACCTGAGGTCCATAAGTCACTTCAGGATAAGTGGGATAGGCTCTTTGACAGAGCCAGTCTCACAGCTTGTGGACTTTTTTTAACTGGATTTTGAGAGAGACACCCATGTGTATTAAAGACACAGGAGACATACTGCATGTATTAAAGACAAAATGAGCTTCTTTTAGACCTCGTGACAAACAGAGTGGTGGTGAGTGCTAGATTTTTTTCATTAACTATACCAATGCAAGACAAGTTTATTTAGTTGTAATATACAATAGCAAATTATACACAGGTGTCTGTGAAGAACTCTTGACATTTTCTTCAAGTGAAGAGGTGAGCAAGTATAAACCACTTGCCCTTCATGCCCATCGCTTATTCTTACCACAGCTTCATGCAGTGAAATTACCACCTTGTTCTTTACAGGCCCCAATGCAAAATTCTATATGTTCAGAGGAAAGGAACTTGCTTCCAGCTTTTCTGTCATTGTGGTGAATACTATCGAGTGGGGATCAGCAGTAACATGCTTGAAGATAGTTTTTCATTGGGGAGGGGGTCTCAAGTTTGTTCAAGATACTTCCAGCATTTAAACAGACTTTTGGTCTTTTGTAAGGCCCTTGTACAAAGGAACACTCAGTGATGATATTGCACTCTGATTAAGAATATTTCTGGTCAACTTATCTAGTCTAGAACGGTACTTCATGTGGGGACATGTCTTTCGCTCAAGGGATAGATAACAGCCTTGGCCAAGACATTGTTTATACTTTGGGCGTTTAGACATAAAATTTTGTATTCTTGAATGTTGTTAATAAAATTACTTTTACTGTTTGGTGTCCATCAGAGTCCACGAATATTTCACTACTGTAACCATCTTTTATGAAGTTGAATAATGTTTGCTGTTAATAAATATTTAAAAAGAGGGGACACTGATCTTCTGAGTACATGTGCTATGTCAAACAACAGCTCAACATTTGACTGAGGTCAGAGGCAGTATACCGTGGTGGTTAAGAGCACGGAGCTGCAGACCTGGAGATCCGGTTTGAATCCCACAGCCACAGCTTGCAGATTGTGTGACCCTGAGCAAGTCACTTAACTTCCTTGTCCTCCCAGGATGCACCTGGAAGCAAATGTTGGCTTAGTATGCCTTTCTGGACCAAAAATTGAAGAAGAAAAAAAATAAAATATCTGATTTTTATGACAAAAGAATCACTTGGTTTGAAGCAACTTTGCCAATAAAAAATTTTAATCTCTCTAAAAGTGAAAAAACAAACAAGAGTTGACCAACGCCAACATGTTGTATGGCCAGTGTATGAAACAGATACAGACAGACGCAAAGACTAACATACACATGTGTATCGAGAGGCAGAAAAACATGAACACAGACATACTAAAACATACTTTTCTTTGCCTTACATGGCCTGGTGGCTGTCCTCCACCTTTCTGCTTGCCATTAGATGAAACCTGGACAAGAGCAGTTGACATTTCGTTGTTTGGTCTGCATGCTCAGCTCATGAATGACAAAGTGGGGATAGCAACAGGGAAATGGAGATCATTCGGGGGGGGGTCTATGAAGATAGAATAGATAGAGGTGAATTTTCACACTCATTTCATGTTGGGGAATTGGCCAGGGCTAGGTCTTCCTCTGGCTTCTGGGGTTCATGGCTTCTGCAATGGTTGTGGTTCGTTTGGCCCATTGGTGTATGCTCCTCATTCAGTGAGTATATGGACACCAGAGGTCCCCTCCCAGTCCCGTGCTGACCTGAACCAGCTGGTTTGGGTTACCCAGCCGATGTGAGACACCTTCAGTCAGTGGCTTTCTCCTCAGCCCCACCCCCTAAAGTCTCAAAGGGCATCCTGTTTGTCTGAGCAGAATTGTTCCTCACCTTGATAACTGATGGGACTCTGGTGGGGTGGGATGCTCATCTTCAGGATCGCAGAGTGCACTGGTTCTGGTTGCCTAGTGAGGCCTGGCTGCACGTCAAGCAGCTGGACCTTCATGCAGTGTACCTGGTAATGACAGAGTTTGCTACATTGATCAGGGGTCAGGTTGTGCAGGTCAATACAGATCACATGATCACTTTGTTTTACCTGAGCAGGCAAGGTGGGATGCATTCTCTTCTGTTATGTTGGGAGGTGCTTCAGAGCTGATCACAGGAGCAGGCCCTGCAGGTGGATCTGCTTGCTGTCTACATTGCAAGGGAAGACAACAAGCTGGTGGAGACTTTAAGCTGCCTGTGGATATTTTGCATGAGTGCTGCCTGTACCGGGAGGTGGTATATCTGTTTGCCCTGCTTGTGTTCTGGGAGAATAAAAACAGGCTATTCTATGACTTCCCTTTGTTTTCCTTGATCCACCACGTGGTCCTCAAGGTGCCCAGAGACAGGGTATCTCTGATCATGATAGACTCTGACTGGCCGTGCCACAGTCTCCTTAGCATCAGGCCCCCATGTCTGATTCCACTTTGTCCAAACCTGCAGACATCAGAACAATAGGCAGTCATCCAGACCTGCAGTCCCTGCACTTAGACTGGTTCCTGAACAGCTTGAGTTTCAGGTTGTGGGTCTCTCCAAGGATGTCCTCCGTGTGTTGGAGATTTCTTGAAAGGAACTGACTCATAAAATGTATTCTAGTAAGTGTACAAGGTTTTCACATTTGGCAGGATGGTGATCCCCTCACCTGTCCTATAGCATAAAACCTAGATTCTAGGGATGTGGATATGATGTTCTATCCACACTTCTGGCAGCTTGTCGGAAAGTCTTCAAGCTGGCTTCTCCCACCCACCCCGGTGGTAACTCCCTCAGCTCCGCCCCCAATGCCACATCTTTTTTTCCGCTGGAAGAAGCAGGTTCCCTTCTTGCTGCTCCCACATTGAGTAGGCCCTCCCACTTATATCTACGTTTTTTCTTCCTTAACTTTAACTCTTACGAGTTTCTGTCTTCAGCTCAATCTTCGATCACAGCCACCATGGATAATAAGTCCACTCCTAGGATCCGCCGGTGCCCTTGCAGGCAAAAGATGTCCCTAACCGATCTGCCTGCCATGTGCGTCTACTGCATGGGGCACGAGCATGATCCCCAGGCCTGCAACTTTTGTTTCACCCAAACGTTCTAGAGGACTGTCTCACCCATCTTAATCTGAGCCACCTGGCACAATGAAACCAACCAGTCAAATCTAAGGATGCCCGTTGGGTGGTCTCCATGGCTGCGGGGTCCACCGAACAGCTTGCAGCCTTTGAAGAGGAGGCAGCCAGGCTGTGTCCCTCAGTCGAGAGTTTCCGATTCCCACACTTCCTCAGATCCTATTTCGTTCGAATCCTTGGCCCTGTCCACCAGCTCTACGGTAACCCCATAGGGCCAGTTGGCCATGACGCTGGCTGAGGTCCCAGCCAAGATTTTTCTCAAGCCGACAAACCAGTTGTTGACTGGAGAGGCCAACACTTCCTTGTCCAGGACTCTGGTCCTGACTCAGACAGTTGGAGGGACGGATCAGTCCGCTGATCCGCCAACTCTGATCCGAGATCCTGACCTGGAGGAGCCTTGGCATTCGCCGACTCCCTCTGAGACCCACCGCCGATCCCCCCCAGTGATCGAGGTCTCAGTCTCGGTCTTTCTCCCTTGGGTTGAGCAGCTCCTGCCAACATTGACGCTCCTGCTCTCTGCGCCATGGGAAGTGGCATCGCTGCTCATACCGCTCAAACTTTTGTCACTGAAATGGGGGACATGGACATTTTTGGACAATCAAAATGAGGGACACATCCTCAAACATGGAGATACAAGCTCAGAACACTGTGAAAACCATAGTGTTTACTTGTACAAAGTTTATTTCGAATTTAGTATTTTAAAATATTAAGTGTTTCTACTTTAAAGCCTGAATTTACAGTCCATTCGCTGTGTGGGCAGCACCTTTTCCATGAACAACGGATGAGGGACAGAGCAATTTTATGGGGCAAAATGAGGGATATCCCTCGTAATGAGGGACACTTGAGAGGTATGTCGCTGCTACTCTTCCTTCTTGTCCTCTGGTGAGGAGAGGCTTCAACGCAAACTGCGTTGACACTACGAGGATCTTCTATGGCAACAGCTGGTGCTTACCGGCCTCAAGCTGACTACAACTTCTATGCCAGCCATCACCTGGCTGTCACCCAAAAGGCCGACGCCTTCTCCATTGACTGAGCTGACCAAAACAGTCCCGGCTTGACCGACCCCAGTGTCTCCACCAATTGTGGTGGAACCACCGCCTAAACAGTCAACAACAGGCGCTCCATCTAAGGAGTCTCGGCCATCTAAGGGGCTTCCCCATCAGATACCAGTCACTGTCACCCCTGATCATCCACGGAGGGTTAGCGGGGACTCGGGCGACCAACCACTCTTTAACAACACCTTGGAATCCAAAGGTTCCTCACTGCACTCCCATCTGGTCGACATGGAGTCTGTGGGGATCTCTCGATGGACAAAGGCCCATGTTTCTTCATGGATCTTATCCGCCTGATCTCTGAGTCGATGGGGTATGAAAATGGAGCCCATCCAGAAGCGGGCTTGTTACCCGTTGATTGAGATTCTTGACTGGGGACCTACCCTGGAGCTTTGGCGGTGCCCTGCTTGCTGCCCCACGCCTTCTGCCCATATGGCCCACAAGTACGTGGTACCTACCGGTTCCCTCTTTGGATTTACAGAGCGCCCCTCAGACGAGGCATTGGTGGCAGCCACAGCACTGGAGATGAGGAAAAGCCACCCGACGAGTCCAAGAAGTTGAGCCATGTGGCTAAAAAAGGCTATGCTGCCTCCTTGCTTGGTCTTTGCCAGGTGAGCTCAGTCCTCCTCATGCCCCATTTCTCCCACACCCTGCTGAGCACCCTAGATGAGGTGCTTCCTTATCTGGCAGCGGACCTTCAAACCATGGTCAAGCAGGACCAGGGCTGGGCTGTAGTCAAACAGCTCCAGACAACCATGGACGTTGGGTACTCCCATGTCCACTCTGTGGCAGCCTCAGTGGCCATGCGCTGCAGAGCTTGGCTGAGGATCTCAACCTTCATGGCGGACACTCAGCACAAACTGGCAGATGTCCCTTTCCTGGGCACTGACTTGTTCAGGTCTGGGGTAGGGTGCCACCTCACCCTTATTCAGAAATCCAGTGCCATCTTGGACTCCATGACATCTGCCCAGAAGGACCCTAAGGGCTCCAAGCAGCAGCAGAAAGAGGAAGCCCTTTCAGTCCACCTCCACTCCTTGGGCCAAACCCACCCAGTCCCAGGCTGGTCAGCCGGTTCAGGCCTGGTGACCTCGGCCCAAGTTGGTGGCCTCAGTCATCTGCAAGCCTGGAGGGAGAGGCTCCGGTGGCGCCTAAGCCTGTCCAGTGACGGGATGATGGGTGCCTCCCTCATGCCCGTCACACCTCCCCTGGGTCCTCTCGTGGGGGGCGCCGGCTCCACCACTTCTTTTCTGCCTGGTTCACTGTCACCACGGACAGGCGGGTTCTTGAAGTGATGGGTCAGGGTCAGCCTCTGGAATTCGAGCAATACCCTCCTTGCTGAACCCACGACCCCATGGGAGGACTTAGTTTCCATAGACATGCTGTCAGTTCTCAGAGCTGACATAGCCCAGCTCCTCCGCAAGGAGGTTGTGTCTCCTGTCTCGGATCCTTCAAAACACCCAGGGTTTGTCTCCAGGTACTTCCTGGTGCTAAAGCAGATGGGGGGGAGGGGTCCTGGTGCCCCAGTCTAGATCTGCACGACCTGAACAAGTTCCTCAGGGCATGCACCTTCAGGATGGTAACTGTGTCACAGATTATACCATCACTAGAGCAAAATGTGGTTTTGTTCCCTGGATCTTCTGGATGTGTTCTTACATGTCCCAATCCATCCGTCTCATCGAAGGTTCCTCCATTCCTCAACAGTGGGAACCCTCTACGAGTTCCAGGCCATGCCATTCGGCCTCTTCTCAGCCCACAAGGTCATCACCAAGTGCATTGCAGTGGTGGCAGCTTACCTGAGGTGCCGAGGGGTCCAGGTCTACCCCTACCAGGATGACTGGCTGATCGCGGGGTCCCTCCAGACTGGAGGTGGAGCAGTCAAGGGACCTAGCCCTCCAGACCTGCATCTCCCTTGGCCTCCTGGTCAATGAAGCCAAATCCGGAACTCGTGCCTTTGCAGGTGATCATCTTCATCAGGGCAGAGCTCGACTCTTGCAGAGCCCAGCTCCCAAAGGACAGGGTGGAGGCTCTCTCTCCTCCTTTGCCAGATCATTTCAGATTGGGCAATTGCACCCTGCCCTGGACATCCTGTGCCCTCTGGGCTACATGGCAGCCTGCATCAACATGGTCTTTTGGGCCCGCTGGAGAATGCGCTTTCTGCAGCAGGAGTTGGCCAGCCAGTGGTCTCAGCGCAAGGGTCACATCGACCAGCTGGTCACTGTGACCCAGCAAATGTGGGATGCCATCCAGTGGGTGTTAGTCCCAGGCATCAGCAGGAAGGGATCCCATTTGTCTGCCCAGAGCTGACGGTCATCCTGATGACCGATGCCTCTCTCATGGGCTGGGGTGCCTACCTAGGGGAACACAGAGTCCATAGGCTCTGGACCCCCGAGGAGTCACGATGTCACACCAACCTGCTGGAGCTCCGAGCAGTTTGACCGGCGCTGACTGCATTCACTCCGCATGTCCAGGGTCAGGTGTTCGACGTCCAGATCTAGATGGACAACACCACAACCATGTATTACCTCAAGAAACGGTGGGACGCACTCCCTGCCTCTATGCAAGGAAGCTCTTTGTGTGTGGACCCTTGTGCGCAGCCTAGAGGCAGACTTCCTAGCTATCTATGTGGCAGGGGCCTCCAGTCTGCTGGCTGATGCTCTCAGCCTTGTGGGCTAGGTGTCTCATGAGTGATCTCTCCACCCAGAGGTAGTAGACAGCCTCTTCTCCCAGTGGGGCACCCCTCAGGTTGACCTGTTCACTTCCAAGGAGAATGCAAAGCTGAGGCTGTATTGTGCCCACCCCCCTCAGCAGGGAATGCTGCAGGAGGATGCCTTCTTGAGGCCCTGGACCCCAGGCCTCTTCTGTGCCTTCCCTCCGATTCCCTTGATCCACAGGGTGCTGCTCAAGGCCAGAAGGGACAAGGCACAGATGATGCTGGTGGCTCCGAACTGGCTATGCCAGTTCTGGTACTCCGATCTCCTTTGCCTCAGCTGCAGGCTCCCAAGGTGTCTTCCCTTATGCCCAGACCTGCTTTCCATTGATCAGAGGAAGGTTCTCCATCCAGACCTTCAATCCATGCACCTGACAGCCTGGTTCCTAAGTGGCTAGAGTTCCAGGCTTTGGTTCTCTCCGAAGATGTTTTCACCGTTGTGGAAGCATCTTGGAAGGAGTTGACCAGGAAGTGCTCTGCCTTCAAATGGAAGAATGGAAGAGATTCTCCATTTGGTGACAGGGCAAGGGGTTGGACCCTTTGTCCTGTCCAGTGGCTAGCATCCTTGAATATTTATGGTCCCTCTCTATCGAGCCTTTGGTCAATGACCCTCAAGGTGCACCTGGCAGCCATCTCTGCTTACCAGGTGCAGGACAGTCGGCACAGGAGAAGGTGGTCTGGCACTTTGCCAGGGCCTTGTCCACATTTCCCCTCTGGTGCATGAACCACCGCCACCATGGGACTTGTTGCTGGTTTTAGCAAAGCTCATGGGCAAGCCATTCGAACCAATGCACAGGTGTAACATGTCTCACCTGTCATGGAAGACCGCCTTCTTGGTGGCTATCATGTAAGCCAGAAGGATCAGTGAGCTCCACATGCTTTCGGTGGAGTCTCCTTACTTGGTCTTTCACAGGGACAAGGTTGTCCTGTGCCCCAACCTGAAGTTCCTCCTGATGGTTGTGTCCAAGTTTCACCTTAACCAGATGATTAATCTCCCAGTGTACTTCACTAATCACACCTCAGAGGCTCAGAATAGGCTCCATATTTTGGACCTACAGCGAGTGCTCGCTTATAAAGAGCGCACGACTGGAGATTAGGGAGAGGCTCACCAGCTGTTTGTCACCTATGCTGAAGCCGCACCTGCAGACAAGTGGACGATTGGCAGGTGGATTGTATCCTGCATTGATCTCTGCTATAGGTTGGCATGTAGGGAGCCTCCCGGAGGGCTAAGGGTTCATTCCACCCACTGTATTGCTGCATTGGTGGCTGTTTTCAGGATTGTCCCTATCCAGGAAATCTGCAGGGCTGCTAACTGGAGGTCAGCACACACCGTCATTTCCCATTACCACATTGACCTCGAGTCATGCCGGGATGCTGGTTTTGAGGCCTCAGTAATCCAGTATCTGTTCCCTAGGTAGAGAGTGTGGTGCCTTGCCTCCCTCCTCCCAGAGAACTGCTAGGAATCTGCAAAGAAGTGTGGATAGAACATCATATCCACATCCCTAGAAAAACAGGTTACTCACCTGTAACAGTAGATCTTCCATGGAGTGGTCTCTTGCAGTAGGTAATACACTTGGATCTTTGCCAGAGGTTGCTGTGATGTACGGCAGCTCTTCTAGCAGTCTTTTCCAGGGGCCGTCCACACATGACATCACCTTCCTGTTTTTTATATGTGTGAGTGGTCCCTTGTATACTCAGTTAATTTTCCCGTCTTCCACTCACACGCAGCAGCTAATGCAGCTTCAGCAGCAGTCAACAAGAATTTGAGCAAAAGAACATTGAAAAATGAATGTCCAAAGAATCTTCAAGCAAGATAGCGCTGTTCGTTCCTGCTGTTGTGGTACAAAAATCTACTGTTTTGACAGCCACTCCACTTGTGTAAGATGTCTGGGACCCACACACGACACCACCTGCTGCATACATTGCCAGGATTTCAACCGGGCAACCTGTCGACAGCTGCAGGAAATCATAAACCATTTAATGGAGCAGAAATTGTCTCTCCAGGAGAATTGAGGGGGAGGGGGGCTCGTCCCAAGAGCTCCCCATCAACTGATGCACAAAAAAGAGAAGAAGCCCTCCTCACACTCTGTGCCTAAATGCTCATCGACGGCCTCCATTACAGGTCGCCCCACCATGGACGTGTTCAAAAACTGCCTTCTCATCGATGGGAGGTTACACCCTCTCATCTGTGGTGCTTTCCAGTACTTTAACGGCAGTCTACAATGAACCCTTTATGGGTTCTGTCGAAGGGAGCTCCTCTCCCGTTAACGGTAACGTCATTTCAACATCCTACTCATGTTTCCTCAGTGATCCCATTGACGACGGGTTGCATTCTAATGGGCAAACCCACTACAGTTGCTATGCATACCGTCCCTCCACCTTCACAGGCGTATTCCCATAGGGGCCAGGTGGACAGGGATCGGGCCCCTGGGCTTTATCACCCAGGGGCAAGACCTGCTCAGACTACATGTCCAATCCCCTCTACAATCCCCTTGATTTCCCAGAAGCCCCTCCTCCCTACCCCCCCCTTCAGTGGACACTGCCTCTGTAGTTCAGCAGGTTTTGCATGCCATTCAGCATACTCAACCCTCCGACCCAGGGTAGCCGAGTCAACCCATCCTGATCCCCTACTCCTACGCCTGAACGTTTTCCAGAGAGACAGAAACCCTTCACCACCCTGGTCACCTCCCTCGTACATAGATGACTACCTATCTGATGAGGCTGAGTTTCCAGCAGATTTTACTGGAGATCTAGAGGATGAGGAATTTCAAGATCTGGACTTCCAGTCCCAGTCCCCCTTTTTAGATATTTCTTCCTTAAATTAGAATTTATCCCATCAGGCAGCTGCCTCTCCTCCAGATGACCTATCCTTCCATGAGATGAAGGTCCAAATTCAGAAAGTTATGGGTTTCTGCACTACTGAGCATGACAAAAAACTTAAGGATATGGCAGATTATCTAGAACTCCCAGAGGAACCAGTCTTAGTGGTACCCCCACTTATACAGACCTACCAAAATGCTATGCTTGCTGCCTGGAATTAGCCTTCTACTGTTATGATTATTCCCTGCAAGGCGGATTGCCTCTACAAGGCTTCTCTAGATCATCCTTTTCTATCCACTACTCCTGAAGCAGATTCAGTAGTGATCACTGCCGCTCATGATCGTACTAAATGACCAAAACACATAAGCTCCTTATCTCCTGATAAAGATTCCCGTAAGACTGACTATCTGAGGAAAAAAGGTTTTCCAAGCAGGTACTGACCCATGAATCTCAGAATCCTAAATTATATGGGACATATGACCAAATACCAGCATACACTCTGGTCCTCTGCCATAGAATTGGTCAATAAACTCCCTCCTTCACAGGAAAGGGAAGGGAACAATTATTGGCTAAAATATCTAGGCAATTCCATCTCCCGACACCTACTTTGTTCGGGCTAAGATGCGGTCAATACTTTGGCCTGCATGTCAACAACAGACATTACCTTGCGTCACCATGCTTAGCTCCGTGTCTCAGGCTTTACACCAGATGTACAGCATAGAGTGGTCAATACCCCCTTTAATGGGTCCAGACTGTTTGATCCTGGTACCCAAATGCTGATAGATGATCTCCAGTCCTTAGGAAGAACACTATGCATGGTCCATGGCATGTACCATATATCCCAGCCATTGTATCATCCTCAATCCTCTTTTTATTCCAAAAGAGGTGGGAAATACAGAGGCTCACACAGAGGTGGATTCTGAGGTTGTTCTCAGTCTTCCAGAACCACTGAATCTGCTGCCAAGGGCACCCACTCCCACCCTCCTGATGGGGCTGGTCAGCCCCCCTCCCAGTGACCAACTGTGGCTCTGTCGGCGCTTCCTCAACCAGGCCTCAGAAGCTGTGGGCAGTCATTTTGCTCTCCATTTAGAGGCCTGGAAAATGATCACATTGGGCAAGTGGGTACTTCAGATTATCCAGAGAGGTCACAACCTGGAAATGCTTTCCAGATCTCCCCCTCATCCCCCCGTCCATTACCCAGCCAACCATATTCCTATTCTCCAAGAAGAACTGCAGGCTCTTCTAACCAAGAAGGCTGTTTACTCGGTACCACCTGCAGAACACCAAAAAGGATTTTATTTCCACTTCTTCCTTATACCCAAATGAACTGGAGATCTCAGACCAATACTAGAACACAACATTACCAATTTCGAGCACTCCCGTTCAGCCTCTCATCTGCCCCGAGAGAGTTTACCATGTGCCTAGTTGTAGTGGCAGCAGCCCTACGATGGAACGGGCATTTTGTCTTCCCATATCTGGACAACTGGTTCATCAAGGCAAGGTCCAAAATCTCTCTGCTCTCCTCCCTACAAGCAACTCTAACTCTGTTCCAGGCTCTAGGGATTACTGTAAATTGACCAAAGTCCAATCCGACCCCTACACAGTCACTCCCAATATATAGGAGTGGTCCTGGACACTGTCTCCTCTAGAGCTTATCTGGCATCCGACAGACAAACTTCTATCTCTGGCTTCTTAAATACAAACCCAGAAAGTAATCACAGCCAGACGTATGTTATGCCTCCTAGGACATATGGCCGCTACCATCCCTACAGTAACACTCGCCTGTCATCACATGAGACTTGTCCAGTGGGTTCTCTAGAACCAGTGGTCTCACAGAATAGGAAATTTCAAAGACAAAATCAGAGTCACTCCCACATTGCGGTCCACCCTAGTATGGTGGACCCTCCAAGACAATCTGTGTCAAGGCATGCCCTTCCAGTTCCCCCCACCCCAGTAGACGTTGATTATGGATGCCTCCCTGGAAGGGTGGGGGGCACACCTGGGTCCTTACAGGACACAAGGCAAGTGGGCCAGTTCTGTCCCTCATCTCCACATCAGTCTCCTGGAGGTGAGGGTAGTTTGCTTAGCCCTCCAGGCCTGTCAACCTCACTTATCCCTGGGACCATTGCTGATTCAATCAGGCAACACCGCAGTAGTGTTCTACCTCGACAAACAAGGAGGTACGAAGTCCCATTCCCTATGCAAAGAGACACTTGCAGTCTGGCAGGAGGCCATATGGCAGCACCTTATACTGACAGCCGTTCATCTACCAGAAATACAGGTTACTCACCTGTAACAGGAGTTCTAGGAATGGTATATGTTGTTCATCCACACTCATTGGCAGGTATCCTTGCCGCTTTAAATCTTGCCGGAAGGTCTTCAAGCTTGCTCCTCCCACCCACCCGGTGGTATAACCTCGGCTCCGCCCCATGACGCCAGATCTGGGCCGCCAGCTCAGGCCAGCGCCGGGCCGGGAGGTCGGGTGGGTCGTGTGGATAACAACAATACCATTCCTAGAACTCCTGTTACAGGTGAGTAACCTGTATTTCTAGGGACATGGATATGTTGTTCATCCACACCTCATTGGCAGACTCCTAGCAGTTCTCCGGGAGGAGGGAGGCAAGACGACACCCCCAATACTTACTTGGGAAAGAGAGACTGAGAACCGAGGCCCCAAAACCAGCATCCCGGCGTGACTCAAGGCTCGATGTGGTAATGGGTAATGAAGGTGTTTGCTGACTTCCAGGTAGCAGCCCTGCAGATTTCCTGGATAGGGACGTCCCTGAAGCAGCCACTGTTAGCAGCAGTATGGCGGGTAGAATGAGCTCTTATCCCTCTGGGAGGCTCCATGCCCGCCAACTTATAGCAGAGATCTATGCAGGAGGTTACCCACCTGCTTATCGTCCGCTGGCTGCAGGTCTGCCAGATGCGGCTTCAGCGTAGGTGACAAACAGCTGGCGAACCTCTCCCCGAATTTCAGCCGTGCGCTCCTTATAATAAGCGAGCGCCCTTCTAGGGTCCAGAGTATGGAGCCTATATTCGGCCTCCGAGGTGTGATTGGGGTAGAACACCGGCAGAGTCAACACCTGGTTAAGGTGAAACTTCGACACCACCTTCGGAAGGAATTTCGGGTGGGGGCGCAGGACAACCTTGTCCCTGTGGAAGACCAGGTAAGGAGACTCGATGGAAAGCGCTGAGCTCTCCCATCCTTCTGGCTGACGGATAGCCACCAAGAAGGCGGTCTTCCACGACAGGTGAGAGAGAGCACACCTTGCATAGGTTCGATGGTATTGCCCATGAGCTTTTGCCAGTACCAGCAGTAGATCCAAATGAGGTGGGGGTTCCCGCATTGAGGAAATGTGATCATGCCTTGAAAAAGCGCCAGACCACCTTCTCCCAGACCACCGACTGCTTCCGCCCGCTACCGTAAGCAGAGATGGCTGCCAGGTGCACCCTTAGGGTCGTCGACCTAAGCCCTTGACTGAAAGGGACCATAAATAGTCCAAGATGCTTGCCAAGGAACAGGAGGAAGGGTCCAAGCCCTTGCTTCTGACACCAAATGGAAAACCTTTTCCATTTGAAGGCATAGCATTTTCTGGTCGCTCTCACGGGACGCCTCAACTACATTGAGGACCTGCCGGAAAGACCCAAGGCCTGGAACTCTAGCCGCCCAGGAACCAGGCCGCCAGGTGCAGGGATTGAAGGTCCGGATGGAACACCTTCCCTGATTGACTGAGAGCAGGTCCGGCGAGCTGGAAGCTGCCGGAATCCTGGAGCTGAGACTGAGGAGATCTGGTACCAGAACTGGCGAGGCCAGTCTGGGGCTATCAGAATCACCTGCGCCTTGTCCCTCCTCGCCTTGAGAAGCACCTTGTGGATCAAGGGAAATGGGGAAGGCGTAAGAGGCCGGGTCCACTGCCTCGAGAAGGCATCCCCTGCAGCGAGCCCTGCTGAGGGGGCGGGCATGGAACAGACTCAGCTGCTGCTCTCCTGAGGCAAAGGGGTCCACCTGAGGTGTGCCCCAATGGGAGAACAGATGCTGTACTACCTCCGGCAGGAGAGACCACTGGGATGCAGCTCCATCCGGCTCAGGGCATCGGCCAGGGTGTTGGAGGCTCCTGCCACGGAATGGCTAGGAGATCCGCCTCCAGGCTGCGCCGACGAGTGACCAAATGCGGAGAGCTTCCTTGCATAGAAGCATGGAGCGGCCCCGCCCCTGGCGGTTTAGATAGTACATGGTCGTGGTATTGTCCGCCTGGACTCGGACCACTTGACCTCGAGGAACGGAGCAAAGGCGGTGAGAGCTAGCGGACCGCCTGAGCTCCAGCAGGTTGATGTGGCATCGGGACTCCGCTGGGACCAGAGGCCATGAGCCCGGTGTTCCCCAGATGGGCACCCCAACCCATCAGAGAGGCATCGGTCGATAGAGACCGCCGGCTCGGGCGGATTTAACGGGATGCCCTCCTGCAAATGATCTGGAACGGTCCACCACTGGAGAGCGCTCCACATCCCCTGTGTCACCCGACACAAGCTGGTCCAAAGGATCGCAGCTGCCAGGACCACTGGCTGGCCAGTCCCCACTGAAGGGACGCATGTTCCAGCGGGCCCAACGGACCACGCTGGTGCAGGCCGCCATGAGACCCAGGAGGCGAGGAAGTCCCGGCAGGGCGAATTGCCCAACCAGAAATGATCGGGCAAAGGAGGAAAGAACCTCGGCCCTGTCCGCGGGAGCCGCTCTGGTCAAGAGAGTCGAGCTGCGCCCGATGAATAGAATCACCTGCTTCGGCTCGAGATCTCGACTTGGCCTCGTTGATAAGGAGGCCCAGTTGAGAGCAGACCTGGAGGGCCAGATCTCTGACCACTCCGCCTCCTTCCTGAGGGAGCTGCTATCAGCCAGTCGTCCAGGTAAGGGTACACCGACCGGCGCCAAGAGGAATGCTGTCACCACAGCCATGCATTTGGTGAAGACCCTGGGAGCTGGAGACAAGTCAAGGGCATGGCTTGAACTCGAAGAGGGATCCTTCCGCCGAAGCTAAGGAATCTCTGGTGAGACGGACGGATAGGACGTGAAAAAACGTCCTGCAAGTCCAGAGAACAGAACCACACGCCGCGTTCCAAGGATGGTATTATCTGAGCCAGAGTGACCATCCTGAAGGTTCGAGACCTTAGGAACTTGTTTAGGTCGTGTAGGTCGAGAATGGGGCGCCAGCCCCCCGTCCGCTTTCGAACCAGGAAGTACCTGGACACAAACCCTGGGTCTGAAGGAGGGTCCACCACCTCTCTTACCACCTCCTTTGGAGGAGGAAGCGATGTCGGCTCGACGAGCCGCCAGTGAGGCTGGGGATCCGGTTTCCCGAGGGGCACGGCTCTGAAGGGTGGTGCCTGCTCAATTCCAGAGGAGGCAGGCTCTTCCCACCACCTCCAAGACCCACCTGTCCGTGGTAACAGCGGACCAGGCGGAACGGAAGTGCGGGAGCCGTCTTTCCACGGGGGACCTAGGGTAAGGTGACGGAATGGGGCGACACCCTCAGCCCCACTGGGCAGGCTTGGAGGAGGGACCGCCGAGGGACCTCCTGGGCCCTTTCCTCCCTGCCTCCTGTTAGAGGAAGCCGAGTGCTTGGGTTTGGGATGCCAAGGCCGAGCCTGCTGGCCCCTGGACGTTGTTGCGGGTCAGGCCGGGGCTAGAAGGACGAAGGGCTTAGGCTGTGGTTTGCGGCCTTGTCCTTCTGAGCGGAAGAGACCGAGTCCAAGGTGGCATTGGACTCTCGATCCTCTGCAGGTGACCTTCCACCCCAGGGTCAAGAGGTCAGTCCCAAAAGGAACATCCGCCAACTTGTGCTGGGTATCCGAGTAAAGGTGGATATCCTCAGCCAAGCTCGCCGACGATAGCCACTCGCGCCGCCACCGATCTGGCACATGAGTCCCCTATATCCAAAGCAGTCTGAGCTGCTGTTTGGCCACTGCCCTGCCCTGGTCCCGCACCTGCTTAACCGTAGTCTGCAGATCGGCGGGAAGATGAGGGATGACCTCATCCAGGGAGCCCAACAGGGCATGAGAAAAATGTGCCATGAGGACGGCCGAACTGGCCTGACGAAGGCCGAGAGAGGACGCAGCGTAGACTTTTCGCCCGACATAGTCTAATTTCTTGGACTCCTTGTCAGGAGGTTTGTCCACATCCCTGGCGCACCGGGCGTGCCGAAAACGCTGTCGGTAACCAACCCCTCAGCAGAGGGGTGTTCCGAAAAACCGGACAAGGAACCGGTAGGGACCGCATACTTCCTGGCCATCCTGGCCGAAGGCGCAGGGCAGGAAGCAGGGCGCTGCCAAAGCTCCAGTGCCGGACCCACTATGGCCTCGGCCACCGGAAAGGCCTCCGTCGGAGAATCCCCTCGGTCCAGAATCTCCGTGAGGGGATACCTGGCCCGTTTGGAAACGGGTTCGAGCTCCATCCCGGTAGACTCCGAGATGAGCCGAAGCAGTCCTAGGAAGGACGACGGGCTATCGTCCATTGACTGACCTCCTGAAGACTCCAAGTCCAGTCGCTTGGAGAAAAAGGAGGAATCATCTTCGGACTCGGAAGAGTCCTCGAAGAGGTGCCTCTGGCCTGAGCCACCCTTCACCTGCCGAGGTCGGTCGGGAGTGAGGGTAACTGACAGCCGATGGGGTAGACCCTTAGCCGACCGAGAATCCTTGGTCGGAGCCCCAATTGGTGGCTGTGGAGGCGGAGGTTCCACCGGAATCGGTGGAGCAGCTGGTTTTGGCCGAACAACCGGCCTGGGTATAGGCTCCTCGGATAAGTTGAGGGGTTGTGTCGGCCGCCCGTGACAGCCACTTAATGGCCGGGGAAGGCGACGGGGTCGGCTTATTCCCGGCCAGGAGGAGCTGTTGCAACATAAGGTCCTCGCATCGCCGACATAATTTACGCTGAAGCTTCCTCATCCGGAGGAGGAGGACGAGGATCAGGCGACGCCGCTTACCGCGTGCCGAGACCGAGACCGCTGATGACGGTGGGATCGGCTGGACCGCCGAAGAGGTCCGAGACCGAGACCGAGAGTCCCGAATTTCCGAGGTCGGTGCGGGAGGTGTCGCCGGAACCGCACTCCTTCGGCTCGGATGGTCCATCCGAGGGCTCCGGAACCGGAGGCACAGGCGAGCCCACGGGATCCTCAACTCCTCCCGGGGGAACCGGGGAGAGGGGAATCTCGGCTGCTAAAGGCGACAGCCCGTCCAATGGGTCGAGAAAAATCTTGACTTCATCGGTGGGAGTCTCGGTCAACTGACCTGACGGGGACACCGTGAGGCCAGTGGCCGAAGCCGAGCGGTCGACCGAAGCCGACGGTCGACGGCCCGGGGAGAGGGACCTTTCCCGCTCCCAAGAGCGTCGACGGAGGGACTTACCCCTGTCCCTCTTTTTGGACCGAGAATAAGGTCCAGCAGACGCAGGCCCTTCTCCTTTAGTGGAGAGGGACAGACAAAGCTCCTTAAAAGAAGCCGTGTAGGAAGAACCCAGAGAGAGCGGGATAAATGCCGCGTCGAGGAAGATACGGCTCGCCGCCGCCTTCGAGGGCTTACTTATCCGCCGAGCTGATCCGGCCGAGCCCGCCGGGCCATGACACCGGGCTAACCGGCCTCCTTGGACTTTCACCGGAGGGAACGCCTCGGACGGCCCAGTTGCAATCGGGCAGCACGGTCTTCGAGGACGAGGTCGAGAAGGATGAGCACAGGTCGCAAGCCTGCGGGTCGTGCTCAAGGCCTAAGCAGTAGACACACGTGAGTGTGTGGATCCGTCTGAGACATCTTCTGCCCACATGGGCATCTCCAACCCGAGTCGATTTGTCCATCGCAGTCATGAGGGATAGAAGACTGAAGTCTTTTGCAAAATTTATTTTAAATCGCAAACGGAGAAATAGGAACAGTCACAAACGAGAGCGTTAAGGAGGGAACCTGAGCTTCCAAGCGGTAAGGAAGATCTGGCGTCATGGGGCGGAGCCGAGAGTTATACCACCCGGGTGGGTGGGAGGAGCAAGCTTGAAGACCTTCCGGCAAGATTTAAAGCGGCAAGGATACCTGCCAATGAGTGTGGATGAACAACATATCCATGTCCCTAGAACATCACAATTTCCTAGTAAACCTTTTCAGTCAACAGTCATCCACACACAAATGGACACTTCATCACGAAGTGCTTCAAAAAATCTTTCATCTGTGGGGGACCCTGCAACTGGATCTGTTTGCCTCCCCAGTTAATCACTGTCTCCACAGATACTGTTTCATTATCCCGAGCAAAAGGGATGGTCTATAGATGCCCTGTCCCAATCATGGACAGGACTCGTCTTATATGCTTCCCCCCCTCTCCCCGTCCCTGTCCTACAATGGACTGTACTGAAACTACAACTCGAACCTGCCACCATGATCCTCAAAGCCCCTCTGTGGACTCAACAGGTCTGGTTTCCCTTCCTTCAGCAGTTCTCAGTGGAGAAACCCATTCCATTGCCAATAAGACCAGATCTCTTGACTCGGAATCAAGGGACTCTTCTACATCCCAACCTGAAGTCACTACACCTTTACGCTTGGCTCCTGAGAACGCTTTTATAGCACATGTACAAGTGTCCTTCCCTGTTGCTAATATTTTACTGGCCTCACGTAAACCAGCGACTAGGGAAATGTACAGTGCCAAATGGAAATGCTTTTCCATCTGGGCTGCTTCCCGATCATTGGATCCTTATTCCTATCCATTGACTAAAATCTTGGATTACCTGGCCTCGATTGCTGAGACAGGATTAAGCTTTTCCTCTATAAAATCCATTTGGCCTCTATCTTGGTCTTCCATGAACCTCTTGATGCAGACTACTGTATCAACATTCATCTAGCCAAAATGTTTCAAAGAGGAATGTTACATATTAAGCCACCTATCAGAAGACCCACTCCTCTGTGGGATCTCAATTTTCTAATAGAGAAATTAACTTGTGCCCTTTGAACCAGCGGCTGCTTGGAAAACACTATTCTTAGTGGCTCTCACTTTGGCTCAATGCATTTCCGAGCTTCATGCCCTCGTGTAGAGAAACTTATTTAATTTTTCTGAGTGGCACTTCGTACCAACCCTTCCTTCCTACCTAAGGTAGTGTCTGAACACACCTTAAATCAATCCTTGGAGTTACCAGTGTATTATCCTGAACACTCCAATTGGGGTGAATACCTCCTACATACTCTAGATCAGTGGTTTTCAACCGGGGGTCCACGGAACAGGCAGTGTAACTTAAATTGCGGTATTGTTTTTAATTATCAAGATCAGTGCAACCATGAGTAACCATCAACAAGCAGCTAGACCACTCTCTTTTCACTGCACCTGAACCAATTTGCTAGTCAGCTAGTAAATCTTTCATTAACTGAGTGCTAACAGCACGAGTACTGTTGATAGTAAATTAGTCCCCAGAATACTCTCCTGATTGCTGTCTCCTTAAGTGTTTTTACCAGTGCCCATAGTAGCTGTGTGGTGGTCTGTGTGCTGCTCCGGTCTGCTTTCAGTCTCTCCAGTTTCTGCAGCAAAGTGTCAGTTTTTGGCCGATTTTATAACCACCTGGTCAGTCGCTCCTCTCCTCACTCATTGCTTGAAGTAATCCTGTCTACTCTTCTTGCTCATAGCTCTCACGGTTCTAACATAAAAATATTAAAAAATCAAAGCTACCCTGTTATTTGCTCTTGCGCTTCATTTCACTACTGTCCTGTTCTGTTCTGTCATGAAGTCACGGAAAATTTATAAGAAATATAACAGCAAGCTTGTGTTGGATCCCCCCCCCCACCATATTAAAGATATTTATTTAACTTTGAAATTTGTGCCTGCTAAGGACCTACTGCAACAACTGCTGTTAAGCATATTTAGGACAAGCAATAACTACTATTTGGTGGTTTTATTTTTTTTATAGCTCAGTCAGTCGAATGCTCATGAATGTACATGAAAGCAGTGACAGTATAACGATATTTTTGCCTGCTTAGTACAAGCAACAGCTTCTTTTAGTCAGTTGAATGCTCACCCCCACCCCCAAAACATATACACAAACACACGAAGCAGTGGCATACAATGGAGCTAGTTTAATGCTCATTTTAATGTCCATTATTATTAAGTCCTTTTTTTATTTTCATAAATATTAATAAAAAATGTTTCATAAAACAATTGCTTACTGTTGTGTTTCTACAAGGGGGGAACTGTATAAATGCAGTAAAACATTAAATGCAGTATAATGTCTACGGACATTTTTTGGTAGAGGGTCCCCAACATGGCTGACAGGTGCTCAGGGGTCCCTGGACCAAAAAAAGTTGACAACTACTGCTCTAGATGTCCATCATATATTACGATACTATACTAATCAAAGTAAATCGATTAGGAAGACCTTGCAACTTTTTGTTACCTTTTACTCAAGTAGGGAAGCTCTCCCAGTCAGTAAATGGACCCTAATTGACTAGCACACTGTATAACATTTTGTTACACAAAATACAACAAGCCATTACCAGGACCTGTCCAAGTCCATTCTACCAGAGCTATGGCCACCACAGCGGCCTGCTTTAAAGGGACCTCTGTTAATGACATCTGCAAGGCAGCTACCTGGTCCACGATACATACTTTCACGAAGCATTACAACTTAGACGTTGCTTCACACTGTAGGACAACCTTTGGCCGAGCTGTCCTACAAGACCTCCTGTCATAATTCCACCCTTCTTGGGTTTACTGCTTGGGTTTCATCCCAAGTGTATTACCTGCTGCAAGAGACCACTCCGTGGAAAATAGTACAGCTCTTACTTCAAGAGGGCTCATGCAGTAGGTAATTACATATAGGACTGAAGATGGCAAGCATCAGGACCCCACGGAAAAATTTCTAGCTAGCAGTCTCTGGCAGGGGACCGCCCCCATGTCAGGCGACCGGCATCACATGACGTCAGTATAAAGGGGCAGTCCCCCACACCCGCCTTCCAGTTCTTTCCTGCTGTTTGCTCATGTCAGCGCCTCGCAGTAAAGTTCAATGCTCATCAGCTCTGTCAGTAGTTTTACCGTTGGTTTTTGCTATCTATTCGACAATTTGTTTAATTTTCGGTGGTGTATGTCGTCCCTACACCCTCCGGCACAAAGAAAAGTCGACTCGTGCGGCGTAACTTCCGCTGGGCAGTGACGCATTCCAGTGTCTCTTTTGTCTGGGCCCTGATCATCAGGCGGAGAAGTGCCAGCACTGCCTCTAATTCAGCGCCGCCACCCGCAGATGGAGGCAGCAGTCCCTGAAGGCCCACATCCTAAAGAAGAAAATGTCCTCCATGGAGAAGGAGTTGAAAAAGCTCCAACAGGCTTCCACTTCCCCTGAAGGCCATTGTAAGAAGAAGGATAAAGAGAAGCACTGGGATCAGGGCTTCTCGTCCACCGTGACTTCAGCTGGAGTCACCGTGCTACAGGTAACATTCCCCCCGAGGGACCGCTCCATGACAGCCGTCTTGGAGGCTTCCAAGGCAGCATTAGCTCACCCGTCTGGCTCACGCTCGGGCCCTATGGGCTATAGGAGGCCTCCACTCCTGGTAGGGCCGCCATGGCGCCTACTGGTCCGAGTGGCTCCAGTAAGCCGGACGTCAGCTCCTCTGATGCCCGCCTGCAGGCGGCCGCTAAGTCGCTCGACCCTTCAGGGCAGCACACGGCCCCTGTTCCATCCGATCAGGCCACTCTCCCTTCGTGGCCTGCCTCAGGCCTATCCGACGCCGCAGTACACGGTGCCTTATTACCTGCACCGGGGTCCCCACCGTCCAGTTATGGATATGCTCCTTACGGATACACTCAGTATTCCTATCCCTATCCCTATCCCTCTCCTCCTCCTCCTCCTCCACCGCCCCCTCAGCCGCCGGTGGATTTGAAGGAGACTCTGGCTTCCTGGTGGGCTGAGGCCAAGGCTCAACTCCCCAGGGAGGCGGAGAATCGTCTTCCGACGCCGGTCCTGGTTCCAGACCCTCTACATCGGAGACAAGAGACTCCCTCCCCTACTGCACAAGGAACGTGTGGCTCTGCGTACCAACCCTGAAGTTTCTCCCTAAGGTGGTAGCAGAATCTACACTGAACCAGTCCATGGAACTGCCTGCGTCCTTTACGTAACATTCCAATCCAGGGGAGTGCCTCTTGCATACTCTGGATGTTCACCGGATTCTGAGATACTACACCAACAGGGCTAAGGATCTGAGAAAGACTGATCAATTGTTTGTCTCTTTTGCTCACAAAAGAGAGGGCAATGCTGTCTCCAAGCAATGCCTTTCGGAATGGTTGGCTCATTGTATCGCTTTCTGTTATGGCAAGTATCACAAGACCTTGCCGTGTCAGGTCAGAGGTCACTCCACTAGGGATGTAGCTGCCTCTGCTGCTTGTTTCAAGAATGTGTCGGCGGCTGACATTTGTGCAGCCGCAACCTGGACTTCTGTCCATACCTTTATGAAACATTACAGTTTGGACATTGCCTCTTGCCATACAGCTGGCTTCAGGTTGGCTGTTCTGCAAGGTCTCCTTTCCTAAGACCTTCACAGTCTGAGGATCTGTGTATGAGTAGTTTCCTCCTCCCGTAAGCTTCTCTTTGTTCCAGACTGCTTGGGACTCAGTCCTATATGTAATTACCTACTGCAAGAGCCCTCAAAAAGTAAGATAGTACAGTTACATAAGAACTTACCATAACAATAGATCTTCGAGAGAGGCTCTTGCAGTAGGTAATACCTTCCCGCCCTCCATCTCCCTTAGCTTTTTCAGCTCCTTTTCCAGAGGGGACATCTCAGCTTCTCTCTCGTCTCGCCTTTGGGTCTTTGGCGGGAAAGAACTGGAAGGTGGGCATGGCCAGAGACTGCTAGCTAGAAATTTTTCCATGGGGTCCTGATGCCTGCCTGCTTCAGTCCTATATGTAATTACCTACTGCAAGAGCCTCTCTCAAAGATCTACTGTTACAGTAAGTTCTTATGTAAGACCTTACCATAACAGTAGAACTTTGAGGAGTGTCTCTTGCAGCAGGAACGATCCTACCCTCCATCCCCTGCCTTCTCTAAGAGAACAAATTCTGGTCTAATGACTTTTGGGTTGGAATACCTATGGTACCTCGGCTTCCCCTCGGTCCTCGCTTAGCGAGCTGACTCCAGTGGGGGAAACTAAGGATACCAGGGACTGCCCACACTTATATAGAAAACAGGAAGGTGATGTGTGGGCAGTCCCAGGAAAAGACTGCTAGAAGAGCTTCCATGCACCACAGTGACCTCTGGTGGTGACCCAAGTGTATTACCTGCTGCAAGAGATGCACCTCAAAGATCTACTGTTACGGTAAGGTCTTACATAAGAACTTACTGTAACAGTAGATCTTCGAGAGAGGCTCTTGCAGTGGGTAACTGTACTTTCTAGGAGTGGTATATTATGTTCATCCACATGGACCCACCCGCCTCCTGGCTTTTGGTGCACATCTTCTTCCAGCAGGCAAGATGTGGCATCAGGGGTTGAGCCGAGGAGTTACCACTTGGGTGAGTGGGAGGAGCCAGCTTGAAGACTTTCCAGCAAGTTCTTAAAGGGAAAGGACACTACCAGAAGTGAGGATAAAACATCATATACTATCACTAGAACTACTGTTACAGGTTAGTAACCTGTTTTTACCTCCAGTCCCTGTCTCAATCAGGATTGTGAGCCCTGTCCCTGAAATTCTACCTGGCTGCCATTTTGGCATATCCGCTGTGGTCTGATATGCCAACAGTGGTTCAGGATAGTGGTCTGGAGCTTTTTCAAAGATCCCCATTGGTGCGGGAGCCTCCTCCACCAAGAGACTTATTGCTGGTGCTGTCACAGCTGATAAGCCATTCAATCCCATGGACAAGTGTGAGATGTCACTTGTGGAAAATTTCAATTGTGTTTGCCATCACTTCAGCCAGATGGGTTAGTGAGCTCCAAACACTTTCTGTGGAGTTTCCATATCTGGTTTTCCACAAGGACAAGGTTGTTCTATGCCCTCCCCCCACATGAAGTTCCTGTGGAAGGTGATCTTGAGGTTTCACTTTAACCAGGTGCGCATCCTCTCAACCTTTCCAAAACTGCACACTTTGGAGGCTGAGCATGCGTTTCATTCTCTGGACGTTTGCCAGGTGCTACTGTATTACAGATTGCACATGGCAGGAATTCACGGTGAGGCTCACTAGCTGTTCTTTGCATATGCTATACCCTCCCAGGCAGACCAGCAGCTAAGCAGACACTTGGCAGGTGGTAACCTCCTGCATCAGTCTGTGCTACAGATTGACTGGGAAGGGAACACCCACTTGGCTGAAAGCTCCCTCCATTAGGCATACTGTGGCCTCTGTTGCTGCTGTCAGATACATCCTGACTGAGGAGGGCTGCTACCTGGTCCAGTGCCCACACATTCATATCCCGCTACTGCACTGATGTTCTCAGTGGTCATGATGCTGTGTTTGAGACCTCAGTCCTTCAGTCTGTCTGCCCAGTTTGGGAGGCACATCTTGCCCTCTGTTCCAGAGGATAGCTAGGGATCAGCATGTGGATGATGAGCATAGGTGGCGGGGGTCAGGCGACCCCTCACTTTTGGCGCTGAAATGTCAGACATTAAATTGAACAGTGCCCCAGTCTGAGGTGTTCTATACAATTCTGCCCCCCCCCCCACACTTTTTGGTACACTCCTCCACCACTGACAATGAGCTGACTATAGGTAGACAGAGAAAGAGGTTCATAGGGCGTGGATAACTTACACAATCCACACTGGCAGTCTTCATGGAGGCAGACATGTAATTGGAAGTCTTGTAGCTAAGTTCGTCCCAATACCTGGGTGGTGTATCCTCTGGCTCTCCCCAGGACATCACATCTTTCTTTTTGCTGTAAGGGACAGGTCTCCTCTTTCACAGCTCTGCAGCGTTGAAGGAATGCAAGCGATTCAAGCACTTTTTCAGTGATTTGACTTTTAACCTCTGTTCTTTCTTCAAATCTATTCCATGCATCCTCCAGCTCCACTCCATAATTCCGTTTGACAATGGAGAGCAAGAAACCTTGGTTTAAGTTCTTCATCCAGTGCCAGCAGAAAATGTCAGCCACGGATCCTCACGACACGTGTTTGTACTCCCTGAATGAGCACCATGATGTGAAGGGATGCACTTTGTGCTGGGCCATGCTGCCCTCCTCTATCAAGGACCAGTAGGCTTAGCTGACCCTTGGTCTGCCAAAAGGTCATGGTGGTTGCCAAGTCAGCTGCACAGGCTAGCAGTCATGGAAGAGGATTTGGCGATGGCTGCAATGAGTCTGTTGGTCTCTGCACTATTCCTAGCTGGGACCAGCATCGGAGAGTCATTCTCTGAGTTTGGAGAATGCACCAGACTTTTAGGGAGAGACCCTCTGACCACAGTAAGAAACAAACATGGTCAGCACAGGTTGTAGGACCAGGACAGATCATGTTCTTTCTGCTGTCTTGGTTCTTCCACTGTTTAACTTTGGTTGAGTTCCTTTTGGTTGAGGGTAATGTTGAGAGCTCCACAGTTCCCCTGTCTGGCATGTCGACCTCAACTCTGGTCAAGCTGGTGATCGCAGTATTTCTCAAGCCTCTTGAATGGCTCTTGATGCAGCTCGAGGAGTCAGTCTCTCAGACTCTGGTTCTCCAGGTTCTCACTCAGGAGGATGTGGCCTAGTCAGTGTCTCTGACTGAGTCTCTCCAGGAGCAGCCTCCACCAGTGGTCATTCTTCCTAAGCCTCTTCTGCTTACACATGTTGAAGCAGGTGGTTTACCATAGTCCACTGGAGGTTACTCATCAACATTGATCCTCGGGTCGACAGTCGAGGTTGAGGCACTGCTTGTGCTCTCAATTCCACTTGTCCAGAAGGTGCCATCAGTGCTACTCAACCTCCTCTGGCTAGGAGAGGCATTAACGGAAAAAAAGTGTTGATGCCACAAGGAACTCCTCTAGCAACAGTAGACCATTACTGGGAAGGGTAGGTTTCTGCCACCAGACCCTCGATTCCTTGGCCTACACCGGTTGTTCCCACACCAATCCATGCTTTGCAGCTGTCCCTGCATCTGCTTCTCAACCCCTTCAGGTGGAACCACCTCCACCGCAGCCCTTGTTTGGGGGCTCTGAGTAAAGCGTCTCATGCTGGTGCTGGCTTGCTAGCCCAGCTTTCAACGGAGATCACCCAGTCTAAAGATACTAGGGTGGTCCATGGTGGTAAATGGTCAAGAGTCATTGTTGAGGAATCTTCCAACTACTCTGAAAATGAGTCATCCATTGTCTTGACTAGGACTCACTTTCGACCAAGACTCATCCGAAGAGTTGACCACCAACCACAGGCCATTGTCTTTTGAGGGTTTGCTTAGATATGTCAGAGTTCATGACTGTGCCCTTGAAACCATTCTAGAAGTGGGGTGAATACCCCTTTACTGATGTACTGGACAAGAACGATTCCTCTGGGGTTGTCTTTCTCATGGCTGAAGTCATCATGGAGACTATCCCTGGAGCTTTGGTAGCATCCAGTATCCTGTCTGACACCTTCCACTCCTATGATCCACAAGTATGTTGTCCCTACGGGCTCTCTCTCTCTCTGGATTTTCTGATCACCTCTCTAAGGGTTTAGTTTCAAATTTGGCCTTCCGCAAATCAGATGGCCAAGAGAATGTGGATAAGCCTCTGGACAAAGAGTCCAAAAAGATTGACCACAAAGCTAAATAGCTCTACACTGCTGCGACGCCAAGTCTCCCATCAGGACAGCTATACTGTCATGATGGCCAACTTCAGCCACTCCTTGCTGGGATTGTTAGGAAAACTCCTCCTTCATCTTTCTGGTGACAAACAGTTGCTGGTAAGGTTGGTCAGGGACCAGAGCCAATCCCTAGGTAAACATCAGCTTCAGAACATGGAAGAGTCCTGCGCTCATGCCATTGCAATGTCCACTGCAATGACCATTTTTCCACCTTTATGGTAGATACCCAGCTCAAACTGGCCAATCTCCACTCTTGGGCACTGACTTCTTTGACCCTGGAGTGGAAGAACAATTCATGGGCATCAAGAAGTCCAGTGCCACTTTCGATTCTGTGACTTTATCCCAGAAAGACCAGAAGCTAAAAAGAAGGTCTTCCAGTATCGTCCCTTGCAGCCACCGCTTGGGCAGTATCAGCTATGGTGTCCGAAACCCAAGTTCGGTGGCCAGGGGCAAAAATGAAAGGGGGGGGCAGAGGTGGTGGTGCTCCCACAACCCATGCAGTCGGAGCCATCTCCAAGGCTACAGAGTGAAGACTTGTGGGGTGTCATCCCCCCAACTGTCAAGTCCCTGTCCCAACTCACAGTCAGGGATGAGTAGCGCTACTTCTTGTCACAATGGTTCACCGTTACTTCAGACAATTGATTATTGAAGTGGTGGGCAGAGGGCTGCCACTGGACATTGAGGCTCTCTCGACACATTGACTCTGTGTTCCTTGGGAGTCCAGGGTGTCACAGGATATGTTGTCCTCCCTAAGAGCAGACATTACTCTGTTCTCAAAGCATGGGGTGAATGCCCTTATCCCAGATGCCCTGGTGACTCAGAGATACATGTCCAGGTACTTCCTGGTCCCAAAACAGATTGGGGAATGGGGGTGTGTGTGGCTGGTGCCCTATACTGAATCTGCACAGCTTGAACCATTTCACATGGAAGCAGAAGTTCTGGATGGTCAGTCTGAATCAGATCATTCCGACTCTGGAGAAGGACATGTGGTTCTGCTCCCCAGACCTACAGGACTCATTCTTCCACATCCCAGTCTAGTCGTCCCATTGCTAGTA
Organism: Neoceratodus forsteri; assembly: GCA_016271365.2. Lineage (NCBI taxonomy): Eukaryota > Metazoa > Chordata > Ceratodontiformes > Ceratodontidae > Neoceratodus > Neoceratodus forsteri. The sequence goes on along the minus strand of CM028132.1, from coordinate 781,436,078 downwards.
CCTTTGATTCCATGCAGAAATGATCCTCCACCAGTTCCAGGTTGTGTCCTTTGGCCTCTCGTCCATGCCTAGGGTCTTCAGCAAGTGCATCTCAGTGGTGGCAACCTTCCTGTGGCACAAGAGTGTCAGGGTATATCCCTAATGGATGACTGACTAATAGCTGGGTCATCCAAAGAGGCTGCAGAGAGGTTCAGAGGTCTGGCCATCTAGACTTGTCAAGACTTGGGCCTTCTGGCCAACCCAGCGAAGTCTGAGTTGATCCCCTCTCATAGGTGATCAGTTTCATCAGAGCACAGCTAGACTCCCTGTGGGCCAAGACCTGTCTCCTGGTGGACTGGTCATAGTATCTCATCTCCTTTTCCTGACCACTTCAGGTGGGGCACTGGCATCCTGCCTGGAACTTTCTGTGGGTACTGGGATACGTGGCATCCTCCACCAGCATGATCCGTTGGGCTTGCTGGTGGATGTGCCACCTGTTATGGGAGCTGTGCCACTAGTGGTCCCAGCATCTATGTCGCTCAGACCAGGGTTTACTGAGCCAGCCAGTGTGGGATGCCATCCAGTGGTGGCTGTGCTCACAACATCTGGGGGGAGGGAAACCCCATTTGTCCTCCTAGACCCATCCATTACACTCACCACAGATATGTCTGTGGTAGGATGGTGAGCACACCTGGGAGAACGCAGAGCCCATGGGTTCTGGCCATCCTGGGAGTCCCGTCACCACATCAACATACTGTATCTCCATGCAGTACATCTGGCTCTGACGGTGTTTGCTCTAATAATCGGGGGGTCAAGTTGTGCTGGTCGAGATGAACAATACAATGGCCATGTTCTATCTGAACAGGCAGGCCAGAATGTACTCCCTTCCCCTGTGTTGGGAGACTCTCAGCATCTGGACCCTCGTTTGCATCCTGGGTGCAGATCTGGTGACCCATGTTGCTGGAGTAAACAATCAGCTTGAAGATACTCTCTTCCAGGTTGGAAAGATGTCACACATGTGGTCCCTGAATCAGGAGATGGCAGTCCAACTGTTCTCGCAGTGGGTCACCCCTCTGGTGGACCTGTTTGTCTCCTGGGAGAACAGAAGGTTGAGGCTGTTTTGTGCCCACCCCCACACTCCAGGCCACTGTTGGGGGATGCCTGCACAAGGCCCTGGTCCCCAGGCCCTCCTGTACACTCTCCCTTCCCCTTGCTCCATAGGATTGTGATTAAGGCCTGAAAGGACAAGGCATGGATGATTCTGATAGCCCCAGACAGTTCTTGTACCTGGATCCCCTCAGCCTCAGCAGCAAGCCTCCATGGTGGTTGCCACTCTGTCCAATCTTACTGACAAGAGAACAGTAGAAGGTCCTGTGCCTGGACCTTCTATCCCTATACAACCCAGCCTTATTCCTAAGCAGCTACAGTTCCAGGCTTTGGACCTTTCGGATGATGTTCTTCATGTTGTGGAGGTGTTCCATGTGAAGTAGATTCGTAAATGCTCCTCATTTAAGTGGAAGAGGTTATTGATCTGGTGCTAGTGTAATGAGCTTGATCCCCTTACCTGCCTCATGGCAAGCATCCTCGACAACCTGTGTTCCCTCTCCTAATCGGGCCTGCAAGTGCTGACTCATAAGGTGCGTCTGGCAACCATCTCTGCATACTGGCCATGGACTGGTATGCTGACAGTGGCCCAGAAGGTGTTTGGGTGCTTTTTGAAACATCTGGACAACTTGTCCCTTCCAGTATGCTAACCTGTTTCCATGGAACTTACAGCTGTTGTTGGCAGTGCTTATGAGCAAGCCATAAGAGCCAATGCACAAGTGAGAAATGTCTCACCTGTCATGAAAGACTGCCTTCTTGGTGGCTGTAGTGTCAGCCAGAAGGATGTGAGCTCCAGTTGCTCTTGGTGGAGTCTGCTTATAGTCTTCCACCAGGATAAGGTCATCCTTTGCCCCACCTGAAAGTTGTATCAGAGTTTCACCCTAACCAGGTTATCAACTTGGCAATATACTTTTTTTTTTTAAACTTTGTTTGTTATTATATGTAAACAAACAAACAGTTAGGTCACCAGCTCTTGATCTGACATGTTACGCTTTTAAAACCGAGACAGCACCACTTCTCTTAATACATTCTATTTAAACCATCAAAGGCTTACATATATATCATGCGGGGGTACTCCTGTAAAGCAAACTCACAATTTAATAGTATAAAAAATATTAAAGCTGTGGGAATGAGCTGCATGGTTAGTTCTAAAAAGTCTTAGTAGATACAGTCCTGTATTCTTCACCCCTCCGAGAGGGGTCAGAAAAGTCCACCATGCTATCTCAGAGTTTAAGGCACCAAATGTGCTGTTTGCGAAGAAAGCTAACATTCCGCTCCCTCCTCCGAGAAGCTCCCTATTATATTTACTGAGAACCAGCTAATTGTAGTTACAACATAGATTGTGTTTAATATTCTATGAATAAGCTATGCATGTGACCTATATTTTAACTATAAACTTAGGCACTTTATTTTCTTTAATGAGTCATTCACCCTTTAAACTGAACACAAATACATAAAACAGGACATTTTAGTGTCCAACATGCTGAACTTACTATTTGGGGTTCTTAATGACCATGTCTGTTAATTAAATAATAAGCTAACCATTTCTTTGTGGCAGTTTTTTGCAGTTAAATTTTTTATTGAAATCTTTGCAGATGTATACGACATATGTAAACATTTAGCAGATGTACATGTAAACGGGAAAGACATTATAGGTTAGATATATACATGAATATGCATACATACAGGAAAGGAACAGTACACCAATATAGTCTGTTATTGAAACAGTATTTGGTTACCTTCACAGTAGTGAACACAGAGGGTCTATTGTTATCGAGGAGAGTGAGTTACCCCACGGTAATGAGTAGGGCCTGGTTTTTGTTGGCAGCTAGACGGGCTATGTAATGTAAATAAGGAGACCACATGTCAGAGTAGGTAGCCATTTTTTGCCTGGTCAGAAAGGTCAGCCTAGCATTCATGGCCAGTGTTTCTAATGAAGCGATGGACTTTGTGGTTGTTAACCACAACTTGAGGTCATAACTTTAGAATTTGCCTCCAGATACAGTACAGAGTTGCAGAGCTTATTAAGCAGTCCCGAAACTCTACCACTACAGGTTTCATCCTCCTCTGATGAAGAATCCTCTCTGGATCTCTCTTGGGACTTGGCTACATTCCTCTGGCACCACTTTAAGAAATCTGTTGGGTTGGTAAATAAGAACACCTTCCCTGATGAACAATCCGGAGTCTTGCAGGAAAAACCATACCATGAGAAATGCCAGGTTCCTGGAGCATGGCCCTAGCACCATCAAACTTTCTGTGTTTCTGCCATGTGACGTAGCTAATATCTGGGAACATTAGAACTGGCTGAGCATTGCATAGAAGGGTACGCTTTTGTTACGCCATCACCAGAAAGTAATCTCGTTCTCCCACTCCTTCCTCGACAATGACCACAGTTCCCAGTGATTCCGGGTTGTCTGGGCAGCCATGGGGCGTAACCCGGTGAGACTTTTGAAATTTCTGGGTCTTTGGTGCTACCTCCTCACCCAATTGTTGCACCAACCATTCTTGCAGGAACAAAAGCAGGTGACGCTTTCACAACTCTCTAGGAGATCCAACACTCGCAAGTTGGATTCACGAGCCTGGTTCTCCAGGGCTTCAAGCCTAGATTTGAGGTGACCATTTTCTTTGATTACTGAGGTTACTGCCCCCATTGCAGCATCTGATCTTTTTGTAGCTTCATTTGTGGCCTAATGTAACCGAATCCAGTGTTGTCTGAATACCGGCTACCCTATTTGTTAGATTGTCAAATTTATCAGAGTCTTGCTACTGTTGAAATAAAATGGTTGATCTTCGTCACCAACGTTTGCAGATTTCTTCTCCTGTATCTTCAGTTGGTGCTGAGTCACAGCCTTGGGTCGACCTTGTGGCCAGAGCACCTGAGACAGATTTTGGTTTTACTTCTTCTCCCGACAATTTATCTTTCTGAGGATTTTCCATATTGCTCTGTAGGGTTTAGGAGGAAACTGGAAGCAAAATTGAATTTTGCTAGTACTCAGGAGATGACTTTCAATCCAGTTTTAGCCTTGATGATATGCAGAGCTCTAGCTAGGAGCGGCCATCTTGCTCTGGCTCCACAGCACCCCCAACTTAGCAATGTACTTTGCCTACCTGATCTCAGATGCCGATCACAAACTCCACAGACCAGCAGCGAAGTGGACAAATGCCAGGTGGATTACATAGTGCATTGACCTCTTCTACTGGTTGGCTGGTAGGGAGCAAGCCAAGGGTGCTTAGGGCTCATTCCACCAGACATACCGCTGCTTTGGTGGCTGCTTTCAGGAATTTTCCCATTCAAATCTTCAGAGCAACAACCTGGAGTAAAGCACACACCTTCTTATCCCTATTACTGCATTGACATTATGAGCTGCTGGGATGCTGCTTCTGGGTCCTTAGTGCTCCAGTGTCAGTTCTTGCCAAATAGGGGTTTGCAACTTGCCCCCTCCTCCCTGAAGATTGCTTCGAATCTGCCAGTGTGTGGAGAGTGACCTCTGTCCACATCCTTAGAAATATAAGATCTTCTTCAAGGATATCTCCCTCATTTGAGCCACATCATGGAAATCTAAGCCATTGGCATTAGGACCACCCAGAAATTTGTGCAGGCTGGGGCCATCCATGTCAACACAACTCATCTGCATCTGTACAAAGTGGGTGTCCCAAGCATAGAAACACAGAAAATGTTGGCAGATAAGGACCGCCAGGCCCGTCTAGTCTGCCCATAAGCCCTATTCTTGTATGTGGCCTCTGACCCTATCTGGTCAGTGGCTGTTCATCACTCCCTCCCATCTCATGATTCCCTTGTGCCTGTCCCAGGCATACTTGCCCCCCACCGTGGTTGCCCCCACCTCCTCCTGTGGCCGATCATTCCATATGTCCACCACCCTTTCTGTGAAGAAAAACTTCCTCACATTTCCTCTTAATCTGTCCCCTCCAATTTCATATCATGCCCCCTTGTTCTTATACTCCTCCTACATTGGAAAATGTCTCCCACCCAGCACGTTGTTGATGCCCTTGAGGCACTTGAAGGTTTCTATCATGTCCCCCCGCTCTCTCCTTCCTCCACTGAGTACATATTGAGGTCCTTTAATCTCTCCTCATATGTTTTGTGGTGCAAGCTCTGTACCATCTTGGTCACCCATCTCTGGAATGCCTCCACCCTGGCAATGTCCTTGTGCAGATGTGGCCTCCAGAATTACACACAGTACTCTAGGTGAGACCTTACCAGCATTTTATACAATGGTATCACCACCTCCCACCTTCTGCTAGTGATGTCCCTGCCTATGCACACCAGCATGTCACTGGCCCTCCCTGAACCATTTGTGCTCTGTTTTGACACCTTTAAGTTATCAGAAATTATATCCCCCAGGTCCTTTTCTTCCTTGGTGATTGTCAGCACCTCCCCCCATCCTGCAGCTGTCTCCAGGGTTTCTCTCCCCAAGTGCATTATTTTGCACTTCTTTGCATTAAACCTCAGTTGCCACACCTCAGACCTTTTTTCAAACTTCTCCAGCCCCCCCCATTCTCTCCACCCCTTCTGATGTATTTACCCTGTTGCAGATCTTGGTGTCATCTGCAAACAGGCATACCTTTTCTTCCAGCCCTTCTGCAATGTCATTGATGAAGACATTGAAAAGGACTGATCCCTGAGGTACCCCACTGGTCACCCCCTCTCCCTGGATCGGAATTCATTTACCACCATTCATTTATCTGCCTCCTGTCCATCAGCCAGTTCATCTTCTTGTGCCCCATGCCCAGACTGCCCATCTTGTTAACCAGCCTTCTAGATCAAGTTTCAAGTTCAAGTTTATTGACAGGAAAGCTCCATTGAGCAAGCTCATTTACAAGGAGGTCCTGGTGTACCCCACAAAACAACTATGAATTATAAAAAAAAAATGCAATACAAAAAATGGGAGTTGATCCAATACAAGAACCATGAATTACACAAGGCAGGGTACAATACATAAGGATGGTAATTGCTACAATAACATTCAGTAAAAACAGTCAGAAGTCTTCATAAAATTTGGAAGGATGAAAGATTAAGGTTTCACATATTACAGGGGATGTCAATTACTGAAGTGCAGGGATAGGGTAGGAAGGGGATAATTTCCAAGAATACTGAAGGAGAAGAAGGTGATAGGAAGGAAATGAAGGAGGGGAAGGTGATAGGAAGGAAAAGATAAGTGCTATGCTTGAATAAAGGCTGGCTATTCAAAGAAGAGAGCCAGTGGCACAAAATACAGTGCTATATTTAGCTCAGGAAGCTGGTTGGTGCAGGGGAGGAGGCAAATGGCAAGATTTGCTATGCAGAGTAATGGTGATAATTTACCTAATAGGATCCTGGTGTGCAAGGAAAGGATCTGAGATCTGGAGGTAGGAAAGGGTGGTGGAGAAGATGAAGGTAGACTAAATATTGAAAAGATAGGACTGGTTACTTTGGATCGTGTGACACTGACAGGTGTCCAGGAGCATCTTTTTAAACAAGGTCTTAAAGCGGTTGAGGAGACAAGATCCAGCAATCTAAGTGAGGCCTGGATTTTATTCCACATTGATGGGATAACATAGCTGACTGCAGATTTGCCATATTGAGTCCGGAACCTGGGGGTGTCAAGAAGGATGCAAGTACTCTTCCTAAGGGAGCAGTGGCTATGCGTTTGGCGGAAGAGGGTTGTAATATAGGATGGAAGTTTGTTGAGTAGGGTTTTAAGGGCCTAGCTGCCAGTGTGTAGCATTCTCCTTGTGGCAAGGGATGACCATCCCACAGCTGCATACAGGGCACAGTGATGCATTCTGTATGGAGCTGAAGTATTGAAGCGTATGGCCCGGTGGTAGAGGACATAATTTGTGTAGGTTAGATGCCGAACTACAGTTATAAATAATGTTGGCATAGTCCAGCAATGGGAGGAACATGGCTTGTACAAGCCTTTTTTCTGATAGCGGGGAACAGAGATTTATTCCTGTAGAGGAATCCTAGCATGATTTTTTTTTTTTTTAATTAAGTATGCTTTATTCAGTTTTTCCAATCACCAACAGTGCAGTATATAATACAAAAGATGTTACCCTAGTCTAAGTACATGTACATTGCATTAGTTAACTGTCCCATGAATCCCCCCTTTTACCCCCCTTTCCCTCCCACATACTACCTCTTCCCCGCCTTCTTATCCCTCGCCTAATTTCCCCCTCCCCACTACCAGTCCACCCTCCCCAAAGCCAGTCCACGGATTGTAGTACTACAGGCCAATTCTCTGATCCCACTTGGGGAAGCAGAAACACTGCTACCTAAAAGAAAAAAAAAGCCAGGGGGAGATTATATGAACGTCATCCTTTAGTAAGCTAATCAGTTGCACCACTTAAAAAAGGGATTAATTCAAGAAGGGGGGTATATAAAGGCCCTGCTTCCTTTATTAATGTGACGAAATGATTGACCATAAATCATGAAATTTCTCCCATTTAGCATTAAATTTAGACAAAGCATTTCTATAGCTAGCAATAGTTTTCTCAATCCTTAAATTATATAATAACCCGGCAAGCCATTCCTGATAGGTAATAGAAGTCTGATCCTTCCAGTGTTTTAATATTAAGGCTTTTACCATGAGTGAGATTAGATTAATAAAGTATCTCCTTTCCTTCACTGCCACCATTGTATAATCTCCTAGCAAACAAATCCACAGGATAAATAGATCTTGTAACCCTAATAAGGGATCAGCTTTGGCCTTAATATCAGACCATAGAGGAGCAACTAAGGGACACTCCCAGAATATATGAAACTGGGAACCTTGCGCCTACCCACATCTGAAGCAATCATCTTTTGGCAATTTCCCCATTTTGCACAGCTTCACGGGGGTCAGGTGCATGGTATGAAGAATATAAAATTGTGTCAACCTAAGTTTGCCATTGGCACTATATAAGTAAATTCCTTTCCATATCTGCTCCCAGATAATTCAACTGTTGGGGAAAGTATCTTTTCAATATTGAGAGTAATCAGCTTTGTTCAGATGCAATCTCTCATGCAGAGCGGCCACAAGACCCGAAACCGCATGTGATTGCCACGCAAGAGATTGGAATACCAGAAAGATCTCCCCATAATTGGTGTCCCACTGATTGGGTCCAAACCAGGTGATAAGCAGATGTCTGATTTGGTAAATATAAAAAGCATACTTGGATAAGAGGTGGAAACTCTCCAATATTTCTTGGAGTGACTTTAGGTTCCCTAGTTCATCTAAGTTACTAACTTTCGTGTTTGGAGGTAATCCCCACCTATGTGGTGAAAGGAATTCATTGCCAACCTTGAAATTAGGGTTACCAAACACTGGTTGAGAGACATCCCTGGTATGTCCAATCCCCAAAGACCTACACATCTGGTTGTGGACCTTAACCGAAGTGAAAATAACCGTGGACCTCAGCAATTTAGGTAAAGCCTTAGGAAGTATATACCACAGGCTACCAGGTGCCACTTTGGAGTTTCTAATAAGATTCCTTTCAATTTGCAGCCATATAGGATTATATTCCGGTTGCCTGTTATTTAAGGGAGTAGTCACCCACTGCATATATTTAGCAATGTGGCTCGCCAGGTAATAGTAATAAAAATTTGGGAGCTTCAGGCCTCCCAACCCTTTCCGAGCACTCAGACATTTATAGGATCTCCGTGGGGGTTTATTTTGCCATAAAAATTTAGTAATCATACTCTGAAGCTTCCGAAACCATGAAAGGGGAAGGTAAATATTCAACATATTCAGAGGATAAAAAAACTCTGGGTAACACATTCATTTTGATAACATTAATTCTCCCTTGAAGGGATATATGTAAAGGGGACCATCTAATTAAGTCTTGCTGAATAGTTAGGAGAAGATTATCCAGATTATACTTCTTTAGAAGAGAAGCTGAAGTCACCAGAGTAATACCCAGGTATTTAAGCCTATTTGTCCAGGCCATCCGAAACCTACCCATGTCTCCTTTATGAACATGAACATTGAGTGGCATAATTTCAGTCTTACTAATGTTCAATTTATAATTTGAGAGCTTACCAAATTCCTCTACTATATCTAACATTTTGGGGATGACCTTAACTGGATCTGATATGTGGAGTAAAAGATCATCTGCATAGGCCGACAGTTTCAATTCAAATGGACCCACTGGAATTCCAGTTATGTTCGGGGACAATTGCAAACTATGAATCAAGGGCTCTAAATACAGATTGAACAACAAAGGTGACAGTGGACACCCCTGCCGCGTTCCCGAGTGTAGTGGAAAACTGTTGGAGAAAATCCCATTGCAATAAATTCTGGCTTTAGGATTAGAATATAAATGTTTAATCCACCCAATAAATTCAGGGGGAAAACCAAATTGGCTCATGGTACTAAAAAGAAAATGCCAACTATCCCTGTCAAAGGCTTTCTCCGCATCCAGGGAAACAAGAGCCATTGGATGCTGTGCTTCCCTGGATACGGAGAAAATATGGGCAAGTTTACGAAAATTATCTAAAGGATTTCTACCACCAATAAACCCAGTTTGCTCAGGGCTAATTACACTGTCTCAAACTTTAGTAATTCTAGATGTCAAAATCATAGCTAAGATCTTAACATCATAGTTCATCAGGGAAATCAGCCAATAATCTGTTACTTTATCTTTGGGTTTCCCCAGTTTTGGTAAAACAATAATAGTAGCTTCTAATAACGTGGAATCAACGATACCATGGGCACAAATATATTCATATAATTCCTGAGGGATAGGAGTAAGCTCCTTCTCAAACATTCGATAGAAGTTTGGTGGGTAACCATCCGGTCCTGGAGCTTTATTAGGTGACAGGGATTGAATGGCCCTAGTTATCTCAGCCGTTGATATAAGGGAAATCAGCTGGACTTTTTGCTCATGGTTGAGGGTAGGAAGGGGAAGTTTAGTCAGATATTGCTGAATCTCCATATGAGTAGGACTACCATTCGGGTGACTATATAACCTCTTATAGAAGTTTTCAAATTCTTCCACTACAGCTTTAGGCATGGTCACTATGTTACCCACATCTAGTTTGACCTCAGTGGTAGGGAAAATGATGGAATTACTTCTGAAGGAAAGAATTGTTGAGTACCTAGAGGCCACTGGGGCACAGGACCCAAGGCAACATGGAGTCACAATGGGACGGTCGTGTCAGACGAATCTAATAGATTTCTTTGACTGGGTGACCAAAGTAGTAGACCAGGGAGGGGCTGTGGACATGACCTACCTAGATTTTAGCAAGGCATTTGATACAGTCCCACACAAAAGATAAATACACAAGATAGCCAGCCTTGCAGTGGGTCCCAAGGTGGTAGCCTGGATAAAAAATTGGCTAGACAACAGGGCGCAAGGTAGTAGTAAATAGAGTACACAGTGAAGAAAGGAGGGTTACTAGCGGGGTACACGAGGGTTCAGTACTGGGACCGGTCCTTTTAGTGTCTTTATAAGTGACATTGCAGAGGAACTGAAGGAAAAGTATGTCTCTTTGCAGATGACACAAAGATCTGCAACAGGGTTGATACACAAGATGGAGTGGAAAGGATGAGAAGGGACTTGGCAAGGTTGGAGGAATGGTCAAATGTATGGCAGCTCAGATTCAATGCAAAGAAGTGCAAGGTAATGCACATGGGAAACAAAAACCCAGTGGAAGCGTACACAATGGGGATGAGATACTGACAACAGTAAAAACAGAAAGGGACCTGGGGTAATTATATCAGATGACATAAAGGTGGGCAAGCAATGTGAGAAGGCAGTAAGGAAGACGGGGGGGATACTGGGATGCATAGGAAGAGGCATCAGTAGTAGATACTAAACAGAAAGTAGTTACCCCTCTGTACAGACAGTTGGTGAGACCCCATCTGGAGTACTGTGTGCAGTTCTGGAGACCCCATCTCCGCAAAGACATAGAGTGGAGGCTGTCCAGAGGAGGGCAACCAAAATGGTGCAGGGTCTGCACCAGAAGACATACGAAGAAAGACTAAAGGAGCTTAATATGTATACTCTTGAGGAAAGAAGGGAAAGAGGGACATGATAGAAACTTTCAAGTACCTCAAGGAATTAACAAAGTCCAAGAGGGTAGCATCTTCCAGAAAAAGAGATGTGCAAGAACAAGGGGTACAATTTGAAGATAGAGGGGGGCTCTAGGGGTAATGTGAGAAGTATTTTTTCACTGAGAGGGTTGTGGATGCATGGAACAGCCTCCTGAGGAGGTCATGGAGTCAAGAACAGTGGGGACTTCAAGAATGCATGGGATAGGCATAAGGCAGTCCTAGTGGGGGTAAGAGGAAGTAAGCTGTTGGTTAACTAGGATCTGCAGCTTATCTGTTAGGTAGGAAAATGGGCAGACTATCTGCTGTCAAATTCTATGTTTCTATGTTTCTATCTACCGTGGTTAAGCAGGTGACCAGTCTAGATTCCTCTTGCTGTCTCAATTTAAGAGCCAAGAGGTGCCCAGCTTTGTCTCCCTGGTCCAAGTATCTAATATGGGTTTTAAACAGGGCATATTCAGCCTTTTCTCTTAATGTGTCCATGTATTGATCTTTAAGAACCGTAAGCTGAAGTAAATCTTCCTCAGTAGGGGAGGAACTAATCTTAGCTTCAAGATTCTGAATAGAATCCAGCAACGATTTTGCAACCCCCTCCCTTATCCTTTTACGGGTAGCTGCCAGTCTAATAAATTCACCTCTTAAGTAGCATTTCAGGGAACACCAGAGCTGATCATATGCTACTATGGAGCCCCTGTTATGTTCTAAATATTGGTTAATTAGTGCACAAATCTTGTTTACTGTATTCTCTTGAGCTAACAGTTGAATTTTAAGCTTCCACTGAGTAACCTTGGGAATGGCTTGGGATATCTTTCCTTCAAGCCAGATCAAAGAGTGATCTGACAACACTCTAGGGGAGATTCCAGAAGCCATTGGGCCCATCAGAATAGCTTGGTTAACTAAGAAAAAATCCAAACGAGAGTAGGATTTATGGCAAGCCGAGTAAAATGTGTACTCCTTCTCATATGAGTGAAGGAGGCGCCACAGGTCTGAAAGGCCCAAGCCCTCCATCATTTCGTGTAAAGATTTCTGTGCAGGGAATAGAGACTGACCACTCCAAGTGGATCTATCTAACTTATTGTTGTATGTAAGATTCCAGTCCCCTGCCAATATTATTGGCAGTTGTTTAAAGGGGGCTAATTTAAGGGCTATTTGGGAGAAGAATTCCAGAGAGGAGTGATTAGACCCATAAATTGTGCCTAGGATAATTTCGCTGTGGTTCATCAACCCTCTGACTACCAAAAACCTCCCTTGTGGGTCCCCAATTTCTTGTAAAGGTTAAAACTGTATCCCTTTAGTAACCAAAATTACAACTCCTCTTTGAGAAGTGGAGTTGCCTGCTGCATAAACATAACCAATATGTTCTCTACAGAATAAATTACCTTCCTCAGTCAACAAATGTGTCTCCTGTAAAAGAGCCATATCTAAATGCATTAAAGCCAAATGTTTGAGAATTTGATGATGTTTCAGTCTGACTCTTGCCCCTTTAACATTCCATGAGGCAATTTTCATCTCGGCATAGCAGTGTAAAAAGGGGCTATTTGAAACAAAAATCCAAAGATTTGGCATATGGGCATGACCTTGGATTGAAAGTATATCTTCGGAGACTGGCTATAAACCCTCCCCCCACCACGTAAACCCCCCAAAACCCCCTTACATTAGGCAATTTATGGATCTTACACTTATCCCTAAGTACTTCCCCTTGGGCATAATCATTAACTTAGACAACATGCCCCTACAGGTGAATATAGGACTAACCACCCCCAGTCCCAAAGACCGCACCATGAACTGTATATTGGTGTAATGTTTATCATGCTACCTTGGATTACTCATCCCCTCCCCCCCTCCTTCTAATTCTACCCCATGACACAATACGCCCTAATTATATAGTTTGTAGAGCCCTTCATGTTATCTAGAATTCTAAAATCCCACCATACAATGTAAGCAAAACTTTTCAAATACAAGAAGTAAAAGTGTAAGAAAAAAAGGGGGTGGGTCAAGCAGTATAACTATAACTATATCTGTGTACATAACATTCCCCACTCCCTTAAGTAACAGGCTATACAAATAATCCACTTAAAATCTAAATCCTAAAACTAGTATCAGCTGTGGTATTCAGAGTCCAACTTCGCCCCTTTGGGCACAGAAGTAAGTAACTACTGCTTACCAATACCAAACCTAAGCAGCTAACGCTTTAACTAGTACTCTTTGGAACACCATATCTATTCCCAGCCTGTTTTGTGGCATGACAGTTTGCTATCGAATCCCGACTTTATTATAATATAATTAAAGGGAAACAGAAAAAGTAGTCCTCTAATGAGCTACTATGCTAGAGTCTAGCTTCTTTTTGTCATGTACAAAAGTCCAACCAGTGAAGATTTGGTTTAACAAAACTGTACCAACGGAGAGACAGAACACTCGCTCTTCAACTAAATGGCCACAAGATGGCAGACTTCCCACAGAAGTATAGTGAAGCACTGTCATTTCATCGGATCAGGATACCACTTCTTACTTGCTTTAGAGGCTAACTCCAAGGATTCGAAGGAGTGCCATTGACCCTCTCTATTAATTTTCAGAGTAGCTGGGTAGCGCACCCTGAAGCGGATTCCAGCTGATACTAATTTAGACACTAAGGGGTGGAGGGCTGAGTGCTCCTGGTGAACTGAATAGGGAAGATCCTGAACCACACAAATACGTTTTCCTTCCCATTGTACCTCAGCTGTCTCTTAATTTTGACAGGATGAACTGTTTGTCTAGCAAATTCAGGAGCCTGAAAAGAAAGGGGCGAGGGGGCGATCCCGCTGGGGGTATAGGCCGTAGCGATCTATGGGCTTTTTCAATTATAAAAGTAGGCCCATTGGGAAAAGGCCCTGCCAGCTTCTCACATAATTTTGGGGCAAATAAAACTGCTTGGCGCCCCTCTTCAACCTCCGGAAGGCCCAGTACTACCAAGATATTCCTTCTCGAGCGACCCTCGAGATCCTCTAGGTGATCCTCTGCTTTTTTGACTCTATGCCTTAGGGCAACCATTTCTGGATCCATTCTTGCCCTCCAGTCATCATGCGAGGAGATCCTGGTCTCATTATCCTTGATGTTAGCAATTGACTCGCTGCTAACGAAAAGCTTCATGCCCCTTAAATCAGAAGCTAGTGTAGCAGCGTTTCCCTCATTGACCCATTTCCTCCAAAAATCGCTCTTCTGTTAGTATGGCGTGTTGTTTCGGCGAAGTAGTAGCTTCTGACCCACCCGCTTTAGGTCATTTGGGGTTTTTATCCTTTGCTGGCGTCGGCGGGGGAGTGTGGCGAAGAGCCGATGCTTTCATCTTGGCTTCCATTTCAAAACTACGCTCCGGTGAATGAGAAATCGGTTTCTGTAAGTAATCTACAACTCCTTCACAACCGTTACCATGCAACTTAGGTGCATAATTATCAAAATACGATCAGTTTTAGGAGGAGGGTAGGGGAGCGATCTGAGAGAGCTTCTCACTGGGCAGCTATCACACCGGAAGTCACCAATCCTAGCATGATTTTTAATTTTTTGGAGAGTAATTCAATGTGGGCTGCAAATGTCCGTTTAACATCCAACCAAATGCTTAAGTATCTGAATTTTTCGATCGTCTCAAGACGATCTCCAAGAAGAGTTATGACAGGTGCAGGAGAGGCAAGTTTGCATGAGAAGTATGAGGACTTCTGTGTGGGACGGTGTCGAAGGCCTTGCTGAAATCAAGGTAGGTGATGTTCATGCCCTCTCCATGATTTATTTCCTTTGTCACCCAATCAAAAAAATCTATAAGATTTGTTTGACATGACCTTCCTGCTGTGAATCCATGTTGCCTCAGATCCTGGGCCCCGTTGTATTCCAGATGTGCCACTATCCTTTCTTTCAGCAGTGCCTCCATGATCTTCCCCACCACTGAGGTGAGGCTGACTGGCCTGTAGTTCCCCGCCTCCTCCCTAATGCCGCCTTTGTGCAGAGGGACTACATGTGCCCTCCTCTAGTCCTCTGGAACCACTCCAATGTTAAGTAGCTCGGTAAACATGGCTGCCAGAGGCACTGCTAGTTCCCTTCGCAGCTCTCTTAATATCCTTGTGTGTACGCCATCTAGTCCCATAGCTTTGTCCACCTTCAGTTTTGAAAGATCTTCCAGGATTCTCTCCTCTGTGAATGGACTGGTGTCTACCTCTGCCCCCCCAACCCCTCCCTTTTGCATCTGCTGTCCAACTGTGGTCCCTGACTCTTCCACTACTCTGTGAATACTAAACAGAAGTATTTATTCAGTATTTATGCATTTTCTTGATTTCCCTCCTTACACTCTCCCTCCTCCCTTTTGAGCCTTACAATCCCTCCCCTGGTTTTTCCTCATTTGCTTGGGTACCTGTAGAATGTCTTGTCCTCTTTCTTTACTGTCTGTGCTAATCTCTCCTCGGTCTGCAACTTGACACCCCTAACAGCCTTCCCTGCTTCCCTTAGACACTCAAGGTACATCTCCCTATCTTCCTCCCTTTGGGTCCCCTTATACTTCCTGAAACTCACCCTTTTAGCCCTTACTTGTCTGCCACCTCTTTGGAGAACCATAGTGGCTTCCACCTTCTCTTCCCTTTGGACACCAACCTGATGCATTGGTTCTTCGCTTCCACTATGGCATCTTTCAGTTTCCCCCACTGCTCCTCAACACCCTCCATCTCCCCCCTTTCCCAGTGTTACTCTGATACACGTAGCCTTTTCAGTGAAGTCCACCCTCTTGAAATCTAATACCTTCACCTTAGTGTACAGTAACTCGATTCCATCCTTGTCTCCATGCTGAACTACACTATGTGGTGGTAACTGGAGCCCAGCTGCCCTTCCACCTGGACTTCTACGACTCTGTCCCCATTTGTCAGTACCAGGTCCAGAATCGCCCTGTCCCTGGTGGGATCGAGCACCAGCTGCCAGAGAACTGCCCCCATAGGGAATCTAGGATGGCTCTGCTTCTGACTGAAGCAGCTGCCTGGGTGGTCCAATCCATGCCTGGCATATTGAAATCCTCCAGCAGTAGGACTTCGCCTTTTGATGACATCATGAATTTCATCCATCAGTTCCCTGTCCACTTCCTCCCTCTGTGCCAGAGGACTGTAGATCACCCCTGTGCATATTGCTGTGCCATTGTCCGGTTCAAGGGTGACCCACAGTGCCTTAGCTTCCCCATTTCTCCACTGTACTCCTGTAGTCTGTAGTCTTTATAACCTCTATGATGTACAAGGGCCACCCCCCCCCACACACACACACACCATTTTTACCCTCCCTATCCCTCCTGAACAGAGCATAACCTGGTACATTGATGTCCCACCCATGATTAGCAGTATTCCATGTTTCTGTTACTGCTGCTATGTACAGATCTGTATCTGCTAACAAGGCGTCCATTTTATTTCCTAGGCTGCAAGTGTTTGTCACCACGGCCTTCCATGTTTTGCTGCCTGATTTCCCATTATTCCTGTCCTCCCTTTCCTGCTTTGTTCCCCAAACCCTGCGCCCCTTATTCTGCTGCTTACCTTCTGTTGCTTTGCCCTTTGTGTCTGTTTTAGGTGCTTCTGCCTGCTTTATGCCTCCCTTGTCCCACCTACCCTCTCTTTCCCTTTTTTGGGGGGCCCTGAGCCATTTTTGGATTCCATCTTCTGTCTCCCCCACCATTGTATCAATTTTATTTTTGGGGTCTGTTAGTGCCCTTGTACTAATTTGATTCTCCCTATTTTCAGATGTTATGTAGGGGGGGCTTCAGTGATCCCCCTGACTGCTTTTGCTCCCCCCCCCCTTTGCTAGTTTAAATGCTCATGGAGGAAGCATTTAAACATTTCAGTGAGGATACCTTGCTCCCCAGATAGATGTAGACCATCTGTTTAATACAGTCCTACATCCCTCCAGGTGAGGTCCCAGTCCCTGATGAAGCCATATCCTTCCTCTCCACACCATTTTTTCATCCATGTGTTGAATTCCATGGTGCATATATATCAACCCTCTCCCTTGCCATGGACAGGTAGAACCTCCGCGAATGTAACAGAGTGCGCTACTTGTCCCAGACTCCACCACAGTTCCCTAAACTCCTGCTGCACTTTTTTCTACATCTGTCCCCTCACCTGCCAGGTCATTAGTCTCCCTGTTGATAATGACATCCAGCTCCCCATCTTTGCCACTGCCTTAGTGATCCCTAGAATCCACCTACCCTCCCGCTGAACTGTGCTTCCAGGCCAGAACACCCCCCCCCCCATTGCTGCCCTCTCCCAGCTCTATCCCTCTAATGATGGAGTCCCTGAACAGGATTGGCTTCCTCCTCCTCCTCCCATGCACTCTCCTTCCCTTTACCCTCGGGGTCCACATGGATGACCCACTCATCATCCTTAGTGTCCACTTCTGGAGATGCAGTGCAATCTTCCTGCTCTGCCAAGATGGCGTATGGGTTTTGAAGTAGCACTGGCTGGGGGATGTGCCTCCTTTCCACCCCCTCACCCTCCCTGAGCCCACCATAGTTCATCCATCCCTCCATGCTGGCATAATCTGAGGGAGTGGTGGCAGACGGGTGGTGTGTATGTGTGTGTGTGTGTGTGTGTGTGGAGGAAGGAGGAAGGCACCTGGGTCCTTGCCAACTCTGCTTGGAGTCCTGCAACCCCTCCCTCAACACAGAGAGGTGCCTGCAGATAGGGCAGCACTGCAGTGCCCAGAAGGTTCTCCTGAACACCGCTGCCCCGCATCCACTGCATTGCACGACACCCATCACTTTTCTTAGTCTATCCTATCCCTTACTTGTCCGCCGTTTGTGTCTTCTGTTTTTACTCTGTATATTTTTTTTTTAATTCAAGTTTATTGCATATTTAGGCACTGTTACACATTTCTTAACACAGTTCATGTTATACAATTACTGCTTTAGAAAGATCAGGTGATTAGCAAACAATGCATGGCAGTTCATAAGATTATATACTGATTTAAGATCTGGTATCTCAACTCAAATTCTGTCTCACTTCATTTCTTCTCTTTTGTTACACCATATGCATCACCTCCACCCTCTGCGATTACTACTTATCTTCCAGGTCTTTTATTACCTTTCTAGTATTCCTAGTATTCTCCCTCTTTCCCTACTGGCTATTATTTTATCCCTCAGAGAACCCTGGGTTTTCATTTCCTTGTTTCATTGTCCAGTGTGTCCACCTGAGTGCGAATTTCGGCATTTTGAAATTTATTTTGTGGGTCAGTTCCTCTGGGTTCTGAATCTCCTGGACGATGTTAACCAATTGTTGTGGAGTGGGGGGATCACTGTTAAGCCACTTTCTTGTGATTGCTTTATGGGCAGCTGTCAATAGTATGTTCCACAGGTAAATCTGATCACCTCCATTTACTTCTATGGGTAGGATTCCAAATATTAGGTGCTTTGGGCCTATGAACTCTGTAACTGAGAACAGAGCTTTTAATTGCTGCGTTATTTCTCTCCAGTATTGTCCCAGTTTTGGGCATGACCAAAAAACATGTTAATGATCTGCCCTCATTTCCTGGCATCCCCTCCAGCATGTTGATGGGCATTTTTCATCCCATTTGTTTTTAATAGTCGGGGTGATAAAAAACCTCATTCTAATTTCCCACTCAAATTCCCTCCATAAAGAAGAGTATGTAGTCTTGTATATTTGTGTATAGCTAATTTCCCATTCTTTATCCGTGATTGGCTCACCCAACTCCATTTGCCATTTTGATTGGGGTTTTATGGCCTGGTTGCCTCCCTTGCCCCTTATAGAACCATATCGGGCAGAAATGTGACCTTTCAGTTTCCATGAGTACATTATGTCCTCCATCACCCCTTGGAGTTCTGATGGGGCCTGGTTTTGGGCCTGACTTCTCTGAAGAGCCTGTACTGTATGTATGTTCTAACTTGTAGGTATCTGTAATGGTCTGTCTGTCTGAGGAAGTATCTTTCTCTAAGTTGGGCAAATATCATTACCTGCATCCCTTCCAGAAACTATTCCAGAGTATACAAACCCAGTCTTTCCCATCTTCGGAAGGTGAGATCTTGTGCTGTGGGGTGAAAGCCTCGTCCCAGGCAAACCATCTCGTGGACCATAGCTCTCTGGTCAATTTATACTTTGACCATAATCTCTTTAATGCTCACAGTGTGTTTCTAACAGTATATACTAGGGTTGCATGGTCCTGATTTAATTTCTCTGGCATTGCTGACCTGGCCCCCAGGGGCATTCCCTCCACGAAATCTGTCTCCAGTGTTTTCCAACATGCTGAATAGTCCCATGTGTGCCAGAGCAAGGCCCATCTTAATTGAGTCACCAGGTAATAATCCTCCAGGTTAGGAACCTGACTCCCACCTTATTTTTTTTGCTGGCCTATCTTAATTCTGGGTCTGTTATAGTTCCAAATGAATTTAGAGATCATCCCCTGACAAATTTGGAATTGGTTAGAATGAATTTTCAATGGTAGGCACTGAAAAAGATAAGAGAAAATGTGGGAGAGTGGTCATGGTCACTGATTGAATTTTCGAGTAGAATGGCAAGTTCAGTAATTTCCAAGTCTGGAAATCCTGTTTAGTCTGTTTTACCAGGTAGTCAAAATAATAAGTAAAGAGGCTCGGAAGGTGCCTTGGGATGTAAGTCCCCAGGTACTTTATCTAATGGGCATTCCATTTCAGAGGGAGTATTTGCTCTACCAGGGGAGGAATTGTAGTTAAATTTAAGTAACTCTGTCTTCTGCTTGTTGAGAGAGTAGCCAGAGTAATGGACAAACCACTCCAGGACAGATCACAGGTGAGGTATAGTCTTGTCCGGTTTGGTTATGTACACTAGGACATCGTCCACATACAAGGATATTTTGTGTTCCTCTCCCCCTACCACCACTCCCTGTATTTCTGGGTCCTCTTTCACAGCCTGGGCCAGTGGTTCAATGTAGAGGGCAAATAGCAGGGGTGATGGTGGGCACCCCGTCTGGTTCCCCTGCCCAGTTCGAATCTCTTTGAGATCCTTCCATTCACCCTGATGCAGGCCTGTGACCTGGCATACAAGGCTTTAATAGCACCCATGAAGGAGCCAGGGAATGCCATCCTAGTTAAGACTGCAAATAGAAAGTGCCATGCCACCCTGTCGAACACTTTTTCAGCATCAAGGCTCATATGGCAGGTGGGGACGTGTTTTTTGTTTACATGTCCACTATATTAATGGTACGCCAACCCCCTCTGGGGCCTGTCTGGTTGTTATGAATCCCATTTGGTCTGGGTGGACTAGGTTGAGCAAGATGGAGTTAAGTCTAGCTGCAATTATTGCTGCAAAGATTTTATAGTCCACATTTAGGAGGGATATTGGTCTAGAAGAGCTGCACTCTTTCATGTCTTTTTCCTCCTTGGGGATCACAGAAATAATGGTGTATTTCCATGGGGGGGGGACCTTTTCACCCTCCTGCCATACCTGATTGTATATATTTTTAAGCAGGGAAATTATTTTATTGGTGGAAGGTTTTATATAGTTCACTACCGAAGCCATCCAGGCCCGGACAGTTACCAACCTTGAGATTTTTAATAGTTTGAAGTATCTCAACCTGTGAGATCGGGGCCACTAGCATCTGCCTCTGGTGTTCCGAGAGCCTAGGCTATTTTAGCCCCTCTAAGAAGCCCCTCATCTTCCCCAATGGGGTGGGGTCCTGAGCTTGGTATAGCTTTTTGTAATTACTCTGCATATTGATTTACCTTCTGATTAGATGCCCCTTTCTCCCTTCTGTATACTGACTAGGTCTACCACAGTTTTTTTTTTTTTATTTATTTAAATTTGCGCTTGGTAATCTCTGTTTTGGAACCTCTTCCAGAGTGCAGGCAGGAAGCTGTAATGTGCTTTGGAACCTCCAGGCCTATAAATGTGGAGACACTCGGAGAGGGTGGGGTTTCCATGGCCCCTCCTTCCAGAAACAATCCTCTCCCTTTTCCCACTGGCTCTCCCATACAGCTCCTTTCACCAGAGATGCTGATACACCATCTTGCAGCCATTAGTCCTGCGATACAGTCTTCAGCCGTCCAGTCTTCCCACCAACGGCCCTCTTAAAATTATGTGGGCTGACTCCCTGCCATTTAAATCTCTCCTGTAAGAGATTCAAATCTGGTGCTGTTTGGATTCCTCTCCCCTGATTGGCTGCAACCACCATGCAGTAGAGATGATATACGCAGTAACCCCCCCCCCCCACAGCGATGTAGCCACAGGATATACACAAGTTCAGTAACCTAGAGATCAATGTCTAAAACATGGGAACTGTAAGTACACCCCACACCACGATGTATGCTCAGTCAGACCACACAATGAAAGTACTCCCTCTAGCAGCTGTATGTTTTGTTAATATCTGAAATATCCAAAAAACAGCCCCAGAAAAACCTGTTCCCTTATTGCCATTAAGTCTTCCTCTGCTGTTCAGTCTCCAAACCCACTTGTCTGTGGCCCTCCTTCCGGAAACATTCAGCTTCCTTTTCCCACTGGCACTCCCATATGGCTCCTTTCACCAGAGAAGCCCAGACCCCATCTTATAGCCATTAATCCTGTGATGCAGTCCTCAGTTGTCCAGTCTTCTCTTCAGCGGCCCTTTGTGGCAGTTCTTTCTCCTGCTGTGAACTGCTCATCAGTTTTCTGCTGCTGAAGAATGCATTTGAACTTTTGCAAGTATTAGCCAACGCTACTACTCTTTTTTTCCCCAAATTTAATAAACTTTATTAATATTTGGCAAGGCAAAGTCACAAAAGGTATAAACTGATACACAATCCTTTATGGACCAGTACAACCGTGAACAAAAGCATTGAGAAGTGGAGAAACAGGGCTAGCCTGCTGGCACAGCAGTAGTGCTACCGACTGCGACACTGACAAAGGAACAAGCCCAGAGGGCCAGCCAGGGGGAGGTTGGATAAGTATCCCATAGACAGCTCTCCATCTTCTGGGTGAAGGATCAGTGGCTCCTGGTTTTTAAGTGACACCCAGTGGCAGCTGGATGTACACTAAGCCACCACTACACATTAGAGGTGAGGCAGTGACGGACATCTGCAGAGCCTGTGTGGGAGCACATACAGCCACATGCTGATGTCACTGCACATCCACAGCTCTAGGTCAACACACAAGTAAAAAAAACTTCTTGGCTGTGCAGCATGAAGTTGAGTTGACAGGAAAGCCTCGCTGACTGAATGATGCCTTGCCACGCTCTTTGGGGACCACAGATTGATCCTGGAGAGCCTTGCTGTGAATGGTAGGTCACGGGCCTCCCTGAGCAGGTGGGTAAGGGAATGCTGGGTGAGGGGGGGTCCCTCAGAGACTGTGTTGATTATGGAGTACATCCCAAGAGCCAGAAGTGAATAAACAGAAGTGAGAAAAAAAAATGGAGAAACAAGTTTATTTATGCACTGAAAACTTCAGAGATTACCTTTGAGCACAAGTGCTCATTTACAAAGGTTCCATGTCAAATACATAGTCACAAAACAAACATTACAAATACAATAAGCAGTTCCAGAGGAACTGCAGTGGACTCTGGTTCAAAGCATGTAAGACAGAATAGTTACATAGAGTTTTGAAAAAAATCCATATAGCTCATGTAAAAAGTCACAGGTTATGTAAAGAGAACCCAAATTAAACTGTTTAAAAGTTACAGTTGCATTGGACTGCAAAGGCAGACCACAAAGATCTCTTAAACTGATTAAATGTGGGGAGATTCAGCAGTGTATCATGCAGTTAATTTAACCAGTTAGTGGCCCTGACTGCAAATGACTGCTTGCTCAGCTGAATACACTGGAAAGGAAGCTTAAGGGCATTCCAGACCATGTTCCTGATAGTGTATTGGTTGGAGACAGTACAGAAGCAGTTTGTTAAAGCAGGGGCTGTTAGGCACAGGAGCAACTTTCTGGCTGGCAAACAGGTCTGGAGCTTTATTGTGCTGGGTAAATGTAGCAAGTTAGTGAGTGCGTAAAGGGTAAAACTATGAGTGCAGTTATCCGAGGTTGCAGTGAAGACGGCTTCAGCATCGTCAACTTGTTCTGTTCTCGGTTCACCTTTGATCTCCGCAGTCTATGATGGGCATTGCTGACTCATCAAAAAAAAAAAAGGAAATGGCGAAACACAGATTGGCCCACCCGGTCTGCTCATTTTTCCCTACCTACAGTATCACCACAGACCCTAACTGGTCTCTGGCTCTTTCTCTCTTCCCCTTCCTTTCCACCATGATACCCCTATGCTTATACCAGGTAATCTTGAACACCACCACTGTTTTGCCTCCACCACCTCCAGTGGAAGGCTGTTCCAGGAATCCGCCACTCTTACAGTGAAGTACTTGGCAGTGGCAGTTTTATTTATATGGCACCCAATCCCTAAGGCTCTGAGTGCCTTACAATAAATAACAAAAATAAAAATCATCTAAAATCATGAATCCAGGCCAAAACATACATTAAAAAAAGCGAGTTTCAGGGATCTTTTAAAAGCAGCCAGTGAAAGGAGCACCTCTCACTTCCCAAGGAAGGGCATTCCAAGGAATCTGGGCTGCTACAACCAGCGCCCTGTCACCTGAGGATTTTAACCGAGACCTGGGTATGGATAGGAGGTCTACCTCCACAGACTGGAGGGCATGACCGGGAGTGTACGGCACCAGAAGGTCTTGCAGGTAGCCTGGACCCAGACTGTGCAGGGCCTTGTACATCAACAAACAAACCTTGAAGCTAATGTGCCACCTGACAGGAAGCCAGGTGAGAGCATGGAGAACTGGCATGATATTCTCAGATCAGGAGGTCCTAGCAACCAGCCGAGCTGCCATATTCTGAACTAGCTGCAGGTGACGCATCAGCCTTGTGTATAACCCAAGGTAGAGAGCATTACAGTAATCCAACCTAGATAAGACTAAGTGTGCACTAGTGTTGCTAAATCAGTCTGGTCAAGATAGGGTTTGATCTGGGCAATGTTGCAAAGATGATAAAAGCCACTGCGGACAAGAGCAAACTCCTGGAGCTCTCGAGTCAGCTTAGAATCCACAATGATCCCCAGATTCTTCACCCTGTCTGCAGCATGAAGGATCATGCCATCCAATACAGGAAGAGTTGGGCTACCATTTGTTGCCGTGGAACCTGACCGTCTCGGCTCCACCAGCAACACTTCCATCTTGGATGGATTGACGGATTCAGTCAAGAGCACATGTGGATAAGAGTATGGTAAAACTGCGCAGGGAAAAGAGCATAGGTAAAAACAGCTACAGGGAAACTATAGCACAAACATTGTAGCGCTATACCTGTAGCTGTTTTCAGTCAGGCCGAGTGCACTGAAAGTGCTATAGTATGTGCCACTTCAGCATGCTGCCAGCATGTTGTACCAGTTAGAGTGATAGGTTGTGAATGCCTGGGATGGCCAGCAGACCTAGGTTCAAATCTTCCTCCCTCCTTGAAATTTATTTAATTTTTTTTTGTGGTGTTTGGACCGTTGTTGAGGCTGTTTATTTATATTATGAGGGATGTGGAGGCAGGTACAGCTCCCCACATAACATTGTGGAATAGGTTGTGACTGCGTTCACTTGCCCCCCCCCCCCGGGCTAGTGACTCTTCCTTCTCCCAACCTTCTGCCCCCAACTTGCAGCCCCCAGAGTAAATAGCCCTGCTCCATTATTCTTTTGTGTGTCTTTTGTTTGCTGGGGCATGTGATCTGTAGCTGTATTTCACTGTAGCCATTTTTCATTACAGCTGTTTTTCCTCACGCTATTTTCCCAACATGGTTTTGTATCATGCTATTATTGTTTAGCACTTTTGACCTAGACCCATGGAATGAGCCTATGCCAGGTAGCTGCCATCCAATCTTGGATTTCTCTGAGACACTCGTTCAGTTCCAGGACCGCTGCACTATCATCACGGGCACAGAACACACACAGCTGGGTGTCATTAGCATGGCAATGAAACACCAAGCCGTAGTGTTTAATGATCTCTCCCAACAACAACAACATGTACACGGCCAATAACATGGGAGCCAGAAGTGCTCCTGAGGCATGCCACAACAGAGGACAGCACTGCTCAGTGTAAAGGAGCCAAGTGCCACCTGCTGCGTCCTGACGGACATGTAGGACTCAGATCACTGCAACACTGTTGCTGAGAGTCCCACATAGTGCCTAAGGTGATCCAAAAGCTCCCCATGATCTCCTGTGTCACATCTCTCCTGAATCTACCCCCCTCCAGCTTCATAGCACATCCCCTAGTTTTTGAGCTCCTTTATTTCTGAAAAATACTTCCCTCATGTACCTTATTTACCCCATCAGGTTACTTAAAGGTCTCTATCATATACCCCTCTCCCTCCTCTCTTCCAGGGTGTACGTATTGAGTTCCTTCAGTCTTTGTTTGTAAAACGTTTGGTGCAGACCCTGTGCTATTTTAGTTGCCCTCCACTGAACTTCCTCCACTCTATGCTCTTCCAGAGAGGAGGTCTCCAGAACTGCACAGAGTACTCAAGGTGGGGGTATGACCAGCAATCTATGCAGGGGCAACACCACCTCCCTCTTTCTGCTGGTGATACCCCTCCCTATGCACCACAGCATCCCACTAGCCTTGCAAACTGCCTTGTCGCACTGTCTTACCACCTTTAGGTCATCCCACATGACTACCCTGGCAGCCAAATTGACAAGACTTTGCCCTGGAAAAGTCTGGAGGGGACTGCAATGCAAATTGGGGGAAGGGACTGCATATTGGCGCAGTCCCATCCACAAAGCATTTTCTTCTCGCATGGGCCATTTGAGAGGTTCCCCTTGTGTGGAGAAACTACCACTGAGGAAAACCTCCTCTTTACTCCTTGCAGCCCTAGTGGTTGGTGGAGTAACTGCAGCCCCCCCTTGCCGATCGCCATGCCGAGTAATACAAATAACTTAACCTGGTAGTCTAGTGGTCCTCCCCCATTCTCAGATCACTGTCCCATAATATCAAAACAAATATCCCTGGTAATCCAGCTGCCCCTTCCCCAATCTCTAATCGCTATCTCATAATAGTAAAACAAATATCCCTCGTAGTCCAGTGGTCCCTCTCTCAATCTCCGATCGCCGTCCTGTAATATGAAACAGAATTTCTCTGGCAGTCCAATGGTTCTTCCCCTCTTCCCCAAACTCCCATTGTCATCCCATAATATTAAGACAAATATCCCTGGTAGTCCAGTGGTCCCCCCCCTTCGATCTCCAATCACCATCCTGGTATAATAATAATAATAATAATAATAATAAATATCCCTGGTAGTCCAATGGTCCCTGCCCCCTCCTTCAATCCCCCTCCTGGTATAATAATAAATATTACTGGTAGTCTAGTGGTCCCTTCCCTGTTCACCAATTGCTGTCTCGCTATTATGGCAAGAATAACACTAGTGGTCTAGTGGTCCTCCACCCCTGTCCCTGATCCCTCCCTGCCATTCCTTCAATAATTACCCTGGTGGTCTAGCGGTCTCCCCCCACCCATCCCCAATCTGCCCCTATATGAAACAGTATACAGTACATGCTCCATATCAGCTCAGTCAGTGGCTGGCCGTGGTGGTGAGAGGAGGGCTGTGCCAGTCGCCGGCTCAGTTTCGGTAAGAGGGGAGCAGGGTGGTGGGACACTACCTGCCAGGATGGGGGGGTGGGCAGTCCACTAGACACCAGGGAAAATATACTTTTTCATACACAGACAGATCAGGATGGGTGGGGGGACTGCTAGACCACCAGAGTAAGTATTGAAGGTATAGCAGGGAGAGATCAGGGTGGGGGGACCACAAAACCACCAGGGTTATTCTTCTCTCATAATGGGATGGCGACAGACGAGTAGGGAAGGGGAGGGACCACTAGGCTACCAAGGATATTTATTATTATACCAGGATGGTGATCGGAGATCAAAGGAGGGGGGAGGGACCACTGGACTATCAGGATATTTATTATTATACTAGGACGGTGATCGGAGATCAAATGAGGGGGGAGGGACCACTGGACTACCAGGGACATTTTGTTTTATATTATGGGATGGCGATCGAAGATCAGGGGAGTGGGGAGGGACCACTGGACTACCAGGCATAATTTTTTTTATAAAGGGACGGTGATCAACGATCGGGGACAGGGAGGAATCATTTGACCACCAGGTTATAGATTCATTTATATTGGGCCAGTGCTCAACGACGAGAGAGAGGGAACATTAGACCACCAGGGACTGTGGCTGCATTGGGCAGGGGCTGGGGAAGCTACACTAAGCTACCCGCAGTCTATGGAAATGGGTCCAAAATGGGCATGAATACAGCCACATACCACCTTGCATACCAATTGGGTTCATTTACATGGCAGCTTTGGTGAATAGGAAATAGCACATCTGTGCTATTCATTGCGAGGCCACTCTTCTGGCTGGATGTCAGGACAGCACTATTGGGGTTAGCGGTGGCTTTCCTGGGTTAGTGCTGCCCTGTTTTGGCCCTATTCACAGTCGGATAGCATGATGTGCTATTTGACTGTAAATAACAAGATTTCACACCTGCGCAGCCGCAACACACAAACCTTTGTGCTGTGCTTTGTGAGTTTTTGTGAGACTAGCCCCAGGTCTCTTTCCTGTGTAGTGGTCATCCAAACCACTCCACTATTTCCGGCCCAATGGTGTGGAGGGCTGAGGCATCCGTGTCTTACCTCTTGCCATGCTGGCGACCCATGTTTGTGGTGCGAGCAGTCCACTGGTGGTTGGCTGGGGAGGGAGAGGTGAGCATCTGGAGGACAGCTCTCCTCTCCCAGGGACGGAGGGTGGACAGGCACTCCCACCGAATGACTGCTCCCAGAAGGATGCCTGCAGGTAGAATGGGTTTGTGGACACCAGGAAAGGGGAAGGTGCTGTGGAACTTCCTCAGACGTGCACACGCACGTCTGGCTGTGTATGCCCCAGCAACAGGGAAAAGGGAGAAAAAAATGGTAGAAAAAAGCCCAGTGGCAGGATAGTGTCCGACCCTCCACAGGCTCTGCACCTGGTGACCGGACTGAAAGTAATTTCGAGCACTACCGGGGTGATGAGGCTGGGGGGAAGGGGTCATGTCAGGTAGAAGGAGGCAGCTGAGAACAAAGAGTACACATACCTATATGAAAAAAAAAACACTCCATCCATTTTACACTCTGTCCCTGGGTTTATGTGTCCAAAGTGCATTACTTTATGCTTTTTTTTCACAGAAACTCAGCTACCATACCCTTGACCACTCCTTGAGTTTTCTAAGGTCTCTGCTCATGCTTTCCACCACCCCTGGAGTGTACACCCTGTTGCAGATTTTGGTGTCATCTGCAAAGAGGCAGCTCTTCCCTTCCAACTCCTCTGCAATGTCATTTATAAAGATATAAATGAGGCCTCGTCCTAGCACTTATCCCTGGGGCACCCCGCTGGTCACTCTCCCTTCCTACAAATGAACTCGGTTTACCACCACACTCTGTTGCCTATCCCCTAACCAATTTTTCACCCAGTTTACCACTTTTGGACTCACTCTTGAGCTACCCAATTTGCCTACTAGTCTCCTATGTGGAATGCTGTTGAAAACCCTAATGAAATCAAGGTAGGTCATGTCCACTGCTTCACACTGATCTAACTCCACGGTTGGCGGAAGGTGTGTAGCTGTAATGCTTCACTCCATGGGTAATGGGATTCTGTTAAGACAGTTTGTTGAATGGTTCCCCTTATAGGACTAAGTCAGTGTTGATGTTCAAAAGGGGAGGGGGGGCCAAAAAATACTCCACTCAGGCTGTTGTAAAATTTCTCAATGTTCTTTGTTTATTTTTGTTAATTGCCCTGACATTTCGCATTCTTGTGCTTTTTCAAAGGGCTTTTCATATATTCTGTAGGAATAACAGATAAATAGTGTTTATAAAGCTTACATTTTTGAATTCCATTTCTTTTCATTATTCTTCTGCTAAATAAGGTTGCTGAAGACATTTTCACATATTGTTCTATTATTCTAACTCCATGGTTGCCAAGTTAAAGAAATCTTTTAGATTAATTTGCCATGAGCACCCCCCTTGCCATTAGTCCATGCTGCCTCACGTCTTGTAACCTGTTGGCTTCAAGGTATTCCGCAAACCTTTCCTTCAGCAGTGTTTCCATTAACTTTCCACCATCCAATGTCAGGCTGACTGGCCTACGACTGCCAGACTCCCCTTGCTACCACTTTTGTGAAGTGGGACTACATCTGCCCTCCTCCAGTCCTCCAGAGCTGCTCCTGTTTCCAGCGAGCTGTTGAACAGAGCTGTCAGAACCAGTACCTCCCTGAGCTCCCTTATACCTTTGGATGTATTCCGTCTGACCCCATACCGGGTACACTTTCAGTTTAGCAAGTGCCTTCAGGACTCTGTCCTCAGGAAAAGGACGAATCCCCCCCCCCCACCAAAGCTCCTGTTTCTTTTTTGTGGTCTTTTCTCTTCTCCTTCCTCTGTAAACATGGAGCAGAATTATTTGCTCAGGATGTCTGCCTTTTTCCCCCCGCACTCAGTCCCCCTCTTCCCTTTTTAACCTTACAATCCCTACCATGGTCTTCCTCTTTTCTCTTACATACCTGAAAAAATGTCTTGTCCCCTTTGTTACCTCCTGGGCTATTTTCTCTTCAATTTGCACCTTTCCATTTCTGCTTTCCATGCTTCTCGCCATTTCCCCTGATGCACCTCCCTATCCTCCTCTCTCTCTCTGCATCTCCATATACCTTCTGAATGCAACCCTTTTAGCCTTTACCTTTTCTTCCATCCCTTTTGAGAGCCATAGCAGTCTCTTTTTATGTTTGCCGTGTGTGCACAGACGCATGGCAAACATTTTGTTAGGAAGTGGCTTTTGAGGGGTGTGATACTGTCAGTCCAGTGCAGAGTGGTCTGCAAGGGGCTCGTCAGTGTCACACCAATCATCAGCCAGGCTGATCATGATAGTGTTTTGGCTTTCCGGGAGGAAACTTTCTGTAGTTCAAAGCAGAGAGCCAACCCTGTCATAGGTCGGCTCTTACCTTTGATATATAAAACGCTGCCCAGCAAGTACAGCTGATCTGTCATGATCAGCCTACTGAGGTTGAATTACGCCCTGTAAAAAAGGAAATCATCCATCGATGTCGGTTGCTGCCACCACCATTACTGTTTCCCCACCCGACCCCTACACTCAGCACTCACAACTCCCTCCCCAAACATAACACTGACATTGGGGGTTCCCAACCCCCAGTATCAGCACCTGAAATACAGAAAACCCTCCATCGTAGTTTTTTTAATATACCTTGTAACAAAGAAAACTGTCCATTGATGTCTGTTGCTGCCACTGCCATTAGTCCCCCACCCAACCCTTCCACTCTGCACCCAGCCCCACCGAAACATAACACCAACTCTGGGGGTGCATAATCCCCAGTGTCACCACCTGAAATAAAGAAAACCCTCCCTTGTAGTTTTTTTTAATATACCTGTATCAAGAAAACCATCCATTGATGTTTCTTGCTGCCCTGTTAGTTTCCCCACCCAACCCTCCCACTGTGCACCCAGACCCCAAACATAACACCAACACTGGAGGTGCCCATTCCCAGTGTCACCACCTGAAAAAAGAAAACCATCCCTGCTAGGTTTTTTTTGTTTGCATGGTGAAGCTCGCCAGGATCAAACCCAACTCAGCAGAATTCTGCAGTAAAGTTATTGCAGGGAACTATTCAGTTTCAATGGGAGCTAATCCCTTTTGTCATGCAAGGAAACTGTGACACTGCGCTTGATCCTAGCGGGCTTCACTGTATATTTTAATGTACCATGTAAAAAAAAAAAGTCCATTGATGTCTGTTGCTGCCTCCACCATTGCTGTTTCCCCACCGACCCTCCCACTCAATACCCCCACACACAAACATAACACCGACACTGGGGTGCCCAATCCCTACTGTCTCCACCTGAAATAAAGAAAACCATCCCTAGTATTTTTTTAATATACCCTGTAACAAAGAAAACCATCCATTGATGTCTGTTGCTGCCACTGCCATTAGTACCCCACCCAACCCTCCCTCTGTACCCAGCCCAACCCAAACATAACACTGACTCTGGGGTGCCCAATCCCCACTGTCTCCACCTGAAATAAAGAAAATTGCCCCTCATAGTTTTAATATACCCTGTATCAAAGAAAACCATCCATTGACGTTTCTTGCTGCCCTGTTAGTTCTCCCACCCAACCCTCCACTGTGCCCAGACCCCAAACATAACACCGACACTGGAGGTGCCATAGAAACATAGAAACATAGACTTTGGCCGGCAGATAAGGACCGCTAGGCCCATCTAGTCTGCCCATTTCCTACAGGATAGGCCGCAGATCCTAGTTAACCAACAGCCTATATCTTCCTGCCCCCACAAGAATTGCCTTATGTCTGTCCCATGAATTCTTGAATTCTCCACAGTTTTAGACCCCACACTTCCTCAGGAAGGCTGTTCCATGCATCCACTACCCTCTCTGTGAAATAATACTTCCCTCACATTGCCCTAGAACGCCCTCCTTCTATCTTTAAATTGTGTCCCCTTGTTCTTGCAAGTCTCTTTTCCTGAAAGATGC
The DNA here is from genome assembly GCA_016271365.2 of Neoceratodus forsteri. NCBI lineage: Eukaryota > Metazoa > Chordata > Ceratodontiformes > Ceratodontidae > Neoceratodus > Neoceratodus forsteri. The sequence continues at coordinate 781,404,458 of CM028132.1, read as the reverse complement.
TACCCTCTTGGACTTTGTTGATTCCCTTGAGGTACTTGAAAGTTTCTATCATGTCCCCCTCTCCCTTCTTTCCTCAAGGGTATACATATTAAGCTCCTTTAGTCTCTCCTCATACGGCTTCTCTTGCAGACCCTGCACCATTTTAGTTGCCCTCCTCTGGACTGCCTCTATCCTGTCTATGTCCTTGCGGAGATGGGGTCTCCAGAACTGGACACAGTATTCCAGGTGGGGTCTCACCAACTGTCTGTACAGAGGATAACAACTTCCTGTTTTCTGCTGCTGATGCCTCTCCTATACATCCCAGTATACCCCGGCCCTCCTACTGCCTTCTCACATTGCTTACTAACCTTAAGGTCATCTGATATGATTACCCCAGGTCCCTTTCCTGTTTTGTTGTTGTTACTACCTCCCTCCCATTGTGTATTCTTCCCCTGGTTCTTGTTTCCCAGGTGCATTATTTTACTTTTTGATTGAATCCTAGCTGCCATCGTCTGACCATTCCTCCAACCTTGCCAAGTCTCTTTTCATCCTTTCCGCCTCCTTGTGTATCAACCCTGTTGCAGATCTTTGTGTCATCTGCAAAAGGCATACTTTTCCTTCAGTCCCTCTGCAATGTCACTGATGAAGACATTAAAAGGACTGGACCCAATACTGAACCTCAAGTGCCCCACTAGTAACCGCCCTTTCTTCAGAGTGGACTCTATTTACAATTACCTTCTGTGTCCTGTTGTCCAGCCAATGTTTTACCCAGGCTACCACCCTGGGACCCACTCCCAGGCTGGTTAATTTGACTATCAATCTTTTGTGTGAGACTGTGTCAAATGCCTTGCTAAAGTCTAGGTAGGCCATGTCCACAGCCCTCCCTGGTCTACTACTTTGGTCACCCAGTCAAAGAAATCTATTAGATTAGTCTGATATGACCTTCCCACTGTGAACCCATGCTGCCTTGGATCCTGTGCTCCACTGACCTCTAGGTACTCAACTATTCTTTCCTTCAGAAGTGACTCCATCACTTTCCCTACCACAGAGGTCAGACTGACAGGTCTGTAGTTTCCTGCCTCTGTCTTGGTCCCACTTTTGTGAAGGGAATCACATCCTCCTTCCTCCAGTCCTCGGGTACCACACCATCCTCCCATGATTTATTAAAAGAGTAGCCAGTGGTTTCACTAGTTCCTTCCTTAATTCTTTTAGAATTCTGGGGTGAATTCCATCAGGACCCATTGCTTTGTCCACCTTCAGTTTTAGGGTTCTTGCAGAACCCTTTCTTCTGTGAAAGGACTGGGATCGACCCCCTATCAAAGTGCTTCTGTTAATTGGATTAGGTACTTCCCCTCCTCTTTTGTGAATACTGAGCAGAAATATTCATTCAGTATTCCTGCTTTTTCACTGTCCCCCTCTGCCCACCCACCATTCATTCTATTCAGCCTCACTATCCCTCCCTTTGTCTTTCTACGCTCGCTGATGTACCTATAAAAGGTTTTATCCCCTTTCTTAACTGAGTTGGCTATCTTTTCCTCAGTTTGGGCCTTTGCTATTCTGACTTCCCTCCCTGCTTCTTTCTGCCTTAACTGTTACAGATCTCTGTCCTGCTCCTTCTGTGTTTCCTTATACTTCCGGAATGCTATCTTTTTCTTCCTGACTTTCACAGCCACCTCTCTTGAGAACCACAGTGGCTTTTTCTTTCGTTTTGATTTGTTTATTTGCTTCACACAAGGCTTGTTGCCTCTGTGATGGCAGTTTTGATAATTCCCATTGTTGCTCCACCTCCTTCTAGCCTGTTTGCTAGTGCTTTTCTGAGGCACTCTCCCATCTTGCCAAAGTCAGCCCTCCTAAAGTCCAGTACCCTCACTATTGTATGGCTTGACTCTGTAGATGAGTTTAACGTGAACCACACTGTTTGATTGTCACTTGTCCCCAGATGGCAACCTACTTCTAGATCTGAGATCCTCTCACTGCCCCCGTTTGAGAGTACGAGGTCTAAGATTGCTCCCTCACGAGTGGGTTCTGAAACTAGCTGTCTAATGCCTGCCACCTGTAGGGCGTCAAGAATGGCCCTGCTCTTGGATGTGGCTGCAGCAAATGTGCTCCAGTTAACATCTGGCATATTCAGGTCTCCCATCAACAGTATCTCCCTTTTCTCTGCCATTCTAAGAATGCCTTCCATCATATCCTTGTCCATTCCTTCCCCTTACATGGGGGTCTGTACACAACCCCTGTGCGGATTGTGGTGCCCTTTCCAGTCTCCAAGGTGACCCACAGTGCCTCCTCTCCTCCCTGTTTACTCTTTTGTTCAGTTGCTTTTATCCCTTCCTTTACATGAGAGCTACTCCTCCCCTCTTCTCCCTGCCTGTCTCTCTGTAAGTTATATACCCTGGTATGTTAACATCCAGTCATGGTTCTCTGTGTACCATGTTTCTGTGACTGCTACGATATCCAGGCATCCTCTTCCAATAAGGCCACCAGCTCAGGGAGCTTGTTGCCCAGACTACGGGCATTGGTACTCATTACCCTCCATTTCCTGATGGCCTTACCCCTTTGCCCCATCCCTGTCCTTCTTGCTTTTGTCACTTTCTCCATTTACCCTGCCCTTCTCCCTATCGACACCTCTATGTTGGTGTTTGCCACACTTACTACCATGATTGTTTTGGGGGATAGATTTTCCTGCTCCTTTCCAGTGCCTCCCCTTGGCTGGTTTAAAACTTGCCAATGAAGCATTAAACCTATCACCTAGGATCCTGGTTCCCCTCCCGGACAGATGCAGCCCATCATGCCAGTATAGGCTTGCATCACTCCAGGTGGACCCCAGTCCCCAATGAAGCCAAATCCTGAGCTCCACACCAGTTTTTCAACCACTGATTGAATCATGGTACAGAACACCCTAGCCTCTCCTATGCCATAGATGGGCAGCACCTCTGAGAAGGTTACCGTGCATGCTACTTGACTAAGGCCCCTCCCCAATTCCACAAACTCTTCCTGCACTTCTCTAATCCCTTTCTTAGCCAGGTAATTTGTCCCTAGGTGGACAATGACATCAAGCTCCCTCCCCTGTGCAGCTGCTCCGGCAATCCTGAGGATTTGCTCCCTGTCCCTCCAAGCCATGGCGCCAGGCAGGCACCTTACCTCCCTCGCCCCTTCCTTGCCCAGTTCTACCTTCCTAACAATGGAGTCCCCCACCAGGAGTTGTTTCCTTCCCCTGCAGGGTCCCCTGCCACCCTCCTGTGGGTCTCCTTTGTGGAGGTTCCCAGCATCCTCCTTGGTCTCCACTGTAGGTGCCTCCATAGAGGAACCACACTTTGCCAGAATGGCATAGGAAGTGTGGAGAGGTACCATTCCCCAGTGTCACCACCTGAAATAAAGAAAACCATCCCTGCTAGGTTTTTTTGTTTGCACGGTGGAGCTCGCCAAGATCAAACCCAACTCAGCAGAATTCTGCAGTAAAGTTATTGCAGGGAACTATGCAATTTCAATGGGAGTTAATCCTTTTTGTCATGCAAGGAAACTGTGATACTGCGCTTGATCCTAGCAGGCTTCACTGTATGTTTTAATGCACCCTGTAAAAAAAGTCCATTGATGTCTGTTGCTGCCTCCACCATTGCTGTTTCCCCACCCCGACTCTCCCACTCAGCACCCCCCCACAAACAAACATAGCACTAACACTGGGGTGCCCAATCCCCCACTGTCTCCACCTGAAATACAGAAAACCCTCCCTCGTAGTTTTTTTAATATACCATGTAACAAAGAAAACTGTCCATCGATGTCTGTTGCTGCCACTGCCATTAGTCCTCCACCCAACCCTCCCACTCTGCACCCAGCCCCACCCAAACATAACAGCAACTCTGGTGGTGCCCATTCCTCAGTGTCACCACCTGAAATAAAGAAAATTGTCCCTCATAGTTTTTTAATATACCCTGTATCAAGGAAAACCATCTATTGATGTCTCTTGCTGCCTCTGCCGCTGCCGCTGTTTGTTTCCCCCAACCCTCCCACTGTGCACCCAGACTTCAAACATACCACCGACACTGGAGGTGCCCATTCCCCAGTGTCACCACCTGAAATAAAGAAAACCATCCCTGCTAGGTTTTTTTTGTTTGCACGGTGAAGCTCGCCAGGATCAAACCCAACTCAGCAGAATTCTGCAGTAAAGTTATTGCAGGGAACTATTCGGTTTCAATGGGAGTTAATCCCTTTTGTCATGCAAGGAAACTGTGACACTGCGCTTGATCCTAGTGGGTTTTCACTGTATGTTTTAATGTACCTGTAAAGAAAAAGTCTATAGATGTCTGTTGCTGCCTCCACCATGGCTGTTTTCCACCGACCCTCCCACTCAATACCCCCACACACAAACATAACACTAACACTGGGGTGCCCAATCTCCACTGTCTCCACCTGAAATAAAGAAAACCATCCATCAATGTCTGTTTCTGCCATTGCCATTAGTCCCCCCAACCCAACCCTCTCACTCTGCACCCAGCCCCACCCAAACATAACACCAACACTGGGGGTGCCCAATCCCCCACTGTCTCCACCTGAAATAAAGAAAACCATCCCCAGTATTTTTTTAATATACCCTGTAACAAAGAAAACTGTCCATCGATGTCTGTTTCTGCCACTGCCATTAGTTCCCCCAACCCAACCCTCCCACTCTGCACCCAGCCCCACCCAAACATAACACTGGCACTGGGGGTGCCCAATCCCCCACTGTCTCCACCTGAAATAAGGAGAATCATCCCCAGCAGTTTTTTTAATATACCCTGTAACAAAGAAAACCGTCCATCAATGACTGATTCTGCTGCTGCCATTACTGTTCCCTGACCATCCCCTCCCACTCAGCACCCACCACCCCCACAAACATAACACTGACACTGGGGGTGCCCAATCCCCAAATGTCACCACCTGAAATAAACAAAACTGGCGGGTGCCCAATCCCCCAGTGTCACCACCTGAATTAAATACCGACACTGGGGGTGCCCAATCCCCCAGTGTCACCACCTGAAATAAAGAAAACCATCCCTAGTAGGTTTTTTTTATATACCCTGTAAAAAAGAAAACCATTTATCAATGTCTTTCTTCTGCTGCTGTTACTGTTCCCTGACCCAACCCTCACACTCAACACCTCCCACCCCCCACAAACATAATACTGACATTGGGGTGCCCAATTCCCAAGTGTCGCCACCTAAAATAAACACCAACACTGGAGGGTGCCCAATCCCCCAGTGTCACCACCCGAAATAAACACCGACACTGGGGATGCCTAATGTCTCAGTGCCACCACCTGAAATAAAGAAAATCGTCCCTCGTAATTTTTTTATTTGTATGTTTTGCTATACCCTTTGAAAAAAAAATCTATTGATGTCTGTTGCTGCCTCTGCCATTGCTGTTTCCCCACCCAACTCTCCCACTCAGCACCCACCTCCACCACACAACCCCCCCCACAGACATAACACTGACACTGGTGGTGCCAAATCCCCCAGTGTCTCCACCTGAAATAAAGGAAACCATCCCTAGTAGTTTTTTAATATACCTTGTAAAAAAAAACTGTCCATCGATGTCTGTTTCTGCCGCCACCGTTACTGTTCCCCACCTGACCCCCCCACACTCAGCACCCACCATCCCCCACAAACATAACACTGACACTGGAGGTGCCCAATCCCCTAGTGTCGCCACCTGCAATAAACACCAACACTGGGGAGTGCCCAATCCCCCAGTGTCACCACCTCAAATAAATACCAACACTGGGGTGCCCAGTCCCTTAGTGTTGGCACCTGAAATAAAACTGTTCCTCATAGTTTTTTGTTGTTGTTTTGTTTTTCAATATACCCTGTAAAAATGAAAACCGTCATTGATGTCTGTTTCTGCTGCCACTGTTAGCCCCTCCACCTGACCCTCCCACTCAGCACCCCCCATACCCTTACTTGCTCACTGGGGGGTCCAACAATGTAATCCCCTCTGCACCGTAGACATGTCTTCACTCTTCAACAGCAGACCGTGAACTGAGGAAATCAGGTATGCGGTTCAATGTATTTCAATGGGGTTTTGAGCTTAGTGGCATAACTTGGTCATTTTTTAATATTGTTGCCCCAAATGTTCAACTTGCCTTTTTTGGGACCCCAGGTCATGAACAATAGCAGTGAAATTAGGCAAAGCTGTCCCAAAAAATGATTTTGCAGTCACTGTATGAAATCACCTTTTGAGCAGGAGTTGAAAACGTTCTCCATTCTTGTTCATGAGGTGGGGTCATAAGAAGGCTTTGTTGAAAATTTGGGGTAAAAATATTAAAAAACAAAGTTATGAGCCTACATTTAAATTTATAAACACAGTCTCATAACTTTGATAATTTTCAATATTTTGACCCCAAATTTTCAACATAGCCATTTCTTCACAGCACCTCATAAGCATGACAAGCTGTAATTTTTTCAAATCCTGGCCTATATGTGCTTTTGCATTTGTGGTGCAAAATCAAATTTTGGGGAGGATTTGTTCATGAGGTAGGCTCAGAAGAAGGCTTCGTGGGGTCATAAAAAGGCAGTATTGAAAATCTGAGATAAAAATATGAAAAAACATTAAAGTTATGAGTCTTCAATGCACACATGTAACTGTGGTAATTTTCAATATTTTGACCCCAGCTTTTCAACATAGCCATTTTTTCACACACCCTCACGAATGTGACTGCTGTCATTTCTCAAATCATACTCAAAATGTGTTTTAACATTTGTGGTGCAAAATCACATTTCAGCTATTGTTTTATAAATGACACCTGTCATGCTCAGGAGTGGTCATAAAAAGATTATGTTGAAAATCTGAGGTAAAAATGTGAAAAACCAACTATGTTGTGAGGAAACAAACTGTTTCAACATTTACTCGTAACTTTATTTTTTGCAAAGTTTGGCCCCTAATGTTCAACATATCCCTTGTGTTATCCCACCTCCTGAACATGGCAGGTGTTATTTTTCAAATCCCCTTCAAAACTTATTTCCAGTTGTACAACAAAATCCCTTTTCAGATGGGATTTTAAAACTTCCACCTGTCTTGATCATAACATCGGGTCATAAAACGACTGTTGGACATTTGGGGTCAAAATGTGGGTGCCCACTTAAAAGTAGATATTGCCTCTCGGTTGCTCTATCTTGGGTAATTACATTCTAACAATGTGTCAAAGCAGGACACCACTGGAAATTCGATACTGCATCTCATCTGCTCTATCCAGGGCAAATATATATAACAATGTGTACAACCAAGACCCAGTACAGCAGCAATACCAGCAGTGAAAATTCAGCATTGGCAAATGCTTGTTTCCTCTTGCTTGTGCTAACTTGCTTGATGTAGAGGTTTGTCACCTTAACTATGCCCCCTTTTAGCATCACCCACTGCTCCTCCACCTCCCCCGGGTTATCCCCCTGCCAGATCACACCTGAGACATTCATCCATCTTTATAAGATCTGCCCTCCTGAAGTCCAGGATCCTCACTCTTGTGTGGTGCGATTCTGCAGTTATCCCTGTATGGTGCCCAATGTGGTCAACTCTAACTAAGCCTCCACCTGCACTGCTCAGCTGGCCTGCCTGGAAGAAAGTTCCTCTACCCTACAAAGGTATGACAAGACTTAGCCATCAGGTTCAATATTTGGCACGTTTCACAGTCACATCCTGATTGGACACTGCCCTCTGTTGTTGCATCTCGAGTGACCTTTCCTCTGGCTAATTCTTCCTGATGTCACAATTGCTCCTTATACTTAAAATTCTTTTCTGTTTTTTTTTTTTTTGTGGCTAGTTTTCCATTAGCAGGTTATACAGATCTGCCACTAGAGGAATCTTGTTCTTTCATTTAAAAAAGTCCACCCTTTTAAAGTCACAGTTGCTTTACTTGCTATATACCTTCCTTGTACTGCCTCCCTACTAATCCTATTTTACCTCACATGGTTCTTCTTTTGTCCAATGGCATCACAAGGTGTGAAACTATTTCTGGTGTTTTTCTGCATACTTTGGGTCCCAATCTCATTAGGATGGCACCCCATATCTCATACCCCTGTTCTCCCTACCACAGAGCTTCCTCTTATCACACTTGGCATGGTCACCAGTGTAGATGTAACATACTGCACCCCTTTCTTCCCATTGAAGCTGCACCACAGCAGGCTGCACATGAAACATGGAAGTTGTCTGTCCTCTATTGACCCCACTGTTGTTGTGCTACTTAAAAGTCTCTCTGTTCCTATGGGCCCTATTAAAGCACATCTAAAGAGGAAATCTTGTCCCCTTACACTCTATTTACTAAAACAACTCCTGAAATGCCTCATTCTTCTTCTTCTCCTTATTTCTGGGAGTGTACATCCTAATCCAGGCCCTCCTTCATATGGAGTCAATGGCAACAAAAAACAGGGTACCCTTGTCCTGGCCAGAATGAACATCTGTAGTCTGTTAAAAAAAAAATTGATGCCCTCACTGCTTGGGTTGTAGTACATGATTCCAACATCCTGACAGTTGATGAAACATGGCTGTCACCATCTACCCCAACTCGGCCATCATCCTACCAGGCTACTCACTTTTCAGACAGGACAGACCATCTAGAAGAGGAGGTGGTTGTGCCATATACCTAAAGGAGTCATTGTTGGCCTATCCCCTTTCCCTTCCTGAACCAGCTATGGATATTCAGATCCTTGCTGTTAAGGTTATGCTCGGTGCACACAACAAGGTCCTCAACATTGACTCAGTCTATATTCCCCAGACCTTGCCAAACAGGGCTTAAAACCCCTAATGAACTGTGTCATGAGTCTAAAACAAGACACAGAAACCATCCTGTTAGGTGACTTTAATGTCAACTGGCTCTCGTCAGACACCAGAAGGCATAGGGATGAGTTAACAAGTCTGAACTTTACCCAGTTAATAACAACTCCAACCAGGAAAAAGTATAAGACTGGGACTAGCGCACTCCTGGACTGGGTCCTAACAAATCATCCAACACATATCTCACATTCTGAAATATTGCCCAACACTATCAGTGATCACTCTCCTACCAAGTGTTATTGGTCTAACACATTTATCAAGCCCCCTGGCAGAACAATCACAAGTAGAGTGCTCTTCCGTGGCCACCTGCAGCCACTAAAGTCTCTCCTCTGACAACAAGACTGGTCTTACATTGAAACCACACCTGACATTGACTCTGCTTTACAATACTTCATTGAACATTTCAATGAAGCCTCTGACATCCACGCCCCTTTTAGGACACGTAAGATCAGGGGACTTGATAATCCATGGATCTCTTTTAGCTCAAATAAAAGATCGTGACCACCTCTGGCATAGGGCCCGGACTTCTGGAAGTCAACCTGACATATAGGCCTACAAGACGGCCAGGAACACATGTACTAAGGCTATCCATGAGCACAAAGTGTGTTACTATAAGGACATCCTTGCCAAGACCTGGGCTGATGGGAAAAAATTCTGGGAAAACCTCTCAGAAATCACTGGGAAAGCATCCAAACAGGCTTCAACTATGTTAAATGTTGATGGGTCTATCACCCATGCCCCGTGTTAATTGCCAACACATTTAATTCATCCTTCACAGACCTTAGCCAAACTCTGCCCCCAAATTTCTTTGACCCACCCAGCACAGCTGCTATGTCCACCAAATCAGATGAGGCCTCTACCCTCATGTTTCTACTTCAAAGCTATCTCGGAAAGCAAGACCAAGCCCTACCTACGTAAAGTTCTAGGAGGAACTAGGACAAGCAGTGATTCCCTCAACATAAAACTTCTTACCCTAACTCTAGATGAAGTCCTATCCCCCTCACCAAGCTTCTCAATTGCTCCCTCATACTTTTACACTTCCCCCAGATCTGGAAATCTGCTCTGGTTACACCAGTTTTTAAGAGTGGGGACAGATTACTCCCTGGGAATTATAGGCCAATACCTATCCCCCCCCCCGCCACTGTCCAAAGCACTTGAAAGGATTGTTGCTGACCAGTTTGTGAAGTACCTGGAAAAATACAACCTACAATGTGTCCAACAGCATGGTTTTCGGAAAGGGCACAGCACATCTACAGCCTTACTGGAATTCACAGGTTTCATTCACCATACTATTGATCAGGGTCAACTTGTTGGTGCTACCTTTATTAACCTGTCTAAAGCATTTGACATGGTCAATCACCATTTGCTGATACATCAATTTGCTGGGCTTGATATATCTCCAGAAGCCCTAAAGTGATTCACCAGCTATTTAGCAAACCGCACACAGCAGGTGAGAATAGAGTCTGCCCTTTCTGCTAAACTGCCTGTCTGCTCTGGGGTTCCTTAAGAATTGATACTGGGACCCCTTCTATTTAGCACCTTCCTCAGTAATCTTCCTGCATCCTGTTCTGAACCAGTACTCCTCTACGCAGATAATGTGGTCATTTTCTCAAAGACTGCTGACCCTACCCTCCTTCAGGCCCAGCTTCAGAAAAGTTTTACTGAAGCTGAGTCCTGGTTCATCTCTCATAAATTGGTGCTTAACTACAAAAAAACTAAGGTCATGCTTAGGATGTAAGTTTGTCGTGGATGAGGTTTTAATGATTCATTGTTTGTTCATGAAATCATTAGTAATAAATGTTGTGTCACTGTCATCATTGCTATATTCTGATGACACTAGTGAAAGTCATGGAAGTCCTGAAGAAAGATCAAACATCATGGAATCAATGACGTGTATGACTGCCATGACAAACTTACATCCCTAGTCATGCTCTTCCATGGTACTCACAGCAAGCACAAAGCCAAACAATTGGTGATTAAAAACAGTGCGGGTGTTATCCTTGGTCAGACTCAGTCTTTTAAATACCTGGGAGCTACTCTGGATAATATGCTCTCCTACTCCAACCATGTTGAGAGTGTTGCCAAGGTAGTTAATATTTGCCTAGGCCTTCTACGCAGGCATAAACACTGCCTTACTACTGAAACCCGCAGATTGGCTATCCAAAGCTCAATTGTGTCTATTATTGACTATGGTTTGGTCATGTATGGTTCTGCCACAGATACAACCCTACATCAGCTCACCACAGCTCTGAATAAGGCAAGCTGTCTATTAGCTGGTGCAGCGTATCATACTCACACTTGTGACCTTTACAAACAAGCAAACTGGCTTCAACTCCAGGCTCGCACTGAATATCAAGCCTGCCTTCTGGCTAAGAAGGCAGATCTTGGTCTCCTACCACCAGGTTCCCTTTAGCTTTTCAGTCCCTCTCGGGGCACTCGGAGCACACAAAGTTCTGTGAGCCAAACTGTCACTGTCCCTCGCTGTCGAACCTCGCTCCAACAGTGATCCATTGCAGTTAGAACTGTTTATTTAATTCCTTTCCTCCTGAGATTGCGAGAATTGCAACCTTGGGACCATTTAAGCGGAAGCTGCATCAATTCTTAGTTTCCAGAGCATCTTGTGGCTGCTATACCTAATCTCTGTTGACAGCTAAATGCACTGGGACCTCCCTCTTTTGCCATTTGCCCCTGTGTGGTCCTATGCTGTTGCTGCTATTCCACTCACAGCACTTCCTCCCTTATCCCTTTCCCATTCCTTCCCTCTTTTCATCCTACTTCATCCCCCCTTTCTTTACCCCTCCACTCCCACTTCCTCCCTCTCTCCTCTGTTTTCTCACCTTGTTCTCTCCCTCTACCCACAGCCCCCTGCCCTGTGGGTCTTTCCTGCTTAAGCTTCATTGTGGAATCTCCCTCCTTGCTCTTATTTTGCTCCTTCCACCCCCCAATTCACCCTCTGTACTTTATCTCCTTGTAAGCCCTTTCACCCCCTTCAGACAAGGCCACTGGTTGCACTTGGCAAAATATTTATCTTGCCATATTGTTCATTTATGTAATTACTTTCCTCATGTTGTACTACTTACTGAAACCATTGTAATTTGCTATTCTTCTGACTTGACGTGGAACCTCTGTAAAAGAGCCCTTGACTCAAATGTCTTTCCGATTTGTTAAATAAATAAATAAAAATAAAAGAATCACATCACTTGTTCCCAGGTGGCCTCCCACCTTGACATCTGCAACACTGTTCTGTTAATGAGTACCACATCCAGTATTACCCTATCTGAGTGGATTCACTGATTAATTGTCTGAGGAACATCTCATGCAGGGAGTCCAGGATGTTCTTGCTTCTAGCTGAATCCACAGCTAAGAGGCTGCAATCTACATCTGGCAAACTAAAGTGTGCTACTAGCAGCACCACCCCCTTTTCTGCTGTTTTGCTAATGGCTTTAACTAGTACCTTATCTAACTCATCACCCTGTGCTGGAGATCTGTAGAATATGCCAGTGTGAATAGTGGTTCCATTCCCATCTCCAGGGTGACCCACAGTACCCCTGCCCCCCACCATTTTCCATGTATCTCCATTGCTTTGATGCTTTCCCTCACATAAAGCATCACACTCCCTCCTTTCCTTCCCACCCTGTCTTTCCTGAACAGAGTATAGACTGGTATGGCTTTGTCACAGTCATGGTTCTCAGTGCACCACCATGACTCAGTAGTGGTCGCAATATTCAGGCTGGACTCTGCTAAGACGGCCTCTAGGTCTGGATGACTTCCAGCATTCACACACATGGCCTTCCAGATTTTGTTAGCAGTTTGCTTGCTAGCCCCCCTTTTTTCCTTTTTACCCCGTACCACCTTTTTAATTCTTCCAGTCCCATTCCCCTTCATTTCTATCCCCTCTGCTTCCTTTATTAATTTGCACCTGGAGGGGGTCCTCTCTCCTTGGGTTCTCCCCACTTGTAGGGGGGGTTAGTTTCTGCATCCTTGATATGCTCTACCACCCCCTTGTCTAGTTTAAATGTTCAAAGTAATACTGTAACTGTCCACTGAGGACTTCAGTTTCCTTCCCAGATGGATGTTGACCATCATCCCTGTATAGGTCCTTACCTTTCCAGGTGAATTCCCAGTCCCCAATGCAGCTGAACCCCTCCTCTCTGCATCACTCCTTCAGCCATGAGTTGAACCCCTGGTGTGGAGATCACTATCCTCCACCCTGTTGTAAACAGGTGGCACCTTAGAGAAAGCCAAAAAGCATACTACCTGCCCAAGACCACTCCTCAGGTCCCTAAACTCCCTCTGCACTATTTCATCTCTGTCCCTAGCCAGGTCATTGGTGCCCAGGTGGCTAGTGACATCCACTTCCCAATTCCATTCTGCTGCCCTAGCAATCCCCAAGATCTGCTTCCTATCCCTCCGGGCCATGGTGCCATGTAAGCACCTGACCTCCCTCTCCACTACCTTCCTGTTCTCAACTCTATTCCCCTGCCAACCAAGTCCCTTACCAGAAGTTACTTCCTCTTCCTCTGGGGTCCTCTCCCACCCTCCTTTGGGTCTTCACTTTGGAGGACCCGCACATCCTCCCTGGCCACTACCATGGGTGCCTCCTTCTGGCAGTCCCACTCTGCTAGAATGGTGTAGGAATTCTGTAGTGGTACCAGTTGAGGAATGTGCTTCTGACCTACTACTCCCCACCCTTCTAAAGCCCACCATAGTCCAGCCATTCTCCTCCCTGACATCCTCTGAGGAAATGGAGGAAGACCTGGTGGACCCTGAGTGGGCGGAAGAAGTTCTACCGAATCCTAGCCAACTTGACCTGGAGTCTAGCAACCTCCTTCCTCAACCCAGAGAGGTGCATGCAGATGGAGCAGCATCGCAGTCTCCAGAAGGTCTCTCTGAAAACTGCTGCCTCACAGTCACTGCACTGCACCACTCCCAGCATTCCTAATTCCTACTTACCCTGTGTTACTTGGAAGTACTGTAACTTATGTACTGTTTCTCTTGCTAGGGTGTTTATAGTTCCATTATGTTCATTGCTATACCCCTTTGTACACCTACCCTAGAGAGGGTGTTGATCCTATTCCTAATTTTGGCCTACCTTTTTGCTTTCACCCATCTCCTGTGTACTCTTTACCTCTGATAGGGTGTTTTTCAGTTTTATCATTATTGTTTTTTTGGTTTTCCTGTTTGTACACCTACCCTGGATAAGGTGTTGCTTCTATTACCAGTTTAGGCCTACCTTTTACCTTCCATCCTTCCCAGCAATGAATGAAACAACAGGAGTGAACATGTACCTTATCTTAGTTGACTGGCAGAGTCGCCTATTCTCCGCTTCCTTCTGCCAATGCAAAGATGTCAATCTTACACCTGTTCCTTCTCAGATGGGTTTCTGGATGTATGTTCCCTCCCAACCCCCCTCACAAATGTGCAGTGTAGTCTGGACCAGTGTGGAGGGGATAGAGACAGGGGCCTACAATCTTTGATGTTTGTGCAAGGCAGATACCAATACTGAATACCCCCCACTCAGCTGCTGGAAATTGGAACTCTGCACTCTGGAGGGAGGGGTCCATGGTGCCATTCTCAGATGAAAGGATCAGATTGCCTCACGCAGGCACCCTCCTTCACTAAAACTGGACAAACTGTTCCCAACCAGCAGGGGGTATAAAGGTTGGGGCCAAAACTCTTGGCCACTGTGTGGGGCAGCTGATAGTGCTGCAAACTTACAGATGCCAAGTAAATGTGCCTCACCCAAACCAACATACTGCATGGATTGTAGATGCTCCCACAGCAGTAATGGTGAGCCATCATGTGGAATGCTTCTGGTTAATACATGCTTGGTTAACTCCCTGACTATCCCCAAACTCTCAGTGGATCCAGAGTCAGAGCCTGGGGGGACCCCTGGATAGGCAGCCTGGAGGGGAGCTATTTCAGAAGCATGGAAACTGTAAGAGGTGCTACTTTAGTGCCCGAGGGGGTGCAGTTCAGGTATTAGGGGGCGGTGGGGAGCAGGCTGAAGTGGTGATGCTTGGGATTGGGGGAGATGGATCTTGGGCTTGGACCACTTCCTGTACTGGACATAAAGGGTTACCAGTTGCCAGACTGAAACTGTTTATTAATGTGCTCTCCCTTACATAGTTGTCAACATTTTGCAACCTGACTTTCAGTTGGCCAGGAGCTGTGATAACTCTTTAGTCTGCCGGAGGAACCAAACAATGGATTTATTCTTTAATATTACTATGTGATTTTAACATCCTCAGGTCTTGTATGTTTTATGGCTGGGAGGTCTGTGGAGTTCCATTTGCTTTATATTATCACTTTTATCTACAAGTAGAGGAAACTGGACAGCACCCTTCTAAACTCTACTAGTGCTCATAAGAGTCATTTTGCTAAGTGCTCACTGCTCAACCCAGTGAGTTTTGTTTTATAGCTGGAGTATAGCAGTGTTCTCCATTATACAGAGATAGGGAATCGATCAGGGAGAGGAATCTCTTAACCTGTTGAACGGATCCATGGGGACCTACAAGTAGAAGCAGGAGGGGGGTTTTATGGAAAAGATTTAACTTCTCTTAACAGAACTCCATTGGAAACTCCATTGGAGAGGCTTCCTAATACCCCTGAATTTCATGTCAGACTCCATCATTTCCACAAGTTCTAAGCACCTAATGACATAATCAGTAGCGGGGGGGATATATTGTGGAAGAGGAAGGTTTCCCTCCCTCGCCCTTTCAGTTGAAAGGAAGAGGATTTTTTGCTGGTTATCCTGTAACCATTTAACCTTTCACCTTTTTTTATCCAGCAGATACTGCTGCTTTCATCTGTCTTCCCACATATTGACTCCTGAGCAAATATATGGAACCTGGGTGCGGTGGAGTCATGATGTCTCCTCTGTAACCCCCTTTCCTAGATGTATATTCATCTGGTGGCTCCTCCTTGAGAGGTATTACCTCTGACAAGGTGTGAGCCTTGTTTCTGTGGTTCACGTGGACCCCAACAATTGGAAGCCCACTTAGGTGGCACTGGGTTAGTTAGGAGGCACCCTGTTGTGATTCCAGTAGGTTAAGTTTCCCGTAGGGCTTTTGATCTATTAAATTGCAGGTTTACTTTATGTTAATGTGTTTCCCTAGTTAGAGAGGTATGCAGGATTTAGACCCCAATTAAATGATGTCTGTAATCATCTTTTATATCACGGTGTGGTGGAGGATAGGCTGAATGGAGCCCCTGGAGGGAGGGTGGGTCACTGCTCCATAAATCAGTAAAGTTATCATGAGTCAACCATACCTACAGTTATTTTCTCTAAATGTAAATGGGCTAACAACCCCATAAAAGGACATTGGGTAATGTCATATTAAGAAAGCCAGAGTGGATCTTGTCTATCTACAGGAGTCACACTTCACCAATGTCGAAGATGACAAATTAAGTACATTTGGATATTCTTCAGGTTTTTTTTCCTCTTTCCCAAGAGGTAAGAGAGAGGGGTTGCCATTCTTATTCCCAGACATACAGTTTCAATGGCAACAAACCTGGGAGATTCCAGAAGGATGCCTTGTCAGTGTGCAAGGGAATCTGAATGGACAGGAAGTTACGTTAGCTAAACTATACCTGCCCCCCCTGGCCCAAGTACCCCATCCATATGAGTGCTTCATACTCATTATTCTGCAGTGTATGGGACATACTCTAGATCCGACCACTGTTATAGTCAGGTTGAAAACCTATCACTTGTACAGGACTGTAGCCTGGGAGATATAAATATTGCAAGTCATGCCCCAGTGACTAGTTTCTGGTGCCTGGGAGGGGAAGGACATGACACCAGCTGGAGACTCAACCTCTTCTACCTCGGGGGTAAGCCTTTCGACATTCCTTTCTGATAAAATTGCAATGATCGTCCAAGATAACCACATAGGAGGTTTCACAGTCCATTTGTTGGGATACTGTTAAAGCTGTCCTTAGGGGCCATATTATACTGTACAGTGTGACCCAAGAGACTGAAGCAGCTAGCAGCTGCAACAGCAGCAGCTAGAGTACACAAACTTTTTTACAGGTGGCCCATCAGCAGGGTGACAGAGCAGTCACAACTCAGCTGAAGCAGGTGAAGGCAGATTTAGGTGCCCTTTATCAACATCATATAGAAATTGCCCTCACCTTCCTGAGACAATGTTATTACCTGTGCCCAAGCCTCATGGCTGTTGGCCTACCAATTGCAAAGGCAACTCCGGGTGGCAGCAATCTCAGCTCTTGCATACCCTGTTACTGGGGTCTAGCTGACTAAAGTCCAGGATATAACATCAGCTTTCTGGTCTTATTGTAAGACTTTATACACCCCAGAGAACACAACTAGCCCAGATTATATTACAAAATTCTTAGATGTTCTACATCTTTCTAAACTTACAGAACAGCAGGGGGTGTGCCTGGTTGCTCCTGTCACCTCGGGGGTGATCAGGCATGCCAAAACTATGAAAGCCTCACATCCAGATGGGCACTGTGTTGAGTTCTATAAAGCAATGAAAGATCAAATTCTCCCGCCATTCCTCCACACTGTGGGTGAAGTCATGGAAGGTGGTGCTCCCTCCTCCATTCTGGTCCTGTGCGATCATTTCTGTACTTCCTAAGCTGGATAAGAACCCACTTTTCTGGCCAGCTCAGTGGCACTGGAGGTTGAGGCACTGGTTGCAACACCTTGTGCCACACCAGCGACCTAGGTTCGGGAATTAGCCTGGGCTGCTGGGGGTCGGCAGGGGCGAGGGAGGATTGAGCATCTTGAGGACTGCTCTTCTCTCTCAGGGGGAGGGAGATCTGTTGTCCCGCTCACTAACTGCCCTCTGGCAGTGGCTGGAGGGCAGTATGGGTTGGGAAGGCACACACCAGTATCCTTATGTTGGCAGGGAGGGGGGACAGGAGAAAAAGGAAAAAGGAGCCATTAGGCTCCATTATGGCCACATCAGTACCCCAGCCGGCCCCCCCGATGTCTTGATTTTGCTCTGGGGGTGGGGGTAAAGCCAGTGCCCCTTCACCCCAGCCCTGCCATGGGGTGGGGGAGCCCACGAGGGATTTAGGGGTGTTTTGGGTTGGGGAATGGTGCGGATGGAGATGGGGTCCCTCCTAGCGAGGGACCAGAGCTGCCTGCCGGGCTTGGGAGCCATAAAAAACCTATATAAAAAAACACTTTTCTGTGGCTCCTACTGCCTTATCTCTGCCCATAATGTGGACTATAAATTTGCTATGTCTACTATGACCCATCGGCTAGATGAGCTCCTTCCAATTTAATAGGTCCTGATCGGACTTGGTCTGTTTGCACCAGAACTACAACAGATAATGTTCCATGCACACTGTACATCATACATACAATGCAGAGTAGCCCAGACCTTTTATTCTACTCAGTTTGGATGTAGAAAAAGTGTTTGATTGGGTCTCCTGGCCCTTCCTATTCCAGGTTATGGGGAGGTGCGGATTACCGGTCTCTTTCGTACAGTTATTACAGTGCATTTACACATCACCTCGGGCATGTGTTAAGGTATCAAGGCATCATTCAGCAGATATCCCTTTACTGTCTGGCACATGGCAGGCATGTTCCTTGTCACCCCTGCTGTTTGTCATATATATATATATATATATATTCATTGCAAAAAAACTCCATTTAATACATCAGCTAGGGTTGTTCCACAGCGACAAAAGTGAGAAAATTCAGTGTTAAGGTTGAAAACCCTAACTCCACATTCTCCACCCCTACCCCCAGCTACACACACACACACACACACACACACACACACACACACACACAATACACATATATATATGCAAGTAGGGGGGAGGACCAAAGCAACACAACCAATCACAGATAACCAGCAGCAGGTGGCAGAAATAACATACAGCTGTCTAAATATACTACAAGATATATCCATCATTATGGCCCACCAACTGAGGAGTTCTGCCATCCAAGTGACTTGGTGGTATACATGCATACTGGCCATCAGGTGTTGGTGGAGCAGATTAAACATGTTTTTATATCTAATACATTTCTTATCTCTTCTGAGTGACAGTGTGTCACTAATGCATCACTCTAACAACATGCCAATATCAGGCAGTCATTTTAGAGACCTTTGTTTACTGTTAATGTCTCCTGATGTTACCCTGGAATAAGACAATGATGTATCAGTACACTATTATGTGCACAGTACTGCTGTACCATTATCTTTCATTTTACAGTTGCAGATCTGTGTGAGAGTGTCAGACCCAAAAAGTCACATAGTCACACTACACAATACCTGGATTCTGGTAAATTTCTCATTTGAAACAGGTAAGTGTGTTGCTCTACTAATTGATATGTTGCTGCTAGTATGCTGTTCAAAGGGCCCCATGCTCACATATTTGTGTTCATGAATGTGTAGTGTCACAGATCATTGTAAGACAGTTTCATGTGACTAAATACCTGCTGATCTTACCATGGCATAAGAAAGAAATGGATTAGTACAGTATTATCTGCATAGCCCTTCTCCACTATTATCTGAAGCTGCACAGCTGTATATGGGACTGTATCACCCAAAGGATTCCATGGTACCGCTTCACTCTCTTTGCCTTGCTGACAGTTTGTCATTGCAAATGCATGTTTCTATCTCTATACAAATTCCTACATTTTCTGGTAGCAGGGGTGGCCAATGACACCATGTTACCACTTTTGTACCTATTAATGGGTAATATCAGACAGCATTTACACTGACCTTTCATGTGTGTAAATGATTCCTAATGTTATCCTAACAGTAGCAAATAATGTATCAGAGCACTATTATATGCATACAGTGTGGTGCTGCACTGTCATCTAATCCAGTACACTTGGGCAGCTAGGTGGTACCATAGGACACAAAGTGTTCAATATCATCATGGACCATGGTTGACATTATCATACAAATCGTTTCACATATTACCAAGAAAAATGGCTGTTATCCTAGGCTGAAAACATCATGCTGCATTCACACCACTGTTAGTTATGTGGTGCTGCTTCTGCATGTGGCACTATAATAACCAAATATTGCTTCTGCATACTATATTGAATAGAAAACTACAGAGCTGTCATAAAACTATTGAGCAATGCATGTGTGCATAGATTTATGACCAGAACTTGTTATTCATACTACATATGTGTCTTAATGTAACCATGCCCATCTTGGTTTGAGCATGGATACGTTGGATGCTGCATGTTACTCAAAGGGTACCATGCTGTCATGTCTGTGTCTATGACCACATTATATTACACATCTTTTTATCCATGCTTTCTTCTATGTTAATGCCTCATGATATTATCCCAGCATAATCAAACAAAGTATATCATAGGTATTGTGTGTTGAGTACTCCTGTTCTGGCATGTTACCCTGTGCAGATGCCCAGAACGCTGTGTACACCCATGGCTGCACAAATGTTACAGTTGGACCATGATGATGGATGTGTCTTGTAGTAGGTTTAGACAGTTGTATGTTTTTTCTGTCACCTGCTGCTGGCTGTCTGTGATTAGTTGTGGCCTTGGTCCTCCCCTCCTACTTGCATGTGCATGTGTGTGTGTGTGTGTGTAGCTGGGGGTGGGGGTGGGGAATGCGGAGTTAGGGTTTTCAACCCTAACACTGAATTTCCTCGCTTTTGTTGCTTTGGAACAACCCTAACTGATACATTAAACAGAGTTTTCTGCCATGAATTTCCTGTGTTTTTGAGACAGCATAATCTGAGTACTACATTGTATATGTTGGTGAGAGCGTGGGTCCCTTTGTGCACCATGCTCTGACCAAGATATACTGTAGATGGCATTATCATAATATGTACTTGTTTTATGTTATTTATGTGGCAATAGTTCATGTGCTACACCTTAGATATAAAAATGAACTCATACATAAATGGCATAGGAGAGTAATATGTGCAACACATAGATCAATAGTACATGTATTCTGTTAAGTAGAAAATATACACAGATTTACCTCTTGTACTATCTTTGTATACAGTAATCTACCAAGTGCTGTATCGACAGTAGTACTGTAACATTATATATAATAAAATACACAACACAGTTAGAGAAGGCTTAAAAAAGATTTAATGCCAAATTAATAGTTGATTAAAAAGGCCAAATTAAAAGTCAAATTGGTACACAAAATCTGTCTCACAATACAATATATAAAAAAAGAAAGTATTGCATCAAAGTTAAAAATACATGTAAAACAGTATGACAGCTACTTGATGAGGAAGTTGCGACAGTAGCACAGACCACATGAACACAGCTGCCATGATAGTCTCTGTACACTGCTTATCATGTATCAAACAGTGATGATGTTATTGTCATTGTGTGACTGACAGTGTGAATGTTCCTGGGGTGGGCGAAAAACCAGATGCCAACTGCTTAAATAATAGCAGCAGAAACACATTCTGGTACCTAAAAAACATACTTATTAAAGCTATTTAGATACATTTAATTTTAATATATTTATGTGTATACACACACACACACACACACACACACACATATATACACATACATATACATGTAAAGGCATATAGATATATGGATGCATTTAATTCCCACCTGACCCCCCAATTGAGGTGATCGAGAAATATTATCAAGGACACAAAAAACAGTTGTTATCAGTGCAAGTGTCTGATTTACAACAGTGTACAATTGTATACATGTATTTAATTTACTTCTTACACAAACCAAAGTTAAATGGCATATGCTAACAGGTACTATATACATCACTAAATATCATCAAAGCTGTAATCAACATTCATAGTGAATTAATGAAATATCTACGTCACTAAAAACTTGAAATTAATAAGTAATGCTTGCACACAATACTACGAATATAAAACTAATAATCTATTATTGAGAAAATGGCACCTCTTGTCAACAAAGATTTACCACAACACTCTTTATTATTGTTAATGATACCTATATGAAACTCACCACAAATTAGAAAAGTTGTACTAAATATCTACATAATATTAAGTAGTATATTAAGAATATATTGAAATACTTGTCAATGAAATAGTGTAAAACAGCAAAATATTTAGCACTGTATAAAACTTTCAGTTGAACAGCAATAAAGACAACTGCTGAAAAGCTAACAGTACTGACTTTAGCTAAATAATCTATCAATAATCATATTTACATATATACAACACAGATGTACGAAAAGAAAACAGACATAGTAGTACACTGTTGCGATACAATATGAATGTATTAAGTCAAGTCGCAAAGGGACAAAAAAGACAAGCCACACCTGGTAATACGCAACATGTTACAGAGTGATGCCTATGTCAGAGTATGATACTCTTAAGTACAGGTCAGCAGATCAGATAGAAAACAATGTGCAACTGTGTTAAGCACAGAAGTGGCACAAACAAATGTAGGATATATTTTACTCATAAAAGATCCAAAAAATATCATGACGCAGTACAAGCATTTTCAAAGAGATGTGAAACACATTTTTTTCCATGGACATGGACAAGTACTGTACCTAAGTAGAGGTACACAGTTGGCAAGTGTGCCAAGTAGTACTTGTTATGGCTGCATATGAGTTACTCAGAAGAAAAGACAATGACAGAACAGGAGGACAAGACAGTCATATCTGTTTAGCCATCTCATAGTGTTTCGTAGACATCTAAGTGTGGTTTCTCTAATGACTGTAAAAACAGTTGGCACCAATTGAAGACCACTGCAACTATTTTCACTGTGTCACTGATTAACGCAACTATCTTAGAAGTCAGATTGAGTAAACATATGCATGTAAACCATGCGATGTACTGTCAGTGTAATATTGGATGCAGATTTACATAAGAAAGAATAGTATTTCTGTAGCTGAAGTCACTCTGTAACAAAATGGACAGCAAGTTATGTCACATGTTGTGTGACTATTCTTCTGATGTATGGAGATTGTAATAGTTCTTCAATATCAGCACATATGCATTTTTTAAGTGTCGAGGTAGCCTCTGCTTAAAAGTGCTTGTGGAGTTGTTGCATTCAACCCACCCAGTTCTGTACCTCAAAAAAGAAATGTAATGTCCAGAATGTACAGACTGGCCATGGTGGTAGATCACAGCCTGAGTGTCAGACACTGCTTGGTTAAATACAATTCTACCAGCTGTGAAATCTGTAATAGGTGTGTCAACTCTGAGTACATTAGAGTCAAATCTATGCAATACAAGCATAAGATATTGAGATGAAGTCTTGAGATGTATAGACAGAGTACATATCCCTCCACACCTAACACATAGGTGACCACTTTCTGCATTTGTGAACAGCTGTCGGAACTTGACACTTTGAGAGTGAGGCACAAACAAAGAAACCCAAAGCATATCCTCAGTGGTTTCTCGCTCTGAATGACCACATGACAGACATACATATCTGGTAACATATGAGACAGCGTAGTACTGTCGCATTGGAATCCCCTCTTCATACAAACTGTTTATGATGGCCATCATAAACTTGGTGGTATCCTGCTGCATGTTAGCAGCGAACGTACTGCACCCATCATATATACCTAAGACCTGTCATAGAGGTGTCAGTGACTGTACATTGTGTAACTGATCAGAAGGCACATTCACAACTTCCTTCAATGCCTTTGATAAGGGAGTGTTTTGTGAAGCTGATATTGCCTGCACGAAGTGTGGCATGTGGAGAAATGCTTGCATAGCTGAATCACCATAGCAGTTTACTCCGGTACTGTTATCAAATACTGGGGCAATAGCCATACAAAGTGACTTCTTAGAAACAGGTGATTTTGCATCTGTATTTGCCATACTGACCTTGTTGTTAGTGTGTGCAGTTGATTCAGTAGTGGCAGCTCATTTTCTCTTGTTGCCAGCTGAAGCTGTGACTGTAGCATGTGCGACAACCATATATGTAGGTACTGGAATGAGAGACATCTGTGGCTGATGCAAAGTAATCTGTTGTACTCAACAATACATCACTTGTCAGCGCGTATCTTCTATGGTGCAAGTGTGATGATGTGCCACCCAGAAAGACTGTGTATGCTTGAAAGTGCGACATAGCTCATGCCATCCTTGAAAATGTCCATGCAGCCAGCCCAGTGGTGCTGAGGGCTGAGGCACTGGATGCCACACCTCACTCCATGCTGGCGGCCTGTGTTCGGGAATGAGCACAGGTTGCCGGGGGTCGGCTGAGGAGGAGAAGGATTGAGCATCTGAAGGACTGCTCTCCTTCTCTGGGGAGGGGGGTCCATGGCAGTTGGTGCATGGTTGCCTCCTGGCGGAGGCTGGGAGACTGCACACTCATTGCACTCAGGGGTGGAGCTGAGGGCAGATGTCTGGAAAGGAGCACGTGCAGATGCATGCATGCCCCCCCCAGTGATGTCATTGCATGTCCTTGGTTCCGAGGGGGAAAAAAATGGGCACCTAGTTGAGCGGCTTCATGGCCATCTGTAAGCTTCACCCAGTGGCCGGGCACCCAAGCTAGATCCCTGTTCCGTGGGGAGTCTGGGGGGCTCCCTGCGGCCCTGCTGCGCAGGGTACAACCTCAGGGGCATATGGGTGCCCGGGACCAACCGGGTAGAGGTGGAAGGTGGCCAGAATCCCCAATCAGATGCAGGGACAAGAGGAGCAGACTGAAGGCAGCCAGGAAAAAGGAGAAAAAAGTAGTAGCTCAAAAAAAAGAAAATGTCTGTGCCTATGTCCATCATTGCTGAATCCAAACTCAAGCCCTGTGACTTGTGAATGGAAACAGGGTATGCAACATATATTGGAAACTGTTTCCTGTTGACATAGATATCCTTAGATACCTGGAACTTAACACAGGTATGATCATTCCATGTTGTCAAAGTGGACAACAAGTGTCCCGATAAACGTCTTCTGACATTGTATACAGAGTCAATGATGTGACCCGTGGCACCATTTACCATGCCATGCTCAACATCAAGATGATGCCGTAGCATGACACGTGCATTCTTACAAACTGTAAGAACAGCTTCCAGGCCAGCTGTACGTGAAACATCCAACTTCAATTCAGACAATCATTCAGTCATCTTTGCTGCCAGCTTCTCACTTAGAATTATACCATGAACTGTATCAACAGCATGCAGTGTGACAATTTCTTGATTTTCTCTCTGCAACATAACACTGTTGAATTCAGCACATTTCTTAAGTCATGGCATTAGACACACAATCTGTGTGCCCTTGGAGTACACATCACTGAAAACATTGCATGCTCTATGTATGGATGTAGTATCCATTGTGATTCTTTGACCATGTAACATTGAAAGATGTTGTGGTGACAAAAAACCTGTACGAGCTTGATCCAACAGTGCCTTGTAAGCCAGATCACCACTCTGCCGCATGTTCTCATACAACTTGACATACAGTAGGTAAATAACTCCCACAGGTTACAACCTCCAATGCAGCCTAGTGTATTCTTAGCCTGCTTGACAGTCAGAGCTGCAGATATGTTCCACATTAACTGGTGCAAGTTGTAAAAGGTCTCCAAATACAACAATGCTTTTACCACCAAATGCATCTCCATAGTCAGTGCCCAAAATCTCCTGTAGACGTAGGTGTATATTAGAGACCATGCTAATCTCATCAATGATTAGTAACTTCATTTTAGTAAACATAGAACGAAGATGAGATGCAACCTCAAATGACAGCTTACGATACTCTCCTGCTTTGCCATGCTCCACTGGCAACATGAAGAGATGGTGTAGCATAACTCCACCAATGTTGTATGCAGCCAGTCCAGTGGGAGTACTAACAGCAACAGACATTGAGGAGCCTGTCAGTTTCCATATTTCAACCATAATGGCCTCTATAAGGAAGCTCTTACCTGTACCTGCTGAGCCACTAATAAACATTAGTAGTGGCTTGTGGTCATGACAGTCACATTTCTACTGTTCATGTAGTATCCTATGCTGAATAGCATCAGTAACTGCAGAGTGCACCACACATTGTTGCTCATTGAGTTTGTCTCTCAATTCTTCTGGATCAACAGTGCAGTGTGTGCCATGTTCCATAGCACTCTCCACTTCCAACATGAGTACTTCTGGGGCATTCAGAGGCATTCCAAGCATACCTTCTCCTTCCAGATCAAGGTTGTCCTGTGAACTAACAGGAGTGTCCTCTTCAAGTTGTTTCTGTGCCATTTCAAGCTGTTCCCTCTCAGCATCCAGTCTCTGTGTGTATGTGTCAGAGTATTCAGTTTTGAATGTGTCATAACTGTGATTGAATTGTTCCTCAAATGTATCACAGTCACCTTTCAATTCAGACTCATTCCTCCAGGGTTTCAATAACAATAGCAGAGCAAAGTGGTAATGCTCTCTGCTCTCAGATATGCCTAGATGTAATTTGCAATGGTCAATGAGCCAAGGCTTATGTCTCTTTATGAGACAGCCATCCACTCCTCTGACCTTTTAAATGTCATGTGTACTATCAGATGAGACATCTTTCTTGTGGTCATACCATTTAGCCACCTCAAATAGACTCATACCATCCATGTCACTGTGTCTATGGGGGTAGTACGTGTCAATCGGGTTATTCTTCAATATACGTTTTGAAGAGGGTCTGTTGAGAGCCAGCTCCTCAATCTCAATGTGAGGAATAAGCACACATTTGTGCTTCTCTTTATAGTTAACATTGAGAAATTGCACAGCATCAGATTTGCTGTACAAATGTGTACCGATCAAACAATCACCGGCCTCATAAACACCACATTCTCTTTGTGGTAGGGTCTTCAATCCAAGTGACCAAAACTGAGATGTAAGTGACTTGCTTGAACTGACAATATCTTCCCAAAGATTTTGCAAATTAATCTGTTCATGTTTGATGATGTACAAAGTGACGTACCGAACTAGAGCCAACAAGTTGTCAGGAACAAACTGAGCATCTATGTTTGCTTGCCACATTAGAAGAAGAGTGGGGTTGTAGTCATTGATGTACACCTCATTCTCATCCCTGGGTAACTCATATACCCTCTTGGTTGATTTTGCCTTCAAGTGGTGTTGCATTGCTGAAAACAGTTCATTCATGCGACCATTCTGACAGACACATCTGGGAAATCCGAAGCAACATCTTGTGTACCAATCAGATTTGCTCTTCACTACCTGGCAGCAGTATTTTGCACAAATATGGTGTTGGAACTTCTGCACCAACTTCCACAATTTAGGACTGTCATACTTGTATGGTATGTGGCAAGGGATGTATTGCTTAATGAATGCTAGCACTTCTGCTGCTTCATGTTCACCTACGCGCAGGGCATCCTTGATCCACAGTAACATATGAATATGAGGAGCACCTCATGCCTGATATTCCATTCTCCAGAAGTAATGCTCTACAATACCAAGAGGCAGATTGTCCTTTGACAAAATGAAAGTCAGAATATCGTGGAACCGCTTGTGAAAATGTCTAGTCACAGACACTGGGTCAACTGAGCACATGTCTCTGAGAGTCATTGATGAAATGCCCTCTACATCACAATTTGCCCACTTCAAGAGTTCTGTCACCTCCTCCCATGTGTACTCAGAACAGCTGAGTGTGACAAACCATGTTGCTGCACCATACTCTCACAGCATAGTCATCACCTCAGAGTGTCTGCGATACCAGTATTCTTTGGTGCCACGTAGACTTAACAGTATGGAAGACAAATTGACCTGCACAGTTTCATACTTTTGCTTTAATTTCTGCAAAAATTCAATGGCAGTGATTCCATCAAGTGGAGTCATGAGCTGTATAGTATGTGCAATTGATGCAGACAGTATGCTAAGCTTACTCTCCCAGAGGAGGTGGAACAAGTACTGTATGTTGCATCTGAATTTGCCATCCTTACTGAGCACGCAACTGGAACGGTATTCAGCACCTTGTACACGCACTTCTCTATCATCTAAATGTCCACCTGACCCTTTTGGAAATAAATCCAGAAAACAACATGCTTCCAATGTCGCCTCCCAAATGCTGACAGGGGCACCTTCCACCTGTTTTATTTGATAAAGATCAATGTTATCCCCAACTGTATCTCTGCCATGTAGTAGATGCATTGTGTACTGTTCATACACATTATCAGTTGTCTCTACATTGACCTTTTCAATCATTGGTTTTGTGGTATCCAACACATTGTGTTCAGCAGACATGCTACTCATGCGATCAATGTCAAGGTCTGCATAAAAGGGATTGTTGCTCTTCAACTGAGTAAGTAAGAGCTAACTTCACCTTCTCTACATTGACAACATCCTGCCAGATGACCTTTGACTTCATTGGAACACCGTTGACAAGAATCACCAAACTGGTCTCACTGGAGATTGCCTCCACATTTTCCTGCAGAGGAAGTGGAAGATACACATGGAACCCTTAAGAGACCTATTGAGTTCTTTTTGTGGAATGTTTCCCTGTTTTTGTATTCAAACGTAGAATAGTTTGAAATGGTTTCATAGTCTGAATAAGAATCCATTCAAAGATATTCAATGTGGCAATCTCAGCAGGTGTAACATGTGCCTCCATAGTGTTCAACAATTACCTTGCTGGCACAGTGTTACTCTTCACCTTGCAGAAACAGTGCTTGCACATCACAATGATTGGCTCTAAGTGGAAGTCACACTTTAACAGCAGAAATGCTGAGAGTTGAAACCACATGTCATTGTACGGTGACAAGGTTTCCCGATTAACTGCGACTGTTTCTGGTAACAGAGCCGATCATATGACACACATACAGAATCAAATTTCTCTGTCTTTGCCAACTCAAATTTGGCAATGGATTTCCAAAACTGCTTGAGAATATATGTTTCCAAGACAGAGACAGAATTTTCATCAGTAATTGATGCCTGATCAATCACAGTATCTGTGACACTCCTGTCACGTTGCAGCTGTTTCACATATGTCATGGCACCATGCATGTCACCAGACTGCAGCAACTCATTAAGATGAGTATACTGCACAACAACTCATCGCACCTCATAGACCCTATACACAACATTACGCATCCCTGATTGATGCACTGCCAGCAGCTGCATGTGGCGAAATACACTGTCACAAACACCACTGTCTAGGCATGCTAGTGAATGACCCATAAGTCCAGTATGTGGACAGATCTCACAAAGGTCTATAGTCTCAAACAATTTATGTCTGTCTTTATGATTAGTAATGACAAACAGATTGATAAAGTGCTTGACTTTATCAAATGATGATTGCCTCTGGTTGCAAGTCGCATCACAAATCCATGCCAGACAGTGACACTTATGAGGCTGAACAGTTGACTCAGACTCATCATCTGACTCAGTTGTAATGTCATCACATACAGTCAGCACATTACATAGTATACTGGAGTCATCAATAGAGAACTTGCTGTCCTTTTTCTGTGAGTAATATGACTCCTCCCATAAATATGCCTCTGAGTACTGTGTGTATAGCCAGCTACCTGTGAAAATGTCACAGACGTTGTGTTGGTTCAAGATGGGATAGCGTTGTAGCCTCATCTTTATACTGTACACAACTTTTCTGAATTGTTCAAGTACATGTGCCATTTTACGCCACAAGTGTTGAAGAACAAATGCTGCTCCTATCTAACTTAGCTTTACAAGCCAGTGATCGAAAATACTTTTGCTTCCTCAGGTGAGCATCAGCAGCCATACCTTTATGCTGTTGCTTAGTACGTCTGTTTATGCTTGCCTTTGCAACATATTTCTTCCCTCTGGAAGATTTCTGTGACTGTTGCTGAACTGTGCATATTTGGCTTGCAGTTGAGCAAGTATGTACAATTTCTGTGGAGTGCGCAACCTGTGAAGTCGCTCCTTCAGCGGAATGAGAAATCAGTTTACGTCTTGATGTAGCATGTGTGGTATTCATACCACTCTTAAGCAACAGTGTACTACTATGATACCTGTTTCGTCTCTGCATAGTACTGCATCTCTGCTTAGAAGGCATCTTTCTTCTCTACAGTTTCACAGTAGTGTGGAAAAATGTTTCGTATCAAACACTTGTATAAAAAATAGAGAAAAACAAATATTTAGTGGTGAGCAAACATTGTTTAATAACATTGCATAGTCATACACACTGTACATCTGTCATAATACATGAATAGAGAGAATTGCTAACAAAACGTTGCACACATAATCCTTCTGGTACTACAACAGTAGTGAAGACAAAATGCAGTGCTTTTAGATGTCCCACAATAGAAGCCAAGTTATAACACGGCACGATATGTGATAATATGGCATTTTTTTTTTGTGAAAGTCTTGACCATCCACACCAGTTTTGTAAAAAAGCAGTTTATTTGTGACTTTTTCACAAAGTAGTGTCGAATGCACGAAAGTGTTGAATGACAGTGTCGAATAAGTTCGATACTTTCGCAAAATGCTGTCGAATGCACGACAGTGTCGAATAGTGTCGCTAAATAGTGTTGCATGCATGAAAGTGTCAAATAATAGTGTTGAATAAATGCTATAGTGTTGCAAAATGATGTCACCAGCATGACAGTGATGTATAACAGTGTCGTGAGCATGAAAGTGTTGAATAGTCACATAAAAATCCTATTTAAGGCTAAGCCAATCAGACACTGCTTTGTATGTGACTGACGGACGCTAACACCAATGGCACAGAACGCTGATCAGGCCATGTCAAGCAACCAATCACAAGTGCTGAAGACTGGAGAAGAAGGACATAGCAGCCATCTTAGTAAAACACTGAGAAGCCTGCATTACTCTGTGTAAGTACATGCAATTTTCTGTACAATTCTACTAACACTATAAAAACTGATAATGACACAAAAATAGCATTAAACAAAACATTTTTTACTCCTCTATTTGACTATAGCAATATAAATAATCTGTTATGCTGTGGGAAGAAGTAATAACTGTTTAAAGTCAGAGTATCAGTGAGTACTTACCAGCACAGATACAGCTGCAAATGGAGGCAGCAAGCAGCCGGCACGCATATATAAAAGAAGAGGCAACCAATAATAGCTAGCTCTTTACTTGTGATTGTTTGAAGTAGCCTATCAAAATGTAGTATTTTCACTCCTGAAAACTTTGCAAAATTTCTGCTTGACAGGACCTGCAGCCATTAACTGTAGGTGCAGTGCATGCATCCACTGTATTGGTTAACCATGACAAAGTATTAGCCAATTATTTTGTTTTATCCTTTGTATTGAAACAGCCCACCAAAGCAATACTGAAGCAGAGAGGGAAATCTCAGTTTCATATTCAGTACTGACTAGACACTGCAGGACAAACACTAATTTTTTTGGTAGCTCTCTGTCCAGTTCTCAGTTTAAAAGCTTAGAATGGCAGAAAACAGCAAATGCACTGTGTGGGTCATTGGCAGCAGCATAGTACATTGAGCTTCAGAGTATGCTCAGAGAAGTCAGTTTGGTAAAGACCTGCAGCTTTCAAATTGCTCTGTTAAGTGGTTTGGCAGAGGAGGCATGAGGTGGGAGCATCTCATGCCAACAATGCACAGACTACTGAGCACACAAGCTCATCCGGACATACTGCTGATTAATCTCGGAGGCAATGATTTAGGCATCAAACGATGGGTAGATTTAGTAGCAGAAGCAAAACTGGACCTTGCTTCTATTATGAGTATGTTACCTGCCTGTAAGATACTGTTTTCAGATATTACAGAGCGTAGGATCTGGCAAGCAGAACAGCACATGTATCTGCTTGACAGGGCATGAAGAAAGGTGAACATACAAATCTCTGGGATGCACACCATATGTCACCCTGAAATGAAGTATTGTAATGATTGGCTATATCTACCAGATGGTGTAAGCTTCTCACATGCTGGCAATTGCCTTTTCCTGGGAGACCTTCGAGATGGAGTCCTCACAGCACTCTAAAAATATCAGACTGTTTAGATGTACCCCTTTTAAAAACAGCTCTTTTAAGAGCCACAAAACCTTGGTCAAAAAATAGACAAGCTCCATACATAACACACATGACAAACACACATGAAATCTGTGTTGCCACAGTACTTTCACAGATAGGAACTACCAAGTTCAACTGTGACACATAACAGCTTGTCTGTGGCTGCACAATTATGACACAATATCTGTCCTTACATTGTCAGACCACTGCCTTGGCGACACCATGCAACCCTTACTGTACTCAGTTGAGTGGAGGTGTCACCTGAGACATGTAGCGTTAATGTAAATGAGTCTTTATGAGATGTGCCATGCTGTCATTACACAATATCTGTAATTTTGTTTTGTGACAAGAAATTCGTACATGTTGGCAGTCAGCTGTTCATTAACCAGCCTTCCCTTGAATTCTTACTATACATTGTACAAATAATGAGGCCTGTACTTGGACTATGGCCATGGACTGCGGTGAAAACTACCATGGTGGTGGGGGGGGGGAATGGATTGTCTCTCTGACTTAATGTAGCCATGAGTGCTGCAATATTTTAAAAGTTAATATCAGAGCTGTTCAATCGTTCTGATCATGTCTGTCCACATACAGTTTCAAAAAATTGTTTAAACTCAATGAACCTAGATTCTGAATAACACATATACAAACATATACTAAATCACTATTATCTCTCTCACTATTTATTTCAGCTTTTAAAGTTAATTGTCTGAAAATGTGAATCTGGACCTTGAGGGAGGTGTGTTGCCTTGTTGAGGTGGCACAGACCCAGGGCAATCTGAAAATCTTGATGCGAAGTACCAACAAAAAGCTGGATGTCATGTGGAGGTGCATCAATGCATATCTCAGCAATAGATACAAAATAAAGAACAAGACAGCTGAGATGTGCAAGAGGAAGTGGAAATTGCTGCGCCAGCATTTCTACACACTGAAGAAAAGAGAGGAGATGCCGGAGAATGACACCTGCTGGTACTACCTCGCCCATGAAATGTGGGATACAGCTGGGAAGCCTGAAGCTGGGGAACGCCTACAGCGTTATAAGTATAGAAGAAATTTACTACTCAGCATAATATGTATACCAGTCATAAGAATGCTGCACAGTGACAGTTGATAGCAGTATTAAGTGATTGCACAGTTTTAAAATTGTGCAACAGGCAAACGTGAATAACGCCCTATGTCTGTAGAACCTCAATGTTCAAGAGTTGTATGCAGCACAATAACCACTTGTCACTGAACGTGTTAAAAAATCTGTGATACAAAAAATTCTCAATAGATCTATCACTGTACATACTCTTAACATAGTATTTGTCTTACAGTACAGTCGCTGTCTTGTTCTTCTTTACTATTACAATCTTTGTGCTGAATGCTGTTTTATTCAATGTGACTGAAGAGACCTCAGTATAGTATTAAGTGCAAAACATAGAGTAGTACACAGGTATCAAGAAAGTAACAGAAGAAAGACATGAAAATTATTAAGTAATAGAGAATATTAGCAATAATTAAATCAATATATACTGAAGTGCGTGGTGATGTATACAGCACTCTAAATATGTATTATTAATTGCCAGAACATCGTAGGCGTTCCTCACCTCAGGCCGAGGTAGTACCAGCCGAGGCTGAACCTGTGCAGGACCATGACTCTGACAATGAGAGCGTAATTCTTGTTGAGTCAGAAGGTAAGAGAAATCTATTACTACAGGCCCAATAACAGATTACCAAATGCACATGGCAGGGGGGCATTGCCTTCCTGAGGTAACACAACTCGGCAGAGCGGCACATTGTGTGTGACTCTTATTAGATAGGAATACCATTCGTATCCATGTCTTTAGTTTAGCTGTGGTTCAGAACTGCACATACAATACCTGATCTGGGTGGTCTGGGGGTCGTGCCTAGGCATGGGTCTGCACCCCCTGAGTACCCTAACTTGTACAAAGGCATTATCAGTCAACTACAACACTGATATGCATTACTATAATGATGCTCTGTCTCAGCACTCCTTAACCAATACAGTTTTGGGGGGGTTGAAGCATGGTCTGTCTGGAGCCAGAGAAGTCGTCAGTGCCCTAGATTCTGTTATCAGGGAGCAATAATAGTGAAATGCATGAGTTTAGTTCAGCTGTAGGTCAACTCTCAGGTTCCAATACCTGGTCAGGAGAGGTGTGGGGGGGCCTTGCCTGCCTGCCACTGTTTAACTCCCCAGCATCCTAACTAGTGTGCAAGTGGTATCAGGAAGTAATAGCTTTCATATCCTTGACTTCTGTTGAGCTGTAGCTGTACAGTGAACGTACAATAGCTGGTTTTGTATTTTTTTTATTGGGGGGCATTGCCTGGGTGAAGGCATGCAACACCTCAGCACAATAGATTCTGCATAACTGGTGTCAGTGACATATTGTATTTATATGCATGTGTTTAATTGTGCTGTAGCTCAACACTCAGGTTCCAATGCCTGGTCAGGGGGGCCATTGCCATGCTGATCCTGTGCAACTCCTCAGTCTCCTAACCTGTGTGTGGGTGCTGTCAATGAGCTATGCTATTAATATCCATGAGTTCAGTGGACCTGTGGCTCAGCACTCGGGATCCAATGCGTGTTCTTCGGGTGGGGGGGAGATGCCCACTGGTTGGCTAAGGGCATAGAACATCGCACTAGACTAAACTGTGTGCAGCTGCTATCAGAGACCTATATAGCACATATAGCAGTGTCAGTGGCTCAGCAGGTAACAAACTCACCTCTGACGCCAGGAGATCAGTAAGCTGTGGGTTCTATCCCCACACCAGGCACTTGGGTTAATATCCCAATACTGACACTGTAGTGCAGCTTGAGAGGGGTGTTGCACTCCTGAGGTGCCGTCTTTCGGATGAGACGTTAAACCGAAGTCCCATCTGCCTGTTCTGGTGGTAGTTCAGGTGGATGTTAAAGATCCCATGGCACTTCTCGAAAAAGAGCAGGGGAATTTCCCTGGTGTAATGGCCAAATTTCCTCCATTCACAAAAAATACCACCAACAGCTTCATCCGGTTCAAGGTCAGTTGGCATTCATCTGTATCCCCCTTCCCCAGGTTGTGCCTGAAAATAGGCAGGATTTGTCTAGTGCACTTACCAGGTCAACAAAAACTAAATAAATATAATTGATATCCATGGCTTCAGTTCAGCTGTGGGTCAGCACTCAGGATCCTATACCTTTTGTTTGGAAGTGGGGAGGGAGTACTATTTCTAGTCAAGGGTGCACAAAGTCTCACTGTCGAAAGTAGTGTGCATGTGATACCATAGACCTATACTGTTGATCTACATTTATTTTCTTGGTTAGTGTCTCACCACTCAGCATACAGTATGTCTTTTTGGGGGGGACATGGTCAGGGCATTGCATGGCCGATGCCGTGCAGCTCTCCAGTGTCCTAACTAGTGTGTGCCTGCTATCGGTAAGTAATAGCACTGATATCGATAACTTCAGTTGAACAGTACATCTGTAATGAAGATACAATACATGGTCTTTCTGGGTGTTGCTGGGGATTGCCTGGCTGACTATGTTCAACTCCTCAGTGCACTAGGATCTGTGCAGCTGGTATTATGGGGTTCACTGTTGATATCCATGAGTTAAGTTGTGCTGTAGCTGACCAGTCAGGTTACAAAACCTGGTGTATAGGGTGGGGCGTGGAGGGTGTTACATTGCCTGACTGAGCCCATGATACTCCTTACTGTCCTAACGTGTACGCAGGTGGTATCAATGAACTATACCATGCATATCCATGAGTTCAGTTCACCTGCGGCTGAGCACTTGGGATCAAATACCTAGTGTTTCTTGGGTGTGTGGGGGGAAGGGAGGGCATTGCTTGGCTAAGGGATAGGGCTCTACAGTACCCTAACTTGTGTGCAGCTACTATCAGGGATTCATTACGCTGTTATCAATTCCTTCACTGGGGCTGTGCATCAGCACTCAGGATACAGTATCTGTTTCTTTTTGGGGGGAAGGGCTGCATTGCCTTCTTTAGGGCATGCAACTGATCACTGTTCTAACTTGTGTTCACCTGCTAGAATAGAAGAGTAATGTTAATGTCCACTACTTTACTTGGTTTATGTCTCACTACTCAGCATGTAGTACATTCTCTGGGGAGGGGGGTTGGACAAGTCATTGCCTGGCTGATGCCGTGCAACGCACCAGTGTCGAAACTAGTCTGCAGCTGGTATCGTTAAGTAATAGGATTCAGATCCATGACTTCAGTTCAGCAGTAGCTCTACAATGAAGATATAATACCTGTTTTGTCTTTTTTTGACTGGGGGTACATTGCCTGCTATATCCACTTGTGCTGTCACCCTTCACTGATGTAGCAACACTGCTCAGTGTAATCACTTGTGTACATTCGCTGCCAGCAATGTACAGACATAACTGTTGTAAGCATAGGAAACTACAAAAAAAAGTCACATATTGATATAACAGTGTTACAAATTATGCTTCATGGTATTATGTAATAGTAACATAGAAAACACATGAAAAACAATACCAGTCTTAATGAACATATAGATAGCAATACAATCTCTAATCAAAAATGTATTTATTTTTTTCCTAGCTGCCAGGGAGACTGCATCACATCAGCTGCTGCATGCGGTGAAGTAAGAGGCAGATGGCGGTGCTGAACGTAAGTGTTGCAATATACTAAACACATTTGTGGTCAACAGGAAAAATAACACTTCTTCATCAGCTTCTCAATGAACTAGTGAAATGGGGCTTAATATCTTATATTCAGTAGATATCTGTGGATAGGTCACATAAATGTAAATAAGTGAATGTGAGACATGCTTCTTCAACCAGCATCCAATGTCTGGTCCAGAACTGGTTGTGACATTGCCTGGCTGACACCATGTAGCTCTTCAGCCTCCTAAGCTGTATTAACCTTGTAACAGATAGCTGCAGCATGAATGTTAACAGTTCCTATCACGTTAATAAAGCAATAATGCCTAATAGGGTGGGTTTATGCTGTGATAACATCCCAGCTCAGGTGGTTGAGTCTGAGGCCACTGGCCGAGGGCGTCCAACACCTGAGAAGTAATGCTATACCAGCATAACACCCACCGTGGAGGACATTATTTCCATAATACAATGGGTTGTTGTTTTATACAGAAAACAATAATTTTAAAATATTTATTTTTTTAATGCTTACAAAAAGTGTTTTTAAGAGAAGATGCAAACAATCATCAAGTGGAAAAATAAATGGATGACAGCATCATCTAGTTGACCAGCAGGGATGCAATGGCAGAATAACATCCTGCTGCAATGGCCAACTGACCAATCAGAAGCCAGGATTGTTTCTTGCCAATGTATAATAGAGTATAACACTTTGTGACTGTAGTTCACATGTGGCTCACCTCTCAGTGCACTGTACCTGGTCTTGTATGTGTGACTCTGCCTGACGCCATCAACAACTACGTCTAGTAAATACTGTTCAGCTGACATCAACAACATGTAGCACAACACTCAGCATCCTGTAAATGATGTTCATTGCATGTAGGTATCTAATATCGATATGCATGTCTTTAAATGGTATGCGTTTAGAATTTAGTATTGACATACCTTGCACCATGGCTTGGAGGAACAGGGAGTGAATCCTCAGGATTGCTGGAGCAGCTGCACGGGGGAGGGAGCTGGATGTCATTGTCCACCTAGGGACAAATGACCTGGCTAAGAAAGGGATTAGAGCAGTGCAGGAAGCATTTGTGGAGTTGGGGAGGGGTCTTAGGCAAGTAGCAAGCATGGTAACCTTCTCGGAGGTGCTGCCCATCTATGGCGTAGGAGAGGCTAGGGTGTTCTGCACCATGGGATTCAATCAGTGGTTGAAAAACTGGTGCAGAGCTCAGGGATTTGGCTTCATTGGGGACTGGGGGTCCACCTGGAGTGATGCAAGCCTATACTGGCATGATG
This sequence comes from Neoceratodus forsteri, assembly GCA_016271365.2. Lineage (NCBI taxonomy): Eukaryota > Metazoa > Chordata > Ceratodontiformes > Ceratodontidae > Neoceratodus > Neoceratodus forsteri. The sequence goes on along the minus strand of CM028132.1, from coordinate 781,366,955 downwards.
GGCTGTATCTGTCCAGGAGGGGAACCAGGATCCTAGGTGATAGGTTTAAATGCTTCATTGGCAAGCATTTCAACTAGCCAAGGGGGGAGGCACTGGAAAGGAGCAGGGAAATCCTAGCCCCCCCCAAAAAATCACAGTAGTAAGTGCAGTAAATACCAGCATAGAGGTGTCGATAGGGAGAAAGGCAGGGATAAATGGGGAAAGTGACAAAGGCAAGAAGGACGGGGATGGGGAAAAAAGGAGTAAGGCCATCAGGAAATGGAGGGTAATGAGTACCAATGCCCGTAGTCTGGGCAACAAACTCCCTGAGCTGGTGGCCTTGATGGAAGATGGATGCCTGGATATCGTAGCAGTCACAGAAACATGGTACACAGAGAACCATGACTGGGATGTTAACATACCAGGGTACATAACCTACAGGAGAGACAGGCAGGGGAGAAGAGGGGGAGGAGTAGCTCTCTATGTAAAGGAAGGGATAAAAGCAACTGAACAAAAGAGTGAACAGGGAGGAGAGGAGGTACTGTGGGTCACCTTGGAGACTGGAAAGGACACCACAATCCGCACAGGGGTTGTGTACAGACTCCCATGTCAGGGGGAAGGAATGGACAAGGATATGATGAAAGGCATTCCTAGGATGGCAGAGAAAGGGGAAATACTGTTGATGGGAGACCTGAATATGCCAGATGTTAACTGGAGCACATTTGCTGCAGCCACATCCAAGAGCACGGCCATTCACGATGCCCTACAGGTGGCAGACCTTAGACAGCTAGTTTCAGAACCCACTCATGAGGGAGCAATCTTAGACCTCATACTCTCAAATGGGGGCAGTGAGAGGATATCAGATCTAGAAGTGGGTTGCCATCTAGGAACAAGTGACCATCAAACAGTGTGGTTCAGGTTAAACTCAGTTACAGAGTCAAGCCATACAAAATTGAGGGTACTGGACTTCAGGAGAGCTGACTTTGGCAAAATGGGAGAGTGCCTCAGAAGAGCACTAGCAAACAGGCTAGAAGGAGGGGTGGAGCAACAATTGGGGAATCATCAAAACTGCCATCACAGAGGCAACAAGCCTTTGTGTGAAGCAAAAAAAAAAATCAAAATGAAAGAAAAAGCCACTATGGTTCTCAAAAGAGGTGGCTGGGAAAGTCAGGGAGAAAAAGATAGCATTCAGGAAGTATAAGGAAACACAGAAGGAGCAGGACAGAGAGCTGTACCAGTTAAGGCAGAAGGAAGCGGGAGGGAAGTCAGAATAGCAAAGGCCCAAACTGAGGAAAAGATAGCCAACTTGGTTAAGAAGGGCGATAAAACCTTTTATAGGTACATCAGAGAGCGTAGAAAGACAAAGGGAGGTACAGTGAGACTGAATAGAATGAACGGTGGGTGGGCAGAAGGGGACAGTGAAAAAGCAGGGATACTGAATGAATATTTCTGCTTAGTATTCACAAAAGAGGAGGGGGAAGTGCCTAATCCAATTAACAGAAGCACTCTTGATAGGGGGTTGATACCAGTCTTTTCACAGAAGAAAGGGTTCCGCAAGAGCTCCTAAAACTGAAGGTGGACAAAGCAATGGGGCCTGATGGTATTCACCCCAGAATTCTAAAAGAATTAAGGGAGAACTAGTAAAACCACTGGCTACTCTTTTTAATAAATCATGGGAGGATGGTGTGGTACCTGAGGACTGGAGGAAGGAGGATGTGATTCTCCTTCACAAAAGTGGGACCAAGACAGAGGCAGGAAACTACAGACCTGTCAGTTTGACCTCTGTAGTAGGGAAAGTGATGGAGTCACTTCTGAAGGAAAGAATTGTTGAGTACCTAGAGGCCAGTGGGGCACAGGACCCAAGGCAGCATGGGTTCACAGCAGGAAGGTCATGTCAGATGAATCTAATAGACTTCTTGACTGGGTGACCAAAGTAGAGACCAGGAGGGGCTGTGGACATGGCCGACCTAGACTTTAGCAAGGCATTTGACACAGTTCCACATAAAGATTAATAGTCAAATTAACCAGCCTGGAAGGGGTCCCAGGGTGGTAGCCTGCAAAACACTGGCTGGACAACAGGACATGGAAGGTAATTATAAATGGAGTCCTCTCTGAAGAAAGAGGGGTTACTAGTGGGGTACCTGCAGGTTTAGTACTGGTCCAGTCCTTTTAATGTCTTTATAAGTGACATTGCAGAGGGACTGGAAGGAAAAGTATGCCTCTTTGCAGATGACACAAAGATCTGCCACAGGGTTGATACACAGGAGGCGTGGAAAGGATGAGAAGGGACTTGGCAAGGTTGGAGGGAATGGTCAGAAGTATGGCAGCTAGGATTCAATGCAAAGAAGTGCAAAATAATGCATCTGGAAACAAGAACCCAGGGAAGATTACACAATGGGGAGGTAGTAACAACAACAAAAGAAAGGGACCTTGGGGTAATCATATCAGATGACCTTAAGGTTAGCAAGCAATGTGGAGAAGGCAGTAGGGAGGGTTGGGGTATACTGGGATGCATAGGAGAGGCATCACCAGCAGAAAACAGGAAGTTGTTATCCTCTGTACAGACAGTTGGTGAGACCCCATTTGGAGTACTGCATCCAGTTCTGGAGACCCCATCTCCGCAAGGACATAGACAGGATAGAGGCAGTCCAGATGAGGGCAACTAAAATGGTGCAGGGTCTGCAAGAGAAGCCGTATGAGGGAGACTAAAGGAGCTTAATATGTATACCCTTGAGGAAAGAAGGGAGGGGGACATGATAGAAACTTTTAAGTACCTCAGTGGAATCAACAAAGTCCAAGAGGGTAGCATCTTTCAGAAAAAGAGACATGCAAGAACAAGGGGACACAATTTAGAGATTGGGGGGCAGTTAAGAGGCAATGTGAGGAAGTATTATTTCACAGAGAGGGTAGTGGATGCATGGAACAGCCTTCCTGAGGAGGTTGTGGGGTCTAAAACTGTGGGAGAATTCAAGAATGCATGGGACAGATGTAAGGTAATTCTTGTGGGGGGTAGGAAGAAATAGGCTGTTGGTTAACTAGGATCTGCGGCCTATCCTGTAGGTAGGGAAATGGGCAGACTAGGTGGGCCAAGCGGTCCTTATCTGCTGTCAAAGTTTCTATGTTTCTATGACATATGAAATGAGCTTGACCATTGTGTGAGTGAGCCAAGCAACTCATCATTGTCCTAAGTAGTATACATCTATTATGAACAACAGCTAGCTTTGCTGTCACTGGCTTAATTTGAAATATCCTCTGTACTCAGGAGCCAATATCTGATCTCTGAGAGAGTGGTGACACTGTATGTCTGAATCCATGCAATTAACAGTGTAATAACTTGCATTCAGCTAGTTTAATTATGGCAAGCCGTTAGGGACATAATTCAGAATCTATGGCTGTATAGTAAAACACATGCACTATATGGTAAAATACATACATCATATAGTGAAATATATACATTATATAGTGAAATACATACACAATGTAGTGAACCACATACAGTATCTACTGAAATATATACATCGTATAGTGAAATACATATACTGTATACTGAAATACATATATTATATAGTGAAACACATACGCAATATAGTGAAATGCTTACATTGTATAGTGAAATACATACACTATCTACTGAAATCCACATACTGAGTACTGAAAATCCACATACACTATATACTGAAACAAATGTACTATGTACTGAAACATAGACACTACCTGTTGAGATACATACACTACAGACTGAAACATCCACATAAACTATCTACTGAAACAAATACTCTATAGATTGTAACACCTACACTATATATTGAGAAAAATCTGCATACACTATATACTGAAACAAATACACTATATATTGAAATACATACACTATCTATTGAAATGCATACACTACACACTGAAGAAAGCACATACACTATATACTGAAACAAATACACTATATATTGAAACATCTACACTTTATATTGAAATGCATACACTACCTATTGAAATAAATACACTATGCACTGAAAAATCTGCATACACTATATACTGAAACAAATATACTATATATTGAAATACATATACTTTCTATTGAAATGCATACACCACATACTGAAAAAAGCACATATACTATATATTGAAACAAATACACTATATATTGAAATACATACACTATCTGTTGAAATAAATACACTATGCACTGAAAAATCTGCATACACTATATACTGAAACAAATACATTACATGGTGAAACACATACACTATTTATTGAAACACATACACTGCAGACTGAAAAATTCACATCCACTATATACTGAAACAAACTATATACTGAAATGGACTATGTTCTGAAACTACCCATCCCCCTGCCCCTTCCCCTTGAATGGCCTGCAGCTGAACTAGCTCCTTGCCTGTTGCATTCAGTTAGCTGCTGGCTTGAGGAGAGGACTCTAAAGCTGCAGAGCATGAGGTAAACAAAACAGGGCTATCTCTTGTTCTACTTTTTTATGGGGTTTTACATCTTGTTTTGCTTGCACATCTTTAATCAAATTTCAGAATGTTGTGATGTGACAAGAAATGTTTAGAACTAATTTAAAATGCTCTAGTTTCTCCTTGTAAATAAGTGCTGCCTTCATTTACTGTTAGACACTTTTGTATAGGAAGCTAATACCTAGGATATTCCTAACATACCACTCTCGTACCACATAAACACAGGGAACTGCATGCATTTTTCTAAGTTAAAGTTGTGATTAGATTTATGTGTAATTAATTACTGTGTTGATCAAGCAACTTATCTGAGCTGAATGTTTGGGAAGTGTACTGCAGGAGCTGTGAAAGTATAAGCCAAATGCTTTCGTAGTTTGTACTCTACTGAGTTAGTTTTAATTTAGTTTTTGTTTTTATTTGAATGATTTTTTTAATAAAGATTCTTGGTTAAGAAATATATATATATATATATATATATATATATATATATATATATTTGTACACGGCTTTCAGTCGGGCGGCAGAAAGGAGTGCGAGGATTGGGTGAATGGCCACAGCTGACTGAAACCGAGCGGGTATTAAGCCACACATAACGCCCGCTCGGTCAGTACCAGCTGTGGCCATGGAGGCACCCGAGGGTAGCAGCCCGCTGGGTCAGTACCCAGAGTGTCCAGGAGGCAGAGGGTGCAGCACTGAGCAGGCAAGAAACAGCCCGCAGATGCCATCGGGAGCGCGTGGGGGAGCAGCAGCAGAGGGCGACAGCAGTGAGTGAGCAGCAATGAAGTGGCCGGCAGAGTCGAACGCAGCGCCCCCCTCCGCCGCCGAATCAGAGGATGTGACACACAGCAGGGGGTGAATGGAAACACATGTGGAAGATCGAGCTAAGGTGGCACACACAGACACAAAGTAGAGTACCCCAGCAGACCACTAATCACTGTCAATATGTCGTACCTGCACTGAATACCTTGCCCATACTGCACTGCTTCCAGCGGCGATCGGCATATACCGTCCACGGAGAAATCGGAGAAATCGAAAAACAGCTCGCTCCGAGCACAAAAAATGTACCACTCTTGTGTGTGTTAGAGAGTTGTCGCCTCCTGCTGCCGGGTCCCACATAGGCGCCACAATGTAAAAGAATGTGGAGCCTGCATCGGGAACGCGCATCCAGGCACTGTATCACAGTGACTACAATGCAGGCAAAACTAGTATGGGTTTTGGCAACTGTACTGTATTTGCGAGCGATCTACGGCTCGCACAATGTCCCTGTCACGCTTGCCGTGTTACAAGCACATTAATCACCTCTAGAGTCGGTTGCACTGGTGATTAATCCAGCTGGGGTGGAACCTCGGCTTCCTCGTGCACCAACCCCCCCAGCGGGCATTAATCCACCGGTAGAGCCCTCCTCTGTCAGTGATTAATGCTTACATATATATATATTGCAGCAATCGCTCAGGGCCCAATTCTCATCATGAGCTCAGCTGGCATGTGCATAATTTGCACTTTCTGTTCCGAATAACTTCACTGTGATGCCTCACTAGTGGCTCTCACAGCTCCTAACCTCCCCATTACATATCTGCAGAGCATTGCAAGGTGAACAGAGCTTTGCCAGGCACTTGGTCTCCACTAATAAACCTGCCCTGGTCTAGCCTCATAGTGAATAATTACGCTGTTTATATGGTATGACTGTGTTACTGAGTCTGAGATTCCCAAACTGTGTTTTATTTCTTTTTCAAATGAGATGTTTATCTTCTAGGTCACACACTGACCCCCTTGTGCACTGGTCTGTCCATCCACATCACCCAAAATCACCAGGACTTACCTGCTCTGAGATCTCCCATGGCCTCCCCGTGGTGGAGCCAGGAGGGAGAGGGCCATTCACAAGGAGCCACATATTCAGACAGGAGCAGACCCTGGTTAGTAGTGCAAAGCCTGTGGCAGGTTGGTGGATTATTTTGCCATTGGAGGTTTTCTACCTTTGACTTATCCCCTGAGCCATCAAGCTTGCAACGATGCCAATACAATTAAAGGCAAGTACTGCTTTGTGGCTGCCTGAGCCCTGCCAGCATTCCTCACCTAGGTGGCTGTTAAAGAGCGGGGTGGTTAGACTCCCCCTCCCTGAGGGGACAGCAGTCCCAGAGATGCTCAGTCATCTCTCCTGTAAGCTAACCCCTGTTTGACCCAAGTCCTCCCCCGAAACCGGGCCAATGGCATGGGAGCCAGTATAGTTACCACCAAGCCTAAACTAAACCACTAAACCAGACTGTATTTTTATAAGTAAATAAAAACAGCACTCGGATAAAAAAAGAAATTGTATTTTCGCTACAGTCGTTATAAATATTTAAGACACATCACAATGTTTTGAAATTGAATAAAGGTTTTCCAAGGAAAATAACATAAAATAATGCATGAAAGATGTAGAATAAGATAGTCCATTTTTGTTTACTTTCTGCATCTTAAGAGGCATCAGCAGGGGAATTTTAGTCAATTAGGGCCCCGTTTTCAGAAGGTTAGCGGAATGCTAAACATCTAAGCACTGTGCCATGTGGGAGAACAGCAGCCCCAGATACTAATCTGATCATGTGCATGCGCATATGTACTACTAAAACCTTGCAAATGAGGGATCCCCTCCTGCATACAGAGCACAGTGCTATATAAAAGGTTTTGAAAGTGCTTCGCAACTGAAATTGCAATACTGTTTACTGCTTCCAAAAATCCTGCCCTCATTTGATCTGCCATGCGCCTCAAGCGGCGCTACCAAATCCGAAAAGGCATTGCATCTTCGGCTGCCGCTGCTGACGGGACCCTACAGCTCCTGCCGCCCTCCTGGAACTCGTCCCCGGATCAACTTCCCAGATCTGCCAAGGTAGCTCTGAGCAGCGCTTCCAAATCCGAAAAGGCAGCGCCTCCTCGGCCGCCACTGCTGACGGGACCCTACAGCTCCTGCCGCCCACCTGGAACTCGCCCCCGGATCAACTCCCCAGGTATTCACCACTGCTTCAAGCGCGCACCGGCAGTGCTACGATTAGCTGCAGCTCCTTTTGCTATGGGCATCTGATTGGTCAGCCCACTAGCACGGCTCACCAATTGGCGCGCCTTTTTGCATTCAGGTTTCCAGTTCAGCCTGCTCATATTCTTCTGTGATTTTTCTCCCTCCCCGTCACCCCCTCCCAGGCCTCCTTTAAATACACGTATGTTCCGCCTTCCTCCTACTGTCCCTGCTCTCATTGGCTCTCCCAGAACCCTGCTGCCCCCACTGACCTACTGAGCCAGTACAGCTTTTCTTCTGACTCAGCCTCGTCCTCCGTGACCAATACTCCCCAGTTTAACCAAGATGCTGCCCTACAATTCACAGCACTTATTCTCCCCCCTCTGCCACCTAATCCTGCATCCCCTCCTCTGAAATTAGATGATATCCCTCCCCCTATCTACAATCAGGGTAACTCCCCCTCTCCCATTACCATATCCTGGTCTCACTCACCCAATCGCCCCTGCGCCTGTCTCGTCCAGCTGCCTATATACATTACTCTTATATGGCTGCTTAGCTCCTGGCCACCCTTTGCTAATACCCAAAGCCCTAGCTCCCGACTGCTACACAACCACTCCTGGTTCAAGAGCGTAAGGCTGCATTATATTATTATTCCCCTTCTACTCTTATCAGCTGGTGACATAACCCCAACCCTGGCCCAGCTCAACCTCCTCCTGCAGCCAGCACTGAGCCACATCTCTCAGCTCTTCCAAGTGGTCTTAAAATACTACATATCAATATACGTAGTCTCCTCCCTAAAGTGGACTTGCTACAGCCACTGGCAGCTACGCTCGACCCTGATATAATAATAATTTCTGAATCCTGACTAAATAAAAAAAAAATCAGCAACTCATCTCTTACTCTCCCTGGCTTCACAATATTGAGACAGGACCGACTTGGGAGAGGAGGTGGGGTAGCCATCTTTGTCTCCTCTTCCATCCAATTCACTTCCGTCTTTTCTAGTGCTCTACCAAAAGCTTACAAGGCTCTGCTGTTGCAAATCTCTCTCCCCTTCTCCAAACCTATCTTTGTAGCAGGCGTCTACTGCAGTCCTGGCTCACAACCCAATATTGCTACTGAACTCATAACCACCTTAGTTAGCCACTCTTCTGCTGGTGAATTATATATTATAGGAGAGTTCAACATAAATTGGACTACCATACCCAGCAAAGTGCTAAATGCTATACATGCGCTCAACCTAACCCAAATTATCCAAGATCCGACTAGGCTAAATCACAACACAGGAAACCATTCCCTCATCGACTGGGCCCTTACAACTCACACCCATAGCGTAATTAATTCCGGTACTCTAGCAGATGCCTTCAGTGACCATTGCATGACCTTCCTGGTGCGCAAAATTCACAAAGTCAAAGTCCCCTATAAAACTCTAGAAATCTGATCATACAAATCCCTGAACATTGACCCACTTCTTTATGATTTGACCAACACTAATTGGGCACCTATATCTGTTGCCAGTAACCTAGATGTCACAGCTAACTACTTCAGAGACCGATCTTTGAAGTCTGGAATCGACATGCACCACTCACGCCTAGGCAGTGCCTGTGGAAACCACCTGCCCTGGATCGCCCCAGAACTCATTGTTGTCTACATGGCAACGTTACAGCCTGGAAGCTCCAAAAAGCACAAAGCTCCTTAAAGACTATGAGGGCCTACGGGTCCCTCAGAAACAAATGCTACAAAAGCCACTCATTTGGCCAAGGCTGATTACTTCAGCTCTACTTTTAACTCTAATATAAATAACCCATCCAAATTCTGGAAAGTAATCCACTCACTTTTCTCCCCACAGGCTCCCCTCCCTCCCTCCAAATAAACAATACTGTCATTGCTGACCACCCTAGCATTGCTGCTGCTTTCAACTCGCACTTTACCTCATGTGCTTCTACTCTGCTAGGCTCCCTCCCAACCATTAACCAGTTAATCTCTGCACCCATTAGAAGTCCTCCAGCCCCACCTCATAGCTTTTCCTTCTCTAAAATTCTGAGAACTGACATGCTGGCGGCCTTGCAAGCCCTAAACCCGAGCAAAGGTAGCTCCCTGATGGACTGGACCCAAAGTTACTAAACTTGTCTGCCTCTGCCATTGCTCCCTCACTCACTGCTCTTTTCAATCTCTCGTTTCACTTGGCCGAAATTCCCCATGAGTGGAAACATGCTATTATCCTCCCTCTCTCTAAGTGTGGCAGCGACTCCTCCCCTGAGAACTACCGCCCTATATCTCTCCTCCTGACGTTAGCCAAACTACAAGAACATCTAGTCCTTGACCAACTATCCTCGTACCTCTCAGACAGAAATTTCTTCAGCCAATATCAATCTGGGTTCTGTAAACATCACTCTACTACTACCTCACTGCTTTGAATCACTGATGCAATCCTGACAGGCATATACTGTGGTCACATAACCACTACCATTTTTATTGATCTTGCTAAAGCTTCTGACACGGTTTCCCACGCCCTCCTGCTCCACTCCCTCTCATCAGCTGGGCTGTCTGAACATGCCATTAAATGGTTCAGCACATACCTATATGACCGCTCACAGTCTGTAAAAATATCCGACTACATCTCCCCTCCTCTACCCATATACTCTGGAGTCCCCCAAGGGTCCATACTAGGCCCAATTCTCTTCTCCATCTTTCTGAATGATCTTCCATCCAACTGTACCTCATCTTCTATACATATGTATGCTGATGATACGGTTCTATTCTCCTCTGGGCCCTCACCCTTGGATGTCACCTCCAGGCTTCAACGTGATTTCAATAATGTCCAGAGCTGGTTTCAATCTCACCAACTCTTCCTAAATGCCAAGAAAACTGTGTCCATTGCTTCTGGCACACTTCAGAAGCTGTCAAGGCTCCCTTCTGCCCCTACCTTCACTACCCTCGACGGAGCAACTATAATTGCTACCGAGTCTTTCAGGTATCTGGGCATTTGGCTGGATAAACATCTCACCTTCTCGACCCATATAGATGCCATAATGAAAAAGCTTCATCCCAAACTCAGCGTCTTGTATAGAAACCGCTCCTGCCTCCCACCACAGGCAAGATGCGAACTGATCCAAAAAATTATCCTCCCGGTTTTCGACTATTGCAATGTCATTTATTGCTCTGCTCCTGCCACCTCCTTAGCCAACCTGGATACTCTTTTCAACTCATTCTGTTGGTTTTCTCTGGATGCACCTCACCTTACCCACCGCTGCCACTTGTACCGAGCTTTAGCCTTCCCATCCCTAACAAATAGGTGACTGCATCATTGCGCAAATCTCATCTCTAAGTTCTGGCTTGGCACACTCCCTCCCTACCTAAATTCCCTAATCTCCACCCCACCCACTCCCTCTTGACTTCTAAGATCCCATGACCATAGAACTCTGTCTGTTCCCTGAAGATCCACCGCTAGTGGACAGGCCTCCTACTCCTATTGTCTCCCCAAAATGTGGAATGCTCTTCCGACACATATCCGATCCTCTTCCTCGCCTGGCTCATTAAATCAAGCTCTTCATAATTTCCTCTCTGTAAATTGCACTGCCCTAGCTCCCCCCCTTTCTTGTCCTACATCCTGTTTGATGCCCTGCTGACTCACTTCACTTGCCGCTCTATGCTATTCTTAGTCTGCATAGTGCAGGCCATTGGTTCACACTTGCTATTACATTTTACTCTCTCTCTCTCTCTCTCTCTGTCTCACCACAAGCTCACTGTGACTGGTTTTCACTTCTCTACCCTTGTAATTATTTGCTTTTCATGCTAATGTGTAATTCAGTTATAACCTATGTTATGTATGATATTGTGTATTTTGTGTGTACTCATTGTTACTATGTAACTCCCACCACCCTCTCCCCCAGGTCGTACCAGGAGACGAGCAACTTGTTGTTCAGTGTACCTTCCCTGGTGAAACTTTTCAATAAATAAATAAATTTGAGCACACAGTGGTGCATATTGTGACCCTACCTCTGGTCACCATTATGATGCTCCCAAGTAGTATACCAAAATGATCCTTGGCATGTAAAGGTTCTACACCCCTGATCGCAGTTTAAATGGCTCCAGTTATTATAGTAAAATGATCCTTGGTGTCTAGTGCTCCCAACCCAGGAATACTAAGCTGGGAGCTCATTTCTAGACGTATCCTTGGGAAGGGGAACTTGTACAAGTGGGTCTTAGGTAGCACAATAGTTCAAAATACATAACACATATGGAGCAGAGTGGTACACAACCACAAATTACATTGGGAATAATACATGCAAGATGTGAGAACTTGAGTGACAAGCAAATAATCGACAATGCATATACAGCACAGTCAGGAGCCACAAACCTATGCTGGTGATCAAATACAGAGCAGTTTTATTTATTTAGCTTTTGTTAACCGGGTAGGTACACTAGACAAGTTATATGCCTATTTTCAGGAACGACCCGGGAGAGTACAACGGGTAATACAGATACATCAGAACATAACAGCAAGTAAAGCAAGTACATAGAGTAACAAAATGTATTGAGTCACAAAACGGTAAGGCATAGAGTGAACTGCTATGACAGAAATTGATAAAGTACATATAATCAACAATATATAGTCTAGAGCATACATAGCGCAGTCAGATGCCTAGGAGAGCAATTGGATCAGGAGAAATTACCAAAAGATCATTGGCAGGTCCTCAGAACAGTTGGGCTCCAAGTACAATTAGGCTAGGGAGGCTTGGGACATTCGCATCGCTGAGGCCAGCTTCAGATGTCCCCACAGGGACTTCCGGAAGCACTGATGGGAGAAGGCGGAATGAACATGGTCAGGAAAGGAGTTCCAGAGCCTAGGAGCACATGCAGCAAAGTTCCTGTCCCCATAAGGGTTTGGGTGAGGGGTACTTTTAGCATCCCAGGACCCTGGGACCTGAGTGGGTAAGAGGAGGGGTCAGGAGGTGACAGAGCTGTGCCAGCCCCGGGGGTGCTGGTTCTGATCACTTGCCCACGAGGCATCCCAGCCCAAAGTTCAGGTGATTGGTCGGGAAAGCCAACCTAGTTTATCATAAAGCTCACAATGGTGGGTGAGACAGGGGTGACCAGTGCAAAGCAACAGATGTTATTGTATGTCGTGTTCCACCGAGTAAGAAGAGCTTTGGAGGTACGGGCAAATTGGTGGAGACCATAGCTAAGGGAGGAAGTAGTACACCTCTAGCAAGTGCCAGACGAGCTGCAGGTGTCAGGTTATTTTTGGCCCTATAGGCCTACCCCAATTTACAGTTCACAGTTCTACAGACATTTAGAATATGACTCCCTAGGTCCAATTGGGGGTCAAGTGTCACCCCAAGGTATTTGATGGAGTTCACAGTTAGGAGAGGAGCTCCATCTGCACAATTGATACGCAAAGGGGCTGGAGAGGCTTTTACTTCAACGTTAGCTATAAACATTTGTGCATAATGCCTAGAGTGGAAGCATAGGTGCCAAATTTTAGTTGTACCTAAACTGGAAACAAGTAATAGGAGAGCAAGAGGGAAAACTAGAGCAAGTGCAGGAGGGAGAGGTGAGACCGCTGAATTGGTCTGAAAGAATCCATGGGAGGGAGATTGGTGAATGGCTGGGGCAAGGGAGTTCCAGATTTTAGGGCAGCGGCGGCTGAACGTGACTTTGCCAATGGTTGTGGAAACTGAAGGGACTGCTAGGGTTTGAATATTTCAGCTTCTGATGGTATGGCTGTAAGGGGGCCATCAGAGAGATAGAAGGGTAGGGAAACAAACCAGATTTGCCCACAAAGCTCGCACAGTGGGCATGGTGTCTGTCCACAAGAAAAGAAAAGGAGAGAGATTTATATATAGAACAATGGTGAGTCCAAGAAGGATAGTCGAGAGTGTAATGGCAGAAATAGTTGAAGAGTGTGTCCAGTCTGGCAAGGGTAGTGATTGGGGCTACGCTGTAGACCACATCACCATAGTCAGAGATTTGGAGGATCATTCTCTGGATAATAGCACGGTATGCTGGAGGTGGGATACAGTCACAGTCCCTGTAAAGTGCACCAAATTGGGGTGCAGCTTTTTGACTATAGCATCCACTTGTTCAGAAACGTTTAGGTGCTGGTCTAGCCAGATACCAAGATAACTAAAGGTGGTAACATCCTCCACAGGGGGGAGCCATCCAGGGTATGGAAAGTAGGAAGGGGAGGGAGCCTAGAGAGTCTGGTGCCTTGTGCCAAAGGACATGGAGACAGCCTTCTTGGCATTGAGGAAAAGCTGATTTGTGTGCGGTCAGGGCTGAACTTGATCAAAGTCCAGCTCGAGTCTGTGGGCCTGCTGTGAAGAGGTCTGTGTCATCCGTGTACATGTGAATGGATGCAGACAAGCATATGGAGGGGGAGATCATTAAGGCAAATGGAGAAAAGTAGTGGGCTTAACACAGATCCTTGTGGGACCCAAGTGGATACAGGCAGGGAGGAGAGAGGGGGTCACCACTTTTGACTGCTTGGGACCTGCCCCGTGGTAGGAGTGGAACAGCTGATGGCTAAGTCAGAGGCCTGGAGCCTGGAGTTTGGCTAATAATTGGGTGGTAGACAGGGTTGAATGCTTTGGCTAGATCGATGAAGATAGCAGAAGTGAATAGGCTGTGATCCATACCATTATGGATGGATTTGGTGAGCCTGAGCAGGTGGTGGAGTGATTTTTGTGGAAGCCAGACTTGTATTGGGTGAAAAAGGAAGAGGAGTCCAGAAAGGGAGAGAGTTGTGACAAGATAATTTGTTCCTGTATTTTGGAAGGAGGAGAGAAATGAGTCGGTAGCTGTTTGTACCTGACGGGTCACCATCTTTTGGAGGAGGAGGAAGAGTAACAGTGGCAGCCTTCCAGTCAGCAGGGATGGAGGAACACCAGAAAGAGGGGTTAGGGAGGTCATCCAATGGGGAGGAGATTGCAGAAGCAGTCAGATGGAGGAGCTTGCTATCCTGGCCATCTGGGCTCCTACCCTTGGAAGGATTAAGGGTGGGAAGTGTGTTGGGGATAAAGGATGGAGTTACTGGAGAGAAAAAAAACAATGGGGGAAGAAAGGAGATAACAATCATGCAGGCTGGCAGGGGTGAGAGGGAGGTGAGGAAGGGGAGAGGGAGGAGAGGAGAGAGGAGGTACAGCTGATGAAAAGGAATTACATCTCTATGGTGATGAAGGAGAGGTTAGAGACAGGGGTGTCACTGACTCTGAGGATAGGCAAAGGAGTGGGAGGGGAAAAGAGATTGTGACAGCCTTTCAAAATTTAGACAGGTAACCAATGTTGGTACCGAAGTTAGATGTAAAATTCTCACCTTTGGCAAGCTTATTGCCATGGTACAGGTGCTGCAGAGATGATACCTCTGGAAGCCATGGGGGATGGGTTACGTTTATTTTTTGACCAGGCCAAATCATGCACTTGCAAGTAAGCTATGAGGTCAGCCATGATCTAGGGGAAGTGGTGTACCTTTTCTAATGTCCTGGTCTGGAGGGGCATGGCAGTCCCATAAAGGGGAGGCGGTATAGCGCAGTGGTTTAAGGCTCTGAGCTGCAAATCTGGTGACAAACAGCAGACCAGACCTGGGTTTGAATCCCACAGCTTCCACTTGCATACTGTGTGACTCTGAGCAAGTCACTTAACTTCCCTGTGCTCCCAGGTCACTCCTGTAAAAAAGCTTTCAGCTTAGTGTGCTACTCCAGGTTAAACAACTAAAAAAAAAAAAAAAAAATATTTAGAGGAATTTTGTTTTGAAATATGTCAGCATGGAATCAGTGGAGCAGACCAATGAGATAGGGGATCAATCAGAGTGACTTAGGTCACGGCACAAGGGGGTGAGGCCCAGGGATTTGAAGGAAAATATAAGCATTGTTTTGGTGGGGGTGAGGGGGGCTTTAGTTGAATGAGAGGCATCAGAGGGTTGTGATTTTGGTGTCAAATCAGAAAAGAGGTAAGTCAGGAGTGGAATGCCACAGGGATCCATCCTGACTCTTGTTCTCTTCAATATGCTCATTAACAACATTTGAGAATGAATCTGGGGCTGTGTCTCTTTGAAGATGACACCAAGCTCATGGGAGGGTAGATAGTGATGGGAAAGTAGGAAACTGCAGACTGACATGTAAAGATTAGAGAGGTGGCCTAAGGTTTGGCAGTTGAAATTCAATGCCAAAATGTGCAAGGTGATTCACTTAGGGGACAAGAACCCCAGGAGTACTGGATAGGAGGGGTAGAGCTGAGCACTACAGTTGAGGAAAGGGACCTAGTATTCATCATTAGTGACTCCCTTAAATAATCAAGCTAGTACAGTGAGGCATCTAGTAAGACAAATAGGATACTAGGATGTGCCAGAAGGGGTTCTGATAGTAGAAGATAGTAGAAGAAAAGAGGTTTACTGCTTCTTTACTGATCATTGGTGAGGCTGCACTGGGTATACTGTTCAGAGTTCTGAACTTCTGAAGACCTCACCTTTGTGCTGGTTGCAGGTGGGGGCCAGGGACACTAAGAGAAACCATTTCCTTTTTTGCAGGTAAAAGAAAAAAAGACTTCGCGGGACCATTTTTCCCTTTACAGGGGCATGTGGCACGCTGGGATGGGCACCCAGCGTGCCACCAATGGCTTTCTTTTTGGGGGGCAGCAGTAGCCGATGGGGATTGGGTACCCCGTTGGCAGGAATAAAAGTGGGGGGTGTTACAGAATGCTGATGGAGAGTGGGCTCCCCCATTGGCACCAGAAACAATGGGGCACCGAGGCCGACGGGGTTTGGGGACCCCATCAGCACATAAACACGGTGGGGGGTTATATTGTTTGTGAACATGGCGGCAACCCGCCGCCATGTTCACAAACAATATCAGGGTTTTTAAATCCTACCCTGCAATGACGGGTCGCTTCCTCATTGCAGCGGATGGCTGATGCTGCAATGACGAGGCGGCCCTGATTGCAGCGGCAAAATTGTCAGTAGTTGGTGCAAATGTTCCAAACTACTGTCACCAGCAGCCTGCAATGGCATTTGGGGAAGCGGGACAAGCCTTTGCAGGCTGTGGGGGTATTGACCACAACAGTGCTGTGCCTCCACAGCTTGCTACTGAGAAAGCTGCTGCAATATGTTATTTGCGCTGTGTGCAATCATCATAAAAATGGTACATCCTGTCTGCCCCTATTTCCCATATTAAACCTCAGAACCTACTGTCCATGCAGGGTAATAGCCAGCAATATTTTCACGCCAGATTTTCAACATTAGCATTTTTTCACACCTCCTTGTGAACAGTACAGCTGTCATTGTTCACATCCTGGCGGAAATGTGTTTTCGCACTTCCGGCGCAGAATAGCGTGGTCGCTGTGGGAAATCAGTGTTTGGGACAGAATAAGAAAATGACAGTGACACTGTTCATGAGTAGAGGTCCTGAAATGGCTGTGTTGAAAATCTGCTAACGATGCTCCATAAAATGACTCAGTATTCACGAGCTTGTGTTGCGTTGTTTGCACGCGTCATAACTTCGAGAATTTATAATATTTTCACTCCAGATTTTCAACATTGCCATTTTCCCACACCTACTTATGAACAGTGCATCCATCATTTTTCCCATCCTGGCCAAAATGTGTTTTCGCACTTCTGGCACAGAATAGAGCAGTCGCTGTGGGAAATCACTGTCCGGGACAGATTAAGAAAATGACAGTGATACTGTTCATGAGCAGAGGTCCTAAAATGCCTATGTTGAAAATTTGGCGATGCTAGCCCATCAAATGACTGTATTACAAGTGTGCGTTGCACACTTTCCACACACCCTTGTAACTTCACAGATTTGTAATATTGTCATGCCAGATTTTCAACAGTGGCATTTTTTCACACCTCCTTATGAGCAGTACAGCTGTCATTTTTCACATCCTGACTGAAATGTGGTTTCACAGTTGCAGCACACAATAATGCGCTCGCTGTGGAAATCAGTGTTCGGGACAGATTAAAGAAAATGACAGTGGCTCTGTTCATGAGCAGAAGGTCCTAAAAACCCGATGTTGAAAATTTGGTGACGAAACTCCACAACATGACTGTGTTACAAGTGTGCGTTGAACTGTTTCCACGCACCCTTGTAACTTTGCACATTTGTAATATTTTCACACCACATTTTCAACAGTGGCACTTTTTTCACACCTCCTTATGAACAGTACAGCTGTCATTTTTCACATCCAGGCTAAATATGTTTTTGCACTCCTGCCAGAGAATAGCACGGTCGCTGTGGGAAATCAGTGTTTGGGACAGATTAAGACTGAACAAGTGAGTGGGGAGTGACTGAGCTCAACTGAGCTCTGTCGGGACTGCTGCGGATTTGTTTGTGGGCAGAAAAAGGCCCCAGCGACAAGAGCCCAGTACAAAAGGACAGCCTGCAGCACTGGGAGAAACAGAACGAGAGAGCGAGTGAGGGAGGGTGAGTGAGTGAACTCACCGGAGCGCTGTCAGGGCTGCTACAGATTTCTTTGTGGGCAGAAAAAGGCATCAACGCAGGCAGGGGCCCAGTAGAAAAGGCCAGCCTGCAGCGGTGGGAGAAACAGTATGAGTGAGTGAGACGGGGGACAGAGTGAACTCAATAGAGCTCTAGCAGGACTGCTGCGGATTTCTTTGTGGGCAGAAAAAGGCACCAATGCAGGCAGGAGCCCCGTACAAAAGGGCCGCTTGCAGCGCCAGGACAAACAGAATGAGCGCGTGACAGAGGGAGACTGAGTGACCTCAACGGAGCTCTGTCGGGACAGCTGCGGATTTCTTTGTGGACAGACAAGGTGCCAATGCAGCCAGGAGCCCGTGCACAAGGGCAGCCTGCAGCACCAAGGAGAAACAGAATGAGTGAGTGACACAGCGATGAGTGAGTGAGCTCAACAGAGCTGTGTTGACTGCGTATTTCTTTGTGGGCAGAAAATGTGGCAAATGAGCAGGGAGCCCAGTACAAAAGGCCAGCTTGCAGCACTGGCAGAAACGGAATGAGTGAGTGAGAGGGGGGGAGTGAGCGAGCTCAATGGAGCTGTGTCGGGACTGCTTCAGATTTCTTTCTGGCCAGACCAAGCCGCCAACGCAGGCAGGAGCCCAGTACAAAAGGGCAGCCTGCAGCGGCAGGAGACACAGAATGAGTGAGTGAGGGAGGGGGAGTGAGTGAGCACAACAGAGCTCTGTTGGGACTGCTGCAGATGTGTTTGTGATCAGAAAAAGACAGCAATGCACGCAGGGGCCCAGTACAAAAGGGCAGCCTGCAGTGGCGGGAAAACCAGAATGAGCGAGTGAGAGAGGGGGACTGAGCGAGCTCAATGGAGCTCTATTGTGACTGCTGCACATTTCTTTGTGGGCATGAAAAGCCGGCAACACAGGCAGGAGCCCAGTACAAAAGAGCAGCCTGCAGCGCTGGCAGAAATGGAATGAGCGAGTGAGAGAGGGGGAATGAGAGCAAGCTGAATGGAGCTGTGTCGGGACTGCTGCAGATTTCTTTGTGGGCAGAAAAAGGCAGCAATGCACGCAGGGGCCAGGTACAAAAGGGCAGCCTGCAGCAGTGGGAGAAACAGAACGAGCGAGTGGGGGGGGTGAGCAAGCTCAATGGAGCTCTATCATGACTGCTGCACATTTCTTTGTGGGCAGAAGAAGGTGGCAAAGCAGGCAGGAGCCCAGTACAAAAGGGCAGCCTGGAGCGGCGGCAGAAACGGGATGGGTGAGTGAGAGCAGGGAATGAGCGAGCTCAATGGCAGCTCTGTCAGGACTGCTGCAGATTTCTTTGTGGCCAGAAAAAGGCACCAACAGACGCAGGAGACCAGTACAAAAGGGCAGCCTGCAGCTCTGGCAGAATCAGAATGAGTGAGTGAGACAGGGGGAGTGAGCGAGCTCAACGGAGGTCTATCATGGCTGCTGCAGATTTCTTTGTGGGCAGGAAAAGGCAGCAATGCAGGCAGGAGCCCAGTACAAAAGGCCAGTCTGCAGCGCCTGCAGAAAAGGAACGAGCGAGTGACAGAGGGGGAGTGAGCGACCTCAACGGAGCTGTGTCAGGACTGCTGCAGATGTCTTTGTGGGCAGAAAAAGCTGCCAATGCAGGCAGGAACCCAGTACAAAAGTGCAGCCTGCAGCAGCGGGAGACGTAGAACAAGCGAGTGAGGGAGGGGGAGTGAGTGAGCTCACCGGAGCTTTGCTGGGACTGCTGCAGATTTCTTTGTGGGCAGATAAAGGCAGCAATGCACGCAGGGGCCCAGTACAAAAAAGCAGCCTTCCACGGCGGGAGAAACAGAACGAACGAGTGAGAAAGGGGGAGTGAGTGAGCCAGCTCAACGGAGCTCTATTGTGACTGCTGCAGATTTCTTTGTGGGCAGAAGAAGGCGGCAACGCAGGCAGGAACCCAGTACAAAAGGGCAGCCTGCAGCACCGGCAGAAATGGAATGAACGAGTAAGAGAGGGGTTGTGAGCGAGCTCAACGGAGCTCTGTTGGGACTGCTGCAGATTTCTTTGTGGGCAGAAAAAGGCGCCAACAGAGGCAGAAGTCAACTACAAAATGGCAGCCTGCAACGCCAGGAGAAACAGAATGAGCAAATGAGACAGGCAGAGTGAGCGACCTCAACAGAGCTTTGTTAGGACAGCTGCAGATTTCTTTGTGGGCAGAAAAAGGCAGCAATGCATGCAGGGGCCCAGTACGAAAGGGCAGCCTGCATTAGCATGAGAAACAGAATGAGTGAGTGAGAGGGGGGACTGAGCGAGCTCAATGGAGCTCTATCGTGACTGCTGCAGATTTCTTTGTGGGCAGAAGAAGGTGGCAATTCCGGCAGGAGCCCAGTACAAAAGGGCAGCCTGCAGCGCTTGGCAGAAACGAACAAGTAGTGAGAGAGGGGGAGTAAGCAAGCTCAATGGAGCTCTGTCGGAACTGCTGCAGATTGTTTTGTGGCAGAAAAGGTGCCAACAGAGGCAGGAGCCTAGTTCAAAAGGGCAACCTGCAGCGCCAGGAGAAACAGAATGAGTGAGTGAGACAAGGGGAGTGAGCGACCTCAATGGAGCTCTGTCAGGACAGCTGTGGATTTCTTTGTGGGCAGAAAAAAGCAGCAATGTAGGCAGGAGCCCAGTACAAAAGGCCAGCCTGCAGCGCCGGCAGAAATGGAATGAGTGACTGAGAGAGGGGGAGTGAGCAAGCTCAACGGACCTGCGTCAGGACTGCTGCAGATTTCTTTGTGGGCAGAATAAGCCACCAATGCAAGCAGGAATCCTGTACAAAAGGACAGCCTGCATCCGCAGGAGACACAGAACCAGTGACAGAGTGAGGGAAGTGGAGTGAGTGAGCTCAACAGAGCTCTGTTGGGACTGCTGCGGATTCCTTTGTGGACAGAAAAAGGCAGCAATGCAGTCAGGGGCCCAGTACAAAAGGACAGCCTGCAGCGGTGGCAGAAACAGAACGAGTGAGTGAGAGAGGGGAGAGTGAGTGAGCTCAACAGAGCTCCTATCGTGACTGCTGCGGATTCCTTTGTGGGCAGAAAAAGGCGGCAAGCAGGCAGGAGCCCAATACAAGAGGCCAGCCTGCAGTGCCGGCAGACACGGAACAAGTGAGTGACAGAGTGGGAGTGAGCAACCTTAATGGACCTGCGTTGGGACTACTGCAGATTTCTTTGTTGGCAGAAAAAGCCACCAACAGAGGCAGGAGCCCAGTACAAAAGGCCAGCCTGTAGTGCAAGGAGAAACAGAATGAGGGAGTCAGAAGGGGGAGTGACCCACCTCAACGGAGCTCTGTCAGGCCATCTGCGGATTTCTTTGTGAACAGGACAGGGTGCCAATGCAGGAAGGAGCTCAGTACAAAACATCAGCCTGCAGCACCGGGAGAAACAGAATGAGCAAGTGACAGAGGGCCAGTGAGTGAGCTCAACGGACCAACACAATCCACATTCAGCATTGACAAATGCTGTTTTTTTATTGTGTCCAGAACTGACTGTGTGTGTATGTGTATGGGGGGTTGCTGGCAGGCTGCGTGTGTGCAGTTAAAACATGATTCCCAGAATCATTAACTAGCACTAACCATGCAGTGTGTTAACACTTTAAGAAAGCATTTAATATACCTGTACACCTTATATGCATTAGAGTAACCCCCAGTTGTATGAGCACCTGGTTGCAATTAGTAATCCTGTGCAAAAAAAAAAAAATAGTGCCACATTAACAGGTTAGCACTGCACAGAAGAATGCTTTTTAAAATAGTACCAGCCATGCTTATCACAATGCAGTGCTAGTTCTGTTACAGTGGTATATGGGCCCCCATTTTCAGATTAGTGTTGTGCACTCCTAAGTGCTGCACCTGAGATAGCACACAGCCACGGAAGGTGGTGGTAAATGGCACTCCCTCCAGTGAGGAGAGAGTGACCAGTAGGGTGCCGGAGGGCTCAGTAATGGGACACATCCTCTTCAGTGTCTTTATAAGTGGCATAACAGAAGAACTGGAAGGGGAGATATGCCTTTTTGCAGATGACACCACAATCTGTAATAGCGTTGATAGGTGCAGATGGAGAGAATGAGTGGGGACCTTAGAAAACTTAAAGAGTGCTATGGGACATGGCAGTTCGGGTTCAAAGCCAAAAAGTGCAAAATCAAGCATCTAGGTACTAGAAGCCTAGAGGCTGAGTATAAAATGTAGAGGGAGGTACTTATGGTCACTAAGGAAACCTTTTATACAGCACTGTGCTCTTCATGCAGGAGAGGATTACTCATTTACATGGCCGTAGTAGTATATATGCACATGCACATGATCAGGGTAGCATCAGGTGATGCTGAATATGACACAGATTCAACCATGCTGTTCCCACAGTGTAATGTTTAGCTCTGCACACTAACCTTCTGAAAACGGGGCTCTAATTGGCTAAAAATCCTGGCCGATGCCTCTTAAGATGCAGAAGGTAAACGTAAAAGGTTTATCTTATCTATCTCTTTATGTATTGTTTTATCGTATTTTGCTTGCAAAACCTTTATCGATTTCAAAAAATTGTGATGTGACTTAAAATGTTTATAACAGACTAGTTAAAATACAGTTTGTTTTCTTCTTTTACCTATATGCTGTCTTTATTTACTTATAAAAACACAGTCTGGTGGGCTGGCCTAGCAGCTTGGTGGTGATTGCACTGCCTCCCATGCCAGTGGCCGTTTTGGGGGTGGACCTGGGTTGCACAGGGGTTAGCTGGGGGGGATATGATTGAGTATCTCGGAGAATGCTCTCCTCTCAGTGAGGGGAAGTCTGACCACCCCGCTCTTCAACATCCACCTAGCTGAGGAGGGCTGGCAGGGCAGTGGAGTTGCGTAAGGGGGAAGGCTCAGGCAGGCACAAAGCAAGCATGTGTCTTTATATGCAATTGCATCATTGCATGCTTGGCTGCCCAGGGCATGAAACCAAAGGTAGAAACACCCTAATGGCAAAATGATCCAACAACCTGCCGCAGATTTTGCACTGCTAACCAGGCTCTGCTCATATCAGAATATGTGTCTCCTGGTCAATGGTCCTCCCCCTCCTGGCCCCAACACGGGGGATGTGAGTGTGGGGGGGGGATCTCAGAGCAAGTATGTCCTGTGGATGGTAAGTGATTGGGCTGGAGATGTCAGTGGGCAAAGGGGTAGCAGGGTGACTAAGGAGATAAAATCTCTATGGGAAAAAAAAAGGAATAAAACACAGTTTGAGAAGCTCAAACCCCAAAACAGACTGTGCATGCCTCCAGTGAGGATTCACAGTAAAGTTATTTAGTAAAACAATGCAAATTATATGCATATGCCAGCTAAACCCCTGATGAGAATTGAATACTGAGGGATTGCAGCAAAAATATATATTTTTGTTTCTTAACCAAGAAACGTTTATTAAACAAAACATTAAAATAAAAACTTAATCAAAACATAGTCCATAGAGTACAAACTAGCAATGATTTTGGCTTACACTTCCACAGCTCCTGAAGTGCTTCCCAAGCATTCAACTCAGATAAGTTGCTGGACTTACACAGTAATTAATTACACATAAAACAAATCAGCAATTTAACTTAGAAAAATGCATGCAGCTCCCTATGTATACAGGTATGTTAGGAATATCCTGTATTAGCTTCCTATACAAATGTGTTGTCTGACAGTAAATGAAGGCAGCAATTATTTAAAACAATAAACTACAGCATTTAAATTAGTTTTAAAAGTTTCTTGTCACATCACTATGGTCTGAAATTTGACTAAAGTGTGCAAGCAAAACAAAAGGAAAACCCCCATAAAGAAGTAGAATAAGAGATAGCCCTGTTTTGTTTACCTCAGTTCTGCAGTTTTAGACGTCCTCTTATCAAGCTAGCAGCTAACTGAATGCAACAGGCAAAGAGTTCAGCTGTAGGACATTCATGGGGGAGGCAGGGGGATGGGTAGTTTCAGAACATGGTCCATTTCAGTATGTAGTGTATTTGTTTCAGTACATAGTGTATGCAGATTTTTCAATGCATAGTGTATTTATTTCAACAGATAGTGTATGTATTTCAATATAAAGTGTAGATGGTTCAATATATGGTGTATTTGTTTCAGTATATAGTGTATGTGCTTTTTTCAGTGTGTAGTATATGCATTTCAATAGATAGTGTATGTATTTCAATATACAGTGTATTTGTTTCAATATATAGTGTATGCAGATTTTTCAGTGCATAGTGTATTTATTTCAATAGATAGTGTATGTATTTCAATATAAAGTGTAGATGTTTCAATATATAGTGTATTTGTTTCAGTATATAGTGTATATGCTTTTTTCAGTGTGTAGTGTATGCATTTCAATATATAGTGTATTTGTTTCAGTATATAGTGTATGCAGTTTTTTTCTCAATATGTAGTGTATGTGTTACAATCTATAGAGTATTTGTTTCAGTAGATAGTTTATGTGGATGTTTCAGTCTGTAGTGTATGTATCTCAATAGGTAGTGTATATGTTTCAGTACATAGTACATTTGTTTCAGTATATAGTGTATGTAGATTTTCAGTACTCAGTATGTGGATTTCAGTAGATAGTGTATGTATTTCACTATGCAATGTAAGTATTTCACTATATAGTGTATGTGTTTCACTATATAATATATGTATTTCAGTATACAGTATATGTATTTCACTATACAATGTATATATTTCGGTAGATACTGTATGTGGTTCACTACATTGTGTATGTATTTCACTATATAGTGTATATATATTTCACTATATGATGTATGTATTTCACCATATAGTGTGTGTTTTACTATACAGCCATAGATTATGAATTATGTCCCTAACGGCTTGCCATAATCTTGTCCAAATCTTCCTTATCTGCTGCTTGCTTTGAATGTGTTGTGTACTTCCACTGCTGCTGGCCTGGATAGATTAAGGAACATCCTTGCTTGGATTTTTTTTTTTATTTCTCTTCAATCCCACTGGCTACTATGTAGAAGTTGAAATGTTGCTTAAACCTCTGCCAGTTTTCTTTCATTTTACCATGCAGCACTAAGATAGGGGGTGTAGTTAATTTCTCCATTCTGACACCATGTAATGATCAGATGACAGACTTAAATGGTTTATCTCGAACCACTTCACTGTAGGCTGACACAGTACAAAAGAAGAGAGAGTCTCCTTACAGTTGGTGGACTTGATTATCACACACTGATCATCCGAGCATCCTGGAGATGTCTCCAAGAGTCAGGGGCCTCTTAAAGATGCAGTACAGATTAAACAGTAGTAATACTTGAAGCAACATTACTCCATTTCCTTACAGTGGTATCTCCTTCTTGAGAGTGGAGGTGATCACGCCACTGTACAGATCATTGGTGAGGAGTACACGGAGTACTGTGTGCAGTACTGGTGCCCTTTCCTAAGGAAGGATGTTACGTTACTGGAGGGGGGATCCAGTGTGGAACAACAAGGATGATCCTGGGTATGGAAGACAAACCCTACAAGAAGAGGCTGAGGGAACTGAACATGTATTCGCTGTAGGGCAAGAGCGATAGGGTGGATATGATAGATACCTTTAAATATATAAGCAGTATAAACAAGACCGGTTCAGACAGAATTTTCAAGTTAAAGGGAGATGAGGGATATGACAGGGGCACAGACTATGGCTGGAGTTGGGAAGATTCTGGAGAGAGAGAGAGAGAGATGATGAGGTACTTTTTCACAGAAGGGGTGTCATCTAGGTAGGATTTCTGAGAAAGCTATCAACCTTGCCACCATACTGCATAGTTTGCCCAGTAACCTGAAACTGTCATGCAACTCTTCTCTCCTTCACCCCTCCAGGTAATTTGTGCCAAGGTGGACTACAGTGTATAGTTTTTCCCCTACCTACCTCTCACTTCTGCTAATATACAGCCCCACTCTACCCCCATTATGCCTGGCATTCACTCCTCCCAAATGCTTGATTATCATGGCACTCTTTCAAATTAACCTCCCATCTTACACCCTTAAGTATTGAGTCCTACTTGAATAATGACCTTCCCTCCTTTATCATTTTAACCCTCCAGCTGTCTGCAGGGGTCCAGATAAGTTTTAGGACTGGGAAGTATTTACTGCTAGCTGCTTTCACCTGGTAGTATTTTCATCTACATGGTAGTAATACCATGCATTGACCTGTTGTTGACACCCATTTCTAAAAATATTTTTTACTCCAGTTTTTACAGTTTTGGGAAAATGTGTGGGGAAACCCAAAAACACCATGAAATCCTTTTGCTTAGATGGTGCTGGGTCTTGGAGAGTTGGGGTGAACAACTGTGCTTCAAGGAAATGGCTTTTCTGTGATGGTGTTGCATCTTGGAGGGTGGGAGGGGGACCCATGAACACTGTAGAATGCATTTTGTGTAACTGTTCTATGTCTTGGAGTGTTGGGTGTAACCCTCTTACTCAAGGCAATGCTGTTTGTTTGATAGTGCCAGGTCTCAAAGAGTGATGGGCAGCCCCCGGACACCAGGTAAGGCTGTTTGTTTCATGATACTAGGTGTCACAACACCCAGCACCACCCCACAAACAGCATTCCCTGGTGGTTGGGTTGCTCACCTCTACCCTTTGACACCCGGTGTATTGTGGTCTGTTGGTTCCACCACACCTGGACAACAGGAAATGATTATTGTTTGACTCCATGTTGTGTTATGGTGCTGGGTATATGATGGTGGGAAGAAACACTGGACACTGGCGAATTCTTTTTCTGTGATGGTTCTGGGTGTTTGAGGGTGGGTTGGAAGCCCCTGACATCAGGGAATCACTGTTGTGTTATGGTGTCATGTCTCTGGCTACCCACCATACACCCCCTGCTCTCCATGCAATTCCAAAGAATATGGCTGCCCATTACAACTTACCACCCATCCCTCTTGACTGCCCACAAACACCCACCTAGGACTACTATGGCAGGAGGAGGAGGAGGGTGGGCACTTACAGCCAGTTAATAATTATCTTCCTAGAATCTCACTCAACTTTTCTTTTTAACCACATACTACCATGGACTTGATTTTGGAGCATTTGCATGGATGATCAGGGATGGGACTGTGCCTGCTGAAATTAAGGATGTCCTTATGAAGGTTGAGGGTAAGAAAAATAAAAATTCCATGGCTAGTAGATACAGAAATTGAAATCTTGAAAATTGAAGTCTTTAGTGGTCTCGATCACCAAATGGTTGTGGGGGTTACACATTGTGCCAGGAGGATGTGCAGTTACAGCACATCATGATCAGTAAAGCAAGTCACCTGTTCTTGCCTCTAGACAACCAACTCAGTTTTGCATGATTTGCATAGTTGATTATGACGGAATGGGTATTATTGTGGAGGTTGGTGCTGTGTGTGAGAGGAGGGTTAATAGTGAAGAGGAGGGGGCTGTTTGGGATGGGTCAGTGGCAAGCTGGGGTGCATAGGCAGAGGTATCATTAGCAGAATGCTGGAGGTGGTGATGCAACTGTATTAAACACTAGCGAGGCCTCACCTAGATTCCTAAAATCATCATAGAATCGTAGAACTCAGAAAAGGACCTCTTGTCCCATCTAGTCTGCTCCATGTCCCCACACTAATCTTCCCTCTCCCATCTTAAAGCACCCACCCCACCTCCCTGTTAACCTCATGTGCCTGTCCTATGCTCTCTTGAAACCCTACACAGTCTCAGACCCCACCACCTCTTCTGGAAGCCTGTTCTAAGTCTCCACCACCCTCTCAGTGAAGAACCATACTCTCACATTGCCACTGTAGTTTCTCCCCTGTAGTCTCAGACTATGCCACCTTGTTATGGTGCCTTTCTTCTTTTAAAATAACCACCCTGGGTCCACTTTGACATATTTAAAGGTATCTATCAAGTCCCTGTCTCCCTTCTGGTCTCCAATGTGTATAGCACCAATTCCCTACATCTCTGTTCGTATGATTTGCCCTTCATTCCTTGCATTATCTTGGTCGCTCTTCTCTGTTCCAGTTCAATCAACTCTATGTCTTTGTGCAGGTATGGCCTCTAAAACTGGACTCCATATTTGAGGTGCGGTTTCACCATGGCTTGATACCGGGGCATCAGGACCTCCCTCCTTCTGCTAGTGATCGCCCTGCCTATACTTGCCAGCATACCATACTCTTTCCCTACTTCCCTGGTACACTGCTTCCCCACCTTGAGGCCACTGGAGACTAATATCCCTAGATCCCTCTCTTGCTCTGTAACCCTGACTTCCTACCTACCCCACCATGTGTGTATCCCGCCCTTGGGTTTCTGTGCCCCAGGTGCATAATTGCACACATCTTGTTATTGAATTTTAGTTGCCAGGTCTCCACCCACCACTCCAGTGTCCTCAGGAGCTGTCTCATTTCTTCAACACCCCCTGCAGAGTCCACCCTATTGCAGACTTTTTTGTCATCTGCAAAAAAGGACACATGCCCCTTCAGTCTGTCCACTATATTGCTTATGTATATACTGAAAAGGAGTGGTCCCAGCACAGACTACTGGTGGACCCTGTTTGTCACCCACCCTGTCCTGGAGTGCACCCCATTCACTACCACCCCCTGACTTCTGTCTGCCAACCAGTTTTCTACCCATCTAGCCATTTTGTCCCACACCTCCTACTTTACAGCTTGTTGACCAGCCTTCTGGGGAGTACAATGTTGAAGGCCTTGCTGAAATCCCAGATATGCCATGTCCACGCTCCCCTGGTCGATTATCTGTATCACCATCAAATAACTCAAATTGGACTGGTATGATTTCCATTCCCCTCTTAGTTCTCTCAGAACCTTCTCTGGCCACATGTCAGTTAGCAGGCAGATTTGTCCCCCCCCCAATTAGCTTTAGTGTGAGTCTGATGTGTGATTGACTTTGAGAATTTTTGTTCTAGTGTATGTCTGTGCTGGGAGAGCAGTGGTGATACCACATATGCAGATACCTATCTGGCCTGCCATGGTATGGATTATGTTGGACTACTGGACACTGGTTAAGGCTTTATTTTTGGTGACACCTAGTATGGGAGGGCATGGTGAGACTGCTTGATACCAGTTAACTCATTGCCTTCCAGAACATGCCTGTAGGTGGTGGCAAACAAACTGCAGTGTGTCCCAGAATGACTATAGAAGTCAGCTACAGACTTCCTGTATGCCCTTGCAATGTCTGGAGATGTCACTCATGTTTTAATATTACTTGCCAGCCAAAACTGATTACAATAGATTGCATAGCACCATTGAAAAGGTAATTTTGTACTGAACAACTTTGCCACTGATACTTTGTGCGAATCACGTTTGCTTTAGGAGTTATTCACATTTGTTTATGGCTTGGTGTGCATGGCTGACATTTGTCCCTCAAACATCACTAAAGCACCTTGAACAAAATGAGGAAAAACTATATGTTTCATACTAGAAAAACAGCTTTTATTGTAACTACATCTAATGTATGGATGCTAAATTTGGTGTTGAAATGTTACATATTTCCCAATCAAAAATGGCTTACTTTGCCTTTTTAGTGCAAAAATTTTTTTTTTATTTCAACTATTACAGAAAAACAAACAAATTGCATAATATTAATTCCATAGCACTGTTGGAAAGGTAATTTTGTGCTGAACAAATTTACCACTCATACTTTGTGTGTAGCACTTACGGTTTATGAGGTATTAGTATTTGTTTGTGGCATGCTGATTATGGATTGATTTTGCTTAAAAAGGCCCAGGATGTAGTGTTAAGAGTATACAGGAGACAAGTGGTGGAACTCTTAAAGAGCTCCTGTGGAGTGAATGAGTTAATATTTTATTTATGATGGGGCCTGCTATGGAAGTGCTTGGAGGGCCCACTGTACACAAGGGAATTCTTTATTTTTGGTTGTGCCTGGTATGGGAGTGCTTGGGTGGGACCACTGGACACCAGGGAAAGACTTACTTGTGGTGGGTCCTGTTATGGTAGGGCTTGGGTGGGACCACTGGACACCTGGAAATGCTGTATTGTGGTGTGGCCTGTCTTGGGATGGCATGGGGGCACCACTGGACTCCAGTTAATTCTTTATTATTTTGTGTTGCCTGTTATGGGATGGATTGGTTGGGACCATTTGACACCAGGGAATGCTTTATTTTTGGTTGAGCCTGGTATGGGATGGCTTGATTGGGGCCACTGGACAACATGGAATGACTTACTTGTGTTGATGCCTGGTATGGGAGGGCTTGAGGGGACCACTAGATATATGAGAGGTTGACATGCCTCCATTTTGTTTACATACAGGTTGCAGCATACAGTAGCTCCACTTTGATTATGTAAGCAACGAGACAGATGGGTGTTGGTAGTACTGAGATAACTGCATACCCAGAGGCATAGTGAGGCATGAGACTGTAGGTCGAGTGTCTTTAGTCTCTAGGTGTGCAGGTATCTCTGTACAACCAACACCCAGCCATGTCTTACTGCTTGTACAAAATGGGCCCATAGGCAACCTTAAGAAACAAAACTTCTAAAAGTTTTCAGTCACAAAAAATAAACTAAAATGTTGCTAAATAATGTACAATAGTCCCTCCACAGAAGTTTTTCAACTGTCAGTCATCTGTCTTTCTTCAAACTCAATACATTGTGTGATCGTTTACCATGAAAATAGATGAATTCAAAGCTCTATGTTATTCCAGCAGTATAATGCTCTCCCCTACACACACACACAGAATGGTAACATGGTATACATGAGTTCAAAATTCTTCAGAATTCAACTGGCATACAAACAGACACATACAGGCCTAAATTGGAGCCAGAATCTCAGTTTTATCTGTTGTAAGGAGCACGGAGTTCTCTGGCAAAGTGGTAGGGATAGAAGGGGGACTTTTCATGGTCAAAGAAACACCAGCAATGAAAACTCTGAATAGTATTTGATTTTTTTTTATGTGTGTAAGGGGGGCTCCACTGCCAGCTGTTGAAGTAGAAAAACTGATTGCAGGTGAGACAGCAGAGGGTAGTGGTGGGAGCGGAAATGCCATCTACAAGGGCTGTGATAAGTGGAGTACCGCAGGGCTCTCCACTAAGTACAGTATTATTTGATATTTTCACTGCCAACATCTCACAGGGCATTAAGATCAAGATTTGCCTTTTTATGGATGACACTAAAATCGTGGCAGCGGTGGTTGACACAGTAGGGTGGCAGGTGCTGCAGCATGATCTGAATACACTTTAGGGCTGGTCAGACACATGGCAGCTGGAGAAGCACTCATCAATTTTTGTTATGAAGTTTAGCATCATTATTTATAATCTTATGTGCAGGTTCAGAATGCAGTCATCATTGTACTAAAATACATTTGTTGCTTAGTGAACACTTTCAGTGTATGTCACATTTATATCTATAGTTTAATCTCTGTTTCTGTTTCAGATGCCAAGGTACTGGAAGGTCAAACCAATATACATATGCCCACTGGCTCGAAAGTGATGTAATTGACAGAACCAGATATTTGCATCATTATGTATGGCAGAAGACCATATTCTGTATAGACAGAGAAGTACAAAATTAACTCATTTTAGGGCAACACTATGAATCTAACCAGATGCATCTTTAGATATGTTATTTTAACATACATTACATATTTATTACTTTTTATTGTTACAAATTATTTTTGTATGGCGTTTTTTAAACGAGATTCTTTAGAAGTTTTCCTGTCTCTTATTTTTCCACAGATTCTCAGGCTTTGAATCTCTGAGATAAAGTAAACTATAAAATCTGATAACTACTGAGGAAATGTCAATATGCAATCATAATGGAATGGACATACATGAAATATTGATTCCTAATTCAGTATTATCTGTGACAATGACTGAAAATGGAGGATGGAGGACACAACAAACATGAGGTAAGTACAGTACTGTTCACTTCTAATAATCATTGTTTAATTAAAGATCAAGGGAATGATTTAAAACAATCACAACACTTCTTTCCTGTGCACATGATACACCCTTACACTGTCAAGAGCGTATCCTATACTGATACCTTGGAAACAGGCACAGTTTGGTACAGGTTTTTCTTTTTAATAGATCCCTCAATCTATAATAGTATTTTTCTTGTTCTGCTTTACTATGGATAAGGATGGTGCTGGGTATGGGAGGGCTTGTATGGGATCACTGGACACCAGGGAATGTGTTACTATTCAAATATGGGGATGCGAATCAAAGATAGGAAGTCCTCGAGATAGGGTTAGCGGAGGCCACTAGCTCTTGTACTAGGACACAAAGTAAAAAAAGCTAAGTACAAAAAAACAAGTTGCTTAAGCAGGGAGGTGCTGAATATGGTGAGGGTGAAAAAGGCAGCATTGAGAAGATTCGAAGGGATCAATTCGGGGTGAAGATAGAAAGGATTACCTGAAGAAATCAATATTGGTGACCAGAGCAGTCAGTGCAGCCAATGTGGCAAGGGACATCAGAGTGGTGCAAGGCATTACAGAATGGGGAAAGGACTTATACAGATGAAGAAGGGATAGAAGGTATTTTAAGGAATTTTAAGAGATCTTGTTCAATACCTCTCTGGGAACAATGATGCGTACTCCACGATTGAAAGCTAACTCACGTGGTGCCCCTCCACATGAGCAGTCCAAAGGATGATCCAGGGAACTATAGACCTGTCAGGGAAGGCTGTTAACACAGAAACATAGAATTTGATGGCAGATAAGGACCGCTTGGCCCACCTAGTCTGCCCATTTTCCTACCTAACAGATAAGCTGCAGATCCTAGTTAACCAACAGCTTACTTCCTCCTACCCCCCACTAGGACTGCCTTATGTCTGTCCCATGCATTCTTGAATTCCTCCACTGTTCTTGACTCCATGACCTCCTCAGGAAGGCTGTTCCATGCATCCACAACCCTCTCTGTGAAAAAATACTTCCTCACATTACCTCTGAGCCGCCCCCCCTCTATCTTCAAATTGTGCCCCCTTGTTCTTGCACATCTCTTTTTCTGAAAGATGCTACCCTCTTGGACTTTGTTGATTCCCTTGAGGTACTTGAAAGTTTCTATCATGTCCCCTCTCTCCCTTCTTTCCTCAAGGGTATACATATTAAGCTCCTTTAGTCTTTCTTTGTATGTCTTCTGGTGCAGACCCTGCACCATTTTGGTTGCCCTACTCTGGACAGCCTCCACTCTGTCTGTGTCTTTGCGGAGATGGGGTCTCCAGAACTGCACACAGTACTCCAGATGGGGTCTCACCAACTGTCTGTACAGAGGGATAACAACTTCATGTTTCCTACTATTGATGCCTCTTCCTATGCATCCCAGTATCCCCCCAGCCTTCCTTACTGCCTTCTCACATTGCTTGCCCACCTTTAGGTCATCTGATATAATTACCCCCAAGTCCCTTTCCATTTTTACTGTTGTCAGTATCTCACCCCCCATTGTGTACTCTTCCCCTGGGTTTTTGTTTCCCATGTGCATTACCTTGCACTTCTTTGCACTGAATCTGAGCTGCCATACATTTGACCATTCCTCCAACCTTGCCAAGTCCCTTCTCATCCTTTCCACTCCATCTTGTGTATCAACCCTGTTGCAGATCTTTGTGTCGTCTGCAAAGAGACATACTTTTCCTTCCAGTTCCTCTGCAATGTCACTTATAAAGACATTAAAAAGGACTGGTCCCCAGTATTGAACCCTGTGGTACCCCGCTAGTAACCCTCCTTTCTTCACTGTGTACTCCATTTACTACTATCCTTTGCATCCTGTTATCTAGCCAATTGTTTATCCAAGCTACCACCTTGGGACCCACTCCAAGGCTGGCTAATTTGTGTATTAATCTTTTGTGTGGGACTGTATCAAATGCCTTGCTAAAATCTATGTAGGCCATGTCCACAGCCCCTCCCTGGTCTACTACTTTGGTCTCCCAGTCAAAGAAATCTATTAGATTTGTCTGACACGACCTTCCCATCATGAATCCATGCTGCCTTGGGTCCTGTGCCCTACTGGCCTCTAGGTACTCAACAATTCTTTCCTTCAGAAGTGATTCCATCATTGTCCCTACCACTGAGGTCAAAACTAGAAGCAAAATAACACAGATGGAAGGATTAGCACAGCCAGTAAAGAAGGGGACATGTCATTCTATAGGTATGTAAGTGAAAAAAAAAACATGGGTGATTATAAGGGTAATGGGGAGAAAGGAGAGTGTAAGGAGGGGGACTTAGTAAAGACTGAAATACTGAATAAAAACTGCTGTTTAGTATTCACTTAAGAAGGGAATGATCAGGGACCACAGTTGAGTAACCAATACAAACATGGAGGAGAGGTAGACACCAGTCCATTCACAGTGGAAAGAGTCCTGGAGTATCTTACGAAACTGAAGGTGGACAATGAAATTGGGCCAGATGACATACACCCCACAATACTATAAGAGTTGCGTAGAGATTGAGCAGCTTCTCTGGCAGCTATGTACACAGAGTCACACAACACATAAGTTTTCACAGTGGACTGAAAGAAGGCAGGTTGTCCCTTTGCACAAAAGCAGGAGTAGAGGAGGCAGAAAACTATGGGCCGGGCAGCCTCACCTTGGTAGTGGGTAAGATCTTGGAGGCACTGCTTAAGGAGAGAATAGTGGCACACTTAGAATCCAGCAGAGCACAGGATCCAAGGAAACATGGATTCACAGCAGGAAGGTCATGTCAGACAAATGTGATATAATTTTTTTACTGGGTAATGAGGGAGATAGATCCTTCCTGTTCTGAAAACATATCGCCTTGGATCATGGGCACCACTGGATTCCAAGTGTGCCACTATTCTTTCTTTAAGCAGTTCCTCCATGATCTTATCCACCACTGAGGTGAGGCTGACTAGCCTATAGTTCCATGCTTCCTCCACACTACCATATTTGTGTAGAGGGACTACATATGCCTTCCTCCAGACCTCTGAAACCACTTATGTGTCAAGTGACTCCGTGAACAGTGCTGCCAGAGGTGCTGATGTCTTCACAGCTATCTTAATATTCTCATGTGTATACCATCTGGTCCCACTGATTTGTCCACTTTCAGTTTTGTGAGTTCCTATAGGACACTCTCTGCTGAGAATGGACTTGTGTTTACCCCCCATCATGTCTGTTACCTCACTGTAGTCCCTGACCAGCCCACTCTTTTGTGAATACTTAACAGAAGTACAGTATTAGTTTTGTATTTCTGCTTTTTCCATGTCTCCCTGCGTACACTTCACTGCATCCCCTTTGAGTTTTGCAACCCTCCCAATCTTCTTGTATGCCCTTTGAGTCTTACAACTCCCCCACATTCTTTTTTCTTCTAATGTACCAACAGAATGCCTTGTCCCATTTCTTTACTGTCTGTGCTTATCTTTCTTCCAGCTGTGAGTGGACTTGCGTTCCCCCACCACCATGTTTGTTACCCCACTATGGTCCCTGACCATCCCGCTCTTTAGTGAATACTTAAAAGAAGTATTAGTTCAGTATTTCTGCCTTTTCCATGTCTTCCTGTTTATACTCTCTGCATCCTTTTTGAGTTTTACAAGCCCCTGATCTTCTTGTATCCCCTTTGAGCCTTACAACCCTCCCCCCACATTCTTTCTTCTTCTAATGTACCAACAGAATGCCTTGCCCCTTTCTTCACTGCCTGTGCTAATCTTTATTCAGTCTGTGCCTTTGCTCTACTAACAGCCTTCCCTGCTTCCCTTAGATTACTTTGGGACACCTCCTTGCCATCATCTATTTGAGTCTCCTTATATTTCCTGAAACCTGCTCTTTTGGTTCTTACCTAGTCTGCCATCTCACCAGAGAACCACAGTGGTTTCCTTCTTCTTCTCTTGCTCTTATTTACCAAACTGATGCATTGTCTCATCACCTACTCTATGGCTCCCTTTAGTTATTCCCAACGATCCTCAACTCCCTCTCATGTCTCCATTCTCAGCAATGACTCTTTGCTACAGCTCCCCATTTCAGCAAATTCTGCACCCCACTGACAGACCACCTTCACTTCCTCACTAAATAGTCCTAGCCATAGTCATCTTGCGCACCTCTCATCTCGACACAGCGACCAGAACATCCCTCCTCTCACCTCTGTGGCCTGCTGCCATATGGAATACTTTGGCACCTTTGCATCCATCAACTTCTGCACAGATCGTTGTCTCCTCTTCATAAAGACTGATTTTATTTCCCCAGGCTGCAGATGCTGGTTACCATAATCTTTCACATTTCCTTAACCATCCTCCAATTTCTCTGAACCCGTCTGGACTATCTATATAGTTCACTCTCCTCTCCTCCCCTTCCCTGCTTTGCTCTTTTTGTCTAGCTTAGGTGCTATAGTTGCCAAATTACCATCTTTCTAATAGTTTCTATGCTATTTTGTGGGTGTGGGCTGCATAAGGGTTCCCGCTCCCCTTTCACCTCCCACTGCTTGCTAGTGTACATGTACCCTTCCTGTCTTTCTTTCTATCAGTTCTATCAGTAAATGCTTTATTTTTTGGAGCAACCTAAAATGGTAGGACTTGGTTGGGACCAGTGGGCACCAGTGATTTTTTTTCCTTTTGATGGAGTATGAAGTTTTACTATACCACCAGGGAATGCCGCTTAAAATTATTGACAACTAGGCCATCTATGTGGAGATCACTTGCTTTTCTGAGACTCTCCCCAAACAACACTTTCTCTCCTCCTTTAATACTGTATCTGTTTGCTAATTTCTAATGATCTAAAGCTCCCTTGTTTACTCTATTGTAGTTAGATACTTCTTTCATATCTCTCTGCTCTTGGTTTCTTCTCTTTCTACTGTAACTTCTCTTAGAAAATGGGCTAAGAAAATCCTGGGCTCTGATTGGCTGATAGACCTGGCAAGGTGGGCATCTATCAGACAACAGAGCCTGGGTTTTAAAAGTGCCAGTGACAATGACCGCATTACCAGTAGTAATGGGCACAGTATAATTTCAAACATCAGAGCCGCTATTTTTTCCTTTCAGTAACCGAGACTGGACCGGCAATTGATATTGGGCAGTCCCACCCTCCACCCACCCCTGTGTCACAAAACTGTCAGTGGCAAACGAAATACATTTTTTATTTAAAATAAAACATTTTTACCCACAGCAGAATGCTGTAATATGAAAGAGCTAGTGATTGTTCCCGGTTCCCACAAAAGCCAGCTGATCTAGTACCTGCTACAAGCTGGCAGCACCTTTCCATCTCCAGGGACTGCAACTTACCTAACTGCACCCATTGCTCCTCGACCCCATTCTGCTGCTCTACTCAGTTTAAAAACTGTAGCCCTGCTAAGTAACCCAGCTGAAAACCACTTGCAAAGAGCAAAAAAAAAACAACACAGCAATCTCACTGGTACCTCACTACAGTAGTGTAGCATGGTGCTCTTCTGATGTCCCATTCCCTCCTGAGGACTGACTCACAGTGCACTTGCTTCCCTCCTGACTAAGCACTGTAGTGTTTATCAGAAACAGGCGATTTAAAAAAAAAATCTAAAGTGAAGGTGCTTCGATACTGCCTCTCATTTACTTACCTGTTTCAAGCATGACTGAGCAGTGATGCTGTGCAGCTTAACAGCATGCTAATAATGGGAGACAGAGGAAAGTGTCTTTTTTTAACATCAAAATGATGGCAAGAGACTACTTGGGGAAAATTTTGTAGAAGCTACTGTTTGTTGTGTGCGTTGTGATGAGGAGGGGGGATAAGTTGAACAGAATGGCTCTGCATGGCAGGGGGAGAACAGAAGATGAAACAGCACAAAAATAGAGGGACTACTTTGTAAGATAAAGACTAAAACTGCATTCTTTATCTTTTTTATTTTTTTCTTAAATTCTTTAAATCACATATACAAATGCCACAACATCCATTTTCTAAGTGCAAGAATACCCTCCAGGGTGGGCGGTATTGGAGAATACTGGACCTTCCAGGGGCTATAAGGCCCTCCGCCTGTGGCGTCAGGCCTCATTACACCTCTGGGTGGTCCGGTAAGCCCCAATACTATCCACCCTGTTGGGTATTATTGCTTACATTATTAACCTTTATTTTTGTCTTTAACAGGTCTGACTGGATTCTGACTTGTTCCTCATTGGATAATTAAAATTCTATTACTTTCATCAGTGAGCGTTGCCTGCAGATGTGGCACCTCTGCAATCTCCATAATGTCTCTCTGAATTTGGTCATCCTACAGCTGAAGCAATGCTTCACTCACATCACAGTTATTACTTACACCTTACTTGCTACTTAATATTTTTTTAAGGTGACGTAGATATACACTACATGGATTTTTTTTTATTGGTATATAATAACTGGTCAGCAATTTTTTACATTGCCTGACCAAGTTATAATTCCCGTTATAACTTTCGTGAGTTATAGCGGGAAACACGCGCTGAGTCAGTCATGAAAACCGGCTCCCTGACTGGCTCTGCATGTGGTCTGGGGCAAGCTTTCAGTTCAAAAAACATGGTGGCTCCTTACTCGTTTAGCGAGGAGCTGCCAGACCAAGCGTTCTCGTTGCTTTTAAAAAAAATAAAGGAATGTATCTTATTGATGTTACCATTTAGAAATGGCAGCACGTCTCTCACTCGCTATCTGGATGATCCTGCCATTCGGCGGCCACAAAGAACAGGCATTGGCAAGGGGAAGACAACTGCGGTAAGATCGCAACCGCAAAATAAATGGAAAATGTAAAGACGTAAAACAAAAAATTGCTGACCAGCAATTATATTTAATAAGGAATGGGGAAGTGTTTTCAATTTGAAATTAATAGTTGCCCTCGGTGTGCGATGCCTTAATAAACCCCTCGGGCTTCGCCCTCGGGGTTTATGTAGCATCCCACACCTCGAGCAACCATTCATTTCTCATTAAGCACACTTCCCCATCCATTATTGTATATGTAATTACATTTGGAGCAGATAATCATGCAATTAGTATTTTAGTCTCTACTACATATTACATTGTATTGAAATAGTTATCCTACGTAAAAATTTCTCCTGACTGAAGAATGGTATAAATGCCAGTAGTGCATAATTTTTAACATTTGCTTACGCAAGTCATATACATTCAGTGTGAGCATCTGTAATGTATTGCATGTTTACTAACAAACCAGGTTATTATTATATTTCATTTTCTTATGGTTCGTGTTGCATATTTTGCCACAATGCATGTATTATTAAATTTATTGTTTTTCTCATCCATAGAAATTCAAATAACCCTTTGAGTCTGCATCCATTAGTCGAATAGTGCATAAAATATGTGACAAAGATTCTGACTGATCAATATATAATCATGCACCTGGAATGAGTCTGACACAGTTGATGGAACTAGGATTTATAATCGAATGTTATAAAATAATTATTAAAAAAACAGACTGAGAATTGATGCACTATTCACAACTTAAAGAATAATTGAAATTAAGAGAAAGCTTTTTTATTAAGGAAAAAAAAATAAAACAAAATAAAGGAAAAATTGAAAAAATGTCACTCCAAGAATTTAGTCATTGTGCATTGGCAACAAAACATCTCCAGCCAAAGAAAAGAAGTTCTGCAATTGAAAATGAGGATACTACATGGATCGAGGGTGGAACACCAGACAATACATTGTCATTTACAGGGACTCCAGGCATTCATGTTGTCATTCTGGATGAACCACTAGGATTTGTGAAACTGTTCTGCCTCAGAGGTGAAGTCCTACAGCTGGCGGCAGTAGAGACAAATAGATATGCAGCCCAATATTTTGAATTGCACCGGACTGAAGATATACCACAATATTCCAAGATAATGCAGTGGAAGGAAACGGATGCAGAGGAAATGAAATTATTTTTTGCACTTTGTATCGCAATGGGGATTGTGGTAAGCCATCTGTAGAAGACTACTGGATGACAGACAAAATCATCTGCACTCCCTTTTTTGGAATGGTAATGTCTAGGAATCAGTTTCAGCTACTGTTACGTTTTTTCCATTTGGCTGACAACTTAACTGCAAAGATGAGAGGAGAAGAGTGTTTTGAGCACCTTTATCACATCAGGGAAATTAAAAAACATTTCTTGCAGTGATGTAAGGAAACATACACTCCAGAATGGGATCTGTCATTGGATGAAGCAACCATTCTGTGGAAGGTGAACTTAAGCTATAAGACCGTCAATCCAAAGAAACCCATAAAATCCAGCATAAAGGTATACACACTGTGCAAATCAACCTCCGGATACATCTGTGACTAGCAGGTATACACAGGGAAGATGAACCAGGTGCAAGAACATGGACACACATATCGAATTTGTTTCAATCTCATTCAGAAAGAGCTATGAGTAAAGGGCTACAGGTTGTATATGGATCATTACTACAGTAGTCCAATTCTCTTCAAGGACATGTTTTTGGCAGGAGTTGGAACCTAAGGCATGGTTATGCATAACAGGAAGGGAATGCCAGCAGGAACTGCACAGAGAGAGCTAAGGCAAAATGAATCCATCACATACCATCATTCATCACTTGTCTGTATGAAATGGAAGGACAAATGGGACACATATATGCAGACAACCATATAAAATGCTGAACCAGTAATAACAGGCAAGGTGAACAGAATGACCAGTCATCACGCAACTAAGCCGAAGTGTATACTAGAGTACAACAAGTTCATGGGTGGCATTAACAGGAACGATCATTTGGCTGGATACTATGATTTTGGATGATGAACTTTGAAGGTATGGAAGAAGCAGTTCTTCTACTTCCTTATTGCTATGGTACTGCAGGGGTACATTGTGTATTGCAAATATTCAAGTGATGTGAGGAAAATGTCACACCTGGATTTCCGTAGAGCGGTTGTCAGAGAGTTAGTTTCATCATCGTGGAAAACAGACTCATTGCTGATACATCACCAAAAGAGGCATGCACTCATAGATGAACTGCCAACAAGACTCACCGGAAGACATTTTGCTTCTTATGTCCCCTGCACAGAGAAGTAAGGACACCTGACCAGATGTATCATCATACAAAAAAAGGTCTGTGCAGAGAGTCAACATACTGGTGCTCATTATGTAGAAAAGGACTGTGTGTTGCAATATACTTTCAGGAATACCACAACATCAAGAACTATGGAGTAACTCAGTCACCACATATCAGTGATGACAGTTCATGAGCCACAGAAGATAAAGTTGGATGAGATCAATTAATAAATTCTGTTATAAACAGAAAACCAATCACCATGCCTAACATCCCTCAAGGCAACATGCCCTCAAAGCTGACAGCCCTCAAGCCAACAAGCCCTTAAGGCTCATGGTCCTCAAGGCAATACACCCTCAAGGATGATGGCCCTCAAAACAACCAACCCTCAAGGCAACATCCCTTCAAGCTGACATACACTCAAGGCAACTAACCCTCAAAGCAAAAAGCCCTGGAGGCAACATGCCTTCAAGGCTTATGGCCCTCAAGGCACCCATCCCTCAAGGCAACAAGCCCTCTAGGCAACCAACAAATACGTGATTGGTGTACACCAATTGCCAAGCCTAACATCCCTCAAAGCAACCAGCCCTCAAGGCTGATGGCTCTCAAGGCAAAATTCCTTCAAGGCAACATGCCCTCATGGCAACCAACAACAAATAGGTGATTGGTGTACACCAATTGCCAAGCCTAACAGCCCTCAAGGCAACCAGCCCTCAAGGCTGATGCCCCTCAAGGCAACAAGCCATCAAGGGAACAAGCCCTCAAGGCTGACGACCCTCAAGGCAACTGGATCACAAGGCTGATGGCCCTCAAGACAACCATCCCTCAAGGTGGATGGCCCTCTAGGCAACCAGCCCTCAAGGCTGATGGCTGTCTAGGCAACCAGCCCTAAAGGCTGATAGTCCACTAGGTAACCAGCTGTCAAGGCTGATGGCCTCAAGGCAACCAGCCCTCAAGGTTGATGGCCCTCAATACTAACAGTCCTTGTCTGAAGACAAGTCACGAATTACTGCAAGTCTCCTTTTTTGCATCACCAAAAAAGTTATTGATAGTGAGATTGATGCCCTACTGAATGGCTATTGTCTCCAAACAGATTAACGTTGGTAAGCTCATTCAAAGGATTCTTGCGGATGGGCTCTGTGGCATTCGGTTTTGCAACTCCAGATACAGTGACTGTTGCTTTAGAGCAGGAGGGTTGGAATGCTGGAACACTGCTTTGGGTGTTTTGTGCTGCAAAAATGTTAGAATTTCTTCCTTGCTTAGCTTCGGACATGTAACTAGTCATTTATTGACTGTAATTAATGGTGCCCTGAAACC
Source organism: Neoceratodus forsteri (assembly GCA_016271365.2). NCBI lineage: Eukaryota > Metazoa > Chordata > Ceratodontiformes > Ceratodontidae > Neoceratodus > Neoceratodus forsteri. The sequence goes on along the minus strand of CM028132.1, from coordinate 781,324,940 downwards.
TGCTACACCTCTGTGGGGGGTACTTCGTGATCCACCAGGCATCGGATCACAGTCTTTTGAGTGGAAAATTTCATAATGTGTTTTTCGTGAGGTAATCCAGCAGCAGTTATACATTTTAACATGTTACAGACTTTATTCTCACCCAAGGTCATAGTATGGTACCAGTGTAACATACCTGGCTTGAAATTAAGATTAGGGGCTAGATAGAATGGTGTGTCAGGACTGAGCATGTTAGAAGGCCTTTCTGGAGCATATTTTTTGTAGGCTGCCAGTGGGTCTCTGCTTGGATTGCTTAATATCTCCCAGGTTATATCTTTTAGCAGTTTTGTTTTTTAACGTTATGTTTATTGATTTGTCAATCAACATACAGTCATATTCTTACATACAATACATACAGATGGATTCATACTGTATAATTCCACGAGGATGCCACTCATCTTAATAAATGTGGTTATAAAATCATACTTCATCCTTAAGATACGTCATAGAGTGGTGGTTAGACGCATTTAATAACGGTTTCATAGAAAAAAAACCCACAAGAAATGCTGCAATAGTGAGCCCATGAGCTACATGGAATTAAACAAATGAGGTTAAACAAATAGTAGCCGATTTCTGTTTCCTATGGTAGGAAAATACTATAAGTATGACCATGCTTTATCAAATGTTAAATAACCCATGAACTTTTATATTCTAGTAATGAGCTGCAGCCCCCAAAATCCCTCAGCACTTTGAATTAATAACAAACCCAAACAGGCATAAGAACTGATACTAGACTGTGCTTAAGTCCCAAATTATAAATGGTCAAATCTAACTTCAACTGTACAATTTTAGAAAAACTCCATATAATGTGTAAACCTTAAATGAAATGTACCAGCATAGGAACTTGCAGAACAACCTATTAGAACTCTCCCCTCTCCTGTTCCATTTAACCCAACATACTGTAACTTCGCAGTCCCGTCCCCTATAACAGAACTATAAAACTTAATAGCCAGGCATAGTTAGAGTTCAGATAGGAGAAGGATTACATTTAACAACGTTAAAGAGACTGAGAGCAAACCTGAACTCTCTAAAAGTGTCCTCAAGTGTCCAGGTCATCGTCTTCTAACTCTGGCTGGGGAGAGGTCTCTCTCCATCGAGAAGCTAGTGCATGCCATTGGACCCACTTCAGCCCTTCACTCAGATCTGTAAATATGAACACTCAGCCTTAGTGAAGGATTCGTAGCCTGGCCGGGTAAATCAACCCACGTGAGATGTTCGCCTCCTTCAGGATCACTCGGACCCCATCAAAGCATTTCCTCAGCTGTCTCGTGGCATAACTTAGCTCAGGACATAAACAGACATGTTGACCCTAGTGGAGAAGTGTTCTCTCTTTTGTCTCACCAAGGCAAGAATCTAGTCCCTGGTTCCCATCCCATCAAGGACCACCACAATAGCTCTGGGGGCTTCAGGGTTATCCTGTCTTCCTTGGTAAGCCACCCTGTAAGCCTTTTGCAGGATAATGTTGTGATCTTGTACGGGTTGGCCAAGTTGTTGTTCCAATCATTCTTTGCTGAACAACTGCAGGTGGTCACCTTCGCTTTGTTCAGGCATGCCAAGGACCTGCAAATTCAAGGAGCGAGCCTGGTTCTCCAACATCTCTATCCATGTTCATAGGTGTGAGTTTTCCCTTTGCCAAATTACTCGTTGCTCCCATACCTGCAGTCGCTTGTTGCTTTGTCTCCATAGTTGTTTGCAATTGGGTCATATCTGTCTCTAATGTGGAGACTCTGTTAGTCAGGTTGTCAAATTTCCCCGACAGAGTAGCTACAGACAGAGGCAATTAAAGTGTTTATTTTGTGCCTGATGCTTTGCAGAGTTTCAGCTTCCATTTTCTCGGATGGAACTTCCACAAGTGCTTGCACTGATCTTGTGGTCAGAAGGCCTCCAACATTTCTGCTTCTTGCTCAGTCTTGATGCGACTTATCTTTTTTTCAGATTTCTCATTTCTCTTTCATATGTGTCTCGATTGCTCATAAGCATATTATTTCTAGTACCAATGCCTGCAAAAGTATAAAAATGCTGAGTTTGTTTCAGATCTCCAGTTTTAAGTTGCCATCTTGCTCAGCTCTACAGCACCCCCATCTGTTCAGCAGTTCTCAACACTAAATATAGACCATTGTTAAAAAAAATCATGTTTAGCAATGAGATGGGAGTGTGGAGGCCAAGGGAATCACTGCTGTATAACTTTTCGATATCAGGAGGAGACAGTGCATCGGCCCTATTCGGCTTGTTGCCTTTCCCAAACTTTTTTAAACATTTGCTTGGCAGCTAGTGTTGCTATGGTTTCTTCAAAGTGGGTTTGATGTCTGTGGAATATGGAGTGGCCGTAACTGATTTGTAGGAGATTCCTGTCTATGCTCCCAACTAGACCCCTTAGTGTCAAATATGACAAACCTCTTACTGGGGTTGTAAAACTCAACTCCACTAGTGGCATAGCTACCACCACAGCATGCTTTCAAGGCACCTCTGCCTTGGAAATTTGTGAGACCACCAGCGTCCCTCAAGACGACTTCCCTCAAAGCAACAAGCCCTCAACGCTGACGCGATTGCCAAGCCTAACAGGCTCTCAAGGCAACCAGCCCTCAAGGCAACAAGCCCTAAAGACTGACAGCCCTTAAACCAAAAAAGCCCTAAAGGCAACTAGCCCTCAAGGCTGACAGCACCCAAGGCAAACAGACCTAAAGGCTGACTTCCATCTAGGCAACATGCCCTCAAGGCAACTAGCCATCAAGAGGTGATAGGTGTACACCAATTGTCAAAGGGCAATTTGGTGTACACCAACTGCCAAGTCTAACAGTCCTCAAGGCAACAGGCCCTCAAGGCTGACTGGCCTCTAGGCAACATGCCCTCACAGCTGATGGCCCTCAAGGCAGATGGCCTTCAAGACAAAATGCCCTCAAGGCTACAAGCCCTCAAGTCTGATGGCACTCAAGGCAACTAGCCCTCAAGGTTGACAGCATCCAAGGCAACCAGACCTAAAGGCTGACTTCCCTCAAGGCAACTAGCCATCAAGAGGTGATAGGTGTACACCAATTGCCAATGGGGGATTTGGTGTATACCAATTGCCAAGCTTAACAGTCCTCAAGGCAAAATGCCCTCAAGGCAACAGGTTCTCATGGCAACAGGCCACCAAGGTTGACTGACCTGAAGGCAACAAGCCCTCAAGGTTGATGGCTCTCAAGGCTGACTGACTTCTAGGCAACATGCCCTCAAGGCTGATGGCCCTCAAGGCAGATGGCCTTCAAGACAAAATGCCCTCAAGTCTAATGGCACTCAAGACAACCAGCTCTCAAGGCTGATGGCCCTCAAGGCAACCAACAACAAATGGGTCATTGGTGTTGTACATCACTTGCCCATGGGCAACTGGTGTAAACCAATTGCCATGCCTGACAGCTCTCAAGACAATGAGACCTCAATGCTGATGGCCCATGAGGCAACCAAGCACAAATGAGTGATTTGTGTACACCACTTGTCAGTCTGTGATTGGTGTAAAATAACTGCCATGCCTGACATTCCTCAAGGCAATGAGCCCTCCAACAACAAATGGCCAGTTGGTGTACACTGCATGCTAGTGGGCGATTGGTGTAAACTAACTGCCATGCCTGACAGCCCCCAAGACATTATGACCTTAAGACAATGAGCCCTTAACATGCCCTCAAAGCAACAAACCCTCAAGGCTGACAGACTTCAAGACAACCAACAACAAATGGGCAATTGGTAGTGCTGTGCAGAATGCGGAATTCTGCCGGCAGAATTCCCACCAGAATTTTGTTGGTTTTTCAGCAGAATTCTGCCTACTGTGATCTGCAGAATATTACTCCGAGGAAAAGCAATTTTTCCACAGAAAATTATTCCACAACAATTTCAGCAGAAAATATTGAAATCCACAGAATAATATTCGGTGGAACAGCATTTTTTCTGCTGAAAATAATTCCATAACTGTTTTCTACCATGGGATTTCACCATTCCATTTGTGGCAAAATTGCTCAGAATTTTGTTCCGCTGGAATTTCAAAATTCTGCACAGCACTAGCGATTGGTGTACACCACATGCCAGTGGGCAACTGGTGTCAAAGAACTGCTGTGTCTGACATGCCTCATGGCAACAGGCCCTCAAGGCTGACGGCCATTAAGGCAACCAAGCACAAATGGGTAATTGGTGTACACCACTTGCCATTGTACAATTGGTGTAAAACAATTTTCATGCCTGACAGCCCTCAAGAAAATGAGTCTACAAGGCTGAATTCCCTCAAGGCAATCAACAACAAAAGAGTGACTGGTGTAAACCAATTGCCATGCCTGACATCCCTCAAGGCAACATGCCCTCAAAGCAAAGAGCCCCCAAGGCAACCAAAAACAAATGGAAGATTGATGTATAACACTTGCCAGTAGGCTTCTCAAGTAAACCAATTGCCATGCCTGACAGCCCTCAAGGCTGATGGGCCCATAAGGTAACCAATGACAAATGGGTGATTGGTAAACATCACTTGCCAGTGGATGACTAGAGTAAGCCAACTGCCATTCCTGACAACTTTCAAGACAACATGTCCTCAAGGCAATGAACCCTCAAGGCAGCCAACTACAAATGGGTGATTGGTGTACACCTCAGGTTTCATTTAACTTCTACCCTTCAACGTCTTTGACTTTCTTTTAAAAAAAAGTTAGACATTAGTCTAGTACAGCCATGTATGTGCGTTTACATACATGACAACATTAATATGTGTACAACCAGTAAATGGTTTAGAAAAAAATATGCCAATATGAAGTTGATTCTCAGCTCACAATTTGTATGCATTGTTATATGCACTATGGTGGTATATGCTACTTTAAATTATAATGTCATAACTGATTGATTTACATATCGGGTGATTCTTGTCACATAAGTTTATTACTTGCATATAAAAATGCTTCACTAGTGCTGTTACCAAGCCCCCTGATGAAGGGTTAGTTTGACCCGAAGTGCCGGGGCAAGTAGTGGCCACCATTACGTTATTTGGCCACACTCTATGTTTAAACGGAATTAAATCTGTGAAGCTTACCATTAGAGTTGTAGTTTTTCTTACTTTCTGAGTACACATATTTTGGAAGTCTTAAAGAGTATCGTACTAGCCAGCCCTTGCAGGTGCACCACACCACATTCCCAGTGCGTGCAGGTACTTTTTGGGTGTTTTCATCCCTCAAGGCAACATGCTCTCACAGCTGACAGCCCTCAAGGGAAACACCAGCAAATGAGCGATTGGTGTGCACCACTTGCCAGTGTGCGACTGGTGTAAAACAACTGCGATGCCTTATTGCCCTCAAGGTTGAAGGCTGTCAAGGCAACCAACGACAAATGAGCGACTGGTGTTCACCACTTGCCAGTAGGTGATTGGTGTAAACCAACTGCCATGCCTGACAGCCCTCAAGGCAATGAGTGCTCAAGGCTGACGGCCCTCAAGGCAACCAACAAATGGGTGATTAGTGCACACCACTTGCCGGTTGATGATCAGGGTGCAAACTAATTGCCATGCCTGACAGCCTTCAAGGCAATGAGCCATAAAGGCTGACGGTCCTCAAGCAACCAGGCATCGTACAATTGCCAGTGGGTGATTGGTGCAGACCAATTGCTGTGCCTGACAGCCCTCAAGGCAACATGTCTTCAGGGCAACTGGCCCTCAAGGCAACCAACAAATGGGTAATAGGGCCTTGATGTCTTGAAGGCATGTTGCCTTGAGGGCTGTTAAGCATGGCAATTGGTGTACAGCAATCACCCATGGGAAACTGGGATACACCAATAGTTAATTTGTGGTTGGTTGTGTAACCCCCTTGTTCCTAGGGGTTACTAGAATCCCACTTAGAATCAGTGGCAGGCAGGGAGAGGCAGCTTATGAGATACCAGTTAAATGGGTTTCACACTCTGTTTTCAGTTTCTGCTGAGTTAGAGTGATGATGTCACCATAGAATTCTTGCATCAGCATTAGCCACAATGGGATGCTAGCTGCAGGGGTGAGCAGTAGAACGTTGAGGAATTCAGTTCAGTCTTCAAGGAGCAGTCTGTGTGGAGACTCAGGAGAGTGAGGAATGCTGCAGAGTGCAGCTCCTCAGAGCCTAGCTCTCATATAGCACTACCTCAGAAGAAGGGGTTGTGTGTTCTCACCCTAGAGAAGAACACAGAAGACTTGTAGAAGGAAGTGGTAGAGACCATTTCTAGAAGTTGTTCCAGTGTCCCATCCCCGGAGGGATGGGGGGGGAATTCCAGGAATTCAGGGGCAATCCCCTGGTCCAGCCTGGAGAGAGAGAGAGAAGCTGCCTGAGAGTCATTTTGTTCTGTGAGTACCAGAGATTGTGTTGTGGGAAAAAAGCCTGGGGCACCTGCATATCGTGGTGAGTTCTTCTCTGATAAAGAGACTGTTCACCAAGACAGTGTTTTAAGTAAAAGTATCTGCCTACTGTGGGGTCAAAGAGAGACTTGCCAAGTACAGAACTTTTAAACTGTGTATGATTTAGAAGCATCTGCAACAGTGGGGGTCTAGAATAAAGACATAGCCACATGCAGAACTTTTAAAGTCAGGACACCTCCAGTACAAAGTAGAATGTTAAATGTGAAAAACATTTCGAGAGCATCTACAAATGGTGTTTCAGAGAGAGGTGTTGTAACCAAATGACTGGCCGAGTATAGATTTGGGAGCAAAAGGTGGGAGACCCTCCCATCTGGAGTAACCAGGTTTACCTCTCCAGGTTCAGTATGGGCACCTATGTTTTCTCTCGGTGCATTTGGCCAATACCTGAGGAAAGCACCCAGATGGTGGATTTTGGATTTTTCCTGAGAGCCGAAATGTGCTTGTGAGTGGTTTAGGGAGCCACCATCAACCTCCATGCAGTATGGAAAAGTGTCCTAGTACTGGCAGGGGTGCCAAGTCAAGGAAGATAAGAGAAGTGTACCAGTTTGGGCCGTGTGTGCCCAGATCCATTCAGAACCTGAGGGTTTGTAGTGAGGAAGTGTGCTCTGTACCTCAGTAATCTGCATTACCAGCGAGTGTAGCCCTGTGGGGATCCGTCTTTGCTTTGCTATTCTCTGTGTTATGTGAATAAAATCCACACTCTAGAATCCCAGCCTGGTTTGGATATTACAGTTATTGCTTCCAGTTCTGAATTTACTTGGGTGCCACTGACCAGAAGTACAAACCTAGTATAATGCTGAGCAAACGCTTTCTCCCATGGACCCAGGTTGATGGCCATTCTAAAAGGTCCCCCCAGGTGTGAGCCAGGTAGTTGCCACACTTGGTTTGCCTGTCTAAGAATGGCAGGCTCCATAGTAGAAGTAATGGGTACACAGAATCTGTTAGATATTTGTAGTAACTACCCCCACCCCTCTCGGTGGCGCCTGGATGTGAGAGGAGCAGCCCTGCTGGCAGAAACAAGGAGGGGGGGCGGTGGGAGGAGGTTACAGTTGCCTTAAGGTCCACCTTTGCCACATCTGGTCACTTTGTATGAATTATTGATGAGTGCCTCAAAAAGGCTGTCTTTTTCTAAAAAGCCTCACAATCCTAAAATGACTCAAAGTGACACCCTTTGCTAAAAAAAATCATAATGGCCACCTTTGCTAAAAGGCCTCAAAATGGCCACCTTTGCTAAAAAGCTCTCTGAATGAGTCAGGGTTGATATACTGTAGTATGGCAGTAATCAGTCATGCGACAACTACTGGACACACTTCTGCACCACTGTTGCAAAATCTGGACAGCTTCTGTGAATTACTAGTGGCCACATTTGCTAAAATGATCTCAAATGTCTCATGGTCGATGTGGTATGGTGGTAATCAGTCATGTGACCACTACCCGATACATTTCTGCACCACTTTTGCCACATTTGGGAACCTTTTGTAAATTATGTGTGAGCACCTCAAAATGGCCACCTTTGCTAAAATGCTCTCATTATGGCTAAGGGTGTCAGGAAGGAATAACAGAAATGGGAAGAGGTTCAGTTGGGCTGTAGTTATGACCTCAGGATCCAGCCCCAGTTGAATCATGCAGTATGTCTGGTTGCTGTCAGGGTGGCTGGATGGAAATAGGAAGGGGTTCAGTTGGGTGTGGTGGCTACCTCATGATCCAGCAACCAGGCTGTGTGTGTGTGTGTGGGGGTATTCACTGAGTGGAACCGTGCAAGGTCCCAGGGTTGAAATCTATGTGTGGTTGGTATTAGGGAGGTTAACAGTAATGGGTAGGGGTTCAGTTGGGCTGTGGCTGTGACCTCAGGATCTAGTGCCCAGTGTTTGGGGGTGACATTCCCTGAAGGGGACCATGCAATGTCCCAGAGTTGAATCATACATCTAGTTGCTGTCAGGGAGGTTGGATGGAAATGGGAAGGTGTTCAGTTGGGCTGTGGCTGTGACTTCAGGTTCCAGCTCCCTTTGTTGGTGGGGTCAATCCCCTAAGTGTGACTGTCCAAGGTCCCAGAGAAGAATCATATGTATGGTTGCTGTCAGGGAGGTTGGACAATAATGAGACGGGGTTCAATTGGACTGTGGCTGTGACCTCTGGATCCTGCACCTGGAATGTGTGGAGGGGGGTGTATTCCCCAAGTGGCACCATGCAAGGTCTCAGGGTTGAAACTTGGGAGTAGTTGGTGACAGGGAGGTGTAACATTTCTGGGAAGGGGTTCAGCTGGGCTGTGGCTTTCACTTCAGGATCCAGTGCCCAGTGTTGGGGGGTATTCCATAAGTGGGACCGTAAGCTGTCCCAATGTTAAAACCTATGTGTGGCTGGTGTCCATTAGGGGTAGGGATTCTGTTGTGGTGAGGCTGTGGCCTCAGGATCCAGTGCCCAGTGTTTAGGGGCTGGCAGTCCCTGAGTGTGACCTCCAGATCCTAAAGTACCACTCGAAATGCTGTACCCCCCAAACACTGGGCACTGGGCACTGGATCCTGAGTTTGCAGCTACAGTCCAACTGAACACCTTCACATTTCCACCCAACCTCCCTCACAGCAACAAGATTTATGATTCAACTCTTGGACCTTGCACAGTCCCCCCAGGGAATGCCACCCCACAAACACTGGGTGCTAGATCCTGAGAACACAGTCTCGCCCCAACTGAACCTCTATCCATTACTGTTAAACATCTGTGACACCAATAGCACATAGGTTTCAACCCTGGGACCTTGTATGGTCCCACTCAGGGAATGCCCCACTACACATACTGGGTGCTGGATCCTGAGGTCACAGGCACAGCCCAGATGAACCCCTACCCATTACTGTTACATCTCCATGACACCAACCACACATAGGTTTCAATGGTGGGACCTTGTATGGTCCCACTTCGGGGAATACAGCCCCCCCCACACACATATCCTGGGCGCTGAATCCTGAGGTCACAGCCACAGCTCAACTGAACACCTTCCCATTTCTGTCCAACCTTCCTGACACCAACCACACATAGGTTTCAACCAATGGGAACTTGCATGATCACACTAAGGGAATGCCCCCTCCCCAAATACAGGGCAATGGATACTGAGGTCACAGCCACAGCCCAATTGAACACCTTCCCACTTCCATCCAACCTCCCTGAAAGCAACCAAATGAATGATTCAAATCTGGGACCATGCAATGTCTGCCTCAGGAAATGCCACCCCCACCAAACACTGGGCACTGGATCCTGAGGCCACAACCCAAATGAACCCCTACCCATTACTACTACACCTCCCTGACACCAGCCACACATAGGTTTCAACCCTGGGACCTTGCATGGTCCCACTCTGTGAATGCCCTCCCCACAGCCCAGTTGCTGGATCAGCAAAACTGAACCACTTCTCATTACTGTTACACCTCCCTGCCATCAACCACAAATAGGTTTCAACCCTGGGACCTTGCATGGTCCCACTCAGGGAATGCCCCCCACAAAGCATCAGGTGCTGGATACTGATGTCACAGCAGCAGCTCAACTGAACCCCTTCCCATTACTGTTACACTGGCCTGACATCAACCACACATAGGTTTAAACCATGGGACTTTACACGGCCCCTCTCAGGAAATGTCTGCCCCCAAAATATCGGGTTTTGGATCCTGAGGCAACATCCACGGCCCAATTGAGCCCCTTCCCGTTTCCAACCAACTTCCCTGACAGCAGCCAGACATTCAATTCAACTCTAGGACTTTGCATGGTCCCACTCGGAATGCCCCCACGTTTTGATGCATTTTAGCAAAGGTGGCCATATTGAGGCATTTTAGCAAATGTGGTCATTTTGAGGCATTTCAGCAAAGGTGACCATTTTCACCCTTAGTGCCCGTATGTGGCAAAAGTGATGCAGTACTGTGTTCGGTAGTAGTCACATGACTGATTACTGCCATGCCACAGCAACCCTGACCCATTCAGAGAGTTTTCAGAAACTGTGGCCATTTTGAGGCTTTTTAGCAAAGGCAGTCATTTTGAGTCTTTTTAGCAAATGCTGCCATTTTTAAGGCTTTTTAGAAAAAGAGCCATCTTGAGGCATTTTAGTAAAGGAGGCCATTTTGAGGCGTTTTAGCAAAGGTGGCCATTTTGAGTTTATTTAACAAATGTGGGCAACTGGTGTAATCCAATTTCCAAGCCTAACAGCCCTCAAGGCAACAAGCTTGCTAGGTTAACGGCCCTTAAGGCAACCAACCACAAATGGGCAATTGTGTACACCACTTGCCAGTGGGCAATTGGTGTAAACCAGTTGCCAAGCCTAACATACCTCAAGGCATCATGCAATCAAGGCAACAAGCCCTCATGGCTAATGGTCCTCAAGGCAACATGCCTGCAAGTATGATGGTCCACAGGGCAACCATGAAAAAAATGGGTAACAGGTGTACACCAATTGCAAATGGGCTATTTAAGCAATAAGGCATGACCAGGGGTTAGATTACCAGTCTGTTAATCATCCTCCTGAACTGGATTTCTGCAAAACATCATCACCAGGTATCTGCATTTTTCATTTGGGTGTGGGTAGGACAGTAGTGTGGTGGGTAGGTAACTGGCTGGGTGGCAGGACACAGAGGGGTGGTGGTAAATGGCTGTCACTCCACAGAGGGAAGAGTGACCAGTGGGGTACCACAGGGATCAGTGCTGGGACCGGTCCTATTCAACATCTTCATCAGTGACATTGCACAGGATATAGAAGGCAGAATTTCACTGTTCGCTGATGACACAAAGCTCTGTAACAGAGTAGACACACCAGAGGGTGTAGACAGAATGAGAAGGGACCTGCAGAAACTTGAAGAATGGTCAAGGGTTTGGCAGTTGAAATTCAATGCAAAGAAGTGCAAGATAATGCATATGGGGCACAAAAACCCTGGCACAATATATCAGTTGGGGGTGAGGATATAGCATGCACCAAGCAGGAAGGGATCTTGGGGTTGTCATCTCTGATGACCTCAAGGTAGGAAACAGTGTGACAAGGCATCAGGTAAAGCAAATAGGATGCTGGGATGTATAGGCAGGGCATCACCAGCAGGAAAAGGGAGGTCATAATTCCGCTATACAAGACACTAGTGAGGCCCCACCTGGAGTACAGTGTACAGTTCTGGAGACCATACCTATGTAAGGACATAGACAGGGTAGAGAAGGTTCAGAGGAGGGCAACAAAGATGGTGCATGGGTTGCATCACAAGTCCTATGAAGACAGGTTGAAGGAACTGAACATGTACTCCCTGGAGAGAGGAGGAGAGAGGGATATGATAGAGACATACAAGTATCTTACAGGGAGGAACAGGGTGCAGGAAAACACTATTTTTAAGCGAAAAAGATGTTTCAGGACTAGAGGGCATGGGATGAAGTTGGAGGGAGGACGATTCAGAGGAAACATGAGAAAGAATTTCTTCACAGAGCAGGTGGTGGACAAGTGGAACACCCTGCCAGAGGAAGTGGTGGGGGCTGAAACAATCACGGGATTTAAGAATGCATGGGATAGACATAAAGGAATTCTAGAGGTCAGGGGTAAGGGGAAATAGACTTCTAGGAAAACAAACTGAACTTACAAGCTCAAATGGGCAGACTAGGTGGGCCATAGGCCCTTATCTGCCGACACTGTCTATGTATCTATGTATTTAAAAATCAACTTTTTGGAAGCTATCCCAAGCAAAACATAAGTCAAACTCAGTGACTCTAGGTCCCGCTTGAATCCACATTTTCATCTGACCTGCTCCATGATCTGTATGTGGGCTTTTCAACAACCTCTTTGAATAACAAAGAAGCATGCAGACAAAAGGATTTCACATCCTGCATATGCGCAGGCACAGTTCATCACCTTCAGGAATTCTAACACATTCTGTGACTCTGGACCTCAGCTGTTGGTAATTTCTTTTGGCTTATGACTTAACCACCAGGTATCTACAAGATGCTGAAATCCTTTCTCCTACAAATTCTCCTTATGCTGCTCCTGCTCTCAGGAAATGTTCACCCCAACCCAGGACCACCTGGGCAGCCAGCAGTGGCACCAAGCAGAAGGACAGGGACACTCACCATGGCATCCATCAACGCCTGCAGCATCCTCAACAAACTTGATTCCCTCCAAACATGGATCCTACAGCACAAACCTGATGTCCTCTCAGTTGTGAAAACATGGCTAAACCCTAAAATCCCTGATACCTCAGTCTCTATCCCTGGCTACTGCATTTTCAGGCAAGACAGGATTGCTAAACGGGGCGGGGGCTGCACCATCTATCTTAAGGATACCCTTATGGGTCACATCATCCCATCTCCTAGCCTAAGCAACTCCTCTCAGGTCCTCACAATCAAAAGCCTCCTTGGTGCACATAACAAGGAACTCACTGTCATCTCAGTTTACCTACCCCCAAGAGACCAGGCTGCTGGCTTCCATAGCATCATGGAATATCTAAGAGTCCAGCAACAGAATTCTGAAACCATAATCATGGGTGATTTTAACATTAACTGGCTCTCCACTGAGGCCACTACCTATAAGAATGCAGCCACGGTGCATCACCTCACTCAACTGGTCAATGCCCTCACTAGGTGTAACTATAGGACAGGCTCCCTTACGCTTCTAGACTGGATTCTATCTAACCGCCCTGAACGCATCTCCAATGTTTCTGTACTCCTGGATACAGTAAGTGACCACTCACCTGTCATCTGCTCCTGGTCAAACAAATACCACAAGCCCCCTCCCAAGCTTATCTATGCCAGGGTTATCAAACAAGGGCACCTCCAGCTGTTAAAATCCCATCTAACCAGGCTGAACTGGGCAGTGCTTGACTCCCTCAGTGACACCAACAAAGCTCTGGACCTATTTATCAAACATTTCAGCGAAGCCTGTGACATCTATGCACCAGTGAAAAAGATGAAGGTCAAAGGACAGACCAACCCCTGGGTTACTACTGACCTTTTAACTCTGCTCAAGCACAGAGACCACCTCTGGCATTGTGCATGTGCAACTCAACATAAGTAAACATACAATTATACAAAGCAGCCAGAAATGATTGCACTTGAAAAATACGGAATGCTAAACACAGCTATTACAAAGAGGCTCTGACCAACTCTTGGGGCCAGGAAACAAATTCTGGAACAACATGAAAGAACTCACAGGCAAGGATCCTAAAGCACCACCCACTATGCTCAACCTTCATGGCACTCCTACACTCGACCTAGGTACCATCACCAGCACTTTTAATAATGCATTTACAAACCTGGACAGTGTCCTTCCACCAAATCTTTTAATCGACCTCCCTCCAGCTCCTCCCAAGTTACCCCCAACTAGACAGTCACAAGCCCAAAGTTTTTTTAAGGCGGTCTCACCACAAGTAGCTAGAAAATACATTCAAAAGGCCATCAGCAAACAAGGGTACAGTGGTGACTCCCCTGACCTGAAACTGCTGGTACAAGTCCTCGATGAAATCTTAGAACCACTTACAAAGATCTTCAATCTCTCGCTTAGATGGGGCCATTTCCCCTCTCTCTGGAAGAAAGCCACTGTCACACTGGTTCACAAAAGTGGAGATAGGATGCTGCACACCAATTACAGACCTATCTCACTCCTCCCCCCACCGTCTAAAGCACTGGAGCGAATAGTGTCGGACCAACTAGTTGAATTCCTGGATAAGTACAATGTACAGTGCCCAGAGCAGCATGGCTTCAGAAAAGGGCACATCACCACCACTGCACTACTGGAATTTACAACCTTCATCCATGCCACGCTTGACAAAGGGAATTGTGGAGGGGCAGTATTTATAGACCTTACCAAGGCATTCAACACAGTTAACCACCCTCTACTGCTCAAGCAACTGTCTACCATTGGGATCTCCAGCGATGCCCTTCCATGGTTCACCAGCTACCTTGATAATCGGATCCAACGTGTAAGGATTGCAGGGATCTCTTCGGATGAGAAACCGGTCTGCTCCGGAGTCCCCCAGGGGTCTATTCTGGGCCCTCTACTCTTCTCCCTCTTCATCAACAATCTCCCCAGTGCCTGCCACCAAAAAATATTACTATACACAGACGATGCAGTCCTGTTTTCCAGCCACCGTGACATTACAGTTCTTGAATCCCAGCTGCAGCTCGACTTCAAGCGCATCGAAGACTGGTTCAATTCTCATAAACTTGTCCTGAACCACAGCAAGACTAAAGCCATGTCCTTCTGTAACCGATGGAGCAGGCACAACTTTCTGTCCCTCACCATCAAGAACCACGCTGGGAACCCAGTCGAACATGTCAAGGAGTTCAAGTACCTTGGTATTACCCTGGATAGTACCCACTCCTACACTCAGCATATTGACACTGTTGCCAAGACCGCCAATATACGGATTGGACTACTACACAAACACAAGCACTGTATGCCTGCGGATGCCCTTAAATTAGCCATCTATAGCTCTGTCACCTCTATCATTGACTACGGCCTTGCCATCTATGGCTCTGCCTCAACAAGTGCTCTCCACAGGATCTCAGTTTCTCTCAACAAAGCCTGTAGACTACTAACGGATGCAGCCCGACAAACTCACACCTGTGACCTCTTTGCACAGGCCAGCTGGCTACCCCTACTCAGCAGAATACAATATCAGACCTGCTTACTTACCAAAAAGGTTCTCCTTGGTCTCATGCCACCTGGTGTTAGCGCACTCCTTACTACCTACAGTGGCACTCAACAAACACGTGGTGCCCAATCTCTAACCTTTCAGGTTCCCAGATGTCGTACCTCCATGGGTCAGCGGTCCTTTATCTATAAAGCTGCTCAATGGTTCAATTCCCTCAGTAAAGAAGCACTTTCCTCTACTACACTTGGACCCTTCAAAAGGAATCTCAAACTTTACCTCACCTCTACCACTCAATGTGACTGCTTCTCTGAACAGAGATCTCTCTAAACACCTCCCAGCTCACTCATGTCTCACAGCCGCCCTTTCCCAGTCTCATTCCCTCTGGCACCGGGCCTTCCTTGTGACTCCTTTCCTGCTTCGCATCTCCACTGGTACAAGACATTTTCCACCACCATCGGACAGTGGCCTATTAGCCTGCCAACTTCCTCTCCCGGTCGCATGCCTGCAATACTAGCTGCCTATGGTGCCCTCTGTCTCTTATTGTTACCACAGCCAGCTGCCTACTCAAGCTGCTCGTTATATGAATATTATCTCAAAGTATGTTATAACTGAGTATCTTTATTTTTTCTTTTAGTTGTTTTGGTTGTTTATTGTGCATTCTTTTACTACCTCTGTATGTATGTTGGCCCTCATCCTTTGACGTGGAACCTTTGTAAATGAGCAGTTTCTGCTCAAAGGTATTTGTAATCCGAGAATTTAATAAATTAAAAATAAAAATAAATCCTCTATGGGTGTAATCTGGCACGAGGCACAGCTGAGTGCTATATTGCCCATAGTGGGTAGGGTTACCACCTTTTATGAAGCCCAAAGTGGGATATTTCTTATTGAAACCTGATTTTTCACAGGACAATGTGTAACTGTGACCAATGCAACAGACTTGTTTTCTCTAAATAATCAGAATTAATGCTAAGAGTTGTAGTTTTTTTAGTCGTTTCTAGTGTATGTTATCATATTAATGTATTTTAGTTAAGGTATTATAGTTTTTTGTAACATTTAGAGGAAAGTCCCAAAAACATTTTTTCTGCCAGGACATGTAGGCCCAGATATTCAAACTGCGTCAGGCTGTGGCGCAAGCTTGGATGCAGCTCAACTTGGCTGCGCAGGGGTGTGGCCTGGGCGATATTCAATGGAGCTGCGCCATGGCTCAGCAGCTTTGAATATCGCACCCTGGCCACCCCCACTGCGCATGGCACAGTGGCATTGCACCAGCACAAGTGGCCAGAGTGGAGCATGGAGATGCGCTAGCGCAAGTGCCATTGTGCCATTCACAGCACCGAATATTCAAGGTGATATGCAAATGGGGCTATAATTTGTCACAAAATTGCACATGGGGCCATTTGCATGTCATTATATTTATTTGCATCCAGCTTAACAATACCAGGTGCGCCATCCGACAACTTGTGCCTGGCACCCTGCCAGGCAGCAGCCATTGGGGACCGACGCCCCCTGCAGCCCGATCGCGGGCATCTGTGTAAAAGTAGAAAACCGTCCTATATCCCTGGTGGTCCAGTGGACTGCTTTCTGCCCGATCGCGGACATCTGTGTTAATAATAAAGAAAACCCGTCCAATATCCCTGGTGGTCCAGTGGACCGATTTCCGCCTGATCGCGGGCATCTGTTTTAATAAGGAAAACCCCCCGTCCTATATCCCTGGTGGTCCAGTGAACCACACTCTGCCTGATCGCAGGCTTCTGTTGTAAGAAGAGACACCCTCCTTCCAAGATCCCGCTGACAGCCCGATCGTTGGCATCTGTTGTAAGAAGAGATGCCCCTCTCCAATATCCCACTTTCTGCCCGATCGCGGGCATCTGTTATAGTAAAAGAACCCCCCCGTCCAATATCCCTGGTGGTCCAGTGGACCACACTCTGTCGATCGTGGGCATCTGTTGTAATAAAGAACCCCCGTCCAATATCCCTTGTGGTCTAGTGGTACCCCTCCCAACCGCCCACTGAGCCCGTCACCCGTTCACCCGGTCAGCGGGCAGCAGCAACCATCTGCCTGCCGCCCCCGCTCGCTGACTAACAGCTCGATAGGGTTGCACACCATTGGTTCTGGCGTGAGCCAATGGGCGTGTAACCATACCGTACTACACATTCCAGATATGTGATTCCATATCTGGAATGTATAATCTGATGAGGCTGCACACCGATAGCTCACGCTGAGAACAATGGGTGTGCATCGCTCTGACTGTCAGTCGGCGGCAGGTGGCGAAGGCGGCAGGCGGTGCTGATGCTGCCGCCTGCCGGCTGACAGGAAGAGCGGGGTGGTGGGGCTCAGTGGTGGGTGGGGAGGGAGGCCACTAGACCATCAGGGATATTGGACAGAGGTCTTTCTTACAACAGATGCCTGCGATCGGGCAGACTGAGTGGGATCTGGGGGGGTGTCTCTTACAGCAGATGCCCGCGATCGGGCAGTCAAGCGGATCTTGGAGGGGTCTCTTCTTCAACAGATGCCAGCGATCGGGCAGACATGGGATCTTGAGGTGTCTTCTTACAACAGATGCCCGTGATGGGAAATCGTCACTGGACCACCAGGGATATAGGACGTTTTTTTTATTTTACGAATGCCTGTGATTGGGCATGGGAGGATGCCGCCAGGTGCAGTCGGAACTCAGGTGGCCACCCACAGGTGGCAGCTGCCGTGTTGTGCCCTGCAATGCGGCAGCTCACCTGTGGGTGGCCATCAGTTGTTCCTTTTTTTTGGCTTAACTTTGTGCTGGCGCAAGTAGGGGTTGTGCATGCATGGTTCAGCACATCCTGGGCTGAATATCGGGCTGTGCAGGTTATGCATGGGAACACCCCCCCACCTGTGCCTGCATATATTTCTGATGCACTCCGGCGCATCGGGATTTGTGCGGCGCACTTTTCCCTTTCTAATATCGCACATGGCGCAACACTGTTGCACCATGCACAACCCTCTTGAATATCTGGGCCATAGTGTTTTTCCTGTTTTTTTGCAGGACACAGCTGCCCAAATCAGAACTGTCCTGCGAAAAGTGGGACAGGTGGTAACCCTAATAGTGGGTGATTAACTGATTGTTAATCTAACTCTTGGAAGTGTCTTATTGCTATTATAAAACATTATTCCAAAAGAAAAGTGTTAAAAGTATACTTTTTGAATGTTTCCTCTTTTAGAGGGAGATTTTTAATAAAAAAGTTCTTCCACCCACAGTTTAAGAATGCTGGTTTGAAATCAAACTTCAAACTTTTTTTATTGGATATTAATTGAGATAATATTATCTCTTTTGCAATTGAATCCAATGTATAACATCACAAAACAAAACAGACTTACATACAAGATTTCAGTACAAAGTTAATTTTACATTATAATATAAGCATAAAAGAACATAATTTATCCATAATAATTACAGTGTTTATTGTACAAATCATCAAAAAAGACCTAAAATGTTTGAATGGTAACAATACTGTATTGTCTATCTATTTAGACAGTCGTTCCCATGTTTTGGGCACTAAATTTGATATGGTTTTATCACCAAATTTTTCTTAGATCTTGACATATAAAAACTTATTCGAGTAAAAGACCTTAGGGAATATTGTTTCTGTGTCCTTATTTGTAATAAGTTTAATAAAAAGACCAGTAATAATTGCAGCACAAACTTATACACCAATAAATTCCAGTGGATATCTCTCCTATCAAACAATGAGAAAAAACCTGAGTTTTGATATAGAACACAGCAGTGAGTTCTAAATGGAAGATTTGTTACAAATCTTAGTGCACTATTGAATAGAACATCCAGAGAACACAGTAGTGATTTTTCGCATTTTTATAGATTATATCACTGTAATCCAGTATAGGTAAGAACAAGGTAGAAACCAATAGTTTCCTAATCTTAAAATTAAAAAGGGCTCTAGTCCTGTAAAAGAAACTCAGAAGACTTTTTAGTTTTATGGATATAGATGTTATGTGCATTTCAAAAGTTAAGTTTTTATTTAATATGACCCCTAAGTTTTATAGGAATCTACACGTTCTATGATAATTGTTGATAAAAATCTAAGTTCTTTATTAGTTGTCTCTTTAAAATCTTTCTTCCCAAATAACATCCACTGTGTATTTTGTTCGTTCAGATCAGACTGCAAACTTCCAGTCATTCAGTAGTGCTAGAGAATGGAATGCTGAAAGGAAGAATTCATGGGCCATGGTGATCATGCTGTACATGACAGTGCAATGGATTAATGTAAGGCTGTAGGACTCCTAACAACCAATCAGATTGCAGCATTTCTGAGAGCATTTTTATAATTGGTGTAAATCAATGTCAAACCCAACAGCCCTCAAGGCAACATGCATACAAGGAAACAAGCCTGCAAGGCTGATGGACCTCAAGGCAACCAACAACAAATTGCTGATTGGTGTACACAAATTGCCAATGGGAAATTGCTGTGCACCAATTGCCGTGCCTAACACCCCTCAAGGCAACATGCTGTCAAAGCAACAAGCCCTCAAAACTGATGGTCCTCAAGGCAACCAACAACAAATGGGTGACTGGTGTAATCCAATTACTAAGCCTAACAGCCCTCAAGGTAACATGCCTTCAAGGCAACAAGCTCTCAAAGCTGACAGCCCTCAAGGTAACCAACTACAAATGGGCGATTGGTGTACCCCAAATTGCCAAGCCTATCAACCCTCAAGGCAACCAACCACCACTTCCATCCTGTCCGCCTGAAAGCAGCATCCAAAGTCAACTCAATCAGCTATGACAACATTTGTCTAATCTGATGGTAAGTAATTGATTATGGATATTGTGATCTTTGTCATGACGATACTCTAGTTTCACCTTTTTGATAATTTATAGTAGTAACACAGTATTGTATGTGAGTCACTGTTTATTTTTCTTACATCCAGCAGGAAGGATGGCTTAAGGAGGGACTGAGGATGACAAAGGATTAAAGGGGACAGGAAATGTGTGCTAATTGACAGCAGTTAGTAATGCTCCTATTTACAGAAATGATATTCACACTTCCTACTGATCCATATCTAATTGCAACTGAATATACACCGATGTTAAAATCTGAGTTTTCAATTATTTCCTTTTTATGGACAGCACTCTATTACAATTCTCTTCTTGGAACTAATTGCAGAAATGAAAGGAAAAGTGTGACTCTCATTGGGATTTGAACCCAGGATCTCAGCAATCCGTGCTTTAGCTCTTAACCAACTGAGCTATGAGAGTTCAGCCAGTTAAGGCCCCTGAGTTTTCCTATGAGAATCACACATACATTCCTTTCTGGTGTTGCAATGAGCAACCAGGAAGTCTTTCTATAGACTCGAATAACTCTTCCTCCTCTATCTCTCCCAAGTGCAGTATATGCCACTGCGAAGCAAATTAAGAAATCCAATTGCAGAAAAGAAAGGAAAAGTGTGACTCTCACTGGGATTTGAACCCAGGGCCTCAGCAACTCATGCTTTAGCTCTTAACCAACTGACATACATTGCGTGATTCACATGGGAAAACTCAGGGACCTTAATTGGCTGAACTCTCATAGCTCAGTTGGTTAAGAACTAAAGCATGGATTGCTGAGGTCTTGGGTTCAAATCAAGGGGTTAAGGAGGAATTATGCCAACAGTGAAGGCTCTGTTTCTGTTCCTGATGTTAGCAACCTGTGTCCTGGTTCATGCAGGCCTTGAGTGGGAAGGAGAAAGGATGAGTGCTTGTTTGTTAGGGGAAAACTGTCCAGGGAAACCTGAGGGAGAGATGTCATCAGGGAGGTCTCCATTTCTGCTCCTGCCCTCAGCAACCTGTTTTCTGGTGCAGCAGTGCTTGAGTGGGACAGAGGAGGGGAGAGATCTTGATTGCTAGGTGATGTCTGTCTAGGAAGGAAAGGAGAGAGAGATGCCAGCAGTGAAGGTTCCATTTCTACTCCTGATGTCAGCAACCTGTGTTCTGGTTCAGCAGTGCTTGAATTGGGACAGAGGAGGATGAAAACATGATTGCTCATGGGTGGCTGTCTAGAAAGTCCAGGGGAAAAGACGCCAGCAGGGAAGACTCTGTTTCAGCTCCAGCCCTCAACAACCTGTATCCTGGCGCAGCAGTGCTTGAGTTTTAATGATTTGTAAGGGATTAAACAGGTTGAGAAAAACAGAAAGAGTGACTATAATGAAAGTTGGGCTCTTCATGCTGGGAGTCACTTTCTAACTGCATTTTAAAACTGAGTGTGTGAATATACTATTTTAATATTGTGTGTTACTGCAGCCAATAACATTATTGAAGGAGCCCTACCTCCTGTTTTACAGGAAGCAGGAAGAGAGTGCCTGTAGTTTTTCTGATAATTGGAGAACGACAAGGCATTGCATTTGCTCCAAAAACTTAAAAAGGACTAAAACATCAACCTTTTGGGGGGATTCTATAGTGCTGGTGTTTCTTTTGGGACATTTAGTGCAACATTTGCAAAGTTTTGTTTGCGAGTGTTTCATAGCTTGCTCTGTCACTTCCGGTCTTCCCCTGAGCTTAAAACTCGGCCCTGCGGCGAGCGGGCGAGTAGAAAGAGCTACTATAAGGAAAATTGGGCTCTTTATGCTGGGAGTCACTTTCTAACTGCATTTTAAAACTGAGTGTGTGAATATACTATTTTAATATTGTGTGCTACTGCAGCCAATAACATTATTGAAGTAGCCCTACCTCCTGTTTTACAGGAAGCAGGAAGAGAGTGCCTGGAGTTTTTCTGATAATCAGAGAACTACAAGGCATTGCATTTGCCCCAAAAACTTAAAAAGGACTAAAACATCCACCTTTTTGGGGGGATTCTATAGTGCTGGTGTTTCTTTTGGGACATTTAGTGCAACATTTGCAAAGTTTTGTTTGTGAGCGTTTCATAGCTCACTCTGTCACTTCCGGTCTTCCCCCGAGCTTAAAACTCAGCCCTGCAGTGAGCAGGGCACGTGTTGCAGTGCACGGAGTTACGCACAGAGACACGCACGTTGCCGCATGTCTGCTGTGTCCGCTGGGACACTGGGCACAAGGCCCTGAAACTTTCTGCACGATAAAAAATGGCTGAATCAGCAAGGGATTTTAAAAGATGTCTTGTATGCGGTATGTATACAGATAAGGTTGTATGCTCAGATTTTACATGTGATAATTGCAAAACGATTGAAGGGTTGAGGGCTCAAATTGTTAGACTCGAGCAACAGCTACAAACCCAACTGGAAATTAGCAGTCTCGAGGACTATATTGATTCTGTTGTGGATACTTTGGTTACTGATTTGCCTACACATTCTATATCAGAAGGTGGTAGCTCAAATGTGGAAGAGGAGTGGTGTCAAGTTCCAAAAAAAATTGGAAAAAAGGGAAGGCGAAATATTGGGGGAAATTCCAATGTAACAAACATTACACTCACTAATAGGTATAGTGCCCTGGAAGTTACACCTTGCAGTAAAAATCCACCAACAGATACTATACCTAACAAAAGCCTAATGGAGGTAGCACAGAACATCAGTGAACTGAACTATATGGACATCCTGAGAGATGTTCTGGTCATTGGTGATTCAATGCTGCGCTACACAGACCAGACCTTATGCAAAAATAGAAACATGTACATCACTGTAAGTGCTCTGCCAGGAGCAGGTATAGGTGATATTAGTAAATTACTACCAGGATTACAAGAACATACGCAAAACCCACCTACCCTTATACATGTGGGGGTAAATGACTTGGGTAGACGACCTATTACTGAGATACAAAGAGATTTCGAATCGGTAGGGAACACAATAAAAAATCAAGGTGGAGATCTAATCATTTCTGGACTATTACTCATCCCTAGAGCCAACCCAACTAAAAGAAAAAATAGAATGTTCTTAAATGGGTGGTTCAAGCGATGGTGTCAAAGAGAAGGTTTTGTATTTCTTGAAAATTGGGATGGGTTTTTAAATCAGGAATTGTTCGCAAGGGATGGCATGCATTTGAATAAGCAAGGGAAATGGATATTTGCAAACAGGCTAAGGAAACAAATTGATAGCAGTTTAAACTAGGAAATGGGGGGGGGGGTTATCCACTTCAACAGACACAAAGACTAGCATGGTTGGTTTAAACTCGCCAGACTGGAATTTTTTACTCATTAACGCTAGGAGTCTAAATAATAAGTTTGATGAGCTAATACATACTCTGACTCAATTAAATATTCATGTATGTGCAATAACTGAGACATGGTGGCAAGATATTGATACATGGGAAAAGGATATTACTGGCTACACCTTGTTCCACAGGGACAGAATCTGTGCCGGGGCGGGAGAGTGGCCTTTTATGTTTCTGACAATATCACGACTGTAAATATTGAAATAACCCAATGGCCCAGTATTGAAGCCTTATGGATTAAAATTCTCCCAAAAAACAGTGACCATATAAATTTAGGCGTAGTATACAGATCCCCATCTATTTCCTTGAGAGACGATGTCCAATTACTTGAATTTGTAAATGAGTTTTCATCAACATCTAATGCTATTCTTGTGGGGGATTTAAATCTACCGGGTATAAATTGGAACACATTACATACAAATATCATTACTGAAAACAATTATTTGGAATTATTTTTGGAACACAATGTGGAGCAAATAGTAAAGGAAAACACTAGGGATGAAAATATTTTGGACTTAGTCTTGAACAACTTGGGTACTAACATAACTAATTGTAAGGTTATCCTACCACTTGCATCCAGCGATCACTCCATGGTCTGTTTTACTTATAAAATAAACCTGGAATTTGACCCCAATAGTATTTCAATATATAACTTCAAAAAGGCAAATTTTGGCAATTTTCGAAATGAAATGGCCAACTGGGATTGGGAATCTGACTTTATGCATAAAACACTTTTAGAAATGTGGCAGTCCTTAAATACGAAATTAACTAACACTACAAAAAAATATTTTCCCCAAATAAAGAAAATAGAAAACAATAAACCTAAAACACCTTGGATGAATGCAACAGTTAAGAAGCATATTAAAAATAAAAACAGGGCATTCATAAAAGCAAAATTAAGTAATTCTCAAAAAAATTGGCTAGATTATAAACAACAATTAAAATTATCAAAAAAGAGTATTAGAAAAGCAAAATGCGATCATGAATATAGGTTAGCAGTAAACGTTAAAGATAACTATAAAACCTTTTATACCTATATAAATAATAAGAGCGGTGGTGCACCTGTTATAGGCCCAATAAAAAATCTAAATGGTGAGCTACAAACTGATAAACCAGAAATGGCTACAGTTTGTAAAAATTATTTTTCTTCAGTTTTTAATAAAAAAAGCTAGCCCTAGCATTAGTCATAATAAGCAATCTACAACTAAACAATATAAGATTGAGAAAATGGAAGTGGAGAAATTACTTTTGAGATTAGATCCCAATAAATCTGCTGGTCCCGATGGACTCCACCCCCGTATTTTGAAAGAGTTGGCAATTCCTCATTCTGGTCCAATAGCTGCCCTATTTACAAAATCAATTATAGAAGGAGAAGTCTTAGAAGTATGGAGACAGGCCATAGTTATTCCCATTTTTTTTAAAAAAAGGATCCAAACATAATGTTGCTAATTATAGACCCATTAGCTTAACATCTGTTTTGAGTAAGATCATGGAGGGTATAGTTAAAAATTACATTGGGACCATTATGCAACCAGATACTGCACAGCATGGTTTTGTAAAATCTAGATTTTGTATGACAAACCTGCTAGAATTTTATGGCGGCGTCAGTATGGCACTGGACAGAGGTGAAGCTGTGGATGTGATTCTACTGGATTTTTCAAAGGCCTTTGATAAGGTACCACATGGCGAATTAATAGATGCAACAATAAAAATGGGATTAGATGGGAATATTACCAGATGGATTGAATCATGGCTGTCAGAGAGAACTCAATGAGTCTGTATAAAGGGTTACTACTCAGAATATGAACAAGTTACTAGTGGGGTCCCTCAGGGGTCTGTTCTGGGACCCTGTCTTTTTAATATTTATATCTCTTTTCACTATCTTCATCAACAGACGTCTGGCTGACCAAATTTGCTGACGACACCCGCATTGGCTATAAAATTAATAAATCTGAAGATGTAATTACTTTACAATATGCATTAAATGAACTAGAAAGTTGGGCATTAACAAAGAAACTTATGTTTAACATTGATAAATGTGTTGTAATGCATTTCAGGAAGAACAATCCAGGAGCAAATTATAAAATGGGTAACAAATTGCTTGAGGTTGTCGAAGATGAGAGAGATTTGGGACTCAGAGTAAAAAAATGATTTAAACTTTGGCTTACATTGTCAGCAAATAATCAAAAAAGCTGGGGGCATTCTCCATTGTATAAATAAACATATAAAAAGTAAAAGTAGTAAGGTTTTGCTCCCGCTGTATTCCTCACTTGTTAGGCCTCACCTGGAGTACTGTGCCCAGTTTTGGGCACCAGGAGACAGGGGTACCATAAATGCTATAGAACGAATCCAGAGAAGGGCAACAAAAAAAATGGATGAGGTACAGGGTTTAGAATATGATGATAGACTCACTAAACTTGGACTCTACAGTCTGGAATATCGTAGATTAAGGGAAGACTTATGCTTGGTGTATCGGGAATTTACATGATATTAGTTTGTGGGAAACTTTGGGATTAGTTTTCAGAGATGTGGTTTATGAAACCAGGGCTCACCTGTTACAATTAATGGTAGAACATTGTAGAACAAAACAGAGAAGTTCATGGTTCTCAGTCAGAGTATCTAGAATATGGAATGGACTACCACTTTCAGTGGTGGCCAGTGTAAGTATGTACTTATTTAAAAATCAATTAGACACCTTTTTGAGTACTAAATTAAAAAAGGGTTACAATTAAAATAAAACTGGTGAGCAATATGGATCATGGTCATTTTTTGGCTCTGATTTACCTATGAAACCTATGAAACAAGTTTTATCTATATACAAAATGTTTACTGTTTACTCTTTCATCAAGAGGAGTGGCTTTGCTCATTGGATATGCCAGACACATATCTCCATTTCCTGTTCTTTCAGCCACACAGATGGTTCCATTGCTTTTGCTTCCAAGGCAATAAATTCAAATTCCATGCCCTTCATTTTGGCCTTTCCATGTCCCCCGTGAGTGAGTTTACCAACTGCCTTGCACTGATTGTTGCAGCCATCAGTAGACAGGGTCATTACGTGTTCATTTATCTGGATGACTGGCTTCTAAAAGCCACCTCCAGAGACCAGATGTTCCTAACCATGGGGACTACCTTTAACCTATTTGGTGCTATGTGGAAAACACTCAGTCTACCCAGGTTACCTATTTGTCAGACCTAACTCCTACAGTATATTAGGGTGATTCAAGACTGCACTCAAGGCAAGGCCTACCTGTCACCAGATAAGGCAGACCACTTGCAAGTGCATGCCCAGCTGGTATCTGCATCTCGCCAAGTCACAGCCAGAAAATTCCTATGGCTACTAGGGTACATGGCAGAGGCCATAGCTATGGTACCATTGACTGTGATGGCAATCATGGATATTTGTTATGCTGTGAGTTTATTGTTTTAGCATTTTAATTTGGGCTTAGGCCACATAATAGGATGAATGACCATATAATATAGTGGAATGGAATGTATGTAATCCAATCAACTGTAACTTTCTATTCACCACTGGTATAATGTGTTTATTTTTCAGATCAGATCAGAGCATGGAAGCCAATAGTTGGTTTTAAAACAAACAT
The DNA here is from genome assembly GCA_016271365.2 of Neoceratodus forsteri. Taxonomy (NCBI): domain Eukaryota; kingdom Metazoa; phylum Chordata; order Ceratodontiformes; family Ceratodontidae; genus Neoceratodus; species Neoceratodus forsteri. Next base: position 781,298,185 of record CM028132.1, on the reverse strand, counting down.
ATAAGGATATATGTGCAAAATGTCCCATCGGCTGTCGTTGGGGTTGTCTTCCATATGACGATCATTGTTATCTCTGTAATCAGTGCGCTGTACAAAATACGTCCCCAGGCTTCGGAAATACTCATACAACAGATTGGGACATAAGAAATTACCAATAATAAGTTAATTAGGTATGTTACTATGTGATGTCACTAACGGCAAGTTACAGCTTAGCTTGGGTTTTGACATTTGCGCACTGATGCGTGCATTCAGGTTTTAAAGTCCGATCTAGGTTTGACCTCATGAAAACTGCTGACAAGGTTAGTCCATGGGGAACCTCAGAAATACTAGGTTGAAAAAGGCACGTAAATTGTGCTGATCTGTGAGGGGCTGAAACATTTTTTCTCACTGCAAAAGGTGTACTTTTTGTGCTACGTTAAAGCTTATTGAGGTTGCATTTGGGCGGATCTAGGGAGCAGGAGTACAGACAGGGTCTGTCACAGCTCCTATTTCCGCTAACATTTCCATATGTTCATCATCCGTCTCAAAACTGAAATCAATGGATTTTGTTGTTTGTCTTTTTTAGGACTGCTACGTTATGTTGAGGATGACGAGGATGCAATTCTAGTGGACTTTACACCTGTCAGAGATGAGCCACTCATGACGTCATATAGTCAAACTATGCCCAGGGGAGTATCAGTGATATTTCCAGTCACCCCACTGCATATCTCATGTGTGTGTGTGTGTGTTTTAACTTTTTAGCAGGATGACTCAGTCGATCAGGGGAGTATGTCATAATTAAGCAAGCAATATCAGGGAGATGTAACGGTAATGGGTAGGGGTTTGGAGGGTGAGGTGGGATCACTACACACCTGGGAATTCTATTTTTGTGATGGTGCCATGTCTCAGAAGGTGTGGTGGAACCCACATACACCAGGGAATGAATTTTGTGCAATGGTAGGGCCTGGTATGGGAGGTTATGGAGAGGCCATTGGACTCCAGGAGATGCTTTATTGGTTGTTGTCCCAGGTATTGAAGGTAATTGGTACCTGGATGTACCAAAAGTGGTGCAGTACTGTGTCCATTAGTGGTCACTTGACTGAGGCATTTTGGCAAAGGCAGCCATTTTGAATTATTTTATCAAAGTGACCATTTTGAGGCATTTTAGCAGCAGACAGCCATTTTGAGGTGCTCACCAGTGATTCACTCTTGGTGCCCGGATGTGGCAAAAGTGGTGCAGTATTGTGTCTGGTAGTGGTCACATCACCAATTGCCACATACTACATCATCCCTGACTCATTAAGAGAACTTTTTAGCAAGGTGGCCATTTTGAGGCATTTTATCAAAGGCGCCCATTTTGAGGCATTTTATCAAAGGCGGACATTTTGAGATATTTTATCAAAGGTGGCCATTTGGAGGCATTTTATCAAAGGATGCCATTCTGAGCTGCTCACCAGTGATTCACACTTGGTGCACTAATCTAGCAAAAGTGGTGCAGTACTGTGTCCAGTAGTGGTCACATGACTGATTACCACCATACCTCATCAACCCAGACCCATTCAGAGAACTTTTTATCAAAGGTGGCCATTTTGAGACACTTTAGCAAAGATAGCCATTTTGAGGCACTCATCAGTGATTCACACTTGGTGCCCAGATGTGGCAAATGTGGAGCAGTAGTGTGTCCAGAAGTGGTCACATAACTGATTACCATCATACCACATCAACCCTGACCCATGCAGAGATCATTTTAAACAAAGGTGGCTATTTTGAAGCATTTTAACAAAGGCAGACATTTTGAGGCATTTTAGGAAAGGCACTCATTTTAAGGTGCTCACAAGTAATTCACACGTGGTACCTGGACATGGTAAAAGTGGTGCAGTAGTGTGTCCAGAAGTCATCACATTGATTGGCTGCATGTTTCTTATTTCTCAGAGAACATGTGCTCAACAAACCTACAGAAGTCACGAAATTGCCCTTTCTGGATGACACTGAACAGCAAGACGCTGCAATGAGGATACATGCCAACTTTTTACATCTCAACTTCATATGATACTACTCAACTGAAACTTTCCGGGATTAAGGTAAGAGACAAAATAGTTTGTCTAACAGGTTATGGAAACCTTGCGGTGTTAACAGAAATCAGCCTTGTAATCCTACTAGTATGCACTGCACTACACCAAACTTCAGCTTCACCGTCTCATCAATTGGAATGGATTATAATGCTTAGACTAGTTTTGAACACTCCAAGTGATGACTTCTTGTGAAGGCACGATACTTCACAAAAATTACTTTGGTTAAATGAAATATTACAAACTGCATATCAACAGCTGATGAAATGGTGTAGCTTAGGGTAAGAGCAGATAGTTTTTTTCCCGGTCACAAGCATGAAGAGAATATATATAAAACAGAAAAACACGTGAATAACAACAATTAAGGCATAGAAGCATAGTGTAAATTACAAAAAATGTGTTCCTTTTCCAGACCAGTACAGTGATCTAAAATAAAAATAATAGTATATGGTAATAGTAGTCAGGTATTTTTCTCCACAGGTCGCTGGCATGAAGGCAGTAGATAGATATAGGGATAGATAGTTTTTTTTCAATACAGGAATGGAAATGGTGTGTTTGAAATGAATAGAAAACAAAGAGTGGTCTACATGACATGTTATATAATAGGGAAAGGATAGGGTTTTTCTCCACAGGTTTTAGAATAAGGAAAGGATAGGGGTTTTCCTGTCCCGAAAGATTGCTGCCAGGAAGAATCAACAAATTGTGCTTTTTCGGACTGTGGACAGGCTACTAAACCCAGCCTGTCTCCAGCTAAAAAAGACTTCTTCTGACACCTTGTGCGAAGAGTTTACTCAATTCTTCTCAGACAGGGTGTCCACCATCTGACAGGATGTGCCACCAGCGAGCCTTACAGTAGCCTGTAGTGATCATCTGGATCATCCAGAGAGTGCCTGCCTAGTTGGGGGGGAGTTTAAACCAGTGGAGCTGTGAGAGGTCATTGGGGTTGCCTCCAGGTTGAAGCACACATACTGTGAACTGGACCCTGTGCCGACACATTTTATAATAAGGTGTGTTGACACTGCTGGCCTGGTGTTTGCCTTGATTGTCCGGTGCTCTATGATGGAGGGGATTTTTACAGATGCCTTGAAGGAGGTGCTGGTTCGTCCCCTCCTGAAAAATACATTGCTAGACCCTGACGTAAAGGCAAACTACCATCCATTCTCCAACCTCCCATTCTTGGGAAAAGTTGTTGAGAAGGTTGTGGTGCAGCAGCAACTTGAGGAGCACCTCATGGTCTTCAGTCTCTATGAGCCATTCCAGTCTGGTTTCCGTGCAAGGCATAATACAGAAACTGCATTACTTCGGGTGTATAATGATCTCCTCAGGGCTAGAGATCGGGGGAAGGGACAATTCTACTCCTCCTCAATCTCTCTTCAGCCTTTGACACGGTAGACCATTGTGTGTTGCTTGACCACCTGAGGGAATTTTGTGGGCTCACCAGCTCTGTCATCTGTTAGTTTGAGTCATACCTCACGAAAAGGAAGCAATGAGTAGTGATGGGGAATTTCTCCTCCAGCCTCCTGTCGCGTGGAGTACCTCAGGGTTCAGTCTTGTCACCAATGTTGTTTGCCATGTACATATTGCCCCTGGGTGAGCTCATTAGGAAGTATGGCTTGGGTTTTCATTTGCTGATGATACCTAGCTGTATTTTTCCTTCGCCCTGGGAACTTCTAGAACAGTGGAAGTAACAAACAGCAGCCTTGCAGAGATAAATGACTGGATGGCCTCCAGCTGGTTGCATCTGAACTCCAACAAGATGAAGGTAGATGGTGGTGGAGTCAAACAGAAGAGGCTGCCCTCTGGCACCGAAACCAGTTTATTCCTGGGATCTATGCCATTGAGGACTTTCTCTAGGGTGTGAAACCTTGGCATGACCTTTGACAGCAGATTGTCATTTGATTTTTAGGTGTCATCTATTGCCCAGACAAGCATTTACCATCTTTAGAATATCGCTAGGGTTAAGCCCCTAGTTCCGTCTATGGACCACCCCACCTTAATGCATGTCTTCGTGGCATCCAGACTTGACTACTGTAATGCACTCTACCTTGGGGTCTCAGGGGGTAACCGCCACTGAATGCAGCTAGTGCAGAACGCGGCCACTAGGTTGCTAACTGGGCAGCCAAAATTCTGCCATATCACCGCAGTTTTGCGTGATCTGCACTGGCTGCCAGTGAGGTGGAAGATCCTCCTTAAGGTGGGCTTCCTCACCTATAAGGCCCTACACAGGCAGGGTCCTGGTTACCTGTCAGACCTTCTTACACCTGCTGTCTCGTTCCACTCCCTCTGGTCTTCCTCTAGGGGCCTCCTGGCGATTCCCAGGATGAGGCTTAAAACTGCTGGCGACAGAGCATTTAGTGTTGCCAGCCCCGTCCTGTGGAATTCACTTCCTCGATCAATTCAGAAGGCCCCTTCGGTTGAGGTTTTTAAGGCCTGCCTTAAAGCCTTCCTGTTTAATCAGGCCTTCCAGGACCTCAGGTATTAGTCCTCCCTGGGTATCCTGCTTTTCTGTTTGCATTTGTTTTCATAGAGATAGTTTTTAATTATATTTATTCATGCTGATTTTTTTTGTCTTTTATATTGATTTGTATTATTGTATTGATAGTGTGCTTTTACTGTTCAGTGCCCACAGCCTCCAGGATTGGGCTCCAGGAAAATAAAATTTGCCTTGCCCTTGCCTTGCCTTTTCTCCACAGGTCTCTGGTATTATAGTGTCTGATGGAACGCTCTTTGTGTATGATGATCCATATGTAACCCCCCCCCAGGTATGCTGTTTCTATCTGACAGCTCTACCTGGTGGGCTGGGTTTGGGGAGGAATATGTCACTCGGCACATCGGCTAGGTTTGGCTACTCTGCACAGGGACACCCAAGTAACTCCGGACAAAGGAAGCAATAATTGTAATGTCCAATACCAGAAGTGGGATTCTAAAGTGTGACTTTTATTCACATCCAACAGAATAAACAAAGTATAGATGGATCCCCATGGGGCTACACTCCTGGTAATGCAGATTTGAGACCAGAACACATCCTCATCACTTTAGCCCTCAGGCTCTGAAACACACTGGGCACACAGCCCGAACTTGTACACTGCTCTGGGTTTTCCCTGGCTCGGCTCCCTTGCCAGCCACTTGGACACTTTCCATATAGCATGGAAACATTTACTGGTGGCTCCATAAACCACCTATGAGCACTTCTGCTCCATCAGGGAATCTTCCTCATCAATTCCACATCTGGGTACTTTCCTCAGGCACTGGCCAAGTACCTGTGAGAAAGCAACAGGTGTCCCAGAGCAAATCCGTAGAGGTGAATTTGGTCACTACTGATGGGGGGTCTCCCACTTCTCGGTCCCACAATTCATACCCGGCCATTTCTCTGGACTGTGACACCTCATCCTTTAAAACACTTTGCTGTGTAGATTCTTTTAAAATGTATTTCACATTCAATCTACTGCCTTTATTTCCCAATTGTGCTGGACTTGAACATATTTATTAAGTGGCTTTGTCCATTACTCTAGACCCCCCACAGAGTTAAGCAGTCCAATCCCCACATCTTCCAAACTGTATGTGGCTGTCTTTTCCTGATCCCACAGTAACAGTTCCTTTAGTTTCATCTTGATGCAGGTGAAAACACATGGCTCTTTAGCAGAGCGAACTCACCCTTTGGTGCAGGTGCCCCACAGGTGTTTCCTCCTCGAGGAACTCTCTTCCAGAGCTTCTGGTGCCTCAGCATGAACTTAAACAGGCAGCTTCTTTTCCTTAGCCAGACCAAGGGGGTTTGCCCCTGGAAACAGGCTGATATCTTCCACCCATCCCCGCAGGGATGGGGCCCTGAACCATTGAAAGCGGTCTCCACCACTTCAATTTACAATTCTTGTGTTCCTCTTCAGGTGGGAACACACACCTAAAAAGAAAAGTAGCTCTTTAACAGAGCTTAAAGCTCTGAGGGCCTGCCTCAGCAGAGCACCTCTGCTGCACTCTACAGACTCTCTCTCAGACCGACTTCAAATTCCCCAACGTTCTACTCTAACCTCCAACTGCAACATTCCAGTGTGGCTAATGCAGCTGCAACAGTTCTAAATGATGTCATCTCTCAGTCTCAGCTGAGACTGAGAACAGAGTGAGACAGTGTGAAATCCATTTAACTGGAGTTTCACAAGCTGCCTTCCCTGCCTACCACTAGGTCTTACTGGGATTCTAGTAACCCCAGGTAACGGGGGGTTACACTCACCCTGGGCCAGGAAAATGACTGTCCGCAGTCATTAGTCACCAGCTTAGGCCATCTCACCCCATGTGTTGACTACGGGGAGGTAGCGCTCTACCTTCTCCCCTACCATGTGCCAGCACAGGCAGACAACACTAAGGGCCTACAGACCTTCGGCTGACGCATCAGCCTCTACTCTACCCGCTGACTATGGGTACCCAGTGGCTCTGGTAGAATTGTCCGGAGCAGAGCCCTAATAGATCAGTACTGCAACCCCTACTGCAAGTCAGGGCCACAGCCTGTCTATCCCCCCTAGCCCTCAAGGGAAAATCTGTCTGCCTCTAACTTAGAATTCCCAAAACAAAACAAACAGGGGACCTCCCCGACCCTGGACACCATGCAACCACACACCAGGCGCTAATACCATACACTATGCATTACTCCAACACTTGCCCACAACCATACCTGTGGAAGAAAAAGTTACACACAGTAACAACAACAACAGTACTTTAAATACTACACTCTAAAGTACTACTGAGGAACTCCGCTGAGTCCCTCCTCCTCTTCTTGTCTTCTCTTCTATCTTCTTCAGGAACACCTGCAAGAAAAAGAAAGACAACACACACTCCTAATCTGCATACACAGTCTATCTAAACCCCTACCATCAAAACACTGGAGAATCCCAAAAATATTTTTTTTTAGAAAAGTAGAAAAAACAGTATAAACATTAGAAAACAGTAGAAAACAATGACATTATTTACAATACACCACATTTGGGGGATGCAGTGCCCTAAAAGTCCCATCTAGTGACCACAGTGCCCAAAGGCAAGTCCATTAAACAGTCTCTCCTGGGCCGGAGCCCGGTGAAGCACAGTTCTAGCAGGCCAAAGTCCCAAAGGGGAGAGTCTTTGAGGACAGTTCAAACATCTGGAGTCTGCTAGTGTAGGGTGTGTACTGCAATGTCATAAGAATAGAAAAGTCTGGACTTACCAGGCACTTGTAGAACGAAAATGGCACCAAACCTGGTCCTCAGCCGAAGCCTCTCCCTGGCAGCATTCTTCCGATACAGCTGGGAAGACATCTTCCAGGAAACTACAGGAGGGCACATCTGGAAACTGCTGGGATGATGTCATCTCTGGAGATGAAACCTTGGAACGGGAACAAAAAGGAAAACAGTTGGTCTGAAGTCATCCGATACCCAGGTGATGAATCAGGATACAGCTGGGCTGGTGTCCTCTCTGGATCTGAAGTCAACTGGTGGGCCAGTCGATGGATTCTGGAAAGCCAGTACACTGTAGAACTGATGAATGTGGGGCACCTGAGTCCTGGACATCCAGACTAGCGGAACAACATAGGTACAGCAACGGCTGGAGTGGCAGCACTTGCTACCACTGCTCTGCTTTCCATTTGGTAGGCATGAGCACATTCGCAGGAAGGTCTTTGCATTATGGTCAATAGCACAACGGGTCAGGTGCTTGAATTATTACCCCGTCTGGGCACTCACAATTCACACCGTGAAAGGTTTCATGTCCCTCTCTATCCACAATTCGAACAGTGTCCACAAACAGTGTCCTGCCTCTTTTCCACTGGCTGTATTTGTCGTGAAACATTCTGTTTTTGACATGCTTGTCTGCAGCAGGATGCACACACTTCATTGCTTCTTCCCAAATCCAGGATTTCCTGCTTTTTTCAATCTCCTCCCAGACTCTCTGAGGAAAGGTAGGAAAGGACATCCCATAGATTTCATTCACTTTCCTATGAACCAGTCTTTCCTCTTTACTAGCTTTGGTCAACCTGAGACCTCGGCGTGGCTTGAGGGGCAGCCAGTCCTGGTTCTGCCAGCTACGCATTCTTAATGACACAAAAGGAAAAATTACTCACCTTAGTAATGTTGTTTCTTCTAATGGAGTCTTGCTGTATTCTGACATATTGCAGTGATGTCCAACCTTTGAACTGCCCCGGAGATTAAAGAGTTAACTTTCCATGCCAGGCATGGAACGCTGAGCTCGAGCTCGTTTGAGACTCTGTCTGTTGCTGTTTGAACTCAAACAGTCAGATCTTTACAAGCTGTACTCACTGGGTGTCCTGTGCGGAAACTGTAAACTTACACTAGCCAACTGGCTACTAAATATAATAAAAAGATTTTTTGGTCCCAAAACAAAGACTCAAGTCAGGAAACCCCAAAAATTAAACAAAACACAACACCCACACACCCAAACTAAAGGGGTGAGAAAAGAAGGAGTGGGGGCACCTCCCGAGTGCCAACACTGCTACTGCCCACCCACATCCCAAAAACCAGGTTCTGAGAGGGAGGGGGGGAGGTCAGAATACAGCAAGACTCCATTAGAAGAAACAACATTACTAAGGTGAGTAATTTTTTCTTCAAACAACATGAAGTCTTGCTGTATTCTGACATATTGCAGACTACCAAGCAGTACCTCCATGGAGGAGGGACAGAACCTACTTAGGAAATAGGCTCTGAAGCACTGCTGTGCCAAACCGAGCATCACTCCTAGCCTGGATATCCAGAGAGTAATGCTTGGTAAAAGTGTGTACTGTTTTCCAGGTGGCTGCTTGACAAATCTCTAAGATAGGAATATCCCTGGCAGCAGCCAGGGAAGCAGCTGTACCTCTGGTAGAGTGAGCCTTCAGGCCTGAGGGTGGGATCCTACTAAGTTTTTCATAGCAAAATTGAATGCAAGAGACAATCCACCTGGCAATAGATCTCTTAGTGGCAGGTTTTCCCTTAGCAACCTCACCATAAGTGAGGAACAGTTGGAGGGAGTCAAACCTGTGACCCTTGGTGCACTCTATGTAGTAACTAAGGGCCCTTTTCACATCCCAAACTGTGCAGCCTCCTCTCCTCAGAGGAGGAATGGTCAGTGAAGAAAACAGGAAGAGACATAGACTGGTTAAGGTGGAAATCTGAAACCACCTTAGGCAAAAACTTCCTATTAGTCCTGAGGACCACCTTATCTCTATGGAAAGAGATACAATCAGGCTCCACTGACAGGGCCTGTAACTCACTTATGGTCTGGCACAAGTGATGGCCACCAAGAAAACAGTTTTCCAAGTCAAGTACTTAAGCTCTGCTGTGGACAAAGGCTCAAAAAGGAGGTTGCATAAGCTGAGCAATGCAAACATTAAGGTCCCAAGCAGGGGCAGGGTCCCTGAAGGGAGGATTGGTATGAAGCAATCCCTTGAAAAATTTTGAAAATACAGGATGAGCTGAAAGGGAAGAGTGCTTGCCTGCTGAGAGGAAGGCAGAGATAGCTGCCAGATGCACTCTTAGTGTAGCTGGTCTGAGTCCCAAGCTATTAAGATGAACCATATAGTCAAGGACTGTGGGCAGGCCAGCAGACTCTGGAGAAATATGTTTCCCAGAGCACCATATAGAAAAATCTTTTCCATTTGGAGTTCTAAGTGTTTCTGGTGGAAGGTTTCCGAGAAGCCTTTACGATATCCAGAACACCCTGAGAGAGGTGCAAATCAGCAAACTCTAACTCTTCAAGAGCCAGGCCTTGAGACTGAGAGATTTGAGATTCGGATACCGAACCCTCCCCTGAGCACATGTTAAGAGGTTGTAATTCCTGGGGAGAGACAGGGGAAGGTGGACTGTTAAGGACAACAAGAGAGGGTACCAGGGCTGTCTGGCCCAGTCTGTAACAATCAGAATCACCTTGCAGGGTTGAGACCTGATTTTGACTAGCACCTTGAACAGGAGCGGGAAGGGGGGAAAAGCATACAGGAACTTCCCTTCCCAATTGAGAACTAGGGCATCCAGGGGGACTGAGCCCAACACTGGGGGCCTGCAGCAAAAGAGAGGGAGTTGGTGATTGTCTGGGGCTGCAAAAAGATCTATCTGTGTGGTACCCCATCTGGAGAAGATCACCTTCAAAACGATTGGATCTAGGGACCATTCGTGATGGCCCTGAGATATCCTGCTGAGAGCATCTGCCAGGACATTGTCCTTGCCTGGGAGGTGTACTGCTGAAAAGAGGTGTTCAGGGAATAGGCCAGAGACCATAACTTCATTGCCTCTGTGCAAAAGGCCATAGACCGAGTGCCCCCTTGCTTGTTGATATACCACATTGTGGTGGTATTGTCTGTCCTGATCTGAACTACATTGTTCTGAACAGACTTGGAAAAAGCTTGAAGTGCTAGAAACACTGCTCTGACTTCTAATAGATTGATGTGAAGCAGAGATTCCTGAGGAGACCACAACCCTTGGGTGGTCAGGTCCCCCAAGTGGGCTCTCCACCCCAAGAGGGAGGCATCTGTAGTAAGGATTAGAGAATAAGACTGAGTGACAAAAGGAACTCCCTGTCTTAGATTGTCCTGATCCTGCCATCACTGTAACACCTGGATCAGGGTTTGAGTCACTGGGATTAGTTTGGTCAGAGGGTCCTTTTTCTGAGACCACAAGGCTCTCAAGTGGAACTGAATGTCCTCATTTGAAATCTTGCTCCCTGAACCACTGCTGTAGAGGCAGCCATGTGTCCCAGGAGCTGCAGAAAATGCCTTGCTGGTCAAGACACCTGGAGGGTGAATGAAGAGGCCAGTGAGATAAGGGTCCTTGCCGTGTCCAGGGGAAGGAAGGCTCTTGCCTTTACTGTATCCAGCTCTGCCCCTATGAAGGTGAGGAGCTGCGCAGGCTCTAGAACTGACTTTGAAAGATTCAGAAGAAACCTAGAAAGTAAGCAGTTGCTGAGTTATCTGTAGGTGTAACTTGACTTGGTCTGGAGACTGGCCTACTATGAGCCAGTCGTCCAGGTATGGGAAAATGGAGATCCTTTTTCTCCTTAGGAAGGCAACTACTACTGCCAGGCATTTTGTGAACACCCTTGGAGCAGAAGTTAGGCCGAAGGGCATTGCTCTGAATTGGTAATGGCCTGAGGGCAGCTCGAACCTGAGGTACTTGGTGGGAGCTTCTGATGAGAATATGGAAATAGGCATCCTTGAGGTCCAGGGAAACTAGCCAGTCCCTGGCCTTAGAGAGGTAGAATTATTCCTAGAGTCACCATTTTGAACTTTGGCTTTAAAAGGTGCTTGTTTAAATATCTGAGATCCAGGATGGGCCGCCATTCTCCTGTCTTTTTGGGGTTAGGAAGTACCTGGAGTACAATCCTTTTCCCTTGTGTAGGGGTGGAACCCTCTCTATGGCTCTAAGAGCCAAGAGGGAAGAGACCTCTGCCTCTAGGGCAAGTGCCTCTGAAGGATTTGCAGGTGGAAAGGATCTGGTTCTCATCTTTGGAAATTTTTTGAAGCTGAGAACCAGTCCCTGGCTTACTACTTCCAGGACCCATTTGTCTGATGTTAAAGACATCCAGTCCTGGACAAAGTAAGCCAGCCTGCCCCTACAGGTGGTGGAGAATCGGCCTGGCAAACCTATCAGGGTGCCTGTTTGGCAGGGCTTTAGGCTGAGGGTGGAAGCAGTCCTGCTTGTACCCCGTCTGCCTCTCCCTCTGAAGAACCCCCTATAAGCATAAGCAGAAGAGGAGGCCTGGGCTTGGTAGAAAGGCCTATGAAAAGGCCTGCCCCTGCCCCTGGAATGCTGCCGCTGGGGAGTGGCTTGCCTTTCCTTGGCCTGAGCACTCCTATAGGTGGTCCTGTATTCATCCATTTTCTTCATGTAGTTCTCTGTTTGCTCCCCAAACAAAGAATTACCCACAACAGGAAAATCAATGGCCTTAGTCTGGGTATCCTGAGACAGGCTAGTACATCTGAGCCAAGCCATCCTACGAAGGGCCACAGATGTAGCCATGACTCTAGATGAAACATCACTGGAGTCCACTGCAACATGGAATTGCACCTTGGATGCCTCAATACCATCCGCAGCCACCTGCTCCAGCTCCTTGGCAAGCTGGCCACGAACCTGTTTGGCTAAAGCCATTACAGTGCCCCATCTAGATTTCTGATATCTAGCTGTATAGGCCATATAATTAGCCTGCCTGAGTCCCAAGGATGCTGCCATGTACTATTTCTTAGCCATGGCATCAATCCTCCTGGAGTCCTTATCTGAGGGGTGTGAAGCCAAGGGTATATTTGCCTTATCACAGGCAGCAGCCTGCACTACCCCAACATGGCTGCATTGCTGGGTAAGGAACTCCGTATCTGAGCCTGATAGAGTATACCTCTTGTTCATTCTCTTGTCCACAGGAGGTATAGAATTAGGAGTCTTTAAAATTTTTATTGTTTGTTTCCCAAAGGACTTATGAAGGGGAATAGACAGCCTCCTGGACTCTGGGATATCCATCATTTCAACATAGTCAGGCTCCTCCTGGTCGTCCACAGCTTCTTCCATAGGAAGCTGAAGAGTTTAGGTCACTTTTTTGTAGAACATAAAATGGGAAGGGGACTCAGAAAGCCTAGGAGGAGAAACCCCCTGAAGGTCTGTCTGGGGAGATGTCCAGGTCAACAGGCACATCCAGACTTTCGTAATCACCATCACTATCCTCATACTCTCCTTCCTCCTCCTCCAGTTTATAAAAATCTTCTAAATTATAATCTGGAACCAGGGGAACCGACCAAACCGAGCCCCTTCCTGATGGTGCCGGTTCAGTCGGAACCGGGGTTAGCGACTGAACAATCCTTATCACTTTGGCTATTTCATCAGTGGTCGGAGAAAGAATTTGTGGATCCGCACCGGCTGATTTATCCCTTCTTTTTCTTTTAACCAGAACTGACTCCAGGTCGGTTCTTCTTTGCCTAAAGTTTAGCCTGGTCAGAAGGCACTCCTTCTGGTTCGGTTGGAACCGAACCGGGCTGGCCATCCGGGTCAGCAGACTTCTTGGCCTCCCTTTCCCTGAGCCTACCAACTCTTTTCCAGGGTAGCTGCAGGAAAATTCTTGCAAATCTGGCAGTCTGAATCGAGGTGGTCAAACCCCAGACAATAAACACAGGTGGTGTGGGGATCAGCCTTAGCAAAGGCTTCCCCACACACACTACAGTAGTTGAAACCCAGTGGGCCGGTTTTCTTTGGGTTTCTCAGACATGACTAGTCCTAACAAAACTTACCTTTTTTCGGCGAAATCAGCCAGGCAGAGACACCCATATCGGTTCCTGACCGTACTACGGGTCGTGGAAAACGAATGAAAAGTGTTTTTAGAACCGATAAGGACCGGGTTACCACACTCTAAAAGTAGAATAAACTTTTTGAACAACCTGATCGGTTCAAACCGAACCAATCCCACGTTTACAAGTTCCACACAGAAGAACAAGAAAATAAACCTATCTAGTACTCACAATACCACAGACAGAGACTGAACCGACAGGTTAACGGATTAAATTCGGTCAAAAACCGAGAAAAACTGCACTTTAACCAAGAAACTTGAACCGAGCAAAGGAGAAATCTCTGGAGCGACTGTTCAGTGAGGCAGAGTAAAGAATCTGACGGTTTGAGTTCAAACAGCAACAGACAGAGTCTCAACTGAGCTTGAGCTCAGCGTTCCATGCCTGGCATGGAAAGTTAACTCTTTCATCTCTGGGGCAGTTCAAAGGTTGGACATCACTGCAATATGTCAGAATACAGCAAGACTTCATGTTGTTTGAAAATGAATCCCTGGCTTCTTCTTGCACAGCCAGGGCAGTGGAATCACCACTCTCTTCCATGCGTTCCTCTGAGGCAAGAGCTTGAGGCTGTGTAACAGTTCCTTTTTCATAAGGCCACATAGGTTCCCCCTCTTCTTCTTCCTCACTGAGAATCTGTGCCCAGGAGTGAGCAGTCGTCCTCACTCCTGAGACTGTTGACTCTTCGCAGTCTCCCTCGGCTTGTCTTCACCTATGAGACTTGGGCTAGGCCCCTCTCTCCAAGGGTCTACTGATGCTCTTCCTGAAATGTCTCCCTGAGACTCAGACTCTGAAACATCAGCACATTGTTCTGTCTGTAAATCTGCACCCTCTTGCTTTGTGCCACACTCCGAGGGGCCTTCTCCAACAGGCTCCTCCTGGTGCTGTGTGCTGCCAACTGCAGATTCTTGAACTTTTGTCCATGTGGGAGCCAAACGAATCTTGGGCGCTTTCAACAAACTATATTTCTCTAGGCATCCAGAACAGTGAGGTACCATGAAGACGTCCCTTCCAGCATTTAAGCATCAAATATACTTGCACTGGATATCCAGGAATTGCCACATGAGGAAGCAGTCGTCCCCCATAGTAAGATCTCTCAATGTCCCTTAACTTGTTAGCTTCTACTGCTATCACAGCCCGGGCATGATCCGGGTAGTGGGCTGGTCCTGAAGCCATGACTGCAGAGAAAACAAACAACGCTTACTCTTATTTCAAGTTCCACATCACTGAAAACTTTCTTTCTCTTTCAAAATGGCTCCTCTGCTGCTGTGTTTACATTACTACCCCACCCTGTAATGGCGGCAGCAGCACTCCTACGCATCAACATTCTGTAATTGGGTCAAGCCTCTGCGCATCCGATTTACACCCTCTACTGATAACGTTGCTCAAACTGCACAAACTTGCACTGTTCTTTTTCCTAGCACATTTATATGATTTACCACAGACTTTTTAATTGCTGATGACATTGCTCTAGCTTACAGTCCCTTAAAGCCTCAGTATTTCATAGCACAGGATTGCCTGTAATTCTTGCTGCATATCTGATACAACTCACAGTCTCTCTCATGGCTTTGAAACTTATACCGACGCTGAACTTATAACTATGCTCACAGTCGATGGCTTAAAATGCTTGCTTTAGCTGGTAAAACTTAACACAGTCCTTCTTTGCAAAGCGATTATACTGTTACACACAGATTCAGCTGACTTTTGGTGAAATTACTTAGTTTGAGCAATTATTCCTGTTGTTACTCACTGTTATCAGTAGCTGTTTGCTGCGATGGAAAACAGCCTGCAGCCAGTCTTGGAGGCCTCTGGAAAGAAGCGGGTTGGCAGTCCTGCCGATTGTCCCTCTGAACACCACACTCACAGTCCAGTCGATCGAGATGCGGGTTGAGCCTGAATTCAAACAGAAAAGTCAGTTTTTTACACTTTTTATGTGCTTTCAGTCACCGCGAAGCTCCTCCTCCTTGTAAGCCAGTTCACACAAACTTGCTCTGTTCTTTTTCCTAGCACATTTATATGACTTACCACTGCCTCACAGGTTGCCATGTGTGAAGAGCAGATGGACCACAGCAGTTTCTGAGAGGGTGGGGGTGGTGTAACAGAGGCGTAGCCCCCGAGTTGTACCTCTACACAAATCATATGTCAGTCTGGCAAATCAAGGTTCCTCTATGATGACACCCTCAGTGGAGACCAAGAAGAATGCTGGGGACATCCACAAGGGAGACCCACAAAAGAGTGGCAAGGGACACCACAGGGGAAAGAAACAGCTTCTGATAGGGGACTCAATTGTTAGGGGTGTAGATCTGGGGAAGGGAGAGGAGAGGGAAGTAAGGTGCCTGCCTGGTGCCATGGCTTGGAGGGACAGGAAGCAAATCCTCAGGATTGCAGAAGCAGCATCACAGGAGAGGGAACTAGACATTATTGTCCACCTCGGGACAAATCACCTAGCTAGGCATGAGATCAGTGCAGTGCAGGATGAATCTGTGGACTTGGGGAGGAGCCTCAGACAGGTAGCAAGCACGGTAACCTTGTCAGAGGTGCTGCCAGTCTATGGCAGGGGTGAGGCTAGGGTACTGCATACCATGCAGTTTAATGAATGGTTGCAAAACTGGAGCAGAGCACAGGGCTTTGGCTTCATTGGGGATGGGGGGTCCACCTGGAGAGATGAAGGTCTATGCTGGCATGATGGTCTGCATCTGCCCAGGAAGGGAAACAAGCTCATAGGTGACAGGTTTAAAGGCTTCCTTGGCAAGCTTTTAAACTAGCCAAGGGGGGGAGGTGCTGATAGGAAACAGGAAAGTTCAAGCCTCCCCCAACAAAACATGACAGGTAGTAGGGTAAACACTGAGGTACAGAGCTTGACAGAGGGCAGGACAGGGGTAAATGGAAAAATAGACAAGGGCAATAAGAGCAGGGATGGGGTAAAAAAGGATAAAGCCAACATTAAATGGAGGGCAATGAGTACCAATGCCTGTAGTCTTGGAAACAAGCTTCCAGAACTAGTAACCCTGATGGAAGAGGAACACTTGGATATTGTGGCAGTCACAGAAACATGGTACATGGAGAACCATGACTGGGATGTCAACATACCAGGTACACAATCTACAGAAAGGACAGGGAGGGTAAAAGAGGAAGTGGAGTAGCTCTCTACATAAGGGAAGGGATCAAAGCTACAGAACTAAAAAGTAAAGGGGGAGGACAAGAGACACTCTGGGTCACCTTGGAGACAGGGAATGGCATCACAATCCGCACAGGGGTTGAATACAGACCCGTCTCAAGGGAGAAATGGACAAGAAAATGATAGAAGGCATCCTTAAAATGGTGGAAAAAAGGGAGATATTGATGGGGGACCTGAATATGCCAGATGTTAACTGGACAACATGGACTGCAGCCACATCCAAAAGCAGGGTCATTCTCGATGCCCTACAGGGGGCATTCCTAGACAGCTAGTGGTGGAAACCACTCGGGAGGAGGGAGCAATATTAGACCTGGTACTCTCAAATGGAGAGGATCACAAATTTAGAAGTCAGTAGACATCTGGGAACAAGCGACCACTGCACAGTGTGCTACAATAAACACAACCATGGAGACAAGCCATACAAAGACAAGGATACTGGACTTTAGAAGGGCTGGCTTTGGCATAATGGGTGAATACCTGAGGAATGCATTAGCAAATGGCCAGAAAGGAGGGGTGGAAGAACAATGGAGAAAAATAAAAACTGCCATCATGGAGGCAACAAGCCTTTGTGTGAAACAAATACAGAAAACAAAGTGGAATGAAAAACCACTATGGTTCTCAAAAGAGGTGTCAGGGAAGGTTAAGGAGAAAAAGGCTGCATTCAAAAAGTATAAGGAATCACAGAAGGAGCACAACAGGGAACTGTATCAATTAAAGCAGAAAGAAGTGGGGAAGGCAGTCAGAAAAGCAAAGGCCCAAACCGAGGAAAAAATAGCCAACTCAGTTAAGAAGGGGGATAAAACCTTTTATAGGTACATTAGGGAGCATAGAAAGGTTAAGGGAGGGATAGTGAAGATTAATAAAGGAGAGGGGAGGTGGGCAGAGGGAGACAGTGAAAAGGCAGAGATACTGAATGAATACTTTTGCTCAGTATTCACAAAAGAATAGGAGGAGTTACCTAAACCAAACAATAGAAGCACTCTGGGTAGTGGGGTTGATGCCAGTCCATTTACAGAAGAAAGAGTCCCAAAAGAACTCCTAAAACTCAAGATGGACAAAGCAATGGGGCCTGATGGGATTCCCCCTAGAATCCTAAAAGAGCTAAGGGAGGACCTAGTGACACCACTAACCACACTTTTTAACAAATCAGAAGATGGGGTGGTACCTGAGGACTGGAGGAGGGCAGATGTGATTCCCTTTCACAAAAGTGGGAGCAAGGCAGAAGCAGGAAACTACAGACCTGTTAGTTTGACCTCAGTGGTGGGGAAAATGATGGAATCACTTCTGAAAGAAAGAAAGAATTGTTCAGTACCTAGAGGCCAGCAGGGCACAGGACCCAAAGCAGCATGGATTTACAGCAGGAAGGTCATGTCAGACGAATCTAATCAATTTCTTTGACTGGGTGACCAAAGTAATAGACCAGGGAGGGGCTGTGGATATGGCCTACCTAGACTTTAGCAAGGCATTTGACACAGTCTCACACAAAAGATTAATAATCAAGTTAGCCAGCCTGGGAGTGGGTCCCAGGGTGGTAGCCTAAGTAGCAAACTGGCTGCACAACAGGACACAGAAGGTAATAGTGAATGGAACACATTCTGAAGAAAGGGTTACTAGTGGAGTACCTCAGGGCTCAGTACTAGGTCCAGTCCTCTTTAACATCTTTATAGTTGACATTGCAGAGGGTCTGGAAGGAAAGGTATGCCTCTTTGCAGATGACACAAAGATCTGTAACAGAGTTGAACACGGGGGATAGAAAGGATGAGAAGGGACTTGGCAAGGTTGGAGGAATGGTCAGACATACGGCAACTTAGATTCAATGCAAAGAAGGGCAAGTAATGCACCTGGGAAATAAAAATCCAGGAGAAGAGTACACAATAACAGGGAGGTACTAACAACAATAATGGAAAGGGATCTGGGTGTAGTCATATCAGATGACCTAAAGGTGGGTAAGCAATGTGAGAAGTCATTAAGGAGAGCCAGGGGATACTGGGATGCATGGAGGGCATCACAAGTAGAAAAAGGGAAGTGATTATCCCTCTGTACAGACAGTTGGTGAGACCCCATCTGGAGTACTGTGTGCAGTTTTGGAGACCTCATCTATGCAAGGACATAGACAGGATGGAAGCAGTCCAGAGGAGGGTAACTAAAATGGTGCAGGGTCTACATCACAAACCATATGAAGAGAGACTGAGAGAGCTTAATATGTATACCCTTGATGAAAGGAGGGACAGGGGGACATGATAGAAACTTTTAAGTACCTCAAGGGAATCAACAAAGTCCAGGAGGGTAGCATCTTTCAGAAAAAGAGATGTGTAAGAACAAGGGGGCACAATTTAAAGTTAGAGGAAGGACAGCTCGGGGTAATGTGAGGAAATTCTTTTTCACGGAGAGAGTGGTGGACGCATGGAACCGCATTTCTGGAGAGGTTGTGGGGTCTAAAACAGTGGGGGAATTCAAACATACATGGGACAGACATAAGGCAATTATAGTGGGGGGGTTGCAGGAAGTAGGCTGTTGGTTAACTAGAATCTGCAGCTAATCCAATAGGTAGGGAAATGGGCAGACTGGGTGGGCCAAGTGGTCCTTATCTGCCGTCAAAGTCTATGATTCTATGTTTCTATGCACACTTCACTCACTCTCCCTCTCGAATGCTGTGCAGTCGCTCGAGAGCTGGCTTGAGGGCGGGACTGATTGCAGTCTCACCAATCACTCGACACCATGCAAATGAGCCTCTTTTCTCTCGTGCTGTTCTCCTCACGGCGATTGTCGAGCAGGCAAATTTAAACTTCAGAACCTCACTTTTTTTTTTTCAACTGACTCCACTGCGGGAGCCCATTTCATCCATTTTAGTTCATTTCCAACATCTAGGGCACAATTTTCCTTTTGCTACCCAGAGTTTTCCACACTTTTCTTTGTCACAAACACTTTTAAAAGCTGGCAAACACTGTAATTTGATGCAGGACAAGGGCATACACTCTCAGGCTTTACTGCTCCTTGGTAAACAGTTGGCATTTTAATAGCAGCACATGGATAACAGCACACAGCAGCACATTAGTTAACACTGCTTCGGCTTTTTGGGCTACCCACTGCCAGATAACCAAAATGCTAGCCATTGCCCGAGTGACCTTTCTTACATTCCTCCCTAAATTCCAAACCCAAATCCTCAGCGGTGCCTCCATTTTTGTAACCCCCACCCAGGTATGCCATTTCTATCTGACAGCTCTACCTGGTGGGCTGGGTTCGGGGAAGAATATGTCACCTGGCACATTGGCTAGGTTTGGCTACTCTGCACAGGGGCACCCAAGTAACTCCGGACAAAGGAAGCAATAATTGTAATGTCCAATACCAGAAGTGGGATTCTAAAGTGTGGCTTTTATTTACATCCAACAGAATAAACAAAGCATAGATGGACCCCCACAGGGCTACACTCCTGGTAATGCAGAGTTAAGGAGACCAGAACACATCCTCATTACTTTAGCCCTCAGACTCTGAAACACACTGGGCACACAGCCCGAACTTGTACACTGCTCTGGGTTTTCTCTGGCTCGGCTCCCTTGCCAGCCACTTGGACACTTTCCATATAGCATGGAAACATTTACTGGTGGCTCCATAAACCACCTATGTGCACTTCTGCTCCATCAGGGAATCTTAATCATCAATCCACATCTGGGTACTTTCCTAAGGCACTGGCCAAGTACCTGACAGAAAGCAACAGGCGTCCCAGAGCAAATCCGTAGAAAAGAATTTGGTTACTACTGATGGGGGGGGGTCTCCCACCTCTCACTCCCATAATTCATACCTGGCCATTTCTCTGGACTGTAACACCTCATCCTTTAAAACACTTTGCTGTGTAGATTCTTTTAAATGTATTTTTTTTTTTTGTGGGGTCCTCCGTCCTCCTTCAGCCTGGTCACGGCCCTGAACTACTTCGCCTGCCATTTGCGCTCCTCCCGGTCACCCGGCTTTCCCCGGAGGAGTGGGGGCCAACTGCAGACCCCCAACTCCAGTGCCGTGGAACCAATATCTGGTTGGGAGTGCGGCGGCAGGGGTGCATTAAGCCTCAGGGAGGCCTACCTAGGCGGAGGACCTCCCCTCCTCTTCTTTTCCTCCTCGGTTTTCCTCCCTCCCAGAGGCGGGGGCGTGCAATGGCGTGGCGTCCACCCACCTCCTCCTGGCGTAAGCCGCGGCGGTAGAGTGCCAGCCTCACCAGGGGTCCCCATCGCTCCAGATGCTGCTAGACCCTCCCCGGAGAAGGAGAGCAGTCCATAGGACGCTCAATCCTTCTCCTCTTCAGCCAGCCCTCCGACGACTGGTCTGTTCTCGAACCCGGGTCGCCGGCGTCGCAAGCGGAAATCCCACCGCTGCGCCGACGGGCCAGCCTTTTAAAATGTATTTCATATTCAGTCTACTGCCTTTATTTCCCAATTGTGCTGGACTTGAACATACTTACTAAGTGGCTTTGTCCACTACTCTAAACCCCCCACAGAGTTAAGCAGTCCAACCCCCACCTCTTCCAAACTGTACGTGGCTGTCTTTTCCTGATCCCACAGTAACAGTCCGTTTAGTTTAATCTTGATGCAGGTGAAAACACATGGCCCTTTAGCAGAGCGAACTCACCCTTTGATGCAGGTGCCCCACAGGCGTTTCCTCCTCAAGGAACTCTCTTCCAGAGCTTCTGGTGCCTCAGCACAAACTTAAACAGGCAGCTTCTTTTCCTTAGCCGGACCAAGGGGGTTTGCCCCGGAAACAGGCTGATACCTTCCACCCATCCCCGCAGTGATGGGGCCCTGAACCATTGAAAGCGGTCTCCACCACTTCAATTTACAGTTCTTGTGTTCCTCTTCAGGTGGAAACACACACCTAAAAACAAAAGTAGCTCTTTGACAGAGCTTAAAGCTCTGAGGGCCTGCCTCAGCAGAGCACCTCTGCTGCACTCTACAGACTCTCTCTCAGACTGACTTCAAATTCCCCAATGTTCTACTCTAACCTCCAACTGCAACATTCCAGTGTGGCTTATGCAGCTGCGACAGTTCTAAATGATGTCATCCCTCAGTCTCAGCTGAGACTGAGAACAGAGTGAGACAGTGTGAAATCCATTTAACTGGAGTTTCACAAGCTGTCTTCCCTTCCTACCACTAGGTCTTACTGGGATTATAGTAACCCCGGGCAACAGGGGGGTTACACATACACTTTAAAAGTCATTCTGCTGCAATAGTAACTTTGCTACTAAAACAGAATGACTTCTCATTCTGTTTTAGTATATACATCACAATGGAAGTGACCCCAACACGGCGGTACATGGGACGTTAGGCTGTCAAAGTGTCACGTCGGCAAAATACCAAAGGTGAAATGTGGACCACTGATGGTAAAAGCTAACAGTAAGTAAAAAAAAGTAAGGTATTTCGGTTTCTTTCCTATAGTACTGTACACTATTTAAAATACTGTATGGTGGCCTAAATACACAACAATGCTTTTCTTAAAACCTTTCTTAATTTGCAGTCCTCACTATAACCGTGAGAGACTGAAGAAACTAGGTTTATTCTCTATGGATTATAGAAGACTCAGGGGTGACCTATATTTAACATTTAGAGCAATCCAAGAAGACTTTACTCTAGAAGCAATTGGTCTGGTAAGACATTAAATCAATAATAGCACCAGGTCACATAACCTTAAATTAAATGGGGAAATAAACAAAACTGTCAAAGAATAATTACAACTGGAATACTCTACCTAAGACTATAGTTGAGAGTCAAAATATGAATCCTTTCAAAAAGAGACTTGATGAATATATGGGTAACAAAAATTCTCCTTTCACCATTAGAACACCGAATGGTGGCAAGTTCACAAAATGCCAGTGATCTACAGAACTTGCATTCCATCTATGAACCTTAGGGTGAAAGTGTATCGGGTTCTACGTCATAAGGGCGATCGCCGAAAAGTGATTGTCATTATGGTGAGTACACATTGCTGTGCAACCCCAGCAGAAAGCAACAGGGTACAATGGACTCGTATTTTTAATGACATGTGGGGGGCTGTATAACTCTCTGCTATCTCCCACACTATCCAACTACCCACATGTGGATACTGTAACAAGTGCAGTTGTGATCACAGTAGTCCAACAGACAAAACAACATTGTGTATTTGAATGTGCCATTTTCAAAACAGAAAAACCATTGACATCAGCCACTTATTTTATCCTTTAGCCTGATAAAGCATGGCAAGGTGAGACATGCTGTACTTTCTGTCAGCATTCAATCCTTTGGCCTGTTTTAAAGGGGCAAGATGAGTATGTAAAGGTAATCATATGGTCTTGCAATGTATTATGCCATAATAGACAGATTGGAGAAATTAAAAAGAATCATTTAAATCTTGATTACAAATTTTAATGTATTCATCAATCAAGCCCACTGTATATGTTTGACATACATTGTCATGTCTCAGAATTGCCAGTATATACAGGGCATGCCAACTGTCTGTCCTACACTCAAGATTCTTGTTGATACCATTCAGTTGCTGTTCTCTTTTACACCATGCCTGTAGATTGGCAGCCACACAGCAGCTCCCATGGTATCCCTGGTGTGGTGTTTCAGACCCTGATTCTGCATTTATCCATTCACCTTCCATTCTATGTTTTTCCAATCCTTCATCAACTGTTGTCTGCATTCTTTGAGGTTTTGAGTCTTGTTCTTCTGACTCATAGTGTGCAGTTATGGGTACAAACTGGGCCATGATTAACTCATTCATTTTTCTGCCATGTGAAACAGGCTACTTCTTACCTTTTCTTTATGGATTTAGCGACATATATCCCATAATGCAATAGGTGGGACCCCAATGGGCCAGCATGGCCCTACCATGGGTGGTTGGGTTTAGCACCCCAGTTATCCACAGGTGAGTCTGCAGTGTAAAATTAGTGATCAGAAATGTCATCCAGGCCTGTGCAGCTGTAAGAAAAGATGTAATACATACACATTTACAACATTAATAATCTGGTTATCCCAATAAATGTATAACAATCAGTTTGTCACTGAAAATGACTGAACAGTTGCTGCCTTCTTGTTTTTGGCCATGTGACACAGGGGATGCAGATATAGGTTCAATCTGGGCCATGATTTATTTATTCACTTCCCTGTCATGAACACAAGAGTATGTCTTACTTCTCCTTTATGGATTTACTAACTAGTACCACAAAAAGCAATAGTTGGGACCACAATGGGCCAGCAAGGCCCTACCATATGTGGTTGAGTGTAGCGCCCCGGCTATCTGCAGGTGGGACTGCAATATGAAACTAGTGTTCAGAAATTTCTTCCAAGCAGCTGTAAGAAAAGGTGTAATCCATAGATATGTACCACTTTTTTAATTTAGTTATCTCAATAAATGTGTAGCAGAAGTCATTTGTCACTGAAAATGACTGAACGGTGGTGGCCATCTTGTTTTTGTTTATGTAACCCATGGGATGTAGATATAGTTACAATCTGGTCTTGATTTACTTCCCTGTTATGTAAAACAGGCTAAATCTTACTTTTCCTTTATGGATTTATTGATATGTACCCCATAATGCAATAGGTGGACCCACCATGGGCCAGCATGGTCCTACCATAGGTGGTTGGGTATGGCAACCCGGCTATCTGCAGGTGGGTCTGCAATGTGAAATTAGTTATCAGAAAGTTCATCCAAGCCCTGGCAACTGTAAAAAAAAGGTGTAATTCATAACATTTACCACGTTTATAATCTAGTTATCCCAATAAATGTGTTACAGAAGCAGTTTAATGTAGAAAATGACTGAATGGTGTCAGCCGTCTTGCTTTTGGTCATGTGACCCAGGGGATGTAGATATGGGTACAATCTGGGCCTTGATTTATTCATTCACTTCCCTGTCATGTAAAACAGGCTACTTTTTAGTTTTTCTTTATGGATTTATTGACATGTACCCCATAATACAATAGGTAGGCCCCCCCATGGGCTAGTATGGTCCTACCATTGGTAGTTGGGTATGGGAGTATGGCACCCCGGCTATCTGTAGATCAGTCTGTAATGTGAAATTATTGATCTGAAATATCATCCAAACCCCTGCAGCTGTAAGAAAGGTGCAATCCATAGACATTTACCACTTTTATAGTCTAGTTATCCCAATAAATATGTAACAGAAGCATGACTGAACGGTGGTAGCCATCTTGTTATTGGTCATGTGACCCAGGGGATATAGATATGGGTACAATCTGGGCCTTGATTTACTCATTCACTTCCCTGTCATGTAAAACAGGCTACTTTTTACTTTTCCTTTATGTATTTAGTGACATGTACCCCATAATGCAATAGGTGGGCCCCCTATGATCCAGCATGGCCCTACCATGGGTGGTTGGGTATGGCACCCCAGCTATCTACAGGTGGGACTGCAATGTGAAACTAGTGATAAGAAATTTCATCCCAGCCCCTGCAGCTGTAAGAAAATGTGTAATCCACTGACATTTACCACTTTTATAATCTAGTTATACCAATAAATGTGTAACAGAAGCAATTTTACACAGAAAATGACTGAATGGTGGCAGTCATCTTGTTTTTGGTCATGTGGCCCAGAGGATGTAGATATGGGTGCAATCTGGGCCTTGATTTACTCATTCACTTCTATGTCATGTAAAACAGGCTACTCCTTACTTGTCCATTATGGATTTATTGACATGTACCCTGTAATGCAATAGGTGGACATCCCATGGGCTAGCATGGGCATACAATGGGTGGTTGGATATGGCACCCCGTCTATCTACAGGTTGGTCTGTAATGTGAAATTAGTGATCAGAAATGTCATCTAAGCCCCTGCTGCCGTAAGAAAATGTGTACTCCATTGACATATACCACTTTTATAATCTAGTTATCCCAATAAATGCATAATATAAGCAGTTTGACACAGAAAATGAGTAGCAGCCATCTTGTTTTTGGTCATGTGATCCAGTGGATGTAGACATGGGTACAATTTGGGCCTTGATTTACTCATTCACTTCCCTGTGATGTAAAACAAGCTACTTCTTACTTGTCCTTTATGTACTTATTATTGACATGTACTGCATGTACTCCCTTGCACCAGCCCGTGTACGACCAAGACCTTCTCACTTGAGGTTCCCTTGGTTTGATGGGGAGCTCAAAGTGATGGAGATTGCTGGTCGGAGGTTGGAGTGCTGCTGTCAGAAGACTTGCCTGGAGGTGGACAGACTGGCCCTGCGCTCACACTATTGTGAGTATCAGGGAGCAATCACTCGTTGGAAGGCAGAGTTTCTATCCAGAGAGGATTACTGCTGGGAAGAATTGAATCAACTGTGCTCTTTCAGACTGTGGACAGACTCCTAAATCCAGCCGGTCTCCAGCCAAAAAAAACCTTTTCCGATGCCTTATGTGAAGAGTTCACTCAGTTCTTCTCGGACAGGGTATCCACCATCTGGCAGGGCATGCCGCCAGTGAGCCTTACAGTGGCCTACAATGATGGTCTGATTTGTCCGGAAAGTGCTTCACCTAGTTGGGGGGAGTTTAAACCAGTGGAGGTATTGGAGGTCATTGGGGTTGCTTCTAGGTTGAAGCACACATATTGTGAACTGGATCCTGTGTTGACACATTTCTTGATGAGATGTGACGACACTGTTGGCCCGGTGGTCACCTTGATTGTCCGGTGCTCAATGGAGGGGATTTTTCCAGATGCCTTGAAGGCTGGTTCGTCCCCTCCTGAAAAAAACATCATTAGACCCTGACGTCAAGGCGAATTACTGTCCGATCTCCAACCTCCCATTTTTGGAAAATGTTGTTGAGAAGGTTGTGGCCCAACAACTTGAGGAGCACCTCATGGCCTTCGATCTCTATGAGCCATTCCAGTCTGGTTACTGTGTGAAGCATAGTACAGAAAACACATTGATTCAGGTGCACAATGACCTCTTCAGGGCTCGAAATCAGTGGAAGGGGACAATTCTAATCCTGCTTGATCTCTCTCTTCAGCCTTTGACATGGTAGATCATTGTGTGTTGCTTGACCGCCTGAGGGAATTTTGTGGGCTCACCGGCTCTGTCATCTGCCTGGTTTGAGTCATACCTCATGAAAAGGAGGCAACGAGTAGTGATGGGGAATTTCTCCTCCTCCTCCTCTAGCATCCTGTCGTGTGCAGTACCTCAGGGTTCAGTCTTGTCACCAATGGTGTTTGCCATGTACATGCTGTCCCTGGGTGAGCTCATTAGGAAGTACGGCTCGAGTTTTCATTGCTATGCTGATGATGGTTTACCCATAGCGCTTCGGGCGCTAGAGCCCACATCCCCTACAGCGACAGCTACAATGCCGACTGTCAGCACTGTAGCCACGGGGATGTCGGCGCACCTCCCCACTTTGGTGCATGGCTTTGTGACATCCAGACTTGATTACTGTAATGCATGCTACCTTGGGGTCTCGGGGGTAACCTCCGCCAGCTGCAGCTAGTGCAGAATGCGGCCACTAGGATGCTAACTGGGCAGCCAAAATTTTGTCATATCACCCCGGTTTTGCGTTATCTGCACTGGCTGCCAGTAAGGTGAAGGATTCTCTTTAAGGTGGGCTTGTTCACCTGGTTACCTGTCAGACCTTCTTACACCTGCCGTCTTGGTCCGCTCCCTCCGGTCCTCCTTAAGGGGCTTCCTGGCGATTCCCAGGATAAGGCTTAAACCATCGGCAACAGAGCATTTACTGTCGCCGGTTCCGTCCTGTGGAATTCGCTTCCTTCCTCAATTCAAGAGGCCCCTTCGGTTGCGGTTTTTAAGGCTCGCCTCAAGGCCTTACTGTTTAATCAAGCCTTCCTGGACCTTAGGTATTAGTCCTCCCTGGGTACCTTCTTTTCTGTTTGAGTTTCAGCTTTTATAGAAATATTTATTAATTATATTTACATATGCTAATATTTTATTGTTTTTAATATTGATTTGCATTATTGTATTGCTAGTATGTTTTTATTGTTCAGTGCCCAGAGCCTCCAGGATTGGGCACCAGAAAAATAAAATTTGTCTTGCCTTAATGCAATAGGTGGACACCCCTTGGGCCAGCATGGGCATGCCGTGGGTGGTTGGGTGTAGCATCCCGGCTATCTGCAGGTGGATCTGTAATGTAAAATTAGTGATCAGAAATTTGATCCAAGTCCCTGCAGCTGTAAGTAGACCCTGGAGCAGTTGTCAGCAGTTGAAATAGTCAGATGCCATTCAATGCAGTTGCAATTGCATTGGATTGCAGTCATAAAATAGAGGAGTTGAAATCCACTGCAGTTGATGATTCCGTGACCTGTCCAGGTTTGTTTCTGTGGTGCACAATAGTGTGCTTTCTCTTTTTTTCTTTCCTGGGGGGGGTAGCGAATATCTAACGGTCCTCAACCACTGGCACAGAGCCTTAAAGCCAATTTAATGCACCCTTGGCTCCTGGACACAAAGCATCCACCAATTAGGAGAGATGGGAGGATCCAGGAGCTTGAGAGTCTCTGTAACTGGCTGCATGAGGCAGTGGGGAGAATGTGCCTAGGTAGAAGAGGAGACTGTCAGGAGAGGAGGTATCTGTGCTGGTGTGTGGGCAACGGCGTGAGCAGCATTTTTCTGCAGGGATGAAATTTGGCAGTTCAGCCTTTAATTTAAAAATAAGTTAGCTGTGTCCACTGTCCTGATGTGTCCAGTGCCCAGAGAGAGAGACTAGTGGCTGTGCAGGTCCCAGTCAGTCCTCCAGCAGAGCCAGGCAGCAATTGTGTGAAGGCAGCAAGTCAGCGATCTGGTTGTGGTCGGGATCAGCCCGTGACCCCATTGGCTAGGCCTGTTGGGCAACTCTAACTCAGTCTTGGTCAGGTCTTCAGAGTCAGTGAGGAGGAGGAGTGGTAGGTGCACTAGTTCCACTGTGCAGAGTACCGGTGTGGAGACATGGGTCTGGGTTGGGGACCGACTATGTGGGTTGGGAGGAGGGAGCACACAGTTCCAAAAAACCACCGGCACCACCACTGAGTAGAGCAGCAGTGGCAGCCTGAGCCAAGGAGCTACCCGACACCGCCAATCTAATCATCACCCGACACCTGACTGAACTGGCACCAGGCTACTACAGTGAGCAAGGTACTGTATGGGATGTGTATGTAAGGCCCACCAGGGCTGGGCAGTGGGTAGTAGGAAGGAGGAGGATGGTCTCTCACAGACTACAGAGTCTGTCAGTGTGTCTGCTGTGTGTTCAGCTGGCTTGTCTGGCTGGTTGAGGGCTTGGGGGCTGTGGGGCCTGGGGGGCCAAACTTGAAAAGCCAAGGTGATCAATTATCATCGATCTACTGCTGGCAGCCTGGCTGGGCCCTCTCTGACTGTGGTGGCATTGTGAGTAAGTCAGACTCCCTGTGAGGTCATGAGCAGGCCAGGCACAGGCCCCATAAGAGGCTGAAGCGCGGAGCATGGTCAGTCAGGTCCAATGGACAAAATGCTTGTTGTTTGCCACTGTAGGAATTGGATAGACCAAATATCAAAGTCCTCACAGCAAGATGAATAAAATTTTACAAAACACATTAGTGTACATGCTGAAAGCCAAAACAAGTTCAGTAACTATCTCAGAAAATATTTTTTTAATATGCATGAGTTTTTTTTAGCTTTAAATTTATACTATGGATACATCTCAGTTCTGGTATACCATACAGGAGGTATTTCTAGGGGTCCTCCCTTAAACTGTTTTTAGTCTCACAGATTCTACGACTACTAGTAAACTAACTTATATTGATGGTTAGCTCTGTTTGCAAAAGGGTTCCTACTAGCTTCTGTGGGGTGTTTAAGAGGCCCTACCTATACTGTATTTTAGACTCACAATTCTTTTTCTAAGTAACTAGTATTACTGCTGCTTATACTGCCCTACTTCAGCCTGTTACTTTCAGGGGCTTAGTATATTTTGTTGTTGTTTTGACTGGTTATTGCGCTTTAGAGGGTCCCTACTGTGAGTGGATTTGTTTCACTGCACTTTGTATTTGCATTTTTAAAGAGCAGCCAGCTTTTTAGCTGCTGACTAGTTTCTGCTCCCTCCAACATATGCAATACGTCACCTGCCCCAGAATTGAGGGGCATAAATAATTCCATTTTTTCTGCCCATTTATGAAGTTATAATGCTGCTAAATCCCAAATGCTAAAAATGGAGCTGCTTCCTGACCATGACCCACCAACACGCCCCCACATAGGCACATGTAGCCCCATTTTGTGATGTCAGAAGACGAAGGCTATGTGTGCGCGTGCCCCATTGATTTCAGGAGGGGGACTTTTCCATACATTTTATTAACTATTATAGTGAACATTTTAATAAAAAAAAAGATACACAGTTTAAAAAGTACGACAAACTACTACATAATAAAATTCAATGATGGTGAAAGTTGAAAAAACTCGGTTGGATTTTCTTCAATTAGTTGAAGTCAGAAATGTCAAACTAGTTGAAAAAATCAGTCATAATGTGTGGTAAGTCAGTCATAATTGGTTTTTCAACTGACTCCAGGGTCTAGCTGTAAGGAAAGGTATAATCCATTGACATTTGCCACTTTTATAATCTAGTTATCCCAATAAAGGTGTAACAAGCAGTTTGAAGCTTAAAATGACCGAAAAGTGGCAACCATCTTGTTTTTGGTTATGTGACCTAGGGGATGTAGCTGTGAGTACAATCTGGGCCTTGATTTACTCATTCACTTCCCTGTCATGTAAAACAGGCCACTTGTTACTTTTTCTTTATGGATTTAGTGATGTGTAACCCATAATCCAATAGATGGCTCCCCCATGGGCCAGCATGGCCCTACCATGGGTGGTTGGTTCTGCTCACTCTGATAATCTGTAGGTGAGGAACCAATGTGAAATTTGTGTTTATATAAAGAATTTGTAACCTGAAATTGAAAATTAGTTACATTTTAGACGGCATTTATTTATCAATGATGCAACCGATTTTAATGTTTTTACAAGCTTCAATATATTGTGCGAATAAAAATTCACAAAAACAATTGAAATTTCACTAAATAAACATATCACCGAATTGCTTACTTGGAACATAAATATTTTTACTTTAAATTAGTTGTGTTAGGTTCTTACTACCTTGACAAAAAAATGTTACCAGGGAATTAAGAAAAATTATGTAATAACATCATAACCAATAAGTGTGCAAACCCAATGAAAAAAACCTCTGACAACAAGGATATGCAATTTACAGAAAAACCTTGGCAGTGTAAAGGTTGACTCTAACCACGTATTAGAAAGTGCGGTGCTTTAATCATCATCGTGGATACGGGTGTTAATGGCTTCTCCAGCATTGGAGATGTTATTACTGATGTAGATGAGATGGGTATCCTTTCTATCTAAAAGTGTCTTAAGAGACAAAGTCAAGGGATCAATATGGACATTAAAAATGGGTAAATACTGAGAAAGAGCATGCAAATAGTCAGGGTCAGTATTAACAATGTCAGGTTCCAGGATGGGAACAGGAGTAATCACTGTATGACCAATCACAGTGGTTTGATGAGGAATAAATCAAAAATTAGGAAACTGTATGTCACAGGTTTTAAACCCATAGGAAAATGATTTATGGTTAGTGACCACACAATACTGACCATCGGAATTATATGACATTCTTACTGTAGGAATCCTTCATTTATGCAGTCGAATTGGACAAATGAAAGATTGATTTGTGAGTCTTGTAGTGAAGAGATGAACCTCTCCTGATAGTTGTGGTAGAGACGTCCAGTGTTGTCCACTGGTGATAATGTAGCTGAAGTTGAAGATGCTGTTGTCCTGGGGGTGCCAGTTTCATTTGAAGAATTGTCCAAGTCCAAAGTAAAAGACCAATGTTGTCCTGTGAGTATCCACAAACTGGCTTGATGACATGAAATATGTCACAGTGACATAAGTAGTGGTATGCCTTTTTGGCACAACAATCTGTATGAGGCACCACTCATGCTTCCAGGGTAGGATGAAAGACCAGAAGAGGTGGAAGGTTGATCCTCTCTAGGTAGATGTCCTCGTCAAGATGCCCAATGGAAGAATGAATGGAGGCCAGTCTGTCGAAAATGGCAGTCTGTGGATCAAAGCATAGCAAGGAGACAGTGAAGGTCATGAACATGATGCCATGGATGGTGCAGTGGCTGGCAGTGTAACACGGGCCCCCGTTGGAATGGCGTGTGACATAACCTAGATTTCTAGCAGCAGACATTGATATAGTGACAGATCTAGGCATACACATTGTAATACAAGCAGTGGATCTACAATGTGGACAGTACCATTTAGCAAGTCGTCTATCATGGATAATATCTGGAATACATCCAGATTCCAAATCCCAGAAGAGATTATTGATAAAGGGTATGACATAAGAGTCATAAGCAAAGCATAACAGTTCCCTGGCAATATATTGCTTGTCTGCCTCCTTGTTATTTTGGAAAACAAGTTCATTGGTTTTATTCTTAGTGTCATTAAAGTGTTTAGCGATGTCATGCATGTTGTTCACAGTGTATCTCTCTTCCTGACTATGCCCATCTACACCATGCAATAAAGGTGCTAAAACATCATTCTTCACGCCAGTCTGGAATTTAACTGTTTGGCTTTTAATGGCAGCAACATCTGCCTTGTTCCAGATGGACATGCCAGATCCAAAGAGTCCAGATATGGTGCCAGTTGCACCAGTGACTTCAGCAGTGGCACGTCTCCTGCATTATGAGGACATTTTCTTGTTATCAGGGTTAGGTCTAGACCTGAATAATCCTAAATGTTCAGTAGTACGTGGACCAGCCACATGATCTTGTGTGCATGTCTGGTATGCTGCAAGACTATCTAATAACTTAGTGCTGAAAAACCTAGAAGTGTTAGTTTTAAAACACATACCAAATTCACCCATATTCCAATGTGTGAGATTAAAAATGACAGGAAAGTGCATAAATTGCACATTGTTCACAAGTGTGCCTGGAAGTGAGGTGGCAGTGAGACCACTAGGTGGTCCAGGTTCCTGTGAGGGACAGTCAATAAGTTCTGCTTCAGTAGTGGGTACTACAGATAGAAACATAGCTGCCATAGCCATGTAATTGCGAACACAAAAGTCCCTTGCAGAGTCTTTTGAATATTTATCACAAAAGGTGGGATCAATCAAAGCAGTAAGGTTATATAGACCAGAATGTCTGTAATTGGCTTGGCGAGTAGACAGGGTACCATTTGGGGTGATTCTGGTATTAGGCCAGCCTTGGAAACTGCCTTTGTAAAGACAGTCAACAGGAAGTGTCTGTCCATGACTGTCAGTTTACCATTCAATTTGGAGGGACGATTTGTCAGGTGCTACAACCATGGTGGTCAGGTAGGCATCCATGCCTTCCTGAATAATGATTAATTTGTTGGGAACATCTATGCTGACTCCTTTGGGGATGGCGGTGGGTTTGTTTTGCGGGGTCATGTGTCTTCCATCAGGATGGTCAAGAAGTGGAAGGAGTCGCCTTAGACATGTGTAGTAGTCAGATATAGTTTTCATACCCTTGCCATGGACAATAGGACAATGCAAGACAGACATCTTGCACAGATACCTGTAAGGAAGAAAGAAAAGGTCAGTAGGTATAATTCTACCCAATGGGGTTAGGAAAAGTAATAATTCTCCTTTGTACAATTTGAGCTCATTAGCATGCAGCCATTTATCAGTAGGTTTCTTCTGGTTGATGAGTCTAAGTTGGTAGACTGGGGGACTGAGCTTGTTAATGATAGGGTAGGGTCCTTTGCACTTATTGGAGAAAGGATGAGTAGGGTGTGCAAATCTGAGTACCATTACTTGGTCTATGACCTGCCAGTCCATTTCTTGTGCATGTTTGTCAAAGTGAATCTTGGATTGCTGTTGGGCTTTGCTATATGGTGTACAGCACACAAGTGGGTCTTGATGATGTCATCTCTCAGTTTTGTGGCATATGTGTTCATGGACACTCTGTCTGCAGTGGGTGTTCATATCAATCAACAGGTGCTCAGTTAATCTTATGGATTTACCAGTCATCACCTCGAAGGGTGTGCACTTGGTGGTGACTGAAGGAGTACCCCTAATTGCCGTAAGGAGTAAAAGCAAAAGGGAATCCC
This sequence comes from Neoceratodus forsteri, assembly GCA_016271365.2. Lineage (NCBI taxonomy): Eukaryota > Metazoa > Chordata > Ceratodontiformes > Ceratodontidae > Neoceratodus > Neoceratodus forsteri. Next base: position 781,264,636 of record CM028132.1, on the reverse strand, counting down.
AGTCCTTGGGATTGTCCTCAATAAATTTGGATGGCATTTGCTTTATCCATCTGTTAGCTCTTTCTACCTAACATGAAGATTGTGGGTGATAGGGGATGTGAAACTTCTGGTGTACACCAAGATGTTTGAGTGTTTCTTGCATCCACTAACCTGTGAAACTGGTACCTTGATCAGAGTCTACCTTAAGAGGCAGGCCCCACCTGGAGAACAACTGTTCTACCAGGACTCTTGCAGTTGCTTTTGCTGTGCATTGTCAAGTGGGAAAAGCCTTGACCCACCTGGAGAATAGATCAGTGACCACAAGGGCATACTTGTTGTTCCTGCTGGTGGTGGTCAGTGGGCCAATAAAATCAATTTGAATTGCATGTCAGGGACCAGGTTGTCTCTGGGGAAGTAACTCAGCATTCTTTTTTATTGGACAGGATTGTTCTGCGCACAAACTAAACAGTTCTGGATGTAATGTTTAACATCCCTAGTGATGTCAGGCCACCAACCCACAGATTTCAGTCTCTGGACTGTATTCTCCACCCCCTGGTGTCCACCAGTCAGGGTGTCATGGACCTGATAGATGAACTCAGATCACAATGATTCAGGAACTATCCACAACCTATGAGTCAGGTTGTCAGTCTGATACCATATCAACTTGTTGTCATGTGACAGATGCAGTTTGTCTGCATGTCTTTTGTAGGGGTTGTTGTTCAGCAATTCTTGTTCAGTTCCTTTATCTTGGTATCTAAAAAAAAAAATCCTTAAAAACGTATTTGCTTAACCAGGCATCTTCAGGGTTTTACTGAGTGGTTGTCATTGCCTTGTTATCAGTTTTATTGATTTTAAATATTGTTATTGTACTGTATTGTAAAGGCACCCTGAGCTCAGGAAGAGCGCCTTGTATAAATACATTTTACTTACTTACTTCTTTCAGCTAAGGATCAGATTTTTGTGCTGTGGACAAGTCCAGTGGCACAAAAGATTTGGTTTTCTTCTTTCTCGTAGCAGCTATCTGTGTGGCTGCCAGAGTCACAGGGTGAGCCATATCCCACATTTCCCCCCTTGAGCACTCTCTTTTGCAAGAGTGTCTGCTCGGTCGTTGAAAACGTGGTATGGATCAGACTTTGAATGAGCCTTCACTTTGTGAATGAACAGCTTGTGCTTAAACTGTTGAGTCAAACTTTGAATGTATACAAAAAGTGCTTTGTATTTCACAGGAGTGTTGTTCTCCCAGAACGGTAAGAATTCAGTCATAGAGCAACAGACCCAGTTAGAGTCTGTAAAGATGATGGTGTCTGTGGTACCACGGTATATCAGTTCAAGGGCACAGGCCACAGCTGCCAGTTCTGCATACTGAGAAGATGCAACACTGCAGTGTTTGGATGCATGGACAGTGTTACCTTTAGGGTACATGATTAGCACTCCAAATCCAGCTATCTGTCCTCCCTGGTGATTCGAGGCAGAGTCGTCAGTAAAGACATGACACAGGGAAGTGTCAGCAAGGAGTTTTGGTGTAGCAGGAAGAAAAGGTCTTGGATCAGCTAAATCAGGAGGCTGGAGTGCACAATCATGTGGGGCTCCTTGATACAGAAAATCATGGGCTAAAACTGAGGGCATTTTGGCAGTGTAAACCTGTATGTCATGTTCCTGGAGGAGAAGAAGAGACCAATGAGTCAGTCTGGTATTGGCTATAGAGTCATTCTTCACTCTGACAGCAAAATGTTCGTGGGGGTGTGGTTTGTGTGCAAAATGATGGGTAAATACCAAGTGATGTACACAAAGTGCTTAACAGCCCTGTAGGTAGCCAGAAGGTTTCTTTCACAAAGACTGTACTTCTATTCCACTGGAGACAGCATCTGGGAAGCATAGGCAATAGGTCTCAGAGAGCCATTATCCTTTTGGGCAAGTACTGCAGACAGAGTCCAGATAGAAAGGTAAGGCTGGATTGGGGTTAACCAATGCTGGGCAGAGGCCAGAGATTGTTTCAGAAGGGTCATGGCATTGGTGTGAATGGGACCCCAAGTCCAGGGGACATCCTTTTCAGGAGCTCATACAGAGGGGCAGCCTTTTGTGCAAAATTACAAATGACATTCCTGGAATAGCTGACCATTCCCAGGAAACTGAAGCAAACATTTTCTGGACTACAGTATCAAGGGTGCTAAACCACTTATGATCTGGTGTTAGCAACGTGAACAGATCTGGTGCTGAGGCTACTGTAGGGGAGCAGCTAGGAATGACTTGATTACACCTCCTGTAATCAATAGTGAGTCTCCAAGATTCATTGGGCTTTTTCACTGGCCAGAAGGATGAGTTGACGGTTGAGACACAAGGCCTGATCACACATTGCTGAAGAAGTGACTGAATGGTTTCTCTGAGTGATGGTAAGGCCTCTGAAGGAAAAGGGTACTGCCTTTGCCTGTCATGTTCAGGGCCTGGAACCTCAATGATGGTTTGCATTCTCCCACAGTCATATTTGCGTGTTGCAAAAACATCAAGATGCTTCTGCAGGATGAGTAACTTTTCTTTGAAAAACTCGTGTGTCTGGAATAAAGCTATGATGTCATATTCCTTGTCACTGACTTCAATGACAGCAACCACATGGGAGTCGGGAATCATGACCATATGGTATTGTCATTTTATTTGGATCAGGAGCCGATTGGCCAAATCTACTACACAGCCATGTAGTGCTAGAAAATCAATTCCTAGGGTGCTGAGGAGATGATGTAATACCATGAGGTCAAAAGACTGATTCGTGTTGAGGGTATCCAACACCACGAACAGTACAGTAGAATGGTAGGTAGACAATCTACTGCCATCCACACCTTGAGCACTGGTCCTCCATCCCATGGACCAAGAGGAATTAGCTGGAGCCTCATCATGTAGTACAGACACAGCCGCGCCTGTATCTAGTAACACAGCTGTTTGGCAGCCCCTGACCATGGCCTTTGTACAAAGTCTCCCATTTGAGGCAGTAGTAGTATTGTTCACAATACGGACTGGGGCGTGTAATTGTCAGTCTGAACTAATACTGGTGTCTTCGGTTGGTTCCAGAAAACACAGGCTGGCACGATCTCACCTGGCATTTTCCAGGTACTGCATAGGATACAGGGAAGTCTGGGTACTGGTAGTAGTTGCAGTTGACAAGGCCTCAGGATTAGGGCCTGCTGCAGCCTGGTTAGAGGAGGTTTCTGCATCTCCTTGGACTAGTAAAGACTGGGTTACTAGAGCTAATGCCGCAACGGTTTGCCTTGGGATTGCCTCAGCCACTGATTGGACTTTCCCAAGGAGTGTGCAGAGGTTATTATTCTCCACTACCACATCATGGTAGGAAGGGCCTTGTCGATAATTTTGATTGCCCCGATCGTCATTGTGGTCGGAAATAGGGTTATTCCAATTTCTTTGTCTATTCCTATTTCTGTTGTGGCCCCCCCCCCGTCTTATAAGTCTGTTTATCATCAGAAGGCATGGCCTTCTTGTCCTGGGCCTTGCCCTCCACTGTGTAGTGGGTTGTGGGCATGCTGGTAGATTGTACTTTGGCCACCTTGGCTTTTGAGCCAGAATTCAGATCTCAGAGGTAGAGCTGGTAGACATGCTCTGTCCTTCTGAGAATATCTGAAAATGTGTCAGTTCTGGGGAAAACCATGGGCTCGACCCTGTCCACATGGCTGGAATCATGCTCTGAATAAACAAGGTCTTGTGCTCAATTTGGTCTCTATCCTCTATCTCTTTATGAGAGCACTTTGCCAGTACGGTAGGCCAGTCATAACCTCTGATGGTATGATATTGGACTTTCCTTGGCATACTGCTTGACAGGATGGGCCAACATGATACCAACCACGCTTGGGGGAGTGTGAGGCAATGAGTTCCGCAGCGACGTCATCAAAACTCACATCTGTGGCTTGGTGGATGTCCTCTCAGAGTTTTGCCCAGAGGTCGAGGTCTACAGTCTGCTGGAGGATCTGTACTTGGTATCGCACCGGTAGACTGAGCATCTCGTATTTGGATCAAACCTTTTCCAAATGACAGCTGAGATTGTCATTGGGGGGGTCATGCGGCCTTTGCTGTTAGTGATCTGCTGTACAGAGTGAGCCCCCTGGAGGGGATTGTTCTGAGCTGTGGGATGCAGATCAGGGAAAGGGTTGGCGTGTTATGCGCCGCGATGGGCGACCTCCACTGTGGCATCAGCCACAGAGCGGACAAGCGACTGCTGAGTAGTGACTTCTTTCAACATGCTTTCCATGTGTTCCCTGAAGACCTGTCTTTGTTCTTCAGTCATCCATGTCTTAGTGAGGGCTGTCGTGATCATCTGATCGATCTCCGTTTTGTCTTCCTTTTTCAGGATGGCAATCAAAGGGAAGCACCAAGTTTTCCCATCAACGAAAATGCCGACCTCCCCCAAGGTGACGGCACAAAACCGACTTGAGGTATTGTGCCACCTCTGGACTCGTTTTCTGTGAGGGCTGTGCCCCACTACCATGCAGGGGCTCTGACCCGCACCCCCGGACTCTAAGATTCCAACTCCAGGTCGAGTTGGTCAGGAGAAGCGGGCAGCTGGGGAAGGTGAAACAAGGAAAATGGATCATTACGCGAATATCGCCGTAATGGTCCTTTCACTGTTTCACCATCGGTGTCAACGAAAAGGGGTGCTACGCAATCGACGGGGCTAGGCCTCGACCTCTCCCCTATCATGGGAGTCGCCATCATGGTGTTGCACATGACAGTTGCCATATTTCTTATGACATAGGGTCACGCTATTACAGCGTAGGGAGCCGCCATCTTGTAAGTGGCAGAAGTGCCATATTGAGGGTGCGACTGGGCACCATCTTGGCTGCTGTCATCACCAGAATCATTATCTCTGGCTGACGTAAGGTCAATGGGTGTGTGTCACCGAGTGTGGGTATTCAAGATAACAAATACAAGGCAGACTCAGATCACAGTGCATAAAAAATGCCCAGGGGCATTTGTCATTTTATTTTGTCATAAAAATGAAAGAATGTATGTACAGAAATCAAATGAAAAATGTCAAAATGAAGGTTAGTTGCATTCAGAAAAGGCCACTGCTTTGCTTTAGCAGACTCTAGGCTTCAATTAGCATGACCGGTGTGAGCCCACACCACTGGGAGGTCTTTCTCCTACCTTCGTGAGTCTCCAACTGACTCCCTATCTCCTATCTAACATCAAGCCCTAGTGGAAGGTTTAAATACATTCTGGGTGGAGTCACCTGACTAGACCCTTAAAGGAGAAGTCTTTCAAAAAATCAAAGAAAGAGGCTATCATTGTACTACCTGTGTTTTCTGTGACATCTTGATGTGCCATCACAAACCAGTCTGTGTTCTCCACTTGTACTCCTGTCCCATATTTGTAATTTCACTTGCAAAAGTTGTGTTTTCTGTTTCTCCCTGTTTGATGCCCGCATCATGTTGAGTCTCAGGCATGCGTAGCTGTGCATCTTTCATTCTCGTCACACGTCATCACCGCAACAGCGTGTGTGAAGTCCAGTCTGTGCAGCATTGACTTGAATGTACGCGCATAGGTAAGCACGGTGCACTAATTAAGGATCAATGTATGGAGATAAAATGTAAATAAGCATAATACAAATTAAGTCTGTATTCCTGTTGTCACTTGGAGGTTATATACCTTATCGTCCCTGACTTCTTTTAAACAAATATATTTCAGCTCCATTTGTGCTGCAGCTGTCATGCTGAGTTGCTGCCATACTACTACTAAGTATGCCCTCAGATAAATCAATTTAATAGCAATGGATATCCTCTGTTTATTTCTGTTTTTCTGTCTACACATTTTACTTTTATGTTACTGTTTTCACCTAAACGCCAGTGTTCCTTGAAATTGTGCAATGAAATCCGTGCCCCTGACACAAGTTTACTGTCACTAAACTACATAAGGACCTTGTTACCCTTATACCCTAAAAATGCATATTTTGATTATGTTTTCAGAGGGAGCATACCATTTTCAGTTATAATGTGGCACACAGACATCAATCATTCTGTTCCCCTACTCTCAGTACTTTACTGATGTACAGACCCCACATGGGGTCATGAACTGCATGTTGTCACATTTACCTGACAATGTAAACACAATCCTGAGATAAAAATTGATGTGTTTGTTACAGATTCTAATCATTTCGATTTTGTGTTGTCATAGTATGTAACCCCCCCCAACCCGGCAGTGTGCAAGATACTTATGAACTAGTAGCACTAAAGGTTCAGTCTCACAGTTTTTCAACCACAGAAATGGAGACAACATAATCAGTCTCTTAGGAGTATATGAAGGCATAGTACTTCTGAGATGTCTTTTGGGCTAGCGTTATAGTAAGGAGGTTAGAGCACCAAGCTTTGAACAAGCTTGTTAACATACTAAAAAGCCAGCAGATTAGCCAGCTCAGTGGCACAGATGGTTGAGGTACTGGACACCTTACCTCATGCCATGCTGACGACCCATGTTTGGAAATGAGCACGGACCATCAGAGGCTGGCCGGGGGGAGGGTGCGGAGCTGGATGGAGCTTCTGGAAGGCAGCTCTCTTCTCCGGGGAAGGTTGGTGGTATCCCTCAGCTCTTGACTGCCGCCGGGGGGGGGGCGCAGGCCAGAGGGAGTGCCAGGCGCTAGGTCATTGGGTGGGCGGATGGGGCCATCACCGGGGCTGTAGTATACATGCGTGCCTCCACACGCATGCATCTCTACTCTTGGGGCCCCGGGGTAACATGGGGGAATGGACCACAAAGAGAAAAATGGAAAAAGTGCACTGGCAACAGGATGATGCCTGACCCTCCACAGGCTCCGCTCCTGGGCCAGGCTTAAGCTAAGCCCCGGTAACTCCAGGATGACGGAGCTGAGGAGGCTGGTCGTGTTGACAGGGGCAGCCGGTGGAGGACAGAAATAAATCCAAAAAAAAAAAAAAGACAGCAGATTAGGCCTTATGGTCTATCAAGTCTGCTCGGGGATCAGTGCCTACCCAGGGCACAGTTATAGCCTACTTTTCCCTAGGCTTGCTCGGTATCCCAGTTGCGTCCCCCCCGTAATACCGTGTACGTCCCCCTCCTCACCCTCATGCCAATTTCTGTCCTGTCCCTTCCACTCCAACCCCTATTTCTCACTAACCTGACTTCCCTGGACTCTTCCCTTCCTGCTATGGCACTTTGGTCCATCTCCGTATTTTCTCCAGGAGCAAGGCCCCCCCCACACCTGCCCCAGCACTTCCCCTTCCTCACTGACCTGTCCACCTCAACCACTTTCCTTCCCCCTGCTGTGCTTGTGACCATCCCTGTATCTTCCCATGGGCATTTGCCCTCCCCCTGCCCTCAGCTCGTTTCCCTACTCTGCATTTCCCCCCAGGGATATTGGACCCCTCCAACCCTACTGGGGAATGCACTGGCCCCCCCGTACCTCCCTCCCCCATACCTCTTTCTCTCCCTCTCTGCATACTCTCTGCATACTTTCATCCCCTCGTAGTATACCCACATAATTTACTGGGTCCCCCTCTACCCCCTGAGGGCCTCCCCACTCTGTATCCTGCTCTCCTGAGACTCTCTGCCAGGGAGTAGCTCCTTCTGTCCCTTGTCTGCTGAGCCCATTGCCATCGCCTGCTGACCTGCCTCCAGAGCAGCCTCCTCCACTCCAGATCCCCACCCTCAATTGACAGTGCCAGGGGTGTGAATCTGTTATTATGCTGTATGCCAACTGTCCTGACTCTCCCTGCTGTCTCACACCCCCATCAGTGCTCTTTTGCACATACTATGGCGCTCTCCTTCTAACTTCTTGCCAGGCCCCCTGGTTCTTATTTCTCCTAACCTTGTGCCAGACCCCCTGGTCCATATTCTGTTCAGGGCCACCCCCCTAACCCATACCCCCAGTGCTCCCCTCCTTCTTCTAGGGTCCATTCCAACACCTCTCATTATGGTAGTGTGGTCACATGCACTCATGCCATCCTTCTCCTGTCTGTTCCCTCCCAGTTCGGGTGCCTCATCTGAACCCTCTATCATTCTACCATTTTTCCCTCTACTGCCCTCCCCCAACCCACCCCCACCACAGAGCCACCATCCTTAGCACCACCTTCCCCCTCCCTACCCAACACCCCTCATAGCCACTTGACTGCCTCCTTGAGATGTGCCAACCAGTGGCACACCATACATCCCCATCTTCGAGGCTAGGGCTAGCACTATGGCCGACCCACACCCTATGCACCACGTTACCCTCCCAAAGATACCACAGCTCATGCTCTGTAGACCATGTCCCATTTCCGTCCAAGTTGGCTGACCTATCCCTAATTGTCCTAGCAGTGTCAGAGCACTTCGGAACCCCCCCCACCGATGCTCGTTGGGCCAGCTACCAAATAAAGACTGCGCCTTACAGATGTGGTAGAAAACTATCCATACACAGCAAAGTACAAATACAGGCCCTAAAAAAAAAAAAAAACACTCCCAGGGTTAACCTCCCCCATCCGACACCCATTCTGTTATTGGTCTCAGTGCACAGTTCCATCTTGCCCGATTGCCTTCAGCCAATGGGATCCTTCATGCTGATCGGCTCCTCCCTGCCCTGCAGTTAACAGAGGTCAGGGCCAGGGTAGGTGGATGAGAGAAAAATTCCCTAATCCTGCTGCTTAGAGCCCTGGCCCATTCTGTGTGGCTGGGAAGGCTCCCTCGATCTGCCACTGGTTTCCATTGCCCTTGACCACTCCGTGCAGCCAGAAATTCTGTATGCCGCTCCTCTCCAAAAGGAGCTTCTGCCACCGGGGTCTCTGGCTCCCACCCTGCTGCTGGGCAAGCGACTCTTGTGGGGATACGGCTGAGCTGCTTTTTAAAGCCTGCTCTGCTTAAGTATCTCCTGTCACTGCACCAGATTGGATGGCGGCAGCCCAGAGGAGCGCAACCAAAATGGTGCAGGGTCTGCTCCAGAAGCCATATGGAGAGAGACTAAATGAGCTTAATATGTGTACCCTTGAGGAAAGGGGGGGGGACATGATAGAAACTGTCAAGTAGCAGAATGGAATCCTCAAAGTCAAAAAGGTTAGCATATTTAAGAAAAAGAGATGTGCGAGAACAAGGGGGCATAAGGTGATGGAGGGAAACAAAATAAATGTATAAGCAAGCAATAAAAGACAATTACATAGACACATATGACCAATAGCAAAATGCAGACAGTGGGAAACTATACAGCAATGTGACAATCAGTATGTCTGAAATTATTTTTTATTCAAAAAATGACAGGGACATTTAGTATGTTTTAAACATCTTTTTATTAAAATTAGACACTGTCAGCTACCGTTCAGATATTACTCACATATTGCTTCAAAGCACACTCGTTCTTAGCCTCAGAATAGTGCTCCGGTGCATGTGCGCAACAATAAAAACATTCCCCACATGCCTGAGGGGAACCAAAGTGCAGTGTGTGTGTTGCGCGTGGGACAGAAATGACCGCGACACACATGCTCATCTATTGCGGCGATGACGTCGGCAGAAACACTTCGGGACAGCAAAATGGAGGAGAAACTACCAGCAAACTATTTTTATACAAAAAAAAGCTTTAGAAAGCGCGATTTCGATGGGAAACATGGTCGGGAGACTGGGAAAGGCTAATGAACAGATCACCAGCTGCAAGTGAGTAAACTCACACTGTAAATGATTGAAGACTTCTCCTTTAACTAAAAATACAAAAGAAACCTAGCTAGGTTAGTCTATAATCACAAGGTGACCCACCATACATTATAATACAGCATTACACGTTGTTTTAATGAAATAACCAAGCATCAAGTGTAATACTAGGCCAGTAAAACTCCATAAATGCTTAATTGCTTGGCAACTAAGATAGGGTCTCTCCTTAGTTACCTTTGAGTGACAGGTAAGGATGTATAAAGAGGGGACTGCAGAGGGCGCTGCTCCCCTATAGAAATCCTCAGATGCAGTACTGCAGTCAGGTAAGATACTAAATTGTTTAGTTTTCTTCCTGGGTTTATATGATAACTGCAAAACATTAAAACTCCCTCAGGAAACCTCAGAACTGCAGTAACCCCTTTTTATCATTTACTAATTTCAGGGCTTTCAATGCACCTGTTTTTTTTCTTTAAATGGAGGTTGCGGTTAACAAACAGGTCTTCTCTGGAACAAACACAGACTGGGGCTAAATTACAGAATAGCCCCATTTAGCGCTAAGGCACAAAAGGCACTTTTGCTTGTTTTTTTCTTGGTGTTCACCCATTGTATTTATATAAAATGTAGCTAACTTTGCACTTTATCTTTCCATCCATTTTATTAACCTGTATATTTAGGCACCTTATTTCAAGCATACATTTAGCACTGCATGCACTTTGAAGTCCTACAGGTGTGCATATACAAACACATTTATATTCCTAAAGCCCATGAGCACATTATTCAACCTCCAACAAACAGCTTGGTTAAAGCATTCTGCACTTTGAATCTAGCAGCTCTTTGGCATTTATGAAGGCAATACAAGCCCCTTAAAGCATGTGCTAAACAATCTCTATTTTTATTTTACACAAGCACCTTGCACGTTTATGCATTTAGCACTTTAAATAGTTCTTCAGGAATTTGAGGCACTTTATTCATGTTTAATTCCTTCCTAACAATTTGCACTTTATATAGCACACAGCATTTACTGTTGGGAGAATTATTTTAAACCATTACTTTTCTTATATGTGTGTGGCTGTACTGCAGTACTCTATTCTCCATTTTATGCACTAAATGCATTTTCTCATGCATTTTACATCTTTAAATGCACTAATGCACTTTACTTCTAGTTAGCACTAAATGGGGGTGGGGTAAGGGAAGACCTACATCTCCTTACTGAGGCACCCACCCATGACAGGGATCACCCTGTTACAGTGCGTAATGAAACCCGCCCATCGCTTTGATGTGACCAGCCAGCACCTCTCACTGATGATGCAGATTTGCCATCTTAGCTCTGCACTGTATGTGACTAACTTTTGCATTGTTCTGGCCAACACCTTTTGCAACCTCTTTCTGTAATACTCTACGCGGTGCTCAATTCGAGGTTGTCCTTAAGCTCTCTATCCAACTCATCACTTACTCATTTCGGGTCCTCTCTCAACTCCTCATTCTCCTCACGCAGACTAATTTGTTTCACTCAACAAATCATTCATTTGCAAAACCTGCCACTTATCCTGCTTCAACCTCTCACAATCCTCTCTCAACATGCATAACTCTATTATTATTCTGTACAGTACAATGCAAAAGAGTCTTATTCTTGCTATGCAGGAACAGAAGTTCTTCCTCCACTCTCCGCTCCTTCCTAAGACTTTCAGATGCCTGCAAGCCCATCTCTTTCTTAAGACCTGAGTGATGCAGTTCAAACGAATGAAACCTCACCTCAGAGGCTTCCATTGCAGCATAGAGAGCCATGACCAATGGCCCTTTAGAATCACGCTTTTTGGCTGTTTGTCTCGCCTCTGAGTACTGGGTTGAGATCCCCAGTTTGAGGTTATTGGAGTTGTGTCCAGCGTGAAATCACTCCAGCCTACATGGAAAGCGAGAAAGTTAGAGACATCAAGTCCCAGATCTGTGCAGATATTGGACATGATAGAAAAAGGTTGGGAAACTCAAATGGACCCATCAGTGGTTACCCTGCTGTGTATTAATCCACAGTGGTTGAACCAGACAGACAGTCGCGTGTCTGCACTCACACAATCATGCAACTCAAAACTGCAGTTGAGCAAGGTGAGACGGCATCAACCTTGCCCAGTAAGCAGCCAGACTTTACACTATGCTATGGAGTGAAAAACATGAGTGAGGTGGTACAGGTATGTGCACCTTCTCACTACCCGCAAGGGAAAAGACAGCAAACAATGAATCTTTGCTAGTTTAGACTAGCTGCACACAGTCGCCAATAATGTCAGGGTGTCAAGCCCTTCTCAGGTTCTTGGTGGTAATAAACCAGCAGAAAAAACAACAGACAAGTGGCATATGCGGTAATAAACATGTTTATTACACAGAAGCAGACTTATGCCTTAAAGACAGGTCTTACCAAATAGACACTGAGAGCCAGAGTTTCCCAACACAGCAGGGTATGAAGACGGTTTCAGTGAGAATATGTAAGACAAAAGGTTATATACTATGATAATCCCCATAGCAACTATTACTTTCGCAGGTAAGTTAGACACATAAAACAAGCCCTACTGGCCAAAGGTTAGGTGGCTCCACAGTGTATCTAAAGATATACAAAAAGTGCAAAATCAGCTGAAATGAGAACAAAGAACTCATACAAAATACAGGCTATAAGTGCGGTGTTACATAAATCCACATGATGGCAGTGCAGGCTGTACAATAACTTCTCAGAAGAATAGACAGAGAGCACAGAAATGCATTCTCAGCATATTACTAGCAATGATCACAGTAATAATATCTCTGGTAACTTAGAAACATAGAAGTTGACAGCAGATAAGGACCGCAAGGCCCATCCGGTCTGCCCATTTCTTTTTCTACCTTATAAATGTGCCATCGGCCTTTGCTCTGTCAGTGGCCTATCTATTCATACTCATCTGTATTGCTCCCTTATGCCTATCCCATGCCTGTTTGAAGCCCTGCACTGTATTCATAGCCACCACTTCCTGAGGTAGGCTGTTCCATGCATCCACTACCCTTTCTGTGAAAAAGAACTTCCTCACATTACCCCTTAATCGGCCTCCCTCTAATCTCATGCTGTGTCCTCTTGTCTTGCTATTTTTCTTATACTGAAACATGTTAGACTCTTTCACCTTGTTAATACCCTTAAGGTGTTTGAATGTTTCGATCATATCACCTCTCTCCCTCCTTTGCTCTACGGTATACATACTGACCTCCGTTAATATGTCCTCATATGTCTTCTGATGCAGTCCCTGCACCATTTTGGTTGCCCTTGTCTGGACTGCCTCAATTTGGTTAATGTCCTTGTGAAGGTGTGGCCTCCAGTACTGCACGCAGTACTCCAGATAGGGCCTAACCAGTGTCTTGTAAAGAGGGATTATTACCTTCCTCTTACGACTTGTGATACCCCTACTAATACACCCTAACATCCCCCTAGCCTCACCTACTGCTTTAGAGGTCTGCTTGGATGATTTCAGGTCATCGGTGATGATGATACAAAAGTCTCTTTCTTCCTTTGTGACTGCCAGCAACTCCCTTCCCAGCCTATAGATGGCTTCAGGGTTTCTCTTCCCTGTGTGCATGATCTTGCACTTCTTTGTATTAAATCCCAGTTGCCACTCTTCCGACCATTTTGCTAGTTTATCCAGATCTGTTCTCATTCTGCCCACCCCATCTGGATTATCTACTCTGTTACAGATCTTGGTGTCATCCGCAAACATACAATCCTTACCCTCCAGTCCATCTGCAATGTCACTAATGAAGATATTAAAGAGGACTGGCCCCAGGACTAATCCCTGAGGTACCCCACTTGTGACTTGCATCTCTTCTGACTGTATACCATTTACCACCACTCTCTGTTTTCTGCCCGTCAACCAGTTTGCCACCCAGATGACCAACTTCTGACCCACCCCGAGCCTACCCAGCTTATTTATCACTCTTCTATGTGGAACAGTGTTGAAAGCTTTGTTGAAGTCAAGGTAGGCGACATCAACTGCTCCCTTACTCTTTTATGGTAAGTACCAATGCTCTAAAATTAGTACTGATTATGCATAACATATAACATAATAGATATTGTCAGCTGTGCACAGTGGGTTGCCAATAAGGGTGTGGGGACCATGTGTAACAGTAACTATTCTTTTTCGATGATAGCTCCCTCCATTGAGGTACAGATGTCAGATCTTTTTTTTGTAATTTACATTTTAGACTTTAGATTTAAAGTTTTGAGTAAAAATGTGATTGTATGTTTCCCGCCCCCTTTTTTCAGATTGTTACTGTGTGTAGTTTTAAAAACATTCGTAAATGTAATTAAATGTAACTCGATGTTAAGTGAAATTGTGATTGTATAATGTAAAGTCGGTTTTTTCCTAAAAATGTAAAGTTTTGACAAGACTGTATTGAAAACAAGGTTGTTAAACCTTAATGCCATGTTTCAAGTCTGTACAGAATTTAAGATTTTATCCAATTCAAATTTTATTGATTTTTCACAAAACCACAATATACTGTCATTCGTACACCTAAATAAGAATGTATCCACCTCTGTTAAAACTGGACAGCTGGACGCTTGTGAAAATGGGCAATTTGCCTACATGCCTTTCTAGTATAAAATAAAAATGAAAGTAGAGAGTAAAAGCTGTAACATTTCATACGACAAAAACTACATACGCTGGAAGGGACAGGTCTCCTTGGCAGCATTTGAGGATTCAACATAGTGCATGTGGAGATGATTATTTCTTCTCAAAACCCCTCCTACTTTGTCTTCTGCTTGTTCTGGCTCTGCCTTTGACATTGATTTAGCATGGAAGAGGAGAAGATGACACTCTGTTTTAAGTTGTGCGTCACCTGTTGACAGAAAATGTTGAACACCGACCCCCACTTGTCCTTCCTGTACTGCCTGGGAGGGCAGCATGTGGAGGGTTGTGGCCTTTGTGAGGCAATGCTTCCAGCATTGCTGCAAGATCGAAAGGCCAGACTCCTCTTTGGTTGACCCTCAGAATAGGACTCTGGGACTGACCTAAGAGCCGCAAAAGGCCTCAGCAGCTGCCAGATCCACTGCCCAGCTAGTGGCTGCTGCAGCAGTAAGTACCTCATTGAGCTTGGCACTGCCCCCAGCTGGGGCCATCATCAAAGGTTCCCTCATGGAAGATTTCCATGAAATGTGTCGGGGACAGACCTTGTTGGGCCCTCCAAACCTTTGGGGAGAACCCTTCTCAATAAGGCAAGAAGCACAAGCACTGCTGATGCAGTTCATGGGACTGGGAGAGATCATGATCCTCTCATTCTGACTCCCCTGACGACTCAACACTGGTCAAGCAGCTTTTGGTTGAGAGCTCCTCGGTACCCCACTGAACTTGTAGACCTTGGCACCAGTCAAGCAAGCTATTGAGATTTTTCTGAAGCCAGTCAACTGGCTGTGAGGAGCTCAACAATGAGTAGATCTCCCAGACCACTGTGCTCCCAGGTCCTCATTTAGAAGGACGTAGCTCAATTGGTGTCCCTGACCAGATCACTCCAGGACTAGCCTCAGCCAATGGTCATGTCTGTGAAGACGATGCTAATGAACATGGCTCAGTATGTGGTCTATCATGACCATCCAGAGGCTTCTCCTCAATGTTGCCCCCCCCCAGTCGATGGTTGAGGTTGAAGCACCACTTGTGCTCTCAATCCAGCTTGACTGGAAGGCACAGCCATCAACACTTCTTGATCTCCTTGTCCTCAAAGAGACAATATTGCAAGATGCAGAGGTGCTACAAGGAGCTCTTCTGTCAGCAGTGGACTATCACATGGCAGAACAGGGCTGTACCCACTGGACCTTCAGTTCCCTTGCAGCTGCCAGTTATGCCCACACCAGATCATCCTCAGCATGTAGCACCATTGTCTGCTTCTCCACTCCTGAGGGTGGAGCAACCACCACCGCATTCGTTGATGGGAGCCCTGACTTAGGACTCCCTTGCCGCCAGCCTGACAGGAGATCACTCATTCAGAAGGCACTCAGGTGGGGTGTGGCGGCAAATGGTACAGGCCCATTTTTGAGGGGTTCTCGGACAACTCTGAGGGGTCATCCTTGCTGCTGTCAAGGACTCACACTTTTGACCATGGTTTGGTCAATGATCTGAACACCGACCATGGTCCAGCATCATTTGGGGCTCTTCTCTGCCTTATGTCAGAGTCCATGACAGTGCCCTTGGAGCCAGTATAGAAGAGGACTGAGTACTCTTTCACTTACATCCTGGACAGGGATGAATCCCTGGGGGCTGCCTTTCCCATGGCTGAGGCCATCTTGAGACTGGTCCTGGAGCTTTGGCAGCATCTAGCATCCTGGCTGGCGCCCTCTGCCCACATGATCTGCAAGTATGTGGTCCCTACTGGGTTCTAAGAAGGGTTAGTTTTGGACTTGGCCTTCTGGAAAGTCCGGTGGACAAACCCCTAGATAAGGAGTCTAAGAAGTTTGACCATGCAGTCAAGAAGGTCTACGCTGTTTCTTCTCTTGGGCTTCGCTAGGTGATCTATGCCGTGATGACTGCCAACTCTGGTCACTCCATTAGGAGTGCTGGATAATGTCCTCCTTCACCTTCCTGCTGACTGGCAGCTTGAGGTGAAAGTGGTCAGGGACCAGGGCCTAGCACTGGCTAAAGACTAGCTCCAGAAGGCTTTGGACATGGGTGACTGCTCTACCCGTGCCATAGCATCAGCTGTTGCAATGCATTACTGGGCCTGGCTGTGGCTTTTCATCTTCACAATGGATATTCAGCACAAACTGACTCATGTTCCATTTCTGAGCACTATCCTCTTCAGCCCTAGGGTGGAGGAACACTTCACTAGAGTGGAGCAGCCCAGTGCCACCCTGGTTTCTGTGGCATCATCCCAGAAGGACCATATGTCCCAGAAGTCTGAGAAGAAGACCTTCCCAGTATCGACCCTTTCAGTCACAGCAGCCTTGGCAGCAGCCTCAGACATGGGCAAATCCAGGCATGGCATCCAAAGCCCAAGTTTGGTGGCTAGGGGTTAAAAAGAGATGGGTGTAGGAGAAATGATGTCCCTCTGGCCCCAGCAGCTGGTGCCCCTCCAAGGCTGCCCAGTGACAGGTCAGGGGACATCATACTCCCATCTGTCCTGTCCCAAACCTGGCTCCCAGTGGTGGGCCAGATACACCACTTTTGGCCACATAGGTTCATCATTACTATGTACAAGTGGGTACTGGAGGTGGTATGCAAAGGGTTCACTCTAGCCATCGAGGCTCTCCTGTCTTACTGACTCCATGCTCCTTGTAAATCCTTAGTATTGCAGGACACATTGAACACCCTCAGGGAGGAAGTTGCTCATCTTCTTGCGAAAGGAGCAATAGGCCATGTCCCAGATCCCTGGCAAGTCAGGGGTATGTGTCCAGGTACTTCCTGGTCCCAAGATGGATGAGGGGACTAGCATCCCATACTGGAACTGCATGATCTGAATCAGACTATGTGGAAGTGCAAGTTCCAGATGGTCACTCTAAGCCAGATAATATGATCACTGGAGCAGGGCATGTGGTTCTGCTCCCTGGGTCTCCAGAACACATTCTTCCATGTCCAGTCTGTCCATTCCACTGGTGGTATGTATGGTTACATGCCAAGGGGGTCCACTGTGAGTTCCAGGTCATGCTCTTTCAGCCTCATGTTCATGCCCAGGGTCTTCACCATGTCCATGGCAGTGGTGGTGGCCTTCCTGTAGTACATAGATACATAGATACATAGACAGTGTCGGCAGATAAGGGCCTATGGCCCACCCAGTCTGCCCATTTGAGCTTGTAAGTTCAGTTTGTTTTCCTAGAAGTCTGTTTCCCCTTACCCCTGACCTCTAGAATTCCTTTATGTCTATCCCATGCATTCTTAAATCCCGTGATTGTTTCAGCCCCCACCACTTCCTCTGGCAGGGTGTTCCACTTGTCCACCACCCGTTCTGTGAAGAAATTCTTTCTCATGTTTCCTCTGAATCGTCCCTCCTCCAACTTCATCCCATGTCTCTAGTCCTGGAACATCTTTTCGCTTAAAAATAGTGTTTTCCTGCACCCTGTTCCTCCCTGTAAGATACTTGTATGTCTCTATCATATCCCTCTCTCCTCCTCTCCTCCAGGAGTACATGTTCAGTTCCTTCAACCTGTCTTCATAGGACTTGTGATGCAATCCATGCACCATCTTTGTTGCCCTCCTCTGAACCTTCTCTACCCTGTCTATGTCCTTACGTAGGTATGGTCTCCAGAACTGTACACTGTACTCCAGGTGGGGCCTCACTAGTGTCTTGTATAGCGGAATTATGACCTCCTTTTCCTGCTGGTGATGCCCTGCCTATACATCCCAGCATCCTATTTGCTTTACCTGCTGCCTTGTCACACTGTTTCCCTACCTTGAGGTCATCAGAGATGACAACCCCAAGATCCCTTTCCTGCTTGTTGCATGCTATATCCTCACCCCCAACTGATATATTGTCAGGGTTTTGTGCCCCATATGCATTATCTTGCACTTCTTTGCATTGAATTTCAACTGCAAACCCCTGACCATTCTTCAAGTTTCTGCAGGTCGCTTCTCATTCTGTCTACACCCTCTGGTGTGTCTGCTCTGTTACAGAGCTTTGTGTCATCAGCGAACAGTGAAATTCTGCCTTCTAGATCCTGCGCAATGTCACTGATGAAGATGTTGAATAGGACCGGTCCCAGCACTGATCCCTGTGGTACCCCAGTGGTCACTCTTCCCTCTGTGGAGTGACAGCCATTTACCACCACCCTCTGTGTCCTGCCACCCAGCCAGTTACCTACCCACCACACTACTGTCCTGCCCACACCCATATTCCCCAGTTTGTGTAATAGTCTTCTATGTGGCACAGTGTCAAAGGCCTTGATGAAGTCCAGATAGGCCATGTCCACTGCCCTCCCCTGATCCACCTCCCTAGTCACCCAGTCAAAAAATTCAATGAGGTTGGTCTGATATGACCTCCCCCTGGTGAAACCATGCTGCCTTGGGTCCTGTAGTCCATTGATAACCAGATGTTCCACCAATCTCTCCTTCAGTAGTGCTTCCATGATCTTCCCCACTACCGAGGTGAGGCTGACTGGTCTGTAGTTCCCTGCTTCCTCTTTGTTCCCACTTTTGTATAAGGGGACTACATCTGCTGTCCTCAGTCTTTGGGTACATCCACTGTTTCCAGTGATCGGCTAAACAGGATAGCCAGAGGTTCAGCCACCTCTCTTAGTTCTTTAAGGACCCTGGGGTGCACCCGTCCTGGCCCCATTGCTTTATCAACTCTTATTACTTCCAGTTCCTTCAGGACCCTTTCTCGTGTAAAGGGACTTGTGTCCATTTCTGCACCATTCTCACCCCTTGTACTCCCTTCAGACCCATTACCCCCCTCTTCCTCAGTAAAGACTGAGCAGAAATACCTGTTCAATATGTCAGCTTTACTGTTGTCATCCTCCACGCGGCTCCCATCCTCTCCTTTCAGTCTCACTATCCCTCCCTTTGTCTTTCTTTTTTCACTTATGTACCTGTAAAAGGTTTTGTCCCCTTTACCCACTGATTTTGCAATGTATTCTTCTGTCTGAGCTTTGGCTTCCCTTACTGACTTCCCTGCCTCCCTTTGTTTCTCCTGGTACTTCTCCCTATCCCCTTCTGCCTGTGTCTTTTTGTATTGCCTGAATGCAATCTTTTTGGCTTTCACTTTCTTTGCTACCTCTTTGGAAAACCATAATGGTCTCCTCTTCCTTTTCCTCTTGCTAACCTGCTTAATGCATAATTCTGTTGTTCTTATAATCCCCATTTTAAATACTGCCCACTGTTCCTCAACCCCTGATTCCTGTCCCATTCCCCTTAATGCCTCTTTCAAGTATCTCCCCATTTTCCCAAAGTCTGCCCCCCTAAAATCCAGGATACATGTTTTTGTGTGGTTTGGTTCTGCTCTTTCTGTGATTTCAAACCACAATAACTGGTGGTCACTGTTACCCAGGTGCTCCCCCACTGTTACCCCCCATCACACTGTCCCTGTTTGTGAGCACAAGGTCCAGTATTGCCTTCTGCCGAGTTGGTTCCATGACCAGTTGCTTGAGGAAGGCACCCTGAAGGGAGTCCAGGATAAATCTGCTCCTAGTTGATGCTGCTGCTGGGATGCTCCAGTCCACGTCTGGAATATTGAAGTCTCCAACCAGTACTACCTCACCCTTGTCTGCCATCCTTTGGATGGCTAGCATCAGCTCCCTATCTGTTTCTTCCTCCTGGGCTGGTGGTCTATAGACCACACCTGTGTGGATGGCTGTCCCCATTTTCCTTTCCAGCTAACCCACAGTATCTCTCCCCATTTTGTTCCTCCTGGATCTCTGTGGCCCTTATGTCATTTTTCACATACAGTGCCACTCCTCCTCCCTTCCTGCCTGCTCTGTCTCTTCTGAATATGTTGTAGCCAGGTATGGCCATCTCCCAGTCATGGTTATCATTACACCAGGTTTCAGTGATGGCCACAATGTCCAGATCTGACTGTACCATGACAGCCTCCAGATCTTCCATCTTGTTGCTAAGGCTCCTGGCATTTGCACACATGGCTTTCCATGATTTGACCTCCCTAGACTGCTTCACTGTTCTACTCCAGCCCCTTCCTTGGTTGTCATTTATCCCTGGTTCTCCTTGCTGTCTGCCCTTCAGCTGAATTTTGCCCCCTTTTCTGCTTATCCACCTCTTGGGCACTAATCTCCATCTTTTGCACACTGCTTTGCAGAGATAGCCACTCCTCTGGTTCACTGGTTCCACTGCTAGCTGTGGGGGGTGAGCAAGTAGGTGCAGGGGTGTCACGGAGTATCCCTACTTGGATGACTGGCTGATAGCTGGGCCATCAAAGGAGGCTGTAGGGCAGTCCAGAGATCTGGCCCTACAGACACTTGGGCTTGTTGGTAAATCAGGACAAGTCTGGACTGACCCCTTCGCAAGTTCATTGAGGCACAGCTAGACTCCCTGCGGGCCAAGGCCCATCTCCGTACAGACCGGGCTCAGGATCTTATCACCTTGGTCCAATCATTTCATGTTTGGAACTCGTGCCCTGCTTGGGATTTCCTCATGATGTGGATGTACATGGCGTCCACCACCAGTGTGGTGCATTGGGCATGCTGGTGGATGTGCCAACCACAGTGGGAGCTAGGCCACCAGTGGTCTCAGTGTCTAGGTCATTTGGACCAGTCAGTCCTTGTGACCCAGCCCATGTGGACACCATCCAGTGGTGTCTGGTACATCAACATCTGGAGGAAGAAATCCTGTCTTTCCACCCAGAACTGACTGCTGTGGTCATGATGGATCCATCTTTGTTGGGTTTGGGAGCACACCTGGGGGACCACATATCCCCTGGATTCTGGTCACCCTGGGAGTCCTGTCTCCACATCAACATGCTGGAGGTCCATGCAGTGCAGCTGGCTGTCATGAAATTCATTCCTCTGATCAGCGGTCAGGTCATGTGGGTGGAGATGGACAATACCATGACCATGTTTTACTTGAACAGGCAGGGCGGAGCTACTCCCCTCCTTTGTGTCTCTAGGCCCTCCACACCTGGACTCTCATGCACAGCCTGGGTGCAGATCTCCTGGCGATTCACATTGTGGGAGTTTACAATCAGCTGGCAGATGCTCTCAGCCAGGTAGGAGAGACATCGGATGAGTGGTCCCTGCATCAGGAGAAGGGGCACTCCCCTGGTGGACCTGTTCGCCTTCTAAGAGAACAGAAAGCTGAGGCTGTTTTGTGCCACACACACCCAAAAGTCTGGCTAGGACACTGTTGGGGGATGCCTTGGTGAGGCCCAGGCCCCCCAGGCCTTATGTAATCCTTCCCTCCCTCTTAATCCACAAGGTAGTGATCAAGGCGTGGATGATCCTGATAGTTTTAGACTGGCCCAGACAGTTCTGATACTCAGATCTCCTTGGCCTCAGTAACAGGCCTCTGTGGTGGTTGCCCCTTCGTCCAGATCTGCTGAATGAACAACAGAGGATGTCCTGCAAATGGACATTCAATCCTCACACCTCTCAGCATGGTTCTTGATCAGCTAGAGTTCCAGGCCTTGAGTTTCTTGAAAGATGTGCTACATGTTGTAGAGGCCACCCAAAAGGAGTCGACTTGCGGATATTATGCATTTAAATGGATGTTCTCACTCTGGTGCCAGGGCAAGAAGCTTGATCCCCTTGCCTCCCCTGCGATGAGCATCCTAGAATACTTCTGATCCCTCTCTCAGTCAAGACTGTGGGTGCACCTGGCAGCCATCTCTGCCTACCTAGTATGTGCTGGCAAGCAGATGGTGGCCCAGGACGAGGTGGTCGGGTGACTTTGTTTTTTTAAAGGCCTTGACCACTTGTCCCCTTCAGTGCGTGAACCACCGCCATCTTGGGAACTACTGTTGGTGCTGGCTATGCTCATTGGAAAACTGTTCGTGCCTCTGCACAGGAGTGAGATGTCACACCTGTCATTTAAAACGGCCTCCTTGGTGGTGAACACATCAGCCAGGATTAGTGAGCTCCAGATGGTCTCAGTGGAGTCTCTTTATATGGTCTTCCACAAGAACAATACTGTCCTTTGCCCCCACCGGTAGGTAATATTTGAGTTTCACCCTAATTAGGTGATGTTCTGGTACACTTTAATGATCTATCTTCGGAGAATGACCACAGGCTCCATACTTTGGATCTGTGGACAGCGCTCTCTTATTACAAGGCATGCACGAGCCAGCCCAGTGGCACGGAGGGCTGAGACAGCAATGTCTTACCTCCTTCCATGCCGGCGACCCATGTTCATGGTGCAAGCGGGTCGTCAGGGACCAGCCGACATGGAAGAGGATTGAGTGTCCAGAGGACAGCACTCCTCTCCCAGGAAGGGCAACTTGGAAGTCCCACCGAATGACCATCCCCAGGTGGAGGCCAAGGGGTGGTGCAGTGAGGACTACAATGTAAGTGAGGATGCAGAGGGACCACATACGTGTGAGCGCCTCCATGCTTGCGTGGCATCGTATGCACCCTGGCAATAGAAAAGAAAAACTGAAAATTTCCAGTGGCGGCAGGATGAATGGTTGGCCCCTCCCAGGCTCCACACCGGTGGCTGGGAGCTGATCCCACAAGCCAGGGACAGCGGAAGGTAAGACCACCCAGACGAGCCGGGTGACGGGCTGGGAGGGGGACCACGAAGGAAGGCTGCCATGGGAGGAGGAGAAATATAATAAAGAAAAATAAATAAAAATAAGGACAGCACGGCTGGAGTTTAGGGTGAGGCTCACCAGCTGTTTGTTACATAAACTGAAGCTGCGCCTGGCAGACCGGCAGAAAAGTGGATGATTGGCAGGTGGATTACATCCTACATTGAACTCTGCTATAGGTTGGCTGGTAGGAAGCCTCCCAGAGGGCTTAGGGCTCATTCCACCACACATGCCACTGCCTCGATGGCTGCCTCCTGTGACATCCACACACAGGAGATGTGTAAGGCTGCTGTCTGCAGGAAATCACACACCTTCATCTCCTATTACAACACTGACATCATATCATTTCAGAGATGCTGCTTTAGGTGACTCAGATCTTCAGTCTCTGTTTTCCAAATAGGGGTGCATGCCTTGCACCCTCCTCCCGGAGAACTGCTAGGAGTCTGTTAGAGTGTGGATAGTGAACTGTATCAAAGTGGTATATAGTTCACATCCACACAACCTATCTGGCCTCCCCTAGCAAGTGGCACATGGATCCCTGTTTCCAGCATGCAAAGATCTGAAGTCACAAGGCAGAGCCAGAGGTTATACCACTCTGGTGGTGGGAGCAGCTTAGCTTGAAGAAGTCCAATGAATCAGACGATTTCAGTGGAACTGTCAGAGTGTGGATGTGAACTGCATACCACTCCTAGAACTACGGTTACAGGTGAGTAAAAACAGGTTACTCACCTGTAATCATAGTTCTATGAGTGGTATACAGTTCACATCTACACAACCCACCCAACCTCCCCTGGCAAGTGGCACCTAGATCCCTGCTTCCAGTGTGCAAAGATCAAAGGTCAGGGGGTGATTCCAGAGGATACACCACTCAAGTGGTGGAAGGAGCTTAGCTTGAAGACTTCCGAGGATTGGCCTGTCTCCCGGAAGACTGTCACAGTGTAGATATGAACTGTATACCACTTCTAGAACTACTTTTACAGGTGAGTAATCTATATTACTCACCTATAACAATAGATCTTATTGGTCTTAGGTCTGGTGTTGTTAGGACCCTATGGGAGCCAAAACATTTTGGGGCTGGTGGCAAGGATATATAGAAACACAGAATTTGACAGCAGATAAGGACCGCTTGGCCCACCCAGCCTGCCCATTTCCCTACCTAATGGATAAGCTGCAGATCCTAGTTAACCAGCAGCCTACTTCTTCCTACCCTCACCCCCTAGAATTGCCTTATGACTGTCCCATGCATGCTTGAATTCCACTACTGTTTTTGACTCCACAACCTCCTCCGGAAGGCCGTTCCATGCATCCACAACCCTCTCTGAAAAAATACTTCCTTAAATTACCTCTGAGCCCCCCATCTTCAAATTGTGTCCCTTGTTCTTGCACACCTCTTTTTTTGAAAGATGCTACCCTCTTGGACTTTGTTGACTCCCTTGAGGTACTTGAAAGTTTCTATCATGTCCCCCCTCTCCCTCCTTTCCTCAAGGCTATACATATTAAGCTCCTTAAGTCTCTCTTCATATGTCTTCTGGTGCAGACCCTGCACCATTTTAGTTGCCATACACATATGCCCTCTGTATGTGCCCAATAGTATTATGTTCCAGTGCTGTGCCCCCTCTCCGAGTGCCATCCATTCCGCAATCCCTGGTGTCCCGTGAACCCTCCCAGTTTTGGTTTGTGCCAGGATGATCTAGGCATTCCAGCCCCAGTGTGGGTATTTCTGCCCAAGGTGTGCATTCTAGCACAAAGAGTGGGCATTGTGGCACACAAAACTGCATTTCTTCATGCTGGATGGGAATTCCGGCCCCACGGTGGGCATTCTGCCCCTCAGGATGGCCATTCCAATTTAGGGTGGTCATTCTGACCATTGTTGGGTAGCCAGTTGCAGCAGGCAGGGAGAGGTTCTAGTGGGTTGGGGTCATTCTGGGAGACTGGACAGCTGCTTTGGCTTAGTTCAAGATTTTCCCCCACCACACAAGCGGTAAAATGTGGAACATTAAAACGCATGCAACACTGTGCACGTTCCAGTAGTTCTGGATTTTACAATCGTACTTAACATAGTGTTATTTATTTATTGTTATTTATGTATTATGCATTGTAATTATTTGTTTAATGATTTTGTATGTATTTTCTTGTTTAACTTCTGCCTTGTCTACTCCTTTTGTAAGACGCCCAGAGCCCCTGGGATTGGGTGCCATAAAAATAACTTTACTTACTTCTCAACTGCTATGAATTTGGCACAGTGCTATGTATTTTACACTCAAGATTTGCCATTGATACACAAATATATATATGTTTCTCTCATAATGTCAGAGCTATTTTTGGACATATAAAATGTTAAAAACTAAACTTGTTAGAAGCATTCCTTAACACCACAGAACATGTATTATTTAATTAATTCTTTAAGGTAGTGCTACAACTGTATGCTGGCCATTTGCTCTGCATTTTAGTGGCCAGTGCTGATGAATATTTGAGAGATATTGTGCAGTTCCAGTGTTCCTGCAAATGCAGATTCCCAAGACCGTACAGGGAAAGGTGTCCCTCTCCTTCCCCCACCTCCACATGTAGACTGCTGGCAGTACACAGAACCACAGACAGTTTGGGCATCCCCTTAACCACAGAACTCAAAAAAAAGACTAGAATGGCAACGCCCATCGGCGGTGCCTAGTGCGAGTATGTTCAGCGCATCGCCATCTTTTGGAGGGTAAGACAGTGCCAGAAGTGCCTTGCAGAATGCAGTAATCAAAGTGGTTGCGAGCTGAGGAGTCGCAATTAAAGCAGTTTAAATGCAAAATACTTGTGAATGTAATGTTTTTTTTGGGAGCCAGTGATCAATTGATGCAGTGTGCATTGCTGGGCCAAGGTAGCACTACAGTTGATATGTTTTAATGAATTAATTCAAATGTACACAGTAATTTTATTATGTAATGTTCTACTGGGTTATGGGGGAGGGATGTTTATTAGTGTCTTCATGATGAAAAACACAGTAAAGCTGTGTTCTAATGTATGCACGGCACTTGTGTATGATGTCCATCTGTTTGCCGGCCACCGACCACAGCACTTTCCCCCTCCTTTACTACCCCTTCAGCCCACCCAAATACTTCCTCCTGCCTCTCCTCCCCCTTCCTGTACACCTTCTCTGACGAAGCCTCCTGGGCTGATCAGTCTTGTCCCTTCCTTAATCCTTTCTCTCCCCTCCCCCCACATAGCCTCCCCTCAACTTTCTCAACTCTGCCCCTCCTCACCCTCTCTCCACTTTCTCTTGGCCCCCGACCGAAGCACTTTTCCCTCCCTTCCATAACCTCTTCACCCCCTCCCCAGTCCTTTCCCTCTCCCTACCTCTCCTCACCTTACTCCCACGAACTAGCTTTCCATCCGTTTTCCCTGTCCGATTTCAATTTCTCTTGATTGGCATATTTACAATTATGTTGGCCTGTATACTCTACATTACCAAACCCTTGGTGGTGTAGTTATGGCAAATCTTTTGCATAGTGTTGATTCAAGCATTTGTCTTTTGACCTTATGTTTACTGTTTTATCTGTTCTGTTAAACACTGTTACCTTTTTTGTCTTGATGTGGAACCTATTTAAAGAGCTCCCAGCTCAAAGGTGTACCAAAATACAAATAAATAAATTTAATATCAATACTTGCACATTAAAAAGGAAAAAATACATACAATGCACTATGTATTTTGATGTCTGTGTTACTGCAGTGTGCCCTGTAATTTGCCATTTTGATGGGGTGGTGGCTCTCATTCAGTATGCTACCCATTTCTTGACAGTAGGCATTGCAACCTGTTGCTGTGATGGGAGGGCTGCCACAACAGCTGTGTCTTTGTGTGTGGGGGGGTAGGTGGGAGATAGGTAGCCATCCACAATGGCTGTGGTGAGTGTGGGCTAGGGAACATGCCATGGGTAAGGGGGTTAAATGTTCGAGGCTTGACCTGAATGAGCAGTAAAGGTAGATGCACAAAGTGTGGTCATCTGGGGGAGAGATTGTTCTGTTAGGTGAGAAAGCTGGTCCTTGGTATGGGTAGAGACCCAGCTCGGGGGTGGGGTGGGGTGGGGTGGCAGGGGCAGCTTAGAGGATGCTGGTCATGATACGTGAAGGGTGGTCGAGATGTATGTCTGTATTGTTGCAATTTGCCCAGTAATTAGCTGTTGTGAGGGGGTGGTGGCTCTCATTCTGCATGCCATCAATTTCTTGAGAGTGGGCATTGTAACCAGTGGCTATGATGGGAGGATTGCCACAAGAGCTGGGGGGGTGTTAATGCAGGTGGCAATTGGTAACCAGCCACAAAGGCTGTGTTAAGGGTGGCCTAGGGAAAATGCCGGGGGTAATGGGGTTAAAAGTTTGAGGCTTGACCCGAATCGGCTGTAACGGTATAGGCACAGAGTGTGTTCATCTGAGGGAAGAGTCTGTTCTGGTAGGTGGTCATCTAGGTGGGAGGAGGCTGGTCCAAGGTATGGGTGTAGTTACAGCTCTAGGGGGGCAGCTAAAGGGATGCTTATCAGGGTACTTCAAGGGTGGTCAAGCTGTACTGTGGGTTTCAGGCCCAGTGGGAGGAGATACCTCCGCTGTAGGTATAGTGGATGACAGGTGTGGGTGGGAAGGATGGTAATGAGGGACTGTCCAGTTGCAGGGAAGGTGGTCGTCTGGGTGGGGATGCAGGTACAGGGGCTGTGGAGTGATACAGGTAGGGATCTTGACATGTGCACCCTTAAAGAGAAGAAACAGGTGACATGATGAAGAGCTACAAGTATCTCACAGAGTTGAACAGGGTGTAGGTGGGACAGCCACTTTCAAATGAGGATCAACACCAAGATTTCTTTTGCATTCTGTGATGGCCACGCTCCTCAGCAGTGCCTAGCATGAGTACTTTTAATACGGTGTCGTGTTGTGGATGGCAAAACATGCTGGAAGCGCCGCACTGAACATTGGTATGCATATTTTTTGCAAATATCAGGTGACTTTTAAAATTATTTTAATGGGGGAAAAAACTATTTGCATGCATTTCATGGATAAACGTGGTGCAAGGAGCATTAACATGACAAGTTGCACTTGACTACCAAAGGTTTTAGGATTATTCAGAATGTATGTTGTGATTGCACTATGTGAACTAATGCTGTATTAAAAGGATCGAAACACATAACATAAAACCTGATGGCTGATAAGGGTCGCTTGGCCCACCCATTATGCCCATTTTACTTAGTTATTAATTTTCTGTCATTTTTTGCTGTTGGCCCCCTTGATCTATGGTGGTGTTGCTCCCCTTCCCATTCAATCTATCTATCTACCTTACTGCACTGTGCTGAGTAACCAGATCCTGTCTATGAAGGAGGCATGGTAGACTGTGGCTATAACACGAGGAGGGTACAGCCTCCAAAGCTGCAGTTTGCAAAGAGGAGGGGGTCAGGATGCCTGAGGCTAATGTGGATCACTATACACATGCAAGCCTTGTGGTTATCAACTAACCTCATAACACATGCAGTCTCACAACCCCTGACCCCCAGGCATGATGTGACACTGACTGCATACCTCATGCATGCTGTCACACCTCTTTACCCCATACCCACAAATGCTGCCACACCCACCAACCAATGTCATGCTCCCATTCACACTGTCACACCCACTTACCTCATACATTCTTATCACATGCATCGTCTCCATACACGCTGTCACACTCCCTGACTCAATACCGGCACTATGCTGTCACACCTCACAGATCCTGGAGTCCATTTCCCCCGTACACTCTCATACTCACCATTATACAATACGGGTGAAGTGATGTGCTATCATATAAAAAGCTGTATCACAACCACAATGTGATAACCAGATCGTGACATGAACACTGTGAAGATATTCACCTGATCATCTGGTTCCCCACCCCCATTTCTCCCAGCTTATCCAACAGGCCCCCATGAGGAACAGAGTCAAACGCATTGCTAAGTCAAGAAAGAAGATGTCCACTGAACTACCCAGGTCCAAGGCACTCATCATCCAGTCATAGAACTCCACAAGGTTTGTCTGACGTGACTTCCCTGGGATGAATCCATGCTGTCTATCATACAGGCACCCCAACTTTTCCAGGTCCCTCCAGTCTCTCCTTGATAATGCCCTCCATCACTTTGCCCACCACCGATGTCAGGCTGATGGGCCTGTAGTTCCCTGCCACCTCTCTTGATCCCCCCCTTGTGGATAGGCACTATATATGCCACCTTCCAGTCCTGGGGCACCCACCTTATCCTCAGAGAGATGCTGAAGAGCTCCACCAGGGGTTTTGCCAGGACATCCGCCAGTTCCTTTAGCACTCTGTGATGTAATTTATCCGGCCCTGGTGCTTTCTCCGTCTTAAGGGACCTGAGGGCTTCCCTCACTCTCTCTGCTGTGATTTCCACCTCCGCTACCTCGTCTCCCTGCTTTGCCTTCCCCCCACCTGCCAGTGATGCCCCCCTCTCCCCAGACCCGCCGATCGGTAAGGGCCCCCCTCCTCAGTTTCACCATCTCCTCCCATGTAAGATGCAGTCCCCCTATTTTTCTTGGTGAAAACTGAGGCAAAGTACTCATTTAGTACCTCAGCCTGCTCCCCCGGGTCTTGTGCCCATCCCTCCCGGTTTAATCCTGCTAATCCTGGACTGCTCTCCTTCTCCGGGGAAGGGGGTCCTCAGTGGTTAGTGCTTGCCTGCCCCCTAGGGGAGGCTGGGGGACAGGGCACCGTGCTGCAGTATGGGGAGGAGTTGGGCAGATGCTTAGAGGAAGCGTGTGCGGATGCGTGCACGCTCCTCTCTGCGGGTGTCATTGCATGCTCCAGCTCCTGGGTGAACACCAGGAAAAAAGTGAAGCCGTGGCACAATGGTGGAAGGCGCCTCGCAGGCTCCACTTCCGGCCAGCCATGGCACTGGCTCACTGAATCTGGTCTCCGGTGGGGGTTGGGGACCCGCTGCTCCCCCGGGCAAGCCCTGGGAGTTCGGGTGAATGGGGGAATTTGGGCCAGAACAGCAGGGAAATTCCCCTATTCTTGTCCACATCTACCCCTCCTACAGACCATCAACCCCTGAAGTTGCCCTATGTGCCCCATCCTACAACTGGAACCCCCACCCCCTGCAGCAGCCCTCTCGTACAGCAGAAACCCCCAATCTCACACCTCCCTTGCAGATGACTTCCCAGAACAGACTGGCACACCTGGAATCCTTCCTTCCACAGACCAGCTGCCACCCTACAGCTGGACATCACTTTCCCACAAACCAGCCACCCTCAACCATGCAGCAGAACCCCCCATATGTGCCCCTCACAGAAGAAACCTCCACACTTACCCTTGCAGCTGACACCCCAGAAATGACTGGCAGTGAGTCTCCCACACACAGCTGGAACCCACTGTTGCAAAGATTAGCCAACACCCCACAGCTGGAGCTCCCTTTCCACAGACCAGCAAGTGGCAACTCCATACAGCTCCCCCCCCCCCAAATCACCCAGCTGGAACCCTCCCACCAGATCACCCACCCCCTATAGCAGAACCCCCATCCCCGCACAGCAGTAACCCCCATTGAAAAAAACACATTACCTGTCCTGCTGTGCTCCCCAGCACATATCTGCAGTTCGGGATAGGGAACAGAATATACCCGAGGTTTGGGGCAGCACTTCTAGTAGCAATGCTCTCTAGCACCGATCCAGAGTTCGAGGGTGCCATATTGGGACAATGAAGCTTATGTGGCTTCGGGAGCAAAACAGTTACAAACGCTAAGCCGAAACCGCATACAACCCGATGGCATCCCTGGAAACAGCACGCTTTTGCCCTCCAAAAGATGGTGGCACGCTTTAGCGTGCCTCAGAAGGGGGCATACCTCTCAACTGTCTCTGATTTTCTGGGACGTCCCTGATTTTGACTCAAAATTTTACTCTGTCCCTCCTAAAAATTGTCTTTCCATGACCAAACTGTGGGGGTTATAAGCACAAAATAATGTCCAACATTAAAGTTACAGACTTGTTCTTCCTTAGATAATGCATCTCACACCAAGCCCTTTATTCTACCAGCTTCCTGAGTGGATAGCTCCAATTTTGAAGAAGTGTCCCTGATTTTGGTCCTTTGTCCCCGATTTTGTTAAGCCTTGTCCCTGATTTATAATGCAGGAGGTTGAGAGGTATGGAAGGGGGCGTTACCATTCTAGTCTTTTTTTCCGAGTTCTTTGCCCTTAACCTTACTCTTACTGCTTTCCTGTGTAATAATGTACAATAAAATAAAAAAGAGGGCTAGAAGGAGATCTACATATCGTATTAGGCTGTCAGTAATGCTCCTTCCGGGTTCTGACACCCACAGGATGAAGGGGCAGACGTGTTTGCGTACTTCGGCACGTCACCTGTAGGGGGCGTTACCAGTTTAGTTTTTGGTGCTTTTTCATTCTGTGGCTTTTGAGTTGTGTAACGTTTGTTCAGGACGGCAACGACAGTGAGACGCTGACCCAGTAGGGTGGTTTTACGGCTACGGGAACAGACCAACTGGTTTAGATTCGGTTATCGTCAAAAGGGGACTAAACGGGACGACTCTGAAGTGATCACCCTTGCAATCTCGGTAGGCACACCCCAGGCAGTTTTGTTGGCGTTATGTGGTTGCTAGGTTATTTAAAGGGGAAGTTGCTAAAATGTAAAGCGATAACCAGTTTTACCAAAAAATAAAAAGCAAAACATCGAGAACTTTTAAACGGCGAGTGGTCATTTTCCTGAGGAAAATATTCACTGAATAAGAAAACAAGGACTTCAGACGAACATAGGAAATACTTCAGATAACCCTATACTTCTAATTCTGCATCCCGGCGTTTTGTCAGGTGAGCCACAAATGTGCGACACGGATCCCAAAAAATTGGCATAGGATGTCTTGGAGGTATTGTGCAAGTATAGAACACAGTGGAACCTTAATAATCCATTATAAAACGTATTACATTTTTTTGGCGTGGGGGCAGTGATCTGGACAGATGAGAGGGAACACTAAATTCCTTGAATAGTGCAGCCTTGTTCAAGAACAACTGAAGAGAATCCTCATTAATATACATATATATATATATATAATTATTTCTGAAGTCCGTTGAACAGCTGCTGACATTGGGGGGGGGGGGGACTTTGAAAATCATTGGGTGTGATTGGTAGTTGCAGTTGCAGTTAGTAACAAATTCATGCAAAGAGGTTTCCTGTTGTGCCACCACTAAGAACTGCCTTGCACAAAGATTCTAGTAATTCTACATCGTGCCTGACCCCCTCATATTTTAGCCTACTTCTGGACTGCAGGTAGTCCAATTTCTTTGTCATGTTCTGTTACTCCATTATGTCTAGTGCCACCGCCACCTCACCCCGCCCCGTGTGTCATACATTCTGCAGGCCCTGGCATCCATTGGTCTCTCCTTATTTATTTGAAACGTTTAATCAAGAACTATATACTGAGCTTCTAACCGCTCGTTTCCAGATGTGCCCCGGTGGAGAGGGGAGAAGGAGATAGCTAAATAATAAAATTACTAAAAATACAAGAAGTCAAATGCAATGATATAGGTATTAAACAAAATACAAAGCCTTGGAGTCACGGCTTTGTATTAAAAAAAAAAAAAAAAAAATACACCTCGTTTTGTATGAGAATTGTAATGAGAATTTGAAGCACATTACAAGCGAGCAGTTGGATGCAGAATTGCTACCGGTTTATAGTTCTTGCTTCGGCAGATAAAAGTAACTGGAATGCTTTAATGCTTGTGCACATGCAAAATGAGGTGTATTATTTTGGAACACAAAGCCGTGACTCCACGGAGATGGACACACTAAAGAAGGTGACCTGGTTTGGGAGAAGTGTCGAGACCCTAAACGCTGGAAAAGATTAGGTGATAGTGCCCCCTTTGAATGCTTTTTCTTTTTGGCACAAACACACCGGAAAGTACTGGTAACAATATTTATATTGCCTGAGGTGCATTATTACGCAAAATATGGTAGCGTCTGAAACAAGTGAAATGCATTATAAATAAACTGTCAAAAAAACTGAAAAATAAAGAGGCAAAGAAACACATAGTACTTTTCTTTTTTAGGTGTGCAGGTAGAACATATCTAATGGTATACATTTTGTTTAATAGTTAATTCCATACTACTGCTGCACCCAGAATAGTGACAAGTCTTCCCTTGAAAAATTTAAAGAAGACTCCTGTATATTTATGATTTGGATATGTCTGATGTATTTATTATACATTACATCAAGCACTGTACATATGTCAATAAGAGATCAGCCATTTCTTCTATTGCAACACATATCTAGAGTTTGAGGCTCTGACACAAGGTAGTAAAATGTCAAGCAAGCCTCCATTTACATGCAAATTAGTCACTTGTAATACAGCCCCTCCCATTCCATGATGTCACTGCAGCAACAGTGCAGAACAAAACATAAGGGTAGCAATGTGTCTAGCCTGATTTTAGTTAAAGTTTGCAATGGCTTAAAGCAGTTCTATCATGCAACTCACACAGGGAGTAGTACTTGTAGCCTTAATACTGTATGTGTAGCACAAGTAATACATCTAACAGTATTTCATTCACAGTTAACAAAAGCTGTTTCTTTGTACTTCTCTTTTTTTCTCTGTGAGACAGTTGTAACATGTCGTGGAAAGCAGTAGACTGAATCAGTGTTGGGCAGACTAGATGGGCCGTGGTGCCTTTCTCTGCCGTCATATTTCTGTGTGTATCTGTGTAACCAATCAACCAACCAATCAATCAATTGAGCAGTCAGTCAGTCACTCTGTATTAAACCAGGTGAACACCCTTCAGAAGATTCATTACAAGGTGAGCCTGGGCAGTTTGCCAAAGGATCACAGAAAACTGACTTATACACATCCCCTTTCAGCAGCCTGAAAGTGGAGGGCTAGATCATTTACTTTATAAAGTGTATTGTTTTACATTGTAAATGCTTCTTATATCTGAGTTTCTGACTGCAAATATCAGGACACAGAATGCATATGACATGGGAGGAGTGAGCTAAGCAAATACAGAGCACTACAAACACTGAGACTGATTAGTTTCTTCTTACAACAGCTGAGGTGTAGCATCTGATTTGTGAGGTCATCCTGCTTCAAATGCTGGCATTACAAAGCGGGGTGGGGGGCAGCCACAGCTATCATTAGTACCTTGAGAAGTGAAGTGCTATAGCTCTCACTTCACTGCTAATGATTTATAATGGGACTTGAGGCACTTTTAAAGTCATGGACCTGAGGGGCCATCACAGTTTCCAAGGAGGTTAGGGGAACTTCTTAAGGGTTAGAGAGTAAGGGACTCTAGTAGGATTTGAACAAGAGTCCCCCAGTGCTTGTGCTTTAACCACTAGATTATCCTTCTTCCATATGCTGCAGCTGATGCTTTCCTGGTAACCTATTCCTTGTTATAGCTGAATTCTTTATTGCCTTATTGCCTTACAGCAGTCATCCAATCACTGACTGCTTAGATACAAAGGGAAAGGGGCCTATTTGCAAGGTTGTTTCTCACTGCTGGTGTCAATCAAAACCGAGAATGCTAACACACACGCGTGCACACACACACACAACATAATGCAACAGCTGTATAATACCACTTAAAACTCTTGTTGTGCCCAGAGTCATTTATTGGGTAAACTGTTTTTGCTAACAGAAACAGTAACACAACACAAACAGGCACTTCCTTATATGAATACTGTATATACCTTAAATCAGTGCTGCATCACACTCACATGGTCCTAGTCCCTATTAGACCTGCACTTCAGGATGTGCACAACACTTAAAGGGTTCCTCCATTACTCAAGTGGGGAACCAAACATTGTGGGTTTGGTTTACTGGTGAAACTGCATTTAGTGCAGTACCATTATCTGTTGCTCTGATGACATCATCCTGCAGCAACATTGATGGTAAAATGGAGGACATTGGAGGACAAACACATAACTTTTGGGGGCTGTATATTTTTATTTATAATCTAGATTTGGACAGCAGTAGGACTGCTGGTAACTGGAGGAGGCACACAACAGTTACACATAAGGAGCTGGGAAACTATTGGTGTGAAACTATAGGAGACTTCCCCTTTAAAGGGCTTGTGAGCATACATACGACAAATACATAGACAATGATATAGGATTATAAACAGAATAATATAAATATTAGAGACAATTTGGTGATCAAATGCAATTAGAAAAATATAACAATCTGTATATGTAAGAAGGGAAAAATAGTGAAACATAAACAGGGCAAAACTAGAGAAGGGGAGTAAGAATAGTACAACCAGTAGTAAGTGGTGAGGGAGTAAAAGAGGAACGGGTCATAGATAGTTGCAGGAAGGATAACAAAAGTCATAAAGAAGAGACTTTAAGGAGGAAGGAGAAGAGGCAGAATGAATAGAAAGGGGAAGCGAGGACCAAAGTTTAGGAAAGTGGTAAGAAAAAGCAGGTTGACCAACAGTAGATTTCCTAGAAGGAAGAGAGAGAGAATGAGAAGTAGTGTTGTGAAGGGGGGGGGGGAATAAGAGGGATGTGAGATATATGGGAAGGGTCCCGAACCAGAATTCAGATTAAAAAGGGACTATGGGAAAGGTGCCTAGCATCCGGGGGTAGGGGGGAGAAAGGGCAGAGTAAAGAGAACAGTGGTGAGTGTGGGGTGAGCAATCTAAAGCAAAACAACAGAAAGAATAAAAAAGGGGGTTCAGTGTGGCAAGGGAGGATTTAGGGGCACTACTGTAGACTAAATCACCATAGTCAAAGACAGGGAAAGATAATTTTTAATAAGATTTCTCAGCAGGCAGGGAGCGGAATACTTGCTTTATTCCTGTACAAAGCACCTAGCTTAGGGTGAAACTTACGGTGACTTGTAACAATATGCACTGAGGAATCAAGATGCTGGTAAAGGCAGACTCCACGGTACTTAAAAGAGGAAGCATCTTCAATCTTAGCACCATCAAGGGTATTAAATAGTGAAAAGAAGTAAATTTGGCAAGCCTCTGATGGGCACCAAAAGTCATTAAGACTGTTTTTTTGGCATTAAGAGACAGTTGATTAGATGTGAACCAGTGCCAAATGTTGTCAGAATAAGGGTGGGACCAATCAGGTAGCCAGGTGTCCAGTGGCCACTAAAAGATTTGGTCTGGCCACCAGATTTTGAAAGTTACTGGCCAACTGGCTACCTGCACACAAAGTGATTTTTTTAAGCCATTAAAAGTGACGACCACTAAAAATATTGATTTTGCTACCAGATATTAAAAGCTAGCAGCCAAACCGACTATCCGTTCACAGAGTGATTTGTCCCACCCTGGAAAATCCAAATGCAGCCAGGAGGTAAGGTCATGGGGAGAGGAGCCAGATGCAAAAAGAACTGTCATCAGCATACATTTGAATGGGCACAGATGAACACACAGTGGGTAGGTCATTAAGTAAAATGGAAAAGAGAACAGGACCCAGGACAAACCCTTGAGGGACACCTGAGCTAATGGGAAATGAAGGGAAATGGATTTTCTTATCTGGACAACTTAAGACCTGCCTTCAATGTAAGAACAAAATCAGCTTACTGAAGAGCCAGAAAGGCCCTCGGCTTTAAGTCTGGAAGGAGGGGATGAGCCACAGTGTCAAAAGCGCAAGTTCTACAAAAATGGCAGCAGTAGTCAGACCTGGATCCATACCAATAAGTATGGAGTCAGTGAGTCGAAGGAGGAAGGTACAGTAGGATTTCTTAAAATGAGACTGGAAGGGAGTGGAAAATGAGGAGTTATCAAGAAAGGAAGTGAGCTGAGATAGAACAGTGTGTTCCTGTAACCTATCCAAGGTAGGAAGGAGAGATATTGGATGCAAGTTACCTGGAGATGTGGGATCACCACCTTTGTATATAGGTATTACAATAGCCTGTTTCCAGACATCAGGAACAGTAGCAGAAGAGAAGGAAATATTTAGGAGTAAGGTAATGGGCAGAGCATTGGCAGGTGCTGAGAGGAGGAGAAGTTTTAGGGTCAAGGCCATCAGGACTACCTCCCTTCAGTGGAGTAAGGGCAAGTAGAGCCTTTAGGGAATTGGGGAGTAATAGGAGAGAAATAAAATGAAAAGGGAGAGGAAGGCAGAGAGAAGGAAGGGGGGAAGGGGAGAAAGGGGTAAGAGAAAGGGCACAGGTAGTAAAGAAAGAGTTAAAAGACATAGCAACAGCAGAAGGGTCAGAGATAAGGGAGTCACCAACCTTAAGAGTGGGAGGTGGAGGAGACTGGGTCTCGTGGGTGAAGAAAGAGTGGCTAACTTTCTAAAACTTGGATTGGAACGTGGAACCAAAATACTCCGACTTTGCATTTCTGATGGCTTAGGTACAGGTGTTGCAAAGGCATCTATAGTTAGCTAAAGAAGATTGGGAGCCAGTGATTTTAAAAGTACACCAGGCAAGGTCCCAGGAGCGGAGACAAGTAAGCACCTCAGCCGATATTCAGGGAAGATGTGAACCCCAAACTCTGTTTTTTCTCAGGTGTGCATAACTATCCCAAACAGCTAAGAATTTAGACTGAAAGTATTGTAGGGCACACTTTATATTACTGGCTGTAGAGATGGGGTACCAATCAATTGACCAAAGGTCAGCTAGGAGGGAGGCCAAGTCAAGTGACTTAAAAGACCTGAGAAATATGAATTTAGGGGGAAGGGGCTTTAGGGTGATGTAGCTTGCACACACAGTAAATCATATGAGATTGCTGAGTGCATCAGGAAGGATACCTGTATTCACTACACAGTAGGGATGGGAAGCGAGGGCCCAGTCTAGCAGAGAGTGGGTTGAGGATTTGAAATTTAAACAAGTGGGTTCAGAAATCAATTGGGTCAGCTGTAGTGACTTAACATTTTGTGAAAATGTATTTGCATCAGCAAAGAGCCGAGTAGATTAAAGTCACCAAGTATAAGTAGCTCACCACTCAAGGAGTTAGAACAGAGGAAAGAAGTTCAGTAACTGAAGTAGATTATACACCAGGGTGGCAGTAAATACCAGCTATAAAGATGGGAATAGAGAAGAGAAGGGAGAGTTTAAGGAGGGTCCTCTTGTGGGAAGAGGCAGAAAGAACAGTCCTATATTTGTTATACATCCTTAACCCCAACCATTTATAGTTTGTGTTCCAGGATGATCTTGGTACCTCTCTAGCTCTGCATGCATTCACCTTCCCTGCAGGGTCACCATGCCTTTAGTCACCTGCAGTGAATGGCTTGAGACCAAACTGTACATGGCACAGTGGGGTGCAATCAGTGAATTGTCGAAAAGTGGTTGCTGTGACCACTTATAGGCAGTGCATTGTGACTATGTAGGGTCCATGCTATTTAGCCGCTATATCGCATTTACTTACCTTGACTTTTAATATCAGTCATTAATTTGTATGGTTTTATTTGTGTCCTGCATATGATTTTTAAAGAGTAGCTCTCTATTTAAATAAAAAGGTGTAGAACTATTATATTGCTAATAATTATATTTAACTTCTTGTGTTTTCTAGTTTTCTTTTACTTTTTTTGTTCTTCTACTAAATATTTCAGATAATGCTGTACATATTGCACCATTTTTCAAAAAAACATTTGGCAGTTTCCAGCTGATCTAGCATTTGCTGTTTGTGACAGCATAGTCTTTTGTCCTGATGAATATTATGATGTCATAAAGTCACTATGAGGTTAATAGGGGATACAAGCTTTTATACTAGGCTATGAAAATGTGTTTTAAACTCAGGAAAGGGCATCTGAAAATTCAAAAATATTTTCTGTAGTAAAATGTTGTAGCTGAAACATCATGGCTTAATAAATTTTATTTTAGAGCACATTGCATAGCGTGTTTCCAATCCTCAAACAATAAA
Organism: Neoceratodus forsteri; assembly: GCA_016271365.2. Lineage (NCBI taxonomy): Eukaryota > Metazoa > Chordata > Ceratodontiformes > Ceratodontidae > Neoceratodus > Neoceratodus forsteri. Next base: position 781,226,044 of record CM028132.1, on the reverse strand, counting down.
ACTCAGATCCTCTTTAGTGCACAGATGAGCTCACAGGCCCCTTGAGAGGAATTCCAGGCCTCAGGTGAAGTTCAGACTCGAGGGCCTCTACCAGTTCACAGCTCCTTTCCTGCATACAGTATGCTGGGCAGCCTGGGCTCCTCTTGGTGCTGGGCCCCGGGAATTATTCCCTGCTCCCTCACCCTCTCAAGGGTCCTGTGAGTGCAGGCAGAGGTGGGCACAGCAGAGGCCGTTGTTACACTGCATAGTTGTGTATTCCAGCAATTGAAAGTGTGATTGTGTGTTTATCCTTCCCCTACATATAACATCTGAGAGCTTGAGTACCTGAGAGTGTGTCGTATTAATAAATAACAAGAACAAAAACATAAAAAAATCTTATCTATCCATAAATCTCTCTACTGTTTAATAGGGATTAGGTGCTATGAGTAGCTGAGGTCTGGACTAGCAGAAACTGCTGGGAGTTGTAGTCCCCTCAAAGCATGGAGGGAACTATAAGAGTACAAACCAAGACAGGTTTTAGTAATGTAAATGCAATATTTTTAGTTGTGGCAAGAGGGAGGGAATTTTGCATTTGCCAAGACTGAGCAGGCTGCACATTTAGCTTAATCAATTTTATTTTAGAATGTAGCACACAGCACTCGAGCAGGAACTATTTCCGGTCCTCAAGCAATAAAGCCCAGGTCCTCTGTGAGTGCTGCTGAAGAGCACAGGCGGAGGTGGGCATGGCAATGGCAAGTGTCTGCCATGTCATCTGGGGTAGATGAGGTGACAGGCCCAGCCTCTAAGTTGGTAAGCATTTGCTGTTAGCAAATGACCATAAGTAACATAAATATGAGGGATTAGATCAAATGCAGCATTTGTAAAATGTATGAGACAGTACAAGAAATTCAGGGTAGTCACTGTAACAGATGCATTAGGATAAATGTAGTAAGCAAATACAGGAAATGGAAGATTTCATTGTTAGTACAGGGCGACTGTTGAAAGATGAACAGAAGGAACTGATAGAAGAGGGAGATATGGAAGCTGAGTTACAAACTGCTCATGTAACTGTCAGAGATAAAAGGAAAAGAAGGCTGAGTTTCGAATCGGAGATTGGAGGGAGTGGGGGAGAAGGCAAATGGTGCACAATCAGAGATATTAGTGGCCAGGGAAGCAGAAGGCAAAGGAAAGATTTTCACTTGGAACGGTCAGATATGTTTGAGGCCCTTGCAGAAGGAAACCGTATAAATCATAGAGAGCCTGAACAACATAATGCAACTAGTCATTTTAGGCAATAACGAACCTGAAACAAACCCTGCAGATAAACATAAAGACCATAGTGAGCCCCCAAAAAACAAAGAGGACCTGCGTGTGATGTTCTTGTAAATGAGCTCAGGAGGGAAATGCTTGGTAGCAATAGCACAGATGGGACATTAAGCAGTAATGACGGTCCAGCAGACCCAATCCCAAAAGCATCCCATGAAGCTTCAAGCGCAGCAATCCATGAGAAGGGGGGAGGAAAACCAGAAATGAGTGCTGTTCACATTAACTAAATAATTGTAGTGGATGACAATCTTAAGATTCACAGACAGACAAATATGAAAAGGAAGGAAAAATCAGACTGCTGTGAGCTGCCTAACAGGGACAAAGTTCTTGGACATGAGGGAGAATATTGACAAAATGATAAAGGGGAATAAAAAAAATATAGTAGTACTGCTAATTGGAAATTTTAAGGAAGTTAATTAGCATACGCAATTTGCGTATGCTTTACTAATGTGCATGCGCTAACATATGTATAAACCCTTGCTTGGCAGTGTTTCATACAATAAACATACCAGCTCACTCCAAGTTGGTGTCTGCGTGATTATTACATGGTGTCAAAATGGACCGCCTGCAGCCTCCCACTGCTCTCAATTTGCATGGAAATGCATCTGAAAACTGCAAAAGATTTGAGCAGCAATTTGAAATTTTCTCAGTTGCCAGTGGACTCGCTGAAAAATCCCAGAAAATCCAGGCTATGACCTTCTTCCATGTGGCAGGGCCTGATGCGTTAGAGGTATTCAATACTTTCATTTGAGAAAATGAGGAAGAGAAGCGGCAGCTGAATAAAATTATGGGACAATTTGAGAGGTATTGTAACCCAAGAAAGAATGTGACTTATGAAAGACATTTGTTCAATACGAGGAACCAGAATCTGGATGAGTCCATTGATTCATATGTAACTGAACTGAGGCTAAAGGCAACATTTTGTGAATTTGGAGATCTAACCGAATCGTTGATCAGAGATAGAATTGTATGCTGCATACTGAGTGAGCATGTGAGACGCAGACTGTTGAGAAAAGTGGACTTAACATCATGATTCCATAGATATGTGCAGGGCCGCTGAACTGAGTGAAATGCAGATAAAACTCTCAAGTGGGAATGCTCGGGATGAAAGTGAAGTGCAAGCAGCAGTTGTCCAGGAAGAAAGGGTCAAATCAAGTGCCAGTGTGAGCAAGGGAAGTTATGCACCTCGAGTGAATGAAGTCAAATGTGGAAGTGTGGTTGTAAGCATGAGATAAATAAATGACCAGCATATGGACAGTTTTGTAGATTGTGCCACAGGAAAAATCACTTTGCTAAGGTATGTCGTGTGAGCAAACGCAGTGAGAGCCATGTTGTTAGAGAAGATGCTTAGGAGAATGAAAGTACTTTCAGCATTGAAACTGTGACTACCTATCCTGGCCTAGTGTCGCTGAGGGTTGAGGCGATGGATGCCACACTTCACACCACAATGGTGACCCAGGTTCGGGAATGGACTCTGGGCACTGGGGATCGGCAGGGGAAGGAGAGGATTGAGCGTCCAGAGGACTTTTCTCCTCTCCTCTCCTCTCCTGGGGTGGGGTGGGAAGCTTGCCTCGCTCTGTGGCGGCCCCTGGTTGAGACCGTGAGCACTAAGGAGCGGAGCTATAATTGGGGCCAAGGAAAAGAGAGAAAAATGGCTTCTCGAGTGATCGGATGATGGCCGCCCGGACCCTCGCCACCACAGAGCCCCCTGGACAGCCGGGACTGTCCTCCACAACACCCAGGGCCACGAAGGTAAGCCATAAGGCACTTTCTTTCCGGAAGGAGAGAGCCCGTCCGACGAACGGATCGATGGGTTACCCTGTGGACCAGCTGTGATATGAGGTGGGAGTTGGCGACGGGGTTCCCGGGGCGGGTGAGCTTCAGTCCTTGGCAGCCCGAAGGAGAGGCTGCTCAAGACATAGAGGAGAATAAAATAGATAATGCAAAAAATAAAAAGAAACTGGGACTACATATAAGTCAGAGACTGACTGGAAAGTAAATCTGAGTATAAATGGGAAAATGGTGACTTTCAAGTTAGACACAGGAGCACAGTGTAATGTGATGCCTTTTCAGATCTATAAGACATTGTCTGGAGAAGCTATTCAGAGGTCATCGGCTAGATTGGTTTCCTATTCTGGGCATGAACTGAATGTAAAAGGCAAAGTGATGTTGCTAACATGTTTTAAGCAAAAGTATTACCTGCTGCCATTTCAAGTGGTTAATGCAAACGTAACCCCAGTGTTGGGCCTGTCTACTTGCTTGGAAGTGAAGCTTATAAAGAAACTATTTTCAGTAAATGCTGCAAATGGAAGTGCAGGGGAAACCACAGAAGGAATACTTGCTGAATTTGCTGATGTATTTGAGGAACTGGGATGCTTAGAAAGTGAATACCACATTAAAATAGATAAAACAGTCAGCCCTGTGAGCCACCCCCTAGGAAAATACCTTTCGCATTACAAAATAAAGTGAAAACTGAACTAGAGAACATGGAAAGATTGGGGGTTATTGAGAAGGTGGAGAAACCCACAAGCTGGGTCAACACAATGGTGGCTGCAGAAAAAACAAAGTATGGCTTTGTATAGATCCCAGAGATCTTAATAGAGTAATTAAAAGGGAACATTACCCAATGAAAACAGTTGAAGAGGTTGCAGCCAAGCTAGCAGGGGCCAAAGTATTCACAGTGTTAGATGCTGGGCATGCCTTCTGGCAGATTAAACTGGATGGGCCCAGCTCTGATCTAGTGACTTTTAATACACATTTTGGGAGGTCCAAGTTCGAGCGTCTCCCCTTTGGGATTTGCTCAGCATCAGAAGTCTTCCAAAAGAACATTTTACACATTTTTGAAGGGCTTGAGGGCACAGAGGTAATTATAGATGACATCCTAATATGGGGAGCTAATGTACTGTACAAGAGCACAATGAGAGGTTACGGCATGTTCTACAAAGAGCCAGAGATAAGCATTTGTCTCTAAATCTAAAGAAATCGAAAATCAAAATTTCAGAGGTTCAGTATCAGACACAAGTTAATAACGGGTTGTTGGCAGACACCGAGAAAATTAAAGCAATTACCCAGATGCCTGTTCCTCAAAATAAGACTGAGTTACAGAGATTTATGGGCATGGTAAACTACCTGGCAAAATTTATTCCGAACCTATCATCTGTAAATAAGCCATTGAGAGAGTTACTAGAGAAAGAAACAGCGTGGCACTGGGAGGAGCGCCTCCAACAGGCCTTTCAAGAACTGAAAATAGTTGTTACTGACCTCCCTCAGAGCTGGCCTACTGTGATCTAAGGAAACCTGTTGAATTATCTGTTGATGCATCCTCTGAAGGACTAAGTGCCTGTGTGCCGCAGGAAGGCAGGCCTGTTGCTTTTGCTTCCAGATCGCTTAATAAAGCTGAGAGAAATTATGCACAGATTGAGAACAAGGCAACGCTAGCTATTGTGTTTGGTTGTTCAAAGTTCCACCAATATATTTATGGCAGACCCCAGGTCCATGTTGAATTGGACCACAAGCCCCTAGAAAGTGTTTTCAAAAAAACACTGGCCACAGCCCTACTGAGAATTCAACGCATGATGCTAAAACTGCAAAGGTATGATTTGCGAGTACAGTACAAAGCAGGTAAAGAACTTCATATAGCAGATGCCCTGGGTAGGGCTGTGGGAGAAAATTCTGTGCCAGAAACTGAATTAGACAAATATGAGGTTCACATGGTGGACTATATGCCAATCAATGATGAAAAACTGAAATTGTTTCAGCGAGAGACGGATAATGATTCAGCACTGGTCAAGTTTAGAGACACTGTTTTGAATGGGTGGCCCCAGGAGAAGACATCAGTGCACCCCGAGATAAGGCAGTACTGGCAGTTTAGAGATGAAATCTTGATAGAAAGTGGACTTTTGCTGAAGTGGGAGAGACTGATAGTCCCCACGTCACTGGATCAGATATGTTAACCAGATTACACAGCAGCCACTTGGGCATTGAAAAATGCAAGCACAGGGCCAGAGATCTTTTATTCTGGCCAGGGATGAACAGTCAGATTAGTGACATGGTGGCCAAATGTGGCATTTGCCATCAATTCAGGAAAGCACAAGCTAGAGAACCGATTCAGCCACATGAGATACCAGACAGACCTTGGCAAAAGGTTGGAGCTGACTTATTTGAATTTGAACTGGAAAATTATCTGGCAATGGTTGATTACTACTCCAAATACATTGAGATATCCATTTTGCAAATTACAATAAGTGAAACGGTAATTAACCATATTAAATCACAATGTGCAAGACATGGTATTCCAGAAATACTTGCAACAGATAACGGCCTGCAATTTGCCTGTATTGACTTCAGAGACATCAACGAAGGTATGAGTTTAAACATGTAACGTCTTCACCATGATACCCCCATAGTAATGGCATGATAGAATGGGCCATTTAAACAGTAAAGAGACTGTTAAAGAAAGCACAAGTGGACCATCAAGACCCTTACTTAGCGCCTTTGAAATTGAGAAATACCCCACTGGAGGGGCTAGGATCTCCAGCACAGCTTCTTATCAGCTGCAGAACCAGAACTTTAATACCTACCAGATCTGAGCTCCTTAAACCAAAAGTACCAGAAGTTGAGGTGTGAGCTCCATTTTGAAGGGCTCAAGAAAAACCAAAATCTTTTTACAGTTTGCACGCCCGACCACTCCCAGCCTTACAGCCAGGATAGCCTGTTTTCCTGATAACACCTGAAAATACCTGGAGCCCCGCAGCTTTGGAATGCCATACGTTCCTATGTAGTCCAAGCAAATAGGAAATTGTATCGCAGAAACAGGAGAGACCTTTTGTTAACCCCTGAGCCGCACCGCTCCTGTGGACCACAAAACTTGCACATCCAAGGAGAGGAGGAGGGAAGTGAGCAGGATGACAATACAGAGGACAATGGGATCCCCGAGGTGCCTGCAATGGATGACCCTCCACAAGTGACGCCAGGGCAGTCACAAAGTGAGCCTATGGTGTCGGCCCCGCCCCTGAGTAGTCTGGACCAAGTGACTGGCACCAGCTCCAGCCCGAGAATCAGCTGTGTCAGTGGATGGGAGCTCTGAAGGCCTGTCTGGCATTGTGACTGTATAGACTCACAAAAACGTTGAGCTACATAGAACTTTAAATATATATATTTTAAACTTTGTTTATTATTTTCATATGTTATCAATCAAATAATTCCATATCTGAGACAGACCAAGTACATAATAAAAACCTTTGAGAGATAAGAATCTCCTAAACAGAAGAATATGTGCATCTCAAATATTGTGATACCTCATGTGGAGGGATCGCTAAATGAGTAGTTAAAATAAAATAAAAACATTTTTTAAGGTTATGTTTACAAACCCATGAGCAGTATGACTAATTCAGTTATCTAAAGTCCATATTAAGAGTCCAACATGTTTCATCCTTAACAGGACTAATGGCGTCATACTATATTCCTAGAATCGGGAAAACTATGCTAGCAATAAAACATCAAAGGTAGCAGATTGTATATCATGCAAAACATTCCAGATAACAGTTGTTGAAACTGGGAACTGATCTGAAATAACATTTTATCAGACTGAGCTTAAAATAAACAATGTATCCACCCCCAACCTTAATCCCACTTCAAAATGAGTCCATGAAACTGTCCAGGAATTAGAACTCATGGTCATGCATCAGAACTTTCAGTAATTAAACAGCATTACTAAGGTCCTGGCTTCTGCAAAGAAAACAGCAAACGCAGTAACTTCCTCTGCCAAGTTATACAGAAAATCTATTATAAATCCCCATTTCTATATGGTAAAACAAACGGTAAGAGGGTGAAGGATTTAAGCAGTACACAATTTAGTTCAGTTCTCCTCAGTCTCTTCAGGCTCGCTTTCCTCAGTCCCAGCATCTCAAGATGGATTCAGATGACTGGTAGCAAAGTGGGATGCCCACTTGCCCGCTTCGGTTGGGTCGGAGAAGACCCATACTTTACCATCGTGTACTACTCTAAGTCGAGCAGGAAAAACCACAGCCTGTGTAATCGAGGCCTCTTGTAGAAGCTTTCGGACATCATCAAATTTCTTGCGCCTCATGCGCATCGCATAATTACTGTCAGGGAATAAGAAAATAGAGTGATCATCTTGCATGAGGGGACCAGCTTGTCTCGCCATTCGAAGGATTTTATCTTGTGTGCCCATGATATCAGTGACTACTAGCAAGGTATTTGGTGTGTCTGAGACCCCATGGTAGCTTGTGGAGTGATCCGATATGCTTTTTGCAGCCCAAAATGTATATTTTGCCCTTCCGTCACCAATTTATTTATTTATTTATTTATTCTAGGATTACAAGTACCTTTGAGCCAAAGGCTCTTTTACAAAGGTTCCACGTCAGAGACTGGACAATACAGTAGTACAAACAGTGGAGCATAGGCAATGTACAATAAAGCAAATACAGGTGGTGCAGAAAAATAGATTAACATACAGTTGCATAGTAATATTTTGTAGAGCTTGCCAAGGGCAGTTGTCAACATGAGCAGAAGTAAAGGGAAATGGGGTGGGGTGGAGTGAAGGTGGGTGGGATAGGGAAGTAGGTGGGAGTGGACCGAGGAGAGTGGTGTAGGAAGGGGCGCCCCAGATAGGACTGTATGACTGTGTAGAGGGGCCAGGCTAGAAATGACAGTCACAGGTGCTAGAGGTGGAGAGGTGGGATCAGAGCTTAGTTTTAAATAGATCTAGCTTGGGGGTCGTGGAGATCTCGGTATAAAGGCTGTTCCACCAGTATGGAAGGCTATGGCCGAATGGCGTGGCCCAAGGAGGTTTGCGGTGCGGAACTTGCAGGCGATGAAACTCCAAGCCTCTTGTGCGGTGGGGGTTATTGCTAGGGTGGAGTAGAGATAGAACCCCAAGGGGAGCCAGGCTCATGGTGATCTTCTTAGCCATGGTGCAGGTTAGATATTTTATGCGATATCGTAGTTGTACCCAACCTGTTTGAGCGTAGAGGTCACAAGTGTGGGTTAGGTGGTGAGACCCAGTGATCAGACGACAGGCTTTGTTGAGTGAGTTGGAGATACGTCTGAAAGCTGTAGGAGTGGCCAATCTGTAAACGATAAGGCCATAGTCTATGACGGAGAGGATGGAGCTATGAACTGCAATGTTCAAGGCAGCGGGAGTTAGGCTGGACCTGTGCCTGTAGAGAAGGCCAAGCCGTATGTTGGCGGCCTTGGCAACATTGTCTATGTGCGATACGTATGACAGGTTACAGTCAAGGGTGATCCCTAAGTATTTGAAAGTTGGAACCTGTTCAAGTGTAGTCCCATGTTGGTTTGAAATAATCAGAGGGGGTGGCCTTTGTTTGTTGTGGGAGTTGCGGAAAAGCATAGTCTTGTTTTTTTTTGTAGTTAAGGATAAGCCTCTGTACTTTGAACCATTTTTCCACTGATGAGAATCCAAGTTGGAGATTATTTTGAAGGGAGTGCTGGTCCTTGTGGGAAGTCTCCCAACCAGTCTTGCAGAAACATGAGGGGATGATCCCCCTCAATCCCTTTGGGTAGACAGAGGATCCGCACATTAGATGCTCGGGCCTGGTTCTCCAAAGTCTTTAATGTGGCCGGGAGGTGGATGCTTTCTTTCACCATCAACGTGGTGGCCGCTGATGCCAAATTAGAGCTCCTTTTGAGATTGCTCATCTCCGATTGTAGTGTCTCTACTGTTTTTTCCACTGCAGTAACTCTGGTGCCAAATGCATGTATTTTCATATTTAGGTAAGAAACGAGGGTGATGAATCTCTGTAGTTTGATCCCGATGGTAGACATAGTTTCTTCTGAGTCAGGTTGTGAAGCAGCCTGTGTCTCCAGGCCCAACCGCATGGACTGAGTAGATCCAGAGGCTTTTCCACTCGTAGCACCAGCTCGATCCTTACATGGGTTTCCAATTATAGTCTTCAGAACTTTCTCTTTCCAGTAATGTAGAAAGTTTTGTTAGATCTGTGCTCCAAACTGGTTATTTTTTCACAAGTTTATCACTCTATTGAGGAGCTATCAAATTCTGCTGCCAACAAGCTTGGGCTCCACAGCGCCCCAACTTTAAATATTTTACTTTGGGGGAAAGTTCAATTGAGAAGGGAGATGTAAGGAAGTTTAATTAGCATATGTGATTTGCATATGCTTTACTAATGCACATGCGCTAACGTGGATTTATAAACCCTTGCTTGGCGGGCAGAAGCCCGCGTTTTCTGCAGTTGTTTCAAGTGTGTTTCATACAGTAAACTTACCTGCTCACTCCACGTTGGTTTCTGCATGATTATTATAAAATTAACACTGTGGGCTGGACCAGCATAAGAAACCTAGAGAGAGTTTTCTGTAGTGTTTCACATTGTCAATGGGTATTCATAACAAATAGGTAATGTGCACCCCTACTAGGGGAAATGTCACAGCCCAAGGCTGTAGTGTAATCAGTGTAGAATCCTGGGCATATGAACATTCCGGACAGCAGCAACTCTCCAGTCTTTGCTGTGCCAGTGAAGGGGAAGCAGCATAGGAATTTCTCTGAAGAAGAAAATCTTTTCTTTCTGTGTTTACTTTCTGGGGCTGTGATTCTGCATAGCAGGTTGGGGCTACCTGGTTACAGGGAGCACCCAAATTGACTAACCTGCCCTTTTTTCCCCATTTCCACTGCCTGTTTTTGCTTGGATCAGGGGCCACATCTGCCACGCTAGTTAAAGGGTGTTTATTTTCAGCAGGTCTCCAATTCCTTCTGTCATGGTGCCTCAGGTGAGTCGGGTAAGTACCTGTTCTTGGGGTTATTCTTAGGATCTAGATTTTACGGTGTTCCCTGTGTCTCCCTTCTGTCTAGTTTGGCATCGGCACCCCTCTCCCCCCAGCACCATAGGGTGATGTGTGTGTGTGTGTGTGTATGTTTTCCTTCACTACAGGTGCTTTTGAGTGCTCACAGTTGGGGGTTACTTTCCCTTTCTCTGTTGGTTGTAGTTATCAACAAAACAAAAAAAAAGACAAAAGGAGAGTAATACAGGTCAGAACCTTTTTAGGCATTTTTTTTTTTGGGGGGGGGCCATTTCCACTGCCTTTGTGACATTTCTTAATGGCTCTACTGAGCTGCACGGCTTCCCTCCATTTTTCTGAGCGATGACCATTGGGCTTGTGCTGTGATAATTCTCTCTCTAGGCTTCTCTGAGCCTCAGCGCATCTGTTTCCATATGCCTGTGCTTGGGCGCCCCCCATTATGCTGACACATGCAGTGTCAAGATGTCATGCACACGCACATTCACTTAGGTGCAGACTTGCCAGCACTTTTTCAAGATCTAGACACGGAACTGTGTTTTTCTACCAGTTCAGCATTGCTGGCTGGGCGCAATAGTTCTACTACAGCCTTTGCAGTTTGTAGGCTGGTAGGGAAGCTTCTGTTTGTGCCCCCCCCCACAGAGGGAGGTGGTGATCGTGGTAGCGTTCCTTTATTTATACATATAACGGGCAATTTCAGACAGTTTCTTTAGTTTTTTTCTTTGTTTTGGACTAGTGTTTTTATCGGAGACCTCCAGCGTTCAAACGATGTAAGACCTGCAAAAGGGTAATGCAACCCTCTCCACTAGGTTCCTATTGCACCCATTGTGTTACTCAAGCTAATATGTCTTTTACAGTCTCCCTCCCCCACCAATCAGAAGAGCGAGCTGGGGGGTGCACCTGGTGTACCGGCTGGCAGTGGCAATGTAGAATTGCGTAAATCTTTGTAGTTACTCCTGGAAGAGCTTTTGAACCCTGTTGTTTCACAGGACATCCCTTTAAAACACACCCGACCCAAGCCAGGCCCCTCGGGGGGGGGGGGCCCACACTGGCATGTCCAGGTGCGTCAGAGCAGGACAAGTCTGCTAATGAGGATCTGCAGGCTTTAACCATACAGAGGGTCAAGACAAGGATGTTGGGGATCTTGGGAGTAAAATCCTGACCTAAAGAAGTTACTTGATGATGAGCCCTCCTGAAGAGGAGGAGGAAGGGGAGTGGATGGAGCTGAAGAGAAGGATTCCTATCTCTCCCCTGTTTGATACCAAATCTTTGTCTTATCTGATAACTGAGGCTTATAGGACATTGCAGCTGAAGGAGGTGCAATTCTTGGAGAACTTAGATGTAAATCCTGTCCTGTCCGTGTCCTCTTCTGCTCCAAAGTGTTTTCCAGATGTTATTCACTGTGACCAGAATATTGAACAAGAATGGGCAGGTGTGTACCAAAGAAAATATCTGCCAAAATCCTAGGTACAGCGTTTCCCCTTTATGGAGAAAAATACAAGCAAGTGGGAAACCCCTTCCCAGCTGATAAAGCTGTACATAATTCCACATGGCACATGACTATCCCAACTGAAGGATCTTTGGCCTTAGTGGATACGCATGACAAGCGAGTGGTTGCTTACTGCAGAAGAGCCTTCACCTCCAACAGTGCAAACCTCCGTACCGCCTATGCCTCCTTTATTGTTGCCAGAGCTTAAACTTATGGGTTTTGATGCTGGGTAGCTTAGTTCCCCCTGATTCTGTGGAGGCGAGCATTTTGCAGTTAGTATCCATTGCCTCCACCTTTCCAGGGGATGCCAGAGTGGAGAACTTATGCATGTCAGCTCCTCTGCTTATCACACTGTGGCCATCATGTGAGGGGTGTGGCTTTGGCATTGGGTTGCTGACCAGGTGTTGAAGATCAAGTTGTTTAACTTAGCCTTTGAGGAAGGCTTATTATTTGGGTCATGCCTGAATGACATTTTGAAGGGTATCCTGGATAAAAAGAGCCACTTTCTGGTGTCAAAACAGCAGCAAAAGGCTAGCTCAACTTTGAAAAGTCAAGGAGGTGGCCAACAGAGGCAGTATTGAGGGGGGTTTCATCCCTTTTCAAAACTTTAGGAACCAGAGGAGTAAAGGATCTTATTCTGGATTCAAGAGCAATAGTAACAGAAGAGCCTTTGCCCGTAGATGCAACAGGCACCCAGGGCGAAGAGGTGGCACCTTACAGTGAGGATACTTGGGTCCATCTCTGCCTCCATTCCCTTGGTGGAAGAGTGCACAATTTTTATACAAGATGGGCCCAGATAACATAAGATGCTTGAGTTCTGGAGATTCTGGCTTTAGGTTATACAATAGAGTTTTCAACCATTCCCTCAAAGGGTTGTTTTCTACTGTCCCCTGTACCAAAGGACCCCGTGAAGAGACAAGCAGTGCCATAGACACTGGATCACCTCACACAGATTGGGGCGATTGTTCCAGTACTTCCCAGCAAACAAGGCCTGGGATTCTCTTGATTTATTTCGTAGCACTTTATGGTAGCGAACCAAACTGAGCAACTCAGAAATGAGTGCTACAGTTTGGTCGCTTTCAGGATCAGCAATGAAGAATGAGTAGCCAATGGAGGGAATAACGAGGGAGGACAGGAAGAACAGCAAGGGAAGGGAATAATGATGGGGGGGGAGGAAGAAGGATGGGCTAAATGGGGACATGGAGCATGATGCCACGAGCTACCTGCCTAATGTAGCGGGTAGGGACAGCGTTTGCAGTGCTGGTGGTACCAGGTTCAGGATTGCACACAGGTACAGTCTGTGTGTTGCTTTAGCAGGTGTTTTTTTTTTTTTTTAATTGTTTTAAGTTATTGCTGTTGTCAGTCCCTCTTCTTTCCTACAGTGTCCACCACCTCTCGGAGATGATTAAGTATGGGGTGCAGGGGGCTTGCTTCCCGCGAAGGGCTGCAGGGGGCATAACCCCCTGCATCAAACATTATTTTAAATGTGTGCTGAGTTGGTCTTCGGTGTTTATTGTTATGTGCTGAATTGGTTTTCGGCAGGGTGTCAAATCAAATCAAATCAAATCTTTATTTATCCAGGCGAACATCATTGAGCAATGCTCATTTGCAAGATGGACCTGGTAGGGTCAAGATACAATTTGTATGACATATAACATAAAAAGAATACACAACTTTGAAAGGATAGCAAATGAATACAAAACAACAACTCCAAGATATATACATGATTCATTAAGTAGCCAGCTTGTTAGTGGAGGATATTTTAGAAACTTGCACTTTTTGGCGAAGGTTAAATGTGTCAGGGGAATTATTAGAAAGTTTTTGAGCTCGGGTGATGAGCTGTATGGACATCTGGAAGATATATCTACAGGAAATAATTTGTAGGAGGCAAATACCGGCTGAAGCAGTGACAGGGGGATGAAAGGTGTATACAGAGTGTTGTGGCCAGGGGTGGTGAAAGGGCAGGAGTGGAAAGGGCCGTGTCAAAGAGGGATCAATAGTAGGTCAAGGGGAGGGGATGGACTGGGGAAGTAAAACTGAAAGTATAAGGAGACTAAGTATATAATGCTTAAGAAGGAAGGATTGTAGTAAAGGTTAATGAGATGTGAAGCAACTGCTCGTAGGGTGCTGAGGAGCTACCTTGAATAGTCGTCCAGCTGGTAGGAAAGATGGAGGGTTAGTCTAATGTTGACGGAAGCAGTTACATTTTTCTTTGAATATTTTGTTGTATAGATATTTAAAGGCTGTAATAGATATGAGCTTGTTGACTTTCAGTGTCTTTTGCATTGTGTTCCATAGGGTGGATAACACATAACTAACAGCATGTCTGCCATGTCGAGAGTGGAACTTAGGCACTTTAAGAGTAATGAAGTTCAGGCTTCTTAATGCATAATTACTTGATGAGGCTTGTGGAAAACAGTCTGAGAAATATTTTGGAAGCTGCTGTGATATTGCTCTGTAAGTCCATAGTAATGCATTCCTATCCCTTCTATATTGAAGTGAGGGCCAACCAACTGCGGAGTATAGCAAGCAGTGGTGAGTACTGTATGGTAAGTCTGTGATAAACCTCAGAGCTCTATGGTATAGTGTATCTAATTTGTTCAAGCATACCGTAGGGCAGTGATTGTATAGGAAGTCAGCGTAGTCTAAAACTGAGAGGAATGTGGCCTGGACCATCTTCTTTTTTGAATCACTTGAAAGGAAGTGCCTTATTCTATAGTAAAGTCCAAGTCTTTGTCTAAGCTTTTTTAGTAGCTCTTCCAGATGTTCTAGATAGTCTAATCTACTATCTAGCCATACCCCCAGGTATTTGAATTTTGTGACATATTCAAGATTTTCACCAAGTGCAGTGGATAGTTTAGGGAGATCGATTGGGATTGAGTATTTTGCCTGCACCTGTGGGGAAAAGAACATTGCCTTAGTTTTTTTTGCATTCAATAGTAGTTTTTTTCAGCAGCTGGAGTTGCAGTAGGTCGAATTCTGCTTGTAGTTCTTTGCAGGCTGTTGTAGGAGAAGGGTGACTGACATACAGTACTGTATCATCAGCAAACAGGTGTACAGTGGCTTTGGTAAGATTTGTGTCAATGCTATTGATATATATGGCGAAGAGGATAGGGCCAAGAATAGATCCTTGTGGTACTCCTCTTTGTAGTGGTCTAAGTGGGATATATCTCCTTCGGCCTTTACCTGCTGGGTTCTTCCTGTAAGATAGTTGTTAAACCAACTAATGGAATTGGTGTCAAGTCCAATAGACCTTAGTGAGAAGGAGCAGGTCATGGTCAACCGTGTCAAAGGCCTTACTTAGGTCTAAGAAGACAGCACATACACCATTTTTTTTATCCAATTCAAGTTGCCAATCATTGGTGACTTTTGCAAGAGCTGTTATGGTGCTGTGGTTTGCTCTGAAACCAGATTGTGCTGGGTTTATAAGATTGTTGGCTTCTAGATATTCTCTTAGCTGGGTGCTCACAATTTTTTCAAGTAGTTTAGACAGCACAGTAAGAATGGAAATTGGTCTGTAGTTATTAAGGTCTGTGGGATCCCCGGCTTTCAGAAGAGGAATCACTTGAGCGGTTTTCCAGATTGATGGGATGACTCCAGACTGTAGAGAAAGGTTAAACAGATGCGTTATTGGCACTGCTAATACATGTATGGCAATTTTTAAAAAGTATGGGTCAAGGGAGTCTGCGCCTGCACTCTTTTTTATGTCCAATTGTAAGATTAGTTCTTCGACTTGCTTCAGCGTGGCTGGAGTGAAGGAGAAAATGAGTCAGTCACTCTTGCTTCAGTATTCTTAACCCCTAGATGTACTCTCATTTGGTTGCCTGGAGAGGAGTCGAATGCTAGTCCAGCAGTTGTAAAATGATTATTGAAAGCTTCCAATACTTCAATTTTGTCACTGATGGTTCTGTTTCCACATTGTAGTTTTGTTGGGAGTGAGTTACTTGGGACATGGCCAGTTATATCTTTTATAGTGTTCCAAAACTTGGCAGGGCTGGAGTATGAGGAGTCTAATTCAGTCATGTAATATGCAGCTTTTGTGTCTCGTACTTTCTTGGTGCAAAGATTCCTGGCTTTTCTGAATTGCTCCCAATCGGAGGCTAATTTAGTTTTTCGGGCTTTTTTCAAAGCTTGTCCCTTTCAGAAGGGTGGATTTAAGGTCAGAATTAAACCAACGACAGGTTTTATTTTTAATACGTAGTTTAGAGACTGGTGCATGAATGTTTAGAGCATTTGTGATGATGTCATTTAGAACACCATATGCAATCTCCATTGTGTTCGCTAGATAGAATTCTTGCCATCTTGTGGAGTACTTAATATCGTCCAGGTATGCCTCAATGTTGAGGTTCTTTTTTGATCTCCTCAACAAGAATTTTGTGGGGGATGAAATCTTACATGCTGACCTAATTGCCGTAATAGTACAATGATCACTAATGTCGTTGAACAGAACTCCAGTATGTGAAAAGAGGAGGTTTACTCACTAATAGTACATCCAAAAGCGTGCTATTTTTGGTTCTTTTGTTCATTCTAGTAGGTTCATTTATAAGCTGTGTAAGCCCATGCATGTCGTAGAATGAAATTAGAGGTGTAGCTGCCTTAGAAAGCCAGTTTAGGTTTAAATCGCCTATAATTATGGTTTCTCCATTCCTTGTTTAATCAAGTCACCCAAATAGGACAGTATCTTAAGGCCAGCAGAGGGAGGTCTGTAACAGCCAATCAACATCAACTGCAGTGAGGTATTTTTGAAAGGGTTATTTTAAGGGATAGGCACTCAAATTCTTTTGCCATAGAGTAAGAGGCAAGAGAAATTGCAGATAGGTTGGCCTTTACATATATTGCTACCCCTCCTCCTCTTGTCCGTCTATCAGCTCTGAATGTTTGGTAGTTAAGTAAGTTTATATCTCTGTCGGCTGTATCAGGTCTAAGCCATGTCTCAGAGACAACCAGGATGTCGGGTAGTGCGTGGCTAACCCAGACTTGGAGCAATGTGATTTTTTTTAAAAGGCTACATGCATTAATATGTAGAAGGCTTAGTTCTTTAATCTTTGCTAGTTCTGAAGGTGCAGTGATAGTCCCTGGTGGCCCATGGTTAAGTTCCACATTCCCTGAGCATATTAGTAGTAGTAGCAGTAGTTTCATAGTTGCCGCCAGAGATAGGGTATAAGTTCTTATAGATGCTTTTTTATTTCTTTTTTTTTTATTATTCTGTGGAATTCTTATTTGCCATCCAGATTCGGTTTTTCGTCCTCTTGTAAAGGAAAGGATTAAAACTTTAACAGAGATAGTCATGGGATCTTGTTCTGTATACAGTTGGAGACAGACACCAAACAAATGGAATGCCAACTGTGTCCCTCCGTGAAAAGAATAAATGGGTAGCATTATCAATGGAAGGTCATAGGTACATATCCAATCTCTTGGGCTGCTGTAGAATTGCAGCAGAACGAGAATGTGGTATCTGCACTCTGCTTGGCATCCTGTGGATGTCTGCATCTTTACTTAGTTCAGGTAATAGTAGTAGTATAAGGAGGCTCCAAAGAAAGTTCCTCATTATGAAGGTGATCAGAGATTTTGTAGGTAATATCTTATGATTTGCTCACAGTAGTTGCCTGTGTCATATATTATAAAGGTGGTATACTTAGCTCATACTGGGAGCCTAATCAGATATTAGAGGAGGGTGTTTAGTCTAGCAATGGGATAGGAGGTTGGTAAACAGTGAGATACAAGAATTGTTTGGACTCGAATATAAAGGCGGAGTATAAGATGGCAAGGGCAGTGTGCCTTATCAGATGCTAGTGTAAACCCAGTCTAGTTGTAGCGTCAGAATAGATAGCATAGGTAGTACTCTGGTAATCGAAAGTGTAGTATCAATGAGGGATATAAGAAAGGCTATAGGTTTAACAGGGACTGGCGCGTGGTTTTAATAACGTTGGCGGGAAAGTGTCTATTTAAGAAAGTCTAGAAGAGGGGGACGGGCGGGCATAAAAATTGCACCTTTGCCGTACCTTCCCTGGAGGGTCTCTCCGGCTCTGTGGAGCTGAGCGCCGGCTGGAGATGCCGCCCGGCCGCTGGCGAAGACTGGCCTCGGCGCTCGGTGCGGGGGGCGCTCAGCAAGGGTCCTCCTCTGGGGAGACAAGAAAGAGCAGGTAGAATTTAAAGGATTTTACAGCTCAGGCACAGGCAGAGCAGCAGGGGGGCCAAAAATTAACATTAGAAAGGCTAAGGGATGGGGGTAGAGGCATCAAAGCGTCTGGCTATGCACATAAACACAGGAAGGCTGTAATTACTTTTTTTTTTTTTTACAAGCAACACCTCTCACAATTTCCCCCTCCCCACAATTACAGTGTTCAGCTCTTTTTGTGGAAATTTGTACACACAATACCCTAAGCGAAACTTTTCCCTTACATAAAAAGCAAATCTAGCAAGCAAGAAACCAGGAGCAGCGGGGACCAATCGGATGCAAAGCCGTGGAAGGCGCTCGCCTTCCGATTGGTTGCGCCTTGGCCGTACCTTCCCTGGAGGGTCTCTCCGGCTCTGTGGAGCTGGCGCGCTGGAGATGCCGCCCGCCCGCTGGCGAAGACTGCCTCGCGCCGTGCGGGGCGCCAGCAAGGTCCTCCTCTTCCCTGGAGGTCTCTCCCGGCTCTGTGGAGCTGGCGCCCGGCTGGAGATGCCGCCCTTCGCTGGCGAACTAGCCTCGGCGCTTCGGTGCGGGGCGCTCAGCAAGGTCTCCTCTTCCCTGGAGGGTCTCTCCGGCTCTGTGGAGCTGGCGCCCGGCTGGAGATGCCGCCCGCCCGCTGGCGAAGACTGGCCTC
The DNA here is from genome assembly GCA_016271365.2 of Neoceratodus forsteri. Lineage (NCBI taxonomy): Eukaryota > Metazoa > Chordata > Ceratodontiformes > Ceratodontidae > Neoceratodus > Neoceratodus forsteri. The sequence goes on along the minus strand of CM028132.1, from coordinate 781,207,651 downwards.
GGTGCTCGGTGCGGGGGCGCTCAGCAAGGGTCCTCCTCTTCCCTGGAGGGTCTGTCCGACTCTGTGGAGCTGAGCGCCGGCTGGAGATGCCGCCCGCCCGCTGGCGAAGACTGGCCTCGGCGCTCGGTGCGGGGGGCGCTCAGTAAGGGTCCTCCTATAAAAAGCAAATCTAGCAAGCAAGAAACCAGGAGCAGCGGGGACCAATCGGATGCAAAGCCGTGAAAGGCGCTCGCCTTCCGATTCGTTGCGCCTTTGCCGTACCTTCCCTGGAGGGTCTCTCCGGCTCTGTGGAGCTGAGCGCCGGCTGGAGATGCCGCCCGCCCGCTGGCGAAGACTGGCCTCGGCGCTCGGTGCAGGGGCGCTCAGCAAGGGTCCTCCTCTTCCCTGGAGGGTCTCTCCGGCTCTGTGGAGCTGAGCGCCGGCTGGAGATGCCACCCACCCGCTGGCGAAGACTGGCCTCGGCGCTCGGTGCGGGGGGCGCTCAGCAAGGGTCCTCCTCTTCCCTGGAGGGTCTCTCCGGCTCTGTGGAGCTGAGTGCCGGCTGGAGATGCCGCCCGCCCGCTGGCGGCGACTGGCCTCGCGCCGGGTGCGGGGGCTCAGCAAGGGTCCTCCTCTTCCCTGGAGGGTCTCTCCCGGCTCTGTGGAGCTAGTGCCGGCTGGAGATGCCCGCCGCCCGCTGGCGAGGGCCAGCCTCGGCGCTCGGTGCGGGGGGCGCTCAGCAAGGGTCCTCTTCTTCCCTGGAGGGTCTCTCTGGCTCTGTGGAGCTGAGCGCCGGCTGGAGATGCTGCCTACCTGCGATGGCAAGACTGGCCTCGGCCTCAGTGCGGGATGGCCAGCAAGGCCCTCTGGGGAGACAAGAAAGAGCAGGTAGAATTTAAAGGATTTTACAGCTCAGGCACAGGCAGAGCAGCAGGGGGCCAAAATTAACATTAGAAAGGCTGGGATGGGGTAGAGGCGCCAAAGCGTCTGGCTATGCACATAAACACAGGAAGGCTGTAATTACTTTTTTTTTTTTTTACAAGCAACACCTCTCACAATTTTCCCCTCCCCACAATTACAGTGTTCAGCTCTTTTTGTGGAAATTTGTACACACAATACCCTAAGCGAAACTTTTGTACTTTTTTGGGTGTACTTGCTGTTTTGTGAGTCGCCCAAGAATTTTCGCTGTTATGACATGGAACCATTTATTTGGTGGTTCCCAAGTAGGTGGCGGGAGGGGTTGGGTTCAGACCTATTCTACATCTGAAACAGAAAACAAGTTTGTTCGTCGCATGACCTTCAAGATGGAGTCCTTAGTATCAATCATCTGGGCTGTTCAGCCAGGGGGATTATCTAGCATCCATAGACTTTAGGGTTGTGTATCTCCACATTCCCATCCAGCAATCTCATCAGATGTTCCTCAGGTTCACAGTCCTGGGGCAACACTTCCTGCACATGGTGCTCCCATTTGGGCTGGCAACAGCCCTCAGAGTGTTCTCTAAGGTGCTCATAGTCCTGGTGGCTCAGCTCCGACAGGAGGGACATCATTTCTGTCTCTGCCTGGACAGCTTGCTCATTCAAGTTCTGTCTGCTTCACTGGCAAGGAAATCAGTGACCAGGACTCTGGAGGTTTTGGAGGCCCACGGCTGGGTAGTGAATGAGGAGAAAAGCTCTCTCGAGCCATCACAGACCCTGGAGCACCTGGGAGCGGTGTTCAAGATGGATGAGGAGAAGATCTTCCTCATATCAACCAGGAAGGAGACCTTGTTGAGAGGGGATAAGTGGCTGAGGAGTTAATCGTCAGCTTCATCTCACAGCCTAGTGTGGGTTCTGGGCCTCATGATGGCAATAATAGTGCTGGTTTCCGTGGGTTCGCCTTCACATGCGGCCCCTCCAGATTGAGTTGCTGCCAGCCTGGGATCCAACCTCAGAGGACTATCGGGCCAGAATTCCGGTTTCCCTGCTCGTGAGGCAGTCCCTGAGTTGGTGGGGGAGTTTAGAGAATCTGAGCAAAGGGTCTCCCTTGGAAGTCCCTCTAGAGTTGATTCTGACCACTGATGCCAGTCTGTCAGGCTGGGGGGTAGTGCTGGACCACATTCCCATTTGGTGGAATTAGTCTGCGCAGGAACGACACCTACACATCAATGATGAATTCAAACAAAGGAACTGAGATAGCAAGAGTGACTACTTATAAATATCTTGGTCTAACTCTGGAGGAGCAACTAAATTTTAATTCCCATATGCAGTTATTGTCTATTAAGTTAAAAAGAATATTATCTTTATTTATTTATTTATAAGGCATGCTTTTGTTACCTTATTAGAAAATTTCTTGTTAATTCATTATTCCTATCGGTTCTTGATTATGGTGATTGTGTTTATAGAAATGCCACTACTAAAGTTTTGAGCACACTGGATCCTCTCAATCACAGTGCACTTAGATTTATAACCGGGCTCCCATGGAACACGCATCATTGCCATCTATATGCTGTCGTGGGTTGGAACTCACTGTCATTATGAAGGGATTTACATTGGTTTCTGTATGTTCATAATTTTGTTATTGGGATATTACCCAAATATCTTATAGATACCTTGCATTATAGAGTGCAGTCTTATTACAGCCTTAGATCAACGAACTTGGTAAATTTTACCACCTCTAGACAACAAACTAAATTTGGGTCTTTTACAATGGCTGTCTCTGTTCCACGTGCCTGGGAACTGATTAAAAAATTATGAAACTTAAATATGCTAATCTCTTTTACTCGATTTTAAAACATCTCTTGCTAGAATGATTCATAACTCCTGTGATTGATTTAGGCGAATTCAGTTAATGTATGAATATGACTTAACTAGCTTGTCCTTTTTGTGTAATCCTGGAACTCAATGTAATGTATATTATATTGTTATTGTATCATACTGTATTGTGCTGCCTATGTAACTGTTTTTTGTTATTCGTACTGGACGCACTTGTAAAAGAGAGTTTCACTCTCAATCTTGCCTTCCAAGAAATGAAATGAACGTCCTGGAGATGAGGGCTGTGCACCTCATGCTCCTTCACTTTCAAAATCAGGTGCAGTCAGGAGCTTTGAAAATAAGGTAAGACAACACTGAACTGGTGGCATACATAAACAATCAAGGTGGCACAAAGAGCAGAGAGGTGCTAAAAGAAGCAGTCACTCTTCTGCTGTGGGCAGAGGGCAACTTTCTATCTCTGTCAGTGGTTCACTTGGCAAGGGAGTTGAACATTCAGGTTGATTGGCTAAGCCGCATGAATGTCCACCCAGGGGAGTGGATGCTGAACCTAGAGGTGTTTGACCTTCTGTGCAAACGATTCGCTTGTCCACAGATCGACCTGTTTGCCTACAGCCAGAATGCTCCAGTGCAGCGGTTTTAGCAGCTACACCGGTGTCCACCGGCAGATGCAGTGGATGCTCTGTCACAAGTGTGGAATTTTGGCAGAGCATATGCCTTCCTTCTTAATGCCACTCCTTCCCAAGGTCATATATGAGAGGAGGCGTTCTGATAGCTCCGGAGTGGCCTAGTTGGCCATGGTTCTTGGACTTAGTGAACCAAGCTCAACACGCACTGTTTTGACTCCCAGTGGGGGGAGGGGGGTCTTCTCTCCCAAGGTCCCATTCTGCATCCAAATCATGGAGGGATGCAGCTCGCGGCCTGGCTCGTGAAAAGAGGAGACTTCTAAAGCAGAGTTTCTCAAAAAAAGGTAGTGGACACACTGATGGCTGTGAGAAAGAATTCCACGTCTGCAGCTTATGCTCGCATGTGGACCATCTTTTTGGCTTGGGCCAGAGAGAAAAGTATCCAGCCTTCTGAAGCCATGGTTCTGCATATTTTGGACTTTCTGTAGGAAGGAGTGGAAAAATGTTTGGTCTTGAGTGCCTTGAGAGGTAGAGTGTTGGCCCTAGGAGCCTACTTGGGCTTGTCCTTAGGGACTAACTGGGAGGTTATTCATTTTATGTGAGCTGTCGGCAGGAGTCAGCCTCTGTTCCGATCCTGTTCCTCAATGGCATCTGAATCTGGTATTCAGTGCTTTTTGTAAAGAACCCTTCAGACCACTTCACTGGTTCTGTTGAACCTGCTGTCTTACAAGGAATGTTATTTAGTTGCTATGTGTTCAGCCAGGAGGACTGGTGAACTCCAGGCCCTGACCCACAAAGAACCCTACCTCATCATGCATAAGGACAAGATGGTTCTCAGAACTGTTTGATCTTTCATTCTGAAGGGCCCTACAGCTTTTCATGTGAACCAGGAAATCTGTTTTCTATCCTTCTGTCCATAACTAACTCACCCAAAAAAGAAAGAGTTGCAGAAGTTGGATTTGCGCCAGGCAGTTAGGACATACCTTAGATGGACTGTGGAGTTCAGGAAATCAGACAGGTTGTTCGTAATTTTCGGAGCAGCCAAGAAAGGACAAAAAGGCTCCAAGGGCACCCTGGCTAGATGGGCGAGGGCATGCATTGCCAAGGCTTATGTTGCAGTAAAGAAGAGGGCTCCAACTCTCATCATGGCTCATCCCACCAGAGCTGTGGCCACCTGAGCGGAGAAAGGTGAGGCATCTCTCTTAGAATTGTGCAAGGCAGCTACGTGGTCCTCCATCCACATAGTCACAAAGCACTACAGATTGGATGTTCAAAGTTCCACTGATGCGGTCTTTGGTTGCAGTGTTTTGCAGGCATCTGTTAGCAGGTAAATTCCTTTTCCCTTTTTGCAGTTGCCGTATGGGACAATATTCAAACATTAAGTCTTGCTGTATTCTGACTATTGCAGTTAGGTCCTGCCTTTCAACTGCCCCGGAGAACAAAGGGTTAACTTTTCTATGCCTTGCATAGAACGTTCATCATGAGCTCGGTTGAAGCCCCTGTCTATTGTTGTTCAAACTGCGACCGTCAGACTCTTTACACCACCTCACTGAACAGTCGCTCCGGAGATTTCTCCTGCTGCTTGGTTCAAAAGTCGGTTGAAGTGTTGGTTTTCGGTCGGTTTCTACCAAATTGTTGTTTCCGCATAGTCTGTTCAAGTCTCTGTCTGTGGTACCGTGAGTACTAGATAGGTTTTTGTTCTGTTTCTGTGTGGAACTTGTAAACTGTGGATTGGTTCGGCTGAACCGATCAGTCTGAGGTAAAAACTTTTGCTTTACTTTAGAGTGTGGTTACCGGTCCGTATCGGTTCTTAAAAAAAAAAAAAAAAAAAAAAAAAACGGATTTTAATTACGTTTTTTCCCAAGACCCGTGACATGGTCTGCAACCGATAGGGGAGTCTTGCCTGGCAGATTGCCGAAAAAAGGGTAAGTTTTTGGTTAGGTTGGCCATGTCTGAGAAACCCAAGAAGAAAACCGGGCCCACTGGGTTTCAACACTGCAGTGTGTGTGGGGAGGTCTTTGCTAAGGCTGATCCCCACAGCACCTGTGTTTATTGTCTGGGGTTTGACCACCTCGATTCAGACTGCCAAATTTGCAAGAATTTTCCCAAATCTACCTTGGAAAAGAGATTAGGTAGACTGAGGGTAAGGGAGGCCGAGAAGTCCGCTGACCCAGATGGCCAGCCCGGTTTGGTTCCGACTGAACCAGAAGGAGTGCCCTCTGACCAAGGTGATACTTCTTCAGGCAAAAGGAGAGCCGATTCCAAGGAATCAGTTCCGACAAAAAGAAAAGACAAATCGACCGGTTCGGACCCAGAATCTCATACTCCAACCGCCGATGAGATAGCCAAGGTGATTAGGATTGTGCAATCGCTTGCTTCGGTTCCGACCGAACCGGCACCATCTGGCAGGGGCTCGGTTTGGTTGGTTCCCCCGGTTCCGGATTATACTTTGGAAGAATTTTATGAACCAGAGTTTGAGGAGGAGGGAGAGTATGAGGATGACTATGGTGGTGGTGAAAGTCTGGATGTGCCTGTTGACCCGGACATCTCCCCAGACAGACCTTCAGGTGTCTGTCCTCCTAGGCTTTCTGAGTCCCCTTCACATTACATGTTCTACAGAAAGGTGGCTGATACCCTCCAGCTTCCTGTGGAGGAAGCAGTTGAGGATCAGGAAGAGCCTGATTTTGTTGAGATGATGGACATCCCAGAGTCCAGGAGACTGTCTATTCCCCTCCACAAATCTTTTGGGAAACAGACACAAAAAATTCTTAAGTCTCCTAATTCTATACCTCCTGTGGACAGACGAATGGACAAGAGGTACACTCTCTCAGGCTCAGACACGGAGTTCCTTTTTCAGCAATGCAGCCATGTTGGGGTTGTGCGGGCTGCTGCCTGTGATAAGGCAAACATTCCCTTGGCATCACACCCCCCAGACAAGGACTCCAGGAAGATTGATGCCATGGCAAAAAAGCAGTACATGGCATCATCTTTGGGACACAGGCAGGCTAATTAAATGGCCTATGCAGCCAGGTACCAGAAGTCCAGATGGGACACTGTACTGGCACTGGCTAAACAGGCTCCTCCCCAGCTTGCCAGGGAGCTGGAGCAGGTGGCTGCAGATGGGATCGAGGCATCGAAAGTACAGTTTCATGCTGCTGTAGACTCCAATGATGTATCATCAAGAGTCATGGTTACATCTGTGGCTCTTCAGAGAATGGCTTGGCTCAGATGTACTAGCCTCTCACAGGATACCCAGGCTAAGGCCATGGAGTTCCTGTAGTTGGTAATTCTCTGTTTGGGGAGCAGACGGAGAATTACATGAAGAAAATAGATAAATACAGGACCACTTACAGGCATACTCAGGCCAAAGAAAGGCAAGCAACTCCTCAAAGGCAGCAGTCCAGGGGCAGGGGCAGGCCTTTCCAAAGGCCTTTTTACCAAGCTCAGGCCTCCTCCTCTTCTTTTTCGCAGAGGGGGTTCTTTAGAGGAGAGGCTGAAGGGATGAGCAGGCCTGCATCCACCCTCAGCCTAAAGCTCCTGCCAAGCAGACACCCTGATGGGTCTGCCCGGGTCGATTCTTCAATACCAGAGGGGGCAGGCTGGCTTACTTTGTCCAGGACTGGATGTCTCTTACATCAGACAGGTGGGTCCTGGAAGTAGTAAGCCAGGGACTGGTTCTCAGCTTCAAAAAATTTCCCAAGATGAGAGCCAGATCTTTTCCATGTGCAAATCTCTCAGAGACCCTTGCCCTAGAGGCAGAGGTTTCTTCTCTCCTAGCTCTCAGAGCCATAGAGAGAGTTCTCACCCTACACAGGGCAAAGGATTGTACTCCAGGTACTTCCTAACCCCCAAGAAGACAGGAGAGTGGCAACCCATCCTGGACCTAAGATATCTGAACAAACATCTGTTAAAGCCAAAATTCAAAATGGTAACTCTGGGAATTTTCCTTCGCTCTCTAAGGTCAGGGGACTGGCTAGCCTCCCTGGACCTCAAAGATGCCTACTTTTGCATTCCCATCAGGTGCTCCCACAGAAAGTACCTCAGGTTCGAGTTGCCCTCAGGCCGCTATCAATTCAGAGCAATGCCCTTTGGCCTAACATCAGGCCCAAGGGTCTTCACACAGTGCCTGTCAGTAGTTGTTGCCTTCCTAAGAAGACAAAAGATTGCCATTTTCCCATACTTGGACGACTGGCTCATAGTAGGTCAGTTTCCAGACCAAGTCACATCTGCAAGTGACCCAGCAAGTGCTCACTTCTTTAGGATTCCTTCTCAACCTACCAAAGTCAGTTCTCGAACCAGTGCAGATCCTCACCTTCATAGGTGCAGAACTGGATACGGTAAAGGCAAGAGCCTTCCTTCCCCTGGAAAGGGCAAGGACCCTTATGGAACTGGCCTCTTCATTCACCCTTCAGGTGTCTCGTCCAGCAAGGCATTTCCTTCAGCTACTGGGCCACATGGCAGCCTCCACAGCAGTGGTCCAGAGATTAAGATTCCAAATGAGGGACATTCAATTCCACTTAAGAGCCTTTTGGTCCCAAAGAAAGGACTCCCTCACCAAACTAATCCCAGTGACTTGAACCCTGATCCAAGCCTTGCAATGGTGGCAGGATCAGGACAATTTCAGACAAGGGGTTCCATTTGTCACTCAGTCTCATTCAGTGATACTCACCACAGATGCTTCCCTGCTGGGCTGGGCTGGGCTGGGGGAGCCCATTTGGGGGATCTTACCACCCAGGGACTGTGGTCACCTCAGGAATCTCTGATTCACATCAATCTCTTGGAACTTAGAGCAGTGTTTCTGGCACTGCAAGCTTTTTCCAAATCTGTACAGAACAAGGTGGTTCAGGGCAGAACAGACAACACTACCACCATGTGGTACATCAACAAGCAAGGAGGCACTCGGTCTACGGCCTTGTGCACAGAAGCAATGAAGTTGTGGTCCCTGGCCTATTCCCTGCAGACCTCTCTGATAGCAGTTCACCTCCCAGGGAAGGACAATGTCCTAGCAGATGCACTGAGCAGAATATCCCAGGGCCATCACGAATGGACCTTGGATCATCTGGTTTTGAAAGTGATTTTCTCGAGATGGGGCACTCCAGAGATAGATCTTTTTGCAGCCCCAGACAATTGCCAACTTCTTCTCTTTTGTTGCAGACCCCCAGTCTTGGGCTCAGTCCCCCTGGATGCTCTGACTCTGAACTGGGAAGGGAAATTTCTGTATGCTTTTCCCCCCTTCCCTCTCCTGTTCAGGGTGTTAGTCAAGATAAGGTCACAACCATGCATAGTGATTCTGATTGCTCCAGGCTGGACCAGACAGCCATGGTACCCCTTGTTGCTGTCCCTAGCAGTCCATCTTCCCCTGTCTCTTCCTAGGAATTACAACCTGTTAACATCCTCTCAGGGGAGGATTTGGTACCCGAATCTTCAGTCTCTCAATCTCATAGCTTGGCTCTTGAAGAGTTAGAGTTGATCTATTGCCAGGTGGATTGCTTCTTGTATACAATTCTGCTATGAAAAACTGGGTAGAACTCCACCCTCAGGCCTGAGGGCTCATTCCACAAGAGGTACAGCTGCTTCCCTGGCTACTGCCAGGGATATTCCTCTGTTAGAAATCTGTCAAGCAGCCACCTGCAAAACAGTCCATACATTCACCAAGCATTACTCTCTGGATATCCAAGCTAGGAATGATGCTCGGTTTGGCACAGCAGTACTTCAGAGCCTATTTCCAAAGTAGGTTCTGTCCCTCCTCCATGGAGGTACTGCTTGGTAGTCTGCAATAGTCAGAATACAGCAAGACTTCATGTTGTTTGAAGAAAAAATTACTCACCTTAGTAATTTTGTTTCTTCTAGTGGAGTCTTGCTGTATTCTGACCTCCCCCCCGCCTCCCCTCTCAGAACCTAGTTTTTGGGATGTGGGTGGGCAGGAGCAGTGTTGGCACCCTAGGGGTGTCCTTTTTTACACCCTCTTTTTTGTTTGGGTGGAATGTTGTGTTTTGGATGTGTTTTTGTTTTTGGGTTTCCTGACTTGAGTCTTCCTTTGAAACCAAAAACATTATGTATTTTCCAGCTGGCTAGTAACAATTTTACAGTTTCCACACAGAACACCTAGTGAGTTTTTGCTCATAAAGATCTGACTGTTGCAGTTTAAACAACAACAGACGGGGGCTTCAGCCGAGCTCGTGATGAATGTTCTATGCAAGGCATAGAAAAGTTAACCCTTTGTTCTCGAGGGCAGTTGAAAGGCAGGACCTAACTGCAATAGTCAGAATACAGCAAGACTCCACTAGAAGAAACATAATTACTAAGGTGAGTAATTTTTTCTTCTCCCCCACTCGATTTTTTTATTGGGTACTGTTTCTTAGAACCCATTTGTTATGAATACCCATTGACAATGTGGAGCCCTACAGAAAGAAAACATTTCTTCACACTTACCGTAATTTCCTTTTCTGTTAGCTCCAAAATTGTCAATGGGGCCCACCTGGAAGCCTTGCTCTTGCGAGAGAATGTTGTCTGATATGCCATCACTGGGATGTTCGTTGTTTTCTAATAAAGTTCTGATTGTAAGTCTGTCTGGACATCCTTCTATTCTTTACCTGATGCACTTATATATTGTATAACAGTTTAAATTCACACCCGTTATTTTTTCAGTGGTGGAACACTAGTGCAGCTACTTTGTAATGATTGACCTAACATTCATTGTCTTTTATTTTAGTGATACTTTGAAATCAGCAAAAATAGCGAAAATGAAGACAGTGAATATTTCCCATTATACAGTGTGTGTGTATGTATACATATTGGTTACTGGCACACAGAATTAACTGGTTCCATTTTGATGATAAATAAGGGTGCCTCCTTTGTTAACAGGTGAGTGCTTACATTGTCTGCAGTTCTTTTCCAGTGTTATCTGTTTGCATTAATTCCTTTGGCAAGTCTTTTCTAGTTGGCTTAGTACCACACCGAATTTCCACATTAGAGAAGTAGAAAATGAGCCTTGTTCTGTCTCCCCACTTTCCTGATGAGGCAGGGAACCTTTTACTGTATCTTATTTTTGGTTGAAGGTTTAACTACGTAGACAGTTTATTTGTGTACTTCGTGATAAGAGGAACAGTATAATCTATACAGATCTATTTTCACATACTATGGTGTACTGCATGGACAAAAGTGGCTGGAGAGTTGCTGCTGTCTGGAATGTTCATGTGTTCAGGATTCTATGTGGATTACAGCCTTGGGCTGTGCCATTTCCCTTAGTAAGGGTGCACATTACTCATTTGTTATGATTACCCATTGACAATGTTTGAGCTAACAGAAAAGGAAATTACAGTAAGCATGAAAAAATATCTTCTGTTTCGGAGGTGGCTGAAATACTGAAGGCCAGGAACTGCAGTCATTATATCAGAAATTTTACCGATCTCTAGGGTATGGATTGCCAGAAACAGTGAAATAAAATACATTAATGGATGGCTGAGAAGATGGTGCAGGGAATAGGGGTTCCTTTTCCAGCATAATTGGTAAAGATTACAAATGATGTCTCTCTGTATGCAAGGGATTGGTTACATCTGAGTCCACATGGTGCAAGAACACTGTGAAACAGAATATGCCACAGCATAAGTCTTTTTAATCTAGAGGTTAAGGGGGAGGTGGGAGGAGATACTGTTATTACAGAAGGTACCCCTTTCCCAGTTCAGCATGGGAAAATAACTTGCAGGACCAGAAACAACAAAGGCTGGAACTGCCTTCTGGTTAATGCAAGAAGCCTGAGAAACAGGAGGGAAGAGCTGGAGGCTTCTCTTGTTAAGGACAATATAGACATAATGTGCGGTCATGGAGATGTGGGAGGTGGAGGATGATTGGGGGACATCTACTGAAGGCTTTAACCTCTTTAGGAAGGAAAGGAGGGGAGGAGGAATGACACTGTATGTCCGCTGTCAAGCAAGGCATTGAGGCAGTAGAAATCAAAGGAACACGGAGGAGGAACTAGAAATGCTTTGGGTAACCATTACTTCTAAAGACACCAAGAAACTGTACTTTGGAGTGGTGTAGAAGTCCCTTTCATTACAAGAAAATATGTTTGAAAAAATGTTCCATACCCTCAGAGCATCTTCAGGATTCCCCGAGGGAGATTGCATCTTCTGTACTAGCTGTCTGGTGCTGAATGCAACCAACCGCAGTGTGCCCCCCAGCCTGCCCTCAAGAGCAATATTCCAGGATTCTCTGAGGGGGGTTCCATCTTCTGCACTAGCGGTCTGGTGCTGATCGCAACCAGCCGCAGGGTGCTCCCCAGCCTGCCCTCAAGAGCAAGATTCCAGGGTTCCCTGAGGGGGATTCCATCTTCTGCACTAGCGGTCTGGTGCTTAACGCAGTTGGCCGCAGGGTGTTCCCCAACCTGCCCTTAAGAGCAAGATTCCAGGTATGCTTTGGGAAAACAGCTCCTGTCCAGCTTGCTAGCCGTGAACTCAGTTGGTGGATGGTGCCTGAAACTGGGTCTACTATAGGCAGATTCAGCACTCCATCTCTCTCTGACTGGCTTCAGCTCCTGGAGACTTTTCTTTTCCTAACCTCTGCAGCTGAATCTGTAATGTGCCTGTGTGCCCACTGCTGAATTTGAATTGTTAGTGTAGGGAACTACAACCATTTTTGAATTAAGAGTAGGAAACTATAGCATTTTTGGAGTGTTTCAACTGTCTTAAGCTATTTAAGTATTAACAAAGTTTGGAAGTTAAAAACTGCTTTGTCTAACTGCTGAATTGCTGTTTCCGCCATCTGCCCCCCCAACCCCACTTGCCTTTTTCAATGTATGCTGGTGACGCTGCTGGTGCCTAATATCAGCCACTCCCACAGCCATTCTCTTCCACTCTGGCTAATCTAAGCACCCTTAATTTCTCACTTTGTTTCTGAATTCTTTTGTCTCCTTACTTCCCCTGCCTCCCAAACTCTGAAGCCTTTGTTGTGCTGGTGCATGTAAGCTGACTTCTCCCTTCCCTCCTTCTGTGTTCAGGATTCCCTGAGGGGGATTCCATCTGCTGCACTAGCAGTCTGGTGCCGAACACAGCCAGCCGCAGAGTGCTCCCCAGTCTGCCCTCAAGAGCAAGATTTCAGGTATGCTTCGGGAAAGCAGCTCCAGTCCAGCTTACTAGCCATGAACTCAGTTGGTGAATGGTGCCTGAAACTGGGTCTGCTTCAGCTCCTGGAGATTTGAATCTGCCTGGCACCTTATCCTGGAACTCATCTCTCTGCTGCCTAATTTTTTTTTTTCCATTAGCTGATTATATCTTCTAGCCACTAGAGGGCCAAGTTATAAGCACACTTACCCAATCCAATCCAATCCCTGTCTCATTTCACTTATTGTGTGGTCAGTCTATCACTATTCATCGGTCTTTGCCCCCTCCCTCTTCTAGTTCTGTCAAGGCCTGTGCTTTTGGATTCACCCCTTGTTGTCTAACACTCAACCCTGTTCTGCTCCCCTCCACCTCCCTAATTTTATAAGCTCTGCACTCTCTCCTTACCCTCGCTTTGGGCACCTGTACCCCTTTACACTATGTCCATAAATACCTTTCTAATGCTGCCCCTACTTCTGGTTTCATACCCCTCAACTCCACTAGTACTGGTACCCCCTCATTTACCAGCATTGCCACTCTGTGTTGGGATATATATCCCTTGGTGTACCCTACCACCATCCAAAACACTACGGCGGCCCCATGCTAGCCTCCCTCATTAATTACTGAGATATTCTCCTCCCCATCTCTGAGTACCCCCTTCTCCTTCAGTTTCTCACACCCTGCAGGAACACACCTACTAAAAAATCTGTCAGAAGTAGACTGCGTTTGGCCCACAAGCTTCTTGCTCACTATCTAGCTAGGACTGCACTTCTTCTCCTGCTCCTAGCTGGGAACATACACCCAAACCCCAGTCCACCCACCTCGGCATATGAATGACACAAGAAACAAGGCTCCATCAAACTGGCGACTCTTAACATCTGCAGCCTGACAGCTAAGCTCGATGCACTCCAAGTCTGGTGTTACAACATAGGACGGATGTTATAACTCTCAACGAAACCTGGCTCTCTCCTAAGGTCCCAGACAACGCTGTATCCATTCCAGGCTATGCCCTGTTCCGACTCGACAGAATTGCCAAGCAAGGGGGTGGCTGCATCATTTATTTGAGAGACACTCTTAATGGGCTAGTCATCCCATTACCTCCCTCTGCAAACAACTCTCAAATCCTAGCAGTTAAAATAATCATTGGCCAGCATGGAAAATCCCTCACAGTTCCATCGTTATACATCCGCCCATGTGAACATGTTACAGGCTTCCAAATGATCACAGACTTCATGGATGACAGCACCTTCCGTGGTGAGACAATTGTAATGGGCGACCTAAATGTTAACTGGTTAGCTCCAGAAGCCGACCCATATAAGGATGCCATTGCTGTCCTAGACATTACTCAAATGGTCGCTTCTCCCACTAGGTTTAATTATAAGTCTGGTAGCTCCTTACTTGACCTGATCCTCACCTCTCATCCCAGCAGAATTACTAATACAGAAGTTCTCCAGATGCCCTCAGTGATCACTCCCCAGTTATCTGCCGTTGGTCAAACAAGGCACCTAAACCTAACTCCTCTTTCTCCTATAAAAGAATCTTAACAAAAGGAAAGCTTCCACAATTCCTTGCTGCCCTGTCAACGGTTGACTGGACACCCCTTGACTCCTTGAGCAGTGTCGACCAATCACTTGACTTCTTCATTGCCAGTTTAACAAAGTTTGTAACAGTTTTGCCCCCCTATGTAAATGCAAAACTCAATCCACCACTAATCACTGGATTAACTCCGAACTCATCTCCATGATGCGAAACCTCTGGCATCGAGCCATGGACTCAGGGAAACCGCACAATATGCAGCTCTATAAGGTGGCTAGGAACCAGTGCACAGTAGCTATATGCTGAGCCAAGCAAGCCTTCTGCAACCAGGAACTTACTAACTCCTGGAGAAATAGCAAACCCTTCTGGGAGAACATCAACAGCCTCACAGGTAAACCAAGCAAATCCTCCCCCACTATGATTGAGGTTAATGGCTCCACTTTACAGGACACCAAAGAAATAGCAGACTCCTTTAATCTCGCTTTCATTGATCTTAACAGCATCCTTCCCCCCAACTTCTTTGACAACTCATCCCAGCATTGCCTCATACTAAAAACAATCTCCACAGTAATACCCCCCTGTTCTACTTTGAGAGTATCCATGTCTCAAGCTAAAAGATACCTTAACAAAGTGCTAAGCAAAGCCAGTTTAAGCAGCAATACCCTTGACCTCAAACTGCTCTCTCTCTCTCTCTCTCTCTCTCTCTCTCTCCCTTGATGTTGTCCTGCAACCTCTCACTAAACTTCTGAGTCTCTCACTCTCTCATAAACAATTCGCCCAGCTCTGGAAATCAGCAGTGGTCATACCTGTTCATAAAAATGGTGACAGGTCTCTTCTCTCTAACTACTGCCCCATCTCTATCCTCCCACCACTCTCCAAGGCATTGAAACAAATTGTAGCCGACCAGTTGGCTGAACACCTCAACAAATATGACTTACTCTGCCTGCAACAACGTGGCTTTAGAAAACCTCATAGTACTACCACTGCCCTCTTGACTTCACCAGCCATATTCATAAGGCAACTGACACTGGCCACCTACTGGGTGTGGTGTTCATTGATTTCGCCAAGGCCTTTGACACCGTGAACCACCAGCTCCTGCTTCACTCACTCTCCTCCCTTGGACTATCTAATGATGTAGCCAAATGGTTTGAAAGCTACCTCTCCGCAAGGAGCCAAAAAGTCAAAATCGTTGACTCTTTCTCAAGTGCCCTTCCTGTCTGGTGTACCCCAGGGTTCCATCCTTAGCCCTCTACTTTTCAGCCTTTTCATCAATACTCTTCCTGCAGCTTGCAATAATAACTTAAGACTCTATGCCAATGATGCAGTCCTCTTTTCCTCCCATACTGACCCATCTCGCTCTCCAGGGTCCTACAGATGAACTTCAGCCTAGTTGAAATCTAGCTTCTCCAACATAAGCTGTTGATGAATTACAAAAAAACAAAGTCCATGCTGCTCCATAGCTCTCACAGCAAATAGAGATCCATAAACTTCACCATACATAATGAGCTTCAACAGCCACTTGAGTAAGTGCAGGAGTTTAAATACTTTGGTATTACCCTTGATTGCACAATGTCTTTCAGCTTGCATGTACAGCACGTCTCAAAATCAGTCAGCTCAAGAATTGGGGTCCTCTACCACCACCGTCACTGTCTTTTACCAATGAAGCTATGCTTGCAGCGATAACTGCCTCAATCCTACCCATCACTGATTATGGACTTGTCTTCTATGGGACAGCCCTTAACAAATGCTGTAGACTTCTCACTGGCGCAGGAAAGCATATGCATACCTGTGATCTCTTCAAGCAATCCAACTGGCTCAATCTAAATAGTAGACTTGCCTACCAGACCTGCCTACTGGCTAAGAAAATCTGTCTTAACCTCACACCCCCTGCAACTCATGCCATAATGTTGCCGGCAGTCACTGCACATTTTACGTGCAGTTTCCTCAAACCAACATTTATCATTCCATTCTGCTGTACCAACCAGGCTCAATGTACTTTCCATATCAGGACCTCCCTGCTGCTAAACAACCTTCCCCCTGAAATTGCAGCCGAAAACAAGCTTGACCCATTCAAATGTAAACTCCGCCAGCACATAGGGAAGAGAAACCCTGAACCCACCTATAGGCTGGGAGGGGAGTTGCTGGCAGTCACAAAGGAAGAAAGAGACTTGGGCATCATCATCACTGATGATGTGAAATCATCCAAGCAGACCTCTAAAGCAGTAGGTAAGGCTAGGGGGATGTTAGGGTGTATAAGTAGAGGTATCACAAGTCGTAAGAGAGAGGTAATAATCCTTCTTTACAAGACACTAGTTAGGCCCCCATCTGAGTACTGCGTGCAGTACTAGCGCCACCTTCACAGGACATTAACCAAATTGAGGCAGTCCAGAGAAGGGCAGCCAAAATGGTGCAGGGACTGCATCAGAAGACATATGAGAGACAGATTAACCGAGCTCAATATGTATACCCTTGAGCAAAGGAGGAGAGAGGATATGATCGAGACATTCAAAACCTTAAGGGCATTAACAAGGTGAAAGAGTCTAACATGTTTAAATATAAGAAAAATAGCAGGACAAGAGGACACAGCATGAGATTAGAGGGAGGCCGATTAAGGGGGAATGTGAGGAAATACTTTTTCACAGAAAGGGTGGTGGATGTATGGAACAGCCTACCTCAGGAAGTGGTGGCTATGAATACAGTGCAGGGCTTCAAACAGGCATGGGATAGGCATAAGGGAGCAATACAGATGAGTATGAATAGATAGACCAACTGACAGAGCAAAGGCCAATGGCACATTTATAAGGTACAAAAAGAAATGGGCAGACTGGATGGGCCTTGCGGTCCTTATCTGCCGTCAACTTCTATGTTTCACCTCACTGACCTTAGCAGTTATGACTGCTTTGCCTAGGCTTGCGGCTTTGTTTCACCTCTCCCTCCTCTTCTCTCCTCCCTTGCTACCCTCTCCACCTTTCTCCATCCCTCTATCCCCTTCTACTCTCCGTCTCTCTCCCGCCCCCACCTACCATTCTACCCCTCTCACCTCCCACCTACCATTCCACCCCCTCTCCCACTCCTCTCCTTCTGTCTCCCCTCCCTATCACCCCATCTCTTGTTGCTCCACCCCAGATCACCTAGCACTTTTCTTTCTGTTCTTGCACTTATGACAATGTCAAATCCTTTGACTGCCTACCCCCCTTATCCCCCCTTTCTGTTATCCCCAGCCCTTGCTCCACTTATGTCACTCCAGGATGATTTTCATTTGTATCTATGTCTTGCTTATTGTTAGTTGCACATTGTTATTTGCCACTGACTCTTTGCTACTGTGCTAGTCTATACACATGGACTGTCTTTTACTACTAAGTTAACCTC
This sequence comes from Neoceratodus forsteri, assembly GCA_016271365.2. NCBI lineage: Eukaryota > Metazoa > Chordata > Ceratodontiformes > Ceratodontidae > Neoceratodus > Neoceratodus forsteri. The sequence goes on along the minus strand of CM028132.1, from coordinate 781,190,298 downwards.
CTGACCAGTATTGTATCTTACCACTGTTTGCTTCTATGTAAACCTCCTGACCTTGTATTGTATCTTACCACTGTTTTATTTATTTATTTAGCTTTTTGCTTGCACCTATTGCTGACGCAGAACTTTGTAAAAGAACCCTTGGTTCAAAGGTATTTGTAATCCTAGTAATTAATAAATAAAATAAAAAAACAAATTAACTTAAAGGGACACATTCATGCCCAGTAACCATCACAGTTTGAATGCCCATGAAAAACTCTTTCAGATGAGATAATTGGACTTATCTGTAGCTGTCCAAAGATATTGATATCTGAGTCTGTTCAATAGTAGTACTGTGTTGCAGCCATTTGTAGAACAATGTGATGTTATCAAGGAACAAACTGTACCTAACTACATTGAGTCAAGCACAGCTTGTTCCTTGATGACATCACAGTGTTCTGCAGATGGCTGCAAAGTAGTATTAACATTGAGCAGATGCAGTCATCTATTTTTTTTTTTTTTAGTTGTTTAACCAGGAGTAGCACACTAAGCTGAAAGCTTTTTTATAGGAGCGACCTGGGAGCACAGGGAAGTTAAGTGACTTGCTCAGAGTCGCACAGTATGCAAGTGGAAGCTGTGGGATTCAAACCCAGGGCTGGTCTGCTGGATGTCACCAGATTTGCAGCTCAGAGCCTTAAACCACTGCGCTATACTGCCTCTATAACTCTGGAGTGCTTCCAGTTACAGATGAGCTCAATGCATCACTTGAAAGAGCTTTTCATGGGCTTTCAAACTATGATGGCCACTGGGCATGAACGTATCCCTTTAACTTGAAGCAGTGTGTGCAGCAACATGCTAGGGAAGATAATGTACTGGATCTGGTGCTCAGTGATGTGTAAGAGGAGTGTCAAACTTGAGTGGAGGAACCATTGAGGGGTAGTGATCATAACAAAGTTAAATTTGTGTTAAGTAACAGCAGTGAGGTGGAAAGAGGGAAGACAATGATAAAGTGATACTCAAGGGCAAATTTTTTAAAAATGAGGGAAGAACTCCAACAATGGCTGTGGAAGAAAGAATTATGTGAGCCTAATATAGAACAAACATGGGCAATCCTTGATGATGAAATCAAAGGGGAAGGGAAAATTGTTAAACTAGGAAAGGCACACTAAACTGAAACTTGTTTCCAGGTGTGACCAGGGAGCACAAAGAAATTAACTGACTTGCTCAGGGTCACACAGTATGCAAGTGGGGGCTATGGGATTCAAACCCAGGTCTCCAGGTTTGCAGCTCAGTGCCTTAAACCACGATGTTATACTGCCTCCAGAGCTGCTAGAAACTTATGTCACAGAAAGGGTTAAATATGGGAAAAATTGGATAATCCCTCCATGGTTAACAAATAAAATCCAAAAACGTTTAAAGAAGAAGAGGATGTACAGAAGGGAAAATGTAGTGACAAAACTGCACATTTAGAATAGCTACAAGAAATGGGTTGAGCTATGTAAAAAGGAAATTAAAAAGAAGCAGGGCAATGCTAGAATTCAAAGTAGGGGGGTAGCAATAGCAGCAAAGGATGACCATAAAACTTTTTATAGATACATCAGTGGCATCAAGGGATCAAAGAAGGAAGTAGGACCACTGACTTGGGGGAGACAATCTCAAAGGAAGAAACATAAATTTGAGGCAGATAAGGACAGCAGCCCACAGTCTGCCCATTTCCCTACTACTGGATAAGCTGCAGATCCTAGTTAACCAGCAGCCTACTTCCTACCCCACCACTAGAATTATCTTATGACTGTCCCATGCATGCTAGATTCCACCACTGTTTTGACTCCACAACCTCCTCCGGAAGGCCGTTCCATGCATCCACAACCATCTCTGTGAAAAAATACTTCCTTAAATTACCTCTGAGCCGCCCCCCCCTCTATCTTCAAATTGTGCCCCCTGTTCTTGCTCACCTCTTTTTTTGAAAGATGCTACCCTCTTGGACTTTGTTGATTCCCTTGAGATACTTGAAAGTTTCTATCATGTCCCCTCTCTCTCTCCTTTCCTCGAGGCTATACATATTAAGCTCCTTAAGTCTCTCTTCATATGTCTTCTGGTGCAGACCCTGCACCATTTTAGTTGCCCTCCTCTGGACAGCTTCCATCCTGTCTATGTCTTTGCGGAGACTGGGTCTCCAGAACTGCACCCAGTACTCAGATGGGGTCTCACCAACTGTCTGTACAGAGGGATAATAACTTTCTGTTTTCTACTGGTGATGCCTCTCCCTATGCATCCCAGTATCCCCCCAGCCCTCCTTGCTGCCCTCTCACATTGCTTGCCCACCTTTAGGTCATCTGATATGACTACCCCAGTTCCCTTTCCATTTTTGTTGTTGTTAGTATCTTACTCCCCATTGTAGACTCTTCCCCTGGGTTTTTGTTTCCCATATGCATTACCTTGCATTTCTTAGCACTGAATCTAAGCTGCCATACATTTGACCATTCCTCTAACCTTTGCCAAGTCCCTTCTCATCCTTTCCACCCCACCTTGTGCATCAACTCTGTTGCAGATCTTTGTGTCATCTGCAAAGAGACATACTTTTCCTTCCAGTCCCTTTGCAATGTAAACATAAAAGACATTGAGAGGACACGTCCTAATACTGAACCCTGCGGTACCCACTAGTAACCCCCCTTTCTTCAGAGTGGACTCCATTTACTATTACTCTCTGTGCTATCTCTCAGCCAATTCTTTACCCAGGCTGTCATCTTGGGACCCACTCCCAGGCTGGCTAACTTGTATATTAATCTTTTGTGGGACTGTGTCAAATGCCTTGCTAAAGTCTAGGTAGGCCATGTCCATAGCCCCTCCTGATCTACTACTTTGGTCACCCAGTCAAAGAAATCTATCAGATTCGTCTGGCATGACCTTCCCGCTGTGAATCCATGCTGCCTTGGGTCCTGTGCTCCTCTGGCCTCTAGATACTCGACAGTTCTTTCCTTCAGAAATGATTCCATCATTTTCCCTATCACTGAGGTTAAACTAACAGGTCTGTAGTTTCCTGCCTCTGCCCTGCTCCCACTTTTGTGAAGGGGAATCACATCTGCCCTCCTGCAGTCCTCGGGTACCACCCCCATCCTCCCATGATTTGTTAAAGGGGGTAGTCAGTGGTGTCACTAGTTCTACCCTTAGTTCTTTTAGAATTCTGGGATGAATCCCATCAGGCCCCATTGCTTTGTCCACCTTCAGTTTTAAGAGTTCTTTCATAACCCTTTTTTTCTGTAAATGGGCTGGTATCAACTTCTGTATCCAGAGTGTTTCTACTGTTTGTTTTAGGTACCTCCCCTCTTCATTTGTAAATACTGAGCAAAAATATTTGTTTAGTATCTCTGCCTTTCACAGCGCCCTCTGCCCACCCTCCCTCCCCCTTTATTAAGCCTCACTATCCTCCCTTGGTCTTCCTTCGCTCCCTGATGTACCTATAAAAGGTTTTATCCCCCCTTTTTAACTGAGTTAGCTATATTTTCCTCAGTTTGAGCCTTTGCTGTTCTGACTGCCTTCCCAGCTCCTTTTTGCTTTAACTGATACAGTTCTCTGTCCTGCTTCTTCTGTGATTCCTTGTACTTCCCGAATGCTTTCTTTTTCTCTTGAACCTTCACTGCCACTTACTTTGAGAACCATAGTGGTTTCTTACATCGTTTTGTTTTGTTTATTTGCTTCACACAAAGACTTGTTACCTCTGTGATGGCAGTTTTTATTATTCCCCATTGTTCTTCCACCCCTCTTTCCTGCCCATTTGCTAGTGCATTCCTTAGGCACTCACCCATTTTGGCAGTCAGCCCTCCTAAAGTCAGTACTTTTGCTTTTTGTATGGCAACTCTATTGCTGTGTTTATTGTGAACCATACTGTTCGATGGCGCTAGTTCCCAGATGGCTACCCACTTCTACATCTGTGATCCTCTCTCCATCTCCATTTGAGAGAACCAGGTCTAAGATTGCTCCCTCTCGAGTGGGCTCCAATGCTAGTTGTCTAAGGCATGCCCCCTGTAGGGCATCTAGAATAACCCCACTCTTTGAAGTGGCTGCTGCAACTGCACTCCAGTTAACATCTGGCATATTCAGATCACCCATCAGCAATATCTCCCCTTTTTCTGCCATTCTAGTATACTGTCCATTTCCTCCCCTGAGAAGAGGTCTGTATACAACCCTGATTGGATTGTGGTGCCATTGCCTGTCTCCAAATTTACCCACAGTGCTTCTTTCTCCTCCCTGTTTACCCTTTTGTTCTGTTGCTTTGGTTCCTTCCCTTATGTAAAGAGCTACTCCTCTCCTCTTTTACCCTCCTGTCCCTCCTGTAGATAGTGTATCCTGGTATGTTTACGTCCCAGTCATGGTTTTGTGTGTACCATGTTTCTGTGACTGCCACGATATCCAGATGTTCCTCCTCCATCAAGGCCACTAATTCAGGAAGCTTGTTACCCAGACTGCAGGGACTGGCACTCATTGCTCTCCATTTTTTGATGGCTTTACCTTCTGTTGCAGCATCCCCCACTAACCTTTCTACCTCGGTCTTTTTCTCATTTAGTACCCTGTTTTGTAGGGAGAGGCTGGGATTTTCTTGCTGCTTATCAGTGCCTCCCCCCTTGACTAGTTTAAAAGCTTGCCAATGAAGCATTTAAACCGATTGCTCAAAAGACTTGTTTCCTTCCTGGACAGATGCAAGATGACATGGTTACTATCTTTAACCAGTTCTTCTGCTCCATTTTTCACAGAGGACTGGGAACAAAAGGAAGAGATATTAAGATAACACAAGATGCTTCTAAAAATATGCATAGATGAAAATAGGTTATTAGACCTGTTTAAAGGGTCTGAAAAAAAAAACCAAAAAAAAAACACCAAGGGACCAGAGGGAATCAATCCTAGACTATTAAGGGGCTGGCAGTAGAGCTGCTGGGACCAAGTAATTAAATGCCTATTTGAAAGATCTTTGAACACAAATCAGGTTGTAAATTGCTGGAGGGAGGCATTAGTTATACCAGTTTTCAAAAGGGAGTGAGGAAGGACTACCAGTTTGCCTGATGTATGTGCTGGGAAAAATTCTGGTAGTGTTTGTAAAGGAGGAAATTGGACCCCATATACTGTAATTAATAATGAGTTGTTGGATGACATCCAGCATGGTTTTCCAACAGGGAGGTTGTGTCAGACAAATTTAATTCCCTTTTTTTTGAACCGCTAAACAAAGCACTAGATAGGAGCCAACCAGTTGATGTGATATTTTTGGATTTTTGTAAAGCATTCAACACCGTGCCACAACCGGAGCTTATTGTAGAGCTAGAAATATTAAATTTAAATTGTAGATTGATAAGATGGGTTCAATCATGGCTAAAAGACGCGAAACAGAAAGTATGCATCAGAGTGCCAGCCCGGTGGCGCTGAGGGTTGAAGTACTGGACGCCACACCTCACGCCACGATGGTGACCTGGGTTTGGGAACGAGCCCAGGCTGTCGGAGGTCGGCAGAGAAGGGAGAGGATTGAGTGACCGGAGGACAGCTCTCCTCTCCTGGGGGGGAAGGGCTGCGCTCAGCACTTGACTGGCCTCTGGAGGAAGCCGGGGGCACAAGCGCAGAGCGGATGTTGAGGGATGGGAAATGGTGACGTCAGCGGTGATGCCTTGTGGCTGGCTGTGTGCCACTTCCCGAGCACAAACGCAGGAAAAAGCTCCACACGGAGCACAGAAGCAGACCCCTAATTGCCCCCACCTGCCTGATCCTGTGGTCCCCTACGAAACCAGGATTGTTCGGGGTGTAACCTGCTCCATCTCGTCCCCACCGAGGGGGAAGAACCATGGCTCCATAGGGGTCTACCGGAGGAATCCGATAAAGTGGTTGAGGCGGGGGGCAAACCTCATAGGTGCTCCCGATGGTGCGGAGATGGGGGTGTACAAATAGAGATTAAAAAAAAAATGAAGAAGGTATGCATCATGGAATTTGTATCTTGTGAGGGGGCAGTTAAGAGTTGGGTCCTGCAGAGCTATGTTCTGGGACCTCCCTTTTTAATACCCATGTATCAACTATGCAGACTACTGTTGAAGCATGGATATGCAAGTTTTCTGACGATACCAAGATTACTAGGGTTCTGGACACTGAGGAAGGAGTTAGCACATGAGAGAAAATCTTAAAAAAATTGAAGAGTGGGCAAATAAATTCAGACTCTTGTTCAACACAGACAAATGCTCAGTTATGCATCTTGGTGTATAAGGAATCAAAAGAACAGTTATAAACTTTTTGGGGTAGAACTAAAGGCAAGAACTGAAGAGAAGGGCCTGGTTTGAATATCAGAGCAGAACAATTATATAAAGGGATACAAAATCCTGGGATGTATTGGCAGGAATATCTCCAGCAGAATTAGGGAGGTTCTGATGCCTCTGTACAGTTCTTTGGTGAGGCCACACACTGAGTATTTTAGTCAGTTCTAGGCACCTCAGTGCAAAAGAGACATAATCTTAGGACATAAGACTTATGCAGGGAGTGCAGAAGAGCGCACTGAGAATGTTCGGGGCATGACCTATGAGGAGAGGTTGAAGGACTTTGATATGCACATCCCGGAACTGAGAAGGCTAAGGGGAGACATGTGCTTGGTCTTTAAAGCCTTGCTATAAAAATCTTTGAGACTGTTTAGTAAATAAGTAAAATGTTATTTATCTAGCACCCCATCACAGAGGTTCTGGATCCTGTACAGGCAGGCAAGAGTTTGAAATAAATAAAATAAAATGAATCCAGGAAAAGTATATACGAGGGTTGAAGACATACAAAGCTACTAAAAGGGGACCACTATAAAACCTCAAGATGGTCAGCTTGGTTTACCCAGAGATGCTAGTTTCCATGTGGAACTTACTCCCGGAAGATGTTGTCATGCCAGGCAGTTGATAGTTTCAAATCACATTTAGACATGCACATGAAGGCAGATGGTATTAAGGGATACAGTCATTGAGAAATGATCATAGCGCTGGCCCAGTGGTGCAGAAGGCTGAGGCGCTGGACGCCTTACCTTGTGTCATGCTGGCGACCCGGGTTCAGAAACAGACTGTGGTCGTCAGGGAGCTGGCACGGGCGGGGGGGAGAGTAGGATTGAGCAGCTGAAAGGCAGTTCTCCTCTCTCGAGGTGGTTGTCCCCCATAGTCAAATATACAGGAATGTGTGCATGTTATCCAAAGAATAGCGACTGGTCCACAGTAAGACTAGAATGGATTCCAGGTTTTGTACTTCATTACTTCAGAACCTTTTCCTTAAATAGGGTCAAACCCCAGGAATCCTTCATCTAAGTTAAACAAGTGCAATAATTTCCCTGGAATGAGCAGCCCTGGAATATTTAGAATTTTATACAAATTATGGGATTTAGAATAGAATTCAAACTCTGTTGTGTGGTCACACTATCACCTGCGCTCTGTCAGATTTATTTCTCTGCCTGAAGAAAACAGTCGCCCCAAACTTCTTATTTTAAAAAAGTATTATAAGTACTTAGTATTTAGTTACATTATTGTTACTCTGCATAAGTTAGGTTGTTTTGTTGTACATTTATAAGTATTCTCCGGTTCCACATCGGTTCCCAGGAACTGGAAAAAAAACATTTTTGGTGTGGTTCCTACTTTTAGAGAACTGCTTTAAATTCTTTTTGTTTCACAAAAATACTTCAAAATTTAAACACGTTATAATTTTTAATCACTGTTATTCTCGGTTCCTCATAATTTGGAAACCAAGCTGATTTTTGACAGTTTCTCCTAACAAAATACTGTGTTAGACTATTTTAACTTGCAGTTTCAATTTAAAGGGAACTGAACTGTATTTCAGCTATGTTTAACCCCTTTTTAACCTGTGAAGTGTTTTTTTTTTTTTTTTATCATTAAAAATCTTTCCTTTTGCTGGCCCAGTGGTGCTGAGGGTTGAGGCGCTGGACACCACGCTGGCAACCCGGGTTCTGGAATGGACTCGGGTCATCGGGGGTCGGCAGGGGAGGGAGGTGATTGAGCATCCAGAGGACTGCTCTCCCCTCCCGGGGTGGGTTCTGGGGTAAGTCTTGCACCATAGTGGCCCCTGGTGGAGACTGGGGACCCTACGGGTAGCGGAGGCTGATGCAATGTCGGGGGCAGAGCGGCGGCAGATGACTGCACGTTGGGTGTGCTGTCGTCATTGCACATTCGTGCTCTGGAGGGAGGAACTTGAAGAAAAGCCCTGGTTGCCTAGTGGAGGCAAAAGAGGCCCCAGTGACCTGCCCACATCCCGTCGCTGAACTTTCCTCTCTGGATCTCCCGCTGTCTGGACTCCTTGGCTGGCCCTGTAATCTCAGAAAGGCTGCCATGGCTAGGTGAGCCCTTCCCCCCCCGGGGGGTGATCTGGGGGGCTGGACAAAACCGAGGAGCCGGGTAGAGACTAGGAGGGGAAGTTTCAGGCAAGGAGTAGAAGCAGTAGTCTTGTGGGTTCCCTGGAGAGATGCCCTGGGTCTCCAGTGAAGAAAATAGAATTAAAAAAAAAAATCTTTCCTTTTGGGAACTGCTGTGTGTTCCCAGGGTTGGCAGTGTTTTTGACATGACTGACAGACCCAAAAAGAAGACAGAATATACAGGCTTGAAAAATTGTGTAGTTTGTTTACGACCCTGCCAAGGTACATTACCACAAGTTGTGTTTAAAGTGCCTGCGTCCAGACCATAGTTTTATCAGTTGTGAGCTTTGTATTAAGTTTTGTCCAAAAACACAAAAGAAAAAGGCTAAAATATTGGAAGACATTATGGCTTCTCAGTCTGCCTCTACGTCACCTAAAGGCTCAGGCCCCTCAAAATAAACAGCAGTCCCTGTCAAACGGGATATAATTGAAAGATAAAGCTGCAAAAGATGGATCAGAACTCAGGGTGTCCAAACGGGGGAGCCCTGAAACCAGTGGGGGGGGGGAGCCTCACAGCAGGCACCAGAGGTGGTGCATGCCAAGAAAAAACAAAACCATGTAGCTCTCTTTCCTCCTGAAGAAATAAAGGAGTCACCAATGAAGAAAAATAAAATACCCTCACTAGAGGACGTGATTGAGGCATGTCAGTTCCTCCAGGCATTCCAGGCTATGGGGAATTTCACTAATATTTCTGTCCCTCCGACTCTGGTTCCATTCCCAATGCCTGTGGAGAAAGGGGTAGAAATGTATTATGAAGAAAAAGAAGAGGGAGAACCGATAGAACCAGATGGTGACCTTTAGATGACTATACTTCTCACTATACCTTTGTGAGGTATATGGTCAGTAGGGCTGGGCGGACTGTTCCAGCCAAGATCTGAACCTCCAGATCGAACCCTTAAACCATGAACATAGATAAATGTGGGCTTTACCGCAGAAGTCCAGTTCCGGGGCCGTGGTTACAGGCAGAGTGCCACAGAATGTACTGTTGCCATGGGGATGCTCTTGGCACTCTTGCTTCATGTACAGGTGGCTGGTGGCATCCAGTCAGGCAACAGAGCAGGGGATAGTCACTTGACGCACTCACAGTATATAACTGTGATGAGTGTGCAACATGGCCTAGACTTGCTGCTTGCTATTCAGAAGATGGTCGGAGGAGCTTGCTGCATCATTGCAGAGCCAGACAGTTGCGCAGACTACAGAAATAAATATATATATATATATATATATATATATTTATTTATTTATTTATTTTGAGCAGAGCGGAGGGAGAAAAAAAAGAGAGAGAGAGAGCCTTACTGGGGCAAGGGGGGGAGAGAAAGTCATCGTTGGGGGAGGAACAGTAGAGGAATCATAAAGGAGAGGGAGAGAGAGAGTGGGTGGGGGGCAGGGGAAGCAAAAAAAAATTAAAAAATAAATAATACTTGGTCTCTATGTGGCTATGTGTAGTGTACAGTACTAAAAGGCAAGGGCAGGCTGGCAAAATAAATCTTTGACTTGTGCCATCCAGAAACTGAATCCAGATCCTGCAGGCAAGAGAGAGCGAGAGACTACTATGGGCCCTAGAGAAATGTTACAGTCACAGAAAATTCCAAATAAAAGTTATTCTTTTCTTGGCCTCAGACAGTGTGGCTATGTGTACACTAAGCAAGGGCAGGCTGGCAAAATCTTTGACTTGTGCCATTCCAGATCCAGAGGAGAGAGAGTGAGACTACTGAGGGCCCAAGAGAAATTTTTACAGTCACAGAAATCCTAAACAAAAGTTTAGTTTTTTTTTCTTTTCCTGGCCTCAGTGTGGCTGTGTGTACAGGACAAGGGCAGGCTGGCAAAATAAATCTTTGACTTGTGCCATCCCCATTCCAGATCCAGAGGAGAGAGAGAGACTACTGGGGGCCCACAGGAAATTTTACAGTCCCAGAAATCACAAATAAAATTTTTTTTTCCTTTTCCTGGCCTCAGTGTGGCTGGCTGTGTGTACTATACAGGGCAAGGGCAGGCTGGCAAAATAGATCTGTGAATTGTGCCATCCAGAGGAGAGAGAGAAAGACTACTGGGGGCCCAGGAGAAATTTTACAGTCCCAGAAATCCCAAATAGTTTTTTTTTTGCTTTACCTGGCCTCATTGTGGCTGTGTGTACAGGGCAAGGGCAGGCTAGCAAAATAAATGTTTGACTTGTACCATCCAGATTCAGAGGGGAGGGGGAGAGAGACTATGGAGTGAGGGGTGCTATGTGTACATGGCAAGGACAGGCTGGCGAAATAAATCTTTGACTTGTGCCATCCAACCATGATCACTCGTTAACGTTCATTCACGGTTTCATGTATTAAAAATATAAAAAAAATATATATATATTTTTCTTACAAAAAAATGGGCAAGGTTGCTGCGCCTGTGATGCTGACTGTGGGGGTCCCAGGGGATATTCTGAATTTGTGATCTGTAGCAATCTGTTTACACTACAACACAAGTAAAGTACACACACAAGTGTCGTTATCATAATCATTACTCATTTTATCCATTATTCCTCCTCCTTATCCTTCATAGTTTATCGTTGCCTACAAGCATTAACCAGCCCATGTGGGACTGTGTGTGCAGCCATGCGCCAGATGTCTGCATCACCAGTTTACATTTTTTGAGGCACGCTGCTGAGTAGGTTACTGAACAGTAACTGTAGGAGTCATTCAGCTAAGCTTGGAAGGAAGTGGTGGTGGACTGCCATGTGTTGTGTACAATCACGATTCATAACTTACGACAGTAAATCCGTCCCTGGCTTATGGGTGTGGGTGGGAGTCATCAGAGGACGTTAGGTAGAGGGATCTTTTTACAGGTTAGAATAAGAAATAAAAATGGATCACAGTGTTGATGAGGTGCATTCTTCTCAGGTAAGCAGTGCAGCCAGTGCTACTGCAAAAGACAGTAGTCAGCCTGCAAAGGGAAAACAAATTAAAACCCCCAAAAGTGATTTTTGCACATCTAAAGTTTTGTCTTCCAAGTGAATGCTTGAACCCAAAAAAGGTGCATCTGTCAGATCAGTCCCAAGTGAAAAAAAAAGGTTATGTAGTTAAAATCAAAGGGTTGGTGGGTACCACCTGCAGAGGCACCCAAAGGTGTGGAGCAATGCATACTATGCTACTGCCAGTCCCTCACAGACATCTTCTGATTCTTCTGAGGTTGAACCTGACGAGGGTACTAATAATAAAGATGACGAGAATGATCAGGCAGCACAAGGTTTACAACAGGTGGGGATGGAAATTGCAGACGAGGAAGAAACGGACAGAAATGTTTTGGTTGAGGAGGAGGGCAGTGGGAATAAACCACAAGAGGAACAGGCCCAAGAAAAATCCGGAGGGGGGAAGCATGGAAAAGAGACCGAGGTGCAGTGCCTTCCTGAGAAACAAACGCTAAAAAAAATCATCTTTTGTTTGGTCGTACTTCTCCATTAGTGCTTCTAATGAGTTGGTGGCAACATGCACCATTTGTAAATGGTCAATCAGCAGGGGTAAAAGGAAAGGAGCATTGGGAACGTCAGCACTGAAAAGGTACCTAGACAGATGCCATAACATTACTGAGAACTTCAGTTGTGAGTCTCGAAGAGAAAGTGACAGTGATAGTTCACTACACTCTGGTAACTCCAATAGATGAAAGCAGTGGCAGCCCCCGCAGCACTATGGAAACATCTCCACCACCACTTTCTCCCATTCGAAGGATTCCTACTGTTACTGAAAATGACCATGTGTTCAGAAGCTCCCCTCTTTCATGGAGACAGCTTACCATCTCTGAAACACATGAGCATAAAGCCAAATATGCCTCGACTCACCCTGTTGCTGTTACAATAACCAAACAAAATTCAGAAATGATAGCTGCTGATTTGCTACCATATAACGTGGTTGAACATGTAGGATTCAGGCGGCTGCTTCAAGTACCTCGATATAGTATACCATCACGGAACTACTTCTTGACAACAGGGATTTCAGATGTTTACGATGTCATATGCAAAAAATTAAGACACGTCTTGTGCAGTGCTGTTGGGAGAGTGGTGCATCTCACAACAGATGTCTGGACAAGCTGTCAGTCTGAACCCTTTATGTCTGTCACGGCACATTGGGCATGTTTTGATAAGTCACGTGGGGACAGTGAAGTGTCGCAGTTTGCTGTTCTAAGAATGTTATATTTTCCATCTGAACATGCCCCATACAACATCAATAAAGAGCTCCGAAAACCAGTACAGCAATGCTCACTTCACAGGGACTGTCAGTTGGCTTTATAGTTGCAGATAATGGGTCCAACATAAGGAAGGCCTTGGAGGAGGGGGGCTTTATTCACATCCGCTGCTTTGCGCATTGCTTACATTTAATAGTTTTAGTCGCTCAAGCAAAGCCTGTCACTTGTTTGAAAAAATGCAGCAGGAGCACAATTTACCTTCTCCTGCCCCAGCCATTTGAGGAAATCACCAGAGAGGTTAGTGCAAACACAGCAACTCTGAGCCAGGTGATACCCCTAATAAAAATTTTAAAATTCAGGTTGAATCTGATCAGGGAAGAATTAGAGAACCAAGACAGTTCCATGATCACACAGGTTGTCAGTGGTGCTGCTGAGATATACAGGTTGCCCCCCAGAATACAACATGATCTAACAAGATGTATGATCAAAAAAGTTGACATATATAAAGTGCTTCATTCTGAGTACTACATTAAAGCAACAGTCTTGGACCCACAATACAAATTGAAGCAACTATTCAGTGATGATGACGACACTTGTTTCGGGATAAACAAACAATAAATAACTGATGAAGTGCATGCTGTCGTGGAACAGAGTACAACAGCAACACCACATTCAGAATCTTCTTCACAGCACAGCATCATGTGGCCCATCCTCTACTATTGCGGTATTTTCTCCCTCTTTCTTCTCAGCCACTGCAGCTGAATCTTCTTCTTCACCATCAGCCAAACATAGCACTGTCCCACAGTCACTTGGTTCGGCTTCCTGTCTCTGGAGTCACTAAGAAGATGTAATTGTAACATTTTCTTCATCTGCTTCTTGTAACACAGCCTCAGCATAGACCATTGCTGAAATGTACCTGGCAGAGCCCAATATCAGCCTGAATGCTGCTCCTTTGAAATACTGAAAATCCAAACAAACAGCACGGTAAGATTCAGAGTCAGGGTAGGGAGAGAGACAAGTAAAACCAGTACTACAGTCATGAACTTCAGATGCATGGACTTATGACAAGATGAGAAGGATAGTAAGGGAGACAGTGAGGGGTCCGGAGAATATAGGGGCAGTGGAGGAGTTATGGGAGGTCAGCAAGGAAGGGGTACTGCAAGGTGCAGAAATGTGCACAAAAAAGGTTAGGAAGAGCAAGAGGGGGAGAAGACTGCTTTGGTTTACAAAGGGGGTTGCAGGGGCAGTCGGAAAGGAGGAGGGCTTTCAGAAAATTTAAGAGGACACTCAGTGAGGAAGATAAGGAAGAGTATAGAGAAAAGAGAAGTCTGGCAGGGCAGAAGATCAGAAGGGCAAAGGCAGATAGATACTGAGGAGAAAATAGCAAAAAAGGCCAAAAGAGGGGATAAAACATTTTTCAGATATGTGAGGGAGAGGAGGAGGGCAAGGTAGGAGATTACTAGGCTGAGGGGGGAGGGAGGGAATAATAGAATTGGAAAGGGACTGTGAAAAATCAGAGTTATTAAATAAGTACTTTTGCTCTGTATTTAAGGAGGAGGAGGAGGAGGAGGACGGTAGGGGACCTGAACTAAAGCTGAAGGGGAAGGAAGGCAAATGTGTGGATCTGAGCCCATTCACTATAGATAGGGTTAGGGCCGAACTAGATACATTGAGGGTGGACAAGGCAGTAGGGCCTGATGGGTTACACCCCAGGGTGATCAGGGAATTGAAGGAGGAGTTGGCCGAATCCTTGTCAAGGCTCTTCAAATTGTCCCTGGATACGGGGAGAGTGCCAGAGGACTGGAAGAGTGCGGACGTAGTGCCGTTACACAAGGGAGGTAGTAAGGAGGTGAAAGAGAAGTACTGACCTGTCAGCCTCACATCAGTGGTTTGGAAGGTAATGTAGACATTAATCAAGGAGAGGGTGGTGGATTACCTGGAGGAGAGTGGCTTGCAGGACAGCAGTCAGCATGGCTTCATGAAGGGAAGTCTTGTCAGACAAACCTAATTGAGTTCTTTGATTGGGTCACTCAGGTGATTAACTGGGGGGGGGCGGTGGATGTGGCCTGTCTGGACTTTAGTAAGGCCTTCGACACTGTCCCCCATAGGAGGCTGGTGAGCAAGATGGAAAGCCTGGGGGTGGGTGGGGAAATAAGCTGGGTGGAGGCCTGGCTGTCAGGAAGAACTCAGAGGGTGGTGCTAAACGGGGTGCACTCCGGGACAGCGAGGGTGAAGCGTGGAGTGCCACTGTTGTCCATTTTGGATCCGTTTCTCTTCAGCAGCTACATTAGTGATATTGCGAATGGTTTGAAGGGGAGAGAGTGCCTATTCGCTGATGATACGAAAATATGAATAGGGTGGACACCCCGGGGGGGGTGGAAGATATGAGGGAGGACTTAAAGATGCTCGAGAAATGGTCTGGGATGTGGCAGCTGAAATTTAATGCCAGGAAGTGCGCTGTGATGCACTTGGGGAGCAGGAACAGAAGAGCAAGGTACACCCTAGGTGGGGAGGAACTCAAAGTAACAGAACAGGAGAGAGATCTGGGGATCATAGTCTCCTCGAACCTTAAGGCAGGAATCCAATGTAGCAAGGTGGTGGGAAAGGCCAGTGGAATGTTGGCATGCATAGGCAGGGGCATTACTAGCAGAAGTAGGGAGATAATAATGCCCCTTTACAAAGCCAAGGTGAAGCCGTACCTGGAATATGGGGTTCAGTTCTGGAGGCCACATCTCTGCAAGGATATAGATGCAATAGAGAGGGTTCAGAAAAGGGCAACCAAGATGGTGCAGGGTATACAGGGACAGTCATACGAGCAGAGATGTAAGGAGCTGGATCTGTACACGCTGGAGACCAGAAGGGAAAGGGGAGACATGATTGAAACTTTTAAATATGTAAAGGGGCCAATAAAGTGGGGGGAGAGGGTTTACTTAAGAGGAAAGAGGGGGTCAGAACTAGAGGGCACAGCCTCAGGCTGCAAGGAAAAAGATACAGGGGCAATGTGAGAGGGCGTTTCTTCATGGAGAGGGAGGTGGAGCCCTGGAACAGACTACCAGATGGAGTAGTGGGGGCTAAATCAGTGGAAGAATTCAAGAGGGTATGGGACAAGCATATGGGGCTGAGTATCGGGGCGGAGGGTGGGGTCTGGCAGGGAGGGGGAGGTGCAGGGGGGAAAAAAAGGGTGGAGTAGATGGTCCGGTATGGTCCTTTTCTGCCATCGAGCTTCTATGATTCTATGACTAGCATGTTTTCAGAACGATTGTTTAGTTCAGCTGGTAACGTCATTACTGACACACGATCCTGTTTGACACCAGAAAATGCTGAACGCCTGACATTTCTAAAAGTCAACATTCCTCACTTTAATTTCAGATATGATAGTTGAATGAAACATATAATGAGTGAGCAGGCCCTATCCACAAAGCACTTTCAAGAATTTATTTTGTGCCTGTGCTGAAAATTTTTTGTGAATAGGATCTACTAAATGAGGCAGCAATTAATTGAAACAAGTCAGATCAGGACTCAGGAGGATGGACTAGGCCAGGCCAGAACTATTTTAATGATCACAATGAGCACAGAAACATGAAAAATTATACCATCAGTGGGTCAGAGTCCAAATACAGCAAGCAACTGCATTTCATGTCACACTTACTTGATGGTACTAGGTACCACTCTGATCTGAAAGGTAAGGTACTGCTGTCTACTACTACTACTTGTCGCTTTTTGTCCTCACTACTACTACTTATCACTTTTTTGTCCTCGGCAACTGATTATTTTACCACCGACCTGACTGTACTGTGGTATTACTGTTTTAATTTTCATGTAATGGCAGGGCTGCCAGATATACAGGGATTCCTGTATTTTACAAAAAAATTGAACCATTTACAGGGAAATTGTTCCCATATACTTACATTGGTTATACAGGTAAACAGCACAATTGAGCTTTCATAGGAAATAATGTAATCTACAGAAAAACACAGGAAAATTGCTCTGGAGTTACACAGCAAATGTTAGATAAATCTGGGAGCACAGCAACGGATGGCTTAGCAGAACTCTGAACACTGAAACTGAATGCTCTTTGTATAATATATTTCTCACATCCCTGATAATTGGCTGCGATTACAAAGCAAAATATAATTCATGTCTTTATTATGTGTGTGGTATGCTAGCCTGGCTGTAACAACACTACATCTCACTTACAGTAACTGGGCTGAGATTATTATATTTTAATTTTTATATACTTAAATTATTTTGCACTGGTTGGCAGCAATTGTGGAACTAGGAAGGATGTAACTGTGTGTCATCATGTCTTCAGGTGGCAGTAGCAACCTTTATTTTATGACTGTACTGCACTTGACCGATGTGATGTGACTGACTGGCTGCCTGAGTGGTGATCAGTTTGTCTTTTATTTCTTGTTTAATAAATATATTGCATGTTGAACAGTAGTAGAAGTAGTCGTAGACAACAATTCCATCTGTTGGACCAGGTAGTGTACCATACCACAGTACACTGGGACATACGATGCAGTTGCATCATTCACATGGGTAGGGTAGGTGAGCTCTTACTGCTGCTCATTTTGATCATTAATTTCTTTCACCTGGTTTGCTCTGACTGGAAAATCCATCAAAATAATACCCAAACAGCAGCAGCATTAACTGCCTGCAGTGCTTGGTATTTCTTTGTGGTACAATAGTACTTGCATCTGTTTGTCTGTCTGTCTGTGTCTCTCTCGCTCTCTTTCCCAGCACACTCTGGTCAGGGGCCCGAGCAGGTTATACAGGATATGCTATCAGTACAGGCCAGCCATGAAGCAGCTAGTAGTAATTAATTATTGCTTTTATTTTGTAGTTTTACTGTCATTTTATACAAATAATGCATTACATTATTTCCTTTTGGCCTCTGTGTTGAATATGACTGACTTTGGTCACTTTTATGCATTTTATCCCATTTTTTTCAAATATTTATGAATAATCAGAACTAATCGGAGCAAGTCAGAACTCCACCAAACAAATCAGAATTTCACCATGTTTCACATCTTATTCAATAAGGGCCAGAACTTCACCGAGTTCTCCCAGCCCTAATAGTCAACACCCTCAGCATTTCCTCACAGGAAGCTGATGAGGATGAGGAGAGGCTGAATTCATGAATATGGTGGGCTTAGCTCCCACTAAGAGGTTGATGCTGCCTATCCAAAAATCCCTCAGGAAAGCAACTTTTAAAATTATGTCAGCACCCACCTCAGCTGCTGGCATGGATAAGAACATTGATAAAAAATATCAGGTTGACAGACAGGGCTCCAAATACCTCTATTCCCATCCTGATTATGATGGAGTTGTCTAGACTGACACCTGTGACAAGACCAGAGTGCCCTTTTCCTCCCAGCCTCCTGAGAAAGATTCCAGGAAACTGGATACCATGGGCAAAAAAGTTTACACTTCAGCTTCCTTGCTTCTAAGGCAGTCAGCTTACCTGGCCTACACAGCCCAGTACCAGCGAGCCTTATGGAACTCCATACTGGCACTGACTGAAAGGGCTACTGGAGACATGGCACAAGATATGGTTAACACAGCAAGATCAGTCATAGATGCCACAAAGTACCAGTTTCATATGGCAGTGGATACTAATGACACAGAGTCTAGAGTTATGGCCTGTGCAGTGTCCCTAAGAAGATTTTCCTGGCTTAGGAGTACAAACCTATCCCAGGACACTCGGACAAAATGTTTGGATTTCCCTTTTGAGGGAAATTCTGTTTGGTGACCAGACAGAGGCTTATGTGAAAAAGGTGTATGAGTATAAAACCACCTACAAGAGCAATACTGAAAAAGAAAAGGCCTCCACTTCCAACAAGCCTTATGGAAGGGGAGGTGGGGGAAGGAGATACTACCCTCATGTTTATGCTCCCTGTGACTGCCCTCCACAAAGAGGTTACTAAAGGAGCAGAGATAGAAGAGAAGATAGGCGTGCTTCTGCAACAGAAGCACCCAAACCCCAGAAAGAGCAGAACCCCTGACAAGCCTGCCCAGGTTGTCCACCCGTTGCCTGTGGGAGGAAGACTGGCTGGCTACTTCCAGGAATGGACAAAAATTACCACAGACCAGTGGGTCCTAGAAGTAGTGAGTCAGGGTTTGTCTCTGCAGTTCAGAAAATTTCCAAAACTACAAAACCCAGATGTTTTTCAGCCTCACACACCAGCAAAAAAAAATCAAGGTGAAGAAATTGTTGTAAACACATGCAGCGGGAAAAAATACCTACAGCACAAAAAGGCAAGGGGCTTACTCCATATATTTCTTTACCCTCAAGAAAAATGGAGAGTGGTGACCCATTTTAGACCTGCGATACCTGAATAAACAGTTAAAGAGAGAAACATTCAAGATGGTAACACTCATTCAGTTTCTGCAAATGGGAGACTGGCTGGAATCTCTGGATCTAAAAGATGCCTACTTCCACATACCAGTTAGAGCAAGTCACAGAAAATACCTTGGGTTAGGGAACTGTCACTACCAGTTCATAACCCATCCCTCAAGCCTCACCCTGCTCTAAGGATATTAACAAAGTGCCTAGCTGTGGAGGCAGCACATTTGAGAAGGAAAGGGGTGTACAACTGGCTTATCTCAGGAAAAACACAGCAAGAAGCAAACTCCAGCATACTGCCGACACAAAACACTTTGGAGGATCTGGGTTTCCTCATAAACCTTCAAAGGTCCCACACAGAACCAGTCCAGGTTCTGGACGTTATTGATGCAGAGCTGGATAACTGGCAAGGGGAAGGCATTCCTTCTTCTAGCAAGGGTAGAAAATGTGATTATAACTGCAGAATCCTTAAGAGCAGGCCAGCCAAGGCCTGCAAGGGATTTTCTAAGACTGCTGGGACTCATGGCTCCTTCCACAACTGTGGTACCAGGACCAGATTCCAGATGAGAGGTAGTAACACAAAAAGAAAGTATGCACTGGGAAGGTGGTGCTGTCAAAAATTGACACACACAGTCACTGAAGAAATCTGGCACTCACCAACCATATAGGAAAGGATTCTGCCAATGTAATCAAGTTAATTCATTTATTGAAAAAATAAAGACTGACCGCAAGGCCCAGGTATACGTTTGACATGTTTCGGGATCCCCTTGGATCCTTTCTCAAAAGCTGATATACCTATACCAAGAACAGCTGTAAATTCAAGTCAAGTTACTGACAAACTGATGACATCACAATAGGTACATTCAAATACATTGGTGTAACCCTACCACATGCTATCCACCTTAATTGGCTAGTAAGTAAAAAAGACTCGACCTGAGCAAGGCTTTTTACTTGGTGAATCATGACCTACTACTGCTCTTACTACGTAACATTGGTCTCAATTCCACTGCATTGCAGTGGTTGTCTTGCTACCTTATAGGCCAGCAGCAGCAAGTCGAGGCAGAAGGGGACCTCTCCCCTCTGAAAACACTTCAGAGAAAAGTACCACAGAGGTCTATATTAGGTCCGTTACTATTCGCAATTTATATCAATAATATCAACTCTGGTGTCAACTCCGAAAGCTTCCACCTTTTTGCTGATGAAACTGTCCTCTACATCGTCAGGCCCACCCTTGAACTTGCCTGTAAGGAGCTGCAACATGAATTTAACTTGTTACAGCAAAACCTCCTGCACCTAAAACTTCTGTTTAAATGCTAAAAAGAAACAAAGCCATATTATTTTCCCCGCATGTCAGCTTAATAAACCACTGCCCCTTAGGTGTCACACCACAAATCACAACCCTCCTGGGGGAACCACTGGAGTTAGTGGACAGATTTAAATACCTGGGCTTTTGGATTGACTGCAAACTGTCCTTCTCTGATCATCCTGAGAACTGGCAAAAAGGTTAAAACAAAGACTAAGTCTCTTTTTTTGAATTAAACACTAACACGGGATGCCAAAACAAGACTGGTGCAAACTACTTTCCCCCAATCTCCTGGACTATGCCTACTTTTTTTATAGTCATGGACCAGTCACTGCATTAACCAGGCTCGACACACTGCATCATAGAGCGCTAAGATTTATCACTCGAGCACCATACTCTACCAATCATTGCTCCCTCTATTCCCAGCTTGGTTGGAAGTCACTTAAATCCAGAAAACTAAAAAAACACAACTACTTGGACCTATAGAGCACTTACTAACAAGCTCCCCCAATGTATTTCCAGTTGCCTGTTAACAAGTACCCCTGGAAGTTACTCCCCGAGAAGCCGCTTCTTCATCTCTCTCTCGATACCCCTAGAATCAGAACATGCTTTGGCAGATCTTCTATGAGCCATGCCCTTCCTGTCCTTTGGAATAATCTCCAAAAAACCCTGAAACGATCAAATTTTGTTAAAATGGCCACCTTTAAACCTCTGTTGGCACATTCTATTAAAGATCCTTGTAACTGCTTTCCTTAACCACCTTCATGTCTGGAGCTTTGTATGCTTGCACTCTACCCCAGCTCTCATCTAGTATGACAAATCACATAACCGAAAGAAGACTCGGCCACCCACACTTCTCCTAGGACTCTGCAGGAAACTCTTGTTCCTGCCTTTACTATGCTCAGGAAATGTTGAGCTTAATCCAGGCCCTCTGGCACCCATGGAATCCCCAGCAGAGCTACAAAGCCTCAAGGGGCTTAGATTCTTGCATGTTAATGTATGTAGCCTATTAAACAAAATCACTTCAGTTCAGGCCTGGGTATGTCATACTGCTCCAGATGTTCTGGTGATTACGGAGTCCTGGCTCCAACCGGTGACCAGTAACAACGAAGTTAACATCCCCTCCTAGTCTTTGTTCAGAGCAGACAGGCAAACCAGAGGTGGTGGGGTAGCTATTTACATCAAGGATAAATCCCCTGCCTCCATAATTGACTCAACCTCTGTCCCAAAAGAAGAAGAGATGTGCAAGAACAAGGGGGCACAATTTGAAGATAGAGGAGGGGATGGCTCAGGGGTAATGTTAGAAAGTATTTTTTCACAGAGAGAGAGTTGTGGATACATGGAACAGCCTTCCTGAGGAGGTTGTGGAGTCGGGAACAGTGGGAGAATTCAAGAATGCATGGGAAAGGCATAAGACAATTCTAGTGGGGGGTGCAGGAGGAAGTAAGCTGTTAAGTAGAATCTGCAGCTTATCCATCAGGTAGGGAAATGGGCAAACTGGGTGGGCCAGGCGGTCCTTATCTGCCATCAAATTCCAAGTTTCTATGAAAGCTTGTCATTAAAAATTGAAATTGCTACAGGTGTCTCATTATGTATAATGGGATGCTACAGACCCCCAGCAGCTGGACTACAGTTGTTAAAACATCTTGGAAACATCCTGGGTTCGGCATCTTCAGAGTATATCATACTAGGGGACTTCAACTTAGACTGGCTCTCCAGTGCATCCACCCCACTTAAAAATGTTCTGTGATTCCCTTGGATTGTCACAGCTAATAAACAAATCTACTCGTCCTAACAAGATCAACCCTAATAACATACTCTCTTGGATATCATTTTAGTTAACAAACCCCATTTATTCTCCCATGCTGGCGTCTTTTTCTCTGATATTAGCGACCATTGCTTCATCGCGTGTGTAAGAGCCACTCTTAAATCCACAACTGCACCAAAATTCTCCTTTAAAAGGTGCATATGCAACTTTGATCTCCATGGGTATATATCAGAGCCAAGAGAATCCCTGCGATGGCAGGCCTTCTGTCTAGCCAAGTCCCTGACTACGGCTTATGATATTTTCGGCTTATGATGTTTTCTCAGAAATTGTGCTAGGGGCTCTCAACAAGTATCTAGGGGCTCTCAACAAGTATGCTCCCATAGTAAAAGTTTGTGCCAGAAACAAATCCTGTCGGTGGTTTACGGAAGACCTGAAAGATGCTTTCCGGAGTAGGGATATACTTTGGAGAACTGCTAGGAAAACTAATTTAATAAATGACTGGAATTCTTTCTGGAGGGCAAGGAACCTCTGCACCAAAATGGTCAGAGAAGCCAAAGCTAATTTCTACTGCTCACAGCTGGAGAACTCAAGAAATACCTCCAAATTCTGGAGGACAATCAAAGACATTGAAGGTCACACCACTGTTAATTCCCTACCTACTAAATTATTGATCAACAATACTGTAATCTCCGACAGACCATCTATCCTCGATTCTCTCAATAATCATTTTGCCACTGCGGGGCTAGCCTTTGACTCCTCTCCCGCAAATGTCCTCCGACAACAACTTGGATTGGATACACAAGAAAAACCCATCCCCAGTCCATTCTTCTCTCTACAGCCTACCTCCCTGAAAGAAGTTGAACATCTTCTCCTTCAGTTGGACACTAGGAAACGTGCTGGGGCCGACCTCATTGACCCGTACTTCTTAAAGGTCAGCTACTGTGCCCTCGCAGTCCCAATTACTCATCTCTTCAACTTATCCTTGTCCCAGGGTGACCTATCGCCCATTTGGAAAAATGCACTTGTGGCCCCTTTGTTTAAGTCAGGAGATCCTAGTGACCTCAATAACTACAGGCCAATCTCCCTACTTCCAATCCTGTCAAAGATGCTGGAGAAAATAGTGAACTCCCAGCTTCGGAAGTACCTGGAATCAGAAAAATTGCTCAACCCGTTACAATCCAGTTTTAAAGCACAGCACGGTACAATCTCTGCTCTAGCCAAGGTGACAAATGACTGGCAGCTTGAATTAGACAAAAAAAACTTTGTGCAGTTTTCTTGGACCTAAGCAAGGCGTTCAATACCATTGATCACAGACTGCTTCTGTCATCCCTCCAGAACATTGGTTTGGATTCCCTGTCCCTTAAATGGTTCTCCAACTACCTTTCGGGATGTCTTCAACAAGTAAAGGCAGAAGGGGAAGTTTCTCCACTGAAACCCCTATTGAGGGATGTACCGCAAGGCTCCATTCTTGGTCCCTTGCTCTTCACCATTTATATTAACGTAGATGCCCCCATCAAAGAAGCACAAATACACCTATTCGCGGATAATACGGTACTCTATGCTAGTAGCCCCACCCCTGATGCGGCCTGTAAAGCTCTTCAAAATGAATTTAATCTGCTGCAACATCAGCTTGTAAACTAGAAACTGCCCTTAAATGCAGAAAAAAAAAAAACAAAGCAATGTTTCTCTCGCCCCTTCACAATGCAATAAATCCTGCAGTTGCTGGGACACTGCCGCAGATCACTACCATTCTAGGTGAGCAGTTGGACTACATTCCAAAGTTCAAGTACCTGGGGGCCTGGTTAGACCAGAGACTTACTTTCACAGATCACTTAGAAGAACTGGCAAAGAAACTTAGACAAAAACTTGGTCCGTTCTTTAGGATTAATAGTCTCCTCACAAGAGACGCTAAACTGAAACTGGTTCAAACTACCTTTCAAACAACTTGAAATCTTGCTGTATTCTGACATATGCAGTTAGGTCCTGCCTTTCAACTGCCCCGGAGAA
Source organism: Neoceratodus forsteri (assembly GCA_016271365.2). Lineage (NCBI taxonomy): Eukaryota > Metazoa > Chordata > Ceratodontiformes > Ceratodontidae > Neoceratodus > Neoceratodus forsteri. The sequence goes on along the minus strand of CM028132.1, from coordinate 781,166,324 downwards.
CAAAGAATTAAACTTTCCATGGCCAGCATGGAATGTTCCCCGTGAGCTCGGTTGAAGCCCCTGTCTGCTGTTGTTTAAACTCCACCTGTCAGATTCTTTACTCTGCCTCACTGAACAGTCGATCCAGAGATTTCTCCCTTGCTCGGTTCAAAAAAGTCAGTTAAAGTGTCATTTTTTCACTCGGTTTCTACCGGATTGCTGCTACCGATCTGTCGGTTTACGTCTCTGTCTATGGTACCGTGAGTACTAGATAGGTTTTCTGATTAGTTTCTGTGTGGAACTTATAAATTGTGGATCAGTTCGGCTGAACAAATCAGTTTTCAGGTAAAAAAGCTTGTGATCTACTTAGTGTGGTAACTGGACCGTATCGGTTCTAAAAAAATTGATTTTATTACGTTTTTTTCCAAGACCCGTGACACGGTCAGGAACCGATAGGGGAGTCTTGCCTGGCGGATTGCTGAAAAAAGGGTACGTTTTGGTTAGGATTGGCCATGTCTGAGAAACCCAAGCAAAAAACGGGCCCCCTGGGTTTCAACACTGCAGTGTCTGTGTGGGGAAGTCTTTGCCAAGGCCGATCCCCACACCACCTGTGTTTATTGTCTGGGGTTTGACCACCTCGATTCAGACTGCCAAGTTTTTAGAATTTTCCCAAATCTACCCTGGAAAAGAGATTAGGTAGACTGAGGGAAAGGGAGGCCGACAAGTCCGCTGACCTGGATGGCCAGCCGGTTCGGTTCCGACTGAACCAGGCGGAGCACCCTCTGACCAAGCGATACTTCTTCAGGCAAAGGAGGCCGATTAGAGGAATCGGTTCTGGTAAAAGAAAAGAAAAGATAAATCGTCCGGTTCGGACCCAGAAGTCATACTCCAACCGCCCGATGAGATGGCCAAAGGCGATAAGGATAGTGCAATCGCTTGCCGGTTCGACCAAACGCACCATCTGGCAGGGGTTCGGTTTGGTCGGTTCCCCCAGTTCCGGATTACACCTTGGAAGAATTTTATGAACCGGATGAGGAGGAAGGAGAGTATGAGGATGATGATGGTGATTATGAAAGTCTGGATGTGCCTATTGACCCAGACATCTCCCCAGACAGACCTTCAGGTGTTTCTCCACCTAGGCTTTCTGAGTCCCCTTCTCACTTTATGTTTTACAAAAAAGTGGCTGAGACCCTCCAGCTTCCTATGGAGAAAGCATTAGAGGATCAGGAGGAGCCTGATTTTGTTGAAATGATGGACATCTCAGAGTCCAGGAGACTGTCTATTCCCCTCTGCAAATCCTTTGGGAAACAAACACATAAAATTCTTAAGACTCCTAATTCCATACCTCCTGTGGACAGATGAATGGACAAGAGGTATACTCTTTCAGGCTCAGACACGGAGTTCCTTTCCCAGCAATGCAGCCATGTTGGGGTAGTGCAGGCTGCTGCCTATGATAAGGCAAATATCCCCTTGGCATCACACCCCCCCCCCAATAAGGACTCCAGGAAGATTGATGCCATGGCAAAGAAACAGTATATGGCAGCATCTTTGGGACTCAGGCAGGCTAACTATATGGCCTACACAGCTAGATACCAGAAGTCCAGGTGGGACACTGTGCTGGCTCTGGCTAAACAGGCCCATGACCAGCTTGCCAAGGAGCTGGAGCAGGTGGCTGCAGATGGGATTGAGGCATCCAAAGTGCAATTTCATGCTGCTGTGGACTCCAGTGATGTTTCATCAAGAGTCATGGCTACATCTGTGGCTCTTTGGAGGATGGCTTGGCTCAGATGTACTAGCCTATCACAGGATACCCAGGCTAAGGCCATGGACTTCCCCTGTTATTGGTAATTCTCTGCTTGGGGAGCAGACCGAGAACTACATGAAAAAGATAGACGAGTACAGGACCACTTACAGGAGTGCTCAGGCCAAAGAAAGGCAAGCTACTCCTCAAAGGCAGCAGTCCAGGGGCAGGGGCAGGCCTTTTCAAAGGCCTTTTTACCAAGCTCAGGTCTCCTCTTCTTACTCTCAGAGGGGGTTCTTTAGAGGGAGAGGCAGCCGGGGGATGAGCAGGCCTGCATCCACCCCTCAGCCTAAAGCCCCTGCCAAGCAGACACCCTGATGGGTCTGCCTGGGCCGATTCTCCAATATCAGTAGGGGGCAGGCTGGCTTACTTTGTCCAGGACTGGAAGTCTCTGACATCAGACAAGTGGGTCCTGGAAGTAGTAAGCCAGGGACTGGTTCTCAGCTTCAAAAAATTTCCCAAGATGAGAACCAGATCCTTTCCACATGCAAATCCATCAGAGACCCTTGCCTTAGAGGCAGAGGTTTCTTTCCTTCTAGCTCTCAGAGCTATAGAGAGGGTTCCCACCCTACACAAGGGCAAAGGATTGTGCTCCAGGTACTTCCTAACCCCCAGAAAAGACAGGAGAATGGTGGCCCATCCTGGACCCAAGATATCTGAACAAACACCTTTTAAAACCAAAGTTCAAAATGGTGACTCTGGGAATAATCCTTCCCTCTCTAAGGCCAGGGAACTGGTTAGCCTCCTTGGACCTCAAAGATGCCTATTTTCACATTCCTATCAGGTGCTCCCACAGAAAGTACCTCAGGTTCGAGTTGCCCTCAGGCCACTATCAATTCAGAGCAATGCCCTTTGGCCTAACGTCAGCCCCAAGGGTTTTCACAAAGTGCCTGGCAGTAGTGGTTGCTTTCCTAAAGAGAAAAAAGGTCTCCATCTTCCCATACTTGGACGACTGGCTCATAGTAGGTCAGTCTCCAGACCAAGGCAAGTCACATTTGCAAATAACTCAGCAAGAGCTCACTTCCTTAGGATTCCTTCTCAGCCTTCCAAAGTCAGTTCTCGAACCAGTAGCTCCTCACCTTCATAGGGGTGGAGCTGGATACAATAAAGGCAAGAGCCTTCCTTCCCCTGGACAGGGCAAGGACCCTTATGGAACTGGCGTCTTCATTCACCCTGCAGGTGTCTCGACCAGCAAGGCATTTCCTTCAGCTTCTGGGCCACGTGGCACCTTCCACAGTAGTGGTCCAAGGAGCAAGATTCCAGATGAGGGACATTTAGTTCCACTTAAGATCCTTCTGGTCCCAAAGAAAGGATTCCCTTACCAAACTAGTCCCAGTGACTCGAACCCTGATCCAGGCCTTGCAATGGTGGCAGGATCAGGACAATTTGAGACAAGAGGTTCCTTTTGTCACTCAGTCTCATTCAGAGATATCACCACAGATGCTTCCCTGCTGGGCTGGGGAGCCCATCTGGGGGATCTTACCACCCAAGGGCTGTGGTCACCTCAGGAATCTCTGCTTCACATCAGTCTCTTGGAACTCAGAGCAGTGTTTTTGGCACTGCAAGCCTTTTCCAAATCTGTGCAGAACAAGGTGGTCCAGGTCAGAACAGACAACACCACCACCATGTGGTACATCAACAAGCAGGGAGGCACTCAGTCTACGGCCTTGTGCACAGAAGCAATGAAAGTTGTGGTCCCTGGCCTATTCCCTGCAAACCTCTCTGATAGCAGTTCACCTCCCAGGGAAGGACAATGTCCTAGCAGATGCTCTGAGCAGAATATCCCAGGGCCATCACGAATGGACCCTAGATCCCCTAGTTTTGAAAGTGATTTTCTCGAGATGGGGCACTCCACAGATAGATATTTTTGCGGCCCCAGACAATCACCAACTTCCTCTCTTTTGTTGCAGACCCCCAGTCTTGGGCTCAGTCCCCCTGGATGCTCTGATCCTGAATTGGGAAGGGAAATTTCTGCATGCTTCCCCCCCTTCCCTCTCCTGTTCAAAGTGTTAGTCAAGATAAGGTCACAACCATGCAAAGTGACTCTGATTGCTCCAGACTGGGCCAGAGAGCCCTGGTATCCCCTGTTGCTGTCCCTAGCAGTCCACCTTCCCCTGTCTCTTCCCAGGAATTACAACCTGTTGACATCCTCTCGGGAGGATTTGGTATCCGAACCTTCGGTCTCTCAATCTGAAGGCATGAATCTTGAAGAGTTAGAGTTTGCTGACCTGCATCTTTCCCAAGGGGTTCTGGATATCCTTAAGGCTTCTCGAAAGCCTTCCACCAGAAAGGCTTACAACTCCAAATGGAAAAGATTCACTATTTGGTGTTCTAATAAGAATATTTCTCCAGATTCTGCTGGGTTTCCTATGGTTCTGGACTACATGGTCCATCTCAGTGGCCTAGGCCTTAGGCCAGCTACACTTAAAGTGCATTTGGCAGCTGTTTCTGATTTCCTGTCAGTAGGCAAGCCAACCCCTCTGTCAGCACATCCTGTGTTTTGTAAGTTCTTCAAGGGATTGCTGCACACCAATCCCCCCTTTAGGGATCCTGCTCCTGCTTGGGACCTTAATGTTTGCATTGCTCAGCTTATGCAACCCCCCTTTGAGTCTTTGTTCTCTGCAGAGCTTAAGTACTTGACTTGGAAAACTGTGTTTTTGGCGGCCATTACCTCTGCCAGGTGTATCAGTGAATTGCAAGCCCTGTCAGTGGAACCTGATTTCATCTCTTTCCATAGAGATAAAGTGGTCCTAAGAACTCACAGGAAGTTTTTGCCCAAAGTGGTTTCAGATTTCCACCTCAACCAGTCTGTGTGTCTCCCTGTTTTCTTCACTGACCATTCCTACTCTGGAGAGAGGAGGCTGCACAGCTTAGATGTTCAAAGGGCCCTCAGCTACTACATAGAGCGCACCAAGGGTCACAGGTTTGAATCTCTCCAGTTGTTCCTCACGTATAGAGAGGTTGGTAAGGGCAAACCTGCCACTAAGAGACCTATTGCCAAGTGGATTGTTTCTTGTATACAATTCTGCTGTGAGAAACTGGGTAGAACTCCACCCTCAGGCCTGAGGGCTCGCTCCACTAGAGGTACAGCTGCTTCCCTGGCTGCTGCCAAGGATATTCCTATCTTAGAAATCTGTTGAGCAGCCACCTGGAAAACAGTCCATACATTCACCAAGCATTACTCTCTGGATATCCAGGCTAGGAGTGATGCTCGGTTTGGCACTGCAGTACTTCAGAGCCTGTTTCCAAAGTAGGTTCTGTCCCTCCTCCATGGAGGAACTGCTTGGTAGTATGCATATGTCAGAATACAGCAAGACTTCATGTTGTTTGAAGAAAAAATTACTCACCTTAGTAATGTTTTTTCTTCTAATGGAGTCTTGCTGTATTCTGACCTCCCTACCACCTCCCCTCTCAGAACCTAGTTTTTGGGATGTGGGTGGGCAGGAGCAGTGTTGGCACCCTAGGGGTGTCCCTTTTTCACCCTCCTTTATTTTGGGTCAGTGTTGTGTTTTGGGATGTGTTTTGTTTTTTGGGTTCCCTGACTTTAGTCTTTTCTTTGAAACCAAAAAACCCTTTTGTAGAGATATAGTTGCCAGTTGGCTAGTTTTGAATTTTACACTTTCCACACAGAACTTCTAGTGAGTATTGCTCGTAAAGATCTGAGGGTTGGAGTTTAAACTACAGCAGACAGGGGCTTCAACCAAGCTTGCAGTGAACATTCCATGCTGGCCATGGAAAGTTTAACTCTTTGTTCTCTGGTGCAGTTGAAAGGCAGGACCTAACTGCATATGTCAGAATACAGCAAGACTCCATTAGAAGAAGCAACATTACTAAGGTGAGTAATTTTTTCTTCTTTCCCTATTGGATCACGCAGATTTTCTATATAGTCAGAGACCTGCAGTTACCCTAGCCAAACTTGATAACTTTATCACAGAGCTATATGATTTATCACGGGTCTTCCTTACTCAAGCCCACCACTGTGCATTGTACACGGCAGTAGGATGGTCATCCCTTGCTTACAGACGGCAATAAAATGCTGCGGTTTGGACATACAAAGCTACCTCAAATAAACTGCCTCAGTAATCTCTGTTTACCTTTTTGCACTCTGGGGAAGTATGCCCTGAGAAGCACCTCATATATCTACCTTTATGTTTACAAAGCAAAATCTCGCATTGGCAGAGCAGCCATCAGCTTTGTGCTCCCTCAACTGTGGAACAAGCTGCAAAAAACTTCGAAATTAGCTCACCCCATCAGCCTAGCAGCTTTTAAATCTCTATATCTACATCATAATATGGAGTCCTGTGCCTGTCTACCCTAAACAGTGACTCCTATAAGTCCAAGCACACACTAATTACTACTGTTAAAAGACTGATCACATCTATAGTCGACTCTTCCCTCTCTCCTTTTCTGCACCCCAAATCTGTCCCTTCCACATTCCTTTGACCCTGGTTCCAGCTCTAAATTCTCCATACCATATCACTATATATTTTTTTATATTATGTTTTTTGTTTGGTGCACCTGATATGTATATTTCTTTACTTATATGAAAAATTTTGACCTACACAAAACTAGCTGTATCTTCTGTTCCAAACATGTACTACTGTCAATGCTACCTGCTGATACTTTGTATTTACTGTATCTCACTTTATTTTTATTATTATTTTCTTGTCTGTTGCATCCTATGTATATTGTCCCTTATTGACAAACCCAGGTCCACCTGGAAAATGAGCTTGCTCAACGGTGATCGCCTAGTTAAATGAAGACTTTAACTGAGTGAGTGATTGATTGACTTGTTGCTGTTACCTCCTCCTATTCCCTGTCATCTACCTCTTCTGTCTACCCCCCTTATGCTCTTGCTGATCTGCTTCCACCTCTCAAATTATAGTAATCGTATTTCTTGCTTAGGTGTACTATATGTCATTGTTATATTGTGCTCTGTGAATTTTATATGATTCTATCCTGTGTTATAACGCATTGCTGACTTGTGTTCTTCTTGGCCTAGGTTCACCTTGTAAATGAGTTATCTCAATGGTAATCTGCCTAGTAAAATAAAAATTGATTGAAATATGATTTAGATAACACAAAGGTGATTTGATGAATGTTTTATCACTAAAACTATAATAAATACCAGTCATTACACAAATACCGGGGGGGGGGGAGAGGGGCAGAATGAACCTTAAAAACCCAATACAAATATATACACAAACTCTCCTTAAATCTACTTATGTCTATAGATTCTAAACATATTTAGCTGTACATATTCAAATAAAGCTGATTATGGAAACAGTACAGAAGTCCACAGCGCCCAAACACTATTTATTTGTTTATTTGTTATAAAGGTACGACTTCAGATCAAAACCTGTATTCAGTCCTGGACTTTTTGTGGCATGTTGTTTGACAATCCAGAAGGACACCCTTTTTATTAAGAAATTTTTGAAATTACCCCCTCTTGGGTTCTTGTTTACCTTACCTGTTGTAAACTTCACTCTGTGTTCGTCTCCATTGCCTGCTTCGCTCAAGCGCACTGCCGTAGCATACAGGGGATCCTTGCATTCAGTAGCCCGCATGTGTTCCCCAAGCTGTTGTTTAAATGGCTTTTTTGTCTTTTCAACATAGAACGCTTGGCAAGTGTACTGGGCTAAGTATATTACACTAGCTGTGTCGCAAGTAGCAAACTGCCTAATGTGAAACTCCCTGTCAACATTGGTACTCGTGAACGAACTACAGTTCTTTACTGCATCACAGTACAGGCAGTTCCTACAGCTGAAACATCCTTTTTTCCAGTCTATCTAGGTGGGTTCTCTTAACTTCTGTAAAATGACTGTGCAGTAGTCTATCTTTGAATGTCAGGACTCTCCTAAAGACATTCTGGGTGTGGTGTTTGGTAATTTCTTTAAAACTGGATCACTGCCAGTAACCTTCCAATGTTGGTTTACAGATTGTCTTACCTGACTGTCTTGCGTCAAGTATGTTGTAATGAAGTTAAAACGCTGTTCTGTATGGGTTTGCTGCAATTCCCTTTCCACTTTCTCCTGAAACAAGCTGTCTCTGCCTGCTACACCTGCCACATTTTTAGCTTTCTGGATATTTTGATAACTGTAACCTCACTCCTGTAGTTTTAGGGTAAGTCAGTCAGCTTCCTGTTTGTATGCCTCATCCGTGTTACAAATACGTCTTGTCCGCAGGAACTGACCTTTTGGGATGTTGCACCTAACATGGGGTGGATGACAATTTGCTGATATTAGTAATCTGTTGCCATCCACTCCCTTCCTGTATAGTCTGGTGTCAGTGCCACCCTCGATGTTCTGGCTCAGTGTTACATCCAGATAGTTAAGCTGTCTGATATTGCTACTATGAGCAAATCTTAAATGCTCATTGGTGCTGTGCAAATATGTAATAAAGCTATCCAATTCCACATCAATGCCTTACCAAATAAGTAAAATATCGTCAATGTACCGCCCCCCAAAATATGTTTTAAAATACAACATGTTTCTGTTTGATAACGAGATCTTTTTGCAGATAAAGGGGCAGCGATGGGGGTCACATGTGCCCCATCAGTATCTAATTTTTATGTTGGAATGTGGGAGCAAATGTATATAACCAATGAGGCAAATCCATTTAAAGAAACATTTTTGAGGTGCAATATCCCAAAAAGTCAGTTCCTGCAGACAAGACATAATTGTGTAACAGACGAGGCATACAAGCAGGAATCTGACTGGCTTACCCTAGGACTACAGGAGTGAGGTTGCAGTTATCAAAATTTCCAGAAAGCTAAAAATGTAGCTAGATGTAGCAGAGAGAAATAGCTTTCTTCAGGAGAAAGTGGGAAGGGAATTGCAACAAACACATACAGAACAGCATTTTAATTTTGTTAACACGTACTCCACACAAGCCAGTCAGGTAAGACAAATTGTAAACAAACATTGGAAGGTAATTTGCAGTGATTCCGCTTTAAAGGAATTAGCAAACACTACACCCGCGATCCAGAATCTCCTTTAGAAGAGCCCAGACACTCAAAAGATATACTAGTGCATAGTTATTTTACAGAAGTTCGAGAACCCATCTCGCTAGATCAGAAAAAATTATGTTTCTGCTGTAGGAACTGCCTGTACTGCGATGCAGTAAAAAACTGTAGTTCGTCCACGAGTGCCAATGTTGACAGGGAGTTTCACGTTAGGCAGTTTGCTACTTGTGACACAGCTAGTGTAATATACTTAGCCCAGTGCACTTGCCCAAGCTTTCTATGTTGGAAAGACAAAAGGGCCATTTAAACAAGGCTTGGGGAACACATGCGGGCTATCGAACGCAAGGATCCCCTGTATGCTACGGCAGTGCACTTGAGCAGAGCAGGATATAGAGAGGAACATAGAATGAAGTTTACAATAGATAAGGTAAACAGGAACCCAAGAGGGGGTAATTTCAACAGTTTGTTAATAAAAAGAGAGTCCTTCTGGATCATCGAGCTACATGCCACAAAAAGCCCAGGACTGAATACAGGTTTTGATCCGAAGCCGTACTTTGATAAATAAATAGTTCTTGGGCGCTGTGCACTTCTGTACTGTTTCCATAATCAGGTTTATTTGAGTAGGGATGTTTATAAACTAACATTTATTGACATTTATATGTATAGCCGAATATGTGTAGAGTCTACAAGACATAAGCAGATTTAAGGAGATTTTGTGTATACATTGTATCGTGTTTTTAAGGGTCTTTCTGCCCCCCCACCACTGCCTCCCTGGTATTTGTGAAATGACTGATATTTATTATAGTTTTCAGTGATAACACACAGGTTATTTGATGAGTGTTTTATCTAGATCATATTCATTAGAGAGTCTTTTTTAATTGCTAGCCAATTAAGGTGGACAGCATGTGGTGGGATTACACCAGTGAATTTGAATGTACCAATTGTGATGTCATCTGTTTGTCAGTTACATGACTTGTATGTATAGCTGTTCTTGGTATATGTATATCGGCTTTTGAGAAATGATCCAAGGGGATCCGTAACGCGTCAAGCGTATACCTGGACCTTGTGGTCAGTCTTTGTTATTTTTTCAATAAATGAATTAACTTGATTATATTGGTGGAGTCCTTTCCTATATGGCTGGTGAGTGCCTGATTTCTTCAGTGACTCCAGATGAGAGATATTCAGTACCACCTATGGAGCCATTGGTGCCACAGGTGGGAAACCGTGTCCAAATTGGTGCCTGTCACAAAAACCTTGATAAGAGCACTAGATTGGTGGAAGGAAAAATTACGACCTCAGAGAGGGGATTCCCTTCTTCCAGCAATTCCCTACAGTCATTATCACAACAGCTGCCTAACTCCTAGGTTGGGGCACCCACCTGGAGAATCTCACTGTGAATGGCACATGGAGAGCACAGGAGACTCAAAAAATCACATAAATCTCCTGGAACACAGGCAATGTACCTGGCAGTGCTGGCTTTTTCTTCCCAGATCTGTGGTTAGTCTGTCCAGATCAGAGCAGACAACATCACAACTATGTACTACATAAACAAGCAGAGAGGAACAAGATCTTCAAAGCTGTGCACTGAAGCCATGAAGATCTGGAACCTAGCCTACCCCTTGAAAGTGCAGCTATCTGCAGTACACCTACCAGGGAAAGACAGTGTGCCAGCAGACCCCATAAGCAATATCAGCCAGGAAACTCCTGAATGGACCCTGGATCAGCAGGTGCTAGAATCAGTGTTCAGATGGTGGGGTACAACAGAAACAGATCTGTTTTCTTCCTGGGAGAACAACCAGCTCTCACTTTTTCACTGAAGACTCCCAGCAGTAGGTTCAGTCCCAGAGGGTGCTCTAGTTCTCAGCTAGTCAGGGAAGTTTCTCTAGGCCTGCCCTCCTTTCCCATTTTTACTGTGAATACTAGTAAGACTGAGAAGGGAATCAACAATTATTCTAATTGCTCCAAACGGGGCCAGACAGACATGGTACTCAATATTCCTGTCCCTCTCCAGTAAACAGCCTATCAACCTGCCCCTGAGATGCAACCTGTTATCACTATCCCAGGGCAGGATAATAATCCCAGATCTCAGAAATCTATACCTCAGCATGGTTATTGAGGGGCTAGAGTTCTCTGGACTGAATCTTTCTGAGAATGTAATGGAAGTGCTGAAGGTTTCCAGGAGACCAGCAACAAGGAAACTTCTGCTTCAAAACAGAGATTTTACTTATGTTGTACTCAGAAACCAATCATTCCCCTCTGGGTAGCTCTGTCCACAATCCTGGACTACCTAGTCCACCTCTAGTCCTTGGGCCTGAGGCCTTCAACTCAGTGCACTTAGCAGCAGTGTCTGCTTACACATCAGCTGGTAAAGACAGGTCAGTGGCCTCACAACCCATTTTCAAAATATTTTTGAAGGGCCTTAATCACCTGTGCCCACCTGTAAGGGAGCCTGTCCCTCTCTAGGATTTAAACTTGTGCATTGCCCAGTTGATGGAGGCTCCCCTCGAGCCCATGCTGCTCTGAAGTGTATGTCACCTGAAAATAGTCTTTCTGGTGGCAGTGACATCTGTCAGAAGGGTGAGTGAGCTACAGGCCCTCTGCACAGATCCTAACTAAATAATTTTCCATAGGGACAAGGTGGTCCTAATAACAAACAGGAAATTCCTCCCAGAAGTGGTGTCTGCATTCCATCTGAACCTGTCATTTGCCCTTCCAGTTTTCTTTACAGAAAAGTCCAGCAAAGGTGAGTAAAAGCTCCGTAGTCTGGATTTGAAAAGGCACCAAGTTACTGTGCTCATGTCCACTAGCATTCAGCTGTTTATTACCTATGGTGAAGTGGGGATGGGCAAACCAGCATCCAAGAGAACAGTTTCTCACTGGATACTATCTTGCATACAGTTTTGTTATGACAGAGCAGGCAAAGTGCCTCCAAGTGGGCTCAGGGAACAGTCTACAAGAGGCACCTCTGCCCCTGTGGCAGCATCAAGGGGCATCCCCTGCAAAATATTTGTAAAGCAGCTACCAGGAAAACAGTGCCCACTTTCACAAAGCATTACTGTCTTGACATGCAGTCAGGAGGAATGCCAGTTTTTGCACTCCTGTTTTGCAGAACCTTTACACTTAATAGGTACTGTACCCAGTCTCCCAAGGTACTGCTATGGGGTCTGCACCTCTAACTTAAGTGAGGGATTCCAGGGGTTTGAAGAAAACATTGCTTACCAAAGTAATATTGTTTATTCCTCAGGAATCTCTCACTGAGTTTAACAATCCTTAATCCCTGCCTTTATTTTCAGAACCTGGAAAAAAAGTTCATACAGTAGTCAGTTCCTTTTCAACTTGCTTGAGCATTACTTTTTGCAGTGCCTCAACAATTGTTGCTAAGTGATCTAAGTGACTTTAATGTAGTCATAACAAATTTAATTGTTCTGCCTTGTTTTAACACATTTTAAAACATTTTTTGGATAAAAAAAATTAAGGAATTTTGATTGCCATTTAGCTAGTTTCAGTGGTCACTGTTCACCCTAGCTTTAGAAATAAATCTGACATTGTAGCCAGCCCAGTGGCGAAGAGGGCTGAGGCACCAAAGACCCCTCACCTTTTCCCACACCAACGACCTGCATTCAGGAATGGAGGCAGGTCACTCAGTGGTCGGCGGGGTAGGGAGGATCAACCATCCATCGGACTGCTCTCCTCCCTCAGGGAAGGAGGGTGGGACTTTGTGGCTTGGCGATCTACCGCCACCTGGAGAATCCAGGTGGAGGTACATACAGTCACCGCTAAGGGGCTCCGCAACAGAGCACGGGGTGTAACTCCAGAGGCAGAGCGCACACATTGTGCTCATTGTATGTCGTTAAGGAACCAGGGGAGAAAACGTCAGGAGGAAAACTTGGGGGAGAGGCTCCATGAAGCCCTGTCCGTCAAGCCATTGGCCCGCCCACTCTATCCAGGACCCGGGATAGTCTGAATTGTACTGTGGGGGGGGCTGCCCTTCCTTCCTGGCCCCACTACAGGGGGAATCTGCAGGGTATGCTTGATCCCCAGTCACCAGAGGAAACTAAGGGATGGCTATGGCTGATGAGACAGAGCAAAACCAGCTACCCATCCTGCCATGGAGGATAAACACCTTTGCAGCAAAAAAAAAAAAGAAATCTGACATTACTGTGCAAAGGTGAGCGTAAGCACACTGCAGAGTTTGAATTTCATTCTGTATTCCAAAAGTTGCATAAAACTCTAAAAGCTCCGGGGCTGCTCATTTTAGGGGAATGATTGCACTTGTTAAATTTAGTGAGAGATCCCTTCGGAAGAAACAATATTACTAAGGCGAGTAATTTTTTCTTCTAGACCTTCCTTCCCAAGGTACTGGTTGGAGTCTGCAGACTTGTATGACATCGCTAATGTATGCTTGTTGCTAGATATAAAAATTACTTGCCTTAGTAATGCTGTTTCTTCTAGAGGATGCATTAGTGATGCATATAATCCCTTCCCTACCTCCCCTTCTAGAACCATAATACAAAGGTACTTCAGAATAAAAACATTTGTTTGTGCATTTCAGTATTGTAAACTTTGCAGTTTATACAATTTTCATGCGTGGTTATAGCGTTCTTGCAGTTTATAAGTTTTCATGTGTGGTTTTAGCATTCTTCTTTACATTTACAATGTATTATAAAAACACTTAGCATAGAATAGATAGGTGGTCACAGTTCCCTTTTTTGTCATCAGCTATAAATCTTGCCATTAGAACACTGGGGGAGCTTGATCATAGTACAGAGTATGAATTTTAGCATTCTAAATTTCCATTTCTGGGGCAACAACTCAAAGCTGTGATGATGTAGAATTGTATGAATCACTAATACATTCTGTAGAAGAAATATTGTTACTACAATGAGTAATGTTTTTCTTCTTTCTTAAATACACATATTAAGCAACAATGCACAACAGGGTTTGTGGTATGCTTAGATAACATCACCTCGGGTGGTTGGGCACGAGGCCTCGTATGTCCAACACCCAAGAAGTGACATTATCCAAACATAAAACACGCACTGGTGTGCATTATTGCTATTATACAATGACTTGTTTGAAGAAAAAGAAAACATATTAAAAAATACATTTAAAGTAGTTTTTTGCTGAATCTGCTGCTGGGTAGGTGTACAAACAGAAAAAACAGTGCTGCTGCATAGTTCTGTCCAGTAGGCGGTGCTGGTTTTGTCTTTTTGTTCAATGTGCATTCAGTCTTGTCAGCCCCCCCCATTTCATTTTTTGTTGTGCCTGGTATTCCAGTTCCCCCTCTGAACCCACCCTTTCCCCAGAGTTTAATTTAGCCAGCTCCACTGCCTTCCCTGGGACTGAGTGGCATGTAGGAGATGAAACTGCAAACCGTAATGGATAACAAAACCAAATGAGGATTGGAGCAAGACTTTGGGTTTTTGAGACAGGGATCAGGTAAGTCATGTTTTGAAAGGGATTAGTTAAGTCGGCGGCAGCTTGTGATGGAGAAAAAATAAATGGTGAAGTTGGTTGCAGTTTTCTCTGGCCTGTGAGGAAGAAAATAATAAAAAAAACTACTTAAAGTAGACCTGTGGCGTGCAAGGTGAGCATGCGCACATGCTGAATAGTGTGTAAAGTTGCTCATAGTGGGGGTTTAAAAAACAGCAATATACTAGCTTGCAAGTAGTAGTATTAAGTTTAGTTATTAGGCACCCTATCCCACACTCAGGATGCCTTACAAAGTGCAGCATTACAGCAGCACAGAAGAAGTAGCCACGGTGTGAAGAAGTGGTGGTGTGCCATATAGTCCATGTTTATATAGTTAAGTTTTAGCAACAGTAAGAGCTGCCATCCAGTAACAGCACTACTTAAGTTGCTCATAAATATACACTTTCATAGTTTTGTACGGGCTGCTTTGCTAGTTTGAATCCTTTTTATCAGTCTATACATGTAGCTATATTTTATAGCATTTTACATTACACTTTTTGTCACAGCATTCTGTATCTGAAATCAAAGCAGCTCTCTGTGCTTTACTAGCCTTTTTCTAATTATAGTGTATGGTGGAACATTGTTCTCACTCAAAATCCAGTCTTACAAAACATTGTTCATCCACACACACTTAAATGAATGGAATGCTGTTCTGACCGTACATGCAGAAGAGCATTCCGTTCATTTTGAGTAGAAAGCTCGAGCCAGCATCAACAGAAAACCACTGTGGTCCAATATCGCCGAAACAGACACAAAATGACCGTGGCGGTTTTTATACAAGCTAAAAGTTAATGGAAAAGCTGGATCAAGTAGATTCAAACGACATGAAGTCTTGCTGTATTCTGACTATATGCAGTTAGCCCCAGCACTTGAACTGCCCTGGAGAGTAAAGTGTTAACTGTATGCAGAAGCATAGAACGTTGAGCTCGAGCTCGGTTTTCAAAGCTCTGTCTCTAGTACTCTGAAGTGTAACTGTCAGATTTTTCACTCCGCCTAACTGTGAAGTCGCTCCGGAGATCCCTTCTGCACTTTGGTTCGGTATAGTTTAAATCTGTCGGTTTTATCTAACCGCTTCTTTATTTTCAGTCTTCTTATCCCTGTCTCGGTAACAGTAAGTGGTAATAGTAGGTAGTTTATTGTAATTTTGGTATTTCTTGTGGAAATTGTTTTTGCCTTCGGTTCTTCTCCGGTTGGTCCGGTTTAGAACCAAATCCATTCTATTTGAGTTTTGTTCAGAAATATTGCTGTGGTTTCCAGTACTCATCGGTTCCTAAAAAAATCAGATTTTCTGGATTTTTTTTTAACCGACCTGTGACACGGTTGGAACCGATCAGTTTTTAGTTGCCTGGCATAAAAGCTGGTAAGGGTAACTGTTTCAGTTTTTTGGCATGTCTGACAAATCCAAAAAGAAAACCGGTCCCACTGGGTTTCAGCACTGTACCGAGTGTAAGGAGGCCTTTGCTAAGGCTGACCCTCACCTTGTCTGTGTTTACTGTCTGGGGTTTGGCCACCTCAAAGAAGACTGCCAGATTTGTAAAACTTTCCCAAAGCCACTCTGGAAAACGTTTGAGAGGCTGAAGGAGGGAGGCGAGAGTCCGCTGACCCACATGGCCAGCCTGGATTGAGTTCACGGCCCGAACCCGAGAAGGTGCACACTGGCCTGGGTGATACCTCTTCGGGCAAAAGGAGAACCGATTCTGCGGAATCGGTCCCTAGTAAAAGGAAACTTAAATCAGCCGGTTCGGATCCAACTTCCCATGGTCCGACCGCTGAGGAGATTGCAAAAGCGATCACTATAGTACAGTCGCTTTGCTCGGTTCTGATCGAACCGGCAATGGTTCAGAGGTTTGGTTCGGTCAGACATAGTCGCTTCTGACATTGATTCAAAATCTTCTTATGAGGGCGATTTGGATGGAAAAGAAGAGTATGATGAAGAGGAAGATGAAGGTCTAGATGAGCCAGTAGAGCCTGACATCTCCCCAGACAGGCCTTCCAGTGTATCTCCTCCCAGACTTTCTTAGTCCCCCTCCCATTTCTTGTTTTACAAGAAAGTGGCTGATACTCTTCAGCTCCCAGCTGAGGAAGATGAACAGGATCAGGAGGAACCTGACTTCATGGAAATGATGGATGTCCCAGAGTTGAAGAGAGTGTCTATCCCTCTGCATAAATCCCTGGAGAAACAGACACAAAACATTTTGCAGTTTCCAACTTCAGTACCTTCTGTGGATAAAAAGATGGGCAGGAGATGTACGTTGTCAGGTCCTGGACCAGAATTTCTTACTACTCATTGCAGCCATGTTGGGGTAGTGCAGGCTGCAGCCTGTGACAAGGCTAATATTCCCCTGGCATCCCACCCCCCAGATAAGGATTCTAGGAAAGTGGATGCCATGACCAAGAAGCAGTACTTGGCATCCTCTTTGGGACTCAGACAAGCTAATTATATGGCATATACAGCCAGGTACCAGAAATCGAGGTAGGATACAGTTCTGGAACTGGCTAAGAGTGCCCCTCCCCAGCTAGCCAAGGAGCTGGAGAAGGTGGCTGCTGATGGTATTGAGGCATCCAAGGTCCAATTTCATGCTACTGTTGACTCGAATGATGTACATTCCAGGGTCATGGCTACATCTGTTTCCATGGGGAGATTAACTTGGCTCAGATGTACCAATTTGTCACAGGATACCCAGACTAAGGCTATGGATTTTCCTGTTGCTGGTAACTCTCCATTTGGTGAACAGACAGAGGCTTACATGAAGAAGATGGACAAGCACAGGACCACCTACAGGAGTGCTGCAGCAGAAGAGAAGCAGGCCACTTCTCAGAAGTAGCAGTTTAGGGTTGGCAGGGGCAGGCCTTTTCACAGGCCGTTTTACCAAGCCCAGGCTTCCTCTTCGTTCCAGCAGAAGGAGTTCTTCAGGGGAAGAGGCAGACAAGGGATGACCAGGACCCTAGCATCCACTCAGTCCAAGCCCCCTGCCAAACAGACACCCTGAGGTGTCAGTCAGGGTCGCCTCCCCAATTCCTGTAGGGGACAGGCTGGCTTACTACTCCCAGACCTGGGAGTCCATTACTTCAGACAAATGGGTTCTGGAAGTAGTGAGCCAGGGACTTGTTCTCAGTTTCAAAAGGTTCCCAAAAATGAGAACAAGATCTTTCAGCCCCCTCTCCCCCTTGGAGACAAAGGCCTTAGAGGCATAAGTCTCCTCTCTTCTGCTCATTTGAGCAGTAGAGAAGGTACCTCTTTGTCGCAGGGGAAAAGGACTTTATTCCAGATACTTTCTTACCCCAAAAAAGACAGGGGAGTGGCGACCCATCCTAGATTTAAGGTACCTCAACAAACACTTAACAAAACCAAAGTTCAAAATGTTGACTCTGGGAGTAATTCTTCCCTCTCTGAGACCAGGAGACTGGCTAGCCTCCCTAGATCTCAAGGATGCCTATTTCCACATACCCATCAGACATTCCCACAGAAAGTACCTGAGGTTCGAGTTGCCCTCAGGCCATTATCAGTTCAGAGCCATGCCTTTCGGCCTATCATCTGCTCCAATGGTGTTCACCAAGTGCCTGGCAATAGTGGTGGCATTCCTCAGGAGACAAGGTATCTTTCTGTTCGCACATCTGGACGACTGGCTCCTAGTAGGTCAGTCCTCAGATCAAGTCAAGTCAGCCTTAGAGGTCACCCAAAGGCTCCTGAAGTCCTTGGGTTTCATTCTAAACCTAGAAGAGTCTGTTCTGGAACCAACTCAGCTGCTCACTTTCATGGGGTAGACATAGACTCTATCCAGGCAACAGCATTCCTTCCTCTTTCAAGAGTCCAGTCTCTAGTCACTCTGGCTTCCTCTTTTCATCCTCTAGTTTCTTGTCCAGCCAGACATTTCTACAGTTGCTGGGTCACATGGCAGCTTCCACAGCAGTAGTTCAGGGAGCAAGGTTTCAGATGAGAGATATTCAATTTCATCTCAGATCTTACTGGTCTCAGAAAAGGGACCCTCTTTCCAAATTGGTTCCAGTGTCTCAAACTCTAGTTCAGGCACTCCAGTGGTGGTTGGAGGAGGACAGCCCTTGGCAAGGTGTTCCATTCATCAGTCAGGCTCCCTCAGTGATTCTCACCACAGACGCCTCTCTCCTAGGCTGGGGGTTCACCTGGATCAGCTTACAGCTCAGGGAACCTGGTCTCACCAGGAGTCTCTCCTTCACATAAATCTTCTAGATTTGAGAGCTGTCTTCCTAGCTTTGCAGACATTCTCAGCCGTGGTTCAGGGGAGAGTAGTACAAATCAGGACAGACAATACCACAACCATGTGATACATCATCAAGCAGGGAGGCACTTGGTCCTCGGCCTTGTGCACAGAGGCCATGAAGATATGGTCTCTGGCTTATTCCCTTCAGGCTTCCCTGGTGGCTGTGAACCTCCCAGGGTAGGATAATATTTTAGCAGATGCTCTCAGCAGAATTTCTCAGGGTCATCACGGATGGACTCTGAATCCCCTGATCCTTCAAGTTATCTTCAAGAAGTGGGGTACTTCAGAGGTAGATCTCTTTGCAGCCCCGGACAATCAACTCCCTCTCTTTTGTTGCAGACCTTCTCTTCTAGGCTCTGTGCACCAGGAGGCTCTACTGTTGGATTGGACAAGCAGGTTCCTCTATGCATTTCCTCCTTTCCCTTTGATATTCAGGGTCCTGATCAAAATCAGATCTCAGCCTTCCAGGGTGATTCTAGTGGCACCAGACAGGGCCAGACAGCGTTGGTATCCTCTACTACTGTCACTGTCAGTGACAGTGCCTCTCTGTCTTCCCAGACAGTTCAATCTTCTGACATCCTCCTGGGGGAAGATCCTCTACCCCAATCTTCAGGCTCTCAGGCTCAAGGCCTGGCTCTTGAAGAGCTAGAATATGCAAATCTCAACCTTTCTCAATCAGTCTTGGATATTCTAAAGGTTAGCAGAAAACCTGCTACCAGAAAGACTTACAATTCCAAGTGGAAAAGATTTGGTTTTTGGTGTTCCCAGAAACCAGTTCAGCCAGAGTTGGCTGACATTGTCACTGTATTGGACTATCTGGTGCATCTTAATAGCTTAGGCCTCCGGCCTACTACTCTCAAGGTACATTTGGCAGCTGTTTCTGCCTTCCCTTCCGCTGGTAAGGGCTCTTCCCTAGCCTCTCATCCAGTCTTCAAGAAGTTTTTCAAAGGTCTGATGCATGTTAACCCTCCCTTTGGAGACCCTACCCCATCTTGGGATCTGAACATCTGTATAGCACGGCTTCTGCAGCCTCTTTTTGAGTCTCTATCTTCAGCAGAGCTGAAATACTTTGTGACGTAGACAGCCAGTTCTGAGTGCTGTATAATATTTTTTTTTAATATAGAATGTATTAATGTCTCTACTGAAAAATCAAGTGCTCTAGGAATGACCTCACTCATCCCCCCAGATTTCAGCTGACAGATGCAGGCTAAGAGAAATGCTGACCACATGTATCACACACACTCAGTTTTTAGAGACAGTGTGTTACATGGAAGACTTTAATCGATGATCCTGTTTCTCCGAGTTACTACAGAGCTGTTTAAGTTAACTTTGTTAAGAGGAAATCATTAAAAAGGTTTATAGCGTTGAAGAGAAAACACAGGTTATTACACAGAGGTGAGAGGTTGTAAATGCTCATATGAAGCCTGTGTGAGGAGGATGCAGCATGAATCAAAAGAGGTGTCACTGAAATTGAGTTATGCTAAGGTTGCAGAATTAATACTTTTGAAATTATATCCTGTGGTTGTATAGAAATATATATTTTTTAGATATTTTGACAGGGAGGGGCTAGATGACTTCATGCAAAAGAGGTTGGCAAAACCAGATTTTAAAGATTATTCTGTTTCACTACAGACGCACTTTTATCTGACACTGAACAAGAAAACATCTGAACACTGAAAACAGGTATTTAGAAAGCTAGACAAAATCTAAATATCGTTGTAGGAATTGCACTGTTTTAAACCTTGTTTTGTTTAAAGATTTGTACGTCTTTTGATATAAGAGTTCTGTATTTTGTGTTTCTCATATTTTTAACTGTTTTGTAAAATTCTTTTTAGAACTTACTTGGTTTGTCTTTTACTTTTTATTTTGTAAGAAGAGTACATGGTTATAGCAAACAAGAGACATAAGCTTGAATGGTGGTATCAAACTGGAAAGAGAAGCGTTTTAAATCTGAGGTCTTTCTTAAAGTTTTAAAGGTGTCATCTCTGTACACCTGGTTAGGTGCCCATAGGCAAAGATATCTGGCCCCCCGAAGACAGATATATCTGAGCCTGTGCATTGGGTATGCTAGTAAGAGGTTAACAGTTTGAATCCCTCCAGAACTGAGACCAAAGATTGATCCGAACTCACAAAAACAGGCAAGAGGGTTACCTTGTCTGTTACACTGTTCACAAGACTGCGCTCAGAGGTTGGCACTTTGGGAGTAGAGGACCTGACCTGCTGAGTGGGTTTGTGACAGATTGGTTGGCAGCGGTGGCACAATTTTGGTATCACAAGCTTTATTGTTCTGTGTCAGCTGAGACCATAGGCTCTCTTGCAAAGAAAGAAAAAGACAGAGTTTTATTTTAAAAAGGAAACAGAACTATATATCAGTTGGTGTACAGTCAAGTTCCTACCTATTTTATTTTTTTTTTCTAAAGTGCAAGTCAGAGTAGCCATAGTTAGGGAAGAAGAAGAAGATGGTTTCCGACCACAGCAGGCACACTGTAGATTACTTGAAGCAGTTGTGCGGGGACAGGGGAGTCCCGTTCGAGGTGACAGCCAAAAAGCAGAACCTCATAGAGGCCCTGATGGTAGCAGATACCCAGAGCAGCGAGTCACCGACCGTGACTGAAAAGGACAGCAGGGCCACTGTCAGTGAAGGGCCACAGCAGCAGGGGATGGTCACCAGTATCCTGACTCCAGAGGTACTCAAACTGCAAATTGAGTTGCGCAGGATGGAACTGGAGGCAGAGCGACAATAGAGGGAGGCAGACAGTGAGGGGCATGAGCACCAGCGAGCTGCAGAGGAGAGGAGAGAGCGAGAACACAGAGAGGCAGAGGAGAAGAGAAAGCAAGAACGCAGAGAGGCAGAGGAGAGGAGAGAGGAGCGCCAGTGGCAACATGAACTGGAGAAGCTACGACTCTGACCAGCGGCACCAGAGCAGGTAAGTGGCGTGGGTTTAACTGGGACTGCAGGACTGGGTTACAAATTGAACTCCAAATTAATAAACATAGAAACATAGACTTTGACGGCAGATAAGGACCGCTTGGCCCATCTAGTCTGCCCATTTCCCTACCTACAGGATAGGCCGCAGATCCTAGTTAACCAACAGCCTATTTCTTCCTACCCCCCACAAGAATTGCCTTATGTTTGTCCCATGCATTCTTGAATTCTCCCACAGTTTTAGACCCCGCAACCTCCCCAGGAAGGCTGTTCCATGCATCCACTACCCTCTCTGTGAAATAATACTTCCTCACATTGCCCTGAACACGCCCCCTTCTATCTTTAAATTGTGTCCCTTGTTCTTGCACGTCTCTTTTCTGAAAGATGCTACCCTCTTGGACTTTGTTGATTCTACTGAGGTACTTAAAAGTTTCTAGATGTCCCCCTCTCCTTCTTTCCTCAAGGGTATACATATTAAGCTCCTTTAGTCTCCCTCATACGGCTTCTCTTGCAGACCCCGACCATTTTAGTTGCCCTCCTCTGGAATGCCTCTACCCTGTCTATGTCCTTAGGAGATGGAGTCTCCAGAACTGGACACAGTACTCCAGATGGGGTCTCACCAACTGTCTGTATAGAGGGCTACAACTTCCTGTTTTCTGCTGCTGATGCCTCTCCCTATGCATCCCAGTATACCCCCAGCCCTCCCTACTGCCTTCTCACATTGCTTGCTAACCTTAAGGTCATCTGATATGATTACCCCAGGACCCTTTCCTTTTTGTTGTTGTTACTACCCCCCACTGTGTATTCTTCCCTCGGTTCTTGTTTCAGGCATTATTTGCACTGAATTCTAGCTGCCATACTTGTGACCATTCCTCCAACCTTGCCAAGTCCCTTTCATCCTTTCCACACCTCTTTGTGTATCAACCCTGTTGCAGATCTTTGTGTCATCTGCAAAGAGGCATACTTTTCCTTCCAGTCCCTCTGCAATGTCACTTATGAAGACATTAAAAAGGACTGGACCCAATACTGAACCCTGCGGCTGCCCACTAGTAACTCCTCTTTCTTCAGAGTGGACTCCATTTACAATTACCTTCTGTGTCCTGTTGTCCAGCCAATGTTTTACCAGGCTACCACCCTGGGACCCACTCCCAGGCTGGTTAATTTGACTATTAATCTTTTGTGTGGGACTGTGTCAAATGCCTTACTAAAGTCTAGGTAGGCCATGTCCACAGCCCATCCCTGATCTACTACTTTGGTCACCCAGTCAAAGAAATCTATTAGATTCATCTGACATGACCTTCCTGGCTGTGAACCCAAGCTGCCTTGGGTCCTCTGCCCCACTGGCCTCTAGGTACTCAACTATTCTTTCCTTCAGAAGTGACTCCATCACTTTCCCTACCACAGAGGTCAAACTGACAGGTCTGTAGTTTTCTGCCCCTGTCTTGGTCCCACTTTTGTGAAGGGGAATCACATCCGCCTTCCTCCAGTCCTCGGGTATCACACCATCCTTCCATGATTTATTAAAAAGAGTAGCCAGTGGTTTCACTAGTTCCCCTTAATTCTTTTAGAATTCTGGGGTGAATTCCATCAGTCCCCATTGCTTTGTCCACCTTCAGTTTTAGGAGTTCTTGTAAAACCCTTTCTTCTGTGAAAGGACTGGGATTGACCCCCTATCAAGAGTGCTTCTGTTAATTGGATTAGGCACTTCCCCCTCCTCTTTTGCGAATATTGAGCAGAAATATTCATTCAGTATCCCTGCTTTTTCACTGTCCCCCTCTGCCCACCCACCGTTCATTCTATTCAGCCTCACTATCTCTCCCTTTGTCTCTCTACGGTCGCTGATGTACCTATAAAAGGTTTTATCCCCCTTCTTAACCGAGTTGGCTATCTTTTCCTCAGTTTGGGCCTTTGCTATTCTGACTTCCCTCCCTGCTTCCTTCTGCCTTAACTGGTACAGCTCTCTGACCTGCTCCTTCTGTGTTTCCTTATACTTCTGGAATGCTATCTTTTTCTCCCTTTCACAATCACCTCTTTTGAGAACCATAGTGGCTTTTTCTTTCATTTTGATTTGTTTATTTGCTTCACACAAAGGCTTGTTGCCTCTGATGGCAGTTTTGATGATTCCCCATTGTTGCTCCACACCTCCTTCTAGCCTGTTTGCTAGTGCTTTTCTGAGGCACTCTCCCTTCTTGTCAAAGTCAGCCCTCCTGAAGTCCAGTACCCTCACTTTTGTATGGCTTGACCCTGTAGCTGAGTTTAACGTGAACCACATTGTTTGATGGTCACTTGTTCCCAGATGGCAACCCACTTCTAGATCTGAGATCCTCTCACTGCCCCCGTTTGAGAGTACGAGGTCTAAGATTGCTCCCTCACGAGTGGGTTCCGAAACTAGCTGTCTGAGGCCTGCCACCTGTAGAGCATCAAGAATGGCCCTGCTCTTGGATGTGGCTGCAGCAAATGTGCTCCAGTTAACATCTGGCATATTCAGGTCTCCCATCAACAGTATCTCCCCTTTCTCTGCCATTCTAAGAATGCCTTCTATCATATCCTAGTCCATTCCTCCCCTGACATGGGGGTCTGTACACAACCCCTGTGCAGATTGTGGTGCCCTTTCCAGTCTCCAAGGTGACCCACAGTGCCTCCTCTCCTCCCTGTTTACTCTTTTGTTCAGTTGCTTTTATCCCTTCCTTTACATAGAGAGCTACTCCTCCCCCTCTTCTCCCCTGCCTCTCCCCTGTAGGTTATGTACCCTGGTATGTTAACATCCCAGTTATGGTTCTCTGTGTACCATGTTTCTGTACTGCTCACGATATCCAGGCATCCCTCTTCCATCAAGGCCACCAGCTCAGGGAGCTTGTTGCCCAGACTATGGGCATTGGTACACATTAACCTCCATTTCCTGATGGCCTTACACCTTTTTGCCCCATCCCTGTCCTTCTTGCCTGTGTCACTTTCTCCATTTACCCATGCCCTTCTCCCTATCGACACCTCTATGTTGGTGTTTACTGCACTTACTACCGTGATTTTTTTTTGGGGGGGCTAGGATTTCCCTGCTCCTTTCCAGTGCCTCCCCCCTTGGCTAGTTTAAATGCTTGCCAATGAAGCATTTAAACCTATCACCTAGGGTCCTAGTTCCCCTCCTGGACAGATGTAGCCCATCATGCCAGTATAGGCTTGCATCACTCCAAGTGGACCCCCAGTCCCCAATGAAGCCAACTCCTTAAGCTCCACACTAGTTTTTCAACCACTGATTGAATCCCATGGTACGGAACACCCTAGCCTCTCCTACGCCATAGATGGACAGCACCTCCGAGAAGGTTACCGTGCGTGCTACTTGTCTAAGGCCCCTCCCCAATTCCACAAACTTCCTGCACTTCTCTAATCCCTTTCTTAGTCAGGTCATTTGTCCCTAGGTGGACAATGACATCCAGCTCCCTCCCCTGTGCAGCTGCTCTGGCAATCCTGAGGATTCGCTCCCTGTCCCTCCAAGCCATGGTGCCAGGCAGGCACCTTACCTCCCTCTCCCCTTCCTTCCCCAGTTCTACCTCCCTAACAATGGAGTCCCCCACCAGGAGTTGCTTCCTTCCCCTGCGGGGTCCCCTGCCACCCTCCTGTGGGTCTCCTTTGTGGAGATTCCCAGCATCCTCCTTGGTCTCCACTGCGGGTGTCTCCATAGAGGAACCACACTTTGCTAGAATGGCATAGGAATTGTGGAGAGGTACAACTGGAGGGATGCGCCTCTGTTCCACCACCCTCACCCTGCCTGAGCCCACTGTGGTCCAACCGCTACTCTTTTTTGGCAACCTCTGAGGCAACGGCAGTGGCACAGATGGTCCCTGAATGGAAGAGGAGGTCCCACAAATCCTGGTCAACTCAGCCTGGAGATGAGCAACCTCCTCCTTCGGCCCAGAGAGGTGTCTGCAGATGGGACAACACCGCATCCTCCAGAACGTCTCTCAGAAGACTGCTGCTCCACAGCCACTGCACTGCACCACTCCCATCATGTCTTATTTCTGGCCCCTTAACTGTTTGCAATCCTTACTCTTTCCTCTGTTTTTTTTTTCTCTCTCTCCTTACTTTCTGCCTGTGTGCCCTTTAAGCTCCTGATTGTCCTGTTCTGAGACAAGAATATCCTATTTTTCTCAGTAGACCCCTTACTTGCTCAGAGGCAGACCTTCTAGGATGGTGGTTCTTTGGTGGCTCTGTGATCACTCACTTCCTGCTCCCAAACAGGAAGTTCCTGTTGTCAGTCAAATCCTGTGCTTATAAAAGTAGAACTAGCTTTGGGGAGGGAATATAGTTCCCAGTAGAAGTCAGTCACAGCAGTCCTTTCTCCTGGTGTCTTCTGCCAAGCTATCTTAGCTATAAATAGCTGAGTTTAAGGAAGGAGGACATGGAGCCTTTTAAATTCTTATGAAAAGTTTGTATTCAGGCTAAAATTCCCAGAGAGTCCTGGAGCTTCCAGCTATCCCCGCTACTTACTGGGAAAGCTCGAGATGCATTGGGTCAAATGGACAACGAAGACAGCAGTGATTACAGCAAGCTAAAAGCTGCACTGTTAAAAAAGTTTTGAATTAACTGCCGAATCATACAGAGCTAAATTCCGTAAGCTCAGGAGAAGCCCTGATATGAGCTACGAGGAGCTAGCCACGAAACAACGTCAGTTTTTAAAACGTTGGTGGGAAGGAATTGAGGCAAATTCTGCTGATAAAATTGAAAATGTGATTTTATTAGAACAGTTTTATTGGGCATGCCCAGCAGAGCTAAATACCTGGCTAGAGGACAGAGATCCAAAAACAGTGCAAGAAGCTGCTGAACTCTCGGACCGATGTACCAGGAGCAGACCTGCTATGAGAATGAATGGGGCAGGCGTGGCAGGGCAGAAAGGGAAAAGCACGCCTTCAGGACAGCTAAAACCCTCACTGCCTCCACAGAAACCAGTTCACCCCAAGTTTCAAAGAAAAGATTTCTCTGAAGTAAGAAATGCCTGTTGGTTGTGTAAAGAAGCTAGGCATATTGCCAGACAGTGCCCCAAAAAGGCGAGCCATAATACACAACAGGGTGCAAGAAAAGAATTGGGTTGTTTGTGTGTCCTTGGAAGCATGCCAGTGAACATGAGGGAACACATGCACTCAGTAATGGTGAATGGGGTACAGACACAGGGGTTAAGGGACACAGGGTCATCCCTGACATTGGTAAAGGGGGATCTGGTACAGCCTGGTCAGCTTCTACCCAATAAATACATAACTGTACAAGGATTTACTAGTGAAGTGAAAACATTGCCACTCGCTAGTGTTCTCCTGGACTGGGGTGAAACACTGGAAACTGTGCAGCAGGTGGCTGTAGCCAACACATTAGTAGTGGATGTGATCCTGGGTAACAGTCTCCAGCAGGGGGTGGTATGTGCAGTTACCCGAGCCAAGCGGCAAGGGAAAATAATAGTTCCCTGAACCCCACAGAAACCAGTGTGAAAACCGCAGAGAGGCTGGTTCCCCAGCCTGTGTCTCCAGATGGGGAGACTGATAAAAAGGGGGTAGATATTTCCCCAGTAGCAAGTAACCACACAGCTACAGAGGGTTACTCTGAAGAGGGAGGGGTGACCCTGTGTTAGAGGGTTAGGACTGACAGTAATCCTGATAGCCCTGACGCTAGTGCTAGGGACCCTAGTTTAGCGACTGAAGGGGACCTGTCCCATGCCTTAGGAATGCGTGAGGGGTTTGCAGCTGCTCAGAGGAGTGACCCTAGTTTAGAGAAGCTGAGGGCTTGGGCAGACTTGGAGGGCACACAGGGAGGTGACGGCAGACATAAGGTTTATTGGGAAAATGGACTTATGTATACACAGGCAGTACAGACAGCGGGTGGGATGCTAGGCAGGCAGCTTGTCATTCCACAGGGATATCGTGAGCAGTTGCTCAAGGTTGCCCATAATATTCGCTTATCTGGGAATCGCACGAACTATGCAGCGGTTAGCCAAGAATTTCTACTGGCCTAACTTCACCCAGCAGGTGAAGGAGTATTGCAGGTCTTGTCACCGGTGCCAAGAAATAGGGAAAGCAGGCAAGAAAACCCAAGCAGCCCCGATTCCCTTGCCCATAGTCGAGGAGCCATTCCAGAGGGTGGGAATGGATATTGTGGGGCCTTTAAATACCCCCAGCTCCTCAGGGAAGAGATTCATCCTGACTGTGGTGGATTATGCCACCCGGTGCCCAGAGGCAGTCGCCCTATCCTCACTGAGGACAGACAAACTGGCAGATGCCTTACTTGGGATTTTCTCCCGTGTTGGGTTTCCGAAGAAGGTAATCACCAATCGAGGAGGTTCCTTCATGTCGGACCTGATGAAATGTTTATGGGACAAGTGTGGGGTGGTGCAGAGATGCACAACACTGTGTCACCCACAAGCTAATGGACTTGTGGAACGTTTCAGTGGTACCCTAAAGTCAATGCTCGGGCATTTGCTGAACAGCATGGGAGGGACTGGGAGAAATACCTTCTCCACCTGTTGTTTGCATACAGAGAGGTGCCCCAGAGTCGACAGGATTTTCCCCTTAGAACTCTTATATGGACACCAGTACGTGGGCCTAGACTTGATCCAGGAGGACTGGGAAGATAAGCCCACGCCAGAGAACTCCCATTGTAGATTATGTCCTTAGGTTTGGGAAAGGCTGAAGGAGCTTATGGGGACAGCCGAGCAACCTGGCAGCTGCAACAGAAACAAAAGTGTGGTACAACCGCAGAGCCAGAGCTCGCTCGTACAAGGTGGGTCAGGAAGTCATGGTCCTTATTCGGTCCGGAAAGACAAGCTGCAAGCTGAGTGGGCAGGACCGTACAAAGTGGCTAGGAAGGTAAATGGCGTAAACTACATTGTGGAGTTACCAGACAGAAGGCGGACTGAAAGGATGTGCCATGTCAACATGATGAAGCCATATGTAAGAGGGCCGACATGGTGTTTGCAGTGTGTAGTCATGGGGAGGGATGGATGAAGGTCCCCTTCTGGATCTGCTGGAAGAAAGTAAGTGGGAGTCCTCTGTGGAGACAGTAAAATTATCTCCCCAGCTGACCCCGGACCAGGTCCAGAAAGTAAGAGAGGTTTTAGCAGACTTTGCCCCCTTGTTTACCGCCAAGCCTGTACTAACCCCCTTAGCAACACACGATGTGGAGACAGGTACATAGACACCCATACAGCGGACAGCATATCGGGTGTCAGAGGCTGTCCAAAAGGACATTAGGAGGGAAGTGGAGGAGATGCTGGATTTAGGGGTAATCCAGAGATCCCACAGCCCCTGGGCCTCACCCGTAGTCCTTGTGCCCAAGCCAGATGGCTCAACTCATTTCTGTGTGGACTATCATGGACTGAATGCAGTCACAAAGTCCAGCGCCCACCCGATGCCCCGGACGGATGAACGCCTGGACAAGTTGGGGGGGCGACCTACCTTACGACTGTTGACCTGACCAAGGGGTATTGACAGGTAGGATTGACAAACAGAGCTAGGGAGAGGTCGGCCTTCATCACTCCGATAGGCTTATTTGAGTTTAAAGTAATGCCTATCGGAATGAAGAACTCCCTGGCCACTTTCCAGAGGTTGGCGAACCAGGTGTTGAATGGTGCTGAGGAGTACGCTGTAGCGTACCTGGATGACATTACCATCTTTAGTATCAGCTGGGAGGAACAGCTATCCCACCTTAGGGAAGTGCTGGACAGGATACAGAGGGTCGGGCTCACTGTCAAAGCCGAAAAGTGCCAGGTGGCCATGGGAAGTGGCATACCTCGGCATGTGGTAGGCCGGGGATAGCTCCGTCCTAACCAAATAAAGATAGAGATGATCCAGGTGTGGCCCAGACTAGAAACCCAGAAGTAAGTCAGGAGCTTTCTAGGGACAGCAGGGTACTACAGGAAATGTGTACCCAATTACAATGCCCTGACTGCTCCTCTATCTGACCTGACAAAGAAAAAGATGCCAAAGAAAATTACCTGGGGCCCAGCCTGTGAGGAAGCCTTTACCAGACTGAAGGAGGCACTGTGCAGTGCTCCTGTTTTGACAAGTCCTGACTATAGCAAAACCTTTATAGTTCAGACGGACGCCTCAGATGTGGGTATTGGGGCAGTACTGAGCCAGACGTCTAGCCAAGGGACAGATCACCCAGTTGTGTACCTGAGCAGAAAGCTGCTTCCCAGGGAGCAAGTATACTCCACAGTGGAAAAGGAGTGTCTTGCCATAGTGTGGGCCCTAACAAGTTAGAGCCATACTTGTATGGGCAGCATTTTGTGGTGCTGATGCAGATGGGAGAAAAACATGGCAGACTACTAAGATGGAGTCTTGCTTTACAAGAGTATGATCTAAAAAATCGTACATAGGGCTGGAGCAAACAACAAGAACTCAGATGGTCTGTCTAGTCTATGAAAGTGAACTGATTTGGGAAGCTCATCCATGTAGGGCATAAATCCCCCAAATTCAGTCTAGGTGGGGAGGAGTGTGACGTAGACAGCCAGTTCTGAGTGCTGTATAATATGTTTTTTAATATAAAATGTATTAATGTCTCTGCTGAAAAATCAAGTGCTCTAGGAATGACCTCACTCATCCCCCCCCCTCCAGATTTCAGCTGACAGATGCAGGCCAAGAGAAATGCTGACATGTATCACACACACTCTGTTTTTAGAGACAGTGTGTTACATGGAAGACTTTAATCAAGGATCCTGTTTCTCTGAGTTAATTACAGAATTGTTTAAGTTAACTTTGTTAAGAGGGAAATCATAAAAAAGGTGTATGATGTTGAAGAGAAAACACAGGTTATTACACAGAGGTAAGAGGTTGTAAATGCTCATATGAAGCCTGTGTGAGGAGGATGCAGCATGAATCAAAAGAGGTGTCATTGAAATTGAGTTATGCTAAGGTTGCAGAAGTAATAATTTGAAATTACATCCTGTGGTTGTATAGAAATATATATTTTGTAGATATTTTGACAGGGAGGAGCTAGATGACCTCATGCAAAAGAGATGGGCAAAACCAGATTTTAAAGATTATTCTATTAAACTACAGACACTTTTATCTGACACTGACCAATAAATCATCTGAGCACTGAAAACAGGTATTTAGAAAGCTAGACAAAATCTAAATATTGTTGTAGGAATTGCAATGTTTTAAACCTTGTTTTGTTTAAAGATTTGTATGTCTTTTAATATGAGTTCTGTATTTTGTGTATTACATATTTTAACTATTTTAGTAAAGTTATTTTTAGAACTTACTAGGTCTGTCTTTGACTTCTTTTTATTTTGTAAGAAGAGTACATGGTTATAGCAGACAAGAGACATAAGCTTGAATGGTGGTATCAAACTGGAAAGAGAAGCATTTTCAATCTGAGGTCTTTATTAAAGTTTTAAAGGGTTCATCTTTGTACACCTGGTTAGGTGCCCATAGGCAAAGATATCTGCCCCGAAGACAGATATATCTGAGCCTGTGCATTGGGTGTGCTAGCAAGAGGTTAACAATTTGAATCCCTCCAGAACTGGGACCAAAGGTTGATCTGAACTCACAAAAACAGGCAAGAGGGTTACCTTGTCTGTTACACTGTTCACAAGACTGCGCTGAGGTTGGCACTTTGGGAGTAGAGGGCCTGACCTGCTGAGTGAATCTGTGACATACTTGACATGGAAAACTGTATTCCTGGTAGCTATTACCTCTGCTAGGAGAATCAGTGAGTTACAGGCTTTATCAATGGAACCTGATTTCATTTCTTTTCACAGGGATAAGGTGGTCCTTGAACTAACAGAAAGTTTCTTCCCAAAGTAGTGTCAGACTTTCATCTGAACCAGTCTGTGGTGCCTGTGTTTTTCACTGACCATTCTTCCTCTGGGGAGAGAAGATTACACAGTCTTGATGTAAAGAGGGCCCTTAGTTACTGTGTGGAGCTTACTAAGGCCTATAGGAATAGTTGTTCTCAGTTATTTCAAACAACATGAAGTCTTGCTGTATTCTGACAAATGCAGTTAGCCCAACCTTTAAACTGGCCGGAAAACAAAGGGTTAACTTTCTGTGCAGAGCATAGAATTCTGAACTCGAGCTTGGTTGATATCTCTGTCTGGAGCTTTGAAATTCAACGTCAGATTCTTTACTCTGCCTCACTGAACAGTCGCTCCGGAGATTTCTCCTACAGCTCGGTTCGAAAGTCGGTTAAAGTGACGTTTTTTTAACCGAAATGTGTTTCCACATAGTCGGTTCAGTCTCTGTCTGTGGTGCCGTGAGTACTAGATAGGTTTTGTGCTGATTTTCTGTGTGGAACTTGTAAAAGTGTAGATCAGTTCGGCTGAACCGATCATTTGTGGTGAATACTTGTATCTTTCTTTAGTGTGTGGTTACCGGTCCTTATCAGTTCTTAAAAAAAAAGCGTGTCTAGTGCGTTTTTTTCCAATACCTATGACATGGTTAGGAACCGATAAGGCAGTCTTGCCAGGTGGTTGCCATAAAAAGGGTAAGTTGATTAGGTTGGCCATGTCTGAGAAACCCAAGAAAAAAAACAGGCCTACTGGGTTTCAACACTGCAGTGAGTGTGGGGAAGACTTTGCTAAGGACGATCCCCACACCACCTGTGTTTATTGTCTGGGGTTTAAACACCTTGATTCAGACTGCCAAATATGTAAAACATTTCCCAAATGTACCCTTGAAAAGATATTCGGTAGACTGAGGGCAAAGGAGGCCGAGAAGTCCACTGACCCGGATGGCCAGCCCGGTTCGGTTCCGACTGAACCAGAAAGGGTGCCCTCTGACCAGGGCGATACTTTTCGGGCGAGAGAGCCTATCCGAGGGATCAGTTCCGACAAAAGAAAAGCATGAAAGAGAAATCGACCGGTTCGGATCAGAAGTTCATGTTCACCGCGAGGAAATAGCCAGAGTGATTCGGATTGTGGAATCGCTTCGCCTGGTTCCGACGATCTGGCACCTTTGGCAGGGTTCGGTTCAGTCAGTTCCCTGGTTCACGATTATACCCTGAAGAATTTTATGAACGGAGTTTGAGGAGGAGGGAGTTTGAAGATGGTGATGGTGAAAGTCTGGATGTGCCCGTGGAACTGGACATCTCCCAGATGACCTTTGGGTGTATCCCATCCTAGGCTTTCTAGTCCCTTCCCACTTTATGTTTTACAGAAAAGTGGCTGAAACCCTCCAGCTTCCTATGGAGGAGGCAATGGAGGATCAAGGAGCCTGATTATGTGGAAATGATGGACATCCCAGAGTCCAGGAGACTGTCTATTCCCCTTCACAAATCTTTTGGGAAGCAGACACAAAAAATCCTAAAGTCTCCCAATTCTATACCTCCTGTTGATAGAAGAATGGACAAGAGGTATATACTATCAGGCTCAGATATGGAGTTTTTATACCAGCAATGCAGCCATGTTGGGGTTGTGCAGGCTGCTGCCTGTGATAAGGCAAACATTCTCTTGGCTTCACACCCCCCAGACAAAGACTCCAGGAAGATTGATGCCATGGCAAAAAAAACAGTACATGGCATCTTCCTTGGAACTCAGGCAGGCAAATTATATGGCCTATACAGCCAGGTACCAGAAGTCCAGGTGGGGCACTGTACTGGCACTGGCTAAACAGGCCTCCCCCCACCTAGCCAAGGAGCTGGAGGAGGTGGCTGCAGATGGGATTGAGGCATCAAAAGTACAGTTTCATGCTGCTGTGGCCTCCAGTGATGTGTCATCAAGAGTCATGGCTACATCTGTGGCTCTTCAGAGAATGGCTTGGCTTAGATGTACTAACCTCTCGAAGGATACCCAGGCTAAGGCCATGGATTTTCCTGTGAGTGGGTAATTCTCTGTTTGGGAGCAGACAGAGAATTACATGAAGAAAATGGACGATATCGGACCACTTACAGGAGTGCTCAGGCCAGGAGGAGGCAGGCTCCTCAAAGGCAGCAGTCTAGGGGCAGGGGCAGGCCTTTTCATAGTCCTTTTACCAAGCACAGGCCTCTTCTCCCTTTCACAGAGGGTTCTTCAGAGGAGAGGCAGAAGGGATGATCTGGGCTGCATCACTCCTCAGCCTAAGCCCCTGCCAAGCAGACACCCTGATGGGCCTGCCTGGGTTGACTCTCCTATTCCAGTAGGGGGCAGGTTGGCTTACTTCGTCCAGGACTGGATGTCTATTACCTCAGGCAAGTGGGTCCTGGAAGTAGTAAGCCAGGGACTGGTTCTCAGCTTCAAAAAATGTCCGAAGATGAGAGCCAGATCTTTCCCACCTGCAGGTCTCTCAGAAACCCTCGCCCTAGAGGCAGAGGTTTCATCTCTTCAGGCGTTAAGAGCCATAGAGAGTGCCTACCTACACTGGGGCAAGGGACTATACTCCAGGTACTTCCTTACCCCAAAAAGACAGGGAAGTGCACCATCCTAGACCCAAGACACCTAAACAAACATCTTTTAAAACCAAAGTTCAAGATGGTAACTCTGGGAATAATTCTTCCCTCTCTAAGGACTGGCTAGCCTCCTGGACCTCAAAGATGCCTATTTTCACATTCCCATCAGGTTCTCCCACAGAAAGTACCTCAGGTTCGAGTTGCCCTCAGGCTACTATCAGTTCAGATCAATGCCCTTTGGTCTAACATCAGCCCCAAGGGTTTTCACAAAGTGCCTAGCAGTAGTAGTTGCTTTTCTAAGGAGGCAAAGGATTTCCATTTTTCTATATCTGGACGATTGACTAATAGTGGGCCAGTCTCCAGATCAAGTCAAGTCAGACCTGAAAGTGACCCAGCAAGTCCTCATTTCTCTAGGATTTCTTCTCAACCTTCCCAAGTCAGTTCTCGAGCCAGTCCAGCTTCTTACCTTTATAGGGGCAGAGCTGGATACGGTCAAAGCAAGAGCCTTTCTTCCCCTGGAAAGGGCAAGAGTTCTTATAGAACTAGCTTCTTCCTTCAGGTGTCTCGACCAGCAAGGCATTTCCTCTAGCTCTTGGGCCACATGGCAGCTTCTACAGCAGTGGTCCAAGGGGTAAGATTCCAGATCAGGGACATTCAGTTTCATCTGAGGGCCTTTTGGTCCCAGAGGAAGGGTTCCCTTACCAAACTGATTCCAGTGACTCGGACCTTGATACAAGCCCTTCAATGGTGGCAGGATCAGGACAATTTAAGGCAAGGGGTCCCATTTGCCACTCAGTCTCATTCAGTGGTCCTTACCACGGATGCTTTCCTTCTGGGCTGGGGAGCCCATCTGGTGGCCCTCACTGCCCAGGGACTGTGGTCCCCTCAGGAGTCCCTTCTCCATATCAGTCTCCTAGAGCTCAGGGCAGTTTTTCTGGCCCTGCAAGCTTTCTCTCAGTCAGTGCAGAACAAGATGGTTCATGTCAGAACAGACAACACCACCACCATGTGGTACATCAACAAGCAGGGAGGCACTCGGTCTATGGCCTTGTGCACAGAAGCCATGAAGTTGTGGTCCCTGGCTTATTCCCTGCGGACCTCTCTAATAGCAGTTCACCTTCCAGGGAAGAACAGTGTGCCAGCAGATGCACTGAGCAGGATCTCACAGGGCATCACGAATGGTCCCTGGACCCTCTGGTATTGAAGGTGATTTTTTTCAAGGTGGGGCACTCCAGAGATAGATCTTTTTGCAGCCCCAGACAATCACCAACTTCCTCTCTTTTGTTGCAGACCCCCAGTCTTGGGCTCAGTCCCCCTGGATGCTCGATTCTGAACTGGGAAGGGAAATTTCTGTATGCCTTCCCTCTCCTGTTCAAAGTTTTAGTCAAGATAAGGTCACAACCTTGCAAAGTGATTCTGATTGCTCCAGACTGGGCCAGACAGCCTTGGTACCCCCTGTTGCTGTCCCTAGCAGTCCATCTTCCCCTGTCTCTTCCCAGGAATTACAACCTGTTAACTTCCTCTCAGGGGAGGATTTGGTACCCCAATCTTCAGTCTCTCAATCTCAAGGCATGGCTCTTGAAGAGTTAGAGTTTGCATATTTGCATCTGTCTCAGGGGGTTCTGGATATTCTCAAAGCTTCTTGAAAGCCCTTCACCAGAAAGACGTATAACTCCAAATGGAAGAGATTCAGCATTTGGTGTTCCAAGAAGCATATTTCTCCAGATACTGCTGAATTGCCTACAGTTCCAGACTATATGGTCCATCTTAATGGCCTAGACCTCAGACCTGCTACTCTCAAGGTTCACTTGTCTGCTGTTTCTGCTTTTCTGCCAGTGGGGAAGTCTTCCTCACTATCATCTCATCCTGTGTTCTGTAAATTTTTTAAAGGATTGCTTCATACCAGTCCTCCCTTTAGAGACCCTGCCCCTGCCTGAGATTTAAATGTTTGCCTTGTTCAACTTATGCAACCTCCCTTTGAACATGTGTCCTCAGCAGAGCTTAAGTATTTGACTTGGAAAATTGTGTTTTTAGTAGCCATTACCTCTGCCAGACGTATGGGTGAACTGCAAGCCCTGTCAGTGGAACCTGATTTTATCTCCTTTCACAGGGATAAAGTGGTCCTTAGAACCAATAGAAGGTTCTTGCCCAAAGTGGTTTCAGATTTCCATTTGAATCAGTCTATGTCTCTTCCTGTTTTCTTCACTGATCATTCTTCCTCAGGAGAGAGGAGGCTACACAGTTTAGATGTTAAGAGCCCTTAGCTGCTACATACAGCATACCTAGGGTCACATGTTTGATTCCTCCCAGTTGTTCCTCACTGAGAAGTGGGAAAGGGCAAACCTGCCACCAAGAGAACTATTGCCAGGTGGACTGTGTCTTGTATACAGTTCTGCTGTGAGAAACTGGGAAAGAGTCCACCCTCAGGCCTGAGGGCTCACTCTACAAGAGATACAGCTGCTTCCCTGGCTGCTGCCAGGGACATCCCTCTCTTAGAAATTTGTCAAGCAGCCACCTGGAAAACAGTCTACACCTTTACCAAGCATTACTCACTGGATATCCAGGCTGGGAGTGATGCTCTGTTTGGCACAGCAGTACTTCAGAGCCTATTCCCAAAGTAGATTCTGTCCCTCCTCCATGGAGGTACTGCTTGGTAGTCTGCATTTGTCAGAATACAGTAAAACTTCATGTTGTTTGAAGAAAAAATTACTCACCTTAGTAATTATGTTTCTTCTATTGGAGTCTTGCTGTATTCTGACCTCCCTCCCTGCCTCCCCTCTCAGAACCTGGTTTTGGGAAG
Source organism: Neoceratodus forsteri (assembly GCA_016271365.2). Taxonomy (NCBI): domain Eukaryota; kingdom Metazoa; phylum Chordata; order Ceratodontiformes; family Ceratodontidae; genus Neoceratodus; species Neoceratodus forsteri. Next base: position 781,129,802 of record CM028132.1, on the reverse strand, counting down.
TGGGTGGGCAGGCGCAGTGTTGTACCTCAGGGGTGCTCCTTTTACACCCTCTTCTTTTGTTTGGATGTTTGTTTTATTATTATTATTCTTATTTGGATTGGTTTTTGGGTTTTTTGTTTCCTGACTTGAGTCTTCCTTTGGGAATCCAAAACTTTTTGTTGCCAGTTGGCTAGTAAAAATGTTACAATTTCCACATAGTATAGTTAGTGAGTTTTTTGCTCATAAGAATCTGACGGTTGGATTTCAAAGGGCTACAGACAGACATATCAACCGAGCTCGAGCTCAGCATTCGATGCTCTGCATAGAAAGTTAACCCTTTGTTCTCCGGGGCAATTTAAAGGCTGGGGCTAACTGCATTTGTCAGAATACAGCAAGACTCCAATAGAAGAAACATAATTACTACGGTAATTTTTTCTTCTCACCTTTGGTGAGGTGGGAAAGGGCAAACCAGCCACCAAGAGAACTGTTGCCAGGTGGATTGTCTCCTGTATCCAGTTCTGCTATTCAAAGCTTGGGAAGGAACCTCCCTCAGGCCTGAGGGCTCATTCTACCAGAGGTACAGCTGCTTTGCTCGCAGCAGCTAGAGATATACCTTTAATGGAAATCTGTAAAGCAGCCAGCTGGAAAACTGTTCACACTTTTACCAAGCATTACTCTTTGGACATTCAGCCTAGAAGTGATGCTAGGTATGGCACAGCTGTGCTGCAGAGCCTGTTCCCAAAATAGGTTCTGTGACTCCTCCTTCCTCCTGGGGGGTACTGCTTGGTAGTCTGCATTTAGTCGGAATACAGCAAGACTTCATGTTGTTTGAAGAAAAAATTACTCACCTTAGTAATGTTGTTTCTTCTAATGGAGTCTTGCTGTATTCTGACCTCCCTCGAGCCTCCCCTCCTGGAACATAGTAGTTTTGGGATGTGGGTGGGCAGGCACAGTGCTGCACCCCAGAGGTGTACTTGGCTTGCCCTATCTTATGGGTTTATTAATGATTTAATTTCACTACCTTCTTTATCTTGGTCTTATATTTAGCTTTCTTTTTGGGGTTGTCGACTTGAGTCTTTTTGACCCTAAAAACAATTTGTGGTGGCCATTTGGCTTGCAAAAGTTGAAACAATTTCCACCTGTTAAGTTGATTAGTTAGTGCTCATAATAATCTGATGGTTACACTTCAGAGTACTAGAGATAGAGGTTTGAAAACTGAGCTCGAGCTCAACATTCTATGCTTCTGCATAGAGTTAACTTTTTACTCTCCGGGGCAGTTCAAGTGCTGGGGCCAACTGCATATAGTCAGAATACAGCAAGACTCCATTAGAAGAAACAACATTACTAAGGTGAGTCATTTTTTCTTCTGATCCGTAAAAAGTGTAAAACTTAAATTTTTTCAGCCTCAGGACAGGCATTTTCCTTGCTAAACGAGACGTACGTCCACCATGTTTTTTTGTTTCTAACTCCCGCCCACAGCAGAGCGGCAACCAATGGGCATGTGCGCAGCTAGGTTAGGGACGCCCAGTCCCTAGCAACCACTCAACTCCATTGCCTAGCTAGGGGAGGCAACATTGTTTTAGGTACAATATAAATATAGTTTTAAAGCCTAAACATGTTTTAAAAATAATTTGAGGGGCAGCATACATTATAAAAAATACTAGATGGGTAACCCCATGCAGAACCAGTGTGTTCTGCCACCTTGGGTTCTGATTCCCAAGGACCTCTCGAGCTTCACTGTCGGGGTCACTGAGAATCAGACCCCTCTGTGGCAGGACACACTGGTTCTGCATGGTTGCCCATCCAGTATTCTCTGTGTAATACACTAAACTGCATGTGTGATGTGCCCTGCAGTTTGTTTTACAGCTTCTAGTTTTAGCAACAGTAAGTGCTGTAACTCATTGACAGTACCTTATAGGCTGGACTTAAAGAAGCGTCCCTAGATTATCACATGTACTGTCTTGGCTTGGTTGCAGTTTTTCCAGGTTACACATCAAGCCATTGTGTTTATGCATGTTATCTCTACACAATGTCTTTTTAATCCTTTTTTTTTGTTATCATTCTTGAGCTTCTATACTTAACAGTTTTCACAATGGATAAAGCGCTAATTATTCTGTGACTTCATGTTTTATTCTCTGATAACCAGACTGTAAAAATTTGCCAAAGTTTAACTTTTTATTGCATTACTGTGCATAGGGCTCAAAATATATCCTTTTCCCCATTTCTGTGGAAATACGGAAAGGCTGTCGGAAGGTCAGATTGGATCCCAGCATTTCTGTCTGGAAATGATATGCTACACTGCCACCGTTTATTATATGGTAACGCGGTAGAGTAACAGCAGAGAGCACTTACCTGAGTCTGTGGTTGGGTGCAGGCAACTGAGTCTGCAGATCGGCCATGACAGTCCGTTTCAAAGCAGTGACAGTCTGTTTCAAAGTACTGACAGTCTGTTTCAAAGCACTGACAGTCCGTTTCAAAGCAGGCATCTTTGGCAGCCTGTGGGCGTCCTTGTCAGAGTTTGCAGGAGAGAAAGGCACATAGCACCCTGGCTCAGACCTGATTGGCCAGGGATGTCTTAATTTTCTCAGCTCAATTTGCTGTGATGCAGTTAGTGTCGGCAGCACGTTGGAAGGATCTCTGTGGACATGCTCTGCAAATTCACGTTTTTTTTTTAATTTTGGCGAGGGGAATATTCTACTTGGAAAAAGGAAAGGCAAGGGGATATTCTACTTAAAAAAATGGATAAGACATATCTCAAGGGACACTCCCTATGTTGGAGGGGACACTATTGCTGGGAGAGAAAGGAGCAGGTCAGTTTAGTGGTGGTAGAAGCAAGGGTGTGTGGAGAAAGGGCAGCAGTGTGGTGGAGGAATCAAAAACTATCTCAGGGAAGAGATTTAGTAAATATTAAATTATCTGTAGAAGGGCTTAAAAAAAGTCCTTGCAACACTTGAGGGAAAGAATCTTTTGGAGCGTGGTGGGGAGAAACGATCATCTAACAGGGAGGAGGTGTAACTATATTTAAAATCATTCCATTCAACTGAAAAGGGCTTAAAAGAAAAAAAATATTTTCCTTTTCTACACTTCTGGGGATAAAACTTTTGTTGAGTGTGGTTGAGAAGAAACAATCGTTAGGAAGGGAACCTGAAATAAAAATAGTTTCCTGGAACTGAAAAAGGAAAAAAAAAAGTCTCATTTCCACACTTTGGGGGATAAAACCTTTTGGAAGCAGGACCAGAAATAAAAATCATTCCCTGCAACTGAAAAGATTAGAAAAAACCGTCCTTTTCTATGTTTGGGTATAAAATCTTTGGAGCATGATGGGGGTGGGGGTTGGGGACAATCTTTGCAAACCTAGTGTAATAAAAATCAGTCCCTGCAACTGTAAAATACATCTTTTTGTGCATGTGGGGGATAAAACGCCCATCTGGGGTGTAGTGGGGAAGGGACTTTTTCCACACTTTGGGATAAAATATTTTGTGGAGACTCGTGGTTGGGGAGAAACAGGGTTCTTCGACATCTGTTGGGACAGCTTACGTGGCTTTAAAAATAATAAATAACTGTAGTTGGAGTGGTGGGGGAGAAATGATAAATTCCTTGGGATATACGAACAAAAAACTGATCTCTTGCAGCTGAAGGGCTTCCTGCCCTGGGATCTGTGGGATAAAATAAATATATACATATAGCTTCATAGCCTAGCGCAAATTGGAGAAACCAGTCAAACGGAATGTGACTTCTGGGGGAAAACGTCTATGGGGAAATACCTGCAGTAATGCATGGTCCACAACACCCAACCCTTTTCAAACCCTTAGTGCATCAAACATCCCTGCATTATCCTAACTACTGCAACAATCTCCAGCATGCCTGCCAAGGTAAGACCGTCAGTTGCAGTCATCAGTTGTTTGACAAATTAATCTCAACAGTCAGTGTCTTAAACACATTATTTCTCCTAATCCAACTTTTTGAGTGCTGCAAAACTGCTGTAATTGCCTACAGTTTGGTGCTAACCTAAATGTAGTAATTTGGGCTAAACTGGCAGCTAAGTTTACTGTCTGCTAAGTATGATAGTTTAAAATCTTTAGCATAACGTTTGGGTGTTTTCATACTTCTGGCCTAAATGCAGTAATTTGGGCCACATTACAGTCAACTTCATCACCCTCAAAAAAGTGTTTGGTATTTAAATTTACTGACTGCTGCTAAATGCAGTAACTGCCTACTACAGCCGATGTAGTTTCACATCTTGAAGTGTCGTATCTGTGTGAACAACATATTTTTTTTTTCAGACTGCTAAATGCAGTAGTTCATTGGCCAAATACAGCTTGTCAGTACTACATTAATTTCAAGCATTGTTAGCCAAATTAAGCTTTTTCTTTTGTACACTAGCCTAAATTAAGTAATTTGGACTGCCAGTGCATTTATAACATTGCTTCTTATCAACTGGTAAAGCAGATTTGGTTAAGTTATAGCCTAAATTTGAAATGTTCACATATTTTGAACACTTTTCTGTATTTTTTCATACAACACAAAACTGCAGTTATTTTATTGGCTGCAAACCTGCAACCTAACTGTTTGGTGGACTGCAGTTGACTAAGAGCTGCCTAAAATTGACAGTTTTTGAAATCTTGCACATGGGGTACTAGTTTCATTTGAGTTCAGTTTTTTTTAATCTGCTAATTAAGCAATAAGGTATGACCAGGGGGTTGTATAAATTAATCATTAGTTAATCATGGTTCCAAGTCAATTCCGCGCAAGAAAATGCAGCGCTGTTATTTTAAACGCAGTAATTTAGTCGATTTATTTCTTTTCGGTCATCCGATCTCTGTCCACAGTGCTGTATAGTGTTTAGTGGTAGATAGTGATATTTTTGGTAGAAAATAAATTTTTTGTTTTCCTTGGTTTCGTTCTGGTTGGTCTGGTTTGGAACTGACTTGATTTTTGATGATTGTTTATTTTTCGCTTTGCTGTGGTGTCCGGTATCTTTCAGCCTCAAAAAAAACAAAGTTTTATTCCGTTTTTTTTTTCCAGACCACTGAACTAGTTGGTGGCTGAAAAGTTTTAGTTCTGCCACAACCGCGCTTTTAGAGGGTAACTTAATAGTTGTGGCTATGTCTGAGAAACCTAAAAAGAAAACGGTCCCACTGGGTTTCAACACCACCGAGTGTGGGGAGGCTTTTGCTAAAGCTGATCCCCACCTCATCTGTGTTTATTGTCTGGAGTTTGACCACCTGTATACAGACTGCCAAATATGTAAGAATTTCCCTAAGTCCATGCCAGAAAAGAGACCAGCTAGACTTAAGGAAAGGGAGGCCGAAAAATCCGCTGACCCGGATGGCCAGCCCGGTTCATTTCCGACTGAACCCGAGGAAGAGCCTGCTGACACGGGCGATACTTCCTCGGGCAAAAGAAAGTCCGATTCGGAGAAATCGGGTTTTGCAAAGCGTAGGAAGAAGTTGACTGGTTCAGGTCCAAACCCGCAGATCCCAACTGCTGAGGAGATTGCGAGAGCAATTAGTATAGTTCAGTCGCTTCGCCCTACTCCGACCGAAGTGACTGCTTCCGAAAGATGGCTGGTTCCGTCGTTTCCAGCCCCATCAGAATATGATCCAGAGGCTTTTTATGAGGTTGATTGGGAAGGAGATCCAGAGTATGGGTGATGATGATGACGACTTTGGTGGCCTAGATGAGCCAGTAGAGCCTGACATCTCCCCAGACAGGCCTATCAATATTTCTCCTCCCAGACTTTCTGAGTCCCCCTCACACTTTTTATTTTATAAAAAGGTGGCAGAAACTCTCCTGCTCCCAATGGTGGTAGCCTCAGATGAGGATGAAGAGCCTGACTTTGTGGAGATGATGGATGTCCCAGAGTCAAAGAGACTGTCCACTTCCCTTCATAAGTCTTTGGGGAAACAGACTCAGAAAAGTTTACAGGCTCTCACTTGTGTACCCCCTGTGGATAAAAAGATGGACAGGAAGTATATGCTGTCAGGCTCAGGGACAGAATTCTTCTATAACCATTGCAGCCATGTTGGGGTAGTGCAGGCTGCAGCCTGTGACAAAGCTAACATACCCTTGGCTTCACACACCGCAGATAAGGATTCTAGGAACGTGGATGCCATGGCTAAAAAAACTGTACTTGGCATCCTCTTTGGGACTCAAGCAGGCCTCTTATATGGCCTATGTGGCTAGGTACCAAAAATCAAGGTGGGATAAAATTCTGGAGTTAGGCAAGAATTCCCCTTCCCAGCTAGCCAAGGAGCTGGAGCAGGTGGCTGCAGATGGCATTAAAGCATCTAAAGTTCAGTTCCATGCTGCTGTAGACTCGAATGATGTGTCTTCAAGAGTCATGGCCATGTCCGTCTCACTAAGGAGGTTCGCCTGGCTCAGATGTACTAGCCTCTCACAGGATACCCAGGCTAAGGCTATGGATTTTCCTGTAACTCAGAACTCTCTGTTTGGGGAGCAAACAGAGGAGTACATGAAGAAAATGGACAAGTATAGGACCACATACAGGAGTGCAATGGCCAAGGAAAGGCAAGTAACTCCTCAAAAGCAGCAGTGTAGAGCTGGCAGGGGCATGCCTTTTCACAGGCCTTTCTACCAGGCTCAGGCTTCCTCTACTTTTCAGCAGAGGGGGTTCTTTAGAGGGAGAGGGAGAAGGATGAGCAGGGCTGCATCCACCTCTTAAGCTAGGACCCCTGCCAAGCAGACACCCTGATGAGTCAGACCAGGTCACCTCCTTAGTTCCAGTGGGGGGCAGGCTGGCTTACTTCTTCCAGGAATGGAAGTCTGTGACAACAGACAAATGGGTACTGGAAGTGGTAAGCCAAGGACCTGCTCTCAGTTTCAAGAAATTTCCCAAAGGTAAGGGCAAGGTCCTTCAAGCCTTGCTCACCACTGGAAACAGGTGCTCTAGAGGCAGAGGTTTCGGCCTTGCTGCTCCTAAGAGTAATGGAGCATGTGCCTCTAGTACACAGGGGCAAAGGATTGTACTCCAGGTACATCCTTACTCCAAAAAGGATTGGGGAGTGGCGACCCATCCTAGGCCTAAGATATCTGAACAAATATCTTTTAAAACCAAAGTTCAAGATGGTGACTCTGGGAATCATTCTTCCCTCTCTGAGACCAGGAGACTGGCTAGCTTTTCTGGATCTCAAAGATGTCTATTTTCACATCCCTATCAGATGCTCCCAGAGAAAGTACATCAGGTTCGAGTTGCCCTCAGGTCATTATCAGTTCAGAGCAATGCCCTTTTGCCTAACTTTAGCTCCCAGAGTCTTTACAAAGTGCCTAGCAGTAGTAGTGGCTTTTCTCAGAAGACAAGGCATTTCTGTATTTCCCTATCTGGATGATTAGCTCATTGTAGGCCAGTCCTCAGACCAAGTCAAGTCAGCTCTGGCTGTTACCCAGAGGCTTCTGGGTTCTCTAGGGTTTATCCTCAATCTTTCCAAGTCAGTGCTGGAACCGGTTCAGCTCCTCACCTTCATAGGGGTAGAGCTGGATACCATTCCGGCAAAAGCCTTCCTACCTCTTTCAAGGGTGAAGGCTCTCACAGACCTGGCAGCCTCTTTCAAACCTCGAGTGTCTCGGCCAGTCAGGCATTTTCTTCAGCTCCTAGGCCACATGGCAGCTTCCACTTCAGTGTTTCAGGAAGCCAGGTTCCAAATAAGGGACATTCAGTTTCACCTCAGGTCTTTTTGGTCCCAAAGAAGGGATCCACTTACCAAATTGATTCCAGTGACTCGGAGACTCTTGTCCAGGCTCTCCAGTGGTGGTTGGACAAGGAAAACCTCAGACAGGGAGTTCCCTTCCTTCCCCAGATTCCTTCAGTTGTTCTCACAACAGATGCATCTCTCCTGGGTTGGGGAGCTCATTTGGGGAACCTCACTGCACAGGGCACTTTGTCTCAGAAGGAGTCTCTTCTTCACATCAATCTCCTGGAACTCAGGGCTGTGCTTCTGGCCCTTCAGGCATTCTCTGTCTCAGTGCAGGGCAAAGTGGTGCAGGTCGGGACAGTCAACACTACTACCATGTGGTACATAAACAAGCAGGGAGGCACTCGATCCACGGCCTTGTGCACAGAAGCCATGAAGATATGGTCATTGGCGTACTCCCTTCAGACCTTCCTGGTAGCAGTGCATCTACCGGGGAAGGACAATGTGCTGGCAGATGCCCTCAGCAGGATCTCTCAGGGTCATCACAAGTGGGCCTTGAATTGTCAGATCCTGCAGATCATTTTTCAGAGATGGGGCACTCCAGAGATAGATCTCTTTGCAGCCCCAGACAATCATCACCTTCCTCTGTTCTGTTGCAGACCCCCAATCCTGGGGTCTGTTCCTCAGGATGCTTTCCTGTTGGATTGGACGAATGGGTTTCTTTATGCCTTCCCTCCTTTCCCTCTGATATTCAGAGTACTGATGAAGATCAGGTCTCAACCCTGCACAGCAATCCTGGTGGCTCCAGATTGGGCCAGGCAACCATGATACCCTCTGTTGATGTCATTGGCAGTGACAATTCCTCTCTGTCTTCCCAGGAGGCACGACCTCCTGTCTTCCTCCCAGGGGAGGATTTGGTATCCTAATCTCCAGTCTCTCAGACTCAAAGCTTGGCTCTTGAAGAGTTAGAGTATGCAGGATTGCATCTTTCACAAGGAGTTTTTGATATTCTGAAGATTTCTAGGAAACCTTCTACCAGAAAAACTTATAACTCTTAAGTGGAAGAGATTTAGCATTTGGTTTTCTCAGAGGAATATACAGCCAGATTCTGCTAGCATTTCCACAGCATTGGACTATTTAGTCCATTTGAACACTTTAGGCCTTAGGCCTGCTACTCTTAAGGTTCACCTTGCAGCTGTCTCTGCTTTTCTTTCAGCAAGGAAGGGATCTTCCCTTGCTTCTCACCCTGTGTTCAGTAAGTTTTTCAAAGGTCTGGTTCATCTCCATCCACCTTTTAGGGAACCAACTCTGGATTGGGACCTGAATATCTGTATTGCACAGCTTATGCAGCCCCCCTTCGAGCCTTTGTCTTCAGCTGAGCTAAAGTACTTGACTTGGAAGACTGTATTCCTGGTAGCCATTACTTCCGCCAGGAGGATCAGTGAGTTACAGGCTTTGTCAGTGAAACCTGACTTTATTTCCTTCCACAGAGATAAGATGGTCCTCAGGACAAATAAAGAATTTCTCCCTAAAGTGGTTTCAGATTTCCATCTTAACCAGTCCATGTCTCTACCTGTGTTTTTCACTGACCACCCTTCTGCAGGTGAGCGAAGGTTGCACAGTCTGGATATAAAAAGGGCATTGGGTTATTACGTAGACCATACCAAGTTCCATAGGGGTGGCTGTTCTCAGTTGTTTCTCATTTACGGTGAGGTGGGCAAGGGTAAACCTGCCACTAAGAGAACTATAGCCAGATAGATTGTTTTCTGTATCCAGCTCTGTTACACTAAAGTGGGCAAAGAGCCTCCCACAGGCCTGAGGGCACACTCTACCAGTGGTAGTGCTGCCACCTTGGCAGCAGCTAGGGATATTCCCCTCCTGGAAATCTGTAAAGCAGCCACCTGAAAAACTGTTCACACATTTTACCAAGCATTATTGTCTGGATACCCAAGCCAAAAGTGATGTTAGGTTTGGCACTGCAGTGCTGCAGAGTTTGTTTCCTAAGTAGGTTCTGTAGTTCCCTCCTCCATGGAGGTACTGCTTGGTAGTCTGCAGATTGTCAGAATACAGCAAGACTTCATGTTGTTTGAAGAAAAAATTACTCACCATAGTAATGTTTTTTCTTCTAATGGAGTCTTGCTGTATTCTGACCTCCCACCCTGCCTCCCCTCTCAGAACCTCTGTGTTTTGGGTTGTGGGTTGGCAGATGCAGTGTTGCACCCCAGAGGTGTACTTTTTGGATCCCATTCTGCTTAGATTGGGCTCTCTCTTGTTTTATTATATTGTTTGGTTATTATCACTATCTATATATGGTTTTCTTTTTAGGGATTCTCGACTTGAGTCTTTCGGACCCCATTTGTTGTTGCCTTTGGTTTTTAAAAAGTTTTTATGAAAACAATTTCTATTCTATGAGTTAGTATCAGTGCTCGTAAGAATCTGACAGTTACAATGAAGTGTACCAGGGACAGAGGTTTGAAAACCGAGCTCGAGCTCAATGTTCTATGCTTTGGCGTAGAGTTAACCCTTTGTTCTCCGGGGCAGTTCAAGTGCTGAGGCTAACTGCAGATTGTCAGAATACAACAAGACTCCATTAGAAGAAACAACATATGGTGAGTAATTTTTTCCTCCTGACTCTAGACTCCAAAGCGCTACGATCGTGATTAACCAGGGAGCCGGGTATGGGGAATGGGGACAGGGGTAGGAAGGGGGCAAAGATTATATTGTGGTTGCATGTTTTACTGTGGAGAAACAGGACTTACACAGCTTGTTTAATTTGTGAGAAAATTGCTGATCACTGAAAGCAGGGTAAGCATTAATGTTCTCAGTATTCAGCAGTGTCAGATGTCAGCCAAGATTATATTGTGGTTACGATAGTTCTCTGTCAGTGAACCAAGGTGCCGGGAGAGGGGGGGCTGGTAACAGAGCGCAAAGGTATCAGATGAAACAGAGAGTTGTGATTAGGTGCAAACAGTGTGCAAACAATGTGTTTTTTGATATGGATATCAGACACAGATCAAAGGTAAGTGTCCTTTTACTGCAGAGCCAGTACACACATACCTTAGCAAATCTGGATGTGCTGTATCGATGAGCAGGTAAAACATTGCATTCCTGGTGTACTGTTAGTCTGCATCAGTGGAAACAATCTGTCTTTCCTTACTGACATGATAAAAGCACCCATATACATATTAAGTCTTTTTTTTAATCGTCTACATTTCATATTTATACTTCAGTTCATGGCAAACCCACCTTTTACTGCAGGCACTAAAGTGTCACGCTGCAAGTCCAGAGTTTATCGTTTTGCGCTGTAAAGGTTATGCAGCATTTTGTATGATTAGCGGTAATTGTTTTCGCTATAATTACTGCGCACTAATGCTTGCACTGAAATGTTTGTGCTGATTTGACGTGATAGCATTAATCACACCTTAGAGGCATCTCCTCATGCCACACACCCCTAGGGTGTGATTAGCTGGTGATTAATGCAACCCCTTGGAGTACCTTATTGCTTTTATAGCAATGCAGAACAAATTATACATTTTTTACTTTTTTTTTTTACTAAAATATCTGCTTTTCTGTACAAAATAGTCCTTCCACCACTTCAGATGGGAGCATTCCATGGTTGAAAGACAGTAGAAGGTGTGGCAACTGAGGTTCAGCGCAATAAAGTGCAAGATAATGCACCTGGGTAGGGGGAACCCTGGGGAGAGCCGCAGAATGGAGGGGGGTGCTGACTGTCACCAAAGAGAAAAGGGACTGAGGATTTATCATATCTGATGACCTTAAGGTATCAAAGCAGTGCGCAAGGGCTGCAGGGAGGGCCAGTGGCATGCTGGAGTGCATAGCAGAGGCATTACTTGCAGGAGACGGGAGGTGGTGTTGCCATTGTATAAAACACTGGTAAGGCCTCACCTGGAGTACTGCATGTGCAGTACTATAGACCACACATGCATGGACATAGACAAGGTGGAAGCGATCCAGAGGAGGGCGACAAAGATGATGCATAGCTTGCATCACAAAACATATGAGGAGAGACTAAGAGACCTCAGTGTGTACCGGAGCCGGATTTTCTATTTTCCTCCTTGCGGAGTGCCAGCATGCAATGACGTCTAGGCATGTGGCGTCTCAAATGCCTCCGCCCCGCTTGCTACACCACTCTAGTAGCACCCCCACCGGTAGTCACCAGGGCCCCTACAGAGCGATTGGGATAGGAGAGCAGTCCTCTGGATGATCCATCCTATCCCTCCCCTGCTGACCCCTGGCAGCCTGGGCCCACATCCGAACCTGGGTCGCTAGCATGGCACGAGGTGTGGTATCCAGTGCCTCAACCCTCAGCACCACCGGGCCAGCCTGTGATAGAAACTTTCAAGTACCTAAAGGACATAAACAAGGTGCAGGTGGGGGATCTTTTCCAATGTAGAAAAGCTTTCAAAACGAGGGGACACAATATGAAATTGGAGGGGGGGTAGATTAAGAGGTAACGTGAGAAGGTTTTTTTACACAGCGAGGGTGGTGGACCCTTGGAACAGTCTGCCACAAGCACAGTGGAGGGGTTTAAACATGCCTGGGACAGGCACAAGGGAACATTGGGTGGGGAGGGAGTGATGAAAAGCCATTGATCACTTAGAATCAGTGAGTGCATACAAGTAATAGGGCTTACGGGCAGACTAGATGGGCCTAGTGGTCCTCATCTGCCAACGATTTCTATGTATGCATGTTTCAGGTTCAATGGAATCTAATCAATATAATATTCTGTTCGGCAAATTTGAAGCCACCCTTACTAGGTGCCGTCACTGTGTTGATAAGAGTCTACCTTCTCCCTGTCCCTCCCCTATTGTCTTTGTAGATTCCTGTGTATACTGGCATGCTCCTTCCTTCCTTCCTTTCTTCCTTCCTTCCATCCCTTTTGTCCATTCTACCGAAGTTGTTATCTCCCACGTTTATTAGGTGTGGTAAGCTTACTGTTAAGTGATGCTTCTAATTTATCTCTATGTATTGCTATAACCAACCTATTCTACGCACTGTGATATCCCTGCTGTTTTTCTATGATGTACTACTTGTATTGATTGTCTGTGATGATTTTTATTAGGTGGTGGTAAACTTACTGTCATGTGATACTTTTGCCTTTACATATTTGTTACAACCAATCTACTCTATGTACCATGATATACCTGCTGTATTACTATGATGTATCCTTGTACTGACTGTCTGTGATGTTTAGTACTTTGTATCAGGGACCTCCTTGTGAATCAGCATGCTCAATGGAAGCTATTCCTACACAATAAACTGAACTGAACTGCTGAAGAGCTTGCCTCATTACTGACACATTTGACACATCTGGAATTTATATCCTGCCCCCCAAAAAAGAAATAATTTCCCTACTCTCTCTATTATGGTGCTTTCTTTGCTGCAGCGTGAGACAGAGCGTTCATGGCAGGCAGTGTCCTGATCAGAGACTCAGCAGCGTGAGACCTAAATTACCTCCACCTATGTTGTTTCTTTAAACTAAATGTCACATTTCTATGGCAGCATCATCATCTCATATGGAGAGTGTGGGCCCCATATTCAAAAGTCCCACACTGCATTGTGCAAGTGCCTGCCCCACACAACTGAGCTGCGCCAGCATAAAATAATGGTACATTCGAAAGATGCACTGTGAGATGTGATCGCGCATGTCTGGCTGAATATCCCAAACATGCATGATCACACAGTGGGAGATGCGCGGCAGGTGACTTGAGCCCTATGCGGAGTATAGGGAAATGCGCGGTAGGCAGCCATGTGCACGGTGTGCAGAATTGCAGTTTCAGCCGTATATGCAAATGGCCTCATTACACATTCCAAGCCCATTCCCCACATGTGCAGCTCATTACTGGAATGTATTCAGGCCATTTGCATACCCCAGCCATGTGCAGTTCCAGCTTTGCAGGGCTGCCCCACCACCCCACAAAGGTGAACAGGAGGTACTGCAGCCTAGCAGGCAGGTGTGACGGAATGTGTGTGTGTGTGTGTATATATATGTGTGGGTGGGTGGACTCCATTGGCCTGGGTACAGTCTCTTACCCATAGTCATGCACAGGGTCGGACTGGGGTACAGGGGACCCACCTGGACAGTGTCCACAGGGGCCCACCTAAACAAGCAACAGTGGAGGGCACAGGGTGACACAGTCTGATCGGTATACCACATGCATGTGATACACCAGCTCCGTGTGCAGCGTAAAGTCACCTGCAGTGCCCTAAACACCCCTATATGAGAGGACCATGGTGATAACTGCAAGGAACGGCACTGTGCAGAGGGTGACCAGGTACCCGAGTGGGTGTGTCCCACCTGTGTGCACCAATGGTGTACCACCGTGAGTATGTGCCACAGGTCAGTCCCTGGCCCATGCCAGGCTGCCACTCGTACCACCAGGCTACCTGGGCACCGTTGCCCCAGACATCACTCTGGCGCCCTGCAGGCCACATGAGTGCGCGTCATGGCCCCTGGTACATGTGCTGCAGTGAGGCCATCTGTTCCGCTGGTGTACTAGGGGTGCACCCGACAGCACTGGCATGTGGCAGCTGGGTGTCTTATGTCTTCGGTACAGTGTGGGGAATGGCTCTCTGGGCAGTGCCTGTGGTGTGCTGGCACCTGTGATTCTGGGTACTTCCGTCCTGACATGACTGCTGTGTATGGGTGCCTGGAGCACGTTCTGGTGCACCTCCAAGGGCTGTCTCAGGATGGCCTATCTGCAGTTACGCAGCATTCCTGTGGGTGGCTGGCCGATTTAGACCATCCTTTTGTCTGTCTAACTTTGTGCAGCACACTTCTGGGATGCGCAGCAAATGCACTGCACATTTTGGCTGAATATACCTTGGTATAACCCTAGATACCACCAAGTTGTTTGTCACCCTGGTGGACCATTTAGCTAAGGCAGTAAACACCAGGATTGGGTCTTATATAGACATAGGCACTGTCTCATCCTGATGCCCTCCGCATAGCAATCAGCAGTTCAATATTCTCCTTAATTGACTATGGGCTAATTATTTATGGTACTGCCACAGATACCACTCTTAAAATCCCCTATCCCTTGAACTTAGCCCTTTTCCCCTCCCTCTGTCCCTACCTACTCACTCCATCTTACTGCCTTATCCTCTCTACCCCCTTTCTTTCTTCTTTTTTCAACTTTTTGAACATGCAATCCTTATCTTGTAGCCTTAGATCCTTTAGTCTGTAGTCCCAATTTGTTTTTGTGCCTTATAACTTATGATATTTTTAAAATGTATATACCTTCACCTTGTTCTGCCATAGTTCTGCATAATATTCTAATACCTTGTTATATTGTCAATATTTATCTTGATTGCTCTCTGTTTTGTTGCACTGTGCTGCATCTGCTTTCTAACCCCAGGTATTCTTCTATATTCCTAACTCTCTGCAGTCAGCCTCCTAAGCAGAGCTGCCCAGAGAAACTGGAACTATATGCAAATGATAGAACTATCATTGTCTCATGACACGTATTCAAACTGCTGCCCTCATCTGCTGCAACGTTCCGTCAACGTATCAGATTTCTTTCTCCGCCTGACAAGTCAAGACACCCAGGAGACTTCCCATATCAGTCGTTCCTTGTGGTTCTTCACTGAATACAAGTAGTTTCTTATATTATTATTCTTACTGCTGCCTTTATTTTCTCCTTTTACCATAAACATTAGTTTAGTTAGTATTATTTAGTGCTGTTTTAGTTTAATTTTTCAGTTCCTCATGGCTTGGTATAACCATTGAGGAACTGGGGTTTAGTAACGGTTGCAGAAGCTTTATTTGCTAAATTCCGCTATTTAGTTTAACTGTTTTATTTGTTTAAATTGAAATAAATTTTGTATTTGAAACCGCTAACCCGGTTCTGATTCTAAGTTCTCAGTTCATTATCGGAACTTTCATTGGTTTCTGAACTGACTGCAAAAAAAAAAAAAAAGTGAAATCTTTATTGCGGTTCCTATTTTTCTTCATCGGTTGACGATGGCAGAAAAACCTAAGAAAAAGACTGGACCCCCAAGGTTTAAAAACTGCCTGAAGTGTAGGGACGTTTTTGCAAAAGCAGACAAACATGATTTATGTGTAGTCTGCCTGGGGAATGATAATTTTTCAGCAGGTTGTGATATCTGCAAATCATTCCCACAGAAAACAGTAGAAAAGAGACTTAAAAGACTACAAAAAAGATTAGAGAAGGGTATTACGGTTTCTGATCAACCCACACCCTCTAAGTCTGTGGGTGAAACTGCTGTCTCTTCCTTAAGCACCCCTGACGAGGGTGAAACATCTACTGTAAAAAGGATGGGTGATCCAGCTGACTCTCTGGTTCCCACTGAAAAAAACAAGAAGACAAAGTATATTGATCCCCTGGCTGATAAACCAAAAGGGGTTTCATGTGTGTCTCACAGCCTGCCATCATCAGAGGAAATTGCCCAGGCCATGACGGTCATACAGGCTTTGTAGGGTTTCATACCTACCGTAGTCCTTCCAGCACCGGTTCTGATCCTGGTTGCTCCTCCCTCTGAACCAAACCCATTTCAGAATACGATGGAGTTTGAAGAGTATGATTTACCTGAAATGGATGAAGGTGAGGCTTTAGAACCAGAGATCTCACCAGAGAAGGAGTTCGGCTCTCCCCGCAGACCAGAGGATTTTTCCTCTCATTTTTCCTTTGTAAGGCAAATAGTGGATGCCCTTGACCTGGCTGCCACCGAGGTCATAGAAGATGAAGAAGAGGCCGAATATATAGAGATGATGGGGTTAACACCCACAAAGAAAATTCTACTCCCTGTAAACAAGTTCTTTAAAAAAGACTTGTTTAAAATTCTGCCAACTCCAAATTCTATTCCACCTCTGGACAAGAAGGCGGATAAAAAGTACCAACTGGATAGACAAGGGGCTGAATTCCTCTTCTCTCACCCCAATCATCAGGGGATAGTCCAGTAAGCAGCCTGTGAGAAGGCAAGAGTTTCTTTAGCTTCTCATCCACCTGAGAAGGGCTCTCACAGAATAGACTACATGTTAAAGAAAGGTTATTTGGCTGCTTCACTAGGAGTAAGACAGGTTAACTACCAAGCTTACTCAGCACAGTACCAAAACTCACTGTGGCAGTCCATGTTGGCCATGGCAAAGAAGGCTCCTTCACCTTTCTCTGATGATTTGGCTGAAACAGCTAGGTTCAGCCTTGAAGCAGCCAAGTACCAATTTCAAATGGCAGCAGATGCCAACAACAATGCTGCCAGATGGACGGCCCTTACCATAGCCCTTAGAAGGCTGGCATGGCTCAAGGCTACTAATTTAACATGGGATACCCAGGCTAAAGTCATGGATTTCCCTGTAGAGGATCACTCATTATTTGATCAACAGACTGAAACATACATGAAGAAGGTGGATGAATATAAGGCCACCTACAAGAGTACTTCCTCAAAAGAGAGGCCTTCTTCCTCCTATAGGCCATACTGAAGGGGAGGCAGAGGATGGACAGCTCGGATTCCCCTCCTGAGCTCCCTCCTGGAGCGATCTCCTCAAGCAGGCACACAGAGGTAATAAACCACCTCCATCAGCAGCACCCCTTGTGAGGGGTTTTTTTCTATCTGCTTACTCTGGGATACTGTGGTTTGTCCGTGCTGCCTTATGCTTAACTGTGCTTCACTGTTATTCACTGTATGATTGCCTGAAACCTGACCTATGCTGCCATGTAAACCTCAGGCTTGGGGGTGGGGAGGTACATGCTCTACAACCCCCGAGGACTCTAGTTGTTTTATCAGTATTCTTAGCAACTCTGTCCTAGAATTGTATCTCAAACAAATTTGCCAGCTTACCACATGTATTTGTTGTTCTCCCCTTTAGTGTCTGTTTGAATCGGGATAATTTTCCCGCGCATGCGCAGTGCAGCAACCCGGTCTCCTGCTGCATAGTAATTGATTCTTTTGTCTCCATCCAGTATAGGCCTGCGCTAGTCCTCCGACCCCCAGACGCTCGGATTCCCCTCCTGAGCTCCCTCCTGGAGCGATCTCCTCAAGCAGGCACACAGAAGTAATAAACTACCTCCATCAGCAGCACCCCTTGTGAGTGGGGTTAGCTTGTCGACCCCTCCACCCACCCACCCTGGCTCGGCATTTCCTCTATAGGCACTGCCTTGTGCCTAGTCCATTTTTACTAAGTCCCCATTTTTCCATTTGCAGGTTATACCTGCCAGCCACTAGAGGGACCCTGAGATCCTACCACAACCACCACTATTCAGATAGCCTCCTCTCTCTCTTCCTGGATCCCTTCTAACCACCTACTCCACTTCTCTTCTCTTCAGCCTACAGCTACCCTGCCCACACCTCCTCCCACACCCAGCCCTATAGCTAGCCCTCTCTCGGACCCCAGCTATCACCTTCAAGCCCACACCTAATGACCACTAGGAGTTGCTATTTAGCACCCCATTTCGGGCCCAAACCTAGCCTGTCGCTGGCCCCTAGAACGTGGAGCATGGCTCTCACCCAGGTCCCTCTCCAGCTGCCCTGGGAGAGTCGTGAACCTGGTACCCTGTACACCAGAGTCCGTGTCACTACCACTGATCCAAAGTGGCATCTACGCTTGCTGGAGGGCAACTAAACTATTTCTGCCTACCTCCCCTGCTGCTTCCATTAGTGATATGCCTGCCCACCTCCTACTAAAATGCCTCCCTCTCATCCTTACTCTGAGACCACTGTCCAACCCACCTGACACAGTGATGCCACTGTCCCACCTAACTGACACCCCCCCCCCGTGCACACTGGCACTAGCTACCTCATGTGTCCCGGAGTTAGTACGTTACCACCCTACACTCACCACGTGCCCCAGCCCACTACACCCTTCCCCTAGTCACCTCCCAGCTGCTTTCCCATGCTCCTACTGGAGGCTTATCGTTCTCGCTTTTCCAGCCTGGATAACCCTGCCCACCCCCTGTGCCCAGAAGCTCCCCTCCTCTTCCCCACATACCTATCGAAAGCTCGCCCTCCACCACCTCCTGGCCAGGGCAGTGGTCATTCTACTACTCCTGACAGGCAATATACATCCCAACCCAGGCCCTGCTCACAATAGCCCGCCAGCAGGATCACCTGGGCTTTGCATAGCATCTATGAATATATGCAGCCTTCTGAAAAAATGTGATTCTCTCCAATGCTGGGTCACGTTGCATAAACCAGATATTATAACTCTGGTGGAAACCTGGCTATCAAAATCCACTCCGGACTCTTTTGTCTCCCTCCCAGGTTACTCCCTTTACCGGGAGGATCGTGTAGAGTGAGGCGAGAGCCCATGCAATCTATACCAGGGACTCTCTCACTGGACAAGCACTCCCTGCCCCAGCTCTGGTATGCAGGCGCGGGCTCTAAATGTCAAACTGACCCCGGACCCTTCCAGGGGCCCCCTCTATCTCACCACTGCCTAGATTCCCCCAAAAAATCAAACTCTGGCTCTGGTTTTGTTAACAGAGTACCTTACAACCCTACATCACACAGCTGACCAAATCCTTGTGGGTGACCTGAACATTAACTGGCTTAGTACATCCTCCTCCACCACCCGTGACTCTTTTGCGGCTATTGATGTGACTCAACTCATTTCCCAACCCACAAGAGTGAACACTAAGATAGGTACCAGCACCCTTCTAGATGTGGTCATCACTAACCGTCCTAAACAAATTCATGATATCCAGGTCCTTTCTGACTCACTTAGTGACCACTCCCCTATCCTTTTCCGTTGGACGACCTCCACACCCAAACCCACAGCCCATCCCACTCTACGTCGGCACCTCAGACCAGGTGGACTGAAAAGCCTTAAGCAACTTCTTGCCCAAATTAACTGGTCACCCATACACTACGCCCCTGATATAGATACAGCCCTAACCTTCTTTTCCCAAACCTTCAACAAAGCCTGTGACATTTTCTCATCCCTAATGGAAGTCCAAACCAAAGTACGTAATGCACCCTGGGTTACCGCGGTCTGCTTCAACTGCTCAAGCACAGGGATAACCTTTGGCACCTGGCCACAGAAACAGGCCGGTCGGCAGACAGACAGGCTTATACAGCCGCAAGAAACAAATGCACCTGGGCCATCAGAAAGGCAAAGGCCGATCACTCTCAGGCCGCGCTCACCTCCTCATGGGGGAGTGCAAGAACATTCTGGGACAACATTAAACAACTAAATGGGAGCACGCGCTCTCCCCCCCCCAGATCAACATTGACGGCGCTGTCTCTACCATCCCAGCCCGTATAGCCAACTTCCTCAACTCATCCTTCACGGACCTTAGCTCGGTCCTCCCTAGCGATTTCTTTGACCCTCCCCCCACCCTACCTGCCCCAGTCATCCGACGCCCTAGTTTCCACTTATGCAGGGTAACTGCCCAGGAAGTCAGACCACATCTGATTAAAGCACTAAAGAGCAATAGTACTGGCAGCGACTCCCTGGACCCCAGCATCCTCCGCTGGGTTCTGGATCAGGTCCTCGCTCCACTCACTAGCCTTCTCAATAAATCCCTCTGCCTGGGGCAATTCCCCTCAGCATGGAAAATTGCTACAGTTACGCCCATACACAAAGGAGGTGACAGGTCCACAGCTGGGAATTACCGGCCTATCTCCATTCTCCCACCCCTCTCCAAAGCCCTAGAAAAACTGGTGGCCACTCAAATTACGGATTACCTGACCAAACACAACATACCTCTGCTCGGAACAGCACGGTTTCCGTGCAGGTCACAGTACCAGCACTGCCCTCATAGAGTTTTCAAATTATCTACACTCATCCCTGGACTCTGGCTCACTAGCAGGGGCAGTGTTCGTTGACCTATCAAAAGCCTTCGACACTGTCTCCCACCCCCTCCTGCTGGATGCCCTCAGCCACGCCAGCTTCGCCACGGGGCCGGTCTCCTGGTACTCCAGCTACCTGTCTGCCCGCTCTCAGCATGTTAAAATTAATGGGACCCTTTCCAACACATGTCCTATCCGCTCAGGTGTTCCACAGGGCTCCATCCTAGGACCCTTACTCTTCTCGCTATACCTCAACACCCTGCCCAATGCATGCACTAGTAAAATTCTGCTGTATGCTGCTGATGCCGTCATCTTTGCCACCCACCGAAACCCCATCTCCCTACAGGACACCTTGCAACTATCTTTTAATGACGCTGAAACCTGGTTCAAAGAGCATAGACTTGTAATCAATCTCAAAAAAACAAAAACTATGCTCTTTGCCCATCCCCAAAACAAAGCCAGCAATTTCCCACTCCACATCCTCCCTAGCTCCAAGCATCCTCTTGAGCAAGTCCACTCGTATAAGTACCTTGGGGTCTCCTTTGACTCTGCCCTCACATTCCACGACCACTTTGATGCCCTTGCCTCAGCTACCAATGTTTGACTAGGTATCCTATACCGCTACAAAAATTGCCTCCCCCCACGATGCCCTCCGACTAACGGTTACATCCTCAATAATGTCCCTTGTGGACTATGGCCTGTCAGTTTATGGTGCCGCGGACTCGACTGCCCTCAATAAAATCCGCCTCACCATGAATAAGGCCTGTAGGCTAATTACAGGGGCCCCTAGGCTAACACATACCTACCAGCTATATGAAATGGTAATGCTGCTTAACCTAGATGAACGACTCAGATATCAAACCTGCCTCATAGCAAAACAAACTCTCCTCGGGCTATCCCCACCTGGGCTAACAGCTTCCATCCACCTAACGCAGCCCTTAGTTCAAACACGAACCTCCTGCAAGGCCACACTACTAGTCCCTAGAGCCAGGACCACACATGGACAAAGGTCCTTCTGTTACAGAGTGCCCTCCTGGTACAACACACTCCCTACCCCCATCTCTGATACCCTCACGATCTCCTGCTTCAAAACTTCATTTCGGAGTCAGCTATTTAACATACATAGCTGTGATTGTCTCTAAGGTGTTCTAGCTCACTATCCACTGACAAAGCTCACTAAGTGGCTCCTCACCCAACCAATCAGCAACCACGTCCCATAGCCCTCTGAATCATTACCATCTCCTGTCTCTGCACTCTACTATGTGTATGTTTATACCAATGTATGTTTAAGCTGTATCCAAATAACTGTAACAGCCTGTGATAGCCAAATCTGTAACCTCAATGATGTAACTAAGAAATAACAGCACTTGACTGCCAACGTTGTAACCGCAATGATGTAACAAAATGTTGTAGTGTATTTGTCCTCTTTGTGATGAGGTACCTTTGGAAATGAGCCTCTGGCTCAAAGGTTGTAAACTGATGTACAAATAAATAAATAAAAAGGTCTACTACATTTATTTATCAGGCACAGGCTGTCTCACAATATCAACAATACCCAGAGCAGACTGGGTATTTCAGGGCCAGAGGTAGAAGGGGCTCTAGGAGAGGTTCCCAAACTACCCAAGCTCAGCCCCAAGCAAAACATAACCCCTGACTTAATGATCAAGGCCGCCTCCCCTCTACCAGTAGGGGGCAGACTGGCTCAATATTTCCAGGCTTGGTATTCCATCACCACAGACAAGTGGGTCCTAGAGGTAGTGAGTCAGGGTTTGTCCCTGAGTTTTAAGTCTTTTCCTCCCTTGAGAATAAGGGTGTTCAAACCAGCCTCCCTCATAGAGAAAAAACTCCTGGAGAAGGAGGTTCAAGGCTTACTCCAGCTAAAAGCAGTGGAGTGTCTCCCAAGTCATCAGAAAGGAAGAGTCTTCTATTCAAGATACTTCCTCACCAAAAAGAAAAATGGGGAGTGGCGGCCTATTCTAGACCTCAGACTTTTGAACAGGCATCTAATAAAACCAAAGTTCAAAATAGTCACACTGGCAGTGATCTTACCAGTAATCCATCAGGGAGATTGGCTGGCATCTCTACAGCTAAAGGATGCTTACTTTTACATCCCAATAGTAGCTTGTCAGAAGACACCAGGAGAAAGGACTGCTGTTTAACTGGACTTCTCTGCCGGGGCTAAAGAAGTAGAACTCTTGTACTTGGAACTTTAATTTAGGGTAAAAAAAAAACTAACAAACAAAACAAAAAAAAGTGTGTGTCTGAGTTAACTGAACTGAATGGTTATCTGAACAGTTATCTAGGTGTAAATCTCGGGTGATTGAAAGGACTTGATAGCTGTGAGGTTTAAATTACTTGTAGAAAGATCTAGTAAGTAGGGGGAGTGGCTCAGCTACAAGGAAGCTACATTTAAAGACTGCCTTAGAAAGATTTTGCTAGTAGCTTGACAGAAGACACCAGGAGAAAGGACCGCTGTGTGACTGGACTTCTCTACTGGGACTATATTCCCTCCCCCCAAAGCTAGTTCTACTTTTATAGGCACAGAATTTGATTGACAACAGGAACTTCCTGTTGGGAGCAGGAAGTGAGTGATCACAGAGCCTCCAAAGAACCACCATCCTAGAAGGGCAAGAGTAGCTCTCCGGCCCCCTCTAGCTGCTGGAGGTCTGCCTCTGAGCAACTAAGGGGTCTACTGAGAAACATAGGATATTCTTGTCTCAGAACAGGACAGTCAGGAGCTTAAAGGGCACACAGGCAGAAAGTAAAGAGAGAGAAGAAAAAAGAGAAGGTAAGGATTGCAAACAGTTAAGGGGCCAGAAATAAGACATGATGGGAGTGGTGCAGTGCAGTGGCTGTGGAGCACAGTCTTCCGGGAGACGTTCTGGAGGATGCGGTGTTGTCCCATCTGCAGGCACCTCTCTGGGCTGAGGGAGGAGGTTGCTCATCTCCAGGCTGAGTTGGCCAGGATTTGTGGGGCCTCCTCTTCCATCCAGGGACCACCAGTGCCACTGCCGTTGCCTCAGAGGTTGCCAAGAAGAGAGGCGGTTGGACCACAGTGGGCTCAGGAGGGTGAGGTGGTGGAACAGGCGCATCCCTCCAGTTGTACCTCTCCACAATTCCTATGCCATTCTGGCAAAGTGTGGTTCCTCTATGGAGGCACCCGAGTGGAGACCAAGGAGGATGCTGGGAACTTCCACAAGGAGACCCACAGGAGGGTGGCAGGGGACCCCACAGGGAAGGAAACAACTCCTGGTGGGGACTCCATTGTTAGGAAGGTAGAACTGGGGAGGAAGGGAGAGGGAGGTAGGTGCCTGCCTGGCGCCATGGCTTGGCGGGACAGGAGCAATCCTCAGGATTGCGGAGCAGCTGCACAGGGGAGGGAGCTGGATGTCATTGTCCACCTGGGACCATATGACCTGGCTAAGAAAGGGATTAGAAAGTGCAGGAAGAGTTTGTGGAATTGGGGAGGGGCCTTAGACAAGTAGCACATACGGTAACCTACTCGGTGCTGCCCATCTATGGCATAGGAGAGGCTAGGGTGTTCCGCACCATAGGATTCAATCAGTGGCTGAAAACTGGTGTGGAGCTCAGGGATTTGGCTGATTGGGGACTGGGGTCCACCTGAAGTGATGCAAGCCTATACTGGCATGATGGGCTGCATCTATCCAGGAGGGAACCAGGCTCCTAGGTGATAGGTTTAAATGCTTCATTGGCAAGCATTTAAACTAGCCAAGGGGGGAGGCACTGGAAAGGAGCAGGGAAATCCTAGCCCCCCCCCAACAAATCACGGTAGTAAGTGCGGTAAACACCAACATAGAGGTGTCGATAGGGAGAAGGGCAGGGGTAAATGGAGAAAGTGACAAAGGCAAGAAGGACAGGGATGGGGCAAAAAGGAGTAAGGCCATCAGGAAATGGAGGTGATGGTACCAATTCCGTAGTCTGGGCAACAAGCTCCCTGAGCTGGTGGCCTTGATGGAAGAGGATGTCTGGATATCGTAGCAGTCACAGAAACATGGTACACAGAGAACCATGACTGGGATGTTAACATACCAGGGTACATAACCTACAGGAGAGACAGGCAGGGGAGAAGAGGGGGAGGAGTAGCTCTCTATGTAAAGGAAGGGATGAAAGCAACTGAACAAAAGAGTAAACATGGAGGAGAGGAGGCACTGTGGGTCACCTTGGAGACTGGAAAGGCACCACAATCCGCACGGGGTTGTGTACAGACCCCCATGTCAGGGGGAGGGAATGGACAAGGATATGATAGAAGCCATTCTTAGAATGGCAGAGAAAGGGGAGATACTGTTGATGGGAGACCCAAATATGTTAACTGGAGCACATTTGCTGCAGCCACATCCAAGAGCAGGGCCATTCTTGATGCCCTACAGGTGGCAGGCCTCAGACAGCTAGTTTCGGAACCCACTCGTGAGGGAGCAATCTTAGACCTCGTACTCTCAAGCGGGGCAGTGAGAGGATCTCAGATCTAGAAGTGGGTTGCCATCTAGACAAGTGATCATCAAACAGTGTGGTTCACGTTAAACTCAGCTACAGAGTCAAGCCATACAAAAGTGAGGGTACTGGACTTCAGGAGGGCTGACTTTGGCAAGATGGGAGAGTGCCTCAGAAAAGCACTAGCAAACAGGCTAGAAGGAGGTGTGGAGCAACAATGGGGAATCATCAAAACTGCCATCACAGAGGCAGCAAGCCTTTGTGTGAAGCAAATAAACAAATCAAAATGAAAGAAAAAGCCACTGTGGTTCTCAAAAGAGGTGGCTGTGAAAGTCAGGAAGGAAAAGATAGCATTCCGGAAGTATAAGGAAACACAGAAGGAGCAGGTCAGAGAGCTGTACCAGTTAAGGCAGAAGGAAGCAGGGAGAGAAGTCAGAATAGCAAAGGCCCAAACTGAGGAAAAGATAGCCAACTGGGTTAAGAAGGGGGATAAAACATTTTATAGGTACATCAGCGGCGAGAAAGACAAAGGGAGGGATAATGAGGCTGAATAGAATGAACGGTGGGTAGGCAGAGGGGACAGTGAAAAAGCAGGGATACTGAACAAATATTTCTGCTCAGTATTCCCAAAGAGGAGGGGAAGTGCCTAATCCAATTAACAGAAGCACTCTTGATAGGGGTGGTTCCCAGTCCTTTCACAGAAGAAAGGGTTCTGCAAGATCTCCTAAAACTGAAGGTGGACAAAGCAATGGGGCCTGATGGAATTCACCCCAGAATTCTAAAAGAATTAAGGGGGGAACTAGTGAAACCACTGGCTACTCTTTTTAATAAATCTTGGGAGGATGGTGTGGTACCCGAGGACTGGAGGAAGGCGGATGTGATTCCTCTTCACAAAAGTGGGACCAAGACAGAGGCCGGAAACTACAGACCTGTCAGTCTGACCTCTGTGGTAGGGAAAGTGATGGAGTCACTTCTGAAGGAAAGAATAGTTGAGTACCTAGAGGCCAGTGAGGCACAGGACCCAAGGTAGCATGGGTTCTGGCCCGGAAGGTCATGTCAGGCGAATCTAATAGATTTCTTTGACTGGGTGACCAAAGTAGTAGACCAGGGAGGGGCTGTGGACATGGCCTACCTAGACTTTAGCAAGGCATTTGACACAGTCCCACAAAGATTAATAGTCAAATTAACCAGCCTGGGTGGGTCCCAGGGTGGTAGCCTGGGTAAAACATTGGCTGGACAACAGGACACAGAAGGTAATTGTAAATGGAGTCCACTCTGAAGAAAGAGGGGTTACTAGTGGGGTACCGCAGGGTTCAGCATTGGGTCCAGTCCTTTTTAATGTCTTCATAAGTGATATTGCAGAGGGACTGGAAGGAAAAGTATGCCTCTTTGCAGATGACACAAAGATCTGCAACAGGGTTGATACACAAGGAGGCGTGGAAAGGATGAGAAGGGACTTGGCAAGGTTGGAGGAATGGTCAAGTATGGCAGCTACAATTCAATGCAAAGAAGTGCAAATAATGCACCTGGAAACAAGAACCCAGGGAAGAATACACAATAGGGGAGGTAGTAACAACAACAAAAAGGAAAGGGACCTGGGGGTAATCATATCAGATGACCTTAAGGTTAGTAAGCAATGTGAGAAGGCAGTAGGGAGGGCTGGGGGTATACTGGGATGCATAGGGAGAGGCATCAGCAGCAGAAAACAGGAAGTTGTTAGCCCTCTGTACAGACAGTTGGTGAGACTCCATCTGGAGTACTGTGTCCAGTTCTGGAGACCCCATGTCCGCAAGGACATAGACAGGATAGAGGCAGTCAGAGAGGGCAACTAAAATGGTGCAGGGTCTGCAGAGAAGCCGTATGAGGAGAGACTAAAGGCACTTAATATGTATACCCTTGAGGAAAGAAGGGAGAGGGGGACATGATAGAAACTTTACGTGCCTCAGTGGAATCAACAAAGTCCAAGAGGGTAGCATCTTTCAGAAAAGAGGCGTGCAAGAACAAGGGGACACAATTTAAAGATAGAGGGGAGGGCAGTTCAGGGGCAATGTGAGGAAGTATTATTTCACAGAGAGGGTAGTGAATGCATGGAACAGCCTTCCTGAGGAGGTTGTGGGGTCTAAAACTGTGCGAGAATTCAAGAATGCATGGGCCAGACATAAGGCAGTTCTTGTGGGGGGTAGGAAGAAATAGGCTGTTGGTTAACTAGGATCTGCGGCCTATCCGGTAGGAAGTGAAATGGGCAGACTAGATGTGCCAAGCGGTCCTTATCTGCCGTCAAAGTCTATGTTTCTATGTTAATAAGAGAATCTCACAGGAAGTACCTGAGATTCAGACTTCCAACAGGATGTTACCAATTCTCAGCTCTACCTTTCGATTTCATTTCGGCACCCAGAGTGCTTACAAAGTGTTTGGTAGTGGTAGTGGCATACCTAAGAAGGTTAGGTATATCAGTCTTCCCTTATCTCAACAACTGGCTAGTGGTGGGAAGTTCACTACAGCAGGTACAAGATCATCTAAAGGTAACACTAAACCTGTTACAGTCTCTAGGATTCCTGGTAAATCAGAAGAAATCTATTCTCACTCCAGTGCAAGTCCTGCATTTCATAGGAGCAGAACTGAACACAATACAGGGAAGAGCTTTCCTCCCTCAGGACAGGGTGCAAAGCAGTCTGCAGTTAGCTGCCTCATTCAAGCTGAACGAGCCACGACCAGCAAGACAGTTTCTGCAAATTCTGGGACATATGTCTGCAGCAGCAGGCACAATCCTGGGAGCCAGGTTCCAAATGAGAGATATACAGTTTCATCTCATGGCACACTGGTGCCAGAGAAAAGACAAACTGACAAAACCAATTCCAGTAACAAGAACCCTGCTTCAAGCTCTCCAGTATTGGAAGGAAGCAGACAACCTCAGGGAAGAGGTACCCTTCCCAAGGGAAACCCCATCAGCTATCCTCAAAACCGACGTCTCTCAGTTAGGATGGGGTGCTCACTTAGGGGAGCACACCACTCATGGAACCTGGTCCATCACAGAGTCACTCCTGCATATACATTTGCTGGAGCTAAGGGCAGTGTTTCTGGCCTTGAAAGCATTTGCCCATCTGGTACAAGGGAAAGTGGTGCAAGTCAGGACAGACAACACCACAAGAATGTACTATATAAACAAGCAAGGGGGAACAAAGTCAGACCCCCTATGCACAGAGGCTGTGAAAGTCTGGAGTCTGGTTTACTCACTAAAGGCCTCATTACAGGCCATTCACATACCAGGAAAGGACAATACCCTGGCAGATGCCCTGAGCAGAATCAACCAGGCACATCATGAGTGGTCCATCAACAAGCAGGTGCTGGACTGGTCAGGGAAAGTCTGTATGCCTTCCCTTCCTTCCCTCTCATCTTTATAGTCCTGATCTAACTCAGGTCACAACCTGCATCAATGATTCTAATAGCACCAGACTGGGCCAGGCAGCTGTAGTACCCTCTAATACTTTCCATGTCGGTAGCCAAACCAGTACACTTACCCAGGAGGCACAACCTGTTGACCTCCCACCAGGGGAAAATCTTGTATCTGAATCTCAGGTCTCTCAGACTCAAGGAATGGCTTTTGAGGACGTGGAATGTGCAAACTTAACTCTTTTCCAAGCTGTTCTGGTTATCCTGAAAGGTTATAGAAAGCCTTCGACTAAGAAAACGTATGCATCAAAATGGAAAAGATTCTCTATTTGGTGTAATTCTAAGAAGATTTCCCCTACTTTAGTGGAAATCGCAATTGTTCTGGAATACCTCGCATACCTCCACTCTCAGGGGCTGAAATATACATCCCTGAAAGTTCATCTGGCATCAATCTCTGCCTGTTCTGCAGGGAAAGGTATTTCCATAGCATCCAATCCCATTTTCAAAAAGTTCTTTAAAGGTTTGTGCCACTTGCATCCACCTATTAGGAAACCAGTTCCAGTATGGGACCTGAACATTTGCATTGCTCAGCTCATGAAACCAGCTTTTGAGCCTATGTCCTCTGCACATTTAAAATATGTTACTTGGAAAACTGTTTTTGGTTGCAGTTACTTCAGCTAGAAGAATCAGTGAACTACAAGCCTTATGTGCTGAGAAGGACTATCTTTCCTTCCATAACAACAAGGTGGTGCTGAGAACAAATAGGAGATTTCTTCCCAAGGTGGTTTCTGATTTTCACTTAAACCAATCCATTACACTTCCAATTTTCTTCACTGAACATGCTAGTTCAGATGAACGTAGACTCCATAGTCTAGATGTCAAAAGAGCATTAAGCTATTATATGACCCATACCAGGGGTCATAGACGTGACAAGCAACAGCTGTTTCTTACTTATGGGGATGTAGGTAAAGGCACCCCAGCTTCTAAGAGGTCAGTCTCCCACTGGATAATACAGTGCATTCAAGTTTTGCTACTCAAAAGTTGGCAAGGAACCCCCAGCAGGCCTAAGGGCCCATCCAACTAGAGGCACAGCTGCTGCTGTAGCAGCGTAGAGAGATATTCCATTAGTGGAAATCTGTAAAGCAGCTACCTGGAGGACAGTACACACAGTCCAGGAGTGATGCTAGGTTTGGCACAGCAGTCCTGCAGAGCCTCTTTCCTAAGTAGGTTCTCTGCTCACCTCCAAAGTTACTGCTTTGAAGTCTGCAGAGAGTTAGGAATATAGAAGAATACCTGGGGTTAGAAGAAAACATTACTCACCTTAATAATCTTGTTCCTTCCAAGGTATTCTTCTATATTCATAACTCTCCTCCCTGCCTCCCCTTCGAGAACCAGAGCCTCTGCACTCCTGATCAAGTTTTATAATTGAAAGTCCCAAACACTGGTATATAAGTTTTCTAAACCTAGTGAGAAATTTTTAATTCCCTTCTTCCAGATCCAAAAGCAAATGATTTGATACCTTTTAATGGACCAACATAGATGTGACAACAAGAACAAAGTGCTCTAGCTTTCGGACCAACAAGTCCTTCGTCAGAAGCGTAATGACAGTTATTTAGAAAAAAAACAATACTTTTAACACCCAGATCATGCAGAAAAAAACCTAGAAAAAAATCCTCATTGGTTTAAAATACTCATTTAAAAAAAAAAAAACAGAAGATGATGTTAGAGAAGCTTAACAGTGTCACGTCACCTTCAGCTGGGAGAGTCTCAGGGTCAAAGGTGCTTAGTGCAGAAGACATACAAAGAGCTCTACTGCATATAAATTAAATTGACATATAAGATAACTACTTGAGCAGATGGCTCTTAAATCAAATTATGAATGTCACAATGTGTATAAGACTGCAGTTACTGGACTTCCAGTGACGTCATGGGCATGGCTGCATGCTAACCCAAGGAGCTTCTTCACAACCCCAGAGCAATCTAAGCTAATCCTCAGCTTTTCAACACCCAGCAAATGAACTCAACAGATCCTTAATTAACCTGAAATGGCGGGGAAATCGTCGAAGCCGAAAAACTTGAAAATGACTGCCTCCTCGAGCAAAATGAAGCAGTTGGTGTTGGGGGAGGCCTTAGAAGGTATAACCACATTGCCCTCGTGCAGATGCCAGACCTCTGAATCCTCAACAGAACCGGACGAGGAGATTTTGAATTTGACAGAGACTACAGCTGAAACCCTCAAACAAATACTAAAAACGGTCACAAAAATAGATACAGCACTGACCGATTTAAAGAAAGATGTACGCACCTTGGACCAGAAAGTGATGGAGAACGTAGCAAAGGTCACAGAACTTACTGAGGCTCAGAACACTAGTGAGCGCTTGCTGCTCTGTCTTTTGCGATGGGATCAGGACAATCAACAAAGAATGGGGGATCTGGAAAACAGATCCCGATGCAACAACTTTTGAATCCACAGGGTCCCGGAGGGTCAGGAGGAGGGATATGCCATGGTAGCGGACTTAGTACAACATCTGCTTTGGTCAGTCCTATCGATTCCCTCAGACTTAAACCTGGAGATTGATAAGGCGCATAGATCGCTAATTGCAAAACCCACAGATCCCGCGGCGAAGCCGTGCTCCCTCAGCATCCAGATGGTATATTACCAAAGCAAAGAATGGCTATTGAGGGAAGGATGGCGCCATAAAGATATAAAATTCCGTGACGCACTCATTTTCTTTGACCAAGGCTTTTCAAATGCATTGCAGACGGAGAGGCAACAGGCCAGAAGTATTGTGAGGGTGCTTAAAGCCAAAAAAGATATTCGGCCCCAAATCCTATATCCAGCCTGCCTAAAAATTCACCTGGAGTCAGGAACAAGGTCTTTTCCCTTCTTGGTAGAAGCAGTACCACTTCTGAAGGAGTTAAGTATCCCGGTACCAGACTTAGAAATTGAAACTTTGGAGAGAAAGCTTCGGGCAGAAATGTGGTCCACGAGCACGAGGGGATCAAACAAGAAACGGGGACTCCCTGGCTCCCTCCCATGTGAAGCAGTGACTGATATTGGGAAATTGCTGAAACGAGTAGGCCAACAGAACCAGAACCACCTCACCGGCTCTTCCCCCATCAAATCGCAGAGGAGATAAATCTTGAAGCTACAAGTATTGGTACTGTTCTGGTTTTTTCTCCTCTCTTGTTCTTTACGTTTTAGCAGGTTATGAGGGAAAGGGGAAAGTCAGCAGGAATAGATTGCCAGATCATCTGGGATGGCCCCAGAGGTTTTATGATGGACAAATCCTACAGGGAGCTCCGGAAGATAATATGCTCCGAAACAATGACTGTCAGAGTAACGGAACATTTTATGAAGCTGGTGAAAATGTGGGAGAAAAGGGGGTGGGAGGTGAGTTAAGTTACCTTGCATGAGGAAAGAACTATACTGCTGCGACATGTGGCGGAAGAGGGGTAGTGGTAAAGGCTGATTAAACATATACACAATCCGGGGAATGGTTGAAAAACGTGTGAGAGGTAGAGAGAATTTTACAATGAAGGACACATTGCTATGGGTCAGGGGAGAACTGGGGAGGAGAAATTGCTGTCTCCCTCTCCAGGAGTGCTGGGGGAGAGCGGGAAAATGGATTTAAAGGGTGGGGTGCGGGGGATGCTTCGGGGGCGCGGAAAGGTAGCGACGTCATATACAAGTGGTGAAGTGCACACATATTAAGTGTGAACAACCACGACCTCCGAAAACAACCGGGAGGTGATTTAAACTAATAGCTAGCCATAGATGGCTGGTATCTCCTTGGAAATTTGGATAAGATTGTAAGTAGTGAACATTTTCGAACAGTTCACCAGATAATAGGGAACAAAATGTTAAAGGTTTACAGTCATATGTTAATGACTGATTTGTTTTGTTCGCTCTTGGTTATTTTTTACTATATTATTCTTTTAGTGTAGAATGTCAAATGAATCTAGTACACACATGGGAGGAGGGAGGATGGTGAAGATGAGGGGGATAGGGAAGGTGACAGGGATTGATACCCAGTACACAGTAGCCAGGATGAAGCAGCCAAAATGACTCAATTAAATATTGTATCTTACAGTGTCAAAGGCATTAATTCACCTATTAAGTGGACTAGATTGCTGACCGAGTTAAAACATTTGAATTGTGACATAGCTCTTTTACAAGAGGCGCACCTGAGCCCTCTGGAACATGGGAAGCTCAGACGAGCATGGGTGGGTCAAGTGGAGGCGGCCTCTCATGAGTCAGCTAGAAAAGCTGGGGTGGCTATCCTATTTAAGAGAAACTGCCCATTTCAAATTCAGGATGTGGAGGGAGCTTTTTCAGGCAGATTCATTAGCGTGTTGGGTAGAATTCAAGACAAATCAATACATTTGATAAATGTGTATGCCCCTAATGTAGACACAGACACATTTTTTATCGTAATATTTCACAAAATAGCAGAGGTCATGGAGGGTCAGTTGATCCTGGGGACACTTTAATGCTGTTTTATGTCCAACACTGGACCGGTCATCAGGCCAGATATCCACAAACAAAATGACAACAAGGAAGCTGAGGATGTTGTTGGGGGGGGGGGGGGCTGGTCGACATGTGGAGATCACTGCATGGGACAGAGAAGGATATACGTGCTATTCGGCAGCTCAGAGATTCTATTCACGAATTGATGTTTTTCGTGCATAGATCCGCTCTCCATCTGTGTACAGCCTCGACCATACATTCCATAACATTGTCAGATCACGCGCCAATTTCTGTTCAGTTATTCTGGGGAAGTGTAGGTAGAAAGACTGTATGGAGACTAAATGTCTCATTGTTAAATGATAAGACCTTCCTTCAGCACATAACCCAAATGGTGAAAGATCTGGAGTCTGACTTACCTATCAGAGATACTTCACCTTTAATACGGTGGGACATGATGAAGGCGGTGGTAAGGGGACAGTTAATAAGTTTTGCTTCAGCCAGAAAGAGAAGTATCAATAAGAAGCGTTGCGGTTTAATAGAGAAAGTGGTGGAGTGGGAAACTAAACAGAAACTCGACCCTAGCAATGCAAAAGTGTCGGGGGAGTTGACTGAGGCTTGTACAGCAATGCAGGCTTTAGACAACAAAAAAGCTGAGGAAATCTTAAGGTTTTCAAATTAGAAGTACTACGAGGGAGGATCTAGAGCAGCCAAATTGCTGGCAATGAGGCTTAGGAAAACTCAAGCTAGTAGGTACGTGCAGTGTATTAGAACTAGGAATCATACCAGTACAATATGGAGACAACCACAGGAGATTGCATCCCAATTCAGGCAGTACTATGTAGAATTGTACAGAGAATATAAGCAACCACAGATGGTTATGCAGGACACGAGGAAATTTCTGCAGGCCCTGACTCTACCGGAGCTTCCCGAAGAAGCCCAGCAGGCCCTCTCCGCCCCCATCACGGAACAAGAACTTTACTTGGTAATAGCCCAGTTACCAACAGGTAAATCTCCCGGTTCAGACGGGTACCCAGCTGAGTTCTACAAAGCCTTTAAAAAATTCTTAGTTCCCAAACTAAGACTGGTCATGAACTCAGTCTTAGAGGAAGATAAATTCCCACAATCCTGATCAGAGTCTTTGATTTCTGTCATCCCTAAATTAGGTAAACAGGAAGATTTTTTTGAGTCTTACAGACCGCTATCTTTACTGAACCAAGATTTCAAGTTATTAACTAAAATAATGGCCAGTAGACTGCAACATTACATCGAATTTCTGATCCACCCAGATCAAGCTGGATTTATTCCCCATAGGCACCTCTCAGATAATATAAGAAGGTTACTAAATATTGTAACAGCTCCAATCAAAACAAGTACATCCCACATAGCCCTTTTCTTAGACGCTGAAAAAGCGTTTGATCGCATTAACTGGGCATACATGAAAGAAACCTTAATACAGGTGGGAATAGAGGGGAATTTTTTAAAATGGATCTTGTTAGCCTACCAAAATCCCACAGCCAGAGTGAGAGTAAATGGGATGGTATCCGACAACTTTAAGGTGAGGCGGGGCATGAGGCAGGGTTGCCCTTTGTCCTCGCTTTTATTTGCATTAAGCATTGAACCCCTCGCTCAAGCCATTAGGCAGGATAACAACATCAAAGGAATCAAAGTAGAGGGTGTTGTAAATGAGGTTTCCATGTATGCAGATGACACGTTAGTTTATTTAAACAACCCAGAAGCTTCCCTTCCCCTACTTTTAGACCTGTTAAACCAGTTTGGGAAAATCTCAGGTTTCAAGGTAAATGAAGGAATGTCAGAGATGCTTGTTATCAGAGGAAAGAAGCTGCAAGGGTCCAATTTAGGGATACCATTTTCCTGGGTTAGGGACAAAATAAGGTATTTAGGCATTCAGATACCCACTAAATTGTCAAAGCTTTACCAGCTTAACTATGGAACACTCAAAAAACAGGTTTTTGCAGATATAAATTGTTGGCAAGATATGCCCCTGACACTCTCCAATAGAATTGACACAGTTAAGATGAATATACTGCCCAGATATTTGTTCCTGTTTATGAATCTACCTGTTCCATTTAGGAAGGGGGACTAGAAAGAACTTGGGCAGAAAATAAGTAATTTCATTTGGGCAGGGCGGCGCCCGAGGAAGAGGTGGGAGGTATTAACAGATGCTTGGGGAAAGGGTGGTTTGGCTGTTCCTGATTTTTATAATTACTACCTAGCAGCCCAAATTATGCCGGTACTGAGTATGCTATCACCAGGTTACACTGGTAGCTGGTACTTAATGGAGAAAGATTCATACCTGTTGATACCCCTCAATTACCTGTCATGGGTAACCCTTAGGCCAGACATTGTTAAAATCAAAAACCAATGGTCCAGACACACAATGACAGTCCAGCTGCAAATTAGGCAGTGGTGGGAGAGCCCCACACCAGTTTGGCCTTACATACCCCTGATTTATTTACCCCAATTCCCTACAAACACCAGGGATCATGCTTTTGTGAATTGGAAGGACCGGGGATTGAACCACCTTAACCAGTTCATGCAGGGAGAGGTAATTTTGTTTATTTATTGAAATGTTTCACCAGGAAAGGTACACTGAGCAACTTAATGCTCATCTCACGGCACGCCCTGGGGGAAGGGGGAGTGGGATGTACAACATATTTAAATGATACAAAAAAAAAAAACAGTACGGGGACAGGAACATATAATATACATGATAATCAATGCATACAGTAGTAATACAGTGTAATCATACAGGGGATTCATGATGACACAATAACAGCAAGGGAGGGTAGCATGAGTAACAAGACACATATAGTAAGTGCTGGGTAATTAAGGGCGATAGGTGAAGGGAGGAAGAGGAGGTGTGGAGAGGGGAGAGCAAGTAGGCAAGGAGGGAGTCAAGAGCTTGAACAGTTTGTGGTCAGGTAGTTGAGTAGTGCTGAAGTGAGGGAGTTCAGTGAGGAGGAATGGTGAATTTGTGGAGGGGAGCATTCCACAGTTTTGGCAGATGGTGCGAGAAAGCTTTTTGGCCAGAGGATGAAGATCTGTTGGGGATAAAGAAGGTGCATAGGTTGTCAGATCTCAGAGAGTAATGGATGGGTGGAGGGGTACTAAGGGAGGAGGAGAGGTAGGAGGGGAAAGAGCCAAGCCAGAATTTAGAGATGAACTTGGTACCGTGTAGCATACGACGATTTTGGGGCATGAGGACATTTAGGGACCAGTAGAGGTCACAGTGATCGGTGGGGGGGGGACATCTAAAGCAAAGCAACAGAAGGAGTTATAGAGAGAGTCTAGTTTGGCTAGGGAGGACTATGGGCAGCACCATAGACTATGTCGCAGTAGTCGAATATAGGCAAGATCGTCGTCAGTACTAGCTCACGCCTGGCCGCGAGTGGGATACAGTTGCTATTTCTATATAGGGCTCCAAGCTTGGGCTTAAGTTTTTTCTGAATGGCCTCAATGTGTACTGAGAAGTTTAGGTGTCTATCCAGCCAGACACCGAGACACCTGAATGAGGAGAAGTCATCGAGTACAGTCCTATCCAGGGTGTGGAATGTGGGCAGGGAACTTAGCCTAGCGAGTCTCTGCCTAGTTCCAAATGACATAGAGACAGTTTTCTTGGCATTTAGAAAGATGTGATGAGAATTAAACCAGTGCTGGACTCTAGAGAAGTCAGACTGGAGCCTGATATTGACATCAGCGACCGAGTTGCCAGATGTATATAGAACCGTGTCATCAGCATACATGTGGATGCTGGAAGTGGAGCAGGCCTGGGGGAGATTGTTTAAAAAGATGGAAAACAGAATGGGGCCAAGCACTGAACCCTGGAGAACACCGGTAGTTATGGGCATGAGGAAAGAGGTGACATTGGCAGTTTTAACTGATTGCGACCTGCCGGACAGATAGGCACTAAACCAACCTGTGGCAGAAGGGGAAAGACCAGTGGCTGAGAGGCAGTTCAGGAGGAGAGGGTGTGAGACAGTGTCAAAGGCTTTCACCAGATCAACAAGGATGGCTGAGGTAATGTGACCTTTGTCAAAGCCAGAGGAGATGGTCTCAGTTAGTCTGAGCAGAGAAGTGATAGTAGAATGTGATTTCCGAAATGCAGATTGGAATGGTGTGAAGAACCCGGAGTCAGATAGGAGGGAGGAGAGCTGGTTGAGGACTATGTGTTCTTGTAGTTTAGCTAGGGTAGGTAGAAGGGAGATAGGTAGATAGTTGCCAGGTGCGGAGGAGTTGCCCCCCCTTAGGGAGCGGGAGCACAACTGCATGTTTCCTTACTGAGGGAACAGTAGCTGTCATGAGAGGGAGGTTTCCTATGAGAGAGAGTTGGTTGGCAATAGCAGGAGGGGAGAGGGAGAGGAGTCTAGGATCCAGACCATCAGGAGAGGAGTCTTTAGAGGGATTGAGAGCAAGGAGTGCCTGGAGGGTGGTATTAGGGGAGACAGGAGAGAGAAAAGGAGAACTGGGAGGGGACTGGAGGATGTAGGGAGGATGAGGAGGGGGGAGCCCAGCAATGGGGGGAAGGTTGAAAGGGCTGAGTGGAGGCTTGCGGGGAAATGGAGAGGAGGGGCCACCAGACCATTGGTGGAGCCTGGTAGGGAACCCAGTAGAGAAGAGGCACAGGTAGAAAAGTGGGAGTTAAAGCATTCAGCAATATCCATAGGGTCAGAAAAGACAGATTGGTTGCCCTTAAGGGTAGGGGTGGAGGGTTAGTGGCTGGAGAGAAGAGGGAGTGAACGACCTTCCAGAATTTGGCCGGATTTTTAGTATTAGATAGGAAGTTTGATTTTGCTAAGTGGATTGCTTTAGTGCAGCCATTCAGAAGTTCACAGTAGCATTGGAGATCATTGTGGCAGCAGGTAGCTTTAGCCTGTCGCCATGCAAGGTCACGAGCACGTTGGCAAGCCAGAAGTTCAGAAGATGCCCACCTCCGACCCTTGTTTTGCGGAGCGGGGCACGGGAATTTCAAATGTGGAGGAACATGGTGTTGAAAGAGGCAAGGGCTATGTCAGCTGAGGCCGCTGAGGTGAGAGGGGACCAGTCAGTGGAAGTGAGGTCGTAGAGCAGAGATTGTAGGTCGAGAGATGCGTAGGATCCAGTGAGAATTATTTTAGGTGGGTGTTTAGTCCTGTGGATCTTTCGCACCATGAAGGTCGTGTGATGGTCACTGATAGAATCCGGTAGGAAACCAGAGGATACTATTCTGTGCGGGTGGGAAGTGAGGACAAGGTTGAGCAGAGAATGGTTCAATGTTTTGTTGTTTAGGTGAGTGGGTTTGCAGATCAGTTGACTAAGATTTAAGGCTTCAATAGAGATACGGGAAGGGGCAAGTGATGGGGCCAGCCAGTTTAGGTTAAGGTCACCCAGGATATAAAGTTCACCCCCGATGTCCAGGGTAGCGAGCTTCATAAGGAGGGCAGTGACATTTGCATGAGGCTGCCCTGGACGGCAATAAACCCTAGCAACGAGAATAGGAGCAGGGTAGGGAAAGGAGATTTTAATAAGAAGGGCGTCATGAGAAGCATGGGTAGAGGTGGTAAAGGTAGGGGTGAACTGGAGAGAAGAGGAGGTGTAAACAGCCACGCCACCACCTCTCCCATTCCGATCCTGTCTAGTAATAGTGAAGCCTGGGATAGAGGTAGCATGGTCAGGGATGTTATTTGACAGCCAGGTTTCAGAGATCACAATGATATCAGGAGTATATGAATGCACCATGGTTTGTAGTAGGGAGATTTTGGGAGCAAGACTTCTTATGTTTAGGTGGATTATTTTAAGGCCATGTGGGAGTGTAAGCGGAGTGGTGTCAGGTTGTGCACTGGAAGGCTGCATAGCGTTACGAGGGCCAGGATTAGGGTGGATATCACCAGAAGCTATGAGTAGCAGCAGTAGAAGAAGATGGTGGTGCTTGTTTATTTTGTGTGGGCCATGGGAAAGTCTTTTGGAGGTGAGGGTGAGAGGAACATGGGAGAAGCTGCTATTTTTTGGAGGGTAGGGAGTCGGTCAGGCACGGAGGTAATTGATGCACAGGGGATCTCAGGGTAGTGAGGGAGGAGCCCAGCGTCAGGGAAGTGATGGGTTCCAGTGAAGCTAGTCATATTGTTGACCACCATAACTATAAAAGTCGTGGTAGGGGAGCCCATGTGCAGATGAGCAAGAAGAGTTGGCAGTGTTAATATGGTCAGTGCCTGGAGTAGACACCTTTGTTTGACAGCCTGCCAGAATTCCATGATACCAGGCAAGGAAGGGAGTGAGTAGACAGAGGAATAGCGTGAACCTAGAGATCTGTGGCCAGTAGTTGAGAATAAAGCTAGCAGCTGCCTCTAGTGGCAGAATAGTATAAGCCGCCAATGGGGTACAAGGCTGATAGAAAAAAATAATGAGTTGGACAGTAGCTTTATAAAGAACTGTTGCGCTAGGGAGGGAGGGTAGGGAGCCAGCACAAATTGCCGGTGGGGAAAGCTCCAGATAGGACTGTACCTTGAGAGCAGGAGAGCTGGGCAGCGGACCATGGGCGGCGGCTGAGAGGATGCCGTCCATCCGGGGGAGTTGCTTCTTGCGCCACGGCAGCGGTACAAGCCCTGATCAGGTTTAAAATTATGAAAAAACAAGCATCAAGGAGTACAGGCTGAAGCAAAGTTAGCACAGCCAATCTGTGAGGAGGCCAGAAGAGCACTCGCTATCGGATTGGTCCAGATAGGACTGTACCTTGAGAGCAGGAGAACTGGGTAGCAGACCGCAGGTGGAGGCTGAGAGCATGCCGTCCATCCGGGGGAGCCGCTTCTTGCGCTGCGGCAGCGGTACAAGCCCTGATCAGGGGCTGGGTGTCTCGAGAGCAGGAGAGCCGGGCAGCAGACCACGGGCGGCGGCTGAGAGGATGCCGTCTGTCCGGGGGAGCCGCTTCTTGCGCCGCGACAGCGGTACAAGCCCTGATCAAGGGCTGGGTGTCTGGGGATAATTAAAAGTTTCACAGATTTACAATGTGAATTCAGCCTTCCTCAGAAGGACTTTTTATGAATATTTTAAATGTAGGCATTACATTGAGACTAGGGTGGGTGTTACAGCCCTGACCAGTTCAGTAGCCCCACCTTTAATTAAGACGCATCAGAAAAGTCGCACAGGGATATAAGGGGGTTCATTTCCTATATCTACAAAATACTGCAAGAGGGAGTGGGAACCCTAAGAGTCCAAAATATAGAACAAAAGTGGCAGGAGGAGTTGGGCATGACTTTGACAGATAAGGAATGGGGTATGGTTTGGTCAGGGATTAGTAAAACAACTAGCTCCCCAACCTGGCGAGAATATCACTGGAAGATGGCCTCCAGATTCTTTATTACTCCAGTAATTTCAGTGCACTAAGCCTCATCCCCCACAGATAGATGTTGGAGGAACTGTGGCACGAAAGGGACGGCCACACACATTTTTTGGAATTGCCCACAAGTTAGTGGCTGTTGGAGAGAGGTGACCCAAGCCATCACAGAAATTTTTCACTTAGAGGGGAACCTGAACGGGATGAATGTGGTGTTGAGTCTCCCCCCCAAAGGGTCTAAGGTCAGTAGCCCAGAGATATTTATTTAACATCCTAATAGCAGCAGCTTCAAAGACCATTACACAGCATTGGCTTAGTTCACAGTACCCCACACTGCACCAGTGGAGGACTAATGTAGACCATATTAAAGAAACAGAGGGTGCCACTGCCCATCTGAGGTCAACAACAGACATGTTTAATTCAAGATAGGGTTACCACCTTTTAAGAAGCCCAAAGTGGGACATTTCTTACTGAAACATGATTTTTCGCAGGACAGTATGTAACCTCGACCAATGCGACAGACTTGCTTTCTCTATGTAATGCGAATTAAGGCTAAGTATTGTAGTTTCTTAGTTGCTTTTATTGTTTCTTATCATTTTAAGGTATTTTAGTTAAGGTATTATAGTTTTATACAACATTTAGTGGGAAGTTAGAAAATATTTTTTCTACTATAAAGTCAGGACATTTAGTATTTTTCATGTTTTTTTTTTGCAGGACACAGCTGCCCAAATCAGGACTGTCCTGTGAAAATCAGGACAGATGGTAACCCTAATTCAAAATGGTTACCTTATTTTGATTACATAGAGAAGAAAGCAGGTATACCAGTGCTAGATCAGTACATACTCCCATGGTGATGGAGTGGAGGCAGGTCCCCCCCCCCCCATCTCCGTAATGGTGAGAGAAGTCAGTAGACTATAATTAAATCAAACAATGACTTATCTCCCTATGTAGTCAAATGATAGATTAATTAACTAACTGGATTGCTTTTAAACAAAGTACAGCTTGTATGGAGACTGATTACGATTCCACACAAAATAGGTTATACAGTTGGTGTTTGTTTTTGTTTTTTTATTGATTGTGAGAAATAAAATACGTTAAGTGGTGAGAGCAGTGTACAGTACAGATTCTTTAAGCCTACACAGGAACAACAGGAATCGGAGAGTGTCATCTAAGGACAGTGGACTATTCTTGAACTTCATCCCCTCCATTAGGGGATAGAAATCTCTCCTGTGAATATAAGAAATAGAAGTGATGACATTTTATGTAAGAACTTTACCTAACTGTACTTGTCATGATTCAGTGCTCTGTAATGTTTTAAATGTCTGTTGCAAACTCTAAAATAAAAGACTATGCAAGTTAAAAAAAAAAAAAAAATGTAGTTACTGAAAAACAGCCCCCACCTGGATTAAAGACACACTAAAATTGTCTTGGGACTACAAGAAGCATCTATGTATATATAACAGAGAAAGAGTAACCAGTAAAGCTTTTTTAAAAAGATCAGTAGTTACACACTGCATGATGTGTAAAACTAAGCTGGACCCATTACCCAGCTATACTCTCCAGCTAGATATTATGCCCCATAAACTTCAAAAGCCTATAGTGTAGTAACAGGACTTTATAAATGATAATATAAATATAAATTGACAGTATAAGTGTCAAACAAAAAACTACTTGTCAAGGACCACCATGGAATTAAGACCATGCAGCCTGATATGGACTGATGTCAATAAATTCTCAGTGTATAATATAACAACTTGATGTACCGAAAATGTCTAAGGAATCTGAATAAGAAATAAAAATTACATTCCCCCCCTACACACAACACACCCCACCCTACACCCCCATATCATGGAAAGGGGAGATAACTAGTTTTAAGGAGATACACACACGCGCGCACGCACACACACACACACACTCTCCTAATGCACCGTCATTCAGATCAGTCACTGCAATTGTTACCCAAAGGAGTTCAGCTTGTCATGAAATCCTTAGTAAAAGGGATCATGTTTCCTAATATCTACAGAGTAAAAATGTGGCACTATTTACCCTTACTCCTGTCTGCGCAGTAACATCTCCAAGGATTCTGTATAGAACCACAATGAAATAAAACCTCCACCCCTCCCCAGGGTAAGGTAACTAGAAGTAAATATAAAGCATGTGTGTAAGACAAGAGTCCTAACATACCTACATTTCCACAAATCACTACAATATTAGCCTAATGTAAATAGATCTGTCCAGGACCTCCATGTAAATGAGATCTCACACCCCAATATGTTCAGAGGTAAAAAATGTGACAGTCTATAATAACACTACTGCATGTACAGTAACAGGTTAGCAAATCTGAATATGGCGCAGTGGAATCAACCACACTTACCGGTGAAGGTAAATGGTAAGAAGGAATTAATATTCATTATGTGTGTGAAGTAAGAGTAATAACAACTGTGACTCCATGTATCTACATAGAAGCCTACCTCAATGTGACAGCAAGCCCTTCACCTGCTATATGCACATACCTCCCAAAACACACACACACACACACGTGCTGAAGTCCTATAATATGTCAGTCTGAAGAAGAGGTTTGTGGATGTTAAATCGTGTAATGTCCCATGAAACCCAAATCTGTGTTCATCCCATCTGCTACCATATATTGAGATGTAAAATAAGTTTAATTTCAAAAGCTCATCTTTATTGTGTGCTTTTGAGATTTCCTTTTAAGACCATTTCTGACATATCTGAAATTGAGTGGTCAGGCTGAGAGAAGTGTTGCCCCACTGGTTTTTCAGTCTTCTTCGTTTAAGTATGTCTGTGCGAGTTCATCCTAGTGCAGAGCTGTTGGCTTGTCTCTCCAACATAACCTGTTTGTAGACATCTCTTGCACTGAATGAAATAAACAACATGTCATGATGTACATGTACACAACACTTCTCTCAGCCTGATGACTCAATATCAGATATATCAGTAATAGTCTTAAAAGGAAATCTCAAAAGCACACAACAGAGACGGGCTTTTGAGATTAAACTTATTTTACATCTCAATATGGTAGCAGATGGGATGAATAGTCTCATTAGTAAACTACGACAGTTCTAAGCTTGGGTGGAGCTACTACAACCTGATATAATTGCTCTTACAGAATCCTGGCTCTCACCGAAAGTTAATAATGCCTCCATAGCACTGGATGGCTACACGGTGTTCTGGCAGGACAGACTGACAAAGCGAGGGGGTGGATGCGCGGCCCACCTGAAGAATGACCTTAGAGCCCAACCTCTGCCTAGCAGTTTCCTAAACAAAGAAGCGCAAACTCTTACCCTCAAACTAACCCTGGGTAAGCAACTCAAAACCTTACTACTATCCACCGTATGAATACCCCTTGGAACCTCCAAAACGGGCATCCAGCAAGTGCTAAGCAACTTTGAGCAGTGCAACAAAAACTGAGAACATATAGTAGTTGGAGCCTTTAACACTAATTGGCTATCCAATGACACTAGCTGTCCATGACCAGGTGTCTGGACTCTACCTTACTCAACTAGTCCATCAAGCAACCAGGTTTAACTACAAAACAGGCACAATTACTCTAATCGATTGGCTACTAACGAGCAGCCCGGAGCATATCTCCGAGGTCACTGTCCTGCCTGACACCCTCAGCGATTATTCCCGGTGATGTGCACCTGGTTGAATAAATCCAGTACATGTGCCCCCCAGGGATCACGAACCCAAACCCTGAGACCTGGACATATAGACACCCTCAGAAATTATCTGAGTTTCATTGACTAGTCACCGCTGGATAGGGCCACGGACAGGAACCAAGCCCTCAACTTCTTTATCACCATTTTTACCAAGGTCTGTGACATCTTTGCCCCCTACAAAACCAAAAAAACTTGAGGAACTACCAACCCCTGGCTCACAGGCTCCATACTACAGCACATGTGGGAAAAGGACAACTTGTGGCATAGGGCCAAAGCTACTGGTAAAGAGGCTGATTACATCAAATATAGGTCTGAAAGAAACAATTGTACCAGGGTCATACGACAAGCAAAAGCAAGCTACTACCATAACCTACTGAAAAAGAGCTAGGGTAGAAGTAAGGAATTCTGGGACTCGATAAAAACCCTCACCGGTAAAGCTTCCAAAGCACAGCCAGGGTTAATAGTCACTACTGATGGGACACTACAGGAGTCTGTAAACATTGCTAACGCTTTCAACCAAGCCTTCTCTGACCTAAGTTCTGTTCTTCCAAAGGAATATCTGGCCCACTCCACTCTCAACCCACCCCACTCTAATGCCCCACCACCCGTACCCAAGTTCAGTGCCCCCCCTTCTACTTCATCAGTTGAACTGGCAGGATACCTTTAAATATGTTAAAGTCATTCTGAATAAGGTAGACAAGGGAGTGACCTAGTAGACATGAAATTGATGACACTCACCATCAATGAGCTGGCGGATCCCCCTTACCAAAGTCTTCAGTGCCTCACTAAGATCAGGAGTGTTCCCAGATAAGTGGAAGAAGGCGATTGTCACC
The DNA here is from genome assembly GCA_016271365.2 of Neoceratodus forsteri. Classification (NCBI taxonomy): domain Eukaryota; kingdom Metazoa; phylum Chordata; order Ceratodontiformes; family Ceratodontidae; genus Neoceratodus; species Neoceratodus forsteri. The sequence goes on along the minus strand of CM028132.1, from coordinate 781,085,250 downwards.
TATCCTCAAATCAGGCGCTGCCACTTACCTAACCAACTACAGGCCCATCTCAACCCCCCCCCCCTCCAAGGCACTGGAACGAGTGGTCTTTGACCAGCTTACTGAGTACTTACTGCAGTACAACCTACTCTGTAGGCAACAACATGGGTTCCAGAAACATCACTCCACCTTAACTACCTTGATTGACTATACAGCTCAGATATACTGTATGAGGCATTTGATGATGGTTTAACAGGGGGTCTATCTTCACTGACCTCACAAAGGCATTCGACACAGTCAACCATCGACTTCTCCTGCAAAACCTTCACTCAATGGGCTTGTTCTTGGACACAGTCACATGGTTCAAGAGCTACCTATCCGGGCAGGATACAGCAAGTCAAAGTTAGTGGCATACTATCAGAACCCATGGACGTGACTCTTGGAGTCCCACAAGGTTCTGTTCTGGGATCGCTTCTGTTCAGCTTATTCATCAACCAACTGCCCACAGTCTGCCAAGTACACATTGTGCTTTACACAGATGATGCGGTCATCTCTGCAAGTGGATCAAACCTACCCACCATCTCCCTTGAACACAAAGCGAACTTCCACAAACTTGAGGAATGGTTCAGTGATAAACTGTTGCTCAACTACAAGAAAACCAAGAGCATGCTCTTCTCCCTGCTGCAGAGGAAGATGAACTCTGGAAATCTACAGATCCTGAGCTCCAAAAGGGACTCACTGGAGCAGGTTGACGCCTTCAAATATCTTGGTATACACTTGGACAGCTCCCTTTCTTTATCGGCACATGTTGACCAGTTAGTCAAATTGGCCAACGCTAAATTAGGTGTTCTGTATAAACACCGCCAATACATGCCACCTGAGGCACTAAAGCTTGTCACATTCAGTTCTGTGGTATCCTCCATCGACTACGGCCTTGCAATCTACAGTGCAGCCACGGACACCGTCCTGAATAGGGTAAAAACCCTCCTCAGCAAAGCGTGTAGGCTGGTCCTGGGTGCAGATCGCTTGACCCATACCTGTGACCTCTATGAAGCAACTGGTTGGCTACCCCTCCACCTCAGAGACCAATACCAAAGCTGCCTCGTGGGAAAGAAAGCCATCCTTGGGTTTGCTCCTGATTCCACCTCGTGTCTATTTAAAAATGACCAACCATCTATCAGCACAAGGAGGACCTCCAGGGGCGCCATCAAGCGTACCTCAATAGCTCAAAGGTCCCTGTCCTAGAGGGGTCCCAAGTGGTTAAACGACCTACCCCCTGACCTCTGTGCTTGCGAAAAGATCGGAAATTTCAAAGCTGGTCTCCATGCCCATCTTACCCCATCAAGTACTTGTGAGTGCCCCTGCGCACCCTGACCCTTCTCAGCACTCTTCAGTTCCTGAAACTTCTAACATTGTATCTCTGTCACCTCTCCCACCTGCCGCACCCCTTATTGACTAGCTCTGGCCCTTCATCGCCCTGTACTCATCCCCTTGTATTTACATTTTCTTCTTCCTTCCTCTTCTCCTCTCCCCATGTCCCCTAACTCCCCACATACTACCTACCCTCCCTTATCACTCCTCCACCCACAACCACCTCCACCCGTCTCATCTCCCCACCTCCATCTCCTCACTTTCTACCCCCTTAGTTTCTTTCCTTTCCTTCCCACCTAATCCCCGCCCTTCCCCTGACAGTGCCTACCCAGGCTGCTATTCTCACTCTAATCCCTAGCCCCGCTCTGGCTGCCCCTCCCCCATTGTTGCACGGCCCCTTTAACCTCCCTCTGCCCGGTTGCTCAACGCTGTTGCTGCCTACTCCAGCCAGCGGGCATTTATTTCCTCCATTCTTGTTGTAATAACACTGAAATCTCCTTGAAAAATTTCTAAGATGTCCTGGGAACCTAAAATAATTATCTTCCTCATAGTATTTTTACCTATGAAGTAATTAGTGCTACTCTACCTGTTACAAATTCATTGTTGTAGAATTTACTTGATTCTGTATTACCACTGTATTATTCCTGTTGTCTGTCCTATCTGTATTGTAGGATGTCTGACCTGGAACCTTTGTAAACAAGCCTATGGCTCAAAGGTATTTAATCCCAAACTGAAATAAATAAATAAACATAGATTTGAGTTTCTTGGGACATTACAGGATTTAACATCCACAGACCTCCTCCTCTTCTTCAGACTGACATGTTATAGGACTTCAACACATGGGTATGTGAATATAGCAGGTGTGGGGCTTGCTGACACATTGAGGTAGGCTCCTATTTAGATACATGGAGTCACAATGCATTATTACTCTTACTTCACACACATCATTTATTTATTTCGTTTTTGTTGACCGGGTAAGTGCACTAGACAAATCCTGCCTATTTTCAGGCACGACCCGGAGGAGGGGGATACAGATGAATGCTAACTGACCTTGAACCAGATTAAGCTATAATGAATATTAATTCCTTCTTATTATTTGCCTTCACCGGGGAGTGTGGTTGATTCCATTGCGCCATATTCATATTCGCTAGCCTGTTACTGTACATACAGTAGTGTTATTATAGGCTGTTACATTTTTTAACTCTGAACATATTGGGGTGCGAAATCTCATTTGCTTGGGGGTCCTGGACAGATCTATTTACATTAGGGTAATATTGTAGTGATTTGTGGAAATGTAGGTATGCTAGGACTCTTGTCATTTCGCATACTTTATATTTACTTCTAGTTACCTTACCCTGTGGAGGGTGGAAGTTTTATTTCATTGTGGTTCTATCCAGAATCCTTGGATGTGTTTCTGTGCAGATAGGAGTAAGGGTAAATAGTGCCACATTTTTACTCTGTAGATATTAGGAAACATGATCCCTTTTACTTGAGATTTCATGACAAGTTGAATTCCTTTGGGTAACAATTGCAGTGATTGATGTGAATGATGGTGCATTAGGAGTGTGTGTGTGTGTATATATCTCCTTAAAACTAGTTATCGACACAATATGGGGGTGTGGGGTGGGGTGTGTTGTGTGTGTGTGTGTGTGTGTGTGTGTGTGTGTGTGTGTGTGAGAGAATTTAATTTTTATTTCTTATTCAGATTTCTTAGACATTTTCGGTACATCAAGTTGTTGAATTATACACTGAGAATTTATTGACATCAGTACATATCAGGCTGCATGGTCTTAATTCCATGGTGGTTGTTGACAAGTAGTTTTTTGTTTGACACTTATACTGTCAATTTATATTTATATGATCATTTATAAAGTCCTGTTACTGCTCTATAGGCTTTTGAAGTTTATGGGGCATAATATCTAGCTGTGGAGTATAGCTGGGTAATGGATCCAGCTTAGTTTTACACATCATACAGTGTGTAACTACTGATCTTTTTAAGAAAGTTTTACTGGTTACTCTTTGTCTGTTGTATATACATAGATGCTTCTTGTAGTCCTAAGACAATTTTAGTATGTCTTTAATCTGAATGGGGGTTATTTTTCAGTAATTGCATTCTTATACACATTGTGAAACTCATAATTTGATTTAAGAGCCATCTGCTCAAGTAGTTATCTTATATGTCAATTTAATTTAAATGCAGTAGAACTCTTTGTATGTCTTCTGCACTAAGCACCTTTGACCCTGAGACTCTCCCAACTGAAGGTGACATGATACTGTTAAGCTTCTGTCATCAGCTTCTATTTTTTTTTTAAATGAGTAAACCAGTGGGGATATTTTTCTGTTTTTTTTCTGCATGATCTGGGTGTTAAAAGTATTGTTTTTTTTTAAATGACTGTCATTACGCTTCTGACGAAGGACTTGTTGGTCCGAAAGCTAGAGCACTTTGTTCTTGTTGCTACATCTATGTTGGTCCATTAAAAGGTATCAAATCATTTGCTTCTGGATCTGTTCTTACTAGGACCAATACGGTGAATACTAAATCTTCTTTTTCCAGGTGATTCTGGCATTTAGGGGGGCAGGGGGGTAGGATTGTAATAATATTAAGGATGTTTCATTCTGTCATGGACAGTTTGTTGCATTTCATTAGATAAGTATATTTAGATAAGTCTTAGTATAGGTTGCCTTGTAGGCTCCTTAGAAATCTGATGCATTGACGGAACGTTGCAGCAGATAAGGGCAGCAGTTTGAATATGTGTCACAAGCCAATGATAGTTCTATCATTTGCATACAATTCCATTTTCTCCAGGCAGCTCTGCTTAGGAGGCTGACTGCAAAGAATTTTGCATATAGAAGAATACCTTGGAAGAATCAAGATTACTAAGGTGAGTAATTTTTTCTTCTGTTACCTGGGTCAACCCTGAAAAAGGGGCTGTAATAGTCTCAGTGGAGTCACCTGGTCACCAAAACTCAAATAAATAAAAGAATCAGCATAGCTCTTAATAAAACCTGCAGACTAGCTACTAGGGCACATAGACTTGCTCATACTTGTGAGTTGCATTCTCGATCTAACTGGCTACACCTTAAGGGTCGTATAAAGTATCAGACCTGTCTGTGAAAAAAATCCATCTTGGTCTAACCCCTCCAGCCTTCCTAAAGGTTCTTAACCAGGTAACTAACCCTCACCACACCCTTGGAATGTCTAACCTGGCCTACCAGGTCCCGTTCTGTCACACCTCCATAGCACAGTACTCAACAGGGTACCAAGCTGGCTAAATGACCTCCCCCATCAATCCGCGAGAAGTCCAAGTTCGGACCCTTTAAGAACAAACTTCACCAGCACCTCACAACACAGATGTCATTGTCTGATCTAAGCTATCCCACGCCCCCCCATTTATCGTGAAACTGACCCCCTTCCCGGACCTCTATTTCTCCTTCTCCTCATCCCCATTCCCAGTGATCTAAGCTTCCTATTCTGTCTGTCTTAGCCCCCTTTCAATACCCTCCACTCCTATTCTGCCCCCATCACGACATAGCCTTGCCTGGCTGCATTGTTATTCTGTATTCTCCTTAAGTTTGCACTTTATTTTGTCTATCATGCACTGTTCACTTTACCTGTGTTTTGTAACTTACTGTGTAACTGTGTTTGCCTTTTACCTGACGTGGAACCTTTGTAAAAGAGCCTCTGGCTCAAAAGTATTATAATCCAATAAATAAATAAATAAAAATATACGGATGTGTGGTATATTCATGTACCCGCCCCCTTTTTTTTTTTGCACCGCATACATTATTTGTGCACGATCGCACATTCAGAAATGTGCGATGCATTTCTCCCTTTCGATTATATTCTGAGATGCACCGTGCATCTCCATTTTGGGCAGCGCATCTCCTTTGAATATGTGGGCCTACATGTTTTATGGGACGTTAGATTAGGAGTGAAGGAGGGATTAACTCACAACAGGGTATGGGTTTACTGAGCATTAATCCATGCCTGGGGGGGTTCGAGTCACGATGTGAAGCTGAGTGACTTCAAACAATCAGGCATGGATTAATGCTCAGTAAACACAAACACTGGAGTGGGTTAATCCTCTTATAACATGGGCAATGTTATGTTAGAGGTTTACCTAAAGAAATAGTAAAATAAAGCCATGTGAACTGGCAACTGTGGGTATATCAGGGATTAATCAATAGTTAGGTGACCTGTTTGGACAAATCAGAAGACAGTATTTTCAGAACCCATGTTATAAGGAAAGATAAATTATGACCTTAACTGTGTTATGGGCATTCTGGAGGGGGATCTGAGGTCTTCTGTCACCGGAAACTGACATCGCTGTTCTAATTCATCCTTTTTTTTTTCTTTTTTTTTTTTAGCTTTGGAACATATGTTACTTGCATTTTTTGTTTTTAATGTGCCTTTTTCTGTCATTAAAACTGTGATGAGTTACAGCTGAGCTTAATATTAGTGAGAGTGACGGCGAGTATGATTAATGGCAGCTGTTTGAAACTTTCATGGAATGCTGGAGAGCACCTAAACTTGGCATTCCAGCATTTCAGCATTCCATGACAGGATTGCTTACTTTGAATCCTGCTGCATGTTATGAGGCTCTACAAGTATAATTAAAGATTAATTTAAGCGTGCAGGAAAGGTTTCCACCAATCAGAAGGTAGAAATATTTCTTGTATTGCTATAAATGCAGTTACGTCAGCTTATCTAGCACTGGTTTATCGACTGCTGATTATTCTTGCAAACAAATTAGCTCGGCCTGCCCTATTCTGATTTCTTCTTCTCACGTGGTGAAGTAAATTTGAGCAAAAAGAAGGAGGCACACACAAGAACTTATTTTAAATCATATATTACTACAAATCAGAACAAATATGTCTCTTTTTAGATTTGGAGTTACAAAAAAAAAATACAGAACCAGAACCATCACAGTCATCTTCTGAACCTGATTCTGAACGTGACAGTAGTTTCATGTCTTCTTCTGCAGAGTCTAGTCCACCTGTGGAGCCCAGCCTCCTCCTCCCAAGAAAATAAGCCATACAAAGGAAAAATGTCAGACAAGGAAAGGGATTTTGTAAACAACAGAACATGACATTTTCAAGAGTCGTGGAAGAAAGATAGAGAGAATGGTTTGTAGTTAATGCAGAAAGAAAAAAGATTCACTACAAGTATTGCACAAAAAAATCCTAAAGGTAATGCTTGGTGCAGTAAAAACACATGAAACATTATATTCATTGTGAGGCAGCCAATCGTATTGCTGCGCCGTGTGAGCATAGTAAGAGCCCAGTTGGGAGAGGGTTGCTATTAATAGATATGGAAACAAGTGAAATAATGACCCATAGGTTCCTTACAGCTTTTAAAGTTGCAAGAGCATGGCAACCCTTAACGTCTTTTGTACAAGACATGAAACTGCTGTCACGGATAGGGGAACATAAAATGATTGGTTCAAGGTACACCAGGGACTAGGCCTATGCAAGTTTTATAAAAATGTATCCCAAAAAATATTAATGCACAATATATAGAAGATGTCAGGCAATCCAATTATTTTTCAGTGCTGTACAATGGTGGTACCGACTTTCCTGTAATAGAAGAGCTGATCTATATACAATATGTGAAGAATAATGACCCAGTCACCAGGTTTCTCACCATTGTAGACATATGCAGCCTGCATAAGACAATATTTTCTAATCAGTTATGAAAAGTATTAAAGAAAATGCAAAAAGTAGATGAACTTTCTTTCATGATAGGATTCTGTGCTGATAGAGCAACAGTAAATTTTGGAGTCAATAATTGGCAGCCAGAAAAGTTCAGGAGCAGATGCCTCATGTAGTCTCGGTTCACTGCTTAGCCCACCACTTTGAATTGGCACTATGAGATGTCGCCAGGCCTTGCAACTTAGTGCTACAAATTGATGATTTATTACAGCAGATTTTTTTTGGTACTACCGTGACTTAGCAGTGATGCGCAGTGGGCTGAAACAGACATCCTCGGTCTTGGATCTACAGTACTTTCTGCCAGTGAACATGTTGGGAACCAGATGACTAGTACACAGAGTCAGAGCCTTAGGTGTGCTTATTAAAATATGGAAAAGCACTGTAGCACATGTAACACAGGTCAATGATGGGCAGGTTACTAATAGTGGCCATGTGGATACACGAATGAAAGTAAGCAAGCGGAGAAAAACCCTCCTCATTGGAATTTCAATACATGTTACGCATGAAATTTTGCAGATGGTTTTGCCTGTGTTTTTGGCGTTCCAGCAAGAAAAAATTTTAATTTTGCAAACTGCAGAAAAAGTCGAGGCTGCTTGCTTAGAACACTATGATGTATCGCAGGCTGGTGAGTGCTTTCTTACTGCCAACAATATATCTGCTAACTGGAATTCAAAGACAAGGCACTTATTTTGGAATTGGAATGGGAACAGAAGTTCACTGGCACTCTAAGTACTGTAGTAAAGGAAATTACCTAGTTCAGAAATGGAGTTGTTTAATTCAATGTAAGAGTGGTTCAGGAACATGATACCTCCTTCCCCAAGGGAAGAAACTGATTCACAGAACAGTGTTGTACAAGTGTGCCAAATTTCCAGTCTAAGAAACTGGCCAACGTTTGTACCACGTAGAGGTGATGATGCCTGTGGCAGAAAAGATGTGACATTCTTAGCTGAACCTGAGGCACTACAGTGCCAAGGCCTTAGCCATACATTATGCTTTGGTGAATTCTATCTTCTTCTGAAATATACCCTTTGTCTTATTGATCTTGAACCATTACTAGGTAACAGTTCTCATGCTCAAGTAAAAAGCTGTTTGAAAACAGGAAAACGTTCTCAACATCACAGCTCTTTTAAACATTGTCTTAGTATTAAGTTCTAGTATTGTCAAATGTAGCTTTTCTGTCATGAAACACATTAAAACTGGTTGGAGATCTTGCCTGACACCAAATGCCAGGATATTTGATGAATGTGAAGCTGACACCAATACAAAGGTGCTTTGTCACTTTGGGCTGTGGAAAAAGAAGAGAGACCAGAGACAGCTAAATACAAAAGGAAGGTCTAAGTTTTCCAGAAATATGTACAACACAACTTATCAGGCAGTTCCTCTGAGGGAGAGGGTGAAGAAGATGTCTAAATTGTGTTCCTGAACTGCTCTATAGTCATCGTGTGTGTGTGTGTGTGTGTGTGTGTGTGTGTGTGTGTATATGTATATGTGTGTGTGTGCATATATATATATATATATATATGTGTGTGTGTGTATATATATATATATATATATATATATATATATATATATATATATATACACACACATATATACACACACACCATGGGGGTGAGATCAATTCCAGTGAAATAAATCATGTTATTTTCACTGCAGTGGAATAAATCCTCCTGACATCAGCAGAGTTAAAATAAATACCGTTTATACCTACTCTGCTGACGTCAGCCACCTGCATGTGAAAACACTGAGAAACACCCCTGTAATTTGCCTACTTCTGACACAGTCCCTATACTCAAATCAACACAATTAACATACATAATGACAGTCACCTGCAGCATTGCTTCTAAATGTAGCAACCTGCAGATATCTCGTGCTGCATTTGAAAAGCCGAGTTCATTGTATCAGTGAAGCCTGCATTCTCACATATCGACCTACGAAAGGAACAAAAAAGAAGCAGAACATTCCAAACATGAACCTTCCAAATTCACAAAAGAAAGCTATGATCACGCCACAGATCAACAAACTAAGCTTTAAAACGTAAACCAAACAGTAATATCATCGCATTCCGACTCTGATTGAGGCACACGATGGCGGTGAACAGCAACAGTCATCTAACTTACATCTCCAGACTTACAACGTGATAGTTTGCATTACTTTTACCTTACAATTATTTAACTATGTAACAACCAGTTGCTTTAATTTCACACACTTGTTCCAGCAGTAAAAAAATAAACGTGTAACTGTCACAGAGTGCCGAAACTACTGTACAAAATGCTACTATAAAATTAAAACAGTGAGCAGCACAACAAATGTAAAATGGTCACCAAGCATACAAACACATGAAACCTAAAACTCGTAAATAAATGTTAAACATCCAAAAATGAAGACACAGACCTGCCAAGGGAAATCACCACCATGTTTCTCAATGCCACACAAAAGAACCCTCCCCCCCCAATTCAACCAATCGCCAAAACACAGCACACCCAGTCAACACACACACACAGTCAACACACACACACACACACACATCACCCAATCACAACTCATTTCAACAACCCATTCATAAAATCTCTCACACACACTACCACAGCACCAACATCATTTAAAGAGACATGAACCTCACAACAATAAACATACTTCTCTCACTAAAATTGATCTCACCCCCATGGTATAAATAGAACATATGATGTGCGAATCATGGAATATGGAAAATATTTTCACTCCTGCATCGTGAGCACTGTATATTTCACTCTGCAGGAGTGAAAATATTTTCCATATTCCACTCCTGCCCATCATGTATCATATATATATATATATATATATTCATTTTGTATGTGGAAAGTTAACTTTTGCCCAGGAAATGTACTTTAAAACTTGAAATGTTCACAGTCAAATCATTTTTGCTATATTCGCTGAAGTAATAATTTCTGCTAATTAGTGTTATTAGCTATTATAGTGTATGTTGTCCTAATGACTTGGAACTAAATTTAATTTGCGCAATTATTTATGGTTGCATTTGTGTTTGTGCTAAAATTACTTGCCGTGAAAATAACTAGTTTTACAGTATCCGGCATACCTCACATTTCCAAAGGAAATGTTCTCTTGATTCCATTGTTTCTAGACCTGTGTACATCAGAGTTTGCAGCAGCCCTGCCTTGCTCCAGTTTCTTTCCTGTAGTTGCTGAACTACCATTAATCAATTTTTTCTGACATTGATCATAGTCTCCATTTCTCCTGTAGCCTCTTCTTTTTTTCAAATCAAATCAAATCAGATTTATTTGTATGGCCCGTTTCAAGGTACCAAGGCTCCTCACATAACAATAAAACAGCTACAGCGCATCATTACAACGTTATAAATAGTATACAATACAGATAATAAACAGTAGAATTATTCAGACTATTCCCCAAACGCTTGGGTCCATAGGAAGGTTTTTAAGGCCTGTTTAAAACCCTCCACTGTTGCGCAGTCATGTATCTGATGGGGTATAGAATTCATGGTGAAAGTACATGGCTAAAATGCACGGCCCCAGAAGATTTTAAATAAACCCTGGAATCTCTAGCAACCCCTCGTCAGCTGAGCGGAGCGATCGTCCAGGGCAGTAAGGAACCAGGAGCTCTTTCAGGTAGTCCGGACCCTGTCCGTGTAGGGCTTTATATGTCAGAAGACTGACTTTAAAGGTGATTCACCACTGTACCGGCAGCCAGTGCAGTTCGCGCAGCACCGGAGAAATATGACAGGACCTGAGGGTTCCTGTCAATAACCGGGCCACTGCGTTCTGCACCAGCGACAACGCCGAATGTCCACTCCTGGAAGCCCTAGGTGTAGGGCATTACAATAATCCAAGCACAAGAACACAAAGGCATGGACTAAAGCAAGCAGGTCACCAGACGGAACAAGGTGCTTAACTCTGGAGACATTCCTCAGATGGTAAAAGGAAGTTTTGACAACAGCCGACACCTGCAAATGCAGTGTCAGTTCCTCGTCAAAAACTACCCCCAGGTTTTGCACCCGTTCAGAGGCCGGGAGAGGCAAACCTCAGAGAGACAAGCCAGAGGGTAGTCTCACCCCTGACCCCCCTATCTGGCGACCTGGGTCAACCACCAGCACCTTGGTGTTTTCTGAGTTCAACCTCAACCAGCTTGAGCTCATCCACTCTTGGATTTCTACGAGGCACATGTTAAAAACTGAGTGCTCTATCCTGGTCGGGTGCAAAAGATAGGTAGAGCTGGGTATCATCAGCATAGCAATGAAACCTCAGCCCTTACCTTTTTATAGTGTCTCCGAGGGGTAGCATGTATACTGCGAACAACATGGAGGACAGCACCGATCCCTGAGGGACCCCACGCGATAGGGGAACTGGGTCAGAGGAATAAATCCCCGATACCACCGTCTGAGTTCTTCCAGTGAGGAAAGATGAGAACCACCTGAGGACCGTGCCAGACACGCCACAGATGAACCTCAAACGATCGAGCAGGACCCCATGGTCCACAGTGTCAGATGCTGAAGAGAGATCAAGAAGGACCAAGATGGAGCGGTTCTTCCGATCTCTAGCCATCAGGAGATCATTGAGCACCCGAATCAGCACCGTCTCAGTACTATGCCTCTTTCGAAAGCCAGACTGGAGAGGCTCATAGATATCATGGAGGGTCAAATGGTCATCCAGTTGTAAGTCCACTACTTTCTCAGTCAACTTCCCCACAAAGAGGAGGTTCGAGTTAGATCTGTCCAAAAGAAGCTTTCTTCAAGAGGGATGTCACCACCGCCTTCTTCAGGGAGCTAGGAAACTCACCTGTATACAAGGAACACCAGACTATCCATGCTAGGATTGGAACAAGAATATCATCACAACCCAAAATCAGGGTAGTTGGTCCTGGATCCAAACTACATCACGTAGGGCGCATACCCCAGACAATCCGCATGATATCCAAGAGCTCAAGCTGGCTGAAGGTACTCCAGGAAAACCAAGGTGCAGTGCCCAAACACGAGTTCAGAGCAGTGCCCGAGGAGTATGCTGGTTGGAGTACCGCCCTGATGTCAGCCACCCTAGCTGCAAAGAATCGAACAAGATCTTTGCACTCTATTTGTGAAAACGCTTTCTGAACCTGTAGGCAGGCTGGGTTGCACAGTCTGTCCACGGTTCGAAAAAGCTGAGCTGGTTGACTCTGAGCAGGCGCAATCTCCCCAGACAGGAACTCTGCCTTCTTATTAAATGAATGGCTCCGTAAATGGTGTTTAAAACAAGGTATAGCGTGTCTTACACATTGGGAGGAATTCAGTGATAATCCCTCCCTATTTTGCTGGGATGGTCTTCATCTCAGCCGAAGGGGAGGTTCTCTTCTTGGTCGTCAGTTTTTATCATTTATCAATAATAATTTAAACTAAAACGAAAGGGGGAGACCGGGCCCAAAAAGCCATCTCTTAATACATTACACAAGTTGAACATCCTATCCTGTAATGCAAGAGCACTTAATGAAACTAAAATGGCAGAATTAGAGCTGAAAATCCGTGAATCTAATGTAGGATTGATCGCTATTACTGAAACATGGGAAAATCAGGACAAACAGTGGATAATGAATATCCCAGGATTTAAACTTTACTATAAAAATAGAGCCAATGAACAGAGGGGTGATGGGGTCAGTCTTTATGTCACCAACAATATTCCATCTTTTGAAACCTCGATATCAATTTTAACAGAAAGTGTCTGAATCTACTTACAACCTAAAGGACATCCCCAGATTTTGGTTGGCAATTGTTACCGTCCACCCTCTTCGGATCTTGCCTATCTTAAACAACTATCCTTAGAAATAACTCAAATAGCAGATAAAGGTTCAGTAATAATTCTAGGGGACTTTAATCTTCCATCTATAAATTGGGATACACTCTCTGGATATAATCAGTATGACTTACAGCTGATCTCAACTATTACAGATCTTGGCCTCACCCAACAAGTTGGAGAACCTACACGAGGGAATAACATTCTAGATTTAGTTTTTACTAATATGAAGGCCTCTTTGTCTAAATTACAGGTGTTGGACCCCTTGGGCAATAGTGATCACATGACAATTCAATTTTCTATTTCTCTGGTTCATACAAATTCTATTAATAACTGCATGATAAAACAATATGAGAGGCAAATTTCTCAAAATTATGAACATCTTATAGCTATACCCTGGGATTTAGTACTCGCACCCTTAATGTTAATGATGCATGGAGCACCTTTAAAAACTGTACATAGTCTAGAAAAAAAATATGTACCAGAAAGAAGGAAGTATAACAATAAAGGCAAGGTTCCTGCCTGGTATAATAACAATATTAGAAAACTTAGCATTTACAAACAAAAATTATTTACATCGTTAAAGTGCCAACCGGAAGAAAAGGAGGATAAATTTATTAAGTATAAGAAAGCACTTAAAAACTTAAAAACATCAATCATACTGGCTAAACGGAATTTAGAATTGTTCATACTAAAGACTCACATAAAAGTCTTTATTCATACCTGAATAGCAAAAAGGGTAACATAAATAAAATAGGTCCATTAATTATCGATAATACAACCATCCTGTCGGATAAGGTTACTGCAACAGAGTTTAACAAGTATTTTTGCTCTGTTTTTGAACAGGACAAGGAGCCGATAGTGCTCACTAACGCTACTATATCCCCTAGCTACTCTATCACTATTTCCGATACTTTTAAACTTCTGAAAACCTTGAAGCCAACCACTAGCTCGGGCCCTGACGGTATTACATCTAAATTTCTTATGGGAACATACGACAGTATTGTCACTCCACTAACCATTATTTTTAATAAATCACTTGCAGAGTCTAACATGCCCTTCGATTGGAGAACAGCTATTGTAACACTGATCTTCAAAAAGGGGGTGCATTATAAGGCTGAAAATTACAGACCTATCAGCCTCACCTCCATTCCATGTAAACTATTAGAAAAACATATTAAATATATAATCGATGAGGAAATGCTTGCATTAAAAATAAATGATACCACACAACATGGATTTAAATCTGGGCACTCATGTACTACGAATTTGCTATCCTTTTATAATTCAGTTAGTGGCTATTTCGACTCAAATATTCCAGTAGATGTGATTTTGTTAGACTATAGTAAAGCATTTGATAAGGTTTCACATTCTATATTAATAAAAAAGCTAGTAACATTAGGATTTCTGAAAGTATTGTGTCTTGGGTTAATAGTTGGCTATACGAAAGAACCCAAACAGTCAGAATTAACGGGGAATTATCGGATGAGGGATCTGTGACAAGTGGGGTCCCTCAGGGATCCGTGTTGGGTCCCACTCTGTTTGGTATTTTTATCAGTGACCTCACTATCTTATCACAGAATATGTTATCTAAATTTGCGGATGACACTAAATTGGGGGGACCTGTCGATAATGAAGTCAACAGGTGTATTCTAATAAATGACCTTAAAAAAATTGAATCTTGGGCAATAAATAATAAGATGTCATTTAATGTGTCTAAATGTTCTGTGTTGCATTTTGGCAAAAAGAATCTTAAACAAATATATCGTCTCAATAATATCATACTTCAAGAATCCGTTGTTGAAAAAGATTTGGGTATATTGGTTGATAATGGCTTGTCCTTTTCAAACCACTTTAACAAAATTACAAATAATGCTAATGCTCTTTTACGTAGGATAAATAATACCTTTATTCTTAAAACAGAAGAATGCATCTTGACTTTATATAAGACTCATGTTAGACCCCATTTGGATTATGGTTCACCTCTGTGGAGTCCATATTTAATTAAGGATATCACAAAAATTGAGAGGGTTCAAAGAAAGGCTACTAAAATTAACCTACGTTCTCGCTTAGATTATGAAACCAGGCTCCACAAAACCAAGTTATATCCATTGGAAACTAGAAGATTAAGGGGAGATCTTCTTCAATTATTTAAAATCGTATTATCTCCTACATTAATGAGATCTTGTGGATTGTCTTTTGCATCCAGAAAAATTGTACCCAGAATACATAATAAACAGATTGAAATCAAAAAAACAAGAACAAATAGAAGACAGCAATTTTTTAATATTAGAGCTCCAAGAGTTTGGAATTCCTTGCCACAGGAAATTGTTGACTGTCAGAATATTGATACATTTAAGTTCAAATTAGATAAATGGCTTTTGGATGGCATGTAAACCATTAATGATCCACATTGTGTGGAGGACATTCTCGATGGGCTTTGGCCTCCTTATGTCCTAATTACCAAGTTACCAAGTTACGGGTGATTGCGGATTGATAGGCTTGGTAATGGTCCATCGATCTATGGTGGTTGGCATCAAGGCGGGACCTCCGCCAGCAACGCTGCAACCTTCGTCCAAGTCACCGCATCTCCCTCAAGAACCCATCAAACCAAGGGGACCAAGGGCGAAGGGAGTGAGGATAACCATAGATATGGCCATATTATAGGCCACCACTAGGGCTTCTGGATCACTGTTTGCCACAGGAAGGTCAGATAGGTCAAGCACCGCTGCCAGGCCTTCAGAGCTTATATCTCGTAGAGGGTGGTACCTGACCATCTCTACAGGGGTAGGTCTACGAAGGGGGGGGGTGCAAAAATTGAACTGTACAGTGTAATGATCGGACCATCCAACTGGTTCCACCCCCAGATTGGAGGCTTCGACCCCCAGGAGGAAAACCAAGTCAAGTCTTAATTACTACTTTTCTCATTACATAACTTTGGAATCTATATATAGAGGATATACAATGGCCTGTGATCAGATATGCCATTTATTTCCATGAGTGAGGGGGCGGGATTATAGCTCATGAGTAGCAAAGCCACGAGTGAGTTATGAAAGTCCCACCACCTTAAGAATGGAAATTAATGGCATGTTTCAACACAGTCCATTGCATGGTCTGTGTATACAGTGGCTGTGTTCTGAAACTTCTGTGTGACAATTAAGGGCAGATTCATTGTGGGATTGGCAGAATGGGCTGCCAGTCAAGTTGACTGTGATGTAGGCAAGTGGAAAAATAAACAGTGTTATTTACCCATTGGATGAGTAACATAGTTTATCTTTCACTTGAGTCAGAGTCTTAGGAAAATAATGCATTTATTTATTTATTTATTTAATTCTTGGATTACAATTACCTACAAGTCAGAAGACTCTTTTGTGTAGGTTCCATGTCATACAATGACAAGTAACAATACAGGCAGACAAATTACTAAAAACATCATCATTTGGATAAATACAATTTCAGTAGACAGATTACATAGTCATACAGAGCAAAGGCTACTTGAGTAAACTGAGTAACAGAAACATATATTGCACATAATAGTTAAAAAAAGATAATGTTGCCCCATACAGGAACAGCAAACAGCTGGAGGCAGACAGAAATGGCTTTGATGGTGTGAGCTAGTCCACCTAAAAATAAGGCTTTGTCCACGAGGTTTGGAGGGGGTGGGAGCTATCATAAATGGGGTTGGGGGAGAGTTAGAGGGTATATAGGGGCTGGGGGGCAGTCACAGAGGCTGTGGGAGATGAGGTGCAATCTCAAGAGTTGTTTAAAGGGGCCCAACGCAGTCGAGTCAGCTGTGCCTGCTGGAAGACCATTCAGCCAATTGGGAACCCTATAACTAAAGGACCATTGAGCCTGACTTGAGCGACAAAAGGGGACCTGGTATGCAAGATTTGCTCCATTTCTTGTGGTACGAGACCAGGCAAACCGGGTTAGCAAGTGCTGGGAGTTTTTTTGGGGGGGATAAGACCTAAGTTAATCTTTTTCCCACATAGGCAGGTGTAGTACTTTATCCTGTCACCAAGGTTGAGTCACTGAGTCATGCTGTAGAGGTCACATATATGCATCCTACTGTGTGTGCCCGAGACCAGCCTGCAGGCTTTATTTAGGGCTAAGTGAATTCTTTGTAGTGCAAGTAGTGGAATCCCCACATACATTTTAAACTTAACGTTGACTGATGTGTTTGTATGCCACCATCATTTCAATTGCATCTGAAAAATGATGTGTCACTTTAACTCATATAAATAAAACATAGAAACATAGACTTTGACGGCAGATAAGGACCGCTTGGCCCATCTAGTCTGCCCATTTCCCTACCTACAGGATAGGCTGCAGATCCTAGTTAACCAACAGCCTATTCTAGGGACATGGATATGTTGTTCATCCACACTGTCTGGCAGGTTCCTTGCCACTTTAAATCTTGCCGGAAGGTCTTCAAGCTGGCTCCTCCCACCCACCTGGGTGGTAAAACTCTCGGCTCCACCGCATGACACCAGATCTTCCTTACCGCTTGGAAGCTCAGGTTCCCTCCTTAACGCTCTGCGTGTAGACTGGATCCTAATTCTTTGGTTCGCCTGAAACTTATTTTAAAATTTTCAAGACTTTGGTCAAGTTTCTTCCTCACGGCTGCGATGGACAAATCGACTCCTGGATTTCGGCGGTGCCCTTGTGGGCAGAAGATGTCCAGGACGGACCTGCACTCCACGTGCGTCTACTCCCTCGGCCTAGAACGTGACCCGCAGGCCTGCGAGTTATGCCATTCGTTTTCGGCCAACGTCCTGGAAGACCGCGCTGCCCGGTTACAGCTTGGGTGCCCCGAGGAGCGCTACCCGCCAGTTAAGTTGAAAGAGGCCCGTTGGGCGGTTACGCGGCTGGCTCGGCTGAGCAACTCGAGCAGATGATCGCCCTTGAGGAGGAGGCGGCACAGGCCGCATCATCCTCTTCCTCGGTCGCGGCATTTATCCCACTCTCACTGGGTACCTCGTATTCAGCTTCTTTCAAGGAGCTTTGCCAATCCCTTTCCATGAAGGGAGAGGGGCCATCGGGACATTCCTCTCGGTCCAAAAAGAAGGACTCAAAGGGTAAGTCCCATCATCGGCATTCGTGGGAGCGGGAGAGGTCCCCTTCCCCAGACAGTCAACACTCTGCTTCGGTCGAGGTTGCGGCTAAGGCTGCTGGCTTCACGGTGTCCCCGTCAGGTCAGCCAGCCGAGACACCCGTCGACGCGGTCGAAATATTTCTCGACCCGTTGGACGGGCTGTCGACTGGTGAAGCCGACAACCCTTCTTCACCGGTTCCCCTGGTGGAGACCTAGGACTTGCCTGCGCCTCTGGTGCCGCAGTCCCCGGTTAAGGCTTCCGAGCCGAGGGAAGAGCGGGTGTCCCCCGGCCCTTCCCAGACCTGTCCTCGGAAACGCTGAGGGTCTCAGTCTCGGACATCATCTCAGTCCAGCCGATCCCGCCGACATCAGCGGTCTCGGTCTTGGCACCAAAGTAAGGGGCGCCGCCGCTCATCCTCGTCTTCCTTCTCAGAAGAGGAAAGGCTTCGACGCAAGTTGCGTCGACGCTACGAGGACCTGATGTGGCAGCAGTTACTTCTGTCCGGGAACAAGCCGACACCGTCGCCTTCCCCAGCCATCAAGTGGCTGTTACCCGAGCAGCCAAAACAACCTCTCGCTGTAGCAGAGGTGCCCAAGCCTGGGCCGGTTGTTTGGCCGGAACCAGCTGCCCCACCGATTGTGGTGGAACCAACGCCTCCACAACCGAAATCGGGGGCGCCGACCAAGGACTCTCGGTCGGGTCAGGGCCTGCCCCACAGGTTGTCGGTCACCCTTACTCCCGACCGTCCTCGGCAGGTGGAGGGTGGCTCAGGCCCCAGGCAGCTCTTCGTGGACTCCTCAGAGTCCGACGACGACTCCTCCCTGTTCTCCAGGCCCATTGACTTGGAGTCCTCCGGGGGCCAGTCGATGGACGCAAGCCCATCGTCCTTCATGGGTTTGCTTCGGCTCATCTCGGAGTCCACCGGGATGCAGCTCGAGCCCGTATCCAAGCGGGCCAAGTATCCCCTGACGGAGATACTGGACCGGGGGGATTCACCCACGGAGGCCTTTCCGGTGGCTGAAGCGATTGTTGACCCAGCCTTGGAGCTCTGGCAGCGGCCTGCTTCCTGTCCTGCACCTTCGGCCAGGAGGGCCAGGAAGTATGCGGTCCCTACCAGCTTTGTCCGGTTTTTCGGAGCACCCCTCTGCGGAGGGGTTAGTCACCGATAGCATTTTCCGGCATTCCAGGAACTCTTGGGATGTGTATAAGCCCCCCGATAAGGAGTCCAAAAAGCTGGACTATGCCGGGCGCAAGGTGTACGATGCATCCTCCCTAGGCCTCCGCCAGGCCAGCTCGGCCGTGCTGATGGCACACTTCTCCCACACCCTCATGGGCTCCCTGGATGAGGTGATCCCTCATCTCCCGGCCGACCTGCAGACCACGGTCAAGCAGGTGCGGGATCAGGGAAGGGCGGTGGCGAAACAGCAGCTCCAAATGGCTCTGGACATTGGAGACTCCTGTGCCAGATCAGTTGCGGCCGCGGTGGCCATGCGCCGCAGAGCATGGCTGAGGATATCCACCTTCACAGCGGATACCCAACACAAATTGGAGGATGTCCCCTTCTTGGGGACCGACCTCTTCGGCCCTGGAGTGGAAGGTCACATCCAGCGGATCGAAAAGTCCAGTGCCACTCTGGACTCTGTCACCTCCGCCCAGAAGGACAAAGGCCGCCGACAGTAGCAGCACAGGCCCTTTCGTCCTTCTGCACCTGCGGCATGTCCGGCCCAACAGCACCAGCACCAGGGCCAGCAGGCTCGCGCTTGGCATCCCAAACCCAAGCCTGCGGCTTTCTCCAACAGGAAGCAGGGAGGTAAAGGCCCAGGAGGTCCCTCGGCCGGTCCCTCCTCTAAGCCTGCCCAGTGACGGGTTGAGGGGTGTCGCCCCTACCCTCGTCAACCCCCAGGGTTCCCCCCGTGGGGGATTGGCTCTGCCACTTCCTTTCCGCTTGGTCCATTATCACCACGGACCATTGGGTGTTGGAGGTGGTAGGAAAGGGCCTGCCCCTGGAGTTCGAGCAGGCCCCACCCTTCCGAGCCATCACCCCTCGGGGGGCTACGGGGTCCGCAGCCTCTCTGTCGGCTCGCTGAGCCGACATCGCCCTGCTCCTCGAAAAAGAGGTGATCAGGAAGGTGGCGGATCCTTCTCCAGACCCGGGGTTTGTGTCCAAGTACTTCCTGGTCCCAAAACGGATGGGGGGGGCTGGCGCCCCATTCTCGACCTGCACGACCTGAACAGGTTCCTAAGGTCTCAGACCTTCAGTATGGTCACTCTGGCTCAAATAATCCCATCCTTGGGACGAGGCATGTGGTTCTGTTCTCTGGACCTTCAGGACGCGTTCTTTCACATCCCAATCCGTCCATCCCACCAGAGATTCCTCCGCTTCAGAGTGGAGGGATCCCTTTACGAGTTCCGGGCCATGCCCTTCGGCCTTTCCCTAGCTCCCAGGGTCTTCACCAAATGCATGGCAGTGGTGACAGCATTCCCTCTGACACCAAAGGGTCAGGTGTACCCCTACCTGGGCGACTGGCTGATTGCAGCCCCCTCCAGAGCGGAGGTGGAGCGGTCCAGAGATCTGGCCCTCCAGGTTTGCTCTCAGGTTGGCCTCCTCATCAGCAAGGCCAAGTTGGAACTCGTGCCAAAGCAGATGATACAATTCATCGGGGCAGAGCTCTACTCTCTGTGAGCCAGAGCATGGCTCCCGGCGAGACAGGGCCGAGGTTCTTTCCTCCTTTGCCCAATCATTTCAGGTTGGGCAATCGTGCCCTGCCCAGGACTTCTGCGCCTCCTGGGCCTCATGGCAGCCTGCATCAGCGTGGTCCATTGGGCTCGCTGGCACATGCGTCCCCTTCAGTCGGGGCTGGCCAGCCAATGTTCACAGCATTTCGATCCGCTGGATCAGCTAGTGACAGTGACCCAGGGAATGTGGAGCGCTCTCCAGTGGTGGACCATTCCAGCACATCTGCAGGAGGGCATCCCGTTTGTCCGCCCCGAGCCGACGGTCTCTCTATCAACCGATGCCTCTCTGATGGGTTGGGGTGCCCATCTGGGGAAGCACAGAGTGCACGGCCTCTGGTCCCCTTGGGAGTCCCGATGCCACATCAACCTGCTGGAGCTTCGAGCGGTTCGTCTAGCCCTCACCGCCTTCGCTCCATTTCTACGGGGTCAAGTGGTTCAGGTCCAGACGGACAATACCACGACCATGTACTACCTAAACCGCCAGGGCGGGACGTGCTCCATGCCTCTGTGCAGGGAAGCTCTCCGCATTTGGTCACTCGTGCGCAGCCTGGAGGCGGATCTCCTCACCATTCATGTGGCAGGAGCCTCCAACACCCTGGCCGATGCCCTAAGCCGGATAGGGGCTGTGTCTCAAGAGTGGTCTCTCCTGCCGGAGGTAGTACAAGATCTCTTCTCCCATTGGGGCACGCCTCAGGCGGACCTGTTTGCCTCCAGGGAGAATGCAAAGCTGAGACTGTTTCATGCCCGGCCCCTCAGCAGGGCTCGCTGCAGGGGGATGTCTTCTCGAGGCCGTGAACTCCTGGCCTCTTCTACGCCTTTCCCCCATTTCCCTTGATCCACAAGGTGCATCTCAAGGCGAAGAGGGACAAGGCACAGGTGATTCTGGTAGCCCCAGACTGGCCCCACCAGTTCTGGTATCCAGATCTCCTCAGTCTCAGCTCCAGGCTCACGAGGCGGCTTCCAGCCCGCCCGGACCTAATCTCAGTCAGTCAGGGGAAGGTTTTCCATCTGGACCTTCAATCCCTGCACCTGACGGCCTGGTTTCTGAGCGGCTAGAGTTCCAGGCCTTGGGTGTTTCCAACGAGGTCCTCAACGTCGTTGAGGTGTCCCGTAAGGAGTCGACCAGAAAATGCTACGCCTTCAAATGGAAAAGATTCTCCATTTGGTGTCAGGGCAAGGGCCTGGACCCTTCCTCCTGTTCCTTGGCAAGCATTCTGGACTACCTGTGGTCCCTTTCTCAGCAAGGGCTTCGGTCGACGACCCTTAAGATGCACCTGGCAGCCATCTCTGCTTACTGGGCGCGGGCCGGGAAGCAGTCGGTGGCGCAGGAGAAGGTGGTCGGGCGCTTTTTCAAGGCCTTGAGCACATATCCCTCGGCGAGAACCTCCGCCTCCGTGGGATCTACTGCTGGTATGGCTAAGCTCATGGGCAAGCCATTTGAACCAATGCACAGGTGTGACATCTCTCACCTGTCGCGTGGAACCGCCTTCTTGGTGGCTATCCGTCAGCCAGATGGATGGGAGAGCTCAGGCGCTTTCCATCGAATCTCCTTATCTGGTCTTCAACAGGGACAAAGGTTGTCCTGCGCCCCACCAAATTACTTCCGAAGGTGGTGTCGGAGTTTCACCTTAACCAGGTGTTGACCCTGCGGTGTTCTACCCCAATCACACCTCGGAGGCTGAATATAGGCTCCATACTTTGGACCCTAGAAGAGCGCTCGCTTATTATAAGGAGCGGACAGCTGAAGTTCAGGGAGAGGTTCGCTAGCTGTTTGTCACCTGCGCTGAAGCCGCACCTGGCAGACCTGCAGCCAAGCGGACGATAGGCAGGTGGGTCACCTCCTGCTTAGATCTCTGCTGTAGGTTGGTGGGCATGGAGCCTCCCAGAGGGATAAGAGCTCATTCTACCCGCCATACCGCTGCATCGGTGGCTGCTTCCAGGGATGTCCCTATCCAGGAAATCTTCAGGGCTGCTACCTGGAAGTCAGCACACACCTTTATCACCCACTACCACATCGACCTTGAGTCACGCCGGGATGCTGGTTTTGGGGTCTCGGTTCTCCAGTCTATATTTCCCAATTAGGTGTGTGCCTTGCCTCCTCCTCCCAGAGAACTGCTAGGAGTCTGTCAGACAGTATGGATGAACAACATATCCATGTCCTAGAAATACAGGTTACTCACCTGTAGCGAGGGTTCTAAGAATGGTATTTGTTGTTCATCCACCTGTTTCCCGACCTCCCGGCTGACACAGACCTGGCTTCCAGCGGCTAGATCTGGTGTCATGGGGCGGGCCGGGAGTTTACCAGGGTGGGTGGGAGGAGCCAACTGAAGACCTTCCAGCAAGATTTAAGCGGCAAGGAACCTGCCAGACAGTGTGGATGAACAACATATACCATTCCTAGAACTCCTGTTACAGGTGAGTAACCTGTATTTCTTCTACCCTCACAAGAATTGCCTTATGTCTGTCCCATGCATTCTTGAATTCTCCCACAGTTTTAGACCCCACAACCTCCTCAGGAAGGCTGTTCCATGCATCCACTACCCTCTCTGTGAAATAATACTTCCTCACATTGCCCTAACCGCTCCCCATCTTTAAATTGTGTCCCCTTGTTCTTGCCGTCTCTCTTTTCTGAAAGATGCTACCCTCTTGGACTTTGTTGATTCCACTGAGATGCGTAAAAGTTTCTATCATGTCCCCCCTCCCTTCTTTCCTCAAGGTACATATTAAGCTCTTTTAGTCTCTCCTCATCGGCTTCTCTTGCAGACCCTGCACCATTTTAGTTGCCCTCCTCTGGGCTGCCTCTATCCTGTCTATGTCCTTGTGGAGATGGGGTCTCCAGAACTGGACCAGTACTCAGATGAGGTCTCACCAACTGTCTGTACAGAGGGATAACAACTTCCTGTTTTCTGCTGCTGATGCCTCTCCTGTGCATCCCAGTATACCCCAGCCCTCCCTACTGCCTTCTCACATTGCTTGCTAACCTTAAGGTCATCTGATATGATTACCCCAGGTCCCTTTCCTGTTCGTTATTTGTTACCCCACATTGTGTATTCTTCCCTGGGTTCTTGTTTCCCAGGTGCATTATTTGCACTTCTTTGCATTGAATCGTAGCTGCCATACTTCTGACCATTCCTCCTAACCTTGCCAAGTCCTTCTCATCCTTTCCACGCCTCCTTGTGTATCAACCCTGTTGCAGATCTTTGTGTCATCTGCAAAGAGGCATACTTTTCCTTCCAGTCCCTCTGCAATGTCACTTACGAAGACATTAAAAAGGACTGGACCCAATACTGAACCCTGCTGTACCCCACTAGTAACCCCTCTTTCTTCAGAGTGGACTCCATTTACAATTATCTTCTGTGTCCTGTTATCCAGCCAATGTTTTGCCCAGGCTACCACCCTGGGACCCACTCCCAGGCTGGTTAATTTGGCTATTAATCTTTGTGTGGGACTGTGTCAAATGCCTTGCTAAAGTCTAGGTAGGCCTATGTCCACAGCCCCTCCCTGGTCTACCACTTTGTCACCCAGTCAAAATCATATTAGATTCATCTGACATGACCTTCCGCTGTGAACCCATGCTGCCTTGGTTCCTGTGCCCCACTGGCCTCTAGGTACTCAACTATTCTTTCCTTCAAGTGACTTCATCACTTTCCCCCACAGAGGTCAAACTGACAGGTCTGTAGTTTCCTGCCTCTGTCTTGGTCCCACTTTTGTGAAGGGAATCACATCCGCCTTCCTCCAGTCCTCGGGTACCACACCATCCTCCCATGATTTATTAAAAGAGTAGCCAGTGGTTTCACTAGTTTCCCCTAATTCTTTTAGAATTATGGGGTGAATTCCATCAGGCCCTTTGCTTTGTCCACCTTCAGTTTTAGGAGTTCTTGCAGAACCCTTTCTTCTGTGAAAGGACTGGGATCGACCCCCCTATCAAGAGTGCTTCTGGTAATTGGATTAGGCACTTCCCCCTCCTCTTTTGTGAATACTGAGCAGAAATATTCGTTCAGTATCCCTGCTTTTTCACTGTCCCCCTCTGCCCACCCACCGTTCATTCTATTCAGCCTCACTATCCCTCCCTTTATCTTTCTACGCTTGCTGATGTACCTATAAGAGGTTTTATCCCCCTTCTTAACCCAGTTGGCTATCTTTTCCTCAGTTTGGGCCTTTGCTATTCTGACTTCCCTCCCTGCTTCCTTCTGCCTTAACTGGTACAGCTCTCTGTCCTGCTCCTTCTGTGTTTCCTTATACTTCCGGAATGCTATCTTTTTCTTCCTGACTTTCACAGCCACCTCTTTTGAGAACCATAGTGGCATTTTTCTTTCGTTTTGATTTGTTTATTTGCTTCACATACAGGCTTGTTGCCTCTGTGATGGCAATTTGATGATTCCCATTGTTGCTCCACACCTCCTTCTAGCCTGTTTGCCAGTGCTTTTCTGAGGCACTCTCCCATCTTGCCAAAGTCAGTCCTCCACAGAGTCCAGTACTCTCTCTTTGTATGAGCTTGACTCTGTAGCTGAGTTTAGCGTGAACCACACTGTTTGATGGTCACTTGTTCCCCAGATAGGCGCACTTCTGATCTGAGATCCTCTCACTGCCCCTTTGAGAGTACGAGGTCTAAGATTACTCCCTCACGAGTGGGTTCCAAAACTAGCTGTCTGAGGCCTGCCACCTGTAGGGCATCAAGAATGGCCCTGCTCTTGGATGTGGCTGCAGCAAATGTGCTCCAGTTAACATCTGGCATATTCAGGTCTCCCATCAACAGTATCGCCCTTTCTCTGCCATTCTAAGAATGCCTTCTATCATATCCTTGTCCATTCCCTCCCCCTGACATGGGGGTCTGTACACAACCCCTGTGCGGATTGTGGTGCCCTTTCCAGTCTCCAAGGTGACCCACAGTGCCTCCTCTTCCTCCCTGTTTATTCTTTTGTTCAGTTGCTTTGATCCCTTCCTTTACATAGAGAGCTACTCCTCCCCCTCTTCTCCGTGCCTGTCTCTCCTGTAGGTTATGTACCTGGTAGGTTAACATCCCAGTCATGGTTCTCTGTGTACCATGTTTCTGTGACTGCTACAATATCCAGGCATCCCTCTTCCATCAAGGCCACCAGCTCAGGGAGCTTGTTGCCCAGACTACGAGCATTGGTACTCATTACCCTCCATTTCCTGATGACCCTACTCCTTTTTGCCCCATCCCTGTCCTTCTTGCCTTTGTCACTTTCTCCACTGTAATGCATAGTAGCAGGAGACCTATCCCCTGATGAAGCATCAGGTTTATCACATGAAGCACAGGATTTTAGGCTATGCTCTGGACTTTTGTGACCATTAATTTTTTTTTTTTTGAAGCCATCTATTTTTTTTTATTATTATTATCTGCTTACATTGTAACTTTGACATTTTGTGCATTCACCTTTATCAGTCTCCCATCTGAGATGGAGTTGAAGGCTTTGCTGAAGTCTAGGTGCAAGATCTCAACTGCCTGACCCCTATTCGTGGCCTTTGACACCTACTCAAATAATTCAGTCAGGTTTGCTTGGCATGACTTCCCATTGGTAAATCCATACTATGTGGAATCCTGCATGCCACTGTCTTCCATGAACTCCATTATCCTTTCCCAGATTATAGACTCTAGTAGTTTTCCAGCTGTAGACGTTGGACTGACTGGTCTATAGTTGCCTGGTACACCTCCGCTCTCACTCTTGTGTATGGGGACCATGTTCGCTGTCCTGCAATCCTCTTGCATTCCCGACTCCCAGAGAGCAATTTAAAGAGCAGCTGACACCATTAGAAAAACTTTGGAAGACATACTAGTTAGACACAATTCAGCAGGTAAGTCATGTATCATTTATAGATTACTCCTCTCCATTACTCATTACAGAAGAAATTACCCCAGACAAGATCTTGATAGTTTAGAGTACATCTCCCCCTAAAGCTTGTTCACTACTTGAAATCATAGTGCTCTGTTGTGACATCACAATCTGTTGCTATGGAAATAACTGTAATTTCACAAGCAGAGTACTATGACATCGGGTTGGGAAGAAGCAATAGGAGCTGATGAACTCTCAAGGAACAACTATCCTATTTTCATGCATATGACCTCAGTAATAAATAATGGGAATAAGAAATACAGAGCTAATGGGAAGTACATGCTGCTTTGTGTCGAAATAGTATGTTTTTAAAAGTTCTTCTCGAGGCGTCAGTGGCTCTTTAAATGATTTGCCAGTGGTCCAGCCAGGATCTGCCCCACCTCTTTAAACACTCTCAGTTGTATCCCATCCAGGTTCGTCAGTTTATTCACCTTGAGCACTTGTAGGCCCTTTAACACCCTGTCTTCCAGGATGGGCTCCATCTAGGCACCAGCCAGTGATTTATTTATTTGCTTTTGGTAACGGGGTAAGTGCACTAGGCATAGCAATGCCTGTTTTCAGGCATGACCCGGGAGGGTACAAATAACAAACAGTTTGAAGCAGTACAACAATTGGTAATACAGAGGGTACAGGTACAAATGCAATTACCAGTGAGATAGAAATACAGCTGGGACAAAAGCAAGAGAGATGCAAGTGCGAGTTCAACAATATTCAGGATACAAAATATGAGAGATATCATTATAAACATTTTACAAAATACAGTAAAAGTGCATTTAAACATTGCCTTAAGTAGGAACACAAGAGAGTCAAATTGTGTGCAACCACAGGGCTAAAGGTCCTAAGAAGTACAGGAGTGCTAGTTTAGAGAAAAGATCCATGATCGAGACCAGGGTACATGTGCTATACTGTCCTCCTGTTGCAGTTTGGCAGTGGGCTCCCATCCTGCACAGTAAATGCTGAACAGAAGTAATCGTTCAGCAAGTTCACGTTATCTTTGTGATCCTCCACCCATCCCTTCCCCTTCTTTAGCCTGACCGCACCTTCCTTAGTTTTGCGCAGCTCAAGTATATAGCAAAATAACACTTTGTGTCCTTCTTTAACCCCCTTCCAGTAACCTCAGTCCAGCCTCCACATTTGCCTGCCTGACTGTCCTGTTTGCTGCCCTCATCTTCTGCTGATATGCCCCTCTGTCCTTCTGTCTGGCTTGATATATCCACAGAACATCTTCCTTTTTTCCCCCCTCACTGCTTCTTCTGCCCACTTTTAAAGCAACAGTGGTTTCTTCCCCCTCTTACCCTTCCCCTCCATCCTAGCACAAAGACCTGTTGCTTCCAGCATTCATTTTTTATCAGGTCCCTTGTGCCGACTGCTCCTAAAGTCCCCAACACATCCCATAGTTTCTGCCCCACATTTACCCTTATCTTCCCAAAATTTGCTCCTCCGAAGTCCAGGACCATAGTGTGGAGTAGATCCTATCTGCTTTTAGTTTAACCTCAACCCACACTGTTCTGTGGTCACTGGACCCCACTGCTTCCCCTACTTGGACCTCATCTAGGCTGTATAACCAGACCCCAAAATAGTCCCCTTCGTAGTGTAACTTTCTGGCTCAGAAATGTCTCTTGTGGCTTTTCCACCAGTGACCGGCTCCTTGTGCTTACAGCTGCTGGGATGTTCCAGTCCACATGAGGCAAATTGAAGTACCCCCCCAGCACCTCCCCCGGTTCTGCTGTCCTTTTGGTCTATTTTGCCAGCTAGTCTGTGTTCTCTTTCTGTGTTGGAGGCCTGTATACCACCCTGACCCTACTCTTCCTCCCGTCCCCTGCTGGCCCTAGTGTTTTATTTATTTAGTTCTTGTTAAAACCAGGTAAGTATACTAGATATGTACATGCCTATTCAAACCCCAGGAATCTCCCAGTATGATTAGACATATGCAGTCAGCTCAGAATCTCTGACTGCCCTGGGGCTGTAGTGATGTAATGTGGAATGTATGCAAATAATAGAACTGCTGCCTCTAGGTAGATGGTGTTCCATCTAACAGATTCATTTTCTCCACTCAGACAACTAGATGCCCTGAAGAGCTTTTCTCAGCAACTTCACTGCAAGTTTATTTCTTCCGAAAAAGTTGTAATTTTACTATTTTGTCATTTCTCTGCCTCTAGTTAGTGTTTATAGATATTTAGTGGGGTTTTGGGAGATTTTTCTCGGTTCCTGACAGCTCTTTTGCGGTTCCCAGGAACTGAGGTCTTCCCAGTTTTATTTCTGTTTTAGCAGTTCCTAACCGCTATTTAACGCGATGAATTTAACTTAAAGCTCCTTATTTTTATTTATTTTAGGGTGATTTCCCCATTTTGTGCTCAGTTCCTTTTCTCTCAGGAACCAACCATATTTTTACAAATATAAAATAAGTTTTATTTTAATCGCAGTTCCTTTTCTCCTCGGGGAACCAAACGTGATTTTTATTTTTCCCTTTCCTGGGGTTTTCTTTTAGTCTGCATGTCAGTAAGACCAAAAAAATAGGACAGAACCTATAGGTTTAAAAAAAATATGTTTACAGCGTTTCCAAATCTTTGCCAAGGCTGATTGCCACGATTTGTGTTTGAAGTGCCTGGGTCCTTGTCATATTTTTGTCTAATTGTGAGAAAAGATTAGTCATGTGCAAAAGATTCCTCAGACCCTAAAACTACTGATAAGGAATCTGAGAACAGTAAACACAAAAGACCCACTGAGCAGGCTTCAGAGTTTGTACCTGCTAACCAAAAAAAAAAATGAAGAAAAACATGTCACTGTGCCT
The DNA here is from genome assembly GCA_016271365.2 of Neoceratodus forsteri. Lineage (NCBI taxonomy): Eukaryota > Metazoa > Chordata > Ceratodontiformes > Ceratodontidae > Neoceratodus > Neoceratodus forsteri. The sequence goes on along the minus strand of CM028132.1, from coordinate 781,055,936 downwards.
CCTGCTGAAAAAGCAAAGGAGCTCCCAGCAGACAAAAAGAAAATGCCCTCTTCTGAGGACACTGCTAAAACCCTGCAGGTCATTCAGACTATCTAAACTGCAGGCTCTTTCGTGGGTTCACCAGTTCCAATTTCACCACTGGTTCCCCATAAAAGTGTTGCTGCACCTCCTGCTGAAGAAGCAAAGGAGATCCTAGCAGACATAAACAAAATGTCCCCTGCTGAAGACATTGCTAAAGCCCTGCAGGTCATTCAGGCCATCCAGACTGCTTGTTCTATCCTGGGTTCACTGGTTCCAATCCCACCACCAGTTCCCACAGACCAGGGTCATGAAGCTTAGTTTGAGGAGGACTGAGGTATCTCCCAAGATTTTGGTACTCCTCCTTGTGGACAGGATGATTTTTTCATCCCATTTTTCCTTTGTCAGACAAATGGCTGATGCTTCAGGCCTCCCCTCTCAAGAGTCTATGGAAGATGAGGAGGAGACATAACTTCTGGATATAATGGGTCTGGTTCCCTCTAAGAGATTGTTCCTCCCTATCTACAGTTTTCTTTAGAAAGCTACCCTAGAATTTCTACAAACACCATCCTCTGTCCCTGGGGTGAACAAGAAGGTAAAAAAAAAATTCAAGTTGATAGGTCTGCTGCTGAGTATTTGTATTCTCATCCAGACCATTTTGGGAGGGGGGGGGCAAAAGCTGCTGCCTGTGATAAAGCTAAAGTCCCTCTCTCATCTCATCCCCCTGATAAAGATTTGAGGAAAACTGATACCTTGGGGAAGAAGGGTTACTTTGTCTCCTCCCTTCTCCTCAGACAGGCTGCTTATATGGCATGTGCTGCACAGTATCAGAAGGCTGTTTGGAACTCTGTACTGGCATTGACTGACAGAGTTCCAAGTGATGTGGCACATGATCTGGCTGACACTGCCAGGATGACATTGAATGCCACCAAATATCAATTTCACATATCTGTGGATGCAAATGACACTGCATCAAGGTTGTTTTATTGGCCCTATCAGTGTGTTTGAGGAGGTTTGCCTGGCTCAGAACAACCAGTCTTACCCATGACACACAGTTAAAGGTCATGGATTTTCTTTGTAAAAACAATTCCCTTTTCGGTGACAGGACTGAGACATACATAAACAAGCATTGGTCAATGCTGAGTGTTGTCTTGCTGGCATTGGCATTGGTAGTGCAGGAGTTGGAGAGATGCATAATAGAAATGGCAGTGAAGTACTGAACTGACGGCAAACCCATCCCCACCCTGCAGAGACTGATAGGCATTGGGGTGTGCGTTTGGGTCGTCAGCCATAACACTCATGCCATTTTACCTCACGCTACACCGATAAGCATTGCGGTGTGCCTTGGGGTCTTCGGGCCTTACACTCACCCCATTCCATAAGGAAATATGCTGAGATGGGTGCAGTATAGAAGAATGGGGTGAACTTTGGGGCCAAAGAGTCCAAGGCACACCTTGATGCCTGTCACTGGCTGCAGGGTGGGGGTAGAGGTGGAATGGCGTGAGCATTACAGGCAACAATCCCAAGTCACACCCCTGATGCCTGTCAGTCTCTACAGGGTGGTGCGTCACGGTTGGAAACCCTAATGCCCCGAGTGTTTGTTGGTATTTCCACTCCAAATTTTCACCTTGGACTTTTTGTGACCCCACCTCATGAGCAGTGGCACTATCAGTCTGTTAGCCAAAAAGGTGATTTTTAGCAGCGACTGCTCCATTTGGCGCCACAGGTGCGAAAACACATTTCGGGCAGGATGTTAAAAAATGATAGCTGTACTGTTCATGAGAAGGTGTAAAAAAAATGGCAGTGTTGAAAATCTGGGTGAAAATATGAAAAGTGTGGTGAAGTCACGAACGCGATAGCAGAAAACTTAATGGCTGCGCCCGTAAAACAATTTTTTTTTTTAACCAAATTTTCAACATAGGCATTTTGGGACCTCTGCTGATGAACAGTGGCACTGTGATTTTGTTAATCTGTCCCGAAAGTTGATTTCCCACAGCGACCGCGCCATTGTGAGCCAGATGTGCGAAAACAGATTTCGGGCAGGATGTGAAAAATGACAGCTGTACTGTTCATAAGGAGGTGTGTAAGAATGGTAATGTTGAAAATCTGGAGTGAAAATATGAAAAATTGTAAGTTACAAACGTGCATGGAAACTGCACAATGCACACTCGTAACACAGTCATTGTTTGGAATTTTTTCACCAGATTTGCAAGATAGGCTTTCAAACAACATGAAGTCTTGCTATATTATGACAATTAGCAGTTTGGTCCTCCTCTAGAACTGCCCCGGAGATGAAAGAGTTAACTCCATACAGGATGGAGTTCTGAGCGCAAGCTCGATTTTCAAAGCTCTATCTGGGCAGTTTCAAACTGAAACTGTCAGATTCTTTACTCCGCCTCACTGAACAGTCGCTCCGGAATTTCTCCTTCAGCTCGGTTCATTTCTCGGTTCATTTAAGTATTCTCGGTTAAATTTAACCGAGAACAGTATTTTATTTTACGCATTTGGTTCAAGCTCTATCTGGTAACCCGTAAGTACAAGGTTTTAGTCTGTGGAAATTGTCATTATCGGTTCGGTTTTGAACCGATCGGTTTTATTTAAAACTCATTTTAAACATTTTAAAATATATTTAGAGTGCGGTTCCCAGTTCTTATCGGTTCTAAAAAAGCGGATTTCATTCGTTTTTTCAAATACCAATGACACGGTTAGGAACCGATAAGGGTTATCTTGCCTGGCACTGCCATTAAAGCAAAAGTTTTGGTTAGGCTGGCATTATGTCTGAGAAACCCAAAAGAAAACCGGGCCCACTGGTTTCAACACTGTGATGCTTGTGGGAAGCCTTTGCCAAGGCTGACCCACACACCACATGTGTTTATTGTCTAGAGTTTGACCACCTCAGTCAGACTATGAGGTATGTAAAAATTTCCCTGCAGCCACCCTGGAAAAAAGATTGGGCAGGCTCAGGGAGGAGAGGCCAAAAGTCCGCTGACCGGATGGCCAGCCGGTTCAGTGCCAACTGAACCAGAGGGAGTGCCCTCTGACCAGGGTGATACTTCCTCTGGCAAAGAAAAAGCTGGTTCTGAGGAACCAGCCCCAGTAAAAATTCTAGAAAATCAGCAGGTCTGGAGTCAAAATTTCCTCTCCAACTGCTGCAGAAATAACAAAGCCATACAAATTGTCCAGTCACTGTCTCAGGGGCCGTCCGAGACCACCACTAGTTGGCAAAGGTTGGTTCGTCCGGCCTGATGGTTCAGGAGTATGATGCTGAGGAATTTTATGAACCACAGGAGGGGGAGGAGGATTATGAACAGTATGTATGTGGCTGGGAGGGTCTGGATGTGCCCATTGAACCGGACATCTCTCCAGACAGACCTTTAGAATCTCCCCCTATGCTGTCTGAGTCCCCATCTCATTTTATGTTTTATAAGAAAGTTGCTGAAACCCTCCAGCTTCCCTTAGAAGAGGCTGTGGATGAGCAGGAGGAGCCTGATTATGTTGAAATGATGGATATTCCAGAGTCTAGGAGATTGTCTATTCCATTGCATAAGTCATTTAGGAAGCAAACAATAAAAATTTTGAAAAATCCTAATTCTGTGCCTCCTGTCGATAAGAAGATGGACAGGAGGTATACTCTATCAGGTCCTGATACAGACTTCCTTTCTGAGCAGTGTAGTCATGAGGAGTAGTGCAGGCTGCAGCCTGTGACAAGGCTAACATTCCCCTGGCTTCACATCCTCCTGACAAGGATTCCAGGAAGATTGATGCCATGGCAAAAAAGCAGTATATGGCAGCCTCTCTGGGACTCAGGCAGGCAAATTATATGCTTATGTGGCTAGATATCAGAAATCTAGATGGGATACAGTTATGCAGTTAGCCAAGCAGGCCCATGGCCAGCTGGCTAGTGAATTAGAACAGGTGGCTGCTGATGGCATTGAAGCCTCTAAAGTTCAATTTCATGCAGCTGTGGATGTTAATGATGTTTCCTCTAGGGTCATGGCCACTTCTGTAGCTTTTAGTGAGGTTGGCATGGCTCAGGTGTACTAATCTGTCACAGGACACTCAGACTAAGGCTATGGATTTTCCTGTGGTGGGAATTCTCTGTTTGGGGAGCAGACAGAGAACTATATAAAAATATGGATGAATACAGAACTACCTACAAAAGTGCCCAAGCCAAGGGCGGCAAGCCACTCCCCAGAGGCACACACCAGAGGTAGAGGCAGGCCCTTCCACAGGCCTTTTTATCAATTCAAGCCTCCTCTGCTTTTGCTCAGAGGGCTTTTCAGAAACAGAGGCAGGCAGGGGCACAGGTAAACCAGTCCCCACCCCTCAGCCTAAGGCAACTGCCAAGCAGGCACCCTGATGGGGTGCCCAGGGTCATTCTCCCTGTACCAGTAGGGGCAGGTTGGCTTACTCAGTCAGAACTGGGTGTCCCTAACTCGGACAAATAGGTTCTGGAAGTAGTAAGCCAGGGCCTGAGTTCTCAGCTTCAAAATTCCCAAAGATGAGAGCCAGGCATTTTCCACTACAAGCCCCTCGAGACCCTTGCTCTGGAAGCAGAGGTCTCTACCCTGTTAACCTTCAAAGCAGTAGAAAGGGTTCCTCCCTTACACCAGGGCAAGGTCTGTATTCCAGATACTTCCTTACCCCAAAAAAAGACAGGAGAATGGCGGCCCATCTTAGATCTAAGATATCTGAACAAGCACCTTTTGAAACCAAAGTTCAAAATGCTAACTCTGGCAATGATTTGACCCTCCCTGAGGCCAGGGGACTGGTTAGCCTCCCTGGACCTCAAGGATGCTTATTTTCATGTCCTCATCAGGCCTTCTCACCGAAAGTACCTCAGGTTCAAACTGCTCTCAGGCCACTACCAGTTCAGGGCAATGCCCTTCGGCCTTACCTCTGCCCCAAGGGTATTCACAAAATGTCTGGCCGTGGCAGTGGCTCATTTAAGGAGGCAAGGGATTGCTGTTTTCCCTTACCTGGACGACTGGCTCATTGTAGGACAGTCTCCAGAACAGGTGAAATCCCACTTACAAGTCACCCAGCAGCTTCTCACCTCCCTGGGATTCCTGCTAAATCTACCAAAGTCAGTTCTAGAACCAGTTCAGGTACTCACTTTCATAGGTGCGGAATTGGACACAAAGCTGGCCAGGGCCTTCCTCCCCTTGGAAAGGGTAGAGAAGTTGATTGCCCTGGCCTCCTCTTTCCTCTGCAGGTCTCTCGACCAGCAAGACACTTTTGCAGCTCCTGGGGCACATGGCTGCCTCCACAGCCGTGGTGCAGGGCAAGATTCAGATGAGAGACATTCAGTTTCACTTGAGAGCCTATTGGTCTCAAGGAGGGACCCCTACCAAATTGATTCCAGTGACCGAACCCTGATCCTAGCCCTTCAGTGGTGGCAGGATCAGAGCAATTTAAGACTGGGGGTCCCCTTCATTCCTCTCTCCCACTCCTTCACCCTCACTACGGATGCCTCCCTCCTGGGGTGGGGAGCACACTTAGGCGACCTCTCCACCCAGGGAGTGTGGTCCCCCCAGGAATCTCTGCTCCACATCAATTTGCTGGAACTCAGAGCTGTCTTTTTAGCTCTTCAAGCATTTTCTGCATCTGTCCAGAACAAAGTAGTCCAGGTCAGAACAGACAATACCACAACAATGTGGTACATCAACAAGCAAGGGGGCACTCGGTCATCGGCCTTGTGCACCGAGGCAATGAAGTTGTGGTCTCTGGCCTACTCCCTGAACACCTCTCTGATAGCAGTTCACCTGCCAGGGAAAGACAATGTCCTAGCGGATGCCCTCAGCAGGATTTCTCAGGGCCATCATGAATGGTCCCTGAATCCTCGAGTGCTGGGGACAGTTTTTGCTAGATGGGGCACCCCTCAGATAGACCTCTTCGCAGCCCCAGACAACCACCAACTTCCACTGTTCTGTTGCAGGCCCCCAGTGGTGGGCTCAGTCCCCCTGGATGCCCTTCTCTTGGATTGGGAAGGGAAGTTTCTTTATGCTTCCCCCTTCCTCTCCTATTCAAGGTGTTAGTAAAAATCAGATCCCAGCCTTGCAAGGTGATTCTGATTGCACCAGACTGGGCCAGGCAACCCTGGTACCCACTCCTTCTATCACTGGCAGTCCACCTTCCCCTGTGTCTTCCCAGGATTCACAACCTGCTGACCTGTGCCCAGGGAGAGTCTTGTATCCGACCTCAAATCCCTCAACCTCAAAGCTTGGCTCTTGAGGAGTTAGAATTCAGATTGCACCTTTCTCAAAGGTGTCCTTGACATCCTAAAGGCCTCTAGGAAGCCTTCCACTAGAGCCACTTATAATTCCAAGTGGAAAAGGTTCTCCATCTGGTGTTCTGGGAAGCATATTGCCCCAGAATCTGCTGATTTGCCCATTTTGTTGGACTACATGGTCCATCTTAATTCTTTGGGCCTCAGGCCAGCTACCTTAAGAGTTCATTTGGCAGCTGTCTCTGCTTTTATTTCAGCAGGAAAGCCTTCCTCCCTTTCCGCTCACCCTGTATTTTCCAAGTTTTTTAAGGGGTTACTCCATACCAATCCACCTTTTGTGACCAGCCCTGCCTGGGACCTTAATGTTGTATTGCCCAGTTAATGCAACCTCCCTTTGAACCCTGTCTTCCATGAGCTTAAGTTTTTAACTTGGAAAACTGTATTTCTAGTGGCCATCACTTCTGCTAGGCGCATAAGTGAGTTACAAGCCCTTTCAGTAGAAAATGATTTTATTTCTTTTCACAGGGATAAGGTAGTCCTCAGGACTAACAGAAAGTTTTACCTAAAGTGGTGTCGGTTTCCATCTTAACCAATCCATCTCCTTCCAGTATTTTTCACTGAGCATTCTTCCTCTGGTGAGAGGAGATTGCACAGTTTGGATATTAAGAGGGCATTGAGTTACTATTTAGAGAGCGTACCAAGGGTCACAGGTTCAATCCATCAACTGTTTCTCACCTATGGTGAGGTTGGCAAGGAAACCTGCCACTAAGAGGACAATTGCCAGATGGATTGTCTCTTGTATCCAATTTTGTTACCAGAAACTGGGTGAGACCCCCGGATTGAGGGCTCTCATTCTGGAGAGGTACAGCTCGTCTCTAGCTGCTGCTAGAACCCATTCCTATTTTGGAAATTTGTCAGGCTGCAACCTGGAAAACAGGTACACACCTTCACCAAGCATTACTCCCTGGATATCAGGCCAGGAGAGATGCTCGATTTAGCACAGCTGTGCTTCAGAGCCTATTCCTAAGTAGGTTCTGTCCCTCCTCCATGGAGGTACTGCTGTAGTCTACTAATTGTCATAATATAGCAAGACTTCTTGTTGTTTAAAGAAAAATTACTCACCTTAGTAATGTTGTTTCTTCTAATGAGTCTTGCTATATTATGACTCACCAACCTGCCCCTCTCAGAACTTCTACTTGGGTAGGGGGTGGGCAACCTAGTGCAGGCACTGTTTATGCCATTGCAGGATTTTCTTCCCCTTTTGGGGTTTTTGGGGGAGTGTTGTTTCTATTGTTAAATGGTATTTTTTGCTGGCCCCCTGACTTGAGTCTTTGGGTAGGGTCCAGCAGTGTTGTTGTTGTTATTATTGTTGCTATTGTTGTTGTTGTTGTTGTTATTAGGTAGCCAGTAGGCTAGTGTAGGTTACAGCTTCCACACAGACCCTTAGTGAGTTCTTGCTTCATAAAGATCTGACAGTTTCAGTTTGAAACTGCCCAGATAGAGCTTTGAAAACCGAGCTCGCGCTCAGAACTCCATCCTGTATGGAGTTAACTCTTTCATCTCCGGGGCAGTTCTAGAGGAGGACCAAACTGCTAATTGTCATAATATAGCAAGACTCCATTAGAAGAAACAACATTACTAAGGTGAGTAATTTTTTCTTTTGGGACCTCACCTTACGAACAGTAGCACTGACGTTTTGTTAATCGGTTCCGAAAGGTGATTCCGTGCAGTGACCGTGAAATGACCTTTCGGGACCAAATAACGAGATGACAGTGCATGTGTTCATGAGGTGGGGTCCCAAGGACCCCATGTTAAAAATTTGGAGCCAAAATTAAAATAAATGGCTGAGATATCCACCTAAGTTGACCACCCCCCCGCATTTATGCCATTATACAGCTTACTGGCATTTCTTCAGTTCACGGATCGGCTTTGAAGAGTTCAGACGTGTTTCCACTCCATTGAAGAACGCAGCGCCAGACCTCCGGAGGTAAGTATGGGATGAGGGGTGTGTGGGGAGGTGGGGTGCGCAGTGGATGGGTGCGGGTTGGTGGATGCCGCGAACAACAGACCGTTTTCTTTTTTTCAGGTACAAAAAAAAATGGACACTGCGCCGTGGGACAGTTTTCTTTCTTTACAGGTGAAAAATGTTGGACACACTGGGATGGGCTCCCAGTGTGCCTCATGACTTTCGGGGGGCCTGATGTTGGCAGCACTGGGGTGGGCTCCCAGTGTGCTACACAGTGGTGGTGGAGCGGGGCCCGGGGGCAGGAACGTGCCAATGCCGTCGGTTTACTGTAAGCGGCACACTGGGTTGTGCTCCCAGTGTACCACACGGGGGGTAGACATGCTGACATGGGGATTGCACCCCTGATGTCTGCTTCTTCGGGGATTGTGTGACGGCTCTGCCACCATGTTTATTGAAATACTTCATCAGGAAAGGCACGTCGGGAGGTGTGTCATCTGTGCCGCTGCATGATGAGCTTGTCTTTGATTGCGGTGGCACTTTCCTTACAAGTTGTGTCCACTTTACATAATGCTTGTGTCAGCGCTAGCATGCTGGCTTATTGGGGAATGAGGTACGCACCTACTAAAGCATGCCCTGCATTCACCAACACTGAAACACCTCTGAAATGTGCTACTAGCACAAGATGTTGCTTGAGCATGCACGCAAGCCAATATAAAAAGATGGAAGAGAATAAAACCACCTATAGAAGCAACTCTACAAGAGAAAGAGCTTCCACTTCTTTTAGATCCATGGGAAGGGGAGGTAGGGGTAGGGGGTATTACCCCAGAGCTTATGCCCCAGTCTCCATGCCTGTAGATTATACTCCACCTAGAAGTTACTACAGAGGCAGGGGTACGAGGCCTTCTAGACAGGCTGTTTCAACCCCAGCGTCCAGACCTCAATTCAGGCATTTTCAAAAACTTCAGGGCCGCATAATTTTTCCAGCATTCAACCCCTGCAGAGGCAATTCTACTGCTTCTGCAAGCAAGAGCAATAGAGCCAGTCCCTCTCTCTCAAAGGGGGAAGGGCATGTAATCCAGATACTTCCTGACCAAGAGGAAGAATGGGGAATGGCGGCCAATTCTAGACCTCAGATCCCTGAACAAACACTTCGCAAAGCTCAAGTTCAAAATGGTAACCCTTGCTATTGTTATCCCTTCTCTAAGGAAAGGAAAGGAAACTGGCTGGTATCTCTGGACCTAAAAGATGCCTTCTTTTCACATCCCAGCTAGACCTTGCCACAGAAAATACATAAGGTTCACTCTGCCTCAGGGCACTACCAGTTCTCAGTACTCCCCTTCGGGCTCACTTCTGCCCCGAAAGTATTCAAAAGTGTCTAGCGGTAGTGGCAGATATCTCATGAGGCATGGAATCATAGTATTCCCTCACCTGGATGATTGGCTAGTTGTAGGGAAATCATACCAACATGTAAAGGACTCCATTAGGGTCACCCAAAGTACCCTGGAGTCCCGGGCTTCCTCATCAATACTCAGAAGTCTCAGAGGGAACCAGTTAAGTCACTGGAATTCATTGGAGCAGAACTGGATGCGATCCAGGGCAAGGCATTCCTCCCTCAAGGGAGGGTAAACAACTTACTGACCCTGGCAAACTCCTTTGTCTTGGGTCAGCCCAGGCCTGCAAGGCAGTTCCTAGCATTGCTGGGACACATGGCATCAACTACCACAGTAGTTTCAGGTGCCAGGCTTCAGATGAGGGATATTCAGTACCACTTTAGATCCCATTGGTCCCAGAGAAGGGATCCCATTTCAAAGCTTGTGCCAGTTACAAGAACTCTGCTACTGGCTCTGCAGTGGTGAAAAGAAAGGGACACGCTCAAGAAGGGCATCCCTTTTCAGCAACAGCACCACACTGTGGTTCTAACAACAGATGCCTCCCTTCCACAGTGGGGGGCACATGCAGGTGACCTCACAATCAGTGGAACTTGGCCCCCTCAGGAATCCCAAGTTGCATATCAACCTCTTAAGAGTTGAGAGTGGTCCTTCTTGCCCAGTCAGTCCAGGTCAGGACAGACCACATAACCACTATGTGGTACATCAACAAGCAAGGGGGTGCAAGATCCTCAAGGCTATGCACAGAGGCCGTGAAAATCTGGTCCCTAGCATATTCCTTGGAGGTGCATCTGTCAGTCATTCGCCCATCTTCCAAGGAAGGACAATACACTGGCAGATTCACTCAGCAGAAGCAGTCAGGATTATCACAAATGGGCTTTAAACAAGCTAGTGCTGGACACAGTTTCAGGGGTAGTCCAGAAATAGATCTGTTTGCCTCAAAAGAAAACTATCAGCTTCCTCTTTATTGCTGCAGGTCTGCTTCACTGGGCATATTGCCCATGGAGGCGTTGGCCCTGGATTGGACAGGGAAGTTCCAGTATGCTTTTCCTCCATTTCCACTGCTGTAGAGATTCCTTCTCAAACTCAGGAGTTAGTCTGCAGCAATGATCTTGGCTGCTCCAGACTGGTCAGGTAGCCATGGTACCCTCTACTACTCACCCTGTCCACCAAGCAACCTATCCGGTTTTCCCAGAGATACAATCTCCTAACAGCCGTTCAGGGTCAGGTAGTATTCCCAAACCTCAAGACTCTTCGCCTGGTTCTTGAGCTAGAATTTCTGAATTTGAACTGTCAGAAGAGGTCCTTAAGGTCCTGAAAGTTTCCAAGAAACCTTAAACCAGAAAGACTTGTGCTTGAAAATGGGGAGAAGATTTTCCATCTGGTGCAAGTCTAAGCCAGGGTTCATTTTTGGGTGGGGGATTGGGACATTTGACACACAGTTTTTAATTCACACCCCAGGAAATCTTACTGTATTCTGACAAGTGCAGTATGGTCTCACCATAGGACTGCCCTGGAGCAGAAATGGTTAATAGAACCTATGCTAATAGTGGAATGTTAGGCTCGAGCTCTGTTTTCAAATCACTTTCCCTGGTTGCACTTCTTGCAACAATCAGATTCTTTACTCCGCTTGCCTCAGTAGGACGTCTCTGGAGAGCTCTCCTTCACTTTTACTGAAGAATTTTATTTCTCAGTTTATTCGAAAGTCTGTTTAATTTGTTCTATTTTTGAAGCACTGTCCTTGGTCACAGTTAGAATTAGTTTAGATTTAGAGTTAGTTTGGTAAGTTTCTTTGGTTCCTCCTTGGTTCTTTCAACCGGGAAGGAACCAATATTTCTTACTTTTCTGTAAAATACTTTGAACCATCCGGTAAGGTGGTCTGCTTAATTATTTAAAATTTGAATCTATTTACTGGGGTCATTCTTGGTTTGTTTCGGTTCTAACCAACCGACAAATGTTACAGGCCAAGAAACAAACGGGACCCACTGGTTTCCAACCTTGTACAGAGAGTGGGGAACCATTCGCAAGGGCAGATCCTCATCTTATTTGTGTATTTTTGTCTGGGGTTTGACCATCTCAAGGAGGACTGCAAGATTTGTAAAAAGTTCCCTCAGTCAACACTTGACAGGCGATTTGAGAGACTGCAGGAGAACATGTCTGAGAAAGCCACTGAACCGGCAGCAGACAAGACGGCTGTGAGCCATGAAGATCCAGGGGATCAGCCCTCCGACAAGGGTGGTAGTTCCTCCTCAAAGAAAAGACCTGCTGAGCCAGCCGCTAACCCGGCACCCGCAGGGAAACGAAAAAAGAAAGAAAAACATTCAGGGGTTGAACCGCAATCGAAGGCATCGGTTCCAACCGCTGAAGAAATAGCGAATGCGAATCGCATTATTCAGTCGCTTCAGCCGGTTAACCCGAATCCGGTTGAAAAGCGTCCACGTTTGACTACCTCAGGCTCTACTTCGGTTCCCGGTTCCTTGGAACCCGAAATAGAGACTTTTAAGGAAGAACTTGACTAGTGTGCTGACGATGATGAGGATGAGGACTATGGGGAACCGATTGAACCAAATATTCCCCGATCCTCATTGTCCTGACTCCCCTGATAAGGGAACTGAGAACTTTATCTCACATTTCCAATTCATCAAGCAGGTGGCCCAGTCCCTGGACCTCCCTATCCAGGAATCAACCGATGAGGAGGAGGAACAGGACTATATAGAAATGATGGATGTACCAGCCTCTAAAATGATTTTGTTGCCCATCCATAAATCCTTAAAGAAGCAGATTATGAAAGTCCTGCATACCCCTACTTCTATACCACCAGTGGATAGGAAGGTGGATAAAAAGTATTGGGTGGCTAAGGGTGGAGCGGAATTTTTGTTTGGACACCCTAGCCATGACGGGGTGGTGCAGGCTGTAGCCTGTGATAAGGCAGGCATTCCTTTAGCATCACACTGTCCAGACAAGGATTCCAGGAAATTGGATTCCATTGCCGGGAAGTAGTACTTGGGATCTTACTTCGAGAAACAGCTCTTGCAGCGGGTTACACCATTAGGACCGAAGCCGGCAGATGCCAGGACCCCACAGAAATTTTCTAGCTAGCAGTATTCAGCGGGGACCGCCTCCGACATCAGACGCAGTACATAAGGAGGCGGTCCCCCAGAATCCCCAGTTCTTTTCCCGCCGTCGACTCACCAGCATCAGCCTCTCGGTCTCTACCTAGCACACGATGACTTAGAACTTCAAGAGTTTCTCCAAACTAATGTCCTCTCCAACTCCTTCACTTGAGGGACACCTTTCCAAGTGTGCCTGCGGAAAACATATCCCTTTTAAGGATCCTCATTCCTTCTGTGTGCGGTGCTTAGGCCCGGACCACGACACCAAGGCCTGCACTTTCTGCCAAGGGTTCAACAGCCGCACCAGCATCCGCCGTCAGAAGGCACTTCAGGCTTACCTGCTGGAAGAAAGACTTGGTAGGATGGACCAAGAACCTTCCTCCAGGGGCGATTCTTCTTCCAAGGCCCATAAACACCGGGACAAACACTGGGAGAAAGCATGATCCAGATCCCCGACCCAGGCCTCGGACTCCCATGGCTCAGGCTCCACCAGGTCTGACTGCTCTCCCTCCAGGGCTCATTTTCAGCCCCCTTCGGACAAAGTCCGAGCCTCTGGCGGCTCTTTCACTCTCCAGCCCATCAAGACTTCAAGGCCCTCGGCTTCCTCCACTTCCTCTCGGGCCTCTTCCAAGTCTTCCGAACGCCACAAGTCTTCCTCATCGACCCGATGTCGGGACCCCGACTCCAGATTGGTCTCCCAGCCTCCCAGAGGTCCGGATCCACCACCCAGGAAGACTAAAGACCTGACGTCCCTTAAGTGGATGCCAGACCAGACGTCGGCCAAGCACCTGACGTCGGCCAAGCATACAGAGTCGGCCAGGTGTTCGCCAGAGCCACGGACACCAGCCAGGCAGCAGCCGCCAGCCAGGCATTCGCCGGACCTGAAGATGTCGGCCTAGCGACCGACATCAACCGCATTCACGGGCGAGGCCGCCCCCAGTGGACATCGGTCACAGGGATTCAACGGAGGAGGACAAGACGCTGCCCGAAGACCAGGCGGGCGACACTGAGGATGCCGGGCTCCCGAGGGAACCTTCGCCCACCCCAGAAACACCTGCGGACCCGACACCCGACCCCGGCGACAGACCACCGGTGCCAGGCCCGTCATCAGGCATGAACCTGCAAGAAGTAAAGGACCTCTTTACTTTCTGGTGGGACACCTTCCGAAAGGATGTGGTCCCTGTAAAACCTCCTTCTCCTCCTCCTACTCCTTCACCTCCTACGCCCCCTCCTCCACCACAGGGGCCAGCAGAATGACCACCAACCCCTAAGGAGCAGACTCCACCTCCCAGGGGTAGATCCAAGGATCGGAGAAGGCCTCCCTCAAGATCTCCATCAGGGTCTCCCAGCCCCAAGCAACCCAGACGTCGTTGGTATACTCCGTCGGGGAGGACTCCAGATCGGATACCTCTGATTACTCCAGATCTTCACCACTCAGCATTCCATCACCTAACCCACATGACCTGCCCAGGTCTCCTCCTGATGATCCCTCTTTCTCTGAGATCATGAGGCACATCCAGGACAACATGGGATGGGATGCTGAAGACCTCGACCCCGAAAGATAACACCTTGCCCATTATCTTCGGTAGAAAGACCCAAAGCCTGTTGGTGGACACCTTTGCGGATGTCACCAAGGCTGCGTGGAAGCATCCACATTCCACTCCTGCGGTGCCAAAGAAAGCTGACCGCCTGTACAAGGCCCCGAGAGAGGACTAGTACTTGGCTCAACAACCTCTGGCAGACTCCCTGGTCATTACGGCCTCACATGACCGGTCCCAAAGACCGTAACACATGAGCACACAGCCACCGGACCAGGAATCCAAACAGTTGGATGCCCTGGGGAGACGCATGTATGCGGCTGCTACATGCTCCATCAGGTCCTTGAACTACCTAACCCACATGGTACAGTTTCAGAATGCCCTATGGGAACAGGGCCAGGACCTGGTCGATAAACTTCCAGATGGTGATCAGAAGGCGAAGCTCCTAAACCTTCTCCGCACAGGGTCTTATGTGGGTACCCAAGTACTACGAGCCGCATACGATTATGCGGACTTGTCCGCCAGAACTGCAGCTTCAGGCGTCTGTCTCCGGCGACACTCTTGGCTCCGTGTCTCCGGTTTCACCCTGGACGTACAGAAGAACATTCTTGACGTTCCCTACAATGGCGAAGTACTCTTTGTTGAACCCTCAGAGAAGGTTATCACCAAACTCCAGGACGCTGGGAAGGCAGTCAGGTCTGTACAGGCCATGTACAGATCCAGGCCTGGTTCCTTTCGTAGGAACCAGAGCCGTTTTTGCAGCTGGCAACAAAGGCAGCAGCTGCGTTCTGGCCAGCAACAAAGGGGCACCTTTCAGCAGAAAGCCCAGGCTAAGTCGTCCCCAGGCAGAGCCCAACACTACACTAAACCGGCCCAGCCAGCAGGGACTAGTGCTGCCACAGCATGACTCCTTCTCTGCCCCCGGCCCTCCTCTGGATCAACGGGCACAAAAGGTCGGGGGTCGCATCACTCGCCACTTTTTAGGGTGGCAGTCGATTACCACCGATCGGTGGGTTTTCCAATTGGTCAAGAAAGGTCACTTCATAGAATTTCTCGACCACCCACCAGCAAGACCTCCCCTGCTTTCTGGTTACTCGGGTCAGCACGCCCTGCTCATACAGCAGGAAGTGCTCGCGCTTCTGGGAAAAGAAACGATAGAGCACGTACCATGGAACCAGAGGTGTGGTGGGTATTATTCTCACTTCTTTCTGGTTCCCAAGAAAACAGGGGACCTCCGTCCGATACTGGACCTCAGTGACCTCAACGAGTCAATCCTGTGCAAACGTTTCTGCATGGTGACCCTCCCAGGTCTGATTCCCATGCTTAAGCAGGGCACGTTTCTAGCGTCCTTGGACATGCAGGACGCTAACCTGCATATACCCATTCCTCAGGCACACAGGAAGTTTCTGCGCTTCGAGTTTCAGGGCCGCCATTATCAGTTCCGAGCTCCCCCCTTCGGACTGTCATCGGCACCTCGGGTATTCGCGAAGTGTATGGCAGTCGTAGCGGCGACTCTGAGGAGACAAGGCCACTACGTGTTCCCCTACCTGGATGACTGACTTCTCAAGGCGCCCTCTCGGGAGGCCTTGATGTCCGCCATTCATTATATTCAGTCTCTGTTCGAGACGCTGGGCATCATGATCAATCAAGAGAAGTCAGGCCTGGTTCCGTCTCAGACTCTGCAGTTCATAGGTGCAGTTCTGGACACCGTCCAGGGGAAAGCTTTTCTTCCCTAGGACAGAGCAGAACACATCAGATCCCTCATCAGGGACATTTTGGCGAAGAAGACCATTCCTGCCAGATTGGTCCTTTGCATGCTCAGACATATGGCTGCGGCCATTACAACAGTCCCGCTTGCTTGTCTCCACATGCGGGTCACCCAGTGGATGTTACGGGTCCAATGGGATCAAAAGCAAGACCATCTGCAGCTCCAGTCTGGATCATGAAGGCGTAATCCGGGATTGGCAATGGTGTCTAGATCCGAAGAATCTGTCAGTGAGGGTTCCCTTCATTGCGCCATCTCCGATTGTTACACTCTCCACAGATGCCTCAGGGCTCGGATGGGGTGCACACCTCGACGGTGTCCAGTCTCAGGGCCTGTGGACAGCCCAAGAGACTCATCTCCACATAAATATCCTGGAAATGAGAGCAGTTCTTTACGCCCTTCAGGCCTTCCAGTCACAGATTCCACGGGTACTCTTCTGTTACAAACAGACAATTCCATGGTGATGTATTACCTCAACAAACAAGGAGGCACCCATTCCTACCCACTTTGCAGGGAGGCCATGAGGGTGTGGGATTGGGTTTTGCAACACGGCACAAACTTCATTGCTGTTCATGTCCCAGGAGTGGACAACGTCATTGCAGATGGCCTGAGCCACTCTCAGGCCAGAGTCCACAAGTGGGAACTACTTCAGGAGGTAGTAGAGGATCTGTTTCACATATGGGGTCCACCAGAGTTAGACCTTTTTGTGTCCCCATCCAACGCAAAACTGCCCAATTTTTGCTCGCTAGATCCAGGGCCTGGTGTTTTCTGGCGAGACGCATTGTCCCTCTCCTGGGCAGGCAGATTCCTCTATGCCTTCCCCCCTTTCCGTTGATCCAGAGGGCTCTTCTGAAACTTCGCAGAGAGCAAGCAACGCTGATACTTATCACGCCGTTCTGGCCCAGGCAGATCTGGGTACCTCTACTACATCAGCTATCCCGGGAACCTCCGGTGCCTCTCCCAATCAGCATTCACTTGTTGTCTCAGGAGGAGGACTCCTTGGTCCATCCGGACCTTCGTTCGCTGAGCCTGCATGCTTGGCTCCTAGAGACATAGCCATTTTGCGACACGGGGTCTCGCAAGAGGTAGCTGATGTTCTGGTGGCCACGAGAAAACTGGCCACTCATGCTACTTACGCCATGAAATGGTGCAGTTTTTGCCTGTGGGCTCAAGCGCAGGGGTTTTCACCTCTAGACTGCCCAGAAAAGTTGGTCTTGAACTACCTCCTGTCTCTTTTTCAGACAGGCTTGGCCTACTCCTCGATCAAAGTACACCTCTGTGCCATCTCAGCCTATCATTGTCCTATAGGCCAATGCACCATATCTCAGTTGGACACAGCACGAGCCTTCCTGAGAGGTATTCGCCACCTTAGACCTCCGATTAAGGATCCGATTCCGCCATGGGATTTACTCTTTGTCCTGGAGCAGCTTACGCTGCCACCCTTTGAACCAGCCGCGGATTGCGAGCTACGTCTTCTTACTTGGAAGACGTTGTTTTTAGTTGCTGTTACCTCAGCCAGAAGAATTTCTGAATTTCATGCACTCATGTGCAAAGAGTCTTATTTGTTTTTTCACTAAGACAGGGTATCCCTACGGACTAATCCCAAGTTTCTGCCTAAGGTGGTCTCAGCTCTCACCCTTAATCAGGATATCGATCTACCAGTGTACTTCCCTAACTATTCTAATCGAGGAGAGGCCCTGTTGCACACCTTAGATGTGCATAGCTGTCTCCGATACTACCTGACCAGAACCAAACACCACCGAAAATCGGACCAGCTTTTTGTCTCCTTTGCCCACAGGATGATGGGGGCTCCTGTTTTCAAGTAGTCGCTATTCAGGTGGCTCATTCAATGTATTACGTTCTGTTACCAGAAGTGCAACAAACCCTTACCAGGCGCAGTCAAGGGTCATTCCACAAGGGGAGTAGCTACCTCCTTTGTGGCCCTAAAGAATGTGTCCACCTCGGCCATCTGTGCTGCAGCTACTTGGAGCTCTCTGCACACTTTCATCAGGCATTATAGCCAGGACCCCAAGTTTTCCGCGATTCTGCGGGTGCGGCCAACCGTGGAATTTGCCGTCACCCACGGAATTCCACGGCCGCCAGCGGAACAAGCGTGCCAGCCTCCAAATGTTAGTATGCCGCTGGAGCTCACCCCAGCGTGGCAAATGCTAATTACCGGCCGGGGTGCCCAATCCCCTTGGTTTCCCTTACCCCAACATGTTTTATGCCCGCTGGGAGCCCACCCCAGCGTGGCAAAAACTCCTTTGCTGACGGGGTGCCCAACCCCTGTCGGCTTCACTGACCCCCAAGCTGCCTGGTGCCACGCTGGGAGCCCACCCCAGCGTGGCAAATTCCCTCCTTGTGTGGGAATCAAAAAAAAACTAAACAAAAAAACCTTTCATCGGTGATTCATTTGCTCCCTCCCCAACCCGCACCCACCTCTGCGTACCCACCTCCCCATACCCCACCTCACCCCCACCTCAACCCATACTTGCCTCCGAGCCCAGCGCAATGATCTTCTGTGGACCAGGAATACGCTCTGCATTCTTCAAAGCCAACCGCGAACTGAAGAAATGCCGTTAGCTGTATAATGGCATAAATGGATTTTTTCACCTTTAGTGCATATCTCAGCCATTTCTGGAATTTACCAAATTTTCAACATGGGGTTTTGGGGCCCCACCTCATGAACTGTGACACTGTTATTTGCGTTACTCGTTCCCAAAGGTGGTTCCGCGGTCACTGCGCGGAACCACCTTTCCGAATGATTAGCGAATGACAGTGTCACAATTCATGAGGTAGGCTCAAAACCCTATGTTGAAACTTTTCCTCAAAACGATTGTTTTACAAGCGGCTTACAGCAGTTCTTACGCACGCTCGTAACTTCAAGCATTTTTAATATTTTCACTCTAGATTTTCAGTATTGCCATTTTACCACACCTCCTTATGAACAGTACAACTGTCATTTTTCACATTTCACCCGGAATGTGTTTTCGCACATGTAGTGCACAATGGCGTGGTCGGTGTGCGAAATCAATGTTCCAGACAGATTAATAAAATCACAGTGATACCGTTCATGAGCAGAGGTCCTAAACTGGCTATGTTGAAAATTTGGTGACAAACACCCATAAAATGACTGTTACGAGCGTGCGTTGCGCAGTTCCTCACATGCGCTCATAACCTCGAGCATTTTAATATTTTCACTCCAGATTTTCAGTATTTGCCATTTTACCACACCTCCTTATGAACAGTACAGCTGTCATTTTCACATTTCACCTGAAATTGTTTTGCACATATGTAGCGCATAATGGCGCGGTTGGTGTCGAAATCAATGTTCGGACAACTTAATAAAATCACAGTGATACTGTTCATGAGCAGAGGTCTGAAACTGGCTATGTTGAAAATTTGGTGACAACGCTCTTAAAATGACTGTATTACGGCGTGCATTGTGTCAGATTTGGCAAAAACAAAAAGGAAAAAATTAAGGGTAAAAATTACTGCAGAATTGCCACGGAAATTGGTGCTGAGTGCCGCAGAAGTTCTGCGGCAAATGAGAACCCTGCCACAGAACTTTGCTCCGACGTGCCGCAGAAAAATCGGGGCCCTGATTATAGCCTGGATATTGCATCGAGGCGAAGAGCAGGTTTTGGTCTAGCAGTCCTTCAAGGACTTCTGTCCTTGGCTTTGGTTCCATTAAGGATTTCTACCTTCCCTCCTCCCAATGGTGTGGGATTTCTATTATTGCTTGGGAATCAGTCCTAATGGTGTAACCTGCTGCAAGAGCTGTTTCTCGAAGTAAGATAGCAGAAGAATCCGTCAGGTCAGATCGCCGAGAACAGCTCTTGCAGCAGGTACTTTCCCTCCCACCATCCCCACTGGAGGTAGATTCTCATTCCAACATCCTTCTCCTAGGATCAGGTGTTCTCAGCATCTCTGAATGCCATTTGATGGCGGACCCTCAGTCTCCTCTTCTGATGTCATCCAGCGTCTGGGAGTCTCTGGCAGGAGAACTGGGGATTCTGGGGGACCGCCTCCTTATGTACTGCGTCTGACGTCAGGGGCGGGACCGATGTCGGAGGCGGTCCCCGCTGAATACTGCTAGCTAGAAAATGTCCGTGAGGTCCTCGCGCCTGACGGCTTCAGTCCTAATGGTGTAACCTGCTGCAAGAGCTGTTCTCGAAGATCTACAGTTACGGTAAGTTCTTACGTATCTGTACTTTCCTCTCTGGCCATCAGGCAGGCCTCTTATATGGCCTGTGTGGCTAGATACCAGAAAAACCTATGAAATACTATGATGGAGATCACTAAGTCAGTTAGAGCCCCTATGGCAGCAGACCTGGAGGAGGCCACAAAAAGGGGCATAGAGGCTTCTAAGGTCCAGTTTCGAATGGCAGTAGATGGCAGTGACACTGCAGCCAGACACATGGCTTCTTCAGTGTCATTACGAAGATTTGCTTGTCTCAGGACTACTAACCTGACCCAAGATACTCAGTCGAAGGCCATGGACTTCTCATGTGAGCCTCTGTCTGTATTTGATGAGCAGACAGAGGCTTACATGAAGAAAATGGATGAATACAAGACAGCATACCAGAGTGCTGCTGCAAAGGATAAGACTCCTGCACCCCATAAACAGCAAGCCATGGGTCATAAGAGCAGACCTTACAGGCCATTCTTCCAGCCCCAAGCTTACCCACAGTATCATCAGCAAAGGGGTACTTCAGAGATAGGGGAAGGAGAGGTGGTAACCGAACAGACCCCAGCACTCAGTCAGCATCCCAACCCAAGCAGACACCCTGAGAGTTCTGCTCGGGTCACCTCCGCAGTCCAGGTTGGAGGCAGGCTGGCCCACTACCTCCAGGAGTGGCAATCCATCACCACAGACAGGTGGGTCCTGGAGGTAGTGGGCCAAGGCCTGGCTCTCAGCTTCAAACTCAGACCAAAGCTGAGGTCAAGGGTCTTTCAACCCTCTTACCCATCAGAAACACTGCTGTTAGAAAAGGAAAAGGGGCACAATTTGAAGATAGAGGGGGACGGCTCAGAAATAATGTGAGGAAGTATTTTTTCACAGAGAGGGTTGTGGATGCATGGAACGGCCTCCCTGAGGAGGTCATGGAGTCAAGAACAGCGGGGAAATTCAAGAATGCATGGGACAGACATAAGGCAGTCCTAGTGGGGGGTAGGAGGAAGTAAACAGTTGGTTAACTAGGATCTGCAGCTTATCTGTTAGGTAGGAAAATGGGCAGACTAGGTGGGCCAAGCGGTCCTTATCTGCCGTCACATTCTATGTTTCTATGTTTCTATCTCCTATCTTTGGGAGCAGTGGAGCCAGTTCCTCTGCTACAGAGAGGAAAGGGTCTCTAGTCAAGATACTTCCTCACAACCAAGAAACAGGGGAGTGGCAACCCATATTGGATCTCAGGCACCTAAACAGGCATTTGCTGAAACCAAAATTCAAGATGGTCACCTTGACTACAATTCTGCCAACACTACGGCAAGGGGACTGATTGGCATCCCTAGATTTAAATGATGCATACTTCCACATCCCAATAAGACAGTCTCACAGAAAATCCCTCAAGTTCAGACTGACATCAGGCCACTGTCAGTTCAGGACAATGCCTTTCAGACTTACTTCTGCTTCTAGGGTGTTCACAAAATGCTTGGCTGTGGCTGTAGCACTCCTAAGGAGACAGGGAGTGGCAGTTTTTCCCTATCTGGATGACTGGCTAGTCGTGGGACAGTCCTCCCAGCAGGTCAAGCAGTCCCTGGGGTTAACGCAGGAACTTTTGCAGTCCCTGGGGTTCTTGATAAACCTAAAAAGGTCAGTGCTACAGTAAGTTCAGCTCCTGGAGTTCATAGGAGCTGAACTGAATTCAGTGAGAGGAAAGGCTTTTCTTCCACAAGAAAGGGCAAACACTTTGGTACAGCTGGCAGGCTCCTTCAAGCTTCAAAGTCTCAGGCCAGCCAGACACTTTCTTCAGATATTGGGCCACATGGCAGCTTCAGCAGTTATAGTGTCAGGAGCAAGGTTTCAGATGAGGGATATTCATTATCACTTCAGGCAATACTGATACCAGAAAAAAGATTCATTGGCAAAGCTGGTTCCAGGTACTCAAACTTTTCTGCAAGCTCTTCAGTGGTGGCTGGACGTGGAAAATCTCAGGCAGGGAATTCCATTCCTCCAGGAGCAACCCTCTGTGGTGCTCTCCACAGATGCATCCCTCCTAGGTTGGAGGGCACACCTAGGGGAGCATACTGTTCACAGTACATGGTCCGGACAGGAGTCACTTCTTCACATCAATCTGCTGGAGCTCAGAGCAGTCTTCCTAGGACTGCAGGCATTTGCCAGCATGCTTCAGAAGGTGGTCCAGGTCAGAACAGACAACACAACCACAATGTACTACATCAACAAACAAGAAGGCCGGCCTGCCGGCACAGCGATTGGATTTCCGCTTGCGACGTCAGCGACCCAGTTTGGGAACGGACTCAGGTGCTGGAGGACCGGCCGAGGAGGGCTTCATGGCTGTGGCTCACGCCTCTCGGGGAGGCGGGATGTGACCAGGCGCTTGCTGACCCCTAGTGGAGGCTGGGGGCACGGCAATGCGCAGGATCCAACTTACTAAAGAGTTGTGGTGAGCGTTGGTATCAGCC
Source organism: Neoceratodus forsteri (assembly GCA_016271365.2). Taxonomy (NCBI): domain Eukaryota; kingdom Metazoa; phylum Chordata; order Ceratodontiformes; family Ceratodontidae; genus Neoceratodus; species Neoceratodus forsteri. The sequence continues at coordinate 781,033,274 of CM028132.1, read as the reverse complement.
TTACGTTGTGGCACACCACACCCCGAGGAGCAAGCGGGAAAAGAGCCCCATAGCCGGCGGATGGCGGTGCATGTGAATCCTAATAACCCGTGATTCCAGGACAGTGCATGCACCATCCTCAGCAGCACCCGGGCAGGTTTGGGCGCTGGTTGCCTCCACTGGCACCATCCCCCTTGGAGGGACCCACCGGCGAGGAGGGTTACATCTGGGGAGTCAACCCGGAGGCTGCTATATGAGGTGAAGAGGTGGCTGATCTGAGGCAGTGCGGCTCGGAGGGTGTAGGTGGCCTGAAGGAGAGGCCGGCCTGGAGCTGGGAGGGAGCAAAAAACAAACAAACAAGGAGGCACAAGGTCCACACCCTGTGCGCAGAGGCCATGAAAATAAGGACTTTGGCCTATTCTCTGGACATTCTGCTGTCAGCAGTTCATCTACCAGGAAAGGACAATGTGCTGGCAGATGCACTCAGCAGGATAAATCAGGACCATCACGAATGGTCCCTGAACAAACAAGTACTGGAGGTAGTGTTTAAAAGGTGGGGCACCCCAGAGATAGATCTCTTTGCTTCCCCAGACAACTGCCAGCTCCCAAAGTATTGCTACAGACCCCACTGAGAGGTTCAGTACCACTGGATGCTCTGATTCTGGATTGGACAGGGAAGTTCTTGTATGCCTTCCCCCCATTTCCCTTGTTACTCAGAGTCCTGATCATGCTCAGATCCCAGCCGGCCACAATGACACTCATTGCCCCAGACTGGGCCAGGCAGCCATGGTACTCCCTGGTCCTGGCACTGTCAGTAGCCAAGCCAGTCAGCCTCCCCAGGAGGCACAACTTGCTGACTCCATCCCAGGGCAGGATCCTGTACCCAAACCTCCGGTCTCTCAGGCTCAAGGCCTGGCTCTTGAGGACCTAGAGTATGCCAACCTACATCTTTCAGAAGGCGTTATGGAGGTCCTTAGGGTTTCTAGAAAACCCTTTACCAGGAAGATTTACACTTCCAAATGGAAGAGATTTTCTGTTTGGTGTCAGAATAAGAACTTGGACCATAACCAGGCAGGCTTGCCTGTGGTCTTGGATTACCTAGCCCATCTTCATTCTCTGGGCCTAAGGCCCTCGCCATTGAAGGTGCATCTAGCTATAGTCTGTGCTTACCTGTCAGCAGATAAGACATAATCTCTGGCCTCCAATTCAGTGTTTTAGAAAGTTCTTTAAAGGGCTACTACATTTGCACCCCCCCTCATAGAACTCCTGCTCCAGTGTGGGACTTGAACATTTGCATAGCACAGCTTATGCAACCTCCCTTTGAGCCCATGTCATCAGCTGATCTCAAGTATGTAACTTGGAAGACTGTGTTCCTAGTTGCCATTATCTCTGCCAGAAGGATCAGTGAGATTCAGGCCTTGTCCATGGAGGCTGACTATGTGGCTTTTCATAGGGACAAGGTGGTCCTTAGGACTAACAGTAAATTCCTTCCTAAGGTGGTTTCTGACTTTCACATTAATTAGTCCATCACACTACCAGTCTTTTTTACTGACCATTCCTCCTCAGGTGAGCGTAGACTGCATAGCTTGGATGTTGAGAGCTATCAGCTACTACCTAGAGCCAGGGACACTGGTTTACCGGGATTGAGAAAGGACATATTCCGTTTTGCACATTGTAAAAAACAGTATTGTCACCAGTGTCTGCTAAGCCAAAATCCGGTTTTACCAGTATTTGGTTCTCTGTACTTTAACAATTTTTAACTCTGCCAACATGCATTTTAGCAATTTTGACCTCTACTATTGCACATCCTTCCATCCTTGTACCAATTTAAAGATATTTTAGGTACAAGATGTGATGGCAGCACCAACAGCACTGCAGCCCCCATCCCTCTGGTGTGATGGCAGCAGCTACAGCACTACAACCTCCCTCCCTCAGGTGTGACAGAAGCAACAGCACTGTGGCCCCCATCCCTCAGGTGTGATGGCAGCAGTACTACATTCCCCATCCGCCAGTGGTGATGGCAGAAGCAGTACAGCAACAATGCAGTCCACATCCCTCTGGGGTGATGGCAGTACTGACAGCACTATGATCCCCTTTCTTCAACACCCACACCCCACATGCACAAGTTACAAATGATTTGGTCTCTTTTCTTGTTAGAACACAGATGTGAATTAATCTGAACCATCACTGCTAAGGTGGACTACCTTTGTTTTTTCCTATCTATAATTTAACTGCCTGAATTGGATTTCTGCCTGTGACACTGCTGACCAGGGTTAGGGAACAGACTCGGGTGTTGGAGGGCCAACTGGTGGACGAAGGCTTGAGTGTCCAATGACCACTCACCTTCTCCTGGGAGGAAAGGAGGATGGGTTCACGGCTCAGCATTTGCTGGTGGCCAGAGGCATGACAACGTGTCAGACCTCACTGCAGGAGGGAGCGTGACGGACATCGGCTTTTGCCTTGACCTCATGTGGCCTGTCAGGAAAATGGGAAAACACCCGTTGGCCAACCGAAGGACAGCTGTTGGTCCCTCCATAAGCTGGAGGCCCCAGACATGTGTCCGTTCTGACCCCTGCCATGCCCAGGATACACAGAAAGCTCTTTGGGGCAATTCTCCTCCCCTGGTAGCCTCCCACAGGGGTAGGGGCCCACTCAATGAAGGGTTAACTTTGGGTTACCTGGTAGCACAGCAGTAAGGGGCAATGTATGGTGGTCGGGACTTGGCAGCGGTGGTAGGGGGCCTTGGCAGGCTTGAAGGAGTGGATGGCCAGGAGGTAGGAGAAGCGAAAAAAAAAAAAAGCTGCTTGAATTTGTTTCTTTGAAATAAAGTATCTTCACCTAAAAAATCCACAAGTCATTAGTGCAGGACCTTTTAATGGATTCATGCATCTCCCAGACATGTGGATGCTTTTTTTTACTTGGTAACCATGAAAAGGGTGTCTCCCAGTTTTCATGTCTTTGTTCAGATGTGAATTGAGCACCACTCTGCCCACCAGCATCATACAGCCCCTGGGATCTTACCTTCTGTATGTCAGTGACTGTGCTTTCAAAATCCACTGGCCAAACCTGTTGAAGCATTCTATCAGAAAACTTTTTTGTTGTCGTAGAGACTGAAACAGCAGGTGGGAGAAAAGGTGCAAATGATCCCATTCACCTAAATGGGGTGCTAACTGTGAAGTCTTTTTATAAGTAGTAAGGCAGTTTATTCCTTGTGAACATGCTTTCAGTCAGACTAGTTTTCATTCAAACAACTGAGGATTTTGGATGGCCCTACTGATTATAAACTTGAATAAGCTAGTTGGTAACAATGATCCAGTGTTTAGCAATCTACAACTTAGATGCTCATATGCAAAGAATACAATAAAAACCTGACTAAAATCTAAAAACAAGCTTATAAAACACATAAAATGTATCTGAACATTTATCTTTACCTATACAAAATCATTGCAGCCCAAGTAAAACAAGTAAATTACATGGTACCCTGACTACTATTCTATGATGTAGTATACTGGTATTTTTTTTATATTCTTTGTAAAGCAGACAAAGCCCACTAGGCAGAACTGTCTGTTTACAGGAGTGACCTAGAAGCACTTGGGGAGGTTAAGTGACTTGCTTGGAGTCACACAATATGCAAGTGGAGGTTGTGGGAATCAAACCCAAGTCTGCTGGATGTACCCAGTTCAATCACTGTTTGTTACTCTAACCACCAGGCATGGGTGGTTAAACTGAATGGCTGATTATAACAAAGCAGTGCGGGTGATTTCCTTACTGACTCGATATGCAGCAAAGCAGAAAGAATGCAAAGCACAGCAGCATTCATTTTAAAGATGCTGAAATCTGGGTCGGCCTGCTGGTTCTGCGGTAAGCATTAGTGCTTGCAATGTCAGCGACCCAAGGTCAGAAGCAAACTCTGGTTCCTGGAGGTCTGGCCACAGGAGTAGGATCGAGCACCTGGGGGACTGCTCTCCTCCTCCAGGGAGGGTGGGCTGCAGGTCCTGCTGCTTTACCACCACCACCTGTGTGACCATGGGTGGTGGTGCAAAGGTGCTGCAGAGTGATCAGTAGGGGAGGATGCTAGCCAGGATCTGGAGCACTGGCATGTCTCTATGTGACCTACTTCCTTGGATCTCCTCTAGTGCCAGTGCCATTAGGGACAGAGACCAGAAAAAACAGGAACAATCACCCCACATTGGCTGCTGGCAGATGGGACCCAGGTGCTCCAGACTTCATAACCAGGCTCCATGAGGGACCCAATGAGCTGCCAGACACACACTAAGGGAGTGTGGAGGGGTGACGTGGGGTCCCCTCCCTTCCCACCTGGGGGGGTTACAATCCAGACAGGATAGGGGCAGGCCCACAGGAGCTCTTGAGCATTACCTGCGGGTGAAGCTAGGGGATACCCGGCCTAGGGCTCTCTGAAAAGTGGAGACTGATGCTGTGAGAAGGGAACATAGAAAGAGAAAATAAAAAAAATTTAAAAAGATGCTGAAATCTTGGAGATTCTGTGCAGTGACATGCCATTTCCATGAGGCACCGGTACAAAAATCCAAAATCCGCAAACCAAGCAGGATTCCGTGATTGTTACTGGTAAAAATGGAAAACCAGGGTCCCTGCCTAGAGCATACAAAAAGTAACAGAGGAGACAGGACCCAACTTTTTCTGACTTATGGAGAAGTGGTGAAAGGTAAACCTACCACTAAGAGATCCATAGCAAGGTGGATTGTGGCATGTATCCAATTCTGTTATGGTAAACTGGGCAAACAGCCCCCTCAGGGGCTTAAGGCCCACTCCACCAGAAGGACAGCTGCATCAATAGCAGCTTCAAGAGACATCCCTTTGTTGGAAATCTGTAAAGCAGCTGCCTGGAAAACAGTTCACACATTTACCAAGCATTACTGCCGGGATACCCAGGTCAGGAGTGATGCCAGGTTTGGCACAGTAGTTTTGCAGAGTCTGTATCCTAAATAGGTCCTCTGCCCACCACCAAAGGCACTGCTTGGGTAGTCTGCACTTGTTGGAATACAGTAAGATGTCCTAGGGCTTGAAGAAAACATTACCATAGTAATCTTGTTTCTTCTAAGGGAATCTTACTGTATTCTGAGCTCCCACCCTTCCTCCCCTGCTAGGACCTACAGGGCACTGCACATTGTCTGTACAACTATTTTGGAAACCTGTGGGTACCTATTAGTCTCTTGGGCATCTGTTGACTTGAGTCTTAGAGATGCCCCCATTGTTTAAGAGGTTTTTATTCTAACTAAGGGTATTTATGGTTTGTTACGCTTAGATTAGTTAATATTATTAGCTTCTGCATGCTTCATAAGAATCTGACGGTTGCAGGAAGTGCAACCAGGGACAGTGATTTGAAAACCAACCTTCTACGTAACATTCCCCTATTAGCATAGGTTCTATTAACCATTTCGGCTCTGGGGCAGTCCTATGGTGAAACCGTACTGCACTTGTCAGACTACAGTAAGATTCCCTTAGAAGAAACAAGATTACTGTGGTAAGTGATGTTTTCTTTTGACCCACCTTTTTTTCTGTCTTGGGGACAACCTGCTCACTGTTATAGGGGTTTCATACTGCTGTTTTATGAATCTGGGCTCAGCTGAAAAATATGACCCATTATTTTTTTCATTTCACCCTTACTTTTTATACCCAGTGGGTCAGTGTCCCACGTAGATAAATTTCTGAAATGAACCTTGCTAAGCACATCAGTCCTCTCAAGGCAAGCTTACCTACATTTCTTGACTACCTTGCACACCTACAGGCCTTAGGACTGCAACCCTCAAGGTTCATTTAGCAGCAGTATCTGCTTACTTGTCTGCAGGTGCTTGGAGAACAATAGCTTTACACCCTATTTTTAGAAAGTTTTTCAAAGGCTTGGCACATCTGTTTCCTCCTGTTAGGGAACCAGTCCCTTCTTGGGACCTGAATTTGTTCATAGTCAAACTCATAGAACCTCCCTTTGAACCAATAGCAATGGCTGATCCGAAATAGACCTGATAAGCCTGCCCCATGAGGTGGTAACATCAAAGACATTGAGAGAGTTCAAACTCGCATGGGACAGACATAAAGGACAAGTTAGGTCGAAGGCTGCATAGGGAGGAGGGTAGTTGCTAGGGCAGATTAGATATATCGCACGGTCCCCATCTGCTGACGCTTTTCTTATGTTCTTATGTCACCTGGAAAACTGTTTTCCTGGTGGCAGTTACTTCAGCAAGAAGAGTGTGTGAGCTCCAAGCTGCTTGCAGTGATCCTAATTACATTATCTTACATAAGGACAAGGTAGTCCTTAGGACCAACAGAAAATTTCTTCCCAAGGTGGTATCCAAGTCTCATTTGAACCAATTCACCACCCTTCCTGTATTTTTCACAGCCAAGTCCAGTTTAGGGGAATTGAAGCTAAATAGTCTGGATGTAAAGAGGTCTCTCAGCTACATTAGTCGTACTAAGGACCTCAGAGAGTCCCACTCACAACTTTTTATCACCTATGGTGAGGTTGGAAAAGGCAGGCCTGCCTCAAAGACATCAAATCACATGCTGGATAATATCATGCATCCAGTTCTGTTACAGAAAGGCTGAGAAACAGCCACCACAGGGCCTCAGGGCACATTGCATTCATGGAACTGCTGCCTCAGCGGCAGTTGCAAGGGACATTCCCATGCTGGAAATCTGTAAAGCAGCTACTTGGAGTACAGTCCACACTTTTACAAAGCACTATTGCCTGGATGTCCAGTCCAGAAATGATGCAGGGTTTGACACAGCAGTATTGCAGAACCTTTGTATTTTTCAGCTACAAAAATGAATCTGATTGTTAGATGGAACACAGTCCACCTAGAAACAGCAGTTTGAATGTAGCATTCTGGTTCCATTATTTGCATACTTTCCACATTACATCACTACAGCTCCTGGGCAGTCAGAGATTCTGAGCTGACTGCATATGTCTAATCATACTGGGAAATCCTTTGGAAGAAGCAACATTACTGTGGTAAGTAATTTTATCTTGTCAGCTATGACCCGGGAGATTACAGTGAAAAATATTACACAATACAGTTAACAGGAAAGAATAATAATTCAGTATGTCTAAATATGAATCGTCAACAAAGATAGCAGCCATACAGGTGGTCACAACAATGAGTAATTAAGTAAAAACATAAGAGATGCACTGCATTGAGCTTTTATAGTGGGCCAAAGCAATTAAGTAACAAACAAAGCAAAAAACTAGCTATAGGACTAATGAATGCAAGGCTGTTGGTAGCCCTGTTGTATTCTTTATTTCTGTTACAGCCTTCTTTTTGCATACAAATTGCAACTGTGCCAGTTTGCATTTATCTGTCCCCACTGCTTATTCTCTATCTGAAATCACAGCATGTTTCTCGTGACCCATTTGTCAGTTGCTGTTAAAATTATTGTGATTTCATAAGCAGAAGAGTATGATCTCAGGTGTGCAGTAAGAAACAGTAGGGGTAGATAAAGTTGAAGTGACTAGGATCTTGTTTTCATACATACATACAAAATTTGCCAGCAGATAAAGGCCTAGAGGTCTATCAAGTCTGCTCGAATGTGCAGCTAGCACCCCTTATTCTGCAGCTGCCCCTCCCTTCCACCCTTCCCCTTCATTAACCCTCCCCCTTGTCCTGTCCCATCCTCGTTTGAAGCAGTCCACTGTTCTACTGCATACCACTTCAGCAGGTAATGCATTCCACCCAGCCACCACCCTCTCTGTAAAAAAGTGTCTCCTCATCTCCCTCCTGAACCTTCCTCGCTCCAGTCTCATATCATGGCCCCTGGTCTCCCTCCCCTCCCTTACTTTGAACAGCCCCTCTGTACCTGTCTTGTTTATTCCGTTCATGTATTTAAAGGTTTCGATCATGTCACCCCTGTCTCTCCTCTCCTCCAGTGAGTACATGTTCAACTCCTTCAACCTCCTCTCGTATGATAAATCCCCCAGCCTCTTGATCATCTTTGTCGCTCTGCGCTGCACCTCCTCCAGTAACTTAATGTCCCTCTTCAGATACGGACGCCAGTACTGCACGCAGTAAAATGTAAATGTCCTCACTACGGAAAAAAAAAACACATGGAAGAGAAACACAAGCTGGACTATCTAAATGTTATGTTGGTTATCAGTTTTTCTAGAAGCGTCTGCTGTCCTTTTTTTATATATATTAAGGTTTTTCCTCCCATACCAGGATCTGCTCCCCTCCTAAGGCTCTAGCAAACTTCTAGCCCCAATGCCATGGGTCTCATAGGACCCGCTAAGAGCAGTATGGTGCCCAACAGTCCTGGCAGCCATCATTTGGCAGGCCCATTGTTTTTTTTTTCCCCATTTTGTTTCCCTCTACTGTCTTGGCATCCTGACTGCATCACTCCACACCCTCTACAGGCCTTGCAGTTCACAGCTTCTGTATCCATTAAGGTGGAGGGAAACTGTCAGTGTTCCACCTCAGGGGTTCCTGTGGCCATAAAATGCCATGGCATCCCCTCAAGGCAGTATCCTCAACCTTAGTCACCCATTCACTGGTGATGCATGCCTGCTGTTGGACCTGGGTAACCTGCGTCTCAGCGTAACGGGTTACCGCTGGGCCACTGGGCAGCCCCCATTGCCACTACTCTTTAAAGGATTTGATGTTTTTCAGATATTTTCCTCCTCTATAATATTTTTAAAAATTATTTATTTAGAAAATGGAAGATGCACAGAGTGCATTAAAAAAGCTTTATGGGCTCTCTCAAGATGACAAAACAGAAAATGCAATGCTGCGGTCCAGGCTAGATGAACAGTCCCAGCTAATCTGCATCTTGAAGCAGCGAGCAGATGAGGTTTTGCTGCGATGCCAGGCCTTGGAGAAAATCAATACAGAGCTTGAGAACCTGCGAGATGATGTTGAAGAACAGTTGAAATGTGAAAGAAGGCGATGTGCTCAGCTTGAAGAGCGGTTCATGGATCTGGCTGCTAACCATCAAGAGATGATTAAGTTCAAAGATGAGTATAAGCTAGAGAATGCAAAACTTAGGAAGCAAAATGAACAGCTGAGGAATGAGAATAAAAACCTCTTTTGCAAAGCGCTTCAGGAGAAGGAGGAAAAGGTACTTCAACTATCAGACGAAGTGGAGAGACTTTCAAGGCAATATACCTTATTGAAGGAGGAATATAAGTAAGTATGTGTGTGTGCTTGTTTGTATGTATGTGTAGTTGTGGTCACAAAATAGCAGAGATAACTAATATTTACCCAGGGCATGACATTTACATTTTATAAAATGGCAGGTTAAAATCATGTAATCTGATTGGCTCTTATTTATGTGTAAAATATGGTTTACACATGGTTAAAAAAAAGGACTGCTCAGCAGTGAAGAGTCTGCAACACAGATCAATGGGAATTTCAAACACAGGCATTTCAGTTAGCCCGCTACTGCCAAGAACTGATCTTCCACCACAAACATGGTTGCTGCCTTTACACTGTAAAAAAAACACTTCAACTGGACCCTAAAAATAAAACTACCTTAAATAAAAAATAAAATAAATGAATGAAATGCTGTTTTCCTGATTATCACACTCTCCTGCTGTACATAAACAAATTAGAAACAATAGGTATGGTTTATAGTTTTTACTACAACTGTTTCTTTGCTGATAGTGACCCCCTCCCCCTTCTATCTTTACCTACTTATCAGGTACCTCTCTTCTTCTTGCCCTGAGAGTGAGATAACTGAGTCTTTGGCTGTAACAAAGGCCTTTGTTGTCTGTGTGTAGTGTGTTGGTAGAGAAACACTGTGCCAGTGGAACTAAGCAGAATTTTGAATCCATGTATTCCATGATAAACATTCCATATCTTGAATGTGGAGAACAACAGAGAAAAAAAAAAAACAGGAAGAAGAAAGTAGGCAGTAATACAATGACATCACTTGCAGTGGGCGGAAAGACTGTCTTATCACAAATGCACACAAGTAAATCTGTTTTTTTCTGCATATAAACATGCTTTTCCTAATAGCCAAAAGTTAAAAAAAAAATAAATAAATAAACTTTATAAGCGTAATAAGGCACTCAGTGGTATGTGTAAACCATATTTTCGGCCTTGTGCCTTACTACGCCCTGGCCGTGCGCCAAAATATGGTTCATACACCCCTTAGGTGCCTTATAGCTTGCATATGTTTTATACATACAGTTACTATGTCTGTTATGGTTATAAAAGTGCATTCTCGAGTTCTCTGGATGAGGGAACTGCAAAGTGCAACTGAGCGGTTCTTGCACTCAGAGGACTTGAGAAGAAACTGTTACAACCATGAGAGACATAGGAACCGTAAACATAAACATACAGTATTACAAATCATAATCAGTGTTAAAAAAGTTTGTGCAAAAAATGTCATTTTTATTTAAAATCAGTATGTTTTATTTTGCAGCGAATCCTCTTTGTTGGAAATGGACTGTGCCAACTAAACTTGAACTTCGGAATTTTAAAACTGTGTGCATGAGACACCCTCTTATGACTATAAAAGTTCCAGGAATATTTAGATGTAAACAGTCCTGATTGGCTAAGAATAATGTCCCAATTTATACTGTTATGTTAATAAAAACATAGTAACACAGAATTTGTCAGCAGATAAGGACCAATTGGCCCACCTAGTATGTCCATGTTCAAACCCCAGGAATCCCTCAGTATGTTTAACTAATGCAGTCAGCCTCCTGTGTTGAACTGCCTTGGAGGAGAATGGAATGTATGTATGTAAATTATGAAACTCTCTTTGGCTCATGCCAGTTCAAACTGCTGCCCCTAGTAACTGCTGCATTCTGAAACGCTCAGATTAATTTCTCTGCCTGCCAGTTTGGATGTCTCGGAGAGCTCTCCTCAACTTTCTTATTGTGATTGTTAAATCTTCAGCTTATAACCATTTTTTTATTTTGTTTGATGATTGCAGCCGCTATTCAGGTATAGTCAGTTTAGTTTTAGTGGTTTTTTAGCTGTCCTTTACGGTTCCGGGGAGCCGCAGTTTCTGTGGTGTTTTTGCCACATTTTTCATATGTTATCATACTAGCACCTCAGTTCCTCTCCTTCACCTGTAGCACTATTTATTTTTAACTTTTAAAGTTTTCACATGGTTCCTTTTCTTGTCGGGAACCGAGCGTTTTTGTTGGTTCCTCTGTGTAAATTCCTGTCAGGGAACCAATTGTTTCTGTTCATCTTTAATATTGTTTCTTTACAGTCGACGAACCGACCAGTTTTTCTTTTGTATGGTTTTCTGCAGTGCCTGACGCCATGTCAGACACCCCTAGGCAGAAAAAGATGACAGGACCTACTGGTTTTAAAAATTGTATTTGTTGTGGACAAATAGTGGCCAAAGCTGATAGGCACCATTTGTGCATTGTTTGACTGGGAACTAGTCATATTTTTCTACCGCTTTTTCTCCTTCTAAGCCCACTGATGAGGCTTCCTCCTCCTCCTTCTAAAAAATAGAAAATAGTAAAGAACCAGTGGACACAAAATCCACTGAAAAACCTGATCCTCTAAGTCCAAGAGAGCTAGTGGAACTGGCTACAGAACCAGTTCCTGCTAAAAGAACACACAAAGAAAAACATGTTTTTGCATCTCCTGCTGAAAAAGCAAAGGAGCGCTCAGCAGACAGACCGACAATGCCCTCGACTGAGGACATTGCCAAGGCCTTACAAGTCTTACAGGCCCTCCAGGCTGTCGGTCCCATGGTTCCTCCCTTGGTTCCACCGGTTCCTCCTTCAGCTCCCCCCACAAATATGAGGAACCAGAGGAGGATGAGGAAGGGGAACCCATTGAGTCTGAAGTCTCCCCAGAGCAGGACTTTGGGCCCCCCTCCCCCACCGGGGACCAGAGAATTATTCGTCTTGCAGTTCTTTGGTGAGGAAGATGGTTGATACTCTCAATCGAGGAGATGGTGGAGGATGAAGAGGAAGCAGACTTCCTGGACATGATGGGTCTCACTTCCACTAAGAGACTCCTACTGCCTTTTCATAAGTCCCTTAGGAAGGCTGTGTTAAAAATTCAGCAGACCCCCGCTTTGGTTCCAGGGTTGGACAGAAAAGTAGACAAAAAGTACCAGCTGGTTAGATTAAATGCTGACTTTTTATTTACACATCCTGACCATGAGGGGGTGGTACAGGCTGCTGCATGTGATAAAGCTAGGGTGTCTTTGGCTTCCCATCCTCCTGATAAGGACTCCAGGAAGACTGATGCCATGGGAAAGAAGGGATACCTGGCAGTTTCCCTTATGGTTTGGCAGGCCAACGATATGGCCTATGCAGCCCAGTACCAGAAAGGCCTTTGGTCTTCTGTACTTGCTATGCTAGATAAGATCTCTGGGAGGTGGCACTGAACCTGACTGAGACAGCCAGAACAGCCCTGGATGCCACAAAATATCAGTTTCACATGGCAGTGGATGCCAACGACACTACTGCCAGGCTTATGGCCCTCATGGTGTCTAGGAGAAGGTTTGCCTGGCTAAGGGCTACAAACCTGTCCCGGGATACTCAAACTAAGGCCATGGATTTCCCCTGTGAGAATAACTCTCCTTTTGGGGACAAGACAGAGGCCCACATGAAAAAAGTGGAAGAGTACAAAACCACTTACAGGAGTAATTCTGCCAGAGACCGACCTTCCACTTCCTACAGATCCCAGACTAGGGGAGGCAGGGGTAGGGGATCCTATTCCAGGCCCAGGCAGTACCAGACTACCAGCAGACCAGAGGGTACTTCAGAGGTAGGGGCAGAAGGACCATGAGAGGGTCTGAGCCAGCACCTTAGGCTAAGGCCCAGCTGAAACAGAACCCCTAATGTGCTTATACAGGTTGTCACCCTCCTACCAGTAGGTGGCAGGCTGGCTCTCTTCCTTCAAGCATGGCATACCATCACCACAGACAAGTGGGTCTTGGAGGTAGTGAGCCAGGGTCTGTCCCTAGGTTTCAAAACACTCCCCAAGCTTTTGTAAGTGTCATGTGACCATCCATGGAAGGCAGTGACACATTCATATTTATCTAATTGAAATATGTAATGTGTGTTTCGTTTGTACAAAACTAATACAAATTATATTAAAAAAACACTCCCCAAGCTGAGAAGCAGAATTTTTTTTCACAGCAAACCCAGCAGAAAAGATTTTTCTGCAATCAGAAGTTGCCAAATTCTAACCCCAGTAATACTCAGGTATTCATAACTTCTGCAGTGACCCTTTAAGACAGAACTGCCTGGAGAGAATGGAACACATGCAAATGATGGAACCTTTTGAGCTTGACAACTTTTCAAATGCTGCCTTGAACTAACTGCCTTGGTTCTAAACTTCTCAGATTTCACTCTCCGCCTATCAAGTCTAGACGCTCTGAGTTCCTCTCCTCAACTTTGTTCTATCTGTGATGTGAAGAAACTTGTAAAATCATATAAGTAACTTTTTTCTTTCATTTGCTGCCTTTTACTTTTTGTACTGTAATTATAGCTAAACCATAGTTTTAGTGTTAAATTTGTATTTTTTATCGGTTCTTCTCGGTTTGGTATAACCAGTGGGGAACGGAGTTATTTTAGTTTAGATCAGAGTTTTCTGACTAAAAGACTCTGTTAGTTTAGTTTATTTGTAACCACTTTATCGGTTACTGAACCGATAACCTCTGTCCATTTTTTCTGCGGTTCCAGGTTCTTATCGGTTCCTTTATTGGTTTCGGAACCAACCAAAACTGCTAAATATTACTTAAAATTTGAAATTTTTTATTGGTTCCCGATACAAATGTCTGAAAAACCTAAAAAATAAACTGGTGAACCTGGTTTTAAAAACTGCTCTGATTGTGGGGAAGTATTTGCCAAAGCAGATGAGCACAGTTTGTGTGTTGCGTGCCTTTGCTATGATCACGTAAAAGAAGATTATGATATTTGTAAATCTTTCCCAAAAAGAACTGTGGGAAAACGCCTGGAATGGCTAAAGAAAAAACTTTCTCCACTTAAGGATCCCTCAATCTCTGATCAGCTGGCACCCTCTTCTGCTGTGGATGAAATCACTGCAGTTTTACATTCAACCCCTGAGAAGAGTAAAATAATGACTTCTAAGAGGCTTGCTGAACTGACTGACTCCCTGGTTCCCTCAAAAAAGACTAAAAAATTAAAGCACTCAGAACCCCCACTGAACAAAAAAGAGGACTTCTGTGGATGCTCTGGCTCTCCCCTCTCAGGAGATGGCACAGGCTTTCAAAGTGGTACAAACCTTGCAGAGACCTATTTCTCCTGGCTAGCAGCCATCTGGGCAAACCCCAGCTGGACAGGCTGGCCACTCAGCCAAATCCTCATTTTTGGAGAGGAGGATTATGGGGAGTGTCAGGAGGAGGAGGAGGGGAAACCATTGAACCTGAGGTTCCTCCGAGCAGGATTTGGCTCTCCTCCCAGAGCTACTGAGGCTTATTCCTCACATTTCACTTTTTTTTTTCAGTTTCTGTTTTATGCCCCCACTGCTCCAGCACTGTCGCCTGACTAACCACATCCGAACCAGCTCAGGGAGACCCCCCCATCCTGCCGTGGTTTTACCCCCTAGGTGGGGACTGGGCTCACACTTCACTTTTGTGAGAAGTATGGCCGATGCCCTGGACATCACCACAAGTGAGGAAATGGAGGATGAGGAGGAGGTGGAATATCTTGAGATGATGGGGTTAACATCCACTAAAAAGCTCCTCCTCCTCCTAGTCAATAAATTCTTCAGAAAAGATGCATTGAAGATTTTGCAGACTCCTAACTCTTGTCGCCCCTCTTGATAAGAGATTGGACAAGAAATAGCTGGAAAGGGAGGGTGCAGAATTTCTGTTTTCCCACCCTGACCATCAGGGCGTGGTGCAGGCGGCAGCCTGTGACAAGGATAAAGTGGCCCTGGTTTCTCACCCACCAGAAAAGGAGTCCAGAAAAATTGACAGTATGGCCAAGAAGGGATATTTGTCAGCCTCCTTGGCTATCAGGCAGGCTAATTTTCAAATCTATGCAGCACAGTACCAGAAGTCACTGTGGCAATCTGTCTTGGCTATGACAGATAAGGCCACATCACCCTTGTCGACTGATCTTGCAGAAACTGCTAGGTTTGGCTTGGAAGCAGCAAATATCAGTTTCAAATGGCTGCTGATACTAACGATACAGCAGCTAGGTGAATGGCCAATACTATTGCTCAGAGGAGGTTTGCCTGGCTAAGAGCCACAAATCATACCCAGGACACACAAACAGAGGCAATGGATTTCCCTCTTGAGGGTAATTCCCTTTTTGGAAACAAAACAGTGGCTTATACGAAGAAGGTGGATGAATACAAAGCCACCTTCAAGAGCAATTCAGTGAAAGAGAAGGCCTCCCCATCCACCAGATCCTATGGGAGGGGAGGCAGAGGCAGATCCTTTCATAACAGACCATTTTTCCAGGCAGTGGCTGCACCCCAGTACCAGCAGTATCCCCAGTAAGGGTACTTCAGAGGTAGGGGTAGAAGGGGCTCCAGATGAGGATCTCAACCTCAGTCTCAGCCCCTGAGTAAACAAACACCCTGATGTGCTTTTTCAGGCCTCCTCCTCTCTACCTGTCGGAGGCAGGCTGGCTCATTACTGCCAGGCTTGGCAAGAAATTACCACAGACAAGTGGGTCCTGGAGGTAATGAGTCAGGGATTGTCTTTGACTTTCAAATCACTTCTGTTCTGAGAACTGGAGTATTCAGACTGTCCTCCCTTGTAGAAAAGAAGCTGCTGGAGGAAGAGGTTCGAAACCTGCTACTGTCAAAGGCAGTTGAGCCTGTCCCAGCTCAGCAGAAGGAAAGGGAATTTACTCAAGGTACTTCCTCACCACAAAAAAAAAATGGGGAGTGGTGGCCTATCTTAGACCTCAAGGTACTAAACAAGTATTTGTCAAAGCCAAAGTTTAAAATGGTAACACTGACATTAATTCTGCCAACACTCCAAAAAGGAGACTGGTTGGCATCACTGGACCTAAAAGATGCCTATTTCCATATCCCCAATAAGGGAGTCTCACAGAATATGCCTCCGATTCAGACTCCCATCAGGTCACTACCAATTCTCAACCCTGCCATTCAGTCTCACTTCAGTTCCAAAAGTGTTCACAAAGTGCTTGGCAGTGGTCATGGCATACTTTTGAAGACAAGGTGTCACAATGTTCCCATATTTGGACAACTGGTTGGTGGTAGGAAAATCACCACAGCAAGTCAGTCAGTACCTGTAGATTTTCCAGAGGCTTCTGGAGTTCCTGATAAACCACAAAAAAATCTGTCCTTCTACATGCACAGGCGTTGCAGTTCATAGGAGCAGAAATCAACACCCTGCAGGTCAGGGCCTACCTGCCTCTGGACAGAGTAAGAAGTATCCAGCTGATTGCAGACTCATTTCAGCCTGCACAAGGCAAAAACTGCAAGGTAGTTCCTACAGCTCCTGGGCCACATGACTGCAGCTACAGGCACAGTCCTAGGTTCCAGGTTCCAAATGAGAGACCTCCAGTTCCATATAAAGGCACACTGGTGCCAAAGACGAGATCCTCTCTCAAAGTTGATCCCAGTAACAAAAACCTTGTTACAGGAACTTCAGTGGTGGAAAGAGGAATCCAATCGAAGAGAGGGGGTTCCCTTTCAGCAAGAGTCCCCATCAGTTATTCTCACAACAGATGCATTTCTACTAGGGTGGGGTGCCCATTTAGGGAACTACACAACCCAGGTCACTTGGTCAAGTGCAGAGTCACTCCAGCACATAAACCTGCTGGAACTCAGAGCAGTGTTTCTGGCACTAAAGGCCTTCACTACACTAGTACAGGAAAAGGTGGTTCAGGTCAGGACAGACAATACCACCACAATGTACTACATAAACAAGCAGGAGATACAAGGTCAAGCCTTCTCTGCACAGAAGCCATGAAAATCTGGAGCCTGGCATACTGTCTGAGAGTTTCCTGCAGGCAATCCAACTGCCAGGGAAAGACAATACTCTCGCAGATGCTCTGAGTCGAATCAATCAGGCCCATCACGAATGGACCCTGAACAAGCAAGTGGTGGAAGTGATTTTCAGGAAGTGGGGCACCCCTGAGGAAGACTTGAGGTAGACTTGTTCATGTCCCACCAGAATCACCACTTGCCACAATACTGTTGCAGACCACCAGGTTGGGGAACAGTTCCCTTAGATGCTCTGGCTCTGAAATGGTCAGGGTATGCTTTTCCTCCCTCCCTTCCCCCTGGTGTACAGGGTATTGCTCAAGCTCAGATCCCAGTCAGCATCAATGATCTTGATAGCACCAGACTGGGCCAGGCAGCCATGGTACTCTCTACTGCTCTCCATGTCTGTGGCCTAGCCAATATACCTTCCTCGGAGGCACAGTCTGCTAACCTCCAACCAGGGGAGGCTCCTGTATCCGAACCTCAGGTCACTCAGACTCAAGGCTTGGCTCTTGAGGACCTAGAATATGTAGGCTTGCATCTTTCAGAAAGTGTCTTGGACATTTTAAGGGGTTACAGGTTACATGTTACAGGAAGCCTTCCACTAAGAAAACCTATGCCTCAAAATGGAAAAGGTTTTCTATTTGGTGTTCAGCCAGGGAACTGGTACCAGCACAAGCTGGGGTCCCAGCTGTACGTGACTATCTTACTTATTTACATTCTCTGGGCTTGCAGTCCAGTACCCTCAAGGCCCACATGGCTGCAGCATCTGCTTACATATTGGCTTGACAGAATATGCCAGTGGCTTCAGATCCTATCTTCAAGAGGTTCTTTAAGGGCCTCGCCCATTTCCACCCCCTCCTCATAGCGAACCGGTGCCAGCATGGGACCTGAATGTGTGCATAGCTAAGCTCATGGGGCCTCCCTTTGAGCCCATGTCTTCGGCTCATTTGAAATATGTTACATGGAAAACAGTTTTCCTAGTGATAATGACTTCTGCAAGAAGAATCAGTGAGTTTCAGGCTCTCTGCGTTGAACAGGACTTCATCTCATTTTACAGGGATAAGGTGGTCCTGAGAACAAACAGGAAATTTCTCCCTAAAGTGGTCTCTGATTTCCACTTGAACCAAACCAATTATCCTACCTGTCTATTTCACTAAGCATTCTACCTCTGGTGAGAGGAGACACCACAGTCTAGATGTCAAGAGAGCTCTTAGCTATTATATGACAGCCACTAAGGACCATAGGCAGGACAGAAAACAGCTGAACTTCCCTTGTCAGTCTTCACCATTCATTACTGGAGGGAGGAGCTGGTGCCAGTGGCGCCACCCACGAGAGCGACGCACTGCATAGTGCGTGAGGGGCGGCAGTTAGGCACTGCAGACTCCTCCTCCATCCCATTTCTGTTTCTCCTGCTGTCGAGGCCGCACCTGCTGCGCGAGTTCAGAAAAAGTTAGTTTCCTACGCCAGTAGGCCTTGTTTTCGATGCCGAGTTTCTCGATGCTGCTCCTTCATCCCGGTTCTTCATCCCGACACCGTTGAGCCCGGTAAGACCGTTCTTTTTATGTATATTTAGATGGCGCCGGGATCTTTGCTGGTTTTTTTTGTGAATTTGTTCACATCATGTCCGATTCAGGGGCCAAGCGTAAATCCAAGGCGGGTCACGCCACTATGCTTCAGTGTCCCTGTGGCTGGCACTTCTCCATCACGGATCGGCATGATGTTTGCCTTCAGTGCCTGGGACCCAACCATGATATGGATCACTGCAACGCCTGTTTTTCCATGGACCTCTGTGTACTGGAAATCTTCACGTTCAAGATCGGCAGAACTTCGCCGACTTTTGGAGGATGACGTTGCCCGCGGGCTTCCCAGGCCTGATCTTTAGATCCTTTCTCCAGGTCCCCTTCCAGGTCTATATGGCCCGGTGAGGAGGAGTCCTCCTCCACTTCCAGCTTTGCCGAAGAGGAGGTTTCTTCTTCGGCGCCGTAGGAGCGGGGCGATTCTTCTTGGAGTCATGTTGCGGCCCTCAGTTGCAGGGCCTGGCACTGACGGACCCTTGATGCTGCTGAGCGGTGCTGCTGTAGGTCCTGGTGCTGTTGGCGGTGCCAGGAACTGGGGTGGCGCCGTTCTGGGTTCTGGCACCATCCGCGGTGCCTGGGACTCGGGCGGCACCATTGGTGGTGCTGTTTTTGGTTCTGGTGCTGTCTTTGGTGGGTTCCGGCACCAGGGACTTGAGCGGCACCATTGGCGGCAGTGTCATGTCTGTGGTGGCACCATCCGCGGTGCCGTCGGCAGAGACATTCCCAGGGTTGCCTCTCTGGAGATCGTTCTGCTCATCTCCTCCTCGGAGGAGGAGGACGACTCAGAGGCAGACCTGGACTGGAATCCCGATTCTTTGGAGTCTGAGGTCTCTGTCTGCTGCGACATCAGGCGGCCCAGCGTTCTTCTTCCTGAGTCCCTGAAGCAGATTTTCTCTGGGGGTCCCATGGCTGGGGGTGGCTTGGGATCCCCTCTGGGTGATAGGTCTGGGATTCTGGAGAGGGTATCCTCTTCTGCGGGGGTCCAGGCAGCCATTTCTGGTGCCGCTGGGGCGCCCCGGGAGAGGGTGGAGAATTCTGCTTCTGTGGCCTCCCTAGAGGGGTCTGCAGAGTGGGAGCTCCTATGCTGGTTTCGAGGAAGAGGGCTGCCTCAGAGTCTGAGGGGTTGAGAGGTCGGGGTGAGGATCGGTGGCGCATCCCCACTGCCCTACGGGGGTGGGGAGGAGTCACAGTGCTGAACCCTCGAAGGCTCCAGGGCACCTTCTGGTGGCAGCGCAGAGGGTTGCCCTTCTGGACACATGCAACCCCAGTCGCGTCACAGGGGAGATTGCCCTTCTGGGCTCTTCCGGAGTTTGCTTTCTCAGCTTTCTTCTTCTTCACAACCTGATGTGGTCTCAGGGCCCCCAGTCACGGGGCCATCGTTCCCTGGATCTCAGAGCCCTGGCAGAGTCCGGACACATTCTCTCAGGTGCCCTTCACCCATCCCTCTGCAGACACCCCCCTCTTTTCCAGGCCATGTGGGTACTACGGGGCCCTTAACTTGGGAGACATTCAGAGCTACTACAGCGACCTTTCCTTCATATGTTAGGGCCATGGACGAACAGGTCTTCTGCCAGTCTCCCCCGCGCAGGACTCTTCTGATCATTTGAGCTCCACTTCCTCCTCATCTTCCTCTTCTGAGGAAGAGGAGCTTCCTGTCCACTTGTCTTCTGACGCTGATTTCATGGAATATCAGCGGTTACTTTCGAGGCTGGTCTCGGAGCTCCATATTTCCTTTGTTCGCAGGGACAATACCGAGCGGCAGACTTGTGCATTCCTTAGTGAATTCAGCGCTCGCCACCTCGTGGTGCCTTCCTGGCCAATCCCTTTCCAGGAGGTGTCTATCTGCACCTGGCAGTCTCCAGCCCCGACAGACTGCAGGAGACAGTACTGTGCCCTCCACGAGTCTCTAGGTTCTCTACCTCACCCGCCCGTGGGCTTGACGTACCTAGACACTCCTTCTGGGCCTTGGCACCTGGCACACAATCAACCCTCAGATCCGGTTTCTGCAAAATTCAACCGGTGGGGACGAAGAGTCTTCTCTTCGGCTCATGTATTGATGTGTATAGGTTCATATCAGGCACACCATGCTGTCTACAACAGGCATCTGTGGTCGAAACTGGCTCAGGTTCTGGCATCTATGCCTGATAAGGAGCAATCCAGACAAGCCATTGCCCTCTCTGCACAGGGTCTGGAGCTTGCAAGGCACCAGGCAAGGGCATCTCATGACGCCAGTGAGGTAGCTTCCAGACTGGCTGGGACAGTGATCTGCATAATTTATTTATTTAGTTTTTGTTGACCGGTGCACTAGACAAGTCCTGCCTATTTTCAGGCACGACCCAGGGGAAGGGGATACAGATGAATGCCAACTGACCTTGAACCAGATTAAGCTTTTGGTGGTATTTTTAGTGAATGAGGGAAATTTGGCCAGGACACCGGGGAAATTCCCCTACTCTTTTCAATAAGTGCCATGGGATCTTTAACATCCACCTGAACTACCACCAATCCAGGCAGATGGGACCTCGGTTTAATGTCTCATCCGAAAGACGGCACCTCAGAAGTGCAGCACCCCTCTCATGCTGCACTACAGTGTCAGTACTAGGATATTAACTCAAGTGCCAGATGTGAGAACTGAACCCACAGCCCTCTGATCTCCCGGCCTCAGAGGTGAGTGTGCTACCTACTGAGCCACTGACACTGAGACGGAATGGCTTCATCTGTGCAGACTGTCACCCATTGCCCAGTGTAGGGTGACTTCCTCCACTTTCCGGGGGACCCTTCTGTTTTCCTGCAGGACGAAGAGGATTCTTCGGGGGCATCCTCCGTCCCCTCTACCATGGGGGACACCTCCTCATCCTCAGCAGTCTTAGACTGCCTCAGTCTATTGGTTAGGGTCTCCCCTCCTGCTTTCCACCAGTAGGAGGCTGGGGGATCTGTTCCCTCAGGGCTGAACATCAGGCCCCCTCTGGGGGGGCTTGGTACTCACCCAGCAGTAATGAATGGTGAATATTGACAAGGGGAGATATGAAAATTACGTACCTACCAAAATTCTTGATCTTCTCTTGTATCTTCACCATTCATTACTGAATCCCGCCCACCTTCCCCTCATGGGCCTCAATTCTTGGGTGTCTCCCTCGCCCTGCTCGCCTTCCCCTCCTTGAGGCCAATTGGGGACGGAGTCCCCCTGGAATCTCAGAGCTCTCTGTCCCTTCTCTGAAATCACAGAGCGCTCGCTTCAGGGGATGGCGAGTAGGGCCTTCGCCCTAACACTCTGAGGGAACTTTCTTGATTCTGTTATGTACAGGGTGTCTCTCGGTTAAGGAGTCCTCATCTTCTGGATTCACCCTATGACTGTTTTTTCAAAACAGTCTTAACTCATTGGGTCCAGTAGACGCCAAATGGAGTCGGAACCATCCATTACAGAACCTGACCCAAAATGGCCACCAGGACTGAATGAGCTAAGAGAGTTCACAGGAGTTCTCCTTCTCTCCCTTTTCCTCTTTTGGCTGTTCCATTTTTCTCTAGAAATAGGAACTATGTCAGTACCCCATGAGGGTACTGTCAAAGTTATTGTCTCCTACCCATTAGTCAGGTCTCACTCCTCTTCTGAGTGGACTGCTCCTCTTCTAGGGACAGCTGTGAGCCTAGATTCTGGGTTACTTAGAATTTTGGATAAATGGAGGAAGAAGGGAGGTCTGTCTTCAAAGCGGTAAGGACCGGTAGTCCAACTTTGGACTCCTAACCTCAACTGGTGGGATCCTTGCTGCCTTATCTTCAGTCCCTGTTGGGATTTGAAAATCTTTAAGCCAGTGATCTTCCATTTTACCTGGACGGAATTCCTCCTTCCTCACCGTTTACTCCCCCCCCCCCGTTCCTGCTTCTTCCTTACTTTTGTCTATTCTTACCTTCTCTTCCATTAGGACCCTTCGAGGATTTGAGGCCTGTGATCACTAGGGTGAGTTCTCTCTCTCTTTCTGTCCTCTCTTTGGCTTATTCCTTTTCAGTTAATTTTCCTTTCCTTTTCCTGTTCCTTGGCTCCCTTGCCTCATTCTACTCCTCTAACCTATTTCTGCCTCTCTGGCTTCACAGAACTGGGATGGAGGAGGAGTCTGTGGCGCCTAACGGCCGCCCCTCGCGCACTACGCAGTGCGTCACTCTCATGGGTGGCGCTGTTGGCACCGACTCCTCCCTCAAAAAAAAAAAAAAAAAAAAAAAAAAAGCTCCCGTGGCGGGTGTGCACATCCGACTTACATCCAGCAGTAATGAATGGTGAAGATATAAGAGAAGATCAAGAGTTATGGTAGGTACATAATTTTCATTTCCTGACTTATGGGGATGTGGAAAAGGGTAACCTAGTATTGAAAAGGTCAGTTTCTCGCTGGATAGTACAGTGTATCCATCTGTGTTACACTAAAGCTGGAAAGGAACTTCCAACAGGATTGAGGGCCCATTCCACAAGAGGCACAGCTGCCAAAATAGCAGCTGCCAGGGATGTTCCATTAGTGGACATCTGTAAAGCAGCCACCTGGAAAACAATACACACCTTTACAAAGCATAACAATCTGGACATCCAATTCAGGGGTGATGCTAGGTTCGGCACAGCAGTCCTGCAGAGTCTGTTTCCAAAATAGGTTCTGTGCCCACCTCCAAAGGTACTGCTTTGTAGTCTACAGAAGTTATGAATACCTGAGTATTACTGGGGTTAGAAGAAAAAATTACTTACCATAGTAATGCTGTTCAAACAACATGAAGTCTTGCTATATTCTGACATATGCAGTGAGTCCTAACCTTCGAACTGCTCCGGAGGTGAAAGAGTTAACTTTCCATGCCAGGCATGGAACGCTGAGCTCGAGCTCGGTTGAAACTCTGTCTGTTGTTCTTCAAACTCAAACCGTCAGATTCTTTACTCCGCCTCACTGAACAATCGCTCCGGAGATTTCTTCTTCTGCTCGGTTCATTTTGTCGGTTAAAGTATTGTTTTTCTCGGTTTTTGACCAAATTTAAAACGCAACCAGTCGGTTCAAGCTCTGTCTGTGGTATTTGTGAGTACTAGATAGGTTTACATTAATTCTCTTCTGTGTGGAACTTGTAAACGGTTTATCGGTTCGGTTTGAACTGATCAGGTTGTTTAAAATATCTTAATCTGTGATTTAGAGTGTGGTTACCGTTCTTATCGTTTCTAAAAAAACGGATTTTATTATGGTTTTCCACGACCCGTGACACGGTTGGGAACCGATAAGAGAGTCTTACTTGGTGGATTGCCATAAGCAGGTAAGTTTGGTTAGGCTGGCACTATGTCTGAGAGCAAAGAAGAACGGGCCCAGTGGGTTTCAACACTGCAGGTGTGTGGGGAAGTCTTTGCCAAGGCTGACCCCACACCACCTGTGTTTATTGTCTGGGGTTTGACCACCTCAATGCAGACTGCCAGATTTGTAAAAATTTTCCTGCAGCTACCCTGGAAAGAGAGTTGGTAGGCTCAGGGAAAGGAGGCCAAAAGTCTGCTGAACGGATGGCCAGCCGGTTCAGTTCCAACCGAACCAGAGAAGTGCCCTTTGACCAGGCGAGACTTCCTCGGGCAAAGGAAACCGACTCGGAGAGTCAGTTCCAGCAAAAAGGACTAGGAAATCAGCTGGTGTGGAGCCAAAACTTTCCTCTCCAACCGCTGAAGAAATAGCCAAAGCGATTAAAATTGTCTAGTCGCTTTCCCCGGTTCCGACCAAATCGGCACCATCAGGTAAGCGGCCGGTTCCACTGGTTCAAGAGTATGATTTAGAGGAATATTATGAACCGGAGGAGAGGGAAGAGGAGTATGAGGAGAGTGAATGTGGATTTGAAAGTCTGGATGTGCCCATTGACCCGGACATCTCCCCAGACAGAACTTCAGGAGTGTCTCCTCCTAGGCTTTCTGAGTCCCCTCTCATTTTATGTTTTATAAAAAAGTGGCTGAAACCCTCCAGCTCCCTATGGAGGAAGCTGTGGATGATCAAGAGGAGCCTGACTATGTGGAAATGATGGATAGCCCAGAGTCTAGGAGACTGTCTATTCCCTTGCATAAATCTTTTGGGAAACAGACATTTAAAATTCTAAAAACTCCTCACACTATACCTCCTGTGGATAAGAGAATGGACAAGAGGTACACATTGTCAGGCTCTGATGTGGAGTTCCTTTCACAGCAATGCAGCCATGTTGGGGTAGTGCAGGCTGCAGCCTGTGACAAGGCAAATATTCCCTTGGCTTCACACCCCCCGGACAAGGACTCCAGGAGGATTGATGCCATGGCAAAGAAACAGTACATGGCAGCATCCTTGGGACTCAGACAGGCAAATTATATGGCTTATGTTGCTAGATATCAGAAATCCAGATGGGATACTGTTATGGCTCTAGCAAAACAGATCCCTGGCCAGCTTGCCAAGGAGCTGGAGCAGGTGGCTGCTGATGTATTGAGGCATCAAGGTGCAATTCCATGCTGCAGTGGACTCAAATGATGTGTCATCAAGAGTCATGGCTACATCTGTGGCACTTCGCAGAATGGCTTAGCTCAGATGTACTAGCCTGTCACAGGATACCCACACTAAGGCCATGGATTTTCCTGTTGTGGGTAATTCCCTGTTTGGGGAGCAGACAAGAGAATTACATGAAGAAAATGGATGAGTATAAGACCACCTATAGGAGTGCACAGGCCAAGGAAAGGCAGGCCACTCCTCAAGGCAGCTTCCCTGGGGCAGGGCAGGCCTTTCATAGGCCTTTTACCAAGCCCAGGCCTCCTCTTCTGCTTATGCCCAGAGGGGGTTCTTTAGAGGGAGAGGCAGACGGGGTACAAGCAGACCTGCTTCCACCCCTCAGCCCAAAGCCCCTGCCAAGCAGGCACCCTGATGGGGTTGCCAGGGCCAATTCTCAGCTACCTGTAGGAGGCAGGCTGGCTTACTTTGTCCAGGACTGGGAGTCTCTGACATCAGACGAGTGGGTCCTGGAAGTAGTAAGCCAGGGACTGGTTCTCAGCTTCAAAAAATTTGCAAAGATGAGAACCAGATCCTTTCCACCTACAAATCCACCAGAGGCACTTGCCCTAGAGGTGGAGATCTCTTCCCTCCTGGCTCTCAGAGCTGTGGAAAGGGTTCCACCCCTACACCAGGGCAAAGGGTTGTACTCCAGGTACTTCCTTACCCCAAAAAAGACAGGAGAATAGCGGCCCATCCTGGATCTCAGCTACTTAAACAAGCACCTTTTAAAACCAAAATTCAAAATGGTGACTTCTGGAAATTATTCCACCCTCTCTAAGGCCAGGGGACTGGCTAGTGTCCCTGGACCTCAAGGATGCCTACTTCCATATTCTCATCAGAAGCTCCCATCGAAAGTACCTCAGGTTCGAGCTGCCCTCAGGCCATTACCAGTTCAGAGCAATGCCCTTTGGCCTCACCTCTGCTCCAAGGGTATTCACAAAATGCCTGGCAGTAGCAGTTGCTTCTCTAAGAAGGCAAAAAAATTGCCATCTTCCCTTACCTGGACGACTGGCTCATAGTAGGCCAGTCCCCAGACCAAGTCAAGTTACACCTACAGATAACTCAGCAACTGCTCACCTCTCTAGGTTTCCTTCTGAATCTTTCAAAGTCAGTTCTAGAGCCTGTCCAGCTCCTCACCTTCATAGGCATGAGGCTGAACACAGAAAGCCAGAGCCTTCCTCCCTTTGGACAGGGCAAGGACCCTGGTCTCTCTGGCCTCCTCATTCACCCTGCAGGTGTCTCGACCAGCAAGGCATTTTCTACAGCTCCTGGGGCACATGGCTGCTACCACAGCAGTAGTGCAGGGAGCAAGATTTCAGATGAGGGACATTCAGTTCCATTTGAGAGCCTTTTGGTCTCAAAGGAAGGACCCTCTAGCCAAACTGATCCCAGTGACTCGAACCATGATCCAGGCCCTACAGTGGTGGCAGGATCAGAGCAACCTGAGACAAGGGGTTCCTTTTGTCACTCAGTCTCACTCCTTAATCCTTACTACAGATGCATCCCTCTTGGGGTGGGGAGCTCACATGGGCGACTTCACTACCCAGGGGTTGTGGTCCCCTCAGGAATCTCTGCTCCACATCAATCTGTTGAAACTCAGAGTAGTTTTTCTAGCACTTCAAGCTTTTTCCAAATCTGTTCAGAACAAAGTTGTACAGGTCAGAACAGACAACACCACCACAATGTGGTACATCAGCAAGCAAGGGGGCACTCAGTCTATGGCTATGTGCACCGAGGCAATGAAGTTGTGGTCTCTGGCTTATTCCCTGAACACCTCCCTTACGGCAGTTCACCTCCCAGGCAAGGACAATGTCCTGGCAGATGCTCTCAGCAGGATTTCCCAGGGCCATCACGAATGGTCACTGGACCCCCTGGTCCTGGAGGTGGTATTTGCCAGATGGGGCACCCCGGAGATAGATCTTTTTGCAGCCCCAGACAATCACCAACTTCCCCTGTTTTGCTGCAGGCCCCCAGTGTTGGGCTCAGTCCCTCTGGATGCCTTAGTTCTCAGTTGGGAAGGGAAGTTTCTCTATGCTTTTTCCCCCTTCCCTCTCCTGTTCAAAGTGCTAGTCAAAATCAGATCTCAACCCTGCAAGATGATCCTGATTGTTCCAGATTGGCCCAGACAACCCTGGTATCCACTCGTACTGTCCTTAGCAGTCCATCTTCCCCTATGTCTTCCCAGGAATCACAACCTGTTAACCTGTGCTCAGGGGAGGGTTTGGTACCCGAACCTAAAATCTCTCAATCTCAAGGCCTGGCTCTTGAAGAGTTAGAGTTTGCTGATTTACACCTCTCCCAAGGTGTAATGGATATCCTGAAGGCTTCTAGAAAACCTTCCACCAGGGCTACTTATAATTCCAAATGGAAGAGGTTTTCCATATGGTGCTGTAAAGCATATTTCCCCAGAATCTGCTGATTTACCCACAGTCCTGGATTATATGGTCCCTTAAATACCTTGGGGCTGAGACCAGCTACCCTAAAAGTGCATCTGGCAGCTGTGTCTGCTTTTATTTCAGCAGGTAAGCCCTCTTCTCTTTCAGCTCACCCTGTATTCTCCAAGTTTTTCAAGGGATTGCTTCACACCAGCCCTCCATTCAGGGACCCTGCCCCTGCTTGGGACCTTAATGTTTGCATTGCTCAGCTTATGCAACTTCCCTTTGAGCCTTTGTCTTCAGCAGAGCTTAAGTACTTGACTTGGAAGACTGTGTTTCTGGTAGCCATCACTTCTGCCAGACGCATAAGTGAATTACAAGCTTTGTCAGTGGAGCCTGATTTTATCTCCTTTCATAGAGATAAGATGGTCCTCAGGACTAACAGGAAGTTCTTGCCTAAGGTGGTTTCAGATTTCCACCTTAATCAATCTATATCTCTTCCAGTGTACTTCACTGACCATTCCTCCTCTGGTGAGAGGAGGCTGCACAGCTTAGATGTGAAGAGAGCCCTTAGTTACTACATAGAGCGTACCAAGGGTCACAGGTTTGACTCCCTCCAACTGTTCCTCACTTATGGTGAGGTTGGTAAAGGGAAACCTGCCACTAAAAGATCCATTGCCAGGTGGATTGTCTCTTGTATCCAATTTTGCTATGAAAAACTGGGTAAGGTTCCTCCCTCAGGCCTGAGGGCTCACTCTACCAGAGGTACAGCTGCTTCCCTGGCTGCTGCCAGGGACATCCCTATTCTAGAGATATGTCAAGCAGCTACCTGGAAAACAGTTCACACTTTTACCAAGCATTACTCCCTGGACATCCAGGCTAGGAGTGATGCTCGGTTTGGCACAGCTGTGCTTCAGAGCCTATTTCCTAAGTAGGTTCTGTCCCTCCTCCATGGAGGTACTGCTTTGTAGTCTGCATATGTCAGAATATAACAAGACTTCATGTTGTTTGAAGAAAAAATTACTCACCTTAGTAATGTTGTTTCTTCTAATGGAGTCTTGCTATATTCTAACCTCCCCCGCCTGCCCCTCTCAGAACCTCTGTTTTTTTGGGATGTGGGTGGGCAGTGCAGTGTTGGCACTTAGTAGTTGCCCACCTTGTTGTTTTTCACCCCTCCTTTTTGGGGTGACTTGGTGTTGTGTTTTTCATTTTTTGGGTCTCCTGACTTGAGTCTTTGTTTTGGGACCAAAAAATGTGTTCTTATGTTCAGTAGCCAGTTGGCTAGTGTAGGTTTACAGCTTCCACACAGGACCTCAGTGAGTTTAGCTCGTAAAGATCTGATGGTTTGAGTTTGAAGAACAACAGACAGAGTTTCAACCGAGCTCGAGCTCAGCATTCCATGCCTGGCATGGAAAGTTAACTCTTTCACCTCCGGAGCAGTTCGAAGGTTGGGACTCACTGCATATGTCAGAATATAGCAAGACTCCATTAGAAGAAACAACATTACTAAGGTGAGTAATTTTTTATTTCTTCTCAGTGATACTCGGGTATTCAGAATTTCTCACCCTGCCTCCCCTTCTAGAACCAGTAGCCTCTGCACTTCTGAATACTGTGCGCTTAGGAGTATAAGTGCCACCTACTGGCATTGCTTTTTCTAACTATGTTCATAGTGTTTTCCCCTTTTCAGGTAATTCTGACATTTCTGAGGGTAACTTTTAAGGTTTCACCCTCCAGTTGGAGGGTTTATTTGAGGGTTTATGGATATAATTATCATTATTATTATTGTTGTTATTTAATATACTTAGTCCCCGGGGGCCTGTCTTTCCAGGCATCCAGGAAATCTGAGAGGTTTAGAATTAAGGCAGTTAGTTCAAGGCAGCATTTGAAAAGTTGTCACCTGCAAAAGGTTCCATCATTTGCACGTGTTCCATTCTCTCTGGGCAGTTCTGTCTTAAAGGGTCACTGCAGAAATTCTGAATACCTGAGTATCACTAGGAAGAAACAACATTATTTTTTTCTTTCTGCTCATCAGAGCAGTGGAGTCTGTTCCCATATGTCAGAGGGGCAAAGGCTTCTACTGCAGGTACTTCCTCACCCAAAGAAGAATGGGGACTGGCAGCCCAACTTAGATCTCAGACTCCTGAACAAGTATGTGACAAAGCCAAAGTTCAGAATGGTCACTTTGGGTATGATAATCCCGACTCTCCAGGAGGGGGACTGGCTGGCATTCCTGGATCTAAGGGACACCTATTTTCACATCCCAATCTGACCCAGCCACAGAAAGTACCTAAGGTTCAGACTTCCCTCAGACCACTGCCAGTTTGCATCCATGCCCTTCGGCCTAACCTCAGCCCCCAGGACATTCACAACGTGCCTAGCCATAGTGGTGGCGCCCCTGAGAAGGCAAGGGGTCACAGTATTCCCTTACCTCAACAACTGGCTACTCATAGGTCAGTCTGCTCAGCACACCAGAGACTCCCTGGCTCTCACTCAGAGCGCTCTGAAATCTCTGGGATTCCTGATAAATGCCGAGAAGTCTCAAGTGGAACTTGTACAGGTCCTGGACTTTGTATGGGCAGAGCTGGCTGCCCTGCAAGGAAGGGCATTCCATTCACAGGATGGGGTAAACAGTATCCTGGAGCTGGTAGGATCTTCAAACTAAACAGACCCAGGCCAGCAAGGCACTTCTTGCAGCTTTTGGGCCACATGGCAGCAGCCACGGCAGTGGTGCCAGGTGCAGTGTTCCAAATGAGATACATTCCGTTCCACTTAAGGGTTCACTGGTTTCGAAGGAGGGATCCTCTGGCCAAGCTATTGCTTGTCACAGAAACCCTATTACAGGCCCTATGATGGTGGTTAGGCAGAGAGAACCTTAGAGAGGGAATTCTCTTTCGAAAGGAAAATCCATCAGTGGTGCTTACCACGAATGCCTCTCTTAGGATGAAGGGCACACATGCTCGACCTCACTGCTAGCGTTGCATGGTTCCCCCAAGAATCACTTCTGCACATCAACCTGTTAGAGCTCAGGGCAGTTTACCTGGCTCTTCATTCATTTGCTCCTCAGCTCAAGGGCATGGCATTGCAAGTTAGAACAGACACTACCACCATGTATTACATCAACAAACAGGGAGGCACCAAGTCAACCTTACTTTGCACAGAAGGTCTGGAACCTGGCCTACTCCCTGCAGGTGTCTCTGTCCGCCATTCACCTTGCAGGAAAAGCCAACATTCTGGCTGACTCCCTCAGCAGGATCAGCCAGAACCACCACAAGTGGTCCATGAACACACAACTGCTGCAATCAGTGTTCAGAAGGTGGGGCACACCAGAGATGGATCTCTTCACCTCCACAAGCAATCACCAGCTGCCACAGTTCTGCTGCAGGCCTCCAGCCCAGGGAACTGTGCAAGTGGATACCCTAGCATTGGATTGGTTGTGCAGATTTCTTTATGCTTTCTTCCCTTGCTCAGAGTTCTGATAAAGCTCAGGACACAACTAGCAACAATGATACTGGTAGCTCTAGATTGGGCAAGGCAGCCTGGGTGCTCCTTACTCCTAGCCCTATCAGTGGCACAGCCAATTCACCTCCCTCAGAGGCATGATCTACTGACATCCTTGCAGGGCAGGAACCTGTATCCCCGTCTTTAAGTCTCTCCTCCTGAGGGCTTGGCTCTTGAAGACTTAAGTTTGCCAGTCTACACCACTCTGAAGAGGTGCTGAATGTCCTTGTTTACCCTCAACCAGGAAAACTTATGCCTCCATATGGAAGAGGTTTTCTATCTGGTGTGGCCACACTGGTATCAGTCCTTCTGGAACTGTGCTATCTGTCCTTTTGGACTACCTGGCCCATTTTGCATTCTCTGGACCTTAGGCCTTCTACCCTGAAAGTGCACCTAGCTGCAAAATCAGCATACATTTCTGCTTCTGCTATGGCATCTCACCCTGTCTTAAGGACATTTTTTTTAAAGGTCTCCTTCACTTTCACCCTACACTTAGGGAGCCAGTTCCGGCTTGGGACCTGAACATTTGTATTGTCAGGCTTATGAAACTTCCCTTCGAGCCTATGGCAATGGCAGATTTGGAAGTATGTTGCCTGGAAAGCTGTGTTCCTAGTAGCCATTACTTTGGCTAGGTGAGTAAGTGAGCTACAGGACCTGTGCACAGATCTGAAATACATTTCCTTTCATTGGGATAAGGTGGTGCTCAGGACAAATGAGAAATTCCTTCCTAAGGTGGTTTCAGATTTCTATTTGAATCAGTCCATTACACTACCAGTCTTTTTCACTGCTAACTCCAGCTAAGGAGAGTGGAAACTGCATAGCCTGGATGTCAAGAGGGCACTCGGCCACTCCCTTTATAGGACCAAGATCTCCAGGCCAGAGTATACCCAGTTGTTCCTCACTTATGGGAAAGTGAGTAAGGGTAAACCAGTTTTCAGGAGAACCACTGCACGCTGGATGGTTGCCTGCATACAGTTCTGCTACAGTAAAGTTGGTAGCGCCCCAGGCCTCCGGGCACATTCTATCAAGGGCACAGCTGCATCAGGACCCATGCTTGAAATTTGCAAAGCAGCTACAGTGTATATGGAAAACTGTTCACACATTCAGCAAGCAGTACTGCTTGGACATACTGTCCATAAGTGATGCCAGATTTGGCACAGCAGTTCGGCAGAACCTTTTCCCCAAATAGATTCTGAACCTTACCTGCAAAGGTTCTGCTTGGTGGTCTGCATTAGTTAAACATACTGAGGAATTCCTGGGGTTTGAAGAAAAAAATTACCACAGTAATCTTGTTTCTTCCATGGGATCCCTCAGTATGCTTAAAGCTCCCACCCTGTCTCCCCTTCCAGAAC
Source organism: Neoceratodus forsteri (assembly GCA_016271365.2). Classification (NCBI taxonomy): domain Eukaryota; kingdom Metazoa; phylum Chordata; order Ceratodontiformes; family Ceratodontidae; genus Neoceratodus; species Neoceratodus forsteri. The sequence goes on along the minus strand of CM028132.1, from coordinate 781,001,110 downwards.
CAGGAAAAAGGGATCCTTATTATGCATCTCTGCTGGTTGCTATCTGTTCTGTTTGTTCTGGTTAATGGCCGGAATTTTTTAAACCAGTTTGTTCTAATTCTTTATCCCTTCTTACAGGGACCATACTTTTTTTGGATTTGTTAAGATTGGAACAGTGTTAAGTAGCATAGCGAGATCTTTCTTCGAGAGGGCTCTTGCAGTAGGTACTGACATATAGGACTAAGCCGCCAGGTGCTAGGACCACACGGAAAACTTCTAGCTAGAAGTGTCTAGGGGACCGCCTCTGACGTCACATGACCGACATCAGTGTGGCACTATATAGGGAGCAGTCCCCACACCCGCCATCCAGTTCTTTCCCGCTGTCGACCTGCGCATACTGGACCTCGCGGAAGAGCGTTGCTACTGTCGACGCCATCTTTGGATGAGTATCACTGTTTAAACTTAGCATTTAAATGACTGTTTTCGAGTCAATTTCTTGTTTAAAGTGTGTTTTATTAAGCGATCATGTATGTCGTATGCGACGCCCTCCGAATTGCATAAAAACAAGTGCGACTCCTGTGGAACTCCACTCTCTCACAAGGATGGCCATTCCATCTATCTTCTTTGCCTGGGCCCAGGCCACAAGATCAAGGGGTGTGAGCATTTCCAGAAATTTAATCAGGCCATACATAAACACAGTCCCTGGAAGCTCATCTTTTGAAGCAAAAGATGGCTAACATGGAAAAGGAGGGATGGGAGCCTCCGGGGATCAGGAGGCACTCACCTCCTCTAAGGCCTCAAAGACTCAGAGACCTAGCAGTACAAGTGGGACTGGTAAGTCGAGTTCCGGCTCCCCCGGGTCTCGCACAGCCATGGCTGCTAAGTCACCCGCCGGCTCCTCCGCCGGTCGCACATTCCCGGATCCTCTGCCAGGCCCCGATAACAGGCCTGATGATGTGGTGATGGACCAGCTGATGTTGAATACGCAGCTGACAATGGAGATTACTTCGACTTCTCCTTTACCGCTGATTGAGCCAGCATCGGCTCCACCCCCAACAGGGGAACGGAGGGAGAAAGCCGCTGTCGGGGCCTTGCCACCCCTACGCCGGGCCTCAATTGCCTGAGGCAGCGTGGACAGACAAAGGCCCCTCTGGCTCTTTCAGGCCTGTTGGTTCCTCAAGGACCACCGTCGGGGCCCAACACGTGGACCATTAGGACCCTTGGGGCATCCTAGCCCGCCTCCGGATCCCCCGTTGGGGCATTCTGCACCCCCTTCAGGGCGTTTTCTGGACCCTTTAATCCCACCATTGGGACTAGCGATGGGCCCCTCAGCCCCTCTGGGTCCTATGCCAGGAGTGTCTGGCAACCCTTTTGGGCTCCCAACGCCGAGTTATCTGACACTGCATTACCCCATGCTGGGGTACCTGATGCTGCACTACCAGACGCCGGGATTTCACACGCCAGGTTAACCTCCGTCGAGATTTAAATACCCTTACAATTGGTACCAGAGTTACGGATTTCATAACCCACCAACCCCACAACCACAAGTGGATTTGCAGGCGGACCTTAAATCTTGGTGGACGGAAGCCAAGTCACAGCTCACATCGGAGCTTGAGACACGCCAGCCGCTGATGGCTCCTGCGCCGGCTGTCAGGCCTCTTTCTCCATCGCTACCTCCGCCGTTGGGCCCTCGAATTCCAACAGCGGACAGAAAAACGGAGCCATTGCCGCCTAATCTGTGGCCTCTGGAAATTTCCCGGCCATCTGACTTCTCAAGGCCGGTAGACATTGCGCTTCATACGGTCAGCTCGCCTGATGAAAGCCGATCGTTGGACTCTTGACAGTGATTCGGTTCACTCCAGCTCTGACTTTGAATCCCCCAAGCTGGACGACCCCAAACCTAAAGAGTCTCCTAAATCCCCACCTGAGGGCCCTTCTTTTTTTGGAGCTCCTCAAGAAGATCCAGGTGACATACAACTGGCGTACGGTCACCCAGGATCCACAGAGACAGAGATTGGCTGCACATCTGGATTTGTCAGATACCTCCCCAACCCTTATTCCGCCCTGGATAGAGCCACATGAAGATTTGGTCACAACAGTTTGGAAGCAACCTTCCTCCCTGGCTCTGGTGGCTAGGAATGCAGACAGGCTTTACCAGACCCCAGAGGGCAAAGGACCACCTTGGCCTCCATCCGAAGGCTGACTCGGTGGTCATCAGTGGGGCCCATGATAGGTCCGCAAAACCGAAATACCTTAGTGCTTCTCCTCCTGACAAGGAGTCTAAGGTTCTTGACCAGTATGGGAAAAAGAGCTGCTCTTCTCCACCCTGGGAATTAGGGCATTAAATTGTCACCCACATGGGGGGACTACCAAAAATCAGTCTTAGGACAGCTGGAGTCCAAAGTAGACTCTCTACAAGACTCAACCCTGAAAGGAGAAGTGGCAAAGTTAGTCAGGCCTGCTGGATCTGTGTGCAGACGTTTTCAGAAATACCTATGATATGGTAGATGCGTCTGGTTGAGTCTTAGCGAAAGCTGTTAGCCTCAGATGTCACGCATAGCTTAGGATCTCAGGCTTGGTGCCTGAAGTCCAGACACCCATACAAGATGCCCCTTTTAGGGGTTCAGTTCTGTTTGGGGGAGATGTCAAAGACATCATTACTGACTTACAGGACAAGGGCAAGGCCTTGCGCTCTGTCCAATTCATGTACAAGCCACCCCAAAAACAAAAGAAGCTATTTCGGAGACAACAACGTCATCACTGAAGACAACCTCAAAACCGACGTCAGAACAAATGTCAGGTTCCTTCGGCTGGTAGAGTTCCCCAGGCCAAATCCTAAAAAGCCTCGGCTGCTGCAGCCTCTTCCCTGCCCACTGCCTCCTGCCTCTTTAACCCTCCCACCTCCACTGGAATACATTCCGGAGGAACCAGGAGGGGGAAGATTCTCTCACCACCTCCTGGAGTGGGGGAAGATCATGACAAACTCATGGGTTCTACAATTGGTGGCAAAAGACCACACCGTAGAATTCACATAGAGACCACCAAAAAACCCTTCAGGTCACTCATTCTACCCACCTCACCACATACCTTTGGTAAGAGAGGAAATAAACTCCCTGCTGGCAAAGGCAGCAATAGAGCCAGTTCCCCAGCAACATTACAGGACAGGGTACTACTCGCACTTTTTCCTGGTACCCAAGAAGACAGGTGATCTCAGACCCATTTGCGATCTGAGTTCTCTGAACCTCTTTGTGGAGTACAAAAGGTTCAGAATGTTGGCTGTCCCAGCCTACTTCCTCTATTACAGAAGGGTCTTTGGCTCTGCGCTTTTGACATGCAGGGTGCCTACCTGCATATCCCAATTTTTCCACCACACCGCAAATTCCTCAGGTTTTGTTTTCTGGGAGAGCATTTTCAGTTTAAATCTCTTCCCTTTGGCTTTTCATCGGCACCCAGAGTGTTCATGAAGTTCCTATCAGTTGTGGCAGCTTTTCTACGCAGACAGGGGGTACAAGTATTCCCATACCTCGATGATTGGCTGATTTCAGCTCTGTCGAGAGACCGTCTGGCCTGTTCTTTGGTCCTTACCCTGCATATTTTTCAACGGGTGGGCATTACAGTTAACCATGCCAAATCCCACCTTTTCCCTACCCAACAGCTCCAATTTATTGGAGCAGTGTTGGACACAGTCCAGGGCAAGGCCTTTCTGCCGCCAGACAGGATGGCAACATTGCAACAGCAAGCACGCCTGGTGGCCTTGCAGAGAAGTTTGCCAGCCAGGTCAGTCCTTCGGCTGCTCGGTCTCATGGCTGTGGCCATGCCTTTGGTCCCCTTAGCCAGGCTGCATATGAGAGTCACCCAATAGACCCTCAGAGTACAGTGGGACCAGAGATCCGACAATCTGGATTACGAGATCCTGGTCTCAGACCTGATGGCTTGGGACCGTTTGTGGTGGTAGAACCAAGACAACCTCTGAGAGGTGTCCCATTCTGTACAGACATTCCCTCCCAGACCCTGATGACAGCCACCTCGGGCCTGGGGTAGGGAGCACACGGGATGCAGGGTCCTTGGTCCCACAATGAACTGTCCCTTCATATCAGTATACTTGAGATGAGGGCAGTGTTGAATGCCCTGAAAGCTTTCCAACACCTCATCCAAACGGGACAGCTCATGATTCAGACAGACGTGTGTAGTTTGCTACACGAACAAACAAGGTGGAACCCGCACTTATCCCCTCTGTTGGGAGGCAATGAGAGTGTGATACTAGGCAGCCAATCACAACCTTCATTTGACAGCAGTCCACGTGCCAGGCATTCAAAACGTCCTGGCATCATCAACCCTCAGTTGCACCAAAGCCAGTGCACACGAGTGGGAACTCAGATAGTCAGTGGTAGAAGACATCTTCGAAAGGTGGGGAAGACCACAACTAGACCTGTTCGCCTCTCCACTCAACACAAAACTACCAGCTTTCTGTTCGCTCGCTCCAGGGTGTGGTGTTTTCTGGCCAGACGCGCTGTCTATATGTTGGAAGGGGAGGTTCATGTATGCCTTCCGTCCACTTCCATTGATTCAGAGAGTACTAATGAAGCTGCAGGCAGAAGGAGCATGAATGATTCTCATTGCTCCCTTCTGGCCGAGACAAATATGGTTCGTTCTGCTGCAACAACTGTCAGTGGATCCTCCCAATTCCACTGCCAGTCTCTCAAAATCTCTTGACACAGGAACAGGGAACCCTGGTACATCCAGGTCTCAGGTCCCTTCATCTACATGCGTGGCACCTATTGACATAGCTGCTGCATGTTTCAGGGTTTCCCCAAGGATAGCACAGATTCTAGTGGAGGCCAGAAAGCCATCCACTAGAGCCACATATGCTATGAAATGGAAATGGCTTTCCATATGGGCAGACTTTAAGGGTCTAGAACCCTTCTCCTGTTCAGTCACACAGGTCTTGAATTACATGCTGCATCTCTATGACCTGGGTCTTAGATACTAGACTTTAAAAATCCATTTATCTGCCATTTCTGCCTACCATGTCCCTGTGGGAAGCAAGACTCTGTCTCAGCTGGAAGTATCCAAAACCTTCTTGAAGGGGATCCTACATTTAAAACCACCAGTACAGAGCCCTGCTCCTCCCTGAGACTTGAATTTCATCCTGGAAAAACCTCACACTGCCTCCCTTTGAACCACAGCGAATTCTGACATGCGCTACCTTTCCTGGAAAGTGCTCCTCCTAGTGCTCATCACTTCAGCTCGAAGGATTTCTGAGCTTCAGGCCCTAATGTGTAAAGTGCCTTACTTGATTTTTCACAGAGAATGGGTAGATCTGCAAACTAATCCGAAGTTCTTACCTAAGGTGGTCTTGGAATCCACCTTGAATCAGTCACTTGAGTTGCCAGTGTACTAACCTGAGCACTTCAGCCGGGGTGAAGCAATCCTGCACACTCTGGATGTACTATACATAGAATTCTTCAGCATTACACAAACAGGACAATGCCATGGCTGTCCATAAAACTGACCAATTATTTGTGTCCGTGCCCAAAAGAGAGGGCGCTGCTGTTTCGAAACAGTGTTTGTCCAAATGGTTGGCAAACTGCATTACCTTCTGTTACCAGAAGTACAACAAAGCCCTTCCGGGGAGGTCAGAGGACTTTCAACCAGAAACATGGCTGCTTCTGCTGCTTGTTTCAGGAATGTCTAAGCCGCCAACATATGTGCGGCCACAGTTTGGAGTTACATCCATACTTTCACCAAACACTAGGGTTTGGACATTGCTTCAAGGAACAGAGTGGGCTTTGGCTTAGCTGTCCTGTAGGGCCTCTTATCTTATCCTCTGCTTATTGCAGACCCATTCCTACCTCTCATGTCTCAAACTTGTTTCAGGTCACTGCTTGGGACTCAGTCCTGTATGTGAGTACTTACTGCAAGAGCCCTCTCGAAGAAAGATAGTACAGTTACATAAGAATTTACCATAACAGTAGATCTTCGAGAGGGGCTCTTGCAGTTAGTACTGCTTTCCCTTCCACCTAACCCCTGGGTTTCTTTTACTCTTTCTCCTGTATTAGCTTTTAGCTCCAGGAGCCCACTCCTTAGCTCCTGTTGCACCTTTCCAGGTCTCTGGTGGGAGAACTGAAGCGTCGGCATGAGGACCACTCCCTATATAGCGCCACACTGGCGTTGGTCACATGACGTCGGGGGGGCGGTCCACTGCCCGACACTGCTAGCTAGAAGTTTTCCGTGTGGTCCTAGCACGTGGCAGCTTAGTCCTATATGTGAGTACCTACTGCAAGAGCCTCTCTCGAAGATCTACTGTTATGGTAAGTTCTTACGTAACTGTACTTTAGGGTGTCTTCACCCTGTTAGGCTTCACAATGAATCTGAGCATTTCAGAATGCAGCAGTTGCTAGGGGAAGCAGTTTGAAATTGGCATGAGCCAACGAGAGTTCCATAATTTACATACATTCCATTATCCCCCAAGGCAGTTCAACACAGGAGGCTGACTGCATTAGTTAACTAGTGTACTGCCTAAAACTAATATTAGATATTAAAAGCGGCCAGCCATTACCTTTTTAATCTGAGGTACTTTTTATTTTCCCTTTGTTCAATTAGAAGATTGTTTACTTCATGTTAGTAGGCGTGATGTGTGGAACAGCTCTTAGCCTGGCAGGTGACATATCTTGCTGTACTGCCCCACACTACTACATCAGCATTGTGACTTCATTGACTGTGACATCACTCTACTTAGGAACAGCTAGTGACTACCAGGTCATTCACATGTGATGTCACTGTCAGTGAGATCAATAATGCTGATGATGTAGTGTGGGGCAGTAGAGTTAGATATGTCAGCTGCCAGGCTAAGAGCTGCTCCACATACCTGGCACAATATTATCACAGATTACTTTCTGATGAGCAAAAGGAGAAAAAAAATACTTCAGAAATAAAAAGTTACAACTGACCACTGCTTACAATTTATGTTATTTTCCTGTCTGCCTGTTTTGGCTCCACTAGCTCTTTAAGCATACTGAGGGATCCCCTGGAAGAAACAAGATTACTATGGTAAGTAAATTTTCTAGGGACATGGATATGTTGTTCAATCCACACTTTATGGTAGGTTCCTTGCCGCTTTAAATCTTGCCGGAAGGTCTTCAAGCTGGCTCCTCCCACCCACCCGGGTGGTAAAACTCTCGGCTCCGCCCTATGACGCTAGATCTTCCTTACCGCTTGGAAGCTCAGGTTCCCTCCTTAGCGCTCTGCGTTTTAGGCCTGGATCCAAACTCGTCGGTTAAACCGAAACTTATTCTTATATTTTCTAGACTTCGGTCTGGTTCTTCCTTCGCGGCTGCAATGTATAAGTTGACTCCCGGAATTCGGCGGTGCCCATGTGGGCAGAAAATGTCTCTGACCGATCCGCACTCCACGTCGTCTATTGCCTTGGACCGATCACGATCCATGAGCCTCTGGTGTAGCAATCCTTCTCGGTCAATGTTCTCCGAACCGTGCTGCCAGACTCCAACATGGCGCCCCGAGAGACTTGTTCCTCTAGTGAAATCAAAGGAGGCCCATTGGGCGGTGTCTGCGGCAGCGGGCTTGGCTGAGCAACTTGAGCAGATGATCGCCCTTGAGGAGGAGGCGGCCCAGGCTGCATCTTCATCTTCCTCGGCTGCAGCATTTTTCTCGCTCTCCTTGGGCTCCTCCTACACGGCTTCTTTTAAGGAGCTTTGTCAGTCCCTCTCTACAAAAGGTGAGGGTCCATTGGGACATTCCTCTCAGTCTAAGAAGAAGGACTCGAAGGGTAAGTCCCACCGTCGGCGTTCGTGGGAGCGGGAGAGGTACCTTCCCCAGACAGTCAGCACTCGACTTTGGTCAAGGTTGCAGCTAAGGCCGATGGCTTCACGGTGTCCCCATCAGGTAAGCCGGCCGAGACACCCGTCAACGCAATCGAGATTTTTCTTGACCCGTCAGACGGGTTGTCGACTGGAGAAGCTGAAAACCCTTCTTCACCGGTTCCCCCGGTGGAAACCGAGGACTTGCCTGCGCCTCCTGTGCGGAGTCCCCGGTTAAGGTTCCCGAGCCAAGGGAGGAACGGGTTTCTCCCGCTCCGTCCCAGACCCACCCTCGGAAACACTGACGGTCTCAGTCTCGGACCTCTTCTTGGTCCAGCCGATCCTGCCGACACCAGCGGTCTTGGTCTCGGCACCGACGAAAGCAACGGCACCACTCGTCCTCGTCTTCTTCCTCCTCGGAGGAAAGGCTTCGGTGCAAATTCGTCGACGCTATGAGGACTTGATGTGGCAGCAGCTCCTTCTGACTGGGAACAAGCCGACCCCGTCGCCTTCCCCGGCCATTAAGTGGCTGTCACCTAAGCGGCCGAAACAATCCCTCGTGGTCATCGAGCAGCCGAAGCCGGCGCCGGTTGTTCGGCTGAAACCAGCTGCGCCACCCATCGTGGTGGAACGCCCACCTCCACAACCAAAAACTGGGGCTCCAACCAAGGATTCTCAGTCGGGTCATGGGTTGCCCCATCGGTTGTCGGTCACCCTCACTCCTGATCATCCTCGGCAAGTGGAGGGTGGCTCAGGCCCTCGGCAGCTGTTTGCAGACTCCTTGGAGTCTGACGATGACTCTTCCCTGTTCTTCAAACCTCTCAACCTGGAGTACTCTGGGGGACAGTCGGTGGAGGAGAGCCCATCCTTGTTCATGGGATTACTTCGGCTCATCTCAGAATCTACTGGGATGAAGCTCAAACCCATGTCAAAGCGGGCCCAGTATCCCCTCATGGAGATACTGGACCGAGGGGATTCTTCTACGGAGGCCTTTCCTGTGGCCGAAGCCATTGTTGGCCTGGCCCTGGAGTTATGGCAGCGGCTGGCTTCTTGTCCAGCTCCCTCAGCCAAGATGGCCAGGAAGTATACCATTCCCACCGGCTCACTCTCCGGATTCTCGGAGCACCCCTCTGCAGAGGAGTTGGTGACCGACAGTGTTTTCCGGTGCTCCGGAAACGCTCAGGACATGGACAAGCCACCGGATAAAGAGTCCAAGAAACTGGACTACTCCAGGCGTAAAGTTTACGCTGCGTCCTCCTTAGGCCTTTGTCAGGCCAGTTCGGCCGTACTGATGGCACACTTTTCCCACACCCTTTTGGGCTGCCTGGATGAGGTGATTCCTCATCTCCCGGCCGACCTCCAGACTACGGTCAAGCAGGTGCGGGGTCAGGGAAGGGCGGTGGCAAAGCAACAGCTCCAAACTGCTCTCGACATTGGAGACTCTTGTGCCCGGTCAGTAGCGGCTGCAGTGGCCATGCGCTGCAGAGCTTGGCTGCGGATCTCCACCTTCACGTCGGATACCCAGCACAAGCTGGCAGACGTTCCCTTCCTGGGTACCGACTTGTTCGGGCTGGGGGTGGAAGGCCATCTCCAGAGGATTGAGAAGTCCAATGCCACCTTGGACTCGGTCATGTCTTCCCAGAAGGACAAAGGCCGCCAGCAGCAGCGTAAGCCCTTTCAGCCTTCTGCCCCTGCGGCACATCCGGCCTAGCAACACCAGCATCAGGGACAGCAGGCACGCACTTGGCACCCCAAGCCAAGCCTGCAGCTTCCTCCAGCAGGAAGCCAGGAGGAAAAGGCCCAGGAGGTCCCTCGGCCGGTCCTTCCTCCAAGCCTGCCCAGTGACGGGTTGAGGGGTGTTGCCCCCAGCCTCGTCACTTCCTCCCCCGGGTTTCCCCTGTGGGGGGATGGCTCCGCCACTTCCTTTCCGTCTGGTCCGCTGTCACCGCAGACCGCTGGGTGTTGGAAGTGGTAGGGAAAGGTCTGCCTCTGGAATTCGAGCAGGCCCCACCCTATCAGGCCATCGCCCCACGAGGGGCTATGGGGTCCGCAGCCTCTCTGTTGGCTCGTCGAGCCGACATTGCTCTGCTCCTTCAGAAGGAAGTGATCAGGGAGGTAGTGGATTCTCCACCAGACCCAGGGTTTGTGTCCAGGTATTTCCTGGTCCCAAAACAGATGGGGGCTGGCGCCCCATTCTAGACCTACACGACCTAAACAAGTTCCTAAGGTCTCGAACTTTCAGGATGGTCACTCTGGCACAGATCATTCCATCCTTGGAACGAGGCGTGTGGTTCTGTTCTCTGGACCTCCAGAACGCGTTCTTTCACGTCCCAATACATCCGTCCCACCAGCAATTCCTTCGCTTCAGAGCGGAGGGGTCCCTTTACGAGTTCTGGGTCATGCCCTTCAGCCTTTCTCCAGCTCCCAGGGTCTTCGCCAAATGCATGGCAGTGGTGACAGCATTCCTGCAGTGCCGAAGGGTCCGGGTGTAACCTTACCTGGACGACTGGCTGGTTGCAGCCCCCTTCAGGCTGGAGGTGGATCGGTCCAGGGATCTGGCCCTCCAGGTCTGCTGTCAGATTGGCCTCCTCATCAACGAGGCCAGATCGGAACTCGTGCCAAAGCAGGTGATTCAATTCATTGGGGCAGAGCTCGACTCTCTTCGAACTAGAGCACGGCTCCCGGAGGACAGGGCCGAAGTTCTCTCCTCCTTTGCCCAATCATTTCTGGTTGGGCAATTGCGCCCTGCCCGGGACTTTCTGCGCCTCCTGGGCCTCATGGTGGCCTGCACCAGCATGGTCCAGTGGGCCCACTGGCACATGCATCCCCTTTAATGGGGGCTGGCCTGCCAATGGTCACAGAGCTCCGGTCCTCTGGACCAGCCACTGGCGGTGACCCAGGAGATGTGGAACACTCTCCAGTGGTGGATTGTTCCAGCTCATCTGCAGGAGGGTATCCTGTTTGTCCGCCCCGAACAGACGGTCATTCTAATGACTGATGCCTCTCTGATAGGTTGGGATGCCCATCTGGGGGAGCACAGAGCGCATGGCCTCTGATCCCCTCAGGAGTCTCTATGCCACATCAACCTGCTGGAGCTTCGGGTGGTCCAACTAGGCCTCACCGCCTTCGCTCCATTTGTACGTGGTCAAGTGGCCCAGGTCCAGATGGACAATACCACGACCATGTACTACCTAAACTGCCAGGGCGGGACACACTCCTTGCCCCTTTGCAAGGAAGCTCTCTGCACTTGGTCCCTCTTGAGCAGACTGGAGGCAGATCTCCTAGCCATCCATGTGGTGGGAACCTCCAACACTCTGGCCGATGCCCTAAGCCGGATAGGTGCTGCATCTCACGAGTGGTGTCTCCTCTCGGAGGTAGTACACGATCTGTTCTCCCACTGGGACACTCCTCAGGTGGGCTTGTTTGCCTCCAGGGAGAATGCGAAGCTGAGGCTGTTTCATGCCCGCCCCCCTCAGTAGGGCTCGCTGCAGGGGGATGCGTTCTCAAAGCCGTGGACCCCGGGCCTCTTCTACGCCTTTCCCCCGGTTCCCTTGATCCACAAGGTGCTTCTCAAGGCGAGGAGGGACAAGGCGCAGGTGATTCTGGTAGCCCCAGACTGGCCCCGCCAGTTCTGGTATCCAGATCTCCTCAGCCTCAGCTCCAGGCTCCCGAGGCGGCTTCCAGCCCACCCAGATCTCATCTCAGTCAACCAGGGGAAGGTACTCCACCCGGACCTTCAATCCCTGCATCTGACGGCCTGGTTCCTGAGCGGCTAGAGTTCCAGGCCTTGGGTCTTTCCGACGAGGTCCTCAACGTTGTTGAGGCATCCCATAAGAAGTTGACCAGAAAATGCTATGCCTTCAAATGGAAGAGATTCTCCATTTAGTGTCAGGATAAGGGGTTGGACCCTTCCTCCTGCTCCTTGGCCAGCATTCTGGACTACCTATGGTCCCTTTCTCAGCAAGGGCTTCAGTCGACGACCTTTAAGGTGCACCTGGCAGCCATCTCTGCTTACCAGGCGCAGGCCGGAAAGCAGTCGGTGGTGCAGGAGAAGATGGTCGGGTGCTTTTTCCAAAGCCTTGATCACATACCCTTCCGGTGCCAGAACCTCCACCTCCGTGGGATCTACTGCTGGTATTGGCTAAGCTCATGGGCAAGCCGTTCGAACCAATGCACAGGTGTGACATCTCTCACCTGTCATGGAAGACCGCCTTCTTGGTGGCTGTCACGTCAGCCAGAAGGATGGGAGGGCTCCAGGCACTCTCCATCGAGTCTCCTTATCTGGTCTTCCACAGGCACAAGGTTGTCCTGCGCAACCACCTGAAATTCCTTCCAAAGGTGGTGTCGGAGTTTCACATTAACCAGGTGTTGACTCTGCCGGTGTTCTACCCCAATCACACCTCAGAAGCCGAATATAGGCTCCATACCCTGGACCCTAGAAGAGCACTCTCTTATTATAAGGAACAGACGGCTGAAGTTCGGGGAGAGGTTCACCAGCTGTTTGTCACCTACGCTGAAGCCGCACCTGGCAGACCTGCAGCCAATCAGACGATAGGCAGGTGGGTCACCTCCTGCATAGATCTCTGCTATAGGTTGGCGGGCAGGGAGCCTCCCAGAGGGATAAGAGCTCATTCTACCCACCATACCGCTGCTTCGGTGGCTGCTTCCAGGTACGTCCCTATCCAGGAAATCTGCAGGGCTGCTACCTGGAAGTCAGTACACACCTTCATTACCCACTCATTACCCACTACCACATCGACCTTGAGTCACACCGGGATGCTGGTTTTGGGACCTCGGTTCTCCAGTTCTTATTTCCTAAATAGGGGGTGTGCACCTTGCCTCCCCCCTCCTGGAGAACTGCTAGGAGTCTGCCATGAAGTGTGGATTGAACAACATATCTTTGTCCCTAGAAATACAGGTTACTCACCTGTAACAGGAGTTCTAGGAATGGTATATGTTGTTCATCCACACAACCCAACCAACCTCCCCGGCTTCAGCGCACAACCTGGCTTCCAGCGGGCTAGATCTGGCGTCATGGGGCGGAGCCGAGAGTTTTACCACCTGGGTGGGTGGGAGGAGCCAGCTTGAAGACCTTCCAGCAAGATTTAAAGCGGCATGGAACCTACCATGAAGTGTGGATGAACAACATATACCATTCCTAGAACTCCTGTTACAGATGAGTAACCTGTATTTTCTTCCCTGTCTACAGTATCACTGCAGACCCTACTTGATCTCCGGCTCCTTTTTCCTACCCTCTTTTCTTCCCATTATTATACCCTTATGCCTGTCCCATGCCTTTTTGAACTATTTCACTGTTTTTGCACCAACTACCTCAGTGAAAAGGTACCAAAGGTGAGTAGTTCTCATTTCCTAAGAATGTGAGACCACTGTTACAACTGTAAGAGGGGTTTTAACCTAATATTCTTCAGGTGAAGCTACCTCTGGCTGGAAGCTGCAACACTGGACTTAAGATTTGCAAGAAAGCGAGTTGTGCTCACAACAGAGGGAGGTGAACCTTACGATTTACAGTTGTCTTTGGTTTGAAGCAGATTCCGTAGGAAAGTTAATATTCTTCAGGTGGAGGATACTTCTAACTGAAGGGTGAAATAAGGAACTTAGAACTGTCAGAAAAGGCAGTCTTTCAACCAACAGAGGGAGGTGGACCTTGCTTTACTTTTGTTACAATTGTTAAGATTTTCAGTGCAGGAAGAGTTCAAACCCACAGGGACTGAATACTGTTTACTGTGTCTGTCCTTGTGCACAACTGACGTGTTTTGGGGCTGACTGCTTTCAGAGCACAAGTCACTAGGCTGTTTTGGGACTGGGGAGGTTTACCTGTGCCTGACTTGGATGTTTGGATTTTTCTCTATTTGATTAGCAGGGTATTTTCTCTGTCAAATTGTCATGTAGGGCATCTTGCTGACAGGAAGGCACTCATCGCAGTGATAGGTCAGAGTTTTTAGCTGATTGTTTCGTGCGGGCACAGTTTAGGCCCAAACCCTTCCCACCCTTCACCCCACCCACCCCTGGAAATAGTTGCTTTATACCTGGGTTCTGACATCATTTCCTCAAGAGTGCAAGGTGCATATCACTGTCATATCCTCTCTAGCACACTGCACTGACAATATAAGCATACACATTATATAATACATATATTTCTATATAACAAACAAATCTCACACATACACACACACACACAAAACCAAAAAAAAATGAAACAAGGTAGACAGACACGTGGGGAGTAGTGCAATGTAATGGCTGTGGGGCAGCAGTCTTCCAGGAGTCTTTGTGGAGGCTGAGATGCTGCCCTGTTTGCAGACAACTCTCTGCCCTGAGGGAGGAAGTTTGCCCGTCTTCAGGCCGCACTGGACAGTAGTAAGGGAACCTCCCCCATCCAGGGAGCACCAGAGCCACCACCACTACCTCAGAGGTTGCGAAGAAAGCACAGCAATTGGACCACAGTGGGCTCAGGGAGGGTAAGGGTGGTGGAACAGAGACACACCCAGTCAGTCGTTCCACTCCACAATCCATACACCATTCTGGGGGAGCATAGTTCCCCTATGGATGCACGCGCAGAGGAGACTGAGGAGGTTGCAGACAACTGTCACAAGGGAGGCCCTCAGGAAGGAGGCAGAGGGCACCACAGGGAAAAGAAGCAGCTCCTGGTGGGGGACTCAATTATTAGGGGATAGAACTGGGGGAGCAGGGAGAAACTGAGTAAGGTGCCTGCCTGGTGCCATGGCTTGGAAGGATGAGGCGCATTCTTAGGATCACGAGAACAGTTGCACGGAGTCTGAGCTGGGCGTCATTGTCCACCTAGGGACAAATGACTTGGCTTATCATGAGATTAGAGCAGTGCAGAAGGACTTTGTAGAGTTGGGGAGGGCCTAAGACAAGTAGCACACACAGTATCCTTCTCAGAGGTGCTGCCTGTCAGTGGCATGGGTGAGGCAGGTACTTTGCACCATGCAGTTTAATGAATGGTTGAAAAAATGGTGTGGAGCACAGGGTTTTGGCTTCATTGGGGACTGGGGTTCCACCTGGAGGGACACCAGCCTATACTGGCAGGATGGTCTGCATCTGTCCAGGAAGGGAACAAGTCTTTTGGGCAATCGGTTTAAATACTTCATTAGCAAGCTTTTAAACTAGTCAAGGGGGAAGGCACTGATAAGCAGCAGGAAAATCCCAGCCTCCACCTACAAAACAGGGTACTAAATGAGAAAAAGACCAAGGTAGAAAGGTTAGTGGGGGATGCTGCTACAGAAGGTAAAGCCATCAAAAAATTGAGAGCAATGAGTACCAATGCCCGTAGTCTGGGTAACAAGCTTCCTGAATTAGTGGCCTTGATGGAGGAGGAACATCTGGATATCGTGGCAGTCACAGAAACATGGTACATACAGAACCATGACTGGGACATAAACATACCAGGATAGACTATCTACAGGAGGGACAGGGAGGGTAAAAGAGGAGGAAGAGTAGCTCTCTACATAAGGGAAGGAATCAAAGCAACAGAACAAGGGGGTAAACAAGGAGGAGAAGAAGCACTGTGGGTCAATTTGGAGGCAGGCAATGGCACCACAATCCGCACAGGGGTTGTATACAGACCCCCCTCTCAGGGGGAGGAAATGGACAAGAAAATTATAGAAAGTATACTTAGAATGGCAGATAAAGGGGAGATATTGCTGATGGGTGATCTGAATATGCCAGATGTTAACTGGAGTGCAGTT
This sequence comes from Neoceratodus forsteri, assembly GCA_016271365.2. NCBI lineage: Eukaryota > Metazoa > Chordata > Ceratodontiformes > Ceratodontidae > Neoceratodus > Neoceratodus forsteri. The sequence goes on along the minus strand of CM028132.1, from coordinate 780,985,587 downwards.
GCAGCAGCCACTTCTAAGAGTGGGGTTTTTCTAGATGACGTACAGGGGGCATGCCTTAGACAACTAGTATTGGAACCCACTCGAGAGGGAGCAATCTTAGACCTGGTTCTCTCAAATGGAGATGGAGAGAGGATCACAGATGTAGAAGTGGGTAGCCATCTGGGAACTAGCGACCATCGAACAGTATGGTTCACAATAAACACAGCAATAGAGTCAAGCCATACAAAGGCAAAAGTACTGGACTTCAGGAGGGCTGACTTTGCCAAAATGGGTGAGTGCCTAAGGAATGCACTAGCAAATGGGCAGGAAGGAGGGGTGGAAGAACAATGGGGAATAATAAAAACTGCAATCACATGTAACCCCTAGATGGCGCTATCCCAGGGGCTACTACCCCTGCCTGATTTTCCACTAACAGGTTGAGGGGCCTGGATCCAATGGCGGGTGCCTCCACCCAGAGGTCAGGGTTTGCAATAGTTAAACTTACTTGGTCACAGCCCTCTGGGACACTGCAACCCCTTTCTTCCCACTAGTGGCCCACACAATATATCAGAATTACCTTCACAGTATACACTTACCCCCAGGGCTGGTTCAGGCACTGGGACCTCCTGTAAAATAAGATACAGTGCAACAATCACAGTACAATACTTTAACATAGACAAATACCTCAGGCAGTATAACTTTGCTGAAACAAGCAGCTCTGATTTATCTGGGGAATATAACAAGGACAGGAAATCAGGTTAATTAAGCTTATCACTTTACTCATCTACCTGGCTCTGTGCACAGGCCTATCCCTACCAGTTACTGTCCTGGGTACCCAAGCCCTAGTGGCTAGTCAAACCCGTGGCAGCTGGTGAGGGGCCCTTTCCCACAGAGAAAGAAAAAATTAGTTTAAACAGTCAGCAGTACAGTGATTCCATTTGGATTCAATGTGGCAATTCAACAGGAGCGACCCTGAATTAGTACTCACGACCTCCAAACAAGATAGGGTCCTTCAATGTCAGCAGGGCTACTCTTGAGCTCCACGAGACTCCTCACACATTTATATGGCAAACTGCAACAGGCAAAAGTCCTTTAATGGCAGCAGGATTCACTTGAGCTAACAAGCCTCCTCACACATTTATATGGTGAACAGTAACAGGCAAAAGTCCTTTAATGGCAGCAGGATTCACGAGAAGTTACAAGCCTCTTCACACATTTATATGGTAAACAGAAAGTACTATACCAGGCAGGCTGCTTCTCTATCCGATCATAATTACTGCACAATACCGGAGAACACACAGCAGATTCAGTTCCTGACAGACCGAGTGCAATTCAGCAATTTCTCCAGTCTTCTACAGGGTGAGCTTGGTTTCTACTCTTCAGATATCCTTTGATTCTCTTCACAGGACCCAGTTCAGTCCTAACAAGCAGATTACACAAGCTGCAGACGGAACTCTGGGCCTTACACATGTTTCTCGACTAAAACTGCACACTGAAAAAGCACAAGGCTCCTTCCTTCTTCACTGCCAGAGCTAAAACTGAAACTCCAACAGACAAAACCGGGCACTTCCTTTGAGTTCCTCCCAGTTCTTGACTGGATTGGCTGTCACTCACAATAGACTGCTCCTGTTGGTCAAAAGAGGCAAGTCTAAACTACATCTCCAAGTCACTGCCCATACAATCCTCTTGTGGCTGGCTCAGATTATGAGTCCAAGTTCTGATTCGTCCAAGGCACCATTTTAGAGCTAGCTTACCCCACACTGATTGGTCCAGTTCAGCAGTTCAAAACCAGAATGGGAACTAGGCAGACACAGTTCTGACTGCAAAGAAAGCAGGTTAGACAAACTGTAATTTCATTATTACTCTAAATGGTTTCTGGCAAACAGTTACATCTTTCAGATAGGTTCCTTTGCACTCCTAGTGACTGCAAAAATGGAGTGAATTGGCAGCAGCTCAGTGGTACTCAATCAAAAAAACACACAGTCCCCATACAAACTAATTATGTCTGCAAGCAGACAGCTCTTAAAGAGACAGTACCAGAGGTTCTAAAAACACTCACTGATAAATGGCTTAAACGCCAAACACCATTCAGGCGTGGAGCATTCAAGCAAGCTCCTGGAAGTCTTTTGGGAACCCCCATTTGCAGGGGGGTTACACACAGATATAAGCATTTGTGTGAAGCAATAAACAAAACAAAACGATGTAAGAAACCACTATGGTTCTCAAAGGAGCTGGCAGTGAAGGTTCAAGAGAAAAAGAAAGCATTCAGAAAGTACAAGGAATCACAGAAGGAGCAGGACAGAGAATTGTATCAGTTAAAGCAAAAGGAAGCTGGGAAGGCAGTCAGAACAGCAAAGGCCCAAACCAAGGAAAAATAGCCAACTCAGTTAAGAAGGGGGATAAAACCTTTTTTAGGTACATCAGGGAGCGAAGGAAGACTAAGGCAGGGATAGTGAGGCTTAATAGAGGGGAGGGGCGGTGGGCAGAGGGTGACGGTGAAAAGGCAGAGAAACTAAACAAATATTTTTGCTCAGTATTTACAAATGAAGAGGGGGAGGTACCTAAAACAAACAATAGAAACACTCTGGATACAGAAGTTGATACCAGCCCATTTACAGAAGAAAGGGTTCTGAAAGAACTCTTAAAACTGAAGGTGGACAAAGCAATGGGGCCTGATGGGATTCATCCCAGAATTCTAAAAGAGCTAAGGGTAGAACTAGTGACACCACTGACTACCCTCTTTAACAAATCATGGGAGGATGGGGTGGTACCTGAGGACTGGAGGAGGGCAGATGTGATTCCCTTCACACAAGTGGGAGCAGGACAGAAGCAGGAAACTACAGACCTGTTAGTTTAACCTCAGTGATAGGAAAAATGACGGAATCACTTCTGAAGGAAAGAATTATTGAGTACCTAGAGGCCAGAGGGGCACAGGACCCAAGGCAGTATGGATTCACAGCGGGAAGGTCATGCCAGACGAATCTAATAGATTTCTTTGACTGGGTGACCAAAGTAGTAGATCAGGGAGGGGCTGTGGACATGGCCTACCTAGACTTTAGCAAGGCATTTGACTCAGTCCCACACAAAGATTAATATACAAGTTAGCCAGCCTGGGAATGGGTCCCAAGATGATAGCCTGGGTAAATTGGCCAGAGAATAGGACACAGAGGTAATAGTAAGCGGAGTCCACTCTGAAGAAGGGGGTTACTAGTGGGGTACCGCAGAGGTTCAGTATTAGGATTGGTCCTCTTCAATGTCTTTATAGCGACATTGCAGAGGACTGGAAGGAAAATATGTCTCTTTGCAGATGACAAAGATCTGCAACAGAGTTGATGCACAAGGTGGGGTGGAAAGGATGAGAAGGGACTTGGCAGGTTAGAGGAATGGTCAAATGTGGCAGCTTAGATTCAGTGCTAAGCAGTGTAAGGTAATGCACCTGGAAACAAAACCCAGGGGAAGAGTACACAATGGGGTGAGATACTAACAACAACAAAATGGAAGGGACCTGGGGTAGTCATATCAGATGACTTAAAGGTGGGCAAGCAATGTGAGAGGGCAGTAAGGAGGGCTAGGGGGATACTGGGATGCATAGAGAGAGGCATCACCAGTAGAAAACAGGAAGTTGTTATCCCTCTGTACAGACAGCTGGTGAGACCTCATCTGGAGTACTGTGTGCAGTTCTGGAGACCCAGTCTCCGCAAGGACATAGACAAGATGGAAGCTGTCCAGAGGAGGGTAACTAAAATGATACAGGGTCTGCACCAGAAGACGTATGAAGAGAGACTAAAGGAGCTTAATATGTATAGCCTCGAGGAAAGGAGGGAGAGGGGGGACATGATAGAAACTTTCAAGTACCTAAAGGGAATCAAAGTCCCAGAGGGTAGCATCTTTCAAAAAAAGGGGTGTGCAAGAACAAGGGGGCACAATTTGAAGATGGGGGGGGTGGCTCAGAGGTAATGTAAGGAAGTATTTTTTCACAGAGAGGGTTGTGGATGCATGGAACGGCCTTCCGGAGGAGGTTGTGGAGTCAAAAACAGGGGTTGAATTCAAGCATGCATGGGACAGTCATAAGGCAATTCTAGGGGGTGGGGGTAGAAAAAAGTAGGCTGCTGGTTAACCAGGATCTGCAGCTTATCCATTAGGTAGGGAAATGGGCAGACTGGGTGTGCCAAGCGGGCCTTATCTGCCATCAAATTCTATGTTTCTATGTTTAGCTGTGGTTTTAATATATTATTGATTAAGCTCAATCGTTATCTGTAAATTTGTTTTTAAAGTTTACCTGAACGGGCCCATTTCCAGGGCAGCTGCACGTGAGACACTCTTCACAGAATAAGATTGTCTCATGTGCAGAGGAAAGGAGTGCTCCAATTGGTCATGAGTGCTCCCTCGATCTGTAATTTGCATAGCAGCAAATGATAGAAAGGCAGTGTCAACTAATGGCTAAAGCTGTCTTTTTGTTGTATCATCTTTTTATTGATTTTCAAAACCAAAAAGAGAACACATCAGCACATATGACCATAAACAAGATCAATACCAACAAAACAACTACAAGACAGTCTCAATCAAACAGCAAAGAGTCCATCGTAGAGTTCGCTTTATACGTAAGTGTCTGGTAAGTGAGACAATCAAAAGTCCAGAATATAGTTGATTTATGTCAGTTGCGAAGAAAAAAGGAGAGAAGGCATACATTCATAATATCTTATAATAATTGATAGATGAGCACACCAGGGGAGCAGAGGACCAGCCTTCCAGCACCAAAGGGGTGAGGGGGATAACTAGTCGAAAAAGGACTCTGTAGTCCCAGAATCTGTAACTACACTCTCAGTCAGGGAGGTGGGTTAAGCCATCCCCTCCGGCTTGGGCCTCCGTAGGAGATAAGGAGTTCAGGAAGGGCTCCCATGGTTTAACAAAGGAATCTTCCCTCTCCTTCAAGACAAATGATAGGCATTCCATGTCCAGGGCCTGCATGGCCAAATTCTTCCAGACCTGAATTGTGGGTGCCGTGCACGATACCCAAGTGTTCAGGATACAATGCCTGGCTAGTATCAGCATCATCCGAATCCAGGAGGGACGCAACTCTCATCCTTCCTGTCCACAGGCTTCTACTCCAAAGAGCAGGATAACAGGTGTCGTAGCCAATGGGTGCCCCATAGTTGCTGAAATCTCATCGGCTACTGTTCTCCAAAAGATTCGTAGCACCGGGCATGCCCAAAAGTAGTGTAAATATGTGCCAATCTTAGACTTGCATGTACCACAGATGGGAGAGATCACCGGGTGATATTTGTGGGCAGTCTTTGGGGGGGGGGGTAATAAAGGTGATGTGTAAACTTAAACTGCGACTCCTTGTATTTATTGCAAATCAGTATACCCATATGGGATTGTAACAATAACCCCAGTCCTCCTCCCGGATAATTGTACCTACATCCTGTTCCCATAGAGCTTTACTCTTCAGCATAAGGTCGAGTACAAATTGTGTATCTTGTTTTACTGCTTTTGTAATAACTCCCCTGGGGTTCCTTCGGGTAGCATAGATCAGTTGTTCAACTAGGGCCAATGCGGATACAGCATCTGGGTCCCCATTCAGTCCCCTCCAGAAAACTCTAACCTGCAGATAATGAAAAAAGTGCGCATGCGACAGGCCCATATCCCCCTACAGGTCCTCAAAGGAGCGCAACCCCTCCCGATTATGAAGATTACCCAAACACCCAACCCCTTGGTTCTCCCATTCCTTATATCTCCCATCAGATATGCTAGGAAGGAGGAAAGGGTTCACCGCAACCAGTACCAGCAACGTCTCATCCTCCATCACATCTCTTCAGTGTTTGGTGTAACCCCAGGCCTCTAGAACCCACACCACAAGGGGGTTGGGGGCATCCAGTTTTAGTCATGTTTGACGGTGTTTCCTGAAGAGTAAGCTGATACTCAACCTGGGGATCCCATCTCCTCCAAATCTAGCCACCCAGCTACGGGAGGTCTATTCACCCAATCAGAAATATATCTGTGTTGGATCGCTGTGTAATAACTCTTCAAGTCAGAGAAATGAAACCCTCCCTTGGAGACATCTGTCCTAAGATCCTGGAGGCTCATCCAGGGGCACTTCCCCTGCCATAAGAAAGTGGAAAAAGGCCCGTCAAGACGTTTTAAGTCTGCCTTCATAGGCCCTATTGGGAGCATCTTCACCATGTACAGTATCCCAAGGAGTATGTTCATTTTTATCAAACTGATGCTCCCTAACCAGGATGTGAGTAGTGCTCTCCACCTCCCCAGGTTCCCCAGGATTGTATTTACCAGAGGGGAATGGTTCAAATGGTATAGGGAGCTCAAATCCTTACCAACCTGGATCCCTAAGTATTTGAAGGATGTAGACACCTCACGAAGCCCCCAAGTGCTGCCCCCCAACCCGTCCCAGGGACAACAACTCTGACTTTGCCAGATTAAGTTTGTAGCCCTAAAAAGCAGCAAACTCTGAGATCACCCGAAGCAATACCAGCATGGACTGATGAAGTTCAGTGATGTATAATAGCAAGTCATCAGCATATGGAGTGACCTTATGTAACCTTCCTGATTTCTTGTGCACTCCCAGTATCTCTGGGGTATTGTAGATACAGATCGCCAATGGCTCTATGGCCAGTGTGAAGAGGAGAGGTGGACAGGGGGCAACCCTGCTGTGTTCCCCTGTAAAGTAAACATTTATCTGTCACAGACCCATTGACCAGCACCCGTGCTGCCAGTGTTTTGTAAAGTGCTTTTACCATCCCCACAAATGCATTCCCCAAACCAAACCAAGTCAGAACTTCAAAGAGATATTCCCATTCAGTACAATCAAAGGCCTTCTCAGTGTTCATGGACAACACATAAGTATGGCTGGAATGCCGAGAGGCCCACCACAGCACTTTGAAGAGCTTGAGGGTATTAAGATATGAGCGATGTCCCCGCATAAAACTGGTGCGATGTGGATGGACCAAAGCAGGGAGCAGCTGACTGAGGCAATTAGCCAGCATTTTGGCTATAATTTTCACATCACAGTTAAAGAGGGAAATGGGGCAATACAAGACGCATTCAGAGGGCTTCTTGCTTGGCTTTAATAGGACACAAATGACTGCTTCATAGCAGGTGGCAGGAAGGATCCCCTCCTCCCACACCTCCCGTATCAGCTCCCATAAGTGTTCTACCAGGGAATTCTTTATGGTTTTATAATACTCAGTGGTAAACCCATCAGGACCACTGGCCTTTCCTTTCTGCAAACCAGCAATTGCCCAGCTAATCTCTTCATGGGTGATCTCAGAATCCAAGCCCTTCTGCTGTGCTGCAGATAATTGGGGCAGCTCTAGCTTGTCCAGAAACCTCTGTACCAAGTATGTGTTCCCCCTGCATTCTGCAGTATACAGCTGCCAATAAAATTCACACAGTACCCCTTGAATTGCTCCGTTATCCTGCATCAAGTCCCCCTGCTGAGTCCTAATCACCAAGATATGTGCCAGTCCCCCTTCCCGAATCAGGTGAACTAAAAATGGTCCCGGTTTGTTGCCCCATTCAAAAAGGTTTCTTCTGGGGAAAAACCGGGATGCCCGGGCTCCCTCACCAGCAACAACATAAGCACCTCCCGTACAGCATTGAGCTCCCATCGAGCTTCATCTGTGGTTCCTACAGCAACCCTATGTTCCAGCACCTTCAACTGTTTTCCAGTGGCACCCCTCCTGGCTAAAGGTTTTTAATGAAAACTGTCCTAGACAAAATTTATATGTGTTTTTATAAAAATAGATTCAAACAACATGAAGTCTTGCTGGACTCTGACAATATGCAGTTAGCCCCAGCACTTGAACTGCCCTGGAGGAAGAGTTAACTCTATGCAGAAGCATAGAACGTTGAGCTCAAGCTCAGTTTTCAAACCTCTGTCTCTGGTACTTACCAGTGTAACCATCAGATTCTTTACTCCGCCTGACATTGAAGTCGCTCCGGAAATTCCTCTGCTCGGTTCGGTAAAGTTTTAAAAAGCATTCAGTTTAAACCGATCTGTTTATTATTTTTCGGATTTCCAGCCTCTGTCTACGGTACAGGTAGTGTGGTAGTTAGGTGGTGACTTCTGTTTTATTTAGAAATTGTTTTTATTTCGGTTCTTCATCGGTCGGTCCGGTTAGGAACTGACCTTTATGATTGTTTTATTATTTTCTGGGATTAGTGTAGTGTTCCGGTGCCGATCGGTTTCAAAAGAACTGGACTTTTTCTGGTTCTTTTTCAGAACCCGTGACACGGTTCGTAACCTATCGGTTGTTGATTGCCTGGCTTGAAAGCTTTTTAAGGGTAATTGGTTAGGTTGGCCATGTCTGAGAAACCCAAGAGAAAAAACTGTCCCACTGGATTTCAACACTGTACTGAGTGTGGGGAGGCCTTTGCCAAGGCGACCCCCACCTCATCTTTGTTTATTGTCTGGGGTTTGACCACCTCAAATCAGACTGACAGATTTGCAAAAACTTCCCTAAAGCCACTGTAGGAAAAAAGGTTGAGTATGCTGAAGGAAAGGGAGGCCGAGAAGTCCGTTGATCCGGAAGGCCAGCCCGGTTCGGTTGCGGCCGAACCTGAGGAGGTGCCTACTGACCTATGCGATACCTTTTCGGGCAAAAGAAGGTCTGACTCTGAGGAGTCGGTTCCGTCAAAAAGACAGCATAAGTCTGCCGGTTCGGATCCAGCACCGCATACTCCAACCGCTGACGAGATTGCCAAAGCGATTAGCATAGTTCAATCGCTTCACCCGGTTCTGTACGAACCAGTACCGCCGGTTAGGCTTTCGGTTTGGTCAGATCCATCTCTATTGGATTATGATCCAGATGCTTTCTATGAGGAGTGGGAAGGAGACGAAGACTATCCCAACAGTGAGGACAAAGGTAATGACCTTGAGGGTCTGGATGTGCCTATTGAACTGGACATCTCCCCAGACAGGCCCTCCAGTGTCTCCCTTCCCAGGCTTTCTGAGTCCCCTTCACACTTCTTGTTTTATAAGCAGGTGGCTGAAATCCTCCAACTCCCTATGGTTGAAGCTGCTGAGGAATGGGAAGAGCCTGATTTTGGAGAAATGTTGGACATCCCAGAGTCCAAAACATTGTCTATCCCTCTTCACAAGTCCTTGGGGAAACAGACACAAAAAAATTTACAAACACCTAACTCCTTACCTCCTGTGGATAAGAGAATGGACAGGAGGTATATGTTATCAGCCTTAGGTACAGAGTTCTTATATACTCATTGCAGCCATGTTGGGGTAGTGCAGGCTGCAGCCTTTGACAGGGCTAACATTCCTTTGGCTTCACCGCCCCCCCCCCGGACAAGGACTCCAGGAAAGTTGATGCCATGGCATCCTCTTTGGGATCCTATATTTGGCATCCTCTTTGGGACTCAGGCAGGCAAATTATGTGGCCTACACATCCAGGTACCAGAAGTCCAGATGGAATACAGTTCTGGAACTGGCTAAACAGGCTTTCCCCCAGCTAGCCAAAGAGCTGGAGGAGGTGGCTGCTGATGGAACTGAGGCATCCAAAGTGCAACTTCATGCTGCTGTGGACTCCAGTGATGTGGCATCAGGAGTCATGGCTACATTTGTGTCTCTCCGAAGACATGCTTGGCTCAGATGTACTAGCCTTTCACAGGATACCCAGGCCAAGGCTGTGGATTTCCCTGTAGTGGGTAACTCTGTTTGGGGAGCAGACAGAGGCTTACATGAAAAAAATGGACGCGTACAGGACCACCTATAGGAGTGCACAGGCCAAAGAGAGGCAAGCCATTCCTCAGAAGCAGCAGTCTAGGGGCAGGGGGAAGGCCATTCCACAGGCCTTTTTACCAAGCCCAGGCTTCCTCTTTCTTCCTTCCCACAGAGGGGGTTATTTTGAGGGAGAGGCAGGAGGGGGATCCTGAGGCTGCATCCTCTTCCCAGTCCAAGACTCCTGCCAAGCAGATACCCTGACGTGTTAGCCCGGGCCGACTCCCCCATTCCAGTAAGAGGCAGGCTGGCTTACTGCTTCCAGGCCTGGAAGTCTGTTACCTCAGACAAGTGGATCCTGGAAGTAGTAAGCCAGGGACTAGCCCTCAGCTTCCAAAAGTTTCCAAAACTGAGGGCCACGTCCTTTCCACCAGCATCCATCTCAGAGACCCTTGCCCTAGAGGGCAGAGGTTTCCTCTTTTTTGGCTCTCAGAGCTATAGAGAAGATTCCTACTCAGCATTGGGGCAGGGGCCTGTACTCCAGGTACTTCCTTACCCCAAAAAAGACAGGGGAGTGGCTACCCATCCTAGACCTACGGTATTTGAACAAACACACCTCAAAACCAAAATTCAAAATGGTGACTCTGGGAATAATTCTTCCCTCTCTAAGGTCAGGGGATTGGCTCACATCCCTGGATCTCAAGGATGCCTACTTCCATATTCCTGTCAGGTGCTCCCACAGAAAGTACCTCAGGTTCGAGTTGCCTTCAGGCCACTATCAGTTCAGAGCCATGCCATTCGGCCTAACATCAGCTCCAAGGGTGTTAATAAAGTGCCTTGCAGTAGTAGTGGCTTACCTCAGAAGGCAAAGTATTTCCATTTTCCCATGTCTGGACAACTGGCTAATTATAGGTCAGTCATTAGACCAGGTCAAGTCAGCTCTGCAAACCACTCAAGACTAGCTCAGTTCTCTGGGGTTTCTCCTCAATCTCCCAAAGTCTGTCCTCGAACCAGTATAACTTCTTAATTTCATGAATAGAATTGGATACTATCCAAGCAAAGGCTTTCCTCTCCCTGGCAAGGGTAAAGGCCTTAACAGATCTTGCTTCCTCTTTTTGATCTCTGGTCTGTCATCCAGCAAGACAGTTTCTTCAACTCCTGGGCCACATGGCAGCTTCCACTGCAGTGATGCAGGGAGCCAGATTTCAGATGAGGGACATTCAGTTCCACCTAAGGTCCTTTTGGTCCCAGAAAAGAGACTTTCTCTCCAAATTGTTTCCAGTGACTCAGACTCTGGTCCAAGCTCTCCAGTGGTGGCTGGACCAGGACAACCTCAGACAAGGAGTTCCATTTCTCTCTCAAGTCCCCTCAGAAGTCCTAACAACAGATGCTTCTCTCCTAGGTTGGGGAGCCCATTTGAGAGCCCTTACGACTCAAGAGGTCTGGTATCCACAAGAATCTCTCCTTCATATCAATCTCCTGGAACTTAGGGCAGTTTTCATGGCCCTTCAGGTGTTCTCTGAGTCAGTCATGGGCAAAGTGGTACAAGTCAGGACAGACAACACCACCACAATGTGGTACATCAACAAGCAGAGGGGGCACTTGGTCCACGTTCTTGTGCACAGAAGCCATGAAACTGTGGTCTCTAGCCTGTTCCGTTCAGACTTCCCTGATAGCAGTTCACCTTCTAGGAAAGGACAATGTACTAGCAGATGCTCTGAGCAGAATCTTCCAGGGGTCCTGTAGATCGTATGGCAAATTAGCGACCCCTAAAATCAAAGGAGGTCTACGACTTCCCCATTTCAAACTTTACTATTGGGCCAGTCAAGTAGCTAAGGCCATGGAATGGCTAGACAACCCCGAGACATCATCTTCAGTACAATACCACCCTTTGTGGCTTCAGGTGGAAAGATAACTTGTATTGGCCTGCGGCCTCTCTCCCCTTGCTTTATTTCACATACCTTTTAAACTAGTCCCATCTACCCTAAAGGAGACTCCTATAGGAACATCACTTAGGGTTTACAATCAAATGTGTACCTCCTTGGCCTATAAACATACCCAAGACCCGATCCAACCCATTTTTGGAAGTCCTAATTTGTTAGTGGGTGGGAAACTGATACCACTTTCCTGGCTTCATCAGTTGGCTAAGACCTCCATTTCAGATTTATGGAACAATGGTATAATTAGCCTGGCAAAGGATATAGCGAAGGATTATAATTTGAGTCCTCTGTTATACTTCAAGGTTTACCAGATTAGGCAGGTACTGGGATGAACCCGGATTAATCAGACTACTAAAGAGGAAGGGGAGTTCCTGCTGTCACTCAGGTCTGCAGTTACACAACCACATGCCATTTCTGCTATCTCCTCTTTATTGTTAGAAAGAACATCCCGACAACTGGATGGATCCTCTAATTACTGGAACAGGCAATTTCCAGAGAAGACATTTAATTGGGAGAAAATATGGATAGACACCCATAGGTTTATCTCCCAAGACAGATTGCGACAGATGCAATACCAGATCATTAACAATATGTATTTTACCCTGGTTAGAATGGCAAAAATGAATAGGGCTCCTTCAGCAATTTGTCGACATTGTGGTCAGGCGGAGGGCTCCCTATACCACACATTTTGGGAATGTCCAAAAATTGCCCCATTATGGAACTCTATCAGGCAGAAGGTAGACCCTTTATTGGGTTTAGCAGAGCATATAGAACTGGCCAGTTGTCTTCTGGGAGATTTCTCACAGATACCAGTCATTGAGAGGAAATATCACCTTGCCATGATGACACTATCGGTCAACAAGCTAGTACTCACCAGACACTGGCTAGACAATGTAGTCGATCTCCTATTCTGAATGGTTGCAGGAACTGCTCTCCAACCTTTCTGTGGTATGGGTCATTGCCAGTGTTCATCACAGGATGCCTAAATTTGAGAAATATTGGGCTAAGTTGCACGCGCGTTATGCCTTTGATGGGAAAATTCATAATACAGAGAAGTTATACAGACCAGCACCGGTCATCCTCCTATTTTTATGGCTAATTGCTGATACCATGAGTGGAGGGGGGAGTGGTGTGGTGTGTCTTTTTTTTTTGCTTGTGTCTTTTTCTTCTTGTATTGATTTTATCTCATGGCTTGATGTGACATTGTATGTGTTATGGCCTTTTTTTAGGCCAGGAGAAAGTAAAATGTTCAATAAAGCACATTTAATTTAAAAAAAAAAAAAAAAAGAATCTCCCAGGGGCATCACGAATGGTCCCTGGACCCTCCCATACTACAGGTCATCTCCAGATAGGGCACTCCAGAGATAGATCTCTTTGCAGCTCCGGACAATCACCAACATCCTCTGTTTTGTTGCAGACTTCCAGTCCTGGGGACTGTTCCTCTGGATGCTCTCATTCTGGATTGGAAGGGCAGGTTTCTCTGTGCCTTCCCTCCCTTCCCTCTGTTGTTCAGAGTCCTGATCAAAATCAGGTTTCAACCCTGCACGGTGATATTGGTGGCTCCAGATTGGGCCAGACAGCCTTGGTATCCTCTGCTGTTGTCTCTGGCAGTGTCACGTCCCCTGTTTCTCCCCAAGAGATACAATCTCCTAACATCCTCTCAGGGGAGGATTTGGTACCCCAATCTCCAGACTTTCAACCTCAAGGCCTGGCTCTTGAAGAGTTAGAATATGCAGGCCTGCATCTTTCTTAGGGAGTTCTAGATATTTTGAAAGTTTCCAGGAAACCTTCCACTAGAAAAACTTATAATTCCAAATGGAAAAGGTTCAGCATTTGGTGTTCTCAGAAGGGCATTGTGCCTGATTCTGCAGACATTGCTACAGCCTTAGATTTTCTGGTTCATATTAATGGTCTCAGTCTTAGGCCTGCAACTCTGAAGGTTCACCTAGCAGCTGTCTCTGCATTCCTTTCATCAGGGAAGGGCTCTTCCCTGGCATCTCATCCTGTTTTCAGTAAGTTTTTCAAAGGTCTGGTTCATATTAACCCTCCCTTTCGAGAGCCTACTTTGGCTTGGGATCTTAATGTCTGCATTGCCCAGCTTATGCAGCCACCCTTTGAACCTCTGGCTTCGGCCGAGCTGAAGTACTTGACCTGGAAAACTGTGTTCCTTGTAGCTATTACTTCTGCCAGGCGGATTAGTGAATTACAGGCCCTGTCAGTCGAACCTGACTTTATCTCCTTCCATAGGGATAAGGTGGTCCTAAGAACCAATAGGAGGTTCTTACCCAAAGTGGTATCAGACTTTCATCTGAACCAGTCTGTGCCTCTTCCTGTATTTTTGACTGACCATTCTTCTTTAGGAGAATGAAGATTACACAGTTTGGATGTTAAAAAGGCTCTTAGCTACTACATGGAGCATACCAAGGCATACAGGCATGACTGTCTTCAATTGTTTCTCACTTACGGGGAAGTGGGGAAAGGTAAGCCTGCTACTAAAAGGACTATTGCCAGGTGGATTGTCTCTTGTATACAATTCTGCTTTGACAAATTGGGCAAAACACCCCCTTCAGGCCTGAGGGCTCACTCAACTAGGGGTGCAGCTGCTACTCTGGCTGCGGCCAGAGATGTACCCTTGCTAGAAATCTGTAAAGCAGCCGCCTGGAAAACAGTCCATACATTCACCAAGCATTACTCTTTGGACATCCAGGCTAGGAGTGATGCTAGGTTTGGTACAGCAGTACTGCAGAGCCTGTTCCCAAAGTAGATTCTGCATTCCCTCCTCCTGGGGGAACTGCTTGGTAGTCTGCATATTGTCAGAATGCAGCAAGACTTGTTTGAAGAAAAAATTACTCACCATAGTAATGATGTTTCTTCTAATGGAGTCTTGCTGTATTCTGACCTCCCTCCCTGCCTCCCCCTCTCAGAACCTAGTTTTTGGTAAGTGGGCTGGCAGGTACAGTGTTGCACCTCAGGTGTGTACCTTGTACCCTCCCTCTTAAGGATGGGATATTTGTTTTATTATTATTACTATTGTTGGGTTTAATATATATATTTATGCAATAGGTGTGAGACCAAAAGCCATTGAATAAATCCATTTATTTCCACATATGTGGGATAAATCTAACCACCCTAGATTTATCCCACATATGTGGGATAAATGCAAACTGTCAATCAAAGCTTTTTTGTTCACTTTTTTGACAAACAAATGTGAATAACTTTAAAACGAAAAATGATAGCATAGTACTGTGAGCATGAAAAATGTTCAGAACAAAAATATCTACAAAATGAGTGGTGTTTCATTTATAGATACCTTTTAGTTTTTTTATAATTAGCAAAAAACAGCAAAAAATCCTATTTTCTTTTCACTTTTCAGACAAACAAATATAAATAACTTTAAAATGAAAAATGATAACATGGTACTGTGAGCACGAAAAATGTTCAGCACAAAAATATCTACAAAATCAGTGGTGTTTCATTCATAGATACCTTTTAGTTTTTTCATAATTAGCAAAAAACAGCATAAAATTCAATTTTCTTTTCACTTTTTCGACAAACAAATATGAATCACTTTAAAACTAAAAATGATAGCATGGTACTATGAGCACAAAAAATGTTCAGCATGAAAATATCTACAAAATGAGTGGCGTTTCATTAACAAATACCTTTTAGTTTTTTTTATAATTAGCAAAAAACAGCATAAAATTAAATTTTGTTTCACTTTTCATCAAACAAATGCGAATAACTTTAAAACAAAAAAGGTAGCATGATACTGTCACCATGACATTTGTTCAGCAAGAAGTTCTCTACAAAATGAGTGGTGTTTCATTTAATAGCAACCACCCCGCTAGGTGGACATACACCAGGAAAGTTAACAGAAAGTCCCAGAAATTATTTAAAAAAAAGAAGATAAATGGTCAAAACCAAATGTTCCCGCACTGATAAGAAGCATCCCTATTGCATAAATGAAATATACAATGGTGAGCTGTCAGATAAATGATTTATCTACACTTGTACTGTTTGACCTCGGACGCCTCACTCGTGGCTTACGCCACTCGTGAAGTTACCCGAGGTCAAACAGCACTTGTGTAGATAAATCAGTTATCTGACAGCTCACCATTGTATATCCCATATATATATATATGCAATAGGCGTGAACATAAATCCTGTGAAATAAATCTGAGCTACTATGGGATAAATTCAAAATTTTACATTTATCCACATAGTAGATGCATCATCACAGATTTATTCACATAGTAGATATGTCACAATCACTCCGGAACTCATTTAGAATGTTCAGCCTCAGTACCAGTACTAACTATACTCAAATGCAAATAACTTTCAAACGAAAAAAGATAGCATAGTACTATGCGCATGAAAGTTGTGCTACACAAAATTATGTACAAAATGAGTGGTACTTCCTTTATAGATACCTTATAGATTTTTGATAATTAGCAAAAACACAGCAGAAAATTAATTTTTGTTTTCATTTTGTCCACAACAAATGTAAATAACTTTAAAATGAAAACTGATAGCATGGTACTGTGAGCACAAAGTTTATTTGGCACAGAAATATCTACACAATGAGTGGTGTTTCATTTATAGATACTTTTTAGTTTTTTCAAAATTAGCGAAAAACAGCAAAAATTGTCATTTTTGTGCACTGTTTAATCAAACAAATGCAAATAACATAAAAACAAAAAAGATAGTATGGTACTTTGAGCACAAAAGTTGTTCAGCATAAAAAATATCTACAAAGTGAGATGTGTTTTGTTTCTAGATTCCTTTTAGATTTTCTATAATCAGCAAAAAATGGCAGAAAGTTCAATTTTTATTCACTTTTTTGACTAACAAATGCCCCCTACAAATGCAAAAGCAAAAGAATTGCATAAATGAAATATGAAATGGAAAACTCGTGTAATAAATGATTTATCTGCACTCGAGCAGTTTGACCTCGGACACCACACTCGTGGCTTACGCCACTCATGAGGTTACCCGAGGTCAAACTGCTCTTGTGCAGATAAATCATTTATTACACTTGCTTCCATTGCATATCCCATATTTATGCAATAGGTGTGGACATAAATCCTATGTGATAAATATGAACTATTATGAGATAAATTCAAAATTTTACATTTATACACATAGTAGACGCATCATCACAGATTTATATACACAGTAGATATGTCATAATTACTCCGGAATTCATTTAGAATGTTCAGCCTCAGTACCAGTACTAACTATATTCAAATGCAAATAACTTCAAAATGAAAAAAGATAGCAAAGTGCTGTGAGCGTGAAAGTTGTGCAGCACAAAATTATTTACAAAATGAGTGTCATTTCATTTATAGATACTTTATAGATTTTTTTATAATTAGCAAAAAAGAACAGAAAATGCTATTTTTTGTTCTGTTTTTGACAAACATATGTAAAAAAAGATAAACAATCAAAAGCAAATGTCACTGCACTGACAGAAAGCATCCCTATTGCATAAATGAAATATACAATGGTGAGCTGTCAGATAAATGATCTACACTCGTGCTGTTTGACCTCGGACATCTCACCTCGTGGCTTACGCCACTCGTGAGGTTACCTGAGTCACATAGCACTTGTGTGATAAATCATTTATCTGACAGCTCACCATTGTATAGCCCTTATATATATTATATTGTCACTACCTTTTTTTTTTTTTTGGGTTCTCAACTTGAGTCTTTTGGGACCCAAATTGTTGCCGTTTGGCTATAGAGTAAACAATTTCCATAGTTTGTAGTTAGTTTGCTCGTAAGAATCTGACGGTTACACTGGTAAGTACCAGAGACAGAGGTTTGAAAACCGAGCTGGAGGTCAACATTCTGTGCTTCTGCATAGAGTTAACTCTTTCCTCTCCAGCGCAGTTCAAGTGCTGGGGCTAACTGCATATTGGCAGAATACAGCAAGACTCCATTAGAAGAAACAACATTACTATGGTGAGTATTTTTTTTTTTCCTTTTTATCACCTCAGGAATCCCTCAGTATGCTTGACTAATGCAGTTAAGCCAGCTGGATTCAGCTGCCCCAGAGGTGGAGTAGGCTAAAGATGCCAGGGAATTAGCCAATCAGGTTGTAGTAAGAAAGTGCTACCTGTAGGTGCTGCTGTACTTCCAGTCAGATTAATTTCTCCGCTGACTGGACAGGTCTGCCCCAGAGCTCTCTCTTCAAACCTTCACTTGAAGTGGTTTATTTTCAGATTATCAACTGTTGCTATTATGCTGTGCTGCTGTTAGTGTTTTAGTTAGTTTTTAGTGCTTTTTTGTATGTTTTCCATGGTTTTTCAGTTCCTGGAATCCATGGAAAACTGCTTTCTTTTTCTGTGTTCTCGTGCTTTTTTCGGACTGAAAAGTATCACCTCTGAGGTAAAAATTCCTCAGATTTTTTATTTTAACATTATTGTTTTCCACAGATATCTAATTTTAGGCAGTTCCACGGGTTTTAACCACATTTCTTTATTTTACCTCAACCGGGAACTGTTTTTCAGTGGTTCCACAGCACTGGGAGCCTTCTGCTTTTCCTTTTTGGGAACAAACTTCCGAGTCTCCTGACAAATTGGCAGGTCAGACAGACCAAATAAGAAGACTGGTCCCTTTTTTCTTCCAAATTACTAAAGCCTTTAAAGTTGTGGACAAGGCAGACTGCCACAATTCTCATTTTATATTTTGGGCCAGTTACTGTTTTTCTTTCTCTGAGCTTTTCTTCATATTGCTCAAAACACTAAGAAATCAGCCTCAAGGCTGGAAATCATGGCCTCTTAGTCTGCCTCCCCCTCTATAAAAATTTCTGAAGAGGGGTCCTCCTCTCATCAAAAGTCTAAAGACAGGTCCTCCAGGGACCCCATAGAAAATAAGTCTGATAAATATAATAATGTCCAAGACAAACAAAAAAAGATGTTCACAACAGGTCTCTGATTCAGGGCCTGCTAAAAAGAAAAAGAAAAACATATCACTGCCCCTCCAACTGAAAAGCAAAGGGAGACGCCAGTGTTACAGCAAGATATACCCTCTGGGGAGGAAATGGCAAAGGCTTGGCAACTACATCAAACTTTTCAGGCTGTTGGCTCTTTTCTGGGTGCTCCAGCTGGTCGTCCTACTCCTATCCCCTCTGACCCAGGCCTTGGCCAGGGAATTTTCTTTGAGGGAGGTGATGATGGAGAAGGAGGATGAGCCTTTAGAACCTGATGAAACTCCTGACCAAGAATTTGGCTCACATTTTTCCTTTGCCTGCACATGGTGGACACTGTTGCCCTTTCTTTACAAGAGTCCACTGAGGAAGATGAGGAGAAAGACTTTTTAGATGTGATGGGTCTCCCGCCTCCTAAAAAATTACTCCTTCCAATTCATAAGTCCCTTCGTAGGGCTACTTTCAAGTTACTTCAGAATCCCACCAGGGGTGGATAAGAAATTAGAGAGAAAGTACCAGCTAGATAAGTCTAATGCTGAGTACCTTTACATACATCCAGACCATGACGGAGTAGTGCAAGCTGCAGTTCATGACAAAGCACAGGTACCTCCTTCATCCCAGCCTCCAGAAAAAGAATCCAGAAAACTGGATGCTATGGATAAGAAATCTTACACCACAGCCTCATTGCTGCTTTGCCTCTGTACTTACATGGTGTACACAGCTCAGTATCAAAAGGCTCTCTGGAGCTCTGTCCTGGATATCGGTCAGCAGTTCCCAGACAGAGTGGCTCAGTAACTGCCAGAAACTGTTAAATTGCCTTAGAAGCCACAAAATGCCAGTCCCATATGGCTGTAGATGCCAGTGACACTGCCTTCAAGGCTATGGTTCAGGTCATTTCTCTCAGGAGGTTTGCCTGGTTGAGGATTACTAATCTGTCCCAAACTAAAGCTATGGATTTCCCCTGTGAGAACTGTTCTCTTTTTGGTGACAAAACAGAGTCTTGTATGAAAAAGGTGGAGGAATACAAAACCATGTATCAGAGCAATGCAGCTAAAGAAAAACCCTCTTCCTCCTACAGACCGCAAAGAGGGGGCAGAGATATAGGTTCTAACCCCAGGAATCCACTAATATTATTACTTCTTGCAGTGCTCCTTTAAGTCAGCACTGCCCCGGAGCCAAATGGAATGCTGTGCTAATGATGGAATCTTTAGCTCATGCATCCAGTTTCAAAACTGCCCAGTGTAACTGCCTACATTCCAACCTCAGATTTCTTCTCTCTGCTGCAAAGTTTAGATGCCCTGGAGATCTTCTCTCAATCAAGAGTGATTCCTGAAGTGCTTTGAACAAAAAAAAAAAAGTATTTTTGTTTAATTTTTTCATTTACTGCCTAGTGTAATTGTTTTTTAGTGTTTTACCTCATAGTTTTAATTTTAGCATTATTTTCCGGTTCCTCACGGTTCCTGTGAACTAAGGGGTAACCGATTCTTTTCTCTTTTGAATAGGAATCTTTTTTTAAAGGGTTCCGATTATATTTTCTTGCAGTTTCTGTAAAATTTACCGCATTTGAACCGAAGTTTGTCGGTTCCCTGAGTTGCTTCTTGGTTCCGGATCCTATTGGAACCGTTAGATTTTTGGTTTTATTGGTTACTGGACTGACCGCAGATATTTAATTTTTCTCTGTTTTTGTCGGTTCCCAGTTCCTGTTTTCTTTAAAATGTCAGATAAACCTAAAAAGAAAACAGGACCTCCTGGTTTAAAAAAAATTGTCTGAAGTGCTCTGAAGTGTTTGCTAAGGCAGACAAACATGATTTATGTTTGCTCTGCCTTGGTCAACAGCATGCTTCTGCTGACTGTGACATTTGTAAGTCTTTCCCTGAGAAAACAGTGGAAAAACATAAGGAGAGGCTTAAAAGAAAAGTAGAAGAGGGGTCCATGGGCTGTAACCAGTTCACCCCCTCTTAAACCTTGGCTATTCCTTCCAGAGCCTTCAAATCCACCCCTGATACGGGTGAGGGCTCTCCCTGGTGCCTGCCAAAAAACTAAAGAAGACAAAGCACACAGAAACCTCAGCTGATACACCTCAAGGGGTCCCTCAGGTGCCTGTACCTACTTCTTCGCCTGCTGACCTAACCAATGCTCTAGCCTTACTACAAGTGCTGGAGGGTTTACTACACCCTAAGCAGCCTGTGATCACTCCTACTGAAAAAACTCCTGTGTTTGTACGTCTTTTACCCTCTGACACAGTGGAATGTAAGGAAGATGATCAGGCAGAGGAGGGTACTGAACCTGAGGTTTCACCAGAACAGAACTTTGGCTCTCTTCCCAGACCCACAGAGGCCTTTTCATCCCATTTTTCTTTTGTTAGGAAAATGGTGGAAACCCTGGATCTGCAAACTGTAGAAGAGATCCAGGATGAGGAAGAAGCCCAATATATGGAGTTTAATGGGCTGGCACCCACCAGAAGGCTCCTTCTGCCTATGTATAAATTCTTTAAGAAGGATGTCCTGGAAATTCTCAAAACTCCAAACACTGTCACACCCACTGATAAAAAGTGTGATAAAAAATACCAGTTTGAAAGGTCAGGAGCTGAGTTTTTATTTAGTCACCCTGACCACCAGGGTATTGTTCAGCAGGCTGCCTGTGAAAAGGCTAAAACTCCTTGTCCTCTCACCCCGAGGAGGACTTGAGAAAAATCGACAGTATGGCAAAAAAGGGTACCTTTCAGCTTCCCTGGCAGTTTGTCAAGCCAGCTATCAGGCTTATGCAGCCCTCTACCAGAAGGCTGTTTGGCAGTCCATTTTGGATAGTACTGAGGCTAAACCCTCTCTAACAGTTTCAGAGTTGTTGGATACTGCAATACTGGTCTTAGAGGCTTCCAAATACCAGTTCCAAATGTCAGCTGACACGAATGATACAGCTGCTAGATGATGGCAGGTACTATAGCATTGAGAAGGTTTGCCCAGCTGAGAGCTACTACTCTCACCCAGGACACCCAGAGTAAGGCTATGGACTTCCCAGTCGAGGGTCACTCACTTTTTGGCGCCCAGACTGAGGCATACATATGAAGAAAGTAGATGAGTATAAGGCTACTTTCAGGAGTAATTCTACTAAAGAGAGAGAGCTTCTCCCTCCACTTCATCTTATGGCAGGGGAGGCAGGAGTAGGTCCTCTTTTAGGAGGCCTTTCTTTCAAGTGCAGGCTGTTCCTCAACAGCAGTACCAGTCACAGCAGGGTGGCTTTCATAGAGACAGAGGCAGAAGGGGTTCCAGGTGAGGATCCCAATCTGCACAGCCCCAGCAGCAAGCAAAGCAAAATCCCTGACTTTTCCTTTCAGGCTGCCTCTCCATCTCCTGTAGGGGGCAGACTGACTCATTATTTTCAGAAATGTCTGAAAATCACCACAGACAAGTGAGTTCTGGAAATAGTGAGTCAGGGTCTGTCCCTTTGTTTCAAGTCCCTTCGTCATACGAGATCAAAGCAGTTTACACCAGCTCCTTTCACAGAAAGAAAACTGCTGGAACAGGAGGGGCAGGCTTTACTGCTAGCAAGAGCAGTAAAGCCTGTTCCCCTCAGCCAAAGAGGGCAGGAGTTTTATTCAAGATACTTCCTAACAACAAAAACGAATGGGGAGTGGCGGCCTATATTAGACCTCAGACTGCTAAACAAGTACCTGGTGAAACCCAAGTTCAAGATGATCACATTGGCTATGATTGTGCCAACTCTGCAGAAAGGAGACTGGCTAGCCTCCTTAGACCTAAAGGACGCATATTTCCATATTCCCATAAGGGAGTTGCACTGAAAATATCTGAGATTCAGACTCCCCTCAGGCCACAGTCAGTTCTCAACACTTCCCTTCGGCCCACCTCTGCACCAAGGGTCTTTACCAAGTGCATGGCAGTAGTGGTGGCACACCTAAGAAAGCTACAGTGCCTTCAGAAAGTATTCACCCCCCTTGGAATTTGTCACATTTTGTGATGTTGCAAACTCAAATTAAAATACATTTATATGGGATTTGTCACGTATCTACACAAATTACTCTGTAATGTCAAAGTGGAATGAAACTTCTGGAATTTTTTGTACATGTAATTTAAAATAAAAACCTGAAATGTCTTGATTTGGTAAGTATTCACCCCCTTTGCTATGACACTCCAAATTGAGCTGAAGTGCATCCAATTTCCTTGTGAGATCACTCTAAAACTTGAATGGAGTCCACCTGTGGTCAGTTCAAATGGTTGACATGATTTCAGAGGAAATACACCTGTCTATGTAAGGTCCCACTGTTGACAGTGCATGTCAGAGCAGAAACTCTACCATGAAGACCAAGGAGCTGCCTGTAGAACTCTGTGATAGAATTGCGAGGAGGCATAGATCTGGGGAAGGGTATAAAAACATTTCTAGGGTGTTGAAAGTTCCCAGGAGCACAGTCAAGTCCATCATTAGGAAATGGAAAGATTATGGAACCACCCAGACTCGTCCTAGAGCAGGCCGTCCTCCCAAACTGAGCAACCGGGCAAGAAGGACCTTGGTCAGGGAAGTGACTAAGAACCCAATGACCACCCTGACAGAACTACAGAGTTCCATGGCTGAGATGGGAGAACCTGTCCAGAGGACAACAATCTCTGCAGCACTTCACAGATGTAGCCTCTATGGGAGAGTGGCTGAGCGGAAGCCACTCCTGAGAAAAACCACATAATAGCATGCCTGGAGTTTGCAAGAAAGGCACGTGGCAGACTCTGAGACCATGTGGCAAAAGATTCTCTGGTCTGATGAAACAAAAATTGAACTCTTTGGCCTGAATGCAAAGCGCTATGCCTGGCGCAAACCGAACACAGCTCATCACCCGTGTAACACCATCCCTACCATGAAGCATGGTGGTGGCAGCATCATGTTATGGGGATGCTTTTCAGCAGCAGGGGCTGGGGCACTTGTCAGGATAGAGGGAACAATGAATGGAGCCAAATACAGGCACATCTTTGAGGAGAACCTGCATCAGTCTGCAATAGACCTTGGACTGGGGCAAAGATTTACGTTCCAACAGGACAACGACCCCAAGCATACAGCCAAAGCAACACTGGAGTGGCTTCAGAACAAGAAGGTGAATGTCCTTGAGTGGCCCAGCCAAAGCCAGACTTGAATCCATTGAGAATCTGTGGAAAGACTTAAAGATTGCGGTTCTGGCGCTCCCCATCCAACTTGACAGAGCTTGAGCAAATCTGCAAGGAAGAATGGGCGAAAATCCCCAAATCCAGATGTGCAAAGCTGATACAGACATACCCAAGAAGACTCAAAGCTGTAATTACTGCCAAAGGCGCTTCTACAAAGTATTGACTCAGGGAGGTGAATACTTAAGTAAACAAGATATTTAAGTTTTTAATGTTTCATAAATTTTTGTTACACAATAAAAAATATTTTTGGCCCTTTAAATTGTTGAGTATGCTGTGTGAATCAAGGGGGAAAAATCATTTCAGTGCATTAAAAATTCTGGTAGTAACACAACAAAATGTGACAAAATCCAAGGGGGGTGAATACTTTCTGAAGGCACTGTAGGTATTACAGTTTTTCCCTATCTGGACGATTGCCTAATTGTGGGAAAATCTCACCAGCAGGTGACAGAACACCTTTAGGTAACCCGTAATCTGTTGCACTCTCTGGGATTCCTTCTGAACATCAAAAAGTCAGTCCTCACCTCTGTGCAGGTACTGCAGTTCATAGGTGCAGAACTAAACACAATACTGAGAAGGGCTTTCCTCCTTCAGGAGAGGGCAGAAAGCATTCAGGTTTTGGCAGGTTCATTGTCCTGGGCAGGCCAAAGCCAGCAAGACAGTTTCTACAACTGTTAGGGCACATGGCTTCAGCAGCAAGCACAGTCATAGGTGCCAGGCTTCAGATGAGAGACATTGTTTCACCTCAGAGCATACTGGTGCCAAAGGTGGGACTCCCTATCAAAACCAGTACCAGTAACAAAGGTGTTACTACAGGCACTCCAATGGTGGATTGAGCTGGAAAACTTGAGAGAAGGGGTCCCATTCCTGCAGGAGCCCCCTTCACTGGTTCTTATAACAGATGCTTCCCTGTTAGGGTGGGGTGCTCACTTGGGGGAACACACCATTCACGACATCTGGGAGAGTGCAGACTCACTCCTGCACATAACTCTGCTAGACTTAATGGCTGTTTACTTGGCCCTTCAGGCTTTCTCACACTTAATACAGGGAAAGGTGGTACAAGTCAGAACAGACAATACCACAACAATGTACTACATCAACAAGCAAGGAGGGACAAGGTCCACTTCACTTTGTATAGAGGCAATAAAGATATGAAGCCTTGCTTACTCTCTAAACGCCTCCCTACAGTCTATCCATCTGCCTGGCGAGGACAACACCCTGGCAGATGCCTTGAGCAAGATAAACTAGGCCCATCACGAATGGGCACTGAACAAGGAAGTGGTGAATGCCCCACTCAGGAGATGGGGAACCCTAGAAATAGATCTTTTTGCATCCCACCAAAATCACCACTTACCTCAGTATTGCTGCAGGGCCCCTGCCAAGGGAACAGTTCCCCTGGATGCCTTAATTCTGGATTGGACAGGGAGGCATCTTTATGCCTTGTCCCTGATACTCAGGGTGCTTATCAAGCTCAGGTCGCAGCCAGCTTCAATGATTCTGATAGCCCCAGACTGGGCCAGACATCCCTGGTACTCCCTCTCTGTGTCGGTGACCAAACCGATTCACCTTCCACAAAGGTGCAACCTACTCACCTCCTTTCAGGGGAAGGTCATGTACCCCAATCTCAGGTCTCTCAGGCTCAAGGCATGGCTGTTAAGGACTTAGAATATGCAAGCTGGCAATTCTCTGAAGGGGTTCTGGAGGTCCTCAGAGGGCATAGGAATCCTTCTACTAAGAAAACCTATGCCTCGAAATGGAAAATATTTTCTGTATGGTGTAAAGATAAGGACATAGCTCCAGCTCAGGCTGGCATTCCAACCCTGCTGGACTATTTGACTCACCTGCATTCCCAGGGCTTGCAGCACTCAACCCTAAAGATGCACCTGGCTTCAGTGTTAGCATACATTTCAGCTGAAAAGGACACCTCCTCAGCATCAAATCCTATCTTCAGGAGGTTCTTTAAGGGACTCTTTCATCTGTTTCCCCCTTACAGGGAACCAGTGCCAGCTTGGAACCTGAACATTTCCATTGCCCAGCTTATGCTTCCTCCCTTTGAGCCTATGGCTTCTGCAGAGCTTAAGTTTGTTACTTGGAAGGTAGTCTTCTTGGTAGCAATCACTTCTGCCAGGAGGATAAGTGAACTCCAGGTCCTCTGTGTGGAAAAGGACTATGTTTCCTTCCACAGGGACAAGGTAGTATTGAGAACTAATAGGAAGTTCCTCCCCAAAGTGGTGTCTGACTTCCATTTGAACCAGTCTATTACCTTGCCAGTTTTCTTCACTGATCACTCTAGCTCAAGGGAGCGTAGACTGTACAGCCTTGATGTAAAAAGGGCTTTAAAGAGCCCCTGACAGCATTAGGAAAACTTTGAAAAAAGTAAGATTTATATTCAACTCCATCCTATTTTTCATTACTTTATATGTTTTCAGTAATTAATTCCCCATTTTCTTTATTATTGAAAACAGTTGCATGAAAACAAGATAACAAGATCCCTGTCCCCTAGACTATATCTGCTCTGGCTGCTTCTCTACACATGACATCACAATCCCCTATGTATAACACTATAATTTCCTCCACAGTAACATATGTTGATGTCATAGACATAATTATGATGTCAGGTGTAGGCAGGCAGCCAAAGCTAAAAGGGCAGAGATACTATATTCATGCAAATACCCTTAGTAGTAAGGAAATAAGGGTGAGCATTACAGAACAAAATACAAAATGTAAGCTATATTTATGCCTGAATATTACATGTTTTCAAAGTTGTCTCAGCTGTGTCAGGAACTCTTTAAGCTACTACATGACTCATACCAAGCACCATATGCAGGACAGACAACAGCTGTTCCTCACCTATGGGGAGGTAGTAAAGGGGCACCTGCCTTAAAAAGAACTATCTGCCGGCCCGGTGGCATAGAGGGTTGAGGTGCTGGTGCCTTACCTCAAACCACGCCGGCGACCCGGGTTCGGGAACGGACTCGGGGCGCGGGGCTAACAGGGAGGAGGATTTAGTGTCCTTAAGAATGCTCTCCTCTCCTGGGGTGGGGTTATGGTCGACGTCGCGCTGCAGCAGCCTCTGGTGGAGACCAGGAGCTCTGCAGATGCACGTAGGAGGGAACAGCAGAAAAGTGGAAACCCCACTTTGCGACCGACTGGATGACAGCTGCCAGTCCACCGCTGCCGCCGATGCCCTGAAGGAGACCATTCACCTCAGCAGCACCCTGGGGCCAAGTATGTGTGCTGGGTGCTCCCCCTGGTGCCTTCCCTCTCGGAGGAGGGGGACTCGCCCGGCGAAGGGTTACGTCTGGGTTACCCAGGGGATGGCTGCGATTTGAGGTGGATGGCTCAGTAGGGGACAGGTGGAGCGGATGGGACCTAGGTAGCTCGAAGGAGTAGTGGGTTGCGAGGCATGTAGGGGAGAAAAAAGATAAGACAAAAAAAAAAGAACTGTCTCTCGGTGGATAGTTAAGTGTATTCCGTTTTGCTACTCAAAAGCAGGTAGGGTACCACCTATTGGGCATCAAACAACATGAAGTCTTGCTATATTATGACAATTGCAGTGAGTCCCAATCTTCGAACTGCTCCGGAGGTGAAAGAGTTAACTTTCCATGCCAGGCATGGAACTCTGAGCACGAGCTCGGTTGGAAACTCTGTCTGTTGTTCTTCAAACACAAACTGTTAGATTCTTTACTCTGCCTCACTGAACAGTCGCTCCGGAGATTTCTCCTTCTGCTCGGTTCATTTTGTCGGTTAAAAGTATTATTTTATCAGTTTTTTGACCGAAATTAAACCGCAACTGGTCGGTTCAAGCTCTGTCTGTGGTAATGTAAGTAATAGATAGGCTTTACATTTATATTATTCTGTGTGGAACTTGTCAACGCTTATCGGTTTGGTTTGAACCGATCAGGTTGTTTTTAAAATTTACTAGTCCTTATTTAGAGTTCGGTTCCCGGTTCTTATCGGTTCTAAAAAAAACGGATTTCATTACGTTTTTTTCCACGACCCGTGACACGGTTGGGAACCGATAAGAGAGTCTTGCTTGACGGATTGTCATAAACGGGCAAGTTTGGTTAGGCTGGCACTATGTGTGAGAAACCCAAAAGAAAAAACGGGCCCACTGGGTTTCAACACTGTAGTGTTTGTGGGGAAGCCTTTGCTAAGGCTGACCTCCACACCTCCTGTGTTTATTGTCTGGGGTTTGACCACCTCAGTGCAGACTGCCAGATTTATAAGAATTTCCCTGCTGCCACCATAGAAAAGAGTTGGTAGGCTCAGGGAAAGGGAGGCCCAAAAGTCTGCTGACCCGGATGGCCAGCCCGGGAGTGCCCTCTGACCAGGGCGATACTTCCTCGGGCAAACAAAGAGCCGGCTCTGAGGAGCCGGTTCCAGCCAAAAGGACTAGAAAGTCAGCTGGTATGGAGCCAAAAGTTCTCTCTCCAACCGCTGAAGAAATAGTTAAAGCAATTCAAATTGTCCAGTCACTTTCCCCGGTTCCAACGAACCGACACCATCAGAGAAGCGCTCGGTTCGGCCGGTTCCACCAGTTCAAGATTATGATTTTGAGGATTTTTATGAACCGGAGGAGGGGGAAGAGGAGTATGAGGAGAGTGAATGTGGATTTGAAAGTCTGGATGTGCCCATTGAACCGGACATCTCTCCAGACAGACCTTTAGGGGTTTCTCCTCCCAGGCTCTCTGAGTCCCCTTCTCATGTTATGTTTTATAAAAAAGTTGCTGAAACTCTCCAGCTCCCTGTTGAGGAAGCTGTTGATGACCAAGAGGAGCCTGATTATGTAGAAATGATGGACATTCCAGAGTCTAGGAGACTGTCTATTCCTTTGCATAAATCTTTTCGGAAACAGTAAAAGTTTTAAAAATTCCTCACACTATACCTCCTGTTGATAAAAGGATGGACAAAAGGTATACATTATCAGGCTCTGATACGGAGTTCCTCACACAACAATGCAGCCATGTGGGGGTAGTGCAGGCTGCAGCCTGTGACAAGGCAAATATTCCCCTAGCTTCACACCCTCCTGAAAAGGACTCCAGGAGGATTGATGCTATAGCAAAGAAACAGTACATGGCAGCATCCTTGGGACTCAGACAGGCAAATTATATGGCTTATGCTGCTAGGTACCAGAAATCCAGATGGGATACTGTCCTGGCTCTAGCAAAACAGGTCCCTGACCAGCTTGCCAGGGAGCTGGAACAGGTGGCTACGGATGGTATTGAGGCATCCAAGGTGCAATTTCATGCTGCAGTAGACTCTAATGATGTGTCATCAAGAGTCATGGCTACATCTGTGGCATTTCGCAGAATGGCTTGGCTCAGATGTACTACCCTGTCACAGGATACCCAGTCTAAGGCCATGGATTTTCCTGTTGTGGGCAATTCTCTGTTTGGGGAGCAAACAGAGAATTACATGAAGAAAATGGATGAATATAGGACCACCTATAGGAGTGCACAGGCCAAGGAAAGGCAGGCCACTCCTCAAAAGCAGCTTCCCAAGGGCAGGGGCAGGCCTTTTCATAGGCCTTTTTACCAAGCCCAGGCCTCCTCTTCTGCTTATGCCCAGAGGGGGTTCTTTAGAGGGAGAGGCAGACGGGGTACAAGCAGGCCTGCTTCCACCCCTCAGCCCAAAGCCCCTGCCAAGCAGGCACCCTGATGGGGTAGCCAGGGCCGATTCTCCTCTACCTGTAGGGGGCAGGCTGGCTTACTTTGTCCAGGACTGGAAGTCTCTAACGTCAGACAAGTGGGTCCTGGAAGTAGTAAGCCAGGGATTGGTTCTCAGCTTCAAAAAATTTCCAAAGATGAGAACCAGATCCTTTTCACCTGCAACTCCATCAGAGGCACTTGCCCTGGAGGCAGAGGTCTCTACCCTCCTGGCTCTCAGAGCCGTGGAAAGGGTTCCACCCTACACCAGGGCAAAGGTTTGTACTCCAGGTACTTCCTTACCCCAAAAAAGACAGGAGAATGGCGGCCCATCCTGGATCTCAGATACTTAAACAAGCACCTTTTAAAACCAAAATTCAAAATGGTGACTCTGTGAATTATTCTACCCTCTCTAAGGCCAGGGGACTGGCTAGCATCCCTGGACCTCAAGGATGCCTACTTCCATATTCTCATCAGAAGCGCCCATCGAAAGTACCTCAGGTTCGAGCTGCCCTCAGGCCATTACCAGTATAGAGCAATGCCTTTCGGCCTCACCTCTGCTCCAAGGGTATTCACCAAATGCCTGGCAGTAGCAGTTGCCTATCTAAGAAGGCAAAAGATTGCCATCTTTCCTTACCTGGATGACTGGCTCATAGTAGGCCAGTCCCCAGACCAGGTCAACTTACGTCTTCAGATAACGCAGCAACTGCTTACCTCCCTAGGTTTCCTTCTGAATCTCTCAGTCAGTTCTAGAGCCTGTCCAGCTTCTTACCTTCATAGGCGCAGAACTGAACACACAGGAAGCCAGGGCCTTCCTTCCTCTGGACAGGGCAAAGACCCTAGTCTCCCTGGCCTCCTCATTCACCCTGCAGGTCTCTTGACCAGCAAGGCATTTTCTGCAGCTCCTAGGACACATGGCTGCTTCTACAGCAGTAGAGCAAGGAGCAAGATTTCAGATGAGGGACATCCAGTTCCATTTGAGAGCTTTTTGGTCTCAAAGAAAGGATCCTCTTACCAAGTTGATCCCAGTAACTCGAACCCTGATCCAAGCCCTACAGTGGTGGCAGGATCAGAGCAACCTGAGACAAGGGGTTCCTTTGGTCACTCAGTCTCACTCCTTAATCCTTACTACAGATGCATCCCTCTTGAGGTGGGGAGCTCACATGGGCGACCTCACTACCCAGGGACTATGGTCTCCCCAGGAATCTCTGCTCCACATCAGCCTGTTGGAGCTCAGAGCAGTTTTTCTAGCACTTCAAGTTTTTTCCAAATCTGTTCAGAACAAAGTTGTACAGGTCAGAACAGACAACACCACTACAATGTGGTACGGCAGCAAGCAAGGGGGCACTCTGTCTATGGCCTTGTGCACCAAAGCCATGAAGTTGTGGTCTCTGGCTTACTCCCTGAACACCTCCCTTACGGCAGTTCACCTCCCAGGCAAGGACAATGTCTTGGCAGATGCTCTCAGCAGGATTTCTCAGGGCCATCACGAGTGGTCACTGGATCCCCTGGTCCTGGGAGTAATATTTGCCAGATGGGGCACCCGCAGATAGATCTTTTGCAGCCCCAGACGGTCACCAACTTCCCTTTTTGCTGCAGACCCCAGTGTTGGGCTCAGTCCCTCTGGATGCCTTAGTCCTCAGTTGGGAAGGGAAGTTTCTCTATGCCTTCCCTCCCTTCCCTCTCCTGTTCAAAGTGCTAGTCAAAATCAGATCCCAATCCTGCACGGTCATTCTGATTGCTCCAGATTGGGCCAGACAACCCTGGTATCCACTCCTACTGTCCTTAGCAGTCCATCCTCCCCTGTGTCTTCCCAGGAATCACAATCTGTTAACCTGTGCCCAGGGAAGGGTTTGGTGTCCAAACCTCAAATCTCTCAATCTCAAGGCCTGGTTCTTGAAGAGTTAGTTTGCTGATCTACACCTTTCCCAAGGTGTAATGGATATATTGAAGGCTTCTAGGAAGCCTTCCACCAGGGCTACTTACAATTCCAAATGGAAAAGGTTTTCCATATGGTGCTCGGAAAAGCATATTTTCCCAGATTCTGCTGATTTACCCACAGTCCTGGATTATATGGTCCATCTAAACACTTTGGGGTTGAGACCAGCTACCCTGAAGGTGCATTTGGCAGCTGTGTCTGCTTTTATTTCAGCAGGTAAACCCTCCTGTCTTTCAGCTCATCCTGTATTTTCCAAGTTTTTTAAGGGGTTGCTTCACACCAACCCTCCATTCAGGGATCCTGCCCCTGCCTGGGATCTTAATGTTTGCATTGCTCAGCTTATGCAACCCCCCTTCGACCCCTTGTCTTCAGCTGAGCTTAAGTACTTGACTTGGAAGACTGTGTTTCTGGTAGCCATCACCTCTGCCAGACGATAAGTGAATTACAAGCGTTGTCAGTGGAGCCGATTTTATCTCCTTTCACAGAGATAAGGTGGTCCTCGGACTAACAGGAAGTTCCTACCTAAGGTGGTTTCAGATTTCCACCTTAATCAATCTATATCTCTTCCAGTGTACTTCACTGACCATTCCTCCTCTGGTGAGAGGAGACTGCACAGCCTAGATGTGAAGAGAGCCCTTAGTTACTACATAGAGCGTACCAAGGGTCGCAGGTTTGACTCCCTCCAACTGTTCCTCACTTATGGCGAGGTTGGTAAAGGGAAGCCCGCCACTAAAAGATCCATTGCCAGGTGGATTGTCTCTTGTATCCAATTCTGTTATGAAAAGTTGGGAAAAGTTCCTTCCTCAGGCCTGAGGGCTCACTCTACCAGAGGTACAGCTGCTTCCCTGGCTGCTGCCAGGGACATCCCTATTCTAGAGATATGTCAAGCAGCTACCTGGAAAACAGTTCACACTTTTACCAAGCATTACTCCCTGGACATCCAGGCTAGGAGTGATGCTCGGTTTGGCACAGCTGTGCTTCAGAGCCTATTCCCTAAGTAGGTTCTGTCCCTCCTCCATGGAGGTACTGCTGTGTAGTCTGCAATTGTCATAATATAGCAAGACTTCATGTTGTTTGAAGACAAAATTACTCACCTTAGTAATGTTGTTTCTTCTA
Organism: Neoceratodus forsteri; assembly: GCA_016271365.2. Taxonomy (NCBI): domain Eukaryota; kingdom Metazoa; phylum Chordata; order Ceratodontiformes; family Ceratodontidae; genus Neoceratodus; species Neoceratodus forsteri. The sequence goes on along the minus strand of CM028132.1, from coordinate 780,953,185 downwards.
ATGGAGTCTTGCTATATTATGACCTCCATCCCTGCCTGCCCCTCTCAGAACCTCTGTTTTTGGGACGTGGGTGGGCAGTACAGTGTTGACACTTAGTTGATGTCCACCTTGTTGTTTTTCACCCTTCCTTTTTTGGGGTGAATTGGTGTTGTGTTTTTCATTTTTTGAGTCTCCTGACTTGAGTCTTTGTTTTGGGACCAAAAATGTGTGTTTATGTTAGTAGCCAGTTGGCTAGTGTAGGTTTACAGCTTCCACACAGAGCCTTAGTGAGTTTTAGCTCATAAAGATCTGACAGTTTGTGTTTGAAGAACAACAGACAGAGTTTCCAACCGAGCTTGTGCTCAGAGTTCCATGCCTGGCATGGAAAGTTAACTCTTTCACCTCCAGAGCAGTTCGAAGATTGGGACTCACTGCAATTGTCATAATATAGCAAGACTCCATTAGAAGAAACAACATTACTAAGGTGAGTAATTTTTTCTTATGGCCCATTCTACAAGGGGCACAGCTGCCACTGTTGCAACTATCTGAGAGGTGCCTTTGGTGGAAATTTGTAAAACAACTACATGGAGGTCAGTCCACACCTTCACTAAGCATTATAGCCTGGACACCCAGTCCAGGAGTGATGCTAGGTTTGGCACAGCGGTTCTGCAGAGTCTTTTTCTTAAATAGATTATTTGCCCACCTCCTTGAGGTACTGCTGCATAGTCTGCAAGAAGTAATAACATTAGTGGATTCCTGGGGTTAGAAGAAAAAAATTACTCACCTGTAGTAATCTTGTTTCTTCCAGTGGCATCCACTAATATTATTACTTCCCACCCTGCCTCCCCTACAGAATCAGTAAAAAGGAAAAGCCTCTCCACAGCTGATTTGTATATATGCTTGGAGTGGTATGCCATCTACTGGCTCTTCTTGATAATGTTTTATAGCTTGTAGGTCCTTTTTCTTCGGTAAATCTAGTTGCTGCAGTTGGGTCCCCTTTTTTCTGGTGTTATTTTATCTATAGGTTATTGTGGCCTTTTTGCAGGCTCCTAAGAAATCTGAGGCTGGAATGTAGGCAGTTATACTGGGCAGTTTTGAAACTGGATGTATGAGCTAAAGATTCCATTATTAGCATATCATTCCATTTGGCTCCAGGCAGTACTAACTTAAAAGAGCACTGCAAGAAGTAATAATATTAGTGGATTCCATTGGAAGATCCAAGATTACTACAGGTGAGTAATTTTTTCTTACTATCCCAGGGTCTTCTACACTATGCCAATGCCCATGCCCTTGGATTACTCTCAGATGAGAGGATTCTTTAGAAGAAGAGGAAGAAGGGCTCAGAAATGTATTGATCCCTCTCCTTCAACAAAAATTCAACCAAAACAAAACTCCTGAGGGGAAGGCCCAGGTTGCCTCCCCTCTGCCAGTAGGAGGAAGGTTGACCAACTGCCTCCACCAGTGGCACCACATCACCACAGACAAGTGGGTGCTGGAGGTGGTGGGTCAAGAACTTACCCTGCCGTTCAAAAAATGTCCTACTCAGCAGGGCCACAGGAGTATAAAACCTCTAACCCCTACAGAGAAAATTCTGCTAGAGTTAAGAGATAGTCTCTCCTGGCAACAAATGCAGTGGAAATAGTCCCTCTCTTCCAATGGGGAAAATAATAATAATAATAAACTTTATATTGCGCCTTTCAAATACCAAGGCACATTCCAAAAAGATTAAATACAAACAAAGCATACAAACAGTAATATAAAAACTGTTAAAAACAAATACAAAACATTAATCAAGGACACCATATGCCTTATTCCATAAAAAGGATTTAAGAACCTGTTTAAAGGTCCCCACGGTCAAACACTCCCTTATCCGATGTGGTAGAGAATTCCAAAGGGTTGGTGCCACAAACATAAAAGCCCGGGCACCAGTTGATTTCAGTGTAACCCTAGGAATCTCTAGCAACCCTTCGTCGGCTGAGCGGAGCGACCTCACAGGGAGGTAAGGAGTTAGAAGATCTTTCAGGTAGTCAGGGGCCAGATCATGTAGGGCTTTAAAAGTCAGTAATCCAACTTTGAAGGTGATCCGCCACTGAACTGGTAGCCAGTGCAGATCCCGCAGCACCGGAGAAATATGAGATGTTCTAGGAGTACCTGTAAGTACTCGAGCTGTGGAATTCTGCACCAGCTGAAGGCGGTGGATATCAACCCCCGGAAGCCCTAGGTAAAGCGAGTTGCAATAGTCCTGGTGTGAGGTCACAAAGACATGGATCAGAGTTGGCAGATCGCCAGACAGAATGAGGTGCTTGATTCTGGCGATGTTTCTCAGATGATAAAATGAAGATTTTACCACTGCTGACACTTGAGATCGTAAAGAAAAGGCCTCTATTACCGATAGTTTCTAACCAAAAAGGAAAATGGGGACTGGCGACCCATTCTAGATCTCTGGTACCTAAACAAGCACCTGTTCAATCCCAGATTCAAGATGGTCACCCTGTCAGTGGTGATTCCCTCTTTACAACAGGGAGACTGGCTAGCCTCCCTAGACCTAAGAGATGCCTATTTTCACATTCCAATCAGGCCCTCTCACAGAAAGTATCTCAGATTCAGGCTACCCTCTGACCACTACCAGTTTGCAGCTCTGCCCTTCGGCCTTTCTTCAGCCCCCAGAGTTTTCAAAAATTGCCTGGCAGTGGTGGCAGCACATCTCAGAAGACAGGAGGTCTCTGTCTTCCCTTACCTGGATGACTGGCTGATAGTGGGCAGGTCTCCCCAAAAGGTCAGAATCTCTCAGCCTCACACAGTGCACCCTGGAGTCCCTGGGTTTCCTGATCAACAAAGAGAAGTCCCAGTTTGAGCCATTTCAACTCCTGGAGTTTATCGGAGCAGAGCTAGACACACAGCAAGGCAAAGCCCTGTTCCCTCTGGACAGGCTGGAAAACTTCAGGCTGTGGCACACTTGTCTGTCCTGGGTCAACCAAGACCAACCAGGCACTTCCTCAAACTTCTAGGCCACATGGTATCTACTACAGCTGTAGTGCCAGGGGCCCGGTTCCTGATGAGAGATATTCAGTACCATCTCAGAGCCCACTGGTCTCAGAAGAGGGACTTCCTATCAAAACTGGTTCCAGTCACAAGAACACTCTTACAAGCCCTGGACTAGTGGAAGGGCAGGGACAACCTCAGGGAAAGAGCTCCTTTCCAGCAGAGGGAACCTTCCACAGTGCTCACTACAGATGCTTCCCTTCTAGGGTGGGGTGCACACCTAGCAGACCAGTCCATAAGTGGGGTGTGGTCTCCCAGAGAGTCGAGGTGCCACATAAATCTCAAACTCAGAGCCATGTACCCAGCCATCAAAGACTTTGCTCCCCAGCTCAAAGGTTATTCTCTCCAAATCAGGACAGACAACACCATTGCTATGTTCTACATCCACAAGCCGGGGGGGGGCACAAGATCCACAAAACTGCACAGAGGCCATGAAGATCTGGTCTCTGGCCTACTGCCTGGATATGCAGCTCATGGCCATTCACCTGCCAGGCAAGGACAGTGTGCTGGCAGACTCCCAGAGCCGCATCAGTCAGGGCCACCTCAAGGGGACCCTAAACAAATAGGTGCTGGCCACAGTCTTCAGGAGGTGGGGCACTCGAAAGATAGATCTCTTCACCTCCAATCACAACTACCAGATTCCCCTGTACATTTGCAGGCCTCGGGCTCTGGGTTCAGTACCAGTGGATGCCTTGTCTCTGGATTGGACAGGGAGGTTCCTGTACACTTTCCCTCTATTTCCTCTGATTCTCAGGGTCCTGCTACAACTCAGAAGCCAGCCAGCAACCATGATTCTGGTGGCTCCAGACTGGGCAAGACAGTCTGGATGTACCCTGCTTCTCACCCTCTTAATCAAATGGCCCATTCGCCTGCCCCCCACTCACAGTCTCCTCACCCTGACTCAGATGGGGATGGCATACCCCAGCATAGTCTCTTCTCAAATCTTGGTATGTGAAGAGCTAGAATTCCCCAACACTGAGTATTCTGAGGAAGTTCTGAAAATTCTTCGTCTGGCTAAGAAACCAAGTACCAAAACGACTTAAGCTTCCAAATGGAAGAGATTTTCTTTCTGGTGTAAAAACAGGCAGATTACCCCTCTGCAGGCTAGCGTGGACTCCATACTAGACTATTTGGTACACCTGCAAGCATCAGGCCTTAGAGCCGCATGTCTGTAGGTTCACTTGGCAGCCATTTTGGCCTACATGTGTGTTGATATGGAGAAATCTGCAATTTGTCATCGTATTTTCAAGAAATTCTTTAAAGGCCTGCTGCCTTGGCCCGGCAAGGAACCTGTTCCCCTTGGGTTGTTCCAAACCTGGTCGTAGCGTATGTGAGGGGGTGTGGCATCCAGCGCCTCAACCCTCTCCGCCACCGGGCCAGTACAAGTTTGAATGTTGAGCAACATTTTAATGAGTAGCAATAATTTGTTACTTTAGGGTGGTATATTACTGAAATACATTGTAGCCGATGACTGAGGAGTTACATAGTAACATATCAATTTAAAGTTGGAAGGGACACTAGGTACTCCATTGCCACCCCCTCTTCATAAACAGGGATCAACTAGTATGCTGCTCAAATAGAAACATAGAATTTGACGGCAGATAAGGACTGCTTGGCCCACCTAGTCTGCCCATTTCCCAACCTGATGGATAAGCTTCAGATTCTAGTTAATTAACAGCTTACTTCCTCCTCCCCCCCCACCACTAGAATTGCCTTATGCCTGTCCCATGCATTCTTGAATTCTCCCACTGTTCCAGACTCCACAACATCCTCAGGAAGGCTGTTCCATGCATCCACAAACCTCTCTGTGAAAAAAGACTTTCTAACATTACCTCTGAGCCGTCCCCCCTCTATCTTCAAATTGTGCCCCCTTGTTCTTGAACATCTCTTCTTCTGAAAGATAATACCCTCTTTTACTTTGCTAATTCCCCTAAGATACTTGAAAGTTTCTATCATGTCCCCCTTTCCCTCCTTTCCTCAAGGGTATACATATTAAGCTGCTTTAGTCTCTCCTTATATGTCTTCTGGTGCAGACCCTGCACCATTTTGGTTGCCCTCCTATGAATAGTCTCCACTCTGTCTATATCTTTGCGGAGATGGGATCTCCAGAATTGCATGCAGTACTCCAGATGGGGTCTCACTAACTGTCTGTACAGAGGGATAACAACTTCCTGTTTTCTACTGTTGATGCCTCTCCCTATGCATCCCAGTATCCCCCCAGCCTTTCTTACTGCCTTCTCACATTGCTTGCCCACCTTTAGGTCATCTGCTATAATTACTCCTAGGTCTCTTTCGATTTTTGTTGTTGTTATTAACTCACCCCCCATTGTGTACTCTTCCCCTGGGTTTTGTTTCCCAGGTGCATTACCTTGCACTTCTTTACACTGAATCTGAGCTGCCACATATTTGGCCATTCCTCCAACCTTGCCAAGTCCCTTTTCATTCTTTCCACTCCACCTTGTGTATCAACCCTGTTGCAGATCTTTGTGTCATCTGCAAACTTTCCTTCCAGGTGCTCTCCAATGTCAATTATTAAGACATTAAAGAGGACCGGTTCCAGTACCGAACCCTGCGGTACCCCACTAGTTACCTTCCTTTCTTCACTGTGGACTCTGTTTACTATTACCCTTTGGGTCCTGTTGTCCAGCCAGTTTTTTTTATCCAGGCTACCACCTTGGGACCCACTCCAAGGCTGGCTAACTTGTATATTAATCTTTTGTGTGAGTCTGTTCAAATGCCTTGCTAAAATCTAGGCAGGCCATATCCACAGCTCCTCCCTGGTCTACTACTTTGGTCACCCAGTCAAAGAAATCTATTAGAAATCAAGTAGAAAAAGGGAAGTGGTTATCCCTCTATACAGACAGTTGGTGAGACCCCATCTGGAGTACTGCGTGCAGTTTTGGAGACCTCATCTACGCAAGGACATAGACAGGATGGAAGCAGTCCAGAGGAGGGCACCAAAATGGTGCAGGGTCTGCACAGAAACCATATGAAGAGAGACTGAGAGAGCTTAATATGTATACCCTTGATGAAAGGAGGGATGGGGGCATGATAGAATCTTAAGTACCTCAGGGGAATCAACCAAAGTCCAGGAGGGTAGCATCCTTCAGAAAAGAGATGTGTCTGAACAAGGGGGCACAATTTAAGATGGGGGGGACGGCTCCGGGTAATGTGAGGAAATTTTTTTCATGGAGAGAGTGGTGGATGCGTAGAACTGCCTTCCTGGGGAGGTTGTTGGGTCTAAACAGTGGGGAATTCAAACATGCATGGGACAGACATAAGGCAATTATAGTGGGGAGTTGCAGGAAGCGGGCTGTTGGTTAACTAGAATCTGCAGCTTATCCAATAGGTAAGGAAATGGGCAGACTGGGTGGGCCAAGTGGTCCTTATCTGCCGTCAAAGTCTATGTTTCCATGTAGGTTCGTCTGACATGACCTTCCTGCTGTGGAGCCATGCTGCCTTGGGTCCTGTGCCCCACTGGCCTCTTGGTACTCTACAGTTCTTTCCTTCAGAAGTGATTCCATTATTTTCCCTACCACTGAAGTCAAACTAACTGGTCTGTTGTTTCCTGCCTCTGCCCTGCTCCCACTTTTGTGAAGTGGAATCACATTTGCCCTCCTCCAATCCTCGGGTACCACCCCATCCTCCCATGATTTGTTAAAGAGAGTAGTCAGTGGTGTTACTAGTTCTACCCTTAGTTCTTTTAGTATTCTTGGGTGAATCCCATCAGGCCCCATTGATTTGTCCACCCTCAGTTTCAAGAATTCTTTCAAGACCCTTTCTTCTGAGAATGGACTGGTATCGACCCCCTATTCAGTGTTTCTCCTTGTTTGGTTTAGGTACCTCTCCTCCTTCCCGCTGTGAATACTGAGCAGAAATATTCATTCAGTATCCTGCTTTTTCACTGTCACCCTCTGCCCACATTCCCTTCCCTTTATTAAGTCTCTGTATCCCTCCCTTGGTCTTTCTTTGCTCCCTAATGTACATATAAAAGGTTTTATCCCCCTTCTTAACAGAGTTGGCTATCTTTTCCTCAGTTTGTGCCTTTGCTATTCTGACCGCCTTCCCTGCCTCCTTCTGCTTTAACTGATAAAGTTCTCTGTCCTGCTTCTTCTGTGTTTCCTTATATTTCCTGAATGCTATCCTTTTCTCTGTAACCATCCCTGCCACCTCTTTTGAGAACCATAGTGTTTTTTTCCTTCATTTTGTTTTGTTGATTTGCTTCACACAAAGGCTTGTTGCTTCTGTGATGGCTGTTTTGATTATTCCCCATTGTTCCTCCACCCTTCCTTCCTGCCTGTTTGCTAGTGCTTTTCTGAGGCACTCTCTCAATTTCCCAAAGTCAGCCTTCCTAAAGTCCAATACTCTTGTTTTTGTATGGCTTGACTCTATGGCTGTGTTTATTGTGAACCACACTGTTTGGTGGTCAGTTGTTCCCAGATGGCTACTCACTTCTGAATCTGAGATCCTTTCTCCTTCCCCATTTGAGAATACCAAGTCTAAGATTGCTCCCTCCCGAGTGGGTTCCAGCACTAGCTCTCTGAGGCATGCCCCCTGTAGGGCATCAAGAATGACCCTACTCTTGGATGTGCCTGTAGCAAAGGTACTCCAGTTAACATCTGGCATATTCAGGTCCCCATCTACAATATCTCCCCTTTTTCTGCCATTTTAAGGATGCCTTCTATCATTTCCTTGTCCATTTCCTCCCCCTGAGATATGGGGGGTCTATACACAACCCCCATGCGGATTGTGGTGCCATTTCCTGTCTCCAGGGTGACCCATAGTGATTCATCAACTTCCTGTGTACTCTTTAGTTCTGTTGCTTTAATCCCTTACCTTACATAGAGTGCTACTTCTCCTCCTCTTCTTCCCTCCTGTAGATTGTGTATCCTGGTATGTTGACATCTCAGTCATGGTTCTCTGTGTACCATGTTTCAGTGACTGCCACAATATCCAGGCATCCCTCTTTCATCAAGGCCGCTAGTTCAGGGAGCTTGTTGCACAGACTGCGGGCATTGATACTCATCACCTTCCATGTATTTTTTATGGCCTTACCCCTTTTAGCCCCATCCCTGCCCTTACCGCCTTTTTCTGCATTTATCCCTGTACTGCTCCCTACTGACTTCTCTGCCTTGTAGTTTAGCTCTCTAACTACTGTGTTTTGTTGGGGGGAGGCTGGGATTTCCTTGGTTCTTTTCAGTGCCTCCCCCCTTGGCTAGTTTAAATGCTTGCCAATGAAGCATTTAAACGTTTCACCTAGGATCCTGGTCCCCCACCCCGGACAGATGCAGACCATCGCACCAGTATAAGCCTGCATCCCTCCAGGTGGCTTCCCAGTCCCCAATGAAGCAAAAACCCTGAGCTCCACACCAGTTTTTCAACCATTCATTGAATCCCATGGTGCGGAATACCCTAGCATCATCCTTGCCATAGACAGGCAACACCTCCGAGAAAGCACCTCCCCAACTCCACAAACTCCTCTTGCACCGCTCTGATCCCATTAACAGCCAGGTCATTTGTCCCTAGGTGGACAGTAACATCCAACTCCCTCCTTCATGCAGCTGCTCCCGCGATCCTGAGGATTCGCTTCCTGTCCCTCAGAGCCGTGGCGTCAGGCAGGCACCTTACCTCTCTGTCCCCTTCATCCCCCACTTCTACCCCTCTAATGATCGAGTCCCCCACCAGGAGTTGTTTCCTTCCCCTTGGGGGTCTCGTGCCACCCTCCTGTGGGTCTCCTTTGTGGAGGTGCCCAGCATACTCCTTGGATTTCCCACCGACCATGCCACCCAGGGTACCCTATGATTACCTTGCTCAACAAACATTTGTCCAGGCTTAACTGTAAGGCTTGTACTGTCTTTCTGTCCACTGTCTCTGTTGTAGGCTGTTCCATAGGTGCATCATCCACCCTCTGGAAGAAAAAGTGCATTCTAACATTACCCTTGAATTTACAAACTTTGAGCTTCAGAACATGTCCCGCATTCTACTGGAGCACACTATATCAAACATTTCCATCTGTTCAGCCTTGTTGATACCCTTCAGTAAGTGGAACACTGAGATCATGTCCTTGCTCAGTCTCATTTTCTCCAGGGTGAAGATGATGAGGGTGTACAGTCACTTCTATTGTCTTTAGTCTTCCATACCCCTGATCATTTGTGGGGCCCCGTGTTGCACCCTTTCTACTGCTTTAATGACCATTTTGTATTGGGGAGCCTTGAACTGTACACTCGTCTCTAGGAGGGGCCTGACAGGGCCTTGAAAGTGGTTGCTTCCCTTGCTCTGCGGTCAACCCCTTTTTATGCACCACAGCATTACTCCAGTCTTGTTGACAGTAGTCAAGTACTGCTTGGAATGCCTTAGCCTCTTGTCTGTTTTGATCCATGGGTCCTTTTCTTCCTCCATTACAACAAAAGGAGTCTCACAAGGTGTGTAAATCCTACTTCTACTTCTCCTGCCCAAGTGTAGCACCTTGTAGTTGGCTACCTTTACTCTAAGACTCCAGGCAGAGGTCAAAATAATCACCTGTCTGCCAGTTCCAGACACCCAGTTTTCCCCAAGAACAGCTGGTTTAATTTCTTTGCTGGTCCCTGGAACAGGCACCAAGCGAAAAAGCATTGGTAGGCACAGGGACCCAGGAGATGCTGCCACTTGTATGGTTGAGCTATGTACATCCCATCATCCTCATGTCACATGTTGAAAGATGTTCATTCAGCCTAACATCCCATGATGAGCACTTCTATACAGTCAACAGTTTCATCAGGCAGCAGAAATGAAAACAGTTCTGTGGTAGAACTAGACTACACAGGTGTTCTTTGTTATCATGCATGTGCAGTTTCCCGTCTTTCTTTTGTTTTCTGCACTGCATACGTCATTTCTCTCTATGCTGTACTTGCTTTAGCAGCCCAAGACTAGCTCTTGTTCATAGGCAGCAGAGTTTTGGGGATACAAATTAAAAACTTTTACTAAGTGGGGCTTGAGTAAGGCTAAATAAAAGACATTGTATGAGCTAAAAAAACATATTTCAAAGCCCTTTTCAGGGCATATAGTCAAGGTAGAAAGAGGGGGAGACTCAGCATTTAGAGATTAGGAGAGGAACTTAAAGGACTTAGACAACCACTTAAAAAAAACCCTGTCAGGGAGGAAGGGCTGCAGAGACAGGAAATGGGGAGGCTGGTTAAAAGCCTTTGTCCAGTTTACAAAGTGGGGGAGGCTTAGTGTCTGGGCTGTACAAAGGAGCAAATGAAGCTAATTGGCTTGTTAGGGCAGAGCAGAAGGGAGTTAATTAAGGGCCCTTGTCAGGACTGCAACTGAGCAGGAGTGGGAAGTAAATTTAAAGCCCTTATTAGGGTAGTGAACTGGGCACACTTGTTAAGTCCTTTTCAGGGCCATGTACCAGCCAGCTGTTAATATTTAGTAGCCCTTTTTTAGGGCACCTTACAATCGGCACCATGAGGTATTAACCCTTTTCAGGGCACTGTACCAGCCAGGGGCACAGTAGTTATTATTAGCTTGTATTTAGAAACAGAAAGGTAAAATTGGTAAACAAAAATCAACAGGACAGGTACAAATTCTGTGAGACAGTCATGTCTATTGTGCATGTCCCTTGGACAGCCATCCACAAAAGATTATTTCTAACCCTGACTCTAGGTGTCTTACCTCTCAGCTTGTTCAGGCCCTCCTGAAGTTTCTCCCTATCCTCATGGGAGTCAGGAACTCTGCCCAGCTTAATGCATCAGCAAGCTTAAGCAGTCTGCTGGAGATGCCATCTGTCACATCATTAATGAAATGTGGAAAAGCATTGGTCCTAGCACCGATCCCTGAGGGATGTCACTGACTAACTCTCTCTACTCAGTGTAGTGCCTATCAATCACATCCCTCTCTTTCCTGCCACTAAGCCAATTAGCAGCCCAGCTCATGTATGCATTGTGTATGCTGCACTGATGTACTTTGACCAGCAGCTTATTGTGTACCACAGTGTCGTAGGCCTTGCTGAAGTCTATGGCCTTTCTCTTATCCACCTTTTTGGTCATTCCTTGAAGAATGTGATCTGGCTCGTTTGGCACTGTTTGTCCCTCATAAAGGCAGGAAAAACAAAAACATGGGCACCTGCTACTCAGAAAAGACTGCCAAAAGGTTAGTTTGCCTGACTTCATTCCAAATCAGGAGACCTTTCTTTTTAGATCTTCTAGATCTATGACCCCCAGGAGAGTGTCACGCCCCCCTTCCTGGGAACTTGAGGACCACATGAGTGAGAGGATGGCATAAGTTCAGGGGTGTCTATAGGGCATCTACAGGTGATTCTGCAGTTCTGCAGGGAACAATCACGGGGTAGGGGAGGACAGGCAAAGCGGGTAATAGGAAGGGCACTGAAAAGGTCACTATAGGTACTACATTCTTTCTGGAATAGGCTTACGTAGGGGATAGTATAACACCAATAGGCACTATACCCTGTTTGGAGTAGGCCTATGTAGGACTTGCAGGAAAGGAGTATGAAACTGGGTGAAGCAGGATTTTGGGGGGGGTGAAGCAGGATTTTAGGGAGACTACTACTAGATATCTTCTTATCAAATACCTGAGTATAGAAGAAGCCCATGGGGTTGGAGAGAAGACACAGCCAAGTGAAGAGGTTGTGGGGCAGCCGTCCCCTGGGCCATGCTTTGGAGGTCAGGATACCGCCTTATGTGTAGGAGGTTTGAGGAGCTACATGCACAGTTGCGGGCAGCTTGAGGAGAAATATTCCTTCTGCGCAGAAAGTTGAACTGAAATCCTGAACCACTCCCCCCCCCCCCGATGCCCACTGGTTTGAGAGGATGGGGGATGGAGGGTGGTGGGATGGGAGAAGGGTGGAAAGAAGCAGTTTACAGATGTGAGACATTGTCCTTTTTTTTCCCCCCTCTGTTTATCCGCCTTACTGACTCCGTCCTCCACTTATTCAGATCCCCTCATGCCTTGCTACATCTCCCTTAATGCCCCAGGAGTCTGCCCCTAGAGTGCAACCAGTCACTCATGAGACCCTTAATACCCCGGGTAGGGTGAGGGAAGGCCCCCTTACCTTCCTCGAACCATGGTGGAGCAGATGGTGCATTTGGAGTCTGCCCCGAAGACAACTGGTGGACGTGCCTTTAGGCTTCTGGAGAGGTCGTCACCTAGGAGTGACGGAGTTGATTTTTCATTTTTTCTGGTGTCCCTTCAGTCACCGGCGCTCAAGGAGAAGCAATTGGGAGTGTGCATCGAGATGCAACTCCTCCCAGGGCTCTCGGCTGACGTCTGCCCTACTCGCTGCTTGACCCCGACTGCACTGCCAAGCCCAGGTTCACCCGTGAGATGGCAGTATAGCAGCGGAAATAGCACAGAACCCACCCAGAGAGGGAGAGCCGCTTCTGGGTGCTCAATCCCTCTGTCCCCCTGCCGACCCCCAGCGGCCCGAGTCCGGTCCCGAACCCGGGTCGCCGGCATGGCGCAAGGTGTGGTGTCCAGCGCCTCAACCCTCAGCGCCACCGGGCCAGCGAGACATTGTCCTTTGATAGACACCTCAAACAGATTTGCACCCCTAGATGAAGCACAGTTACCTGACTCCACCAGGGGAAGCTGTGAATCAGTTACGGAGAAGGATGATACAGGGGGAGCATAATCCAACAGGGCAGAGAGAGGAAAGAAGATAGCAGACAGAATGTTAATCGTAGGGGACTCTAAGGTTAGGGGTGTCAAGAAGGTGGTTTTGGAGGGAAGAAGGAGAGGAGAGAGGTAAAGTGCCAGACAGGTACATTGGCTGTTAGGGACAAGGAAAGAATAGGGAGAAAGATAGACAGGATGGGGGGATGCCACATGTCCATGTACACTTGGATACAAATGACCTGGCAAATCAACGCTTGGAGGAAATTTTATATCCCCCTGAGCACCGACTAGCTTCCTCATCTCTATCACTCAAAAGGCTCCTCAGACTTCTACCTCACCCAGTGTGCTCTCTGTGCCCCCTCCTTTACTCTGTAGCCCTCGTGCAGCCAACCCGTAGGAGCTTTATTTTCTTCCTCAAGTTTGCACTTCTGTGCCGAGCTTTGCCTTCTGGCTCTCTGCTTTTTTATTGCCTAGGAATCACATTTTTTTATTCTGGTATAACAGTCCTGCTCCAGGGCTTGAGCTGCGTCTGTAATTTCGATTTTGTGTTGAAATTCTAACTTATGCTCTCTGGCTGTCAACTGCCATCTTGGGTCTTTTATTCCACTGATCCTGACCTTGCTTACATGTTATTGTATTGTCTCACAATCTCTGTATCCCTTGTTCCCTACCTAGGGTTGTGCCTGGAAACGAGTCTCGCTCATGGTGCTTTTCCCGGTTATCAAATTTTAAATAAATAAACATATATATCTAACTTCTGGAAGCTGGGAGAGGAACTAAAGGGGAGGGTAGCCTTGCTAGCCTTCTAAGAAGTGCTACCAGTGTGGGGGAGAGTGGGTAGAGTAGGGTGAGGCAGGAGGAAACCATGGCATTCAGTGCCTGGTTGAAGGCATGATGTCAGGAGGAGTGATATGGATATGTGGGAGACTGGACTAACTTCTAGGTAGAAGGTTATTTAAGGGAGTTGGTCTTCATCTTACAAGGGAGGGAACAAGCTCACTAGGGCTTTCACATACTGTCATTTAAACTGAGGAGGGGGAGACCGAAGCAGGCAATTACCTAGAAGGGGGGAGGACAGGGAGCATCTAGCAGGGACTCCCCTGAAAATGGGAAGGAGACTAGGTGGTCTCAGTGATGGCAAGAGCAGAAGAGACCAAAATAGTTTAGGAAGGGAGGGGCAGGTTTTTTTTTGGGGGGGGTCACAATAATTTAGCTTGTTGGAGGATGAAAGGGAGGAATACGAATGCTGTAGAGGGCAAGGACCTGGGAACAGGTGATGGGAAGGAGAATAAAGGGGGAGTTTGGAAGGGGGTCTGCTTGAATGCCAGGAGCCTGAATAATATCAGTGATCTGCCACATTAGATTTGGTAGCCATCACAGAGACATGAGCCATAGGAAACAACAAATGGAATTTGGAGAGTTCCAGGGTATACCCTGTACAAGAGAGGTAGGTGCAGAGGTAATGGGGGTGGACTAGCCTTCTACATTGGGGAAGGTATTGAAGCTGCAGAAGATGAGATGATCAAGAAGGAAGGAGAGGGAGTGGAGTTGATTTGGGTACAACCTATCATGGCTGCTGGTAAAAAGATTAGAATGGGAGTAGTCTATAGACCACCAGGGCAAACTGAGGAGGGAGATAGAGAATTTTGTAAGGAAATTAGGAGGGGGATAGCCAAAGGGGACCTAATCTAGGTAGAGGAATCTGAATCTGCCAGACATTGACTGGGATGGCCTGGTGGCCAGGAGCTCCGGGAGTCAGACGCTGCTGAATATGATACAGGACTGTCTACTGGTGCAGCTGATTAGGGAACCCATACGGCAGGACACAATCCTCAACTTGGTGACCAGCTTGGAGGTGGCAGGCAATGTGGCAGTCAGGGAACCACTGGGCTCCAGTGATCACAATTCCATCTGGTTTGAGATGGCTGTGGGGAACTCTGGTCCCCCCTTGAGGGTGGTGGTTCTAGACTTCAAACAGGCAGATTTTACCCGGATGAGAGAAAGGGTCGGGAAAACTTAGTGGGGGAGGACCACATCAAGGAGGTAGAGGAAAAGTGGAGAATGATCAAGGGGGTGCAATTCAGGAGGAAACAGACTCTTGCTCCAAGAGAGTCACAGAAAAGAACAAGCATGAGAGACATGGCTGGTTCTCTTGTGAGGTGGGGGAGGCAGTAAGGGTAAAAAGGAGGGCCTTCATAAGGAGCAAGGTAGCCAAAGGGGACAGGAAATGAGCGGAATATTCAGGCAAAGTTAAAGGAAGCAAAGGCGGTAGTAAAGAAAGGTGAAGGCAGACACATAACTGTTTATCACTGATGGTGTGAAGAGAAGCAAAAAGGAATTTATACATACATTTGGGAGAAAAGAAATGCTAGGGAAGGGATTGTCAGGCTACCTGAGGGGGGAAGGGTGTAGAAGACGATGGGCAAAAGGTCAGTGTCCTAAACAGTTCCTTCTGCACAGTGTTCACGGTAGAGGATGATGCACCTCTACCACAAAATGGGATCGAGGCAGTCACTTGGGTGTGAAGGAGATGGGGAGGGTGGTGATCACGGTCAAACGAGTAGCCGAAGATTTACCAACACTTGGGGTGGTCAAGGCAAGGGTGCTTAGGGAACTAACTTCTGAGCTGGCAAGGCCCTTGTCACAGCTTTTTAGTAACTCACTGGAGTCAGGCTAGTTCCAGGGGATTGGAGAACTGTGAATGTAATCCCACTCCACAAGAGTGGTAAAAGGAGGATCCAGGCAACTACAGATCAGTAAGCCTTACCTCCATTGTGGGAAAATTGATGGAGATCATTGTGAAGAAAGACTAGTGGCCTTCTTAGAGAATAACAGGCTACAGGACAGCAAGCAGCATGGGTTTGTGTCAGGAATATCATGTCATACAAACTTGTTTGTGTTTTCTGACAGGGTCACTAGGGCGGTGGACAGAGGCCAGGCGGTGGATTTGTTCTACTTTGACTTCAGCAAAGCTTTTGATTCTGTGCTGCACAGCAGGCAGCTGAAAAAGTTGGAGGACTTTGAAGTAGAAAAAGGGATTCAGGTGGGTGGGAAACTGGTTGCAGAAAGGCAGCAGAGGGTGGTGGTTAACAAGTTCAAATCTGAGGACAGGGGGTTCATAGGTGGGGTGCCTCAGGGATCAGTCTTGGAACCTGTTCTATTTAACATGTTTATTAGAGATACGGGGGGAAGGTATCTAGGGTAAGATGTGTCTCTTTGCTGATGACACAAAATTCTGTGACAGGGTGGAATGTGAAGAAGCTTCAGAGGAATCTAAAAAGGCCTGTGAGGTTGTTGAAGGCCTGGCAGTTGAAACATTAAACCAAAACAGTAGGGCAGCTCTATCAACCAGTTAACCACACTTTAGGCTTAGATGAAATTTTACAAATTCATCTTTATTTTCATACTGGTCACTGAATTTGCTTGCCCCCACCAGTTTTGCTGGCCTCCTGCCAGCTTTTTCGCAGAGAGTGGCTCTGTGAATTAAAAATATATACAATATATGTCCAGATGACAGTTCAATGTGGTAAATACCTGTTGCACTTTAAAAACAAGTTACCAAAAGTATTTACAGTATTTCATATATTATCTTGTTTCAAAGCATTAAGGAAAGGTGCTTACCAACTTAGTATGTAGTTTTAGCTCTGATCTCTACCCAGCAACTCACATGGTTTGTGTGTAGCAGTTGAGTGCCACAGCCATTACAGTGCAGGATCAGGCTGTATGCTCCTCCTGGCTAGATTTTGAAGCTGTTGGCAGCGTGATATCACACCCCAGTCTCTGGCAGTGATATATTGGCCCTCCCACTCCAATTGGAGTGATTGTGAAGATGAATGATTAAAGTCCCAGTACTCAAGCTTACAGTACTTCTTAAAGAATTCATCTGTGCTACAAAAACTGTTTGACTAAGTCATTAAATAAAAAACAGTGCAAACTCATAAACTAACAAAAAAGTGATGTATAAAGACTATAGAGAAGTAAATAAAAATATAATACCCATCAAATTTTATGTCACTTGTACAATACAATGTACTGAAAAACGAGTGGCATACATATCAATGTTAAGTGAAATTTTGATCATTTTCACATCCCACTCACAGCCTTGTGTCTCTAATGTTGGGGGAATGGGGGGAAGGGAAATTGTTTAACCAGGAAAGGCACACTAAGCTGAAGCTTGTTTCCAGGTGCGACCTGGGAACTGACTTGCTCAGGGTCACACAGTATGCAAATGGGGGCTGTGGGATTCAAACCCAGGTCTCCAGGTTTGCAGCTCAGTGCTCTTAGCCACTACGCTATACTGCCTCCAATGAAATGGCAGATATATGTACTCCCGGGGAATTAAAGCTGTGACACTTTGTAAGGCAAGGACATATCTAGTGTACTACCTAAAGTACTCAGAAACACTAAATTTCCATTGTTTAATGTTCTGTGTGACACAACCTTAATACAATCTCACTTGTTTCAGGGACATTAGCAGTAAACAGTATTCTTTTATAATAATGGTAACCAACCAGTTTCTTCATTGAGACCATGGTGCCACCCAAGGTACCAAATCCCTCAAGTCCAACAAACCTCTCTCATCAAAAGGTTTTGGTCTCTGTTCCCTCTCTTGCTGTGTGGTTCAGCAATCACTGGGCCCAGAAATTTTAGGGGTGTCACCTGATGATTAACCTCAGTGAAATGCCTGGACAAGCAAGAGGCTACGTCTCACCTCCTAATCTTTGATTTATGCCCTGAAATTCTTAATCTTAATTCTAATTTTGTTTGACCTATATAAGTTTGTCACAAATACATCTAATCAGGTAGACCACATAGGTGGAACTACAGGTTGTCTGAGTTTCATTTGTTCATCCCGGAGTCGATTGTACACTTCTAATGCTTTATGAGTGTTACCACATTGGGCACAGAGCCCAAATGGGTAGTTCCCTTTTGGTGGTGGTCCAAAAAAGAAACCCTTCCCGAATTCTTGTTGTGGAATATAATCAGAGTTTACAAGTTTGTCTAGGGTTTCCCATCTTTTTGCTACAATTAGAGGAGGCTCTTTGAAAGCTTGTCCTCCTTTTTCCGTTGTTTTTTCAAACATGCCAGTTTTGTTCAGTTACGTGTTTAATTTGTCCAGAAGCACTGCTGTATGCAGTACAGAACACAGTGTCTGTTTGTGTAGTATTTTTAATAGAAGACTGTAAAAGTATGTCTCTTGGCACCTTAGCAACTCTATTTTTTGCCTTGCTAATTATGACTTTATCATAACCTCTCACTGTAAACCTGTGACATTAAGTCATCTGCTGCTTCTTCATATTCTGAAATATTAGAGCAATTTTTTAATTCTTAAAAACGGTCCATATGGGATGTCATTAATTAGACTTTTAAGATGGTTATTGTCCGATCTCAAAAGAAGATTTTATCACTGAGCTTCCTATATAATCTGCTGCCTAGTTTCTGACTGTCCTTATAAATTTCTAAATCCAGGAAAGGAATACATTTTTCATCAAATTGTAATGTGAACTATGTTTTTGGATTCAGATAATTCAAGTAAACAGGAAATAACTTTAGTTCTTCAACAGTATCTGTCCATACAAAAAACAAATCATCTAGGGATCTCCTATACACAGATCTGTTTTCTCTATAAGCGTTACTGTCATTCATGATGCAATCAATTTCAAACTGGTACGTGAAAAGATTTGCAAGTGATGGGGCCATTGTGGACCCCATCACTTTTCCCCTTACCTGTAGGTAAAACTTGGTATTGAATGTGAAATATTTTTTTCAAGTACCAGAAAAGCCAGTAATGTTAAATAATTTGTGTTAGGTTTTTCATCTGCATTCCTTAGTTCTAGAATGTTATGCAGCACTTTTTCTAAAATGTCCTTCTGTGTGACAGAAGTATATAAATCCACCACATCCACTGTTACTAAAAGAAGAATCTCACGATTTATTACATCTTTGACCCCAGTCCGGCGACTTTGGGTCTGCCTAGTGTGGTCTCTCAGGTCTGTAAACTGTTGGAGCAAGATTCAACTCACAGCCACCTTCATGAAGATAAATGGATTGTAGCCTTAGGGGTAGAACAAAGAGAAATACCAGACTTGGTAGCTGAGGCCCTGGTAGGCAAAAATTCCATTTTTTTACTGTCTACCCGAGTTACATAAACCTGGGAGACCACCCAAGGTAGATCCAGTGTCTGGATTGGCATCTGTCCTTGAACCCCTGTCATGTCTGGTGGACCACTACCTTAAAGATTTTGTATTGTTGATGCCATCTTATTTACAAGACTTGAAGAAATGTTTTACAGTTGTTGGAAAAGCTGAACAAAGACGTAATTAATATTTAGATTCTTATTTTAGTAACAGTGGATGTGGTGGATTATTACACTTCTGTCACACAGAGGGAAGGTTTAGAAGAAGTGTTGCATAACAGTCTAGATCTAAGGAATGTGGATGAAAAACCTAGCACAAACTTATTTACCATTACTGGCTTCTCTGGTACTTGAAAAAAAATATTTCCGATTTAACAAGTTTTACCTACAGATAACGGGAAACAGTGATGGCGTCCACAATGGCCCCATAATTTGCAAATCTTTTCACGTACCAGTTTGAAATGGATTTAATCATGAATGGCAGTAACTCTTATAGACAACAATATCTGTGGATAGGAGATACTGAGATGATTTTTTTTGTGTGTGTGTGTGCAGGTACTGCTGAAGAATTGAAGCGATTTTTTTTTTTTTTTTTTTTGTTTTTGTTTTTTTTTTTGTTTACTTGAATCATCTGAATCCAACTATCCAGTTCACATTACGATTTAATAAAAAATGTATTCCCTTCCTGGATCTAGAAATTTATAGGGACAGTCAGAAATTGGGCAGCAGATTATATAGAAAGCCAAGTGTTAATAATACTCTTTTGGATCTGACAGTCACCATCCTAAAAGTTTAATTAACAGCATTCGATATTGGACAGTTTTTAAGAATTGAAAGAAATTGCTCTGATATTTTGGAATATAAAGACGCAGCAGACGACCTATGTCACAGGTTAATGGTGAGAGATTTTGATAAAGCCATCATCAACATGGCAACAAACAGAGCTCATGAGGTGCCAAGAGACACACTTTTACAATCTTCTATTTAAAGTACTACACCACCAGGCATTGTGTTCTCTACTGCATACAACAGTGTGTTTGGACAAAGTGAACACATAACTGAACAAAACAGGCATGTTCAAAAAAAAAAAAAAGGAGGAGGGAACAGAGACCAAAAATTTTAGATGAGAGAGGTATATTGAACCACGATTTGGTACCTTAGGTGGCACCCATGGTCTCGATGAAGACATGGATTGATTATCATTATTGTAAGAGAATACTGTTTATTGCTAGCATCCCTGAAACAAGCGAGACTGTATTAAGGGTGTGTCATAAAGAACATTGAACGATGGAAATATTAGTGCTTCTGAGTACTTCAGACATTAGAGACAAAATGCTGTGAGTGGGATGCGAAAATGATCAGACTCGCACTTAACATCGCTATGTATGCCACTGGTTTTTCAGTACCTTGTATTGTACAAGTGACATGATTTGATGGGTATTTTTATTGACTTTTGTATAGTCTTTATACCTCACTTTTTTTGTTAATTTACGAGTTTATTGGGTTTTTTTCATGATTTAGTCAAACAGTATTTGTAATATACTGTAGCTGAAGTCTTTAAAAAGCACTGTAAGCTTCAGTAAATTTTCCGTGAACACCTCATTTACTTGAGGATGAATTCACTTAGTACTGTGCTACTTTCTGATCTGGACCTCCTGGAAACCCAGTCATGTGTGTTTTTTTTTTTTTATGAGATAAAAACATAAACCACTTATTGGTAATTAATATATTTCCACTGAAATATACAAAACACTCAATAATCTGGAGATGATAATGAAAAGGATTCTGAATGTAAAAGTTTAAAATCCACCAATGAGATCTCTGGGAGGTTGTGACTTTAAATCTAGTCGCTCGTCATCACAGTCACTCCAGTTGGAGTGGGAGGGCCGACACATCACTGCCAGAGATTAGGGGCGTGATGTCATGATGTCCTAGATGACAGCAGCTTCAAAATCTAGCCAGGAGGAACACACAGCCTGCTACTGCATTGTAATGGCTGTGGCACTCTTAACTGCTACACACAAGCATAACTCTCAACTGCTATGAATTTCGCATAGCACTATGATTTTTACAGTCAAATAAACCCTAGCTCTGTGAAGGTTTATTGATGTTCCTCGTAATGTTAGAGCTATTCCTGGACATAAAACCCATTGAAACGTTGAACTAACTTAATAGAAACATTCATTAACATTAAACATGTGGAGCCAACAACCCTTAGACATATTATTCTTTAAAATAAGCAAGTGCTACACATTCTGACCATTTGCTCTGAATTTTGAAGGCCAGTGCTATGATTTTTAATGATGAGAGAGATTGAGAGGTATGCACACAAGTTGTGTGAGCTACTGGGTAGCGATAAAAGTTAAAACTGCATACTGAATTGGTAAGCACCTTTCCTTAATGCCCTGAAATAAGATGAAATGCAAAATAATGTAAATAATTTTGGTAACCTGTTTTTAAAGTGCAACAGGTATTTACCACATTGAATTGTTATTTGAACATATATTGTACATATTTTTAATTCATAGGACCACTCCCTCGGAAAAAGCTGGCAGGGTGGGGGCAGCAAAACTATTGAGGGCAAGCAAATTCAGTGGCCAGTATGAAAATAAAGATTCATTTGTGAAATTTCATCTAAGTCTAAAGTGTGGTTTACTGGGTGATAGTTACTCTGCTGTTTTGGGTGCTATTGTTCTTGGAACACCATCATTATCTATCAGCATTGCGTTCTCGAGGTTTGACATCACAGGTATCCCTTGATGGATTTACAGCACTCTAGCAGATGGATGTCCATCTGTTATTCTATTTATACTAGGCAGTTTCAGTGGTTGGTTCCTTGAGCCAAGATTCTGCAGGTGTGTGGCAATGGATGACTACTGTTTCAAGAAACTTAGTTACAAGGAAGTAACCGTTTCATAGCAGGACCCCGCTGAAAAATGATATGTTATATTCTGTTTGAGTAGTCCTCAGTATATAAATTCTAAAATAATGAAACAAAAAATAATTCTGACCAATCCTAAATAATTCTCCGTTTTGTGGGACTGGTACAGGTATGTCAAAAGTGCTACATTGCAGCATTTGGTAGGAATTAATAGAATCATAGACGCCTGAGAACAGAAAAGGACCATCTAGTCTGCCCTTCCGCCCCCCCCACACCTCCCCCTCCCTGCCAACCCACGCTTTCCCCTCAATACTCAGCCCCATATGCTTGTCCCATGCCCTCTTGAATTCTTCAACCGATTTAGCGCCAACCACTCTGTCTGGTAGTCTGTTCCAGGGCTCCACGACCCTCTCCATAAGAAACGCCCTCTCACATTGCCCCTGTATCTTTTTCCTTGCAGTTTGAGGCTGTGCCCTCTAGTTCAAACAGCATGAAGTCTTGCTGTGTTCAGACATAATGCAGTTAGCCCCAGCACTTGAACTGCCCCAGAGAGGAAAGAGTTAACTATGCAGAAGCATAGAACGTTGAGCTCGAGCTCGGTTTTCAAACCTCTGTCTGTGGTACTTCCCAGTGTAACTGTCAGATTCTTTACTCCGCCTAACAGTGAAGTCGCTCCGGAGATTTCCTCTACTCGGTTCAGTAAAAGTAAAGCGTCGGTTTAAACGGTATAATTTTTTGTTATTTTCGGATTTCCAGCCTATGTCTACAGTACAGGTAGTGTGTAGATAGGTAGTGACTGTGTTTTATTCTGTAAAAAAGTTGGAAATTGTTCTTTTCTTCGGTTTCTTTCCGGTCAGTCTGGTTTGGAACCGCCCCATTCTGTTTAAATTTATTTCTGGGAGTAGAGTGGTGTTCCGGTACCGATCGGTTTCAAAAGAACCGATGTTTTTTGCTGGTTCTTTTAAAAAGCCCGTGACACAGTTTATAACCGATCGGTTATTGTATTACCTGGCTTGAAAGCTGCAATAGGGTAATTTGTTAGGTTGGCCATGTCTGAGAAACCCAAGAAGAAAACCGGTCCCACTGGGTTTCAACAATGTACTGAGTGTGGGGAGGCCTTTGCTAAGGCTGACCCCCACCTCATCTGTGTTTATTGTCTGGGGTTTGATCACCTCAAGTCAGACTACCAAATCTGTAAAAACTTTCCTAAATCCATTCTAGACAAAAGACTGAGTAGGCTGAAGAAAAATGAGGCCGAGAAGTCCGTAGATCTGGATGGCCAGCCCGGTTCGGTTGCAGCCGAACCTGAGGAGGTGCCTACTGACCTAGGCAATACCTACTCGGGCAAAAGGAGAGCCGACCCCGAGGGGTCGGTTCCGTCAAAAAAGACGATTTTTATGAGGAGTGGGAGGGAGACGAAGACTATCCCGAGGATGATGATGATGACGATGACCAGGGGGGTCTGAATGTGCCCATTGAACTGGACATCTCCCCAGACAAGCCCTCAGGTGTCTCTCCTCCCTGGCTCTTTGAGTCCCCTTCACATTTTTTGTTCAGCAAAATGGTGGCAGAAACCCTGCAGTTTCCCTTGGTTGAAGCTGGAGAGGAGGATGAAGAGCCTGATTTTGTGGAAATGATGGACATCCCAGAGTCCGAAAGACTGTCTATCCTTCTTCATAAATCCTTGGGGAAACAGACACACAAAATTTTACAAACCCCTATTTCATTACCTCCTGTGGATAAGAGAATGGACAGGAGGTATTTGTTATCAGGCTCAGCTGTGGAGTTCCTTTATAATAATTGCAGCCATGTTGGGGTAGTGCAGGCTGCAGCTTGTGACAGGGCTAACATTCCTTTGGCTTCACCCCCACCCCCGGATAAGGACTCCAGGAAAGTGGATGCCGTGGCCAAAAAACAGTATTTGGCATCCTCTTTGGGACTCAGGTAGGCTACTTATATGGCCTACACAGCCAAGTACTAGAAATCCAGATGGGACACGGTTCTGGAACTGGCTAAACAGGCCTCTCCTCAGCTAGCCAAGGAGCTGGAGGAGGTGGCTGCTGATGGAATTGAGGCATCCAAAATGCAATTTCATGCTGCTGTGGATTCTAATGATGTGGCATCTAGAGTCATGGCTACATCTGTGTACATGCTTGGCTCAGATGTACTAGCCCTTTCACAGGATACCCAGACTAAGGCTATGGATTTTCCTGTAGTAGTTAACTCTTGTTTGGGGAGCAGACAGAGGCTTACATGAAGAAAATGTATGAATACAGGACCATGTACAGGAGTGCACAGGCCAAAGAAAGGCAAGCCACTCCGCACAAGCAGCAGTCTTGGGGCAGGGACAGGCCCTTTCAAAGGCCTTTTTACCAAGCCCAAGCCTCCTCTCCCTTCCCATGGATGGGGTTCTTCAGAGGGAGGGGCAGGAGAGAGATGAGCAGAGCTGCTCCATCCTCCTCTTAGTCTAAGGCTCTTACCAAGCAAACATCCTGATGTGTCAGCCCGGGTCGACTTCCCCATTTCCAGTAGGAGGCAGGCTGGCATACTACGTCCAGACCTGGAAGTCTGTGACTCAGACAAGTGAGTACTGGAAGTGGTAAGCCAGGGACTGGCCCTCAGCTTCAAAAAATTTCCAAAAAAGAGGGCTAAGTCTTTTCCACCTGCATCACTCTCAGAAACCATTGCCCTAGAGGCAGAGGTTTCCTCTCTTCTAGCTCTCAGAGCTATAGAGAAGGTTTCTACTCAGCACAGGGGAAAAGGACTGTACTGCAGGTACTTCCTTACCCCAAAGAAAACAGGGGAGTGGCGACCCATCCTAGACCTAAGGTATTTGAACAAACACATTTCAAAGCCCAAATTCAAAATGGTAACTCTGGGAATAATCCTTCCCTCTCTAAGGCCAGGAGATTGGCTAGCATCTCTGGACCTCAAGGATGCCTACTTCATATTCCTGTCAGATGCTCCCACAAAAAATACCTCAGGTTTGAGTTGCCTTCGGGCCATTACCAATTCAGAGCTATGCCATTCGGCCTAACATCAGCTCCAAGGGTGTTCACAAAGTGCCTTGCAGTAGTGGTGGCTTACCTCAGAAGACAGGGTATCGCCATCTTCCCGTATCTGGACGACTGGCTCCTAGTGGGTCAGTCACCTTTACAGGTTAAGTAAGCTCTTCAAACTACCCAGGACCTATTCAGCTCCTTGGGGTTTCTTCTCAGTCTTCCAAAGTCTGTCCTCGAACCAGTTCAACTTCTCACCTTTATAGGCATAGAGTTGGACACTGTACAAGCCAAAGTATTCCTTCCCCTGGCAAGGGTGAAGGCCCTAGTGGATCTCACTTCCTCCTTTCGACCTCAGGTCTCCCGCCCAGCAAGACAGTTCCTCCAACAACTGGGCCACATGGCAGCTTCCACCGCAGTGGTGCAGGGAACAAGGTTCCAGATGAGGGACATTCAGTTTCATCTGAGGTCTTTTTGGTCTCAAAACAAGGATTCACTTACCAAACAGATCCCAGTGACTCAGACTCTGGTCCAAGCTCTTCAGTGGTGGCTGGACCAGGACAGCCTCAGACAAGGGGTTCCATTTCTCCCTCAAGTCCCATCAGTAGTTCTAACTACGGATGCTTCTCTCCTAGGGTGGGGAGCCCACCTGGGAGCCCTGATAGCTCAAGGGGTCTAGTCCCCACAAGAGTGTCTCCTTCATATCAATCTCCTGGAACTCAGGGCAGTTTTCCTAGCCCTGCAGAGCTTCTCGGATTCAGTCCAGGCAAGGTGGTCCAAGTCAGGACAGACAACACCACCACAATGTGGTGCATCAACGAACAGGGAGGCACTCGGTCCTCGGCCTTGTGCACAGAGGCCATGAAGCTGTAGTCTCTGGCCTATTCTCTTCAGACTTCTCTGTTGGTAGTTCACCTTCCAGGGAAGGACAACATACTAGCAGATGCTCTGAGCAGAATTTCACTGGGACATCACGAATGGTCCCTGGATCCTCACATCCTGAAGGTCATCTTCGCCAGGTGGGGCACTCCAGAGATAGATCTCTTTGCAGCACCGGACAATCATCAGCTTCCTCTGTTTTGTTGCAGACCTCCAGTCCTGGGAACGGTTCCCCAGGATGCTCTCTTTTTGGACTGGAAGGGCAGGTTTCTCTATGCCTTCCCTCCCTTCCCTCTGCTGTTCAGAGTTCTGACCAAGATCAGGACTCAACCCTGCACAGTGATACTGGTTGCTCCAGATTGGGCCAGACAGTCATGGTATTCTCTACTGCTGTCCTTGTCAGTGTCACCTCCCCTTGTCCCTGCCCAGGACATACAATCTCCTGTCCTCCTCCCACGGGTGGATCTGGTACCCCAATCTCTAGTCTCTCAATCTCAAGGCCTGGCTCTTGAAGAGTTAGAATATGCAGCACTACATCTTTTTCAGGGAGTTCTGGATATTCTGAAGGTCTCCAGGAAGCCTTCCACTAGAAAAACTTACAACACCAAATGGAAAAGGTTCAGTATTTGGTGCTCTCAGAAAGGCATCCTGTCTGATTCTGCAGACATTTCCACAACCTTGGACTATCTAGTTCATCTGAATGGTATAGGCCTTAGGCCTGCAATTCTGAAGGTTCATCCGGCAGCTGTCTCTGCATTCCTCTCAGCAGGGAAGGGCTCTTCCCTGGCATCTCATCCTGTTTTCAGAACGTTTTTCAAAGGTCTGGTTCACATTAACCCTCCCTTTAGGGAGCCCACTCCACTTTGGGATCTTAATGTCTGCATAGCTCAGCTTATGCAGCCACTCTTTGAACCTCTGGCTTCGGCCAAATTGAAGT
The DNA here is from genome assembly GCA_016271365.2 of Neoceratodus forsteri. NCBI lineage: Eukaryota > Metazoa > Chordata > Ceratodontiformes > Ceratodontidae > Neoceratodus > Neoceratodus forsteri. The sequence continues at coordinate 780,926,720 of CM028132.1, read as the reverse complement.
ACCTGACCTGGAAAACTGTGTTCCTGGTAGCTATTACTTCTGCCAGGCAGATTAGTGAGTTACAGGCTCTGTCAGTTGAACCTGACTTCATCTCCTTCCATAGGGGCAAAGTAGTCCTAAGAACCAATAGGAGGTTCTTGCCCAAAGTGGTATTGGATTTTCATCTGAACCAGTCTATATCTCTCCCTGTGTTTTTCACTGATCATTCTTCTTCAGGTGAAAGAAGGTTACACAGTCTGGACATTAAGAGGGCCCTTAGCTACTACATTGAGCACACTAAGGCACATAGAAATGACTGTCTTCAATTGTTTCTCACTTATGGTGAAGTGGGGAAAGGTAAGCCTGCCACTAAAAGAACTATTGCCAGGTGGATTGTTTCTTGTATACAATTCGTTTATGACAAGTTGGGTAGAATGTCCCCTTCAGGCATGAGGGCTCATTCGACTAGGAGTACAGCTGCTTCTCTAGCTGCGGCCAGAGATATACCTTTGTTAGAGATCTGTAAAGCAGCTACCTGGAAAACAGTACATACTTTTACCAAGCATTACTCCCTGGACATCCAGGCTAGGAGTGATGCTAGGTTTGGCACAGCAGTACTGCAGAGCCTCTTCCCAAAGTAGGTTCTGCATTCCCTCCTCCATAGGGAACTACTTGGTAGTCTGCATTATGTTTGAATACAGCAAGACTTCATGTTGTTTGAAGAAAAATTACTCACCATAGTAATGTTGTTTCTTCTAATAGAGTCTTGCTATAGTCAGACCTCCTCCCCCCCCCCCCGCCTCCCCTCTCAGAACCTGGTTTTTGGAAAGTGGGCTGGCAGGTACAGTGTTGCACCTCAGGGGTGTACCTTGTACCCTCCCTGTTGGGTGGGGTGGATGTTGTTATTTTTCTGGTGTTTTATACTTAAATATTGTTACTACCTTTCCTTCTTGGGTTCTCAACTTGAGTGTTTTGGGCCCAAAAAGAATTTTTTGCCCTTTGGCTATATGTTGAACAATTTCCATACTATAGTATGTTAGTGTGCTCATAAGAATCTGATGGTTACACTGGGAAGTACCACAGACAGAGGTTTGAAAACCGAGCTCAAGCTCAACGTTCTATGCTTCTGCATATAGTTAACTCTTTCCTCTCTGGGGTAGTTCAAGTGCTGGGGCTAACTGCATTATATCTGAATACAGCAAGACTCCATTAGAAGAAACAGCATTACTATGGTGAGTAATTTTTTCTTCTGACCCCCTCCTTCCTCTTAAGTATACCCTCTTCTCCCACTTTATTGAGGCCCTTTACATATTTAAAAGTTTCACTCATGTCTCCCCTTTTCCTCCTTGTATCCAGCATGTACATATCCAGCTCCTTACACCTCTGCTCGTATGACTTTCCCTGCATACCCTGCACCATCTTGGTTGTCCTTCTCTGAACCCCCTCCAATGCATCTCTATCCTTGCGGAGATGTGGTCTCCAGAACTGAACCCCATGCTCCAGGTGCTGCCTCACCATGGCTTTGTCAAGGGGCATTATTACCCCCCTCCTAGTAATGTCCCTGCCTGTGCATGCCAACATTCCATTGGCCTTTCCCGCCACCCTGCTACATTGGATTACTACCTTAAGGTTCAAGGAGACTGTGATCCCCAGATCCCTCTCCTGTTCTGTTACTTTGATTTCCTCCCCACCTATGGTGTACCTTGGTCTTCTATTCCTACTCTCCAAGTGCATCACAGCACACTTCTTGGCATTAAATTTCAGCTGCCATGTCCCAGACCATTTTTCAAGCATCTTTAAGTCCTCCCTCATGTCCTCTTTTTTTTTTTTTTTGCATATTCCGAAATACTCACAGAAAAACATTCTTCTGTGTTAAGAAAAGGTAGTGGGAAAGAGTGAGCTTGCCACATTTAAAAACTATTCAGTACAGACAAAATAAATGTTTCAAAACAATGTATTTCAGAAAAGCATCAAAAAACTTTGAGGACAAGGAGAAGAAATTGTTAGAACACCACAGAAATGAAGAAAATATTCTTAAAAATGAAACAGAGTCATTGAAAAAGAAGTTAAGAGATGCTGAAGAAAGATATTCAGGTATGTATCCAAGAAACCGCTTCTTCCGTTTCTTATTTCATTTATAAGCCATTGGCTTGGCATGGTTTGTTAATTTGTACTGGGGACTGAAAATACACATGAGGACCTCATCACCATAACAGGCTCTGGTGTGCATACGGTAGTCTGAATAATTAGAGCATTCTACTATCCATGGTTTCTTATAGATATACAAGTCACTTTCTACATCCATAAGGTGTTTAAACTTATTATCTTCACTAGCGGTTTTCTCACCTTAAGAGTGCTTATAAGCCAGGAGATACAGGTCATTGTTTTGTTGTTACATCTCAGCTGAGCTATTCCAGGTAAATAAACTGTAACGTCTCATTTCCAGTGGGTTCCTGCTTCTACCCATTTGTGCAGGTAGGTGGACTGGAGCACGGAGAGGCTATGAGGTCACACTGTGTGTATCTGGCTGTAGTGAGGTTTGAGCCTGCAATCTCCTGGTTTTCAAGCTGGTGCTCTAACCTCTTGACCACACTGCCTTTTATAGGCTTGGTCATACCAAAGCTTAGAAGGCCTCTAATTGTGAGGAAGCAGGAAATCAAACCAGTACCAGACACATAAGGAGAGGTATGGGACTGGGAACATAGTATACATAAGGCACTTAAGGACACCTCCAGATCAGACGGTGGACAAACCTGCCAACTTATACCTCAGTAAGGGGGAAGGGTGGGTGTGCTGTGGCCTAATGGAGAGATTCTCTTGAAGATCTACTGATCTTATCTGTGTCAATCTTCATCATTCATCACCTTTGGGTATGTGGCCAAGATCACGACCCCGCGGGAGCTTTTTTTTTTGATGGGCGGAGTCGACACATTGTCTGCACCGCCCTTGAGGCCAACGCTCTGCGTGGTGCTGTCGTGAGTTGGCCGTTAGGTGTCGTTGACTCCGTCCTCCCGCCAGTTCTTCATCTCCCGACATAGAGGTTGCACCTCATGAGGAGCTGCTATCAAGAGGCCTAGTATTATTGACTCTGTGTCGTCAATGCCGAGAAATACTTTTCCTGACGGTTCAGTTTTCGCCACCACCCGACGCCGCTGTTGTAAGACTTCCTTTTCTTTGTTTGTTAGCGATGTCGAGTCTTTGTTTAACTTGTTTTGCCTTGGATCATGTCTCAGGCGGGGGGCCAGAAATCGTTGAAGATGGGGCGGCCCCCTCATGCGACGGTGCCTGTGCGGCCGCAAGTACTGTGTCACCGACCGGCATGATCGTTGCCTCGCATGTCTTGGGCAACTTCACGACATGGATACATGTGACGCCTGCTTCTCCATGGACTGTCGTGTCATAGAACAACAGCGTGGAAAGGGATGGACGGCGCGCTGATTTTTGAGGGCGAATGCGCACTCATCGGGCCAAGCCGCTGTCTCTCGGCCATTCCTCCGGGTCCCTCCCAGTTCTCTCGGACCCGTAGAGGAGGGCTTGTGCTCTAATGCTTGCCATTGCAGAAGCCCCTTCCGCGGTGCAGGAGGCTCAGTCCATCCCCGGGTGGGTGGGACACCGCTCTGGCAGTCGCCCCTTCGGGGGTGAAGGCTCCCCCAGTGTCGTTTCCTCGGGCTGGAAAGCCTGGGTCAGCACCATCCTCAACGCCATCCATCGGTGCTGTCTTGGGCCATGGTGCTGTGGGTCCTGATGGTGCTGCAGTTGGCGCCGGTCCGCCGCTTGGCGCCATCTCCGCTGTCGACACCGTTCGTGGCGCCGATGGTGATGACAGCACCATGGGAGGTTCTATGGCACTGTCTTCGACTGATTCTCACCTCCGCTGAGGCTGGGGATGGCACCGTGTCTAGCTCTGGTGACGCGGCGCCAAGCGAAGACACGGCACCATGGGGGGGTGTCGCCCTCAGCACTGAGGGAGCTGTCAGTGCCGTCAATGGGTGCCGTCCCTGACTTTGGTGCCGATCGCAGTGCCATGGGTTGGGATGGCACCATGGCAGGCATCAACTCCGCTTCTACTACCGCTTTCGGTGCCGTGTCTTCTTTGGGCACCGTTCACGGTGCCGTTGGAGAATTTGGCCCCGGCTCTGGTGCAGACACCCAGACTGGTACCCCCTTCAGTCGGGACAGCAGCAGGCATCCACGTACAGTATGGCACCAGACTTTGGTCTCTACCTCCACGGAGTCCAAGTCTGGTTCAGACCGGCTGTCTGACTCTTTGGAGTTGGCGGCCCACATGGACACCCTGGTATTTTCCTCGGCTGACCGGAGCCAGCCTCCCTCCCTCTGAGGGGCAGGCAGTTGCCCCTGAGTCTAGTGTCAGGGGTGCTGACCAGCAGGCAGTGGTGCAGGCCACTATTACTTTGCAGCCTGGGCTCGAAGAGTTTTCTGCCCCCTCAGTTGTGGTACCCCCTCAGGTGGTGTGCCTGGATCGCCCAACTTTTGGGACCATCGGAGCACCCATGGGAGGGGAAGGTACTACTCCCTGGGTGGTCCCCTCGGGGACTGACCAGGGTTGTCCGTTGCCTAGGCTGGTTTGTGCGAGGAGGAGGAGAGCTCTTTCGGACTCAGAGGGGTAAGGGTTCGATTTGGCGACCCGTTTCAGGACCCACCTGGGTTCGGGAAGGAGTCGTAGTGCAGACCCCCGCCCTTCTCTCTCAGTCTCCTCGAGAGGACCCTGATCTTTGGAGGGTAGGGACAGTCCTTTTGGAGTTCCATGGTCCCGGACACCTCACAGGGGTGAATCTTCAGGGCACAACCTAGGCAGTTCCAGTATGGTTGATCAGCTGTCGGCTGTAGGGTTTTCTGGAGCCCCTTCTTCTGTTGTGGCTCCTGGTGTGCTCTCTTGCCCGGACAGAGGACTGTCGCATTCTGCCGTTGTTCTTGCCCGCCCTCCTCTGTCACCTTCTCCTGTGCTCCCAGGCATTCTTGGTCCTAGGGGACCTCTCTCCTGGGAGCAATTCAGTGGTGCGGCTGCTCACTTCCCTTCGTATGTCAGGGCCATGGACAGACAGGTGTTTCACCACCACCCTGAGCAGCCAACCCCTGAATCTCCAAGGTCCTCTGCTTCCTCATCCCCCTCTTCAGGGGGAGAGGAGACCTCTGTCCGCATCTCTCCTGCTGCTGATCTCGCAGAGTATCAGCATTTCCTCGTGAGGATGATGGACGACCTGCATGTCACCCCACCCACTTACCACAATCCGGAGCATTCGGCGTGCGCCTTCCTAGGCAGTTTCAGTGCGGACGCCCTTGTGGTGCCCGCCTGGCCTGCTCCTTTCCAGGAGGCGTCATTGCAATTCTGGCAAAGACCCTTTCCAGAGTCCAAGCCCCTAGGGATCTCAGCCAGAGGTATTGTGCCCCCCCAGAGTCTCCAGGTCGTATGCCTCATCCTCAGTCAAGACTGACACAGCTGGACACTCCCGACGGGCTTCGCACCCTCCACCGTGACCAGCCCCCGGATCAAGATTCCATGGATTTTGACTTCTGGGGGAGAGGAGGACCTTCTACTCTGCATGGTTGCTTCTTTCGATTTATGTGGTCCAGACTAGGTCAACTTCCATCCTCTATGCCTGATATGGAGGTAACCAGACAAGCCACTGCACTCTCTGCACATGGCCTGGAGCAAGCAAGGCACCAAGCGAGGGCATCTTACGACACCAGTGAGGTAGCTTCCAGGGTCATAGGGACAGCGATCTGCACTAGGCAGACGGCATGGCTGCGTCTTTCCCGGTTGTCACCCTTGGCCTGGCGTAGGGTAATTTCCTCCACGTACCGGAGAACCCTTCTTTTCTCCCGTAGGGTGAGAAGGCGTCTGTCGGGGCAACCTCCTGCCCCCTCCGGGGAGTCCCTGTCTCACTCTCCCCAGTCTCGGGTCTCATCAGACCTGTAACGGTTCTCCCTCCCAGTGTCTCACCCACTGAGAGCTAAAGGACTTAGTCCTTTAGGGTCTAGGGTCCCATTTGTGGGGGGGCCTCGGTACTCACCCAAAGGTGATGAATGGTGAAGATTAACACAGATAAGATATGAAAATGACGTGCCTACCATAATTTCTGATCTTTCTGTGTATCTTTACCATTCATCACAATCCCATCCTCCATCCCCCTGGGGCCTCAGTCTCTGGGTCCCCCCTCCCTCTGTGTGCTCCTCCCCCTTCCTTTCCGCTGGTCAGAAGCGGGGTGACCTTGGGCACACGGGGAATTTTACTTCCTGTCAGGAGAGGAGCGGGATCGGGGGGGCACTTTCTCCTCAATGCTTCGGCTCCACCCCTTGGGGTGGGAGTTGGTGGTTGCCCTCTCTTCTTTTCTCTCTCTCTCTCCTCTTCTATCCTACTCCGTTCTTGTCCTTAGGGACACATTCCTCAAATTAATTTAAGAAACTTTGTTTCTCACCTCCAGATATGTGGTTTCAGGGGGAGTACAGCCCTGTATCCTGTCTTTTCTTCCAGAATAGCCGCTTCTGCTCATGTCGGAGTTTATTGCCAGTGATTCTGTGCCTTGAATTCTGGCAGTTCAGCCTTCTGGCTAGTCCTTCGCAGTTTCTATACAATCTGGAGCCAGGTCAAAGGTTCAGGGTATGTCCTCCCCCTCCCTATTTCTAATTTTTCCCTCCCTCCTTCCCTCTTCTTTCTGCTTCCAGAGATTGGGGCCCCTCCCAATTCCCTTAGATTTCTAACTCTCCTTCTGTCCTCTCCAT